>CM046665.1:41409491-46409491 GCA_025594165.1 Tamias sibiricus | reverse complement strand
GCATATACATAACTGCTTCAAAGTCTTCCTCCAGAACCGATAGCATCCCTTAAATTTCTAATGTCTTCTTGGATTCAAGTAGAACCTAGTCGGTGTATCTAAGGAAAACTGCCATCATGTTCTTAAAAGAAATGGAAATGAACACTCGGGCTTCTTTTCAGAAAAAGCTACATGCTCCTTAGCAAGACACACTAGAATATATATAGTAAACCATGTAAGTATATTTTATGTGCAGAACTGTTTTCTCATGTATCTAGGAATTTGTTGCATGGCAGGAACCAATGCTTTAACCTCTTTTGGAATCTCCTGCAGATAATGCTGAAGTCTCTGCACTTTGGAAAAATGGAAAAACTGTATGAAGGAGTTCTGAAGCACTCTTCCTCAACAAATCGAATTTTCTTCATTGAAAATTACTTCTTTGGCCCCAGTGTTGACAATGTAAAGGATATGATAGGAATAACGTTTAACTTTACTTTATCAACTTGGCTATGTCATATGCATTTGTTCAAATTCTAGTCTAGATGTTGCTATGAGGGTATTTAATCAATGGACATGTGAGTAGATTGTACAATGTGTGTGGCCTCATCAATCAGTTGAAGGACTTAAAAGCTGATGGAGGTTTCCTGAGGAAGGGATGAATCCTGAAGTGCAACATAGGAGTTTCCAGCCCGCTGACATGGAATTTAAATTCTACATTTACAAACCCAACTGTTAAGCCCAAATTTCTAGCCCACGGGCCTATCATAGAGTCATATGAATCAGTCCCCACAATCATGTGAGCCAGTTCTTAAACATCAGTCTTTTTCTAGTTATTTATTTCCTGTTGGTTCTTTTTCGCTGGAGAATCCCTGGACTCACCCTTTTCAAACAGCCTGACTTCTGCATTCCTCCTTTCTTGCTTGCATAGTCACTTGTCAAAATGCCATATGTGGCTGGGCGCAGTGGCGCACGCCTGTAATCCCAGCACTTGGGAGGCTGAGGCAGGAGGATCGGAGTTCAAAGCCAGCCTCAGCCATGGCGAGGCACTTAGCAACTCAGTGAGACCCTGTCTCTAACAAGATACAAAAAAGGGCTGGGGATGTGGCCCAGTGGTCGAGTGCCCCTGAGTTCAATCCAGTTCAATCCCTGGTACCAAAAAAAAACACCACATGTGAATGATGTCTGCCACCAGTTTTCTCTCGGCCTTCTAAACAATGCACCATGCTGTAGAAATGTCTAATGGGGACCTAGCCTTGTTTTAGAATAGGGTCAAGGATTTTCAAAATTGTCTTTGAAACAAAAAAATTTGAAGGAAACTGGCATTGACATCCAAGAGGTGAGTAGGTAATTGGGTGAAGAGAGGCAGTGAAATGAATAAAATGTGTCAGTGTTTCAGCAGGGACAGGCATTTGATTGTTCCCTGTAAATGGAACAACGTAAATGGAATGGAGTCCAGTAAAATTTGTTGGAGAAACAGGTGCATAAGACATGAAGCTGTTCTGTCAAGGTACTTATATGAAGTACGTTTCTGTTGGGAAAGGATCTGGGATTATAACCTACATAAAAGATAATAAAAATAGTTTCAGGTCAATAGGAAAAAGGAGATTCCTGGGTGAAAGATCAATGTGTGTACACATAGGTAATGGTAGAAATTTAACCCTAGGCCTTTTTTAGGCAAGCACCAAGCATTAAGCTACCTCCTCAGCCCTTTTTCCTTTCCTTTCCTTTTTTTTTTTTTAAGGAGGTGCTGGGGATTGAAACCAGAGGCACTTTACACTGAGCTACATCCTTAGTCATTTTACTTCTTTATTTTGAGATAGAGTCTTGCTAAGTTGCCTAAGCTAGCCTCAAATTTGGGATCTTCTTTCCTCAGCCTCTCACTGAATTACAGGTGTGTGCCACCCCACCCAGCTGTCCTTTTTATTATTTTGGGTTAGGGTCTCACTAAATCGCCCAGACTGACCTTGAACTTGCAATCCTGCTATTCTGAAAAATGACCTCGATAAAGAGAAGTTCAGGCCGGGCGCGGTGGTGCATGCCTGTAATCCCAGCACTTTGGGAGGCTGAGGCAGGAGGATCACGAGTTCAAAGCCAGCCTCAGCAATGGCGAGGCACTTAGCAACTCAGTGAGACCCTGTCTCTAAATAAAATACAAAAAAAGGGCTGGGGATGTGGCCCAGTGGTCGAGTGCCCGAGTTCAATCCCCGGTACCACAAAAAAAAAAAAAAAAAAAAGAGTTCAGGCTTTGCATTCTTGCATACCTAGCAAGAATTTGCAGGGACCCTTGGGGCCCAAATGAGCCCTCCCAAAAGTATGCTGGGTTTGTGGGATAGGAGTTAAGGAGGATGGGGGAAATCCTCAAGGGCTTGAAAGATATCACTGAGGAGTTCAAGGCAGCTTTCATCATGAAGGCATGGGCAGCCACAGCAATTCAGCTACTTAGCAAGACCCTGTCTCAAAAAATTTTTTACAAAGGACTAAGGATATAGCTTAGTCATAAAGCATCCCTGGGGGGCTGGGGTTGTGGCTTAGCAGTAGAGCCCTCCTCTAGCATGTGCACTGTCGGTTCGATCCTCAGCACCACGTAAAAATAAAGGCATTGTGTACAATTAAAACAAACAAAGCATCCCTGGGTTTGATGTCCAGTATTCCACACCCCCCTGGGGGTACAGTTGGCCTCAGGAGAGAATGGTATTTGCTGGAGATCCAGACAAAACATGGGTGTCCAAACAAGATAAGTATTTGGGATGCTCCAAATACTTCCAAGCATCTAATTGTGGCCAGAGCTCATAGTAACAGGAGTAGGGCATGTGGAAGATGGGAGTAGAGGAGCAGTGACCAACTGTGAGAGGTCATGCTAGAAAGATAATGAAGCGGTTTGTTTGTACCAGTGATTGAACTCGACCACTGGGCCACATCCCTAGTCCTTTTGTTAGAGACAGGGTCTCACTGAGTTGCTAAGTGCCTCACCATTGCTGAGACTGGCTTTGAACTCATGATCTTCCTGCGGAAGCCTCCCAAGTGCTGGGATTACAGGCGTGCGCCACAGCACCCGGCATGAAGCAGTTTAATGTAGGGATTCAGCTAGACCTGACTGCAACATTTTGCGTTATAACTGCTATGACTGCCTTTGTGTAGCCCTGATCTGTATTCCCTGCATGGTTTCCCAGAATACTATAAATAGATTAAATACTATAAATAAATTAAACCATTAGTACACAGAGCTTTACAACACAAACCCTGTTGCCATCAGACAGGAGGATGGCGAGTTCAAAGCCAGCCTCAGCAAAATTGAGGCGCTAAGCAACTCAGTGAGAACCTGTCTCTAAATAAAAATACAAAATAGGGCTGGGGATGTGGCTCAGTGGTACAGTGTCCTGACTTCAATCCCTGGTTACTGCCCCCCCCCCCCCCAAAAAAAAAAGTAATAGACTCTTAAGGATAAAGGAAAATTAATAATAGAAATAAAGTTCTAAAGTCAAGGGCTGGGATATAGCTTAGTTGGCAGAATGCTTGCCTCACATGTACAAGGCCTTGAGTTTGATCCCCAGCACCACACAAAAAAGAAAAAGTTCTAAAGTCAATAATAGCTGGGCGCAGTGGCGCACGCCTGTAATCCCAGCACTTTGGGAGGCTGAGGCAGGATTGCGAGTTCAAAGCCAGCCTCAGCAATGGCTAGGAACTTAGCAACTCAGTGAGACCCTGTCTCTAATAAAATACAAAAAAAGGGGGGGGGGCTGGAGATGTGGCCCAGTGGTCGAGTGCCCCTGAGTTCAATCCCCAGTACCAAATAATAATAAATAATAATAATAATAATAATAGCAGCAGCAAAGAGCTCAGCTATTTGTGTTACCAGAGACAAGAACTTCTGGTTCAGTGACAACAGAAAATAAACTGAGCCAAGTGAGCAGGAGCATACAGAAGCAAGGCTTTCATTGGGGTTTCAACTGAAGGGAGATACAAGCTTTTTTTTTTTTTTTTTTTTTTTTTTGTGGTACTCAGGGGCACTCGACCACTGGGCCACATCCCCAGCCCTTTTTTGTATTTTATTTAGAGACAGGGTCTCACTGAGTTGCTAAGTGCCTCGCCATTACTGAGGCTGGCTTTGAACTCGTGATCCTCCTGCCTCAGCCTCCCAAAGTGCTGGGATTACAGGCGTGCACCACTGTGCCCGGCTGGGAGATACAAGCTTTTTAAAAAAATTTTTTTTTTAGTTGTTGTAGATGGACACAATACCTTTTATTTCTATGTGGTGCTGCAGGAGCCCTGTTTGGGGAGATGGCTTAAATTGCGGTGGACTACGGGCTTTGGCTTTGGACATGTTTGGGCATTGGCGCCTTCCGTACTTGGCCCGGGATCTTGCGAGACTTGGCCGGAGATCTCGAGGGACTTGAGCGAGATTGCGGAGGAGGTCTGCGCCATTTCGGAGGTTAGAGGAGCGTGGACGGCGTGTCGGGGTGTAGTTAGAGCCAGGGAGAAAAGTTGCCAGAATAAAGAGCTGTTTGTTTCCAGTTCGTCTCAAAACTTCTTCCCGCGGCTTCTTTGCTCCAAGCGGCCATCGCTTCAGGCGACTACAGGTGGTGGCCCGGACGGGGAATCGACACGGCAGGTAAGAACTGAGGAACCTCGCAGGAGTCTCTAGTCAGAGCGGTTAAAATGGGTTCGAAAATAACTAAGACCCAAGTGTACAAGGCTCTTGATGGATTCTTTGATATAGCTGAGTCAGTTATTAGTGAGGAGAATTTGGAAAAAAGTGAAAGTGATCATGAAAGCTTGGCCTCGGCTGAGTCAGTTAGGGCCAGTAAGGATAGTATCAGTGCGGGCTCAAAAATGACAAAGATCCGAGCTGCTAAAGCTATTCAAGATTTATTAGAGATAGTTCAAGGATACATGCTCTCAATTGAATCCGGGACTCAGGATGTTACTGAGTCAGTTAGGACCAATGAGAGTAGTAGTAGTGAGGAGGAATTAAGTAAAAGTGATTCTGAAAAAATGAACAAAAGGAAATTAAGGAAGACCAAGATAAGGGACCATCAAGTGGAGGAACCTATGTCCTCCACTCCCCCATGGGTGGAATCTATTACAGAAAATATGAAGGGTATCACTAGGCGTTTGCATACCCTAGAAATAGAAATAAAAAGTCTTTCTGAGCGCTTATGTGCTCTTGAGGGTAACTCACAGATACGTTGGGAACTGCCAGTATTTGAATATGAAAATGGAGAGAGGGGCCACCAGTCAGTAGATTTCAAAACAATAAAAATTCTCAAAGAGGCAGTAATGACATATGGACCCCAAGCTCCTTTCACGTTGAGTATACTGGAGTCCCTTAACACCTTTAGCTTAACCCCCTCAGACTGGAAACGTCTATGTAAAGCAACATTAAGTGGGGGACAATACTTGGTTTGGCGATCACAATTTCAAGAACTTTGTATAGAAACAGCTAAAATAAATGCAGATGCAGGGTTTGGAGACCATAACATAGAAATGCTCACAGGAGAAGGGCCATTCGCAGACGTTACAGGTTCAAAAATATTATACCCCAGGAGTATATGCTCAGATAAACGCAGCTGCCTTAAAGGCATGGAAAACTGTACAAGGACCTGGGGATCTACAAGGTAGCTTGTCCAAAGTAATTCAAGGACCTAATGAACCATATGCTGAATTTGCTGATCGACTTTTGAGAACTGCAGGTAGAGTTTTTGGAGACGTTGATCAAGTTATGCCATTAGTTGTTCAATTAGCATATGAAAACGCTAATAAATATTGCCAGGAAGCCATCAGGCCATGGAGAAATAAAAAGGATCTTTCCATATATATACAACTATGTAAAGATATAAATGATGCCTTTGTCACAGGGAATATGATTGCAGCAGCTGTTAGAGATGCTGCCCCTCAGAATTTCACAAGGACTCAACCTAGACACTATAATCAATCAGGATATTCCAGGAAAAATTATCATAGTCAATCAGGCTATTCTAGGCAAAATCCCAAAAGAGAAATAAGACCAAATTCATACCGTGCTCCAGGTTGCTGCCCCAGGTGTAAAAAGGGAAATCATTGGGCCAATAAATGCCATTCAAAATTTGACATCCATGGAAATCCTTTGTTCAGGAATTCAAAAAAACGGGGCACGGGGCCCAATGCCCCGGGGCCCACAAATGTACGAGGCATTGGAAGAGGAGTATCCTCAAGCATCCATTCAGATGCTTCCCCGACACAACCCCTATTACCCATCCACTCCCTCACCAGAGGAACAGGAAGAAATGCAGGATTAGACCTCTGTTCCACCGCCCGAATAGTGTTAACACCTGAAATGGGGGTTCAACTGATTCCCACAGGAGTCAGGGGACCTCTTCCCTCAGGGACTGTAGGACTTATTATCGGGCGAAGTCCTCAAAGCTTATTAGGTTTGCAAGTGACCCCAGGTGTAATAAACTCAGACTACAAAGGGGAAATAAAAATAATGCTTAGCTCACCCCAAAGTATAAGTTCTGTTAATCAAGGAGATAAAATTGCTCAGCTGCTTCTCCTTCCAAATTTACATAATTCATTTAAAATGAGTATGCCTCAAAAAGGGAACAATACAAGATTTTGTTCCACTGATTCGAGTCCCATGGCTTGCTGGGTTCGAGACTGTACTAGGAGGCCTATGTGTAAAATAAGAATCCAAGGAATAGAAATGGAGGGACTTATAGATACTGGAGCTGATTCCTCCATCATTAATTTACGACAATGGCCCAAACACTGGCCTCTGCAAAAAGCTTCAACCAGTTTAAGAGGCTTGGGATATAATAACCTCCCAGAAAAAAGTGCAGTAATCTTAAAATGGGAGGATGATGAAGGACATAAAGGAACGTTTCAGCCTTATGTTTTACCTAACCTACCAGTTACTTTATGGGGAAGAGATATTTTACAACAAATGGGAGTACACCTTGCAACCAAACCTGCAGGTGTTAAATGTGAAAATATACAGGGTAGTCTTAACCCTGAAAGAAATCATTATCAAAAAGTACAGGGTAAGCGTAACCCTAAAAGAAATCATTATCATATAGGAAAAAGACATTTTTCTTCGGGGCCACTGAGAAAATAATTTTAAAAATACCATGGCTTTCTGATAAGCCAGTGTGGGTCCCTCAGTGGCCCCTATCTAAAGAGAAATTACAAGCGGCCCACCTACTAGTTCAGGAACAATTAGAAGCAGGACATATAGAACCTTCCACCTCTCCCTGGAATTCCCCCATATTTGTGATCAAGAAAAAATCAGGAAAATGGCGATTATTACATGATCTTAGACAAATTAATAAAACCATGCAAGTCATGGGCCCCTACTCAACCTGGACTTCCGAATCCTGTAGCTATTCCAAAAAGTTTCCATGTTATTAGTCTTGATATAAAGGATTGCTTCTTTTCTATTCCCCTACATCCTCTGGATGCCCCCAGGTTTGCTTTTTCAGTTCCTTCTATTAACAATAATGGCCCTGATCAGAGATATCAATGGAAGGTTTTACCACAGGGAATGGCTAATAGCCCCACCATATGCCAAATATATGTGGACAAGGCTATCCAACCCATTAAAAATAACTATCCAAACCTCATGTGTCTACATTACATGGATGATATTTTACTGGCCCACCCTAATCAAAAAATCTTATTTAATATATTCAGTGACATGGTAGAAAATTTTAAAAAAATACGGATTATATATAGCAGAAGAAAAAGTTCAAACTAGATCTCCCATATTATATTTAGGATTTAAAATCATGGATACTTTTGTTAGACCCCAAAAAATTTTAATAAATAAAGAACATTTAACCACCCTCAATGATTTCCAAAAACTGCTGGGTGACATTAATTGGCTTCGCCCTACACTAAACCTCACTACTGGCCAATTAAAACCTTTATTTGATATCCTTCGAGGGGACCCTGATCCATCCTCACCGCGAACACTGACTCCAGATGCTAGGAAAGCTTTAAAGTTAGTAGAAAAAGCCATTGAAGGAGCTCATTGTGACAGATTTGATTTAACTCAACCGCTGATGTTGATTATTATTTCTTCACAATATACACCCACAGGAGTATTTTGGCAACAAGGGCCTTTATTATGGATACATTTGCCCGTCTCTCCTAAAAGTATAATTGAATCTTATACCTCCATGGTGGCTAAACTTATTCTTCAAGGACTTAAAACTTCTACTAAAATATTTGGCATTCACCCTGCTACTATTATTACTCCCTATTCATCGTCACAGATTGAATATTTATGCTTCAACGATAATGACTGGGCTATAGCTAGATGCTCTACCTCTGCAAATTTTGATAATCACCTTCCTAAGTCTCCTATATTATCTTTTTGTATTAATCATCCTATTATATTTCCACAGGTAATAAAAAATCAACCTATTCCTAAGGCATTTAATGTATTTACAGATGGGTCCTCAAATGGTACTGCTGCAATAGTCACTACAAAAGAAAATATGACTTACATAACTGCACACAAATCAGCTCAACTAGTGGAATTGGAAGCTGTGGTAAGAGCTCTGGAAAATTTTAGAGACCAGCCCATAAACATTTTTTCAGATAGCCACTATATTGTACAAGCCGTCCCAAAATTAGAGTTAGCAGGACCAATAGCACCTCATACTCCAGCTTTTAAATTGTTTTATCAAATACAAAAACTTTTGTGGGCAAGAAAAGAACCTCTATTCGTAGGCCATATTAGAGCACATACTAATTTGCCTGGCCCCCTCCATGAAGGTAATCAAAAGGCTGATGAACTTACAAAAACAATATTTATACTTTCAGCACTACAACAAGCTACTTTATTTCATTCCCAGTTTCACGTCAACAGCACCACCTTGCAACGTAGGTTTAAAATCACAAAAGAGCAAGCCAGAACAATTGTAAAAGATTGTAAATCTTGTATGACACATTTGCCCAATCCTCATTTTGGTGTTAACCCTAGAGGATTAATGCCCAATCATTTGTGGCAGATGGATGTTACTCATGAGCCAAGCTTTGGAAAATTGCGATTTATTCATGTAACCATAGATACATGTTCAGGCATGATTTTTGCTTCCTTACATTCTGGAGAAAAAGTTAAAGATGTTACATCTCATTGTTTACAAGCTTTTGCTGCATTGGGCATCCCCAAAATGCTTAAAACAGATAATGGCCCCGCATATACGTCCTCATCTTTCAAACAGTTTTGCGCAAAATTCAACATATCCCATAAAACAGGCATCCCATACAATCCTCAGGGTCAGGGCATTATTGAAAGAGCAAACCGCACACTGAAAATTATGTTATTAAAACAAAAAGAAGGAAATTGGAAAAGTCCTAAAGACAGATTGGCAGTTGCCCTGTTTACCTTAAATTTTTTAACTTTAGACTCTAATGGTTATTCTGCTGGAGACAGACATTGGAATCCACACCAACAACATAAACCCTTGGTTTACTGGAAGGATGTTCTTTCAGGTACATGGAAGGGTCCAGATCCAGTATTAATTTGGGGGAGAGGATCTGTTTGTGTTTTTCCAAAACACGAATCCTCTCCAATATGGATACCATCTAGATTAATAAAGCAGGTACCACATCAAAATGATCAAGATGTAGTTGTTGAGGAATCAAGATTAATAAAAAAGGTACAAAGTCAAGAAGACCAAGATGAAGATATAGAATGACTCCCTCAAAAGTATCCTTCAAAATGTTTCACAACTCAAGAGTCATTCCTCCCGGCCGGGATGAGGAGATCTCTCTTTAGTGTGCACACAATTGTATTTTTTTTTTCTTTTTATACATGTCTTTATGTCTGTACATTTGTCTACATTTCATGTTAATGTGACGTCACAAATATATGTTTGTATGTTTGTTCGTCTGTCCAGTGTGACGTCACAAAGAACAAAGCGCTTATGAAAAAGAATATATATATATATATATATATATATATGGATCCAAATAACTTTAATTCATTTTAGGTTGAGAGTATTCAATTTAGGTAAATAATTTTATAAATGAAGGTACTTTCAATTTTGATTATAGGTATCCCTGGGACTTCTCTTTAGCAAACAATATGACTAGTGCTATATAACCTAATATTTTGGTGTTTTGACATAAGATTGTTCATTTGTTATTAACTTCATTTGTTTAATAGCTGATTAATTTCAATTATCTCAACAGGTAAAAAATTGCTGTGTATACAGAGACTTGAGGGTTCCAGCTGACAAATTATTTCTCCAAAGTGCCTTTAGCTTTTCTTTAATCTATTTTTAATACAGTAAATACCCTCAGTCTTTCTTTCTTTTGTTCTCAATATGATATTTTGACAACTTATGTTTGTGTGAGCTCAAACAACAATGTGTATGAGCAGAAATCAACTTTAATTTTCTAATCTAATAATTCTGTTTTTTAGTTTGACAACTCGACTCTTCACTCAGTGCTGAAATAACACTGCCTTTCCTTTAATAATTGATGCTTGAGTTTCTAGGTAGCGGGCCCTGAAGATTTGCCGGTGGCATTATCTAGATATAAAAAAGACGGTTGCTGCTATAGCTGCAGGGAACGCGGTCACCACAAGCATCCCTGCTGCTCAAGCATCAAACAACCTCACCAACAGTGTGGCCTCTGCTCTACATGCATGGGACCTCCTACATCAACGTGTTATAACAAATGGACATTTTGATCTTTCATTGTTTGGGACTTTATGGGACAATGACTTGCGGACATTTGTCCAGAGAATTCAGTGTGTTACTTGATGAAACTTAGGGCAAATAATTTGTTTTAAACAATTTGATATGCTATACAATTTGGCTCGTCACCAAAAGGCTTGTTGCCTTAAAGCCGCAACATCTCCTCACAATTGGACGGCTGTTAGTCATCATACACAGTCGATCCTAAAGGGCTCCATTGGATGGCTGGTTAGCCAATGACGGGTAAGATCCCCAGAGGGGGACAACCTAAGACAGGCACAGTCGCACGGGACAGTCTCATGTGGCCGACATATCAACCTAAGACAGGAGTCAAGGGCACAGCCTTGATTATCCAATGACAGGTAAGAATGTTGGTTGCACATAGACGTCCTAGAGCATTACCTCTTTTAAAACAAAAGGGGGAAATGCAGGAGCCCTGTTTGGGGAGATGGCTTAAATTGCGGTGGACTACGGGCTTTGGCTTTGGACATGTTTGGGCATTGGCGCCTTCCGTACTTGGCCCGGGATCTTGCGAGACTTGGCCGGAGATCTCGAGGGACTTGAGCGAGATTGCGGAGGAGGTCTGCGCCATTTCGGAGGTTAGAGGAGCGTGGACGGCGTGTCGGGGTGTAGTTAGAGCCAGGGAGAAAAGTTGCCAGAATAAAGAGCTGTTTGTTTCCAGTTCGTCTCAAAACTTCTTCCCGCGGCTTCTTTGCTCCAAGCGGCCATCGCTTCAGGCGACTACATGGTGCTGAGGATCAAACCCACTGCCTCACACAGGCTAGGCAAGTGCTCTACCGTTGAGCCACAACCCCAACCCCCGACATAAGCTTTTTATTGATTTTCTGGGATAGGCTAAAGTCATAATTTTCCACTGGCTAGGGGTTTAACATTCCAAAAGATGTGTCTCTGCACAGACTTGTACTGCTAGGCAGTAATGGTCAACTTGTCCAAACTTGAATTTCTTTTTACAGCTGGTGCCATAATCCTGTACAAATACCCTGGCCTTGTGACTCCTTAGGATAGGACTGAAGGGACTATGGGATGCTACAGCTGCTGAAAAAACACAAGAGTGGGGTAGAAGAAAATACACACCAGCTCTGATGATCATCTCTACAGAGCTGAGTATAATCTGACCCAAAAGTTAGGGTAGCAAAGGGGACAAATACAATATGAAGACTGAGATGCCAGGTCTTTTTATCCTGTTCCAATCACACATTAGACATCTGCAAGGTCAAGTGAAGAATCAATGTTTTCAGCAAAAGTGTCCTTAAGCCTTGAAAAGTAGCCTAAGCAACCATTATCATCATAACCCACAGGTCAGTGATAATCCACAGCAAAGCGAATGGGAAACTAGTCTATTACTCAGCTGTGTGACTCCATTTTTAAATTAATTAAGTTGACTAAAAACAAGTGAAGCTAGAGGGAGGGTTTGTTTAGGTGTTTTCCCAGTAACAATTTCATCATGTGCAGACATTCTGGTTCTATCAGAGTCTCATGACAGTCTGTTGAAAAGAGCACAAGGCAGAGAAGCAACGTGCTGGGATACAGAGGGTAATAGTTTTATGGTGCCCAAGGGTATATTTCACTGTCCCAGCTTTTTTGTCCCAACATGGTGGTTCCTGCTTTTGACTTTTATTTGGATCAGCTAAATGCTAAGCCAGTCATGAGCCAAGCCAATATGCAATCCTGTTGTATCACAGAACCCTCTAAAAGGCTCAGAAAATGTTTTCTGGAAGTAGGGCATGAAGAGGGCATCTAGAAAAATTAAAAGTTTATTTAGGAATGAGTTATATCCTATTACCACCCTCCCTCTTCCCAACCAAATGCTGAAGGGTTTTTTTTTGTTCTGGGGAGAGTAAAATAGGGTCCCTATATGAGGGCACAGGACACCTAAGAGAGGATTAAATGACAATAATACTGAATTGGGGCACACCCACAAACTTCCTTTTCCTCTGATTTTCAACAAACTTGCCTGAGGAGGAGGGAATGGCTTTACATATTGTTGTTGCTCTACTAAAAATTCAGTGTGTAGAAGGGCTGGCTACAGTGGTGCATGCCTGTAATCCCAGCAACAGGAGGATTGAAAGTTCAAAGTCAGCCTCAGCAATTTAGTGAGGCACTAAGCAACTCACTGAGATCCTGTCTCTAAATAAATACAAAAAAGGGCTGGGATGTGGCTCAGTGGTGGAGTACCCCTGAGTTCAATCCCCAGTGCCAGAAAAGGAAAAAGTTCAGTGTGTAGAAAAACAGTTTTTTTCAAAGCCAGCTCTGAGGAAGATATGAGACCTATCTCATATCCATCTTCTGGGGGAATAAAGGGCACAGAAAGCTTTTATGGGAGGGGGATATTAGGGCAAAAACATAGGAATTTCACAGGTTTCACCCTCCCTGGACATCAAGACATTATCTCCTTATCATATCAAAGGGAACCCTGACCTGGGGTCAGCATCTGCATCTTCTTTCTAGATAAACATATTACCTTTAAAACTATGAGAGGAGAAGCATTGCTGAGCGCTTTCTGTAGATTTTACAGCACCAAAAGAAGAGATGTTAGAGATGGAGGAATAGATTGGAGAAATGGTGGGGAGAGGAGAAGGAAGTAGCTCTAAGAAACACAAACCATCTTTTCCAGGAAATACTTTTGTTTTAAAAAAATGTTTCCCCCAGTTGGGAGCAGTGATGTATACTTGTGATCCCAGAGACTGGAGATACTGTGGCAGGAGGATCCCAAGTTCAAGAATAGCCAGCCAAGGCAACAATTTGCTGAGACCCAGTATCCAAAAAAAAAAAAAAAAAAAGGTTGTGGCTTGGTGGTAGAGCACCCCTAGGTTCAATCCCCAGTCCTAGGGGGAAAAATGATGACACCAAAAACAAACAAAAAAATCCATCCCTGAATTGCTCTGTTACAGAGGGACTCAGAACTTTCAGCTTTTAAGTATGAACAGGTAGGTAGGTAATCAAGGATTGCCAACAGACTTGAAAAAGTCTGAAGTCATCTTGCTGTCAGTCAAAAGTCAAGAGGTGTTGCCGCCTGAAGCGCTTGGAGCAACGGAGCCGCGGGAAGAAGTTCAGAGGCAAACTGGAGACGCACAGCTTTTTATTCTGATAACTTTTCTCTCTGGTTCTAACAACGACTAACACACGCCACACACACACCACCACCAAAAATGGTGCTGACCCGATCAGCAATTTCGGCCAAGTCACTCGAGATCCTGGGACAAGTCCCGTGAGACTACGGAAGGCGACAATGCCCAAATCTCCACGGCTCATAGTCAACCACAATTCAAGTCATCTCCCCAAACAGGGCTCCTGCATTTCCCCCTTTTTGTTTTAAAAGAGGTAATGCTCTAGGACGTCTATGTGCAACCAACATTCTTACCCGTCATCGGATAATCAAGGCTGTGCCCTTGACTCCTGTCTTAGGTTGATATGTCGGCCACATGAGACTGTCCCGTGCAACTGTGCCTGTCTTAGGTTGTCCCCCTCTGGGGATCTTACCCGTCATTGGCTAACCAGCCATCCAATGGAGCCCTTTAGGATCGACTGTGTATGATGACTAACAGCCGTCCAATTGTGAGGAGATGTTGCGGCTTTAAGGCGACAAGCCTTTTGGTGATGAGCCAAATTGCATAGCATATCAAATTGTTTAAACAAATCAGCTGCCCTAAGTTCCATCAAGTAACACACTGAATTCTCTAGACAAATACCCGCAAGGCATTGTCCCGTAAAGTCCCAAACAATGAAAGATCAAAATGTCCATTTGTTATAACATGTTGATGTAGGAGGCCCCATGCATGTAGAGCAGAGGCCACACTGTTGGTGAGGTTGTTTGATGCTTGAGCAGCAGGGATGCTTGTGGCGGCTGCGATCCCTGCAGCTGTAGCAGCAGACGTCTTTTTTATGTTTAGACAATGCCACCGGCAAATCTTCAGGGCCCGCTACCTAGAAACTCAAGCATCAATTATTAAAGGAAAGGCAGTGCTATTGCAGCACTGAGTCAAGAGGCGAGTTGTCAAACTACAAAATAGAATAATTAGATTAGAAAATTAAAGTTGATTTTTGTTCACACACATCGCTGGTTGAGCTTCTACAAACATAAGTTGGAAAAATGTCATATTTAGAACAAAACAAAGAAAGACTGAGGGTAATTACTGCATTAAAGATAGATTAAAGAAAAGGTAAAGGCACTTTAGAGAAATAATTTGTTAGCTGGAACCCTTGAGTCTCTGTATACAGAGCAATCTTTTACCTGTTGAGATAATTGAAAATAATGAGCTATTAAACAAATGAAGTTAATAACAAATAAACAATCTTATGTCAAAACACCAAAATATCAGGTTATATAGCACTAGTCATATTGTTTGCTAAAGAGAAGTCCCAGGGACACCTATAAATCAAAATTGAAAATACCTTCATTTATAAAATTATTTACTCTTAATTGAATACTCTTAACCTAGAATGAATTAAAGTTATTTGGATCCATATGTATATATATATATATATATATATATATATGTATATATATATATTTTTTTTTTCATAAGCGCTTGTTATTTGTGACGTCACACTGGACAGATGCACAAACATACAAACATATATTTGTGACGTCACATTAACATGAAATGTAGACAAATATACAGACATAAAGACATGTATAAAAAGAAAAAAAAAATACAATTGTGTACACACTAAAGAGAGATCTCCTCGTCCCGGCCGGGAGGAATGACACTTAAGTTGTGAAATATTTTGAAGGACTCTTTTGAGGGAATCATTCTATACCTTCATCTTGGTCCTCTTGATTTTGTACCTTTTTTATTAATCTTGATTCTTCAATAACTTCATCTTGATCATTTTGATGTGGTACCTGTTTTATTAATCTAGATGGTATCCATATTGGAGAGGATTCGTCTTTTGGAAAAACACAAACAGATCCTCTTCCCCAAATTAATACTGGATCTGGACCCTTCCATGTACCTGAAAGAACATCCTTCCAGTAAACCAAAGTTTTATGTTGTTGGTGTGGATTCCAATGTCTGTCTCCAGCAGAATAACCATTAGAGTCTAAAGTTAAAAAATTTAAGGTAAACAGGGCAACTGCCAATCTGTCCTTAGGACTTTTCCAATTTCCTTCTTTTTGTTTTAATAACATAATTTTCAGTGTTCGGTTTGCTCTTTCAATAATGCCCTGACCCTGAGGATTGTATGGGATGCCTGTTTTATGGGATATATTGAATTTTGCGCAAAACTGTTTGAAAGATAAGGACGTATATGCGGGGCCATTATCTGTTTTAAGCATTTTGGGGATGCCCAATGCAGCAAAAGCTTGCAAACAATGAGATGTAACATCTTTAACTTTTTCTCCAGAATGTAAGGAAGCAAAAATCATGCCTGAGCATGTATCTATGGTAACATGAATAAATCGCAATTTTCCAAAACTTGGCTCATGAGTAACATCCATCTGCCACAAATGATTGGGGATTAATCCTCTAGGGTTAACGCCGAAATGAGGATTGGGCAAATGTGTCATACAAGATTTACAATCTTTTACAATTGTTCTGGCTTGCTCCTTTGTGATTTTAAACCTACGTTGCAAGGTGGTGCTGTTGACATGAAACTGGGAATGAAATAAAGTAGCTTGTTGTAGCACTGAAAGTATAAATATTATTTTTGTAAGTTCATCAGCCTTTTGATTACCTTCATGGAGGGGACCAGGCAAATTAGTATGTGCTCTAATATGGCCTACGAATAGAGGTTCTTTTCTTGCCCACAAAAGTTTTTGTATTTGATAAAACAATTTAAAGGCTGGAGTATGAGGTGCTATTGGTCCTGCTAACTCTAATTTTGGGACGGCTTGTACAATATAGTGGCTATCTGAAAAAAGGTTTACGGGCTGGTCCCTAAAATTTTCCAGAGCTCTTACCACAGCTTCCAATTCCACTAGTTGAGCTGATTTGTGTGCAGTTATGTAAGTCATATTTTCTTTTTTAGTGACTACTGTAGCAGTACCATTTGAGGACCCATCTGTAAATACATTAAATGCCTTAGGAATAGGTTGATTTTTTATTACCTGTGGAAATATAATAGGATGACTAATACAAAAAGATAATATAGGGGACTTAGGAAGATGATTATCAAAATTTGCAGAAGTAGAGCATTTAGCTATAGCCCAATCATTATCATTGAAGCATAAATATTCAATCTGTGATGATGAATAGGGAGTAATAATAGTAGCAGGGTGAATGCCAAATATTTTAGTAGAAGTCTTAAGTCCTTGAAGAATAAGTTTAGCCACCATGGAGGTATAAGATTCAATTATACTTTTAGGAGAGACGGGCAAATGTATCCATAATAAAGGCCCTTGTTGCCAAAATACTCCTGTGGGTGTATATTGTGAAGAAATAATAATCAACATCAGCGGTTGAGTTAAATCAAATCTATCACAATGAGCTCCTTCGATGGCTTTTTCTACTAACTTTAAAGCTTTCCTAGCATCAGGAGTCAATGTTCGTGGTGAAGATGGATCAGGGTCTCCGTGAAGGATGTCAAATAAAGGTTTTAGTTGGCCAGTAGTGAGATTTAGTGTAGGGCGAAGCCAATTAATGTCTCCCAGTAGTTTTTGGAAATCATTGAGGGTGGTCAAGTGTTCTTTATTTATTAGAATTTTTTGGGGTCTAACAAAAGTATCCATGATTTTAAATCCTACATATAATATGGGAGATCTGGTTTGAACTTTTTCTTCTGCTATATATAATCTATATTTTTTAAAATTTTCTACCACGTCACTGAATATATTAAATAAGATTTTTTGATTAGGATGGGCCAATAAAATATCATCCATGTAATGTAGACACATGAGGTTTGGATATTTATTTTTAATGGGTTGGATAGCCTTGTCCACATATATTTGGCATATGGTGGGGCTATTAGCCATTCCCTGTGGTAAAACCTTCCATTGATATCTCTGATCAGGGCCATTGTTGTTAATAGAAGGAAGTGAAAAAGCAAACCTGGGGGCATCCAGAGGATGTAGGGGAATAGAAAAGAAGCAATCCTTTATATCAAGAGTAATAAGATGGAGATTTTTTGGAATAGCTACAGGACTAGGAAGTCCAGGTTGAGTAGGGCCCATAACTTGCATGGTTTTATTAATTTGTCTAAGATCATGTAACAATCGCCATTTTCCTGACTTTTTCTTGATCACAAATATGGGGGAATTCCAGGGAGAGGTGGAAGGTTCTATATGACCTGCTTCTAATTGTTCCTGAACTAGTAGGTGGGCCGCTTGTAATTTCTCTTTAGATAGGGGCCACTGAGGGACCCACACTGGCTTATCAGAAAGCCATGGTATTTTCAAAATTATTTTCTCAGTGGCCCCGAAAAAAAATATCTTTTTCCTTTATGATAATGATTACTTTTAGGGTTAAGATTACTCTGTACTTTTTGATAATGAGTTCTTTTATGGTTAAGATTACCCTGTAGGTTTTCACATTTAACATCTGCAGGCTTGGTTGCAAGGTGTACCCCATTTGTTGCAAAATATCTCTTCCCCATAAAGTAACTGGTAGATTAGGTAAAACATAAGGCTGAAATGTTCCTTTATGGCCTTCATCATCCTCCCATTTTAAAATTACTGCACTTTTATGTGGGAGGTTATTATATCCCAAGCCTCTTAAACTGGTTGAAGCTTTTTGCAGAGGCCAGTGCTTGGGCCATTGGCGTAAATTAATAATGGAAGAGTCAGCTCCAGTATCTATTAATCCCTCCATTTCTATTCCTTGGATTTTTATTTTACACATAGGCCTCCTTGAACAGTCTCGAACCCAGCAAGCCATGGGTCTTGAGTCAGTGGAACAAAATCCTCTATTGTTCCCTTCTTGAGGCATACCCATTTTAAATGAATTATGTAAATTGGGAAGGAGAAGCAACTGAGCAATTCTATCTCCTTGATTAACAGAACTTATACTTTGGGGTGAGCTAAGCATTATTTTTATTTCCCCTTTGTAGTCTGAGTTTATTACACCTGGGGTCACTTGCAAACCTAATAAGCTTTTAGGACTATGCCCGATAATAAGTCCTACAGTCCCTGAGGGAAGAGGTCCCCTGACTCCTGTGGGAATCAGTTGAACCCCCATTTCAGGTGTTAACACTATTCGGGCAGTGGAACAGAGGTCTAATCCTGCATTTCCTCTTGTTCCTCTGGCGAGGGATTGGATGGGTAGTAATTGTGTCGGGGAAGCATCTGAGTGGATGCTTGAGGATACTCCTCCTGCAATGCCCCGTATATTTGTGGGCCCCGGGGTATTGGGCCCCGTGCCCCGTTTTTTGAATTCCTGAACAAAGGATTTCCATGGATGTCAAATTTTGAATGGCAATTATTGGCCCAATGATTTCCCTTTTTACACCTGGGGCAGCGGCCTGGGGCACGGTATGAGCTTGGTCTTATTTCTCTTTTGGGATTTTGCCTAGAATAGCCTGATTGATTATGATAATTTTGCCTGGAATATCCTGATTGATTATAATGTCTACGTTTAGCCTTTGTGAAATTTCGAGGGGAAGCACCTCTCATTGAGGCTGCAATCACATTTCCTGTGACAAAGGCGTCATTTATATCTTTACATAGTTGTATATATACGGAAAGATCCTTTTTAGTTCTCCATGGCTTGATGGCTGCTTGGCACAATTTATTAGCATTTTCATAAGCTAATTGAACAACTAATGGCATAGCTTGGTCAACATCTGCAAACACACTACCTGCAGTTCTCAAAAGTCGATCAGCAAAGTCAGCATACGGCTCATTAGGTCCTTGAATCACTTTTGACAAGCTACCTTGTAGATCCCCAGGTCCTTGTACAGTTTTCCATGCCTCTAAGGCAGCTGTGTTTATCTGAGCATATACATCTGGGTCATAATCTGTTTGAGCCTGTAAGTCTGCGAATTGCCCTTCTCCTGTGAGCATGTCTATATCATAGTTTTCAAACCCTGCAGCCGCATTTCTTTTAGCCGTTTCTATACAAAGTTCTTGGAATTGCGATCGCCAAACCAAGAATTGCCCCCCGCTTAATGTTGCTTTACATAGACTTTTCCAGTCTGAGGGGGTTAAGCTAAAGGTGTTAAGGGACTCCAGCATACTCAACGTGAAAGGAGCTTGGGGCCCATAAGTCATTACTGCCTCTTTGAGATTTTTTATTGTTTTGAAATCTACTGACTGATGGACACTCTGTCCATTTTTCTTTTCAAATGCTGGCGGTTCCCAATGTATCTGTGAGTTGTCCTCGAGAGCGCATAAGCGATCAGAAAGACTTTTTATTTCTGTTTCTAGGGTATGCAAATGCCTAGTAATACCCTTCATATTTTCTGTAATGGATTCCACCCATGGGGGAGTAGAGGACACAAGTGGTTCCTCTACCTGACGGTCCTTTTTCTCGGTCTTTTTTAGTTTCTTTTTCCTCATTTTCTCAGGATCACTTTTACTAGATTCCTCACCACTGCTAATTTCACTGACAGCAATATCCTGAGGCCCAGGTTCCATTAAGAGCAAGTATCCTTCAGCTATCACCAATAACTCCCGAATAGCTTTAATAGCTTGGATTTTTGTCATTTTGGGGACTCTTCTAATACTCTCTTTACTGGTCTTAGTTGGCTCAGTGGAAGCTACACTTTTTTGATCACTTTCACTTTTTTCTATATACTCCTCACTGAGAACAGAGTCAGGTATATCAAGGAGTCTTTGCATAGCCTCTATCACTTGGGATTCAGTTATATTCAAACCCATCTTTAGAGACCTTTCAGTTCTTACCTGTCCGCTCCGAAGTTCCCCATACGGGCCGCCACCTGTTGCCGCCTGAAGCGCTTGGAGCAACGGAGCCGCGGGAAGAAGTTCAGAGGCAAACTGGAGACGCACAGCTTTTTATTCTGATAACTTTTCTCTCTGGTTCTAACAACGACTAACACACGCCACACACACACACCACCAAAAATGGCGCTGACCCGATCAGCAATTTCGGCCAAGTCACTCGAGATCCTGGGACAAGTCCCATGAGACTACGGAAGGCGACAATGCCCAAATCTCCACGGCTCATAGTCAACCGCAATTCAAGTCATCTCCCCAAACAGGGCTCCTGCAAAGAGGTAAACCATGGCAGGACTTTCTGGAAACTTCTCTGGGATCCTCAATAAAACTGTAGTGCAGGAAAGGTACGCTGTCTCTCTCCTGAGAGGGCACATTCTTTTTTTTTTTTGTGGTACAGGGGATTGTACTCAGGGGCACTCACCACTGGGTCACATCCCCAGCCCTTTATTGTATTTTATTAGAGACAGGATCTCACTGAGTTGCTAAGTGCCTCGCCATTGCTGAGGCTGGCTTTGAACTCGCGATCCTCCTCCCAAAGTGCTGGGATTACAGGCGTGTGCCACCGCACCCGGCTCTGAGAGGGCACATTCTATCCCTAAAGAGTGTCCCCTTTCTCTTTTTCTGTCTCTTCAATAAACTCATGCCTGTTACTCTTGAGTGACACATCTGTATTGATGGCTAGAATCAGGCCTTAAAGTGGGAGGGGGTGTCTTTGTCCTACCTCAGTTTCCCAGAAGGTCGAAGCTCTGTAACACATCCTCAGTCCTTTTGCTTAGGTCTTTGCTAAATTGCTGAGGCTGGCCTCAAACTTGTAATCCTTCTGCCTAGCCTTCCAAATTGCTGGGATTTCAGGCATGTGCCACCACACCTGGCGGAATGCCTTTTTTAAAAACTATATCCAATGCCTTTTTTTTTCTTTCTTTTTTTTTAATCATCATCCCAGGGAATATGGTGACACATGCCTGTGATTACTGTGCATTCCACATTTGGAACTGGAGGACATGCAGTCTTAAATGAATATGAGAGGGTAAGAAAGGTGGAATTAACCAGCAGGCTGAGTAGATTATGGTGTCATTCCCAAACATGGAAACAAAGACAAGGCACACGTTTTGCCCCCGGGCTAAAAAAAAAGGTCATGTTAGTTTGAGAAGCCTGTGATAACACTGCAAAAGTCGAGATTTTTTCAGCTTGGATTAAAAAACATGCCAGTTTGCTTGCCATCAACGACTAAGGACACATCCATTCTATGCATTTTCAGGTATTGCAGGTGCCAAGCTGCTTTCTCACCCCTACTTCCGCCAAGAAAACAAAACAGGAGCCTGATTCTCTACCCCACAATAATTTAACAAATGTTACCTCCAGCCAAGCAAGAGACTCCGCCTGGATCCTGGCTGGCTAGATGATGATACCCTCCGGCCTAAACTGTTAAGCAAAGGACGTAAAAAGAAAAAAATGACTTTATGCAGTTTAATCAAAACGAGGAAGCCAGCGCGGTGGCACACTACTGTAATCCCAGCACTTGGGAGGCTGAGGCAGGAGGATCACGAGTTCAAAGCCAGCCTCAGCAGTGGCGAGGCGCTTAGCAACTCAGTGAGACCCTGTCTCTAATAAGATACAAAAAAGGGCTGGGGATGTGGCCCAGTGGTCGAGTGCCCCTGAGTTCAATCCCCGGTACCCAGTACCAAAAAAAAAAAAAAAAAAAAAAAAAAAAAAAAAAAAAAAAAACCCGAGAAGCAACTACCTCCACTGGTCCTACAGAATGGTTACAATTTATAGAAACAAATTCATTTATATATATAGCTAGGCTTTGCTCAGCCAGCCTAAGAATGTCAGTTTTAGCTTCCTTGGCGCTTGTCTTCACCATGAGGACGTTTGGAAGTTCTATTTCAGACACCACAGTTATTGTATTCAGGGGTATGGCTTAGGGAATTCGCTTCACCTCGGAACTGCTTTGTTTTCTGTACGGATCCTATTAAAAGTTGCAGCTTTCTTAAAACATCCGTTTCATCATGAAAGGGACTTCGCTTGTGGGTTTCGCCACTGCAGTCACTGTCCCCATCAGTCTTGGGCAAAGTTCTCAGAAAATGACGAGCGAATGAAAGCCAATCATTACCATATTTCACAAAGATTTCTTCTCTATAGCCTTAGGAGATATTTTTATCCCTCCTTTACGAATGAGGAGTCAGCGGGTCAAAATTCAAGAGTCTTTTCCAGGGTTTTCTTGGCAAGTAGGGAAGGGTGAGATTTTACACTGATCTCTCCACAGTCCTCGCAATCCCTGTCCGAGATCCAGCGTGACTCGGCTCAGCGCCTAGGCCAAGATTCGTTAGCAGCGACCCACGAACTCGTCTCAAGTTTTCGCTACAGCTTCCGGAAGAGGCGGAGCTGCGCTACCGTCCCCGGTCGCCGGCGTGACGTCAACCCAGCGACACGAAGATTTACTCCAGTGAAGATTTACTCCAGTGAAGATTTACGACAGTGTAGCTTTACGGCTGCTGGGTGACTGCTGTATCTCAGCTAGGAGTGTCCTGCGTAGGCTGTTTGTAAAGCGCCGGGTCCGTCTGACCTCCCTGGGAGACAGTCTCAGTGAGTCCCTGCAGGGTGTCGGGCAAGGTTCTTTGAAAGGGAGGGGAAAGGTGGAGACCCCGCACAGGTTTGCTCGGCCTCAGAACCACTGCCTCTCCTAGGGTTTGAGTTGGTAGGGTTTGATGGGCTGGTAAGGTGCAGATTAGACGTGACCTGTGTGATCTCCCCAGTCACTTCATTAAATGGAAGTAAACTACGCCTGTAATCCCAGCGACTCGGGAGGCTGAGGGATTACAGGCGTAGTTTACTTGAAAGTTTGAGGTCAGCTTCAGCAATTTAGCAAGAACCTGTCTCAAAATAAAACAAAAAATAAAAACTGGAGGTGTAGCTAAGTGGTAAAGCGCCCCTGGGCTCAGTCAGTACCTACCCGCCTACCCCCCCCCCAAAAAAAAAAAAAAAAAAAAAAACAGCTTGCTTTGCCTACCACTTCCTAATGTGATTTTGGAGCACAAATGAAAGAAAATATTTGGAAGCTGTAAAGTGCGTTATTGTTCAACGTAGTTACATACTGTAAATTAAGACACAGGTGGATAAGGAAAAATAAAGTTCCTAGATTACTTACTCATCTTTAAAATACCCAATAACCTAGAAAGAGTCCTTAAAGCAATAGAATTTAACACTCTTCTTTCTCTTTGTTGTTTGTTTTTGTGGTGTGCTGGGATTGAACTCAGGGTTTTGCGCATGCTGTTGTTGACACTTTTAATACCTCTGATGACTAAATAACAGCCTATAAATTGTAAAGTAGCAAATAACTTAAACTTGATACCCGTTATACATTAAATCTGCTTACCATGTTTTTGTTGTTGCTTTTCTTAGAAGGACCCAGAAATGTCTGAACAGCCAATAAATAGAATGTTCTTTATTGGAAAGAATATATATTTACAATTCAATGAATGAAAATGAAAACCTGAGACAAGACTGGATTTTGCCACTAGAAAACTGGAAATTAACAATAGAAAAACATTGTATTGGTACCTGTGGTGAGTTGTTATAATTTGTCATAAAAATGGCATGTTAGGGACTGGGTTTGTGGCTCAGTGGTAGAGCACTTGCCTAGCATGTGTGAGGCACTGGGTTTGATCCTCAGCACCATGTTAAAAAAAAAAAATAGGAAAATTATTTTGTCCATCACCAACTAAAAATATTTTAAAATGGCATTTATTTTTTAAGAGTTTATTTTAGGGGCTGGGGTTGTGACTTGGTGGTAGAGTGCTTGCCTAGCAGGTGCGAAGCACTGAGTTTGATCCTCAGCATCACATAAAAATACATAAAATAAAGGTATTGTGTCCATCTACAACTAAAAAAATTTTTAAAAATTATTTTATAATTCTGTTGTTACTTTGATATAATTCTGAGGAGCATAATGTAGTAATCAGGTTGTTATGTGGGAAATTGGATGTATTTTTGCATTAAAGGGGGGAAGGTGCATCTTTTGCACATAGACGAAATTTTTGTAAGAATGCTTCAGTATGATATATTACACAGTGTAGGCAATTTGGTATTCATGTGTAAAAGAGGGTAGCAGAAGCCACCCTGTGCACTAACTTCATGTTGCAGAATAAATACATTACCTATAATTGCAGTACATGCAATGGCCTGTATATAATGAATATATGTCTGAGGAAAGCACAAAATTCTACTTAAAATTTTTATGCATCACAAAAGACCTAGTACTTATAGAAGTTTGTTCTTTCTTTCTTTCTTTTTTTCTTTTTCTTTTTTTTTTTTGTGCCGGGGATTGAACTCGGGCACTCAACCACTGAGCTACATCTCCAGCCCTATTTTGTATTTTATTTAGAGACAGGGTCTCACTGCATTGCTCAGTGCCTCTAAGTTGCTGAGGCTAGCTTTGAATTCAAGATTCTCCTGTCTCAGCCTCCTGAGCCACTGGGATTACAGGTGTGCGCCACCGTACCGACTAGAAGTTCTTATTAAAAATACTGTAAGTACTAAAATTACTTTATATTTTTAAATTTCATTTTTAGGAATTAAAACATTTCAGCCAGGCACGTAGTCCTGTAGTCCCAACATTTTGGGAGGCTGAATCAGGAGGATTGTGAGTTCAAATGCAGCCTCAGCAATTTAGGCCTTAAGCAACTCATTGAGACCCTATAACATTTAAAATTTTATAGGTCTCAGCAGTTACTGGTTCATTTTATGGATGTAAATTGTTTTATTTTGTCTAATTGATTTAGTTAAACGATGTGAATGAAAAATATTTTGAACACCAGGCATGGTGGCACATGCCTGTGGCTTGGGAAGCTGAGGCAGGGAGATAGAGAGTTCAAAGAGAGTCTTAGCAAGTTCGAAAGGCCCTAAGCAACTTGGTGAGACCCTGTCTCTAAATAAAATACAAAAAATGGGCTGGGGATGTGGCTCAGTGGTTAAGTGCACCTGGGTTCAATGTGCCAAAAAAAAAAAAAAAAAAAAAAAAAAGAAAAGAATATCAGTTTGAAATTCATTCAAATAACTATAAAAAAAACTTGATATAATAACTTGAATAATGAAAATAGAGTACTTGACAAATCTTGTTTGCTCTGAAATATGGATTTTGGAGGGGAAAGTCACCTTTACTTTCAAGGAAACTTCAAAAGTTGTGTTTTTTGTTATCATTGTTCCTGTTCTTTGATGAAATACTTTTTCAAATCTTTTTACATAATCTGCATCGAGAAGCCCAGAAAACGCTGTTGATGTCCTGTAATGCTTTATTGAGTTATAATACCATATTTAGAGCCTTAAAGAAATTTATTGTAAGTTAAAAATCAAATAGACTGAAGAGCCTACTTCTTGACAATTATAAAAAATAACTTTGTAAAACATAACAAATAATGATAAGCATTATTTGTATACATAGTGCTCTAAAACTGGGTGGATATGGCATGATGGTTTTTCTTTTTTTTCTGTCAAAGATTGATTTTACTTTTGTTTAGTTCAGTTCCTACTGGCATTTAAAAGCAGACTTTTATTTACATTACTCATTTTACACTTATTCATTATGTTGGCTATTGACCATGTTACACAACTTGATCAATCTGTAGCAGTAACTGAAGGAAAAGGAAAAAAATAAGTATGTGGTACTTTTAATTACTGGTTAATTTTCAAATATATTTTATTTTTATACTGTGGTCAGTTTAGAAAGAAGTCTACACATCTTTTTCATTATCATCTCTGTATATGTCACATCCTTCAATTTTTTTTCAGGCTCTAACCTAGTGCTAGTTTGGCTGTTTCAAATTAATTAAATAGGGGTTGGGATATAGCTCAGTTGGTAAAGTGCTTGCCTTGCATGCACAAGGCCCTGGGTTCAATCCCCAGCACCACCAAAAAAAAAAAAAAAAAAAAAAAAGTAGTATACAAGCAGTTGTATGTAAAAAGATACTATACTTGTGCATGATGAATAAGTAAATAAATAATAAAAAAAATTTAAAAAAAAATCAAATTAATTAAATAATTAATAATAATTGATTTTTAATCTCATTGTTGTTATAAAGGTACTATAAATGTTTCATAAATTCACAGCTGCTTCAGTTATGTATTTTGATAGTTATTTTTATGAGGTTTTCCCTTCTTCTTGAACTAAGCTCCCTAAAGCTCCCTCTCACCCTAACATTTTTGTGTATGCATAGAGTCCTCTGCACCAATATTTGGACAAACTTAAATGAAATGACTCTTCAGGAATTGGTACATCAGGCTGCTTCCCTTTATTTGGACAAAATAGCTATTTGTTTTGATGAATGCAACAACCAGCCTCCAGTTTATTATACCTACAAGACTGTGATTAATGCTGCTTCAGAACTATCAGATTTTCTGCTATTGCACTGTGACTTTGAAGGAATTCGTGAAATTGGTCTCTACTGCCAACCTGGAATAAACTTACCCTCTTGGATTTTAGGGTAATATTTTTTACTGCTATTAATTAGCAATAACTTACTCTAAGCTAATGTTGTAGTTTTTAGTACAAGAATATATTGCAAGTTACTGTTCTGTTTACTATTGGATTTTGTGAATGAATGAAAATATTGGATAATGTCTATTAAAATTGAGATATGAAACCAAGTACAGTCGTGCTGGCCTGTAATTTTAGTGACTCAGGATGCTGAGGCTGGAGGATCACAAGTTAAAAACCAGTTGGTCTTAAATCCAAAGGACTGGGGATGTAACTCAATGGTAGAATGCTTGCCTAGCATGCTCCAGGGACTGGGTTCAATCCCCAGTACAAACAAAACAAAACAAAACACACCTATTCAAACAAATGATTACAAAATGTTTACTCAGTTAAATTGTTCTAGGGTGTTATCCTTTTATAGTGATTTCTATTTTAGGATTCTGCAGTAAATAAATGCAGCCAACTGATTAAAGTTGATATTTATCGTATAATGTATGTCTTAGATTAATCATGTAATCATAAAGTAAAAAGTGCTCCAAAATTTACTCAATCATTAACAAAGGTTTATTGAGAATTTACTATATGTGAAGATCTAGGGTATTTTTACTTAATATGACTAAATGATGTTTGATCTTGTTTATATAATATTGCTATATACAGATTTTGTGTGTGTGTGTGTGCGCGCGCGTGCATGCGGTGTTCTGTTAGGGATTGAACCCAGAGCTTTGTGTATGCGAGGCAAGCACTCTACCAATTGAGCTATATCCTCAGCCCCCCTATATACATTTTTATTTTTTTAAATTTATTCTGATTTGTTATATATGACAGCAGAATGCATTTCAATTCATATTACACATATGTAGCACAATTTTTCATATCTCTGGTTGTACACAATGTAGAGTCACACCATTCATATCTTCATACATGTACTTAGAGTAATGATGTCCATCTCATTCCGCTGCCTTTGTACCCGCATTCCCCCTCCCTTCCCCACCCTCCCTTTTGTCCTATCTAGAGTTCATCTATTCCTCCCATGCTTCCCTGCAATCCCCATTATGAATCAGCATCCTTATATCTGAGAAAACATTTGGCATTTGGTTTTTTGGGGATTGGCTTGCTTCACTTAGCATTATATTCTCCAACTCCATCCATTTACCTGCAGATGTCATGATTTTATTCTCTTTTAATGCTGAGTAATATTTCATAGGGTGTATACAGAAATTTAAAGGTGCTTTTTACCCCCTTAAGGTGTCCTAATTTAGGTGAAGTACATTTTTTGTAGTGTGCATAATCTGCATACTAATAAGTTGTATGTGGATGTTTTGCTTCTTTTATACTAGTCTGCATAGACAGATGAAGAAAATAGGTTTTGCTATCTTTACAGTAATTTAGTAGTGGCCAGTTAGTTAAGTATGTTATACTTTATTACATTAATTTTTAAAAAATATTGTATTTCTTTATATAACATGGTAAGAATTTAATATAGAATCTTTTAAAAAATTAATTTTATTATTATTATTTTTTTGTACTGGGGATTAAACTCAGGGACACTTGACCATTGGGCCACAGTCCTTTTTTGCATTTTATTTAGAGACAGAGTCTCAACTGAGTTGCCAAGTGCCTCGCCATTGCTGAGGCTGGCTTTGTGATCCTCCTGCCTCAGCCTCCCAAGTGCTGGGATTACAGGTATGCGCCACCGCGTCTGGCTTAACATAGAATCTTACAATACTCAGGATGTTCATTAAGAGCAAGATAAAATAACCAAAGATCTGTCCATGAAAACACTGGGAATTTTTGGTAAATAGTAATATGCATAGAAAGATAGAAATGCTTAAAGGAGGATTATATTTGGTAGACATTCTATCTGACTCTGTACTTGTTTCTTTAGGATTCTCCAGGTTCCTGCTGCTTATGCTCCTATTGATCCAGATTCACCACCATCATTATCAACTTATTTTATAAAAAAATGTAATCTAAAGTATATTCTTGTTGAAAAAAAGCAGATTAATGTAAGTCTAGGTGTTTAAATTGCTTTTTTTGTGTTATATTTATCTTTGAATTTAAGAATTCCCTCCTCCCCCATCTTGATTTCTGAATTTGCTAACTCTGGCATGGTGAATTAGTCAGATTTTCAGGTGCTGTGAGCAAAATACCTGTCAGTAACAACTTAGAGGAGGAAAGGTTTATTTTGAGCTTACAGTTTCAGAGGTTCAGTCCATGATTTACTGACTCTGTCTCTCTGAGCTCAAGGTGAGGCAGAGCATCATGGCCAAAAGTGAGGTGGAGGAAAGCTGCTCACTGCATGGCAGCTGGGAAGCATAGAGAAGGGGGAGCTGGGGGACAATATATTATTCCCAAGGGATGTCCCCAGCCACCCCACCACCCTACAGTTAACACCCAGTTAGTCCTTTCATATCATTAATCCATCAAATGGATCAATCTACTGATTAGGTTATAGTTCTGCTGATCTAATCATTTCACTTCTGAACTCATACCTGCATTAATGCAGGAAGACCTTTAGGGGGATGCCTTATATCCAAACCATTACACATAGTTTCTCAGGCTCAGCTTTATTGACAGTTTGGGTGGAGTAATCGTTTATTGTGGGAAGTGTCCTGTATATTATTGAATGTTTAGCAGATTCCCTGACCTTTACTCACTAAATACCAGTAGCACCTCCCAGTTGTGACAACCAAAAATGTCCAGACTTTGCCTCATTGCCAAATGTCCTTGTCACTTTCTACCCCTAGCACTCCATTAAGAACCACTACTCTATGACATAAAAGTATCCTCTGATCTTATGATATCTGTGCATTGTTCTGGATTTTCTTTGTGTTTCCAAAGTATTTCCTATACTGGAAAAATTTTTTAATACTTGAAACTTTGATCTTAGATTATTTATGGCAAGTACATTGATCAAAACATTAAAGAATTATTATCAAGCTTAACATTTTGAAAAATAGATTGGCACATAGACCAAACCTTTCTAAGAAACTAACTTTGTTATTTTTTATTTTTAAGTGTCTGCCAAGCAAAAGTGTAGCTAAGAAACATTGATTTAAGAACAAGAATTACTATTATATGTTCAGCAATGTGAGGCAGCTCATATTTCATTGTTATTTCTTATTTATAAAATGTTGTTTTACCAAAAAGAACATTATAGAAGAGATATTCAACTTAGCTTGTTTTTACCCATTTCTTGTATGAACCAATTTATATTTGGGAATAACCAAAATGCATTGTGTGTGTATTGCACATGTGTGTGCATGCATGCACTCATATGAAGTAACAAGTGCTTGAGATGAATGAGGCTTCCTAGAGAATTGGATATTAGAATAAGATGCTTAGAAAGAGATCTAAAGTGTTAACATGGTTAATATTTGAAAGTGTTTTCAAAATAAACATCAGAATCTGGCCAAAGTTTTCTCTTTTCCTCAAATTGGTTATTTTATCATTGGTAAATAAGCACAGCTGAAATGGGGATGTAATATTTACTTAATGTTGGTGAAAGTTTTATGAAGGAGTTGGGTATGAGAATTGTTAATATCAAGCTATTCTCTTCTCTCTTTCGTGTGTGTGTGTGTGTGTGTGTGTGTGTGTGTGTGTGTGTGTGGCGGGGGGTGGGTAACTGGAAATCAAATCCAGAGGTGCTTTACCACTGAGCTACATCTCCAGTCCTAAAAATTATTTTGAGATAGGGTCTCGCTAAGTTGCCAAGCCTGGCCTCAAGTTTGCAATCTGCCTTAGCCTCCTGATAGCTTGGGATTCAGGTGTGTACCGCTGCACCCAGCTTTAAGGTATTCTTTTTTTTTTTTTAATGTTAACTGAGGATTGAACCCAGGAGTGCTTTACCATTGAGCTATGCTTCTACTCCTTTTTTATTTTTTCAATTTTTAAAAATGTTTCAGAACTTCTATTTTATTTATTTTTTTAATGTGGTGCTAAGGACTGAACCAAGTGCCTCACATGTGCTAGGTAAACGCTCTGCTACTGAGCTCCAGCCCAGCCCTTATTTTTTCAGTTTTTTTTAAAAAAATATTTATTTATTTACTTTAGTTGTACACAATGCAGTGCATTTATGTTTACGTGGTGCTGAGGATTGAACCCGGGCTGCACACGTGCAAGGCTAGTGCTCTGCCACTGAGCCACAACCCTAGCCCCTTATTTTTTTCAATTTTGAAACAGGATTTGGTTAAGTTGCTGAGGCTTTTGCTAAATTGCTGAGGCTGGTCTTGGACTTGTGATTCTTCTGCCTCAGCCTCCCATGTCTCTGGAATTATAGCCATGTGCTATCATGCCCAGTGAGAACAGCTATTTACAACACAGATGTTACCCGTGAAGCAATTTGTGACCATCCATGCAGTTCAGTCTAACCTTCTCTGCCTCCATTAACATTTCAAGAACACTGTCTTTATTACATTTGCCAAACTGCATTGCAGTTGTAGGTTTTTATCTGTTTTGAAGGTGAGTTTGAAAATAAGGACAGCACTTTACTCTTGATGTCTCTTGTCTTTTTATCCTGGATGCGTAGTCAATACCCCATTTCCCCAAAAAGGTGCATTGAATGAGTAAATGAGTATTTCATGTTACTTCTATATAAGAAATGCCTTTTAACATATTAATATTATAAACTTTGTCCCCTATCCAACATAGAAATTCACATCTTTATATGAAACATTATTGAACTATGATACAGTCACAGTAGAACACAATGACCTGGTACTCTTTAGACTGCACTGGAAAAATGCTGATGTGAACTTGAAGTTAAATGATAGAAAAGAGAAATATACAAAAGAAAAAAGAAAAAACAGCATGAGCTCTGAGAACAGCATGGAAGAAAAAGAACATATGGATGTGAGGCTAAAGCATTGCTTAGCCTATGTTCTACATACATCAGGGACTACAGGGACACCAAAGATCGTCAGAGTGCCTCACGCATGTATACTACCAAATATTCAGCATTTTAGGTAAGTTCTATTATATGAATTCTTAGAACTTGCATTATAAAAAGAAAAGAACTTTTAAGTATTTACTCTTTGTACGTCTTGTTTCTAAATGGATAATACTAAGTAATTGTGTTTGATTTGTTCATCTGTATCTGAACTTTAGTTCTCTGTCAACTAGTTTATCTTTTGATCCAGGCCAATCAGAGGAAAAAATGATATGTTCTAGAAGCTTTTCTTTTCCAATTATCAATAAAAAGAGAAGAAAGGTGTTACTAACAGAGGTATCAGCAGAAGTATGGGAGAAAGGGGTTTGTCCTGTTAGAATGTGTCTGGGCAGAACTGAGGAAAGAGTGGGAGAGCAGGAGCCTAGAATGTCCACTTGATATTTGAACTTAATCAGTTAGATGATGGGGAATGGTTAAAAGATTCACATTTCATTAAATTCACTTTCGTGGTGGTATTTTGGAGTTTGGCTAATGATGTTGCCAAAAGGTAAGAAATCACTAAAGTTGAGATTCTCAATTTGTGAATAAAGAAGTAGAGGAGGAAGAGTGAACTAGAGGGTTTAGGTAATCAAGAAAGGAAATAATTCCCAGTGCTGGAAAAAAAAAAAAGTTGTATGAAATTTTTAATGACATGAAATTTCTATTTCTTTTCTAGTACTGGGAATTGAACCCAGGTGCACTATACCACTGAGTTACATTTCTAGCCCTCTTTAGTTTTTTTTATTTTGAGACAAGGTTTCGCTAAGTTGCCCAGACTGGGCTTGAACTTGCAGACCTCCCACCTCAACCTCCCAGTTTTCTGGGATCAGAGGTATGCAACACTGTGTCCAGTAAGAATTTTAGTTTCCAAGGAGCTGTTTTATTTTATTGGACAATAGACAAGTTTGATTACTGAGTCAGAAATGAAATGAAAATTTAAAATTCCTTATGTTACAGTCTAACAAGATTAATTTCTTTCTATTATTTTGGTATGCCCCTACTCTTTTACTTCTGGAGCTTGGTAATCTTTTTTTTTTTTCTTTTCTCTTTTTGGTACTGGGAGTTGAACCCAGGGGTGCTTAACCACTGAGCCACATTCCTGCCCTTTTTATTGTTTATTTGGAGACAGGGTCTTGATAAGTTGCTGAGGGCCTGACTAAATTGCTAAGACTGGCCTTGAACTCTTGCTTCAGCCTCCTAGGTCACAGGGATTGTAGGCACACACACCATGCCCCATTTAGTTTGGTAACCTTTAATATAGTCCTTGAAGTGATACTTACTAAGCTTTTATGTTTTGGTTTAGATTAATTTTATTAAATATTTTTATAATCACATATCTTAAAGACAATTGTTATTTTTCATGTTGAATTCTCTTCTCTGTTGACTTTTTTTTTTTTTCTTGTGGTGCTGGGGATTGAGCTCATGGCCTTGTGCCTGCAAGGCAAGCATTATATATAATTTTTTAATTTTTGTATTGGGGATTAAACTCAGGGCACTTGACCACTGAGCCAAACCCACAGCCCTATTTTGTATTTTATTTAGTGACAGGGTCTCACCGAGTTGCTTAGTGCCTCGCTTTTGCTGGGGCCGCTTTGAACTCACAATCCTCCTGTGTGTCAGCCTCCTGAGCTGCTGGAATTAAAGGCTTATGCCACTGTGCCTGGCTTCTCCGTTGACTTTTTTTTTTGTGGTACTAGGGATTGAACTCAGGGGCACTCGACCACTGGGCTACATCCCCAGCCCTTTTTTGTATTTTATTAGAGACAGGGTCTCACTGAGTTGCTAAGTGCCTCTCCATTGCTGAGGCTGGCTTTGAACTCACGATCCTCCTGCCTCAGCCTCCCAAGTGCTGGGATTATAGGTGTGCACCAATGTACCCAGCTCCATTGACATTTTTAAAACCAGTTTTTTAGATGGACATTTTTTCTGTGTCAAATTATTAAATTAATAATAAATGCTATGTACGTTAAAATAGGAAGGCACAATTTTAAGGTATTTTTTTAAAGATCTTTAAGAATTGATGTACAGCTGGGCACTGTGGTGCCTGACTGTAATCCCAGCAATTTGGGAGTCTGAGGCAGGAGGATCATAAGTTTAAGGCCAGCCTCAGCAATTTACCTAGACTCTGTCTCAAAATAAAAAGGGTTGGGGTACTTGACTAAGTGGTAAAGTACCTCCATGTTCAATCCCCAGTACAAAAAAAAAAAAAAAAAAAAAAAAAGAATTAGGTGATTGTATATGACTTTGCAAAAGTTACTTAACCTCCTGGGATTTTAGTTTTCTCTGTTTTAAAATGGGGATTAAAAAATGGGAGGAAACATTAGGTGTGGTGATGCAAGCCTATAATCCCAATTACTCAGGAGCCTGAGGCAGGAGGACTGGAGATTCAAGGTAATCTGGATAATTTAACAAGACCTGTCTCAAAAAGGACTGGGAATTTAGCTCAGTGGTAGAGCACCCCAGGTTAAATCCCCAGTTCTCAAATGAAATACAGAAGGGGTGTGGATGCATCTTAGCAGGTGCTTGCCTAGTGCACACAAGGCCCTGATTCAATCCACAGCACCCCAAAGAGGGGGAGGGAAAATTTTTCCTTTCTTCCCCCCAGAAAACTCAATGCCTATGGGCCTAAAAATAAACTGATGAAAGATAATAAGAGGAGGGGTACTTGATAAATGGTTAAAATTAGAAACATATACCTACTTCAGTAGCAGAAAGGGATAGGGAGAAAAAGGGATAGGAAGAATAAGGAAAGACAGGTTTTCAGAAACACAAACAGGAGGTAAGAAAGTTTTGTGATGATGTTGGAGTAGCCTTCCTGTCTCAGTCATGGCCAAAAAACTTCCCCTGGGGGAAGGAATTTATGATAGGCTTTTCCTTGGCCTTCCTAGGAGGAAGAATCACTCTGAAGAGGTGGTTTACTGCAGCCTCATTTCTCAGAAGTTTCTGTTTTCAGTCAGATAAAGGGAAGCTCCAAGAAGGTTTCTTCTTTTTGCGGGGGTGGTAGGGGGAAGGTTACCAGGGATTGAACTTGACCAGGGGCACTTGACCACTGAGACACATCCCCAACCCCATTTTGTATTTTATTTAAGATAAAACTCAGGGTCTCACTGAGTTGTTTAGCACCTTGCCATTGCTGAGCCTGGCTTTGAACTTGTGGTCCTCCTGCCTCAGCCTTCCAAGCTGCTGGGATTACAGGTGTGTGCCACCTCACCTGGCTGAAGGTTTTGTCTTGATTTATTGAATCTCAAATGTCTTCTGCTTAAAGAAATAACATAACAACTTCAGGGTTCTGAGTGTGTCCTCACACAACCATACCTGTTTCTTATGGTGGTTGGAATATTAAGAAGCAGTGTATTAGACAACCAGTGCAGTATCACAAATAGTAAGTTCAAACATTCCTTCCATTCCACCTTTCCTTTTTTCCTCCTTCAAAATCTCTTCTTTTCTCAGGTTTTCTTGTATTGAATAAATCTGTTATGGTTTAGATATAAGGTATATCCCAAAAGCTCATGTTTTTTAAAGTTATCTCTGCTTTTTAGTGGGTTTTGTGTGCCATAGGTTCAACACTGACTTTCCATGCCCTGTAATATCCTATGCACATATATTCTTGTTCTATTCTCTGTTTAGATCCTGTGAGGAAAATGCCAAATACTGGGGAAAGGGAGTTAAGGGTCTCTATTAAGCATCATTGAAAAACTATGTCAGAATAAGATTTCTACTAGAATGAACCCAGGAAGATATATCAGGTTTAATACAAGGAATTGGCCTACACAGTTCTGGGAGCAGGCAACGTGACTAAAGTCCATAGGCAGGCAGTCACGAAAGGATGATCAGGAGCAGGCTGGAATCCCAGGAGTTTCACATTATTCACAGGCTAGTCAGAAAAGAACCCAGGTGGAAGGGACGTTAATTGCAGACCCAGCTGGTGTCTCTGAGCTCTTCAGAAAAGGGCTAACCCTTCTAATAAAGGTCTCAACTGAGTACATCCAACCAATTCAGCATACTCTCCCAATTAATTAAAGAAGCTGGTTAAAGATTTTAGATTAGGCCAGGTGCACACCTGTATCCCAGTGATTTAGAAGACTAAGACAGGAGAAGTGACAAGTTTAGGGTCAGCCTCAGCAACTTAGTGAGATCCTATCTCAAAATGAAAAATGAACAAATAATAAATGGGATGTATCTCAGTGGTAAAGTACCCATCAGTTTCAACACACACACACACACACACACACAAGACTAGGGTTTTGTTTTTTAATATTTTTTTTAGTTATAGGTGGACACAATACCTTTATTTTATGTATTTATTTTAGTGTGGTGCTGAGGATCAAACCCAGTGCCTAGCATGTGCTAGGCGAGTGCTCTACCACTGAGTCACAAACCCATCCCTAGATTAGGGTTTGTTTGAATAACTCGGAGGAGATGAGTGTGCTACCAAGTGGCAGCTGCCACTGTTCTCCATCTCTCTCACCCTAAGGAGAAGCATGCTAGAAAGGCAATTCTGGGAACTATAGTTCTGTCTATCAAAGTTAATACATCAGAAAACCATCATAAGATGGCACAGTGGGGCATACCTGTAATTCCAGCAGTTTGGAAGGCTAAGGCAAGAGGATCCAAGTTCAAAGCCAGCTAGGGATATGGCTCAGTGGTTAAGTGCCCCTGCTATAACTGATGATAAAGTATATCTAGCCAGGCGCGGTGGCGCACGCCTGTAATCCCAGCACTTTGGGAGGCTGAGGCAGGAGGATCGCAAGTTCAAAGCCAGCCTCAGCAATGGTGAGGCACTTAGCAACTCAGTGAGATCCTGTCTCTAATAAAATACAAAAAAGGGCTGGGGATGTGACCCAGTGGACAAGTGCCCCTGAGTTCAATCCCTGGTACCACACACACAAAAAAAAATTAATAAAAATGGATATTGCTTTAACTGACTTTAACCCTTTTATAAAAAGGATTTCTAGAATTAACAGCACTATTTTTTTAATATTTATTTATTTATTTGCTTTAGTTGTACACAATGTGTTTATTTACATGGTGCTGAGGATCAAACCTGGGCCGCACACATGCTAGGCAAGTGCTCTACCGCTGAACCACAACCCCAGCCCCTATTTTTGTTAATCTAAAAGAAGAATAAAATCTAACAACATTCAGAAACTTAATCATTATAAATGTTTTTTTAGAGTTTACAAAATGTTAGACATTCTTATGACTACTTTCTGTTTTGCTTAGGATACTTTTTGACATCACGCAAGAAGATGTTTTGTTTCTGGCTTCACCTCTGACCTTTGATCCTTCTGTTGTGGAAATGTTTGTGACTCTATCAAGTGGTGCCTCTCTGCTTATCATACCACCTTCTGTCAAAGTGCTCTCATCAAAATTAGCTGAGGTTCTCTTTTCCCATCACAGAGTGACTGTTCTGCAGGTACATTTTAGGAGCAGATGAAGTATTTTATTTTCTATTATTTAATACTTTAAATGTTTTAGGGAAATTTTATATATCTTTAGTTCTTTGCAATAGATTAATGATAATCAAGGTAGATTAGCAAGTTTTATCCCCTCATGATGTCATTTATTTATTTAAAATTTTAAAAATCAGTTAATTCTGTCAAGAATTATTATTGTGGATTTTGTGCCTACCATACAATAACTAAAGGAATTTGACTCAAATCTGTTGGGACATGTGTTGGCATATTGCCTATCTTAAAATTTAAGTGTGTTAAAAGCTAATGTAAGTAAATTATAATTGACTTAGGAATTTAAATTTAAAAAATTTTTACATCAGTGCATTTACAATAACCTTTAAAAACATATTTTTGAAATTTCTAAAATGCTTTTCAAATGTGTACTTGGGATGGTACACAAACCTAAAGATATTACATTGTAAATAGTTACAGAGAGAATTAACAAAATTATATACATATCATGATATCTTAATTGTTTAGCTGCTGTGAAACTGTGTTTAATTCATAAGTAGAAATATTAATGTCATATGGTAATGGAAATTAAATGAGATAGTATAGCACAGTTCCTGGTATGTATATATCTCAGACTACGTGAATTGTTATAACAAAACACCACAAACTGAGTAGCTTATAAATAACAGAAATTTATTTATCATAGTTTGGGGATCTGGGAAGCCCAGGATCAGGCCCCAGCAGATTGAGTTTCAAATGAGGGCCTGCTCGCTGATTCATGGATCATTTTCTTCACTGTGTCCTCACATGATGGAAGGGGCAAAGGTTTCTCTTAGGCCTCTTTTTAAAATTTTTTTTTTTTGGTACCAAGGATTGAAATCAGAGACCCCTGACCACTGAGCCATATCCCCAGACGTATTTTTTGTATTTTATTTAGAGACAGGGTCTCACTGAGTTGCTTAGTACCTTGGCATTGCTGAGGCTGGTTTTCTTTCTTTTTTTTTTTTTTTTGTGGTACTGGGGATTGAACTCAGGGGCACTCGACCACTGGGTCACATCCCCAGACCTTTTTTGTATTTTATTAGAGACAGGGTCTCACTGAGTTGCTAAGTGCCTTGCCATTGCTGATGGCTGACTTTGAACTTGCGATCCTCCTGCCTCAGCCTCCCAAAGTGCTGGGATTATAGGCGTGCGCCACCGCGCCCGGCTGTTGAGGCTGGTTTTGAACTCGAGATCCTCCTGTCTCAGCCTCCTGAGCTGCTGGATTTACACTGTGCCTGGCCTTCTTGGGCCTCTTATGTGAGCAAATATTTCATTCATGTGTGCTCTGCCTGTGTGGCCAATCACCTTCCAGAGGCTCTACTTCCTAATTTCATTACCTTGGAGGTTAGGATTTCAGCATATCACATTTTTATTTAGTGTAATAAGATAGAGAAGGATGATAAATTTCTGCTCCAAAGATAAAATGTAATATTTTGAACTTTTTTTTGGACCACTGTGTTTCCTCCAAAAAATTTGACCAAGTGGAATTTATCTGAAATGTATTATGACTTGTCCAAAAATCCATTGATAATATATATTACATGAAAAACAATTGACAAAAAGTACATACTTATCTTTTTTTAAAAAATATTTATTTAGGCGGGCGCGGTGGCGCCCGCCTGTAATCCCAGCACTTTGGGAGGCTGAGACAGGAGGATCTGGAGTTCAAAACCAGCCTCAGCATTGGCGAGGCGCTTAGCAATTCAGTGAGACCCTGTCTCTAAATAAAATACAAAAAAGGTCTGGGGATGTGGCCCAGTGGTCGAGTGCCCCTGAGTTCAATCCCCGGTACACAAAAAAAAAAAAAAAAAAAAAAAAAAAAAAAATTATTTATTTGTTTTAGTTGTACACAATGCCTTTATTTTTACATGGTGCTGAGGATGGAACCCGGGCTGCACATGCTAGGCAGGCGCTCTACCGCTGAGTCACAACCCCAGCCCCCATACATACTTACTTTAATAAATGCAGAAAAATGTATTTGGCAAGATTTAAAACTCATGATTAAAAGAAAATATATTTTAAAATCTGCTTAGCTGGGCGCGGTGGCACATGCCTATAATCCCGAAGCAGCTCAGGAGGCTGAGGCAAGAGGATTGCAAGTTCAAAGCCATCCTCAGAAACTTCGAGGCCCTAAGCAACTCAGTGAGACCCTGTCTCTAAATAAAATACAAAAAAATAGGGCCGGGGGTGTGGCTCAGTGGTTGGGGTCCCCTGAGTTCAATCCCTAGTACCAAAAAAAAAAATCTTTCAACAAACTTTGAATAGAAGGGAACTTCCCCTCAAATAATAAAGGGCATCTATTTTTTTAAAAAACAACTAGGACTGGGAACATTGCTCATTGGTAGAGCACATGCCTAGCAAGCAAGAGGCCCTGGGTTCAATTCCCAATACCACAAAACCAAAACAACAACAGGAAAAACTACAGCTGATGAAACGCTGAATGCTTTCTCCTTAAGATTGAGAACAAGACAAAGATGTTTGCTTTTGCCACTTTTCAGCATTGTTTTGGCAGTTCTAGCCAGCGCATAAGGTGAAAAGAAAATAAAGAGGAGGAGAAATGAAAGGAAGAGGGAGAAGGAGAAGAAAAGAATTAAAGTCACCTACATTGGATAGGAGGGAATAAAACTCTTCATTTGCAAATGGCATGATCTTATAGAAAATCCTAGGGGTAGGGGGACATCAGGGTAAAGAAGGGAAGACTACTAGAACTAATAAACACATTTAGCAAATTGGGAGGATAAGTTCAATATACAAAAGCCTATTGCATTTATATATGAATGTGTGTATATATATATAATTTTTGTATATTTCTACTAAAGAAAAATCTAAAAATGAAATTAAGAAAGTAACTATATTTTCAATAACATCAAAAATAATAAAGTAGAAATAGATTTAAAGAAGAACAAAACTGTAACAATAAAAACTGTAAAACATGTTGATAAAAATTAAAGACCTAAATTAGTAGGTGTTCATGTTTATGTATTGGGAGTTGCAATATTGTCAAGATTGCAGTTTTTCCCAAATTGATCAATAAATTAAATTCACAGCCTGTACCAAAATCTCTGCAGACTTTTTGTAGAAATTGACAAGTTGATCCTAAATTTTATATGGAAATGCATAATCTAATCTTGATTCATTAAATGAAATACACTTAGCAACATAAAAGAATGAACTGTTGGCAATTTAGCAATGCCCTAAGCAATTTAGCAAGACCCTGTCTCAAAATAAAATATGAAAAGGACTGGGGTTGTGCCTCAGTGATTAAGTACCCTTAGGTTCAATCCCTGGTACCAAAAAAGAAGAAATAAAAAGGGAACTCTTGATACACATAGCAACATAGATAATCACAAAATATTTATGTTGAGTAAAAGAAGCCAAGTCAAAACAGAGTGCATGTTGTATTATTCCATTTATATAAAGTTTTGGAAATTGTCGATTGCGGTGGTGCATACCTATAATCCCAGTAATTCAGGAGACCGAGGCAGGAGGATCACAATTTACAAGATTTTGTCTCAAAACTAAAAACTGAAAAGGGCTGAGGTCAGAAGTTAAGTCCCCCTTGGTTTAACTCCCAGTACCCAAATAAATTTTTAAAAAAAAAAAAAATACAGTGATAAATAATAATTATCTATTGTGGCCAAAAGTAGATAAGCAGTTATCTAGAGAAGACATCCAATTGAAGAAAATAATTACAGTGGTACATAAGTGATATTAAAGGTAATGTATACACTATAATCTGAATGTTTGTGTCTTTCCAGAATTTATATATAGAAATGTAGTCCCCATTGTGTTGTTTTAAAAGGTAGGGCCTTTGAAGCTGGGCGGGCGCATGCCTGTAATCCCAGCGACTTGGAAGGCTAAGGCCGGAGGATCAGGAGTTCAAAGCCAGCCTCAGCAATGGCAAGGGACTAAGCAACTCAGTGAGACCTTGTCTCTAAATAAAATACAAAAAAAGGGCTGGGGATGTGGCCCGGTGATAAGTGCCCCTGAGTTCAATCCCTGGTACCAAAAAAAAAAAAGAGAGATAAAAGGGTCTTTGAGAAGTACTAGGTGATAATGCTGGAGCCCTCCTGAATGCCTTTATAAAAGAGGGTTGAGGGAGCTTTTTGGTTCTTTCCACCATGTGAGGACACACTAGGTGCTGAATCTGCCAGCATCTCAATCTTGGACTGCCCATCTTCTGGACTGTGAGCAATAAATTTCTGTTGTTTATAAATTACCCAATCCATGGGTAAACTAAAACAAATATGTTCATTATTTGGATTGTGGTGGTAGTTTCATTGACATATACATATATGAAAACCTACATTAAATTGTATGCTTGAAATAATTGATGTCAGTTGTACCTGAATAAAGCTGTTAAAGACATCTATTCATATCATTTTGCTTAGGTACATTTTTTTTAATCTTTTGTTTACTTTTTGTAGCACTAATTGGTGAAAGAAAATATAAAATGATTTTGTAGATATATTCTTCTAAACTTTAAATCTTTTTTTATAAACTATATAATGAAACAACTAATATTTTTGCATACATTTTTCCTAAAGCAGAATCCCTATCCACATAAAAAAGATAGTGCTTGCATTGGTAGTTTTCCAAATATGATTTGCCATTTGATAAATACAGCCATAATTTTATCCATGTGAACTTCAAATGTGTTGCTGTGAATTAGTTATTACAGTGTTTATCTTTTCAAGAAGCGAGTAGAAGGAAAGAAATTATTTTAATGTATCTGCAGGCAACGCCAACATTGCTTAGAAGATTTGGATCTCAGCTTATTAAGTCAACTGTTTTGTCATCCAGTACTTCTCTTCGGGTGTTAGCCCTCGGTGGGGAAGCATTCCCATCATTGACTGTTCTCAAAAGCTGGAGAGGAGAAGGCAATAAAACACAGATATTCAACATTTATGGTGTCACAGAGGTATCAAGTTGGGCAACCACTTATAGGATTCCCGAGAAGATTCTTAACTCTACTTTAAAGTAAGGATTTTAATTATTCCAGAGAAGAAACTATTTTTTTTCAGGATTTTAGTGCTATGAGTGGGGCTTTTGTTGGTGTTTTTGAGCTGTTTGGGGGGTAGAAGTGGGGATGGTTGGTGCTTGTGATTGAACCCAGGGCCTTGAGTGCCAAGCATATACTCTACTTCTCACTTGACCACTGAGCCACATCTCCAGCCCTATTTTTTGTATTTTATTTAGAGGCAGCATCTTGGCTGAGTTGCTTAGTGCCTTGGCATTGCTGAGGCTGGCTTTGAACTCTCGATCCTCCTGCCTCAGCCTCCTGAGCCACTGGGATCACGGGCATGTGCCACTGTGCCTGGCTAGGACAAATTATTTTTGAAGAACTGTGCGTACTCATAATATCATTGCACCTCGAGTGCCAAGCATATACTCTTGCCCCTGCTAACTGTATTTTGATAGGCACTGGAGTAGAAACACTATTAACCTAGTATTTTAAGTTGGGAATCCAGAACCTTTCTTATTATAATGTGCTGAGATCCTGCTAGAACTTTTTGAACAATATACATGACAACATTTCCACCTAACCTTTTCCTCTTGGAAATCTTTGACTTATAATAAACTTTCCTGTTTTTCTTTATATGGTGTAGTATGATTTAAATACACTGGGAAATTTTAAATCTACTTTGGGTTTGTTTTTCATAGATGTGATTTGCCTATACAACTGGGATTTCCTTTGCCTGGAACTGTAGTTGAAGTCAGAGATACAGATGGATTCACAATTCAAGAAGGCAGTGGCCAAGTATTTTTAGGTTGTTTTACATTTGTTGATTGGCAATGATTTTTTTTTTTTCCAGGAAGAACAACTGATGTGTTTGTCTTATTCTTGTCTTGATTTTTATAATGTCTGGTGTGCTTTTCAGTCATAATTTTCAATCTCATTCTCAATCATGAAATAGTTCATGTTGCCATAATTATATACAGTGTCAATACTCTAATAAAAGTAATTTAGAAACTAACTTAGACTGTTATAGACAAAATTATATTTAATGATTATAGAATTTTTAAAAATAACATTTTTAGAAATAATCTTTTTTTTTTTTTTTTTTTTTTTTGTATCTGGGATGGACCTCACAGGTACTCAACCACTGAGCCCCATTTGTATTTTATTTAGAGATAGGGTCTCACTGCATTGTTAAGTACCTTGCTTTTGCTGAGGCTGGCTTTGAACTCCCGATCCTCCTGCCTCTTGTCACACACCTGGGATTACAGGTGTGTGACACTGTGTCTGACCTGAAGTTATGTCTAATTTTATCTGAACACATTTAAAAGTGAGCCCCTTTTTAATAGAAATGTTCAAATTTTGAGTGTTAGTAACTGAACTTTTGAAGTTGTAGTTAAGTTTATGGTTTTAAAATATATTTTCCATGTGTTTTTATGACATTGGTGTTTATATCTTTGGAAGGTGGCAAAAACAGAGTGTGTTTTATTGATGATGAAATAACAGTACCTCTTGGTACAATGCGAGCCACAGGAGACTTTGTGACTGTGAAAGATGGAGAGATATTTTTCTTGGGACGGAAGGACAGTCAGATCAAACGCCATGGTAAACGTCTTAACATCGAGCTTCTGCAACAGGTATAGCTATTTATATATTAAGTATCTATTAATATATGTAGATATTAGAGGTGATTACCACCAATTTTCTATGCCAGGTTCTTTTATCAGTTATATTTGTCTGAGATTTTTGTGTTAATGATGAATTACAATAAAAATTCAGTATGCCTCTTATTCCCAGCATAAATAGATGTGTTTTATTTAGAACTAGGGATTGAACCTAGGGACACTCTACCACTGAGATACATCCCTTGCCCTTTTTATTTTGAGACAGGGTCTCACTAAATTGCTGAGACTGACCTTGAACTTGTGATCCTCTTGCTTCATCCTCCCAAGTCACTGGAATTATAGGCATGTGCCACTGTGCCGGGCAGTGATTATTTTTTAAATTAGTGACAGAATGGTTTTTGAGATCTGTGAAAGTAAATTTATTTGCTTTAGGACAATTTTTTTTTTTTTTTTTTTTTTGGTACTGGGGCTTGAACTCAGGGGCACTTGACCACTGGGCCACATCCCTAGTCCTTTTTTGTACTTTATTAGAGATAGGGTCTCAATGAGTTGCTAAGTCCCTCTGCATTGCTGAGGCTGGCTTTGAACTCGCGATCCTCCTGCCTCAGCCTCCTGAGCCACTGGGATTATAGGCATGCGTCACTGTGCCTGGCTAGGACAAAATTTTTTTTTTTTTTTTTTTGGTACCCGGGATTGAACTTAGGGGCACTCGACCACTGGGCCACATCCCCAGCCCTTTTTTGTATTTTATTTAGAGACAGGGTCTCACTGAGTTGCTAAGTGCCTCGCCATTGCTGAGGCTGGCTTTGAACTCCTGATCCTCCTGCCTCAGCCTCCCAAGTGCTGAGATTACAGGCATGCGCCACCCGGCTAAATTTTTTTTTTTTTTTTTTTTTTTTTGAGAGGAAAAGGAAAGGCTTTATTAAAGGACAGCAGAAAAAGACTTCCCCCCGAGGGAGCAGGGGACCCCTGGAATCCCTAGGACAAATTAGATTTTAAAAATTTTAAGAACTGTGCGTGCTCATAATATTGCAAACAGTTTTTTTTTTTGCAGATTGAATTCAGGGCCACTCAACGTTCCCAGCCCTATTTTGTATTTAGAGACAGGGTCTCACCGAGTTGCTTAGTGCCTCACTTTTGCTGAGGCTGGTTTTGAACTCACGATCCTCCTCCCTCAGCCTCCTGAGCTGCTAGGATTATAGGCATGAGCCACCACACCCAGCAGTTCTTTAAAAAGATCTCTAGGATATTCCAGAATTTAATGCTGCTATACTTCTTCTTCTTCTTTTTTTTTTTTTTAAATATCAGTGATTGAACCCAGAGTGCTTAAACATTGAGCTACATCCCCAGCCCTTTTTATTTATTTATTTATTTGAGACAGAGTCTTGCTAAGTTTCTAAGGCTGGTTTGAATTTGTAATCCTCCTGCCTCAGCCTCCCGAGCTGCTGGGATTACAGGTGTGTGCCTATGCCTGGCCGCTGTACTGATTTTAGACATAAAAAATTAGAACATCAAAGTTTGTTTTTAAATGTCTTCATTGGCAAATTGGAATATTCTCTCTTATAGGTTGCTGAAGAACTTCAGCAAGTAGAATCTTGTGCAGTTACATGGTATAATCAGGAAAAATTAATTCTCTTCATAGTATCCAAAGATGATTTAGCGAAGGATTACATCTATAAAGAACTGCAGAAACATCTTCCAAATCATGCAATCCCAGATGAGATTGTGTTGATTGATACTCTGCCATTTACATCTCATGGTAAAATAATTTTTTAGAAAAATATTTATTTATTTGCTTTAGTTGTACACAATGCATTATTTTCACATGGTGCTGAGGATTGAACTTGGGCTGTGCACGTGCTAAGTGAACACTCTATGAGCCACAACCCCACCCCCTCATGGTAAAATAATTTAAAGCAGATATATTCAATGCCAAATAATGCTAATTGTATTTATACTAGTTTAGTGGCCACACAAATCTCTATCATGATAAATGATACTAGCATTTATTGTAGTAGAACACTATTAAATACTTTGTACAATTAACCCATTTTAAGAAAATCTGTGGGTAGGTGATATTCTGAGTAAAATAAGGCTAAAAGAGGTGAGCTAATTTTCCCAAAATCACTTTGCTAGTTAGTGGTTGTATTAGGATTCTCTATAGAGACACAGGACTAATTTTTTAGATAGATATATAAAAAGAAGGTTTATTATAAGAAATTGTCTGATGTATTTATAGAGGCTGAGAAATCCCATCCTCTTTCTACAACCTGGAGACCCAGGGAATCTGATAGTATAATTCACACTGAATTTATAGGCCTCAAAATTATACAAACCCCACAGAGCAGGAGAAGACAAGATAAGATGTCCCAGCTCAAACAGGCTCCTCTCTGTCTTTTGTTGTGTTTAGGACTTCTTGGGATTGGATGATAACCAACACTTGGGGTGGGGGGGCAGTCTCCTTTTCTGAGCCCACTGATACTTATGCTAATCTCATCCTGAAATACTGTTATAGACACTAGAAATAGTGTTTAATCTCGGCATCCTGTGACCCACTCAAATTGACATATGAAATCAACCATTAGAGTGATAATATTAAAATTCTGCCTAGCACTGTCTTTAAAATATGGTCCTTATGTTCATATTATATAACCTTTTCAACTTAATTTTTATTTACTATATACTTCAAAATGTAGTAATTGCTCAGTTAACAGTACCATTTCTTTTTTTTTTTTTTAAACATTTATTTATTTGCTTTAGTTGTACACAACGCGTTTATTTTTACGTGGTGCTGAGGATCGAACCCGGGCCGCGCACATGCTAGGCGAGCGCTCTACCACTGAGCCACAATCCCAGCCCCAACAGTACCATTTCTTTTAGTTCTTTAAATTATATAAACATTAGCTCCTTTGCTCTTGGCTGTTACTACATTCTTTGTAGCATTGGACTATTTTCTTCAGAGTTAATTATCTTTGACAGACTATATGATTTCTAAGCTTTGTAATGAAAATTATGCATGGCTAATGAATTATAAAATATCTCCAAGACAAATTTTTATTTATTTATTTATTTGTGGTATTGGGGATCAAACCCAGGGCCTTACTCATTTAAGCATGCACTCTACCACTGAACTACACTCATAGCCCTAAGGGTAAATTTTAAAAATTATTTTAAAATGTATTATTTCTCTTTTATATTAAGGCAAAATTGATGTTTCTGAGTTAAACAAGATATATTTAGACTACATGAACTCAAAACCTGAGAATAAACTCAATGGAAAAGAGGAACTTTGGGAAAAATTACAGTTTTTATGGAAGGTACAACTTTTAAAATACAAATTTATTATTATAAAGAGTTCATTTTAGGGAATGATAGCATCCTAATAAGTCTGAAGAAATTTTCTAGGAATGTTATCAGTGCCCAAATGTCAGGTAATATTTATTCAATTTATGTAAAAATAAAGGTTAGACTCTTAGATTAAGTTTCCTACAAACAAATGTATTGGAAGTGAGATAGTCATGGTGTAGGTAGACAAGGCCTGTCTTGACCTTATTTACATTTAGGATTATTAGTCAAAAGAACTTTAGTAACAACCTGTGTTTCTGTTTAAGGGAAATTTTTTCTTTTCTTTTTTTTTTTAAGTACTGGGGATTGAACCCAGGGAGTCTCTGCCACTGAGCCACACCCCTGTCCCTATTGTTTTGAAATTGGGTCTCTAAGTTTGCTGAGGCTGGCCCTTCCTGTCTCAGCCTTGAAACTGCTACAATTACAGGTGTGCCCCACTGCACCTGGCTCAAGGGAATTTTTTTAAATACATGTGGATTTTACTTTTCTGGAAAGGTGTATTTGTTTCTCTTGCCTCTAAAAGTAGAGGCTATCTAAAGTCTTATTCACTTCATTTTTAGATTTTATTTGTTTATTTTTATGTGGTACTGAGGATTGAACCCAGTGCCTCACACATACTAGGCGAGTGCTCTATTTTTAGATTCTTATAAAGTAATTTTTTTTTTCCTGGTACTTGGAATTAAACTCAGGGACACTTGACCACTGAACCACATCCCCAATCCTACTTTGTATTTTATTTAGAGACAGTGTTTCACTGAGTTACTTAGTGCCTTGCTTTTGCTGAGGCTGGGTTTGAACTCATGATCCTCTTACCTCAGCCTCCTGAGCTGCTGGGATTATAGGTGTGCACTATTGCACCTGGATCTTTATAAAGTAATTTTGATTTATGTCAATAGATGAGGATATATATCATTCCAACTATAGCTGATAAGCTGTTAGTATCTTAGGGAGTTTATAATTAGTAAATCAGATGTTTTTGTAGCCTTGCTCCTTGTTTTATGGGTAGGAAGACTGCTCTAAAGGAAAGTATATTTTGAAGTTGTATAATGAGTTTGTAACAGAATTGGTTAGCATAGTGTTGGTCTCCTTTTGTATAAAGAAAAAATTAATTTGTTTTAATTATTACAATATTTGTTTTGTATTTTTATGTTTATATTTTTAATGTAGGTACTGTGATCTTTGTATCTTACTTGTAAGTGATGGAGTCTTTTGGTTTGGGGCCTTTACATATTTCTCCCTTCTCTCACTCTAGTCTGTTCTAAGTCTCTCAGAAGATCTTTTGAAGGTTCCTGATGAGTCACTCTTTTTAAATAGTGGTGGAGATTCCTTAAAGTCCATACGGCTCCTTAATGAGATTGAAGAACTTGTTGGTACATCAGTACCTGGCCTTCTGGAAATTATTCTCAGCAGTTCCATTTTAGAAATTTACAATCACATCCTTCAAACAGTGTTTCCAGATGAAGAGGTGACATTCAGCAAGAGTTGTGCCACAAAAAGGAAACTCAGTGACACTAATAAAGAGGAAGCCAGTGGAAAATCTTCATATCAGAAGTCTCTCCTGCCTTTAAGTTATGACAATGAGATAAATGCCTTTATTGCACTGAGTAGAGCGAGTCAGATGTTGTCTCTGAATACTACTAGGGTTTTAACTACATTAGGACATTACCCTTCAGCCTTTTCTTCTGATTTAACTATACAGACCAACATTGAAAATTGGAAAAGCTTAAGTCCTCCAGCTGTATTTGGGAAGTCAGAAGATCCATCCTGTATTGCAAAAGTTTGTGAAGAGGGGAAACCTGTGATAGGGGCTGAAAAAATAGAGTTGTGTATACGGTGGAGGTCGGACACAGGCAAATGTGTAGATGCTTCTCCTCTGGTTGTGATACCAGCTGTTGATAAGTCTTCTACAACTGTGTACATTGGCTCTCATTCTCATAGAATGAAGGCAGTTGACCTTTATTCTGGGAAGGTAAAATGGGAACAGATTTTGGGAGATCGGATTGAATCATCAGCATGTGTATCTAAATGTGGAAACTTTATAGTGGTGGGTAAGTTTCTAAATTTGAGGTTTGTAGAATTAAATCGAATTACCTTACAATAATGCTAGTAGTGCCAAGTTAAATTAAAAAAAAAAAAAATGCTGGGGGACTGGGGATGTAGTTCAGTGGTAAAGTGCTTGCCTGGCATGCATGAAACCCTGGGTTCAATCCCCAGCAACACACACACACATTTTTTTTTTTTTTTTTTTTTTTGGTACTGGGGATTGAACTCAGGGGCACTGGACCACTGGGCCACATCCCTAGCCCTTTTTTGTACTTTATTAGAGACAGGGTCTCAATGAGTTGCTAAGTGCCTCGGCATTGCTTGAGGCTGGCTTTGAACACGCTATCCTCCTACCTCAGCCTCCCAAGTGCTGGGATTACAGGCGTGCACCACTGCGCCTGGCTACACTTTTTTGTTTATAGTATGTATGGTGGTTTTGGTTGCTGCCAATGAATAATGATTTAGTCTGTGCTGATTAAATATGGACCTTGGGGGTCAAAGTTCGTGGGTTTGAACTTAATGCTATAGATGTTATAAGCTCTGTGACCTTTCGCAAGTTGCTGAACCTCTTTGAACTTCAATTTTCTCATGGGAAAAATAATAAAATGTGTTCTTGCATCACACATTTTCCCAAACCTTGAGGACATAGAGCAACAAACATTTATTATCTTACAGTTTTGTGGGTCAGGAATTTAGGAGTAGCTTAGCTAGCCTATCTCTTGCAAAGCCTCTCATGTTTCAAAGTAGCCATCTGAAGGCTTCACTTTGGCTGGAAAATCTGCTTCCAAGATGGCTTATTCACATTGCTTTCGGCAGAAGGCCTCAGTTCTTTGCTGGTTCTTGATAGGAAGCTACAGTTTAGGCCACATGAGCCACTCCTCTGTAGGCTGCTTAACTGTCCTCACATGGCAGTCACCCTCCCTCAGAATGATCGAGAGAGCAAGTGAGGAGGAACCAAGAACCACTTCTGACTCAGCTTCTAAACGTGTGTACTATCATTTTTGCTTTATTCCATTCATTAGAAGCCCACATTCAAGGAGGGGAATTAGACTCCACCTCTTGAAAGGAAGAAAAGCAGAGAATTTACAGACTTATTTATTTTATTTTTATTTTTTGGTTCTGAGCCACATCCCCAGTCCTTTTTATTTTTTAGTTTGAGACAAAGTCTCACTAAGTTGCTGAGGCTAGCTTTGAACGCAAGTTGCTGGGATTACAGTTGTGCATTGCTGCACCCAGCTATGGGCTTAATTTAAAACCTCTACAATCGTCCTAGAGTTTTTGGGAGGATTAGGTGAGGTGATTTCTAATGAAGCCCCTAGTACCTTGCCAGGTAAGTACTAAACTCCAGCTGCTTAGTGTTAGTTACTAGCTGTGGTTCAGTTCTTTAAGGTATAGGTGACTTTGCTAGGAACATGGATCTCTCAAGTGTGATGTCTCGCCCTCATTACACTTTTTACTCCCCCAGGAACATAAGGTTTCACTTTATATGTTCATGGAATCTGTCAAACTTTCAGACTAAGTGCTTAGAAATTTGTTGCCCTGCTTGTGCTATCCTAGCTGGGACTTACTTGAATCTAAGTTTGATAATTTCGTTTTCAACACCTACATTTTGAAAATCAATAGTACAGGAAACTTTCAGTTTTACATGAGATTATAGGTTCTGAAGTAATGCCCATCCCAAAATTAGCTTGTTGAAATTCCTGTTTGTATATTGAGCAGCTAGACTGGGCATGAGTTAAATCATCCTTGTTCTGAGTGACCACAGGCCTTGAGTATAGATGCTTGAGACCATGAGTTCAGGATCAACCTGGGCTGAATTGCAACATCCTATCTCAAAAACAAAAGTTAAAAAAAAATGCACAAAATATTTGAACAGACACTTTATAAATAACACAGATTGCAAATAAGTTTATGAAAGCTGCACTACATACTGGGCAGTAGCTCACGCCTACAATCCCAATGACTAGGGAGGCTGAGGCAGGAAGATCGAAAGTTTGAGGCCTGCCTCAGCAGCTTTGTAATGCCCTAGTCAACTTAGTGAGACCTTGTCTCAAAAATTAAGAAAGACTGGAGGAGAGGCTGGGGTTGTGGCTCAGTGGTAGAATGCTTGCCTTGCATATGTGAGGCACTGGGTTTGATTCTCAGCACCACATATAAATAACTTAACAAAATAAAGGTCCATTAATAACTTTAAAAAAAGAAAAAGGACTAGAGGAGATGGGGTTGGGCTTGTATCTCAGGGCTGGAGCGCTTGCCTAGCACATCTGAGGCAGTGGGTTTGATCCTCAGCACCACATAAAAATGTAAAGGTATTGTGTACATCTACAATTAATAAAAAAAAGGACTGGAAACGTAGCTCAGTGATAAAGCACTCCTGTGTTCAATACCCAGTACTGAAGAAAAAAAAAAGCTGTTCAACATCATCGGTCACTTGGGAAAGGCAAGATTTACAAGCCCTATTTTGTTCATTTTCTTTTATTTTTGCAATGCTGGGGATTGAACCCAGGGCCTCCTGTATATTAGGCACACTCCCTACCACTGAGCTACATGCCCAGTCCTGGGTATGAGTCCTTTATCAGATGTGTTGTTTTCTCCCGGTCTATTGCTTGTTTTATAATTTTCTTAACATAGTGTCCTTTTTTTTTTTTTTTTTTTTTTTTTTTTTTTCGTACCAGGGATTGAACTCAGGGCCACTTGACCACTGGGTCACATCCCAGCCCTTTTTTGTATTTTATTAGAGACAGGGTCTCACTGAGTTGCTAAGTGCCTCGCCATTGCTGAGGCTGGCTTCGAACTCTGATCCTCCTGCCTCAGCCTCTCAAGTGCTGGGATTACAGGCTTGCGCCACCACGCCTGGCCTGACTTGTAGATTTAAATATTGACTCTGCCACATGTTACCTTTGTAATTTTGCCCAAGTGACTTACTCTCTCTGTGTTTCAAGGTTGTCATCTGTTAAAGGCAGATAGTGCTTGTTTACATAGTGCTTACTTCACTGTAAGTTTTAAATAAGTTAGTGGGTATAAAATACCTAGCATAGTGCCTGACACATAGTAAATGCTCAGTGAACATTAATTATTAATAATGTTAGCACTTCTTGTTACAATAACCCTTTAAGTAGATGAATCCACATTCTGCGGAAGAATAAACTGAGGCTCACTGGTGCTGGATGATTTGCCCAGTGTCAGCTCTGATGAAATTTGAATCCAGATTTGTCAAATCTTTTCTCTGCCACACCATGCTTTATTGTTTCCTTGGTTGTGAAGCACTTCATAGTACTTTTTAATAATTAGTAGATGATGTGGTACATGCCTATAATCACAGCTACTCAGGAGGCTGGGTAGCTTGAGCAACTTAATGAGACCCTGTCCCAAAATAAAACATAAAAATGGCTGGGAGTGTAGCTCAGTGGTAGAGCATCCTTGGGTTTAATATCACACACAAAAAGATATAACTACTAAATAGGTGTTTTACATAAGTGACTACTGTTCATTTGGTTTCTGCTTTACATTGCTGAAATTTAAATTAGATGAGTGAACATAGAGCCTAAATACATAAGAATAGCATCCAATACAAATTGTTATGATTTAGGCTAAAGAGTTATTTTCTAACTTCTGGAATCCAAGCTTTTGGGGATGGCTGAGTTGGAGAAGTCCTCAAGAGTCTATTGTGAACGCATTGATCTAGATTGTATGGCCTGTGTTACTCTAGGAGTTTCTTGGGCCTTGCAGGAAAATGACAAAGATAAATAGTAGAAAAGTTAGGTCAGGAGGGAAACAGTGTAGGTAATAGGCTGATGAATCTGTGCTGAGTGGGACATTAACCAATAAATCTCAGCTGAGGACACTTAAAAAAAGTTATCTTCTAGTGATGTATCTAAATCTCATCTTTTATATTTTGTTTCTCTGTAGGCTGTTACAATGGATTAGTTTATGTTTTGAAAAGTATTAATGGAGAAAAATACTGGATATTTACTACTGAGGATGCTGTCAAAAGCTCAGCAACCATGGATCCCACCACAGGCCTTTTTTTTATTGGATCTCATGACAAGCATGTATATGCCTTAGATATTTATGTAAGCATTCACCTCACTGGTCTTGTACCACAAACATAGAGGAGTTAGAAACTATCAGGTGCTGTTGAGTTTAGGAATAGGTATTAACTATTAAGAAGGGGCTAATTAAGTTTTAATATCATAAAACTTTTTATTAGAGCTTTATAGTTATATATAGAAGTTCATAAGACATTTTTAACTGCCTTACCAAATTTAGCATAAATACATTTTGAAATATAAAAAACTTAGAATTATTATTTTAACAATAGAAAAATTACAAAGTAAGATATCAGTAAGATATTTTAAGACCCGATTACATAAAACTACAAAGGTTGGGCTGGGGTTGTGGCTCAGCGGTAGAGCGCTCGCCTAGCACATATGCGGCCCGGGGTTCGATCCTCAGCACCAAGTACAAATAAACACACTGTGTACAACTAAAGCAAATAAATAAATATTTTTAAAAAACTACAAAAGCTAATGTAAGAATTATAAAAATAGAAAAAATAAGCTAGCGAAAGTTTTGAAATAATTGTGAAAGAGTAAAAAAAATTTATAAGTATAAATTAAAGTAAAAAGCAAATACAAATTTATAGAAAAAAAATGAAGACCCAGATAGTAAAATAAAAGGGATATGAACACCTAGGACCTCAAAAAAAATGGCTAATAAATGTATGCAAATGTTTCATACCTTTGATAATCAAAGGAATGAAAATCAAAACTGTAAGAAATAGCATTAAACCGGGCACCGTGGCCCACGCCTGTAATCCCAGCACTTGGGAGGCTAAGGCAGGAGGATCGCGAGTTCAAAGCCAGCCTCAGCAATGGTGAGCCACTTAGCAACTCAGTGAGACCCTGTCTCTAATAAAATACAAAAAAAAAAAAAAAAGGGCAGGGGATGTGGCTCAGTGGTCGAGTGCCCCTGAGTTCAATCCCTGGTACAAAAGAAGAAATAGCATTAGATTAGAAAAAATGTTGTAATGATAACAGAACTGCTGGTGAGAGTAGTAGAGGGTTCTAACTGGTGAGGCATCTGAGGAAAACTATTGATGATAGATAGCAATTTTCTCTTTGATCAAGTAAAATTCTTTTTCTAGGATTCTATCCTGGCAAAATAATCAGAAACCCAAGTTGTTTAAAAGCCAGGTGCAGTAGTACATGCCTGTAATTTTAGTGACTTAGAGGCTGAGGCAGGGGAATCTCAAGTTTGAGGCCAGCCTCAGCAACTTAGCAAGATCCTGTCTCAAAAAATAAAAAAGGTCTAGCTCAGTGGTAGAGCTTCCCTGGATTTGACTCAGTCCCACAAAAACAAACAAGTCATTTGTAATACCTAGTTAATTGGTTCAAAGCAATTTTCAGTAGTTAGGTAGAGAGAGAAATTATTTTATGTTCATATGGGATATTATGAATTAAAATTATATTTAAGTTATTTTACACAATAAGTAAGAAAAACATGATACCAGGTTATTTATTTAGAATTATTTCAACTATATTAATCTATACAGATAAACATATCAAAAAGATCAAAAGGGAAGATACTAAAATATTAACAGTATATATCTAGGTGATGTCCTTTGTTGTCTTTATACTAAGTTGATTTTCATGGTGGGCATATGTTTTTTGCTGAGTTAAAAACCTTTGTTAGCTAAATAGACATAACATATGGGAAGTGGGATGTATGGGTTAGTTACCCACCAGCAAAACTCAAATTATTTTCTATTCTTATTTACAGGGAAAAAAGTGTGTTTGGAAGTTAGCTTGTGGAGGAACTGTCTTTTCTTCTCCTTGTTTGAGCCTGATTCCACATCATTTGTATTGTGCTACACTGGGAGGACTTTTACTGGCTGTAAATCCTGTAAGTAAAAAAAAATAAGTGTGTGTGTGTGTATATTTTTCTTCCTTATTTATTTTTTTTAATTTTAGCTTTGGATTCTGAAAGTGTGTGTAGTTTTCTCTTAAGATATAATGCATGTATTACTGAACCTGGATTTGTTAAAAATGATTGACAGGAAGTCTGGAAAGATGAGAAAATCTGAGTTCATATGTATGTTTTTCTTTTTACCTATTTTTAAAATTTTTAGACAGAATTTTCCTAGTTATCTTAAGAACTGCTTGTCCATTGTAAGGTGAACTCTGGGTTGTTTTTGTTTTAAATATTTATTTATTTGCTTTAGTTGTACACAATGCGTTTTTTTTTAAGTGGTGCTGAGGATCGGACTCGGGCCATGCATGTGCTAGGCGAGCGCTCTACTACTGAGCCACAACCCCAGTGCCCTGCGCCACCACGCCTTTTTGTTTTTTTTTTTTAATCTGTCTTTCTTAATTTATATTTTGAGGGGGCATTCTGCCTAACAAAAGCTCAATCCCTAGCCCTCTTTTTCTTTATGTCTAGAGCTTATGTGCTGCTTTTTTTTTTTAATATTTATTTATTTACTTTAGTTGTACACAATGGAATGCATTTATGTTTACATGGTGCTGAGGATCGAACCCGGGCCACGCACGTGCGAGGCGAGCGCTCTGCCACTGAGCCACAACCCCATCCCCTGTGCTGCTTTTTTCTTTGTTGGTTTTCTTGCAGCTTTTTATCTGTGCTCATAGTTAACATTGATCAATTTTATAGCTGTGTTCACGTGTTCTTGCTTCAGTAGTCAGCCATACTACTGTAGCAATTCCTCATGTTCTACCTCTGCCTCTGGGAGATTCATGAGTTTGTTTTAAAAGAGTAACTGATTAGTAGAATGATTTTAAGAGCTGTGAAATACCTTTTGCCCACGACAGGCTACTGGAAATGTAGTTTGGAAACATTCCTGTGGAAAACCACTATTCTCCTCCCCACGGTGTTGCCAACAGTATGTCTGTATTGGCTGTGTAGATGGGAATTTACTCTGCTTTACTCACTTGGGAGAACAGGTAAGATAGTTATAGTTATGTTTTATATATCTTTCTTGACGGCATTGTAGCAAGTGACAATGGAAATAAAATTTTGAACATTATTATTCAACACACTGTGTTCAGACTAGTTCTACTTAATTGTCAAGTCACAGATTTCTTATTATTTGAATGATGATACAGTGGGCTTAAAAGATTTCTACCTAAACATTGTTAATTTCTTATGCTTTATCTCTCCCCCAGATTTTTAAATTTTTAACAGTGTTTTCCCAGTTGTATTATAACTCCTGTAGAGGTTATATTAGTGTTTTAGTCAGCTTTTTCTGTGACTAAAAGACCTGACCAGAACAATTGTAGAGGAGGAAAAGTTTATTTGGGGGCTTATGGTTTCAGAAGTCTCAATCAATATACAGTAGGCCCCATTCCTCGGGTCTCAAGATGAGACAGATCCTCATGGTGGAAGAGTGTGGTGGAGCAAAACCACTCACATGCTGATCAGGCAGCAGAGAGACTCCACTTGCCAGATACAAAATATATACCACAAAGGCACACCCCCAGTGACCCACCTCCTCCAGCCACACCCTACCCGCCTTCAACTTCCACTCAGTTAATCCATCAGGATTAATTCACTGATTGTGTTAAGGCTCTCATAACCCAATCATTTCTCCTCTAAACCTTCTTGCATTGTTTCACACATGAGCTTTTTTGGGACATCTAACCTCTAAACCATAGCAATAAGTGCTATTTCTTTAATCCTTTAATCCCAGCTACTCAGGAGGATGAGGCAAGAGAATTGAAAGTTCAAGGCAAACTTGGGCAATTTAGCAAGACCCTGTCTCAAAAGATAGAGGGCTGGGATTATGGCTCAGTGGTAGAGCGCTCACCTGGCACGTGCATGGCCCGGGTTCAATCCTCAGCACCACGTACAGATGGACACATTGTGTACAACTAAAGCAAATAAATAAATATTAAAAAAAAAAAAGATAGAGGACTTGGTGTGTAGTTCAGTGGTAGAATATCCCTGGGTTTAATCCCCAGCGTAAGGAGGAAAAGAATGCCTTTGCCTTTTAATATGAAAAACAAAATCTGTTCTGCAGTTAGAATGCCATTCTGTGTTGGTCTCATTCCTCAACTTCATAGGCTTTTTCTGAGTTACATTAGCTCTTTCCTTGGGATAATCTACACTTTTGTAAATTTCTGCAGTGGTTCCTTTATGCACAACTTTTTTTTTTTTTTTTTTAATATTTATTTATTTGCTTTAGCTGTACACAATGGGTCTATTTGTATGTGGTGCTGAGGATCGAACCCGGGCCGCGCACATGCCAGGCGAGCGCTCTACCGCTGAGCTACAACCCTAGCCCCTCTTTTTTTTTCTTTATGCACAGCTTCTGCTGCATTCTTGATTTGGGGAATTATTTTGTGGATTTGAGAGTGCACCTGCTACAACAAAGTTAGGCCATCAACAACTGAGCTTGATTTTGTATGCTTTTTTTTTGCACTGGGGATTGAATCAGGGGTGCTTTACAACTGAGCTAAGTCCTCAACCTTCTTTATTTTTCATTTTGAGAAAGGGCTTCACTAAGTTGTAGAGGCTGACCAACTTTAAACTTGGGATCCTCTTGCCTCAGCCTCCCAAATTGCTGGGATTAGCTTGATTCTGTTTGCTTTTAATTTACATCCATCCTTCATAACTTAGCAGTTCCTTTTGCTCTGTGTAATAAGTTGTGATGAATTTATTATTACATTCACTTAATTTTACTTATAAAGTAGTATGAATAGATTCTCACCTTGAGATTCCTGAGAAGTAAGATGAGGCAAAGGCACATGCTATTTAGCCCCTCTCTTTCTTTTTGTATGAGCCATGGAAAAATAAAAGTGATTTTGTACAAGTCAGGAATAGAATTGAGATCACAAATCATATTGTGTAAATATGTCCACTATTTTTTATTTTTTCCAGTATGCTTTTGCTGAGCAGTTACCTTAAATATCATGCCTGTTTTTCCCCTTATGTCTTTTCTTCAAAATATTGACCCAGAGGTTTATCTATAGTAGCTTTGAAATGAGGAAATAGTAGATACCCACAGGGCACACACACAACTCGTGTTTTTGTATAAAGCTCTGAACTGTTGCATATAAACTCTTTGAGCCCAATTATTTCCTTCTCCTTACATTTAGAGAAAGAGTAATATGCAGTTTTTTAAATAAGATACATTGGACCCAGTGTCTCTGATCAAAACAGTAATAACTCAAATGGGTTGAAAATTAATTTTATTTCATAATATCCTATAATAAGAACACTTCAGTGTATTTTGTCCTGGATTTTACTATTGGCACAGAAGTTACTATGAGGGTGCTATTTTAGAAGAAGGCGTCATTATCTGTATGTGTAGTTACCAATCCAAAAGCTGATATCATTTATATTTGTAATAAGAAACCTTGTAGAGCTTTAATCTAAGGCAGAAGTTTGTAATTAAGTGAATGTATTATTTTTGCTTTTACTTCCCTTGTATAGGTTTGGCAGTTCTCTACCAGTGGACCAATCTTTTCATCCCCATGTACTGTAGCATCAGAGCAAGAAATATTTTTTGGTTCCCATGACTTCTTTATCTACTGTTGTAATATGGAAGGTCATCTGCAATGGAAATTTAAAACTACTTCAAGGGTGTATGCAACACCATTTGTTTTCCATAACCAGAATTGTAGCAATGAAATGTTACTGGCAGCAGCATCTACTGATGGGAAACTGTGGATCTTGGAATCTCAGAGTGGAAAATTACGAAGTGTATGTGAACTTCCTGGAGAAGTCTTCTCCTCGCCTGTAGTCTGGGAATCAATGCTTATTATTGGGTGTAGAAATAATTATATTTATTGTTTGGATTTATTGAGTGGAAGTACAAAATAATCAAGTCCAGTTTCTATCTGTGAGACATTTGAAAATATTTTACCATATAGAGCATGAGGATAATCATATTTCATATTAAAGATTATATTTTGGTTAAGAAATGTGCCTATTATACTTTAATAGAGAAGAGACATATTTTACTTCCTGTAGGAGCAGCATAAACTGTAAGAAGGAAAGGACAGAACACCAATATATTTAGTAGTGCTTTCTTTTAATTAGGTGTGATGGTTAATTTTGTGTCAAAAATTTTTAATTAGTCGAAGGAATGCTGATGTGGTTTGAATGTTCCACCTAAACTCAAATTGGAACCTACTTCCCATTGTGAGGTATTAGGAGGTAGAAACTTAATCCATCTGAGGATGGAATTAGAGTGGGACCTTTCAGAGATGCTTAAGGTTAAGTGAGGCCACAAGGGTGGGACCCTCATCCCATGGGACTGTGGCTTATAATAAGAAGAGACCTGTCTTGGCATGATACCTGCACAGGCTTGGGAGTCTGCAGAGAATCCCCTCCAACAAAAAGAACCTCATCAGATGCAGCTACTGATCTTAAACTTCCCAGCTTTCCGAACTGTGAGCCAAAATAACTTTTAGTCTTCATTAATGTGGTATTCAGTTATAACAGAAAATGGACTAAGACAGATGGCCAGATAGTTGGTAAAACACTATTTCTGAGTGTGTCAATGAGGATGTTTTTAGAACAGATTACTATTTGAATTTGAAGCAGTAGACTTGAGTGAAGGTCTGTCTTCACTAAATGGGCCACTGTGGGTGGGCATTATCCAATCTGATAAGGGCATAAGTAGAACAGAAAGACAGAAAAGGGACAAATTCTCTTATTGAGCTGGAATAACCATCTTTTCCTGCCCTTGGACATCAGAGCTCTTGATTTGGGGGCTTTTGGACTATGTGACTTGTACCAGCAACTCTCCTAGCTTCTCAGGCCCCTGTGTTCTGGGGTTTTGGAATTTGGACTGAATTATACCACATTCTTTCCTGGGTCTGCAACTTGTAAACAGCAGATGGTGGGAATTCTCAGCCTCTCCAGTCAGATGAGTTAATTCCCATAATCAGTCAATCTCTCCCTATCTCCTATTGGTTATGTTTCTCTGGAGAACCCACATTAGGGCTACACATTTTATATATAGTATATAAGAAGTCTTTTTTTTTTTTTGGTACCGGGGATTGAACTCGTGCACTCGACCACTGGGCCACATCCCCAGCCCTTTTTTGTATTTTATTTAGAGACAGGGTCTCACTGAGTTGCTAAATGCCTCGCCATTGCTGAGGCTGGTTTTGAGCTAACATCCTCCTGCCTCAGCCTCCCAAGTGCAGGGATTACAGGCATGCGCCACCGCGCCTGGCTATATAAGAAGTCTTTTGAAAACATATATATATGCCAGGTGCGGTGGTACATGCTTGTAATCCCAGCACTTGGGAGGCTGACGCAGGAGGATTGCGAGTTCAAAGCCAGCCTCAGCAATGGCGAGGTACTTAACAACTTGGTGAGACTCTGTCTCTAATAAAATACAAAAAAGGGCTGGGGATGTGGCCCAGTGGTCAAGTGCCCCTGAGTTCAATCCCCAGTACAAAAAAAAAAAAAAAAAAAAAAAAAAAAAAAATATATATATATATATATATATGTATATATATATATATACACACACACATATATATGTATGTATATGTATACATATACAAATACATGTATACACATATATACATATGTATACACACACACATACATGCACACATTTTTTTAAGTTCTATTGGTGATATTTCTGTGGAGAACCCCAACTAATAGGCTAGTTGTATGGGTTTGGGTTTTAAGAAAAGACCCCTGTGGAAAAGAAAGATCAAAATGTAACAATGGGTTAAAAACCATTCACTTATTTACACTATTTACAGAAAAAGCTTTTCAAAGGTAGGAGCTGTCAAATTAGGTTCCTTATTTGTTGTTGGTGGTGTGTGTACGTGTGTAGCTAAGCATCAAACCAGGAACTTGTGCTGGTTGGCGAGCACTCTACCACAGAGCTACATCCCCATCCCCATAATTGGTATTTTTTAAGTGAACTAAAGTACCAGTGTAGACACAACACACACACACACACACACACACACACACACACGCATACACGCATATACTGTGTAGTTTCAAGTTGATCTATGGTGATTTTAGGCATTCACTCTTCCTGACTACATAGCTTGAGCCCTATTCAAAATTCTTCACAAGTCGGTTGCTATCCTTTAAGTTCTAAATGCTCCACTTACAGTTACCTCCATTAACACTGGGCACTGCTCCCCATGACTGGCATCACTACAGGTTTCCTCACAGTTCTTCCATCTTTTGGTTAGTTGCTCCCAATTCATTCTCTTCCAATCTAAATTGAAACAGGTTCACACCCTCAAAACAGTATAGTAAAGCATATAGGCATCTATATGTGGTGGGAAGTGGGTGCTCCCTCCCATCAAGACCCATGACTTGGACAGTGCTTCAGGCAGGGGATTTCAGTGTTGGCTGTCTAAAAAAACCTGTCTTCTTCCACCTTTTAGATCAGTGCATCTCAAGCCATAATGTGCATAATCGCTTGGAGCTTCTGTGCACATTGGGGTTGAGCAAGGCCAGGAGTGGGGTGCCCTGATGAGCCACATTGCAACCTGCAGCAAAAGGAAAATCAGTAATCCTGACTTTTGTTCATTGTGGTATTTAAAATTTTTTTTTTATATTTTTGATTTTTTAAAAAAATATTACATTAACGCCGGGCGTGGTGGCGCACGCCTGTAATCCCAGCACGTTGGGAGGCTGAGGCAGGAGGATCACAAGTTCAAAGCCAGCCTCAGCAATGGTGAGGCACTTAGTAACTCAGTGAGACCCTGTCTCTAATAAAATACAAAAGAAGGGCTGGGGATGTGGCCCAGTGGTTGAGTGCCCCTGAGTTCAATCCCCAGTACACAAAAAATATATATATATAAAAAAAATTAAAAAAAATATTACATTAAAATAAAATTCTCCAGGTTGCTGAGTTTTTTGGCAGTTGAGCCAAGTGCCTGACTGACCTTACTCACTTCACCCTGATCCAGCCCTGTGAGTCAGCCCTAGCTGCACCGTCACAGGCTCTGGACTAAAACTGATGCTGTCTGAACATGGCCTGCAGTGTAAGGAGGCTGTAGGATTATTTTATCTTGAGACTCGGGTCATTCAGGATTGAGATAAACATTTGTTCCCGTTAATTATTTTTCTTCAAAATACCTAGGAAAAGTATAATAAAGTACTATACAAAACACTTTTGAAACTCTTGTTCCCAATAGCTCTGCAAGTGAGACTGCTTGGAGATGGTCATCAAATAAGTAAAAACTTCAGCTTAAAAAGGAAATCCAGGGCTGGGGTTGTGGCTCAGCGGCAGAGTGCTCGCCTCGCACGTGTGCAGCCCAGGTTCGATCCTCAGCACCCGTAAACATAAATGCATTGCATTGTGTACAACTAAAGTAAATAAATAAATATTAAAAAAAAAAAAAAGGAAATCCATCAGTGCCAAAGATCTTGTCGGTATTTTTTTATTGAAAGATCTTTTTCCCTTCAATAATGGACATTCTACATTAAAACTTTATACAACCAAAATCCCAAAATAATATTAAAATCACACTAAGGTATTTTTATTAAGTCTCTACTTAACTTTATTGTTGGTAAAAATATTGCAAGACACTTGTAGCTAATATTTCTGCTTTAAAATAAGCAATTAAACTAAATGTCACAAGAAGAGACAATGAATACATACTATACATTTGCAGATAACTGGCTAAACTGATAATTTAATAGTAATAATGTTTAAGAAACAATTGCACTTGAAAAATTAAAAAAGTAAACAAAAAACTCTAGTTTTACATATAAGTCTATGAACCAGAGGTTAATCATCTATAATTTTGCCAGGAGAAGTGTATTTAAATTCAAAACAAAACAAAACAAAACCCTCATGTATTTAACATAGCAATCATTCATTTAAAAAAAAAACTGTCTTAAAACGTTTTATATGGTTTTACAGAATTTTCCTATAGTTTGTTGCTCAGAAAAGACTACAACACAACTAAAGCAAAATAACACTTCATTGGTATTTAGTGCAAATTTGGGGTGATGTGTAAATGAAATGCTAAACATGTACCCTTTAGAAGTTGTTAGAAATAAATATGGTGACTGCCTTTATCCCAGTAGACTCTTAAAAAAAGACACAGATGGAGCATTTTTAACTCAGGCATTTCTCCTACTTGGTATGAGACCTGAGCCAGTACAGACTTGACTAATCTTCCATTCTTTGTTAATGATCTCATTTCCTTATCTGTTCCCTGCCATTACCGTGATGTTGTTCAAAGCTGATAGGATGAAAGAAAAAGTCAATTCGGCTCTAGGTGGACGATTCCCATTAAAAAGTGTTATATTTTAGTGAGGAAGTCATTGAACTAACAAATCCCTATACATAAGACTTAGAAATGAGCATCAGCATGGAAAACGTGCAGTGGAATATTAATAGCTTCCAGTAGCAATTAAAAAAAAATTACATTGATTCTTAACAGTTTGAAGGTCCAGTATATATAATATTAAATCCAATTTGTTAAGAGAACAAGTATCCACTTGGCCACACATGCCAGCTGCCACAGTGAAGCTGAGCTATTGTTTCTAGAAAGAAAGTGGTTTTAATATGGTAAATAACTTTGCTGTCATCCTTTCTTTAAGGTAAATGACAGAATGACAGCACATTGCATATTGAGTAAAAGTAATAATGTATACTAGAAAAGTAATAATGAATACTATAAAATGTTTTTGTAGGAGAGCAAAATGGATGTAATTCCCCCTGCACTGGGCAAAGAATTTGCACCTATATTTTGGAGTAAGGATCTATGAAAAGGGGAATATGCCAATACCATGAAATATAAAGTTAGTGCCACAGTATGTGGTGGGAGAGGATTTGCTGGTATGTCTGTGTTCTGTGTAAAGCAAATTTAGGGAAATAAAAATCAATATGTGTAGCTTTGAAACGGCAAAATCCTTTTTTAGTATGCACATGTTTATGATAATAACAAGGCCACTTAAAACTCTGAGATGTTTTTTAAAGGTAGCAAGGTGGATGCTCTGAATTTTAAATGCTACTGAACATTTGACTCTAAATATGAATTGCTCATTATAGTAAATAAAAGAAAAGAAAGAAAAAAAAAAAAAAAAAGCTTCCTGCAGGAAATCCTTAGTACAAAGGCTTCAAATCTTGGCTTTCTGCAAATTTTCCCTAAAGACCAAAGGGAATCTTCAGAGATATGTAATGTCAATAACCTGACAAATCTTATAATAAATGGCTGGTTTGGGTAGCTGTTTATTATCATTATCTCACTTTTGCTTGAATGAGTTGCACCTTCTGAGTCTAGAAAATGAGATTATATTAGAATAAGTGAATCCCAAGGTTCATAACATCAGACACATTAGCATCACCTGAAGAATTCTTGCCAGCATGTACATTCCTGGCCCTGCTCTCACAGGATTGATTTAGTAGGCCTGGGATGTAGCCTGGACACCTTATGACCCCCTGCACTAGGCAGAGAGTCTCAGAGCTAGAATAAGAACTTGTAATTAATATAGAATCTCCTTTCTTCACCACATTAAATAATAATGTTCCCTAGGAGACAACTGGGCCGCATGTTTCACGTGTCCTTGAGGGTACAAGTATGACAGAGACTCACACTGTGTTGATGATATTGTGGATCCACAGTGTGCTAGAAGAGTTAATGGATTTGCCTTCCATGTGACAGCTTTGGGGCAGGGGGAATTCATGAAAATTGGACGTGGGCACAGAATTGGGAGTCAGACTGTTCCTTATGATTCCCAGTTACTCACTACATTCAGGAGACTAGGCATTTTTGTTTTAATCTACATAAAATCCTTTTATCATTACTGTAGAAAGGGTAGATGCACCCAAATATATGGTAGAGTTAATGTTTGGGATAGAAGAAATTAAGGGTAGAGAATCAAAAAACCATTACAAAGGTTGGCAAAAGTACATGTCCTGAATGGTGTGTGGGTGTACACGTGTGGAAGGACCATGGAATGAGCATAGTAGGCTTTCATGAGGAGCTATTAGTTTGGAGATTTTGCTTCATGTGGTCCCTTGGACGGAATTGTCTCTTGAGAATTAGGGGGAGCTCAAGGCACCAGGACCTAGGGTTGTGCAAATACACTCTTTACAATGAACACCACCAGTTCAGTTTCTAAACATTATTTTAGAACCTATAAAACATGCTTCTTTTCCCTAACTTGGTTTCTTTACCTCATATAAAAAATAAATAAATAAAAAGGGCAAGAGAGGAGCCAATAACAGGCAATAGGAATGGGTAAGAGTCACTTTTTACTTAATAATCTGTGGACAGTCGCTCCAGGCCTTTGCTTTTCTTTTGGCCAAAGCCAGCCAGGCTGGCTCTGTGGACACAGGGGCAGCATCTGGGGTAGAGAATCTCTTGGTGACTTCTTTCACCACTGGTCCTGGGGGAGCTGAGTCTGAGATTTCCACTACATTTTGTTTGGAAGAAAAAAGAGAACGGAGTAAGTCAGAATCACATTTTAAAAATTTTTTAAATTATATGTACTTACTGTGTATATTGTAATGTTTTAAATTAATAATTATACACACACATATTGTGGAATGGCAAAATCTAGCTAATTATCATGTATTACTTCACAAACTTACCTTTTTGTGCTGAGTACATTTAAAATCAAGAATAGAGTGTTATTAATCATAGGCACCATGTTACACAAATATTTATCTTATCTAAATGAAATTTTGTAGCCCACATCTCCCCATCCCTTACTCCAGAAGCACATTTTGATTTATCGGTATGATGAGGAAAACTGAAACACAAGAGAGGCAAGTTCGGGGCCTGGGGTTGTGGCTCAGCGGTAGAGTGCTCGTTTAGCATGTGTGCGGCCTGGGTTTGATCCTCAGAACCACGTAAAAATAAATGCATTGTGTATAACTAAAAGCAAATAAATAAATATTTAAAAAAAAAGAGAGAGAGAGAGGCAAGTTCCTAGGTGGGCTTCAGTGAGAAGATCTAGGGAAAGCAAACTATGTGCTTATAACTTGCTTAGAGAGGTACAGTGATCACAGTGCAATTTCAGTAGATTTCTAGAAGCCTAGTTTTCTGTACACAATAGCTATGCCTACATGAATACAAGAAATATTGGCAAATTTTGTAATTCCAGTTATACAACTAGTCAGTTCCATAAAGAAAAAGATCAAAGCAGTTTGAGTCCATCAACCTGGCAGGGTTAATAGCTGCCTCCTCCACAAAGAATCCCCTGGGTCCCTCCAACTGAGTCTCATGAATCCTGCCAGCTCTTATGACTTGCAGTCTTGCAGGAATTCCTTTGCATCCTCTCATGTCTTTTTTTTTTTTTTTTTTTTTTAGTAGTAGATGAACACTATCTTTATTTATTTATTTTATGTGGTGCTGAGGATTGAATCCAGTGCTTCACGCATGCAAGGCAAGCGCTCTACCACTGAGCCACAACCCCAACCCAAGCTTTTACTTTACTTTGAAAGAAATCCCCTCTCTCTCTCCCCTTCCCCTGTCATCCTACTATTTAGAATCTTTAATTCCTATATGTTAAGAGCAAATGATAATGCCTATGGAGGTTCTAGAGAAATTACAGTGTTCTAAAATGTTTTTCAGATATAAAGCACCCCTATCATCTCACCAAGTAGTAAATACATCTTTAATATTGAGACCTCTTTACATATCTAGATCTCAGGTTCCAGGTAACCAACCAGTGGAGAAAGAAGCCTGGCCTGGTGGTTGGGATACTGCTACAGTTCAAGTGTGTCCCCCCAAAGTTCATATTTTGGAAACTTAATTCCTCAATGAGACAGTGTTGGGAAGTGGGGCCGATTGGGAGGTGCTTGGGTCATGGGGGCAAGCCTTCTGAATTGATGATGAATGTTTTAACTACATGAATAGGTTAGCTAGCCCATAAGTTCACCTCCCTTTTCTCTTTTCCACCCACTTGCCATCCATTTTCTTTCTCTCTCTCTCTCTGTTTATTTTGGTACTGGGGATTTAACCCAGGGGCACTCAACCATTAAACCATGTCCTCAGTCCTTTTTAAAATTTATTTAGAAACAGGGTCTTGCTTAGTTGCTTGGGGTCTCACTAAGTTGCTGAGGCTGTCTTTGAACTCTCAATCTTAGCCTCCCAAGCTGCTGGGATTACTGGCGTGTGCCACCACGCCTGGCTTGCCCATCCTCTTTCTACCTTAACAAGGCCCTCACTGGATGCAGCTGCCTAATCTTGGACTTCCTGATCTATGAACTAAAACCAACAAACAACAACAACAAAACCCTCATGTCTTTATTAACTACAAAGTCTCCGAAAAAGACTAAGACAGATGCCCTTTGTGGAACATTGCTGCCAAATGGGGAAAGCAGATGCTATGTTAACTCCTGGGAGGAAGCATGTTCAGATTCATCTATCTTCCATGAAGTTTGTAATAAGGAAACAGTGGAAAATATTGGATCATTTTATCTTTTAACAGAATAAAGATTTTTGTAAGTGTATCTTTTATGTGTTAGGAAAATATAAAAACTATTGTTGTTTTGGCAGCATATGTACTTAAAAAAAAAAACCCCCAAAACTCCGGTTGTTAATGAACATCAAGGACACAGTGCTGAGAAACCTAACTCTGCAAATTTGAGACTATCAGAAATGCTGTTTGAAGCCGGGCACGGTGGCGCATGCCTGTAATCCCAGCACTTGGGAGGCTGAGGCAGGAGGATCGCGGGTTCAAAGCCAGCCTCAGCAATGGCGAGGCACTTAGCAACCCAGTGAGACCCTGTCTCTAATACAAAAAAGGGCTGGGGATGTGGCCCAGTGGTTGAGTGCCCCTGAGTTTAATCCCCGTAAAAAAAAAAAAAAAAAAAAAAAGAAATGCTGTTTGAAATCACAGCAGGGAGAAGTTTTGTCTGGAGCATCTAAGCCACATGGGTCACTAGGACGGAGAAGTAGTTTCTACTTCCAACTTAGGTGTAGAGCTCCAAGGTAGGAGATTTTAGATACAAGATTTCACATATTTATCTTTTTTTTTCTTTTCCTGGGAGTACTGGGGATTGAACCCAGGGGCATTTTAGCATTAAGCCTCATCCCCAGCCCTTTTTTAAAATTTTGAGACAGGGTCTCACTAAGTTGTTGAGGCCCTCAGCCTCCTGAGTCACTGCTCCTGGCCACACATTTAACTATGCAGCTTTTCAAAGGAAACAGGACCTTGAATCTACTTTGCAGCTTTAGCTTGATGTCCACCCCTGCTTTGCTTGGAGCCTATCAAAATGTTGCTCCATTTAAATTTTACCTAAATTAACCCTCTCTCCCCAATACTAATATACTCTTGTCTCTTCCTTCATATAAATTTTTCTAGTATGTGTTCTCCCTTGCTGCAACAAGTTAACAAACTCAACTCTGTCAGACAATAGGTAAGTGAGGTGTTGTCACACTGTCTTGTTAAATGTTTAAGAATATAGCAGGCCAATCACCAGGCATAGTAGCACACACTTGTAATCCCAGCAGCTCTGGAGGCTGAGACAAGAGGATCACAAGTTCAAAGCCAGCCTCATCAATTTAACGAGGCCCTAAGCAACTTAGTAAGACCCTTCTCAAAATAAAAGAATGAAGAGGGCTGGAGATGTGACTCAGTGGTTAAGCACCCCTGGGTTCAATCCCTGGCCAAAAAAAAAAAAAAAAAAAAATTAGGCCAGTTGACCAGTTAATAGCTTAGTAGCTTCAAATTGGCCACCGTGGAAGAATTTACACCATGGAAAATGGCAAATGCTACAAATAGGTTTCTTCACTCCCAGAAGAGCTGATGGCTAAACATTTACCATCATACCACTGACAGTGGGCAAGTTTCTGGTGGACTTTATTGGATAAGCTTTATCAATATGCAAGTTTATTAATGGGGTTCTGAGACAGCCTGTACTCTGTGATGCCTGAGGTGCTGTGCTAGTCAGAACACTGTAGGAAATCAAGCATGTTCTAACAGAAACCTGCAACCAGAGTCAAACAGGAATGGACCTGCTCTCTACCTGTCACAGACGTAGGGAGAGTGTTGGCCTTTTTCAGTTGTTCTCTGCGCTCGAGCCTGGACACTGCAGTCTCGGGCTTCTTCTCTTCTGGCTGAGCCGTGGACTTGTGCAGGGAACCTGCTCTGCTGATGCTGCCACCTCCAGGCTGCGGGCTCACACTGACCTGGGTGGGCAGAGACAAAGCACGTTTTCAACCTGTGACATGTAAAAGCCTGAACTTGAGAGCTTCAAGTCCTGTTCCACCTGCCAGCCCTGACCTCTGTTCCCAGAGGAAGGGCTGGAGCACACTTGTGAGCAATGGGTACTCAAGCCTGGCCTCCAATGAGGGAGCAGCTCAGCACCCATGTGCCAAGGAAGGAAAGTCACTGTCCCAGGAAAGCCCCATCAAGCTGACTGTAAAATCAGGCTACAGAAAAGGCTCTGGATTTCCTCTCTGACTACTGCTCAAATAAAATCACTTTCATATTTCTCATATATAGTACTCTCCCCTTATCCAAGAGGGATCTACTCTAAGACCCCTGTAGATTACTGAAATCATGACTAGTACTGAACCCTGCACATATTCTGTTTTGTTCTTACCTTCGATGTTAGCAGTATTGGCACACACACACACACACACACACACACACACACCCCAACACCTGGCAGGTGGCTGTTATCAGAGTAAGTATGGGGCTCTGACACTTGGGCAGGTCTGGCTTTGATCTTATGTGACTGTAGAAAAGCTACTTGACCTTTAGTTCTCTACTAAATAAAATGGAAATAACAGTACATGCCTTATCTGATCAGGATATTTAGAACCATGCTTGGCATACAATCATCACTCTACCAAAATGAGCTGTAATTATTACTTATGTCTGTGAGACAAAGGTCCCTCTTCCTTACTCTCAAGTAAAAATTAAAGAGATAATCAGCCGGGCGCGGTGGCGCACGCCTGTAATCCCAGCACTTTGGGAGGCTGAGGCAGGAAGGATCGCAAGTTCAAAGCCAGCCTCAGCAATGGCGAGGCACTTAGCAACTCAGTGAGACCCTGTCTCTAATAAAAATACAAAAAAGGGCTGGGGATGTTGCCCAGTGGTCGAGTGCCCCTGAGTTCAATCCCCGGTACCACAAAAAAAAAAAAAAAAGAGATAATCATTCTAGAATTGGATTCTTTGCCAATTCAAAGGAAAGGGGCTTATTCTAGTGCTGTTCTTTTGTAATCCAACAGAAGTTTACTCTTTGATAGTCCAGAATCTTGCCACTAGGGCTCTTGGTCAACTGGACGTTTTTATACTGTGCTCCAGGATGAGGACAAAGACCAAATGATGAGAAAACAAATTAGAAAGTTTAAATGAGGAATTTAAACAATAATATATATTTTATATATATGTACATATATATGTATGTACATATATATTTCATATTGTCAAGAACTTTTACCTTTACACACCATGAAAATACTTCACAGTTTCACTTTGGCATATTCAAATTGCCAATATCACTTCTCTTATGCTTCATGGCCATTCTATTTTTTTTAATTATTATTATTATTATTTTTGGTAATTGTAGATGGACAGCATGCCTTTATTTTATCTGTTTTTTTTTTTTTGTATGTGCTGCTAAGGATCAAACCTAGTGCCTCACGCATGCTAGGCAAGTGCTCTGCCACTGAACTATAGCCCCAGCCCCTATGGCCATTCAGTAAAACTGAATGTTACCTGAACACAAGCACTGTGATACTGTGATAGTTGATCTGCTAACCAAGATGGCTACTAAGTAACTAACAGAGGGGTAGTACATACAGTGTAGATACACTGGACAAAGGGATAATTCATGTCCCAAAGGATGGAATGGGATAGCATGAGATTTTATCACACTATTCATAGCAATTTAAAATTCATAAGTTGTTATTTCTGGAATTTCCCATTTAATATTTTTGGACCACTGTTGACTTGGGTAAACCAGGAAAAATGAAACTTCAGATAAGGGGGAGCTACTGTACCTATGTTGTATGTAGATCACTATTATGTATATATCATCTTTGATCCTTCAATTCTTCCTTCCTCTTCTCATCCCCTCCTCTTCCTCTCCCCACTCCTTTCTTCTTTTCTTGTGGTACTGGGGACTGAACCCAGAGGCACTCTACCACTGAGTTACATCCCCAGACCTTTTTATTTTTTATTTTGAGACAGGGTCTCACTAAGTTGCCCAGACTGGGCTTGAACTTACAATCATCCTGCCTCAGCCTCCCAAGTAGCTGGGATTACAGGTGTATGCCACCATGATTGGCTGGTTCCCCATTTTTTAAAAAATATTTTTATTTATTTGCTTTTAGTTGTACACAATGCGTTTTATTCAATGCGTTTTATTTGTACGTGGTGCTGAGGATCGAACCCGGGTCGCCCACGTGCCAGACGAGCGCTCTACCACTGAGCCACAATCCCAGCCCCTGGTTCCCCATTTTAAAGGTGGTCAATTTATTTACCATTCTGCTTTCTATAAACTCTATCACCCTCAGCTATCATTTCTCTTCCTGTCTGTCTGTCTCTCTTTAATTCTTGTGACTTAAAAGAGAGCCAAACTTAAGACTAACAAAATCAAAACAGCGGAGCAGGCTACTCACGTTTTCTTTGGAGAGCTTTTCTGCCTGTTTGGCTTCTCGGGCTTGCTTTCTCTCCTCTCGAGTTGCTTGCTGCTCACGAAACCCCTTTTGCTTTTGTAGTGCTAATGTTATCCACAGTGGCTGGGCAGTTTCAACTTTCTCTGTAATTTTGGAGCCATCTAAAGAGTGCCTACTCTGAAGCATCGGCTTCTCTGTAGGGAAAAAAGACAAAAGAGGTTTGCTGTGAAGTTAATGGCTAACTTGTCTCAGTTCCTTACCCCCTAAATCTTGTGGCATATTAATAAGCCTAGGAAATATTCCTCCCTCACACAAATCTGTGCTGATGCCCCACTGGGTGGGAAAGTATCATCTCTGATCAATAGAAAAAGGAGTGTTTCTCTTTTTCTGTTGGAAAGAAGCTACTTTGCAAGAAGATTAAATTTTCAATGTCATCAAATCTCATGTCTACAGGAGACCAAGACAGTTACATGGTTCAAGGTTATTCTTCTTTTAATTCATTGCTTTAATGAGATTTATTTTTAGCAATAGCTGTGTCCTCACACCCCACCCTTGCGGACAACATCCTATGCGGAACCCAATGTTTGAAAGACAAATAGGTACTGTTCTGCCTCAGGAGCTGCTGAGGGCAGCAAGGCTCTGAGGAACACAGTGAGAAACCCATGATTTTGGTCCAACGCCATCATTTGTTAGCTGGGAGTACCAGCATCCACAGCAAACCAGCTGTGCCTGAGTTTTCTGACTTCTAGTCTCTGCGATGGGGTAAACACCTGGCAGGTGGCTGTTATCAGAGTAAGTATGGGGCTCTGACACTTGGGCAGGTCTGGCTTTGATCTTATGTGACTGTAGAAAAGCTACTTAACCTTTAGTTCTCTACTAAATAAAATGGAAATAACAGTACACGCCTTATCTGATCAGGATAGTTAGACCAATATCGGTGATCAGAATTTTAGAACCATGCTTGGCATACAATCATCACTCTACGAAAATAAGCTGTAATTATTACTTATGTCTGTGAGACAAAGGTCCCTCTTCCTTACTCTCAAGTTAAAAAATAAAGAGATAATCATTCTAGAATTGATTCTTTGCCAATTAAAGGAAAGGGGCTTATTCTAGTGCTGTTCTTTTGTAATCCAATAGAAGTTTACTCTTTTTTTTTTTTTTTTTGTGGTACCGGAGATTGAACTCAGGGGCACTCGACCACTGGGCCACATCCCCAGCCCTTTTTTTTTTGTATTTTATTTAGAGACAGGGTCTCACTGAGTTGCTAAATGCCTCGCCGTTGCTGAGGCTGGCTTTGAACTCGCGATTCTCCTGTCTCAGCCTCCCAAAGTGCTGGGATTACAGGCGTGCGCCACCGCGCCCGGCTGAAGTTTACTCTTTGATAGTCCAGAATCTTGCCACCAGGGCTCTTGGTCAACTGGACTTTTTTATACTGTGCTCCAGGATGAGGACAAAGACCAAATGATGAGAAAACAAATTAGAAAGTTTAAATGAGGAATTTAAACAACAACAATAATAATAAAAGCAGATTCTAATTAATTTTCCTTTTTCTTTTTGGGACTGGGGATAGAACCCAGAGCCTTGCACATGTGAGGCAAGCACTCTACCACTGAGCTTCAACCTCAGGCACCCTCTTTAATTTTCCATCTCCTTTAGATCTATAAGGCTGTACATAGAGAATTTATCTTCATAATGAACTTTGCACATTGCAATGTCCCTAATCATCAAATAGAGATTCAGGTATGATCTGACACGAGAAAGAAAAACAAAACATTTAAATCAGAAGGTTTAGAAACAAAATAAAACAAATTGAAATTGAAAGGAGTTTTTTGATCACTTTTCATTTAACCGAAAAATTGGGAAAAAGTACTTGGCCCTCTAGTTTCTGCGGTACTGAGTTGTTTACATACACTGGAACTAACTTTGATGAGTTCCTGTTTCCTACCCAAGGACTGTGGAGTGCTTGTTTGTAAAACTTCTAAAAGCCAAACTGCCAAGACCTAAATGATTTCCATATAAAGCTATTATACAAAAGAGAATTTTGAACTAAACTTTCAGTCTGAATTTTTTATGCTGTGCTCCAGGATGAGGACAAAAACCAAATGATGAGAAAACAAATTAAAACGTTCAAATGAGGAATTTAAACAACAACAATAATAAAAACAGATTCTAATCAATTTTCCTTTTTCTTTTTGGGACTGGGGATAGATCCTGCTTGAGGATCATAAAAGCAGCCTGCTGAAAACATTGACTGGTGCTTATCATAAGGGTCAAAAATGCCTTCAAAATATAAATGACTAGGCGGGGGGTTGTGGCTCAGCGGCAGAGTGCTCGCCTAGCACGTGCGCGACCCGGGTTTGATCCTCAGCACCACGTAAACATAAATGCATTGCATTGTGTACAACTAAAGTAAATAAATAAATATTTAAAATATATATATATATAAATGACTAAAATTGAAAAAAAAAAAAAAACACCTCTGGTTGGGGCGGGGGGTGGGTGGGTGGGTGGAGGAAAGATGGTGGCTGCAGTTGTGGATACAGAATCTGGGTTTGGATGAAGCTGGCCTTGGGGCGTCTTTCACCTCACAGTGTTTCTCCCCAATCACACATCCACAAAAGTGCTTCTCATTTCTCAAAATATAAGAAGAATAAAATTATCTTCTTTCTGGCAGATGGAGAAGCGTGTATGCTGGCAAGACTCTGGCCTTCTGGTCTGCTGGGGCAAAGCAGGTGTGAGTGGTGACCGGGGTCCACAGGTGGGCTATATGACAGAGATGGGCAGGGCCCAGAGGGAAGAGGGGATTGGAAGAGGTCTACTATAGTAAGATCATTGCAGAGAAGGAGAAAAAGTGGAGGGAGGCAGGCAAGGCATCTGAGGAACCCACAGAAGGAACAGCACTGAGTACCCAAGAAGAATGAACCTCAAAATGTTTCACCTTTCTCCCTTCCTTTCCTCTAGCTCCAGAGCCAGTTTCTGGGCTTGGAAACAAAGGGAGCATTGGCCGTGTCCACATCCCCACTACAGAAATTTCAGACCTAAGCAGGTCAAAGTGGGAGAAGGGAGACATTTTAATTGAAAACAAATTTTTGATTATTACTCTGGAGGAAACTTATTAATTACTAACATGAGGCTACTGTTACTGAAAGTGAGGGATTTGTTTATAATAGAAAAGGGACTGAAACTGTTAAAAAAAAAAAAAAGAAAAAAGCGACCAAAACAGAACAACTCCTACAAATAAATAATTTTTTCAGTGTTTGAAACTGAGCCCAGTTAGGCACTGAACTACATCTCCAGCCCTTTTTTAAAAGTTTTATTTTGAAATAGGGTGTCAGTAAGTTGCCCAAGCTGGCCTTGAACTTGCTTTCCTCCTGCCTCAACCTCTCAAGTCGCTGGAATTACAGGTATGTGTCACCATCCCTAACTGTAAAAATGTTCAAAGGCTTTCAGCATTTTACAAATGCCAGGTGAGGATTACCAGTCACAGAGTTCAAGTCACTAGTCCCAAGAGTTATTACTTGGAGAAAGGTATACTTAATTATTTATCTGTTCTCCACACCACAGTAGGTAGGAATTCTAGAATGAGATGATACCAGTAATCAAAGTCCATACAAACTTTATAGTACAAACCCATTCCCACCAAGTGGGTCCAAAGTCAATACAGTGGCTTGGCAGTGGATGTGGCAGAGGGCATGGCCTACATATTGGCCTGTTCAGTCTCCAGAACTCAGACCTCTTTGTAAAGCAGTGGTCTTCAAAAAAGGGTGTCTATGCCCTAGGGAATGTGCAAGACAATTCACTGGGGTGAAGAAGACATGATTAGAATTTCTACTTACCTATTTTAAAATCTAAATATAAAAATGAAAAATGTTTTTCTAATATTTAATACTCAGACATATTGACATCCTCACTCAGACCACATAGCCAAAGACTATATATAACAAATAGGATGTTCAAAGAATTATGAGGGAAGCTGGGAGTGCTACACTGTGGGGGACTGTGGGGGGAGATTGGGAAGACTAGCATCATTGTTCTAATTCTTTTTTAAAATATTTATGTATTTGCTTTAGTTGTACACAATGCATTTGTTTTTACGTGGTGCCGAGGATGGAACCCAGGCCATGCACATGCTAGGCAAGTGCTCTACTGCTGAGCCACAACCCCAGCCCCTCGTTGTTCTAATTCTTGCTTTTAGCATATTGGGAGGCTCTGTAGTTAGATGAGTACATGGAATATCCTAATTTTAACTAAATGATCTTTTACAAGATGGACAAATGGCATAAAGGAACTCCTTAGATTCAATTTACTACAGAATGCAAGCATCAGAAAATAGCAGAGCTCTTTGCTTGCCACTATGAAGAAATCAGATTTGACAAGAAGTTGGCCAAAGAAAATAAAACATAGCACCATGACTTACAAAGAATCCACTGTTGTTACAATGAACTTCACTCCAAATATACATGATGTCCCGGGGGCACTAGTTAATGATGGTACCACATGTATACAACCAACAAATAAATTGGAAGTCTGTGCTTAACGTTTTTATCTTGACGGGGTGTTCAGTTAAACAAATTTGGTCAGCCCTGGCAGCAAGTTGAATAGCAAAACACCCATGAATGGAAGCAGCAGGTCCCATAAGGAGGGATGGGGGTGGTGGTGTCTTGCATATATATATATTCCCCCCCTCCCCCCCCCGTATCAAGGAAAATTCAGCCGGGTATGGTGGCGCACGCCTGTAATCCTAGCACTTGGGAGGCTGAGGCAGGAGGATTGCAAGTTCAAAGCCAGCCTCAGCAATGGCGAGGCACTTAGCAACTCAGTGAGACCCTGTCTCTAATAAAATACAAAAAAGGGCTGGGGATGTGGCCCAATGGTCGAGTACCCCTGAGTTCAATCCCAGGTACCAAAAAAAAAAAAAAAAAAAAAAAAAAAAAAATTCAATTAGCAGATACTGACAGCCCAAAATCTGAATTCTGGGTAAGAAAACAAGGATAGTAATAGTTTTGGTGAGAAAATTACAATAGTTGAAGGATCATGTCTAAAAGAAAGAAGGAAGCATGAGCTTTCTTTCTTCAGGGAGAGATAAAGTGAGCAACAGAACAGGGTAGGCCTTGAGAGGGAATTTGCAGATGGTAGAAAAGTAACAATACAAAAGCTAATGTCAAAACTAAAAATGGGGCTGGGGTTGTGGCTCAGCAGTAGAGCACTCGCCTAGCATGTGTGCGGCCCAGGTTCGATCCTCAGCACCAAGTACAAATAAACGCATTGTGTACAACTAAAGCAAATAAATAAATATTAAAAAAAAAAAACCTAAAAATGGACCCATCGTTCAGCAGGACAAACAGAAATCATTAGGGAGGAACAGTCTAGACGCTGCTGATCAACATTCAGAAAAACAAGGTAGGTATGTGGACAATTTAAAAAGGATGTGAGGAGGGGCTGGGGTTGTGGCTCAGCGGTAGAGTGCTCGCCTAGCACAGGCATGGCCCGGGTTCAATCCTCAGCACCACGTAAACATAAATGCATTGCATTGTGTACAACTAAAGCAAATAAATTAAAAAAAAAAAAAAAAAAAAAAAAAAAAAAAGGATGTGAAGAGTTGGGTGCCGTGAAGCATGCTTGTAATCCCAGCTATTCAGGAGGCTGAGACAGGAAGTTTGCAAGTTCGAGGCCAACCCTCGCAATTTAGAAAGAACCTGTCTCAAAATAAAAAGTATGCAGTTCAGAGAAAAAAAGAAAAAAAACGATACACATATGTAGAGAGAGAGAGAAGAATCATCATGGTTGGCCAGGAGTAAGGGATGCTCTGTAATTTCTTTATAGAAGGACTTCACAGTGGCAAGACTGGGGAGGATGTGAGGCTGCATTTGCAGAGCATTTTACATAAAATTAAGTGAAAGTCGAACATTCATAGAGGGGCCCCATAGACAGGATGGAGATGGCTGAAGCCCCTAACCTCCCACCTCAGTGCAGCTACTGCACAGAGGCAGAGCACAGACACTGGTCCAGGAAACTAGGTGTTTTGTTGTCACTGGACATCAAGCAAAACCTTGTTAGGACGGTTAATAACATCTTTGTTAATTAGGACTATATTTCATATCAAATAATAAGTAGGGAAAGCCACACTCTGACTATGAGTGTCCTTTGAGAACGGGCATCTGGCCTCTATCAGTCACTGGCTACCCCAGCCAGGGCTTGAGGTTCTCGCATATAGGCCGGACAGAGAGAGACCAAGGCTCCACCCTAAAGCTACCTACCTTTCCTCCCCGCCTCAGGCGTTTGGGAAGGTCTCTCTTGCAGAGTGGTAGACAGAGGTGGGGAAGAAGGTTTCTTCTCCAGCACCTCTTCCTCATCCTCCTCCTTCTTCTGTCCCTTCCTTTCCTCTGGGGGTGGTGGTGAGGGTGACTGGGTACCACTGCTCTCCTGGCCCTCTCTGGACAACTCGCTGGACTCAGAGTCTGGCTTCCCAGCTCTGCGAGCCAGCAGCTCTACCAGGTAGGGCCTGCTCAGTTTGGAGAGCGGGGATGGCGGTGGGGTCTGGCTGGCAGGCTTGGGAGCCAGCGCTGGTTTCTGCACTAATGGCATTTTGTTTGCTCCCTTGTCGTGCTCTGGAGCTGGGGCCTGGATGCTGGACGGTGGGGGTCCCGGCTGGGCTGCAGGAGGAGAATGGCTGGAAGGGATTTCAGCAGAGTCCCTTCGAGGGGCTGGGACTTGCTTCCTCTCCTGGGGGAGGGATGGGCCATGCTTGGGGGCCACGCCCTCTGTCTCTTTGTCTGTATTGGCGCTTGCCCCTGCAGGCGGCCCCCCGTCGCCACTGTCACCCGTGCTGCTGTGCCTCTTCTTCTTCTTTTGTTCAGCTTGTTGGTCGCAGTGGAAGCGCAAGGAGTAGTTGGTCCTTCTCAGCTTTATTCCAAAAGGTGAGGCTTTTTCCTCCGCACCTGGCATCGCGGGGTCTGGCTTTGCCACACCACCTGTGGTCTCGCTGTGCGCAGTGCTTGTGGACTCTGTGTGGACCGCTTTCTGCGGAGGGGAAGGCAGGCTTGGAACAAGGAAAGATGGAAGGTCTTTGGCAAATTTGCATCCCTCTGTGGTGTCTGCGGGCTCCTGGCGCACCTCGGGCTTCTCCGGGCCCTTCCGGGGCTCCTGAGCACCAGCAGGCGGGGGCGGGGGCGCTGTCTCTTCGCCCGGCCCTGGCCCGGCTCTCTTTCTAATGCTTTCCGCCTCCGTATTCTGCTTGGAGGTCTCGGCGCCACCGTCTGCGAATTTCTGCCAGGCGGGCATGATCGAGAACTTCGCGTTAACTGGCGGGGTCTTGCGGAGGTTCCCGCGGGAATCGGATCGCGCCCTGGGAGCGGGCTCGTCCCCGGGCCTCGCCTGCTCTCTGTCGCCGCGCGGCTCGCTCTCGGCGTTCTTCAGGATTCGGGACCGAATGGAGGCCCACTCGGCCAGGGCGGTCGCACTGCTCGGCGACTCCGGGGGAGGCCTGGCTTTCCCGCCGCCTCCCCGGGGCTCCGCAGTGGGGGCGTCCACGTGCCTCTTCTCTTCCGACAGGCCCAGAAGGGACTTGCACGCCGTGTCCTTGATCTGGTTCAGGTTGACCGCCGGGCCGCAGAGCTGCGCTCCGGTGACCAGAATGGCTGTGTGGGGGATGCTCAGGGCGGAGGGCAGGGCGTGCGAGGCCGCGCTGGCCCTCGGGGCCTTGGGCTCCTGCGCGGCAGGGCTGGGTCCCCCGTCTTTGGCGGGCGTCACGGGGGTCAGATTGACTTTGGGGAAGAGAATCTGTCTCCCTCCGGAGGACACCTGGAACGTGTAGGGCCTTGGCATGGTCTGCCTCTCCTCCACTTCCTGCCACCTGAGTTCCTCCACCTTTCTCTCCTGTTCCGGAGTGGAGGCTTCGTTCTTCTCCCCCCGAGGCAGCGTCTCTTCCTTCTGCCCCTCTTGCTGCTGGGCAGGGTCCATTTTGGCTGTGTCTCTCCTATCCTCCACGACACGATGCTCATCCTCGCGAAAATCACCCCTCTTCCCGGGCTGCTCCGCGGCCGGCCCCGCCTCGCGCTTCTGCTCCTCCCGCCTTTTGAGTTCCAGGTTTTCTCCGTCTTCTGGCTTCTCCTCCAAGTCATTCTGCAGGGCGCTCCTTGGGCCTCTGCGGTCCTCTAGCTGAGGCTGCCTCTCTTCCTCCGGACTCCGTGGCCTCTGTGGCGTATCCCCAAGCTCCTTCTGGATCTCCTGCAGCCCAGGAGTCTCCATTTCCTCCTGCTGTATCAGCTCTTGCCTTCGCTTCGCTTCCTCTTGCAGGCGTCTGAGCTCCTCCTGTCGTTTTCCTTCCTCCTGCTCCCGCCTTCTTTGAGCCTCCAGCTCCTCCCGCTGCCGCAGCTCCTCCAGCCTTCTGGCCTCCTCCTCCCGACGCTGTGCCTCCAGCCTTCGGAGTTCCTTCAACTCCTTTTCTTCTTCCTGCCGCTGCCTCTCGGCCTCACGCTGCCTCTCGGCCTCACGCTGCCTCTCGGCCTCACGCTGCCTCTCGGCCTCACGCTGCCTCTCGGCCTCACGCTGCCTCAGCTCTTCCAGCTGCTGGGCCTCTTCCTGCAGGCGACTCCGTTCCTCCGCCTCCAGGCGCTCTCTGTCCTCCTGCTCCCTCCGCTCTTGTTCTAGGCAACCTTGCTCTTCCAGGCCCCGCTGCAGCCCTTCCCCAGGCCCCTTTTCCCTTTCCATTGCTAGCTGGAGTTCCTCTCCTTCGCCCTCCTCTTCATCGCCCTCCTCCAAGAGCTCCTGCCTTCTGTTCTCTTCCCACAGCCTCCTCTCCAGGGCCTGCTGCCTCTGCTCTTCCAGGCGCCTCTTCTCTGCTGCTTCTGCCTTTTGCCTTTTGCACTTGGCCTCAAGTTCTCGCCAGTAGTCTTCTTGGCGTCTTTTCTCTTCCCCAGAATCCAGTGGCTCTGGTTCCTCTTCAAGCCACACGTGCTTGTCTTCTCCTGGGTGCCCATTTTGGTCCAGAGAAGGCTGCCTATCAAGGCCACCTTGTTCATTTTGTCGATCCTAACGGGAAAGGGAAACAGAATTAGTCTTTTACTTTTCTCACAGAAACCCTTACTCTTCCTATTCACAATGCAGGTGGCCCTGTCAGTCTCAAAAGGGAGAGGTGTTCTCATGTACAGATACAGCAGTCTCCCCTTATCCAAGGTTTTACTTCCCATGATTTCAGTTACCTGTAACCAAATATTAAATGTAAAGTTCCTGGAATAATTTATACATTTTAAATATTTAAATAGCGCGCTCTCTCTCTTCCTTCCTTCCTTCCTTCCTTTCTTTCTGATGAGGACATGCTGCCATTGTTGCCCAGGCTGGACTTAAATTTGCAAAGCCTCCTGCCTCAGCCTCCCCAACAGCTGGGATTACAGGTGTATGCCACTGTGTCCAACATTAACTTTTTTTTTTTTTTTTTTTTTTGCACCGGGGATTGAACTCAGGGGTACTTGACCACTGGGCCACATCCTCAGCCCTTTTTTGTATTTTATTAGAGACAGGGTCTCACTGAGTTGCTAAGTGCCTCACCATCTCTGAGGCTGGCTTTGAACTTGCAATTCTCCTGTCTCAGCCTCCCAAGCCGCTGGGATTACAGGCATGCACCACCAGACCTGACCAACATTAACTTTTATTACAGTATATTGTTATAATTGTTGTTACTCTCTTACCTAATTTATAAATTAATCTCTTGCCTAATTTATAAATTAAACTTTATAAGAGGGATGTATAAGAAAGAACATGGTCTATGTAGTGTCCAGAACTATTTGAGGTTTCAGGCCTCCACTAGGAATCTTGGAAGTTTCCTCCATGTATAAGAGGAATAGTGTGAAGGTAAAATCAGGCAGGGGTCACACCAAGCAAGAGTAAACTGTGGGAGGGAAAGAACTTCATGTTTATGGTTTACCCTCTAGTCCTTTTGTCATTTCCAAATTCCTTTTTCTTAATATGAGTGAACAATAGGAAAACAGCCCAAAAGTAGGAAGATGAGCAAAGAAAGAGCTTTGGGTCAGGCATGTGGTGTTTGCCTATAATCCCAGCTACTTGGGAGGTTGAGGCAGGGGCGATAGCAAGTTTGAGGCTCAGCCTGGGCAATTTCATGAAATTTGTCTTACAATAAAAAATAAAAAAGGGCAGGGGATATAGTGCAGTAGAGAGCCCCTGAATTCAACCCTCAGTATTCCCCTCTCCCAACATATACAAACAAAGAGAGTAAGAGAGATTTGGATTTCATTAATATTCCCATCACTTAGACATCTACCCTAGTTGGATTAAACACCCTTTGACTAAGCCAGCAGGGCTAAGCTGGTCCATCTTTCTTCTGTAAAGCAAGCCCCTCTGCTTGTGACCTCCTAATCCAAGGTCCACTGGCCTCATCTCAGAAAAGGCAGTGGAAACAGACCTGCAGATCCCCACATGCAGGAACACTCAAGTTCCCAATGGGCAGAGACCTAGATCCTTCTAGGGCTCCACCCCAACACCAACACACTTGATAGAATCAGTGCCCAACGAGCAAGGGCACCTATCTGGTCAGCCAGCACACTCTACGCACCCAGGCAAGCCGCCTGTGCTTCTTTGACACCCTCTGGTTTTTTGGCTTAACAGACAGTTTGTGCTTGGCAGCACTGTTGTCCAGGCGAGTGATGGCCAGGGGGATGGCATCGAGGTTGACACTTTCAATGGTGCCAGCAGAAGAGAAGTGTCTTTTTGGCCGAGACGGTTTAACTGGAGCAACCTACGGTGCAAATTAAGATATGAGGTCAGTCTGGATGAGAATGCCTTGCAGGAATCCAACAACAGTACAGCCCCAGCCTGTGTCTGCCCAGCTTGGCCCAGGGAATGCTGGTAAGCAGGAGGGCTGGAATATAGTGAAATGAGCCCTGGTTTTGGAATCAAAGGATGGGATGCTATTTGTTCTGCCAATGGTGACTGTATTCACTTGTGAACGTCATTTAATCTTTGCATGGCTAATTTTCCTACTCGGATTGATATGGGTTATAGTAAATGGAGAGCCAGAGCACCTGCAGCCTGTTTTTGATAAATAGAATTTTATTGGCCCACAGCCATGCCCACTGTCTTTGGCTGCTTTTGTGCTGCAAAGGACAGCACAAAGGAGAGTCATGTCGTGTGGCTTAATGTCACAAGTCTAAAATAATTAGTGGTTTGCTGGTTCCTGGACCAGATCATCTCTGTGCTAAGAACTCTTTTTAACTCTCAGATACTGTGTACATACTGAGCTCCTATGTAGGACTTCAGTCCCTTCAAGGCAGGAAGGAATCTTTTTCATCTCTGCCTCAGTCCCTTTTCTGCTCAAGCAGCAAATCCCATGTGGTAAGTGATCAGTACATACTTGTTGAAGGAATGAAGGAAGAGTAAAATATGACGTCACGTCTAGGACACAGCACTTATAATCAGCAAAAATGTTTTGACATAATCACTCTAAAGTCACAGAGTACTGAGTGTACCAGAAAGCTAAAAGAAAAAGGGCCCTAAATGAGGTGTGCTGGCACATGCCCATATTCCCATGTTGCTAAGCCCTAAGCAACTTAGCAAGACCCTGTCTCAAAACAAAAAATAAAAAGGACTGGGCTCAATGTAGATCAATGGTAAAGTGCCTTTGGGTTCAATCCCCAGTTCCAAACAAAGAAAGAAAAAGGTTTCTGGTGGGAAAAAAAAAAAAAAAAGTGGTGAAAATGTGCCTCTTGGGCAGGTGCAATTTCTCAAAAGATGAACTGCAGAACAGCCTGCAGTTCTGGAATACAAATGCAATCACTAAAAAAACACCATCTAGCCGGGCGCGGTGGTGCATGCCTGTAATCCCAGCACTTTGGGAGGCTGAGGCAGGAGGATCGCGAGTTCAAAGCCAGCCTCAGCAATGGCAAGGCACTTAGCAACTCAGTGAGACCCTGTCTCTAAATAAAAAAATACAAAATACAAAAAAGGTCTGGGGATGTGACCCAGTGGCCGAGTGCCCCTGAGTTCAATCCCCGGTACCACAAAAAAAAAAAAAAAAATCTCAGATTACCCATTTAGAAAGATCAGAGCCGCCGTGGCACCTGAACCAGAAGCCACACTAAATGAGAAGGTAGGAAGCCATGCCTGTAACTGCAGAGAATTTAAATAGTGAGAAAAGGGCTCCCGGGTACACAATGCCAACTTGCAACAGGGGGCACTCACAGCCCCATCTGCCCCTGTCAGCAGCTCTGCACACACAAGGGCTGCCCTGGTCTGAAAGGGACAGGGTGTATGTGTTTGGTTGTGTTATGTGAAGAGTCGATGAAGTTTAGCTGAAGGGCCTGCTTTTTGCAATTACCCTCCATATTTATGCACAAAAGATAAAAGACCAAGCTAGCACCAAGAGCAAAACGGAAGCCCAGTGCATTATTAATTTATGACTAGAAGCACTGAAAAATAATTCCAGCCTTTGGCCTCTTAGCTTTCATTTATTTATGGCTATCTTTTTATAATAGGTATCAAATTCTGAGCTATTGTTGAGAAGAGACAAATTAAACATTTATTTCCATCCCCTAAGAGATGCACGAGGAAAAGGAGTCAGAGCCAAAGTAACAGATTGAAGACAGAGATAAGCACTTGGAGTTGAGATTGAAGTGCCACACTTTGTATCTAGTTATCCCAGCTGGGCTTCGTCATTGTCTTGGTGGTGGCACCATCTTTTTTAAAAAATATATTTATTTGTTGTATACAATGCCGTTATTCTTATGTGGTGCTGAGGATAACCCAGGCTGCGCACGTTCTAGGTGAGCGCTCTACTGCTGAGCCACAACCCCAGCCCAGTGGTGGCACCATCTTGAGCCGTTTCTTTTATGGGAGCAGGCCTGCTCAGGGTTACACCTGCCAGATCTTGGGAAGTGGCCTGTTCCCTGTGCAGGTGAAAAGTCCTCGTTAGAGCAGATCCACTCCTATAGAAAGGTGCTCAGGGAGAAGGTTCTAGACTCCCTAGACTACTGTAGGTAAAGCTCTAGGTTTAAAGGGAACACCAAAACATTTAAAAATATTATGTAAAAGTAGAGAAAGGACAAGGTCAGTTCTTTTGTTTCTCACATCTCTAAGAGGACCGTTCCTTACAGACTATTCTAGAATAACTTATTCAATGGATTAACAGTGTCTTGAAGGATGTGATACATTTGGAAAGACAACCAATTTGCAAGACCCCAGGGCATGCTGGGAGTGTGGCTATTTTTCAGAGCAGGGTTCCATTCCAGCAGTTGCATTGCCATGGAAACAGATGCATCCACCTCTACCACTAGTTGCATGTTGAAGAAATTTAAAGTAACATACGAAGGCACCATTTAGGAATGGAAAACGAAGCAGCAGATTAAAAAAAAAGGAAAAATGGAAGTTAAAGTAAGGAAGCTCAACAAATAAATTCAAATCCTATTACCTTCTCTTCCATCTCACTTCCAGCTCCAGGGAGATTCAGGGGACTTGGAGAACTTGGCGTATCACTGGACTGGAACAGTAGAGAGAGTGCTCGAGTCAAACGCAGGAACAGGAAGTTCTGGGCAAATAACTAGACACTGGCTGGCCCTGGGCACGGCTGCCTCCTCCCACACAGGGGTCAGCTGGCCTCTAAGAACCAGCAGGAGTCACAGTGAGGACTTTGCTGACAAGGACCACCTGAGATGCAGAGGGGCCACTATCCTCTTCCCAAGTTCAATGCACTCCCACCTGGGTAATCCCCACCTCAGCCGTGAGTTTCTGTCCACTGGCTGAGAGAAGCTGTGGGCGGCTCCACAGCCACCTTCCATGGGAAACGGAACTGCATTACACACAAGGCCTCCAATCTTGGCTCTTGCAGTTGCTGGCTGTCTTCCCCCCTTCACCTGTCAGACCCCTCCCCTCTAAGCAAGGATGCAAAGGGCAGGGCTGAGAAGGTGAAAGCCCAGGGAGGGGAAGAAAGAACACAGAAGGGAAGGAGAAAGGAAAGGCTGAAGAGTCACACCCAGTGCCCTAGGCACGCTCTGAGCGCACCCCAGCGGGTCGTCTGCAAGTTTCAGGCTGGTAGACCTGCTATATCTTGTGAAGCTATCTTATACAAAAGGGTTTTATCTTCCCTTCCAGGGCAACTAAGTTAGCTTGCTCTACCTCAGTCCATTCTTCACATCACACTTAGGAAAATCTTTAGAAAACACAAATTTTTTTTTTTTGGGTACTGGGGATTGAACTCAGGGGCACTTGACCACTGGGCCACATTCCCAGCCCTTTTTTTGTATTTTATTAGAGACAGGGTCTCACTGAGTTGCTAAGTGCCTCGACATTGCTGAGGCTGGCTTTGAACTTGCGATTCTCCTGCCTCAGCCTCCCAAGTGCTGGGATTACAGGCGTGCGCCACCACGCCTGGCTCAGAAAACACAAATTTGATTAAAACACTACTCTGCTTAATATTACTTGGAGGTCTCCTATTGCCTTCAAAACAGAATTCACCATTTCCCCACGGTCTACACCACCTGGTGTCACCACCTCCTCCCCTCCACCGCACTGGCTGGTTTCCTGGTCCTCTTTTGGGGATGACTTCTATTGGCCTGTTCTGGACCTTTCTGTGTTGGGATATTCTTCTATCTCATCATCACCTGTTCTGCTATCAACTCCACATGCAGAGATGTATCCTTTCCCCCACCAAGTTACTCACTTTTGCATTACCCTGTTTATTTTCTGTGTGTCCAACACTTTTCTTGATCTGAAATGATTATCTGAAATGATTACATTTATCTATTTGTTGACTTGTGTGCTGCTGTGTGTGACTCCCTTCTCATTAGGGTATAAACTACTTAGAGGCAGCCCCTGGGCAAATCTTGCTCATCTCTGCAACACCCACATCTAAGACAAGGTCTGCTGAACAAAGATCCTTTCTTCTCCCAAGGCCATAGCACCTTGCACTTATGAGGTCATTGGTAATGGCTAAGAGCTGTTTCAGTCCTTACAAAATCTCTGCCTCAAGGTGGTGGCTGTTGCTGTCACCTGGCATTGAAGAGGCTGGGGAGAGCAATCTTAGACCTATTGCAAGGGATAGCCTGATCCAAGTTTCACCCACCACCCAAAGGGTGTGAATGTGTGGGTGCCGGGGGTCATCAGGGCCAGGCAGAGATGGACATTGGGGTGGAACAGCCTTCACTTCCTTCCTTGTTTTCCTCTGCAAATCACTTGCATCTTTCTTAATACTTGCATGATATATTAGCTGATAAAAGGCATGATTTCTTCTGAGATGCCCATTTTAGTAATATCTACCACAACTTCATTTACCTTGATAAACAGAGCCAAAAAATTGCTTTTTCCTTTTTTAAAAAAATATCTGAAGCCCCATCCCTTATTTAAGAATTTCTAATTCTGGTTACTAGTAAGACTTTTTGCTTCTTTTTCCGTAAGTGCTCTAAGGACATCCTTTCTGCTGGTGGAAAAAACTCTCGATTCAGGATATGCGCAAAGCATTACCTTAAAGTGTCAACAGACCAAATTTAGATAAAGACAGCACTGGAATGTGACTTCCTACACTAGGGTGGCTTCAAGCTGGCCTGTTGATGTATTCTAGTTCACTGAGCCCCTACAGTTCTCTTTTTTCATTCCCCTTTAAATCAGCCTAATCTGACAAGTCATCACACAGTGTAACTAAGCAGGCACTAGCTAAGATCTTGGGGACACCTAGAGGGTGAGACCCACTTTATCCTCAAGGAAGTCAATGTTTTGGGATGGAGAGAGAAGAGCTCCATGGACAGACACGGGTGGGAGGTGCGGTGTGTAAACAGTGGTGAAGACACAGCAAAGGCAGAGAGAAAATACACTCAGAGGTGAGGCCCCGTGAGAGCTCCCAGAAGAGGTGGGCACAACCTGAGCCTTGAAGGGTACTTGGAAGGCAAAGCGTCTCCCCTCCTTTTCCCCTTCCTCCTCACTGGCACCAGGAAGTACCCTCCACCCCTGCGCTACTTATCAGAAAAGCTTCTCTCATCTTGTTCTGCAGACTGCAGACTGCAGGCTCATGAGAAGCCTGTGTCCACTGCCTAAAATCCTGTGAATGGCTCATGAGCAATCAAGACATTCCCTGGCAGAGACTTACTTTGTTCTCAGCGTCTGAGAGGATGATGTCCTGCTGAGCCACGATTTCCATGGGACTGGTCAGGAACAGGTCCTCTTCTGAGCTGGCCTCTCCACTGCCTGCCTTCTTCATGGGAATGGCATTGGATGGCCGCTGCCCAAACTTGATATTCTTGCCCAATTGTCGCTGGAGAGGAACAAAAGAAAGACATTCTGAAGCAGTGAAGCGGTCCCAAAACCCACAACCAGGTTCCCCAGCATATCTAGGAAGCGCTGAGGCATACGCCTGGGCCCAGCTGCTTTCTAGACCCACCGCCATGCCAGGGAACCACAGGCAGTCCTGTAGTACATGCATGTCTTCCAGTCCCTTTTTCGTTCTTATCTTCAAGCAGTGACTCTTTTCATCCAGCCACCTCTTCCATGGAAATGCCAAATGCCAACATTTTCTAGTGGGTACCGGTACCATATTTCTGAACCAAATGTTGAAATATATGTTTTTGATTTTTGATTTGTCCATAAATGTAGAAAGTCTTTTTTTTTTTTTTTTATGTACAAAAAATATACGGAAAACAGTTACATGAAATGTAGGAACCTCTGGGGGAAATGAAAACTCTTGGAGTAGGTGTAACATGGGAACTTTCCAGCCTCTTCTGGACATGTTCCCGTGAAAATTTATTCTTCCACCATCTTTGCCTCCAGCACCCAGCTTGCAACACCACATCAGACCTCATGCTCAGGTCATGGTGGGTCACAGCCAAGGTGAAGAAGGTCCCTGGGCCAGCAGGTCTTTCTCTGATCAATGTCAAGAGCATATAAGGGAGGGGAACTATCCGGACTTCTTTGCATTGGAGTATTTATACATCACAAAATAGGACAGAGACCAAGACTGAAGGAACCAGGAGGAGAAAAGGGTCAAGGTGGGGTGGACCACTGGTAGGTCGTATCTACAAGGATAGGGAGAAGGGAAGATAATAGTATTTGGAATTAGGCAAAGGCCAGATTAGAAAAGGGGAAAAAAATTGTCTCTAGGTGTTTCCCAATGTCCCTGGGGAGTGGGGTAAAACTGCCCCCAGCTGAGAACCACAACTTTAGATATTAGGTTCTTGAGTTTCACAGTCCTTATATGCCTCAAAAAAAGTCTCTGATATTTATCTTTTATCTGGCTAATGTTTAATCCCACAGACTAGCAAAGAACCTCAGCAACCATCTATTCAAACCTCCTCACTTTGCAAAACAAACAAATAACAACAAAAAGAAGCCAGAGGTCCCACAGGGAGAGCAACTGGCCCAAGCTTATGGGAAGAATGAGGAGTCCCAAAGGAATCAGAACCGGAGTCTTCTACAAATCACATTCAGGTTATTTTCATTGCACTTCATCAGCTCTCATAAACTTGACAATGTCCTTCCTGCTTGCAGGGGCAGTTATATAAAGAGATGATACAGCATTTTAAATATCTGTCTGAAGTTCCCTTGAGGGAATTGCCTTTCTCCCTTAGAACTCAATGGTACCAAACCCACCCACGTTTGCCCAGCTCCCCCACCCCCAGCCTCACCTAGTGAGCAGGGACACACAGACAGAGATGGGCCCCAGCCCCACCTCCCCGCCTCCCCCCACCCCAGGAACCCCGCATGCCCAGGCAGGAGCGGCAAGGCAAGGGTGTGGATCTGGCCCGCAGGTGTTTCAGCCTGAGCAGGGCTCCCCAGCCCCAAGGGGAGGGAGCATACATCAAAAGCCTGAGTTCAGCCAGGGGAGGGCAGCTTCAGCAGCCTGAAAGGGTTGCAGGGAGGAGAAGGCTGAAAAAAAGTGTTTTCCAAAAACAAGCCTAGCAGGAAAGGGCAGTTAGTGTCTACTCTAAGCAGGTCAGTAAGCAGGCACAGTTAGAACAGCCATGGAGTCAGACAAGAGGACAGGGAGTCGCACAGCCAGCGGCCAGATGAGGTCTGCTGCCCAAGGGCAGAAGACTGGGGCAGGTTCCTGTGTCCTCCCAGGCTGGCCTTCCTAGTAGTGTTGGCCAAGAGCTAGGGGCTGTCCCAACCCCACTGTGACCCTGGACACCTCCTATGAGCAGGGTCTGCTGATTGCCAATGCTCCCAATTACCCAGGTGCAAGTGTTTCTTTGTTTAATTGACATATACTAAATGTATGTATTTATGGAGTGTGATACTTTAATACACGTATACAGGGTGTGATGATTCGGTCAGGGTAACTGGCATATCCATGACCTCAAACACTTATCTTCTCTTTGTGCTGAGAACAAAGTTCTCTTTTCTAGCTATTTTGAAATACGCAATAAATCATTGTTAACTAATATTTCAATACATGTATACAATGTGTAATGATTAAATCAGGATAATTGATATATGCATCATCTCAAACATTTATCATTTCTTTGTTAGGAATATTCAAAATTCCCTTTTCTAGCTATTTTGAAACATACAGGAAATTATTGTTAACTCCAGTTAGTCTATAGTGTGCTACAAAACACTAGAACTTATTCCTCCTCCTAACAGTAATGTTGTAAAGACCAACAGAGATGAGGGTATTTCTTGTGCCTAGAATGGAAAGGATGATTCTTTATTGTAATTCTTGGCCTAATGCTCTGATGCTATTTAATTGCAAATGAATATACTGATGTCTTACTTTATAGAATACTGATGTTGGTCCATTCTGATGCTAGGAGGCAAAAAAAGAAAGAAAGAAAAAAGAATGGGCAAAATGTAATCACATTCTAGACTGAAATAACTGCAAAGACAGATGACTATTGTGGCCACAAATGGAAAAGGAAAGAGAACATGAAAACAAACAAATAGATGAATAAGAACGGGGACAGTGCAGTACCTGGGGCAAAGCTGGAGGCGAAAAGGGACATGTTCACAAATGAGGTAGAGTTCAAGAGGTGGATTGAGGGGAAGGTGCTGGGGACACAGGAAATGCATAGGGAAGAATGGAGAGAAGAGCCCAGGGAGAGCGAAGGTCCTGCTGGCAGTTCCAATAGTTTGGGGGCTGGGATGGGGGGGACAGAGAGAGAAAAGGGGAAGGAGAAGAGGACAGGAGGGAATGACACTGTGTGGGTATGTCAAAGGGTTGATTTCTGTCACAAATATGTTCATCCTGGCAAAAGAAAAACACTGCTGTTGCCTTTGAAAATGAAAATGTGCCTCTTGGCACAGGAACAGATTTGAAATTCCCCTGGAGAAAACAGATTCAGGCTGGTGGTTTGGGACCTTGGGGGGAGGGGACTGAGAGGCAGGAGAGGAATGGTAGCAGGGATCTAGAGTAGGGCTAGCCTCTGTGTCCAGACAAAGGACTGTCCTCACAGACAAGCCCTGCAGCTGCCAGGCACTAGAGGGTGGGCTGAGGGCAGGGCAGGATTTAGGGTCCAAGGCTGTGGCCCTTGATCCTCCCGTACTCAAGGACCAGGAGTTCCCACCTACATGTCCTCCCTGCGGTTCCTCCTGCAAAGGCCTCCTTCAGCTGACTCAAAGGAGACTGGGCAGTTGTGACATTTTGTGAAATGTATCAACAATTAAAAGGTAACTGCCAAAACCTGGCAATCTCAGGTGTCATGTGAATTGAATACATGGATAAACATGGCTTTTCTGTGACTCTAATTTGTGCGCTACTCGTCGTCATGAGAGGAACTGTGACATAAATGAGCAGTCACCTCAATAAGATGAGGTGGTCCTGGGTTCAGAACTACTGCTCTCCTCACTATTTTTTTTTTTTTTAATAGCCATGAGCTGTCTTTATACACACTGCAGTTATCACTTGTGTCCATACTGTCTTGCTGGGCTATGAATGGAGTTATTGTTGAGACCAGAATGTGAGCTAAGAGGAACCATATTTTATTCATTCAAATTGGGCCATTTTGTTGTAATATGGAATGCCAGAAAATGACGCTACAGGAATGTACATCCATATTCATGAGGTTTGTTCCTATGGTGTGGAAATGCCAAGCACATCATATTCTGCAGCTCTCTCGTTGCCAGTGTCTAGAATTCCCCAGATTTTTCATGGCCATTCTTCAGACCATGATTCTAAGTGTTTAAACAGAGGAACAATAAAGTTGCTGTCTTCTTGAGCAAACTACAGATACTTTCATTGTTAAAGTGAAATTTTAAAAAAAGGAAAGCGTAACAATTTAAAAACAATTGCTCTTTAAAAGTGACTTTAGAAGTGACTAAGTGCTGATGTTTATTCTTTGTGTCCCTGACAGCTGCATTAGGTGTCAAAATGCTCAAATGTATGATTTTGGTATTTTTAAGTGAAATCCAGCTCAGTGGGAGATACTGGCTACTGAAGACGAAGGTTTCCCTCCTATGCCAAACACTCCATGATTCAATATTTCCCTGACAAAGGTCTGGTTTGATTGTATAGATCACCTGCAGGCTTAGAGTGTGATACCCCTGACTGTTATCATCAGCTGGGACATAACCTCATAGCCTGGTCTGATCTCAAGGAGGTACCCTCCCGATCCATGCTGCTGGGAAACTGTAGGTAATATTAGGGTCACTGTAGTCCAAATGCCACAAAGTTTAACACGTACATAGCCACCCTGCACAACAGCAGGTGAACAGTGGCTTCATACAGGTGGCAGATCTTAAGACCGGAGGGGCCTTTCACATTACCCATCACAAGCTTCCCCCTTATCAAGGTGGGCGAAGTATCAGAGAGTTCAATGGCTTCTCACAAGGCCACAACAGCCAGATGGTGGCAGAGGCCTGACACACTTTTTATTTCACCTCGTTCCCTCACTAACCAGTGAACCTTGAACTTGTGATCCTCCTACCTCAGCCTCCAGAGTTGCTGGAACTACAGGCATGTGCCACCATGCCTGGCTGTATTATTTTTATACTCAAAAAAAAAAGTTAGTTTTTCTTTTAAAAGTTTCAATAGTTTGCCACAAAAATTTTAGCAGGTGGTAGGCTGGCTTTATTTGGGAAAGGACAGATTAATTTATGCTACATTCAGTTAGTCTGTACTGAGATGCTAACAGCTGCCCATCTACCATGACAGCTCTAGGTGAGATGACTGCTATGGACACTGGAGGGCAGCCTTGCCAAATGCAGAAAGACAGATGCCCTTCTGGGGGTTTCCAAGGGCTCTGAGAGCTGGGCAGTTTTTTAAGCTATGGGGAAAAAAATTTTTTTTTTTTTTTTTTTTTTTTAATTTTAAATGGCATTCCAGTAGAAATCTCATTTCAAAAGAATGTCTTAATATGGTGGTTAATCAGCCCATCAGGACCTTTACTATAGGCGTTATCCATCCCATATCTCTCTTTAAAAATAAACATACACATATACACAAAGACAATTCCAGACATAAAACATACATGCCTCTGACACGCTGAACTCTCTCATTCCATGCTGGAGTTTATGAGGGGGCCATCTTTTATGCTGCTTACTAAGCATCGACACCAGCATAACGTTGTCATGGAAAAATGCAAAGCATTCATGCAAGTTAATAAAGTTACTACTATTTCTACGACTTACCAGGAACATACTGCTTAGTCGACTGAAAAATAAAGCACAGTCTTTTGGGGGTGATACAGTCACATCTTAGGTTACTCGAAACTCACATTTGCTATGATCACGGTCCCCATTTCCCTCCTTGAAGAGCAAAAGCCTTTTGTATTTTCAAAATTATCACTACTGAGCTGAAAGGAAGCTTGTGATTCCATGTGAGCAGAAACAAAGTTAGGCAGACCTCGTATGAGGAGATGTTGTCAAAGGGAGAGCACTCAAATCGTTATTCTGCTTTATTCACATTTTTCTTCTTGTGTTAAAAGAATGGTCACTTCAGGGAAGTTAGTTATTCGGTATTTTATTAATTAAAGAGATCAGATTATTTAAAATGCTTATTGGTAACAAATCATAAGCACTCACATATTTTTAACTGAGTTTCTCTATTTTCAATACTACACAATTATGTATTTGTTACAACCCTAAATCCAGTGTTTGGAGTGGTGGTGGCATGTGGTATGTTACAGAGCACCTATCACTGAAGGTGACTGAAGACAACAGGCTATGTCTTTTTTCAAGAACTTCTAGAAAGTATATCTTACAAATTAGCTATTTCATACCTTGAATTCTGCATGTCATTCCTCTTAGAAAAGGGATATGATGAGCCAGGAGTTCAAAACCTATTAGTAATAATACTCTAGAACTAATCAAAAGACTAGAAGGGGGAGGTGGGTCAAGGTTTTTCCTGGCCATCCCTATTCCCCCTTCTTCTGCAACCTGTGGGAAGTGCCAGCTTGCTATCAGTCTATGAACAGCGTAAGAGCACAGCCAGCTAGAACCAGGAGTGGAAGCTGGCTGGGGCATGCTGGGATCTGAGGGACAAGCCTGGGCTGGTTCTTCAGGCAGGACTCTGGCCCTGGGCAGCAGTGGTCACAGGTATAAAGATCTAGGCACATCTGGGTGTGGTTACAGGGTGTTGGCTACCCCGCATTCCCCACATGCTACCTTTGGCTGAGTGTGTGTGGAATATGTGACCAAACACAGGTCACAAAATACAAAGCTAATGCTCAGGAAAACAAGAGCAGCTCAAGAAAACAAAATTTCCTTTTGGGCACAAGGCTTCATCGTATCAGTAGCTACTCAGGTCAGCTTTTCCTTTTTCCTTCCCCCCACCCCTTATTCATTCATTCATTCATTCATTGTTGTAGACTTACAGACAGATGAGAATCTGCAGTCCAGAGCCCTCTGTTCAAAATCTGGGTAGCCTCTTTTGATGGCATTTGGTAAAGAATCATTGTATTTTCATTGCTAGGGAGTCACTGCCTGAGTCAGTTTTTTACATAGGAAAACTGCCCCACCCTGCAGCATGAACAGGAAGGAGTCTGTGGTGTTCCTCTAGGACAAGGTGGCTGGGGAGCCAGGTTTACAGACACAGTAGAAAAAGTATCATCACTCACTATCCACCGATGGAGATTGACAGTGAACATGTGCTATGTAGACTCCATTGACAGGGATATGGGTCCATTTGGTTAGGAGGTTTTTCTCCCATCCAAGCCCTGCACCTTCTCTTGGGTACTTGTTATTCTCATGTCCAGTTTAAAAAAAAAAAGGAACCATTTGAGAGAAAAAGGGGAGGACAAGTCATGCAGGTGAGTATGGTGGTGATGTCTCATAGGGGCATAGGAAACTTCGAGAGAACTAACTGATTCAGGTTCGGGAAGAAATCTCACCAGGAGCGACCCTGAACCTCCCAATCCATCATTCGAGGACGAGCTAGGGACTTGTCCACTTCCCTCCACGGCCGGACCCCTCCTCTGGCTCTGACCTTCCAGTCTTAAGCTGTCTTACCTGAAGAGTTTTGACTTTGCCCAGGATGTTGTCCTGTGACATTGCTTGAACTGTCTGCTCACTTTCTGCTCCCCCATCAGGGATAAAAATACTGTCATGGGAAAGCGCCCGGGTTCCCATAGAATAGTTGAAGGACCTGGAATGCAAATCATGTGCTTCATTTATTAGGATGATAAATTTCTTTTGGCAATTCAGTTTTCTGTTCTGACTTGAGGGACTCCACCCATGTCCCCCGTCTCATTCGGAAATCGCTTCCAGCACTGTGGCCCCTCCTGCTGGAGGTCAGCCAAGGGGCTAAATAGAGGAAAATGTCCCCCAAGAATGGGAGAACATGGCTCTTATACAGCCCTGGTTCAAAGCCACTCAGAAAGAACTCAAATGACTTCTAGTTATTTGTAGAGGACCCAGGGTAGAAGTTACTGCAGAACTTTTAATTGGAGGAGCCTTTCCCGGCTGGGCTGACATATCAATTTTGTTCCAGGAAATCTTGCCAATCAGCATTTACTAAGAACACGCAGAGCTGGAAGTGAGAGGCAAGAGTTTCTTTCATATTACAATCAAGTTGGAATAAAGACATGTACATCTAAAGAAAAGGCTTTGGAATAGAACCAGAGTTCCTGATAGGGATAATCAATGCTTGAGGAATCCAGAGAAGGGGGGAAGAATATGGATGGGGCTTTTATGACAGGCCTCCTATATACTGATCACCTTGCAGGTGGTTAGCACCTAGCTGCTATGGTTTGGACATGGTGTGAACCCAAGGGTTCATGCAATGGAAGCTTGGTTCCCAGTGTGGCAATGTTACAAGATGGTAAAATCTTTAAGAGGTGGAGCCTAGGTAATTGAAGCCACTGCTTTTGGAAGGAAATGATGGAGGGACCCTGGTTAGTTCTCACTAGAACTGTTATAAAAGAGAAAGCCCAGCCCCTCCTTGTGCTGTCAGGCTTCCTGCCTCACTATGTGAACTCTCCCTCTTGCACACATTCTGCTATGATGCCATCCACCATGATGTGACATATCCAGAGAGCCTTTGCCATGCTGTTTGGACTTTCAGGCTCCACAACTATGAGCTAAATAAATATTAATTTTTTTTTCTCTTATTTATAAGAATTTATTTTTATAATTATAAGCAATAAATCTTATTTCTTATAGGTTACCCAGCCTCAGATATATCATTATAGTAATGGGCAATGGAGCTGGGGGTGTAGCTCAGTGATAGTATAATTAACATGCATGAGGCCCTGGGTTCAATTTCCAACACCCCCCCTTTCAAAAAAAAAAAAGAACAAGAAAATGGACAAATACACCAGCTCTTCAGTTGAAAGGTTGGACTTTGAGGAAGTCCAGACTTCCATCTGACATGAAATATGAGCAGTGTGAAATGCAGGACAAGGAAGCTGCAGAAGCAAACTCCTTACTTGATCTTGGAAACTAACTTATCTCTGGAAAAGAACACCTACCAACTCTTCCAGTTCCTCAGGGTAGAGAGAGTTGTTCACCCTCCCTTTGGCAAGACAGCACATTTTCCAATGTCAGGCAACATGGTGGCTCTTGGGAAGCAGTGGGGGTTGGGGGCTTGTGAGAGCATCACTTCATCCTCCCCATCCCCAGAAAGGGACCTCAACTGGAGGTCTTCTCAGTGAACAAGTGCATGAGAAAGCAGCCTTCCTGCAGGTCCCTCTGGCTGAATTTTGGAATGCAGTGTACAGGGTCCCTGGGTGGCTGTACTGTTATCTGTTCCAGTCTAGACTGAGCTGGGAAGACTGGTTATAAAATTATATAATTTAATTTGCCAAATTACAGGAAGTATGGCAAAGAGCATTTGAGGTTTAGAAATGAAAGACTGGGATATGAACATCCTGGCTGTGTGACATTAGGCAATAACACCACCAACCAACCAACCAACCAATGAATCAGCCTTCAGTTTGATTTCATCTGTGCATTTGATTTCACTCTGTGCATTAAGGTTTAATTTCATTATCTTATTTAATCCTTATCACCACCATCTTGTTAGAGATGAGACATACAGCCGTGTGCACAGTATATACCATTGCCAGGATAAGTTCCATTTCAGCTTCTAAGTCAATCTTGACTGTGTCATGAAGTTTTTCACCCTTGCTTCTATTATTTTTTCCAAGTAGGCACAGAATGGGCACTCTGCTGCTCTTCTGTGTTGCCCCCCAAATGTTCTTTGTTGCCAATCAGGATTCGTTGTCTGCCCATCCCCCAGTTACAGATGATCATATTGAAAACAAGAAAAGAATATTAATAATAGTAGTTATAATAATTATAATAATAGAGGTAATCACAGTGTTAAGAGTTAATTCTAGCTAAATTTTATTGGGCACTTAAGATACCCCGTGAGGGGCTGTGGCTCAGCAGCGGAGCGCTCGCCTAGCATGTGCGCGACCCGGGTTCGATCCTCAGTACCACATAAAGACAAATGCATTGTGTACAACTAAAGCAAATAAATAAATATTTTTTAAAAAAAGATACCCCTTGAATGTGTTAGCCTCTTAGTGTAAATCCTTGATATATAATATTTAAATCTTGGGTGGTAAACACTATTATTAAGTCTGTTTTATAGATAGGAAATTAAGACTTAAAGACAGTAACTTGCCATAAATAAAGGGACTGTCTATGTGTGAATCTGACCCTGGCCTCTATACCCTTAGTCAGCTTGTCTGTTTTAACAGCAATAACCCCATACTATAGCTTCCAATTGAGTCTTGATAGCTATAGCTTTTAAATTTGATATTTGGATCTTTTCCCCCAAGAAAGCTATTCTGTCTCTTTGTATTTCTACATAAGTTCTCTCTCTTCCTCTCTCTCCCCCCCACCCCATACTCCTGAGACTCTTTACGTGATGGCATTAGATATATAGGTAAATTTTGGGTTAATCAATGTCTTTACAATATTAAATCTTTTTTTCTCATTTATTTGTTTTAGTTGTACACAATGCCTTTTTGTTTTTACATGGTGCCAAGGATCGAACCCCGGCCACGCATGTGCTAGACGAGTGCTCCACCGCTGAGTCACAACCCCAGCCCTATTAAATCTTTTAATCCATGAACATGGGCTACCTCTGTGTATTTATTTCATTGGGGGGGGGGGTACCAGGGATTGAACTTGGGGGCACTCGACTACTGAGCCACATCCCCAGCCCTATTTTGTATTTTATTTAGAGACAGGATCTCTTTGAGTTGTTTAGGGTCTTGCTAAATTGCTGAGGCTGGTTTTGAACTCTCGATCCTCCTGTCTGAGCCTCCCGAGCTGCTGGGATTATAGGCATACACCACTGCACTTGGCTACTTCTGTGTATTTAGACCATCATTAATTTCTTTAAAGACTTGTCTTGGTAGTTTTCTGTATAGAGATCTTATACATATTTTGATAGATTTACTCCTACATATTTGGTGGTTTCAAATTTTTGTAAATGGTATAGGTTAAAAGTCTTATTTTCTGATGTTTTATTGGTGGAATATATAATACAATTGTTTTTTATATACTGATCTTATAACCATCAACTTTGATAAATTTATTTACTAAATATAATAATATAACTGTTGATTCTTTTGGATTTTCTACATATTGCAATCAGGTTGTGTGTAATAAAAGACCGTTTTATTTCTTCTTTTCCCATAATGTATTTTTTTTCTTTTCTTTTTCTTTTTATATTGAATTAGCTAGAATCTTCATATGAAATTGAATAGCCGTGGTGATGGCGGATCTTCTAATGTTCTCAAACTTAGGGAGAAAACAATATTTCAGCACTAAGTACAGTGTTAGCTAGAAAATTTTTATAGATATGATGCTTCTTTGAAAAGGCAGATAATCTGTCTTTTATTTATATCGGAGTTAAAAATTCATCTCATTAACTTTGGTTTTCAGCAAATTTTACTCTGATATGGCTGTGAACATCTTCTAATTTATCCAATCTGGGGTACATAGTGTTTTATAAATCTGAGGCTTGATGTATTTCATTAGTTTTGGAAAATTCTTAGCCTTTATTTCTTTAATATTGTTTCTGGTCATTTCCCTCTTAATCCCTTTCTGATACCCCCACATTAAGCCCTTTCAAAAATGAGTCGTTTATCTTTTATTCTCATGTCTGTATCTATCATTCTTCTTATAAAAATGATTCTGTTTAGATCTTTCCGTGGACTTGCCTACCACAAATTCTTTTTCAGCTTTTTCCAACCTGCTATTAAAATCCCCTACTGAGTTCTTAATTTCAGAAGTTTCCTTTTTAAATCTCAAATTTCCACTTATCTCACAGATTCCAATTCTCCAGTGAAACTCTCCATCTCATCAACTAATTTCTTGACTATACTAATCACAATTACTTAAAAAGTCTCCAGTATCTTAGTCACCTCTGGGTCTATTTCTATTATCTTATTTTTCTTGTAGTCTGTTTCTTAGATGCCTGGTGATGTTTTACTGAACTACACATATCATAAATGGAAAATCTTAGAGGTTAGGTTCTCTCCTTCCAGAGAGGATTCACACACCTCTCTTGCAGGCAGCAAATGGCGAGAGCAAGTCACCTGCATCCAATCACCAACAGCTGATTCACAGCTGGCCAGCAACCTTTGTAGGACTCAGACGACTTCTATTTCCACTTCTAAGTCCTCTTGTAGCCTCAACAGAGAGTCTAGGTTATTTCCTAAGATCCTCCTACTTGGCAGGCTGGGAACCCCAATTTCTACCTTTCCAGTACCACAGGCTGCCAAAAACTATGCTGTCTGTTAGCCTCTTTCCCTGAGCAGCTTCATCAGCAAATGCGTCAGAAGGAAAATTCTGTCTAGATTTGGCATCACTCTTCTGGACTTCTCTTGGGGACCTTAATCCCTTCAGCCCTGACTACCTTGTTTTGTGTCTCTGGTCCCATGACACTGCCTACAGTTCTGCTGTCTTCTCTTCCTGTTGTTAGCTACCTACAGACTTTCTGACCTCTTGCCCTGCACCGAAAATCAACTAAGGACCACAGGAAAGGAATAATGTGCGGAAGGCTGAGCTCAACCAAAGGTTCCTTTCCTTCCTGAATATCACTGCTCCAGTGTGTCCTGTACATTGGCTACAAAGTATTGCCTTCAAAAGGATGTCTTTAACATTCTCTCTGTATTTCTGGCTGTTCTTGGTGGCAGTACAGATTTGACACAAGCTACTTCATTCCAGTCATAATTAGAATTAAATGACTTTTTGATACTTATTAAGTTTCTACCACATGATACACATATCAAAGCCCATTTGTTGATATCGCCATTGCTTTTTTTTTTTTTTTTTTTTTTGGTATCGGGGATTGAACTCAGGGGCGCTCGACCACTGGGCCACATCCCCAGCCCTTTTTTTGTATTTTATTAGAGACAGGGTCTCACTGAGTTGCTAAGTGCCTCGCCATTGCTGAGGCTGGCTTTGAACTCGCGATCCTCCTGCCTCAGCCTCCCAAGTGCTGGGATTACAGGCGTGCGCCACCGCGCCCGGCTTATCGCCATTGCTTTTAAGAGGATTATTTTTCAAAATGATCATAAACCTTTATACCTTTTTTCTTGTTATGTTTTAGTTTTTTTTTTTTTTTTTTTTTTTTGCGGGGGGGAGGGGCGGGTGGTAATCAGGGATTGAACTCAGGGGAACTCAATCGCTGACCCACATCTCCAGCCCTTTTTCGTATTTCTTAATTTAGAGACAGTCTCATTGAGTTGCTTAGAACCTTGCCATTGCTGGGGCTGGCTCTGAACTTGCAACCCTCCTGCCTTAGCCTCTGAGCTGCTGGGATTACAGGTGTGTGCTGCTGTGCGCCCAGCTTATCATATTTAGTTTTTGTTTCACTTTAAGGCACTAGAAAAAATAGTGGTGAAGGGGACTGGGGTTGTAGGTCAGTGGTAGAGTTGCTTGCCTAGCATGTGTGAGGCACTGGGTTAGATCCTCAGCATCACATAAAAATAAATAAAATAAAGGTATTGTGTCCATTTACAACTAAATAAAATAAAATAAAATAAAAGCAGTGAAGAGTGGAAACTGGATTATGAGTTATATGAGTGGACATGCTCTTGTAAGTAATTCAATTTACATAATGCCACTTTATATCAGATCTTTAGAAGTTGTGGTTGCTGGCTCCGATGATGTAGATTATTTCTACTCTATGATGTAGATTACTTCCTTTTTTAAAAATATTTCTTTTAGTTGTTGATGGACTTTTTTTTAATATTTATTTATTTTGCTTTTAGTTGTACATAATGCAATGCGTTTATGTTTACGTGGTGCTGAGGATCGAACCGGGGCCGCACACGTGCTAGGCGAGCGCTCTTCTGCTGAGCCACAACCCCAGCCCCAACTTCCTTTTCTCTGAAGAGGAAGCTGAGACAGAGTGGGTAAAAATGTTGTCCAAAGTTCCAGAGACTAGGGCAGGGCTGGAATGCAAACCAAGCCCCATGTGGAGATCTAAGCTCGAAACTCAGTTTTAATGAACAAAGAGCCCGGGTGGAATCATGGTCCTGAACCAGCTGAGAACCACAAATTACATGACTGGGAGGTGAAGGGACAATTTACCACAAACTGCACCTCAGCAGAGTTCACCTGGACCTCTGTGTTCTTGACGTTTAAAGGTCCTTCATGACTGATTGTGAAGCAGGCCACTCTACCTTCTCCACTAACCCCCTTTGTTATGAGTAAACCAAGAGGCAAGAGGTCTCCCAGCTGCACTGCTAAAACCTTTCCTCAGAGTCCCCCTGCTAAAGCGTAAGAAATAGGCCGCAGCCTGTCCGTCATGAGAAGACATGTGTAAGGCCCTGTAAAATCCTGTATTTTAAACCTCTAACTGCAGATGGTCATACAGCCATTTAACTGTTGTTTTTTTTGGGGGGGGGGGGGGGGGGGGCGGAGGGGGTACCAGGGATTGAACTCAGGGGTACTCACCCACTGAGCCACATCCCTAGCCCTATTTTGTATTTATTTAGAGACAAGGTCTCACTGAGTTGCTTAGGACCTTGCTTTTGCTGACACTGGCTTTGAACTTGAGAATCTCCTGCCTCAGCCTCCTGAGCCACTGGGATAACAGGTATGCACCACTGCACTCGGCTTATAGAACTTTCCACATTAACATTTGCAGATATTGGGATTTCTTTGGGGACAAACACACTATGAACTGTAGCTGCTGGACCATAAGCCAGGAACCTTAATTAAGGTCCCTGGACTCCCACAATTAAAAATCTTATACAAAGAGTGTAAAATGAAGCTGGGTGTGGTGGCACACACCTGTAATCAATCACAGTGGCTTAGGAGGCTGAAGCAGGTGAACTGTGAGTTCAAAGCCAGCCTCAGCAGTGGCCAGGTGCTAAGCAATACAGTGAGACCCTGTCTCTAAATAAAATACAAAATAGGGCTGGGGATGTGGCTCAATGGTTGAGCACCCCGAGTTCAATTCCTGGTCACCCCCCCCCCCCCAAAAAAAAAGGGTAAAACAAGTTTTGCTTCTCAACACCAAATCTGTCAACATCAAAAAGAACGCCAGCATCCATAGATTTCTTTATTAACATAATTTTGATTGAGATTTTTAAATTGTGGTAAAAACATATGTAAGATAAAATTTACCATGTTAACCATTTTTAAGTGTACGATTCAGTGACATTAAGTCCATTCATATTATTATACAACCATCACCACTATCCATCTCTAGAACATTCTCATCATCCCTAACTCCAAACAAGCTTGGAGTGGCTTTTGAGGGTCCTGTCCTACCCACATATTAGAGCATTAGAGTCCTTTGACTTAAGTCATTCAACAGTAACTTCACAATTCCTCTCTCCCCACAGCCCTAGCAGCCTTGATTCTACTTTCTAGCTCTACATTTTAGCTATTCCAGGTGTCTCCTGTAGGTGAAATCATATGATATCTGTCCTTTGGTGTCTAGTTTTTCACTCAGTACAGTGTCTTCGAGGTGTATTGTGGTGTAACGTCTTGTCAGACTTTCATTGCTTGTTAAGGATGGGTAATATCTCTTCATATGTTATATACCATATTTTGTTTAAACATTCACCACCCATCAGTGGACATTTGGGCTGTTTCACCTTTGGCTATTATGAATAGTGCTGCAATGAACATGGCTGAATCAATCAAAAACTTTAAAAATGTGAATCTACACATGACTCAACGTGTAGACATGGCCAAAAATTAGGTAAATGGGTGCACCACAGTCCTCATTTCACAACAGAGTTGTCCTGTGTTTACTATCCACAGAGATTAGCAGAGACTTCCTAGAATAAAGGAAGTAAAGGGAGAAGGAGGACGGTGGGAAGAAGATAAGGAAAACTGGAAAAAGAGGGAGGAAGAAAAGAAAGAAGGGGAGAACCTCTTGGCATTGCCTGCGTTGTGGGGGGTTTTGAGGTGCAAAACTGGAAAGGGTGGTCCCGGTGTCTGGTGCCCAGAGCAGCAGCCCCAGGGGAGTGGAGCACCATCCACTCCCTCCAGCTAGGAGGGTCAAACACCACGAATGCCTTCCAGGATCCATGGACTGCAGACCAGAGATTTCAAATAGGCTGCTGGTGCTGAGAAAGGTGTGTCGTGTCAGCATTAAAACAATCTTGGAGTGGCTTTGAGGGTCCTGTCCTACCCGTATATTAGAACATTAGAGTCATTTGACTTGAGTCATCGGGGTTTAGGAAAGACACTGCTGTTCTTACTCTCCTTCTCTTCCCCTTCATGTGCTCAGTGAGCTGGATTAGCTCTCAAGAGTCTACCCGCAGGCTCTGGAGGCTACTTTAGAACAAACAGCACAGCACTCAGCGCACTCTGACAGCGCGTAGAACAAAGTACAGGGCTGTTCTCAAGGGCCCATCTCTGTGCTGAAAGATCTCAGGTTGCTCAGCTGAGGCCTGGCTGGGTAACCTTACACTGTTGGAACACATGGATTGGATCATTATTCAAATAGCCACCAACAGCAATGCCAATGCCTATAGCAGTAAAAAGTTCAAACTTTTTAACCTTTGCTCTGGTGAAGGTTCTTAAAATTTGATTGTTTATTTTGAAGCCATTTCAGACTTTGTTTCCCTGGACCATCTGAAAGGAAGCTGCTGGAAGGATGCCCCATCTCCTCTCCAGAGCAGGTGGCAGAGGCCCAGAGCACCTGCACTTGATCACATAGGACAATGTGTATGGGAACCTTCAGAGTAACTGGAGGAGTCACCGAGGCAGCTGGGAGGTCAGAATGTCTGATTGTCACTGTATCCCTGGTTTTACCTCCAGCCTCAAATATCCTCACTGGACTCTGTCATCGGTTAGGTCCTGCCTCTATCTGGATGGCCCAAGACCACCCTCTCCATTCAGGTCTACTCATCCTTCAAGGTCCAAGCTCCAATCTTATCAACCCCTCCCAGCTTTTCCTGCTTCCCTGGAAGAAAGGGTCCTCTGAAAGCCCTGTTCAGAAATGTCTTGCTGCTTTACATTATGGTTACTGTAATCATCCTTAAATGAGAGGACAAATAAAAGTGCTTTGCATGTTGTACAGGGAAGCACAGATGTGACACCAGTGATGACAGTGGCATCATCTATGGCCACATGGTACCGAGTTGCATGAGGACAGGGATCACATCTGCCACCCTTGTTTCTCCCACATGCTTTCTATGATTAAAATCTGTGAGTAAATTTTTTCGGTGGGCGAATAAGTGACTTGTGCAGTGGGGTGAGCTGGTTTACTGGATGGATTTTCTGGAGAGGTCGCTGAGGGAGTGGGAGGTGTGATGATGCAAATGAGTTGAAGCAGGAGAGAGAACTCCAGGTCACCAGGTGAGTGCAGGCAGCCACTGTGGAAAGCTCTGAGCAGCCTCTGGTGGCCAAGTCAGGAGGATCTTCAGCATCTTTAAATAAAGAGTTCTTCCAGGCCCTCTTTTCAACTCAAACCAGGGAACTGCTCAGGGCTTTGCTTCCTGTCTTCTATTTCAAACCTCCTGTCTTGCTCTGTTTTCCTGGTGTCTACCTGTGTCAGTTAGAGTTTCCAGCTGCAAGCAATAGAAACTGACTTTATCTCTCTCAGCCAAAAGAAATGGTGGGGGCTTACAAAACAAAAGAAGCTAGAGCCCAGGCTTGGAAAAACACGGGAATTGAGAGAGCACGAGACATCTAGGTATCATGAGCTACAAGAAGAGCCTGGTTGTCAGTTCTTCTTAAAGTTGTGACTCTTACATCCTTGACACACCCGTCCAGGCAGGTCCTAGGAAAGTCTGATTGTGCTCATGCCAGACTGCAGTGGAAGAGGAAGTGGAGGATCTCAGCCTTTTGGCTTCCACCATGGGAAGCAGACACTGTGTCCTATTGGAGCTCCACACGGCAAGGCAAAGGCAAGTTCCAGAAAGGAGATTTGGGAGCTGTTGAGAAGGGGAACTGGATGCTAATGGCTGAATGAGCCACCACGTTATGCTAGGACCGGCGTCTTGGTTCCATTTTCTAGGCTAGTCCCTCCTGATGCTCATTGGTACAGCTGTCTAGGGTTTTTGTTTCTGCTTCTCCCCTGGAGGCTGCCTTTCTTTCTCGGTGGTATGTGCTGCTGACTGAGAGCAAAGGATGCCACACCTCAGCAACGGGAATACCCACGCCCATGCTTATCTGGAGAAGTGGAGGAGGTGGGACAGGGGGAACATGCTGGCCTGTGGCCTAGAGCTCAGGGCACTGCAAAGTCAGAGTAGAGGCAAGTTGAGAAGAAAAGCAAATCAAAGCCAGACCTGTAGTCATGCAACGCCATCCCTCACCCACTATGAACTCTGTACTAAGGAGTGCGAGAGGAGTCAAGAAGAGCTCCTCTCCATTTTAAGTTCCATTGTCTTGGCCTACTGTCTGCAGCAGGGTCTGGTGTGAAAGGAACCATTAAAAGCAAGGGACAGTTTGCTAGGGGGAGGCAATTCTTGGAAATTCTCATTCACAAAAATGACACAAAGCGGGGCGCGGTAGTGCACACCTATAATCCCAGCAGCTCAGGAGGCTGAGGCAGGAGGATCCTGAGTTCAAAGCCAGCCTCAGCAAAAGCGAGGCGCTAAGCAACTCAGTGAGACCCTGTCTCTAAATAAAATACAAAATAGGGCTGGGATGTGGCTCAGTGGGCAAGTGCCCCTGAGTTCAATCCCTTGTACCCGTCCCCCTCATCCCCCCCCCCCAAAAAAAAAAAACCCCATACGAGACAGGGACATTCCTCTTTCTGTCCCTGGTCTTGGTTGTCTGTGTGTGACACCTGGAACTGTGGCAGTCATCTTGCGACCATGAGGAGACAAACCTGAAGACAAAAGCCCACTCCCCAAAGGAATCTGACCAGATTTGGATGCTGCTGCTGCGCTCGTCAAGCTCTCCACACTTGCCATACATTGGTTGATAGGTGGCATTGCTGAAGACACTAGCACTTACGTTTCTTGTTAAAACTGAACTTGTGCTACCTGACATAGCCATCTAAACACTACCCTAAGTACTGGGCACATTCTGCGACCCACTGACGTCATTTAACCTTGGAGTTGGAGCCAACAGAGGGAAATTCTCCGTATCCAAAAAAGGAGAAGGCTTTCGGCAGCTGCACACGAATGTGTGCTTCAGGCCAGTCCTCCAACTCCTCAGCCTTTGTCTTTTTTGGACAAGCATCATATAATTTGGGAATACAGATATTGGGTAATTACTATGGCGTGATTAGGGATTCACTTCAGGAATAAGGAAATATAATTACAGTCCCATTTCAGCCTGTTTCCATGACAACAGAGGCACTTGCAATTGATCAGCAGTTTTCTTTCTAAACAGATCCGTGAGTCTCATTCAAATGAAATGCTAAAGAGCAATTAGTTCCTCCACTCATCCTATGCCCCGCCCCCCACATGGATTAGCATGGGATGAGTAGAGGAACTTTGGATGGGGCAAAGGGGAGGCTGGGAGGGGGTAAAGGGGTAGGAAAGAGTGTGGAATGAGATGGATTTTATTACCCTAGGTACATGTACGATTGCACGAATGGTGTGACTCTATTTCATGCACAATCAGAGAAGTGAAAAATTCTGCTCCATTTGTGCGCAATGAATCAAAGAGCTTTCTACTGTCATGTATATCTGATTAGAACTAATAAATCGAAAAAAGTTGAGGAAACATCTTTATAGTGATACTCTTAAATATAGTTGTAGTACAAGTATAAACCTAAGCTACTCCCAAGTGTTAAAAATCATATACGTTATATATTTCCTTCATAGAAATCCATAGAAATAGAAGGAAACTACCAAAGGAATAAAATATCCGGTATGGAAAAAGAAAAACAAAGAGCAATTAGTTATCTTCATCAAACAAACTGGAGTTGCCGGAAGAGACAGGGACCAGATGACACGTTAAACGTGGCATCCTGGAGGCTCGTCCTGGATTCTGGTATTCTATGAAAACAATGTGACACCCAGTAGGCCACAGAGTTCCACATGACTGGCCACAACAGGAACAGGGTATGCCATGCAGATTCGAGGAAGAGGAGGGTGAGTTTGGAATCTTAAAATACTTAGTCTTGGAGTTGGAAGTCAAAGGGGTCATCTACCCCAATTCCTGAGGACAGTAGTCATCTGACCTGCCTCTCAAGCTCTGCAGGGACTCCTCAGGCTTCCCGACTACCTAGTCCACTCCATGGCTACCCCATGTGGAGAAACATCTTTTCTAGCTATCATCAAATCAGTCCTCTTGGTTTATGCTCTGAAAATAGAACACTAGTCATGAGCATCTTCTTTATCTCATAACATCACCTCATTTTTGTAAGCTGCTTTATAGCAGGTAGTTTAAGATTACATGGATATATATATATATATATATATATATATATATATATATATACACACACACACACACACTTTATGATAATCCTGGAAGATGGCATATTCATTTAACAGATGAAGTGGCTAACTTGGTTAAGGTCACCCAGCTCATTAGTGACAGCACCTGTGTTCACAAGAGAACCCCGGCTTGTGGTCAGCTGCATTTCCCACATCCTGTATCTCTAAGAGCTGCTATTACTTATCATCAAGCTTTTCCCCACTAGACTTATTCATCTTAATTCTTTAACTTCTCCTGCTTAGCTCTTCATTTCCATTCATTTATTAGGTTTTGAATGTCTTCTCTGTTCCCTGTTTAAATCGGCATCTCCCAGGTCTCTATGGATAGAGAATGAATGATCAAGTACACTAGGTCTCTTCTGACTTCATCCTCTGAAAAGCAGTAAGGCCAAGGGACCTAAGGCGTGCACTGTAACCAGGGAGCCTGAGCTTCATGTGGTTTCATTGCTGACATGCTATCTCAGATGCCAACCGTGTAATTTTCCTTTTTCAGTGGGTCAGAAGTATGGTGACACTCTTCAGCATGGTGGGAAAACCGGAGGCTGGATTAGAACGTGGACTTGTACAGTGGGAAGAGTCAGCATGGTAGAGGGTAGTTTTCAGGCACCCATCCATTCAGTGAATACTGACAGAATGCCCACTCTGTGCTGGGCAGAGTGCCAGGGGCTGGAAATACCAGGACCTCGCGTCACAAGGAAAAGTACAAGTTGTAAGAATAATATCAAGGGAGGGACTTGATCTCGGTCGAGGAAACCAGAGAAAGCTTGCTCCCCTGGGGAAGACACATTTGGGCAGAAACCTGAAGAATGAAGAGGGATTAGGTGAGGAGGTGGAGACGGGACATGGGGCTGTTCCTGGTAAAAGAAGCGCCATGAGCAACACCAGCAGGCTGAGGTTCTACTCATATCTCTGACACTAAAAGCACAGGGATCTCTTTGAGCCCGTTTCCCCACTTATAAATTGAAGGTACTGAATGAAGAATTAAAATTATCTTAAATCTTCATTTGTTTATTTTTAGCAGTCCTGGGGATTGAACCAGCTACATCCCGGCCCCTTCTTTTATTTTAATTAATTAATTTACTTGTTCTAATTAGTTATACACAACAGCAGAATGCTCTTCAATTCATAGAGCACAATTTTTTCTTTATCTGATTGTACAAAAAGTAGAGTCACACCATTCTGTCTTCATACATGTTCTTAGGGTAATGATGTCCATCTCATTCCACTATCTTTCCCCAATGCCCCCTCCCTCCCACCTTTTTGCCCTATCCAAAGTTCCTCCATTCCTCCCATGCAGCCCCCCATTATGGATCAGCATCCACTTATGAGAGAAAACATTCAGCCTTTGGGTTTTGGGGATTGGCTTATTTTACTTAGCATGATACTCTCCAACTTCATCCATTTACCTGCAAATGCCATGATTTCATTCTCTTTTAATGCTGACTAATATTCCATTGTGTATATATGCCACAGTTTTTTTTTTTATCCATTCATCTACTGAAGGGCATCTAGGTTGGTTCCACAATTTAGCTATTGTGAACTGTGCTGCTATAAACATTGATGTGGCTGCGTTACTGTAGTATACTGTTTTTAAGTCCTTTGGGTATAAACGGAGGAGTGGGATAGCTGGGCCAAACTGTGGTTCCATTCCAAGTTTTCTAAGGAATCTCTATACTGCTTTCCAGATTGGTAGCACCAATTTGCAGTCCCACCAGCAATGTAAGAGTGTTCCTTTCTCCCCACATCCTTGCCAACACTTATTGTTGCTTGGATTCTTTTTTTTTTTTTTTTTAATATTTATTTATTTACTTTAGTTGTACACAATGCAATGCATTTATGTTTTACGTGGTGCTAAGGATCGAACCCGGGCCACGCACGTGCAAGGCGAGCGCACTGCAGCTGAGCCACAACCCCAGCCCTGTTGTTTGGATTCTTAATAGCTGCCATTCTGACTGGAGTGAGATGAAATCTTAAAGTAGTTGTTTTTTTTGTTTGTTTTGTTTTTGTTTTTTTGGTACTGGGGATTGAACTCAGGGGCACTCGACCATTGGGCCACAGTCCTTTTTTGCATTTTATTTAGAGACAGAGCCTCAACTGAGTTGCCAAGTGCCTCGCCATTGCTGAGGCTGGCTTTGAACTCATGATCCTCCTGCCTCAGCCTCCCAAGTGCTGGGATTATAGGCGTGCACCACCGTGCCCGGTAGTTTTGATTTGCATTTCTCTAATTGCTAGAGATGTTGAACATTTTTTCATATATTTGTTGATGGATTGTACATCTTCTTCTGAGAAGTGTCTGTTCTGTTGCTTAGCCCATTTATTGATTGGGTTATTTGGTTTTTAGTGTTAAGTTTTTTTGAGTTCTTTATATACCCTGGAGATTAGTGCTCTATCTGATGTGCATGTGGCAAAAATTTGCTCCCATTCTATAGGCTCTCTCTTCACCTCATTGATTATTTCTTTTGCTGGGAAGAAGCTTTTTAGTTTGAATCCATCCCATTTATTGATTCTTGCTTTTATTTCTTGCGCTTTAGGAGTCTTGTTAAGGAAGTCGGAGCCTAATCCGACATGTTGGAGATTAGGGCCTACTTTTTCTTCTCTTAGGCACAGAGTCTCTGTTCTAATTCCTAGGTCCTTGATCCAATTTGAGTTGAGTTTTGTGCGTGAGAGATAGAGGCTTAGTTTCATTTTGTGCATATGGATTTCCAGTTTTCTCAACACAATTTGTTGAAGAGGCTATCTTTTCTCCAACATATGTTTTTGGCGCCTTTGTCTAGTCTGAGACCTAGCCCCTTCTTGAGACAAGATCTCACTAAGTTGCCCAGGTTGGCCTGGAACTTGTGATCCTTCCACATCAGCCTGTGGAGGAGCTGGGATTACGGGAGTGCACCACCTAAATCTTTTAACATTTTACATTACCTCCATGAATGAATGAGGGTTCCAATTTCTACGTACTCCAGCCAGCACTTGTTTTTGTCTGTCTTCTGGGTTGTAATATTCCTAAGGGGTAGGAAGTGGTATCTCTTTGCATCTCCCTGATAGCTAATGATGTTCAGCAAGTACAGTTTTTGTACTAATGGACATTTTATACCCTTTTGTTTTTTGAGAAATGTCTATCCAAATCCTTTGCTCATAAAAAAAAAAAAAAAAAAAGAAGAGAAAAAAAGAAACTTTTTGTCTTTTTTATTATTGAGTTGTATGAGTTCTTTACCTATTGTAGACACAAGCATCTTATCAGATATGTTACTTGCAAATGTTTTCTTATTCTGGATGTCCTTCCTTCCTTCCTCTCTCCCTCCCTCCCTCTGTTCCATTGAACCCAGAGTTGCTTAGTCACTGAGCCACATCCCCACCCCTTTTTATTTTCTATTTTTAGACAGGGCCTTGCCAAATTGCTAGGGCTCACTAATCTGCTGAGGCTGGCTTTGAACTAGTAATCCTCCTGCCTCAGCCTCCTGAGACACTGGGATTACAGGCATGTGCCACTGTACCTGGCTTTTTTTCCCACTTCTTTGATGGGATCATTTGCAGCACAAAATTTAATTTTGATGTAGTCCAATTTATCTGTTTTTTTCTTTTGTTATGGGTGCTTTGGGTACTTAAGAAACCACTGCCTGGGGCTGGGGTTGTGGCTCAGCGTAGAGTGCTTGCCTAGCACGTGCGTGCGCGGCTGGTTCAATCCTCAGCACCACTTAAACATAAATGCTTTGCATTGTGTACAACTAAAGCAAATAAATAAATATTAAAAAAAAGAAAGAAACCACTGCCTAATTCAAGAAAATTACTTCTTTATTTTCTTTTAAGAGGTTTTTGTTTTGTTTGGTACTTGGGATTGGACCAAGGAACTGAGCTATATCACTGAACTACATTCCTTGTCTTTCATTTTTATTGTTGTTTTTTTTTTTTGAGACAGGTTTTTGCTCAGTTACTGAGGATCTCACTAAGTTGGTGACGTTGGCCTTGAATTTACAATCCTCTTCCCCCAGCCTCCCTAAGTCACTGGAATTATAGGTGTGGACCATGGGGCCTGGCTTTATCATTTTAATTGTTACATTTAGATCTGCAATCCATTTTGAGTTAATTTTTGAATATAGTATAAGAAAGCAGTCCAATTTCATTCTTTTGCATGTAACTGTCCAATGGTCTCAGCATAATTTGTTGAAAAAGACTATTTTTACCCATTGAATTGTCTTGGCACACTTGTTGAAAATCAGTTGATCATAACTGTAAGGGCTTATTTCTGGATTTTTGGATTCTCTATTAAATTCCAATTTTATATACATCAATCAATAGATGCACATTTTTATATCCGTACCACATTGTTCAGATTACTATAGCTTTATACTAAGTTTTAATATTGGGAAATGTGGGTCCTCCAATTTTGTTTTTCTATTTAAGAATGTTTTTGGCTGTTCTGGATCCCTTGCATTTTCATATGAATTTTAGGATCAACTTGTTCGTTTCTGGGGTAAAAAATAAAAGAGACAGCTAGCATTTTGTTAGGGACTGCATGGAATCTGTAGATCAATTTGGGAATACTGCCATCTTAATAATATTTTCCATTCCATGAACATAGTATATCTTTCCAGCTATTTAGATCTTTCATGTCTTTCAATGATATTTGTCATTTTTAGTGAACAAATCTTGCATTGGTTTTATTAAGTTTATTCCAAAGTATTTTATTCTTTTTGATGTTACTGCAACTGAATTGTTCTCCTAAGTTCCTTTTCAGATCATTCATTGATAATGTACAAAAATACTACTGAGGTACAAAAACTACAATCCTGTATCCTGCAACCTTGCTCAACCTTATTTATCAGTTTAGTAGTTTTTTTTATGTGAGTGGATTCCTCAGAACTTTCTATATATAATCATGGCATTTGCGAAAAGAGATAGTTTTACTTCTTCTTTTCCAGGATAGATATTATTTATTTATTTTTTCTAATTGTCCCAGTAATAAACTACAGTATAATACTACACAGTACAGTGTTGAATAGAAGCGACCAGAAAAGATATCCTTTTCTCATTCGTGATTTTAAGAGGAACACATTCATTCTTTCACCATTATGTTATTAGCTGTGGATTTTTCATAGGTGTCCTTTACCAAGATAAAAATATTCCTGTCTCTTCCTATTGTTTAGTTTCTGTTTTCAGTCATAAAAGAGCATTGGAGGGGCTGAGGTTGTGGTTCAGCGGTAGAGCACTCGCCTAGCATGTGCGCGGCCAGAGTTCGATTCTCAGCATCAAGTAAAAACAAAGGCATGTGTACAACTAAAACAAATAAATAAATATTAAAAAAATTTTTAAAAAAGAGCATTGGATTTTTGTCAAATGCTTTTTCTGTACATCTAGAGATGATTTTTTTTGTTCTTTATTTTATTTTTTTCCTTTTATTACACTGATTGATTTTTCTACATTAAACCAACCTTGCACTCCTGGGACAAATTCCACTTGGTCATAGAATATAATCCTTTTCATACATTTCTGAATTCCATTTGCCAGTATTTTATTGAAGATTTTTGTGTCTATATCCATTTTTAAGTTTTTAATTTAAATTTTTTCTTGCAATGTCTTTGCCTGGTTTTGGTATGAGGGTAACAATAGTCTCATAGAGTAACATGGAAAGGTCGCTCTTATTCTATTTACCACATTTGTTCATCCTTCAGAGTTTCTGCTTTTGTCATTATCTGGCAGGCTCAATGCTCTTTTCAGCTCCTCTAAGTCCTGCACATTATCTGGATCCAGGTCATGGCCTCCTCATTCCTAAACCCTGTCCTAACTGTTTTGATCCTAGAGTGAGCTAACCCACTCTAGAGTGCCTTCATTTCTCCCTGTGCTTACTGTTGGTACTTGGCATAAAGTGCTGAAGTTGTGCATCGTATATGGGTGTTCGGAAGAAACTGGAAGCAGAACAAGTGTAGTCCTAGTAAATAGTAGAACCTCAGTCAGGCAGCAGTAGGCAGTGGGACACCTAAGCCTAGTGACCTAGGACTGGTAGGACAACTCAGGGCCATGTGTCTAGCTCCCTAGTAAGGGTGCAGCCTCCTTGAAAGGCAGTCCAGCCAACACTTAAGAATGCACACTTTACTGTTTGAATAGTTCAGGGACTTACTGGCTGTATGACCTTGGGCAAGTCACTCTAGCCTTACTTTTTTCATTAGTATTCCAGGGAATAATAATGTCCATCTTAGTGGATAGTAAATATTCCATGAGTTCACCTATGCAAAACATATCACATTAACCTCAATTAGTGGTAGATTTAATACATGCCATTAGATATTTTCTATGAAAAGTAAGGATCTGGAGTCAAAGGACTCTTGGAAATGCTCTGTACCACATCCCTCTTCTTAGGATTCACAGGACACAGGAACACAGCAGAAGCCCTATAAAGTCCCATGTAAAGAATTCTATTTTTTTCTTTGCCCAGCATTACCCAAACCAATTTATCAAAATGATCCTTTTTCTCCTCTCTTTTACATATAACATCTATTTAACATACTTCTGGAAGCATAGTATTAATTGTATTTAACTAACAAAAAAAGTCACATTAAATTGTTAAAAACTGGTGTTGTTTTATTGCTTTGCTTTTCCCAAAGCATGTATAATTTAAAAGCAGTAGCCTAGGAGACACAAAGGCTTCTCACCTAGAGAAAGAATAGAATACTTTAAAAGCCCAAAGGAAATGGAAAACTTCAGGCAGAAGGAGCAGATCAATGAGGAGCTATTCTTGGCCACAGAAACATTTCTAGAATTACAGATCTTAGCGTTCAACAGCATGTTGAAGTTCAGCCACTTTAAATTCTGACTCGGTGAAGAAATCTCACCTTCACAGGCCTCAACCCCTGTGGACAGGGCATAAACTTCCCATTTTTAGGTAGCTTTAGTAATTATGAATTCTCCCTCACACTACACTGCAATCTGTCTCCTTGAACCTCCACCCAATATCATGTTGATAGAATTTTTGTTGTTGTTGTTGTTTGTACAAGAAATTGAACCCAGGGGTGCTTAATCACTGAGCCACATCCCCAGCCATTTTTAATTTTGAGACAGTGTCTCACTAAGTTGCTGAACCTGACTTTGAACTCGTGATCCTCCTGCCTCAGCCCCAGAGTCACTGAAATTATAGGCATGCAACACTGCATCTGAGGAATTTTGAGTTTTGAATTTCAATGAGAGTTTTCTCTAAGTAAAATGTTATGTTTAAAAGTCATTACAACATAACTGAGCAGTGAACTGAAAAAATAATAATTGTTGGAAAAAATATTTTTCATTTTCTCCATCAAAAAGGAGGGCAGACAGTCAGAAGTTCAGTTACGCTGTAAGCAATGCATGCAATTTTTACTTTGTGGACAGAATTATTTTGTAATTGTCAATTTCCTAGAAGAAAGGGGAAATATACATTTTGAGATTATTTCTATATTTCCACTGGGGGTGGGGTACTTGGGATTGAACCAGGGGAATATGACCACTTGAGCCACATCACCAGCCCTATTTTGTATTTTATTTAAAGACAGAGTCTCACTGAGTTGCTTAGTGCCTCACTTTTTTTTTTTTTTTTTTTTTTTTAAGTGTCGGGGATTGAACTCAGGGGCACTTGACCACTGGGCCACATCCCCAGGCCTTTTTTGTATTTTATTAGAGACAGGATCTCACTGAGTTGCTAAGTGCCTCGCCATTGCTGAGGCTGGCTTTGAACTCGTGATCCTCCTGCCTCGGCCTCCCAAAGTGCCTCACTTTTGCTGAGGCTGGTTTTGAACTCGTGATCCTCCTGCCTCAGCCTCCCAAGCCACTGTTTATATTTCCATTTTAATTTTTAAATTATTTAGATATTTTAAAGAATGTATAGTCCAAAGTGATAGCTTCCTTATTTATGAGATGAGAGTTTAATATAAACTAACATTTAATTGGAATATGGCACATGTTTCTTAAATGGAGGTTTATAAACAAGAGTTAATAATAGGAACAGGTGACATTACCTATATCTTATACAAAATGTAGCTGCTTGATCCAATATGGGTTCTTGCAAGGTTTTGAAAAACTTAAAAGCTTAAGAAAACCCTCAAGAAGTAAATAGAATGTAGACTTAAATGAGAAGAGAACTTCTAGGGTCTCCATCTCCTCTGAGTCCAAAACAATTCAAGAAGACATCAGGGATGTGGCAGGACCATTACCTACTATGAACAGGATGTGCTGGTTTGATAGGATCATTTTTCCAAAGGCGAACTTTCCATATGACCTCATTTTGCATAAAACTACTTCTTGGTCATGCTTTAGTAGGACCTATATCACATTCTGATACAGAGGCAAAAAGATTGATGTTTCTATTTTACAACTGAAGAAACTGAAGCAAAGTCAAAATTGATTTGTACTGGACAATACTCAACTATCCATCAGCACTGACATTCCAACAGTTGGGGTTACGCAGGGCTAGCTGAGTTTTCCTTTCAGTTAAGTCCTTTCCTTGAGAGTTTTCTCACCCTGAAGGGTGAAGGCAATGGAAAACAAACACAGGCCTGTCAAGGCAGTCAGTGGTGGCTGAACTAACAGACGCTGCTGGGAACACCATAGGGCCTACTGCACACTGCCTGTCTGAGAGTTTTGTAATTTGGCCACAACAGTAGGAAGTGCCCATTAGAATTGACTGACATGCACCACTGAAAGAGAACTTGTCTTTCTCCTTGCAACACAGTAAGAATATCACATTTCCTGCATCCCTTCCTCCAGCCTGCATTAGGTAACTTAGGCAGGGCCAGACATTCATAGGAACTTTTTGTAAAAAAAAATTTATAGGATGCCTAGTTAAACCCGGTCCCTGACTTCATGAGACTGACAGTCAAAGGAGAGAGACAGACAAGCAAATCAGTCATTTCCATAAGAAATGACAAGTTCTTTGCTGGAGCCAGGCTCCTGACATTGGAGAGCATGGGTGAGGGCAAGTCAATCGGACTGGGTACTTGCAAAGGCTTCTTCTCCAAGGAGCCCTTTTCTAGGCTGTCAGAGTCAGAGTGTAGCCACCTGACTCTGATGTCAGTGCCTAGCACTCAAGTCCCCGGCCCCCCACCCTGCTTTTCTGAAGTTTTGACACAGACATAGTGAGATTTAGTACCTGTGTTCTAAGAGGGATGAGGTGGGGAAGGGAAGAGAGAAGGAGGAAGGCAGGAGGGAGGGACAGAAGAAGGAAGACAAAAAAGAAGTTAAAAGCTTCACCAAAACACATTCCAGAAGCTGCCAGAGATGGCCAGTGGTGCGAAGGGTGCTCGCCCTGTGCCTGAACAATCTGTGGCCTCAACTCAAGGGACGGTCTAGTCAATGGTCATCTTCTATTTGCCAAGTGATGGGACGTGGGAACCTGGTATTTGATCCCGAGAACCTTGTTGGGCGGGGCCGTGTGCTGCCTTCTACCAACAGGGCAGGCAGACAAACCAATGCCCGGTCCCTGTGCCCTCCAGGAAAGTGAGGCCAGATTCGTCTGCTAAGTCTCCAAGGTGACTTCTCTACACAGAATGCACCAGTGCTGCCAACATGCCCCAGGTGGGACACATTTGTGACGCAGTTCCCGCCTGGTGGATCCCAGAATGGCACCTGCCTCCTTAGGGATCCTGTTCCCCACCCTAGGACTCCACCAGAGAAATTAAAAGAAAGTGCAAGTTATTACCTTAGATTGTCCTCCAGTGTCTCCTCATCTGAAGAGAAGGTCCCATTGCTGACACTCTGGGAAGAGTAACTCTTCTTCCCCACCAACTCCTCCCGGGACAAAGAAGTGTCTTTCTTTTTCCTTTTGCCAAACAACTTCTTAAAAGGCTGGAATCTGCCTCCTTTCTTCTTGTCTGTGGATTACAAGATAAACACATGCTGCAGTTTGATAGGGCTACGCCTTTGAGCTTAGGAGCAAATTACAACCGACTTGCCTCTGGCCCAGGGAGCCAGGGCAAAGGGCAGCCAGTGGCCAAGCCCAGTACCAGGAGCAGTAGGACCAGCCCCAGCGCAGTCTGTGCTCAGTAAGGCAGAGCGCAAGCCGAGGGCGTGGTGAGACCGTGTCTCCCAGGATCCCAAGAGACATCTGGGGTGAACAAGAAGTCCAAGCTTCATCGTGGCTGCTACAGTACCCCTTCACGCAGGATACATACAGGAAGGTGGTGTCTGCTTTCTTTAACAAAGCAGAGGGCCAGGGGCTGGGGTTGTGGCTCAGTGGTGGAGCACTTGCCTAGCATGTGAGGCACTGTGGTCGATCCTCAGCACCACATAAAAATAAATAAACCAAATAAAGGTATTGTGTCAATCTACATTAAAAAAAAAAAAAAAAAAAAAAAAAAGATGGTCCATATGGTCCATGTCCTTTTCGACAGAAGAAACTGAGAAAAGCATGAGAGTCATGCAGGTGTTTGTGTCCACACACACACACACACACACACACACACACACACACACCTCTGATCATCTGCTTCCGTATTAGACAGAGAAGATAACTGCTAACTCTTGGCACCATCACCCTCAATACCCCCCATCACCATATGTCTCCATTTATTTCTCTTGTCTCTTTTTAAAATCTACTATGAAGAGCCCCCAAGGAGTTGCTATGCACACCTCCCCACACATTACTGTATCTAGTCAGGACCTAGGCTTGCTGCCAACATTTGCTGCAGATAGTTTAGGTAATACCTTGCAGTTCTGCTCTTTGATACAAATTCCTTCACATCACTCCACTCCTACTTTGGGAAGGAAAGTGTAAATCGCCCTCTACCAGAAATCACATTTTTCCCCTTATCTTTCCTTTAAGAAGTTTAAAAAGCCACTTAGCCAGTGGTCTGATAACCATTTTTTTTTGGTACCAGAGATTGAACTCAGGGGCACTCAACCACTGGGCCACATCCCCAGCCCTTTTTTGTATTTTATTAGAGACAGGGTCTTGTAGGAGCCCTGTTTGGGGAGATGGCTAAGATTGCGGTTGACTACGGGCCATGGAGATGTTTGGGCATTGCCGCCTCCCGTAGTCACGCTGAGTTGCTAAGTGCCTTGCCATTGTTGAGGCTGGCTTCGAACTCATGATCCTCTTGCCTCAGCCTCCCAAGTGCTGGGATTACAGGCGTGTGCCACCGCACCCAGCCTGATAACTATTTTTAATGGTTTTTAAACTTACTTACTTGTGTACTACTGCTTTAAGAACTTTACAGATGGTAACTCAGTTAATCTTCACAACTATAAGGTAGACTTTAATAATGTCCCCATTATTACAGATGAGGAACCTGGGACATGGAGAGGTGGAATAACTTGCCTATGTTCTGGGAAATATATCTCTGAAGCGAGAGTCAGGAGTTCCAAAAGAGAGGGAAAGATGGAAACTCACAGATTTTAAAAAACCTGCTCAGACAGAGCACCCGGACACCACCTCAGAGGCCCCAGAGTTCTGCTGGCCACAACCTACAAAGGGATCTGGGGATAACAGTGAGGTCAAGGATGTAACCAGCTTGGGTCTCCTTTCCTCTGGTGACCTTCAGTGCTAGTCTTACTTCCCTGAAAATGTGAAGTGAGGAAGTAGTTCCGACCAAGTTCACCATCAGTAGTGGCATAAGGTACTGAGGAAGCAGATAGAAAACTCACCATTACAAAGAGAAACAGCCTGGCTCTAGTACAGGTGCAAACAGACCTTCAAACTGAGTGTACTCAAGGTTGCTTTAGATGGCTTTAGATCGCACTTAAAAGGAAGAGAAGTTTATAACACAGTAGATGCTTCATACACACCATTTGTATTGTGCTAGGCATTCAATTCTCAAAAAAAAAGGGTTAAATTATTTTTACTGCATGTTATTTGAAAGACAAGAAAGTGGGCAATACAATTATGGTTATATTTTAAAATGGTTGAAAAGAATTAGAGGGCTGGGGTAGTGGCTTAGTGGCAGAGTGCTTGCCTAGCACATGTGAGGCACTGGTTTCTATCCTTAGCACCACATAAAAATAGACAAATAAAATAAAGGTATTGTGTCCATCTACAATTACAAATTTAAAAAAAAAATTTTAAAGAACTGGAGGGTTTGATTTCAGAATGTTTGTTTTCAATGGTTATTTATGCAGGAGTGACTACACCAGTGATTTTTATTATGCCTACTTTGGTTTTCATGACACCTACTTTGGGTTTTCATGAGTAAAATCCCTCCAAATTAAACAATCTGTATAGAAATTGATGAAACAAGTGAATATCTTCTCTGCAACTGTCCAAGGCTTAAAATATGTAAATGACTCCTGATTTCTAAGTTTGGCAGCATTGTAGAAAATGGTCACACAGTAATTTACACTAATTTCCAACATAAATCTTTCTTTTTCCCTTTTATACCAACTTTTTTTCTCACTGCAGAAATAATTAACCCCAAATTTCCTAATCAGAAATATTCCAAAGGATAATAGTAAAATTCTAGAAATATCAATTTGGGTATCCTGACCCCAACCTGGGTCTGCAGTCTAGCATTGAAACTAAGCTAAGAACTGTAGATCAATTTGGAATTTATTAATAGGAAAATAATCATGAGTGCTGTAAAGTGAAAGTGGGTTTGGTGGTGTTCAACTGAGATGGAACCAAGGGAGTTAATTATAATTTAAAATCAAATAAACCACCATTTTTTGAACAGGTTATTGGTATATTTAACCAACAAATGACTTGGTGTATGGGTCAGCTCAGAAAGTTGATGAGGTTCTCAGCCACAGCCACATGCTCTGAAAGGTGGCGGCCACCACGTGAGATATTTGCTGTGTTGGCCACGTGGTTGAGTGACACAGTGAACAAAGCATGGAAGGAGCTGAATGTGAGCACAGGGTGGGGAAAAGGCAGCCCTGGAGGGGACGCCAGGATCCGGAAGTCTTAGCTCAGAGACCTGGGTGGGCTTCCGCAAGCACACAATGGCCTCATTCAGGTGACCCGTCCACAGGGCTAGCTTGTTTGAGGACTGCCTATAAAACAGGCACTGTCACTTGGTGCTACACCTTATATGGGCAATAACTTGGCACAAGTACATCATTCTGGAAGACGTGTCAAAGTCTAAGTGTCACAGTGCGCTTCTCAGGAGTCACAGGGCATGCTGTTTCAGCAATGCCTCAGGTATTATCGCAAAAGGAAAAAGACAGCAATACCTATCCATACTTCCATTCAATGACCAGCCCGTCTTACCATGAGGGGGAAAAAGGTCACGTCCTAAAGACACAATTTCTCTTTCAGAAAACTCAGGACACAGACACTTTTGTTAGAAGTCTGCTCCAAAGTCTATGTTTGGAGACATCTCTGTTAATAATTACCCCATCCTCATTTCCAAAATTAATAATGCACTTCCTGTCAGAAATATCATTAAATCTTAAGATTTATTTCATTTAATGACCATGGCAACTGACTAATTTTCTAGGATTAACTTTATGAAAAGATTCAGTTATAACATGTAAGCTGACCCTACGTTGAGACAGCAAAACTTAAGTGACATTAGGAGGGAATAAACTTTATAAATCAGGAGTTATACTCTGATTTATTTGATGCCCCAACTTATACTTTCAGATACAAGATTTCTCATTTAAGAAAAAAAAAAAAAAAACAACTAATGAAACACACAATGACCATTATGAAAATCTGAGTGGGTGTCTATTAATATCCATTAAATAGACCGGTTTATTATCAACATATGGTTTGGAAGCAGTGTTAGCAGCCTGTCTCCACAGAATCAGCTGCACTAAGTGCACGGTTGCCAGTAGCAGACATGTTCTTGACAAATAACTGATCCTGCGAATGCTCCAGTGGTTCACAGATGGAACCTGAAAGATCAAAGCAATTTTAGCAATATAGGAAAACAGCACATTTCTGCAATGTTATTGTGAAATGTCCCCAAATCCAACTGCCAGGAAGAACAGTCTAGCAGAGTATTTTCCAACATAGTGTATTTAAGGTGGCATTGTGGAATTTTATGACATTAAAGTTACTTTTGTTGGGTGGTTGAAGTAGTGGGGAGAAGGGGAAGGAAAACTGCTAGTACCACCAAATTTGCTTTTTTAAAGGTTACAGCTCCAATTAGGGGTTAAGCGTGTGGGCTCGAGATGAGAACTTGGCCCAGATCCTGATCCCATCTTTACTAGCTACAGAACATCTGCTTACCAGTCTCGCTAAAAATTTGCCCTCTTGGGCTGTATGATCGTATTTATAGACAAAAAAGGCAGTGGGTACCACATTTTCTTAATATTTCAATATTTTTCTGTAATAATCTTCCACATGAAAGAACCTACAAATGCATATATACTGCTTCAGGGATCACAGCAATTTTTGTTTTTAAAGTATGGGATTAATTTATTTTCATCATCCAATAATTACTTTAGGGATTTTTTTTCACATAAAGAAGTGTTCATTATCCATTATTTCATGGATATAATTACATACCATCTGACGGCTGCATCATCATAATTACTAGTTTATATAGAAGATCCTAAAAATTAAAAATCACTGGGCAAGTCAAGCAAATCTGGTTCATTTTCCATTTGTCATAAGGATGTAATTCTTACATTTTCATTTATAAACCTAAAATAATAACAGCTTCCAATTCCTCTGCATCAAAGTTCTATTGTATGCTTCCAAATGAAAACCAGAAATCTCCTATGATAGTTGATTTTAAAGCTTCATGAATGTCTTAGTCTCTGGGATTTCTCAGAAGTCAGTACCAGTTTCTTAAGGCCAGTACATGTGAGAATCAAGGTAAAATTTTTTAAAAAAAGACAAGTTTATTGACTATGGGACCTTTCAGAATCCTTAATATGCTGCTATCACTACTGTTCTACAAAGAGCAAAGAATACACAGCCCTTCCTAGACTGTTTTTGAAATTCAGCCTTGGAAGTTGAAAGTCTCATTTGGCCAAGGAAACTTGACAATCATCATGACTGGAGTTCCTCTAAACACACTTTAGGAAATGGTCTGCATTGTTTCTTTCAAACATCTTTTAGTTTCTGTAGGAACCATGTTTTTTGTAGGTGCGCAATCGTGTGCGTACACACACACACACACACACACACACACACACAAGTACCCCTCCTCTAAACCCTGGTGCACATCAGTCAGGAAACATGAGTGGGTTGCCTGAAACATTTTGAGCTTCATTGATTAAATAAAGCTAATGTTTTAGGTAACTACTGATTTCAATTATGCATACATTAGGACATGCAACACAGCAATTGTCTTAGTCCTGTAATTTTACTCCTTAAAGGGGATTTTTGCAAAGCCTTTCTTAGCTCTGGGATATCTAAATACTTCTCAGAACCAACTGTTAAGTTAAAAGGTCACTCAACATACCCTGGGTACACAAGCACTTCACGGCTATCACATCTGAACTGGACCCCACAATCCAGGGACATTTCAATTATGACTAAAGACAAGTCAGGGGGCTGTGTGCCCCAAGGACCTGTGATGACAAGACTGAGGACAGAAATTCTACTTCTGGAATGGAAGGGACGGGTGGGGTGGGTGACATGGTTGCTTGTTGCATTATAAGGGAAAAAGAAGGAACAGTTTTCTCTTTTTCTGGAGGAATTATGAAAGGAGGAGGACACTTGCTGCCATGCTAACTGGAACATGAAGAGATGGGACTGAAACTCTTTGGAAAGGTAGAGGGAAATCCCTGGAGCAAATGGTGAGAGGCCCAGGGGAGGAACAGACTGTGGCTTTCACAAGTCAGGGGTCAGAGGCGGAAAGCTTGATGACTAGCTGGGTGCAGTGGCACATGATGTGATCCCAGCTGCTTGGAAGGCTGAGGCAGAAGGACTGCAAGTTCAAGGCCAGCCTGAGCAACTTAGCAAGACCCTGTCTCAAAAACAAACAAACAAATAAATAAATAAAAGGCAGGGGTGGTGGTGGTAGCTGGGGATATAGTTCAGTAGTAGAGTGCCCCTGGGTCCAATCCCCAGTAGTGTAAATAAAAATAAAAATAAATAAGAAAGGGAGAAAAGTGAGGACCAGTGTATACTGGGCACACCAGGTTCTGGATATCCGGGTGCATCGGTAGATTGCATAGATCTCTAAAGTAGGCCTAAAGCTTGTATTTGCTTTGTTTCTGCAGTCACAAATGTCATTTTCTTCCTTTTCAATAAGATGCAATTCTATGTATTCTTTAAGACCTCTGTCCTTAAACCTTTTCCTGAGACCCCAAGCCTTGTGACAGCTCCTCACTCCTTCCTCTGGTTCCTGGGTGCCCTGCTCATTCCTCTGCTCTGCCACACAATTGTTTTGGGCTGAACTGTGTCCCACCCCAAATTCACAAGTCCTAACACTCAGAAGCTTAGAATGAGATTACTTATAGGTAGGGTCTTTAAAAGGTGATACGATTTAAACAAGGTCATTAGGAGAGGCCCTAGTCCAATATCACTGATGTTCTCAGAAGAGGAGATCAGGACACAGACACACGCAGTCAGGAGACAACCCGGAGACACAAGGAGAAGGTGGCTATCTACAGGCCAAGGAGAGAGGCCGCAGAAGAAAAGGACCCTGCCAACACCTTGATCTTGGACTTCTGTCTCCAGAACTGCAGGGAAGTAAGTTTGTGTTAAGACACCAGACTGTGTTTAAGCCACCCTAGCAAACTGATCCAAAGCATTATGGTTCTGTGACATTAAGGAGACCACCCTGCATGTGCTGTTTTGTAACTGTGCCTTCACATCTTGCTTCTGCCTGGAATACTTTTCTCCCTCTGCCTAGAGAATTCCTAGCCATTCACCCCAAACAGTCCAGCTGTCATGTCCTCTAGATAGATTTCCCTGAATACTCTGGCCAGAAAGAATGACTCCTTCCTCTGCTCTGTGCTTGTGCAGACATCCATGACAATACCCCGAGCACAGGATCCTCCCACACTGCAAGTTCCCTGGGGATTCCAAGGTCTGCACCTCATTTCCCCCTGTATCTGCAACACCCAGCCTGATGCCTGATGCTCAATAATATAGATCTCCAAGTTCTCTGTCCCTCAGGGCCAGGGGTATTTTAGAAATCAGAATTTTTCACATTTTGTATAACACTATATATAGGTCCTCATGGGGTCTATGACAGCAGTTCATAATCAAACACATTATTTTTGGAAAACATCAATATTCACAGTAAACTCTGCTAAACAAATGAATTCGCACCAGACTTATAAAAGAACTTTTGGGATACTGGCAGTAAAAATAAAGGACGGGTGATTTCTTTCTGTTGTTTAGTAGGTCCTGTAATCGATCATGTCCTGAAAACGCAAATTTGTTCCAATGTGATTGATACGTGCTATCCCATCCAAGAGAAGAACAAGACAGATGAAAGCAGATAATTGCCCGCCATTGAAATGAGGTGTGTAGAAATAAGACAAAACACACACAGGCGTAACCCCAAATATCTTCTTGCCACCTCAGATGGCTGCCTGAGTTAAAGAGATGTGGGGCTAGGGTTGTGGCTCAGCGGTAGAGTGCTTGCCTAGCACGCGCGTGGCCCTGGGTTCGAACCCCAGCACCACGTAAAAATAAAGGCATTGTGTACAACTAAAACAAATAAATATTAAAAAAAAAAAAAAAAGAGATGTGCCCATTCACATGTGGTGTTACAAGTTTCCATATGATTCCAAATAACCCTCCCTTTACCACTTCACCAACCACAGCCCTCACCATGTCCCAATCCACAAGCCAATTGCATGATTTCTTTTCTTTCCTTTTTTTTTTTTTTGGGGGGGGGGGGTGCAGGGATTGAACTCAGAGGCACTCAACCACTGAGTCACATCCACAGCCCTTTTTGTGTTTTATTTAGAGAAGGTCTCACTGAGTTGCTTAGTACCTCATTTTTACTGAGGCTGGCTTTGATCTTGCGATTCTCCTGCTTCAGCCTCCTTAGCTGCTGGGATTATAGGCATGTGCCACCATGCCTGGCTCATTTAGGTATTTCTTAACCACTAACATCTGTGACACTGTGCTACATTTTTTATTAGGTCCCTATCCTTTTAAAATTAGGGTTATGCAAAGTTCATAAAGTTTCAACTTTTATGATTGCATTAATTACTCTTCCTTTCATAATTTCCCAATTTAACACATAATTAATTCTCAACCTTAGTGTTGTGACTGTCCCCCCTTTGTTTTGAATATTTCTGTATGTCTTAAAATATTTGCTTTTAAAATTAAAATTGGTTATCCTCTTTTTGAAAAATAAAATAAAATTGGGGTTTATTACCTTAGAGGCTAGTGGAATGTGTGATGTTCAGGACAGCACTTTATAATCAAATGCAATATTTGAGAAAATAATATTTACATTAAGTTTTGCTAGCAAATGAATTTGTGCCACAGGTACACAGAATTTGTAGCTGTCATTGTGACTGCTAAATTTTTCAAGTATAGCACCACATCATAAGCCCTGTGTTTTTTGTATCATAATTTTGCATTTCTCATATCATTAATTTTTAGCAATGCATATGTTGCTATACCCATACACAATCTTCTGAAATAGCTTGTACTTAGCTAGGTCTAGGCAAGGGCCTATTGATTAAAATGACAACTATATTTTGTTTCCTCCCCATTTCTCAAAACCATATTAAGCCGGGCATGGTGGTGCACACCTGTAATCTTAACGGCTCAGGAGCTGAGGCAGGAGTGCAAAACCAGCCTCAGCCACTTAATGAGGCCCTAAGCAACTTAGTGATACCCTGTCTCTAATAAAATATAAAAAGGGCTTGGGAGCCGGGCGCGGTGGCGCACGCCTGTAATCCCAGCACTTTGGGAGGCTGAGGCAGGAGGATCGCGAGTTCAAAGCCAGCCTCAGCAATGGCAAGGCACTTAGCAACTCAGTGAGACCCTGTCTCTAAATAAAATACAAAAAACGGCTGGGGATGTGGCCCAGTGGTCGAGTGCCCCTGAGTTCAATCCCTGGTACCACAAAAAAAAAAAAAAAAAAAAGAAAAAGAAAAAAAAAAAGGGCTTGGGATGTGGCTCAGTGGTTAAGCACCTCTGGGTTCAATCCCTGGTACAAAAACAAAACAAAAACAAATAAACAAACAAAAAACAATAACAAAATAGAAAAAAACATATTAATTATTCTAGGGTTTTTGTTGTTGTTGTTGTTTTGTTCTAGGGATTGAACCCAAGGCACTTAACCACTGAGCCACATTCCCAGACCTTTTTTATTTTTTTATTTCGAGACAGCGTCTGCTAATTTTCTTAGGGCCTCGCTAAGTGGCTGAGGCTGGCTTTGAACTCGAGATCCTCCTGCCCCAGCCTCCAGAGTTGCTGGGATTACAAGCGTGAGCCACCGTGCCCAGCCCCTCTTGTTGTTTTCACTGGCCTATCAGAACCTCCTTTTCATGTTTTACAATTCAAAAGGGAAATCAAATAATATTTAGAAATAGTAACAGAGGCAGAAAGGATTTTAGTGTGAAGCCTCAGTGTTTAGCCACATTTCTCCCACATACCAGGAGACGTGTGGGTGGTGGTTCCTCTCACTGCCAGTTTCTGCTATGTGTGTTTCAGGGGGTGCTGGGAATCTGTGACAGACTCTGAGGGGAGGATGCTGGGAGGGGAGCTGCCTGCTGCCTGCCCTTGCACATTCAGGCAAGTAGCAAACAACCTCAGCAAAGGAAGCTGCGACACAAAGGCCAACCACACGGAGACCACGTAGTTCAACACATACGAAGACCCAACACCTGTAGCTCAGTGCTGGGCCTGGCCGGCAGAGCTGATGGGTAAAACAGAACTTCTGGTTGGTGGGGGGGGGGGGTTTCAGTCAGAGAAACAAAACCAGTAGGAGATAGATGATCTATTTATTACAAGGAATTGACTCATGCCAGATAAGGGGCTGGCCTGGCAAGTCTGAAACCTACTAGGCAAGTCATCAGGAAAGAGAGGTTGGAATTCGCAGGCAAGAGCTGAAGCTGCTGTCTGCAGGTGACATTTTTTCTCTCAGGGGAGCCTCTGCCCTGGGGAAGGTTCTCAATAAAACAAAATTCTTTCAATACCTTGAATCAGGCCCACCCAGATTATCTTGAATAATCTCCCTCATTTGAAAGCAACTGACTATGGACTTTAATTGCATCTATAAAATACCTTCACAGTAAGAACTCAAGCAAAATTACAGTTTAATTAAATAACTAGGGGCAAGAGCCTAGCCGAGTTGACATACCAAAAAGATCATCATGCTTCACCCTCTGTCAATTTGGCATCCACACCCATGGCCTTAAAACAGTACTTAATCTCTAAAAAAAGTCGATCACAAATTTATATTCGCACCAATGTGGTATCCAATACCCCGTTCCCCAGAAGAGGAGCCAAGTCCCTGGGGGTTCACACTTCTATTTTGATACCCTATAACCTAAATACCAAGATATAAAGTTAACCATGATTATATCTTGTGTTAGATAAGGGGATATGATCAGGAAAAAATAACAACAAAAATCTGGTTAGCACATATACAAACATTCATAACAACACAAGGAAGAAATGCAATTATTAGAGTCCTTGTTCTTGCATCAGGCCGGTCTTCACAGCCATCTTCTGCTAACCATCTCCTGCCCCTGCCCTTGGCAAGGACCTCCACTGGGCGGTGGCTCTTTGCTGGGTGGGATGGTCTATACCTGCGTCCCTGACAAATGTGGGCCTTTCGTCATCCTGGCGTGGTTGTTCTGGTTTCCCATGGCCTTGCAGGACACGGGAGCACTGAGAGATGTGCTAAGGGATCTCCTGCATCTGGGCATGCTCTTCCTTACCTCCACTGTGGGGCACCAGCCCAGTCCCCCTGGTAATCAGGATCAGACACTCCAGCCAGTACAGTGGCTGCTTCTTTTTGTCCTGGAGCAAGGACTCCCCTCTTTGGATCTAAGACTTCTAGATAAGTAGGCTCTCAGGACGGGAAACAAACATTTCCTTACAGATCACTAGGGAGTAATAATGAATGGAGCCAATCCTATTTGCACCCCTCAAATCCCGAGCCTACAAATCCAAGGTAGGAGAGAAACAGCACCATAAAGTATGGACTTATGAGCATAGACAGATAGTCCTTTCAGGAATATCCAGTCATTGCCCATTCAGAGAGGTGTATCCACCTACCCTTTCCCCAGATCCTTTGTCATCAATTTTCCAATCATGTGCTTTCCAAGTCCTTGACCAGCCTCTGACACCTCTGGTAATTTCTCCTTACAATCAGAGGCACTGCTTGAAGTTCTGCCCACTGGGGGCATTCCCCCTCACCAATGTCCTTTGAAACCATCCCAGAATGGGACCATGGCATTAAAATTTTTGGATGGTGCTTTCAATATCATGCAGAACCAACTGGAAATCAGGCCCTAGTTGTCCCTTCCTACATTATCTTGAGATAATGCAAGAAAGTTTAGAAGTGAAATGATTGCATTGTAAGAGCCTTAACCTAATCAGTGCATTAAACCACTGATAGGGATTAACTGGGTATAATTGTAGGCAGGCAGGGTGTCGGTGGAGGAGGTAGGTCACTGGGGGCATGGATTTGGGGTATATATTAAGCAGAAGTCTCTCTCTGCTTTCCTGTGGCCACATGCTGAGCTGTTTTCGTTTCTCGCCATGATTTTCTGTCTCACCTTAGGCCAAAAGCAATGGAGCTGGACATCTATGGACTGAGACCTCTGAAACTGTGAGCCCCAAATAAACTTTTCCTCCTCTAAAATTGTTTTTGTCAGGTCTTTGGTCACAGTGGCACAAAAGCTCACTAAAACAAGGTTCAATCACCATGTTTACAAGTTTGCAGTTTCTGTAATGTTACTGATGGGTCACTGAATTCTTTTAAAAACAAACTAACTGATTTTAAAGAGATTCAGTGTTTCCATTTGGTACTCTTTCAAACTTTTAACTATTAATAATTTCAAAGTCTCCCTGTCTTTACATTGGTACTTTCCTTAAATTCAGAGCTGATAAATAGAAGAAAATTCTGAAGAATAATATAGTGTTTATTGAGGATTGCTGAGTAGAAGACATTTACTAACTTTTGAGGATATCCCTGGTTTAACTATAAATGAGCTAAGCAGTTAGACAAATTGTAGAAATTATTTGTGATACAGAGACTCAAAAGGCTAACTGAATATTTATGTAGCTACAGATTTCAAAATTATCTGACTAGTTTTTTAAATTGTACGATATTTTTATTTAGTTTTCATTAAAGATGCAGAGCAAAGACTATGACATTTAATAGTTTTCACAACTAGAGCCCTTCAGTGAAAGCTTTAGGATAAAGCAACTACAATTTCAAAGTAACCAAGTCAACTCTACATTAATATTAACTAGAACTTTCACACAGGTGAGTTATCTTCTCAAATACAGGAGAAAGAAAACACAGGTGACTAATTTTTTGTTGTTGTTGTTTATTTTGGGGGGGCAGTACTGGAGAACAAACCAAGGACCTCATGCATGCTAGGCAAGTGCTCTACCACTGAGCTACATCCTTCACCCAACGAATGTTTTTTTTTTTTTTTTTGAACCTAGGGCAGACACAAACTTAGCTCCTGCTGAGTAAACATGAGTTAAGGTCAGGCACTGTGGTGTAAACCTGTAATCCCAGCTACTCAGGAGATTGAGGAAGGAGGATCACAAGTTTGAGGCCAGCCTGGGCCATTTAGTGAGACCCTGTTTCAAAATAAAATAAAACATTTAGGGGCTGGGGTTGTGGCTCAGCGGTAGAGCGCTCGCCTCCCATGTGCGTGGCCCAGGTTCCATCCTCAGCACCACGTAAAAATAAACGCATTATATACAACTAAAAGGAAATAAATAAATATTTTTTTTTAAAAATAAAACATTTAAAGGGCTGAGGATGTAGCTCAGTGGTAGGGTGCTTGCCTAGCATATGATAAGCCCTGGTTAAATTCTTAGCACTGCACCAAAAACAAAAAGAAAAGATGAACTTAGGGTAAAATTCTCAAACCATGCAGGAATATGTAAAAATTCTTAGAGAGGCAGGGCAGAAGTCATTAGTTCCACCAAGTGAGTATCAACAATTTAACGGGAATTCTAGATCGTGCCAGTGGGAAGTAGACACAGGTCAAAGTGATACTAATTTTCTCAGATTCGGCAGGCACAGGCTTATTTATTTACTACATAGATAAGACCCATGAAATAGGGACCCAAGTGGTGGCAGAATGGATCCCACAACAATCAAATGGTCTAGAAAAGGAATAATGAGTCATCTTGTGCACACCTATGGGTGGAGCTACACTAATATTTCTGAGAACTGGGGTGGGGGTTGGGGTTACTGTTTTAAAGGATTCTCAAATGAAATTCTGTTATCTGTCTTCAGATTCCAGACTCCATCAGGCTGCACTTCCCTGAGCTTTCTTCCATTCTCTTGTGCTGACACAAATTTTCTTTCTTTTGGCCCCTTACTTCTTTTTGCCCCATTGGAGAGCACCATGGGCCCTTGAAATCCCCATCCTGCAATCTTGTTCCCAACTCATTCTGCTCAGATTCACTCTGGCTCTGTCCTATTCTGATGAGACAAAAAAGATACAACCACTACCTCTTCTGTACGATCTTTCAGTAAATTCATGCACCCAATTCTGGTGGAATAGAATGGCTCTAATTTTGAGATCTGAAGGCCAATGACTTGAATTTCCACCCATTTCTTGGAGGTATTCCCTCTTTCATTAGTGACTGCAGATTCATGTGAGGTAGGTGAAGAAAAAAAAAAAAATCCCCCAAAGCTGTCCTTTGTCCTTTTATTGTTGGGAATAACTTCTTTGAGCCATCTCCATGGACAGTGACAGGTGTCTTTGAAATGCAGATGTTCATTTTGCAACTTTTCACTGTCCAAAGCCCCTGGGGTGGGGGCAGGGGTGTGGAAGCTGCAAACTGTCATCTGGGAACCTCACAGTGGTTTCTTCTGAACCATACACATTATTGCTCAAATTTGTGATACCTAAATGCAGCCTCTTTGGGCAAATATGGCTGGTTTTTTTTTTTTTTTTTGATTGGTTTTGTGTGTGTGTTGGGGGGGTTATTTTTGGTTTTAGCATTACTGAGTCTATGAACAAAGGTGGAAACCATGGCACTTTTGTTTACTATTTCTTAACAACAAGGAAAAATCCTCTTTACTTCAAGAGGAAGTGAGACATAGGAAGACAAGCCCTGGGTCTTGGAGATCTGGGGTTAGCTATGTCTTCCATCTTCTAGCTTCTTAGGATTTCAGTTTCCATCTGTAAAATGAAGCTGCTGAATCACTATGGACTCTCTGTGGTCCCTCCCAGCTCTAAATACTATGAACTGTTTCTTTAAAAACCTAGGTAAGTGTAGAAATTGGCTGACTCATAAAACTTATAACTTCATAAAATAGCTATGATTACATTCATTATGTTTCCTCCATTCTCAGTTCATCTCCAAAGTATGCTGGTTCTGTAATCATTGTGCTTATTTAGCAAAATAAACGACCTTTGGCACTTGGGAGAGGCTACAGCATAATCTTACAAGAGCCAAGTTGTTCTGTGTCACCTCTTTATGGCAGGATCCAGGACCCTATTCTAGGAATGAAAATGCAGAGAGAAGGAAGGTGTCATAGTGCTAGAACCTGCATACCAACCCTCATGAGCATACAGCCACCCTGGGGTCTGACCCAGTGAGGTTTTCTAAGAAGAGGGACTAATATGTGACCCTCAAATCTGGACAAACATGTGACCCTTCCCTTCTAAAACAGCAGGCTTCCTTTAGCCACTCAGGGCTCCTTAGCTCCTGAGGATCTACTTTTAGAAGCAAAGTCAGACAGGCTTCAGAAAGACTCAGGCTTATGGGCCAACGATACAGGGGAAGCTTTATTCACTGACCAATTCTGCCCCCGTGTATCCAAAATGGGCAAGTCCTGCATTTGCCTGTCTGCTTTTCTTGATGTCTTGTATATTTGGGAATATGCACCCTGCCTGGTCTCCTGCTCCACCTAACAATCCTACAATTTTAAATCCTGTACGCTAATCTATGGAGAAGCCAGTATGATTCTAACACAGGGGAGGGTGATCTCTGTAAGAGCCCTGTTTCCACTGTTGTCAGTGTGGACCTGGCAGTAGGGCCAGTCACGTGTGTGTACTACAGCCCTACTGAATACAAAGACACTGAGCCAGCACCAGCACATCTCAGGGATTCTTGAGTTTCGGATGACAGGTAACACTAAAAAACTTAGGAGGAGAGTGTATGGCTTTGTAAAACTGACAAAGCTTTCATGATTCTTCCGTTTTATGAGGAATAATTGGAGCCTAATGTGGCAGAGTGGAGGGGGGATTCCTAACAGGAGCTGATGGGGTCTATTTGAGGGTCCGAAGAGTTTGGCTGTAGTGGCGATGGTCATAATGGTGGTATGTGTGTGTATTGGGGGTAATCTTAGTTAGGTCTTGCCTTGAAAAAATGTGAAGTCTAGGGAAGTTAGGTGGTATTTTGGACTAAGGGGAATCCTAAGGCCAGTGTTCTCAAAATAGCTGGGTGTGGTGGTGCACACCTGTAATCCCAGTAGTTTAGGAGGCTGAGACAGGAGCATTTCAAATTGAAGGCCAGTCTCAGCAACTTAGGGACTTTTTGAGACCCTGTCTCAAAATGCAAACAGAAGAAAGAAAAAAAAAAAAAAAAAAAAAGTCTGGGGATGTAGCTCAGTGGTAAAATGCCCCTGGGTTAAATTCCCAGTATTAGAAAAAAAAGTAAATAAAATAAAATAGCAGTTGAAAGGGCATGGTGGTGCACATCTGTAATCCCAGGGATTTGGGAGACTGAGGCAGGAGGATCCCAAGTTTGAAACCAGCCTTGGCAACTAGCGAGACCCTATTTATTTAAAATAAATAAAAAGGGCTGGGGGTGTAGCTCAGTGGTAGAGTATCCTGGGTTCAATCCTTAGTATGGTGAGAGGCAGGGGGAGGTGGGATAAGCAAGTCTGTAGGTGATAGCCCACTAGTAGACCTAGCAATTCATTTAGTGGGTCATGACCAACACTCTCCTTTAAAAATAAGTAGAAGAGGAGATGAAAGTAGAATACAAAATAGGTGAGTACTATTTCATGAGACTTATTTCCAGTTTATATATGTGTGTGTGTGTTTAGATGTATGCATATATATGTGTGTGTCAATATATGCATGCACAACTTTATACATACATACTTTCTGATAGAAAGTATATTTCTTTCTTGGTAAAACAAACCTGAGAAATACTGATCAGGAAAAATTACATACTTCCCAATTAGCGAGGCACTTAGATAGAAGCAAGTCTGGGCCCGGGGTGAGGCAGAACATCATGGTGGAGGAGCATGATTCACCTTAGGACAGCCAGGAAGCAAGTGAGGAAGTGACCTCAGGGAGGATGATCCTTTCCAGGACAAGCGACCTCTTCCAGCCATGTCCTGCCTGCCTATAGTTAACACCCAGTCAGTTCATTCAAACTAGGATGGACTGACCAGGTTCCAGTTCTCACAATCCAATCATTTCACCTCCGAATATTCCTGCTCAACACAGGAGCTTTGGGGGGACACCTCATATCCAAACCATAACACGTGACACTTTTGTTTCTGATTTACAAATGCATGTGTGTTTACACACTTTTATACACACATAACTTTCTAACACGAAACATATTTCTGAGCCGGGTATGGTGGCACACACCTGTAATCCCAGAGGCTCAGGAGGCTGGGGCAGGAGGATCACGAGTTCAAAGCCAGCCTCGGCAACTTAGTGAGGACCTAAGCAACTCAGTGAGACCCTGTCTCTAAATAAAATATAGAAAGGACTGGGGATGTGGCTCAGTGGTTATGTACCACTAGGTTTAATACTCAGTACCAAAAACAAACAAACAAACAAAAAAAAACAATATTTCTTGCTCAGGATCAAGTTACTCATGCCTAAGAAACACTGATCAGGAAAAATCACCACACTTCCCATTCAGATGCAAGTCAACAACTATTTATCCACATGAGCCATGGCATATGGGGCAGTCATTTTAGCTACAGGAAGATGAGGAAGCATTGCATGCAAAAATAAGCTAAGAGCAGCCCCAGGGACTAAATAAGGTCCCTGACATGGCCAAAGCCAGAGCTGATGTTCAGATAGATGAAATCTCCACTTTGGCTTTGATCATTTTATTTCTTAAGTACTGAAACTCTATTGGAATTGAACAAAATCTTCCATTTTTTCTTCTTCTTCTTTTTTTTGTTTTTGGTACCGGGGATTGAACTCAGGGGCACTGGACCACTGGGCCACATCCCCAGCCCTTTTTTGTATTTTATTAGAGACAGGGTCTCACTGAGTTGCTAAGTGCCTCGCCATTGCTGAGGCTGGCTTCGAACTCGTGATCCTTCTACCTCAGCCTCCCAAGTGCTGGGATTACCATGCCCGGCTTCCACTTCTTAATCAAGAGAAAGAAAAGAGCTTTATTAAACTTAAGCCTTAGTGACTGCTGAACTTGGTTTGAAGCCTAATTCAAAAACTCATATTTTGGGGAATAACTATAAAAATTATGCTTACTTTTTGTATATGTTTTATTGTCAATATAAAATTCCTGCCTACATTAAAGGAAATCAAATCTGTGCATGCTAGATTCATTTATGATAAATTACATACTTGATTTTTAAATTTGTTTTTATTTTTATTTTTTGCAGTGCTGGTAATCAAACCCAGGAACTTACCCATGCTAGGCCAAGAGTTCTACCACTGAATTATACACCTAGGCTTACCTGGTTCTCTCCCCCACCTCCCCAGTACTGGGATTGAACCCAGAGTGCTTTACCACTGAGCTGCACACCTAGTCTTTTTATTTTTTGTTTTGAGAAAAGGTCTCACAAAGTTACTGAGGCTGGCCTCAAATTTGTGATCTTCACACTTGTGCCTCCTAAGTAGCTGGATTACAGCTGTGTACCACTGTGCCTGGTTCTACGTGTTATTTTTTGAGTGCCTTTCAAATAACAATTTCAAGGAGTTTGGAGTGACAGCAAAATACCGAATGAGTTCCACATCAGGCTAGAGAAGTGAAGCTGGCTGAACAAGGTCAGATGCCAAGGGCGTGAAGGGTCCAGGTCTCCCAGCTCTGAGCCTATGTGCATCCACTTGACCAGGCAGGTTCTCAGATCAGAAGACTCAAGCTGTTGACGGACACTCTATTCCTCTCTCTCTTTTTCCAGAAGTTCTTTTCCTAGCCCAACACCAAAAGAATTTATACAGTACCGGGGTATTAGGCAAAAGATGGAAAGAGACCTTTCTAGAATGCTGAAGTGGAAATTTGGTACCCATCACGTGGGAAATTTTAGAACTTATTCCTAACCCCCAGAAGCTGCACAGATGAACACATGGATGGATTCAGGGAATCTTCAGACACACTAACTAATGATAACTTCCCAGTGGTTACTGCAGACAGTCACAGGTATTTCAAAATGTCTGTAATTAAATGAAGATGGTTACAGAAGGAGTAAATGCTATTCCCCCACCCCCAAATACCAATACTAGCAAACTCTGTTAACCTTTGGCCATGTGCCATAGTCAGAGTTTTACATAATATCTCACAACAACTATGTGCTATTATTTCCCACATTTTATAGATAAGGAAAGGGAGGCTCAGAGAGGTGAGCTGATTTGCCCAGTGTCACATGTTAATAACTGGCAGTGCTGAGATTCAAACCATGTTTGCCTAATTCAAATACCATGCTCTTAGCCATTTTGTTGCATTGAGAAAGTAGATCTCAGAGACATCACCAGATTGAGAGCTCACTCCGTCCAAGGCATAGGAGCTTCAGAGTCAGACAGCACCTTTGAGACTCTATTACTAGCTAACAAACTTTGGGTAAATCCCATAATCTCTTAAATTTCTGGTCTCTTGTAAAACAGAAAAAAAAAATAATGCATAGTTTACTGATTTGTAAGGATTAAATTAAATACTGCATTTAGAGCATTTATTATAATGCTCAACGTATGGTAACTACTCAAAAACTGTTAGCCATCATAGTACTAGTTAGTGTTAAGATAGTCGTTGAATTGAACTGGGGTTGTAGCTCAGTGGTACAGCACTTGCCTAGCATGTGTGAGGAATTGGGTTTGATCCTCAGCACCATACAAAATAAATAAATGAAATATAGGTATTGTGTTCATCTACAACTAAAAATTTTTTAAAGATATTCATTGAATTAATGAATGGGTATTTCTTAGTTGTTATGAAAAAAGAAAAAGGAATGAGGAAGAGGAGAAGGGAAAGGAGAAATGTGTGATATATGAAAGCAAGAAAGAAAAAAGGAAGAAAGCAAAAGGAAGAAAGGATAAAATGGAAAAGATATTAGAAAGTATGGAATGTAGAGAAAAGTTAAAGAGCTATAGGTATTTTGTCAGAGCAATGTAGATTTATTTACTTAGGAGATGGAAATAGTTATTTTCATTTTTTTAATCCTGTTTTACCCCAATTCCAGAACATATTAAATCTCACTGGTGTGTGGCAGTATCCTGGATGCAGAGAGAATAACGTTAGTCCTCATAAGTAATGTTTGTGACATATCAGATGCACAAGCAATAACAGACACATACGATAAAATTAGAGTTCAAAGAACCTTTTTTCCTTTTTTGGTACTGGGGATTGAACTCAGGGGCACTCGACCACTGGGCCACATCCCCTGCCCCTTTTTTGTATTTTATTAGAGATAGGGTCTCACTGAGTTGCTAAGTGCCTTGCCATTGCTGAGGCTGGCTTTGAACTCGAGATCCTCCTGCCTCAGCCTCCCAAGTGCTGGGATTACAGGCATGTGCCACCGCGCCCGGCCTTAAAGAACCTTTTTTCTAGGAGGGCTCAAAAACAATCTTTCTCCTGATAGTAGCACTAAACTGCAGACATGATGCAAGGGGAAAGGGCAAAGAGATGAGCTCAGAGAGGCAGTCTCCAGCCGCCAAAACAACCCAAGTAGCCTCTGTGGAGGTGGGAGCTCAGTGATCTCTGCAAGATAACTGCCAAGGTAGGTTCCAGGTAGTTTAGGCAAATTCAGTGTCTCTAGTGAATATAACAAGACTCGATTGCATCTTAATTTTTTAACAATCTATGCTTGGGCTGGGGTATAGCTCAGTCGCAGAACATTTGCCTACTAGCACACTCAATGCCACACATAAATAAACAAACAAATAATAAAATCCCATGTTTATGCTCTCTCTCCAAGCAGAGGGTAAACTCCAGGAGAGCAGGATTCGTGTCCCCTGCTTCCCTGTACCCTGCGTGTGACCCACCTAATTGTGGCAGGAGCAAGATAGGCACATCAACACTTCCCACTGAATTGTAGCTGCAGTTCACCAAAAGTGAACAGATTAATCACTGAAAGTTTAAAATCTAGAGTGTCCCACGAATAAGCAGGTCCCTGAAATGGGCATCTTTCCTAGTGAGATGTCAGCTCTAACTCAGGATAAGAGTGATTTTGAGAATTCTTTCCAATACCTTGAATAAAGAAAGCTCTCTGAAAATAATTTTACTGTGTTGTCCTTTGCAAAGCTCTTGACTCCTGGGTGGAAATACATTACTGCTCCCATCTGTCTGCAAGAAGATCCTGCATCAGACGGATAAGCTGAGCTTTCTCTTACGGGATCCCACAGGCCCGCCACTGGAAAGATTAACTCCACATCCTGGCATTGCTGTGATGTCTTACCCATCTCCTTGGGTGCACCACCACAAAGAATCCTCAGCTCACAGAGTTCACTCTCGTGCTCTGTTCACCTTGATAAAATACTGTGGAGTGCTGTATGTATGCAGCACCCCATGCCAAATCCCTCCCCAGCTTCACAGTGGGTTTTCGTCTCCTGGTTGTTAGGTGAAGGCTGCCCACTATGGGGAGACAGGACAGGAGAGGTCCCTCCTGCAACTCTGAAGGCCAGAAAGGGCTATTCTTCAGATTTCAGCAACCACAACAACTACCAAACCACAAGCTCAACAAATAGCTAATATACTATGAACTACCTGTAACACGGGAAAATCTCCTAATTTCAGAGGGCAAGTGAAGGACCTTTTCTTCACATTCCACACTCCAACTTCCAGGCTGATGGAAGCCTACAGTTTCCAAATTAAACGTCTGAGTTGCTCTTATCTGGTTACTTATTCCAGCCAGACACTGCGGTATGGGGGTACGTGTGCTCTACCTGATGAGCTCAGGAGGGCATTTGTATATTTTGATGAAACCGGTACAGTAGAGTCAGGTTAGGTCCAGGTACTGCTGAGTTAGTTTTTGACACAGTGCCAATTGCAGCAGGGAGAAAACAGCCAATGGAGTATCCAACCCAGGATTCTGCACCCGAAGGTGGATCTGGGTAAGGCTGTTACACCGTGACTGCCCCACCCCACGTCACAGCCTGGTTCCTGACCCTGAAGTGATGTGCATGCCAACTGACCTCATTACATTTGACACACCTTCCCGAGGTGAAGATACATAATCTTTTCATTGAACGACATCAACGATAATGGATGAAGATGAGAGGAAAAAGACTGGATATTTGCACCCAGCATTTTTTAGTTTCAGAAGATAGAGCAGGGCATGTCAAGGAAGTTTCACTGCCCCTATGTGGGACAAACTAAAGATTTGCTGAGAGCTGCACTGCGGAGGGTGAGCTTTGGCTGACTGCTGGGGCCAGTAGGTTGGAGCTGGCAATCACAGTGTCAGTACCCTGTGGGCCTCCTGCCCTCCCCGCTCCATCAGTATCCTCCTAGAGCAAACACCAAACACTGCTTCTTGGCAAAACAGACTAAGGCATAAACACATCGGAGCCTGTATTTTGCCTGAATCTTATTTAAAAAGAAGTCAGAAAAACAGACCTATGCTAGGAAAATAAAATTTGTCTATATACCAGTGACTTCAAGTGCAAATTATTGTAAGTTTTTTCCCCCCACTGCTGTGAAGGGCAATAGCAGACTGAGTGTTTGGGGGAGATGATAGGTGCTGAGGTACCATTAAGCATTCTGTTCCTGTATCTGACTTCAGCAAACACTTTTTCCCAGCCAAAGCAATGACTCAGCCTGTGCTGCCACAGCTACAATAGGAGCTTGATTTGCTGCAATGGGAGAAAACTGTGCTACACTCCTCAGAAGAAAAGCCCTGCTCTAGCATTTCTGGAAGATTAATTAAAGTCAGTGTAGAAAATGGAAAATTACTATTACCATTTTAAATTAAAGAGAGATGACCAAACACAACTGAAAGTACCCAAAGCTTTAGTTCAGAAAAATCAACAAACACATTTGTTTGGTGTGGGTGGTGGTTGTTTGTTTGCTTGTTTTGGTATGTAATGAAATATATCATAGGTATTGAACCCAAGGAGATTTTTGAGGGACTCTGAGATTATTCTACAGATATTCTAAAGAAGTGATGGAATGGTCAGCAGCTAAAAACCGATGCTAATCAATAAGTCTTTTAATTTAGATTCATGCTGTCATTCATTCACCATTTACTGCCTACCACGAGGAGAAAGACATTACAGAAAGGCCTAAGGTACCCCCAAGGAAGGAGGAGATACGCTCCAGAAGAAGGAGGCGATTATTTCAAGGAGGGAATGATCATTTCTTTCTTTCTTTCTTTCTTTCTTTCTTTTTTTGGTGCTGGGGATCAAACCCAGGGCCTTGTGAATGCAAGGCAAGCACTCTACCAATTGAGCTATGTCCCCAGCCTGAGGAGGGAATGATCATTTCTAAATGAAAGTTTTCTAGTAGAAGAGAAAATGAACTGGCCTTGAGGAATGAATAAAGCATGGAATGTTCAGAAATCAGGGGAAAAAATCTGAGTAATGAGCACAAAGAAATAAAGGTGAGAAAAATGCAGGGAATTGGAGCAGTGAGGATTTATGACTGCCTGACGCACGGGGACTTTTGGAGAGCTACTCAATTAGACTGGAATAGCAGTTTAGGAGCAGATTTGTGGAAAGCTGGAACACAGACCAAGCGCGTGGATTTGTGGGATCTGTGTTCAGCCTTCATGGCCCTTTAGCAGGACTTATATTCAGAACTAACAACTAGAGCAGGCAGGACTGCCACCTGGATGCTTTACATCAAAAGCCTAGTGATCCTGGGTTGTTCATTCATATTTAATAACCAGGCACTGACACCTGATTTGCAGCTAGCATGTGGTATGAACTGGTAGGTTTTTGTTTTGTGGTTCTGGAGATAGAACCCAGGGCCTTGGTGCATGCTCATCAAGTGTCTACCACTTACCTACACCCCCAACCCTGGGAGGCTTCATAATGAAGTATTTGAATAAAAAAGCCAGGAGTAGATTTTTTTAATAGAGGCTCCAGAATACAGTGACTCAAGCAAGTTATAAGTTGATGAGCAGTGCAGGACAAGTGGAGCTGCCTTTCTCTCCACTCTTCCTGTCTAGTTGCTCCTCGATCTCCCAGGGTGCTGTCCCTGTCTGCCTGGTTGAGGCTGCCTCACCAGCGCCCACACCCACATTGTATTCTTGAAGGCCCAAGGGAAATGCAAGGACAGGAAAGTTTCTTTTTCTTTCTTTCTTTTTTAAAAAATATTTTTAAAAATATTTTTTAGTTGTAGTTGGACACAATACCTTTATTTTATTTATTTATTTTTATGTGGTGCTGAGGATGGAACCCAGTGCCTTGCACATGCGAGGCAAGTGCTCTACCACTGAGCCATAACGCCAGCCCCAAGCAAATTTCTTTTAATGGAGTGACGCACAAGCTGCCCACACCTCTGATAAGATGTGGTTCTGGACTGGGCTTGTTGGTGGGGGCCTGGGAAAGGGAGTCTCTACGGAGGGAGCCATGTTCTTTGCCAAAACTTGAGGGGCTTCTATGAGCAAAAAGGATAAAGGGAGACTGGAGACTTGGGGGACATGGGGGCCTTCTCCAAATTTAGGACTCTCAAATGTCGACATTAGAGGCCTTTCTCTGGGTTCAGGTTCTGTAGTGGTGGGCCCCCAACCGCTCACCTGGTGCACTAGGCCATCAGTACGCAGCAGGTCCCACACAGTGTACACACACTTGCACATACTCTGTCGTTTTCACCAGGTCTCCTCCCTCATACCCACCCGGGCCCTCAGGTTTTGTATTTCCAGAGAATAAGCCAGATTTTATGCAGGGCAGAGGCCTGGTTACCTGTCTATGGAATAGGGGAGAGAAACTGGGGGCCATGGCTCCAAGACAAACTTTCTCCCCAAAACCCTATTCTCAGCCTCCCACACCTCCCTCTTGTCCCCATGCTTTTATTTCTGAGCATTCCAGGGTTCTTTAGGTGCTCATCCTTGCAGGAACTTAGGTGTCACCCTCCTGCCCTCACCCCATTCCTCGGCCACTTTTCAGTCTTGATAGACTCTAGTTTATATGTGTCCTAGCACCGTTAAAAATGAAGCTTGCATTTCTGTTTCTTGTTCACTTTATTACTTGGGGGATTTGGAAAAGGAGGAGGATGTAAAAATAGCTCTATTATCTTAAAAACTGGAAATTTTTTTTTCATCTGTAAATGATGCTATCACTGGAAATTTTATCTCAAGCCACAAATACCCATTTGCTCAAAATTAGGAGAGTTTCCTTTTCCCGTCCATCCTGTGGGTGATACTCATGATCTCCACAATGTAACCACTAATTGTATTTCACTCTAAAGTGATCTTTAAAAGGTTCATTGGCAATGATATCTAAGACTGGCAACTGTGAAGTCATCTCCCCAAATACTTACTAAATTCATATTGAATGTCTTTGCTTCCTTTTAGATGACCTTCATAAACATTCAAACTAACAGGGACACAGATAGTTTCAGGGTATTGTGTTTTGCTTGGTGGTTCAAAATAAAGTCATTGAGAGAGTGTCTTCTAATGGGAAAGATTTTTTAAAGACTTGGATGGAAGGTGACTTTCCTCATTCTGAAAGATATATATATACACACACATATACATATATATATACATATACATATATATACACACATATACATATCTATATAATTTTTTTAGAACAAAACTTCCTTTATTTTTTTTAATATTTATTTATTTGCTTTAGTTGTACACAATGCAATGCATTTATGTTATGTGGTGCTGAGGATCGAACCCGGGCTGTGCACGTGCTAGGCGAGTGCTCTACCGCTGAGCCACAACCCCAGCCCCTCCTTTATATTTTGACAGAAGGATCCAGACTCTTTTTCACTTTCCTGTTTTTTTGCTCATGTGAGGCCATATACATTGCCTTAGTTTGAATCTGGAATGTTCCCCAAACGCTCCTGTGTTAAAAGTTTGGTTCCAGTTTGGTGCTATTGGGAGGTGATGGGAACTAAGAGGCGGGGCCTCATGGAAGGTCTTCAGGTCATTGGAGGCGTTCCACCAAAGGGGACTGTGGGGCCCTGGTCTCTTCCTCTTTCTCTCTGACTTGCTGGACAGGATATGAGCAGTTTTGCTCCAGCATACACAATGATGTGCTGCCACAAGCCCAAAGCAATGGGACCAAACACTTGTGGACACAGCCTCTGAAATTGTAAGCCAGAGATAACCTGTATAAGTTATCTCTGGTATTTGTTATAGTAATGGAAAGCTAACACATACACAGAGCACCATCTTCAGTTTCTTCCTCTGGCTAACTCCTATTTGTCCTTCTATATTAATTTCAGGTGTCACCTTCTACAAGAAGCCTTCCTTGACCACATCCAGACCCAGAGCTCTTCGAAGGCTGATCCAGTATTGCACCTACCTTTACACAGCACCCAGTGTCACCCTACAAAGCATTTACCATATTGTAATCATTGGTTTATTTGTCAATCTCCCTGACTAAACCACAAGGTCCTGGAGGACAAGGTCCACGTGTTATTTATCTTAACATTCCTCATGTCTATAAATCATGCCTGCACACAGCAGTGGCTCATTATGTATTTGCTTATTGAATGAATAAAAGCAAAGCTGGTTTCCAAATGGAAATAAAGGGCCCTCGACAAAATTAGAGGCAGAGAAACTGGGAAGGATAATTTACTTTGGTTACTCACTCATTTCTCATTAACTGAGCAAGCATAGAAAACTGCTATGAGACTCAATTAAATGAAATTTCAGAAAATAATGTTTACCTTGGAAAATTAAACCACAGCCAGTTGGATAGAAAAGTGCATAAACTTGTGCTTTGAGTATCTGTCTTAGTCAAGGACCTTGGGTTGTAATGAACAGAAATCCATCCAGGTTAAAAAACGGTGGTTCATCGTGGCGCACGCCTGTAATCCCAGCACTTTGGGAGGCTGAGTCAGGAGGATCGCGAGTTCAAAGCCAGCCTCAGCAATGGCGAGGCACTTAGCAACTCAGTGAGACCCTGTCTCTAATAAAATACAAAAGAAGGGCTGGGGATGTGGCCCAGTGGTCTAGTGCCGCTGAGTTCAATCCCCGGTACCAAAAATAAAAATAAAAAAATGGTGGTTCATGTATGCAAAAAGCACAAAAGCCCTATAATGAGCAGCCACAGTGGAGAGAAGAGTCTTAGAATGTAGGAAAATTTCACGAGCACTTTGGTATAAAAAGTTTGCTCCCCTTTTCCATATGCCAAGCAGATACACAGAAAAAAAATGGAAACTGGAGTAATGTGGACTTTGACTTAGAGGCTACACAGCTGGTAGAAAGGCTTGAGCTCCTCTATTGCTGTCAATCACTGGCAGCTGCCATGATGCTGCTCACCCACCATGTTGAGTGTGGCAGGCCAGCTCCAAGCATGGAGGATGTGCAGATGGAATTGACCACAGTGACACTGGGGGTGCAACACTGTAAGACAGACCTGCACTTAAGAATAAGTTTCTAACATGTTTGTCTGAAGTAGCAGAGCACAAACCCAAGGACTTTCCGCCCCACAGAAAATCAGACATGCAGTTGGCTAAAAACTCTAACTGAGCCTGCCTTAAAACTCTGGTCACTTGGGCTGGGATTGTGGCTCAGCGGTAGAGCACTTGCCTGGAGCATGTGAGGAACTGTGTTCGATCCTCTGCACCACATTAAAAAAATATATAAACAAAGATGGGGCTGGGGTTGTGGCTCAGTGGCAGAGCTCTTGCCTTGCACATGTGAGGCACTGGGTTCAACCCTCAGCACCACATAAAAATAAACAAAATAAAAATTAAAATAAAAACAAGTACTTAAAAAAAATAAAGACTGTGCCCATGTATTTAAAAAAAAAAAAAAAAAAAAAAAAAAACCACTCTGGTTCCTTAGGACCAAGACAGTGCACTGGTGGTTTTTGTATAGTTTATTCTCCAGGCAATCTCTCTGGGAGTGCTGGTTTCCCTAGCCTCAATTAGTGGTAGGTGCCCTCTCTCTAGCTATCATGTGCTGTGGCAGCTCTGTGGCATGTCTTTTCATGGTATTTATGATAATTGTGGCCTTGTCAGTCTTCCCCACTTCTTGAAGTTAGGAATGAGGTCATTTATTATAAACCATTTCATATACTTTCGGGGATAAGAGGGTACACATATTTAATAAGTGAATATTATGCCCGGCAGGTCTGTATTCTCAGTGCCTAATACATGCCTGAACATTAGATTAATGAATAATAAAAATAAATGAATAAAAAAAAGAAATTCAAATTTCTAGAATTTAATTGCTTTTCAAAAAGCCTATAATAAGGGTCATAGGTTTTGTGATTTATGACTTACATCTGATTCATTTCAGACACACACACACACAACACAGCAAATGCTCATATGCCCATTTTTAGTGTTCAATTTCAGAAGGCTATAAGTTCTGACATAATTAAAATACAAAGCTTGGGGCTGGGATTGTGGCTCAGTGGTACAGTGCTCGCCTGGCACGTGCTCGGCCCGGGTTCGATCCTCAGCACCACGTAAAGAATAAAGGCATTGTGTACAACAAAAACAAATAGATAAATATTTTTTAAAAAATACAAAGCTTTTTATTTTAGGCTGGTGCTCTTAACACACAGGACACTAAGGCAGGGCGTGGGGGTGGGAGGTCCCAGGATATCCTGAAGCTGAATGCTAATCGGCTCTCATGACAGTTGACTTTGTTTTCATTTTATTTATTTATTTACTTACTTACCTATTTATTTATCTATCTTGTTACTGAGGATTGAGCCCAAGGGTGCTTTACCAATCTATATCCCAATCCTTATTTATTTTATTTTATTTTTAAGATTTGAGGCAGGGTCTCACTAAGTTGCTTAGGGCCTCGTTGAGGCTGACCTTGAACTTGCAATATTTCTGCCTCAGCTTCCCAAACCTCTGGGATTACAGGTCTGTGCCACGGTGCCCTACTTGACTTTGTTTTTACAAAGTTTAGTTCAACCTGACAATATCCATACTATTTCTAGATTTAGATATTCTTTTTTTTTTTAGGTGCAAAGACAATCTCAATCTGCTGCAGATGCAGACCTGCTTAAATGCATTTAGATGACAGGTCACTGTTCATGTCAGCTAAACATGGGGGAAGGGGAGGTGTGGTGGCTCTGTCATTCCTGCATAAAAACAGAGCGGAGGCTGACATTTATACTAAGGGTCAATTTGTACATCTGTAAATTGCGTGGATGACACCCATCTCAGAGGCCATGTGGGATGATGTTTATCCCCACGTTGCTTGGTACACAGTGGGTTCTTGGTGCATGTTCATGGAATCTGAATCAATTTGATGAAATAGGGATCTACCCCAAAGACACTTCCATCTATTTTTCGGCTCACGGAAGACAATGTTTTACAAAGAATTTCTTTCTCAGGGGATTGAAGCCTAGAAAATACCAAGTTTTGAGAAACCGGGGAACAGAAAGTCCAAGACCTAAATGTCTTTCCTGTTTCCTCTTGGCCAGCTCCACCCCCACTTGGTTCTACTCTGTTGGGAACCTTTGGTCTTCATCATGTCGTTTCTCCTGTGCTTCAGGGAAGAAGGATGGGAAGCCAAAATGAGTTGGGCTGCATGTCTGAGGCCATCTCTTCCTCCTCCACCTGCTGCAGCGCCAAACTAGAAAGCCATGCTTCACTGTGGACAAGCAGAAGCCTCGGCCCACAGGACCACACACACCGACGTCACCTTTATTTAGGGATAAATTTAGAAAAGGGTAAGGATGGGAATCAGGACGCGCAACCCCCAAATATGGCATGTTGGCATCTGAGAACACAGCAGAAGCAGGAAGGTCACACTCACCTTCCCAGTGGCCTTCTTCCCTGAAACAAGACCCTCCTTTGAGAGGGACCTTCAAATTCCTATAGAGTTGCTTAGACCTTTGTTTAAAAAGGTGATCCTACTGTCAATGGTGACCATTTGTGGGTGTGGTTGAATGGAGTAGCCTGGATAGGATTGTCCCCTCTAGCTGAGCATGTGGGGCGGGGCCTTCAGTCAGTACTTTGTAGCCAGCGTCCAGGGAGGTGATCCTGTGTGATTTTGAGTCCCAGACGTGTGGTGTGTCTGATAACCTTTGTTCACAGAGAGTGATGCTATTACTTAAAGAACTCCGCCTCGGGCTGGGCTGGGATTGTGGCTCAGCGGTAGAGCGCTCGCCTAGCACATGTGCGGCCCGGGTTCGATCCTCTCAGCACCACGTAAACATAAAAAAAATGCATTGTGTACAACTAAAAGCAAATAAATAAATAAAAAAAAAAAAAAAAAAAAAAAAAGAACTCCGCCTCAAGGATGAAGCTGTGAGCTGGCATTCAATGAGACCGTAGCAACACAGAATGTGTTAACCACATTCTTATTCCTCCCTGGAAATAAAAATAAACTCTAAAACAATCTTTGCATAGACATTTCACAAAATGAAAGCTTCTAAATTCTATAATATTTTACCATTCCTAAGCACAATCCTTAAATGGTTTATGCAAATCCAGGCAGCTCCAGCTTTAGATGTCTTATCTGTTTTTGATGAAAGCTCTCACTTGACAAATAGCTCCAAGATTTATTGTTTTATGGCATTTGGTCAGATATGAGTTAATAGGAGCTTTTACAATTTCCTCCCCTACTCTCATTGGAAATCTTTCTTTCTTTCTTTCATTATTTATTTATTTTTGGGGGGGGGGGATTAGAGATTGAGCCCAGGGGTAGAACACCATTCTACCTCTGAGTCACATTCCCAGACCTTTTTATTTATTTTGGGACAGGGTCTCACTAAGTTGTGCAAGGAGGTTAGCCTCAATCTTTCGATCCTCCTGCCTCAGTCTCCCAAATTGCTGGAACTGCAGGTGTGCTGCACCGTGAACGGCCCCTATGGATCTGTTAAAGGACATAATCTAGTGTTTATCTAATGAAAACAGGGTGTGGCATCTTATTTCTTTTAAAATCCCCAGTTTGCAGATACCTCCAAGTCCAATATATCATAACATAAATATAAATGGTATTGCATTGTTGGAAATGTGCCCTCAAACACAAGAGGACTCTGCCCTACTCTAATTCTCCTAACAATTAGACTGGGGGGCAGCGTGGAGCAAAAGGCATATTTTACTTAATTCCGATTTGTGCACAGAAGAAAATCAGAGAGTTCCCATGGCTTTAATAGTACCACTATGCTGATTTCTAGTCAGTATTTTCAGTCTTAATCTTTTACCCACATCCCAGCTGTCTACCGAAACATCTCCGTGCGCAGTCACGTTGTATATAATTATATGAAAGCAAATTAACCAACATCCCTTCCATTTCCCGGTTTCTGGTAGGACTGGGTATTTAAATCTTGTCTCCCTTTGGCCCGCCTTTTCTACACCCTATCAATTCCTGTTGACTCATTCTTCTGTAAGCTTTGTTTCACTATTTCCCCTTTTTTCAAACATATTTTCACCATTACGAAGTGAGTTTAAAATTGACGGACTCACCACATAAAAACTTGTCTATGAATGTTCATAGCAGTGTTACCCATAACCTAAAAAGCAGCCACAATCTCCATGTCCTTCAACTGATACATGAATAAACAAAATGTGGTCTACATCCACACAGTGCCTACAATGAAATATCATCCAGTCACAAACAGGAAAGAAGGACTTATTCATGCTACCACATAGATGAGCCTTAAAGACCTTATGTTAAAGGAGAGAAGCTAGTCACAAAAGGCTACATGTGTGTGACTCCATGTGATATTCTGGAAAAGGTGTAAGTAGGGACATAAAACAGACTGCCTGGGCTAGGAGAAGGGAGGAAGGGAACTGTTGCTATGGAGGGCTTCGGGAGTGGTGAAAACACTGCAGTGAAGTAGTGGTGATGGCTGCACAGCGGGGAACACACTGAAAACACCACTGCACGCTTGGGAAGGGCGAATCTCACAGTTTGTGAATTATCTCTCAATAAAGCTGTTATATAAAAAAGGATGGAATCTAGCTGAGTGCGTTGGCGCACATCTGTAATCCCAGCACGTGGGAGGCTGAGGCAGGAGGATCACGAGTTCAAAGCCAGCCTCAGCAATGGCGAGGCACTTAGCAACTCAGTGAGACCCTGTCGCTAATAAAATACAAAAAAGGGCTGGGGATGTGGCCCAGTGGTCAAGTGCCCCTGAGTTCAATCCCTGGTACCAAAAAAAAAAAAAAAAAAAAAAAGAAAAAAAAAAAGAAAAAAAAAGGATGGAATCTACAAATGAGGCACCTTGTCTAGTAAGTCTAGTAAGTCAGTCTAGAAAGATTGCAGGATGCAAGATGAAGACATGAAAATCAATTATGTTTCTATGTGACAATGACAACTGAAAATTGAAAAGATAAAAATGACAGCTTGTAAAACAAGACACAGGACTGAATCTGACAGAAGATATAAAAGACCCATACACTGAGCACTACAGAACATGGATGAGAAATAAAAAGGAACTTAAATAACTATAGAGGGATCCATATCCATAGGCGAGAGACGCAACACGGTTATCCACACTCCCCAGATCAACCTACAGGTTCAACACAATCCCTATCTCACCAGTTTTTTTAAATTAAATTATATATTTATTCTAGTTTGTTATATATGACAGCAGAATGCAAGTCATTTCATATTACACATATAGAGCAGAAATTTTCAAGTCACTGGTTGTACACAAAGTATTTTCACACCATTTTTTTTTTTTCTGGTACCAGGGATTGAACTCAGGGGCACTCGACCACTGGGTCACATCCCCAGCCCTTTTTTGTATTTTATTAGAGACAGGGTGTCACTGAGTTGCTAAGTGCCTCTCCATTGCTGAGGCTGGCTTTGAACTGACGATCCTCCTGCCTTAGCCTCCCAAAGTGCTGGGATTACAGGCGTGCGCCACCGCGCCCGGCTTGTTTTCACACCATTCTTGTCTTCATACATGTACTTGGGGTAATGATGTCTAACTCATTCCTCCGTCATTCCTACCCCTTTGCCCCCTCCCTCTTCCTCCTGTTTGCCCTATCTAAAGTTCCTCCAATCCTCCCATGCTCCCTGCACCCCATTATGAGTCAACACCCTCATAACAAAGAAAACATTTGGCCTTTGGTTTTTTGGGATTGGCTTACTTCACTTAGCATTATATTCCCCAACTCCATCCATTTACCTGCAAATACCATGATTTTATTCTATTTTGATGCTGAGTAATATTCCATTGTGTATATATACCAAAGTTTCCCTAGCCATTCATCTACTGAAGCGCATCTAGGTTGGTTCCAAAATTCTACTGCGAATGGTGCTGCTATAAACATTGATATGGCTGTGTCCCTGTAGTATGCTGATTTTTTTTTTTTTTTTTTTTTGTACCGGGGATTGAACTCAGGGGCACTCGTCCACTGGGCCACATCCCCAGCCCTTTTTTGTATTTTATTAGAGACAGGGTCTCACTGAGTTGCTAAGTGCCTCGCCATTGCTGAGGCTGGCTTTGAACTCGCAATCCTCCTGCCTCAGCCTCCCAATTGCAATCCTCCTGCCTCAGCCTCCCAAGTGCTGGGATTACAGGTATGTGCCACCACACCCAGCTAGTATGCTGTTTTTAAGTCCTTTTCACCAGGGTTTTTTTTGGTCGGTGAAGCTGACCAATTCTAAAATTCATCGGAGGTTGCAAAATACCTAAAGTTGTCAAAGCAGTTTGTAAAAGATAAACAGAATTACAGCAATAGCACTGATTTCAATAACACTGACTTAAAGTGCAATATTGGCATAAAGATAAACAGATAAAATGTAAAAAGATAAATAAGATAGAAAAGATAAACGAAGCACAGTCTAGCTTATGTATATATTGACGAAGTGCAGGATAATCTAGTAAAGAACTGTGAAGACTTTCCAAAAAATGGTGCTAGAAAAATTGTATCTTCATATATAGAAGAACACTTTGATCCACAGCAGATAGAAAAATAAACTTGAAATGGAATACAGACCCATCTGTAAAATATAAAGCTTTTAGGAAAAAAAATAGGAGAAAACCTTTAAGATTTCAGATCGAGCAAAGAGGCCTCAAATACTATATTGAAAGAATGATCTATAAAATAACAAACTGATAAATTGGACTTCATAAAAATTAAAAACTGCTCTTCAAAAGACAATGGTAAGAGCCAGGTGCGGTGGTGCACGCCTGTATTGCTAGCAACACAGGGGGCTGATTGAAAGTTCAAGGCTGGCCTCAGCAATTTAGTGAGGCCCTAAGCAACTTAGTGAGATCCTGTCTCAAAATATAAAATTTTTAAAAGGGCTGAGGATGTGGCTCAGCGATTAAGCACCCTTGGTCTCAATCCGTTGAGGAGGAGGAGGAGGAGGAGGAGGAGGAGAAGGAGAAGGAGGAGGAGGAAGAGGAGGAGTCGACGACAGAAGATGACAGTGGGTAAGATCATAAAATGATAAGCCATAGTCTGGGAGAAAATATTTCCAAATCCTATATCTAAAAAATAATTTGTGCCAGGAGTGGTGGTGTATGCCTGTGATACCAGCACTCAGGAGGCTGAGGCAGAAGGATTACAAGTTCAAAGCCAGCCTCAGCAATTTAGCAAGGCCCTAAACAACATAGCGAGACTGTCTCAAACTAAAAAATAAAAAGGGATGGATGGGAATGTGGCTCAGTGGTTAACCTGCCCTTAGTTCAATCCCCAGAAACACACACACACACACACACACACACACTCACACACACAGCATTTGTATCCAAAATATATTTCAAAAATCAAACTCAATAACAAGAAAACTACACAATTAAGGATATGGGAAAGGATTTGAACAAACATTTCACTGAAGTAGTTATACAAATAGTAAATAAGCACATGTAAAGATGTTCAATGAAAAAGTTATTAGGAGAAATGCATAGTATAAACATAGTAAGATACCACCGTCATCTATAACAGTAGTTAAAATGGAAAAGACTATATATCATTTGTTGGCAAGGATATGGAGGAAGTGGAACTCCTATATACTACTGGTGCTGGGAAACACTTTGGCAGTTGCTTAAAAAATTAGGCATGCCTCTACCATATGATCTAGCCTCCTCACTCCTGGATATCTACCTGAGAAAGTAAAGACCTGTACTAGAATGTTCATAGCAGTCCCAAAAGGGAAACAACCCAAACATCCACCAGTAGGTATGTAAACAAACTGTGGTATGTCCATACAATGGAATACTACTTGGCAATTGAAAGGAATGAATTTTTAGTCAAGTAGTAAATGCTGTAACATAGATCAATCTGAGTCATTCAAAATAATTATGTTGAGTTACAGAAGGCATACACAAAAAGAAAACAAATATATGGTATAGTTCCATTATATAAAATTCTAGAAAGTAACAGAAGCAAATTACTGGTTGCTGGGAGATGGGTAGTAGGACCAGGTATTGAAATGGCAGAAGGCTCAGAAAATAGGAATTGCATATATCCCTACTATTGGACAGTTGGGGTGGATTTCATTTTCCTCCATGTTATAATTTATTATAACTGTAACAAATAACCATTACTTACTAATATTCATACCCTTAAATATTTCTTGGTGAAAGTATGTATTCCCTTAATGAAAGGTCAATTTGATACCTGCTTGAATATAAAAAGTCTGAAATAACTAAATCATTTGATCAATGAATAGCTACATTTTAATACCTTTTACACACGGGCAAATTTTACTCCAGAAGTATGCCAATTGTTAAGAGATCTTGTACTTTTCCATACCACACCATGATTCAGACACAGACCTGCTGTTGATTTGTGGGTGAAAATGTTCACTCTTGCTTTAATTTGGAGTTATTCTGTACTACTGAGTTTGAATACTTATTAGTTCTTTTTGCACCACATTTGTATAGTTCAAAATTAGCATTCCATTATATATTTTTATTTGTATTGAACAGTCTAGCACTTTATCATCTTATACACAATGTTTTATATATATGTATATATACATATACATATATATAAAATTTGTTTCAAACCTCTCTAGGTATGAGAGACCGTCGTTGGTCTAATAATCCCACCAGGTTACATAGTATTCCAAGTCACTGGTTTTACACAAAGTATTTTCATACCATTTGAGTTTTTATACATGCACTTAGTGTATTGATGTCCAACTCCTCCTGCTATTGTTTCTATCCCCTTGCCCCTTTCCCTCCCCTCCCCCCTTTGTTCTATTTAACATTCCTTCATTCCTCTCATCCCCCCTCCCTTGCCACTATAATTCAGTATCATCATAGCAAATGAATCAATTGACCTTTGGTTTTCTAGGATTGGCTGACTTCACTTAGCACTGTTTTCTCCAACTCCATCCATTTACCTGCAAATGCCATGATTTTATTCTCTTTTAGTGCTGAGTAGTGTTCCATTGTGTATATATACCAAAGTTTCCCTATCCATTCGTCTATTGATGGGCATTGGGGTTGTTTCCACAATCTAGCTATTGTGAATTGTGCTGCTATGAACATTGATGTGGCTGTGTCCCTGTAGTATGCTGTTTTTAAGTCCTTTGGGTATAGACCAAGGAGTGGGATAGCTGGGTCAAATGGTGGTTCCATTCCGAGTTTTCCTAGGAATTGCCATACCGCTTGCCAAATTGGCTGCACCAATTTGCAGCCCCACCAGCAATGTAAGAGTGTGCCCTTTTCCCCACATCCTCGCCAGCATTTATTGATGTTTGTGTTTTTGATAGCTGCCATTCTGACTGGCGTGAGATGAAATCTTAGAGTAGTTTTGATTTGCATTTCTCTAATTGCTAGAGATGTTGAACATTTTTTCACATATTTGTTGATTGACTTATCTTTTTTTCCTAGATATTCTTCTTTTTTCTAAATATTTTTAGGCAGATTTTAAAGATAATTGTATTTGCGAAGTGTACTAATTATACATTACCGGCATAAGGCAGATTCTATTATTCTATTATTCAGTCGCATATAATTAGTGGATGATCTGATTTAAGAAATAGAAAACGACTAGAGATTAGATCAGATATCATTCCACTTGAAATGAGAACACAACATATCAAACTCTCTGGGACACTATGAAGGTGGTTCTAAAAGGAAGGTCCACAGCATTGAGCTCATTCATTAAAAACAACCTAACGTTATATCTCAAAGACCTAGAAAAAGAAGAACAAATCAACACCAAGAGCAATATAAGACAGGAAATAATTAAAATCAGAGCTGCAATCAATGAAACAAACAAAAAATATTTTAAAAAATCAATGTAACAAAAGTTGGTTCTTTGAATAAACACATAAAATTGATAAACCCTTAGACAAGTTAACCAAGAAAAGGGAAAAAACTCAAATTATTAAAATTCATGGTGAAAAAGAAAATATCAGCACAGACACTGCTGAAATACAGACAATAATCAGAGACTATTTAAAAAATTTATACTCCAATAAAATAGAAAATCTTGAAGACAATGACAAATTTCTAGAGACATATGACTTATCCAGATTGAATCAGGAGAACATAGAAAATTTAAACAGATCAATTTCAAGCAATGAAATTGAAGATGCCATCAAAAGCCTATCAACAAAGAAAAGCCCAGGACAGACACATTCTCAGCAAAGTCCTACCAGACCTTCATAGAAGAACTAACAAAATCCCCCCCGAATTATTCCCTAAAATAGAAAAGGAGGGGACTCTTCCAAACTCATTCTGAAGCTAGTATCACCCTGATAACCAAAACTAGACAAGGACACTCCATGGGAAGAAAAATCCAGACCAGTATCTCTGATAAACAGATGCAAAAATTCTTAATGAAAGAATGGCAAATCACATACAAAAACATATTAAAAATGATAGTGCACCATGATCAAGTGGGGTTCATCCCAGGGATGTAAGGTTGATTCAACATATGGAAATCAATAAACATAATTCACCACATCAATAGACTTAAAGACAAGAATCACATGATTATGTCAATAGATGCAGAAAAAGCATTTGGCACAATACAGCATCCATTCATGTTCAAAACACTAGAAACTAAGCATGGTAGGAACATATCTCAACATTGTAAAAGCTGTATACATTACACCCAAGGCCAACATCGTTCTAAACAGAGAAAAACTGAAAGCATTCCCTCTAAAAACAGGAACAAGACAGGGATGCCCTCCTTCACCACTTCTGTTCAACATTGTCCTTGAAACTCTAGCTGCAGCAAATAGACAAAAGAAAGAAATTAAAGGGATACAAATAGGAAATGAAGTGCTTTAACTTTCCCTATTTGCCAACAACATGATTCTCCACTTACAAGACCCAACAAACTCCACCAGAAAATTTCTAATACTTATAAACAAATTGAGCACAGTAGCAGGATATAAAATTAACACCAATTAAATAAATTGCGTTCCTATACACCAATGATGTACAGCATGTATAGCATGATATTCTCCAGCTCCATCCATTTACCAGCAAATGCTATAAAGTCATTCTTCTTTACGGCTGAGTAATACTCCATTGTGTATACATTTTCTTTATTCATCTGTTGAAGGGCACCTAGGTTGGCTCCATAGCTTGGCTATTGTGAATTGTGCTGCTATAAACATCAATGTGTGCTGACTTAAAATCCTTTGGATGTATGTATATGAAGAAGTGGTATTACCATGTCAAATGGTAGTTCCATTCAAAGTTTTCTAACGAATCTCCATATTGCTTTCCATAGTGGTTGTACCAATTTGCAGTCCCACCAGCAATGTATGAGTGTGCCTTTTCCCCCCACATCCTTACCAGCATTTATTGTTATTTACATTCTTGATAATTGCCATTCTGACTGGAGTGAGACGAAATCTCAGTGTAGTTTTAATTTGCATTTCTCTAATTACTATGGATGTTGAACATTTCTTCACATTTGTTGACTGTATTTCTTCTTCTGTGATGTGTCTGTTCAGTTCCTTTGGCCATTTATTAATTGGGTTCTTTTTGTTGTTGTTGTTTGGTTTGTTTCTGGGGAGTGTTAAGTTTTTTGAGATCTTTGTATGTCTGGATATTAATACTCCATCTGTGGAGCAGGTGGCAAGATTTTCTCCCATTCTCTTGGTTCTCTCTCCACACTGCTAATTATTTCCTTTGCTGTGAAAAAGCTTTTTAATTTGATGCCATCCATTTATTGATTTCTTATTTTATTTCTTGTGTTTTAGGAGTCTTGTTAAGGAAGTCCGTGGCTGAGCTGACACGTTGTTGGGCCTACATTTTCTTCTATCAGGAGGAGGATTTCTTGTCTAATTTCTAGGTCTTTGGTCCACTTTTGAGCTTTGTGCAGGGTGGGAGAGAAGGGTTCAATTTCATTCTACTACATATGGATTTCCAGTTTTCCCAGCACCATTTGTTAAATGTATGTTTTTGCACCTTTGCCTGTTAGCTTGATTGAGTTTTTACCTGACAATCATATGACCAACACCCAGATCAAGAAATCATAGTACCACCTCCAGAAGTTCTCAGGCTCCCTGTCCCAACTTCTAGTCGTATAGAATACTTATTTCTGGACTTTACATAAACAGAATAATGCAACATGCACTCTTTCATACCTGCTCCATGTGTAGTTGTGAATTGTTCATTATTATTATTGTTTTGCATTCCAGGTATAAATCCACATACTCTTCTCAACGTGAACTGATAGGCGGCTGGGTAGTTTCTAGTGCTTCTCATTATCTGTATTGCTCTTATAATGTTCTAGAACATGTCTTTTGGAGAATACATGCATGCATTTTGTTGTCTATTTACATAGGAGTGAAGCTGCTAGATCACAAGTGTGGTCATGTTCAGCTTTAGAATACTGAAAACAGGATTTTTTTATACCAAACAATAGGCAGAAATACAACTTTTTACATTTACACGGTATTCAACAAGTAATTTGATTGGCAAATATTTTTGAACATTTGATATTGTTGGCCAGGCATTGTGTCCATGTTGGTTATATATTGTTGGACAATATTTATGGCCCCTGCCTTTGTAACACTTCAGAAAACATCCATGCTCTAAGGTTAAATAAAAAGTCAGGATACAGGCTGGGCGCCAAGGTGAACACCTGTAATCCCAGTGGCTTGGGAGGCTGAGGCAGGAGGATCATGAGTTCAAAGCCAGCCTCAGCAAAGTGAGGCACTAAACAACTCAGTGAGACCCTGTCTCTAAATAAAATACAAAATAAGGCTGGGGATGTGGCTCAGTGGTCAAGTACCCCTGAGTTCAATCCCTAGAACCCACCCCGCAAAAAGGCAGGATACAAAAGTCTGCGTGTCAGTGAAATATTACTCAGCCTTAAAAAGAATAAAATGATGGCATTTGCCGGTAAATGGATGGAACTGGAGAATATCACGCTAAGTGAAATAAGCCAATCCCCAAAAATCAAAGGTCAAATGTTTTCTTTGATATGTGGATGCTGATTCATAACGGGGAGGGGACCGAACAGAGGTAATTTGGACTAGACAGAGGGGAGTGAAGGGAGGGAGAGGGCATGGGGGTAGAAATGATAGTAGAATGTAATAATCGGACATTACCCTATGTGCATGTATGATTACACCAGACAAATGAGAAGTTATACTCCATTTATGTATGATGTGTCAAAAATGCATTCTACTGTCATGTATAACAAATTAGAACAAAAAATATATATGTAAAAAACTGTGTGTGTTGTGTGTACAGATATACAAAGTGCTCCTCACTTACAATGGGTGATCTCTAGATAAACCTATCATATATGGAAAATATTCTAAGTCAAAAATGCATTTGATGCATCTCACCTACCAAGCATAGTAAGCCTGGCCCACCTGCAACATGCTCAGAGCACTTACATTAGCCTATAGTTGAGCAAAATCATCTAACACAAAGCCTATTTTATAATGAAGCACTGAATATTTCCTGTAATTTATGGAATCGTGTACTGAAAGTGAAAATCGGAATGGTTGTATGGGCACATTTTCAAATCACTGTAAAGCTGAAAAATCAGAAGCTGAACCATCCTCATTCAGGAATCTGAGATGGTTTGACCTATGACATATATAATGTTAAAATACCATTATATACAGGTACATAGGCTCAGAGAAATATAAATCAGAAGTGTAAGACTAAGAATTTTTAGATGGAAGATCTGTTAGCAATTTTCCTCTTTTTCTTTCTTTTCCTACCTTTCTATAGTACCTAGGACTACCAGTCACATGACATTTCACATATATTTTCATTCAAATCCAGAGTACCTAACTATGACATTCTCTAGTCTGAAATGCATTTAGTAAAGATTTATTGAATGACTGCTACAGAATTCCATGTCATATGTCCTGGCTTATACTTATATATATATGTTCTTATATTTTGTTGCAAAGTCATATAAAAATCATTTCAATTTAATCATATGTTATGCAAATTATATAAATTTTAGGCTTGCATAAAATCAGAGTTGGAGGAGATGTTAGAATCACATCTACTTAGTTCTGAAAACCTTTGTTTGAAATTCTATATGGAAACCTAATAAAGAGAGCATCTTGAGCATTTTGAAGAGGTGGGGATCCTGAGCTCAGCCCCGTGACAGGTCCTAAGTACCAAAAATCTTTAAGAAACACTGTTTGAAAACCACTGATCAGGGGCTGGGGTTTTGGCTCAGTGGTAGAGTGCTCACATAGCACGTGTGGAGTGCTGGGTTCGATACTCAGCACCACATAAAAATAAAATAAAGGTATTGTGTCCAACTAAAACAAAATATTTAGAAAGAAAGAAAATCACGATCAGGTTCATTCCTTCATTTTCCAGGAAGAAAAAAAAAAAAAAAAAAACCCCACAAAAGTTAAAACCAGGTTGTAAGGCAGGTTAGCCTCAGAGCTAGATCTTCTAACCTGGTAACCTGGTTCCACTTTGCTACAGTTTTTCAGGCAGACTCTATGCTTTCCAATTACAGGAGTAATGCATGTGGCTTGTGTCTGCCACAGACAGCAGGGCTCAGCAAATCCCCTTTAATCAAGCAATTCATACATACACCTGCAATGTAACTGGGCAAGGCCAGATTACCACCAAGGTGAACTGTAGGCGAAGCCATGCATGCTTTATAGAGGGGCAGCTCAGGGTCATTTCAGTCGCAGGGCATTTCCCAACACCAGTAAGAAGATTAAGAAGTTAAACAAGCTGGGCACGTGCCTGTAATCCCAGCAGCTTGGGAGGCTGAGGAAGGAGTTCAAAGTCAGCCTCAACAAAAGCGAGGCGCTAAGCAACTCAGTGAGACCCTGTCTCAAAATAAAATGCAAAATAGGGCTGGGGATGTGGCTCAGTGGTTGAGCGCCCCTGAATTCAATCCTCAGTACCAAAAAAAAAAAAAAAAAAAAAAGAAGAAGTTAAACAATAAAGCAGCTGGGCTATGGGATGGACTTAAAGCTGGGCTATGGGATGGACTTAAAGCAGGAAGAAAACCTGTACTGAAGAAAGTTCTTCCTGCCCAGAGCAATTAATGTGGTGAACAGATGGGGAGGGCGGTGGACTATTTTTAAGCTTTAAAGGGAAGATAAAATGCACAAGGAAATAATAAGCAATCACATTTGCAGTGCAGGGGCATCCATGGAAGCAAGGGGGAAGAAAGTGCCCGTGACGTCGGGCACGTACTCCACCCCTGGCTGAGATGGTAGAAAGGCAAGGTTCCCTTTATTCAGAAGGTACCAGACATTGTCGATGCTTATCATATGACCATGGGGTGGCGTCTGTATCTGCCAAAAAGCACCAGGGTGTGTGTTCAGTTCAGTTTTATTGTGGGGTTTTTGTTGACTGGTGATCCATACGTGGCAGAGTTCAGGTACTCCTTCAACTCACCCACAGCCGTCTTACTCCACTCAGGCTGCTACAGCGAGACACCTTATACCAGGTCATTTGTAAACAGCTGAAATCTATTTCTTACAGTTTTAGAGACTGAGACGTCCAAATGCAGGTGCCAGAATATCTGGTATCTGGCAAAGGCCCTGTTCTCCATGGACGGTGCCCATCAGCTGTGTCCTCACGTGGCAGAGGGGCGTAAAAGGGACAAACTCTGCTCCTCACAGAGAGGAAGAGATGGACAGGGCAGAGAATACAGGTTCCTCCAGCCCCTTCAGAAGGCATGAATTCCATTCACGGGAGTGGAGGGCCCACCCCCTGACATCCTCACCTCGGGGGTTAAGTTCCAAGGCTCGAATTTTAGGGGAACAAATACAATCAAATAGAGAAACGTGAGACTGAAGCCATCCTGTCTAGTCTCTCCCTTATCGTTCATTTTGCTCATACCTACGAGCATAACCCTCCTGCGTCACTACGCCATCACACTGCAATCTCTTCTCTGTGTAAAGAACCTTAGACGTTCAGAACATTTTCCAGGTGTCTTTTCTCATTTTATCCTCAGGATGGCTCCATGACAGGCGCTTGCCATTGGACCGATAAGGAAACTTAGGTTCAAAGATTTTAAGTGATGACTCCAAGGTCTCATAGTTATTCCTGACAGGGTTGAAAGAGAACCTTGAACTTTTGGGCTCTAGTCCATCGTTCTTCTACTACAGCTTACCTTCTGCTAAGTCACAGAAAGGACCATCAGATGCTCCCTCCAGTCCTCGTGGTAAGCCCACAGACTCAGCGTGGCTCTCCTCGTCCCCTGGATCTGCGGCAGACACCCGCCTGACCTTGTCTCCCACTTCTCTCCAACGTGCACTCGCTGCTTACGCTTCACAACGCCCTCCCTGGACCGTCCTCCCCTCCCCCTTTTTACTTAGTCAAAGTCTCCATATCCTTCAAGGCTCAGCACAAGTGTCTGGCAGATGTAATCTTCCACCCAAATCTGCTAATACACAAACTGCACACTTTTAACATTTAATTGTATTTTGTATAATCTGTACTGAACCACAGTTGTTCAATTATTTGTTTTTTAAAACTTGTTCTTTCTAAATATAAATGACAGTAGAGTGTATTTTGTCAAATTATACATACATAGAATAAGTAAAACTTCTTCCAATTAGGATCCCATTATTGTGGTTGTATATGATGTGGAGTTACATTGGTCAGGTTTTCATATATAAGGATAGGAAAGATATGTCAGATTCATTCTACTGTCTTTTCTATTCCCTTCCTCTCTCCCTTCCCTTATTCCCTTCCTCTCTCCCTTCCCTTATTCCCCTTTGTCTAGTCCAATGAACTTTTAATCTTTCCCTCCCTGTTGTGGGTTAGCAACCATATATCAGAGAGAACATTCTGCCTTTGCTTTTGGGGACTGGCTTATTTAACTTAGCATGGTATTCTCCAGTTCCATCCATTTACTGGCAAATGCCATAATTTCATTCTTCTTTATGGCTAAGTAATATTTCATTGTGTATATTTACCACACGTTCTTTATCCATTCATCTGTTGAAGGGCACCTAGGTTGGTTCCATTAGCTTAGCTGCTATAAACACTGAAGTAACTACATCACTGTAGTATGCTAATTTTAAGTCCTTTGGGTATAAACCAAGGAGTGAATTATTTGTTAAAGCACAGCAGTTAAATTATCTAATAATTGTTTACCATGTTGAAGTCTTTTTTTTTCTTTCTGTTAGAAGACCAGAGTTTTTTCTTGCAAAGGGTGGTGTCATCTACCTTCACTCAGGACCATAAACCAGGGTCTAGCACAGAGTAGGTGCTCAGTAACAGAAGTTGGAACAGTTTGTTTAGGTTTCAATACAGCACCTGACTTTGTATGATGATCTTGTCACTGAAATGACTAGAGCTAGAAGATAAGGCAGAATTTCAGGTGCAGAGGAACTGGGGTTCAATGAGAACTCCAAGGCAGGGATAGGACAGGGACCCAAGAACTGAGAATGGGTACAGAGTGAGAGTGGGACACACAGCAGGACGGGCACGATGCTCCTTAGAGACGTCCTGCGGAGGAAAGGAAATCCGCTCCATGCCCGGTTAGGACTCCTGAGAGAGAGTGAGAGAGGGACAGGGAGAGAGAAAAGGAGAAACACAGAGGCGATCAGGCAGATCACTGACGAACTATGTCCTAGACACTAGTCATCTTCTGTAAGTGGTTGGTATGTGTGAGACATAACTCACCTGTTACTGATGATGGAAAACACACTCATTTTAAAAATCCATATAATTCTCTAAAACATTTGTGTTTGTAAATGAGGTTTTATTGGAGTACAGACCCTAATTTGTTTCAGCACTGACTACAGGCTGTTTTTTCACTTTGTAGTGGAGGCGAAGACGTGCAGCAGAATCTACGAGGCCCACAAAGCCTAGAATGCTTACTATCTGGCTCTGTGCAATAGTTGGCTGATCTCTACTCTAAAATCTGGTTCTGCTTTTTATGAGAAGATCACAAAGCAATTTTTGGCAAGGGAGAGCCAGAAGCTGTCAGTAGATTCAGAAAGGCCAAGAAGTTTCCTTCTGTTACAGAAGATCATAGCTCTGATCAATGACCTTATCACTTAAGCATCCTATATTAGTTATCTATTCGTGAAATGGAGATTCTTGTACCTACTCCTGTGAGTTGGGCCTGAATTTTTCTATCACTGTGTACTGTGTCTGGCCATGATTATATCCTAATGCTCGTGTTCAGAAGAAATGTGATGGATAGAAGAAGAGAATGAGTTGCTTATAGAACTGTCAAAAAAGTTACAGCCCCAATTTATCTGAGCAGAAAGGAAGTAGCAGAATTGGTATTTCTTTCTTTCTTTTTTTCCCTCTGTGGTGGTGGGGAATCAAACCCAGGACCTCACACATGCCAGAGAAAGAGCTTTGCCACTGAGTTTTGTTCCCAGCCCTGGAAATAGCAGATTTTAAGTTAACAAAAGGCTACTGCTCACATTTTCTTTTCTTTTTTTTTTTTTTTTGGTACTGGGGATTGAACTCAGGGGCCCTTGACCACTGGGCCACATCCCCAGCCCTTTTTTTTGTATTTTATTAGAGACAGGGTCTCACTGAGTTGCTAATTGCCTCACCATTGCTGAGGCTGGCTTTGAACTCACGATCCTCGTGCCTCAGCCTCCCAAGTGCTGGGATTACAGGCGTGCCCACCGCACCCGGCTTCACATTTTATTTTCTACTTTTAATGGAATCTTTTCTTAAATGGATCTCTTTACTTATCCACAGAACACAGAGAACATAATTTTGCCCTCTTTTTGCTGACTCAGAATCATCATAATAAACTTTATTGCACTCTGGGGTCACTAGGGACAGAGGCTAATTGAGCTAGCTCAAACGCACAGAGAAAAGAAATTTTATAGTTCTTCTATCTGCATTTCTCTTCCCTCATTCTCAGGGGCCATTCTGCAGTGGGACACCAGGACTGAAAAGTGATTTAAATCAACTACTAAACTCATGCCAAAATTCCTAGACCCCAAAAATGTGCTCATCTCACGGAATGGTTTGATCTAGTTTGGTTCACCAAATCATCAAATATTTATGTCTGGGCCAGTCATAGTCTTAGTTTCAATGGTGATTAATCATCATCAGTCATCACCGATCACCAACCAGGGTTTTTGTCTTTAAAACATACAGGATCTCAACCTTGGTAGAAAACCCCAGGTGACTACATGTGGATGAGACTCTCGGTCCCACTTCTTACAGCTTCACCTGTTGCTACTCTGCTTACAGAGTGCTATCTCCTAAAACTTCATATTTCACTTTCAGGGCTCTACACACATTCTCTTATTTACTGCATTTTCTGATGACCCTGAACAATATCTAAATGAGCAAGTACTGAGTTGGAAGAGGAGCCCCAACCTTCGCTCTCCAAGTGCAACAAAGATTTATCATGTTAAAAAATAAATAACAAAAGTGCTAGGAGTCACAACAACAGTGCCCAGAGACAGTTTCCATCTAAAAATGAAGAACTCCTTGTTTTGCACAGTAATATCTCACAGAATCATTTTACAGCTAATGCTCTCACTGTGAAGTACTTCCTAAAGGACCAGGAGACAGCAGGTAGACTAGACCAGCTTCTCCTGCTGCACTGACTTGTCATTCCTATCTCAGTGCCGCCGTGATGAACCAAAAGAAAGTCCTAAAGAGGTCTATCTAACCAAGCACAGTAAATCAAGCTCTAAGACTTTCTTTATAAGAAGGATTTAATCATCCCAAGACTCACAAATCAAATATAATGCAAAAGAAAAGGGGGATACTTGGGGAAAGAGAAAGATAAAAGATATACAGAAGAAGAGAGAAATAAATGAAAAACAGATAAGGAGGGCTGGGATTGTGGCTCAGCAGTAAAGCGCTCGCCTAGCACATGCGCGGCCTGGGTTCAATCCTCAGCACCATGTACAAATAAACGCACCATGTACAACTAAAGCAAATAAATAAATATTAAAAAAAAAAAAAAAACAAGCCGGGTGTGGTGGCGCACACCTGTAATCCCAGCACTTGGGAGGCTGAGGCAGGAGGATCTCGAGTTCAAAGCCAGCCTCAGCAATGGCGAGGCACTTAGCAACTCAGTGAGACCCTGTCTCTAATAAAATACAAAAAAGGGCTGGGGATGTGGCCCAGTGGTCAAGTGCCCCTGAGTTCAATCCCTGGTACCAAAAAAAAAAAAAAAACAGATAAGGAGAAAAGGGTTCCTGGAGCTGGAGGGAGATGAAGGCAAGAGAAAAGATAAATGCTAGCACAGTGGGATGCACCTATAGTCTCAGCTACTCAGAAAGATGAGGTAGGAAGAGTCCAGGAGTTTGAGACCATCCTGAGTAACATAGGGAGAACCCATCTATAAATAGATAAATCAATAAGTAAATAACAAATAATGAAATGGAAAAGCATGCCTGGTCTTAGATAGGTGTCATTCTTTACTTAGAAGATAAATGCAATTCCAATAAAAAGAATAGTGCAGAAAGCTCTGAAAAAGAAGAAAAAGAAGGGTAAACTAGCCCTACCAGATGTCAAAATGCTTTACAGACCCTCAATAATTAAAACTGCATGAAACAGTTTGCCTGAATAGAAAGCCCCCCAAAAGACACCAAATACAATGGAGATTTAATATATGATAAAAATGGCATCTTAAATCAGTAGGCAAAGACAGACCATTCAGTAAATGTTGTCGGACTGCTGGACAGCTAACAGGAAAAAGGTAAAGTTAGAAATATATTCACAACAATCCACCAGGATAAAACTAACTCCAAGTGCAACAAAGATTTAACATGTTAAAAAGTAAATAACAAAAGTACTAGGAGTCACCCCCCCCAAAAAAATGATGCAACTTGTAGTGTCTGCCTCCTGGTGGAAGAACACACCACTTACGAAGTAATCTTGGAAAAAAAAAATCTCATTTAAATCCAAAAGCACCTTGACCCTTAGCAATTAAAGAGGAGAGAAGAACAAACAAACTATGCTATAAGGAGGCAATTAGTAAAACCCAGACTGTGGGAGGCTCTTCAGGAAAACTCACCATATGGTAACAAAAAAAAAAAAAAAAGGAAGAAAGAAAGAAAGACAGATGGAGGGAAACCTCAGGATTAAAAGAGACTTAAAGACACGGCCCCTTACTTGTCCATTAGCTCCTGCCTGCTGTCAACCTGATCTACTGAGGAGCTTTTACCATCGTCATTACACGATCACAATCTGCTGGTTTTGTGTTTTTCAGTTCACCGGTTTCAAAATCTTCTTTCTTCGTTTAATTGCTCAGTAGGTAACACATTCCCACAGGTCAGCCATTCAAAAGTAAAAAAAAGGCATAAAGTGGACTTTTTGCCTCCATTCCTCATGTCAATTTCTCCCTCCCTAAGATATCACGGTTTTGAGTTCCATGCGAATCTCTCTTGAGATATTTTTAAAGCATTTGCGGGAAAAGTTCATCTACATTCTTTTATCCCTTATAACAAACCCGTGTGCCAGGCCTCCTGCTCTTGCTTTTCCTCTGGAGCTTCGCCATGGTTTCCGGTGCATTTTTCTGACTGCAGTCTTGCACCTCCGCACCCACACTCTATGGCTGTTAGTTTGGTGATAAAAAAAAAAAAAAAAAAAAAAAAAAAAAAAAAAACCACCCCCAATCATGCTGAAAAACATTCAGTGTCTTCCGCTTACCTGCAGGATCAAGTTCAATCTCCTTCCATGGCACAACATTCAATATCTTTCATAGTCGAGCCCGGCCCTGACCTACTGCTTTCCAGGGGTCTCACCTGTCACCCCTCACTATAAATCCTGAACCCCAAGCACACTGGATTACTGGCTGGATTCTGAAAACACCGGACACCTTTTTTTCCTTCTTTGTTCGTGGTTTCTGTTTGCCTGAAACTTTTTTTTCCCTCCTTCACCTAGTGAGTTTTCACTTTCTGTCTGACCCAGCTAAATAAAATGCTACACATTTTCAGAAGCCTGCCCTCATCTCCCATAAGCAGAACCACCAAGGACTGTGCTCCTCTAGCACAACTAATTTCTCCTCCTGCTATGCCCACAGAGTCCTTTGTTCAGACCTATGATATAGTACATGTCACAGTACCACGCTTTTATTTGTTCTCATCAGTATTTAATAAATGAATAATCCTGCTTTACAACCAACCCGGTTTCCTCCCGCAGGGTCCTCAGTTCAAAGAATGGAATTCCAAAAGAGAATATCAAAAGCCAGACTTCAGAAGAAAAAAAAAAAATTGCAAGTCCACTGAAATAAATTTATTGGCTTATCTTCATTCCAGATGATCCTTGAAATCAACATCTTACATTATTCACACAGCACACCCAGAGCTGTAGTAGGGCTTATTTGATGCCTTCAAACAAGACTAAGTTAGCCCTGGTTGTGTACCTACTAAACCCACCATCTCATTCTTCATAGAGCCAAGGGAAGTTCAGAGAGCTTGTTTATGGAGAGCCAAGATTTGGTCACAAGAGCAAAGACTTGAAATCACATGTCCTTTCTAATTGGAGTCCTCTGCTCATCTCACAGAAAGCAAAGGATGTCTTCAATGGTCTGGCTTTCCTTGTATGTTCAGGAGTGTGTATTTGAGCTTTTGGGGAAAGTAAGTATTTGTCTGCAGTAACACCCTCGATCAGTGACAAGGACACAGGTGTGGCTGCCCATCCACCTGTGGAAGTGCAGGAGCTCGCGTAATCAGCCTACGGTGCTGGAGCCGAAAGGCAGGCTCCTCAGTGCTTTCCCTCCCTTTTTCTTTCTTTCACTCAGATACAATCTTCTCATCTTCTTTCTTGTATTTCTTCCAACAAACATTCTCAGTTTCCTCATCTTACCTTCCTGCAGTGAAACACAGGAACGCCTCAATGCACCAGATGTTCTCACATGAGGTCAAACCTCTTATCCATAACCATATCTGGCTTTTTTACATTTGAGCTAAATCACTACTATCTAAGTACCTGCCTAGATCACTACCATGTACCTATCACCATCTTGTGTACCAGTAACCTTGGAACCACAGGACTTTAAGCAGGAAAGTATTTCAGAGATCACCTAATGAGCCAATGCCCACACTGAACCATTAGTAAATAGATGAATATACCTGTTCAAGATCACATTAACTGGGGCTGGGGTTATGGCTCAGCGGCAGAGCGCTCGCCTTGCACGTGTGCGGCCCGGGTTCGATCCTCAGCACCACGTAAACATAAATGCATTACATTGTGTACAACTAAAGTAAATAAATAAATATTAAAAAAAAAAAAAAGATCACATTAACTGACTGCAGACCGTGATCGGAATCTGTTTTCCTGAAGTCTGGTTCACTCTTACTTCTATCACATCAGGCTGTCTCCATTTCTTCCATTTTATTTCCTTAATCCTCAGTACTGTTTTCAAATTTGTTTCAAATTTCAAATTTGTTTCATAACAAACTATGTACAGCCCCCAGAATCTTTAAATGAAGGAGTTTCCTGTTGCCAGGACCATTATCTTGAAATTATCTTCAAACACCCTCTTGCAATGGGTAGTAGAGATAAAGGACAGAGACCCATTTTATTCACCTTCAGTTAGATGAGTCCCCCTTCAGTTCACCTGACACTCAGAAGGTTCTGAGGTGACCCACTATTGGTTCCTTCATAACATCTCACATTCAGGAAGCTACACACCCAGGGCAATCCAAGTCAAAAGGCAGACCAGGCTCCACTGCAAGCACTTGGCCAACTGTCAGGAAAGATGGTAGATTTATTGCTCAGTGTTACAGTCCAAACTAAATGAAATGAATAATTTCATGATAAAATAAATAATTCTTGTGAAAGTCTTCTTGCAGTATCCAAAAACCTTCTTGGGCACAAATTTTGTTGTATCTGTTATGAGAAGGAAGTTCCTGCATACTCAAGTAGACACCTGCTATGGGTTGACTTATGTCTCCCCCCCCTCCAAAAAAAAAAAAAAAAAAAAAGGATAAGCTGGACTCCTAACAACTAGTACCTCAGAAGGTGACCTTATGTGGAGAAAGGGTCTCTAAAGAGGTCATCAAGTTAAAATGTGGTCCTTAGGGTGGGCTGTAATCCAATATGACTGATGTTCTTGAAAAAAAAAGAGGAATTTGGCCAGAGAGACACTCACAGAGGAGGACAAAGTGAAGACACAGGGAGAGGGTCAGGTAAGGTCAAGGAACACCTGAACCTGCCAGAAGCCAGGAGGCGGATGGGACAGATTCTCCCTCAGCAGTCAGAAGGAGCCAATCCCGCCCATTCCTTGATTCTGGAGCTCTAGCCTGCAGAACTGGGAGGCCAGCGACCTCCGTTGTTTAAACCACCACTTTGTGGTACTCTGCTATGGCAGACCTAGGAAACAATCCAACGTCTGAGGAGCAATGAGTCTCCAGCAACTCCAGCCAGCGCTGCCAGGATCAACTCCAAGTCAAGAGGGACAGCCTCTGAGTGCTAACAGTAGTTTAGCGGACTGCACAAAATAAATCTAAGCGAGTTCTACTTCACGATAATTTTCATGTTTATGAAAAGGCTAATTTTCAATGATGCATCTCTTCAAATCCTACACTGCCACCGTGCCAGACCAGAGTACAGAAAGTAGTCGTACGCGGGCACGCACACACCACACACACTCACACACAGAGTGTGGCCCTATATTTGGTCTGGAACAGACTGGAAGTCCCCATAGTTGCTGGGACCATGATTTCAACCGACTCCTGTCGGTTTAGCAGGTGAGATTGTAACAGCTGCCTCTTCCACACACAACACTGTCTTAAAAAGATGCCCAGAGTGAATTACAATTAAATTACAGAGCTGTCAAAGAGGGTTGTAATTATAGCATTTATTCACCACATTTACAAGCCAGACAGACACAAAGGGAACTGAAAGCTGAAGAAAGAAGACAAAACACCCACTCCTCATGACTTACCTCAGCAGGCAGTCTGGGTGACGGGAGAAGAGAAGATAGATAGCTATGATGCGGAGAGCCTCCTTGCAGCAGCCTCCAGAGGGTCTTCCATTCCAGAAGCTGGAGGTGCTGCAAGATGTCATCTGGTGGCAACCCCTCTCTCCTTCACAGTTGAAAGAAGAAGGGCCAGCAAGGTGCCATGACTCACCCACAGCCACAGACAAGCAAGGGAGGAGCTGGGACCGAACCAAGAGCAAGGGCGGCTCCTGCAGGGGGCCAAGCAAGAGAGCAGAACCAGGCCAGCCAGGCCCGGTGCCTTGCTTTGCTCTCAGCTATGAAAGCATATTAATTTACTCCGCAGTTATTAATCATGCAGCTCTTTTGGGAAGCTTGGAAATCGTCCCCACTTTTCCTGCTAAAATGACACAAGATGACAGAGAGGAAAAGTATCCTCGGCTGCCATTTATGTTAGTCAGTTCTGTTGCTAATCAATAATGCATTTAGCACCACCGGAAGACTGGTACAACTCACTTAGTCACCTCCAACCTCAGCATCCAAAAGATAAATTGAAGATAGTGATGCTTGTGAAGCAAGGAACTCCTCGAGTTAAAAAAATAACAACAACTAGATCATCATTTGTGGTTTCAATCAAGCAACCAGAAAATATCTACTGCATTCCCTCTACGTATGTGTAAGACATTGTGCTAGAGACTGTCAGGGACACAGAGAGGACCTGATTTAGGCTTATCCCTCAAGAGCTCATAGTTAAGCTGAACAGACAAAGATAAAACAAAACATGCTGGGCACCATGGTACATGCCTGTAATCCTAACAGCTGGGGAGGCTGAGGCAGGAGGATCACAAGTTCAAAGTCAGCCTCAGCAAAAGCAAGGTCCTCAGCAACTCAGTGATACCCTCTCTAAATAAAATGCAAAATAGGACTGGGGATGTGGTCGAGTGTCCCTGAGCTCGATCCCCAGTACTACCCCACACCCCCAAAAAGATAAAACAAACCACAATAGTATAAATGCACGATAAACGACTAATTCAGTTATACAAACAAGTACAGTGGATTGAATGTTCATGTCCCCCCAAATTCAGATGTTGAGATCTTACCCCCCACCCCAAGTAATGGTATGGGGAGGTGGGGCCTTTGGGAAGTGATTGGGTCATGGTTAGTGCCCTTATAAAAGAGGCCACAGAGAGACCCTTTGCCCCTTCTGCCAGTGAGGTTACAGTAAGAAGAGATGCAGAAGGGGGTCCTTATGAGACACCGAACCTACCAGCACCTTGATCTTGAACTTTCCAGCCTCCCGAACTATGAAAAATAAATGTCTTACTTGTAAGCCATCTGGTCCACAGTATTTTTTTTTTTTTTTTTTGGCACCGGGGATTAAACTCAGGGCCACTCGACCACTGGGCCACATCCCCAACCCTTTTTTGTATTTTATTAGAGACAGGGTCTCACTGAGTTTCTAAGTGCCTTGTCATTGCTGAGGCTGGCTTTGAACTTGCGATCCTCCTGCCTCAGCCTCCCAAGTGCTGGGATTGTAGGGATGCGCCACCGTGCCCAGCTCACAGTATCTTATTATAGCCACCCCAATAATCTAAGACAAGAAGTTCAGAGAAGGAGGAAATTACCTGATTCTAATCAATTTCTCCTCTAAATTTGACCATATGTGGAATCTTTCTTATTGTCTTTAAATTTACCTGAATTTTCTCCTAAAAATTCTTTTCTTTTTTTGTAGTACTGGGGCTTGAGTCCAGGGCCAGCACAAGCTCGGCAGGCACTATAACACTGAGCTTAAAAATTTTATTTCTAGGGCTGGGGTTGTGGCTCAGCGGCAGAGCGCTCGCCTCGCATGTGCGTGGCCCGGGTTCGATCCTCAGCACCACATAAACATAAATGCATTGCATTGTGTACAACTAAAGCAAATAAATAAATATTAAAAAAATTTTATTTCTAAAGTTATTCAATTTACCTTCCTTTTTACTAGTTAGTGGTATTTCCATTACATACAAAGCACACACACATGCACAAACCTACACACATCTCCAATTTAAATCCTTGCTTGGTGACAGTGGAAGTAATCTCTAGGGGAAAAAGAGGAAACATCTCTAACGTTGCTACTAGCATAACATCTAGGACTTTACGGGAGTTGTTCTCTGAATTAAGACTAAAGAGCAACTACATGACATTATTCTCCTCTCCTGTGTCCAGGCCAGATATCACTTATTGATCAGGTCATTTTTTTCCTGCTCACTACACATACAGCCCCCACAATAGTTCTTAAAACAGTATATCACAGACAGCCAATTGGCAAATGATCAAAAGTGATTTGTGATAGAAGCCATCTGCAATTAAAGTCAGATTTAGAATCTAACCTCTTAATAAGGGAATTATGTCATACATTATTTAGTGCTCTGGGTCCAAAATGTGGTTGAGTGGAATTTGATCTCAAAGATAAATGTGATGGAGATGGACAGCTGTCACGCAACACCCATTCTTCATTTCCTCAACAATGCTGAATCCCATGACTTGTAGCTGGGGCTTGCTATAAAGTTCATAAGCCAAGTTCTGGCTGTTGGCATATAGCAAGCTCTAGGATGTGTGCTTAAAGGAAAGGCAAATGCCATTTCTCCTCCCCTTCCTCCATCATACTGCCTAGAACACGGACAGGGTAGCAAGCCATTGTGTGAGAAACAGGTCCCACATGTCCTAAAGAGTCACTTTGCTGTCCTGAACCATCTACTCCAGAGCTGTTATAAGAAAAATAAATGAATTTCCGTGTTATTTATACTAGTGTTATTTTTAGGTACCTGCTTTTTATGGTCAAGCTTATATCCTTGATAAACTTGGCACATATTAATTTGTACCAGTTTAGCAATCCAACTCTTGTATAAGAAACAAAGCACTGGGGAAGAGTTAAAGGATGTTTCCAAATAAAAATCAAAGAAAATATTCTTTTAGTCTGCCTTATACATTTTTAAAGGTTTAAATCCCATATTTCTAGAATTGTAGATTTATCCAGAGAAAAGGTAAGCAAGCAGACATACACGTATTATATGAGATCTTTGTTCACGTATCTGTTCACCTAGAATATCTTTAAGTCTAAAGAAATAATACTGAACTGCAGAATTACAGACAAATCTAAAACAAAGCTGAGGATCTAAATAAGTGAATACAAGACGGTTTTCCATAGAGGACACTGGACTTCCAACCTCCAACGTGGACGTGTGTGCAGACACACACTCACACTCACGTGCAAACAGACAAGATACTTAAACAGGTTACAAAAGAGTTTAGAACAGTTCGTGGGGCCTTAGTAGTAGTCAGTTTTGGATGACTGTGGCTGTGTTAGCCCTTGTCCTACGTCAACCCATTCTTTGGTTCTTCTGGAGTCTTAACGTGAGGCTGGATGGTCGTGACACACCCAGCAAGGCCCTGCTGCTGCTCTCATGTAATTCACAGAGGAGCTGTGTGCAGGGTTTACAGGGTCAACAAGAAGAGAATTCCACCTCCCATAATTCTTTCTGGATGTGGACATTACTTATTTTTGGTGGGTGTGAGCAAGGAAGGGAATCTGACCAGTTTAAAAAAAAATTTTTTTTTAAATTGTAGATGGACACATGCAGTGTTGAGGATCGAACCCTGTGCCTCACGCATGCCAGGCAAGCGCTCTACCACTGAGCTACAAACCCAGCATTAGTTTTTTTTTTTTTTTTTAAACCTCTCAAGAACCTGACTATGGTTCTTCTTTTCTCTTGCCTCAAACCTTCCCCTGCTTTGTGCTTGAACAAAGCTAGATAGGAATTACCAAATACTTTGAAGATTACAATGATCTATTTTGCTCTTTTTTATTTGTTCAAATTCTTTTATTTGTTGAAAACTATGTCATCTTAGGAGATCTAAAGCCCCACCAACTTAGTTAGAACAGAAAGACAGGAGTCTGACAGATCTGTCTGCCTGCTACTGAAGAAACTCATTCAGTGAAGCAGATAGATTATCAGATCCCAATAATAGACAACTTTAATCATAAGAAAAGGAACTTTTAAAATAAAAGAGCAAACGATGAGTAAGAAGAACAAGGAGATACAGCCCAGGGTGCAAACCAGAGAAGCCTAGGTACTCAAGGACCCCAGATCAAGGGATCTGGACCGTCATGTGGGAACTATAAAGGAAAAGGGACCTTTCAGGCTGGCAGTCTTCCACTCTGTGACAAGGGGTCAGCCAGGTGTTCCTTAGGTGTAGCACTGTATAGGTTACACAGGCTGTTCCCTGCATGAGGACGCCCAGCCAAGAATGCTCAGGTGGATGTCTCCAGCTTGCCTCCCACTTAGACCTGCCAGGCAGGTCTTTCTGACTGTGAACTAGGCTCCAACTTGTGGGCCACAGGCTGCATTTGCCTAGGGAGGACACCTGTCTGAAGGAGCCCTAATTAGGAAGGGCTGTTGCAGCTAGCTGGAAGCCATGGGTTCCACCTGGTATGTATGTGACGCACCTGTAGGCACCCGCAAACCTGAAGGTATATAACCGGGTGAAAGCGGTCCGAGTTAGGAGAACGGAGAATTCAGTCAGCCGGGCAGTCACTCGGTCGGTCAGAAGAATCAGAGCGGCCAGAACGTAGGCAGAGCGGTTACAGAGAGAAACCAGATAGAAGAAGTAATGACTGGCCAGAGTTAGGCCGAGGCTCCAGAGGACTGGTCAGAGTAAGGCCGAGGCTCCCGAGGAAGACAGAAGACAGAAGACAGAAGACAGAAGAAGGAAGAAAGAAGAGAGAAGAAAGAAGCTCTAGTCTTTCTCTAAGCTAAGCTCTATCTTTCTTTAAGCTACTCTACTCTAAGCTAAGAAGAAAAGCTAAGCTCTATCTTTCTTTACTCTAAGCTACTCTACTCTAAGCTAAGAAGAAAAATCTTTCTTTCCCTCTCTAAGCACTAAGAAAGTAGAAGTAAAAGTAGCAAAAGCTTAACTCTGCCTCCGAGAATTTTCCTCCCGTGGCGGCGCCGTGGCTGGCCGTGACAGGTAGCTTACACCTGTCCGTCATTCTCTCTTTTTTAAACCTCTGCAATTATTAGTTTATTAGTATTATCCAGGACTCATATGTTTAGTATTCCTCTTGAAATTACACAAACAAATGCAAATAGGAAGAATCCAAGTCAAAATTATGTTAACAAATCAGCATTCCATCACAAAAGCATGTAAAATTACAAGAATGATATTTGAAAACACTGGCACTTTAAGAGAATGATCTCAAAAACCATAAAATTGTCAAATGGTTCCCTAAACTGCTTAGCAGATAAACAGGACTCTAATGAATGAATCTGGGTTTTGTGAAAAAAAAAAAAAAAAAAAAAAAAAAAAATCAAAATCAAATAAATTGGATAATTGGTACAGATGTAAATTTTTTCCCTTGTGTCTCTTCTGATTTATGAAGGGGCAAACCACAATAAAGGAAAATATACCCTACTTTAAATGTGGCATCATAATTTTAAAAGCTGGTCCAATTAAGTAAAAATACTTTTAATGGAGTCTCAAGTTTTCTGAGCAGTCAATATTTAGATAAATGGGAAAAGCCATTGACAGCCAGCACTTTCAGAATCTTCACTGGGACGAATTTCTACAAAAAATTGAATATGGCAGTCTTTGTTTTTTTTTTTTGTTTGTTTGTTTTTTTCCTGATGTTAGTAAACTGTTTCTTTATTTTTCCTTTCTGTTTTTATTTATAATAGTAGTATGTATTATAATTCATAATGCACATATATAGCATCTTTTTACATACAACTGTTTCTATACAAAGTATATAAGCACCATTCAGATCTTCAATCATGCATTTAGGATAATGATATCAATCTCATTCAACCACCAATTTTTTTTTCCTTTCCCCCCCCCTCCCTCCCCCTTGCTCCCTCCCTTCCCCTCTCTTTCCTTTGGCCATTCTAGTGTTCCTCTAATCCTCCTATGTACCCCCATCCAACAACACTGTAAATTAGCCTCCTTATATCAGAGAAAACATTCGGTATTTGGATTTTGGGGATTGGCTAACTTCACTTAGCATTATATTCTCCAACTTCATCCATTTACCTGCAAATGCCATTATTTTATTCTCTTTTATTTCTGAGTAAAATTCCATTTTGTATATATACCACATTTTCTTTATCTACTCATCTACTGAGGGACATCTAGGTTGGTTCCACAATCTACCTATTGTGAATTGTGCTGCTATAAACATTGAAGTGGCTGTGTCACTGTAATATGCTGTTTTTAAGTCCTTTTGGAATAGACCCAGGAGTGGGATGGCTGGGTCATAGGGTGGTTCCATTCCCAGTTTTCCAAGAAATCTCCATACTGCTTTCTATATTGGCTGCACCATTTTGCAGTCCCACCAGCAATGTATGAGTGTGCCTTTTTCCCCCCCACATCCTCTCCAACATTTATTGTTGTTTGTGTTCTTGATAGCTGCCATTCTGACTGGAGTGAAGTAAAATCTTAGAGTAGTTTTGATTTGCATTTCTCTAATTGCCAGCGATGTTGAGCATTTTTTCATGTATTTGTTGATTAATTGTGTATCTTCTTCTGAGAAGTCTTTTCAATTCCTTAGCCCATTTATTGACTGGATTATTTTTTTTTTTTTTTTTTTTTTTTTTGTTGTTGTTGTTAAGTGTTTTGAGTTCTTTATATATTCTAGAAATTAGTGCTCTATCTGATGTGCATGTATTAAATATTTGTTCCCAATTAGTTGGCTCTCTATTCACCTCACTGATTGTTTCTTTTGCTGAGAAGAAGCTTTTTAGTTTAAATCTATCCCATTCATTAATTTTTGGTAATAATTCTTGCGCTACAGCATTCTTATTAAGGAATTTGGGGCCTAATCCAACATGTTGAAAATTGGAGCTTACTTTTTCTTCTTTTTTTTTAAAAGTTATTTACTTATTTACTTCACAATGCAATGCATTTATGATTACATGGTGCTGAGGATCGAACCCGGGCCGCACACATGCGAGGCGAGCACTCTGCCGCTGAGCCACAACCCCAGCCCTTACTTTTTCTCCTATTGGGCATATTGTCTCTGGTCTAATTCCTAGGTCCTTGATCCACTTTGAATTGAGTTTTGTGCATGGTGAGAGATATGGGTTTAATTTCATTTTGTTGCATATGGATTTCCAGTTTTCCCAGCACCATTTGTTGAAGAGGCTATCCTTTCTCCACTGTACATTTTTGGTGCCTTTGTCTAATCTGAGATAGCTGAAATTATATGTTTTAGTCTCTATATCCTCAATTCTGTACCATTGGTCTACCAGTCTGTTTTGGTACCAATACCATGCTGTTGTTGTTACTATTGCTCTATAGTATAATTTAAAGTCCGGTATGGTGATGCCCCCTGCTTCACTTTTCTTGTTCAGGATTGCTTTGGCTATTCTGGGTCTCTTATTTTTTTTCAAATGAATTTCACGAAGCAGTCTTGTATTTTAAGCTCACACTTTTGCTGACGCATTCCCAGGTCTTCTTCAATGTGGGAACTACAAAATATAATTGCCATTACATGGCAATGGGAGTTAAAGAATATAGTGTCCTCGTGTAAAGATTAGAACAGCTTATCTATTAGTTCTTCCAGGACAGACTTTCAGAGATTGTTTGATTTTAATAATTTCACGCTGTGAGTAGAGCTGGTTACTCTTCGTTTTGGAAATGTAAGTGGGCTATGTGAAATTCTCTACTCACTGATCAAGGTTTTGGAATTACAGTATGGATGAAAATGTTCTCAATTTAACTTTTATTACTCTCATCGTGATTTGCAGGGTGTGTAGACAAAAGCCTTTTTATCAGTTAACTATATGAAAAGATAAACACTATAATAATTCCTGTGATCTAAAATGGGCAAAAGGCAGACTAGCTTTCCCACAAGAAGAAAAATTTTGGACCTATGGAAAAGATGATATTAATTTTTTAAAAACTTTATTCACTTAGAAGCATTCACATAGAATGTCAACAAAACAGCTCCAATTTTCTTTTTTTTTCTTTTTCAATTAGTGATATCCAGTGAACAGACAACAATTATTTTGTATAGGCTTCACCATGACAACTGAAGATGAAAAACTACCATCTCATATTGAACTAGTTTGTGCTGTACACCAATAAGAACCTGCTTTAAATTTCCATGCCAAGTTACAACCCCCATACTGCACCAGGCAAGGTTAGTGACTATTGAAAATACCACCGGGACAGGGCTATCTAAAGACACATTCAATAATGTGCTAATGATACCAAAAAAAAAAAAAAAAAAAAAAAAAAAAAAAAACACCATACAGTTTAAAAACATAAAATCTTATACAACCTTACTTTTCAACTATTTTTCTTTAAAAGACTAAGCTGTGTACAGGGTGGTTAAATGCTTTATAAAGCAACTAAAACAAACTAATTCATCATCTTCTTCACCTTCCTCTTCCTCCTCTTCTTTTTCTGTTTTTTTTTTTTTTTTTTTTTTTTTCAGCCTCAATAACTCCCTTTTCCACTACATCAGGTTTTTCCTTTAGCTCAGGAGGCAGCAATAGCCTTTTTCTATTTCTCCTTCAGCCCGGTAGCTTTCTTTTCTAAGGCTGTCAGCTGCAGCAGTGTGATTCTACGTTGCTCCCAGTTTCTTTGCATCATCACCAATGGATAGGCCCTGGGTGCTATCCTTTGATTTTTGGGCGATACTCAGAACAGAACAAGAAGTCCGATGGAGGCCTCTTGGGTACATTGGGATCCTTGAACTTGTTTTGTGTTTCCCTTTAGTACAGATAGAGGTTTTCATTTCTCTTTCATAACGGGCCTTGTCCGCCTTTGCCATGTCTTCAAAATTTCCTTTCTCTTTAGCAGACTTCACCTCTGCTGAGCACTTCTTAGAAAACTCCAGGAAGGTGACTGAAGCACATGGGCGCTTCTTCTTGTGCTCCTCCCAGCAAGTTTGCGCAAAGACTGGGCATGGTGACATTTTGCCTCTCAGCTTCTTGGAACTCCTTTGCGCATATGAAGTTGTTTCTCCCCCACGAGACTGAGTCGCCCCGTGCCCGTCTGGCTTTTACTTGCCCCCTGCTGTCTCTATAGAGCTCCATGCACTGCAGTGGCTGTCACCTTTTCATCATTCTCAGTGAGAAACTTTGTCCCAAGTATTACAAGGCCACGGGCCCTGTCTGGAGTTAAATACTAGATGTACTCAGAGGGAAAAGAGGAGGACTGGGGATACTACCTGTGCATCCTCTCTTGGCAATAGGATACTTCAGGTCAGGAAGTGAGGCTAAGGTGGGCAGGGCCAGCTTAACGGGCATGCCTTCTGTGCAGTTGCAAAGGGCCCTGTGCTTGTTTTAATGCTTTGCGTTCACCATCTTAAATTCTTAAGATTTTGCACTGGACCCCACAAATGATGGAGCTCTCCCTGAAGTTCAGGATGACAGACTAGTAAGTGCTGAGAAGTCAAGAATTACTCAATGCTCTTGCCTCTGGGGACACAGGTCCAAATGCAATTCAAGACTGCAGGGTGAAGGAAAGCTGAGACCTCAAGACCCAGGGCCCAAATGGAAAAAGAAGACTCAAGTAGCACCACTGGGGATCAGAACCTTAGGAGGAGCAACTCCATAATCCAACCACTCCTCCTACAAATGTGGGCAAATTGTAGGAGTCATTCAGTGAAGAATTACTCTCCAAGTACCACACAACACAAGGGCTTCAGGTGTTTGGTGACGATCCCTTCCACTCTTGGCCAGTCACGGATTATGGCAGCTACCCTTGTAGCCTATTATTATCTCTAGGTGATGGAATCATAGACAATTTTTATTATCATGCTTATATGCATTTATTTTCAAAAAGCTTTCTAGGACAGGCTAGAGGTTTTCATTTCTTTCATAACAGGCCTTGTTTGCCCATTACGCAGTGGCACATGCCTGTAATCCTAGTGGCTCGGGAGGCTGAGGTAGGAGGATGTCGAGCTCAAAGTCAGCCTCAACAACAGCGAGGGACCCCCAAAAAACATTCTGGTGATCATGTATTACTTTTATGATTAGAAAACTGAAAAATTATTTCAAAAGATTTGGCCTTAAAAAGTACTTTGATATGCTTTTATAAAAATTCACTTATTTATTCTAATTTGTTATATGTGACAGAAGAATGCATTCCAATTCATAGTATACATATAGAGCACAATTTTTCATGTCTCTGGTTGTACAGAGAGTCAAGTCACACCATTCGTGTCTTCATACATGTACTTGGGGTAATGATGTCCATCTCATTCCACCATCTTTCCTACTTCCCTTTCCTTCCCTCCCCTTTGCCCTATCTAAAGTTCCTCCATTCCTCTCATGCTCCCCCCAATCCTCACTATGTATCAGTATCCTCATATCAGAGAAAACATTTGGCATTTGGTTTTGGGGATTGGCTTACTCCACTTAGCATGATATTTTCCAACTCCATCCATTTATCTGCAAATGCCATGATTTTATTCTATTTTGATGCTGAGTAATATTCCATTGTGTATATATACCACAGTTTCTTTATCCATTCATCTACTGAAGGGCATCTAGGTTGGTTCCACAATTTAGCTACTGTGAATTGTGCTGCTATAAACATTGATGTGGCTGTGTCCCTGTAGTATGCTGTTTTTAAGTCCTTTGGGTATAAACCAAGGAGTGGGATAGCTGGGTCATAAGGTGGTTCAATTCCCAGTTTTCTTTCTTTCTTTTTTTTTTTTTTTTTTTTTGGTACCAGGGATTAAACTCAGGGGTACTTGACTGCAGGAGCCCTGTTTGGGGAGATGGCTTAAATTGCGGTGGACTACGGGCTTTGGCTTTGGACATGTTTGGGCATTGGCGCCTTCCGTACGTGGCCCGGGATCTTGCGAGACTTGGCCGGAGATCTCGAGGGACTTGAGCGAGATTGCGGAGGAGGTCTGCGCCATTTTGGAGGTTAGAGGAGCGTGGACGGCGTGTCGGGGTGTAGTTAGAGCCAGGGAGAAAAGTTGTCAGAATAAAGAGCTGTTTGTTTCCAGTTCGTCTCAAAACTTCTTCCCGCGGCTTCTTTGCTCCAAGCGGCCATCGCTTCAGGCGACTACAGGTGGTGGCCCGGACGGGGAATCGACACGGCAGGTAAGAACTGAGGAACCTCGCAGGAGTCTCTAGTCAGAGCGGTTAAAATGGGTTCGAAAATAACTAAGACCCAAGTGTACAAGGCTCTTGATGGATTCTTTGATATAGCTGAGTCAGTTATTAGTGAGGAGAATTTGGAAAAAAGTGAGAGTGATCATGAAAGCTTGGCCTCGGCTGAGTCAGTTAGGGCCAGTAAGGATAGTATCAGTGCAGGCTCAAAAATGACAAAGATCCGAGCTGCTAAAGCTATTCAAGATTTATTAGAGATAGTTCAAGGATACATGCTCTCAATTGAATCCGGGACTCAGGATGTTACTGAGTCAGTTAGGACCAATGAGAGTAGTAGTAGTGAGGAGGAATTAAGTAAAAGTGATTCTGAAAAAATGAACAAAAGGAAATTAAGGAAGACCAAGATAAGGGACCATCAAGTGGAGGAACCTATGTCCTCCACTCCCCCATGGGTGGAATCTATTACAGAAAATATGAAGGGTATCACTAGGCGTTTGCATACCCTAGAAATAGAAATAAAAAGTCTTTCTGAGCGCTTATGTGCTCTCGAGGGTAACTCACAGATACGTTGGGAACTGCCAGTATTTGAATATGAAAATGGAGAGAGGGGCCACCAGTCAGTAGATTTCAAAACAATAAAAATTCTCAAAGAGGCAGTAATGACATATGGACCCCAAGCTCCTTTCACGTTGAGTATACTGGAGTCCCTTAACACCTTTAGCTTAACCCCCTCAGACTGGAAACGTCTATGTAAAGCAACATTAAGTGGGGGACAATACTTGGTTTGGCGATCACAATTTCAAGAACTTTGTATAGAAACAGCTAAAATAAATGCAGATGCAGGGTTTGGAGACCATAATATAGAAATGCTCACAGGAGAAGGGCCATTCGCAGACGTACAGGTTCAAAAATATTATACCCCAGGAGTATATGCTCAGATAAACGCAGCTGCCTTAAAGGCATGGAAAACTGTACAAGGACCTGGGGATCTACAAGGTAGCTTGTCCAAAGTAATTCAAGGACCTAATGAACCATATGCTGAATTTGCTGATCGACTTTTGAGAACTGCAGGTAGAGTTTTTGGAGACGTTGATCAAGTTATGCCATTAGTTGTTCAATTAGCATATGAAAACGCTAATAAATATTGCCAGGAAGCCATCAGGCCATGGAGAAATAAAAAGGATCTTTCCATATATATACAACTATGTAAAGATATAAATGATGCCTTTGTCACAGGGAATATGATTGCAGCAGCTGTTAGAGATGCTGCCCCTCAGAATTTCACAAGGACTCAACCTAGACACTATAATCAATCAGGATATTCCAGGAAAAATTATCATAATCAATCAGGCTATTCTAGGCAAAATCCCAAAAGAGAAATAAGACCAAATTCATACCGTGCTCCAGGTTGCTGCCCCAGGTGTAAAAAGGGAAATCATTGGGCCAATAAATGTTATTCAAAATTTGACATCCATGGAAATCCTTTGTTCAGGAATTCAAAAAACGGGGCACGGGGCCCAATGCCCCGGGGCCCACAAATGTACGAGGCATTGGAAGAGGAGTATCCTCAAGCATCCATTCAGATGCTTCCCCGACACAACCCCTATTACCCATCCACTCCCTCACCAGAGGAACAGGAAGAAATGCAGGATTAGACCTCTGTTCCACCGCCCGAATAGTGTTAACACCTGAAATGGGGGTTCAACTGATTCCCACAGGAGTCAGGGGACCTCTTCCCTCAGGGACTGTAGGACTTATTATCGGGCGAAGTCCTCAAAGCTTATTAGGTTTGCAAGTGACCCCAGGTGTAATAAACTCAGACTACAAAGGGGAAATAAAAATAATGCTTAGCTCACCCCAAAGTATAAGTTCTGTTAATCAAGGAGATAGAATTGCTCAGTTGCTTCTCCTTCCAAATTTACATAATTCATTTAAAATGAGTATGCCTCAAAAAGGGAACAATACAAGATTTTGTTCCACTGATTTGAGTCCCATGGCTTGCTGGGTTCGAGACTGTACTAGGAGGCCTATGTGTAAAATAAGAATCCAAGGAATAGAAATGGAGGGACTTATAGATACTGGAGCTGATTCCTCCATCATTAATTTACGACAATGGCCCAAACACTGGCCTCTGCAAAAAGCTTCAACCAGTTTAAGAGGCTTGGGATATAATAACCTCCCAGAAAAAAAGTGCAGTAATTTTAAAATGGGAGGATGATGAAGGACATAAAGGAACGTTTCAGCCTTATGTTTTACCTAACCTACCAGTTACTTTATGGGGAAGAGATATTTTACAACAAATGGGAGTACACCTTGCAACCAAACCTGCAGGTGTTAAATGTGAAAAAATACAGGGTAGTCTTAACCCTGAAAGAAATCATTATCAAAAAGTACAGGGTAAGCGTAACCCTAAAAGAAATCATTATCATATAGGAAAAAGACATTTTTCTTTGGGGCCACTGAGAAAATAATTTTAAAAATACCATGGCTTTCTGATAAGCCAGTGTGGGTCCCTCAGTGGCCCCTATCTAAAGAGAAATTACAAGCGGCCCACCTACTAGTTCAGGAACAATTAGAAGCAGGACATATAGAAACCTTCCATTCCCCCTCAAGAAAAAATCCCTGGAATTGCAAGTCCCCATATTTGTGATCAAGAAAAAATCAGGAAAATGGCGAGTTATTACATGATCTTAGACAAATTACAATAAAACCATGCAAGTCACTGGTCAGAGGGCCCTACTCAACCTGGACTTCCGAATCCTGTAGCTATCTTTCTTTCTCCAAAAAGAAAAATCTTTCTTTCCCTTTCCAGTAAAGTTATTAGTCTTGATATACAAAGGATTGCTTCTTTCTATTCCATGTTATTAGTCCCTTTTCTATTACATCCTCTGGATGCCCCCAGGTTTGCTTTTTCAGTTCCTTCTATTAACAATAATGGCCCTGATCAGAGATATCAATGGAAGGTTTTACCACAGGGAATGGCTAATAGCCCCACCATATGCCAAATATATGTGGACAAGGCTATCCAACCCATTAAAAATAACTATCCAAACCTCATGTGTCTACATTACATGGATGATATTTTACTGGCCCACCCTAATCAAAAAATCTTATTTAATATATTCAGTGACATGGTAGAAAATTTAAAAAAATACGGATTATATATAGCAGAAGAAAAAGTTCAAACTAGATCTCCCATATTATATTTAGGATTTAAAATCATGGATACTTTTGTTAGACCCCAAAAAATTTTAATAAATAAAGAACATTTAACCACCCTCAATGATTTCCAAAAACTGCTGGGTGACATTAATTGGCTTCGCCCTACACTAAACCTCACTACTGGCCAATTAAAACCTTTATTTGATATCCTTCGAGGGGACCCTGATCCATCCTCACCGCGAACACTGACTCCAGATGCTAGGAAAGCTTTAAAGTTAGTAGAAAAAGCCATTGAAGGAGCTCATTGTGACAGATTTGATTTAACTCAACCGCTGATGTTGATTATTATTTCTTCACAATATACACCCACAGGAGTATTTTGGCAACAAGGGCCTTTATTATGGATACATTTGCCCGTCTCTCCTAAAAGTATAATTGAATCTTATACCTCCATGGTGGCTAAACTTATTCTTCAAGGACTTAAAACTTCTACTAAAATATTTGGCATTCACCCTGCTACTATTATTACTCCCTATTCATCGTCACAGATTGAATATTTATGCTTCAACGATAATGACTGGGCTATAGCTAGATGCTCTACCTCTGCAAATTTTGATAATCACCTTCCTAAGTCTCCTATATTATCTTTTTGTATTAATCATCCTATTATATTTCCACAGGTAATAAAAAATCAACCTATTCCTAAGGCATTTAATGTATTTACAGATGGGTCCTCAAATGGTACTGCTGCAATAGTCACTACAAAAGAAAATATGACTTACATAACTGCACACAAATCAGCTCAACTAGTGGAATTGGAAGCTGTGGTAAGAGCTCTGGAAAATTTTAGAGACCAGCCCATAAACATTTTTTCAGATAGCCACTATATTGTACAAGCCGTCCCAAAATTAGAGTTAGCAGGACCAATAGCACCTCATACTCCAGCTTTTAAATTGTTTTATCAAATACAAAAACTTTTGTGGGCAAGAAAAGAACCTCTATTCGTAGGCCATATTAGAGCACATACTAATTTGCCTGGCCCCCTCCATGAAGGTAATCAAAAGGCTGATGAACTTACAAAAACAATATTTATACTTTCAGCACTACAACAAGCTACTTTATTTCATTCCCAGTTTCACGTCAACAGCACCACCTTGCAACGTAGGTTTAAAATCACAAAAGAGCAAGCCAGAACAATTGTAAAAGATTGTAAATCTTGTATGACACATTTGCCCAATCCTCATTTTGGTGTTAACCCTAGAGGATTAATGCCCAATCATTTGTGGCAGATGGATGTTACTCATGAGCCAAGCTTTGGAAAATTGCGATTTATTCATGTAACCATAGATACATGTTCAGGCATGATTTTTGCTTCCTTACATTCTGGAGAAAAAGTTAAAGATGTCACATCTCATTGTTTACAAGCTTTTGCTGCATTGGGCATCCCCAAAATGCTTAAAACAGATAATGGCCCCGCATATACGTCCTCATCTTTCAAACAGTTTTGCGCAAAATTCAACATATCCCATAAAACAGGCATCCCATACAATCCTCAGGGTCAGGGCATTATTGAAAGAGCAAACCGCACACTGAAAATTATGTTATTAAAACAAAAAGAAGGAAATTGGAAAAGTCCTAAAGACAGATTGGCAGTTGCCCTGTTTACCTTAAATTTTTTAACTTTAGACTCTAATGGTTATTCTGCTGGAGACAGACATTGGAATCCACACCAACAACATAAACCCTTGGTTTACTGGAAGGATGTTCTTTCAGGTACATGGAAGGGTCCAGATCCAGTATTAATTTGGGGGAGAGGATCTGTTTGTGTTTTTCCAAAACACGAATCCTCTCCAATATGGATACCATCTAGATTAATAAAGCAGGTACCACATCAAAATGATCAAGATGTAGTTGTTGAGGAATCAAGATTAATAAAAAAGGTACAAAATCAAGAAGACCAAGATGAAGATATAGAATGACTCCCTCAAAAGTATCCTTCAAAATGTTTCACAACTCAAGAGTCATTCCTCCCGGCCGGGATGAGGAGATCTCTCTTTAGTGTGCACACAATTGTATTTTTTTTTTTTTCTTTTTATACATGTCTTTATGTCTGTACATTTGTCTACATTTCATGTTAATGTGACGTCACAAATATATGTTTGTATGTTTGTTCGTCTGTCCAGTGTGACGTCACAAAGAACAAAGCGCTTATGAAAAAGAATATATATATATATATATATATATATATATATATATACATATATATATATATATATATATGGATCCAAATAACTTTAATTCATTTTAGGTTGAGAGTATTCAATTTAGGTAAATAATTTTATAAATGAAGGTACTTTCAATTTTGATTATAGGTATCCCTGGGACTTCTCTTTAGCAAACAATATGACTAGTGCTATATAACCTAATATTTTGGTGTTTTGACATAAGATTGTTCATTTGTTATTAACTTCATTTGTTTAATAGCTGATTAATTTCAATTATCTCAACAGGTAAAAAATTGCTGTGTATACAGAGACTTGAGGGTTCCAGCTGACAAATTATTTCTCCAAAGTGCCTTTAGCTTTTCTTTAATCTATCTTTAATACAGTAAATACCCTCAGTCTTTCTTTCTTTTGTTCTCAATATGATATTTTGACAACTTATGTTTGTGTGAGCTCAAACAACAATGTGTATGAGCAGAAATCAACTTTAATTTTCTAATCTAATAATTCTGTTTTTTAGTTTGACAACTCGACTCTTCACTCAGTGCTGAAATAACACTGCCTTTCCTTTAATAATTGATGCTTGAGTTTCTAGGTAGCGGGCCCTGAAGATTTGCCGGTGGCATTATCTAGATATAAAAAAGACGGTTGCTGCTATAGCTGCAGGGAACGCGGTCACCACAAGCATCCCTGCTGCTCAAGCATCAAACAACCTCACCAACAGTGTGGCCTCTGCTCTACATGCATGGGACCTCCTACATCAACGTGTTATAACAAATGGACATTTTGATCTTTCATTGTTTGGGACTTTACGGGACAATGACTTGTGGACATTTGTCCAGAGAATTCAGTGTGTTACTTGATGAAACTTAGGGCAAATAATTTGTTTAAACAATTTGATATGCTATACAATTTGGCTCGTCACCAAAAGGCTTGTTGCCTTAAAGCCGCAACATCTCCTCACAATTGGACGGCTGTTAGTCATCATACACAGTCGATCCTAAAGGGCTCCATTGGATGGCTGGTTAGCCAATGACGGGTAAGATCCCCAGAGGGGGACAACCTAAGACAGGCACAGTCGCACGGGACAGTCTCATGTGGCCGACATATCAACCTAAGACAGGAGTCAAGGGCACAGCCTTGATTATCCGATTACGGGTAAGAATGTTGGTTGCACATAGACGTCCTAGAGCATTACCTCTTTTAAAACAAAAGGGGGGAAATGCAGGAGCCCTGTTTGGGGAGATGGCTTAAATTGCGGTGGACTACGGGCTTTGGCTTTGGACATGTTTGGGCATTGGCGCCTTCCGTACTTGGCCCGGGATCTTGCGAGACTTGGCCGGAGATCTCGAGGGACTTGAGCGAGATTGCGGAGGAGGTCTGCGCCATTTTGGAGGTTAGAGGAGCGTGGACGGCGTGTCGGGGTGTAGTTAGAGCCAGGGAGAAAAGTTGCCAGAATAAAGAGCTGTTTGTTTCCAGTTCGTCTCAAAACTTCTTCCCGCGGCTTCTTTGCTCCAAGCGGCCATCGCTTCAGGCGACTACACTTGACCACTGGGCCACGTCCCCAGCCCTTTTTTTTATTAGAGACAGGGTCTCACTGAGTTGCTAAGTGCCTCGTCATTGCTGAGGCTGGCTTTGAACTTGCGATCCTCCTGCCTCAGCCTCCCAAGTGCTGGGATTACAGGCGTGTGCCACCGTGCCCAGCCCATTCCCGGTTTTCTAAGGAATCTCCATACTGCTTTCCAGATTGGTTGCACTAATTTGCAGTCCCACCAGCAATGTATGAATGTGTCTTTTTCCCCACATCCTCGCCAACACTTATTATTGTTGTATTCCTTTTTTTTTTTTTTGTACTGGGGATTGAATTCAGGGGCACACGACCGCTGGGCCATATCCCCAGCCCTTTTTTGTATTTTTATTAGAGACAGGGTCTCACTGAGTTGCTAAGTGCCTCACCATTGCTGAGGATGTCTTTGAACTCGCGATCCTCCTGCCTCAGCCTCCCAAGTGCTGGGATTACAGGCATGCGCCACCACGCCTGGCTTGTTGTTGTATTCTTAATAGCTGCAATTCTGACTGAAATGAGATGAAATCTTAGCCTAGTTTTGATTTGCATTTCTCTAATTGCTAGAGATCTCCCTCTTTGAAACATTTGGACATTTTTTTCATATATTCGTTGACTGGTCGTATACCATCTTCTGAGAAGCGTCTGTTCTGTTCTTTGCCCTATTTATTGATTGGGTTATTTGTTTTTTGGTGTTAGGATTTTTGAGTTCTTTATATATCCTAGAGATTAGTGCTCTATCTGATGTGCATGTGGTAAAAATTTGCTCCCACTCTATAGGCTCTCTATTCACATCACTGATTGTTTCTTTTGCTGAGAAGGTTTTTGGTTGGATCCATCCATTTATTGACTCTTGATTTTATTTATTGCGCTATAAGAGTCTTATTAAAGAAGTCGGGGTTTAATCCAACATGATGAAGATTTGGGCCTACTTTTTCTTCTATTAGGTTCAGGGTCTCTGGTTTAATTCCTAGGTCCGTGATCCACTTTGAGTTGATTTTTGTGCATGGTAGAGATAAGGGCTTAATATCATTTTGTTGCATATAGATTTCCAGTTTTACCAGCATCATTAAGAGGCTATCCTTTCTCCAATGTATGTTTTTGGTGCTTTTGTCTAGTATGAGATAACTGTATTCATGTGGGTTTGTCTCTGTGTCCTCTATTTTGTACCATTGGTCTACAACTCTATTTTGATGCCAATACCATGCCATTTTTGTTACTATTGCTCTGTAGTATAAAGGTCTGGTATAGTGATGCCACCTGCTTCACTCTTCTTGCTAAAGATTGTCTATATGCTTTAGAAACAGCTTTTTCTGTAGAAACTGCTGATAGACTATTAGAATTTTTTTTTGTTTTTTTTTTTTGTGTGTGTGTGGTACCGGGGATTGAACTCAGGGGCACTCGACCACTGGGTCACATCCCCAGACCTTTTTTGTATTTTATGTAGAGACAGGGTCTCACTGAGTTGCTAAGTGCCTCACCATTGCTGAGGCTGGCTTTGAACTCGCAATCTTCCTGCCTCAGCCTCCCAAAGTGCTGGGATTACAGGCGTGCGCCACCGCGCCCGGCTTAGAAATTATTTTTATCTGTTCATTAAAGCTGGTTCCTTAAAGACTTGGCAATACATTGATACCTTGGCTCAAATTGTTGCAATCTGTCATCTTTGAAAGCCTGCCTTAAGAATGATAATTTTTTAAATTTTGGGTTTGAAAACCAGAAAAAAAGGTCAAAATCAGTCATAACCAATCAACTGAGAAAAAACTCATATAAAGTAAAAAGTAAAATACCCTCCAACCCTAATTTACCACAAAACAGGCTGATCTACAAATGCACTTTTACAAATAAAAGGTGAATTACAATTTCTACTTTTTCACACAGAAGTATATCATGCACATGTGTACCAGGTACCTGTCTTTCCACTATCTGTTGGTACCAGGACTTATTTAGCCAATTTTCTCACTGCTGAACAATACATTATTTCTAATTTCTTGCTATTTCAAATATGGCTTCAATGAACAGCCTTGCATATGTGTTCTTACTTTTTTAATTTCATTTTATTTTTTTAAGTGGGGTCTTGCTATGTTGCCAAGCTGGGCTCAAACTCATGGGCTCGGATGATCCTCTTGCCTCAGCCTCCTCACAGCTGGAACCCCGGGTCTACTCCACCGTGTTTGGCTGTACATGTATTATTGTATATTTTATTATTTCTGCAGAATTCTTAAGAGGGTTATTACTTAATTAAAAAGGATAGAAATGTTAAATCTTGATAATTGCTATCAAATTAGCCTCTTAGGAGGTTGATCAATTACACTCTCATAATGTGTAAGTACCACTTTCCCAAATCCTTCACTGCACTTAACATTATCAATTTTTAAAATTTGTACCTAATATGACTCTTGAAAAAATGTTTTCGTTCACATCCCCCAAATATCTATTTATTTTTAGATGTATTTGGCCATGTTGAAACTTCTGTTCATGTCCTGATATCCGCCATCGGTTTACCCACGGGCTCATCTTCCTCTTGCGGCTCACTCATACACTCGCCGCTCTGAGCCCCCACAGGAGCTAGCAGAACTCACAACTCACTTCATCACTGTGCCCAGTTCCAGTCTGCCCTTCATTTGAGGACCCGGCATCATCTATGGACATGTCAGCTTTATTGATTAATTTATGCTTCTACTGTTTCACACCCTTGCACACAGCAATCAAAGACATCTATTGGCTACTAATGACCAACAGCTCAAAGGTTCCCAGTACTCTGAGAAGTTCTAACACAAAGAGAGATGGTTACAGGCTAGCATCACACCACGGCATCCACCACGTCCAATTAGGTACATACACAGCAGAGTCACAGCACACCTGGGCACACTGTGGGCCGCCTTAAAGAGACAGAGCCATCTATTCTTACAAGAGATTGTTAAAGTGATTACAGACAACACACTCATTAATCCATATAAAAATATATGGATGTTAAAAAAAAAGCCAAACCAAAACACACCCTCCAAAAATGACAAAGAGTTTGCTTTGAGCGGCCTTTTCTTTAAACTCGGTCTTTAGATGTCATTTTAACTCCATCATTTAAAAAAAGTTTTAATTATGAAATTAGTGATAATGGTTGCTTAGCTGTGAATATAATAAAAACAATGCTTTCTACACTTTTAAGAGTTGAATTTTATGGTATATATATTACATCTCAATTAAGCTGCATTTTTTCATTTATTTTTTTTCTGAGATGGGAGTCTCACTATGTTGTCCAGTTGTTGTTGTTTAAAGTAAATTTTAAAAGCTAAAATACTATTCTATAGGAACATGGTATGTAGGAGTTCTCTACACTTCCTGTTTAATTTTGCTACAAACATAAAATTGTTTTAAAATACAAAGTCTAGTTTAAAAAAACTAATGGTGCATTTTTTTTAAAATTTGCATTAATCATGTGTTCAAAAATTCTGGAAGGCAATAAAAGCTGCAGCAGGCCAAGATTCCAACCCCTTGTTTTTGGCAATGGTATCTGATGAGTGTACTGTTGAAAGTGACTCCTTAAAAGTATCGCTGAAGTGAGTTCTCAGCATATTGGAAAACTTCTGAGTTCTGGATCCGAGGGCAGAGAGATCTGCTCTCCCAGGGTGCTTTTTAGAACTAACAGTGTTAACACAGGAAGAGGGAATGTCTTAGGGACAGTCACTCCTCTTCCTACTTTGGCTCAGCTTCTGGGTTTCCAGCTGGTGATTAATGAAGATTTCATTGTGTTGAGCTATTTCACATAAAAAATTAAGTTCTAGGTTAATTAAAAAGCCACAGAGAATAAATTAATTCCATTTGTCAACAGCATACTATAACAAATGACAGTCCTCTGGGGACTGGCTATTCTATTAGAACTTTCTGTTTGAATGCTTAAGCCACAAAGGATGGGAGAACTTGCAACAGATATTACATTTAGGATGGCTTAAAAGAAAAGCCAGAGTCATCTCCAAGATGGTTGCGTGAAATTGGTTTACGGTAATGAATTTGGTAATAATAGACTTCTGAATTTAAAGTTTCTACTCTCTGAAAGGCAATAGAAGCTGGTACATGCCTGTAACCCCAGGGAGTTACGAGGCTGAAGCAGGAGGATCACAAGACTACGGCCAGCCTGGGCAATTTAGAGAGACCCTGTTTCAAAATAAAAAGAAAGAAACTAAAAAGGGCTAGGGACTTAGTTCAATGGTAAAGTGCCCCTAGGTTCAATCCCTAGTACCAAAAAGAATTAGGGGGTAGAAAAATAAGAATTATTGTTATTCCCAAATAATAAATGGGAACAAAAGTTTTTTGTTTTTTTTTTTGTTTTTTAGTTCTGGTGGTCTGATGTATGGAAAGAGGCACTGGGATCCTAAGAGTCAGAAGTTTAAATTAACTTTCACAGGTGTGAAATCTGTCCTGGAAGCTCAAGGAAGGGAAAACTTCTCTCTGGAAAGAAACTTGTTGCTGTAGTTTCTTGTTTGTCTTGGGGAAGTTCTTAGGGGGTGGGACATAAATCAAATCAATAGGGACAGACCTCAAGCTGAGGAATAGCCAAGGGAACGTCAGGTTCTCTCTAACCATGCCCGTTCCTCTCACCTAAAGTACCTTTAAAAGCACCAAAAAAGGTGCCATTAGAACACGAATGTCCTTACAACGAAGATCTGCAGGTTGGAGCTGGTGGCCTGTTGGACACGATATTTGCCACGAATTCCTGCATTTCTTCCACTTTCGGTTTGTTACCTTGATGGCATTTTTGTAGACTCATTCAAGGAGCCATTTCCCCATTGTCTTCCCCGGCAGTGTCATTTAGAAGAGGCAGAGGGCCTTCTTTAGGAGTGGTCTTGCTTGCCCTGTGTGTGCGTCAGTCAAACTGTGGGACTGAGTGTTCCCCACATGTTACTCCATTTCAAAGGACAAGGGGCCCCCACTCACTCACAGAAACCCAGAAGCTGATAAAGTACTGGGCCGTCTACTGAGGAGTAAGACCAGGAGGGAGTTTTATACTGAACACTAGCAATCTACGCCTGCTCAGATTTATTACATCTCAGTCACCAAAACAAAAGCTAGTACCCCAAGGTTAATACTGGGGTCTCATTTTAAAATATATTATTTTTTTCTCTACCATTGATATTACCCTTCAACTTCAAGGGCAGAAATATTATATTGTCTTACTTTAAAATAAAAAAAGGAAGGGACAAAAATTCTTTTTCCATTCTATGGGCACCAAAGGGACATGGCCACGACTCTAAGAAAAATGATATTTGTGACACAGAGCATAGTACTTTGAACACAGTAGGTAATAAAAAAACCTCATAAATATAGAATAAGAGCTCTTCTGGGGAAAGTTTTATGTGTCTGCCTCTCCACAGACTTCCTCTTCTTTTTCCTATGTTTTCTCCTACTTCCATAACCCCCAGCCCAAAAAACTGATGGGTCGCAAAATCTTATTGTATTGTGGAAGGTGGGGAATGAGATCATTATGGATCTGCTTCTTCCTGATTATATGCTAGAGCCACCCTCTGGTGTCAAAGACTTATGATAAAACAAATTCCCTCAGGAAAACAGGTCCTCTCCTCTCCTTTTGGGGTTCATGGTCAATGAGCAGAACAATTTCTCATGTCTCAAAGAAATGATGGCTTAAGATGTAAGATAGGTGGTCCACGCCTGTAATCCCAGCAGCTTGGGAGGTTGAGGCAGGAGGATCATGAGTTCAAAGCCAGCCTCAGCAAAAGCAAGATGTTAAGCAACTCAGTGAGACCCTATTTCTAAATAAAATACAAAATAGGGCTGGGGATGTGGCTCAGTGGTCAAATGCTGCTGAGTTCAATCCCTGGTAACAATAACAACAAAAAAGATGTAAGGTGGGTATACTTCCATCTGATAATTTTTTAATAATGTTTTTCATTCAAAAACAAAATCAGGTTTACCTGGGATTTTAATAAGAGATGGTTGAAAAATAACAAATAATGGTAGAATTGTACAGATGAATCAGATGTACAGTAAAGTCTATCTGTGATTTCTGATGGGGAGAGATTTTAAAAATGTTATCCAGGGAGTCATGTAATCAAGAAAAATAAAATAAAAAATTTTAAAAATCAATCTACACAACAAGGAAGTGAGAGTTAATAGTCTTTGTAACCTCCCTAGGGATGTGGTAAAAGCTTCATTGTCTGAGTCACAGAAAATTATACTGGGGCCTGGCTTTCACAAACACTGGCCAGAGGGTGTGTGTTGGGAGGGGAGGAAGATAGCCCAGGGTCGCTACCGCAGACTGTCTTCCCTAGTTCTCGTCATCCTAATTTTGATTTCTATTTTCCTAAAGGGAAAAGTGTGACATCTAAATAAGTTATTTTCAACCTATTATTTGTTTGAAGGGAGAGAAACTCTGTACTAGATAAATTAAAACAAGGCAAACATTATATCACATGTGGGAAATTAACCAGCAGGAATGAACTATGCTACACATCTCTTTTTTATCTCTGCCTAGAAAGGTGAGGTAAATCCAACCATTGGGGTGGGGAACAACTCAGTTGGTAGAGTGCTTGCCTCCTATGCACAAGGCCCTGGGTTCAATACCCAGCACCACAAAAAAAAAAAAAAAAAAAAAAAAAAAAAATCCAACCATTGCTCATTCCTTCTCAGTCACTGGAAGGAATTTTGCAGGGGGAAAAAAATTGAAATCAGAATTTAAAGTCAAAATGTTCTAATCACTACCAATAAAAATACATTTTAGTGCCTATATAACATAATATGTTACGGTAATTTTTACAAATTTAGCCGGTATTAATGAAATTAACAAATGTTACCCCTATCATTGCCATTTTTTTTTTCAAAACTAAAACATTTTGAATGGAAATTTCTCTTTTAGATTATACACTGAATTGAGTACTTGATATCTCGGCCAATATCATTAATCTTAGGTGTAATAAAATGATGCCTTGAAGAAAAACTGAAATATTCAAGTCAGCATGTCCCTCTCCCTGGGCTTTCTGCCTTCAAACATTTCTGCCCATTTAAAAGTAAGTTTTCTGCCTCTTTCTTTCTTTCCTTTTTTTTAAAAAATGGATTGAACTCAGGGGCATTCCACCACTGAGCCACATCCCAGAACTATTTTGTGTTTTATTTGGAGACAGGGTCTCACTGAGTTGCTTAGAGACTCACTTTTGCTGAGACCCACTTTGAACTTGAGATCCTCCTGCCTCAGCCTCTGTGCCCGACTTGCCTCTTTTCTGTTTTAACTTATTTTTTTAAAATTTTTATTTATTTATATGCAGTGCTGAGAATTGAACCCAGGACCTCACACATGCCAGGCAAGTGTTCTACCACTGAGCCACAACTCCAACTCCTCCTGTTTTAACTTATTACTTCTAGTAGGTTGGTAAGTCCGATTCTCACAGTTGCTTTGTCTTTCTAATTTTACTTCTTCTTGCACTGTGGGATGAGAAATTAGATAATCAAGACTCTGTAAAGAGAGAATCACTAAGTGTTGAGTGAAAACGGAAGAGCTCCCCCAGGAGTCGGGTTTAGAGGACGGCTGGCATTGCTTTGCCTGCTGCAGCTGGACAGATCAAGTTTGGCTGCTCTGCTGTGTCCTAAGTGGATAAGGTCATTGTTCAGGTTATCTAAGGGGAAACTCAGGCATTTTTGCACAGTAAAAACAATAGGAAAAGATGGCTTCTGTCTCTTTAATTTGCAACTCAGAGCTGCCACTTTGTACCATACCTGAAACACCAGCACTCAGAGCCTCATTGTGGACATTCTTTGTGAGTTTAATTTCCTCCATGGTCATGACTTTGGTAAATGTTACTGAAATAAAAAGTACAGCATGCAAGTCTGTGAGCACAAAGCTTATGGAAATGGGGATAAATGGGCCCCGGAACTTGATCACCAATTCTGTCCTAGGTCTGCCTCGTGACTGAAAGCAAGCATATTACCTTTCACTATTCGATGCGTATAATATGTAACAGAATGGGCAAGATGGAGGAGCAAAGGGATACCTGTAATAAAATTCTGAAATTATTACTGCTTTTCACAGTCTATAAAAACTGTACATCCACTGAATTACAGTCTCCATCAAATTGCTGACCCTTGTCCTGAGCAAGAAATTTATTGTATTCCTCATACCTGAAAAGGAAAGGCAGGATTAGTTGAGGGGTGCTGTCCTTTTTATTATTAGCAGAAACAATGTTTACACCGAAGGAAACTATTTCATCTCCAAACCAGGCATAAGAAAAATAGATCTTACCAAATTTATAACCCTCTTACATTTCAACTATGATGTTTCAAAATGATCTCTAATATCCAAAGATGCACATTCTGCTATTATAGTATAATTTCTCTTGACACCCTCAGGATAAAAGGACAGGGTTATAAAACTAAACATAATAGCATTTTCTATTGTTCCTGAATTATTTTCCCTGTAACTCAAAATTCTTTGCAGATATTCATTCACATAGATGTTGTTTATTACAAGAATACCCTTGATCAGAAAAATGATCTTTGAAACATTTTAATTTGTATTAGGTCAATGCTGTGGTTTGAGTGTGTCCCTCAGGGATTCATGTGTTGGAGGCTTGGTCTTCAATATGGCAGTATTAAAAGGCTAAGTTGTAGCTCACTGGTAGAGTACTCGCCTAGCATGAATGAGGCACTGGGTTCAATCCTCAGCACCACATGAAAATAAAATAAAGATATTGTGTCCACCTACAACTAGGAAAAAAAAAAGTGGTAGAATCCAGTAGAAAATAATAAGGTCACTAGGGTCACTGCTCTTAGAAGGGATTATAGTAGCTCTCATGGGACCTGATAATTTTTGAGAAAGCAATTTATTGTTAAAGAGCAAGCCTGACCTGTCTTACCATGTGACCTCTCTCTCCACACACATTCAAGCCATAATGTCATCTGCCATGGTGTGACACAGCCAAGGAGGCCCTCACCAGAGCAGAGCAGAAGTTAACACTATGTCCTTTTTTTTTTTTTGGTACCGGGGATTGAACTCAGGGGCACTTGACCACTGGGCCACATCCCCAGCCCTTTTTTGTATTTTTATTAGAAGCAGGGTCTCACTGAGTTACTAAGTGCCTCGCCATTGCTGAGGCTGGCTTTGAACTCGCGATCCTCCTGCCTCAGCCTCCCAAAGTGCTGGGATTACAGGCGTGCGCCACCGCGCCCCGGCTTAACACTATGTCCTTAAAGTCTCCACTTCTTTTCTTTATGAAGTACTCTGCCTCAGGTATTTTGTTATAGAAACATAAAAACTAATGTAGATCATCTTTATCATTCTGTATTGCCAGTTATCATGTGCTTCTGTTTTAAGTTTTATATATATAGAAAATTAAATATCATGTAGTATTCTATCTCATACCCAAAGGCTCCTTAGGCACCCATCTTTCTCCTTGGTGTGAGTAATCACCTAAAATTGTCTAACCATAATATCATATATTTTTTTAAACCTCTTAGACCTTTTTATACTATCAACCATGTTTTTAAATAATATTTTTAGTTGTAGATGGACACAATACCTTTATTTGATTTATTTATTTTCATGTGGTGTTGAGGATCCAACCCAGTGCCTCACACGTGCTAGGCGAGCACTCTACCACTGAGCTCAACCCCAGCCCCCAACCATGCTGTGAAGCTTTCATTTCTCTGCATTTCCATAAGCTTTAAACTGTTGATCTTGGCTGAGGCTGTGGCTCAGTGGTAGCACACGTGCCTGACATGTGTGAGGCACTGGGTTCAATTCTCAGCACCGCATATAAATAAATAAAATAAAGCTTTGTCTATCAACAACTAAAAAAAAAAAAAAAAAATTAAAAAAAAAAACCCGTTGATCTTTGGAAATTCTATAGCTTTGGCCAGTTGTTTAGTACAATATTCTTCCATGATGCCCTTGTGATCTTTTCTCTACGCATTTATAGATGGGGTTTGACTCCCCTCCCCTATTCTGGAGCAGTGGTTTCCCTACTTCAACATCCCATCAGTAAGTATTTCCCTAAAATATCTTTTTCTTGAACTCTTCCATTCCAAGTTCTTATTTTTTTTAAAGGACTCACATCACCTGCAAAAAAATCTAAAATAGAAAACATCAAAAAGAAAACTTTTTTTTATACTTCTTATCAACATTACAACAGATGCCTCTTCTGTACAAAGCCCTAAATTTATTGTTACCACCCTTAATGTTATTGAACTTATTGCTATGACAACTAAACAGTGTCCATATAAATGTCATCTCTTCATTTGGAATTGGCCAGATCACCAAGAGGTTTAAATTACTGCAAGGGGTTAATCCATTTTCAGAGAACTCTATTTCCCATGTGTCTCAGTCAAGTCAGGCTGCTATAACAAAATACCATAGGCGTGGCTCACAAACAACAATTTATTTCGCACAGTGCTGATGACTAAGAAGTGTGACAGGGCTCCAGCAGATTCAGTGTCCAGGGAGGACCCGTTCTCTGGTTCACTGATGGTGCCTTCTAGCTGTGTCCTCAGGTAGTGCAAGGGCCTAGCTGGCTCTCAGAGGCATCTTTTATAAAGACACAAATTTCATTCATGAAGGCTCTTCCCTCATCACCTATTCACCTCCCCAGGCATAGCCAGCTAACACCATCACCCTGGAGGCTAGGATTTTAATACAGGCATTTGGGGAGCGGGGGCCCAAGTATTCAGACACTCTGGTTTTATGGTTTTACTTTTCATTTGGCTTATCTCTGAAACAAGCTATAATATTAATGTTTTCCTGTTCAATTTTGATTCATTTTGTGTATCTTTTAGCTGCATTCCTCTGGACTTGCTAACCTTAAAAATCCCATCATCACCAAAGAATTGGATATTTTGAGGCTTTGCTACTTTTGTTGCTGTTTTCGTGAGCACCGCCAGATTGCTGTGAATGGCACAATATTGCTTTTGGATGCAATTTCCTGGGCTTGACTTACAAATGCCCTCTGTTGGTTTGCTTTGAAATCAGTCATACCTTCTCCTTTGTAAAATGTATTGCCACTGTATACTGCAAATTTTGCCTGTGACTTTGCCTTTTACAATCTACTTATCTAATGAAATGTTAGTAAAGAGATGGGAAAATATATCATGATAGATCACCCTACGTATGAGCCTGTTTCTAATCATTTTATATCTACCCGTACTGATTTTTATAGTGCTCATATTGGTGTATTTTCCCATTTAATCCAAGTCATCAATTACTTACTGACTGCCCATAGGGCTATGATATCAACCTATGCAAACAATTACTTACTGACTGCCCATAGGGCTATGATATCAACCTATGCAAACAGAGGTGTAAGTCATAGCTTACCCCTAGCAAATTTACATTCTCAACAAAGACACACTGGAGGAGGCTCCAGTGCTGAAATATTTAAGAAGGAAGGAAGGAAGGAAGGAAGGGAGAGAGGGAGGGAGGGAGGGGAGGGAAGGAGGGAAAAAAAGAACCACTTTTCCTAATTTTCTAAGTAAAGCATAGTTCCCTATAAGCATACTTTGATTTAGTGTATGTCAATTTGCAAGCGAGTCCCTGAGATCATATATACAATACCAGGCATAGGAGAAGTAGCAATTTACAATTTTGTTGAAGAATGATTCTCAGAACTCTATATCAACAAATGAATCTCAATATACATGTGTTATTCTCCATTCATACTGCACATTTGGGGAAAGAAATTATATGCTAATGTGAAATGAACAATTTGGGAATGAAGAAAATCTCTAGATGTGTCCTTTGAAATTCTCAAAAGTCTATTTCGCAGCATACGTTTGATCTTTTATTTCCCACATACCCTTTTGGCAGTTACTTTTTGTTTGTTTGTTGTTTTGGTACTGGGGATTGAACTCAGGGACACTCGACCACTGAGCCACATCTCCAGCCCTATTTTGTATTTTATTTAGAGACAGGGTCTCACTGAGTTGCTTACCATCTTGCTGTTGCTGAGGCTGGTTTTGATCTCATAATCCTCCTACCTCAGCCTCCCAAGCCACTGGGATTATAGGCCCAGTGGGCCACACTACTTTTAAATAGATGAATGAGTGCTGCGATATTCTGAAAGGACCTAACTGCAGTCATCCTCCTGGGAGCCCAGCAAATATCATGGTAATATGCTCAGCTGGGTTCTTAAAGATGAATCGGACACTGGTTTGCACAGGAAGAATTCGGTCCTGTGCTCTAGGATCATTTGGAGTGAAGGGAGGCTGATATTAATTAATTCTATGCCACTCCCCTCTATCTTCAAAGATCTTTCATGCCTGTATTTTGTAGGAAAAAGTTAACTTTTTAAGATCAGTAAGTCTTCTCATTTTACTTATTTGGAGTAGAATATTTTTCTTAGCTTATCTTGGTCTTTTTTTCATCTCTTTCATTTCTCCACTTTTCCTCGTGGTCAACCTCCTCCGACTAGTATGCACATGATTAACTTCCTCATACCCTGTGTTCCTACTTATCATGCCCTACCTTGAGACTACAATACTGGACAGCTATTGATTGCTGAAATCTGCAGGTAATGGCTGTGCCATGGCTCAAAGTTAAACCAGCACTGCACTTTCTTTAAACAGGGAGTAAACTTACCAGAGCAACGAGTTTTGCTCTTCTTTCAACATATGGTAAGCTCACATTTATCTACAGTGTGAAAGTTCTTGAAAATCTGTCATAGAAGAGGCCTTCAGTGGTCTTTATAGCTTTCGCTACTGAGGTTGCTCTCGGAAGAGTCTACAGTTTATCCATGGTTGTACATCACAGATGGGAACTGGTTTTGTTCTGCCACTAAGAATTCATTTTAGCCTCATAAATGGTGGCTGCGGTGCTCCGCAGGTCTCCCTTGAGGAATGGTCACTTGTTCCCTATCTGCTGGCAGAGCTGCTGAAGAACACGTGACCTGGGGCAGGGGGGATAACTGCGCCCACACACATCCACTTTCAAATCCCTGGAACATGTGAAAATGTTCTCTTACGTGGCGGAGGGGATTCTGCAGATGGGATGAAGTGAGGGACGTTCAGATGGCAGGATGAGCCAGGACGATCTGGGGAGGCCCAACAGAGTCACCGGGTCTTATAAGAAAGAACCAAGCACGTGAGGGTCGTGGGAGGAGATGTGATGATGGGAAGCACAGGTCACAGCGGGAGGCAAGACACTGGAAGATGCTATGTGGCTGTCTTTGAAGAAGAGGAAGCAGACACAAGCCCAGGAAAGCAGGCAGCCTCCAGAGCATGGACAAAGCAAAGCAAGGGAGTCTGTCCCAGAGCAAGCTGAAGGAAGCAGCCCTGCCAACTCACTTTAGACCGCCCTCTTCAACTATAGTTTTGTTGTTTTAAGCCACTAACTTTGTGGTAATTTGTTACAGCAGCAACAGAAAACTAATACACATTCCAAGAAAAATGATCAAGGTTTCTGTGGACATATAATTTGGGAAACAATATTCCCGATATCACCTTCCAAATGTCTATACCTTAAGAAGTCTTACAGGAAGAACCCTGCTGAACTTTGTTTAAATCATAATTCCCCCCAAAGTATTTAACCATAGATATTTTTTAAAAAATATTTTTTGTTATAGATGGACACAATATCTTTATTTTTATTTATTTATTTTTATGTGGTGCTGAGGATCAAACCCAGTGCCTCACAAGTGCTCTACCACTGAGCTACAACCCCAGCCCCTAATCATTTTAAGGAATATCCCTTAAATCTTTCTTTAGAATTATTATGCTGTGGAATTCACTCTCAGAAACAAAGGTTTAAGCGGTTACTTCATGGACGGTGGTGGCACAAAGAGGTGCAGGTATTCTTGTGAGCATTTACCTAGCCAGGAACTAAGCACATTCACTGAATCATTTCCAGGCGTCCTTTATGGCTGAATATTGTGATAGGTCCTGGGACAGGGGTGGAGGGCATGACAAATGAGACTATCATTGAGTAGGACATACAATACATTTATCAGAAATTGTGAGCTACATAGAGTTTAAACTCTGCATATGAGAGAGAGAAAGACAAGACAGATGGTGGTTAGGCAGAGGTGAATGAACTGCTGTAGGAGTTTGTGGGGTGGGGGTGGGGAATCTTTCTGGGAGGGGAGGAGTCAGAGGATGAACTGGGAGGAGATGGCATTCAAATGTTTTCTTTAAGGACCAGAGGGAGAGGCTTTTACCAGAAGAGAGAGGTGAGAAGAGAGGAAGGGCACCCCAAGCTGGGAGATCAGGGAACAAGCAGGCACTACACAAATCAAGGACTGAGTCCCTTCCACAGGGGGAGCACCTCAAGCCTTGGGAAACCCCATCCTCATCTGTGCAATAATAATAATTTAAAGTTGGGGTTCCAGTTCTAGTAAAAGACCAACATTTGTCACCAAAAAAAAGATATATAAATATGTATACTTTTAAAAATATGAAGTATTTGTAACTACACTTTTAATATAAAACTTAAGTTCTGTCTCAAATACTCTCTTTGAGGGAGGATATTTTTCTGCATGGAGTGAACTTTCTGAGATTGTATAGTACTATTTTTGGAGTGGAGGTACTTGGGATTGAACTTGGGGGCATTTTAACACTGAGCTATATCCCCAGTTCTTTATATTTTTTTTATTTTTGTTTGTTTTTGAGACAGGGTCTTACTAAATTGCTGAGGCCAGCCTTGACCTTGTGATCCTCCTTCCTCAGCCTCCCCATTGTTGGGATTTCAGGCATGCACCACCATGCCCAGCCCTATAAAGTTTAGATGTGTGCCCTATAAGGTTTAGATGCTTATTCCTTTTCCTTGTGAATCTTTCAGAGAACTATAGCCTTCTTCACTGTCCCTTGGGCCTTTGAAATTTAGTTCAGAATTAAGAGTGCATTTATTTCAAAGCACAATATTAATTTTGTGTGCAAGTGTATCACTGACATATTCTGCTTTAGTATTAAATGATAGAGGAGGACCATTTCTATGCTGACTTTAGTTTTTTGTGTTTGGTGTCAATGTTGATGGGAGAAAAACCTACGTTACTGTTTGTTTTTGTAAGCCTAGAATCCAGATCAGTGCCTTTTCACCTTTTCCATGGGAGGCATTTGGCATATTTGTTCAAATGGTAAAAGGATCATGGAAGGGGCTAGAGTTGTGGCTCAGTGGTAAGAGCACTTGCCTAGCATGTGTGAGGCCCTGGGTTCAATTCTCAGCACCACATATAAATAAACAAATAAACTAAAGGTCCATCAACATCTAAAAAAATATTTAAAAATAAAAGGATCATGGAAGTGAGATCTTGGCTATACTTGGGCCAATTTAGAAAAAGAAATACATTTTTTATTTATATTTATTTATTTAAATATAAAATAGGTGGCATTATAGAGATAAGGGATTCAACCGATTTTTTTTTTTTTTGCTTCTAGCTCCTAGAAGAACTAAGCCTACCATTTTCTAGAGGAGATGTCCACACTGTCCCTAGGCTTAAGCCAAAGATTCTGGCAAATCTAGCAGTTATTTTCTAGAGTTACACTGGGCTCCTGCAAGGACAGGATTTAGAGGATCCAAGGGCCTCCTTTCAAGAAGCCTGTTCCCAAAAGCATGACCTCTGGAGATTGTGCCCCCCTGCTTGTCTGGCAAACACCTTCTCTTCTTTCAGGAGGGCTCGGGTGACACCCCTGGGAGGCCCTGGCTCCCTGGGGCAGTTGTTTACTTTGCCCTTTGTGCTCTCCAGCACTCTGTGCAAAACTCTCTCAAATATCACTAATCACATTTTATCCTGTTATCTGTTTACATATCTGAATCCAGTTCAGTGAAGTTGAGTTCACGTTGTACTGCCCTAAGTATCTGCTAGGGCTGTGCTCAAAGGCTGGAAGGACTCTAGCCTTAGGAAGACTCTGGCCTCTTACAGAGGGAGGCAGAAGAACCCAACTACTTAGAGACCTTTGTAAGGGCAGAACAGGACGCAGAGGAGGACGTGACCATGAACTCCGGGAGGGAGGGTGTTATGTCACAGCCTTAGTCCTCAACACAGGGTCTGGCCCCTAAGAAGCCCCAGATTGTTACAGAAGAAGGGAGAGAGGAAGAGAAGAGGGACGTGGGGGGAGGAATCACAGCATGCCTGCTGGGTACTCTGAAGGCAGGATTTTCGGGCTTCTGGAAGAGATCTTTCGGAGCAGATAGTCATGATTCAGTCCTAGCTAGCCCGCAATACAGAGCGTGAAGATCACCATCCGATGGAGACAAGCCAGCACTTGCCCCGTATTTAACTGTGGTCCCCCAGGTGCCCGTGAACCACACTGTCCTCCCTGGAGGTCTACAGAAGAGGCTTGCTGAGGTTGCCCTCGTGGGGCCGCTAGCGCGACATCAACCTAGGTCTTGGCCTCTGCAGTACCAGAGGCGCTTCCGCTCCCACAGAGGGATTTAACAAGAATTTCGTTGCTCTCAGAACCTTGGGCAACATCCATTTTCCCGCTTCTGGCCAGTTTCCTCTGTGCAGCGGTCTTAGGTTACTGTAGTCGGGCAGATGGGGAGAGGGATCACATTTCAAGCCTCCGTCTGCACCCCTGAGCCCTCCCTGAGCAGTTTCACCCAGGAGGGCGGGGAGGAGGGACGGGGATCAGCACCCCCCAGGAGATGACAGTGTCAAGTATGCCTCAAATTTTCATCTTCAACGGTTGGTGTCATCTAACTCCCTTGGGAGAGACTACGCTTTGTTGCTTAGACTAGCAATATAATCTCTAGCCATCCCAATGCCAAAATATCAGTTACAGCTTCATTTGTATGATGGGATGCGCTGGAGTTCAGACCACTGGAACAATGGCGTAAGTCAGGGTATGGGGCAAAACACTGGATGGGATCAAGCCCCACGTGAAATGAACTAAGGCAAAGTCAAATTCTCTATATGGTCACATATTAAGTAACAAAATTCCAAACTGCTCTTTGTCTCATTAAGCAAAGGGGTGCAGGTACTCCTGAAGGGGTTATCTTCTTGGAAGTCCCAATTAGAAAGAAATTCACACTCCCACAGCACCCCAGCTCTCCCCACATAATGATACTGAAAAAACAGTAAGTGATTTGTAATTAGAAATAAATGTTTTACCAGACACAGAAGGCCACCTGAATATGATTCCATTCACATGAAATATCTAGAATAGATAAATGTATAGGGAAAGAAAGCAGATGGGTGGTTTCCAGCGGCTGAGAAGAGAAAGAAATGGGAATAACTGCTAAAGGGGTATGGTTGGGACCACCCCCCCCCCCCCCCCCCCCCCCCCCCCCCCCCCCTTTTTTATCCAGGTAATGAAAAGGTTTTGGAATGAGACAGTGGGGATGGTTGTACAACACTGTGAATGTACTCAATGCCACCAAACTGCCTGCTTTCAATGACTGATTTTACGTTACGTGGATTTTCACCTGAATAATTAAAAAATGTTTTATAATTAAAAGACTCATCATTTCTCATTGCTCAATAGTCCACCATCACCGGGAAACAAGGGGAGGATTTTGCTCCCATTCCACAGAGCTAAGAGGGATTAAATAGGTCTCTCAATTCTAGTATTTGTCACCTTTTGACCTTTTTGTGTGTGAAAAGCACAGTATTTCCCAGATGTCTATAGCACAGAAGTAATTCAAACCAGTGACCCCTGATTTGTTTGGCCACACAGTCTAACTTCACAGTCAGCATTAGTAGTGGCAGGAACAGCAACTGTTGATCTACAGTTACCAAGTACTGGCTGGGTCACCCAAAGCCAGTTGAATAGGCCTGTGTCTACCTGACTGAGCCCAGCAGGCCTGGGTGGTCCAGCTGGCTGCAGGGAGCGGCGTTCTGGGGTGGTGACAAGACAAAGACCACAGACAGGTTGTTTCAAGTCAGTGGAAGGATACGAAAAGGGGCAATTTCCACACACTTTCAGGATCAAAGCAAATCAATGTTAACAGAGAGCAGAAAGATCTTTGGAAAAGAGGCCGCATTTTTCTTTTTGACCTTTTTAGACTTAGAAGAACACAGGCTTCAACACAGAAATCCAACGCAGGGTGCTGTTCAGGGGAAGAAGCCCCCATAGCTTTGGGGGCATCAAAACACATTTAGAACAGAGGTGACAAGAAGCTTCCTTCCTTGAAAGGAAGCTACAGCCCACTCAGGAGAGGCAGGCCAGGCTTGCCCCCCACCTGCCCTCTCCACACACACACCCCCATGGCTTCGGAGCCCTGGACAGACAGGCCTCCCCAGCCCTCACCCACCAGCGCCTCAGCTGTTTTCCCTGCCTGGGCTGGAGTTCTGGGTGTGTCTCTACTCTTTCCAGTCTTGACCTTAGGACATTTCCTTCCTACTGCAGCTTTGTCTCACCTCCCAGACCGAACACTCAGCTTTGCGTGCTGGGTTTTCCTTGACCAGGATTTAGACATTGCACCAGCACAACCACCTTGGGTGGCTTCATCCACAGTCAGCCCAGCCAGGAATGTCACCTGAGGGCTGTGTGTCCTCACAGGGAACTGTTGTGTTCTGTTCTGATGTGCCCTTCTTTTTCTCAGGCATACCTCTCAACACTATGTCTACAGTATGGCTCTAATGTTGGTTCAGACTCACAAACGGCCAGACAAGCTTCATATTTAGCAGGAATCTTTAAATATAATGAAAAGCAAAATTCATTAAATGCTTTCAAAATCCCCTCATTCTACTGCAATAAGCCAGCCAATTCTCTCTCTCTCTCTCTCTCTCTCTCTCTCTCTCTCTCTCTCTCTCTCTCACACACACACACACACACACACACACAAGCACACACACAAATATTTTTTTACCATGTTACTTGAGGGAAAAAATGTATTCTTGTCACAAAATGTCCTACAAGCCACAGAAATTAATTGCAATATTATTTCCTGGAAAAAGTCCTGAAAGAGGAAAGAAGCATCTGTTTCCTATGTTTATCAGGCCATGAGATGAAACAGGCAAGGTGGGAGTGGGAGGCAGACGGGGCTCCTACTTTCCCTTGGGTGGGAGCGCGGAGACGGAGCACCGAGCAACATGATGGGACTACAATACTGTCTGGGTGCGACTCCTGCCCCAGTCCAGGGCAGCTCTCCGTCAGCTCCAGCCTGACATCACAGTCACATGCACACATGTGACACGGTGTCACCTGATCTGGCTTTTTTGATTGCTGACTCTGACCTTCAGCCATTCATTTGAACTTTCTGAACCTGTTATCTCCACTTGTAAGGTGGGAGTGGTGATATCTATTAAGTGTTTAGGATGACTATGACGGGTTTGATTGTGGCTCCCGAAAAGATATGCTGAGGTCCTGACCCCCTGTTCCATAGGAGGTGACCCTACTTGGACATAGGGTCATTGCACTTGTAACTAGTTAAGACGAGGTGTCACTGGAGGAGCGTGAGCCCTTCATCCCACACGTGGGGGCCCTTAAGAAGATGGAGGATGACCACCTGAAGATGTAGACCCTGCAGGGGAGCCCCGTGACAACAGAGGCAGATGCTGGAGTGACAGAGCTGCCAGCTGAGGAGCACCAGGGATTGCCAGGCACCCCCAGGAGCCAGGAAGAGGTAAGGAAGGATCCCCACCTCTGTCTCAGAGGGGGAGCATGGCCCTAACTTGACTTTGAACTTGCCCACAGAAGCGTGGACTAATACAATTCTGTTGTAAACCACGTGGTTCCTGGTACTTTGTTACGGCAGCCTAGGAAGCCAGTGTGGTGGTGAGGTCTGATTTACTCTGTGTGTGTGTGTGTGTGTGTGTGTGTGTGTGTGCGCGTGTGTGTTCACTACAGAGGAAGCACACTGAGAGTAAACCAGGCCGACAAGAAGGAAACTTCTCTTGTGTGTCTGCCATGGTTTGAGTGTGTACCCCAGAATTTATGTTGGAAACTTAATTCTGAATGCAACAGTGTTGGGAGGTGGGGCTCAATGGGAGCTGATCAGGTCCTGTCCCTATCATGGCGTTGGGTTAGTCACTGTGAACATGTATCTATTATAAAAGCAAGTTTGGCCTGCTCTTGCTCCCCACTTTTGCCCTCTGTTGCTCTTTCACCTTCCTCCATGAGATGATGCAGCATGAAGACCCTGGCTGGATGCTAGTGCCACACTCTTGGGTTTCTCAGCCGCCAGAACCATGAGCCAAAGAAGTTCCTGTTCTTTATAAACTACCCAGTCTCAGGTATTCTGTTATAGCAGCAGAAAATGGATGGAGACAGTATCTAACCAATGGAAATGTCATGATTTCCTCTGGACCTGACATTGCCTCTCCAGATTCCCTCCCATCACTCTGCCTCCCACTTACTCTGTCCTGGCACGCACCAGCTACACCCTCTCCTTAGCTGCTTCCTCTGTGAGATTCCATCTTTCCTCAGTGAGCCCCTAGCTATTCAATTTAACACTATAATGAAGACCCATCCACCTTCAAATACTCCCAACTCCCCTTACTCTGCTCCATTTTTTTTTCTTTTTTCCACATTCTTGTTAGCCTCTAATATCCTAATAACACATTTGTTATGTGCATTATCTATAATGTCTCTCTTCATGCTAGGACATAGGCCCAGAAGGGCAAGATCTGCACCTGCTTCATTCACCGATGGGACCAAGCATCTGAAACAGGACCTACTTCACTGGAAGTACTCAACAAACTTTTTTTTTTTTTAAAGTCCATCATTCATTTTTAAACAATCACATAATTATTACAGAAGCCACATATGTGCACTGCAAAAAATTAGAAATAATTAAAAATTTCAAATTCCCACTGTCCAGTAAAATCTCTAAAACTAAAATAAATGAGAGTGGATTTTTTTTTTTTTTGTCTTCTTTTAAGTGATCCCAAAGGGCTCCTATCACCTGAGAAGAAAAGTCATAGTAGAAGTAATACCCCTTTGCAAGGCTTGGTGTACAGATTAAGTGAACTAATGTACCCAAATACTTAACACAATGCTTGCCATGAAAAACCAATACAAGTAGTTGCTATTTTCTTTCCTTTGATCTTTTGTTTAACTTCCATCCCTTCACCCCAACTTTCAAAGAGTATGTGGCAGATACCTGCAGACGAAAGAATGTAATGATGCTGTTTTCAGAAGGGAGGCCTCCCCCTCCCAGCACTCGAAGCACCTAGCCCTGTGGTCCAAAATCACCATGAGGCGTGGCCACTAACCATTCCAAGGGATTCTGTAACAGCCACAAACAACAAGCAATGATAATGACATTTTCATATTACATGCCCATCATCCCCAATTGCAAAGATTTTCCTATGAACTTTTCTTTTTTATAAACAAACAAACAAAAAAACTAGGGTTCAGAGAATATAAATTACTTATCTGGGATTACTCAGCCAGTAAGTTGAAGGGCTGGGACTTCATTCTAGAACTAGAAGGTCATCAGGGACAAGGGCGCCTTAGCGTGATGATGTTCAGTGAACTACACACCATCACTTGTAGAATCCCATTCACAGTAAGTGAAATGCCCTTCTGTCCTTTCTAGATCATGAGCTACTTCCCATCTGTCCTCTATACAGGTGACTTACCTGTCGTAACAGACACGAGTCCTTTTGTGGTTGGATAATTCTCCACCAAAATTTTCTTCTTATAAAAGGGAAAATTCACCCTCTGGGGTAAGGGCGTCAGAAAATGGGGAGCATTGTTGAGGAAACCTGGGAATCACGGCTCTCATGAACTGTTGAGAAAACACAAAACATCAAGAATGTTTTAGGTCTTTAATCCTCTCTCTGGAGGCCTTCAAGATGAATCTCTTTTCCTTCCATCTCTTGGCAGAGAAGTCAGTACAGAAGCGGAGTCCTTTGGTTTGTTTTTGCTGAGGCTTTCAAGTAGGTTGAGTAATATTAAGTTTCATTGCTTATCCTAAATTTACTGTAGGGTTTTAACATTACTTAGTATAAACTGTTCCTACTTTTGAGGGGATAGAAAGAATCACACCCGTGAACACTGAAAACGTCTACATTCTTACACGTATAGTTCTCACACTTGCTCTTCATGGTAGGTTAGCCTAAATTCAAGGAGCCAGAACACACACACTCAACCTAGAGAAGGCTGGAATCCTTAGGTTATCTCTTTCCCCAGAGGTAGCAAAGGCATCTTCTACTCAGATACAAATCAGATTTAGCTAGGTTTAGAAGCTTCCTGTAGGCAAGATACACAACCCCTCCTACACCTACCTCCCCTGGATGAAAACCATGACATAATGACAGCAGATGTTAACTGGAACGGAGGAGGGGAATGTCCAGAAAACAATCCCAGATTCAAATACGTCCTTTGTAAAAACAAGTGGAACAAGACAACACTCTCAGATGCGGCAATGATACAGGAGGAAGCCCCTCCAAATCTCAGGGTGCTGGGAGCATCCTCCACATGTCCCTAGAGCAGCTATGCGGGATTAGCTTGTGTCAGTTAGGTAAAAATTCCTTCCCAAACTGGTTTAAAGGCATTGGAAGGCAACGCAGGACACACCAGGCAAGATCTCAGAGAGAGCAGAGTGACGCTGAAGCAAGCCTGGCATTTCATTCGTACCACTTTTCCTTTTGAGACAGCTACTGATTTTTCAGCAGCACAGGACGAGCTGCTGAGAAGCCCAGGAGAAGGCAGCTATTTGGAGACACATAATGGGAGTGGAGTTTTTGTCCATCTTGCAGGATGGGAAGGTCCCAAAGAGAAGGAACCAGCAGAGAAGCAGTTCAACATTCTGCCTCTCGCCCATCTGCAGATGGACAGGCCACGTGAACCAGTCAGAAAGCAGCAGAGAGGCCTGAGCACTTAACAGAGCCCTGGACGGTCCCCGTGGTGGGGGGTGACAGTTAGAGTTCAGGGCCCACCAAAGGAGTCCAGGTAAATAAGCCACGCCTCCAGGAGCGCGGAAGGCTGCACCTGAGGGTGAAGGCCTACAAAATACCATACCCAGCCTCACATCAGCACAGTCCCTGGGTCCCTCTGTCCATTAGGGAGGTCTGTCCTACTCCAAATTCCCATCAGAAGCAAAAGTAAGCCCTCAGGAGAAAAACTGACACCCTGCACGGTGTCTACAACTCCTACACATAGTACTGCATCCCAGCAGCAATCACAGGGCAGACCGGGATGCGGTTGGAGAAAGAGGCAATGAGCCAGCTGTGATGGCCCACGCCTGGAATCCCAGCTGGGGAGGCTGAGGCAGGAGGATCGCGAGTTCAAAGCCAGCCTCAGAAAAGCAAGGCCCTGTCTCTGAATAAAATACAAAAAAGGGATGGGGATGTGGCTCAGTGGTTGAGTGCCGCTGGATTCAATCCCCAGTACCAAAAAAAAAGAAAGAAAAAAGAAAAAGCCAATGAAAGCAAAACTCAGAGGTGGTCCAAATGGAGACAGGATACAGTCTTTTAAAGTAACTATGATGAATATGTCCAAGATTATAAAGATTATGTAAGATTTTAACGCACATCTCTCAGTAACTCACAGAACAAGAAAAAAAAATCAAAGAAGGATTCAAATGATCTGAATGACACAAAAGCAACCTTAGCCACCTATGTGGTAATACTGCACCCCACAACTGTGACTACATATTCTTTTAAGGCACACATGAAATATTTATAGGAAATGACCACACAGGCCATAAATTAGATCTCAAGAAATTTCACCAAATGGAAATCATAGCCATTCTGAATTAAAGTTTCACAGAAAATTTTAAAAATCAAGTTCCGTTTTTCAAACTTGAGGTAAAATTTACAAACAATGAAATGCAATGCTCTTAGCGTACACAATCTGATACATTTTAGTAAGGAGTCCAGCTGTGCAACCATCAACAAAATAAAAATATAGAACATTTCCATCACTCCAGAAAGTTCCCTTGTGCCCCCTTCAGTCAATCCCCACACCCCAACAGAAATGTTCTCATTTTCAATACCATAAATTAGTTTTGCCTATTCTCAAGCTTCATAAAACGGGCCCATCCCAAATGTGTTCTTTTGTGTCTGTCCCTACGCACCCAGCATAAAGTCTCTGAGATTCATCTGCATTGTTATCCACAGTTTGCTCTGTTTTATTCTTGAGAAATATTATTCCATTTTATGAAAATATCAAATTTTTTTATGCCTTCTGTTATGGATGGACATTCAATTGTTTTCATTGGGAACTACTTTGAAAAAGCTGCTATAAATATTCTTGTACAGTCTTTGTGAACATGTACATTCATTTCTCTTGGGTAAATTCTTTATCCTAGGAGTAGAACTGCTAGGTTATAGGCGGATAAATGTTTAATTCTATAAGAAACTGCCAAACATCTTCCCAGAATGGGCAAAGGACTTGAGTAGACACTAAATATGTTAATGCCAATTAGCATACAAAAGGATGCAGCATCACTAAGCATTAAGGAAATACAATCAAAACTATGATGAGTTACTGAAATAGCTAATGGGTCCCAATTAAGGCTCTTTTTAACGTAAAGGCCACTCCACCAAGTTAACCTGTAGAAACATCCCAAATGTTTCAGCCAACTCTTTTGTCCAAGGATGGGGGAGGGAGGCAAGACAGACCTGAGTGAAGGCTACAGACCCAGGGCTAACCAAGAGCTTAACACTTTCCCAGGACCTGTTTAGCATAGAGTTTGAACAAGAGTCTTGGTACTTTACCAATACCTGATTATCATAGATACTCACCAAATGACCAGTCTTTTTCAAGACCTGATTAGAATAGATCTTGATCAATGCCCCTACCCAGCAGCTATATAAACCCCTAGGCTACTACACGTAAGTAAGTAGCAATCTGCTATCAATCAGGTCCCCTCTCACCTTATGGGAGTTCTATCTCTTTTGTTTTTCTATCTTTTCTTCTCACTTAAAAGCCTGGTTTGCCAGCTGTGACTCTCTGAGGATGCCAGCAGACATACCCTGCTGTGATTAGCAGCTAACATGAGAGCAGGCTTGCTCAGTTGCGGAGGACTGCAGCTTATACAGACCCACCCGCCAACAGATGTGGAGAAAATCAAGTTTCATCTCAAACTTCAGTTTTATTTATTTATTTTTAATTTTTTATTTGCTCTTTTTAGTTATACATGACAGTAGAACGTATTTTGACATTTCGTATATACACGGAGTATGACTTCCCCCTTTTGAGATTTTACATGATATGGAGTTAACACTGGTCACGTATTCATAGGTAAACATAGGAAAGTTATGCCCAATTCATTCTACTGTCTTTCCCACTCCCATCCCCCCTCCCTTACCCCCACTCTGCCCTGTACAATCTGGCGGACCTCCCCTACTCCCCCTAACCCCCCTACCTATTGTGAGTCAGCATCCACATATCAAAGAGAACATTTGATCTTTGGTTTTGGGGGGATTGGCTTATTTCACTTATTTTAATAGTATAATTAATTACATCCATTTATCAGCAAATGCCATTATTTCATTCTTGTTTATGTCTAAGTAATATTTCATTGTGTATATGAGCAACAGTTTCTTTATCATTCACTTGTTGAAGGGCACCTAAATTGGTTCCATAGCTTAGATATTGTGAATTCAGCTGCTATAATTATTGAGTGACTGCATCACTGTAGTATGCTGATTGGAGTGGGATAACTGGGTCAAATGGTGGTTCCATTCCAAGTTTTCCGAGGAATCTCCATACTGCTTTCCAGAATAGTTGTACCAATTTGCAGTCCCACCAGCAATGTATGAGTGTGCCTTTTCCCTGACATTCTCACCAACATTTATTGTTACTTACTTTCTTGATAACTGCCATTCTGTCTAGAGTGAGATGAAATCTTAGTGTAGTTTTAATTGCATTTTTCTAATTGCTAGAGATATTGAATAGTTTTTTCATATTTGTTGACTGATCGTATTTCTTCTTCTGTGGAGTGCCTATTCAGTTCCATTGCCCATTTATGATTGTGGTTTTTTTTTTTTTTTTTTTTTTTTTTTTTTTTTTTGTGTTAAGTTTTTTGAGTTGTTTTTATATCCTGGAGATTAATGCTCTGAGGTGCAGGTGGCAAAGATTTTTCTCCCATTCTGTAGGCTGTCTCTTCATGTCCTTGATTGTTTCCTTTACTGTGAAGAAGCTTTTTAGTTTGATACTATCCCATTTATTGATTCTTCATTTTACTTCTTGTGCTTCAGGAGTCTTGTTGAGGAATTTAGTTCTTAAGCTGACATGATGGAGATTTGGGCCTACTTTTTCTTCTAGTAGGCATAGGGTCTTTGGTCTAATGCCCAATTCCTTGATCCACTTTGAGTTGAGTTTTGTGCAGGGTGAGAGACAGAGGTTTAATTTCATTTTGCTACATATGGATTTCCAGTTTTCCCAGCACTATTTGTTGAAGAGGCTATCATTTCTCCAATGTATGTTTATGGCACCTTTGTCTAGTATGAGATAACTGTATTTAAGTGGGTTTGTCTCTGTGTCTTCTATTGTGTACCCTTGGTCTTCATGTTTGTTTTGGTGCCAATACCATGCCAATTTTGTTACTATAATTCTGTAGCATAATTAATGTGTGGTATTGTGATGCCTCCTGCTTTATTTTTCTAATAATTGCTTTGGCTCTTCTGGGCTTCTTATTTTTCCAAATGAATTTTATGACTACTTTTTCTATTTCTATGAAGAACATCATCAGAACCATAATAGGAATTGCCTTAATTCTATATAGCACTTTTGGTAGTATAGTCATTTTGACAATATTAATTCTGCCTATGCAAGAACATGGGAGATCTTTTTATCTTCTAAGTTCTTCAATTTCTTTCTTCAGAGTTCTGTAGTTTTCATTGTAGAGGTTTTTCACTTCTTTTGTTAGATTGATTCCCAAATAATTTTTTGAGGCTGTTGTGAATGGGGATAGTTTTCCTAATTTCTCTTTCAGTTGGTTCATCACTGATGTTAATTTTATATCCTGCTGCTTTGCTGAATTCACTTATGAGTTCTAGAAGTTTTCTAGTGGAGTTTTTTGGGTCTTCTAAATATAAAATCATGTTGGCAAATAGTGATAGTTTGAGTTCTTCTTTTCCTATTCGTATCATTTTAATTTCTTTCATCTGTCTAATTGCTCTGGCTAGAGTTTCTAGGACTATGTTGAATAGAAGTGGTGAAATAGGGCATCTTTGTGTTGTTCCAGTTTTTAGAGGGAATGCTTTCAATATTTCTCCATTAGAATTATGCGGGCCTTGGGTTTAGCATAGCATAGATAGCTTTAACAATGTTGAGGTATGTTCCCACTACTCCTGGTCAAACTTCAGTTTTAATACTACCTCATATCCATTAGGATAGCCATTATGAAAAATACAGAAAATAAGTGTTGGTGAGGATGTATAGAAATTAGAACCCTTGTGCACTGTTGGAGGGAATGTAAATTGGTACAGTTGCTGCTGAAAATAATATGGCAGTTCCCCAAAAAATTAAAAATAAAATTACCATATGACCCCACAAGTCTCCTTCTGGGCATATACACCAAACAAATGAAAGCAAATCAATTTTTACAAGTTATTACAAATAAATTTTAACAAGCAAGCAAATTGGCAGATACAGAATCCATGAATAGGGCTTGATGGTGTTTCTACGTATGGTTTCAAGTCTGAAATCTGGTTTTCCTTTCTTGAATTTTTTTCCATTTATCCAAAATAGACCTGGCGAAGCTCCAAACATATTTCACAGCTAGAAGCAAGGTGTTAAACTGAAGTAGATATGTGGATGCCCACGTACTGTTGAGGTAGCCGTGGATAGCTTGTTCTCTATTGAACACTTCCGTTGGGACTCCTCGCCCCATCTCTGTTCATTTCCTTACTCAGAGACTCCCAGAGAACTCTGCAGAATGCTCCAAACAGATTATAATTCACGAATGAATACATCCAGGCACTGTTTTCAAATACTAGGACAAAAATCAACAAGAACAAGACAATAAGGGTGTGGTACCACACCCTGGGGCCTGCAGGGAAGAGGAAGGAAAAGGAAGAACAACTTGATCCTTGAGAACCTGTGCTCAAAGGCAAAGTCCTCTGAATAAGGTGAAAAGCGGGCTTTCAATTCGTCATGCTGTGGGGAGCAGGCGTCACAACCTCTATTGTCTTTGGGTCTGTCCCAAACAACCCCACAAGGGTGATCAAGAATAAGGAATCAAGAGTAAGTAGGCTGCATTTCACGTTCTGGTCCAGCAGTCATGAAGAATGGGTACTGGGACCACATTCCCGGGGTTCATTTACTTCTGCAAGTCATGATGCCGGCAACCTGGCATTTGAGAACAGATTGTAACAGACAGACCACAGCAGAGTTATTCACAAGGTTTCTGCCCAGGAGTCGTGTCTGTGTTGCTCGCTGCTTCCGGCCAGGTGCTGGAATTAGGTTTCTGTCTGCATGACTTGAGTTCTGTGGACAGATACGCCACGGTCACTGGGCAGCGTCTTCTCAGTGGCAACTGGCAGAAGCAACAGTGACAAGTTTTAGTGACGCTCAGTGAACAACAGCACCTGAACAGTGACGCTATCTCCTTGTCCTTCTCTAAGGCCCCAGCCTGACGGCAGGATACAGCAGGCATGAGCTGAACCAGAAGACCCATACTCCAGTCTCAGCTGGATATGAAATTATATTGGAAAGTACAAAAAAACCTACAGCCAGGCACGGTGGTGCATGCCTGTAATCCCTGCGACTCAGGAGGCTATGGCAGGAGGATCACAAGCTCAAAGCCAGCCTCAGCAACTTAGCAAGACCCTGTCTCAAAATAAATAAAATAAAATGGGCTGGGGATGTGGCTCATTGGTTGAGCACACCCCTGGATTTAATTCCCAGTACCCACCCCCCCCCAATAAACCTTACATAATTATTCCTCCCCTTCTATTCTACCTTCACATGCTAGTAGGAGGGCAAATTTCTGCTACTCCATCTCCTATGTCACCCAGCCTCTTTTTTTTTTTTTCTTTTTTTTTGGTACTGGGGATTGAACTCAGGAGCACTTAACCACTGAGCCACAATCCTTTTTTGTGCATGTGTATGTGTGTTTTATTTAGAGACAGGGTCTCACTGAGTTGCTTATATGGCCTTACTTAGTTGCTGGCTGGCTTTGAACTCACAATCCTCCTGCCTCAGCCTCCCAAGCACTGGGATTACAGGCGTGCGCCACTGCGCACAGCTTCCCCAGCCTCTTATCCAGTGGAACTTCTGGGAACACATAAGCTGGAGTTCAAAGGTGGCCTATCTAAAGCCATCAGCTCTTTGGGATGGATACCAGTGGAGTCTGGCTCAAAGGTGGAAATTCACCGCCTCCACGTGATTTATACCATCCCTTTGCACAGAAAATACTTCTTAGCCAAACTACAGGTTTTGGCAATCTGTAAGCTTACTGCTACTGTTAATTTTTTCTTCTTTCTTTCTTTTTTTCACCTTAAGCTGCAGAGGCGAATGATCCAGGCCTGCGGCTCCTTCACGCAGCACCGTTCCCTCCTTCACTCCCCGGATCACTCCTGATAGCCCCATGCTACTCATATTCCACTTCTGAGTCACCGACAACCTCTGCATTCCAAGGACAAGTCTTGCTCAGTTGGCATTTGTCTTGTCACCCCACTCTACAGTCACCTAATGTGAGATGTCGCTAATCAAATGTCGTTAGATTTTTCTGTTTTCTTGATACCGTGTCTTCCTCGCTGATTTGAACCCTCTTCGTACTCTTTTTTTTCCCTCTATTGTAAATTTTCAAAGTAAAGCAAATATAGATTCCTCATCAGTTGAACGACAATATATTTTTTTTTTCTCAGAGAGACAACTGTCATTTGACTTTTCCACTCTCTCATTCTCCATACCTGGCTCGCTTTCAAAAACTTTTCTTTCTTTCTTTGCATGTCCCTTTTGCCTGTTATCCCTGTCACCTCCCTAACCCAGACTCTCACCTACACATGCCTGACTTGCTGAAATATCCTCATTCAGTAAATCTGCCTATCATTCAGTAATCCCTAAGCATTACGGCCAGGTTGAGCAGTACACTCCTCTTGCATTAAGGACTTCCTTCCTGTGAAACGTGCGGTGACTTCCCATTATTCACAGAATAAATTTCTATCAGAGACTGGCATCCATGGTCCCCACAATCTGGCCCGCTTTACCTATCCAAGCTCCTAGATTCGACACCTACCAGCCCCCATCACGAACTGTCTGCTCGGGACACATCGGTGTCCTTGCTATCCCCAAATATCCAGGAGATGTCTCAACACTAAGTCTCCCTAGTGGTCAATGAACAGCACAGGAAGCCCGTGGTTTCCCCAGGACCCTCCTCTTCACATTCCCACTACCACTGTGATTTGTGAGGCAGTCCCAACAGAGAGCAGAAGCCCCTGCAGAATCCCCACACAGGGCCGCCATTCTTCAGCATCAAGCGGATTCCACCAGGAATCAACCCAGAAAGCATGTGACAGTCAGGGAGTGGCAAGGCAAGGAGTGAAGAGTCCTCTGTGTTTGTGACGTTGGCATTGAACGTTTTTCCATTACAGAGGGTGAAGGAGGAGGAGGAGGAAGAGGAAGGACAAAGGAGGGTTTTTTTCTTTTCTCCAGCTCAGTGAAAGTACAAACAGAACCTGAGCATCACAGATGGAATCCATTCCGTTCTTTTCAGTCAAGTCGCTCACCAGATAAACACCTCTGCTGCACGTCTGAATTGCGGGTGAGTAAACTGATCTGCTTCTTTATTTTCAAGTTCTCAAAGGCAACTGCTCACAAGCACGTCTCCCTCATACTTGCCTGGAGGATAAATGGCTATTAATTTTCCATGTTCTTAAGGTGGAAATCTAGGGTTCACGGTTGAAAGGGGAGGCCTGATACAGGGTTGTGAACCTGCTCACCAGCAGGAGAGGTACAGTTGAGCAGACCACCCATGACCCTTCCCTTTGGGGAGCACTCTTCCCTGAGATCAGATGATAAAAATTATATGTAGACACACTGCTAACACAACGGTCCCCAAACCGCAACCTTCTTGAAGGCTCTCCTGAATTTCCCTTCTCTCACCTCTTTCTACCTTGTTCAAGTACTTCTTGAAAACTCAGCTCTGGTCTTTGTTAGAATTTGAGAACACAGTACAGAATCTTCCCTGATTTGGCCACAAAGAAACATCTTATTCCCTATTAACTTTTAAAAAACATTTTTAGTTGTAGATGGGTACAACACCTTTATTTTATTTATTTCCATGTGGTGCTGAAGATCGAACCCAGTGCCTCACACATGCGAGGCAAGTGCTCTATCACTGAGCTACAACCCCAGCCGCCATTATTTCCTATTAATTTGTTTTCTAGCAGTGGGAACAGTCTTCCTTGGATCAACCATACTCCAGGCCCTGGTGGATCTTACCAGTTTCAGTACTGCTTCTGTTATGTGTCTCATCAACATAGGTAGTCCATAACCTAAAAGATGCGATTTATTTTATATATTGGTTTGTAAAGTCAGTTGCTATGAAATGCCAGTGGTCTTTTCCTATGGTAACCATGTGAAAAATGATCACTGGTTCTCAGGCTAACTTTCATGCCCATTCATCCCTAACATCACTGCTGCAGCAGGAAAGGGACCCGATGTCTTTCTGTGCTCTGAATCCTCCTGATTTAAAGGCAGGCAGGCAGGGAATGACGGTTCCGGCTCCTTCAGTGTCTCTCCAGGATGCTTATGTGTATATACAACCCTATGTAGACATGGATAATGTCCTCACCCTTCCTCCTGTTTTTCTTCTTAACATAAATCAGGTATAGATTCAGTGATCCCATTTCTGGGTATATAGCCAAAGGATTTAGAATCAGTATGTATCTGCACTCTCATGTTTATAACAGTATTAATCCCAATAGCAAAGTTAAGAATGAATCTGGGAGCTGGAGTTGTTGCTCAGTGGGAGATTGCTTACCTGGCACGTGTGAGACCCTGGGTTTGATCTCAGCACCGCACATAAATAAATAAAATAAAAGGTCCCTTGACAACTAAAAAATATTAAAAAAAAATAAAAAGAATTAACTTGTCCATCAACAGATGAATGGATAAAGAAAAAGTCTCACACACACACACTCACACACACACACAATGGAATACCATTCAGCTTCAAAAAAAAGAGGGCAATCATGCCATTTGCAACACTACGGATGAAACTGGAGGACATTATGCTATGTGAATTTATGCCAGTGACCGAAAGACAAATACCGTATGCTCTCACTCTTGTGTGGAATCTAAAACAGTCCAACTCATAGAAGCAGAGAACAGAATGTTAGTTATCAGAGGCTGGGGATGGAGGGAAATTGGTCAGAAGTTGCAAAGTTTCAGTTAGACCAGAGGAATAAATGGTAAATATTTGAGGTGATGGACATGATAATTAAATTATTTGTATACATATATTATGGCATCAATTTGTACTCACAAATTATAATTTGTCAATGTCCAATTTTTTAAAAGTTAGATAGAATACACATTGTCCCACACATTGCTGTTTTCCCTCTCTTGGAGACCACTGCATGTGGTCTGCGTGTTCTTTTTAATAGTTCTATGGATATAATGGCTTACTTTTTAAGAAAAATTCAAATAATTTAAGATATATTGGTAATTGCCTAAATTGTGCAATTAGGGTAAATTTAAAATTTCCTCTTCTTATTATAGAAGCAGTAAATAACAATCACCAAAAAAAAGAAGAAAAAAAAAGTATGAGTATCGGGCTCCAGAACTACAAGATGTATAGCTAAAGACAAAAGTCTGTTATTCAAAGACCCTTTTCTCTGCCCTAAAGAAAAAAAAGAAGTTTTAATTATATTTAACATGTGATTTTACATTCTCCCTTTCTTCATTTTTTACAGCTAACGTGTTTTTTGTTTGTTACTGTTAAAAATCTGTTCTTAGTTATACATGACAGTAGAATGTATTTTGACATATCATACATAGAGTATAACTTCTCATTCTTCTGGTTGTACATGATATAGTGTTATACCAGTTGTATAATCACATATGCACATAGGTTAATAATGTCTAATTCATTCTACTATCATTCCTACCACCATACCCCCTCCTCTCCTTTCACTCCCCGCTGTCTAATCCAAAGGACCTCTATTCTTCCCTAGCCATGCCCCCCCCTCATTGTGAATGAACATCTGCATATCAGAGAGAACATTCAGCTTTTGGTTCTTTGGGATTGGTTTATTTAGCCTAGCATGATAGTCTCCAGTTCCATCCATTTACCAACAAATGCCATAATTTCATTCCTCTTTAAGACCGAGTAATATTCCACTGTGTATATATAGCACAATTTCTTTATCCAATCATCTGTTGAAGGGCACCTCAGGTGGTTCCATAGTTTATCTATTGTGAATTGAGCTGCTATAAATATTGATGTGGCTGTGTCACTATAGTATGCTGATTTTAAGTACTTTGGGTATAAACCTAGGAGTGAGATAACTGGGTCAAATGGTGGTTCCATTCCAACTTTTCTTAGGAATCTCCATACTGCCTTCCAGAGTGGTTGCACTAATTTGCAGTCTCACCAGCAACGTCTGAGTGTACCTTTTCCCCCACATCTTCACCAACATTTATTGTTGCTTGTATTCTTGATAATTGCCATTCTGACTGGAGATGGAATCCCAATGTAGTTTTAATTTGTATTTCTCTAATTGCTAGTGATATTGAATTTTTTTTTCATATATTTGTTGACTGATCCTATTTCTTCTTCTGAGAAGGGTCTATTCAGTTCCTTTGCCCATTTATTGAGTGGGTTATTTGTTTTTTGAGTTCTTTATATATCCTAGAGATTAATGCTGTATCTGAGGTGCATGTGGTAAAGATTCAGCTAATGTTTCATATTACCTATTTTGCCCATATTACTGCATTGTCTTCTCTACCATCATTTTAATCACTTGCATAAAACAGCACTGAATAAATATTTCTTAATTTACTATCTGTTCATCTGCTGTTGGCCATTTAGGATCTATCCATTGTATGTATTTTTAAATATATCACTGCACCAATTTTGGACTTTTTCCAAAGATAAAGTCATATAACTGGAAAAATTAGGTTAAAAGGAATAAATATGGTTAAGGTTCAGAATGGAAACTGCCTTCCAAACTACATTAATTTTCGTTTCTATTAGCAGTGCATTTGTCTTCACTGTCTCCATCGGAACTCTTTGCCTGATAATTTTATTAAATTTCTATTTTTTATTTCTTTGTTTTTAAGATAAACATCTTCTCTAGATGATTGTCGATTCAATTTTTTTTGGGGGGGTAAATTGTCTATTAATGTTAATTGACCTTCCATCTCATGAAGTAAATGTTTCTACTGAAATGGGAGAGCTGTATTTCATCTTGAAGTTATTTCCTAGGGCATCTAGCACTGAGATTCTGGGACTCTGTAAGGAGAGTATCTGAGTGCTGTAAGCACTGTACCTGCTGCTCACCTGTGCACTGCAGAGAGGCCACGCGGCAAAGAACACGGATTATCACCAGGTCAGTGTGGGCTCAAAATCCAGGCTGCTTCTTACTGTGTCTTAGTGAGTAACGTGCCCTTAAGGCAAGGTACTTACCTCTCCAGTTTTCTATTTCCTCACTTTAATGAGCATCATGATGATAACTGGTATTATCATTACCAATAACCAGTGGTTGTCCAGATGAAATGAGGCTGTACACATGGCACCTAGCACATAGTAAGTGCTTAGTAAATGTGGGTGGTTACCCATCTTGTAGGTGAGCCCTGTGACACAGGGGTCTCCGTCTTGTCTGGGCTGTGTCAGTGCACAGCAGATAGGAGACTCTCAGTGGATATTCTTTAATTGACTAGCCTAGAAACATCACCAAAAGCAGTGATGTGACTCCGAAGTGTCTGTGATCTGTGCCTTTCATTTTCCCATGCAGTTGAAGGAAAAGACATGGGTAAGAGTAAATATGGCGGATAGCAACATAATCCACCTCAACTTCCTTACCACAGGGAGACAAGCACTGCTCAGGAGTCCCTATGAATGGCCAGGGCTGCCCTCTGGGTGGAGATTATTTCCTCGCACGTGACCTCAAAGCTCAGCCCTGTGCTGAGCTTCTCCCTGGGTCTGTCTGTGAGAGAAAATACAAGGAGTACTCTGACCCAAACGGCACTCAGAATTTAACTGGAAGAGCAATTTATGGGAACCTTTTGTCTATTCTCCATTTATCCTCACCCGAGAAACTCTCTAGAACAGTTTTGATCCAGTTTAATGAAGTATGATTTACACATGGCAAAATTCACACTTGCTGAGCATACAGATCAGACGTGGGTCCAGTCCTGTCACCATACCATAACCAAGGAAGAGAACATTTTCATCACCCCAAAAAGTCTTCTCATACCCCTTTGCAATGGATCCCTCCTCGTGTTCCCAGCCTCTAGCAACCCTGATTTGATTTCTACCCCTACAGTTTTCTCTTTCCCAAATGTCACATTAAGTGGCGTCACACGGTACCCAGCCTTTTGTGCCTGGCTTCTTTAGAGAACTCTCCATGTTGCTGCATGTGTTAGTAGTTCACTCCTTTTGTTTCTCAGTGTATAATTTTTTGAACAATTTTAAATTATCCTTTTTACCTCCAAAAGTACATGTCTGTCTCTTCCTATTCTTACAGAAGTTCTATGACAATCAGACTGCCTGTGAGATATGCACAACTTTTATAACTCAGAAAACCTAAGTAATAGGAAGATACTGTGGCTGTGTAACTTGCTAAAGTACATATTGCCATATTCCTGAATTACTCAGATTTTTTTTTTCTCTCCTATATTTTAGAAACTAGTTGGTTCCATTAGAAAATATAATATGACGTACATTTGTAAAGTGCATGCATCATAAAAATAAAGCACAGCAATCAAACTCAGTAAAATTTGCTAGCTTATTAACATAAGGAAGCTTCTAGGGCTGGGGACGTAGCTCAGTGGTAGAGTACGTGCTTGGTATACGCAAGGCCCTGGGTTTGATCCCCAGAAACATACACCAAAAAAAAAAAAAAAAAAAAGGAAGGAAGGAAGGAAGAAACAAAAGGGAAAAAAAATAAAGCCCCAACATAGGAGACTTCTAAATGAATAAAGAACAGAACTGACATATTTATTTTAGGCTCTGTCTTTTAAGACAGCTTTTAATTGACACCTAATGGTACATATTTATGGGGCATGAGACTGATTTATTTAATCATTTCCCTTGGGACTACCAAAGAGCAAGCATCAATTTAACATTAAAAATGATATTCAGCTGAGTAAATCAAAATGCTTTATATAAACTATCCCATTAGTTTTCTATGACATCTGTGTTGAAGGAGGGAAAATATTATTTATCAATATTTATAGCTGTAAAATTGCATCCTTGGCAGAGGGTGAATGTCCTACTCTAAGCTACATGATCTCCTTCTCATTTGGAGGCTTCCTTAAGGCAGAGACTAATTTTCTTCATCTACCTGACACAGAAGGTGTTCAGGAGGAAACTCATATGGCTCAGCGAGGCAGTATAACACCCTGGGACAGTCAGAAATCACAACCCTCAGGTCAAATCTTATGCACAGCCCGTTTTTACAAATAAAGTTTTACTGAAATTCAGCCAGACACTCATTCATCACAATATTATCTATACTGCTTTTACTTTACAACAGCAGAATTGAGTACTTGTATCAGGGACTGCTTGGCCCAAAATATTGAAACATTTATCATTTGGCCCTTGACAGAGTTTGCCAGTCCCTGCCTCTAAGGCAGAGAGGTCCCCACCAAGACCAAAAATTAAACAGGACTTCAGCTGATTGTTTCTAAGTTGTCATATCACTAGATTTTAAACTCCTTCATGGGTAAGATCTTGAATTCCTCGTGATGTTGTACCCATCATAAAAAGCACAGTACCTTGGTCATAGCAGACCTCAATAAATATGTCCTAAATGCAAAATAAAGTTGTATTAACTGGGCTTAGAGAAGAATCTGTATCAGCCTTGCCTCTTAACTACCTAGTTGTGTCAAAGGGTATTATGGAAAATCAAGAATTGTGAGGGTAAAATTCAAATGCTTCAATTTGAAAATCCAAGCTTAAAAATAAAATCTACCCACCTCTGATCCAAAATTATGCTTTTCAACAAAGTGGTATTTGTAGTCTCACCTGCCCTGGTTAAGTTTTGGTTAATATCAGCTAAAAGAATGTATCTACAGAAGGGTGCCAAAAACGCCAAAAAGGGATCAATAAAAAGGGAAAAGATTTTAATTTGGCAGAAATGTGAACAGTCTGGTGGACCCATGGAACAGATTACTCATGAGCCCCAAATTACATCAATATATGTGTTTCCCCTCTTTTGCCTCTCATCCCCAAGGAGTAGAAGAACATAAGAGTAGAAGAGTTTTTCTTTCTACAATTCCTCCTAATTTTACACATTGCCTAAACATGTAAATTTATGCAAAAGAAAAATGCTATTTTAGTCCTTCCTGATAGAATCACTTTCATTAAGTGATCTGCCCACAAAAACAAACATCTCATGCTGAGTTACCCTTAAAACGCCAGAGACTGAGAGCTAGTCATTATAATTACCAGGAATAATGAACCTGTTTCACTTAATCATTTCCTTTAAAAGACATTAATGTGTTTTTTTTTCCTTTTTTTCTTTTTTAACTACAGAGCTTATTTAAGGATGAGCAATGTATTTCTGTTTATTTCTGTTTTTCTTAAATGTATCTAGAACCCCCAGATAAAGCTTTACCCTGGCGTACTTTGTCTTCCTCCTGTACCAGTGAAGAGGTTCAAGGTAAAAGAGAAGGAAGAACAGGGGATATAACTCAGTGGCTTGTCCGGCATGTGCGAGGCCTGTGTTCACGCCTCAGAACTATGAGATATGTCTATATCTACATGAAGGACAATGAAGAAGTAAGCACATGGGGCTGGGGTTGTGGCTCAGCGGCAGAGCGCTCGCCTTGCACGTGAGCGGCCGGGGTTCGATCCTCAGCACCACGTAAACAAAAATGCATTGCATTGTGTACAACTAAAAAAATTAAATAAATAAATATTTAAAAAAAAAAAAAAGAAGTAAGCACAAGGTGCTCCAGCCCACCAGACGGACCACAGGAGGTTCCAACGGCAGGCACACAGAGACAAGGAGTATGGAGCACAAAGCTGAACCTGTTGGCAGAGAGGGACAGGCTCACCCTGTAACAGGTGCACACATGCAACAATTTGTATGGTACCTGGGAAAGACAGGTAGGACTGTATTCATTTTAGTGATTAACAAATTGAGCCGGGTGCGGTGGTGCACGCCTGTAATCCCAGCACTTGGGAGGCTGAGGCAGGAGGATCACGAGTTCAAAGCCAGCCTCGGCAGTAGCGAGGCACTTAGCAACTCAGTGAGATTCTGTCTCTAATAAAATACCAAAAAGGGTTGGGGATGTGGCCCAGTGGTCGAGTGCCCCTGAGTTCAATCCCCAGTACAAAAAAAAAAAAAGAAAAAGAAATTGAAGGTCCCGCTAGGCACAGCGGCACACGCCTATAATCCCAAGAGCTTGGGAGGCTGAGGAGGGAGGTTTGTGAGTTCAAAGCCAGCCTCAGCAATTTAGTGAGGCCCTGAGCAACTCAGCAAGACCCTGTCTCTAAATAAAATATGAAAAAATGTCTGTGGTTGTGGCTCAGTGGTTAAGAGCCCCTGGGTTCAATCACCAATACTTAAATAAATAAATGAAAAAAGAAAGAAAGAAATTGAGGCTCCCAAAGTAAGCTTGTCCAAATACACATAGCTGATGGAGGCAAAAGCAGAAATCAAACCTGCACTCAGAAACTGGGGACGTAGCCAGTGGTAGAGTGTATGCTTAGCATGTGTAAGATCCTAGGTTCAATCCCCAGAGAAAACAAAACAGAAAAAAAAAAAAAAGTCCACAAAAAAAAACATGTATTTGGCACGCAGTGTCGTTTTATTTTTTTTATTTTATGCACATAATGATCTATCATGCAGCGTCTGTCTTCTTCAGAGGGGAAAGAGAGTCTGTTTATATTAATATGAACTTTATGAGTAGCTTGCTTTAAAAAGCAGGTGGCAAAATGTCATTAAACCCTTCGTGCACAAAAGATGTTAAAATATCAAGACAGGGAGTGACTTGAGTGGGATTTTTCTTTTGTGACTGCTTTTACTAAATATGTCTTAATTTTTATTGAAGAAAAATTTCAATAGAAGTTATCTTTAATATCTTAATTTTCCTCCCTTTTGGTACTGGGGATTGAACCCTGGAGCACTTTACCGTTGAGCTACATCCCCAGCACTTTTTTTTAAGACAAGTCTCACTAAGTTGCCAAGAGTAGAGTTGAACTTGTAATCCTCCTGCCTCAGCCTCTCAAGTTGCTACGATTACGGGCATGTGTCACTGTGCCCAGGACTCAATATCTTAACGTTTTAAGGTCAAAGATAAGCTCGTAGGTACTCTGTAGTACCAGGCCTGACAAGCTGCAGGTCAGACTACTGGTGTCAGCATTGTTAGCATTTGGGCAGTACAGAAAGATTTCGTATAGTTTTACTGAAGAGAACAAAATGAAAATATATGAGACTAAAATATAGCAGTTGGTGCTAGAGTCCTTTCCAGCCCATGAATACCAATAGGAACATTTTCTCTTTTCCATGATCACTTTATAAAGGGACCGAAGGGGTGAGATCTCATCACCACACTGTGATCACAGAACACACAACGGGGAACTGCTTCTGCACAGGGGAGCTGGGAAATGTTCCACAGGGGAAAAAAAGACCTTGTGCTGAATAGGAAGAGTGAGTCATATTTTGCCAGGTGGGGAAGCAAGAGAGAAGAAAAGAGCATGTAAGGCTCAGGGGAGCGAGAGTGCAAGCTGGTGTTTCTCTGGGGCTCACACAACAATAGTGAAAAAGAATCTGTGCTCTAAGATTTGTCCTGAAATAGTTCTCTACCATTCGTCAATATGCAGATCCAGAATCCAGCCAGATCCTTACCTAGCTGATGTATGACACAGTCAACTCATTGACATCACCCTGATGAATGTGGCCATTTGCTGTCACCTAGTGATACACATTCTCTTCTCTCCCTGCTGACATATCACTGCACAGATGACAACCAGCCATAAAGATAAGGAATTATTTTCCCCTAAAACAAATATCAGGTAGACAATTTCATGGGTCTTATGCAGAGATTTACCATCTTCCACAAAATACTCATAAAATAGTTGCCAATTGGGCTGAAATGATGACGACTCCTCAAAATGTCCTTTTTTGAGATTAACAGGCAGAGCCACAAACAAGATCTGCCTTTATCCGAGAAGGCAAGAACTTACTGGATGATCTGTGTTCTTTCCTTGGGAGAAGTTATAAAAAAAAATTATTTACAGGATTGGCTGTAAGGGCCAAGAGACTGTCAGGTAAAAGCACTATTTCAGCAAACTGAAAATAGAAGAGACAGGAGGCTCGTTTTCAGAAAGCTAACCTGCAGGACACAAACTTTTTTTTCTTTTCTTTTTTCTTTTTTAAGGAAACAATGAAATTGCTTCATTTTGAAAGGTCATTACAGTACCATTTGCAAAATTCAGCGAGGACAGATGCCATGGGATGGCAGGTCCTGAGAAACCTCTGCCTGAGCTCATCTGTGGTGGAAGCACCCTGAGTGGCCCAGGAGGCTCCAATGGCAGGCACACGGGTGCAGAGCAGCAGGGGCTCCCCTGAACCAGATCCTGCCTGCAGCTCCAGGTGAGGCCACGGGGCCCAGCACCAACCTATGGTCAGGGCACTTCCAGATGCTGAAAGTGGAGCAGGAACCATTCTGGGAAAACTCTTCCTTGGAGTGCTGGAGGTATGAACTCCCTTCTAGGCCCCCAGAAGACAGAGGGAAGGTGGGATGGCATCAGTGGCTCCCACCCTCAAGTCAAGGCCTGGGCAGAAAGCACACACAGCTCCTGCTCCTACACAGATGCCCCAGGAACCAGGTGCACCCAGAGAGGAAAACTCAAATGTTTTAAAGAATGTATTTATGCAGTAGGGACCACAGACACAAGCTAGAGAAAAATATCCCATTTGCTACTCAATCTGTGGCAAAGAGATTCTTCCAACCAAATGTCAGCAACCAAATTTCGAGGACTCCAATGAGCAGCTGTTTTAGGACTGTAAGAAAATGCATTCAGGTATGGGATTTATTTATAAGCTGCCTCATACCATAGGGATCTGGAGTGGCTTTTAGCATATGTAACCAAACAACATTAAAATATTAACACAAATTTAAAATGTGAATAGGAACCTGGGTGTGGTGGCACATGCTTGTGATCCCGGCAGATCGGGAGGCTGAGGCGGGAAGATCTCGAGTTCAAAGCCAGCCTCAGCAGCAAGGCCCTAAGCAACCCAGCGAGATCCTATCTCTAAATAAAATAAATAAATAAATAAAAAGGGCTGGGGATGTGGCTTGGTGGTTAAGCACTTCTGGGTTCAATTCCCAGTACAAAAAAAAAAAAGCGAATAGGGAAAATATCAGAGAAAGTCAAAATTCAAGACAACTGAAATCCAAGACATAACTGTGCTACCATAACTGAACTTTGGGTTTGACTTTGGGGCTCTGGGTAGTCAAAGTGAAAAGTGTACCAATGAGGTACACTGTACCACTACTTCCAAATAGCTCCCTTCCTAGTTTCTCAGGTATCCCCAGGGTATCCCTGGTTCGCCCACTGGTGCACGTGGTTTGCAGGACCTGTGAGAGGATTATGTACCTCCAACCCACTGACGGTTTGCTTGGCCATGTGATGCGCTTGGCCAATAGCATGTGAGAAGACATGACAGACACGATGTCTGCACAAGTTGTACAAGCCAGGGCATGTCCGCTGGCTCTCTCTTCCCTCTGCCTGAACACAGCATGTCCCAGACAGGGCTGCTCCCTCATCCTGGATCCCAGAACAGAAAGACACAGGGAGCAAGAACAGATCTAAGTAACTATAACCACTACACAGAAAACCTCTGGAAAAAAAAAAATCAATAGGTAAAAATTCCAAATCTCCACAACAGATTTCTTGTAACTGAGATGATCTGGTCTAATTTTTATAGATATCTCTTAGAAAAGTGAGTAAAAGAGAGTAGTTTTCTCCCCTGCCCCTGCCCCTTTGGTACCAGGCATTGAACTCAGGGGCACTCAACTACTGAGCCACATTCCCAGCCCTATTTTGTATTTTTATTTAGAGACAGGGTCTCACTGAGTTGCTTAGCACCTCACTAAGAGAGCAGTTCTTTACTGCTACTTTATTTTTCCTTTATCTGCTATGTCCCGATTAAACCTCACAGTGGTGAGCTCCTCCATTAAGCTCATTTTCTACATGCATGACACCTTGCCTGGAAGCCAAGATTTACAAAATGGGAAATAGAAAGCAGGAAGCTGGCTTTCAAAGGCCTCTGATATAAGCTCAACAGCCTTGTAAAACAAGCAGCTTTTCATCTTCAAGATAAGGGAATTCATTAATGCAGATTTCATCATGGTTTATTAACAGGCTCTCTTCCATTCTGTTTTTTTTCTTGTCTTGTCCTTTTGTAGTTCTTATAAAAATTAGTTTATGAAAATCACTTTACTCTGTGACACCCATGGTCACATTTAACTTTTCCATCCCTCAAAAAGGGGCAATTCCTCTTCCAGGCACCACACTGTGTTCATTCCTGGCGGCATTTAGAACTGAACCACTGTCACGATCTTCTAACAGTCCATTAGCACCCTGCCACTTGCTATTCAACTTGCTAGCCCAACTTGCTACTCTCAGGATTTTGAAATCTAATGGGGAAAATAAGAGCAAGGAAAGAACCAATGAGTTCATGTCATGCTAAGGACCAGGAAGGAAAGAACCAAGAGAGTTTTGATAGAGCATGAGGTACGGGTGAGGTGCACATCACGTGGACAATCAGGGAGGACTCGTCTGAGTAGGGGCAATTAAGGTGAGACCTGAAGTATACGAAGAGTTTAGCTGTGCAAAGCAAAAGGGGGCAGATGTTCAGGTGAAGCCCTTCCAGAGAAGATTTAAGAAAGAATGAAATGAGGGGGTTTCCTTCACTCTCTACAGTTCAGCAAGAGTCACAGGATCACAAGAGGATGTAGCTCAGCGGCAGAATGCTCCTAGGATCAACCCCCAGTAATGCAAATGAAGGAGAAAAGACAAAAGGTAATATATCAAAAAGAAGCCAGCTTCAAGTGGCTCTCAGTGGCCCAAAACACTTGCTGATTACAAAGAAAAAAAAGTAACTATACAGTGGAAAAGCTCAGTAGTGACTACCTTAATCACTTGATTAATCACTTCACAGGTAACATCATCAATAAAGTGATGAATCAGAATCATCTGCCACCAGATAGGATGCAACAAGAGCACAGAAGAGGACCTGCTGTTACATTCCTGGGAAGATGCCTGATGTGAATCTGATCATGAGGAATCAAGAAGCAATCGTACAATGAGGGGTATGTGACAAAATAACTAGCCTGTTATCTACAAAAGTGTCAAGATTATGAGTGGATTAAAGCAACATTCATCAACAAGAATGAATCTCATAGCCGGGCGCAGTGGCGCACGCCTGTAATCCCAGCACTTTGGGAGGCTGAGGCAGGAGGATTGTGAGTTCAAAGCCAGCCTCAGCAATGGCGAGGCACTTAGCAACTCAGTGAGACCCTGTCTCTAATAAAGTACAAAAAAGGGCTAGGGATGTGGCCCAGTGGTCGAGTGCCCCTGAGTTCAATCCCCGGTACCACAAAAAAAAAAAAAAAGAATCTCATATACAATGTTGATTTCTTTTTCTTTTTGGTGCTGGACATTAAACCAACTAGGTAAGCTTTTTACCACTGAGTTACATGAGTTACACCCCCAGTATTGAAAGAAATAAGTTTTAACTCTATCTTGCCCTCCCACTCCTCCCGTGCTGGGGATTGACCCCAGGGGCCTACTACCACTGAGCTACATCTTCAGCCCTTTTTATTTTTTATTTTGAGACACGGTCTCACTACATTGCTCAGGCTGGCCTCAAGCTTGCGATTCTCCTGCCTCGGCCTCCTGAGCAGCTGGGATTACAGGGGAGCGCCACCATGGCCAGCTGTTGAATCAATATTGCCATTTATTGAAGTACAAAAATGGGGCAGAACTACACTATACCAGTTACGTGGTAAAAACATTTTTTTTTAAACCGTTCATGTTTTTTTCTTTCATAACAAAGACAACAGGCAAAAGATATGAACAGAATTTTACATGGTAAAACATTTTTAAAAGTAAAGAAATAATTACCACAAAAGTCAGGACAGTGGAGGTGGGGACAGAAGGAGCCGTGACAGGAGGCACAGGGTATAGGTTTGATTTCGGGAGGCTGGCAATTCAAACTGGCCCCAGATCAGTGGTTCCCTGAATGCTTATTCTATCAATGTTTGCTAACATGTACAAATGTAATTCGTATACTTTCTGGATATACATAATATTTCACAATTTACAAATTACTGCAAACAGTTGCTTACATTTCCTGGATGTTTGCACTGTGCCAGATACATATATGTGCTACTGCTTTGAGCACATATATGTATTTTATCCTTTTAAACTTCCCAAGCCTACAAGGCAGGTACTAGCACTATTTTCTCCAATTTACACACATACCAACCGAAGCTTAGTGACTTACTCAAACACATAGCACTCACAAATAGGGACACTATCTATTGAGGCTGATGCCCAAGTTTGCACATTTAACCACTAAGCTCTGATTTCAAAGTACTGCTTTGATTGTTCTATATTTTTCACTCTGTTACTAAAACTGGGGCATCTTGAGCAGCTTCTGCTGTGAGTTCCCAAAGCACCCAGTACAATGCTTTACAACTGAGGCTTCCTAAGCACTGCTGGCTGCCTGAACAATTTATCATTCCTAATAGCACCATAAACTCTTGTGCAATGTGCTGAGATTTTTCAGTCCTTCAATCAGAGCAGAGAGACTCGGTCTTCAATTATAAGGCAGAAGTCTTTAAGAAGTCATTTAAACTAGGAAAACATTTATGCTTAAGTCAAATCAAGAGATTTACGTGACTTTGACAGCAAGAATGCACGCAAGTACATCACAGCAATCTCAAGGAGGACAGTGTGTGAGAGACAGCAGCCCCTGCACAGCCTATCTGAAGGGCCTGTGTGTGGCCATTAAAATCTAAGTGGCTCCGAAAAACAGGTTTTTGTATTTGATAAAGTCCTACTGAGCCAATTTGACTATACTGAGCTTTGAACAGGAATCACAGCTTCTGAGTTACTGGCTTTAGATTTATGTAATGACTTTCTCCCTGAAAACTCTCAACATCTCATTTTGTCCAAACATTATTCCACGAATTTTCCATGTTTCATGAGTTTCACTTACAAATAAACAAAAGTAGAACATTTAAAAGGAATTTTATAAGGCAATGACCAAAAAAGGAATAAAAAAAAAATTTTATTTTCTCTTTGAAAGGTTTACCAGTCTCAAACTTCAGGATTTGAGGAGTTTGGGAATTTTATCTTTCTTCTTGAAAGACTAGAGCTTGGTACTGCGTTAGCAGTATAATACACAACAACAGGCTTCATCTCCTATTTAACTTAATAAGTTTTAAGATGGCACAGAAAATAGAGCTAAGATCAGTCAGCAGCACTGGCAGGATGGCAGGAGGACAGGGAGGAGAGCTGGCAGTAGTGGCGCTGGAGCAGAGAGGGAAAAGGTTGCTACGGACCTCACCGTTTCCTTGCCATTCACAGAAAACACATACTATTTTTGCTTTTATTGGTACTGAGGATTGAACCCAGGGGTGCTTAACCACTGAACCACATCCCCAACCCTTTCTTTTTATTTTGAGACAGAGTCTCACTAAGTTGCTGAGTCTGGCTTTGTACTTGTGATCCTTCTGTCTCAGCCTCCCTAGTTGCAGATTACAGGTATGCACCATGGCCCCCAGCACTAAAATCTGTATATATATATGGTGGTACACACTTGTACTCCCAGCTACTTGAGAGGATGAGTGAGGCAGGAGGATTGCAAGTTCAAGGACTGCCTAGGCAATTTAGCTAGACCTTGTCATAAAATAAAATAAAAAAAATATAGAGTTGGGGTTATAGCTCAGTGATAGAGTGCTCCTGGGTTCAATCCCCAGTACCACCACCACCAAAAATAAATAAATAAATAAATAAATAAACATATTTATTTATTTATTCCTTTTTTGGTCATTGCCTTATAAAATTCCTTTTAAATGTTCTCTCTTTGTTTATTTGTAAGTGAAACTCATGAAACATGGAAAATATATATATATATATATATATACACACACACACACACACACACACACATATAGTTGTTGTTGTTATTGGCTTTGGATTTATGTAATGACTTTCTTCATGAAAACTCTCAACATCTCATTTTGTCCAAACATTATTCCACGAATTTTCCATGTTTCATGAGTTTCACTTACAAATAAACAAAGAGAGAACATTTAAAAGGAATTTTATAAGGCAATGACCAAAAAAGGAATAAATAACATATTTATTTATTTATTTATTTTTGGTGGTGGTGGTACTGGGGATTGAACCCAGGAGCACTCTATCACTGAGCTATAACCCCAACTCTATATTTTTTTTATTTTATTTTATGACAAGGTCTAGCTAAATTGCCTAGGCAGTCCTTGAACTTGCAATCCTCCTGCCTCACTCATCCTCTCAAGTAGCTGGGAGTACAAGTGTGTACCACCATCCGGATAAATACACTTATTTACATCTAACAATAGGACTGGGGGTGAAGTTTAGTGGTAGAGAACTTGCTTAGTACATTCAAGGCCCTGGGTACCATCACCAGCACACACACACACACATACACACAAAAAAAGCTTTTTCTTTTTAATCTAAGGATAAACATTCCTACAGTTGAAATAGAACATTTAACTTAAGAACCTGATTTCTGGGCACACTGGTACTCACCTGTAATCCCAAGCTACTTGGGAGGCTGAGGCAGGAGGTGTACGTTTGAGGCCAGACTTAGCAACTTAGCAAGACCTGACTCAAAATGAGGAGGGTGGGCCGGGGATGGAGCTCAGAGCATTTGCCTAGCATGTGTGAGGCCCTAGGTACAATCTCCAGTACTGAAACAAAAACATCAATCAGCAAGATAGGAAAGAAAATAATAGGAACAATATGAAATCATAATAAAAACAGAAAGGGGACAGTCAATATATAAAGTTGCCCAACATCACTATCCATTTAGGGGAATGCAAATCAAAATCACAATGAGATACCATGCACTGGTTTACTAAGGCTGCCAGAATAAAATGCTGCTGACTGGGTGGCTTAAACAATAGAAATTCATTTTCTCACAGTTGTGGAGGCTAAAAGTCCAAGATCAAGGTGTCTACAGGCTCTGTTTCTCCTGCGCCTTCTGTCCTTGGCTTGCAGAAAGCTACCTTCTTGCTGCACCCTCACGTGGCCCTCCCCTCCCCCCATATTCATGCCCCCCCCTGGTGTGCCTCCCTTGCCCTTCTTTTTTTTTTTTTTTTTTTTTAATATTTATTTATTTGTTTCAGTTGTACACAATGTGTTTTTACGTGGTGCTGAGGATTGAACCCGGGCCGCGCACATGCTAGGCAAGCGCTCTACCACTGAGCCACAACCTCAGCCCTCCCTTGCCCTTCTTAAAAGGACACCAGTCCTATTGGGTTAGGGCCCCACCCTCATGACTTCATTTATCCTTAGCTTCCATAAAAGCCCCACGTCCAAATATACTCACTTTGGGGATCAGGACTTTAATATATATGAATTTTGGTGGGCACAATTAAATATACAAGAGATAGCTTTATAAAAAGGTCAATAAGAAGACTGCCTCAGCAACTTAGCCAGGCTCTAAGCAATTTAGTGAGACCCTGTCTAAAGATAAGAGATTGCTGATTGATAGATATGTTACCCTCCCCGGCCCTCAGAGTTTTCCACACCCTAAGAGAAGCAACCTTGTTTCAAGATGTTCCAGACAGGATGTTCCTTCCCCAGGCAGAATGTTTCTTTTCCCCAGGCAAGAGCCAATAGGCTTAAAGGACACCCTGTTCTAGCCAATGGTGTTTGGGGTTGCTCTAGTGCACCCCCCACCAGAAATCCCTATATAAGGCCCTGTCTGAGAGACTCAGATCAGACAGAGAGAGAGACACACGGACACAACATCGGCTAGTCGCTGCAGAGAGGAGGAAGCCACTGCAACAGCTCCAGAACCATCGCCTTCAGCCGATGGCAGCTGCCCCAGCCAACAGCTCCAGACCCATCACCTCCAGCCGACGGCAGCTGCTCCAGCCAACAGCTCCAGACCGACCACCTTCAGCCTGACGGCCGCTCCCAGCTGACAGCTCCAGCCTCCAGCCAGACAGCAGCTGCTCTAGCCGACAGCTCCAGAGATCCCAGCCGGTGCAACCAAGCACCCACCTTCTGTCCAGAGCTTGCACACTCCCCTCTCCCTGACTCCCTTCTCCTACCAGAGCTTGCACACTCCCTTCTCCCTGACTCCCCTCTCCCACCTCTTCGACCTTCGACCAGAGCACCTCTTCTCCAGTTTTCGCTACCAGCCACGAAGGCTGTTAAATAAATCTTTTGGCTGCACGGCTGTCCCCGGTGTGATGCTTTGCCCAAAATGTTGCAACACATTTACAAAACACTCTTGTCAGTTTTTCTAAAGGTCAAACATAGAGTTACCTCATGGCTCAGCAATTCCACTCCCACCCAGACACCCAAAGGAAATGAAAACATATCCACAAAAGCATGTGTGTTCACGATCTAACACAGATGAAGCTTAAACACATTACGCTGAGTGAAAGAAGCCAATCACAAAGGTCACGTTATATGATCCTTTTTATATAAAATGGTCAGAACAAGCAAGCCCATGGAGACAGCAAATGGATTAGTAGTTGCCTAGCACTGAAGACTGGAGGGACGTTGGGAGCAAGCACTAATGGGTACTAATTTCTTTTGGGGGTGATTAAAATATTCTAATATTGATTCTGATGACAGTTGTAAAACTCTTTGAACATATAAAATAAGTGAATTATAGTGTTTAAGTGAGTCCACTTTATGGTGTACAAAGAATGCATCAAAAAAAGTTGCTGAATAAATACATCATTGCAAGATATATGTAAATGGGATAAATCCCACTATTAGAAGGGCAGGACTCTCAGTGTGGGTTTAAAAAAAAAAAAAAAACTCAAATTAATGACAAGAAATGGATTGCAAAGAAAATTTGAAAATAATAGGCTGGGCAAAACTATGTATCCTACAAATGCAACAGAAAAAATAAGAAAGAGCAGCAATAATGATCATGCTCATAACAAACGAACAATAATAATAAACTGAATAAATTTATAGCTAACCAACTATATATTAAAATCATAAATAAAAATCTAACAAATGGGTATTAGAAAGCATTCTCTTGAGTAATTCTTAGGTCGGAATAGAAATCAAACTGAAATGACAGGACATGTATGGGGGTACATGCCTGTAACCCCAGCAACTTGGGAGGCTAAGGCAGGAGGATCACAAATTTGAGGCCAGCCTCAGCAACTTGGGCAGGCTCTAAGCAACTTAGTGAGACCCCGTCTCAAGATAAAAAATAAAATGGGCTAAGGGTGTGGCTCAATGGTTAAGCACCCCTGGGTTCAATCTCCAGTACCAAAATAAAACTGAACAAACAAAAAACCTTAAATGACAAATTTGGAAATTATCAGCAAAGGATCCATAATAATAAAAATAACAGGATGCAGTCAAAGGTATATGCAGAGAAAAAAATCAACAGCTTTAAAATATTTTATAGTAACTTTGAAAGTTGCTAATGAATAAACTAGGCATTTAACTCTAGGAAACTAGAAAAAGAAACAACAAAATAAACCAAAAAAATTATGATGAATTAGCCAGGTGCAGTGGCATACGCCTGTAATCCCAGCGGCTCCAGAAGCTGAAACAGGAGGACCACAAATTCAATACCAGCCTCAGTAAAAGCAAGGCACTAAGCAACTCACTGAGACCCTGTCTCTAAATAAAATACAAAATAGGGCTGGGAATGTGGCTCAGTGGTTGAGCACCCCTGAGTTTAATCCTGGTACCAAAAAAAAAAAAAAAAAAAAAATTATGATGAATTAGAAAACAAAGAGGAAATTATTTTAATAACTAAAACTAAGAGCTGGTTCTTTAAAATTATTGAACTGCTCCACTGAACACTCATTCCAGGGGGTTCAAAGATCTTCTGTGGGGGAGAAAAAGACTTTGTGGCAAAATTCTTGAAAAACACTATACAACAAACCCTCCACTTAAGAATCCCAGCTGTACATTAATCAGTGTATTAAAGACTAAAAAGTCCTGAAGCATGTAACTTGGCAGAAGTGTGATCCAGCCTCTAACTTCCTTGCCATGAACACTTCTCTTTATTGGCATTCTTAGGGCCACAGTCCATGGACTATCCACTTGGGAAATGCTGACAGGAAAATCCTTGGTGTATATAACCAAGAATAAGTGAGAAAATCCAACCACGGAGCATTGAGGATAAGAAATGAGCTTCCACACAGGTATGTATGAGGCTATAATAAGAGAACCGTATGTAAGCTTTATACCTAAAAATTTGAAACTATACACAAAATGGATAATTTTCCAGAAAAATATGCAATGTCAAAATTTGACCAGAAAGAAATTTAAAAATAAATAATTTCATTAGCAGAAAAAGTGCAAAAACTGTATAGTTAATTTTGGTCCCTGGCCCCAAGTGCAGTCACATTCTATTATACTTTCTTGGGACAAAAGAGCTTCCACATATTCTGGCATCCAGATATCTAAGTTCTTCAGGATTTCCCCAACTTGGTAACTGGTCTCCTGGTTTCAGTGCAACAAGTGATATTCCTCTAATAAAGAAATCTGAGCATATCACCTCTGTGCTTAAAAATCCTTTAATGGCTCCCTTATTAATCTTCGCCAACCTGTGGGCATGGTTCACAAGTCCCTGGGAGGTCTGGTCCCTGGAAAGCCCTCTAGCCTCCTCTCTCAACTCTCCCCCTCACACTTGTGCTCTAGTCCTAACGAACGTTTTCCTTTGTTCAGATGCTCCACGTTCTCCCTCACCTGCAGGTCTTCCTAAGTGCTTCCATGTCTGTTGGGAGCTACCCTGGATGCAGGCGCCTTTAAGTCCTGGAGCAAAGTGTTCTGAACAGTTACTGCATTCTGCAGTGACTTGGGCGTTACCTCCGCTTGGATAATAGGCGTGGCTCCGGGAGTAGGCGTCACCCGCTGGGGTTGAGTTACACTCACCCGTTCCTTCGTAATCTTACCCCTTTGCTCTTGGGGGGATAGAATGGTCCATGGAACCTCCCCTTGTGTGTCCCTATATAAGAAAAAGGATTCCAGTGGCTCTCTCTTTTTCCACGGACCCCTAAGATAGGATAGCCGTCTCTGTTTTGAAAAGGTACTTCTGTGTGTTTGCACGCTTTCTTTGCTGTTTTCTTAAAATTATTGGAATAATCAGATTAGTGAACCCAGTATAGGTCGCCAGCTAGGATAGATGGCGATACATGTCCCCACAAATTCTTTGGAAGGGACTTTGCTACTTAAATGTCAGTTTAAAGGTTACTTCCTCTGAAAAGCATTTTCTGATTTCTCCAGCTCTAGAACAGAGGCTTCTCTTATTTTGTCCCATATGTCGTGTATTTCCCTGGTACCATTTCCAACACTGCGCTGTAATTTCCTGTGTTCTTAACTGTCTCCCTCTACAAGCTCATAAAGGGCAGAGATTTTTATCATCTTGTTTACCATTTAAGCCCTAGCACCTAACAACACTCCAAGCACATAACAGAAGTTTAATCAAATTTATTAAAGGAATAAGTGAAGTGTAACATTGACACCAAAGATGAAAAAGACAGCACCCACAATAACTGTAGGCCAATCTCATGAATCTCATGTATGAACACACATGTAAAATCCAATAAAACACTAGTAAGTCAAACGCCTCGGTCTAATAAAAGAATAATATGCTATGGTCAAACTGAATTTACTTTAAGACTGCAGGGATGATACAACATTAGGAAGTCTAAGAAGAAAATATGTAGATAATAATTTTGATAGATGGTAAAGAACATTTGATAGACCCTAAAATTCATCATAATAATCATTAGCAAATTCAAAACAGAAAGCTATTGAACTTTGTATAAAATACTATCCCTTTTTTTTGTTACTGGGGATTAAACTCAGGGGGCACTCGACGACTGAGCCACATTTCCAGACCTATTTTGTATTTTATTTAGAGACAGGGTCTCACTGAGTTGCTTAGCGCCTCACTTTTGCTGAGGCTGGCTTTGAACTTGCGATCTTCCTGCCCTCAGCCTCCTGAGCCACTGGGATTATAGGCATGCGCCATTGCACCTGGCTAAAATATAATCCTCAATGGTGGATCAACAGAGGCAAAAACAGGAATAAGACAGGAGTCTAAGAATACTACTATTAACATTTTGCACGCTTTTGCTGAAATGCGGTAAGTCGGAAAAGGAAAGATACAGGGCTGGAGGGACAGCTCAGTGGTGAAGAATTGCCCAGCAGGTGCAAGACCCTGGGTGATCCCCAACGTGGAAGAAAAGAGAAGGGGTGGGGGAGGGGAAGGGAGGAGTAAAAATACTGGGTGGGAGGAAATTTTAATAAGTTTTCTAGTTCCATGATAACCACTCTCCCACAATAACTAGAAAATAGGGTGGGGGGAAGGTGAATGATACCTTCCAATATAAAATGCCAATATAAAATTCCCAAGAATAAACTTGAAAAATGTGAACTTACATGAAGAAAAAATTTTCCAAATTAATTTCTAATTCAACTCAAGTCCAATCAAGCCAATAACATTATTTATGTCTGGAACTGAAGAGTATGATTTTGAAATTCTTTTAATAAAACAAGTAATCGATAATATGTAAAAAAAAATTGTAAAAGAGAAAAATCAATGAAAAAAGAAGCTTGCCTTACCAGGTAGAATATTATCTGGTTATTAAGTAACAGAATATAGATGAATATTTCTTGAAATAAACACTAAATAGTAAAAAAATTTAAGAAAAAAAATCTGTGGAGGATAATCCCAGTGGTGTAAAATACATACAATAGAAATAGAAAGAGACAAAATGGTAACAATGAGCATTTCTGGGTATAGGAGAATGAGTGATTTTTCTTGTTTTTCTTTCAAACGTCTTAACATTATAATTTTTTTAATGAACACTTATTACTTCCCTAACTAGAGGATAACAGAGCAAATTCAAAACAAGAAACATTTACATAAAAGTAAATACCTAAACTGAAAAAGGATTATCTTGGAGGAACTTTTACTCCAAGTATCTCTTCAAAGCTTGAGTGACAGGTAAATCACTATTAGGTGACAAGAAACCATAAGAGACCATCTCCACCCTGTTCTAAAGTCTTCTGGCTAGCACCCAAGCCCTTGTATCAATTGGCACCATCTTTGCTCCCTACATAAACTTTCTGTCAAGTCAGTCTGTTTCTTTAGTGGGAAACACACACACACACACACACACACACACACACACAAAATGTTCGGTGTTTATCTCTGGTGTGTCGGGTTTAAGCAATTTTAGTTTTGCTGTTACATGTGTGGGTTTTGCTTTTCACAAAATGCCTCTTGGTGGCAGTTACCAGAAGAAAACTGAAGAAAAGCTAAACCTCAATTCTGCTCCTTCTTGATCTTTAACGATCATTCTGCATCACCACAACTTTTCGCATGTTCACATGCTGTGAACATTCATTCATGCTTGGTTATGTGATCTTCTGTTTTCTAGATGAACTCAGCGGCCTAGAAACAGAACTGGAAAAAGCAAAGGTTTGGGATTCACCCAGGGTTTTGTTTCTGCTGAGCATGTAATATGGAAGCACAAGAAAGTACAGGATATTGCCCAAAGTGTGGCTGTAAGAATAACTCTGTAGAAAAGTAACATCAAACAGTATAGGGCTTTTTTTGGCTTTAGGTTTTTCTCCCCAGAATTAATTGGGAGTGGGCATGGCCTTTTTCTCCCCTGCTCATTTATAGCTTCCATTTTTTAACACCCCCTTATAGAGATGACCTGGGAGGAAGGGAGTGATACTTGGGTTCTTTGAGTCCTGGTATCTTACAGCAGAGTAGTTCAGAGCAGAGGTTCCAAGTCAGACTGCAAGTCTGTGTTCTTAGACAAGATACTTCTCTGAGTCTTCATGTTCTTCTCTGGGAACTGAGCCAACACTGGTACCTCCCTTGTAAGACCACTATGAGGGGTAAATGGCACGAGTCATTTGAAGATTTTGTCACAATGCCTGGAACATAATCAGGATTAATAAATTGTGATTTTTTTTTTTTTTTTTTTTTTAAAGCTGGACATGGTGGTATATTGCCTGTAATCCCAGTGATGTAGGAGGCTGAGGCAGAAGGACCACAAGTTCAAGGTCAGTCTCAGCAACTTAGTGAGGCCCTAAGCAACTTCGCTAAGCCCCTGGGTTCAATCCCCAGTACCAAAAAAAAAAAAAAAGAATGTGGACTATAGACTATAAGGCAGACGGGATAAAAGTGACAATGAGACAGCTGACAGAGAGGGAGGAAGTGATGTTTCAAAGAACCAGCCCCAGGAAATGCTGACGAAGCTTTTCAGTACTGCTTTTCATCTATCTTGTATTATCTGGAACAATAAATGCACATTTTCAGAGAACAGGAATGTTTGTGTGAGAAAGCACTTATACAAAATAGAAATATCTGTCATTCTATTAGGAATAAGAAATCTAGAAATTCCATAGTAGAGGGAAGTTCCATCAATCACATTTATTAAGGAAAGATCTATCTCTTCACCGATGTGTGCCTGCCTGCTTCAGAGAATGAGGTGAATGAAACAGCAAACCAAACAAATAGCCAAGGGCAACCACAGAAGATACCACAAAGAGCATTTTAATAACTAAGCAGCATTTATTAGCCAATGCACTTTCCCAATGGTCAGAGTCATTTCCAGCCTCGGCTGTGACCCAGATCAAAAGCTAGGGGACCACAGGGTAAGTCTAACATGCCCAGCTCTTCCAGACTCAGTTAACATGAACCTTGGACAGTGTATGTGGATACAGGGTAGAGGGAAAAGAGCCAGGGTATGAAAGGCTAACGGGGGTTAAGACACACATTTCTAAAAGAAAAGAGAAGAAAAAATGGATTCTGTCTTCTGGTGACTCTACTTTGATAAAGGCACAGAAGGAGGCAAAACTAAACAAGTTTATAGTAATCCAGAAAAAATGTATTGAAAACACAAAATTTGTATTATGTGAGGCTGACTTTAAAACCTAAATATCAAATCATACTTATGTATGATTTTAATTTCACAATCATTATGCAGGCCGGCAAGTATGGAAAAGAAAGAGGAAAAAATTGAAGTTGAAATATGTAGAGGACAGTCATGGCTTTTGTTCCTTTTTATTTATACAAATGTACTTATATTTGTGAAAAAAAATAAAATAACTATTTTTTCTCTTATGCAAGAATTTTGTCATTCGCTGTATTTTGGGACATAAACCCAAGTTCCAGCATCATGGTTGATGTCAATCATCTTGACATATAGAAGCCTTTCTCTCTCCTCAATCTGTTCACATTGCAAGCACTCCTTCCTAGGTAGGCTGGAGGTACTGGAGCCATGATACAAAATGGAAACAGCAGACTCTGCCCCAGCACTCCTTTCAGAACCTCCTCTTCCTTTCCTTTTTCTATTCAGAACCAGGATCCGCTCTAGGCTCCAGTTAGAAGGTTGAAAGAAGATTGCTTTTCTTCTCCACATCCTTGCCTCTGGGGATGCAGCAAAAAAGGAAAGAGCCAGGCTCTTTCCCAAGTAGCCTTGAAAGATAGAGAGGGAGGGAGGAGGCAGGAAGGAAGAGAGGAAAGTTTTTCTGATTCAGGAAAAAAAAAGTTTCTTCTTCTTTTTTTTTTTTTTTTTTTTTTTTTTGCTTCTAAGAGAGCTTCAGAGGTATGACGGAAATGTGATATATGATGATTATTAAGCATTGACATAATATCCCAAGTTAAGAATCCTAAGGAAATGGGTTTTATCACTCACAGGTGAATATATGGAAGCACCTTTTGATGAAAACAAACTTCCAAATGACTTTCTAGTATGTGATGGATCCACGGATAGACCCACCAGTGACTTCACTAGCACTTGTCCTGCCACTGCTGGGCTTTTGTCTGAAGAACGATTATGCTTCTCGGCCTAATTATGAAACCTACTAAAGTCCTCTTTGTTATCAGAGGCTCTTCAAAATCAGAGCTTTTTAAAATCTGCTGAGAGAAAGAAGAAGATGTTTTCAGGAAAAGATGGGAGAAGGGAATCATCAAAAGCGTTTTCTCTGTGGATTAAAATAGGGACAGTTATTTCCAGTTTTTCTAGGTCAAAAGGTTTGAAATGAGAAGAGGCATTCTTCTAGGCTGACGGGAGGGTCAAACCTTTTCACAAGTCTCACGTTTCAGACTGTTCTGACAGAGGATGATAAACTGTCCTTTTACACAGGAGGCTCAAGTCTGCACTTAGAGTCAGAAGTGAAGTGTCAGTTGTTTCGTATCATTCCTTCATCATCCCCTCTCCTGAATCAGTGATTTAAACTGTTGATCATAATCTCAGAGAAAAGTCACCAAGGCCAGCATGGTGGGGCAGAGGGGGCTGCTGCTTCCTCACCTGCACCGGGATGGCCGGTGCTCTGAAAGGCCAGCACAGATGGCATGCCGTGCTACGGAGGTGGACACTTTCCATTTAAGTTCAGAGGGGGCAGGGGTCTCCCCAACTCCTTACCCCAGGCAGCAAATCCAAACCAGGAGAACGTGCAACAACCATGTTCCGTAGAGCCACACTCTCATCTCAATGCTTTTCATTCTTCATTACCCTAATTGCATGTATGAAGTCACGAATGATGTGAATATACTTTGCATACAACCAGAGATATGTAAAAATGTGGTCTATAAGTATAATATGAAATGTAATCCATTCTGCTGTCATTTCTAACAACTTAGAATAAAAAATAAATAAATTTTGGGGAAAAAAAAAAAAAAGTTACTTGCGGTCTGGCCGTGATGAAGCAGCAGGGACCAGATCTGCCCTCGCCACCTAAACAACTAAAAATCTGCACAAAATATATGAAGGAATGTTTCTCAAACACTAGACAGACGGGATCCTTGACAGAGGAAAATAGAAGGGGACGAGCCCCGGAACTGCCCCACTTGATCACCTGCAGGGAACTGCCAGGCTGCAGCGCCAGGCACAGAGACAGTGAGGGAGGAGGCGGCTGCTGGAACTCAGGCACAGGACCCCAAAGAGGACAGGGCTACACCTGCTGACTCAGAGTTAGTTCTCCAGCCAGCGAAAACAGCTTTCAAAAACAAAGTTCAACTAAAACTCATCATCAACAGCCCCGGACAGCAAGGAATTTTAAAGGAAGGTCTTTAGGTAGAAGAAAATTGGGCCAGATAGAAATTTGGATCTACACAAAGTCATAAAAAAGCACTGAAAATAGTAAATATGGCAGTGAATAAAGAACCTTTTTTGTTGTTGTTGTTCAATTTAAAATGTCCTTAAAAGGTAATTATTTAAAATAAATATAGTTACAACAAATTGCAAGATTTATAACCCTGGGTCAGGGAGAAGTAAAATGCATGATAATGATATACAAAGGTCAGGAGGGAACTGAAGCAGGCTGTGGTAAGGAGCTGGCAGTGTGTGTGAGGGGTATAATGTTACTTGGAAAAGGAGCAGGAGACATTAAAGATGTACACTGTAAATTCTAGAGCTACTGCAAAAATGTAACTAACAAGCCAACGATGAAGATAAGAGGAATAATAAAAAATACTCAGTTCTCTCCCCAAAGTACTCAATCCTGCCAAAAAGGAGGCAGGAAAAGAGGAAAAAGAGGATAATGATCAAATGAGCAGAAAAAAATAGAAAGATGGCAGATTCAAACCCAATCATAGCAATAATCACAGATTTCAAATAAAAAAGGAGGGATTGCCAGGTTCTATGAAAAAGAAAAGGAACATGTTTCAAATATAAAGAATATTTGAGAAATATTCTTTTTCAAGAATCAGTTAAAGAGATAGAGATGTATCATAATAACACTAACTGAAAGAGAGCTGCAATGGCTGCATTAATATCAGACAAAATGGAATCCAGAGTCACTAGGGATAAATAGAGTCATTTCACAACAATAAATCTTTATGTACCTAAGGGGCTGAGGTTGTGGCTCAGCGGCAGAGCGCTCGCCTCGCACGTGCGCGGCCCGGGTTCGATCCTCAGCACCACGTAAACATAAATGCATTGCATTGTGTACAACTAAAGTAAATAAATAAATATTAAAAAAAAAAAAATCTTTATGTACCTAATAAGAGAGCTTCAAAACACATGAAGCAAAAACAGATAAAACTGGAAGGAGGGGCTGGGGCTGTAGCTTGGTGGCAGAGTGCTTGTCTAGCACATGTGACATACTGGGTTTGGTCCTTAGCACCACATAAAAATGAACAAATAAAATAAAAGCATTCTGTCCAATTATAACTATAAACTTTTTTTTTTTACAACTGGAAGGTGAAGTAAATTGATAATTAAATTGGAGAGTTTAATACCTCTTTCATAATTTATAGAACAAGTAGACAGAAAACCGGTAAGAATACAGAAGACTTGTATAGCACTTTTTTTTTTTTTTTTGGTACCAGGGATTGAACTCAGGGGCACTTGACCACTGGGCCACATCCCCAGCCCTTTTTTTGTATTTTATTAGAAACTGGGTCTCAGAGTTGCTAAGTGCCTCGTCATTGCTGAGGCTGGTTTTGAACTCACGATCCTCCTGCCTCAGCCTCCCAAGTGCTGGGATTACAGGCATGTGCCACTGTGCCCAGATGTATAGCACTATTAATAAGCCAGTTCCACTGATATTTGTAGGAAACTTAAGCCAATGAGACCAAAATATAACTTATTTTTTTCAAGTGACTCCAAAGACAAGTCCAAATAAATGTGAAAAGAGTGAAATCATACAAAGTATGTTTCAGACCACAGTGAAATAAATTAGATACTAACAGGAAAAAAAATCTGGAAAAATCTTCAAATGTCTCAAAAATTTAAAAAAAAAAAACACCTCTAAATAACACTTAAAACAAAAAGATATCAACAGAGAAATTAGAAAGTGTTTTGAACAGAAAAAGGAAAACATGACATATCAAAATAAAGGAATGCTTAGAGAAAAACTTACAGAATTAAATATTTATTTATAAGAAAACTAGAAAAAGAATAATTTAAAGCAGCGTAAACAGAAATAATAAAACTAAGAAGAGGGCTGGGGTTGTGGCTCAGCGGCAGAGCGCTCGCCTCTCATGTGCGCGGCCCGGGTTCGATCCTCAGCACCATGTAAACATAAGTGCATTGCATTGTGTACAACTAAAGTAAATAAATAAATGTTTTAAAAAAAAACTAAGAAGATAACTCAATGATAAACTGATTCTATCTGATTTTTATTGAAATCAGTAAAATAGATAAATCTCTACCCAGACTAATCATAAAAAAAATCAGAGAACACATAAATTATTAATATCAGGAATGAGAGAAGAGTGTCACTATAGATCTTAATATTAATAACAAGGCAATATTAAATAAAATGGACAAAATCCATAAAGACAAAAGCTACAATAATTTACTCAGTAATAAAAAGATCACCAAAATAGCCTAACATCTACTCAGGAAATTGAACTTGTAGTTAAAGACATTTCCACAAAAACAACCCCAGGCCCAGATGGCTTGACTTATGAATCCTACCTACTCTTTAAGTAAGAAATAATACTAATTCTACACAGCTCTTTCAGAAAATAAATATACGAAACATACTCATTCATTTGATGAGGTCAAAAGAATAGTCAGTTCATTTGTTAAGGACAACACTATTTGACACCAAAACCAAAGTCACTGCAAGCAAACTACAGAACTATCTCCTTCATAAATGTGGACACAAAAAATACTTAATAACATGTTATCCAATAAAATCTAATAATATATAAAAAGGATAATAAATACACCAAGTAAGGTTCATTTCAAGAAATACAAGGTTGTATTAACATTAAAAATGAATTTATTTCACCATATCAACAGGATAAGACAGGAAAAAATATGATCATTCTAATATAGATAAAGCATTTAACAAATCCAACATGACATAATTCTCAGCATACTAGGAACAGAAAGAAAACGTCCTCAACTTGATAAAGTACATCTATGAAAAATCTACTGCTAACATCATACCTAAGGGTGAAAGACTGAATGCTGTCCGTTGCAGATTAGGAACAAAGCAATAATAGCTGCTCTCATCAATTCTATTTAACACTATAGCAAAACTCTGACCAGTGCAATAAAATAATTTAAAAAATGCATAAAGTTTGAAAAGGAAGTAGTAAAATTATCTTTACTTTTTATTATTAAATTTACTATTTATATATTATTGCTTTATACATTTTTACATATTTAGATATTTATTTTTATATATTATAATTGATTGTTATATCTACTTTACTCTTATCTTTAGCAAGGCTCTTTCAAAATAAAATTTAAAAAATATGTATGTAGGACTGGGGTTGTAGCTCAGTGGTAGTGCACTTGTCTTGCATGTGTGAGGCACTGGGTTCAATTCTCAGCACCGCATATGAATAAATAAAGTAAAGGTCTATCAACAACTAAAAAAAAAAAAAAAATCTTAAAAAAAAAGATATGTATATAGCTTTTGTAGCTACACAATGCAGGGTATGTATACCTATGTACATCTAGGGTATGTAGCTCAATGATAGAATGCTTGCCTAGCATGTGTGAGGCCCTGGGTTCTATTACACATATATAGCACACACACAATATATATATGTGTGTGTGTGTGTGTGTGTGTGTGTGTGTATGTATATATATATACATTACATTATATATACATATACACATTATATATACATATATACATATACACATATGTGTATATATACGTTATATATACATATACACATATATATGCACATATACATGTATATTTTAATATATATTAAATTATTGGGAAAAATGTATTAGTAGATGTGTTAGACATACACCAAACACTAAAAAACATTGCTGAGACAAATTACGGAAGAACTAATAGAAGGTATTCATGTTCATGGAATCAAAGATTCAGTATTGTTAAGACGACAATTCCTCCCAAGTTGACCTTAGCTACTAACTGTAATCCCAGTAAAAATACAAAAATCTCTGCAACCATTTCTTTTTCCAGAAATGAGGAGCTAATTCTAAAACTTACCTAGAAATGCAAAGGTGCTAAAATAGCAAAAAATAAATTTTGAATAAAAACAAAGGACTTAAACTACGTGTTTTCAAAACTATCTTAGGACGGTGTGGTATTGGTGGAAATATAGACCCACAGACGAGTGAAACAGAATATAAACAGAATATAAAATATATGCATATGCTGTTGGTTTTAACAATGGTGTGAGGGCAATTGAAGCAGACTATGTCTAAGCAAAAAATTTAGCCTTGCTCAATCCATACCTCACACCACATACCAAAGTTAACATGAAGTGGATGCACTTAAATGTTCATGCCTACTTTAATAATCCAAAACTGGAAACATTTTAAATTTGTATCAAGGGGAGAATGAAAACAAAATGGGATAGCCATACAACAGAATACTACTCAGCAATCGAAAAGAACTACTGTTGGGCAAAAACAACATGGATGAATCTTAAATCATTAGGTTGAATGAAAAAAGTTACACCCCCCAAAATACTGTCTGATTCCATTTACACAGAATTCTATAAAACACAAAGTAATTTATGGTGACGAAAAACATGTCTGGGGTGCTGGTAGAAGAAGGGATGGTTTCAGAGGAGCATGAATACACTCTGAGGATGCAATATTCTTTATCTTTTTTTTTAAACATTTATTTATTTAGTTGTACACAATGCAATGCACTTATGTTTACGTGGTGCTGAGGATCGAACCCGGGCCGCGCACGTGCGAGGCAAGGGCTTTGCCGCTGAGCCACAACCCCAGCCCCAATATTCTTTATCTTAAATGTGGTGGTGGTTTCCTCACTACTTCTCCAAGGGAGTTAAGTCTATTCATATGTCAAATCTCATCAAGTTACACAGTTGAAATATGTACGGCTTATTGTATGTCAATCTTCAACAAAACTTTCTTAAAAATAAGTTTACCTGAGCACTGAACTGTTTACTGTTCTTCAACCTGCAACTTCGTGTTGTCTCATTCCCAGCCCATTCAACATCACCTGCTTAGAAGAGGCAAGAAGTCTGTCACTCTTCATGGTCTGGCACTATCCATGAAATACTATTTCAAATAAGTTGCCTATTATCTTTTTCCAGAAAATGTAGGTGGAGGGAAACAAAAGAGCAGACACTTGATCAACAGTAATTGGGAGCACTGAAAACAGGCATTTGATATTTCCTTGTTCCTTTTTCATGCCACCTGAGCTGGCCCCTTACCTGGAATTGCTTTGGAGCTCCCCAATCTGTTTTTCTTTGTCAAATAATGCACTGTTCCAAGAAACTGCTTGAGCTGCCACATGGCTTTTTGCAAAAACATGCCATCAGCTTGTTTCCTCTTAATGTACTGCATGTTATTCAGAAGTGAAAAGCCAGGGTGAAGCTATTATTTCAGGTGAGTCACAGATACAAGCCAAGTTCCACCCTTTCCAGGTAATCAGCCTTCCTTAACCACTCCAGGGCTTGCTGATATCCCTTATGCCCCAATCTTTATAGAATTCCTAATGTGTAACACACATTTATCATCACGATTGCTAGTTTTCTTACCTACTGAAGGGGGATTTCTTCTATTCTTCTGCTCACGTTTCTGGCTTGGTCCCTAGTATGGGAACTTCCACCCACGGCGCAGCTCTCTCAAGAGGGTGAAGCTCTCACTCTCACCATTACTCACCCCTCTCCCCTGTCTCCTCTCTCCTCAAGAGACGGGAGCAGTCTGCTTGGGGAGAAGGTCGGTTCTCACAGGTGACCCAGCTTCTGGTCAGCCCTTTCTCTCAGACAGAGCTGCTGGCCCAGAGGCGGGGCACATCTTCTGTAGGTGGGCATGCAGCTCTCCAGCCACCCTGCCTCCCACCAGGTCCACATGAAACTGAGGAGGGAACAGAATGCTGTAGGCCCCATTCTGGCCTCGTCCAAGCTACACTCCTCAGTCCAGTTTGATCAGCAACACAGCTGATAAATTTTAATCTCTGCCATCAACAGAAGTGATGAGGGGTGTGATTCATTGGCACCACCAACATCGAGAATGCCTTTGCTTCATTTTTGACCATCAAAATGTCTGCCTTTCTAGGCTGATGTCTTACTCAGTCTTTCACAATTCACGAGTCCCAATTGAGTATTTTCAAATCTTTGCCCCCAAGTTTAATTGTTTTGTTTGTTTGTTCGTTTGTTTGTTTTAGTGCCAGGATTGAACCTAGGGGTGCTTAATCACTGAGCTACATCCCCAGCCCTCTTTGTTTTTTATTTTGAGACAGGGTCTCACTAAGTTGCTGAGGGCCTTGTGAAATGGCTGAGGCTGGCTTTGAACTTGTGGTCCTCCTGCTGGTTGCTGAGATTACAGGCATGCGTGACCATGCCCAGTTCCCCAAGTAGTAATTTTGCTCCCTTCTGTGAGCATTTACTCCACCTGGCATGCTAGTCAACTGTATACATCTCTTTCCAAATTTGAATTATAAACTCCTTAAGAGAAGGGGCTAGGTCATATTTATCTTTGTTTCAACCACTTCAGCTGGGCTTTCATATACATTTAATCTGGATCACCTTTGTAAATGCTTGTTTACTATCTATTTTATGCAGATTGTAAATTCAGAGAGACAGAGAGTCACTTCTTGTCAACTGCTGTGTCACTTCCAAGGGCTACACCAGTCTCCCAGCTACTCAGGAGGCTGAGGTGGGAGGATCACAAGTTCAAGGTCAGCAATTTAGCAAGACCCCATCTCAAAATAAAAAATAAGAAGGATTAAGGATGTAGCTCAGAGTAGAGTAGTCCTGGGTTTGATACCTAGTACCAAATTGAGAGGGACAGAGGGAGGGAGAGAAAGAGAGAGAGAGAGAGGAGCCTAAGTCTGAGTCCAGGTCTAAAGGGTATATACAAGTTGGCCAGCAAAAGACCAACTTTTAGAAAACGGAGACCAGAGGGAACAGAAAGTCCTGGAGGTAAGAGAACATGACACAGGCAAAACACGGACCAAAGATCCGTGTCTTTGATTCACAATGACTAGAGAAGGGTGGTAGGAGATGAGGCTGGAAGTGTGGGTAGGGACACACTGGGGAGTTTGAACTTTATCCAAAAGAAAATGAAGAAGCTGGACGACTTTAAGCAGAGCAGGGACATAATTTTCAAGAAAGATGCATACTGAGAAGTGTCCTCTGGGCTTAGTAAGAAGGAGACAGTGACCTGGCAAAGCTGTTTCCTGGGGTGGAGCAGGACATTCCTGTCAAGGTGGCAGAGTGTTGACTCAGGCAGGCAAACAGAAGAGAACTGTGCAATTCTTGAGCTTTCGTTCTGTTTGTTAGATGAGAAAATCAGATGCAGTAGATAAAGAGGAGTGCAAAGACTCTTTCTAATGGTGAAATATCTTAAAGTCTTTAGCTCTGGCAGATGATAAGATAAATGACAGAGAGAAAATCAGATAAAATAGATTCAAAGTATTTTCACATAGAAGGAAGATGCACTGAGTTTTGATCTTAAAAGATAAATCAGGGCTGCTGGGGTTGTGGCTCAGCGGTAGAGCGCTCGCCTAGCATGTCCATGGCCCCGGTTCGATCCTCAGCACCCCACAGAAATAAACACATTGTGTACAACTAAAGCAAATAAATATTTTTAAAAAAAAAAAAAAAAAAAAAAAAATCAAAGTAATTTTAAGATTTTTTTAAGACTCAAGGATAGGACCCAGAGGTGCTCTACCACTGAGTCACATCCTCAGTCCTTTTTATTAATACTATTTCGATTTTGAGACAGCATCTTGCTAAGTTGCAGAGGTTGAGATCCTCCTGCCTCAGCCTCCCAAGTAGCTGGGATTATAGGTATGCACCCAGCTAAAACGATTTTAAAGAGGGATTAGAATAAGATTTGTTTGCTAACAATTGGGGATTAACCAGAAGGCAATTAAACAGATTAAGATATTTATAGTCTTTTAAAACTTGCTCTAAATAATCTTCCTATATGCTTTATATTAACTGTTATTGTTAGTAATTGGAGACTTAGGGTTTTTTGATTTGTTGAGTTTATAGTTACAGTTTTATAGAAAACCATTATGGAATCAGTTACGTGCAAAACTAGTCTCACTTCAGCCTCGCTCAGCCACGCCTCAAGGCAAGGCTCAGACAGACGCTCCCTTCAGGACATCATCCATAAACTCAGCGTTGGCCATGTGTCTGAGTTTTCTAGCACTCAGTATGTGTGCCTCCTGCACTCCACTGTGAGCATCTTCAGATCAGGGATGTGTGCTGTTCATCTCTGTGCCTCCAGTGCCTACCACAGGGCCTGGCCACAATTAAGTTAAAGAAAACCTTGGCAAACTCCTGCACTGCTGAGGCGCCTTCAGTTTGGACCAAGGAGCCATCATCTAGACACGAGCATCCACCTGGTGGCAGCTGCCCCACAGTGAGCCACCTCAAGGGGGAACAGTTAGTTCATGGACAGTCAGCCTTAAAAGCCTGAATCTCCATCTACCTACATCCAACATCTAAATCCAAACAACACAAGGCCAGTTCAGACCAAGTCATAATGCTTTTATCTTTGTTTTCTCACCATGAATCAAATAATAAACCTGATGAAAATCACAAGAAAAAACTTTTACAACTAGGTAAAACAATTCAGTGGTATTATTAAAATTTTTTTTAAAAAGACAGATTGCAAAAATAACCATGTTTGGCTAGGCGTGGTAGTACACACCTGTAATCCCAGTGACTTGGGAGGCTCAGGCAGAAGGATCACAAGTTTGAGGCCAGACTCAGCAACTTGGTTCAGACCCTGTCTCAAAAAACAAACAAAATACCCCATGTTTGATATATCTTGTTGGCTATTGAAAATAAATACTAGCTCAAGAAATTGTATCTCAGAAATGTTTTTTCTTACTGACCCAATGTTAATCAATAAAGCCAAGTTTACTATTTATTTATTTATTTATTTTTAAATATTTATTTATTTGCTATATGGTGCTGAGGATCGAACTCGGGTCACACACGTGAGGCGAGCACTCTACCACTGAGCCACAACCCCAGCCCTACTATTTATTTTTAAGTATCATTAGTGCTTTTCCAGTTACCACAGAATATGAGCTTTGATTTTTTTTTTTAATGTAGAAATTACTTTAGGGAGGTTCAGATACTTTTTTAAGGAATATCTTTATGTTTTGTTTGAACCATTGTTTATGCATTTCATAACAATCAAAACTGAACTATCTTCCTAATTGGCTTTCTAATTTGGCTGTATCTCAAACATCAGCAAACAATCCAATTACTCTTGTCAAGAAGCATTGACAACAATGGAATGAAGGATCTGCCTGGCAAACAAGTTAATAAAACCAGGCAGCAGACTAAAGAATTTCAGAATCAGCAGCAGTGGGGAAGAACCGCTCTCCAGCCAGAGAGAGAACTGGAAACCCTACCTCATGCCTATACAAGCTCTGCGATCCATCCCCTCAGAGGTCACCAAGTCATGCTTTGCAAACTACCTTATGGTCTGTGAAAAGCAATAAATTTAAATCATTGTCTTACAGATTTTCAATCCAGGCAGTGTGGGTTATAATCATCCCCTGGTCCACTTACATTTTAATAGGTCTGTATTTTTCCAGCATGACTTAACTTCCAGCCCCCTCTACACTACACACACACACACACACACACACACACACACACACCTGGAAATATTGATGAGTCTTAGTGCCAACTCCCATCTCCTCTGGCTCAAATTCTAGCACCTGCCTATACTTCAACCTCTTCCACTAAAAGAAAACACGACAGAAAAAAGCAGTAATATTTCCCTTCTCCACCCATTGTGATACCAAGGACAATGCGATAAATGTGTTCCTTTGTGCAAACAAAGCCTACAGACGGTTCCAATATGTGCCGCCTTGGAGCTGGCTCTGCCTCTCTGGAGCAAGGCCGAGATTTAATGAGGCTTTCCAGATTGAAAGTCACAATGGTGTGCTGAATAACAGGGTCTCTGCAGAGGACCAACCACTAATCCCAAAGAACAGCATGTGGCTCAGGGACAACTGAGACACATCAATAGAAGGCAGCAGACAACCTGTGACAGCATTTCACAAGGCCAGTTGCATGCACCCAGGTATCTTACCTTCTGAGACCTTAAGGTAAATAGGTGCCACACATGGGTAAATGGGCTGTGCCTAGGCAGGAAAGTTCCATGATGTTCTCCTCCCAAAACACTGTGTCTGACCTCTGCTTCCACCTCCAAAAATATCATCAGCCACTTTTCACATTAAATATTAGGAAAAAAAAAAAAGAAAGAAAAAGGAATTCTTAAAAAAAAAAAAAAAAACTTCAATAACAAAGAACTTTATTCCTTTTAAACTGGAAATCCCAGGTGCCTGCTTCTACAGATTCATCATTTATTTAGCTGAGTGAATGAAAGCACACTCCTCCTCTCCCCACTCCACAGTCACTCTTTCTCACTAGAGTCCAGAATTTATTACGATATATAAATAGGGGTGAACCAATGCTTGATCATGAAAATAAAAAACAAACCACTTCAGAACACAAACCTAGGGTTCTAGTCTTCATGGCCCAAGGTCTTATTGATCCCTGATTTCTAATACATAGATTGTTCATATGTGAGTATTTTTCTAGGGCTAGAATCCACTTTCATCAGACTTTCAAAAAGGCTGTGATTCAAAACGTCTTAAAGCACTACTGGGTAAGACAATTTCGATGTAGAAATTATATACTGAAGAGCCTCCAATTCTGTGATTTGTTGGGAGAACAACAGAGATAGTGAAATTTTAGGTCAAGTGAAAGAGGAAAAGAGCCTAGAAATTTCTATCCTTTGAGAATGGAAAAGTTAGAAGCTCTTTGTCAACTCCACAACCTGAGGGGCCCACGAGACATGAAGGGGCTGTGGGGCAGAATGGACGAGTCATCTCCACCTTCAGCGGGATGCTCAGGGGCAGTGTCACAAAAAGGGGTGGAATGATAAGCAGTGAGCTCACCTCGGTCCCCAGATCTTACTTTCTAAATACTATTCCCAGTGAGAAAGGTGGGAATCCTTGAAAAAATGGCTGAGTTCAGCTGGGCGCCATGGCCCACGCCTGTAATCCCAGCAGTTTAGGAGGCTAATTAGGCAGGAGGATCGCGAGTTCAAAGCCAGCCTCAGCAAGAGCGAAATGCTAAGCAATTCAGTGAGACCCTGTCTCTAAATAAAATACAAAATAGGGCTGGGGATGTGGCTCAATAGTCGAGTGCCCCTGAGTTCAATCCCTGATACTGCCCCACCCCAATGGCTGAGTTCTCTTTGGGGCAGGGAGGAGGTGAGCATGGCATCTCCTGCTGAGCTAGAAACAAGGAGGTGCTCAGAGATCACCGGGATGGTGTTCAGAGCTGAGGAACTCTGTGGGTGGCACACACAGTGGAGCGCTACCACCCATAAAGGAGCTGAAATGATGCATCTGCTAGTAGAGGGGTGGAGACTGAGAGCGTCCTGCTAAGGGGCATGAGCCAGGCCCAGGAAACCCAGGGTGGAATGTTTTCTCTCACATGTGGAAGCTAGAGAGAAATAAGGGAAAGAAGGCGTTGGGGCAGGGGGGGATCAGGTATCAGAACACAGGAAGATAAGTGGAGTAGAAGGAGATGGAGAAGGAGGGAAGAGGGATAAGAAAAGGGAAGAAATATGAAGTGAATTTAACAAAATTGTGTTATATCCATATATAAATGTACCAAAGGGAGTTTCATCTTTATGTATGTGTAGAAAGTACCCCTCAAAAATAAATAAATAGAGGAGTGAGAGGAAGATGGGTAGAAGAGGGAGAAAAGGGGGATAGAGAAGTGGGGAGAATGCAGATGGAAACCAAATTCCACACAGGTATGATTCTGTCAAAATGAACCCAACTACTATGAATAACTATAACGCTCTCTTAAAAAAAAAAGTTGAGGAATTGACTTGAAGGGGATTCCATTGACCAAATCTGGGGCAAAATGCACATCAAAAAGAATCATGAGTTGGGCATGGTGGTGAACACCTGTAATCCCAGTGGCTTGGGAGGCAGAGGCAGGAACATCACAAATTCAAAGCCAACTCAGCAACTTAGTGAGGTCCTAAGCAACTTGGTGAGACCCTCTCTCAAAATAAAAAATAAAAAGGTCTGGGAATGTAATTCAGCGGTAAAGTACCCCTGGGTTAAATCCCCACTACCAAAAAACAAACTACAAAAAGAATGATTATTTTAAACTTAAAAAAAAAAAAAACTGAGTACAAAATTATGAGAAAAAAGAGTCCCATCAGAAAGCAAATAAAGAAGGGGAAAAATAAGGAAAACTTTTCATTACAGAAGAATTCCAACTAATACATAAACATAAAAGAAATGGGAAAATCAGAAAAATCACCATCCTGCAACCCCCAGATAATAACTGATTTAGACAAAGATCACCAGTGGCTGCAAACCTCACTGGGTGAAAGAGATTTTTCATGGAGGCAAAGAGATTTATATAGTCTCAAAGCATCACCCAACAGGTTCCTTACTAACAAGCTTTCCACTCCCCAAACGTCGATCTTTTAGAAGGAATGTAGCATTGACTATTCTAACTAAATGGGATTTTGGTTAATGAACATTAACTTCATTGAACATTGGGAACTTATCAGTTTTCACAGCAGTAGAATATATCATATAATATGCAGCATCACTTGATAATCACTGTGAATTCAGAGGCTCCTGTGAACCTTACTATGCCTCTTTATTAAATCAGTATGAACACAAGAGATGAAAGAGTCACCACTCAGAGCCCCCCAAAAGCCACAGTAGGACATGAAGCTGGCTATTGCTGCTACTTCCCAGTGGCCAGTGACACCACTCAGATACCAAAGTCCCCATTTGTTCTGCTGTCCTCTCCTAGACTTCATTGAAAATGAAAAGCAACTCTTCCCCCACCAAAGGTGGAGAAAGACAACACAGAAAATTCTACAGGATAAATGACCATGTTCCTTGAATGAATGGTAAGTGGGGAAAGGGATTGCTTCTGAAATATATCAACCAAGTGCAATGTAAGAACTTTATTTGGATCCTGATTTAAACAAACTAACTGTATAAAGATATTTATGGAGGGGCTGGGGATGTGGCTCAGCGGTATAGCGCTCGCCTAGCATGTGTGTGGCCCGGGTTCGATCCTCAGCACCACGTAAAAATAAAAATGCATGTGTACAACTAAAGCAAATAAATAAATATTAAAAAAAATCATTTAAGCCGGGCGCGGTGGCTCACGCCTGTAATCCCAGCACTTTGGGAGGCTGAGGCAGGAGGATCGCGAGTTCAAAGCCAGCCTCAGCAGTGGCGAGGCACTTAGCAACTCAGTGAGACCCTGTCTCTAAATAAAATACAAAAAAGGGCTGGGGAGGGGCTGGGTTGTGGCTCAGCGGCAGAGCGCTTGCCTGGCACGTGTGCGGCCCGGGTTCGATCCTCAGCACCACGTACAAATAAACCCATTGTGTACAGCTAAAGCAAATAAATAAATATTTAAAAAAAAAAAAAAAAAAAAAAGGGCTGGGGATGTGACCCAGTGGACGAGTGCCCCTGAGTTCAATCCCCGGTACCACAAAAAAAAAAAAAAAAAAAAAAAAAATCATTTAAAAAAGAGATATTTGTGGAATAGGAAAATTGGAACACTTACTAGATGTCGGATATCAGGGAATCACTGCTAACTCAAGTGTCATAATTGTGACTAAATGGTTAAGACAGTTCTTTTTGGACAAGATACATAATTAAGAATTCACTGGTAAAATGATATGATGTCTGATTGGCTTTAAAATATTTAAAATATCCCAGTGAGGGTGGCAGATGACATGAAGAACCCAGATGACATGACTGGTCATGGGTTCATATCTGCCCAATTTGGGTGATGTTTTTTTATTTGCAAAGGTTCGTCTATCCTCTTTACTTTTGTGTGTGTTTGGAAATTTCCATCATTAAAAAATCATTTTAAAGTAAGGAAGCCCGATTAGTTACAGATATGGACAAAGCGTAGTCCTTGGGTGTGTGCTTGTTCAGATTCTGGGTCTCCATCCTCTATTTCAGTCACTGTCCACTACACGCCTGCTGGATTCTGGCATCCTTACAACTTGGTGATGCCCAAGGGTCCTATGATGGACCATGGAGAGGACAGTGGTTAATGGTGTGGTCTTGGAGTCAGATGGATCAGACTGCACTCCCAGCTCTGCCGCCACTGGCTGAGTGACATGGGGAGAGTGGCCTGACCCCTCTGCCTCTAGCTTCTTATCCATAAAATGGGAATAAGAGCCCTTTCCCACTGTGGGAGGGACGGGAAGAAGAGTACCTTCCTGCTTTGGAACTGTGTCCCCTCTCCACAGCACTGATTTGTTGAAACACTAACTCCCAATATGGCTGTATCTGGAAATGGAGTCTTTGGGTGGCATGTGGGTGGGGCTCTCATGATGGGGTTTAGTAGCTTTCTAAGAGAAAGATAGATCACTCTGCCTTGCAAGGACCTAGCAAGAAGGCAGCCCTCTGCGGGAAGGGAAGAGAGGCCTCACCAAGAACCTAATTGGCCTGAACCTTGATCTCAGACTTCCTGACCTCCAGAACTGTAAAAAAGTCAATGTCTATAGAAGCAGAAGGTACAACAGCGGTCACCAGCGTTCTATAGCACAGTAGGGTAACTAGTCTACAACACTTTATTACATACTTCTACACAACTAGAGGAGAAGAGTTTGAAATGATCATATGATCCATATGAATTGATCCATATTGATGAGATGGAAATGAGAAATTACCCTGATTTGGTCATTAGACAATGTAGACATGATCTGATTATAATACTGTACCCCATAAGTAAATATAAATGGTATGCCAAGTAAAATAAAATAAAACACTACAGATGAAAAAAAAGTAAATACCTGTTGTTTAAGCCACCCAGTCAATGGTATTTTGTTACAGCAGTCCAAACAGACTAACACGCTCCTTCTGCGGGTCCACATGAAGTACAAAAGGTGCCTCACACGTGGTAAGCACTCAACAGACTGTTAGCTACTATTATTAATGTTCACAGGTTGATTAAATGAAAATCCATGATTTATACTCTACTATCATTGAAAACTTCACACAAAACACTGTCTTACTTTGATAGCTATTAAACATTTAATGCCATTCCAGATTTCCTAAAATGTGATGGATGTGGCATTTGGCTGTGACACTTGGCTGTGACACATCTATGCTTATAACAATTTGAAGAAACATTATGTTCCTTCATATTAATTGACAAAAAAGAAACCGAGATGCAGAATAGCAAGAAGTCACCCCAGCTGCCCTTTGGTGAATCAATTTATTTGGAAATACATTTTGTTCTCAAGCGATGTATCCCTGATATTCATCTGCGGATATAAGGTCAACGCCACCGTCATAAGCGGGGCTGGAAAATGCAAATCAGATTGACTCACCAATAATACAATAAAGCATAAAAACGAAAGAAACCCTCTTGCCTCTTCTCTGCAAGGGAGGGTTTGGTGAGAATACTGATGTTACCGAGGCATTCGAGTCCTAAGAGAAGGTAGTGGTAGATGTTGGAAGCAGACAGGGAAACTGAATACACAAAACACATCCGGATCCATCTAAGGACAGTCCATAGTGCTGGGTCATCTGTGGAGCTTAGCTAAGCGGAAACAAGGAAGAGAAATAAAATTTAAAAACACAACAGTAACTCTGGCTGAGGATGTAGCTTAGTGGTAGAGCATTTGCCTACCATCCTCGATAGCCTGGGTTCACTCCCTAGCACCACAAAAAGAAAAAGAAAAGGCTCAATATTCAATTCTCTAACTGATGGCACATCACATTCAGGGCCATGAGAGTGTTTTGCCTGGATATAAGCAATACTAAGGGGATATAATGTCTGTTTTAAAACAGAATAAACTTACTATAAGGGCTGGGATTGTGGCTCAGCGGTAGAGCGCTCGCCTAGCGCGTGGGCGACCCGGGTTCGATCCTCAGCACCACGTACAAATAAAAATGCATTGAATAAAACGCATTGTGTACAACTAAAGCAAATAAATAAAAATTAAAAAAAATTAAAAAAAAAACTTACTATAATTTGGTCTGTTTAAATTATCGTCATGCACTGGCAATTAAAAACAATGTCAGTGACAAAACATTCCTGCTCCCCAAATCTTCTGTTGCTCTAAGTTCTAAGCCATTATTACAGCTACTGTCAAGTTTTAATACTATGTATGTATAAAACTTCAATTCAGCACATTTTTACTGCTATAAAAATGAGAATACTAGAAAATACTAGACAATACTCTAGTAAACATTAGTCTGGACATTACTTTGGAGAAAAACCACTGATATATCTGTGGAAGCGGATTCAGCTGCCCAGATTCATTTTCATTTTCAGAGTAAATTTATAATGGTTCAGAGTTGTTAGATCTGGCTTCAGGCCCTTGTTCCTGTAAACCCTGACAGGCTATATAGCTCACCCAGGGGAGCCATGTAAATAAGGATAACCTAATGCTGCAATATGAAGAAACAGAATTTCATCTACCCCACTTCTGTCATTTGTTTGACCACTGAAATTTTTATTTGCCCTTTAAACAATAAAACATTGTGAAATTCAAGGTGCCATATTTTTGTTTGGTAAGTACAAATTTCATTTTATATAGGAAATATTTTACTGAATATGGAAAAATCTTTAAAACTGAAATTTATTATTGTTTTAAAGCTAAAGAAGCAAGAAAATAATGATTATTATTAATATTAAATTATTTAGTAGCAAAAATAATTATGTCTACAGAGGAGGGTGTTTAAAGATGATCTGTTCCAGGCCTGGGGATATGGCTCAGTGGTAGAGCCCTTGCTTAGAACACCCGAGGTACTGGGTTCAATCCCCAGCACTGGTAGCAAAAACAAAACAAACAAACAAAAAGTTTAAAAACTACCTGTTCTAGATTAAATACACTAGGTTATACCACCATCTTTGATAACCTTCTGGTTTTTTTTTTTGTTTGTTTTTTTTTGGTACTGGGGATTGAACTCAGCGGCACTAGACCACTGGGCCACATCCCCAGCCCTTTTTTGTATTTTATTAGAGACAGGGTCTCACTGAGTTGCTAAGTGCCTCGCCATTGCTGAGGCTGGCTTTGAACTCGTGATCCTCCTGACTCAGCCTCCCAAAGTGCTGGGATTACAGGCGTGCGCCACCGTGCCCGGCTAACCTTCTGTTTTGACATAAATCATTTAGTAGTATTTGAAAATCCCAAGACCTTGATGATAAGTATCAGAACTAGTAGGGCTGGGGTTGTGGCTCAGCGGTAGAGCGCTCGCCTAGCACGTGCGCGGCCTGGGTTCGATCCTCAGTACCATGTACAAATAAACGCATTGTATACAACTAAAGCAAATAAATAAATATTTTTTTAAAAAAAGAAATAAAGCTTTAAAAAAAAAAAAAAAAAAGAACTAGTAGTACTGACTGGTGCTGTATTCTGGCCATGATAGGCAAGAACTAACAAATCTTTGCTATTTTGTGATATCAGATGCTTAAATCAAACATGCTTTTAAAAGGGCAGGACAACTCAAGTCAAACAGATAACTGTCTCTCACAAAAGAAAAATGAAACCAGGCCCAAATTGCTAACTTCTGGCTCTAATGCTACTGAATCATTGTTCATATATGAATATTTATAACCATTCTGCTAGTTACTATGGTGTACTGTCTGTGTTATTTTCACATTAGGTTGAAGATTCTTCATGTAAGAAATCATAGATTGGAGTTTTATAATTAGAGTTGAAAATGTACTTGATTAGTATCAAGAGTTTTAAGCAGAGAAATTATATATTCTGAGATCTGGCAACTTGTGTGAATTGATGTGAAAACGTTTTTTTTTTAAAAAAAGGTTATGATTTTCTAAAATAATTTGATCTGCTGCTTATTAACAGAGAGTGATTTGGTAACTTAGAATTTTCAGTATTACAGTTCAGTGAATCGTTCCTCTATCTGCCAACTTTAGTGAGTGCCTGCTCTGCCCCAGCTCTGTCCTGGTCGCTATTGTTTGATTTGAAAGGCTATTTAGGACCATAGTCCGTACTAGTCGACGGAATGATACCTATGAACAAACTTGTGGAATGTGACCAGTGAGATCACAGAGACATATGCGAAATGCTACAGGAGCAAAAGGGAGTAGTTAAAAGCAAGCTCCAAATCTCAACTGCTTTGAAATGAAGACAGAATTCTGGCATTATGTTGGAATTAAAAGGAGAGGCAGTGAAAGTTGATTCCACTTTTTCTTTACATCCAAGCAGTCTGATCATTTTGACTAGTTTCATCTTCACGGAACTTATTTAATTTCATCAAAAAATTCTGAAATCAGAATGTTTTAGGAAATCAACTATGAGCAACAAAAACAGAAGATTAGAGCAGGTGTTTGTGCTTCAGAGACAGCACAGAGATCAATGCCTCTAACCAGCTACAGAGGAGGGGAAAGCAAGCATAGAAAGAGAAGAAGCTTGCATTCACCTTTAAACACCCTGTGTATGAGACGCCTGTGGGACAACTGGAGGCAGGGAACCCTGGAGTCACAGGTGCGCAGTCGCCAGGGGTGGGCTTGTGATAGTTTCAGAAGTCGTAGTTGAGAGACCAGGCTTATTGGGTGGGGTGAGATTTGCTAGGGAGGGCATGTGCAAGAGGAAAAGACTGGGAATGGAATTGATCAAACACAGTTTCATTTTATTCCTTAAAAATATACCTTGTCATAAAAAGGTATAAACTTTCCTAAGCTACAGGATCCTGTCTTTTACTTCTTTTGTCCAGAGTAGTGGTTAAGAGGCACTCAAGAGTTGTGTGATCTTGCCAGGCACAGTGGCGCACACCTATCATCCCAGTGGCTTGGGAGGCTGAGATAGGAGGACTGCGAGTTCAAAGCCAGCTTCAACAAAAGCAAGGCGCTAAGCAACTCAGTGAGACCCTATCTCTAAATAAAATACAAAATGAGGCTGGGGATGTGGCTCCATGGGCAAGTGCCCCTGAGTTCAATCCCGGTACCCCTCAAGCCCCCCAAAAAGTTGTGCGATCTTAAGCAAGTGACATAATCTCTCTGGGTCTCAGTTTCCTTATCTGTATAATAGACATATCATTGTAACTACCATGTATGGATTGTTTTAAAAGTTTTTTTAAAAAATTTTTTGGTAGTAGGGATCAAACCTAGGGCCTTGCATATGCTAGGCAAACATTCTACCACTGAGCTACATCCCCAGCATATGAATTTTTTTGTCTTTTGGGCTTCTGTGGATTTTTTCCCCGCTTTGGGAATTAGATGACATAGTACAGTCTCTGACACAGGGACGGCACTGTATGAATGTTAGCTACTCTCTTAGCGACAATGATGAATTCTCCACAAAAACGTCCTACAATTCTAGCCTTATGGCAACAACTTAATGAATACTGCCTGTACAGTTCTATATGTTTCTAAAATCTGTTTTCACCACTCAATGGATGACCCATATGAATAATTTTTATATGAGTAAAAGAAATTCACCGTATGATATAGACTGAACATTTTCTCTGCTTATGTACATATTGATTGTCACTATATTAAATAACTTGACTGAAAAATTATTGCACTGAAGGAAAATTGCACTATACTATCCCTTGCCCATTGACATTGTGTAATAACTTGCCACCACAATCTTTTTCCTAAACATTCTAAGTGTACATGAACATAAACTAAACAAAACCCTAAGTTTCCAAATCATCCTTTACAATGAAGGATGAAAGTATTTAGGCAGAATTAACAATGTGTGCTCAAAGCCCCTACAGTTTATGGCTTTTTTACCCCATTTAGTAAACTGTATTATGGTCAGCAGTATGTGAGTCTTTTCCTTCTCACAGGTCTGTAGGCATCTTGAAGTCAAAGACTGTCTCTTTAGGATCCAATCCAGTACTTTTTTTTTTTTTTTTTTTTCCAGTGGTGCTGGCCAATCCAGTACTTAACATGAGTAAGTAACTAGTAAGTGTTCCTGAATGAACAAACGAATGAACGAAAGAACTCAGGGGCATGTGAGACAGGGTGGGTCTTCTGGATTGCACAAAGTGGGAGAATGGAACAGATGATCTCCAAGATCCCTTTTTGTTCAGTTGATGATTAACCTATGGTTGACATTGCATATATCCCAACTGCCATTAATAATGAAAATCTATCAACTGAATAGAGATAAATGATAAGAGACAGGTTATGTTTCAGTAATGTCCGTATTTATAAAGTACTATTATTTTACGAATAAATAATTTCCCCAGATTTTTATTGTATTAAAATATACAATGTAAAAACTGAACATCATAACCATTTTAAAGTGTACACTTCAGTGGTATTAAATGCATTCATAATGTAGTACAACCATCACCCCCATCCATATCCATAACTCTTTATCTTAAAAAACTGAACCTCTGGGGCTGGGGTTGTGGCTCAGCGGTAGAGCACTCGCCTAGCACATGCGTGGCCCGGGTTTGATCCTAAGCACCACATAAACATAAATGCATTGCATTATGTACAACTAAAGCAAATAAATAAATATTTTTTTTAAAAAAAATTGAACCTCTGTTCCCATTAAACAGTAACTTCCCCCATCTGCCTCCCCCATCCCCTGGCACCTGTCATTCTATTGTCTGTCCCTGTGATTCTGACTGAGTACCTCATATAAGTGGAATCACACAGCATCTGCCCTTTTTGTGGCTGGCTTATTTCACTTAGCATAATATCATCAAGGTTCCCTATGGAAAAATCCGTTTTAAAAACTTTTAAAGTCACTTGGAAAAAAATAGAAGGCATACCTATTTTTTAATTGGATAAATGTACTTAGATTAAGGAGGCTAAAATAAAAAAACAGGGCACAGGTTGACAAAATTATTGATGAAAACTGAAATTGCTCCACCAAAGCCTTTGAACATTAAGCCCTTTCAAAGAAATCTACTATCAAGCACAGATCCCTTTATACTGTCCTATATGGTCACCACAGTGCAGCACAAAGAGGAAGGAGAATGACCTGGGATTGAATTACAGCTCTGCTACTTACTCTGACCTTGGAAATTGAACACAATGTCAACCCTACAGGAATGGAAACAAAAATGCCCACTCTGATTGTACAAAGGTTCCATCCAGCCATGTGCTTGTTATTTTTTTTTTTTTTCTTCTTCTTCTTACAAAAGCACCTTTTCCCCTGTGACATTAAGAAACTAGAACATCAGTGCTGTCCTACCTGAATCAAAGAGCAGGAGCTGTGCCACTCAGAACTAGATAAAATACATCAATGCACACACGTGAGAAAGAATACTGAAAATCCTCTCTTTGGGCACGGGGCTGGAACAACTTATTATCGCCTTCTGCACAACACGGAGGCGATCACTAAGCTTGTTAGCTAAAGCAATTACTCAAGAGTGCAGGCAGAGGAAAACAAGGAGCGGCAAACACCTAACACTGACTGGCAAGGAGACAGATTAGCTGATCTTTTTGATTCTGAAAATGGGTCACTGTATCCTCAGCAGTAACCTCGGAATTCTAATGACTGTAGAACCTACAGACGCTGGCCAGAGGAACAGAGCAGTGGGACAGGAACAACTGACATTGGTGGTTTCAGATACCTTAGCAGCAAATAGGCTGCAAGGTATGAAATCACTGTGTTCCTAGTAAGAAGGGAAGATCCTGAAATTAATTCTCCTGGGCTCTCACTTCCTTGTCCCGATTAAAAATTACTGACCAAAGGCGGGCGCAGTGACACACACCAGTAATCCCAGTGGCTTGGGAGGCTGAGGCAGGAGGATCGCAAGTTCAAAGCCAGCCTCAAAAAAAAGTGTGGTGCTAAGCAACTCACTGAGACCCTGTCTCTAAATAAAATACAAAATAGGGCTGGGGATGTGGCTCAGTGGTCGAGTGCCCCTGAGTTCATACCCCTGTACCCCCCTCTCCCTCTCCCCCCCCCCCCCCCAAAAAAAATAATTACTGACCAGGGCTAGAAAACCACTGCAGTGAGCTGGAGTGCTGGGACGTCAACAGATGACCCAGGCTGGGTTCTTGGTCTGTGCTTCATCACTGTAACATCCTTGAATCTCATTTCCTCTGTATAAACTAGGTGAGGCTGGACCACATGATCTCTCAAGCATCTTCAACATTGAAATTCCACGAGTGTAGGAGTGCTTTGATTTGTAAATAAACTTCATTTTATTTTATTAGCAACACTGACCTTGTCTTTCTGTAACAGCTTCACTCTCAAGAGCACACATATGATCATATTTTTCTAGTTAGACAAGGGCAGCAGTTATCTTTTTTTTTTTTTTTTTTTGCTACCAGGGATTGAACTCAGGAGCACTCGACCACTGGGCCACATCCCCAGCCCTTTTTTGTCATTTATTAGAGACAGGGCCTCACTGAGTTGCTAAGTGCCTCACCATTGCTGAGGCTGGCTTTTAACTTGCGATCCTCCTGCCTCAGCCTCCCAAGTGCTGGGATTACAGGCTTGCGCCACCGCACCTGGCTAAGGGCAGCAATTATCATCTCCAATTTACAAAGGAGGAAACAGAGACCTGGAGGTAAAGATGATTTGTCCAAAAGTCACCTTGATATTCTGGGATTTAGAAAATGGAGTCTTTTTGTTTTTGTTTAATATTTATTTTTTTAGTTGCAGGTGGACACAATACCTTTATTTTATTTATGTGGTGCTGAGGATGGAACCCAGGGCCTCACACATTCAAGAGTGCGCTACTGTTGAGCCATAGCCCCAGGCTCATGGAGTCTTTTTTAAGAGGCAAAATTAATAAATCCAGAGTGAAGTGAAGGTATTCTTAAAGTTTTGTAGTTCTACAATAATTCAGTTGTGAAGTAACTTGGGGTCATCATACGGGCACAACAGCTTCCACATACATATGATAAACACCCAGTGCCTTGTGGTAGAGACTCAAAAGGGTGAACCTCTCTCCTCTAAGTCTTAGTTCAAAAGTCATTCTCTTCAAAAATGTTTACAAACCTCTCCTCAGCCCACTTTCTACCCCCATGGAATTACTATAAATCAAACTCCACTGATTTTCCAAAGTATTTTGTTGGAATCTTTTATAGAAAATAAGCTTTCTTCCTATACTGTAAATATTTACACATTTTATCTCCTGTATTATACTTTCTCCTCTTTTTGTTTTCCAAATATCACCCAAATTGCTTGTAATAAATACTTGCAAAAGCAATTTTTCGCCAGAACAATGGCTTTGAAAGCTTTTTTTCCTTAACTGTAATTCATAGGTAAGAAATATTTCACACTGTGACCTGGCATACACATAAATATACATACAGAGATGAAACAAGTGTCATACAAGATACATGCCCTGATCTAATGAGATGCACTCTGAAATACTTTATTCTGCTCTACTTCATTCTTTTAATAATGGTAGCAACTAACTAGGTTGATTTTTTATGCACCTCTTAATGAGTCTTGAACAACAGTTTGAAATAGTGCCCCAGAAAAGTTACTTAAAAAAGAAAAAGCAGCCAGGCACAATATGGCACATGCCTATACTTCCAGCAACTCAGAAGGCTGAGGCAGGAGAACTACAAGCTTGAAGCCAGGCTTGGCAATTTAGGGAGACCAATCCAAAATAAAAGAATAAAAAGAGAGCCGGGTGTGGTGGCGCACGCTTGTAATCCTAGCACTTGGGAGGCTGAGGCAGGAGGATCGCGAGTTCAAAGCCAGCCTCAGCAATGGCGAGGCACTTAGCAACTCAGTGAGACCCTGTCTCTAATAAAATACAAAAAAAGGGCTGGGGATGTGACCCAGTGGTTGAGTGCCCCTGAGTTCAATCCTCAGTACCAAAAAAAAAAAAAAAAAAAAAAGAATAAAAAGAGCTGGGGATGTAGTTTAGTGGTAGAGCACCACAGGGTACAATCCCCAGTATCAAGGAAGGAAGGACTGATTTTCTGAAATTTATTTCATAATTTGGCTATCCAAAAGGCATCCAAAACCTACTTATTCTGTGTATCCTTACAGATGCTGAAAAGTGAAATACTTATCTTCACAGACTCCCTTGCAACTATGCACAGCTACGACTCATCTCTTACCGATTAAATGTATTCATCTCTTACCGATTAAATGTAAGTGGAAGTTGCTGGAATGTCTTGTTTTTTAAATGGTCAGAATCTTCTGGCAGCCCCTTTCAGCCCTTACCCATCTTTCCCTTCTTTTTTGCCTGAAATGTGGAAGAGATGTCTGGGAGTGCAAGAAACACCAATTGACAAAATGATCCTACACATACTAAATACTTTTAGACTCACTCATGCTTTATGGAGGTAAATTTTTTAAAAAGAAAGAGTGCCTTTTTTTAAAAAAAAAAAATTCTTTTGGAGGGTCTCAAATGTTCTTTTTTTCTTTTTTTATTCAAAGTTGTTGTGTTTGTAATAGTAGAATGCATTACAATTCATAATACATATATAGAGCCTCTTTTCACATAACACTGTTTGTATACAAAGTATATTCATACTATTCAAGTCTTCAATCATGCATTTAGGATAATGATATCCATCTTATTATACCACCTTTTCTCCCCGCCCCCCATACCCCCTTGCTCCTTCCCTTCTCCTCCCTCCACTTTGACCATTTATGCAAGAATGGCTTTGGAGGCCAGGCATGTTGGCACATGCCTGTAAATCCCCGAAGCCCGGGAGGCTGAGGCAAGAGGACTGCGAGGTCAGAGCTAGTCTTAGCAATTTAGTGTGGCCTTGGGCAACTTGGTGAGACCCTGTCTCTAAATAAAAAATATAAAAAAGACTGGGGATGTGGCTCAGTGGTTAGGAACCCCTGGGCTCAATCCCTGGTACCCAACCCGCCCTCCACCCCACCCCCACCCCCTGGAAAAAAAAAGAAAATAAGAAAAAAACAATGGCTTTGGAGGTCTCCAGTCCCCCCCCCCCAAAAAAAAAGCCTCTAGTGATCAATCCACAAATACGACTCATTTTTTTAAAAATTTAAATCATTTTATCGCCAGGCCTGGTTCTATTCACTCAGAATAATACCAAGACTAAAACTCAACTCCAGTCTCTAAGGATTTACACTCTGGAGGGAGCAGAGGTGACAGCAGGCCACAAAATGAGCTAGAAACAATGCACAAGTTTTTATTTTTTTTTTTTTTTTATTCTTTTGCAGGCAACAAAAACTAGCAAATTTTGCTCAGTGGTATTAGCTCCTTAATTTCCCCTCTAAAAAGACATTTAAAAGACTATTTTTGAAATGGAACAATGTAAAGAAATATCTTCTCAGGTCCTCCAATGAAAACCCTTCTATGATTGCTATAACTCTCCCATGGAAAAGAACTTAATTTTTTTTTCTTCAATTAAATCTCCAGATTGTTTCTTGCAAACCAGGAAGAAGACTTACTGCCTGTCATCTCACATCACATTTATTTCACATTTGCCATTAAACTGGTGCCACTATGGGTATTAATTGACTTCTGCTTTAGCAGAAGATCAACAACCAAAGATAATTGATGTTTGTGTTCACCAGCATGTACTAGAACAATAAACAGTAGACTAGAACAATAAGATAGTCAGTTTTGTCAAATTAAAAAAGGTAAAGACAAAAATTTAAAACAACACATACTGGGAACAAGAATGCTTATTACACAGTGACTAAGTTAATCAAATAAAGCTATTAGGATCACACTGACCTCAATACAGGGGTTTAACTTTACAACCAGACTCCTGAACAGATAGATAGGCCTACTTAAGTCTATCTGGGACCTTTTCTTTCTTTTTTTTTTTTTTTTTGGTGGGGGAAGGGGGTGCCTTAGATACAACACTTTTATTCACATTTTCACTGTATTTTCAAACCAAAAATTAATGGAGCCTAATTGTTGAAATTGTTGAAACTGAACCTACAAGAAACAAAACAAAACAAAAATCCAGTAATATCATATAAATAACCACCATGCCTGATCTTTGCCTAGTCAGAGAAACGATTCCAAAAAGGTGTGAAAAGCAGGACAGTTGGCAAATTGTAACATATGCAAATTCATGTTTCCTCCAACTATAAATTCTTCTAAAACTTAAAAAAAAATAATCTTTCTGGAATCTTTTTCTCTCCTTTTAGAGTTACCATGTAGGGATCATAAATAATTCACTTCTTGGGGTGAATTAAGTATTTTAAAGTTTTTGAATAACTGACATTTTGAGGGTTATTTTTCCACTTTTTTAAAACTTACTTTCCTCTTTTCATACGTATGCTTCCTTTAAGACCAAAGGTATATAGAAATGCAGTCTAAAAAATCAAATAGTTCCACATGGCTCAGTTATATAAAACTGTAGTGCCCTCCCCCTCCCCATTTTCCTATTTCCCAGAGGCACCATACTCAGATCGCTTAGCTGTTTCTTTTGGCATTGACCTTCATCTTCAAATGCAATGGTGTATTGCTACTGTTGATTTTTTTGGTTATAAAGGTTTATTATCTTTAGACTTCCTACCATAAAAGTTAACCTCATCAACACCCACCGTAATCCACACCCCACCTTTCTTTCTCCCAAGAGATACTGTACATTCTACATGGTTCTACATCAACATTTACATTATCACTACATAAATGCTATTGTTAGCTGAACCATGTAGTATACTGATGACTTTTCTTGAACAAACTCTTTCTATCCCAACCCCACCCTGAGTGATCAACTGATTTACTATAGGATTTTTTTTAATGTATCTAACATTAATTTTGTTTTCAAAATTATCCACAAAGTAAATCTTCTCTTAATTGAATCAAGAAGTCTAAATTAAATGCCTGAAATATAGAAATGATGCCTAGGAGTACAATAGGCACCTAATGAAAAACTCAGCCTACATGTGGTAAATTTTGGGGGGCACAGGAATTGAACGAGGGCAGTCAACCACTGAGCCAAATCCCCAGCCCTTTTTGTATTTTATTTAGAGATAGGGTCTCAGTGAGTTGCTTAGCACCTCGCTTTTGCTGAAGCTGGCTTTGAACTCTCAATCCTCCTGCCTTAGCCTCCTGAGCCACTGGGACTTTAAATGTGCGCCACCGCATCCAGCTCTGGTAAATATTTTTTGACTCAGTGATCCTCTATGGAAGGTAAATTTTTTAAAAAGAGTGCCCTTCTGAAATTTTTTTTAGAGGGCTTCCAACCCTCTTATTAATATAATGGCTTTGAAGAGTTCCATCATGGAAAATGCCCCTAGTGACCAGTCCACAAAAAAAGAATCCTTGGAGACATGGACTCTGAAGACTTCTGATCTACTCTAATTGGAGGTATTTTGTTTTCTATGCTTACTACAGAGCTATTACCTTGAGATTTCCTTTTCTTCACTGTTGTGTTGAATCCACTATTTCCTGGTTTCCATGTTTCTCTCTTTCTTTTGACATCCTTACTTTGATGAAGCACATTTTCTAGTAACTTCCTGAAACATAAAAGTTTTTGAGACTTTGAATGACTGAAAACACATGTATTCTACCTTCATACACTGTTTGCCTAAAGATAGAATATAGGTTGAAAACACTCCCTGAACATCTTTAAGCCGTGGCTCCATTCTCTTACTGTATCCTTTCTATGGCCTCTTGTGTCTGTTTCAACAGACTGCTGAGAAATTTGACCCATTCTGACACTTAACTTTGGGTGTATAAACTTCTTGTGGTAAAACTGTCTTCTTTTCTCTTTATCCCAATAGTTTGCAGTGTCGTTCCAGGAAGCTTCAGGATGGGTTCTTTTGCATCTGTTGTGCTGAATGCTCAGTGGGTCTTTTCAGTATTGAAATGCATGTTCTCTAGTTCCGTGAAATTTTCTTGAATTATTTCTTTGATGATTTTCTCTCTCCCATTTCTCCCTCTTTCTGGATTTTCTGTGATTTGGATGTTCAGCTTGGACTGATCTTTTTATTCTGGCTTTCCATCTTTTGTCTTTTTTCTTCTACTTTCTGAGAGTTTTCCCCAACTTTATCTTCCAAAGCCTTGATTATATCTATTTTCACTTACCTATGGTATTTGAATTTTTTCATTTTTTTTTATATTTAATTTTTAAATACTTTTAAGTTAAACAAATGTCACAAAACCTTTGCAGAGATTTCATATATTCCTTTCCCTCAGCTATTCCTAAATTTTTAAAAAATATTTATTTATTTACTTCAGTTGTACACAATGCAATGCATTTATGTTTACGTGGTGCTGAGGATCGAACCCAGGCCGCACACGTGAGAGGCGAGCGCTACTGCCACTGAGCCACAACCCCAGCCCCTATTCCTAAACTTAACAACACACATAACCATCATGTAATTATCAAAATCGGGAAATTAACACTGGTACAATACTATGAACTATCAGCTTTCGACTTTAGTCAAATTTCACTAGTCTGTTATCCCCACATGGAATCATCTCCTATGATCTGTGACAGGTCTTCAGTCTTTTTTTATCTTCATGACTTGACTACTTTGGGTGAGTAAGCCCTTTATTTGTATTTTTGTATCCTCTCAATCTGAATGTCTGATGCCTTCTTATGATTTCACTGAGGTTATTTGTTTCTGGGAAAAAAAGTACTAGAGAAGTGATGTGTCCCTCATAGTATATCATATTGTGGGGATTAATTAATATCATATTCTAGGAGGTGTTAATCTTGAGCACGCCTTTAAGGTGGTGTCTGTCACATTTCTCCAATCTAAAGATAATATTTTTCCCCATGTGACTGAAAAAAAGGAAGAAGACAGGCAACAAACTAGCCCATTGTGATAAAAAATAACTGCTGTGGATTAACTTGTCACTGTTTTTCATGCAGCTGTCTAAAACAAACGTTCTAGAAAGAGTTTCCCTCCAGAACCTCGAGAATGTGTATCTCTCCTCGGCATCAGTCCTCCCAGCATCCTTAGGTCTAGCAAAGGTTAGGATCCACACACAGGGGTGATGTCTGTAGTCCTTTTGTTAAACAGGACTGAAACTTGTAAGTAACCAGCAATGGCTTAATTCATTTGAATCCTAACTCAGACCAAAATGCAGGTGGCGGTCTGTGAAGGAGAGAATTCACACGAGTGAGCAGGGCAGCCCCACAATCTCCAGCATCTCCATCTGAACCAATGCAATCACTTCCTGCCGGCAGTAAAGGCCCCTGCCAGCCCAGACAACGCAGAGCCTTCGCCTCCCTTAAGGGAGAATGAACATCTGGGAGTGATGAAGGGAAGAGGAAGCTCTCGCGTGGAAACATCATAAATAGAAAGAAGGATACTCCTGTTCATATATTCCTTTCCCTTGGAGATACCAAGAGGGGCCTACACAGATGAGTGGACTGCCACTGCCACGGGCCCCTGGAGGCTCAAAGGCTGACCACAAGTTGGAAAACGAAAAGAAGGAAGATGAATGATTGTCAGGTCAGAAACAAGGTGAGACAAAACAAAGGAATGGGAGCGGCTAAAGTGTGCCACGCAAGATGTGCCACACACAGTTACAAGTGCATTAACCACAACGCGTTAGGGTAGGAACCGTCACTGTCCCCATTATACAGAGGAGGAAATTGGAGACACAAAGAGGGCAAATGAATCCAGGCTATGAAACCCAGGCACCAAGAGTCTTTGAATGCTATGTCCACTAACGCTAATAGATGTTCATGTGCACAGTTGACAAGTTTCATTAATGATCTCTGGTGCCAATTAAGGCACTATTATCAGAAGTTGCATAGCCTTAGCATGAAAATGGAGAGCTTGGTCTTAAATATGCCTCAAGCTCTTCTATTAAATATATTTCTGCTCTCCCACCATGACAATTATCACAGCTCAATGGTGTTCATTAAACAGTCTCATGTTTTGTACAACCTAAATGAGATCTGATTATTAAAGACCAAACTACTATAGAGGAATTGAGAAAAAATAGGGAAAAGAATGATTTCCCTCGCGAGTTCAGATAAGCCATCCTGCTATTTGCTTTAGGGGACTAGGTGACCTGCTCTGACTATAAAACAGCTCTCTCCTGGCTGATGAGAAAATTTCCACATATGAAAGGGACTGCAGATTGGAATAAATCAATCTTGCCAGCCGTGGAAATTTCTAGATAAACTGTTCAGATTGACAGTGACAGACCAAGAAAAAAAAAAAAAAAAAAAAAAAAATCTTCCTTACTAAGGACAAGTGCTTTTAAAGACCAGCAGTCTCCAGAGTTTGGTTTTATAATTCCTTAGAGTAGGATCCACTCCTGGGAATTGAACTTCATGTCTCCTCTTGTGCTCTTGCAGTTGTTTATGGTTTATAATTTGGAAGTTCCCCAGGGCCTTTCCCAACTCATGCAGAAGTCTAAAGGAGCAGAGGACTTCACTTGAAGATGTGTGGTCTGGGAACAAATCAGATTAGGAAGATTTCTTTGTTTGTTTGTTTGTTTGTTTGTTTGTTTGTTTTGTGGTTCTGAGAATTGAACTCAGGGGCACTCAACCACTGGGCCATATCCCCAGCCCTTTTTTGTATTTTATTTAGAGACAGGGTCTCACTGAGTTGCTAAGTGCCTCGCCATTGCTGAGGCTGGCTTTGAACTCTCGATCCTCTTGCCTCAGCCTCCCAAGTGCTGGAATTACAGGCATGTGCCACCGTGCCTGCTAGGATTAGGAAGAATATTAAGAAGACAAGAAGCCTGGACTTGCAAGTACAATGTGCCTCTTCAGGAGCCAACTGGGAACCAAAAAAGGACACTGCCCAGATAGGTACCATTTCCCCTGGGCCTGAAAGTTCCTCAACAGGAGACTAAGCTACAATAACACAGTAACTTCAGTTCATGACCCACAACTTTCCTGAAAGCAGGTCCTAATGGGAATAAGAGCTTTGGGGTTGGAAGGAGAATCCTGAAGGAAGTTAGAGATCACAAAAAGAATCACTTAGAAGCATGGGGCGGGGTGGGGGGGGACGATTTCTATTTCACAACTTTGCCAAAGGCCAGCTGTGCAGCTCAGAGCTCAGAAAGAAGCAATTAAATTTTATAGGCATGGATTTGCAGAGAAGCAAGAGTGGAAAGACGGGATATGTAATAAATACATAACACATATCATATCTATTCCACATTTAGAATCATATCCCAGATAATCTGTGGATCCAACGAATGTTTATGGAAAACAAACGTATTGGAGGTTGGCAAGGCTGCTGTCTACCTGAAAAGGACAATATGATTTTTTGTTTGTTTGGTTTTGTTTGTTTTTTGTTTGTTTTTTTTTTTTTTTTGTGTGGTTCTGGGATTGAACTCTGGGGCACTCAACCACTGGGCCATATCCCCAGCCCTTTTTTTGTATTTTATTAGAGACAGGGTCTCATTGAGTTGCTAAGTGCCTCGCCATTGCTGACACCTGCTTTGAACTCATGATCCTCCTGTCTCAGCCTCCCAAGTGCTGGGATTACAGGCATGTGCCACCGTGCCTGCTAGGATTAGGAAGAATATTAAGAAGACAAGAAGCCTGGACTTGCAAGTACAATGTGCCTCTTCAGGAGCCAACTGGGAACCAAAAAAGGACACTGCCCAGATAGGTACCATTTCCCCTGGGCCTGAAAGTTCCTCAACAGGAGGACTAAGCTACAATAACACAGTAACTTCAGTTCATGACCCACAACTTTCCTGAAAGCAGGTCCTAATGGGAATAAGAGCTTTGGGGTTGGAAGGAGAATCCTGAAGGAAGTTAGAGATCACAAAAAGAATCACTTAGAAGCATGGGGCGGGGTGGGGGGGGGACGATTTCTATTTCACAACTTTGCCAAAGGCCAGCTGTGCAGCTCAGAGCTCAGAAAGAAGCAATTAAATTTTATAGGCATGGATTTGCAGAGAAGCAAGAGTGGAAAGACGGGATATGTAATAAATACATAACACATATCATATCTATTCCACATTTAGAATCATATCCCAGATAATCTGTGGATCCAACGAATGTTTATGGAAAACAAACGTATTGGAGGTTGGCAAGGCTGCTGTCTACCTGAAAAGGACAATATGATTTTTTGTTTGTTTGGTTTTGGTTTTTTTTTTTTTTTTTTTTTTTTTTTTTTGTACCGGGGATTGAACTCTGGGGCACTCAACCACTGGGCCATATCCCCAGCCTTTTTTTTGTATTTTATTAGAGACAGGGTCTCATTGAGTTGCTAAGTGCCTCGCCATTGCTGACACCTGCTTTGAACTCATGATCCTCCTGTCTCAGCCTCCCAAGTGCTGGGATTACAGGTATGCACCACCACACCTGGCTGATTTTGTTTTGTTTTGACTGAAAGACATCAATTAATAATAACAATTTAAAAATCATAATACCCAAAAACACTGGAATTGAAAAAGATATAGAATAGGAAATTTAATAATAAGAGCAAGACGTTGGGCCAGGAATGTGGTCTGTGGTAGAGCACTTGACTGGCATGTGCAAGGCCCTGGGTTTGATGCCCAGCATCACATACCCACACATCAAGCTAGCTGTCTACCTGGACATGGTTTGGACCAGGCCAGCGATTTGGTCATTCTTTAAGGATTAATGTAACAAAATGATAGTCACAGACAGAGCCCACATTTGTCTTGTGCAAGTAAAAATAATCGTTTAGGGGGGAAATTCTAATTGTTTATTCTTATACGGTACCATCATTTTGAGTTCTACAGGTGGGAGAAAGGACAGGAGCCCAGTTCAGGAAGGGGTTCCACAAATATGAAGGCAAAAGAAATGCAGAATGGCTGGAGGGCAGGGGAGGAGGGATCAGAGGTGCCTGAAGAGGCAAGAGGGGCAAATCCAACAGACCAAGTTCGTAGTGGTCAGTTTCCACTGGGCAATGGGACACACAGAGGGTTTTTAAAAGGAGGTGATGATTAGGGATTTCAGAAAACTTCAGGTACTACAGAATCATGTAGGTAGAGTAATCCACACACATCTAATGATGAAACTTCTGTTCAGTCAGTCTAATGAGGACTCTGGCCTGAACAACACCAAAAGGGTTGTTTGTTCACATGGTTGGTGTGACTGGTATAAAAGGTCAGAGGACTGGGAGTCTTGGGTTCTGCCACTCTGGAGATTTTTTTGAGCCAGTTGCTACATTTCTCCAGTCCCTATATCCTCATTTGTAAAATGAGAGGTAGATACTAGGACCACTCAGTCCATTGTAACTCTGAATAGAAGGAAAAAAAGGATATATTTTCAAAAACCCAAGTGGCCAATAAACATAAGAGAGATGCTGTATTCATTCATAATCAGAGATATTAAAATGCAGTAGATTGGCAAAACAATCAGTGCTGGCAAGGATGTGGAATACCAGGAGCTCATGCTATTCAGTAGGAGTGTAAACTGGTACAACCACTTTGTAAGACCATTTGGCTGTATTGAGAAAGACTGAAAATGTACACGCCCTGTGATTTAGCAATTCCACCCACAGGCACATTCCCTAAATAAAGTTTCACACATACACACAAGGAAATATGTATAAGAATATTCATAGCAGCAGCATTCTTGATAGGACCCAGCTAGAAGCAGCCTAAATATCAGCAAGAGAATCCAGAAATGTAGTCAGCCCTCCAGAGTCATGGGACCTGCATCTGTGATTCAACCAAAATGGACAGAGAAAACTGCTTCTGGACAAATACGTACAGAGTTTATTCTTGTCATTAATTCCCAAACAATATAACATTAACAACTACACACATAGCTTTTACATGGTATTAGGTATCATAAGTAATCTAGAAATGATTTAACACATTCCAAAGGATATCTCTAGGTTAAATGCAAATGCTACACATTTTTATAAGGGAATTGGACATCTGCAGATTTTGGAATCCTGAAGGGTTCCTAGAATCAAAGCCCTGAGGCTATCACAAGACCCAATACACTCACACAATAAAAGAATTATATAGCAGAAAGAATGAGTAAAATGGAGCAATAAGGTAATCTCATAAAAAAACCTGAGTAGAATAAAAGCAAGCTGTAGCAAGAAAGACACATCCAGTGTATCTTTTGTATAAGAACAATGGTACTGCACATAGTTTAGTAACATTCGTTTTTAAATTAAATTTGTCTTTAATGCATAAAAAATAAAAATTGTACATGTCAGGGGCACCATGTGATGTTTCAATACATGTATGAATTGTATGATAAGGTTATACATATCTATGTTCTCAATTTTTAAAAAATATTTTTAGTTGTAAATGGACATAATACCTTTATTTATTTGTATATTTTTATTTATTTGTTTTAGTTATACACAATGCATTTATTTTTACGTGGTGCTGAAGATCTAACCCGGGCCACGCACATGCTAGGAGAGCGCTCTACCGCTGAGCTACAACCCCAGCCCATCTCCTCAAAATTTTTAAAAAAATATTTTTAGTTGTAGCAGGGTGCAGTGGCGCATGCCAGTAATCCCAGCACTTTAGGAGGCTGAGGCAGGAGGATCAAGAGTTCAAAGCCAGCCTCAGCAACGGCGAGGCACCAAGCAACTCAGTGAGACCGTGTCTCTAAATAAAATACAAAATAGGGCTGGGGATGTGGCTCAGTGGCCAAGTGCCTCTGGGTTCAATCCCTGGTACCACCACCACCACCACCACCCCTCCCCCCCCAAAAAAAAATATATATATAGTTTGTTTTAGTTTTAGATGGACATAATGCCTTTATTTATTTATGTGGTGCTGAAGTTCAATCCCAGTGCCTCAGAGGTGCTAGGCAAGTGCTCTACCACTGAGCCACAACCCCAGCTCCTCTCCTCAAATATTTGTCATTTCTTTATGATAAACATTCAAAACCCTTTCCTCACACTCTCTGTGGTATGCAGTGCACAACCGTTGTCTACAGCCAACAGCACAACAGAACCTCTTACTCCTAACTACAACTTAGTACCCATTGATCAACCTGTATCATTTTAATAAAATTACAAATATATACATGGGGCATACGTGGCTAATGGCCAAATTCTATCTTGCTATTTTGCAATCACCTCTAGGGATAGGAAGGAAATGTGACCAGAGAAGGGGCTTAACTCTATTGGAAATATCTTACGAGCTTAAAGTGGTGGGTGCATAGGTAATGATATCATTCTCTTTTTGTATGTGGAAGATATTCCTAATAACAATAAAACAGAGAGGAGGGAGAAAAGAAGAAATGCAGATTGCTTCTCTGAATCAATATTGTCAAAATAGCAGAAACTGATTATGTATAGAAATAGCCTTGGGAAGAAAAGGTATTGGACTCTGCCTTGAACTAGCAACTAAGAGACCTGGGTATGAATGTGTCCATACTGACCCTGGGGCCCTGGGTGAACCACAGTCACAGTCCCCTCTATAAATGAGGAGATTGCAACAGAGGATGTGCGCGGTCCTTCCAGACCTGAAACCTCACAGTGTCCAACTGTACTCCCCTGTCCCTTCTCATCAAAGCTCTGGATCTGGCAATGCAGGGACTAAGCCAGCATTTCCCCACCCAGATCACATTTAATCCAAACTGAGGTTTTAAAGATTTCATTCACTCACTTTCTTACTTATAAAATCATACTTTTTTATTCTCTCAGTCACTCCCGATCCATGGATTTGTTTCCCAGGACTACCATAACCAAGCACCACAGACAAGTGGCTTGGAGATTGCTTTCTCGTGGCTCTGGCGGCCACAAGTCCAAGATCAAGGTGCTGGCAGGCTTGGTTTCTTCCGAGGCGCCTCTCCTTGGCTGCAGGTGGCCCTCTTCTCCCTCACAGTACTCCATGTGCGTCTGAGTTCAGATTTCCTCTTCTCAAAAGGACATCGGTCTTATCCTACCTTTGGACCTTATCTCCAAAGAAAGCCACATTTTGAGGTACTGGGGGTTAGAATTTCTGTATGTAAAGTTTGATGGGACAGGGGAACTCTAAATTTTCCTACTTGATGGCTCTGTAGGAGGAAGTAACAAAACTACTAATTTGCTAATTTAAATTTGTTTTAACTACTCGATAGCCTGTAACTGCTAACTTCTTATAGCTCTTTCATAATTAACCAAAGGACAATAAGTATATGGGGCCAAGATTAATACTTTCTGATGTTAAAATTTTTTTTTAAATTGTATTTTTTTCCTCTTAATGAAAATCCATTCATTTTCTAGAACTAATCAGTTCAGAAAAATACCACACAAGTGGTTTTCAAGGACCAAAATCTGGTGCCAAAAATGACATGCATGTGATTTCTCAAGCCTCCACTAATCAAGAGATATTGCAGTTTCAGAGTTGATCCACAGCAACATATCCAGCATTGTCCAACGTCCAGTTGGCCAGTCTGCCCCGCTTCCAGCATGCTGTTCAATTAATTTAGCCCAGTGAGTGACAAATTGAACTCTGCTGGCTGGCCCAGGGAAGTCTCGATGTTTGCTAAGCCACACAGAGCCTCCTTTCTTGAGCCTGTAAGTCATAGGAAAGAGAGCCAGGTCTCAGGCCAAAGCCATCAAAGAACATCAGGAAGCATGGAAACTGGCCATTTCAAAACAGTCAATGCGCCAAAAGCCTAAGATGCCCCAGTAGGAGCAGCTGAAGGACACTGTGCCTCTAAGCCACAGACATGTCTATTTTTAACTCAGGAAAACTGTGGTTTTGGCCAAGTCATACCTCACAGGAAAGGCAGGTGAGTACACCATCAAAGCTTGCCTCAAAAGAACAGGAATTTATAAAGTCCAACTTCATTTAAAACACGAAGGAGGGAGAGAGGAATACTAACGTCAGACCCTGTCCTTAAAAAACAGTACTGGACTAAGGTAGTCACACTTAGATAGTAACTAGTGCAGCCCACCCAAAGTCCTCCCTGTGACTCTAAAGGTACTAATTACATTCTTTTTTAAAAAACATTCTTTATTTTATGTGTTCTTTTTAGTCATACAAGACAGTAGAATCTATTTTGTTATATTTTTACAAATACATAGTATATCTTATTCTATTTAGGATCCCAGTCTTGTGGATATACACGATGTTAAGATTCACTGTGGTACATTTACATATGAACATAGGAAAGTTATGTCAGATTCATTCCACTGTCTTTCCTATTCCCATCTCTCCACCCTTCTCTTCATTCCCCTTTGTCTAATCCACTGAACTTCTGTCTCTTCTCCCCCACCCTCTTGTGGTGGGTTAGCATCCACATATCAGAGATTTTGGTTTGAGGGGATTGGCTTATTTCACTTAGCAAGATAATCTCCAGATCTATCCATTTACTAGAAAATGTTACAGTAAAAAATGAAGGTCCGAGTGCTCAAAACAGTCTCTGATGATTCAGACAGAGGTCCATTGAAATGAAATCTAGGCAGCCCCCTGTTCCTCAATGAGTGGCCACTGAATCTACAGTAATGCCACTTCTAAGGTAATTAGCCAAAGTGTGAATTCCACAGGGACCTTGTGCTGTTTACCTTGGTAAAGAACAGACACTGTACTGGTGGTGGTGTCAAGTCTAAATGTGGGGGTCTCCTGGGAAACAAGCCGTTGATCCCTGGGAATTATCCTCTTGACGCCTTAAGTTCTCGTTCCTAGTAAATGAAAGCAGCAGTAATTATATCCATCATTTAAAATGAAGCAAAAGTGGATTGGGGATGTGACGCCCTGAGATCAATCTCTAGCAACATTAACAAAACAAAACAAAACAAAAGGCTGGAGGAAAAACAGGAGAAGGCAGAGAAGAGAGAAGAAACAGTGCTTTGAATCCATGACAACTAAAATCATTCTTAGTAATTCAGAATAAACTTCAAAAAAAATTACTTTGCTTTTTTAAGTCGATCAAACTCTATAGAATTATCCAAAACCATACATACTACTTCTTGATTTTTACCATGGTAGCACAGAGTTCATATAAACTTACCTACCATGATATATGAAAACAAAAAACTTCAAAAATGTTTCATATATGAAAATGCAAAAAAATCAAGGCAGATTTTACAACCTGTTCATACTAGAATCTGTCACCCCACTGCACTGGAAAACCTCAAGTCTTTCCTGTTTTTCACACCACGGTTTAGGTGCCAGAAAATTTGACTCCAATTTCAAAGTAACTTCACTCAGTGTCCTACCTGTACTACAGAAAAGCATTAATCAAATCAATGTGTTTAAAACACCAGAATTTCAAACTGGAAAGCTTCAAGTTCACTGGATTTGCCAAAAAGCTTTTAGGAAAACATTTTTTTAAATCACCAAAGCATTTATAGCTTCAAAAACAACATTTTTTGGGGGGAAACTACACACACACACACACACACACACACACACACACACACACACACACACACACATTTCTTTTTCATTCTAGGGTTCCTTTAGAGAAATTTCAGTGTTAATTTGTAGAATATTAACATGGGAGGGGGGTGTAGGTCAGATAATGATAATTAAAGAGCTAATTATTTAAAATAGTTACCAACTGAAGACCAGATCAAAAATAGCAATGGGGCTGGGAGTGTAGCAGCTCAGTGGTGGAGCATGTGCTTAGCATGCATGGGCCCCTGGGTTCCATCTCCAGCACCAAAAAACATCAACAACAAAAAGCCACTTCTCTCTGCCGGGCACGGTGGCACACACCTGTAATCTCAGCACTAGGGAGGCTGAGACAGGAGGATCGCGAGTTCAAAGCCAGCCTCAGCAAGGGCAAGGCACTTAGCAACTCAGTGAGACCCTGTCTCTAATAAAATACAAAAAGGGGCTGGGGATGTGGCCCAGTGGTCGAGTGCCCCTGAGTTTAATCCCCAGTACCAAAAAAAAAAAAAAAAAAGACACTTCTCTAAAATGACCAACAGTAGCACCTTCCACCAGGCTCTTTACCTCCTTTTAACCTCAGCAGGTGACTCCATATAGTATTCGCAGATCTCCAGGAACTTTTAAGTCACTGACTCCGCCCTTTTCACCATGATTCACTATTTTCTTGTCCTCAGATTATTATTTTTCCTCCTCCTCCTCCTCCTCCTTCTTCTTTTAAGATTTTTCCCCATTATTTTATTTATTTATTTTTATGGGGTGCTGAGGATCAAACCCAGTGCTTCACACATGCTAGGCAGTGCTCTGCCACTGAGCCACAGCCCCAGCCCTCCCAGATTTCTTCTTAGCCAGCTTATGATCACTTCCCTGTTTACACCTTCCCTTCCGTAGTAGTCTTTTCTTAGTTTATCCTGTCCACCTGTCAGAACACTAAACGGGCTGGACCCAAGCCCTACCTCTTCCACTACTGTGCCAGTGCCCTAAACAAGGATAAAGGAACACTTCACCAGACCCACAGGTCACATCTTCAGTTCTCAGTCACTAAGCTCACAGAACAGAGCCTTACTGTAGTCACCACCACCACCACCTTTCCATACCTCCCTCTCACCTCAGACCTCCAACAGGGCCACCCCCTCCTCTCCTGATGGATCAAACAGGGGGCCTCCAAGGAGCAGGTCACCACTCATGCTGCTGAGTCAACTTGCTGACCATAGCTCCTGTTGCCATGGGTGGCCCATCCATTTCCTCATCTCAGGCCAACCCCCACCTCTTTGTGCACTATACCACACCCAATCCACTCGAGGGCAAAGCTCCAGAAATTACCCACCCCTCCTCTATCATTAACCTCCCACTCTTAAGCATCTCTCAGCATGTATGGGAGCACACAAACATGCTGTATTTCCCATCTTTTAAAAGAACTCCTGACCCCTCGTTTCTCTCCTATAGCTTTTGTCACATTTCTGTGCTCCATGTTACAGTAAATTTCAAAAAAGAATCTCATGGTGATACACACCTCTAATCCCAGCTACATGGGAGGCTGAGGCAGCAGGATCACAAATTTAAGGCCACCCTGAGCAATTCAAGGAGACCCTGTCTCAAAATAAAAAAATTAAAAGGGCTGGGGGTGCAGCTCAGTGGTTAAGTGCTTGCCAAGAATTCACAAGGCCCTGGGCTCCATTCCTACTACCAAAAAAAAAAAAAAAAAAAAAAAAAAAGAAGAAGAAGAAAAAAAAAAAGTTGTTTCTACTTGCTGTCTCCAATTCAACCTCTTTCTTTATCACTTAAACCTATTCCATTCAGTCTATTGCTACTACCATTCTGTGAACAGTCTTGTCACTGTCCCCAGTGACCTTCATCCTGCTAGCTCCAATGGTCAATTCTCGGTCCTCATCATACTTGACCTCACAGTAACACTTGGACCGTGCATTTTTTTCCTCCTTTCTTTTTTATATTTTATTTATTTATTTATTTATTATTTTTGTTTTGTTTTTTGGTTCTGAGGATGGAACTCAGGAGCACTTACTCCCCAAACCTTTTTATTCATTTTATTTATTTATTGAGACAAGGTTTCACTAAGTTGCTGAGGCTGCAATCCTCCTGCCTCAGCCTCCCAAGTCACTGGGATTACAGGTGTGTACCTCCACGCCCAGCCTGTTTCTGACACTGTCATCTTTGTCATCCAGACATCCTCAACACTGTGTCTGCTGGTCTTTCTCATCACCCAAGTCTCTGAACAATGAATTGTCCCAAGGCTCAGTCCTTGGACCTCTTCCTTTCACAATTTAAACCCACTCTCTGGGTATCTGTAGTCTCATGCCTTTAAATGCACCTGTACGCTGGTGTCTCCCAGGTGTGTGCTCAGCCAGCTCTCTCCCTTCAGCTCCAGTTTCTGAACTCCTCGGCCTCTTCCAGCTCCTCTCCAGTGCCTAACAGCCATCCTGAACTTACTCAGCACAAAGCTGAGCCCCTGATCTTCCCCTCCACACCTGCTCCTTCAACGATCCTCCCCATCTCAGGAAACAGCAACTCCATCCTCCCAGAGACCCAAACAGAAAACTTTGGCATTTTCCTCACCTCTTCTCTTTTCTCTCACTTCCCACAGTCGATCCATCATCAAATCCTGTTAGTTCAGCCTTTGAAAAAATGAAGCACATAAAACCGTGTCTTACATGTGACCACTTCTCACAGCTCCATGACTACCCCGTCAGGTCTCAGCTGGATGCACGTCCTACCTGGTCCCCTGCCCAATGTCCCATAGCACTCTGTCACAATCCTCCAATGACTTTCCATCCCTCTGAGGATGGCTTCACATGAGCCACCAGGCTCCCTCCTCTCCCACAGCTCCTCCCCTGACCAACTGCACCCACCATACTGGTCTCCGGTTCCCTGAACCCTCCAGGCACAGCCCCGCCTCGCGGCCTGCACACGCACCGCATCCTCAGCCTGGTTCTGTTTTCTCTAGAGTCACAAGGCGCCACCTCAGCTTCTTCAGGTCTTTGCTGAAATGTCACCTTCTTAGTGAGGCCCCCCTAACAACTCCATTTCTAATTTGAATATTCTCTATTGCTTTTGCTTGCTTTCCCCTATTGCTGACAGATTATTTCTCCATCAAAACAGTGATAATTGGGATAAACCTTATGTTCTTGACTTTTAACTTATTACCTTCCCCCACTAAAATGGAGTACGGGTGAGAACGGATTTTTTATACTGCTATGTCCTCTGAGCCCACGGGAGTTCCCAGCACACTGGAGGCAATACGCATTTGTGAAATGAATGAATATATCATAGGTTTAAACAACATACTACACTATGCTTTCAACTCTGACGTAGTCTAAAGTATCAATCCTTTTTCTTCATCATTTATGTTTTCCAATATCTTGTTCAAGAAATCCTTTGCTATCCTGATATATCTCTGCCATTTCTTTAAAAAAGAAACACAAAGCACAAATCATAAAAGAAGGAATTAAGCTTGGTAGGGTGGCGTGCACCTCAAGAGGCTGGACGGGAACTTGTACTTGGACCCAGGGATTTGAAGCCAGCTTAGGCAACAGAGCCAGACCCTGTCTCAACCAAAAACATTTTTTTTAATATTTATTTATTTACTTTAGTTGTACACAATGCAATGCATTTATGTTTACATGGTGCTGAGGATCGAACCCAGGCCACGCACGTGCAAGGCAAGCACTCTGCCGCTGAGCCACAACCCCAGCCCCCAAAAACATTTTTACAAAGAAGAAATTAATAAGTCTGCTTATTTTACCCTGATTAAAGGTAACATAACTAAAGCTAAAAAAAAAAAAAAAAAAAAAAAAGGAAAAAAAAAAAAAAACCCCGAAAAGACCATTTTTAAAAGAGATGATCTAGAACAAATAAATATGTCCTCAAAACTGGAAAGAAAAAGATAAAAACAAAACAATTGGAAAATGGGCAACACAACATTGACGACTTGGCACTTCCTAAAAGAAACTAAACACTTTAAAAATGTTCATTATCACAGTGTGATGACTAAAATGCTCAGCTATTGGCAAAAATTGAGAAATGAGCCAACAGTGGTGGTAATAATACAGATAAATTGCAACTTTAATACTTTTCTGATGGATGTATAAATTGGTACAGCAACTTTAAGGAATAATTTGACCTTATTCTCATATACATATACAAGGTTGCAGAAAGATATGGGGAGTGTGATACCATTTATGTAAATCTTTTATTTATACAAGATAGCAGTTATAATGGTAAAATATTTTAGAAATAAATGCAAGGATATAGCCCTAAGACTGTGGTTCCAGTAGGATGGAAAGAATATGAATGCATAATAAAGAAGGGAAAAGAACTTTAAATATATCTGAAGTCTATTTTTTAAATTAAATTAAAAATAAAAACAGGCACAGTGGTGAACTCCTGTAATCCCAGCGATTTGGGAGGCTGAGGCAGGAGAATTGCAAGTTTGAGGCCAGCCTCAGCAACATAATGAAAACCTGTCTCAAGATAAAAAAGCCTGACTCACACACGTCAGATATAGCACTAATCCCAAGGATATATAAAGAACTCAAAAAACTTAACACCAAAAACACAAACAGTAAACACAATCAATAAATGGGCTAAGGAGCTGAATAGACACTTCTCAAAAGATGATATACAATCCATCAACAAGTATATAAAAAAATGTTCAACATCTTTAGCAATTAGAGAAATACAAATCAAAATTGATAGATAGGCTTGGGCCGACAGGCCACCTCCCCCATGGAAATTTCCATTAGGAGCAACATGGTTTCATTTTCCCCAGGCAGGAGCCAATCAGCCTAAAGGTCACTCTGTTCCCCAGGCAGGAGCCAATTGGCCTAAAGGTCGCCCTGTTTACTGGGAAAAGAGCCTATAGAGTTAAAAGTCACACAGGCAAACCCCCCTACACACACACCAGAAATCCCTACTTAAGTCCCTGCCTGCCTGGAGCTCAGACACAACAGCTCATCCCTGTGGAGAGAAAGCAGCCACTGCAACAGCTCCAGACTCACCGTCTCCAGCCCGAGGACAGATGCTCCAGCCGACAGCTCCAGCCTCCAGCCCAACGGCAGCGGCCCCAGCCGACAGCTCCAGAGACCACAGCCAGCATGACCAGGCACCAACCCTCCGTCCAGAGCTTGCACACTTCCCTCTCCCTGACTCCTCTCTCCCCGTACTTCTTCTACCTCCGACCAGCCATAAAGGCTGGTGAATAAATCTCTTGGCTGCACGGTTGTCTCTGGTGTGATTTTTGCCCTTTAAAAACTACTCTAAGATTTCATCTCTAGGGGCTGGGATTGTGGCTCAGCGGTAGAGCGCTCGTCTAGCACGTGCGCGGCCCGGGTTCGATCCTCAGCACCACATACCAATAAAAAAAAAAAAAAAAAAAAAAACGCATTGTGTACAACTAAAAGCAAATAAATAAATATTAAAAAAAAAAAAAAAAGATTTCATCTCACTCCAGTCAGAATGGCAGTTATCAAGAATACAAACAACAATAAGTGTTGGTGAGGATGTGGGAGAAAAGGCACACTTATACATTGCTGGTGGGACTGCAAATTGGTACAACCAATCTGGAAAGAAGTATGAAGATTCCTTAGAAAACTTGGAATGGAACCACCATTTGACCCAGCTATCCCACTTCTCGGTCTATACCCAAAGGATTTAAAAACACCATACTATAGCAACACAGCCACGTCAATGTTTATACCAGCTCAATTCACAATGCTAAACTGTGGAAGCAACCTAGATGCCCTTCAGTAGATGAATGGATTAAGAAACTGTAGGGGCTGGGGGTTGTGGCTTAGTGGCAGAGCGCTTGCCTCGCAAGTGCGCGGCCCGGGTTCAATCCTAAGCACCACGTAAACATAAATGCATTACATTGTGTACAACTAAAGTAAATAAATATTTAAAAAAAAAAAGAAACTGTAGTATATACACACAATGGAATATTACTCAGCATTCGAAGAGAATAAAATTATGGCGTTTGCAGGTAAATGGATGAAGTTGGAGAATATCATGCTAAGTGTAGTAAACCAATCCCCCAAAACCAAAGGCTGAATGTTCTCTCTGATAAGTGGATGCTGATCCATAATTGGGGGGGGAGGGGACATGGTAAAAATGGAGAAATTGTGACTGGGCAAAGGGGAGAAAGGAAGGGAGAGGGCATGGGGGCAGGAAAGATGATAGAATGAGATGGACATCATTATCTTTGGTACATGTGTGACTGCATATGTGGTGCAACACTACATCATGTACAACCAGAGAAATGAAAAGTTGTGATGCAATGATGTACAATGAACCAAAATGCATTCTGCTGTCATATATACCTAGTTAAAATAAATAAATTATTTTTTAAAATATTTATTTATTTACTTTAGTTGTACACAATGCAATGCATTTTATGTTTACGTGGTGCTGAGGATCAAACCTGGGCCGCGCATGTGCGAGGCAAGCGCTCTGCCGCTGAGCCACAACCCCAGCCCTAATAAATAAATTATTATTTTTTTTAAATATTTATTTATTTACTTTAGTTGTACACAATGAAATCATTTATTTTTACGTGGTGCTGAGGATCGAACCCGGGCCGCGCACGTGCGAGGCGAGTGCTCTGCCGCTGAGCCACAACCCCAGCCCAAATAAATTATTTTTAAAAAATAAATAAAATAAACAGGGCTGAGAATGTGGCTCAGTGGTAAATTATCTCTAGGTTCAATCCCCAGTACTAGCACAATTTAAAAAAAAAAAGAAAGACATAGTGCAGAGAGTTAACACTTGTTAAATGTAGGTGATGAGTACACAGGTAATAGTTTCCACAAGTCTAAAACTATTTTTAAAAATTGTTTTAAAAAATCAGAATTGAAAATTTCCATTACACTTCTTTGCATTTATTATAAGAAATGTAGTTTGTAAGCTATCTGGTAGATAATTCTGTTAAACATATGCAAGTGAGTGATTGTACATGAAGTGATGGGATACATATACATGGATATTAAACCATTATAAAATTCCTTCTGTTTGCCTACACCTACACTTCCAACTGAAAGCCTGCAGTTGCCAATGGAGAGGAAGTCACAAACATTGTTACACCATGTTTTGCTCCTTGAGACAGCAAGAATTCAAAAGAAATAATTATTGGGGGAAAAAAGATATATATAAACCAATCCAGTTTTCACTGCCTTCTGAAATGACTTAATTGAAATTAAATTTAAGCAACCCTTTCCATCCTATGCCATCGACTTCTGAGCATCCTAACAGGCAGCCACAGTCAGTCCTACCAGTGACTCCATTTTAAAGTTTCCTTACTCAAACCAAACTGTTAAGACTGCCAGTGTCTCAGCGTGAAGCCCAGGATTCACACATTACTGACAGGGGGAGAGACCACCTGGGAAGGAGAGGCCTTTGAGTTTCTGCCAAAAAAAAAAGAGGCATCGACTTTTCTTCCAACCAATCACTATCTAAAATGGCCTTGGGCCAGAAGGTCCTCTGGTTACCTAATCTCCTGAAGTATAAACAAGGTCTTCAGGATTCTGATATTGTCACTTTCAGTTTGTCACTTTGGTAGAACAAGAGTATCCAAACGTTCTGAAGATAAGGCGTGGCTTTGGCACTGGAGATCTCAAATGGAACCTGGCACCAGAATCCGTTCAGAGCCTCCAGTGCAAGGGCTCCCCTGCTTGTGGAGAGAAGTCAGCACTTAATGGAGGGGAAGACGGCTGGAGGCAGGAAGCACGAGGCCAGGCTCCAGCTCCTAGGAAACTCTACAGGACCACTTTGGCTATCATATAATCTCTTTATTTGTAAAATGGGAATAATTATTTTCACCTACTAATAAAGACCTCAGAAGCCGCACGTGAAAAAGAATAGAGCAAAAATGTGAATTAACATAGTGTCGTGAACCTGCCCAGTAATTTCTCAACACATTCCCTCTGTGAGTTCCAAACACATTCCCAGGTGCCCCTGTGGTCACATCAGGAAGCAGGGAAAGGGAACCACGAACGTTCATTACAGACTAAAGTGACTTCCCAGTGCCCAGCACAGCAGTCATGCTATCAAATCTGATGTGATCCTCAAAACAAGTCAGTCATCATGAACCCCTTTGATAGGTGAGGAAGGACTAAAAAACCAAATACACTGCCCCAAGTAAAACAAACCCAGAAACTACAACAAAGCTCCGGTAAACAGCAGACCTCGCACTATGAACCCACCTCAGTCTGATCCCAAAGCACCTGCTAATTCATCTGTACCAGTGCTGTCCCACAGAAATATAAGCTACACGTGCCATTTTAAATTTTCTAGTTGTCACACTGAAAAAGTAAAAAAAAAAAAAAAAAAAAACAAAAAAAAAACACAAACAAACCTCAGTGAAACTTATTTTACTAATATGTGTTGTATAACCAGTGTATCACTAGGCCTGGTGGTGGTGCATGCCTGGAGTCCCAGCTACTAGAGAGGTTGAAGCCAGAGCATCACTTGAGCCCAGGGGTTCAGGTCTAGCCTGGGCAACATAGTAAGACCCTATCTAAAAAAAAAAAAAAAAAAAAAAAAAAGCAATATAGAAAACCCTTTATTGATATATCCAAAATATTATCAATTCATTGTGTAATCAATATTAAAATGTTGGAAATTTTTACATTTTTTTAATACCAAGTCTTCAAACTCTGTTGCATAGTTATATTTACAGAACATTCTGGGATGGCCACATCAAGTGCTCAACAGTCACTCTGGCTCATGGCCACCATACTGGGACGGTGCAGATCTATTTGACATTGACTCTGCTAAGCAAAGAGACTATTCCTTGTGGCCCCAGGCCACACCTCAGAGTGGGTGGTAGGGACAGGCACCTTCCTGGAGGCACTGTGGTTCTTCTCTGCCTGGGCTAGGTGGCGGTCAGCTGAAGACCTTTGCTGACCCCACCTTCATCCTCCACCCACCCCAGCAACACTCCTCCACAGCCTCCTCTTTTTATCTTCATGGCATTTATCTTTAACTAAACTCTCTCGTGACGGTGGTGCACACCTGTAATCCCAGTGATTTGGGAGGCAGGCGGATTATAAATTTGAAGTCAGCCTAGTAAACTTAGCAAGACCCTAAAATTTTTTTAAAGGGCTGGGGATGTAGCTTGGTGGTAGAGTGGCCCTAGGTTCCATCTCCAATCAAAATAAAAATATCCGGGCACTATGGCCCACACCTGTGATCCCAGTGGCACAGGAGGCTGAGGCAGGAGGATTTCAAGTTCAAAACCAGCCTCAGCAAAAGCGAGGTCCTAAGCAACTCAGTGAGACCCTGTCTCTAAATAAAATTTAAAAATAGGGCTGGATATATGGCTCAGTGGCCAAGTTCCCGTGAGCTCAATCCCCAGTACCCAAAAATATAAATTAAAATAAATAACCTGTCTTTTCAATTTATTTGTTCACGGGTATGGTACCCATCTCCCTTCACTAAAACTTAAGCTCCATAAGAGAAGAGCCTTTTCTGTATTTCATTACTCTCTTCCCAAATCTTAGATCAGTATCTGACACATAGAAGATAATCAGTAACACGGGTTGCATTAATGAACAAGGTTTCCTCCCCCACAAACTATGACATGCATTTACTATAAACTAATGTCATATGGAATTGAGTTTCCCAAACTAGCCCATCAAAGATGACTTAATCCATAATGTAACCAAACCCTAGGAGGAAACAGCAAAGCCTATGACAAGGCCAGCAAGTGGCTTAGCAGAGCAGAAGCTCCTCAGAGGCCATCGCATGGTAAGTATCTGTACTTTCCCCACGCCACCCGAACCCCCAAACACAGCAGCCCTTCAGTAGGAATGAATGAACCCATCCTCAGGAGAAGCGGAAGTCAATTCCGGTATGCTGTGGATTCAATGATCATTTAAGGGCTACCCTGAGAAGCTAGCCACGATCACTCTGTAAAAAGATGTTGCAAGTGGCTTCCCCTGATCCCTTAATTTGAGTTAGGTCCCCCTGTTACATATGTCTGTATTCTAAAGAACTTCTCTAAGATGAAGAAGCAGAAGGTCAACTCAAACTAGTTGAAACAACAAAGCACAATTTATCGTAAAGATCCTGGGTCCCCGGGTTGGATCCCAGAATTCCAGCAGAAACCCAAATATTGCCACAATTTTCTCCATCTCCAGGATCCATGCCTCTAAGCATGGGAGTCATTTCCTGTGCTCTGGCCATGGCTTCCTCCATCCTCCAGGCTTATGTGAGAACTATGGGCCCTCACAGCATCCGTACTTCCACACTACCATTAAGACTCTTAGAAATCCACAGCCTTCTTGCTTCCCACTATAGTTTGGATATGGTTTGGGTCCATGGTGACTGAAGGCTTGGTTCACAAGGTGGCCCTGCTGGAAAGTGATAGAAGCTTTAAGAGGTGAGGCCTAACTGGGGGGTGGGGGTTTTCCTTAGGTCACTGGGGACAGGAGACAGTTTTTATAGGACCCGTTGAGTTCTTGCAAGAAGGCTATTATAAAAAGAACAAGCCTTGCACCCTCCCATTCTCTATGTACTAGATTCAAGATACAATATTCTTGCTCCTGCACAAACCCCCAGCCATTGTTATTCTGGCCCTGAGGTGAAGCTCCAAGGGGAAGCCCTTGACATGGTACCTATGCTACACCATTTGGACTTGACACTCTCAAACTGTGACCTAAAAACCTCTTCTTCTTCGTAAGTCACCCATGTCAGTTGTTACATTACAGTAATGTGAAGCTGACTAACATACCCCTGTTCCATTTCAAAACTCCTTAAGGAAGAACAATCATTGGCCCCACTTGCTAGGTATTTATCCATGGACCCAGTGATGGGTCCAATTTTACTAATGATCACAATGTAGATGAATGGCGTAAGAGGTGATTTCTAGAAAAGCACATGCCAGGCAGATGACCCCACTACCATCCTTTACACTTCATATAAACCCTGAACTTCCTTTTCATTATATCCATCATACACGAGCCTACTTTCTGTTCAAAGTTTATCTTTCATATGAAGTCATGTAATTAAGGGAGGCAAAAAGTGTGTTCCTGGCTGGCCCTCACTCCATCTCCCCAACAGGAGTAGTTTCTGGCACACAGACGCCCCTCAATGTATTTCTATCAAACAAATGAAGCCATTTCAAAATGAAATGCTTGGGCTGGGGTTGTGGCTCAGCGGCAGATTGCTCACCTCGCACGTGCACAGCCCAGGTTCGATCCTCAGCACCACATAAACATAAAATGCACTGCATTGTGTACAACTAAAGTAAATAAATAAATATTTTTTTAAAAAATGAAATGCTGAGATAAAACCACACAGTAAATTAAAAACTCTTCATTAAGAACTTTTTATACACACTAATGACAGATTAAAATTCCATTGAGGGGCTGGGGGTGTAGCTCTGTGGTACAGCGCTTGCCTAGCACATGTGAGGCACTGGGTTCCATCCTCAGCACCGCATAAAAATAAAGACATAAAACAAAGGTAGTGTCCATCTACAACAACAACAACAACAACAAAAACAAAAACAAAAAAAAAAAAAAAAAACTCCATTGATCCATGAAAGAAAACCTTCTTCTTTATAGGGAGCCTATGCAGACCATAAAATCTTCCAATACCTGACCCAAACTATTTCATCCAAACGATCCCTGCACACACTGGCCCGGTTCCCCACAGGAAGCTGTGTCGTGGGCGGCTCCACAGTAGACGTTCTATCAAGAAAAGTGATAGGGCTCAGGAAAAAAAAAATCTGCAAAGTGAACCCTCGGATAACAAAAGCATCAAGGGAGCATGGAGGGAAGAGGAAAGCATCGGGTTCACAGCTTCACAAAAGGAGAAGGAGCCCAACGACCGCAGCAAAACCGGCCTTTCACTGAGAACGTGACCCAGTTTAGCTGGCGCATGAAGTTAGACTTCAAGTTCAGGTACGAACTTTACGAGGCAGGTAAATCCACACTCCCAAACTTTTAGAGGGCATTACAATACTCTTGAGAAAACTAAAAATAACTTGCCAGAATCTGGTCTCTGAGGTGTTTCTAACAAATGCAAACTCAAACGAAAAACTAAGTCATCGGTCATTTTGTATGTCCCCTACAAAGCACTTCCATACACAGTGTGTGGCCTATTCATCTATCCTCATTATCACTAGGATGATGATGGTGCCCATTATCGAGATGAGGAAAGGCTCAGAGGCAATAAATAACATCACACAAATCAGTTTAGCCAGAAATGGTCAAAACAATAGTCCAACCCAGGTCTTTGATTCTAAATCCACTGTTCTTTGTTCTGCCTCAGAAACCACAAGATGATTTTGGTAAAATTAAATTTACAATTACTGCAAGTTATGGTTTCAGTTGGAATGTGTAACTAGTATGTGTAAATATTGACAAAATCCCAGCTCGCCCACTACAGTAGCTCACAACACTGAGCTCACAACATTCAGCTTCTCTGAATTTTCATTTCTTTATGCACAGGATTGGTATAATGTCAACCTCACAGGGTGTCATAAGGGTTAAATAAGAAGGCAGCTTTGGGATTCCCTGAGGAACAAACCAGGTTGTCCTGCCTTGGAGGAGTCCAGTCCAGAAAGGAGACAAAACTATCAACAAATAACTTCAACATAAGTGGTAAGAGACAGGAATGTTTAATATATGGAGGAATCAGAACTGAGTTGTGAGGTATCCATAGGCACTGGTTTACAGGACTCCTGCAGATACCCAAATCCACAGATGCTCAAATTCCTTATTTAAAATGGCATAGCATTTGCATATAACCTACACAGTCCTCCCATATACTTCAAATCACGTCTAGATCATTTTGTGTTATACCTAACACACATAACTGTTGTTATACTGTATTGTTTAAGGATTAATGACAAAGAAAAAAAAAAAAGGTCTGTACGTGTTCAGTATAGACGTAATCTTTTTCCTCGTACTTTCAGCCATGGTTGAATGAATCCTCAGACGTGGAACCCGTGGAGATGGAGGACCCACTGTGCGCACAGAGTCAGCCAGGACAAAAGAAACAGCACAAGGAGAGGCAGGGAGCTGGAAGCGACACAGATTCCTCCAGGAACTCCAAAATGTGGCATTACCAGGACAGAGTGCGGACAAAGAACATCAAGAAAGGGCCTGGAGAGGTGGGCAGCGCGACCACATAGAGAGCAGAGGGCACTGAGGAGGGGCGCACAACTTGTGCTGTGCTGGGCTGCCACTCAGTGTGGCAGGGGGGTTCCCTGTGTTGTCTCCATATGTGCACATGGGAAAGTTATGTCAGATTCATTCCACTGTCTTTCCTTTGCCTATTTCCCCTTCCTTCCCTTCATTCCCCTTTGTCTAAGCTACTATCTAATCTATTCTTCCCTTCCCCCTTACCATGGGTTAGCATCCACATATCAGAGAAAACATTCATCATGTACATCATAAGAATGGGATTCCACATTACTGAGCCATAACGAAGAATGAAATTAGGGCATTTGCCTGTAAATGGATGGAACTGGAGACTATCATGCTAAGTGAAATAAGCCAATCACCCAAAACCAAAGGCTGAATGTTCTCTCTGATATGTGGTATAATATTGTGCTAACTCACAACAGGAAGGGAGGAGAAGAATCCAAGTATTTTAGATTAGACAAAGGAGAATGAAGGGAAGGGAGGGGGACGGGAATGGGAAACATGGTAGAATGAGCCAGACATAACTTTCTTGAGTTCATATATGAATACATGACCAGTGTAACTCCACATCATGTACAACCACAAGAATGGGAAGTTATACTCCATGTGTGTGTGGTATGTCAAAATACTTTCTACTGTCATGGATATCTACAAAGAACAAATAAATAAATAAAATTCCATGCTATTTGCATTTTTAAAAAAAATGAGATTCTAACTAGAATAATATATATTCCATGCTTCCATAAAAAATAAGATATATTCCATCTAATTCAGTATAATTATACTGAAATGGATTATGCTGTCATGTATAACTAAAAAGAACCAATAAATTAAAGAAAGAAAGAAAGAAAGAAAGAAAGAAAGAAAGAAAGAAAGAAAGAGTGTGGCATGGTGACGGGTCTGAATTTTCAATGTGGCCACAGAGGGAAGGAAGGACAAAACTGGAGAAAATTACAGTGGAGTGGGGGATGAGGTTCTGAATCAGTGATGGGCTAGCAGACAAGGAGAGATATGAGGTAAGGGGCTCTGAGATAAAACCCGGAGAACTTGCCGAGTAGCTGGGTGTGGAAGGGAGAGGACACCCAGATTTAAGAAGATACTCCTATTTAAGGCGTAGGCAGTGTGGGTAACTGAGATGGAGAATGAAAGAGGAGTTTCGGGGGAGAAGGGACTGAGGTCAGTTTTGTATACGTAGAATTTCGTGCTGTCTGTGGGGCATCTAACTAGTTATTAGTTATGTCCAGCATCCGGATAAGAGGGGGTGGCATGTAGGCAGAAAGGTCAGGACAGAGGTGCACATTTGGCAGCCCCAAGCATAGAGGTGACAGCTGACATTTCCAGGATACATGAAACCAGCTAAGGAGAGCATGTGGGACAGAGGGGCTTTGGAAAGAATCCAGAGAAAAGACAACATGAAAGGACTGGGCAGAGAGGAGCGTAAGGATTCAGGAAACCTGGGACTTGTTCAGTGAGGAAAGGACTGACAAGGTTCCCCCACCCCCATTTATCAACGCCAAAATCACCAGTACTACGTCTGAAAGTGAAAAGAGGGAGGAACATTTTTGGGACATGATGGGGGCTGGTGGTAGAGATGTGACTAGAAGGTGAAAAAGTGGGCACTTAGAGTGGGTTTCATTCCAATGCGCCTGCCTGAGAATGAAGGAGATGTGGCCAAAGTGCTGGGATCAGAACCCCAAAGGCGATCATGAGGACACGGGGCATTAGCGGGCGCCGGGATGACTGCCAGCGGCACCAGCCAACAGCCGCCGTGGAGAAAAGGTGAGAGGAATCTCACAGGCATTGTTGTTGAGAACCTAATGTGTCTGCCGCTCCTGACTGCCCAGGAAATCGGTCGTGGGGTGCAGGGAAGAGGGCAGAAGCAGAAGGGGGCCCGGGACTTGTGTGCACTGCTATGGAGGGATCGCGAGTTCAAAGCCAGCCTCAGCAATGGTGAGGCACTTAGCAACTCAGTGAGGCCCTGTCTCTAGTAAAATACAAAAAAGGGCTGGGGATGTGGCCCAGTGGTCGAGTGTCCCTGAGTTCAATCCCCAGTACCAAAAAATAAAGAAAGAAAGAAATGTGGGGAGTGCTACAAATGGTCCTTAGGCAGATGCTTGGAGAGGAGACAAGAGTGACATCAGATTTAAAACAAAGAAAACTGCAAAAGGGAAATAATATCATCAACAAATTAATAATATTTCAAATAAAAAGTTTTAACCACACACGTGCATGCGCGCGCAGGTGCGCACGCGCGCGCGCACGCACACACACACACACACACACACACACCTTGTCTCCAGAATCTACTCTCTACCCTGTTGTTCCTCAGACAATATGTCAGAGTCTTACATCTAAAAACGATCAGTTCCAACTCCTTTACTCATTTTTCCCTCTTTCCACTATGCAGATCAGGGGTCAGTAAGTTAAGGCCACAGCCCGCTTGCCTATGGCCCGGGAGCCAAGGATAGATTTTACATTTTGATGGGGTTGTACCAACAAGCAAAACCAAGGTAGAACACTTTACAGAGATCGCACATGATGTGATGTGGCCTGGGAAGACTGAATCATGTACTCTCTGACCCACACAGATAGAGGATGCCAACCCTAATGCAGACCAAGACTTGGTGCCCAGGAAGGCAGTGACGTTGTTGAGGCCACAACAATACCCAGCACTCAGACAAGAACCTGCTTCTCTTGGATCCACCACCCCGTAATGCTGATGTGACGTCGATCAACCAAGGAACACAGGAGAATTTCCACTTGAAGGTAAAAGGGGGAATCTTCAGGGTTTCTGTCAGAGACACATAAATAATCTTTAAAATAAAGAATTCTGTAGCCTAGTGGTTGAGCCCTTGTCTAGCACGTGTGAGGCTAGACCACATAAAAATAAACAAATAAATAAAATAAAGGTATTGTGTCTATCTACAACTAAAAGATTTTTTTAATTAAAAAAATAAAATAGCCGGGCGCGGTGGTGCACGCCTGTAATCCCAGCACTTTGGGAGGCTGAGGCAGGAGGATCGCGAGTTCAAAGCCAGCCTCAGCAATGGCGAGGCACTTAGCAACTCAGTGAGACCCTGTCTCTAAATAAAATACAAAAAAGGGCTGGGGATGTGGCCCAGTGGTCGAGTGCCCCTGAGTTCAATCCCTGGTACCAAAAAAAAAAAAAATTAAAAAAATAAAATAAAAATTCTACTGGGCTGGAGGCATAACTCAGGAGTAGAACATGAGGCCCTGTGTTCAATCCCCAATACCACAGAGAATAAATAAAATAAAATAAGCATTCTACTAATATTCTTTAAGGATTCACAGTTGAGTGATGTTAAACAGGAAGGAAACAGTGATGTGCAGCACACACCTCCCATACTGTCCCTTTCCATTCCCATCTGCAACCTCCAGCTGACTCCTGAAACCTAGTCTAGTGTCCAGCACCTGGGAGACAACGTCTGTGGGAAATATACATCAGGAAGCGTGATTTGTTCTTGGTCAAGCACCTGACCCTCACCCTGCCGTCCACACTCACACACATAAAACCAACCTGTGAAGCTATGACAACACACAGCCACCTAAGTGACACTGCCAACAATGAAGTCCACGTCCAAAGGATATTCTCATGGGTTTAAATGGCAATCCAGGTAAAAATGACTCTCTTTTAATGCTTAATGTAGTTTCACATGCAATCCACTGACTTTGGTGAAGTTATATGTAATAATTAAGCTCATCTTCAAACTTTGAAAAAAAATAAATTCAAGTCGGAATAACCCCAGCATAAAAACTTCCATATTAACAGGACCAGTTTCCATTTTAGCTCACTGCCCTGAAGGGCCATTCATTTTTAAATTCCTCTTGTGACAAATATTTAGTATCATTCACTAAGGAAGAGCAGCAATAAGTCATCTGTCTTTATACATCACAACACATTCCCCAGTCATTCCTCAGACATTCCTCGATGCCCCTGGCCTCATTCTCTCTTGGAGCTGGCCTCAACCAAAACACCATGCACAATATCACAAACACCCCAAGAAGCATGAAGATAAATGCAGGTTTCATATTATTTAATAAAATTTCATATTATTTCATATTATGTAATAGAATATTAAAATAGATTTTAGAAATCTAATCCAGTTTTTTTTTTAAAGAAATACTAGGAATCATCTTAAATAAGAGACATGCTAGAAATCATCTTAAATAACAGGACTCAGGTATAATGTCTTTTGTTTCTTACGGTGTAATGTCTTTTTAAAAAGTATTTATTTTTTAATTGTAGTTGGACACAATACCTTTATTTTATTTATTTATTTAATTTTTTAAAATATTTATTTATTTGCTTTAGTTGTACACAATGTGTTTACTTTTACGTGGTGCTGAGGATCCAACCTGTGCCGCGCATGTGCTAGGCGAGCGCTCTACTGCTGAGCCACAACCCCAGCCCTTTATTTATTTTAATGGTGCTAAGGATCCAATCCAGGGCCTCGCATGTGCTAGGTGAGTGTTGTACCGCTGAGCCAAACCCCAGACGCAAGGTGTAATGTCTTCATTGAGCATTCTTTCCATGTCCTGTTAAGGAAGGGTCACATAAATTTTTTTCCTTTTTTTTTTTTTTTTTTTTTTAATTTATGAAAAGAGAAAATCAGGGTGGGAGAAAAGAAAGAAAGAAGAAAAGGAGTGGAATAAAAAGAAAATTTATCTGCCAGGAGAAAATTTATATTGGCCTGTAGCTCCTGACTTTTCAGGCCAATAGCTCTTGAACTCTCCATTATTTTTATTATTTTCAAGAGGATGGTTTCACTAGCCTTTGGAGTGAAGCAGAACTGAGGGCCTGATAATGTTTCCACCTACAGCACGCCTGGCATGCTTCCCAAACTCCTAATAATACACTTATATAAAATGTTGGTCCTTGGACCTCACTGTTGTAAGCCCTTGCAGATTTCAAGTAAATGCATTTTTTTACTAACCAATTTTTAAGAAAGTTAACAGTGGGTCTAGTAGATCTGTAAATCCTATTTACAAAATTCAAACCAAAAAATGTGATTTTCCTGTTCTAAATGAAACCTGTTTATTAAACCAAGAAATTTAGTTTGGTTTAAGGTATGGAGTATATATGTATTGAATGTTCATTTGTTTATGTATTTATTCTTGCAGCTCACTTAACCTTTAATCAACATTTAATTTCTTATTCTTTTTTTTTTTTTTTCATTAAGAAGAAAGACAGGGGCTGGGATCGTGGCTCTGTGGTAGAGCACTCGTCTAACATGTGCGCGGCCTGGGTTTGATCCTCAGCACTATGTAAAAATAAAGGCATTGTGTACAACTAAAACAAATAAAAAAATATTTTTAAAAAATTAGAAAGAGATCCTTAAAGAATATTCTAAATAAAAACTATATTTGTAAAAAAAAAAAAAAAAAAAAAAAAAAAAAAAGAAAGAAAGAAAGAAAAAAAAAAAAGAAGAAACCCTTTGGGGAGCTTGTGTGTGTCCAAGATTACAAAAAGTGTGTAACTTCACTGCTAACAATATTATTTTTCAAGTCATTATTAGACCTGCTCCTTAGCTAATAACCAACTAGAAAAAACCATTTTCATACTGGAAATGTCTCAGGGTACAATATCCTCTCTAATGACAAAGAATAAAATAAAGGCACATTTCCCGCCTCTAAAAAAGCTTTGGGTCATTTGCTTTGGGTCTGTGTCTGGCATCACTTCCACAGTAAATTACAATAAGGAAAGAAATGGTCCGTGCTCACAGCTGGCTCTGGCTTCTGACTCCAAGTGTAGAATGGAGAAGAAGGAGAATTCACGTTGGTGTGCCTTTGGCCTCTAATTTCGAGCATCTGTCCCTTTTGTCTGTAATTTTCCATTCTGTATCTCTTCATCTCTGCAACTTTTCTCTGTTTTGCTTCTCTCTCTCATTTTTGTTTTTCACTCCATTACCCTAACCTTTCTGTTCTACTCGTTCTGCTAACACTTGGGAGAAACAACTATACATTTACAATTTTTTTTTTCATTTGTTGAACAGAATTTGATGTCCTTTGTTCTTGGAAGCACAGAGTAAAAGCTTTCCATTTTCATCTCATCTTAAAAGCCTTCTCAGGGGCTGGGATTGTGGCTCCAGCGGTAGAGCGCTCACCTAGCACGTGCGCGGCCCAGGTTTGATCCTCAGCATCCACGTAAAAATAAACGCATTGTGTACAACTAAAGCAAATAAATAAATATATATATATATTTTTAAACAGCCTTCTCCATAATCATGGCTATCACCACCTCCATGACTGAGGTTTGTAGCATTTGATGGGCCAGAACCAACGATTGCATTTCCAGAGGCAGAGCACTGTTCATGTACAACTTCACAGCATTAACGTCACTTTTTTTTAATATTTACTTATTGACTTTAGTTGTACACAATGCAATGCATTTATGTTTACGTGGTGCTGAGGATCGAACTGGGCCGCGCACATGCGAGGCGAGTGCTCTGCCGCTGAGCCACAACCCCAGCCCCATTAACGTAACTCTTTTTTTTTTTTTTTTAAATATTTATTTATTTTCTTTAGTTGTACACAATGCAATGCATTTATGTTTACGTGATGCTGAGGATCGAACCCGGGCCGCACACGTGCTAGGCTAGCGCTCTACCGCTGAGCCACATCCCCAGCCCTAACATAACTCTTAATTTAACTCTTACATTGCTGTTTTAAATTAATATATTATTTAAATTGTCATGATCTTATCATTATCAACCACAAACACTAAATATGTACCTTCTAGAGCAGGATAAATATAGATAAGAAACCAAAAAAAAAAATGCTTTTCTCAGAATATTAATGTAAGGCCCTGGGTTCGACCCCCAGGACCACAAAAAAAGATTACTCAGTCCTATCATCTAAGTGCTCTACTTTAATGAGATCTTTGAATTTCCATGTGCCATGCTGCACAGTTGCCCAGATCATTAAAAATAAAACTACTTGTGGTAGATTCTCCACAGAACATACAAGTGAGTCTTAGGCAAAGTACAAAGCGTAAATTGCTGTTGATATGAAAGAATTTGATTAAAAAAAGACAGGCATGAAAGCATTTAGTTGAATCTAATTGAATAACTAGTGCAGAGAGAAAAAGTGGAGAGATCTGATGTAGCACGAGCAATGTTCACTTCAGGCTGAGTCAAGATGGTGCACACTTGTAATCCCAGCAGCTTGGGAGGCCAAGTCAGGAAAATCACAAGTTCAAGGCCAGCCTCAGCAACTTAATGAGGCCCTAAGCAACTTTATAAAAAGTAGTGGTAAAGTACCCCTGGGTTCAATCCCCAGTACCAAAAAAGAAAAAAGAAAAAAAAAGAGGGAAAAGAGAGAGAAATGATGTGCATTTTGGGAATCATTATTCATTATTTGGGAATCATTATTCATAACATTCTAAACATCAGCCACCTTTGTTACTAAGTGTCCGTTGTCCTTCAGTTACTAGTCACTGAAGAGTGGGTGTCTTTAAAAGCAATAAATATTTTAAATCTTGTCACCTTGACTTTGCCACTGAAACCATCTGTTGATGACAGAGGGCCTTTATTTTGTAACTATATCTTCTAGAAAGCTGACCTCCTTAAGGAACTGGCAAGTTACCACTCTACCACAAGCACATGTGGTACTCTAATTCAAAGAAGTTTCCATAAAAGTGGAAGCCACTCTTTGCAACCAGATTGCCTGACTGACAAAACCAGAATTCTTAACCACCCATGCAATTACATGTGTGTGTATTGGAAAAGAATTTTAAATTACGTAAGATTTCTTGTGCAGAGGGGACATCTGATCATTGGACGTGTGCTATAACATACCCCTAGGACAAGTAAACACCTGATATGATTTTAGTATTTTTATATCTGATCCCATATACTTGGTTGCGTACAAATAATGTAGGATGTTTATGGACCTTAAATTTAGAATTGCTTATAACATTTCTGGATGAAAAATAGCACTTTATGGGCCAGAACCCAGGGTCACATTTCTGGAGGCAAAAAAATGCAATTATTTTGAGAAATTCCTTCCATTTTTTTTTAAACCATTGTTTCTTTAAATTTCTTTGTGAAAGTATTTTAGTAAATGAAATACTCAGTTAATAACACAAATCGTAAGCTACTAGGAAGCAGTGGGACCTAAGCCGCATAGGACAGGACAGCTTTCCTTGTCCTGTCCTATGTAGCCTCTTGAGTCACCCCTCAAGTGCTCACACTCTGATTATTTAAATTATTAAACTGGTCAAATGGTAAGCCTACCCTGCTTTCTTCTGTTGGGTAAAAGATAAACCTGCTACTGTAATTTATACTGAGGTTTTTACATAAATAAGAAAAGGGGATTAAAAGAAAAAAATATTAGGGGATGTTAGAAATAAGTTTGGTTTTGACCCAGAGGAAATAAATGTTAGGCAAAAGGGACTGAGAAAAATATCCCTTGGAGGGGAACAAAACAGGGTAATGACTTAAATATGACATAATTTAAAGAATGTGTTTTAAATCTTTCTTCCACAAATAAAATCAGGAAGGAGAAACCTGGGCATACATACTTTTAGGGTCAGCTGTAACCTTCAGGACACACAGTGAACTGAAAGCCCATTCAGCCTCACTCTGGAGCTGTTTGGGGAAAACCTCCAGAGCCTGGTGTGTGGGCCAGTGTGGCACCTATGAGCAGCCTTCCCTGGAAAGCCCCCTTTCCTCCCTGGAAAGATTGACAGACTCCACATAAAAAGAACCTTCTAGCACCAGCCAAGTGTCTGCAGACTTTGTTTCCTGAATGGCCCGCCTCCACCTGCTCGGAGTCTCTTGCTTGGCTCTCTGGACCTGCAGAGCCTTCTGAGAGTTCCATCAGTGGACTCTTTCCTGGTAGCCATCTCTCCCAGTTCCTCCCTGCCACCTTTTGTGTTGCCTCCTTAATTGAGTGCTCCGTTAACTCAATCTAGGATTGGATTAACTCTATCCAGGGTAAACTCATTGCCTTCAACCAAGCTAAAAGACACTCTTTCCCTAAACACACCAGCAAAGGGCACCCCCCCACCCTCACCCCAGTGCCTCCCGGATGAGACACAGTCAGCAGAAACTCAAGGGAAACTGGAGTCCACTTATCAAAAAAATGGAGCAAATCGTATCTTGTCCTTGCCTTCTCCTAAAAACCCAATAATCACTTCATAAATTAGGCAATTATCTTAGGTATTATCTAGATGCTACATTAAGTACAAATATAGGTAATAAAAAGTAACTTAATTCAGGCATGCACTGTGGCATATGTCTGTAATCCCAGCTACTTGGGAAGACTACAGGAGGAAGGAGGATCATGGGTTCAAGGCCAGCCTCAGCAATTTAGCAAGACCCTGTCTCAAAATCAAATGAAAAGGACTAGGGAGGTAGCTCAGTGGTAGAGGTCCTGGGTTCAACCCTCAAACCACAAGAAATAATAAGTTAATTCACACTAACATTCTGATGCATCAGTTATAGGCTTTTGTTCATTGTATTGCATTATGAAACCAAATAAAGCAATAATATTAAACAAAATTCTGAAAAAGAAAACAGAAATTTGCCCATAACTGCATAACCAAAAAAAAAAAAAAAAAAAAACAACAACTATTAACTAAGCTTGGGGGATACACCCAGTGACTCTGGAGGTTAAGAAGACAGGATTGCAATTTCAAGGAAACTAAACAAGACTTTGTCTCAAAATAAAAACTAAAAAGAGATGGGGAGATAGCTACACAGTAAAGTGCCCCTGGGTTCAGTCTCCAGTACAAAAACAAAAACCAAGAACAAAAAACCACAATTGCTTTGGAAATACATCTTTTCACTCTTTTACCTCAGACATATTCATTTTGAGAGCAGATCTTTTCATACTTTGGTGCCTGAGCACTTCTTTCCCACTTTTCATCTGGAAAATTCCTGCTCTCCTTTCAAAACCCAGCTCCAATAGGGTGCCTCCCCAAAATACACGCAGGCAGAGTAGCTGCTGAGCTCTTAAGGTCTCACAGCATCCCGACCATAACTCCATGACTGCACTAATCCCACTGTGGTAGAATTTATCTGTTTTCACAACTATTCAATGATAAACTACTGACTCATGACAGCAAAGGCCTTTCTTATTCACCTTTACACCCCCAGGACCTAATACACTAGCTACAGAATCTATACAAAGAGAGGGAATGAATCAATTATGGATTACATATAATCTGGGTTCAGCTTTAAATTCATTTTATATCATAAATACTGTCCAATACCCATCTCCAGCAACTGCTAGAAGTAAGAAATTTGTTTGCATCACCATCAAGGACTACAAAAGCATAGGTGTTTTCAATGTGGTAGTTAGCCATTAAGTCCTTTGGGAAACGAGTCAAGGTGTGGGTCTATTACACACACACACACACACACACACACACACACACACACACACACATTCCACATTGTCAAGATGTGAAGGGGACCTACAGCCCAGTGCCAGAAAAAGACCCCACTATCATGTTTTTATACTCATAGAGAAAACCATGCCCCTATGACAAATAATTCAGATAATTCAGCATGATATTGTTGAAAATAAACTGAATTTAGTTGTTTAAAAAACTCAAGTTCCAGGGCTGGGGTTGTGGCTCGGTGACAGAGCACTTGCCTAATATGTGTGAGGCACTGGGTTCAATCCTCAACACCACATAAAAATAAATAAATAAAGTTATTGTGTTCATCTAGAAGTAAAAATATTTTTTTTAAAAAACCCTCAAGTTCAAGTTATTAACCTGTGAGTTTAGTCCTCCATAAACAAAACATCCTGGCACTCTGCTAGCTGCTGGAACCTCAGTGATGAGAATCAGGCTCTCCCTCACCAGGCTGCCAGTCTGGCAGGGAGACAGACCGTAAGTACTGGGTCACTGTACAGCAGCATGACTGACACCATATTGGAGGGTCAGGGACAGTCTCCTGGAGGAAGCTAAATCCTGAAAGAATTTACCAAAGAAAAGGGAGGGGATGGCATATAGTGGGGAGGCAAGTGTCCTTTAGGCAGAGGGAACAACACGCCAAAAGGCCCAGGGACTTCTATAAAACAGGAATCTTAATACCTGATTATCTTACAGAGCAATTTTGAGGTTCAAATTGGATTTTGATGTGAAAGGGTAAATTCCTATTAGTAACATTATAACATTGAAAATCGATTTTGCAATTCTTCAATAACACAGAGCATCAAGAAAGAAACAGACTTGAAGTTTAAAAAAAAGGGGGGTTGAGGATAAGAATAAATTATTCAACATCAGTATTTCTCAGTCTTTTTTTTTTTTTTTTTTCATTTTCACTCCCATAATTTGTTTCTTAGGGCCACCAAAACAAAGTACCACATACACTGGGTGGCTTATACAACAGAAATTTATTTTCTGACAGTTCTGGAGGCTGGAAGTCTTGAGACCAAGGTGTCAGCAGGGTTGGTTCCTTCTGGGGGTCTCTTTCCTTGGATCAGCCATTAGTTTCTTGGTTTGCAAATGATATCTTCTCCCTGTGCTTTCAAATGGCCTTTCCTCTGGGTGTACCTGTGTCCAAATTTCCTCTTGCCATGAACACATGGGCTATATTGGATTAGGGACCACCTGTATGACCTCATTTTACCTTACTTAACTCTTGGAAGAACTATCTGCAAACACAGCTCCACCAAGGGCAATTTCATCTGTGTGGTGCCTACATCACTCTGAGAGCGAGGACTTTGAAATGTATATTAGGGGGAAACATCCCCCTAAAGGAGCCTTTTCTGCCTTTTTTTTTTTTTTTTTTTTTTTCCTAATCGGTTCTCTCTCCCACAAAGTCAGTATATGTGTTAAAATATCATAGGCACAAAGGTTATACAGAAATGCACCAAAATGTGCTGGGTTTGGGGTGAGGGGCTGAAAGAGAGAGAGGGAGGAAGGAAAAGAGAAGAAAGAGGAGGAAGACAGGGATGGACTTAAGAGGAGAAGGGAGACAGGAATACTGAAATGAATAATGTAGCAATTTTGTCAGCCTGCAGGCAATGAACCTGTGGAGTGAGGGCTTGAGAAGGGAAATGTGAGTCTGTTTGGAACCCAATTTCCACAAAATTCTAGTGTTATAAAAGGTAAGCATTTTTCATAACCAGGGCCCCTCAATGGAAGCCAACGCCTTCAGTGGGTACTCAACTAAAGAAATGACTAGGTCCCAAACTGGCTGTGTTGCTGGGCTTAGTGGTGCACAACTGTCATCCCAGCAATTCAGGAAGCTGAGCCTGGAGGATCACAAGTTCGAGGCCAGCCAGGGCAATCTAATGGGACTGTCTCAAAATAAAAAAGGGCTGAGGAAGTTGACTCAGTGGTGGTTACGGACACTTGGGCTGAATTCCTGGTAGCATTTCTTCTGTGTTGTCTCAATGCAAAATGGTGCTTGCTCTCCAACACCATACCTTCCTAAGAATCTTCAAGGGCAATTTCATCTGTTTGGTGCTTTCCTGCTGACTTTATAACCTAACCTAATCAGAGACAGTCCCAATGTATACAATGGGGATGCCTCCCAGGGTAATATGAGTATCACAGAAGAGTAAAGCCACCTTCCACAAGACAGTGTGGTACTGGCATCAGGACAGACACGAGATCAGTGGGACAGAACTGAGAGTCCAGAAGTAAACCTCACACTTAGAGCAAACTGATCTTCAACAAGGGTAGCAGGATAACTCAAAGGAGAAACAACAGTCTTTTCAACTGTGTATCCACATGTGCAAGGATGAAACTGGAACCCTACCCGACACCATGTACAAAAAACAACTCCAAATATATCTAGGCTGGAAGCATAGCTCAGCAGTAGGAATGCTCACCCAGCATGAGCAAGGCCCTAGTTTTGATCTCGAGCACAGGGGGTGGGGTGGGGAATCTAATACCTAAACACAAGAGCTAAAATACAGCCTTTCTGAAAAAAGCACAGGCATAAATGTTCAACTATGGATCAGCCATTAGTTTCTCAACACCAAAAAGCACAAGTGAAAAAAAGTAAAAAGTAGATGCTGTGTCACCATTTAAAACTTTTGTGCCTCAAAAATCATCATTTAAGAAAATGAAAGAAAATATTTGCAAATCACCTAATAAGGAACTTGTATCTACAATATATAAAGAGCTTTTACCACTCAATAATAAAAAGACGGCCCAATTTAAAAATGAGTGAAAATACAAATAAACATTTCTTCCCAGATCTACCAGTGGCCAATAAACAGATCAGAAGGTGCTCAACATTAGCCACCATGGAAATGCAAATCAAAATCACAATGAGTTACTACCTCATAACCAATAAAAGGATAATAACGACAACGTGCTGGGCCCAGGGGCACACACCTGTATAATCCCAGCTACTAGGGAGGCTGAGGCAAGAAGACTGCAAGTTCAAGGCAAGCTTGGGCAACTTAGCCAGATGCTGTCTCAAAATCTTTTCTTAAAAAGGGCTGGGGGGTGCAGTTCAGTGGTATAATGCTTATCTAGGCTGGAGGCCCTGGATTCTATTCCAGAACCACAAAACAAAACCAATAACAAACATTGACAAAGATGTGGAGAAACTGGAGCCCTGGTGCACGGCAGTTGAGCATGTAAAATGGTAGGCTGCTTTGGAAAACAGGATGGCAACTTCTCCAAATTCACTGATCAGAATTTCAGTGTGTGAATGAATAAATGTCCATCAACAACTAATAAACAAATAAGTAGACACATATATACAAACATACATACATTGTACAGAGTCATTTATATAAAATGCCCACAACAAGCTAATCCATTGAAACAAAGGGTTGCCAGAGGATAAGAAGGGGGAGGGAGGGCTGGGGTTGTGGCTCAGCGGTAGAGCGCTCTCCTAGCACATGCACAGCCCGGGTTCAATCCTCAGCACCACATAAAAATGAATTGTGTACAACTAAAGCAAATAAACAAATATTAAAAAAAAATAAAAGGGGGAGGGAAAAGGAGTGAGTGCCACTGGCTTTCTTGGGGGGTGATGAAATGTTCTGGAATTAGATCTGGTAATGGTTACATGATTCTATGAATATCCAAAAGAAATACTAAATTGTGCATTTTAAATAGGTGAGTTTTATAGTACATGAATCATATTTCAAGAAAGCTGTTACAGGAGCCGGGTATGGTAGCGCATGCCTATAATCCCAGCACTTGGGAGGCTGAGGCAGGAGGATCGCAAGTTCAAAGCCAGCCTCAGCAATGGTGAGGCACTTAGCAACTCAGTGAGACCCTGTCTCTAATAAAATTCAAAAAAGGGCTGGGGATGTGGCCCAGTGGTCGAGTGCCCCTGAGTTCAATCCCTGGTACAAAAAAAAAGAAAGAAAGAAAGAAAGAAAAGAAAAGAAAGATGTTAGTTTTTTTTTTTTTTTTGGGGGGGGGGGTGTACTGGGGATTGAACTCAGGAGCACTCGACCACTGGGCCACATTACCAGCCCTTTTTTGTATTTTATTAGAGACAGGGTCTCACTGAGTTGATTAGCACCTCGCTTTTGCTGAAGCTGGCTTTGAACTCCTGATCCTCCTGTCTCGGCCTCCCAAGCCACTGGGATTACAGGCGTGCGCCACCGTACTCAGCCTATTAAAAGGAGAAAAGTAGATGACATTAGAACAAAAATGAATTTACTTCAATTTACTTCATTATCAGATCTGAAGCAACACTGACAGTCAAGTCAGTCGTCTCCATCTCCATGAATTGTCTTTCACTAATGTTAACAACTTCCAGTGGATTACCTTCAAGTTAAAACTATGAGGAGATACAACTATGGTATGCTATAAAATAGAATCTGAAAGGACACACCCATTCATCCACTCAAAGGTTTATGTACACCTTTATGACACACGAGATAGGAGGCTTTGCAGAAGGATAGTTGATGGGAGTGCCGGTATCAACAGCAGCATACCTTGCACTTCTCACACTGTGCGCCTTAGCCAGAGTTCAGACTTTCCTTCAGTAAGAACAGAAGAAATAAATACAAGCTGCACTAACAGTAACTGGGAACATCCCAACATGTTCAGGGAGAGGAAAACAACCTAGATCTTCTCTTGACAGGGTAAACATTAATTTTAGACAGAAGAGCAAAAGTAAAGACAAGAGGACAGATCATCCATTACTGTTGCCAAAGGAAACTGATGTTTTTCTGCCCTTGAAACAAGAAGGCGTCTGTCTGAAAAGACACTGGTTACTGTAGGCCACATCACTGTTATCAGCATCTTCCTTTCCAGGAACCAATTTTTCTCTTTTCCTGGGCTGTCATAAGTTTATCCTAGTGCAAAGACTTTAGAAAAAAGAAAGTGTTACCAAAACAAAAGTTTTTGTTTTCTTTATTTTTAGCAGTTGTCAGTATAAAGGAGGCTGTTACACCAGCTATTTTGATTCAGATAATGTTATAACAAGGATCCAACTTTTTTTTTTATTTTCAGTGCTTGGGGATTGGACCCATGGCCTCATATATGCTAGGCAAGAACTTTCTCTACCATTGAGTTTTATCCCCAGCTTTAGAAAGATACAACTTACAGGGTATTTTTTACAAGGTAATAAATGATGACGAGTTTTGAACAGGCCATCCCAGACACAACACACAAGCTCTGAGAGCAGGGCTCTACCTGGGCAGTCACCAGGTAAAAAGCAGTGATTCTCTGCCTTCCTCTAAGAACCCCCAAAAGTATGCCTGCCTACAGAACACATGAAAAAACACACACACACACACACACACACACACACACACACACACACCCAATAGTCCCTGTGCTGCTGCTTTCCGCATAACTTAACCAGCATGGTTCCTCTCTGTAACAATGGCAGAAAAGTGTGCAGGAGGAAGGAGGGAGGACTGGAAGCTCCTAGCGTTCTGCCCCCATACCACAACCAGGTAGCAGCTGAGGCACCCAGAATGTGTCCTGGGAATCAGGGCAGAGAATTTAAAAGCACAAGAAGCTGGGAAAGGTGGCGCACGCCTGTAATCCCAGCACTTGGGAGGCTGAGGCAGGAGGATCGCTAGTTCAAAGCCAGCCTCAGCAATGGTGAGGCACTTAGCAACTCAGTGAGACCCTGTCTCAATAAAATACAACAAAGGGCTGGGGATGTGGCCCAGTGGTCGAGTGCCCCTGAGTTCAATCCCTGGTACCAAAAAAAAAAAAAAAAAAAAAAAAAAAAGATTTTCAAAGCACAAGAGTTAGTGTGCTGCAGGTCAGGAAAGAATCCACAGGTGACGGACGTCTCACTGACTGATGTCTTTTTCGGTAGCTTAAGGAAATCACTGTTGGCTCCTGAACACCTGGCCCTCAATTTCCTTGTCTGCGAAAGGAAAGTTAAACATTAGAGAAATAGCTGTTAACAATAATTATATAAGTTGCTCACCCAGAGCTGTAGCCTAAGCTTATATACACATTATCACATTAAGTCCCTTCTAGTTCCTACCTCTGACTATTTCAAAGACTATGATTCTAATTCCTGCTTTGATCTAGTATATTCTCTTCTGGACCAGGGGAAAAGAGGGACCAAGACAGCTTCTTTGCTGCTCTAGTACTATCATGGCAACTTTCCACTGCCTATGCTGAACATGATTAAGGGGCCTCCCTGTTTTTTTTCCCCCCTCCCAAAATATAAAATGTTCCCTGGGTGCAAGTCATCTGAAGCTAGTATTGTTAATTTTGACCTGAGTCTGTTTCCCTACTTGGAGAAGAAGATGTGACCCAAGGCAGCCTCTATAGAGACTGCATTCTAGCTTCATGTATAAAAATTTGTAACCCAAATGTGTTCCTCAGCTTTGCTTTGCTGTGACCAAAATACCTGGCAAGGAAAACTTAGAGGAGGAAAAGTTTATTTGGGCTTGATGTTTCAGATGTTCCAGTGCTCTGGGCCCATGGTGAGGCCCAGAATATCCTGGTAGAAGAGCATGGGGGAGGGAAGCTGCTCGGTTCATTAAGGAAGAGGGTGCAGCCACAGGGAAGATGAACCCTTCCCCGGCACACCCAGCCATGCCCCACCTGCCTAGAGTTACCCCCCATTTAGTCCATTCAAACTAGGAAAGACTGATTAGATTATAGCTCTCCTAATCTAATTATTTTACCTGTGAACATTCCGGCCTTAAGGAATGGGGGGGAGGGGGGACACCTCATTTGCAAACTGTCATTCCAACCTAAGAGTACACCCTTATAACCAAGCAACTGAGATTCAGCCAATCATACTAGCTGAGCCTCCAGCCAATCAGAAGCTGAAAGCTACCACATGATGTCCAAATAAGGCAAATGCTGACTACAGCCAATCAGGTTGTTCCCATGTGTCACTTCCTTTTTCTGGCTATAAATATAACCTGCCCATGTGCTGGGGCAGGGCATTCTGAACCAGTCCCAGTCTGGTGGTGGTAAATTCATCTCAGATTTCTTGCAATAGTAAGGAACTAAAACTGGGCACCTTAAAAGTAGGAGGTAAATTAACTCAATACATATTTTTTTCTTTTGATACTCAGAAAGGGAGAAAAAATGCGTTGTTTTTCCCCCAGAACTTCTGCCAGAATGAGTTCACGAGCTGGTCTTCCCTAGCTGTTCCTCATCTGCTCAACCTCTGAGCCCCAGGACTGGATCTTTGGACAGATTCTCATCTCTTGACCCTCCCCCTGAGGATCTCATCCACTCTCATTGGTTTGAACACCATCCCTATAGTAACAACTCTCAACTTTGTTTATCCGGCCCAGATCTTTTCCCTGTAATCCAAAGCTACTTGTTATTTCAACGTGTACATGTTAATGCTTCAACAAATGATCACAAACACAGCAGCTTGATCAAAAACTTATTCCTTGCTGCTCTTTAGAGCAAAAGTGCAACATGAGGATGTCAGCAGCACCACACATCCCCCAAAGACTGTAGGGGAAGAGGCGTTCCTACCTCTTTGAGCTTCTAGTGGCACCTAGCTTTCCCTGGCTTCTGGGAGCATGACTCCAGTCCCTGTCTCCATCTTCACACAGCCTCTCCTTGTGTGCCTCTGTCCTCTTCTTATAAGAGCACTAATCATTGGATTGAGGGCCCACCCTACATCCAGGATAATCTCATCTCAAGATCTTTAACTAGGGCTGGGTTTGTGGCTCAGTGGTAAAGCACTCCCCTAGCATGTGTGAGGTGCTGGGTTTAATCCTCAGCACCACATATAAATAAATAAATAAAGGTATAAAAATATCCTTAATTGATTACCTCTGGAAAGACTCAACTTGCAAATAGGGATGTATTCTAAAGTTCCAGGGGAGTATTTGTAGGGTCACTAGTCAGCCCACTACAGCACCTTAAACTGTCCCAAACCAAACTGCATATTTCCCCACACAGTCATCTCTCCCTTTAGTCTGTATGCAGACAGATCAAAGACCTTGGAGTCGCCCTTGTTTCCCCTGCCCTCACCACCCCCAGCCCTGCCCTGCTTCCAGACTGCAGGTGAATCCCATTGGCTCTGCCTCCACGGTACATCCAGAACCTGACACTTCTCCATCACCACCACACCAGCCCAAACTCCCGATAGCCTTCTAAGTGGCCGCCCGCTCTTCTGGTTGTTCCCCTAAAGTTTATTCTCCATGCTAGAGTGATCCTTTGAAGATATAACTCAGATCAAGTTCCTCTGATGCTTAAAATCTCCTACGACTCCATTTGGAGTAAAAGACACAGTCATCAGTCCAGGGGCCCACAAGGCCCTACGGAGTCAGTCTGCAGTGACTTCCCGTTGTGGCTCAGACATGGCACGCAGGTTCTGCCCGTGGCCCGTGAACTTGCTATTCCTTCCATCTGAAATTCTTTTCCTCCAGATAACCACATGGCATCTTGCTCCCCGTCTTTCTCCAGGTCTTTGTTCCAATGTCAGCTTCTCACAGAAGATGTCCTGACCACCCTGTCTAAAGTCACCATCGCCACCATCTCCTCTCCCTGTTTCCCATTCTTCCCTGTGTTTTCCCTTGTGTCTGAACCATGACCTGGAATACGTTATATTTCCCATGTTGATCTGTTGATCACACACACACACACTCCTCACACACACACACACACACGAGACCGTGAACTCCATGAGGACAAGTTCAGCCTGCTCTGTTCACGGTGGCTTCTCCAGGACCTACAGTGACCTCGGGCACACAGCAGGCAATCAGTAAAGACTGAAGGTGGAATCCAGTTCAACCTTCTGATCTGAAAAACGAGGTGACAAGAACTCTCCTCATCGTGCAATGGGTTATAGAACTGAGACCTGTTTTTCTGTCGGGTGATTAATGCTCATTAAGCACATTAGTAAGCCATGCCAATCACAAGTCACCCTTTTCCCAGGCAAAGAACTGCATTTTTAAGAGGAACCCTTTAGAGACAGGTATCCAGATCCAAAGAAGTGAAGCAGATGATGGAAATGTGAATACCATGAGGCATTTTGGGGGTGGGCACATGCTTCAGCACAAGGTCAGAGGAGCTCCCTGCAGCTGAGCCAGGGAGGAGGAGTGGCTCCCGACCCGCCGTGTTCACCTTGCTCCCTGCCCAGCTCAAACACTCTGCTCCTGCTTCTGGCTTTTCTCCCGAAAAGAATTGTCTGAGTTTAAAAGTGACTCATTGGTGGCACGAGTGTCTGGTCTCAGCACTCAGGAAGCTGAGATAGGCAGACCGCCTGAACCCAGGAGTTCAAGACCAATCTGGGCCACAGAGCTAGACACCCCCCCCCCCCCGCCTTCATTTCAATTTTTTTTTTTTCCTTCTTCTTCCTCTTTTCCCACATTCTACTCCCAAAATCCCTTAAGAAACAGAGGCTCTGTGGCTGGGAGGGGTTGGTGTGGCTCAGCGGTACAGTGCTTGCCTACCATGTACCAGGCCCTGGGTTCGATCCCCAGCATGATAGAAAGAGAGAAAGGGAGAAATGGAGGAGAGAGGAGGGGAGAGGGGGCTTCTGAAGGAAGACTTAACATTCTTTCCTGAAAATGCAAGTATCTATATGATCTTGGGATGCAAGCAATGCTTGTTCTATTTTGCAACTTTCCATCTGAACCATCTTGGCTAATTCCAACTTAAAATTTCTTTTAAATGCATCTGACTCTAAACTTTACTCTGCATTGTCTTAACCCATTTACTTTTCCCTTTCTCCTTTTCTTTTCTTTCTTTCTTTTTTTTTTTTTTTTTTTCTCTATGCTGTTTTCTGGTCACATTAACAAGCAGCCACTCCTACTACTCCTGCATTCATTTATTCTTTCACCCACTGATTTGACCAGTTATTTACTCCACTTTTTAACGAACAGAGCACTGTGACAGATCTTCCTTATATTGAGTGTCTGAGGCAAAAAAATGTTCCAGGTAGACACAGAGGGCCAGAGCAAAGCGGTCCTGTTCACCAGGGAGAGTCACCGCTATCCCCCACCTGCCCTCTTCCCCACGTCTGAGGGGTTGAGGACCATTAGATAAGCTACTGACCCCAAACTATGATGGAAAATTCCTCATGCAGAACCTCAGAGCTTTGATATGTATTTAACAATGCTCCAGGGAACACTTGGAGGTGGAAGTAATAATATGGTGGTCAGATTTCTTATCTTTTGCATGGCAGGCTGGTGGTGTTGGTGGAGAACCACAGCCCCTGCTCTGCACCATATGGCATTCCAAGGGTTCCTTCCAAACGAGCCACAATAAGCAAAAGGTGGAATCAACCCAGATGCCCATCAATAGACCAATGGATCAACAAAAGGTGGTACAGCCCCACAATGGAACAGTATTCAGCCACAAAAAGAAATAAAATTTTGACACGTGCTACCACACAGATGACCTATGCAAAAGGTCAGACCCAAAAGGCCACATATTGTAATAACCCCATTCACATGAGTTACCTAGAATGGGCAAATCCTAGATGCAAAAAGCAGAGACAGGGAATCGCAGCTGCAGGGTCATGGGCAGCCCCACTGGTCAGTGGGTGACGAGGTTTGATTGGGGATGATGAGAAGGTACTACAGATGGAGAGTGGAGGTGACTGCTCCACGCTGTGCGTGCACTTCACGCCTAGTAACTGTATATTTAAAAGTGGGGGAGAGGGCAAAAAGCATGTCATGTAGATTTTACAACTAAAAACTCAAAAAAGTGAAAAACTAGCCGGGCACAGTGGCGCATGCCTGTAATCCCAGCACTTGGGAGGCTGAGGCAGGAGGATCGCGAGTTCAAAGCCAGCCTCAGCAATGGTGAGGCACTTAGCAACTCAGTGACACCCTGTCTCTAGTAAAATACAAAAAAGGGCGGGAGATGTGGCCCAGTAGTTGAGTGCCCCTGAGTTCAATCCCTGGTACCAAAAAAAAAAAAAAAAAAAAAAGTAAAAAAACTACCTGGCCGTGAGCCCCGCAGGTGAGCGAGACAGCACACACTCAGCCTGCTCTGTATCTCACTGGAGGCTGAAGCGGGCAGGAAGGAGCCAGGACTCACCTGCAGGAGAATGAGGAAAAGACAAAGGTACTTCTCTACCAGCAGCCTCTCCCACAGACAGAAGGAAGGAGACAATCATGGAAAGTAATGTCCCTTGTCTGGCCACACAAGCCCACATGGACAGGTTCCAGAGGCCTCGTCTGTTGGGAGCTGCCACATAAGAATCGAGTGCCCTTTAGCTTTGAGAGATGAGAATGTGGAGATGTGGCAAGCCAGCCATGGGCTGTGTGTGTGTGAACCATGAGCACTGAGCACACAAATGGACGCTGCCCCTCTGTTTGCGGGTCCTCTTCCCTCGCTCAGCCTAGGATCCCCACACAGCACATGAGATGGGCGTGGCCTTCCTATGCTGTCAATCTCCTGACAGCAAGACATCAGGAAGCTTGACTCAGCCCCCTGAAACCTGACCCCTTTGCCCTTTTTGGGATAAAGTGTTCCATGGAACCTCCCCTGTGTGTCCCCTATATAAGAATAAAGAATCCTATAGCTCTCTCTCTCTTTCCACGGACCCCTAAGGTCACCATCTCAGATTTTGAAAAGGTACTTCTATGTGTTTGCGTGCTTTCTTCACCGTTTTATTAAGTTATTGGAATAGTCAGATCTGTGAACCCAGCATAAAATCGCCGGCTAGGATGGATGGCGATACTCAAGAAACACCAGGATTACAGAGGAGAGCTGGTCAGCTCATGGGGCGGGGCACATAGTCCATTCAAATTATTAATCTGTGAAATGGGTTAATTGACTGACAAGGCTGTAGTTCTCACGATTCAATCATGTCGCCTCATTTTCACCTAACACGTGAGCTTTGCAGGAGACACTACATATCCAAATCATTACAAAGGCAAACTTCTGAAGAACTAAGAAAGAAGACTTGGACAACCCCCAAAGGAGATAATGTATATGAAAACACTTTCCTACAGTAGATAATGTGCATGTGCAGTCCACCCTAATGCACGTTATCATTTTGCAGCACGTCCCAAATGTCAACGGAACAGGCATGTGAAAACTAAGACCTAGAGAAAACCTAAGATAGTGAGGCAGTCATGGGAAATATTTGAGAAGGAGAGGTAGGAAGAGAAGCAAATTTATGCTGAATTTCCTGAGAAAAGCAGGAGGCTAAAACATCCAAGAAGGATATGGAACATTTTTGAAATAACTGTTCTGAAAAATTCTATAATGAATGAAGCACAATAAAAAGTCATTGCAATTTTTTTTAAATTCTGTTTCACGGCTTTTATGCCAGTACCGCATTGGATTTTAAAAATTTTTTGAAATTTTTAATGGACACATAATTGTACATATTTATGGGGTGCAGTGCAATTTTAACTAGTATATTATTGGAAACGCTTTAGTCCCGACAAATAGTGATGATTCCATCAAGGACAGGGAACAAACATGTAATAAAGCCAGTGATGAGAGCTGGTGGCCGAGAAAGGTGCTCCAGGGTCTGCCAGCCTGGGGTCCCGGGCAATGTTTAAGAGTGCAGATGAGAGTGGAAATGCTGGCTCAGGGCGCCCACACTGAGTCCAAAGGTAGGAAAGCGAAAACAGGAGACCGAGGCACTGGAAAGATGGAAAGGGGTAAAAAAGGGAAAAGCTGCCTGGCACTACGGTGCATGCCTGTAATCCCAGCAACTTGAGAGGCTGAGACAGGAGGATCATGAGTTCAAAGCCAGCCTCAGCAACAGTGGGGTGCTAAGCAACTCAGTGAGACCCTGTTTCTAAATAAAATACAAAATAGGGCTGGGGATGTAGCTCAGTGGTCGAATGCTCCTGAATTCAATCCCCAGTACCCCCCCCCCCAAAAAAAGGAAAAGTTCTAATAGTTGCCAAAAAGAAAGACCATGGGCTGGGGTGTGGCTCAGCGGTGGAGCGCTCGCCTAGCACATGTACGGCCTGGGTTCGATCCTCAGCACTACGTAAAAACAAAGGCATTGTGTACAACTAAAAGCAAGTAGATAAATTAAAAAAAAAAAAAAAAAAAGACCAGTCACTGTGAATAAATGGTGGGGTTGAAGAGCAAGACTTTGGTCAGAGTGGGAAACTGCAGGCTGCAGGGCTTGGTGCAGGAAGTCCACAGCATAACAAGAGGTGCTTATGAGCGCCATGAGTCCAGATTCAGTCCTGAATCCTGGTTGTCTAAACAGGTTTCTCCTCTTTCAACAGTGAGAAAATATTTAGCGGTGCTGGACAAAATAAGATCTGTTGAAACCAGTGCTTCAATCTATTAAAAAATTCGTATTTATTTTGCTTCTCTGATTGCAAGGACAGAGGATGGAATGAAATTTATTTTGAACTATCCCTATCACTGGGGCCTATGCTGACACATTCATAGCAGCTGAAGGAAGAAGGCCAGAAAACACTGCAAGACTCTCACCTGAGGCCAGGTAAAGGTCTCACTCAGTTCTTTTATACTAGAATATTATTTGGTGCAGTAAAACTGAAATGCCCTGAGGAAATACTTGCTTATTGCCTTTTTAAAGGTACTGGGACTCTCCAACCAAACACCAATACTACATTTTGAGAAACTACCTGTAAATAGGATGTCATAAAAATAAATCATACAGTGACTGGAGGTGTAGCTTGAAGGGTGGACACTTGCCAAGCATGCACAAGGCTTGGGTTCGATCCCCAGCATCACATACACACAAAAAATAGTCACACATGCACACATTTATACACATTTTAATAACCCAGTAACCAGAAATTGTACCAGCAAAGCAGTTTTATACCGTTATTTCTCTAAATAAAAATGAAGATTCAACTGTATCTAAGAGCAACTCATTGGCTCATAGGAAGACACAAAAAAGAGCACCCTATATTGAATCTATTTCTCCAACACGAGGGTCCTGGAATCTGTCCACTCTTGAGAGCTGAGATGACACCAACACCACTCTGGGGGTGCAGAGGATGTGATGAATAGCTCTGTTCCTGCTTCAATAGGACCAATGCCCATTTGTCCATGCTACTGCTACAGTCCACTACACTCGGAGGTGTCAAGCACACAGAAACAGGTTCCTCGACATTCCCTCTCATCATTTAAAGATGCAACTACAGAAGCAGCATCCACCTTCCATCTTCGTCCTCTAGAGAAGTGCCAGGAAGCTTCACTACTTCTCAACTTCTTAATGACCCTCAGTCACCTACAGAATTTGTTCTGTTTTGAACTTACTAAAATCAAAGCCAAAGAGCTGGGCGTGGTGGCGCACGCCTGTAATCCTAGCACTTGGGAGGCTGAGGCAGGAGGATCACGAGTTCAAAGCCAGCCTCAGCAATGGCGAGGCACTTAGCAACTCAGTGAGACCCTGTCTCTAATAAAATACAAAAAAAAAGGGCTGGGGATGGGGCCCAGTGGTCGAGTGCCCCTGAGTTCAATCCCCGGTACCAAAAAAAAGAAAAAAATCAAAGCCAAGGGATCCCTTACTGCAAACTTACGCTATTTACCTCATGCTGCTCCTCCAACACTTCAGACAGAAGAGTCCCTGAAAATCTATGTGGTGAGTGTTTTGCTTCTTTTTCAGCTTCACATATTACTGCAAAATAGTCTTTGCCAGATTGAGAGAGCCAGCAGGTATACTTTGGTGTTTTCTTCCGGTTTTCCTAAGTATGATGGTGAAGGCAGTTTTCTTCATTTTGACAATGAAAACCATAAGTGTACCACCACAGTGTCAGGTTGTAATCAAACAATGGGAATTCCAGTAAAAAAAAGCACGTTTCTGGAGAAACTTAGATATACCCATTGTCAACAGAAGGTTGACAAAAAACATCATTTTGATGGAACAGGAACATAAAACTGACCCCCCTAAAAATAACCAGAGTTATTTTTAATAACCCTAGCTGGTGCCACTGAACCTGGGTTGGTTTTCTGTCACAAATGTGAGCTAAGGGGATACCACGACTCTACCCAGGGCAAAGTGTACAATTAGCACAGAAGATGTGACAGGGAAAAGCAGAATATCAGCACTAAATCCAAGTAGGCAGAGGCCAAGTTAGAAAACCAGAACATGGAGGTTGTCAACAAAGTTCTGGGAAGCAACACAGAGGAGGAATACACGGGTGACCTCCCCCCCCCCCCCCCCCCCCCCCCCGCCAACTCCACTCAAGGGCAGATGCTGCCACTGCGGGAAGCCCAGGATCACCCAGAATCCACTCCTGGCCGGGCCCCACTGGCTACCCAGGAGGAACACTTGGATACCCCTGGGAGCCTGGATCTAGACTGGGACTCAGATAATTGATTCCTCTTGTCTGCTTCTGGGAACCTTCATCAATCAGCAGCAACTTTACCATCGCTGGACAAGCTAAGCTAAATTCCATGTTTGCTGCCTGCTTTTCATGTTAATCTCCTTTCATGTTCATATATAACTATCGGGCATGGTTGAGAAAACATGAATACTATGAATAAAAAGACAATTCACAGAACAGGAAAAAAAAATTTGGTGGGGTAGGGGTATCAGGGATTGAACTCCGAGGCACTCGCCCACTGAGCTGCATCCCCAGCCCTATGTTGTATTTTATTTAGAGACAGGGTCTCACTGAGTTGCTTAGCGCCTCGCTTTTGCTGAGGCTGGCTTTGAACTTGTGATCCTCCTGTCTCAGCCTGCAGAGCTGCTGGGATTAAGGCGTGCCCCACAGTATGGGAGAAGTTATTTACAAATCATGTATCTGGTAAGTGACTGATATCAGGAATACATAAAGAATTCCTACAACTCAACAATCACCAAATTAGAAATGAGCGAAGGCTGGGAATGTAGCTCAGGGGTAGCGTACTCGCCTAATGTGTGTGTGAGGCTCTGGGTTCAATCCTCAGTACCACAACAAAAGAAAAAGGAAAAATGAGCAAAGGACTAGTGCAGACATTTCTTCAGAAAAGATACACAATGGAGCCAGGAAACACTTTCACATACCTGTTAGCCCAGCTACGCAGGAAACTGAGGCAGGAAGACCACAAGCATGAGGCCTGCACGGGCAACTTGGTAAGACCCTGTCTCAGAATGAAATATAAAGGGCCGAGGATGTAGCTTGATGGTAAAGCATTTGCCTTGTGTGTGGCAAAGCCCTGGGTTCAATCCCCAGTAACACAGAAAAAAAAAAAAAAAAAGAGAGAGAGAGAGAGAGAGAGAGATACAGAAATGGCCAATGACAACAAATTCATTAGAATAGTTATTATCCAAAGACAGAAAATAACAAGTACTGGTGAAGAGGTAGAGAAACTGGAAAACTTGTGTACTACTGATGGGAATGTAAATGGTACAGCCACTAAGAAAAATAGTTTGGCAAGTAGTTAAAAAGTCAAACACAAGGGCAGGGGTTATAGCTTGGTGGTAAAGTGCTTGCCTAGCATGTGTGAGGCACTGGGTTTCTTTCTCAGCACTGCATATAAATAGACAAAGAAAATAAAGGTCCATCAATAACAAAAAAAAATTTTTTTAAATGTCAAACACAGCTGGGCGTGGTGGCACAACTCTGTAATTCCAACAACTCAAGAGGCTGAGGCAGAAGGATTACAAATTCAAGGCCAGCCTCAGCAATTTATGAAGACCCTGTCTCAAAATAAAAAATAAAAAGACTGGGGATGTAGCTCAGTGGTAAAAACACCCCTGATCAAATCAATCCCCCATTCAAAAAAAAAAAAAAATTAAACAGAATTACTATATGATCCAGCAATTTCATGTCTAAGTATATATCTGAAACCGTAGAAAGCAAGAGTCCCACACACTTAGACATCAATGTTCATAGCACTATCATTCACAGTAGCCCAAAGGTAGAAATGTCCACCAACAGATGAATGGATTTTTTTAAAAATGTGTTATTACAGTGGTGTATTATTCATCAATAAAGAAGAATAAAGGCCTGACACATGCTACAACATGAATAAACCTTGAAAACATTAACTAAAAACGCTAAAGGAAAAAGACTGTATGAACCTACTTACACGAGCTTCCTAGCAATAGATAGCAAACTAGAGGTTATGGTGGGTGGGAGGAATGGGGAGGTACTGTCTTACGGGTACAGAGTGTCATTCTGAAATGATGAAAAAGCGCTAGAGGGCTGGGGATATAGTTCAGCTGGTAGAGCGCTTGCCTCGCATGCACGAGGCTCTGGGTTCAATCCCCAGCATCACGAAAAAAAAAAAAAAAGTGCTAGAGATGGTGGGTGGTGATGGGTTCAATATTTTGAATGTCCTTAATGCCAATCAATGAACTGTACACTTAAAAAATCATGGTCAAGCCGGGCGCGGGTGGCGCACGCCTGTAATCCCAGCACTTTGGGAGGCTGAGGCAGGAGGATCGCGAGTTCAAAGCCAGCCTCAGCAATGACCAGGCACTTAGTAACTCAGTGAGACCCTGCTTCTAATAAAATACAAAAAAGGGCTGGGGATGTGGCCCAGTGGTCAAGTGCCAATGAGTTCAATCCCCAGTACCAAAAAAAAAATCATGGTCAAAATGGTGTTATGTTATACATACTTCATCACAATGAAAAAAATGGTTTTAAACACTTGAAGGGAAAAAAAAAAAAAAAAACAAGAATAAGAGAAATTCCGATATAATAAACAAACCAAACACCAACACGTTCTGCTAGTCCAGTGTCCAGACAGAATTTCCTTTCTTCTTTCCCTACCCATTTCCTTCTTGCTTTCTTAAGTTTCATATGAAACAACTAAACATTCTGAGAAAGATAGGTACATGGGAAAATTATGATGCAAATTTAATTTTTAAAAGATAAATCCCATCACAAGAGGGACCATCAGGATGAGGTAATGCAGATCAGGGAAGGTAAACAACAGCTGAACCAAAGACCCAGGAGGCATTTCTATCTTCAGCAGAAGAGAAGATGAAGAAAGAACTGAAATAGATTTGCAAGCCCCAATCGTGTAAGTCATGCAGTTCTGCAACAACTCCTTGCAACTGTCTTTAAGGATGAGGTGAATTAAATAATTCATGCCGGGCTAGTTTCACTGGCTGTGAACTACTAGCCAGGAGACAGAACGAAACGGCCTGGATTCGGTGCCAGCAGAGGCCAGGGATTACATCTCAGGCTATCTCGACCAGCGCTCTATCCAGCCTCCCCACGCTGCAAACTCAACCTTATGGAAACCGATTTAGAACCCCACGCGGATGAGCCTCTGTGGATGGTAAATCCAGTTCGTCCCACCTGGTATCTCACACAAAGGACAAGTCACTTTTAAGCACACCCTTCTGCTGATGATAACTGTTCAACTCTTTTACATCACCAAGAAAAAAGGCTGAGGGCCAGACACAAATGTTTGCCTTCCAAAGCCTTTCATGTGACTCCAGAAGAATCATCCAAAAGCCAAACTGAAAGACCTCAGGCTAGACCCAGCGTATTAATGATTCTTTTAAATAATCATAATGACACTGTTATGATTATAACAGGCAGAATGGTCTCCTAAGATGCATTCCACTTGTAATTAAAACAGGGCAGTCCCAAAGCTCCCACTTAATTTTAATTTATATTAAAATAACTTAGAAGAGCTCTTTGATACATTGAACAACTGCCTTCAATCCAGCTGGTTAAATGTTAGCAACTTCCTCTTCCACAAGCCACACCATTTTTAGATGAATAATGCACTGGGGGAAAGAGGCGGGATCCAAATTACCAATATGAGTGGCATTTTTCTCAGACACTGAAGAAACTGTTTTCTAAAATGAGGTGATGCTATACTTAGTGAAGCTATTTAAAAGATGGAGTGCTAAAAAGACTCTGCCCAGCAACCACCATATTTGTGGAACTAATCGAAGCTATTGACAACATCTATTTGGAAATTGATTTTAACCAGTGTTGAAGAGACTGAACTCCCATCGCTTTTTACTTAGTTAGATTTATAATTGTAGACCAGGAAGAATTTCCAAATATTCCCATGGCTTCTTCAGTTTCATTCAAATCTCTCTGGACTATTCTACCTGGAAACAGCACTGCATTTTAATCCACGTACCCAGCTTTACTTTCTTTATGGCATACATCACTACCTGACAGCATGCTATATACTTCTATGATAAATAAATAATTTGCGACTGTTCACAGTTTCTCCCCCAAGACTGTCATCTCCAAGTGCAGGACCTGCATCAGCGTCCACAGCAGTGCTGGGCACTGAGTAAGCGTCTTTTACTGGACAAGGGACAACTCTCATCTACCCTTTTCCCTTCCACATGTGACATTTGAGGCCCCAAGGAGTGAAGTGACTTGTCCAAGGTCACGAGGCTGATCAGAGGCAAAGCTGGGCCTTAGAACTAGGTCTTGTAACTCCAGCCGTCCTTCCTGAGCAGATGTGATCACCTCACTCATCTGTTCAGAATGTTGTATCCAGAGTCCATACACTAAGTGGCTTATAAACAACAGAAATGTACTTGTCACAGTTTGGAGGCTGGGAAGTGCAAGATCAAGGTGCTGACAGGTCTGTGTCTTGTGAGGGCCTGCTTCCTCATTTACAGATGGAGCCTTCTTGCTGTGCCCTGCTCAACAGAAGGGGCAAGGGGTGTCCCTTTGCTGTCTCTTTTATAAGGGCACTAATCTCATGTACAAGGGCTCCACTTCACAACCACTGTAATCACCTTCCAAATGCTCCACTTCACAATACCATCACCTTACTAGGATCTCAATATTTAAAATTTGGGGAAACACAAACACCCCACTAGAGCACTCTCTAACCTTTCAAATCTCTCTGTTTTTCTTGGTCCACTTTCCTAGCCTTATCTCCTGCCACTTCTTTGCATGCCTGAAGTTTTTGGTGTCCAATACCTTTCCTAACTCTGTTCCCTACCTTGGTAATACCTCTCCACCCTCTTTCTGTCTGTTAATTTCTGCTCATCCTTCAAAATCCAGCCTAATATCACTTCCTGTGTGAGATTCTTCCTGTTTTTTCCTCTTTCTACCAGAAAAATCACCCCTTCTTTCAACGTCTCACAGCACTATGACCTTCAATGTAGCACACTTAATATTCTGTCTTGACTTCTGTACCACATTGTGCCTTCTTTTTTTAAATTTTTTTTATTTATCTTTATGGGGTGCTGAGGATTGAACCCAGTGCCTCACACGTACTAGGCAAGCGCTCTGCCACTGAGCCACGGCTCCAGCCCAGATTATGACTTCTTTATTTTTTATATGCACTAGCAACTCCACAGTGCCTGGAATAAATAGCTGGAGCAGGCAGGAGAAAAGGGGATACAGGGGACATGTGCCACCCTTCCATGTTTAACCTGACTCCCAACCTCCAAACAGCCTGCCCCAATGACCCTAAGGGGAGAATCTGTCATTGCTAGAAAGAGGTTATGCCATTAAATGTGACAGCATGTATCTGTTCTACACCTACATAAAGATGCAACATTTTTTCCCCCAAGTTAGAAATTACAACAGAAGTTCTGAATAATTTGAGCTGATGTCTAGTGTTATCACATTCAAGTGATCTGTGGTTCTTTGCATGCTGTGCTCCTGGTGCTCAGCACATGGTATATGTTCAACACATGCTTATTCCCATCTTTCAAATGGGTTGACAACTGGCTGAATGGGCTGTGGCTGACCATTGTAGTCTTCATTAAACTTCATAACATAGGACATGATGACTTATTTTACCTACTTGAAGGTAACCATTCGGCCTGCTGCCTTGTTTTGTTTCTCTGTACCTGGGATCAAACAGGTTGTCTGTCACAGACCCAATGCACAGAAAGATGAGAAGCCATTATCATTTATATATACCACTATTCTGGTAGTAATGACATCTCTCCTTATGGCCTCTGCTGCCCCTTTACATGGACAAATTCATGAACATCAATGGCTAGTCTGGATTATAAGATTAACTGAAGTGTCAAGAGTTCCCTGACAAAACTGTTTTTCACTAAATGTGAACACTTGTCACTGGGCCACTGGTAACAAATTAACAGTCACTCAGAACTCTGCATGGGCCAAAAAGAAAAAAGATAGTAATATTATAAATAAAACATTAGAGTCACATCTCAACTGCATATGTTGGCTGGGGGGGGGGGGGAATAAACTAAAAATAACACAAGTTTAGTCGCAAGGTTTTCCTCTTTCTTATCCTTGCCAATTAGAACCATTATTCTCAACAAAACTGACAGGAAGACCACACTCTGAGGCCATGACTTTGCACAAGCAAACCGTGGCTCTTTCTTCCTTTCCTCCCTGGGAACATCAGGGCATCCCTGTTAAGAGATAGGAACTATCAGCTCATAAGCTCTTCTTCAGCGCACATGCAAAACCTTCAATTCAGCTCCGCACCCCCCCTTGCAAAAGGGTTTCAACCCGGAGTACTGCTGCTTCGTCCCTCAAGGTTCACTCAGGCTATCTGCAATCCTCTTTGTGAGAAAAATACATATTAAAATATGCTTGAATGAGCAATGAATCTATTTATCCCAGGGTTACAACTGTTAATGTCTAAGATCTTAATATGCTTTTCTCAGAACTAAATAAAGCTGCCAGTCCTCTGACCTACATAGGAAGGCAAAATAGCAAAAATAGTAACATTGTAAACAAAATAAAGTCCCTGTTACCCCCCCATGTGCCTGTGCACATATGTGTGAACAACTAGCATAATGTATAAATACATGTGCACACACAAACAAGTCATGACACCCAGTACTCGAGGACTCAGGCACAGATCTTGCAATATACAATTGCATGCATTAAATGGTCCTCTGCTGGTTTGGGGTTCCTGTTTATCTGCACACCTACCATATTAGCAGGGAGGGTTATAGGCAATGGAAAACTTGGCTCAGTTACTTAACCTCTGAACCTTACCCTCCTCAGTTAAATGAGAGGTTGGTCTAGATCCCCACTTCCCCACAGAAATATAATGCGAGCCAACATGCAAGCCATACATGCAATTTTAAAATTTCTAGTAGACAGACTAAAAAACATAAAAATAGATAAAATCAATTGTAATAATATGTTTTTCAATCCATCATGGCCAAAATGTTGCTATCTTGGTATGTAATTAACATTTAAAAATTACAAGTGACATGTCACAGCATTTTCTCATCTCAAATGTTTGAAATTTGGTACAATTTTAAGTTGACAGCACATCTCAATTGGACTGGCCACAAGGCACCAGTGGGAAGGTATAGGAGAGAACAGGTAAGGAGATCTCCAACATTTCTCTCAACCCTTGACATTATTTTAATAAAGGAAAACAACAGGTTTTCAGATTTAAGTGTACTTAGAAAAAACTGTAACATGTTTCCCCTGGACAGTGTTTATTCTCATTCAAAATGGTATTTTCTCTTTTTTTTAACTTTTAGTCTTTAATTCAGTAGACTTGGATCTGTAAACCAGTAAGTGGTTTGATATACGCTTAGCCCAGCCCTGTTCTTAATAACATAGTTGCTGTCCTACAAACCTTGGAGGGAGGTTAAGGACATTGAAGACAATGTGTAACTGCTGAATGAGAGAGACACCTAAACAATCCTAACTAGGAAGATAACTGGTAAAATGAGTTCCATAGATAGGATGGAGAAAAACATCTGATAACCATGGTATCATCCACAGATTAAGATAGGGCTGTGAAACACAAATTTGCATATGATTTGGAATCATCTCTGTAATTACTCAATGTCTTCAGAGAGAGTTCTGCTGCTCCTCCCACATAGTCTCGCTTATTAGTCCCTTTGTGATCAATGATCTGCCTTGGCCAGATGGCTGGTCTGGGTTAAGAGCACAATATGAGATCAGAGAACAAAGCAAAGAAGGGGGACTTCCCAGGAACTGAACCTACGATCCTGACCTCATTAACTCTAGAAAACAGTTAACCCGTCACAACCACATACAGGCAGCCCCATCATAAATAAAGCCAGAAAAACCCACTGCATCTGTCACCATGGCTGTCTGGGAGAGGAAAAGAATCACTCAAGACATACTAAGAACTTTTCAGAGGAAAAAGAGACTTTTACCCAGCTTTGAACATTACATAATATATGCACGTATCAAAACATCACATGGTACCCCATACATACCTACAATTTTTGTTTTTGCATCAGTCAAAAAAGGAGAAATTTTAGAGATTTTTTTAAATTAAAAAAAAAAATTTTTTTTTGCTTCTTTTTTGGAACTGGGGATTGAACCCAGGGCTTTGCGCATACAGGGCAAGCACTTGCCACTGTGCTACATCCCAGCCAAAATTTTAAAGTTGAGAATTCATAATAAAAAAGGACTTTTCAGGGCTGGGGTTGTGGCTCAGCGGCAGAGCGCTTGCCTCACACGTGAGCGGCCGGGTTCGATCCTCAGCACCACGTAAACATAAATGCACTGCATTGTGTACAACTAAAGTAAATAAATAAATATTAAAAAAAAAAAAAAAGGACTTTTCAAACTATGAAGGAAATTCTAAATGCAATCATTTAGAGCAGCCTGGAATTCAACAGTAGTATACCAGTAGTCTTGGCTCTGGCACAAGACTCCCTTATATGGGCTGTGACCCCCAGTGGAGCCAGTAAATGGCTTTGGACATTGGGTTAGGAGTAATAAAAATTCTCTTCCAAAAACAGTGATCATGGGACTCGTCTCTCCATTTTACTTCTCCCAAGTAAGCCATGGGTTAACCACCATATACAAGAATCCAGCTTATCCTACTTAAATAATAACCAAGTTTTCAGGTAACCCTCTTTCACCCTGCACTCTCCTCACACCTCCCTCTCTTAGGTGAGTATTGAAGCCGCTGGGCCTGCGGGTGGGGTTGTTCTTACCTGCCCCAGCCCAATACCTTTTCAGCAAGTTATCTTTTCTTTCTTGCAACTGGGAATCATTTCTCTAAGCAGTTACTACTGTTCTTAAATTCTGTTTTAACAGCCTGTGTCATCTAGTGAGAGAAGTGGTGATTTTTGATTTAAACATTTCCCAAAGTCTCAGGGATGCAGTGCCTGTGTCTTCTCCTCAAACACTTAATATTTAATATAGCACCAGTTTTAGAAGTAAGTTTACTGAAATTTCCTCTTAACCCCCAAAGTATGCCATTTAATAAATCCTACAAATATCTAGAGGAGCTGAAATTGTTAGACTTATTCAAAAATATTTATGCTTTTCAGTTTTGTTTTTGTTATTGTTTTGGTACCTGGAATTGAACTCAAGGATACTCTACCACTGAGCCTCATCTCCAGCCCTTTTTTTTTTTTTTTTTTTTTAGTAGTAGATGGACAGCATGCTTTTATTTTATTTGTTTTATTTTTATGTGGTGCTTAGGATCAAATCCAGGTGCCTCACACGTGCAAAGCAAGTACTCTGCCACTAAGCTACAGTCCCAGCCCTCCAGCCCTATTTTGTATTTTATTTAGAGACAGGGTCTCACTGAGTTGTGTAGCGCCTTGCCATTACTGAAACTGGCTTTGAACTTGAGATCCTCCTGCCTCAACCTCCCGAGCTACGGGGTCAGGCATGCACCACCATGCCTGGCTGCTTTTCAGTTTTGACATTTTAAATTGTATCACCTTTTATCATAAAGACATGACTGAATATAAAAGCTTGTATGTGGGCTGGGGTTGTGGCTCAGCGGGTAGAGCGCTCGCCTAGCACGTGCACGGCCGGGGTTCGATCCTCAGCACCATGTAAACATAAATGCATTACATTGTGTACAACTAAAGCAAATAAATAAATATTTTTTTTAAAAAAAGCTTGTATACAATTGATGTTCTATTTGGCTTCTTCACTGTCTGATAACATGTGACTCTAAAAGTATCCTCTTAAGGTTTTACTCAGTTCTTTTATTTTCACAAAATTACTTAATCTTGCCACATATCCCTGTAATGCCAGTGACTGACTCAGGAGGCTGAGGCAAGAGCATTACAAGTTCAAGTCCAGCCTCAGCAATTTAGCAAGACCCTGTCTCAGAATAATAAAAAGGACTAGGGATGTAGCTCCTAGGTTGAACCCTGGGTTCAAATCCCAGAATGAAAAAAAAAAGTTACTTAATTCTTTTTTACTGATGGATTAAGAGTTTATAATCTTGGGGCTGTGGGTTGTAGCTCAGTGATAGAGCGCTTGCCTAGCATGTGTGAGGACCTGGGTTCAATCCTCAGCACCACGTAAAAATAAATAAGTAAAATAAAGGTACTGTGTCCATCTACAACTAAAAACAAAATATTTTAAAAAAGAGTTTATAAGATGGGTAGGGTGGCGCACACCTGTAATCCCAGTACTGGGGAGGCTGAGGGCAGGAGGATCACAAGTTCAAAGCCAGCCTCAGCAATGGCAAGGCACTTAGCAACTCAGTGAGACCCTGTCTCTAATAAAATACAAAAACAGGCTGGGGATGTGGCCCAGTGGTCAAGTGCCCCTGAGTTCAATCCCCAGTACCAAAAAAAAAAAAAAAAAAGAGTTTATAATCTTATACTTCTCATGTATGGATATCTTAGATCTAAGCCTAAAATATTCATATGTATCTGCCTCGCTTACATGTTAGTACAAATAAATACCCAAATTGATTTAGCTTTGATTGTTAAGAATTTTCACATTAAGAATAAAAGGAGGGGTTGGGGTTGTGGCTCAGTGGCAGAGCGCTCGCCTTGCACGTGCGTGGCCCGGGTTCGATCCTCCGCACCACGTAAACATAAATGCATTGCATTGTGTACAACTAAAGTAAATAAATATTTAAAAAAAAAAAAAAAGAATAAAAGGAACACAAATAATGGTAACCAATTTTCTTATCTACTGAACATACAAATTATAGTGACAGTGACTATTCAGTAGCTAGAATGTTTGTTTTTTCTTTTGACACCAGGGATTGAACCCAGGGGTGCTCAACCACTGAACCACATCCCCAACCCTTTTTATTATTGATTTTGAGGCAGGGTCTCACTAAGTTGCTTAAGGCCTTGCTAAATGGCTACAGCTGGCTTTAAACCTAAGATTCTCCTGCATTGGTCTCTTGAGTCTATGGGATTACAGCTAGAATGTTTCATTTTTACAAAAACTATAACAATCCGTTAAAGTTAAGGTGTTAGACAAAAGGAACAAGTTAATAAAATAAGCATAAAACATCAGTTTACTACAATGGTTAATAATTTCATTAGCTGCAAAAACACTTTTGAGGGCCAACCTAAAGATGAAATCTCGTGTTTAACAATAAATGCAACTACATATTCACTTTAAGCAAAAAAAAAAAAATGATGACTGACAAAAATATGTGGATTTTCAGTTTGATGTTTTATAGGGAAACTTAGGCTTTGATTAAATTTCTTGCCACATAAATCACAAAACTACTTCTTTATCTAATATGTCATTGTGATTTATACAAATTCTGATTTTCAAATTGTCATCTTTGAAAAGACTAACCTTAATTAAACAAATAAACTGCTCAAATATATGACTAGAAATTTAGCCAGGCACCGTGGCTCTCGACAGTGATCCCAGCTAGACAGGAGGCTGAAGCAGAAGTATCATGAGTTCTAGGCCAGCCTGGGCAACTTGGTGACCCTGGCTCAAAACAAAAAGGGCTGGAGGTGTATGTAGCTCAGTGGTAAACCTCTCACCAAACATGCCTGAGGCCCTGCATTCCATAGGCAGTACCACAAAAGACAAACAAAAAGTTTAAAGCTCCATACATAGAAACAACAAAGCTATAATGCAGAAACAAATTTCTATACCTTTAAGCACCTCTTATCATCTTATTTGTAAGGTACACTTCTACATGCAGACAGCAATAAGGCAAACTACAGGAGTTTCAATCTGTAAGATATAAGTGTAAACGAGCAGTGAAATTTCCCTTTCCATTCTCATTTTCAATTATCTCTGCATATTCTACGTACTATTTTAAATACATATTCCTTAAAAACTCTTTAATTATTCTGATAACATTTTTAAGAGGAAAGTCCCAGAAATACCAAAATATTAAAATTAAAAACACTGTTAAGATTGTAAAAAACATATGTAGAGAACTGAAACAGAAATATACATATATTTGGTGATTTCTTACAAGTACTTTATAAATACTGCCTTGTGATTTTGAGACCAATCAATATACTATAAAGCATCCTTTGTAGCTCTTAAGTCTTCATTTGGTGCCTAACAACAGCCGACATTTGTTTGTAATGAAGTCTTTTTATAGTCATACAGCTATTTCATGTCTCTTTTGTAGACATATTAAACCTCTGAGTACTCCATAAAAATGACCAATTAATTGGCTCTATCACGTAAACCTGAAAAGCTACAACAAAATATTTACATCAAAGACCAGCTAAAGCCAGAATGAATTACCAGTCCCCTCAGTAAGCTGCCTTACTTCATCAAGTTGAAAACTGACTTCAAGTGAGTCCTTTCAAAAGAAACCACAAAAGACGGACCAGAGTGGGCAAATTCTCAATGTTGCTATTCAAATTTAAACATAAGAAGGAATGAAGTGTCTTCAGGAATCACCATGAGGGGACATCAGAACTGAGCACAGGGGCTAAGAGGGCAGACGAGCTTTGGGGTCCAACAGAACTCAGTTGGAATCCTTGTTCCCTCTCTCACTGACTCCAGGACCTTGAGCAAAGTTAAGAAAAAACTCCTTGAATCTTAGTTTCTGTTATCAGATGACACACAAGGCCTCCCAACAGGGCTGTTATGAGAACGTGAATAACAGACTGCTGAGCACAGAACTTTGACCAACCTTGAAATTCAACTAGCAGTTTTTAAATAAAATAGAGTAAAAATATAAGCCCACATTGCACATAGGCAATCTAACCATTATTATCATGAATTTTTTGAAAAAATTACACATATTTTAAAGGTGTCTATTTAGTAGGCACCTCTCTTACTGTGTTCCCCTTCCCCAGCGCTCAGTTTGTGCTAGACATTATGCTAACATATACACACATTATACACACCAAAATCCTATAAGGGAAGTACTTTTACTTCCCCCTTTTTACAGATGAGGAAACTGAGGCTTTGATTAAATTCCTTGCCACGGATAAAGCATTAGTAACCAGTAAATCCAGGGTTCTGATTCAGCCACCTAACTCCAGACCTTGCTCATTTTACCCACTTCAGAAAGTACTAGGTAATAAAAATATAACTTTTCTTTATATTAAAAAATTACCCAAAGCCAGGAAGTGGCACATCCCTGTAATCCCAGTGACTGAGGAGGCTGAGGCAGGCAGTAGGATCTCAAGTTTGAGGCCAGCCTGGGCAACTTGGTGAGACCCTATCTCAACATAAAAAATGAAAAAGGCTAAGGATATAGCTCAGCTCAATGGTAAAGTTTCCCTGGGTTTAATCTCCCGTACCAAAAGTTTAAAAATTAATAAATAAATTAAAAGTTATTCAAAAGGTAGACCTTTTCAGGCAGTCTAATTGGAGTAAGATATTCTGGGACGCAGCATATCATGGAGAAAGGTGTGATTCAGAGGCAAAAGCACTGGTGTGAGGTCCAGCTTCTGTCCCTGGCATTGTTGCTTTAGTGGCATGGGGATGGCAAGTCATTTATTCCTACTGTGTCTGGATTTCCTCACCTACAAAATGGGAATGATAGTATCTGTCCTGCTTCCTCAGAGATCATGTGACAAGTGAAGTTCTACTGTCCTACTCAGTTATGGGAGAGGATCATTAAAACCACCCCATTTCTCATACAAACACACAGCAATTATGATCCAAAAAGAGGCCTCCAGGCTTTCATGAACTACACATGGAAGCACTCTGCACAGTTCCTAGCACATAGTAGGCCTTCAGTAAATGCTCATTAAACTAAAAGAAAGAAACCAGTTCCACCTATATGAACATTTTATCCATTTTCACTTTATTTGTCATTAGCTCATTCTTTCTTGATTACTGAACACCTACTGTGTGCCAGACTAGAAATATGGGCTACAAAAAAAGACTATAGGACCATCCCTTGCCCCGAAGAATTTCGTATTCATTTCAACTAATTATTAATTTCAATTAATTATTCCAAAATTGTGTAAGAGAAGACTGTAAAATGGAGCTTCCTCTTCTAGCAATAACAACTTACATTATTATAGTGCGGTAGCTTTTTTTTCTTATACCACTTGTCTAAACCTTTCAAATAGACTCCAAATTCAGTACTCTGTGGGTGCTGCAAAGTCTTGAGAGTCAAAGTTTCTCAATTATTAGAGGTGACTATAAACATAAGCCTTTGAATAAATTACATTTTAAAGAATCAATACTAGAAACAAAATTAACAGCATGATTTTGTCATCGCACATTTCTGAGTTAAAATAACCCATAATGCAACCCCATACCTATATAAGGCACATTTTCCAAAAGATTTCTTTAAAAAATATTGCCTTCGAAAAAATTTTTACAGGCAATTGTCTCTTGAAGATACTGAACTATGATTATTTTCTCAAAGAATAAAGGAGGTAGTAGTGAAGGTGTCTTCTCTTTGTTGACTTTTCCAAAATTGCTCAAAATTGATTGTTGTGTTCAGATTCCTGAGTCACAAAACAATGCCAAATAACTGTTAGCCATATTATATATAATGCAGCCACTACTACAGGTAATTTTTACAGGGGAACACTGACTTAACTGACAACTTAATTGAAAATCTGCCACAGGATTATTTACTAATAACCTAATAAAATTCCCTTATCCTTTGTATTCTGACCACTCCCTCTCCACCACCGCCACCCCCAACCACACACACACACACACACACACACACACACTTACACTAGATCAGTTTCCCGGCCATTATTCATAAAACCATATTAAAATTTCACAACACATGGTCATAGTTACTAGGTTCCCCCTCCCCTCCACTGAATCAATGTGTCTTTAAATATAAATTCGCTCTTGAAACGCACAATTGAGAAAAATGAATGTAATGCAAACATCTACCATAAAATTTAATCGACTGCTCTTCTGTTTACTAATAATCATGAAGAAGAAAAAGCCCTACCCCACCCACCCTAGGGTTAGGAGGTCCAATCTCTCCACTACAGAGCTCTGCAAGAAAGGACGGTTACAGTACCAGGAAAACCGTCGCAAGGAGCCCGGGGAGAAGAGAAGGGAAACACATTTTACACACTGGCAGCGTGCGGACCCCGGCTCCAGCCCCTGGTAAACAGGGGAAACCTTTGTCTCGCCTCAGCCATCAAACTGGTGGCTCATCAGAATTGGGGCCACAAGAGTTTGTGCGAAACGGTTTGGCAGAGGTTAAACAAAGCAATGCAGCTCTAGGGGAAGAGGGCTGAGCCGGGTCCGCGTCCCAGCTCCCGGACGGCGAGCTCGGGCTCTGCCCGCGCCGCAGCGGGGTCCCCGGGACAGGATGCCGGGGCGCGGCAAGGGGAGAGAATGAAAGGTCCCACGCTCTCGCCAAGTTCCCGGGGCGCAGCCCATCGGCAGGTTCCCTCGCGGGGATCCAAAGGCGCGCGCACCGCGCGCAGGTTCCTTGGAGAGGGTCCGCGCCCCGCAGGCAGGGACGCCGCCCCGAGTCCTCGGCCGGCCGCGCTAGCCCCTGCCCGGGCAAGGTCGGCAATCCCGGGGCGCCGCGGGGGCCCGGCACGGAGGGCGCGAGCGGAGGGGAGAAGCCCGCCCGCTGCCCCCATTGTCTGGCTCCAGCCGCGGGCCGAGAAGGCGCTCACCTGCGGTCCCCAGCTGGCGTCCCGGCTGGCAGAGCGGCTGGCGGGCGACGCGCGGTCCTGGCGGGCGCAGCGGCACAGCCCGCGGAGCCTCCGCAGCAGCAGCAACAGCAGCAGCAGTCGCAGCAGCAGCCCGGCAGCGCACCCGCCTCTCAGGCGCCCGCGGCCTCCATTGCTCTCCCCGCCGCCGCCACCGCGCGGCACTGCGCGCCCAGCCCCGCGCGGCGTGGTCACATGCTCCGCCAGCGCCCGGGGCGCTCGGACCCGCGCCGCCGCCCCGCCCGGCTCGCCCCAGGAGCGCCGCGGGCTGTCGCCAGGCACCGGGAGCGCGTGTTCCTTCTTGCGCCCAGCTGTGTTGGGACGGCGCTCACCGAACAACACCCCAGGGGTGCCCAGAAACCCGGAGCGGCCCCAGTAAAGGGCGTGGGACTGATCACTGCCCTGGCCACTGGTCCAGGGGATGACCGGAGGGAGGCTGAACACGTGGCCTCACAGGTTACTGTGGTGGGCTCACAGCAACGTGCACCTTGCCTGGGTTAAGAACCCAAAAACATCAGTCACCACCCCATGGGACGCATATCCGCCCCTGGTACTCGCTTGAGCCACAGACTAAAGAGCGATGTGCTTCCTAGAGGCACTTTGGACCTCCAGAATCCCAACCGTAAGAATGGCACTGAGAGTCGAACAAGTTGGTAGATGATCCCCCACCCCCCAAATAGTAAGGCTAGAAATGGCATTGCAGAGTCGTTGTACATCCGAAAAGAGTGCTATTGACATCGAGTATTATTGTTCCCCCTAGTCATAATGAAATTAAATACTGACTTTGATGTTTTAAGGAAAATAGTTACTTATCTTTTCTTTTTATACACACACACACACACACACACACACACACACACATATATATATATTTGCTTTAGCTGTACACAATGGGTTTTTATTTGTACGTGGTGCTGAGGATCGAACCGGGCCGCGCACTTTCTACCGCTGAGCCACAACCCCAGCCCACTTACCTTTTCCTTTTAAGGATTAAGCAGAAGCACTGAATCTCTTCCCTCCATACATTTTGCTGTGACTATTTCAATGGAACTATTTAAAATCTTTTCTAGTGGTCTTTTAGTTGTTATACATGCAAAGCTGCTTAAAAAATAATTTAGTGTCTTTTTAAATAGAAAATTTAAATCAAAGCAAAAATCTTTTGTCTGTGACAAAGGTAAAAATGGAAGGTAATCCAAATATGTAGTCGATATTGAGGCAAAATGTCCCAATGCCAAAAATAAGACAAATAATTTTAATGCAGGTAACATGACTTAGGAAGAGCAAAGTTGATTCTGGAAGAATGTAGTGCGTTTTTGCCCCATCCAACTGTTTGTTTGTTTGTTTCCCTAGTAAATACTTTAATTAACAGCATAAAAATAGGTTGTGTATTTTTGTGAACATAGATATCTTTCAGTTATTCAATGCTTACATTTCCTAAACTGTCTGCTTTGTTCCAAATAAGAATAATGAAGAGTTTTGGAAAGAGTTGAGCAAGTTCCTTTTGACTTGATTTAGTAGCACTAGAAATTCCCAGGAGCCAAAACTCCAATCTGTGCAGAACATGTAATTGGGTTCTTGTAGTCTTGCCAGCTACATGAGAACCACTCTATACAAATTCAAATTCACATAAGTCAAGTGTAGGTCTACTGTCTTTTTTGTTTTGCAGAACAGCCAAAAAATCAAAACTGTGCAGAACATGTAACTGGGGTATTTTTCTTGATATATTGTAGTCTTACCAACCACATGTAAGAACCACTCTACTTATTCATGGCATGGGCTACTATTGGGCACGCAGTGAGCAGACACCAGAGGTGCTGTGAAACACGCTGCAATACTCAGGACACAACCAAGAATTATCTGTCATGGCCAAAATACCCATGGTGGCAGAGAGTTAATAAGTGTTGAATTAGACTAAGAACTTCAAAATCTCTTGAGTCTATAATCCACCATGTCTGGGGATCATCCCTTTCCTGTGTATCCACTTTGAGTTTTAGAACTTCAGAAAGGAGTACACTCTTTGGCTGAGAGTTGAGGCTAGAGAACTGAGTGAGACAAAAAATAATTGTACAAATAAAATCATATCGACAAATAAGAAGAGGAAAAAGCTGAAGTAATGGGAATCTTGTGTGTGATGTATCTTAACTGTGCCTTGCAACTTCTTCATAACCGTGTTTACTCCAAACAATCTTGACTTCCAAAATGAGAAAAAAACTGACACATATCACCATTTTGACAGTTTCCATTAGTCTGGCATAAGGCTCGTAATTCCTTGCTGACTCTGCCAGCGTTGTTGGGAATATTCAGAGTCCAAGATGAGTGAGGAGCTTATGTAAATGGCTCAGAAGACAAGCAGCATTCTCCTGGATGGGTGAGAATCAGAACATCTCTCCTTCTCCTATCTGTGGTACTAACTTAATGTCCCTAAGCACGGGACCATAGCTCATTTACTTAACTAAGGATATCTCGGGACATTTCCTTCAAATCTGTACAATGAGGGAAACTGTTCTATTTCACACATGTTGTTGATGTGCCAGCGACTAACGCAGGTCCTTGTTCGTGTTAAGCAAGCACTCTACCCCTGAGCTATATCCCCACCCCCATATCTTACTTCAAAATTACAAAGTTATTATTGTGTCTGAAAATAAAGTAATGGAAAATATACTAGGCAAATACCAGCAAAAGAAAATATGTAGGGCCCGGCTTGGTGGAACATGCCTGAAATCGGTGACTCCAGAGGCTGCGGCAGGAGAAGTGCCAAGTTCAAGGCCATCCTGGGCAACTTAGCAAGACCCTGTCTCAAAATTACAAAGAAAAAAAGGAAGGAAGGATGGATGGAAGGATGAGAGGGCTTCAGATGTAGCTCAGTGATAGAACTCCTCTGGGTTCAATCCCCTAGTACACACACACACACACACAAAAGTAATGCCAAAAGCCTATGGGGGCTACAGCCCAAGAGATTCTCAGTGAAAATTTGTAGCCTTTAATGCATAAACTGGAAAACAAGAAAGGTCAAAAATAAACTAAGTATATAAATCAAGAATATAGATAAATAAAAAAGAAAGCAGAAATAAGGAAGGAATGAAAGCAGAAGGTAATGAGATAGAAAATAAACGGTAGATTTGAACACCAAAGTTAAAAATAAAAGTTGATTTTTGGGGGCCGGGGTTGTGGCTCAGTGGTGGAGCACTCGCCTAGCACGTGCACGGCCCTGGTTCGAACCTCAGCACCACGTAAACATAAATGCATTGCATTGTGTACAACTAAAGCAAATAAATAAATATTTTTTAAAAAGTTGATTTTTGGAAAAAAATTTGATACTCTGGCTTATCAGTTAGGAGGCATAAAAATAGACACAAGCAAATAGAAAAAAAAAAGTATAGGGTAATTATTTTTAATTTAGATAAAATAGAGCATTTCCAGGAAAAAAAATTAGCAAACTTAAGAAGGGGAAGAAATTTTGATTTGTAGAAGCAATTGAAAAGGTGGTCAATGTTTTCCTCTGAGAGAGACACCTGCCCAGATGATGTAATGAGTCAGCTCCAGCAAACTCTCAAAAGAGCTAATGATTTCAATGGAACGCAAAAGATTCTAAAATATGGGGAAAGAGAAATTTCCCAATTCAGTCAAGGAAACTAGGATACGACAGTGACAGAGGGGAACGATGCTGCTTGCACATAGCGGGCCGCTCTGGGCCAGACCCACAGGTGAGCATCAATAAAGAATCCAAATAAAATACTAGATGCTCCGGGCTGTAGCTCAGTGGTGTAGCACTTGCCTCACATGTGTGAGGCATTGGGTTCGATCCTCGGCACCACATAAAAATAAATAAATAAAGGTATTGTGTCCAACTACAACTTAAAAAAAAAATACTAGACACTCCAAACCAGTAGTGCTTTGAAAATAATACTGTAGTTCAGAAAATGCATAGTTGCAATAGTTGCACAACATTGTGAATGGACTTAATGCCACTGAATTGTGCACCAAAAAATATAGTAAATTGTATCTTTTACCACAACAGAGAAAATAACATTTCAGGTGTTGGGAGGCAATTCTCCAAAAATCTCATTTCTGCACGTCTTTTCTCCAACTTGTAAGTGCCAGAGAGGATTATCACCATCAGGAAAGAGCTACAAGTAGAGATCTGCTAGTGGGACAAATTCCTTGTCATTTGTCACCAGTGGGTGAGCCAGGATTTGACCTGAGTGCCTCTATACTCTGATTTTACAACCTTCAGGATATAGATGAGGTGCTGTTGGTTGGCAAGTCAGAAGCCTTAGCCTCAGAGACTGGACAGGATGTTCTTACCCTTCTACCAGCAGAAGTGGCTGCTGATCCTAAGGACATTGGGAGGCCTGCTTGCCAACTGTCATTTCTTTGGCCTGTTTGGGCAGATTTATAATACACCCAAGGAGACAGACCATCAAACAGGAAGCTCTACTCACTATTGGCGTTTTTCTGGTGCTGAAGACAGAATGTGACTCACTTGGGCATTCTGTTTGGTCTTTTATATCAGCTAACCCACGAATCAGCATTATTTGAGTGGGGCCAAACCAATAGCACTGAATACTCTCTTTATCCCTTCGATCCTACACTGCCGTTTAGCAACATGTCATATGGTGTGCTTGAGTCAAGAAAGTGCAGCAGCTGGCAATCTGACCTGATGCCATGATCAGTCATCCCTGTCCATGTGCTATGAAAGGACACGCTCATGGGCACGGCTACCCTGAACCATTTGCTCGACTTAATGCTACCAGTGCAAGCTCCCGAATATGGACTTCACCTTGCACAGGTACAAACACACAGATCAGCACCTGAAAGGTGAAAAATGCAAATGCTTGTGTAAACATAAGTCTTTCCCAAAACTGTTCTCAGTCTTTAGAAAAGCCACAAAACATTCTTGCCCCTTATTTTGTCTAGCTTGCAAAACCAGGTGGCTGATCACCCTTCCCCTAGCGGTCAGGCTGACCCAAAACTCAAAAATGCTTTGTACGTGACTTTATATGTTAACCAATCAAAAGAGCACTGTGAAGCCCCCTTAACTTGTATGTATTTCATTATAAAAACCCTGCTAAATCTGGGCTCGGGGTCTCTTAGCGTCACTGGTTACCTAGTGTGCGGAGGACCAAGCTCGAGCTTGCTAATAAATGACTCTCTGTTATTTACATTGACCAAGGACTCTGGTGGTCTTCTTGGAGGTCCCAAGCCGCGGGGCACAACAGCACCACCTTTTCTCAGTCTGACTGGTACTAACTCATCTGCTTCTCCTGACTGCATTACACAAGGCTGTGAATAGCTATCAGGACTGCAAAGATGCAGTGGCACTGCCCATTTGATGATCCAGACAATGTAAATGATGGTCCAAATCGAGTTTAACAACAAAACTGAAACTGGAGGGACTTTGTGACCCTGTGTGTTAGACATTTGTATGTGGGAGAGCCACCAACTGCCTTGCCTTGTCCATTGTGGATGAGGGTTGCTTTCTTGCTCATTTATCACCTCTTGCCCTTGGCAGTGACACCAGAGGTTAGCAGGTCAGCCTAAATTGTATGAGTCATACCAGTCAACACATTAGCTTTAGACTGCATCTTGGACGTCCAAATAACACCCACCACTGCTTCCCCATGATGATTGTGTTTGGGATCCTGGGAGGCGAGATTTCAGTTGCTATTAACCACTCCGTTGCTGACTAACCTCTTCTTGCTGCTTGGGTTTCTTGCTGTTTGGGTTTTGTTGTTGATTGAAATTAGCTTTAATCCATATTGAATGAGATAAATTGAACAGGTTTTGGTCCTATTCTGTGTTGGCCAGATTAAAGCAAGGTGGCCAATGGAGTGGTATACTTAGATAAAAATGCAAGTTTGGGCTGGGGTTGTGGCTCAGCGGCAGAGCGCTCGCCTAGTACGTGGGCGGCCCGGGTTCGATCCTCAGCACCACATAAAAATAAACACATTGTGTACAACTAAAGCAAATGAATAAATATTTTTAAAAAGTGCAAGTTTGGCTACAGTTTGCCCAGGTCTTTTCTCAGCATTGTGTTTTCAGTGAGCAACCTTATGGCTTGAGGCACTGTCTGCTGGGGCAAAGAGCAGACTGACTTACTGCCTGCTATGAAAGAGGTGGATCCACTAAGCTCAGTATTTCTGGCTGCAACCTCAGCATACTTGGCATTCATCTGTGCCTCTCTACGTTGCCTCATAGGGTTTAGTGGTCAAAAGGCACCAAGGCAAACATTGCCGCCTATGTCACTTGCTGTGCCACGAGTAATAAAGGCCTTTACATCTGACCCTGCAGTTTCCTGGTTTCTGCCAGCATTCACGAAACATTGATACGCTAGCTCAATGGCTTGTGAGTCAAATAAAATCAAATTCTAGACCCACTGTCTTTCAGTTCCTTTACCATATATTGTTCTAGTATTTCTTGTTCCAAATTTCAGCGCTTCAAATTTTATCAAAACGTATTCATTTCATCTGTTGTATTAGCGTGTTATCATTCTTCATATTTTTGTATTCTTGGTATCTGATGCATGTGTACTTATCTCCTCCTCCTTTTGTTTTGAATTTTATTTTTCTTGATGAAACTTGTTTCAAAAAGTTTATTAATCTTTTTAAAGAGCCAATTCTTAGTTTTGCTTATCTTGATTTTTTGGTTGATAGTAATTGTTCCCTATCTCTCTCTCTCTCTTTGGTCCTTTACTTGTTCCATTATGTATTAGTGGACAGCAGGGGGTGCTGTGCTCTTTTCTAACCTTTTGAGTTAAATGCTGCTTATTAAGTTTTTATTTCTTGATTAACAAATTTAAGTCATATGTTTTCCTCCCACTAGACCATTTCTATGCTTCACAATTTTGATTTTTCTGCTTTCATCCTCATTCAATTAACAGTTCTAAATTATTGCACTTCCCTTATGAATTCAATTTTTATCCAAGAGTGATTAAGAAAGAAGTTTCCTAGTTTCCAAACACATCAAAGTTTTTCATTTTAAAAGTTTACACATTATGGTCAGAAAAATAGTTTGCATTTTTAAAAAAATATTTATTTATTTGCTTGAGTTGTACACAATGCGTTTACATGGTGCTGAGGATCGAACCCTGGCAGCACACGTGCTAGGCGAGCGCTCTGCCACTGAGCCACAAACCCAGCCCCAATAGTTTACATTTTTAATTCTTTTTAATCTAAGGCTTCCTTTGTGGTCTCATGATTTACTGTTATTACTACTTTTTGGAGTTCTAGGGACTGAACCTGAGCATCATGCAAGACAGGCAGGGGGCTCTGTCACTGAACCAAACTCCCAAACTTATGGTCTATTTTTTTCTTTTGAGACAGGATTTCACTATGTTGGCTCAGGCTGGCCTTGAACCTGTGATCCTCTACCTGAGCCTCCCAAGTGGCTGGGACTACAGGCACATGATCCTGGCTGTATATTCTGATTTTTAGATGTAAGAGATATGCTTGGAAAAAAATGTGTATTTTCAGTTTATTTGGTGTGGAGTTTTATATGTGTATATATGCAAGTAAAGCCATATGCTTATGATAGTGACAACTTGTTCTATTGTTACTTTTACCAGTATATAATACCTTTTAGTCCATTATTTTTCTTTTTCCTAAAATTCTATCTTGTCAGAATAATGAAAGATGGGTAGTTGAGCTTTCCCTTTGGTTCCCCCATTTGTCTAGTAAATCTTTTATTTTCAAACTTCCTTAGCCTTGTACTTCAAGTATCTCTCTCTTGTAGTTGACATTGTTTTTAAAATCCAATCTGAGGGCTGGGGTTGTGGCAAAGTGGCAGAGCGCTCGCCTCGCACGTGCGCGGCCCGGGTTCAATCCTCAGCACCACGTAAACATAAATTCATTGCATTGTGTACAACTAAAGTAAATAAACAAATATTTTTTAAAAAGATCCAATATGAGCCAGGTATGTTGTTACACACTTGTAATCCCAGCAACTCAGGAGGGAAGCTGAGGCAGAAGGATCACAAATTTGAAGCCAGCCTCAGCAACTTAGTGAGCCCCTGTGTCAAAAAGTTTTTAAAAAAAAATCCAATTTGACTTTTTCATTTGGCAAGTTTTATCCCCCCCTTTATATAGTAACTTTTATATAAGGATTTATTTCTGCCTTTTTTTTTGGTACTGGGGATTGAATTCAGGGGCAACCTCTGGGCCACATCCCTAGCCCATTTTTGTATTTTATTAGAGACAGGGTCTCACTGAGTTGCTAAGTGCCTCGCCATTGCTGAGGCTGGCTTTGAACTTGCAATCCTCCTGCCTCAGCCTCCCAAATGCTGGGATTACAGGCGTGTGCCACCACGCCCCACTCTGCCCTTGTTTCATATTTTCCATTTATCGTACTTTCAATTTGTTGCTTTTTTTTGTTTGTTTTTCTGCTTTCCACTGCAGAGGTTAAGTTTCCTTCTGCTGATTTGAATGTTAAATCACTTTAAAATTGTCTAAAAGCGACTTCGTTACTAGTTATGTGTCCATGGGCAAGCTGTTTAACTTCTCTTGCTTGTGGGTTTACCTCTAAAATTAGGAGACTAAAGGTAACAATATACTTAGTGTGGAAATAAATGAGTTAATATGTATAAAACTTTCAGAATAGTGCCTCTAAAAACAAAGCTCTGTTTACTGTTATATCATTATGATGGTCACTCTTAGGACCCATATTGTGTTATTGCTGGCTGTCGATTTCTGAAACATCAGTATCTGTGTAGTTCCTCAACAACACAGTGTTTTACTTTATCTCATATGACTTTGTTCTCTTTTTTTCCCAGCAGCGAGTACCTGGTTGGTATTATCTATATTTTTGGTCTGAATTATTATGAATATACTTTTTCCAGTTCTTTTCTGGTTACAAATAGATGGAAGTAGCCAGAGGGTAGACAGTTGATGCTGCAATAGGAAGAAAGGAAATTGTGTGGATACAGATACATTTTAATGGATTTGGAGAATTTCCGTTTTCTCAGTTGGGAGGGAAAGGTAAAAGAAAAAAAGAAAATTAAAAAGCTGAGAGGAGGGAGATTTTAAAGGTCTGAATAAAGAAATATGAAATACCTGGGGAGAGAATAAGTGTGGAGTGATCAGAAAAATGTCTAAGAATTGACAGAGAGCCAAGTCCTTGATTTTAAGGGCCAGGTACTTCAAGTGGTCATGTTTTCCCAGTTTCCATCCATCAGCTTAGGAATAGATGCAGAGTAGCTAGAGGAATTGGGTATAAACAAGATTCAAGTTTTCATTCCAGAGCAACAAGAGAATTCAGGGTATGTTCAAGGACCATGATGTCTATACAAAATAAAAAAAAAGTGAGGGTGGGGGATGTGGCTCAGCGGTAGAGTGATTGCCCTAGCACGTATGCAGCCGGGATTCGATCTTCAACACCACGTAAAAATAAACGCATTGTGTACAACTAAAGCAAATAAATAAATATTTTTTAAAAAGTGAGGGTGATGGAATCCATTTTACAGAGATCTAGTAATATTCATTGGGAAAGGTAACAGTAATGTGGATAAAGGGGGGTGAGTAGGATGCTAGTTTGTTTTTGAGAACAGGTCTGTGAAGGAGCCCTAATTAGGAAGGGCTGTTGCAGCTAGCTGGAAGCCATAAGTTCCACCTGATATGTATGTGACGCACCTGTAGGCACCCGAAAAGCTGAAGGTATATAACCGGGGTGAAAGCAGTCCGAGTTAGGAGAACGGAGAATTCAGTCAGTCGGGCAGTCACTCGGTCGGTCAGAAGAATCAGAGCGGCCAGAACGTAGGCAGAGCGGTTACAGAAGAGAAACCAGATAGAAGACAGAAGAGAAACCAGATAGAAGAAGTAATGACTGGTCAGAGTTAGGCCGAGGCTCCTGAGGAAGACAGAAGACAGAAGAAAGAAGAAGGAAGAAAGAAGAGAGAAGAAAGAAGCTCTAATCTTTCTCTAAGCTAAGCTCTATCTTTCTTTCTCTCTAAGACTCTAAGCTAAGAAGACAAGAAGAAAAGCTCTTTAATCTTTCTCTCTAAAAATCTTTCTTTCCCTCTCTAAGCTCTCTCTAAGAAAGTAGAAGTAAAAGTAGTAAAAGCTTTACTCTGCCTCCGAGAGTTTTCTTCCCGGTTTTCGGTACCAGGTAGCTTACAGGTCTGCCTATTTCCCAGGCTGGCCTCAAACTCTTGGGCTCAAGGGACCTGCCTGCCTCAGCCTTCTAAGTAACTGGTTCTATAGGCACACACTACCACACCTGGGCATAAATTGAGACTTTGAAGGTAATAAACAAGATCCAGAGAGCAGTGTTCTTCAAAACTACAGGTTGAGTTCCATTAGTGGGTCATGAAATCAATTTGGTGGGTCAGTTTCTTAAAGTGTTAACCATGGGCTGCACATTAGAATCTAAAGAAATGGAACCACCATATGACCCATGGCTGGGGTTGTGGCAAAGTGGCAGAGCGCTCGCCTCGCACGTGCGCGGCCCGGGTTCAATCCTCAGCACCACGTAAACATAAATTCATTGCATTGTGTACAACTAAAGTAAATAAACAAATATTTTTTAAAAAGATCCAATATGAGCCAGGTATGTTGTTACACACTTGTAATCCCAGCAACTCAGGAGGGAAGCTGAGGCAGAAGGATCACAAATTTGAAGCCAGCCTCAGCAACTTAGTGAGCCCCTGTGTCAAAAAGTTTTTAAAAAAAAATCCAATTTGACTTTTTCATTTGGCAAGTTTTATCCCCCCCTTTATATAGTAACTTTTATATAAGGATTTATTTCTGCCTTTTTTTTTGGTACTGGGGATTGAATTCAGGGGCAACCTCTGGGCCACATCCCTAGCCCATTTTTGTATTTTATTAGAGACAGGGTCTCACTGAGTTGCTAAGTGCCTCGCCATTGCTGAGGCTGGCTTTGAACTTGCAATCCTCCTGCCTCAGCCTCCCAAATGCTGGGATTACAGGCGTGTGCCACCACGCCCCACTCTGCCCTTGTTTCATATTTTCCATTTATCGTACTTTCAATTTGTTGCTTTTTTTTGTTTGTTTTTCTGCTTTCCACTGCAGAGGTTAAGTTTCCTTCTGCTGATTTGAATGTTAAATCACTTTAAAATTGTCTAAAAGCGACTTCGTTACTAGTTATGTGTCCATGGGCAAGCTGTTTAACTTCTCTTGCTTGTGGGTTTACCTCTAAAATTAGGAGACTAAAGGTAACAATATACTTAGTGTGGAAATTAAATGAGTTAATATGTATAAAACTTTCAGAATAGTGCCTCTAAAAACAAAGCTCTGTTTACTGTTATATCATTATGATGGTCACTCTTAGGACCCATATTGTGTTATTGCTGGCTGTCGATTTCTGAAACATCAGTATCTGTGTAGTTCCTCAACAACACAGTGTTTTACTTTATCTCATATGACTTTGTTCTCTTTTTTTCCCAGCAGCGAGTACCTGGTTGGTATTATCTATATTTTTGGTCTGAATTATTATGAATATACTTTTTCCAGTTCTTTTCTGGTTACAAATAGATGGAAGTAGCCAGAGGGTAGACAGTTGATGCTGCAATAGGAAGAAAGGAAATTGTGTGGATACAGATACATTTTAATGGATTTGGAGAATTTCCGTTTTCTCAGTTGGGAGGGAAAGGTAAAAGAAAAAAAGAAAATTAAAAAGCTGAGAGGAGGGAGATTTTAAAGGTCTGAATAAAGAAATATGAAATACCTGGGGAGAGAATAAGTGTGGAGTGATCAGAAAAATGTCTAAGAATTGACAGAGAGCCAAGTCCTTGATTTTAAGGGCCAGGTACTTCAAGTGGTCATGTTTTCCCAGTTCCATCCATCAGCTTAGGAATAGATGCAGAGTAGCTAGAGGAATTGGGTATAAACAAGATTCAAGTTTTCATTCCAGAGCAACAAGAGAATTCAGGGTATGTTCAAGGACCATGATGTCTATACAAAATAAAAAAAAAGTGAGGGTGGGGGATGTGGCTCAGCGGTAGAGTGATTGCCTAGCACGTATGCAGCCGGGATTCGATCTTCAACACCACGTAAAAATAAACGCATTGTGTACAACTAAAGCAAATAAATAAATATTTTTTAAAAAGTGAGGGTGATGGAATCCATTTTACAGAGATCTAGTAATATTCATTGGGAAAGGTAACAGTAATGTGGATAAAGGGGTGAGTAGGATGCTAGTTTGTTTTTGAGAACAGGTCTGTGAAGGAGCCCTAATTAGGAAGGGCTGTTGCAGCTAGCTGGAAGCCATAAGTTCCACCTGATATGTATGTGACGCACCTGTAGGCACCCGAAAAGCTGAAGGTATATAACCGGGTGAAAGCAGTCCGAGTTAGGAGAACGGAGAATTCAGTCAGTCGGGCAGTCACTCGGTCGGTCAGAAGAATCAGAGCGGCCAGAACGTAGGCAGAGCGGTTACAGAAGAGAAACCAGATAGAAGACAGAAGAGAAACCAGATAGAAGAAGTAATGACTGGTCAGAGTTAGGCCGAGGCTCCTGAGGAAGACAGAAGACAGAAGAAAGAAGAAGGAAGAAAGAAGAGAGAAGAAAGAAGCTCTAATCTTTCTCTAAGCTAAGCTCTATCTTTCTTTCTCTCTAAGACTCTAAGCTAAGAAGACAAGAAGAAAAGCTCTTTAATCTTTCTCTCTAAAAATCTTTCTTTCCCTCTCTAAGCTCTCTCTAAGAAAGTAGAAGTAAAAGTAGTAAAAGCTTTACTCTGCCTCCGAGAGTTTTCTTCCCGGTTTTCGGTACCAGGTAGCTTACAGGTCTGCCTATTTCCCAGGCTGGCCTCAAACTCTTGGGCTCAAGGGACCTGCCTGCCTCAGCCTTCTAAGTAACTGGTTCTATAGGCACACACTACCACACCTGGGCATAAATTGAGACTTTGAAGGTAATAAACAAGATCCAGAGAGCAGTGTTCTTCAAAACTACAGGTTGAGTTCCATTAGTGGGTCATGAAATCAATTTGGTGGGTCAGTTTCTTAAAGTGTTAACCATGGCTGCACATTAGAATCTAAAGAAATGGAACCACCATATGACCCATCTACATCACTCTTTGGTATATATACAAAAGATCTGAAATCAGCATGCAATAGGGATGCAGCCACATCAATGTTTATAGGAGCACAATTCACAATACCCAAACTATGGAACCAACCTAGGTACCTGTCAATAGATGAATAGATTAAGAAACTGTGATGTAGATACACAATGGAGTATTACTTGGCTATAAAAAAGAATTATATGACATTTGCCAATAAAAGGATGGAACTGGAGGCCATCAAGCTAAGTGAAGTAAACCAGACCTAGAAAGTCAAAGGTGGAATGTTTTCTGATATGTAAAAGCTAGTCCAGGGGCTGGGGTTGTGGCTCAGCGGCAGAGCGCTCGCCTCGAACGTGCGCGGCCCGGGTTCAATCCTCTGCACCACGTAAACATAAATGCATTGCATTGTGTACAACTAAAGTAAATAAATAAATATTAAAAAAAAAAGCTAGTCCAAAATAAGGGGAAGAAAAGTGTGTGTGTGTGTAGGGGGGACTTCCATCAAAATAGAAGATCAGGGGCTGGGGTTGTGGCTCAGCGGTGGGGCGTTCGCCTAGCACGTGTGCGGCCCGGATTCGATCCTCAGCACCACGTAAACATAAATGCATTGCATCGTGTACAACTAAAGCAAATAAATATTAAAAAAAAAAAATAGAAGAAAGATCAATGGAGCGGAGGAAGGAGGACACAGGATAAGAGAACAGTGGAAAGAATCGGACCTAACTTTTCCTATGTACACATGTGACTATATAGCACAGTAAATCTCACCTTCGTGTATATCCATAAGGCACTAATTAAAAATAAACTATAATAGCAAAAAGATCAGTAGAGGGAAGGGAACAGGGGGAGCGAGGATGGGAGGGAAAGGAGAAGTACTGTGGACTTAAAGCAAATTATATTCCATGCGTTTTATACTTATGTCAAAATGAATTTTTTAAAATATTTTTATTTATTTGCTTTAGTTGTACACAATGCGTTTTTATTCAATGCGTTTTATTTGTACGTGGTGCTGAAGATCGAACCCGGGTCGCCCACGCACTAGGCGCGAGCTCTACCGCTGAGCCACAATCCCAGCCCTCAAAATGAATTCTAATGCTATGTACAACTAAAAAGAGCTAATATGTTTCAGAAAATAAACAAACCCATAACTTATTTGCAGAGATTCTGATTTATTTGGTTTGGCGTGGGGGTTCAGACATTTTTCACTAAAATTCTCCAGGTAACTACAATATGCAGGTATGGTCAATGACCACTGGTCCAAGAAGATACTAACATAAGAAGACCAATGATAAAACTAATGGTAGACAGACTACCATGTACTACGAATTGGGACTTATAAGAAATGAGAATTGGGAGGGGGTATGAGATCAGATGTCTGATGAATTGCACTAAGATAGAGGGCAGGTACCATAGTCTAATCATAATGAATGTTCTTAAGAAAAGCATTTGCAAGTGAAAAAAAATTTATATCTATTCACAATGCATGCACACTTGTTTGTGAATTTTGTTGACAGATTATTAACAGAAACTTTGACATCGTTTCTTCTATTTTGAACTAATAAATGAAAGTCAGTTAAAAGGGAAAAAAAAAAAAAAAGGCCGGGCGCGGTGGCGCACGCCTGTAATCCCAGCACTTTGGGAGGCTGAGGCAGGAGGATCACGAGTTCAAAGCCAGCCTCAGCAATGGCGAGGCACTTAGCAACTCAGTGAGACCCTGTCTCCAAATAAAATACAAAAAAGGTCTGGGGATGTGATCCAGTGGTCGAGTGCCCCTGAGTTCAATCCCCGGTACCAAAAAAAAAAAAAAAAAAAGGGAAAAAAAGGTGCCTGGCACCTAGTTCAGAGATATCATAATATGATGAAATTTGATTTGAATAAATTTTATTTAATTTTATATTTAGGAATATCATTAATATAAAAGTATTTTAAATATTTAAAAGAATGAGAAAAATAAATTAACTGGAATATTTATTTGTCAATCTCCATAATTTAAAACTATTTAAAGCAAAATTTAAAATATCTGCAAAATGTCAGAACATTGAGTATTTTAAGATAAAACTAAGTTTTAAAATAAATTGTAGGATCATGGTTATGAAAACAATGGCAAGCAATACAATTTTAAATTACAGAAAACACTAAAGGCCGGGTGTGGTGGCGCACGCCTGTAATCCCAGCAGCTCTGGAGGCTGAGACAGGAGGATTGTGAGTTCAAAGCCAGCCTTAGCAATGGCGAGGTGCTTAGCAACTCAGTGAGATCTGGTCTCTAAATAAAATACAAAATACGGCTGGGGTGTGGCTCAGTGGTGGAGTGCCCCTGAGTTCAATCCCCAGTACCAAAAAAAAAAAAAAAAAAAAAAAAAGACTAAAAATGAAATATCTAACAAAATATGTCATGCTGTTGGCTTTGGGGGAAAAGGTGGGGACAATTATTTTCATTTTATTTACATATATTTATTAATAGATTTTCCATATGACATTGCAAATAGTCCCACTTCCCTTGTATTTTGCTATAATACATGGATGCACTCAAAGGAGATAAGATACATAGAATTACAAAGATTGTGTGAAAGTAGGCCACCCCACACCCGACACACACTGAAGTACTGCAAAGGGCACACCCTGAACACACACAGCACACAGGTTACAGAAAAAGAGCACTGCCAACCTCCGGCACACAAGCAAACTCCACTTCATTAAACCAGCAAGGAAACAAAATACATCATAAGTAAATGATCTTTCACTTTCCTCGTTAGTTTTTAAGTTCTTTTTCAATCATAATGAAATCTGCTAGAACAGGATTTTCTTCTATGTGTACAGTTTAAACACGATTCATTTTTGTATCTGACATTCTATTTTGTATTTTTTTATTAACATATGCATATACCTAAATCCCTTAAAATTACAATCGTGAAAATGAATTGTAAAAAGCTGATTTCAATTTCTATGCCAAAGGGTCAGTGTTTATATACTATTCTGGAAGACTGGTAAGTTACAACATACAAGATTAGAACCAAAAATTAATATTGAATATATATTGGAAGTTTAACAAAATATTTTACTGTACTTACTTTTATATTCTGAAATTTTAGGCTAATATACCAAGGAATTTTATATACTGGAAAAAATGTTCAAAATCTCTGTTCTATTGTTTTACAAAATTCTGAATATAGCTTTTAGCTTGATTTTGATAGAATCTACATCATGTGAACAGCCCATGTGACAGTCAAAATAATACAATATTGTATGTAATATACAAATGTATCTTTCCCATCACAATTGTTTCTGGCTGGCAATAATTAATGACAATGGTAATTATTTTATCAAGACCTCTGATATTAAGATGAGACTTGAATATATTCCCCTTGATGACAGCAAATCTGTGAATAATTAATCTTACATTCAGAAGGAAAAAGCATGACAGCAAAGCATCAAAATAATAATTCTTTTTGAGTAGGTTAAGATATTGGTTATAAACAGAGGCATGAAAACTAAAAACACTTTAAAAAATAAGTACTGCAAAATATTTACACACATATATCATGGCTCATTTAGAAACAGATTATTAAAGCATAATGTGAACAATACATTATATTAATTCACAGTACAAACACATTTTAAGGAGCAATTTAAGTCAGGAATAATAAAAATATACATATCACATCAGTTAAGCACTATTAATACATATTTTGTTCTGTCATACATATGAAAATATACACAGAGTTCTTTTCAACCAAACTTTTTACATAAATATTCAGTGATTTAAATAAAAGTTGTCAGAGGTAGAATTTGTGTCAATGTTCATGATTTTCAGGAACAAGTACTTCAAATATTTCATTACTGTTGTGTTCTTTTAAATATCCATAAAGAAAGTCAGGGAAAACCATTATTCTGAAAAGAGCAGGAGAGGAGGTGGGTTAAGAGAAATATAATAAACAAGTTTATCCAATGCATCCATAAAATACTGAAATTCAATTATGTTTTAAAAATAAATTATAGTCTCCAAATAAAACCTTATGCCCCAAATCCAGATATATATGTATATACATATAAAGTAATGTTCTACTTCTTCAAGTTAAAAAGTGTTATTCTATACTTTAAAATAGTGATTTTGATTTTCTTATTCATACTTTTCTGAATTTTACATTTTCTCAGCATATGTGACAGTGTGATATAAGAAGAAACACATATTTGGTCTCTGTCCCTGCTTTTTGGCAGATGGCTCCTTGAAGTCTCCAGAGTGATAGTAGTGTCCTCTCTATGGTAACAAGAGGACTGTGGCTGAGGGGCTCCTAAATAGCTTGCAAATAGGGGCAGATCACCAGGAAGACCAAGGAATGATCTGGTAAGGGAGTTGATCACCAATGACGAATGATCCAATCATTCACACCTATGTAATGAAGCCTCCATAAAAACTCAAATGGACTAGACTGGGAAGCTTCCAGAAGCTGAACAGTTGGAGGTGCCTGGAGTTGATCCTTAGAGGGGTCACAGAAATTCTACATCCCTTCCCTGATACTTTGCTCTTCCACCTGCCCGTATACTTTGTAATAGGAAAATGTAAGTAAAGTGTGTCCCCAGAGTTCTATGCGCCACTCTAGCAAATTAATTGAATTTAGGGAGAAGTCCGTGGGAAACTGGACAGCAGGTAGGTCAGAAGCACAGGTTACAACCTAGGGCTTACAATTGGCATCTAAAGTGGGAAAAAGGAATCTTGTGGGACTAAACCTCTTTCCTAATGGGATCTGACACTATTTCCAGGTAAAAAGAGTAAGAAGGAAATGACAGGACACCAATAGAGAATGTAGTGTCAAAAATGTTGCGCTGAGGGTATATGAAGAAAGTAGGAAAAACATTTTAGTTTTTTTCTATCTCAAATATCATGTATCAGGGGCTGGGGTTGTGGCTCAGTGGTACAGCACTTGCCTAGCATGTGTGAGGCAGTGGGTTTGATTCTCAGCACCACATATAAATAAATAAAATAAAGGTTCATTGACAACTAAAAAATATTTTAAAAAATATCATGTATCGGGCTGGTGTTGTGTGTGGCTCATTGGCAGAGTGCTTTGCCTTGCACATGTGAGGCACTGGGTTGGATTCCCACACCACATAAAAATAAATTTAAAAAAATAAAGATATTGTATCCATGTATAACTAAAGAACATTCAAATATATATATATTATATATATATATATGTATATATATATATAATGTGTTAGATACAACAGTCAAAAAAGTAAGAAAATTAGATTGTATATTTTAACTACTTAGAGAAACAGTAATCTAAGAAATTATTCCATGGCTGAGCAATTCAATTCTGAGTGCACATGGGGGAAATTCTTTAAAACTAGTTTTGGTGACAATATCTAGAAAATGTGAATAAGAATGGATTACTAGTCAAAAATCTCATTAGGATACTTTGAAAACCAATTGTGAATTATTACCAAATTTAAAACTGTGAATTTGTTAATGGTTGTGAAAGCTTTCTAATCCACATGCAATAGGATGGTTATAACTTAAAAAAAAGCAGAAACTAACAAGTGTTGGTGAGACTGTGGAGAAAGGAAACCTTTGTACAGTGATGATGGGAACATAAAATAGTGCAGCAATGTGGGAAATAAGTTAAACAGAATTATTGTGTGAACCAGCAATTCTACTCCTGGATATATAACAAAAAAATTGAAAATGAAGAAAAACAGACAGTAATACATCAATGTTCATAGCAGCATTATTTACAAGAGCCATAATGTAGAAACACTGATTAAAAGGTAAAAATAAAATGTGGTACATCCTGTAAGATGAATGAACCTTGAAAACATCCTAAGCAGAATAAGCCAGGCACAAAAGGAAAATATTGCTTTATTTCAGTTATATAAAAATTTGCAACAGGCAGATGCACAGAGATAGCAAAGCAGGTTAGAAGGTACTCCAGGGGCTGAGAAAGTGAGGATAAAGAGTAAAGAGTTACTGCTTAATGAGTACAGGAATTTCTGTTTGAGGTAATGGAAAGGTTTTATAAATGGTGGTGGTGGTGACCAAACAGCACTGTGAAGGTAGTAATTAATGCCACTGAGTTATATACTTTAAAAAGTTAAAATGGGAAAATTCATATTATATGTTTTATAGCCATTGGAAAAAAAGTTTTCTAATTGATCTCAGCTTGAGGGATTGCAGGATTCCACTATGTTCTCTATCAGTGGTTCTTAAAGTATAGTCTGTGGATTCCTGAGATTTCCCAAGATCGTTTTAGGGGGTATACAAGGTCAAGCCTATTTTCATAAAACCAAGGAATTATTTGCCTTGTCATGATTATGTCCTCACTGGTTACAAGTGAGTTTCCAGAGGTTATATGATGTGAAGGGCTAGGGTGTAAATATTTCAGATTTGCAGGCCATAGGGTCTATCACAACTACTCAACACTGCTGCTGAAGAAAAGCATTCTCAGTTTGTAAACCATGGCTATGAACTAATAAAGCTTAATTTACAAAAGCAGGCAGTGGGGTGAATTTGGCCTTCAGACTCTAGGATTGCCAGCTTCTGATCAAAACTATAACTATCAATCAAGCATGAGAAAACATCTGTCACATTGTACAAGGCTTTACAGTAAGAAGGTGGACTGCCACCTAACCACATTCAAAGTAACACAGCAACTTAGAAGTCATGAGAACACAGAACTCAGATTCTGAGTGAAAGAGGAAAATAAACGTTTTAATCAAACAAACATAAAGGCAATCAATCAGAAATTATTTAAACCCAGGCCCTACAAACACTGGGTATGTAGAGGGGGTCAGCATGTTATGCTAAAGCACAGCACATAACTAATGTTCATAATGAGGATTCTGAGTACTCAAGCAAATATTAATTATCTTCTATATACAGTACTTCTATTAAAAAGAGGCAAAGAAACACATCAACTTAAAAAAGACTGATGCAATTATTTTTGTCAATGAGTCAGCATTATTCACAGTCACTACCTGTCAAAACTCTGGATCTGACTCATGCTTCTTTCCCATTCATTCCCATTTTCAATGAATTAGCATATCCCTTTAATCCTCAGTAAAATGTATCCTAACTCTTCACAACTACTTTGGAAAGTAGTTTTGCCATACCTACTAAAGCTTGAGCATATACATATTCAGCAATCCAACAATTTTACCCTAAGTGGTATACTCAGAGCACTTCATAAAAGTCCACACTGGGAACTACACCAAATGTCAGAATGAATAAATGAAATGTGGCATGTTCACATGAGTGTATTTCATTCTGCAGCAACAAGACTGAATGATTTATAAGTACACATAACTGGATGGACAAATCTCACAAATACATTGTTGAGAAGAAGAAGCCAGAAATGTATGTTTTCATTTATAAAGTGTCCAACAACAGACAAAAAGAATATATGTAGCCGGGCGCGGTGGCGCACGCCTGTAATCCCAGCACTTTGGGAGGCTGAGGCAGGAGGATCGCGAGTTCAAAGCCAGCCTCAGAAATGGCGAGGCACTTAGCAACTCAGTGAGACCCTGTCTCTAAATAAAATACAAAAAAAGGGCTGGGGATGTGACCCAGTGGTCGAGTGCCCCTGAGTTCAATCCCTGGTACCACAAAAAAAAAAAAAAAAAAAAAAAAAAAAATATATATATATATATATATATATGTGACAGTGAAAACAGTTACTTTTAGAGCCAAGCTAGTGCCTAGAAGACAATACATAAGGTAATATTTTGTTTGTTGATCTGAGTTAGGTAGGCTCAGTTTGAAAATTCATTGAGCTACAGATATAGTGCCTTGTTATAAGTATGTTAAAATTTACTTTAAAAATTCTGCCCTAGCTTTCAATGTTATAATTGTGATTCTAAACCATTTACACTATTCTTTTTCAAACCTCTTACACGTCTCCTTACCTCTAGTTTCTACCCTTTCCAATACAGCTCAAACACGGTTGTGATGTTAATCCACCAAAAACAATTCTTTCATCTTATCCTCCTTTTTGGTACCCATTTTATAGACAGAAGGACCTTTAATGACTCCCCTGACTTACAGAATAAAGTCTACAATCTCTAGTCCTTACATTCAATATACTTTGTATACTCCAACTCTACTTTCCAAACTTTCTTCCTCTCTCATTTTCTCCCCACAACCTGATATTCCAGCCAAATTGAATATACTGTGCCACGTGCAATCCTGTGCCTTCGCCTACACTTCAACCAGCAATTATTAGCAACTTGAACTTTGTACTTTATCAAATACCTCCCTATGGTGCCTCATATTATTATTATTTTTTTTTTGGGGGGGGGTACTGGGGATTGAACTCACCACTAGGTCGCATCCCCAGCCCTTTTTTGTATTTTATTAGAGACAGGGTCTCACTGAGTTGCTAAGTGCCTCACCATGGCTGAGGCTGGCTTTGAACTCGAGATCCTCCTGCCTCAGCCTCCCAAGTGCTGGGATTACAGGTATGTGCCCACCGCGCCCGGCTATTATCTGGCATTTTTGCTGCTTTGTCTCTCTCTCCTTTTCACTGTGGTGGGGATTGAACCCAGGGCCTCGTGCACACAAGGTAAGTAATCTACCACTGAGCTATGTGGCATAAAATAAAATGCATGTGCCATGAATGTTTGGTTTAATGAGTGCAACTGTATAGAACCCCAACCACCAAAACAGAACATTTCCCATTACTCCAGGAAGCTCCCCTGAACACCTTTCCAGGCAATCTCCCCTCCCTAGACAAAAAAACTACCTGAATTTTTACAACCATAGATTAGTTTTGCCTGTCCTTGGTGTTATATACCTACCTTTCTAATAACTATACATTTATATGTTCAGGAGACTGTAAAGGAGACTTCAGAGTAGAACTAAGGGGTGGTGTAGGAAGACCGTGTCGACGCATCTCTTGGACTGCTCGTTCTCTGTGGGAAAAGATCAAACAAGACAGATTATATTCAAGCACTATGAAAACTCAAGAAGTGGCACATGCAAAATATCAGGTGTGCCAGGTGTGGTGGCACACGCCTGTAATCCCAGCACTTGGGAGGCTGAGGCAGGAAGATCGCGAGTTCAAAGCCAGCCTCAGCAATGGCGAGGCACTCAGCAACTCAGTGAGACCCTGTCTCTAATAAAATACAAAAAAGGGCTGGGGATGTGGCCCAGTGTTCAAGTGCCTCTGAGTTCAATCCCCAGTACCAAATAAATAAATAAATAAAATTAGGTGCTTTTGGTATTTTTAATTAATTGATGTCTACTAAATTATTTTAATTAGTATTTTTTTTTTATTTTTTATTTTTTGGTGGGTAGTGGGAAATGAATCCAGGAAGCCAGGCAATCCATATTTGAATCCACATGCTAGGCAAGTCTTCTACCACTGTGCTATATCCCTAATCCCTATCCCTAATTAATTAGTATTTCTTTTTTTTTTTTTTTTTTGGTACCGGGAATTGAACCCAGGGGCACTCAACCACTGGGCCACATCCCCAGCCCTTTTTTGTATTTTATTAGAGATAGGGTCTCAGTGAGTTGCTAAATGCCTTGTCACTGCTGAGGCTGGCTTTGAACTCATGATCCTCCTGCCTCAGCCTCCCAAGTGCTGGGATTACAGGCGTGCGCCACCGCGCCCAGCTAATTAGTATTTCTATTAAATTTATTTTCTTTAATTTTTTTTGTTTGTTTCACTTTTTTTTTTTCTCCTCCCAGAAAGGGTCCTGCAGTATGACGCTTAGGCTGGTACTGAACTTGTGGGTTCAAGTGATCCTCCCACCTCAGCCTCCCAAATAAGTAAGAGTAGACCACTGTGCCCTGCCCTAGTATTTCTACTAAATTTGAACCCTATATCTTTGAAGGATTTTTTAAGCATTAGGTAAAATATTTCAATTAAAAATAATATGCATTACAAGAGACTGTTCAAAGTAATTATACTATAATCATACTGTAATAATAGGACATCATTAAAATAATATTTTAGAAATAAAATACTCATGAAATATTTAGTAAAAAAAAGAATACTAAGTATACAGACAGACACACATAGGCACATACACAAACACATGATTTAAAATGCTAATAGTGGAAGGGAGAACTTATAATTTTAATTTTCTTATTTATACTAAAAACACCCCCAAAATCTGTTTAATATGTTCTTAAAAACTAAATACTTCCATGTTAGCAATCTAGCTCCTCACTTGACTTGACCCTTCTGTGGGATTTGGTGCTGTTAACCACTCTTGGCTTTCCTGACACTACCATTTCCTAATTCTCCTTCTACCTACACAACCATTTTTCAGTTTTTTTTAAAAATATTTATTTATTTGCTTTAGTTGTACACAATGCATGTATTTTTACGTGGTGCTGAGAATCGAACCCGGGTCGCACACGTGCTAGGCGAGCACCCTACCACTGAGTCACATCCCAGCCCTTTTCAGTTCTTTTACTCAATCTTTTTCTTCTACTATATCTCACATGGTGGTGCTCTCTGGACTAGGTTTACTTCTCTTTTCCTATGCTTTTATGTGCCAGTACTCTCCTGTGCTTCAGATCCACATACAAGTTTCTGTTGGACATTCCACAGGTACCCAACACCCGCAACATACCCTAAATTGACCCTTGCTTACTGATCTAGGCTAGGAAAGATTTCATTCCCCAGTGGGTCAATCAAATCCTATACTCACTTCTATACCTACAATTATTAATTTTTTAAAAATATTTATTTTTTAGTTGTAGTTGGACACAATACCTTTATTTATTTATTTTTATGTGGTGCTGAGGATCGAACCCAGTGCCTCACACTTGCTAGGCAAGCTCTCTACCACTGAGCAACAACCCCAGCCCCTACACCTGCAATTATATAATGTTTAAAAATGTCTATATACAAGTCTGTCTCCCTCATTATAATGGGCCCCCTGAGAGTCAGTTATTCATCTGAGTTCTCAATTTAACTGGTATTCTTAGCAGGTGGTATAGTGCCTATTGTATAATGGAAACAACGATATTAAAACTATCGTGAAAGGGAACACTCCATAATAACAGGTTCTTTTTTATCTTATAGCGAACTGAATTCAGAAGGATAGGAACACTAAAATGTATTCAGTTCTAGTCTATCAGATCACCATTACATGGCAAATTATCTCCTGTTTTTAGGTATATAAACCCAACCTTCTTCTCATTAATTTAAAAACAACCATTTAAACTTTCGTGTAAGGGATAATCATGTATTATCTGTACTTCACTAATTTCTCACTTAAGCCCTAGGACTATGCTTGCTCCTCAGAGGAAAGAGCTTCCAAGTTGTTTCCTCCTCTGTGGCTTCCTTTCCCATCTCTCAATGCCCATAAATCTAGCCCTCTTCTTCCTGCCTCAAAATTCCCAAATGTCAGAAATGAAAGTCCACTTTCTCTGTTATACCTTCCTTCCCTGGTTCTGGGTCTGCCCCCCAGAGCAGGCATCGTAATTATGCTGCCATTTCCTTTGTGGGCTATTCAGAGTCTATGGCCAAGACCTCAAGTCTATGCCTTGAGTTCTTTGGTATCCAGGATTTCCAAACTACTTCAGTGTTTCTCAAACTTTTTTCATCACTACTCTCCCAAAGGAATTTTCTTAGATATTTCTTTCTCAGATTATCCTGCTATCCTATGAAATTTTAGTACACACAAGTTAATACTGATCTTTTTTTTTTTTTTTTTTTTTTTTTTTTTTTTTTGTACCAGGGATTGAACTCAGGGGCACTCGACCACTGGACCACATCCCCAGCCCTTTTTTTGTATTTTATTAGAGACAGGGTCTCACTGAGTTGCTAAGTGCCTCACCATTACTGAGGCTGGCTTTGAACTCGCGATCCTCCTGCCTCAGCCTCCCAAGTGCTGGGATTACAGGCATGCGCCACTGTGCCCGGCTATACTGATCTTAAATCTTAAATCAGATCTCATTTCTTTATAACATTTGGGGATTGAATTTGTCAACATAAAGCAAATGAACTAAAATAGGAGTATGAAAATGACTAAGGTGTAAGGAATATAAATTGGAGAGCTTAAGAGCACAGTCTGTAGAATTGGACCAATACTCCCTGCATTTTAGTGTTGGCTCTGTCACTTACAACTGTGTGACTACAGTTTGCTATAATATAGGCAAAAAAGACTGTTGGTAGGATTAAAAGACACACACATAGTGGCCTGCAAACATTTGTTAATTGCTCTTATGATGATCACCATCATCACATTCATGATTAGTAACTGTTCAACTTGGACTATATTTTGGGGGCTCTTGGAGGGATTGCTGTTGACTATCTATCTATGCCCTCTGAAATAATGTTCTGCTTTTATCCTGCGGAACACTACAGGAAACAATGATACAAGACTTGCTATTTTATTTATTGCAGGGTGTTATCTATCACTTGCTACCTTTTTAGGAAGAATTACCAAGGGAGTTTACTTTACACACTGATGTGAAAAACAAAATTTATTGTTTGCAAGCCATATTAAATCCTTTTTTAAACATAACAGAGAATACATAAAAGCACTGGTGCTAGCTGGGTGTGGTGGCGCACACCTGTAATTCCGGTGGCTCAGGGGGCTGAGGAAGGAGGATCACGAGTTCAAAGCTAGCCTCTGCAAAAGAGAGGCACTGAGCAATTCAGTGAGACCCTGTCTCTAAATAAAATACAAAACAGGGCTGGGATGGCTCAGTGGTCATGTACCCCTGAGTTTAATCCCCGGTACCAAAACAAAAACAAAACAAAACAACCTCAAAACAACAACAAAAAACCCATTGGGGCTAAAAAGTATTTTCTTACCGTTCAAATCTTTCAGTTGAAATCTGCCTTTTCAGAGTATCATAATCTGTTTGTAATTGTGTCACTTTAGATCGGAGCATGGTATTTTCCCGGCTTTGACTAGTTCTTAAAAACAAATTTAAAGATCGCAGAAATAAATAACAAAAGCTTCATTTTGCAGAGTCAAGTGCTATATGTTTTTTTAAAAAATCAATAAACACATATGGAGGTGATGCTTAAGGATAGAGAAATACAAGATCAAGACTTTTCAATAATAATTCTCTAAACTTCTAACAAAAAGTTTTCTTTTTCATTCATTTAGTTTACTTATCATTTACTGAGCTTCTAATATCTGACAGGTACTATAGTAAGTGCTGGGAAACAAATTTGAACAACATATAGAACTATAACCCCAAGACATAAAGTATCTTCAGTGGCTCTTTCTTGCTTTTTGCCTCAAGAAAAGATTTTAAACTTCTTTTAAAAGCCCATTCTTCCACTTTTACTCTCTACTCTGGATTCCCCCTCCCCCCCCCCAACAAACATGCCCAAACCTCTCCATTCTAAAATAATGTCATTATCAGTCTTCCCCAATGGTAATCAATGCACTTACAAGGGTCAAAGCCCTGCTCTTTCTAAGTCTTTTCCTCATCCACAGCTGAGACACAGACCCATCTTCCTGTGCTGACACACTCTCTCCTCCACTGACTCCTCTCTTCTTTCCTCACATTTGGGCATTTACCTAAAGTTTACCGTCTTGCTCACTCCCACCAGGTACCACCTTGCAGTGAAGATACACAAGCCTACATTTCCAAACATGGTCTCCCCTGAGCTATTCTGAATTTCAAAACAGGAGACAGATACATCAAATATTTTGGTTTTGTACCACCATTTACACTCTCACACTTCACTCTTCTACCCCCAAATTTAAAAAATTATATTTAACAAGTATTTTTTCTCACTTAGGTTGATTTATGATACTTACACTTTGCTTTCTGAAAGGGTTAACTTCTCCTTAAGTAGCTGAATTTCTGTATTCTTCTCGTGGGAGGTTAAATGAGTATGAAATTCTTTATCTCTATTTGTAGCCAACAATGATTCAAGGTTTTTAATCATGTGTCTCTCACCTGACAGTTGTTTTTTTAACAGCTCTGATTCTGACTTTACATTTTCTAATTCTACCACAGCCTACAGGAAAAACAAAGATTAATTCAGTATAATTTTAGACTTTGAAAAATTATCTGACAATATAACTCTGCAGAACTATTTACCCATCCTTTGCTTCATTTGGGGTATTGGTTAAATATTTTAAACCATTTTTTCAATTACAAGAACATTTAAAAATAATCTTTGCTACTTTTACTAAGGACTTATTTGGTTATAAGATATTCTCTGGGGCTGGGGATATAGCTCAGTTGGTAGAGTGCTTGCCTAGCATGCACAAGGCCCTGGGTTCAATCCCCAGCACCACAAAAAAAAAAAAAAAGAGATATTCTCTAACTCTCAAACAGTTTTCACTCATGATAAGTTGTCAAGAGAGGGTCTTTAACATAAAATCCTAAAATGCAGCCGCCCCATCAGCATGAGGTCCTCTGGTTTACCCAATATACTTACTGACTACATAGTCAAGCCAGTATTGTCTCTTTCAGTACCTGCAAACACACTACCAGATGAGTAAAATTTAGAACACTCATGTTTGAAAACATATCCTAGGCTATTTAAAGTAACACCTTGGTTTGGAATGGGAAGTTTTAGTAAAGTAAATTTGTTAATTAAGTAAGACTTAAATGCCTTGAGATTTTTTTTTAATATTTATTTATTTACTTTAGTTGTACACAATGCAATGCATTTATGTTTATTTGGTGCTGAGGATCGAACCCGGGCCGTGCACGTGCAAGGCGAGCACTCTGCCGCTGAGCCACAACCCCAGCCCCCTTGAGATTTTTATTAGGAAAAACATTCCACTTAGGAAGCAATGAATTACTCAATCTTTAACTGAAGTCTAACTTTAAACAAAGAAAGATTGTTTGGGATGTGTTTCTAATCTGTAGTGAGAAAATTCATAACCTCTAAGCACCCATCTATTCCAAAACAGAGAACACCTAATTTGATCATATGTTTGCCAGAGAAATCTTGATAAAGAATCCTGGAGTCAATCTCGTTAACATTCTGTCATCAGGTGGGTATGGTGGCTCACACCTATAATCCCCAGCAACTCAGGAGGCTGAGACAGGAGGATCACAAGTTCAAGGCCAGCCTTAGCAAGGCCCTCAGAATTAGTGAGACCCTGTCTCAAAAAAAACAAAACAAAACAAAACAAAAAACCCCAAACCACGGGGCTGGGGCTGTGGCTCAGCGGTAGAGCGCTCACCTAGCACGTGCGCGGCCCGGGTTCGATCCTCAGCACCACGTAAACATAAATGTATTGCATTGTGTACAACTAAAGCAAATAAATAAATATTTAAAAAAAAAAAAAAAAAAAAAAACCCAAACCAAAAAGGGTTGGGATGTAGCTCAGTGGTAAAGCACCTCTGAGTTCAAACTGCAGTACCAAACAAAAACAAACAAACAACCCCCCCCAAACAACATCCTGTCATCAAAATTAACTACTATAAAGGAGAACAAATATATTGGGTAGTAAATGGCAAAGTAAAACAATTAGAGTAAGTCTCCAGTAAACAATGTACCAAGACAACTTCTCTTTAGTTCTTACCCTCTCCAACTCAAGGCTTTTGGAATTCAGTTGTTGGGTCATAACATCTTTGCCTGAATCAAGCTTAATGCAAAGTTCCCTAAGAGAAGACAAGTCATTTAACACTGCTGCTTTCTCATTTTCTTGATGTCTCAGTTCCTCTTCTAATCTAGACATGGCTTTTGCCATTGATGAGATCTGAGATTCATAAGCATGATGTGCATTTATGTGCTGAAGAAAGAAAAAAAAAAAATAGGCAAAAAAAGTAATTCAGTAATTTCAAGGGCTTGATTCTCAACAGCTACAACTTCACTTTAGAAAAATATGACAGCCAATTTTTGCATATTTTAAAGCATTCCCAGGAAGTAGTCTGCTATTTAACGATGGCCTATTTAATGCACAAAAGGGATGAAGTATAATTATTAATCATGCTAACTAAGTACCTCATGTATATATTTGGAAGGTGCAAATATGAAAATTATTGTGTCAGCGTGTTGTGAATATGAGGAATTCTTAAAGTTATATTAAATTTTTCCTTTTTTGCTATAATATTGCCTTTTCCTTGAAAAGTAACATATATATTATCATTCCCCAAACATTAATGTGAAATTTCAATAAGAGGGTTTACTTTAAAATTAAATACTTGTGGGCTGGGGATATAGCTCAGTTGGTAGAGTGCTTGCCTTGCATGCACAAGGCCCTGGGTTCAATCCCTAGCACCACAAAATAAATGAAATAAATTAATTAATTAATACTTCAGAAAAAGAATGATTTTAGTTCCTTTTGATTTTAACACATGATTTTATAAGATTTTAGTAACTTTAAAATAATGACCAAAATTTGAAATACTGCCTTCTGGAAATAATCATAGGGAAATATAAATTAAAACCACAATGCAAGTCAACTCACTCAATTAAAATGACTATTACCAGAGAGACAAAAAAAATGGTGGTGAGGATATAGAGAAAGGGGAATATATAACTGTTGATTGGAATATAAGTTAAGTATAGCCATTATGGAAAATAAAATGAAGATTCCTCACAAAACTGAAAACAGAACTACCATATGATCTAATAATCCCACTACTGGGAAAATATCAAAAGGAAATTAAATCATTACATCAAAGAAATATTTGTACACCCATATTTATTATAGTACTATTCATAATAACCAAGAAATGGAATCAACAGAGTATCCATTGATGGATAAATGGATAAAATCAATGTGGTAACATATATAAAATGGAATATCATTCAGCCATAAAAAAGTTTGAAATCCTCTCATTTGCAGCAACATGGATGGAACTGGAAGACATTATGGCATATGAAACAGCCAAGCACAGAAAGACAAATACCACATGTTTTCACTCATTTGTAAAAACTTTAAAAAGTTGATCTCATAGAAGTAGACAGAACAGTGATCACTACAGGCTAGATAGGATAGGAGGAGAGAGAGGTTGGATAATGGATATTAAAAATACTAGGAGATAGGAGGAATTGGTTCTAATATTCTGTAACATACCAGGGGTAATCATAATAATATACAGCAATTTATTTTATATTTTAAAATAATTAGAGAAGAAATGGTTCCACAGAAATGATAATATTTCAGGAGACAGAAATACTAATTACCATGATTTGATCACTGTACACATGTATTGAATTTCATATTGCACCCTCTAAATAAGTATGTCACTAAAAAAACCAACCTATCTATGAAGTAAAAGGTAACCAACAGAATAGGAGAAAATATCTGCAAATCACATATTTATTTTTTTAAAATATTTTCATTTGCTTTAGTTGTACACAATGCGTTTTTTATTCAATGCATTTTTTTATTTGTACGTGGTGCTGAGGATCGAGCCCAGGTCGCCCACGTGCTAGGCGAGCGCTCTACCACTGAGCCACAATCCCAGCCCCAAATCACATATTTTGTATGATATTACTCTTCAGAATATATAAAGAACTCCTATAAGTCAACAACAACAAAAACTGATTTAAATATGGACAAATATTTAAATAGACATTTCTCCAAAGACATACAAATGGTCAGTAAACACACGAAAAGATGCTCAACGTCACTGATCAATAAGACAGTATAGGGGTATGGGTGTAACTCAGAGGTAGAGTGCTTGCATAGATGCATGAGACCCTGTGCTCAATCTTCAGCACTTAAAGCAAAAAGAAAATGCAAATCAAAACCACAATGAAATATAGCTTCACTCTCATTACGATGACTATTATGCAGAAAATTTTAAAAAGAAAGAAAATAACAAGTATTACAGAGAATGGATAAATTAGAATCCTAGTACTGCTTGTAGAAATGCAAACTGCTGTAGCACCTATGGAAAACCCTTGGTTGTTCTTTTTTCTTAAAATATTTATTTGTTTTTAGTTGTATATAATGCCTTTATTTTTACGTGGCGCTGAGGATCGAACCCAGGCCGTGCATACTGCTGAGCCACAACTCCAGCCCCACCTTGGTTGTTCTTAACAGACACACATAACATTATCATATGATCCAGCAATTCTACTTCTGGGTATGTACCACCAAAAATTAAAAGAATGAATTTAAACATTTGTTTGTAAACCCATATTCATAGCAACAATATTCTTTTTTTTTTTTTTTTTTGGTACCGGGGATTGAACTCAGGGGCACTCAACCACTGGGCCACATCCCCAGCCCTTTTTTGTATTTTATTAGAGACAGGGTCTCACTGAGTTGCTAAGCACCTCGCCATTGCTGAGGCTGGCTTTGAACTCGCAATCCTCCTGCCTCAGCCTCCCAAGTGCTGGGATTACAGGCGTGCGCCACCGCGCCCGGCTAACAGTATTCTTAATAGCCAAAAAGTGGGAACAAACCAAACATCCATTAAAAGATGAATGGATAAACAAATTGTGACATATACTTATAATGGAATATTGTTCAGCCTTAAAAGAGAATGAAATTCTGATGCCATGCTACAACATGGATGAATCTTGAGACAAAGTAAATCTTAACGCTAAGTGTCGCCTCCTGAAGCGATGGCCGCTTGGAACAGCAAAGCCGCGGGAATAAGTTCAGAGGCAGACTGGAAACAAACAGGATCTTTATTCTGTCAGTTTCTCTCTCTGGCTCTAACAACTCTAACACGTACCACACACCAGCAAACAACCAACTACCAAAATGGCCCCAACCCGCTCCGCGCTCAGCCCAAGTCTCTCGAGATCCCGGGCCAAGTCTCGGGAGACTGCGGAGGGTGGCAATGTCCAAAACTCCATGGCCCGAAGTCAACCGCAATCATAGCCATCTCCCCAAACAGGGCTCCTGCAGCTAAGTGTAATAAGCTAGTCACAAAAGGACAAATATGTCATTACACTTACACAAGGTACCTAAAATGTTGTCAATTTCACAGAGAGCAAAATGGTGGTTGCCAGGGGCTGAGGGTAGGGAATAATGGAGGGTTAGTGTTTTATGGGTACAGAGTTTCAGTTGGAGAAGGGGAGATGGATGATGATGATGATAGGTGTACAATACTGTGAATGTATTTTAATGACATAAAACTATACACTTAAAAATGGCTAAAACGGGCTGGGGTTGTGGCTCAGCGGTAGAGCGCTCACCTAGCACGTGCGTGGCCCGGGTTCGATCCTCAGCACCACATAAACATAAATGCATTGCACTGTGTACAACTAAAGCAAATAAATAAATATATATTTTTTAAATGGCTAAAATGGCTGGGTGTGGTGGTTCACACCTGTAATCCCAGTGACACTAGAGGCAAAGGCAGGAGGATTGCAATTTCAAGATCAACCTCAGCAACTTAGCGAGGCCCTAAGCAACTTAAAGAGACCCGGTCTCAAAATAAAAAATAAAAAGGGCTGGGGATGTGGCTCAGTGGTTAAGAGTCCCTGGTACCAAAAAAAAAAAAAAAAAAGGCTAAAATTGTAAATCTGACATTATTATCTTTTACTATGGTAAAAAAAGCAATGGGGTTCCTAAGATAGTTATCAGAATTGATGACAAACATTAGTACTACATCTGATTCATGCTTATAACCTAACCTTAGTAAAATATCTTTGAATGTTTTATTTTACTAAATAATGCTTTTACTAGACCAATGAATGTTATTACCTCCTGAATTTCTTTTTCTAGTAGCTCGACTCTTTCTCGAAGGTGTCTCCTTTCTGTATCAATAGAGAGAAGTTCCAGTCGAACTGAGCTGCTTTCTCCTTCTGCTTGATGGGCTTTGACTTCCCAGTCTTCAGCACGGTTATGAACCATCTGAAATCTATCTAACAAATCTTGATTTTCTTGTTCCTGGTTTAAGCATAATTAAATTTTTTCTAAATTAGTTAAATGTCATTAAATGGAACACCATGTGATAATCACACATACACAATGGGAATTTTGTTGTAATTTTGGAAGAATCAGGTATATGTGCGCTATGCTAAAATCTATGGAAAAATATAAAAAGATAGGTAAAATCTTCACTCTCAAATGTTTAACATATAATAGTACGAAAAAAAAACAGACAAACATGAAAAAGTTTTAAAAAATCAATGTGAAATCCAACATAAAAAATATTTTTATACCTTAGCAGCCATTAAGCTCTCCCATCGTGACACCTCAGTTATATAATTATGCACTCTACTCTTCATTTCTTCTTTTTCGTGCACTGCTGCTTCCAATTCCAATGAGATTGCCTATAAATCAGAAATTGAAGATAAATCTAAAGTGAACACGGTGCCAAGTGAGTTCTCTTTATATTCAAATAGTTCCTTTGGAATAAGAGAACAGGGCAAAAGTAAAGTTGTTCCTGTTATTGTCACATATATTCCCTGGCTGGTCTTGGATGTTGACTTCTTATACCAAATTTTACCACGCATCTCCCATAACATTCCTGATCATGTAAACTGACTTTTACACTAAGGGCTAGTTATGATTAAAGCTTAACCTTATTAAGAAATTCTTAATCCTTATGTATGAATACATGACCAATATAACTCTACATCATATACAACCACAATAATGGGATCCTAATTGGAACAAGTTATACTTATTCTATGTATGCATAATGTGTCAAAATACAATCTACTACCATGTATATCTAGAAAGAACAAATTTAAAAATTACATTATATTTCAACTTAAAAAAATTCATATCAGCAATATGCTTTATGAATAATACTGAAAGTAATTTTTAAAAAACAAAATATTTAAAACAGGAAATCATTAGTCATCTTTGTATAATCCTTTTATAAACCAGCAATAATAAAAATGCTATCTCTTAGCACTTGACATCTTAAAATACTCATTAATTCAATTTTAATCTAATTAATTAATTATTTTTTTTAGTGGTGCTGGGAATCGAACTCAGGGCCTTGTGCATGCAAGGCAAGCACTCTACCAACTGAGCTATATCCCCAGCCCAATTAATTAATTTTTAAAAAGAGACAGCCTCACTATGTTGTTTAGGTTCTGGGCTTAAGTGATTCTCTTGCCTCAGCCTCCTGATTAGTTGAGACTATAAGCAAATGTCATCATGGCAGGTAAAGTACATTTTTTTAATAGCCTGACACACGACATTCTCCTTAAAGAATTACCTATGTTGCTTTACTATTTAGCAAACAACAAATAGGTACTCTGAAACCAGCAACATTTATGCACTGTGTATTCATACTTGGTTTTCTCTTGCCATTGTACTCAGATCATCTTGTAATCGTCTGTTTTCCTTAAAAGCTATTTCTTTAGCTCTTCCTACTTCATCAAGTTCTTTGTCAGCTGAATCAAGCTGGCGCCGAAGGCTGATTATCTCCCGGTCTCGATTAGTCAATGCTTCCTTTAGCTGGCTGTTAAAATGAATGATACAGAAATAATGAAGCTTTTTAGAAAATTGTAGTTCATTTAAAAGAAAACTGCTATAGTCTGAATTAAATATACTAAGAATACAAAAAACTAAAACTGCTTCATTAAGATACTGATTATGTGAAGGAGATATTTTAGAGCTCTACCACTCTTATCTGCAAATAAATCCATAGAACAGATTTATTATTCCAAAAACCAAGTAAATACAGAACCAAAGCATTTACTCCAAGTGTTAAGAACCAAACATAAGGAATTCAATTAGCAAATATCTATTAATTGTTTACTCTCCATTACTTTTTTATTTTTTAGTTGTAGGTGAACACAATACCTTTATTTTTGTTTATTTATATGTAGTGCTAAGGATCGAACCCAGGGCCTCACATGTGCTAGGTGAGCACTCTATGGCTGAACCACAACCCCAGCCCTACTCTCCCACTATTATATAAAATGTAAAGGCATGTACTTTTTTAGAAAATTTTTTGTGGTGCTGGGGATTGAATCCAGGGCCTTGTGCATGCAAGGCAAGCACTCTACCAACTGAGCTAAATCCCCAGCCCCTGAGTGACTTGTCCTTAAGCCACTTTAATCTTTCTGGGGAGACTAGACGTAAAATATAAATTTTGTAACTGTTCAAGATATATTTAGATGGAGAAAAAAATTCAAAATTGATACTAAAGTAATCTAAATTTTAATGAGACTGAACAAGGTAATTATAGTAAAAATAGTTAAGTAGGAAATGTTAAAGAATAATTAATAAGATACAAATGTTTAGATGTGGGTGACAGAGGAAGAGATAATTAAAGAGGACAACATTCTCAAGAAGGAGACTGAGAAAATGATGCCACTGGCAAAAATGGGGAAATTGAAAAAGGAAATTATCTTATTGCCGATGGTTACTAAAGAGATAAAACTATTCACCCAAAATTTCTTAAAAAGCTGGATGCCAGCGGGGCGCGGTGGCACACACCTGTAATCCCAGCACTTGAGAGGCTGAGGCAGGAGGATTGCAAGTTCAAAGCCAGCCTCAGCAATGGCGAGGCACTTAGTAACTCAGTGAGACCCTGTCTCTAGTAAAATACAGAAAAGGGCTGGGGATGTGGCCCAGTGGTTGAGAACCCCTGAGTTCAATCCCGGGTACAAAAAAAAAAAAAAAAAAAAAAAAAAAGAGCTGGATGCCATCAGATTAATTACTTACTTCATGGATAATTCACACTCTGAGACAGTTTTCTTCATCTGAGCAATAGCTTTCTCCTATAGAAATTATAAAAGTATATGATTCTAAATCATTCATATAGAAATGTCTTTAGCTAGATTCATATAATTTATCACATTTACATAGTTATGTACATAGTTCAATTATATAAATTATGCATAAAAGATAAAGTTCCAAGTAAACATATTTCCATGTCTCAATTATACTCCTCATATTGGCATGTTTCTTCCCACCCTAAGAACTTGAATGGTTTCTTTAAAAAGTCTGCTTAATAATATCTAATAAAATCACATTCTTTTTTTAAAATTTTTTTTAAGTTGTAGATGGACACAATATCTTTATTTTTATTTATTTATTTATTTATTTATTTATTTTTTTATTTGGTGCTGAGGATCTAACCCAAGGCCTCACGCATTCGAGGTAAGTGCTCTGCCACTGAGCTACAACCCCAGCCCTAAAATCACATTTTTTTAAAAAAAATATTTATTTATTTGCTTTTAGTTGTACATAATGCGTTTATTTGTATGTGGTGCTGAGGATTGAACCCGGGTCGCGCACGTGCTAGACGAGTGCTCTACCGCTGAGCCACAATCCCAGCCCCTAAAATCACATTTTGAAGATCCAAATTATTGAGATAAAATGCCTGGGTCTTGGGGGAGATAAGAACTATGTATGTATCTGAAACAGAATAAGACAATCCTTTCTATTCAGATATTAGAAAATGATATTTAACAGTTACATACTTTATTGTCTAGGTTTTCTTGCAAGTCTGCAATCTTTTCTGTCTTCTCATCTACAGTCTCCTGAAGAAAGTCCTTTTCTTTATCAATAACACCAATGGTCTTTTTCATTACATGAGCCTCCTCATCCTGGGAAGTCACCTTAATGTTTAGTTCATCTATAAATGAAAATAAATGTTTGTTAGACAAAGTAAATCAGGACCAGAAAAAACAAAATTTAAATCACTTACTTATTTTTCCCTCCAGTATTTTAATTTGTTCTTGGGCTGATTCAAGTTCACCTCTTTTTAAGGAAAGTCGGTTCTGATAGTCATTAAGTGACCGCTGTAGCTGCTCATTTACTATCCTAAAGAAACAGTGGACAAAAACAAATGGTATTCTTTATCTCTCTTAGAAATAATTTTTTAAAATTAGATGTCTTAGAGTTTTTCTTATTTTTAAGTTTCTTTTATTCATTTTAAAGCTCTTCCACTATAATCAATGGCCTTATATAATATTATTTCTTGCTGTTCACCATTCTCCAAAAATAATATAAAAATCAAATTAATTGCATACTCTTTCCTAGAGGCTTCTTGGTAGTTTTAAAGCTCTTCTCAGTTTCCTAATATCAACACCCTTTCCCTTAAAATCTATTTCCAATAGTGGAGGCAAAAAAAAAAAAAAAAAAAGTGCTATTCTTTAGTATGTCCTAGCACTTCAGAGTACTCTCCATAAATCCTGACCCTCTTGAATAGAGTGGGTTTCTACTTTTTGGATGGCCAGTCAATGGAGGTCATAATAAATAGGGAAGGCAGGCATTCTTTATAGTACAATAGGGATTTAAGACTAAAGATTGGTTTTAGGGAGCAAAAGAAAGGATGCCTGCTAAGTAGTTAACAATAAAGACAATTTCAGAGGTATCTATTACTAATCAGTAAGATTATGTTCAAGAAATAATCTCTCTAGAAACTCAACAGCAAAAATTTGCTCTCTTATCTTGAGGAGTCTCAGAATGCTCTTAGCCATGGCCTGGGAGTCTTACTTTGCCTGGTTGGAAAGACACATCTCTCACTTCAGGCTATTTTGTCAGGAATAGGTGTCTTTGGAGGATAAAATAGGGAAGAAGAGGGGCTGGGGTTGTGGCTCAGCGGCAGAGCGCTGGCCTCGCACATGCGCGGCCCGGGTTCGATCCTCAGCACCACGTAAACATAAACGCATTGCATTGTGTACAACTAAAGTAAATAAATAAATATTAAAAAAAAATAGGGAAGAAGATACTAAGGGTTGCTTAGCTTAGAACTGCCTAATGGAGGAGGCTTGGATTGTACACTACTAGTAAAATGGGACAATAGAAATAAAGAAGTTTTACTAGCAACACTGAGAGGTATTCTGTAAAATAAAACAGATTACGCTAACTTTTGTATTAGCAAATTAATGATGACCCAGAAATAGAGAGGAGCCAGGTATAGTGGCACATGCCTATAATTCCAGTGGCTCGGAAGGCTAAGACAGGAGGATTCTTGCTTTTGTAAAACTTGGACAGCCTCAGCAATAGCAAGGCGCTAAGCAACTCAGTGAGTACCAGTACCCTATCTCATTCACACACACACACACCACACACACACACATACACACGAAAGAAAAAAAAAAAGGGAGTAAAGTCAAGCTGGGACTGAGACTGAGTTATTTACAACTGCACAACCAAACCAAACCATGTGAGAAGGATACTAGGTTCAAGCAGTATGACTTCATAAAATTATAAAATTAGGTCCAGGTAACTGATACGTATTCAAGTTGTTCCTTTTTATTATGTGGGGTATAACAACAGAAAGCAATACTGTCCAAGTTTTACAAAAGCAACTATTAACTTGCCCAAGGTCACAAAGCCAGTAAAGGCAAAGAAAAGATGCAAATGAAGGCTATCTAACCTGATATCAATGTTCTTCTACTATATCATACTGCTTCATATGCCGAATATAGGGAGACCAACATCCTCTACTTGGAAAGTCTGTCAGGAAGCCATACAAAGTCCTTTCAAAAATGAAATAGGGATGAATAGGGCTGGGGTTGTGGCTCAGCGGTAGAGCGCTCGCCTAGCATGTGCGTGGCCCGGGTTTGAACCTCAGCACCACGTAAAAACACAATGTGTACAACTAAAAGCAAATAAATAAATATTAAAAAAAAAATGAAATAGGGGGCTGGGATTGTGGCTCAGTGGTAGAACACTTGCCTAGTATGTGTGGGGCACTGGGTTCTATTCTCAGCACCACATATAAATAAATGAATAAAATAAAGGTCCATCAATGTCTTGAAAAAAGAAAAATGAAATGGCCCCCAGAGTCCCATCCTTAATAAAAGTAAAATTCTAGGCAGAAATGTAATAATCTCTTTGCATTTAATTTTATAAGCAGAGTAATTTGCTGATGAAAGTGGAGTTGATAAAGGAAAGCAAGATAATGTCTTGATTGATATTCACAGAGGAAGCCCTTGGGACAGTCCTAAAAATAGCGTTGCTTTTTCATATTCTCATGTAGAACGAAAAAGAGACAACTAAGACTGTATACCAGATCCTGGAAGTAACTTCTGACTAAACTTTACTAAGATAAAGGTCTTCTTAATGAAAGAAGTGAGGCAGAAAGCTCCTAAGGAAGAATACCTTAGGACTGCCATATTACTTGTTCATAATGGTGTTTGTTTCCCAGGAGTCTATGGTTATAGCCCAACACCCAATGAGAAAGATTATTACTAAGTATCAGCTCTTGGCACATCAGAGAGGGAAGAGGGATTAACATTGTTTTTTTTTTTCTTTTAGGCTTCTGCAAGGGGGTGATATAACTGGTGGCCCTAGTTCCCTTAGTTCTTTCAACTCTAGTTCCACAAGCTCAGCTATCCCATTAAAGGCCCTGCTCCTCTTACTGTCTTGGTAGAACAAAACATTGGGAATGCTCATAAGAGTTTCTTGGCATCCTATAATCTATAAGCCTTCTTTCCCTTATCTAAAATGATGTTTAATTCCCTTAGCATATAAATACTTTTCAAAGGAGAACTGTTACATTTGGCTTTCCAAATGTATCTAAACAAATCCTAGTAAAACGTATCTATTGGCATAACCTTATCTCTGATCAGAGTTTATGGACTGTTTTCAGGAAAATCTGCTATACCATTTATTTGACTGGATAACTGCATAACTTTATCTATCTATCTATCTATCTATCTATCTATCTTAGTACTGGGGATTGAACCCACAGGCCTTGCACATGTAGGCAAGCACTCTAACACTCAGCCCTTTTCTTTTGAGATAGGGTCTTGCTAAATTGCCAAGATGACCTTGAAATTTCAATCCTCCTCCTGCAGCCTCCCATGTGTGCACCACCCATGGCTGGCAACTTTCAGGTTTTGAACATGCAAAGATAGAGCTGAGCGCGGTGGCGCATGCTAGTAATCCCAGCACTTGGGAGGTTGAGGCAGGAGGATCACAAGTTCAAAGCCAGCCTCAGCAATGGCGAGGCACTAAGCAACTCAGTGAGACCCTGTCTCTAATAAAATACAAAAAAAAAAAAAAAAAAAGGGCTGGGGATGTGGCCCAGTGGTCAAGTGCCCCTGAGTTCAATTCCCAGTACCAAAAAACAAAACAAAACCCCAAAAACATGAATATGCAAAGATAAAAAGCTAAGGTAAATCGAAAATAGCAGTATTTAGTTGTAAGGATCAAGTATATTTACCAAGGGAATGAGAAAAGTTACTTGTCTAACTAGCCTAGAAACAAATTTATCCTTGAGCAGGATTGACAAACTACAGTCTGCTATTTATTTTTGGAAGACCTGAGATATTCAAATGGGTTTATAAATGCTTAAGTAATTGAAGAATATTGACTCTCTACTTACAGAAAATTTGCTAACTCTGGTTCTAGAGCTTGGCTAACTTGCTCTGAAGAGACAACAGGCATCTTTCCTGGGTACAGAAATGTTCTCTTATAATAGAATTATGAAGTTTTAATTTGGGCTATAAAATACTACATCTCATTAAATGCTGCATTTGAGGGGGACAACAGTCATTTGTTTAATTTTGAAGAGTGGGAATGAATGGAAATTATTATTCATTCATTCATTCATTCAGTGGTACTGGGGACTGAACCCAGGGGTACTCTACCATTGAATTATACCCCCAACCCTTTTTATTTTTCATTTTAAAGACAAAGTCTCACTACATCATCCAGAATTTACAATCCTTCTGCCTTAGCTTCCTAAGTAGCTGGAATTATAGGTGTGTACCACTATGCCCAGCTAAAAGTAGGATTTTACAGTATATTCTCTGATGTTACCCCAACAGACTAGACAAAAGACATTTTATATTTGAACAACTAAAAGACTGTGCCTGATAAAGAAAATCCTGTTTGGTGGTACCTTGATTTGGTGGGGGGAAAAATGCCTGATGAAGGAAGGGAAAGAGAAGATGGCTTCATGAGATGGATGGAAAGGAACATAGGCCTCATCTACCTGAGATTCATATTCTTTTTTTTTTGTACCAGGGATTGAACTCAGGGGCATTCGACCACTGTGCCACATCCCCAGCCCTTTTTTGTATTTTATTAGAGACAGGGACTCACTGAGTTGCTAAGTGCCTCGCCATTGCTGAGGCTGGCTTTGAACTCGCGATCCTCCTGCCTCAGCCTCCCAAGTGCTGGGATTACAGGCGTGCGCCACCACGCCCGGCTTTCTGTCTTTTCTTCATCCCCCATGGTTCCTGCTTGTCTGGTGTCTTTCCCTGAATTAATGACTATGGCTGAGAACAAAAGTGAGACCAAACAGGGACTGGACACAGGGGATCTTCTTCAATGGTCAGATGAGGGGAAGTTCCTGAGGCCGCAGCAGACAAGAAAGGTAAGGAGTGAGTTTATAGGTGGGTCTAAAAATGAGACAGCTGGGATCCAAAGAAAGGGATCTCTATGTTGCAATGCTTAATACCATGCTTTCTTAGCTTATGCTAGATCTGTCTCTCTCCTAGGCCTGCATTTAGAATGTAAACTGCAGAAACTGGTTTGAGACCAAAGGAAAAAAAAAAAAGTCACTTTTAAATTTAAGCCACTGTGGCGGGCTATCTTGTCTGTTCTGGCACCCTGCCACACTGCTTTCTTAACAAGTTCCTCCCTAACATTACAGCACAGGGAGAAATTGAAATGGTCTCCTTTATACAATTTTTCTTTTCCTTAAATATCTTTCTTGAGGATTTCAGGACTCTAAGCCAAAAGCAAACTCTGATCTGATAACTACTGTTAGTTACTAACATTTGTCTGGTATCTTGGTTTTTGTAGTTAAAAATGAGTAAATTAGGTTTAACATCAGTGGGATTAATCATAAATGTGTTAAAGGAGACATATGATTAGTTTACAAAGTTGGGATACTAAACATCAACTGCTAAATATACAATCAACTACTCTTTGACTTCTTAAATTCTATAAGGTAATATATATTTTAACATTAAATGTGTTTTCATAAATTGGTAAATGGAAAAAAGTTTGCGATTGCTTTGTGTCTGTGTCTTTACTAAAACAAGATTCCTAAGAGCTAAGATTTTATCAGGTATAATTTATAAACAAAAGTTTAAAAGGTTTCAATTAAAGTACCTAAAAAAAGTATTTCATCTTATTAAAGTGGAGTAATTTGTCTAAATTCAAAAGTTTCACAGATTGTTTCAAATTGTAAATTTGAAAGAAAGGAAACTGATATAAGAAGGTTTGTGAAGGGAAAGAGATATAAGAAGGTTCTAGGTATGGAAATAAAAAGTAGAAGGAAAAAGGAAATGTTTCTTTTTTTTTTTTTTAAGTATTTATTTATTTGCCTTAGTTGTACACAATGCATTTTTAAATTTTTTTACATAGTGCTAAGGATTGGACCGGGCCGAGCACGTGCTAAGCAAGCACTCTACCGCTGAGCCACAACCCCAGCCCCAAAAAGGAAATGTTTCTAGATAAGAAAGTCTTTGTGTGGTAAAGTAAAAAATTATAGAATGTCTAAGTAAGTGACAGAAGGTTTGTGTAAGTGACAAAATGTTTGTGTAAGTCACAGAAGGTTTGTGTAAGTTATAGAAGGTTTATAAAGGGTAAAATTAAAAAAGCTTCTGTGTAACTAAATTGGTTATATATAATTAGCACAATCAGTTAAAGTTATTCAAGGCTTTTCCTAAGGTCAAATATTAATGTACTGACATAACCAAAATTTAATCCTCCATGTGTTAAAGTAATTAGAATTTCTTAATACATTAATCTTCTCGGGGGCTGGCTCAGCGGTAGAGTGCTCTCCTAGTACGTGCGCGGCCTGGGTTCGATCCTCAGCACCATGTAAAAAAAAAAAAAAAAAAAAAAAAAAAAAAAAAAAAAAAACTCCTTGTGTACAACTAAAGCAAAATAAAATAAATATTAAAAAAAACATTAATCTTCTCTTATCTATCAAGATAATTTCTTAACTCTTGTACCTCCTGGTAAAAGAAATAATTGTTGGTCACTATTATCATCATCATATTCATTTATTTTGTATTAATCTCATTGTAATACTCATGTCTTATTTCTCTCACAGAAGCAACCACCTCCCAGAGTCCTTTACAACCTGTTCTTTCCAAACCAGAATTTTGCCACGGATCCCTGACTGACCAAAACACTCTTTGGTTGGGGAAAGACCCAAACTGCTTGCCCTATGTCACCCCCTCTCAGCCTTGAAGCAGCCAGAGATCATTGCCCATTTCCCCTTACAGCAATAGAGGTTCCCTTACTCAGAGGGATAACAAAGGACAGTTATCTGTAAGCTCATCTAATCCCAGTTCCAGCACTTCAGAGTAGTCATATATTGGTTAAATTTAAAAAATAAAAGAGGGGAAGATGTGGGGAGCAGTGATTTGAATCATGGTCTGAGTGTCTCATGGCTGTACTGTGCAGGTCAAGATAGCCCAATTGCTATGGTGATGCTGGCCAGAGGAGGCAAAGGCACGCAGCTGTATCAGTCAAAACTTTGAGCCCAGGAACCATCTCTAGGGATAGAATTCTGAGCAAAACAAGATGACCCTAATGTCTCACCAGTTCTGCGTTCCTCAGATTGCCTGCTTTGCTTTCCCACAAATAACTTTTTGATCATAAAACCTATATAATAAACATGCTGAACTAGCTCTGGTCACTGCTTCTCCATCAGAGAGCAGTGTCCCACCTGGCCCCACCTTTTTCTCTCTATGTGTCTCTGTTTGTCTTTTCTTGACCCCCCCATAACCCCTCATCCAGTTTTTGAATTAATGGCCATGGCTAAGAGCAGAGATGGGACCATGCCATTTGTGGAAGCTACTATTTGGGAGTAGTTTGAAAACTACTGTTCAAAGGCACAATCTGAAATACCATGGTTATAAATCTTATATAACCAGAAACATGTTCCCAGGAGTGAAATAAAAAATATTCCAATAAACTTACCTAAGGGAGTTCATCTCTGTTTTCTGATGAGATGAGTCACCAGCCACATGGCTAATTTGGCTTATTTGTTGAGCTTGGAGTTTTGATTTGTTCTCTAATGACTCTACTGTTTCTTTCATAAGTAACATTTTCGATTGTAATTCATATTTTTCACTTTCAAGCTATAATTTAAATTTAAAAAATTAGTAAGCATATATCTTAATGTTTCAATTTTATTTTTCATAGGCAGTCTCTAATAATAGTTATGGTAAAAAACTAAGAAAATAAATTACATGTTTTTTAAACCATAAACGTCATGTGTGTATCAGGTTATAGATGTCAGAATTGGCATACCCATTTTATGTCTACTTCTCACTATCACCAAAATGAAAGAAAAGATACAAACAAAAAATAAATAAAGAAATAAAGAACAAATCCATAATAGCAATGAAACAGAAAGGGAAACCATTGGCAAAATGAAAAATTCCAGGAACTTCTAAAAAAACAGTAAGTAGGAACGAATTACGGAAAAACCAGAGTGGAAAACACTGTAATTCAAACACAAAATAGGAAGGATTTATATGAGAAAACAAAAATTTTCTTGAAGGGCACAAAATGTAACCTGGCTTGATATACAGACTGCCATGTTTTGGGATGAGAACATAAAACTGTAAATGTACTGAAATTTTCATGAATAATAAAAATTCCAATAAAATTCCTAACTGAACCTTTCTAAAAAGGGGGTGGCTTAGATGTTATTCTAAAATTCATTTAGGAAAAAGAAAGCTATGAGATAGCAAAACAAACCAGAAAGCTACTGTAATTAAAACAGTGCAAATTTCACAGAAATGGACAACATATCTTGTTTAATCAAGGGAGGGGGGAGAGGTTGTTTTGCATATCCACCACATGGCTTTAAAAATACACCTACATCTTTGAAACTACTGTGGGCAGTCCCCAATCACATCTTTCACCCACTGCCCACACTAACCACTATTCTGAATATTATGTTTCTCATTTCTTGTTTTTGTTTTGCTTTGAGATGAGGTTTTGCTACATGGCCCAGGCTGACCTTGAACTCGTACACTCCAGTAATCCTCTTGCCTCAGACTCCCAAGTAGCTGGGATTATAGAAATGAATGTTAGCACACCACTTCTTGCTTTTCTTTGGTGTACTACATTAGCATGAATTCCTAAGCAATATACTGCTTAGTTTTACACATCATGTTTTTGAACTTCACATTAGTTGAATCATATTACAGGTTTTCTTCAGCAATTTTGCTTTTTTTTTTTTTTTTTTTTTAAATTTTTAATTCTTTTAGTTGTCAATGGACCTTTATTTTATTTATGTGCGGGTTTGATAATCAAACCCAGTGCCTCACAAATGCTAGGCAAGCACTCTACCACGGTACAACCCCAGCCCCAGAAATTTGCTTTTTTGGTATAACTTTTGTACATGCTGTAACTTTAGGTGTAAAATTTGTATGCATTGACTGTTAGTAGCTATTGTTCATTTCTGCTTCTCTGTGACACTCCACTGAATGAATTATAATCATTTATCCATTTCCACATAATAGACAACTAGATTGTTTCTCCTGTCCTATCAGATAATAATATTAGAGGCTTTGTGGGCCCTACAGTTTTTGTTACTACTACTCCACTGAAGCACAAAAGCAGCCACAGACAATATAGAAATAAACAATTAAATCTATTCTAATAAAAACAAACTGGACGTTGAATTGGCCCGTGGGTCATAGTTTGCTGATCCCCATCTAGAGTACATATTTAGAGATGGAATTGATCACATAATATGCCTTTGCTAGATAGTGCCAAATCATTCTATAAAGAGGTACTAATCTGCACTCTCAAGAACTACATATAGGGCTGGGGTTGTGGCTCAGCGGCAGAGCACTCGCCTTGCACGTGTGCGACCCGGGTTCGATTCTCAGCACCATGTAAATATAAATGCATTGCATTGTGTACAACTAAAAGTAAATAAATAAATATTAAAAGAAAAGAACTACATATACTTGCAAATACTTGTCACAACTTGTTAATTTCTGATGACCTGATTTATAAGATCATTTTACTATAGTTTTACTTTGTATTTCCCCTACCATTGAGGTAGGACATCTTGTAACATTTATTAGTAATTTGTAATTTCTTCCTTCATGAAATGTCTATTCACACTTGATTTCCCCCCCAAGTACTGGTGATGGAACTCAGGGCCTCATACATGCTAGGCAAGAGCTCTACCACTGAGCCACATTCCCAACTATATCTGTTGAACTATGTGTGTGTGTGTGTGTGTGTGTGTGTGTGTGTGTGTGTGTGTGTGTTGGGGGGGGGAGTCTGGCAAAGGTGCTAAATGTGTAGCAATTTGTTTTCTGAATTAGTAGTTTACTGTCTTTTCATTTTATGGTTAGTAGCTAAACAAAGATGGTTTTCTTAATGTACTTATCTATGTCTTCCTTTAGGGAATTAACTTATGTCTTTTTTCACAGCACACACTCTGGTACCAGATACCTGCTAACTAAGTGATCTTAGGCAAGTTTCCCTTCTATCTGTTTTCTTATCCATGAAATGAAGATAATATTAGCATTTACTTCATATAGTTGTCGTGAGAATTAAAAATATTACACATATATGTGTGTATATGTATGCGTATATGTGTGTGTATGTGTGTGTGTGTGTGTGTGTGTGTGTATCAAATTGAAAAATGTGCATGACACATAGTAAATGCTATGTAAATAGCTGCTCTTATTTCTCCAAGGTCAAGATTTTCTCCTGTGTTTCTTTAAAAAATGTGGTTTGTTTTGGACATTTAGGTAGTCTTGAAATGACTTCTTGGATATGGTGTATCTGAAGTAAAATCCAATTTCTTCTTCTTCTTTTAATATAAGAAGCCACTGTCCCAGAAACAATTACCAAGTTACTAAATAATCATTCCTTTCCCCACTGATCTGAGTTCTTTTATGTATCAGGTTTCCTTATATTTACAGGTTTGCTCTCTACTGGTATTTTCTCAGTCTCCAATTTAATTACAATGACTCTAAAAGCCCTCATATCTGGTAGCGTAAGTCTAGCATCATGTTCTTTTTTAAATTTATATATGATTCTTGGCTCTATTTCCATGTAAACTTTCAAATATATTGCTGGTTTTCACCATATATACATGATATACATTTGTGTATACCCTCTTGGGACTTCAGCTAGAACTATAAGTCTACAGATCAATTTTGGAAAAACTTACGTTATTTTTATAAACATCATACTTGTTACCTTTTTAATAAATCTGATACATCTGTTCACCTATTTAGGTCTTCTTTAATATCTTTCAAAACAGTTGCATATTGTTTTCAATAAAAGACCCTGCAAATTTATCTACAGGAACCTTGTATTATTATCACTACCAAAAAAAGCACTTTTTAAATTTATCTTGCTTGGGATCATTCATGCTTCTGAAATTCATTATGCATTTTGAATCAGAGGACTTCTGTGTTTTCACAATATCTAAAATTAATGTCATTATCTCTTTGAATACTGCTTTTCTCAAATATCCTATGATATCTTCCTCAAATCGTGAATAAACACATATCAGACCTTTTCACTCTATTCTCTAACATTTTAACTTCTTTTCTATTTTCTATCTCCTAGTCTCTTTCCAAGGACTTCTAGTACTTTCTTCAGATATATTTTCTAGTTTATTAATTCCTGCTTCTGGTCATGCTAGAGTAATGAGATCAGATTTACTCACCTGCTTAAAATAACTAAAAATTGGACTAGATGTAGGAAACAATGGTTTTCAAGATTCTGGGAGAAAGGCAATGATAGACAGAGACCCCTGAGAGACAGGAAGAAAATGAGATGAGTTTTATGACCACTCCAGCTTTTTGCCTGGAGAATTTCCAGGCCATAGCATAGAAAATAATAGCCAGGTAGAACCCTGTGTACCCCCTTAAATTCAGAAGACAGGACTTAAAAGTCAAGGCAGCTGGAGTTTACAGGACAGATACTGGAGAACTGCACAGACAACTGTAAAGAAACTCCAGAAATCTGTAAAGGGTACCCCTTGAGTCTTAAGCTAAGTAGAGCCCAGTACAGAAAACTAGCCAAGACTAGGGAAGAACCATGAAGAAGTGAGAATACTCAAGAAGCACAGCCTCCAGGACAGAAGTCCCTTGTTTTCCTGCTTTGCTATCAAAACAATAAAAACTTTTTTCTTCTTTCAAAAAAAAAAAAAAAGAAGAAGAAGAAGAAGAAGAAGTAGTAGTAGTAGTAGTAGTAGTAGTGACAACACTCAAGGCCAGGAATTGTTCCTGTTCTTATTAGTCATTTTAAGACCTTATAATTCACATAGCAACAGGTAGCATATTTAAAAGAGCATTAGCTCAGTAGTGAATACAAAATTAGTTCAAGACTAAATACTACTTTGGTTCTACCTAATGAAGCTTAAAATGAAGAATGAATAGGAACAGGCTATTTTACATATGATTTAACTGCATCCTAGAACAAACTTCAAGAGTATTGATACTATAAACTATTTAGCAACCAAGAGGCTAAAATCCATAATGTCTTGGCATCCAGTCTAAAATTACCAGGTATGCAAAAAACAAACAAACCAACCAACCAAACCAGGAAAATACAATCCATGATAAGAAGAAAAGTGAACTGACCCAGATGACAGAATTAGAAGGCAAATAAATAAAAACAGTGAAAACAGTAATAGAACCTAACTGAAATAAAACAGAAGATTGTCGGGAACACACCTAATTGTTAAAAATCCTATCTCTGGGGGCTGGGGTTGTGGCTCAGCAGTAGAGCGCTCGCCTAGCATGTGTGCTGCCCGGGTTCAATCCCCAGCACCACATAAAAATAAAGGCATTGTGTACAACTAAAACAAATAAATAAATAAATATTTTTTAAAAAATCCTATCTCTGGAGAGAGTACATTTGGCCTTCTGTATCCATGGATTCCACATTCACAGACTCAGTCCAATATAAATTGAATATGATGTAGTTAGGCCTATGATGGTTGGATCTATACTGAATATGTACAGACTTTTCTATTTACTATTTACTAAGCAATATAGTATAACACTACTCATAAAGCATTTACATTGTATTAGGCATTATAAATAATCTAGAGATGATTTAAGGTATATGAGAGGATGTGCACAGGCTATATGCAAGTACTATGCCATTTTATATAGGGTACTTCAGCATCTTCAGATTATGGTATATGAAGGGATATACCCTGCGGATATTGAGAGATGACTGTAATGAATAGTAAGGGTGAATTTCACTTTTTACTGTATTATATAATTATTTTTATAAGACCAAAACCACAACTAGCAACTATCAAATGCTTACACTCTGCTTTTTTTCGGGATTGAACTCAGGGGCAATAAACTACTGAGCCACATCCCCAGCACTTTTTATTTTGAGACAGAGTCTTACTAGGTTGCTTAGAGCCTTGTTAAGTTGCTGAGGCTGGCCTTAAAGTTGCCATCCTCTTGTCTCAGCCAAATGAGTTGCTGAGATTGCAGGCACACGCCACACGCCTGGCCTAGGTGCTCTTCTAAATTCTTCATGTGTATTATTATTAATCCATTTAATTTTCACAAAAACCCTAAGAAGTACTAACACTATTCCTACATTTTAAAGAAACTGAGGGACACACAGGTCAAGTAACTTGCCTATAGGTGATAGGAGACAAAGAAGGATTTGAACCCAAGTAATCAGCCTTGAGTGCACATATTCCTATTCTCTACACAACTTTACTAGCATATTATTTTGTAATTTTTAAAAAACATTGTATTAAAACCATAACTGAGGGCTAGGGTTGTGGCTCAGTAGTAGAATGTTTGCCTAGCACATGTGAGGTACTGGGTTTGATTCTCAGCACCACATAAAAATAAATAAAGGTATTGTGTCCATCTATAACTAAAAAAATACTTTAAAAAAACATAATTGACATAGGCATTCATATAATACACAAAATGCCCTAATTTGCTTGGTTTGATAAATTACCTGATGATTAACACATGTCAAATGTTCAACAGTTTTCTCTAATTCTGTTTTTCCAAATACACTCATTTCCTGGACATTCTGAAAGAGAATTTTATAGAAAATGTTCATTTATTTCAGACAATAAAGCAAAATCACCAAAGTAAGTAATGTAAGTCTACATGCTATTATATTTATCTTTTCATAAAACAGAAATGTTTTAGAAACAAAATCATTAGATTATTTACAAAAACCATGCTTTTGGTTTAAAAAAATGCATGACAACTGGAAGTGATATTGGCCAAATTATATTGCTACATTGTGTGCATGTCTGAGCATGTAAGAACAAATCCCATTATTATGTACAACTATAATACACCAATAAAAAGTATAGAAAGAAAAAAAAAGCACAATAGGTTCTCATTTTTTTTACATTATCTACCTCCATACATGATTGTAGCAGAAGGCACAGACTGGTATGAATTCATTCATAAAGACTTACACAGGTCAATCTATATTAGCACAACTATGAAGGGAAAAATCCAGCATGTTAAGTAACAAGCTCAAGAATATACCCTATAAGAGGAGATGTAAGCAAAACAGGGCATGAGGAAGAAAATACAAGATCAGAAAGACAGGAAATAGAATACAACACCAGACAGAAGATTAAAGAGTAGACTGGTTAACAGTATAAACACAGCATTAGTTTTTTAAAATTTATTTATTTTTTTATTTCTTCTTTTTAGATACACATTACAGGAGAGTGTATTTTGACATATTATACATATATGTACTATAACTTATTCTAATTAGTATCCCTTTCTTGTTGTACATGATGTGGAGTTTTACCGGTTGTATATTCACATATGAACATAAGAGAGTTATGTCCAATTCATTGTTTCTTATTCCCATCTGCCCCATTCTCCTTCATTCCCCTTTGTCTAACCCAAGGAGCTTCTGTTCTTCCACCTGCCACCCCACTATTGTGTGTTGGCATCTGCATATCAGAGAACATTCAACCTTTGGTTTTGGGGATTGGCTTATTTTACTTAGCATGATAGTCTCCAGTTCATCCATTTACTGGTAAATGCCATAATTTCATTCTTTTTTATGATTGATATTCCACTGTGTATATATACCACATTTCTTTTATCTATTCATCTGTTAAAAGGCTCCTGGGTTGGCTCCATAGCTTAGCTATTGTGAACTGAGCTGCTATAAACATTGATGTGACCATGTCACTATAGTAGGTTGATTTTAAGTTCTTTGGGTATATACCAAGGAGTAGGATAAGTGAGTCAAATGGTGGTTCCATTCCAAGTTTTCTGAGGAATCTCCATATTGCTTCCCGTAGTGGTTGCACCAATTTGCAGTCCCACCACCAACGGATGAGTGTACCTTTATCCAACATTCTTACCACCATTTATTGTTACTTAAACTTTTTTGGGGTGGGGGCAGTTCTGGAGATTGAACTCAGGAGCACTTGGATCACTAAGCCACATCCCCAGCCCTATTTTGTATTTTATTTAGAGACAAGGTCTCACTGAGTTGCTGAGTGCCTCACTTTTGCTGAGGCTAATTTTGAACTCGTGATCCTCGGTCTCAGCCTCCACCACACCCAGCATTGCTTATACTCTTGATAATTGCCATTCTGACTGGAGTAAGATAAAATCTCAGTGTAGTTTTAATTTGCATTTCTCTAGTTGCTAGAGATATTGAACATTTTTTTATATGTCTGTTGACCATTTGTATTTTGTCTTCTGTGAAGTGTCTATTCAGTTCCTTTGCCCATTTATTGATTGGGGAATGTGGGTTTTTTTTTGGTTTTTTTTTTTTTTTTTTTTTTGATGTTAAGTTTTTTGAGTTCTTTATATATCCTGGAGATTAATGCTCTATCTGAGGTGCAGGTGGCAAAGACTTTCTCCCACTCTGTAGGCTCTCTGTTCATGTTCTTGATTGTTTCCTTTGCTGTGAAGCAGCTTTTTAGTTTTATGCCATCCCATTTATTGATTCTTGATTTTACTTCTTGTACTTTAGCAGCCTTTTTGAGAAAGTCGGTTCCTAAGCCGACATGATGGAGAGTGGGGCCTACTTTTTCTTTAGTCTCTGATCTAATACCTAGGTCTGTGATCCACACAGTTTTGTGCAGGGTGAGAGATAGGGGTTAAATTTCATTCTGCTATATATGGATTTCCAGTTTTAAGGGCTAGTTCTCTGATTATGTTACTTATCCATCTCATTGCTGCTAACTCTAGGAAAGGAGATACAATGTTCACTGAATTTTGGTAGAATAGATTCATATTTCCATTCACGTTAGTTATTAGAAATAAAAAATAGAAATATTTGATGCTTAGATTATAAATTTGGTTAAAAGGGTCAGAGTGCTGCATTTATTTGTTTGTTAAATAATTCAACCAATATTAATTGAACATATGCTCAATACCAAGCCAAAAGCAAAGTATGAGGAATACAGCAGTAAGTAAATTGAATAAAGCTTCTGATGTCACTGATACTGTAGCCTAGTAAAAAGACAGAATTTAAACAAAACCCATGAATATTTCTTCTAAGTAACAGAACTTCATGCCCATATATCAAAGTATCTAATGTCTACATTCTTTTTTGCCTGAATAATGACATTTAATCTGCACATAAATGATGAAAAAGAATTAGCTAGACTAAGGAATTGGAAGGGGTGAAGGAATCTTTCAATTGTCCATATGGAAGGCTGGAAGCAAGAAAAAGTCCATTAAGTCTGGAACCTTGAGAAAACAGAGGTGGAGAACAGCAGAGGTGAATATGTGGAAAAGAAGCTAGGGCCAAACACTGAAGTCTTTGGAAAAAAGTTAATAGATTTTAAATAGAAAGGGACATGATCAGATTTATATTTTTGAAAGATTAACTGTACTGGTAAGCATTTCATTGCTGTAACCAAAATACCTGACAAGCCCAGGCGCAGTGGCATATAATCCCAGTGGCTCAGAAGGCTGGGACAGGAGGATCATGAGTTCAAAGCTAGCCTCAGCAAAAGCAAGGCACTCAGCAACTCAGTGAGACCGTGTCTCTAATAAAATACAAAATAGGGCTGGAGATGTGGCTCAGTGGTCAAGTGCCCCTGAGTTTAATCCCTGGTAACCACCTTCCCTTGCCCCTCAAAAAAAATTCCTGACAAGAACAAGTGTGGAGAAGGAATAGTTTACTTTGGGCTCATAGTTTCAGATGCCAATCAGCTTCCGGCTTCATGTTCAGTTGACTTCACTGCTCTGGGCCTGAGGTGAGGAAAAACATCATGGTGGAAGGACGTGATAGAGGAAAGCTATCAGTTTGTGGCATTCAAAAAGCAGAGAGAGAGCCGGGCGCGGTGGCGCACGCCTGTAATCCCAGCACTTGGGAGGCTGAGGCAGGAGGATCGCGAGTTCAAAGCCAGCCTCAGCAATGGCGAGGCACTTAGCAACTCAGTGAGACCCTGTCTCTAAATAAAAATACAAAAAAGGGCTGGGGATGTGACCCAGAGGACGAGTGCCCCTGAGTTCAATCCCTGGTACCACAAAAAAAAAAAAAAAAAAAAAAGCAGAGAGAGAGAGAGAGAGAGAGAGAGAGAGAGAGAAAAGGAGAGAGAGAGACACCCTTGTGCAAGGAGCTGGAAATAAAATATAACACCCAAAGGGCATGTCCCACCTGCCTATAGTTAACACCCAGTAGACCATTCAAATTATCAATTCATCAAATGGATTAATCCACTGATGAGTTTACAGCTCTCAGAATCTGTTTTAGTCAACTTTGCATTGCCATGACCAAAATACCTCACAAGGACAACTTAAGAGGAGGGAAACTTATTTGGGGCTCAGAGTTTCAGAGGTTTCCGTCCACAAACAGCCAACTCCATTGCTCTGGGCCCATGGTGAGGCAGGACATTATGGTCTAAGGGCCTGACAGAGGAAAGCTGCTCACCTCATGCAGCCAGGAAGCAGAGAGAGGGAGGAGAGAAAACGAACCACAGGGAATGAACCTTTCCAGGCGCAGTAGTTCACCTTCTCTGGCCATATCATACCTGCCTACAAGTTACCACCCAATCAGTCCATCCAAACTAACTGGACTAACTTGATTGCAACTCTCACAATTCAATCATTTTACCTGTGAACTTTTGGAGGACACCTTATGTCCAAAGCATAACAATGACACAAGATGAAGTAAAGAAGCTATTAATAGAGTTAAGCAGATTAATGACCCAAATAAACACAAAGAAGTAAACAAAAGAAAACACAAAGAGGTAAACAAATTTAAAAGAAAGTAACATGAACTCAGGAGCCAGATTCCTTGTGACTTACAGCTGGGAGAGCTTCTGAAAGTTACTTAAACTAACTGTAACTCACAGAACTCACCTCTAAGCAGTAAAAGGTTTTCTATTAAGATTAACTGAAGCTGGGCGCAGTGGCACATGCCTGTAATCCCAGCAGGGAGGCTGAGGCAGGAGAATCGTGAGTTCAAAGCCAGCCTCAGCAATGGCGAGGCACTTAGCAACTCAGTGAGACCCTGTCTCTAATAAAATACAAAAAAGGGCTGGGGATGTGGCCCAGTGGTCGAGTGCCCCTGAGTTCAATACCTGGCACCGAAAAAAAAAAAAAAAAAAGATTAACTGAGATAATTCATATAAAAAGCACTTGGAACAGAACCTCCCACATGGGAAAGGTTTTAATAAATATTTAACATTATTTAAGAGGTGGCACTGATAGGACTTGGTTATTAGCTGAAATACAAGAGATTTCAGGGAGAACTTAATAAAGTTGTCTGTATTTCACAAATGAGTGAATAGTAGAATAACATGAAGATACTAGAGGAAGCTTAAGGATTCAGATGATTAGTTCAGTTCTTAAGTAAAAGATCTATTGTAAAACCACCAAATACTGTTTCCCACAAAACAGAAGGATTCTGGTAATTTGAATATTGCTTTTATCCAGTTTCCAGTACTGCACTTTTTAAATCATACTTTTAAATTCCTTAGGCATCAACAGATATGGAAGAGAATAAGTGAGTAGCTTATGTTAAAAGCTGCCATATTGCACAGAAGTTTTCTATTTGGTAATTTTAACACTTTTTTTTTTTTTTTAAAGGACAATTTCTAGAAGACAGTATTCCAAAAGATCCCAATTAGAAGCATTTTTTTTTTTTCTGGTACTGGGATCGAACTCAGGGGCACTCAACCACTGGGCCACATCACCTGCCCTTTTTTGAATTTTATTAGAGACAGGGTCTCACTGAGTTGCTATGTGCCTCGCCATTGCTGAGGCTGGCTTTGAACTCACAATCCTCCTGCCTCAGCCTCCCAAGTGCTGGGATTACAGGCATGCGCCCGGCTTAGAAGCACTCTTAAGCTGTATTTTTGGAGTAAAAGAAACTGAAACTTTGTGACATAAAGACTACTCTTAAAATGCTTGCTTTTATTCCTGTTCTTAGCTGCTATTTTCAAAGTATTAATTTCATAATATTAATTGCAAGTAAACTATGGATTCCATAATATCTACATTTAGAACTTACAGTATGCTGAGCACCATTATGTGCTTTACAGGTATTAGTAAATATGTTTTTGGGAGATAATAGGAAATATAAAATATCGCCTCTAGATATGACACCAAATGCACAAGTAATAAAAGAATAAATTGAACCTCATCCAAATTAAAAATTTTTGGGTTTCAAAGACACCATTAAGAAAGTAAAAGGAGGGCTGGGGTTGTGACTCAGCGCTAGAGTGCTCACCTAGCTCTTGCGATGAGCTGGGTTCAATCCTCAGCACCACATAAAATAAATAAATAAAATAAAGGTATTGTGTCCAACTAAAACTAAAAAACTAAAAAGTGAAAGTAGCCAGTAAATGGTTGGAGTTGGAGGGGCTGGGGTTGTGGCTCAGCGGCAGAGCGCTCGCCTCGCACGTGCGTGGTCCGGGTTCGGTCCTCAGCACCACATAAACATAAATACATTGCATTGTGTACAACTAAAGTAAATAAAATATTTTTTAAAAAATGGTTGGAGTTGGAGAATATCATGCTAAGTGAAATAAGCCAATCCCACAAAACTAAAGGCTGAATGTTTTCTCTAATATGTGGATGCTAATTCACGATAAGGCAGGGGTGGGGTGGGGGTGGGGATGGCCCACTAGGGAAGAATAGCGTTACCACAGATTAGGTAAAGGAAAGTTAGGGGAGGGGAGAGAGGGGATGTGGGGATAGGAAAGATATTAGAATGAAACAGACACACAAACATTATTACTGTATGTATATATGTGACTACACGACCAATGATTCTGCAACATGTACATTCAGAAAAATGAAAAATTATATCCCATCTATGTATGATATATCAAAGTGCATAAATGCATTCTACTGTCATGTGCAACTAATTAAAACAAAAGAAAGTAAAAGGATGACCCACAGAATGGAGAGTGTTTTGCAAACTACAAATCTATTGGAGCTGTTATTACAAATCTACAAAGAACTCTTAGAAGCTAATAATATGAGGATAAAAAAAAGATAAAAATGGTAAATAAGTACATGAAAAGATGCTCAACATCATTAGCCACAGGGGAAATACACATGAAAACCATAAGGAATACTTCACACCCATTAAGAATATATAATAAAAAAGACAGATATCAACAAGTATTGGTGAGAATGTGGAGAAATTAGAACCCTTAATCATTACTGGTGGGATATAAAATGGTATAGTCAACTTTGGAAAACAATGGTTAAGTTACCATATGACCAAGTACATATACAAGAGAAATGAAAACATATATCCACACAAAAAGTTGTATACAAATGCTCATAACAGCATCATTCCTTGATGAAACTTGAAAACATCATGCTCATGAGAGAAGTCAGACCTAAAAACATCACTTATTTGGATTGGGGATATAGTGTCTGTGCAATATGGCAGCTTAGAGTACAAAGGTCCTGGGTTTGATCCCTAGAACTGCAAAAATATACATATATAATAATAATAAATATTTAAAAATTCACATATGCAAGTATTTAATTTATATGGAATATCTGGAGTAGGCAAATGCAGAGAGACAGATAGTGAATTAGTGGTGAATTAGTGGTTGCCTATGGCTAAGGAAACTCAAGAGAAATAGGATGTGATGTTAATGGGTATGGAGGTTTCTTACTGTGGTGGTGATAAATTTCTAAAATTTATTGTGGTAATGAATGCACAAATCTGTCAATAAAATAAAAACTACTGAATTGTACATTTTAAATGGGTGAACTATATGGTATTTAAAAAAAAACTCCATAAAGTTGTTATTTAAAAAAAAAAAAAAAAGATGTCCCTTTTCATATGAAAAATGTCCTTTTGATTTCTGATAATAAAGAACCAGATAGCAAATATTTTAGGCTTTATAGCCAAATGTCTCTGTTGCAGTTTCTTACCTCTGCCATTATGGCACAAAAAAAAACTTTAGACAATATGTAAATAAATAAAATTTAATAATACTTTATTAACAATATTCTTTTAATTTGATTTGATTTTTTCAGTACTGAGGACTGAACCAGGGCACTCTACCACTGAGCTACATCTCCAGCCTTTATTATTTTTAGACAAGAGTCTCAGTTAAATTGCCACAGCTAGCCTCATATTTTCTATTCTTCTGCCTCAGCCTCTTGAGTAGCTAGGATTACAGGAGTGCACTATCATACCTAGCATTTTTCAACAATTTAAAAAATGCAAAAACAATTTTTAGCTACAGGCCATACACAAACAAGATGGCCTGAATTTGGCCAGCATGACGGTACTTTGTCACCCCCATTCTAACTATACATTCAAAATTGTAACTTCACAGAAAATATGTACAAAAATCTTTTTTCTTAATAAACGATCTTTCAAAAGTTTAAAAATTTTTTAAATATTTATTTATTTGCTTTAGTTGTACACAATGCGTTTTTTTTATTTTTTTTTAAACATGGTGCTGAGGATCGAACCGGGCTGTGCACGTACTAGGCGAGCACTCTGCCGCTGAGCCACAACCCCAGCCCCCAAAAGTTTTAAATTTTACTACTTACTTTTAACTTTTCTCTTAAAACTTCCTTTTCTTCCATAATTCTTCTTAAGTCAGATAATGCACGCTCTTTTTCCTTTTCCATAAGACTAAGGAGATTATTGGGCACAGTGCTTTGAGTGGATTCCTGTTTTAGTGCAGATAATTCTTCCTGAGCCTTGAAGAATTAAAAGATATAAATAAAAATCACTTGGGATATGTTCACTGCTTTAAAAAAGGCATACTGAACACATGGTACTTTCACTCTCTTCCCAAATCCCAACAAAATGAGAGCAAAAGGATTAAAATTAAATAAAATCAAAAACAAACAAAAAAAACAAACACCAACCAAAGAACAAGAAGATTGAGAGGTGGCAGCCACAAAATGTTGGAAACTAGACAGTAGACAAATAGGAATTAACTAAGCTGACCAAGAAAGCTAAAATCCATGCCAACTGCAAGGAAATAAGAGAAGTAGATCAATTTATACTGCTAAATCCTAAAAAAAAAGCTCAAAGAGTGAGAAGAGCTCTTTTAAATAGACCTTTTAACTTACATGTCTTCTGTTCCTGTCAAAGTAGCAACAGGACTTCACAGGAAATGGGTATTGGAGAAATTTTGATGATAGACTACAGGCTTTATTCATCCTCACCTTGCCCTCTGACAAATTAGGCTTTGTAATGGGGCCAAGTTATACCAATTTTCTCTTCCCTAGAGCAGTTTCTTTACTTGAGGTTAAGTCCTTAATAGCCAATATTTCAAATAGTGGTGCTACCAAAGTTTAACCCTGGGATTCATGCTAAGGCACGTATGAATCCCAAGGATAAATTTGGCTCAGAGTCAGGCTAAGACTTGCTCAGGTAGTTTTAGAAGGAGGCTATTTCTAATGACCATACACATAAATAGATTAGAAAAGAGAAAGAATAAATATAAAGAGGAAATCTCTGCTTTGAGAACACAATGACAGTAAAAGTATAAATCTAATCATGAAAAAAGTCTGTATGTTACAGAAATCTGAAGGATACATACTAGTTCCATTAAAGTTAACTATTTCTAAATAATCTGTTGGTTTAATTATAGCAAACTTCTTACTTCATTATATAAGACACTTAGTTTATCTCTTTCTGCTGTCAATAATTTAACATTGGACTGTATATCTTCCATATATTTTTCAAATCTTTCTAGCATACGCTGAAGTTCATCTCTTTCTCTTGTAATCAGATGAATTTCTGAATTACAATCACCCTGAAACATAATTAAGACAGAAATTATTGTTATAATTATCATTATTTTTTAAATATATTTTTAAAAATATTTATTTATTTGCTTTAGTTGTACACAATGCAATGCATTTATGTTTATGTGGTGCTGAGGATCGAACCCGGGCCGCGCACATGCTAGGCAAGCACTCCACCGCTGAGCCACAACCCCAGCCCCTATAATTATCATTATTATATGGCTGTCACAAAGATGCTGGCAATGAGACTGACTGAAAGATGCTAACAGACAAAAAGAACAGAAGTTCCTTTAATGTAACTAAGGAACACAATTTTTTAAAAATCAATGAGTAGATGAAAGCACTGGCAGTACTGGGAAAATTTCCTGGCCTCTAGGTTTCCAGCAACGGACCCAGCTGCCAATGATACTACTTGATCAGATTCCATCAGATGCTTTGACATCATTCTACTACCTAAAGTATAACCTATATGAGGCCCCTGGGTTCAATCTCAACTACATTAAAAATAATAATAATAAAACTAGAGTATAACCTTAGATCAGAAGTATCAGTAGCCATCTAGAAATTTGCTATACTTACAAATTTTGGAACCTATCCCAGACTTAACACTAGTTATAAAGGATCCTTTCCTCTCCAGGGAAGGGGTCAGTGGGGTATTATTGTATGTGCTTATTCACCCAGTACAAGTAATAATAACAGCCTAATGTATCCCTCAGTGTTTTCTACAACTGAATATTAAGATCAATTTCCTCAAGCACATCAACACCAACTGTTTTAGTTTCACACCTACCGAGGTCTATCTCTGGAACCAAACAAATGTAAATATTCTATAAGGCAATGTATATTAAGGATACTAACCGAATTAAGCAACTACTTTCAACATTCCTAAGATAAGAATAAGCCTACTTTTCCAGTACAATTCAAAATACCCACTATCTTGGGCTGGGGATATAGCTCACTGGCAGAATGCTTGCCTAGCAAGTGTGAGGCTCTGGGTTTGATCCCTACCACCAAAAAAAGGAGGAAAGAAAAAAAAAAAAGATCCACTATCTTCATTGTTATTGTGAAAAAAAATGGTAAATTTACAGTATTTTATTTTATTTAAAAATTTTCAGTTGTAGATGGACACAATTTTATTTATTTATCTTTATGTGGTGCTGAGGATTAAACCCAGTGCCTCAGGCATGCGAGGCTAGCACTCTACCACTGAGCCACAACCCCAGCCCATTTTACAGTATTTTAAAGTTGAAATAATTAATATAGAAGCCCCAAGTAGGAATAATCTGATTATTTGGTACAATGGAAAGAGTTCTGGCCAATATTATTCAGTATCTACTGTACATACAATATCAATGTAGACTTGGTAAATGGTAGATATCTGTGGGGTATCCCTCACCTTCCATGTGAAAATAAATTATCTTCTTGGCTAAACAAGCAAAATCAAGGCATAATAGATGAGATTAGTTACCTGGACACCTTAAAAGACAAGATGTTTAACAGCACAAAATCAGATTAGGATTTCAGGACTTAATCAAGGCTTTAAACTGGAAGAAAAAAAAAACTGTAACTTCACTATGTCTAAATTTAAAAATCTTACAGAAAAAAGTTGGTCTGTATAGATTCTAGAAAAGGAGAACTCAATGAAGAAAGATTTAACAGTCTATTTTCATTACTATTTAGGTCTCAGCTTAAGTGTCATTTTCTTCAAGGAATCCTTCCAGATTCTCCAATTTAATTTAGATTTTCTATGTACTCTTAGAGTTCTGAATTTTTTCTGTACATTCTTTTTTTTAAAAAAAAATATTTATTTATTTATTTTAGTTGTACACAATGCAATGCATTTATGTTTACGTGGTGCTGAGGATCGAACCCGGGTCGTGCTAGGCGAGCGCTCTGCCGCTGAGCCACAACCCCAACCCCTTTCTGTACATTCTTTATTAACCCTTATTATAAATGAGATTTAAAAGTTATTTAAAGGCTGGGGATGTTGCTCAGTGGTATAGCACTTGCTTAGCAAGCATGAGGCCCTTTATTCAATTCCTGGCACTGCAAAAAAAAAAAAAAAAAAAAAAAAAATCATGTACATGATTGTTTTTAAAGGATGTTCCACTAAAATTTAAGTTCTCTTAAGAACACAATAGGTATTTGGTCTTGTTCACTATAAATTTGGTGCTCAGTATGGTACCTAATCAGACAAATCCCTGAACATTATTTGGCTTACTTCAGTGGAAACTCTAACTCTACTCTACATATAGCTTGTATAAATACCTACATTTATTTGTTTGTTTGTTTGTTGGTACTGTGTATTAAACCCAGAGTACTTTACCATTGAGCTACATTCTTCGTCCTTTTTTTGTTTTGAGATAGAATCTGGCTAAGCTGCTGAGCCTAGCCTCAAACTTGCAATCCTCCTGCTTTAGCCTCCTGAGTAGCTGGGATTACAGATGAGCACCACTGGGCCCAGTTTAAATATCTATATTTATATAATTGTTAACATATAATCATTACCTCTCCCCCACCACTTTCTTATTTCCAACATACAAATGTGCGTGCGCACACACACATGCAATGTGAAGGACAGGAACTGTCTTCTTTATCGCCATATTCTCATAGCAGGCACTTGGTATATATCTACTGAATTGAACTGAACTGAACTGAACTTTCTATCTAGACCTGATTTGCTTCAAACCAGCAAATAATTAAAAAATGAGCCATGTATTGGGAACTATGTGTTATGCTGGACCCTTATACAAATTATCTCTTTTATGTTTTATTTTTGTGGTGCTGGGGATTAAACCCAGGTCCATGTGCATTGGAGGTAAGCACTCTACCCACTGAGCTATATACCCAGCCCAAATTATCTCTTTTAATTTTCACAATAAGTTGTAGCTACTTTCCCTGTTCTTCAAATGAGGAAACAGGATGGCATGGAGTAAGGTAACTTCTCCAAGATCAAATGCCAGTTTGTGGAGTTGGAACTTGCACTACGCCTCCAATTCCAAAGCACTTTCCCCAAACTAGCCTCAAAACTGCCAATGGAAACCATGGTCAGTGGATGGTGTCTTCCCAACACACACAAAAAAACAGAATTAACAAGGTTTTGTTAATGAAATTAGTGACACTAAAAATGTCAATTTGTTTTCTGGGTTGTTATAATCCCAAGAAACTACATTAAAATAGTTTGCTATAAAGTAGGGGTTGCTAGTAGCAAATACAGTTTTAGAAAGATATACAAAATAATAGCTGGGCATGGTGGCACACACCTGGAATCCCAGCGACTCAGGAAGCTGAGGCAGGAGGATCGTGAGTTCAAAGTCAGCCTCAGTAACTTAGCAAGGCCCTAAGAAAATTTAGAGACCCTGTCTCTAAATAAAATATAAAAAGGGCTGGGGATGTGGTTAAGTGCCCCTGGATTAAATCCCTGGAAATAAAAAAAAAAAAAAATTTCCAAATGTAACCTAATTTTAGGTAGGAATGTACTCCCCAGTTCCCAGGACTCATAATTGCCTTATAGCCCACCAATTTCAATCATGTACTTAAATACTATTCCTTACCTTGCCCACAATTTATTACTGGGACTCTAAAATACTCTGAACACCCTGAATTTCTGAACTCTAGAAAATGAATTCTTAGTCTATTCCAGGTAATATAAAATTCCAAGAAAATGTTAAGTTGAACAGAAGAAAAGGTATCTCCTAATTATACCAATACCTTATCAATATCTATCACTTGTTTTTTGATTGTTAATTTATACCAATCAACTAAATCAAATATTTAGGTTAAAAGCTTTGAGATACTTATCTATTCAATGTTATTTAATACTTAATCAATTAAACTGATCAACCATTTTGTACAAGTCTTCTACATAATAAAAATGATCAATTTAGTGACTTCCCCCCCTGCATTCTAAGTATATATGAAACATAAAAAACAACCCAGTGACAAAAATTGACTTGTACTGTATTTCCCCTCCAATTCATTCTGATGATAATAGATAAAATAGTGTTCACACTAAGAAAATCAAACTATTTATACAACTGTTAATCAAAATTCAGTCAGTAGGAAATGAGGTTAGAAAGCAAAAAGTCTAATCAGTGTGGCATCTTCCATGAGACAGATGGAAATGCCCCCCCACGACCCCCCCCCCGTCAAAAAAGGGAGCGACAGGGCTGGGCTGGAGCCCCCTGTCATTAAATATAAAAAGGGGCACGGGGTGGAAACCCCCCTCTTTTTTCATGGACAGATGCCATGGTGCTGAAAGAGTTAACTCTGTCTGTGTATATTCTCACTGTCTATTTCTGATATGTGGCCACCAGGTGTCGTTATTTCAATTATTTAGAATTGAAACTGACTCTGGAAATTAACCTTTTGGAATCTAAGGTAAAAGCATAAAAAACTTTTTCTATAATTGTACTGAAGTAACAAGTTCCTAGTTAGTAAGCTTTAAGAGTCTTTCTGTGATTGAAAAAAGATTTCTCTTACTTTCAAAGTAGTTTAAAATAGATGCATATAAATTCCTTAGAGTAGAAGTCCTTCAGAGCTAACATTCAGCTATGCCCCCCTTTCCCTGCTTCTAGGTTCTAAATATAACTGTTATAGAAAAACAATAGTGCTTTGAATTCCAGACAGAAAAAATTAACTTCTATCAGGCAAGTGTGCGGAGGATATGGCTTCAGGGAATCCGTGAGAAATAAATTTGACCCAGATGAATTAGATAAGTGTAACAGAATTATAATATGCCCAGACAGTCACATACGACTTCCATCTGTATAGGGCCTTGGAAAGGTATACGTGACCCCATCTGTATGGGGCCTTGATATGTGTAGGGTAAAAATTTAATATGTCTAAGATGTAATCAGTAGATATTGCTACTTTCCTAAGTCTTATGACTGTAATGTAATAAAAAAAGAATGTGTACTGCCAAGAAATATGCTTATATACTTGCAAGAAAGTGAAAGTAAACACAGAAGATTCAGCAGCCTAACTCTCCTGTGTGTGAGCTGATTTCTCCGTCGCTATCACTGACTCCTTTACCATTCGTGCTGCGTTTGCACCCCACGATGCTGTTCTAGTATCCCCCGGCTGATAACTCGACTTTGGCAGCCGATAACCTGAGACTTCGGCAGTTGCCCCGAATGTGCTGCTCTGCGCCCCCTACTGAGACCAGACCTCAGCAAATCAGGAAACACAAACTATTTGACAATGGACACAGGATCCTCATGGAAAAGATGATGGAATTGGTAAATTCATCCAAGTCTAAACTCAAATATTTTTATTTTAATGACTTTCTCCTTAAATTCCCTTAGTTTTACCTATTATGTAGATAATGTTTTTTTTTTAAATATTATTTATTTATTTATTTTACTTTAGTTGTACACAATGCAAATGCATTTTATGTTATGTGGTGCTGAGGATCGAACCCGGGCCGTGCACGTGCCAGGCCAGCGCTCTGCCGCTGAGCCACAACCCCAGCCCCTTATGTAGATAATGTTAGGGTCATATAAGCTTTTGGGACACATAAAGCTCCAAAGCTAAAGAAAAAGACAGGAAAAAAAAAAAAAAGAAGAAGAAAAAAAATCTAAAGAACTCAAATGATACTCAAGAAACACTGAAAATAATTTAAGACTTAAAATAGTGACATGATTTTAACCTCTCATGAATCATAGTCAACATTAAATAATACATACAATGGGAGATGTAATTAGAAAATATATACAGGCCAGATGTGGTGGCACATGCCTGTAATTCCAGCTACTCAGAGGCCCAGGAAAGATGATTTTAAGTTTGAGGACAGCCTTGGCAAATTAGTGAGTTTGTCTCAAAAAACAAAACATAAAAAGGGCTGGGGATGTAACTTAGTGGTAGAAATGTCCAGGTTCAATCCTCAATATTGAAAAACAAACAGAGCTGGGGCTGTAGCTCAGTGGCAGAGCGCTTACCTAACATGTGTAAGGCACTGGGTTCGATCCTTAGCACCACATAAAAAAATAAACAAATAAAATAAAGGCATGCTGGGGCTGGAGTTGTGGCTCAGCAGTAGAGCACTTACTTGCCTAGCATGTGTGAGGCACTGGGTTCAATCCTCAGCACCACATATAAATAAATGAATAAAGTAAAGGTCCATCAATATCTTAAAAAAATTTTTTAAAACTAAAAAAAAAAGGCATGCTGTCCATATACAACTATCAAAAAAAACTTTTTGTAAAACAAAATAACATCTTTTGTCTATCAACTTGCGAATGTGGTTGTAGAGGATAGGCAGAATAATCTGCTCAGCTTCCAATTTCTACAGCATTTCCCCCAGGATAGTTAGTAGGGAAGATGCTGCCTGGTCAGCAGAATGTGACACATCTTCCTGATTGGTCCAACCAAGGATGGAAATGACATGAAGCCATGTTGCCTGCCATCTGGACAAAGCCATTCTGCTACCAGAGAGAAAATGTAGTTAATACAGAGAGTAAATTCTAGAAAAAGAGAGAATATATCCAGAAGCCTGAGTCCCTGGACTCCAGTTTCTAGAAACCCAGAAACCTCTGTACTTCTCCCATGACTCAGCTATTCAACTTTTTCTTAATTTCCAGGAAATAAGAATGCCAAATGCTGTAGTTGGGTAGTATCCCTAATTAACACGTGGTTCCTACAATACAAGTCATAGATAAAAATCACAATTAGGACTTTTTAAAAGCAACTAAGAATAAAGTTATATTTAACACACTCATTAAGCAGAAAAGTTTCCTACTGATCCTCTCTTGCCTTATTGATTAATCTTATAAAAGGATATTACCTTTTCTAGTGTTTTAATTACTGAATTTTTTTCACGTGTGCAATAATTTGTAGAGCAAGATCTTCGCTGTATTATATGTTGGAGTCTTTCTAGTTCTTTCTTATAATAATCTCGTTCTTCTTCTATACCTTTCAGAAATGTATCTAAACGAGAAGGTGACCTGTCTCGACGTTTTATTCCATGTTCTAGCCTCATCCTTTCAACTTCCAAAGTAAGTTCTTTTTCTGCAAATTAAAGTGGTTAAATCTTAAATGATGTCGCATGTAAAATGTGGATTAGCCAAATAAATAACATCAATAGCTTTTAGTATGATAGCTACTAGAAATCCTGAGCTGTTCTATGTATCACCTGCAAGTAGCAGATATATCAAAGGTAAATACTGAAAGAGGGGGGAAAAAAAAAAGCAAAATATAAAATGTTTAAATAAAAGTCCAAAAAGTCAGTCCCCCTGCTTTTTTCTTATCACAAGTTGGACACTATTTAATACTACAAAATGAAGCAATAAATTTCCACATGGTATCTTCTAGGGAACTGAAAATGTACTGGAAAAAAATATACCTGCAAATAATTAAGCATACTATGTACCAATTTAATATTAACCTTGAATTTAAGATAGTACACAAATATACAAAGAGATCACAATAACTCACCTTCCTTCAGAAAAGCACAATTATTAATTTTTAACATAGAAATCACTTTTTTTTTTTTTTTTTTTTTTTTTTGTACCAGGGATTGAACTCAGGGGCACTGGACCACTGGGCCACATCCCCAAGCCCTTTTTTGTATTTTATTTAGAGACAGGGTCTCACTGAGTTGCCAAGTGCCTCGCCATTGCTGAGGCTGGCTTTGAACTCGCGATCCTCCTGCCTCAGCCTCCCAAAGTGCTGGGATTACAGGCGTGCGCCACCGCGCCCGGCAGAAATCACATTTTTAAAGAGTCAAAAGTAACTGAACACTGACAACTTTGTATAGTTCAACCCAATTTAATTACAACTCTGGGGCATGGAATGATTTTCATGATGTATTCTGATTCACTCCATCTTTTTAATTCATTCAGCAGGTATGTTTTGAGCACTTACTATATGTCAACACTAAGGATTCAAGTATAAAAATCACAGCCATGGTCAAACAATTGTTCTCATGGTAGAAAGACAAAAGCTACAGTGTGTAATGCAAATTGGAGGCTAAACTGACAAATTCATCCCAACGGGTAACCAGGAGGAGGTAAAAATAATGTAGAAGAGTGGGAAGGAATGGACAATTGTTTTAAATTCTAAGAAGTTAAACAAGCTAATGAATGAAAAACACCCACTGCATTTAGGACAATGAAAGAGAATGATGACTTTAACAACAGCAGTTTCATTGGTAAGGTGGGGACAGGCCAAATGCAGTAGACTGAGGAGTTAAGGGGTAGCAGGTGATCAAACAGAAACAGTAAGTGTGCATTTTAAGTTGATACAAGTGTATATTTCCAAAAAAAGATTCTATAATTTTCTTTTTCTGACTGGTTTTCTTTTTAGTCTTAATTCTGTTATCACTCTATCTCAAAGAAAGATATACTTCCTTTGCAAAATGTTCAAGAAGATTCCCTGTACCAACAAGTCAAAATATAAAAGAATTCTTAAGTCCTTGAGATTTTTACCTTATCTATAGTACCTATCATGGTTTCTGGTTCATAGTAATCAATCAAGAAATATTCATTAAGTGAATGAATGAACTATCATATACTATAAAAAAATAACATGAAGAACAAACCACTATCACTTTTTAGTTAACATTTTATATCTTACCTATAGCTGCAAAACCTTCCAATTTTTTGCTAAGTCTTTGCTTTTCTTGTTCAAGCTGATGCACAACAGTTTCTAGGTCTGATTTTAGAAGGAGTTCATCATTCAGTCTCTCCTTTTCTTTATGGCATAAACTTAATTCCTGCAAATTTAATAGTATAATTAATAAGTCTACTTATAGTAGGTATATTTAAATAGTATTATATATTAATAGCATATATATTTAAATAGTATTATATATGCTTATATGTAATATTATTTATAATAGTATTATATGTAATACTATTTAAAATAGTATTTTACATTTATATATAATACTATTATATATGAAATAATACTATATATATATTCACATATATTTACATATATGCTATATATTTATATGGAATAAAATATAGTATATAATACTATTTATAATAGGTCTATAAAACGTAGCAATTAGAGGTAAAATAGATATTTTTGTAAGAACATTTATAAAACAGCAATTCATATGTGTGTGTGTGTACACATACTTTAAATTAGTTGAACACAGTTTCAACTGAATTATCAACTATAGCCATAAGTACCATAAGAATATGGTACTCATAAAACCCAATTATTATAACAATGCTCCTTTGTGGATGGTAGAATCCTAAGATTTTATTTTCTTCCAATTTGTTTAGCATATTGTCCTTCCCCCCCCCCAAATAATCACGAACTTGTGCAATAAAAACTTTTTTTTTTTTTTTTTGGTACTGGGGATTGAACTCATGGGCACTTGACCACTGGGCCACATCCCCAGCCCTTTTTTGTATTTTATTAGAAGCAGGGTCTCACTGAGTTACTAAGTGCCTGGCCATTGCTGAGGCTGGCTTTGAACTCGCGATCTTCCTGCCTCAGCCTCCCAAAGTGCTGGGATTATAGGCGTGCGCCACCGCGCCCGGCTGTGCAATAAAAACTTTTAAACTTATGTTTAAAGAGGGCAGTATAAGGCATACTGTTCTCAGAATACCATATAAATTCATAACTACATTGGTTATTCTCTCAACCTCATCGGCAGAACAGGAATAGTAAAACCAGAATACCCAGGATTCACTTAGGGATCAATCTGTGGATGTGAAGCATTTTGCAGTATCCAGCATGTCCACCATGCTTAATAAATGTTAGCTATTAATATCATCATTATTAAAATATATAATATATAGCACTAATGAAAATATAATAGAGGTCACAAAGTACCTGCAGCAACATTTTACTTCATCCAGCACTACTGAAACTTGTTATAGTTCTCTGAGACAAGCATTATGAATCAAATGCAATACTTATAGTGAGCATAAAAAAAAAAATTCCTTGCCCTTATCAAGTTCATAATGCAACAAAAACATCATTGAAATACCTACTTTACATTTATTGACACAATGGAAGAATTTTATGAGACTCAGGAATGGACAACATTTACCAGGTTAAGCTAATTAATTATTCAAAGTTGAATTAAGGATTTGTTAAGTTGAATAAAAAAGGAAGTCACTGTGGTATATGTGTCATTCAGTTTCCATACAAAAATCAACAAGTATCTGAGTATTTACTATGTGCAGCATATATGTACAGCATATACTTAATGAGAAAACACGTGTATCAGTATCAGTCTTTGTTTCTAATGTTAAAGGAACTCTTCCAATTTAACAGGATATTTAAAAAAAAAAAAAAAACTCAATCTTTTGGGGGACCACCCAGTTCACCCTGTATGCAAGACATTTCTTCTGCTGGTTCCAGACTGTATGCTGTATCAGGTTTCTGCCATCATGATTATTATCTTTTCCATTAGAAGACAATCAGAACAAGCAATATAACTAGGAAAATCATTTGTATTACACCAAAGCTATTAAAAGAGGACTGTTTTTTTTTTTTTTAAACGAGGGGTCAATTTCTCCCTTTTTAAGGTTTTTGATTCTTATTTTCTTCAAACTTTTATAAATTTTTTATTTGTTCTTTTTAGTTATACATTACAGTATAATGTATTTTGACATATCATACATATATGTTTTTTGACTTCTGGCTGTACATGATGTGGAGTTTACAGTAGTCATGTATTCATATATAAGCACAGGAAAGTTATGTCAGATTCATTCTGTCTTTCCTATCTCCATCCCCCTCCCTCCCCTTCATTGCCCTTTGTCTAATCCAGTGAACTCTATTCTTCCCATTATCCCACTGGGTTATTGTGAGTTAACATCTGCATATCAGTGTGAACATTTGGCCTTTGGTTTTTTGGGGGATTGGCTTATTTCACTCAGCAGGATAGTCTCCAGTTCTATCTATTAGCCAGCAAATGCCATCATTTCATTCTTCTTTATGGCTGAATAATATTCCATTGTATATATGTGCCACATTTTCTTTATCCATTCGTCTATTTACAGGCACCTAGATTGGCTCCATAGCTTAACTATTGTGAATTAGCTGCTATAAACATTGATGTGGCTGCATCACTGTAGTATGCTGATTTAAGTCCTTTGGTATATGCTAAGAAGTAGGATAACTGGGACAAATGGTGGTTTCATTCCAAGTTTTTCAGGAATTTCCATACTGCTTTCCACAGTGGTTGCACCAATTCTGAGTGCTTTTTAATAATAGCAAATATATCAAATAATTGCCAAGTTCTGATTTTAATATTAGTGAACTGATAGGTCATAGAGTAGTTTAAAAGAATGTAAAATCCCTAACAGGTTTTCAAATTTTGAATTTTACTTATATACATACTATATAAAAGATTAAAGAATTCTAAAAATATAAAATTGTGTATCTATGCAGAATATCATTCAGCTATAAAAAGGAAGGAAGTATTACCATATGCTACAACATGCATAAGCGTTGAAAACATTATGCTGACAGGTGCAGTGACACACACCTGTAATCCCAGCAACTCAGCAGGAGGATTTCAAGTTCAAGATCAGCCTCATCAACTTAGACCCTGTCTCAAAATTAAGAAAATAAAAAGGGCTGAAGATATAAATATAAAAACTTTAAAAAGTGGCTCAGTAGTGGAATGACTCTGGGTTCAACCTGTAGCACCACCACCACCAAAAACAAAACAAAACATTATGCTAAGTGAAAGAAGCCATATATTATAAGGTTCCATTTATATTGATAGTCAGAATAGACAAATCTATATAAACTGAAAGTACATGAGAAAGGTCAGGATGAGGCGAGGGGAATAAAGAGTGACTGCTGATGGGTATAAGATTTCTTTTAGGTTATTAAACTGTTCTAGGGGCTGAGGCTGTAGCTCAGTGGTAGCACTTGCCTAGCACGTGTGAGGCACTGGGTTTCGATCCTTACCACCACATAAAAATAAACAAATAAAATAAAGGCATTCTATCCACATACAACTATAAAAAAAGTTTAAAAAAAACTATTCTAGGATTATATAGTAGTGATGGTTGCACAACTTTGTGACTATTCTAACCACTGAATTTTACACTTAAAAGTGAGGTGCTAAGCAATTCAGTGAGACCCTGTCTCTAAATAAAATACAAAATAGGGCTGGGGATGTGGCCCAGTGATTGAGTGCCCCTTAGTTCAATCCCCGGTACCCTGCCCCCAATCCAAAAAAAGAATATGGTGATATTTAAACTATATGTCAATAAAAAATATATATGTAAAATAAAACATAAAACTTTCTTTCTGAAAATGCTGGCAATTCAATATGACATTAACTTACCAGTTGAAGTTTTGCCATTTTTTCTTCAAGATTCCGCATTTCAGAGAGGTTTCTTTTAATCTCTTTCTAGGAATAAAAAGCCTGTTAGGTAAACACTTAAAAAAGTCTTAAGAATACTTAATACTAAGTCGTAATGTAATAAGACCAAGTAATTTTTCTAGTGGTTCATATGTTCCCCTTCACCAGTAAGATCTAAGGCTTTAGCCCTAAAACTCATTTCAACAAAGAAGATTCTCTTTAATATTATGCTGTCCTGAATGCTTATAGGGACCTATTTATAACATCTGAAAAAAAGGGACCACTTGAAACTCTTTTTTTCTTGTACATTTGTGGGACTTCCTTGGACCCTGGGTTTTAGGACATATCCTATGGTACTGTCATTTCCTAGTTTCCTACTCTATTTGCTTTCTCCCCACATGCTTTTACCAACCCGGATAAATATTTTAAAAAAAGAATATTAAGTCTTCCAATCCATGAATAATGTATTTCCACTTATCTATAACTTCTTTAAATTTTCAGCAATGTTTTGTAGTTTTCTTTTTTAATATTTATTTATTTGTTTTAGTTGTACACAATGCTTTTATTTATTTATTTTTTAATATGGTGCTGAGGATTGAACACGAGCCGTGCACGTTCTAGGCGTGCGCTCTATATACCTGAGCCACAACCCAGCCCTGTTTTGTAGTTTCTGAGTTTTTCACTTTGTTGGTTAAATTCCATTCTTTTTGATGCTGTAATAAGTGATGTTTCTTAATTTCCTTTTTTGATTTCTTATTAGTGTATAAAATCATCTTATTTTGTGTTGATTTTGTAACCCATAACTGTTGAATTTATTATCTTTCGTGTGTGGAGTCTAAAGATTTAAAGATCATGTTATCTGTAAACAGAGATAATTTTATTCTTTCCTTGCAATTTATATGCCTTTCGTTTCTTTTTCTTACCCTACTGCTCTGGCTAGGACTTTCAGTACTATGTTGAACAGAAGGGATGAAAGTATGTATCTTAAGACTTGTTTGTTATTTTAAAGAAAGTTTTCAGTCTTTCAATACAGAGTATGATGTTTGCTGTGTATTTTTCATAAATGTTTTTTATTATATTGAGGTAGTTTCTTTCTAGTCCACTAATTAGTGAAGGTTACATTGTATAAAATCAGTTCAGTGATATAGAGCAGTGTGCTATTCAATTTGGGTTATATATATTCCTGACAAAGTTCCCAAGTATTATGTAAAACTCTGGTATGTACATAGTTTTAAGGAATCAATAGTTGGATACTTAATTTGCACATTCAGTGCTTCTTAAAAACGATCTACCTAAGAAATTGCTTTAAGCCTCAGTATCATGTGAGTTATCCATCCCTACTTTCCTTTTCATACTCTTCTAAAGAAAGGCTTATACCTCATTTATGTCACAATGGCACACTACTTCAAGATATAAAAAACAAACAAACAAACAACAACAAAAACTTTAGGAATACCAGATAAAAAGATTAATTAGAGGGTCTTGGGGAGGCCACTCAGTGGCAGAGAGCTTGCCTAGCAAGTGTGAGGCCCTGAGTTCAGCATTACTCATTCTACCAAAAAAAAAATATGAAATGCTAAAATGTTGGGGTTGACTAAAAGCTTTAAATAAGACACATTTTCTCTCATTATATATAATTTTATTAATAGATGTATTTCCAATAAAATTCTATCTTTTAAAAATTTATCAACATTTGTGGTATTATGGTCACTTTCACCCCTGATTATTAACATTTTTCTGAGAAAATGTTAACACTTCGAACTTTACAGTTACAGGAAATTTTTTTTTTTTTTTTTTTTTTTTTTGTGGTTACCGGGGATTGAACTCAGGGGCACTCGACCACTGGGTCACATCCCCAGCCCTTTTTTGTATTTTATTTAGAGACAGGGTCTCACTGAGTTGCTAAGTGCCTCGCCATTGCTGAGGCTGGCTTTGAACTCGCGATCCTCCTGCCTCAGCCTCCCAAAGTGCTGGGATTACAGGCGTGCGCCACCGCGCCCGGCTAGGAAATTTTTTTAAATAAAAATTTTGATCCATATACTTTTTTATTCCAAACAGGTATAATAGAGTGAATATAAAAAGATATTTAAGGGGTTGAGGTTGTGGCTCAGTGATAGAGCACTCGCTTGGCATGTGTGAGGCACTGGGTTTGATCCTCAGCACCACATAAAAATAAATAAAATAAAGGTATTGTATTCATCAACAACTTAAAAAAATTAAAATTAAAAAAAAATTAAGCATAAAATATGTTAAAATAAAATTTTGTGAAAATTTCATGGAGAAAGGGTCATTTAGATTTCATTGGCTATACCTAAAAGAACAATGAGAGCTTTATTTTAAGAGATCAGACTAGAAATTTCATGCTTTGCACCTATTTTAATTAAAAATGAAAAAAGTGAGCTATCATCTTTGAAATGTACAATGTCATATAGTTTTAAAAGACACCTTTCAGTGACTCTTGAGCAAAAAATGACAAGACAAACTTCAGAAAAATCTGTCCCACTGCAGATAAAAGACAGAGATGGAAATCTTAAAGGAAAACAGTATAGAGTTTAGAGATTTATCCCAAGACTAGATATGCTTCAAAAAAAACTCCCAACTGGCTAGCATAAATGCAATCATTTAGTGGGTGTAAACAAAACTTAAGAAAACTTTAAATACAAAACAAAGATGAAAAACACATACAAGAAAATAAACAACCTTTACAGGAACATCATTGTGTTTTAGGAGAATTCATGAATACTTTCACAACCTAGATACATCATTACCTTTGCTTCCCCAAGTTCTTTATCAGCAGTCTCAAGTACTTCTTCTTTATGTCTTTCCAACTGCTGTGCTAACTGATCTATTTCAGTTAATTCTTGGCAGAGTTTTTCATTTTTGTTACTTAAACTAACAACTTCAGATGTCACTGTTTCCTTGCTTTCCACAAGCTCTTGAATATGCTTCTCCAGGTCTTTATTAGCTTGCTGAAGAAAGTCAACCTAAATTAAATTTGTAATTCATAAGGCAAATGAATCTGGCAATTATGCTGAATACTGAACTTTCAAATAACATTTCAAAAAGACACATTTTAAGAGATACTGAAATTAAAACCACAGCTATTTTATATTTGTAAACTTAAACACTATTTTATTTGTAAAACTGACAATGTGTGGTTTAATGAAAAATATATATCCATTGGCTTTATTTTCAAGCACAGAAGAAAAGGATAAGTCAGAAATTTGTGTGAATTTTCTTCCAACATAGAGTTCTAAAAATATGACAAGAATATCACAATGATATTAGAAATGTGCTGTCCAATATAGAGGCCACTTGCATCTATCGTCATGTGGCTACTGAGTACTTGAAGTATTGCTAGTCCAAACTGAGATACACTATAGATATAAAATATTCACGATTTCCAAGTCCTGGTTTAAAAAAAAACAACGCAGGGGCTGGGGTTGTGGCTCTGCGGCAGAGCGCTCACCCCGCACGTGCGCGTCCCGGGTTCGATCCTCAGCACCACATAAACATAAATGCATTGCATTGTGTACAACTAAAGTAATTAAGTAAATATTTTAAAAAAACATCGCAAAAAACATTACAAGATTTTGGATACACTGGGGTAAATATATTAGTATAATTAAAATTTCGTTTTTTTACCTTTTAAAATCTGGCTACTAGAAAATTTTAAATTGCATACTTGGCTCTTATCATATTTCAATTATACAGCACTGTTCTACAGCTACGGATAATATTTCTTACTTATTCTATTCTGGTTACAGCTCAGGCAGCTGTGACACACCTAAACTTCTAAAGTTCATGTGCCATGCCTTATGGAACTCTCTTGCTCTTCCACCCTTCAGTCAAATGCATGGCCTAAGTGGATAAAAGGTACAAATTTAATTTAAATATATTAAAATCACCTTTTTCACATTATAAAAGAAATACAGTCAGAAATTTTTTAAAAATTAAATTAAAATTTAATAATTAAAAAAGCCATCCACTAGAATAATCCATTACACAAAGATAAGTTTTATTAGTATATTTTGGTATATTCTCTTTCAGCATTTTCCATTTCCAAACACACAGATTTTTTTTTAAAGTAGATTGAAAGTCACACTATGCCTGCTGTTCATTTTTTAAAAAATGTTTAACATTATGTTATATATATCTTAATATCTGCCTCATTAAATATTTCTTAACAACAAGGTTTTTCAATAACTGCAATTTGGTTCTAAATATAATAAACAAGGTTTTTCAATAACTGCAATTTGGTTCTATCAAATTTTTCCCACTGTAAATAATACCTCAGTGAACAATTTCGTTACTTTTACAAACCCACAGACCATTAAAAAACACTTAAGATTTCATATACTTACTGAAATAATCATAAGAGCCATTACCTGAATATTTAAATGAGCAATAAGCTTTTCATTGGATTTATTTCTGTTCTCCAGAGACAGGATATCAGGGGAGCAACCACCATCCAAAGTACCTGACAGTCTTTCTATTTCTCGTTCTCTTAGCTCAATCTGAAGACATAAAGTCATACCATCATGTTTTAAAAATCTAGTTGTGGACCATATGATTAACCTTGAACATTTATTTGGAAATGTTCCACAATGCACATGAGATAAACATTCATATTTGTAACCACACATAAAATGCATACATGTAGAGCAAAAATAAGTAGAAAATGCCAATATAGTCAGGTGTAGTGACATATGCCCATAACTTCAGTGAATTGAGAAGCTGAGGCAGGAGACTCACAAGTCTGAGGACAGGCTTAGCAACTTAGCAAAATCCTGTCTTAAAATAAAAAATGAAAAGAGCTGGGGGTATAGGTCAGTGGTAGAGCACCTTTGGGTTTAATCCCAATTACCACAAAAAAAAAAAAAAAAAAAAAAAGAAAAAAAGAAAAGAAGGAGCAAGCCAACATAGCTTTCATAATTATTTTCATTGACTAGACACTTCCTAATTAATTTTTAGATTTTTCCACCTCCTCTAAGATTAGGCAATGCTCATATAAAAAAGAAACTTGCTAACAGATCATATTCATATTCAAATACTAGAACTGAGTCCAAACTATTTCTGTGCCCCATGGAATAAATGCAGTATGAGTGAATGGAATAAATGTGAAATGAATGAATGGAAAACACTCAGAAAACTGAATTGCTCTGAGTCTCAGTATTTAAAAAGGATAACAAACAAGGGTGAATTTCATTTCTATTATTCAGAAAACACAGACATAATAAAAACATCATAATGATTAACCATAAATTGTCACTAATTCACATGCCAAAATTTGGAAAAATACACATAATTCCAAGCTTTGGTTTTATTTTCTGAAGAAAAACAAAACCAAAACATTCAACATTCAATTCCATTAACAATTATTGAGCACAGAACTAGGCATGCAAAGATGTATGAAACATGGTCTCTGACTTTCAGGAACACATAGCTTTATAGGGAAAACCAGCAAATAAACCAATAATTGCTACATAGCACAGCAAAGAATGAATAAAAGATACCAGTATATAGCACCAAAAGTAATTACGGGAATTAAGTAACTTACTCTACATGGTTAGTTTATTGTGGAAATTAGCAAAGACTTTACCAAATAAATATGTCCAAAAGGTTATAAACAATGTTATAAAAGAAAAGATGAGGGGCTGCGGTTGTGGCTCAGTAGCAGAGTGCTTGCCTAGCAATGCATGGCCTGGGTTTGATCCTCAGCACCATGTAAAAACAAAGACATAGCCGGGCACGGTTGCCTGTAATCCCAGCACTTCGGAGGCTGAGGCAGGAGGATCGCAAGTTCAAAGCCAGCCTCAGCAATGGCGAGGCACTTAGCAACTCAGTGAGACCCTGTCTCTAATAAAATACAAAAAACGGCTGAGGATGTGGCCCAATGGTCGAGTGCCCCTGAGTTCAATCCCTGGTACCAAAAAAAAAAAAAAAAAAAGACACGTGTACAACTAAAACAAATAAATAAATATTAAAAGAAAGAAAGAAAAAGAAAATATGAGTGTTCCAGACAATAAAACAATGTGGTATCTTTGAGTTAGGAGAAATGGCTCAGTAAGACTGGATTGTAATGTACAGTGGAACTTGTGGCTGGAGATGAGTTCAAGGAATTAAACTTTAACAGAAAGAATAACCCCCTACCCACTGTTTTGTCTTTTTTTGTGTGTGTGTGTGGTACTAGGTTGAATTCAGGGACATTGTACCAGTAAGCTATATCCCCAACCCTTTTTATTTATTTTTAATCTTGAAACATTAATAAATCATTCATACTAATCTTGCTAAATTACCCAGGTGGCTTTGATCTTGCAATAACTCCTGCCTCAGTCTCCTGAGCAGCTGAGGTTACAGGAATGCCCTACCACTCCCAGCTATACCTATTAAGTCTTTCAAAAGCCTGAATATAAATATTGATAATTTTATATAAGTACTGTGCACTGCCTGATTGTGCCACTGAAGCTCCAATATTGCTAATTTTAGAGGTAAAAATAGGAAGTTAAAATGACCTGATGATATCCCAAGGAGGGCAGTATTGTAAATTGGGGAAAGAGCTTGAGAACAGCAAAATGGGCACAGGGGATTGAACCCAGGGACTTAGGCATGCTAAGCATGCATTCTACTACTGAGTTACACCTCTAGCACCACAAAATTTGAAATGTGTGCTGAGTAAAAAAACACACTCGAGGAAAAAGAACAGTAATAACTAATAACATAGTGGGCTCAACTAAGATCAATAACTATAATAAATGGTGGTTTCAATTAGAATGGCAAACAATTTTCTCTGAACACCTCAGTCACCTCACAGAGATGATATAGACTGCCCAGTTTATGTTCCTAAATTACCTGGATAAAAATGTGCTGAAAGTGTGATTGTGAACTTAAAAATACCAACAGTATTCAACTCATATGCACATTTGATATTTTTAACAACTCTTCATAAAGTAAAAATCTTTGGTTAATGTTGGTATAATTTCCTTTAACTCCATTTTTATCCAAGTAATCTTCAAAGTACTTTACAAACTTAACAGTTATACCAAAAATTAAGTAACATCTATAATTGTTCGTGCAAATCACTTTACTCCACAACTGCAACCATTGCAGAAAATGAAAAACATGTTATCCAAATTTAAACTTCAGTAAGCATATTAAGAAAGCAAACTTGTAATATGGCCAAGAGATCAATAGATATAAAGTGACAAAATTTGAGATGGTTGATTTAACTCTGCATCTATTCATTCTTCTGCTTCTTAAGAAAACTGCTTTATAAGGTACTAATGCTTATAGAGAAAACACAAAAAATATAGGAATACAGAGGAATTATCTCTAAAGAGATTTAAGTTCAAAATGACAATATCTGTGAGAAGTAAAAAAGTTATAAAAATACAATTATCAAACACAGCATGCTTCAATAAAATCCCTCCTGATGGAGGCAGTACTGTGTTTATAAAATTCTATTTGAGGAGATAGATGTTTCACCTAAGAGAAAAAGAAACAAACCAAACCAAAATAAAAGATGATTATTCACCTCAAAGAATAACAAAGAAATGGACCAGGCGCTTTAAAGCCATCTAAGCCATTTCAGCTATTAACTCTATTCAAACAAATTGATGGAAAAGATAAAGGCTATATAAAAAAGTTAGTATCAGGAGCTAGGCACCGGGTGGCGCACGCCTGTAATCCCAGCACTTTGGGAGGCTGAGGCAGGAGGATCGCGAGTTCAAAGCCAGCCTCAGCAATGGCGAGGCACTTAGCAACTCAGTGAGTCACTGTCTCTAATAAAATACGAAAAAGGGCTGGGGATGTGGCTCAGTGGTCTAGTGCCGCTGAGTTCAATCCCCAGTACCAAAAAAAAAAAAAAAAAAGTTAGTATCAGTAACATCAAATAAAACTGAATTCTAGTTATGATCACAGCACATTCATTTCAATCCCAAATATGTAAGTAACAAAAATCCTACCTGCTTGCTGTAATCTTTTATGCCACTTTCCATCACTGCTAACTTTTCTTGTAGCTGGTAGACTTCCTGCTGAAGCTCTTGAATCCTAAAACATATTTGTAACTAATATCAATACACATATACTTTTGTTAGGAAAAGACAAAATAACAAGATATGAAAATAGAATGGGCTCTTTTAAAAGTTCTATATTTCTGCTTCTCAGTGAGGGATAAAGTGCCAAAGGGTCCCAAAGTCTCAAAATAATTACAGCATATCATCTTTGAGGGTTTTTGTAGGAATCAATTTTAAAAATTAGTAAATAATTGGAAACCTACATACATTATACAATAAACTCCTCACTACTGCATTTAAAAAAATATTTATTTATTTGTTTTAGTTGTACACAATGCCTTTATTTTTACATGGTGCTGAGGATCAAACCTGGGCCGTGCACATGCTAGGTGAGCGCTCTACTGCTGAGCTACAACCCCAGCCCCCTCACTACAGCATTTTGATTCTTAGATTCAGGAAACATAGTCTGGTTCAAAATTCTCACCATCATTAATTGAAATAAGAGACTAAAATGTGTTTTAGGACCCTAACTGTGTACTGTCTAATAAACTACTCTGCAATCTTGGGAGAAGGAAAATATTGAGAAAACTTCAATTGTCCAAGTGACTCCAGCAAAATATCTACTCTTTTTGGAACTTAGAATCAAGATTTTGTTCAACATACCTGAATTCTACAAATACCCAAATGTATTTATACTACTTCAACATGATACAACCTACTTTTATACTGGAAAGAAAAAGCCTGCTTTAAGAGAGATTTTCCATGAGGTAGGTTAAGTGAGGTTAGATACAGCTCAACCCTACACCCAAGCTTTCCTACTAATCTAGTTCAAAAGAAGAATATGTATACAAGTGCATACTTACAAATTCATGAATGACTGGATACATACAAAATGTGTGTGTACAAACTAAATTGAACACGCAAAGAGATTCATATCACCTATACAATACAAATAATTTTTAAAATAATACTAACACATTGTCTGAGAAGTATTAGATTACAACAGAAGAACAAAATACAAAGTATTTCACAGGTAAAGTAACTATGTATGCACAGTAGGGCAGGATGGATCTAGCCTGCAATTCCAGCTACTCAAGAGGTTGAGGCAGGAGGATCACAAATTCAAGGTGATCTTGGGCGACTTAGCAAGACCCTATCTCAAAATAAAATAAAAAGGCTTGGGGATATAGCTCAGAAGCACAGCACTTGCTTAGCATGTGCAAGGTCTTGGATGTCATCCCCGATACAGGGGGGATAGGGAGGTGAGTACATAATATTGTGTGAGAATAACCAAGTAAAGAGATCCTAATCTGTATCTCAACCAATGCTCTTTTCAAAATTATTATATTAAGATTAATAAGCTGAAAAAACTTTCCCCAAAATCTCTGCATAAAATACAAAATAAAGTTATCTACACTAGTTCCATTAATGTATCCCATAGTTTGAAATGCTTTCCCAGTTATCACCAGTGCTGTTTGCTTGCTCCTTTGAACCCCTTATAATTTTCTTAATAGCATTTCATGCATTTCTCTTGTTCCATCTCCACTACTGGACTTCAAGCTTCTCAAAAGCAGTAGCAACACTTTATTCATCTTTATATCCTGAAAACACTTAACACAGTGCCTTGCTCAGGAGGCTTAACACTTTTTTTAATGTTATTATATTTTTTAGACCTTTATTCATTCATTTTTATGTGGTGCTGAGGATCAAACCAAGTGCCTCACACATTCTAGGCAAGCACTCTACCACTGAGCTACAACCCAGCCCCACTTAAAGAGTTTTCAGTTAAAAGAAATTTATGATTCTACTTTAAAAGAATATAAGCACAGAGGCAGATAAATCTTAAGAATTTCAAATCCTGTTATAAATCTATTCATGTCCAACTGGCATTTGATATAAATCTGATTCCTGTAAAAGATTCCTCAGAGATGAAAATAAATGTGTAAGCAAGTCTACTAAAATAGGTTCTTGATAACATGAAATTATTTCAAAGCATGTATAGACAGAAACCTCAGATTCATGATCTATTTGAAATCAAAGTTCCAAAACAAGCAAAAACATTCTATTATCATTCAGAAAGTATTGAGTTCTTGTGCAAAGTTCTGTGCTAGTTACAGGGGATAGAACAGTTAACAAGACAAAAGTCTTCCTATCAAGAAACTTACAGTTAACCCAGTGATCAATAAAGCCAACAAAGAATTATTATTATTATTGTTTTGGGTGTTGGGGATTGAATCCAGAGCCTTGCCCATGCTAAGCACACTACCACTAAGCTCCACCCTCAGCCCCCAACAGAGAATAATTTAATGCACCTATTATCAGCCACTTGCAGGAGGTCTGCAATGTAAGGGTCATCTGGCTGTGGAACTGGATAACAACTAACTTCAGAGGGAGGGACCGGTTCATCTATTTGCATACGCTGGCGCCTGAAAGCAATGCTTCTTTTCTTGCCACCTAAAAAAAAACAAAAACAAAAACAAAAAAACCAAATGAGTGTCTTAAAAATTAAGGGGAAACAAAATAAAACACCATCTAAGAATTAAATATTCTAGTGGGGCTGGTTGTGCACACCTGTAATCCCAGCAGCTCAGGAAGCTAAGGCAGGAAGATCTTGAGTTCAAAGCCAGCCTTAGCAACAGGTTTAAAGCAACTTAGTGAGACCCTGTCTCTAAATAAAATACAAAAAAGGGCTGGGGGTGTGGCTCAGCGGTTGAGTGCCCCTGAGTTCAATCCCTGGTACCGCCACCCCTCCCCCCCAAAAAAAATTAAATATTCCAGGATAGTCTCTGTTATAAAGTATGTCTAATTCATATTACCTTTGTATTGTTGTTGTTACTGGAGACTAAACCCAGAAGCTCCTCTACCACTGGATTATATCCCCAAGCCTTTTTATTCCTTTTCATTTTTTATTTTGAGACAGGGTCTCACTAAGTTGCTGTGGCTGGCCTCAAACCTGGGATCCTGTCTCAGTCTCCCAAGCCAATGGGATTAAAGGTGTTTACTACCATGCCAGGCTCACATTACATATTGATTAAATGTTTTATCCTTTATATGTAAACATCCACCCTAATCTTTAAACAATGTATTCCTAAAACCTCAGCAAGACATGGATATAAAACTAATTTTATATGCCTACATGTTTGGCATATATACCCAGATTTAATTTGTTCCTTGGCCAGATGGGGACTAGCCTTTGGCAAAATTAAAAACTCAGTGTGGCTTGTAGTGTTTGCTATTATGAACTCAAGAAATCATCAGGAATAGAAAACTGCCATATGAGGGGCTTAAGGCAGTGAGAACTAAAGTACACATACTGATTAAGTAATGTCAAAAGAGCAAGTAACAGAATTTTTAAAAATTAGAATATGATGGAATATCACCTATAACATAAGTCATGCAGTGAAGGAGCCTATAATCAAGGAGATAGCTAAAGATTGCGGTTAGCTGAGAGCCATAAAAGATGTTCTAGTTTCCACCTGATAGTAATACATTATCCAAAGAATCTTTGTATGCCCGTGAACACTGCGTGACGCACCTGTAAGCTCGAGCTGTAAGCACGTGTCCTTGTTAAAGCTATATGTATATAACTGGGTGAGTTTGGTTAGTGTGGTGTGGGAAGAAGAAGAAGGTGGTGGTTGGAGTTAGAGCGTTTGGAGTGATTGCTGGAGCCGGAGAGAGAAGAAGAATAAAAGACCTTTTTTCATTTTCATCCTGCCTCCTAATTTTCCTGCGGCGTTCGTTGCTCCAAGGCGGTTTCCGCTTCAGGCAGCAACAAGTGGTGGCCTGTACGGGGAATTCGGCGGCAAGGTAAGAAAAAAGAAAATTTAAAAATATGGGAGCGAATATAACAAAAAGTTGGTTTATAAAAGCCACGAATGAAATTTTTGATAGCGAGAACTCAGAGGATAGTGAGAAAAGTGAACAAGAAAGCATATCCTCTGACTCAGTTGAGACCAGCAAGGAGAGCAGTAATATAAATTCAAAAGTAAGAACTGCAAAAGCCATCAGAAGCTTAATAAAATTAGCTGAGGAGTATGTACTCTCCTTAGAAGCTGAAACTCAGGATACTAGTGAAAGTGATAATAGTAACAAGGAGCCAAACCATGAGAGTACGGTCTCCTCCACTGAGCCAGTTAGGAATTATGAAGCTAGTAGTGAGGAGGAATCAAAAAGCGATTCAGGGAGCACAGTCTCCAATAAAAAGAACAAAAAGAAATTAAAAAAGAGAAAAGACCGTCAAATAGAGGGACCACTAGTGCCCTCTGCTCCTTCATGGATAGAATACCTAACAGAAACAATAAGGAGTATTGATCAGAATGTACGTGCCCTTGAGGTAGAAATTGGCAGCCTTTCTGAGCGCTTATACGCTCTCAAACAACATAGACCGCAGGAGCACCTAGAACTGCCAGTATTTCAAAATGAACAGGGACAAAGATATCACGAGTCCCTAGACTTTAAAACAATAAAGAATTTTAAAGACGCGGTAATGACCTATGGGCCTCAAGCTCCGTTCACATTAAGTATGATAGAGTCACTTAACACCCTAACCTTAGCCCCCTCAGATTGGAAAAGTCTATGCAGAGCGGTACTAAGTGGGGGACAATACCTAATCTGGAAAACTCAATTCCAGGAACTTTGTTCAGAAATAGCAAAGAGAAATGCTGCAGCAGGTTTCCCTCAACGCAATATAGATATGCTCACAGGGGAGGGTCAGTTCGCCGAACTACAAAATCAGCTACAATACGATCCAGGTGTGTATGCCCAGATACACACTGTAGCTGTGAAAGCCTGGAAGACAATCTCAGGCACAGGGGATCTGCAAGGCAGCCTATCAAAAGTTATACAAGGGCCTAACGAACCTTACGCTGATTTTGTAGATAGACTCTTAAAAACAACATCTAGAGTTTTTGGCGAAGTCGAGCAAGCTATGCCTCTAGTTATCCAATTAGCGTACGAGAATGCTAATAAATATTGCCAGGATGCAATAAGGCCGTGGAGAAGTAAAAAAGACTTATCAATTTATATCAGACTGTGCAAAGACATTAACGAGGCTGTTATCACAGGCAACGTAATTGCTGCAGTGATGAAAAATTCCTCCCCTCAAAATTCCCAAAGGTTTCAACCTAGAACAGGATATTCCAGACAAAAGTATTATAATCAACCAAGATATGCTAAGCAATATCCCCCAAGGGTAATAAGATCAAATTCATACCGCGCTCCAGGCCGATGCCCCAGGTGCAAAAAGGGTATACATTGGGCCAATCAATGCCATTCCAGATATGATATATATGGAAATGATTTATCAAGGATTTCAAAAAACGGGGCACGGGGCCCAATGCCCCGGGGCCCACAAATGTACGAGGCACTAGAGGAGGAATGCGCACTAGAGGAGGAATGCCCTCAGATCCAAATGATTCCTCGTCACAATCCCTCCTACCCATTAACGCCCTTATCAGAGGGACAAGAGGAAGCGCAGGAAAATTAGGAGGCAGGATGAAAATGAAAAAAGGTCTTTTATTCTTCTTCTCTCTCCGGCTCCAGCAATCACTCCAAACGCTCTAACTCCAACCACCACCTTCTTCTTCTTCCCACACCACACTAACCAAACTCACCCAGTTATATACATATAGCTTTAACAAGGACACGTGCTTACAGCTCGAGCTTACAGGTGCGTCACGCAGTGTTCACGGGCATACAAAGATTCTTTGGATAATGTATTACTATCAGGTGGAAACTAGAACATCTTTTATGGCTCTCAGCTAACCGCAATCTTTAGCTATCTCCTTGATTATAGGCTCCTTCAATGCAGTAACCTGAATTAGTAGAAAATATTTTCAAAATTATCTTTACAAGCAGCAAATGTAATCTTTTTTTAATAGATAGCCAACTTGTCTTGGTCTAAAACACATGAATAATTTACTTTTTAAGCATTTGGCCAAGATTAGAATTGTACTTTAAAAACTGGTTCTCATGAAGATTAAACATAAGCCACAATTTTGTCTTCATTAGAAGTCTAACAAATTTTGTTTTGGGAAGGAATAAGCTTACCAGGAGTTTGTACTACAGCATGCAAATTCTTTTCCTGAAGTTGCTGAATTTTTTCATTCTTAGCTTTGCTTTCTTTCTCCAAAAGTCTGAGTTTATGAACATATTGATTATTTAGAAATTTCAGATCAGCGGTTTCACGTGCACACTTTTTCAAAGTAGTTTTCAACTCTTAAAATGAAAAAGATTCAAAGACTATTTTGAAGATCAAAAAATCCATTGCCCTTCCATTTTACAAAATACAAAAAGTCAAATCAATTTAAAAACCTCCACCCAATTCTTATAAGCATTTTGTAGCCTACCATTGAATAAAACTGCAAATAACACAGAAAGAAATTATACTTTTCTACTGCTAAAGGTGCCTAATGTATACAAGGGTTTTTGATCTAGTCAATTGGGCATGAAGCTAAAAAATTATTAATTCATGCCAAGTATTAGGACTTTCCACCAAACGTAAGAATTTATAATACGATAACCATATAATTACCTTCTGCCTAGAACCTTCATCCTGTTCTATCTACCACCCAGCTCAAAAACTACTAAACAGAGCAATTCATAGTTTTCACCTACTTTACTACAAAAAGGGAAAAAAACAAAAATTATTTCAAGAATATGTCTTCAGTTTTAGCATTTTAATTCTAAAACTTTAATCCACATATAATATAGCTGTACATACACATTTATTTTCCTTCTCAGGAATTCTTCAACATACCCTATTATATTTAAGGAGCTCTTAGTAAAACTACTATCTTTTCTAACCAATAGTTTTAAAATTAGAGTTTAGCCTTTTCAACATATAAAATCAAAAGGGCAAAACCATTACATTTAAAACATTACCAAATTGTCACTTACCTTTAATGTGTTGGTCTGAGTACTCTCTCTGTTTCATTAATTCCAGGTATAATTCATTATTTTCCCTACTCAATCTTGCATTTTCAAGTTTATAGGGTTCTAAAACAAAATCAAAATTGGCACTTTCCTTTTCAGCTTTCACAGTAGATAATTTTGATTGTCGAAGGCTTTCTGTTGTATGAACTAAGTCACTAAAATTAAGGAACAGAACCCATAAATACAAAGAAACATTTCATTAATCTTCTAATAACTTGAAATATATTCTAAAAAGGCTTGAACATATCCTTTATGTTAAATGATATCAAATTTCAAAAAAGAAGCTGAGCATAGAGGCATATGTCTATAATCCTGTACACTTTGGGACAACTTAGCAAAACCCTGTCTTAAAATATTTTTTTTTAAAAAAGGGCTGGGGGTGCTGGGATTGTGGCTCAGCAGTAGAGCACTCACCTAGCATGTGCGCAGCCTGGGTTCAATCCTCAGCACCACGTAAAAATAAACGCATTGTGTACAACTAAAGCAAATAAATAAATATTTAAAAAAAAAAACTTAAAAAAAAAGGGGGGGTGCTGGGGATGTAGCTCAGTGAGAGAGTGTAAATGCAAAGCCCTGGTTTCAATTCTCAATATCTCAAAAAAAAATTTTTTTTAATTAAAAAAATTAGAAAAGAACACTAGCATATTTTCAAGGTATAAGGATATCCTCAAAATTTCTCAAAATAAAATTATTAAAAGTTATGAAATATATACACATTGAATCATCTTTAAATCTCCCCTCTTGCTTATCCTCTAAGTCAGTGTAATCTGTGATTTGTTTTTCACTGAGCAAGTATTTATTGATTGTTTGCTGTCTGTAAAATACTAGGAATGCGACAAATAAGAATCAGTTCCTCATTTCTGAGAACTCTGACCAGTGGAAAATTCACATAGTAAATATTTATTGAGGGAGAAACATAAAAAAGTCTTCACCCCTGTGAAGCTTATATTCTACATAGTCTATCAAAAAGACTAATACTATGTTACAAACTCAACAAATATTTTGGTGCCTATATGTTCAAAGTGATACAGGAGTGACAAAGTCAGTCTTTGGTCTCAGGAAAGTGGCATTCTAAATGAAGGCAAAAACAAATTTGCAATAATGCACAGTTAAGGTAACATGTAACCTAAGTAAAAGAGACCTATGGAATATTTACACTTAGAAGCTAAGCAGGCACAGGGCGAGGAACACAGAGGAGAAAAGATGTCCACAGGCAGATGGAACAGCATACAGAGAGACCAAGGGTAAGAGTGCACATAACTTTGGGGGGTTTCAAGTAATTCAATACAAGGGAGAGGAAGCTGTGGAAAAAGCAGGAATTAGATCATGAAAGGTTGGGAGGCCATATGAAAGACCACAAAATATCTTTAATCCATTCTTTTCATAATCATTACTGGTAGTCCTACTATAAAATCCATCCCTGTTCTAGTCCAAAACCATTCTAATATAGCTCTTGTAGAAAGGGTGGCGGGGATCACAAAGAATCTTTTCATTAAGTTAAGATGTAATAGTAATGACCACATATTAGAAAACATAATAGCAACATATTAGAGAACCTCACTTAAAATAATAGTAATTAAAGATCAGTGAAGTAGACATAGAACTTAAGAAAGGGAAAGTTAGGCTAGGAATATAGCTCAGTGGTAGAATGCTTGTCTAGCAAATGTGAAGGCTCTAGGTTCAGTCCCAGCACTGAAAAAGAAAGAAAAGAAGGGAAGGAGGGAGGAAGTGGGGGAGGGGGGAGGAGGGAGAGGAAGAAGGAGAGAGAGAGAGAGAGAGAAGGAAAGAAAGGGAACTATCTTCCAAATATATAAAAAACTATTCACAGGGCCGGGGTTGTGGTTCAGTGGGTAGAGCACTTGCCTAGCATGCGTGAGGCACTGGATTCAATCCCGGCACTACATATAAAAAATAAAGACAAATAAAATAAAGGTATTGTGTCCATCTACAACTAAAAAAATTAAAAAAAAAAAAAAAAAAAAAAACCTATTCACAAAGAAAATCCTCAGAAATATTCACTCTCAACAGTAATAGGGTGAGTGGTGACCCCTACATTTTGCAGCATGTAGGCCCTGCACTGAGAACAAAAGAATTAGGACATAAGGAACAACAGATGATTTAAGCACTTTTCAAAAAGTCTTTACTGAAGAGAGAAATTTCATCAAAAACTAGATAAGTAGGCTGGGTACGGTGGCACACACCTGTTACCCCAGCAGCTAGGGTGGCTGAGGCAGGAGATCTCAAGTTCAAAGCCAGCCTCAGCAACCTGGCAGGACCCTAAGTAACTTAGAAGTAGATTCAGGATCACATATGCTTAGAACTGCATTTTTATCTTTACCTGAAAAGTTTTTCTACCAACGGTAAACATTCCAATGTCAGAGTCTGGCGGTATCCTAACTGATCCAATCTTTTTCTAATATTAATATACTTTCTTTCTGCAGCTGTAGTCATCTTGTCTTTCAAAACCGTTTTATTCACTTCTGAAAGTTAATGTTCTAAAAAAAAGAATGAAACGTCATTATATTATTACAGTTATTATTGTCATTTCACAATAAGAAGATTCAAGTTGGCATGACAGTGCAGGCCTATAACCCTAGCTACTTAGGAGGCTGGGTCAGGAGGATTGAAAATTCCAGGCCAGACTCCACAGTTTAGGGAAACCCCTATCTGAAAAACAAAATGGCTGAGATGTAGTTCAGTGGTAGAATGCCTGCCTAGCATGCCCTAGGCCCAGGGTTCAATTCCCAGTACTGCAGAAAGAAAAGGAAAAAGAAAGGAAAAAGCTGGGAACAGTGGCACCCACCTGGAATCCCAGCGACTCAATCCCAGTGCCTGGGAAGGCTGAGGCAGGAGGATTCCAAGTTCAAGGCCAGGCTGAGCAACTTAGGGAGACCATGTCGCAAATAAAAAGGGGTTGGGATGTAGCTCAGTGGTAGAGTGCTCCTGAGTCCGATACAACAACAAAATTTAATATGAAACAATTATTTTTTGTTAATCTTCAGACAGGCAGTCTTCTGGAACATTCACAGTGACTTAAATTCAACACATGATCTCATCCATGTAGCTGCATTAAAACATGAATCTCCCCATAAACCTAAATATCTAAACTAAAACAATAAAGATTCTAAAAGAAAGCAAAGAAAAATTTTCAGAGCCTGAGGTAGGCAAAGAATTTTCAGAAGGAACTTTTAAGAGCACTAAACAAAAGAAAAATTTCATCAAAATTAAAAACATCTGCTCCCCAAAATATTCTATTAAGGAAAAAGGCAAACCAAAGAGCACCAGAAAATATTCACAATATCAGAGACATATATGGAGTAAAATGAACTCTTATAACAATAATAAGATAAACAACTCAGTAAGAAAATTTATTTGAGCTAAAACTAAAATTTCATTGTGCTAAAGACTTGAACAGGCACTTTGAAAACGGTATCTAAAGAGGAATATCATATGAAAAGGCACTTAACATTAGTCATCAGAGAAATACAAATTAAAAACACAATGAGGTGCAATTTTGCCCATATTAGCAATAGCTAAAATTAAAAGAAGGGACAATAAGCCAGTACAGTGGCACACACCTGTGATCCCAGCAGCTTAGGAGGCTGAGGCAAGAGGATCGCATGTTCAAAGCCAGCCTCAGCAAAAGCGAGGCATTAACCAACTCAGTGAGACGCCATCTCTAATAAAATACCAAAAATGGCTGGGGATGTAGTTCAGTGGTCAAGTGCCCCTGAGTTCAATCCCCAGTATCAAAAAAAAAAAAAAAAAAAAGAAAAAGAAAAAGAACGGCCGGACAATATCCAACACTAACAAAGATTTGAAGCAAATGAAAGCCTTAAACATTGCTGACAGGAGTGTAAAACCACATTGGAAAATAGCCTGCCAGTTTCTTTTAAAGTTATACTTCTAGCTATAACCAGGCAATTCTTCCCCTAGGTACTTACATTAAAAAAATAAAGCAAACACCCACAAAGACTACAAAAAAATTGAAAAATGAACACAATAAGTTTTATTTATAATAGCCCCAAACTAGAAAAAACACCTCAACATTCATCAACAGTTGAAGAAACAAACTATGATATCTTTATACAATGTAATATTTCTGTATCAGGGATAAAAGGAAGGAACTACTGATACACATCCACTACCTGGATGATTCTCAAAAATATTTGAACAGAGCTGGACAAGGTGATGCATGCCTATAATCCCAGTGGTTCAGGAGGATCTCAAGTTCAAAGCCAGCCTTAGGGGCTGGGGTTGTAGCTCAGTGGTAGAGTGCTTGCCTAGCATGTGTGAGGCACTGGTTTGATTCTCAGCACCACATATAAATAAATAAAGGTCCATCAACAAAAAATGCCAAGCCAGCCTCAGCAACAATGAGGTGCTAAGCAACTCAGTGAAACCCTATCTCTAAATAATATACAAAATAGGGCTGGCATGTGGCTTAGTGGCCGAATGCCCGAGTTCAATCCCCAGTACCAAAATATATATATATATTTTTTTTCTTAAGCAAAAGAAGCCAAATACATACATTGCATGATTCCATTTACATGAAGTCCAAGAATAGGTAAAATTAAACTATGGGGATAGAAATTTCAGCAGTTGCCCAGAGAGGTGACTGGAAGGATTAAGGTGATAAAAATACTGTTGATTGCAGTAGTGGTTACACAGGTATATAGATTTATGGAAGCTTTTCAAATGTACGTTTAAGGGCTGGGTACACTGCACCTGGGTTCAGTCCTCAGTGTGTGTGTTGGGAGGCTGGGTATACTTCATCATGTAAATTTTAATTTTTCTTTTCTTTTTTGGTACTGGGGATTGAACCACTGAGTCACATTCCCAGCCCTTGAAATGGTCTTGCTAAGTTAGTTAGGGCCTCACCACTAAGTTGTTGAGGCTATCTTTGAATTTGAGATCCTCCTGCCTCAGCCTCCTAAATCACTGGGATTACACGCGCAAGCCACCACACCCGGCTCAATTTCTTCTTAATGACACACACATAAGTACCTCTGTTCACATTTTTATACTGGTCTTCTAAAATATTTTCTTTACCAATCTGCCATAAAATGGAGTTCTCCAAAGTTCCTTTCTTTAGAAACTTGGCCTTTTTCTAAACTTTGCCAACTAAATATAGTCAAACTATTCCCATTGCTAAACCAAACAAAAATTTTGTTTTACATCTCTGTTGTTCTTCACAGTTTGTAAAATATGGATGCATGGGAATTCGTGTAAAATTTGATTCTCAAAACAATCCTGTGAGGAACAAATGCCCAATATTTTCATCCTTATTTAAAGATGAAGAAAGGCTCAAGAAAGTAACTGTTTCCCAAACCATGGGCACACAAGGTAGGTAAGTAGTCACTGGACGCTAGGTCTCCTGAGTTCTATCCAGCACTTTGGTTTCTGTACTTTCCAAATCACTTCTAAATTACTGTCTCTCCTTTCTCTAAATCTCTCCCCTCTTCTCTGAGAGGCTTTTCCAGGGACTTTATAGGTTCCTTCCACAAAGAGGGACTTAACTGACGCAGGAGGGTGTTTTAGGGAAACTTCTGCACACGTTGGAATTAAACCTGACAAACCCAGGTTAGCAGGCGGCCACCGCACAAGCATTTCCCCTTTGTTAGCTACCAATTCTGGTTGCCCAGAAATAATTCCTCCTTACACCCTGCTTTGGGGAGAAGAAAAAGAAGGAATGAGAATAAAAATATATTTTTAAAAATTCAAGCCCGAGGCCAGAAGCCAGATAAATATACTCCCAAGAAAGACAAAACCATGTGTCAGGCTTTCCCCGCCCTTGGGCTCTGGTGGTCTCATATACCCGGTCTAGAAACACTGTGGCTACGCTCAAAATTTCTGGCAAAACACAGAAGGTTGGCTTTGGGGATCCCCCACGCAGACCCGTCCAGAGCGTCATCTGTTTAACCCTGGAGGGTGGACGTCATAATTTTACACTTGTGTATTAAAAGACAACTCCGCCCAACAAAAGCTGTAACAGAACTCGGGAACCGAGGCGCCTCGGAGTGCCCCGTCACTGGGCGCTGGGCAAGGGCGCTCTGGGGCACGGTCTTCACCAACTGCGTGCCTGCGTCTCACACCGACGGGGCTTTAAAATTCAAATCTACCATCTACCACGCCTCGGCGCGGCCTGCGTAGACGCCCGGGGCGGGCTGGGTCAGGCTCCCGGGCCGAGCTCGGGTCTGCAGCTTCGCGGTCGGGAGCGGACGGAAGCGGGCTGGTGGGATGGTCCCCGCGCTCCTCTCGCCTGGCCCGGCCCGGACCCACGTCCTCCCGGCCGCGCGGCCTCCGGCGGCGCCCAGGCCCGGCCCGCGGGGACCGCCCGGAAGGCGCAAGCGAAGACGCCGCCACGGCCCCGCCAGGCCCACTGCCCCAGAGGCGCGCCTCACCCGCAGCTCCGGCCGCCGCGTCCTCCGCCTGCGGCCGCATGGCCCTCTGCTCTCGCCTCCCTCGCGGGCTCCTTCCGCTCGGGCCACCGGCTCCAGCGTTAGAGCAGTTTGAAAATGGCGCGGAGAGACGGTCGAGGCCCACCCGGAGGAGGCGCCGCGGTTGCCCGGGTAACGGGAGCGGCGGGCGCGCGCGCCCGGTGCCGATGGCGGCGCAGGACCCGGTGCCCGGAAACGCAACGGCCCGGACGGCGCGGGGCCACCGCGCCCCCTAGCGGACGGCGCCCGCCGCAGGCAAAACCTCGAACTTCCGCCAGGCCTCAGTTGACAAGTAGTGCGGTCAGCGGAGTGGACGCCTCCGCACAGGGTGACCGAGCACCCAGTCCTGGGCCCTGCACCGGCTTAGCCTTGCTCTGCGAGATGACCGCCTACTCACGAAACCCCCAGCAGACGTCACGTCGTCTTCGCAACTTCGACTACCACCCTGTACAATTAAGGGCCCGAACATATCTCCCTAAGACTGTGTAGACCCATGGGATGGAATGCATCCATCCAAACATCATGATTTATTCTCTTCCTGCCGCCCCCGACTAAGAATCTATTGAGCCAACGATAACTTTATCCTCAGCTACTTTTCCCCAGCACCTACCACAATAAACATTTGTGAGTGGAGTTAAATTCAAATAAACTGCTGAAAGAGAACCTGCTCACAGATGGAAAAACACATGGGCAAATCCTAGAAGTACATTTCCCTCCTGAAAACTTTCTAGATGATCAGACAGGAGCTCCATTCTTTCTTGCTTATTCCTTTCCCTTCCAAGTAGGCCTTCACTCTGAAAATGTACTTAGTCTTATATCTTATAACTGCACTATGAGTTGTAGATAACTGTGTACCCATTCATATATTGTTTTAATGTTTCCATTTTGTGTGCCTCATCTGTTTTTCACATGCTTCCATGAGCTATTTGAATTTCTAGGAGGCAATGAGTTGAGTCCTGTGGATGACTTTTTTGGAGGGTGGGGGTACCGGGATTGAACTCAGGGGCACTGGGACACTGAGCCACATCCCCAGCCCTTTTTTGTATTTTATTTAGAGACAGGGTCTCACTGAGTTGCTTAGTGCCTGGCTTTTGCTGAGGCTGGCTTTGAACTCCCAATGGTACTGTATCAGCCTCCCCAGCTGCTGGGATTACAGGCATGCGCCACTGCGCAGGGCCTGTGGATGACTTTTATACAACATCTTGGACACCTACAATTAAACACATTTGAGGACGCATAGCCAAGATGAATCATTGCTTTCCATTCCAGGCACATACTAATTAGTAAGTGTAAAAGACAACCCAATAAAGAAATGCAAAAAGGTGAAGTCTCCAAGCAGTGGGGAAGACCAGAGTCAGATTCACTGTTGACTTCCAAGGCCTGAGGTTAGGATCCCTGTCACACAAAGGAGTCAGGGTGGTACCTGAGGGGGGAACTTCTGATTCAATGATGATACAAACTAATCCAAGTGATTGTAAACATGCATGCAGGCAAGACTTTAACTGGGGCTTCATCTGAAGGGAGACAGCAGTGATGGAGAGGGAGAGCAGACTACTCTCTGAACAAAGGGAGATGCAAGATGTTTGGGGGGTTGGGGGTGAAGATTAAAGTCTGGTAATTTTCTACTGGCCAGGGCCACAGTTTCAAAAGATATTTCTTCTTGCATGAGACTTGGACCACTGAGTCCAGCTTATCCCAGGAACTGCTAAGTTACTACTGTTGCAGCTGGCACCATCATCCTGTGCAAACATTCTGGCTTTGTGGCTCCTTCTGGACCTTGTGATAGAACTGAAGGACTCTGGGTGCTTGGTTGTTATAGTTGCTGGAAAAGCACAAGCTCCAACAGATAATCAACACATCTACATACAGAGCTGAGTAAAGTCTGACCCAAAAGTTAAGACAGCAAAAAGGGCAGAGAAGCCAGGTGCAGTGGCACATACCTATTGAAATAAGGAGTCACCTCAGAAAACACACAAAGTCTGACTTTAAAACAAATTAGAGAGCTCTATTTATCTGGCTAGGGGCTGTCACCCACCCATAGAGACTGAAGCTCTGTGGGAGAAGAGCAGCTTTTCCTGGTTTTCTTTGGGAATTTAAAGATGAAAACCACAACTTTTCAGCATCATGCAAGCAGGCCAATCACAGAAGCTAGAACAGGGGTAAGCAAGTTTTTGCAAACCCAAACAGGACTGGAATTTTCCAGGTGACAAGCAAGTAAGCCACAGAAGCTAAAAAGTAGTTATTTTAAACATCTCAGACAACCACAGCTCGTGTCCTAGCAGGTGCTAGACAACTGTATCCTGAGTTTGGATAGAGGCGAGAATCTACTTCCAAGTCATGTAGACCCCCAAATGCACTCGGACCTAGGATGTAGTCCACCAAGACCATTGCCATATCCTGAGTTGGGTACACTTTATGGAGTACAAAGTACAAAAAAATAATTTTTATAAGAAAGCAGCTTTCCGTTTCATTTCTTAGAAATGGGCCCTGCAGTTCCCTCTTCACAGGAGCAACCACAGAAAAACTAAGATGGAGTCTAGAACAGCTAAAATGAAGTCTCTACGTCCACACCTGTTAGAACCATAGTGACTCCATTCCTACTGCCCCAGTAATGAGGGAAGCGTTACAAGTAATCAAATGGTTTCACTACAGCAATAGCCTTATATAACCTGTATGAGTAACTTATTTAATGCTTGCTACAGTTATCTTATGGCCTAAACACACATTTACCTATTATTACTATTGGTATCTATAAACTTTACGTCCTTATCCTATGCAAAGTTACAAGATCAAGTTAATATATTTGTTCATGTCTATATTGATCTAACCTTAGCTATGTCTATGCTAATCTTTTGACCTATATTTGTTTGTAACTGGTTTTAACTCACTAACTTATACTTATCTAATACCTTATTTCCTTTTTTTTTTTTTTTTTGGTACCAGGGACTGAACTCAGGGGCACTCGACCACTGGGTCACATCCCCAGACCTTTTTTTTTTGTATTTTATTTAGAGACAGGGTCTCACTGAGTTGCTAAGTGCCTCGCCATTGCTGAGGCTGGCTTTGAACTCATGATCCTCCTGCCTCAGCCTCCCAAAGTGCTGGGATTACAGGCGTGAGCCACCGCGCCCGGCTAATACCTTATTTCCTATGACTAAAATCTTAGGTTTTATTATTGCTTATTTATGCTATATTATCTTATCTTACTTATCAAAATCTTATTCCTATAGTCTATAACCTATGCCTATGACTCATTGATTGTATTGATCAGTTCACACCACAACACTATAATCCCCTGTGACTCAGGAGGCTGAGGCAGGAGGATCACAAGTTCAAAGCCAACCTCAGCAACTTGGCAAGGCCCTGTCTCAAAATAAGAAACAAATAAATAAATACGGGCTGGGAATGTGGCCCAGTGGTTAAGCGCCCCTGGGTTCAATCCCTGGTAGAAAAAGAAAAAAAAGTGATAGGGCTTGGGCTGTGGCTCAGTGATAGAGCGGTCGCCTGGCATGCGTGAGGCACTGGGTTCGATCCTTAGCACCACATAAAAATAAGATAAAGGTATTGTGTCCACCTACAACTAAAAAGAAAAAAAAAGTGACAGAAATAATATGAACACAGAAATGCCATTCTAGTCACCCATTAGCCCATTAGACATGTGCAGGCTGAAGTGAAGAGTCAGTGTTCTCTGCAGAAATGTCCCCCAAGCTCCTGGAAAGCAACCAAGGCAACTGTTATAACCCACACATCGGAGGTGTTATCTTCAGCAAAGCTAGCAGGAAACTAATAATGTATTGCCCAGCTGTATGACCTCCAAAATTTGTGACTTTTAACTTGACAAAGAATAAGTAAAGTTAGAGCTGGACATGGTGGTGCACACCTGTAATCCCAGCAACTTGGAAGGCTGAGGCAGGAGGATCATGAGTTCAAAGCCAGTCTCAGCAAAAGCCAGGCACTAAGCAACTCAGTGAGACCCTGTCTTTAGATAAAGTACAAAATGGGGCTGGGGATGTGGCTTAGTGTTCGGGTGCCCCTGAGTTCAATCCCCAGTACCCACCCCACCCACCAAAAAAAGTGAAGCTAGAGGGTTTATTTAGGTTTTTCCCTGGTAATAGTTTCATCTTGTGCAAACATTCGGCTTCTGTGGTTTTTTATCAGGATCTCAGGATGGGGCTTTTGAAAGGGGAAGAGAAGCAACATGCCATGCCAAAAGGAGTAACATCACTTTTTACTGCACCCAGGGGTTTATTTTATTGTCCCAGACTTTTGTCCCACATGGTGTCCCTATCTCAGGGGAAGGAAAAAAATAAAATAAATTGCTGCTGCCCCGCCCCCCAAGTCCTAGGACTTTGAGCAAACTACAGGGCTAAGGAGGCAGGAAGAAACAAAAATAGTTCATAACAGAACATGAGCCTGCTGCCTGGGTTCCGCAGGACTCCAAGATCATCATGGGACAGGAGCCGCGGAATGCCCTCATGAGGTTTAGTTCTTGACTGAGGTGATCCTGAATAATATAGGGAGAAGGGAGAGCCAGATAGATATTTGCTACCTTCATTGAACTTGCAAACCACAATGGCAAAACAACGAAGAAATCTAATGCTAGCAAAGATAGCTGACACAAGGAACAATCAAAACACTAATTCAACAGATGAAATGAGTCTGATGAAGCATTTAAAGGAATATGTTTAAGATGATCTAGATGAAGATTCCTCAACCTCAGCATTCCTGACATTTTGGGCTGGAAAACTGTTGAGGAGAGTGTGTCCTGCACGTTGTGGAATGTTTAGCATCATTCCTCGATTCCACCACTGGATGTGAACAGCAGCTTCCTCGGTTGTTTTGAGAACCAGAAATGTCTCCAGATATTGCCAAATGTCCCTTCAGAGGCAAAAATCACCCCTGATTGAGAACCGTTGGTCTGGGGGAATGAAGTAATAACTGCCTTGAAAAAGAATAAGAATTATTTGATGAAACAAGAACAGATGGGTATGCAAGGAACCAAACATAAACTTGAATTTTAAAAATATAGTCACCCTGGGCTAGGATTGTGGCTCAGTGGTAGAGTGTTTGCCTAGCACATGCGAGGCCCTGGGTTCAATCCTCAGCACCACATAAAAATAAATAAATAAAATAAAGGTATTGTGACCAACTAAAACTAAAAAATAAATGTTAAAAAAATATATAGTCACCCACTGCCACATCAGTATTTACATCAGATTAATTCACAATACTTAAACTATGGAACCAGCCTCGGTGCACTTCAATAGATGGATGGATAAATAAAATGTGGTATATATACACAACGAAATATTACTCAGCCATAAAGAGAAATTAAATGATGGCATTTGCTGGTAAATGGATGGAACTAGAGACTATTATGCTAAGTGAAATAAGCCAATCCCCCAAAACCAAAAGCCAAATGTTCTGTCTGATATGCAGATGCTAACTCACAATAAGCCAGTGGGGGGTAGGGAATTTGGATTAGACAAAAGAGAATGAAGGGAAGGGAGGAGAATGGGAATAGGAAAGACAGTAGAATGAATCGAACATTACTTTCCTATGTTCATGTATGATTACACAACCAGTGTAACGCCACATCATGTACAACCAGAAGAATGGCAAGTTGTACTCCATGTATGTATAATATGTCAAAATACATTCTACTGTTGTGTATAACTAAAAAGAACAGCCAGGCAAGTGGCACCCGCCTATAATCAAGCACTTGGAAGGCTGAGGCAGGAGGATTGTGAGTTCAAAGCCAGCCTCAGCACTTAGCAACTCAGTGAGACCCTGTCTCTAATAAAATACAAAAAAAGTGCTGGGGATGTGGCCCAGTGGTCAAGTGCCCCTGAGTTCAATCCCCAGTACCAAAATAAATAAATAAATAAATAAATAAATAAATAAATAAATAAATAAATAAAATAAAAATAATAAAAAATTAAAAAAAATATAAAAAGTCACCAAAAAATTTAAAGAATCATTATCTGGAATAAATTGTAGATTAGATACAGTTAGAAGAATTAGACAATTTACCTGGATCCCAGTGCAGACAAATAAACTATATAAAAAAAAAATCTATTAAGAAATATAGAAAAAAATTTTTTTAAAAACATCACAAACAACAAAAAAAGAAATATAGATAATAACTTGAGAGGTTCCAAGAATGTGCTAGAAAGAGTGGCAGGTTTGGTAGGCAGAATGGCTTCCCAAAGGTGTCCACACTCTACTCTGTGGAACCTGTGAATATGTTACATTATCATGTAAGAGGGACATTGCAGATATGAAGGCCTTGTTGGGCACAGTGGAACATGCCTGTAATCACAGCTCCTAAGGCAGCTGAGGCGGGAGGATCGGGAGGATCGCAAGGTCCAGGCCAGCCTGGGCAACTTAGGGAGACCTATTTCAAAATAAAAGCAAAAAGACTGAAGCTATAGCTCAGTGGTAGAGTACACTTGGGTTCAATCTCCAGTACTGGGGAAAAAAAATTAAAGGACTTAAAATAGGGGGATTTTCCTGGATTATGTAGGGTGGACTCAATGTGTTCACATGAAGCAGAGACGTGAGAAGAGGACTTGAGGAGAAGGATGTAATGAGCTGACTTACTGGCCCGAAAATGGAAAGTGCAATTGCTGAGAGAGACCCCAGTTAGCAGCCAGCAACTTCTAGCTGAACCTCATCCCTGCAGCTTGGGGAACCGAATTCCTTATGGCTTAGAAGCAGAATCTACCCCAGGTTCTCTTATTGCTGGATAAGAGTCCAGGCTGGCTCTTGATTTAGACAGCAGAGGCCATCTAGACTTCTGATCTACATCAATTTGTTTTGTTTTCATCTACAAATTTGTGATGACTCATTACAATAACAGTAGAAAATTAATACAGCAGTAAAGTAATGCTGTAAGAGATGACAACTAAGCATTTTCCAGCATTGAATCAAGGCACAAATCTTCAAAGTAGGTATCATTCTAATTAAAGATGGTGGGTTAAATGTATCTAGTAGCTTCAGCTCCCTCCCTCCTTTACCCCCTAAAATGGCAGTAAAGGAATTTGTAAGGTACTTTTCAAAAGATATTAGGACAAAAAGAATGATTGAGGAGAAAATTGCACAGCAAACTATGAAATAGCATCCTAAGAAGTAAGATCATCAAGCCCCCCTGAAAGACGTATATCACATATTGTGAAATATATGTGTTAAACTCAAGAATCTCATTATGAGTCACTAGATTCTCACTTCCCCAAAGGCACAGGGAGATCGTGGCCTCCTGAGTAAACAGCAGTATCACATCTTCCATCTCAATGTCACAGGGGCACAAAGTAAAAACATGGGCAAAACTGCCCAAATCATTCCGATTGTGTAAATTCCTTTGTTCTTATTTCTGGGTTTCTTAACAGAGGCCATTTTGATGAACGTACATGCGTAAATATTTGTGTGATGGAACTTCAATGTACATTGTGACAGATTGAACTATGTTCCCCTTAAAATTCGTATTTAAAAATTTTAACTCCCAGTGTCTAAAAATGTGGCTTTGTTTAGAAATGGGGTCACTGGAGATTTCATTATTTAAGATGAGGTCATACTAAAGTAGGCTGGGCCAATAAACCAGTCTGACTGGTGTCCTTATGAAAAGAACACCATGTGAAGAAAAAGAGACCTGTGCAGAGGCAAGACAGTATGAGGACACAGAGAATATCAACTGCGAGGGATGCCAAAGGTAGACAGCATGAAAACTATTGTTCCTCACAGACCTCAGAAAAAACAACCTTGACCTCAGACTTCCAGCCTCCAGAACTGAGAAATAATACATTTCTGTTAGTTTAGCCAGGAAACTTGTGCTACTTTGTTACAGAAGCCCTATCAAACTAATACATATATGTTTAGGTATCAGTTGATGACACAGAAGAAATGGTGCAGAAATTCAGAAAAAGAAAAAAAAAATATTCTGAGGCCTAGAGTAACCTCTCAGTTTCATAAAGCAGATGGGCCTTGGAGTTGGACCTTGAAACTGGAACTTGGAGGTATGAGGAAGAAGACAGAGACCTTGGGAGGGGCAAAGAGAAAGAGAGGAGATAACATGATAGGAAAGTATTGATGGGGAAGCATTTCCTTCAGTACTGGACAGAGCAGTCTGCTGGGGATGGTGACAAGCAGGATGGCATAGACAATGACAGGACTAGAAGTGGAAAGTGAAGTCAGATTACCGAAAGACTCACCAGATGTTAGATTTCAGAACTTGACTTTTATCCAATACGTAATGGAGAATTATTGAATGTTTTTAAATCAAGCAAACGTTTGATGAAATTAGTCAGAGAATATTGATCTGAGTAGTAGAAGGACAGAATGATGAATAGGGTGGTGCAGAAAACAGTGTTCTCTAGGACAAGAGTGAGATGAGTATTTTAATGATGTGATAAAGGTCTGAAGGAAATGTGAGGAATTATTACAAAGGAAGAAGACGTAGGGCTTAGTGAGGGACCCGCCTCTCTGAATGAAGGGTGGAAGGAATACAGGTAAACATCAAGGTTTGGAGCTTCAGAGGCTGGAGACTCCAAGATGGTATAATCTGGAAGCCACCTTGGTGTGTTTTGGAGCTGGAAAGGGATGGGGCCAATGGTAATAATGGGTTATTACCACTAGTGGGTGTGAGGTTTCCTGGTGGTATTGCCAAAATGTTTGAAAATCAGCTGGGTACATGCAAGTAATATACAGGAGACAAATCAAGGTTCCTTCTTCCCCACCTCTGCCAGATTTTTTCCCTGTATTTTCAAAACACAATTTTGTGGTACACACCTGTAATCCATGTGGCTCAGGAGGCTGAGGCAGGAGGATCGCAAGTTCAAGGCCAGCCTCGGCAACTTAGTGAGACCCTAAGCAATTTATCGAGACCCTGTTTTAAAATAAAAATAAAAAGGGCTGGGGATGTAGCTCAGTGGTCGAGTACCCCTGAGTTCAATCCCCAGTGCCAAAAAACAAACAAACAAACAAAACAAAACAAAATCTTCTATATGTCAAAAGATATGTGTCAAAACACAAAGAATAAGTCAAGAAATATTTGCAACTAGTATCATAAACCTAATATATAAAGACCTTTTACAAATTGGTGGTAGATGACTTATTGAGTATATCAGGTGCAGTGGCACACACCTATAACCCCAGCTATTTGTGAGTCTGAGGCAGAAGGATTGCAAGTTTGAGGCCAGCCTAGGCAACTTTGTGAGACTCTGTCTCAAAATAAAAAATAAAAAAGGGTTAGGGATCTAACTCAGTGATAGAGCACCCTGGGCTCAATCTTCAGTATCTCTCTCTCTCTCTCTCTCTCTCTCTCTCTCTCTCTCACACACACACACACACGTTGAGGTTTCTGGAGCAGAGATTAATTACTGTAATATATATATCAATAATTATAACTATTTGTTCCCTTGCTCCAAACTCCTGGGGTGATATGATCTCAGCCAGATCACCTACTACATGTACTGGGTTCAGTACTGCAGGAGATGAAGTACCATCTTCCCCACTCACCCCCAGCCCCCACCATGCCAATTGTCAGTCTGGGAGGTTTTATATGAGAGGTACAGCTTTCTGCCTTCCGGTTTCTGAGAAAGGGCGAGAAACCTTTGCTCTCTGGTGTATTGTCGTTTTCCTTGGGAAGGGAAAGAAAGGGTAATGTTTTTTTTTTACCTTTGGGAATGTAAATAAGGGTCCCCAGGCAGGATGAGAGAAGCTTCTCCTGGGTTCCAACTCCTGGGTTCCACGTTTTACTCCATCATTGAATGGTAAACACATACCTCCTGGGAGGCAAATCTCTCCAGAGTTCTCTCCCCCACTATTCAGTGGTAGTTCCAAATCGATAACATCCAAGGCTTATTCTTTAACCCAGGTGCCAGTAGAACTTGCTCAGAATGTGCTAACTGAGCATAAACATAAAAATGTTCACTTGGTGCTTTGGACTTTATCCAGGTCTTTTCTCTGGTCCAGACTGGCTGGCATGTGCCTGCCTCCGCTCACCCTACTTTTTTATTCTTTCCCTCTCTTTCTTATAACAGGCTCTAGGAACTGAGCCCAAGTATTAGTTAACATTCATTTGAGTGCATGTGTCAGAACACCTGGTTAATAACTGGTTAGGTAACATAAGCATTCCTGGTGGCAGCAGGCCCTTAGTTGGTTCTAAGTTCTGTAGTGACATAAAGGATCTGACCACTTTACATTCTTCCTCTCCCTTCACTGGGTCGCTTTTATCCTCTGACATTTTGTATCATGGTCACAAGATGTTTGTCACAAGATGGTTGTCACAATCCTAAGATAAAGGTTTATATATAGCAGCACCCAAAACAAAAAGTGTGGACAAGGGCTGGGGCTGTAGCTCAGAGTGCTTGCCTAGCACATGTGAGGCACTGGGTTCCATTCTTGGCTCCACATAAAAATAAAGCATATAGCCGGGCATGGTGGCGCACACCTGTAATCCCAGCACTTGGGAGGATGAGGCAGGAGGATCGCGAGTTCAAAGCCAGCCTCAGCAATGGTGAGACACTTAGCAACTCAGTGAGACCCTGTCTCTAATAAAATACAACAAAGGGCTGGGGATGTGGCCCAGTGGTCGAGTGCCGCTGAGTTCAATCCCCAGTACCAAAGGAAAAAATAAAAATAAAAAATAAAGCATGCTTTCCATCTACAATTACAAAAAAAAAAAAAATGAGGACAAGGAAAAAAAATTTTTGCCTCATACACCTCTTTCTCTCAAAGAAGAAAGATGTCTCCCAGCATCCCCTAATAAAGTTCCCTTTATTGGACAGAACTGAGCATAAAGACCACCCCAGAGCAGTCACTGGCAAAGAAACCAGAATCAATAAAGACTTATTCCAACACCAAATTAGCATCCTATTAACAAGCATAACAGAATATTAAAATAAATTCAGGATTTTTTAAAAAATAGAGCTTATCTTTTCATCTCAAGAAAGAGGGTATATAAGGAGATCACTTAATATATAACCCCTGAGTGAAGGAGAGAACCATGATTTGAGGATGCTGTCTCAGAGTTTGGGGAAAATATATCTTTTCTGCAACCAGATATGCATCTCATATGAGATGATCTTGGTGTGATGGGTCAAGGGCATCCTGCACACTAGTGGAAGCTTTCCTGTTGACCCTGGAGGTGAATTTCCATGAGAGGGAACTGTTTCTAGAAGGTTGGCCTGGAGTCTGTTCCGGCCCTTCCTAAAAATTTTGTAAGCCTCCTATAATCTGCTTGTAAGCCCTATCTGTTTAAAGATCCTAGAGTGGCTTCTGTTGTCTGCAACTAAAGCTTCACAGGGAAGAGTCCTGTCCCCGAAGGTCTCTAGAGAAGACATGAGTCTTCTGGCAAGAGTGGCTGAGACAGTGCCAGTTCCTGGGGCTGAAGAAGAAAAGACCAGTGGGAACAGAAAAGCATTTTTTCTTAGCTGGTGAATGGCAGGAGAGAGACCCTCAGGGATGGAGGAGGGTTTCCAAAGAATCAACTGCAAAAAAAGGCATAGTCAAGCACGCCTGTAATCCCAGCACTTTGGGAGGCTGGAGGATCGCGGTTCAAAGCCAGCCTCAGCAATGGCGAGCACTTAGCAACTCAGTGAGACCTTGTCTCTAAATAAAATACAAAAAAGGGCTGAATGTGGCCCAGTGGTTGAGTGCTGAGTTATCCCCGGTACCACAAAAAAAAAAAAAAAAAAGGCATAGTCAGAGAGCAGACTCTGGTTCATAGCAATATTGGTCAAGTAAGAACTTTCCCGCCTCTTTCCCTCTTCTACCTCCCTGATTAATTTGGGAAGAAGAAGAATTCAAGTGGGAATGGGAAGATTGTAAAGTAGGTGAACACTTGCCTTTTCTTCTTTGCAGCAGGCCCAAGCTGGAGAAAAATGAAAAATTGACAATGAAGCTGTGTTAAAAGTTTTGATTATGAAAAGAAGCTAGGTATTTTGATTACTGACCAAGGACTTATTCTATTTTAAGGAGACCAGAAAAATCATGGGTCCTGCCTGAGTTATTATTCAGAAGCAAAGGGAAGAACTGGATGTCAGGATATAATTTTTTTTTTGGGGGGGGGGCAACAAAGCAGTATCTAAGTCTTTATTAATGTGAGTTTTTAAAAACAAGTATCCATACCAGTGTGAGAGGTTAGCGTGGGACAAGAGGGTAGGTGAGGGGGGAAGGAATTCTGCTCTGATCCCATCATGGATTTCATAGTCCCCCAGAGACACGTGGTCCTTAAAAATCGTGTACCACTTCTTAAGAACAATCTTGTTCCAACGGGTGCCGGTTTGAGCCGCGATCAGTTTCTTAAGGTCCCCGATGGTGTCATCGGTGTTGCACTTAATGCGGACTTTCTTCCCCAGACGGTCGTTGCAAACAACCTCGATCATCCTGACTGGAGCTCGAGTCGCCTCAAACTTGAAAATGCCACAGCCTCTCTCCGCTGGAGCGCAGTAGCCCAGCCGAAGTCAGGATGTAAAATTTAAGTTCCAAGCCAGCCTGTGTTTAGCATCTAAACCCTGCATATAAATATGATTTGGCTTCTTTTCTTTTCTCAAAGGGAAGATTCTAATACACAGAATCTACCTCACCTCATTCTTCCTAACCCTTCAAAATTGGATGCTAGCAAACAAAAGTTTTATAAATAGCCTCTAAAGAGTCTGAAAACCTCCAAGAGGAGGTACAGATGTGTAAAAATGTTCAAGAAGAGTTGGAAAAATCAGTGGATGCCAACTACAAACACTGTAGGATGCTGGTCACATTTCAAGAAATATTATTAAATTTCCAGTTGACTAAATGGGATCAGCCAAGCTCCCTTATATCAACCCCTCAGCAAATGTGCTAAAGTTTTCCTGGGAAGACCAAAGCCTGAGATGGATGCTCAATGGGTCTGGTCCAATTCAGCAATTACGATTGTCCCACAGAGTCCCATCATACCATGTTTCTTTTCATAACCCTTAATATTCTGTAATTGTTTTAAAATTTACTTAGCAGGATAGTGAATTTAACTTACACCGTATCTCAGAAGAGTAGAGACATCGCAGTTCCTTTGTTAACTAATCCAGCCTTCTTCCTTGGTCACCACCTGCTGGTGAGGACTACAAACAACTAACACATAAATCCTTGTTGGATTAAATTTAATCTGATCCAATCCCTTTAGGTGTCTCTAGGAAAACAAAAGCTCAGACTGTCAGATTCCCAGCTATAGAAACAGGATGTGTAGATGTTGGGGGAAGGGCTGTCTGACTCTGTGAAAGAGGGAAAACTGTGGTCCTGGGGCACAGTGTCCGCTACCCCTTCAATCCTTGCCCACCTGGTTGCTCTCAGTTTTGCTGGCATTGTGGCCTAAACCTAGCTGATGAGATTCATCAGTTCTCTCTCTGCTAGTCCTCTTTGATCCTTTCAACTTCTACAGAGCTCCTCCCTGCATTGCCTAGTCCTCTGACTTCTGGCCGTGACTCCCATTTAATCCTGTCTCATTTGGCAGCCCCTTACCCACCTCACCTGCACTGTGGATCCCAGCCAGCTTCTCAGATGCTTCTGGGTCTCAGAGCCCTATGTGGAAATTACAGGTAACTCTAAAGCAGAACCTCATAACCTCCCTCTATGTAGTCATGCTGGTCCCACTAAGGTTATTATTTTAGTCAGCTTTCTTGCTGCTGTGACTTGAAGACCCAACCAGCACAATTGTAGAAGAGCCAGAGTTTATTGGAAGGCTCACAGTTTCAGAGGTCTTAGTCCATAGACAGTTGGCTCCATTCTTCAGGGCTTGAGGTGAGGCTAAACAGCATGGCAGGAGAGAGTGGTGGAGGAAAGCAGCTCACATCATGGTGATCAAGAAGCACAGAGAGAGTCCACCCTCCAGAAACAAATATATACCCAAGGCCACGCCCCAATTCCCTTCTTCTCCAGCCACACCCTACCACTTCAGTTAATTCCACCAGGGATTAATTTACTGATTAGGCTAAGGCTATAATCCAATCACTTCTCCTCCAAACCTTCTTGCATTGTCTCACACGTGAGTTTTGGGGGGCACCACATCTAAACCATAACAGTTATCATGAGGCAGTCTACAGTGAGGCCTCTTAGGAGTTTCAATAGGGAGTGAGGGGGGAAAAAAATCCCCTTCTGCCCCAGGTTTTTCCCCTAGTCCTCGAATACATAGTTAGAATAGATGTCTGATTGCTATTTCTGTCTCCCTCACTTCTTCCCTGGAGCTCCTCAATCCTGGATCTGAAGAGAAATAGCTTCCCTCCCCTCTTCCTGCTACCACAAGGATGTCTCCAGGATGGTTAATTTTAAGTGTCATCTTGACGGGGCTAAGGGATACCCACATAGCTGATAAATTGTTTCTGGTTGTCTCTGTGAGAATGTTTCTAGAAGATATCAGCATTTGAATTACTAGACTGAGTAAAGAAGATCCACTCTCACCAATATGGGTGAGCACTACTCAATCTGTTGAGGGCCTGGATGGAACAACAAGGTGGAGGAAAGACAGATTATCTCTATTTTTGAACTGTGACATCCATCTTCTCTTGCTTTCAAACATTGAAGAGCCTGCTTCTTGGGCTGTCAGACTCAGACTGACTTGTACTATGACCTTTCCTTGTTCCTTAGCCTACAGGTGGCAGGTGGTGGGGCTTCTGGGACTCTATGATTGCAATTATAATATAGATGCAATATAATAGCCTGCCATCTGCAGGCTAAAGAACACACACATGCACATTCACACACAGAGCTTTGATTGGTTCTGTTCCTCTGGAGAATCCCGATTAATACACTTGGTTTCTATGGATGGGGATGAAAGTGAATAAAATAATTTAGAAAATACTCTACCAATACATTATCTTGTTGCTTTGAGGCTCTTGTTTGGTTGAAAGACGCTACTTTGAAAGTCACAAGCTGAATATGAAGTCTCTGAATATGAAGTTCTCTGCATTACAGGTAAATACCTTAGAGTAGTGCCTGTCACACGGTAAGCAGTAAATGCTATCATTCTATAACAAATAATCTTCTGAGACTGGTTAGTGTCTTGGGTTAACATTTGAATTAATATGAGTAAAGAAGTTTTACTCTCACCAATGTGGGTGAACACTACTCAACATGTTCTAAGAAAGTCAAAAGAGAAAAATCATGTTAATAATTTCTAAGGTTTAAACCTCATTAACAGTTGTATTTTATCATATTTCAAAATTATCAACTATTATCAAACCATCAATTATTGATGTGTGCTTGTTGAGAATTCAGATAGTAAACAAGTGTTAAGATTATAAGGTGTCACGGTTTGGATTGAGGTCTCCCACCCCCAAATCTCCTGTGTTAATGCATGAATGTTCAGAAGGAAAGTGATCAGATTATGAGAGCTGTAACTGAATCGTCCATCTTAGTTTGTATAGACTAACTGGACGGTAACTGTAGGCAGAGGGAGTGTGGCTGGAGGAGGTGGGTCACTGGGGGGTGCCCTGGAACTGTGCATTCTCCCTGCAGCTACTCTCCTCTTTCACCTCTCTCAGCTTCCTGACCCCCACCACGAGCTGAGCTGCTTTCCTCTGCTGGGCCCCTCCCTCATGATGTGCGGCATCCCTTGGACCCAAAGCAATAGAATCCATCATCTACAGACTGAGGTCTCTGAAACCATGAGCTCCAAATAAAATTTTTCTCCTCTGAGTTGTTCTGTTGGGTATTTTGGCCATAGCAACATAAAAATTGACTAACACACAAGGGGAAAATCCCCACTGAACTTCTAATACCTCCCTGTCCTGGTGCCCCATTTAAGATGATAGCTATGTTTTGTTAACTATTTTTACTTGTCCATCTCCCCAATTACACAATGAGCTTTTTTTTTTTTTTTTTTGGTACGGGGGAATTGAACTCAGGGGCACTTGACCACTGGGCCACATCCCCAGCACTTTTTTGTATTTTATTAGAGACAGGGTGTCACTGAGTTGCCAAGTGCCTCGCCACTCCTGAGGCTGGCTTTGAACTCGCAATCCTCCTGCCTCAGCCTCCCAAGTGCTGGGATTGCAGGCATGTGCCACTGCGCCCGGCTACACAATGAGCTTTTTGAAGTAACCTTGTCTCTGTAATTCCATAGACAATTGATAATAGCTCAAAGACTAAATGATTGAATAGTGAATGAATATGTTTCATGTAATACAGAGTGACTCAACTATCTTTAAGAAAAAAATGTAGAGTTAAATAAACTTGTTAAGATGCTTTGTGATTTTTTAGCTTTCTTGATGAGGTTATATCTGAATAAAGTAGAACAGAGCTTATACGATGAGATTTGCAGTTTTCTTTTAAATCCTTCCTATGTAACTGCTTCATATACTAGTGACCTGATAATGAGTAACAGGATGATGAAATTGATGATGACAAGGCATTTCATCAAGGTTTTTTTTGTTTTTAAGTGACTGTCTGCTACCATAGCAATGATGTCCAAAAGCTTTCCTGGCTTATTTTATTTTTGATGTGCTATAAAGTGCGGCCAATTCAGCCTTGGCTGCCTAATGTGATAGAGTAGAATGGAGTGCACTGGTGGGTGATTGATCAGTTGGATTTGTCAATGTCTTAAAAGATGGTAACATGATTCTTTTTTAAATTAAAGAAGACATAACTGCAACAGTCTGGGTAAAATGGGGATGAGACATATCAGTTTAATGAATAGATTTTGGCATATAAATAAGAAGAGTGTATGTCTAGTTTTCAGATTTGGTGAATGGCACTCTTCCCCAGGTCATTTGGGAGGATTCTAAACCAATTTCTTGGAAGGTTGGTTGAGGATAGACACTCCTTTCCATTTTGTCCCAAGTGGGTAGGTAGTGAATGTCCTTGCCTGATGACTGTGTCATGGAAACACACCTGAAAACAGACAGGCTAGGTTTGAAGTGTGGCTCCATTCCTTCTTAGCAGGATGACCTTGGAAAACTTTCTAGCCTTCCTCAGTAGGCTTGTGCGAGAACTGAACTATTAAACTAGACTATTTTTTTTATTTTTTATTTTGGTACCGGGGATTGAACTCAGGGGCACTCATCCACTGAGCCACATCCCCAGCCTCATTTTGTATTTTATTTAGAGACAGGGTCTCACTAAGTTGCTTAGCACCTCGCCATTGCTAAGGCTGGCTTTGAATTTGCGATCCTCCTGCCTCAGCCTCCCAGCTGCTGGGATTACAGGCGTGCACCACCACGCCCCTATTAAACTAGACCTTCGGACAGCAGCGCTGACACACGGTGCTCAAGGCTAATTGCAAATGATTATCCATTTAGAAACAAGGGATCTGTTTATAACCATATATACTTGGGTTGCTGCTGGAAGGAGAAAGCCTCCACTCCCTGCTTGCTCCCACAATCATCTCAACTGGTATCCGTTCTTCTCCTTATCACCACCACAGAGGTGGAGCGGGAATGCTATGGTGGCTGCAGCTCTCCTGGTGACAATGGTGGAAACCCTGGATTATATAGTGGCACTGATGTGATCGTGAAGATCAGTGGTGGCCTTCTGCCTTCTGCTTCTCCAGCCCGTCCACTCATTTGGTAAGTACATAACTTCATGAATTAAATTATTTATGAAATTCTGATACTAGTCTTGGAGATCAGGAATGGGTCCTTGTTCCTGCTGTTGAAGATTAAATACCCGAGAAAGTGTAGAGAGCAAGTTCTATTTAAGGAAAAGACAGAGATAGGCTTCTCTGAAGAGAAGGGTTCCCAGAGCTGGGTGTCCATGGGAGGGGATGTGTCTTGCTCTTTGATAGTCCCCAGAACCTCCCCTTTTAATTATTGCCTTCTCTTTCTTCTCTGTACGTGTCTAAGGGCAGGAAGGAGTAGAAACATGGAGGTTGATTGTCAGCAACCCGTTGTCCTTTCTTTGATAACCAGTCCTTAGCCTCTCTCGAACCCCATAATTCATTACCTACACAGCAGATTGTGCCACCTTCACCGTCTGCCTCTGTTTGCTGAGGAATGTGACATATCCTGTCCACTCAGGCCAGGCAGGGCTGCAGGCAGATTGTTTTTTGGCAAAGAAAGCTTGTGGGGGGTCAGCACAGTGTGCTCATTTTATAGAATTGTTCTCTTAGCCTTATGTTCCCACTGTTCTCATCTGTCTGTCCCCTTACAATACCTAGAATGCTTTTCAGTTTCCTTCACTCATGGATGCACAAGCTGAAAATCTTCCTAAGAAAATCCTGGCTTCCCATCTGGGTCACTACTCTTCTTCATAATTAAGCATCTGGAAAGAGTAGTCCTTGTATATCATAACCTTATGCACCTTTGTACTTCATTTTACTTACCTATCATATTCAGCCTCTCTCTCTGCCCTTCAATCAGTGAAATGCCTTGATCAAGGTCAGCAACAATGAACCAAAAGCCAATTTCAGTGGACTCTTCCAGTCCCTGTCTTCTTTAGCCCCTAGTGGGCACTGTTGAGCACACCTTTCTTTTTGGAACTTGCTTTCTCTTCTACTAATAGGTAGAAGATAGATATGAGTGGTAGGAATGTGAAGGGAATAATTCTACAAATTAGGCCCACATGCTGGCCCTCCTCTTGCTTTCTTTTTTTTTTTTTTTAATATTTATTTATTTACTTTAGTTGTACACAATGCAATGCATTTTATGTTTACGTGGTGCTGGGCTGTGCGAGGAGAGCGCTCTGCTGCTGAGCCACAACCCCAGCCCTCCTCTTGCTTTCTTTTTTTTTTTTTTTTTTTTTTTTTTTTTTTTTTTTTGTGGTACCAGGGATTGAACTCAGGGGCACTCGACCACTGGGCCACATCCCCAGTCCTTTTTTGTATTTTATTTGGAGACAGGGTTTCACTGAGTTGCTAAGTGCCTCGCCATTGCTGAGGCTGGCTTTGAACTCACGATCCTCCTGCCTCAGCCTCCCAAAGTGCTCCTCTTGCTTTCTTTAAAAGCAATTTGCCTAAGGCCATTCTGGCCCTGCTCTGTCTTAAATCAATAGGATGTTACATCCCTTGACTAACAACCTGTTATTTTCAGGGCTATTCTCTGGGCCTTGGAATTTGGGACTCCTCCATTTGGATAAGAATATAAATTACCCTGAAGGTGGACTTCTGTGACCTTTAAACAGACCAAAGATTCCAACACTCAGGAAGACAGAATAAATAAAGCAAAGCCCACTAATCATAAAATCTGTAAAGAATAAATTCCAGTTAAAGCTGGTCATTAGGGGCCAGTGACTGAGACTTGCCTTTAGATCTTTTTTTTTTTTTTTAAATATTTATTTATTTGCTTTTAGTTGTACACAGTGCGTTTTTACATGGTGCTGAGGTTCGAACCCGGGTCGCGCACGTGCCAGGCGAGCGCTCTACCACTGAGCCACAACCCCAGCCCAGCCTTTAGATCTTTAGTATATCATTTTAATCTTATTAGAGTAGTAACCCCCCCACCCATGGGTTTCACTTGGGTACCTGTAGGTAAGCCCATGGGCAGCAGAGACCTAAAATTTGATGCAACCCTACTGTCAGTCAAGAGTTAAGAGTTGGTACCTGGGTGGTGATAGATGGGCTACCCCCCCCCCCCCCCCCCCCCCCAAGAGTTTTCCACATCCCGAGAGAAGCAACCTTGTTTCATTCTCCGGGCAGGATGTTTCTTCCCCAGACAGGATGTTTCTTCCCCGGGCAGGATGTTTTTTCCTCCCGGGCAGGATGTTTCTTTTCCCCGGGCAAGAGCCAATAGGCTTAAAGGTTGCCCTGTTCTATGGGCAAAGAGCCAATGGCGTTGGGGTTGCTCTGGTGCACCTCTCACCAGAAATCCCTATATAGGGCCCTGTTCGAGACAGACACAGACACACGGACACACCCATCAGCTCGTCGCTGCTGAGAGGAGGAAGCTACTCAGACACATCAGCTCGACCCTGTGGAGAGGAGAAAGCCACTGCGACAGCTCCAGACCCATCGCCTCCAGCCGACAGCAGCTGCCCCAGCTGGCAGCTCCAGACCCATCGCCTTCAGCCTGACAGCCGCTCCCAGCTGACAGCTCCAGCCTCCAGCCAGACAGCAGCTGCTTTAGCTGACAGCTCCAGAGATCCTAGCTGGTGCGACCAAGCACCCACCTTCTGTCCAGAGCTTGCACACTCCCCTCTCCCTGACTCCCCTCTCCCACCAGAGCTTGCACACTCCCTTCTCCCTGACTCCCCTCTCCCAGCATCTCTTCAACCTTCTACCAGAGCACCTCTTCTCTGGTTTTGCTACCAGCCACAAAGGCTGTTGAATAAATCTCTTGGCTGCACGGCTGTCCCCGGTGTGATGTTTTGCCCTTCAGGTGGGACTCTCTAGAAATTTTCCTAATACTCTAATGAAAGTAGGATCAAAGGGGACACTGGTCCCCTCTCCTCTCAAAGAGGACCACCTCTCCCTTCAGGGGATCTTTCTTTTCTACTGTAATAAACTTTGCTATACTTTTACTACCATTGGTGTCTTACTTGAAAATTTCTCCTGCAAGGACATAAGAGCAGGGAAACACAACCTGACCCCCTGGACCACCACTGGTAAAAACCCAATCTCTCCTGATGTTTTCTTACCTTTCTGGTAGGTTCTTGTCAGCCTCCATCATGAGCACCTCATGCTCTCTAGATGGTGGTTCTTCCAAGGGCATTACCAGGTGTTCCAGTTTTTGGGATCTCCCCTCCTCAGTACACTAGGTAATCAAACTGACTTCTGTGAATTTGGACATTATGCTGCTGAAGGCCAGCTTCAGCAGCAGGGAAAGGGCTCGTCCCGAAAACGGCGCTGATGGGGAAATGTTGGCGAAAATGGGAATAATCCACACACGAGACAGGTTGCAGAAATCCTTCTAACTTTACTTTTCTCAGCAATGGTTTTTATATATTACAGCAAACACAGCAGTTCAGAATCCAACTATTGGGGGTTACATTAAGGAATCTCAGGAATTTTACACTTCGGCTATAGGAGGTTACATTAAGGAATCTCAGGATTTCCGAGGTCGTATAATCAGGGGAAAAAATCAAATATTTGTCCTAAATACATACTACTGATTAATCCTATCTATCTTAGATTTGCTGAGGGGTAAGGAAGAGTCTTTTACAGACACACAAAAAGACCATTAGCTTTTCAATGGAGAGAAGTTTAGACAATGGGCAATGCAGCGCCCTGTAGGGAGGGGTTATTTGCAAAAGCTAATCTTTAGCTGAAAAAAACCTGTCTTGCTGGTTTAGCTAGCTTCTGGCTAGATTCCACAGGGCCATAGAACTGGTTTTATTTTTGATATTAGAACCTGGTGGTCATACAGCAGAAATACATCAAGAGCAGTAGAAATACATCAAGAGCACAGACAAAGTTAATTCCTAATGGTCGCATAAAAGTGGCATCTCATCAGCAAAGAGGAGCCAAGTTCAAACTTCCAGGCATTTAACTGGAAGGAGCTCAGGCTCAAACTCATTTGCATAACCAAGGAAGAACCCAGATTCACAGCCCTGGATTAGCAGGCGGAAATCTAGCTCGATTCCTGGTTTGGAAGAACTTAGACCCACAGCCCTGAATTAACAGGTGGAGATCCAGCTCAATTCCAAATGAGAAAAGCCGCACTATGCCTACAGTACCTACCCTCAAATCTCCACGCCTCTTCTGTGTAGAAATCCTGCATGCTCTGGGCACCATGTCTCCCTCCTCCTCTACCTCTGCCTCCAAATATGTTGAATTCTGAAACCATCTCCCCAGGTAGGTTTGCTGTCCCATGCCTTTACTTACTTGGCTCTTTCTTCCTTGTTATATCTCTCCCGTCTAGTTTCCCTGACCTAAGAACATTTGCTTTATAAACAATGATTCCTTAGATACTAGACCAAAAGCTCAAGTTAAAAAAAGAAAAACACAGAAAAATTGGACTTTCTCAAAACTAAAAATCTTTTGTGCTACAAAAGATGTGCCATCAAAAAAGTGAAAAGATGCCTGTAATCCCAGCACTTGGAAGGCTGAGGCAGGAGGATCACGAGTTCAAAGCCAGCCTCAGCAATGGCGAGCACTTAGCAACTCAGTGAAACCCTGTCTCTTATAAAATAATACAAAAAAAAAAAAAAAAAAAAAAAAAAAAGGGGATGTGGCCCAGTGGTCAAGTGCCCCTGAGTTCAATCCCCAGTACCAAAAAAAAAAAAAAAAAAAAAAAAAAAGAAAAAAGAAAAAGAATTGAAAAGACAATCTGTAGCACAGGAGAAATTTTTTGTAAGTCACAAATATGATAAGGAACTTAAATCAGAATATATAAAGAATTCTGAAGACTCTATAATAAAGAAATAAATAATCCAATTTAAAAATGGGCAAAGGATTTCAACAGACATGTCTCTAAAGAAGATACGCAAATGGCCGGTAAGCACATCAAAAGATGCTCAGCATCCTTATCATTAGGAATAAGTAAATCATCCAGATAGATGAAATACTACTTTATACCCACTGAGATGGCTACAATCTAAAAAACAAATAACAACAAGTGTTGGCAAGAATGTGGAGAAATAGAACCCTCCTACAGTGCTGCTGGGAATGTAAAATATTGCAGCCATTTTGGAAAAGAGATTGGCAGTTTCTTAAAATGTTAAACAGAATTACCACTTTTCCAAACAATTCCATTTCTGGATATATACTCAAGAGGAATAAAAATATACCTCCATACATAACATACACAGATATTCAGAGCAGCATAATTGTTAGTATCCAAAAGGTGCAAACAATACAAATGTCTATCAACTGATGAATAGATGAATGAAACAGTATGTCCATAAACCAGAATATTCTTTGGTAATAAAAAGGAATGAAGTTCTGGGGCTGGGGTTGTGGCTCAGTGGTAGAGTGCTCGCCTAGTGGGGGTGAGGCCCTGGGTTCAATCTTCAGCACCACATAAAAATAAATAAATAAAAATAAAGGCATTGTGTTCACCTAAAACTTAAAAAAAAAAAAAAAATGAAGTTCTGATACATGCCACAACATGGATGAACCTTGAAAATGTGCGAAGTGAATGAAGCCGATCAGAAAAGACAGCATATTGTTTGAGTCCTTATATTGAAAGTACATAATAGGTAAATTATATATGGATAAAATAGATTACCATTGCCAGGAGTTGAGTGGAAGTTTCCTGCTCTCAGAAAGCTTGCATTTAGTGGGGAGTATGGGTGAGAGACAGAAAATAAATGAGTAAATAAACTTGCAAATAACTTCATTTCAAGTTATGGTAGATAATATGGAAAGAAGAGATGGCCTGATATGAAAGGAATAATGGGAGGAGGAGAGCTGCTTTAGACTGAGTGGTCAGGGGAGGCCTCTCTGAGGAGCAGCATATGAGCTAAGGCCTGAATGACAAGGAGGCAGACTATAAAGATGTGGGCTTAGAGAGTTGCATTAAAAAGAAAGGAGTTAGAGTTCAAAGCCAGCCTCAGCAAAAGCTAAGCAACTCAGTAAGACCCTGTCTGTAAATAAAATACAAAATAGGGCTGGGGATGTGGCTCAGTGGTTGAGTGCCCCTGAGTTCATTCCCCAGTTACCCCCCCTCACTCCCCCGCCACACACACCTTTTTAAAAAGAAAGGTGCTCCCCAATGGGTAGAAGGCGAACTGAAAGACATATGGCTCATTTCCCTTATGAAATCTTCTGTGACTTTATGAGACCATAATAAAGCTAAATATCTAGCTCTGAGCTTTTACAACACTTACTGTCTGTACCATTTGTTTAACAACTATCATTTGTTGTCTTAGTTTGTTTTTTGTGTTACACCTCTCTTGTGCCTGCATCAATTGGGAGCCTTTGGCTGCAAGCTAAAGAAAATAACTTCAGCTGACTTAGGCGCTTCCAACCATCTCCCACCCCAAGTGGGGAAAATATTGAGTCATTCTTAGAATAAAAGGAAGATACAACCTGCCCTTGGAAGGGATAGAAACCAGGACAATTCTGGGGCTTGTTGTGAAGAAATTTATGGACACTCATGTGGTACATCCACTATAATGACTTAACTCCAACTACGTTAATTCTACTCTGTCATATTAATCAAGATTTCGGTTCCTGGCAGAAAGGCAGAGAGCTTGATTGGTCCAGCTGATTTAGTCACATGACCAATCCTGCAAGTCTACAGCCGGGACCTTGATGGATATTCCCACTGGAATCTAGCATGATTCCACTGTGATAAAACATGGGAAACGGTCCAATTCATTTCTAGAGAAATTTGATTAATTTTATACCTTCTGATGAAGAACAATATAACTTTTCAGACAGAAAAGGAAACTGTGCAGACAAGTTGAAGAGACAAGAAATTATGGTAAAGACAAGAGACCCTGAGAATAAGCAGGGAAATCTCAGTTCTTAGGATGATATCCTCAGGGGAGACAAAGCACTTCAGACTTTGTCAGTCAAAAAATCAAAGTACCCAGTCTACTATATTCTCATTAACTGTCCCTTCTATTTTCTATTCAGAGCTCTCTTCATTATGACACAGGTTATTGTTTGATAAATCTTAAAGCAGATTGCTCTTTCTGAATAAACAAATATGGATATGAATTTTATGAGCACAGATTAGAAGTGCATGTATAACTATAGTTAAGTTAACGTAAACTTGGTTTATGAGTTCCAAGAAAAGTTATTATAAGTAGATTTGAATACCACTTCAAGATTGTTCTTATTCATATTAAATTTTAGGTCTTACAAACCTTCTTAAGAAAGCATGTGGTGTTCTGGATTAAATGTGATATTTTTCCACTACTTAAAAATCCTTTTAGAAAGTTCTCTTTCCCTAAGTGCTATAATATTGACTGGTCAATGCTGACCTCAAAGTAGTTGCAGAGTAATCAATATTGGCTTCATTTCAGTTTGGCAAAGCCTGGGGGGTAAACTAATAAGAACCTTTGGTCTAGAAAAACCATCCAAGGATAAAGATCTCTTAAAACAGAACAAATGCCTGCTGCTATGTTAAATTCTAATGAAACAACATAAAATTTTTTCCAAAGACCCCTCAAACCTTTCTGCTCATATTTTTTAAGGAATTTATTTTTTTAGTTGTAGATGGACACAACACCTTTATTTTGTTTATTTATTTTTTTATGTGGTGCTGAGGATCAAACCAAGTGCCTCACACATGCTAGGCAAGCGCTCTACCACTGAGCCACAACCCCAGCCCCTCTGCACATATTAAGTCATCTATAAAACACAAAAGGATCATGATTGTGCATCTCAAGACCCAAAATGTTAAATCAGTTGCCTAAAGTTACCCAGTATAAAATATGGGCAAGAATTTTTTTATCCTATTTAATGAGAGTTAAATTGAAACCCCTAGTGATTAATAGTAACATGTAGATGACCAGTAAAAATATTAAGACTAACTCCCTAACAAATTCAATAATTTCAGTCATACTCTACAGTTTATAGATGTTATTTTTACCTATTTTAATTGATGAGTATATATCACTCAATTATCTTTTTTTTTTTTTTTTTTTCCATTACCCCGTGTAACGCTCCTACTTTTCCCTTCACTGGACACAAGAACCAAACTAATAGCTCTCCCTTCAGACTTCTTACCAGGGCACTGTGTATTAGTCCAGGGTCTAGTTCGTTTTTCTGGTCATATCTTCTGTTCTCTACTTAGCTCTAAAGCACTAATGAAACCTGACTTTAAAACTAACATGCCGGGGCTGGCATTGTGGCTCAGTGGCAGAGTGCTTGCCTAGCATGTGTGAGGCCCTGGGTTCGATCCTCAGCATCACATAAAAATAAATAAGACAAAGGTATTGTGTCCAACTACAACTAAAAAATAAAAAATATTTAAAAAAAACTAACATGCTTGTGCACTTAGTGCAAAACCAACTCATTACTTCTCTTGAGTAGTAAAACTAAGTTCACAAAACCACGAATCAAAGAAAATACTGGTCCTCTAACCCACACTAGTGTCCACGGTCATATCCCACCTTCTGGTTTCAATTGCAAGTGGCTAGAACCAGACTGACTTGATTTTTTTTTCTTTTCATAAGAAACTTGGGGAAAACAAATCACTATATTGTTATAGATCTCACACTGTGGTATATGGACAGTCTATAATTTATGAATAATAAGGCTCTTAATAATGTTTTCTTAGAAAAATCCTGGGATAGTATTTAATAATCAAATGCAACACTAATTATTCAGAGTAAGTAGCCATTTAAAAAAAAATTCAGTGGAACAAGAGGAAGTTCTGAGTGCAAAGCAGGCATGTAATAATAATGGCTAAGATGATTGAGTACAGCATCAAGCACTGTGCTCTTTTTGCATATCATTTCATCTCATTGTTATAATAGAATTGTGACATAGACACCACTGTTTCTATAGGAGAGGGAACAAACAGAGAAAGCCATGCAGCTAGTAATAGGTATGTAAGGCCCAACTCAAGGCTAGGGCTGTCTATTGCAAAGTTCATGCTCTTAATCACGATGCAATTTACATTGATAAATTATGAAAGAATGAATAAAGATTATAAGTAGGAAGAAAAAGGAGTTAGATGCAAGTCACAGTACCATTGAGTACTGTTGGTGTAAATAATAGACTGAGTTATCTCATATAACAAGGACGCTACACTGGGAAGGTGCCTGCATTGTTATTCTATGGGCTGTGTGCTGACCACACCTCTTCATAGCAGAGCTGCTACAGCTTTGATTAGCTCCTCATATCACATTCCAAGAAGGAAGAGAGGAAGGCAAAAGGCCTTGCATGCCATATGAACTTCCCCTTTTATCAGGGTGGGAAATCTTTTCTAGGACCCCTTAGCAGCTCTTTCTCATTTAATTGAATCACACAGATGCACACTCCTACACCAAATAGGGGCACAGGGAGAAGGGGTTGTCATGGCTGACTGATCAGTTCAGCCCTAGCTGCCCAGTAGAATCACCTGGGAGATTTATGAAATATCTGTGCCCCACCTTTAGTGATTCTTATTTATTGGACTGGAGTGGGATACAGATATCAGTATCTGTAAACATCTTCCTGGTAGTTTTAATATGAAGCTGGTTGAGAGCCAATAGGTTATGCCAATCTTGATTTTGTGCCTTAGTCCAGGTATACTCCTACCATATGAAAAGTAAAGTTTTATTAACCAGAAGGGCTTGGCAGACTCTGTGGCTCCCAGGGTCTAGCAGAGGAGCTTACAAAAGTAGATCTAGAAACCTTCCTCCCACAGAGAACATACCCGAATTCTATAGGGGACTGTAAGCTGCCTGTCGTGGCCAGCCACAACGCCGCGGGAGGAAAACTCTCGGAGGCAGAGTAAAGATACTACTACTTTTACTTCTACTTTCTTAGAGAGAGCTTAGAGAGAGAAAGAAAGATTTTTCTTCTTCTTAGAAAGAGCTTAGAGAGAAAGATTAGAGATAGCTTTTTCTTCTTCTTCTTAGAGCTTAGAGAGAAAGATAGAGCTTTTCTTCTTAGAGCTTAGAGAGAAAGAGAGAGAGCTTGAAAGAGAGAGATTTCTTCTTTAGAGAGAGAGAGAGCTTAGCTTTTAGAGCTTCTTTCTTCTTTCTTCCTCAGGAGCCTCGGCCTGACTCTGACCAGCAATTACTTCTTCTATCTGGTTTCTCTTCTGTAACTGCTCTGCCTACGTTCTGGCCGCTCTGATTCTTTTCTTCTTCTCCGACCCGAACTCTTCTTCCGACCGAGCGACTGCATGACTGACTGAATGAATTCATTCTTCTCCTGACTCGGACCGCTTTCACCCGGTTATATACCTTTAGCTTTGCGGGTGCCTCACGTGCATTTACAGGTGCGTCACATACATACTTATTACAGGTGGAACTTATGGCTTCCAGCTGACCGCAATAGCCATCTCCCTAATTGGGGCTCCTTCAGGGGACATCATTCACTTGGGTCCCTCCATGAACTTAGTTCAATTCACAAGTTTTTGTGAATTTATGCTACTGTCTGTGAAAGGCCCTGTATTGGCTGCTGTATAAAGTAAGAAATAGGAGCAGAGCACAATTTTTCTTCCCCTTGTGGGTCAATTTCCTTTTAAGCATTCCTTGGATCAAGGCCGGGGAAGGGATTGCACACCTGGGATTCCAGCAACTCAGGAGGCTGAGGCACAAGGATCACAAATCTGAGGCTAGCTTTGGAAAACAAAAGGGGTGGGGGTTGGTGATGTAGTTCAGTGGTAGAGCACCCCTGGGTTGAATCCCTAGTGTCACACAAAGAAATAGAAAAAGAATCCTTGCACTCAGTACCTAGGTGAGTAAGTGCTCAATGTAGTCACAAGCACATAGAGCAAGGCAGATTATTGGGCAGGGACTGGACTCAAGCAGTGGGTAGAGGAGGCTGAGCCTCCAGCATCTGGACCTTCAGTGGAGAATAACACTGAAGGCAAAGTACATAAATAGGAGCTATGCTTTCCTCCTGCCGTGAACTATTATCCTTCACTTTTCCCTTTTTAACTTACTATTAGGTGCTCACATGTGCTAGACAGACACTGGCAAACAAAATAGTCTTGATTCTCGTCACAGAGCCTGTGGTCCAAGTAGAGGAAACAAGATACTAATGAAGTAAAACAAATCGATTATGGTAAGTGCCGTGAAGGAAAATAATAGGCTCCTATGAGAGAATTACAGGGCAATGTGTAATTTAAAGGCAGCCAGGAAAAACTGTTTAAATGGAGGCAAGTACAAAATTCAGATTAGGGGTTGTAGCTCAGTGGTTAAGCGTTTGCCTTGCATGCGTGAGGCACTGGGTTAAATCCTCAGCACCACATAAAAAAGTAAATAAGTAAAACAAAGATATTCTGTCCAAAAAAAAATTGATTAGAACATAGTCTTCCTTCAATTTTCTGATTTTTCACTACTCTGTGCTCTAGACAATTAGGGAAAATGTTTAACTTCCAGAAAGACCCATCTTGCATGAGATTCAGATGAACAATTGAAATCCACTGAGATGCTGGTCTCTCAGAGCTGCTTTCTCAAGATTGTGGAGAAGCAATCCATGTGCTTATGGATTGTTGTTGCTTTATCTTGCTTGTTACACTCTTGGTTGCCTCTTTTCTTATTTTCATGTATTTGTCTCATGTTCCATCTGCCTCCTTGCAATTTGACCCCTCCTTTCATCCTCTCTTGAAATTAGGAATTACCACTAAATGAACTCAGAAGTATATTCACTCAGAAATTTGGATAAGTGAGCATTACATCACAGTAATGCCCAAAATAACAACCTGAGACTTCTGTTCAAACTGCAAGCATAAATGTCAGCCATCTCCCAAGGCAGAAACAACAGAATCCTGACTTTTTTAGAGTTGTGAACAAGGTGCCTTGCATCTTCAAGCTTTGGGACTCAAACTGTGGGCCATGAGCCAACAGCATTGAAATTACTTGGGAGTTTGTTAGAATTGCAGAATCTGGGGCCACAAATAACCTATTGAACTAGATTCTGCATTTCATCAAGGTCCCCAGTTGTCTCTCAAGTACATTAAAGTTTGAGGAGCACTGGCTTCTCAGAGGAGGATCCCAAATGAGATCGAACAGAAGTGATCACCATCACCTTCTTCAATAGCATCGATATTACATATCTTTGTTTCCTGGTTTAACCATTTTGTTTTCTCAGTACCTTTTTGTCTACAAATATTCTCTCATGATTTTCATTAGTTTGTTTAAAAGTTACACGTTTTTTCTCCCTATTTCTTCTAGAAAATAACAATATAGATCTTCAAGGTCTAGGAAACTGTTGCTGATGGGAGTAAGGCACTACCACTTTTCTTTAAATAAAAGCTAAGCCACCTCAGTTAAAACTTAGCTTTGTCTGCTACTAGTGTTTGGTCCTTAGATGTGATATATGCTTATATATATATTATTCCTGCTATTAGAGAAAGGCAAAAGTCCAGCACTCTGAGACGGAGTTGGGTGTGTGGACTATCAGTTCTGTTCATTGACCTTGATCAAGTCACCACATCTCCCTTGGCCTCAGATTGTCGTTCATAAATATCCAAGTATTATATTGATTATCAGTAAAGATGTATGCACATACACACATGTGATTTTAAATTAAATATTGAACTGATGTAAGACAGTATATTTGAGGTATAAAGTATCAGGATACAATGAAATCTATAAACGTAGTGTCAGTTTAAGTAGAACTTTATCATTTTTCTTTTTCTTTTTTTTGGTACAGGGGATTGAACTCAGGGACACTCAACCACTGGGCCACATCCCCAGCCCTTTATTGTATTTTATTAGAGACAGGGTCTCACTGAGTTGCTAAGTGCCTCGCCATTGCTGAGGCTGGCTTTGAACTCGCAGTTCTCCTGCCTCAGCCTCTGAAGTGTTGGGATTACAGGTGTGCGCCACCATGCCCGGCTCATTCTCCTTTGTAATCTTCTATGTCCCTGTCAATTTACCATTCACTTTCCTGTTCCTCCAATCACTTCACAATTTGCAATCATTTCCTTTTCTTTAGATTTACATTTGCAACTCTATACCATGTATTGTTTACTTTTGCAGGTCTTTGAGCTTTTCTATTAATAGATTCATACTGAATGCAGTCTTCTGTGATTTGCTCTTTTCTCCTGACATTATTTTCCTAGCATTCATCTACTTCTTTATCTCTGAACCAATACAATGTTGCTTTAGTTATGATTCTTGATAAGGAAACTCCTGCCTGTCAAGGAGTGTCTTGGCTATCAGCCTTTTTTGTTCCTCCACATGTATTTTAGAATCAGCTTTCAAGTCTTACCAAAACAAAACCAAATCAACAGTTGTGATTTTGACTAGAATTGCAATAAATCATCATTTCTACCTTATTGTATATTCTTATCTGGAAACATGATAGTTTTATAGTTTTCTCCATAAAGGTTTTATGCCTCTTGAATTATTCACCTTGGGCTTCCATTAAAGTACATACTGTAGACTATGTAGCTTAAAAAATTTAGTCTAGATTTGGAGGCTGGAATTCTGAGATCAGGGAGGCAGCACAGCTGGGTCTTGGTGAGGGCCCTCTTCCTGGCTTGTCTCCCTGTGTCCCCTCATGGAAGGGAGAAATCTGGTGTTTCTCCTATAAGGGCACCAGTTCTAGAGTCAGGTGTCTGCCCTTATGACCTTATTTAATCTTACTTACCTCCTTAAAAGCTCTATCTCCAATGTAGTCACATGGGGGATTAGGTATTCAGTAATGAATTTGGGGGGAGGGGACACGATTCAATCCATAACACATCTTTTGTAAATTTAGTCTTAAATGCTAATTATCCTTGGTGCTATTTTAAGTGGTTATATTTTTTAATACACACACACATATATATATATATACTTGCAAATAAATTTTGTATACTGATTCTGTAAGAATTTGCTTTTACATAAAAGACAACATATAAAGCCCTAAGAATAATGTCACCAATTATTGACTCTTTTGAAAATGTCTTTATTTCAGATTTATTACTACTTAAGAAATACATAATCCTTAAAATCTCAGTTTGCAAAGATCATCACATAAGCTCCATTATTTACTCCATTATGTTTACACATTAGTTAATGGGAAAAGTCTGTACAATATTTTAATAGTTACACGATTTGTAACCAAAAGAAAAAGTAGTAAGTGCAAAAAAACTCCCAATGTAGTACATGTAGGATAACCACTTTCAAACACAAGAAACTAGGTAATAAAGGAAAATTTCCTGCTCAGATATTATAAAATGCTAATGGCATTTTATGATGATAAAGGCTTTAAGTTAGTAAACAACCTACTGGGCAGATAAAATTGCCATATTGTTTATATCTTTGCATTTAAATTTTTGTAGTATAGTACTACCCGTTTCTTTGACATTGAATATCACATCAATTTTTAAGTCTGGGTTCTCAAAGCAGTGGCTTGATTTTTTATATAGTGTCTGGTATACCACAAGTGCTTTATTAATTTATCTTTTCTTTTTTCAAAAGGTTTAGTGGGACTGTGCAATGCTGGAGCAATAATCCAGAATGTCCTGAATAGTGAATTCCATTGTGACACCAGATCCAGGATAACAGCGAGCTATCAAACCTTCAAAGTGCTTGTACTGGCGTATAAATTCATCTTGCATGGAGTGCCACACCACCTGTCATTAAAAAGAAAACAAGGTTGGGGTTGTAGCTCAGTGGTAGGGTGCTTGTCTAGCATGTGTGAGGCAATGGGTTTGATTCTCAGCACTGCATATAAATAAATAAACGTCCACTGACAGCAAAAAAAAAAAAAAAAAAATCTTTAAAAAAAGAAAACAGAAGCCATTAAATTATGAAAATAATTCATAATCAAGTCTGTAGAAATAATTGCAAGACACTGTCTAAGAATTTGGCATAGTATAGTAGCTAAGAACAAGCATTCTGGAGCTAGAATCCTAAGACTTTCTGCCTACAAGATCTGTGGTCTCAAGGATGTGAATATCATTGCTCTGTGCCTCAAAGTTCCTCATCTGTAAACCAGGGTATTATTAATAATAATAATACCTTCTTCTCCTAAGATTCCTGTGAGGGTTAAATGAATAAACATGTGTATAGCACTTACAACAGCATCTGACACAAACACATACTCATTATGTTTTAGCTATTATACCAACACAGATATGGCTATGCACAATTATGTACAAACCTGACCACAGATTAAATGCAATGCAATAATTAATGTTTAAATTGCATATCAGATCAAGTTTAAATTTTTCTTTATCTAAAGGTGATGATACAAAACACTGCTTGATGCTGGGGAAGACACATGAGAGAGATCACTATCTGCAATCGAGTAACTATAATCTAGTAGTGGAGACTAATTTGTGGATCAGCATTAAGGCAGAATTTGCCACACACTGACATAATTGCTTACATTTATTTACATCTCTTGAAGCTCACTCTGTATCAGCACAGTGCAAAGTGCTTTGTGTATGTATTATTCTATTTAAGTCTCAAAAGGAGCTGGTGAGGGTGGGTACTATGATCATCATCTCCATTTACTGATAAGGGAATGTACTCTTCCAGGGATTTTTTTTTTTCTTGTGAACCTCATAAATCCTAATTTTCTATCAATTTAAGACTAATAACTATTCCCTGTTATTACACTTTTCATCTTTTAGCTCATGCTATTTTTTCCACCAAGAATGCCATCCTCTCTACTTGTTAAAATACTATTGACTTTCAGATGTCAACAAAAATGTAATATCCCTCAATAGGACTTCTAATGTTAAAATCAGAACTATTTTTACTCATCTCTGGGCCTTTCAGAATGGTTTATAAGGAACAATGGCTTAAGGTTTAAATCTCTTCACCATCTATTAGCTATGAGGTCTTTGTCCCATTACTCCATGTCTCTAAGCTTTGGTTTTTCTTATTTGTAAAATGGCAATGACAATAACAATAACAAAAACAGTAGTGTCCACTGTTTCTCTCAATGAGAGAGGCATCATTTCCACTTTTTAAATAAGGAAGAGATTAATCAACTTGCCCCAAATCATACAGTTTCATTTGGATCCACATTACGAACTCATTTCTGATCTTAATCTCTACCATCTCACTGTACTAAACTATATTCGACACTAAAATTAAAATAAACAAACAAATCCAACCAAACAGAAGCAACTTAATGCCTTATATCACAATAAAATAGGTATATAAAATAAGTAGGAATGACTATAATTATACAAATATTATTGCTTTCTTCTTCACAATTCAGTAACCTGATCTGCATATAAAATTTTCTTTTTGCACTAAAAGTGGAAAATAGGAAGCATTTATAGAGGAATATTTTAGAGAAAAGCAATATATCTTCAAGCCAGGATGGTCAAAAGAATGAAGCAGCTGGGCTCAGTGGCACATGCCTGTAGTCCCAGTGACTTGGGAAGCTGAGGCAGGTCAGTCAGGGCAACTTAGTGAGCCATCAGCAACTTAGTAAGACTCTGTCTCCAATTCCTCAGAAAACCTGGAATGGAACCATTATTTGACCCAGCTACACTACTCCTCAGCATATACCCAAAGGACTTAAAATCAGTGTACCACAGTGATGTGGTCACATCAGTGTGTATAAGCAGCTCACTTCACAATAGCTAAACTACGGAACCAACCTAGGTGCCCTTCAACAGATGACTGGATAAAGAAAATATGGTATATATACACAATGAAATATTACTTGGACTTAAAGAAGAATGAAAATTATGGCATTTACAAGTAAATGGATGGAGCTGGAGAATATCATGCTAAACAAAATAAGCCAATCCCCAAAACCAAAGACCAAATGTTCTCTCTGATATGTGGATGCTAACACACAAAAAGGGGCGGGGAGGGAAGAAGAATAGAAGTTCATTGGATTAGACAAAGGGAAAAGAAGGGAAGAGAGGAGGGATGGGAATAGGATAGATAGTAGAATGAATCGAACATAACTTTGCTATGTTCATATATGAATACATGACCAGTGTAACTCCACATCATGTACAACCACAAGAATAGGAAGTTATGCTCCATGTATGTATAATATGTAAAAATATACTCTACTGTCACATATATCTAAAAAGAATAAAAAATTAAAAAAAAAAAAGACTGACTCCAAATAAAAAATAAAAAGGACTGGGAATGTAGCTCAGTAGAAAGCTCTCCTGGGTTCAATCTCCAATCCAAAAACAAGCAAGCAAGCAAACAAAAAAACCCCAAACCAAAAACCCTGAAGCATACCTGAAGTAAGTTTTCCTCTTCACATAAATGTTTATCAACCTTCTTATAGAGGTTATCTAGACCTTTTTTCACTTCCTTTCCAGGATATTCTTTTATAACTTTACGAAGTTCTTGTTTGTTAAATGCAAGTTGGTAGCTCACTTCCTCCTCTCTTATACCTTGTGCTACACGAGCTTCAACACCTTCAAAAAAATGCTTTAAGGAGATGAAAAGAAATAATGGTTAAAAATGACTATTGTTATCATTTCAATTAAAAAAAAAAAATCAGACAATAGCTGGGTGTGGTGATGCATGCCTGTAATTCTAGCAACTCACGAGATGAGGAAGGAGGATGGCAAGTTCAAGGCCAGTCTCTGCAACTTAGCCAGACCTTGTCTCAAAAAGAAAAATAGGGCTGGGAGGAGATGGAGTTGTGACTCAGTGGTAGAGTGCTTGCCTAGCATGTGAGAGGCACTGGGTTAGATTTTCAGCACCACATACAAATAAATGAATAAAATAAAGGTCCATCAACATCTTAAAAAAAAAAAAAAAAAAAAGTAGGGCTGGGATGTAGCTCAATAATAGAGCACTAGCCTCGCATGTAGAAGACCCTGGGTTTAATTCTTACTACTGAAACAAAAAAAAAAAAAACAAAAACCAAACTGTGTTATGAAACTATACATATCCATTGTATAAAAAACAGACAATATGTGTGAAAGTATAAATAACAATCACCTATTATACCACTTAGAGATAACCATTATTAGCACTTTAGATTCCCTTCTAATCTTTTGATGTAAGTACACAATTGAAATTGCAACTCCATACCTTGCATTTTCCACTGAATATTATGATTTTTTTTTTTTTTTTTTTTTGGTGCTGGGGACTGAAACTAGAGCCTCATACATGCTACACACACAATTTACCACTGAGCTACACACCTTGATTTCTCTTTAGTACAAATTGTAATGGTTACAGAATAGTCCATCCAATACAGAATCACTATTCATACCTCCAGTAATGGATATTTTCCTTTTTTGGGGAGTTGGCAATACCTAGACATATCTTTAAAAATCTCTCTTATAAATACAATAGTCATAAATATCTTATATATAGTACTTACCCACAATACTAATTATTTTCTAGTACAAATTTCAACAACTGTAAATACTCAGTTGAGCAGTCTGACTATTCTGAAGACCGTCCTTATGTACAAATTGCTTTCCAGGAAAGTTCAATCAATTTACATTTCTGTCAACAGCATATAAGGCTGCTATCTTGCATTATCATAAAACCATGGTTGCCAGAGTGCAAAAAGACTTGTCATTTTTAAAAATATTTATTTATTTACTTTTAGTTGTACACAATGCAATGCATTTATGTTCACGTGGTGCTGAGGATCAAACCCGGGCCGCGCACGTGCGAGGTGAGCGCTCTGCCGCTGAGCTACAACCCCAGCCCGACTTTGTCATTTTATTCCATAATTTTTTAGCTATAAATGAAATTAATTTGCTTTCAAACATTTAGTAGTGATTCAGGACCTGTTCCTAGTTATATACTGGAGTCCTGATACTTTACTGATTTTAAAAAGATCTTTATTTAAATATACTGATTATAATATCATTATAAATAGTATTCTCAGGTTGTCTTTCAAGTATATTTGGATTAAAAAATTTTTTGTTGTTGATTGACTTTTATTTATTTACTTATCTGTGGTGCTGAGAATCGAACCCAGTGCCTCACATATGCTAGGCAAGCACTCTACCAACTGAGCCCCAACCCCAGCCATATATTTGGATTTTTAACATGAAATTTTGCTGTCTGACATGCTGTATTTAAGCACTTTACAATAAGTTGCTTAGGGTCTCACTTAACTGCTGAGATTACAGGCGTGCACCACCATGTCTGGCAATAAATGGACTTTGATATATTTATTTTTTAAATCTTGCCCCTTAATCAGAGACTAGTAATTTCAACATATAATATACTGGCAATGATAAGCCCTACTCTCTACTCTTTAACTCTCATGTAGATTTCAAGTCTTATTGAACTAGATAGAACTTCGATAACTATGTTAAATAGTAAAGGATCTTGGTGATGTTTCCACTTTAAATTTTATTTAAAAGAAAATGACTATAATGCATTAAGCATCATGCAGGTTTGAGATGCGAGATGGATGTGTGTGTGTGTGTGTGTGTGTGTGTGTGTGTGTGTGATCATGGTTTGAACCCAGAGGGTGCTTAACCATTGAACTACATCCCAAGCCCTTTTTAAAGATTTTTATTCTGAGACTGGGTCTCATCAGGTTGCTTACGGTTGCACTAAATTGCTGAGGCTATCCTCCAACCTGTAATCTTCTTGCCTCAGCCTCCAGAGCCTCTGGGATTATAGGTATATGCCACAGTGCCTGGCTGAGATGGATCTTTTGTCTGATTAATGGAGTACCTGCTGGGCATGGTGGTGCATGCCTATAATCCCAGCAGCTCAGGAGGCTGAGGCAGGAGGATCATAAGTTCAAACTCAGCCTCAGCAACTTAGTGAAGCCCTAAGCAACTCAGCGAGACTCTCTCTCTTTAAATAAAATTTAAAAATGGGCAATGGGCTGGGGACGTGGCTCAGTGGTTAAGTACCCCTGGGTTCAATCCCTGGTACCAAAAAAAAAAAAAAAAAAAAAAAAGTAGCTGTTCTTAAGTTTTATAAGGAACTGGTTTTCTGTGTTTGATTAAATGTCTTTTAAATATTTCTTCGAATTATTTGCAACAGATATGTATTTGATCACACTGTGGGCAAAGTTAGTTAGAAGGGCTCATTTAAGCTTCTGTTATGTTACAAAAGTGCCCTAAAATCATCATTTCTTAACTTTTATTATTAGATCTTCTCTGGGAAATAACTCAAGTTAGGAAAGAAAGGAAACAAACCTTGGTTTTCCTTTTATCTTGGCACAGGCTGGCCATTATGAGGCAAGAATGGAAAGAGCCTGGTATAATAGAAGGCCCAGTCTGGGTTTACCCCCCAACTTTGCTTTTACAAAATATTTTGATGGCAGGCAAGTTTATTTACTTTGAGTTTCTTCATCTATAAAATGAGATATTACTACTTTAGCTCAATCAATTTTCATGAGCATAAAAAGAAATAATGTACATAGAACATCTAGCAGTGCCTCACATACTGGCACCTTTGATAACTGAGTCTTTCTCCTGTGTCAGTATACCAGCAAATTTAAGATAGATAAATGTATGTCATTCACATGTAAACAGATGTACACAGGTACAAAACTAGGAAAAAATTCTGAATGAAAATATATTTACATTTAGTTTTTCGAGAGGCTGTCCTAAAGAGTAGATGACATAAGACTGAAGGTGATCTGTATATTTCTGTTTGGCTTCTTTTTTTTCAGCTTCTAGACAGGAGATTTTCAAACGAGAAAGAGTTGCAAAAATATGGTGAAAGTTTTCCATCATAACCACATCCCTGGGGGTCTTCTGGCTTTCATTTGCTACTTTCTCCACTAAAATCAAAGCAGAAAAAAAATTTTAAGTAAAATCTTTGTTAGGACTATAACCATATTTAGTTGCATAGTGGTGATTCCTTTTTTTTTCACTTGTATGTTTAAGAATCAGGGCTGGGTTGTGGCTCAGCAGTAGAGTGCTCGCCTAGCATGTGCGCAGCCCGGGTTTGATCCTCAGAACACGTAAAAATAAAGGCATCGCGTACAACTAAAACAAATAAATAAATATATATTAAAAAAGAATCAAGCACATTTCTGGACTAAATAAAATAAAATATGTTGTCTTGGAGGCTCTTTATAGCCACCTGAACACAGTTAAGTCATCCTAAAATAGAACCATGTACACATGGAAATTTAGTATAAAATGTTTTTTTTTTTTTTTTCCCCCTGCAATAAAGGGGTCCTGAACCCAGGGATGCTCTACCATTGAACTTCATCCCCAGCCCTCTTTATTTTTATTTTGAAACAGGGTCTTGCTAAGTTGCTGCATCTGGCTTCAAACTTGTAATCCTACTGCCGCAGCCTCCTGAGCAGCTGGGATAATAAGCATGTACTACCATGCCCAGCATAAAGGTGACTTCTCAAATCAGTGGGGAAATAAACTATTCAAAATGTTTTAGGACGAGTTTTTTTTTTTTTTTTTTTTTGGGTACTGTGGATTGAACCCAGAGGTGCTTGACCATTAAGCCACACTCTAAACCCGTTTTTATTTTGAGATAGGGTCTTGCTAAATTGCTGATGCTGGTTTTGAATTTGTGATCCTCTTGCCTTAGTCTCCTGTGTTGCTGGGATTACAGGTGTGTGCCACCATGCCAGGCTAAGCTGGTCCTTTTGAATATACTAAATGAAATCCCTATTTCACACTTTCACTAAAATAAAAATTGCTTAAGTACTTAAAATGCAAAAAGCAAATGAACTGATAAGATCATAAGCAACAAAGAAGCAGTTTATTAAAAAATAATAATTTCATGATAGTGTGACTTTTAAAAAAATGGCCCAACTTTAGAAAGATGAAAAAAAATTTTTAAAAAATATTTATTTATTTGCTTTAGTTGTACACAATGCAATGCATTTATGTTTACATGGTGCTGAGGATCGAACCCGGGCCGCGCACGCACTAGGCGAGAGCTCTACCGCTGAGCCACAACCCCAACCCTAGAAAGATGAAAAAATTTTGACATAAAATTTGCAAACTCTTGTATAGTAAGCTGTCATAAAACAAATGAAAGGCAATTAAAATAGTGAGATAGTTTACATCTTATTCAGCTGGCATAGAAAAAAAGGTTGATAATACACAGTAACATTGATACAGCATATATAATAATGGAAACTTTCACCAACTGCTCATAGCACTAACAAGTTCACCACATCATGGTAATTTGGCAAAAGTCTTGAGATATATACAATCCCTTTGGCCCAGAAATTTTATTTATCTACAATTTACCCTAAGGAAATCATTCAACAAGTATACAAAGATATATAAACTAGAGACAAGCTAAAACATATTAATAGAAGATTTTTAAAGTAAATAATGAAATATGAATAATGAAATATGGAAGAGTATCTAGTCATTAAAATGATTAGATTAAATGATTATGGTCATACATATTAATTGACAAGCATACACAATAGGATTAATGAGTCCAGCAGCTTCTAAAATAGTATGTGTAAGGCATGATAAAAATTAAAACACACATGCAGGAACACACACCCACCCACTCCTCTATATATGTGCATATATACTGAGAGAGAGACATTGAAAAATTTGGAAGAATAAAAATTAAATGTTATGGGGGCTGGGGTTGTAGCTCAGAGGTAGAGCACTTTAGCATGTGTGAGGCACTAGATTCGATTCTCAGCCCTGCATATAAATAAAGAAAATAAAGATCCATTCACAACTAAAGAATATTTTTAAAAAAATATTTATTTATTTGCTTTAGTTGTACACAGTGCAACACATTTATGTTTACGTGATGCTGAGTATCAAACCCGGGCCACACACGTGCTAGGCGAGCGCTCTATTGCTGAGCCACAACCCCAGCCCCTAAAGAGTATTTTAAAAAATTAAATGTTATCTCTGCACAATGAGATTACAAATGATCTTTGTTTCCTTATTGGTTTTAAAAAATCTGTTTTCTGATTTTGGGGGGGGGGTATTTAATAAACATATTTGAGAATAAGACAGCACAATGCTAATTTGAATTTTAAAAGGAAAAAAAATCAACCAAACAATCATTAAATCTATCTTTTCTCAAATGCTTCCATTGAAAATGTTATATAAGCAAATGAAATTATTACACTTCTTGTGAATTTAATTTTAAAATTCTCAAGTATAATCAGTACATTGTTTCAAATTAAATGACATGTCTATTCTGTTTCTACTTTAATTGTGAGATCTGACATAGGAAGACAGTGGGTATTATGGCACTAATCTCCCTGTGCAACAAAAACTGAGGCCTAAGGAACTTATTTGTTCACATTACATAGACATCACTGCTCATCTTCTTCAGAGACCCTTGTTAAAATGCAAATATAATCTGGGAGGTCATTTTTTGTGTTTAAAACATGATTTTCAATTTTGCATAGTGATAAGCCCCTATGAACTCTAAAATCTAAGTGGTTTCTGAACATGAATAGGTTTTGTGTACTGCTTACTTTTCAAATTTAAGAAATCTTTAACTTCAGAAAACTTAAAAAAATACTATAGAATATGGAAAATGAAGGACATTTGTGTCTCCAATGTTTGAGTTACCAAAAATAATGAAAACAATAGTCACAAAATTCTTTACAACAAAAGCTTACCATTAACAAACACTCCTCTGATGAGTTTGGTATATGCTTTATCCAGATCTCCACGGCGTTCTGCATTTTTAAAGATTGATTCTGCGAGTCCAGCAAATTCTTCAAATTCAGCAACAAATGGAAGAATTCCTACCTTACTCTTCTTTGAGATCTTTACTTCTTCCATTTGCCTTATTTGATTACTCTAAAGTTAGGCAGAAAGCAGGGGAGAGAAATAGCCAAGCAACTTAGAAACTATATATAATTAAAATCAATCATGAAGGTAGGACATTAGTACCTAGAATATTTGGAATGCTTATTTATAGCTTGAACTGTTGAAGATGAATCACAACGAGGGTAACCCAAGAAACACTAACTGTATGGATTAAAAAACGTTTTTCTAATATGTTTTATTTTTCTTAAATAATATGCTTAATAATGTTTTATTTTTCTTAAATAAGATTGAGGAAAAATCAAAATTATTTCAGACAAGACACATTTAAGAATTGTGAACTTCAGGTCTATTAAATAAAAACAGTAACTACGTAATTCTATAATTTATAAATTTATGGTGATTGCCATTCTGAGTTAGAGCAGAGCAGATACTAGGCTACACATAAGATCTCTCTGGGTTAGTAGAACTGGTGGCATGTGGCCAAGTTTGAGAACAATAGTCATTTTCAATTTTTGTCAGTCTAAAAAATTTCTGTTTGGATAGGAAAATTTTCTCTTTGGGAGTATAGTAATGCAGAGAGAGGACAGGTATTTCTATTATGGGTTTGTGTTATACAGTTGCCCATCTATTAATGACTTAGAAAGTTTAGTGAAGTGCTTGTGCTTGACTGTGATAAAGTGTAAAGGGTGATTTTTTATATAAGACAGAATCCAGATGTCTGGGTTGAAAAAACCTATGGCTTCGATTATGGATCTATGTATTTCTTAGGGGATCTAGATCTACTCACAGTCAAATCATTTCAACTCCTTCCTATCGTTTAATGTATCACAACTTTGGAAGTACAATTTGAACATATGAAGTAGACACATAATTATTTAAATGTTGCAGATATTAATTATAAGAAGGGGGCTGGGGTTGTGGCTCAGCGGCAGAGCGCTCGCCTCGCACGTGTACTGCCTGGGTTCGATCCTTAGCACCACATAAATGCATTGCTTTGTGTACAACTAAAGTAAATAAATAAATATATTAAAAAAAAAATAAGAAGGCCCTGTGAGTACTGTCACCTATTTCATATTATCTTTACTATAATGTTACCCTTCAATAATGCTGGTAACTGTAAGGTGTAAATTTGGATGCGGTGGAGAAGGCAGTGAGTAAGACTGCAGGTGCTGGAACCAGAATGTCTGGTTTAAATACCAGCTCTGTGACTTTTTAACTGTTGACATGAGGTAAGTCACTTCACCTGCCCACTACCTGCCTGATGGGAGAGTGGTGGTGGTATGAGGACTGAATGAGACGGTGTGTGCAAAATGCTTAGATCTGTGCTTGGTACATAGTAAACACTCATTATAAATGCTGGTCTATTGTTCTTACTAAGCTTCATATAGGTATTTTTCTTTCTCTTTTTTTGTACCAGGGATTGAACTCAGGGGCATTCGACCACTGGGCCACATCCCCAGCCCCCCCACCATTTTTTTGTATTTTATTAGAGACAGGGTCTCATTGAGTTCCATATGCCTCACCATTGCTGAGGCTTTTGAACTCACGATCCTCCTGCCTCAGCCTCCCAAGTGTTGGGATTACAGGCATGCGCCACTATACCCAGTAGTATTTTTCTCTGTAGCATTTAAAATGTATAGGGCATATAGTTTGAAGATACTTGAACATTAATAGGAAATGTGTTTGTGTGTGTAAACCCAGGCCACTGTATATGCTAAGCATGAGCTCTACCACTGAGCTATAGACCCAGCCTCAGGAAATGTTTTGTTTCATATTATTTTAGCTACTTATCTGCCTGCCTACCTACCTACCATTTTATAGTACTGGGGGTTGAACCCAGGTGCTCCACAACTGAGCTACACCTCGAGCCTTTCTCATTTTGAGACAGGGTCTTACTAAGCTGCCCAGGCTGTCCTTGAACTTGTGATCCTCCTGCCTCAGCCTCCTGAGTAGCTGGTATTCTAGATGTGGGCCACCATACACCTAGCAGGAAATGTTTTAAATCCTCTCTGGATTTGTGACAAGCATAGAGTAGAAATAGTGCATTCATTTAAGAAAAGGGTTATCAATGAGGAAATTCTGACAAATTTCTCTCAAGGTGGTTACCCAATCATACTGCCATCATCAGAATGACATGCAGGTTATTCAGTGTTTAAGACTACAACTTTTATAATAGCCATGTTATATTATCTGTCCATCTTTTGTCCATCATAATTTAACTAAGTCAAATAATCCTTAAAGGTTTAAGAGTACAAATCTGCATCACCATAGTGTGAAGAATCCTGAAAAGCAAGTGAAACATGGTTAAGACAGCAGTTCTGGATCACAGAATTCAGCTTGGTAGTCCTTGATGTATAAGTGACTCTGTAAATTTAGCTCTAGTACAGGCAAGGATAGCTTTCTTGTCCTATTCTTTGAAGAACACTTGATACTTTGTGCTTGGGCACCTGATGGAACTGTAGAATTCAGGTGCTGTTCCATTTTCAGTGGTCATCTGACATTCATGCTTTTTGCTCAACACACACAGATCCTATTTATTACCCTGTCAAATTCTTCATGCCCTAGGTCTTGCTCTTGTTCTAAATGCCAAAATATATAATACATACAACCCTGTTGGGAACGCAGAGTCTGCCAGACACCATAAGAAGATATGATTTAAAATAGACAAAGAGATGAATGATAGGCAGCAGGTAGGTCCTTTAGATACATATGAAATTTAGGAGATAATGTGAATCTATACTTTTTTTTTACTCTATACTTTTCTACATCATTTTTCCACTACCTGTCTTGAGAGTAACATGACCATTCTTTAATAAGCCATTATTAATTACACAAGCTATGGGATAGTAGGCTCTTTTTTTATGCTGGGCAATGTGTAAGCACTTTATTTGAACTAATGTGTTCATCATTCTATTGCCACATCTTAAGTTCTACTGGGTCAAGCAACAGGTACTCCATGAACTTATGTTTTACTGATAAAAGCAACTAAGCCTTTACATTCTGGAAACATGTAGTGTTCTTATGATTTAGTGTTCCAACTGCATCTGCATCACATGGAACTTATGGAACTTATTCTCTTACTTAGCCTTTGGTAGCTCTTCCTTTTCCTTTTAGCTATCAGCTTATAGTCAGACCTTCCTGGTTTATCATTTCTAGAGAATGGAGTGGGTAAAGGGTGGGGGACTTTTTTTTTTTTTTTTTTTTGATACCAGGGATTGAACTCAGGGGCACTTGACCATTGGGCCACATCCCCAGCCCTTTTTTGTATTTTATTAGAGACAGGGTCTCAATGAGTTGCTAAGTGCCTCGCCATTACGGAAGCTGGCTCTGAACTTGTGATCCTCCTGCCTCAGCCTCCCAAGTGCTGGGATTACAGGTGTGCGCCACTGTGCCTGGCTCTAGGGTAGAGGGACTTTAAATGGTCAACTTTCACAGTATTTCCAATACAAAGTGAAATCATGTTGGTAGGATCAACAAGTTCACTGAAGAGATAGTCAAGTTTGTCTACAATGGATTGCTTTTATAATTTCAGAAACTCTGTAAATATTATTATTTTTTTAAGTATAAAAAATGAGCCAGGTATGGTGGCATATACCTATAATCTCAGCTACTTGAGAGGCTAAAGCAGGAGGATCACAAGTTTGAGGCCAGCCTGGGCAACTTAGCAGACTCTAGTCTCAAAAGACTAGAGATGTGGCTCAGTAATGGAGTGCTTGTTTACCATGTAAGATGCCCTGAGTTCAATCCCCAGTAATCCCCAGTAACCCCCGCCCCTGCCAAAATAAAAAATATACAAATGACATGGATTTTTAATCATCCTTAATATTTTTTTACCTCTCATTATTGCATGGACATTCAAGAGCAAGCTATAACTGAGAGGTTACAGTGTAGAAATATTCAAATGATACATATCTACTTTTACAAAGTAAATACATTAATAAGATGAAACCTTTTTGTAAGGATCTGATCCAGCTCAATTCAGACCTACAAACTTATTAAAACCTAACAGACAATAAAAAAAATTGCTAATGATTTTTTCCCTACTAGAATAAGAAAAATAATGATTATTGGAAGTTATTATTATTAATAGTTCATTCTTAAAATAAAGCAATACAATTACTAAAATTATTAAACTAGTTCTATGAAGTCAATGGTCACTGGGATGTCAGTAATCAGTGGCTCTCTTAAACAGCTGTTGCCACTGTGCCACCTACTCTGGAACTTGCCAAGATTCACAGCACAGCACAGATGGCATAGTGCCATCCAACTAACTGGTCATACAGGTTAATGCCAATACCCATTTTCAAGGCTTTGGGGGATGTAAACACTAGAACCCTATGAGAAAGCTGGAGACCCCCTGATCTAAGTACATTTACCTAGTTTTAAAAAATGATTAGAATTATTGTTATTAAAAAAAAAAACAACTTACAATGCATTTGTCAAAGTTCCTTTTCACAGTCACTAAAACATTTCCCAAAGTAGTACTTAGAAAAGAAGCAGGATCCACATTTTGTGCAGTCCATACATGGTGACTCATTTTGACTAGCATGTAAAGGGAGTTAAAACTATCAATTTTGTCTCCTAATGCAATTAGGTTGTTTAGTTCTGGCTCAATGCAGCGAAATATTTTAATCATCATTTGGCGAATCATATCTTTCCTGTATAGAAAATGTAAAGAATATAGAAAGTTATTACACGCTTCAGGTGAATTAATTCACAATATAAAAATAACTAAAATTTAGTATTTCAATAAAAAATGTCCAAATTGATGAACTTACTACTCTACAATTTCCAATATAAAAATATTTTAGTGAAGGTAAGTTCTATTGCTCCAATAAGCTTTATGTCATTTGTAAAGCTGGATTCTGAAATGTGTTTCACCACAATTTAAAGGCTGCCTCCTGTAAGCAAATGTCAGAATTGGATGAATCTTCTGTGATTACTGGAAAGAAGAGTTGAAGGGCCACACAACAGGACCAATTTTAATACAGTAAAATGGACATGCATATCAGTGCTGTTAGGTTACTGAGAAACATCTGCAATCCTCCATGAGCAGCACTTCTCTGTTTCAATTTGAAGTTTGTTTTTTTGGTGCTGGGGATTAAACCCAGGGCCCTGTGCATGTTAGGAAAACACTCAACCAACTGAACTATATCCCCAGCCCACTAAAAGTTAATTTTTTTTCCCAAAATAAACCAAGAGACATTAACAAATACATACTCAGATGAAACAGCCAGTTGTGTGCCAGAATTATGTTGCCGTGATAATGTTCCTCCATCCAGGTCCTCTGCTTCAGTCTGTAAAAATTATTTAGGTACTTTACATAATAAAAGACCAACAATTTGACTAGTTTATATAGCAAAAGCCTGCTCAGTCTTAAAATGCCTAGGAGAGGATACATTATGAAAAATAATGATTTTTTTATTGGTAGTATGATCATTTTTTATTGATAGTATTCCTAATGAAACTATATAATTTAGTGTGTTATTTAAGGATATTAATGAAATGATTTTTCTTAGAATTTTACCTGAGAATTACTGTGGGGTGAGAAGGTATATTTGTCTGTGTGCACATGGTGTGAGGAGGGAGAGTATTAGAGGCTGGGAGGTATTTATTTATTTATTTATTTATTTAATTTATTTTTTTTTTGGTACCGGGAATTGAACTCAAGGGCACTTGACCACTGGGCCACATCCCCAGCCCGTTTTTGTATTTTAGTAGAGACAGGGTCTCACTGAGTTGCTAAGTGCCTCGCCACGGCTGAGGCTGGCTTTGAACTCGTGATCCTCCTGCCTTAGCCTCCCAAGTGCTGGGATTACAGGCGTGCGCCACCACGCCCGGCGCTGGGAGGTATTTATAACGGCAAGGAAGCTCAACAGAAAATTGGAAAATGTCCAAAAACAATTTAAAAAAGAGAATTGAAACAATTAAGGAAACCTCATCAATCATTGTAATAAAACTTGCACACTTAAAGAGGTATCATGGGTCTGGGGTTGTGGCTCAGTGGTACAGTGCTCGCCTAGCATGCATGAGGCACTGGGTTTGATCCTCAGCACCACATAAAAATAAAATATATTGTGTCTACCTAAAAAATCTGTGTGTGTGTGTGTGTGTGTGTGTGTGTAAAGATATCAGGGGGCTGGGATTGTGGCTTGGTGGTAGAGCACTTGCCTAGCATGTGTAAGGCAATGGGTTCAAGTCTCAGAACCACATATAAATAAATGAATAAAATAAAGGTCCATCAATGTCTAAAAAAATTTTTTAAAAAGGTATAAAAAAATTTTAGAAACCAATTAATAAGCAAACTTATCACCAGTACCATAATTAGCAACAATGAAATCCCAACCATTTCTAACAACATATAAAAATCAGTCATAAAATGAATTTTTTTTTGTCTAAGGAAAACATCTTTAAGATGACCTTAATTTAAAAATTACTCTATTTCTATTGTGTTTTTAAGTTCTTCAAAAATATCCTAGAAAATCTCTTATTTTGTTTCCTTACATTTATGCCACCCAAAAAGCACGTTGAATAGGCATGATTATATCCATGTTATAGAAGAGAAAACTAGGATTAAATGATTGGCTATGGTGTGTAGTTAGTAATTATAAATATATATATGAACACATACATACATATTTTTTTCTTGGTAACTATTTGAAATGTTAAAATTATTTTTTGAATAATATTCTTTAGAAAGTAAATGCAAACATTTTTCTCCTCGCCAATTCAGAGAATGTTTAGGTTTAAGACATTCTGGACTATCAGGTGCCCAAACTCCAACTATTACTGCTTTGATTATTTTATGATATGACAAAATGTTTAAAGATCACTACATCACAAATTCTTTCTTTTTCTGTTTGGATAATGAAACTCTGACCACACGTTAATTAGTTTAATTATGTTACAGACTATAAATACTAGTCAAAATAGATGTACATCATACCATAGTTCCAGGCATACTTGGATGTTGCTGAAGTTTGAAAAATTTACTTATGAAGTCCTGTTCTGCCAGACACAGGGGTTCTAGTTCACTTAGTACCTGTTCAAAGATCTAAAGAAAACCAAAATGATCCTATAGTAAAAAAGCTGTATGAAACACTTAAAATAACATCCCCCAATTAATTCACTCTTTTACAGGGACCTGGATTATACTGCATTGCCTTTGGGCTTCTGTTGAGTTTACAGAACCCATAGATATCCCCTTCCCAAACTGGTAGGGCAAATACAGTATAATCAGGTAACACAGGCCCATAGAACATACCTAAAATACTCAAGAGAGATTTTCTCTTTAAATCTAGGAAGAGGAACACAGAGATAAACTTTTAAAACTTATCTGATGCAATGCAGAACCCAGTTAAGCTGTTACTTTCCCTTTGTGGTTATTCAAATAATTTAGAGATGAGAGTACTTTATGACTGATTTTTTTGGTATGGGGGATTGAACCCAGGAATGCTTTAACATGAAGTTACATTCCCAGTCCTTTTATTCACATTTTAGCTGCCATTTGACTGGTTTTTTTTTTTTGTCAGATTCAATTCAGAACTGGAAAGAAAGACCTGCTAATGTTTTAAAGAAAGCCCAAAGAACCTAAATCTTTGAACATACTTAAAGCAACTGTAAACTGCTGTTAGAAAAGAAAAGCAATGCTAATGTTTAAGAAGTACTTGTTGTTTTACCTTACCTTATCAAATTTGGTTCTGTCAGCAACATCGAGATCAGACGCAGACATATTTCCCATATCCAACAGGGAAGATGACTGGGATCTGCGATTCCCTGAACTCTGAACACTGAGTTTATTTAGACTAGAAGTAGATCCAGTTAATTTCCCAGAACTTCCATGAAGACCTAAGAAATAATAAAACTTTGAAAGTTGTGATCTTTACAAATAAAAGATCTGGAGTATAAAACAGGGCAACCTCCTATACTGTCTTGGTCTTTCAGGACTCACATTACTTAGTGCACATGGGGCAGGATGTACAGTGTCCTGTTTTTTAGTAGCATTTGTTTCCCATTCCAGAGCATATTGTAAAGAGAGGCAAAACTACACAGATCCATAGAATAGGACTGAGCGGATCTTAAAGATCATATGAAGTATGCCAGTTAGCATAATGGCTAAGATAATTTGGTTTTATTTCTGAAGAATACTACCTATATCATTCACCTCCACATTAAATCCTTATATTAGGTTGAACCACATGTAATTGCCAATACTTAATTATTTTGCCCTATAAAAAATTCAACTTAATATATTCCAGGACCTAGAAACTCTGCTTTTCCAGTAAATGAACTAATTATTAACTACAGTTCTTTAAAAACTAGAAAAAGAAAAGAAAAAACATACCGAGAATTTACTATACTTAAATGTAATGCATGTACCACTAACCATACTTATTATGAAATGTCTGTGTTTAGGTTGAATTTAGGTATCTATCATAGCCATGAAGAGAAGTAAGAACATATGGCTGAACAATATCCCACAACACTAAGGAATTAAAGGACTCAAATCTTATAAGAAAAATTTGACTCAGAATTAAATACAAACAATAAATAAAAATATTTTAAAAACATTTTTCTTCAATACCTCTCAGTTAATTTGTACTACTTGCTAATGGTCAGAAGAAACAAATGGAGATCTAATAAGGGCAGTTAAAGACAAACTTCGGCTTCATTATGCAAATCTGACCATATCTATAAGTTGTTTTTTAAAAATAAGAGTTTCTAAATACAGCCTGAAAATAGAAGTTTGATGGTTAAGCCTTTTCATAAATTTCTGACACAAAGTTTTACTACTTGTCCTATAATTTCACTATATTACATATTTCTTAGATATAGCCATACCACTACCATCATATTGGTTTTCTTTCTCCTATACCTGACAGTTCAAAGCAATTGATATTTCTGGTATTAACTTTTTCAAGACAAATAACTAGTTTCTAGACATTAAACAAACATGCATTGAGAATACCTTCTAATACACTAAGCATACTCACTCTCTGTTTCCTGTTTGACAGCACTTTCTTTTCGAGGCAGTGTAGCTGTGATGGATTAGGTTGCAAGCATCAAAGACAAAGACAAGTTAATAAACTGCAATTTGCACAAACCATGCACAAGAGGAAGTTAAAGCTCTAGTTTAAAAGACACATGCAAAGAACCATGAGCATCAAGTAACAAGAAGTGCAAACACATGTTTAGTTGGTCAGCTACTGTTTGAGAAATTGAGAGAATAAACGTTACTAGTTTTTAATGTACTTTTTTATGTATTCAGAAAAAAAATCTATATTTCTCAATACTCCCCACATACTTTTAAATATATTTTTTTAATGTTAGGAAGCTACTCTTAAATTTAAAAAATAATTTGCAAGATCTGGTTTCTTGAGAAAATAAAGGTCAAGTAATAATTTAATACAGTGGAGATTTATTAGAACGAAGTTGGAGATTTAGACATTAACAAACTTTGTTCCTTGAAAGCTCCCGAGAGAAATCTCTACTGGGCTAAATAATTTTATAGTATATCTTATAAAAATTATGTAAGGGCTTTAAGACCATTTAAAAATTAAAACCAAATATCAAGCTTCATTACTAATTGGCTTATGAAAAAGTACATATTTAATACTAACAATCAGGAGCTATGTGTGCATGGAAGGGGAAAGTTGAGGGAACAGATTTAATACAGGATTTTGAACTCTTTTAGGGTCATCTGGCATTTCTTTTATTCTAAAATTTTGCTTTATATAATATTTATATATCACTTTTGGAGCTCATCTTGTGAACCATGCTAAACTCAAATTAGAAGTTAATGTGAAAGACAAAAATATAAACCATAGAATGAAACAGAAAACTCAAGGATATAAACATAATCTAAAATTACCTTAAGAACAGAGAACAATGTGTCAGCTGACACTCTCCCTGAACACTTCAAGGCAAAAGACCAAGTATAAGCTTTTAGCTGTTAAACCTGTGACATAGATATCTTCCCAGCCTTGTACCTGAAGCTCAAGGGAATATGAAACAAAAATCTTGGACATTGAAGTGGCAAAGAGGAATAGCAGTAGAGATAATAGCTAGCTAATCTGAACAGTACTTTCTAGTGGTCTTTGGGTACCATTGTGCCATGTTCACTAGTTTTCAGGACAGAACCTAATATTTATATAATTTTCTTGTTTTAGTATCTAAAAGTGAATGCAGAGTTACTAGTAGTGCCCACTTATAATTAGGGGCTCATAAAAATAATCTATGTTATTTATCAGCAACAAGGGACATTACTCAACTAAAAATTTTAATGTCTTTAAATAATCCCCAGGAGAATATAAACATAATAAAGGTAGGGTCTTTGTTCATTGTTGCATTCTCAGTACCTATTGTATAATAAGTAATAGGTATTATTATTATTATTTTTTTAAATATTTATTTATTTATTTTAGTTGTACACATTGCCTTTATTTTTACGTGGTGCTGAGGATCGAACCTGGGCTGCACACGTGCTAGGCGAGCGCTCTGGCACTGAGCCACAACCCCAGCCCAGTAATAGGTATTATTATATGTGACTAATGACTAATGAATTATTCTTCTAGCCAGCTCTGAATTGAGCCTTGTATTCAAGACGAGTTTTAGCATTAAAAAGATTTCTTAGTTTAGTGGAAAAACAATGATATAATGTTTTTGGCCCATCATTTTTATAATATTAAATAGGAGGGAGAATAATAACATAAATGTATATATTAAGGAGCTGTCATGTAGAAAAGAATGGGCAATTTAAAAAATAATTACTAAATTTCCTTTGCCTGCCATTTTATTGAAGTATATCTGTACGCTATAAAGAAAAAAAAATGTACCAAAATATTCATCCTAGGGTAAAAATTCTTTGACTCTGAGGATATCAAAGTAAACTTGCTAATCAAACTTATTAATGATCTACATAAAGACCTTATATATACATTTTTGGCATCTTTATTATATTTTTAATTATTTGAATTAAGTAGATACTAAAGACTTAAGAATTGATTAAAAAGAGAAGGATGTTCCCCTGACTCTCTATAACTATACTGACTATGAAGTTTATTTTTGTTAGATACATTCCATCTCACTGTTCATATCAGCATCTATTCTTATCAGCAAGTAAAAAGCAATAGAAATTTAAATTTCATCTATAATCACTTAATTTTGATTCACTGAAAAGTTATCTTTTTAAATTTTCAGGTTTCTATTTTAATTTATAATTAGTATTTAAAGTTCATTTAAACATCATTAGGATCGTTGAAAAAAAAAAATCTTTGAAAAAAAACTAACATTTTGGGGCTGGGGTTGTAGCTCAGAGGTAGAGCGCTCGCCTAGCACGTTCGCGGCCTGGGTTCAATCCTCAGCACCACGTAAACTGTGTACAACTAAAGCAAATAAATTAATATTAAAAAAAAACAACTAAAATTTTGCTTTATTCAGCATTTCTCAAGTCATTTGTATTTAACTTGAAATTTAAAATGCCAACGAATAAATTAGATCTTCAGAGATGAACCAAACTGTTTTTATCCTCTGAATTAGTTTTCCTTCTCACTCTCTCTCTGAAGTTTTCCTTCTCTTACAGCTAAGATCAAAATAACTGCTACTGTAGTTTTCTAGGCCATCAAGCGTCACAAAATTATTTTTTTATTCTTTGCTTTTTAATCGATACATAGGAAAAATATAATTTTGACACTTCTAAAAACTATGAAACTGCCTTCTAAATTTGCATTTAAATTAAATTAAATTAAATTTCTTTTTCTTTCTTTCTTTTCTTTTTTTTTTTTTTTTTGTGGTGCTGGGGATTGAACCCAGGGCCTTGTGTATACGAGGCAAGCACTCTACCAACTCAGCTATATCTCCAGACCTAAAAATTTTTTTTTATGAGATAATTAAAGAACTTCTCAAGGGGTAAAAAAGAAAAAGTTTAGGTTTCAGGTTAACGCACCGATAACATTTAGATACTATTATACTTGATTTAAGTTATATTTTTATTATTTCATTTATTTTAGTGTGGCTCTGACTTGTTTTCATATACTGAAGTTCTCTCGATATAAAATGGTTCACTAACAAGTGGTGACGAATATACTTCATGAAACATTAAACATGTAACTGCATTAATAATATGCTCTTTACTCAAAAAAAGCATAACACATCCACAGTGAAACATTAACAAGAATATAAACACACCACTGTTCAAGAACAATTAACCTTTAGGATGAGTTAGCATTTCTGTTTCCAAAAGCCTAATGTCCCAAGATTCTTATCAGTATCTTTACCAAAGTATAGCATATTTACAGACAAATTAAACAATTTCTAATGTCTGGACAGTATCAATATATTGGTGTATTATTATTATAAGTTGTCTTTTTTTTTTGGGTACCAGGGATTGAACCCAGTGGCTCTTTAACCACTGAGCCACATCCCTAGCCCTTTTTTATATTTTATTTAGACAGGGTCTCCCTAAATTGCTTAGAGCCTTGCTAAGTTGGGGGACTGGCTTTGAACTCACATTCCTCCTGCCTCAAACTCCCAAGCTGCTGAGATTATAGGAGTGGGCCACCATGCCGGCTGGCGTTGTATTTTTTAAATAACAGTGAATACAAAATAAATACCTCTAAAGGCAGTCTTCTCTGTCCCTAAAGATTGGAAACACATGTTATCGATTTTCGATCAAGTTTATTGGTTACTGAACTGCTTGGGGCATAGGCTACTTTCAACAAGCAATGCTAAACTCATTATTCTAAAGGAGAGCTATGCAACACAGTGAGGAGTACACAATGTAGCCCTTAAAGGCCAGGTTTGGACTTGAATAGGCACAGAACTTCATCCAAAGGGAACTCCAGAGATGGGTACATGCAAGAGCAGAACTTGGCCTCAGCACATCACCGTCCTTAACTTGATACTTTCACTGGCTATTCTTACAAATGACATTTTTGTCCATTCAAAATATTTAGAAGCAACAAAAAATAACATGTGTAACAAAAAATAAATATTGCTTTAGGAAAATAAGGCATAATCACAGGGGAAGTTTTGGTGGCATTTTTATTGACCAGGGAGAAAAATTCTCAAACTTTCTCTTTAATTCAAAATAGCCAGTGAGAAGTAAGAAGCCAGGAATCACTTTCATTTCTCTGAAAAGAGCAATGACTTAAGAGATCAATGCCTGCACCCACTGTTACAAAGATCTTCTGGGGCATCAAAAACTGAACTTTCCACATCAGTCTCATAGTCTAATACTTTCTCTACCATACTGTGCTTCATCTTCTCACCAACTGCTTTCCCTATGAATATATATTTTTATTTATAGCATAAACACAATTGCTGTCACAAAACCCACACATTGTAGTTTTAATTAGTAAAAAAAGTATACATATTTTTTATGAAACTTATATATATAAATCAAATGTATTAGATCTCCTTTTTCATTAATTCTGTTGTATCTTCTTCCATCTTGTTTAAAATGTCTTAGAATTATCTGTCATAAATAAAACCATTCGTAATAGGAAGATAATGAACCAACGTGCCTAAGCTTACCAAACTTCTTGCTTTCTTTAGTTGTGCCAGTCATCTTGATCTTTGCAACTTCAAAGAAATCTTTGATTTCTCTTTCATACAGTCGGGATAAATAATCCATGTAATTCTTAAAATAAATGTAACATGTACTTCTTATTAATAAAACATATATGACAATTTCTACTTTTCAGTCTCCACCCAATCTTTCATGCTTCTTATAAATCAAAAACCTTGATGCATTTAATAGTATGTTAAAAAGTAGGCTATTTTCTTTCACACTTTTTTTTTTGGGGGGGGGTACTAGGGACTGAACACAGGGGTGTTGTACCATTGAGCTACATTCCCAGTCCTTTCTGAGATAGGGTCTCGATATGTTGCTGAGGGCTTTACTAAAGTTGCTGAAGTGGGCTTCGAACTTGTGATCCTAAGCTGAGGCTCCCAAGTCACTGGGATTACTGGTGTACACCATTGTACCTGGTACCTTTGCACATTTAAAATATTGTTACAATCATACCTGACAGAATATTTGGATCAGGGCAATCATGTTTCTGTCGTCTCATGTTGGGATGACAGCATGGTATTTCACTTTGTTAGTCTAATACAGGACACTGAAGTGGTTTTGATACGATTGTGTTACAATCCATCTCTAATGAATTGTTTCCTTGTGACAATTTCCTAAGGTCGCTAGGAGCCAAAAAGTATGAGTATCTTTATGATTCTTCCTCCATATTGCTATGTTGTTTGACTAATACACAGTGCCACTGGCACTGAGAACATTTAGTTTCACTGAGTCCTTGTTGAACTTGGGTATTATGGCCAATATAGGTTATTTTCAGTAAGAATTTACAACAACTCAGTTTTCATAATTAATGTATTTTCTTGAAACGGATTTGATTAATTGTTCTATACATGAAAACATCCATTATTTAGCATGCAAACTAATTTCTTTATCATCTCTGCTTATTGTCACATAAAAATACCTTATGCCCTTCAGGAAGGATTCTTCAACAGTAGGAGACCATACATTTTTTCAAGTTCTAAGTTAAATGGCATTAAATCATAGAGTTTGACTAAATTTAAACAAATAAACAGAAAAATCATTCCTAGCAATTAAAAAAAATTATCGAGGAATCTAGGCTTCAACCTCCTTTATTATCTCAAATTAATATATCATTCTTTAGAATAGGTTTGTTTTCCTGCTTTAAAGATCAGGTATACTTTCCAAAAGTTACAAACTATATAAACATTTGTATATTTTACTCAGAATTTACCATTGATTTTTTTAAAAAAAATTTGTAGTTGTAGACGGACAGAATGCTTTTATTTTATTTTTGTTTATTTTCATGTGGTGCTGAGGATCGAACCCAGTGCCTCACACATGCTAGGCAAGCACTCTGCCACTGAGCCACAAAGCTAGCCCCACGGTATGATTCTTATACATGAAGAATCTGGAGAGTTGTGTATACCAAACAAGTGGAAACAGCTATCGGGATTTAATTAGGTATTATTTCTTAGAAAAGAAACACTTATTTGTCTGTTTCCTTCTTTCTTTTCTTCTTTTGTTCCTTTGTTTCTTCTTCCTTTTAAACAAAATTCCTGTTTTTGACAATATTTCAACAACCAAATTGGATTATGAAGAAAAAAATATATAATCTTCCAAAAGCTCAAACCACAGGGTTAAGTAAGATTCCTGGGAAAGAAGTCAATTTCACTTAAAAAGCTCATTGTCACTCAAAAATATCCTCTGGTCAGAGAATGATTCCATAAATCATCACAGGTTGGCTCTAGTCTTGTTTGTTTACTTTAAATTACATTTATGAATACTGCATTATATATAAAGATAGGACAATAATACTCACTGAGAACACAATTAGGCAAAAAGCTTATTGATTATTTTACTTATTTGAACATTCACTAGGGGACAAAGCACTTGTTGGCACAAAACTCTTAAGGAGATATAATTTATGTTTAATTATTCAAAATATTAATCCTCCTAAAACTTCAAAAGGCAAAGAATTCCAGTACTGTAAATACTTTTCCTTAAGATATGTCCAAATCAGAATTCTGTTGAATGAAAACAAAACAGAACAAAACAAAATATAACACAACAGTAAAGTTGCATAATACTTAATAGGCTAATTTTTTTTTCTATTTTTTATTTGTTCTAATTACATATGACAGCAGAATACATTTCAACTCACTGTACACAAATGGAGTACAACTTTTCATTTCTCTGGTTGTACATGATGCAGAGTCACACCATTTGTGCAATCATACATGTACCCAGGGTAATAATGCTAGTCTCATTCCACCATATTTCCCACCCTGATCTCACTTAATATAGCTAGTCAGATAAGATATATATATATGGGCTGGGGTTGTGGCTCAGCGGCAGAGCGCTCGCCTCGCACGTGCGCGGCCCGGGTTCGATCCTCAGCACCACGTAAACATAAATACACTATTGCATTGTGTACAACTAAAGTAAATAAATAAATATTTTTTAAAAAAGACATATACATATACATATATATATATATATATATATATATATAAATACCATAGGAGATGAAAGTTCTTTTTGAAAAACATTTTAAAATTATAATTTAAAAATTATTTTAGCCAGATCATACTTTAAATGGGTAAAGGTACTTTAAAGATATATGTCTATGTGTGTGTGTATGTATGTGTGTGTGTGTGTGTGTGTGTGTGTGAATAAAACACTCTTTCTATAAACAATGTTCTGTCAAATATGTTGATATCAACGCATTGATATGAAAATATAGTCTTGCCTCTTTCTTTGCATTATACTTCTCATAAATTTCTATCTAACCCTCTGCCTTCTCCTGAAGTATGAATCTAAGATACTAGACAGGAATTGCTTTTATATCACAATTTCAATATTCTCAATACACAAAGATAAAACATAGCACTATTCAGATCCAGGATATCTTTTAGGGTCATATTGTTCACACAATTATTATTTAATTATAATCACAGCTTATGAGCTTAGATTTTTTTTATTTTGAAACTCCAGTTCACAAAAACTTAAAAGATTTTACACGTTTCTAAGATTTTTTTTTATTAAACTGCTCTTTCAACCAGAACTATCCAGAATACTATTCACTATTCGTTTATCTGAGTTAGATAGGTGGCAATTCTTTTTTTTTTTTTTTTTTTAATATTTATTTATTTTAGTTGTACACAGTGCCTTTATTTATTTTTACGTGGTGCTGAGGATCAACCCTGGGCCGCACACATGCTAGGCAAGCGCTCTACCACTGAGCCACAACCCCAGCCCCAGTGGCAATTCTTTAGCTCTATTTTTTTTTTTTTTAAGGGCAAGATATCCAATTTCAAAACTAAAGATTATAGCATAAGTGCCAGGAAGTATTTTCTCTATGGCTTTCTGCAATAATGACCATTACTAATCTAAGTCAGATCATGTTGTTCAGCAACTCAAAACCCACTGACCCCCACCCTCTCCAATGTCACACCTAGTGAAAGCCAAACCTTTCCAGTGATCCAGTCCCTTTCCAGATTTGCCCAGCTCCCACCTAGGGATCCATCCCCTCACCCACCATGTTCCTTCTCAAGCACAGCAGGCATACTAAGCCCAAGGATAGTGCAGCACATCTGAAAATCTTCTTGCCAGAGTCCCTATCCCCCTGCCTTATTTGTGTAATCTGTGCTCAAATGTCACCTCTTCATGATGCCTTCTCTGACTACCCTATTTGACACTGGACCCTTCCCCAAGTCCTGGCATTCTATTTTATTTTCTCCACAGCAGTTAAGCAGTACCTTCTAAGGTACTGTATAATTAACTTCTCTAGAATATGCATTGTGAGAAGATGATGAACATTTGCCTGTTGCCTTCAATGTTGTAACCCCAAGCTGACATCTATGTAAGCACATACTAGGTACTCACTCAACTTCCTGAGTGAATATATAAATGTATGACTCTGCTCTTCCCCAATTGCTGATTTTAGTCACTGATATATACCACTGTCCTTATCTCTAATCCTGTTAAGATTGGCATCATCCTGCTGCTTCTGCCTTTGGAATTTCTCTCTCTCTTTTTTTTTTTTTTTTGTACTGGGGATTGAACTCAGGGGCACTTGACCACTGGGCCACATCCCCAGCCCTTTTTTTGTATTTTTATTAGAGACAGGGTCTCACTGAGTTGCTAAGTGCCTAGCCACTGCTGAGGCTGGCTTTGAACTCACGATCCTCCTGCCTCAGCCTCCCAAGTGCTGGGATTACAGGCGTGCGCCACCGCGCCCGGCTCTCTCTTTTTTTAATATTCTCTCTTTATTCCTATAATCATCTTCCTGGTTCAAGACCTCATTTCATCTGAATATTACATTATGTTCTTAATTATTTTTCTCCATGCTTGAGGAATGCCATTAGATACTATAAATCCCATCTTTTCAACATAATTTCTCACATCAGAGTATGAAATTTCTGCTTTAGTCATGCTAAACCTCCTCACTGTCCTATGCAGGGCACATTTTCCCCATCTCTGCACATGTTCTAGATGCCCTTCCTCTTATGTCTTGTTTATTTAATTCCACTAATAATTTAAAACTCAATTGAAGTTTATTATTTTCCATGAAGTTTCCCCACAGCTTTAGTACATGGATTTCCTTCTTTAAATGCACTTCAGTCTAGCAGTTAATTTTTCTGTTAACTGTTCTAGGTATGATTCTTCCCAGTCAGATTTAAAGCTTCTTAGAGGTGGAGGCTTGCTTGTTAGGCCCTAGATGCCTGGTGAAGTGGAATGCTTGCTTAATAAAGAGGCACCCTGTACTTCTTAACAGAACATTCTTAGGAGACAAGTACCTCACCCATCTTCATACATTCATAAATAAATTTTAGAAAGGAGGTTATTTCTTTCATGAAGAAATAAAATTATAGCATTTAACTAAAATGAATCATGTTTTAGGCTACTATGTGGTTTACTACTATTTCATACTGAAGTTTGAAATTTAGCTATTCTTTATCCAAGTAAATAAAATTACTGTTATCCCTGGTTAATGAGCATTCAACAATTCAATTATTTTATGCTTTTTTTTTTTGCGGGGGGGAGGGGAGGGCGCACCGGGGATTGAACACAGGGGCATTTAACCACTGAGCTACATCCCAGTCTTTCTCAAATATTTTATTTAGAGACAGGATCTCACTGAGTTGCTAAGTGCCTCACTAAGTTGCTGAGGCTGGCTTTGAACTCTCAATCCTCCTATCTCTGCCTCCCAAGCTGTTGGGATTACAGGTGTGCGTCACTGTGCCCAGCTATTTTCTGCTTTGCTAAGAACATACTTTAGTATTTCAAACTTGAGGAACTAAACATACGTCATTTTGATTCTAAGAAATTACATTCCATACTCAGTGAGTAACTGACATAAAATTCGTACCTTTGTTAGTCCCTCATATTTTCCATAATCTGTACTCTTTAGCCACTCCATCAGCTTGGCATATCGAAGCAAGTCTCTATGAAATGGATGATGATTGGGTAAAGTCAGTTCAATAGAGTGCTGGGCAAGAGTTGAACTCTGATCATGACCCTGGCATGAGCAAATAAAAATAAACATTAGTGACAGTTCAAAGAAACATTGTTAAAATTGAAAATTCTGAACAATGACCAAATGTAGCCAAGTAAAACAAACAGAGCACAGGAAAATAAAAACCAAGTACTTACTTGTCTACTTTTATCATCCTGTGATATCAACTGAACATCACCAACATAAAATAATGATAAACATGCAAAAATGTTACTGACAGATCAACCATCCATTCCATCTTTTAAAGAAGTTGAGAATGAATTAGTTTTAATAATCAAGCTGTCTCTCTCACACTGTAAGTTTACAATTTGCTAAGCAAATTAACTTCTTCATATAGACTGCATTGAAAAAGACACCAAGTAAGGAAGTCGGGCAAAAAAGTAAAAAAATCAAACAAAAAACCCTGGACTGTCTACATTTAAATCATTCCCATTAGAGTCCATAATATTTAAAACAATAGATAAAAACACCTAAGACACAGAATTATAAATGACTATATCCTGGACTTTCCAGGATAATGTGTAATAACAATGGTAGAAAAGCATCACAAAACTGGATGAATCAATTGAAAAGGGCAACAGAAGTTCAGTTATCACAGATGTTATATATAAGGTATATTATATACATCCATAATCCCTTTATGTAATTCTAAAATCCAAAATTCAGTTTAAGTGTGTTGCAACTATTTTGATGGTAAAACTTGACCTGAATTAACATAGGATTAGTTATAGTATTTAAAGTGACCATTCATATTTTTGACTACAGAATTAATTGCTTGATGGAATTGTTATACAACATAATATGCAGTATATGTACCATATCACTTTTTACAAAATCTGCAAAATTCTAAAAACACAACTGATTCCAAGAGGTTTGCATAAGGAACAATAAACCTGTAAGAATATTCTTATCTAGATGGCTAGAATAATCACATCTTCCCATAGAACCACTTATGCCTAAGAGCTACAGGTTGAAAATGCCATAATTATCCAAATTTGGAAAATCTGAGCACCCATATCTTTTCTGTGAAGTAAAAGCTAACAATAAACAAAATTAATAAAATTAAACACAATATACAGGTATTATCACTGGACTATACTTTTATCTCTATAGTTGCCAAACAAGGTCAGTATAAACATTGTTTTACAGGAAACTTTTTTTTTTTTTTTTTAATATATTTAGTTGTCAATGAACCTTCATTTAATTAATTTAATTATATATGGTGCTGAGAATCAAATTCAGTGTCTCACATATAGCAAGCAAGTGCCCTACCACTGAGACACAACTCCAGCCCTACAGGAAAGTTTCTTTCTTTTTTTTTTTTTTTTAAATATTTATTTATTTGCTTTAGTTGTACCAATGCGTTTATTTGTACGTGGTGCTGAGGATCGAACCCGGGCCGCACAGGTGCTAGGCAAGCGCTCTACAGCTGAGCCACAATCCCAGCCCCAGGAAAGCTTTTTAGTGGCCACATCAAAAGGATGATCAAGTTTCTACAGAATTGCATGTGTAAAATAAAGGCATATATATATGTTATAGTTTCAGGTCTACTAATTTCTCCAAATTATTTGTTTAAATTAGTTACATGATTAGAGGAAAAGGATATTTGACAGACTAATTAAACCTTACAAATTGGTTCTATTTATTACAATATTAGATATATTTTCAATATCCAAACACTTTTCCTCATTAATTTTTCTTGGTGACTCAAGGATCAAAATTATTTGTGTATGTTCTTCTACAACTGTTTATTCAATTTATTAACATTAAATTATATTATTTAGAGTCATATTTTTTTCCTGAAAATGGAAGAATTTATTAACATCTGAAAAGGATTTTACAGTTTACAAAGCTCTTGCATATGTATTATTATTCCAAGTTTTGTCAGTATTTTCACATTTTGAACATATAAAAAATTTACTTCTGATATCATTACCTTTAAACATTACTACTTAGATTAGTGTTCACAAAAGAGGAAATGGTTCCAAAATAACTATGGAAAATAAAAAAATTAAATCTTTTTTTAAAAACATATTTATTTATTTACTTTTAGTTGTACACAATGCAATGCATTTATATTTACGTGGTGCTGAGGATTGAACCGGGCTGCGCACGTGCAAGGCGAGCGCTCTGCCGCTGAGCCACAACCCCAGCACTTAAATCTTAAATCAATAACATTCAGAAACTATACATGTAGAACTCTGGTGTGTAAATAATTTTATTCTTTGTATATTTAAAAAGTTAAAGACATTCTTTAAATTTTCTTACTGTAACAAATAATAAATTAGTAATAATTTATTGATTGCCCACTACCTTGCTAGGTACTCTATCTATATAAATTCTAATCTATACAAAAACCTTGCAATGTATTTTTTCTTCCCATTTATTTTTCTATTTTCATTTGATCTTATTTTTTGCAGTTCTGGTGACTGGGACAAGGGCCTTATGCATGGTAGGCAAGAGTTCTACCACTGAACTACCCCCAGTGCCCCCTCCTTATCAAAAAATGCTAAAACTCTTAATATAATCTTAAAAATATATCATATTTAAAAACTAATCTAAGCCATACATTTTACAAAAACTCAATGAATTATAAATTTTAAATAGCATACATATTACTAAAATTTGTTACTGAACACTTTCCTATAGCCAAGCACTGTTCTAAGTGTTTCACATAATAAGCATATGCATCCTCATAATACCTAATGAGACAGAAATATTTATTACCATCACTAAGATAAGGCAATGAAAGTGGCACAATGAGCTTAACTTGTTCCAGGTCACTTAGCTATGAGGTAGTGTTGTCATGATTTGGAACCCAGGAAGTCTGGCTCCAGTGTCTGTACCCTTATGCACTTTGCTATATTTATTTCCTATTGACGATATATTCAAGTCAAATTTTGAGTAAATCTTCAAGATTTGGGAATTTTTCTTTTTCTTTTTTTTCCCTGTTTGACATGTTTATTTTTTTTTTTCTTCTTTCCTTCCTTCGTTTCTTTGTGTGTGTGTGGGGGGGGGGAAACTGGGGATTGAACCCAGGGGTGCCCTACTACTGAGCTATACCCCCAGTCCTTTTTATTTTTATTTTTTAAAATTTTGATACAGGGTCTTACCGAGTTGCCCATGCTGCCTTGAACTTGTGATGCTTCTGCTTCAGCCTTCTGAGTAGCTTAATCACAATTCTTTCTAAGCTTCGAACCAAAGATGATGAGTTGGTATTTTGAAAAATCTGCTTAATGAACAGCTGGGCAAGGTGGCACAAACCTGTAATCCCCACTGCTTGGGAGGCTGAGACCGGAGGATCACAAGTTCAAAGTCAGACTCAGCAAAGGCAAGGGGCTAAGCAACTCAGCAAGACCCTGTCTCTAAATACAAAATAGGGCTGGGGATGTGGCTCAGTGGTCAAGTGCCCCTGAGTTCGATCCCTAGTACAAAAAAAAAAAAAAAAAAAAGAAGAAGAAAGAAAGAAAAGGAAAGAAAAAAATGTGCTTAATGAAACAATGTTTATGAAATCAGATTGAATATTGGTGATCTATTACACATTTTTTTTTTTTTTTTTTTTTTTTTGTGTGTGTGTGTGTGGTGCTGGGGATTGAACCCAGGGCCTTGTGTATGCAAGGCAAGCACTCTACCAACTGAGCTATATCCCCAGCCCTATCACACATTTTTCTAAAAAAAAAAAAAAAAAAGTTTCTATAAATAGACATTGAAAGAAAAAATTCCAAACTTAAGTAAATAGCAAAAAATCCTACAACATCAGTTTTTTTCTTGGTTGTTCTTTTAGTTCAGTGCATTTTAGTTAACTTTCATTTCCTCTAATCAGTCTCATCATGTTGCTAAAGGCAAAGATATAGAATCATGAGGTGTCTGAAGAACCAAGTGTGTATGTGTGTGTGAGTGGGAGTAGAACAGTTATGCTTTCAAATCTTTCAAAATCCACCCCAAAAATTTTCAAAAAGACATATTCTTTATGCAAATATCTCCTGAATTTCATTAGCCTTAATTTCACTGCCTGCTTTCAGTATTATAATCTCTGTAACTGGTCTGATTCACCTTTCTAAATACACAGATCTCTAGTAAGTGTAAAAATTATGACTAAGAGTCTGTAATTTCAACGGAAGCTGAGTTAATTATATTTAAAACATGTGAAAGAAGCTAGACATCTGTTAAAAACATTACTCATAGTAGGAAGTAAATATTACATAAAGATGCCTTTCAAGTTTCATTAGGGGTGTGTGTAGTTTTGTGAAAGTATTACTAGGAAAGCTGTACCACAAACAGCATGCTTTCGATCAGTGATTCCCAAATGCAAGATGTTTTTATTAGCCTACAGCAATAAGAAAAAAAAATAAAATGACATGAATGATTTGGTAAATGTGCAAGTCTTTCTATTCTTTTAGTGCCAAAATGTCATTTTAAAAATAAGGTGAGTCAAAGTAGGTGGCAGTAATTTTTTTTTTTTCAATTTTTAAAGATGTTTACTAGGTAAAATAAAAAACTGGTGACTTGGCCAGTCTCTAAATTTTATTTAATTTTACTGATTTGTGAATTTTAAAGGGACCAGGAACCAAAGCCTTCACATTACTGTTGTGATCAATAGATTATTTCCACTGGATTCTTCTGTATAGTATTTGTAAATATTATAATCATACATTTGCTATGAATACATTGCATGGATTCTGTTCAAGTCCTACCTTATCTGTGATTCCATATTGAACTGCTTAAATCTTCCATAAACTTCACTTTTGATTAAGCCTCTTAGCACTTACAACCCATAGTTCTAGCCTTATGTACATCAGTTTTAATTTCTTATAAGCATCTTGAGGACAGGAGCAATTTCTTCTTCTTATATTTGAGTAGCAGCAAGTACATAATAGACATACAATGAAAATTTGGTGACTGACAAGGAGATATACCATAATATGTTAATCAAGTTTTCTCAACTAGTTTGTCCCCTAATCAGGAATAAAAATTCACATTGTCAAAATCTTGTTAGGTGACCTGTTACTCCGAATTCAATGAATAGAAAATCTCTTGCACTTGAGACATCCTCTTCTACCTTCTACAGTACATCCCAGCTTGCTGCAACATTCTGGTATTTAACATGCATCACTCACATGTAACAGTACATATTAGATTTTCAGAAATAGGAAGCATTCATTATAAACAAAGCTATTAGTTTACAAGGCAAAGAAGCAAAATCACAAATATGCATGTTATAAGAAATAGTTAAGGATAAAAAAGGACTATAGTTGGTTGACTATAGATATATTTTTTGTAACATCTACAAACATGAATAACATCAATGCCAACACTTTCATTTTTAAAAACTAAGGAATCATGTGAAAATAGATGCTACTGAAATAATAATATAACAAAAATGTGAATTTAGTATCCCCTATGTGACTTTCAAGTTTACTCTCTTCCTGACACTTTTCAGGTCAAATGAAATGCTGAGGGAGGCTGCTCTGATTTCCCCCTCCATGCTTGGTTAGGTGGTCCTCTCTATGCTCTCAGCACCACCATCACAGAATCTATCCTTCTTGATTCCTTTCCCAAGACTGTGAGCTACACGAGGGTGATAGGATCAGTTTTTCGTTTATCCCAAGTCAGTGTCTGGTATGCATCTCAACCATCTGACAAATAACTACTATGTAAATAAAGGAGTGAGTGAGTGAAAGAATAACAAGAAAGGGAAGCAGAACAAGATTAAATGCTTTTTTGGGCAAAATAAACTCTGCTATATGACATTTAAAAACTTACAAATATAGTTAATGGGTAGCTTAAATAAGTAAGGTAATTAATAAGCTGTAAAGATGCTGCTAAGTTTAGCAAACTTCATATATTTTAAAAAAAAAAAATCAGAGAAGCTTGAGCCAAATTTGATGTACTCACAGGAACCGAAAGAAAGTAGGACCTGTTATAGAGTTGAAGGAGGGCCTGAGTAAACTAATTGGAAATAAAATATAGTAAAGACAATTGTTTTAGAATACTATAAAGTGAAAAAACATCAAAACCTAATGATTTCAGACAGTCTTTCTTTCTTTCTTTCTTTTCTGGGCCTGGGTATAGACTCCAGGACCTTATGCATGCTAAGCAAGTACTCTACCACTGAGCTATAACCCAGTTGGCATTTCTCAATAAGTAAGGTTACCCTCTAACTTTTTCCACTCACTAACCTTAATAAAAGGAATAAGAGACCAAAAAAAATTATTTTATTATACTGGATATTAAAATACTTTCTATTCAAATCCCTTTAATGTACTCTTAATATTATTAATATATTATTGCCATATCCTTAATTATAATATCCCTTTTCATATAAAACAGGCAAATCATTTATATGAAGATTAAATCAACTGAAATTTACAGTTGAGCTAGTATTTTTTTTTTTTTTTATGTGCGTACTATGGAGCCTATGAAGAAACAGTTAAAATACTGAATCAAGTCGTGTTCCTCCCCTCAAAATATTGAAAAAATAAAACAGGTCCAATGGTCAATACATAACAACATTGGACTTTTATAAGAAAGAATGCCTAAATGGCATATGCAATTAATAAACATAGTTATTTATCTGATTTTTAGAATCAGAGAGCTCCAGCTGAAAAGGAACCATATAGTCTACCTAAAAGGGGCAGCTGAAGGCCAAAGTACCTCAGTGAACAAATATGTACATATTTCAAAAATCAAATAACTGTATGAAGGAATATGGTGCAACCCCAACTGAACACATTAAAATTTTTTTTGTGGAAATTTAAGTTTAAGGTAATATAAATAAGTTACAGAAACATGCCAATTTTAATAATAAATTAAAATTACCTGTTGAACAAAAACATTGTTGAGGTGACTGGCCAATCTCCGGGCAAAATGTTCTCGCAAATCACTGAAATGCTGCTGCTGCTGTTTGACTGCCAGAAGCATGTCATGGCCTGAAATCAGAATGGCATTTCTTGACTGATTTAATAAGGACAAAAGTATTGCCTCAGTTTAATGAATACATTTCTAACAGTAGTCACATGTAAGTTTTGAAGAATCCAAAGTTTTACTGGTTTATTTATTTGCTTTATAATAGCATAGCACAGTGGTCCTGCTTCAATATCATCTGACCACTACTGGAAATGTGGTTTCTAGGACTTCAGCCCAGACCTACTGAATCCGGGAGCGGGGCCTGGCCATGTGTCTTAACGAGATGACTCTGATGCATATTCAAGTTTTAGAACAAGAGCCTAGAAAAATTTTATGTTCTCTGGTCTAACCAAAGCATAAATGTTGTGCTGCGGACAGTACTAAAGAAAGATCATGATGTTAACTAGCATCACTGGTGGTCAATAAGGAGGAACTGAAATGAGAAAGCTCTTATGGTCAATAGAAATACCTGGGACATAAGCGAAACTTACCTGAATAGCTAATTATGTAAGCCTAAATTATTATTTTTTAAAAATATTTATTTATTTACTTTAGTTGTACACAATACAATGCATTTACGTTTACATGGTGCTGAGGATCAAACCCGGGCCATGCACGTGCGAGGCGAGCACTCTGCCGCTGAGCCACAACCCCAGCCCAAGCCTAAATTTTTTGGCCTATGTAATTTCTTGTCAAAATCTTTACATAAAGCTACCATTTTTTCAATTTAAAAAAAATTTTTTTAAAGAAATAGAAATGTTACATTTATTCTTTAAAGAGCAACACATTTTAAACTTTGCATGAAACTTTCAAATCTCATCTCTAGTGATGAATAAACTGTACCTATTCTCTTACATGAAATATATATATTTACCAGTGGCTAAAATATAGATAATTTTTAAAGTATAATTTTATTTTAAATATCTAGTGGAAACATTGACCCCACATTTTTCATTTTCTGCTCATGGAGCTGATTGATTTCTAAATTACTTTGCAACAATGATCCAATTTAAGGTTTAAAATCCCACAATGACAAGATTTTCAGGTTATGAGGAAATTTTAATGCTCAGTGCCCATGTCACTTTATATTATTAAACTAGACACTTGGGGAGGCCATCAGCTCTTTTCACTGCCAGAAAACCATTGGTGCATTGCAGCTGCACTCAGTCTGTGATCTGACCTCACATGAAATTTCAAGAATCCTGTAAAGCTACCATCGTAGTCTCGATTTTTAGTTAGATTTTATCATCTCTAGTGAACTTACCTGGTCGAAGAGCTACATTCATACACTGCAGAAGGGCATCAGCAGCATTGGTGCAGGCCTCAATGCCTCTGGAAGAAGAAAGATCCCCTTCCTGAAGGGCCTTTATATGACCTTTGGCCAAGTCCATGTGATTCTGGAATACATACAAATATACCCCTTACGCATAATTTTAGGAAATTTATAGGAAAGATGCTACTCAATCCTATTACTAGGTCTTTGGAATTCTTTTAAATCCTACTCTCATAAGGAAATTAAAAAATGTTTACAGACGGATTTTATATACTGTCACTAGTCTTTGTTTTTATTGGTAATTTATAACAGTACTTACCACAAGGAACTCTATCTCTAATAGGAGTTTCACGTTATTAGTGTTACTAAGATGAATTAGGTGATTGCTTTCAGAGATCTGATCCATTTGTTCTTTTACACTTTGGAGCATTTCCTCCTCATAACTGCTCAGTTTCAATTCAATCTGATCCACTTCCTTTAGAGCTTCATCCAGCAACTTCATTAGGATGTTCACTTGTTTCTCAGAGGCCATGATGGATTGGATGTTGGCCTACAAAGTGAAAGACAAAAGTAAAACTTCATGTTACTCAAATGTGTAAAAGAAATATAATATTGTTAAATCCTTTTGAAAACAGAATAACAAAAATTGCTAAACATCTACCCTAGTTTATCACTTTATGTTTTACTTTTTATACAAATAGTCCATGAAGGTACACCTGACTTCATGCCTCTATATTCTGTATTTCCAGAGAGTGAACAAGTAGAGTTTGTGTCATCAGTAAAGGCACATCCTCTTTTCTGCAAATTTAATGCCATTATGCCATGTCATCTTTAAGATTCCTTTCACCAGCTACAGAAATGTTCTATACTTTTTATCTATGTACAGCCCTAAGTAAGACAAAATAACCTACATAATATCTTAGCTGAGAGGGGAGAGTAGTGTTACACCAGTCTTTGAAGGATATGGGGACTAACTTATAATTGAAGGATGACTGGTAATAACAGGATGTGGAAGAGCATATGGAAAAAAGTTAGCTCCTCCTATCATCTTTTTTCTTTTCTCTTGCAACTCTATTCCATCAAGCAAAGCAGTTATAAACCACTATCCCCTTATCACTGTTTTCTAAATGTCCTGTCTATTGATTCTAAATTCTTTGAAGAAAGGAAGCTGCCAAATTTAAAATTAAGCTGCTAATATGACTTAGAACATATATGCAATATTAATTAGAAAACATAAATCACTAAATCATAGTAAGGTAAGTAACATGGCATGATGAAAAACTTGGACACAGAATTAAAAGAAAAATCATACAGTCAATGCTATGATTTCATACATGTTATTTCACATATTGTTCCCAATAACTCAAATGTAGGTACAGCCCAGCAAGTACAACCACAGTTGGCTCAGAACCCACTGATGTCTTACAGAGCTAGGGTTTGAATCATCCTAGGACCATTTCCACTCTAACATCTTGAAATCTCTTTTAGGCTTTGCTTCCAGTGAGTTTTGCAAACTAGTAAGCCTGGACTATTCGTGTTATTTCTCTGGGTCTGAGTTAGATCCCATGATTTCTGTACCTTTGTCTTTAAAATGTTTCTTATTCCCTCAGGAATTTCTTAATAAGGATGTAACTTTTCTTAAAAACAAAACAAAAAAACCCCACATGACTTGTCTTATTCTCATGTATGTGGTGCTTTGCATTTAGATTGCAAACTCAAAAACTGCCTATAAAAGGTTCTGTTTAAAAACATTTTAGTAGACAAGCCCATGATCAAATTTCCTAGCTCTCTTGTTTTCTCCACACTTATTCTGTTCCTTTTTGGTAAATGATTCATTTATTTCAGCCTCATTTCTTTTACTTTAATTTGTATTTATTTTTTCCCCAAACTACAAAAATGCTATTCTTTGCTAATGAACTATCCTGAGGTGTTTTAGAGGCTGGGGGAAACAACCCCTAAGATGGTTTCTGGTTGTCTACCTTCTTCTTCCCTCATTTCATATCAAAATTCAGAACCTCAGCTACTGCTTAATAGGAATGGTTCTATCTTTTGAACAAGAACAGTGAAAGACTGAGAGCAGCTGGTATTGTGCTTATAATAAGGTCAGCAATAATCACCGTGTAAAGGCTGAAGTGCTAAGGCAGTAAAATATGAACATCCCCAGCCTTCTCAATGTACTACATCACTTATTCATAGATTACAAGAAAGTCTTACCCCATCTAGCACCTGTAGCTCTCGGGACAACTTTTCTGCAAAGGCCTCAGCATTAGAGATTGCATACTCACAGCCTTCCATCATTATTTCAATATCTTGCTCTTCTCTTGCATTTAATTCTTGGTACTCATCCACTGCTTCTTCATCTCCTCCTGTCACACTCTGATTTTCTCCACTTGGAACAGATTCTTAAAGAAGGCAAATATTCAAAATAAAATAGTAAGAAACCAGGAAAAATTATATATGGTACTTATAGCTAGATATGATCAGTTATAAGCACAGGTCACATTTAGTAGCTGAAAAACAGGAAAGAATGATTTAAAATATATGGAAAAAAACCCCTAAAACTTTATTTTTATACAGAAATACATATGTTAATGAAATAAAGTCCTAAAAATAACAAAAAAAGCATGCAGTTTAACACACTGATTGACTTACAAGTGTTAAAATAGGCTTTAGTTAAAATTTCCCCAAACACAAACTAAAATACAGAACAAAACACAAAAACATGAAGAAATGAACCTAATCTTTTTTCCTACCTGAGGTGGATGTTGCTCTAAGAAAACAATGATTATGAATTCAGTACACATAAAAACAATTTGCTTTCCTTTTTTCACCAAGTAACATTTTTCTTTTGTTTTTGTTCATCTTTGTTATATTTTGTTTTTTCTTTCAAACAACTTAACTGAAATGAAAGATGCCTTTATAATAAACAATTTATTTTGGACACTGAACATGTTAATTATATTTTTCTATGTTTTTGCTTAAAAATTTCACATGTATCAATAAAATAGCTAAAAATGAGCTATAGAAACTTTCTTGATGACTCTAATGTAAGAGTAAGAATAGCATAGTGGTTTGAAATTACAAAAGTGTAAAAGATCTTCATGCTTCATAACAAAAGATTAAGAGGTCAAATCCAAAGTGCTTTTTGGATAAATGTTTCAGTCCATTTTTCCTTTTTTGAAAGAACACACTTAGCATATGGATATTTTACATAAAAATTGAGGTTGAGATAAAATAATCATTTTTAACCCTAAGAGGTTATTTTACAACTTTAAATAAAAATTACTGATTTTCTAGGCTTAATGGAATATGATTTAAATCACAAACTGTATGCTTTTAGTCTTCATTATTTAATGTGAAAAAATTGTTTACATTCAGCATGACTTGACATATATTATTGTCCCAAAATAAAACTCGGCTAATTCAAAACAAAAAGGATTTACTCTGAAGAATGGTAACAAATCACTCAGATTTAGTTACAATTTCAGAAAAAAAAAAAAAAAAAAAAAAAAAAAAAAGAAAGAGGACTAAAATGTTTTGTACCGGCAATTATAATCACTATAATATTACAGCATATAAAGATTTTTTAGAGAGGCATCAACAAGTTCCCTATCCTTTTGTATGAGGTCATTTAAGTTCACTATAGAAATGTTAAACTGTCAGGAGTGACTGCTTATTAGCCACTAGAGGGCAGGGACTGCTCAAATCTGTATAGTTCCTTACACAAGTACATGTTTCAAGTAAACAAATATTTTAAATTATTATGATAAATGTTTCAGAAGTATTTTTTCTCCCATGAAACAGTTCTTTGGAAGCTAATAATGAATGCTACTAATTTTATTATTATATGGATTTTGTAATAAATTTATCCTATTACACAACTTCATAATATATGCAACTGACAGTACATAACAATGGCAAGTAATTAAAACATATGAAATAAAATAAGAAGAAAGGTGTTACGCACCTTCTGTAACTTTAGGCAGTTCTGGAGAGTAAAAAGGTATGAAAGAAGCAGAAGAAAGTAAGCAAAGAATATTAGCTGGGTAGAAAAGTATACAGGCTCAAAATTTTAAAAATACCCAAATTCCATTTGAACTTCAAGTTAAATTAAGGTTCAAAAGACAACATTAAAATTAACTACAAAGTGGAAAAATTCCGTAAGCAGCTAAATTTCCAGGATTCTTTTTACTTATCCATTTTGGGACAATGATTAAAAATGTATTTATCTTTCTATTTCCCTTTAGTCTTTTAAGAAACAGTACTAACTAGTCCTTGGAAGAGAAAACTGGGAAACAGAACATTTCCTGGGGATTATTTTTAGGTCAGTTGTGACTCACGCATTTAGTGTAGTTATTTTCACTCAAAGCCCAAGGCTTTACCCAGACACTCCCTCAAAAAGGATTAGTCACAAAACACTGTTAGGAGAGACAAGACTGAGGCAAGTGAAAAAACATGAGATATCAGTTCAAGCTGACATTTAAGGCTTCAAGTCAAAGATTGTTTTAAAATATGGCTGCAAGGAAAAGACTGAAAAAAAGAAAATGCCAAACAAAACTTCACTCTACTTCAACCACTAAGAAATTCCTGTTTTAAAAACCTTATTCTGATTCCAACATTGAACTGTCACTGATAAAAACTACCAAAGTTACCACTGCTAGTATTAACAATTAGAGCAGTCTTACTTAGTTTAGTTTGTCAAAGGAGGTAGTAATAATTTTTTATTTGTCTTCTAGCCTTTCCCAAATCTTAGAGACACTTACTTTTATAAAAATGTGAATTGGGCTAGGGATGTAGCACAGTGGCAGAGTCCTTGCCTATCATGTGTGAGGCCCTTGGTTTGACCCTCAGCACCACCAAAAAAAAAAAAAAAAAAAAAGAATAAAATTTAGAAATAATAAATAAAAATGAGAATTAATGGCTGTGATTTCAAAGTCCATTAAATAAAATTTTTAGACACTAATAAAGTTATTCCCTGAACACTAAACCAAAGCAACCATTACTGATCTATGGAAAATGATTTTCAAAGTGAGATCCTAAAGGATCTTCTCAATATCTTAAAACTGACCTCAATTAGAGTATAAACACATAAATGTCTATACTTTTGTTTTATGCCCTGAAAGTTTAAATATCATTTTGTTTTGTATTTTTCTAAAGGAAAAGTTAGACACTTGGTCCTCAAAAACAGTAATACTCTTCTCATTGCTTTTGGTACTATTTCTTTTTTTAAAAATCTTTTTAAAAAATTTTTATTTATTTGTTTTAGTTGTACACAATACCTTTATTTTTGCATGGTGCTGAGGATCGAACCCAGGCTGCACATGTGCTAGGCGAGAGCTCTACCGTTGAGCCACAACCCCAGCCCCCGGTAGTAGTATTTCTTAATGAATTAAACCAGCAGGATATGTGTTTTTCCACCTGGTTGTCTTAATGAAATATATGGGTTTAAAATGTATACTAGGCAACAAAACTATCTGGAAATACATAATATATGACAACAGAACATCAAGCTTGTCAATGAACAACTGACTCAGAACAATGTTTAATCCTGAAATGGAAAAAAAAAAGCCATTTGAAGTAAATTAATGCCCAATTTAAGGCATAAAAAGTTATACACATGCAACTGCCAAGACACTGGGGTCTAATACTGGTGAGATGGTAACCTTGGGGAGTCCTACTGAAGGCCAGCCCCTCTGGGAAAAATAGCACAGGGTCTGAGGGATGAGACTTGCCTCTGCCAGTTCTAAGCATCTGCCTAAACCAGCAGCAGTTCACCAAGTACTGGGAAAAAAATACTATAGTCGAGAAGGGAAAGGTCCACCATCAAACAGAAAAAAAAAACCCGAAGCGATAGAGGCAAATGACTAAATACACAAATGGTATGTTTTACACTAGTACTAAAATTATTCAATATTGGTAATTTCAGATGTTTCAACCTTTTTGAAAGAAAAGAAAAACTTCTGTTGTTAAATACTAATTTGCAATTTGGGACAAATCTCACTTTTCCTTCTAATATATAACTCAGGACAAATCTTTTTTTCCCTTAATAAAGAGGAGCAACAACTCTATTCTCCTACATAGCAACTACTATTTCAACTGTTTTCTTTGAGATAAAGAATACGATACAAATTGAATCCACAAGGCCTTTAGAGTCATTTTTTATGTTTATACCTTTATGAAAGAAAATTTCAAAGTATAAAATCTCATTGTACATTTTCAATTATAATAGTAGAGTTTTTGTCCACCCTTCCTGAAGACAGACTGATCAAAAATATGTCGCACTGTTTTCCTCATGTTCATAATTTAAGAAATTTTATCCTAGCAACAACTTTGCGAGTATCTCTATTTTTAATATAAGAGATACTGAAACAAGAGATTAAGTAACTATAAAGTCATATAGTAGGTAGTAAAGCCATAATTTGAACCCAGGCAATATGACTCCACAGTTTTATTCTTAACCATGACACCTATACTCTGCACAAAAATAATGCCACAAGAATATTTACCCTGGAGCTGCTTAAAAAAGTAAAAATTGGAAAACTAAAAATAAATGATTAGTTTAAAAAATTATGGTATATTTATATAATAGGACACTATTAAAAATATTGGGGTAAGTATTTAATAATGTAAAAAATGTTCATGATACATTGTTATGTGAAAAAAAGTTAGGAAACAATGTAAATTTATTTTTTAAAAATTATTTATATATGCATACAAAAGGACCAGAATAATATCTACCAAAATGTTAACAGTAGTTATCACTGAGGAGTAAGTTTACAAATGATTTTTATTATTTTAATTTAATGTATCAATATCCTACAATGAATAAGCACTATTTCTTCAATAAGAGGAGTTATTCTAAAATTTCTTTATAAGGCAATTCAGTATTCTAATTGCTTTGAATAACATCAAATCATATAGTCACTTAAAGATACACTTGATTTTATATACACATTCTTATTTAACTTTACCTTCCAAAAGCTGTGAGCTAACATTGACAAAATCGATTTTCTTCCGGAGATATCGCTGATTCAATTTCCAAATGCATGAGATAAATGCATTCTTTTCAGCAGTGCTGCTGGCAACCCATTTATATACTTTTTCAAAATGTAAATCAAATTCAGGATTTTCCTGAAATGAAAATATACCAAAAAAAAAAAAAAAAAGTTTTTGATCAGATTCCTTTTCAGTATTACTGTAACATCTTTATTTTAAAAAATACCTAAAGGTGTTCTTGGGGTGGGGGGGGGGGGGGTAGAGATCATTAAAAAAGGCATCTAAGCAAGGGCTGGGGATACAGCTCAGTGGCAGAATACTTGCCTAGTATGGGCAAAGCTCTGCGTTCAATGCCTGGTACTTGAAAATCAAAACAGAACAACAACAACAAATTAGCTAAGCAATTTGAAGAGAAGGGTTCTAAGAATTCAATTTATAGTAAAAACCTTATCACCCAAAAATGGCTAGATGAAAAGCAAAAACACACTGTTGGGGTCATTTTCTTTCTATGCCCTGCAGGTCTGAGTGGAAGTACAGGTTGTATACTTCAAAGCTTTGTGCTTCAGCTTCCTTGTCAATAAGATAACAATGGTCTCTAGTTTTGATGTGGATCTAATTTTTCTTTAAGAATTGCCATGAAATTTTAGAGTTACATCTTTGATAATGTATTATTATTCATAAGTGTAATTTAACACTAACTCCCTATTAAGGAATATATTTTCTAATTATAACATATGAGGAAAAAATACAATCTTCACCCAGGTGTGCTTTTCAAGAACAAATAAGATGAATGCAGAATGATTACTGGTGTCTCATAACCCCAAAATGCTGGCAAGCTTTAAAGTTCTTTCAAATGACAAAAATCCCCAACCAATCTGAGAAAACTGCATTATGCTTTCTACATGTCTATTAAGCCATGTTTCAGCAATAATTCCATGCAAGGTTAATACTTCTTGCTTAACTGCAGAACTATTTAACCATTGTATAAAAAATAAAAATGTATGAATGTACACTTTTCTTCACTTCCAAGGAATTAAAAAATAGGTTCAAATGCTATACAGGGTACACTGCATTTATTTAAAGCATTATGTAGGGGGATCTAAATGTGAATACACACCTAAAAGGCAAGGGAAGTTATATGAGAATTACTTTGAAGAGTTGGGTTATTTTAGGGATCAGGACATGACCTTTGGTACAACAATCATATAACAGTCATGTGGAACTACTAATTAGCTCAACTTACAGCTTAACAAACAGAATTGAAGCATCAAAAAAAAAAATTAAAACCTTTATAGCTAATTATGTTATTACTTAAAAAAAATCTAAAAGTATTGGCAGCTAACATGAACTTGATGGGAAATGATCTCTTCCCTGGGAATACTTCCCATAATGCCATAAAAGAAGCTGAGTGCTCCAGTGGCAACATTCACACAAATCAATGTGTGATACTAAATGGCTAATGTTAGGCTATGTATAAAAATTTTATGTTTTCTATCCATATATAGTGTACATACACCAAGGTGTCTACATAAAATGAAAAAACATCCATTAAGCAGACAGAAAAGAGGCATCAGCTTTAAGAAAGCATTCAAATAGGCACTCAGCAACGTTAGTGATTTATGCAAGTCAACAGGGTCATGAAGTGAAAAACTAGTGAAGAGAAAAAAGCTTCTTAATCAAGATGCATTTCTAATAAGCCTTTAAAATATTCTCTTAAAACAGAAACCTACCAAAAAATCTCTATTCTTGATTCCTCCACATAGTAACAAATTATTTACTGAAGTTGGTTAAAAAATTTCATTCATGTTTTCTTTCTAAACATACACAATTCTCTTTCTGTTAGAGCTTGTCAAATTGTTTCCACATTCCACATTTTTCTAAAAACTGGGTACTCCTCAGGGATAAATAAGATTACTTAAAATACTTAAAAGGCATTATCTGTATTGGAAGCAGTCTGAATCACACAGATAGGCAGGGCTCTCCTAAAATTGTTTTGCTTCCTTTTTTTTTTTTTTTTTTTGCACCTGACTCAACTACCTGTTGTTTTGTTTAGCTCTCTGATCTTCAGAGATTTATGCTAAGGTAAGAGTAAAACCAGAATTTTATTTTACCAGAGTGCTTTACAAAGGTCATTTTTAACTTCTTTTTGCCTTTTTAATAAATGTATGAGATTTATAGAGTTAAATCAAAGAGTGCCTCTAGTTGCATTAGCATAAGCCTTGCTATTAATGCCATCAAGAGCACAAGTGGATATGATCCAAAGTATTCTCTAGTGCTGGAGGTGCCTCTGAGCTGCAGAAGAAGAGAAAGAGAAAGAGAAGGTAGAAGAGGAACAGGAGGAGCAGGAGGAGGCCACACCTAATAGAATCAGAAGAGCTCTATTGTGTCTACTCTTTGTGCAAGGCTGTGAAAAGCCTTGAATTTCCAGGGAATACAGGAGGTCCTTTAATGTGACTATCACATAAGTCATCAGATTTATATTCTTTTAAATCTTAATAATATTTAAATTCCTTACAATAAGGTATAACTCATAATCACTTCTTTTATTTGAACTAGAAACATCAAAGTCATGCCCTCAAAATACCAACTTGGGGCTGGGATTGTGGCTCAGCGGGTAGAGCGCTCACCTAGCAAGTGCGCGGCCCGGGTTTGATCCTCAGCACCACATACAAATAAACGCATCGTGTACAACTAAAGCAAATAAATAAATATTACAAAAAAAAAAAAAAAAAATGACCAACTTGGCTGCCTTGGCTGGTGATTCTACATTAACTCATGAAGACACACTTTGGTTCTATTATACTTGATTTGGAACCAGGTTTTTACCAAAACAGCGAGGATTAAAAAAAAAAAATTCATATGACATACTGCTTTAAAATCATACTAATTTACAGATTTTACACTTTATTTACCTAAAACAGAAATACAGAGTCAAGATTATTTTGATCTAGTTTATGTAGCTTATCCACAAACATAATTTTTCATTCCAAAAAAGCAAAAATAATAAAACAAATATACATGTTTTCATTCTAAGTGGCCTCAGATTTGGGGGTGAGGAGGTAAAAGGTTATCTCTTAGACTACTTCTCAGGTGATCACAAATCAGCAAGTTTAGATCATCTTTGAATACATAAAATTAAAGATACTTCTGAACACAGGTCAAAGAACAGAAAAACATACTTTGATAGCATCTTTGGCATCTACGACAGCAAGGTCTCGAAGAGCCCAAGCAATCTGCCTTTTGTAGAAATCTCCCTTATCAGATTTCTTGACTTTGACCACTTTTACCTGCACAGGGCGTTCAGTTGTCACTGTTGAGCAAAATACATACTTTTGTTAGAAATATCATTCACTTGCTCAATCCTCATAATTTATTCAGTCATTGTAAACATAGCTTTCTGGTGCCTGGTACATAATACTAAAACATGTAATGTTTTAAAATTAGAGACTGAGGAATGCAGAATCCTAAAAGAAGCATTTAAATCAGACTAAAGGGTCAGAGGAAGATGCCTTGAGAAGGAAAGCTTCAGATCGGTTTTATGCCCCGCCCCCCGCCCCTTTTTTGGTGGTGCTGGGGATTGAACCCAAGGCCTTGAGCATGCGAAACAAGCACTCTACCAACTGAGTTATATCCCTAGCCCAGATCAGTTTTAAAATCTAAAGAATGACTGATATACATAAACACAGAGAGGCTTGGAAGAGAATAACTGTTTCAAAGTACCACAATAAATTGTTCAATATAGGTAGTACATATGATAAGGTGGAGAGAAATGATGTTACTACAAAAGATGGGAGTTCAGATCATAAAGGGTCTTTACCTGAAGTTGTGGGGTGCTGTTAAAGAATTGTGGCTATGGAAGTGACATTACACTGGCAACAGACTGGGGAGTGACTGGAATGAATGTCAATACAAATGAAAAGTAAGTGGTTTTCCCCCAACCTCCCCCCCCCCAATTTCCCTTAAAAATGGTACATATCAAAACTGACTCAAGAATAGAAAATATAGAAAATGTATAATTATTAAAGCAATTGCATTGCTAAGTATAAATCTTCCCTCATTTTCTGCCCCTGCCAAAACTAGTACAACAATTTTACTGGTGTCTTTTGCCAAGCACACACGACTAATAAGTGTGAGAAAACAAGGGAATGCTTCCCAATTTATTTTATAACTTTAGTTACAAAGGCAGACAAAGAAAGTGAAGAAGAAAATTATGACCATGTAACTAATGAACATGAATGCAATGCAAAATCTTAAATACTGTATTAAAAAGTATACTTACAAAATATACTTCATTTCATCAAATCTGAGATATACCCTTTTCACATTTAAAAATCTGTGAAATCAGGGCAAATATTAACAGTAAATGCAATATGATTCTCTTATTTCTCCTTCCTTCCTTCCTCTCTATTTCTTTATTTCCTTCTCCCTTCCTTCCTTCAGCTTTGAATTAAACCCAGGCCCTCACACATGCCTGGCAAACATTCTACCAGCGAGTTCCACCCCAAGCCCCTGTTTAGTAGCACATAAAATGATAACATATGCAAATGGTACATTATGACTGAGTTTGATTATTCCGAGAAAACAATCTGTCATCTGAAAATCCAAATTTAATTATTCACCACATTAGTAAATTTAGGGAGAAAATTATCCAATAACTTCAACAATGTGAAAAAACATTTGACAAAATTTAATACCCATTTATGATTTATAAAAAGATGAAGGAGGAGGAAAAAAGTGTTAAGAAGCCAGGAATAGATGAGAATGTCCTTAATATCATAAGGGATACCTATAAAAACCTGTAGCAAACATCATTCTGAAATGAAGTCATTCCCTTGCAATCAAGACTGTACTGACAACCCTAACAAGCAGACTAAAGTAACAAAAATAATGAAAGATTATAAAGACTGTGAAGGAAAATATGCTGTTTTCAGAGTCTATAAATTATTACAATTAATAATGTTCAACAAGATTGATAGACATCCATATTTTAAAAAACAACTCATTTTGAAATTCTAGTATGTGATTTTTAAAAATGTACTAATTCTAACAAGGACTATTATGCATAGTAATATCAAAAAAATATAAGCCTAAACAAATACCTCAGGATAAATTTAATAACATAATGCAAAGCCTTTAGAGAGGACTATGAAACTTAGAAAAAGGCATTACAAAAGACCTAGATAAGGGGAAAACTGCACCATGTCCAGGGATATGAAAACTTAGAATATAAGGAATGCAGGTTCTCTCCAAATTAAACCATAGGTTCAAAACAATTCCGATCAAAATTCCAACGAAATCTGGAACTTGAAAAGATGATTCTAAAATGTAGGCAAAAGAGTGAGAAGAAAAAAATCAATATAAAACAAAAGCAAAATATAAGAAAGAACCCACAAACACACATAGAGTACAATTTCAGACACAGGTAAACTAAAGACTAAAATGTGAAAGGCAAAATTATAAAACTTTTATAAGGTAATATAGTAGAATATTTTTATGACTGCATAAAGGATATCTGGGAAGGATATCTTAAACAAGATACAAAAAGGGGAAGCCGTGAAGGATCAGATTGATTTACTTTAATAATTAGAATTATAAATTTCATTAAAAGCCATCATAAAAAGTGAAAGTCAAATACTGGGATGAATATAACTATACTCAGACAATATAAAGAATTTGTACAAATCACTAAAAGGACAAGCAACACAACAGAAAAATAAACAAAGGCTTACATAGGTAAATTTCATAGACAAGGAAACTAAATGGTTAACAAAATTAATAAAAAGATGCTCAATCTCATATTCATTAGGGGAACTCCATTTAAAACCCCATGAGATACTATTTCACTCCCATTGGATTGACAATAATTATCTGTCTGATAGAACCAACTGTTGATTACAATGTAGAAAACACATACCCACTGCTTATGGGAGTGAAAACCAAAACTACTTTTGAAAATACTTGGGGCTGGGATTGTGGCTCAGCGGTAGAGCGCTCGCCTAGCACGTGCGCAGCCCGGGTTCGATCCTCAGCACCATGTAAAGAATAAAGGCATTGTGTACAACCAAAACAAATAAATAAATATTTAAAAAAAAAAAGAAAATACTTTGGTATTAGAGCAGAATTGGTTATTCATATACCTATGACTCAGCAATTCTACATGTTAAGTATCTACCCTAAATTTTTCTTTTTGCTTGTATATACTAGAAGATAAAAACAAACACATTCATCCAAGTGCTGTCTGAGTTGCAAAACCTAGAAACAAACTCAATCTTCATCACTGTTAGAATGGATATATGAACTGTGAGACACTTATACAGTACAATAATGCAGAGCAATAAACATGAAATAATTATGGCTATGTGAAAGAACAAAAATAAAACTCATAAAAATGAGTGGGGGAAAATCACAAAGAATATACATGCACTATAATTCAATTTACATAAAGTTTAAAGAGATGAAAAGCTATATTGTCTGAAATTTAAAATATACATGCTAACATGATAAAGAAAAAGTAAACCAAAATTCAGTTATGTCTTAATGGAGAGGGGAAGGGAATAGGGTCAAGAAAGGGCATGCATGATGCTGCAAAAGTAATGTAATAGTTTTTTATATTGAGTAGAAAAGACCCAAGTGTTCTATGAATAAGCTGCCTTTATGCCTTATGTATATGTTATACAATTTTTAAAAATATTTGCTCAATATTTACAAAAAAACTAATTCATTGGTCCTCCAATTTTTTCCAATTATAAAGACTATGAGAATATTTGTAAAAAGAAAAAAAAATCCCCTAAGAAATAAACAAATACCAAACAAGTACTTTTTCTTACTAAATACCCACCTGTGGCACACAAAAAACAGTTCTTTTTCTTTTTTCCTGCTTTGCAGACATTCACAATACTCAGCAGGCGTTCATCATTTGGTGTAAAAATATCTCTTTGTAATGCGTGTTTGATTGCTGTCATCTTTTCTCAGCTGAAAAATTCACAGTGTAGATATTTAGCTCATTTTCAAAATAACTCCACCTCATATTATTCCATTTATGATTAAAAAATGATCTGATTTTGGTTAATAAGTATAGAAAAATGATCTGCATTATTAAAACATAAAGCTGTAAGTTTAAAAATGAAATCAGAGAATCAGTGTTACAAAACTCTTTAACATCTTTGGAAGTGCTCACCAAATACTGTATCTCTCCTTCAAGCCCTCTCTCATAGAGATTTATAAAATAAATAAACAAATCAATTAATTCATGCCCCATCTTTACATATAGTCTCCTATATAAAGAACACTTAGAACTCAACAATAAAGAGACAAATAACATAATTAAAAACTGAATAGACATGTCTTCAAATTAGGTATACAAATTCCCAATAAGTCCTTGAAAATTTGTTCCACATCATTCACCACTAGGGAAACACAATTCAAAACCACAGTGAAAAATCTAGTACTCTACATCCACTAGGCTGGCTAGAGTCAAAACAACAGACAATAAAGATCTGGAGAAAATAAAATTCTCAGGCATTACTGATGGGATTGTTAAATGTTGTGTCTACTTTGGAAAATGGTTTGGCAGTTCCTCAACAAGTTAAACATGGGTTACAATGTGATTCAAAGGATCATGAGTTCAAAGCCAGCCTCAGCAATTTAGTGAGGCGCTAAGCAACTCAGTGAGACCCTGTCTCTAATAAAATACAAAATAGGGATAGGGATGTGACTTAGTGGCCGAGTGCCCCTGAGTTCAATTCCTGATATCCAGGTGGAAAAAAAAATTTCACTCCCAAGAGAACTAAAAAAAAATATTTTCATGCGAAACTTGTACATCACAGTGTTCATAGCAGCATGATAAGTCTTCCTCCAGTATGTGTGGGACATTGCAGATACCCAGATATACAGTTGCTCAAGTCCTTTGCATGAAATAACATAGTATTTGCATAAACTACAAAATTTAAATAATCTCTAGATTACTTGTAATACCTAATACAATGTAAATGCTATATAGTTGTTATACTATATTGTTTAGGAAATAATGTCAAGAAAAAGCCTGTATGTGTTCAGTATATATAATGTTTAACATGATAGCACTAAATAACACAACAACTGAGGCTCCCTCAAGATTCCCACTTTCCAACTTCCACATCTGTAAGCAAATGCCCAGGTTCAAAATCTGTCATATTTTATTTCCTTCTCCATTGTCAACATGGCATTTGCAATGAGATCACATTTTGTGACTTCCCACATCTACATATAATTTACTTCTGCCTTTTTGTTTCCACTTCTAATACAACCAAGGTTCATATGAACTTTTATTATATGAGTGCATCTGGTTATCTCTTTGCAAACTGCTATAATTCTAAAAAATAATCTTAAAACATACTTTTCATCAAATCACACTCTTGCTCAACATTCTCTTAATGTTCCAAAATACAAATCTTCCACTTAAAGTACTCTGCACATTTTGGCTTCAAATCTCTGTGTAGGCAAATTTTCATGCAGGAAATATCTCCTCCCTATCCAAACTCTAATTACATTTCATGGTTTATATGAAGTGAATTCAATAAAGATCTTAATCCAAATTGATCTTATCTCTAAATTTCTATAACACTTATTGAATTTACTGAATAATCAAGCACTTGCTGTCTACTTGGCTCATGTGATCATAAGCTCTTGGATCTTGGGAGCCCTCATTAACAGAGATAGAGAGGAGTAGGGAAGGACAGGAGAGAGGGGAGGAAGGCTCTATCATTTTTGCATTCTTGATAAGTACTTAAAAGATACTTTTTGAGGTAATCTGAGCTGAACAGTAAAAACTGGTCAAATCAATGACTAATAATGGCCAGTGTTTACCACACAGTCCCTCCTAGGTCTAAAGCAATGATTGGGTGCATGGTAACTGGTATAAAAAGAAGATTGGAAGCCGGGCGCGGTGGCGCACGCCTGTAATCCCAGCATTTTGGGAGGCTGAGGCAGGAGAATCGCGAGTTCAAAGCCAGCCTCAGCAATGGCGAGGCACTTAGCAACTCAGTGAGACCCTGTCTCTAAATAAAAAAATACCAAAAAAAAAAAAAAAAAAAAAAAAAAGAAGATTGGGCATACCTCATAAAAGAGGCAGTCATAGTGAAAAGCAGTATGTGACCATTCATTCATTCAGCAAATACTGATGTCTATTAAGTGCCAGGTACAATTCTGTTACACTGGTGAATATGACAAACATGTTCCTGAAGACATCAGGACCTCTGCTTCCATGGAATTTACATCCTATGGGTCTAATAATGATCTCTCCAATTTTTACAGGAACTTTCTGTATGTCAGTAAACAAATCACCAGCGATCTCCTAAATCTAAAACCCCAAGTTTGACCATGTGTCAGAGGCAGCAAGCCACTGTTTGTTCTGTATTGGTTTTTGTTTCCTTGAACTCAGCTGGGCCATTACACTGCATGACAAATAGCTGGTCAGTGTGAGTGCCCATGTGGGTTGAGCCTCGAATGCTGTTGAGACATCTTAGGGCATTGAGCACCATCATCTAGAAGACAAAACTGCACAGAGACAGGGAAATACGCTTAAGAGATTTCGAAGAACATGTTGCTTAGGACAAAGGAGAAGGCACTGTCACGCCCTTCTCTTCCAGTCCACGCCAAACGGCGTTAAGTACCCTCAGGGCTGTTTGGCCAATATGAAATATGGATCGGATGGGCGGAACCGTAGAGGAACTTAAAAGGATTGCCCTTCCAGCTCCGCATTCGCCCAGCAAGCGGGGGAGGATGCTCCCACTGGGCTCTGCTCCTTATACATCAGGCGGGGTTGGGAAGATGGGCCTGGCCATCGAGAGTTCGGTGCCCGACGCCCGGCGCGGAGCCAGCAGCGGCACTGACAAACCGGCTCAAACCCTGGCGCCCGCCCGTCCACTCCTCAGTCCGCCGCCGCCGGGACTTCGGAGCAGCCTCGGCCGAAAGCTTACCGCAAGGCCGGACCGAGCCCGGCTATGCCGAGGCGGGTCCTCCAACACAGAAACCGGATAGGGACGTGGCGGCCACCGCCACTAGGACGTGCCCCTCAATTAAACCGCCAACGGGAAGCTGCAGTTCCCCCACAACTTCCCATATCCGGACACGTGACAAGTTCCACGCCGGAAGTTGACTGCGTAGAGAAGGAAGGAGAGGCGGTGCGAAAAAGGGAGAGGCCAATAGACGCGGAGGGGGCGGGGCGCCACCCGACGGGCGTGGCTAGGCGGGGAAGACTCGCGGGAGGGGCGTGTCTTGGAACGGCCGGATTGCGACGTCCAACGCGCGGGCCTAAATGGGACGTGGGGGTTTGGTGTTATGTGATATTTCTCTTCATTATAAATGTTTATTCTGATTTTTCGGCAGTTTAAGAGAGCTGATTAAATTTTTGTTTTGTTTTGTTTTTAGCATATGTAAAGCACTGTTAATTCTAAATCTTACTACGGAAATCTTGGAGAGCCTCGAATACCCAAAAGTGTGCTCTGCCATCCAGGTGCTCGAGCATCAGTTGAGGGCTATTTAGAAAATGTAGCCTCGGGCTCACTTCAGATCTACTGAATCAGAACCATCTGCATCTTAACAAGATGATGCTTTTGCATATTTAAGTTTGAGAGGCAAAGATGATGACAATGCTCCTGATTGTGAGGCAGATGATTCATTAATTCTACATTCCTGTCACTTTATTTATGACACTTATGCCAGATACTTTGTTTAGTTAGTTAGCATGAATCCCACTCTGAAGGAGTTCACAGTGTGTTAGCTATTAACAAGGGGAAAGCAAAAGAGGGACTAACTCAGTCAGTGAAAAGATGAGCTGTGCAAAGTATCTTTCACTGTTTATCTGAAGATAGAATTTGATGGAAAAATTAGCAGACATAGCAGGGAACTGTTACTGATATGAATATGCTGGAGTCAAGGCTACTTAGAATGCCTTTCATTTTCGTGGAATGACTTCCCTTTTAAGAGCAGGGTGTAGTTCTATCTTTACAAATATCTGTTAAGTCTTTCCTACTCAATCCCAGAATGCATACTTTGCATACTTTATATGACAATTGCGTGTGTGTGTCCTTCTTCGTTTACCTGTATGCTACTATCTTCCTTAAAGTTGGGAAATAAATTGTATTTTAGAAATCTAAGCTTCCCCGAACTCCAAATTTGTTTTCCCACACCCCTATTCTGGCTTTTCCATTCAGATGACTCAGAGGCATCTCAAACTTATGTGTCCAAAAATTTAATTCTTCTTTCTCCCCTCCCTTCCTTGATTCTCCGTGAAGTGAGGCTTCTGTGAAGTAGTTAGTTTATTTAGTGAGGCCAGGGGGAGGGAAATGAAACATTGAAGAGGGAGAGGCAATCTGAGGAGGAGTTATTGAGTTGATGATCATTATTATGTTTGACTGTTTTCCCAATCCCTTAAGAACTTCTATGAAGCTTGATGAAATGAGTCTAGAACTGTCCACTGAAGGCAAGAATGGAGGAAACATTTATCTGTCAGCTCCTGTCCCTCTTTGATGAAAGGTTTATACTCTTGAGCATTAACTCTTCCACACTTCAAAATTATGCAATTGTGAATGGCACTCTCACATCAAGGATGTGCTGAGGCAGAAAGTGAGAGGAGAGGCACTGTCATGTTGCACTTGCCCAAAGCCTGTCAAACTCTGCTTAGAACAGGTTGCTGCAATAGTGGTTGAAATAAGAGTCTGAAGGGATTTGAAGTGGTAACAGAAACTACACAGAAAGAGTCCATTTCAGTCTACTCTTTGCACCATTTTGGTCTGCATATGCCCTCCATAAAATCCAGTCCCTGTGAAGACATGGGTCTCTCCAAGGTGATGGCCATCCACAATCTCTGTAAGGAATTAATATAAGAGAGTTATGGAATAAGCTTTGTTCCCAGTGATGCACTAATATTAAGACCATACTTGTATTCATTAACTTCCTTCTCTACCATCCATTCTAATTTTACCCCACCCTTGGCTAAAACATCAACTGATATAGATTGTTTCTATGAAGTGATAACCATTTTTATTTATTTTTCTTCCTTTAGTTGGCCCATGATTGCTATAATTGCCTGTTCAACTTATCCTTGGGTACAGAACCACCAAGATAAGCTCCAGTGAATTCCTTTAACTCCAGATATATTCCTCCCTACTTCTACTGTTTAGCAACAATGCCAGATACTTTGCTAATCTCAGTTGATTGCTCCCACCAAGATTGTAGCTGCTTTCTTTGGAGGCTGGTCCACTGTTAAGGCAAACCCAAAGAGACGAACTGACAGTGAGAGCTTCAAGTTCAGTGAATTGCATACTGTGTGTCCTGTTGGAAGCATTCCCCATTCAACCCTGGAGAACTAATTATTGCAGTCTAACAAGGTCTAAATTTGAGAGGCACAAAACACAAATTCGGCAAGTGGGTCATTGGGATTGATATGATGTATCAATCCTGCTCCCATTCCTGGGTTTCTAGAGCTGAGTCTTGAACCTGTTGGCAACGCACTATTGGTTAATTCAGTGCATTTACTAACACTGTAAGACAATACTCCCAATTCCAAGAGGGCATATTAATGGAGACTATTACATGCCATTCCACCATTTTACAAGGCTAACTATGTTTGAAAGGTGGAGAATATTGGAATATAAGTGAATATCAGTAGTCATGCACATTTTGTCACTTTTTGAGGAGTGTGGTTGGTTAAAGTAATGTTGATTCACAATGCTATAATTCTGGTGATTGTAGATGTAGGCAAGAAAGGCAAATCTAAATATTTTTACTTTGGGTTATTTCTCCCTTTGTATAAAATGAATGATAAAGTGTGTTGCTCCAAGCTTTGCTACCTGGAAAGATTCCCCTGCAGGGTATTGTTCCTTAGAGTGATCCCTGAGTGGGGCTAAAGTGCAGTCCAGTGTTACCTACTCACGAACATAATGTGCCATCTGTGAGCCAGACTCAAATATTTTATTCTGTTAGGTAGTCATAAAGAACTCCTAAGAGGCCATAGGAGTGAACTGAGAAAGGTCATCAGTGCTATAAAAGTAAGTGCTATAGGAGTCTGAGATACCCATTCATATAATTTACTTGTGTCTTTTGGACCTTCTCAGTCTTGATCCTATACCATTTCCTTATTTCAGTGGATTGCTTCTCAGAGACCCTTACTCAAAAAAAGTTAGGTTGTTTCTGAATCTATGCACTGATCACTGATGATGTCCATCTCATGATAGATAGCTCTTGTTTTCCCAATGGTGAAGATATGGCCTTGTGGAACACTAGGGACTGGTGTTTCAACCCTCTTGCTGGATCTTTCCAGAGATTTTTACACAGTATTCTTATCCCTCACAGATCCTTCTAGCACCTTCAGATCTACTGGGACAAAAGGCCTGACATTAAAGCAACTTGCATGCCAGTCCTTGTGGGCAACATATCCAAGTGGTAAGTTCTTTAATTTCATAATAAGTTCACTCCAACATCCTTTCTCCTGAGAAACATAATTTAGTGGTGGTTCTTCACGCTTATATAACGATTTTATTCTAACATTCCCGCTTCTCTGAGCCTTCTGATTCCTTCCTCAGTATCCATTCAAGATTGTTATAGCATCTTTATCTCATTTAGCACAGGCTGTCATTATATCCGACCTTATGGAGACCAAGGCTGTGTATTAGGACTTACCAAAATATTAAACTACAGGTTATCTCCATGTAAAAGTTCTCCTGTCTAGTCTTGTAATGTTCTTCCTCTGGTCTAACACTCTAAATACTTATTCTTGCACATATTCCCCTCATTCCTATTAGCAAATGTTAACCCATTTTGTAATTTCTTTTGAGTTAGTCTAGTTCAGTGATTTTCAACTGGGGGTGACTTCTACCCCCAGGGGACACTTATGTCTAGAGATATTTTTTGTTGTCATTACTGTGAGGGTTCTACTGGCACCTAGTGGGTAGATGGCGAGATACTGTTAAACAATCTATAATACATGGGGGACCCTCCACAACAAAGAATTATCAGTTCAAAATGTCACTGTTGCCAAAGATGAGAAAGCTTGATCTAGTTCTCTCCAGGATTGCAAATCTTCACATGGGCTGTTCTGAGATCTGACCTTGGGCTTGAGGCAATGAGGGATAAGGTTACAGATGGAAGATGAAGAAAATAAAGTCATATTTTGAGGTATTTTCCTTAGGCTTATTCTTTGCAGCATTTCCAGGCAAGTGGAGGCTGCTTTCCATTATCAAGAGGAAAGAGACTATTGGCAAGAGGATGAAAAAAATCTGGGGGTTTCAGATTATAAAGCCAAATGTCTTTATTTCAAATATAAAATTTCCATATTTTCTTAGTAGTGAATCTGGTGATGTTCCAAGGCTCTGCATTTGAACTCCTTTGGGGCTCTGCCACCTTTATGATTAGATACTGGGGCTGATTTTCAGCACAGTCTGCTCAGTGGCTACACTGCCTGGAGAACCTATGGCTTTCACAAGTTGCCCTGATTTGATAGTTGGATGAACTGAACCTGTCATTTCCTTTTATTGAGATCCAAACCAGTTAACAAAAGTTACTGTATAATTGCTACCGTAATGCCCAAGTACCATACCCACCATATAATCTATGGCTTTGTTTTCTGTTTGTACCCCTTTCCAATATATTACAGTTGAGAGTCTTAGTAATTGTGACACTACAGCATGCTATGAGTTATCATTACTTGCAATTTACCACTCCCAACTAGTCCAAGGACTCTTAGTAGACACATAGTAATCTTGCAATAATTATCTTTTTTAAAAAAATATTTATTTATTTGCTTTAGTTGTACACAATGCGTTTATTTGTACGTGGTGCTGAGGATCGAACCCTGACCGCGCACGTGCTAGGCTCTACTGCTGAGCCACAACCCCAGCCCATAAATATCTTTTTAATGTCACTGTAGTCCTCTGCAAAAAGTAGACTTGAGAAACAATATAAAAGAGTGGGAAGTACATGGTCACCGGAATCACACAGACTGGGTTCAAATATCGTCTTTACCCTATACTAATTTAGTGATCACAGGGCAAATTACTTAACCCTTCTGAGCCTCAGTTTCCTCATCTGTAAATTAACAATAATAGTCTCCACCTTTGAGGACTATAATGCAGATTTGCTAAGATATTTCTTGTAATGCACATGGCACATTGCTTGGCATATAGTAAACACTCAGTAAATGCTAGCTATTAGTACATGCAGGTTGGTTTAGAAGATTAAATTGAATAGCTTACTGTTCTTGAAAACGTGTAATAGTCACTCAGTTCTCTGCCCAAGGAATCTTTGAAGTTCTGCTTCCTTCTCATAGAAAGAAGGTTTCCTATATTAAGATACATCATGTTATGAAGTAATCTCTTATATTTGGATAGTGTGAAATTTTTCTGTTGTTAACAAGCTCCAAAGGAAGTTGCTTCTAAGTGGCAAAGATAGTAAATATTGATTTACTGAAGTTAATTGTTTCCTTGGAGAAATTGCTCGTTACTGTACACCAATGGAGCAGAGGTAGGGAGCTTATGAAGACTTAATGTACTTAGAGGGTATTCAGATAAAGTTCCACTCATTTTGCACCTTTTGGAGAGGCAAGAAGTTCTTTCTTTCTCAAATTGAAAGCCCTGATCAAGAAAGGACATAGTGTCTTACTTCCTCAAGGGCTCTGCCTGATGAAAGTACCCACAGGTGGTAACATAGATGGCTCTGAGGTAATTGTTTGGTGAGAAACCTCACAGATTTTGCAGAAGTTCACATAGCCCACTTTCACTGTCGTCCGAACTGTCCCTTAGTTTAAGTCCAGTTGATTTTTAAGGTGAGGCAAAGGCGTTTTCAAATGTTTCAAGTCATGTGGGTTTATATAATTTCATTTTTTCTTATTCCTAATTTTGGGTACTTTTATTTTGTCAGTTACTTTGATTTTTATATTTTTTATTTCTTGGTATGTTTTCCTATAATTCAAATATGCATGTTCCTCACCTTAAAAAAAAAAGGATATTTTTTCAGAGCTGTCACATTATTAGTATCAACGAAATACCAAATAAATTTTTTTCTGCAACAATGAAAGTCACACACAATGGTCCACTTCTCAGATTCTATATTTTATAATGGTTTTAATAGTCATAGCATGGAAGAAGAGTCTGTGATATTATGCATATAAAACAATTGGCATTCGTTTTAGGTTTTGTTAGAAATTGATTGTAAATATCCCCATGTAATACTTTGCATTTCTTTGCAGCTTTATAGGAGGAAGTCAGGGAGCCACAAAATGAGGATGGTAACTGCTCACATCAATATGAACTAAATAGATATTGCACATAAATATTAATTACAATAGATGTAGATTCAAACAACATGGAAAATATGATAAATGCAAGGAAAACCAAAGATGGCATTGCAGAATAACATTGCCCCTCATTTTTTTATGTAGCTGCTTTATTCAGTATACATACTGTGGGGTGATATTACGCTAAAAGGCAGTCATTACAAATGCATAGTGCTGAGCTCCCTATACACATTCTGGGACATCTCTCAGAAGGGCAGAGATCATCTCTCGCCTAATTCTGAATCTCTTTTGGACATTGACCATCATGACATCACACACATATTTTGATTGTAAGTAGAGATTAATGACTCAGAGTTTGGCTTTGTTAATACATTCATGTCAAGCTCAGAATGCAGGCTTTTCATCTTCTCCACATTTGGGGAATTTGGCAATCATGCCATTGGCAAGCCTAGACCTGCACTCGAGAAGTGTAAGCAAACCAAGATAAATATAACTGAATATGTGGGCTTGACCATTTTAATTTTCATTGAAAGTGAGATTTAATGTTTAATCAGATGTTTTTGTTGTTTTGTTGATACTAATAATCTGACAGCTCTAATTTCTTTGAGCTTATCTCCCTCCTTTATCCTAAGTTATTAAATTATTTATGATTTGTTTTGATAAAATTCAGCAAGAAGATATATCTTCACATATACTGAGTAATAAATGTTTAAACAACAGTAACTTTTTGGTAAGTGGCACTTAAATTGTACAAAGATAAGGCTATTGCTGCTATGATTAATTAGTGACAGGTAGTATAGGCATTTAGAAATCAAGGGCTTCCTAAGAGAGGCATGAAATTGTCATCCCTAGGACTGCAGTAGTTGTGTTAGAATTGTATATGAAATCTGGTACTCTTGTAATGAGCTCTTTACCTAATTGCCCACAGAATCTTCAGACTTCCAGGTAAAATATTTAAGTTGTCAGTAGTAAGCAAAAAAGGGATAATTAAACCATGAAATAGAAAAGCACAATTGTTAGGAGCAATTAAGTGAAAGTGATCCACATTAAATCCTCCAGCCTGGAATGGCTACTTAGAACAATACAGAATATTGCTATTAGAGCAAATCATCAATGAAAAGTTAATTTACCTGGAACAAATTTCCATCATCATGGTTGAAATAAAAACTTTGTTTCTGAAAGCTATGGATATCTGCAGAATTTACTTTGTTGTGTGTGTGTGTGTGTGTGTGTGTGTGTGTGTGTGTGTGTGTTTTACAGTGAAATCAAAGCAGATACAAAACAGTGAAAACTACAGATTGCTAGACTCACACAGACCTGGGTAAAAATCTGGTCTTTCCTGAACTGGTGATCACAGGGAAAGTTATTTACCCATTCTAAGACTCAGTTTTCTCATCTATACATTAAAAATAATAATCCCATCCTGGGCTCATCAATATAGGTTTTGGTGGAGAGTTACAAGTATATTTCTTTATTGGCTTAATATTCTTGTCAGTAATACTTTTTTAGGACAGCTTATGAGTATTCTATTGTCTCTTTAAAGGTGAAAAAAATTGAAAACAGTGCATTTTCAGTGATGCTTTTGTTTTCAAGTTTTTACCATTTTAATCACTTTTAAGTATATAGTTTGGTGATATTAAGTACTTTGATAATATTGTGTAATCATTACCACCATTTATCTCTAGAACTCTTTATCTTGCAAAACTGAAGCTCTGCATCCATTAAACAAGAATTCCCTACTCCCCTCCTTCCAAACCCTGACATCCACTATTTTACTTACTGATATTTTCTGTGTGTACGTGTGTGTGTGTGTGTGTGTGTGTGTGTGTGTGCTGTTTTCTTTTAATAGGATTCTTTTGGGAGGGAGTATAGAATTAGATGGTTTTTAAATATTGCATGTGATAACCAAATACTTGTCTTTTAAGTGCTCCTACAATATCTGGGAAATAATTGTATTACTCCATAATTTCCTGGCCCAAACTTGCCCAAGAAGGGAAAAATGTTTGCTCTCACTTCTTGAGTAAGCTGTCCTCAGAAGTTGTGGAAAGAAGTCACTAAAGAGTCCATCAGTTCTCTTTCATTACAATTTCATATAACTAAAATCTGTTTTCAGGTTTCTCCCACAACTAGATTTTGAGGGAGATATATATATATATTTTTTTTTTTTTTTTTGGGGGGGGGGTGGATGGGTACCAGGGATTGAACTCAGAGGCACTCAACAACTGAGCCACATCCCCAGCCCTGTTTTGTATTTTATTTAGAGAGAGTCTCACTGAGTTGCTTAGTGCCTTGCTTTTGCTGAGTCTGGCTTTGAACTTGTGATCCTTCTGCCTCAGCCTCCTAGCCGCCGGGATTACAGGAGTGCGCCACTGCACTAGGCAAGGGTATCATATTTTTAAAATAAAACAACTTATTAGATTTGCAGCATTGTAGACTTATTTGTGCTTGCTTAAAGATTTTTAAAAAGTACATTTTGTGAGTGTGAAGTATGGCAAATATCGATGAAACATTAAAATTTGTCTCCTTGTTATAAAAAATATGAAATAAATAAAACTGGCATTCCAAATATAATCTCACCTATTTCAAGCAAGGAATATTTATATAACATCTACTGGAGTAGGTACTGTACTATGTACCACGAGAAATCCCAAGATGAACCTATTTTCAGTAGGCCTTCAGAGACCCTGGAATGAAAATTGATGACCACTGGACATATCCTCTCTGTGGGGCTACCATTTCCTTGCTTATGCAATGCTTTGGTATGAATTTAAATGAAGAATACCTTCTAACTTTCAATACTAAAAAACAAAAAGTCTAAGCAATATATTATTGTAAAACCTGAATAACTCCACCTAGGGAGATTCGAGAGCCCAGATAGGCAGGATGCATCCTATATGACCAGCCATCCTCCTAACACCCACCTAGGAGAGGAGACAATGTCAGGAAGGGCCCAGACATCTGAGAGTAGCAGGTGAGCAAGAGAAGCTTATTGGTCTTTATTTTCTCTATATTCATGTTATATATTCATATCCTTGATATGACCTCATGGTAGGTACAATATATTTCTCTGGCTTTGGACTTTGGGCTTCACCTTGTGACTTGCTAGTAAACATGATGTAGGCAGAAGTTGGAAATGTGCTTGCATAATCAGACTTGTCCTTTGTGTCTTTGATCACAAGAAGAAAAAGTTTGGGGATAGTCATTGATCCAAGGAAGAAGGGAGATGTGGAGCAAACCTAAACCCAACCTAAAGGTTGGAGCCCAGTTCAACCGAGATCCAACATACTCAGGTCAATGTAGAGATTCATGAGCACGAGCTAAATGCTTACTTTTAAGCTACACAGATTTATGACCATTTGTTACATAACATTCTCGTGAAAACAGCTAGCAGATACAAAGAGATGCTCACAATGTGGTTAAGAGAGGGTACAGACAATAGCTCAAGTGTTTATTAGTGAGAACTTTTGTAGGTGATCATCATGAGTGCTGATGAGGGTTTATGAAGGAGGGAGTCCTTGCCCACTGTTCCAGAATTCAGCAGGTGCTGAGGGGCCTGCCCTTCTAGCATCAACTGTGGGGAGCTTGAGGGTGCAGGAGAAACCCCTCCAGAGACTGTTTCAGAGAACTGTTGTCTGCTTTATTATGCAGCAAAAATAGCTTTTATAGTGGGTATGTGCCAATTTACATATAACAGTCACAATAAGCCAGAGGTGATATACAACTTATCATATTACGGGAGTCCAACACCAAGAGTTCAGAAACTGCCAGGTAGGCTGATTTTGTACCAATGGGGAATAACTTCTTGTCAAAGGAGCAAGGAAACGGTGCTTGCCAGTATTCTGCCAGCACTCTGTCCCAAAACATAGTGATTTACATTAGGACTTCCCTGCTGTATAATGAGCAAGATAAGCATTCATCCATGAGGGTCCAGAATCAGGCCCACCAACAAGCAGGGAGGCCTGAGATTGTAGAGATCACTTGTACATTGTCATCTAAATATCGTCTGGGATAGGAATGATTTTCTTTTAGGTGTGGTGCACTTGCGTGGTGTACAACCTGAGAGCCTATATGGGTGACTCCACCATTCTTGCTTTCTAGTTACTAGGAGTTTCAACTACTTGCAGAGGCTAAGGTAGAAGAGAACTAAAAGCAAAAATATATAGCCAGGTATAGTGGCACACACCTGTAATCCCAGCAACCCAGGATGCTGAGGCAGGAGGATTACAAGTTCAAGGCTAGCCTCAGAATGTTAACAAGACCCTGTGTCACCATAAAAAATAAAAAGGGTTTGGATGTAGCTTGGTGGTAAAGCATCCCTGGGTCCAATACCTAGTACTAAAAAATCTCTCATTCTGTCTCTCTCTCTCTTTCTCTCTCTAAGAGTATAGAGAAGGAAGACATTGACTTGTGGAATTAAACTTTAAAAAAGTGAAGGAAAAAAAGACAGAAGGCAAAGGGGAGAGAAAAGACACATAAGAGGAACTAACTCTATAATCAGGTTTTCAACAATGTCTCTAAAGTAAAATTTCCCTTATAAGGATTATATGTCAAAAATAAATACACATATTGAGTGTCTCCTGTGTATAGTCCCCAAGTGAATAAGATACTATCTTTATTCAATCTCTATAAAGACATCACTCTAATATAGGAAGTACTTGCTTTTGTTAACCACAACCTGAACTTTTTCCCCAAGAAGCAAACACATGAGCTATATGGATGAGTTTTTATTAGTTGGAGAGGGCAACCCAGGACTTGGCATATGATATATAAGATTTTTCTAGCATATCATCATGTTTATTACTGTCTACTTTGATTAAAAGGTACTCATACTTCTTATCCCTCAGTTCAGGCTAGACTAGAGTTATATATAGACTTGGACCAGCATCACAGAGGTGACGTATGTGCCTTCCTCCTACATTACATCAGTGGCACACAACACTGATCAAAGTCCCTTTACTCATGCAGTTAGCTTTGATCCCCTAGCCAAGGTGATGTCTACCAGGTGTCTGCCACTATAAACTTACTGTTTTCTTTCCCTTTCTAGTCAATGAACATTTTAGGAGAGACACTTTGAGGTTATGAGAACACACAGTTAGTTTTTCCTTATACTTTCATTAATTTAAGCACTCAGTTGTTGATCTTACCTGCAGCAACTATAACTATGGTGTTTGTTGTTTTTCTAGTTTCCTCATTTGGTCTACAATTATCTGTTTCCCTCATTTCTTCCACTTTTGTTATTTGGAATTCTACTGTAAGCAAGTATTGTCCATCCACACATCCATTCATACATTTCTATTAGAATAGACTAATAGATACTTATTTCACTCTTTGAGTTATGTTCGAATACTACCATTATTTGTTTTGTTGCCTTAAATTTTATAACACTGGCCACTGGGAGCTACTTTTTTTTTATAGCACTATTTTTTTTTATAGCACTTCCTTATCCTCTGGTACTACAAGAAATTCTAGACACATCTAGTATATCCCCCTTGCTCCAGCCCTGTCCAAGACGCTCTGGCTTCTTTTACAACAAAGCAATATTTTAAAATGACCTTCAACTTTTCTTTTGTTTCAGAATGATAGATGCATTTTTAAATATTTCATTATGAAAAATTTCAAATATACACATAGAGAAACCAGTATAATAAACTCCTATGAATTCATGATCCAGTTTCAACAATGATTAATAATATTTTCAATCCTATTTTAAATTCCCCTCCCTCTTTTCTTCCCCCAGGGCATGTCACACCACTAGTAAATATCTTAGTATCTATCTTTCCTAACTTACAAAGATTTAAAAAAACCATACATACCATGTGATTACCACATTGAATAAAATGAACAATGATTCCTTAATTTATAGTGCCCTTCAAATTCTAATTTCCTTGATTGTTTCAAAACTGTCTTTTCATGCTTGGTGTGTTTACATCAGGGTCCAAATAAAGCCTGTGTGGTGTATTTGCTTGTTATATTTCCTAAGTCTCTTTTATATTAAACAGCACTCTTTCTTCTTTTCCCCCAATGTTATTGGTTTTTAGAGAAACTGAGCCATGATCCTGTAGAATTTTATACATTCTATATTTGGCTTATTCCTTCAAATTCAGTAGCTAGATCTAGGGGACTGATTAGATTCAGGTTCATTTTTAGGTAAGAATCCTTTATTGTTGGTGCTGTATAATTCTTACTGTATCACTATATTATATTATGAACACTTAAGGATGGCTGATTCACTTTTTAAAAATATATTTATTTATTTGCTTTAGTTGTACATAATGCATTTGTCTTTACGTGGTGCTGAGGATCGAACCCGGGTCGCGCACATGCTAGGCGAGCACTCCACCGTTGAGCCACAACCCCAGCCCCCTGATTCACTTTTATTAACATTAAGATTGCTCATTATGGAGATGGGGACATGGCTCAGGGGTAGACCCCTATGTATGTACCCTGCCTCCCCTATCTACCCTATCCCTGAGTTCAATTCCCAGCACTGAAAACAAAACAAAAAAATATTGCTCTTTGGGTTTAAGTATCTGATTCCTCCATAATCTTTCTCCTAATGATTTCAGCATTCATGGGTAATTGTTGCCTAAATCCATTATTCCATTAGAGATTGCAAATGGTAATTTTCTCGTTCTACCATTCTTATTGCATTTATTATTTGGAATTATTCTTTAAAAATTTCCCTTATCTTCTGTTATCTGGAATACAGCTCCTGTAGGAAATGCAAAATACATATTTTTATCACTTTCAAATGTTACAGTGGTGAATTTTATTTTATTTTTTTTTTGGGGTACTGGGGATTGAACTCAGGGGCACTGGGCCACATCCCCAGCCCTTTTTTGTATTTTATTAGAGACAGGGGCTCACTGAGTTGCTAAGTGCCTCGCCATTGCTGAGGCTGGCTTTGAACTCGGATCCTGCTGCCTCAGCCTCCCAAGTGCTGAGATTACAGGCATGTGCCACTGCTCCCAGCTACAGTGGTGAAAATTGAGATTGATTTCTTAGTGTTATAAGAATCATGGACTTACATATATCTGAATATTTCATTCTATTATAATCATTTTCATATGCTCAAATTGCCCCATCGTTGTACAGTGGAAGCTACTTCATCTACCATTCTCTTATTTTAGTGTCAAAATAACATTCCAATATTACTACTAACAATTGTACTTATAAATACTGTTTTCATTTTGTTGATTTTGACAAGTGTATGTAGTCATGTAACCATAACAAGGACAAATTATTTCTGAATATATAAACAAACAAGGGCCAGACTAAATGTAAAAGTAGAACTCCAACCCTTGCAGCATGCAGCCTAGGAATCCAATCTACTACATGCAGTAACCAGTCCATGAAATAGGTCAGGCAGCCAAAAATGACCAGGATTTGATTAGTAATTGACAGCTTCCCTGATTTTTGGTCTCCTTCTTCTCCTGTGACGGGGATCAAACCCAGGACTTGCACATGGTAGACAAGCACCCTACCTGAGCATCTCTCGCACCCTAAATATTTTGCTTTTGTTAACAAAGTCACATGCCTTTGCATGTGTCATTTTATATCTTTGCCAAAGTATCTCTGGGATAGAGTTCTAGAAATAGCCTTGCATGTCTGGGTCAAAGAGTAAATGTATACGTAAATTTGCAAAATATTTTCAAATTCCTCTCCTAGGGATTTTGTATAATTTTCCATTCCCAACAGCAATGAACGAGAGGACTAGTCCCATGTCCAATGGAATATTGTCAAATTTTTTTAAAAAAAAAATTTGCCAATCTGTTAGGTGAGAAATGAGATTGCCTCATAGATTTCATCTGAATTTCTTTCATTGTGGGCAAGGTTGAGCATCTCTTCATATGTTTAAGTGTCATTTGCAATTCTTTTTCTGTGAACAGTCTGTTCACATGTTTTGCCAATTAGAATGTTGGTCTTTTTTTTAACCCCTCAAATTTAGAAACTCTCTATATATGAGGGATATTAGCATATTTTTGTATAAGTTGCAATTTTTTTTTCTAGTTTTCAATTTGTTATTTGGCTTGAGCTATAGTTTTTTCATACATATTTTATGAAAGTTTCTTAACTTTTTAGTTAAGTTAATCATATTTTTTCCTTCATTTTTGGATTTTGAGTGATCACTAAGAAAGTTTTCCCCACTCTCAGTTTATAAAAAATTCATGCATACTTTCTTCCTATAGACTTAAGATAGTCCTTTCTTCCTTTTTAACAGCTTTATTGAGATATAAGTCACATTCCATACAATTTACCCATTTAAAGTGTACAGCTCCATGGTTTTTGGTTTATTACATACATTATTTTTAAAAAATTGTAATTTTAAATTTACAATTTAAACAATTTTAAAATGTACAATTTGGTGGCATTAATTATATTTCTTCACCATGTTGTCCAGCCATTACTATTTCTAAAACATTTTTTATCAACCCAAACAGAAACTCTATAATCATTAAGGAACTCCCCCTTTCTCTTCCAAGTCTCTGTTGACTTTTAACCTCTTCTGTCTCTAAATTGGTCTATTCCAAAAATTTCCTGTAAATGAAATTATACAATTCTTGTTTTTTATTTAACTTAACATATGTAATGTTTTCAGAGTTCATCCATGTTTTAGCATGCATCAAAACTTCATTCCTTTTTGAAGCAGAATAATATTCTATTGTTTGGTTATTCCACATTTTGTTTATTCACTCATCTGCGAATGGACACATGCTGTTTTAATCTTTTGCTATTGTGAATAATGCTGCAAACAGTCCAGAAAGCCAGCCCACCATGAATATTACTGTACAAATATCTATTGATATCCCTGCTTTGATTTCCTTTGGGTCTTCTGAATTCCTTTGAATACCTCAAAATGAACTGCTTGGTCATTTGATAACTCTGTTTAGTTTTTTATGGATCCATTTGCATTAATTCAGCCTGACCCCACTGCAGCCATCTAGAGTCATAACCGCCATGACCACTTGTGAGTAACCCTAGCACATTTTCCTTGCATAGTATAAGTCAATGAGACCATTAGAGTGGTATGTGCAATGCTACTAGTGGTATGTGCAATGGTACTAGATCCTGGCTCTAGCAACATCAGTAATGTACCTGAAATCTTTGATAAGATTTATCTCAAGATAAACCAAGTATATTCCAGCTTGGATGAGGTCACTTTTGTTCTGACCATTATTTATACCACTCCTTGTGCCCCAGCCTGTGGAAATCCAACTGGTCTTTCTGCTACCCAGGACTATACTTCTCTATACTTCTGTCAGTGTGTCCTTAATAAATTGCAATCTGTGCAATTCTGGATCTGTCTCTTTTATTTGGTCTCATGACACCAAGGGGCCAGTTTCATACATTGTGCTGGGCTGTTCCAGAACACTGCCAAACTCTTTTCTTTAGTGGCTGCATCATTTTACATTTTCACTAGCAATAGAAAAGGGTTTCAATTCATCCATGGTCCTTGCTAATTAATGCTTGTTATTTTCTATTTTTGTTTTTTATAAGAAACAGTCATCCTAATAGGTATGAAGTGGTATTTCACATCACATTTATGGTTTTGGTTTGCACTTCCCAATTGACTAATGAGCACCTTTTCTTGTGCATATTGGCCATTTATATATCTTCTTTGCAGAAATCTGTTTAAGTCCTTTGCCCATTTTAAAATTGGGTTGATTTTTTTTTTGGTTACTAAGTTGTAGGAGTTCTTTACGTATTCTAGATATTAAACCTTTTCAGAAAGATGATATGAAAAAATAATCTCTCATTCTGTAGGTTTGTTTTTTTGCTTTTCATTTGGTGCAAAAAGATTTTATTTTTGATGAAGATCAATGTATCTATTTTTCTTTTGTTTCTCATGCTTTTGATGTTATAAGAATTCATTGCCAAACCCAAAGTCCTTAAGATTTACCCCTGTGTTTTCTTCTAAGAGTTTTATATTTTTCAGTTTTTATGTTTAGGTCTTTGGTACATTTTGAGTTATCTCTTGTATATAGTACAAGGTAGATGTCCTACTTCATTCTTTTATCTGTGTATATCCAGTTTTCCCAGCATGATTTGTTCAAGAGATTATTCTTTTCTCCTTAAACAGACTTGGCACCCATGTAAAAAATTAGTTGACCATAGACATACGGATTTTATTTTTGAATTGATTTTATTCTAGTGGTCTCTGTGTCTATCATTATTCCAGTACCACACTGTTTTGATTACAATAACTTTGTAGTGAATTTTGAAATCAAAAGTGTGAGTCCTCCAACTTTGTCCTTCTTTTTCAAGATTCTTTTGCTATTTGGAATTCCTTGCAATTCTATGTGAATTTTGAAGATTGACTTTTCCATTTCTATAATAAAGGCTGTTGGAATTTTGATAGGAATTGCATTAAATCTGCAAATTGCTTTGGATAGTATTGAATCTTGAAAATCTTGTCTTCTTATCCATAGACACAAATGTCCTTTCGCAGATCCAGGTCTTTTAAAAGTACTTCTCAATTTTCTTTAGCAGAACACTAATTTAGTCAAAGCCATGCAACTCCTTCTAAAGTTACCACGAAATACATTGCCCAGAACTCCTAAATGTTGAGTGATTGCATTAAAGCACATTTCACTGAAATCCACAAAGCATCCCTTTATTTTCATATAAATAATAGCCACTGATGAAGGAAAAAATAAAATTTTGGTGATCAGCATTTACTTGGGGAACCATTTTTGTAAGACACTGATGAAGGAATATGGAATACATCTTCAAAGTGGCAGGGGGCACAGAGACAAGCACACAAGATTGAAAGCATAAAAGCATATTCTCATGAGAACCAAGCAATCCTTGTTGTTGGAGGACCAAATGGAATCATCATTAATGTAAGTAGAATCAAAGTTCACAATCTGCAAGTCCTTCTTGAGGTATGCATGATTCAGCTTATTTACAGTTCGAGCAAAGGAATATTTAGAAGCACAACTATATGCTTCTAAACTGTACACTTTCTTGAAGTGCAGATCAAAAAATGGATTGTCCTAGAAGAGAAGGAGAGTCGTGATTTAATTTGTAGCCATGAAAGTAGTTTCCTGGATTCTCTCATATTCTCCTGGATATGTCTATTGATTTTAAAGTATCAGTATCAAATATATTTCTAAAATCTACAAATAAGCTCTCCAAAACTACCTGCTTCAAATGTAATTCCTTCTTAAAAAAAAAAACAAGAAAGATTATTTTTGAAACATCTGTGTCTTTTCAAATATGCCAATGAAAAGAATGTCATAGAATGTGCAGTTAACACATCTTCCCTGGGTAGTAAATTTGAGAGGATGGGATGGATGGTTACAGACTTCTGGGGAGGGGGGGTCGAGAAAAGGGTTTTTCTCTGGTGTCTTTACTAGGAGGTTGGTCCTCCGTGATATTTCAAAGGTAAGTGAGGGAAATGCAGGATTGCTAATTAGCATTTGGCATAGTACAGATTGCCAACTTGATGACTTTGCAATTAACAGCAAGGAGTAATCTTTGACAGTAATAGCAGGGACCATTAAGTCATTTGACAAATTGCTAGAATGCCTCTTATTGGATGGCTCTAGGTTCCTGCAATATGTCTAGTAGAAACATTTCAAGAAAGGGAAACATCAAACCTAATCTAGGTCTTGCATATTAAAATAATAATAATTGAGCCTGGAGTAGTGGTATACACCTGGAATCCCAGGCAACTTGGGAGACTAAGGCAGGAGGATCTCAAGTTCAAGGACAGCCTCAGCAATTTAACAAGACTCTGTCTCAAAAAGAGATTGGGGGGAGTGGGGAGAGTATAATAATAATTGCTACTCTTCTTAGTAGCAGTGACAACAGAGTCTTGCAGTAAGGCTGGTGATATAGCTCAGTGGTCCAATACTTCTCTAGCTTGTGTGAAGTCTAGGTTTAATTTCTAGCACCACATACAAAAATATATCATGCATTTATAAAGTGTACAAAATGTATCTGTTTAGAAAATATTTTCACAGTCTTGATCTGTCTAATTCCCAGCTCTCCTAGAGGGCAAAGGTTTTGCATTCTTTGTGTTCCTCGTACTCATCCATGGCAACTTACTGATGTCTCAACAAATGTGTGTTGGACGGATCTGAAGGGGTTCTGTGTAAAAGGAGAAATGAAAGTAAACATTGCTTAAATGACAAAGAGGCAGAGAGGGACCAAACCACACAAGAGTGTAAATTCACTAGCAGGTAGCAGATAAACATTATATACAAATAACTACGTATTTTCAAACAGGAAAATTCTTGTAGAAGGCCGGAAAAAGAACATGGGTTTTGCAACTAGATGACCATTTTGACTCTCTGATGTAACTATGGACAAACTACTTATCTGACCTGACCCTCACTTTTCCATTTTAGTTAGGGTTGCCCTAAAATTTGAGATTAATCACATAAGCTGCCTAGTGTGGAGCTTAATAAATTATCATTTCCTTTCTCAGGTCCATCCCCAAAGATTGTGATACTGGTGTTAATATTGCTTTGCTTTGTTCCATTATTTTTCTAAGCAAAGCATTTTAAAAAGAAGGTATAAAGGTGTTGTGATTTCAAAGGTAGTGCTCCCTTAGTCATACCTTGCAATTTTTTTCTAGCTGTCATACGTAAACATCGAAAGACAATTCTGCAGAGAATGTCAAAGGAAATCCCCATTTCATCACCAGATAGTAATCATACTCCTTAGATAGTTTACTTTTCCATTTGCTTCTTGTAGTGTAGAAAATATCCTTTATGTCTTTGAGATAATGAGGATTAATCTTTGCTTTAGCTTAATTGAAAGGACAAGCATGTATGCATTTAGAATACAAGTCCCTTCCTTTCTTCTTCTCCCCCTTTTCTTTTTTTGATAGAATTCTAGAGCTAAGAGGGGATCTCATAGATTATTTAGCAATCCCTTATTTATAGATGAGATGATAGTTTCCAGAGAGGTGAAGCACAGGCCACGCCTAGAGTTAAGTGGCAGAGTCAGGACAAGAACCAACACCCTAATCTGCCCAGCCCCATCTTCTGCTACATCATCTTGTCTCCTGTTGGACCAGTCAGTCTCCAAATCTAAATAATTTGATTTATGTTTTATAAATTGACTTCAATTTCAATTCCATTCCATTTTATAGTTGACAACTTTCTGGCTTAAAATTACTCTATTGACTTATGTGAAAAGAGGCTCTATATGTGTATTATGAATTGTAATGCATTCTACTATTACAAATACAACAACTTTGAATAAAAAATAAATTATAAAAAATTACTCTATTGACAATTGTATCATTGCCATTGAGAAAAATGTAATAAATGCTGACTCCTGAGAATTCAATTCTGAGAGAGAGGGAATTCTGAGAGAGAGAGAGAGAGGGGAGAGGGAGAGGGAGAGGGAGAGGGAGAGGGAGAGGGAGAGGGAGGGAGAGGGAGAAATTTTCCCATATTCCCAGAACATTCAGGATATTTTTACTTCATTGTAGAAAATAAATCTTTTTAAAACTATTCATTCATAGGATATTATAGTTTTCTTGTGACAGGACTGATAGAAATATCTCCAGGCACTGGCCAAATTTGGAGACAATAATTATGATACCAGTAACATTTGAGAACATAAGAATCAATGAAAGGAAAGAAAAGTGGGCCAAAAATTGGGTGAGGATGGTTAATTTCTGAACTATGGATTGGTGAACCTGACATAGATTTCTGTTAAAGTTCAGTATAGTATAGAAATTTGACAAGTACATGAAAGTATAAAGAAGAAAATAATAATTGTAAAATTTTTAACCTTGTCATACAAAATAACTATTATTTAAGTACTGGGTTGTTTAATATATACATGTACATATACACATATATAACTACATGTATTTTATAGCATTAAAATTTAAGATTTAAGCCAGGCTTGGTGGTGCACACCTGCAATCCCAGTGGCTTGGGAGGCTAAGGCATGAGGATTGCGGGTTCAAAGCCAGCCTCAGCAAAAGCAAGGCACTAAGCAACTCAGTGAGACCCTGTCTCAAAATAAAATACAAAAAAGGGCTGGGGATGTGGCTCAGTGATTGAGTGCCCCTGAATTCAATCCCTTATACCAAAAAAGAAAAAAAAAATAAGATTTAGATGTCTATGATAGAGTACATATGCAAAATTGACACTATTTTAGAAAAGCTTTGTTTTCAGTTGATTTTTAAAAAACTTATTAAATAGTGATTAATTTTGTTCTGAGGTATTCTTCTGGAAACCTGTTTTGTGATGGCTGCATGCTCTTCCTTCTTATGGATATGCAGCAATAGGTTAACCAATGCCTAATTGCCTAACATTTAGGTAAAATGTATTGTCAGAAAAATACACTTGACTGGATGCAGTAGTACACATCTATAATCCCAGTGACTTGGGAGGCTAAAGTAGGAGGATAGCAAGTTTGAGGTCAGCCTCAGCAACTTAGCAAGGCCTTAAGAAACTTAGAGAGCCCTTGTCTCAAAATAAAAAATTAAAAGGGCTGGGAGTGTGCCTCAGTGGTGAAGCACTTCTGGGTTCAACCTTCAGTATAAAAAAAAAAATTATGTGAGTAATTGGGAAACAAAGCAATGAAATTCAGTGCTCTCTCACCAAGGAGTCCTGCCAAACACAGCAAGCTTGGAAAACAGGATTCCTAGGTATTAGCCAAGGTAATAGAAGAAAGCACATATAGACATTCAGATTAGATGATTAAGCAGAGTTTGTGGCTGTTACTCTATCCTCAGAGCTTAGCAGGACCTTCTGTGCTATAAATTCTGATAGATGACTAAACAAAGAAATGAATAAATATATGAATTTGTGGAGGTTAAACAACCAATCCAAAGAAGGCAAATTAACAGATTTCTGAGTAAAGTCTGGCTCTACCACTTAATAGTTATGTAACTTTGAGGAAATCAATTAGTCTTTTTTTGGGGGGGGGGTGGGTACCGGGATTGAACTCAGGGGCACTTGACCACTGGGTCGCATTCCCAGCCCTGTTTTTATATTTTATTTAGAGACAGGGTCTCACTAAGTTGCTAAATGCCTGGCCATTGCTGAGGCTGGCTTTGAACTCGTGATCCTCCTGCCTCAGCCTCCCAAAGTTCTGGGATTACAGGCGTGCGCCACCACGACCGGCTCCAGTTAATCTTTTTAAGTCTCATTTTCTTCATCTGTCAAATCGGAGTAGTAATAAAATCTAATTCATTGAGTTTTATGATGGTGATGTAAAATTATATACGGAAGGGGCTTAGCTTGATTCCTGGTACCTTGTATGAGTTTACTAATTGTGGGATGGTTGCCAGTAACAACACTAATAGTAGTAGTAATGACAGCCATTGATTCCTTTGAGTATGTCCTTGGCTCTACCTGCCTTATCAGTTTTGTTATTGACTTAGATAAAGTCTTAAATGTTCAATTAATTAAATGTGTATCATACTATAGTGGTATTTAAAAATCAAGATATTAAAAAGTTTGGTAGGTTGGAACAAGAGACCAAACTAAGAATATAGTATTTATTAGGATTAACAATAAATGAGCCCAGCGCAGTGGCCCACGCCTGTAATCCCAGTGGCTTGGGAGGCTGAGGCAGGAGGATCATGAGTTCAAAGACAGCCTCAGCAACATGGTAAGGTGGTAAGCAACTCAGCGAGACCCTGTTTCTAAAAAAAAAAAAAAAATACAAAATGGGCCTGGGGAGGAGTGCCCCTGAGTTCAATCCCTGGTACTGCCCCCACCCCCGCAAATCAACAATAATGAGTTTTTCACACACAGTGGTGCACATCTGTATTCCTAGCAACTGTGTGTGAAAAACTCATTATTGTTGATGAGGGTGAGGCAGGAGGGTTGCAAGTTTCAGTTCAACCTGGACAATTTAGCAAGACCCTGTCTCAAAATAAAATGGAAGGGGATAGGAATATAGATCAACACTTGCCTAGCATGTGCAAGGCCCTGGGTTCAATCTTCAGTACAAAAAAAGAAAAGAAAAGAAAGAAAGAAAAAACATGAGTTTTATGGAGTGCCTGATATCCATCAGGTAGAAGGTTATGACTGGTCTCAAACTTTAGAAGGGGCTTTCCATCCAAAGGGGAGATAGGGTAATAAAATAACTGCAGTTTGTAGGGTTATGGCCTCAACATATTTGTATCCACAGTGAATGGGTGTATGGGGGTGAGGAGTCATGAGAAGGGCTTCACCTTATGGAAAATCTGGAAATGGGGTAAGAGGTGGGGGTGATTGGGCATTCTAAACTTCAGGAGTCAGTACTTAGTTAGGCATTGTGGGCATATAAAATTTAGGGGCAGGATGAACTCTCCCCTTCAGATGACTCCAAAGACAGACTGGGAAAAGAACTAGTTAAATGGTCAAGAGGGCAGACTCTTTCTCTTCTTTCAACTCTCAGATTCTAGGATTTCGAAGCACTATGATCCTTCTGCAGGATGAAGGCAGCTTGCTGACAAAATGAAGGAATCCTCAAAACCTACAGAAGAAATTGGAGAGAGTGATGGTGGAAACGCAATGTTTGGGAAAATGGAATAAAAAGTTTCAGGTCTGAATGGTTTAATCTGTTAAGAGGACCTTGGGAAAGATGATTTTAAATTTAATAGACAAAATTCATAAAAGCAAAACAAAGAAGTAGATCATCACAGGAAATTAATCCATATCACTTAAGAATAATATGTCATTTTAACTCTTAGTACATGACAAGAATATATGAAATAGGATATTGAGCATAAAGATCTCCAGCATATCGATCCCACATCTCCCTTATGAAACATAATACTTACAGTGTCTGCTTCTTTTCCATCAATCATCTGCAGATCATTCAAAGACCACTTTTTTGTTACTTCATATTTTTCATCTAAACCTATTCTGTAGTGTTTCACCATAATTATTTTTACTTCTTCATTTTTGGTCACTGTAAGACAGAAAAATCTTTAGTTTTAGAAGACCATAAATTATTCAAGTCACACTTTTCAGGATTATATATACCCTTTTTATATAACGACTTTGAACCCACATTATAGTTACAGCCTGAATTTGAGCCCTGATGCGGCTGAACCTTCATTAATATGCCCCCCAAATTTGCTCTACATGTTAAATTTATTTTTGCTGCAATTGTGGTTCTATGCTGCCACAGCAATGTTTGTCGGATAGAACTCTGAGCTATGTGCTTTGAGGTCTGATCTTTGTGGTAGAGAATGGGATTCAACGTGGGGCAGGAAATAAGAGGCCTAGCATCACAATGCAGTCAGTGCCAAAGTGTTTACCAGAACACATTATAATTTAAATTCATGACAATATAAGCAAGTGAGGTAAGAAGAGCAAACAGTTCTGCTCACATAGCAACACAGCACTGAAGTACTGTACTTCAGGAACTGGGACAATTTCTTCTAAATTTGCTGTGTAAATCACGACCACCACTGACCTGTTTGGTGTTGTTGAAGATTTTTAATCCTCTCAAGTATGCCTCTCAAATTCTGGTGTTCTAAATGATGCCACCAGCACAAAAGATTCTAGTACTGTACTTTGAAAATTTGAGGAAATCTTTGTTTATTTTATGTGAACAAATGAGGAAAATAATTTCCTCATCTTAAAGTCATTTCTTTGGTCTCATAAACACATCAGAATAATCAACATTTGAGTATAGTGCTCCTGCTTTGAAAATTACCAGTGAGTTAATAAAGGAGTATTTACTTACGAGTACTTGCTATTTGGCTGATAGATTATAGATGCCAAAGGGGAGACAAGTAAGAGACGTGGTTCCTGCCCTCTAGTTACTTATGGTTTTGTTCAGGAAACAAGGCTAACATGTATGAGCCAAATGTAATAGTATATTATAAAGAGGTGACAGATAGGGATCAGCTGTATAATTCTCTTTGAAGACAGATAATGTCACCTAGAGAGCCGCACAAGCTGGTTCCGTCTTCTAAGCATGAGACTGGAATTTATTTGGGGGGAAGATTCTCTTTTGGTTCTGCTATGGTTTGAATATGTCCCCCAAAGTTCTTATGTTAGATACTTAATCTCAGTGCAACATTTGACTGGCATGAGAGACAGGAAGCTGGCCTGGAGCTCAAAGGCTCCAGAAATGGGGTTGGGGGAGGGAGTAGCTCTCCTCTGAAAGTACAGGTGATACCGAAGTCAAGATGAGCATCGGAGCTCAGAGTTGACAGTGGGACTGAGCAGTTTGACAAATCTAAGAAGAGGGCACGGTGATGGTGTCCAGTGCAAGCTGTACTGCAATACCAAGCCAGTAAGTCTCCTTCTATGAGCTAGAGACTTATAAAATGATACCCTGTTGAGGTAGTCGTGATGCACAGGATACATTAAAGAAGAAAAGAAAGAGGAACCAGAGAGCCCTGGAGGAGGCAATGTGGCTCAGTGGGTTTGGCACCAGACATTCTGGAGTTATACCATGGTGACACCAATGTGGTGGGGTTCACTCACTTAATCTCTGGAGAGGGTAAGCCTCATTTTCTCCTGTCATAAGGAAGACACGAGAGTGGTGCAAAATTTATCTCCTCAAGATTAAAGTAGATACAGTATGTAAAGGACTTAGGATAGTGCCTGGTTCATAGCGATCGTTGAAGTGTTTTGCAGGCTGTGGTGGTAGCCTACGCATGGGACAAAGGTAGGGAAAACAAGTGGCAAATTTGAGTAAGGTTTAAAATGAGGCACTTCAGCACTGGGTGGAAAGCAGACACTGGATTCAAGCCCAAATAGCAAAGCATGGAGGGCAAGCTGGCTGGATGGGATAATGAGGTTTTCTGTGTGTATGTGTGTGTGTGTGCGTGCGCGTGCATGCGCATGCCAGGGACTAAATCCAAGGGTGCTGAGCCACATTTCCAGTCCTTATTTTTTTTGGGGGGTGTACCAGGGATTGAACTCAGGGTTACTTGACCACTGGGCCACATCCCCAGTCCTATTTTGTATTTTATTTAGAGACAGGCTCTTGCTGAGTTGCTTAGTGCCTTGCTTTTGCTGAGGCTGGCTTTGAACTTGTGATCCTCCTTCCTGTCTCAACCTCCCAAGCCACTGGGATTACAGGCATGTGCCATCATGCCCAGCTCCCCAGTCCTTTTTATTTTGAGACAGGGTCTTGCTGAGTTGCTTTGTACCTCGCTAATTTGCTGAGGTTGGTTTCAAACCAGCCATTCTCCTGCCTCAGCTCCTGAGCTGCTGGGATTACAGGCATGCACCACCACATCCAGCTTAATGAGTTTGTTTTTTACATACACACAATGTATATTACACACACACACACACACACACACACACACACACACACTGTATGTATGACATACACACACTGTATTCACAGATTATTTCAGGAGAGAATGAGATGGAAGTTTTGTTCTTTAGGAATGGAGATAGAGACTGGAGGGTTTTGTGTGTGGAGAGGTTTCTAAGACCAGGTTTATAAGAAACGAGCAGAGGAAAGAGATAAGAGAAAGTGGAAAAGAAAGAGATGCCAGCAAGGGGTCTGAGAAGAGGCCTCAGAAAAGACAGACCCAAGAGTGCAATGCCACGGACTATAATCAGAGGATGATGTGTTTCAGAGTTTTGGAGATAATCCTGCAAAGCCATTTTGTTAGGTAAGGTGGAGTTCAGCCCTGGCACTGAATCTGACTTGGGGAAGGTCATTGTTTTGCACCATGAAGGCAGTTTCTTTATAATGGTGAGAGTAGAAGATGGTTTGCAGAGGATTCCTCTGTGCACTGACTTACACAGATTGAGTACACGATTCTGTGCCAGTTCCTGGGCTAGGTAAGACTACAAATGGTAATAAGCATGGAGGCTAAAGGCTATGACTTAGACATATTCCAACACTTCAGAAGAAGAGACATGGCACATTTTGGGGTCAAGGGAGAAATTGGGGGCATGTCTAGAGAGGACCTCAAGAGCTTAACCCAGGATTAATGAAACCCCCCTGATGTTGTGTAGAAGTTGGTGGCCTTCTGCCCATCTATACCTCTCTAGCCCTAAAAAAATGTCTATCTGCACAGTTCTAGATGTCAGCTTTGCAAAGAGGGAAGGAGGGAAAAAAAAAACACCGTCAGGCTGGTGCATTGTAGTGGAGGCAACCTTAGTAAGGATAAGATCTTAGTAGCTTATCACAATTGCTAAACACAGGATCTTGGAGGAGGTTCCTTCAACCAGAAGACAGTTGTGTCTTCCCAGACAGAAGCTGTATCTCAGAATCAGAGGATTATATTCTGGTTTAGCTAGATGTCTCACTAGCTACTTTAGGGGGTGAGAGTGAATGGGGGTGGGGAGATAAGGAGAAATACCTGGATACTACATGAAAATGTAACTTTAAGGAAGCAAATTCCACTGCCTCATCTACATGTTATGATAACCAGCTGATTGACTATAAAGCCACTCATTGAATCCATTAAGCTGATATTTATTTGAGTGTCTTTTTTTGTACCAAGCATGGTGTTAGGAATTGAAAAAATTAATTCCCCAAATCAATTCTCACTGAGACTGCAGGGGTTGGGGCTTCAGAAAGAAAACCTATGCTGATGGTGCTACGAGTGAGGCACGGACCTGGTCGCAGAGGGACATCATCATCTGACTGCCATCCTGAGGGAGGTCATCTGAGCCGCAAAGGTAGGAGTCAGTAGAATGAAGAAAGGAATAAAGGGGCTCGGAAAAGCATGGGCACAAAAGCATGAAGCACTCGACACTTTTGGGTCATTACAAGTATTTGCTGCTGTTGGCATGAGCTGTGAGCGTGGCCAGGTGGAAGGAAGCAAGTTAAGTCCGAGTTAGTCCCTGAAGGATCTGGAATACCATGCTGCGGAATTTAGATGTTATTCTGAAAGCTGTGGTAGGTGGTGGGAAGTGTCACTGAAGGATTTTAAGTGAATGGACAGGCTGGGATTTAAATTTTAGAAAATTCTTTTGGAGGGGCCTGGGAGTGTGGCTCTGTGGTTAGGTATCTCTGGGTTCTATCCCAGGTACCAAAAAAAAAAAAAAAAAAAAAAAAAAGGAAAAGAAAATTCTTTTGGCACATTCCACAAAGGATGGGTTAGAGGTTGGGACCAGAGAAAAGAGATGCTAAGCAGATAGAGTTTGCTTACATTAATGACAACATGACCCCACATTACATTAATGCCCTACCAACACCAAGCTAAGAAAATAAAAGAACATGCTTTAAAGATTAAACTTTTGATAAAAAGAAGCAGCACAGAGAGACTACAGCCTCCTTAATTTGACAAAATGACTTCCTTTAGTGCTAAAGAGGCTCCAAGTATTCTCTGTAGCCATAAGCCAAAGAAGTCTGCTCAGGCTGGAATTGACCCAATCCCTAAATTCCATACTTGATCTCTGCTGCCAGCTGAAATTAAATGGCCATCACCACATTAAGGCACTGGCAAAGTGGAAACTTAGCACATCGTCTTAAAACAGAAATGTGTTTACATAGTAAAAAACGATAGAGAGTTGGTTTCACTAATAAGATCAGATGACATTAAGTAGCTTAACTACATCTTATGGGGATAGACATCTGTAACATTAAAAGTTCAATGTTGTGTTTACGTTCCTGATAACTCTGGGGATGTTAAAGGTTTACTTTCCCAAATAAAGGCCTTATTATGGGAACAACTTCTCTGCCAACTTCAGAGCCTCAGTTGGATAATTATGGCTTAGGGAATGATATCTGCAGACGCAGGGAACTTCAGAATTATCCTGCTCCACTTTTTAAAAAAAATATTTATTTATTTGCTTTAGTTGTACACAATGCGTTTATTTGTACTTGGTGCTGAGGATCGAACCCGGGCCGCGCACGTGCTAGGCAAGCGCTCTACCGCTGAGCCACAATCCCAGCCCTCCACTTTTAATATTTTAGTCTGCATTTCCAAAATTATGATCTTAACTTCATAACAATCTTTTTTTCACCTTTAATTTAAAAATGAACTTTGTCATTGATAAACACCTCTATTACCATGACAAAATAATCGGTATATTCATGAGTCAGTATATTATACTCTTGAGGACAAATTGGTAAATTGATCCAATATGGTTTGGCAGAATAGAGGAAAAATAATAGCTAATAAGTAATTTGCATATAAATGCTTTAAATAAATAAGATCCTTTTATTTTCTAATCCTAGTGATATATAATTGTTTTTATTATTTAAATTAAGTAATAGGAAAAAATTACCACCAGATATTGAAGAAAAGAAGCCTTACTGACATGTTACAAGGCACTCATGATGCCTTGGGGTTGTTGAGTAGGCAGTCATTAATTTCATCAAAAAAGTAATTTTCAAATAACATTTTTCTAGAAATATTTTTATAAAATCAATTTTTGGGGCTATACTGGGTATCTTTAAAATATTAAAATGACTGACAGTAAGCAAGTTAGGACATGAGTTATTGATGTACTTTCAGAAATAGGAGAGAGAATGGAAGAGAAAGAAAGTGCTTTTGTGGGAGCAGAAGCACCAAAGAAACACAGAGGGACATCCTCTAAGGCTCAGGCAAGGTCTGTTTAATGAGCTCCAAGCTAGAACAGTCTCAGAGCACCTACTGAAATCAACATAAAAGAGTGGTTGAGTACAAGTGACCTGCATTTAAAGTTCTCATTTGTCACTTGCTAGTTGGTGATCTTGGGCAAATTATTTAGTAACTAACTGTAAGCCTCAACTTTATAGTCGACAAGAAGTGGCAGGTAAGATAATCATGGGGAGTACTTAGCATAGTCTGGTGTTAAGAAACACAGCCATTCTTACTGGTTAGAAGCAGTGTCACAAAATGGAAAAAACTTTGGTTTTAAAATTACTTCCTGTGACCATGGGCTAGTTTCTTCACTTATGACCATGGTTTCTCATCTGCAAAACAGAAATTTAACCTCAGGCAGTTGTTATGAAGATGAAAAGGAATAATGCATAGAAAAGGTATTAAATAGACTTGTGCCTAACAGTCTGGCTGAAGTTTTTTTTTTTTTTTTTTTTTGTACTGGGGATTGAACCCAGGGCGCTCAACCACTGAGCCACACCCCCAGACCTTTTTAATATTTTATTTTGAGACAAGTTCTCTCTAAGTTGCTTAGGGCCTCGCTAAGTTGCTGAGGCTGGCTTTGAACCGCAATCCTCCTGACTTAGTTAGCTTCCCGAGCTGCTAGAGTTACAGGAATGCACCATGATTTGTGCCTGGCTATGCCTGACACTCTGTAGGTATAATTTATAATCATCTTTTTTATCCCATGATAAAAAAGGCTATGCTAATAATGAAAAAGTTTTAATATTTTTTTCCTTCAAAGCTCTGCTATAACGTTTCTGTTCACTCTACAATTGATGTGACTTGGACTTTAGAATAGGCAGAGCATATTGATTTCCACATTTATATTCCCAAAGTAGAAAATTACCAATGGGAAAATCTGTCTCAGGAGTGACTAACTGAGGATGTTATTGTAGGTCTTTGATTTTAGAGATAATGATAATATCCCAATTCTAGTATCCAAGCCACCAGCCCTTTCAGATGTAAAAGCTAAGTCATAATAAATGCAAGGTAACAAGAGGTCCCAAAGGAGACATTTCTGTGTTGTACTCCCCACCTATAATTACTCTGATTTGGAGAGTCGGAATACAGAATATTTTATTTGTATTTCTCCATAGAGATATTTAGTGATGGTCAATGAATATGCGATATACTTTGCTTGTGCATATGTATGTGCATGGGTGAGAGAGAGAGAGAAAAGAGAGAGAGAGAGAGAGAGAGAGAGACTTTAGCAAAAACAATGAAGCATTTTTCTACCTTTAGATAAACAGCAAGAATTTTAAGGTATAAAACGGACTTTGATAGCCGGGCGCGGTGGCGCACGCCTGTAATCCCAGCACTTTGGGAGGCTGAGACAGGAGGATCACGAGTTCAAAGCCAGCCTCAGCAATGGCGAGGCACTTAGTAACTCAGTGAGACCCTGTCTCTAAATAAAATACAAAAAAGGGCTGGGGATGTGGCCCAGTGGTCGAGTGCCCCTGAGTTCAATCCCCGGTACCACAAAAAAAAACAAAAAAACAAAAAAACAAAAAACGGACTTTGATATTCAAGATTTTTTCCCCATCTCCCAATCTTTTTTTTTTTGTGTGTGTGTGGTATCGGGGATTGAACTCAGGGGCACTCGACCACTGGGCCACATCCCCAGCCCTTTTTTTTGTATTTTATTTAGAGACAGGGTCTCACTGAGTTGCTAAGTGCCTCGCCATTGCTAAGGCTGGCTTTGAACTCGCGATCCTCCTGTCTCAGCCTCCCAAAGTGCTGGGATTACAGGCATGCGCCACCGCGCCCAGCTCCCAATCTTGATGATAACTAAGTTTTTTGGTTTATTATATTTGTATTTTATTTTTAGTAAAGTGTACTTTTTATAAATCAATTCCATATTTCTTCTTTTCATAATTTGTTAGAATAGAGAAAAAGTGCAGTCAAAATAGAATTTCTCCAAGTGTTCTCTCTTTTTGAGAACAGATTCTTATGTTGTTGTAAAACCAAGTGTATTCATATTTATGAAAGGAAATATAGGTTGTGAATGGGAAGATATCAGTTATTCTATGCATCAAAACAGGCTTAAGTAAATCTGCAACTTGAAAAATAAAATAAATGCACATAAACACTATCCTCTGCTCTGTCATCAGAATATATGCATAGCTGTTTGGATATAATTTGGCCCAAACAGGTGTTGTTCTACCACTATTATAGCATCTTTTGTTTGTATGGTGTCTTGGGGATTGGACCCAGGACCTTGCATAGGCAAGCACTCTATCTCTGAGCCATACCCCCAGCAAAATAACATCTATAAGTGTATGAAAACTTTTCAAAATGTCATCCTAAATTTTTAATCTTAAAAACACTACAATAATTTATTCTCAATTGGGTGCTGAAAAGATTAAACTAATATCTCCCCAGATAATAATACTATTATCATGAAATGGAAAATTTAAAATTTTTTAGTTTTGTGATTTGTTTATAAGATACTGGGAATTCACAAATTTAGCAATAGGGGTTCCAAATGAAGCCTCAAAAATCGTTTTTAGCAACCCCCTTTGTTTGTTTTTCATATTCTTAATTAACATTCTTTTGTAAATGATTTGACAAATTGTTAGATTCTTTGATTCACAGAGGAAAAAAGTTCTGTTCTGGCATCAAAAACTAATATATGTAGAAAAATTATGTATAATATTTTCATAATTCTAACAAATGACTTAATTTCAAATTAATATCTATAAATGGAAATTTTTTTTTCTAAAGACATGAGAATACCTAAAAATAGTCTATGTCTTAATAGGCATATAATTTAAAACATATAGTATATGGTATACTCCATTAATTTTATAACAAATTAACATATTTATAACTTTACTATATATTTTATTCCCACTACAAATGTATATTTATATTATATACATACATACACATATTTTAGCATGTATTCTGACAGTAAATATATTTCTTCCTGTACATTTTAAAAGTATAATGCCATCTTTTTAAAAAATAAATACCTTTTATTTATTGGAATATAGTTTGTCATGCTTATTTATTTTTTTCTAATACAGACTTAATAGGGGAACACTTCATGCAAATATAGGTGTTTTTTATTTCCATTTCGGAGATGTTAACATTGACACCAGAGATGTTAATATTGATGCCATCTTGTACCAAGTTCATAGCTGATAGGCAGATAAAGCAGGGCCCGATTTTACAACCAGATCGATCTGATTCCAAGCATTCCAAGAGATGTGCCACCATGACCTGCTACCTCCCAGTTTGGGCTATTTCAGGTCTTTTGGAGGGTCTTGAACCCATCTGCACTCTCCTCATTGCACTCAGGACTTTGTCCCTTCCTAGTGCTTGCACCTAAAAGACCTCCTCCCCGCTTCATGAGATGCTGCTTTTGACCACCAATGATAATGGTGTTGGAGGCCTGGGAAGATAATCCCAGGGAGAAAGGGCCACGTGAACCCTGAGGTGGAGGGAACCGAAGACCCAAGAAATCCTCAATATGTATCCTAGCAATTACAGAGAGGGAAATTGAATTAATGGCATCTGGATTTTACATTAGTCAGGTAATCATCAAGACTTAACAGTAAATGACACTATTCCAGTTGTGAGACTCCTGCAGAAGGACAGACTCTAGTCAGATAAGTAGAAAGTATTGCCAAATTTAGCCGGGCATGGTGGTGCACGTCTGTAATCCCAGCACTAATCCCAGCACTTGGGAGGCTGAGGTAGAGGATCACGAGTTCAAAGCCAGCTTCAGCAATGGTGAGGCACTTAGCAACTCAGTGCGACCCTGTCTCTAATAAAATACAAAAAAGGGCTAGGGATGTGGCCCAGTGGTTGAGTGCCCCTGAGCTCAATCTCTGGTACCAAAAAAAAAAAAAAAAAAAAAAAAAAAAAGAAAGAAAAGAAAAAGAAAAAGAAAGTATTGCCAAATTTCAATTTTTATTTAAAACTTTTCAATTTTTGGCACTGGGGACTGAACCCAGGGCCTTGGGTGTGTTATGCTTATGTTCTACCACTGAGCTTCACCTCCTGCCAAATATATTTATTTAATTTGAAAAATGCATTATATGATTTGATTACTCTGGACCAGTGAGCCTTGCAAATTTAGAACTGTTGAATGATAGGGTGTGCAGAGGAAATCAGAACGATGTGACTCCTCCTTGAAGGCGGATGGCCCTCCAAGTGTAGAGTCACCTGCCTCAACAATTTTGATGCAGCTTGTTTGATTCCTATCAATGGAAATTTTCTGCGTAAAGCATAGCCAAAGATAAGGTGGTAACTACTGTTCTGCCCAAATAGGTTTGCAATGGTCATAAAAATGTGCTATATTTGGGGGAAATGCTCACAAATTGATAGATGTGATGTAGAGGAGAAAAGTTAGCAAAAAGTTAGTGAACTTTTATCTGGAGTATCACAAAATTGTCTTCTTTCTCTCCCCTCTTTTTTTTTTTTTTTTTTGCACCAGGGATTGAACCCAGGGGCAGTTAATAACCACTGAACCACATCCCCACCCAGTCTTTTTTTTTTTTTAACAGGGTCTCGCTAAGTTGCTTAGGGCCTCCGTAAATTGCTGAGACTGGCTTTGAACTTAAGATCCTCCTGCCTCGACCTCCCGAGCCACTGATATTACAGGCATATGCCACTGTGCCTGGCTTTCTTCCTCATTTTTGAGAGGACCTTGTTTTTTCCATCGTATATGACAGAATCATTGAATAAATTCCAAACATTTAATTCAAGGAGATGCTTCATGACACAGTGATTTGGTGGTTAGGATACAACATGGATTCTTATTTAAATTGTTTTAGTTGACCTTTCCCCATAACTTACATTCTTCTTTTTCCTGAGCTCATTAAGCTTTTTCTATTTGTTGATACGCCAAGTTCCCACACTTTATATGTATAGCAAAAGAGGCTAAGGTGTTCGACAAATATTACTCTTCTTAATACTGGGCAAATATGACTGTATTTATTAGAAATGATTATATTTTTTAAAATACAAGCACTTTATCTAAAGATGTTCTACTTTCCGCACAGTACTCTTTCTTGCTACCTTTGGAAAGGCCTTCTAAGCCAATTATCAGGAAAAGAATTATAACAAGTTGTTGTCTGAAAATAGGTGTGCACTTTAAAAAGGAAAGTCCACAATGAATACCAAGTTTCTAAGTGCTTTTCTCCTAAGCCTCTGAAACGTATTCAAAGGCACAGACTGGGAATAGGGAATGCCACATATTAAATTCAATAGTGGCACTGACATTTCTATAAAATTCAGCACAAAAAAAGTCACAGGTTCAGCAAACCATGATAAGGTGCAAAAGCCTATTCATGACAATTTTCATAAATTTTAAAAGCACAAGGGAAAATAACATTTTACTTAAATCCTTTAGAGAATATTCCCTTATCCTTAAAGTTCCATCTTCATGAGCTAGTTTCTACCATTAAAGGATTGTTTTTCATATAAGAGAAATAATTTTTAAAGTATTATTTCTTTCTTCAAAACAAACTCCCAGAAAATCTAAATGAATGAATAGAACAACAACAAAAAAAGCTAAGGGTTTGTTTCTTTCCTAGGATGAAAAGAGAATCCCAGTCATCCAAAATGTTTGGAAATAGAGATGTATAACTCAATTCTTTTTTTTTTTTTCAATTCTTCAATGTATTTAAAAGTATACAGAGAACTCTCTGTTGAAGTTTTAAAAATGAACTCTTACACAATAATGAGCTCTTACATGCCACGAGAGTGAACTGAAAGATTAGAGACAAGATAATCAAATCAGAAGTACATATCCAGTTTCATTTCTGAACAAATAATCAAAAGATTATGATATAACTTTTCTTTTTTTTTATTTTAGCATTTAAAAAAAATACAATGGAATTCAAATTCTTAAACTAGGCATAGTTGAACTCTATCACAAGAGGCACACATATGCTGTATAAGAAACAAAGACCCAAAATCCCCTCTACCACCCAAGCATCTTTAGGTTACTTGCTTTGTGAAATAACAGAAAGAGCAGATTACCTGACACACAGAGGTAGTACCTGTCCTGCACCGAGAACTCGATTTCAATAAACTCGTACAGATTCTGTGAGAGTGGCTTGAACAGTTTCTTCTCCAAGTCCTCCTTCACCAATGATGACATTTCCTCCAGCTCCCCTTGGCCTGATATTTTGGTTCGCACTCAGGATTGCTCTCCTTTTGCTCCTTAGCTGTCTGGTCTGGGTTTGCAATCCTCCCAGCTTGCCCGCCCTTTAACTTCTCATCTGTAGCCAGAACCCAGGCTCCAGAGAGAGCAGTGCGCGGTCAGTCCCTCACTGCGGTATCTGCCCAGTGGCAGCAGCAGCTGCAGAGGCTAAACTACAGCAGTGGCACCGTCAGCCTGGAGCATGCAGCCTCAAGCAGGCTGCTCTCGGGAGCTCTCCTGTGGCTCGCTGATGGGGAACGTATTTATGAACGCCTACCGATATCCACAGATCTACTTGTGGAGTCCCCTGGTTATTCCAATCTAGTAGCCTTTTCCCCTTTCACGGCAGCACTCTGCAGAGAAGAGACCACTACTTCAGCTTGATGCCATCATATAAATCAGCTGTCTGGCTCTATTGATTGGGATCATCTTCCATTAAGAACTTTGTTCTCATCTGCCAGGGAAAAGGCATCCCTTCTCGCTCTCAGCACTTTCAACAAGTCTCTTTCCCTCCTTTCTTTCCCCTCCTGCAATGTGTTCAGACCTTTGCTTCCAATGTTCTAAAAATTATGGGTCTAAATTATTATTATTACTTTTTATTTTTCTAAATAATTTTTTCAATGGACATTTAAATGGACTTCTTTTAATACTATTTATTTCTTCACTCACAGATGAAAATATATTAGGTACTTACTGGGGGAAAGCATTGTATTTGTTTCTTGGGAAGAATTTTCTATCCTCAAAGAGCTTATGGTCTAATAGAGATGAGTACGCCGAGTAATTATTGTAGATGGCACCAAACAGAAGGGAAAACAGACTAGGAAAGGTACCTACTCCTGGAAGGAACAGAAGAAGTACCATGGGAGAGGTCTGCAGCTGGAAGAGTGAGAGAAGAGCATAGAGGTGGAGAAGGAGGGGCGTACTGCAATGGAAGGAGCATTGTGAGCCCAAACCCTGCATCAGCAAGCACAGGGGCGTGATGTGCTTGAAGGTGTCCCCTCCAAAATTCCAGTGTTGCCAATGTGGCAGTATTAAGAGGTGGGGCCTTTAAGAGGTGAGTAGGTCATGAGGACTCCTGCTTTAGGAATGGGAGAAAGGCTGTCATGACAGGCTTCCCACAGCCTTCCTCTGGCTTGCCCTTCTGCCTTCTGCCATGTAGTGATGAAGCATTCCTACCCTCTAAAGGATGCAGCCCTCACTGGACAATCCAACCTCAAGCCATCTTGATCTTGGACTTCCTAGCTTTTTGTTTCCTTTAAATTATGCAGTATTTTGTTATAGTAGCACAAACAGACTTAAGCAGGGTGTTGAGGGAAGGCAGAAAATTGTCCTATTTTCTTGAGTTGTAGGGTATGTGTACTTGAAAAATGAAAGAAAGATTGGGACCAGATTGTGGAAACCTTTCAACAGGCTAATCCTTTAGACTGCGTTCTACAGAAGCAGAGAGCCAATGAAGATTTGGGGGCATTCATTCAGCCATTCTTTTGACAAACATTTATCAAGAAATGACTATGTGCCGGGCTCTGTTCTAAGAACTGGGGATATGACAATGAGAGAGAGAGAGAGAAAAAAAAGGGCCAATTCCCTGCTCTGTGAAGTTCCTTGGGATAGGTGGAAAATAAGGACTAAACCAAGCAGCAGTGCATTCAGGGTGCACACTGCTGCAAGTCACAGAATACACGACATAAAGATGTAAATAATCTCATGTAATAAAGTCTGCAGGTAGGCAGTCCCAGGGTGAGCGTAAGGCTCATAGAAGAGGGTCCCAAGTGCTTTCCATTTTACTCTCCTCAGATGCTGGCTCCCCCTCCCACCCCACCTCAGGTGGCTGTGGTTCAGCTCCAAAGACAGAAAAAAATAGGGGGGGGGGGGGAAGCAGATCTTTTGATACCCTCCCCCACCCAGAGGCAAAATACTGCTGAGAAACCAGCCAGCAGACCTCCCTTTGCATCTTGGTGGCCATAACTGGGTCACATGGCCACCACTAGGAAGGCAAGTATTTGTCATCTTTGGCTGCCTTCAGGAGAAGTGGGATTTTCTAACAAGGAAGAAGGGGTTGGACATGACTGTGAGCAGGCAACTGATACTGTCTTCCATGGTTGCTCTAAAGAAATTAATGACATGCTCCTGGCTAGGTTGAACTGCAGGGTCCTGAGGAGAGACATTTGCTTTCACAGGCCTCAGTTTCCTCATCTATACAATAATCTAAAACAATCTCTTTTCCTACTTTAATATTCAATATTCTTGTATTCTCTCTGTGATTCTGGGAGTATATAAAAACAATTTGGGGACTGGGGTGTGGCTCAGGGGCAGAGCATGTGCCTAGCATGAGAGAGGCCTTAGGTTTGATTCTCAGCACTGCAAACAAACAAACACTGCCCCTCTCCCTCCACAACTTGGGTAAGAGGAGCAGAGAAAATAGTGAAGGACAGTTTTTTTGGCTTTTGTTTTTGTTTGTTTGTTTGTTTTTGGTACCAGGGATTGAACTCAGAGGCACTTGACCACTGAGCCACATCCCCAGCCCTATTTTGTATTTTATTTAGAGACAGTCTCACTGAGTTGCTTAGCACCTTGACATTGCTGAGGCTGGCTTTGAACTCACGATTCTCCTGTCTCAGCCTCTGGAGCTGCTGGGATTACAGGTGTGCGCCACTGCACCCAGCCAGTTTTTTATTCTCACAGTATATCCAAGATACGTGGTCTGCAGTACCTGGAACATCCTGGATATTCTTGTATTATTTATTCGCTCATTAATTTATCTGTACATATTAACCAAAGGACAAATAGATAAATTAAAAAATCATGTAATGATTTAAAAAAAATTCTTTGCATAGATGATTTTGCAGTGATATATCCTCATGGATGAAGTATACAGTGAGGGTGTATGTCTTACCCAACATTTATCCTGTGTCAACAGCCATTTTTTTTTTTTTTTTTTTTTTTCTGGTACCAGGGATTGAATGCAGAGGTGCTTTACCACTGAGCTACATCCCAGTCCTTTGTTAAAAAAAAAAAAATTCATTTTGAGACTGGGTCTTGGTAAGTTGCCCATGTTGACCTGGAACCCGAGATCCTTCTGCCTTAGCTTCTTGAGTTGCTGGGATTACAGGCGTGTGTCATGGCTCCTGGCCAATATCCATTTGTTCTTATCATGAAGACATAGTCTTTAGTTGTGAGAGTTTCAAATGGACTTCTGGAGGAAATATCACAACTCTCCCTGCAAGTCCTTAAAAAAAATTGTGACTTTGTATTTCGTATAGTCTTAAGTAAAGTTGAAATTAGAAGCTTGGGAATTGTCATTGTGACTTTATAATTCCAAAATGAAATGTTTACCGTTAACTAAGTATGTTTAGAAACTATTTGCCATTGTGTTGAATATTCATATGGCATCAATTTGTGTTGACAGTCATAAAGAAAAATTTAAAAAGTCATGTTAAAATGCAAATGTTTAAGGTTCTAAGTAATTGTATAAGAACAGTCTACCAAAAATAAATTGAAGAATTCAAAGAACTGGACTTAAAAAACTGCAATTGACAATTCATTAAAAATAGAAATAATGAAAATGTTTAGAGATCTTAATTTCACTGTGTATTAGTTCAGGCAAATAAAACTGGAAACTGATATTACAAAAAAGTTCGTAGAAAAATGAAAAATAGACCCCCAAAGCATTCATTAATATTAACAATATTTAATAGAGCTACTAAAACATTCTTTCTTCTTAATGAAAGATTATTCAGTTAGTAAATTTGTTTTCTGAAATGATATAGAATTGTCAATAGGGATAAGGAGGACCTTGGAAAAATGGCATTTTTTGGGGGGGAGGGGTAAGACCTATTTTAAAAATCTGCAAATTTAACCCAATCAATAAATGGGCTAAGGAACTGAACAAGCATTTCACAGAAGAAGAAATAGGATCCATCAACAAATTTATGAAAAACTGTTCAACATCTCTAGCAATTAGAGAAAAGCAAATTAAAACTATGCTAAGATTCCATCTCACACCTGTCAGAATGGTAATTATCAAGAATACAAACAACAATAAATGTTGGTGAGGAAGTGGAGAAAAAGGTATACTCATACATTGCTAGTGGGACTACAAATTGGTGCAACCACTATAGAAAGCAGTATGGAAATTTCTCAGAAAACTTGGAATGATAACTTCCACCATTTGGCCCAGTTATTGTACTCCTAAGTTTTATAGCCAAAGGACTTAAAATCAGCATACAACAGTGACACAGCCACATCAATATTTATCAATATTTATAGCAGCTCAATTCACAATTGCTAAACTATGGAACAAACCTAGGTGCCCTTCAACAAATGAAATGGATAAAGAAATTGTGATATACATACACAACTCAGCCTTAAAGAAGAATGAAATTATGGCATTTGTCTGCAAATGGATGGAGCTGAAGAATATCATGCTAAGCAAAATAAACCAATCCCGCTGGGTGTGGTGGCGCAAGCCTATAATCCCAGCATTTGGGAGGCTGAGGCAGGAGGATCATCGCAAGTTCAAAGCCAGCCTCAGCAATGGCGAGGCACTTAGCAACTCTCTAATAAAATACAAAAAATACAAACAAAAAAAAAAAAATCCAATTGCAAAGAACCAAAGGCTGAATGCTTTCTCTGATTTGCAGATGTTAATTCACAATAAGGGGGGCACTAGGGAAGAACAGAGGTACTTTGGATTAGACAGAGGGGAGTGAAGGGAGGGGAGAGGGTATGGTGGTAGGAATGATAGTAAAATGAATCAAACATTATTACCCTATGTACATATATGATTACATGACCTGTGTAGCTCTACATCATGTATAACCAGAAGAATGACAAGTTATACTCCATTTATGTATGATGTATCAAAATGCACTCTACTGTCACATATAACTAATTAGAACACACACAAAAAATCTTCGAATTTCCTAATGTATTTCCTAGGGAGAAGGAATTTTTGATACCTGTTGTTGTACTAAGGATGCTTGGGTGGCTCACCATTGTGGTAAAGCAAGGAAACTTTGCTTGTACGTACAGCCCACCTGGTGGTGAGGGAGGTCAGTTACTGGAAGAAAAGGTCTTGCATATGTTACCTGTAGGAGTTGAGGGAACAAAGTCTGTGTTGAGAAAGACCTAAACTAGAGGGCTTGACTATAATTTCAAAGCCTAAATATAGTCCAGATCTATTTTATCCTTATTTTGTTTTCTTCAAGGGAAGATTTTTCTTTTTATTTTTGGTGTTGGAATCTTGCTTTAACTCACTTTCAACTTTAAAGATTGTACATTCTTTTTCAACCACTGAATTATTTGTTTGCTGCAGAAATCTTGGAGTAAGTTCCTTAGTTGTACATATGTAATAGAATAATCATGTGAGCAAATGATCATATGAGTCCCTTTTACACAATCACAAATTATGGGAATGATAGGTCTGCACAGAGTCTAGACCAGGGCAGTTAATGCTCTTCTGGAATTAGAGTTGGCCTCCTTAGGGTTTGGGGGGCCAAAGTTCTCAGGCCTTTCTGTAGGTACATGGGGAGATAAAGGTAGGTGCAAATACAGACTGAGCCCCGACTTCCATTTTCTTTCAGACCCACACTTCAAACACAGCCCTTTTGCTTAAAGGAAAGGCTGTGACAATATCTGGCTCCACATCATCGTATCCTTGAGTGACCTTCAGGACAGAAGGAAATGCCAGTTTCTGCTCATTGACTCGTTTTAGTGTTGGGGATTGAACCCAGGGCCTCAAGCATGCTAGGCAGACACTCTACCACTGAGCTACACCCCCAGCCCCACTCACTGATTTTTGAACTACGCACTATTTCATTTACTCTTTCAACAAAGCTAAGGGAGAGTTGTTTTGCTCCCACTTCACATGTGAGAAACATCGAAACATCATTAAGGCTTGAAAAGAAGTATTATCTCTCCAGAATTCTCTAGAACATTTATTGGTTCTACCTTGTAATAATGTCTGCAGTAATAAAATGTAACTGTAACAATATTTTCATTAACAGATTACTAAACTTTATGCTTTTGTATGTATGACTGGAAAATGACACTTCTTTGTTACATTTCTCAAATTTATTTATGGGAATCAGAATAATGTTGTTATCAAGATATTTAATTTTCTATTATACATAAAAATTCTATTGTATCCTATCATAATTTTTAGTCCAGTATTTCTTTGGTGATTCTATTTAGGAACACTTTGTGAATTTGTGTACACACATCCACTTGGTTGTGTGTATGTGTGGTAGTGTGTGTGAAGGCAAATGATGATCTAAGCTAAGTTCCAAGTATGTTCATCCCTCTGAATTCTTGTAGGATTCGTTTCAGGACTTCTCCACTTCCCCTATGCCAAAATCCACAGATGCTCAAGTCCCTCATATAAAGTGACCATAGGGGCTGGGATTGTAGCTCAGTGGTAGAGCGCTTGCCTGGAATGTGTGAGGCACTGGGTTTGATTCTCAGCACTGCAGAGGTCCAGCCTCTGCGGGGTCCAGGGATTCCCCAAGGATGAGTGGCGTGGGCGTGAGGAATGAGACGAGGAGTCCTTCTGTTTGAGCAATCTCCAGAGAGAGAGCTAATTCTGCTTTCTCTGGGTCCATATTTATTATGCTTTTTCTCATCATTATGGATTCAGAATATGTCATTGGTTTACAATTTCTAGGTTTTCTCAAGATTTGAGATAGTCATTATGGATACAGGAAAATAGGTCATCAATTTACATTTTACCAGGATGTGACATTTCCTTAATAATTATCATGGGTACAAAATCATCATTAATTTACATTTTTCAGGTTTTCCCAATATCAAAATGTTGTACCAAAAATGTTGTCACCAATGAGATGCCAATTAAAACTCCAAGCCACATCACACTAATGCCAAAAAAAGCCTTTATTAAGCTGATCAGCGGCCACCATCCCCACACATCACACGGTGTGGCAAGATGGCGCGCAGGCAGTGATTTTCAAGGGTTTATAAAGAGAAAAATCACAGAGGGCGGAATATTCAATTGCAGGGTTTCAGCCAATGCAAGCAAGCCACGGTCCAGAAGCTGAATCTAGGCAGTTAGCAAGACAAAGCAATGGGTACAATAATATTTCCCACAGGACTTTCCAGGTTGATATAGCAACGATCAAGTAGAAGGGAATGGGGTCAAGATGACCCTAGTTGGGTACATGTTAGAGAATGGTTACTAATGTCTAGACAATCAATCTCTGACAAGGTATTTAACCAGGAAAAATGGAAACCAAAGAGAGCAATTTTACATTGTATAGGAATTGCTATTTTTATGCTGTCAAGCGTATTATGCTAGGTAATGATTAATGGGTACAGAGGCAGGACTTTCTGTATTCTATTATTTCTGAGAAACAGAACTTTTCTCAGAACTCCTAAGATGGCTGCCAAAGGACAAGATGGAGTCCCTTTAGTTCTCTTATCACATAATATTTCTTTATTAATAGAGGACAAACTACGTAACCAGACTCTAAGTCTCCTAGCCCATCATTAACCTTTAAGTTTAAAGTACACCTGTACTTTATTTCTAATCTAGGATTCCTATCTGAAAGTCCCCTTAAGTCTTAAAACTTATGTTAACCTAACATCTATTAACTTATTTTTTTTTTTTTTTTTTTTTTTTTTTTGTACCAGGGATTGAACTCAGAGGCACTCGACCACTGGGCCACATCCCCAGCCCTTTTTTTTGTATTTTATTAGAGACAGGGTCTCACTGAGTTGCTAAGTGCCTCGCCATTGCTGAGGCTGGCTTTGAACTCACGATCCTCCTGCCTCAGCCTCCCAAAGTGCTGGGATTACAGGCGTGCGCCACCGCGCCCGGCTATTAACTTATTCTTAAAGCATCTAAAAACCCCATACAGGTAATGATGTAAAAATCTGAAAATATTTTGCATTATTCTAGATTATTATTTCTAATGTTATTCTAAAAATAGATCTTATAAAGCCTATTTTAATTAATGCCTATGTTTATTATCATAAAACTGGTTGAGCTGCTTTGTCAGAGAGTTTCTTTGTCCCTTAGTGTAAGTGCACTAGCTCTTATATCTTTGTAATCTCTCTAACTGAAAGGCAAGTTCTAAACAGCAGTCTACCTACTGCCAATATTAACTATGTTCATCATAAGTCCCTATGTAAGGTAAAAAGAGGGTCTGTTGGATGGTAAGATGTATTTTATTAACCTTTTCTCTCCTGGGTAGATCCCACAACTTTCCTTTAATCTAATAAGCTACATACAGTGGGCTTTGTGAAGTAAACATAATAATTAGGCTTTTTAAAAGACTGGAGATATGGGCCTGGGTTCTTAGTTGATATAATCAATATGGTGCCTAAAGTTCTCATGACCTTTTGGAGAATGATTGCAGTCCATTGATATCAATTTTGTCCTCAATGTACTGAGATAGTAGAACAGTCTTCTATTTTGTATTTGATAAACTGAAGAGTCATGCCTTCAAGGCATGAACTGCCTGTTATGTTCTAGCCATCTGGATTTTAATTTGATTTAGCAATAAATATACTCATGGTTCCTGTCAGGAATATGAGCATAAGAGTGAAAAAGTCTCAATCACAAATAAAAGGGTCTCACCCAGCCATCCCACTCCTGGGTCTATTCCCAAAGGACTTAAAAACAGCATATTACAGGGACACAGCCACTTCAATGTTTATAGCAGCACAATTCACAATAGCTAGATTGTGGAACCAACCTAGATGTCCCTCAGTAGATGAATGGATAAAGAAAATGTGGTACATATACACAATGGAATTTTACTCAGCAATAAAAGAAAATAAAATAATGGCATTTGCAGGTAAATGGATGAAGTTGGAGAATATAATGCTAAGTGAAGTTAGTCAATCTCAAAAATCCAAATACCGAATGTTTTCTCTGATATAAGGAGGCTGATTCACAGTGGTGTTGGGTCGGGGTACATAGGAGAAAAGAACGCTAGAAAGGTCAAAGGGGAGGTAGGGGAAGGAATGGAGCAAGGGGGGATGGAGGGAAAAAAAGAAAAGGTGGTTGAATAAGATGGATGTCATTATCCTAAATGCATGATTGAAGATTTGAATGGTACAAATACACATTGTATACAGTGTTTTGCAAAAAGATGCTCTATATGTTTTTTATGAATTATAATGCATACTACTATTATAAATACAACTTTGAATAAAAAATGTAAATCTTAAAAAAATAATAAAGGAAATAAAACACGTTTTTCTAGGGAAAACAAAACAAAAAAAATAAAAGGGTCTCATGGCTTCGGTTTTCCACAAGTGGGCCTTGCCAACACTTGTCATCCTTACTGTGAGCTTGTCAAGACAGCAGGGGGAGGAACACCTTTACCACAGCACCACATATAAATAAATAAAAATAAAGGTCCATCAACAACTAAAAAAATAAAAACAAAAAATAAAATGATTGTACTATTTGCACATAACCTATGCAATCCTTCTGTATATTTTCTCTCTAGATTACTTATGATACCTAATTGTTTTAGTCAGCTTTTTCACTGTTGTGACTAAAAGACCTGAGAAGAACAATTTTAAGGAGGAAAAGTTTATTTGAGGGCTCACAGTTTCAGAGGTCTCAATCCATAGACAGCAGGCTCTGTTCTTTGGGGCTTGAGGTGAGGCAGAACATCATGGTGGAAGAGTGTGGCCGAGAAAAGCAACTGACATGATGATCAGAAAGCAGAGATAGACTCCACTTTCCAAATGCCAAATATATACCCCAAAGGCACACCCCCAATGGCCCACTTCCCCCAACCACACTCTACCAGCCTTCAGTTACTACTCAGTTAATCCCCACCAGGGGATTAATTCACTGATTGGGTTAAGGTTCTCACAACCCAATCATTTCTCCTCTAAACCTCTTGCTTTGTCTACACATGAGCTTTTGGGGGACACCTCACATTCAAACCATAATACTAATACAAGGTAAATCTATGAAAATAGTTGTTATGTTGTTTCACTTAGGAATAATTACAAGAAAAACGTCTGTATATGTTCAGCCTAATACAGATGTAATTTGTGGGAGGTATTTTCCATCTATGACTGGCTGGCTGAATCCACGAATATGAGAGGTTCTCTCTTGGTTCTGTTTGTTCTCATCCGGTTATGAATACTTCATATAGCCCAATAGCTCTGACTATCATAGTTGTTTTTAGAGGATACAGTCCTATGTCACAAAGGAAAAGAACTGCAGTCCCTTCTTCTGTGACCACTCTTCCCCCTGTGTCATGACATTTACTGAAGAGGGATGCTGAGCTGACTGAAGTCTCAGGCTTCAGTTTATCAGGAGAGGAGTGTTGCACGAAGTGTCACTGGAGGAAGGGCTGGGAGGGCCACAGTCAGGGCCAGAGTCCCCAGCAGGAAGGGCTTCTTTGACTCTGAATGCAGAGACTTGAGTACATGCATCTTCTCCTTCTTGGAATATCCTGGTGTGGTTCTAAAACATACACAGGCAGTTTCATTTTAAAAGAAAAAGTATCCTAGGAATACTCTGTGAAAAAAACATTCTTTTGACAAAACCTGTACACAAAGCTATTTTCAGGAATGATCATGTCTCTTCATACAATTTTATAAATGGTCAAAGAAGAGTTATAAAGGAAAGATTTGTATTTTCTTCTGTATGTTATAGGCTAACATCAAGAACAAGTTTTGTTTTTAGTTTCATGGAATATATGATTTATGTTCATAAAGAGACTACTTGAATATTATTAGGAAGTAAAACTAAATTATTTCTTTAGAATGGATCCTTTTGTGGATGCGAATATATATATATATATACACACACATATATATATGTGTTAGGCAGATATTAGTTAGGCAGATATTTTTAATAGTTGTTTTTTAATTAATTTGGAGATAAAGAGATTTAAAATTAGCTAACAGAGTGATAGTCACAAGACTCGATCTCCAATGAATAGTAACTAATTTTTAATAAGGGGTAGAGTAACCAAGCCATATTAATAGCGCACAGACTGTATACTATTTGCCCAGCACTATTCTAAGAGCTTTACAGATGTCAGCTAGTTAAACCATCCCCAAAGTCCTATAGGGTGGGCATTGTCATTCCGATTTTACTTGTGAGGAAACCTAGGCGCAAGTTACCGGTTACTCATCCAGCATCATGTTGTCGTGGAGCTGAATCTGGATGCAGTCTGTCTTGCTCTATAGTTTGTGCTCTTTTTAAAAAATTTTTTATTATTCTAATTTGTTATACACATTTGAAGAGTACATTTCATTTCATATTACATATAAAGAGCACAATTTTTCGAGTTGCTGGTTTAATATAAAGTATTTTTACAACAATTGTGTCTTCATACATGTATTTAGGGTAATCATGGATAACTCAGTCTGCCAGTATTCCTATCTAGTTTGTGCTCTTAACAGCTACACTGTTGCTTAACAATGTAGCTCTTAACACTGTTGCCTTTTTACAATTTGACCACAAGTAGCATCTTATTTAATTTTTAATAATTTATTCTACAGATACTGTTATGATACCCAAATAAATACCAAACAAAGCATACAATTATACCATCTCATTAAAAATCAAGTACAATTTTTCCTATTAGCAAGAAGTCTGTTAAGCCAATTTAGCAAGAATCCCGCTACCCTTGATATTTCCTCTTATAATTTCCCATTCCCTGACCTCATCACTCTATGTCTCCCCTTGTCCTTGTGGTTTGTGGAGTTGAGTCTAGTTTTGCCCCCTGGCTGCAATACATTTGACGCTTATTTCATTAACCCTAAATGCAGTCTTCCTCACTGTTTTAACAAGTGTCAGACATTTTTTTTTCTTTAGTAGTTATGGTGCCAGCGTTTTCACCGAGCCTCTAACATTTCACACAGGATCCCAAGTGTTCACCTTTGAAGACTTGTCTCCACTCTGACTGGTGGATCGTGGATCCCTTGGTGAGTCTGACTCCTACACCAGTGCTCTAGGTGCCAATTCCCTTGCTGAGAAGCTGCCTTTCTTTCTTGGTTTCACACCATGGAGCAGCCAGAAGAGCAACCTTCTCTATTCCACTATCTTGAAACTCCCTCCATGAATAACATTTTAAAACACAGGAATGAGCACATGAACCTGACCTGGACTTAACTAATCAGAAACCTCCTTCTCCTGGCGACTGTGATATGTTCAGGACAGTACATATGACCTGTGCAGGGGCCTTATTTATTGTCTCTTAGCTCCAAATCCATCCTTCTTGCCTTGCTTTGAATCTTGGTGCTAACCCCTATAAATTGTGCTGCTGCTTTGCCTGCTGGTGGAATGTGACACTTCATCCATAGAGGGCAATGGAGTGACCCCTCAAGGCAATAGTGTCAGGAAGACACATTCCAGGTTCTGGTCCTGGGCTATTATTGCTATTGGAGTGGAAGCACAGGCACTGCATAGGGGAGCTCTATCAGCATCCTCTGCCCTCACTCTCAGGTCAGGAAGATTAAGTAAGCTCTCATCTGAGAAGCTCTTAGAACAGTGCATGACAAAGAGTGCTATGTGACTGTTACTATGCATTGGTTATCATCAATTGAAAATAAAAAAATGTGACTTTGACCCCACAGCAGTCATTTCTGAGCAGTTCTGCTCAGCCACACCCTAGGGCATCTGTGGGCTGCTTCTGCAGCCTGTCCTTACCCTCACATCATGGCAAGTTGCAGCTACTGAATGGCTGCGACCTGTGCCCTGCTAAAGAGACAGAAGATGGAGATGTGAACACAGAGAGAGCTGTGAGACAAATGAGGATGGAGAGAATTCTGATGACATTGTTTGACCCCTTAGATTCAGCTAAGTCTGAAGCTAACCTTCCAATCCTAGGATAGCTCTAGTCATTGTCTTTTTTTTCTCTTAAGCAAGTTCAAGTTGAATTTCTGTCTCTTGAAATTTTTTTTGTCTTACTGGGGATTGAACTCAGGGGCACTCGACCACTGGGTCACATCCCAGTCCTTTTTTTTTTTTTTTTTGTATTTTAATTTAGAGACAGGGTCTCACTAAGTTGCTAAGTGCCTCGCCATTGCTGAGGCTGGCTTTGAACTTGAGATCCTCCTGCCTCAGCCTCCCAAAGTGCTGGGATTACAGGCATGCACCACCACGCCCGGCTCTCTTGAAAATTTTAATAATACTAATTATGATATAAAGCAGCATGCCATTAAAGAAGTATTCACTCATTTGCTTTTATTTTTTATTTTAATAATACCTTTACTTTGAAAAAGACATGACTTTTATTTACAATCTCCTGAAGCTTATCTCTAAAGGCTGTAAGCTGTCAGCCCTCTTTAATTCACAGGGGCTGTGGGTATTGCATGGTACTGTCCACTACAGTGGTATCTAACACTTGGAGGAATCAGAAAGATCCTCCTTAGCAAGGGGGTATGAAGGGGAAAAAAAAAAAAAAAAAGAAGATGGTAGAATGAAATGGATATCAGTATCCTAAATGCATGATTGAAGACATGAATAATATGAATATACCTTGTATACAAACAGTGTTATGTAAAAGGATAGGAAAAGAAGAACTCAAATTATCACTATTTGCAGACGATATGATTCTATACATAGAAGATCCAAAAAGTCCCACCAGAAATCTTCTAGATCTAATAAACGAATTCAGCAAAGTGGCTGGATATAAAATCAATATCCATAAATCTAAGGTGTTTCTGTACATCAGTGACAAATCTTCAGAAAGAGAAACTAGGAAATCCACCCCATTTACTATAACCTCAAAAAAAAAAAAATACTTGGGAGTCAACCTAACGAAAGAATTGAAAGATCTATACAATAAAACTACAGCACACTAGAGAAAGAAATCAAGGAAGATCTTAGAAGATGGAAAGATCTACCTTGTTCATGGATAGGTAGAACTAATATTGTCAAAATGACTATTCTACCAAAAGCACTATACAATTTCAATGCAATCCCAATCAAAATCCCAATATCATTCCTCATAGAAATAGAAAAAGAAATCATGAAATTCATCTGGAAAAATAAGAGACCCAGAACAGCCAAAGCAATTCTTAGCAAGAAGAGTGAAGCTGGTGGCATTACTATTCCAGAACTTAAATTGTATTACAAAGCAATAGCAACTAAAACAGCATGGTATTGGCACCAAAATAGACCAGTAGACCAATGGTACAGAAGAGAAGACACAAGAGACTAACCCACACATCTACAGTTATCTTATAGTAGACAAAGGTGCCAAAAACATACATTGGAGAAAAGAGAGCCTCTTCAACAAATGGTGTTGGGAAAACTGGAAATCCTTATGTAATAAAATGAAATTAAACCTCTATCTTTCTCCATGCACAAAACTCAACTCAAAGTGGATCAAGGACCTAGGAATTAAACCAGAGACCTTGCACCTAATAGAGGAAAAAGTAGGCCCAAATCTCCATCATGTTGGATTAGGCCCCAACTTCCTCAATAAGACCCCTATAGCGCAAGAACTAAAACAAAGCTTTTAATGGGATGGATTCAAACTAAAAAGCTTCTTCTCAGCAAAAGAAACAATCAGTGAGGTGAACAGAGAACCTACAGAATGGGAGCAAATCTTTAACACAAGCACATCAGATAGAACACTAACCTCAAGGATTTATAAAGTGCTCAAAAACCTTTACACCAAAAAAACAAACAACCCAATCAATAAATGGGCTAAGGGACTGAACAGACACTTTTCAGAAGATGATATATAATCAATCAAAAAATATATGAAAAAATGTTCAACATCTCTAGCAATTAGAGAAATGCAAATCAAAACTACTCTAAGATTTCATCTCACTCCTGTTAGAATGGCAGCTATCAAAAACACAAACAACAATAAATGCTGGTGAGGTTGTGGGGAAGAAGGCACACTCATACATTGCTGGTGGGGTTGCAAATTGGTGCAGCCAATCTGGAAAGCAGTATGGAGATTCCTAGGAAAACTTGGAATGGAACCACCATTTGACCCAGCTATCCCACTCCTCAGTCTATACCCAAAGGACTTAAAAACAGCTTACTACAGGGACACAGCCACATCAATATTTATAGCAGCACAATTCACAATAGCTAGATTGTGGATACAACCCCAATGCCCATCAATAGATGAATGGATAGGTAAACTTTGGTATATATACACAATGGAACACTACTCAGCACTAAAAGAGAATAAAATTATGGCATTTGCAGGTAAATGGATGGAGTTGGAGAAAATAATGCTAAGTGAAGTCAGCCAATCCCAGAAAACCAAAGGTCGATTGATTCCTTTGCTATGATGATACTGAATTATAGTGGCAAGGGAGGGGGGATGAGAGGAATGAAGGAATGTTAAATAAAACAAAGGGGGGGAGGGGAGGGGGCAAGGGGATAGAAACAATGGCAGAAGGAGTTGGACATCAATATACTAAGTGCATGTATAAAAGCTCAAATGGTATGAAAATACTTTGTGTAAAAACAAGGACTTGGAAAACTGTGCTCTTTATATGTAATATGAAAGGAATTGCACTCTAAAGGCATGTATAACAAATTAAAATTTTAAAAACATGCTATATATATATGTACTATGAATTGTAATGCATGCTATTGTTATATATACAGCAACTTTGAATAAAAAAAATAAAATAAAGTGACTTCCTAATTGATAAGTGGAGGATGAGTTACAGTTGCCCAATTCTAACAACTAAAGACTTAGAGATATAAATCTGACCATCCAACAAATGCTCGTGCTTCCTTTACTGATTATTTATAGTATGGTGTGATGGATATTAAACTCCCTTACTTTTAAGGAAATTCTATTAACTGTTTCTTTTATTTTCTGTAATCTGATGATTTGACATCTAGGGCCTTGCTGACCCTGGAGGGACAACCCTCCAAAAGCTAGAGAATTCCTAGGACAGTAAAGTGAGCACTTGTGTGTGTGTGGCGGTGGGCTGGGGAGTGTTTGAAGGTGAAACTTAAGGACTCTCTACCACTGAGCTTCATCCCCAGCCCACTATATTTTTGTTAATTTGACATGGGGTCTTACTAAATTGCCTAGGTTGTCCCTGAACCTGTAACCCTAAGGTCTAGAGTCACTAGGGATTACAGGTGAAAGTAAAGGATCTAGCTGTGAGTCTACTTTTCATATGCAAACCAACTAATCCAGCTCACATTCTAGGTCACGTGTCCTAATCACTCCAGGGTCGGGTACTAGACAACCAGGGCCAGTCCTATGCTCCAGAGCTGAATGATTCAAAGTCCCCAATCCTAAACCTGCTTACCCTGCCTTATCAGTTGCTGTCCACAGAAACCACAGTAAATCTCTTGCTTTTACCTCTCCCCTTCCTGACCAACCTCAGCGTCTCCCTGGGTGCCCCCACCTCCACTGCATGGCACAATGTGCCCCCTCCTCTTGAGATCTCTGAGTATGACAATCCATCTTTTCCAGGTAATTATCTCCAGATCTGTTGACTTTACTAAACCTTAAATTCTCCACCAACACTCCATATTTCACACCAGAGGCTATAGTAGGGAAACTGATTCTTTTCCCCAGTCCCAACCATACTTTCCTTAGCCACCTGCTGTCCTTATCAGTAACTCACATTTACTACCACAGTCACCCCACACAGATCTCCAAGCATTGTGCCTCTCCCGTCACTTGTTTGCATCCTTTTCACATTTCTACTGACTTCACTCTATTTCAGGGTCTTCTGCAAGCCAGCCAGGTTCATGTTTTTGGTTCTTTGTTCATCTTCCCTTTCTAAGCTTTTGTTCATGATCAGTTCAAACGGCACCAGATCCACAAAGTTTTTCCTGACCCTTGCAACTAGGTGTAGGGCTTCTATTTCCTTAACTGCCATACTGAGACATTTTATCCCCGTATTGCATACTTGGTCTCTTGTCCTAGTTATCTCTGCAGTTGAAAGGAATCATACTTTAGTCATGTCTGAATTCTCAGCTCCTAGCACAGCACCCGGTAGATGATGCTCTATTGACTATTGGATCCAGAGGAAATTCTAGATTTTAAACTCTCTTAAAGCAGGAACTGTTTTACTTCCCTTTGTATCTCCTGGGATACCTACTGCAAGACCCTACCTGTAGAAGTAAGATCAATATGTATTTGATGAATTGCATAAGGCTGTAAAGTAAGCAGAATAAGTAGTATTAATGACCATGTTTGACAGATAGAGAAACTGAGGCTCAGAGGAGTTAATGCTTTTCGGAAGGTCACCAAGTTGGTGTAGAGTAGTATAGCTGAGATTCCCCAGGCACTCTGCCATCTTCTCCAGAGTATTTCCTACTACCCATCATTGCTAGGGGATTTTGCAAGAACCACTCAGCTTGACAGAATGATTCTTGTATGGCAGGAGGATAAAGATGTCACTGGGAAGTTTCTCACCCAGCAGGATCGTGCTCTCCATCATGAGTGTGTTTTTGAAGCCCTCTCCATTTTCATCAGATTAGAAATGTATTGTGACCTTTATTGACAACAGATATTTGGATGTGTTTCCAGTATTGATTTAATAAAAGGTGAAGACTTAGAATATCATTGATGCATATGATGAGGAATTGGCAGGTGCAAAGAATTTAGCATTATTTTCTTGAGAATGATATATCTCAAGTTGATCTGAATCTCTTTGCCCAGCATTTTTACTGTCTGAGTTGATCCTACATGTACCTCCCCACCCCCAACCTTGGCAATAGCTCATGAACTATTGATAAATTATTAAAATCTGATGCAAACTCAAGTGCCAGGACTGAGCATAAAATGATGTGTTCGTCAGTCCGGTCAAGAGGCAGAGAGCATGAGTTATTTGGACAGAGAAGATTTGATATGAAGACTTGTTGACTAGGTACAAAGAACCTTTGACTGAAAAGGCAAAAGAAGAACTCCAGGTCATGGAGGTAGCAAATGCAGAAGCAACAATGTCCCTTGAACTGGGGAAAAATGATTAAAAATTTGAGATTTAGAGGAGGGGCCCTGTGGCATGACACGCAGGTCTCTGAGGAGGGGCACTGTGGGGCTGGGCTTGTATTTCTGAGTCCCCAGGAGGGGGCCCAGGGTTGGGACCTGACCTCTGGGGAGGATTTTCAGCCAGCTGGTGCTGTGGTCTCTGGTGAGGAAGTGATAAAGTGGTTCTGCAAGAACCAGGGAAACTACAAACTGGATTCAGCAGCTACTACAGGAACCGCCTTCCCACCAGGCTGTAGAAGTGTTGGGGGGCCATTGCTTGCTGGAGCAGGAAGCCAGAGAGGAGCAAAAAGCCCACAACATGTACACAGGCCCCTTCCTTGTCCAGCATGCCCCCTGTTGGCAAGGGGGTAATCATGAGCCCACTGGCAAAGCAAAAACGTGATTTGCAGAGTCCCAGCCCCAGCCAGGCATAGAAGCATGTGTTTGAAGCTGAGAAACAGTAGCATAATAATGACCACAGATGAAGATGAAGCTTTTGCTGTGTTCCCTCCATGTGATGGGGTTTCTTTCCTTCTTTCTTCTTTCTTTCTTTTTTTTTGGTACCAGGTATTGAACTCAGGGGCACTTGACCACTGGGCCACATCCCCAGCCCTTTTTTGTGTATTTTATTAGAGACAGGGTCTCACTGAGTTGCTAAGTGCCTTGCCATTGCTGAGGCTGGCTTTGAACTCACGATCCTCCTGCCTCAGCCTCCCAAGTGCTGGGATTATAGGCGTGCACCACGCCCGGCTCCCAGCCCTATTTTGTATTTTATTAGAGACGTCACTGAGTTACTAAGTGCCTCGCCATTGCTGAGGCTGGCTTTAAACTTGCGATCCTCCTGTCTCAGCCTCCCAAGTGCTGGGATTACAGGCATGCACCACCATGCCTGGCTAGTGATGGGGTTTCTGAGTATCACAGTATTATAAAGCTTAAGAATGTAGGTCCTAGAGTCAGTTTGAATTTTTGTCCTGGCTTTGCCCCTTTCAACCTGGGTAGTCTTAGGCAAGCTACTGAAACCTCTCTGTGTCTCCTTATCTCATTCACTTTCCTTATTATAAAATATAGATGATATTATCTACCTTATAGGTTGTGGTAAGGATAAAATAAGTTAACCTTCAGCACTGAAAGCAGTGCTAAGCAGATAGAAAGGGCTCAGTAAATATCAGCAGTTATATCTCACCAGAAGTGCCCAAATGGGATGCCGAAGTACCTGAGTGCTATCTAGGTGCCCTCAGTAGTTGGGCCTCCAGAGCCATGTGCTGCTGCTGGTTTAGTTTTCAGGGCTGCCAGCTGCTTTCCTGATCCTTTCCCCCCATGAGTTGAACCTTCCCCTCCTCCCAGGGCCAGAGTGAATGGCCAACTCTTAGCTTTCAAAGGGGAGGGAGGTCCTGGCCCTTGTATTGAGTTTAACAGCAACCCAACGATTCCACATCTAGTTTACATATCCTAGAAGAATACACACACCTCACCTCGCTGGAGGACCTTCTCTCCTAGGTCCATCAAATACCTGCTCAGAGCTGACATGTTAAACTGCTTTTTAAACTGGAGGGAAAGATGGAAATTCATGGCAGGCATTACGCCACCCTCTACTTCTCTACCACCTCCTGTATGACCCTTCTCTCCCTTGCCAGGACTTAAGCGGTCTCAGAAAAGAGTGCTCACTGAGTCTGTGAAAGGATGTTTTTCCTTTGTTTTTTTTTTTTTTTTCTTTTTTCTTTTTCTTTTTTTGGTACTGGGGATTGAACTCAGGGTCACATCCCCAGCCTTTTTTTTTTTTTGTATTTTATTAGAGACAGAGTCTCACTGAGTTGCTAAGTGCCTCACCATTGCTGAGGCTGGCTTTGAACCCGCCATCCTCCTGCCTCAGCCTCCCAAGTGCTGGGATTACAGGCGTGGGCCACCGCGCCTGGCTTTAAATATATTTTGTATACAACCAGAAATATGTAAAAGTGTGCTCTATATGTGTATTATTAATTGTAATGCATTCTATGGTCATATACAACAACTTTGAATAGAAAGAAAGAAGGAAATAGGTTCCAGATAGACTATGTGGAATCACTGTGCCTCTAAGCAGACCATCATGGGAAAGAAATGAAATGAACTTGTTGCTTCCTTCTGCCTCGTGTCTCTCATTGGCCAACCTTTGCTTCTTCTTTTGCTGTATTTATTACTTCACCCTTTGGACAGGTGAGCTGTGCAGCACAGAGACTCTGCTCTCTGTAAGGCTGGATATGGGTTTGAAGCTGCTATGACTATTACTATGTGCGGCTTGGGGAAGGCCACATGCCTCTGTCTCCCTCCTTAGAAGGAAGAGAACTTCAGCAGTGCTGGGAGGAGAAATAACCAAGGCAGTGGCCAGAGCTTTCAACTGAGCAAGTGGCAGGTGGCATAGATCTAATCTGGGGATATGAATAAATTGGATTTGATATGCATCATAATGCGAAAACCAGAGATTGAAAGTATGTTAAATACCAATGAAAATAATTGGGAAATGGGAAATCCCTAAAGGATGTGTATGGAATATGGATTTATACAGCATGGGATATAGTGGCCTCTCTTAATGCATAGAAACAGAAGGCAGGAGACCTGGTCCCAGTTGCCTGTCTTTTCTTAGCTGTGGGATGGTCTCAGATCAGTTTCTTCCTCTCTCTGAGCTTGTTTCCTTATTTAAGAAATGGGAGACAATCAAAGCTAGCTTTTGTCACTTCTAAAATATATGTTTCAAAGAGACAATTTTTTCAGGAGTACTTGACATGCAAAGTCTTATCAAATTCTGCTATACAGAAATGAGAAATTATATTCAAAAGCATCCCCAGACGGAAACTTATTTTTAACTTAAAATATGCACCAGTGGGTCCCACATGAGCTATCGCTCTAAGAAGTCAGTCACTCCAAATTCTGGGTCTGACTGTGTCAGCAGCCAGTCGCCCATGTGGATCGGCTGACACCCATCTCTGGGCTGCAACAAAGCTCCAACTCTGGACTCTAACCACCCTGGTTGCAGTCCAAGTAGAAGCACTGATGAACTGTGTGAACTTGGGCATGGTACATGATCTCCCTGATCTTCTTTTTTCTTATCTTTAAAGTGGGGTAATAAAGTAGTACCTATTCAGAGGGGCTGCTGTGACCAAATTCATAGGAAATATTTCACATAAGCACACATTCAACATTTTTTTAAAAAATATTTTTTAGTTGTAAATGGACCCAATAACATTATTTTATTTTATTTATTTTTATGTGGTGCTGAGGATCGAATCCAGTGCCTCACACATGCCAGGCAAGTGCTCTACCACTGAGCCACAGCCCCAGACCCACATTCAATGTTTATTAGTATTATTTTTTTTTTTTTTTTTTTTTTTTTTTTTTTTTTGGTGCTGGGGATTGAACTCAGGGGCACTGGACCACTGGGCCACATGCCCAGAGCTTTTTTGTATTTTATTAGAGACAGGGCCTCACTGAGTTGCTAAGTGTCTTGCTGAGGCTGGCTTTGAATTCACGATCCTCCTGCCTCAGCCTCCCAAGTGCTGGGATTACAGGCGTGTGCCACCACGCCTGGCTAGTACTTCTTTTATTGTAAAAAAAGGTAGTTTGATCCATGGATCCCTAAGACCCATTTCAGCATTAGCATTCCATAATTCCACCCTGGTTCATGACTTCATTATGAATGTTGAAGAAGCACTTCTTATGTGCATAGTCCTGTACTACCTTGCCCTCAGGAAGCACACAATCTGGTCAAGACAGTCAGATGAGATGAGAAATGACACCCAATAATCTCCACTATGTGATAAAGAGTGGTATTATAACAGCATAGTGAATTTTTTTTTCAGAGTTCAAAGATTAATGACTTATCAAGCACTCTTCTGGGAAAAAGCTCTCTGTCAGTGTTGGCGGATATGCTGATGATATGTCCTTATAGTTCTTTAAAAAATTATTTTATAGTTGCCCATTAGCATATGTTCAACTGATAACTAATGGGATATTGTTGGATGCACTGTGCATATAAGGGTTTCACTCAAAGCTTGAAGCATAGTAAATTATATATTATTGCTTAGTCTAACTGCTCTTTATAATGATATCATATTTCTAATGGAAAATATTAACATTAAAATTAATATTAGACTGGTGACTTGAGTTGAATTGAAATGGAAATGCTTTCTGTTGCCAAGAGGTGGCCATGGGTAGGATTTTGGACTCAGCTAGTATAAGATACTCTACATGAGAAATAAAGGGTAGTGTCTTATTCATCAACAGCACAGTCTCCCTAACAATTCAGGGAGTAACACTAAATGTGAGGCCCCAAAATCCCATTCAATTTAAATTATGAAAATACAGAAGAAAATCAGGAAAAACACATTATTTCAAAAGTATGCTTGGGTTAGGGGGAAAAAAACTGTCATGAACAAGTGATGCTAGGCAAAATGGAAAAATCTGCAGTATTATTATGCATTTAATAAAACATGAAGAAAAGTAATTTAAGAAGGCTTAAGGCAGGACTCCCAGAAAAGTTTATTTTAGGAGATGCAGGAAGATGCTATTATAGGCTCCAGTGTGTTTGAGGTGGGAAGGAGGCTGAACTCTGATTGCAAACATGGTTCAAGGCCTCAATTTGCCACTTACTGTTTTAGAATTACCTTAGTTTCTCTGTGAGTTGGTTATCTATAAAACTGAAGGACTGAAAATTATCTTGAATTTATTATTAGTGTTGTTTGTTTATTGTACTATCAAAATTTTATGGGCACATCATTTTAAGAGCTAGTTCTACAAAGCTTCTCTGAAAAACAGCATCTCCTCCCCTGACAGTTCTCATCCTTAGAGGAAACTACTTCTAATGCCAAATTATCACTTTTAATATTAGCCTCTGTATCTTTTAAGTTACATGCTTAGTTGCTAGTTTTTCTTATTGTGGTAACATGTACATGAGGTTTATCATTTTAAGCACATAATTCAGTGGAGACAAGGACATGCACATGACCGTGCGTTCACCACTGCCTTGTCTTTCTCTTCATCCCAAACCTAAACAATAATTCCCCAAGATCCCTTGCACCAGCTCCTAGTAGCCACTGTCCTCCTACCTGTCTTCATAGATTTAATTGCCCTAAGTATTCCACGTTAGTGAAATTATACAATTTCACTTTTTTGTGACTAGCTTATTCCATTTAGAACAATGTTTTACCAGTTCATTCATGTTGTAGCATAGGTCAGAATTTTCTTCCCTTTTAAGGTTGAATACTATTCTGTTGTATGCAAAAACCTCGTTTTGTTTATCCTTTCATCTGTCAGTGGCATTTGGGTTACTTCTACCTCTCAACTCTTGTAGTTAAAGCTACTATGAATATAGGTGTACAGTTCTTTTAAGTCTATACTCAGAATTGGAATTGTTGGATCATATGGCAACTGTGTTTAATTTTTTGAGAAACTGTCATACTGTTTTCTATAGTATAGCTGCATTAAAATTTACATTCCTATCAACCATGCAAGACAGTTCCCCATATTCTCATCAACACTTTTATTTTTTTAAATGGAACACTTCATGATTTTGTGTACGTAAACTATTATGAGTATACATAATTGTTGAGAATTGTTGGATCAGAAGTGAAATTGTTGGAACAAAATGTTCAAGGAAGTGTCTTCTAATTTTCTGTTTAAAAGAGCCAGCCCTGTTGCCCTTCACTCTAGAGTTCATCAAGAAAAGGTACTGAAAAGGGACTGGGGAGAGGTGAGAGATCTCAACGTTTAGGGGGGGTGTGTTCTGTTAGTATTTCTGGGTTCACAATACTCCCATATCTGCGCTGAATTTCCCCAAGTCCAGAAACCCTGTCTTTCTATTTCCAGAAAATAGGACTCCAGTATTTGGATGGGTGGAGAAAGGCATTTGGTTTGCTGGAAGAGTGGGAGAGAGTGATGTTCAGATCTAAATCCTTCTTAAACAAATGTTACCCAGTCTGCTGAAAGACCTGGCCTATAACCAAGTAGTCTGTAATCCCAGTGACTAGGGATGCTGAGGCAGGAGGAGGTGAGTTGGAGGCCAGCCTAGGCAACTTAGTGAGACACTGTCCAAAATTAGAAGAAAGTGAATGAATGAATGAATGAATAAAACATTACCCATTTCTTCAATAGCCCTAGTTTTGCCCCCACTTTCAGGGATACCTGGAGTTGCTGTCTCCTGACCTTGGGGATTTAGAAGTGGGCTATTTCTGAGCTTTCCCTCTGCTGGTTTAGGAATGAGGTCTAAATCAGTTATCTGGTCAAAGAGTAAAAAATTTCAGTTTTGGTGACCTATTCACAGCTTGGCAACAGTAGATAATTAAAATGTATACTTCCAAATAGCTAAAAGATATGATTTTAAACATTCTCACCAAAGGAAATGATAAATATTTGAGGTGATGGATATGTTGTTTTTTTATTTTTATTTTTTTATTCAACGTTGTTGTATTTGTAGTAGTAGTATGCATTACAATTCATAATACACACATAGAACTTCTTTTTACATAACACTGTATGCAAAGTATATTCGTACTATTTAAGTCTTCAATCATGCATTTAGGATAATGATATCCATCTTATTCTACCACCTTTTCTTTTTTTGCCTCCATCTCCCCTTGCTCCCTCCCCTTCCCTCCCCTTTGACCATTCTAGTGTTCCTCTAATCCTCCTATGTACCCTGACACCCAACACCACTGTGAATCGGCCTCTATATCGGAGAAAACATTCAGTATTTGGATTTTTGAGATTGACTAACTTCACTTAGCATTATATTCTCCAACTTCATCCATTTACCTGCAAATGCCATTATTTTATTCTCTTTTATTGTTGAGTAAAATTCCATTGTGTGTATATACCACATTTTTTTTAATCCACTCATCTACTGAGGGACATCTAGGTTGGTTCCATAACCTAAGCTATTGTGAATTGTGCTGCTATAAACATTGATGTGGCTGTGTCCCTGTAGTATGCTGTTTTTAAGTCCTTTGGAAATAGACCCAGGAGTGGAATGGCTGGGTCATAGGGTGGTTCCATTCCCAGTTTTCCAAGAAATCGATGGATATGTTAATTGACCTGATATTATCATTCCACAACCTACCTGTGCATGAAAACATCACACCGTACCACATATATAAAATTATTTGTCCATTAAAACTAACAAACAAAAAATCATCTTATTTCCTCTTATTCACCATTTTCCAACTTACATAATTTTGTTGTAAAGCAAAATGTACTCTTTATTCTTTTATTTTGTGTGTTTTACAACAACCTTTTTACTGTCATTTTTGTGAAATTTGAAGATCGTGAGAGTAAATATGTGCTCAGTCTTCTCTTTTAACCCAGAAAACTGTTTTCTGATTTTGAATCTAAAATGATGATGATGAATTGTGAGGACAAAAAAAAAAAAAAAAAAAAAAAAACCGCACAAAAAACAAGCCTAGTCTCAATCATGCCAGGCTGTGTTGTACAAGATAACAAGATACTTATTTTTCGTGATTATTAGGGCCTGTTTTAAACTAGCTATTTATTTGCTTAGTTACATAGCTATCATATTGGACAGGGACAGTAAGTAGGATGAAATTCCTAACAACTTCTTCTATAGCTTATCTTTTCTGGCAAAAGGGATGCAGAAAAGAAAATGTTAAGAGTCTTGGCTAAATGTGAGGGTTTGCTGTTTTAAATTATTTATTATCTCTTAGCCTCCAGTTAGTTTCAAATTTTTAATGTTTTAAAATCACATTTCTTTCAGCAAACAATAAGCAAAGCAATATATCTTTTCAAACTGTTATTTTCATTTAAAATATTTTCATGTTTATCCTTTGATTACACTAATTACATGAAGTAGGTTCAGATACAAAAAAATGAGGCATCAAAGAGACCTAATAACCTTCCTAAGAATATGCAATTATTAAGGATCTTTCTGGGGTTGGAACGGCCTTGGTTTTCTTCAACTATCTCTACTTAATGTCATAAGAACTGTCTACTCTCCTGAGAAGAGCCCAATCAGGAAGGAGATTTGAAGCAGAATTGTTACCCTTTATAACTACCTCCTGAGCACCAACCAACTATCTGACTGTATGCAAAATACTTTAAATTTTGTTATGATCTTCTTTCTTTATAGGATCAAATGGAGATGCAGAGAGGTTAAGAAACTTGCTGAAGTGTGCACAGCTAGTAAGTGCAGTCACCACGTTTGGAACCCAATTTCTTCTTACTTGAAAGCTCAGGTTCTTTTCATACACAGCTTCCTTTTGGGCACAGGTCAACTGCTTACTCTAATGGTAAAATAAAGGGAAATAGGTAATTGCTGTACTGTGTGCTAGAGGGTAGCAGGGTTATAGTGTGGCATTACCTAAGTGTGGGGAGTCTAAGGTGCACAGCAGGTTGAGTGATCAAAGAGACATTCCCTGTGCCTTGGGGAAATTGGAGTAATTTCCCCAAGAGTGCCATTGGGAAGGAGGGATGGCAGTGGTGGAGAGATAAGGAGGGTAAGAAGAGATAAGACTAGAGAAGCAAGTGGAGGAGGTAAGAGGTAAAGCACAGAAGAGTCTTTGAAATCTACCTTTCTCTTTTTGTAGTTTATTTTCAAAAAATTTTTGTGGAGAGAGATCCAAGATGGCGGATTAGAGGAAGGCGCACTTCAGGACAGTTCCGTGGAAAGAATCCAACAAAGCAGATAAATTGCCTTTCATTATATATATATGGACTGAAAATACCGATATCCTGGATGGTTTGATTACCACTACCAGAGAGAGAAAGAGACAAGCTGTCTGCAGCGGCTGGAGCCGCGAGGCTCCTACAAAACCGGCTGGGCGGTGCACAGGCCGTGCGAAACAAGGTCAGTGTGAGGAGACCGCGCTACTGCTGCAACCCCAGCCAAACTCACTGCACACTAGCGTGAAACCGGCGATAAAAACCAGTGACAACAGCCGGCGGGATTGGTGCTGGGGAGCCACGGGAGACCGCGGGTCCACACACCAGTTCGAATCCACACTCCACCTGACACGACCCTCGGTGTGGCTTCCCGGTGCGATCGGCAAGGATACGGGAGTCTGGGAGTCTGCGGAGCTGCTGTTGACTGGAAGGAGAGCGCCGCCATCTTTGAAAGCTGCAGGGGCTGGTCCTGACAAAGGGGAGGAGACGGAGAGCGACTGCTGCATCCACCCAGGGACTCTCCAGCTCTCTGAAGACAACGCACAGTTGGGTGAGACTTGGTTGGTCAGCAGGGGAAGGCGTTTCTGAGGCTGGCACAGCGGCCACAGGGGACTGCAACTGTGGGTGGGCTTGGGAGGGGGTGCCTTCTGGAAGATCCCCCTTCCCGGCGCCATTCATCTGCTGACACACACAGTCCCCCTGGGCCACTCCTTCACTGAACTGTGCAGCCGCTGGCCTAGGATGCAGCCTTGATTTCACTGACAGGATCACAGACTGTGATCCAATAGCAATTGGTTTGAACTGGAAAGGAAAAAAAGAGGGGGGCTTCCCAGGGCCCGTTTTGTCTGAGACTTGGGGTTTGACTTTTTTTTTTTTTTTTTCTTTTCTTTTCCCTTTCTTTTTATTGGTCTGCTTGATTTTCTGGATTGCAGGGAGGGTTTTTTGTTGTTGTTGTTGTTTGTATGTTTGTTTGTTTATTTTTCTTTTTCTTTTTTTGGCTTTGTTTTGTTCTGCTTTTTTTTTTTTTCCTTCCGCATTGATTGTTAGTGTGTTTATCTGCTTCCGCTCCCTTTTTTCTTTCATTCTTTTACTCCTTCTCACCATTGTATCTTTTCTTCCTCCTTCATCTTTCATGTTTACATCCTGCCAGTGCATACTAAACAGAGCCAAAAACAAGTTATACGCAAAACTTGGGATTTCTAGAACCGGCGCAATTGAACTGGGTAGCAAAGTGGTGTTATATATAGTTTACTCTCTATTTCCTTGATTCTCTCTCTCCTCTCTCTTACACCAATTCCTACTCTTTATCATTTTTTTTTCTTTTCCAACTTACTATATATATAAATTGATCTTTTTACCTAATTGTCAACCCCATTCTCTTTCTTCCATCGTCTACTGATACTAAACCACTTCCACTAAACCATTTCAATAGATATCTCTTTTCATACTTTCCAAGAAAGAACAATTCAAGACACTTCCTTCTTCCTAAACATAACACCTCTGTATCCAATACTTGAAGCTATAAAACCCTATCAGAAACGTACAGAGTAAATTGGAAATAATATCTGGGATAACAAAATCTGTACATTGTGACCAAACTTGGATTTTCTGAATAGAAAGTGTTAGGTTTTAAAAGTATAAAGGAATTATAAGGTGATCTGATAGCATTGTACTACAGGAACAACATAAGGCTTTAAGGTAAAATCGAAACAGTCAAGGTCCCACAGTGCAGGAAGAATAGACACACAAGCAACATGAAAAAACAAGGAAAGAAAATGACACAAACAAATCAAGATACCTCATCGGCAGATGTCATGGCAAGCACAGTTGGTCAAATGCCAGAGATGGAATTTAGAAATTACATATGCCAAATGTTTATGGAACTTAAGAATGAACTCAAAAATGAGATGAGGGAGCAGGTACAGGAGGCAAAAGATCATTTTGACAAAGAACTCCAAAAACAAATACAGGAAGTAAAAGATTACTTCAATAGGGAAATAGAGGCTCTAAAGAGAATCCAAACAGAAATTCCAGAAATGAAAGAAGCAATAAACCAAAATAAAAGCTCAATTGAAAACATCTCCAACAGAATAGACCATCTGGAAGATAGAACCTCAGACACTGAAGACAAAATATATGTCTTAGAGAAGAATTTAAACCATACAGCAAAACTTGAAGGAGCCTATAATCAAGGAGATAGCTAAAGATTGCGGTTAGCTGAGAGCCATAAAAGATGTTCTAGTTTCCACCTGATGTTGATACATTATTCAAAGAATCTTTGTATGCCCGTGAACACTGCGTGACGCACCTGTAAGCTCGAGCTGTAAGCACGTGTCCTTGTTAAAGCTATATGTATATAACTGGGTGAGGTTCGTTAGTGTGTGTGGGGAAGAAGAAGGTGGTGGTTGGAGTTAGAGCATTTGGAGTGATTGCTGGAGCTGGAGAGAGGAGAAGAATAAAAGACCTTTTTTCATTTTCATCCTGCCTCTGAATTTTCCTGTGGCGTTCGCTGCTCCAAGCGACTTCCGCTTCAGGCAGCGACAGGTGGCGGCCTGTACGGGGAATTCGGCGGCAAGGTAAGAAAAAAGAAAATTTAAAAAGATGGGAGCAAATATAACAAAAAGTCGGTTTATAAAAGCCATGAATGAAATTTTTGATATTGAGAACTCAGAGGATAGTGAGAAAAGTGAACAAGAAAGCATATCCTCTGACTCAGTGGAGACCAGCAAGGAGAGTAGGAATGTAAATTCAAAAGTAAGATCTGCAAAAGCCATCAGAAGCTTAATAAAATTAGCTGAGGAGTATGTACTCTCCTTAGAAACTGAAACTCAGGATACTAGTGAAAGTAATAATAGTAACAAGGAGCCAAACCATGAAAGTACAGTCTCCTCTACTGAGCCGGTTAGGAATTATGAAGCTAGTAGTGAAGAGGAATCAAAAAGCGATTCGGAGAGCACAGTCTCCAATAAAAAGAACAAAAAGAAATTAAAAAAGAGAAAAGGCCGTCAAATAGAGGAACCACTAGCGCCCTCTGCTCCTTCATGGATGGAATCCCTAACAGAAACAATAAAGAGTATGGATCAGAGTATACGTGCCCTTGAGGTAGAAATTGGCGGCCTTTCAGAGCGCTTATACGCTCTCGAACAACATAGACCGCAGGAGCACCTAGAACTGCCAGTATTTCAAAATGAACAGGGACAAAGATATCATGAGTTCCTAGACTTTAAAACAATAAAGAATTTTAAAGAGGCGGTAATGACCTATGGGCCTCAAGCTCCGTTCACATTAAGTATGATAGAGTCACTTAACACCCTAACCTTAGCCCCCTCAGATTGGAAAAGTCTATGCAGAGCGGTACTAAGTGGGGGACAATACCTAATCTGGAAAACTCAATTCCAGGAACTTTGTTCAGAAATAGCAAAGAGAAATGCTGCAGCAGGTTTCCCTCAACGCAATATAGATATGCTCACAGGGGAGGGTGAGTTCGCCGAACTACAAAATCAGCTACAATACGATCCAGGTGTGTATGCCCAGGTACACACTGCAGCTGTGAAAGCCTGGAAGACAATCTCAGGCACAGGGGATCTGCAAGGCAGCCTATCAAAAGTTATACAAGGGCCTAACGAACCTTATGCTGATTTTGTAGATAGGCTCTTAAAAACAACATCTAGAGTTTTTGGAGAAGTCGAGCAAGCTATGCCCCTAGTTATCCAATTAGCATACGAGAACGCTAATAAATATTGCCAGGATGCAATAAGGCCATGGAGAAGTAAAAAAGACTTATCAATTTATATCAGACTGTGCAAAGACATTAACGAGGCTGTTATCACAGGCAACGTAATTGCTGCAGTGATGAAAAATTCCTCCCCTCAAAATTCCCAAAGGTTTCAACCTAGAACAGGATATTCCAGACAAAATTATTATAATCAACCAAGATATGCTAAGCAATATCCCCCAAGGGTAATAAAATCAAATTCATACCGTGCTCCAGGCCGATGCCCCAGATGCAAAAAAGGTATACATTGGGCCAATCAATGCCATTCTAGATATGATATATATGGAAATGATTTATCAAGGATTTCAAAAAACGGGGCACGGGGCCCAATGCCCCGGGGCCCACAAATGTACGAGGCACTAGAGGAGGAAGGCCCTCAGATTCAAATGATTCCTCGTCACAGTCCCTCCTACCCATTAACTCCCTTATCAGAGGGACAAGAGGAAGTGCAGGATTAGATCTCTGTTCTACTGCCCGGATGGTCCTGACACCTGAAATGGGGGTTCAGCTGATTCCTACGGGAATCAGGGGACCTCTCCCTTCAGGAACTGTGGGACTAATCCTTGGGCGTAGTTCCAAAAGTTTATTAGGCTTTAATGTTATACCAGGGGTTATTGATTCAGATTATAATGGAGAGATTAAAATAATGCTAAGTACACACAGGGGCATCATCTCCGTAAATCAAGGAGACAGAATCGCACAGCTGCTCCTCATTCCCAGTCTCCATAATTCTTTTAAAAGCATGCCACAAAATAGAAATAGCAGAGCATTCGGTTCCACTGGTTCAGGACCTATGGCTTTCTGGGTCCAGGACTGTTCACGGAGGCCTATGTGCAAATTAAAAATTCAAGGTATAGAGATGGAGGGGCTGATTGATACAGGAGCTGACTCTTCCATCATAAATCTACAACAATGGCCTAAGCACTGGCCTCTACAGAAAGCCTCAACCAGTTTAAGAGGCTTGGGATACAGTAATACCCCAGCTCAAAGTGCTGTAATCTTAAATTGGCAAGACAATGAAGGCCATACAGGAACATTCAAACCCTATGTTTTAAACAGCTTGCCAGTTACCCTATGGGGAAGAGATATCTTACATCAAATGGGGTTACACCTAGCGACCAAGCCTGCAGGTGTTAAGAATAAAAATCCTACTCATAATAAAAAAAGCAAAGGACATTTTTTCTAGGGGCCACTGAGAAAACAATTTTAAAAATACCATGGCTCTCTAATAAGCCAGTTTGGGTCCCTCAGTGGCCCCTATCCAAAGAAAAATTGCAAGCGGCCCACCAATTAATTAAAGAACAATTAGAAGCAGGACACATAGAGCCTTCCACCTCTCCCTGGAATTCTCCCATATTTGTAATTAAGAAAAAATCAGGAAAATGGAGACTATTACAAGATCTAAGACAAATTAACAAAACAATGCAAATTATGGGCCCTACTCAACCTGGACTTCCTAATCCTGTAGCTATTCCAAAAAACTATTACCTTATAACCCTTGATATAAAGGACTGTTTCTTTTCCATTCCCCTACATCCTCTGGATGCCCCCAGGTTTGCTTTTTCAATTCCTTCTATTAATAATAATGGCCCTGATAAAAGATATCAATGGAAAGTATTGCCGCAGGGAATGGCAAATAGCCCTACACTGTGCCAACTATATGTGGACAGAGCTATACAGCCCATTAAAAACAAATATCAAGACCTTATGTGTCTACACTACATGGACGATGTTTTATTAGCTCACCCTAATCAACAAATCTTATTTAATATATTTAGTGAAATAACAAAAAATCTAAAAAAATATGGATTATATATAGCAGAAGAAAAAGTTCAAAGCAGATCACCTATACTATATTTAGGCTTTAAAATCATGGATACTTTTGTTAAACCCCAAAAAATTCTAATAAGTAAAGAACATTTGACCACCCTCAATGATTTCCAAAAATTACTGGGTGACATTAATTGGCTTCGCCCTACACTAAGCCTCACTACTGGACAATTAAAACCCTTATTTGACATCCTTCGTGGGAACCCTGACCCATCCTCACCTCGAACATTAACTCCTGAGGCCAGGAGAGCTCTAAAATTAGTAGAACAGGCCATTGAAAGATCCCATTGCGATAGATTTGATTTTGCACAACCACTAATATTGATTATTATTCCTTCACAATATACTCCAACAGGAGTATTTTGGCAACAGGGACCTATATTATGGATACATTTGCCTGTCTCTCCTAAAAGTACAATTGAGTCTTATACCTCCATGGTAGCTAAACTTATTCTTCAAGGACTTAAAACCTCTACTAAAATATTTGGAATTCATCCCGCTACTATTATTACTCCTTATTCATCGTCACAGGTTGAATATTTGTGCTTCAATGATAATGATTGGGCTATAGCTAGATGCTCTACTTCTGCAAATTTTGACAATCATATTCCTAAATCTCCTATACTGTCCTTTTGTATCAATCATCCTATCATATTCCCACAGGTAATAAAAAATCAACCCATTCCTAAAGCATTTAATGTATTTACAGATGGATCCTCTAACGGTACTGCTGTAGTAGTCACTCAAAATGAAAAAATGATTCATATCACTAATCAAAAATCAGCTCAATTAGTGGAACTCGAAGCTATAATAATAGCTCTGGAAAATTTTAAAGAACAGCCTATGAATATTTTTTTCAGACAGCCATTATATTGTACATGCTGTCCCAAAATTGGAGCTAGCAGGTCCAATAGCACCACATACTCCAGCTTTTAAATTGTTTTCTCAAATCCAAAATCTCCTATGGCAACGAAAAGAACCTTTATTTATAGGTCACATAAGAGCTCACACTAATCTGCCTGGTCCTCTCCATGAAGGTAATCAAAAAGCTGACGCCCTCACTAAAACAATATTTATATTTACTACAGTACAACAAGCTACTTTATTTCATTCCCAGTTCCACGTTAACAGCACTACCTTAAGACAAAAATTTAAAATCACAAAAGAACAAGCTCGTAGAATTGTAAAAGAATGTCCATCTTGTGTAACACTCTTGCCCAATCCACATTATGGGGTTAACCCACGAGGTTTGTTGCCCAATCATTTGTGGCAGATGGATGTCACCCATGAGCCAAGTTTTGGAAAATTACGATTTATTCATGTCACCATAGATACATGCTCAGGCATGATTTTTGCTTCTTTACATTCCGGAGAAAAAGTTAAAGATACTATATCTCATTGTCTGCAAGCTTTTGCTGCATTGGGCATCCCCAAAATGCTTAAAACAGATAATGGCCCTGCATATACATCCACATCCTTCAAACAATTTTGTACAAAGTTCAATATTATCCACAAAACAGGTATCGCTTATAATCCTCAGGGACAAGGAATAATTGAAAGAGCAAATCGGACACTTAAAAATATGTTACTAAAGCAAAAAGATGGAAACTGGAAAAATCCTAAGGACAGATTGGCAGTTGCCCTGTTTACCCTAAATTTCTTAACTTTAGATTCTAATGGACATTCGGCTGGAGATAGACACTGGAACCCACACCAACAACATAAACCTTTGGTTTACTGGAAGGATGTTCTCTCAGGTACATGGAAGGGTCCAGACCCAGTATTAATTTGGGGGAGAGGATCTGTTTGTGTTTTTCCAAAGCACGAATCCTCTCCAATATGGATACCATCTAGATTGATAAAGCAGGTACAAAGTCAAAGGGATCAAGACGAAGTTATTGAGGAGTCTAGATTGAATAAACAAGTGCAAGGTCAAGAGGACCAAAATGAAGGTATGGAGTGATTCCCTTAAAAGAGTTCTCCATTAAATTTACAACTTAAATTTCATCCTTCCCGGCCGGGACAAGAAGATCTCTCTTCAGTGTATACACAATTGTAATTTTTTTTTCTCTTTTATATATGTCTTTATGTCTGTGCATTTGTCTAAATTTCATGTTAATGTGATGTCACAAATATGTTTATATGTGCGTCTGTCTAGTGTGACGTCACAAATAATTAAGCGCTTAAAAAAAAAAAAAAAAAAAAAAGGTAGATAGATATAGATCCAAATAACAAATAACGTTAATTCATTTAAGCTTAGAATATTCTAATTTGATAATCAATAGATAGATAGATAAATAGATATTTATATAAGTTCAGAATATTTTTAGATAATCAATTATAATGATAATCAATTTTGATTTATAGTTGTCTCCGGGACTTCTCTTCAGCTGTGAATATGTTTAATGTTATATAACCTGATATTTTGGTGTTCCGACAGAGGATCATTTATTTGTTATTGACTTCATTTGTTTAGTAGCTGATTAATTTGAATTATTTCAACAGGTATAGGATTGCTGTGTATATAGAGACTCGAGGATTCCAGCTAACAAATTATTTTTCCAAAATGCCTTTAGCTTTTCTTTATCTTTAATGCAGTAAACACCCTCAGTTTCTCTTTGATTATTTCTGAATGTGATATTTTGCCAGCTTATGTTTGTGGGAGCTTGAGCAGCAATGTGTGTGAGCAGAGATCAACTTTTATTTTCTACTCTAATAGTTCTTTTTTTTTAGTTTGACAGCTCACCTTTTGATCTCAGTGCTGGAATAGCACTGCCTTTCCCTTAATAATGGATGCTTGAGTTTTTAGGTAGCGGGCCCTGAAGATTTGCCGGTGGAAATGTCTGGACATAAAAAAGACGGCTGCTGCTACAACTGCAGGGACCGCGGTCGCTGCAAGCATCCCTGCTGCTCAAGCATCAACAACCTCACCAGCAGTGTGGCCTCTGCTCTGCATGCATGGGGCCTCCTGAATCTATGTGTTATAACTTATGGACATTTTGATTTTCCATTATTTTGGGACATTGCGGGACAATGCCTTGCGGGTATTTGTCTAAGAGAACTCAGTGCGTTACTTGATGAAACTAAGGGCAGCTGATTGGCTTAAAGAACTTGATACGCTATGGAAACTTGGCTCGTCAGCAGTAGGCTTGCCGCCTTAAAGCCGCAGCATCTCCTAAAAATTGGACGGCTGTTAGTCAACACACAGTCGATCCTGAAGGGCTCTATTGGATGGCTGGTTAGCCTATGACGGGTAAGATCCCCAGAGGGGGACAACCTAAGACACGGCACAGTCGCACGGGACAGTCTAATGTGGCCGGCATGTCAACCTAAGCCAGGAGTCAGGACAGCCTAGACTCCCATGACGGGTAAGAATGTCGGTTGCACATGGACGTCCTAGAACATCCCCTCTTTTAAAACTAAAAGGGGGAAATGAAGGAGCCTATAATCAAGGAGATAGCTAAAGATTGCGGTTAGCTGAGAGCCATAAAAGATGTTCTAGTTTCCACCTGATGTTGATACATTATTCAAAGAATCTTTGTATGCCCGTGAACACTGCGTGACGCACCTGTAAGCTCGAGCTGTAAGCACGTGTCCTTGTTAAAGCTATATGTATATAACTGGGTGAGGTTCGTTAGTGTGTGTGGGGAAGAAGAAGGTGGTGGTTGGAGTTAGAGCATTTGGAGTGATTGCTGGAGCTGGAGAGAGGAGAAGAATAAAAGACCTTTTTTCATTTTCATCCTGCCTCCGAATTTTCCTGTGGCGTTCGCTGCTCCAAGCGACTTCCGCTTCAGGCAGCGACAAAAAACTTGTTAATAATCATGAACATAACATCCAGGAATTATGGGACAGCATAAAAAGACCAAACTTAAGAGTGATTGGCGTAGAGGAAGGGGCAGAGTTTCAAGCCAAAGGAATGAGTAATCTATTTAATGAAATAATTACAGAAAATTTTCCAAGCTTGAGGAATGAAATGGAAAACCAAGTTCAAGAGGCATACCGAACACCAAACAAACAAAATCTCAACAGAGCCACACCTAGACACATTATAATGAAAATGCCTAATACACTGAGCAAGAAGAGAATACTAAAAGCCACAAGAGAAAGGAAGCAAATTACATATAGGGGGAAACCAATCAGATTATGTTCAGATTTTTCAACCCAGACCTTAAAAGCAAGAAGATCCTGGAATAGCATATTTCAAGCTCTGAAAGAAAAGGGATGTCAACCAAGAATCTTATATCCAGCAAAATTGAGCTTTAGATTCGAAGATGAAATAAAAACCTTCCACGACAAGCAAAAGTTAAAATATTTCACAACTCGAAAGCCAGCACTTCTGAACATCCTGGGCAACATTTTTCATGAAGAAGAAGAAAGATGATAACGAAAATCAACAAAGGGAGATATTAAACTAAAGGAAATACCAACCAGAAGAGAAACCAAATCAAGCTAAAGACCATAAGTCAAATAAAAATGGATGGGAATAAAAATCACATCTCAATAATAACCCTGAATGTTAATGGCCTAAACTCGCCAATCAAAAGACATAGATTATCAGAATGGATTAAAAGAAATGACCCAACAATTTGCTGTCTCCAAGAAACACACCTCATAGAAAAAGACATCAACAGACTGAAAGTGAAAGGCTGGGAAAAGTCTTATCACTCACATGGCCGGCGGAAGCAAGCAGGGGTTTCCATTCTCATATCAAATAAGGTAGACTTCAAACCAAAATTAATCAAGAGGGACAAAGATGGATATTTCTTATTACTTAAGGGAACCATCCATCAACAGGATATAACAATCATAAATCTGTATGCCCCAAATAATGGAGCACCTACATTCATCAAACAAACGCTTCTTAAGTTCAAGAGTAAAATAGACCACAACACAGTTATTCTAGGGGACTTCAACACACCTCTCTCACCAATGGATAGATCATCCAAACAAAAGCTAAACAAAGAAACTTTAAGCCTCCTCAAAACAATTAACAATTTAGACCTAACAGACATATATAGAATATTTCATCCCTCAGTAAACGAATACACATTTTTCTCAGCAGCACATGGCTCCTTCTCCAAAATAGACCATATATTATGTCACAAGGCAACTCTCAGCAAATATAAAAAAATAGAGATACTACCCTGCATGCTATCGGACCATAAAGGGATGAAATTGGAAATCAACAACAAAACAAGGAATAAGAAAAACTACTCCATCAACTGGAAGCTAAACAACATGCTACTGAATGAACAAGGGGTTGAAGAAGACATCAAAGAGGAGATCAAAAAATTCCTAGAGGTAAATGAGAACACAGATACATCATATAGAAATCTCTGGGACACTATGAAGGCAGTAGTAAGAGGAAAATTCATTGCACTGAGTTCATTCCTTAAGAGGAAAAAAAACCAACAAATAAATGACTTAACATCACACCTCAAAGCATTAGAAAAAGAAGAACAGACCAACACCAAGAGCAGTAGAAGACAGGAAATAATTAAAATCAGAGCAGAAATTAATGAAATTGAGACTAAGGAAACCATTCAAAGAATTGACAAAACTAAAAGTTGGTTCTTTGAAAAAATAAACAAAATTGACAGACCCTTAGCAATGCTAACGAAAAGAAGAAGAGAAAAAACTCAAATTACTAACATTCGTGATGAAAAAGGGAATATCACAACAAACACCTCAGATATACAGAATATAATTAGAAATTACTTTGAAAACTTGTACTCTAATAAAATAGAAAATACTGAATGCATTGACAGATTTCTAGAGTCATATGATTTGCCTAAACTGGATGTGGAGGCTATACATAATTTAAATAGATCAATTACAAGCGAAGAAATAGAAGATGTCATCAAAAAGCTACCAACAAGGAAAAGTCCAGGACCTGATGGGTTTACAGCCGAGTTCTATAAGACTTTCAAAGAAGAACTAATACCAATGCTCTTCAAACTATTTCAAGAAATAGAAAAAGAGGGAGCTCTTCCAGACTCTTTCTATGAGGCCAATATTACATTAATTCCAAAGCCAGGCAAAGACACATCCAAAAAAGAAAACTTCAGGCCCATATCTTTAATGAACATAGATGCAAAAATCCTCAACAAAATCCTGGCAAATCGGATACAAAAACATATCAAAAAGATAGTGCACCACGATCAAGTGGGGTTTATCCCAGGGATGCAAGGCTGGTTCAATATTCGGAAATCAATAAACATAATACATCACATCAATAGACTTAAAGACAAAAATCATATGATCATCTCAATTGACGCAGAAAAAGCATTTGACAAAATACAACACCCCTTTATGTTGAAAACACTAGAAAAACTAGGAATATCAGGAACATATCTTAACATAATAAAAGCTATTTATGCAAGGCCCCGAGCTAACATTATCTTAAATGGAGAAAAATTGAAAGCATTCCCTCTAAAAACTGGAACAAGACAGGGATGTCCCCTTTCACCACTGCTATTTAACATAGTACTGGAAACTCTGGCCAGAGCAATTAGACAGACGAAAGAAATTAAAGGGATCAAGATAGGAAAAGAAGAGCTCAAATTAGCACTATTTGCTGATGACATGATAATCTACCTAGAAGACCCAAAAAACTCTACCAGAAAACTTTTACAACTAGTAAACGAATTTGGCAAAGTTGCAGGATACAAAATCAATACACATAAGTCAAAGGCATTTGTGTACATCAGCGACAAAGACTCTGAAAGGGAAATGATGAAAAATACCCCATTTGCAATAGCATCAAAAAAAATAAAATACCTGGGAATCAACCTAACGAAAGAGGTGAAAGACCTGTATAACGAAAATTATAGAACACTAAAGAAAGAAATTATAGATGAACTCAGAAGATGGAAAGACCTACCTTGCTCTTGGATAGGCAGAATTAATATTGTCAAAATGTCCATACTACCAAAAGCATTATACAGATTTAATGCAATTCCTATCAAAATCCCAATGTCATTCTTCAAAGAAATAGAAATAGCAGTCATGAAATTCATCTGGAAAAATAAGAGACCCAGAATAGCCAAAGCAATCCTGAGCAAGAAAAGTGAAGCAGGGGGCATCACCATACCAGACTTTAAATTATACTATAGAGCAATAGTAACAAAAACAGCATGGTATTGGCACCAAAACAGACTGGTGGACCAATGGTACAGAATTGAGGATACAGAGACTAATACATTTAATTACAGCTATCTTATATTAGACAAAGGTGCCAAAAATGTACAGTGGAGAAAGGATAGCCTCTTCAACAAATGGTGCTGGGAAAACTGGAAATCCATATGCAACAAAATGAAATTAAACCTTTATCTCTCACCATGCACAAAACTCAATTCAAAGTGGATCAAAGACCTAGGAATTAGATCAGAGACAATACACCTAATAGAAGAAAAAGTAAGCTCCAATTTCCAACATGTTGGATTAGGCCCCAAGTTCCTTAATAAGAATCCTGTAGCGCAAGAATTACTACCAAGAATTAATGAATGGGATAGATTTAAACTAAAAAGCTTCTTTTCAGCAAAAGAAACAATCAGTGAGGTGAATAGAGAGCCAACTAATTGGGAACAAATATTTAATACATGCACATCAGATAGAGCACTAATCTCTAGAATATATAAAGAACTCAAAAAACTTTACACTAAAAAAACAAATAACCCAATCAATAAATGGGCTAAGGAATTGAGAAGACACCTCTCAGAAGAAGATACACGATTAATCAACAAATACATGAAAAAATGTTCAACATCGCTGGCAATTAGAGAAATGCAAATCAAAACTACTCTAAGATTTCACTTCACTCCAGTCAGAATGGCAGCCATCAAGAACACAAGCAACAATAAATGTTGGAGAGGATGTGGAGAAAAAGGCACACTCATACATTGCTGGTGGGACTGCAAAATGGTGCAACCGTTATGGAAAGCAGTATGGAGATTTCTTGGAAAACTGGGAATGGAACCATCCTATGACCCAGCCATCCCACTCTTGGGTCTATTCCCAAAGGACTTAAAAACAGCATATTACAGTGACACAGCTATCTCAATGTTTGTAGCTGCACAATTCACAATAGCTAGGTTGTGGACTCAACCTAGATGTCCCTCAGTAAATGAGTGGATTAAGAAAATGTGGTATATACGCACAATGGAATTTTACTCAGCAATAAAAGAAAATAAATTAATGGCATTTGCAGGTAAATGGATGAAATTGGAAGACATAATGCTAAGTGAAGTTAGTCAGTCTCAAAAATCCAAGTACCAAATGTTCTCTCTTATATAAGGAGGCTATTTCAAAGTATTGTTGGATGGGGTACATAGGAGGATTAGAGGAACACTAGAAAGGTCAAGGGAAGGGAGGGTAAGGGAGGGAGCAAGAGGGGAGGGAGGGGGGGAAAAAAAAGGTGGTTGAATGAGACGGATATCATTTTCCTTAATGCATGATTGAAGACCTAAATTGTACGAATATACTTTGTATACAAACAGTTGTATGTAAAAAGATACTAAATATATGCACTATGAGTTGTACATATTAAAAATTATAAAAAAAAAAATTTGTGGTTCTGGGGCTTGAATCCATGGCTTGGTACAGGCCAGGCAAGGGCTCTACCACTGAGCCACACCCCCTGCCAAGAGCCTTTAAAATACAATGAGGAAATTAGGATTATCCTCAAGCTAATGGGGAACTTTTGAAGGGTGTCTAGCAAGGGAGTGGTATATGTACAGATTCGCATTTTATACACATCATTCCTGTGGTTGCAGAGAAGTTGGGGGGGAGAGGGAGGAGTCAAGAGTGAGTCTCAAGTCTCTGTCTTGGACAAGTGGACAGGTGGTTCCATTCACTGAGACAGGGAACCACCTCGGGAAAACAAATCTTTCACCAGATCTTGGGGGCTGGGGATCTGATTGATTAGAGCTGATTTTGCACCAGAAAAATCAGTGTATGTTTAGAAGTGGATAGGTCTTACATTCATGATTACTATCAGAATTCCTTAAGTCTTAAGAAAGCTGGGCATTCTTGTATTCTTCCCAGTTGAAAATCACGATTGTTGAAAAAAAAAAAAAAATGAAGTTGATCTATACAAGCACTATGGCTTTCATAGATTGACTGTTTTAGATGAATTGCCTTATAAAACCAAGTGAATTTCCATATATTCCTGGTGTGACTCCATCCTGAGGCCTTTCTAATGAAATGAAAATGTGAAAATTGTAGAAGACATCAAATTCCTTGATGATCAATTCATTACAGTGGCTGTTTTTGTTTTTTTTTTTTTTGTTTTGTTTTGTGTTGTTTTTGTTTTTGTTTTGTTTTTTGTTTTTTTTGGTACCGGGGATTGAACTCAGGGGCAGTCGACCACTGGGCCACATCCCCAGCCCTTTTTTTTTTTTTTTTGTATTTTGTTAGAGACAGGGTCTCACTGAGTTGCTAAGTGCCTCGCCATTGCTGAGGCTGGCTTTGAACTCAAGATCCTCCTGCCTCAGCCTCCCAAGTGCGAGGATTACAGGCGTGCGCCACCGTGCCTGGCTCAGTGGTTGTTTTTTTGATGACGACGTAAATTCTAATAAAGGGCTAAAATGTATTTAACTTCATTTCCCAGGAAACTTGGGGCTAACGAGGTTATTTTGTTAATGTTAAGCTATATGGTGAAAACAGCAGTGACTTATGACTCCATCTAATAAAGGAATTTCTAGGGCCCTTTGCGCCATCAGTGCCCACACCGTGGTTTATAAAAGTAGAGACCTTGGCTTTCACAGCACACAGTTCCCTAAAGTTCTGCTTATGGCTTTTGAAAGCTTGGGTCCCCTCATTGTTTTCCCTAAGGGCCCAGATGCAGGTTACAGTCTTTCTTGGTAAAGAGTGGGGGTTGGGGGGGGTCCTCTGTCCTGCCCTCCACCTCTCCCAGTGAGGGACTTCAGGCAGTTTGCAGTCCAAGGGCGTTTCCTGGATCCAGACCAAGAGGGAACTGCGGGTCAAGCCTCAGGACTTCATATTTAGAAAAAAAGCATCCTTTTGCCTAACAGCGCTTCTCAAACTTGTCTCCGAAGGACCTCCCTGATGCCTACCTACCCCGATGGTCTCTCTCGCCCAACTACATTTATTTTAAGATCAGTCGTTATTTTAAAAACGAACGCAAAGGTTATATTCTACCTCTTCAGCTTATCCTTTTTAGTTTCACCCACACGAAGTTCTAATTCCCCACTTCCACGAACGCATTCTCTGTTTCTGCTCCAACTCCACGCCTCACGCCCCGCGCCCCCTTGACCCAGACCGGGTTCACCACCTTGGCCCCACTTTGAGGACCCAGGGGACCTTTGTATCAAAAGGCGGGGTCAGAGGAGTGTCCTCCCCCCAGACCCCGCCCTCCAGCCGCCTCCCAGGAGGGCGCCCGGCTCTGGGCGTCCCAGGGGACCTCGAGTCCGAAGCGCGCAGATGGCGATGGCTTTCACCCCAAGCCCCGGGGACTCTTTGGGGACGCTCGGCTCTGCAGCCAGGGAAAGGCTGCGACGGGCCGCGGGGATCCTGGCGCACGTCTGCGGACTAGCCCGGAGCATGAAAAGGTAAGTGCCGCCCAGGTGCTGGCCGGCCCGGCCAGGGCCGCCCCTGCCCTCCGCGCCCGGTTCCGCAGCCTCCACCGCCGGGCTCCTGGGCCAGGACCCAGGCAACCAGCCAAAGCGGCGAAGTCCGCCCCCTCCACTAACTTGTGGAGATCCTTAAGGGGAAAATCTCTGCTGCCTTCTCCCGGGGACCGTGTGTAGTCGCCAGTGACCCATCTCACCTTCTCTAAGTGAATCAGAGGAGTCAATTTGGCCCCCAAAACAAAGAGACAGACGGAGGATGTCTCAGGTTTATCACGTTTGCCTCTGGAGCGTGCAGGAGTCAGAGACACTTCTCAAAATTCAAATGACCAGCAAATTTATGAAAAAAAAAAAAAAAATGCTCCACTTCACTAAATCATGGAAATGTAAATCAAAACCATAATGATATATCCTCTTGTTCTAGTTAGAATGGTGGTTAAACAAAGAGACAAAAAAAAAAAAAAAAAAAAAAAAAAAAAAAAAAAAAAAAAAAAAAAAAAAAAGAAAGAAAGAAAGAAAGAAAGAAAAGCAAACCCTGGCAAGGATGTGGCAAAAAGAGAACTCTCATACATCAGTGGCAGGAATGTAAATTAGTGCAACCGCTGTGGAGAACAGTATGGCAATATGGAAGTTCCTCACAAAACTAAAAGTAATCTACATATATCTGGCTGTCCTGCTTCTAGGTATTATATCCAAAGGAAATGATTATCAGCATATCAAAGAGACACCCATACACTCATGTTTATTGTTGCATTACTCATAATAGCTATGGAATCAAGCTAGATATCTATCAACAAAAGAATGGACAAAAATACGGAGTATATATACATATATGTGTAAATATGCACGTATATGTATATACATATAAAAATGATATTTTGTTTCTTGCTGTAAAATGGATGGAACTGGACTACATGTTAAGTGAAATAAGCCAGATACAGAAAGACAACGTCTGCGTGTTCCGTTAAACACGGGATGTAAAATTAAAAAATGTTTGTCAGAATGTATAAATAGTGATTGCTAGGGGCTGGGAATGGTGGAGGAGAGAGGGGATAGTGGGAGGTTAGATAATGGGTACCCAACACAGGTAGACAAGTTCTAGCATTCTACAGGACAGTGGGGGAACTACAGTTCACAGTAACTTATTATATATTTTATGAATAACTAGAAGAGAGGAAGAGCTTGAAGGCATCACTCTCTCCTAAAGAGATTAATGTAGTTTGGCCTGTGGAAAGGGTCAGGTTTCAATGGGACTGTATTAGTGTCCATAAAAAATGTTTTGTTATAAGTGAGTCCAGCAGCTCCCCCAAGTCCCTCTTCTGCATGCTCACCACTCACATGCATTCCCACCACTGTGATGCCATCTGCCATGAGGTGCTCAGCAGAACTAAGAAGATGGTAATGCCATGCTCTTGAACCCCAAACCGTGAGCTAAACAAACTCTTTTCTTTGTAAACTCCTTGGTCTCAGATATTTTGTTGTAGTAACAGAAAATGGACTGAGAGAACCACCTTGATATTAAGTTGTCAGTTTCACCTTATTTTTTGAATCCATGCCATAGAGTTTAACTTCACATCCTGGCTTGGACGTTAATCTGTGTATGTTCTACTCTAGTTGACATATTTCCATACGAGCTTGTTATTGTGCATAGTTTCTCCATCAAGTAGGCACTTATTTTTTTCTACGTAATTTTCCTTTTGATGTATGTTATCTTTCCTGCAGATACATTGAGAAGAGTCAAGCAAAAGGGTGGGCACTGTTTTACTTGAATATGAAGAATCATCCTGCTAATGAACTATTGTTTACCACGAGTGATTTTTCTAAATACAATGTGGTTAGTATTTTCTGTTTGCATCCTAATTAATAACTATGGTTTTTTAGAATAGCAAAATCTGTAATACACTAAAATTTTTAAAAATTATAAACGTGATGAACAATTATAAGATATCACCTATGGTAAAGGTTAAAGAAAAGGACAACCATGTTCATTGTTTCCAGGACATGGAGAAATGGACACTTTCCTCCTCTTGTAGTGGGAATGTAAATTCCTACAAGGGATCTGGAGGTCAATTTGACAATACATAATAATGTCCAGAATGTGCATGCCACATTCCTTGGCTTAAGGATCACCTCTGCTGTATTTTTCTTGGCAATTCCAGTTTTAGAAATTCACCTCATGAGTATGATTGGATAAGTGTACACATTTGTATATTCAAGAAGGTTCTTTCGATCGTTCATATAAGTTTTTTAAACGAAAGCAATGTACGTTTCAACTGTTTTCATTTTTGACATGTAAAAAAGTGTTATTTCTACTATAAAATTGTCATAGTTATTTTTAAAAAATTGAAGTAAAATGAAAGTAATTCATGTTTCATGAAAGAAATTTGGAATTTATAGAAAGGTCATAAAGAAGAAAATGAGGGGCTGGGGTTGTGGCTCAGTGGTAGAGCGCTTGCCTAGCACGTGTGCGGCCTGGGTTCGATCCTCAGCACCACGTAAATAAACACATTGTGTACAACGAAAGCAAATAAATAAATATTTTTAAAAAAGAAGAAAATGAAAATGATTAAAGAATTCCATCCCCAAGAAGACAGATGATCAATCTTAACATTTTGGATATTTACTTCCTTCCTTTCTGTGGATATGAATGTATTCATCATTTTCATGGTGATATATGTTTGGTAGACCAGTTTGAAATTTTAGTATATTCACTACTAAACATAATTTGAGGTTATTATTCATATCATTCTATCAAATTAAAACTTAATTCTGAAAATTAGTTTATTATGTTTAATAATGATTAAGTTTATTAAAATTAGAAATTTAGTTTATTCTATCAGATTAAAAGTCAATTCAAGCCGGGCGCGGTGGTGGCGCACGCCTGTAATCCCAGCACTTTGGGAGGCTGAGGCAGGAGGATCGCGAGTTCAAAGCCAGCCATCAGCAATGGCAAGGCACTTAGTAACTCAGTGAGACCCTGTCTCTAAATAAAATACAAAAAAGGTCTGGCGATGTGACCCAGTGGTCGAGTGCCCCTGAGTTCAATCCCCAGTACCACAAAAAAAAAAAAAAAAAAAAAAAAAAAGTCAATTCAAAAACTTCATGTATTATGCTTCATTTTTTTAAAACTGTGTATGTATAGTTAGTAAGTATATGGATAGCAAATAAAAACAATTCATTCTCAATTATTTTATTTGGTACAATTCAATCATTATTATTGGTCATATCAGTAACAGTTTTCTTCTGGTTGCAGGCACTCATTAGAATAGATTATGTAGGGTTAGTCAGGGTGAAAGTTCATTTTTCATGGCCCTGTGTGAATAACGTTACTAAATCCATTAAAACAGTTCCAGCTAGGCCCGAGTATTAATTTGCCCGTACCGCGTAGTTTCCAACGTAGGCAGGGAGCAGAGTGAAGCAAAGTTCCTTGGCTTAAGGATCATGTGCTGTGTCATCTCTGTCGAATTTCTTGAGTATATGAGACCACATTCATATAACTTTTATTATAGCATATTGTTATAATCATTTAATTTTATTATTAGTTATCATTAATCCCTTACTATGCATACTTTAAAATTAAATGTTATCGTAGGTGTGTAGGTATAGAAAATAGTATGTTTGGGGTTTGGTACTGTCTGTAGTTTTAGGCATTCACAGGGAGTGTTTGAGCATATCCTTCACAGATAAGGAGGGGACTGTAAATACTGCTGACCCTCTTTTAAAGGTACACGAAGTCTGTTTGGTGAGCCTGAGGTTAACTTCACCCACCCAGTGACTCATAATCATAACTCACAAAATAGCATTTTATTGTGCAAACAACCCTCAACTTATTGTAATGATCTTGTTGTCTTAGTTATAATCAAACATGCCTACGCATAACGGTCAATAAATTCCATTACTTCCTACTTCAATTGCTTTAAGTCAATCTGTTTCTTCAAGTTATTTCAACAAAGTTTATGTGCAGGGTTTAAAGTCAATATTACATAAACATACCGCTTCGTGTTTCCCAGACTGTAAATCCTTCTCAGATTTTTAGAAGAAATCGTGTCCATGGGAACAAGTGGCATACATTCAATGTAAATACACTTTATTTTACAGAGCAAAAAATTTGAAAAGCTGAAGACATTGTTGTTCATTCAGCCTAAACAAAGAAGCCAAGAAAATCTCAGAGAGGTAAAGAAGAAAAAAAATATATTTTCCTGATACATGATTATTACAATGTTAGTCAATTATGCTTTTCTTCTATCAGTTTCAACAAATACAAGTTAACACATAAAAAATCATGCCAAATAATTTTACTTACATTTTTACCATCCTAATCCTTGACTTTAAACTTTAGAAGTTTAGAAATCAAAATGAGATTAAATAAAAGTAGTTGAGATGTTAATATTTTCTTTCAGTCTAGTGAAGCAATTATTTTCTTTCATTACTTTTTTACACTGATTGAAGAAATTTTAATCCTTGAGTTTCTACTTTGTGTTCCATTTATTTGAGGTATTTGACATAAATAATTGATTGTGAATATAAATCAATTTCTTTAAAGCCTATTAAAATGTTTTCCATAATTTTAACTTACTAATCTTTGAATGAATTTCAGTGATCCATTATTGGATATGAATCTGTCCCTAAGAAATTAGGTGAACCTATTCTATTTCTATTAAAATTTTAATACACTTAGGCAAATCAGATTTGTATTTGTTGTTTTTTAGCCTCTAAAGAATGTTGTATGTTTTATGAACCAGCTATAAAGTAAAAAGATGTATTGATTTTTAAACATTTTAAGATATAAAACATTTCAGAGTATCCTAAAGAATAAAGTACCATATTAAAGTATTAATCATTATTTTTGGCATCAGACATTTCTAAATGTGGGTGTTTTCTGTGCTTTGACATTGCCTCGAATGCACCTACACCATTTTTACCTGGGGGAATCCAACATTAGTGAATAGCACAGCCATGGAATTCTTGTTGCTAGGAGCTGAAATTTTTGTCTGTGTACAGAGAGCTGTGAACTTAATAGGGAACTTACAACCTGGAAAAAGTGATATAAGTAAACATGATTGAAATTAATTTTTTCTCATAGAATCATTTTAAATATTTTTTCCTGAAGGTGTATAAACAGACATGGTGTTTACTCTGTGAATCACATGCATACTATGAAGGATATATTTTTTTAAAAAAAAATTTATTTGTTCTTTTTAGTTATACATGACAGTTGAGTATATTTTGATAAATGTATATAAACATGAAGTATGTCTTATTCTAATTAGGATCCCAGTCTTATGGATGTACATGATGTGGAGATGCACTGTGGTATATTCATATGTGTACATAGGAAAGTCACATTCGATTCATTTCACTGTCTTAGATTCATTTAAACTGTCTTTTCATTCCTGTCCCCCTCCCTTTCCTTCTTCTTTGTATAATCCACTGAACTTCTATTCTTCCCCTCCCCCCTTGTTGTGTGTAGCATCCATATATCAGAAAGAATATTCAACCTTTGGTTTTTTGGGAATAACTTATTTCACTTAGCATGATAGTCTTCAGATTCATCCATTTACTAGCAAATGTCATAAAGTTTTTCTTTTTTATGGCTGAGTAATATTCCATTGTGTATATATACCACATTCTCTTTATCAATTAATCATTGAAGGGCACCTATGTTGGTTCTATCGCTTAGCTATTGTGAATTGAGCTGCTATAAACATTGCTGGTGGGACTGAAAATTGGTGCAACCATTCTGGAAAGCAGTATGCAGATACCTCAAAAAACTAGGAACGAAACCACCATTTGTCCTGGTTATACCATTCCTAGGTATATATCCAAGGGAGTTAAAATCAGCATACTACAGTGACACAGCCACATCAATGTTTATAGCAGTTCAATTCACATCTTTTTTGAGTAAGCACAAATCAGTCAAGATGTATTAAATTCTCAAGCAGTTGTAATTTACAGTAGAGATTACCAAAGAATGCCTTCCAGGATAAGAAGAAGTGCTGGGGATGAAGATACTGATGATGAGGTGGAGGTAACAGCTTTCAGAAACCAGAGTTGAGGGCAGGCATCTTAGAGTAGCACACTGGCTCCTAATCATTGTGGCTTCATGAACCCTGTGTTTGGTGGTTTGAAAGGCTTTTATTCCCCTATAAAAGTCATTCGTTAATAGTTTATCTCCTCATTTAAGAAAATGAAAAGTCATCTCTTAGCATCAATTAGCACTTTTGATCAGCAGTATAACTGATATTCCCATGCTGAGTTGATATTGATTCTAGCTGAAGCAAATAAAATTTACATATTATTCTAGTGATTTTACCACAGGTACATGAAGAATCTCATTTAGCTTTGTAATAACCCCAAAATTATTGCCATGGTTGATATCCAGGAGCTCTTCCCTATATTCTCTCCAAGGAATTTTATAGTTTCTAATCTTATGTTTATGTCTTTATTCATTCTGAGTTAACATTTGTGCATGATTTAAGAAAAGGAACCAATTTCATTGGTTTTATTTATTTATTTATTTATTTGGTACCCGGGATTGAACTCAGGGGCACTCGACCATTGGGCCACACCCCCAGCCGTATTTTTTTTTAATATTTATTTATTTACTTTAGTTGTATACAATGCAATGCATTTATGTTTATGTGGTGCTGAGGATCGAACCCAGGCCGCGCTGCGCACGTGCGAGGCGAGCGCACTGCCGCTGAGCCACAACCCCTGCCCTCAGCCCTTTTTTTTGTATTTTATTTAGAGACATGGTCTCACTGAGTTGCTAAGTGCCTTGCCATTGCTGAGGCTGGCTTTAAACTCACGATCTTCCTGCCTCAGCCTCCCAAGTGCTGGGATTACAGGCATGTGCCACCACGCCTGGCTGTCCAATTTCATTGTTTTGCAGATGGAAATCTAGTTTTCCTAGCAACATTTATTGAAGATTCTCCTTCCTCCATTGTGTCTTATTGGTGCCCATATTTAACCACATATGTTTGGATTTATTTCTGGGCTCCCTAGTCTATTCCACTGGTCTATATGTCTGTTTTTATGCTAGAACTATACTATTTTGTTACTATCATTTTGTATGGTTCTTCATTTTGTTTTTCCTTCTCAGTATTTTATGGTTCCACATGAATTTTAGATTTTTAAAAACTCATATGAAGAATGTCATTAGGATTTGGGTGAGGATTACATTGAGTCTACAGATTAATTTGGAGAATATGGACATTTAAAAACAATATTAATTCTTATGATCATGAGTGTGATATATATTTCTACTTATTTGTGTCTTCTCCAACTTCTTTCACCAATATTTTTGAGTTTTTAGGGTACGGACCCATCATATCTTTGGTTAAATTTATTCCTAGGTTTTTTATTTGATGCTATTATAAATGGAATTATTTTCTTACTTTTTTCAGTTAGGTTGTCATTTGTGTATAAGAATGCCACTGATTTTTTATGTTGATTTTGTGTCCTGCAATTTTATTGAATTTGTTTATTAGTTTTAATAGTCTTGATGGCGGAATATTTTGGATTTTTACATACAGAATAATGTTATTTGCAAATGAATTTTCTTCTTCCTTTCTGATTTCAAGTCATTTATTTCTTTTTCTTGTCTTATTGCTCTTGCTAGTATTTCTACTACTGTGTTGAATAGAAGTGGTGAGAGTGGGTAGGCATGCTTGCCTTATACTGGAATTTAGTGGAAAAACTTTCATTATTTCCGGGCTGAGTACAGTGTTACCTGTAGGTTTTTCATAAATATCGCTTACGTTGAGGAACTTCCTTCTGTATGTAAGGAAGTTTTTGAGAGTTTTTATTAAGAAAGCATGTTGGACTTTATGACATGTTTTCCATGTCAATTGTCATGTTTGTATGGTTTTTATTTATCATTCTGTTCATGTGTGTCACATTGATTGATTTGGGTATGTTGAACCACTCTTATATGACAAGGATAAAACTAAGTTCATCATTATGTATAATCTTTTTTAATGTGTCATTGGATTTAGCTTGCTAATATTTCATTTAGAATTTTTACCTCAATATTTGTTGGAGAAATTGGCTGGTAGTTTTCTTTTCCTTCCTGCCTTCCTTCCTTTTTCTTTTTTTTTTTTTTTTTTGGTTTATTTAATGTCTTTGTCATGCTTAGCTATCAGTGTTAGATTCCAGGCAGGGAGGCCACACTTCCCAGGTGCCTCAGGCTGACCAGCTCTGCTGGCCAGCCCTCAGGTGCCACCTGCCTCTTGACCTCCGGCAGCCTGTGGGGAAACAGACTCGCTCCAGGGGTCCGGCTGGTCACGAGTGTCCTATTTAAGCCTGCTCCGGACTGAAAACCGCGCTCTCTTCTTGTTCTTCCCTTCCCTTGTCCTGCCTTTCCCCTTGTTCTTCCCTTCCCTGGTCCCTTCCCTGCCCTTACACCTCTTCCCTACTCCTCTTCCTTTCCACGTGGCCCCTAAATAAACTCCCCTTTGCTACAAGGCATTCCGGGCGTGGCTTTTTTTCCAATAATCAGAATGATACTGGTTTCATAAAATATACTTGAAACTATTCTCTCCAGCTGCAATGTTTAAGAAGTATCAGCATTAATTTTTCTTTGAATGTTTGTTCAAGTTTACTGGTGAAGCCATTTGGTCCTGGGACTTTCTTTGTAGGGAAATATTTTAATTTACAAAGATTTTAAAATTTATTCTTCAATCTCTTTATTTGTTATTTGTCTGCTCATATTGATACCACTGTTTGCCTGTGATGAGTTCTGCTCCCCCAAATGTTGAAGTTTGAACATTAGAGAAGCATGCCGAAGTAAGCATATGGAGCAGGGTTTATCTAAAAGGGGTAACATAGACTTCTCCCGGGAAGTCTGCCTTTTTGATGTGTCCCAGGGCTTCCTTTGTTCTCCTGCTCTCTTCCCCTTATCTCCCTCCTTCCTGCCTACATGACCAGGCCAGGTGGGATGGCTAAAAGGTGAGAAGCAGATGGGCTGAAGGGGGAAGGGCAGGATGGTGCAGCCCAGGACACATGAATTAACAACTGTATAACTCCCTGAAGGGAGGGGCAATTCCTGGGACAGGTTACCTTGGCAACAGGTTGGGGCAGGGGCAGGTTCTTGATAAGGGTGGAGGAAGGGCTCTGAAGGAATTAACATTCTAATCCCTCAGGGGAAAGTCTCCCTACAGTCTCCAACTTCGCTGGACTCACTCAAAATTGGCTTTCTTAATCTGACCTGACTCGATTTACTATGTATACTGACTGCCTGTCAGATTCTGGCTTCAATACTTTCTATTTTTTTCCTGACTCAACCAGTTTGATTGTATTTTTCTAGAATTTTATTTCATTTCCTCTATTATGCAATTTGTTGACAAATAATTATTCATAATAGTTTCTTACAATCCTTTATAGTTCTGAGGCATCTATAATTTCTTTACTTTCATTTTTAATTTTATTTAAGTATTCTCTCTTCACTTTTTTACCGAGGAAATTTGTAATTTCTCCACTTTCTTTTTTATTTACTTGAGTCTTCTCTCTCTTTTCTTAGGTAGGCTAGCTAAGGGTTTGGCACTTTGTTAATTTTTGAAAAGACCAACTCTTGTTTTTATTAATTCTTTCCATGGTTTTTCTATTCTCTATTTTATTTATGTTCTGATTTTTGTTACTTTCTTCTAATTTGGTTTTTAATTTGTACTCCTTTTCCTAGTTCCTTGAAAAATAAGGCTAGTTTATTTATTTAGGATTTTTTCTTTTTAAATATTGACAATTATTGTTATAAACTTTCCTCTTTGAACTGCTTTTGCTATATCCCATAGATTTTGGCATTTTGTATGGTCATTGTCATTTGTTTCAATATATTTTTTCATTTCCCTTTTGATGTCTCCCTTGACGATGTAGTTGTTCAGGAGCATATTGTTTAATTTCCATGTATTTTCTAAGATTTCTCCTGTTGTTGATTTCTAGTTTCATAGCATTGTGGTCTGAGCCAATGCTAGACATTATTTTGATCGTCTTAAAAAAAAATTTTTTTTTCTCAACATATGCTCTATCCTGGAGAACATTCCATGTGCACCGGGAAAATGTGCAGTGTGTTCCTGTTGGATGGAGATTTCTGTATATGTCTGTTAGGGCTATGTAGTTAAAAGTGCTATTCAACTCCAGGATTTCCTTATTTATTTTCTGTCTAGTTGGTCTACCTGTTAGAAAACTTGCAGGATAGTCGGACGCACGCTGGAACCATCATAGAGGAAAAGGGAAGGGGTTTATTGAATTCCCAAAGAAACACGTGGGGGGATGGGGATGAACTGCGGGGACGAACGGGAGCCGGAGCGAGGGGGAGCAGAGCGGGAACAGAGAGCGGCAGGAACAGAGAGCAGGAACAGAGAGAGAGCTCAGTCCGGCCCTGGTTTAAATAGAGTAGGGGTCATAAAACCCCCTTGGAGTGAGTCCTTGCCCTATTGGCCAGCAGAGGTCAAGGGGGGGGGGGGGTAGTGGACAGGGGACTTGCTGGTCAGGTTTTTTGGTCACGCTGAGGATCTTGGGAGGTGTAGTTTTTAACAAAGCACCTGGGGAGGTGTGGCCTCCTGCCTGGGAGGCGCGGCCTCCTGCCTGGAATCCAACATTACCCATTGTTGAAAGTGGGGTATTGGTGTTCCTCACTATTGTTGTGTTGCTATCTATTTCTCCTTTCATGTCCATTGATTCTTCCACTAAGCTGGGATCTGCTGCTCTCAGGCATTCCCTAGCCGCTCAGGTCCAAGGGACTGGGATATAACTGGGGTTCTGACCCTGGGGACAAGGCACACTGACGTTGTGGTTCTGGGAAGCCATGGTGCTCCAGAGGCTTGGTTCCCCAGGAACAGGACATGGCTGCAAATTTGGGACTCAGAAACAACAGGGGATAGTTGTTTCCCTGCCGGGGGCGAGGTCTACGGAATAAGCTACCACATAGTAATGATTCTGGGATGGTAGTTCATGCTTTGAGAGGTCAAGTGCAGCAGCCTCAAGAACCCAGGAGTGGATTGGGATGCTGTGGCTTGGGTCCTAGGTGGCAGGGAACAGTTCAGCAATGATTCCATTGCCGGAGAAGTGACTCATACTGTGGAGGGCCAGTCCAGTTCCCGGTCAGTGAGTTGTCTTGGAGGTCAGGGTGACTCAACTTGGCCAAGGCTTAGATTTCTTGAGATGGGAGGTGTCATATCTGCTCAGCCTCAGAAAGCACAGCTATTTGGATCCCTTGAGGGAGATGTTGCTGCATCAGCTGTGGTGCTAAGAGGTGCAATTGCTCCTGTGTTCTAGAGGCTTGGATCCCCCAGAGCTGGGCATGACCTTTTTTGTAGTGGGTGGGAGACTGTTTTGAAGTGCAGGGGGCCTGAGGTCCCCGAGGGGCTGGGCACTGTATCAGCTATGATGCTAGGGGTAGGGTGTGGCTATTCCAATGTGCAGGAGGCCTGGGGTCTCTGGGGGATGAAGTACTGCCTTGGCTGTGGTGCTGGGGGTGTGACAACTCCAGTAGCTCAAAACTTTGGGTTCCCAATAGCAGGGTACCACTTCAGGTTGGCCCAGGGGGAGGGTGCACCAGGGGCTGGGATAGGTGGAGAACAAAGTAGCTCTATGGCAGCGTGGCCCTAAAGCCTGATGCTTAGCAGCTCTGCCTGGGGGTGATGTGCTCCTGGGTGGGTGTGGTGCAGTGGTGGTTGAGCCTCAGGGATGAGGGAATGCAATGGCTACTCTCTCCTGGAACAGGGTGCACTCCAGCAGTGGCTCTGGTTCTAAGATGGTAAAGAACAATAGCAGCACAGGCAGAGGACAGCATCTGCCCCCTGAAGTGGCTCAGTGCTTAGAGTCCAGCAGGACTCAGAGCCTGTGAGGCTGCTGAGTCTCCATCAGCAAAAACGGCAAGTGTCTGGTGGGAGTTCGAGGGTCCTCTTGCTTACTGTTTCCCTGCAGGGAGAAGGTCATCCTGGTTCTGAGTTGATCCCGAGTGGGTGGATGGGGTGGCGGGGACAATGCGTCTCCTTCCCTTCTCTATGGGTTGCTGTGCCCTTTAGGATTTCTGTTTCCTTTTTGCTCTTCTCCAATGCTCTTCTTTAGTTATTCTGGTTGAAATGTAGTTGTTTATTCTTTGTGCGTGCGTGCGTGCGTGTGTGTGTGTGTGTGTGTGTGTGTTGGGGTGGGGGGAGTACAGGGGAAAAGTGCTAGGAACTTCTAGTTGACCATCTTGCTGACGCCAGCTCCTGGAGCTAATCTTTGTATATATGGTAGGAGTTAGGGGCTGGGAGCTATTTTTTTAGACTTTAAAAAATGCAAAGATTTTAAAGATTTAGTAGCTATGTCATGTACATTCTCAAAAATAGTAGGCAGATCAATATTAATGCATATCAAAACTTAGTACTTTTGGGCTGGGGCTGGGGCTGGGGCTCAGCGGTAGCGCACTTGCCTGGCATGAGTGAGGAACTGGGTTTGATTCTCAGCACCACATATAAATAAAGGTCTATCAACAACTAAAAAAAATATTTAAAAAAAAGCTTAGTACTTTGGAAAAAGGGAAAAAAAGGCATATCTGAACTTCTCACTTCCAGTAGCCTTCAAGGAAGACCATCTTCACAAAGGTAAGTGACCCGACATTGTGGAAGTTCATGTGTGAATGCAGGCGAGGACCATCATCTTCCTGCTGTGTCTCATATCTTCTTCCCTTCCACGGGGGAAGTTTTGCCTTATTAAGATCATACCAAGCTGGGCATGGTGGCATGTTCCTGTGGTCCCAGCGCTTGGGAAACTGAGGTGGTAGGATCACTTGAGTTCAGGAGTTTGAGACCAGCCTGGGCAAAACAGTGAGACCCCGTCTCCAAAAAAACAAAAAATCATAACAACATCTCATGACTCTGTACATAGAAGGTTTTACTTCCCAGCATCCACTATGTAAAAATTGGCTAGCCTTTGGAGAACGCATAAAACCTATTCTTGTTTTGATTATCAGAAATATTGGAGGATCTAAGCTAATAGCAGAACATCAGCATAACTTTCCTTTACACCTCTTCTAAGCTATTATTTATTTATTTTCTTTCTTTCTTTTTTTAAAGATTCAACAACATCTAAAGATGAATAGGTCATTTTGCAGTCTGCCAAATGAAGTTCAGCTCCAACTTTGCCAGACCACAATCTATCAAGAGTAAGTGACATAGCCAGGCGTGGTGGCACAGGCCTGTAATTCCCAGCGGCTTGCAAGGCTGACGCAGGAGGATCCCAAGTTCAAAGCCAGCCTCAGTAACTTAGTGGGGCTGTGAGCATCTTGGAGAGACCCGTCTCTAAATAAAATACAAAAAGGGGCTGGGAATGTGACTCAGTGGTTAAGTGCCCCTGGGTTTAATCACCAGTGTTAAAAAAAAAGAAAAGCAACACAGAAATATTCTATTATGTCTTGGCAGTCCCCTAAGAAAGGCAGTGCCATATGGTGAATAAAGTTTAGCAAAACTTCAGAAACAAAAGGCATGTTACAAAACGAATATTGACCAAAAGGAATATGTCACCATTTGTAGTTTGTGTTTTGAGCTCTGTAATGATGAGCTTTCAAACCAATCTGAAGCAAACTAGAAAACAGGATGAAGACTAAGAGTTGTTATAAGTGAAGGAACAAAACAATAAAAAAAATGACTCGACTTCTACAGAATGAGGGACAACATGCAAATTCAGACAAAAATGTATTAGGTAAAGTACTTTAAGTTTTATGATAAAGGTCTGCAGTTGACATTTATACTTTGGAGTTACCCAAAATCTCTTTAAATGCTAACCAACATTTCATAGTTCTTCATAGGTTAACTCTACTCTCTCGACGTGGACTATAAACAGAAGAAAACAAACAGAATAGCTACTTTTTTCAGTATCCCTTTTAATATATAAGACAATGATTTAGATTCTGATAGATATACCTTCAGGATATTTTGATTTGAAGTTAATATATAGAGGAAAAGCAGGGTGAGCACCTCAGGTTTCTGGTATAGGTATGGGCAAAGGTCACATGAATCTTTGCTTATGTGAGTTGGTTTCCTAACTGTGGTGGAGATGGTGTGGTGCTGGGTTTTTCCCAGTGTCTTCACCACAGTGTTTGCTAGAAGTTTGGCCTAAAAAAAATTTTACTAACCTTTCCAAAGAGCCTCTACGGTACCTTATCCCTGTGGTAAATCCTTTCTTTCTTAAACCAGCCAGTGGATTCTGTTGTCTGCAACTCTGAGGTGTCTAATATAAGATTCATTGTGTATGTGATTCCTTCTTGGAAAATCAACTTGTGAAACATTAACTGCCTTTCTTAGGAGACTGCCAAGTAAAAATCATGGATATTTAGAAATTTTAGTGGGGAGTTGCTTTCATTAAGTACCAGTTCATTCAATGAAAATTACCATTAATATTTATTCAGATTTTCCCTTTTCAATGGAGACTAAAAAACCAAAAGTGAATCAATATTTTTCTATAAATAATTAATAATTTTCATAGGCTCTTTTTAGTTTCATAGAAAATTTACCTATATAGCCATACGCATACTTATGTAGATAGTTTAATTTCTGAATGTGAAGGAATTAATACATTTTCTATTCTTAAAAATACTCTGATTTCTATATTAGTTGTGTTGGAATAGTCGTGTCTATAGGCTTAACAAGAAGAATATATATTAAGGAGGAAGAGGAATCCATTCATAAGTGCTTCAAATGCTCCGGAAGCATAAAATTAAATGTTTAAACATGAGAACTGTATTTAGTATTGGCATTCCTTCACTAAGTAGGCTCTGGAAGAATCATTCTGGGGTTACTAGTATAATACAAAAGTAGAGTACAGGTCCATGTGAATATTTTATGGTTTCATTATATGGGTGATGTTCTTAAATTTTAATGCTGCAGGAGAAATGGGCCGCCCTGTAATCCTTGTGTCAATGAAATGTAGAGGAGGTTGATGATCCAATTAGCATAATGGGCATCTGGCACCGGAATGATGCACTTCCAAATCTGGCTGAGAAGGACTGGCCCTCATCCACAATTTCACAATATAAATAAGAGAAAGCAGGACGCAGAATCCTCCTCCTACATTTTCTGTGATGATTTTAATCTGACAGAGCCCTGAAGATCAGACTTGCATCCACTGGAGGTCCTGTCGGCCATGAGCTCTTCCCTCTGACTCTGCCTTCCCTCGTGCCCTCTCCCTTCCTTTTCCATCACATACTTATTCTTGGCCTCATTCTCATGATTCCACAGCGTTCCACTGGACTATTATCCTATTCTTTGTTCTTAGAAACCCATCATTATCTTAAGGACATTTCATGGTGTAACAGTTATCTCTGAAAGTTTAAATCGTTTTTCAAGACTATGGAGTTCAGATAAGGGCTTAAAAAAATCTGAGTCTGTTAACCTAAACAATGGAAAGTCAGGAGTCTTCACATTTTAATCTTGTAATTTTCTTCCTAAAAGCCATGAAAATAGCAATTTCTTACGTCTTCTTCCTTTGGAACTAGAATCACATTTTTTAAAATAGATGTTTTTATTTTTCTTATTTATATGTGGTGCTGAGGATTGAACCCAGGGCCTAACACATGCCAGGCAAGTGCTCTACCACAAGTGGAGCCGCAACTCCAGCCCTAGGATCATAGTTGTTTAAGTAACCATATAACTTGATCTTAAAATTCTATTCGCTTGCATTATTACACCCTGAATGTTGAGGTACAGTCTGCTGTGGTCTTTTTGTGCTACTAAATGCCTTGCCATGTATGCCAAAACTCCCAGAAATTTGACTATTTTCTTTTTTTTTTTTTTTTTAACAAGAGCCACTTGTCAGGATGTTCAGACACCTAATAATTCTGAGATAATAGTGCATTGCAGTTCTTGTACTGATGCTGGGCTCCTTCCAGACAAATAATAGGCTTGATTACTGCTTGCTATAAAATCAATGGATTCCCTAAGCTCAAGTCTCTTGTGGCTCATCCTGCTGCATATTGAGGTTCCACTGGCCCTAGGTATTGTCCTTTGGGACTTGAGGAACTTGTGCAACCATGCTGACACTCCTGTCACTATGGCTGATGTAGCTAATAAATTTTTTGTAACTGGCTCAGGAGTCTGGTGCCTTCTATCAGCATCCACGGAACTGTGGAAGCCTAACTTCTTAACTTGTGTTATTTTTTTGGGTGGAGTTTTCCTGCTTTTAACTCTCCTTCACACTGTAATACTTATTGAAATAGGGCTGAATCCCAATACTTTATGTATAAAATATCTTCCTTTTGAAGAATCTAAATCACTGGTAGCTGTTCTCTATTTTTTTCCCCTAGAACATTATGAATCACAATAGGTGCATGTTTGTTCCCGTTTTGTAAATGATGAATTAGAAGCGGAGGTTAAGTGATTTTCTCAAGGTCATTTAAGTAATTCATAGCCGATCAAATGCTCCATTCAGGGCTTTTCACTGATCACATCAGAATGGAGGCAGCTTTACCATGTAATAATGCCATCTTTCTCACTAAGGTTTTCTGCAATGATGATACCAACTTTATTTGGGATGTAGGGATTATAATTTCTATTCTAGGAAGAAAGGATTCTGGGTAATATAATTACTAACTGATAATCTGAAATTATGCAGATTTACCAATATTTCAATAGAACATGTTCTGTTCTAGTCTTCACAAAAGGTAATACTCATATGAGAAAAATAAAATAAAAGCACTGGTGTTCATTCTCAGCCTCACAGTGCTTCTCAAATATAGTTTCCTCAAAATATTGTGGAGAGCCTTTTAGGGATAGATCTCTGGGTTCCATCCAGATCTACCTAATCAGAATTCCCAGGGTGCAAAAGAATTGTTTATTAAAAGTTTACCTAGGTAAACTTTTGTGTCTGTTAAAGCTCATCATGAATTATTGCTGGAGATGAACTTCTTACATAAACCAAGAGTGGGTCAACTACTGCCCTCTGGCTAAATATCTACATCTAGAGGAAGTGGTGAATTTTACAAAACTGTCCCTGAATATATTACTTTAAACAATTTTTGATAAAAGGTGCACAAATCATCACCAGATCTATCTCCCAGAAAGTCAAAACCCTTGCCTTATATCATGAATTTAGCAGTGGTGGTTTTAAAAAAGGCCCACATTTGTGAAATAGCAGGCTCACCTAAGTAATTCATTTGTGTGGAGACCTTCCACTCTGTGGTTGCACAATACCTCCTTTTGCCTATTCATAAATTCACTCAATCTATACACATCAAGTGCCTACTTTCTGGGACCAGCGCCATTCCGGGCACTGCTGCTACAGCCCTGGATACCTACTGCCCTCAGGGTCTTAACAGAAGAGGATGGTAGCTGCTCCTTAACAAAAGTAAATCTCTTCATAGGCAAAGATGGCAGGGTTTTGCTTTTTGTTCTGTTTGTTACCCGTGACTTCCAGCTAGCCATTTTCCAGGAGAAACGTCTTGATATTCTTTCCCTCCAGGTTTGAAGCTGAAAGCCTAGTTCTAAGGCAAGGACATGTACCTCTTGAATGCTACTTGATTCTTGCCGGCCGTTTAAGGGTTGTATCAAGTAACTCAAGCGCAAACAAAACCTCTGACGTTTTAAGTGAGTTTGAAGAAGGCGACTTCATAGGGGTAAATATTGTCTCGCTTTTCTCAGTCTGTCATTATAATTTTTTAATATAAAAATTTTTAAAAATTGTAATGGGGGGATCACCTGGTGGTAGAATTTGTTTTCAGAATACATGAGGCCCTGGGTTCAGTCTCCAGTACCAGAAAAAAAATATGTAATCTGTATGTCATTGTGTTAAAATAACAAGGTGGTACAGTATTGTCCTCGGGTATTAGATATTTTAGTAACTGAAATACTTCAAAAATAATACATTTTTCCTTAGTAGTATAGAGCCACCCTACATCCTAATATATTTTCTCAACATTTATCAATAAAATTAATAAATGATTTTTAATACCTTTATTTTATTTATTTATACCTTTATTTTATTTATTTATCTTTATGTGGTGCTGAGGATTGAACTCAGGCCCTCTCACATGCTAGGCGAGTGTTCTCCCACTAAGCCACAACCCCAGCCCACGATTGTTGTTTTAATCGACCAATTTAATGAATGAATTCTGAACCATGTAGCTTTGGATGTAGGGTGATATTCACAAATTAACAGTTACTTATTCAAAGAGCTCTTTTTTTATATATATAAAATTGTTTTGTAGTTGTAGATGGACAGATGCCTTTATTTTATTTATTTTTATGTGGTGCTAAGGATCGAACCCAGGGTCTCACACGTGCTAGGCAAGTGCTCTGCCACTGAGCTACATCCCCAACCCTCCAAGAGCTCTTTTTGGTTCTTTAAAGAAATTCTATGCTTGCAAAAGATTTTATGTAAAAGGGATAAGATTTAGGCTAAGAAAGCAGCTTGTGTGTAGTAATCAAACTTACTTCATTTCTACATTTAGTCAAGGCCAGATTGGACTTGGAGATCCCTGAATCCAGAAGTCCCTAAGTATAGAGATCTAGGGGAGCGGGAGCATTTGCTGGGTTGATTTTGGAAATGTCAATTGAGGTGAGATATAGTATCAGAAACAATGATAACGAGTCTGGACTTCACTCTCCAGGCAGTGAAACTGATTGGGGGTTTTGAAGTAGGGAGGAAGTGGATTGGATTTTCATTAAGATAAATGGCTAGTGGTGATGTGGGGATTATGTTAACCGAGGGAAGAGAAAATCGAATTGGAGTTGGGAGACTGACCAGGAGCCCCTAGAACAAGGCACTGGATGTGGGGATATGAAGAAGGATGCGGGCTGCAGAAGCCTCCTCCTGCATTTTCTGTAATGATTTTAATCCCACTGCGTCCACTGTGCTGCCCTGATTGTGTGCAGATCAAATCAAGCCATTGTTTTTCAACTAAAGGAAAGAATCTTGGATATCATCTGAACTGGTGTTGCGCAAATTTAATTTCTTAAAATGTTGTGGTCTCTCTCCTCTTCCTCCTCCTTCTTCCCTTTGGTACTGGGAATTGAATCCAGGGGAACTTTGCTACTGACCTACATCTCCAGCCCTTTTTATTTTTTTATTTTGAGATAGGTTCTCACTAAATTGCTTAAGGCTTTGCTAAGTTGCTGAGGCTGGCCTTGAACTTGTGATCCTCCTGTCTGAGCCTCCAGAGTTGCTGAGATCACAGGCATGCACCACAGTGCCCAGCTGGTCTGTACTTATTTTTAAATTTTTTAGAATTTTTTTATTCGTGCATTATAATTATACATAATAGTGGGATTCATTTTGTATTCTTATTTTTTAATTAATTAATTTTGTGGTGGTGGGGATTGAACCCAGGGCCTTGGGCACACTAGGCAAGTGCTATATTACTGAGCTGTACCCCCAACTCAAATTTAATATTAAAGTCATGCTGTGTTCCCTTCGCTAAGATATGCATACTTTTATTCTTTTATTTTTATTTTTTTTTTGGTACTGGGGATTGAACTCAGGGGCACTCGACCACTGGGCCACATCCCCGGCTCTTTTTTTGTATTTTATTAGAGACAGGGTCTCACCGAGTTGCTAAGTGCCTCGCCATTGCTGAGGCTGGCTTTGAACTCGCGATCCTCCTGCCTCAACCTCCCAAGTGCTGGGATTACAGGCATGCGCCACCGCGCCTGTATTATTCTTTATTGCCACAACCTTTTCAGTGTTGTAATCATAAAGAAGTGTTACAGTTTTGTAAATGTCCACACTTTAACTTCCTGTCCCTGGCCCATTAGTGTCATGGATCTATGTCAGCTTATCTACCTCAAGCTTGCTGTCTTCAGAACCAAGCACTCCTTTCCTTAGTAATAAAGTATTGAATGTAGGTAGGACACAGCATTATGCATGTTCGCAGGTCATGCCTCTGTTTTGACACATGAAGTGTTCTGGAGTAGGAAGTGCTCCACCTGGGGTTCTGTTTTTGTATAAAACTTTGCACAAAGTAATGCTGCTGGAACTGTGGGTTATATGAAAGCAAGGTCTAAACTAGTCCTTATTCATTAATTCTGTAAGCTCAAGATTTTCTTTTAAAAGCTGTTTGACGGGCAGGAATAAGTTCTAGTGTTCTATAGCACAGTAGAGTGACTATAGTCAACAAGCATAAGAAGGGCTGGGGTTGTGGCTCAGCGGTAGAGTGCTTGCCTAGCATGTGCGTGGCCCAGGTTCAATCCTCAGCACCACGTACAAATAAACACACTGTGTACAACTAAAGCAAATAAATAAATGTTAAAAAAAAAAATCACAGGAAGACAGGATTTTGAATGTTCCCACCACAAAGAAATGATAAATATTTGAGGTTATCAATATGCCAGTGACCAGACTTTATCATCAGACACTGTCTGTATGTATCAAGATATCATTAGTCTGGGGTTGTGGCTCAGTGGTGGAGAGCTTGCCTCACATGTGAGGCACTAGGTTCAATCCTCAGCACCACATAAAAATAAATAAACAAAATAAAGATATTGTGTCCATCTATAACAAAAACTATTTTAAAAAAGGTAGTATGCTGTACCTCCAAAATATGTACAATTATTATATATCAATTTAAACATTAAAATTATACATAATTATAATTCCATAGTTTCCAGAATTCCAGTGTAAGACTAATGTCAGAGCTGGAATAATTCTAAAGAGGTGCATTTGTTTTTGTTTTTCAGGAAATTTGCCTATTAACAAATGCTAATCGACCTACTTCAGTTTTATGTGAAACAAATGTAAAACTTTTGGTAGTAAGTAAAGAAGTAAGTATCTGATGATGCTCATTGAAACATCTAAAGTTTTAAGGAAAGCTTTTTAGGAATCCCAGATATCTTTCAAAGCTAAAAACATTTAGCCGGGGCGCGGTGGCGCACGCCTGTAATCCTAGCACTTTGGGAGGCTGAGGCAGGAGGATCGCGAGTTCAAAGCCAGCCTCAGCAATGGCGAGGCACTTAGCAACTCAGTGAGACCCTGTCTCTAAATAAAATTACAAAAAAGGGCTGGGGATGTGGCCCAGTGGTCGAGTTCCCCTGAGTTCAATCCCCGGTACCACAAAAAAAAAAAAAAAAAAAAAAAAAAAAAAAAAATTTAAATTGAGAATGAATACTAATGAAAATTATGCCTATGGAATAAATAATGTCAAATCTTGATGCTTTGTGCAGATAGATCACAAGTAGCCCTATTTAGATAGCCAATTACCACATACCACAAGGCATTTCTAAGGATTAAATTAAATATGTTAGATCTGAACCTGGAAGAACAAAATGGTAAGTGGTAGTAATGGTTGCTGTTCTTGATTATAATGAGAATAAATAAGTTCTTGCTGTTGATGGCAAATATGTCCTTCTAAAAAAATTGTCAAGTGAGTATAAATGCTGTATCGTTTAGGAACAAGACAGTTTGCTGGCTTGTTACTATGTTTGCAATTTTTTCAAAAATATTTTTTAGTTGTCAATGGACATTTATTTTTATTTATATATATGCAGTGCTGAGAATCGAACCCAGTGCCTCACACATGCTAGGCAAGTGCTCTACCACAGAGCCACAATCCCAGCTCCACTATGTTTGTAATTTGAAGTTAAAATTATGTGCCAAAGGAACTTGCTGTGATGTCACTGAAACTTTTTTTGGGGGTGATGGTACTGGGGGATTGAACCCAGGAGTGCTCTACCACTGAGCTACATCTCCAGCTCCTTTTAGTTTTAATTTTGAGGCGGGGTCTCGCTGAGTTGCCCAGGCTGTCCTTCACTTTGCTGCACTCCTTCTCCCTCAGCCTCCCTAGTCTCTGGGATTCCAGGTGTGTGCCACCAGGCCTGGTTCTGCTGAGACTTTTTTTTTAGTTGTCAATGGACCTTTATTTTAGTTATTTGTATGTGGTGCTGAGAATCGAACCCAGTGCCTCACACAAGGTAGGCAAGCGCTCTACCACTGAGCCACAACCCCAGCCCTTGCTGAGACTCTCAATAATGGGCCAGAGCCTTGTGTGTATCTGGGGTTTGGCCATCACAGTGTGTTGTGTTATTGCATCGAGTGGAAAGCAAAGTTCTAAGTTTTCATTGTTTTGGGGGAGTGATTAGAAGTGTTTAACAGTTTTTATAGCAGGCTCAGGGGTGCATTATCATCCTCTTTTTATTTAAAAATATTTATCAGATAAATCTCAGGAGATGCACAACCTTAGTTTGAGGTTAATGGTAATCTAACAACAGCTACTGTAAGCTGTCTTTTACTTTTTTGCTTTTATTATCATTACTCAAGACAAATGGTTTTCTGAAGCTATTTAGGCCATGCATTCCCACCCTGCCTTATAAATCTTGATGTGCCAGGTGCTGGAGCAATTGCTTAGTTGCAAAATCCCTTGGGAATATTGAAGTGAAAGCATTGATTAGGGAGGCCACTGTTCAGCTATGTAGCTGGCAGGAAATTCTTTGTTCTTTCATTAGAGAAACTGGTCACATCAGAATCTTGCCTGGAGATATTTATTATTAGTCCTGTGGTCCGTAAGAACCATCTACTGTCTCACAGAGGCACTGTTGGTGAGCCATTCTGGAAGCAAAGGAGTGTGCTTGCTTCTGTATTTGATTATAATTTTTTAAATGTATACCTTCATCAATACTTGTCAGATGAAGTTCATGAAATTTTTCTGTGCATTAATCATCCTGTGATATGCTCCTTGAATTCGGAGTAGAATATGCAGTAATCTGATTTGAAAATGTCATGAGAGATTTCTTGAACACTTTAGCATCGATGAATATCAACTTAACAGATGCACGCAGTGCTTTTCTTCACTGAGCTGGTGCCACAGGAACCTGATGGACTGCAGCTATTATGGTCACAGTAAGTGCCACAGACTCAAAGGTTCTGTGAAAAAAAAAAAAAAAAAAAAGCATCAGGAATACAACGATATATAGGATGTGGTTTTCATTTTAAATTATATTTGATTTATTATTTATGGACTAAAAAAGAAAGGTGAGCTCCATTAACCCAGTGACCTTTATTTATTTATTTTTTCCCCAAGCAGGATAATTGCATTCTAATGGAAATACAGGAACACTAGGTATTGTAAATACAACACCCTGAACCTTGGCTTCTGAATGTGTCTAGCGGATTTCAGCATACATTTATAACAAACTCAAATTCTTCACCAAACAAAATAGAAATATGCTGCCCATGTGTTAGCATCAGGAAAACATAATAACATTCCTGGTGTTAATCTGTAGGCATGTCATGTTCTTTTAAAGTAGCAATCATCCATTTCATTCAGGACAGGTGTCACTGTGGTGTATCTCAGCCATGATGTGCTCACGCCGGGGAGCACGGAGCATGTCTTGGGTGAAGATCATGACCCGCGGGCTTGGCTCAGGCGCCTCCTGAGTTCTCTGATCTGATCACGTCATCTGGTTCTGAAGAGACTGATTTTGAGAACTTCCAGCTAGGAGGAAAAGACAGATGTCTCAGTTCTGCTCATAGGTACTAGGTGTTCTGAGTCCCGGAGTGAATCCAGGGAGAAGTCAGGAGTAGTCTCAGGTGCTAGTTCACACACCATATTCTCTGACAGGTCTGCTCTAATCTCAATCTGCTGCAGGGACAGAATGAGAACAGTATGGACAGTGTCTAGTTTTTGCAAAGCTGAATTTATTCACTTTTTTTTTTTTTTTTTTTAAAAAGGTCCTCCTTTTTTTTTTTTTTTTTTTTTTAGATGATGTCCTTTTTTTTTTCTTTTTTTTTGGTGCATAAGGTCATATATTATTTTTTTTTTAATGAAATGATACTGACAGTCCCTGGTAGTTGTTGTTTTAATGTTCCATCTTGGCACACACCAAAAAGTGGCTTCTAGATGTAAATAAATTCCTCTACTTCTAGCCGGGTGCGGTGGCGCATGCCTGTAATCCCAGCACTTTGGGAGGCTGAGGCAGGAGGATCACGAGTTCAAAGCCAGCCTCAGCAATGGCGAGGCACTTAGCAACTCAGTGAGACCCTGTCTCTAAATAAAATACAAAAAAGGTCTGGGGATGTGACCCAGTGGTCGAGTGCCCCTGAGTTCAATCCCCAGTACCACACACACAAAACAAAACAACAACAACAAAAATTCCTCTACTTCTATGATTTAAAATTTTTTCAACCTATCTGGGAAATCCCCCAATCTGGAAATGGTGTAATTTTTCAGACTGTTTTGTCTTATGAGGACTCAGATCTCATGTCAGGAGATGCTTCCTCTACATTGCTGGTTTGCCGTTGTCTGTGTTACGCTATCAAAACAGTCTTGCTTAGTGCTTAAGAGCGTGGGCTGTGAACTCAGGTGATCAGGGTTCAAGTTTCAGTGCTGCATCAGGGAGCTCATGGCCACTTACTTAAGCCTTCAAGAGCTTCATTTTCTTTTCTGTGTAAACAGTGACAATAATACCGTGGACCGAGGGGTTAACAGTGCCTGTTAAATTAGTTAATACAGATAAAATGCTTAGAACAGTGCCTGGTATATGACACATATTGGTATATATGAATTTTGCAACTGAAGGCATGCTCCTTCTTTGCTTTGGCAATGGGACATTTATAGCTAGCTAGATTTATGCATATCTAACTCCATATTGCCTGGGACATGATTTGGTAAAATAACACAGACATCCCCTTCTCTTTCCCCATCTGTATTTCTCCCCTCCCTCTGACCCCCTCACCCATTTATTTTATTATGTGCATTTTAAACAAACCCAAGAAATAATTGGGATGGGGTAAGATATTCATAAATGAAATTATTAACTTTAAAAGTTCTGTCTCCCACACAAACAAACCTTTACAGATCACTTTAGGCCTGGTAGCCTCACCGTCCCCTGACTTCAGAGCTGTTCTGATCATCCAGCTCCCTCCGCTGCCCAAAAGTGGTTAGACTATTAGAACTGGAGATGAAGTGAAGTGGCAGTGGTCATGAGGCCCTGTGGGATTCCAGGCCACTGGCTTCTGGTGAGAGGCCATCAGGAGAGCTGGGAGTGAGAGGTGATGGTATCACACACCATGACTTATTGAACACTTTAAAAACTGGGGGTGTGCTGAGGATTTTGCTTGCATTATCTCATTTAATTCTTATAATATCCTACCGGCTACTTTTCCTACTCTTTCAGTGATTAAGCCGGTGAAGCTAAGAGATATTAAGCAAGTTAGCCAAGGTTCCCAGACTAATAAACCTTGGAACTGGGACTCACACCAAGTACCTGACTAGGTGAGCCTGGAGAGATGGTTGTGAAACTTCCTGATTCCCAGGATAATGGAATCATTTGTGTCAAGACTTACTGTCTAGTGGCCTATCCTACAGTTTGGCACCAGAACTGTTGCCAAAGCTCACTTTGTGGCCTGACTCAATGTCTGTGCTTACCACCTGCTCGAAGCACGGGTGAAAGTGTTTTCTTACTTGGTGAATGCTTAGCATTTTTCCACAGTAAAGGTGGGGCTGGATACCAAGAAGAAAGCAGGTGGAGTTCCCATGCCACCTGGAACTGGGCAGCCACACTCTCTCTAGAGCAGTCAGAGAGGTTCATCCCAGGACACAATCATGTCTCACTTCAGTTTTCCTGCTGGTGGGCGCTGTGTTGCAGCCCGGCAGTGGAGTGGTCTCTGCAGAGTTTTTCCACGAGTACTGTGGCAGAGGGTGAGTAGCCACAGGGAACTGGAAGCCACATTTCGCATTTGGAACATCTGCATCACAGGTTGTATCTAAAATTGTTGGGTGGCTGTCACCAGTACTGCTGTGGTTGCCCAAGAAAGTTAACAGGGACATTACAATGTCACCATTTTCTCTTCCTGTGTTTGTTTTGCTCCGTGTTTGCTCAGAAACTTGATACATCAATATCATTTTAGGTTTGATTAGATCTGGAGCCCTAAGAAAGAGTTCTGAGTGCTGAGAAATAAAAGGCCCTGTGAGAATGGTGATTAAACTCTTTAGCAGCATGTGGCTGATTATTCATTTGAGGTCCGGATTGTACAAACACTTGTCCCCTAGAAGTACTTAGGGAATTGATCTTTGGATGTGTATTACCCATTTGTTCTCACATACTTATAGTTTCCAATTTGCCTTTATTTCAGACTCATTCAGTAGGAATGACTCATTTCATACAAGTAACGTACTCAAGAAGTCCAAAAGCAGTACAGCATCGTGAATAACAATCAGAGAGAAGTAAATTCTAATCCTGACACTACTACTTACTTGCTCGGTGACTTTGAGTAAATGACAGCCTCTTTGAACCTCAGTTGGCTCACCTGTAAATGGGGATGATCATGTCTTTTAAACGCAGTGGCTACAAAATTAATTCAAGATAGCAACTCAAGGTGGTTATTGAACCTTTACTATGTGCCAGGCACTGTTCTGGGCCTTTTGGAGATGGTGGTAAACTTGAACTTCAAAGGGGAGAGGCAAGCTAACAAGCAATTATAATCAAATAAGATGTAGACTAAGATAGTGAGAAATTTAAGGGGCCTCAGGTGCTTCAGTTTCAAAGTAAGTAAGTTTAGGCCAGTATCTTGGTCTCATCATATACTAAATCAGAATTTTTAAGCCCCCAGGTGATTCTAATATGGTGCTAGGTTTGAGAAACACTGGCTTACGCTGTGTTTAGGGATACTTATCAGAGGAAGGTGGAGTGTCTAGCTGAAGCTTGCTGGATGCACCAGAGTTGGCTGTGTGTGTGTGTCTAGCTGCAGGGGAAAAGACTGGTGCATTCTGGGGAAATGCAGGGGATTGAGCACAGACCCCGAGAAGAAGGAGGCAGGACCCAGGGCACAGCACAAGGGCTGGGATTTCATTCCAAAGAAATGGCTTACATAAAGGGATCAATGCTGGCTCATGGCCTGCCTCAGTGGATGACGACATGGCTGTTAGCACTGGACACTTGAATTCTTAGAATCAGTTACTCCCAGGAAGAGAGGGACATTCTGTATCCACTCCAGGGTCACGATGAAGCTCACTGCTCAGAACACTTAGATTACAGCCACACGAGTGGCAGAGATTGCTGGCCTGGGTTGCAGGCCACCCCATCCCCCTGTGGCTACAGAGTCTGGGGACTAGCTCCTCACTAGATTTTTTTTTTTTTTAATTGTGGCAAAATACATAACATAAAACTGGTGATTTTAACCTTTTTTTTTTTTTGGTGGTGCTGGGGATTGAATCCAGGGCCTCGTACATGCTAGGATACTGTACCCCCAGCCCTTTGACCATGTTGTAAGTGTACAGTTCAGTGGTATTACTTACATTCACACTGGTATGCATCCCTCACCACCGTCCATCATCCCAGGATGACACTCTGTACCTGTGAAAGAATAACTCCCATTTCCCCTCCCCCAGCCCTTGTAACCTCTGTCTCTACATCTAACTCCTGGAGATTCCTCGTAGAAGGGGACTCCTGCTCATGCAGTATCCACCCTTTCGTGACTGGATTATTTCACTCAGCACCTGTCCTCCCTAGCTGTAGCGGTACATAATACCTTTATTTGATTTATTTATTTTTATGTGGTGCTGAGGATTGAACCCAGGGCCTCCAACGTGCTAGGCGAGCGCTCTACTGATGAGCCACAACCCCAGCCTCCTCTCTAGGTTTTAACAGGCCTTTTTCTTGGACCCTGAACTCTGACACCATGACAAATTGGAATTGCTAGATTGAGGGAGCTCATAATATTTCAGCAAACAAAAGATGCCACAGCAGTGTCCCTGGTGAGTGTGAAAGGTTTGCTGAGAGCCGGGTGCGGTGGCGCACACCTGTAATCCCAGCACTTGGGAGGCTGAGGCAGGAGGATCAGAGTTCAAAGCCAGCCTCAGCAATGGCGAGGCACTTAGCAACTCAGTGAGACCCTATCTCTAACAAAATACAAAAAAAAGGGCTGGGGATGTGGCCCAGTGCCCCTGAGTTCAATCACTGGTACAAAAACCAACCAACCAAACAAACAAACAAACAAAGGCTTGCTGAGTCTCCATGATAAAAGTTTGAGGGTCCTGACTTATCTGTGACAAGCTATCATTCTGTTCCCTCAGATAATGTGAGGACAACGTGGAGGTAGCTGCGTATTATCTTTTTAGAGGCTAATATTCTCAGTTTCTCTCCATCATATATATTGTGGAAGCTTAGTTCTGAAGATGATGTATACTTGAGTCATATGATAGACAATTACAGTGGACTTTCAGGTGTTTGTTTTCTTCAGGCGATGTATTAGGGTTCTCTAGAGGAACAGAATTAACAGGAAGTGTAATTATAAAAGGGGATTTATTAGGTTGGCTTATGCGCCAGAAGCTGGATAGTCCACAGTGGCCGTCTGCAGGCTGGAGGAACAGTAGCTGCTCATCCCAAGAGGTTGAAGTCCCTGAACAGGAGGGATCAACGGTGCTACCCCAGTCTGAGACTGAAGGCTTCTGGAAACCCCCTGGAGAATCACTCTCAGAATCCACTGTGGAAGAGTACAAGAGTCCAATATCCTCAGAGGATCGCAGCAGCAATCAAGAACCTGTACAAGAAGCACTGAGCTTGCATCTGCTGCTGCTTCCTTGTTCTTCCAACTTTTATTCCATCCAAGCCATCATCCTATTGGACGGTGCTGCCCACGCTTAGGGAGGGTCTCCATTTCAGTTGGCTATCCCGCATGCCAATCATTCCTAGACACACCCTCACTGGCACACTCAGAAACCTCTTACTCATCAGCATCTCTTAATCGATCAAGTCGACAATTCAAATTAACCATTACAGGTGGGATAAGGTCATCTCCGTTTATGTTTATAGTAAAGCAGTGCTACAGTTTGGATCTGGAATGTTCCCTGAAGGTCCATGAGCTAAGAGCTTAGCCCCCAGCTTGGTGCTATTGTGAGGTGAGGGAAACTTTAACAGGTGAGGCCTAGAGGAAAGTCTTTCTGTCACAGGGGAGACATGTCACTCGAGGGGATTGGGTGACCCCAGCTCCTTCCTTTTCCAATTTTTCGCATCTTGAACACGAGGTGAGGAGTTTTGCCTCTCAACATGCTTCCCACCATGATGTGCTGCCTCACCACAGGCCCAAAAGGAATGAGGACAACTACCATGGACTAAAACCTCCAAAACTGTGAGCCAATAAACCTTTTCTCTTTATAAGTTGACTATCTCAGGTATTTTGTTGTAGTAGCAGAAACTAGACTGACACAAGTAGGAACAACTAATATCTTTATAGCTCTGTACTATTATCAGTAGTCCAATTACATCACAAATCTATTTGCAGATAGTTCTCTCTGTTCTCCCCAAAATTTTATGTATAGCTTCTCCAAAGAATGGAAACCACTTAACATAATAATCTTGCAAAAAAGTCATCACATCTCATCAGTAGCTTAATCTTCTGGAAGGACACTGGATTCTTTTTATCTTCTTTCTTCAAATTTTATTTACTTAAAAAGTACTTCTTGAATTCGTAAAATTCACCAGACACTGAATTAGAGCCCACAACAAGCAAAATAGATATGGTGTCTTTTCTTATACAATCAATTTAATTCAGTATTGGCTTTTGATTTATAGAATTGCTTTCTGATTCACATAATCTTCTGGTGATAAATTCATAGGATATTAAGTGAATCATTGTTCTTACATGATGCTTTTTTTCCTGTAACTTGAAGGGGTAGGAATACTTGACGGGTCTGTCTGGCCGGTTGCCAAGCTGACTCACTGGGTGGTAGAATTCCTATCATCTGGGCTTGATTTTAGCCTTGCAGTTCTAGAAGTTTCTGTGCCAGTGCCTCACAGGATGCCTCCTGAGACAAGAGGAGAGGACGGGCTCATATTAACTTATAAGAGAATGGTGCATAAATCTGATTATTGATTTATTAATTTCGATGGGGGAATGTCTCTTTCCAGTCACTAAAATATTTATTTTTATCATCTAATGAATCCTTCCAGTATCAGGGTGCCTGAGAGACTGAATTAACAGTCAGAGAGTTGCTAAGTGAAAATGGGATTGAAGTAAAGTCAGGTAAATGGTTCCAAGGGATCTTTTATCCAGGCCACAGGGACACCTGGTATAAATTCACACCCTGCAGCTAAGAGCACCTCCAGAGAGAACCATCGTATCCCCAGATTCCGTATCCTGCCAGTGCTGGGAACTCATTGCTAATGTGTTCTGATCCTCATTTCCCATGTTGGGCTGATTACTCTTCTGAATGACTCTGTCTGTAGTGATATGCTAATATCATCAAGGTTAAGTTACCATCATAAGTTGAGATCATAACAACTCTTTAAAGTGATTATGTATTTTTTATTTCACCCTAATGGATTATGATTATTTGCCAACTCTTAGTTTTGGGACTTTTTTGTACCCCTATCTAAATGAAATTGTTCTCTTTGCTTGTACCTATCTATGCAAAAAATGCTAGGGGGTTGGGATATAGTTCAGTGGTAAAGCACTTGCCTAGGGGGCTGGGGGGTATGGTGGTAGAGTGCTTGCCCTGCATGCAGGAAGCCCAGGGGTTCAGGATACACACACACACACACACACACACACACACACACACAATGCCATATTTCTTTAGAACGGAAATATTAGACATAAATAATCCATGAGACTTTCTTTGGTTAGGTCTTCCAATTCTTTCATCTACTTAATTCATTTCTACTATATTTCCCCATGAATTTTAGACAAGTTCCTTGAACTGAATTCAGTTAGAAATTGTAACGCTAAGCTATCAGAGAAAGAAAATCTGATTCTAAATCATGAGCTATAGAATCCATGGTTTTAAAATAAAATACTACCAATTAGATTAGCCTCATTTTCATTCCTTTATCACTTTCTCTGGGGACCCTTTGCTCTTTGGCTGGCTCAGTTTCCCTGGTTCTAGATGTTGGTTTCCTTCCTTTGTCCATGTGCCCATTCTAGGGAGCAGAAGTCTTGACTGGGTCTATTTGAATTCTAAACGCCTTGAGTTCCTGGGCCCTTTTATATGAGCTTTTGAAATAGAATCAGACAATCAGTTACCTGTTTTATCTGTTCTAAGTCAGGGCCCTTGCCCAGATGTCTAGTTCTTATATTCAAAGTAGTGCTTAAATACCACACTTTTGCATTGTATCCTTGATAATTTAATGTTATTTGCATAAGTGCACAAAATCACATTTCTTTTATTCCTGGACTTTTTAACAGTGCCTTCGTACACCCTCTCTGGCTAACTGCAAACCATAGAGTTTAATGCTTCACCCTTCCTTCCTAAGAACCTAGTGCATTGATATTACCCTTGTCATCCCTGTTGATATTGCTTATTTCAGGGAAATTAATGTGCTGGCTAGTGGTATTTTCACTTCTCACTCTAGGACTTTGGGTGTGTGTGTGTGTGTGTGTGTGTGTGTGTGTGTGTGTGTGTGTGTGTTTTAAGAAAAGCCAATCTAGTAAATTAATCATGGACCAGAGATGGCAGCATGTGCACATGTGGGGCCTTGAAGATTAAGTCCTTGGGACTCAGAAGAACAAATATTATAAAGTACGTTTTATGTATTGGAAAAGGAATAGATACTATAATGAATTTTTAAGTTAGCAATTTGTTTAGTCTCTAGAGGCTCTGGCAGCTTGCTAAGGTTATGGGGGTAAAAAGCACCTGCAGAGAGGAATTCTCAGTCAGAACCAACATTTAAAATAGTGGTGTGTTAATGCTTAAAAAGAAATTCTACATGCATTTTTAATAAGTTCTAGCTTTTGCAGCTGGATCTAATGAATGATACTCCAAGAGGTTGAGCCAGCTTGCCATTTTCGAGGCTCCAGTTTCCATTATTTATGTCCTTTCCAATAGAGTCTATGGCACATTCTTAAATTAAAGACTTAATTTTGCTAAAAGTACAGCCTGGTACCTGAATGGAGACATGTGGCAAATGTCATTGAGCTTCCACTTTTTAAAACCCCCACTATTCTTATTTAGGAATAATCAGCCATTTAACTTCAAATCAAGTACATTTTCAAGGATTCTCTTCATGGGTTTGTTCTTTGAAAATGAATCCTTTTATGTGATCAGTGGTTGATTAAGTGCCCAAGAGGACGGTTTTCCTTGCAATGTCAAGTGAAGATGTGTCATATAAAATCTGGTCAAAACTCAAAGGTAAATTGAAGATTCCATGAATTTTTATGATATTAGCACAAGAGTAATTTGAGTTTAGCAATAGATTACAGAAGTTACGACCTCATATAGATATAGTTGCTTTGGCTTGAATGTGTCTCCCCAAAAGCTCCTGTGTTGGAAACTTGTCCTTACATTCATGGTACTGGGAATGTTTGGGACATGATTAAGGTTAGATGAGGTCATGAGGGTGGGTCCCTATTATGGTTTGGATGTGAGGTATCCCCCAAAAGCTCACATGTGAGACAGTGCAAGAAGTTTCAGAGGAGAAATGATGGGGTTGTGAGATCCTTAACCCAATCAGTGAATTAATCCCCTGATAGGGATTAATTGAGTGGTAACTGAAGTGGTAGGGTGTGGCTGGAGGAGGTGGGAATTGGGGCAAGGCTGAGGGGTATATATTTGTATCTGGTGAGTGAAGTCTTTCTCTGCTTCCTCATCACCATGTGAGCCACTTCCCTCTGCCACACTCTTCCGCCATGATGTTCTGCCTCACCTCGAGCCCTGAGGAATGGAGCTAGCCTTCTGTGAACTAAGACCTCTGAAACCGTGAGCCCTCAAATAAACTTTTCCTCCTTTAAAATTGTTCTGGTCAGATCTTTTAGTCACAGCAGCACAAAAGCTGTCTAAAATAGTCCCTATGCTGGGATTAGTGGCTTTTAAAAAGAGGAAGAGAGACCTGAGTTTTCATACAAGCAGGTGGGCCCTCACCAGGTGCAGCCCCTTGATCCTGGACATCCCAGTCTCTGGAACCATGAGAAACAAATTTCTCTTCATTATAAATTACCCAGGGTCAGGTGTTCTATAATAACAATACTAAGGCAAGAGTCCTGTAGATACAGTAAACCATTGCTTTCCAAGGGGCCATAAATATGAAGTAAGAAATATGTAATTAGAGGAGGAGCCCCTCACAGCCTCCCTGAGGATGGGAGATTGATGCCCAGACCCTGGAAGCTCTTGGCCACCTCTTTATATCCTCTCTGAAATCTCCCTCCTCGTCCCAGAAATCCCCAAGGTGGCATTTACTAGTGTTCGGGAACTTTTCCACTCAACATTTTCTGCTCTTGCCTTTTCACAAAGCTTCTTTGGCTGTCCTGAGCATGCCCCTGGGCAGTGCCAGTTCCACACTGCAGTCTTTTGATCTGCTGTGGGAAGGGATGGGTTGGCTTCTTCTTCATGCCCTTGAGTTTCGTGGCTTAGTGTTCTCTGTATCATGATTCAAAACCAGAGCTTTGGACTATGAAGGGCACAGACTCCATCCCATCCCATTGCATCCATTCATCCCCTTGCTGTCCCCCTTTCCTGTGCACCCCAGGACAGACACACTTCTTCTTTAGTCAAAAGTGAGCCCTTTGGATGACCAGCTCACACTGATTGACTCCTGCAGGGCTCACCGGGTCACCAGTTCTGCAGACCACAATCTAGTTTGGACACAGGACATCCTGTTGCAAATGCAGTTTTACTTGAAAAACAGGAACTGTGTTGTCAGTGCAACAGGGGATTTTCAGTCAGCTTAAAGGATAAACAGGATTCACCCAAGGAATAATAAGACTTTTGATTAAGCTTTGAGATTTTCTGTTGGCCATGATAAATAAGAACTATTTTTATCCCTTGTTCCTCTCGGCTACAACTGAATACTGTAAAAAGAAAAAAGAAAAGAAAGACTGCAGAAACTTAAAATGAGAACATTCAATATTTTGACCCTCAAGAAGTAACCCCTGAGAAAAATGATCTTCTATCTATCTATTCAGCTGTCTTTCTTCTTCTTGTATATGTTTGTATGCTGTCTCTTCCTTCAATTAAAATTACCTCATACCTTTCTTTTTTGGTGGGGGGTACCTGGGATTGAACTCAGGGGCACTCGGCCATTGGGCCACATCCCCAGCCTTTTTTTGTATTTTATTAGAGACATGGTCTCACTAAGTTGCTAAGTGCCTCGTCATTGCTGAGGCTGGCTTTGAACTCGCGATCCTCCTGCCTCAGCCACCTGAGCCACTGGGATTACAGGCTTGCGACACCATGCATGGTTTATATTACCTCACGCCTTTCAGTGAGGTAAAAATAAGACCTCATTTTGAAACACTCTTGTATAGAATGTTATGTAGATAAAATTTCGTCAAGGAGTCAGTCATCCATTCGTGGGCATTTGTGTTATGAAATATAATAATTAGAAATAGCAATATATGATAAGATTACGACTAAAAAATACCACCAATATCACTCCACAATTTTCAGCAGAATCAGGCCTGAATTTTGTTCTGATGACTCTGACTGGTGGTGGTCATGGCAGGAAAGAACTCTGAGGAAGGCTCTTGTTTGTGCATCTTCTATCAGTCATTTGTGTGTTTTAACTCTGGATTCATTCAAGTTATTGATGGTTCAAGTATAGCTGAGAACATAAGTTCCATGCTTGGAATTTTCCAATTTTTCCCAATTCACAGCAAGAACCAGACCAATTTAATACTCACTAATCACCAACACCTTGACTTCTTGGGTAGTGACTGGTCATTATTTGTTGTGTGGTAGGAACAGAACTGGGAGGAATTAATCTTCTAATTCTTCTTCCCTGCTGTGCCTCCACTGCCAGTCCCTCTGTCTAAAGAAGAGCCTTGCACCCAGGCTTCCTATTTGGGTCCACAGGACCCTGAACTGGACCCCCACCTCTCCCAAGGTCTTACCAGGACTTATCCCATCATGCCACACTTTCCCCCGGGGCTTCCATAGTGCTCGTGCCCTCTGCTGCTTTTCTCTGCTTTGATTCATCTGGCCCAATTTTCTGCTCTTCTTCAACCTCCTAAACTCTCCCACAGGCCCTTTGGAATTTGACGGTTGGTCACAGCAATGTCCCCTGTGTTATTAACGAGCCTCAGCTGCTACTCTGACCACCATTGCCATCTGGGGGACCTGCCTGAAACCTGGGCACTTCCTATGGACACCACCTCCCCTGCAGCCCTCTCTGGTAGAGGCAGTTTATCACTGATGTCCTAGTATTACTGCTGTTATTATTTCTCACTTGGAGGGCAGGTGATTGTCCTCCTAGCACCCTACTCCTGCTGATGGGTCTTCTTTCTTTCTTTCTTTCTTTGGTGCTGGGTATCGAACCCAGGGCCTTGTGCATGCAAGGCAAGCACTCCACCAACTGAGCTATGTCCCCAGCCCCTTAATGGGTCTCTTTCTTTAAATACCCAGCTGCTTTGAGTATTATGCCTTCTGACTTTCCCACCCCTCTGCCTCTCCCTTGCTGCTCCCTGAGGCCCCCTCTTCCTCCTCCTCATTCAGTGTTGACCGCAGACTGCTTCATTGTCTTCCTGTCACCATTCGCTGACTTCATTTTTGGTAACTGGCACCCAACACCGGGTCCCCTCGACCCTGGCTTCATTCTCTCCACCTACCCACTGCCCCCCTCAGTCTTAACACTGATCTTTCCAATGGACTACCCCCAAAGTCTTTACTCCAGCATTCACCTCTTAACTAGTATCTCCTGTGCTCCCTCCTCTGGTCCTCCAATTCTAAGTCCGTCAAATTCATTTGGACCTTTAATCCAGGGACACCTCTCCCTCTCTTCTCTGTGTCTATTATCAGTTCCCTCCAAATCCAGCTGAGGTTCCACGGTCAACCCCTATAGACACGCTTTCCTCCTCCTCTCAAAACTGTGTACACTCTGAACCAAGCAGCTGAATAACGTGGAGAAACCCGCTGGAGCACGTTAACCAGGCTCTCTTTATGTTCATGGCCACTGCATCATGGTTTATTTCCTTACTATGTTAGCTCTCCCATTCCCTACTATAACTCTTCCTCTTCTTTTCCTCTCTCCTAATTCTCCCCACTTGTTTTGATCCATGCACTTGCCCTCTGTGGTGCTTAGAGAAGATAAATAATAAAGCAGGGGCCCCTCATCATTTGATCCTACCCCCATGCCACAGCCACCCTGTGTTGCAAGCATAATCTTTCCTTGGAAGACGTGTCCCCAAGCCTTCCCTTGTGCCCTGGTCCAATCCTCTCGCACCTCTTGGGGACACATAGTTTCTCTTGGTGGCTGAGTGTTCAGGTCTTGGAGTCTGATCACCCAAGGGCGAATGTCAGTTCAGCCACCTCCTGGGTGTGTAATCTTGGGAAGATGATGTGACTTCTCGGGGACGCGGGTGCCCATCAAGTGAATGGTCCCTCTTTCACCGAGGAATTGTGAAGATCAGAGGAATGGTTTCTGTGAAATGCTGAGAACTGACATGCTTAGCAGCAGGGGCTGTGTCTGCGTCACCTGCTTCTGCCCTCTTTCCCTTCTATGTCCAGGCTCCCCTATCCCCTGCATCCCTCCCTTCAGCATTCAGAATAAACCTCTTCTCTCCCTGGCCTCCCAGCCACCCCTCTGGTGCTCTGCTTCTCCTGACAGCAATGCTTGCCGAACCAGGTGGCTGTCTCTCTGCACCCTTCTCTCCATCCTCTCCTCAGTTCCATCCACCCACCCTGGTGCTCCCCCTGCTCCCATGAGACAGCCGCATCAAGGTCACCAGTGACTGCTGTGTTGCCGAAAACCACGACAACTTCTAGAGTCCTCTTGTATTCGCCATCTCTGTCTTTGCATCAGCTGTTGTCTTTAATTTGTTCTGTACTGTAACAAACTACCACAAACTGGGTGACTTGAACAACATACATTTATCTTTCACAGTTCTAGGTGAAAAGTCCCAGATCAAAGCAGTAGCTAATTTGGTGTCTGGTGAGGACCCGTTTCCTGGTTTGCAGATGGCGCCTTTTCGCTGTCCTCCCATGGCAGAACCCAAAGAGAGGGAGCAAGCTCTTGTGTTTCTTTTTATAAGAGATAATCCTGTTTAGGAGGGTGCCACCCACACAACCTCATTGCTTCCCAAAGACAAATGCCCCACAGTTGTGCTTTCTCTTCTTCATGGAATGTTTTTTTTCTCTTGCTTCTAGAACATTGTCCTCTTTTTCTCTTATCTCATGGTCCACTTCTTACTATCATTTGCTGACTCCACCCAACGTTGTTTCATGTCTATGTGTGGAGGTCCTGGGATGCTCCTAATCTGTGCAAATCTCCCTAGATGGCCTCACCTAGTCCCACCTCTGTGCCCATCATCTCCAAATCCATCTCTCATTCCTCATCTTTCCTTTGAGCTATATATTCACATACCCAAATTGAACATTTTCAAGAATGACCAATGGCTTTATCTGAGTCAGTCTTACTTGCCCAACTTGATGTCTCCACCTTAATGCCTAATAGATGGAACTGGTTTGTTTAAGAGTCTTGAATCATAAAGATGGTGAATGCAAAATGTTTTCATTAATTAATTTTGTTGCTTTTATTTGTGCTTACTTGAATTGCACTCTTTTTCTTTTCTTTTCTTTTCTTTTTTTTTTTTTCTTTTCTGATTGGAAGTCCCCTTAACATGAAATTGACCCAGTTCCATTAATTAATTAATTAATTAAGCTGTTAAAATTTAATCCAGGGGCTGGGGTTGTGGTTCAGTGGTAGAGCACTTGCCTACAATGTGTGAGGCCCTGGGTTTGATTCTTAGCACCACATACAAATAAATAAAATAAAGGTCCATCAAAAGCTAATAAAAATATTTTTTTAAAAATTTAATCCATCCCAGTCCAGAACCTCAGTTTTTAAGCTTGGCTTCTCCCCTTGTTCCAACAAATCCTAGAGCCACAGTCTAGATGGCTACTTTGAGTATAGAGGGTTGGGATCTAGCTCGAGATTCCAGCTCCTACTCCCTTTGGGAGAAGACAGAAGTCTCCTTAAGGAACGGGCCTCACTGGGCCTCCTCCTCCGATGGGGTACAGATGCTTTCTTTTGATGGTATTGAGCTTTATTCCATCTTGGATACCCCTCAGAGAGCTGGGCATCTCACTGATCAGTCAGCCCGTGCTCCTGCTCTGCTGTCAACTCATCTGCATCTCTTCTGGGAGCTGGAGGAGGCTTCCTGGCCCTCCTCCACATCCTCTGAGCAGTAGAGAACAAGGAAAGAGTGGGGTCCCAATCCCTTTCTCCCCCAAGGCAGACATCAAGCTCTCCCAAGAGGCTGTTTACCACACTCTGCCCACTGGCTGTTCCTAGTGGGCCTCCACCAGGCATTCAGCCTGGAAACAAGAGATTGATCTGGCCCCCACAGAGGCAGCTCAGAATGATGTTGCACTGTTTGTTCCTCATGCCACAATAATGCAGAGTAACAAACACCCGAAAAACTCTGGCTCCTCACAAGTCTTTCTCTTGGATCTGCCTGTCAGCCAGGCCTGCTCTGCCATTTGAAGCTGTTTCCCCACCTGTTGCAGGTGGGTGGTGACTGATCTAGGCTGTGATGGACTGGGCAGCTTTGCTGCAGGCAGCAGGTTGGCTTGGGGACCTTCTCCAGGTGTCTCTCATTCTTCTCTTGGGATTGGTCACCAAGAGGCACTGGAACAGCACCAGAGGGTGTGCCTGAGCAATTCTTCTGTCACAGCTGCTAACATCCTGTGGGCCAAGAAAAATTTCATGGCAAACCTAAAGTGCAGGGCCGGGGAAATATATTTCCTCTTCCATGAGTACTGTGAAGTTATGTGTGTGTGTGTGTGTGTGTGTGTGTGTGTGTGTGTGTGTGTGTGTGAGAGAGAGAGAGAGAGAGAGAGAGAGAGAGAGAGAGAGATTGGAGAATAGTAATTCAGCTCACCCTGCTGTTCTCTGCCATCTCACGGCAGTCACCCCTTACTCACCATGCTCCAGGTGCGGGTGCCCCCCTCCACTGCAAACTCTTTTCTACCCTAAGGCTATTAGCACCACATTACTCTCCGCTGTCGATATATTGGTAGCTTTAGCACTAGAGTTTACTTTCCAGAGGACTCCAGTGACATGACAGCTATTCCTTTTCTTCATTTTTTTTTCAATCTTTAATTTTATTTTTAACGATCCATACCCTTAGAGCATTCATTGACTTGAGGATAGATCTGAAAGCCTTTCGGATTCACCATGAAATCAATAAAACACTTTTATTTTCCTATAATACTGTGAGACCTGCCAAAGGATGAAAAACAAATTAATTTGCTCTACATTTGCTCAATAGGAATAACGGGCAGCAGGCGGAAAATGATGAGAAAGAAACAGATTTAATGGAGCTTTACAATTTGGGAGTTGAGATGACTTGGATTTGTGTCTGGATTTAATAGATGTGATTTTCAAGGCACCTTAAAGCTAATTTTTAAACAAATTCATATAATTACATATTTGGTGGTTAATTGGCTGTAAATTTGCCCAGTGCACAGTAGGCCTCTTGTGGAGTGTTCTGTGACTCTGGAGAAGCAAGGTTTGCAAAGACAGAAGGACCAGACAAAAGCGCAGGGCTGGCATGGGGATGGTGAGCCCGGAGGCACTTTGGTCTCAGGTTTATGGATGAAAGGGACAGGGGTGGGGGAGGGATTTATTATGTTTTTTGCTTACAAGAGAAGAAGGAAAGGGAAAAGGTTGGGGGCATTGGGGCGCAGGCAAGCTGCTTCCCTCTTCTGCAGTGTTGGGGAGAAAGTCAGGGGCCACTTTCTTGGTTTAATAAAATGGGGAAGGGACTTTACAGCCGTACCCTGGGAACCCAGTCCCAATGGGGTGGTCTTCTGCACAGCTCAGAAGCACACTATCATCTTGATGGGTATTACAGCGGCTGCAGGCATAACTGAGATGTGCTGATAAGTGCTTCTCCACCTGAGCCCTTCAACCCTCACCAGGCAGTGAGCACTGCCATTACCACTTCCATCATTAGGTCTGGGGTTGTGGCTCAGTGGTGGAGCGCTCAACTAGCACTTGCGAGGCCCTGGATTCGATCCTCAGCACCACATAAAAATAAATAAATAAACTAAAGGTATTGTGTCCAACTACAACTAAAAAATAAATATTTCTAAAAAAAAAAAAAAAAAAAAGAATGAGTCATTGAAGGAGTGTGCAGTCACTGAAGGATTGTCATCTGGAAAGCGAAAGAATTGAGCTCAGGTTTGTCCGATGGTAGCACCTATGTGCTTAACCACTACACTCCACTGCCTGGAGAAGAAGGTGAAGGCACCCACTGTAAATCTACAGGCACCTGTTATTACAGTTGCCAGGGAGTGCAGGACAGTGCCTGGAGCTCCAAGTGGTGGCAGTAACCTAGGAGGGACTGGAGAGACACAGTCTACAAATGGCTATTGTCTGCATCTTGGTCACTCTGGGATGGAAAGGTACTGGATTATGGTGACAAGAGGTGAATGTACCTGAAGTTGTGGCAGAAGCAGAGAACGGGGTTGACAGCTGTGAAAGGAATGCTCTGCCAGCCATTCTGTCACCCCCATTGTGGATTGAAGCCCCTAACAGGCCTGCAATCCCTGCCTGAATTTCATCAAGCTGGAAGCTCATGCATGCTATTTCTTGTTACATCCTATTATTTATTAGTGTTTATATGACAAGAGTTCACCTGGCACAGACATCTTGGGTTCTCATTATATATTTCTTCACTATTCAGAAACGCAACTGAGTGGTAACATAGCTCCACATCCTCAGGTGACCCGGCTTCTCTACTGCTGGTGGGTTTCTGTATGTCTCACATATGCCTCACTGCAGACTTGTTCTGTCAATCATCTTCGCACTCCATTTCTGGGAATATTAGAGCGTGCAGAGAATTGGAAGCATGCAACAGGCAGAAAGTAGGGTGGATAAAACAGGTGGACATGAGAGCAATTTGAAAGTAGCTATGATTTCCTTTCTAAAATTGGTCTAGCTTTGTTCTAGCCTGTGCTATCAGATCTAGTGGCTGACACGGAAGACCAGAAATAGCAGAAGCAGTTAACACTATGGGTTAGTTCTTAAATATTCTGCAGTGCTTGGTTGTTGCTGTTCATCCCCATCCTTCCTGCGCATTGCAGAGCCCTGGGTTGTTACCAAGACCAAACAAGATGATGCAGGTGAGCCTGTATTGTAAACTACAGTCCTAGGGGTAGGGTAGTTTTAGAGCTTCTGGAAGATTCTATTTATAAGCATTCAGTACCTCTCCCTGGGACGTAATTGTTCATTTCCACCTTGTTGATGTCAGGCTTGGTCATATGACTTGCTTTGGCCAGTGGCATGTGAGTGGAGGCGAGGTGTGTCACTTGTGGGCAGAAGCTTCCAGAGTCAGCACAGGGTCTCCTTGCTTTCTGCCTCTCTGGGTCTCATAACAGAGGCTCTCTCAGCAGAGTTCCCCTATCACTTCATTGAGCAAGCAAAGACGTAGCTGACCCACGCTGGACTTGTGCATGGGTGACAAATAGACATTGTCATTTTAAGCTGCTGGGACTGCAGAACAGTTAGCCTATCCTGGCTGACATGCAGCCAAACCCAGGAAGTCTTAGGATGTGTCTGGAAAACATGACTCAGTGATGAATACTATCAATAACCTAGACTGTAGCGTTTAGAAAGAAACAAGAGAAAAACCTTAGTTTCTGTTTGAACAGATCAGAAAAACTGCCTTTTGTTTACTGTATCTTTTTCTCTGTACTTTGTGCTTTGGTCTTTTCCTGGGATCTGGCTTTTCACTGGCATTTACACACCTCAGTGTGCAGAAAATGCAATACAGTGTATTTATTTTGATTTTCCTATGCCTTTAATACACAAGTTTGGTTTTTACTGATATTAGGGGAAATGGTAAAATTAGCTTTGCCTTTAAAAATCATTTTACACATTGTATGTCATTTTCTTTTTGTGTGGTATTATTCAAATTGTTGAAAATATATTCTATTAAATAAAAGAGCTTGTCTGAGGGCCAGTTAATATCACCAGTTTGTAATACAAAATTTATGTAGTTAAAAATTAAGAAAAAGAAACTTCAAAAAAGAAAATTTAAGAAAAAGCCTCTTTTTTAAAGAAATTAAGGCTAACTTAAAAGATTGTGCTCTTTGTTTTTAAGAGAAAATAAAAATACCTTAACACTATTACTGCCATTAAAATTTATTTCATGAAATAAAATTTGAATTATTTTTTTTCCTGACAAATCTTTATTCCAGCAGAGGTGTAGAGAATTTTTAAAAAGTTATGTGACTTCATCAGGGGAAAATAGAGTGAATGATTTTAAAAAGCTGATTTCTGTGTACGTGTGTGTATGTGTGTGTGTGTGTGTGTGTGTGTGTGTGTGTGTGTTGTGTGTATTATATGTCCTGTATAAAGAGACACTAATTATCTTTTACTTTGTTGTTTAGGATTTTCACTGCATGCTTGCAAAGAGAGTCCAAGAACAATACCAAGAAATGTGCAGCTTTCTAAGGTACACATTTTCTGTAGACGGTTCTTACAGTTTGAAAGGATAGTCATTGACAAGTTCATTTGTTATTTTTTATTTGAAATTCAGGCTAGTATCTTATAGGTGTTCACTGTGTTGGAGGGCAGGGGTGTGTGAGAAGTACTTGAGCCTTGAGCATAGACATACTTGACTCTGAATCCCTCCGTTACTAATTATGGATATTTGGAGAAACAGATTTACCTCTGTCAGGCTCAAATTTTCCATCTATAAAATGACCGTAACAGTATTTTCTTCACTAGGCTGATGTAGATTAAATAAGACAAAATTTTTTCATCTTTTTGTTTAAATTTAGGACACCTAAAACAGTACCCGACAATACCTATTCAATAAATATTTGTTGGATGAATAAATAATTGAATGAGTTAGTGTAGGCAAAACGCTAAGATTGACATGTAAATCCTGTGAGTTTGTGTCTATTTCTGGATCCTTTATTTTATTCTGCTGCTCAGTCTATTCCCGGGGCTGTACCTAATCAGGCAGTACAATCATCTGTCAGAAGCCAGTATCATCATGTGCGCATGTGTGCGTGAGTTCTTCAGATGGCCCATTTTAAGATTTCATGATGCAGATATATTTGATGTAGTCAGTACATCTTCATGCATTTAATTTACATATGATTCATGTATTTACCATACCTTATCTCAGACCAGCCATATATTACATTATCTAAGAATAAGTGGATGAATTAATTAGACTCTGAGAAGCACAAACATTTTAAAAATAAACGAATCACCATGCAGCTGAGGACCATATAGCTATAAAGGAGCTCAGTTTATTTATTTGTTCATTTATATTATTTTAGTATTTAATTTTTTTATTAGAGCTTTATTGTTATGTACAGTAGATGGTTTCTTTTTGACTTCATTTATTTTTGGCTTTGTTATAGCTCGTTTATGCTCATGGCTTCTTTTATAGGCTGGACTTTATAAAGGGCATAAAGCCTCCAGAGAACGAAAAGAAAAGAAATGCGGAATACTTTGGCCAGTAGGAAGTTTGCAATCTATAAAGAGAAACAAGCCCTCAAAATGCATTACCTGGGCTGGGGATATAGCTCAGTTGGTAGAGTGCTTGCCTTGCATGCACAAGGCCCTGGGTTCAATTCCCAGCATCACACACACACACACACAATGTATTACCCCATTAGTGAAGAAGCACTATGTAAAGTCCAGAAAGATGATGGAAGAAATGAGAACATGTGCCGCGGAGCTGAATGTGTCTGCATACACGGAATGTAGAAATCAGGGGAACAAGGTGAAAGGCATGTTCCGGAGAGGCTTCCCTGTCAATCCTGAGGTCAGGCTGTTGACCCTACAGTGGCACACTCACCATTCTTTTTCTTTTTTTTGTTTTTCTTTAGCATTTTTTTAGTTGTTGATGGACCTTTATTTTATTTTATATGCAGTGCTGAGGATATGCTAGGCAAGTGCCTCACATATGCTAGGCAAGTGCTCTACCACTGAGCCACAACCCCAGCCCTCAGATCACATTCTTAATAGCATCCTAGAAACCATCTATGTATCTTTACAAAGAACATCCCTACCATGGTATGGTCTATCAATTCTAAGTGACAGGTGAGTGAAAAGTCATTGATGTCTGGCGAGGTACGAGTTCTGTGTTATCGTTTGAAGGAACAGTCCTGTAGCTTAGGGGGGTTTGCTGTCAGGGGTAACATTTTCCCCTCAAGAAAGATCAAGAAATCCTTTGTGGGGATTTCTGCTTTGGCTATTTTGGATTCTGGGTCCCCTGGCCCACATTCTTCTACATAGAGACTGAGGCCCTGGATCAGCAGGAGGTTTGTTAGAGACACAATAGAAGCAGTGTAGCATGGTAACAGGGAACTTAGCTTTCAGTCCTGCTGTTGCTTCTAATCAGCCCTACAATTTCGGACAAGTTCCCGAACCTGTTTTAGAGTCGTGTGGATATAAATGCATTGACCCATTTCTAGTTTCTGTAAATGTGATGTTTTAAATGTGCCCTACATCCAGATGCTGGACAACTCAGTAACATCCCTGAGTCACCCTGTGTTGGCCTCCTGCTTCTCTCATCCCTTCCCCGCCCCGTTAGGATGAGTCCCACTCCCAGGACATGCTTTCCAAATACAGACCAGCCAATCTAGGGTCCACACACCCAATCTTCTCCTTTATCAGACTCTCATACTCTGCCCCCTGACACCTGCCCTAATGACCCAGGGTCAGGTTTCACACAACCGGGTATAGCCCTTATGCCCCATAGCCTGGTGAAACTGTTTGAATTAGGCAATCCTAAGCCTACTTAGGCTGCCTCACCATTTCCTTCTGGTGGAATCCACAGTAAAGGCTTTTGCCTACACTTCCCTGTCCCTCTGCTTCATGGCTAACCCTAATGCTGCCTTGTGTGGCCTCCTATTCTTGGAAACTGTGAGGAACTGTCAATGACAGTCGTCTCCTGATCTTACTATACCTCAAATTTCCTATTAATACACTGTATTTTAGCTGGACTCAGTGGCGCACGCCTGTAATCCCAGCACTTGGGAGGCTGAGGCAGGAGGATCACGAGTTCAAAGCCCACCTCAGCAATGGCGAGGCACTTAGCAACTCAGTGAGACCCTGTCTCTAATAAAATACAAAAAAGGGCTGGGGATGTGGTCCAGTGGTCGAGTGCCCTTAGTTCAATTTCTGGTACCAAAAACAAAAACAAAAACAAAAAAAACCCCGCTATATTTTAAAACAATAAGAATCTGACTCCATTCTAAGTCCTCTTCACTATAGTGGGGGCTCAGAATTACAAAAACTAGCAAGTGTGGAGAAAGAGGTTGCAAGCCCACTTAGCTTTGCTCTGAACACCTGCCTCCTTCCTCTTGCTTTCTGAGGACCAGCTTCCTCTGCTGTCTTCAGTGTGATTCATCACAACTGTCCTCAGTGGATAACCCAACTGTTAAAATTCCAGCATCCAGGAGGCATCACAATGCCAGATCTTAAATCATACTCCGGAGCAATAGTAACAAAAACGGCATGCTCTCTAAGTCATGTGCATTCTATGGGTTTTGGCAGATGTATCCTGATGTGCATCCACCAGTATGAGTTGTCCAGAATTGGTACAAAAATAGACGTGAAGACCAACGGAACAGAAAAGAAGACACAGAGACAAACCCACATAAATACAGTGACCTCATACTAGAAAAAGACGCCATTAACATACATTGTAGAAAAGATAGCCTCTTCAACAAATGGTGCTGGGAAAACTGGAAATCCATATGTAGCAAAATGAAATTAAACCCCTATCTCTCCTACCCTGCATAAAACTCAGAGTGGATCAAGGACCTAGGAATTAGACCAGAGACCCTGTGCCTACAAGAAGAAAAAGTAGGCTCAAATCTCCATCATGTCAGCTTAGGAACCAACTTCTTTAATAAGACTCCTAAAGTGCAAGAAGTAAAATCAAGAATCAATAATTGGGGATGGTCTCAGACTAAAAAGCTTTTTCACAGCAAAGGAAATAGTCAAGAACATGAAAAGATAACCTGCGGAATGGGAGAAAATCTTTACCACATGCACTTCAGATAAAACATTAATCTCCAGGATATACAAAAAACTCAAAAAATTTAACACCAAAAACCCAAATAACCCAATCAATAAATGGGCAAAGGAACTGAACAGGCACTTCACAGAAGAAGAAATACAAATGGTCAAAAATATATGAAAAAATGTTGAACATCTCTAGCAATTAGAGAAATGCAAATTAAAACTACACAGAGATTTCATCTCCAGTTAGAATAGCAATTATCAAGAATCCAAGTAACAATAAATGTGGTGAGGATGTGGGGAAAAAGGTACAGTCATACATTGCTAGTGGGACTGCAAATTGGCGCAACCACTCTGGAAAGCAGTATGGAAATTCCTTAGAAAACTTGAATGGAACCACCTTTTGATCCAGTTATTCCACTCCTCAGTTTATACCCAGAGGACTTAAAAAGCAGCATAGTACAGTGACACAGCCACCTCAATGTTTATAGCAGCTCAGTTCACAATAACCAAGCTATGGAACCAACCCAGGTGCCCTTCAATGGATGATTGGATAAAGAAAATGTGGTATATATACACAAAGGAATATTACTCAGCCATAAAGAAGAATGAATTATGGCATTTTCTGGCAAATGGATGGAACTGGAGGATATCATGCTAAGTGAAATAAGCCAGTCTCAAAAAACCAAAGGCTGAATATTCTCTCTGATATGTGGATGCTAACCCATAACAAGGGAGGGTGGGATGGGGGAGGAATAGAAGTTCATTGGATTAGATAAAAGGGAATGAAGGGAAGGGAGGTGGAATGGGAATAGGAAAGACAGTAGAATGAATTGGACATTACTTTCCTATCCTTATACATGAATACACAACCAGTATAACTTCTCATCATGCACAACCACAAGAATGGGATCCTAACTGAAATAAGTTATATTCCATGTATATATAATATGTCAAAATACATTCTGTCATGTATATCTAAAAGAACAAATTTAAAAATTCCAGCATCCATATCTTCTTCTTTTAAAATTAATTAATTTATTTTAATTAGGTATATATGACAGCAGAGTGCATTTTGATTCATTGTACACAATTGCAGCACAACTCTTCATGTCTCTGGTTGTACAGGATGTAGTGTCACAGCATATGTGCAGTTATACATGTACCTAGGTTAATGATGTCCCTCTCATTCCACCATCTTTCCTGCCCCCATGCTCCCACCCTACCTCTCCCTCCCCTTTGCCCAAAGTTCCTCCATTTTCCCCATGCCCCCCCCCCCCCCATTATAGATCAGCATCCACTTATCAGAACTTTCAGGCTTTGGTTTTGGGGGATTGGCTTACTTTGCTTAGCATGACATTCTCCATATCTTATTTCCTTATTCCAGATTCCTGTGAGGAAAGAAAGCGATCAGCACAGAGCAGCCTTGAGTTCCATTAATCAGCTTAGCCAGAGGGTAGAACAAACAGGGCTGCAGGGCTTAAAGTAGGGGAAGTGGGAGGAACAGGAGCAGTGGCTGAAGTCCACTGCCTGAGGCAGTCCTCAGTATCCTTTCAAGAGAGTAAAAAGATTCTGCTTCAAAAAAAAAAATCATAAATAGCTGAAAATATTACAAATCATTTGTCCTCAAAACCATACATGGTCAGGTAGCTCATTTCCCAAGGAGCGAAGATAAAGAACTCCAAGATATCTAAAATGTTATTAAGCCAAATATCCTAGTAGGAGTTACGAAATGACTTTCCAAAGTCCTACAGCAAATAAAAAAAAAAAAAAAAAAAAAAAAAAAAAAAAAAAAAACAGCAGCTCTCTAAACCTATTGCTTACATGATAGGTAATGCCATGAAGTTCCCTGGAAAGCTCAATCTTGGAAATTATTTCACAGCAAAGAAAGAACTGTTTCAGAGACTAAGTTGGAACATGAAGAAGAGCTAACAGAACACGTGAAAATAATTATCAAGTGTGTTTATTAGACTTTAAAAGGTGAATGGGTTTAATATAATTTTGCTAAAATAAAAAGTCCAGCATGAGAACTTACCGTTTTTAAAAAGGGGATGCTTTATTTTAGTTTCTAGAGACATTCTGGTAGATACTGAGAAACATACCACAGTATCTAGCCTACAAATGATAAAGGGTTAGAATGGCACTCCTTTAAATATTCTTTTTTAACTAATAGATTTTATTTTTTAGAGCAATTTTAGGTTCACAAAGAATTCCCATATAACCTCCATTTCCTCTTAGTACAACCCCAGATATCAACTTTCCATACCAATTCGGTACAATTGATGAACCTCTATTGACATTCTATAACTACCCCAAATTCATGGTTTACGTGAGGGTGATCTCTAAGTCGTGTGCATTCTATGGGTTTTGGCAGATGTATCCTGATGTGCATCCACCAGTATGAGTTGTCCAGAATACTTTCACTGCTCTAAAAATCCTGTGTTCTACCTATTCATCCTCCTATCCCCCCCATCCTTTGGCTACCACTATGGAACCTTACAGTCTCCATAGTTTTGCCTTTTCCCAGAAATCATATAGTGGGAATCATATAGTATGTAGGCTTTTCAGATTTGCTTCCTTTACTTGGCAATAGGTGCTTCATCTTTCATAGATTGTGTCTTTGGTGTTATATTTAAAAAGTCATCTCTATACCCAAGGTCATCTAGATTTTCTCCTATGTTTTCTTTTAAGACTTTTATGGTTTTTTATTATATGTTTTGGTTTATGATCCATTTTGAATTAATTTTTATGAAGAGTATAATGTCTGTTTGATTTCTTTTTATGCGAGATACCTAGTTGTTTTATGTGTAGATGTCTAGTTATTCCAAAGCATTTATTGAAAAGATTATTTTTGCTTCTTTGTATTATCTTTGCTCTTTTGTCAAAGACCAATCAACTATATTTAGTTCTATTTCTGTGTTCTTTCTCTTGTTCTGTTTATCTATTTGTTGTCTCTTCTTTTGCCAATACCACACTGTCTTAATTACTATAGCTAATTTACAATAAGTCTTGAAATTGAGTAATGTCATCTTCTCATTTTTCTTCCTCCTCCTCCTCCTCCTCCTCCTCCTCTTCTTCTTCTTCTTCTTCACTATTGAGTTGGTTATTCTGGACCTTTTCCCTCTTGATATATACTATGTGAACAATTTGTTTCTATTTATTAAATAATTGTCTAGGATTTTTTTTTTATATTTATTTATTTACTTTAGTTGTATACAATGCAATGTATTTATGTTTACGTGGTGCTGAGGATCGAACCCGGGCCGGGCACGTGCGAGGCGAGCACTCTGCCGCTGAGCCACAATCCCAGCCCCTAGGATTTTGATGGATGGCGTTGACTCTGTAGATCAGGTTGGGAAGAACTGACAGCTTGACAATATTGAGTCTTCCTATTCATGAACACAACATACCTTTTCATTTTTTAAAATTCTTTGATAACTTTCATCACAATTTTGAAGTGCTTCCTCACAAAGATCTTATATATATATTGTTAGATTTATACCTAAGTATTTTGTTACTATTATTGCTAATATAAATAATAATAAATAATAGTATGTTTATAATTTTAAACTTCACTAATTTGTGGCTGATATGTAGAAAAGTGATTGACTTTTGTATATTAACCTTCTATCCCACTACCTTGCTATAATTGCTAATTGGTTCCAGTTTTTTTTTTTTATTCTTTCACATTTTCTACATAGACAATTGCTATGGCTTGGATATGATTTAATTATGTCCCCCAAGGGTCCATATATTAAAATCTCAGTCCCCAGGGTAGCAATATTGGGAAGGGATGTGAAACCTTTGGGAGATGGAATCTTTGGGAGGTGGGGCCTAGTGAGAGGCCCTGGAAAAGGGATTGTAGTAAATCTTTCTCTTTATCTCTGCTTTTCTGGCTCCTCCAACACAAGCTCTTCCCATTTCTGTCCAGCATCTGCCATCTGCCATGGGCCTTCACCAGAACTGAGCTAATGCAGTTGCCATGCCCTTGAGCCTCCAAAACTAAAAGCTAAATAAGAATTTTTTCTCTTTATTAAGAGAAAATGTCAGTTATTTTGTTGTAGTAACACAAAACCAACTAATACAACAATCATTTAATCTGTGAACAAGGGTGATTTTATTTCTTATTTCCCAATCAATATATTCCTTTCTTGTCTGAATGCATTAGCTAAAACTTCCAGTTGAAAACCAATATTGGGAGGGGATATTCTTGCCTTGTTCCTGATCTTAGTGAACAGCTTCAAGTTGCTCATAATTAAGTATAATGTTAACTTTAATTTTTTTGTAGATGTTCAGTATAAGTTGAAGATGTTCTCTATTTTTAATTTATTAAGAGTTTTTTTTTATCATAAATGGGTATTGGGTTTCTTTTCAAATGTTTTTTCTGCATCTATTGATATGATGTCATTTCTCTTCTTCAGCCTATTGACATAATGAATTGCATTAACTGATTTTTAAATACTGCACCAATTTTGCATACCTGGGATAAGTCCCTCTTGATTGTGGTGTATAATTCTTAAACATTATTGGATTTGATTTGTCACTAATTATTGAGGATTTTTGCATGTTTACAATTGGTATTAGTCTGTAGTCTTATTTATATTGGGTCTGCTTTAACAAAATTCTATAAACTGTGTAATTTAAACACAGCAAGAATTTATTTCTCACAGTTCTGGAGGCTATGAAGTCCAATGCATAAGTTCAGTGTCTAATGAGGGCTCGTTTCCTGGTTCATAGATGGTGCCCTCTTGCTGTGTCCTCATGTGGAGGAAAGCGCAAACAAGCTCCCTTGGGCATCTTCCATTAGGGGACTGGCCTGATTGAGAACAGCTCTGCCCTCATGTCATAATCACCTTCACAAAGGCCCTGTCCTTGATACTGTCACAGTGGGGAGTAGGTGTCAGTATGTGAATTTGGGGAGGACATGAACATTCAGACCACAGTACCTTTTTTGTAACGTCTTTGGTTTTGGCATTAAGATAATGCTGGCCTCATTGAATAAGTGAGAAAGTAGAGTTGTCCTTTGGTATTCATGGGGGATTGGGTTCTAGGACCTGCTGGGGGTACCATAATCTTCAGATGCTCAAGTTCTTTATGTAAAATGGTATAGTATTTGCACATAACATATATACAGCCTCTCAGATACTTTTAACTCATCTCTAAATTACTTACAATACCTAACTAAATGTAAATCCTATGTAAATAGTTGTTATATTGTATTGTTTAAGAAATAATGACAAGAAAAAGTCTGTATGTGCTTAATACAGGTGTAATTTTTAAAAATATTTTTGATCTGTGGTTGGTTGACTTCATGGATGCGGAAGACTGAGTCTTCCCCTCTGCTTTTGCCTTCTGAAAGAGACTATAGAGAACTGATGAAATTTCTTCTTTAAATATTTGATAGAATTCACCAGTGAACCCATCTGGGCCTGGTGCTTCCTGTTTGGGGAGGTTATTAATTATTAATTTATTTTGATTCAATTTGAATCTATTCTTTAATAGGCCTAAGTGTATTCAGATTGTGTATTTCTTTTTGTGTCAGTTCTGGGAGATTGTATCTTTCAAGGAATTGGTTCATTTGATCTATCCAGGGGGTCTCTAGTGATCTGTAGCAATGTCCCATTTTCCATTTGAGATGCTTAGTAGTTTGTATCTTCTCTGTTTTTCTTATTTATCCTGGTTAGAGGCGTATTTACATTAATCTTTACAAAGAACCAGATTTTGACTTTGTTTTCTCTATTGATTTCCAGTTTTTAATTTCCTTGGTCAAAGGCCACTGCTAGGCCATCTCAATTTCCCAAGATCCTGCAAAATGATTCTTTCAGGAATAGGGGAGAGAATATAGACTCAGGGACTGAAGGGGCTCTGCCAGTTGGTAGAGTAAACATGGTTTGTTCAGAGACCGGAGTGCATTGTAGTCTCAGACTACTTCACTCTTATTCTATCAACCAGTGGATAAAATCAGTATTCCTACAACTGTCGATCAGAGGTCGGTCCATTTGTGACATGGAGGCATTTAAAAAAAAAATTCAGACATTTAAATGCTTAAAGACTTCTCAGGGGCTGGGGTTGTAGCTCAGTGGTAGAGCACTTGCCTAGCATGTGTAAGGCACTAGATTTGATTTTCAGCACCACATAAAAGTAAATAAATAAAGGTATTGTGTCCATTTACAACTAAAAATAAGTTTTAACAAGACCTCTCATAAAAAAAAAAAAAATCAAGCTTTTTCTTGGTGTCTCTTCAAAAGCTAGAAGACCTGGCTGTATCAAAATAAGATATACACTTGTGAACTAATCATGAGGTCTCTGGGTCCCCAGTCTCTACCACTCCCTAATGTCTTTTACTTATTCCATTCCACTCATTCATATTATCTGGGGTCATTTGAGATCAGAGACATTTAAGGTTAGTGTAAATTTCCCTGTGTCTTAAAAGCCACTGGGCAGCTGGATCAGAGCAAAGTGTCTGAAGAAAAAAAAAAACTGAAAATTTCTCAACTTTAGACATTTTTTATAAATGAAATAGGAAAGAGGGGTTCTTTTAAGAGTGTTTCTTTGTAAAACAGACAGAAACAAATAAGACAACTGAGTTTTCCAACTTTATGTATATTTGTCTTTCTTCAAATGGATACATATCTTAGATTTTATGAAATCAGGCATAAGTGAGCAAGTTTCTTTGCCACTCTGAAGACTTAGTAATGCTGATAGACTGCATGGACAAGCTTAAGATGTAAATAAAACAGAAGAGAGGCTAGGTAAATCCTTTTTCCTGCCTTTACTGTCTGCTTCCAGACTTTCCTGACGCTTAGCCCTGCCTGAATCTCTACTATATTGGTTAGGTTTTTGTTGTTATAACATTCTACATGAGGTAGGTTAACTTTATACATAAAAGGGCTCACAGTTTTGGAGATTCAGAGTCCAAGATCGGGAGTTCCATTAGTTCAGCTTCTGGTGAGACCTTAATGGCAGACAGCCTCACATCATGGTAGGAAAATGTGAATGAGAAAGTGATTATGTCACCAAACAGGAGGAGGGAGAGATGGAGAAAGAGAGAAGGGAAGAAAGAGTGAGAACTAAAGGAGAGGGAAAATAAAACAGAAGGGATGAGCATGAGAGTTGTTCAGAGCTATTTTAAGATTCACTTTCTTTCTGGACTGTCATTGTTAATTAATCCACCAGGTGGTGCTCTGAAATACCAAATAAACTTCAGCCCTTAATTTAAAAAAACGATGTCGCTTGGAACTTTCAGTGCTGGCTATTACCAAAAGTAAAAAGAATATATGACCTACCACCCTTCATTTGGAAATATTTATATTATTTGAATACATAAATATTTTTATTCAAAACATGATTTTTAGGAGGAAAATTGGAGGTGTTGTTTAATTATACTAGTTTCAGTTTCCTTAAACAAAAAGTATAATTAAAAAACAACAACAACAAGAGAATCAATGAATATTTGTACCAAAACTGTCTATATGTTTACATGTCCTCTTCCCAGATCCTCAGGGCTGAAGCTGGTCCCCTGTGAAAGCCATCTGCCCCACTGTGTGTCTGTGGGGTGCCCTCTGAATGCTATGAAAAGTTCAAGGGAGAACTCTAGTTTTCTGTGTCCCACCGGGTCTCACCAAACGTACTGTGACTCCCCTCTCCAAGATTTTTGTCTCTGCTTTTGGTTCACCTTCATCCTCCAGGGATCCCTGGGAAGCGGCAGTCTGGCTAACTCACTCAGACCCCTGCTTTCCTCTTGGCTGCCTCCAGGTGCCATTCACAAATTGGTCTGACTCTATTTCCTGGCCACAGTGGCTGGAAGTGAATTTTTAAATCATTTAAAAAAAATCTTTATCCCAGCTACTTTGGAGACTGAGGCAGGAGGATTGCAAATTTGAGGGCAGCCTGGGCAACTTGGTGAGATACTATCTTAAAAAAAAAAAAAAAATCCCCAATTTATGGCACAATATAATTTAAAGAGAAACAATAAATGACACAAGGAGAAACATGCTCCTGTGTGATAGACTACTTCAAACTTTGCATGGTGGCTGTGAGATTAAATGAGATCACATGCTTCAAGCACCAACGTCAGTAGACTACCCTTCAATTTCAGTGCCTATTTCCCTTCCTTACCTTATTCCTGTGCTGTAACTCAACATCTGTTCTCTAGTGCTAAGACAGGGGCAAAGGACAGGTAGCTGACTATCATTATCCTAAATGCATGATTGAAGACTTGAATAGTACGAATATACTTTGTATACAGTGTTATGTAAAAAGATGCTCTATATGTGTATTATGAATTGTAATACATGCTACTGTTATAAATACAACAACTTTGAATTTAAAAAATAAAAATAAAATAAAATAAAGAGCTAACCTCGGGATAACAACACCCCCCCCTCCCATCCCTAACCTCGGGATAACAACACCCCCCCTCCCATCCCTACAACAGGGAAGGGGAAGGATCCCATGGATCACAGATCCCACTTTCCAACACAAGCAATTACCCCATGGGCTGTTCTCTTTTCCTGCCTTTGGGCACACCTGCAGGGAAGAAAGAGAGGATGGGGGTCTATAAAAAAGCAAGACATTCCCAATCCTGTGGGCACCCAGCTTTGGACCCCAGCTTCTCTCTGGAGAAGTCTGCTATCTCTGTTCTTTTTCTTAAATAAACCTTGCTTTCTATGCTTGCCTCGAGGTTTCTTGAGTGTTTAATCTTTAACATTGGGGGAACGTGGACCCCATCCTGATTTCCAAAACCTGCATCAGTGCTAACAGGGATGCTGCTGGGCTCCCCTGCGTCTTATTCCTGCTTTCAGTATCTGTTTCCAGACTTTCCTGATGCTGAGCACTGCTTGGATCTCCACTGTATTTGTTAGTGTTTTGTTGCTATAACATAATACATGAGGTTGGTTAACTTTATAAGTAAAAAAAAAAAAAAATTCAATGTTTTAGAGATTCAAAGTCCAAGATCAGGAGCTCCATTTGTTCAACTTTTGGTGAGAGCCTAATGACAGATAGCATCATATCGAGGTAGGAAAATGTGCAAGAGCAAGTGATTATATCACCAAACTGAAAGCCTGAGAGACTGAGACTTTTATAATTCCAAAAGATAATTCCCTTCCAGGGACAGTGCCCCCCCAATGACCTCAGGATCTCCCACTAGGCACTACCACTTAAAGGTCCCATCAGCCCCCACATCACCACATGGAGGACGTCTGGGGGGCACTCAAACCACATCCAAACCATCCCGCGACTTCTGGTTCTTTACTGTCTGTTCCTCTGTGCTGCTGGGGCAACCACCCAATGTGGTTTTCTGTACTTCTCAGTGGCCATTTGCCTGCCTGCCTTCTTGAATGGCTGCTATCCTCAAAGCATGCCCTCGGGGTATACCCACCACTCCTCTCTTGCCCCAACCATCTTCCCATTCCTGCTGCTAGGTTAGCCCCGCATCCACCTCCCAGGTAATCGCCCTACCCCAAAGGCCTCTTCCAAATCACCGGACCTGATGCTTTAGAAAAGAGCTGTCCAGTCGCACTGTGTGTAGAGTCTCTTTGCCGCTCGCGTGTTCATAGAGGCTCTGACTTCTGACTTGTTCCTGGAAGACCATCTGTCTGTCCAGCAGGGGACTGCCAGCCTCTGCTCACTGGTCTGCAGAGCGCCACCTGTGGTGCTGCATGTCATGAAACCTCCTTCTGAGGCAGGAGCGCACCTGAGAGAGAGCAGGCAGCATTGTGCATTATATTAGATGTCTGAAGGGTGAGATGAGGTGATTCCCAGGAAACCAGGTAAGAGCTCAGCCTTGATGTGCATTCAGAGCAGGTGGTTCAGGCCCAGGGCTCCCAGGAGGATCCTGGGGACTGACTGGAGATGTCCAGCTGGGAATGCCCATTAGAATGCACGTTCCTGTACTGTCCTGACTTAGCAAGACAGTCCTACTCACTTATATTTAAAAACTAACTCAGTAGTTTCTGGATATAAGTTTGTGCCATATTTCTAAAACAGCTTTTATGCTAAAAAGAGTGCTGTAGAAAGCCCATTTATCTGAATTACTTTTTATTCTCCAAGCTTTTATAACCAGAAGTGCTTTTTATGCTATGAAGAATTGACACTGTTTTGTTAAAATTGAGCCTGGTGTGAGTTTTATATTAAATTCTTAAAATCCAAGCCTTTAAAATTCTGAGAATAACAAACTTCTTAATAGAAACTTTGTAAATGCACCACTTCATTAATGATAGAAATCATTGTGAAAATCTGCTGCTTTTTGTAGATGGTGTTTTTAGTTACAGATACAGATATATTGTAGCCATCAGCATTTGATTAGTTCAGGGTTCTGTGAAACTGGTTCTTTATGCAAATCTTATCTCCCAAACTGCAGTCTGCTCTCCAGAAATAGTAACAGCTATTTGAGCAATGGACCAAAATGCCTGTAGTCCCAGTGATCCTACTGTTGTATTTTGGAGGGAGTTTGAAACACAATGCTTCCATTTACAAAGCCATTTCTTATCTCCTCCCAAAAGTAGAACCATTAACAGCTCTGCATTTCATTTCAAATTTCATGTGTTGTCTGTCTGTCTCTTTCTCTTAATTTGAACAAAACAAAACAAAAACTATTCTGAGACATTTTGTGAAAAACGGTAAGATCACTTTAAAAAAAATTATTTATTTGCTTTAGTTGTACACAATGCCTTTAGTTTTATGTGGTACTGAGGATTGAACCCGGGCTGCACATGTGCTAGGCAAGTGCTCTGCCGCTGAGCCACAACCCCAGCCCCACCCCCCCCATCACTTTTAATGATAAGAAGATGCTGGAATTTTCCTTCACTGAAACTTTAAAAATCAATGTAAAGGGCTGGACATAGTGGCACACACCTTAATCCCAGTAACTTGGGAGGCTGAGGTAGGAGGATTGCAAGGTTGAAGCCAGCTTCTTAAACATAGCAAGACCCTGTCTCTAAATAAAAAGTTAAAAGGGCTGACAATGTATCTCCATTGTAGAGTGCCCCTGGGTTCAATACCCAGTACTGCAAAAACAAAAACAAATAAAAAATCAATGTAAAGGGTGGGTCCTAAGAGTAGGCTTAACAGCTAGTCTCAAAGAGTGATATATAACAATCTCCAAGTGACAAAGTTATAGTCAGGGAGAACAGATCAGTGGCTTGGGGCTAGTACTGGGGGTAATGCAGAGGAGGAGACCCACAGAGCATGAGCAGCCACGGGAATCCACAGACACCAGTTTTTGCCACCTTTCAGGAAGGGTTTCATAGGAGTCATACATAGTAGCACGTAGGAGTTTATTAGAAGGAAAAGGGAAAGGGAGACTAAGAGAGATAAACCTATAGTGCACCAAGTAGCCTGGACCAAGTCTGAAGAGAACAGCATGGCTCCTACAGAGTCAAGTTTTTAAGGGATTTGAGTTTCTTTGTCCTTTTCCTGTTCTCTTGTACCCTCATAAACAGTTAATTATTTCTTAGTATAGCCTTTAGTGGATTTCCTACAGGAGGGTTGTGATGACCTAGTCACCAGGGGTGGTCGAGACATGGTTTTGGTGATAAGGGGGGATCCCAACAACCTAGCCACAAGAAATAGTGGTGACACGGTCTGTAGCCAGTAGGGATTATAATTAACTATGGCTGGGAAGGTTCTAACACATCAAGCCTCATTTCCCAGGAGTTTGCCTGCTTTAATAAGATTCCTCTTGCTTTCAAGTAAGAGTCCCTTAAGGGGTTATAATGGGTTGGAAAGATTGGACACTTAAGCTCCTGTCTTATGCTCACCTGTCTGATGAGGCTCCTGTGGTCTTGGATTTGTTCTTGCTGCATATGTCCCATGTCTCCCTTGTGGGTTACATTGTCCTTCCGCTGCCCTCCCTGTGGGGGAGGGTGTGAGTACTAAGGAGCAACACGTGTGTGAGGACAATGATGGAACAGCTGTGTCCTGACTGCAGTGTTGTTCATTCAAATCTACACGTGTCTGTGGTGAAGCTTCATAAAACTATAGAAAAAGAAAAAGAAGAGGTGAAGGGCAAGAACCACACCGGGACTGCCTTGTAGAAAAAGGGGGGTTTATTAAGGGAAGGGGAGAAAGGGGGGGAAGGGGGAAAGGGAAAGGGGACCGGGGAAGGGGAGAGCTGGTGAGAAGATGACGGAGAAGAGAGAGAGAGAGAGTTCTGGACAAGCCGGGGCTTAAGTACAGAGAGGTGGGAGCGTGACTTGTATGGTCCGGATTGGCTCAGAAAGGGAGAGCCCGCCCTGGGTTGAATTCCCGAGAGGCGAGTATTTCCAGGATCAGGAAGGGTGGGGACTTGGAGCCCTCCAAAGGTGAATTCTCGCGAGAGTTGGGCACTTCCGAGAAGGCACCTGGGGGTATGGCCTGCCAGCCTGAATTTATCCAACAAGAGGAAGGGGGAGGGAGATGAAAAAAGAAAACCTGTCAGATGTGTACCTGAGTTAATACCATTAAACAACACCAATTTCCAGATTTGGACGGTAAGCTCTGGGCTTATATAAGAATATGGCAGAAAGCTGGGTGAAGGGTACCTGGGAACTCTCTGCACTATTTTTCCAATTTTTTTGTGAAGAACTCTTTCGAAAGTGAAGTATTTTTCAAAAACCATTAAAAAGAACTAATTTATATATGGGGAGGGGTTCTTTTTTAAAAACATGTATGTACCAGAATGTAGTTCTTTGAGTACTTGTATGAGGCACTGACACTAAATGCTTTGGAGGAAAAGGGAAAGTCTACAAGGATCCATTACAACTTTTTGGTAACAATTCCCTCCAGGATGTTTCCTTTCTGTGTCAGCTTCTCTGTCTCTGTTGATCCAGTTTCTGTCCCTCGCCCGTGCTTCTTTATAATACGGAAAAGCTTTCTGCTCTCTTTCTATCCCACTGCCTTCCACTCCTTTGTTCATCATGTCATCTCCTTTTTTATCCCCACAAAACCAGAATCCAGGCTAGTATCTTCTATATATAGTCATAAATCTGGTCCCCGCTCTGTGTGCATTCACGTTTATTTCTGGAGAGAGGATGAGGTGCCGGAGGCATCCTGATGTGCAGAGGGAGTCGAGAGCAGGGCGGAGTCTCCTCTTTATCTGTGCTTTACTAAATCTGTGCCTTTACATGTCTGAATCATTCCTCAGCATGGCGAGAGAAAGGGTCCAGGTTTACAAATGAACCAAGGTGGCTCCAGATTGTGCCAAACTCACTAGATTGCTCACTTCTAGAAGTGTTCTTCTGGAGGCACTTGAGAAGGGACGGGAATAAACAAGAAGTAAAACAGTAATGCTTTCTGTAGCACTGACCTTGGTAAAAACGTCAATATAAGGATTCCTCATACTGGCAACACAATTATACTCACAATTGCTATTTTTTTTTTTTATTCTAATGTAAGTCCACAAGGTTAAAAAGCAGTTTGGTTTGGGGATGGGATTGGTGTTTACCTGAATCTTTAGGTCAGTGTGATACCAAATCTCAAGAAAATAATCCCCAGTTGAGATACATACATATACATATACATATATATATATATATATATATATATTTTTTTTTTTTTTTTGTACTGAGAATTGACCTCAGGGGCACTCGACCACTGAGCCACATTCCCAGCCCTTTTTTTGTATTTTATTTAGAGACAGGGTCTCACTGAGTTGCTTAGTACTTTGCCATTGCTGAGACAGACTTTGAACCCGTGATCCTCCTGTCTCAGCCTCTTGAGCCACTGGGATTATAGGCATGAGCCACCGTGCCCGGCCCCAGTTGATTTTTATCCCTTACATAAAAAAAAATTGTAGCCGGGCACAGTGGCGCACACCTGTAATCCCAGCACTTTGGGAGGCTGAGGCAGGAGGATCGCGAGTTCAAAGCCAGCCTCAGCAATGACGAGGCACTTAGCAACTCAAAGCCAGCCTCAGCAATGGCGAGGCACTTAGCAACTCAGTGAGACCCTGTCTCTAAATAAAATACAAAAAAGGACTGGGGATGTGGCACAGTGGTTGAGTGCCCCTGAGTTCAATCCCTGGTACAAAAAAAAAAAAAAAAAAAAAAAATTGTGTGTGCCAAACCGCTGTCTGTTCAATATTTAAGAATGATTCTACATTGCCTAAATGAACATGGGGAGTCTTGGAAATGACCTGTTAAATTCAATTTCCTTTATAATTTGGGCCATTCTAAACTTCTCCCAAAGGCTTTGGCAATTTTGAGGTCAAGGGAAGGCCAGAGTAAGATTTGCAAAGGCAGTTCCATGGAGTGTCTCTGTGGAAAGGAGAAATCACTTTTTTTCTTACATATGATATAAGAAGTGAACGTGTGGACCTGGGATCTACTGGTACATAATGTAGGTTTGGTGTTGGGGAGTGGTAGTTGAGACAGCAGGTAAATCATGAATCTAACATTTATGAGACGTTAATCAGACTTTTCTTTTCTTTTTTTTTTTAATATTTACTTATTTGCTTTTAGTTGTACACAATGCGTTTATTTTTACGTGGTGCTGAGGATCGAACTTGGGCTGCGCACATGCTAGGTGAGCGATCTACCACTGAGCCACATCCCCAGCCCTTTTTCTAATGTAGTTCCATGTCTGCATGTCTTCTTGGCCTTTCATTGATTTTGAAATAAAGAAAGAAAAAAAGAAACTGCCTTGGTTTAATGAGCTTTGGAAAGATGGGTGCAAAAATACCTTTGGATGGGGTGGGATTGTTGGTCAGGTATAGGCACTCGCCTAGCACATGTGAGGCACTGGGTTCGATCCTCAGCACCACATAAAAATAAATAAATAAAATAAAGATATTGTGTCCATCTACAGCTAAAAACTTAAAAAAAAATCTCTGGATGAAGATTCTTATCGATTTAGTACTCTGATACCTTCATGACTCCTTCCCCACTGTTTCTTTAGACATTTAAAAGATACTCTGATTGATCCTCAATATCTTAAATATCCTGAATGATTATTTTGGGAGTCTCTAGAATGCAAATTCCTCAAATACAGGATTTTGCTTGTGTTCATTGCTGTGTTCCCAAGGCTTAGGCAGTGCCTGAAGCCATCAACCAACGCCTTGTTGAGTCGGGCTGGTAACCTGATGTTGGGAGAAGGACTTTGTCCCTGGAGTCAGACTGGCCTTGGTTAGAATCCTGTCACTCGGTGACTTGGGACAAGTTACTTCCCCTTCCAGAGCTTTGGGTTCCTCATGTGTGAGGCAGAGGCAGAGTTGTACCAACTGAGATAGTGTGAACAAACACCACCTGCAGGGACTGGGATGTGTTGGTGCTTAGAATGACTGCTCCCTGATCCATTCACACCCATCCCATCCTTTTTATGTTAGAATTTTTTTTTTCTTTTGCAAATGCAGTTCATTCAAAAGAAAGCATTTTCAGAGAAAACTTATGATAATTTATAAGAGCAATGTCTAGAAGCAGAATTCACAGGACGGGAAATGAATTCCTCCTTATATTCCTTAGCTGTTCAAATCCCTGGTCAGCCGGTCACTTTTGCACAGATCTCTGCCAACACAAACACAGAAAACACCCATTTTTAGATTTCCACCAACCTCCACGTTCATTATTTTCTGTCCGAAAGGGCAATTGAGGTTTAGTTGTGTATTTGTTTGTTCTATTTCATTTCCTATTTGTCAAGTAGATTGACAGGTAGTCTTCTTGGATGTCGAAATGACCTGGGTGACTAAAAGGCAGACTTTTCCTTTTTGACATTTCATGACTGATCTATTAAATGCCTCCAGCGGGTAATTTCCAGACATTCTCGTTTTTGAGATTCATGATGAGTTCTTACTAGTACTCAGTTGTGCTAGCTTAAATTCCTCAAAATCATTTATCGATGGCTTACTTTGTATCTGTGGATTCTAGTGCTGTGAAGGGTAGGCAAGGATAAGAAAGAAGCTGAGGATATGGGAGCAAAGGAAACTAATGAAAATTTAAAACTACATTTATTGCATTTTATACATTCATAGAATGGTCTGCATAAGTAAAAATGCCAGATAAGTAGTTATTGTTTAATTACTAGGTTTGTGCTTAAACTGGAGAGGCAAATCTCATTTGCCATAGTCCCACTTTTCCATGGCTTTACCTTCTATGGTTTCAGTTACTGCTGTCCAAAAATATTAAATGGAAAATTCCAGAAATAAACAAAGGCCATATTCACATAGTTTTTGCTATAGTATATTTTATAATTATTTTAGTATTTTATTATTGTTGTGGTTAATTTCTTACTGTGCTTAATTTATAAATCAAACTTTATCACAGGAATGTATTTATTGGAAAAAAATAGTGTATGTAGGGTTCAATACTATCCACAGATTCAGGCATCCCATAGATAAGCGGGGACTGTTGTATATTACACAGCTAGGATAAATCATTAGGGAATTTTAGGCATGCACATACAATAGAGACTCTATATATTGTTTTAAAGTGCTGGCATGATCATTAATAGGCTGGTTAAATCTTCTGCTGACAGCAAAGAGGAAACTGCCATAAAGGGCCAACAAGAGAAAAAACACAAAAAAAAACTAATGAGTATAAAGAGCTGGTCTCCTCGCAGGAAGGTCCATTGCATGCTGATGTGGGTCAGCAATCCTATCCAGGGGACTGACCCAAGGAGCTGGGAAGGCTAGTGTGAGAACCTTAGGTCAGGGAAGACTTCTGAGTATAAGAAGAGGCATGACCCCTTCAGTAGATGAATGAATAAAGAAACTGTGGCATATACACACAATGGAATATCACTCAGCAATAAAAGAGAATAAAATCATGGCATTTTCAGGTAAATGGATGGGGTTGGAGAATATCAGGCTAAGTGAAGTAAGCTAATCCCCCAAAAACAAAGGCCGAATGTTCTCTCTGATAAGTGGATGCTGATCCATAACAGGGGAGGGGGAGCATGGGAAAATGGAGGAAATGTGATTGGGCAAAGGGGAGGGAGAAGGTGGGGGGGGGGCATGGGGGCAGGAAAGATGGTGGAATGTGTTGGACATCATTACCCTAGGTACATTTGTGACTGCACATATGGTGAGACACTACATCGTGTACAACCAAAGAAATGAAAAGTTGTGCTGCAATTGTGTACAATGAATCAAAATGCATTCTGCTGTCATACATGCCTAGTTAGAATAAATAAATAAATAAATTTAAAAAAATAAAAAAGAAGAAGCACGACAAGGGTGACCTTCCTTGGCTGTAAGATGTGCTGGGAAATGGGAATGAAAAGGACAGGATTGAGACTAGCTGGGGTTGGAGCTAGGGGAAATGAATCTGAGACGGTCTAGAAGTCCAAATCGCCAGGTCTAGGAAGACATAGCAAACGATAGTCTTTTCCTAAATGTCAGACACCCTAGAGATCATTTAGGCCATCATTTAAAAATCAGTTGCCACACCTTGCCTCAGCAGGGTCTTTAGCAGAGGAGCTTAGGATTTGTGTTTTTAATTGAGTGTTCCTGGTGATACCTCGTGACTAGGTACATTTAACAACTGGTTTCATGGACCCTATCTGGCTTCACAATTCACGTTTTCTCCCACAAGACAGAACAAGGATGGGAAGCAAGGACTTTGTGGATTCAGAGGGGCGCATAAATAGAATATCAGGAAGGGATTCTGGAAGCAAGAAGCAACCTTATAAATGGAACTGGCACAATATGGAAAGCAATATGGAGATTCCTTGGAAAGCTAGGAATGGAACCACCATTTGACCCAGCTATCCCACTCCTCGATCTATACCCAAAGGACTTAAAAACAGCATGCTACGGGGACACAACCACATCAATGTTTATAGCAGCACAATTCACAATAGCTGAACTGTGGAACCAACCTAGATGCCCTTTACTAGATGAATGAATAAAGAAACTGTGGTATACATACACAATGGAATGTTGCTCAGCAATAAAAGAGAGTAAAATTATGGCATTTGCAGGTAAATGGATGGAGTTGGAAAATATAATGTAAGTGAAGTTAGCCAATCCCAAAAAATCAAATGCCAAATATTTTCTCTGATATGAGGATGCTGATTCATAATGGGGTTGGGAGGGAGAGCATAGGAAGATTAGATGAACTTTAGATAGGGCAAAGGGGCGGGAGGGGAAGGGAGGGGGCATTGGGGTAAAAAAGATGGTGGAATGAGATGGATATTATTACCCTAAGTACATGTATGAAGACACGAATGGTGTATACAGAGATATAAAAAATTGTGCTCTATATTTGTAATATGAAATTGTAATGCACTCTGCTGTCATATATAACAAATTAGAATAAAAAAATTAAAAAAAAAAAGAAAGAAATGGGACTGGTGCATTTTTTGATGTGGGAGTCAGGGGTCCTATGAACAGAAACTGCTTCAGGCAGGGCTCCAGTGCTTATGGGAAGCCAGAGGAGATCCTGGGAGTCACAGTAGCAGTCTAACATTCGGCCACAGACATGTGTTGGGTAAAACTTCTCAGCCCTCTGGGTGCAAGCATAGGACGGAAGCTTGTGTGGTGTTCCTGTTTGCTGACAGTGGAAGGAAGCCATGAACTAAGTCTGTACCCTTGTGAGAAGAATCTGGTGTCTTTCCTTGGAAGAATGTAGTCACTGAATGTCAACCCCTGGGGCAAAAGGAAGGTCCTCAGGACACCAGAATTCATCAGGATGGGGGATTTAGGAGACCCTAGTTTCTCTCAAGGGTTCACTTCTTTGGGTCCAGATGTAAAAGGACCTGGGTGTCCTTGAAGCTTCACCCTCTTGCATTCAGCAGACTTATGATGGGGGTAATCATGGGCTGGGTCTCTCCAAGAGAAAGGAGAGTCTTGAAGGCCATGAAGCCCAGGAGACCCTTCTCAAAAGACAGCTTTAGCCCCTGGCAGCTGTGGAGGACAGCTAGAGGTCATTACCCTCAGGTGAGGCCAGAGCAGGCAGGTGGGGGTGGGCCTGAAAAGTAAGGAAAGTAATGCTGGGTTCTGTTGGGCCAAGAGGGGGACTGACAGGCTGGGAAGTATGCATTTTGCTCTTGATCTTAGAATAAACTGCAGAAAGTGCAGCCACCTTTAAAGAATGGGAAGAGAGTCCAGAGCCTCCTTCTGAATTCTAATGAATGTGTTTCCCTCTCTCAACAGGAATCTCCCAATATTCTCTTCATGGCACAAAGAAAAGATAGAATTTCTGGTTCATTGCTCCTTACGCCGATACTACAGGTTGTGTGGTTATATTTTTTACTAAGTGGTTGTCTTTTAGAATCAGTTAATAAAAAAATTAAAGTGAAATGTATTAAATGAATTAGCAAACTTGGTTCTCTTTCAGACCCTTCAGTATCTTCTCTGCCAGGCATGCCCCGCCTATTGCTATGACCCTGTCAAAATCACCTCTATCGTGAGACCTTTCCTGGCTCCTCCATCCATATGTGGTTTCTTCGATCCTTGAACTTCTTAGCACCTTTGTTTATAAGTTCTTTGTGGGCCTTGGAGTGGACATTCTTCCTTTAACTCTTCAACATCACAGAATTTACCTCTTTGTGGGATTTATTAGGCAGTAGTGATTGTGCTGGTATTTTTCAGTTGAGAACATTTTTGTTCTAATTCCATGAATGTCTTGGTAGGTCTTCTCTAAACCTACCACGTAGGTTTTCAAGTTTTATGGGCTTCTATGCCAAGACTGTGAGGCCATTCATATAGGCTGGGGAGACAGGAGATCTGTGTTTTCTTGTTTTTTTTTTCCACCCCAGAGAATTTCCATTCTAGTCTTGTGTATTAAATATATAATATCTAGTAAAATGAATCCCTGGCAGTTTTTTCATCAAATTGCAGCTGCCTTTGTAAAAGAGTCCTCATTTATCTGTTGTTTACATTGTCTGCAGAGCAGCAAATAAGATAAGGAAATGATCATCATTTTCCAAATGTTGTGAGAGCAACTGATGGTACCAGCTGATAGTCATTTATGGCTCTGGGGCAAACTATGGATGGAATGTTATGACTGTCCTAATGTGTGAAGATGTAGGTTATCACCGTGACAATGTAAGAAGCTACAGATTTCCGCCCAATCACTACTCAACCTCTATATTTTGACCAAGTTAATTATAGAGAAAAGTCCCTTTTAGACCACTTTTAAGGCAAAGCATTTGCATTTAGTTTAGAGAATCCAAAGTACATTTTACTCTAATCTTCAATTTATATTTTTATGTATGAAGAAAGAAAAAGAAAAACTTTAAATTGCTGTATGATTTTCATTCTAATTATCCTTTATAATAGTATTTTTTATTATAACAACTATCATCTCAGAGAATAACTAGTAACTAGAATTTTTACTCAAAGGACTTATTTCTTTAAACTACTGAATTTTCACTTCTCTATTTTCAAAATTCAAATAAGTTACTAATTTAAGATCATGGGTTTAAGTGCTCCTCTATGAATTAAGAGTTTTACTCTGAACAAACTCTAAAAATGTTAATTTCCTGAGTCTTTTTTCTCCATTATATAATGAAGTCAGTACCAGGAATTGAATACTATAACATGTAAAGAGGAGATTGGATCCTGCTTCCAAAAAGAGACAGGTGTATGCATTTATGTACATTGGGAGTCTTGCCATCATCCTTTCTGAGTTTTTTTCCTTGGGGCAAGGTTGCATCTGGTACAACATGGCAGAGACTTCAAGACCAAAGTGTTTAGGGTCCTTGCAGACAGCAGGACACAGGATTCTGCTTGTGATCCAAGGAAGGAAAGAAGGTAGGGTTTAATTTGAGAGTTCATTAGGTGATGCTTGGAGCCAACAGGTAACATCAAAACCCTCTACAAGGCTGAAATTAAAATTCATAACATATATATATATATATGCATATATATATATTTATGGACACATTTATTTAATTTATTTATTTATATATGGTACTGAGGATTGAACCCAATCCCTCATGCATGCTAGGTGAGCACTCTACCGCTGAGCTACAACCTCAGCCCTAAAATTCATAACTTTATTTAGAAGGATAATACTAATTATTTCCCATGACAATTTAGTAGAGACTAGCTTATCAAATTAGTTATTTGGCCTTGTATTATCTCTGAAGCCATGGATGGTGAATATCAAGGGGGTCACTGCAAGAAGAAGACAGGGAGCCTCAGGGATATGCAAAGAAAGGAAATCTATGAAAATGGAAGTACAGCACCAAGTCAAGTTTGGCCAAAGCTAAGCTTTATCTACTTAATAATCTTACCTCAAATTATTCTGATAATGCTACTGCACATTTGCTTAAATGATATCTTATAGTCGTCTCCCTTACATTTTCCTAGTGCATTTCTTCAATATCTCCAATTATAGTGCAAATAAAATACTTCCTTGCTTTTTAAGACTAAGCACTGTGGGCTACTGCCCTGCCCTGTCCTAAGTCTACAAGGTAGGCACATGGAGATGCTCAAGAATTTCTTGAGAGCAGATAAATACATTAAATTCCACACAGTGGGCAACTGCCTCTACCTAGCTCATTTTATGTTGAGTCCAACACATAATAGTTTTGATAGAGATTTTTGTATAAATAAATACATTTTTTCAATGATCCTTGTATCTCCCCTACCCCCTGCTTTTCTTTCAGGGCTGGAACAACCATTATCTCTGATAATTTAAAATCCTGCTTCCTTGTATTCATCACATCTGTAAGTATGTAATTGAAGCATTAACTTTTCAGTTAAAATTCTGGCAGGGAGCTACAACCAATGATTAGAATTAGTTGTTCCTTGGTATCTGTGGAGGACTGGTTCCAGGACCTCCGGCAGATGCCAAAATCTGTGGATGTTCAAGTCCCTTATATAAAGTGGTGTAGTATTTGCATACAACCTACATACATCTTCTCCAGATTACTTATAATATCTAATACAAAGTAAATGCCACGGAAATAGGTTTTGTGCTGTGCTGTTTGGGGAATAATGACCAAAACAGTTATCATGTTCAGTTATCATGCAACTTTTTGCTAGGTATTTTCAATCTGCAGTTGGCTGAATTCACCAATGTGAAACCCACAGATATGAAGGGCTGATGTGCTTTCCTATTAAGCGATCATTTCTAGGTCTAGGAAGCTGGTTGAACATGATCAGATTACCCATGGATATTAGATGATTCAATAGCACGGCTAACCCATAGTAATTTCAATCTTTTTTTTTTTTTACTCTTATATTGTCTATAATCTTTACATGTCAACATGGAAGGTGATGCATTTAAACTTCAAGTTTCTCTGCTACCTGTCTTTTCTCAGGGTCGTTGTCTGGTAATTGCACAGATTAACTATGAGAAAATATCTGTACCTTCCTGGGTGATGAAGACAGTTTCTTCCACTCTAAAAAATTTTCACAGTGGTCTTCCATCAAGACGAACTATTGATATAACTGGGAAAAGCTTAGAAAGTAAGAACATTTCTCTGTAATCCTATTGCACAAACATTAGAATTTATTCTGAGTTGAAATCAGTTCATTCTGGGCCTGTATCTGCCACACTATATTTACTTTTGTTAATTGCATAAAGTAATGTTCAATATAAAAAAGCAAGAAAAATTAAAATGTATTCTTCATAAAAAGCAGGAGAAATTAAGGTAAGCCTTTCCTTAAATATCCATCTATGTCTCCATTTCAAGAAATGCTTAGTATTCTATCTCATGAATGGATCATAAAGTGAATAGGTTTAAAATAAAATCTATAAAAACAAAATATCCACTTTTTTTTCTTTTTAAACAGAATCCACAGTTTCTCCTAAAATTTCATTCTTAGCTGCTGGAAAAACAACAGTCAACACAAAAAAATCTCAGCACCAGGTAAGATAAATAGATTGAATTTGATGTATCATTAAAGTCTGGATCTTAGGTTCTTTTCTCTTTAAAATATTGAAGATCATTGTCCTAGGAGATAAGGAATAACAAGTTAGAAATACCCTTTTTGTCTCATCTCAAGTAAGCATTCACAATTCCCATTTGTTTCTTTTATGGCTTTTAAGTCTCAGATGGTCTTAGAAGTTGGCAAACTGATGATTACTTTTTCAGGAAATTTCTAGTATGAGAAACCCTCTTATCAAGTGGTCTAGCAAGCTAAACAAGATACATAAAAAAAACTTTGACTGTTCTTGGTTTTACGTAATAATGCTCTTGATTATACTTAATTTATATCCACAATCATTTATTAAATAGCTATTTTGAGCTGAGTAAAACCCAGTCTTGTAAGGAAGAGAGCTTTTAATCTCTATTAGATAAGTGAATCATTATCTGTAAACATCTCTGTAAGACTATGAATTATTTCTGAATAAAATGGGGTTCATTATATATATATATGAAATGACCTGGCCTGCTTCTTGCAAAGGTATCATACTTTTTGTCCCAAGACTCCCTTCTCTGTATCTCTGGCTGCTTCATATTTGTATGTTATTAGAAACAAATTACTAAAAGGACTATATAAATAACAACAGAAACAGAGTTGTATTTGGTAAGTACATTGATAACTGTCAGTTTGGTGCCATTCTTTAATGTCCCACAAAGATACATGCTCTTAGAGAAAAGGACCTAAGAATCCACCCTTCACTAATGGGTGGTGTTAGCTGTGTTTAAGGTTGATGGTGCCCTGCTTAGGCCTTCTATACTCTGGATAGCATTAGTTACTTCTTTTTTTAAAAATATTTATTTATTTGCTTTAGTTGTACATAATGTATTTTATTTTTACGTGGTGCTGAGTATCGAACCTGGGCCGAGCATGTTCTGGGTGAGCACCCTACTGCTGAGCCACAGCCCAGCCCAAGTTACTTCTTTATAATTCTTTGGTTCCTCAAATACTTATTGGGCCCCTTCTCTGTGGTGCTACTGCTCACTGCTTATGGCTTGGGCCCAAGGCATTCCCCTGCCTTTTCAAAGTTACGGTCTGGATAATCATTCCCGCTTATGTACTGGTTGTACTAGAGATTTTCCTTCAGCCTTGAACCAACAGTAAAATAAGGTAACTTAGATGTAATTGGATTTGGGATGTCTTACGTGATTGAATGAATGAAAATTACAAGCATTTAAAATTTGAATTACTTTAATAAGGACAAAATAGTCACTCCCTAAATTAATTAATATATCATTTATTAGCTGTCATTAAACTCTTGTTAATTAAATAAGATCATAAAATTAAATTAAAAAGATGGATGGTTTCCAAAAGCAGATGAGATTGCGATTTCAAACATCTTTTAAAATTAGTTTAAAAGACAAGCACAACATTGGGTAATTCACCTGGGACTTGAAACAATAAGGTGATGAAAGACTGTACAGATATTGGAGTATGATGGGGGCAGGAAATTGTGAGGATTATTTTCCAGAGAATGACTACATTATATTTTACCATTTAAGTGGTTATTAAATTTTTCTTGGTTGCAAATTTGGCATGCTCAGTCAACTGTTGTTTATTAAATATCTCTACATGTCATTCATTGTGTCAGAAGCTTAGGATTTATCTGAATAAATATAGACACTTTTGAAAATTTAATAAAAGCTAGGGACTCCTAAAAACTATCCAAAACTAAAATCTATACCTATATATCCACACCAGTTTTTGCACACTAACTCTCAGGAGGCATATAAATCCCTGGAATTAATTAATAAAGACACCTAGGTCTGTGGGCCTAATTTAAAAACACCTACTCTAACCCAGATGCCCTTTAGTAGATGAATGGATAAAGAAAATGTGGTATATACACACAATGGAGTATTACTCAGCAATAAGAGAGAATAAAATCATGGCATTTGCAAGTAAATGGATGGACTTAGAGAATATAATGCTAAGTGAAGTTAGCCAATCCCAAAAAGCCAAATGCCAAATGTTTTTTCTGATATAAGGAGGCTGATTCACAGTCGGGTTGGGATGGGGAGCATAGGAGGATTAGAGGAACACTAGAATGGCCAATAGGGAGGGAGGGGAAGGGAGGGGGCAAAAGGGTCAAGAAAAAAAAAAAGATGGTAGAATGAGATGGATATCATTACCCTAAGTGCATGTATGAAGTCATGAATGGTGTGAATATACTTTGTATACAACCAGAGATATCTAAAAATGTGCTCTACAAGTATAATATGAAATGTAATGCATTCTGCTGTCATTTCTAACAACTTAGAATAAAAAATAAATTTGAAAAAAAATACCTACTCTATTAAAGCTATTCAGGTAAGGAATAATCTGTGTGTATTAGGGCTAGTCACTTTTTTGTGTGTGAAATGAAGGCATAGATGAAAGCCTTCTGTTTGGAAGAACCTAGGAGTCTGTAGATAAAATGTTTTGAATATGCCTATCTGTTTATATCAACCTTCTGTTGCCCATATTTGTTTGGGGAGGGAGAAGGAGAGAGGAAAGAATAATATAAAATAGATCATCACACAAAAGTATAGTAATTAGAGAATCATTTGGAATTTAGAGATCATCAACAAAGAGGCAGTGGCAATCCAGATGATAAGTGGTCCTGGATGATAAATGGTGAGTGAATCCCTGAGTTAGGACTTGTCTCCATATCTCCTGACCTATAGTTCATAACTCTTTCTACAACACCATGGCGTGCATAAAGATTTACCCTCCACAAAGTGGGTTATATTAGATTAATAACTTACTTTTCAATTTGATATCAAATCTTAGTTGTTGGTGAATTTAAGAGATTTTCTTTAATTGGAGGTCTGACTAATGAAGACTTTTAAAAACTTGGATCCTTGATATAAAGATGTAAAATTAAGGGATATCTGGGAAAGCCTCACTAGTGGGAGTAATCCAAGTGTTATGGGTTGAACTGTGTTCTGTCAGAATTCATGTGTTGAAGCTCTACAGAATGTGACTGTAGGGTCTTCACAGAGGTAATTGAGTTATCCTGAGATCACCTGGGTGGACCGTCATCCAATATGGCTGGCATCATTCTAGAATAGGGAAATTTTGGCATGGGGACCCACACAGGGAGACTACCATGTGAGCATAAAGACAGAGATCAGGATGATGCTTTTCTAAGCCAAAGGACACCCAGGATTGTTTGCAAACCACCAGGAACTAGAGGAGAAGCTTAGAACCAATTCTTTCTTAGCAACTCTCCAAAGAAACAGCATCCTGGCTGACACCCTGATTTTGAATGTCTAGCTTCCAGAATTTGGAGACAATAAATTTTTGTTATTTAAGCCATGAGTTTATGGTACTTTGTTACAGCAGAACTACCAAACCAATATATAGTCATGCACCACGTAATGTTTCAGTCAACGACAGTTGGCATATACAACAGCAGTCCCATGAGATCATGATGGAGCTGAAATTTACTGTTACCTAGGGACATCATAGCTGCCATAACATCATAGTACAACATGTTACCCATGTGTTTGTAATGATGCTAGTGTAAAGAAATCTACTGTGGGGCTGGAGATGTGGCTCAGCGGCAGAGCGCTCGCCTAGCATGTGCGCGGCCCGGGTTCGAGCCTCAGCACCACGTGAAAACGCATTGTGTACAACTAAAGCAAATAAATAAATATTAAAAAAAAAAAAGAAATCTACTGTGCTGCCATTCATACAAAAGTACTGCACATACAATTATGTATAGCACATAGTACTTGATAATGATAATAAATGACAACCTTACTGGCTTATGTTTTTTTGTTTTGTTTTTATTTTTGGGGGGGACAGGTAGCACGGATTGAACTCAGGTGCACTTGCCCACTGAGCCACATCCCCAGCCCTATTTTGTATTTTATTTAGAGACAAGGTCTCACTGGGTTGCTTAGCACCTTATTTTTGCTGAGGCTGGCTTTGTACTTGTGATCCTCCTGTCTCAGCCTCCCATGCCGCTGGGATTACAGGCATGCTCCACTGCGCCCAGCTGGCTTATGTTTTTACTCTACTATACTTTTTATAATTGGAGACTGTACACCTAATTATTTTAGAAAAGCTGCTGTAAAACACCACATGGGTAATGCTGGTGGCAACCTCATACATCCCATGTTTACCATGTCTCTTGATTGCATTGAGTGATTGACCTGTACCCTGTAGGTTTGTGTAAATGCAGTGCATGATGCTTGCATTATGATGAAATCGGCTAATGATGCATTTATCAGAACAACACATGACTGTGCCTAGGTAGGTCGTGTGGCCTGTCTGTACTTTGCTTTCCTAATGTGTCAAGGGAAGGAATCTTCAGATAAGAAGATTTTAGATGGTTCTCTAGAAGCCTTTCAGCGGTTGATGTGTGTTTGTGATATAGAAAACTGTGAGTTAAAAAATTAATAAATACACGAATGAATGAATAAACATATGTACACACACATATGTATATATGGTTTGGGTTCTCCTCCCCTCCTCCCCATCTGTTCTCTAGCTATTTTCCTAACAGGCAAAAAAAATCCCCAAGATATTGTGTGAAAAAAGCAAGGTATACAGCAACATGCCTGGTATACTTCCATCCTTCCTTTTTTTGGTACTGAGGATTGAACCCAGGGGTGCTTAACCACTGAGCCACATCCCAAGCCCTTTTTATATTTTATTGGGAGACAGGGTCTCTCTGAGTTGCTAAGTGCCTCGCTAAGTTGCTGAGGCTGGCTTTGAACTTGTGATCCTCCTGTCTCAGCCTCCCAAACTGCTGGGATTACAGGCGTGGGCTACCATGCCCGGCTACTTCCTTCTTTTTGTATTGAAAAGTGAAGGTGATTTTAAAAAAGAAAGATGGACAATAGCAGCTATTGGTGAGGATGGGAAGAAATTGGAACACACCCACATTGTTGGTGGGAATGTAGAATGATGCAGAGCCTTGGGAAACAGTTTGACAATTTCTCAAAAAAGTTTTTAAGTGTTCAGTTACCATATGACCCAGCAATTTCACTCCTAGATAGAATCAAAAAATACTCGTTCACAAAATACTCGTTCACACAAAAATGTGTACATAACTATTCCTAGCAGTATTATTTATAATAGCAAAAGTTGAAAACAGTCCAAATATTTGTTAACTGATGAATAGATAAGTGAAGGGTAGATATCCATACACTAGAATATTCAATTATAGAAAGAGGAACTACTTACTGTACATGCAAAACTACACATAAAAAACATGAACAAATCTTGAAAATATTATTCTAAGTGTAAGAAGCCAGTCACAAAAGGCTGCCTAGTGTATTCGTTCTTCTTCATGAAATGTCCTGAGTGGACAAATCTATAGAGTAGATTAATGGTTAATTAGGAATAGGAGGGAGTCAGAGGACTCATAGCTAAGGGGCATGAACTTCTTTTCAGAGTGATAAAAATGTCCCATAATTAGATGGTGGTGATGGTTATGCAACTTTATGACCATAGTAAAAACTACCTAATTGTATACTTTAAAAGGGCAAGTTTTATGCTATATTAATTCTATTTCAATTTTTAAGACCTTCTAGGAAGAGAATAAATTTTGTTTAAAAAGAATGGCAAATATTTCATATTTTCTTGTTATATGCAAAGAAACTCTGTAAGGCATGTTTTAGTGGTTACCTGTCTTGGGGGGCCATGCTTCCAAGAGAGCAGGAACTGAGCAGATGGGGGACAGGCAAGGAATGAGATTTTTCTATAAACACAAAATTTAATATTTGTTTTAGTTAGCTTTGTGTCACTGTGACCAACATACTTTTTTTTTTTTTTTTTTTTTTTTTTTTTGGTACCAGGGATTGAACGCAAGGGCACTCAATCACTGGGCCACATCCCCAGCCCTTTTTTGTATTTTATTAGGGACAGGGTCTCACTGAGTTGCTGAGTGCCTCACTATTGCTGAAGCTGGCTTTGAAATCGTGATCCTCCTGCCTCAGCCTCCCAAGTGCTGGGATTACAGGTGTGTGCCACCGCTCCCAGCTTGACCAACATATTGACAAGAACAATGTAGAGGAGGAAAAGTTTATTTTGACTCATGGTTTCATAGGTTCAGTCCATGTCACCTGACTTCATAGCTGTAGGCCTGAGGTGGGGCAGAATATCATGGTGGAAGGGCACGGAGGAGGAAAGTGCTAAGTTCATGACAGCCAGGCAGTGGAGAGAGCTTGAGTGCAAGGAGCCAAGGATAAGATAATTCCCAAGGGTCCCACCCCTAGTGACCTACATACTCCAGCCATGCCCTACCTGCCTATGTTACCACCCATTAATCTATTCTAATTATTTTTCCATCAAATGGATTAATCCACTGATTAGGTCATAGCTCTCATAATCTAATCATTTCGCCTCTGAACTTTCCTGCATTGTCTCACATGTGAGTTTTCAGGGGATGCCTCAGATCCAAACCATAACCATATTTAATATTATTCATACCTTTCAATGTTTTATATTAAAATATGAACCATGTAAATATTTTAATTCTTCAAAAATTAAGAATAGAATAATATATGTTTTATTAGTATTTTTTATAGTTAGTTTGGTAATGTAGAGGCTATAATCCCTAGACATGAAAGATTGAGTTTTAACATATTTAATGTTGGTTATTTTATCATCAAGAAACATATTTTTGGATTCTTTTTCTATAGAGAATTTGATTACCCATACTGGACAATTCTTTCTCTTATGAGTACAATTCTTATATTTTCTAGGACTATTTGATTTACTTATAGTTATCTGAATTTTATTCTTCCATGTATGCATTGAAGAGCAATAAGCACATGTCTTATATAAAAATAGCCGTGTGATAAGTGAAACAAAGTGCCCATATATAATAATATTCAGGTTCTTCAGAGAAACAGAACACATGGGAGATTGTGTGTGTGTGTGTGTGTGTGTGTGTGCGCGTGTGTGCGCGCATGCACGCGCACGGGTGCACACACATACACATATACATATATAGATTACATTTAAGCAATTGGCTCACACAGTTAAGGAGGCTAAGAAGTCCTATGATTTGGCATCTGCAAGTTGGAGACTCAGGAAAGTCAGTGGTACAGTTCTAGACCATGTTTGAAGACCTGAAAACCAGGAGAACCAGTGATGTAAGTTCTAGTCAAAGCCCAAAGACTGACAACTGGAGAACAATGTTTAAGTTCCTGTCTGAATGCAGGAAAAGATTGATGTTCCTGCTCAAATGTCAGGGAGAGAGAAAGGGAGAAAGAGAGAGAGAGAGAGAGAGAAACTTTCTCCTTGGATTAGATGATGACCACCCACATTGAGAAGGACACACAGCTTTATTCAGTTCACAAACTGAATTGCTAATATCATTCAGAAGCATCCTCATGGAAACTTCCAAAGATAATACTTAACCAAATATCTGGGCACTCTGTGACACAGTCAAGTTGACACAGAAAATCCCTTCATACCTATTTACCAAAATATCAAAATCAGTAAAAATTAACCTCATCTTTCATTTTGACTAACTTTTTGTAAACTTTATAAACTATAGTTTGCAACTGTTGCTGCCTGCAGCAACGATACCGCAGGAAAGAATTTGGAAGCAGACTGGAAAATGAATAGGCTCTTTATTCTTGCTTCTTCTAACTTCTCTCTCCGGCTCCAACAACCTCTCCAACTCCAACCACCCCTTCTAACCAACCTAACCTGGTTAAATACTTTTTGCCTTAACCAGTATAAACGTGTTAACAGTTCAAACTTACAGGTGCGTCACATAGTGTTCACAGGCACAGAAAGATTCTTAGATAAATGCATGAATATCAGGTGAAAATACTGAAACACCTCTTATGGCTCTCAGCTAGCCGCCATCTTAGCTCTCTCCTTATTAGGTTGCTTACATGCAACCAATTGGTTGTTTCTGTAATCAGTGTTTAAAATTAACTAAAAAGTAGAATAAAATAGAAACAGATTTCATCAAACATAATAATGGTAATATTTTCCACAATGTTTAAAGTGTGTGTGAGCTGGTTCTGTGGTGCGTACCTGTAGTCTCAGCTGCGTGGGAGACTGAGGCAGGAGGATTGCTTGAACCCATGAGTTCAAGTCCAGCCTGGGCAACATGGCAAGACCTGATCTCAAGGAAAAAAAAATGTGGTGTGTGTGTGTGTGTGTGTGTTGAAGCACATGCAAAATATTTGTAATTATGATCATAGTTTTTTTTTTAAAAAAAAGATCAAAATCTACTGAATTCTATTAACTTCTGAGTATTATTGTATATTTTATAGACAGTTTATGTCAGTTAACCAAATGATGAGTAATAACTGTTATTACTTATATTAGTAATTACTAATACCTATTACTCATTATTTATAATTAATAGCAACTGTTATTTTCATTGATACTCAAGTTGTGACAGCATGGCCAATGGGAAATGTTTGAAATTGACTCTTACATGAATCATCCGTGTTATGTGTATCAGGAGTTTTTCTCTTTTACTGCTTAACAAAATTTATTGTATTAATATCTCACAATTTGTTTCTCCATTTTCCTTTTGATGGACCTTTGTGTCATTTCCCTTTTGAAGAAATCATTAATAATGGTGCTGATAACATTTTTGTATATATCTTTTTGTGGACATAGCTTTTATTTCCCTTGGGTATGTCCATAAGAATTAGGAATGGATTTCTTGGGCCATAATGCTGTCAGGTGTTTAACAAAGAAACTGCCAGGCAGTTTTTCAATATGGTCGAATAGTTTTATACTCCCCCAGCATTGTTTGAGAATTCTTGTTGCTCCACATCCTTGCCAACATTTGATATTGCTAATCCTTTCATTTTAGCTTCTCTGAAGTTTTAATTTGCATCTTCCTGATGACTAATGATGTTGAGAACTTTTTCAATATGCTTATGCTTATTTGAGTATCTTCTTTTGTGAAGTGCCTGCCCCCATCTTTCGTTTATTGGTAAAAATTGGGTTTTTGTTTTATTATTAACTTGCTCTTGCTCATTTCTCTTGGTCAATGGCTTTGCCTTTTCACTTTAAAAAGAAATTATGTATATTGATGATTTTTTTTATTTCGATGAGACCCAATTTATTTTCTTTTATGAATGATGTCTTTTATGTCCTGTTTGAGAAACTTTTGCCTACCCCAATATTTTGAATAAGTAACTTTGAACCGAAACAGAAAAGATGGTATATCTTTTTAAGATTATGAGTTCACACTGATTCTTTCAATTCAGCTTATTGCTTTCTGCATTTGTTTTATATTTACTTATTATTTAGCTTATTAGTCTCTACTTTTAGAGTAGTAGTAACCATTTTATTAACTTTTTTCTCAGTATTAACTACAGAGACTATCTACTTCATTTTCCAGCATAAACTTTTATTTGAAAAAAGGACCTTGACACTTAAAACATGTGAAAAAAAAACCCCCACTAACTTATGTGGCATTTGAAGTCTATATCATCTCTAAGATATTATGATTTTATGCTTCATTGGGTGAGGGTAATCTAAGCAGAATTGCTTCCTAGGGACAGATCCAGGTTTTGTGGTACCTGAAGTTTATATAATTTAGCAATCATTTTAAGTAAAAGAATTTTATAAACCATTTCATCTGGAATTGTCACACTGCAAAATGTGCAGACACACCAAGATGTGATCTGATGTGTTTGGATGCATATAGTACATTTGCTCACAGAAACACTGTTTATTTATTTACTTACTTACTTATTTATTTATTTTTAGTGCTGCGGATTGAACTCAGGGGCACTCGGCACTGGGCCAGATCTCCAGCCCTATTTTGTATTTTATTTAGAGACAGGGTCTCACTGAGTTGCTTAAGCACCTCATTTTTGCTGAGGCTGGCTTTGAATTCTTGATCCTCCTGTCTCAGCCTCCTGAGTCTCTGGGATTACAGGTGTGTGCCATCGCACCTGGTACTGTTTGTAGTTTTGCTGTAAATTTGCATGCTACACTGAGGAATTCTGAACATTTTCTTTTTTAGGATTCCTTTTTTTTTTTTTAAATATGGTGCATTCATTTTTGCATACATTGCAATATTAAACATGTCTGACAAAATGGAAATTCTACTTTGATTGGGTGACAATGAGATCAAATCTTCAACTTACAGTTTTACATGTCTGAAAATTGAAAGACTTCTCCATAGATGATCTTCTTGTCCTTCCCCTTCTGTCTCTCATTCTCTTTCTTTCTCCCTTTTGGCACTGCAGATTGAACCCAGAGGGGCTTTACCGCTGAGCTCCATACCCAGCCATTTTTTATCTTTTTGATTTTGAGACAGGGTCTTGCTAAGTTGCTTTAGGGCCTCACTAAATTGCTGAGACTGACCTTGAACTTCAATCCTCCTGCCTTAGCCTCCCAAGTTGCTAGATGTATGTCCGACTCATTTCCCCTAAGTTGGGTTCTCAAAATATCTCTGGCTACTCCAGCACTATCCAACAAGATGGAAAATGTGGTGGAGGGACAGTGGTAGTAGAAAGAGAGAGCTAAGTTAAACAATTGTGGTTAATATGCCTTACTTTTGCAAATTTTACAAAAATATGAGTCCATGTGAATGTGCTTCTAGAGCTCCTCTTTGATCTTGTAAGGGGATTTTGCCAGTGAGGGGTTCTAGATCTCAAGATTCACTATTTCATGGTAAATCTGCCTCTGTTAATCACTTAAAATTAGAAATGTAAATAGAAACATGGTATGTCCATTGTTCAATGAGTACTCCCTGGGGGAGATATTAAGTAATACTGAAATTTTGGAGTATAATATATTAGGTGCTGATATGTATGCACATTCTCTATATATTATAGAAAACATGTAATTCTTTAGGACCAGGCACATATTATATAGACAAAAGATGTTTCTAAAATGTATATATGTATGAGTAACTATTTTAAATATGAGAAGATTGAGACTTTTATGAAGGACTGACATAAAAATAACTTCTCCCTATCACTCATTAAACCTCACCATTAAAAATGTTGAGTGTCAGGGACTGGAGATGTAGCTCAGAAATCTTAATATTTCAATAATAATAAGGGTTGTACCTTTTTATTTCATTTAATGACTCACATTAACTCAGGTGAACAGTATTTCACTTAAAGCTCTGGTGCAAACATTAAACAATTCTACCACATTTTTATATTGTGTATTTTTAGAAAAAACTTATCAGAAATTATTTTAGTAAAAAAATAGCAAAATTTTTCAAGAATTATTTGCTCTGAATCTGGAAAATATTTCTGGTACCCACAATTACATATTTTGACGGTCACATGAATTTAATATAAAGAAAGAATAGTCTTGGGAAAAAAGAGATAAAATAGTTGTTTTGGAGGAAATTATTTACATGACATAATTCAAATGCATAAAATGAAAATATTTTCAAAACAATCATAATAATTTTATAAGAATATTAAAACATGATTGTCACTATAAATGATTGGAGACTGTGCTTAGTAATGTTATCAAGTGTATCCAATATTCTGAATATGATAATTTTCATTGTGATGGAATAGGTCAAGACAAAAATTTGGAATTCTGAGGAATGGTCTCTTGGATAGCCAAATTAGATTAGCTGACATTTTTAAGTTGATAAAAATAATGCATCTAATTTGCACATTCTAAATGTATGATAATGTTTACATGTGACTCATCTTATTTCATTTAATTAAGTAAGGTTATTTATGCAAAGCACTAAGAACATTGCCTGGCACAAAGAAAACCATTAGTGTATTAGTGCAACGCCCTACCTCTTAATTACATTTAACAAAGATATTAGATACATACTGTTGTTCCCAAAGTTATGCTAGACTTTCTAATTAAGAAAATATATCTTTTTGTTTAACTTTTAAAAGTTATAAATGGAGCTCATGATTTTTTTTAAACTGGAGAGTAACATTCAGTCTAACAAATATGCATTCAAGTTTCAAGCTATGACCAGCGGGAATAATAATAATTTTTATATTATAATATCTTCTCTTGCTATGGGGAGTCTACAGCTTTGCTGCTGTGATTTGAGAATAAAAGTATATGAAAATAAGTACTTTGTTGCTGTATATAAGTGACTGGTAGGTGGCCACTTAGAGTAGGACAGTAAAGTGACCTGCAGTGGTCAGATATGATGGGAACTGAAATCTTAATGAACGCAAAGGGTTTGTATAGGCAGTGAAGAAAGAGAGGTGTTCCTGAGAGAGCCAATATCTACTCATTCATAAGGAGAGTAGTTTAAATTAAAGTTTAACTTGATCTTTTTGGAAACTTGTCTCAGAATGATATAGATTGGACAGATAAATCATCTCCCAGGGTTAGAAAACTGAATGGGAACTGTTTTAGTCAGCTTTTTTGTTCTTGCAACTAAAAGGCGCGATCAGAACAGTTGTAGAGGAGGAAGAGTTTATCTTGGGGCTCACAGTTTCAGAGGCCTCAGTCCATAGGCAGCTGGCTCCATTCCTCAGGGCTCAAGGTGAGGCAGGACATCAATAGCAGAAGAGTGTGGTGGAGGGAAGCCGCTCACATGACGATCAGTAAGCAGAGACTCCACTCTCCAGATACAAAATACACACTCCAAAGGTACACCTCCAGGCACCCACCTCCTCCAGCCACACCTGCCCGCCTTCAGTTACCATTCAGTTAATTCCATCAGGAGATTAATTCACTGATTGGGGGACATCTCACATCCAAACCATTGTTGTACCAACAATGTTGTATCCAATGAGATGCCAATTAAAACTCCAAGCCATGTCACACTAATGCCAAAAAAAAAAAAAGCCTTTATTAAGCTGATCAGCGGCCACCATCCCCACACATCACACAGTGTGGCAAGGTGGCGCACCAGCAGTAATTTTCAAGGGTTTATAAAGAGAAAAATCACAGAGGGCGGAATATTCAATTGCAGGGTTTCAGCCAATGCAAGCAAGCCACAGTACAGAAGCTGAATCTAGGCAGTTAGCAAGACAAAGCAATGGGTACAATAACATTTCCCACGGGACTTTCCAGGTTGGTATAGCAACGATCAAGTAGAAGGGAATGGGGTCAAGATGACCCTAGTTGAGTACATGTTAGAGAATGGTTACTAACGTCTAGACAATCAATCTCTGACAAGGTATTTGCCCAGGAAAAATGGAAACCAAAGAGAGCAATTTTGCATGGTATAGGAATTGCTGTTTTTATGCTGTCAAGCGTATTATGCTAGGTAACAATTAATGGGTACAGAGGCAGGACTTTCCGTATTCTATTATTTCTGAGAAACAGAACTATTTCTCGGAACTCCTAAGATGGCTGCCAAAGAACAAGATGGAGTCCCTTTAGTTCTCTTATCACACCATAACAGGAACCCAAGATTGAATGCCAAATGTCAGGTGGGACTTGGGTCAGAAACAAGCTGGGTGAGATATTTGAGGATCTACACCAGTCCATACAGGATGAATGAATCTTATGTTCAGGGACCTTCACGTGAACATAAATCTATTTTCCCTTTCATATTTTCTAAATCTCTCTTTTAAAACTGTTTGCTCATCTCAGACATTCCAGGGAAAGACAAGGACAAGCGTATTTCTTTGTCCATGTGTGGACCACCATACTTTGGGGACTTGGATAGGAGTGATAGATATCAAAGCAAGAGCATCCAGGAGGGAGCCACAACCAAGAAGGCAGAATGAGAGACGGCCGTCACCTCTCCCATGCCTTCCGGAGCTTGGGGTGGGGGTGGGGTCCTATGTTGTGAGTGAGTGACTGGCTATTCCCTTCCTTGTTCCCCACTGACCAGAGTGGTAAGAGTGAGAACAAAGGGGCCTTGAGCAATACACAGAAGAAGGTGCAAGCTCTGACCCTTTTTGCTTATGCAACATTGGACTAATCCCACAAGCCCAGCATACCGTGACAGCTGCCTCCTTTGCCAGCCTCAGCTGGTATCATCCCCTCCCTGCTCACTTCCTCTGCTCAGGATGCTCACGGCCAACCTCCTTCCTGCCTCCCGATCGACAGTTGTGCTAGCTGTGGGCTCTGCTCAGAATCGCCTCCTCCCACAGTGCGTGGCACTGGCCGGCCCTTTCTCATTGTTCCCATCTTGGGTTCTTGTGCCTTTTCTTCCACGGGGACTTTCCATTCACATGACCTCTTCTTACCTAGTCTCTCCCACTGTGTCTTGATTTGCTTTTTTTAAAAAAAAAAAATTTTAGTTATTTTATTTATCTTATATGCAGTGCTGAGAATCGAATCCAGTGCCTCACACATGCTAGGCAAGTGCTCTACCACTAAGCCACCACCCCACCCCTTGATTCACTCTTTAGTGCTTGTCCTGCTTCCTGAAATTACCTTCTATATCTGTTTGCTTTCTTGCTTATTGTCCGGCTCCCTCCCTCTAGGTTTTTGGCTCCAGAGGACCAGGTGTCTCATTTGCTGCTATTCTTCACACAAGCTTCTGGTACCTGGTAGGCACTCAATAAATATTCGTTGAATTAATTGGATGTGACATGAAAGAGAAATTCAGTTATATAGAGTGCATGAATGCACAGGTCTGCACATGTTGGTCTATGCCTTGATTTATTTCACAAAAGGGTTTGCGATAGCCTACAAGAAGCATCTGGTCTTGAATGTAGGGATCATTTGTTTTCTCATTTTGTAGATGCTTATGTCATTTTCATTGTGATCTGCTTTTTCAATTGCAGTCAAGGGTATAGATTTCACTTTCTAGTCCTCAAAGACTACCCAAAATGACCACTTGTTTTCTTCCTGTCCGATATACTGTTATTAACCTATTACTCTAATTGCTATTTATTCATCAAATCAGGCACTGTTTCAATTTATTTCTTGTGCTGGTAGATACAATATAAAAATCTAAGAGTAAGTAAAAACACAAACTATGTACTTTACCAGCAAAGATATCAATAAGGTTTCTTCAACTTTGAGAGTCAATATTTCAATGATGTGAAATTTTAGTTAGTAAATTTACATCTCTGTCAATCATTCATGACCAGTGGAGACAGGCAAAGAGAAGTCAGATTTTAAAAATTTAAATGAAATAATTATAAGAAAGATTGCCAGCTCTCCAATTACCTGCTATCATCCTGCAAGAATGCCTTTTGCCATTCAAAATTAGAAAATATGTATCTACTTGGTTTGTTTTTTCCTGGTGCATGGAAGAATAGCAGTCCATCATTACAGGAGGAATTAAGAGAAACCCCATCATTTGAAGTGGCGTCTAGGGAAACCCCACCACTGTGACTTTCAGTAAGTTGCTTATATTTTTATTTATTTTGTTTCCTCATCTGTGAATTTAGAGACTTAGATCCTCAAACAGGCATCAACTTCTAACTCTGAAATTCCAGGCTTCCTTGACATTTCTGTCTTCTTTTCTCCGTCTCCTTTAGTTATGTTTCAGAGAATGCCAATGGACATCCTCAAGCAAATTTAAATTTCCTAAAATAACCCTTTTCGAGTTTAGGACACCCTGAGAGCAAGTTTCCCACAAGAAGAGACGAGGGGGAATACTCTTTTGCCTGCCGGGAACCTGCCAGTGCATGCCCCAGTCACAACCATTTCAGACACAAGTCTGACCTATGGATCATGGTCCGCTTGTTGGAGATGTTGTTCCAAAGATTAACACAGCATGATATGAGCTTTCCTGTTGAAGTTCAAGTGTCTTCCAATTAGAACAGACAGCTTTCAACCCTATTTCAACATTCAAGCAGCATGTATGAGAGGTTGTTTTTATTATGTCATCTGTGATGCAGTTTATCTCAAAGAATGGTCTATGAAACTCAAGCATTGGAATCCCTCCCCATGTATGGCTAAAATGCAGATTCCTTGGCTTCACTACCCACTGAATCAGAATCTGGTGGGAGGAGATTGTGCCCGGGATCTGCAATTTTTACACATCCCCCAGTTGATTCTTATTCTTACTCAGGTTTGAAAAATACCATCCCAATGAGTTGGAAGTAATTTCTCTCTAATGTGTGTGTGTGTGTGTGTGTGTGTGTGTGTGTGTATACACATACAGGTTATATCGGGTGTCAGAAGTTCTTTCCTTTTTTAAGGCTGAATAATATTCCACTGTGTGTATAGATATTTTGCTTATTCCTTTATCCATCAGTGGACCCTCACATTGCTTCCAGCTTTGGGCTGTTGTGATAATGCTGCTATGAATATGGATGTACAAATATCTGCTCATGTTTTAAATTTTACTTCTTTTGGATATATGCCCCAAAGTGGAACTGCTATATCATACACTGATTCTTTTTTTAATTTTTGAGATATCATCCTACTGGTTTTCATTCTGCTTGCACTATTTTACACCCTACCAACAGTGCATAAATGTTCTGGTTCCTCCAGATCCTCATCAACCTGTTATTTTCAAAGCTCAGTAATCTTTCAATTTATTTGTTTCAGGGATCTTCACCAGCAACATGCTTTGTTGAGATAAGAGTTCTGGAACAAGGTGGAATTTTTGTGAGTTTCCTTAGTTTATTACTAACATTTAGTTCTGATTGAAGAGAAATATTTTACTTCTTAGATCTGTTTATTTAAATAAATGGAGTACAAAAGAATTCATGGTTTTCAGTTACACATGGGATTGGCACCAAAATAGACCAGTAGACCAATGGTACAGAATAGAAGACACAGAGACTAACCCACACAGCTACAGTTATCTTATATTAGACAAAGGTGCCAGAAACATACATGGAGAAAAGACAGCCTCTTCAACAAATGGTGCTGGGGAAACTGGAAATCCTCATGTAATAAAATGAAAATAAACCTCTATCTCTCTCCATGCACAAAACTCAACTCAAAGTGGATCAAGGACCTAGGAATTAAACCAGAGACCTTGCACCTAATAGAAGAAAAAGTAGGCCCAAATCTCCATCATGTTGGATTAGGCCCCAACTTCCTCAATAAGACTCCTATAGCACAAGAACTAAAACCAAGCATTAATAAATGGGATGGATTCAAACTAAAAAGCTGCTTCTTAGCAAAAGAAACAATCAGTGAGGTGAACAGAGAACCTACAGAATGGGAACAAATATTTACCACAAGCACATCAGACAGAACATTAACCTCAAGGATATATAAAGCTCTCAAAAACCTTAACACCAAAAAAACAAACAACCCAATCACTAAATGGGCCAAGGAACTGAACAGACACTTCTCAGAAGATGATATACAATCAATCAGCAAATATATGAAAAAATGTTCAACAAGAGCTATAATATAGTAAGTCCTGACTTATATCATGCTACAAATAAAAGCAAACACTTACATAGGGATTTAAATAGTGATCTGCAGTTTACTATGTGTCACACTTCTCCACACTGCAGCCAGGTTTTTCAAATGCAAATCTGGTTGTTTCACTCATTGTTTTTAATGACTTCCCAATGCCCCCAAATAAACTTTAACCTCCTCTGCATGGCACACCATCCCCTCCAGCCTGCCTCCACTTCCATCTTTCCCCTATCCCATGTTTCAGCTAAATAAAGCTACATGTTGCTGATCACTACACCATATTATACCTGTGTGTTTTCCTCTGGCCTAGAATGCCCTTTCCAACATCACCCAGACTGACTTTACCAAGACTCAGTTAAAGCATCACCTTTTTCATGATACCTGTCCTACCTCTCTCCTATGGTATGAGGGAGATGTCTTTTCACTCTGTCTCCCACCAAGTAGAAATGACCTCTCCTTTCTGCTCACTGTGACCAGGACAGGTTCTCTTTATAGTACCCACAGTGTTTTACTGCATTGTTTTATGTTCCTGTCTGTTTCTCTAGACTATGGGCTCCTCAAGGGCAGAGTCTAATCTGAATCTAGTTTAACTGATAAGTCTCAAGTGATTGTCACTTACTAGATGCTCAATAAATGTATTTTAGAAGGAATAATTGAAAATAGATGAGTAAATATATGTGGGGGTCAGTAAGCAGGTAAGTGGATGACTAAATTGGACAGGATAGGTATTAATATTCCTACAAGACTAAACATGATTATATGAGCTTCCCAAGGTCATACCACAGTAATTTGGGGCTGAAACTCAAACCCAGGTCTTCTAATGGAATGTCTTTCCCACTCTACAGTGGTTCCCTATAAATTTAAAAGGCTTGAGTTGGGAGCATAGCTCAAAGGTAGAGCACCTGTCCAGTGTGTGTGAGGCCCTGGGTTCATTCTCCAGCACTGCAAATAATAATAATAAATTTTAAACGTCAATAACTAAAATATTGCATAAGAGGACAGTAATACGGTTACTTAAATTATTGAGTCTTTCTAAATGGATGGATATAATCTAATCTGATTCTTTCAACACACTTAATTGGATTTCCGTTTCCTTTTGCTCCCACCTTGTCTCACTTATGAAAGATTTTATTAAGATTCAGTCAGGGCTCCCTGTGGTTTTGTTAATAAAATATTGATACTAATATCATCTATATTCAAGCTGTCACAAGAATTTGCAAATTCTTCCTTCAAAGTGTATTTCACGATGCTTTCTCCCCTCCATTCTCCCTATTACCATCCCAGTGGTAGTAAAAATAGCAGGACATTGGGTCCAGAGACACTGGCCTGCATTGCCAGCTTGGAATGGTCCCTCCTAGTTATGTGACCATTTCCAAGTCATCTCACCTGTATAAGTTTCAGTGACCTCATCTACAAAATAAGAATGATTCTATCCACTTCACAACATTGCTGTATTGAGACAATGTGTCCCCCAGTGATGGGCACATATTCAGCATGCAAATTATGTCAGTTTCTTCCTTATGTGAATTCAACTGATTAAAATTAGATTTTTGCATTTTTTCAGAATGCAATTAGACCTGTTTGAAGATCAAGTCTTGTCTTCCAAAGCAGACTGGGGTTTCTTGAAGGCAAGATCACACTTCATTCATCTTTCCCATAGTCTCACACATTCTACATCAATATTTCTTGATTGCTAACCATTCTGCTCAGGCATGTATATTTACAAAATACTTTTCAGTAACTTATATGGGTTATCATTGACTGTAAACCCCAAATGAAGCAAGGCCTTTTTCTGGCTCTTCAGGTGGTCACCATGGACACGAGAGGACTGATTATATAGCCTTGGCATGTTGTCACCCGGCTATGTCTCTATGGAAGAGGCGCAGACAGAGGATAAGAAAAAAGCTTATTTGGCTTCACGTTATTTGGCTTTTAGACTGACTCCATTCTTGATGAGCTCTGGAGGGATGAGACTCAAGATTAGATTATAGTCCTCTCAGAGCCTGCTATTAAAGTCTAATACATACTGTGTTTACTTTTCAGTTTGCATACATTTGATTGAAACTACCATTTTAAAGTGGACATTTACACGTACTCTCATGGCCTAGACAACTCTCAGTTTTGAGGGTTGTCTGTTCTGCTTCATACAGAAGGAGGACTCTCCTGTTCAAGTAACCAATAAAGGAGAAACTACAGTAAGGATTTTATGTATGTTTTCTTAGTTGATCCTTATAACAAGTCCATAAATTAATGATTATCTCCACTTTACTAAATTTAAAAACAATGAAAACAAAATTGGTCTCCATAAAGTTAAAGATTTGGTCCAGAATCTTACATAGCAAACTGCAGAAACAGGAGTTGATTCCCAAACTCCTGCTCTTATAACAATATTAATATTTTGCAACTAAAAGTCAAAAGATAAGAAGATGGGAACAAATGAGCTGAAATGATGCACATTAATTAAAATAATAACAAATTCTATCATAGGCACAGGTAATATAAAGCTTCAAAAAAAGTTAATATTTAGTTGTGGAAGATGGCAGAGAGGATAGATCCCCTGACTTCTCCACAGTCCAGAAAGGAAACAGTGAAAGAACAGATGATCAGAGAGGGGCTGATAGAGTAAATAATCTAAGACTCAATATTGGACAGTTTGAGACCTGGAGGGACTTGAAGTTTAGTTACTGGAGCAGGAAATAAGGACAGAAATCTTTAACCCTGAACCCAGAGCAGGTGGTGTCAGGAGGGAGGGGCAACTGAGAGAGAGAGAGAGAGAGGGAGAGAGAGAGAGCAAAAACCTACAAGCTTCCTTCCTTAACAACAGCTGGAAAGAAAAACAGACCAAGTTAAAATGTGACAGGAACAGCAAAGACAGTGAAAGAGGTCAGTCTGTTTAACTCAAATCGTGGACTGAAAGCTGAACAGGGCATGGTGGCCATTTTGTAGACTCCATACCTGGCCAGCCTCCCTAGAAGAAATAAATCAATGCAGCTTCTCTCCATCTTCAGAAAGCAACACATAAAACCAGGGGACATGCCTCTGAAATGGGATGTCCCAATAATCCATCTAGAAGGATTTGTAGAGGGATTGCTGCTAGCTGAAAGTTACTGAAACCCCCTTCCCTTCACTGCAGATATGGAATATTGTGGGTGGAGCAAACCCAAGAGCTAATCACTCCTGGGAAGCACTATCCCTGACCCAGCGCTCCACACAGCTTCTGTGGGAGACCAGGCAAAGATGGGAGTGAACGCCCAGGGTTCACAACTGTGGGCAGACAGAGGCAGGCCACCTGATTCTCTTTTCCAGCCACAAGGAGAATGGTAGCCCAGTAATCCATATCACCCTGGGCAGAGGCCTCAGATGGCCCACAGAGAGCTCGCAATCCCAGGCCCCACAATTGCAGACAGCCACTAGGCTCTACACCTGTGAAGGGGAATGAGTGCACAACACCCCACAGCAGTCAGAATGAAAGTCCTGAGCCCTGCATCCTGTACTCCTGCACCCAGTAGAAAGAGACAACAGACTCAACACAGCACCCCCAACACAGCGTGTACACCTGGTGCCTAAGCTGACGATCAGGAACCAGCTGGTAAGAAATTTGTAGCAACCAGGGGAGTAGCTCCTATTCCCCAGCACCCTAGGAGCATCCAAAGCTGAACAGTTATGGACATCTTCTAAAGGTCCTAAATCCAAGAAGACTCATTAAGAGTTTTTTCCACCTGCACCTGGATTACCATACATCAATTTTTATCCTAAGTATATTAATCTTCATTTTGATTTGGTAGTTGTTCCCCTAGTATTCAATATTGTGTTCTCAGTCCATCTGATTGTATTTCTTCTAATGTTTTAAAGCATTAACTTGGAATCATTCCCTTTTTGTTTTTCTCTATCAGGTTTACACTTGCTTCTCTCAGCCCCTTTTTCTCTCTTACATTATCTGCTGCTGCCTCAAATTCACCCTTCCCATCCATCTTTTTCTTCTTTTTTCTTGGTTTGTATTATTCTTTCCTGTCTTCTCTTTATTTTTCTTTTGCTCATTTTTACTCTCCTCTCCTTTTCTGCTCCTATATAATGTAACAGTAATTTTACTAATTTTTCAACCTATTTCAGAACATTACTATAATTTTATACCTGGATTAGAGGAACTGTGGAGATTGTTATCAAGAAGTTTTGTTTTTCTTAAGGTTGATCAGTACATGGCTTTGCTCTGGAGTGTCTGTAGTAAATAGGGTTTAATGTCTTCTTTCAAAGTGGTGCTGATACTGGAAAAAGCAAAGACACGTGTTGAGTGAAAGTATTAATACCTGGATGTTTGCCCAGCCTAGAGTGCTTAAGAGAAAGAAGCTCACTAAACAGTCTTTTGAATAAATGTAGAAGTGATAATTATCCCAATAGATGGGTAGACACACAAGCAATATGAAAAAGCAAAGGAATAAACTGCCCCAAACAACCCACAACACTTCACCAGTTGATTCCATTAACACCACAGTGGAGGAAATGTCAGAGAAGGAATTTACAAAGTTCACAGTTAATACAGTCAATGATCTAAAATGAGATGTAAGGAATGAACTTAGAAAATACAGGAAATGAAAGATCATTTCAATGAAGAGAGAGAGATTCTGAAAAAGAATCAAACAGAAATCCTGGAAATGAAAGACTCAAATCAAATTTAAAATTCAATGGAGAGCATCAACAATAGATTAGATTACTTCAAGGTAGATTTTTGGGCCTTGGAGACAAAGTATATAATCTTGAAAATAAAGTTAACAATACAGAAAAGAGGTTTAGAGACCATCATTAGAATATTAAAAAAATCTGGGATACCATAAAGAGACAAAATCTAAAAATCATTGGCATAAGTGAAGAACTCCAAAATACAAACTAAAGTAATGCAGAACCTTTTCAATGAAATAATAACCGAAAAATTTTCAAATTCTGGGAACAAGATTGAAATCCAAATATAAGATGCATATAGAAAACCAAACAGGCAAGATCTAAAGAGATCCTCTCCAAGACACATTATAATTAAAATTCCTAATATAAAGAATAAAGACAGAGTTTTAAAAGCTGCAAGAAAACAATGGTAGGTTACATTTAGAGGTAAGCCAATTTAGATTTCAACTGATTTCTCAACCTAAACCCTGAAAACAAGGAAGGTTTGAATAATATATACCAACTCCTGAAAGAAAACAGGTGCTAACCAAGATTGCTTTATCCAAGCAAAACTATCCTTCAAACTGAAGGTGAAATAAAAACCTTCCATTATGAGCAAAAACTAAGAGAATTCATAACTACTAAGTCTACACTACAAGCCATACTCAGTGAAATATTTCATACAGAAGAAATGAAAAATAATAATGAAAACCAGCGTAGGGATACATCACACTAGAAGAACAGTCAATTAAAGGAGAATCAAGTTTGAATTAATCATTAGAAATAAGTAAAAATGGTAGGAAATAAAAATCAACTCTATAATAACATTGAATGTAAATAATTGTCTGTAGCCAAAAGACAGATTGGCAGATTGGATTAAAAAATAAAACCTAACCATTTGTTTTATAACAAACTCACCTTATAGGCAAAGACATCCACATACTAAAGGCAAAAGGATGGCAAAAGATATATCACGCAAATGGAAACTGAAAGCAAGCAGGAGTAGCTACTCTCATATCAAACCAAGTAGACCTTAAGTCAAAATTAATCAGAAGAGACAAAGAAGGTCACTTCATACTGGTGAAGAGAATCATCTAACAACAAGATATTGTAAATATTTGCTTCACACAACAGTGCAACTATGTATACAAAACAAGCCCTATTCATTATAAAGAACCAAATAGAACACAGTAGATAATACCGGTGATTTCCATGCACCTCTCTCACCATTTGGTAGGTCATCTATACATAAATTAAGTAAAGACTCTTCAGAAAAAAATACTACTAATCAAATGGACCTAATAGACATCTATAGAATATTTCATTAATTCAACAACACTTTATTTTCAGCAGCACCTGGAGCTTTCTACAAAATAGATCATTTTTAAGGCACAAATCAAACCTTAGCAAATACAAAATATAGAGATAATTGCTTGCATCCTATTAGCTCATAATGGAATAAAATTAGAAATCAATGACAAGATAAAAAACAAACAATTTTAACACCTGGAGATTAAATATTACAGTTTTGAATGCAGAATGGGTCACAGAAGAAATCAGGGGGAAAATAAAAAAATCTTAGAAACAAACGAGAATAGAGATAAAACATATCAAAACCTCTGAGAAAAGTATTAAGGCAAATTCTAAGAGAAAATTTTATAGCATTGAGCTCCTACATTAAATAGATAGAAAGATACCAAATAGTCTAATGTAAACCTCAAGACCCTACATAAAGAAGAAAAATTTCAAAATTAATAAAACAATGGAAATAATGAAGATCAGAGCCAAAATCAATGAAATGGAGAATAATAAAAAAACCAAAGAATCAATGAAACAGAGTTAGTCCATTTAAAAGATAAACAAGATTGATAAAATCATTAGCCAAACTAACCAAAAGAGAGAAAAGACCCAAATCAATAAGATTAGAGATGAAATAGGAGATATCACCATAGATACTTCTGAAATACAACAGATCATTAGAAACTATTTTGAAAAATTTTACTCCAATAAACTATAACATCTTGAAGATACTAATAAATTTCTGGATACATATGACTTACCCAATTGAACCAGGATGATACAGAAAACTTAAACATACTAGTATCAAGCAAAGCCCAGGACCAGATGAATTCTCAGTCAAGCTCTAAGACCTTTAAAAAAGAGCTAATATCAATCCTCCTCAAATGGCTCCATGAAATACAAAATGAAGGAAAACTGCCAAATTTATTTTATGAAGCCAGTATTATCATGATACCAAAACCAAAGACACACCAAGGAAAGAAAACTTCAGACTAACATCCCTGATGAACATAGATGCAAATTCCTTAATGGAACATTTTAAAACTGCATTAAAAAACACATTAAGGGTCTGGGGTTGTGACTCAGTGGTAGAGCAGTTGCCTGGTATGTGTGAGAAATTGGGTTCAATCTTTAGCACTATATAAAAATAAATAAATAAAATAAAGGTATTGTGTCCACCTACAACCACAAAGCAACCAAATATCACATTAAGAAGAAAGCACACCATGATCCAGTGGGTTTCATTCCAGGGATGCAAGGTTGGTTTTTATTCACAAATGTATAAATGTAATTCAAGACATAAGCAAAGTTGAGGACAAGAATCATATAATTATCTCAATATCTGCAAAATAAGCATATGACAAAGCTCAGCAACCATTCATGTTTAAATCTCTAGAGAAACCAGGGATAGAAGGAACTTACCTCAACATTGTAAAAGCTATATATGACAAATACAAGGCCAACAGCATATTGAACAAAGAAAAATGGAAAATTTTCCTCTGAAATCAGAAACAAGACAAGGATGTCCACTCTTACCACTCCTATTCAACATAGTCCTTGAAACTCTAGCCAGAGCAATCAGAAAAGAGAAGGAAATGAAATGGATACAAATAGTAAAAGAAGAAGTCAGATTATCTTTATTTGCTAATGACATGCTCTTATATCTAGAACCTACCCCCCAAAAAAAAACCTCCACCAGAAGACTTATAGGTAGAGCTGATAAACAAATTTAGCAATGTAGCAGGATATAAGATCAACATACATAAATCAATTGCTTTCTGAATTTACTCCAATTGTGAATCTGCTAAGAAAAAAATGAGGAAAACTATCCCATTCACAATAACCTCAGAAAACAAAAACAACAGCAACAAAAGACTTGGGAATAAATCCAACCAAGGAGGTGAAAGACCTCTACAATGAAAATCACAGAACACTGAAAAAGGAAATTGAAGAGGAACTTAGAAGATGGAAATAATTAATATTATCAAAATGGTCATACTACCAAAAGCATTATATAGATTTAATATGATCCCTATCAAAATACCAATGCCATTCTTCACAGAACTAGCGGGGGGGAAAAAGGCCTAACATTCATTTGGAAGAATAAGAGGCCCAGATGAGACAAAGCAATCCTGAGCAAGAAAAGCAAAACTGGAGGCATCCCATTACTGGACCACAAATTATACTGCAGAGCTATAGTAACAAAAACAGCATGATATTGGCACCAAAACAGACACAAAGACTAATGGAATAGAATAGAAGACACAGAAACAAATCCACATAGATACAGCCACCTGATACTTGACAAAGTTGACAAAAACATACATTGGAGAAAAGACAGCCTTTTTAACAAATGATGCTGGGAGAACTGGAATTCCATATGCAGAAGAATAAAACTAGATCCCTATATCTCACCCTGCACACAAGTTAACTCAAGTGGATCAAAGACCTCTGAATTAGATCAGAAACTCTGTAAATACTAGAAGAAAATGTAAGTTCAACACTCTTACCATATTGCCACAGACACTGACTTCCTTAACAAGATTCCTAAAGCACAAGAAATAAATCCAAAAATCAATAAATGGGGCAGCATCAAATTAAAAAGCTTCTGCACAGCAAAGGAAACAATATAAAGCATCTAGAGAGAACCTACAGAGTGGGATATCTTAGTCATCTACTCCTCAGACAGGGGATTACTATACGAAAATATATAAAGAACTAAAAATACTTAACACCAAATAAAACAAATAACCAAATTAATAAATGGGCGAAAGAATGAAACACACACTTCTCAGAAAGATGAAATACAAACAACCAACAAATATATGAAAAAACATTCAACATCTCTAGCAATCAGAGAAATGCAAATCAAAACTACTCTGAGATTTCATCTCATTCCAGTTAGAATGGCAATTATTAAGAATACAAATAATAATAACTGCTGATTAGGATATGGGGAAAAGGTACTCTTGTGCATTATTGGTGAGACTGCAAATTAGTACAACCACTCTGACAGCAGTATGGAGAGTCCTCAAAAAATTAGAATGGAACCACCACATGAGCCAGCTATCCTACTCCTCAGCAAATATCCAAAATATATTAAATCAGCATATTGTACAGATGCAGCCACATCCATGTTTATAGCAGCACAATTCCCAACAGCCAAGTTATGGAACCAGCCCAGGGGCCCGTCAACAGATGAATGGATAAAGAAAATGCGTTATATACACACATAATGGAGTTTTCCTTAGCCATAAAGAAGAATGAAATTATGGCATTTGCTAGTAAATAGATGGAACTGGAGAACATCATGCTAAGTAAAATAAGCCAGATTCAGGAAGTCGAGGATCAAATGTTTTCTCTTATATGTGGAAGCTAGACCAAGGGGTGGGGAATGAGGAGAGGGATCCCATGAAAATAGAAGGGTCATCAGTGGAGTAGAGGAAGGAGATTGAGGGGGAGGGATTAGGAATAGGAAAAGAGAAGAACAATGGAATGAAATTGACCAAATTATGCTATATACATATATGACTATACCACAGTGAATTTCACTTCTATGTATATCTATGAGGCATTAATTTAAAACAACCATAAATAAATAGAAGGAAGACCAGTAGAGGAAAGGGAACAGAGGGAGGGAGGAGAAGAGTGAAAGGGGCTTGAAGCACTGGAGACTGAATTGGAGCGAATTGTATTTCATGATTTTGTAATTATGTCAAAATGAATTCTAATATTATGTATAACTATAACGTACTAATAAAATTTATACACACATATACATGAAATTGGAATATATTAACTGGAAGAGAGATAATTACAAAATTTTCTTCTTTTTGACAGAACCTATATTTTCTCAGAAAAGAATATTAGACTAACCAAAATTTTTGTTTTATAATCACATACTGCATACTTTGAAAAGTTTTTCTCTCCCCAAACTTTTGCTTAGGAGACACTAGGGCAGGGCTGGGATTGTGGCTCAGTGGTAGAGCGCTCGCCTAGCAGATGCACAGCCTGGGTTCGATCCTCAGCACCACATAAGAATAAAGGCATTGTGTACAACTAAAACAAACAAATGAATACTTTTAAAAAAAGAGAAAGACATTAGGGCATTTAGCTGCTGGGTCCAGGCTTTTCAAACTGGCTTGTAGTTTCCTGCTTAATTGGGTGTTTACTTTCCTGTGTCAAAGTGAAAGCTGAGTATTGAACAGATGGTTACCAACATCTGCCCTGTTCTGGGTTTCATCACTGAAGAAAAATGTATGAAAATTTGTTTCTTAAGTTAAGGAATAAGAATCTTGTATGGGTTGAAAGTAAGAGTCATACATATTGATAACTAAGTAAATGGGAATTATTTTATATCATCTGCCTTCCTGAATGAGAATTTTTCTGTCTTACAAGTTCCAACATTAGTCCCATAATCCCCACAAGTAATACTCATTCAGTTTTGCTGTTAGAACAAATTTCTTAAAGCTTAACAAAAATGGATTACTTGCTTTGGCCATGTAAAGTGATGTTTTAGTTGGCGGTGTAGTTCATTTCCTGTGAATATTTGATTCTCAGCTTTATATGGATTTTAAAGTACTCTCACATGGTTTAGTTTTCACTTTATTTGACTCCTAAAGAATCAATGTAGGTACATTGCTACAGTGGAATTAATTTTTAAAAATCATGTTTCTTATTTGACGTGCCTTTGAAGTTAAATGATTTGAGTTCTCTTTCAATTATAGGGCTTGGAAGAAACAGTGGACAAATCTTGTGATCTTCATTTGTGCCTGGTAATAGCATGTCATTTTTCCAAAATGGTGTCTGGTCATTCTTAGAAATGCCCTATGCTATGTCCATTTAGTCACCACATAGTCGGCTCACAGACAGGACACAGCACTCCTAGCAGCAGCCTATGTGTAGAAGTCCCAAGAGATTAATGGAAAATAAAAAACGTCTAGTTCAAAATTATTGAGATATTTCAAAGAGAATTTAAAATTTTTAAATTTGCCTTGGAATTTTGCTTTTTTTTTTTAAATACTTTTTTTCACATGCTATTTTCCATGTTATACACATTTGAGATTTACCCCATGTTAACTGAAAATTTATGGAGTCTCCTAGGAGTAGTCCTTTAGGCTTTTTGTTTCCCCCTTTCTGAGATTCACGTAAGTTTTTGAACACATAGAGTAGGAATCTTTGAGGAAGTTTGAAACTTCCATAGCCGGAGCCATCCCTGTGTTGTAGAGCCCTAAGGAGGAGGTGTGGAGGTAGCTGCAGAGCTCTTTGCTGTGAGGCTAGTCTCTGTTCTCCTAGCAGCCATCCGCAAGGAAAGCACTGGACAAAGAAAGAACCCCAGAAGAGTCACTTACATAATAAGAGACTGCAGTACAGGCAGCAGCCAACCAAGAATATGCTTTTTCCTTTTTTCAAAATCTGAGAGAATAAACATTTCTTTTTGAGAGTTTATTCTAGTCCACTCCTGCACTGTAGTAGAAAGTATTTTAGAGGATCAGCATCCTACATTAGGATACTTTGGCACCGAATAGAACCAACTAAGAAGGAATACAAGTTGCAAAACCAAAACAACAACAAAAAACCTTGACAAACCTTGAGGGAGACAGAAATTTTAAATAATTAAAGACAGAATGAGGTCTGATAGGAGGAAGTGACTGGTGCTGTGTTCATTGCTGTATCCCTGGCACACGTGCACCCAGCTGGCATTTATATTTTCCAAATTAATCCTTTTGCACTCCTTATGTAGAATCTAATCTCTTAAGATGTTGACAAGGAAGGATGTCAGAACTAGAAGGACCCAAATGACTTTACGATTGCCACCTGGTTTCCAATTAGGTAGATCAGTCCATAGCTCCTCCTACATGCAGCACAGTCATGTTGATTGATTAAGACCTTGCACGGTGGGGCAAGTTAACTTTTTCAAGTCCACGTTTGATAATGCAGTACATTTCCTTTGTGCATTAAATAACTAAGCAGCCCATATTTTTTTTTCTCTCTTCTAGATTAGCGAAGGAGCAGAATGCATTTTTATTCCCAAAGACTTGTTTCTAGCAGAAGCCAGCACTGAATCCAGGAGAGCAGCTTTAGAGCTGGTGTGTGCTTATCCCACAGAGGAGGCCATTCAGGAGCACCTGGCCACACAGCAAGTGTGGAATGAGTACAAGGCCAGACTCCTGGCACAGCACCAGAGCACAAGAAGCAGGGCCAGTGACACAGCTCACTTTTGTTTTTAATGAAAAATCTTAAAAGACATTGAAAAGCACAAGTAAAAATTCATTTCAGTATGCTTGAAGACCTGCCTCTACAGAGATCAGGCCACAGGATATATTCAGTGTTGCTCAAAAAGATGATGTCCCACCCTAATTTGCTCAGAACTGCACCTGGTAACTGTCACATTGGAAAACACAATTGAAACCTGAGAAGTTGTACTGTTGTTTTTCATTAAATGATGTGTCCAAGATTCAGTTATTCAAGTTGTTTTAGCTCACATTGAATAGTGTGCTCAATACATTTGTTAGTAATAAAAGCAGGCTAGAAAACTGACTAATATGATTCCAGTTAAAAAAATATATATATATGTATATATATATATATATATATATATATATATATATATATATATATATGTGGGCTGGGGTTGTAGCTCAGTGGTAGAGCGCTTGCCTCGCATGTGTGAGGCACTGGGTTCGATCCTCAGCACCACATAAAAATAAATAAATAAAATAAAGATATTGTGTCAATCTACAACTAAAAAAAAATGTGTGTGTGTGTGTGTGTGTGTGTGTACACCACATACAAAATGGCACAAGACTTTAACAATGGTAAATTGTGAGTGGTACTTAAAAATTTTTTTTTTCTTTTGGCAGTACTGGGGATTGAACCCAGGACCACATGTGTATTGGCAAGTACTCTTCCATTGAGTTAACTTCCCAGTCCCCAAGTTATGCATTTTTGTGTTTTATTTTTTGTTTTGTTTTGTTTTGTTTTTGGGTATTTCAGTTTTTTCAAAAATATTCTACTACCAGATTACTCTTTTAATCAGAAAAATAAAGTCTTAAAAAAAATCCTGGTTCTTCTTGGGCTAATGTTTCCGTGATATCAACTTGGCAGACTGAAAAATCAACACAGTAAATAAAGAGGGAAATGATCCTGCAGAGAACTCCACATTGTATAAAACCTGTGTCTTGTCCTGGCAGAGTTAAAGATGGTACAATGGTTAGGTGCTTTAGTGGATGCTTGTTCATGCCCCACCCTGTGCACCCTTTGATTTTGGCTCTCAGGTACTCTGGCAAGATGACAGCATCTCACCTCCAGCGCCCACCTTGAGGGTTCTCCAGGAGAAAAACCTAAACCAGAGTGAGAATGGGATTGGGTGGATAAATGTCCCAGCCTTCCAATCTTTGGTGGAATGTTTCTAAGGTATTTTCAACAGAGTCCCTCAAAGGGTCCAATAGTAGTTACCTGTGCTGTGGAATAATTTCAAACAGTGGTTTAAAATAACAAACATTTCTTATTTCACAGTTTCTGTGAATCAGGAACCAGGGAGCCAGGAGGCTGGGTGGTTTTGCCTCTCACAAGCCTCTCACGAGGCTTGCATCAACATGTCAGCCAAGGCTGCCGTCAACTGAAGGCTGATTGGGTCTGGAAGGTCCACTTCCAACCTTACTCTTCTTCCTGTTGGCAGGAGGCTTCAGCTGAGGAAACTTCGCCTTCCTCACCATGTGGCTTCCCCAAAATGAATCAACTGAAAAAGCGAAAGAGACCAGTGCCCAAAATGGAAGCCATAGTCTTTTTTAGGACCTAATCTCAGAAGTGACACATGATCACTTCTACAGTGTGCTGTTGGTTACACAGACCAAACCTGGTGTAGCACTGGAGGGCGCTACATAGAGGTGTGACTACATGGAGGCAGGGATCATGGGGGGATGTCTTGGAGGCTGCCTACCACAGGTCTCCTGCAGGGTTAGTCCCAGGTGTCTACAGTGAGAGATCAACTGATCATGCATTCTGGTATTGTCCTTTTCTACTTCTATGCATGCCTCTCCCTAATCCCTCATTTCTGCTTCCTGACACCCTCACGCCCCCATGGCGTCCCTAAATCTCAGTCTGACTTGGGTCCTCATTTCAGGAAAAAAAAAAAAAAAAAACTCCAAATAAGTAAGAGAAATCTTGGCCCATTATGCAAAATGTCAATCAGATCTTCCTTGAATTTTGTCAATTGGAAAATAAATGGCCGCCTACTACAAATAGTCAGTGCTTTCCTTTGAAATAATTGAAAACATACACAAAAGTTGCAGTAATGATATAAAGAACTTCCATATACCTTTACCCAGATTCATCAATTTTTAATGCTTGACCACATTTTTTTCTAACTTAAAATGCTTTCTGAACCATTTGAAAGTAGGTTGCATTTATCATGTCCCTTATATTAATTAATCAGGGTTCTTGAAAGAAACAGAACCACTAGTGTGTGTGTGTGTGTGTGTGTAAATCTGTTTGTCTGTGTCTATGTACGAAATTTTATTATAAGGAATCAACTCATGTAATTATCAAGGATGCAGAGTCCAAAATCTGCTGTGTGCGTGGCAGACTGGAAACCTCCAGAGTTGATGGTGCAAATGAAGTGTGAAGACTGACTACTGGGGAATTCCCTCTTGCTGAGGAAGGTGGGTCTTTTTGGTTTATTCAGGGCTTCAGCTGATTGGACAAGGCTCACCACATTATGGAGGGCAGTTTGCTTACTCAAGGTTTACCAAGTTAAATATTAATTTCATCCAAAAATATCAGGTTGGCACATAAAATTAACCATTACAAATCCACTCTTGTCAACTTGGCACCCATCTGCACCTCGTTAAATCATATTTCATCTCCAAATGAAGACAATGATAAGATCATACTTGTGCCTAACTTGATACATCTGTCCTGTGTATAACCGAAGGTGCACTAACCCTATCCCTGGAAGAGGTCCTTGGATGATGGTTACTTTTCTCTTTGATATCCTATCGCTTGAATACTACACATAAAGTTAATAGTAGCTAAACCATATGACATAATGTCAATATATCTTATGTTCCAAGACTAAGATAAGGATAAGAAAGGAAGAAAACAAAGACATCGTATATATAAATGTGAAATATACACAATAGAAAAAAGAAAAAATTTTAAGAATAAAAATACACAGACATATTCATAACAACACAAGGAGAAAATGCTCTTGACAATTACAGTCCTTGCTTCCATAACTAATCATGTGGTCATAGCTGATTTTCATAACCATCTTAGAAAGCATAATCTGTACTCCCTGGGCCTTCACCAAAACCGTCAGTTGCTCATCGTCATTTACCTGGTGGGGTGACCCAGACCTTCACCTGCCTGAATTAGGTTGTATTAGTTTTCCATTGACTTAAATTTAAAAAAATTTTTTTAATTAACACATAGCAACTGTGCACATTTATGGGATTCAGTGTGATATTTTAGTACATGTAAACATTGTGTAATGATCTGGTCAGGGTAATTGGCATATCCATCACCTCACACACCTATCATTTCTTTGTGACAGGAACATTCAAAATCCTTTCCACTAGCTATTTTGAAATATTCAATTAATTATTTACAATCATAGTTATCTTACCATCCTATAGAACATTAAAAGTTATTCCTTCTATCCATCAGCATCCTTATACCCATTGTCCATCCTCCCCCACACCGCTTTCCCTATACCCTTCCTTGGCTGTGTTAACCACTATTCTGTTCTCTACTTCTTTGAGATCAAGTTTTTTGTTTCCACATAATGAGAGAGGATATATGATATTTGTCTTTCTGTGCTTACTTATTCTAGTTACATCCAGGTTGCTGTAAGTGATAGAATTCATCCTTTTTATGGTTTAATTATATTCCATTATAATTATATATAAAACATTTATAATATAACATTTATTATACCTATTATATATAAAACATTACATATGTAAAACATTTTATATAACATATATATAACATTTTATAAAACACACACATACATAAATATTTTCTTTGTTTATGGGCACCTATGTTGATTACATATCTTGGCTATTGTGAGCTATTCTGCAATAAACAGGCTAAAGCAAATGTATTTTTTGACATACTGATTTCAGGTCCTTAGGATATATACCCAGTAGCGTGATGGGTAGATCATTCTAATTTTTTTCTGGAGCCTCCATACTATTTTCCCTAATGGATATTTTAATTCACATTCCCACCAACAGTGTATGAGAATTCTCTTTTCTCTATATCCTCACTAGTATTTGCCATTTTTTTTTTTTTTGTCTTTTTGGTATATCCATATTAATTGAGATGACTTGAAATCTCACTGTGGTTTTCATTAGCATTTCCCTGACATATTAGTGATAATGATCATGTTTCATACATTTGTAGGCTATTGGCATATTGTCTTTTGAGAAATATCCTTTCATGTCTCAGGATACTAGTGAAAGTTGATAGTAGTAAGAAGGAGCCAAACCATGAAAGTACGGTCTCCTCTACTAAGCCGGTTAGGAATTATGAAACTAGTAGTGAAGAGGAATCAAAAAGCAATTCGGGGAGCACAGTCTCTAATAAAAAGAACAAAAAGAAATTAAAAAGGAGAAAAGACCGTCAAATAGAGGAACCACTAGTGCCCTCTGCTCCCTCATGGGTAGAATCCCTAACAGAAACAATAAGGAGTATTGATCAGAGTGTACATGCCCTTGAGGTAGAGATTGGCGGCCTTTCTGAGCATTTATATGCTCTCGAACAACAAAAACTGCAGGAGCACCTAGACCTGCCAGTATTTCAAAATGAAGAGGGACAAAGGTATCACGAGTCCCTAGACTTTAAAACAATAAAGAATTTTAAAGAGGTGGTAATGACCTATGGGCCTCAAGCTCTGTTCACATTAAGTATGATAGAGTCACTTAACACCCTAATCTTAGCCCCCTCAGACTGGAAAAGTCTATGCAAAGCGGTATTAAGTGGGGGACAATACCTAATCTGGAAAACTCAATTCCAGGAACTTTGTTCAGAAATAGCAAAGAGAAATGCTGCAGCAGGTTTCCCTCAACATAATATAGATATGCTCACAGGGGAGGGTCAGTTTGCCGAACTACAAAATCAGCTAACATACGATCCTGGTGTGTATGCCCAGATACACACAAAAGCTGTCAAAGCCTGGAAGACAATATCAGGCACAGGGGATCTGCAAGGCAGCCTATCAAAAGCTATACAGGGGCCTAACCAACCGTATGCTGATTTTGTAGATAGACTCTTAAAAACAACATCTAGAGTTTTCAGTGAAGTTGAGCAAGCTATGCCCCTAGTTATCCAATTAGCTTATGAGAACGCTAATAAATATTGCCAGGATGCAATAAGGCCATGGAGAAGTAAAAAAGACTTATCAATTTATATCAGACTGTGCAAAGACATTAATGAGGCTGTTATCACAGGCAACGTAATTGCTGCAGTGATGAAAAGTTCCTCCCCTCAAAATTTCCAAAGGACTCAACCTAAAACAGGATATTCCAGACAAAATTATTACAATCAACCAAGATATGCTAAGCAATATCCCCCAAGGGTAATAAGATCAAACTCATACCACGCTTTAGGCCGATGCCCCAGGTGTAAAAAGGATATACACTGGGCCAATCAATGCCATTCCAGATATGATATTTATGGAAATGATTTGTCCAGGATTTCAAAAAACGGGGCATGGGGCCCAATGCTCCGGGGCCCACAAATGTACGAGGCACTAGAGGAGGAATGCCCTCAGATCCAGATGATTCATCGTCACAATCCCTCCTACCCATTAACTCCCTTGTCAGAGGGACAAGAGGAAGTGCAAAATTAGATCCCTGTTCCACCACCCGGATAGTCCTAACACCTGAAATGGGGGTTCAGCTGATTCCTACGGGAATCAGAGGACCTCTTCCCTCAGGAACTATGGGACTAATCCTTGGGCGTAGTTCCAAGAGCTTGTTAGGCTTTAATGTAATACCAGGGGTTATTGATTCTGATTATAATGGAGAGATTAAAATAATGCTAAGTACACACAAGGGCATCATCTCCGTAAATCAAGGAGACAGAATTGCACAGCTGCTCCTCCTTCCCAGTCTCCACAATTCTTTTAAAAGCATGCCACAAAATAGAAATAAGAGAGGATTTGGTTCCACTGGCTCAGGACCTATGGCTTGCTGGGTTCAGGATCGTTCATGGAGGCCTATGTGCAAAATAAAAATTCAAGGTATAGAGATGGAGGGGCTGATTGATACAGGAGCTAACTCTTCCATCATAAATCTACAACAATGGCCTAAGCACTGGCCTCTACAGAAAGCCTCAACCAATTTAAGAGGCTTGGGATATAGTAACACCCCAGCACAAAGTGCTGTAATCTTAAAATGGGAAGATAATGAAGGGCATAAAGGAACATTCCAACCTTATGTTTTAAACAGCTTGCCAGTTACCCTATGGGGAAGAGATATTCTACATCAAATGGGGCTACACCTAGCAACCAAGCCTGCAGGTGTTAAGAATAAAAATCCTAATCATAATAAAAAAGGCAAAGGACATTTTTTCTAGGGGCCACTGAGAAAACAATTTTAAAAATACCATGGCTTTCTGATAAGCCAGTTTGGGTCCCTCATTGGCCCCTATCCAAAGAAAAATTGCAAGCGGCCCATCAATTAATTAAAGAACAATTAGAAGTAGGACACATAGAGCCTTCCACCTCTCCCTGGAATTCTCCCATATTTGTAATTAAGAAAAAAATCTGGAAAATGGAGACTATTACAAGACCGTAGAGAAATTAACAAAACAATGCAAATTATGGGCCCTACTCAACCTGGACTTCCTAATCCTGTAGCTATTCCAAAAAACTATTACCTTATAACTCTTGATATAAAGGACTGTTTCTTTTCCATTCCCCTACATCCTCTGGATGCCCCCAGGTTTGCTTTTTCAATTCCTTCTATCAATAATAATGGCCCTGACAAAAGATATCAATGGAAAGTATTGCCGCAGGGAATGGCAAATAGCCCTACAATATGCCAACGATATATGGACAGAGCTATCCAGCTCATTAAAAACAAATATCAAAACCTCATGTGTCTACACTACATGGATGATGTTTTGATAGCACACCCTAATCAAAAAATCTTATTTACTATATTTAATGAAATAACAGAAAATTTAAAAAAATACAGATTATATATAGCAGAAGAAAAAGTTCAAAACAGACCACCTATACTATATTTAGGCTTTAAAATCATGGATACTTTTGTTAACCCCCCCCAAATTCTAATAAGTAAAGAACATTTGACCACCCTCAATGATTTTCAAAAACTACTAGGAGACATTAATTGGCTTCGCCCTACACTAAGACTCACTACTGGACAATTAAAACCTTTATTTGACATCCTTTGTGGAAACCCTGATCCATCCTCACCGCGAACATTAACTCCTGATGCCAGGAGAGCTCTAAAATTAGTAGAACAGGCCATTGAAAGATCCCATTTGATAGATTTGATTTTGCTCAACCACTAATATTGATTATTATTCCTTCACAATATACACCCACAGGAGTATTTTGGCAACAAGGGCCTTTATTATGGATACATTTGCCTGTCTTTCCTAAAAGTACAATTGAGTCTTATACCTCCATGGTGGCTAAACTTATTCTTCAAGGACTTAAGACCTCTACAAAAATATTTGAAATTCATCCTGCTACTATTATTACTCCTTATTCATCGTCACAGTTTGAATATTTGTGCTTCAATGATAATGATTGGGCTATAGCTAGATGCTCTACTTCTGCAAATTTTGATAATCATCTTCCTAAATCTCCTATACTATCCTTTTGTATCAATCATCCTATTATATTTCCACAGGTAATAAAAAATCAACCCATTCCTAAAGCATTTAATGTATTTACAGATGGATCCTCTAACAGTACTTCTGCAGTAGACACTCAAAATGAAAATATGATTCATATCACTAATCAAAAATCAGCTCAATTAGTGGAACTCGAAGCTATAATAATAGCTCTGGAAAATTTTAAAGAACAGCCTATGAATATTTTTTCAGACAGCCACTATATTGTACATGCTGTCCCTAAATTGGAGCTAGCAGGTCCAATAGCACCACATACTCCAGCTTTTAAATTGTTTTCTCAAATCCCAAATCTCTTATGGCAATGAAAAGAACCTTTATTTATAGGTCACATAAGAGCTCACACTAATCTGCCTGGTCCTCTCCATGAAGGTAATCAAAAAGCTGATGCCCTCACTAAAATAATATTTATATTTACTATAGTACAACAAGCTACTTTATTTCATTCCCAGTTCCACATCAATAGCACTACCTTAAGACAAAAATTTAAAATCACAAAAGAACAAGCTCATAGAATTGTAAAAGAATGTCCATCTTGTGTAACACATTTGCTCAATCCACATTATGGGGTTAACCCAAAAGGTTTGATGCCCAATCATTTGTGGCAGACGGATGTCACTCGTGAGCCAAGTTTTGGAAAATTACGATTTATTCATGTCACCATAGATACATGCTCAGGCATGATTTTTGCTTCCTTACATTCTGGAGAAAAAGTTAAAGATGTTACATCTCATTGTATGCAAGCTTTTGCTGCATTGGGCATCCCCAAAATGCTTAAAACAGATAATGGCCCTGCATATACATCACATCCTTCAAACAATTTTGTACAAAATTCAATATAATCCACAAAACAGGTATCACTTATAATCCTCAGGGACAAGGAATAATTCAAAGAGCAAATCAGACACTTAAAAATGTTATTAAAGCAAAAAGATGGAAACTGGAAAAATCCTAAGGACAGATTAGCAGTTGCCCTGTTTACCCTAAATTTCTTAACTTTAGATTCTAATGGATATTCGGCTGGAGATAGACACTGGAACCCACACCAACAACATAAACCTTTGGTTTACTGGAATGATGTTCTTTCAGGTACATGGAAGGGTCCAGACCCAGTATTAATTTGGGGGAGAGGATCTGTTTGTGTTTTTCCAAAGCACGAATCCTCTCCAATATGGATACCATCTAGATTAATAAAGCAGGTACAAAGTCAAAAGGATCAAGATGAAGTTATTGAGCAGTCAAGATTGAATAAACAAGTACAAAATCAAGAGGACCAAAATGAAGGTATGGAGTGATTCTTTTGAAAGTGTCCTCCAATAAATTCACAACTTAAGTTTCATTCTTCCCAGCCGGGACAAGAAGATCTCTCTTTAGTGTATACACAATTATATTTTTTTCTTTTATATATATGTCTTTATGTCCATGCATTTGTCTAAATTTCATGTTAATGTGATGTCACAAATATATGTTTATATGTGCGTCTGTCTAATGTGGCATCACAAATAACAAAGTGCTTATGAAAAAAAAAAAAAAAAAAAATAGATAGATATAGATCCAAATAACGTTAATTCATTTAAGTTTAGAATATTCTAATTAGATAATCAATATATATATATGACAGATAGATATTCATATAAGTTTAGAATATTCTAATTAGATAATCAATTATAGTGATAATCAATTTTGATTTATAGTTGTCTCTGGGACTTCTCTTCAGCTGTGAATATGACTAATGTTGTATAACCTGATATTTTGGTGTTTTGACATAGGATTGTTTATTTGTTATTAACTTCATTTGTTTAATAGCTGATTAATTTGAATTATTTCAACAGGTATAGGATTGCTGTATATACAGAGACTCGAGGATTCCAGCTAACAAATTATTTTTCCAAAGTGCCTGTAGCTTTTCCTTAATCTATCTTTAATGCAGTAAACACCCTCAGTTTTTCTTTGATTTATTCTGAATGTGATATTTTGCCAGCTTATGTTTGTGGGAGCTTAAGCAGCAATGTGTGTGAGCAGAGATCAACTTTTATTTTCTACTCTAATAATTCTTTTTTTAGTTTGACAGCTCACCTTTTGATCTCAGTGCTGGAATAGCACTGCCTTTCCTTTAATAATAGATGCTTGAGTTTTTAGGTAGCGGGCCCTGAAGATTTGCCGGTGGCAGTGTCTAGACATAAAAAGGACGGCTGCTGCTACAACTGCAGGGACCACGGTCGCTGCAAGCATCCCTGCTGCTCAAGCATCAAACAACCTCACCAGCAGTGTGGCCTCTGCTCTGTATGCATGGGGCCTCCTGGATCTATGTGTTATAACTTATGGACATTTTGATTTTCCATTATTTGGGGACATTACGGGACAATGCCTTGCGGGTATTTGTCTAAGAGAACTCAGTGCGTTACTTGATGAAACTAAGGGCAGCTGATTTGTTTTAAGAACTTGATATGCTATGGAAATTTGGCTCGTCAGCAGTAGGCTTGCCGCCTTAAAGCCGCAGCATCTCCTCAAAATTGGACGGCTGTTAGTCAACACAGTTGATCCTGTAGGGCTCAATTAGATAGCTGGTTAGCCTATGACGGGTAAGATCCCCAGAGGGGGACAACCTAAGACACGGCACAGTTGCACGGGACAGTCTAATGTGGCCGACATGTCAACCTAAGCCAGGAGTCAAGGGCAGCCTTGATTCCCATGACGGGTAAGAATGTCGGTTGCACATGGACGTCCTAGAACATCCCCTCTTTTAAAACTAAAGGGGGGAAATGAAGGAGCCCTAATCAAGGATATAGCTAACGACTGCAGTTAGCTGAGAGCCATAAAAGATGTTCTAGTTTCCACCTGATATTCATACATTATTCAAAGAATCCTTGTATGCCCGTGAACACTGTGTGACGCACCTGTAAGCTCGAGCTGTAAGCACTTGTCCTTGTTAAAGCTAAATGTATATAACTGGGTGAGGTTGGTTAGAGGGTGTGGGAAGAAGAAGAAGGTGGTTGTTGGAGTTAGAGCGGTTGGAGTTGGAGAGGTTACTGGAGCCGGAGAGAGAAGAAGAAGAAAAGACCTTTTTTTCATTTTCATCCTGTCTCTGAATTTTCTCCCGCGGCATCGTAGCTGCAAGCAACAGCATCAGGCAACTACAAGTGTTCTTCATATATTTTAGATATCAATCTCTTCTCAGAGGACTAGCTTCAAAATATTTTCTCCTATTCTGTAGATTGTATTTTCACTCTGTTTACTGTTTCCTTTGAGATATAGAAGCTTTTGGTTCGATATCACCCCATTCGTAAATTTTTGCTTTATTTGCATTATGCCATTAGGATCATATCCAAAATATCTTTGCTTAGACCAATGTCCTAAAGCAATTTTCCAACAGTTTCTTCTAGTAGTTTCATAATTTTAGGTCTTACATTTATTGACATCTTCGATCCATTTTGAGTTCTTTTTTGTATGTGGTGAGAGACAAGGGTCTAGTTTTTTTTCTTCTGCATTTGGATATCCAGTTTTCCTAGCACCATTTATAGAAGAGAATTTCCTTTATCTGATCTATGTTTTTGTTCTCTTTGTTGAAAATCAGTTGATTGTAAATACATGAATTTATTTCTATATTCTGTTCCATTCATCTATGTGTTAGAACAAAAACAGTATGATACTGGCTTAAAAACTATCAATTTGTAATACATTTTTGCTCACGATTGCTTTGGCTATTCTGTCTTTTGTGGTTTCATACAAATTTTGGGAGTGTTTTTTGCTTTGAAGATTGTCATTGTTATATTGATACAAATTGCATTGAATATGAAGATTGTTTTGAGTAATTGACAATATTAATTCTTCCAATCCATGAACATGAAATGTCTTTCCAATTTTTTGTGACTTCTTCAATTTATTTCACCAATCTTTGTATTTCTTTAGATTTTTTATAGCTAAATTTATTCCTCGTTGTTTTTGTAGCTATTGTGAATGTAATTTCTTTTTTAGAAATTTCCATATTGATGTATAAGAAAACTACTGATTTTGCACATTGATTTTGTATCCTGCAACCTTACTGAATCTGTTTATCTGTTCTAAACAATTTTTTTGTGGAATCTTTAGGATTGTCTCTATATAAAAGCACATTATCTGAAAAAAAGGAATAATTAAACCACTTCCTTTCCTATATGAATTTCCTTCTTTTCTTCCTTCCTTCCCTCCTTCCTTCCTTTTTCTTCTTTCTTCCTCTTGCTTTATTGCTCTAAGCATTCAGTCAATATTGAATATAAGTGGTGAAAGTGTAATCCTTGTCTTATTCCTGAACTTAGAGGGAAAAAAATTCAGCTTTTCCTCATTCAATGCAATTTAGGATGAAAAAGAGGATGTGAGTTTGATACATATGTCCCTTATTGTGTTGAGGTACATTCATTCCTTCTATACCAAATTTTTTGAGGGTTTTATTATTGTAGTCCTTAAGTGGCAACATGTTATTTATTTATTTATTTATTTTGCATTCTTCTTCTGTCTTTTGTTGCTTTGTCTGTCTGACAGGTAAATTGCCTCTACCACTATTATAAGTGTAACTTCTATAGTTATGTTCTACATCAGTACTATCTGCAGGTGCCTCAGAGGCCTAGACCACAGGCACTGTCATCTGGGATTCAGCTGCCTTAAGTGAAGCAGGTTTTCTGGTAGCTCTGCACATGGTGCACCTGGCACCCATCACTCTCTGAAGGTCATGTTGGGTCAGGGCCACCACAGTGAGTAGGCAGGAGGGGCTGCCCATCTACTTCTCAGGGCCCTCGGTGAACCAAATCACTCAGGGAAGGCTGTTTTACTGCTTCCCAGGTTCAGGGGTGAGTGGGTGGGTAGAGCTGCCCATCTGCTTACCAAGTGTTCTGTGGGCTGAACCACTCTGGGCAAGTGGCCTGGCCACTTGCCAGGGATGAGAGTGGGTGGATGGGGCCATCTGGAGGCAGCAGGAAGGTAGGTGGGTGCTGTCTGATACTTTCTTGGGGGCCTCAGCAAGCTAATCCATGCAGGATGGGCTTCCCAGTTGCTTCTGTGGGCATGGAGGTGAAGGTAAGCAGGCCCACTTGGCTATTTCATATGATTAGATTGGCACAGTTGCTGGGCACAGCTTCCTGGATACTTTACAGTGTTCCAATGTAGGTGGGGATCTTAAAATGGCACTGTACATAATCATAAATTAAAACCTCCAAAACTGTGAACCAAAGCTAACCTTTTCTCTTTTTAAGTTGGTTATCTCAGATATTTTGTTATAGAAAATGGAAAGCTGATTAACACAATACTTCTACCAAAGCGACTATCTGTGGACTTACAAAATGCCTTATTCCCACCATCATGGACGTGGCATATTAGTCAAGGCAAAGATTGATAGAGGGACTGGGGTTGTGGCTCAGCGGTAGAGTGCTCGCCTAGCACGTGCGCAGCCCGGATTCGATCCTCAGCACCACATAAAAATAAAGGCATTGTGTACAACTAAAAACAAATAAACAAATATTTTTTTAAAAAAAAGATTGATAGAAAAGGTAGTGTGTCTTCTGGCTGAACTGGAGACCTAAAACTAATGTGTAGATGAAATGGCCAGGGAACAGATACATGTTTTGGTAGTCTTTGATGCAGGATCCCAGGCAGTGTGATTCTGAAACTTATTGGTAATCTTAAGAGATCTAAAGTCAGATTGGGTAGACATGCAGAGATGCAATAGTTGATGAGATTAAGGCAAGAGTTCAGGTAAAAATAGGGGCTTTTGAACAGATATTATGTAAGTGGTCATGTCTCCTTTACCTAAATGCATTATTGACATGGATATTATGTCCAGCGGAGGATTCTTCCCCTAAGAACATTGTAAAACAGAAAGCCAGACTTGATTGGAAATGCTGAAAGGAGAACACTTGAAATGCTTGGACCTACACATATTGGTTAATTTAAAGTGATATAGAATACCTGCTGGGCAAAAAAGGATTGTCATTTTAATCAATGGCATGCTACAAGCTAGAGTACTGGTATTAATGAAGTCTCTGTATAGTAGTCCTCTACGACCTTTGAAAATGGTGGATGACTTTTTCACATGGAGACCAACAGCAGTCTACCAAGGCTTAAAAAAATTGTACTGTCCATAGCCTCAGCAATCCCAGACATTGTTTCAACAAAATAAATAATTCAACAGGCTAAGGAAAACTGGTTTCAGTGTTCGATCTTACACTTTCTTCTCTATCTAAATCTTGGGAAGAGCCAACCGAAGGACCCCAATTTACATTTGTATGCTGCTTCCTGATTACCTTGAACTTATCAGTTCACTGTCATAATTTGGGTAAAAGGGATTTGCACTTCATACAGGTCTCAGTGTAATAGTACACTATATTGATGACATTATTATGATATCAGAAACTGAAGATCAAGCTAGAACTGATTTGAATGCAGTGGTGATTCACATGACTGGTGAAGGCTGGTTAATAAATCTAGCAAGACCCAAGAACATGCCCAGTGAATGTCCTAGGATAGTTTGGGCAGGAGCTACCCAGAACAGTCTACAAGCAACTAAAAAAACAGCTGTTGCTACCTACCCTTAGAACCCAATAAGATGATAAACATTTGATTGGTTTATTTGAATTTTGGAGAATGAGTCTTCCACATCTAGAAATATTGCTAGCTCCAATCTATAAGACTACAGGAAAGAAAGCCATGTTTGATTGGAGAGCTGAACCAAAACAAGCCAAGCCTGAATTCTGAAAACAGTAGTACTCTCGGTACCTTTGGGCCTGTATGATCCCCTCTCAGATGATTTTGGAAGTGTCTGCCACTCTCACCTCATGCAAACTGGATCTTAGGAAAGAAGCCCATGAGCACCTCACAGTGGCCACCATTGGAATCTGGGACCAGTACATTTCCAGATGTGGCTTCCATTTCACACCATTTGAGAGACAATTACTAACTTGCTATTGAGCACTAATTGAGATTATCTCAGTGACTTAAAGACAAAATAATCATGAAACCTGAGATACCCATAATATCTTAGGTTACGTCAGAAAAACATTCTAATAAGAAAGGCAGTGCCTGCGAGAATTCCATAATACATTGTGGAATTGGAAATGGAACATTATACAGGAACCTGCCACTAGGGGAAAGCACAGTGGCATCCACTGTAGCCAAGAGCAAGTAACCTCTTTTCTTCTATGACTGTTTTTGGAATCAACCACCTATTGCCATGTGGACAGTGATCAGCAAAAAACTCTCAATTAGCTAGCAAAGATCTGCTTGATTTACAGATAGGAGTTCTAAAATAGATGGACAATACTGTAGCCAGTTTTGAAATTTAACACATTAAGACTAACAGATGAAAATACTGATTGAAGGAGGTGGGAATAAATTAGCACAATAGCTGAATTGCATACTGTTTTCCTAGTAATGAAAGACTTGAGCCAATAGTAAGAGCTCCTGTTTGGGTTTTAACTGACTCATATGCATTAGCCAATGGCCTGGTGCTATTGTTTGATCTGAAATGCCCTCCAAAGGCCCACGTGTTAAAAGACTTATTCCCAGCTTAATGCTACTGGAAAATGGTGGGACTTTCAAGGTGTAGAGTTTAGTGGAAGGTCTTTAGGTAATTTTTAGCACGCCCTTGAAGGGGATAAGGGGACCCAGTCCCTTCCTCATCTTTCCTTTCACTTCCTGGCTAGGAGGTGAGTGCTTTGCTGTACCACACATTCCCGCCATGATGTGCTGTCACAGACTCAAAGAAACAGGGCCAAATTATCATGCACTAGAACCTCCCAAACTTTGAACCAAAGTAAAATTGGACTTACTGACATTCTGGTCTTCTGAGCTCCCACCAAAATCACCCATTAAACCCCTCTTACAACATCTTATAGTTTTTCCTGCTTGAATCTCTAAATTTTTCAAAATTCCTCTTGCAAACCAGATCCAAAGTACTCTGAGTTACGTAATCAGTTTAGACACAGCAATTATCCCACTTCTCAGGAACAATTTCTGTTTTAGTCAGCTTTTCTGTCTCTGTGACCAAAATATCTGACAAGAACTTGAAGGAGGAAAAGTTTATTTGGGACTCTCAGTTTCAGTGGTCCCCATCCATAGATGACCAATTCCATTGCTCTTGGTCCAAGGTGAGGCAGGACATATAGGGGAAGGGCCCAGTGGAAGAAAGCCGCCCAGCTCATTGTGGGATCAGGAAGCAGAGAGAGAGGGAAAGGGAAGGGGCTGCAGAGAAAATGAACTCTTTCAGGACATACCCCAGTGACCTACTTCCTCCAGCCACACCACACCTACCTATAGTTACCACGTTCAGTCCATTCAAACGAGGAGGAACTACAGATCTCACAATCCAATCATCCCACATCTGCATATTCCCACATTAACAGGACCTTCTGAGGGACCCCTCATATCTAAACCATAACACACTGAGTGATGGGTATACGATGGTATATATTATCCTGTTATTTGTCTACCTTATCAATGTCCCACAATATGAAGTTAAAAAAAAAAAGTATAAAGATATACATACCAAATTAACTACTCTCAAATGACTAGTTAATGTATTATTTCCTCACAGGTCATCTAATTGTACCGTCACCATTAATCTAATAGCCATTTTTCCACATTGTTTTTAGTACCGAGGCTTGACACAAATAGTTTGCCAGGTATTTAACCATTTGGATGTGCCTGGATAGTAAATAATTTATATTGTGCTCATTCCATTCCATATGCATTCATAAAACTACATTTGCATAATGTGGCTTTTAAATATAGTAATCAACTCAAATCCAAATTCACAGGAACTCAAACATTTTAAATGCAACGGAGCCACTACAGTTTAAATTTGTATTCTGAATGGCTGTATTCAGAGACTCAAATGATAAAAACAATTCTTGATCTATTATTTTACTCTATTACTCTGATTTGAAGAAACTTATAAACAGAGGAGTTACAAAGTTGAATAATTTTCAAGTTAGAGAACTTGGAACATTTCTTAGCAGCCTTCTGGATTCAGTTTTAAAATGACTTTTCAGATACATGGGGACATTTTTTTCATGCCTCTTGCCTCCTCTTAAATCTTGCTGCCTTATCTTCTCTTCCAGTTGTATCTTCAATTTCTCTCTCTCTCTCTCTCTCTCTCTCTCTCCTTTTCCTGGATTCAATATTCTTTATCTTTTTTTTTTCTTTCTGGTACTGGGGATTGAATTCAGGGGCACTCGACCACTGGGCCGCACCCCCAGCCCTTATTTGTATTTTATTAGAGACAGGGTCTCACTGAGTTGCTAAAGTACTTTGCCAATACTGAGGCTGGCTTTGAACTCGCGATCCTACTGCCTCAGCTCCCTAGTGCTGGGATTACAGGTGTGTGCCACCGCGCCTGGCTAATATTCTTTATCTTAATATACAACAAAACTCTTGCCATGCACAAAACCCCCTGCTGATGTAAGATAGACCACGTGCTCTAGGTGTTAAGGCCGTGTGGATAGAGAAATCAGAGCCTGCTAATGTGGACTCCAAAGGAAACAGCCTAAGTCCGGAGGCCATGAATTATGGCACTAATTTGCCTGCAAACTTCTTTTCACGTGGCCATCTATGGGCAGCATATTCCAGAGTACATGATAGCAGAAATATATTTAATAATGATAGATGAGTCTCCTAAGCAATTTTGAACAGGTCAGCAAGAAAATAACAAAATATTAAATTGCACAGAGAAGTTAAAATATCAGAAAGGATTCATTTTATCCTAAGTCCAGCATCAACTCTGGTCCATTCCTTTTATTCTTTCATGGACCACTTGGCCTGTTCTCCTGACAGAAAGAGCTGCAGGTCTCACTTTATTCTTTTACCACCAGTACACAGTTTTAGAACATTTAAGTTATAAAATTGAAAAGCAATTGATTATGAATGGATCTTTGACTGCTGGCAACAACCTGGTAAAAGGGAATTTGAATATTTTGCATTTCTGTCCTTACATATTCGAACACTTTTGAGGACTCAGTGGAAACAAACCCAGCTTAACTTTGTGATTGCTTGGTGGTTTCTAAGAGGTGATAGTCTGAGTCACTGCTGTGGTTCCTTATTTCGGTTCTTACTGCTGTTTTCCCACAAGTTATTAACTTAATTCTCCTCTCCCATCCTCTGCAAATTACAGGTCTGATTCACCAAAAGTAAGTCCATTAAATACAATAATGAAGTTAGATGTGACAGCACTTTGGGATGGAAACCTGGTCAAAAATGCTGTACGTTTTCATTTTTCCATGCTTCTTCTGCCTTCAGGCATTGAATGGATTTGCTCCACTTAACCACACCCTGTGTGTGCTGCTCTTCTGCTTCTCTCCCGTCATGTCGCCACCGTCTCTCTAAAGAGTGTGGCCACTGAGATCTATTGAACTCTCTCTCTCTCTCAGTCCATCTCTTCCCCTCCGCCTCCACTGCCTGAATCAGTCCTGAATGTGCCCATCAGCGCACCTCCCAGCACACGCCTGTTCCATCCAGCCTCCCACACTGCATTAGAGTGATCTTTCTAAAACACACGTCTTACCGTGACACTTATCCACTTGAAACTCTCAGTGGCTTCTCATCATCCTTTTCAAAGAGAGCCCATACATCTTAGCACAATAAACAAAGCCCCTTCATAACCTTCACCAGCCCATCTCTCCAGACCTGCCTGCATTCATTCTCCCTTGACAGATTGCTCACCTTTGTTTATCTGAACATCCTGTGCACATCCTACACTCAGGCCTTCTCTCCTGCTTTTTTCTCTGCCTGGAATTTCTCTTTTCACTTTGCTTACCCGAGGTGCCTCCTTCTCTGCTGCAGAAACAATTATTCCCTCTTTCCCCCTGTGCTTTACACAATACAAAGCATTGCAATTTATCAAACTATATAGCTTATTATTGTAGGTATTCCTGTCTGCTCCTCTATATTTCAACCCAAGAAATTAGCTCTATCAGAACAGGGACTACACTGTTTCTGGGACATAAATGATGCACAAAAATGTCAAGTTCAAATATTGAGAAATGATGGAAGGAGTTGAGTCAATTTAAATAAAGCAGAACATGCAGAAGTGGCCATCCAGAAGCACCTTATTAAAATAACAATGAATTAAATTGCTTTCAGCACACACATAAAACATCTTCCCCAATCCCCATGTTCCAATCAATTAAAAACATCTTTTTAAAATTTTTATTTATTATTATTTTAATTTTAATTAGGTATATATGATAGCAGAATACATTTTGATTCATCGTACACAATTGTAGCACAATTTTACATTTCTATGGTTGTACAAGATGTAGCATCACACCATATGTGCAGTCATACGTGTACCTAGGATAATGATGTCCATCTCATTCCACCATCATTCCTACCCCCATGAGCTCTTCCCTCCCCTCCTCCCCTTTGCCCCATCAAAGTTTCTCCATTTTTCCCATCCCCTCCCCATTATGGATCAGCATCCACTTATCAGAGAGAACATTAGTCTTTGGTTTTTTTGTTTTTGGGGATTGGCTTATTTTGCATGGCATGATATTCTCCAGCTCCATCCATTTACCTGCAAATGCCATAATTTAATTCTCTTTTAATGCTAAGTAATATTCCATTGTGTATATATACCACAGTTTCTTTATCCATTCATCTATTGAGGGGCATCTGTGTTGCTTCCATAGTTTAGCTACTGTGAATTGAACTGCTATAAACATTGATATGGCTGCATTACTATAGTATGCTGATTTTAAGTCTTTTGTGTATAGACCGAGGAGTGGGATAGTTGGGTCAAATGGTGGTTCCATTCCAAGTTTTCTAAGGAATCTCCATACTGCTTTCCAGATTGGTTGTACCAGTTTGCAGTCCTACCAGCAGTGAATGAGTGTGCCTTTTCCCCCACATCCTCGCCAACATTTATTGTTGTCTGTGTTCTTGTTAACTGCCATTGTGACTGGTGTGAGATGAAATCTTAGAGTAGTTTTGATTTGCATTTCTCTAATTACTAAAGATGTTGAACATTTTTCCATAGATTTGTTGATTGCATGTATTTCTTCTTCTGAGAAGTATCTGTTCAGCTCCTTAGCCCATTTATTGATTGGGTGGTTGTTTTGTTTTGTTTGGTGTTAAGTTTTTTGAGTTCTTTATATGTCCTGGAGATTAGTGCTCTATCTGACTTGTGTGTGGCAAAAATTTGTTCCCAAAATGTAGGCTCTCTCTTCACCTCATTGATTGTTTCTTTTGCTGAGAAGAAGCTTTTTAGTTTGAGTCCATCTCATTTATTAATTCTTGATTTTATTTCTTGTGCTTTACAGTCTTGTTAAGGAAGTCGGGGCCTAATCTGACATGATGAAGATTTGCACCTAACTTTTCCTCTATTAGGCGCAGGATGTCTGGTCTAATTCCTAGATCCTTGATCCACTTTGAGTTGAGTTTTGTGCATGGTGAGAGATAGGAGTTTATTTTCATTTTGCTGCTTATGGATTTCCAGTTCTTCTGGCACCGTTTGTTAAAGAGGCTATCTTTTCTCCACTGTATGTTAAAAACCATATCTTACCTTATAACTGTCAATTTTGAAGTTTTGGTTTTAATGTTGCTCTCAATGTGCATTTTGATTACTTTGACAAAAAAAATCACAGGAGAATATTTTTAAGTCTTAAATAAAAATGCTCAAACAAAACAATTGGAAATTTATAAATTGAAGAACATATCATCTTGCTTATAAAACCCACAGAATAGAAAATACCTTTTTATGATATTTTATATGAATGAACATTACTGTTTGTGTCATGCCTGTTTAGCATGGCATTTCTTATGTGATGGAGCATCAGTTCATTCATTAGTTCTTTATTCAACAGTTGAGCATCCACTATAAATTCAGACTGGTTGGCCTTTGCCATGCCAAGGGAAAGGAAATACCTGCAGTATTGGAACTTCTCTGCAACCAAAAATATTGCTGTGAGTAAAAAGACCCCTGTCCTGACATGGCCTTTAGGTTTTGGTCATTTTTCTCTTTCTGAAAGGATGTTTGAATGAGCTAATGGACAGGATAACGAGCCCAGGAATATACAGGAATATCAGGCCCAGGTCTCAGTTATGATGGCAAGTTAGTTTCTAGTTTAGATAGTAAAAGTTCAAGAAATATTTTTGAGTCCATTTGCAAAAAGTCTCCTGCACAGAGGTCTTGGCCTAACAAACCTCCACTGAGCATGCGCTTTGCTGGGGACTCTAGAAAAAATGGACCCAGTTCTTGCTCTCCAGGAGATCACAATATATAGGGTGAGTCTCCGTCAATTCAGGCTGCTGTAACAAGCATAATATATGCCCAATGATGATGTTCCAGTCAGTGGCACACCACATATATGATGGTGGTCCCATAATATTATTATGGAGATGAAAATTTTTCATTGCCAATGATGTCTTAGCCATTGTGAGGCCGAAGCAGAATGCATTATTCACATGTTTTTGATGACACCTTTGTAAATAAACCTACTGGCTGTGCGCTGTATTAAAGTATAGCATATATGATTATATACAATACAGAATAGTCTCATCTATCTCGTTTACTGTTTCTTTTTTTAATTTATTTTTTATTCTAAGTTGTTATAAATGACAGCAGAATGCATTACATTTCATATTACACATATAGAGCACATTTTTACATATCTCTGGTTGTATGCAAAGTATATTCACACCATTTGTGACTTCATACATGCACTTAGGGTAATGATATCCATGTCATTCTACCATCTTTTTTTTTTTTCTTCACCCTTTTGCCCCCTCTCTTCCTCTCCCTCCCCATTGGCCATTCTAGTCTTCCTCTAATCCTCCTATACTCCCCATCCCAACCTGTGAATTGGCCTCCTTATATCAGATAAAACATTTGGCATTTGGCTTTTTGGGATTGGCTAACTTCACTTAGCATTATATTCTCTAACTCCATCCATTTACCTGAAAATGCCATGATTTTATTCTCTCTTATTGCTGAGTAATACTCCATTGTGTGTATATACCACATTTTCTTTATCCATTCATCTACTGAAGGGCATCTAGGTTGGTTCCACATTTTAGCTATTGTGAATTGTGCTGCTATAAACATTGATGTGGCTATGTCCCTGTAGTATGCTGTTTTCAAGTCTTTTGGGTAAAGACCAAGGAGTGGGATAGCTGGGTCATAACGTGGTTCCATTCCAAGTTTTCCAAGGTATCTCCATACTGCTTTCCATATTGGCTGCACCATTTTGCAGTTCCACCAACAATGTATGAGTGTGCCTTTTTCTCCACATCCTCTCCAACATTTACTGTTGTTTGTGTTCTTAATAGCTGCCATTCTGACAGGTGTGAGATGAAATCTTAGAGTGGTTTTGATTTTCATTTCTCTAATTGCCAGAGAGGTTGAGCATTTTTTCATGTATTTGTTGATTGATTGTATATCTTCTTCTGAGAAGTGTCTGTTCAGTTCCTTGGCCCATTTATTGATTGGGTTATTTGTTTACTGTGTTTCTTGATTACATCATTTTTTTCTTGAGTTTGATTTAATCATCACAATCATAGGAGCAATATACAATCCCATATTTATGCATACAGCCCAGGTGTGTGGTAGGCTATATCATCTAGGTTTGTATAAGTATGCACTTGGACATTCACATCATGACAAAACTGCCTAACATGTATTTCTCAGAATGCATCCTCCTATATTAAGCAACTTAGGATTATATACCATAGATGGAGTGGCTTAAACAAAAAACACTTATTATATAAATGCCTTTGAGGGAGATTTCCAAAGTAGAGTTCCAAAAAGTGTTCAAATGGTAATGCTTTTTTTTGAAAGAGCATACACAGTCTTAGGATGAATTTGGAGGATAGAGCTTATTATATGTACGAGTTCTAGTTCCATGACAGGAGAAGATATTAAAATTATTCCCACTTTAAAAATCAAAGTAGAGGCATAGAGCATCCTGCTTTTCTTCCCCGCAAAGCCTGGGCTCTGCATGCTCTACCCGCCCTCTTTGCCTGTGAGCTTTGAGAAAGTTTTCTTCAGTATGTGTCTTACACATGTCCTACTAATGTGGTTACTACCAACCACTGTGAAGGTGCAGGGGTCAAAGGGAGGGGTTGCTTGGCTGGTTTTGCAGGCAAGGCCTCACTAAAGATTAGCTTTAACCTGGTGAAATCCCCACTCTCCCAAGTCTCATGTTTAGTTTCGTTATCCAGGAGCTAGACTTCCCCAGTCTACCAAAAAAAAAAAAAAAAAAAAAAAAAAAAAAAAAAAAAAAAAAAAATCATCATAGTTAAGGACACTTACCAAATACTCAATTTATGATAATTTGAACTGCTCTTTTACAACAATGGACATGGTCACATCTGCCCTTTGGCAAACTTCCTTGTTTCAAGATATCTCAAAACCTGTGTGGGAATAAATGTTGGTTGTCCTGTAAGCACACAGTCAGAGCAAAGGGAGGTTGACAGATACGGCAGGTAACACAGGTAACACCATTTCTAACTAAGCAGGACACAGCTCTTCAGTGAGTGCATTTTTCCTAGGGTCAGTGTCTTCTCCCATGGATGATGTTAGCTGGATGGACACTGCTAATACCGACCTTTCTTGCTCTGATCATCATTTCTGTATTTCATGTAAACTACCTCTCATATTGCAACAGTAAGATATGTAAAAGGCTGGTTTTGTAGGCAAGACCTCATTAAAGCTCAGTGATAGAGTGCCTGCCTCACATGTGCAAAGACGGAGGTTTGATCCCCCAGCACTATGGTGGTGGTAGGCGGGGTTAAGTATCACTCAGTTAAATGATCCCTTCTTGTTTTGGGTCCAGAACCCTTTGAAACATGACCCCTCCTTTAAATTTAGCTGCCTTCCGCATCTGTGTTGATGTTTTTCAATCAAGTCAATTCTTTGCCCCCTTCCTTCTTCATACTCTGCTGCCCACACAGATGTAGCTTGCTTGGAATGGGGTAAGTCGGACTGCTCCATGCAAGAAGTTAATTTTAAAACTTATGTTTTCCTCACTAAGATGCTGTAAAAACACTGCTAGAGAAAATTAAAGAAATAACATAGCACTATTCCCCATGAACTATTATCATAGATCCCAGCCATTTATATTTTGCCCCTATATTGGCTTTTTCTCCATAAAACTCCCTTACAAAGACCCAGAAGAGATCTTGAAACAATAAGTACACTCATGTCAGATGGCTATTCAGGTTCTTAATACATTTTTTTTTCCCTTGGGGGTATACTGTTCCAGATCCCATCTGCTGAATCCCTTATTAACTTGATCTGTAAATGGCTCTGTGTTCATGTGGCTTATATTCATGACTAAAGGCTACTCTTTCCATTTGCAGTGTATACTTGGTTTGTTTTGACTAAACCTTTCAAATATTCTTGATTTTCAGAGGGTATAAGGAATTTATAGGATTCCTTGAAGTTAAGCCTCAATTTTAATGCAAGCATAATGCCTAAACCATTGTATATTAGAATTTACTCATTGGTTCAGTCTCATATTATTTTTGGCTTTCAGCTACCTATATTCTGTAGCTCAGAAGACTTTTATTGTGTTCTAGGAGTGAAGAAACTCTACTATCAAGTGAGAACAACTTGAAGCTTTCCAAAATTCTAACTCCTTTCCTCCTCCACAACCCTGGAGAGTTTCAGATGGCAGAGTAGCAGAGGCCGCTGGCAACCTATGCAGATGCCTCCTGCTGCCCCTTCAGATGCTCCCGTCCTCCTCCAGCTGCCAATACCTGCACCTCTTTGCCTGGGGGCATTTTCAGAGCCATGTACTCTTTCCAGGCTAGAAGGAAGGAATAGAGAAATTAATTTCTCTGAGACCCCCAACCCAAGACAGTGGGGTTTGGTGGACAAATACCTGCCAACCCTTCCTCTGAGATAGATAGCTTTGCCAGTAAATTACACCATTTCCCCAAGGTCCCAGCAACTGAATTCCAATTGCCCACAGCCACAGCTGGATTAGTAATATTATTTACTGCTTTCTTCTCTCAGTTCTCCCATCTCATTCCTTCCACTCTACCATCTGTGCTTTCTGCACCTTACAAACTACTTACACTCAAATCCTTATCTCAGGGTCTGCTTTTGGGAAACTCCAACGAAGGTGTGAAATCATGGAGACAAGGAAACTCACTAGCTATAAGACCAATCAAAGCATATAGCTATAATGAGCCCCATGCCGGACACCTGACAATATTGTTGTATGAATGTTTTTGAAATAATCATGACTTGCAGTCCTCCTCCTAAGCAGTACACAACCTGGTGGGGGAGGTTGACACAAAAACCATGAGCCTCGGATGCAGTGTAGTTAGTGCTGCAAGAAGCTGTGAGAAACTTCCTATGGGAACACAGAGGAGAGCCAACAGCTCTGCAAGGTGGGTCTGGGCTAGAGACAATTTCAAATAGAAAGAAAAAAAAAACAGAGAGAGAGAGAGAGAGAGAGAGAGAGAGAGAGAGAGAGAGGAAACATCTGGGAGTATCAACCTGGCAAGAACAAGAGGCTGGAACATGGAGTGTGTGGGGAGCAGTGGCTCAGATGAGATGCTGAGAAGTCTCCAGGGCCGTGTTAAAGAGAGTTGACCTCATTCTGCAAGTGATAAGAAAACATCAAAGATTCTTTTTTTTTTCTTTTCTGTTCATCATTTTTATTTTTAAAAATGTATTTGTTCTTTTTAGTTACATATGACAGCAGGGCATATCTTGACTTATTTATACAAACATGGAGTACATCTTATTCTAATTAGGATCCTAGTCTTGTGGTTATACATGATATGGGGATTCACTGTGGATGTTGACACGCAACAAGGGGTGGGGAGGGGAAGAACAGAAGTTCAGCACATTAGACAAAGGTGAATGAAGGGAAGGGAGTGGGCAAAGGAATCAGAAAGACAGTGGAATGAATCTGACATAATTTTTTATGTACTTACATGAATACATCAAAGATTCCTAAGCAAAGGAATAGCATGAGCGTACCTTGGCATTAGAAAACCTTGCTTTGAGATCTATCTGGTGTAATCAAGGGGTGCTTAAGACTATTCTTGGAGCTCAGTTTACATCGGTGGGGAAGTAGAAATGAGTGGTTAAGTATGTGAGATGCCTTGATCTGTCCCCTGCCACTCGCTGATTGTGTGACAATAAGAGCTAACATTTATTGAGTCAACTAGATGCTGGCATTATTTGAAGGGCTTTATGAGTACTAAATCATTTAATCCTTCATTCTTTGGATTCCTCATCTGTGATACGCAGATAATACTATTTTATACTAGTAAGATATTATTTATTTATTTATTTAAATTAGGTACATATGACAGCAAAATGCATTTTGATTCACAATTGCAGCACAGCTTTTCGTTTATCGGATTGTACACAATGTAGCATCACACCCTATGTGCAGTCTTACATGTATATCATTTTATTTTATAACAATACTTTGTGTAGCTGCCTCATAGGGTAGTCATTTAAATGAATTAATTTGTGTAAACTTCTTAGAATAAGGCCTAGGTCTTAGCAGGTGCTCAGTAACGTTACTGCTATTATTATATGTGCCTTTGTGTTTTTAGAAGAGCTCAGGTAAAGAGAAACCAATGCCTGTTGCTGCTTGGAGCGATTGCCACTTGGAGCAACGACACTGCGGGAGAAAATTCGGAGGCAGGATGGAAATGAAAAAGTTCTTTTATTCTTCTCTCTCCCGCTCCAGCAACCTCTCAAACTCCAACCACTCTAACTTCAACCACTATCACAACTATAACTCTAACCCACACAGCCACTAACCCTCACCCGGTTAAATACATTTTGCTTTAACAAAGACAAGTGCTTACAGCTCGAGCTTACAGGTGCGTCACACAGTGTTCACGGGCATAACAAGATTCTTATATAAATGTATGAATATCAGGTGAAACTTGAACATCTTTTATGGCTCTCAGCTAACCGCAATCTTAGCTATCTCCTTAATTAGGGCTCCTTCAGATGACTTTCTATAAGTTCCCTATACCTGAGTTCAGACCCCACTGAATAGCATCCCTAGCAGTCACTTCACCCAAGGAGGCTGTTGAAAGAAAGGATGATGTAGTGAAAAAATCACCCAGCCTCACTTCCCTTATACAGCTCTAAGAATTTGGACCCACTGTGAGAGTTGTCTTTTGTCTAGACCAGAATCTAAAGAGAACAGTCCTTTAGTGGAAGTGCTAAAGAAGTTAGGATAAGTTGTTGAGTCACCAAGGTACCTGAGCACTCTTGTAGGTCCTCTAGGAATTTAGGAGAAGAAGAAGGAGGAGGAGGAAGAGGAGGAGGAGGAGGAGGAGAAGGGAAACTGAGTGTGGCGTCACTTGCCTCTAATCCCAACTTTTCAGGAGGTGGAGGCAAGAGGATTGCAAGTATAAGACCAGCCTGGGCAACTTAGCAAGATCGTGTCTCGAAATAAAATAAAAAGGGTCAGGGATGTAGCTCAGTGGTAGAGTGCCCCTGGTTCAATACCCATTTCAATATATATATATATATATATATATATATATATATATATATATATATATAAAATATATATAGAAAAGTGGCAATGAATTCCAGGATAAGGTCTGGAGCAGCAAATTCTGTCTGGTTTGTCTGACTCCATGGAAGTTTTTCTCTACTAAGTTGTCTATGAGGCTTCCAGTGAGCACTCTGGAAGTGGCCCAGCCCAGGGAAGAGGTACACATGGCTTTGATTATCTGTGAAAAGTGCTGCTGAGTTTCCATCTGGAAGGACTTACTCCCAAAGCTTCCTGTTCTGTTTCTGAATGCCCCAATTGAATCAGCTGTGACATCTTAAAAGACCAAACATCTTAAGAAATTGCACATTCAAAATTAGGCTCTCAGAGGCACCCATGACAATTTCAGATTAGAACTTGACCTTCAAATTCCTGGAAGCAGATGAGTCTGGAAAGACAAAGGTACATGAATATTGTGATTTAATTTTTATATTCCTGGCTCGAATGAATTTGTAACTTAGAAAAGCATTGAATGGCCCAACTGCAAACTTCTAAGTGCCTTTATGATTTTTTTTTCATTGATCTCTTCTATCTGAGGCAAACAAAAGAGGTGAAACTCAACTCTCAAGCTGCTCAATTCACAATAGTCAAGCTATGGAACCCACCCTTGCTCTGCAATAGAAGAATGGATAAAGAAAATGTGATGCATATACACAATCAAATATCACTCAACTATAAAGAAAAATGAAATCATGGCATTTTCCAGTAAATAGACAGAAATGAAGAATATCATGCTAAATGAAATAACCTCTAAGCCAAAGGCTGAATGTTCTCTCTGATATGTGGATGCTACCCCACAACAAGGGAGGGTGTAGAGGGGAAGAATAGAAGTGCATTGGATTAGACAAAGGGGAATGAAGGGAAGGGAGGGGGGAGTAGGAAGGACAGTAAAATTAATTGAACATAACTTTCCTAGTCTTGTATTTGAATACATAACCAGGGTTACTCCACATTGTGTACAACCACAAGAATAGGATCCTAATTAGAATAAGTTATACTTTGTGTATGTATAATATGCCAAAATACAATCTACTGTCATGTATATCTAAAAAGAACAAATAAAATTTAAAAAATTTTAAATAAAGAAAATACGACAAACTTGAATCTTGCAGAGTTTTATGTTCACAAGTAATTGCTGGGCCATTTTCTGGTTTCCTTAAGCAATGGAAGAAGACTCTGGACCATTGACTATGTCATTTATCTACTGTGTTGGGTATGTTCAAACCACTGGTTCCCTAATTTAGATCAAAAAGGCCTTTTGTTGCATTCCTCCCTCCTCCATGTAGATTTTATTTTGAAATTTTTTTCCTACCCAAAACCAGCTTCGACAGAGAAATAATAATTGTTGGATCATAAAAAATTATAGCAAGGGATCCACAAGAATTTAAAAATAAGGAAAAGAGGTTGAAATGAACACCTGGCAAATCAGAGGAAAGATGTCTAAAGTGAAGGAGATGGTGGACCTAATTCCAGACAAAACCCAACAAGACAAGTGTCTCATGACTGTATGTAATCAATCCAGTTGTAGTGACTGTGTGACCTGTGTGATGCAGCCTCAGTGGATCACCAACCCTCTGTCCCAACATCCTTCTAGTGTGCCTTCCTTCCCTGAAGAGGCCAGTGAGTCATAAAGGAAATTTCCAAGAATCCCTTGTATCCAAAGATCTGGGTGTGAGTTGAATTCTACCAACAAGATGCACCTTGAGAGGGTTTGAAGTGGGGAGAGAGGCAGGGTGCAGTGGCACTCATTGGCTTGTGACCTTCACCAGAGAAACATGGTCTGACCCAATTTAACGTAGCTTCCTGGAAAACCCAGTTCTTGGGTTACGGTTTCAGGAGATGGTTCAGAAATCTTGACTTGAAGTCTATGATTTCAGCCCTTCCAGCAATTCTGTGAGCCATTTAATACCCTGCAATATACCTCTGTGTTAACTGGCATTTCTCAATGTGATCAAAATAACCTATGAGAACAAGTTTGAGAGGGAGATGTTTATTTTGGCTCATGGTTTCAGAGGTTCAGTGCATGGTCAGCTGGTTCCATTGCCCTGGGCCTAAGCTGAGGCAGAGGGTGTGGTGAGGGAGTACTGCTCAGCTCCTGGCAGGGTCAGGAAGCAGAGGAGAGAGCGAGGAAGGGACCTCTGGGAACACGAACTCTTCCAGGACTGGCCACAGTGACCCACCTCCTCCAGGCACACCCCACCTGCCTACTGTTACTAACCTGTTAGTCCATTCAAATTAGGATGGACTGATCAGGTTTCAGCTCCTGTAATCTAATTATTTCACCTCTGAATATTCCTGCATCAACACAGGGACTCTTAGGGAGCACCTCATATCCAAACCTTAACAACCTCTTTCTGCCTAAGCTATTTAAAGTGAATTCTGTGTCTTTCAATGGCCTCTGGGCTATGAAATGTTCACTAGTAATATTTAAATATTGAAAAGAGCTCAACAATTCATCACTACCTGTTCAGATCAATGTTGCCATTTTCCAGTGTCTTTGGGGGGAGGGGTACTGGACATTGAACCTAGTAGCACTTTACCACTGAACCACATACCCAGACCTTTTATTTTATTTTATTTTATTTGAGAAAGGGTCTCACTTAGTTGCTTAGGGCTTCACTAAATTGCTGAGGCTGGCCTCAAACTTGTGATCCTCCTACCCTAGCCTCCCAAGCCCACTTGTATTAGTTTTTCCAGTTTCTTTAAAAAAAAAAAAAAAAAAAGAAATCTTAAATGTTTACTACCCAAGAGCCAATGCTTATTTTCACATGTAAACTAAAACATTTAATACATTCCATATTGATTATAAAATCCCTATTCTCACAAGTAGGGAAATTCATCATAAAATATGATTTTCTATCTCATATTCATGACTCTCTATTAGAGAGTAACAAAATTAATCAGCTAGTAATTAGTATCTAAATTGATATAATTTAGACACTGGCTTGTTTGTGGTTCACTTATTCAACAAATTGCAGCTTCCAATTTAGGGAATTTTTAAGTTTTAAAACAAAACCAAACTATTGTAGCACAAGACTAGCTTGAGGATTTGCAAACAATTTTTGAGGTGGTAAGAGTTTTCTATGAAAAACAATTTTAAAATTTAAAAACAATTTTAGCTTGCAACTAGTTACTGAGGAAAATTAAAACATTCTATTTTTGACTTATTGAATGTTAATTCAAACCAATTGGCCAGAAAAAATATAAATATATGTGTGTGTGTGTGTGTGTGTGTGTGTGTGTGTGTGTGTATAGATAGACAGACAGACTGACTAACTTACTAGAATTAGAAGCCACATTCTTTTCTTAGGAATTAAATTTATAGCTGGGCATGGTGTTGCACACATATAATCCAGCAGCTCAGGAGACCGAGGCAGGAGGATTGCAAGTTTAAAACCAGCTTCAGCAACTTAGTGAGAACCTGTGTCAAAATAAAAAATAAAAAATGGGCTAGGGACATTTTAAGTACCCCTGGATTCAATTCCTGGTATAAACAAATTAAATTTGTTGCTATTATTATTTTATGTTTAAAGCAGCATTATTCTAATTGCCCAAACTTGGAAGGAACCAAGATGTCCTTTGGTAGGTAAATGTATAAACTGTGGTATCTTCAGACAATGACATATTATTCAGCAATAAAAAGAAATGAACAATCAGGCCAAAATAAATTTATTCTGTTTTCTTTGATTATGTTTTTAATTAAAGACAAACAATCCATAATTCAATCATCTACATGTAACCAGTAATAATATCCTTGTCACTTTCTTGTGTGTGCGTGTGTGTGTGTGTGTGTGTGTGTGTGTGTGTGTGTGTGTGTGAGAGAGAGAGAGAGAGAGAGAGAGAGAGAGAAACAGAGAGATAGAGAGTATACCATTGGAATCCTGTTATACAAACTGGTCTTAAACCTGTTAACTTTCCTTATTGGACAATAAATCATGTTACAAAAATATATTTGAAACTCATCTGACTTTAAAATTTAAAAAGGATACGTGTGAGATACTTTAAAACTTGTGCTCCCTTGCACTGTGTCGGTACATGGTACTTTAATCTTCATGCTTGCCCAACCTACTTTTAAAATCCAAATTTAAGCATTTTTCAAAATAATATATGTAAGACATTTTGTTATTTGCTTTCATTATAATGGAGAGCAATAAAAGAAAATTCACTTGTGTCCACAGCCCAGAATTGAATTACTCTTTTTACTACTAAGTTGATTAATATTTTATTGCTTTAGGTAAAAGCTGAAACATCAAGTAGGTTAGGAACCAATAAGGAAATTATATTAGCAACTGTTGTCACTAGTGAGAGAAAAAGCACTTTAGAATGTCTCCTTGCTAAATGTATCAGTGATACCAACATTGCAAAGAAAAAAATTCAAATCCTCACCACTCATCTTCAGAAGTCATCTGACTCTCCATTTTACTGATTGGAGGAATATTTTTAAGTCCTACAAACAATTAGATAGGAGAGTCCTCTAGGAATATTTGTTTAACAAGAATTAAATTCTTGATACTTAACAAGAGGTGATCCTGTGAGTATATACATCTAAAAAAAAAATACTTATGCATCCTATGTCCTTGCTACACTAAGCGTGGTCCCTTGACCAGCAGCATGGGCATCACCTGGGACTTGATAGAAATGTTAGAATCTTGGGCACTACTCTACACTCTCTGATACACCGCTCTAGACTTACTGAATCAGAATCTGTTCTTTAACAAGATCCCTGGCTGATTTATATGCACATTAACATTTGAGAGGTATTTCATGTTACTTTATTTTCTCTTCATTGAGGAGATAAAATATATATTTAAGGGGGCTGGGGTTGTGGCTCAGCGGCAGAGCGCTCGCCTCACACGTGCGCGGCCCGGGTTCGATCCTCAGCACCACGTAAACATAAATGCATTGCATTGTGTACAACTAAAGTAAATAAATAATTTTATATATATATATATATATTTTTTTTTTTTTTTAAGGAAGATTCTCCAAGCTGAAGTAGAATCTGTTTGATAGAGCAGGACATAGTTTACATACCAATAGAGTTTAGAAGACTTCCATCTTGATGTCTCCGACCACTTTGGGAAGAATCTCTCTTTCCCCTTTACCATATTGATTCTCTAGACAGTGAGGTCTACTGCCTCATGTAGGAGACATCAGACTGCCTCAGTTTGAATCCTGCCTTTACCATTTGTATTAGCCTCTCTGTACCTTTTTTCCTATCTGTACAATGGGGATAATAATTCTCAAACAGTCATGAGGAATAAGTGAAATAATACTCAAAAGCTCTTAAGAACAGAGTTTAGCACATAGTAAGTGCTCAAAACACATTCATTGGCAACATTATTGAGGTCTGACTTTTGTAAGCCATGATCTTAAGATCACAAATCCTATTCCAAGGATGCAGCTACAAAATGGTCCAGAGACATGGCTGGTCAGCTTGGAGAATGTGGATGGATGGACTTGTCTTCAGTTCCTTTAGTGAGGTATAAGCCTGGCACAGAAGTGCCATTAAGTAGCTTGATAATCAAGTGAAAATATTATGGGATATTAATTATTGACTTCTCTTTCCCTAAATTTTGCTCATCAAAATTCAAATTTTAAACAATTCCCTGAACCATGATTATCTTTATTTTATAAGAAATCACGACCCCTGAACATAGTAAAAATCCATTGTTAATATACATACTTATCACATAAATTGATATCATTGGTGGAATAAATTCTGGCATTTTCCCAGCCTCTTCTTAATTTCCCTGCAAATAACTGTAAGTAGTTAGACTAAATGAAGTGGGAAATGTAGGAACCTAATTCATTCTTCACCAACCACCTATAAGGCCAAGGAATACTAATCTTTTCAACTGGAGATTTGGTTTCTAAATCCAATGAAAAGTCCTGTTGCCTCTGTCAGTGCTTCTAAAACCTTAATGTACAGGTAGGTTACCTAAGAAATCTTTTTAAATGCAGATATTTGAATCTACAAGTCTGAGGAGAGCTTGAAATTCTACATTTCTATGGGTTCCCAAGTGAAGTCAATGCTGCTGTCCCAAGGACCACACTTTGAGTGGAGCCTAGGATGCTACTAGTTTAGTTGGGTCAAGGGGATTCCTCTGCACCTGCTTGCCTGAGTCCTTGGCCATTGATATTAAGTGTTCTCAGGTGCAGCTGCATATTACAATCAGCTGGGGTTCTGGTTTGGGATTGAGATTCATGAGTAGAAGAGTACCAAAAAAGTAAGGGTGAAAAAAAGAAAGAGATGCATCTGGGAAAACTCATATTTTAAGTCTTCTGCATTGACAATGAAATTCTTCCTGGGCACTATAATCCAATAAAATGAGTTTGCCCTTGACCCTGTGCATCTGGAGTTTGAGATAAAACTCCATTCTCTGCTTCTGCTAGCAGCTGGGTCTCTGTAAGCTGCAGCCCTCTGCAACTGAAAAAGCCTGTTTTAGTGTTCAAGGCTAATCACAGCAGGGGATGTCCAGTGGTGTCAGCTCTAAGGGTCACAGCTGGGAAAGCCAGGTTCTTCACTACTACCTACTGGTGTGTTGCAGCTCTCAGTGTAGCAGCTCTGAATGGGGGGCTGTGCAATAGACCCCAGCAGCTCACCACCAACTTCTTTCTGTGTTCTTGTCTCCTAGATCCAAAGAATGAAATTCATGGGACAATGGAAGGCAAGAATGAAAGGAGTAGGATTTATTTAAGTGTGAAGAATAGAAACAGAACTATTGGCAGGATAAGAGGGGACACCCCCCTCATAGGGGTTTCCAGCTTGGGTGTGCTAGTCTAGAGGTTTATAATATAGCATTTGGGTCAACATTATTGGCTCAAATTTATGCTAATCAGGGTTTGGGAAAGCATCAGTGCTATTGGTCCAAATTTAAGCTAATTTTTTAAAATTTTTAAATTTAATTTGTTATACATGCTTTTAGAGTGCAATTCATTTCATATTACATATAAAGAGCACAGTTTTCCAAGTCATTGGTTTTACACCATTTGACTTTTTATACACACACTTAGTATATTGATGTCCAACTCCTTCTGCCATTGTTTCTATCCCCTTGCCCCTTTCCTCCCCTTCCCCCTTTTTTCTATTTAACATTCCTTCATTCCTCTCATCCCCCCTCCCTTGCCACTATAATTCAGTATCATCATAGCAAAGGAATCAATCGACCTTTGGTTTTCTGGAATTGGCTGACTTCACTTAGCATTATTTTCTCCAACTCCATCCATTTACTTACAAATGCCATGATTTTATTCTCTTTTAGTGCTGAGTAGTGTTCCATTGTGCATATATACCAAAGTTTCCCTATCCATTCATCTATTGATGGGCATTGGGGTTGTTCCCACAATCTTAAGCTAACGGCTTTTTAAAAGTACCAACATTATTGGTTAGCCCTGCAATCCCCTTCAAGTCTGCTCCATTTTCATTTTCCCACTCCAGCTCATTGGGAAGTAGGAGGTTGAGGTCATCGATCGGAACATGGATGTTCCAGGCCTGGTGCAGCACAATATAGAGTGGGCATTCACACAGGGCCCAGGCTGGGCCACCATGGCGGAACAGGTTAGTGTGCCCTGGCTCGCAGCTCCTCAGGCCCCTGTGGGCAAGTCAGGCTCGGCACAGTCCTAGCCCCTGCTTGCCACCCATGCTCCAGTCTGTCTGGGCCACGACTCTGCAGCTTCACCACCACTTCTCAGCAGGGATTAGTGGGCTGGTTGTGTAGTTCAGCGGCTGAGGAGCCACGTCATGGGTCTGGAATTGAAGTAGGAGGTCATCAAGGGTAAGAATTCTTGTGCTTTCCATGGAGGTAAATAATAACTGCTTGAATCAAATGGGCATCAAATCATCTTTATAAAGCAATTCCAGAATACTTTACAAATGTAATACTTAAACACGCTTTTGGAAGAAAACTAAGTTCAGGAATTCAGGAATGTTAATTTGCTCTATCTCTGGCAAAAGGATAAACAGATATTCACTTAGGACAAAACTTTATAAATGTATGATCCTTTGAGTACTTGATGATCTACTTACAGTGATAAGACCAATGCATGTGTACAGTAAAGGTTAACTTAGCAGGTCTGGATTGCTCTCTCTCTCCACATTCCAAAGAAAGCTTATCTTTATAGGACCAGCCCTTGACTGGCTCTGGAGAGATAACCTCTGAGCCCACTGCCTGAGAAGAGTGTTTTTGTATCTCTGAGGATCCTGGGCCATGTTTCAGTTTTACCTGTAGGGGAGCTGAAGTCTGAGTAATTAGGCCAGTAATGCCAATGTGACTGACTTGCAATAAATACCCTGGACCTCAAGGCTCAGGTGATCTCCCCTGACTGGCAGCACATCACATGTTGTTACTTATTGCTTGGAGAATTAAATGGATCCTCACACAACTCTATCAGGAGGAGAGAGCTGGAAGCTTGTGCCTTATTTCTCCAGGAGAGTGTTCATACACCCGTCCCATTTGCTGCTGTTAATGTGTAATATACAGTAATCACGAGTGTAACAGCCTTTTCTGAGTTCTGTGAATCTTTCTTCCAAGTTGTCAAACCTGAGGGTAGTCTTGGAGACTCCTAACAAAACATGGAAGAGGCAGGACAAATCTTAATTATCCCCATGATGCAGTTTGTTTAGGAAGTGATCCAAGAAACAGAAAGAAAGAAGAAGAAGAAAAGACATGCTAGCAAGCTGAGGATGATTGTGGATGTCTGAAGCTTGATGCTGGTGAGATGTTCTGAGGACCTATAAAAGGTCTCTCAGAACTGTCTTCCCGTAGGGGAGGTAGGAGCATTGACCTACTCACAATCCCCACCACCACCTTTTCAAGGATTTTTTTATTTTTCAGTAGAGTAATGACTCCCTAAAACTTTGAGCATTTGGACTGAATATGTCTGGGTGTGTCAAACATTGAGGCATCAAAGAAGCCCCAGAGCAGAAAACAGGAAGTCCTTGGCAGAGCCTAGGTAAGGTGTTGTCAGGTTACACCTGTGCAAAGCTGGTTGCCATTAAAATGTCAGTAGTAAAAGATGACCTGAGAGGGTGTGAGGCTGAGCACAGAGATATCCATTACAGGTTACAGCTTGTACCACAAGACACACTTGTGCCCTACATTAAGTCCAATCCAGGTGCTTCAAAATAGTGGCAGGCCACATCTCTGCAAAAGATCCAATTTAGGAAAGTTGAAACAAGTTACCATCTGTACTGCTGCAAATGGTCCCAAGGCTGCAGCTGATATTTATTCCCTACCTCATCTTCCATCCATTCTAGATTCCCCTCACTCTAGGTCTGTACCAAGGCTAAAAAAGTGTAAGCTAGACTAAGAGGAACTTGCTACTGTAGAGGTAAGCACCCCAGAACCTGTGAACTGTGTCAATTTTGATTAAAATTCAAACTGACCCACCATCTGGTTCTGTTGGACCCCAAACATGGAAATGAAAATTACTGGTTGTATAAATAACAATGATTTTGTGAATCACTATTACAGGAGGAAATATGCAACATCTTTTATGTACTTTGAGGCAGAAAAAATAAGGGGTTGAAAACTACTAATCTAGAAAGCCTCTAATACTATACTTGAAAACTTAATTTGAATTTAAAATGTTCTGGAGAGTAAATATCTTGATTAGATATGTAGAACTGAAAGTTGGGTATGGTGGCATGCACCTACAGCCCCAGCTACTTGGGAGGCAGAGGCAAGAAGACCACTTGAGCCCAGGAGTTTGGGGTAAAACTGAGCAACATAGCAGGGCCTTGTCTCAAAATAAATAAATAAATAAATAAATTAAAAGGTTGTTGTGGTGGTGTAGCTCAGTGGTAGAGTGCTTGCCTAGCATGTGCCAGGCTCTGGGCTCAATTCCCAGTACTGAAAAAAAAAATTTACAATAAATGAATAAATAATCATATATGTACAAATGATCATTTATAATTTTTGAGATAAATAAATACTCTATGCTTATATGAAAATTAACTCTTTCATTCTTAGTAAATCTTCTAGAATCCTACTTTTATATAAAATAGGTCACTAAGGTCCTTAATTTATTACAGTGCTCTAGTTACTTTTAAGACAACTAAATAAAATTTTTATACCATTACTATTTTTTTAGTTGCAGATCAACACATACCTTTATTTTATTTGTTTGTTTTTATGTGGTGCTGGGGATTGAACCCAGTGCTTCACACATGCTAGGCAAGCGCTATACCACTGAACCACAACCCTGGCCCCTATACCATTACTTTTTAACATAAAATCAATAAAGAGACTTAAGAAAAACTCAAAAAATAAAAACAAGCAAAAAAACACACACACACACACACACACACACACACACATTGAATCTCTGATTTCAATTAAGTCCTATTAGGAAATTTAAAACTCAGTTTGAGATCAGGTCTACATTTGGCCAAGGACTTGTTCCCTGCTTCTTCTTCATCCTCTTCCTCTTCCTCCTCTTCTTCTTCCTTTCCCTTTCCCTCTGCCTCCTTCTAATTTTTTTTTTAAATTGAGACATAATATTTATACATCTTTATGGAGTAATTTGATACATGTATACAATGTGTAGTAATTAAATCAGGGTAATAAGCATTTCCATTTCTTCAAATATTAATCATTTTTATAGGGAATCTTATGCTTTTTCTAGTCATTTTGGAATATATCATAGAGTGTTTTAACCAGTTTTTACCTTACTGTGCTATATGAGAGCACCACTAACTCCCCCTCTGTGATTTGGTGCCCCTTACTGAACATCTTTCTACCCTCCTTCCCAGTCTCTAGTTACCACTGTTCCATCCCATTCTGTGATATAAACTTTTTAGTTTCCACAAATAAGTGAGAGCATGTGGTATTTAACTCTCTGCACCTAGCTTATTTCACTTTACATAATCACCCTCAATTCCATCCATGGTGCTGCAAATGGAAGGATTTCATTATTTTTGTGGCTAAATAATAATCCATTGTGTATATATTCCACATTTTCTTTCTCCATTCATCCACTGATAGGAATTTAGGTTGATTCCATATCTTGGCTACTGTGAATAGTGCTCCAATATTATGAAAGCACAGATATCTTTTCAGTGTAATGATTTCATCTCCTTTGGACATATACCCAACACTGTAATGGCTGAATCATATAGTAGTTCTATTTTTAGTTTTTTGAGGAATCTCTATACGGTTTTCCAGAATGGCTGTACATAAGAGTTCCCCTTTCTCTGCATCCTCAACAAGGGATTTGTTTCTTCCTCACTCTAAATAGATAATCAGAAAAATATCTACCCAAAGTCAGGAAATATTCACATTATGATAACAAATGCAATAAGATGTTTGAAATTATTTTACAAAAAAAAAAGAAACATAAAGATGAGATAAAACTGTAGAATGCAAGTTCTACTATCATTGCTATTGTTATTAATACTATTATTATTCAAGTCTATAGTTTCTTAACTGAAGAACTTAAGTCAGTCCAGGTGTGTTTCAGAGTTCAGAATTTCAAAAAATTGATGAGCAACATCATACATTTACAATGTGCTGTTACACAGCAACCCCCAGACAGTCTGGGAAAGAATGTATTAATATGTATGCAGCAAAATATATTAATATTATACACTAAGTGTTATAGATAAGAGTAATGAATAGTCTTTACATTTCAGGTTATATTTTAGCACCAAATGAGCTAAAATGAGTTCAGGTTTTGCTGCCAAATGAGTTATGAGGCCTACTTTGGGCTTTTTCAATTTCAGAATCGAAGATACAGGTTAGTGGACTCTATTGTTATTATATAACTCAAGCGTGGATTATAGAGGGCAAATTTCACCTGTTCCAAGAATGTTTGCTCAGTGTTGGTGAAGGCCACATTCAAGGAAGAAAGGAAACAGGCTTTACCGTTGGATAGAGCTGGGTTTGAATACAGACTGTGCCATTCATTGTGTTTCCTTGAGAAAGCTACTTACCTTCCTTGAGCTTTATTTTTCTCATCCATAAAGTGTTTGTCATGACTCTGCGGACCCTTGACATTCTCATGGGCTTTATCTTGAGATTTAATAAGACTGCAAATTTATAACTATCACCAACTAATATCATTGTCCTCAGAAAGTGCAGAAATTGTTACTGAGCTCAGCAGCCTGTCTACTAGATCATCAGTTGTCACTCCCAAGTAGTGGACACAGTCCAGATGGGAATCTTATAAAAAATGATTGTTCGAAGAGGAATCTGAAGATGGGCAAGGTGGTGCACTTGGGAGGCTGAGGCAGGAGGGTTGCAAGTGTGAGGTCAGCCTGGGCAAGCTAGTGAGATCCTGTCTCAAAATAAAACAGTAAGGGCTGGGGCTGGGGATGTATCTTAGTGGTGGAGAACTTGCCTGGTATGCATGAGACCCTGGGTTCAATCCCCAACTGAAAAAAAATTGAAATGAAAATGGTTATAGTTTGTTTGTGTTTTCTGTTTGTTTGTTTCACTGCCTCAAATGCTGTATCTCTTGGCCACTTAAGCAGAGACACAAACCTTTTTTCACATGCAGCTAAATCTTGCCTTGGACATGACACATTCATGAGAAACATCCAAATATGAGGCTAAACCTGAACTTTAGGTATATTTTTCTAAGAGATTGAGGAAAGGTTATAAAAAGTTTTTAGATAATGGCTGTTAAAGCAAGGACATTTTAAATATTTAAATGAGCAGAAAATTCATTTGTGAAACAAACTTTGTAAAAACTTTAAAATTTCACTTATAAGTTACTTGTAATCCTGCTTAAAAAGGGCATTTAGAAGTAGACACTCCACTGATGTTGCTTTTGATTTAATTCATGAGAGGACACTTCTTTTGATGTTTAAGAGTCCTTCATTTGGGGAGATACAGGATTTGGGGACTGTCTAGAGCCATTCACGTTTACCATAATCACAATCCAACTGAGTTTAAGTTAAGAGCAGTTCATAAATCTAGACTTGGACACAGTGAAATTAAATAACTCAGGATGCCTGGGGTGTCTTTTTTTTTTTTTTTTTTTTTTTGGAGTATAATTCTCAAAAGTGAGTCAAAAGTGAATTTCAGGATTTCACAATTAACAACCAAGAAAGTAACACTTCAATTCTATCCCAGACTTAAGAGACTTGAAATGACTCTCATGAAATCACATCCTTACAAAGCAGATCACAGGATGAAATCATCAATCAAACCTTGAGAAGAAAGGAGATATTATCCACTTGATATCATTATAAGTCTTAAATGAGTACTGTGTGTACTTGGAAATGAAAATCTTCCGTCCAAGTTACTGTCAGGAAATGGGAGCCTACTCTTCTCTGCCCCCAGGATGTTAGTAGTTCTTAGGGATGATGTTCAGAATGAACTGTTTTCCCTAGACTGTCCTCTGACATAATAAAAATAAGGATGGTCAGTTTCCTTGGATGTCTGAGTCTAGAGAGGGTCTTCCTTGTGGTTTTACAAAAATGGCAGTGATTATAGATGAGAATGCTAATATTTGACAGGTGGAAGATCTCTAATAAACATAAAAACCAATTTATAAGACAAGAAAAATCAATACACTAAGAAAGATAATAATAATAAAATAATACATTAGGAAATAGTAGGGAAAATAACACATTTCCCAATATGATGTTTCTTTTTCATTTATAGTCTGGGACAAGTTAATTTACTTAAGATATTGAAAATAATGCTAGTGATTTAATAAAGTTTGATCACAATGGCTTTAGGCCATTTTCCATGCTCCTGGATTATTAAGGTGCTCAGAGTGGGTAAACAAGTTGAGTTGTTTATAAATTATATTTTTCTCACAGATTGTCCCAAAGAAAGAACAACTGACTCAGTCAGGGTAAGATCTAATATGTGTCTGAATCACCTGTGTTAGAAAAGCTTTAAATGGTAACACTGCCTCACTATTAAAACTTCTCTTTCTGATGATCAAATCACTGGACAATATGGCCATCATATTATTGAACATATGATATTTTCTTCTACGATGATAGTTTTGAGGGAGTAACTGTGGACAGTACAAGGCACTGGTACCTTTTTGTGTTCTGAAACACTTTTCTTAGAAGTACCTAAGGGACAGTTAAGTTGCAGAATGAAACAGGATGGCCAGTTCAACAACTTAAACATTTGGTTCCTTTTAAAAAATGTTTATATACCTTTTCAACTTTTAAGTTTTATTATGAATAGCTCAAATGTTGGATTAGAGAGAAACTTCAATGAACTTCAAGGCATCCATCCCCCAGCTACAAAACCATCAACTCGCGCCCTCCTGTATCAACCAGCTCAACCTCACCCTCTGCTTCTTTCTCCCACTGGATTTTTGTGAAGCAAATTACAAATAACATGTAATTTCATATATAGGAAATCTGGCATTATACCTAAATGATGAGGACACTTAGAAAAAACATATTTATACAATGCCCTTGTCACAACTTAAGAGTAATAATATTAGGAAAGCTAACTAAAAAGGAAGAAGATAAAGAAAAGAAAGAAAAATAATTGATACCAAAAGCTCGTAAGTATATGGAACAACTGAAGCTTTTACACCTATTAGAATGGTTAAAATAAAAAAGACAATAACAAATGTTGGTGGATATAGACAGAAATTGAAACCCTCATAACACTGGTGGTGGGAATGTACAATGATGTAGCTACTTTTGAAAATAGTTTGGCAGTTTCTTTAAAAGTTAAACATAAATTTGCTATGTGACCCAGTAATTTTTGCCTCTAGTTTATCTACCCCAGAAAAATGAAAACATACGTGCAATGTTTTACATGTGACTGCTCAGAGAAGCATTATTTGCACCAGCTGAAAAATATAAATGACTTAAATGCTCATCAACAGACAAATGGATAAGCAAAATGTGATATATCCAAGTGCTGGAATAGTATCTAGCCATAACAAGGAATGAAATGCAGGTCCATGACAACACATGGATGAACTTCAAAAATGTCATGCTGTTGGAAAGAAGTCTGACACATCAGGCCACATAGGGTATCATTCAATTTGTATGAAATGTTCAGAAAAGGGAACTGTGTAGAGACAGAAAATAGATTACCAGTTGCCTTGATTGGGAGTGGGAATGGGTATTACCTGAAAATGAGCAGGAGGATCTTTCTGAGATGATGAAAACATTCTAAAACAGGAATATGATGAAAGTTGTACATCTTGGTGGGCTTACCAAAAGGTATTCAGTTGTGTACTTAGAATGGGTGGATCCAGTATGATGTAATGAGATGTGAAAGAGGCCAGACCCAAGAGTACATGAGTGCATGATTCTACTTATATGTAAGCTGCCTGTCACGGCCAGCCACGGCGCCGCCACGGGAGGAAAATTCTCGGAGGCAGAGTATAGCTTTTACTACTTTTACTTCTACTTTCTTAGAGCTTAGAGAGGGAAAGAAAGATTTTTAGAGAGAAAGATTAGAACGAGCTTTTCTTCTTGTCTTCTTAGCTTAGAGTCTTAGAGAGAAAGAAAGATATAGAGCTTAGCTTTTCTTCTTGTCTTCTTAGCTTAGAGTCTTAGAGAGAAAGAAAGATATAGAGCTTAGCTTAGGTTAGAGTAGAGTAAAGAAAGATAGAGCTTAGCTTAGAGAAAGACTAGAGCTTCTTTCTTCTCTCTTCTTTCTTAGAGTCTTAGAGAGAAAGAAAGATATAGAGCTTAGCTTTTCTTCTTGTCTTCTTAGCTTAGAGTCTTAGAGAGAAAGAAAGATATAGAGCTTAGCTTAGGTTAGAGTAGAGTAAAGAAAGATAGAGCTTAGCTTAGAGAAAGACTAGAGCTTCTTTCTTCTCTCTTCTTTCTTCCTTCTTCTGTCTTCTGTCTTCTGTCTTCTGTCTTCTGTCTTCCTCGGGAGCCTCGGCCTAACTCTGACCAATCATTACTTCTTCTATCTGGTTTCTCTTCTGTAACCGCTCTGCCTATGTTCTGGCCGCTCTGATTCTTCTGACCGACCGAGTGGCTGCCTGACTGACCGAATGAATTCGTTCTCCTAACTCGGACCGCTTTCACCCGGTTATATACCTTCAGGTTTGCGGGTGCCTACAGGTGCGTCACATACATATCAGGTGGAACTTATGGCTTCCAGCTAGCTGCAACAGCCCTTCCTAATTAGGGCTCCTTCACTTATACAAAGTCCAAGAGCAAGCAAAATTGATCTGTGGTGCTAGTCATCAGGAAGTGATTGTCCTTGCGGGTGGGGGGGTGGTGGTTATTGATTGCAGAAGAAAAGTGAGGCATCTTCTGGATGAGGAAAATGTTCTATATCTACATTTTCATCTTCTTTGGGATACTAGTTATCCAGGCATTTTATTGCACATTTTATTGTATGCAAACTATACATCCATTAAGAGCACATGAATTTCTTATTATCATCAAGTATCCAGTTCTGAATCCTCTAATTGTTTATTTATATAAAATTAATTTGTTTGAATTGGTATCATTCCATACATTCCCTTTGATATTCCTCTGAAGCAACTTTCACTCCCTTTTTTTCCTCCTCAAGAAACATAATGCATTTTCTTTTTAGACAGAGTGTGTTTTGCAAATACATTTCATATACTCTATTGTTATTACTTTATTGAGAAATAACATCAAATATAAAATGTCCAATGTTTAGTCCAAACATACACATGCATGTTTAAACATAGACATGTATTTTTTAATTAGAAAATGATTCAACCACAATTTAAAACATCTAAAAATTAGAGGGAAAAATATAATCACCTTTTTTTTCCTTTTAATTTCTTTGTAACAACTGTTTGCTTGTTTTTTCACTTCTCTGGATCTAACCCAGGGCCTTATACCTTATATATGCAAGGCAAGCACTTTAACAGGGAGCTACACTTCTAGCTCCATGACTGCTTCTTTTGCAATGAAATTATATTATTATGTATTATAGAAAAATTATATATATTATAATTCAATTATTATTAATAACATTGTTCCATAGCCATGTATTACTGAGGAAATTTCTGGTTGTAAATCTTTTTTTAAATTTATTTATTTATTTTAATTAGGTATATATGACAGCAGAATTCATTTTGGTTCATTGTACACAATTGCAGCACAAATTTACATTTCTATGGTTGTACATGATGTAGCTTTGCACCATATGTGCAGTCATACATGTACCTAGGGTAATGATGTGCATCTCATTCCACCATCTTTCCTGCCCCCATGCCCCCTCCCCTCTCCTCCTTCCCCTTTGCTCCATCAAAGTTCCTCCATTTTTCCCATGTCCCCCCCCCCCATTATGGATCAACAACCACTTATCAGAGAGAACATTTGGCCTTTGCTTTTTGGGGATTGGCTTACTTCGCTTAGCATGATATTCTCTAACTCTATCCATTTGCCTGCAAATGCCATAATTTTATTCTCTTTTAATGCTGAGTAATATTCCATTGTGTATATATACCACAGTTTCTTTATCCATTCATCTATTGAAGGACATCTAGGTTGCTTCCACAGTTTAGCTTTTGTGAATTGAAAATTGATATGACTGCATCACTGTAATATGCTGATTTTAAGCCCTTTGGGTATAGACTGGGGAGTGGGATAGCTGGGTCAAACAGTGGTTCCATTCCAAGTTTACAGTTATAAATCTTATGAATGCATTCACATTGAATTTTGAAGCCCCAATCATTCTATCTTATGCCATTCTATCATGTCCATGTCTAAGTTACAGGCAAAGGATGTGCATGTGTTCAGCACATTATTCACCTGCCTCTGATGGATTGATGATTTCATATACCTGCTTAAGTTTTCCCAAGACTATAAAGGTCTCTGTGTTGGACTCAGGGGGAAAGACACTGTATTCCATTCACAGACCCACACTCACTTTCTGGTAGAACTTTTCAGCTGATGGAAGGATTGCATAGGTCATCTCTTTTGACATTTTCAAATTCTAGGCTGAGTATGTTTTCTTGAAGCTAAAATTATGTCCCAGTATGTTTTGATCTACACTTAACTGTAACATGACTTACTCCAGAGATAGGCTTTGTGAAAATTTTTATGTAAAACATTGAAGCATTAATTTTTTAATAGACTCATTAACTTTCATGTAAATGCCAGGTTTTGTTGAAGAAGAAGAAATTATGTTAGATGGTAGGAACTTTGGAATTTGGAGGTTATTTTTATAAGCAACATTTATTTCCTGGTCTGAAAAAGGTCACTGCATTTTTAAGAGTGTTTTTCATGGGGATTTCTGTTCCTTCTCCTGAGATGTAATAAGATACAATTGATCTGTCAGCAAAAATGACTTTTTGTGACTGCAAGTACAGTAAAATCATATCAAAGCAAACAAGATTATACTAAAGTAACTTTTGAATAAAAATTGGTTATCCCACTTTCCAGACAGTTTGGAAAGTACCAAAAGAATAAAAACAGAAGGCAATTTAATGTTTTTATAAGTCATGAGAGTCTTATGAAAAAATGGTGCTGAAACTATTGGACATTTATAAGCAGAAAAATAACCTGGACCTAAACCTTACACCTTATGTAAAAATTAACTTAAAAATTACTCACAGAATTAAGCCAGGCATTGTGGTGCATGGTTGTAATCCCAGTGACTCGGGAAGTTAAGACAGGAGGATCACAAGTTTGAGGCCAGCCTCAGCAAATTGTAAAGGGCCTCAGCAACCTAAAGGGACTCTGTCTCAAAATAAAAAGTAAAACAAAACAAAACTGGGCATGTAAGTCAGTGGTGAGGTGGCCTTGGGTTCAAACCAAGTACCAAAAAAAAAAAAAAAAAAAAAAGATTCACAGAATTAAATATAAAACTGAGCTTGGGGGCTTGAGAAGTAACTCAGTGGTAGAGTGCATGCTTAGTGTATGTGACACCTGGGTTTGATCTCCAGTACCTCCCAAACACAGGAGAACATCTTTGGAACTTAGGGCCAGATTAAGAGTTTTCAGACTAAATAGCAAAAGTGTTATCCGTAAAAGGAAAATTTCAATAAGTTGACCTTATCACAATTAAAATTTTTGCTCTGTGAAAGATAAGCAAGAGATTGGAAGGAAATATCCAAGAATCACATAGTCAACATAAAGTCTTACTTCTAGAATTTATTGAAGAACTCTCCAAACTCAATTGTAAAACAAAAATCTACTTTAAAAAGACATGAACAGACATTTCAATGAAGAAGACAGATGAAAAACACACACACACACACACACACACACACACACACACACACACACATAAAAAGATACCCAACAACAGTATTAAGGGAATACAAAATAAAGCCACTATATTCATCACATACCCATCAGTAATGGTAAAAATAAAGCATAGTGATCATACCAAATGCTTGCAAGAATATGGAGAAACTGGATCACATGTTGCTGGTGGAGATGTAAAATAGAACAGCTGCTCTAGAAAATAGTTTGACAGCCTCTTTGGAAACTAGACATATACTATGATACAACCCAGCAATTGCACTGTTGGCATTGATTTCAGAGAAGTAAAAATTTGTGTCAACCCAAAAATCTCTAACATAATGTTCACAGTAGCTTTTTCATAATAACCTAGAAACAGCCCAAATGTCCTTCAATAGGGGGATGGTTAAATAAAATACAATAAAAGGACAAACTATTGACATGGACAACTTAGATGGATCTCAAGGGAGTTGTGCTGAAAAAAGTTAATCTCCAAAGATGACATATTTTATGATTCCATTTACATGACACTGTTAAAATAAAATTATAGAGATGAGGAACAGATTAGTGTTTACCAGAGGTAAGGAATGAGGAGAGAGGATGAATATGATTACAAAAGAATTACATAAGGGAGCCCTGTGGTGATGGAACTGTTCTATATCTTGATAGTGATAGTGGTTATAGGAATCTGCACATCTGGTGAAATTGCATAAAGCTATATACACAGAAACACACAGACACACACACAAATAAGTACATGTAAAATGGGTGATAGCTGAGTAACCTGTATAAAGTGTACTAATGTCAATGTTCTGGTATTTGATTTTTGTTATTCAAGATGTTATCACTGGGAAAACCCAAACAAAATATACATAGAAGCTCTCTGTACCTTTCTTTTGCAACTTCTTCTTCTTCTTTTCTGCAAAATCTCTTTAATTAAAGTCCTTTGGCCAAACGTTTCTGGTCAACATTAATCATTGATACCATATTTCCACCCACAAAGTCTTTTATTTTAGCTTTTAAAAAATTAAAAAAATTTTTTTTTTATTCAGTATTGTTGTACATATAATAGTAGCATGCTTTACAATTCGTAATACACATAAAGAGCACCTTTTTACATATCACTGTTAGTATACAAAGTATATTCATATCTTTCATGTCTTCAAACATGCATTTAGGGTAATGATAACCCTCTCATTCTACCATCTTGTTTTTTCTTCTTCTCTTTATGCCCCCTTGCTCCCTCCCTTGCCATCCCTCCTTATTGACCTTTCTGGTGTTCCTCTAATCTTCCTATGCTCCCCAACCAAACCCCACTGTGAATCAGCTTCCTTACATAGAGAAAACATTTGGTATTTGGATTTTTGAGATTGACTAATTTCACTTAGCATTATATTCTCCAATTTCATCCATTTACCTGCGAATGCTATTGTTTTATTCACTTTTATTTCTGAGTAAAATTCCATTGTGTATATATACCACATTTTCTTTATCCACTCATCTACTGAGGGGCATCTAGGTTGGTTCCACATTCTAGCTATTGTGAATTGTGCTGCTATAAACACTGATGTGGCTGTCTCCCTGTAGTATGCTGTTTTTAAGTCCTTTGGAAATAGGCCCAGTAGAGGGATGACTGGGTCATACGCTGGTTCCATTCCCAGTTTTCCAAGGAATCTCCATACTGCTTTCCATAATGGCTGCACCATTTTGCAGTCCCACCAGCAATGTATGAGTGTGCCTTTTCCCCCACATCCTCTCCAACATTTATTGTTGTTTGTGTTCTTAATAGCTGCCATTCTGACTGGAGTGAAATGAAATCTTAGAGTAGTTTTTTTTTTTTTTTTTTTTTTTTTTTTTTGTGTGTGGTACCAGGGATTGAACTCAGGGGCACTCGACCACTGGATCACATCCCTAGCCCTTTTTTTGTATTTTTTATTTAGAGACAGGGTCTCACTGAGTTGCTAAGTGCCTTGCCATTGCTGAGGCTGGCTTTGAACTCCCGATCCTCCTGCCTCAGCCTCCCAAAGTGCTGGGATTACAGGCGTGCGCCACCATGTTAGAGTAGTTTTGATTTGCATTTCTCTAATTGCCAGAGATGTTGAACAATTTTTTCATGTATTTGTTGATTGATTGTATATCTTCTTCTGAGAAGTGTCTGTTAAGTTCCTTGGCTCATTTAGTGATTGGGCTATTTGTTTTTTTGGTGTTAAGATGTTAAAGTTCTTTATATATTCTAGAGATTAGTGCTCTATCGGATGTGCATGTGGTAAAAATTTGTTCCCAGTTAGTAGGCTCTCTATTCACCTCACTGATTGTTTCTTTTGCTGAGAAGAAACTCTTTAGTTTGAATCTATCCCATTTATTGGTTTTTGATATTAATCCTTGCGCTACAGGAGTCTTATTAAGGAAGTTGGGGCCTAGTCCCACATGTTAGAGATTAGAGCTTACTTTTTCTTCTATTAGGCATAGTGTCTCTGGTCTAATTCCTAGGTCCTTGATCCACTTTGAGTTGAGTTTTGTACATGGTGAGAGATAGAGGTTCAGTTTCATTTTGTTGCATATGGATTTCCAGTTATCCCAGCACCATTTGTTGAAGAGGCTATCTTTTCTCCAATGTATGTTTTTGGCACCTTTACTTTTGCAACTTGTTATGAATCTATAATTATATCAAAATAAAAAGGTTTTCTTAGGAAAACTATGAGGGGGTGTAACTCAGTGGTAGAGTGTTTTCCTGTCATGTGCCAGGCCCTGAGTTTGATCCTTTACATCATCAAAACAAAGGTGTTTTTAAATCAGTTGCTGTGGCTGTCCGTATAGTACTAGGTATTTGAGAGGCTGAGACAGAAAATTGCTTATGCCCTACCTGGGGAATAGAGTGAGACCTCCATTTTATCTCTAAATAAAAAGACAAACAAATGGAGTTTATGGATGCTTAGGTTGTGTGTTTATTGAGAAGACTACATGGCAAAAGGTTATTGTGGTAATTAGTTCCATCTCCTCCTTCTGCCTCACTGAAGAATAGGTATACACATACATATGTATGTATATGCTGTGTGTGTGTGTGTGTGTGTGTGTGTGTGTGTGTGTAGTATGATCCATCAGTGGTAGGAAGTGCTCAGGAGAATGAATAAAGCTGTATCCAGGAGGTTGGAAGTCCTGAGAGGAAGGAGGGTATTTTTCACTATCTGGAGCTCAGGGGAGGAAGATGTCATCAATATGGTAACATATTACCTCCCTGAATACTTTTTTTTTTTTTTTTTTGATGGTTGTGGTGGTGCTGGGGATTGAACTCAGGGCCTTGTGCATGCTAGGCAAGCATTCTACCAACTGAGCTACATCCCCAGCCTCCACCCTCGCCCCCCCCCCCGCAACAATGCTTTTTTTTTTTTTTTTTAGTATTTTCTATACTCTGATCTATCAACCTCTATGTTTTTGTTTTTGTTTTTAGAAGGGGAATAAAAGTATAGGGGGAAAGAAGGATGAAAACAAAGAAGTTCAAGTTAATTTTAATAAAGCAATGATTGACACAGATCAGTTGTCAGTGAGTGAATCAGTAGACGGTAGACAACTAGAGTTCATAATAAAGAATACCAGAGATGACTTGCTTGGAAAACTACTCAGGTAAGGCAATGATTGCCTTACCTTTATTTTTCAATTTTCTCTAAGAAATAAATATATTGTCTTATTTATTTTTTAAGCTGTTATAAACTTTTAAATTAGGGTTGAGATTCACTAAGTTTGAAATTAGCTTGTGTCAGAAATCACAGTAATGTGTGAAAACAGAAAGAGGACCTCTGATAAATTTTTGAGAAAAAGAAATTTACAGATGAGTAAAGAGAATAAATTACTCAACATTGGCTAATTTTATTCTTCTTGGAACATAAATATCTTAAATAACATCAACTAATATTTAATTCAAAAGAGAATGACATAAATACATATACAACTCTCAGCATTTCATATCTGTATTGTCAACTTAAAAAATCAGAGCTAAAATTGAGATATTGAAAATACAATGAGTTGGTATTACCCCTTTTATGACATTGACTAAAATGTCACTTGTTTTTCTATTCAGAAATGTATTCCAAGCTTCTTGATTATTTTAGCTTTTTTAAAATGTCAAATTATATCCACTTTTTTCTTTTCATTTTTTTCAATTACCTTCAACCAAATACAATAAAAATTTTAATCTGAACATATCTATATAAGGAATTTATGTATTGTTTCATAAATACCAGATACTTTTAGAAAATATAATAATGTTTTAGTTCATTTTAAATCGATTGAAAACCAGTCTAGCAATAAAAAAAAAGGCCCTAAAATTTACTGTGTAGAGATAATAAAAATTACTTATTTGTCCTTGTATTTTTATAGCTATCATTTAATTTTAGGTTCCATTTTTATAAAACCTCATAAATTTAGAAGTATTTGTTTTTCTGCCAGCTTTGTCCAGATGTGATTCATAAATATGTCAAGAAAACCTAATAAATCTTTTATTAGTATGTATTAATATTTTAATTGCAATTTAAGGAACAAAGAAAAGATCCTGCCTTCAACGGATTGGAATTTTTTTAATGTCATGTTTCAAATTAGCAGTAGCATTGCTGCTTTCAATAATGGCCCTTCTCCTAGAACATCTATCATGTGAAAATCTAGCCTTGTGGGCATCGATGTAACTGTAAAAAGCTACTGACTTTGTTGTTTAAAAAATTCTTTTATTGTGTCTCTCAAAAGATATTTCTCTCTCAGGGCTGTCTCCCAGATAAACCTCATGCTGCCTTCAGACTGAATTGCAAATTTCCTGGCCTACAGGTAGAAAATTCACTAGCTTCCCTTCCCCCCAATGTCTCCTGACCTCAAGAGGCCCAAGAGATGAAACCATCTCCTTTGCAAATACCAATAGCCAGAACAGTGCTTGGACTTTCACACAAATTTCTTATTTGCCATCAGTCCATTGTCACAGTCACTACATGCATTGGCTGAACTGAAAACAATCTCCTAGGGAAGAACTTTGAATAATATTGCTTATTATTTCTGCAAAATGCTTAAAATTAATTGCATCAAGCAATTAGAGAAAATAAGAAAAGCTTCCCTCTTTTGTAAAGAATGTTGTATTTCTTAAAATTATGTGAGCTTATGTGTCTTTATCAGGGCAAAGTTAATTATTCGACAATAATACAATAAAACAATAATAAACAAGCCTTAAGAAACATTGCAATATTTGGTCCATAGTCCTCTATTTATTTTTAATTTATTGCATTTTCATTGTCTTTTGAAAAACATTTCTCCTGGGATGATTTCCAATACAGTCAAGTTTATCCAAAAGTCTTCCCAAGTCAAAAGATTTTCCTGGAAACAGAGGTTGATATCCACATAGTGAAGAGATAGATGGGGAAAAGAAATGCAGTATGTAGCAAAAATTGGATATTTCATGCCAAAAATAGGCACATTGATAAGTTGCAAAGATTGCCACCATCCAGTCCAAACTGTCATCATCATACCTGGCCTGGACTTCTGTGTTTTCTTAAATTTGAAATAAAATTCACATATATATAGCTCATTCACTCGGGGTGTAGGAAAGAGTGTTGACTATTCTATTCAAAGAGTGTGCAACCATCATTACTATCTAATTCCAGAATATTCAACATCCCAAAAGAATACCCATTAGCCATCACTCTCTCCAACTCCTGAAACTACTATTCTATTTCTCTGTCTATGACTTGCTTATTCTGGATTTTACATATTGCTGCAATTATATGGCCTTTTGCTTTTGGCTCCTTCCTCTTAGGATAATGAATTTTTTCCAGGTTGTTTCTGACTCAGGGTCTTTGCACTTGAGGCTCCTCTGTCTGGGGCTCTTTTGTTCACAGTTTTTTCCATGCTGGGTTCCTTCTCATCTTTCATTTCCTCCTCAGAGAGCCATGCCTAGATGATCCTGTCTCCAGAATCTTTCCCTCAACTCCCAGTCACCTTCTATTATTTTATTATCTCTCTGTAATTTCTTTATAGCATTTATCAGTATTTGTATTTGCTATTTCTTGTTTACTAGTTTATTATCTGACTCTCCTTAAAAATATGCCAATTTTGGGGCTGGGGTTGTGGCTCAGTGGTAAAGTGCTTGCCTAGCATGTGTGAGGCACTGGGTTTGATTCTGAGCACCACGTATAAATAAATAAAGGTCCATAAACAACTAATAAAATATTTTTTAAATATGCTAACTTCATCAAGGCAGAGACTTGAACTGACTTGGTCACTCTTGTATCTTAATTAAGTTTGCAGTAGGAGTTTAAAATATTTGAAGGACTGCATGATCATCTTGCCTGGAACTCTCAGACCTTTCAAATCTTCCCTCTACTCTCAGTTCCTGAAACTGCCTCTGTTTGCCTATTATTAGAACTCCCAGTTGCCAACTAATACTTGACCAGATTTCTATCCATTGCTGACTCCCTCATTCTCTTGGCACCCAACTAGCTTACTCTTCTAATGCCTTTTGTGGTAGCTTTTCTAGGACATTTCTGTCACGAATAGCTTTTGCTAATCTGCAGTCTCATAACCTAATTGAGCCTTCATTCTTATACGTCATCAACAATAAGCAAAGTCCTGTTGCCAATCTGTAGTCAAGAATATAAATGACAATAGGTAAGAGGAATCAGCATGATACTAAGAATCAAACTTTCAGTCTGGAACAGAGTCAATGTAAATGTTTGCCAAGCTCCACTAGTCCTGGTGGAACATGCCTATATACTAGTTCAATTTAAGTAAATGTGTATTTCTAGGTACACATCTGAATGCTTGTAATTACATTATCAAGGCTCCATTACAGAGATCTGGAATTTAGCTGTTTGGGAATGCTTGGACAAAAGGGGACCTGTACAATCAACTTCCATTTAATCATTTGTTCCCAACCTTGGTTCCTAGGGAAATGAAACGCCCATCTGTCCCCCCAACCCCACGCCATCCATCTTTTCTTAGCATAAAAATCACATACAGCATGACCTGCAAGTCTACAAGTCTTCCTTAAACATTTCTTCAAAATACAAACTAGCCAGGCACGGTAGCACCTGTAATCCCAATGATTCGGGAAGCTGAGGCAGGAGGATCACGAGTTCAAAGCCAGCCTTAGCAAAAACGAGGTGATAAGCGCTCAGTGAGACCCAGTCTCTAAATAAAATACAATATAGGGCTGGGGATGTGGCTCAGTGGTTGAGCACCGCTGAGTTCAATCCCCAGTACCCCCCGCCAAATACAAACTATTATTAAAGATAGTAAAGGAGAAGCCACAAGAGGGAAGAAATTTTTGTCACATATTTAATCAACAAAAGTTCCAGAATACATAGAACATTCCTATAATCATTAAATAAAACAAACAAACAATAAAACCCCCTAACTATCCAAGGGGGAATGGGAGAAGGAGATACATGAAATTTCACTGTGGAGAAAATAATGGCTGACATGTGTATAAAAAGACAGTCAAAGCAGAAACTTCAACTGACTCATTAGTAAACAAGGATTTGTGAATTAAATTCACACTGAGATGTCACATCCACCAGATTGGCAAAGATTTTTGCACAGATGTGCAGCCATGGACCATTTCATTCACTGCTGGTGGGAGTGTAAATTGGTGTGACATTTTGGAAAACAACTTGAAGTAGAGTTTAACTAAATCATCCCTTATGGCTTAATAACTCTACTTAGGTATATACTTCAGAAAATTCTTGCATATGTGCACCAACAGACACATACAAGAACATTCAGGCAGAAAAAATTTGTAATGCACGAGTTGTTTCTTTACTGACTGATAGGGATAGAGAAAGCATTCAGCCTACTGTTTCAGGTTCTCTGTTCTCACTGACAGCTGGCCACGCTGGTTGCTGAGACCAGTCATCTTCCAGCACACCTAGGAGAAGCACTAGGAAGGGACAGGGGAACCATGTTTCTCTGCCTGCCCTCCTTCTCCGCGTCCTCATATCATTTACATCCTTTGCACTACATTTATTTATTTATTACTACTTTGGGAATAAATCAAAGTGTAAATAATTCAATCAAATCTATTCTCATCCGTCAGTGAAACTACACTAGTCTCTATAATTTGGTCTTTTTCATGTGTTAAAAATGGTAGCCATAAGTGAAATTAGTCAATCTCAAAAATCCAAGTACCGAATGTTTTCTCTGATATAAGGAGGCTGGTTCACAGAGTTGTTGGAAGGGGGTACATAGGATCAGAGGAACACTAGAATGGTCAACGGAAAGGGAGGGGAGGGAGGGAGTAAGGGGGGGGTTGGAAAAAAATTGGTGGTTGAATGAGATGGATATCATTATCCTAAATGCATGATTGAAGATCTGAATGGTACTTATATACTTTGTATACAAGCAGTTGTATGTAAAAAGATACTATACTTGTGCATGATGAATAAGTAAATAAATAATAAAAAAATTTAAAAAAAAATGGTAGCCATTATTTTTTCACCTGCTCTGTCAGGGTTTTACTTCTACCTCTCTATTTCTGACAAAGCACTATCCTAGTCTCTCTTGTACCACAGCTATTTGTGAATGGATTTGGGGTCCTTTGCCAAATTCTAATTTCCTTTAGGAAAGGTCCTGCTGTTATTAAAAGTTGTATTGCCAATGGTAATGCCTTGTTTACAATGGGTTGCACAGTACGTGCCTGACATGAAAATTCCTGGTTTAGGGAGAAACATCATATGTCCATATCCTTGAGCAGATTATTTAATCTCTCTAAGCATCATCAAAAAAGATCTTTAAATACATTTAATGCATTTTATGATACATTTTTACAGGAGTTAAAAATACTTTTTAGAATCTTTATACAATTTACATCGCAAAGATATCATGAATGTTAAATGAAATAGCCTGAGAAAATACATGACACAAAAAGGCCGCTTTAAAAATGTTAATTAACTTCCTTCTTCGTTGTTCCTCACCTCTTAAAGGAGGTCAGTTAGATCAGCTTTCCCTTTTTCTGCAGGAGGAAATTAGACTTGTATCAGCAGGTGTCCTGGAAAAGGCTGTTTCCTGGGCCTCCACACCCAGGAGGGGAGAGGGATAGAGATCAGAATGCCATAGCTGCAGAAATTCATAGAAAAGGAATTACCTTAGGCTGCGATAGCCTTAGGACCACCGCACTTTGAAACCTTTTAGAAATGTGTGTAGAACCAAGCCCCAAATGTCCTTTCTTCTTGACCTTTCAGTAACAGACAAGAGCATTTTCCTACATGGTTCCAGACTTAGCAAGAATCTGGGGGATGGGCAATAACGTCAACAACCAGGTAGAATGAGCTTCGTCCTAATACGCGTCAGGCGTTGTGAGAGGAGCTGGCGCTAACCCAGGGAAGCACACCAATTGCTCCCACCCGGCGCCGGGCGCAGTGGGGACTACTGGAGCTTCAGGCGAGGAGACCCCGCAGAGACCAGTGAGGCAGAGAAAGGCTTCCTGGGGAAGGTGAAGAAGGGGCGCCCCAGGCAGGCACCGGAGTAGCCACTGCCTGTTTACAACCCTGGACTCTTCGGACGGCTCAGTTAGCAATCCAGCTCCTGCTCCCACCCAAATCCTTCTAAAGGAGGGAGTGGACGTGCATTATTTTAATTCCCCCATCCCAGAGCGAAATCGCGCGGTGCCCTGAGTCAGATTCTCAGACCAGGGGTGAGTTGACCCCGGCGGGGCGTGACGGGGGCGATGTGCGGGTCCTGGTGACGTGAAGGAGGCCGGGGGCGGCGGGCTGCGAAGTGACGCGCGCTGGGACCACGCCACCCAAGCCCACGTGTGCACAAGATTTAAAAGTTGGTGGCGCGCTAGACGCGTTCAGTGGTCGGCCCCACGAGCTGAGCTCCAGGGACCCGGAGGCATCACCAGGGAACCGGCGCTGCACAGCGCAGAGTCCCAAGTCCAGAGCTCCGAGCTGCCCTGAGGCGCCGAGATGCCGCGATCACCGAGCCGCCGTCCTGGGCCACCCCCGGGACAGGTGTTTGTGGTGTCCCCGCTCCTGCTGCTGCTGCTGCTGCTCGCCTGGTGCACGGGCGCCTGCGGAGGTAAGACGGCCCCCAAACTCCCCGGCACCCGCCGCAGTCCAGCCACGCGCGCTTCTCCGCGGCTCTCTATTGCTGACCCCGCCGCTCGCTCTTGGTTCCATTGCTCTCCTTTTCTTTTGGCTTCTAGGACCTACCTTTCCGAAGACCTCACGGGTTCTCGCCCCTGACGACAGGCGCAAGTCGCTGTAGCTGGGCAGTGGGGTGGCTCCGCTCAGAGAGTGTCCGGGCCCTGGCAAAGATCTCCAGACAAGGGGCAGGTTCCGGGTGGTGTAGACTTGAAGGACGCGACTTACAGCCCATGGCCCATGGGCAACGGAAATTAGAGAAAATTCAAAAGCTTTCCCTTTCATTGCAATTATTGAAGGTATCCATGGTTGAGGCAAAACCTGAGTTTGACGCTACACTTGCTGAGGCAGAGGTGCTTGGAGTGCCCCCAGCCTCTGCAGTGAGTGAGCTCGCGTTCTGTTCAGGTAATCCTGAGCAGCGAACCAGGTGCCAATTAGAAGGGGGAAAGAGAGGGCTCTGGGTCGTACAGATTTTCAGGCAGCAGGTTTGGAAAAGCATTTGAAACTTTCTCACCACGCAAAGTCAGAGACGCAAGCGTGCAAAAGAGCTTCCAGGGCAGTGTACAGCTAAAGCCAATTATGTGGCAGATGTGATTTGATAACAATAGAGGCTTTCCGAGCTTGGCCTAGAGGAACCAAACGAGAAAGGCAGGTCAGGATGGAGGTCTGAAGCTTTGGAGACGTGTCAGGGTACAGACGTACTAGTAGAAAGATCACTTCCCCGATTCTCTTTTAAATAATAATAATGATAATAATAATAATCATTATTATTATTAAACAATAATGATTATTGTTATTTACTATTATTATTATTATTATTATTATTATTATTATTCCGGGGATTAAACCTAGAGGTGCTCTACGACTGAGCTACATCCCCAGTTCTTTTTATTTTTATTTTGAGACAAGGTCTTGCTGAGTAGCTGAGGGCCTCACTACATTCCTGAGGCTGGCTTTGGACTTGAGATCCTCCTGCCTCAGCCGCCCAGGCAACTGGGATTACGGACCTGCAGTACTAAGCTGGGCTTTTTCCTTGATTCTCTAAATATTACCTTGCCTGGTACCCTGGGGGGACTACCATTCTACCCTGAACTCTGGGGGCCCCTTCAGTGCCAGTTCTTGCCCTGTTACAGCCATGACTTCTTTAGGTTAGCCTCAGGTTCTTTTAGCTTTCCTCTGTTCTTTTGCCAGTGTGGTAGAGATGGACTGACTGTTTTTGTCATTTTTCAAAACGTTGAGAACTTAAAATCACAACTGCAGATATTTTTCAGAGCTCAGACCAGCCCTCAATTAAGGGAAACAGAGGCTATTATTCTTTTCCCAATCTACTTATTTTTGTCATCATTTAATTGTTTTGGTTTTCTCCTTTCCTGAGGCATTGGAATGGGAGTGGGGGGGGGGGGGGGGGTCCCTGATTTGAAAAGCAAGGGAGTTTCACTGTGAAATCTAAGCTATTAGATTTAAGCTAATTAGACCTAAACTTCCACATAGGCAGTAGTGATGTGATATGACCTACACAAGGCAAGTATTCCTCCTTTTCAACTGTAAGTTTGTTTTTGGAAAAATTTAGATGATAACCAATGCCTTCTTGAGAAAGCAGAGTTTAAAAATTTTTTTTCTTTAATTGTTGATGAACACAATAACTTTATTTTATTTATTTGTTTGTATGTGGTGTTGAGGATTGAACCCACTGCCTCACACATGCTATAGGCAAGCAATCTACCACTGAGCCACAACCCCAGCCTGCAGATAGTTTCTTTTTATTCTAATTTGTCATATATGGCAGCAGAATGCAATTCAATTCATATTACACAAATAGAGCATAATTTTTCATGTCTCTAGTTGTACACAAAATAGAGTCACAACAGATAGAGTTTTTAAAGTTACATAAAGAAACTGTGCTTTCCATGCATGTTACGTACTGTGTGCTTGCAGTGATATTTTTTTGTATCTGTGGGAGACAACGGCCTTGCAGAGGGGTCAGTTTAGGCTGCTGGTAATGGAGCCGTAATAATGGAAGGAGCAATGACTGCTAGTTCCTAAAAAGGACGAGTCAGGTTTTATTTCCAAAAGAGCATATCTGTGGGCTAACCAATTGTCTCATGAATATCCTCAATATTTTTCAGGCAAAAGGATGAGATGCCTCCTTTGCTATCTAGGGGCCCTCTAGACTGCCCCTTTGTGTCTTCATTCTCCTTCAGACCTGACTTAATAATAAAAACCTAATTTTACTAAAAATGTGCTGGCGTGGGGCATGGAGAGAGATCAGTGTGATCTGCCTTAGTCCTGAGTCCTAAAAGATGATGGTGGGGGTAGAGGTGATGCATGTCGTACATAAGCAAAACTTGGAGACAATCTGCCTCGATCAATTATCATGTAAATGTGACTGGGTATAACTAAAAACAACAAAACAAATGTCACAAAGCCAGAGGAAAAATAAAAGTGTCAACAAATGCAGCATCCTCAGCACAAAATGAATTAGCAGAGCATACAATAGCAATTAGAATGGACCAGTCACAGATTCAGTGGATAGAAACAGTTCATTCATATAACATTATTAAAAGAAGGAAATTTCCTACTTAAAAAACACAATTTGGATATTTGTAGCAAACAATCACTTGAATAGGCCTCTGACAATAAGTGATCTAATGCCCAAGACTAAATGCAGTCGTGTCTTTTCCTATCTAGGTCCCTATTCACCAAATAATTCTCAACATTCAGTCAGCAGTAACAATTTCTCATTTTCTAACTCTGCACTAACGTGCCAATAATGAGAAAAGAAAGTTGACACCATCTTTCAAATAATCAGTTCTGTTTTACTAGATAGGACTGGAGTATAAATATGCCAATGAAACAGATAAAAAAAAAAAGTGCAGTTTTTATGATACAGAAGATAGTGACACTGTGAAAATATGGAAAGTGACCTGAATCCTGCTTTTGCAAAGTACTGTATAATGCCCACATCCAAGGTGATATGGTTTGAGTGTGTCCTACAAACATTCTTGTGTTGGAACCTTGGTCTCCCAGTGAGGCAGTACTGAGGGGTGTTGGACTCTAAGAGGTGGGGACTAGGTGGGATCTAGTGGGAGGTAGTTTGGTCATTGGAACATTGCCCCAGAAGGGATTATGGTAGCGCTCATGGGACTCCCTTTAGTTCCTGAGAGAGTGAAATGTTATTTTAAAAAGCAAGACTGGCCTCTTCCTTCCTCTCTTACCATGTGATCACTCTTGCAGACACTCCCATCTGCCAGGAGACCCTCAGAAGAGGCTGACTTGATAGGGCCATGTGATCTTGAACCTTTAGCTTCCCAAACTGTGAGCTGAATAAGCCCCTTTCCTTTAAAAATTACCCAGACTCAAGGATTTTGTTATGGCAATGGAAAACAGACTAATACACAGATTAATATCTTGAGAGGGAAATCACATCAACTCTAGTTAACATATAGACAAATAAAAAATAATTCTAAAAAAAAAGGAAAAGGAAAAATAATTCTCTCTTATGTTTGGGTTTGGCCACAGGATATTAGTGACTTAAAAAGGTCAGAATATGATTTGCCAGAAAACTGTAACTTTGGATATGTGTTTGTAGTAGGGTAAGCAAGTTATTATTGAGAAATATTTAAGATTGTTTATCTACCTTAAATAGTTGTTCCATGAAAATGGATTCAGTCAGGTCCTGACTCCATGACCTCTATAAGTTATTTCTAATCCTCAGTACCATATAAAATATAATTAACTACTGTTATTAATGTTATTTTTAGAATGTAAATGAAATAGTAAAAACTTGTAAAAACTCAAGGTAAGACTTGATTACAAAGTGGTAGAATTGGTGGTGCGGGATTACTCTTTGGGTCTGTAGTTGGCCCTACTATATTTGAAATCTGCCTTTGCTACATGTATATTTTAGGTGGCCTTGGGCAAATTACTCAACCCTTCCTTTCTTCCATTTCCTCATCTTTAACTGGGAATAAAAATATCATCATTGTGAAAGGTTGATATGAAAATTAAAGGACTTTTGAAATACTTAGTATAACATCAGGCATCAAATAAATGATCAATGTTAATAGGTGCAATGTGAGTATTTTTTTTAATGGTCCCTGAGTGAATGGTCTGTAAACTTTTTAAAAAAATATTTATTTATTTGTTTTAGTTATACACAATGCATTTTTTTTTTTTTTACGTGGTGCTGAGGATCGAACCTGGGCCATGCACGTGCTAGGCGAGCACTCTACCGCTGAGCCACAACCCCAGCCCAGTATTTGTTTTTTTAAAAAGTTCTCTTCTTTAGGACTATTTTTACAGTCAAATCAATTTTATTTATAAACTACTACAAACTGTAGTACAGTACATTTTCAGATATTGAAAACCATGCAAATACATAGGTCAGAAGTTTATTTTTTAAGTATTTAATTTTGCTACATTTTAAATCTCTAAAAAGAAATTTAGCTGGGTATGGTGGCACAAGCCTATAATCCCAGCTATTCAGGAGGCTGAGGCAGGAGAATCACAAGCTCAATGCCAGCCTGGGTTATTAAGTGAGACCCTGTCTCATAGTTAAAAAATAGAAAAAGAACTGGGGATATAGTTCAGTTGTATAGCACCCCTGGGTTTCATCCCTGGTACTGTAAAAGAAAAAAATTATAGTTTTATTTTACTACAGGATGTTTTCTTGTTTTAGTAAAGATAACTATATGTATATAAGACCATAATGCTAATTATATTTAAATATTAGTAAAACCAGAAAAAAATAATTGAGATAATATTTATTTATGATTTGCATAGTATGAATTATAAAATTAAACCTATGGAGAAAATGTTATTTTAAAGGATGTAAACTGGGTCATGTTTTTATTTCAATAATAATTAAGGATCTAACAAATAATGTTTTCTCTTACTTTACAAGCAATGCTTTTAAAAGACCTTTATTATGATATAATTTATATACCATAAAATTCACCAGTTTTAAGTATATAATTGAGTGATATTTTAGTAAACTTACAGAGTTGTACAGTTATCTTGGCAAAGCAATTTTAGAATGTTTCCATAACCCCTAAAGATTAGTTGTATACATTTGCAATTAATCCCCATCCCTGCTCCTAGCACCAGGCAACCACCAATCTTTGTATGATTATAAATATAAAATTTTCTGGACATTTCAAATCATATATTTGGTTTATACAAATAGCTTATTTGACAGCACAAGGTTCCTAAGGTTCATCCATGCTGTATGTATCATTAGTTCATTTCTTTTCTTATGGCCAAAGAGGATTGCATGGTATAGATATTTTATTTATTTATTCCCCTGTTGATGGAAATTTGGATTGTTTCTACTTTGGGGCTAGTATGAATAATGCTTCTCTGAACATTCGTATACAAGTTTTTATGTAGACATATAAGTAATTCATTCTTGAGAAGAATATCTTTATAGTATTATTAAGGTTTATTTTATGTCTTTTCATATAAAATTGAATGCTGAACTATCCAATTGAAGTAGGTGGTTAGTGATATACAGTGAAAAATGAGAAGCAACACCTGAAAAGTAATTATATATGGATATTTAATTTTAAAAGAAATGCTATAAAATTAACATGTGAATATAACTTGACTTTTAGGTGCTCCAATATTTCCTCAAGGATTACAGCCCGCACAAGAACTACAATTGTGGAACGAGGTAAAGAATTATTCTCATACAAGTTAGTGGAAACTTTCTCTTTGAAATTTTCATGGCAAAATGAAATAATGTAATTGAGCTTTGAGACAACTACAATTTTTACCAACATTCTCATATAAGAGAAGTATTGGTTTTATTAAAATAAAAGATGGAAAGAAACAATCACTATAGTAAATGGTAAAGTAATAAGAAATTAAGTCTTAAAATAGGCTAACTATAATAAATGTGAATGTGCTAAAATATACCACTTTAAAAAAAAAAACAGGGATTTTCAGATTTGAAATTTTTTTCATTATTGTTAAAGATCCAGAAGTGATTATCTGTAAGAGTCAACACTTAAAATAGGAAACAACAACAAAATCAGGCTAAGTATAAAATGATGAAATATGATGTACCAAGAAAATATGAACTGAAAGAAAATCAGAGTAGCAGCCTTAATATCTGATAAAATAGAATTCAAATGAATGAACCATCATAACACACAAATAGGAATCTTATATGCTGCTAAAAGAATAACAGACAAGAAGGTACAACCATTTTAATACATACTACCAAAACCACCCCAATTTTTAAAAAACAGGTAAATCAACAATTGTAATTGGAAATTTTAACATGTCTCTCTCAGAAACTGATAGTTAAAGTGGATAACAGGCAGTGGATATATCAAATACCTAATTATACAATAGATTAATTTGAGCTATTGAAAAACTTACACTGGATAGGGTACACATTCTTATTGAAAATAATTGGAGCATTAAAAAAATAGAATATATGGTAGAACAGAAAGAAAATTTTCACAAATAAGAAGGGCTATGTCTTAAATTTTTCTAACCATAATACCATAAAATAAGAAATTAATAATGAATGTATAACTTGAATATCCCATCTGTTTGGAAAATAAGTAGCACTTTGTTAAATAACCCTGAGGTAAAAAGAAAATTAACAAAATACTTAGAACTGAATGACAAAAACATTGTAAGTCAAGATTTGTAGGCTAACACGTTATAATATGTGTTAGAATATACTATACATAATATCTATTTATCTACAATTTCTTTCCAACTACAGTTTTAACTATAGCCTAAAATGAAAAAAAAAAATGAAGATAGACAAGTTATAGACTGAAAAGGGTAGACAACCAAGAAAACTGGAGACTAAAATTTTTTTAAAGTATTATGAACAATTGACTGTGGTGATAGTTGCACATTTCTGCGAATACACCAAAAACTATTTTTTTTTTCTTTTTTTGGTACCAGGGATTGAACTCAGGGACACTCAACCACTGGGCCACATCCCCAGCCCTTTTTTGTATTTTATTAGAGACAGGGTCTCACTGAGTTGCTAAATGCCTCGCCATTGCTGAGGCTGGCTTTGAACTTGTGATCCTGCTGCCTCAGCCTCCCAAGTGCTGGGATTACAGGCGTGTGCCACTGTGCCCGGCTATACCAAAAACTATTAAGAGTACATTTCAAATGGTAAATTGTATGGTATGTGGATTATATCTCAGTAAAATTTTTACCAAGAATAAGTATCATAGACAGTTATATGGCAATGATTTTGAAAACTTAGAGGAAATGGATAAATTCTTAGAAAAATATCTGATGCCAAAGGAAGGTTCAGTAGTGATATGATGAGCTCTAAAGAAACACTTTCTTTCCTCATTTTATTGGCCATGCCATATATACTCTTATATAGTCAATGTTCTAAAGCTTCTCCATAAATCATAAAACATGCTCTAGAATTTGGACATACAGATTTTATCTAGTTAAGGAGTTTACTTCTTTTCCTATCTCACTACATTTTGAAAATCCTAAATAAACTTTGAACTTAAGTACTTTGTGTTAATTGAAGAGAAGCAATGTTTTTTTTTTCTCCTTTAGTCTATAGTTGTGATGAATTAAATTACTAAATTTCTTGCTCTCAGATGATTAAAACTAATATAAGAGTATAGAAGATTTGGGGATATAATACAAATATACAAGCATCAATAGCCAGGCATGGTGGCACATGCCTATAATCCCAGATACTCAGGAGTCTGACATAGGAGGTTCACCAGTTCAAGGCTAGCCTTGGCAACTTAGAAGGCTGTCTCAACCCTGTCTCCATTTTACATAAAATCTTAGAAAGGGCTGGGAATGTAGCTGGGTGATAGAGTGTTTACCTAGTATGCAAAAGGGCCTGGGTTCAATCCCTATATCACACACACACACAAAAAAAAAAAGTAAAAAAAAAAAAAAAAGCCACAAGCCGGGCGCGGTGGTGCACGCCTGTAATCCCAGCACTTTGGGAGGCTGAGACAGGAGAATCGTGAGTTCAAAGCCAGCCTCAGCAATGGCGAGGCACTTAGCAACTCAGTGAGACCCTGTCTCTAAAGAAAATAAAAAAAAAAAAAAAAAAAAAAGGGCTGGTGATGTGGCCCAGAGGTCAAGTGCCCCTGAGTTCAATCCCCGGTACCAAAAAAAAAAAAAAAAAAAAAAAGCCACAAATGTTTATTTTCACTAGGAAAAAGTAACTATATAGTTTAAAATATTAAAGTTGGTTCTGCAAATCTGTGAGTTCTGCAGCTACAGATCCAATGAACCATGAATCAAAAATAATTGGACTGGGGTTGTGGCTCAGAGATAGAGTGCTCACCCACCATGCGTGAGGCACTGGGCTCCATCCTCAGCACCACATAAAAATAAAAAATAAAGATATTGCCGGGCGTGGTGGCACACGCCTGTAATCCCAGCACTTGGGAGGCTGAGGCAGGAGGATCACGAGTTCAAAGCCAGCCTCAGCAATGGTGAGGCACTTAGCAACTCAGTGAGACCCTGTCTCTAATAAAATATAAAAAACGACTGGGGATGTGACCCAGTGGTCGAGTGCCCCTGAGTTCAATCCCCAGTACCAAAAAAAAAAAAAAAAAAAAAAAAAAAAAAAAAAAGATATTGTATTCACCTATAAGTAAAAAATAAATAAATAAATAATTGGAGAAAAATTGCATCTGCCTTTACCATGTACAGATATTTTTCTTGTCATTACTCCCCAAACTAGACAGTGTAACAACTATTTACATAGCATTTACATTGTATTTGGTATTATAAGTAATATAGAGATGATTTAAAGCATACAGGATGGTGTGGGTAGATTATATGCAAATATCACACCATTTTATAAAAGGATTTGAACATTTACAGATTTTGGTGTTGTTGGAGGATGTTGGAACCAATCCCCTAAAGATACTGAGAAACAGCTGTGTATCATTCACAGTGGCAACAAAGATTATAAGTATTTAGAAATTAACCTAACCAAAATTACGCAGTAAATTTATGCAGAAAAAAATCAATTCTAATAAAGGAAATAGATGATGATGTGAATATATGGGGCAACATTTTTTCTAATTTAGTATAATAAAGTATCAAATCCCCCCAAGTTAATCAGTGCAAATCCCATAAAATCAATTCAGTTCCAATCAGAATAATTCCATGTAGGTTTCTGAAGAAACTCGTAAGGGACTGGGAGTATATAGCTCAGTGGTAAAGTGCTTGCTTAGCATGCATAAGGCCCTGGGTTTGATCCCCAGCACCACACACACACACACACACACACACACACACACACACAACAATTTCTAAATTTAAACTAAAGTTGACATAGAAAAATAAAGATCTACAAATAGGCCTGGGATTATGGCTCAGTGGTAGAGCGCCCTTGCCTTGCATGTGTGGGTCACTGGGTTCAATCCTCAGCACCACATAAATAAATAAAATCAACTAAATTTTTCGAAAAAGAGATCTACAAATAGCTAAGGGGATTTTGAATTCAAAGAGTTAAAAGTAGGAACTTTCCCTACCAGATTGTCAAGACATACTATAAAACTGCCATAATAAAAAAGGTAAGGCAAAGCCACAAGAACAGAGAAATGAACTAATGGCATGAAGACTAGAGATTGGAGAACACAGCTGTCACCATCAGTACCCTGCCACATCCAATTGGCATTCACCAGCCCAGAGTTCTCCAAACTTATGGTTTCTAATTACAGGTATCCATGGCTCTGCCTGCCCTACCTGTGCTCAGGTGACCAGAAGTGCCCCCAGGCACTGAGATCAGCCCTCAATGGGTGACCAAAGGGAGCTGGTAGATAAATACCTTAGCTGTCTCACCCCCTTATTTGGAATTTCTCTGAGGTGTGTTCTACACTGTCTTTCAGAGTTTCCTGGACAGATTGTGCCCCAGTTACTGTGGTTAACCTGCTCAATAACCTGCTCAATAACATACCTTTATCGGATTCCTTTTATTCCCTGTTTTGCTTCTCCATTCTTCTATCAGGGTTTAATGGCTTACCTCCCAAATTATCTACTTTCATGCACGTCCTTATCTCAAGGCCTGATTCTGGGCAGAACCCAGGCTAAGACAGAAATGCCCACACACATAAACTTCACCTACAATAAAAGTAACACCAGAACTCAATGGGGAAAGAAAAGGTTGTTTGGCAAATGCGGGTTGAGAAATTGGCTCACTGTATAGAGACTAATAAAACTGACACCCTATGCAAAGATGAGATCCATGTGGATAAAAAACCTAAATATAAAAGGCAAATTCTAGAGTTAATGAAAGATATTTTAGGAAATATCTTTGTGAGCTAGGGTCAGGAAAGACTTCTTAAATAAAATTTTAAATATGGACCATAAGGCCCAAAACATAATAAATCGAGTTACATTAAGAGAAAAAACTTCTTTCAGTAAGGGACTCCAGAAAAAATTAAGAGCTTTTGAAGAAAAATACTGACAATATCTACAACTGATAAAGAACTGCTTCCCTAGACCATTCAAGAATCACCATCAAATCAGCTGGATAAAGATGGGAATTCACCTGGGAAAACTTGGAATGGAACCACCATTTGACCCAGCTATCCCACTCCTCCGTCTATACCCAAAGGACTTAAAAACAGCTTACTACAGGGACACAGCCACATCAGTGTTCATAGCAGCACAATTCACAATAGCTAGATTGTGGAAACAACCACGATGCCCATCAATAGATGAATGGATAGGGAAACTTTGGTATATATACACAATGGAACACTACTCAGCACTAAAAGAGAATAAAATTATGGCATTTGCAGGTAAATGGATGGAGTTGGAGAAAATAATGCTAAGTGAAGTCAGCCAATCCCAGAAAACCAAAGGTCGATTGATTCCTTTGCTATGATGATACTGAATTATAGTGGCAAGGGAGGGGGGATGAGAGGAATGAAGGAATGTTAAATAGAAAAAAGGGAGAGGGGAGGGAGAGGGGCAAGGGGATAGAAACAATGGCAGAAGGAGTTGGACATCAATATACTAAGTGTGTGTATAAAAACTCAAATGGTATGAAAATACTTTGTGTAAAACCAATGACTTGGAAAATTGTGCTCTTTATATGTAATATGAAAGGAATTGCACTCTAAAAGCATGTATAACAAATTTAAATTAAATTAAAAAAAGATGAGAACCCAAAATAAAAATAATCAAAGGATAAGAACTGATAGTTTACAAACACGAAAGACCCAGAGCTCAACAAGCATCTAGAGAGATGCTCAAATTCATTGGTAACAAATAAATGACAATTAGGACAACAGTGTTATTTCCTACTCATTAGACTGGCAAAAAAAAAAAAAAAAAATAGAAATCATTAATGGCATATGTTCAAAGGGATGTAAGGTATACAAACCCTCATGCATTGCTGGTCAGGGTGGCTTGTTGACTGGTGAAACCATCTGGAAAGCAGCCTAGATACCCATGATCTAGCATTGTCTCTTCTGGATATAGAGTCCGAAGATATTCTCCATATGCAGAAGACATAGCAATTCTACAAAGAGGTTGATTGCAGCTTTGTTTGTAGTGGAAAGAATTGGAACCCAGCTGTCCATTCCTGGGGAGTGGGTAGGTAATATATGATGGACATACATTATAAAGTACTGTACTTATAGTGTGTTAGAAGCAACAAATTAGTTGTACAGCCAGTACCATGGATAGATCCCAAAGTATAGTGTTAAGTGAAAATTCAAAAAAAGAAAATACCATACATTTAGACAAAACATGTTTTATAAAAACACACACAAGCATAGGATACACATTAAATAAATCAAGAATTGCCTATGGAAGGATGGAATGGGAGTAAATAAAAATGCTGAAATAATAAATACTAGAATAAGGCTAATGATGATAGTGAGCTATGAACTGGGGAGAATACCCTTTGTACCTAGGCCACTCCAACAAAATACAAAAGGGGAAAAGCAAGATGGAGAATAAATTCCTGGTCCTAAACAGTCTTTAAGAATATGGAAATTCACAAAACCTATTATGAGGGTCTCTGCCTTGGTAGAAATATAAAACAAGATGAAGAACAATTGAGACAAGAGATAATAATGTATAATACAGAATCATTTATTTTGGCTTGAAATCATCTGTTTTTTATGGAAAATCTTTGGAAAAATATTTTAGACAATATTGCTGGAAGAAGACTTAAGAGTGGTTAAACACTATAAATTATTGAATAGAAAAAGATATTGGGGCTGGGATGTGGCTCAGTGGTAGGGCGCTCGCCTAGCACGTGCGCAGCCCGGGTTCGATCCTCAGCACCACATAAAAATGCATTGTGTACAACTAAAAGAAAATAAATAAATATTTTTTAAAAAAAGATATTTAAAGAAGATGCTTAGATCATATAGTTAATTTTTCTGCTGGAGGTTTTAAAAATCATAGAGCTATTCAGACACTAGAAAAACATACTGACCTTATATAGAGAGACTGAACCATTTTCAAATAGCTTCACCAAAGGTCTTTACAGAGTTCTCAAAAGCACTTAGTGGTCCTTGAAACCCTTAGAGCCATAAGCTGAGTGAAATAAACAAATGGTTACCCAAATGGAAGATGGGCAAGCAGTGTTGCTGTACCTTTCAAAGAAATAAGAACAAAGACTGGAAAGCTTTGCAGTGACTTCCTAATTTGATTAATTAGGTTTTTAGAAATTCTGATGTTTTCACTCAAACAACATTGAGGCACTGATTCATTAGTACTGAGGTTCAAAGGTTCTCTGTTCTTGGACACAGATCACCTCACAGATATGGGCAGCCAGGCTTGTGAATGGACAACATTCCCCTGAGTATTAATGCCTTTAGATACTTCTGTAACACAAATGTTCCAGAAGGAACCACGTCTTCCTAGCCAACTAAAGCAAAGGCCACATAGCTGGAGTCAGTTTTTAAAGCTTTGGTCAAAATTCAGAGCTTCAGAGAGCATCTTTTGGGTTTTCACTCTCAATTGATTTCTCTTTTTATTTATTTATTTATTTTTTTTGGCAAATTCAATTCAATTTAATTGAAGAATTTTTAAAAATATGTTTTAGTTGTCAATGGACCTTCATTTTATTTATTTATAAGCAGTGCTGAGAATCAAACCCAGTGCCTCACACATACTAGGCAAGTGCTCTACCACTGAGCCACAACCCCAGCCCCAGTTGAAGAATTTTTATTGGACACTTATTCTGGGCAAGTCATGTTGAGCTTGCCTCAAGAAGTTTATCGTGTGTGTGTGTGTGTGTGTGTGTGTGTGTGTGTCCTCTTGTATCCATGATTCTGGGTTTGTATGTCATGGAAGATGGACATCCAAATATTCCCCAAATATTTTTGATATACAGAGAAGACAAGAAGTTCTATGAGGATAGAAAGGAGGTGACTAAAAGCTTAGGCTTTTCTGCAATGTCTCACACCTTCTTATTCTCTATATTAGAAAAACATATGTTTTAGGACATGATCAAGTTGGCAGCAGTAAGGAGCTTGATAAATTTATGACTGAAAAGTGTGATAATCTGCCCCTTTCAGTTTGGTGTGAGAATACAAATTAAATTAAATCGATCAACAAAGGATTCTGGGATGGGAAGAGGTCTCTGAGAAGTTATGCCACAAACAGGACTCAAACTAAATCATTTCAGACACACAAGAATCAGTGCCATTTTTTACCGTGCCATCTGAAAAGGTCACCAAAGAAATAAGTCCATAAACAATTCTTGAAATCCAGCTTAGTGCTTAACTTCTCAGCAGTTTTTTTTTTATGATTAATATAAATCTCTTATACTACAATTTAAAGTCTCAAAGTTTTCTCTTTATAATAAAAGCTGAGAACAGAGAGTTCAACAAATATGTGTTATAAAATATAACTCTTATCTAATGCTGGTTTCATGGTAGAGAGATGGTGGATTGTTCATGTGGTCCTAAGAGTATTTCCTGCATGCTATGTATCATGCGATGATCATGTTAAGTTTTCTGTGACATTGGGTTCATGGGTAATAAGGAACAGTAACAAAGGATGCTCAATTTTGAGGCCCTTCTTTAGTCACTTCTCACATTTCCCAGGCTGAAACAGAAGTTCTTGTTCTCGATGTTTGAGGCATCTTTATACTTTCTGGTGATTCCTATCAGCTGTTATTGGGGTTGTATACCCCTGTGGCTGGCTGTGAAACTTGAGCAAGTCCCAATTCCAGGACTTGCTGCATAAAGTTTTAGGGACTTCTCTCTTTCATAGTCCATATCCTAAACTGTCTTGGAACTTTGATTACTGTTTTGTATGTAACTTGACTTTGTAAAATCTGTTTTCTGCTCTTTTCTCTCTATTTCCAGGATATAACTGACTTATTTGTTTTCTACAGATAGACGATGCTTGTTCATCTTTTCTGTCTGTTGATTCCCAGACTCAGGTAATTTCAATTGCAGGTGTTTGGTAACAATGTAGGCATTTATATAGTGTTGGAATTCTCTACTTGTGTCTTCAGACCTTTATGGACTCATCAAAACATGTCAACATATTAGATATTATTACATCACCTGCAGGTAATAATCAGTACTATGTGCTTGTGTTTTGAAATGCTTGGGCTTTTATCTTTAAATAAACTAGATTTATAGATAATGTACATTTTGAGAATTTTGGAATGTCAAATTAGAATTCTAATTTCAGCATCAAATTTTGTGTTAAATTTAAAATACTCTTGCTGTATTAGAGGGCTAAAATTCTATCCCCAGTTGAGTTTGAAACCTATTGATAAACTTATTATGAGTCAGACTTATGGAAATCAAAGTTTTATCATTATAACTGAAAACTCAATTTGAATGTGGCTTTAGATCTAGTGCCAAGTGTGTTGGTCCCCAGATGTAAATTTGCCTGCAAGTCTCAGGCTGTGGCTCTGAACCTCCCACCAGAGTCAGGTTCTCAACCTCAGAGCCAACACCAGCCAAAGTACTGGTTCCCTACCAAAAAGGCTGAACATGCCCAACATCCCCTTCCCAATTCACCCATCAGACAGCCAGCTTGCTCCTCTTCCATGGGAGTTAAGCAGGGGTTGCAGACAGAGGCCAAGAGGGCTAGTCCAGCTTCTCTACACAGAAACAGGAGGGAAATAAGTACGTTCTCCTTACATGATCTGTGCTGGATGTGCTGTTCCTCCATGTCTGAGTGTAGAGAGAAGACAGTTCATCTAATTATCTTGACCTTCTTAGTCCCTATCACTGGCCTCCTGGACAGAGATGAGTATGTTTCTGTTACAAACTTCCTACGTAGTCCTGCCAAGGGGCCCAGGCTGTCATTCACACAGTCCTTGTAGATAGCTGTCCTGACTGGGGTAGAGCATAGTCTTGTGAAGTGCTGTATTTTACCTAGCTCTGCCCAGTCCCCAGGCTAAGAAGGATCAGGAAGTTAGAGGCATTAGGTGGTAAAGCAAGATTAGGATCATAATAGGTGGCTTTTTATTCTTTTTCTTTTCTTTCTTTCTTTCTTTTTTTGACGTGTGTGCACTGGAGATCGAACCCAAGAGCATGTTACCCAAAGAATGTTGACAGATGTATAATATGAGATGTATATTAGCATATAAGTGTTTCTTTTTTTAAATTTTAACGTGGATAGACACAATATCTTTATTTATTAAATTATTTGTATGTGGTGCTAAGGATCGAGCCCAGTACCTCATGTGTGCTAGGCAAGTGCACTTCCACTGAGCCACAACTCCAGCCCCCAAGTGTTTCTGTTGTATATAAAATTCAGAAACATCTTCAGAATCATTTTTATATTTGAAGTACCAGGAGGGTGAATTTCAAAGCACTCATTTAAACGGCCGTCAAGATAAACCAACCTTTTATTGGTTTCAGTTCTGTGTAAGAAGAGCTTGGTAAATTTGCTACTCAGTCTTTTACACTTACAGTGCAAATTATAATGTACTTTGCTACATTTTTAAAACATCATTAATTTTCACCATATTATTTTATTACTTATTGATTATCTGAACAGTGCTTTAAAGTGGTTTTGCCAAATAGAAAATAAAAGATTTTTAAGGCCCATAAATTAAAAATAAAATAGTAAAATTTTCATATATAAAAAAATCCTTGGGGCTGGGGTTGTAGCTCAGTGGTAGAGTGCTAGCCTAGCAAGTGTGAGGCACTGGGTTCAATCCTCAGCATCACATAAAAACAAATAAATAAAAGGTATTGTACCCATCTACAACTAAAAATATATATATTAAAATTTTTTGAAAAATCCTTGAAGTATGTTTGAGAATAACAGCTTCTTATAAAAGGAACTAGAGCAAATGTGTTTGCTTTTAAACTTTTCCAGTCAAATTTAATCTTATTGCCAAGCCTCATCTGGCCCAGAAACCATATTCTAAGGAGAAACAACTTACATATGTAAATTTACTTTTAATGTCCAAATAGTTTTGTTTTACTGCTTTATATTTTGCATCATTTCCACATGGACCAGAAAAGGTACTTTAGGGATTTTTATTTTCAGATTTCATGGGGTGACCTGAAAGGGAACAAGTGAGAAAGGATGTATCGATCGATGTTCACATTCCCATTTTCTCTTGTTTGGCTCCCAACTGCCCAGGCTGGCAATGTAGCTCAGTGGCACAGCACTTGCCTAGCTTGCCCAAGGCCCTGGATTCAATCCAGAACTGAGGGATGAGGGGGGGGGATGGGAAACATTAGCTCTTAACTACAGGTTTAACAGAAAATGCCAATGCAGCACAGGAATATCTATAAGTGAGGTCATGCTCTAGTGAAAACCAGCCTTTCATGGGACTGGATGAGTGATTATCTCTTAGCACCCATTTCCTCTATCCATGAGAATAACTGTTGCTGTCCAGTGTACCTCATTCTTGTGTTTTAAGGACTGAATGCAAACTATGTACATGAAAGTGTTTGTAATTTATTGAAACACTATAAACATAAACCACTTAAAATTATTAATAAATATCTCAACAAATTGTATGGCAGGCAAAAAATAAAAAGAAGAGAAAAGCAGGCCTCTGATGCCAGGAACAACACACAGAGATACTGTGTCATGACTTTGACTCTATCTCTAACCACAACCAGCCATGCTAGGTGTGCCCTGTTGTTGAGAGGGTGAGAACATTGGCGGCTGTGAACAACTTTTTACATCTCTTCTAAATTAAGAGTAACTGTGGCCGTAAATCAAACCTAAGAATTTTACTCACCTTTAATCCTTCCAGGAACTTCCTGTATTGATGTCACCCCTGATTTCTGGCTGAAGAAACTGAAGTTTAGAGAGATTAGGTAACCGGCCCACTGCAACACAGCTATTAAGAGTAGAAATGGAATTTGCAGTGCTGTAGAGTTACAGCCTGCCTACATCCATAGCTCACGCTTTTAACCACTAATTATATTGCCCCCGACTGTCCCAGCTCTTCATTACTTCCAAAATGCATTTATTAAGCAATCAATTGTCTCGTGGTGGTACTGTGCTAGATCCTGCGCAGTGCAGGTTCTGCCCCTGCTTGTCCATTTGTGCTACTCCTTACCACACCCAGCTGGCTGCTAACCACAAAGAGCCCTGCCCTACTTCTGAGCCCAAATGCTTTGACAAACTTGATCCTGGGGAGTGCAGTCAGCAAGCTGGAAGGGTGGTACTCAGATTAAGGGCACCACACATGGCTGCTTCTCCTCCCGTTCCCATTGTTTGGGAGCAATTGCAGGATTTTCAAATTAGCCAATAATGAGTAATATTCAGCAAGGCTCATGGCTTTGGCATGTAGATGCACTTTGCTACAAGCTGGGCAGACTAATCCCTATTTGGCACTGCCCTGGTTACTCTTAGTCATAGAGTTTTATGATGGCAAATGCCGAGAACTGTGTAACTGGACCACAGTGGAGGCCTTAATCAGTGTGTGTATACAGCCTTTTTTAGTTGTTGTTTCTGTTGTTCTGGTTAGAAGGAAGAAGGAAGGTTTTACTTTTAATAGTCAAGTTTTTGTAATGAGACAAATCAAGGGATTCCAACAGAGTTTCAGTGGCCCACAGCAAGAATTCTTTACTGGGTAGCTAGAATATTTTTGTGCTCCTAACATTGTGAGTTACATCTCCTCTGCAGACACTGTGCAAGCAGATACATTTTCTCATTTCCTTAGGCATCCACTGCACTGAAGGAGTTTTGCTTTATGGTGATGGGAATTCTACCAAAGCCTCAGGTAAGGTTGAAATAGGGTTTTGGTTTTTAGGCAAAAGAAACATTGCCTAAAAAATTCTTGGACTGCCTCTTGGAACAAAGTATGCCCATTTGGGAAGTGTTCCAAGAGGAACTAGAAGAAGAAACATTGATTTTTTGGATAAGAAAAAAATACTTTAGTTTCTCTGTTGTCTGATAATTTAGGGTCATGTTAATAGAGTTTAGAATCATCTAATTGGGGAATTATATGCCTCCCTCAATTATAAAGTGTATTCCAGTCTGATGGGAGAAATTTGTGGTCATATTGGCTGTATTTTTCTCCCTGACTCATACTACAATTGGAGACCAGATGCATCTTTCTAAGCAGCCAAATATGTCTTATGGTTCAGGGGTTAGGATATTGTACTTTGCTGGCGAGTAGGAAACTAGGAATGCAAAAGTGGGGTTGGGGGTGTAGCTCAGTGGTAGCATACTTACCTAGTATGTTTAAAGTCTTGGTTTGAATCCCCAGCACTACCAAAATAGAAAGGGAAAAAAAAGTAAAAGTAGCAAAATCACATTGTCAATGTCAGTTTGAAAATTATATCCTTACTTTCATGTCCTGGTTTCTTATATAAATGATTTCATCGTTCCAGGAGAACATTTTGTCCTAAGACAAGATAGATAGGAACTTGAGTAAGCGTAAGCACTATACCTCATTTTTGCTTCCATATCTTAGGAAAGGGATTAAATTATTTTAAAACTACTGTATTAAAGATAAAAGTCTTGAGTTTAAAATTACATTTTTCATGAGTAACTAACTTAACCTGTGATCATTGGTGCACTCTAACCTGTATCCCTTCCATATATAAAAATTCAAAAAAAGACACCTTGATGGTTTGACTGTGTTCTGAAACTTTAGACACAACTATATATTATCTATTATTTTTTCTAATAAAGATAGAAGAAATGACAAAGTTGTGTATCCATCCTCTTTCTTTTATATTAAAAGAAAAAAGAGCAACAACAACAAAGAAAAAGAAATTTTATGACTCTTATAAACAGACTTTTGGAGGGGGAGAAGAGTGCAGAAAAGCTTATCGAAGAAAGCAAAATAACTCATAATCTTATTATTCAGTCATAACAGAGACAAGTATTTTGATGTGATTCACTTGGTCCTTTTCTCTGGATATTCCATCATGTAATTATATCATAATTTCCCACTCTACCATGTCGAACATGTAGGATGTTTCCAGTTTTTACTCTTATGAATAATGTTGTAAGGATTGTTGTTCACATTTTTCTTTATGAACAGTATTTATTTCTCATTTATTTTTAGAGTAACTGATACTTATTTCAGTTTTATATTTTATATGTAATGTACGTCACGTTTTTTAAAAAGCATATGGCCTAATTGTGAATTATAAATTTTAAATTTGTAAATGATTTTATAATATCTAAGATAATGATTATATATGTATTTTTAATAGGAACAAGATGAAAAAGATAATGTTAAAAGGGTAAGGTGATTTTTATAAATATATATAATTAGAAAACAATAAAAAATCCACTGAATTTTTTTATGTATTGCTCACTGTTTTTTCTTTAAACAGTTTTTATTTCATTATTCGAAGACACAGAAGTTGGGCAATTCAAATGTTGTGGTAAGTTGGAGAACTACTTGTTATTAGTCATCAGTATTAGTTAAAAGAAAGCATATGCTTTTGCAATTTATTTAGTATAACTTGATCAAAATTCAGATTTTTTACTTTAAAAGTTTATTATGTTGGTGAGAATGGAAGTCAATATTTATTATACATTTGATTTATTTTACATGTCAACAACTACATGTACATTATATTCATTCATTCATTCATTCAACAGTTACTTATTGAGTATCTTCTATGTGCTAAGTACAATTCGAAGTCTAGAAATATAGCAGTAAGCAAAACAACATTTAAAAAAGACATCCCTGCCCTCGTGGAATTTACAGTTTATGGGGGGTAAAATCAAGAAAAGAAAGAAAACATTATTTCTGGATGGCAGTTGGTGCAAGGAAAAATAGTTTTATGCAAAGCTTTTTAATAATTATTTAAAAAGAGGATAAAAAATAAAAATGTAATTAAATATAACTAGAAATATCCTCTTCTGTATGTATAATCCTTATTCCTTATCAATAATTGGGCATTTAATGGGAGAATTTACAAAGTTTAGCCAGGAAACCAGTAACATGAAATCAGTTCAGTCCAAACTTGTGTGTTTTCAGTGGTAGTTTTTCTTTTTATATGCATAGATTAAAAAAAAAAAAAGAAAGCTGAATGGGGCTGGGGGAAGTTCATTGGCAGAGTCCTTGCATGAGTGATACCCCGAGTTTGATCCCCAGCAAACACACACACACACACACACACACACACGTAATAAATTTACTTTGATGTTTCAAAGGTAACTATAAACTTAAATTCAGCTTTAAGTGTTCATCGCATGGAATATTCTGACATTTGCGCACTTGAAAAAGTTAGGTTAGACTGGCTATACACCAAATACAAGTTGGTTTCATGAACAGATAGCCATATATAGGGCTTAAGGTGATCTATTTGATAAACAATTTTAATATTAGTGAGAACACTGAAATTGACCCATACCTTAGAAAAAATGCAACCGTTATCAGGCAACTATGGCTCAGCTGCGTTTTCATTGTCTTCTCCTTGGCATCTTTACCTTTTAAGAAAACATATCTTTTCCCCATTTTTCACTATCAACACATTGTCATTTTCATTTCCCCAGTTGTCTTGCTCCATGTGTTTCCATTTTAAATATGTAATTTATAGAAGCAGGTTACTAGATAAGTGTATAGTTTAATCTTCCAGGTAAACATGCTCATAATGGAAAACTGATATTCACAAGTTGGTTTCATCTGGACCAAATTATTTTGAGTAAGTCTAGAAGCCAACAGATGGCTTTTTGCCTCCCAAAGAGGCGGTGAGGGGTTTCACTTGGCAGTTGAGGACAGAGCCGAGGCCCTCAGGAAACTGCGTTTCAAATAATAATAAAAATCTTATTCCATCTCTTGGCGTTTTCACCCCAGTTCTTTGAAGTGCTTACAAAGAGCTGTCTTAGATAACATCTTTAATTTCCTTTTTTTTTTTTTTTTTTTTTTTATGAGGGTGGGGGTTCTGGGGGCAAATTTAGTAGTAAAACAAAGCAAAGCAGGAAACCTTCTGTATGCCCAATGCTGAGAAACCCCGTGCTCATCTCGCATGTGTGTTCATGTCCTCTCAGTCATCTGTCGTGCATCCGTTGCTGCAGCTCGTTCCTCAACTGCATGAGAGAAGAATGAAGAGATTCAAAGTGGACGTATGTAACACCCACTGCATGTTTGCTTAGCCACTCTGTGAATTCCCAGTGTGACGGTTTATGAAATGCTTTTGTTCGGGATGAGCGGCATGCATACACTCTCTATTGCATACTCTCCAATGTACCAGCACCGGTGTACAAAGGTGTGTTCGCGATGGGGAAGAGAATTCGTCAACACCTGGCGCACCCCATGGTCTGCCCCTTCTCACCCAAGCCCCTGACATCAGGAAATCTGGGTTTACACTCCTTTCATAGCCCTCCCAGTGAGAAAACCTGCTCTTGGTGTAGGAAAGGACACCGCAGGGTGTCTAGTCTTTAGGAATAGGGGACTAAATAGAGTAAAATGTACTGTCCCTTGCATTCGTGTTGGCAAATAGCTAGGACAGAAAACTTCTTGTCCAAGTGTTAAAATGTTGGTAGGAGTAAGAATTGTGAAATATACAGATCATAAACTGAATGTACATAGTTTTTTTTTTCCCACATTTAACAACATATGACCTAAATCCTATGTGTAAAACGAATATATAACTGAATCAACATATTCTTAACTAGAAACTGTGGAATTTTAAATTATCGTTTAAGAAGAATCTAAATGTTTTTCAATGCTGAAAGTTCCTAGGCAATATTTTTAAGTAATGCCTTACATTGTTGGGACACATTATAATTTTCTCCTTATATTATCTCATTTTATTCTTTTGGGAAATCTGTTAGTATTTACACAAGTACTGTTACTTTAGTTTATAGAACAATTTAAAATAAAGGAGTTCCCCCAGATCAGACTAGAAAGACAAATTACATCGTCTTCTGACCTTTAATGTAGGCAAGTATTTTTTTCATCGTGATATTCCCTTTATAACTTAATCTTAGGCACTTTGTTTATTTTATTGTTAAATGACAAGCTTTATTATTAAAAGTTGAATTCAGGTCAAATTTTCCCTAATTTTTTTCTTTTTCTTTTCTTTTCTTTTTTTTTTTTTTTTTTTGTGGTGCTGGGGATTGAACACAGGGCCTTGTGCATGTGAGGCAAGCACTCTACCAACTGAGCTATATCCCCAGCCCATTTCCCTAATTTCAATACCATATTTACATTATTCTTCTTAAAGTCTTATCTAAAGTCTTCAAATACTTTAAAAATAATCATATAGTGTAGGCAAACTATAATTTTCTCCCTAAATTTTTCACATTTTAATACTAGGCTTCCATCAAGGACAGCACCTGCTGTTAATTTTAAAGAGAAATGTGAGAGAATGTAGTAGCCCCTTCAAATTTTAGAATTTCCAGAGTAAAAAAAAAAAAAAAAATGGCAATTGTCATTAGACTTCCTAAAAATTAATATATGCTTTTAAAGTGTTTTTGGCTTTTATTTCCCAAAAATGTTTGCTTACCTTAGAAATAGTGTATGATTTAAATTTATAGATCCAGTTTCTTAAAATACACCAATAATTATTAATTTAACAACTTTACTTTTTATTTACACATCCAAAGATAAACATTCAGTGTTGTGCTGGTTGAGCCCATCTGTGCATCCAGACAATTGGCTGAAGAGGTGAACTCTGACTGAATATTCTATACTGTCAGACAAATCCTCAAAGCATTTTGCAGCAAGTCAAGATTCCTGGGAACCTACAATAGAAAAGAATGTAAGAGATGATTTTTAAAAAGTGCAATAGTATTAATGTATAGATTTTTTTTTTTTTCTTTTGGTGGTGCTGGGGATTGAACTCAGGGCTCTGTACATGCAAGGCAAGCTCTCTACCAACTGAGCTATATCCCCAGCCCTATCATATAGAGGTTTGTTTTGTTTTGGTTTTTTTTGTGTGTGGTACCAGGGATTGAACTCAGGGGCACTCGACCACTGGGCCACATCCCCAGCCCTGTTTTGTATTTTATTTAGAGACAGGGTCTCATGAGTTACTAAGTGCCTCGCCATTGCTGAGGCTGGCTTTGAACTTGTGATCCTCCTGCCTCAGCCTCCCAAAGTGCTGGGATTACAGGCGTGCGCCACCGCGCCTGGCTAGAGTTTTGATAGTGAAATATTTTGAATATTTGAGAAAATGAATTTTCAGATCTTAATGCATTCAAACACTTTTTTGAATTTTGATTGCCATCTTCACATCTTTATCCCTATCTCCCAAATTTTGCTCTATCTCCAATGAAAAGACAAAAAAAAAAAACCAAAAAACAACAACAACAAAAAACCCTGTATGAGTTTTACATTTGAAAGTTTTAAATATTTGATGCATTTTAATTTGTTCTACCTTTTTTCTCTTTGATATAATATTCGCAAGAACTCTTCTCATGTAGGCAATTAAATAGTTATGTATATATTCTTAAATACTAATTTTTCAATCTTTAGTAGTTTTGGGGGTTACAGTAAAGATGAGAATTAAATTCAAATATTGAGAATTTAAGATGCATTTATTATAAATCAAGGATTTCCAAATTTAAATAAATATTAGAGCCATTTCTTAGAATTTAGCTTCTTTTATTTTTGTACTGGGGATTGAACTCAGGGGCACACGACCACTGGGTCACATCCCCAGCCCTTTTTTGTATTTTATTTAGAGACAGGGTCTCTCTGAGTTACTAAGTGCTTCTCCATTACTCAGGCTGTCCTGCCTCAGCCTCCCAAGTGCTGGGATTACAGGCTTACGCCACTGTGCCCGGCCATTTCTTGGAATTTAAGAATATGATTTACTTATATTATGAAATATTTAAAAAAGGTTTTGATTGATAAATTTTATGATGATTGTCATTCTGATAATACTTTTATAATCAATAATTGTTAATGGAAATAGGAAGCTATAAACTAATTTTATAAAAAACATAAATGTTAAAAGATTTTTCCATGAAGTTTGAAAGGACATATTTAAGAAAAGAAACACTACAAAATATACCCATTATGAGTAATTCATTTGCTCCTATTTTTTTACTACCATGCTGTACAAATAATTAGAAAAATCTCTTTTAAAATATCATTGAATAAACATGGTTTACCAAAGTTGTCCCTTCAGTTTCAATCTACTTACCTATAGAAATATTGTTTTGACAAAATTCTGTTTTATATTTTTTGGTATATATGTGTATATACCAAAACACACACACACACACACACACACACACACACACACACATTTAGTTGTAGATGGGCATAATACTTTTATTTTATTTTTATGTGGTGCTGAGGATCGAACCCAGTGCCTCATGCATGCCAGGTGAGTGCTTTAACACTGAGCCACAGCCACAGCCCATATTTTTTGGTTTTGCCACAATTCTTATTTATATTGTTTCTGGCACACGTATAATGCATACAACATATATTTTATTTTATGTGTTTATTTCTTTACTTATATTTTTTTGAGACAGGATCTTGATATGTTGCCCAGGCTGGCCTTGAACTTGTGATCCTCATGCTCTGTCTTCCCAAGTAGCTGGGATTACAATAACATGTATTTTAAAGAAATTATTTTATTCTAACAAAATGGTGAAAGGAGATTTTAAATATAATTAATAATGATATGCCTGGCAGTTACCTTTCTACCTGCCGATGAATACACGTACAGTTGACAAAATTCCTAAAAAAAGAATGTGTTATGTTGATAAGAAAAATGTTTTTAAATATAGTATTCTGATGATACTGCTAGTTGTTGAAAATTTTCAGGAAATAATATGATTCTCTACTGATATTAATTATTTACTCAAGTCCTTGATGCTCTCTGTGTTTATAAGAGTTGAAAGTAACTTTGAGCTTCACTGTGCTCTTTAGAAGAGTTTTCACTTATTTTTAGCGTTGTTTGATTTGTAATGCTCTCCTCTTTTCTTCCAGGAAGAATTCCAAAGTCCTTTTGCAAGTCGAAGTAAAGGATACTTTTTATTTAGGGTATGCACATGCTGTACTTTTAAAACTCAATTATATCAAAATTAAAAATACTTCTCACTGAACATTTAATTAACTCATATGTTTTAAAGTATATTGCTATTTGACATCAGATGTTACAGTCTGACATTCAGTTCTGTCAGTCTTATTGCTTTTAAACCACAGCACCTTTAATCTTTTCTTTGATTCACTACTCATATTTGTAAATACCTCAAGTAACATTCACCTACTTGATAATTTAATTCCATACTATTTCATATACAAGATATAAATGTCTTAAAGACACATTATTCCTTAAGTTCCAAGGAATCACTTGCTAAATTTTTTAAAATTTTATTTGCTAAATTATTGATGCAATAGATTGGAAAAGTTGTGACTACTTTCATAAATTTTTAAAATTCAACGACTCAACTACAATAGTTTATGTAGAAAAAAATTGTGATTGCATTTCTCATTTTGTATGTCCAAATTTGTGTATGAAATCTGGGTTTATTTCTAAGAGGCTATACTTTCTGAAATATTTGCTCCTTATTACATTACCAGAAAAAAATAATTCATTCATTCAACAACAATTATTGTACTTCTACTGGGGATGGACATTGTACCAATGCATGGGAATGAAAACAGGATTCAATTCCCACACCCTAGGAGTTTATAGTCTAATAGAGGAAATAGATAAGTAAACAAATACAAAATATAGTCATTCTTTAGTATCCACCCCTAGCACATCTTTCTATATATTATAAATCATCTCTAGATAACTTATATTACTTAATATAATGTAAATGAAATGGAAATAGTAGTTATATTGTTTAGGGAATAATGACAAGAAAACCAATTCAGTATGTGCTTACTAGAGATGCAGTTTTTGCAAGAAATATTTTTGGAGGTGGTTCATATATGGAAGGCTGACTGTCTTGTGTTAAATACATCTTTTGTCTGGGAGATATGGAGTAAAAAACACTTAAGTTGGAAAGTGGAGGAGATACAGAGAAGTATTCATGGGCTGATATCTGCAGAAATTGCTTGATGAAATATTTAGTTGAAAATTATCAGTTTTACTCTGAAAGCTAAGGGGAGACCATAGGGTAATATTCGTATTTTGGAAAATAATTCTAACAGCAATTTGGGAGAGTAGATTGGATGAAGGAACTAGATTGACAGCAGGAAAACATAATACTGAATAACTGTGACTTCAGTAAGTTATTTTTGGTTCATATCAAATTAAATTTCAGAACATTTCTTCTAAAAATTTGACACCATCAAGGAAATAAGCAAGATCAAATAGTATGTAATTTATTGTCGGTCTTCAGCAGTTTTAACAGCGTCTTAGAACTTGTTAGTAATAAAATTTTGGGGACCACCTCAGACTTACTAAATCAGAAACTCCAGCTATGGGGTCCAGATGTCCCATTTTTGCATTGTCAAAAGCCTTCCAGATGATTCTGATGTACATTAAATAAACCTTCCTCTATTTCATTATAATTTATCAATATTTTTTGAATATTATCTTCCATCTTTAGTTTCACTGATTTATATCTAATTTACTATTTTTCAGCCACGCAATGGAAGAAGGTCAGCCAGTTTCATTTAAAATGGTATGTGTTTTTGAAAAAAAAAGATAAGTAAATAAATAAAAATGAAATGGTGGTATATGTTTCACAGTTCAACCTAATTTGAAAATTTCTGTTGGTTTCAAACATTGACAAATTAAGCTATGTTCAATATATTTCTATTATTTGATTGTATGTGTACACTAATATTTTATATAAATGCTACAACTATAGGGGCAATGAGGGTTGTATGTGATGGAAAATACCAGTATTTTAGGTCTAACATATTTGCTTTGCTCATAGTATTCTTCAGACAGAAGCACAATGGTAATCATCATGATTGGTTTTGGAGACATCAACTTTGTCATATTCTATTGTCAAAGTAGTATCATGCCAGGGATGGCAGTCTTACTGTGGTAGTCTATGTTCACCATGATGGCCCAGGATTTACAGATAGAATTCACTTCCATCCTCCAGATAACTTATATTCAAAGAATCTTTATAAAATCTTATGATGTAACGGTTTCTAGGGAATTAAGAAAATGTGGGAAGACATGAGAACATAACTTCTACTTTGGTACTTCCAGAGTTCCTACCTCAGTACTGAGCACACAGTAGAAACTCAGTAGCTAGTAGCTGGTGGGATTAACCTATTTATTAGACATGTAGGGCCAGTGGCTGGTGACTGGCCCCATAAATTTAAAAAATATGCTAATCCTAATATCTATGTGGGGCATGTACTAGGGATTGAACTCAGGGGCACTCAACCACTGAGCTGTAGCCCCAGCCTTTTTGTTTGTGTGGTTTTATTTTGTTTTGTTTTTTATTTTAAGATAGGGTCTCACTAAGTTGTCCAGGTTGGCTTGGAACTTGTGATCCTCCTGCCTCAGCCTCTGTGTTACTGGGATGATAGGCATATGCCAGCATACCTGGCCGTAACATTTCATTAGACTATAAATTTTGAAATCAAACTGAAATACAGATTGATAAATTTATAGCACAGAAATATAAGTATATCCTACTAAATTTATGTAATAGTAAATTCAGATTCTTTCCTGAATATATTTTTGCAAATATTTCATTTATATCAGCTCTTAATATATTTAGCTTAAGTATATTAAATTTCTTAATTCTTTTTCAAAGAAACAAAACTAAAACACATCATTTCTACCCAAAGAAGACATTGACACCAAAATCACACAAAATCCAGGGGGAAAATATAATGAAAATACTTAGGAGATCTATTTGTCAAAGTCCTTATTTAGTGGAAATTTCAAGGCCTAGACTAAGCAAGGAAAAATTAATAAATTAAGGATTTAACTCATTTAGTCAAGAAAGAATAGCAAGATGAATCTCAGGAAAACAGAAGGAAGAAATAACAGAAGAAATTAAAAGGTGGCAAAGTAGAAAAATGATAGGCATCAGCAAAAATCTGATTCTTCAAAGGAAAAATAAAAAGTCTATTTAGCCTAACCTAATCTAGAGAAGGGCAAAACAAATATCTCCTGTCAGAGAAATATTAACTGATATCTCAGATACCATGTTATTATACTATGACAATATAATTATAGAAAATTTATACAAACATCATATATACATATTCACCTCATTTACACTTGAATCTAATTTAGTTTTTCTTTTTCTTTTTTTACAGATGCTCACTAATTTTTCACAGAAACAATGCTATGGAATAAAAAATGTACTGACATCATTTTGCTTTCTTCTCAAAAACAGTCCCTTCTGAGTTAACTCTGTTGAAAATTACTGTGTTGTAAACATTCTCAGTAAAAGTTGAGATTGTAAATGTTTGATTTGTTGAAAAAACTCATATTAAAAATTTTTTCCTTAGTGTTATAGTGATAAGTAGTTATAATAAAATTGTAAGTTGGTGATGTTCCTTGGATGCTTGTAGTCTTTGATGTACTGGAACACGTGCTTTTTTTATATTAAAGTCACACATAGGGAGTTGAATAAGCTGTTTTAACTTATCACATTTGGATTTTTTTCAGTAATAAAATCACCAAGTATTATTAACACCAGAATGCCCAATAGCTAACTATCTAGAATGTAAATACCAACTGAAACTATGCTAGTTGAAGGATTTGGCCATGACTCCTATAGTGGCCTAATAAGTAAGTTCTGATTTAAATAATATAAAACAGATTTCTGATTGCTACAAATACATCAAGGGACTCTGTCTGCCAACTCATAATATTCAGTTTATCTTAAAATAAATTTTTTCATCCTGCAACACCTGAAATCTGACCAGTCTTATCTGTTACCAGGAAAAAATTAATTTTACTAGTAGAGGATCATAAGCATACATGGAATCAGTGTTCAGTGGACACAAAATTAACCCCAGATGGAGACTGAGTTTACTGCCCTGCTCCACTCTGCCTTGGCTTTTTCTTTCTGACCCCTCTCTTGGATTCCCACCTTCACCAAGGATGTTGTTGCTAACCTTACTGCACTTTCCAGAGGGGTAGCTATTTGAATGGATAGGACCTGGTCCATATATTTATTCTTCAGAGCCGAGTATCTTACAAACCTTTGTCTGATGTTGACCAAGGATTGTAACTTAAATTGTACCTTTCACTAAAATGGTCCTGAATTTCACTTTTTGTCAACTTGAGCGAAGGTCATAAGAAAATAAGCAAAAGACGACAAAATTGCATTCTTTTAAAACAAACTGCCTTGACAGGATAGGGTCCTGGGAGCACAGTCTTTAAAGCCACAAATGCATGGGGCAGCATGGCCTAACTAGTTCTGTGCACCGTGACTCAATTAGCCTGGATTTTTTTGATTGGTAAACTAAGGAAAGGTAGTTGAATATTAAGCAGCACTTTCCAGGGCCTCTCAAAAATCCAGAAAGAAAGTTTGTTTACATATTAAGGTTCCTGGCATCAGAACAGAAGAGGAGATAAGACGAGAAATAACAAGACCCAGTTGCAAAAATCATGATTTTTTAAAAAAGTATTTACATTTAATAAATTAATGTCTCATACATAAATACAACAAAATAAATGGGTGTGTTGGTCAGCTTTTGGTCACCATGGTCAAAATACCAGATAGGAACAACCTGCAGGAGGAAAGATTTATTTTGGCTCACAGTGTTAGAGGATTCAGTCCATGGTCCACTGGTTCCACGGCAGAAAACATGGTGGAGAGCATGGCAGAGGAAAGCTGTTCAACTTATGGCAACCAGGAAGAAGAGTGAGCCTGACAAGAAGGGACCAGGGACAGCTAGAGACCCCAAGGCCATGTCTCCAGTGACTTCCTTCTTTCTACCCTCGCCCCCCACTCTTACCACCCAGTAGTTCATTTCATCGATTAGTAAGGTTACAGCCTTTATGATCCAATCTTTGCTCCTCTGAACCACTGCCTGACACATGAGCTTTTGTGGGGGCTGGGAAAATGGTCATTCCAGATCTAAACTGGAACATACCAGCTAGGAGGAGTTCAGGATTTGTATTAACTGGGTATTACAAATGAAGCAGTCCAGGCGTTGCAGATGAAGCACTCCAATGCTGAACCCAAGTTTAAAACTATGATTAAAAACATTTTTTTGTCTTGTTCTCAAATTTGTCTTGAGCCTATTTCTGGGACCATGTATATAAACATGGGAATGACATCAAGTGTTTCCCCCAAGTTCCTAGCAGCTCCAGGTAAATTTCCTTTCCTGAATGTCACCATCGAGGAACTCAACTATCTGGATTTCCTACCTAAAAGTGTCTGTCTCCTAAAGCAGCGGGTTTTTTTTTTTTTTTTTTTTTTTTTTTTTTGTTTTGTTTTGTTTTGTTTTGTGTAGGGCAGTGGGTTTTTAAGATGGGATTGGGCAGCCTGCAGCCCCGTTTGAGAATCAGATGAAAGTTCTGTTTCTGAACTTCAGGGAAAAAAATGCACATATAGATTAAAGTTATGTGTACAAGTGGGGTCTAGAGGTTCGACATCGCTTAAAATTTATCCAGATATAGGTTATGGTCTCCAGATTAAGAATACCTGTGAAAGATGCTTCACCCCAGGAATTTGTTCTTTCTCCTTGAAAGAGAGGACCCAGGAGTTGGAAAACCATGGTTGATTTGGCGATGGCGGTGTGAAGGGGAGGGTGGGAGGAACACCGGCATCAGCACCACGCGGCAAACAGGCACTGCTTGAGGGAGGTGCTCCAGGACCTAGTGCATCAGTCCCCAAAGCCGCGGGCTAGACTAGGCGTCTCCGTTGCCTGGCAACGGAGTCACCTGCGCACAGGAGGCAAACGTCCCGTTCTCTTGCCCCTTCCCCGCGGGCGTTAGAAACCGCTGAGCCTGCCGTGGCTGTCTTCCAGCCTGGAGGAGGCTTGATGTCTCCATCCTGAGTACCTCACCTGTGACAGGACGACGCCAGCACCTGAGGGGCAAAGCAGAATACCATGCAGGTGAGAGCCGCGGCCCCCCGGGCCGCACTGGAGCAGCCTGCGGGATCGCTAGCCCGGCTGCAGGCTGGTGGGGAGGGCGGCCCCTAGGATTAGGTTCTACCCTCGTCCTTGTCGAGTGCTAAATTTTGCCTGCCTCTCTGTCTAGTTTTGAGAGGAATCCGAACTAGCCCCAGGAGAACCCAGTTTTTCAACATTCAAGACTTGTGTTTAGAGTTGTCATTCACACCGGAGTCCTGGAAATCCTACAGCCACATAATTTCCCACTTAGAGTGTAGCGCGGGACGTGGTGGTGCACGCCAGTAATCCCAGCAACTCAGGAGGCTGAGGTAGGAGGATGGGAAGTTGGAGGCCAGTCTCAGCAATTTAAGGAGGCTCCGTCTCAAAATCAAAAGGCTGGGACTGTGGCTCAGTGGGTTCAATCCCCCACACGGAAAAGAGGTCAAAGTGGAGACTCTTAATAGTCAAACATATCCTAAAGATTTCGTTATTCTCGGAGTTTCCTGCCTACCTGACCACCAAAAATCTGTTCGACTTCCATTTATTCCTTAGAAGACTCCTCCTTTGTTAAAACTTCCTTATTTACCAGAAGCCTGTGCTTTTTTTTTCTTTCTCCTCCCTTCCTCCCTCCCCTCCTTCCCTCCTTCCTTCTTTCCTTCCTTCCTTCCTTCCTTTTTTTTTTTTTTATTAGCAGAGTAAAATTCTCACTTTACAATTTCTACAAACAGCTTTTCCCACCTGCTCCCTCAAATTAAAACCATTGGAATTTTGGTATTTGTACATATTGTACAAAATATCAGGACTTTTTGAACATAAATTACATAAAAATTTTAATGGATAGTCCTTTCATGTTAATAATAAATTCCCTGCAAGTACATTTTATACACCGTGCCAAAAAAAAAAAATGTAAATTTGAGCCGGGCACGGTGGCGCACACCTGTAATCCCAGCACTTTGGGAGGCTGAGGCAGGAGGATTGCAAGTTCAAAGCCAGCCTCAGCAATGGCGAGGCACTTAGCAACTCAGTGAGACCCTGTATCTAATAAAAACACAAAAAAGGGCTGGGGATGTGGCCCAGTGGTCAAGTGCCCCTGAGTTCAATCCCCAGTACCACAAAAAAAAAAAAAAAAAAAAAAAAAAAAAAAAAATGTAGATTTGTCCTGATTTTCTTCTGCTTTTTAGAAATTTAGCTGCAATGTAGTTGAGAATGAAGTTGACAGCCCATTAGCTTTGCTTTCTTTATTTAATTCACTGATTTATTCAAAGGCCAGTTATAGAGCACTTATGTTTTGATATGGACCTGTTGTAAAAGAGCTTACTATGAGGTAATAAGAAATATAACTGGCATGATAAAATGCCATTATAGTTTGAGGAAATAGATTGTGGTCCCTATTTCTGTTAGATAAATTTTCATCCAAAGTATGTTAAAATGCACCCTACTGTCATGTACATCTAAAAAGAACAAATAAAAATATGTCATCAATAATTTCCAAAAGGGATCAGCAGACTATAGGACATTGACTGTTACATCAAGCCCCACGGCAACTAACTCCATTAGTTAAAGGATCCTCTAAAAGCAAAGCATCAAAGGGAATTCCCTGAAAGCATGAAAGAGGTGACTTGAGAGTAAGATGACAAAAAAAAAAAAAAAAAAAAAAAAATCAAAGGGAAAGTGGAAACCAGTAGATTTTTAGAGTTTATAGGAGACCACAATAAGCTACTCCAAAATGTGACTGTAAGAGACTAGACTGCACCAAATGCAACCAGACAATTAAAAGATTATCTTTAAAAATCTTTTAGACTGACAGTTGATTGTAATCAAGGTAGCAGACTGAGCCAGGGTCTCATTCAAAGGTACAATGGAGGAAGAATCTACTACAAAGTTTCACTTATATGGTTGTAGATAGAATTTAGTTCTTTGAGTCTGTTTGACTGAAAACTTTACTTCCCAACTTATTCTTGGTTATATTTTCTTGCTACATGATTCTCTCTATAGGACACCTCACAATATGGCAGCTAGCTTCCTCCAATCCAGCTAGCAAGTCACTGTGCCTCTCTGGCTTAAAGATTTCTTTGATTATTTGGAGAAACAGCAGACACAGGAAAAGCTCTGAAAACAGAGCAATTATCCTTTTGTAAGGGAAGTTTACATTCACAAAGGAAGTCTCCATTTGGAAAAGTGTCTACTTTTTTGTTCCAGGAAGAGAGGAATGATTCTAAATGACCACAAGGGAATCTCATCAGTGGAGAGGATACCAACTTGGATCTGCATGGTAGACTCTACTTTTGTTTACCATGCTTTTTGTGGTCTCCTTCCCCAAACTTGCCTTCTTCCTTTGTTTCAGCTGAAAAAGTTATACGAGCCACCTCATTTTCCCTTATATGTCCCCATGTATACATGAGGTATACATGCTAATTAACTTCTGTTTGCTTTTCTCTTGTTAATTTGTCTTTTATTACAGGAGTCTGTCCCATTTAAGAACTCAGAAGTATGGAGAGAATATTATTTTTTTTCCTGCCCTACAAGCTCCAAAGTCACTTTTACCCTGAAGGCATTAACAGTTTGTATTGTGGTCATAGGTATAATCACAGGGTGAGGGGTAGCCAAAGGGTATGACCACCAATGGATGGAACTAATAGCAGAATGAACTAGGACTCATGCCTAGGGGAATTCAGGGAAGGTTGTCTTGATACTCAGTGGACAAGGATAGAACTTGTCCTCAAGAAGTTTTGGCCTAAGACAGGTTTCAAATGGCTTTGCAATCTGAGGTACATTGTTGGGTGGTCCAACAAATCTCAAACTGTGAATTTGATATAAATGACTTATATTCTGTATTGCTCCTAAATATCTGGAAGAAATAAATATAAATCACCTGTGACAGAAGACATCTTTATCTGAAGTCTTAAGAAATTTCCATCAATAAATTTTCAAGGATAGCAAACAGAAATTGGTCAAAAGTAACCAAACACACAAGGAAAAACAGGAACAATCACCATGAACCAACAAAAACAGACTTGCAGATACTTGAGGTATTAGGATGGTCAGAAACAGGTTAGAAAACAATGCTTATTCTTTTTAAAGATAAATAAAGACCTGTTTAAAAATATCTGCTGGAGCTGGGCGTGGTGTTGCACACCTGTAATCCCAGTGACTTGGGAGGTTGAGGAAGGAAGATCGGGAGTTCAAAGTTAGCCTCAGCAACAGTGAGGCCCTAAGAGCTCAGCAGGACCTTGTATAAAAAAATATAAAAAACGAGCTGGGGATGTGACTCAGTGGTTAAGCGCCCCTGGATTTAATCCCTGGTACCAAAAAAAAAAAAAAAAAAAAAAAAAAAAAAAAATGCTGGGAATAATAGACTAAAAAGTCACCTTGAGATTTTTTTTAAATACAAACAGAATTTTAATTATACATACACATATATACATATACACGTATATGTTTGCATTTCTCATTTGCTTTCTATTCAAATATAATTTTACCACACACATTCATATCCCCTAAAGAACATAAAACAGTATCCAATGTTTTTATATGATATGTATATGGAATAATACTCTTATTTCTTCTTCTTCTAATTCCTTATACCTTGAGATTTTGATAAAGACATTTCTTATGTAGTGACAGTGAATACTCTGGAAGGAAATTAAGAAAACAATTCTATTTACAATAACATCAAAAATAATAAAATACTTAGGAATAAACTTGACCAAGGAGGCCAGAGACTTCTATACAGAAAACTATAACACATCGCAGAAAGAAATTAAAAAAGGCATAAACAGGGAGGAATCCAAGATGGCGGATTAGAGGAAGCCGCACTTCAGGGCAGCTCCGTGGAAAGAATCCAACAAAGCAGATAAATTGCCTTTCATCATATATATATAGGCTGAAAATACCGATTTCCTGGATGGTTTGATTACCACTACCAGAGAGAGAAAGAGACAAGCTGTCTGCAGTGGCTGGAGCCGCAAGGCTTCTGCAAAACCGCCTGGGTGGTGCACAGGCAGTGCGAAACAAAGTCAGTGTGGGGAGACCGCGCTGCCACGGCAACCCCAGCCATGCTCAGGGCACACCAGCGTGAAACCGGCGATAAAAACCAGCGATAACAGCCGGCGGAATTGGTGCTGGGGGACCACGGGAGACCACGGGGCGACAACACCAGTTCGAATCCACACTCCGCCTGACGCGACCCTCAGCAGTAGGACCCCGGAGAAAGCGGCGCAGAGACCTGCGAACAGCAAGCAGGGGCAGAGTCGGAGCGGTCCACAGTCCGAAGCAGTGCTGTCCGCGCCGCAGTTACAGTTGTGGCTTCCCGGTGCCACTCCAGCAGGGAGACATCCACCCAACGGCTTTGAAATCGATCGGCGAGGACACAGGAGTCTGCGGAGCTGCTGTTGACTGGAAGGGAGCACCGCCATCTTTGAAAGGTGCAGTGGCTGACCCAGACAAAGGGGAGGAGATGGAGAGCGACGACTGCAACCATCCAGGGACCCTCCAGCTCTCTGAAGACAACGCACACTTGGGTGAGGCTCGGGTGGCCAGCAGGGGAGGGCGTTTCTGAGGCCAGCGCAGCGGCCACAAGAAGCTGCAACTGTGGGTGGGCTTGGGGAGGAGGTGCCTTCTGGAGGGTCCTCTTCCTGGTGCCATTTATCAGCTGACACACACAATCCCCCTGGGCCACTCCTTCACTGAACCATTCAGCCACTGGCCTAAGATGCAGCCTTGATTCCACTAACAGGATCGCAGACTGTCTAGACGCGATCCAATAACAATTGGTTTGAACTGGAAAGGAAAAAAGAGGGGGGCTTCCCAGGGCCCATTTTGTCTGAGACTTGGGGTTCGACTTTTTAATTTTTTTCTTTTCTGTTGGTTTGCTTGTTTTGTTGGATTGCAGGGAGGTTTTGTTGTTGTTGTTGTTGTTTGTTTGTTTGTTTGTTTTTCTCTTTCCTTTTTTTGGCTTTGTTTTGTTCTGCTTTTTTTTTTCTTCCTTCCACATTGATTGTTAGTGTGTTTGTTTGCTTCCGCTCCTTTTTTCTTTCCTTCTTTTCTTCCTTCTCACTCTTGCATCTTTTCTTCCTCCTTCATCTTTCATGTTTACATCCTGCCAGTACATACTAAACAGAGGCAAAAACAAGTTATACACAGAACTTGGGATTTCTAGAACCGGCGCAATTGAACTGGGTAGCAAAGCAGTGATATATATTGTTTACTCTCTATTTCCTTGATTCCATCTCTCCTCTCTCTTACACCAATTCCTAATCTTTTATCATTTTTTTTCTTTTCCAACTTACTTTATATATAAATTGGTCTTTCCACCTAATTGTCAACTCCATTCTCTTTCTTCCCTCGTCTACTGATACTAAACCACTTCCACTAAACCACTTCAATAGATATCTCTTTTCATACTTTCCAAGAAAGAACAATTCAAGACACTTCCTTCTTCCTAAACATAACACCTCTGTATCCAATACTTGAAACTATAAAACCCCATCAGAAGCGAACAGAGTAAATTGGAAATAATATCTGGGTTAACCAAATCTGTACATTGCAATCAAACTTGGATTTTCTGAATAGAAAGTGTTAGGTTTTAAAAGTGTAAAGGAATTATAAGGTAATCTGATAGCATTGTACTACAGGAACAACATAAGGCTTTAAGGTAAAATCGAAATAGTCAAGGTCCCACAGTGCAGGAAGAATAGACACACAAGCAACATGAAAAAACAAGGAAAGAAAATGACACAAACAAATCTAGATACCTCATCGGTAGATGTCATGGCAAGCACAGTTGGTCAAATGCCAGAGATGGAATTTAGAAATTACATATGCCAAATGTTTATGGAACTTAAGAATGAACTCAAAAATGAGATGAGGGAGCAAGTACAGGAGGCAAAAGATCATTTTGACAAAGAACTCCAAAAACAAATACAGGAAGTAAAAGATTACTTCAATAGGGAAATAGAGGCTCTAAAGAGAATCCAAACAGAAATTCCAGAAATGAAAGAAGCAATAAACCAAAATAAAAGCTCAATTGAAAGCATCACCAACAGAATAGACCACTTGGAAGAAAGAACCTCAGACAATGAAGACAAAATATTTATCCTAGAGAAGAATTTAGACCATACAGCAAAACTTGTTGGAAATCAAGAACATAACATCCAAGAATTATGGGACAGCATAAAAAGACCAAACTTAAGAGTGATTGGCATAGAGGAAGGGGCAGAGTTTCAAGCCAAAGGAATGAGTAATCTATTTAACGAAATAATTACAGAAAATTTTCCAAACTTGAGGAATGAATGGGAGAACCAAGTTCAAGAGGCATACTGAACACCAAACAAACAAAATCTCAACAGATCCACACCAAGACACATTATAATGAAAATGCCTAATACACTGAGCAAGGAGAGAATACTAAAAGCCACAAGAGAAAGGAAGCAGATTACATATAGGGGGAAACCAATCAGACTATGTTCAGATTTTAACCCAGACCTTAAAAGCAAGAAGATCCTGGAATAGCACATTTCACGCTCTGAAAGAAAAGGGATGTCAACCAAGAATCTTATATCCAGCAAAATTAAGCTTTAGATTCGAAGATGAAATAAAAACCTTCCACGACAAGCAAAAGTTAAAAGATTTCGCAGCTCGAAAGCCAGCACTTCTGAGCATCCTGGGCAACATTTTTCATGAAGAAGAAGAGAAAGATGATAATGAAAATCAACAAAGGGAGATATTAAACTAAAGGAAATACCAACCAGAAGAGAAACCAAATCAAGCTAAAGAACATAACTCAAATAAAAATGGATGGGAATAAAAATCACATCTCAATAATAACCCTGAATGTTAATGGCCTAAACTCTCCAATCAAAAGACACAGATTATCAGAATGGATTAAAAGAAATGACCCAACAATTTGCTGTCTCCAAGAAACACACCTCATAGAAAAAGACATCAACAGACTGAAAGTGAAAGGAGGCTGGGAAAAGTCTTATCACTCACATGGCCAGCGGAAGCAAGCAGGGGTTTCCATTCTCATATCAAATAAGGTAGACTTCAAGCCAAAACTAATCAAGAGGGACAAAGATGGATATTTCTTATTACTTAAGGGATCCATCCAGCAACAGGATATAACAATCATAAATCTGTATGCCCCAAATAATGGAGCACCTACATTCATCAAACAAACGCTTCTCAAGTTCAAGAGTAAAATAGACCACAACACAGTTATTCTAGGGGACTTCAACACACCTCTCTCACCAATGGACAGATCATCCAAACAAAAGCTAAACAAAGAAACTTTAAGCCTCCTCAAAACAATTAACAATTTAGACCTAACAGACATATATAGAATATTTCATCCCTCAGTAAACGAATACACATTTTTCTCAGCAGCACATGGCTCCTTCTCCAAAATAGACCATATATTATGTCACAAGGCAACTCTCAGCAAATATAAAAAAATAGAGATTCTACCCTGCATGCTATCGGACCATAAAGGGATGAAATTGGAAATCAACGACAAAACAAGGAATAAGAAAAACTACTCCATCAACTGGAAGCTAAACAACATGCTATTGAATGAACAAGGGGTTGGAGAAGACATCAAAGAGGAGATTAAAAAATTCCTAGAGGTAAATGAGAACACAGATACATCATATAGAAATCTCTGGGACACTATGAAGGCAGTAGTAAGAGGAAAATTCATTGCACTGAGTTCATTCCTTAAGAGGAAAAAAACCCAACAAATAAATGACTTAACATCACACCTCAAAGCATTAGAAAAAGAACAGACCAACACCAAGAACAGTAGAAGACAGGAAATAATTAAAATCAGAGCAGAAATTAATGAAATTGAGACTAAGGAAACCATTCAAAGAATTGACAAGACTAAAAGTTGGTTCTTTGAAAAAATAAACAAAATTGACAGACCCTTAGCGATGCTAACGAAAAGAAGAAGAGAAAAAACTCAAATTACTAACATTCGTGATGAAAAAGGGAATATCACAATAAATACCTCAGATATACAGAATATAATTAGAAATTACTTTGAAAACCTGTACTCTAATAAAATAGAAAATACTGAATGCATTGACAGATTTCTAGAGTCATATGATTTGCCTAAATTGGATGTGGAGGCTATACACAATTTAAACAGATCAATTACAAGCGAAGAAATAGAAGATGTCATCAAAAAGCTACAAAGGAAAAGTCCAGGACCTGATGGGTTTACAGCCGAGTTCTATAAGACTTTCAAAGAAGAACTAATACCAATGCTCTTCAAACTATTTCAAGAAATAGAAAAAGAGGGAGCTCTTCCAGACTCTTTCTATGAGGCCAATATCACATTACTTCCAAAGCCAGGAAAAGACACATCCAAAAAAGAAAACTTCAGGCCCATATCGTTAATGAACATAGATGCAAAACTCCTCAACAAAATCCTGGCAAATCGGATACAAAAACATATCAAAAAGATAGTGCACCACGATCAAGTGGGGTTTATCCCAGGGATGCAAGGCTGGTTCAACATTCGGACATCAATAAACATAATACATCACATCAATAGACTTAAAGATAAAAATCATATGATCATCTCAATAGACACAGAAAAAGCATTTGACAAAATACAACACCCCTTTATGTTCAAAACACTGGAAAAACTAGGAATATCAGGAACATATCTCAACATTATAAAAGCTATATATGCAAGGCCCCGAGCTAACATTATCTTAAATGGAGAAAAATTGAAAGCATTCCCTCTAAAAACTGGAACAAGACAGGGATGCCCCCTCTCACCACTGCTATTTAACATAGTACTGGAAACTCTGGCCAGAGCAATTAGACAGACGAAAGAAATTAAAGGGATCCAGATAGGAAAAGAAGAGCTCAAATTAGCACTATTTGCTGATGACATGATAATCTACCTAGAAGACCCAAAAAACTCTACCAGAAAACTTTTACAACTAGTAAATGAATTTGGCAAATTTGCAGGATACAAAATCAACACACATAAGTCAAAGGCATTTTTGTACATCAGCAACAAAGACTCTGAAAGGGAAATGATGAAAACTACCCCATTTACAATAGCATCAAAAAAAAAAAAAAAAATACCTTGGAATCAACCTAACAAAAGAGGTGAAAGACCTCTATAACGAAAATTATAGAACACTAAAGAAAGAAATTATAGATGAACTCAGAAGATGGAAAGACCTACCTTGCTCTTGGATAGGTAGAATTAATATTGTCAAAATGTCCATACTACCAAAAGCACTATACAGATTTAATGCAATTCCAATCAAAATCCCAATGTCATTCTTCAAAGAAATAGAAATAGCAGTCATGAAATTCATCTGGAAAAATAAGAGACCCAGAATAGCCAAAGCAATCCTGAGCAAGAAAAGTGAAGCAGGGGGCATCACCATACCGGACCTTAAATTATACTATAGATCAATAGTAACAAAAACAGCATGGTATTGGCACCAAAACAGACTGGTGGACCAATGGTACAGAATTGAAGACACAGAAACTAATACATATAATTTCAGCTATCTTATATTAGACAAAGGTGCCAAAAATGTACAGTGGAGAAAGGATAGCCTCTTCAACAAATGGTGCTGGGAAAACTGGAAATCCATATGCACCAAATTGAAATTCAATCCTTATCTCTCACCATGCACAAAACTCAATTCAAAATGGATCAAGGACCTAGGAATTAGAACAGAGACAATACGCCTAATAGAAAAAAAAGTAAGCTCCAATTTCCAACATGTCGGATTAGGCCCCAAGTTCCTTAATAAGAATCCTGTAGTGCAAGAATTACTACCAAGAATTAATGAATGGGATAGATTTAAACTAAAAAGCTTCTTTTCAGCAAAAGAAACAATCAGTGAGGTAAATAGAGAGCCAACTAATTGGGAACAAATATTTAATACATGCACATCAGATAGAGCACTAATCTCTAGAATATATAAAGAACTCAAAAAACTTTACACTAAAAAAACAAATAACCCAATCAATAAATGGGCTAAGGAATTGAGAAGACACCTCTCAGAAGAAGATACACGATTAATCAACAAATACATGAAAAAATGTTCAACATCTCTGGCAATTAGAGAAATGCAAATCAAAACTAAGATTTCACTTCACTCCATTCAGAATGGCATCAAGAACACAAGCAACAATAAATGTTGGCGAGGATGTGGGGAAAAAGGCACACTCATACATTGCTGGTGGGACTGCAAAATGGTGCAACCGTTATGGAAAGCAGTATGGAGATTTCTTGGAAAACTGGGAATGGAACCATCCTATGACCCAGCCATCCCACTCCTGGGTCTATTCCCAAAGGACTTAAAAACAGCATATTACAGTGACACAGCTATCTCAATGTTTGTAGCTGCGCAATTCACAATAGCTAGGTTGTGGAACCAACCTAGATGTCCCTCAGTAAATGAGTGGATTAAGAAAATGTGGTATATACGCACAATGGAATTTTACTCAGCAATAAAAGAAAATAAATTAATGGCATTTGCAGGTAAATGGATGAAGTTGGAAGACATAATGCTAAGTGAAGTTAGTCAGTCTCAAAATCCAAGTACCAAATGTTCTCTCTTATATAAGGAGGCTATTTCAAAGTATTGTTGGATGGGGGTACATAGGAGGATTAGAGGAACACTAGAATGGTCAAGGGAAGGGAGGGTAAGGGAGGGAGCCAGAGGGGAGTGAGGGGGAGAAAAGAAAAAAAAAGGTGGTTGAATGAGACGGATATCATTTTCCTTATTGCATGATTGAAGACCTGAATTGTACGATTATACTTTGTATACAAACAGTTGTATGTAAAAAGATACTAAATATATGCACTATGAGTTGTACATATTAAAAATTATTTAAAAAGGCATAAACAAGTAAAAAATATATCCCAAGTTTGTGAACTAGAAGGCTTATTATTGTTGAAAAGTCTATATTACCTACAGCAATCTGTAGATTCAATGCAATCCCTGTCAAATTTCACCTACCTTTTTTTGTACTAATAGAAAAACCTGCCTTAAAATTTGTATGTTATCTCAAGGGACTCCAATAGCCAAAAAAGTCTTGAAAAAAGAACAAAGTTGGAAGACCCTGAAATGAATAATTTCACCCTAGTGTGGGTGTACTTAATGCCACTGAGCTGTACATTTAAAATGATTAAAATGATGAACTTTGTTATATACATTTTACCACAAAAATGTTTGATAAAGAGCCTCAAAGACCAGAAGAATAGAAATAGAAAAAAATACCAGAAAGAAGTCAAAGAATGTTTGAAGAAATAATTTCTGTAAAATTTCCAGAAGTGTTAAAAGATACTATCCTACACCTTTGAAAACCCAGTGAACCATGCAACTAAATGCAAAGAAAATACAACTTGATGCATCATATCAAAACTGCAGAAAACTGGAGACAAAAAATGCAACCAGACAATTAAAAGATTATCTTTAAAAATCTTTTAGAATGACAGTTGATTGTAATCAAGATAGCAGACTGAGCCAGGGTCTCATTCGCAGGTACAATGGAGGAAGAACCTACTTCCAAGTTCACTTACATGGTACTAGGTAGAATTTAGTTCTTTGAGTCTGTTTGGCTGAAAACTTTACTTCCTAACTTATTCTTGGCCATGTTTTCTTGCTACATGATTCTCTCCATAGGACACCTCACAATATGGCAGCTTGCTTCATCCAGTCCAGCTAGCAAGTCACTGTGAAGATGGTAACTATCATCTTATAGAGTGTAATCACACAAATTACATTCCTTTACCTTTACTACATTCATTTGTTAGAAGCAAGCCACGGTTCCATCCATAATTAAAGAGATCATTCAAAGCCATCTTAGACTTTGGATGACACGGTCTTCACTCATGTATACAATTCTCTCCTGAAAATGTCAGATGATGTGGATAGCAGGCTAGAGAGATAATAGTTTACATATGGTAGACAACTTCTGGAAAAAAAAATCTCAGTTACTAAGTAATGAGGAAAATAAGGCTAACTTTCATAAAAAAAGAAATGATGCTTAGATAGAAACTAAACTGTAGAAAGACTCCTAGCTTTTTCTAAGATTTAACCTGTGAATGGAAGTCCCCATAAAGCTACATAGCTGAAAATAGAAGTAGGTTCAACTGAAGGTCTTGAACGATTACGTAGAAAAGATAACTTTATTTGTGCATGATGTGAATTGATTTTGCCCACTATAGTCATCAGTGAATTTTCTATGGCTCATAAGTTTACTTCCTTAACATTTGATATTTGCCCTAAATTTATTTTTTTTAAGGATTAGGATTTATTCAAGTAAGAAAGAAGGAGACACCTCTCACAGAGTGAGAGGGAAGCTGACAGCTGGTTGCTCCTAAAGTGATATTTTTATTAAGGTTTTCAGGGTAACACTGAGGGTAAAAGATGTATCCTGTTTATCAAAGTATGTAATCTATTAGTGCTAAGAAGTGGAAAGAAGTAGCCCACTTTGGCATATTCTTCAAAACTCCCTGTGGAGTTCATGAATAATTGCATACTTGCAGGTGCAATATTATCTGCCAACCTTAACAACACATGTTAAAATGAATGACTATGTCAACTGATTTTCTTTTCTCTTATGTAGGACCCAAATGAAGATACAGAATGGAATGAAATTTTAAGAGATTTTGGCATTCTTCCACCAAAAGAGGAACCAAAAGATGAAATTGAAGAAATGGTTTTACGTTTACAGAAAGAAGCGATGGGTATGGATATGCAGTCAATAAAACAGTGAAGGTGGTGATAATGTATTTCATGAACATTGAAGAGAGGCACTAGAAATAACTTAATATAAATCCCACCCAGGCATTCAAAATTAAGACACTGACACCTAAAATGGCTAATTCACGTGTTGGAAATCATATGCTAGTTGATAACAGAGCTAAAGTATGCTATTATATAACCTAATGAGACTCTTTCCCCACCATATCTCTTTTCCTTGTGATTACTTTCTCTTCTGATAATTCCATAGAGCATATATTAGTTGTCAAGAGTTCCAGGTACTTGGGGGGGGGAGTCTAAATTTATGAGGTCTAATTAATTTTTCAATCTACTTTTACATGTAACTTATCAGTGCTGTGAACTTTAAGGGAGTAATAAAACTTTAAAAAAAATATTTATTTATTTGCTTTTAGTTGTACACAATGCATTTGTTTATACGTGGTGCTGAGGATCGAACCTGGGCCATGCATGTGCTAGGTGAGTGCTCTACCACTGAGCCACAATCCCAGCCCCAATAAAAGTTTAATGTTAGGCTGGGATTGTGGCTCAGCGTAGAGCGCTCGCCTAGCACCTGTGCGGCCCGGGTTGGATCCTCAGCACCACGTACAAATAAACGCATCGTGTACAACTAAAGCAAATAAATAAATATTAAAAAAAACTTTAATGTTGTAATTTCCACAATGTGTAAAACTATTTTGTGGTGGTTTCAGACTTATTTAAAGGTATCCTAGATCTTCATTTATCTAAGATGCTTTTTTTTTCTAGACATTGACTGAAAAATAAAAATATTTTTAAACAACTTGATTATCTACAATTTATGTTGTTTTAGTTAAACCATATGAAAAAATGACTCTTGCACAGTTGAAAGAAGCTGAAGATGAATTCGACGAAGAAGATATGAAAGCTATTGAAATATATAGGTACAGTGATTCATTTTGGTTACTTATGTATCTTGAAATGAAAAATTATTATAAGAGCAAAACTAAGAATTTTGGTCTTAATGTAGTAAATTTCCAAAAGAAGAAAATTAATTCTTAATTAAGAATTTAAAACTCTTCATATAAGATGAAATTAGATGATTTAAAAATTATTTTTGCCTTTGCTTAAATAGGAATTTATCCAGTAACATAAAATGAAATTTTATCAAGTTATCTATGAATACAGCAGAAAATAGCAATAACAGGCCAATAAAAAGGTAGTTATGATTTGCCTCCCAGTGTGCCTTTGGTAGCTAATGAGATGACAGTTTGGTAGAGGGTCTCCACTTAGAGAGCTTTAGAATGAAGGCTAGTTTCCAGAGGGACTAACCATATTATTAGAGGATCAAAACTTCCAACCCACCCTGCACATTCACATACATCCCCTAGGGAGTGGGGAGAGAGTGGATATTGTAAATCACCAATGGCCAGTGATTTAACAAATCATGTCTATGTAAAGAAATATCCTAAAAACAAACAAACACACAAAAACTCTAAAGGACAGTGCTGTTGGTGTAAATGTTTGTTTCTCCTTAAAATTCAAGTTGATACTTAATGCCCAAGGCCATGGTATTTAACGTATAGCATTTGGGAGATGATAAGACCACAAGGGCTCAAAGGCTGTATTCCCCTGATGAGTCATGACTAGTACCTTTACAAAGGGCCTGAAGGAGCTAGAACTCTTTTTTTTTAAAACTGGGTATTGATCTCAGGGGCACTTAACCACTGAGCCACATCCCCAGCCCTTTTTTGGGGGGGTAGGGTGCCAGGGATTGAACTCAGGTGCACTTGACCACTGAGCCACACCCCCAGCCTTATTTTGTGTTTTATTTAGAGACAGAGTTTCACTGAGTTGCTTAGTGCCTCTCTTTTGCCGAGGCTGGCTTTGAACTTGTGATCCCCCTGCCTCAGCCTCCTGAGCTGCTGGGCTTACAGGCGTGTGCCACCATGCCCAACCTAGAACTTTTTAAAAATTCATTTTGCCGGGCTGGGGTTGTGGCTCAGCGGCGGAGCGCTCGCCTCGCACGTGCGCTGCCCGGGTTCGATCCTCAGCACCACATAAACATAAATGCATTGCTTTGTGTACAACTAAAGTAAATAAATAAATATTAAAAAAAAAAATTCATTTTGCCTAACTTTGCCTTTAATTGGAGATTAATCAGATTAATCTAAAATCCATTTATATTATAAAATAATTATTGATTAAGCAAGGTCTTACTTCATCCATTTAACTACTGGTTTTCTATATTTCTTATGTATTTTTTATTTGTTTGTTTTGTTGTTGTTGTTATTTTCTACTCCAGGGATTAAACCCAGGGCCTTATGCATGCTAGGCAAGTGCTCTACCACAGAGCTATAATCCCCAGTCCTCTTACTTGCTTTTCATTCTTCAATTCTTTCTCTACTGCTTTGTTTTTACATTTAGCTGATTTTCATTATGTGCCATTTAAATTTCCTTTTTCTTTTTTCTTTTCTCAGTGGTTATCTTAAGAATAAAATATAGCATCCTATAATGACCTAGTTTGGTTAATATCAATTTAAATTCAAAAGCCTGCAAATACTTAGCCTCTACACATCTCTATCCCTACCCCTTTATATTGTTATTGTCATAGATATTGTTATCATTAACATAGATTTGTAATTATTGCTTTATGCATTTGTCTTTTATGTAGGGGGAAAAGGAGTTAAAACCCCAAAGTACGGTAATACTTAGTTTTATATTTCCATATTAAATTAAATTTACCAATGTTCTTTATTGCTTCTATGGCTTTGAATATAGTGCCCTTTTGTTTCAGTTGAAAGAACTCCTTTTGCATATTCTTTAGGGCAGGCCTATTAGTAACATCTCCACTGGCTCTTTTTATTTTAATATAGGAATTTCTTAATTACTCCTTTGTTCTCAAAGCATAGTGTTTTTTTCCAGATATAGAATTCTTAGTTGACAGTTATTTTCTTTCAGCACTTTAATTAGCCTCTCTGAACTTTCTACTGAGAAATTTGCTGATAATCTTATTAAGGATCTCATATGTAATGACTTACTTTTCTCTTGCTCTTGCAAGAATCTATCTTTGCCTTTTGACAGTTTTATTATGATGTTATTATGTGTGCTCTTTGAGTTTGTCCTGCTTAGGGTTTGTTGGACATCTTGGATATTTAGTTCCTTGTCTTTTCTCAAATTTGGGAAGTTTTCAGGCATTGTTTCTTCAGCTATTTATTTTGCCCTTTTCTTTCTCTCTTCTCCTTTTGGGATTCCCACAATGTGTGTGTTGGTCTGCTTGACAGTATCCCACAGGTACTTTAGACTTTGTTTACTTTTCTTTATTATTGTTCTTCAGACTTAAAAATTGGCATTTTATTATCTTTTTTTTTTGGTACTGGGGATTGAACTCAGTGGCACTCGACCACTGGGTCACATCCCCAGCCCTTTTTTTTGTATTTTGTTAGAGACAGGGTCTCACTGAGTTGCTAAGTGCCTCGCCATTGCTGAGGCTGGCTTTGAACTCGTGATCCTCCTGCCTCAGCCTCCCAAAGTGCTGGGATTACAGGCGTGCGCCACCGCGCCCGGCTAGCATTTTATTATCTTCATGTTTATCTTTCTTTTGCTTTCTCAAAACTATGAAGCTCTCCAGTATATATTTTCATTTCAGTTTATTTTACTTTTTAGTTTTTTGGTATGTTTTTACTCACACCATTTTTTCTATCTTTCCATTTTTTTGTACTGGGGATTGAATCCAGGGGCACTTTGCCACTGAGTCACATCCCCAGGCCTTTTTGTTTGTATTCTGAGATAGGATTTCAGTAAGTTGCTGAGGGTCTCTCTAAGTTGCTAAAGTTGGCCTTGAACTTGTGATCCTTTTGCCTTGGCCTTCTGAATTTCTGGGATTATAGGTATGTACCACCACATCAGGCTACTCACAGTGCTTCTGACATGAAATGTATAGGATCAGTTTTTCCCATACTAACCAATTCCAGGTATCAACTGTGTATCTTGTAATTCAATTCAATTCTGACACTTAACAATCAGGGTGCAGACCCCACAATGAGAGATAATTTCATACCCACTAAAGCGTTATAATACAAAGAAGGCAAACAGTAACAGAAGTTGGTGAGGATGTGGAGAAATTAGAAGCCTTTTCATTGCCAGTGAGAATGCAAAATTGTGCAGCCACTATGAAAAGCATTCTGGAAAATCCTCAAAAGGTTAAACATAGAGCTCTCATATGATCCAGCAATTCCACTCTTAGGTATATGCCCAGGAGAATTGAAAACACAAAGCTTGTATAGGAATATTCCTAGCAATGTTATCCACAAGACAAAAAGTAGGTACTACCTGAGTATTCATGAATTGATGAGAAGATAATAAAAAATGATACATCTAAACAAGGAATATTACTTGGCCATAAAACAAAATGAAGTTATCAGTATGGGTGAACTTTGAAAATATGTCAAGGGAAAGAAACCAGTAACAAAAGCCATACAAACAGAAAGCAGCTTATTGGATGCCAGGTCCTAGGATAAGCAAATAGGGAGTAATTGTAAATGGATACATTTAAAACATTCTAAAATGTTTATTTTAGAATGACAAAAATGTGTTTGGATTAAATAGTAGTGATCATTCTTCAACTTTTTGATCCATGTCCTACAGTTCTCTTGAACAGTTGTTTTCCAGGCAATGACTGTGGTCTGGACCTTTTTCATTAGGAGCTGCATTATCTTAGAATTCTTTATCTTCAACCATGTGAATCAGAGATACAGTGTGACAGATCAGAGGGACATTTTAGGGATGAGTTGTAGAAATGAATGTGTCACTTTCACTCATGTTCCATTGGGTATAATCTAGTCTCATGATCCTAATCTATTTGCAAAGAAAGCTGGCAAGTGTGGTCTTCCTGTGAGCCCCGGAATAGGAAGCTCTAATGATATTGTAGGTCCTAACCAAGCCTCAGGACAAGAAAAAGAAATGTACAATATAATATTCAAAAAAAGAAGAGATAAATGCTATTGTATAGGTGATCAGCTGTAAAATAATAAGTGGATCCATTTAGAAGCCCTTAAAGCTTCAAGTACAAAGAAAGAACTATGTAGCCGTGGACATATCTGCAGCATATTTTTTTAAAATATTTATTTATTTACTTTAGTTGTACACAATGTAATGCATTTATGTTTATGTGGTGCTAAGGATCGAACCCGGGCCGCCCATGTGAGAGGCGAGCACTCTGCCACTGAGCCACAACCCCAGCCCCAGCATATTTTTTTTTTTACAGCAAATACATTAATTTGGCTGCCTTGACATATGTTCCTCTTTCTCTTGATGTATGTTCCAGTACTGCAAGAGCTAAAAACATGAAACTACATTTCTCAGACTTTGATGCAACATGGATAATGTTATGATGTACACATTCAGTGGGTATTTGAACTAAGCTAAATTAAGTGAGGGAAGAAATGGTAGCACACAAAGCATTCGTTTAGCTGGTACTAATCTAGAATTTGCATCACGGTTTTGGAGCCATTATTCTGGCAGCAGTTTCTCATCCTCGGATTGTTGCTGAGGAGATAGGTTCCTAGACACAATAGCTATTACTGTGACTTTCCGAGTCTCAGATTAATTTGACACCAGGACCAATAATTGGAACAGCAGTTCCAGATTCCCCAGTTTCTGGATTGCAGCAAAGAGCCTTGGCAGACCAGTTTTGCAACGTTCTGGGAGTCATTCCTGGTTGCCCAGCCTAGAGCCTACTCCTCTGTCTTTTCATTAGATTTGCAAAGCACTTAATTCCCCAGATTAAGCTCCTTTCTGCTTAAAATAGCCAGAGGGCTTTCCGTTTATGCAACTGAATCCCAACGGATATGATTGTTAGGTGAAAAATGCAGGCCATTGAATACTGTGACTTCCAGATGGCAGAATTAGCCCAGGTGTTTACCTTTCTCCCCAGCCCAACACCAATGAGAAAAAAAAAAAAAAAAAAAAAAGAGGAGGCAGTGGAGAAGAAGGTGAAACAGGGGAGGAGGAAGAGAAGCATTGTGAGTTGTACCACTGAGTAGGGCATAGTGCCATCCTTGGAACAAGAACATTTTGAAATTTCTGAATGATATTAAGCCAGTAAGATCAAATTGAGGCAAGTTAGTGACAGTGATACTAAATCTTCAGTCCAAAAATAGGAGGGCTCCCCAAAGATCTTTGGAGTAAATCCAGGTTAAATTATGTCAGCTAGCAGAAGGAAAATGGAAGGGCACTGCACTGCTCGCCTCAGCACTCCCACTTAGCCTTCATTTGCTTGGATCAGTTGTTATGTAAAGGGAGAGGTTTCATCTGGCACGTTTCTGATGTGTGAAAGGCGGAGTGCTTTAACATGTACCTGGGATTTTGTTTTTATTCAAGTATGGTCAGGAGACAGCTGCTATTTTTTTTTTATTATTCTAATTTGTTATACGTGTTTGCAAAGTACATTTCATTTCATATTACATATAAAGAGCACAACTTTTCAAGTTGCTGGTTTTATATAAAGTATTTTTTACAACAATTGTGTCTTCATACATGTATTTAGGGTAATCATGGATAACTCAGTCTGCCATGGACAGCTGCTATTGAAAGGATAGTTTGTCACTCACAGTTCCCTAGAGGGAGGGATCACACCATGCCAGCAGTCAGAAGGAGCATTCATTGTGGTTTCTGCAGGTTAAGGACTGACTAGTTTGAATGGTTCTGGTAGGCTCTGGTGTGTAGGGTTATCTCTAGTTGTCTGGTATCAGGGCAGGGGCCATGGCTCAGCCTGATAAAGAAGGTGAGTGAGCTATATACTCTGTACTGGCTGGTTTGCATTTGAAGAACTACTCTCTGGCAGGTGTTTGCTCTTTCTTGGAGTTCGCCAGATATTCTCTAGAAGATAGGCAAGGCTCCAGATGACAGCACATCAAGAACACAGAAAATGAGAAGATACAGTTAATACATAGAGAAGGGGAACGAGAGGAAGTAAATACCTGCTAAGGGGTATAGAATCGATAAACGTCAAGAAACTTGTCAGGTGCAGTGGTACCCGTCTGAAATCCCAACAACTCCAGAGGCTCAGGGAGGAGAATCACAAGTTCAAGGCCAGCCTTAGCAACTTAGCAAGTTCCCATCTCAAAATAAAATAAAAAGAGGTGAAGATGTAGCTCAGTGGTAGAATGCCTCTGGGTGTGATCCCCAGTATCACCACCAAAGAAAAAAGAAATTTGGACATGTCAGAAACCACTGGGTTTATTTCATGAATCCAAGCATTCACCAGCTTAATGATCAAAGTATGTAAAATTTAAGAGAATTGTTTAACAAAGTTTTATAATGTTCTCTGTGGAGGAATAAACACATAAAATTTATTGAGGGCTGGGGTTGTGGCTCAGCGGTAGAGCATTCGCCTAGCACGTACACAGCCTGGGTTCGATCCTCAGCACCACGTAAACATAAATGCATTGCATTGTGTACAACTAAAGCAAATAAATAAATATTTTAAAAAATTTATTGAATTTTCACTGGATGTCAGTCAGACACTATGCTAAGAAATTTGCATATGTTATAACATTTAATTTCCAGCAATTCCATGAGAGTAGGTATTAGCATTATTCCCATGTACGGTTGGGGAAACTGAAGTTTAGAAAGATTAAATAACTTTCCCAAGTTCGTGCTACTATTTAAATACTGAAACTGGCATTTAAATCCAGTTTGGTCTGACCTCAAGAGTCCAAGCTCTTAATCACTCTCCTCTACTACCTCTTTCCCTGTAATAAATTTATGCTTAAAACTAATAATAAATATTCACAAAGGCTTTGGACTGGAGATCAGCTTGAGGTGTTACTTAAATGGGGTTAATAACAGTACTTATGATGACACAAATTCCCATGTAAGAAGAGAGATTGGCTTTATTAGATTATTAATGGTTATCCTACCACTAAAAGTATTTGCTAAAAGAAATAATAAAGTATTTGCTATGTATGGACATACATTCCCCTAAATTGTTATGGAACATAAGAATGATCTTAAGAATATAACAATTTTCATATGTAACTTAAGTATATTTTTTTAATTAGAGAAAAACGGTTACAGGAATGGAAAGCACTTAAGAAAAAACAAAAATTTGGTGAATTAAGAGAAATTTCTGGAAATCAATATGTGAATGAAGTCACAAATGCAGAAAAAGATGTATGGGTTATAATTCATCTATACAGATCAAGGTAATTACTATAGCATTTCAAAATGTGAATGGACTAATGATTTAATGTCTTTTAAAGACATTGCTAATTTTAAGGTTCTATAATGCATATGACCAAGTATATAAGGAAAAGAAAAATGTGTATATGTTACACATAAATACATCTATGGAGTCTTTTTAATAATGGGCTTCAAGGATTAAGTTTAGGTATTTTAAAATATTTTCATTTCTTATTTAAACAACTTGTCACAATTCTTCAGAGAAATAAACTCTCTTTGGTAGTTATCTAAAAGATAACTTTTTATCATGGAAAATTTTTAAAATACAGAAACAGAGAGAATGTTAAAATGATGAGCAACCTAAATACCCATCACAAAGGTTCAACAATGAATATTTTACCTTTTTTATATCATTGTTTCTGTTGCATGTTTGCTTATGCAGAACCAGTTCGAAGTAAATTGCACACAGTGTTGTGATTTTTCTAAATTCTTCAGCATGTGCCTTTAAAACATAAGGGTGTCAGTAGAAGAAAATTCCTTTTTTCTCTATCTTAGATTTATTGGCAGAAAGCTTCAAATTAAACTGACAAAGGACAGATTGACAAGAGAAAAAAAAGTCTATTAAGGGGAGAGGACTCAGTGAGGAGTTACTCAAAGGGATGGTGAGAACTGAAGTTTTATAGTATCTTAACAAAAGAACAACAAATTTTAGAAAAGTGACAAGAAAAAGGAAAGGGACTTTGAGTTTCTAGGGATGGCATATATTGTGGGAGTCAATTATTTGGGGAAAACTAGTGGGAAAGAAGGGCTGATTAGAGGAAGGTTTGCTGTATTGATGATGGCTCTGGTGCTACTCTGGGCTGATAAAATCTGGGTTGTCTCCAATGATTAAGACTCATTCTGCCCTTGACCAAGAGAATTTTTCTTGTGTGTCTCTTCTCAGTTGCATTCAGATCAAAATAATCCTTATGCCAGGCATACTGTGTGCTCCTTCGAGAACATTCTTCTAGATAAGCACAATACCATTTTCCCGGGCATGTACCCGGGATTTTGTTTTTATTCAAGTATGGTCAGGAGACAGCTGCTATTTTTATTTATTTTTTTATTATTTAAAATTATATTATTACCTAAAAAAATTAACAGTAGTTCATAATGGCATCCAATACCTAAACCTTATTCATGTTTCTTTTTTCCAACTGACTTCAAAATATCTTTAATAAACACATACATCTTTGAACAAGGAGCCAATTAAAGATCATGCAGTACATACAGATATTTCATGTCTCTTAAGACCCTTTTAAATAGAACAACTCTATTGTACTTCCACATTTTCCTGATAGTTAATTTTAAAATGCCCAGTTGTATCAATTCTAACTTAAATATCCCTAGGCCTCACCAAACTCGTATATTTAAAAACTGGGAGATTAGATGGTCCTCTATTTCTCTCATTGAAACCATTCCAGAGATCATGACACTTGCCCTTACTGTCCTTATCCCAATCTTTGATTAATTTCTTCTCTCTTTAGGTTCTTAGAGACATTTTTGCAAATTATAGCTCTGCAATAGTTTCTCAGTCAGATTTTGATAGGACAACATGCCCATAAAAGAAAACATTACTTTCGTTGTGTGTGTGATGGTGGTGGTGGTGGGGGCGGGTAGTGGAGATTGAACCCAGGGCCCCTTTCATGCTAGGCAGGCACTCTTGAAGGCCATGTGGAAGAGTCCAGAACTTATCCTGAAGGCAGTGAGGAACCATTGCCATATTTTAAGTGTGGGGGGATGGAGGAATCTCAGGTTTACACAATAAGATTTGAGATTCAGGGTAATCTGATGTAGCTCAGATTTTAAAACGAGGGGAGTAAAGCAAAGGCCAAAGAGAGGAGAAGATAGACACAAAATAAGGAAGTAGAATCAATATGACTGGATGCCCAATTAGACCTTGTAGAAGAAAGGGCAGACCTGAGTGCCAACCTAATAAAATATTGGAGAAAGATCAGATTTTTTTTTTTTTTTGATTAGGGGGAAGGGAGATGAAATTCATTGGCTGTTGATATCAAGATGGGTAAGAGTTTTCAGTGGATGTATCTGGAATGAGAAGAGGGCCCAGGATATAATCATAAGGAACATCTACATCTGAGGCAAAGACAGAAGAAAGTCAGATATTAACAGGAACCTAACAAAAGCGAACCATAGAAGCCAAAAGAAGAGCGTGTTTCAAGAAGGGAGATGAGCAAAACATAGAAACAGAAGTTTCTCTAGTTCTAGGGTGGTTCTATGTTTGTTTGTTTCAATCTGGATTGTGACTAGAAGGAAAGAGTAGTTACTAGAAGGAAACAAAGAGGTAGAAAGGGACCTTTTAAAAAAAAACTAAGATCTATGAACTTGAATATGCATATGTAAAATCAGAAAAGTGTCTTTGGAGAAGGAAAGATGAGAAAACAGAAGAAGGAAGCAGTATAACCCACAGAGAGAGGTACCATGGGAAATGGAAGGGGCGTGCACTATAAAGCAAAGTTGATGGAAAGAACCCAGAACAATTTGGTAAAGCTGGAAGAGAGGGAACTAACTGAAGAATGGGTGTAACAGGAGTTAAGATTGAGCGGGAAGAATTGAAAGTTTGGGTCATTCTTTCAATCAGTCTTGAATTGCTAATGAGAAATAACTCTGGACAATGGAGACCAGGATGTGGTGTGGAGTGGGACTCCAGGAAGACTAAGGGTGAAGTGTTGTTAAGGTCTAGCAAGTCAAGAAGCCTGAAACAAGGAACTTTGGAAAGAAGTGATAATCTCATTACATGGAAATAAACTCATGATGGTGAGAAGAGTTGGCATATCTTTATTTCAACTCAAAACTGCCAAAGATTCCCTAGATGTGTCCTGTTTTCTTTTTTTTTTCTTTTGTGTGTGTGTGTGTGTGTGTGTGTGTGTGTGTGTGTCCTACCAACTGGGAACTGGCACTAAGTTGAACGTAGTTTGTCCAAGTCAAGCATCAGACTCCCACGGTAGCTACTTCATTGCCAGGGTATGGTGATGTTTCCAGTAAAAACCGGAGGACTCCACATTCCATTCATCTGTGCTAGGTCACAGTAGAGGAAGATGAGGATATACTTTCATATTAAAAGAAAAACTAAGGAAACATTCTTTTTGTCACAGAGATGCTTCACTTATTTTATTAGACTGAAGTGAGTAGTCTGTTTTAAAGTATATTGTGTGTGCTGTTTCTCTTTTTTAGCATCCCAATGTGTTTATTGGTTAACCAGCATCTTAGTCTTCTAGCAAGAAAGTTTCCAGAAACTAAATTTGTTAAAGCCATCGTGAATAGCTGTATTCAACACTACCATGACAATTGCTTACCAACAATTTTTGTTTATAAAAGTGGTCAGATAGAAGGCAAATTCATTGGAATTATAGAATGTGGAGGAATAAATCTCAAACTAGAAGGTAATGATGTTATATTTAAAAATTGTTTATAAAAATAACAAGGGAAAACTTCCATAGATGAACAAATATCATGGAAGTTTATTTCCTTAAAACATAAAGTTATTATCCCCTTGTTTCTAGTCACTTCTTGCAATGCCTCCAGATTAATTTTCCTACAATAACATTCTTATCATAACACTGTTTTGCTTAAAATCCTTAATGGTTTCCTGTCTAAAATAACTTTAAAAATTTAGAATCTTCCCCTTTAGCATCTGAGCCTCCCTCTCCAGCTATGTTTCTCAGTGCTGCCCAGCTGTAGCCTGGCTGGTCTTCAGCCACTACCCCAGACAGCACCTCACTCACTTACACCATCATGCTTTGTTACATGCTCTTTCCTTATATTTAAAATTCCCCATCCTTCTTATTCTCCCTGTCCAAACCCTATCCCCCCCACCCCATATCCTCATTTCCATACCCTGTTATGTAATCCTGGAATAATAACTAGTTTTCTCTTCTCTATTGACTTTCTGTAGTGTATATTCTCTATGTCATTTATTTTTTACTTATTCAAATGATATCCTGATTTTGCTGATTGATTCTGAGTCTCATCTCCCTAACAAGTGCAGGGACCACATCTCCACTTATTTTATTATAATACATAGCACAGGACGTTATATTTTTATCTTATTTAATGATTTTTATTTCCTAAGGCCATCCTTTTGTTTTATTCATTTCTTGGAAACTGTTTTAACCTATATTGTAAAACTAAACATCATCTTATTTCACCCTCATGTTAAAGCCACCATGAGTGACTGTTTTTAACAGCTATTCTTTGACCCTGTCAATTCTCTAAAACTGTTTTTGGCTATATTAAGGCCAGAATAGCTCTACAGTCCCTCCTTTGTTTACCATTTTGTTTTTCTAGCTTGGACCTCATCTCTTTAATTAAAAAAAAATTAATACATAAGAGTACAAAGAACATCATAAGCATTCATGAAATCATTATTGTTTTAGTCTATTTGGGCTGCTATTATAAAAATACCATAAACTAGCTAACTGTAAAAAGAAATAATCGGCCTTTGGTTTTTTGGGACTGGCTTATTTTGCTTAGCATGATATTCTCCAACTCCATCCATTTACTGGCAAATGCCATAATTTCATTCTTCTTTAAAATTGAGTAATATTCCATTGAATATATATACCACATTTTCTTTATCTGTTCATCTATTGAAGGACACCTAGGTTGATTCCATAGTTTAGCTAGAGTGAATTGAGCTGCTATAAACATTGATGTGGCTGTATGCTGATTTTATGTCCTTTGGGTATAAACCAAGGAGTGGGATAGCTGGGTCAAATGGTGGTTCCATTCCATGTTTTCTGAGAAATCTCCATACTGCTTTCCAGAGTGGTTGTACTAATTTGCAGTCCCACCAGTAATGTATAAGTGTACCTTTTCCCCCACATCCTCATCAACATTTATGGTTTCCTGTATTCTTGATGATTGCCATTCTGACTGGAGTGAGATGAAATCTTAGTGTAGTGTTGATTTTCATTTCTCTAATTGCCAGAGATGTTGAACACTTTTTCATATATTTGTTGATCAATTGTATTTCTTCTTCTGTGAAGTGTCTTTTCTGTTCCTTAGCCCATTTATTGATTGGGTCATTATTATAAGTTTTTTGAGTTCTTTTATATATCCTAGAGATTAATGCTTTATTGGAAGTGCATGTGGTAAAGATTTTCTCCCAATCTGTAGGCTCTCTCCTCACATTGTTGATTGTTTCCTTTTCTGAGAAGAAGCTTTTTAATTTGAATCAATCCCATTTATTGATCCTTAATTTTACTTCTTGCACTTTAGGGATCTTGTTAAGGAAGTCAGATCCAAGGCTGACATGGTGAAGATTTGGGCCTACTTTTTCTTCTAGTATGCACAGGGTCTCTATTCTAGTGCCTAAGTCTTTGATCCACTTTCAGTTGATTTTTGTGTTGGGTGAGAGATAGAGGTTTAATTTCATTTTCGTACATATGAATTTCCAGTTTTGCCAGAACCATTTGTTGAATAGACTATCTTTTCTCCAGTTAATGTTTTTGGAAACTTTGTCTAGTATGAGATAACCATATTTATGTGGGTTTGTCTCTGTGTCCTCTATTCTGTACCACTGGTCTTCCTGTCTGTTTTGGTGCCAATACCATGCTGTTTTTGTTACTATAGCTCTGTAATAAAATTTAAGTTCTGTTATTGTGATGCCTCTGCTTCACTTTTCTTGCTAAGAATTGCTTTAGCTACTCTGGGTCTCTTATTTTTCCAAATAAATTTCATGATTATTTTTTCTATTTCTATGAAGAATGTCATTGGGATTTTAATGGGAATCGCATTAAATCTGTATAACGCTTTGGTAGTATGGCCATTTTGACAATATTAATTCTGCCTATCCAGGAGCATGGGAGATCTTTCCATCTTCTGAGGTTTTCTTCAATTTCTTTCTTTAGTGTTCTATAGGTTTTTTTTTTTTTTTTTTTTGTGGTACCAGGGATTGAACTCAGGGGCACTCGTCCACTGGGTCACATCCCCAGCCCTTTTTTGTATTTTATTTAGAGACAGGGTCTCACTGAGTTACTAAGTGCCTCGCCATTGCTGAGGCTGGCTTTGAACTCGCGATCCTCTGCCTCAGCCTCCCAGAGTGCTGGGATTACAGGCGTGCGCCACCGCGCCCGGCGTGTTCTATAGTTTTCATTGTAGAGGTCTTTCACCTCTTTTGTTAGATTGATTTCCAGGCATTTTATTTTATTTGAGACTATTATGAAATGAGGTAGTTTTCCTAGTTTCTCTTTCAGAGGATTTGCCACTGATATACAGAAATGCCTTTGATTTATAGGTGTTGATTTTATATTCTGTTACTTTGCTGAATTCATTTATTAGTTCTAGAAGTTTTCTGGTGGAATTTTTTGGACCTTCTAGATACAGAATCATGTCATCAGCAAATAATGATAGTTTTGAGTTCTTCTTTACCTATTTGTATTCCTTTAATTTCTTTCTTCTGTTAATTGCTCTGGCTCGAGTTTCAAGGATGATGTTAATAGAATAGAAGTTGTGAAAGAAGACATCCTTGCCTTGTTCCAGTTTTTAGAGGGAATGTTTTCAATTTTCCTCCATTTAGAATGATGCTGGCCTTGGGTTTAGCATATATAGCTTTTACATTGTTGAGGTATCTTCCTACTCTCCCTAATTTTTCTAGTGTTTTGAACATGAAGGTGTGCTGTATTTTGTCAAATGCTTTTTCTGCATCTATTGAGATGATCATAGGATTCTTGTTTTTAAGTCTATTAATATGATGATTAATGTTTATTGATTTCTGTATGTTGAACCAACCCTGCATCCCTGGGATGAACCCCACTTGATCATGGTGCACTATCTTTTTAATATGCTTTTGTATGTGATTTGCCAGAATTTTGAGAATTTTTGCATCAATGTTCATCAGGGATATTGGTCTGAAGTTTTCTTTCCTTGATGTGTCTTTGTCTGGTTTTGGTATCAGGGTGATATTAGCCTTATGGAATGAGTTTGGAAGGGTTCCCTCCTTTTCTATTTCATGGACTGTATTGAGGAGTATAGGTGTTAATTTTTCTTTGAAAGTCTTGTAGAACTCAGCTTAGAATCCATCTGGTCCTGGGATTTTCTTGGTTGGTAGGCTTTTGATGGTGTTTTCTGTTTCATTACTTGCAATTGATCTGTTTAAATCATGTATGACCTCATTCAATTTGAGTAGTTCATATGTCTCTAGAAATTTGTTGATGTCTTCTATATTTTCTATTTTATTGGAGTATAAATTTTCAAAATAGTTTCTAATTATCTTCTGTGTCAGACATGTCTGTTGTGATATTTCCTTCTTTATCTTGCATTTTAGTAATTTGAGTTTTCTCTCTTTTTCTCTTTGTTAGCATGGCCGGGGGTTATCTATTTTATTAATTTTTTCTAAGAACCAACTTTTTGTTTTGTCAATTTTTTCAATTGTTTCAATTTCATTTCAGCTCTGATTTTAATTATTTCCTGACTTCTTCTGCTTTTGGTGTTGATTTCTTCTTCTTCTTCTTCTTCTTCTTCTTCTTCTTTTTTTTTTTAGGGCTTTGACATGTAGTGTTAGGTCATTTATTTGTTGAACTTTTTATTCTTTTAATGAATGCTCTTAGTGCAATAAACTTTCCTCTTAGTACTGCCTTCATAGTGTCCCAGAAATTTTGATATGTTGTATCAGTGTTCTCATTTACCTCTAAGAATTTTTTAATTTCATCCTTGATTTCTTCTACTATCCATTCAATAGTGTGTTATTTAGTCTCCATTTGTTAGAGTAGCTTCTATTTTTTACTTTATTGTTGATTTCTAATTTCATTCCATTGTGAACTGATAGAATGCAAGGTATTATCTCTGATTTTTTTCTTTTTTTTGTATTTGCTAAGAGTTGCTTTGTGGCATAAGATATGGTATATTTTAAAGAAGGAGCCATGTGCTGCTGAGAAGAAAGTACATTCGCTCATTGATGGTTAAAATATTCTATATATGTCTGTTAAGTCTAAATTATTGATTGTATTATTTAGTTCCATAGTTTCTTTGTTTAGTTTTTGTTTGTAAGATCTGTCCAGTAGTGAGACAGGTGTGTTAAAATCACCCAGTATTATTGTGTTGTGGTCTGTTTGATCCTTGAAATTGAGAAGGATTTGTTTGATGTATGTAGATACTCCATTGTTTGGGGAATGTTTATGTCCTGCTGATATATACTTCCCTTAAGAAGTATGAAATGTCCTTCTTTGTCTCTTCTGATTAACTTTGGCTTGAAATCTACTTTATCTCAAATGAGGATGGAAACCCCTGCTTGTATATGAAATCTATATGAGTGATATGTTTTTGTCCCATCCTTTCACCTTCAGCCTGTGGATGTCTTCGCCCATGAGGTGAGTCTCTTGCAGGCAGCATATTGTTGGGTCTTGCTTTTTAATCCAATCTGCCAGTCTATGTCTTTTGATTGAGGAGTTTAGGCCATTAACATTCAATGTTATTATTGAGATATGATTTGTATTCCCTGTCATTTTGACTTATTTCTGGTTTTTAATTTGACTTAGTTTCTCCTTTGGTTGAATATTCCTTTTGTGTAGATCCTCCTTTTGCTGTTTTTCACTTCATCCCCATGAAATATTTTGTTGAGAATGTTCTGTAGTGTAGGCTTTCTAGTTGTAAATTCTTTTCATTTTTGTTTATCACAGAAGGGTTTAATTTCATCTTCAGATCTAAAATTAATTTTGCTGGATATAAAATTCTTGGTTGGCATCCATTTTCTTTCAGAACTTGAAATATATTATTCCAGGACCTCCTAGCTTTGAGGGTCTAGGTTGAGAAATCCATTGAGATTCAAATTGGTTTCCCCCTATATGTAATTTGTTTTTTTTCTCTCATGGCCTTTAAGATTTTATCTTTATTTTGTATGTTGTTCATTCTCATTATAATGTGTCTTGGTATGAGTCTGCTGTAATTTTGTATATTCGGGGTCATATAAGTCTCTTGTATTTGATTTTCCATTCCATTGTTTTAGTTTGGGAAATTTTCTGCTATTACATCGTTGGAAAGTTTATGCATTCCTCTGGCTTGTAGCTCTGATCCTTCATCTATTCCAATAACTCTTAAATTTGGTCTTTTCAATTATTGGATGTTCTGTTCATGGTTTCTTATCATGTTCTCTGATGGTCAACTCTACTTTCAAGAGTATGTATTTTGTCTTCATTGTCTGAGGTGCTGTCTTCCAAGTGGTCTAGTCTGTTGATGATGCTTTCTATTGAATTTATAATGTGGTTTATTGATTCCTTCATTTCGAGGATTTCTGCTTGTTTTTTATTTCCTTCACAATCTCTAACTCTTTATTGAAGCGATCTTTCACTTCCTGTATTTTTTCTTTGATTTTACTCCTTATACTGTCCTTTATTCACAGATCAATTTAACTACGTGCCTTCTGAACTCCTTCTTGGACATTTCTTCTACAGTATTATCAGTGGCTTCTGTCGTTGGAGCATCTTGGTTTTTTTGGGATGCTTTATTCCCTTGTTTTTTCATGTTGTTCATGTGTTTTTCCATCTAGAAGTATGGATCTAAGGCAGCACAAATTCTACTCTGTAGACCTATTGTGTCCCTGAAGGTTTCCAGTGGCTCACATTTAATGGTGAGGCCAATATCAACAGCACCCACTATAAACAATATATAGCCTTAAACCAAATAGCTCCCACTAAGGCGTCTACAGCTTTCTTGCATTAAACCAAAATGATGAGTTCAATAACTATCTGTAGTACAAACAGAAAATTTGCTAAAATGATTTACAATTTTGAATGGTGGATGAGAGAACAGAAGTAGCGTAGTGTGTCATATTTACAAGGGAGGAAGAGAGAAGCTAAAAAGCAAAGATTCATGGGAAGAGTGGAAGAGGAACCGACAGAGATTGGCTGTTGGTTGGAGAAAAGTTGGAAAGAGAATCCAAGAAAACAGACAAGTGATAGGAAGAATATGAACAAAGAGAAAAAATTAAAGATATAAAAATACAACAAAAATGCAAAACACCATTCATATATCATTGTCCTCCATACATTGATGAATAAAAAACACCCTGATCAAAATATGGTAGAGATGTTAGTGGATAGAAAAGTAAAATAAAATAAGTATCTCTGGAAAGGTTTTTTTTTTTTTGTACCGGGGATTGAACTCAGGGGCACTTGACCACTAGGCCACATCCCAGCCCTTTTTTTGTATTTTTATTTAGAGACAGGGTCTCACTGAGTTGCTAAGTGCCTCACCATTGCTGAGGCTGGCTTTGAACTTGCAATCCTCTTGCCTCAGCCTCCCAAGTGCTGGGATTACAGGTGTGTGCCACCGCGCCTGGCTTAGGAAAGTTGAACTTTCTCTGTCAGCGTTCAAAAGTTTCTCAGCCCTCTCTCTGTCGTCTTATGGGATCACCAGCCCCAGATCTGCCCTCATAGACCCAGTCACTACCCTACCAATCTGGGCTTCATATACCTCAGGCTTGGCCACACTGCAGTCCTAAGATCTCAATGCTATTCCTACTTGCGGAGAGACTACCAGGGATACACTCAGGCAAAGGAGCAACCCTGAGATGCAGCAGGAAGACACGGGCTACTAGCACTCCCAGCAGGAAGACCCTGGCCGCCTCCAACCCTGTAGGCCCAGCACCCCCACACGGGCCTGCAGGTCCTGGCAGAGTCCCCAGATAGATGCTGATGTGGTAGTAAACCTCCTGGCACCCTGGTCTCAGGCCCTGGTCAGCGCCCCAAGATGGGTGCAGCCACATGCAACCAAACCTGGAGTTTTCCCTGCAGCAGTCCCTAGGCGGTGGTAACAGTGGTAGTGGCAGTTGGTGGCAGCAGTGGTGAGTCCACAGCAGTGGTACTGCAACAGTGTCTGCAGTGATGGCTGCAACTGCAGCTGTGGAGGCAGCATCACCCAGATGATCTCCAGGGTCGCAGCAGTGGTATGCATTGGGGGAAGCAGTGTCTGAGGTGCCAGCAGCGAGTGGCTACAGCTGCATGGGCAGCAGCACCCAGAAGGAAGACCTCCAGGAGACCGCAGGGTGGCAGCAGCAGTATTGGAGGGAGGCAGCAGCATTGCCAGTAGCAGTGTAGGTGGCAGCGGACTGGAGAAGTGACTTCTGGGTGTCAGTGGCAGTGACCTCAGAGGTGGCACTGGAGGTAGCATTGGCCGTGCCCAGAGAAACGAACTCCAAGCATGGCATGGCATCTGTGGCAGCCCTAGAACCATTCTTAAGGGCTCTGCCTTCATCATCTAATCACCTCCCAAAGGCCACCTCCTGATACCATCATCCTGAGGTTCTGATTTCAACATATGAATTTTTGGGGTACATCAACATTCAAAACCATAGCAATTATCAAGAATAAAAAATGTGGACATTTGTTCATGTTTGCCTATTGGTTTGGTTAATTTTGAAAAACACAAATGTACTTGAAGTTATCCACATTTCCTTTCCTACCTCTATTCCCCTACCTGCTTCTTTGTAGGCAAACACAATTATGAATTTTAGTATCTTTTTTTGAGGCAATATTAGAATGAAATTTATTGTTATATTTTGAAAATCGTGGGAAGATACACAAATGTACAACCTAACATCTTGACCATTTTTAAGGATACAATTCAGTGGCCTTAAGGACACATTGTTGTGCTGCCATCATTATCATTCATCTCCAGAACTCTTTTCATCTTGCATAACTGAACCTCTGTATCCATTCAACAGTAACTCCTCATTCTATGCTCCCTCTGGCAACCACCAATCTACTTTCTGTCTCCATGAATTTGACTGTTCTAGATACCTTATGTAAGTGGAATCATAGCGTCCTTTATCCTTTTGACTGACATCACTTAGCATAATGTCCTTAAGGTTCATCCATGTTGTAGCAAGTATCAGAATTTCCTTCTTCTTTAAGTATGGTTAATGCTCCACTATATGTATATATCCACATTTTGTGTATCCACTGACTTATTGATGGATACATAGGTTGCATCTACCTTTTGGCTATTGTGAATAATGCTATGAACATGGGCATACAAATAATCTATTCAAGTCCTTCTTTAGTAACATATGTGAAGTTCTGGACCCTACTTTTATAGTATTGATAATATATTCTCACTATCTATGGCTTACCATCTTTGTTGCTGGGGATTAAACCCAAGACTGCTCAAATGTTAGACAAGTGCTCTATTACTGAGCTACATCCTCAGCCTGGGTTTGAAAATTTCTTCCTTTTCTTGAAAAAATGAAAAAAAGGCTCAAGCAATTCTGCCTTAGCCTTCAGAGTAGCTGAGACTATAGGCATGCACTACCATGTCCAGTTTAATTTTTATTGTTAGACAAGAGTTAAAATATTGGCATAGTTATGAAATCTTTTTTCTTTCAATTTTTGTGTTGAAAGAAAGCTCTTCTGTTTTTTCCAAGGTGAAAAGATATTCCCCTATACTTTCTTTCAATAGTTTTAAAGTCTGTTTTTCAACTTAGGTCTTAAAAACCATAGGTATGATGTGATATAAAGAATATATCTAATTTTATTTTTTTCTGTAAGAAAATGCTGTTGTCCTTACCCCACTTATTAAATTTTGTTTCCCACTGATGGTTCTAAAATTTATTTTTAAAAATTGTGATAAAATACACATAAAATTTACCATCATAATCATTTTAAAGTACATAGTTCAGTAGGGCTAAGTTCATTCACGTTATTGTGCAACCAGTCTCTGAAACTTTCTTCATCTTCAAGAACTGAAAATTTAGACCTACTACACATCTCCCATTCCTTTCTTCCCTATCCCCTGGAAATACCTTTCTCCTCTCCCTTTCTCTTTCTCTTTCAGAATCTATTATAGGTACCTCATATAAGTGGAATTGTATATTTGTCTTTTTGTAACTGTCTGACACTTCACTTTGTATGACATCCTCAAGGTTCCTCATGTTGTAGCATTTATTAGAATTTCCTTCCATTTTAAGATTAAATAATATCACATGTTGTTTACATATTTATCAGTAGATAGATATCTTTTGGCTATTGTGAGTAATGCTGTTCTGAACATGAGTGTACCAATATCCATTGGAGTCCCTTTATTCGTTCTTCTTTCTGGGAATATACACCAAAATGGAATTTGCAGATCATATAGTAATACTATTTCTTTTTATTAACTGCCACACTCTTTTCTATAGTGGCTGCACCACTTACACTACCCAACAGTGCACAGGGGTTCCAATTTCTCTCCATCTTTGCCAACACTTATTGTTTTTGATAATAGTCATCCAAATGGGTGTGAAGTGTTTTTAATGGTTTTTAATGTTTCCTTCTCATTTTTATCAGCTTAAAAATGCTTGGGTTAGTTTCTTAAGTCTCTTCTATGCTAAACTTTTTGTCTATCCCTAGATTAATACTGCACTGTGTAATTACCATAGCTCTATAATAATCTAACTATCTGTAGTAACACTTTCAGAATTTCATATAACAGACAAATTCTGTGAAAAATACTGTGGAATATTTATTAGAATCATTTATAGATTGTTAGAGAGGTGACATTCTAATAACAGTGAGTGTGGTCATTCATGAACAAGATATAATTTGTCATTCGGATTTTGACTTTGCTGGTCAACCCTAGTGTTTTTGCTTTTCTATTTTTGCTGAAGTATTTTTCTTCATCATGTTCTGTTTTCCTAAGGTTTACTTCATTGTTCTTCTCATCAGAGCTTTTCAGTTTGAACTTTTAAACTCATTTATTTTCAGTCATTTTAAAAGGAAACATTTTAATGATACTTTCTCCCTTTAAGTATAACTTTGCTGTATCCAATGTGTATTCTGGTATTGTAGCACTTTCACTGTAATGCAGTTTTAAATATATCCTCTTTGCACATTAACTTTATTAGCCAACTTTTGTATAAATCAAAATTTTTCTTTTCATTTTCCTAAAATTCTTATCCATTCTAATGATGGGTTTTTTTTTAAATTGTAGAACTTGAATGGAAGCTAGCAGAAGTTGGAGCAATACAGACTGAGTTAGAAGAAAACCCCAAGAAAGTCATTGAAGATATGATGGTGTCTTCAATTAGAAACACTTCTATTTATGACAGTGATAGTTCCAACAGTGATAATGATACCAAATAGAAATATTTAATAAATCATTTTAAAGTATATGTATACTGAATGCTTTATTTACTCCTGCCTTTATAATGAGAGATTAGAAAATGTATAGGTTTATTTTCATCTTTTATGATAGAACTATAGCTTATACATCATTTCAAAAATTTTCTGGTATTTCAGAATATTCATTCTTTTTGACAAGTAAGAATTTCTACTAACCCCTTCATATTTTTCCATGGGTTATTCTTTTTCTGACCTCTGTTGGACAAAACTACAAAGATTACAAATTCTTTGTGTTGCCTATTCACTTCAAAAGAGAGCTATGAAAGAAAATAATGAAAGAATTAAGAAATTTTATTTAGCTGGGTGCGGTGAAGCATGCCTATAATCCCAGCTGCTCAGGAGGCTGAGGCAGGAGGATCATTGAAAGCCAGCCTCAGCAACAGCGAGGTGCTAAGCAACTCAGTGAGACCCTGTCTCTAAAAAAAAAAATACAAAATAGGGCTGGGGATGTGGCTTAGTGGTTGAGTGCTTCTAAGTTCAATCCCAGTTGTCCAAGAAAGAAAGAAATTTCATTTAGGTTAATGTGTTTTTTTTTTTTTTTCTGAATAATCCTCTTTTTATTATCTATATCACCTCTCCAGTCTGTGTGCTTCATTAATTGACAATTTGTTATCCCATTTTTAAAATTTTTTTATTATTCTAATTTGTTTCACACGTTTGCAGAGTCTATTTCATTTCATACTACCTATAAAAAGCACAATTTTTCGAGTTGCTGGTTTAATAGAAAGTATTTTTACAACAATTATGTCTTCATACATGTATGAAGTAAGGTAATCATGGATAACTCAGTCTACCATTATCCCTCCCCCCTCTTTGGTATATATATACAATGGAACACTACTCAGCACTAAAAGAGAATCATGGCATTTGCAGGTAAATGGATGGAGTTAGAGAAAATAATGCTAAATGAAGTTAGCCAATCCCAAAAAAACAAAGGAATGAAAGAGCTTTAAATAGAACATGTTTTAAAATCTATTATTTAGGGGCCCTGGATAATGATTCTTAAAGTTATAATTATATGCTTTTCTATGAAATCTCTTACTTATTTGAAAAATAAACCACTTAATAGGATCATGCAACTTAAGTGTTCTGAAAAATATGTAAAAAAATCCCCACTTATTATTGCTTCGAATAGTTCTGCTATCAATTTTGAAAATTACTAAGTATTATCACCAATAATTAAACTATAGAATCCTCAGAGCAGTACTATAACATGTAAGTTTCTAAATCCTGAGATGGGCAGGTAAGAAGAATGTATTGTGGGACTATTCTGTGTTTTAATAGTAATCACAGAAGAAAACATCATGAGTAAATAGTATTAGGACATGGCAGAAGACCTGCATGATGTCTTATCGTGGCGTAATAATGAATATTACTTACAGAGGTGAGGCTGGTAAATCCAGCACGTAAGAGTTCAGTAACAGATTTTATTCTACTTGGTTTGTATTGATGTTCCATAATTCTGATTATGTTTGTGAGAGAATCAAGACTACCAAAACTTCTTAAAACTGATGGATAAATTCATATTCACAATAAAACAGTTGTGGAAATGAAAGGAAGAGGCATGTTATTGTGATGTTACACTGTAACTCTAATGCCATCTAATACATATAAATATGAACGCTTCCAGTTGAAACAGATGCAAAATGCCTCCCTAAATGTAATGTACATATTTATCCATTTCTTCTTTAAGTTAAAATTAATAGGAAAGCTGAAATACAAAGTGCCTATTTCCCTCTTAAGATCCACCGAGCAGAAGTTTTTATCCACAAAATTTTGAAGATGTTAACATTTGTAAAAATCTTGAAATTACAGGACATCAGGACTGGTTGCAATTCCAGCCCTGCTCTTCTGCCATATGCCCATGTACATTCTTCTAGCAAGGACTCATGCCTACCAACAGGGCTCACTGCTACTTCCATACACTTCTTCATTGACACATTCTCATTAAAGTAGGATATACGTATTTGTCAGAATGTGGGAAATTATAGCTGTCCATTTTATTGAATGAATTTTTATTTGAATTGGTAGAGACTTACAAGGTTTAAATGGCCAATCATATTCAACCATTTTTGACCTACAGAAATATTTCATATTTTTCAGTCTAATATTTTTATCTATTCTTGCCAACTGCTTTACTGAATCTCCCTTCCAGACTTTTTAGTGTCTTGTTTGTCAAGTGTGGTCCTAGTTAGAATGAGCTGCATTCCCAGGGAACTTGTTAGAAATGCACAATCTCTGGCCCTGTCTCAAACCAACCTGAGTCAGAATTTTCATTTTAATGAGATCCCCTGGTGACTTGGCATGTATGTTAAAATTTGAGAAGCACCAGGCCAAAATCCCTTAAATTCAGTTTAAACATGTTCTTTGAGTCTTTGATCACACTCTAGATTATTAAATCCATTCAGTTAAACTCCAATCCCAGTTCTAAACCATTCTCTGGCTGAATTTATGACTCAAGGAACTCTGAAGATGGAAGGAATTTTTTTTTTTCCTGGTACTGGGGATGGAACGCCAGGTGCTTAACCACTTGAGCCACATCCCCAGCCCTTTGTTATACATGTATTTTAATTCTTTTTAGCTGTAGATGGACACAAAATCTTATTTTATTTACTTTTTATGTGGTGCTGAGGATTAAACCCAGTACTTCACATGGGCCGAGGAAAGTGCTCTACCACTGAGCTACAACCTCAGCCCCTTTTGTTATATTTTACATTAGAGACAAGAGTCTCCCTAAGTTGCCGGTATTGGCTTTGAACTCATGATCTTCCTGCTTCAGCCTTCTGAGCAGCTGGGATCACATGCATATGCTACTACACCTGGCTGGAAAGAACTGTTTTTAACCAGTTCTTTCTCTTTTTCTTTCCCCCTCATGTTGGGAACAGGGAAGGAGAAAAGGGATAACTGTACAACCCATCCCATATTGCAAGTGCTCACTCTTCCATGAATTGTACATTGAGTTCTCCTAGAAACTCTGAGGCAGCCTCCCACTGTACTCCCTCACTCAACATGGGAGAGGGATCAAACTTGGACCTGTCTCTTCTAATCTTTTAGCTACCACCCCCAAATGTATACACAGCTTCTTGCTGCTGGAATTTCCTTTCCCTGTAAATGTCAAGATGGTTCAAACCTGTATAGCACTTTTTACACGGTATCAGTTGATCCTTGAGAAATGTACACATCCTTCTCTTGCCAAATGGTGAAAGTGCAGATTGTTTTACTTCAGCCCACTCCCTGGTCAGCCATTTTTCTCTAAAGTCTTTCTTCCCCTATTCATAAATATAGGGCAATATCAACCAATATGCTAGTGGATGAGATACCAGTTTCCTGACCACAATCACCTCCAGTTTCCTCTAGTGGTTTCTTTTGGAATCTTTTTCACTTAAGTTGGTGTGGGATAGGGCATAAAAAGGAAAAGCCAACGATACTTACCAGAAACCTAAGAAGACAGCTTCAATGATTTAAGGTTCCTCCTCTTCCCAAGCATTGTGCTTATATGGTCAAGAGTGTGGAGTTGGAAGTTTTAGCTATGATAGGTCCAATTTTACTTTGGACTTCACTCAGCATCTTACACAGGTGTTAGTTATTTTATAGTATTACATATTCTTGTGTGTCATCAAATACTCAGTTGTTAGCACAGTATTATTGTTTCATCAAATTTTGCTGATTTCAGTTTACCTCTCTTTTTTATTTAAAAAAATTTTTTACCTCTTCTTTCATATGCATTACTAAGGCTACCTCTTTTTTTTTTAAATATTTATTTATTTGCTTTAGTTGTACACAATGCGTTTATTTGTACATGGTGCTGAGGATTGAACCCGGGCCACGCACGTGCTAGGCGAGCGCTCTACCGCTGAGCCACAATCCCAGCCCCACCTCTTTTTTTTATTAAAAATTTTTTTATAGTTGTAGATGGACAGCATGCCTTTATTTTATTTGTTTATGTGGTGCTAAGGATCGAACCCAGTGCCTCATACATGTTAGGCAAGCACTCTTCCACTGAGCTATAGTCCCAGCCCAAGGCTACCTCTTGACAACAGTCTGCCCACAATCATAATTTGGAATGCAAAGATGATTCTAAAAAGCATGTTTTACCTTTCATTTCACTCATTCAATTATTCATTACCCCAGGCACTGGAATGGATGTTGCATATACAGTAGTAAACAAAACACATAGTTCTTTTCCTACTTACCATGTGGTAATAGGAATGATAGTTAATAAGTAGGAAAATAAGCATCAAATACATGTCATCAAAAAAAAGTATTATGGGGTAAATAGTGGACACAATAAAAGACATTATCTGTGGGTATTGAATAGGGTGGTGGGATATCTACTTTAATAGTATAGTTGTATCTTTGAGATATAAATGGTGAAGAGCCAGCTATGAGAAAAGGTGGGGTCCAGGCAGTAATATGACAGGTGCTAAAGCCTGGGAATAGAGAGAGATTAGTAAGGAATTAAAAAGAAGTTTCTGGGTGGGTATGTTATGGAAAAGGGAAAAAAAATCATGGGATATGAGATTGGAGAACTAGGCAGGGGCCAGAACTAGGTATAGTGGCCTCGATTATGAGTCTGGATGAAATGGGAAATGATAAAAGGGTATTCAGAAGGAACATAGTGTCATTCCACTTATATATTCAAATCAACGTTCCTGTTGCTCTGTAGAGAATAAATTGAAGAGAGTATCCATGATATCTGAGATGCCTGAGACGAGACATCAAGTAGGTCATTGGACATGTGTATGGAACCCAAAGGAGAGGTGTAGGCTGGAGTTTTGAGTCATTCCTAGGGTTCCAACAACAAATTGTAAAGATCTACAACCACTATCCTCACCACCCAAGCAACAATTCTCTGAAAGGTTAATTCTCCTTATAGATTAGAACCCTGACACTCAGAGGAATTACTTGACTTGCTCAGTGTCTCTCAGCTTAGGAAGTATTAGTCAGGATTTAAGCCTAGACTTTTTTTTTTTTAAACACTTTTAAAAAATATTTATTTATTTGCTTTAGTTGTACACAATGCGTTTATTTTTACGTGGTGCTGAGGATCAAACCCGGGCTGCGCACATGCTAGGCCCCCTAAGCCTAGACTTTGACTATGAAGTCCACACAATATCTGTACTTCCCTATATTTTAATGGGAGTAGAAAGAATATGAGTAATTGATTAAGCCATACATTAAAAAGAACTTACTTTATATTCTCTGTTATGCATATCTTAAACTTCCTATTTTCTAATTCACTCTAAATGGTGATGGTAACACTGGGAATGTCAATGACAGGATGGATGAGAGAGGTACTATAAAAGAATAGACAAAATTTGTGACTGATGGATCATAGGAAGCTAGAGGAAGAATCTGAGCAAAGAAGATAAGGGAATTATAGATAAGTCATTGATAAAAAATGGCCAACACTTTGATGGATTTCTTATATACCAGGTACCATTACACACACACACACACACACACACACACACACACACACACACACACACAATTTTCTCCCAATTACCTCATGATATGGGCTTATTATCCTCATTTTACAGATGAAGGAATTAAAGAATAATGGGGATATAAGTTGAAAACAGTTGGAAATGGTTGGTTTAAATGATAGCAAGTCTTACAAGGAGTGAACAGAATATCTGACTTACACAAAATTAAGAAGAGGGTTTAGGCTGGAGGACATTAATTTAGGTTCTATGAAACCATGAGACAGTATTTTGTTTAATGGAAACAGGAATGTGGAAGTCGGAAAAACTATTAGGACTAGCTTTTTTTTTTTTTTTTTTTTTTTTTTTCTGGGAGAGAATATGGGGAGAAAGGAGTTTTGAACTGAACTATGGGAAATATTAGAGCAGTAGCAGAGGACTGAGCAGAAAAACGGGATTATCAACAGATCTTGTAAATAATTAAACACACAGAATATGAAAGAGGGAGGAGTCAGATGAATGTAGTTTCATTCTGGTGACTAAGCGGACAATGAAGCCATTCAAAAGGGCAAAGGTATTTTTGAAGATATGTATACTAGAGGATGTGAAATACGAAGAGTGATCACTGTCTTCAGGATAAAATCCAAACATCAGACCCTAGAAACATTCAAACGCTTTTGTCTGGACGCAACGTATGTCATCAATATTATTCACCTTGCCTCCTCTCTTGCTACCTAACAGTATTTAGGACTCTTAATTGGAGGTGACAGAAAAACGTCTCACTGGTTTAGGCAATAAAACATATCCAAGAATTTATTATTTTAACTGAAATTTCCAGAGCAACCTAGTTCATATTGGTTTCCGTGACATCAAACATGACTGTAGGCCAAATACCCATCTTTGAATCTGCGCCCTCCCCCACCCCTGCCTCGGGGTACTTTCTCATTATTCATGCATGAAAAGCTGGCTCCAGTCCTCCGTTCTTCCAGATTCAGATCCATTCGAAAACAGGTAACATCCCAAGATCAACTCAAATATACCTTCCCCCTGATGTCTTTTCCAGACCATATGGACTGAGTAGAGGGAAGATAGTTCTCCAAATGAAATTATCAGAATGGAAGTGAATGCGGAACAAGCAGGCACGTCTACTAAAATTCCTTCTACTATATGGAATAATTAATAAATCACCCTTTCCCACTTCCAAAAGAAAAATGCTCAGGTGAAAAGATCAGGAATCTGAATTAAGTTCAACTCTGATGTTCTTTTTTCACGTGGACCAATTGTATTTCAAGCATCAGGGGAAGTAATTCCACCTCTTTACCCTGGTAAGCTGTAAATATTCACACGCTGTTCTTTCTTTCCAAAGAAACAGAGCAAATTACGATCCTAGTTTATCCTCGTCGCGTGTTCACCTCCCCATCCCTGCGCCCACGTATTCTATTACACTGTCACTTGGCTTTCAATAAAAGGCCAGGGGGAAAACTGCAAATGAGCAAATACATCCGGAACTTTTGCCTCACTGCTCCAGCCGAAGGTGCCGGTCGTGTCTCCCCAGCCCACCCACCAGTAAGAAGCATTCCAAGACGCGCGCTTCCAGGGTCACTGGCGGTCCAGGAATCTTCGCAACCTCCAGGAGAGGAAATGAGAGGGTTGAGGCGTGTCCCTCTAACACTCTAACCTGGCATCAGCAAAACGCACTGCTTGGTTTTCGAGAATGAGAGGGTCCCCTTTCTGGCCTCCGGATCTCTCACCCGTCAGGAAGCTCTTTCTTCACCTCCTAGTTCCCAGCATCCAGGTGGAAAGTCAAAGATGCCCCGACCTACCGCTGAAACTCCCCGGTCCCGCCTCCTGGGCTTTCCAGTAATCGGTGCCCTCTCAGGCGGCGCCGGGAGATCCTAGTTTCCTTCGTTGGCCATAGAGCGCATACACGCGTGGCCCGAGGGAGCGGGAGTCTCGGGCACCCGGGATTCCCTGGCGCAGCGCCGCGCTGTCTAACGGGGCAAGTCGCATGCGCACCGAGTGGCGCCGGGGAAAGCGAGCGCGAGGGGAGGGGCGAACGCAGAGCCTCGGCCGACCGCGGAACCCGGGGGTCACTGACAACGCATGCGCCGGGAAGGAGCGCAATCACGGACTCCTCTTGCGACTACCGCTTTAAAAAAGGAAACCCGGGGCAGCTAGAGCGCGAAGTAAATCTGGCCACCGCCGCGTGCGCGCACCCGGTGAGTGGCGCCCCACCGGGTGGGCCCGGTCCTGACGTCCACCGGTTGGCTTGTCCCGGTGGCGCATGCGTGCTGCCGGTGCCGGTGGAGGAGGGGAAGGGAGGGAGGGGGAGGAGGAGCGGGCGGCAGTAGCGGTGAATTTTTTGGGGTGGGTGGGGGCGCCACTCGCAGCCCCAGGTGCTGCTGGCGCTGGGAGCCACGGTGTCTCCTGGACGCAGCCGGTTGGCGGTTCCGAGTAGCCGCAGCCTGAGTCTTGGGTGGGGGAGGGAAGCCGCCGGAGCCGCCGCAAGCCACACGGTGAGGGCGCGGGCTAGGGGAGGGAGCGGGGGGCGGTGTGTGGGGCCGGGGGGCGGCGGCCAAGGAGGGGAAGGCGGGAGCTGAAGCCCAAGTTTTGCGTCTTGCTTAGCGTGCCTCTTCGTGGGAGTTGGGGCGGAGGCCCTCGGGGACTGAGGGGCCCTCGGGGGCAGCTGGGGTTACCTGCGGGGCAGGGGCGGGATTGGGGTGCTCGGCGGGCCCCGGTGGCCGGAGGGTGCCCGGGTTACAGCCGCTTCCAGCGGCCGTGCGACCGGGAAAGCTGGCCCGGTTCAGAGAGGGCTTTCGTCCGGGACCCGCTAGGCCTTGTGACCCACTTTTATTCCTGTCACCACTCGGGCACGTTTGGAGCGGCGCCCAATGGGGCGCTGGGGCGGCCAGCTCCTCCGGGGAACCCCCGCCCTCCCGGCACCCCGGCCGCGCGTCGCGGTCCGCAGTCCGAGCGGCCGCCGCCGCCGCCCGTGGGCTGGTTCCGTTAGTGGTCGTGGTTCCGGGGCTCGGTCCCTGGGGAGCGCGCGGTGCGGGGCGTCGGACTGGAGCTGCGCGCGGTTGGAGGGCGCGGCGCCGGGCTTCCCTTCTGCCCAGACGGGCGCCTCGAGCTCCCCTTCGCCGCGGCGGCTGGCGTTTCTGGATCCCTTTCCGTCTGCGAAGCGGCTTCCCTGGAGGTGGTCCGGGCGCTCCGGCCGCGGGTGTGTAATCTTAACACCTAGAGCCGCAGTTTTATTTTCTGGAGGGTGTTTTTCTTTGGTGTAGAAGTCCTTCTGTTGAGAATAGTCAGCAGAATCTTGAAAGATAAGAGCCGTCGCCTCTGACCTTGCAGATGACAGATCAAATCAGGCTGAATGTCAGGCTATTAGGCTTTCTAACCTTATTTAAAAATGTTTTCTTTCTCTTACAGCGAAAAAAAAGCACAAGAAGAAACTTTTACAGTCATTGTTGATTTGACTAGTACGCTGATCCCCCCAAATCAAAGTAAAGGTAATTTCACTTTAAGATTGCTTTAAGTGATCAGAGGACAGACTTGTGGAATTATTTCTCCCCTACTACCTGTTCGGAAATTAACATCTCTCTAAAAAAACATGTGATTTATAGAATGAGTTGCTTTCTCTGAAACGTATCCCTTGGGACACCTCAAAGCTGGTTTGTTTAAGATCTCGTTCAAGGAAGGAAACTAATTCCGTGTTAAGTATTTGACTGAACAGAACGTCATTAAAGGTTAGCCTGAAGAAGGTAGATTGAAAATGTGGTAGAACTAGTCACAATCAGCTATGGAAGAAGAATGAGGAAACTGTCTGTGTACTGACGTGGAAAGATCTCAAAAATTTGTCATAGAGCAAAAAAAAAAAAAAAAAAAAAACAAAAACAAAAACCAAGTTGTAGAACAGTGTGCTATTTTATGTGTTGAGGGGAGTTGTAATAACAGCCTAAACTTGCATTTGCTCTTCTATTAATAGAATAACTAGGAGGATACCAGAAAACTAATAATGATGGGAAGGGTGGGATATAGATGTGCCATGTGTATGTCTATATTTTTAAAATTTTGGAATTATATTATGGATTAATAAACCAGATTAAACACAACTCCACCTCGAAATAATTTATGTGGTTTTTGTTGCCTAATTGATGGTGATTTTGGCCATTTTCCATGTGGTTTCTCTTAAATGTTAAAAAAAGCTGAGACAAAAAAACGTTTTAGAGATGTTAATTTGCCTTGGTAACATGATTAATAACGATGTTTACCTTGGCACAACAGTTGGGTTATGTTGCTTTCAGAGTATAGTTTGTGTTACCCCTTTTTTCAGGTGTTACAGTTGTATAAAATTTTGCTTTTATTGACCTCAAAGTTTGAACACTCCATTGTGATGATAATAAACTTAATTGTCTAAGTTAGGGTGCTTTTCAGGTTGGGAAGCTTTTCTTTGCCTTAAGGAAATCAGTCATGAATTGCAGTGAAATATAAATTTATGTGTGAGAGTATGTGTGTGCACACACATATACACATATGTATTTCTTATGAAAAATAAAACTGAGAAGCAGTGTCATGTTGGTGCAAGAACATACATGTTTTTATGGCTATGAATTATTCTAAGCATTGCATTGATGATTTTTTAGTTTTGCCAGTCTCCCCTTTTTAGTGAAGTTAAGACTGAAAAAAACGAGGTTGTCAGGGTGAATATAATTTTAGGGAGGGCCTATCCAAACTCCCTCTGGTGACTTAATATTGTACAAAGTACAATAGAAGTAGTTAATAGTTGCTGTGTGTGTTTTTAGTAATAATGATCTTTTTTATTTTGTAGGCTAAGATAGTAGCCACAGAAGTATAGAATGACAATTTTTATTTGAACCCCGTGTATTTAGCTCTTTTCAATTTTTTTAACAAATAAAATCACATTTTCAAAATTTTATTTTTAAAATTACAGAAGTGACACTTATGAAAAGTTGAAAACAATATAGTGTATTTATAATAAGCAAAAACCCTCTTTTTATATTTCCACTTCTGTCTCTCATCGGAAACAGTCACTGTTAATCATTTTGGTATATATCCTTCTAGTTCTTTTTATTTACAAATATATCCTTTTTAGTCTTGAAAACTGAATTCCTGTGTTCTTGAATGATGGTCTCTTCTGCCAGTTTGTCTTATTCTGGACATTTTTTACTACCCACAGGACAGGGAAATGACCTGGAGTATGTCAGAAAGTTTAATATGTGATAAACCCCTTAGGATATACTCATCTTTTTACTAGTGAGGGGCCAGTCGGTTTGGAGGTATTTGTAGTTTGCAGGGAAATCAAACTGATGTGAGGTTTATCTGTTATAGATTGGACTCATATAGACTGAAGTCAGCACAAAGACTTAGATTCCATGATTTTAAAAAATGTTTGTAGGACTTTTTGGAGCTCAACTTTTAAGGACTTCTTTAGTTTGGTTTATGTTTAACTGACATTTGAAACTTTTCAGGTGATAGAGATTGCAGAAAATTCAAAATATTAAGACTATTATTTACCATTATGTAAGGTACATAGAAAGATACAGTACAATCCACTCTGCACTACAGTTGAGTTCAGTGATTAATACTCATAATATTAAAGAACATGCACATTCATAGTAAAACAAGATTTGAAATGACATTTTAGAAGAAAAATATACAGAGTTTTTAAGGCTGAGATTATTGCCAGCTTTTTGATTTGTTTGTGTTTAGTGGGTGTGGGTTCTGAGGGAGAATATTCTATCTCAACCTTTTAAAATAAGTAAGAAAGGATAGAACAAACTTAAAAAGCTCAGATCTCGGCTCTTAATGTTAAGGAGTTAAGTTGCAACGTTATAGCAGGTATCTTTGAGACTGGTGGCTATTTTAATAGTATTTTTTTTAAAGCATTCCAATTGGAAAGAGGCACTTGTTTTATTTGGTAATTATATTACAGTCTCTGTAATTTTAGATTTCAGGATTGTCAGAAATATTAAATTGGGAAATCTAATGCTATCAGTTAACTGTTGTCTATAATCAAATGTGTCAGGCAATGTTAGTATTAAGAAAAGTTGTTTTTTCCTATCTCATTTTCTCCTCAAAGCACATATGTAAAGTAACCTTTCTTTTACATTTTTACTTCTGGTGCTATGTCAAATAAGATGCTTATTTGCTGTCAATATTTTAATAAAAACATCATTATGGGGAGAAAATTATAGTTCCATACTATAGCAAAACCTTTTTTTGTATGTATCTGTTTCCTTCTAGTTCTTTGGGGTTACATAAAGTGAAAATATTTTTTGAAGTATTGTTTCTTGTTGTCATTACACTGTTGGACATTATATTTTCTCCTCTTCTGAGTCTAAAATTGTAGATGAAATTAGATAAATTATTTGTAGAGTGCTTTTAAGTGTCAGAAAAATTTGTCCTTACTGATTGACTGTTAAACTATATGACATTTATATTTATAGGTTCTTTTACTACTGTTTGTTAATAGCCCTGCTATGTGTATTTTCCACAAATTAAGTGGAGAGATTCCTGTTTTTCTCTGTGTTTTTTATTATGCAAATGTTGAATTACCTAAACTCATTCTGATAAAAATAGTTTGAGTTATTTATTTGTATTTTTCACAAAGAAGTAATTTTGCTTATTATTATTATTTTTGTGGTTCTAGGGTTTGAATCTAGAGCTTCCTGCATGTTAGGCAAGCACTCTACAAATTGAGTTACATCACCAGTTCTGCTTATTATTTTAAGACTTAGAAGTCTCCAGAGAAAAATCACTTCTGAAAAGTGAATTTTTATGAATTGCCTTTGATTTTTAAGGCATGCACTTTTGGATATGATTTACTTTTTACTTTTCAAAAACATTTTAATTTTTACACTAAGAAGGTCAAAAATTCCCATCTTTTTCAAAGAGTTTACATTTAATCAAGTAATTTACATTTTAGTTCTCACTACAAATAGTGAAAAATGAAAATACAGGTTGATTTGTGTTCAAAGGTTTTTGTTTTAAAAAGAAAACACACACATAATGGGAATTGTACCATTGAAGGTTAAAATATTTGCCTAGCTAAGAATTTATTATTTATGTTAAAATATGATTTCATGCAAATAGGTGACTTTCTTAATGTCCTCCCTTAGTTATAAGAATACCATATTTCAATAGAAAACTTGGGAAACACTAAAAAAGCACAGATTGAATTTTAAAAGTATCATTGGAAATCTTATCATCAAGAGAAGCCATTGTTAGTTTTTGGGAGTATCTTATTGCATTTTGTTGAGCCATTGTGTAAGTATATATACAGTTACAGATGCAGGATAGTTCAGGTCTGTAGTGGCATCCACTACAGTGCAAGTTATTCAGTTAACTGTGAATCAACATATTTTCATGTCACAATTTTTCTACATGATTTTAAAAATTTTTAATAGCTACGTTGTATTCTCACTTATGTTTTTGTAATAATTATCCATGCTTTTTGTTGGATGAGCTGTTTTTATTTTTAAAATAGTGAATCAGATAGAATTAATAATTGGAAAATTTCAGTGGGCTAGTCTTCAGAAGAACTGGATATCAAACAGGTGATACAAAATTTGTATCGATAACCAGATTAAACAGAAACTTTGTTGAATTTTTTTTTCCTTTGTGGTACTGAGAATTGAACCTGTGGTGCACTACATGAGCTACATCCCCAACCCCTTTTTATGTTTTGTTTTGGACATGGTCTTCTTAAGTTGCCCAGGCTGTACTCATACTTGTGATCTTACTCCTCAGCCTCCTGAGTTGCTGGACAGGTTTGCCCAGCTGAAATTTTGTATATTGGTGGGGGAAAATGCTTTAAGTATATAATAAATTATCTACTGATGACCCGCAATAATGAAGTGAATCCCAAGATTTTTTTTTTTTTTTTGGTGTGTGTGTGTGTGTGTGTGTGTGTGTGTGTGTGTGTTTTATACAGGGAATTGAACCCAGGATCTGGAGCTTGCTAGGCAAGTGCTGTACCATTGAGCTACAACTCCTGCCCCTAATCCAAGATTTTTGTGATGATATGTTTTCTCTCAAACATCTTTTGCTTTGAGTGCATTAAACTTAACTTTGTGTTTTTCATCAGCATAAATCATTTGGATAGTAATACTCTTATACAAGCCATTTAAGTAGCATGACAATCTATGAAGCAATTTGCCCAATTAAAATTTGAGCTGTAACATTTCTTACAGTGGTCTAAGTTCAATGGAGAATTTTATTGGTCCAAAAACACTTCCTTAAATAACAAATATAAATACCAAGAGATAGTTCTTTTTTGTCCAGATAGTGTACATTAGCTTTCCATAAGAGATCTGTGACATTTCATTCAACTTCTAGACATACAATATTAATGTATACTACATCTTACAGTTTAAATTAAGAAGACTGTTTCCTTAAACTATTTTCAAAAGAAAATAGATATGCTCTTAAAGATAAATACAATAGTTTTAATGGGTTGTCTAATTTTGGGAATTTTACATTTTCTTATGTTTTAATAAACTGGGAAATTTTTAGATGTTTGTTCTAAGTGACTGACCAGATTGTTAAAATACTTGGTTTTTTTCTGAATAGAGCTGCTTCTTATTTAATACCTGAAACTTGATAGCAAAGACTGCAAACTACTTTTAACAAGGTGTTTTCCTTACTTATATTTACAGCATGGTGTAGTGGTTAAGAATGCCAGGTTCTATAGATAACCTATTCAGCATTCTGATCTTGTTTCTACCAATTATTGGCTATATGACCATGCACAAATCATGTCACCTCTTGTACCTCTGTTTCTTATCTAAAAGTAGAGAGCTACTGCTGGTCAGAGTGGTGAGATTTATAGTCCTAGCACTTAAGAGTCTGAGATGGGAAGATAGATTGAGTTTATGAGTTTGAGACTAGCCCTGGCACATAGTAAGACCCTGCCTCAAAAAAAATGAAGATAATACTAATTCATGATATTGTGTGAAGTTCATACTATTATGTGAATTAAATAATATAACATATGCAAATAACTTAAAAGCAAATATTCATGCACTATTTCTATTATTTTCTTAGTGTGTACCAAATGTACCCTTTTCTTTTTTTCTTGCCAACAAGTTGTTTAGAGTTTTATTTTTACATAGTGAGCTTGGAAGAACTTGACCTTTTTATGTAATTAAGAATAATAAAAAAGTCACTGGAACATGTTTCCAAGATAAATAGTATTGCATATTTCTTTAAAAAAGCTTTGGCAAATAAAGTTTGGATTCACAGAATCGATGACTGGTTGTCTCCTATGTTTATAACTAAAATTTTCATTGAAGTTATTAGAAGTTATTTAGGAAAAACATCTCTACAAATTAAAATGAAAAAAAAGCTGGGACTTAAATTTATTTTGCAACTTATCAAATAGTTTCACTAGAAATGCACAAATTATATAAGGAAGAAGAGAAATGAAAGAAATATTAGTGTAATTGTTTGGATTCTGCATGTTATCCAAAGGTATGTGTGGTAAAGATGTGTTCCCCAGGGCAATGGTCTTGGGAATTGGTGGGGCTTAGTGGAAGGTCTTGAGGGTATTATGGGTGTGCCCATAAAGGATATTATGGGACCTCAGTCTCTTCCTCTTTTTCACTTCTCCTGGCCATGAAGAGCAATTTTGCTTAGCCATACATTCCCTGCCAGTGCCATCTGGCACCCCATCCTGAGGCCTAAAAGCAGTGGATCTGATCATTAGCTACCACCTCTAAAATTGTAAGCCAAAAACCTTTTTTTCTCTTCATAATTTTTTTTAAATTTCAGGTATTTGTTATAGTGACAGAAAGCTGACTGATAAAATTAGTGAAAAAGGTATTTCTAACTTCACTGAAAAATTTTGTCTATATTGGAAAAGATGATATAATTATGAATTATGTTAGTTTCACTAATAGAGTTTATATTGTTCAGCTTCTTTTTAGGCTTGATCACATTATTTTTCTGTCTTACTACTTTGTTGGAGTTGATCATTTTAAAATTTATAATACAGATCTTTTGGAAATAGTTTTGTGGTTTTTATAAAAGTGAGTTATGCACATTGGAAAAGAATTGAAGTACCAAAAACTACAAAGAAAATCAATTATGGAAAAAAAATCACAAAATTCCAAGGATAAGCCCTGTTTATATTTTCAAGTATTTTCTGTGGTGTGTGTGTGTGTGTGTGTGTGTGTGTGTGTGTGTGTAAACTTTAGAATTATATAGCAAGTGGAATTCATGCAGATTTGTAAATACTTTCTGTCAACATGTTTTCTGAATGTCTGCAGGTAAATACAGATTTTCATTATTTTAACTTAGTTTTAATCTTTGACTTTGTGATTTAGTTCACTTAAATTTTTGCTAATAGTGGAATTTGTACCCATCTGCCATCAGCTTTAAGGTCATACCTATTTTCTCCTGAAAATAGTTTTTTCTCTTTGAGTCATCTGTTTTGAATTTTTATCCCTCTTTTTTGCTTCCTTTTGTGTCACAATCAATTATTTTTTTTCAATTTTTTCATTTTATTAACTTGTTATATATTTTTAGTTTATCTTTAGTGATTATTCCAGAGATAAAATCAAGAATCCTTAATTATATAATACGAATTACTACCTTTACATTTAACCAATGATTCCAGGGGGCTGGGGTTGTGGGCTCAGCGGTAGAGCGCTCCCCTAGCACTTGCGTGCACAGCCCAGGTTTGATCCTCAGCACCACATAAAAACAAAGGCATTGTGTACAAATAAACAAATGTTAAAAAAAAAAAGACCACCAATGATTCCAGTTCTTCTTTTATTCCTATTCCAACTTTTTTGCATTGTTATTTTTTTTGCATTTTATTTATACATATATTAAACTCCCAGATGTGATTAGTATGGGCTTTGGACAGTTTCCATATTTACCTTTTCCAGTGCTCCTTTTATTTGAAGGATATTTTCACTATAGATATAAATTTCCAAGATGGTAATTAACTTTCAGCCTTTTAAAAATGTCTCATTGCTTTCTAACTTCCTTTTTCCCTTGCAGTTAGCTACCTATCTTGTTGAGAGTAATGTGTCACCAATATTCCTGTGGAGAATAGTGTGTCTGGGTTTTTTTTTTTTTTTTTGGTGTGTGTGTGTGGCTACTCTTGAAACTTTCTTGGTTTTATTGCACTTTGGCTATTATGTATTGAGGTGTACTTTTCTTATATAACTATGTTGCAATATATTAGTTTTTAAAATCTAGCTTAATGCCTTTTAGTTTTGGAAAGTTCTCTGTTATTACCTTTTTAAATTTTACTTCCTTTCTTTTTTGGCGGGGTTTAATAGTAATACATTTTCTAGTGACTGTATTCTACATGGCTGAAAAAAAAATTTTTTTTAACTCTCTATACTTCAGTTTAGATATCTTCTATTGGCCTATTGTCCAGTATACAAAACTATCTTTTATTTAAACCAATATGTTGTGCTCTTAATTTTACAGTGTAATTTTGAGTTCCAGAAAATTCATTTGATTCTACTTTATAGATTTTTAAATTCCCTTGAACATATTAATTATAGTTATTTAAATGCTTGCCTATTAATTTCATTATCCACATCATCATTGGTCACTTCTATTGTCTCTGCTGGTTATTGGTCATGTGGTTGTATGATTCTGTCTCAAAAGCCTGCCAAGGGTTTTAAGAAATTTGTCCATTTGATTGAAGTCGTTGAATTTACTTGCATAAACTTGTTTATAATATTCTGTTGTTTTTCTTTTAATATCTATAGAAAATAGTCTCATATCTTTATAACCTGTAGAGATTTAATATTACTTTTGTTACAGGTGATTTGGGTCTTCTTTTTCTCTTTATCAGTCTGGCTGGAGGTTTATTTTATTGAAATTCTCAGAGTTAGCTTTTAGTTTAACTGACTTCCTCTAATTTTTTAATTTCCTTATTTCTGTTCTTTTAAAATTGTTGTGTGTGTGTGTGTGTGTGTGTGTGTGTGTGTGGTAATGGGGATTGAACCCAGGACTGCTCTACCACTGAGGTACATCCCCAGCACTTTTTATCTTTTATTTTGAGATGGGGTCATGCTGAGTGCCCTGACTGATCTCACAACTCATCCTCATATGATCATCCTGCCTCAGCCTCATGAGTGGCTGCTATTACAGGGGTGCCCCACAATGCCTGGCTGTTCTGATCTTTATTATTTGCTTTTTTCAGCTCTTTTTGGGTTTAATTTGTCTCCCCTGCTGCCCCCCCTGAGGACGCTGAGGGCACTGATTTGTGACCTTTTTCCTTTTTAATATAAACACGCTTCAATCCTCATTCTAATTGCTCACAAGTTTTGATATTGTTTCATTTTCATTCAGTTTAAGATACTTAAGAATCCCTTCTGACCCCTACCCCCTGCCTTTTTGAATTGGGGCATCTCTCTGTTTCCCAGGTTGGCCTCCAACACCTGGGCTCAGAGATCCTGTCCTCATCTTCTCCTTACCTACCCAATAGCTGGGTATATATATATATATACCACTGTGCTACTGGGCTGCTTCTGATTTATCTTTTGATGTTTTCATAGATCTGTGGATTATTTATAAGTGTGTTATTTAGTTTAAGAATATTTGAGGACTTTTCAGTGATCTGTTACTTTAATTCCATTGCCATGAAATTCTTTTAAATTTATTGATATTATTTTATAGCCCAGAATATGGCCTATCTTGGTAAATGTTTCTTATGCAATAGAAAAGAATGTATATTCTGTTCTTGTTGGGTGGAATGTTCTATAAATGTCAGGCCAAGTTGGTTATTTTATTTATGCTTTATTCTTTTTGAATGAATGCCAGATGTGGTATTTCTACTAGAGGATATTTACCTTTTCTTCTAGGCAGATGGAATAAGGAAGCTGATCACCTTAAATTACAAGGAGGCTGGGTTGCTATTTTAGTAGTTTGTTGTTACTCTACCTTTTATTTGTGCTTATTCAAGATGTTACTTTCCAGGGCTTTCAATTTAAAATTTGACAGTCTTTATGCTTTTAATAATACGAAAGTGGTAAATTTCACTATGTTTTTCAAAGTTTTTCAGTTAATTATTCAGCCTCTTGTACAGTTTTTGTTTTGTTTTGTTTGCACTGCTGGGGATCAAACAAACATGAGCTCTATAACTGAGCTGTGCCCACCCCCAAACCCCCTTAAAGTTTTTTTGTAAGAGACAGGGTCTTACTAGGTTGCTGGGGCTGATCCTGAACTCATAATCCTCTTGCCTCAACCTCCCAAAAAGCTGGGAATACAGGTGCACACCACCATGCTAGCCCTTGTACAGTTTTAAAATTAAGCAAATGTCCTAAGGAATAATGACTAAACTTAAAATTCTTGCAGTCTCCTAATTCTAATACTCCAGCCATGCATGAATACCAGAAGCTCTCGTAGCTTCTCTTTTCCTCAGCAGAAATAATCTGTACAGGCTAAGACTAAACTATCAGCCTCTGATCTGAGCCCATGTTTTAGTCTGTTTTGTGTCACTGTGACCAAAAGACCTGACAAGAACAACTTAAGGAGGAAGAGTTTATTTTGGCTCACAATTTCAGAGGTTTAGTCCATGGTCAGCTGACTCCATAGCTCTGCTCTGGGCCCTATGTGAGGCAGAATATCTTGAAAAAAGGGCATTGTGATGGAAAGCAACTCAGGATATGACAACCAGGAGGCAAAGAAAGAGCTTCACTCACCAGGGACAAAATAAAAACCCCAAAGACACACCCAATGACCTATTTCCTCTAGCCACATCCTACCTGCCTATGGTTATTGCCTAGTTAATCCATATCAATGGATTAATACACTGATCAGGTTATACCTTGTAGAGTCTAATCATTTTACCTCTGTAAATTCTTGTATTTTCTCACTATGAGCTTTTGGGGGGCACTTCATGTCTAAACCTAACAGCCCACCCATAATCAGAAAATACCCACCATTTAAAAAAAAAAAAAAAAGTGCTGATTATCTGAACATCTTTAGAAGATTCCCGCCTCTTGAGTTTTAAGCTTTTCTGTCCCCATGGCTTCTACAGCTCTCTGCTATCTTCAAAAATGTGATTTAAAAAAAAAAAATTCATTTTGCTTTTCAAGTTGTTCCCAGAAAGAATAGTCTGCTGCAAGCTATCCTTCTTACCTGGATATGAATAACTTCCTATTTTTAAAAGTGCACAGAATACTCAATTGTTATGAATTGTTTTGTTTTATGTGGTGTTATTTGGGTACTATGTTTTTGGATTTTAGTTTTTGATGTAGTACACTTTCAAAAAATTCATTTCATTAAAGTATAAGTACATATCTTAAAATGAACCCAGTTGAAGTACGTGGTTGAGTTTGATAACTATACACACCTTCTTATTACCACCACCATGACCAAGAAACAGAAAATTTTTATTGCCTGGAAAAGTTTTCTCTTCCCTGGCAACCATTAATTACTTTTCAATATAGTATAGTTTTGACTTTTCTGCACTACAACATAAATGAGAGGCATGGTATGTGGCCTTCTGGGTCTGTCTTTCACTTAATGATCTTATGTTAATAGTTGTCTCTCTTTAGTGCTCAACACCTTTCTATTATATGGAATATGGTATAATTTGTTTATCCAGTTATCAGTTTAAATAGACATTTGGGTTGCTTTCTAGTTTTTGACTAGTATGAACAATACTTCCAAGCATTTGTGGACATGTATTTTCATTTCATTTGTGCAAATGGAATTACTGATTTTATTGATAATTATATGCCTAACTTTATAAGATAGTGACATACTGTTCTCCGAAGTGGCTCTACCACTTTATATTTCCTTCAGCAATGTATGAAAGTTTGATTTGCTCCATTCTTGATCCATGAATACAGTACACTTCTCCTTTCACTTAGGCCTTTATTTTCTCTCAAATGTACTTTACGGTTTCTTTTATTTAACTCAGGGGCATTCGACCACTGGGTCACATCCCCAGCCCTTTTTTGTATTTTATTAGAGACAAGGTCTCACTGAGTTGCTAAGTGCCTCGCCTTTGTTGAGGCTGGCTTTGAACTTGCAATCCCCCTGCCTCAGCCTCCCAAGTGCTGGGATTACAGGGGCATGCCGCCGCACCCGGCTGTACTTTATGGTTTTTGAGTATACTTTCAATACTGGATTTTTTTTTTTTTTTTCTTCAACAAGTGCTTATTGAGCATCTGCTAAATGCCAGGCCCTGAGAAACCAAGTTAAATATATGCTTCATGGGCATTAGTTTTGAGGAGAAAACCAAATAAAGGTGTCAGGGATTGGAATATATGAGTGTGTTGGGGAGAGGACTGGTGTCTTAATCATTTCGAGTTGCTGTAACAAAAATACCAACAGACTACGTGGCTTAAACAACAAACATTTCATACAGTTCTGGAGGCTAGAAAATGCAAGATAAGGTGATAATGGAGTTGATGTTTGGTAAAAGCCTGCTTCCTACACAGTCATCTTCTTTGTGTCACACATGACCAAAATGGGTCTAGAGAGCTCTCTGGGATCTCTTTTATAAGGGCACTAATCCCATTCATAAGGATGCTACCCTCATTTTAATTACCTCCCATCAGCTCATCTCCTAATACTATTGCTTTGATTAAGATTTCACCATATGTTTTTTGGGGCGACACATTCAGTTCATTTAGAGCAGGGTTACAGTTTTAAATTGAGTAGACAGAAAAGTTTTCATTGACAAATTTGCTATAGGCTCTAACCTACAGTAAACAACTAGCAATTAGAAACAACTAAAAATTTCAGGAGGAAAAGGGGAAAAATGATGGGAATTTGAATAAATGTGCTGAGGGTGCCAGTTACCTCTCTGACTCACTCTCTTTTTTTTAGGGTGTGGGCAGTGCTGGGGATCAAACCCAGGTCCTCATGGATTCTAGGCAAGCATTCTGCCACTGAGCCACATCCCCAACACTTTTGTTTTCTTTTGAGAGTCTGGCTAAGTTGCACAGGCTGACTTATATTTGTGACCTTTCTTCCTCAGCCTCTCAAGTAACTTGGATCATAGGTGTGTGCCACCATGCTCAGTTCATACTCTCTTCGTAGTCTGGCATTATATGCTTCCTTCTTAGTGTCACCTTTGCCTCAGGTTTTCTTTTTGAAGCTGAAATGGAAGCTTCTAAGTTTCTTTAATGGCAACCTATAGAAAGAAATTTCTTTTATATGGCCTGGGGAAGTAGCTCAATGATAGATAGCTCACCTAGCATGTGGGAGGCCCTGGGTTCAGTTGCTAGTACCACCAAAAAACTGTATTTTATTCTCATCCAGTATACACACATATATTCATAAACATCTGAAACAATACTATCTGCAAATGTCTGAAATATCTGAAACAATACCATTACTAGGCATCCTGTTCAATTGCTTCCTTTTCCTATTCTGTTTCATTTAAAAAATGCTGGATATAACTATATTGCTAGACCAGAGGGTAAAATCATGTGCAACTTTGTTAGGGTATTGATACATTGTCCATATAGTTTGGACCAATTTATCCTCCTACTGGCAACCTATTAAAGTATGCTAAAGCTGACCCTATAGGTGCTTTGAGAAGTCTATACCTAGAGTGTGTGACTCATCAGTATCTTCAAACTCAAGCAATACCTAACCTTTTCATGGTTAGAGTATCTTGTGCTTTAACGCAACTTTTTTTTTCCTTAAAGTAATAGACAGAAGAAGCCTAGAAGCCTTCAGCTTTCCGGAAACTACCTTCATTTTGTTGTTGATGTTTTTTTCTTAATGTGTCCCCCCCAAATTTGAAAAATTTATGTACTTCCTCATATAATTATGGATTCACAAGAATTTGCAAAGATCCTGTATATGTCTCACCTGATTTTCTCATTATTTATATATTACATACCTATAGTATAATATCAAAACTAGGAAATTGTCATTGATGTAAAGTGTGTTCCTACTGCATTTCTAGTTCCTTATTGTAGGTTTGTGTAACCACCACTGCAGTCAAGTACAGAACCAGTCTACTTCCACATATTCTTTCCTCCAAATCCCTAGGTGCTGTCAGTTACTAATCTGTTTTCCACCTCTATATTGTCATTTAAAGAATGGTTCATAAACGGAATCATAGTATGTGATCTTTTGAGATTTTTTTTTTTCACTCACCATAGTGACCTGGAGAATTATCCATCCACGTTCTTCCTAGTAATCTAAGTTCCTTTTTATTGCTGATAGTGTTCAGTGGTATGGATGTATCACAATTTGTTTAACCATCTGTTGTAGGATACATTTGTTCCTCCTGGTTTTTCATATTACATCTAAATCTTCTATGGACAGCCATGTATAGATTTTTGTTTGAACACAGTTTTCATATCTCTGGGATAAATGCCAGGAGTGTAATTGTTGGATTATCTGGGAAGTATATATTTAGATTTTCAAGAAACTGTTAAAAGATTTTCCAGAATGGCTGAACCATTTTACATTTGCAGCAGTGAAGGAGCAATCTAGTTTCTTTGCATCTTCATCAACGTTTAGAATTCTATATTCTCTTCTAGTAGTTGTGTAGTTTGAGTTCGTGTAGTCTTCTTTTGCATTTCCCTCATGGTTGCTGATATTGAACATCTTTTCGAATTCTTATATGCCATCCCTTTATCCTCTTTTGTCAAATGCTTCTTCATGTCTTTTGCCCATTTTCTAATTGGATTATTTGGTGTGTTACTTTTGAGTGTTGAGAGTTCTTAATATATTCTAAATTTAACTCCTTTGTCAAATATGTGATTTTAAGGTATTTTCTCCCAATCTATAGCTGGTCCTTTCATCCTCTTAAACAGAGTTTTACAATAAAATTTTAGAATTTCGATCAAGTTCAGTTTATCAATTTTTGTTTTGTGGCTCGAGCATGTTTTTGAAGTCATGCCTGAGAACTCTTCATCACGTTCTAGGTCCTGAAGACTTTCATCCTTTTTCCTCCAAAACTTTATGCGTTTAAATCCATGATGAGTTAATTTTTGTATAAGATTTGAAGTGTAGGTCAGCTTCCTTTATTTGCTTTAGTATCATTGGTTGAAAAGTTATCCTTTCTCCATTTAATTGCTTTTGCATATTTGTAAAAACTCTGTTGGCTGTACTTGTGTTGGGCTCATTCTGTTTGATCCATTTGTGTTTCCCTCTGCCAGTCCCATAGAGTCTAACTGTAGTTACATAATCATGAAATCAGTGATTTCCTGGTGTTTGAGTCTTTTTCAAAATAGGATTTAGTTATTCTAGTTTCTTTGTCTTTCCATATAAACTTCAGAATAATCCTGTCTATAGGAATTGTGTTAAACTTGCATAGAGTTTAGATCCTTTTTTTCTCTTATCTGTGTTTTATAAAATCTTTCAATCTAGAAGTCCCATGCATGTCTTATTAGGTTTATCGTTAAGTATTTGGTGTCTTTGAGAGATGGTAGCCAAGTATTTGGTGTTGTTTTAAATTGTATTTGTGTGTGTTCATTTCTGATATACAGAAATACTATTGATTTTTATATGTTGAAATTATATACTGTTACCTTGCTGAACCTTATTTATTGTAGCTGATAAGTATTGTTTTGGGTTTTTGCTTTTGCTTTCTGTTGATTCCTTGGGACTCATTATGTAGACTAACTTGACATCTGCAAAAAGTGACAACTTCATTTCTTCTTTTCCTTTCTGTATGCCTTTTATTCTTATTGCCCTGGATAGAACTTCCAGTACTTTGTTGAATAGCAGTGTGAGAGCAGACATCTATCTGTGCCTTGTTTTCAGTCTTAGAGGGAAAACATTTAATGTTTTATCATTGTTTGATGCTAGCTTTTTAGTTTTTTCCATAAGCCTTCTTTATTTAATTGAGGAAGTTCTCCTTTCTTCCAAGGTTTTTGATAGTTTTGCTAATGAATGGGTGTTGAGTTTTGTCAAATGTTTTTTCTGTATCAGTTGATAGATATTAAGCTTTAATGTGTATTGAATACAAATTGATTTTTGTATTTTTTAAACTCATAGTTGATTTTTGAATATTGAACCCACCTTGTATCACTAGAATAAGCCCCGTAAGGTTATGGTTTAAAATTCTTTTTATATTTTGCTTTTTTTCCTGTTTATACTTACAAAGAATATTGTTTGGGTTTTGTTTTTGTTTTTGTTTGCCTCTACCTTTTTCTGCTTGTGATTTTTAGGCTATATTTGATAAATTTCCATCTCTTGAATTTTCTAGAAGCATTGTGTAGCACCAATATTATTTCTTTAAATGTTTGAGAATGTGCTACAGTGAAACCAATCAGGACAAGAAATTTCTTTTTTTGGAGGTTTTAAAATTGCAAAATCAGTTTCTTTATCCCATTTTGTTCCATTGTCCCAGGTGTGTGACACCTATTAAAAACTTAAATTGAACAACAAATATACCACTTTTAGTAACTTTGATATATAATTATGTTTTGGGATTTCTTACTTTTGAAAATAGTAAAAGTAAAGGATTAGAGTGAAAGTATTTTTAAAATTCATTGTGAAAATTGTATAAACATTACTGCAGAAGTTACTTATACTAAATGTTCAGTTCAACAAAACATACGTGCATAACTGATATGTAATATAAGAATTTCATTTATGAAAGTATTTTCTAGAACTAGGTTTGTCATTTCTATTTTGAGGAATGCATTCTGTTTTAAATATCAATGTTCAAACATAGCTGTCCTTTAAATAGTACACTGGGACAATGTATAGTAATGGGTAGTATACCGCACTGCTGGCTGACAAACTCTGATGTGTTATTTGTTATTACTTATGTTTTTTAAATTGACAAGTCTGACCTATGTTTTCTTACTCTAAAGAATATATTAGAGCTGGGCATGGTGGTGCAAGACTGTAATTCCAACTCTGAAGACTGAGGCAGGAGGATCTCAAGTTCAAGATCAACCTGGGAACTTAGTGAGATCCTGCCTTAAAGTAAAAGGAACTGGGGATATACTTCAATGGAAGGAAGGAAGAAAGGGAGTATTTTAGAGAAAGCACTTATTTTTGACTGTTTGAGGAAAATGAGGAATTCATTGGAGCATTACAAGCCTGATGGAGATTTTTGAAGAAGAAATATTGATACCTGAAATAGTCAGTGTACACTGTTCAGAAAGTAAGACTAAATAAGTACTTAGTATAGATGCTAAATTCTTATGTTTTCAGGTTATCATAAGCTACCCTCCATAAGAAAGTACTGGTCAGATGATGAAGATTTGGGTAAATGCATCAAAAATGCAATGTCAAGAAATCGTTTCCAGGAGCTGAAAAGTACCATACATTTTTGCAACAATAACGAATGGCAAGAGAATGTTGAAGATAAAGGTTTTAAAATTCGTCTTCTAATAAATAAGATTCAAAAGTCATGCATGAAATTTGGTGTCTTTGAAGAATGTTTGACAGTGGATGAAATGGTTATCAGATATCATGGACACAGTTTGCTGAAACAGTTTATAAGAGGTAAGCTCGTAAGATGCGGTTTTAAATTCTGGGCACTGTGTGAAGTATCAGGATATTGTTTAACTTTGACTTATATCATGGGAAAAGTGCTTGAGATGGACCCATTGATAATTCTTTCATTGAGAGTAAGATAGTTCTACATATGCTTGAAGTGGTGGAGATTCCACAATCACTCTCTGTTCTTTTCAACAATCTATCCATTGGTTATGACTTGTTACACCTGTGAAATATTGGATTCTAGGCTACAGGCACCACTAAGGAAAACAGACTAAACAATTACCTGCTGAAACCAACAACATTGATGAAAAACCAGGTCTGAGGTTCCTGTGATGACAGATTTGATACAAATAATGAAATTCTTATTTTAAAATGGATAGATTTAAAAATGTGTCACTGTTGGATTAAACAACCATACAATGGAACCATTTGGCAAAATTCAGTTTTAGAGAAATAGAGTAAAGCCAGTGTACCTTAACTAAAGGTAGTGGGTACCTGTAACAGTTTCAGTGGCGGTGAGAATGAAAACATTTGGTTGGTTTCTAATAGTTCCCTTTTATTAAAACTAAAAACTGGTTCACTTTGTTTACTTGAATAATTGGTATGTGTATCATAAGTGCATGGATTATTCACACGTTTGTGAACAAAGACAAGATCTCATAAGTTTTTTGAATTTCAGTAGAGGTTATGTTAGTATGCCCAAAATGATGCAGTCAGGAACCATCAAGAGGAAAATAATGTAATACTCCTGGACCTACTACTCCCACAGTGATATTAGGTTGACACAAGCAGCCATCCTCTTGAATGGCAAGAACAATGATGAAGACAGAACAAATCCTGTTATGTGAAACCACCAACATATTGTCAAAAATGTAACCCTATGTTTGAAGTAATTTGCTCCTTTCCATCAAAATTAATTGTTGAACAAGTTTTGTATATTGCGTAAATTGTGAAAGGATATTATATTTGCCTGATGTTCTATTTATAGAACGGCTTCTATATGTAGTAAAAGGTACTGTATTATTCCAGTGCTCTATGTATAGAACAATCTGTATTTTCATTTTTTTAAAAATTTATTTATATGTGGTGCTGAGAATTGAACCCAGTGCCTCACACATACTAGGCAGGCGCTTTACCACTGAGCCACAACCCCAGCCCTGTATTTTCATTTTTAATGATAATAAAGAATATATAACCTCTAGATTATAATCTTCAATCTATTTTAATGCACCTGTGCAAATTTCATTGAAATATTTGCAGAATTGAAATCTTAGGACTTTAATAGGTTAATGATTATGGGGCAGTACAAATGATATATTTTATATTGGCTAAATTGTAATATTATGTGTTCATGTGTATCAAGGCATTGGTCCATTTCATCTAATATGTCAATTTTGTGTATACAGTTGTTCTTCGTATTCCCTTTTTATTCTTTATTTTTTCTGCGGGGTCTATATTGATAGTCCCTATCTAATTGCTCATATTGATAGTCATATCTTCTCCTTTTTTGTTTTGGCAGTCTTGTTAGAAATTTGTTAGTTTTATTGACCCCCACCAAAAACCAAAAACATAGGTTTTTCTTTCGTTGATTTTTCTGTTACTTTCCTATTTCAAATTTCATTTTTTCTGTTCTTTATTTTTTTCTTGCTTTGGTTTTAGTTTACTGTTTTTTAGTTTCTTTGTGTTGGGAGCTTAGATTTTTTTGATAATTTTGATAATTTCCCTCATTCTAATATAAACATTTAGTGATATAAATTTCTGTTGGTGTTGCTGTGTCCCACACATTTTGATACGTTGTTTTTTAAATTTTCATTTTCCTTTGAAACTTCCTCTTTGACCTATGGATTATTTAGAAATGTACTGTTAGATTTTCTTGTTATCTTGTTAATGATTCCTACTGTAATTCCATTGTGTTGAATTTTATTGGAAAATGTAACTTTTTATGATTTCAATTTTTAAAAAAATTTTTGAGATTTGTCTTATAGTCCAGGATATGGTTTATGTTGGTATATGTTCCATATGATATACTTGATTATATGACATACGTTGAAAATAAAGTATATTCTCCTATTTTATGGTTATTTTAAGTATTTTGTAAGTGCTGTTTAGATTTGTTGGCTGGTAGAATTGTTAAATTCTTCTATATCCTTGCTGATTTTATGTCTATTTTTTTCCAATCTTAATATTTTCAGTGGAGCAGCTTTTTCTTCCTCTTCCTTTAACAAGTGTATATATGTATTTTTAATTTGTGATCCATTCCCCTTCAGGTTATTTTCTTCTGTTGCATCAGATTTTGTCCCGTGTGGTGGTTGGCTCTTCCTTCATTCAAAAAACTTAGACATACTGCAAAAATGTAATTGTCAAGTGGAACAATCTTTGCATTTTAAAATTTTTTATTTTTATTTTTTAAATTTGTTCTTGTTAGTTATACATGACGGTAGAATGTAGTTGGCAAATTATACATACATAGAATATAACTTACTCTATTTAGGATTCTGTTCTTGTGGCTCTACATGATGTGGTGTTACCCTGGTCATGTATTCAAATACAAGGCTAGGAAAGTTATGTCTGATTAATTCTACTGTCCTTCCTCTTCCCCTCCCTCCTCCCTTTCCTTCATTCCCTTTTAGACAAAAGGGAATGGGTTTCTATTCTTTCCCTTTTTACCCTCCCTTGTTTTGGGTTAGCTTCCACATGTCAGATCATTTGGCCTTTGGTTTTTTGGGATTGGCTTATTTCACTTAGCATGATGTTCTCCAGTTCCATCCATTTACTGGCAAATGCCATTATTTCATTCTTCTTTGTGACTGAGTAATCTTCATTGTATTTTAATGACTAAAACTGAAGGACAGCAAGAATGTGTTATAGTTTCCTCACCACAGCCTGTTATAGAACCTATCATAGTGAATGGATGAATGAAAGTGTAAGGAACAGAATTTCTCCAGCTTCATCTTAAGTAGAACTGATTAAAATAACTGGTATCTGGTTTCTAGTTAGGCATGTTAAGGAGTTTAGAAATTACCCCTTCATCCTGACATGTTGAAAAGCTGAACCAACTAAGAAATCTACTCATCTTAGGATCCTAAGAAAATTAAAGTCACATGGCAAACTGCTGTTCCCAAAATTGAAGAGACAAAAAGAACAGGAAATCATAGCTTATCAAAACAGGAACTCTTGAAAAAACCTTTGTGGGAATCAGTGCTATGCTAGGAAAACCTAGGCATTCTTTGACATTTGCTAGAGGCTTGGTATGGACAAGTCTGAGGGACAAAAATTCAGTGAGATCACAGTTGCAGGGTGATCATACTTTTCTGAGTATTACCTCCTAACCTTGATCAGGTCGTCATGAAGGTCGTTATGATAAATATTAGAGAAAAATCCTCTCATTGGGTCTGGCAAGGGGAGAGGAAAAGTAATATTTTGAAATATGCCAAATTAGTGTGTTCTTAAAATCTGCCCTCAGGAGAAACTATTTAAGCAAACCTTAAACTGTATGTGTGGATTTAATGGTACTGGGGATTAAACCCAGGGCCTTGCATGTGCTAGGTAAACATGGTATACCACTGAGCTGCATCCCTGGACCTTTTTAAAAATTTGATTTTGGAACCAGGTCTTGTTAAGTTGGCTTTGATAAAAACCCCAGCAGACCAGGCTTGGTGGCACACACCCATAGTTCCAGCTACCCTGGAGGCTAAAGTAGGATTGCATGTTCGAAGCCAGCCTGGGCAGTTGAGCAAAGCTTTAAGCAACTTAGTGAGACTCTGTCTCAAAATTTAAAAAAGGCTGGGGATGTGGCTCAGTGGTTAAGCACCCTGGGTTCAATCTGTAGTACCAAAAAAAAAAAAAAGGAAAATTATGAGAGAAAACAAAGAGGGCAAAAACACATTACCTATAAAGGAGTAAAAATAAGAATTAAATTTGACATTTCCTCAGATACCATTCAGACAAGAATCAATTGAAATATTTCAAGTGTTGAGAGAAAAATCCTACTAACCCTGTAGCTTTGTACCTTGCAAAATTATTCCTTAAATATGAAGGAAAAATAAAGATTTTATTGGACAAATAGAGGTTGAATGAATTTGTTGACAGTAGGCCAACATTGTAAGAAATGTTAAAGGAAGTTTTTCGTTTTTGGTACTGGGGGTTGAACCAGTGGTATATACCACTGAGCTATATTCCCATCCCTTTTTATTTTTTATTTTGAGACAGAGTCTTGCTAAGTTGTCTAGACTGGCCTTGAACTTGTGATCCTCCTGCCTCAGCCACCCAGGTAGCTGGTATTATTGTCATGCACCACCGTGCTAAGCTTAAAAAGTTCTTTAGAAAGAATGAAAATTGTATAGGTCAGAAACTGGGATTTGTAAGACTGTCAGAGAAGGAATAGGTGAAGGCAAAATAGAAACATTTTATTCTTAATTTATCTAACAGAAAACGGTTTGTTCAATATTACCCACAAGGTATTTGATTGTGTTTATGTACACATAATGTACATATACTTATATATAACTGAAATGAATGACAGGAAGGATACAAGGAATAGGAAAGATGAATGACAGGAAGGATACAAGGAATAGGAAAGAAGAATTAGAATTACTTGTACTTTGTAAGGTATTTGCTCTAACCATGAAATTGTATAATGTTATTTGGAAGTAGACTTGGAGTAGTTGCAAATGTATGTTAAAAACTCTCAAGACAACTACTAAAAGAGTAAAAATTATTTTAAAAGGATAATTTTTATGCTAAGAAAGGAAAGTGGAATATGAAATGCTCTGTTGAAGCCACATGTGCAGAAAAAGAGTTAAAAGGCAAAAAATGGGAACAAAGAACAGGGAAAACAGTAAAATAAAAAACAGTCACAAATATACTGGGTATTATTTCAGTTATATCAGTGGTCACTTTAAATGTCAATGATCTAAATATATCAATTAAAAGAGTATCAGTGGAACAAATGGCAAGATTCAATTCTGTGTTGTATAAAGGAACCCACTTTAAATATGAAGACAGATTAAAAGTAAATGGATGAAGCCGGGCGCGGTGGCGCACGCCTGTAATCCCAGCACTTTGGGAGGCTGAGGCAGGAGGATCGCGAGTTCAAAGCCAGCCTCAGCAATGTCGAGGCACTTGGCAACTCAGTGAGACCCTGTCTCTAAATAAAATACAAAAAAGGGCTGAGGATGTGAGCCAGTGGTCGAGTGCCCCTGAGTTCAATCCCCGGTACCACAAAAAAAAAAAAAAAAAAAAGTAAATGGATGAAGAAATATCAAAAGAAAGTGTGACTGGATATATTAATTTCAGACAAAAGAGATGTCTGAGCAAGAAAAGTTATCAGGGATAAAGCGGGTCATTGCATTATGATAAGGGGTCACTTTTTCAAGAAGGCATAACAGTCCTAAATGTGTATGTATGGCTAACAATGTAGCATTGACATTTATAAGGCAAAAACTGATAGTACTGTGCTAGAAGTATTAGGAGAAATAGATGAGTTAACTATTATGGTGAAGATTTTAGCATCCCTCTATCAGAAGTGGACATATTTGCAGGCAGAAAATCAGTAAAGGTGTAGTTCAATTTTAACAACACTCTCAGTCTCAACTGGATGTAATTGACATTTATAGACTACTTTATTCAGTGATAAAATTTTTTAAAAATAGAAATCTGACACTGTATTCTCACATCACAATGGAATTAAACTAGAAATCAGTTACAGAAAGATAGTTGGAAAATTGAAAATATTTGAAAATTAAATAGTATGCCTCTAAACATGAGTCAAAGAGGAACCATTATGAAGACAAATTTTATGATGCTTTGAACTACATGAAAATGAAGATAATTAAAATATGTGGGATACTGCAAAAGCTATGGATAGAAATTTTTATATTAGAAAATAATAAAGATCTAAAAATCTAAGTTTCTACCTTAGGAGACTAGAAAAAGAAGAGCAAATTAAATTCAAGCAGAAGAGGACTGGGGATGTAGCTCAGTTGGTAGAGTGCTTGCCTAGCATACACAGGGCCCTGTGTTCAATCCCCAGCACCACCACCACCACCACCACCACCAAATAAATAAATAAATAAATAAATAAATAAAAATTAAAAAAAAAATTCAAGCAGAAGAAGAGAAATGTGAAATTTAGAGCAGAAACCAGTGTGAGAAAACAGGACATCAATAGAGAAAACTAACAAAACCAAAATTTGGTTCTTTTGAAATATCAGTAAAGTTTAGATGCCTCTAACTAGGATAAGAGAAAAAAGGCAGAAATTAATAATAGACCTGAAAGAAGGGACATTACTATAGGTCTCAAAGACATTAAAAGAATAACAAAGGACTATTATTGAATCAGCTAATAAAATAGAAAGTGATAGGCTCAGATGGATCACCATGAATTTTACCAAATTTTTGAGGGAGGAAATCATATTATTTCCTGCAGTCTCTTTTTTTGCAAGACAGAAGCAAAGGGAGTACTTTTCTAAATCTTGGTGAGGCCAGCATTACTCTAAATGTAAAACATAGATGCATGAAAATCCTAGAAGGGAACATAAAAGAAAATTTACATGACATTGAGTTTGGTAAATGATTTTTCAGTTTACAACACCAAATGTTGTAGGTGGAAAATCTTACTGACCAACATCTCTCATGAACATAAGTGAGAAATTCTTAATAAGATAACAGTAAATCAAATTCAACAGTGTATAAAAATAATGATATGCTAAAATAAAGTAGAATTTATCCCAGGCATGCACGCCTGATTCAGCATACAAAAATTGCTGTAATCCATTATATCAATAGGCTAAAGAAGAAAAATTATATATGATCATGTCAATAGATGCAGAAAAAACATTTGTCAGATTCCAACACACATTCATGATAAAACCTTGGTAAACTAGGAATAGAAGGGAACTTCTTTAAATAGAGAACATATATGGGTTGGGAACTCGGTGGCAGAGTACTTGCCTAGCATGCTCACGGCTCTGGGTTTGATGTTTGGTATGTGTGTGTGCGCGCGCACACACGAGAGGGGGTGGGGAGGGAGGGAGGGGGAGGGGATAGGATAAGAAGGAATAAAAGACATCTACAAAAAACCTTATCTCTACAAAGGAGAAAAGTTTTCTAAAATCAGATTGTGTTGATGGTTGCACAACTTTGTAAATATACTGAAAAACTGAACTGTAGGTTTTAAATGTGTTAGTTATACAGTATGTGAGCTCTATGTATCTTAGAGTTGTTGGGATGGGGGTGTGGAAGAAACCTAGTAACTGGATTAGCTGTCATTGTTGGAATGTGGATAGGAGATTAAATGTAAGTATTGATTGAATGTGGAGAAACATACAACTGTATAGCTAACGTTATACTTACTGGTGAGAATCTGGAAGTGAAGATTCCCACTAAGATCAGGAGCAAGTTAATGATGTTCCCTTTTACCATTCCTTTTCAATATCATACTGGAAGTCCTAACTTATGCAGAGACACAAGAACATGAAATAAAAGGTATAATCCCTGAGAATGAAAAATAAAACTTACTTTCTTTGCAGAAGACATATCTATGTAGAAAATTCAGTGGACAAAAAATTACTCTTGGAACCAATAAGCAGTTATAATGTAGCAGCATATTCAAAGTTAATATACAAGAGCAAATGTTCTTATATATAAGCAATGGACAAGGGGATTTTGAAAGTTAAAAAAAAAACATTTCCATTAACATTCTCAAATGTGTAAACTTAGGTATAAATTGATAGAATTATGTATAAGATTTATATAAAAATGTCAAAACTGATGAAAATAAAAGAAAATCTTAATAGATATTTCATGTTCTTTTTTTTTTTTTTTTTTTTTTTTGGTACTGGGGATTGAACACTCAGGGGAACTCGACCACTGGGTCACATCCCCAGCCCTTTTTTGTATTTTATTTAGAGACAGGGTCTCACTGAGTTACTAAGTGCCTCGCCATTGCTGAGGCTGGCTTTGAACTCGCGATCCTCCTGCCTCAGCCTCCCAAAGTGCTGGGATTACAGGGGTGCGCCACCGCGCCCGGCTTCATTTTGTTTTCAAAATGTCATTTCTCCCAACTTTATTTACACATTCAATGCAATTCCAATCAAAATCCCAGTGATTTATTTTATACATATTAACAGACTGATTCTGAAGTTTATATGGAGAGGCAAAGGGCCCAGAATTTCCAACTCATAACTGAAGGAAATGAACAAAGATGTTTTATACAAAAAGGTTTTATACTGCCTGACTTCAGGGCTTACTGTAAAACCACAGTAAACAAGAGTATGGCATTGGTGAGAAAATAAACAAATAGATCAATAGAATAGAGACCATAGAAGCAGTCCTACATAAATGCAGTTAACTGATGTTTGACAAAGGAGCAAAGGCATTATGATGGAGAAAAGATAGAAAAACTAGATATCCCTGTGCCAAGGAAAGGAAGAAAACATGTAGGCACAGACCTTATACCCATCACAAAAATCAATTTAAAATGGGGCATGATTGTAAATGTAAAGTATAGATGCATAAAAATCCTAGAAGGGAACTAAAAGAAAATTTACATGACATTGAGTTTGGCAAATGATTTTTCAGTTCACAACACCAAAGGCAAGCTTTGTGATAGAAAGACAAGAGAATTTTATTCAGTGCCAAATAGAAATGAGCTATCACATCATGAAAAGACATGCAGTAATCTCAAATATATTACTAAGTAAAAGAAGTCAATTTGAAAATGCTGCATATTTTATGATTCCAACTGTATGACATTCTGGAAGAGGCAGAATTATGGGGATGGTAAAAAGACGAGTGGTTCCAGAGGTTGAGAGGAGGAAGCACAGACTTTTTTAGGACAGTGAATTTAATCTGCATTATATAATGGTGAATGTCGTTGTCAGTTTGTCCAAACCCATAAAATGTACATCAATAGTGAACCCTAATATAAACTGGATTTGGAGTGATAAAGATGTATCAATGTAGGTCATCAGTTGTAACAAATGTACCACTCTGGTGGTAGTGTATATTTTATAGGAAAGGCTGTGCATGTGTGTTGGCTTGGGGGCATTTGAAAAATCTCTGCCTTGTGCCAGTTTTGCTGTGAACCTACAATAACTTCTTTAAGATAGAAAATGTTAAAAAACCAAATAATTGTTGTAAATAATTGATGCTTTAAAAAGTACTTTACTAATGCAAGGGTAATTAAAACGCATTTACTATTATGGCAGAGGTGTTATTTCTGATAATTTTAACATTAGTTGTTAATAAAAGAAAATTAATAGTCACGATTAAACTGTCATTAAAATCATACTGGTAAATAGGACAATAAAAGCACCTACCTCATTGGGATGCTATGATGATTGAATTAATATATGTACAACCCTTAAAACAAGGCTTTACACAAAGTGAAGTACTTGGTAATTATTAATTAGCAATAGAGAATGTTGCATGATGAGTCCCTGATGGAAGATGGTTCTTTCCTTCATCTATAGGAAGTTGACTATTGGCCTGCTGAAGTCCGCCTCCCTTGGGCCTGTGCCTCTGAAATTCCTCTCTAGGGACTTTCAGCTTACTTCCCAGAGCATCAGAATGGCTAGAATATTGTCATCAAGTAGTGAGGATTTGAAATGGGCTCTGCCTTTTAGTCCTTTGTGATTCATGGAAATTTTCTTTGCCCTTTACCTTCTTTTCTTCCCCTTCTCATCCTGTTCTTTCCTCTAAGCAGCAATGCTAGATTTATATTATTAGTATTGGTGCCAGGGATTGAACTCAGGGTGATTAACCACTGAGCCACATCCTTTTTTTTTGCAGTTTGCTTGTTTATTTTTTTATTTTTTAAATTTTATACAGGGTCTTGCTGAATTGTAAAGCCCTCACTAAGTTGCTGAGACTGGATATGAACTTGCAATCCTTCTGCCTCAGCCTCCTGAGCTGCTAGGATTACATGTATGTGCCATAACACCCGGCTTCGACTTCTGTGGTTTTCATACAAATGGCATATTCTCTCTTGTGTCTGTCCCTTTGAACATGCTGTTCCCTTTGGACAAAACATCCCCCGCCCCTGTACTTTTTGAGTAGATCATACTCATGGTAGCATTAAATACCTCTCCTTTAGGAGATCATTTTTAATTATTTCCTAGAAGATTGGTTTGTTCTTTATTATGGTTTCCCTTTATATTATTGTGGTCCATCAAGTTTTCCATCCCATTTCCAATTGCCCTAGAGACTCAGTTCCCTTAGTGGTTAATGGGATCTGATGTGTTCATTGCTGCATCCCCAATTCTTGGCACGCAGGAGGTTCCCCATAAATGGTCTTTACATAGATGAAAAAAAATACTGGAGAAAATATAACATAGAAGTTGGTTAGCATGATTTCAGCAACTGCCCTTGTTTATGAAGTTGTTATTTTTTTCTGTAAAACTGCTGAAACTCAGAAGCCGATTCTTGTCACATTGTAAGATGGCTTTGGAAAATTCAGCACCTCTTCTAGATCAATCTTTAGAACTTGGTGAGTTTCACTATATACCTTCATTCTTCAGTTTGAACTTAGAGGTATGCCATCTTTTTTTCCCCATTTCCCTTCTTAATCATGGGAGAGTGATTTGTAGTATCCTGATAATCACATAAACCAAGGAATTATAAAAATATTTTGGGCATGATCAGCTATTTACTTTGGTAGCTTTTATTTATCTTTAGAATTTCAATTCTTTTTTTTTAATATTTTTTATAGTAGATGGACACAGTACCTTTATTTTTTAATTTTTATGTGGTGCTGAGGGTCGAACCCAGTGCCTCACACATTCTATGCAGGCGCTCTACCAAGTGAGTTACAACCCCAGCCCTAGAGTTTCAGTTCTTATGAGTGAAAAAGTTATTCATTGGCAAAATAATTAAAATCCAGTTGGAAAATATCTTCATGTTAGTAATTTCTGAAATTTCTTACTTATTGCTCAAAAATTATAGCTTTTCTTCTGAGATAAAAGAAGGTGATTTGCAAATGACTAAAATACTAAATAAGAATTATTTAAGAGATGTAGCGATTAAGTAACAGTCAACTGAGCTAAAGAAGGTCCAGTTACCTGCTGTAGCTCCAAGTTTACAAGTCAGTCTCCATCATGGGTCCATATGCTATCAAATTCAACCTGCTCAAATTCAACCTGGCTACTTACTGGGCCACATCCCCAGCCCTTTTTTTTTTGAATGATGCATGAGTTAAGCCTCGCCATTGTAATGTTTAGATTTTTAAAGGGTGAAAAAACATCTCTAGAGAATGATGCATGAGTTAAGAGTAATGTTTAGATTTTTTGTGTCAGAGAACTAATGTCACATGAAAGTCAGGTGAGTTTCTGATTTTAGTATTTGTGAACAAAGTTTTGTTAGAATCTTGTTTTCTATGTATTATATGTGATTGGCTACTTCCAGTGACTTTTATTGAAGAATAGCCTTTTCCTAGTGAAGTGAAATAGCATGTTTGTTATAGTTCAGGTGGATTTTTATTCATGGATTTATTTTTGGACTTCTGTTCTATTGATCTCTTTGCTGCTGTACCAGTGCCATGTTCTTTTCATTATTGTAGCTTTTAATACATCTCAATATCTGGTAGTTTAAATGATCTAGTTTTGTTCTTCAAAAACGCCTTAGTTCTACTGGGACCTTGAATTTCAATAAAAATTTTTGTGCTCAGTATCTCTCCACCTGTTACCCTTCCCCTGTAGCCCCCTGGCTCAAAAACAAAACAAACAAAAAAACAACCCAATAGTTTGCTGGAATTTTGACTAGCTTAGTGTAGAATCTGTGGATCAGTTTGGATACATTGAACATTTTTTGATATTGAGACTTCCAGTACACTAATCAGATTGTATACTGCCATATATTTAGGACTTTCAGTAATTTTTCTCAGAATGCTTTTATTGTTTATGTATAGACATCGTAAACATCTTTTGTTAACTTTTTAAGGTATGATAATGATACAGTGGTTATGTTTTTTTAAAATATTTGTAATTTATAGATACATGCTAGACCATTTACAGATAAAATGATATGGTTTTCATGATTAGCTTCTGATAATCCAAAGGAGTGGCAAGAAAGGGGAAGGGATAGAATAGAGGAAACAAGGTTAGCCATGAGTTTATAACTGTTGAAACTGAGTGATGGATTTATGGGATTAATCACATTATTCTTTTTACTCTGTGTATTTTGGGATTTCCCATAATAGTTTTTTAAAAATGTAATGGGCTGGGCATGATGATGCATACCTGTAGTCCCAGCTACTTGGGAGTCTGAGGTGGAAGGATTGCTTGAGTCCATGGCTTCAAGACCAGCCTGAGTGATATAGCAAGACCTTGTGCAAAATAATAATAATGATAATAATAAATGGAGTTGGTTGAAATACACAAATATTTAAGAACCCAAGAATTCACAAAAATTCTTTAAAAAATATCTTATAGGCACCAATTCATTATTTTGAAAACAATTGTAACTGAAAGCAAAAAACCCATCCACCATTTGTTGTCCTTTTTCTGTACAGATTATATTCCAAGATTACCAAATAGGAGAGGAAGTTTTATTTGTAGAAGAATCACAGCTATTAAGAAATGCTTGAGTTGCAGGGCATGGTGGTGCATGTCTGTAATCTCAGCGACTTGAAAGACTGAGGCAGGAGGATTGCAAATTCAAGGCTAGCTCAGACAACTTAGCAAGACCCTGCCCCAAAATAAAAAATAAAAAGGGCCGAGATAATTCCCAATAGCCAAGTTTTGAAACCAGCCTAAGTGCCTCTCAGTAGATGAATGGATTAAGAAAATGTGGTATTTATACACAATTGAGTTTTACTTAGCTATAAAGAAGAATGAAATTATGGGATTTGCTGGTAAATGAATGGAACTGGAGAACATCAAGCTAGACTCAGAAAATCAAGGATCGAGTGTTTTCTTTCATGTGAAAGCTAGAGTAAAGTAAGGAAAAAGGGTAATGGTCAGATTTTATAAGGTAGAGGGAAGATCAGTGGAATAAAAAGAGATTGAGGGGGAGAGTGAAGAGAAGGGAAAGGGGATGAAATGCAGAATGAATTTGACAAAGTTACACTATGTACATGTATGAGTATACAGTAGTGAATTCTATCTTTTTGTGTATGCATAAAGCACCAATTAAATGAATGAATCAATGTAACGTCAAAACTGGTCAAATTGCATACTTATAATATGTGCATTTTATTTTATGTCAGTTTTACCTCAATAAAGTTATGAAATAAATAAATAAATAAATAAATAAATAAATAAATGTAGTGCCAGTAGAGTAGAGGAAGGGGAACAGGGGAAGGGAAAGAGGAGGTACTGGGGACTGAAATGGATCAAATTAAATTTAATGTATGTATGGTTATGTCGAAATGAACCCAACTGTTATGTATAACTATAATGCACTAATAAAAGCATTAAAAAAAAAAAAGGCTGGGGATGTGACTCAGTGGTAAATCATTCCTGCATTCAATCCTCAGTCCCTAATATCACCCTCCCCTTCCCACAAAAATGCTGGAGAATAAAAGAAACTTGCCATAGTACACTCCTAATGTAGATGTAGATGATAATCAGTCAAAGACTCATAGAGCTGTTAGATGAAAATTTGTTGATAAATGGGTAAAATATAATGGATAGACTAAAATATATTAAGAATCCTTTGATTAGAACTACAAGCTCTGAATAGACTACAAAAACCAAGTATCTAACGACTCTGAAAAGTAAACAACAGCAGACAATATACTTTTTTAATATATGACCTAGCTTTAACAGAACGGTGTGTTGGATTGTAGTAGCATTACATACAGATGGAGCTATTAACAAGAACACCAAGAGAAATCTTGTTTCTAGCCAGAGGACAAGGAAAAGGAGGCTTCTTTTTCTCTCCCCACTTGTCCTCCGACCATCTCCACTTGTCAAGTTTCATTGCCATGGTGACACCAGCTCTTTAAAACTCAAGAGAAAACCATCTCTGGCCAAAGGAATCAAGAAGATGTCCCTGAAAGCCCGGACATGATTTGGAAATTTCAAGAAGTGAGCCCTAAATTGTGTGTCTGAACCCACAAAGGTCCCACCTCATCCAAGCTGTACATGCACAGAACAGAATCAGAGAAACATAACCAAGACTTAGAGTACTGAACTGTGATATAAGTCCCTGCTCATATTGCAGACTTGTCCCTGAGTGATACAGGCAGAGGATGAATCCAAACAGTGAGGTACAGGCTTTCAAAACTTAGCTGACTTTGGTCCCACCACCTGCAGGAGGCAAGACAGGACTTGTGGTCTAAACTTAAAAATTCTCCAAAGGATGTTATTGGAACCTAGAATCTTGTAGCCTAATATTCAGAATGTCTAGAATATAATCCAAAATTGCTTGACATACAAGCAGGAAAATCTGACCATTTCTTACAGGGAAAAAACAAAAGACAATAAACAGATGTCGTCTTTGACATGATACAGAAGATGAATTATCAGAAAAAGATAATTCTATAGTAGCTCATGCTCATGAGGTAAGAGTAAATACTTAAAATGAATGGAAAGATAGACCATAAATTTGTAGGATTTGCTTCTAAGAATCCAGATTTTCCCAAGGAAAAATAGACACGAAGCTGGGTGTTGTGGTATATGCCTATAATCTTAGCTACTCAGGAGACTGAGTCAGAAGTATTGCAAATTTAAGGCCAGCCTGGGTAACTCAGCGAGACACTGTCTCAAAATAGAAAGAGCTGGGGATATAACTTAATGCTAGAGCACTCCTGAGTAAAATCCCCAGTCCAGAAAAAGAAAATATTATATGAAGGGATTAAATAGAAATTTCAGAACTGAAAAATAAAGTATTTGAAATAAAATTTACTGCATCGGCTTATCACAGAATGGAGATGACAGAGGAAGAAAGTGAACTTGAAGGTAAACAGTATAAAATATCATCAAGTCTTGTCTTCTGTATAAAGAAAGAGCATATTTCTGTTCTGTAGTACTTACTAAGTCTGTATTGCACTCTGTGAAACCTGGTCCCAAGCCTTCTGGCTGGTGAATTAGCATCCTCCATTACACAGCCTCATATTCCTTATGTGCTGCAGAGATCTGTCTGTGCAACTGGAGCCCATCTACCTTGCCACTCCACAGATTCGGAAAGTATCCTGGCCTTCCCATCCCAGACCTCGTCATTTCATGGTAGGGACCAGGTGATCAACTGGTGGATTAAGATAATCATCTAGTGGGACTATACCCATGTGTGTGTTTTTCTTTGAAAGCTTTTATATAGGGACAGAAATAAGTAAAAATGGATAACATGTAAATCAGATTGTAACATCTTATTGTTTAAAGAGAGCAAATTTATCTTTAATACAAGCTTAGACATAATGATTATCTTAGTGAAGAAGGAATGCTTTATGGTTGTTGTTTTCCGAATGTGTGGTTCAGGATGCTTATTTTAACTCATTTTCAGATGATTGTAAACTTGCTTGGCCCACTTGGCTGCACACAAGTGCCTTGGCAGTTTACGTATGTTTGAACAGGTCAAAACAACTGACTTTTTAATGAGGTGATTACACTGCAAAAAGTTTGAGGAATACTCTTGACCAGGATAACAGATATAGTTTTGGTAGCATTTTAAGTGGTTCTAGTGATCTCATTGGTAGAGTATATATGTCAACATGTTGATATTAAATTGTACATATTGCATATTAAATTTTTTATCTCATGAGCAAGCTCTAAGCCCAGTATTTAATAATAATACTTGCTCAAATTTCCTAACAGGTTCTTGGAAGATTTAGAACACTAATAAAATTCTGTGCTGCTTTCAGGTTGATACAGTAGTTTACTTTTTTCTTTTTCTGGAGACCTGTTTTGGAAATTTATACACATTTGGCTTTTTAAAACAATAGACTATTCCACAAATTCTAGGATTGATTTCATCTTGTTTGGAAGTCTATTTGAGATTTAGAAATCATGTCATTTTTAAAATAAGGTATAACAATTAAATAGTTTTCCAAAAGGAAAAAATATGTTGTTATTTTCATTTGGATATTAACAAATTTTCCCATTTGGAAGAACATTCATCAAGCCTCTTGCTACCATATAATAACAGTAAAGTTATATTTTAGTTGCATTAAACTCAGCAGACCAAATCATCATCTACTTTTTTTTTTTTTTATAATTCCCTTGAAGAAACATGAATAGTTCAGAAGTTAAGGAATATTTTAACTATTAATAGATCAAATTATTTTTTAGTTTTATTTTTTTAATTTTTTTATTTGTTGTTTTTAGATATACATGACAGTAGGGTGTATTTTGACATTTTATACATACATGGAGTGCAACCCATTACAATTTTGGTCCCATTCTTGTGGTTGTACATGATGTGGAGTTAAAATTGTTGTGTGTTCATATGTGAGCATAGGAAAGTTATGTCTGATTAATTCTATCTTCCAAAGAAACACTTCTTGATTCATGGTACATAGTAGGCATAATAAGACCCTCCAAAGATGTCTCTGTTCTAATTCCCAGAATCTGTGACTGTGATAGGTTACATGGCAAGGAACAATTAAGATTGCTAATCAACTAACCTTTAACTGAGTGAGATTGTCCTGAATTAATGTGTGTTGGCTCAGTGTAGTCACAAGGGCCTTAAGTCATAAGGCAAGAGTGAGGCAGAAGAGATATGTGGGCAGTCTCTTGAAGCTTGAAAAGGCAAGTAAACTCTTTCTGTGTTATAGCTTCCGGAAAAGAATGCAGACCTCCTCATACCCTAATTTTAGCCCAGTGACTCCAATTCATAGAACTGTGAGATAATGGACTAGAACAAAACAAATTTATTTAAGTTTGTGGTAATCTGTCACAGCAGCCATGGGAGACCAATAGATGGTTAGGTCTGTTTAGTTTTTTTACAAACAGCATGAAGTTTATATAGTAATTAATTGAATCCTGGTTTACATTACAGTGTGATTTTCTGTGAAGATCAGTTCTAGTTTATTATATGAAAAAGACATTTGTGCTTATAGCATCTTGGGCATTGGTGGGCAGATCTTTAGTGACCCAAGGATCTTTGCTTTCTATTTCATAGGAATGGTAAGAAGTCTAGTGTAGCTGGAGAATAGGAAGTATTCTACTGTCTTCCAAAGTACCATGAGAGTAGAATGGGGATGAGGCTGGAGAAATAGATTAAGCTAGGAGAGAATTTTGGTATTCTGTGATGTGACAAAACAATCTTCAGATACCTTGGTTTCAGTTCAAGTTCCTCATTTTGTATTGTGTGCACATGTTGTAAATACTATAAATTGGAATCACCAAGTTTTTATCGTTAGCACTACTTGAGCTATATTTGAGTCATAGAATTATAAATAATCATTACATTTTGCCTGGGATAGCTCTTGGAATGTCTTGTCTACATGATAAATGTGGAAAGAACTCTGGCAAAAAGGAAGATGAGAGCTTATACAAACATGAAAAAGAATGAATTGTTTCTGATAGAGGATGTTGAACAACTTGACCAATCATAGACTGCCACTGTACTTGATTTTCCTGACGATCTCCAGTAAACTTGCCTTGCTCCTTTCTGTCTTTACTAGGATGTAAAACTGAAGGACTGCCAAAGATTTGTGAGCTGGGACAATTTTCTTCTTTCTTCTCTTTGTTCTCCTTCTTCCTTTTCCTCCTCCTTCTCCTCTCTCTCCTCCTTTCCCTCTTTCTCTTCCTCCGCAACCTCCACCTTAACATAAACAAATTAGAGCTATGTTGCCAGTTTTTAAAAAATGGTATGTTTTTGTCTGCTTGCATCAAGTGAATCACATGTTATCCCAGCTTATAAGAGAAAGGGATAAGGTGCTTGAAATAGAGAATATAGGTGGCAGGGTGGATTATTATTGATAATGGTGACTTCCAGGATAACAGTGGAGTGAATGGGAGATAGGAGGAGCACAAAATTGTTGCACAAGAAGTCAAGGAACTGACTGACCAAGATGTAAGGTGAATTATTTTGTGTGCATTGAAAATTGAAAAGAGTAATGCCCCTTAGGGAGTGAGGGACTTATCCTGGGAATTTGTGAATGGCTACAAGAAGAAGGGGATAGTAGATTCAAAGCTGGGATTTTAGAGAGAGGAGAAAGGAAAATAATTCATACGTGACAATAGGAATATTAGGAAGCCCCCCCACCTGCCCCACCCCAGGGCAAGTTTATCTGAGTCAGGGGAAAGCAAATAGTCATTAGTTCAAAGCTCTGTAGATGGAACAGAATCCTTAGAGGATACTGAGGTTTCAGTTGGTGCTACAAAAGTGAGGAACATTACTGAGGAAATAGGACAGTTTGATGATGATATAGTGTGAGTTTCAAAGGACATAGGGAAATGATTTTGGAAATGAGGAAGGAAGGGAACAGGCATCAGTGGAGTGGGGGATATACAGAGTGTATAGGGATGGGAGTTCAGGTGATAAGGAATGACCTGGAAGTCTTGGACTTCTCCTGGTAATTGATATAGAGGAATATAGAGCATAAAAGGATTTACTTTAGGCAAATTATTGCAAATGTTTAAGGGGGAGAGGTCTATGAAAGGCAGATTTATTACGAGCAGACACAGATTTTAGGCCTTACTCTTCTCTTTCTGCTGTACAAATTACCACACACTTCATGGCCTACAACATATGTATAGTTCTACAGTTCAGAATTTCAACGGTTCTTGCTGGGCTGCACTCAAGTTGTTGGCAGTTCTGCATGCCTCTGTTTCTTATTTGTAAGCTGCCCACTTTCCTAAGCTTTGTGGCTGCCTTCCTCTATCTTTAAAGCCATCATTTGCATCTTTTTGACCCTTTCTCTGTCTAGTATCTCTGACTACAGCCAGGAAAGTTCTTTAAGTACTCATGTGATACATAGGACCCACCTGGACAATTCAGGATGGTTTCCACATCTCAAGATCCTTAACCTTTTAAAAATTATTCTGATATGATTTAATTTTATTATTTTTCTTCTACATTGGTGCATTGTGATTATATATAATAGTGGGATTCATTTGCTATAGATGTGAGTGCACACATTATAACAGTATCATTTGGTCAATTTCATTCTTAAGTACCTCCCATTTTACTCCTGTCCTCCCTTCACCTGGTCAACTTCCTCTGTTCTATCTCCCTTCTATTTTCATGAGATTTCCCCCACTGTTTTTTCTTCCTTTAATTCTTCCTTGCTTCCACATATGAGAGAAAACATACAATCCTTGGTTTTCTGAGTCTGGCTTAATTTCACTTAACATGATGCTCTCCAGTTTCATCTATTTTCCAGTAGATGGCCTAATTGCATTCTTCTTTATGGATGAATAAAACTCCATAGTGTGTGTATATGTCACATTCTCTTTATCCATTCATCTGTTGACAGACACCTAGGCTTATTCCTTAACTTGGGTATTGTGAATTGTGCTGCTGTAAGCATGGGTATACATGTATCATTATTGTATGCTGCTTTTAGTTCTTTTAGATAAATACCAAAGAGTGGTATAGCTGGGTCATATGGTGGTCCCATTCCTTACTGATTTCCATAGTGGTTGTCCTAGTTTACAATCCCACCAATAATACATAGGTGTATCCTTATCCCCACATCCTCTCTAGTATTTATTATTTATTTGTATTCTTCATGACTAACTGGAGTGAGATGAAATCTCACTGTAATTTTGATTTGCATTTCCCTAGTTGCTAAAGATGTTGAACATTTTTTTCATAAATTTGTTGGGCATTTGTACTTATTCTTTTGAGAAGTGTCATTCAGTTCATTTGCTCATTTATTGATTGGGTTTTTGATTTTTTGTTTTAATTTTTTGAGTTCTTATATATTCTGGATATTAATCCTTTGTGAGAAGGGTAGCTAGCAAAGATTTTTCTCCCTTTCTGTAGGCTGTCTCTTTTTACTTCCGTTTCCTTTTCTCTGTAAAAACTTTTAAGTTTGATGATATCACATTAATTCTAGATATAATTCCTGAGCTTTAGGAGTCCTATTGAGGAAGTCATTGCCTGTGCCTGTAGGTTGGAATGTTGACCCTACGTTTTCTTCTAACAGTTGCCAAGTTTCTGCTCTAATTTCTACGTCTTTGACATACTTTGAGTTGATTTTGGTGCAGGGTGAGAGATAGGAATCTAGTTTCATTCTTCTACATATGGATGCCTAGTTCTCTAGCCCCATTTGTTAAAAGGGCTATCACTAGACCCATTTTTTCTTGTTCTATGAAGAATATCATTGGTATTTTGATGAGAGGGTATTGGATTGAGTCAGTAGATTGCTTTTGGTAATATGATCATTTTAATAACATTAATAACATTAATTCTGCCTATCTAAGTGTTTTCAATTTCTTTCTTCAGTGTTTTATAATTTTCATTATAGAGGTTTTTAACCTCCTTGGTTAGATATACTGTAAAAAATTTTTTTTGAGCCTATTATGATTGGAACTGTTTTCTTGATTTCTTTTTCAGTGTGGATTCGTTATTAGTATGAAGAAAACCTATCAGTTTTTTGGATATAGATTTTTTTTTTTTTTGTACTGGGGGTTGAACTCAGGTTGAACCCCTGAGCCACATCCCCAGTTCTATTTTGTATTTTATTTAGAGACAGGGTCTCACTGAGTTAGTTGCTTAGTGCCTTGCCATTGCTGAGGATCATTGAACTCGTGATCCTCCTGTCTCAGCCTCCCAAGCCACTGGGATTATAGGTGTGTGCCACCATGCCCGGCTCTGGATGTAGATCTTGTATCCTGCTATTTTTGCTGAATTTGTTAATCAGTTCTAGAAGTCTTCTTGTGGAGCTTTTGGGAACTTCTAAGTATGGGATCGTACCATCTGCAAACAGTGATAATTTGGCTTTCTTTCCTATTTGTGTCCCTTTTATTGCTTTCTCTTGCCTAATTGCTCTAAAATTTCAGCAGCTGTATTGAATAGGAGTGATGAGAGTAATATCCTTGTTTGGAGAAAATTATTTCAATTTCTCCCCATTTAGTATGATATTGGCTTTGGGTTTGTCATGTGTAAGTCTTTATGATGTTGAGATAAGAGAAGTTCCTTCTATCCCTAGTTTATTCAGAGTTTTTATTGGGATTGGGTGCTGATTTTTCTAAAAGGCTTTTTCTACATCTGGTCAAGATGACCATGTGATTTTTTTTTTCCCCCATGATTTTATTTGATGAATTATATTTATTGATTGGCATATGTTGAACCGTCTTTGCATCCCCAGAATAAATCCCACTTGATCATGGTGTATGGCCTTCTTAGTGTATTTTTGACAATTTTCTAACATTTTAATAAGGAGTTTTTGCATCTGTGTTCACCAGAGACATTAGTTTGCTTTCCTTGGCATGACCTTGTTTGTTTTGATGTCAGGATGATACTGGCTTCATAAAATGAAGTTGAAAGCCCTCTCTTCCTAGTTCATGGAATAGTTTGAGTAACATTGGTATTAGTTCTTCTTTATTATTAAAAATTATTTATTTGTGGTACTAGAGATTGAAACCAGGGGCACTTTACCATTGAGCCAAAGTAACAGAGAGCCACATGCCTAGCTCTTTTTTTTTTTTTTTGAATTTTGTGACAGGGTCTCATTAAGTTGCCCAGGCTGACCTTGAACTTGCTGTCCTCCTGCCTGAGCCTCCCAAGTAGCTGGTATTGGAGTTTGCCACTTTGTCCAACTTAATGAATTTTTTGTCCTGGTATGTGTGTTGTGAAAGTTTTTGATTGAAGTCTGTTTTGCATTATTTAAGTTAGCCATCTATATTTCTTTTAGTTTCTATTTGACTGGAATATCTCTTTCCATCCTTTCTCTTTCAGTCTGTGTATATCCTTAAATCAAAAGTGGTTACTGATAGGGAAGAGCTTATTACTGATAGGGACTCTGTTTTCCTTTATGCTGTCTTCCTTTGCATTTTGTTGATTTGTTTTTTTGGTATTGTTATACTTTCATTCTTATTTTTTTTGTACACCATAAATATTTTTTATGATTATCATGGGGCTTTTAAAAACATAACAATCTGTCTTAAGCTAATAACTTCAATAGCATATAAAAACTCTACCTTTAGTCTTCCCCCTATTTTATGTTATAGATGTCACAAATTGTGTCCATTTATATTGTCTATTCATTAATATATTTTGTCTTTTAACGTCTATTCTGGAATTTAAAGTGATTTATTTATTCATGAGTTTAAAGTATTTTTTTCCTTTTAGAAATAATTTGTAGAACTTGAAAAATTTTGTGCATTTTTGTAACAGTTTTTAATTTTGTTATGTTTAAAACTATTTAAAATCCTTTTCCTGATAACAATCTATATAATTTGAATAAATCTAACCTTTTTTTTTCTTGTTTAAACAGAATTTTGAGGCTGATGGTCATATAGAAGAAATCCTTGAACTTATAGTTTTCTGAAGAATCAGTTCAAAAGATCCCCAAGTACAAAAGGTAAAGGAAGGTGCATCTTATAATGGATCACTGATTGACATTTTTCTACTTTTAGAAAGGGTTTATTTAAAATTTTGTCTTTTTATGTTAATGTGTCAAAAAAATTTGTTGTGCAGTAGTTATGTTCAGATTATTTTTTTTTTTTCATTTGTTCTTTTTAGACATACATAACAGTATATTTTTTTATTTTTATTTTTTAGTTGTCACTAGACCTTTATTTTATTTATATGTTGTGCTGAGAATTGAATCCAGTGCCTTACACATGCTAGGCAAGTGCTCTGCCAGTGAGCCACAACCCCAGCCCAGTAGAGTATATTTTAACATATTATACATACATGGAGTATTTTAGTCAGCTTTTTCACTGCTGTGATTAAAGAACTGACCAGAACAATTGTAGAGGAAGAAAAATTTGAGGGTTCATGGTTTCAAAGGTCTTAGTCTATAGGAGGGTGGCTGCATTCCTTGGGGCTTGAGGTGAGGCTGGATATCATGGCAGAAGAGTGTGGCAAAGGGAAGCAGCTCAGATGATGATCAGGAAGCAAAGAGAGATTTCCACTTGCCAAATACAAATATATACCCCAAAGTCAACCCCCCAATGCCCTACCTTCTCCAACCACACCCTACCTACCTTCAATTACCAGTTAATGTAATCAGGTGGATAATTCACTGATAGGGTTAAGGCTCTCACAACCCAATCATTTCTCCTCTAAACCTTCTTGCATTGTGTCACACGTAAGCTTTTAGGGGACACCTCACATCCATACCATAACATGGGGTGTAATTTATTCTAATTAGATTCCCATTCTTATGGTTGTACATGATATGGAGTTACACTGGTCGTGTATTCATATATGAACATAGGAAAGTTATGTCTGATTCATTCTACTGTCTTGCCTATCCCTATTCCCACTCCCTTCTCTTCATTCCTCTTTGTCTAATCCAATTAATTTCTGTTATTCCCTCCTCCCCTTATTGTGTGTTATCATCTGCATATCAGAACATTTGGCCTTTGGTGTTTTGGGATTGGCTTATTTCACTTAAAATGATAGTCTCCAGATCCATCCATTTACCAGCAAATGCCACAATTTCATTCTTCTTTATGGCTGAGTAATATTCCATTGTGTATATATACCACATTTTCTTTATCCATTCATCTGTTGAAGGGCACCTAGGTTAGCTCTATAGCTTAGCTATTGTGAATTGAGCTGCTGTAAACATTGATGTGGCGGTGACAGTGTAGTATGCTGATTTTAAGACCATTGGGTATATACTGAGGAGTGGGATAGCTGGGTCAAATGGTGGTTCCATTCCAAGTTTTCTGAGGAATCTCCATACTGCTTTCCAGAGTGGTTGTACCAATTTGCAGTCCCACCAGCAATGTATGAGTGAACCCTTTCCCCGACATCTTTGCCAACATCTATTCTTACTTGTATTCAGATGTTATTTTAAATAATGAGAATATAATGGTGAACACCCCAGAAGCCACCCCTGCTTTTATGAAGATTGCTTTCTAGAGGTAGACAAATGTAAGCATGAAATTGTGATTAGTACTGTGCAGACAATTAACATATATAATATGGTAGAAACTGATGACTGCTTTCTTTAGGTAGTCAGAGAAGGATGTATTGAAAGGAGTCATTTTAGTAGAGATTAGAATAACAAGGTAGCATGTGCAGATCTGAGAAAAGAGCTTTACTGGCAGTGGGAACAAAGATTGTAGGATGCTTAAGGAACAGTGCACACGTGGCTGCAGTTTAGTTATGTGATGGGGAGAGTCAATGGAAATCAAGATGGAAAAGAAAATTGGGAGAGAAGCAAATTTACAGAAGAGTCAAATGTTCTGATTTTGCTAAATAATGTTTTGGATGTCTTTGACATTTCTGTAGAAGTGTCAAAGCGCAGTGTGTGTGTATGACTGCAGTTGAAAATCTGGTCTGAGATCATGGATTTGGAAATCATTTGCATATAGAAGTATTCAAAGTCAAATGACTAGATTAAATTATCTAGGAAGTGTAGACAGATTGAGAAGTATTCAACTCTGGCTTGTTCCAATATTAATTGTAGGAGAAGGAGCAGACAGTAAAATGAATGGGAAAACAGGAAAATGTTCTGTCACAGAAACCAAGAAAAGAAAATATTTAATAAATCACAACTACCAGGAGGTCAAATCATGAGCACAGTAAGACAGCTATTAGATTTGGCAATATGAATGTTTCTGATGAAGAGTGAGTAATCTCATCAGAGGGGTAAGAATGAAAGTCTAATGAAGAGTGAGAACGGGAACCTCCAGTTTGAGGAGGCAAACAATATGATTAAACTTCACCTATTTTTGAAACTTCGTTGAAGGTAAATAATGTAAAAGGATTTCCCAAATAACATACCCTCACAGGATAAGGAGAATAGGAAAGGAAACAATGGCAGCAAAATGTCAAAATCTAAAAAGCAAAAGGAAGTGTAGTTATTTTCCTGCAGAACTTAAAAGTCCTAAGCAGCTGTGGGAAAGCCGAGAAACAAACTTCTTGACAGATTAGAACCTCAAAATTTTTTTGTGAATTGAAAGCAATGTTCTGGAAAGAGGATTGAGGATGGTACTAAAACAGAATGATTGGTTGCAAATCTTTTTAAGAGGTCGTTGTATTCCATAGCTCTTTTTTCTATCTTTGAAACGGACAACTGCCCCGTCTGTGTTTTAGCAGAAATATGTAGATTTATGCTCTAGCAGGGATAAAATAAGCAACAAACATAGCTAAGAATGGGAGTAAGATTTTGAAAATAGGGGATTTAAGAACCCAGGCTACCAGGTTTTTATATACCTCAGGCAAGAATGGAGAATGTTCTTTTCTGTGCATTGTAACTAGCCTGAGAGAAAAGTTCTGAAGATAATTATATTGAGGATTCCCCCAGAGATTCTCAATATTCCAACCTTCTATCTCCGAAGTAAAGTTCACAGTCAAGAATCCCAGTGATCCTTCTAGTGCTCCCTCCCCCAAATTTGAGCCTGTGGCCAGAGATCACTAGATATCTGAGGAAAACCTCTTAAGAGGAACAAAGGTCAAGCCAAAAGAGAGAATACCAAGTTTCGCAGAAATGGAGACCAGATAGGAAAGTAGAAACTAAGAGAAATATAAGCCTATCATTTAATAGTTTCAGAAAGATAAAAGTAGATTCTGCATCTAGGAAACATGAAGTAGAAACAAAGAGAAGTGAAATTAGAAATAAACTCAGTGGAAAGGTTGAGGAATGAAACTGGTATGTTAAAGCAAAAAGCAAAAGAGAAAAATGGGAGAGAAAATGTGATAAAAGTCAAATAATAGGATTTCCAGAAAGATAGAATAGAGGAAATTGAGAGGAAAAACAAAGAGTAGAGAATGATTCAAGAAAACTCAGAACAAGAGGTCATGTATGAATTTCCCATTAGAAAGTACCTATTGAAATATAAAAATAAATTCAAAATGGGACACATCACTATTAAATTTTAGAACACAGGGTGGTTTCCAGGATGAAAGAACTAATAGGTCACATATAAAGAATTAGTATTCAGAATGGCTTTAGGCTTCTTGGTACCATATTGGAATCTTCAAAATGCTGAAGGAAAAATTATTGCTTACCCAGCATGTAGTGTCCAGCTAAACTCTCTTTTGGGAGTTAGGGGGTACTGGGGATTGAACCCATTGGTGCTTTACCACTGAGCTACATCCTCATCCTTTTTTTTTTTTTTTTTTTTTTTTTTTTTTTTTAAGATAGGGTATCACTAAGTTGCATAGGGCCTCGCTAGTTTGCTGAGGCTGGCTTTGAACTTGGAATCTGCCTGCCTTCACTTCCTGAGTCACTGGGATTACAGATCTTACTGAACTCTTGATTACAGACACACTATTGACAGTTTCAAACTTGTGAAGTCTCAAAAAACTTAACCTGCCATGTCCCCCCTTTCAGGTCATTATTAACGGAGTTACTCAACAAAAATAAAAAATAAACTAAAAAAGTGAAGGCATGAGTTACAAGAAACAGGGCATGTACCTTCACTAGAGACTTGGTGCATTACCAGGATGATGCTGAATAGTGATGCTAAAATGACAGCTGATCTCCAGGTGTAGTAGATAACACCTAGTCCCAGTGTGAATGGAGGAGTAAAAGGTTCCAACAGAAAGAGTTTAAGAAGGTAATCGTTAGGATATAATGTGTTTGAGGATATAGAGAGTAGATTTAGGGTGAAATTTGTGGCTAAATTGGTAATATGTATGCACAAAGCTAGTTAAACAATAAAACAACAGCACAGATTGTAGAAGGGGAAAGTAAATACAGTATAAGACTACATGGCTGGGCTGTGAATTGTATTTACAGGAGACATCATAATGTTAATTCCAAAACACCCACTTAACCAAAATTATGATATTGGAAAGTTGGGGAGGTGTACATGTTTATGAGCAGTTTTCCTGAGAAAGGGAGCAAGAAAAGTGGGACAGTAGCTGAAGGGGGTTGGAGTGTTGCCTTGTTTGTTTAGTGTGGTTTTAAGATAAGATAGACATGTTAGTATGTTGATCAGAATGATTACAAGTGGAGAAATTAGTGCTTTAGGACTGGAAAGTTTTCAGAGATAGCAACAGATAGGATTCCGGAAAACAAGTAGTATCATGTCATTAAAAATGAACTGCACAGTTTATTTTTAATACAGGATATGTTGTTTTATGTGTTATGCTTCTGTTCCAAAGAGGAACTGACAGACACTGAGATTTTCTGTAATTTTTGTGTAATGTTGCATGCTGGATTAAGAAATCTGCTTCTGTATTTGCCAGATTTGAACTGTTCAGTTTCTTTGTTGCTAATATCTCCATTTGATGAATGTTTTTTAAGCTAATTTTAAAAATAGTGTTTATGAGACACACATGCCATCATTGCCACTGGTTGCCATAAAATAGTAATGTTGATGCATGCTTACTTGGTAAATCAAATTACCGAATGACTTTGGATTTCAGTGGCTTACATAAAGGAGCATTTAATTCTTAGCTATAACTTGATCCTTTATAATTGGTGAACTTTGGATTCTAGTAATTACAGTTGATCCTTTTAAAGATGCATTTTTACATATATTCTGGCCTGTTAATGTCAAATTTTTAAAATTTGATGATAAAAAGTTACTCTTCGGTTTCTGTAGGGATAACATATAAAACTGAATATTTCTTAGAATCCATAGCATGGTCAACTGTGACCCTCGCTCGTCTTTTCAAATTGAAATTGTCATTCATAGGGTACTCCCCAGACAATGTTTTGGCTGTTCCTTTGTTATCACTTTGCTTTGTTAATATGATACCCTTAAAGACATTTGCTCTAGAGTACTCAAATCAGGCCTGTTTCTCCTTGTTTAGCTTTCTCTTACATAAAAGCATGTTGATCAGCAGGCTGGAGAAATAGGAGGGAATCCTGAGCTAGACTGGGAGAGAGATAATCTTAAGTTGTTTAAGATGGATAGCAAATAATTTTTGGAAGAATATTGCTAACAAAAGTAGCAAAATAGCCTAATGAAGAATTAGTATGTATCTTATAAACTGTGTTGGATTCACTGTTTTTATAGTCAGCAAGGCCTGTCTTATATATTACAAGCCCCAATTCTTAAATTTAAAAATTTTTGGTACTGGGAATTGAGTCAAGGGTACTTAACCACTGAGTCACATCCCCACTCCCCCCGAGACAGGGTTTCATCAAGTTGCTTAGGGCCTAAGTTGCTGAGGCTGGCTTTGAACTTGTAATCCTCCTGCCTCAGCCTCCCCAGCCACTGGGATTATAGGTATATGCTACTGTGCCCAGCTTGTTTTCTACCTTTTTTTTTTTTTTGTCATGTAATTTTCATTTTTTTTATTGGTGCATGACAATTATACATAATGGTGAGACTTATTGTTGCATATTCGTGAATGCTGATGATGTAATGAAATACTTTGGCCAATATTATTCCCCTGGGTTTCCTCTTGCCCTCCCCTCCTACCTCCTCCTGGTTCCTTTACTGATCTCCCTTTGATTTTCATGAGATTCCCCACTCCCAAAATTTTCTTTTCCTTTATCTTCTCTAGCTTCTACATATGAGAGAAAATATGCAATCATTGGCTTCTGAGTCTCGTTTATTTTGTTTAATATAATGTTTTCAGGTTCCCTCCATTTTCCTACAAATGGCATACTTTCATTTTTTTTTTAATAGCTGAAGAAAACTCTATTGCATATATATACCACATTTACTTTATATCCTTTCATCCTTTGATGGACACGTAAGCTGGTTCCATAGTATCTATTATGAATTTTACTGCTACAAACATTGGGAATACATGTATTGCTATTTATGCTGCCTTTAGTTCTTCTGGATATATACCAAAGAGTGGTATAGCTGGGTCATGTGGTGTTTCCATTACTAGTCTTTTCAGGAACCTCCATAGTGATTTCCATAGTGGTTGTACTAATTTACAATCTTGCCAACAGTGTAAAAGTGTTCCTTTTTTTCACATCCTCTTTAGCATTTATTATTGTTTGTATTCTCTATAGCTGCCATTCTCAAGGTATAGAAAAATTTCTGTTATTTCCCTAAAGAGATAATCCATGCTATTAGCTTACATCCCACAACCCTCTTTAATTTAGTCTCTTAACGTTCCAGAGTTCTTTTATATTCTGATGATGGTTACGTATTTTCTTTAATACTGACTGAATGTTCAATGCTGGCCCCTTTGTCTTCCAGCTCTGAGATTTTGTCTTCAGTATGATCTACTATAATAGACTTTATTTTTCTTTTCTTTTCTTTCTTTCTTTCTTTTTTTGAGGTGTTTGTTCCTTTGTTTTTAAATTTATTTTTCATTTTATTGGTTCTTTTTAGTAGTTATACATAACAGTAGAATCCATTTTGATATAATTATACAAGCATGGAATATATCTTATTCTAATTAGGATCTCAGTCTTGTGGATGTATATGATATTGAGATTCACTGTGGTATATTCATATATGTACATAGGAAAGTTATGTCAGGTTTATTCCACTGTCTTTCCTATTCCTGTCCCCCTTCCATTCCTTTCATTCCCCTTTGTCTAATCCATGAAACTGCTGATTTGATTTTTTTTCCCTCTCCTCCCCCTTATTGTGGGTTAACTTCCACATGTCAGAGGAAACATTTGACTTTTGTTTTTTTTGGGCTTGGCTTATTTCACTTAACATGATAATCTCCAGATCCATCTTTTTACCAGCAAATGTCATGGTCATTCTTCTTTATGGCTGGCTGAGTAATACTCCATTGTGTATACATACCACATTTTCTTTATCCATTTGTCTATTGAAGGATACCTAGGTTGGCTCCATAGCTTAGCTATTGTGAACTGAGCTGCTATAAACATTGATGTGGCTGTATCACTGTAGTATGTTGATTTTAAATCCTTTGGAGATATACCAAGAAGTGGGATAACTGAGTCAAATGGAGGTTCCATTCTTAGTTTTTTGAGGAATCTCCACACTGCTTTCCAGAGTGGTTGCACCAATTTGCAGTCCCACCAGGAATGTATGAGTGTACCCTTTTCCCCATATCCTTGCCAGCATTTATTATTACTTGTATTCTTGATCATTGCCATTCTGGCTGGAGTGAAGTCTTAGTGTGCTTTTAATTTGCATTTTTCTAATTGTTAGAGATGTTGAACATTTTTTTCTTATATTTGTTGTCTATTCATATTTGTTCTTTTGAGAACTGTCTGTGTAGTTCCTTTTCCCATTTATTGATTGGGCTATTTGTCTTTTTGGTGCTAAGTTTTTTGAGTTCTTTGTATATCCTGGAAATTGACTGAGGTGCAGGTTACAATGATTTTCTCCCATTCTGTAGGTGATCTCTCTACGCTCTTGATTGTTTTGATTGTATCCTTTGCTGTGAAGAAGCTTTTTAGTTTGATACCATCCCATTTATTGATTTTTGATTTTAGTTGTTTTGTTGAGGAAGTCAGTCCCTAAGCTGACATGTTGGAGTGTGGGGCCTACGTTTTCTTCTAGTAGATGCAGGGTTTCTGATCTAGATATTAATCTAGGTCTTTGATCCACTTTGAGTTGAGTTTTGTGTAGGGCGAGAGATAGGGGTTAAATTTCATTCTACCACATGTGGATTTAGAGTTTTCCCAGCACCACTTGTTGAATATGCTATCTTTTCTCCAATGTATATTTTTGGCACCTTTGTCTCGTATGACATAAGTATATTTATGTGGGTTTGTCTCTGTGTCTTCTGTTCTATTCCATTGGTCTTTGTGCCTGTTTTGGTGCCAGTACCATGCTGTTTTTGTTATTGTAGCTCTGTAGTATAATTTAAGGTCTGATATTGTGATGCCTGCTGCACTTTTAGAGAGACTTTCAGTTGAACACATTACTTGATTTATTGTCTTTCATTTGGTTCCTTTTCAATATCTCTGTCTCCTTTTTTTTTTTTTTTTTTTTTTTGTGGTTACCGGGGATTGAACTCAGGGGCACTCGACCACTGGGTCACATCCCCAGCCCTTTTTTGTATTTTATTTAGAGACAGGGTCTCACTGAGTTGCTAAGTGCCTCGCCATTGCTGAGGCTGGCTTTGAACTCGCGATCCTCCTGCCTCAGCCTCCCAAAGTGCTGGGATTACAGGCGTGCGCCACCGCGCCCGGCTTCTGTCTCCTTTTTAAATTTCTCATTCTTATCCTGTACTGACTTCCTGAATTCATTTAGTTGTTTTTCTGTTTCCTTTTAGAATTTGTCAATCCATTTTAGAGTCATTGTTTTGAATTCCTTATGTGGTATTGCATCCACTTCAAAATCTTTGGAGTCAGTTGCTAATGAATTATGAACTGTAGTAAGCATCATGTTACCATGTTTTTTCTTATTTCTTTGTTGGGTTTTGTGCATTTCTCTTCCACGCTGATGTGTAGTCCTTTTTAGGGCCCAGCCTTCTCTTGCCCAAGGTATTTTGGGATATCAGGTTGTTCTGAGTTTTTCAGTATATTTCCAAGTGGGTTTTGCAATATAGTTTCCCTGCTAATTCTTTGGTGATGATTAGCATATTTTGATACACTGTACTTTGTGTTAGAGCTTGAGGATTCAACTTCCTTTGTAGGTCTTAAGAAAGATCCTTTGTAGAGATTTGGCAGTTGTGTTGTAGCAGGGTACACCTTGTGTTGTTGCTCTTCTTCACTTAACAACTCTAGACATTCTTAAAGGGTTTGGGAGAGATCTAGATTGGAGACCACTCCTAGATGTGGTGTCCACAGTCTTTCTTTCTTTTCTTTTTTTTTTTTTTTTAAACCAGGGATTAAACCCAGGGGTGCTTTACCACTGAGCCACATCCCAACCCTTTTTATTTTGTATTTTGAGACAGGATCTCGCCAAGTTGCATAGGGTCTCTCTAAGTTGTTGAGGCTGGCTTTGAACTTGTGATCCTCCTCCCTCAGCCTCCCGAATTGTTGGGATTATAGGCGTTTGCTACTGCGACCGGCCCACAGTCTTTGTTTTAATTCTCTTTTTGCTGTAGGAGTGGGTGTCCATGTGTAGGACCCGAGGATCATTCCCTAGCCATTCATACTTGGGGCCTGGTCATTAGTTTGGCGTTTTTGTCACTTTAATTGTTTGTATCAAAATATCACAAAGTTTGAGCATGGTAGTTTGTGCATGGAACAAGGTACAACATCTCTTGGCTGGGATTAGCTCAGCAGCAGTCTCTCTACCCTCTTAATTTGTAGTGTCTCAATAGCAGTAGCTTCCTAGCACTCACTGAGAAGCAGTAATCCTGCTGCTTGAATCTCAAACCATGGAGCAACGTAGCCTCCCTCTACTTCACCATCTTGATTTTCCTACCCTTTGATAATTAAACAGGCATCCTGATGGCTTACTAGGTGTCTTGTAAGGCTGACCTGTTAAATGGTACTGTTCTTTTTTTTTTTTAATTCACCCAAACTGACTGTTACCTTTGCCCTGTCCTTTTTGTGTAGTGATACCATGATGAGTATTTCTTCTGTTGGTGGTGGTGGTGGGGGGTGTACTTAAGTGATCTTTAAATTCTCTTCTAGCTCTAAATTTCTGTAATTATATGTTCCATTTGCACATGTTAGCCCAGACACTTAAAATCAGAGTATCTTATCATGTGTTAGTCTTTTTTATTCTTGCTTTTGACTCCTTCAGTCATTTTCTTTTAAGAATTCTTGGCCTTCACAATGCCTCTTCTGCAGCTGAAACTAGCCGAAAGGCAGTGCAGTGTCATTTATCGAGCATTATTCACTCTTCTTCTTGTGAAAGTACATTGGAAAACAGACAGTGTTACCAGCTGTGGTCTAAGGGTCATATTCTGTCACTCAACTCTTGTGTTACCACAGGATAAAATTTCAAGCAAGATACCAAATGTATAGCAAAGTTTAATAGAGAAGAAAGGAAAGATGCTCTCAAGGGAAAGAGTGGGTTGTCTCCAGACAGGAACAACTCACCCCTTTGTTCCCTAGTTTTGTAAATTGGGGTTTTACGGAAGTTTCTAGAAAGTCCCATCTAGGAAACACCTCCTAATTCCTGACGGACAGTAGAATAGCATCAGATTTTTAAGTCTCTGCTGTGCATGATTTTATCCACAGGTACCCAGGCAAAAAATCTATGGGGGAGGTGGGGTAGATGTTACTATACAGAGATATTAAAATGATATGCTGACGATCTGAAGACAACTCTTGGTCACTTTGGCTCATGATGACCAGCTCTAATTAGAACATGTTTTGGAGATTTTATGTTCATTGAGTTTTGCTTCTAATTATCTTGTCTTCCTGGGTCTTGAAACCTTTGGTCTGTATAAAGGTCACAAAAGTTCCCTTTCAGGGCAAGTTGTGTCCTCATTGGTAGGGAGGGGTATTCCATTCCTTGACCAAGAGAATAGCTGTGAGGATAACAAGTTGTTTTTCAAGGAATGTAACATCCCATTGACTTAAGCCAGAGCAATGCCAGACTGGTCTTAGGTAATTGCTTTTAAAAGAAAGCTTGTTGAGGGCCAGTGCACAGGCTCAGTCTATAGAATTATCCCCTAAACTTCACATGCTTACCACTCCTGTCGTTAACATCAGAATATGTTAGAATCTCCTATTCTTAATAGTACATTAAATTTCTTTGGTTTAGTTGGAGTTACATGTTCCAACTTTAAATAAAGATGATTATATTTAAAGTAGAATTTCTTATGCCTCAAAACTGTTAGTATGTTTCATAGACTCAAGATGGTTATTAAGTATTTAATTAATGACCATAGACATAAGATAAATCTGCCTTATATTTTTAGGAAATCTACATAGAATTTAGAGAGTCAAATTTTAGGCTTGTGATTCAGTTTAAAAGCAGTGAGTTTTAATTACTTCTGTGTATAAAAGATGTGAGGCCCTTTATTATAAGGCTCTTCTCTACTGATTTGCCTTCACCCCTCCGCCATTCCTCTTCTTATTTTATGCTCTAGTAATAAAAACTTTAAATTGTAACATGCCTAGTTTTCCTATGAAGAAGATACTATATCTCTTGAGTTTCTCAAATAAATTCTCTATTTCATGAAGCCCTGTGCTTTTGTAAAATTCCATTCCTTTGGCTTAGAATCTTTTCAGCTGTTACCCCTTCCTTTTAGTCTTTTACTTCTCAAACTTAAATGGTTATATAAATTACAAGGAGATCTTGTGAAAAGGTAGATTGTGATTCATTAGGACTGTGATTGAACCCAAGATTTTGCTGTTTAACAGATTCTCAGACGATGCTGATGCTGCTGGCATTTGGAACATACTTTCAGTAACAAGAATCTTGACTCTTGATGAGACTTGTTGTCTTCAAGACTATTTCTTCAGACTTTGCCCTCTTATTTCCATGGGCATACCTCATTTCTTCTTTACCAGGGATGCCACTTGCCAATATTTGCCGCATTATTATATTTCTTAATGTAATTATTTAGTTATCTTCTGTGTTCATTGCAAAGTTTTTGCTTACAGAAACTGTGTCTTTCATCCCTTTATTTCTAAAGTGTGCCCTACTAGTTAGAGGAAAATAGGGTTTTAACAGATTTTTTTATTGCCGATTGTTAAGTTTTTGTTGCTGTGACCAAATGACCAGAAAAGAAGAGCTTAGAGGAGGAAGTGTATATTTTGGCTCACATTTTCAAAGTCAGTCCATGGTAGGCAAACTCTGTAGTCCTGGGTCTGAGCTGAGGCAGAACATGATGGCTAAAGGGCAAGGTGGAGGAAAGCAGCTCAAGACATGGCAACCTGGAAGCAGAGAGGACTCCATTCACCAAGGACAAAACATAAACCTCCATTGATAGCATACCTGCCTATGGTTATCACCCAGTTAATCCATATCAGTGAATTAACACGTGACAACATACACTATATAACATATAGTATATATGATAACGTGCGGTCTTTTTCAAGATGACTTTGTTTGTAGAAGGAAGTGTTTTAGAAAACTAATGACGATTATTTTTCTTTTCATCCAAGGAGAATACAAATGTCTACCACAAGACGAAAACGTAATATGTTATGTTGTTTACCGTAAGCTGTAGTAAAATGAGCTCAATTGTTGACAGGTATGTTTTTAGAAACTCCTTTATTTTGAATTATATAAGGCTGCTTAAAAATTCACTATTAGAATAATGGTATGTATCAAATTGGTAGAAGTTTTTGCTTAAACATAATTACTATTATATTTAATTTCTGTATTGAACAAACATGTTATAATAGTAAGTAAGGCACATCAGTATTTTATAAGAGCCAAAGTCAGCAGCATATGGCTTGTGTTTTAAATAGGTATTGAATTATAATTTTGAATAATTTGGTCAAAAGCTGCTTTGAAGGAAATTATAACAATGCAGATGTTTCCTTGGTGCTAGAATCTAGAATCTAGAATCTCTTGGTGCTAACTTCATCCCTTCAAGCATCTTGGCATTTGTGACTGATGAGAGGTAAAAATATAATTGGGATTATTATGAAGCTGGGGAGAGAGAATACGTTTTTTTTAGCATGCTCCACTAAAACTCAGAAAACAGGTTGGTAAGGGAATAGGTTTTATTCAAAGCCAGCTCTGAGGAAAATAGAGATCTTTTTCTTTCTCAGATTTTTATTTTTGGGGACTTAGGTGAAAAGAAAACTTTCATAAGAGATGAGGAGTCACAGTGTGAAAAAAGGTAGGGTAGAAAAAAATATATATAAATATATTATATACATAAATCTACGTATGTAGGTTTAACTAGGAAACAATTGTACCAGGTTCCCTGGTGCCCATTAGGTTCAAGGGTCAGGTCCTCAGCCTCCATTCTTAGTATGAGGAAATTCAGACATTAAAACAATTCGGTGCTTGCTGTTTCAAAGGGTGTCTCTTTCAATTAGTTGAATTGTAATCTTTAAATTTCACTCTTGGGAAAAGGACAAACTTCCTTATTTCTTTGATTCTAAGAGTTTTTTTTTTTTTTTTTTTTTTAGCATTTTAACATCTAATATTTCCCGCCCTAGGTTTTTTAAAAAAATACATTTATTTTTATTTATTTATTTTTACATGGTGCTGAGGATCGAACCCAGGCTGTGCACGTGCTGGGAGAGCGCTCTACTGCTGAGCCACAACTCTAGCCCGTAACATCTAATATTTGATGAGTATTAGGATTGACTTATAATTTAATTGGTAGCATTTTTTTCCTTAGGATACATAAAGTAATGGTGAATCTTATAGCCAATAGTGTCTTAAATTTGATGAAATAGAGTAATTTTGAAGCACCTACCCTTCAACAGCATATTTTTTAAAAATATTCAACAGAATTTAAAAAAAAATTATAGTGTAGATAGAATGCCTTTGTTTGTTTGTGTTTTTGTGGTGCTAAGGATCAAACCCAGTGCCTCACACATGCTAGGCAAAGTGCTGTGCCACTGAGCTACAACCCCAGCCCCAGAATATTTTTTATATATTATTTTATTCAACCTTACAATAATTTCATAGGATTTTACAGATGTAGGTCAGGGTGGTTGAATAACTTGTTTAAGTTCACATAGCTGGTAAGCAATGAGCTGGAATCTTAACCTGAGTTGTTGATGTGTCTGACACTAAAGTTACGTGCCTTTATTATATTGCACTCTGTGGTTTGCCCATGGAGGATTCTTTTTAAGAGTTTCACATATAGAGTTGCACACAAAAGTGACTGTTGACATCTGAAGGCAGCCCTCTTCCCTTTCTGTGAACTAAATAGTGAAAATTTGTGTTCTACCAGGACGTAAGACCTTAGGTTATCTGCACAATGATTATAGCTTTGGACCCTGCCATAGTTACAGATGTAATCTCTGAGAACTCTTCCCTCAGAAGGGATATTTCTTCACTGCCCCAGAGGGATTAAATATGATTTTGCTCTTAGGCTTCTGAATGATTGTCAGTTCCCATTCTAGAAAATAGGACATCTAGGCATGATATCTGTGTTTTGATACATAAAGCAATTATTATTAATATGGGTTCCTTATATCTCTGAATATTATGAAAGTCATTGATTCTTCTCAGAGTAAAACATGTATCTACAGAATTTTTAAGAAATTTCTGGGCATAAATAGAATCCCTCAAATCTAGTCATGGACTTCCATGAAACACAATTTACTGCTGACCTCAATAGTGAATCCAACAGGCACTTATGGGCTACTAGCCTTTATAAGTCTCAGAAAGCTGTGGCTAAAGTAATAAATAGAGAATCCACATAAAAGCTCATAAGCCACTGGAAACTGTTTAATATTATTGCTTAGCTTAAGGAGTTAGCCATTAGTGCTCTTGATGTAATTCTCTAGATTATTCTTCCCTCAGTTCTTCCCATAGATATTTCTATCTTGTCAGTTAGATTTCTCTTTCCACCTGAATATAGCCTTCCCTAAATGGAACTTGACTGGTCATTCCTTATGCATTCAAGCTAAAGTAACCCCCAGTAACTAAAACATTATCCCTTTTATAAAAATAACACCTATTGTTCCAAATTTTCATGTTTATTTTTACTAAAAAACAAGCTATAAGAGAGCAACTACATGTCTTATTCACTGCTTTGTAACCACATCCAAAATAGACCCCAGCACATGAGTGCAAATAAATATTTGTCAGATGGATCAGTAAATGAGTGAAAAGGTATTAATGTGTTAGATATTGTGATGTTTGTGAATAATTTGTGATTTTATGAAGTGACTGTCTTAAAAATGTTGAATTATGCTATTATAGTTAATAAAAATAATTCCAAGTGAATAATCTAATTTATACAATGACAAATGGACTTTCTGTAGGTTTTCACTGGTCATTAAAAGTTGACTAATTAAAACAAATTTAAAAATTAATTTAAAAAATACTGATAAAAACGTTTGAAACAAGATATTTAAAGTAGTTAATTTCTTGCTTAGCATGTTGCTGTGTATCTATAGTAGAGCTAAGATAAATACTTCTAAAATTTACATATGTAAAAACTTTCAAAAATTAAACATAGTTAAACTTTATTTGAAAACAGGTTAGTAGTTATTGAGCTTGAATTTGTGCAATCCATTGACATTACAGACATCCTAGGATATAACCAAATGAATTAACCTGGCACTTCAGTGTTGCTGTTGCTTGGTTAGTCTGCTCTTACTTTGTCTACTTTCTTCTTTCTTTTAGAGATGACAGTAGTATTTTTGATGGGTTGGTGGAAGAAGATGACAAGGACAAAGAAGCAAAAAGGTAGTTTGTGAGATTTGAAATAGGAAATAAATGAATGATACATTAATGTAATTGTGAGTAAGGAGAAAATTAATGAGTTCCAAAAGTTATCTGCTTTGAGAATTTACGTATATTAGTAAAGGGAGAAGAGTTTAGAATATCAATATGCAGTTTATACATTAAATAAAATTGTCCTTTGACCTTTTAGAATAATATTTATGCTTAAACAAAAAATGAAAGAAAATCTGATTACACAGAGCAGGTAATTGGAATTCTTATAAAATGATTAATTGCTTTATAAGTAGTTGGGTTTATTTGTCTCAAGAGCCCTTTGTTTATTGGTTGCTGCTTCACATAGAATAACAATAATTATTCACTAAGCGCATGCATTTTGAATGCTTACTGTTTGTTAGACATTATGCCTAAATCCTTAGGTGAAAAATTGGGGCTCACATCCTAATGGAGAGACAGATGCAGAATGTTTACAACTCTATTTTGGAGGCTGGGACTTCGAAGTATAGATTACTTGCCATTTTTAGACTTGTGTGTATAGTTTAAAACTTACAGTAGGTGGGTAATTTTCTCCTATTCACTAGTTTTTAATAATTTGTATTTACATATTCCATGTACTTTCATAAAATATATCTCATTAATATTTATAATCTTGTAAGTCCTTGGGAATATTAGAGAACTGAAACTTGCAATGTGAATGTAGTTTGTCTTATTGGTATTTTCATACAAGAAATGTTTGTCAAATGTTGGATATATCAAAGCTTCTTTAGTGGTTAACTAAGATGAAAAATTGTCTAGATTAACCCTATATTGTTGGAAAACTAGGAAATAAATATTTATTACTGTCTGTATTTACAGAAATACTTGTTACATTGCATCCAGACTGAGTGTTTAAATTGTTTATGTAATAGATTGTTTTAAAAACTGCTTAATTAATTTCTTTTCTCTTTAGAGTATCTAGAAACAAATCTGAAAAGAAACGAAGAGATCAATTTAATGTCCTTATTAAAGAACTGGGATCCATGCTTCCTGGTAATGCTAGAAAGATGGACAAATCTACTGTTCTGCAGAAGAGCATTGATTTTTTACGAAAACATAAAGGTAAATTTTTAATTTGTAAAACACTTTTTAAAGTAAGACTGTCCTTTAAAGTATAATGAGTTAGAATCTCGGCATAGATGTGGAAGATTGGATCCTCCCTCAGCATTTTCTGAAGAGTTTTTGTTGATGTTGTTGTTACTGGTTTTTGAGAAGAGATCTTGCAAAGTTGCCCAGGCTGGCTTCAAACTAGCAATCCTCCTCCTTAGCTTCTCAAGTAGCTTGGATTATAGACGGTGGACGTGCACCACCATGACTGGCCTTCTCCCTCAGTGTTTTTTCTGGTTTCGTTGTTGTTTTTCTTTTTTTTCCTTCTTCTTTTTAAGAAATAGAAACCAATCACCTTTAAAAACATATTTCCTGGTATGTTCTTTATTTCACTCAATAAACAATTATTTATTACATACAATATCCTAGATCTTTGTGATTCAGGATAACATTCTTGGCCCTCAAATAACTTAAGCCAGGGAAGACAAACATTAAGTAGATAATAATACAAATGACTATAATATGAATAATGCTCAAAAACTGCAAATTTGCAATGGTAACACAAAGAAAAGACTATATCAGAAAACTTTAAAATAATTTTTCAACTGAGTCTTACTTTTAGATTAAGATTAAGCATTTTACATAAGAGAAGATAGCATGCACAAAAGAGAAGCAAGGAGACTTCATTGTAACTGGAGCATGTTTTTGTTGGAATGTTATGGGTGATTTGAAAGAAGGGAAAGGGGTCAGATCAGAGGGCCTTGTAAGTTATTTTAAAAGGTAATTTCAGTTTATAGCTAAGAAATAAATACTGTATTTTAAAATAAATTGAGTATTTGTTAATTAAAGAAAATTGCCTTGACTAAACAATTATGAAAAGAAAATCTGAAGGGGGCTGGGGCTTGTAGCTCAGTGGTAGAGCACTGCACTTGCCTAGCATGTGCAGAGCCCCAGGTTACAACCCTAGCACAAAAGGGAAAAATAAATTCAAGAATATTAAGTGTTTTGGTAGCAGATATACTAGATTTAAAAAATGACAAAAGGATATTTCCTTTTTCAGATTCAAATGAAACTGCAGAACTTTTCAGAAGGAGAAATAATAACTAGTGCTTCTTTTTTACTTCTCCCTAGCTCACTTGGTAATGCCTTACTAAACTGGTTTATGTTTTACCACTCTTTTAAATTTCTTTTGTTAATTTCAGACATTACCCACCCATCCCCAATAAATCAAAAGCTTTTTCTTACACCTCATCCTCTTGTACGTATCTGTAAACCTGGAAATTTAGATCCATCTCATTGGCTTTCTTTTCCCTTAGCTTCATTAAATTGTGCTGCTTCTTCCCTTTCTTAATTAAAACTAGTTTCCTCTTTCTTTTTCTATAAATGGGATGTTTCTCAAAGGCTTATCCTTGTGCTCTTAATTTCTATACATTTTTCCTTGATTGTCTTATTCTATAGATTTAGCAATAGTGTCTCTATTAACCCATTTTGTCCCCTTGTCCCAGATGTGGAATCTACAAGTGCTTAAATATAGTATTATATATTACATACATTTATACTGCTATTATATAATAATATTTACTAATATTAATAATATGCATAAATTCTGGATTATGATTTCTAACCTATTTTATAACCCACATCAGTTTCATTGAAATATTTGCAGAATTGAAAACTTGAGACTTAATGGGTTAAACTACCAAATCTTTAGGTATAAATGTTCAGCCTTGTATTTTCAGATAACTTCTAGATACTTCTTTTGCATATAGCCTCCTGAAACTTAGTACATCTAAAACTGAATTCATTTTCCTTTTGTCAAGTCACTTCTTTCTCTTAACTTACCTTTTTCATTTTTATCCCACCATTTTTTTTAGTCAACCAGGACGCAAACATAAAAATATTTCTGGATTTTTTTTTTATATACCTCAGCACCATATCAGAATTGCCAAATTCTGTTGATTCGTTTGTAAATGTGTTAGAATTGGTTACCTTTGTTTTTATTGCCATAACTGTCATTACATTTTACCTTTATAAATAATATTCTTACTAATCTCAGCACCCTTTGATAGATGGCACACTTATGAAATTAGTTCCTTAGGCACTATAGGAATTCAATAAATAATTATCGAATGAAATGACTCAAAATGTATACTTTTCCCTCTGACAATAGAGGATTAATTTGAGCATTAAGAAGATCATTTTTTCCCTCCAAAATTGAATATATAATTTTAGTAAATAAAACTTAACGTTAAAGGGGAATTCTTAAATACTTAACCCTGTGAAATTGGCCTATGTTTAAACTTCACTGGGTTTGCTTGTGAATTTAAGACCTTTTTCCTAAATTTATGTAATTGATACGAATTTTAAAAATGACTGTATTCCACAGAATTAGTAGCTATACTTTTTAGTTACTCTTCATATTCTATTATATGCCTCTCAAGTGAGTAGCTGGGGTTATAAGCCTGCACCACTGTGCCCAGCTGCTTGTTCTTATACTTGTTTGGTCGTTGTGTGAAATAGGGTGCAATCTCAGGCCTGCCTATCATCCATAAAGTCTATCAGAGCTCCTTTGCTGGGGGGAACGGGGGAGGACAACAACATTGACTGGTATTACCAAAAGGCCAAATCCAGGGAGATAACTTCCCACATTAATACAAATATTTTCTCACACCAGAACCTGGCCTCTTGATATGTAGGCCAATAAATGTTGTTGCCTATCATTCTCATCTTTAATTAGAGTGATTGGAGAATGTCACTAATGTGTCAATCTGTTTACAGAAATCACGGCACAGTCAGATGCTAGTGAAATTCGACAGGACTGGAAACCTACATTCCTTAGTAATGAAGAGTTTACACAATTAATGTTAGAGGTATGTCCAGATTTAATTTTTGAAAAGTTTTGGTTTTCTCCACAAAGAAATCATAGGGATATGGTTAATTGTTACATAGTCTTAGAAGTGTTGTTAATATTGGAAGATCTTAATTCACTGCAAATGTAATAAGCTATGTATGTGTTCAATTAAAGTTTATCAAGTATTATAAACAAATAATACTATTTGGTACAGTAGCACCAAATTTTTATATTTTCAGTACCTGAATTTTTGAGATACTTAATGAAAGTCTACACTGAATTCTGAACTTGAGACTGTACCAACTGCATCTAAAAAAGAATAGGATTATTATTCATCACATGTTAGATATTATTGTGGAATGTGTCTGTTTTAGTCCATTTGATTTGCTATACCAAAACACCATAAACTGGGTAGCTTGTGGACAACAGAAATTTATATCTCACAGTTCTAGAGACTAACAGTCCAAGATCAAGGGATCAGCAGACTTGATATTTGGTGAGAGCTCTTGATTCCTTGTTCATAGGTGGTTGTCTTTTTTCTTTTCCTTTTACTTTCTTTTTTCTTTTCTTTTTTTTTTTTTTTTTTACCAGGGATTAAACCCAGGGCTGCTTAATCACTGAGCCAAATCCCAATCCCATTCCGGCCCTTTTTATTTTTTGAGTCAGTGTTTCAATAAGTTGCTGAGGCTGGCTTTGAAATTGTGATCCTTCTGCCTCAGCCTCTGGAGCCACTGGGATTACATGCATGTTTCACCATGCCTAGCTTATCTTTTTTTCTGTGACTTTATATGGCAGCAGGGGCAAAAGACCTCTCTAAGCCCTCTTTTATAATAAAGATACTAATCAAGCCCAACCTTCAAATACACTCATATCTAGAATTAGGTTTCCACATAGGAATTTTTCAGAGGGACCTAAACATTCAGTCTATAGCAGTATCCTACTGGGCAGTAGGCTATTTTTTTAAACCCTGAATTAAAATCTGCCTAAAATAACACAAAATAATAATAAAAGACGAATTTGGAAAAATATAAATGGAAAAAATAAAAAGTGAAATTTAGTAGAAACTTTTAAAAGGAAATGAACAGATGTTCTGTGATAAAATTATTTGAAGAACGATTCTTAGCACTTTTGCTTGTAATAACAGAACTTAATACCTCATACAACCAGTGATAGTACCACAAAAGTTTTGAATTACTTACATTTATCAATTTTACTCTTCCACTTTTTAATCCTTCCCCATGGAGAATAATGTAGGTGTCACCTTGGCACACAAAGTATACAGAATTTAGTATCATATTTCTATGAAAATTTATAATAGGAAAGAGGTAGTTTACTTTGGAGATAACAGTTAAGGACAAGAAAAATACATAAAGTAGACATAAATGCAAGAAAACAATTAAGGTGAGGATAATAGAGATTGTTAAATAATGTACTTGCCTCTGTCCTTTGGATTTATTATTTTAGGTATTAAGCATTTATCTTTATAATATATGTATATGTAATGTCTGTGTCTCAACTATCTTTGTCTATTAAAATCTGAAGCAAGGTATTTTGCAAATTAGAGTTTTTTAATGCTTATACTTTAGGTGGAACAGTTAATTGCTGGACTAAGTCTTTCTATTCCACAGAAACAATGTCTTATGAAAATTTGTTGGAATATAAATGTGTTGTAAACATTTAAACCTCTACTTTAAAACTGAAAAATAACTAAGCACTTTTCACGTTAACTCATTGAATCCTCACAATAATCCTATAGACTGTAGTTTTTGTGTATTATAATAACTAGTATTATGAAGTATCTTCTCTTTTTGTGTATTATAATAACTAGTATTATGAAGTATCGTTTTTACTTCCCATATAGGGAAATTAAGTACCAAAGGCATTATGAAACTTGTCTAAAATCACACAGCTGGCAAGTAGGTGGCTCAGCTGAGATTCACTGCAGGCAGACTGGCCTCTGATTCCAGGCCCTTAATCACTGTGGACATTGCCACCAAATTTTTCTTTTTAGTGAAAGTCCACCCTGGCAAGGAACTTTTAACTGTGTAACCAGCAATTAGTTATTTTTTAAAAAAATATTTATTTTTTAGTTGAGTTGGAACTTAATACCTTTATTTTATTTATTTATTTTTGTGTTGTGCTGAGGATGTAATCCAGGGCCTCGCACATGCTAGATGAGCGCTCTACCGCTGAGCCACAACCCCAGCCCGAGCAAATAGTTCTTTAAATTAGTAAACACTTAACTTACAAACCATAGTTCCTAATTTTGTTAATTTTTTCCTCTAAAAAGGAGTTTGATATTGTCCAAAAATATGTCATACATGCCAATGTAATGTGAGTGTATACGTCTAATGTCTACAACAGAAAAAGGAAATAACTGTTTCTAAATTTTATTTTATGATAATATTATCAGTGCCTGCAAATGTTTCATGTGTTAGTTGTTTAATAGTGTTAATTATAAACTATTTACTTACCTTGCTTTGTTGGCATGAAAAATTTCTTATAAATTAAAAAATTGGTGTAATATCTACTCTCATTTATTAACATCCTTAATGTTTACCAATAAGCATTAAAAGGTTATTTACAAATATTTCTTCCTAATGGAAAGGTATTTTTTTAATTAATTGTCAATAGATAAGCATTAAAGAAAAAAACAAACCCAAGATTCTAGAGATTATTACCTTTGTTGTGGTAACAAGAAAAACAGATATGTATTAAGAATTTTGAAAACATAATGTAATTCTCTCATGATTATCCTCATATATTTTAGTATACATTCCTAAAATATGTTGTTTGTTTTTAATATGTACAGCTATTAATATACATTCTGACATTAATATGCCAGAATGAAAGATATGTAAATGTTGGATTTTACATATTTAAAGTCTTCCCAGATTTGTTGATTGAACATGAAAAATTTTTATTCATAACTTAAATAGAACTGGCTTTGTTAGGCTGAAGTTCATTTGGCCAGAATATAACCTAGTTTTATTATCTTCTTGACCAGTCATGTTGATCAGATTACAGATAAGCTGGTCACATACTATTTTCAGCAGAATTTCAGATGTAGGCTGTATCTTGGAATGTCAGAGCTGCTAGTAGAAGAGATAGATAGATCATTTAGTTCAACCTCTTCATTTTACAAAGATGATCTGAGATATTGCAATTTGTCCATAGTCAGATAGCTAATTAATGGAAGAACTGAAACTAAGGTCTTAAAATTCACTTAAAACTTATGTGCTGTCTGTCTCTCTCCAGTCCTTTATTACCACATGCCCCTCTTCCCCTCTCCCTTTCCTTTCTGTTGCCTGAGAAGTATTTCCTGCTGCCCTTAGAGGACTGGGAGTAGGCAAGGCAGTCAGGATAGCTGAATCTGATCAGTTCTTTGCAAAATTAACTTTATGTGAAGCTATGTCCTAGGATTTTTTCTTATCCCTTGGTGACTGTCAGGTCTCTTCAGTAATCTACAAGGAAAGGGTTAGTGCTCCCTGTCAGCTTCATCTTTGCTGTAGATCCACAAGGAACTTTTGTTCCCTTCCCTAGAATTTGCGTTCTACTCTTCTCCCAACTAAACAATCACTGTTGGAGGTCAAGTGGATATCAAATAGGAAAACAAGTGGTTTTTAACTGTGAGCTCTGGCCCTTTTTTCATACAATGTGAGGGAGGCTTCATAGTCTTCAGTCTTGAGATAAGGATGATTCTCTGCCTTATTGTCCCACATCTCTCTAATCCTCCTCCTCCTCAGGGATTCTTTAGTTTTTGGCATACATCTACCTCATGGGAAATTATGTCCCATGTGGACACCCAGAGTCCTTCTGTGTGTCAAGACTTTGGCAAGATACCATTGGAGGCTTTTCTTTGCTTATTCTCTGCCTGTTTTGAAAGATGGAAATATCAGGCTTTAGATCTTTTTTTTTCAGTGTGAGTTCTGATTTCAGTTCATTCTCTTTACAGAAGAGAGATGCACTCCAATCAATTTCTAGCAAATGACCTAATAGCAAATAGATGTTATAGTAAATGATGATTTGTTCTATTTTAGCCTTCTGAGTAGGTGGGATTACAGGATGTGCCACCAAGTCCAGCTTTAATCTGCTTCTTCTTCTTCTTTTTTTTTAATATTTTTATTTATTTGCTTTAGTTGTACACAATGCGTTTTATTCAATGCATTTTATTTGTACGTGGTGCTGAGGATCGAACCCGGGTCGCCCACGCGCTAGGCGAGCGCTCTACCGCTGAGCCACAATCCCAGCCCTAATCTGCTTCTTTAATGACAGTATATTCTTTTCTTCTTCTCATCCCTATATGCAGGTCATTCTTCCCAGTATTTGTTTTTGGCATATTTCTGTCTTTTGAAGATCTCATTTCTTCAGCTGTCACTTCTATTTCTAGAATTATCAAGTGAAAATACTTTGGAAAATATGAAATGTAGGATTGATTTGTGTTAAGTCTGACAAGATGGTCTAACATCTCTCCCACTGAAGTTCATATATCTCAGTGCTCAGCTAATATATCTTTTCTTCTCTTTTCCTCTTGTTAGAATTTCTTTCAGATTCTCATTAATAATTTCCCTAATTACCCCAAAAGCTACTGGCTCACTTCTCTGTTCCCTCTCAGTCCATTTTATACACTTCTTCTAGACTACTGTCTTTCAGGCATAACTCCCTGAAATGTTTTGACCTCCCGTTGTATATAGAATTAAGTCTTTGTGTCTTAACCTGGTATTCAAAGCTTTTGATGATTTGGCCTCAGCCTAGTTTTCTAGTTTAATTTCCTACCACTCCCTTCATTTTATTACCTATATATCTCCCTACATTTCAGTCATACACTTCTCTGTTAATATACATATCCAAAATAATAATGATAGGTTCTCTTTTTGTGCTGAAGATGTAATATTGGTGGTATGTATACTTTGGAGTTGTTAGCATTTTTAAGCCATATTGTATATATGGTTGGATTGTATAATGCATATAATGATAAAGGCAGAACATTAGTCCTTATGTGTAGAAATCAACTGTTCAGTGGATAGCCAGAGTGATTTTCCCTCCTGAGACATTTAAAGATACATAAATAATACATTTTAAGGTACTATGAAGGGGAAAAGATAGGACAGTACTATGGATATTTTCATATTATGTCCCTAGTCATTTATCTTATTTCTGTCCTGTGAAATACTTTTTTCATTTAACTGACCATTATGTTTAATTTCAGGCTCTTGATGGTTTTTTTTTAGCAATCATGACAGATGGAAGTATAATATATGTGTCTGAGAGTGTAACTTCATTACTTGAGCATTTGCCAGTGAGTATAAAATCCTACAGTCTCTTTCTTATTTCATGTTCATTTTAAATATCCTAAAGCACCATAAGTAGACTTGAGAGCAGTGTTGAACAGTGATTATGGGTGGGGATAAAAGCTCTAAGTATGTCTTTTCTCAAATCAGTCATCATTCTAATCCGTGGTAACTTAATATTCAACTGCACTTGAACCTCGGTTATTCTTCCCTTCTTTATTCTAATGCTAACTTTTCAGTGTTTCCTTTTTAATCAGTCTGATGAAGGTGGTAAAAACACTGAGAATATCTTGAGAATAATCAATTTTCTGCTGAGATATTGTTGCAACTCGGCAAACTCATAAATAATTTTCTCAAAAGAATGACTTATGAAAACATACTAAAAATAGTGGGTACAGAACTTTTTGCTGTGACTTAAATTGATAATGTAATAATGGCCATATTTAGTTCGTTATCAATACTACTGAAGGTATAAAGAATTAGAAAAAAGTGTGTATAATTGTGAGAAGGGTAGTGAATACCTAAATTGTGTTTGCTTTTTCGTTCAACATGTATTTTTTATACATCTTTTCGGTGTCAAACACTTAAGTGTTCTGCTGCAGTTGATGGTATTTAAAATGAATTTGCAGTTTTTATTTAATAATTCTTATCTAAGCTGGGTCTTAAGGTATAAATATTCTAACATTATTAATAAATTACTCTTAAAATGTCTTTCTTTTGATAATTTGTAACAAAGCAAATAAACTACTCTTCAAATGTCACTTTTAAGAGATATTGAAAAGCAGTATTTCTTTCCCTTTGGTGACTGTGCTGCTTCATACTTCGTAAAGAGAATGGACTCTACACTTAAAGCCAGGCACTGAGTAATATCTTTGGTTCACATCTAAAAAATGATCTTAGCAAAGCATGAGATTATAATAGCATGTGAGTAAACTAGCAGGGACAGAGAGAAGGGTAGACCAAGTGGATTATCTGGGCAACTATTTTTTTTAATTTGCATAACAAGAAAACCCAGGGAAAGAATCCCCTTGTATGAATAAGCTATGATGTAAGTAATTGAGAATAAGTATAATTCTGTATTTTATATAATAAATAGTATATGTAATTATATAATTTTAAGCCATGTAGAATTGTGCTGGTATTTCTTTCATTTGTGTAACTATGTAGTAACTTTTTGTTTAGTCATAATGAGAGCATCATTAGCAAAAGCCTGCTTTTCAATGGTGTCCTTGAACTCCATTCAGAATTAGAGGCCTCTGGTCTCTGTTGTGTTTCACCTTCTACATACTTGAGCAAACTCTCATTTTGTTCACTTGGATTTGTTTGTGTAGTTTTAAGATTCTTAGAAGTTCTCCTTGGTTTCTCAGAGAGACACTTGTTGACTATTTACTGAGTGGATGAAAATGAGCAGGCCACTTGATGTGCTTGTTTTTTAAAAAACCTTCTTAATGGCATGCTGGTGGTGAGTCTTTTGTGAGGGAAAGTTTAATTACATTTTGAAATAAGCAACATGTGACAAATCTAATTGGAATTGAGTGTTTGATCATTAAAATCTCACACTCAAAGAAAAAAAAAAACCCTCCCAATTTCCTCATGGAATTTTAACTTTTTAATTTTAGAACCAATTTTAGGTTTACAGAAAAATTGAGACGATAATACAGAGAGTTCCTATGTGTTCCACACTCGGGTTACTTTGTTATTAATCTCTTTTGGATTTTGTTTTTGTTTGTGTTATCCAAAGAATGTAGATTGACAGGTGAATTTTTAGGCAAGGGAGATTGTTGCTGATCCAGAGGACCATTTCTTTTTCTTTTTTCATTTATTTTTATTTTTTTATTCTAAGTTGTTATAAATGACAGCAGAATACATTACACTTCATATTATGCTTATAGAACACATTTTTACATATCTCTGGTTGTATACAAAGTATATTCACACCATTTGTGTCTTCATACATGCACTTAGGGTAATGATGGTAGAATGAGATGGATATCTTTTTTTTTTTTTTTTCTTTACCCTTTTGCCCCCTCCTTCCACTCCCTCCCCATTGGCCATTCTAGTGTTCCTCTAATCCTCCTGTACTCCCTGTCCCAACCCCACTGTGAACCGACCTCTTTATATCAAAGAACAGAGGACCATTTCTTTCCATACTGAATCATAATATACTTTATTAAAAACAGTTTTTTTACTACTTTCTTGTTACTATGGATATTTTCCCTTGCATCACTGACATTGCTGAATTAAGTTTCTCAATGGTTTGAAAGCACAGACACAGCTTATTTTGAAAAAACTAATCCTTGTTTAAGATCCAACACAAGAAAAAAATGTGATTATCTGTTTTACATTGTCATTAATAATTAAACTATAATAGGTGCTAAACAAAAGGTCTAAAACAACAATATCCTTTCTTTGTATTTTAAAATGCATCCCTGTTTTGTCTAAAAGAGAATTTGGCTTTTGCCCAGAAGAGGAAAAACACTAGCAAATCCCTAGATTTGGTTTTAGCATTTATAATTCAGTTCTGTGTAAAATTCAAACTTGCCATTTTAATGAGTGGACAGTAATAACTTAAAATTTTTCAATTTAAATTTTAAACCTGATTTAAAATTATAAGATCGATTTAAAATTATAAGAGTCTATATTTAGGTCCTACCAAAAACAATTTTCTTTATCTCATACTTGAAAAATAAGTAATTTTATAATTAATTTAGGTGCACTTTAACCTCTTTATGATTGATAATCAGGCATAAATGCTTTTATTCATTTTGAGATTAGAAACAAAATTTTAAAAATATTTTTCCTGCCCTTTCTGTTAACAAAATCATAGTCACACACTTCAGTGCCAGAAGGATTTTAGAGATTAGTAACAGTCCCTTTACATTATCAGCAAAAAACTTGAAGCCCAGAAAAACTGAACTTAATTGTACAGCAATAGAGTGGAAGTGCCAGAAATGCCAGGTCTGGTCTCTTAGTCTACTATATATTTAAAATTTATAAAATTTTTCTTAGATGTGTTCCTGAGAAACAATTTATTAGATTTTTAGCCATGTAACATTGTAATCTAATAGAGTCCAGGACTAAAAATTACACTATTGAGAAACCCATGACCCTCTCATTAGGCACTTTCCAGAACTCAGTAGTTTATTTTTTGAAATTTTTATTTCTTGTAATATTGGGGATTGAACCCAAGAGTGCTTTTCCACTGAACTATATTATTTTTTGTTGTTGTTAAATTATTTATTTGCTTTAGGTTGTACACAATGCAATGCACTTTTGTTTACATGGTGCTGAGGATCAAACCCGGGCCGTGCACATGCTAGGCAAGCGCTCTACCGCTGAGCCACAACCCCAACCCCGAACTATATTCTTAGATCTTTTTTATTTTTTTATTTTAAGACAGGGTATTGATAAGTTGCTGAGTCTGGACTCCAATTTATGACTTTCCTGATTCTGTCTCTTGAGTTACTGAGATTACCAGGCATGCCACTGTGCCCAGCCATAACTCAGTAGTTTGGAAACAAACACAAGTCTGTTTTAGGAAAGTTAATACAGTCTTTGGTATAAGATACAGTATGCAGAAATGTAAGTTTGAATTTTTGAATAATTATATGATGTTAACAAAGGCCAATTTGAGAGGGTCAGAATTTTTTACCTTTATGCTTGTAAGTAAGAAACTTATAAAAGTTTAAAAATTGGTTATATCCAGAATATCCTTGACATTTTTTCAAAGGAGCTTTCCATCCCTCCTAAGTAGCTGTTGTACATAGGCGTAATTTGTTTAACTGTCCCTTGCCTACCAAAGGGAAAATATAATTGGCCATAGTTATAATTTCCACTAAATGGTAACATTGACCTAAAATAAAAACATGTCATATAACTAAATCAGCAATACATTTATTATTTATTAAAATGGTTTAGGAATATGAAAGGATTCAGATAGCTACCATTTTCTTTTCTTCCCTTGGAATGGTGCTTGGGAACCGAGTGGATTTTATAGCAACATCAAGTATGATTGACCTCATGTAGAGACTTGAGCGACAGCAGTTAAAGGAAAATTTGATACTCTTCATAATCTGGCAGGAAAAGTGGGAGAGAAGCAGTACTTGTGACCCCACTCTCAATTCTAGCCATTTATAATTATTTCTCTGTGAATAGAGCACGTCCTATGAATTTACAGATGGAAAAACAAGGGTAAAATAGACTGAATCACAATTTATTGAAATAAAGAAGAAATAATAGACAGTAGTAGAAAACTATAATCATTCTCAAAATGAAAATTTTATTTCAAATTGGTATTTTCTTTTTCTATCAAGACTTTTTAAAGTTCATATCAGTGTCTATATCTTTGATATGTTATTGTCAATTACAAGACATTTTTCTAGCATTTCTATTATACTAGCCTGTATTTTTAGTTCATCCCTTTAGTTCTAGGACTTTTCAGACTTCTAGAATAATTCTCTATTAAGATATAGGTAACAATTTTGGTGTGGTTAAACCATTATTAAATAACCTGTTAGCCCCAAATAATTTATTATGCTAATAGCTGTTAAATGCAAGGGCAGGGTTTAGTGTTCCTTGATTGGATGGGAGAAAGAGGAAGGTATAAGAGATGGGTTCTTTCATTCTTTATGGGGCAACAGGACATAAACATTGAAATAACAAATATTTTTAATGGAAAATGAGTAATTCACATTATTCATTAATGGTAAGTATGAGATACTGTAAGTACTAAAGAAATTTTATTTTTTTTATTGTGGATTTTGGTGTTAAGGGAAAGCTTTTTTTAAAGGAAATAATTTGAATTGATCTTTGAAAAATGGAGAGTACAGATATATGGAGGTAGGGGAAGGCCATTTCACTTCATGGAGTGAACTTTGAGGGCTAGAGAAAAAAACAGAAGGAATGTGGATGTATGGCTTATGTGAGGAGTAGTAAAGCACTCCTCTCTAGCCTACCACCATCTCGAGAGACTCTCTTGCTCTTTTCATTGTTATTGTTATTAAATTTATTTTTAAGCAACAGAGCTGTTCAAAAAAAGTCTTTAAAGATGTACAAAATACAAACAAAATAAATGCATAACTACTTTGGTTGAATACAGACCTACCTTCATGTTTTTTACTTCCCCATCTCTGCATCCCTGCCCCAGTCCTTGAGATACCCACCTCAGTATTCCTAGGATTCTACAGGGTAATTGAAAATGTTGAGAAATCAAATAGAATGGACTGGATTCAGTAGAAAATGTGAAGTCACTGGAGTTTGGTTGTCATATCGTATTCATCTTTAATTTCATAGCCATCACATACTGTAGGCACCCTGATGCTTTTCAAATTATTGTTGATTAATGAGTCATAATTAAAGCCATATATTAGCAAGAATTATGTTTAACATATTAGTTGCTCTTTTGGGGCAAGACTTTTTAACAATGAAATATGAAATAGATGCCTGGAAAAGATAGAATAAAAACAAAAGGGAACATTGGACAATGGAAATGACACCTAAGTCAGATCTCCTTTTTGTTTAACCTGATGCTGGTCCTTATAGTTATGTCTACTACCATCATTTAGCATAGGTTTGAATAAATGGTAAGGCTGTATCTTGTAGCCAGAGATTTCTGATTAACTTTCTTAGTCCTATTATATTTTAAAATGTTCAAACTTAGCAAAACTCAGCTTTGTATATAATACACCAGGCCTTTAGGTCATATTGGTCATAGATTTGATGATACTAATATCAGAGGCATAAGGGTTATGTTAACCTTTTTCCAATTTTTCAGTCTTTTTTTTTTTTAAGATATATTCTGTTAACTTGACATTTGTTGGTTTTCTTAGATAATTGAGAGTTAATCATTCATACTCTTGTTGGATAGTGATTTTACATTTTCAAAATAAATGCTTCTTGAGTCATTAAGCTATTTTATTTTTTAAAATTTATTTTTCAGTCTGATCTTGTGGATCAAAGTATATTTAATTTTATCCCAGAGGGAGAACATTCAGAGTTTTATAAAATACTCTCTACCCATCTGCTGGAAAGTGATTCATTAACTCCTGAATACTTAAAATGTAAGTAGTGACTGTGAAGAACAAACTCAAGTATTATATTTGATAGTCTTATCCTTTACTTTTGTACGGTTTGTGAAAAATGTACATGTTTAATAATTTAAAATGCAGCCGGGTGTATTGGCACACGCCTGTAATCCCAGTGGCTCAGGATGCTGAAACAGGAGGATTGCGGATCCAAAGCCAGCCTTAACAACAGCGAGATGCTAAGCAACTCAGTGAGATCCTGATTCTAAATAAAATACAAAATAGGGCTGGGGATGTGGCTTAGTGGTTAAGTGCCCCTGAGTTTAATCCCCAGTACTGCTGCACACACACAAAAAATTTTAAGTTACAGCATTGTTCCCTATACCCTGTTGGGTGCTTTTTAAATATTAAAAATATATGCATATGTGTATACATGTATCTATGTATAATGGAATTGTGTTCATATTTAAATCTGAAATCTGTTCCAAAGTATACTGAAATTTTATCTTGTTTGTTATAATAAATCTGACCACAGCTATGCCATAAAACTGTTTTATACAGAAATGGAAACTTGGCAATAATTGGAAAAAATTGCAAATCTTTTAAGGTTATTAAATTAAAAGAAAAAATATTTACTTTTTAAATTAAACTGAATTAAGTAACCTTTTATTGGATGTTTGTAATGTGGTAGGCACTTATGCTTTATCATAAAAAGAACCAAAATAGTGAAAAATAGTCCTTACCATCAAAAACCACAAAATATTATGGTATAATTTCTACTAGATTCATTATTATGGTATAATTTCTACTAGATTCATTAGGCAAATAAGCTTGACTAGTGCCCAGCATTTTCTTCACTGTTATTCAGTATAAACTTCAAAATTGTTATATCACTGTATTTGGCCATTAGTTATTAGACATCTTCTGTAATCATTTTTTTCATGTTTTTTAAATGTTGCCTTATTTGGTAATTGTGGCATCAGTCATCTTAGAACTTCTTTGTATTTAAATCCTAAAATTCTATAATGTATTAATGACTGTCCAAAAATTAAAGATATAGGTTTGTGTATCTTTTGATAAGAATGGCTAGCTGAAAAGGGGGAGAATTCATTTGAAGCCTAATTATAATTTTTTATAATTAAGTTTGCATGACATTGACCAATAGATCATTATAATCTAATATTTAGGAGAAAGATTTGGACTGGATCTAATAGATATAGAAGCCAATTATGTACCTATAAATAGTATTTGAGGTAATAAAATGAACAATATTGCTTGAGGTAAATATATAGAGCAAGGAGAGAAGAATTAGAAAGGGACCCTGAGAGAGAGAAACAGGAGGACAAAGAAGAAGGAGTTGGCTTCAGAGATCCTTACAAGGACAGAATTAGCCATAGAACTGAACCAAAATCTCAGGCGTAAAGGTAGAGACCATAGGCTCCTGTTTCTGAGATCAGAGATGAGGACAGCAATGCTACTTTTCAGTAGATAAGTCTTAATTAAATGGCTTGTTAATCCCCTAGTTAAGCATCGGATACACTAAATTAGAAGTTCTTCCCCAGAAGAAAAGTGTTTAACGTGAGTTAAAACTTAGGGGACATTGCTTAGAAAGTTCAGTAGGTTATTTTGGTTATAATGAAGGTAGTACAAATGATATGATTTATGTCTAGAAAGGGAAATAAGTGCAGAATTATAAGGGCCTAATATTTCATCCTATAGAGTTTTTATGTTTTATACAGTAGAGATGAGTGAAGGAGATTTGGGTGGTTTTATAATTGGACAGGTGGAAGGGGAGTCACTTGGGTAGAAAATTTTGAAAAGGACTACACTCAGGAAAAAAAAGGAAAACTATATTATTGTTGTAATTGAAGTAAGGATGAAGAGGAAAGTATATGAATGTTAAGTAGGGAAACTCAGTAGGCTCGATGTTAGGCACTGGTGACCAAGCTGGCAGGGGGTGGTTTGGGAAGACGATGATACTTAGATTTTGAACTTGTTGAGTTAGATGATAAAACCATCTATTTTGATAACAAAAGAGCATGAGCTTGATGTGGTAAGTGAAGGAAAATGTTACTAGTTCTAGAGTGTTGAAGCAATGCGATGAAAGTAGTCTAAGTCTCACCAGCAACCCGTGCTGACAAGATGAGCTGGGGTCAAAAGAGCTGGCTGCAACATTAAGCTAAGAAAATGGTGAAAAATCATGCAACATAAAAGTAGTTTTCATATCGAGGGTAGGATGACTCTACAGCCTTACCAGTCAGCTTCCATGCTGGAAGGCGCTGGAAAGAGAATGTGCACCTGGAATATCTTTATTTTTATTGGGGGTGGGGGGCACAGAAAGGAGATTCGATGGAATGTTCTTCACCAGATAAGGCAGGGGATAAGATTTCAAAGGTGGAATCTTGCATCCTGGTGTCTTGTGGTCAGCAGATTGATTGACATCTTGGCAAGTCGCACCCATCTCAGGTGCTGTGTGGGATCACAGGCAGAGCGAGAGGAGAGGCGCACTTGCTTGCATCGCATAGCCCAATCAGCGTGCAATGCCAGACCTATCCTCTTATGTATGTGCATAGCTCACACACACATCCCATGCATGGCTCACAACACTCTAAGTGTAGTAGGTAAGGATGAATCAGAGGCAAGAGAGTGGAGGCATAATGAATAAATGTTTCAGCTACCTAGGTGCAAGGCAATTTGTGACTGCACTGAGTTGATGGTCCCAAGAGTTAATTGGAAAGAATGATTTATGAGAGTTTCCTTGGTGAAATAAATAGCAGGGCCTGGTGACACACTAGCTTTGGGATTTGTAATAGGTAGAGAAGAGACTGAATTGATATGTAGATGAAGTAGGGATATATATGGTTTCTAACGTTGAAATAAGCATACATATGGCAAAGAGGACAGCTAACTTAGGAAGAAACAGGAAAAAATCACTTTCAAATATTTTGGGTTTAAATTACTGATGGGACATCAAGTGGAAATATCCTGAAAGCAAATAACGATATGAGATTTTGTCTTACATAAAATGTTAGTGTTGGGGAGAGACATGGAGTGGTAAATAAGATTTCCAAGACCAGTCAGTCAGTTTATAGTGAATCTGAAAAGATGAAGATCAAAAGAACCTTTGTTAAATCAGCTAGTTTTTGAAGATGGTTTAGCAGAAAACAGATGAATAGTCAATAAGGTAGGAAGGCAAGTTCATGTTACAGGAATGAGGAAGTGTGAAATGAGGAAAAACTATTGAAGTTGACAATACAAATGTTGGTAAGCTTTAGAAGAGTAGAGGTGCAAGGATGCAAGCCATAGTGCATGAGGTAAAAAGAAGTGAATACATGAAAACAGTAGCACTTACCAAAAAGAAAGGAGATCTGTGACACTAAGGAAAAAAAACTCTTTGAAATGGAAGGCCTGATCAAATTTTAAATTATAGAAATTAAGGACCCAAAGAAGAGAATTCATGGCCATTTTACTAGATATCTTCTTTAATTATCTTTTTATGATTAGTAAATGTTGCCTAATTTGGTAATAGTGACATCAGTCATCTTAGAACTTCTTTGTGTTTTAATTATTAAATTCTATAATGTATTAGCAACTGTCCAAAAATAACAAGTGATGTAGACCTGGTCCTTAGAAGATAGGAACAGCTAGCTATTGAAGGTAGAAGTAGAAACATTAGCTTTAGACTGGGAAGCAAAACCTTTCTTTGAAATTAGGGTGAAAAATGAGAAAGGACAGATAAAAATAGAGAACAATAAATTGTTTGTACAAGGTAAGATCAGCTCCTAAAGGTACTTTACTTTTATAGACAAAATAATATGTCATTGAAGATGTCTGTTGAAGAAAATATGAACTTATTCAACTTTTGTAATCTTATTTCATGTGATATATCACAGATATTGATTTTTTAATCATTTATTTCAGCAAAAAATCAATTAGAGTTCTGTTGTCATATGCTTCGAGGAACAATAGATCCAAAGGAGCCATCAACCTATGAGTATGTGAGATTTATAGGAAATTTCAAATCTTTAAACAGTGGTGAGTTAAATGCTTCTCTTAGAATGTATTAACTTAGAATGTATTTTAAAACTTGATATTTTTCTAAGCTCTTAGTTATAGATATTTGAATATCAGTAACAGCTAGATTTTACTGGAATAACTGATGATACATATTTCCTTACTGTTTTAGTATCTACTGCTGCACATAATGGTTTTGAAGGAACTATACAACGCACACATAGGCCTTCTTATGAAGACAGAGTTTGTTTTGTAGCTACTGTCAGGTTAGCTACTCCTCAATTTATCAAGGTATGTTTCTAATTTAATTGCTCAAAGAGGATTTCAGTTTATACTATAAGAACTGTTTTTATATAATTTTGTCTCTAAAATGACTGAATTTTCCTGCAAGCATTGAAGTGGTAGTAGCTATTAAATATGCATGATTATGACTGTGATATTTCTGAAACAATGAGTTATGAAAACACTCACTAAATTAACTAATTTTTAGCATATATTGCAGTTAGCCAGTGGTTATGTGTCACCATTGCACTACTTTTGTGCAAAATTTTAGATGCTTGGTATATAAGTCAATGTCTTCACTAAAGGAGAAACTCCAAAAAAATTAAGTAATTTTTGAAAGATTGTTTTTGAAATTTTCTTTTGAAATATGTAAGTGGCTTTTACTGCATATAATTTACCTTTTACATTTTAAAATTTATTTCCTGGGCCCAACAAGCAGTTAAGAAAGTGGGAAAGTGAAATAGCTCAAGTGGCTGGAATGTAGAAACCAGGCCAAGATTTGAGAGACACCATGGTGTAGGACAAAGTACTGAAGTTAGCAGTTAGAAGATCTGAAACCAGTCTTGCTCTGCTTGTTTTGATCTTAGGAAGTAATAGCAGTAGCTAACATTTGAGCACTTTTGCATGCTATACATTTTTACATGCATTATCATATAATTCTTATAATAGCCCTGAGATAGATGATATTATGATCCCTATTTTATATATATAAGGAACTGAGGCTTACAGAATTACGTTTTGTCCCCAAAGTCTCTATTAAATGTCAGAACTGGAGTCTTAATTCTTTTTCTTTCAAAGCCCCAGCTCTTAACTATTACATTGTGCTGCAGGGGGTCATTTAAGGATACAGAGGAAGCTTATAATACATTAGCTAGTATGACCAGAGTCTAGGGTTCATATATGTGGAGAAAATAGGATAGTAGGAAGTATGGCTAGAAAAGTAAAAAGCAAAAGCAAAAAATGAAATTTATTTCTGTTTTTTTCTCCATGCTGAAGAAATTTCAGTATGAGGACTCACAGAAGATTTTTAGGCAAGAAAGTTACATAATCATATTTGAATATTAGTAGAGTAATTGTGACCCCAGAATAGAAGACAAATTGAAGGACAGGGAGGTTGTTTAGTTAGATGTTATCAGAGTAAGATGTCACTGATTGTGAAGATCTAAGCCACAGAAAATGGATGGGATGGTATAGATTTTTTTTTTTTAAAGAATGTTATAAGGTGAAATTGAAAAGGTTAGTAGTGGCTACTTGGATGCTAGCAGGAAAAAATGAAAGAGTACATTATTAATATCAGATTTCTAGACTGTGGTCTGCACAGGTAGGTGTCCATTAGTGAGTTGGAAAATTGTACAACTGGGGTATGAGGAATAAGACAATTAGTTCATTTTAGGGCATACTGAGTTTGAGATGTATGAGACTATCTGAACAGAAATATAGAACAGTAATTGAGGAGATAAGTCTGAAGCACTAACTCTGCAGTGTGCATTTTAGTATCATTTGTTGCTACATTTAAAATTTTTATCAAAGCAGGGTGTGGTGACACTCACCTGTAATTCTGGTGATTTGGGAGGCTGAGGCAGGAGGATTGCAAGTTTGAGGCCAACTTTAGCAACTTAGCAAAGCTCTCAGCAACTTTGTGTGAGACCCTGTCTCAAAAATAAAAAGGCCCAAGGATGTGGCTCAGTGGAAAAGCACCTCTGGGTTCAATCTCTTACCAAAAGAAAAAAATATATATATTTTAAATTTATTTATTTATTTATTTATTTATTTTTGCAAAAGTGTTCCAAGATTGAAGGCTGGCCTTCCCACATGCTAGGCTAGCACTTGGCCACTGAGCTACATCTATAGCTTATCATGTTTTTAGTACTAAAAAATTAAAAAATTTTAAAAATGTATTTAGGGAAAAGTTATCTAACAGTGACTTTTATATCTAATAATATTTAGGATTCTTCTAAGAACACAGGGAAGTATTTCTAAATTTTAATTATTGATTTATTTGTAGGAAATGTGTACTGTTGAAGAACCCAATGAAGAGTTTACATCTAGACATAGTTTAGAATGGAAGTTTCTATTTCTAGATCACAGGTAATTAACTTCATTTGAAAATTTTATAAACAGTAATAGTTATGTTACCATTATTCTTGACTAATGGATTTTAAGGACAAACTTTTTTCCTAAAATTTTCAGGATTTTCAAATCCATTTTCCATTTTAAAAATAAAGCTCCCCAAATTAATTTCTAGTTAAAATGTTTCTTGTGGGATATTTATAATATTGATTGTTTTTCAACTTAGGGCACCACCAATAATAGGATATTTGCCATTTGAAGTTTTGGGAACATCAGGCTATGATTACTATCATGTGGATGACCTAGAAAATCTGGCAAAATGTCATGAACACTGTAAGTAAATTTTAATATTTCTGGTAAGGTTAATTTTTTAAAATCATATAGGCAGAAATCCTATCCCATTAATGAAAGGTAGTAAAATGTAGATTTATTGTAATTTTTGTAAGTACATAAAATTGAAACAAGTTTAATTTAAACTTGATCTGATTCCCACTAGATTGATTATGCGTATTAGAGCAGAATCTTCATATTTCAAAAATACGAAACGTTTCTCAAATTAATCACAAAAAACATTTTGCTTACCATCTGTTAAAGACTTCAGAACTCAAAACCTGTAGAGCTTGTGTTGGGAATAACAATTACTTCAAACAGTGATGTTATTTTGCTTTTGGTTACCTAAGGGTTACAAAATAAATGCCTCTGAGATACTGTACCTGACAGTGTCTATGGGGAAAAAAAAATCTGATGTGATTACTTCCTTTTGCCACCCTCAGTAAATACAGAAGGAAATCAGCAGTTGAATCCTTGAATACGTGGAACTTTATTGTGTGTGAAAAGTATGTAAGATCAACAATAACTGGCTTCAAAGTTTGGCACTATAGAAGATGTGATAATTACTTGAGACCTTAAACCAGCCCTAAGAATTGCATTTTCTTACCATTGGTATATATATTTTTTGAAAAACAAAGAGAAGAACTATATGTAGAAATTTAAATGTAAATGATAGTTTTTGATTTAAAAAACCAGATTCTTTGCAACTAAGTATGAATCAAAGAAAAATATTTTTTATTTTCTTTTCAGTAATGCAATATGGGAAAGGCAAATCGTGTTATTATAGGTTCCTGACCAAAGGGCAACAGTGGATTTGGCTTCAAACTCATTATTATATTACTTATCATCAGTGGAATTCAAGGCCAGAGTTTATTGTTTGTACTCACACTGTAGTAAGGTAATAATTCTTTCAGAGAATTTCTGAGTTATGGTAACATTCTTTAATGATTTTGGTAATGTAATTTTTAAATTTTTTTTTATTTATAGTAGTAGAATGTATTACAATTCATACTGCACATATAGAGCATCCTTTTACACAAAACAGTTTGTATACAAAGTATATTCATAGCATTCAAGTCTTCAGGTAATGTAATTTTTATGCCTGACATAGCATGTAAGTTTTTAAATCATAGGTAACTTAACCTTCGTGTTTTAATGTGTCAAACTACAAAGTAATCTTTTTCTTTCAATATATTACTAAATTTCATTACAAGCATTCTAGAAATGTCATATAAGTAGTAGATATAATGCTTGCCATAAGTTCTGTGCTTTACAGCAGAATTCATACTATCATTTATGTACCAAAGTCAGTTATGCAATGGGAAAATTGGAAAGAGCATACTCTTCCATTTTTTAGTTCCTCTTAATTTACATGCTGTGTTGTCATAGATCATTTATAGTAGCATATAAAACTTTGATATAACTAGAAAAATGCAAATTGAATTAAGAGTACATTGTAGATGTATTTTAGGTTTGTGTAGTATATAGAAAAGAGTCTAGAGTTAGTGAAGAATAAGTGAAGCACATAACAAACATTGAATGGTTGCAACTCTGCAATATCTTAATGAACAAACACTAAAATTTGATTTTTTCCATTTATAGTTATGCAGAAGTTAGGGCTGAAAGACGACGAGAACTTGGCATTGAAGAGTCTCTTCCTGAGACAGCTGCTGACAAAGTATGTTTCTTATAGTCTTTTAAAAATATAATTACCTAATTTCTTGCCATTGAAACACAAACTCAATAATCAGTAGGAAAATTGTTTTTCAAATACTTCCTTTTCTCAATTATGACAATGTGATTATACTTTACTATTTACTTTCATTTTTCATTTAACATTTTAAAATTTCATTTGCTTCTAAAAAAGAATGGAAGGTCTTACCATTTAGCAGTAATAAGGTGAGAGACATTTAATCTCAGATGAAAAAAATGTTCAACATCTCTGGCAATTAGAGAAATACAAATCAAATAGAACTACTCTTATTAGTTACCTTTGATGCACTAGACTTTAGCTTGATTCTTCATATGAATTATGAAATGTGATTTACTCCTTAGACATCCTAAATCTCATAAGTAATATCTCCATTATGAAACTACTGAAACTCAGATTTAAAGGGGCGGGGTGAACCTGGCCTTCATGATACATGACTGAGAAATTATAGTCAGAATTTGAACTCTGGTTGCTTACTTTTGCTCATGTTGAAGTATAGTATATTAATTCTCTATTGCTATGTAATGGATTTCTCCAGAACTTGTGATATAAAACAACACACATTTACTGTCTCTTAGATCATGTGAGTCAGGAATCCAGGCACAGTTTAGCTGGGACTTCCACATGAGGATCAGTCAGAAGGCTACAGTCCTCTCAAAGTTCCACTGATGCACTGTTTATTTCTACCTCACTCAGTGCAGTGACTGTTGGCGTAATTGTTCCTCATGGGCAGTTGGACTGAGGGCCTTAGTTTCTTGATGGCCAGAGGCCACCCTCATTTCCTTTCTAGGTGACCCTTTCCATCTGAGCAAGCATGCAAGAAAATAAAGGAAGAGAAAGGACCAGGAAGATGGACTTAAATGTTTTTGCTTTTTAAGATGAGAGAAATAAAAGCATGTTTGTGTACTAAGGAAAATGATCTGATAGAGCAAGAAAAGTTGATGAGACAGAGAGATGTGGAAATGCTAAAGCAATGTTTTTAGTAGGTAAGAGAAGGTGGGATCTAGCAAACAAGTGGAAAGATCAGGTGTAGCCAGGGGGACAGATTATTTGGCCATAACAGGAGTTGGCAACCTATGGCCTATAGGCCAAATCTGGCCCTCTGATTGGTTTTGGAATGCCCACAAACTACATATGTTTTTACATGTTTAAGTGGTTGAAAAAAAATCAAAAGAATAATAATGCACATGAAAAGTAAATCAAATTCAAATTCTAGTGTTCATAAATAACATAACTACACACATCCATGTATATAGTGTCTGTGGCTGTATTTGTACTGCAATAGCAGAACTGAATAGTTGTGACAGACTCTATGGCCCACAGAACCTGAGAGATTGACTCTATGAAAGAACCAATAAATGTTACAGAAAGAATTGACTAATTTATAGCAACATGAAGGATAGATAGGTGAGTATCACATTATAACAGTCACATTCTCATTTCAGGTCTTCTCTCTATATCCTGTTTAAATTTATGGTTAATTATTGTAACCATGCATGTATCTTCAGCTCCCTAGCTCCTATCACCCTTTATCACAAGTCCTTGGCAAAATCTCAGTGCTGGTTAAACCCAGCTGGTAAGTGGATAGGTATAGTAGGTGGGAGCTTATAGCAGTACTCTCAATAAAATAGGAACCAAGAGTATCAGCCAAGAGTCAAGTAAGGACAGGAGTTTTTGGAGGTTTGAGAAGTGAAAGTGTTAAACGGTTGTGTAGGCGAGTAGGAAAGTGACTATTCTAGGAAATTATAGTCTGCTTGGCAGGCAGAATAAAAGTCACTTGAAGTTCTTGATCTTTTTTTTATGTGAAAACAATACCATATTGTGTTTCTTCTGCCACATTCAGCTCTGTAGGAGCAGATATGGGAGAGGAAATAAAACTGGGTTTAACCAACACTGAGAATTTTGCCAAAGAAGTGTGATTAAGGGAAATAGGAACTAAGAAATTAAGGATACATACATGGTTATAAAAATTAGTCATGAATTTAAGCTGGATAAAGAGAGGAGAGAAGACACAGAAAGGAAGAATGTGATTGTGAAAATATGGTTGATACATGTATTGTGGGTTCCATTTAAGCCAAAGGATTATTGGAATTGAGATACTAAAAGGAATGAGTAGGAAATATGGGAATTGTGGTCAGAGAAAAAGATGATTGAAACTGAGATTATGGAAGGTTTATTCTTATTGATAATGACTCTGGGATATGACTTAAGAATCAGTGGCCAAGGACTGGTGGAAGTGGAGATCTTTGGAGGAGAGTACAATAAAGAAGAGAGAGGTTGTAATATTGACTATGTTTCTATGAATAACCTGGGATTAATAGTTACTGAGGGGAATACTGAGCCAGATTCTAAAATTTAATTGCTGGAAAGTGACCACAGGGTCCATACATAACTGCAAGAGATAGTGAGTTATAGCATATGATTTAATGTTAGTTTCAGAGTTGTGAGTTTGGGGAAAGAAGGAAGGAGAAGTGGAACCATCAGTAGAAGGACTTTTGTAGAGCTATGGTGTGAGAGTTGTAAGAGATATAATAGCCACTGCTGAAGAGAACTACAAGGAAAGTAGTGTCCTCTGGTGTAGATTGGGTTTTTGTTAGAGCAAGCCTGTGAAGGAGTGTTCAGAGCTGACGTTGAAAATCTAGAGCATGTTTAAAATTGTAGACACTGAATGCAAGCAGGAGGTTTAAAAGGCTAGGAGACAGTGGAAGTGGGAGACAAATAGAAGATACGAAGGACTGACTAGTAGTTAACGGTAGAGGAAACAAGAGATAGTGAGTTATAGCATATAACTATATGACTCAAAATCTTTACTCCAATTCTGATCTTTAAAATCTCAATATAATTGGATGGTATCACTCCTATTTTTTTTCCCTAAGCACAAGTAACTTTGAGAACATATTATTTGTGTGTGTGTGTATGTGTGTGTGGGTTTATACAGATTTGTATGTATACATACACATATTGTGCCCCCTCTTAAGTAGCTCTACTGCAATAAGAATGGGTACTTAATTCTTTTTTACTGTTTCACATGAGAGTTTTTAATAGGACACTTTGCTCTATTATAATTTAAAGGAAAAGAAGATAGGTGTACAGTGTACATCCTATATTAGCGGATAAGGTTATATTTTTGATGGTGTCAAAATAAATGTTCTTATCTATATAAGGCAGGGCTGAGATAGGGAAACAGGGATTTGAGAACAGTGAAAAGGCATGGGGTAATTGTGAAGGGTAGGAAAGTGAGCCCACCATAAACAATGCTGCTGCCTAGTATTATGTGTCCATTTGAAATTCATGATCTTTTTAGTCAGACTGCACTTGTTCCTAGAGGAACCTTTGCGCAATTGAGCCAGAAGAATAAAAGAGTGTGGCTTAAAGTGGTATTTTAATTTGTTTTCTTAGAGGTGCTACAGTGTTTATGCCAAGGCAGAGATCAAGGGATGGAAGTAGGGGAAGGGAAAAGGTTACTAGAGATGAGTACAAAGCTGAGAGGTAGGATAAGAGAAGATATTGGATGATTCTTCCTTATGGATATTGAGATTTTAAAGATCAGAATTGGAGTAAAGATTTTGAGTCATCAAATGCTGAGTTTCAACGATCATTACAGTACTTTGTATATAAAGTAAAATGTTTTCATTATTATCTTTTTTGTACATTTTCTTTCTTAATGTGATAAGAAACAACATAAGATTGCCATTGAAATGGTACAGTTTGGTGTAATTAAGTATATTCCCACTGTTGTATAGTTATCACTACCATTCATGCCCAGAACTTCTTTATCTTCCCAAACTGAAACTCCATACCCATTAAATAACTTCTCATTTTCCTCTACCCCCAGCTCTTGTCAGCCACCATTTTACTTAGTGTTTTTTAGCTTGACTACTCTAAGTACTTCATATGAGTAGAATCATACAATATTTGTCCTTTTGTGCTGGCTTTTTTTGTTTGCCATAATGTTTGCTGAGTTGATTATGTTGTAGCATGTGTCAGAATTCCCTTTCCTTTTAAAGCTGGGTAATATTTTATTGTATGTACATGCCATATTTTGCTTATAGATTGCTGTTACCTTTTGGTCATTGTGATTAATGTTACCGTGTGCATACATGTACAAAGAGTTGTTTGAATTTTTGCTTTCATCTCTTTTGGATATATACCCAGTAGAATTGCTGGATCATATAATAATTCTATGTTTAAATTTTGGAGGAAGTGCCACACTGTTTTCCGTAGTGACTATATCAGTTTTATGTACCTGCCATCAAGGCACAGGAGTTCAGTTTTTTTACATTCTTGCTAACACTGCTTATTTTATTTATATATTTTATAGTGATCATTCTAATGGACATAAAGTGATATCTCATTGTGGTTTTAATTCACAATTCTCTGATTAGTGAGGCTGAACACCTTTTCATGTGCTTATTAACCATTTGTGTATCTTCTTTGGAGAAGTATTTATTTTGTGCTTTGCCCATTTTTTAATTGAATCATTTGTTTTTAATTGTTATAGGAGTTCTTTAATACATTCTGGATATCAACTCCTTATCAGATTATGATTTGAAAATATTTCCTCCCACTCTGGATTATTTTTTTCACTCTTTTCAGAGTATCATTTGATGCATTTAACTTTGGTAAAAGTCATTTTATTGGCAAATCCAATATCATGAAACCTTTCCCCAGTGTTTTCTTCAAGAGTTTCGTAATTTTAGCTCTCAGTGTTTAGGTCTTTGATTCATTTTGAGTTTAATTTTTGTGTATGATATATGGTAAGGTGAAGTCCAACTCCAGGTGGTTTTTTGCTGTTTCCTTGAATAGAGAAGGAAGCCAAACCTTTCATGCTTTACAAAATAAGTTCTCAAGCCAAGTATGGTGGCATACACCTGTAATACCAGCTACTAGGGAAGATGAGGCAGAGGAACATAAATTCTAGGACCCTTGGGCAGCTTAGACCTTAAAATAGAAAAATGAAAAGGGCTGGGTACATAGTTCAGTATAAAAGGCCCCTGGGTTTAATCTCCAGTTGCCCCCACTAAAAAATTATTATTATTATTATTATTATTATTTGGTACTGGTGATTGAACTCAGGGGCCCTTTAATATTGAACTACATCTCCATCCCTTTTTACTTTTTTTTTTTTTGGTACCGGGGATTGAACTCAGCGGCACTAGACCACTGGGCCACATCCCCAGCCCTTTTTTGTATTTTATTAGAGACAGGGTCTCACTGAGTTGCTAAGTGCCTCGCCATTGCTGAGGCTGGCTTTGAACTCGCAATCCTCCTGACTCAGCCTCCCAAAGTGCTGGGATTACAGGCGTGCGCCACCGCGCCCGGCTCCTTTTTACTTTTTATTTTGAGGCAGGGTCTCATTAAGTTGCTTCGGGCCTCCTAAATTGCTGAGACTGGCCTGAACTTGCGATCTTCCTACCTTAATCTCCTGAGTCGAAAATTTCTCATTTCTTTACCTACTATATATTACATAGGTAGTTTTGCCTTACATGTAAAAAAATGAATTTTTTATTTTTATTTTTTTGTTAGCAAGCAATATTTCTAATTTGAGATTTCTAAACTGAACCTCAAGAAAACATTTATTTGTCTCCTTAGAGCCAAGATTCAGGGTCTGATAATCGCATAAACACAGTCAGTCTCAAGGAAGCACTGGAAAGATTTGATCACAGTCCAACCCCTTCTGCCTCCTCTCGGAGTTCAAGAAAGTCATCTCATACTGCAGTCTCAGACCCTTCCTGTGAGTACCTTAACTTAAACTTCCATTAAAGGGAATACTACTAAATTGTTTGTGTTAAAGGTTATCAGCTTTATTGTCAAATGCTTCTCTAAAATTATAATTTATTTTCATAATTTTTAAGTGTATTAATGCAGTGTTCACTGTTAGCAAAGAATTGATCATCAAGTTGACTATAAAATATGTAGGTTATAATGTTATTGTTAAATTTTTAATCATCCCTCAAAAAGAAAACAAAACTATTCTTACTGTAAAAGCCAGTAAGTGTTCTTTAAATTTGTTTTTTAAAAAAATTTTGTAGTCTTTTACCTTTATGAAGACATGCTTAATTGTCCTTACGTTACAGTTGGCCCTCCGTATCAGTGGTTCTTTGCCTGTAGATTCAACCAAGTGCACATAGAAAATGATTCCCAAAATTATATCTAATTGAACATGTACAGACTTCTTTTTATTGTCCTTATTCCTAAATAATAGAATATAGCAAATATTTATGTAGTATTTCTATTGTATTAGGTATTATAAGTAATCTAGAGAAGATTTAAAGAACAACAAGGATGTGCATAGGTTATGTGCAAATATTACACCATTTTGTATGAGGGACTTTTGAGCATCACAGATGTTGGTATCTATAGGGAGTCCTGGAATCAATCCCTTGTGAATACTCAGAGAATGACTCTTAACTATTTTTAGACAGAAACTTTTTCTGTTTCATGTATTTTCTTTATCTTTAAAGAAGATAGAAGTAATTGAAATGAATCTCATAGTCATGGACTTTACTTTTATTGATTGATTTAGAAAACCAACTAAAAACCATTTTTATTCACTGAAATATGTTTTGAGATTCATCTTTGAAAACTGTATTTTTAAATACTAATGCTATTCTATTTTTATTGACTAACTTCAGCAACACCAACAAAGATTCCAACAGATACTAGCACTCCTCCCAGACAACATTTACCAGCTCATGAAAAGATGGCACAAAGGAGATCATCATTTAGTAGCCAGGTAAGCTCCATAGTTAATATTCTTTTGAATAGAGAATAAAAATAGTTGGTATGACACTCAGATGTTTCTTTTATTTGTGAAGTGGTTACCATATGTACAAGTCTTTTTTGTTATTTTTCAGGTGAAATGTTAGGGTTTTTTTTTTTTTTTCTCCCGGTTGTGATAATTGAGAGCCATTTTAGATCTACATTCAGATACCAATCACCTTTTGTTAAGTCCAGCCAATTTCTTAGACCTCATGCAAGATACTATGGCAGTACGTTGGAAGATAAAAAATAAATAGGGAAAAAGCCTTTCCAGTGTAGAGAGAGCAACATACATGTACTCAGCTTATAAAGTATGAAGCACATTATAAGTTCAGTGGTCAGTATATCATGTGTATATTTCTGGTGGAAGTACTCATATTTGAGAATGAGCGTCACTTCAGTGATATTTTTTATTTTGCTTCTAGTCCATAAATTCCCAGTCTGTTGGTCCATCATTAACACAGCCAGTGATGTCTCAAGCTGCAAATTTACCAATTCCACAAGGCATGTCCCAGGTATTTTTTGTTTGTTTGTTTTAGTTGAGTATTTACAAATGATAAATTGGTTTTAGGTAAATATGGTTAAATTTATAAATAGTTTTATGGATATATTTAAAATAAATAAAACATAACTATTACATACATAACTATTATGTGTGTGTATGTATATATATACATATACATATATATTTAAGTACACATGCATATTTATTTATCTACACTTACAAGTGTAATGAATCTTAACTATGGGCATTTAGAATATCTGAGGACATTTTTGTTTGATGCAATGATTACGGAGTACCACAGGCCCTTAGTGGACATGGGCCAGAGGTGCTAAATGTCTTTTGGAATGCATGACAGTCTTGTACAACAAAGAAGTGTACTACTTAATATACCATGACACCTCTCCCTCTGTTGAAAAACACTATAGACATGAAGATATTAAAGATGAAGTATACCAGTTCATTTTATTACTCCTATGGATGTTGGAAGAATTGGGTAACTTTATTCATATATTAATTTATGTGTTCAAATATAGGATATTTATTAATTTCTTGGGTGTAGCAGGAATCCTGGGTGTTCACAATATTTATATTCTCCATACTAAAAGGCTATTACATTTAAAGGGAAAAAAGTTAACTATGATACTATTATATAGTCTGTGTACATCATATAGACCCTTAATGCAGCCTGAGGAAATGAAAAATAAATTTTCTAGGAGAATTTTACTGTCTGGCACACAACCCAAAGAAGGTCTAAGTACATACATAAATAAGCAAGACAAGAGTGATTCCAAAAGTGATGCTGTTACTTTTCATTGTAACGTTTTGTGATTTAAAATCAGTGCCTCAGACACATTAAGAATACTGCTGAATAGTAATAAATATAAAATTTTATGACTTCTTTGGCATTAAATATCTTTCTTAATTCTGATTTCTAACAATACATTATCATATAAGGACTTTGTAACATCACTGTATTGTTAGGTATTATAATTATTCCTCAAATACTATTTGTCAGAAGCTATTCTAGTACCTGGAGACTAAATAATACACTATTAAATGATGAATGGATAGCAGAAGAAATCAAGGGTGAAATGAAAAAATACATAGAGGTAAATAAGAATAGTGATACAACATATCAAAATCTCTGGAACATTATGAAGATGATTCTAATAGGAAAGTTCATAGCATTGAGTTCATTCATTAAAAAAATAGAAAGACACCAAATAAATAACTGAACATTACATCTAAGGCCCTAGAGAAAAGAACAAATCAACATGAAAATCAGTAGAAGACAGGAAATAATTAAAATCAGAGCCAAAATCAATGAAATTGAAATTAAAAAACAAATCAACAAAACAAAAATTTGGTTCTTTGAAAAAAAATAAAATTGATAAACTCTTAGTCAAGCTAACAAAGGGGAAAACTCATTATTAAAATTTGTAATGAAAAAGGAAATATCACCACAAACACTACAGAAGTATAAATGATAATGGATACTATTTTGAAAATTTATACTCCAGTCAATTAGAAAATCTTGAAGACATTGACAGATTTCTAGAGACATATGACCTACCCATACCAAACCAGGAGGACATAGAAAATGTAAACTTTAAGTAATGGAATTGAAGATACCATGAAAAGCCTACGAACAAGGAGAGAAGCCCAGGGCTGGATGGATTCTTTTTTTTTTTTTTTTTTTTTTTTTTTTTTTGGTACCAGGGATTGAACTCAGGGGCACTTGACCACTGGGCCATATCCCCAGCCCTTTTTTGTATTTTATTAGAGATGGGTCTCACTGAGTTGTTAAGTGCCTCGCCATTGCTGAGGCTGGCTTTGAACTCATGATCCTCCTGCCTCAGCCTCCCAAGTGCTAGGATTACAGGCATGCACCACCACACCCGGCTGGATGGATTCTCAGCCAAGTTCTACGAGACCTTGAATGAAGAACCAACACCAGACTTCCTCAAATTATTCCATAAAATAGAAAAGGAGCAAACCCTTCCAAACTCATTCTATGAAGCCAGTATCACCCTCATACCAAAACCAAACAATGACACATAAAGGAAAGAAAACTTTAGACCTATATGCCTAATGAACATAGATGCAAAAATTCTTAATAAAATACTGGGAAATTTCATTAAAAAACACATTAAAAAGGTAGTGCTCCAGGATCAAGTAGTTGTCATCCCAGGAATACCAAGGTTGGTTCAACATATAGAAATCAATAAATGTAATTCATCACATAAATAGACTTAAAGTCAAGAACCACAGAAAAAGCATTTGACAAAATACAGCATCTATTCATGTTCATTACACTAGAAAAACTAGGAATAGTAGGAACATATCTTAACATTAGAAAGCTACATTTCTAAACCCAAGGCCAACATCATTCTAAATGGAGAAACACTGAAAGCATTCCCTCTAAAAATTGGAACAAAACAGGTATGCCCCCTTTCACTATTCAGCACAGTCCTGGAAACTCTAGGCTGAACAATCAGGCAAAAGAATGAAGTAAAAGGGATATGAATAGGAAAAGAAGAGCTTTTAAACTATCCCTATTTGCTGACAACATGATCCTATATCTAGAAGACCCAACAAAACTCCACCAGAAAACTTCTAGAACTCAAAATGAATTCAGCAAAGTAGCAGTTTGCAAAATTAACACCCATAAGTCATATTCCTATACACCAGTGATACATCAGCTAAAAGAGAAAATAGAAAAACTACACCTTTCACAAGCCTAAAAAAAAAAAAAAACTTGGGAATCAGCCTAACAAGAGGTGAAAGACCTCTACAATGAAAACTACAGAACACTAAAGAAAGAAATTAAAGAAAACCTTAGAAAGAAGGAAAGATCTCCCATGTTCTTGGATAGGCAGAATTAATACCATCAAAATGGTCATATGACCAAAAGTGCTATACAGATTTAATGCAATTCCTATTAAAATTCCAATGATATTCTCCATAGAAATAGAAAAAGCAATCACAAAATTCATTGGAAAAATAAGAGGCTCAGAATAGCTAAAGCAATCTTTGGCAAGAAAAGTGAAGCAATAGGTATCACAAATACCAGACCTTAAATTATACTACAGAGCTACAGTAACAAAAACAGCATGGTATTGGCATCAAAACAGGCATGAAGACCAATGGAATAGAGTAGAAGACACAGAAACAACCCACATAAATATAGTTATCTCATACTAGACAAGCCACCAAAAAAAGAATACATTGGAGTAAAGAGAGCCTCTTCAACAAATGGTGCTAGGAAAACTGGAACTCCATATATAGAAGGAAATTTAACCCCTCTCATCCCACACAACACTCAAAGCAGATCAAAGACCTAGATATTAGACCAGAAACCCTGCATCTACTGGAAGAAAATATAGGCCCAACACTCCAACATTGTCAGCTTAGCAACTAACTTCCCCAATAAGACTACTAAAATGCAAGCAGTAAAATACAAAATTAGTGAATAGGATGGTATCAAACTAAAAAGCTTCTTCACAGCAAATGAACAAACAAGAGACAGCCTATAGAATGGGAGAATGTGTTTGCCACCTGCACCTCAGCTAAGGTGTTAATTTCCAGGATATACAATGAACTAAAAAAAACTTAACGCCAAAAAAAAAAAAAAAAAAGACAAAACCAAATAGTCTAGTCAATAAATGGGAAAAGGAACTAAACAGACACTTCTCAAAGAACAAATAGGAACAGTCAACAAATACATAAAAAAATGTTCAACATCTCTAACAATTAGAGAAATGCAAATTAAAACTACACTGAGGTTTCACCTCACTCCAGCCAGAATGGCAATTATCAAGAATACAAGTAACAATAAATGTGGAGAAAAGGGTACACTCATATATTGCTGCTGGGACTGCAAATTGGTCTGACCACTCTGTAAAATAGTATATGGAGATTCCTCAAAAAACTAGGAATGAAACCACCATTTGACCCAGCTATCCCACTCCTCGGTATATATCCAAAGGATTTTAAATCAGCATACTACAGTGATGCAGCTGCATCAATATTTATAGCAGCTCAATTCACAATAGCTAACCTAGGTGCCCTTAAGCAGATGAATGGATAAAGAAAATGTGGTGTCTATACACAATGGAATATTACCTAGCCATAAAGAAGAGTGACTTTATGACATTCACCAACCCAGATGGAACTGGAGACTGTCAGCTAAATGAAAATTAGCCAGTCCCCCCTAAACCAAAGGTTGAATGTTCTCTCTGATATGTGGGTGCTAACCCACGAGAGGGGTGAGGCAGGAAGAAAAGAAATTCAGTAGATTAGACAAAGAGGAATGAAGGGAAAAGAGGGAAAATAGGAGTAGGAAAGTCAGCAGAATGAATCTGATATAACTTTCCTATCTACATATATGAATATACCACAGTGAATCTTAACATTGTATACTTTCACAGGACTGAGATCCTCATTAAAATAAGGTATATTTCATGTTAGTATGAATGTATCAAAATAGATTGTACTGTCATGTATAACTCAATAAAAATTTTATAACTATAAATAAAAATAAAAATTTTAAAAATGCTATGTCTTCAAGTACTAACAGATTTTTTGGCAAATATGCAGACATACTTTTAATATTATAAATACTTTAATCTCAGGATTCCATGATTAAGCATTTCTTTTTTTTTGGTGGTATTGGGGATTGAACCCAGGGCTTCCTGCATGTGAGACAAGCACTCTACCAACTGAGCTATACCCCTAGCCCAAGCATTTCACAACATAGGGATATTTCATATGTTAAACATATTAGTAAGCATTCAAATATCACATTTCATTCACTAATAAAGCTCAATGCTTTGTCTTTTTGTTATATGATTTTATTTCTTGTCATCCTTTATTTTATGTTTGTTTCTATTTTCTTTTATATACTTAATAGAAGTCCATTAAATGGTGACAACATACTGTTCATCTACAGGTTCAAATAACATTAGTTAAAATATATTCTATAACATAAGTATAACACATTTTGACTAATAAAAAAGGCATGAAGCAGTTGAGGTATTAAATTTGTAATATTATCTCAAACCTAGTAGAATCTAATGTATATATAATATGGTCTTTAGTTTGTCATCTTCAGAAGACAAGTTCATATACTTTGGAAAGTAGTATTCAGTATTCTTAATACAAACTTTTGAAGACAGGATAAAAAAGCATGGGGTGGACCATGCAATTCACTGGAGGAGAATATTTTAAAATAAATTTTCAATAAATTGAAATTTTTTTCTGCCCTCATACTATATCATGTATTGAATATTCGTGGAAATAATCAAATAAGCCTGTGTTGACTTTTAAGAGGTAAATTACCAAATGTGGCTAAATTACAAGCAGTAGAAAATAGGCACTGTTTATTACTTAGGTGTAAAACAGAGAAATAAGTAAGATTGAAAACCCTGGAAGTAGAGCAACTTTGTTTTCCTACATAATACATGCATTCATTCATAATTGCTTAATCTTTAAAAGCCTGTTTTAAACTTGTCTGAAGACAGTGTCAGTTGAAAACATGAGTGAAAATAGTAATGTTAGTTATCTATCAGATTTTTGTAGCTCTAGGGAATTCTACTGCTAATACAAGCAAAATGATATTCTAGGAATGACGGAATTTGATATGAATAAATTCTAGGTATAGTCTCCATTTCTACATGGTGAAAAATAGACAAGAACATAAGAAGTAATTCTAGTAAGTGGCTGAGCCACAATTTGAACTCAGGTCTTCTAACTCCAGGTATACTTGTAAACATTCAAGATCCACTCAGAAGTCAGAAGCAAACCAGAAATTTGAACAGGGATAATACTGTTTTTATAAAGTATTAACTAATAACTAAGAAAATCTGAAGAATACAGGAATAGGATATGTAGACAGCAGCCACTAACTAGACGTCAGGGAGAGCACTCAAGGAAGACAGACTTGGAAGATTCCCCCCAACCTAGTAAGCATCTCTTCCTCCATGCAAGGCTGAGAGTCATATCTATTGTGGGGAAGCATGGCTATAGCCACTGGGTGACTGAAAATTTTAAGTAGCTGCCACAGTGGAGGTTTGGAGAGCAGGAAGTCACCTGCTGAGGTGCTGATGACTAGCACCGCTGTCATAAGAACATGATGGAAAAGCCCCAGAAGCAGGAAAATAAGTACCTTTGTTTGCATTACCCTCTAGGACCATCTGCTGACATGGCTAATTTGTGCATGTCAGCAACGGAGAGATGTTTTTAGAGTCCCAGGTCCCATGCACAAAGCAAAGATGGCAGATATAGGAATTGAGAGGCAATAAATGATAACTTACATACATTCTTTTTTAAAATATTTATTTGTTTACTTTAGTTATACACAATGCAATGCATTTATGTTTACGTGGTGCTGAGGATCGAACCCGAGCCGCGCACGTGTGAGGCGAGCGCTCTGCCGCTGAGCCACAACCCCAGACCCCTTACATACATTCTTAACTTGATATACTCCTTATTTTTCACATTGCACAATTAAAAGGAGCAAGTATTCTAAAATATTTTATACTTTTTTCCACATGTGGTACTTCAGTTTCAGTTTTCAGCACAGCTAGGAGCCATGCAGCATCTGAAAGACCAGTTGGAGCAACGGACACGGATGATAGAGGCAAATATTCATCGACAACAAGAAGAACTAAGGAAAATTCAAGAACAACTTCAAATGGTCCATGGTCAAGGACTGCAGGCAAGTTAATGTTATATATGAGTGCAAAGGAAGTGTGCCATTGTTTTGGTAGGAAATTGGCTTTTCTTTTTTTAATTTTTTTTTAGTTATAGGTGGACACAATATTTTATTTTTTTATGTGGTGCTGAGGATTGAACCCAGTGTCTCATGCATGGTAGGTGAGTGCTCTACCTCTGAGCCACAACCCCAGCCCCAAATTGGCTTTTCTTAATGAAAAGCAAGATGCAAGTGATGCATTTCCCAGGTTCCATTCCATAAATACCCATTAGTTGCATGCTTGATGTGATTATATTTACGGTCTCCAAAGATATTCATCCCTAAGAATATTTCCACCAACCTCCTTGTTTTTCCAGATTACTGAAATCCAAATTTTAGTATTCAAATCCTTAATAGAAAAGTTATATTTTTAAAAAAGCTTTAAGGTACAGAATTTATAAGTAATAGTTTTAATAAAATACCAATAGGTATGATTCTTATTCATCCAAACAGCAGGACCACTCTAGGTGACTAGAACATTGGTAAAGGAAAACTTTAGATGAATTATTTTCATCTAATTTCATAAATTATAAATGATGTGTGATACAAAGCCACGAGTCCACAGACCTTTGAGTGGCACCGAGTTACACTTTTTCAAACAATTAGAAACACAGTAGATTAGGATGACTGGAATAATGAATGTGAAGTTTCATATTTTATTCAGTAATTATTTCTGATCAATCAAAGTGACTTATGGTGTTGTTACTGTCTTTTAAACTTGGTTTGAAACTTTGTTTGCTGTCTTTTAATATTATCATTTGTCTTTGACCCCCAGCACCACCACTGCCTCCCCCACTAAAAAAAGGAAAAAAGCTCATTTAAATCTAATCTTTTATTTCACAGATGTTTTTGCAACAGTCAAACCCTGGGTTGAATTTTGGTTCTGTTCAGCTTACTTCTGGAAATTCATCTAGTATCCAGCAACTCACACCTGTAAATATGCAAGGCCAGGTTGTTTCTACTAACCAAATTCAAAGTGGAATGAATACTGGACATATTGGCACAAGTCCACACATGATACAACAACAGACTTTACAGAGTACATCAACTCAGGTAATGTTGTCAAGTACAATGGGAAATGGAGTGTTCAGTAATTGAAGTATGAACTAATGTTAAAATGAAAATAAAGCCCTATCTTATGCCACCTTTTAAAATGTAATAGTAATTAGAACACAAAATACTGAGAATGATCACTAAAATGTTTTGTACAAAATTATGTTCATGTTAAATATTTTCTCTATTTTAACATTTAAAAAATGTCATGGGGCTGGGGAATATAGCTCAGTTGGTAGAGTGCTTATGTCGCATGCACAAGGCCCTGAGTTCGATCCCCAGCACCACCAAAAAAAAATTATGATCTGTTTAAGGATCTAGCCTAATTATACAGTTTTCTTATAACTTGCAACTACTACTGTTTGTTAAAATTTTGCAAAGGAGACTGATCAGGAACCGTGTTATCACATGTACTGAATAGACTATTGGGATCATTGTTGGTTTAACTAACATTCCATAAAATTCTGGTAACTAGTGTATATTTGTGACTATAGATGAAAAATATAAAATGAAAAATGAATAAAAATACCTAACCATCAGTCAGTCATTCTGGATATTTAACAGAAATCCTTCATGTATGTTTTCTGTCGTCACTGTTAGGATCACACTCCTTTTAAAGTTATAGCTTACCTTCTAGCAGGGATGTCAAGACTAATTCATTGTTGTTACTACCAGTCACTCCTTTGTTATTAGATTTCTTTCAGAGTAACATGTCCTGCCACACGCTGTTAGGTTAGTTGTTAAAAAAAAACAACAGTGACTAGTAGAAGCATACTTCCCAAATAACTTTGCTCAGTTAATCTCTCTGTAAAACCTTCTCTTTTCTAGCAGAGTCAACAAAGTGTACTGAGTGGGCACAGTCAGCAAACGTCTCTTCCCAGTCAGACGCAGAGCACTCTTACAGCCCCACTATATAATACTATGGTGATTTCTCAGCCTGCAGCTGGAAGCATGGTCCAGATTCCATCCAGTATGCCACAGAACAGTACCCAGAGTGCTGCAGTAACTACATTCACTCAGGACAGACAGATAAGGTAGTTGTCACACCATTTGTCATTTTCAAAGTTGTAAATCGATTAATTAAAAGCAGTAATTTGGGACTAAGGATATAGCTCAGTGGCATAGCACTTGCCTAATATGCACAAGGCCCTGGGTTCAATCCCAGCACTGCAAAACACAAAACAAAAATATCTGATAAATTGCTTTGTTAAGACATGAATTTAGTTAGTTGCTCTTTGCAGCTGTGGCTCTTAAATTTGAAATTAAAAAAAATACATACATTGTTTAAAGATTTTATAATAAAAGAGTACCAAATTTTTTTTGTTCTCTAAAAATGAGTTATTAACCCAGGCATGGTGGTGCTCGCCTATAATCCCAGCAGCTCTGGAGGCTGAGGCAGGAGGATTTCAAGTTCAATGCTAGCCTCAGCAACTTAGCAAGGCCTTAAGTAACTCAGTGAAACCCTATCTCTAAATAAAATACAAAAAAGGTCTGGGGATGTGGCTCAGTGGTTAAGTGCCCCTGGGTTCAATCCCCAATACCCCCCCCCCCCCAAAAAAAGTTACCAAATATTACAGAATCCAGATTCTGCAGCTCACTGTTATACAAGGGCTATGACAAGCTTTGTGTCACTATAATACTAATCTTTTTTTTTTTTTTTGGTACCAGGGATTGAACTCAGAGGCACTTGACCACTGGGCCATATCCCCAGCTCTTTTTTTGTATTTTATTATAGACAGGGTCTCACTGAGTTGCTAAGATATAATATTAATCTTTAATTAAAAATACAAATGTTAGAGAGTTTTTATGTAGTAACAGTGGTTAGGGTAGCTTCTTAAATTTTTTAAGTGCTCAAAATATATTAAAATATATTATTTCATTTTTTGAAACGTATGTTCAGATCTTCTTTCCCAGATGAGAAAAAGTGAATTTTTTGGTCAAGGGCCTATTGCTGGTTAAGTCAGTGAGGAGGCTTTGGACTTGGGTGTCTGGTTTCAAAGTTCCAATGCATAAACATATACTACAGGAAGTTTTTGTGTACTGTTCTAGACAAACAACAGTCTGTGACTTATTTTAGTGAGAAGTTCAAATAGCTGGTTAGAAATATATTTCTCAAAGAAATGCTATTTTTTGTATACTGGGAAGCTGTCTTTTTAAAAACTATAGGATCTTTGCAATTTTACATGCTTTTATTTTTTATTTCAAGTATACTTCTTTTATATATCGTTTTCTGTAGTATTAAGCATAATTTTATTAAAATCATGTTAATAAATTTCCATAGTAAAGAAGCTGCAAGATTACTAGACAGTGAAAACAGAGAACTTATTACTTCTCTTTGAAGCTTATTTCCCTCAGCTTAAAAAAAAGTTTCAACTTTTAGCTCTCACATTGTGAAAAGGAAGTCTTATAAATGTGCTCCAATGAAATTCAGAGGACTGATTTTTGTTTTGATTGCTGGGGATTCAGCCCAGATTCAGCCCAGAGCCTTGCACATACTAAGCATGTACTTTACTATGAGCTATACCTGTAGTCAGAGGGTCAGTTTTAAAGCCTGAGTGGAAAGACATTAAATTTGAATGCTGACATACATTTTAGAGGGTGCAATTTAGCAACTCTTTGTACATATCTGTTTCATGAGGAAAGAAAAACATTTTAGCAGACATATGAAGCCTGCCATATACAAGTATGGCATAGTCCTGTCCCTTGAGGAAGGACCAGAGTAGTAAAAGCAGTAGAAAGGTAAACAAGTCAGTATTATTTGGTGTAATGAGTACTTAGTAGGTTTTTAGAAGGGAAGAAGTGAGTAGTTTTAGGAATTGAGGCAAGCAAGTGAAGGGAGGAGTGTGGTCCCTGACCACACTCCCATCTATTATTATTATCCCATCCATGGCAACCACCATTCTACTTTCTATCTATATGAATTTGAGTACTTTGAGTACTTCATGTAAGTCAAATAAATTGCAGCATTTATCCTCTTGTTATTGCCTTATTTCACTTAGCATAATGTTCTCAGGGTTCATCCATGTTGTAGCATGTGTCAGAATTTCCTTTCTAAGTTGAAATAATATTCCATTGTATTATATACCATATTTTGCTTATTGATTCCACCTGCCAGTGGACACTTGAGTGGCTTCCACCTTTTGTTAATTGTGACTAATGCTGCTATAAACATGGGTATAAGAGTATCTGAGTCCCTCCTTTTATTTCTTTTGGATTATATGCCCAGAAGTAGAATTGCTTCATATGGTAATTCTGTTTAATTTTTTTAGGAACTGCCACATGGTCTTTCCTAGTGGCTGTACCATTTTACATTACTACCAGCAATACACAAAGGTTCCAGGTTTTCTACATCTTTACCAACAGTGGTTATTTTTGTTGGATTTTTCTCTAATAGTTATTCTGATGGGTGTAAGGTAGATTCTTCTTGTGGTTTTGATTTGCATTTCCTTAATGATTTCCTTAATGATGTTGAACAACTTTTCATGTGTTTATTGGCCATTTATATGTCTTTTTTGAAGAAATACCTGTTCAAGTTTGGCCTGTGTTCATTTTTTATATGGGTTGATTGTTGTTTAGTTATTAGCATTCTTCATATGTTCTTGTTATTACAATAACCAGATAACTAGATATATCAGATATATCAGAAAAATGATTTTCAAACATTTTCTCCCATTATTGAGTTTGCCTCATTCTGTCAGTTTTGCCCTTGGATACATAAAATTTTTAATTTGATGTAGTCCAGTTTATCTCTTTGTTTTTGTGGCGGGGGTGGGGTACTGAAGATTGAACCCAGACCTCGTACTTGTTAGGCAGTCACTCTGCTACTGAACTACATCTCTAACCCTTTTTATTTTGAGATAGGCTCTCACTAAATTGCCCAGGCTGGCCTTGAACTTGAGATCCTCCTGCCTCAGCCTGCCAAACAGCTGGGATTATAGGTGTACACCATCATGCCTGGAAAGTCTATTTATTGTTTTGTCACCTGTGCTTTTGGTGTTATCCAAGAAATCCTTGCCAATTACAATGTCGCAAAACTTTTCCCATTTTCTTCTAAGAGTTTTTTATAGTTTTAGTTTTTATGTTTGCGTGTTTGCTTCCTTTTGAATTGAGTTTTGTATATGATGTGAATCAAGAGAACTAATTAAGGGTTCAGCTTCATTCTTTTGAATATGGATATTTTTAAAAGTTGTTTTTGTTTGTCATTTTTTTGTTGTTGTCTTATGTTGATTTTGCATTTATGTCTCGCTGAAATCCCAAAGAGAATTTTTAAAAACAAAAGCAAAATAGGCAATACAGCTTTTACAAAAATAAATTTGCAGTATTATTGTCTTAGATAAGTGTTCATCTCACTGCCTTTTTGAGATGTATACCTTGTAGTTCTGACTTTACTTCTTTCTTTCCTCTACAGATTTTCTCAAGGTCAGCAACTTGTGACCAAATTAGTGACTGCTCCTGTAGCTTGTGGGGCAGTCATGGTACCTAGTACTATGCTTATGGGTCAGGTTGTGACTGCCTATCCTACTTTTGCTGCACAACAGCAGCAGGCACAGACATTGTCAGTAACGCAGCAGCAGCAGCAGCAGCAGCAACAGCAGCAACAGCAGCAAAGTTCCCAGGAACAGCAGCTTCCTCCAGTTCAGCAACCATCTCAGGCTCAACTGACTCAAACACCACAGCAGTTTTTACAGGTAACTCTTCCTATGGGAAGCCACCTTAAACCTATTCATAACAGAATTAGGTGCTAAATGAAAGGTTTGTAAATGATCTAAAAAAAACCATAAAAGCTTATGTACAGTTTAAATCTCTACAAAGATAGAAAGCTTGTCCTGGGTAGCCATTTTTTTCATTCCCTTCAGTCATTGAAAGACTTTTAGCCCTGCCATTGGTATACCCAATTATCTGAGCTTCTGGGTAAAATGTACATGAGGGTACTTTTGTAGAGCCTATTTTCTCTCTGGAATCCAAGCAAAGACTTCTTTCTCTCTCTGTCTTTTTCCTTTCTCCTTTCTCAATACCCAACAAATTCTACCCTGCATAAGCAGGGCTATAAAAGGGATTTCTTTATCAGCCTACATATTATCTTAAATTATTTTGTTGGAGTAAATTTTATTGGAATTTTTCTATTATAAATAATGTCAGAGGAGAAATAGTGGAGGGTGCAGTATGTGTTATAGTTAGAACTTGGGCTCTAAAGTCAGACTGTCCTGAGATTGAGTCACTGCTATACCACATACTGTGTAACCTTTGGCAAATTGAACTGACCAAGCCTCACTTATTACCTGGAGGTGATAATAGTTCATAGATAGTTAAAAAGTATAAATAGCTAATTATAGTATAATGCACCTAGCTAGCTGTCATGTATGACCACTGTGTTGGCAAATGTAATAAACACTCAGATTAACCAAAAATTTTTTTTAAAAAATTGCGGGCAGATTTTACAGGATCTCCTTATCCAAAGGATACAGCAGAAAGTTACCTATGCCAGGGTTGTCAGCAAAGAAATAAACAGAACCAATCTCTGGATATCAGTACCCTCACTTGGAAGTCCAGCTCTTTTCCTTCTGGCTTAGCTGGAGCATGTTTGGATGTAGGTTAGCTTTGATTGGTACTGGAGACCACCTCATCTGGAACAGACACATATTCAAAAGTATACTGTATATTAAAAAGTAAATACAGTCTTAATTTATTACCATTTGTATCTTAGTCCAGATATAATCCTTGTTTTGATGATGTGGAAGACAAAATCAGATTAGTTGTCAAAATACATGTGGTAGTCATACAGTCTCTTAGTACTGTAGCCATTAATAACTGGCTTTGCTATTAATATAAATAAAGTAATAAGAATTTAAGACAAGATCTAAACTATTATCTAAGGGAAATATATCCAATGACAATTAGGCAGAAACTTAATAAAAAGAGAGGACCTGCCTTAGCATCTCAGTCTTCTGAGGCTATCAAGGAAGAAAGACCCCTAAAAGAATTAACTTTCTCTTCCCTGTTCTCTCAAAACAGGCATCCTAAAGATACCCATAAAAAGATGATTGATGCCCTTCATAAATATATTTATTTGTGTATAATAAATATACAATTTGGTTTTTTTAATTGTACCTCTGTTCCAAAATGTACTTAGGTTGTAATCCTATAAGGCTCCTACATATCCTAAATTCATCTCACATAGAATTTTCCTAATAACAAAGAGAGAAAGAAAACTCTAAAGGTACTTGCCAAAAGTTTAATGGTCTTTCAGGTTTAAGGATCTGTCCTGGTCGTGTGTGTGTGTGTTTCCCTCATATACACCCACAAACATCACCCACAACAGCTCCATTTTAAAATTAAGAACCTTGCAGCGAGTGTATTGTCTTTGGGAAGAACTTTAAAAACTTAACTTTCTCTTAGCTATTTTTTATATATATCCTGGAGTTATACATTTATAAATAATGTACCAGAAGTAAAAACTTGGTGAAAGAAACTGAGGTACATAGAATTGAGACTTGCACCAGGTCAGGCAGCTTGTAAATGGCAGAGCAAAAACCAAATGCAGGGCTTCTGACTATAGGTCCTAGGCCTTTTTTGGTTTGGGTTGTTTTTGTTGTGACATCCTAAGAATGTGAGGTTTCTCTCGAAACATTAGTTGCTTTCTATACCATGAAATCTCCAGCCCATATTCTCTTGAATAATGAAATTTTTGTTATATTTCCAGAAAGAGGAAAAGCCTCTTAAGCATGCAAAAATATGATTTTAACCTTAGAGAGCAAAAATGAGAATTATAAGGATCCTGCCCCTTGGATAGTGGACAACTTTAGCAAATCTTATGTGCATGGTATAATGGATAGGGTAAAATAATGTTGGGTAATACATTGATTTTTTTAGACTTCTAGGTTGCTTCATGGGAATCCTTCAACTCAGCTCATCCTCTCTGCTGCGTTTCCACTACAACAGAGCACCTTCTCTCAGTCACATCACCAGCAACACCAGTCTCAGCAACAGCAGCAACTTAGTCGGCACAGGACTGACAGTTTGACTGATCCTTCTAAGGTTCAACCACAGTAGCACAAGTGCTTCCTCCAGCGCCAAAGGAGGAAGGTGATGGTCCATAAACAGTTGGTCAGATGACCTGAGGATAGGAGGAAAAGTTCCAGCAGTTTCATGAGATACAGTATTGAGTGTTCTAGTTCCTGGAATTAGTTGGTAGGAAAAATGCTGCCTAGTGCTATAGATGTACGTTAAATACCAGCCAGCAGAAGATGATCATAGGGACATAGCCAATTCTGACAGTGTTTCAGTTGCCCAGATATTTTTTTGATGGAAAAAGAGTATATTGCCAAATGTTAAGAAGCTCAGCTATGAAATGACCTCCAGTGAATCAGAAAGGCACTAACAATGTTAGTCACTTCTAGTGGTCTGTGCCTGTTATCAAGTGTTACAGAGGACACACCACTGCCATGTCAGGGGTTTGCTTACAATGATGCCATGAAGATAATCCAGTAGTCAATAGCCCCCACCTTAAGCCCCTCTCCCTTTTCAGATAATGATGGAACAGTAATTTCAGAATGTTGTGTGGGTTTAAATTTTTTGTGTACAGATACTGTAAAAATATGTATATGTCTGGTTGAAGGAGAGAAAGCAAAACATTGTGTAAGCTGCATGAAAGCATTCTCTCTTCCATATGAGTACATTTCATTAGATTCTGACACCATGTACAAACTGATACATCAGTCTCTGTTTTTCCTTTTGTTTACAACATAATAGTGTTCTATTCACTTTTCCAGGGCACAAGTCTTTTTGTTCATACTTTGGCTGTGATGTCACAGTTTGTTCACTGAGGTATGATGTGCTACTGGGAATGAATTTTTTTCAGGTTAAATTATTGATACAACAAGACTTTCAAGTTATTCAGAAATATCCCTCATTTCATTATTTTTGTTTGAAAATAGGATTTGCACTGCTTTATTTTAGATGGTTGGGAGTTTGATCACATATTTTGATATATTTCATTGTTGCAAATATTTATGTAAATGGTTTTCAACAAGCCTGAAAGTAATTTCAAGAATGTTTCAGTTATAGGAATAAAATTTGCACACAAACATTTTAGGCACTTTTTAACATTCCCAGTGGTGGGAATTTTAACTTTTAGGATTTGTTGGAATCTTTTTATTATCCTTCACAATTTCAATGCTTCTTTTAGTCAGAAATGATTCAGGGTTATTTGGGGGGGGGGGATACCCATAGTGCCTTGATTTTAATTCAGGTGATAATCACCATCTTGAACTTATTGTCTGGTTTCAGTAACGGTTTTTGAAACCTTAGTACATTTTTAACAGCATGTGGGTGTCAGTGTCATTATTCTCCTAAGTTCCTATGAAGACTGCTGTGAGTCTCTTGGACTGGGGTACAAATAATTTAGAAATAAAAGATGACAACCTAATACTATCACAGTTTAATGTGATTCCAAATTTGTTTCCTAAATTAGCATCTTCCACTGAAACTAAACAGTCGCTGGGCGTGGTGGTGCATGCCTGTAATCCCAGTGGCTGGGAAGGCTGAGACAGGAGGATTTCGAGTTCAAAGCCATTCTCAGCAATGGCAAGGCGCTAAGCAACTCAGTGAGACCCTGTCTCTAAATAAAATATGAAATAGGGCTGGAGATGTGGCTCAGTGGTTGAGTGTCCCTGAGTTCAATCCCTGGTGCCACCCCCCCACAAAAAAAAGGACAAAAATAAAATCTCTAAACAGTCATTTAAGAATTACCAGTAAATATTTGCTCAATATAATATTGATGTTTTTACCCAAAAAAGGGTAAGTATTGGCTTCGTCTTCACTACATTAGGATATTGTAACTCACATGCTTTCTAAACATGAACTAAGATTTCATCTGGCAATATCATGTTCTAAAGGTAATAAATTTCAACACAAGTTACATATATTAAAAATAGCAATTTTTTTAGATTTTGTGGTACTAATACTGAAACTTACAACTATAGAACAAAAGATTAGTGGAAATTTCTTATTACAGTATAAAAAATTATTACTGAAAAAGGGGAGGACAAATGTAATAAATCAAAATTGACCTCACAAGAAAATGTATAACAGAATTGAAGTTGTTAAACAGAAATGGTTTTGTGCAATGAAAATCACCTACTGCAGAATTACTAGATAAAAGGCTCAGGGGAATGCTAAGTCAGTTCTCTGTCCTTAGCTTTGCTATCATCCTTGAGGGACATATTGTTTTTCTGTAACAAAACAAAATCATACCTGCCCATAATTAAATTAGAAAATTAATGCTATAAAAGAAGACAACCAAAGAAAATGGTACTTACCCTTCTACAAAAGAAGTGTGACTAGATACCAGTTAGTAGTTAACATATCATGGAGTTCTAGCTAATGATCATCCAGATGAGATTCCTGACATTCCCATGAATGTCAAGAACAGTTGTCAGAATGTGTGTACCTGAGCACACATGCACATGGCAAAATCAGTGTTGTAAAATATGGCAACAGCATTGCTTTTCTTCCCTTCCAAATTGCCTTTCTTGACCTTATGCCATTCCATATAAATCTGAGTTGTGCCTCATTTATTTATTGGCAATACCTAGTGATAAGGACTTAGCTAACAAAAGATATGAACTATTATGTTAAGGCTTGCCCTCTAGGTACCATACTTTAAAAAGAAAGATCATGAATTCTGGAATACTATTTACTCAACAGAAGCAAAACAGGCCACAAGGTAAATCTGCAGGTTGTTTATTTTACTCATTCTTCAACTCTAACTCCTTAAATATTCTCCATCTTAACTAAATATTTGGGGAAGAAAAAAATTTATGTCATAATTCATGTTGTTCTTCATAATTCATCTATTTCCTGCTTGAAATTTATAGTTGCTAAATTTAAAGAAGCAGCCATGCTTTTCCTTTGCTGTCAGTATGGAATATATGTTGGAAAAACTGGTCAGCACAAGCTGCCCCTTCTTTACTTTGGTTTCCTTGTGCTTCTTTTTAAATTTGGGTTGCAAGGCTAGTCCCTGTTCCCTTCCCTGTGAGACTTGTGCATTGAGGTGAAGATTCAGCAGTTGTCTGTTCTTTATTCCATTTCCATAGCCAAAGTTGTTAATTCAAATCCCAAACCTAAATCATGAAAAGATACCAAATGGGAACACTTTTCAGCTTCCCTCTGCTTTACTCTCACAGGGATTCAGTTTCTCTTAAAAGCATTTTATTCTGGGTGGCACTTTTTAGGTAAGAAATTGTGGAGGAAAGATGCCAGCTGCTCTGCAGTTATCTTTCTATGGACTGGTATGGCACAGTGTGAGCCAGTATTGCCTAAAAAATACAAATGAGAACCGCAGGGATTAATAAAGTTGCTGCTGAGAGTGATGTCACACCAGAACCTAGACACTTGAAAAGTACTTGTTTTTGTTTTGAGTAAAATATGGGCAGAAAAGCAAATGTGGTAAACGGGGTGGCATAGTGTGAAAGTAAATACTACAGTTCAGTTTTCCGAACTACATCCTAAATTCAGGGGGTAATTTTAGAGTGCTGTGCTCTGCTTTGTCACTTAAATGTGGCTTAGGAATGTACTAGTAATAAAAGGATGCCAGTGATCTTGACTAGTTTGTTAGAGAATACTTAGTGCAGAATAGTAAGTGTGTTTGAATTCTTCAGATGTGCTGGAGTTGTTGGTTGTTGCCTTAAAGCAGTCTCTTGAAGTTAGGAGCATTGAAGCAGTCCAGCTCTGTAAAGGGCATTGTGTTGAAGGGAGATGAACCCTTGTTCAAGAAGCCTTAGAAAGGGACCCTGAAAATAGTCTACACAGGTAGAAATTCTTTTCAACTGGATATTATTCTTTATGTTTGAAAATGTTTCCACTACATCGAGGCAAACTTTTTAAGTGGACTACAGATAGCATTTAACTTTAGTTTTTCTACTTTTTTCTATTTCTTTGGTGATTGAAGATTTGTCAGTGAACATTTGTGTAAAGCTCATTCAAGTCTGTAACCTTTCCTATATCTGTGGCCCTGTTCTTAGTCCCACGGGAGTCCACATTGGAAAGTATAAACACTGGATATTAAGATTGCTGAGTGCATCTAGCCAGGAGAAAGCTGATTGGAACTTTTCAGTGGGGGAGAAGAAACAGCACAAAGGCACTTGCCATTTTAATAGTGATATGGAGAAAGAGATCTTTTAAGTTTGTCTTGAATTGGGTGAGCATTCTTCTAAAAGGAGCTTCTGAAGTCATTGCAAAGGAAAAGAGTCGACTATTTTTATAGCATATTTAATATATTTGTATATAACTATGAATATAGTAGGACCCCTCCACATGCTTCCCACTTTTCTAATTTCCTCCCCTTTTTGCCATAGCCCTAGTATAGCCTCGTCCGCATGGGTAATGTGCCTATTGTCAGCCTACCAAAAGATAGTGCTGCTGCTTTTTGAGACAGGTGAGAAGACCAGACTCTCATGCCTGGGGATCCTTTATGGGAGGAATAGCACACACTTAACATACTGCAGTCTAAAAGCATCATTTTGAAATGTAAACAAGCACTTTATTGCAACTATTCATTTTAATAAAGTTTATCTTAGGCATTTCTAAAGGATCCCCAAATCATCACTTAGGTGAAATTATAAAATGACACATTTCTGAGAAATGTTTAGATCCAGTGAACCGTAGTAGGTTTATGGGAGTGATCTCAAGATAGCCAAATGTTAACTCTGACTTTTGTTTTGAATGTGGTGGAATTAAGAGACTGTAGATGCCTAGTTCCATTTAAACACTATTGTAAACCTATCTTGCCTATTGTGTGGACACCAAAAGAGACCAATGAGCCTGTTTATTTTCAGAGGTCTAGGAAAATTGCATCCATGTGAGTAGATGTACTGAACTAATCTAAAAGTGATTGGTAGTGATATTTTAGAATACAGTAATTTCAAGAATTATTCTGAGTGTTTTAAATGTGCCCTGAAATGTTGGCATGTCATTTCAGCATTTCCATTTGAATTCTCTTGTAATATTTTTGCACAAAAAGAACTGAGAAAAAGACTACTTTGGTTGAAGTAAAAGAAAAGTATAATTTGGTCTTATTTTAATGTCTCCTGTGGAAACATGGGGGATAAATTTTGTTGGTATAGTTATTAATTCAGGATATTTAAAACAGTGTTGAACAGCTCACAAGAAATTAAGCAAACTTGGATATTTAAAAATTAAAATACTTTTCTTTCCATGTGACTGTTTTGTATAGTTTTTTTTTTCCCCTACACTGTCACAACACTACATTCCTTGTTTTTCTTAAATAATACTTTGCAAGTTTTGAGTATTTTAACAATATTTTGTACACTGCCTGGGTTTTTCCTAGGGAAATGATCTTTATTGTAATAGGATATATAGTTTCTGAAGAGACTATTATGTGAAATTCCATCACCACCACCAGCAAACACTGAGGTGCTGCATTAAAATGACAATCAAAATAGTAAGTATTTAGAAAGTGGTTGAAAGAAGCAATTGCGTTGAAAGCAGTTCTCTGGGATTCTTGAATTAACAAAATAGCTAAATGTATTTATTTATATTTTTAGATATCTTTGCATTCTGTTTTCTCATCAGTGATTTCAGTGTCATGTATTTAATTTGTCATTGGTTTTGTTTTGCATAATCTTGTACTTGGAGAACTGGCTCTTATTCGGGGCTGTTGCTAGCTCTCTTGATGACTCCATGAACAATCCAAATCTGTTTCACTGCAGGATGGTGGTGGAGGGCCCAAATTCAAATGTCCCTGCACTTCCCTCCTACTCTCAAATCATTTAAGAAAAAAATTGAACAGGTAACTCCTTTCAACTCTGCTTTACGTAACTTGGATCTTTTTCTAGTTTCACTTGCTGCCTTCTCTATTTTATGGGCACTTTTTGTATTACTTCCCCAATACAGCCAAAGGCCAGTATGACAGAACCAATGGCATGCATTGCCTTTATTTTGCCCATCTCAAGACATGTTAGTAAAATAATTAGCATCTTCTAATGGCTGTCATTATCATATCCACATTAAAGTCCTTAAATATAAATGGAATAGTGTATACACACTGAAAACTTGTATTACAAAAGTTTGCTGTCTTTATATAGTATAGTGTTGCTTGGTATTTTAAAAACAAACCAAATCTCCATACACAGCATTGTCCAATAAAGCAGTGTTTTAACATTTTGAAGCCTAGCTATTTGAGCATCCTTCTTGCTTACATCTGTTGGTACATAATCCTCCACTTTAGAGCTCCCAGAGTAACTCTGTGGAGTCCCATAGGCTAGGAATAGCACACACAGGGATCCCTTAGAGAATGGTAATTAAAACATGTCAACCACATGTTGGATTTAATGATATTAAAAAGTGCTTAACTCTGAGGGTTAAATCAAAGATATGCTGTTTTCAAATGTATGCTTTTAAATCTCTGGGCAAACAAACTGTGACATCACTTTAAGAAATAACATTCAAATGTGTGTGTGTGTGTGAGAGAGAGAGAGAGAGAGAGAGTGTGTGTGTGTGTTAGCCTGTACTGGTGCATATTCACTGCTGGCAATGGTTGTGCCAGTACTAAGAAGCTAAAATGTAGGAAAAGCTGTTATCTTAAAATTGATGTATACCTAGACAATCATCTTTAAGCAAAAAAGTTGTCCAGGAAATTAAAAAAAAAAAAAAAAAAAAAAAAAGATGTCATCAGCCAGAATAGAACGGCTGTAATTTAAACCATTCTAGAATTATTTTGAAATCTATTTTACTATGGTTTAAGTTGGGGAAGGGCCTCAGTATGGCACTTTCACATTCACTCTGTATGAAGATCGAAACCCAAAGATGAGTTAAATCAGTGCTGTATTGAAACCAGTTAGTGCAAAAAAAAAAAAAAAAAAAAAAAAATTTTATCTTTGTAAATTTTTAATTGTTTAACATCAAGTTGGTAGTTGTAAAAACACACACCAAATTCTTTCTGATGTTCTGTGTGGTTCTTAGTGTGCTATTCTTTATTCTTGACATTGCTGTCTTTACTGCTTGGTTCTTGGTTTTAAAATAAAAAAGTAGATGTAGCCTGTCATTCTTATTTCCAAAAGGGTGGAGCTGTTATTAAATGGCTACTGATCTTTAGATAAGAATAACCTTTTTTTTCCCCTAAAGCAAACATTTAAAAGAAACCCAGATTAATTTACAAAAATGAGACTTGGCATTTTTCAGATATTGTCTTCTGCCAAAGTCCTAAATTGCATAGAAGCATGAGGGATAATGAATGGTTTCAACGGTGCTATATTAGAGTCTTTTGATTTCTATGAGCTATGTTTGGAAATACGGTATTGTATAAAACATATGGATCATTTTATTACCAATTTAATATTGCCATTTTAATTTGATGTTAAAATTGGCTACACTCATTTTTCAAAGCTGTCCCTTGAAAAGAAAGTCAAAATGTGTTACTAGCCTACCTCCACTCAGGCCTCTTGCTCTATGATCATTTTTCCAAGTTATGATGTGCATAGCTTTTCAAATCTACATGTACTCTTATAATGTTCTTTTCCCATAGATTCTTGTATTTGTATTCAGAACCTAAAACTATAGCAAGAGCCAAGCAGTAGTATTGTGGATCTTTTTTATTTTTTTGTAAATGTAAAAATAATTAGATCCAGATTTTGTTTCCTTCTTCAATTTTAAAAATAAAAAATACCTCAGTGCTATGTTTTTCAGTATCACCTGCATTTCTCCAAAAGTAACATCTGCTTTATGTGGCACGTAACTTGTAAGAATCACGTTTTGGAGTTTAAAGAAAGACTATTAAATATTTTAAAATCACTATCAATGACATTTTCCTTTCTTTTCTTCAACAGAAGCTAACTGTATTAGCATTTTTTACCTTGTAGCCTAGGTCTGAATTACCAGAATCTCTAAGTAAGCTAGTTGTGTCCTGTTACAATAAAACAGAACAACAATAACAAAAAACCTATGCTGTTATTCACATAGCAAGATAGTTACTGGAGCCAAGCTATCTAATCTTCATCAGTCTATGATAGTACCAGCTACTTTCTACCAGAAATTTTCCTTTCTGTTCTTTTCTATCTTTGTTTATAAGTCAAGGCAGTTTTTAGGGGTTCTCTAACTGTAGAGAGTAAAGGTGTGGCATGGGGCCCCAGCTTTTTGAAGTGCTTTGTCTTAATTCATTGATACTGTTTTTCTACCCTATAATATACACTTTTTATGGAGTTAGAGAACTCCTTAGAAGTTTCCAAAAATGACCTTTACTTCAATGGTATTATGCTACTGCCTGACATCTGAAAGCTACTTTTTAGCAGAGGACCACTTGTAGGTTTCTTTGGGGGTTAGCTGGGTTCTTTCACAATCTTGTCAAGTTACAGATTATATTGTGGATCTTAAATAGGCTGGGAGAGCAGCTGTTGTACTGAGTGGAGTGGTAAAGTTTGAATAGACTTTAAATGACTGATTACTGAAGCTGCTATGATAACATGAGGTGTCCTTAGCATAAGGAATAATTGCAGGCTTTGACACAAACCTGCCTGGTTTGCCTCCCTGCTCTACAGTGTCACCTTGGGTAAGTTGCCCTTTTTAAAAAACCATGTATTAGTGCCTACTACCTCAAAATCGTGAAGGCCAAGTAAGACAGTGCTTCAGAATAATACCTGGCTCCTGTTTAGCTACATATCAGTTTGGTTTTACATCTACTTTAGAAATGGCCTAGATAATAGTAATATTACTTTGGTAAGTTAGAAAAGTTAATGACTTGTATCACACACAAGGAAAAACAAGCACTGGTCATACCACTTTTATTTACATTGTATCTATGTTACATTGTTTATTCAATATAGAAAAAATATGAATACGTTCATAGTATTCTCTTTTAATTTGGTAATTCCACATTGTCAAATATTGACTATTTTCATATTGGGTGTCCTACCCAATTAAAAAAAAATGGAATTAGCAAACAATTCTAATTGCATCATGTTACTGATATAATAAGTATTACCTTATTTGTCTCTTTTAAAAAAAAAATCTAATTTTGAAAAGACATGATTAAACTACTGCTTACTGGCTTAGGGAAATGTTTTTTAAAAAAGAATTTATTCTTTCCACAAGGAAATTTTTAAGGTAAACATCTGAAATGCCTCAGTGACCAAGGAGAATATATTCCTTATAAAGGGGTCATGTTGAAAGAAAATCAAGTGATAGACCCCACTGCACAATGGTTTTATACATACCAAACAGAAATGGGAATTATACTGACATAATTATGCTGCAAAAAAAGTCCACACTTAGAAGTCAGGTTTCTTTAAAAAATCCATTTGACAAATAAAATCAATGATTATCTCTTTTGGACATAATACTTTCATTAAATGGGTCAAACAAATCAATGCTACAAAATACAGTATTTTCCATCACTTTTAGTTGTAATGTACACTATGTACAGAACGACAATAGTTACCTATCTTATACTAAATACAGATGAACAACTAGTGTGTTAAAAACCAGAATCAGGACTTATAAATAGTGCAGAAAATGCAAATGCCAAAAACACGACACCTCCTATGATCGTCACTGGAAGAGAAGAAAAAAAAGTTAATGAAGCAAAATTTTTCCTGTACCCTGGTATTCTACAATCAAAATTTTGAGGGAACCAATGAAGTTACCTGTTTTCCTAGTCTACTAAGCTAACCTTGAAAACAAATTAACTCCATTTATACAGCAAAGAACAACACTAAGCAGTAAGAATAGATTTCTTCTCTGACACTATCTTGAGAAATCATAGCATTAAATTGAGACAGTGCTGATAAACAACAATATAACTATACATCTTAAAACCCAATCATAAAGAAGAATGTTCAACAACCTCTGGCTAAAAAAGAGTAGCTATTTCATCAGTAGGGCTCCAGATTATTTATAGCACCATAGGAAATTTTCAGCAGAATCAGTACACCTGGTCCATACCTATGATTCCTAGTCTTAATACGTTTTTAAGGTCCAAAATTTCCTATACTCTCCCATATGATAGTTACTATGAAATCACTTGTGTTTTTAGATGCATTTTTATTTAACTAACTTCTACCCATGGGGAAAGCAGTCCATAGCAGTGGGTGATACCTAGGACTTCAAAGAAGATAATTACAAAGACCGGGTGTATTTTAGAAGAAAGAACTTAAATACAGAACTAACACCCTATTTCTAATCTCTCAGAATGAAAAAAAGAATGTTTGCTTTATTTTAAAAAACAATTAACTTACCAGTTCTGACAGAGATTTTTTGTGCTATCATTCTTCCTCCGATTACTGCCAATCCAGTGCATAAGCAGTGTCCCACTGTTCCACCCACTGCTACACCGTAGGGATCCTGGAAGGAAACATAACCAGCATTAATTTGCTAGTTTGAAACCAAAGTTGAAACTGCTACTAAGTGCTGCCATTAAGAAGCACTGAAGATGGAGGTCAACCACAAAAAATATAAACGGTATTAAAAATCCAGGTGTACTGTAACTTTCTATGAAAGGTATAACAGTTTCTTGAAGGAATATGAACCAGTTATACGTATGAGTAGAACTAGAGTAGAAAAAACTAAGTAAACCTTTGTGGTATGGTATGGCTATGCTTCCATGCTGTTAGCTCAGTACCATGAATAGTTTTCATCCAGTACATGCTGCCATAGCAGACTGGAGGCAGTCAGATTGGAATCAGTGAAGGTTTTCCAGAAGACAGCCCTGAAGAATAGCATGTGTTATCAAAAGGATTTGATTTTGTTTTGCAAGGGAAGGAAATGCTAAGGAGAAAGCAACAGACCAGCAGTAAAAGAAAACCAACTGCAGAGCTCTTCAGCCTTTCTATAGAGAACCAACAAGGCACAAGAGGAGTCCATCAAGATGGGAGCCAGGTCATGAAGGACACTGTAAACTTGGAGTTCAACCTTTGTCTTCAGACACTGTCTGGTTTCTACATGGGGAATGACATAACAGATTTATGCTTAAAGATCTAAATGGAGGGGAGTAAGACTGAAGATAAGGTGAGAACTATGGTAAGAAGCAACACTGGCCTGGACTGAGGTGGGGAACTATAGGCAGAGAAAAAGCAGATGAATCTAAGAGAAATTGTGTGGCATAATTAATGCCTCAAGGATAAACAAATGGTGAGTGCTCTGAAAATCAGGCATGACACCCAAGTTTCTCTTCTTTAATTCTCTGGATGAATTACAGTAACTCCATTGTGATTAAAAAGAGAGGAGGAGCAGAGAAAGGCTTAAGGTTGCTGACAGGAGTTAAAATGAAGTTTTAAGAATCAGATGAATCTGATGGTGGATAAGCTAAAGGACTGAATATAATAACCCTGGGAGAGAATGCAAAAGAAGGATGTTGATAACACACTCATGAGGAAAACAACTTTCAAAGGATGACAGAGTAAGAGGAATCAAAAGAGACAGAAAGGTGGCCAGGCGGTTAGCCTCCCAAGAGACCAGAGCAGGTCTTGTCAGTGGCTGCAGTGAGCTGTTAAAGGCACCCAGTCAGCACTCCTGGTGAGGTGAGATCTGTGGTTTCAAAAGCAGCCAAGTACAATGACATTTATTCTTATCACAGCCAAGCCCCTTTGAGACTGTGGGAAGAGGAAGAAAGTGCTATTTGGCAGAGAACTAGACTTGAAGAAAAGGGGCTTTTCCCCTGACAAAGATGAGAAAAGACTCATGCTAAAAATGCCCAAAAAAAAAAAAAAAAATTGGACTAGGACAAAGTAAAAATTTAAGCTGGGGCAGGGGAATATTCAAGAAGCTGAGGGTCAGGACATAGGAGGAAGTGACTGTAGTTGTGAGGGGTAGGAAATGAAGCAAAGCAGGCTATTGCCCTCTGAAGCAGGAGGAGGCACAGTACCTTGGGGTGGGCAGTGTATGTGCAGAGACAGGAAGTGGAAATGGTGTAAGCATGAATGGAAAATGAAAACTACATTTCCCAAATTCTAGTTGTATATTATAACCTCTATAACTGCATCATTCTATTTGAAAATGATACCTGAAAAATCACTAGATTAAATAAACCCGTTTTTAAGACAGTTAATTTATACACTGATTCCTTAAAAAAAAAAATAGCCAACGATACATTACTTGACAAGTATGACCCAAATTTCTTTAATCCCATTCCCCCTTTTTGGCCTCATACTCATTAGTATCTCAAAGATCCTGGGGTTCTGTGATATACAATTTAGGAACATCAATGTTGGAAGCAGAGATAGAGTTGCAGAGTAAAATGGTTTGAACTACTGTAGAGTTCATACCAAAAGAAGAAATATTAAGGGAACAAAATAGACACAACACATCTGCCCTTTAACAGCTCACTAAACACCACTGCAGTGCTGGGTGTGGAAGAGTGGTTGATGGCATGCTGTGTTGGAGACTGTGCTGCCTACATGCAGCATCATCCTATGAAGTAGGTGATCCCCCTTTTCAGGTGAGGAAATAAATGCAGGGAAGTAAAGCAATATGGTCACACAACAAGACAAACCAGTAGCACGTGCCAGGCTCTAGGAGGCATGGACCAGGGTGTTTGGCATAGAAAGGAAGTCCAGTCTTCCCAGGTTACTGCCACACAGAAGAGTGTTTAGGAGAAATTCAGGGGTTCTGCCATCACAGCTTACCCTAGGGAACCTCCCACATCCACCACATGGTCACTTACTTTCAACTCCCAATTCTGGCAATCTGAAAGTCAACAAAAGGCTAGAAGTCAAGAATACAGGCTACAGCCATTAAAGTGACATTTTAAAAAAAGTTTGTCTCATGGGAATTAAAGGAAAAATAGGGATCATCCCCCCCCCCCCCTCCTAGAATATAGCATTTGAGACTTCTCTGACAAAATAGCCTTTCCCCAGCTATCTTAGTCCTGGCCCTCAAAATGCTTTATATTTTAAACTGCAGGCTATGTTAATAAACTTGTTCTTCTATGATAGACATTCCAAGGATTTAAAACCTATTTTAATCTGAAACTGTACAACTGGATGTAAATATAGGTAAGAGCCTAAAAAGTAGTTGCAACTTCAATTCCATAACCCTCTCCTCAATAAATCTTGATAAATCTGTGTGAACAATAAGACACTTCTGTCTATTCCCCTCAAAAGGAAGAAAGAAATCAAACCAACAGGTGTCTTTAAAATAAGAGGCATTAAGCAACTATGAACAAAACAGAGAAGAAAGGGCTACAAAGGCAGATGGCCTCAGTCTGGTCCTTGCCCTGCCCACTAACCAGCTCCAGTCCTCACCCAAATCACTCTGGGCTTCAGGTTATTTATCTGTTGACTAAGGCTAGAAAGAGATGAACTGAGGTCTCTTCTAATTCACCATCTTAGTGCTCAATAATCTAGAGCTAAGACATAACAAAAATTTTCTATACAGAAACAACTCACCCATTATAGTAGTGCCCAAAGACAAACATTATCAACATTCTGATTTCCTTAAATCCTTTTTGTTCTTTGAATACCTTTTAAAATCTCTCTGTCATTAAAATAATCCAAGAGCTATATAACAATTTGTGAACAAATGAGTCAATTCTCTGTTGGTAAACTGTCTGTTTCTAAGTTCACTTAGTTGCAATAAACATAAGTAACTGTGCAACACTCAATTATTTCTTCAGTATAAGGAATGGAAAAGCCAGAAGTTACACACTTTAAGAGGCCATAAGTATTTATTGCCAAACTGCCCTTCAAAAATATTATAACAATTTATATTCCCAACAAGCATATTACAAGAAGGTTCTCAAAAAAGCAAGCAAGCCAAGCCAAGATGGCCACAACTTTTGGGAAAATCGGGGAGAAGGACCAAGCAAGAGGAGAAAAGAGAAAGCAATTAAATTTAGATACAAAAACTTCATCAGACTTGGAGCAGAAACAAGAAGGCTAATATGAGAGAGGTAAGATGATTAGATGTTAAAGAGTCTAACATGGGAAACAACTTGCTGGCCACTGACACTGAGCAAAGTCACTTGATTATATGTACTTTTAATATAATCATAGTCTTAAATCTCACTCACCTCTCTAGCTGCCAGAACAATCGTAGTGAGTTGAGAGCGATCTCCCCATTCCGCTAAGAATGTTAGGGTAAGAGCTTGAACAAAAATGGGTGAAATAAAATGCAGCCACTTTTTTTGAGGTATTGTTGTGCTAGTACCCGTTTCAACATCTCCTGGTCCATTTAAGAGTTTGGTTCGTTGAAACTAAAACAAAAAATGACATCAGCACTGGGAAGCAATCAAAATAGCACAAAATCATTATTATTTTATTTGTTAAGTTCTATGGAATATGTTCCAAAGAAACTAAATTTCTGTGACCCCAAACTTGTCCCCTTGAGTTCATGTAGCAATATACGATATATTCTCAATTCTTCTGTTCCTCAATAGAACAAATCAAATGGAATTTATTGATCACTTACTACCCTATATGCTATGGAAGGAACATGTAAAATGATAAAATACAGTTCCTGCTTTTCAGGAGCTATAATCAATCTAATGAAGGAATTTGATTGCCAGGTTTGGTATTCATCTCTACTTCCTTTCTTACCACATTCAACCTAGCCAGAATTCTATCACCATCAGCTTTAAGAAGGGAAGCAGAGCTGAACAAAACAAGATATTTTTGTGTAGCTCAGACATAACATGTGGCCACTTAAAAACTTCTGAATAGTGCTTATTCTTCACTGAGTGCCTTTTTGGCCCAGATGTTTAACAGTGCTATAACTTACTTCTTCATCCTTCTTCTTTAATTCTGCTTGAACTTCTTCCAGTTCCTCTTGACCTTCATCTGGGCTCATCTTTAAGCCTTCCCGAAGCATTCTAATGCCAAAAATGGCAAATAATGCAGTTGAGACATAGTATGTGTACACCCTGGGGATGACGGTGGTGGCATAGCCAAACAGAACTGAAAGAAAATGCCAACAGTGTATCTGGTTAATTGGCCTTACCACAACAACCAAAGACAGGGTTAACATCAAGAAATCATAACTTACCATTGTTAACACAATAAGAAAATGGTTCGCAATAGAAACTACTGTAATAAACTTAAACAACTCCATCTTTCCCTTCACTAATATTGAACCTTTAAGTCTAGCCATGGCCCTAACACAGCTTACTGAGACATCAATGGCACAGTTGAAGATGGCATATTGACCTTCACTCCAGACCTGTTCAGCCAGGGTCTGGCTTGCCACTTATGTTGTGCAGGGCATAGGACTTGAGGTAAGGCTAACTTTGATGGCTTATAAGGATTCTAAGGTTTTATAACCTGAAAGCCACACCCCTTTCATATGTAAGGTGTTATTTCTTCATTACAAATCTTTAATTACAAACTGATAGTCTTTACTTTTATTGTAACATAGTGTGATTCAAACTCTGCTACTTTTTAACTCTTCAAGTTTTTTGTGATATTCTTTTAGTTATATAAAATATTAGGATGCATTCTGACATAATCACAAAAGCATGGAATATGATTTGCTCTAATTCAGTCACCAGCACTGCCTCTCTTCCTCTACTCTAAAGCTCTTTATGCAATTTATTTATTTTTAAATTAGCATCTTGTGGATATACTTGATGTTGGGATTCACTGTGCTATATTCATATATGTACATATGAAAGTTCAGTCAGATTCATTCCACTGTTGTTCTCTTTTCCCGACCCACCTTCCTCCCCACTCAATCCCCTTCATCTACTCTATTGATTTTTTCCTCTATTTTGATGAAATCCCCTCTTTTTTCCCTTCCTCTCCCCATCCCCCTTATTTTGGGTAATAAGTATGTCTTATGAAAGAAAACCAGAAATTCCTTATAGATATGTGTATATACATACATAAACACAACACAGACATAAACTTTCTAGATCTGTCCACTGAAAAGCCAAGAAACAAAGGTATCTCAGTAACAAAGAGTCCACCTTATACTAGATCTAGCCACTAAATGACTCCTTGAGGCTCCTCAGTCAGAGAAGTGGTCTATTCCAAGACTGGGCAGAGAAAATTCAAGATGAAGCTGCAATATTTTGTTATACTAGAAAGTAAGGAAGCGCAAAAACAAATGAAAGGAGGATGTCATAAGGCCCTAGAGACAGCTTGAAGGGGGGTTCTGACCGGCCAAATCTGGGGTAGTGTAGTCAACATACCAGTTTAATAATTAAAATCACTAGGAAAAAGGAATTAAAGAGCCTATACTGACAGTGAATAGGCAAACAAATGGCAAAAGAGCACTTGCTTACAGAATTCCAGAGCTCATTGTTAAATGTTAATCAAATACTGGAATTACAAAGTCATCAATTTACAAGCATCTAGGGAAGGTTTAGATCATCCCAGAGTCATCCCAAATCTATGGGGAAACCGTCACAAGTAATAGGGTATTTGTATTGTCTTCAAGGGACTCCCTTTTTGGCTCTGCATACTAGTTGCGAAGACAGAGCACTAGAAAAATTTGAACTAGGTAATCAAAATTAACATCCCAATAAGGGAAAAATGGACACTGTGTGTTTCCAGATGGGCTACTATTCGAGGGACACAGTATCACCTATAGAGTTTTCTAGTCAAGAATACCTAACTTCAGCTGGGTAATCCCAGCGACTTGAGAAGCTGAGGCAAGAAGATCACAAGTTCAAGACAAGCCTCAGCAACTTAGTGAGACCCTGTCTCAAAAATTAAAAGGGTTGGGGCTGGGGTTGTGGCTCAGCGGTAGAGCGCTCGCCTAGCACGTGCGCGGCCCGGGTTCGAACTTCAGCACCATGTAAAAATGCATTGTGTACAACTAAAGCAAATAAATAAATATTAAAAAAAAAAATTAAAAGGGTTGAGGCAGGAGGACTGTGAGTTCAAAGCCAGCCTCAGCAATGGTGAGGCACTTAGCAACTCAGTGAGACCCTGTCTCTAATAAAATACAAAAAAGGGCTGGGGATGTGGCTCAGTGGTCAAGTGCCCCGAGTTCAATCCCTGGTACCAAAAATAAAATTTTTTTTTTCAATTTTGAAAAGAATGTTTAGATTTGGCATAGATTTGCTTTGATAAACTAATTATAATAACTATAACTCAATCCATGAAGTTAAACATTTAGATTTAACAAAAGAAATTTTCAATTTCTTTCAAAATTCAATATTAAAGGTATATTTTTATTTTGGGACTCAGCCGTAGAACACTCGCCTAGCATGTGCAAGGCCCTGAGTTCGATCCTCAGCACCACATAAAAATAAATAAAGGTATTGTGTCCAACTACAACTAAAAAAATCTTTTAAAAGGTATATTTTGTTGTAGATTTATGTAATATAAGGATTGATTTAAGATTTTCAAGCAAAACCTTACCATTAGGTTAACTTTATCATCATAAAACTGAATAAATAAAAATAATTATAGGAAGAAAGTTTAAATAAAATAAATAACGAACAAAATAAATTTCCAACTCTCAAAAAAAGTTTGTTTTTTCAAAGAAATGATGGTGATGGTAGCTATCAAACTGTAATGGTACTGAGATTTCACTGAGTATATTTTAAAGCACCATAACAGTTTTATTGTATAAAACATACTATACTTTGCTACTCCTTCTTAAATTTGCAATGGAAAATTTTAGGTAAGTTCAGTGGTGGGGGGAGGCATAATTTTTCAAAGTTATTTTCAAGATTACACAGGAAAAAGGTGTGCCAGTCCCTTTTCTTTCAAAAAGTAAAGGTGAAAAGTGCTGTCAGCACCAGTGGCTAGAGGATGATGTGAAAGGGTTGGAACAAAGACAGACACCACAGCTGAGGAGGAATTGAACACACAGAAGATGTGGGAGCCAATATCCACATCCCAGGGCAGGAAAGGCACAGAGATGACAGCCTCCTAGCCCCCTTGAAGAGGAAGCTCCAACAAAAGATTTCTCTGATACTATTCAAGTTTATTCCAAATAAGTGATGTCATCATTTGCAACTCTCTCCTATTTGTATTTCCTATCATCAGTATTTGCTTCTGAGGAGAAAACTGATTTTACTGTGAAATACTAATAATTCCCTTATTGATTTCCAAAAAGTGATAAGCATTCAAATTGTTTTAATTGTTAAAAAACTCATTTATTTGTTTATAAAGACAAAAACTTTAACAAGCATTCAGGCATCCCATAGCCAGAAAAGAACTTATTCTGCACTTTTAAAAATAAGTTTCATTATGAAAAATATTCTGAGGAAAGAGGTGAGTGGCAATGCACTCTAAATAAAACATCTCACTAATATAGACCAGAGCCCACAGTATAGGTGGACATCATTATTTCCATTTTACAGATGGGGAAACTAAATCTCAAAGAGGTTAAATAACTTTTTGTGATGATAATACATTGCAATTTAGACTCAAACACAAACCTGGCTGAAAGGGGAAAAGCTCAATATTTCCCAGCAAACCATATGGCTTGAGGAAGATTTTGAATGAAGAGACTATACTTTGTTCAGTTACTCTGGCATTAAATTGACTTCTAATGATCTAATGTTCTGAAAAAGTAATGTCCATAACTAGTATATCAAATAGTAGCATATGCAGGGAGTACCTAACCTTAATGGATAAGAACAGCTTAATATCACAATAAACTGAAAGTTATTTCTCACTTACTGATTACCTCCCAAATGTCCTTCAACAGGAAAAAAACATGTAATTCTTTGTTGTTTCTAGAATCCTATGTCTAAAATATCAAATATCAATAAGCTTATCTAGACTAAAAGGAAAAAAAAAAGCTGAAACAGAATAAAAGTAAGGATTAACAAAAAATCACTGAATAAGTGATGAGGGAGTATGCATCTTGGCTGTGAACAGCAAAACATTTCATTTTAAAAGTGAGATGTGTCAGCCGGGCGCGGTGGCACATGCCTGTAATCCCAGCACTTTGGGAGGCTGAGGCAGGAGGATCGCGAGTTCAAAGCCAGCCTCAGCAGTGGCAAGGCACTTAGCAACTCAGTGAGACCCTGTCTCTAAATAAAATACAAAAAAGGGCTGGGGATGTGACCCAGTGGTCGAGTGCCCCTGAGTTCAATCCCCGGTACCACAAAAAAAAAAAAAAAAGTGAGATGTGGCTTTTAAGAATTTATGTACTGACATCATTTGCTAATTTCTAAAATATAAAACAAATTCCAATATAACTAGCCAATGATTCAGCAGTCAGTGCCTCGCACCATGCTTTCCCCTTCATTCAGCACTCACTGGGGGAAAACACTCACCTGATAAACAGGTCATCAGGGCCAAAGCAAGCATAGCCCCAGCCAATACAGTCAATCGGTTATAACGCATCGCCATGATGGCTGCTATGAAAAATGTCTTATCACCCAATTCAGACACAATGATGACTGATATGGCAGCAACAAATGCATGAATAAATCCCAAATTGGTCTGGGCAGCTGGCTCTTCTTTATTTGTATGAACTGGGGCTGCTGGTGTAAATACTTTCTGGAAGAAAAAAAAAAATTATTAAATAATTATTAGTTACTTTTTGAAATAATTTATTTATTTCAAAACAAAACATTCTTTTTTTTTTTTTGGTCATGGTCATCATATTTATTTATCACTTTCAAAGTCAATGGTTAATGATGGTGATCTTTGATGGTCACTGCTATTATGCAGAGCTATGTAAAAATTCTCCAAACTGATTTAAAGAAAATATAGACCAGTTATGTCCAAACATTATAATTTCTTTATTTTCTAAGTATCTGTTATCTGAGATTTAGTTCTTAGCTATGTCCCATCAAATTATTATTAGTAACTTGGGTGGAAGTCCTAGGTATGTTTATCAAACATTCAAGTGACACTAAACTGAGACAAACTTCAACTGAGACACTATACAATTAACAAAGTAGGACCCAAAAGCTCTCACAAGCTATATTAAGAGTTGGCTCAGCTGGGTGCTATGGCACATGCCTGTAATTCCAGCAATTTAGGAAGACCCTGTCTCCAACAAAAAATAAAAAGGGCTGCGGGGGTAGCTCAGTTCTAGAATGCCCTGGGTTCAATCCCCGGAACAAAGAAGAAAAAAAAAAAGAGTTGGTTCTTGCTAAGACAAGGTTTAATATAGATTGATGGTCCCACAATTAAGTATAAAAATATTCTTGGAGGTAATGTGGCCTAATAAAAAGGCAAACCATAGTCTTGGTTGGCATGAAGATGAAAATGTGACAAAGTTTCAAAAAGGCAATAAACATTGTGCTTTAAGAAGTTAATGGCAAGCCCCGTAGTACTCTGCACTGCTCGGCCCTCCCCAAAGTGCTGTACACAGTTCTGAGGTCCCACTTTTGAAGGCACCACCCTCTGAAGATCACCCAAGATGGATACAGAATGTAAAACCAGGGCTTGGCAAGCTATGTGGAGGCCAACCTAGCCTGTGTGAGCAAGGGATGTTTTTTTTTTTCACCCCACTTAAGAGGTCGTAAAAAAAATAAAAAACAGGGTAGGAGGGAGGTTGAGAGATGGGAGAATAAGGAGGAAAGAAGGAGAGAGGGAAGGAAAGAAATAAGATTGCACAACAGTGATCTCATGTAGCCAGCATAGATGTAACCTGCAAAACCTAAAATACTTATTGTCTGGCTCATTACCAATAAGGTTTATTGGCTTCAACTCTAATTACAAGAAACCAGGAAAGACAGTAATTGGGAAAATCTATTGTGAGTCTATCCACTCGATATGGTCCCAAGAGGCAGAAGTAAAAAAAAAAAAAAAAAAAAAAAAAAAATTATAGGTGCGGGTTTCAGATTAATTCAGAGAAAAGGTTCCTATTTCAAAAGAGCCACTCAAAGCTGGAATGGGCTGTAAGAGAAGATGAGAACTTCCCTTCTCAAGGTCTGAGTGCCAGGGAAGGGGACCACCACTTCCAGCCAGGACACCTATGTCTCCAAGAGGGCAGTTGGCAATGTTCAGAGACACTTCTGGTTGTTACAAATGAAGGGGAATGACTGGTATCTAGTGGGTAATGGCAGGGATACTGCTAGATATCTTACAATGCACAGAGTTGAGAAATACTGGGCTAGATAACTCACTTCCTAAAGGTTTCTTCTGACCCTAACTAACAGCTTATCTTTGATTAATTTTTAAAGCTTACCAATCGCTACAAATTCAAGACATAAAAAAGAAACCTGTGAACATAAGTTATTTTGGAAGGGTAAAAACAGAAGTAACATGTTTTACAAAAGTCCTGATCAGAGGTATCAAAAGGGTAAAATCCTAAATTTATAGTGTACATGTCATTCCTTAATACACATCATAAACTTCACTTCAAAACACCATGGTACAAATAAGAAAAATCTAAACATTACTCAAATTAGACCTCTGAGCTAAAAACTGGGGTAATTTAACGACCGATAAAAAACTTTTCCAGCCTTGGCAGCCAGCTCTTGATTATGCAATTCCATCTTAAGGGCTTCCAGGTTCTCTACACCACCATTTGTATTGTACCTATCCAGTGTGCCTTTAAAAATGAGCCTCCTGTCTCTTCTGATGCCCTAGGAGCATTAAGCATCCTAAAGACATACACATTTCTCCTAGGTTCTCCTAAACATAATGTTTTCCTGCTGGATATAAGCTTTTTATATGAAAAATTTTCATTGTAAAATTTCAAAATCTGAAATCGAAGGACAATTTGAAGGATAAATATAAACAATTCATGATCAATTAACACCAAAGTCAAAAAGAAAAATGTTTACTTTTAAAATCACACCACAATAGTGATCAAAACTACATATTTCCACGGTTTTATAATTCCTAGCCATAAAACCCTGGCTACATTATTTAATTTTTGTCCCTCTGTGAGATGTGGAGGATAAAATGAAACTTGAGACTACAACAAAACTACATATTCTTAAAAACCTTCCAATATAGAGAACATAAGAAAAGTTAATTTATAGCTTTTGTTGCATAGTAAGCCCTAGATGGCCAAAATCATATACTGTTAAATATGATCCTGGTGATAAAAACCTATGACAACTGGAGACTGGGGCAGGAGGATCACCAAGTTTGAGGGGAATCTGGGCAACCAAGCAAGACCCTATCTATAAAATAAAAATAAAAAAGAGCTGAGATACAGCTCTGAGTTCAATCCTCAGTACTGCCAAATGAAGAAAGAAAATAAAAAACAACCAAAAACAAAACAAAAAAACCACAACAACCTAAGACAAAAAGTACCAGGGTCTTGTGAAGATAGAAGATTTTTAAAAATAAAAATACTATACAAATATTGGATAACTGATCATTTTCAGCTGGGCGTGGTGGCGCACACCTATTATCCCAGCACTTGGGAGGCTGAGATAGGAGGATCTCAAGTTCAAAGCCAGCCTCAGCAATGGCAAGGCACTTAGCAACTCAGTGAGACCCGGTCTCCAAATAAAAATACAAAAAAGGTCTGGGAATGAGGCCCAGTGGTCAAATGCCCCTGAGTTCAATCCCTGGTACCAAAACAACAACAACAACAAAAACTGATCATTTTCTAACCCTTCCAATATTTTTATAATACTTTTATTTTTAAAATCGTCTATCATTCACCGGTTGCTTACTATATGCAAGGATCATTTCCTTTGTCTTCTCTACCTTCACAATGGTAAAATCTGTAGGCTCTGGAAACAAAATGTCTGGATTCATATCCAAGGCTTTACCATTTACTGTGACCTTGGGTCATTAAGTAAACTTTCCTGTGATTCAGGTTCATCTCTAATATAAGAGGTATCTATGCCCCAGGATTGCTGTGAGCTAAATGAATGAAGTCCTTAGGATGGTGCCTAGCACTCAAGTTTTTGTAGTATTACACAACATGACCAGCTTATTTATCTTTGTGAAACTAATTATATCATGTTGCCACACTTTAAAACATAAAAATAAGTAAAATTATTTGGAATATTTTAACCCAATACCACTAAAGCACTATTTAAACTGTAAGCAACATTTTTAAAATTACTAATAAATATGTTAATCTCTCCTTTTTTTATACTGTCTTTAAATTCCAGTGTATACCACACATGGCTCATGGCTACAGTACTGGCAATGCACCTGAGAGCCTGCCAAGCTTCTGCCAACCACAGCCCCTGAGTGAGTCACACAGTCCTAGGGTTCTGACCTCCTTTTCATTATGGTCCTATTAATCAAGATTCCTCAAGAGATGGGGAGGAGACATGGGGGTAGGAAACATGGTGGAATAAGAAGGACATCATTACCCTAGGTACATGTATGATTGCACAAATGGTGTGACTCTACATTGTGTACAGAGAAATGAAAGTTGAGCTCCATTCGTGTACAATGAAATGAAATGCATTCTGCTGTCATGTGTAACTAATTAGAACAAATAAAAGTCAATAAATAGATTCCTCAAGAGCCAACTCAAGCAGAGTCTCTTGAGCAAAGCCTACCCCTGTAACTTCAGCTGTTAATGATCCTGCACCCCCTAAAATAAAACTCAACATACACTGTAAGCAGTAACTCATGGCAGAGATAGGAACAAAACTAAGTTTAAGATAGAAACACTCAGGAGCTCATCTTTTTGTATTAGAAACAGGTATAAATGTAATGCTATCATTTGTAAAGGAAAAAATAAAATTTTTTTTTTTTTTTTTTTTTGGTACCAGGGATTGAACTCAGGGGCACTCGACCACTGGGCCACATCCCCAGCCCTTTTTTGTATTTTATTAGAGACAGGGTCTCACTGAGTTACTAAGTGCCTCGCCATTGCTGAGGCTGGCTTTGAACTTGCGATTCTCCTGCCTCAGCCTCCCAAAGTGCTGGGATTACAGGCGTGCGCCACCGCACCCGGCTAGGAAAAAATAAATTTATCAATAGGAACTAGCAAATGGTAAATCCATGTAACAATAGTATGGGACTAAAAGATGTTCTACATATACTAACATAGAAAAATCATTAAGATAACTTGAAATATGTCTATAGTCATCATTGTGGGGGACGTGTATAATACAATATGTATACAACTTTACAGTACAGACCAAATCTCAAGAAACAACAATGGATGTTTCCAAGGAAGGAACCAGAATGACTAGGAGTCAGCAAACTTTTCCTTAATCAAATATTTAATAGCTTCACGGGCTACTTAGTTTCCATGGTAATTACTCAACTCTGCTGCTGCAACTTGAAAGCAGCTGTAGGTATTATCTGAGTGAGTGTTGCTGTGTTGAAATAAAACTTGATTTACAAAAACAAGTAGCTAATGAAAAACTAGAGTTTGCTGATCCCTGAACCAGAATTCAAGGGAAAAAAATAAGTATACTTCTTACTATAGGTACTTCTCTACCTTCTGGGTATTTTTTTAATCATGCACACAATTATAGACATGAAGTGCATCACTTCAAAAACCTCTTAACCTCTTACTCCAGCTCTTGGAGATCAATTCCTTGCAGGCAATGGCTGGCTTCAGGCAGGTCCAACCAGCAAGCACACTGTTCTGCACTTGTTTTGCTACCTGGGCATGTGGGGAGTTAACAATGGTGGGTCAACCTTTGACCTATTAGGCAAGTCGGTTGTGATTCATTTCATAAGGCTCCTTGAAGGTCTCAGTGGGATGCATACTAGTCACTTTTGGTGCAGCTAACTTGAACAAGTATTCATCTCCTTTCCTGTGCTGGCAAGGGGAAAGACTGCAAGCATGTCCTGAGAACAGGCAGTAAGCCATCTGATGAATGACTGGGCAAGATGAGAAAGATATTGGGCCTAGACTGAAAATGTTATGGCTATAGTTTAACTTAGGAGCAAGAGGGAAGCCCTTAAATGTTTTTGAGTATAAGACATAAATGTGATTTAGGCACTGTCACTAATAATCACGGTAGAGACTAGAGATTTACCAGCTACTGGACCAATTAATTAGGAGGTCAGCTGGTTAACACCAGTGCTGAGGACAAATTAGAGAAAGAAAATATTATGCATATGTTAGAAAGGAAAAAAAATCAATGGGCCTTTAAAAGGAGAGAGTATAGGATCAAAAATAGCTGTGAGTCTGGGTGACTGAGAAAAATATTAGTACTCCTAAAAGATAGGTGGGAAAGAGGAATCAGATTGGTTTCAGATATGTTCAATTTGAAGTGACAAGGAGCATTTCAAATGAGGTTTTCTAAAATGTCTAAGAAGTGGGTCTTATTAGGACAGGACAGCCTCATAGTTGTACCTGGTTGCTACAACCTCAGTTATTGGAGCTCTATAAGTAGATGTGATTTCTACAAAAGGCAGAGATAACTCAGAAAATGAGTCTTAAGAGATTAAGCCTACAACAGTTCTGTTGTTCTCCAGAAATGGAAAAAACAAGGTAGGATTTACAGTGTCCCTCCTGAATTACCTTCATCTTCAGGTTGGTCAACTCAAGGGAAGAGAGCGGTCTCATTTGCAGCATTATGTAGTCATGTCTTTCAAAATTCACAATGCCTTTAAATTTGACTCCCATCTATACTCTTAAGATTAATTTCCAGCTCCCATCTGTCACCATGGCTTGGACTTATCATTTCTTATCCTGAGTACTTCTCTATTACTTTAAGCTTGGTTACATTTTAACACTTGGAGGTAATGTTATATCATTTTTCTGTTTCTAAAAAGGAGGGAGGCTTCCCACATTACTTCTTAACATACTATTCATTTAGGGATCTGAATCCAAAACCACTATATCTCTCATTTCAAATATGAAAATTCTAGACAAATCATTTCCTGAATCTGTCTCTTCTCTTAATCATTTGCAAACTTCATGTTCTACTACATACGCCAAATCTAAGAGAAATACTTAATTCTTGTGGCTTTACTTTGCCATTCCAACTATTCATGAACCTACCAGACAGTTGGACTTTTTAAAATGTTCAAAGTAAAAAGTCACACTCATATTTTTCTTATATAAATAATGCCTGAACGTCTTTAAAAGCATATTAGTACCAAAAAGCCTGAAGAGGAAAGGGGATGTTAGCAGAAACTCATCACTCTGAAAATTCTGGTTAGCATGCTTCAGGGTACCTATATATACAGAATGATATTCTGTAGAATTTAACAAAATAAGTATATACTACACATCCTAGTCCCTTAATGAATTGGTTTGCATATAAGATATTTTCTGCTCCAGCATAACTGACCTACAGCCTTAGTGTTAATGTCTACAAAGTATTCTGACATTCTAAGTGTCATTTTTTTACTGAACCAGTTTTCAGCCAGTGATCTGTGTGATGGTCAGCTTTATGTACCATCATAGCTAGGCAACAGCCCCTGGTTATGCAATCATACATTAAGTGTGCTATGGCAATGCAGGTCTCTTGCAGATGTTGTTATAGTCATGATCAGTTGGTTTTCAGTTAAGAGATTACTTGAGATCATCTGAGTAGATGACATTCAATCTTTTGAAAGTCCATATGACCAAAGCTGAGGTTCCTCTGCAAAGCACAAAGTACAACTGTTAAAGCAGCATCAAGCCATGCCGGAGAGTAACACCTTGCCTGCTGGATTGTCCTATCCTATAGATAATTAACTTGCCTGATTATCCCTTGTAACTGCCAAATTCTTGCAATAAATCTTAAAAAAAGCAAAAACAAAATACCCCACAAATAATCTTAGAAAAGCTATTATTTAGGGAAGGGGTTGGGGGTGGAGAAGGAAGAAAAAAAGAAAAACAGAAATAAAAATTGTCTTTGAAAGCCAGGCACCAAGTACATCATTTACTGTACTTAACAGCAGGGGCAGCTATTATTTACTGAGCCACTAACTAGATACACCAGGTATTTGTATACATATTGTTTCACTTGCTATTCAAAAAGTTAAAGAGTTATTAGCCCAATTTAACACAGGAGGAGAAATGAATGTCAAACAGGCTTCAATGGTGTAGGACTTTTAAAAATTCAAATGACAGTTAACAGTGTCAAACGAGAACTGAAAAGTCCTCTGACTTGGCAATTTGCTATGTTATGGTACCCTTCAAAAATGGAATTTCAACAAAAAGGCAGGAGTGAAGCCAGATAGAAATATTAAAGCAAAGTTCAAAAGCAGCCAATCCCCTAATTAGAAGTTTGGTTTATAAAACTGAAGAACAGAAACTAATGCTGTCAAGTAGGACTAAATGGATGGCTTTTTTTTTTTTTTTTTCTTTTTTTCTTTACCAGAATAGGAGAAACCTGTGGCTACATAAAAGCAGATAGGAAGGAAACAATAAAGAGAATCAAGGTAGTAAAGAAAGAACGTACTAGAGGACTTAGGAGAATAGAGAAGAAGTATGGAAAGGATGACAGTTTTATCCAAAAGACAAAAAAAGAGCAGAAAGTAAGAGCACAGAAGCAAATATTTGGAAGCATACAGGAGTCAGATGTAGGGAGTACAATTCCCATTTAGATCCTCCACCATTCAGTTACACAGTACTCTACCATAAGAAGTCATGAAATGCTAGTGTTTTTCTTGGTATAAATACCACTACTTTAATGTCTGAGACAAAAATAATATCTTAAGAACAGGACCAACAACTTGTAATTTAAAAACCTTGCTGATTAAAACTCTTTTCTACTACAAGTTAAAATTTTAATTCCAAATCAGAAAAATTCTGTGTGTGTGTGTGTGTGTGTGTGTGTGTGTGTGTAGTCCTCATTTAGAAAGTATTCTTTTATATTTTCTTGATCTTCAAGAGAAGGAAGAAAGTGACAATAAAGAAAAAATAATTCCTATTCTGGCTCTAGAGTTCAAATTAATACAAACATTGAAATGGATAGATACCCACACCAGAATCTCCATCTATATGTGACGAAACTAGAGAAGATGCTTGCTTTGAAACAAAATAGAGCTTGCTCCCAAGAAAAGAAGACTCATGTCCCTGCAAAAAAACGAAGTTGCTCAACAAAAGTTATCAAACAAGAGGTTTGATTATTATTATTAGTAGTAGTAGTATTTGTGATGCTGGGGATTGAATCCAGGGCCTTGTGCATGTGAGGCAAGCACTCTACCAACTGAAATTATTTTGAAGAGTCAGAAGTTGCTTAGCATTAGCTCAGAACTGTTTCCTCAATACTATTTTACCAATATGAATCTGAAGTTTTTTCAGAAGTTGTAAAAATGTGCACAAAAATACACATTGACAAACAATGACACCATGGATAAGCCTTGTTTCAAGACTGCAAATTAAAGACATAACTCCGTGTTTGTGGTACTGGGATTCAAATCCAGGGCCTCATGTGTGCCAGGCAACCACTTAGCACTGAGCTAAACTCCCAGCCCAAGATACAACATTTTATTTTAAATTTCCACTATTATGTTTTTGTATTTGTAGATGATTCAGCTTGTTGTTTTAAAAATAACATTTTATTTTATTAATGTTATGTTAATTCATATTAATATTTAGCATTTTACTTTTTTAAAAATATAATTCATGATTAGCAACTTTATTTTTATGTTACCATTATATAATGCTTCATAAAATTTAGAATTAGAAATGTATCAAATGTATGTAATTTTCACTAAATTTTCTTTCTTCTTCTTTCTCTCTTTTTTTTCCTCCTCCTTTTTTCCCTGGAGTATCCAAGATTGAAATCTGGGCCTGGTGCACACTAGACAAGTGCTTTAACACTGAGTTACATCCCGAGCCCTTTTCCTTTTGAGATAAGGGCTTGCTAGGTTACCAAAGCCGACCTGAAACTTGCTATCTTCCTTCCTCAGCCTCCCAAGTAACTGAGATTGCAGGTGTGCACTAACACACCAGACTCAATTTTTCTTATTGAACTGCTTTGATGATAGAACACGACCTAATACATTCAGTAACATAACAGAGAAGGTAATTATGAGTATGTTAGAGTCCTCCTAGGTGACAGCCTCAATCTTAGTAATAAATCAGGAGGCTGAACTGAATGAAGTAGGATTGCAACTTAATAAAAATGGGGGGGAAATCTTAAAAGATCCTGTAGAAGGTGTTCCCATGGTTAAAAGATAATTTTTTTAAAAGTCAAGAAACAGTACAGTAAAAATATGAAAATGAGAATCTATACTGGGTCAGGCAATAGGATTTTTGCAGGTTCATCAACAGTGATCTGGCAACTGCAACCAGAATACCTCTCCTTTTCAGAATATTCAGCAAATTATAAACTACCTTTATTAAATCTAGTTGATCTCTCCTAACATAAAGGACTTATGCTTCATATATATGTACTCTATCTAGGGAAGGAATAAAGGAAGGGGAATAAAACCTAAGTAGGAGGGCTGGGGTTGTGGCTCAGCGGCAGAGCGCTCGCCTCGCACGTGTGTGGCCTGGGTTCGATCCTCAGCACCAGGTAAACATAAATGCATTGCATTGTGTACAACTAAAGTAAATAAAAAAAAAAAAAAAAAAAAAAAAAACCCTAAGTAGGAGCTGGGCGCGGTGGCGCATACCTGTAATCCCAGCACTTGGGAGGCTGAGGCAGGAGGATCATGAGCTCAAAGCCAGCCTCAGCAATGGCGAGGCACTTAGCAACTCGGTGAGACCCTGTCTCTAATAAAATTCAAAAAAGGGCTGGGGATGTGGCCCAGTGGTCGAGTGCCCCTGAGTTCAATCCCCAGTACCAAAAAAAAAAAAAAAAAAAAAACCTAAGTAGGTCACTAGAAACATAAACTGCATAGAAGAAAGAATCCAAGAGATACTTTTGAGATCCGAGAGTACTTTTTCCCCATGGTTTGTAAATTGGGGTTTATTCATGACTTAAGTTCAGAGTAAACTCCTCTAACTTCTTTTTAACCTGCTTTGTGAACAAAAACATATCCACATAGAAAGCCCAGTTTAGAAGTTCAGTCTCCTCACTTTAAAGCACCCTGTAAGATGCAACTACATGTTTACAATTCATCTTCTACCTCAATGCATGAATCCACTAAGGGATTTTTTCCCTCCATTTTTAGAAGTCCACTCACACAGCTACATAAAAAGGTTAACCTTAAATCTCCTGTCCCTTTAAAAGACATATTATGTGTAGTTGCAAAGCACATCAGCTGAAACTTGATATTCAGCAATGCTGAACCCTTGTTTATGTGGCTATTAAACTGTACTTTGACCATTTTTTTTTTATCTCCATTAGGTAGACCAAAAAAGCAAATGACACTTACATTGCATAGTTTAGAAAATATGTGAAAGCAAAAATTTTCAACATACTGTAGTACTGTAAATAAAAAGTTGAGCATCAACTATTTCTGACATCAAAAAATTAAATGAAAATATAATTAAAATAAGGCAATTATATTCTGCTATAAGAATTAAAAATAAATTCCTAACTCCAAAGGACCAAGAATATGTGAAAATATTAGAAGGAAAAATAACATTATGCCTGGCACGATGGTGCATGCCTGTAATCCCAGCACTAGGGAGGCTGAGACAGGAGGATCGTGAGTTCAAAGCCAGCCTCAGCAATGGCGAGGCACTTAGCAACTCAGTGAGACCCTGTCTCTAAATAAAATACAAAAAAAGGGCTGGGGATGTGGCCCAATGGTCAAGTGCCCCTGAGTTCAATACCCAGTACCAAAAAAAAAAAAAAAAAAAAAAAAAATTATATTGGGCCTTTTTTTTTTTTTTTAAATATTTGTTTATTTACTTTAGTTGTACACAATGCAATGCATTTATGTTTACGTGGTGCTGAGGATCGAACCCGGGCCGCGCACGTGCGAGGCGAGCACTCTGCCACTGAGCCACAACCCCAGCCCTATATTGGGCCTTTTCTTTCCCACCCCACCCCTAGTTTTAAAGACAAAGATCCTTCTGACCACTCAAATATGGTCACTAGACACTGTTTCTACCACTGTGGCCTCTATCTACATGGCTACATTTTTTCCCAGCTTCCTAAAAAGGGTTATTAATAGCTATAACTACTATTATTATCTACCACTAGTTGTCTTGAAAATCATGACTCAAACTTCAACAAAATGCCTGAAAGTTACACATTCTTAAATCTCACTCTCACCCAAAATAGTTATTTTAAAATAAACTTCTGATATTGAGTTAAATGACAATGGGCTAAATAATGAACACTAAGAATAAAGTTCATTAATCAGCACTGTAGTTCAATTTCAGAAGTAGATGTGTAGAGGTGGAACAGCTGAGCCAGGGAGTGACAGGCATAGCTGTCTGAAGGGAGCCCCACTCCTGACCCATGGCTGAGAGAGGGAGGGTAGGCAAAGGAAGAGGACAGAGAAGCCCACTCCTCACATCCCCTGCACCAGTGAAGACCCTGACTTCTCATGATGGTAAACGATGCACACTTCTTTTATATCTGACTTATTTATACTATACATCTCTGTTATCGTGGTATGTTTATTACTCTTGAGTTCAAATACTTCTAATCTTTTCTTATGCTTTTTTTTTTTAACTTTACAAAAATCCCAGAATTAACAACTATATGACCAGCTAAAACTAAAAATTTTAAACCAACACCAATCTATGAATGGATATGATCTCATTTCAGGCAGCAGGTGATAATACCTGGTTTTTTTCAGCAAATGAATGAGAGACTAGACAGATACAATTAAAAATAAGTTTTCCATAGAAGCATTTAATAACTCCTAGAAACTTGAAATGTAAATAGTTCAATTCACTCACAGAAAATTACTTAATAAACACCAATAAGCAAGGCCTTATGGAAGAGCCAAAGATATAACTATGGCTCTCAAGACACTAAAAAGCTAGCAGGGGCAGATGAAACATGTACACAAATTTTGAGAACCCAAGGTAGCAGGATATAAGTGTAAATATACAATCAGAAACAAAAGGCTAAAGTACCCCATAAAGGGGAAAAGAAAAGCCAGGCATCAGGATCAAAGACCTGCATCGGCACAATATCCAATCAACCATTAAAATCCATTAATAAATAGGTTAAAAGAACTCTGGTTTGATACAATGAATGCTTAGGCCACCTGGTAAGACTCTGTAATCTGAATTTTAATTCTGGTTCTGCTGAGAATGAACTTCTTAGCTCTGGGACATCACTCTTTCCAAATCTAGTTTTCCCCATCCATGAACAGGAAATGGCACCTGCTCTACCTGCTTAACAAGCAGTTTTGAAGAACTTTAAGTTCCCTGTAACTTTAAATTTTCTCAGAGGTGGCCAGTTATTCAACTTCTTCCTGAGTACTTCCAGTGAAGAGAATTTCATTATTTCTCAAAATTGATTACTACATATTGGACAGCTCTAATTCTTAGAAAGATCTTGATGGGTGAAACCAAAATTGCCCTTCTGAAATTTCCATCCTAGGCATACATAGAAAAACAACAAAAAAAACTGGAAAAGCCACACAAGGTAACACCAAATGATGTGAATAAATGAAAACTCATGTTAATCAGAGAAGAGAAAGGACATTTTTAACCAGGAAATTTTAGAGAAGGCAACAGAGTAGGTATTTGTGGGTTCTTGAAGGTGGGAAAGGTCTGACCCACAGGCTTCATACTTTTGAATCTTTCTTTTAGAGAGGTCTTTTGTTTGGGAGAGACTTTTTTCTTTCTTTAATAGTACACCATATGAGCAAGGGAGTGGTTGCGCAAAAGTCTGGTGGTTAGTTGGAGACAGAACACTTAGAAACCTGAATATCCATTCCACAACAAGGCTGAACTGAAATTACTATGCAGGGGCAATTCACTGAAGATTGCTGATAGGGTGGCAGAATTCAATGTTTAGAAAAATTAGGTGCAGATGGGCTGAATGGAGACTAGGGTAGACAAAGTCTGGCAGCTGGACCCCAAACTAGCCCTACTAGGGGAGTTAAAAGGTCCAGAACTTGAGAGCTCAAACTAGAAATGGAGAGAGCGCCCAAGACTTAAAGAGGAAAAATTTTAAATGTTGCCAAGTGAATGAGAAAGGAGTGATTCTCTTAAAGCCGATTAAAAAGTTAGTTTATATCTATTTAGGTAAGGCCAAACAAAATATAGGATTCTGGTTCACTAATAAATTTAGTTTTGACATCCCACACTGCTGTACCAATCTATACTACCAAAAACTGATTATTCCTCTGCGTTCTTAAGGGCTACTCTCTACAAACCATAGCACGTTTTTAAAAAGTGAGAGTCGGGGTACATAATCCACACACACTGAATTTGGCAAAAACCACTGGCCTGCTAAGCAGTTTGAATATGCTGTTTCAATGACGAAATGGCCGGTGTGATTATCCTTAGGGAATTAAAAAATTCTCCCAGCTGCTCTCTGCTGAAAACTTTCTACTTGGGATCCACATTTCCAGTATTTCCAGTATGACACATCCGATCAAGACGCTGATTCCGAGAAGCATCCTGGTCCCCGGAACTGAAGGTGCTCGGCAGGCTCTCCGCTGGGCTCTCCTCTCCCTTTCCCCATAAGGAGCTGGGCGAGGCCAGGCCTCACCGGGAAAGGACGCAGTGGATCGCCTTCCCCTTGGCGAGCCGGGGCGGGCTCCCCTCCCCCAGCCGGAGCCAGGGCGGAGGGCGGCGCTCGCGGGCCAGGAGCCTGGTACCCAGAGCAGCCGGCTCCGCAGCCTCGTGCGCCCCATCCCCCGCCTGCCCAGCCCGGCCCGCTCACCTCGGCCCGGGCCGGCTCGGGCCCCTGCACGCCAGCGGGCTGCGGCTGCAGTTGCTGGGCAGCTGCCGGCGGTTCCTTGTTCCGGTGGCTAAGGTCTTCGTCCGGACCGGCCCGGACCCCGACCGCGGACCACAGCAAAGGAACCAGCAAAAGAAGCAGCAGCCGGGGCGCCGATGCGCGGCCGCTCCCCCGGGCGGCCATCCCGCCCGCCCAGCCGCCCGCGCACGGGCGCCGCAGGAGGAAGTGCCGGTGACGGGAAGCCGCGACCCGGAGCCGCCTGGGCGGCGCGTCCGTCACGCCCCGCCGCCGCTCAGAGAGCAGCCCGCACCATGCGGGTGGTGGGAAAGGACGGCGAGAGGTTAGAGGCAGGCCGCGTTCGCGGCCGTACGACTGGCAGTCACCCTCACCCGCCAAGGCCACACGACTCCTCTAACTGCCTCCGTGCGGCCCTGCCCCAACTCCGGGCCCCGCCCCCTATCCCTGACGTGCTCCCATTGGCCCGGCGTCTGCCTCGGCGTCGTGACGTCCTCGGGCAGGTTGAGGTGCGGCTCGCACGCTCCTCCCATTGGACCCGGCACTCCAGCAGGTACCCAGGGCGGTTTGATAGTTCCCTGTGGGCATCTTTCCCGCGCCCCACCTGGAACCCGGCTCCCCTCTCTGTGCCTCACTGTCCCAGGACTGCTCAGCTATTACTTATGCTTTCTTTAGCGCCTTCGGCCTTAATATCCAGACCCGCCTTTGCCTACTCTCGGCCTTTCTTAGATGTTAAATGAGTTCCAGCGCCGCTGGTTACGTGGCACTTTCCTGCAGAAACTGCCATACCTAGCCGGGTTGGGCGTGACAACCTACTGCATAGAACGTTCTTAAGGATTCAGAATGCTGTTGTTTTTTGAGCTTTGTAATGGGTTTCAGAAATAGATAAAAAAAATTTTTCAAGCCTTGTTTTAAGATATTATTGCCCATAAATAGCCCCAAACCAAAATCGTGTAACTGGTCCTGGAATACCTTTCCGTTTTGGATGCTCCGGTTTTGTGCTGCACCTTGGACTGGCCTCTTAAAACATCTGGCTTTTGAAATTGAATGTTGAGCACTTTTGCACGATGGAGAGCACTTTTGATCGATGGAGGTCGAAGTGGGCAAGGCTAAAAGACATGAAAGAATGATTGGTTCGGCTGGAGAATTTATTTACATCTTATGATAAGAAAAGTTCATCTACTTAGTTACCAAAAGTTTAAGAGATCCAACCCCTGGTTTTAAAAACGAACGAATAGTTTTAACCATGTACCAGGCACTATTCTAAGTACTTTACATGTATTTGCATATATTAAACCTGTATAGGGTAAAGAGGTAACGAAGTTTATGACTAATGAAACAAGAAATTAATCCACCAAAACAGTCTGTGGCAAAGGGTGTAAATTTACTTTGAATTAATTGATGATAACATTTTGTTATATGTGTTAGTAAAGCTGTTGTCCATGTTGTTCTTCCTGTCTGTAATTCCCTTCTTCCATTCTTTCCTTGCAAAGTCCTACTGCTATTGTCAAACTTGTTTAAAAAGACTCTATGTCGTCCCCAAAACCTCCCCTTACAGAATTCATCCTTAACTTATGCTTCTGGTATTGTGTAAGTAACAGGATGTCTCCTACACCATTTTGAGTGCAACTCTTGTTTCATCCCTGGAGTGCAAATATTTGAACCTTCATAATGCAGAACTAACAAAAATGTTAGAAGTCCATATTCCTGTAACCACCTCCCCTTAATGCATGCAAGATTTGCCTTGCTTAAGAGGGACATGAGCCAGGCATGATGGCGCACACCTATAATCCCAGCTACTGGGGAAGCTGAGGCAGGAGGATCACAAGTTCAATATCAGCCTCTGTGATTTAGGGAGACCCTGTTGTGAATATGAACTGGTTGTGTCCGTGATTGCTGGAAGGTGCTTGATTTATTTTCCGGGATTAGTTGCCAGTGGCTCTCTCACAGGAAGGGCTCCTGGCCAAATTCCAGTCACTTTAGCAGATAGTGAGAAGTCGTGGTGTACAGAGCAGGATGCTGAAGCACTGGCTGCTGAGCATGAAGTAGCTCAGAGGAGAAGCAGCAAAGCTGTTTAGCAGGAGATGGAGATAAAGCAATAATAGAGAGAAAGAATTGTCCCAAAGGGGTAACTGGTACAACCAGTGTCAGAGTCTGGGCTGGAGTGGAATTTGTCCATCCTGTTCCAGTGTCACCCTGATCCCAGGGCCCTCCAGCTCTGCCAGTTGGGCACCAAGTGTCTGATTCCAATGTGATTGACTATTTCTCTTCCCCCATAACTACCTCCTGAATCCCAGCTCAGTAGTGCTACATCAGGGCTGGATTCAGGTTTTACCACCTGGGAAATTTAGAGTCATTATCCTTCTATTATTTGCTGGACTAAATTCCTTAAAGGAAAAATAAAAAATAAGAATAAAAACATAGGAGAATTTTTGATGTCTTTATTGAAGAACAATTGAAGTTACTTATTTGACTCCTATGCAATGAGGGTGTGGGAAAATCAGCAATTCCAGATGAGTTTTTAAGGGCTATCCTGCATAGATAGAGTCTCACTAAAATGTAAGCACTAGCAAGTACCCTTGTGGTAAGAAAACCTCCTATATTTTAGAAAACCTCCTGTATTTTATTTTATTTATTTATTTTTGATGCTGGGGATCAAACCCAGGACTTTGTGCATGCTGAGCACATGCTCTGCCACTGAGCTATATCCCTAGTTTTGGGTTTTTTTTTTTTTTTTTTTCCTTTCTTCCTTTCTTCTTTTTGGTACTGGGGATTGAACTCAGAAGTACTTTACATTGGAAAGAGAGTAGATAATGTCTTTCCCTGTGAACTGCATCTTCCAAGAATAAGAATACACAGAGAGGTAAGTCCAATATGCCCAGTTATCCTGTCCAAATTTACTCTGTGTCATCAGAGGTAAAATGGTAAGGAATTGAGAGAGGCCAGGAAATAGTTCTTATAGAAACCTGGAATGGAGGTTTCTATATCCCCAACCCTTTTAATTTTTTATTTTGAGGCAGGGTCTCACTAAGTTGCCTAGGCCCTCACTAAATTGCCAAGGCTCTCCTCAAACTTGCAGTCCTCCTGCCTCAGCCCCCAAGTGGCTGGGATTGTAGTTGTGCACCATCACACCCAGCCCCAGCTTATTTTAACTTTTTTTTTTTTATTCCTGCTTGTGTCAGTCAGCTTTCTGTTACTGTAACAAATACCAGAAATAATAAACTTATACAGAGAAAAAGGTTATTTTGGTTCACCATTTTGGAGGTTTCAATCCATGATCAATTGGCCCTGTTGCTTTTGGGTCCATAGGTCAAGGCAACACATCCGGTGGGAAAAGTGTGGTTTAGCAAAGCCCTTCACCTCATGGCTGGAAAGGGAAAACAAGAAAAAGGAAGGGACTGAGGTTCCACTGTCTCCTTTGGGGACCACCCCCAATGACTGGAAGACCTTCAACTAAGCCCTGACTCTTAGTTTCTACCACCTTCCAAAAGCTCAATAGCACTAAGCTGGGGACCAAGTCTTTAATACATAGACTTCTGGAGAATACTTAAGATTTAAACTCTGGCATACCTCCTTAGTGGGTCTTAAGCCTTCTAGATGGTAAGTTTATGCCTTTTATCTTTATTGTCCCAGCATATTAACCAACATGGTAATGGTAATTTGTATCATTAGAGTAATAAACTTTTATCAAGTGCTTATTCTGACCCAGGCAGAGCAGTATGTTGCATGAGTTATCTGATAAGGTAGGAACTATTACCATTATTTTTACAACTGAGAAATGCAAGATTTGGGTCAAGGAATTTTTCCCAATTTATACAACTAGTAAGTGGCAGAATCATGCGCGATTTCTGTTTTTGAATTTATGGTGCCCTACGAACTGAAAATCCAATTCATGAAAATTCAAACATATAGAACAAGCCAATTAATACATGGTGAACATTTCCATCACCTGTTAGAGAATGTCCTTTCTCCATTCCAGGTTTCTATAAGAACTATTTCCTGGCCTCTCTCAATTCCTTACCATTCTACCTCTGATGACAGAGTAAATTTGGACAAAATAACTGGGCATATTGGACTTACCTCTGTGCATTCTTGTTCTTGGAAGATGCAGCTCACAGGGAAAAACATTATCTACTCTCATCAGTGACTGCCCCAAACCCAGCACTATTTGCAGCAGAGTGGAACAACTTCTGAATCTGAAAGTCAGTATGAGACCAGCCCACCTGGCTACCAGACCTAAACCACTCCTTCCAACCTGACCTCCTGTTTTTCTTACTCTTTGATTTTATCCTCAACTTTTCAGAATTAGCAAAGAAGTGGTTCATTTCCTGAACTCTCTGAAAAATCACCCTCCGCATCCCAGAATCATCAAAGGATGAATTAAAGGGTCCCCCCACTTTTAATAGTTCATGGAATAAAGGCTTGTTAAAGAAGATGCCAGGCAGGGAGAAATAAAAAGGGAGAATAGGAAATGTAAACCAGAAACTTCACACTGAGTCAGTTGAAGATCATTCATTCAAAATTAAAGCAAAGGCATTTGACCAACTGAAATGTAAGTTAATGACAAATAGCAATCTGCAACTTGACCTTCTTGACTTTTTAAAAGCACATCTAATACATGAAATAGAGCATAATAATACCCGTAGGCATGATAAGCCCCTTGAAGTGATGAGAGTCTGTATCCTTCTTGGTAAGCTCAGCTGGCCCAGGGCAAGTCCCAAACAACATCGAACATAAATTAAAAATGTTTCCTTCATTAAAGGCAGTTCAGAACTAATTCATGGAATTTCAGAGGTTCCTAACTGGAAAACCAGGTTAAAAATTCCAAAATGAGCTGGGCACGGTGGCGCATGCCTGTAATCCCAGCACTTGGGGGGGCTGAGGCAGGAGGTTCGCGAGTTCAAAGTCAGCCCCAAATATTTTCTTGTCAGCTCTATGTGGATGTTTCACAGGCATTTCAAACAAAGCATGGGCAAGATAGGTCTCTTGGTTTCCCTTCAAAAACCTGTTCTTCCTTGAAGTTCCTCATCTCTTTAAATGCAACCAGCATCTGTCCTATTGGATTTCTATCACCTCCTCAAACATCACATTCAGTCTACTGGTTTTGTTGTTTCTACCTCTAAAATAAATCCTGAATCTGTTCATTTCTTTCTCCACTATTACCACATTTTCCAAATCATGTGTCATTTCTCACCTGGACTGTTAAATAGCCTTCTAACTGGTCTCCTTCTGTTCTTGCCAATTTATAATCTAACCAGCATCCAGAAAGAGGTTTAAAAAAAAAATCCATTTTCCTGCTTAAAATTCTCCACTGACTTCTAAATGAGTCCTAAGCCCCTATCTCTGAATGAAAGAGAGTTCTACCTAACCCCTGCCTCTCCGTGTGACCTCATCTCTTGTCTTTCTCCAAGAGATGGCTTTTCTCTTGGTCGCCATGCCCAGCCAAGCTTGTTTCTACCTCAGACCTCTGTTCTTACTGTTTTCTTTTCTTAGAACATTTTTTAAAAGGTCTTTCTTTCTTTCTTTCTTTTTTAAAGGGGTCTCCAGCCCTGTCTGAAGTAAGCATCCATTATCCTTTGCTGGTTAATTGTTATAATGGGGAACATGACTCCAAATTTATCAGATATTCCAAATTTTCAAGAGAGAAGACAGAATGCTGAGTTTTTATGCAAAATCTCCTAATTTTTTAAAATATTTATTTATTTACTTTGGTTGTACACAATGCAATGCATTTTATGTTTACGTGGTGCTGAGGTTCGGGCCGCACAGGCGTGAGGCGAGCGCTTTGCCGCTGAGCCACAACCCCAGCCCGCAAAATCTCCTAATTTTTGAAAGTTGTCATTTGTATCAAACTAGGATTCACTGAATAAAAATCCCAAATCAAATTAGCAACAATTAGAAATGTTTCCTTCATTAATTGTGGTTCAGAATTAACCCAGCAGCCCCACAGAGATCAGGGATCTAAGTTCCTGCTAGTTTTGTGCTCTGTCATTCTTAGGGTGTGGTGCTTATCTTTATGACCCAGTATGACTGCAAGAGTCCTACCATCTAAGTTCCAGACAGCAGGATGGAACAGTGACAGGAAAAAAAAGGGGGACACAAGGTACCCCTTAGGCATGATTTAAGGGAGTTGCCACAGAGCTACAGTGCTTACATCTTATTGGCTAAGTCTTAGCCACATGACCACAGCTAGCCCCAAGGGAAGTTGGGAAATGTAGTTTTTTTTGTCAGGGATTTTACTACAGAGAATAAAGGGAGAAAGTCTACTGGGATCAGCAATTAACAGTCTATGTTATAGTGACTATATCATTCAGAATCCTCCAGAGAAACAGAACTCTTTAGAGTGGCCAACAGCCTGGAAGCACAGGCAATATTTTTATGTTATTTTCCTGAGACAGAATTCCTTCTTTTCAAAAAAAAAAAAAAAAAAACTTAAATTTTATTCTCAAGGCATTCAACTGATTCTATGAGGCTCACCCACTTTATTGAGGGTAATCTCCTCTATTTAAAGTCAACTGATTATAAATGTTAGTCACATCTACAAATTTTTTTCACAGCAACATCTAGATTGGTGTTTTAATAAAAGGCTAATCCCTATGGTTTAGCCAAGTTGATACATTAAGTTTACCATTACAGTAATTCAAAATATTTTTTAAAACTGTGGCATAATAGTACTTCACTATGAGCTGGGTTTGACTTGGAACCTGCCAGTTTGCAGTCTTTTCTTTACATGATGGAGCAAAGAGGTTGGCTCTTAATATGCCCACAGTGTAAAAATAATTCATCATTTAGCTGGAATCATACATACATCAGGACAAGAGCTCTGCAGTAAGTTTCAAAGTCCCACCCTTCCTGGGAGACTGTTCATAAATAGATAGCCCTGGTTTGTTTGTTTGGTTTTCTTTTAAATTACTTGGCCAATGGAATGCTATTTGATAAACAAAACATTTTTCTCCCAGGCCCCTTTCCAACTCATTAAATTATTTTCACTGTAAAACCCAAACTTCTGATGTTAAGTAGTGATTTAGAGAGTCAGTGGAGGTGGGTGGGGGGAGGGAAGGGGGGGGATGGTAATGAACTAGAGCAAAGAAAAAGCCCCTGGGCTTTTCCAGCCTATAATCACCCACACTCTCCTTACACAGTTCTTTTCAACTTGTGTTTCTCTTTCAAAGTTGACCTTGAAACGGCCTAGAAAATGGAGGCATTCTGTGAAAGCTGTTTTGCCACTAATTCCTATGCAAGTTTTACATATTATGAAAAATTATTTTGTTGCTTATATGGATCATAATTGTTTTTCCTAATTTTTAAAAACATTGTTTATGGGGCTGGAGTTGTGGCTCAGCAGTAGAGCACTTGCCTAGCACGTGTGTGGCCTGGGTTCGATCCTGAGCACCACGTAAACATAAATGCATTGCATTGTGTACAACTAAAGCAAATAAGTAAATACTAAAAAAAAAAAAAAAAAAAAAAAAAAAAAAAAAAAAAAACATTGTTTATGATGTCTCTCATTGTAATACTGCACATGCTTACACAGCTTTTCTGTGTCTATTTGAGCAATTTAATTACTATATATGTGACTGAAATGGGTCCTTGTAAGCATTGGCATATAAATTGCGTAACTTAGGAATCCATAGTTTTAATTTTATTAAAATTTGAGAAAATAGAACTAAAATTATTTTGGGAAACTATGCATCTTCTTTATGTTTCTTAATTTTGTTGGAGGACAGATAGTTGCAAATGGTGTGAATACAAAGTTAAGGGAATAATTCTATAAAATGGGCCCACTGTGCCCACCCCCACATGCTGTCTTTTCCAAGAAGCAATTTACCTGCAGCCCTGCCTGCTCTAAGTGGAGTGGCTATGTCACATTCCTCAGCAAACTACTGTTATCTGCAGGACAAATGTCAGCCCGAAACAATGTTACCCTGAAGGGGGAGACTTTTGTGATCCTTTTCACAGACCAGATCCTGAAACTCACAGGGATATGGACAATTCCTCCTAACCATAAAATGTGTAAGAATTTATGGTTAAGAATTTAATTAGAACTGGTCAGCATGGGTCAAGGTGACCTAGAGTTGTGATGGCAGTGGGGACTTGAAAGTCTTATGCCACCCTGCTGTCAGTCAAAAGTCAAGAGATGAAGCTGGGCGGGACTCTCTGGAAACTCTTCTGGGATCCCCAATAAAACTAGAGTGCAAAAGAGGCATCCTGTCCCCTCTACTCTCTGAGAAGACCCACTCTCTCTCTTGAGATTACCCCCTTTCTTTCCTTTCTCTTCAATAAACTCATGCCTGTTACTCTGAGCAACATGTCTGAAATCTTTCTGACTTGATCACAAGAATTGGGGTTTGAAGGGGGGCCTTTGCTCTACTTCAGTTTCTCAGAAGGCCCTAGCTCTGTGACAATTTCTGCAATAAGTTTGTTTTACGCAACTACCATCACACAAAAATAAAAACAATTATAATTCAATGGATCTTGGTGAGATTTCCATAGGAAGCAAATTTGGTTTAAGTTCTTTTCTCCTTTTCAAAAGGAAGACATCTTTATTGTGATTTTGTTTCTACTGTTAAATTTCATTGAAAGCTGTCATTCCCAAAGAAACCAAAAATAGAAAGTGGGCCTATATCTTTGTGGTCATTTATCTGATCTTTGAAAAATAACTCTTTGTACTTGAAAATCATAGAATGCTGACAGAGAACAATTTGACAGGCTTCCAGTACTTGACTTTGATCTCATTTGAATGAATTTTTGTCAAACTCTTGTTTTCAATAGCAAAATCTATAGTTTTAATGAGGATGCCACTCATTGAAGGCATTGTCCCAAATTGTTCTTTTGTGACATCAGTCTTGGACCAAATGCAAACCTTATGCCATATTCTGTGCTGTAGCCTACAGTAGTACATTGTCTTACTATTAACATATATGAAATGCCTACTACCTGATACATTTTGTCTGGAATGCATTAAGAACATGCATTTTCTTGGATTTCTTGTTCTTTTTCTATACTCCTTAAGCATTCATGGGTATACATTAACTTTCATCAAGACATGTAACAAAAATCAGTGATATTTTTACCTATGTTCAGACCTGGCAACATAATTTACTGAGCCCACTGCAAAATAAAAAAAAAAGTGGCATCTCCCCCCACTCAAAAAGCAGGAAAAAACCATAGTAAAAGATGCTGATGCTAGGTGTGATGGTGCATGCCTGGAATCCCACCCACTCAGGAGGCTGAAACCAGCAGATTACGAGTTCAAAGCCAGCCTCAGCAACAGTGAGGTGCTAAGCAACTCAGTGAGGCCCTGTCTCTAAATAAAATACAAAATAGTGCTAGGGATGTGTCTCAGTGGTTGAGTGTCCCTGAGTTCAATTACTGGTACCCTCCTCCCCCCAAAAATGCTGCTATAATAGGGATAATGGAGTTACATGATTAACCACATAAACTAAAAATTGCCAAAATAATATTTTGTTGTCATAATTTTATATTATATATTAAGCTAATAATTTATTAATATGATAATATTAAAATTTTTCTGGCTCCCTTTTCTGCAAATTCATCAAAAACTATACATTTCCTTTCTTTTTTTTATTCAATCTTGTGTTTAATGGAGTATTTTAAGGACATATAACTTTGTGAGGAAATAGATAATTTATTATAAAAATGCCTTGCATAATATTTTGTTTAGCAAAAAGATCTTTGTTCCAAAAAGGTGAAGTACAGGGGCTGGGGTTGTGGCTCAACAGTAGAGTGCTTGCCTAGCATGTGCACGGCCCGGGTTCGATCCTGAGCACCATGTAAAAACGGATTGTGTACAACTAAAGCAAATAAATAAATATTTTTTAAAAAAAGGTGAAGTACAGTATGCCTATTCAATTCTTGAGTGGGAAAATTAACATATCTGTTCATAAAATGTTTACCAAAACAAAAAATTAACATTTTTCCTTATTAATACCCAGATAGATTTTTAGAATGTAATTAATATTTCAGTAACAAGTTTAAAAACTTTTTAAATGATGTTATTACAATGTAGGCTTATTTTCAGGTACTTTTTAAAAAGTTAATAAATGAAGATGAATACTAGGAAAACATTATCAAACTTCAGTAAACTACTACTCCCCACTTTTACCCATTCTTTTTTAAAATTTTTTATTCAAAGTTGTTGTATACAATAGTAGTATGCATTATAATTCATAATAAACATATAGAGCATCTTTTTACAAAACACTGTTTGTATACAATTTGTACCATTCAAATCTTCAATCATGCATTTAGGATAATGACATCCATCTTATTCAACCACCTTTTCTTTTTTCCCCTCCATCCCCCTTTGCTCCCTTCCTTCCCCTCCCTCCCCTTTGACCTTTCTAGTGTTCCTCTAATCCTCCTATGTACCCGGACCCAACACCACTGTTAATCAGCCTCCTTATATCAGAGAAAACATTCGGTATTTGGATATTTGAGATTGACTAACTACACTTAGCATTATATTCTCCAACTTCATCCATTTCCCTGCGAATGCCATTATTTTATTCTCTTTTATTGCTGAGTAAAATTCCATTGTGTGTATATACCACATTTTCTTTATCCATTCATCCACTGAGGGACATCTAGGTTGGTTCCACAATCTAGCTATTGTGAATTGTGCTGCTATAAACATTGAAGTGGCTGTGTCACTGTAATATGCTGTTTTTAAGTCCTTTGGGAATAGACCCAGGAGTGGGATGGCTGGGTCATAGGGTGGTTCCATTCCCAGTTTTCCAAGAAATCTCCATACTGCTTTCCATAACAGTTGCACCATTTTGCAGTCCCACCAGCACTGTATGAGTGTGTCTTTTCCCCCACATCCTCTCCAACATTTATTGTTGTTTGTGTTCTTAATAGCTGCCATTCTGACTGGAGTAAAATGAAATCTTAGAGTAGTTGTGATTTGCATTTCTCTAATTGCCAGCGATGTTGAGCATTTTTTTCATGTATTTGTTGATTAATTGTGTATCTTCTGAGAAGTGTCTTTTCAATTCTTTAGCCTATTTATTGATTGGGTTATTTGGTTTTTTTGGAGTTAAGTTTTTTGAGTTCTTTATATATTCTAGAAATTAGTGCTCTATCTCATGTGCATGTATTAAATATTTGTTCCCAAATAGTTGGCTCTCTATTCACCTCACTGATTCTTTCTTTTGCTGAGAAGAAGCTTTTTAGTTTGAATCTATCCCATTCATTGATTCTTGATATTAATTTTTGCGCTACAGGATTCTTATTAAGGAACTTGGGGCCTAATCGGACATGTTGGAAATTGGAGCTTACTTTTTTTTCTATTAGGCGTATTGTCTCTGGTCTAATTCCTAGGTCCTTGATCCACTTTGAATTGAATTTTGTGCATGGTGAGAGATAAAGGTTTAATTTCATTTTGTTGCATATGGATTTCCAGTTTCCCCAGCACCATTTGTTGAAGAGGCTATCCTTTCTCCACTGTACATTTTTGGTGCCTTCGTCTAATATAAGATAGCTGTATGTATTAGTCTCTGTGTCCTCAATTCTGTACCACTGGTCTACCAATCTGTTTTGGTGCCAATATCATGCTGTTTTGTTACTATTGCTCTATAGTATAATTTAAAGTCTGGTATGGTGATGCCCCCTGCTTCACTTTTCTTGCTAAGGATTGCTTTGGCTATTCTGGGTCTCTTATTTTTCCAGATGAATTTCATGTCTGCTTTTTCTATTTCTTTGAGGAATATCATTGGGATTTTGATTGGAATTGCATTAAATCTGTATAATGCTTTTGGTAGTATGGACATTTTGACAATATTAGTTCTACCTATCCAAGAACAAGGTAGGTCTTTCCATCTTCTGAGGTCTTCTATAATTTCTTTCTTTAGTGTTCTATAGTTTTCATTGTGGAGGTTTTTCACCTCTTTCGTTAAGTTGATTCCCAGGTATTTTATTTTTATTTTTTTATGCTATTGTAAATGGGGTAGTTTTCATCATTTCCCTTTCAGAGGATTTGTCACTGATGTACAAAAATGCCTTTGACTTATGGGTATTGATTTTGTATCCTGCTACTTTGCCAAATTCATTTACTAGTTGTAAAAGTTTTCTGGTACAGTTTTTTGGGTCTTCTAAGTATATTATCATGTCATCAGCAAATAGTGCTAATTTGAGCTCTTCTTTTCCTATCTGGATCCCTTTAATTTCTTTCATCTGTCGAATTGCTCTGGCCATAGTTTCAAGTACTATGTTAAATAGCAGTGGTGAAAGGAGGCATCCCTGTCTTGTTCCAGTTTTTAGAGGGAATGCTTTCAATTTTTCTCCATTTAAGATGATGTTAGCTTGGGGCTTTGCATATATAGCTTTTATGATGTTGAGATATGTTCCTGTTATTCCTAGTTTTTCTAATGTTTTGAACATAAAGGGATGTTGTATTTTGTCAAATGCTTTTTTCTGCATCTATTGAGATGATCATATGGTTCTTATTTTTTTTTTATTTTTATTTTTTTGTGGTACCAGGGATTGAACTCAGGGGCACTCGACCACTGGGCCACATCCCCAGCCCTTTTTTGTATTTTATTTAGAGACAGGGTCTCACTGAGCTGCTAAGTGCCTCGCCATTGCTGAGGCTGGCTTTGAGCTCATGATCCTCCTGCCTCAGCCTCCCAAAGTGCTGGGATTACAGGCATGCGCCACTGTGCCCTGCTTGGTTCTTATCTTTAAGTCTATTGATGTGATGTATTATGTTTATTGATTTCCGAATGTTGAACCAACCTTGCATCCGTGGGGTAAACCCCACTTGACCGTGGTGCACTATCTTTTTGTATTCAATTTGCCAGAATTTTGTTGAGGATTTTTGTATCTATGTTCACTAAAGATATTGGTCTGAAGTTTTCTTTTTTGGCATAATTGACATGAAATTCATGTCATGCAATTTCTTTTATTCAAAATGTGACTGAAGCAACACCAGTCACTCTTGGCAAATGCAAGATAAGAAGTCAATTTTGATAATTTTTCATTTTGAAGAGGATCTTTATGCTGGTACAACTGTTAAGAATAGCTTAGCCAGGTGCGGTGGTGCACGCCTGTAATCCCAGCACTTGAGAGGCTGAGACAGGAGGATCACAAGTTCAAAGCCAGCCTCAGCAATGGCGAAGCACTTAGAAACTCAGTGAGACCCTGTCTCTAAATAAAAATACAAAAAAGGGCTGGGGATGAGGCCCAGTGGTCGAGTGCCCGGTACCAAAAAAAAAAAAAAAAAAAAGCTTAGACTGACAACACACAGATAAATTTCTGATAAATTATATTATATCAAAATATCAATTTTAGTACTTCAGTAGTTGTTGATTCTTGTGGAAATTTTTTTTCTAAACAGATTTAACTCTTCATACAAGTTAATTTATGTAAGACTGAAATTAATTTTAAATATAAATTTTACAATGGCATTTTAATATTTCTGCAGACATAAGGAAATGTTTCCTCAAATCTGTGGAGGTCACACAAGAAACTGAAAGTGGCTTCATAATTTAAACATAAGATTCAAGTGGTCAGTTTATGCATTTTGTCATTGTATCTCCAATTACAACAGAAAAAATTTAAATTGTCTTCCTTATAAACAATCGATTCATTCTTTTTTATTTTTTGGTACCAGGGATTGAACCCAAGGGCACATCTCCAGCCTTATTTTGTATTTTATTTGGAGACAGGGTCTCACTGAGTTGCTTAGGGACTTGCTAACTTGTTGAGGCTGGCTTTGAACTCTTGATCCTCCTGCCTCAGTCTCCCAAGCCACTGGGATTACAGGTGTGGGCCACAGTGCCCAGCTTGATTCATTCTTCATATACAAATGTTCTTGAAGCCGGGTGCGGTGGCGCACACCTGTAATCCTAGCACTTTGGGAGGCTGATGCAGAAGGATCGCGAGTTCAAAGCCAGCCTCAGCAAAGGCAAGGCACTGAGCAACTCAGTGAGACCCTGTCTCTAATAATATACAAAAAAAAAAAAAGGGCTGGGGATGTGGTCCAGTGGTCAAGTGCCCCTGAGTTCAATCTCCGGTACCACCAAAAAAAAAAAAAAAAAAAAAATGTTCTTGAACCAAGTCCTGTGGTACACCTGGAGTTCCAAGCTAATAGGGAGCTAAGATGGGAGGGTCACTTGACCAGCTTGGTTCCTCTTATAGAAAGAAGAAAAAAAGTGTTTCTTTTTTTCTGTAGAATGTGATAATTTTTAAATGTAATTTCTTTTCAGTGTTGTGGGTCAAATCTAGGGCCTTGTACATACTAGGCAACTACATCCCCAGCTCAGTGTGTGTGTGTGTGTGTGTGTGTGTGTGTGTTTCAGAGATAGATTTGCACTTGTGTTACCCAAGCTGGTCTTGAACTCCTGGGTTCAAGTGAGCCTCCCACCTCAGACTCCTATGTAGCTGGGACCACAGGTGCTCACCACTGGGTGTGACTCTAACTGCAATTTCTGTTTCTAAGCCTATGATTATTTCTTTGTAATGTTGCTCTAGTTTTCAAAACTAGAGAATCTAAATCCTGTAAGAATTCTAATAGTTCCCTGATATGCTTTTTGGCCATGTTTGTGTATATGCTGAAGAGTTAACATCTGTGCAAGTGATGCAGGGATCAGTTCTGGGGAGGGATGGGCAAGTTCTGGCAAGTTCCCTGTGACAGCCTCTTCTTATGTCGGGAACCATCGCCACTGCTGCCACCACTGCTGCTTCTGCTGCTATGCCTGCCCAAGTCCTGGCCTAGCTGCATCCTGGATGTCCTTGAAGCATGTGTTGCATATGGGGTGTCACACTACCTGAGCCCTCTGCACACACACATGCATTATAACCTGGTGTTCCCACTGCTCACAGGCATGCTCCATTGTCCCATTGGATTTCACTTACCAAACACAAGTTCAAAGATAAAATTATGAAGAATTTCAAGATAGCAACAGCAAAGAATTAAATGGAGCTTGGGTCCCTCCTGTGAGGGAGGCCTTGTGCAACTGCACAAGTCACATGCCCTTGAAGCTGACCCTGCATATGGTCATATAGTCCATTATGCATTAGGATTTGGGCTGTATATAGAAGAGTGACTGACTGGGAAATGATGGGCACTGATAGATTTCCTCCATGACCTACATTTTAAAGCAATAGGTTGTTGATAAAGCTGCATCCTCTTTCTACTAAAATGCATGCTGTTTGAGAATAGGAATCTTGTCTTATATAATAACCTTATATTTCCCTCAGGGTCTGCATCTGTGTGTTGCATGTTGTAGATGTTAAGTGAATGTGTTTGAATAGATAAATTGTTCTTCTTCTGTTTTCATAGGTGTAACTTGTAAAGTTGTAAATAGATAGGCATTGCTTTTATTTAAGATATTCAACTGATCTAAGTTGTGTAATAAACTTAGAGGATACAAGGTCACCAAAGATATTACTAACCAAAATTATAAATGAGGGGCTCAAAATAGATTGGGGTAAATGTATAATACAATAGACTAACAAATTATTTAGAAAATTCAGGGATTTTGCTGTTTTTCCCATCTGCAAGCTTCTGTAACCTTTTAAGCTTGATTTCATGGAAGGTAACTAACAGAAAATGTCCTCAGATTTCACGCTCAGAATCAGACTAATGAGTTTGGGAAGGAAGAATCCATTCCTATCTCTTTGTCCCTTCCTCTCAATTGCTTTAATCCCTAGTTGCATGGCTATCCTGAAATCTAATGTTTGCTTCCATGTCTCAAAAGCAAAATTATGAAAGGAAATCCTACAGATAATTTCAGATGGAAAAGGAGAGAGGTGAATTGGAAGTACAATTTGACTGTGACAATTAGGTGGAATATTGATTCATCTGGGTAAACTAAGCCCATCCTTTATTAATTTTTGACTATGGGCCATATTTTGCACTGAAAATTATTTGCTTCTGTTCCAATAGGACAAATTCAAAGGAGGGGTAACATTATGGAAGAACAAGTTAAATTCTTTCCCATTTACTAGATTACATGATTCCTCTAGCATGGGCTCTTAAAAACCTCAAAGATTTTACACAATCCTACATGTCAAAGTCATGGTCAGAGTTAATAGCAGATCATGGGTAAAAGGTCTAGAGGTCAGAAAGGAAGAAATCTAAAAGTGCTAATTACATTTTTAAGTTTATGAGAGGTACAAATATTAAAGGTATAGTCTTCAAGTTAAAGACTGAAATACACGCTGTTTGAGAGTAGGAATCTTGTCTTATATAACCTTGTATTCCCCTCAGGGTCTATGTCTGTATGTTGCATATTGTGGACGTTAAGTAAATGTGTTTGAATAGATAAATTGCTCTTCTTCTGTTTTCATAGGTGTAACTTGTAGAGTTGGAAATAGATAAGCATTGCGCATACACACATATTCCAATTTCCCATGAATGCTGCATATGTCTTATAAAACCTGATAAAAGGATGTAAGTGGGATCATGACATTTTAGGAACACCTAAACGTTCCTTTTGACTAATTTAATTCTGGTCCCTATTTCTCAGAATGGTCATTGGATACTTGGTAGTTTAGATACACACATCTGGATGATTGCTTTTCACGTGTCAATATAAATTGTGTTCAATGTTTGTAAGGAAAACACATTGCAATTCTGTAACAGTAAAGCAATGCAGGGAACTAGTAATTTATGGAGATAACAGTGACAATAAATTCATTCATTTCATAAATATCAAGTATCTACTACATACCAGTCACTCTTCTTGTGCTGAGGATACATTTGTGAACCAAACCAAACCAAACCAAAAATCCTGCCCTCATGTAGCTTAGATTTCATTATAGGAACACAGACAACAAATGACATGTGTAAGTGAAAAAGTACATTGCAGAGTTTTTCTTTTTAGAAGATGGTGCATCAGTTTGCTGTTGCTACAAACCACCTGAAAACTAGGTAGCTCAGAGCACGCATTTATTATTGGTCACTAGAGCAAAAGGAAATGAAAGCATGAGGTGGGGGGACACGCAAGCAACCCAGTGAGTGATTAGGTTGCAACTGCAACTTTAAATAGGGGGTCACCTTGCTGAGAAAGTGACTGTGATAGGCAGTCTTAGATGGTCCCCAATAATCCCCATCTCTGAGTCTTTCTTGTATAATCCTCTTTCTTTTAGTGTAGGTTTGACTAACATAGATTATGGCCAAAGCGACAGGATGCTATTTCCAAGACTCAGTTATACCCTTTTTGGACACCTTTGCTTGACAGAAGCTGGTACCACACCAGGAGGTGTTCTGGAAGCAGGTGCATGTGGCAAGGAACTGAGGTAGGCCCCCAGCTCTCAGTTTAGTAGTCCCTCGGGAACTGACTTCCTGTTAACAACCCAGGGAGTGAGCTTAAAAGGGGTCTTCACTATGTTGAGTTTACAGATGAGTCCATAGCCCTGGTGACACCTTGATTTCAGAGACTATCCAGGCAGAGGCACCCAGCTAAGCTGTGTCTATAATCCTGACCCCAGAAGCTATAAGTTAATAGATGTCTGTTGCTTTAAGCTGCAAGATTTGGAGTTCTTTGTTACACAGCAATAGATAACCAATACAGTGATGTTTGAAGAAAGTGAAGGAGGCACCATGTGGCTATCTGGGGGAGGGGCATTCAGGGAGTAGGAACAGCCAGTGCAAAGGTCCTGAGATAGTAGCATGACCAACATTTACAAAGAATAGCACAAAGGCCTGTATGGAGCAAGCCTGAATGAGGGCTTTTTTATAAGGAGCCAGATGATGGGGCCTAGTGGTTAGTATAAAATCTCTAGGCTTGATCTGAGAGAAACTGGGAGCTGGAGAGGGCATGCTGTACCATGACCTCATTTATGTTTTTGAAAGATTACACTGGCTTGTGTTGTGAATCAGCCACAGCAAATAAGGGAGACCAATTAGGAGTCTGTTACAATAATCTAGGCAAAAAATGATGGTAGCCCACACCAGAATGATAGTATAGTGGTGACAGCACGGATGGATTGTGAACATATTTTAAAGGTAGAGCCCCTGAATGGTTTGTGGGGTGTCAGAGAAAAGCCAAAAATCCTCATGGTTTTTAGTCTAAGTTAAAAAAACAAAAAAGCGGGGAAACTATAGGCAGATTAGGTAAGGTGTGAGGAAAATAAGAAATTTACCTTTAATCATGTTGAACTTAATATATCTATTAGACATCAAAGCGAGATATTAAGTAGGAGATTGGATAGATGGGTCTAGAGTTTGGCAGTGATATCTGGCCTAGTATGTAAATTTGGAGTTCTCAAAATGAAAATAGTATTTAAAATCATGAGACTAGCTGGATGCAGTGGCGCACGCCTGTAATCCCAGCACTTTGGGAGGCTGAGGCAGGAGGATCTCGAGTTCAAAGCCAGCCTCAGCAATGGCGAGGCACTTAGCAACTCAGTGAGACCTGTCTCTAATAAAATACAAAAAAGGTCTGGGGATGTGACCCAGTGGTCGAGTGCCCCTGAGTTCAATCCCCGGTACCACACAAAAAAAAAAAAAAAAAAAAAAAAAAATTGCAGCCTGGAGGCCACTGAGGTTAATGGTCAAGAGTTTAAAGCAAGCTGTGAACAGACAGAACTCTCGCATTCTGCATCATGTGTATGCAGAGGGAGAGCCGGGTTTCACCAGACTGGGGGAGGCAAGAGAGTTGACAGATACTGATTATGATCTACTTGGAACTTAAGCAAGGTAAGGTGATAAGAGAAGACTGTGAGCAATGAAGGACAATGAAAATGTGATAAGATAAATAAATTGGAGGTTCTAGTGGGGTTGAAAAATTGCTGGATTGCAGTACTGGGAAAATGAGCTGGGTAGTCAGAAAGGAAGCAAAACACCATCTTTATTTGGGGCCTGCAATCTGACCACTGTATTGTTTGGTGATCATTTACCTATGAACCACTAAACTTGTGCGTGTGGGAGGACAGGTGTTTTACATAGATTGCTTCCATCTTCTGCTCTACTCTTAGGAGCTCTCCCCGTGAGATGACCACATGAAATCAAATCTCCCTTTGTTTCTAGAGTGAACAGAATTTGCAGACAGGGAGGCAGCATGATGAGCAGGGTCTCTGTGGAAGGTGGTGTAGTTTGTACACTGTGCAAAGAACACCAGGCTGAGGGAGCAAGTGGGGCTGAGAGCCAGTCTGAGCTCTGCTAATCCCGCTGCAGCCCTCTGCCCAGCTGCCTTTTGTGCCCACAAATCTCATGCCTGCTGTATTGGGGATGTTCTAAAGTGATGACTTTCCTAACCCACAGAGAGGCTGAGGAGCCCTGACAAAGATGAGCTTTTGCCCCGAGGGCTGGACGTAAGGGAAGGAAATTTGTCCTTCTGTTGAGAAATCCCTTGTGCACTGGTGTCCTCTAAGTGTTTCAAGTGTTCCATCTCTTTGAAGGAAGAGGCCTAATGTTATACCTTCTCAATTATGTGCATAGAGTAACTTTCTATAATACAATTTACATTTGAATAATTTAATTTTGCTTTCCCCTAAACCAATACATGCCTCTCTTAGGAGAGCTCTGCAATTTGAGAACAATGATGACTATGTCACATGCATTATTTACGGATTGTTGCCACTTCCATTGTCTTTTGTGTACCAGAAAATCCTCGGTTACACAATTATATTTATAAAAAACAGCTGGATTTTTTTTTCTTCTGCTAAGTAATGCAAAAGAGATGGAGGATACTGTCTTAGATAGGTTAAAGGAATAAAAACATTCTACTTGCCTTCTTCCTATTTTAAGATCTTCTTTAATGTATCAGTTCATTTTGAGATGCATGATCTGTCAATGGTTCTGGAGCTTCCAGAGTTCTTCAGTTTTGCAAATATTTACAGTTTTCTTATATTGAGTATTCATTAAATCCATACAAAAATATCTGCAAAGGTTTTTTTAAAAACAGGAATTTTAGTAATAACTACTCATTGAGTTAAAAATAATACAGAACATGGCTTTATAGAGACAAAGTAATTCATGCTTACTGTAAGCAAATATTAGTATGTGGGATGAGCTAGAACTTGGGAGACTTATCAAAAAAAAGGTCACTTTCAACATACTTTGATAGTCATTAGTGAATCCAGCGACTGCTGCTTTGAGGTAGTTCAGTATCATTTCCTTACCTTGATGGCAGCCTAGAATGAGAAGTTAAGGCTATTCACACATGAAAGTCAAGAATCTCTGCCTCCGTGCTATTTCTGGGTGGTCCTTGTGAAGAATTTGCAAGTCTTTGTGGTGCTCTCCCCTTAGATGCACAGAATTATTTTCACTTGCACAAAACAGTGCTGATTCTGCCCTTACAAGCACATCACATTTTCCCCCCTTTACTTTCTTTCATTTTTTTTCCCCCAGTGCTGGGGATGACTCAGGGCCTTCTGCATGCTGGGCAAGTGCTCTACCACTGAGCCACGTCTCTAGCCCCACACGATTTTCAATTATGCGCTATCAGTTAAGTTTTCACCAAAGGCCATGCTAGTTTGTTTGAACCCCCTTTGAAGACATCACTATTTCCTTTTTAATCTCCATCTAGAAATGCATTGTTTGGGCACAGAAGAGAAGTGAAAAGTAAGAGACAGGGGACAGTGTGCAAGAGACAGCAAGGACAAGGAACAGGAAACTGCAATGCTTTCTCATCGCTCCTGACAGAGTACTTTGTGATCATCTGTTCATTATTTTACTTCCAAGCACAGTAAGACTCCAGAACATCAGTCAAATCCTTAGGCTAACCTAGGTATAAAATTGCATGTTAAAGTAAAATACAACTTTTCCCTCAGAAATTTATTTAAAATTACACAGGCTAATTGTGTGGAAATTAAAACCAAACTAAAATATGCTTTACATTTCCAAAGTAGAAATGCTTTTGTTCCAGAGTCCTGATTCTGAGGATAGCAAATTCCAACTGACAAATGAAATGAATATGTCATATATTTGAACAGACTGAGCAATGTACTAAATTAAGTGGTATTTGCTTGATGGGAGAGAAGATGTTACATCGGAATTAATGAAAGAACTTCAGGATGTGTTTTGCTGTGCATGTATTTAGTTAGATTTAAAGGAATCAGTTTTAATCTGGGCTTACTACCCCAGGGATGGAGGTGAGGGAACGTATTCTTAGACTGTGCATTTGATGTGTCTGGTTAATAATGAGGTTCTTTCCTGGTTAGCAAGGCACAAATAAGTGCACTTAGTGGACTATAATGCAACATTTACATAAAAGGAGTAGGTTAATATCTCACCCAGGAAGCTAGAAAGTCCTATACCGCATGAATGTGCTCAGGCTATAGTATTACTATTCAAGATATAGTTTTCCTTTCATACTATGCATTTATTTCCCTTTGACTTAATCATGGATATTTTCTTCAGCATAAGCTATTTTAAGTGTAAACTTTATTCCTAGGTACCTCCAAATTCATTCTGTTAGTTGAAATGCACTCAGGTGACATGATCCAATTTGAATAACTACTGCTGAAGGAGGCCTCAGTGGTACCGGGTCCAGAGCATGTCCAGTTCAAAGAAGGCTTTTTATGCATAAATATAAAAATATTTTATTTTCCAATGCTTTCGCTTTTAAAGGACTCTCTTGAAAGGAGTGTCAAAGAAGAATTAAATAAGTTTTAAAACTTTCTATTAGGCTGGCTTGAGGGAGAGGTGAGTGGAAATGGCTTTGTTTCATAACTTTTTGAATTTCATAACTTTTCAACTGGTTTCGTAACTGGAGATTCTTGTGGCAATATGTGACAGTATAGATTAACCCCAACGACTCATCTTTCGCTAAAACTGTTGGTGTTAAATTATATGTTAATGTTATTTTCAAATGTTATTCTGCTGTAATTGAACTTTACCAATATTTATTGAACCCCTACTATATCCCTTACTATCTAGTGCTGTTCATTGTTGCCTAACAAGGTTTCCAGCGGCAGATGGTCTTGTCTCTTCTTGGTGTACATGTGTATGTGTGTGAAGCTGTCTGGACTTGGTTAGCATGCTTGTGAAACAGCTTGGAGAAATGTTGTCTACTTTTTTAAATCTGTTGGTTGGCTTTATAAAGCATGGCAGAAAGCAGAGGTGGCAACCCGAAGTCTGCCAGAAGCATTTCTTCTTTGAAGACACTCTGAAGATTTATCTGCTCCAGGGTATTGCTTTGTTCATTTGGTGAAGAATTTATGGAACAAAGAATTTCAAACGGTTCTGCTGAAAGTGCACTTTGGTTTCCAACTTCATGATCTCTAGGAATTGAACTTGTCACCTAACTTGCTTTCTTCATGACTGAGGTTCTCTCAAAACAAAAATGGCAGGAAAGCTTTCCTATGCTTTGGGTAGGAGACAAATTTGCTTTTGTAGAATTTGTGGCTGAGGAAAGCAGACAGGGCCTGGCTGAAGAAGACATATGTCACCACTAGCCACCAAGTTAAATTGTGGAACCCAAAGGTGACAGCCATGGAAATGTAGATCATCAGCTCTGCTAAGTAGTTAGGAGAAGAGACATATTCAAACCAATCTCCAAAAGGGATCCGATGGTGGCAGTGGATGACCACTCCTGAAATGGAAAAGAGGACTTCATGAGCATCTCAAGTTATGACAATGAAGTGTTACCAATTTAATCTCCAAATCATTCACACGTACTCTTAGGTTCCTTTGTCAATCATAAGCACAAAGGAAAGCCGGTTCCTCCAGCAGCCCTCTACAGTGGTCATTAAGAGCTCAGACCCTGGAGTCAGATCCCACATGTTCCAATCCTGGCTCTCCTGCTTACTAACTGTGTAACTTCAGAGGAGTTGCTTAATCTCATTGTGCCTCCGTTTCCTCATCTATAAAGTGAGGATTAGACTGTACTCATTTCATGTGAGCATCGTACCTGGAATAGGGCCTCACACAGAGTAAGCACTGGATAAATATAAAAAAAAAATAGTATTCCGTTTTTAGTATTTCAAGTAGCCTAATGAAAACTGTACTGGTGATACAAGCTAACTGGAAGGTCAGATTGTTGTGTTCTGTCTGGGATGATACTCACTTCATGGTAATACGAGCTATCATGCATGGATCAATATATCTGTGCACTGCAGTCCCCAAAGTGTGGGCACAGCATAAATCACAGACTGTCAGGACTTATGAGGCTGGAGAAATCTTCAGGGTGAGCCTTGTTTTACAGACAGGGAGATCAAGCCTTAGGAGGTGTCTTGTCTTTTCAGGACTGGGTATTTGGCATAGATGTTAGCTAACTAGGGCAGGAATGAAAATAATAAAGGAACACAGAGAGCTGACTTCTGAGGGTTAAAATCCACACGCAGTGGCTCCGAGAGATCTCACCAGCTTTATTTTTCCGGAGATTGCCGAGAATGACGTGGCACTTGTACTGATGGGCAGACGACCAGAAGAACATCATCATTCCCAGGATGTGGAACCAGCGTGCTTGCATCAACAGATTTTTCCCTATTATGTAGACTAGAAAACAGAGTCATCTTATTAGCCAAGGCCGCAAAGTTTCAGAGACTCTGGGGATTCAAAAATCATGTTATCCTGGCCTGATTTCCTCTGCACTAGGGAGACATGCTCAGCTGTGGGCAGCTTCAATGGCCGCTGGCAAGGAAGTCCATCCTGACACATTCTCTCGCCTTCTCCAAAGGCTTCAGGCACACACTCAGCTCCATCTCCCCTTGTGTGATCTACCTTTAGGTGGTGAGTCTGCTTTTTTTTAGCCTTCTTGCTTGCATTTTACTGTCAGGAAAACACTTTCTAAAGAAATCTCTGAGCTACTGTCCTGAGCCACTGCCAGGGACATTCGGAATGCAGAATACTGAGTTGACTGGCTCCAGCCAGTGAAGAAAGTCACTGGAGGTGAAGGCTGAGGGTGGACTCCTCACAGAGGGGAGAAAGCTCAAACTGCAAGACAAATAAGGTGAAGGTGTCCCCTTCTGGATCAGAAAGAACCCAGTGAAAGAGATTGTTTCAAGAGTAGAAACACTGAGAACTTCATCTTCTTTCTCTCTGGCTACCAAGAAGGGAAGAAGGCAAACCAGTGAAGGACATGAAGAGCAAGCCACTGGCCTCAGAGGCAAAGGAAGGCGTCTCCATAGCTAACAGGACGGAGCTGGCCTATGAGTCTTGAAGGAAGAAACAAAAGTTGTCCACTGGTTATGGACAAAAGCATGGGCTCTGGAGCCAAGAAGGGACTCCTAAAACCCAGATTCAATTAAGAGAACCATGGATCGTGCTACTCCACAGGGTACCCATCAGTGGAGTCAGGTGAGGACAGCTCCTGACTAAGGGAGATCCACCAAGGTTCCCCTGTGCCAGTTCCCATTAAGACCTTGTTTTCTACCAACCATCTACTATAGCCTTTTAAATGTCCATTAGGCTTAGCCATTTACAAAGGTTATATTTTTATAAGTTAAAAATAAACAAAATATGAAAAATACAGTTTCAATCTGATAGGGTTTAAGAGCAAGTCAGTCACTATAGAATTAAAAGTTAAAGCAAGTGCCCAGGAGTTCAGATCTCCATACTGCGTTCCCCGCTCTAAATGCAGAGACAAGGATTTGTAAGAGTAAGCAGGAATTATAATGCAGGAAAGCGGAGGCAGGTGGAAGGTGCCTCTTTACTGACAGTATAAATTATGTATGTTTTATTATTCATGCATCCATTAGTTATTTATTGAGTGTCCTTGAAGCCTGGCACTGCAGTAGGCACAAGGGATAAAGCAAGAGAAAGTCAGGCCAGACCCCAGTTCTCCTGGAGTGACATTCTGGCTTGCAGATCTTCTTTTCACTTCCACAGGACCTGTGAAGTCGGTCTGTGCCCCTAATTCTGGATGGGGGCTCTGAGGCTCAGAGAGGTTCCACGAGGCAGAGGTAGGCCCAGCAGACTCGCATGCCCATGCTGTTTCTAGCAGACACCCCTCAAATGCCCCAGTGTGTTCTCTCTCCATGAATTACTGAAAACAACTCTCCTATATTGTCCCAAATGGCCCCAGATGACCTGGTGAAGGACAAGTAGGTGAAACAGAAAGCAGCTTCAGAAAGGAATGTTCAGAAAGCTACTTTGGTGGGTGCCCCAACAGAAGCTGGGCTCCAGCCAGGAAGAAACTGCAGAAGAGCTAGTAACGCCAACAGAAGCCGACAGACAGGAAGTGAGGGGGTTACCAGAGAGCTCTCAAAAGTTCTCTGGATGGAACGCCAGGAACGACACCTCATATACTGGTACTGGTGGAACTCGTGCATGCCACAGCTGAACAACTAGGGAGGAAAAACTCACTCCATCTACGTTCAGAGGCATCAGATGGACAGGGACACGCTGGCAGGGTGGCTGGAGCCACTGAAGACTTCAGGAATCGAGAAAGATGGTCAGTAAGCCCTGCTTCAGGATCATTCCTCTAGCCACAGAGGTGGGCTACAGCCACAGAGGACCTCAGGGTCCTGACAGACACAGAAGTCAGACCCGAGGGGGAGGCCCACTCATTAAGCATTGGAAATATCTAGACCTCGGTCTCAATTTAAGGATGGACAGGGCAGCTTTAGGACACCTGGCGCCTAGGACTCAAAGAGAAAATGACCATGAAAGAGCCACAGTGTCTGGGCTGGACACGTGGCAGGTCAGGCAGACCTCAGTACCAAAAACTCACATCAGTCACCCAAAGTGACCTGACTGTTTCATAACACACATGCCGTTTTTTACAAACATCAATTTTCATATGTGTTAGGTGACCCCCGCCCCCTACCTAAAATAAAAACCCACATTTCCTTCTCATAAACAAAGACTTTTGTCATTTCTTCCTGGCTGGGGCGAGTTTAGAAGCTGAAAGCAATCTTCATTCACCACGACACTCCTGGGCTCTTCCCTCAGGCCTGCACAGGAGGAAAAGCGTTCTCATGAGAGGACTCATCCCGAGAGCTAATGCAACAAGAGGGTTCCTGCTCCCTCTTCCAACCAGGAATGTCCACACCTCCTCTCGCATTTTCTAGGATTTACTGGGCACTACAGCCCCTGCCACCCGCACCCCAGGTTGAGGAGGCCTCCTGAGGTTACCCGCCTTGCTGCCCCTTTCTCCTGCTTCCCGTGCAGCACTTGGCACTGTCCCTCCCTCTCCACAGACCAAGCCCACATGGCTTCACTGACTTCAGTCCCTCCACGGAACCCCATGCCCCATCTCATCCTCCTTAAATTGAGCCTCGTGAACACTTTCCTATCTCCACTGACTGCTTCTGTTGGTGTCCTTCAGGTTAACTTCTATTACGTGCCTGTGGACAGGCTCACTTCTAGAAACCTACCCTCAGGGCCTGAACTCCTGGAATGCAATGTGGGCTGGGCTGGGCTCTACCTCCACACACCTCAGAGTGCTCTGTGGGCGCTCGCCTCACTCACCATTCCTGCCATCCATTGGCACCTGGCTCAGCACCGTCAGGCCCACCAGGACGTAGTAGACGAGTCCAAAACAATACTGCACAAGGTGAATCACGGCGTTGGAGAAGACACTGACATAGAAGCACTCGAAGAGTCTCCGCAAGCTGTGCAGCCACAGGAACACAAGCACTAAGAAGGCAGACAGTGCCAGCTCACCCCCTGCAATCCAGAAGGCGACACGTTCAACGCCTCTCTTCTGGGACTAAACCAAAGGTTTTGTTTTTCCCTACTGTTAAACAGAGTCTCAAAACAGACGAGAGCTAGGAAAAGGCCCTGACCAATCCTGCCTGGTGGGATCCACAAGGTCATGGGCACTGCAGAGGCAGAGATGGAGACAGGAATGGAAAGAATCATGTATTTCAGTGCTTGCCTAAGATGCATGAGGCCCTAGGTTTGATCCCCAGCATTTTCAAAAAAATTAAAAAAAAAAAATAAGGAGTTAGATTTTTAGTGGACAGTGAGCTCTGAGATCTACCTTCCTGCCTGCCTCTTATTCCTCTGCTCCCAAAGTCTAAAGAAAAGCTGATTTTCAAAATAACATTAAAAAGAAATTCTCTTTTTTTAAAATGAGTAATACACACACACACACACACACACTCTCTCTCTCTCTCTCTCTCTCTCTCTCTCTCTCACCCTATAAGGTACAGCTTAGTAAATTTTTACAAGCTAAATCAAAGCACCAGGCCATAGTAACCAGCACCTAGACTAAGAAAGAGAGCTCAACCAGCACCCCCTAGTGTTCCCTTCTAGGAACTACCTGTTCCTTCCACCACCCCAAGGTACCCACCCCTGTCCTGACTTCTATCAGCATAGACTAGCATCAGCATCAACTATTTTTGTTTTAAATAGATTTCAAATTTAGCGTTTTCTTTTAAACTCTTTAGGAATAGGTTCAAACAAACTTCCAGATAAAAATCCTCAAAACCAACCTTCCAGATACCAAAACACCAGCCAGTATCACAGCAAACAAATCATGGATGAAGTTCTAGAGTGAAGCGGGATTTGCTGAATAGCTGCCTCTCTCAAATAGGATGCCCCTGGGTTTTCTCCTCTGTCATCTTTTGCAACAAGTCCTAGAGGTTATATAGAAAAGGACTGTTCCTAAGGGCCCAGTGGTTTGGCTGCTGGAACAAAAGACAGAGACAAGGACAGAGGACAATTTGCTTTGAATTCTGCCCCTCATCCTCTGTCTGACCTTAACTGAAGCCACTTCACAGCTTTCATCATCAATTCCTTTTATTTATTTATTTGAGATGGGGGTGGGGATCTTATTATGCTGTCCAGGCTGGTCTTGAATTCCTCAGTTTAAGCAATCCTCCTGCCTCAGTCTCCTCCTGAGTAGCTACAACCACAGGCAGGAACCACAGTGCACAGATACATTTCCTTATTTTAAAAACTTTTCTACATATCCTCATCTCCTGATGAGTGTGGCAAACTTGAAGGCTAGTTGGTGATTGTATGACCAACATCCACTTACAGACAATTTTATCATATAACTAAAGCCTCACAGTATAACACACATTTTCATGTTTACCAAAACAGCAATTAAAAAAAAAAAAAATCAAGTTTCTGTGAATTCTGAGACGTGATTTTGGCTGGAACTCTACCAGTGATAAATGTTGCAAGGCAAACCTCAGGGGACCTCAGAGATTCCCCTTTCTGTAAAGACTTCTTTATAACTTTATCAACAGTACTAAACATATCAGAGGGAGAACAGCCAGTCCTGTGCACAGTTGTGCTTGGGGGACATCGGGAGTCAGAGCACTAACACTGAGCTCTGCCCCGATCTCAGGGAGGACTTGGGGACATCCCCTTGGCCATCTAGCAAGGAACCATGCAAAACCCTCTTGCCCTGGCCCTTGGCTTCCCAGGCCCTGCATGGGAGGTACCAAGAGAGGCAGGAAATGCAGCACAGCTCCCTGCAGACAGGAGGGCAGGGGCAGGATGTAGTGTCGTAATGAGGCTGGCAGACTTTACCTCGGAATTGTGCTGCCCCAAGAATTCTGAGCAAACCGTGAAGCCAGTGTGGAAAAGGCACTCCCAGGAACAGAGACTGGGTAAGGAACCAAAGCAGGAAGCCATTCCACAGCACCGAGATGACGTAGAAGTGAGAAAAATACCTGCAAAAGGAAAATGAGTTAGGCAATAATTGGGGTAGTTCTGGGTAAAACCCTGAAGCAGGAACTATTTCTAGTTGCTCTTTCTTCCTAAAGCCCAAAGTAGAGTTTTGCTTTCTTTTAACAGAATCTGAATACCACAGGTGTTCAGATTTTTAAAATTCCCTTTCAAATGATAGGACTAGTTAACTGGTAGAAAAGGAGTTTCACAAGAACACAGCTGACCTTGTGAGAGTAGACTGAGGGTGAGTTAGTGATCTCACTCATCTCTGGGCGATAGAACCTGGCTTGCCTTCCAAATAAGGGGGCCATGGGCCTTACAAAGAGAATCTAGACTGCTGTAACATAAGCTAAATCTGTGAAAGAATGCCAAGTCCTGAGCAATATTGCAGTTAATAGCCACAAAACTGTTGCACAAGCTTTGCACAATCAGGATCGCGGCTAGAAGGTCTTATGATCCAGTGTTTTTCTGAATCATGTTGACTTAAATCAGTTTCATTGTAACTTGAGAAATATCATTATAATAGAAGTGGGTATCAACTCCCTCTGGGTATAATTCTCAGACAATTACAGAGCCTATTTTGCAATGAACACATTTACAAACTAAATAACAAATAAACCCAGAAAACCAGTAAGATGAAATTAGCAATGTTAATTTAATGTGGATGATAATGTCGATGTGCTGAAGCAAAAAATCACCCAATATGGCATTAAGGGCCTCACAGGTTCTGTTGAGGCTATCGTACCTAAAGTTCAGTATCCCTTATCCAAAATGCTTAGGACCAGCAGTATTTTGGATTTTGAATATTTTTTATTGGAATATTTGTATGTACACTTATAGAATAAGTGAGAACTCAAGTCTAAACACAGAATTCACTTTCGTTTCGAATATGCCTAATTCATACACATTGGAGTAATCTTATACAATACTTTTTAGTACACCTACCTGTGTTTTGAGTGTGACCCATCAATAAAGTCAGGTATGGAATTCTTTCCATCTGGGGCATTATGCCAGCATGCAAACAGTTGGGGATGCTGGAACATTCTGGATTTTTGGATTAGGGATGCTCAACTTGTATTTTTTCCTCTATTGAGATCAGTTCTGACTCTACTGGGAGCCTGGAGATCACTAGACCTTCCCTGGGCTATCATGTATCAATAGTAGGTTCCCCTCCCTTCTCTTTAGTCCAGGACAATGAAAGGCAATCTGGGGCCAAACGGAAGTTAAATATAAGCTCAGACTCCTCTCCACATGAGCCACAATATGCTGGTTAGAGAACTCACGGGCCCCAGACCATGCCCATAAACCCTGTGGGACAAACGCTGATCTAAAATGATCATTCCATGGAAACTCACTCCATTCTCCCAACCACTGGCAGCCAATCCCATCCTTGGCTCTGCTTGCTCTGGCCACCCAGAGCAAGATGAATCTAATTCCACAGAACAGCTCTGAAACTATTTGAAGAGAGCCACTTTCTCCTCCTGGCTCAAGAGCCCAGTTTCCTCAAAAGTTCATCCATCAGGGTCAGTTGCCACCCCCGGGTCCTGGTTGTTAGTTAAGACACACCTCCCAGAACTAAATCCCCCGGTGGCCTAAGCACATGCAGTGCAGGGTCAAGAAGGCTTTGCTCTGCAGGATCCTGTGGGAAGGGGAGGGCTGGCTTCTCAAGAGCAACTTCTAGGCCAGCCACTTTAGCTGCTTCATTTTTTTCAAGGCATTTATGGATCGCTTAGATTGTGCTGGATAATGCTGTAGGAGGGAGAACTCCACAAATGATCAGGTCCTGACTTAATAGAACTTAAGCTTTCAGAGGAGAGTCGGTCAAAAACTAAACCTGGAGACATCTAGTGTGGAGAGCAGTGACTTGAATCATGGTCTTTCTGACTCCCTCATGGCTGCATTTGCACTGGGAACTGCCTGTGCAAAAGTGTAGGTTCAGATGGCCCAGTTGCTATGGTGACGTTGGCCTGAGGAAACTGTGCAAAGGCTCAGAGTTATCATTTGGGACCTGAGCTCAGGCACCAGCTCCCAGGGATAGAGAATTCTGAGCAAAACAAGATGGTCCCAATCTCCTCAGCCCTGTGTCCTTCAGATTGCCTGCTTTGCCAAAACTGTTCCACAAATAATCTTTTGATGAAACCTATATAATAAACATGCTGAGCTAGCTGTGAGTCAGTCAAGCTCCATCAGTTTCACTGCCCACCCGGCACCAGCTTTTTCTCCTTATGTGCATCTGTTTGTCTTTTCTTCATTCCCCATTGCCTCTCATCTAGTGTTTTCCCCTGAATTAATGGCTGCGGCTCAGAGAGTGATAAGAAGGCCAGGGCATTCTAGCATATAATTTGGGGCAGAGAACAGAGAAGGTGCAGGGGTAGGCTATTCTGGATAAGTGGTTCAGGATGGCATCTTTGGAAGTGACATTCAGCCAGAGTGAGTAGGCCTTGTGGACTCTGGGAGGAAAGAACTATAAAGGCATGAGGTGGGTGCATGCTGGGTGTGTTAAAGGACACCTGTGTGGCTGTGTCTGGATCAAGGCGGGAGAGAAGCAGAAGGTGGAATGGGAGGGGCAGAGAACACAGGGCTTGGTAGGATGTTGGCTTTTGTAGTGGGAGCCATTTAAGCAGACGAGTGACACAAGGTAATAATTCATGTCTTAAAAATCCCTCTGGCTGATGGGAAATTTCTAGAAATGGAGGGTGGGGGATGGTGGCATAACAAGGAGCATGTACTTGAAGCCCCTGAACCGTATACTCAAAATGGGCTAATGTTGCAAAATGCATGACATGTATATTTTAATGCCACTAAAAAAAAAACATTTTTAAAAGGGCATTGCTCATTCATTTCATATCTAGTCACCTGTTGACCAGGTAGAGAAGTCTAGTTGTGGCATAGGGGATGCAGAATGGAGCCTGGGATAACAGTTGGGATCACTAAATCTTATCTTCACAATAATTCTATAAAGTGAATGTTGTTTTCTTCATGTGGCAGATAAAAAACCAAGGTTCAAAGAGGTTAACTTACTTATCCAAGGTCACACAGTAAGTGGGAGCATTTGGCTCCAGACTCAAACCCATGACTCCGCAGTTCAAATCATATTGCTACCTCCTCATTCATGTGGCCTAGGCTTGCCTGAACCTGACTCTGCCCCAACAGTACACATAACCAAGCCAAATGTCAAGCAGATCACTCAAGCATGATCTGTGTAGGTTGCTAAGCCACAACTTGTGTGCTCCGCTTGTGCCATGGTGCTTCAGATGCCAAGGCATACTGTTTTTCTTTTCTTTCTTTCTTTCTTTTTTTTTTAATTATCATTATTCCCACATTTTGTTTTGCTTCCCTAGTTTCCCTCTACAGGACACGCTTCCCACTCTATCGCAAGTCCTATTGCTTGCTTGTGTTTGAAGACCTGGCTTGAGTCTCGCAACGCTGGGGCATAACCTCCACCGCCTCCTGCTGCCCAGGTGCTCTTTCTTTCCCTCCTCTAGCACTCTGCTTTTTAGTAGCACTGCTGTCCAAGCCCCGGGAGCAGAGTTACTGTGATCCTTATGATCACACGGGGCTCTGCGTGGGCATTCCTTCCACGAATGACCACCTGCATGATTACTATGAACCACGGTGGCTCTAGGGTCTGGGGACACAGCAATGAGCCCAGGAGACAATTCTTGCTATCATGGTTTGCACACACACCCCCACACAAATCATACAGCATGCAGCAGGCAATAACTGCTATTCACTAAAGCAGGGAAGAGGAAGAAGGAATGCTGAGGATGATGGAACTATAATTTTAAATGAGATGGATAAAGAGGGCCTCATAAAAGAGGTAATTTCTAATTACAACTGTAGGAATTGAGGGCACACACAAGGTGGCCAAGTGGGGGAGAGCTTCCCAGGGAGAGGGAACAGGCAGTGCAAAGGCCCTGTGGTGGGATAAAGGACTAGCAGAGAGACCCTCAAACAGGAATAGAGTCAGTAAGGCAAACTACAGGAGACTAAGTCCATGAGGTGGTGGAGGGGGGGGCCTCTGTAGGTTCTTGGGCTTCTATTGTGAGTGGGCTGGAACTATCTTGACAGTAGTTGGAACTGTCATTATGAGCATAAAGTACATAGGGATTACAAAGGAAACCAATTATACTGACACAGGTAATACAAATACCAAAAATCAAATTTTTCATATAGTATTGTGTATTTCTTATGTATCTACAAGATGTAGTTATGAATACCTACAGTGGTCTCATGGGAGTGAAAACAATAACATTTTGAGGTATCTTCAATATTTTCAATGCAATATAAGAAGAACGACCACAAAGTTGCAGGTACTGCTAATTCTATGGTGGATTGTTTTGAGCCCAGGAGACATGATCTCATTGAATATATATTTGCTGACTGCTGGAACTGATCCCAGGTCCCAGTTATAGGAGTCGCAGGATTCACTAAGGAAGGGAACTAATGTTTACGGGGCTCTGCCCAGGTGCCTGGCCCTGTGCTAACTGCCTTAACACCATCACCACCTATGAGCCCCACAGGTGCTACCCTGCAACTGCCTAATCCACAGCAGCACCACCACCGCCCACCGCCTGGGCCACCACAGCAGCCTCTTATCTAGTCCTCTCCACGCAAGGCATCCTTTTAAAACATAAATCATGTGACACAATCCTTTCCCCCTCCACACAAAGCCTTCATCTGCTTTCTACCCACTCAGAATATAGTCCAAACCCATTGTGGCCTTGGAGGCCCTGGGGACCAGTTTTCTTCCCAGCCCTCCCCTCCTCTCCAGCTTGTTACTGCAGGTTGCTACCCCACCTGTCTTGCACATGATCAAATAACCCTACTGGATCTCCTCTAAAGCACTTACCACCATCTGAAACCATCCTGCTCACTTAACAAGATTTGTGTGCATATTTCTGTCTATAAGCTCCAAGGAACCTAGAATAGCTCTGGGGCACATTACAGGTACTCTATGAACACCAGTTAAATAAGCAAATGAAAAAGAAGGTAAGTAGTGCATCCAAAGTTCCTCTCAGTAAGGAGTCAAGTTAATTAACAAACCAATTGAATCTCAAACCTCAAACCTTTTTTTTTTTTTCACTCATTCAAGACATACTGATGGAGAGAGGCCCTTATTAACTGCAAGGCTCTGAGCTCAGAATATGGCAACAAACCAGAAGAATGTAAATACCTGGGAAGTTTTCAGTCCTGAGCATGGGTTCTTATCACTTCTCTGCCACTGACCCCTTTATCAGTCTGGCAAAGTCTGTAGGCCCTTCTCAAAATGTCATTATAAGACAGAGGGATTACCAAGGAAACCGATTACACTGACATATAGGTAATGCAACTACCAGAAATCAAATTTGTGATGAGTATGTGTACTTCTTATGTATCAAATAACAAGATCTAGTGGTGAATAATGACAGTTGTTCTCCTGGTGATGAAAATGTTTTGACGCATTGTCTATATAATAAGAAAACAACTATTACAAAGTTGCAGATACTGCTAATTCTACTGTGGTCTGTTGATTACATTTATAATTAAGGATATGCTCAATTTCAGCTAGAAGTTAGTGAAAATACAGCTGTGACTTGCTTTCAATTCAAGTTTGTGCTGCATTCTATCCACAGATTCCCTGAACCTGTTGAAGACCTCCTGAACTCCAGTGGAGAAAATGTGGGCAGCTCTCTCTGCCTCCAGAGCCCTGTTCAACTGCAATGCTTCCACAGTAGTCCAGACCATTTTGAAATATTAGAAACAGAAGTGTTTCCATACATACTATGGAAGTCAGGAGCACTGTGACTCATGTTTCAGGTCACCTAGTTATTCAGCCTTTTGGGGGAATCGAAACTCTAGGAACCAAAGGAGAACAAGAAAAGCAACTTGTCACTGTCATTAAAAAAAAAAAAAAATTACTATACAGGGTAATGGAAACAAATATTCTGGGAACTGATTTAAAGTTTTATTCCTGTTTTCTTAAAAAAAGAAATACAAACAAAATTACCTAAGCACCACCTCATTACATGCAGAAATGTGATTGACAGCTGTCTATTTGTACATGATCAAATAATCTTGCTAGATTTATTTGTAACTATAGAAATTATAGGCTAATTTTCATCTTTGAGAGTGCTATTAAATGTTGCATGAGGAAAAAAATTAAATATAAGTTGGTAAGCTAAGATTATCAAATAGTTTCAAATTTGGATTAGCCAAGATTATTACTAAATGCCACCACCTGGGGACAAGTTCATTCTCATTTTTTCTCTCACCCATGACTCAGCTTTGCACTGTGCAAGACTTTCCCCATCGGGCATACCACAGGCTAAGAGTCTGGGATTTTAATTCCAGGGTTCAAGTACCACTCATGCTACTTGCTGGCACTGTACCATGGGGCAAGTGACCCCTTCTAAGCCTGAGTCTACACATCTGTGAATGGGAAAAATGACAATGAATATCCTTTACAGGTCCACGATGAGGATTTAATGAGGAAAGTCATACATTGCATGTAGTAGTCAGTATATAAAACGGGGCCCCTCAGTCAACAGTGGTTACCATTAAGATACCAGTAAAATCTCTCCTCTGTGCTCCCTGGAAGTTAACACACTATTTTTTTCTCATTATAAAATTTATAAGCACATTGTCAATAAAACACTGGAAAATATGGGTAAGTATAACAGAGGCTATAAACCACCCAAAAATAATTCCCCCCTTTTCATAAAAACAGGGGTACAAAATTTAAAAGATTAATATAGATTTTTTGAGACATTGCCAATTTTGATACAAATGTCCTATTTTTTCTTTTCTTGTGTCAATAAAAATGCCTTTCATTATTGTCCTGGATTTGTTGTCCCTTCTCTTGTAGTATAAGAAATGTTTAAATTTAGGGAACAACCTCCCCACCCCCCCCCCAACACATACAGGCACTTGAACACCATGGAAGGTTCTATTCAAGAATTCTGTAAGAAAATGGAATAAATTATTTCACAATATATTTCAAATTACAAGAAGCCCAAAGAGTACCAATTGTTATAGGAATGAATAAGGGAAAGGCCCCAAGCCTCTTGGCTGTCATTTAATGACAGGCTTGAGCACTAACAGCTGGGGCACCTGATCCAGAGAAATAGGTAAGGGCTGGTAATGATTTTTAAGGGGCTCTTTCATTCAGGGACACTAGTACATTTTCCAAAATTTAGAAAATAAATTACTACCAAATAGAGAAGGACATTCTGTAATCAAACGTGACTAAAAGAGGCTGTTAGTCAATTTTTGCTTTAAAAAAAAAAAAGGTCTATGGAATAGGAGGTGTGGCCAATGCCTTGCATACTCCTTCTTCCAAGGGCCTCATTACTTTACTATTCCTCAGGATGACCTTCCTTGTCGGTGTAAACACCTGCTAGATCTTTCTCCCACCTTGAAGAGTGGGGCATAGTTTCAGGGGCCGACTGTTATACTTAGCCCTTTTGTGGTCTGTGCACCTGGGGCACCGCTCGCGGGTGTTGGGAAGGATAACCCATAAATTTAATCCTTCAGAAACCACATCACATTCTTTCTGTTTCATTTCTAAACGTCAATTTAAGATGCAATTCAAAGTTAGAATACACACTGCTCTATTCTATTGTTTAGTGTTTGTCTGACTCTTCCTATCTATGTCCTGAATTCAAAGTGGCGAAAGAAAGAGTTCAACGTGAAGAAAAAAAGGATTCAAAGAATGAATGAATGAAAGAAAATCTGCCACAAGTCTCCACAATTTTTGAATGAATTCTATTTAAGTCCTGACGATTTAATCTTTCATGGAACTTGGTTATGAAATCTGTTGAAAATCAAATGGAACTTCGGAACGGGACTGGCCTAAAACGTGTCACCCCGAGCCACCTTCTCCAGGGACAACTGCCGAGGTGCGGCCCGAGGAGGTGGCATCCCTGCAACGACCATCTCGCAGTCTCATCTGACTGCGAGGGGCTGGGAAACAGGTGCCATGGGCAGATCTGCCTTCATTTCCATAAATTCCGCGACCCCGAGTCAGGCTGCGAACCCCTTGAGTGCAGGAGAGGGGAACGAAGGGAATTTGGGACAAAGGAGACTAGTTTGCCGCATGGCCAGGCCTAAATTCAGATGTGCTTTCATTTCCCGGATAAAAAGGGCTCCGAGCGGCCACAAGTTCACGTTCCTGCGCCCGCGACACCGCGCGCGGCTCTGCCCCTTCAACGTCCGCAGACACCCGGGGCGCTGCGCCCCCAGGGCCACCAAGCGGGCAGCCCGGCAGAACAGAGCAGAACCGCGCCCGGAACCCGGCGGGGCCGCAGCCCGGCTCGCCGCTGCTGCCCCCTGCCGGCTGCCCGCCAGCAGGCGCCCCCGGCCGTCAGCGCCTGGGCGACCGCGGTTACCTCTTGGGGACATCAAAGGCTCGGCAGACAGCCGGGCGCCGCGGCCCCCCCAGCTTGGTTTTTCCATAGCGGATCAGGTCCTGGAAGAGCGCGCAGCCCGGGAGCAGGCTGGGCGGCACGAGCTGCAGCAGCAAGGTCAGCAAGAAGGCGGCGGCCAGCGCCAGCCACAGCGTGCGCAGCGGGTTCAGCAACGAGGCCTCGGACCCCGCCCAGGGAGCCATGGCCCGCGTGCCCGGCGTCCGCACGCCCGCGCCGCCGCCACCGCTCCGGAGGAGCGGCCACTCCCGCCGCGCGCCGGCCCCCGCCGGGCTGGACGTCGATGACGCGGCGCGGGGCGGGGACTCGCCGGGCCCCTCCCCCGACTCGCCGCCCAGCCGCGCGCGTTCCCGGGCCGCGGTTACGCAGGCTGCAGCGGCGCGCTCGCTGTCCCTCATTTGACACCGGGGATTCCTAGATGGAACTCCAGAAAGTGATTCAGCAGGATATAGGACCACAGGGCTGCAAGTCTTCACCACAGCGTTATTTCCAATGGAAAAACGGAAACATCCCTCAATGTTCTACTTTGGTGGATGTAGCTATATTATGGTGATACACTAACGTTAGACCATACTGCAGGCACTGGCAGTGATGGAGACTAGAAACGCAGAAAGTTGTCTATGACAGCTTTCATGATATGCTAAGTTAAAAAAGAAAAGCCGTCTACAAAATACATAGGATTGCAAATAACTATATTAGTATGAACATACACAACAATGAATAGTTGTATTGGAGTGTTGGGGATGTGTATAATGTAAATACATAAAGTACAAAGTCATCAAAGTAATAGCACATAATAAAAAATGTAGGGAGGAAAAATTTGTATTTAAAAAACAGCAGTCCCCTTCCCACTAGAGTTCCAGTCCCTTGAAGAAAAGTTTTTAGTTCCATCCCCTGTTTCTTCTGGTATTTACCTCCATGTAGTGACAACACTATTTCTTGGTTCATCAATTTTAAAACCATATTGCTTTTTCTGTTTCCGTAAATGGAAATTCACCTATTTTGAGTACCTAAAAAGCCTTTAAAATGTTAATTCTGAGAAATATTACTGTATGCCTACTGTGTGGCAGGCACTCTTTTGTACACCCAGGACAGAGAGGTTGGTAAGAGGAGTCCTGCTTCCGATTTGGATCTTACATTCTGGGGTGGGTGAGGGATTGAAGAAGGGAGAGGTGGCTTGCTCATCCCCTTGTCTCTAGTGAGGCACTCTACATGATGTGGGTTGAACTAGGTGGGCCGGTGAGTAGGATTTCAACTATCCTTCAGATGTTAGCTATACACGTGTTTAAGTTTTGCTTCTTTGTGCAAGAAAGATAAGGGTTGAGCAAATGGGCATTCCAGCTAGGACAATGAGGCCTTTTTGTGTGACCCAGGATCCCTTCTGCAGGATTCACCCTTCATTGTTTCTTTATTGTTCTTGGGTTAATTCCATAGAGATGCAGCTGGCCTTCCTATGGCATCTTTCCAGAGAAGTCACTTGTAAGTACATAAAAGGGACCAAGTTTCCTGGGCAGGAGGTTCTCTTATAGTTATCTGACCTGGGGAAGGAGTCAAAACAAGATAAAGATGTGTGTGTGTGTGTGTGTGTGTGTGTGTGTGTGTGTGTGTGTGAGATAGAAATAGGAAAATCTGAGACTGGAGGGAAAATTGTCCCATATTTTTGGGTTTGGATTTTAATTAGAATGCACAGAGAAGCTCCCTGTAGAGGGAGTGGCTGAATAGGAAGGCATAAGTCAAAGCCTGTTGGGAGCATTTGTAAATGTTTAAATCCCTGCTGGAGTGAGTTATTTCAAAAATGGAAACCAGGCTAAAGTTTGTGAGAAAGATTATTGCCAGCAAGTATCAGTCAACATTTAAATCTTTCTTCATTTAATTAGCAGCACTGTATGTTTGACCAAAAAAAAAAAAAAAAAAAAAAAAAGTCATAAGGACTACAAAAGAAGAAATAAAACTGTCACTGTTTGAAGGTAATATGAAACTCCAATAATAGAACTCCAATAGGGTCTACATATAAGCTGTTAGGACTAATAGAAGAGTTTGGTGAGGTTGCTGAAGAACATAATCAACATATATTGATTGTTTTTATTTCTGAACAACAGAAAAAGTGTTTTGATGATAGAATTTCCAATGGAATAAAATATCATGTGCCTAGGGATAAATCTAATAAAAGACATACACCATGTCGTCAAAGAACATAACAAAGCATTATGATATTAAAGAAAATGTATTTAAAAGAAGGGATATACTAAGCTTACAAACTGGAAGATTCAATATGGTTAAGATGACAATTCTCCCCAAACTGATTTATGAAATAAATATAATACTAATCCAACTCCAATGTTTGTGAAACTTAAACTGATTATAAACTTTAAATTGAAGCAGGAAAGGCTAAATATAGACAAGGCACCCTTGAAGATGGAGAAAAAAATTGGAAGATTTGCTTTATGAGACATCAAGACTAGTATAGTGATCACATTAGTCTGGTATACAGAAACAGAGACAGAGACAATGGAACATAATGAAGAGTCCAGAAACAGACCCCCATGTCTATAAACACTTGATATATGTTTGAGATTGTATGGTTTATCAATGGAGAAAGGATAACTTTACAATATATGGGGCCAGGACAAATGAGTAAACCACAGGGAGAGATATAAAAATAGAAATGGGATCTTTTTCTAACTCCATTCATAAAAATTAGCTCCTATAGGATTACAGACTGATTGTCAAAGGCAAAATGAATCTTCTAGAAGGTAATACAGGAGACTATTTTCATGGTAAGGAAAGTTATCTTAGTCAAGACATAAAAAGCAAGATATAAAACAGGAAAATATCAATATATAGTGAAACATAAAAATTAAAATCTCTGCATGAAAAGATAACACAGAGTTAAATAAATACAAGGCAAGAGTAGGAAATGGTACTTACTACACATATTACCAGTAAAGGATTAGTATCTTGAAAATTCATTTTAAAAATGACAAATGTGCAAAAGGAAACGTCCTGAAGTCTTAATGGTCATTTCCCCAAAGAGGTATTCAAATTACCAGTAAATCTGAAAAGGTGACAAATCACATTAATAAGAGGAAATTGCATGATGAAATACAATCTTACTTCAGAATTGCTGAAAGTAAAGTTTAAGTTTTGGAACAGCTGGACTGCTGGAGCAGTATATTATAACAACCACTTTGGAAAACATCTTGGCATTATCTGGTGAAGTTGAAGACACTGTATGCTGTGACCCCAAATTCCATTCCTGGATGATTACTACAGAAATGTGAACATATATGTACCAGGCCCCACATACAAGAGCCTTGAAGGAACGTTCATGATACTTCAAAACTGGAAACAGCCCAACTGTCCACCATCCATGGAATGAATAAATACAATGAGTTACGTCCATACAATCCAATGCTCTAGAACACTTAAAAGGTACAGCTATGTGTACCACGGGTGAATCTCACAAATATGACATTACATGAGACAAGTCAAGACACACAAGTGCACACTGTATCTTTTTATTTACACAAAGTTCAAAAACTGAAGAAAAACAAGGGAATGATTATAAGAGACAGTTACAATGGACAGGAGTTTGTGTTGGGAAGGGATTATGTATGAGGAATTATGGGGTTCTAACATTGTATGGTGGCTATGGGGCCATTGATAATACTGTTATGCAGTCTATGCTTCATGAAATTTTATGTATGTTTATATTATTTTGCAGAAGCCCTGATTAGAGAGTCGGCGGAGACCGTTTGTTTACATCGGAAATGTCTTTCGGATCTCGCTCGCCTTAAAATCTCACGGGACTTGATACGAGATAGAAAAAACTTTGTACCAGAGGAAATAACCAGCAGGCGCCATTCTCCTGCCGGACCACATGATAGTGGGATCTTGCCCGGGAAAATTAAATTAATCTTTTCTTTTCTATTTTGTCTTCGAGTTCTTTCCACAGCTTCGCCGTAACTTGCCCGCAGCCAGTTACATTATTTCACAATAAAAATGTTATAAAACTATATTCCTAATCTGATCACTTCATGCTACTAACCTTGTCTAGGCTACTTTCTTCTGGCTATGTATTAGTGCAACAGATTCCTAATTAGTCTCTGCTTTCTCTACCGTCCCTCTTAAATCTATTCTCAAAATTGTAATTGTAATTACTCTTTTGTTCAAAATCCTCCACTGGGCTCTCATTTCACTCCGAGTGACAGCCCAGTCTTTACAACGACCTACCCAGCTCTAGCGACACGTCCTACCAAACCAGATCACACCCCCATCCAATCTGCATCTGTGAGTTCATCTCCTACTCATTTCCTTGCTTGTCTCTTACTTTAAACACAGCCACATTGGGGGTTAGGGTTTCAAAATATGAATTTGGGGGGCATATCTATCCTATCCATAACACTGGTCTAGTGGTTACTCAAACACACCAAACCCCAATGCCTTTTGTCTGGAATGTTCCGTCTGCCAGGAATGTTCTTTACTGAGGTCATTGGATATCTTGCCCCTTTACTGGTGTAAGTGGCAATTTCCCCAATCTCACCATTTTAAACAGCAACTTCCTCTGACTCTCCACACTCTCATTTTTCTCCAAATCCCTTTCCAATTTATGCCATAATAGTAATTTTCACTTTTATTGTCCCCATTAGAATATAAACACTATGAGGGCAGAGATTTTTGCCCATCTTGTTTGTTATTACATCCTCAGCAGCCAGAACAGTGCTGGGAACATAGGAGATGCTCAATAAATACCTGGGGAAGCCGGGCATGGTGGTGCACACCTGTAATCCCAGCACTTGGGAGGCTGAGACAGGAGGATCGCGAGTTCAAAGCCAGCCTCAGCAACGGTGAGGCACTTAGCAACTCAGTGAGACCCTGTCTCTAATAAAATACAAAAAAGGGCTGGGGATGTGGCCCAGCCCAGTGGTCGAGTGCCCCTGAGTTCAATCAATCCCCAGTACCAAAAAAAACCAAACAAACAAAAAAAAAAAAAAAAAAAACAAAAAAAACCAAAAACCAAAACCAAAACCAAAAAACCTGGGGAATAAGTGAACAAATTCACTGGGCATCTACTGTATATAAGGTTTTATAATATAAGCTATGGGGAGTGGTTATAATGGCCAAGATCATGGGCTCCTTGGGCAGAATGTCAAGGAAAAGTCTGTTGAGCTCTGGAGGCAGATGCACTTGGATTAGATTGACAGCTCCATCACTGACCATGAGCTGTCTGCCATGTGTTGGTTTATTTTCACCTTCACAGAACCCATCTCAGAGCTGCTGAGCTGGTTAAGGGAAGTGAGGTGCTTAAGGGTCTTTGCTCAGAACATGTTGGCTTTGTTCTGCATTCTTCTAGTCTATGAGAGGCTTGATATCATCTCTTTAAGAAATCCAATAAAAATCGTTTAAATGAAAGTAACTTATGTACCCCCTGTCACATTCATATCCAAAAGTGTTAATTTCATGGACATTTGAAATGTTCATCTCACAACAAAGAGGAGAATGAGGGCTAAGTGGAGGAAGGAGGGGTCATTGCTAACTGGTGTGGTTGGCGAAGGGGAAGGATTAGAGGAACACTATAATGTTCAAAGGGAAGGGAGGGAGCAAGGGGGGAAGGGGGGAAAGAAAAAGTGGTTGAATAAGATGGATATCATTATTCTAAATACATGATTGAAGACTTGAATGCTACGAATATACAAACTGTTGTATACAAACTTTTGTGTAAAAAGAGGCTCTATATGTATAGTATGAACTGTATTGCATACTACTACTATAAATAAAAATTAAAAAAAAAACAAAGAAAAAAAAGGAAGCTGGATCTTGAAGGATGCTAGGTGTTCTTGACAGGTGAGGAAACAAAGGGGAAAACACCTTCTTGACTAAGTTGTGTTTTGATGGTGGTCCATCAAATCCCACTGGGAGGGAAGTTGCTTTGATCACCTTTTGTCAGCACAGCAGGTGGAGTGTTGACACCAGCCACCAGCATCTCTTATTTGATACCACTGCCCCTTTTTCTATGTGATTAGGCTTCCTCTGCAGAACACAATAGCTGGGTGACAGCCGACTGTGTTCTCTATGCCTAGGCAGTAGCAGGTGGACAACAACTGAACTATCCTCCAGAGAGAATTAAATCTTCCAGCTTATTGTGGAAAAGTGTGCAGAATGGAAGGGGCAGGTGGGCAGGAGTGGGCAAGATGGAGGCAGGAGAGCAGATGGGAATTTAGAAAGTCAAGCCGTGGCCCTGAATAGTTCTATGGTAGAGGAGAGTGAGGTGTGAGTGCTTTTTAGAGATGTGGACTTTGCTGCTTCCCTTCCCAGCCCAAGTCTATGTATTGTTCATTACTTTCCTGAATTTTCCATCCCACACACATCAGTCATCATTGCCTTCCTTCTCCTGTAGCAGCCTTGCAACCCCCAGCCTGGCGTGAATCCAACCACTTGCCTTCTATGCTTCTACCAGAGCCACCAAGCTGGACTGGATTCTGACCTGTTAACTCAGCTGGAAAATCCAACCACCTGAAATTCTTGAATTGTCTCCCAAAATCCAAGCCCATCCCTCTGCACTGGGACTTCACAATGTTTTCCACCTGAATCACCTGGCACCTTGCAGTCATTCATTCATGGACAAGACCATTAAGCGTGAACTTAATATACCTATGGCTGCACCTGTCCTTATTTCTGTTCTGCTGGCGGAGTCTGAGTAGATGACTTTCATCTGACTGCCTGCCTCTAGCATGAAGATCAGTACAGTTTTTGGCGCTGCTCACCTAGCTAGTCCTCATTAGCAGGCAGCCTGAGGCTTTTAAGTTTTACCTTTGATGTTCTTTCTCCATTGCTGGAACTGCCCCACGGCTTCTGCTCACTTCCCTGGGCCGGAGCTGCCCTAGGTCAATGCTTCTCCTGATTTAGGTCCAAATGTGCTATGTGTCTCCCACCCCTTTGCACATATTATGGACAGAATTGTGCCCCCCCCCCCATGCTGCCAAATTCACCTATTGAAGTCCTAGCCCCCAGGACCTCAGAATGTAACTTTAATTGAAGAAAGGATCTTACAGAGGTAGTGAAGTTATGATGAGGTCAGTGTGGTGGGCCCTAATGCAGTATGACCAGTGTTCTTATAAAAGGGGAATTTGGAGATAGACAAGGACAGAGGGAGAATGTTACAGCAAGCTTGGAGTCATGCTACAAAGCAAGGAACAGAAGCTAGGAGAGAGTCCCGGGGAAGAGCTTTCCCTCCAAGCCTCAGAGGGAATCTACTCTGCTAATTCTTTGATTTTGGACTTCTTACCTACAGAACTGTGAAACAACCCATTTCTGTTGTTTAAGCCACCTCGCTTGCAGTACTTTGCTATGACAGCCCTAGAAAGCTAGTACAGCCCATAGGCAGGAACTGGGCTTTGTAGTTCCAATCCCTGTTAGCACTTAGGTGTTGGGGTTTTGTTTGAGTTGCTGGGGTTTTTAGTTTCTCCCGACCTGGGTTTAGCTTCTTCTCCAGCGGAGAAGGCTAGGGGAAAACCACGCCCCAGCAGAGGCGTGATCGAGAACGGTAGAAGCCGGCTGGAGGCCCACGCCAGCCCTCACGATGGAAGACAATCAGGGAGGCACCAGGGAGCCCGGTCAGAGCTGGAACTCATTTATTGAAGAAGATGGACTGCGTTTATAGAAGACATGGGCCAATCAGCAGAAAGATCATAGGGACACATAAGGAGCATGGGCAAATTACATTGACGGAGCCCCTGGCCTATCCTTAGGGTGGTTTCAGTTCTCACGACAGGTCCGGGGAATGCCTCCTGATTAGGCCAAGTTCCGTATCAGGGAGTGGGAGGCAACCAGAGAGTTAAATTTTTCTATTCTTTCGGCCGATGTGTTCTTAAGTCCCCAGCACTTAGGGAGTACTTGATTGACGCCTTACCTCACCAGGCAGATGCTGAAGAACAGAACCCCACTTCTCTGGGGGAGACAGTCATGTTGGGGGCTACAGGAGTACTAGTAGCTACTAGTTCTGAAAAGCAGGTGGATGGAGCCTCACTCTCTGGCCTAGGATTCATCATGGAAAGCCATCACCCTGCAGACTGAGCACAGTGTATTTCAAAAGTAAAAAATATATATATTCAGACCATTTCCCCTTGACTTCTTCTTACTCCCATTCTTTTTTCAGTTGCACCTTTTAGCTCTTTCTCAGATTTTTCCTCTCTTCTCTCCTCTTGCTCTCTTTGGCCTCATTTTCTTTGCAGTAGCCAGAGTCAGCAGGGTGACCCCTCCTCCTGTGCTAGACTCTTCAGGGACTTTCTGTTATAGCCAGCATGAAACCCAGACTCCTTACCAGAGGGTCCTCCTCATAAAAATGGTAAGAATGGTGAGGGGATGGCATGCTTCCTATAGGCAGGGAATTATCTCATGTGCCCTGAAGCATCTTCCCTCCTTGCAGGCACGAGTTGAGTAGATGCTTGAATTCAAATATAGAGAAACTGTGGAGGAGATATCAAGGGTAGAGGTTTCGATATGGAAGTCATTCAGAGAACTTAGGAAGAAATGAGCCAACTCGGTAATTATTGAAGTGTCTATAGAAGGCAATTTGCAACTTATAGATAACAGAATGCATATGTATATATATATATACATATATATGTATATATATACACACACACATACATACATATATATACATACACATATATATGTGTATCTCACTATATATATACACTTATGTATACATATAAATGTATATATATGTAAAACACTATATATATATATATAATACTTTCCAATCACCATGTCCTATCACAAGTGCTTTATATATTAATTTATTTAAGCCTTAACCTTCTGGAGGAAGGTACTAGTTTTGTCCTTTTTTTTTTTTTTTTTTGTGGTACCGGAGATTAAACTCAGGGGCACTCGACCACTGGGCCACATCCCCAGCCTTTTTTTGTATTTTATTTAGAGACAGGGTCTCACTGAGTTGCTAAGTGCCTCGCCATTGCTGAGGCTGGCTGTGAACTTGCGATTCTCCTGTCTCAGCCTCCCAAAGTGCTGGGATTACAGGCGTGCGCCACCGCGCCCGGCTAGTTTTGCCCATTTTATAGAGGGAACATTTATAGAGAACTCAAGTTGTTTAAGATCTCACCACTAATGAATGCCACAGTCCTATCAAAAAGAGAACGCGCACAGGGCTGGGTGTGTAGCTTAGTGGCAGAGTGTGTGCTTAGTGTGCGTGAAGTCCTGGGTTCAAGCCCCAGCACCAAGACAACAACAAAAGCATGCAGTAAAATAATGAATATGGTGCAAACTGAATTTGTTGATGCTGAAGAGAGCGAATGGAGCCCTTGACATCCTTCAAAGAGCTGCTTAGACTGAGAAATGAAAGCTGTACCCAATAGTGTTAATTACGGTATATGCTTTCTCTTCTTAGCATTCTGTGATAGATGCAGATTCCTGTGGTCCTGAACACAGGGACAAGGCACATGTGCTGTGGACTACTTCACTAAGTTGAATTCTTTTTTATTTTTAAGTTAATCATCTCAGTTTCTTTATTATAGTGACAGGAAACTAACACAGAAGAGTTCATAGGTTCCCCACAGAGATGATAACTGTTTAGGAAGGAAGATAATGCTAATTACCCTAATTTTATCATGGTACACTGTATACATGTATAAAATGATGAAAATATACTCTACAAATATGTCTAAGTTGAATTCTTTAGAAGGATGAAGTCTGAAGGAAGATGGATTTATATTCACTCAATAAATCATGCAAGCAAAACCATATGTCCCAACCTCCGTCCATTGAGGATAATCTGCTTCTCCCTGTGCTCCCACTCTCAACCCTGCCAATAGAACATGTCTCAGGGTTTGTTCATTTATTATTTCTTAAGTTAATAGATTTAATTTTTTTTCTGTGGTAGTGGAGATTGAGCCCAGCATGCTAGGCAAGTGCTCTACCACTGAGCTATATTATAGCCCCTTTTTCAATTTTTAAATTTTGAGACAGGGTCTTGCTAATTGCTGAGGCTGGCCTTGAACTTGGGATCCTCCTGCCTCAACCTCTGGAGTAGATGGGATTACAGGCCACCACAGCCAGCCAATAGATTTAATTTTTTTAAGAACAGTCTACATTCTTAAAAATGAGCACAAAATATAAAGAGCTTCCATATATTCCCTTAGCCCCTGTTATCAACATCTTCCATTACAGTGGTCTATTATTATAATCCAGCCAATATTGATCTAATTATTTATAGTTCATAGTTTATGATTAATTATAATTAACATTATAACTAATATACTAATTATAGTCTATAGTTCACATAGGCGTGAATTCTCAGTGTGCATTCTGTGGGTTTGGACAAATGCATATCTCCCTGCCTCCACCACTACAGTATCACATATGATAGTTTCACCACCTTAAAAATCCTCTGTGGTCTGTCTACTCTCTCTCTTTCTGTTAACCCCTGTCAACCATGGATCTTTTTACTGCCTCCAGTAGTTTTGCCTTTTCCATACAGAGCATGGTCTTTTCATATTGGAGTCTTTCACCTGGCAACATGCATTTAAAATTCCTTTATATCTTTTTGTCTTGACAGTTTATTTCTTTTTAGTGCTGAATAATACTCCATTGTACAGATGTTTGTCTTAGGACTCTTCATCCTAGATGAGAGATATCTATAAGGGAAATGGTGCCTTTTCACTCCCAGCTACACAGTTTGTACATCACTATGGCTAGTTAGCCTCAGTCTTTTTTAAAAAATATTTATTTTTTAGTTGTAGTTGGACACAATACATTTATTTTACTTATTTATTTTTACGTGGTGCTGAGAATGGAAACCCAGGGCAGCGCATGTGCTAGGCGAGCGCTCTACCGCTGAGCCACAACCCCAGCTCTAGCCTCAGTCTTTTAAGTTTTCAGAAGGCCACATTCTTATTTGGCTGAAGGTCTTGCATCTGTCTTGACCTCTGACCTGGACACTTGCACTAACCACTGTAGAAACCCTCCATGGTAAATGCATTCTAAAACACTCTCCTTTCTACCTTCTTGCTCCACCTTATTTTCCCACATTTTTTTTTTTTTTTTCAGTCATCACTGTGATCATAGAATCCTTTCTTACTTTTTTTTTCCAGCCACAGGCAGGGGGCAGATATTCAGCTGGAAGTGATTAACAAACTGATAGGAGAACTAGGGAGATATTCTTTGTTGTACGGATTCTGTCCAGTACAACCAACTGTCCTGGGTCATTGCTGCTGGTTCTAGCTTTAGCCGTCTTTCTCAGGTGAAAAAAAATAACATAATTGGTTTAAGTGTTTGATATGTCTGCCTGGCACAAGCAAATGCCAAACTACTTGGAAGAGATCAATGCTACAGAACTTAAAAAGGTAGAGAACTGGACCTAAAGGGGCACAGAACTCACAGTGAAGCAACCTGCTAGGAGTGACAAAATCAGGAAGATGTGATATGAGGAACAGATAATAGAACGGAAGACTGAAAGAATAGAAAATGAGCCTGTTCAAGGTGATCGGAGACACAATAGATAGGATGAAAACCCTAGGAATGAATGCACTATTAGGAAAAGACCAGGCAAGTTTTATAATGTGAAATAGAATGTCTAGAAAAGAAAAAAGAAAAAGGTGATTGAATAGACAATTAGAATAGAAAAGAAAGATAGTGGTCTTGAAGTTAGTGCAGATAGTGACAAGAAATAGCACAAATTGACAGGGGTAGAAAATGAAAGAAGAAACATGGGGAGGGGGCGGGGGGGGGGCTGAGGGGTGGGGGAGGGAGGGAGGAGAGAGCACATATGCGCTAGTGAGCCAATCACTGGGATCAGAAAGAAAAAAGAACATGGAATGGATAAAGTTTGAGAAGATAGTGTCTGAGGATTTTTCTAAATTGATTAAAACTGTGACTCTTCATGTTTAAGAAACATAAGGAAACTTGAGCCAATTAAATTAAAAAGAAGCATCTAGATACAGAAATGGAATTAACATTAGACACAACACATACACACAAAAGCCTAAATGCAGCCAGAGAAGGAAGACAAATTACCTAGAGGAATAATAATTAGAAAAGCAACAGCAACAATAGAAGTTAGAAATCAGTGGAATAACATTTCAAAACCCTAAAGCAAAGTAACTGTTAATTAGACTCTACACAAAAGAAAGTATCATTCAAGGATGAGAATGGAATCTTAAAAAATGGATGAAATTCAGTTAATCCCTTATAAAGGCTTGGAAAAAAATATTGAGCATCTCCTTCAGGAAGAAGGAAATTGAATTCAGAAGGAAAGAGTGAGATTCAGAGAGCAATTGTAAACAACATAATTGGCAAGTGTGCGTATTTACTTAGTAATCTAAGTAAACACCGGTTTCACAAAATAATTATAATGGCAAATTTGCAAGGTACAAAAAAACTAAAGCTGGAATAAAATACTAGTTAACAGCTAGGATGGTATGAAGTGTTAAATTATTGTTTTAAACAGTTTTTCTTTTTCTATCAGTCTTTTTTTTTTAAATCTTTATTTATTTTTATGTGGTGCTGAGGATGGAACCCAGGCCCTCTATCACTGAGCCACAACCCCAGACCCTGAAGTGTTAAATTCTTTAAAGGCCTTTATATTTGGGAGAAGGATAAGAACTATCATGTTTGATTGAAAGTCTCAAGTTAGTATTAAAAATATAAGGCCAACCAGTGCAATAGAAATAAGATCCCAACCAATCTGTGTGTGGTAGTGGAAGAAATAAGGAAAAATGCACAAATGCCAATACGTAGATCAAAAGATGTTCACTATTATTATCCATCAGGGAAATCAAATCAAAAGAGATACTCGGAATCCAGGTGGTATCCACGATCTTCTTCACAGCCACCAAGATGACTAGAATTTAAAAATTACAAGTATTGGCTATGACGTGGAGAAATCTGAAAACTCATATATTGCTGGTGGGAATGTAGAATTGGACAACATTCTGGAAGTTCTTAAAATTGTTAAACAGAAGTGCCATTTGATCTGAGAAATTCCACTTCTAAGTGTATACCCAAGAGAATTGATATGCCCATGCAAGAACTCATACACAAATGTTCATAGCAACATTATTCATTCATAATAGCCAAAGATTCCAAATGCCCATTAACTGATGAATGGATAAAGGACGTGTGGTATACCCATGCAATGGAATATTCAGCCGTAAGCAGCAAAGACCAACACATGCCACAACATAGCTGCTTCTGAAAAACATCATAGGTGAATGAAGCCAGTCATAAAAGACCATGTACCAATATATTGAGGTCTGAGGGGGATAATTCACCACTCCTCGTCCCTCTCCTAGGCCCCATTTGGGGGTAGGGGTAGGTAACTTGGAATTGAAACTAGGAAAGCTGGGTTACTTCCCCAGTCCTTTTTTTTATTTTATTTTAATTTTGAGACAGGGTCTTACTAAGTTCCTGAAGTTGACTTTGAACTTACAATCTGTTATGGTTTGGATGTGAGGTATTCCCCAAAAGTTCACATGTGAGACAACACGAGAGGGTTCAGAGGGGAAAGGATTGGGTTGTGAGAGCCTTAACGTAATCAGTGAATTAATCACCTGATGGGATTGACTGAGTGGTAACTGAAGGCAGGTAGGGGGTGGTTGGAGGAGGTGGGGCATTGGGGTATATATTTGTATCTGGCAAGTGGAGTCTCTCTCTCTCTCTCTCTCTCTCTCTCTGTCTCTCTCCCCTTCCTGATCATGCTGTGAGCTGCTTCCCTCGACTGCACTCTTCTGCCATGATGTTCAGTCTCACCTGGAGCCCTGGGGATTGGAGCTGGCTGTATATGGACTGAACATTCTGAAACTGTGAGCCCTCAAATAAACTTTTCTTCCTCTAAAATTGTCCTGACTGGGTATTTTAATCACAGCAGTGAAAAACCTGTCTAAAACACAATCCTTCTGCCTTAGCTTCCCAAGTGACTGGGATTATAGGCATGCACCACTGTGCCCAGCTTCCTAGTCCCCAAATGAAAGTCTTGAACTCAAGGTCTCTGGAAAAGCAGGAGCCCAGAATCTGTTGAGCCTGATAGCTTTGGCTTTCTGTCCCAAATTTATTCCTTAAGCAGGTAAAGGGAGTGGTAGACACTAGATAAAGCTGCCAAATACAGTTCTCACACTCTTCCTTCCTTTATCTTGGTAACTCTTCCAAACATTGCCTGGTACATGTCCAGTCACCCATTGATATTCATTCACCAATATTTATTGAGCATTGTCCAAGGTCACAGTTCCCAGGAAAAAGTACACAGATCTGACTGGAGCCTCAAGGAGCTGGCATTTTCGTTGGGGGACGAGAACACTACACATCTGAACAGTTACGAAGCGACCAGCCCCTCCCCACGTTGGCTCTTCTGAGGTTCAGTTCCCCAGACTCCTTTTTGCTCCATCTCCACTCTTGCTGATCTCCTGCAGTCTCAGCGACTGAAATAAGGCTGAGGACTCCCGTCTCATCTCTCCCTCACACTCTGTTCTCATTTATCCAATTTAAAAAATGAATGCTTAACAGCTATACCAAATCAATTTCTAAAAGCAATCTCTGAGCCTTCTCCCCCCCCACACCACCCAAATCTACTCATGTCTGTTTTCTCAGAAACTAGTTGATATCCTTCAAATTACTTAACACCCCAAATTTCCTCTTATCTTCTCACGTACCACATTGAATTCACCTAAAAGTCCTGAGGCTTAACCTTTAAAACATGTTTAGAATTTGATACCATTTCATTACCTCCACCGCCATCATCCTGGTCCAAGCCACCATCATCTCATGCTGGGATTATTACAACAATCCCCTAGCTTGTCTCTCCCTCCTGCCTCGGTCCCTAAAGTCTATTTCCAACACAGCAGCCAAATGATTCCTTCCAAAGGTGAAGTCAGATCACGGAGGAATCTGCTAAACCCTCCAGTGGCTTTCCCTTTTAGAGAAAAACCTACAGTCCTTACGATGATGTCGGGGCCCTGCCTGATCAGGGCCCGCCTGCCTCCCCGATGTGGTCTTTGGCTCTTGGCTACGTCCACTCCACTCCCGTCACCCTCACTCTGTTCTCAACCTGCTGAGCGTGTGCCTGCCTTGGGCTTTTCTACTCTGTGCCAGTGGACCAAGCTGCTCTCCCCCGTATGTCTGCAAGCCTTCCTCCCTCACTCCCTTTGGGTTGCTGCTCCACCTGAGACCACCTCCTCTGCATACCCCTGTGTTCCCCACATCACTTGTTACAGTCTGTCACACCACACAAGTTCATCACTATGGGTTGACTGTCTTTCTCTCTAGAACAAATGGCCCAGGAGGACAGGGACTGTTTTATTCTCTTCTGTACTTTAGTGCCTGTAACAGTGCCTGGTATATAGGTTCTTGATGAACCTATATGACTCATTGAGTGGATGAGTCATTCCATATTAATTGAGACATCAATAGAGAAAATGTTGCAATTTGGTTTGTAATGTTTATGATGAATTAACAATGAATAAGTTAACATTTTGGTCTATTATTATTTATTATTATTATTACCATTGAAATAGTTACATGCTACAGTCACCCCTTCATTGCAGTATATAGTATGCAGGATTGAAATCCCATGATTTTATTTAGGTTAATGACAAAACATGACATGAGTAATGGGTAAAACATGAGGAAATGGGACAATTGAAAGGAAGAGAGTGGGAGTTAAAGTTTCCTTCCCATATGACTTACATCATTTAAAAAAATCATTTTATTAATGTGCTTCCTATTCTCCTTAGTGTATTCAATTTGTATAACACAGACATCCATTTCCAAAGTTAGATCTACATTTTTCCATTTGGGATACAAAAATTGATCATTTATCAGAGAAAACATGTAGGTCATATACATTGTACACTGGGAATTGATTAGGCCTGATTAATGTATTATAAAAAATCATCACAAAAATAAATAAGAATATTTTCAGTAGCTTTTGTTCCTTGGAACTATCTGACAATATTATTTCATTTTAACTGAAACCTCATATTTCTATGCCACAGTTAATGCTTTCACAATCAAGGGATAGTGTCTTTTTGCATTTTCTCTTAACAATGTGCTCCTTACAAGAGGCTTATGGCATAAAAGCACTACTAATTTTAGCTGTAGTGTTTTCCTGGATTTCTTTACATTGTTGCCAGACAATGTAAGTAGGGATGTTTCCTGAGGTATAGAACCTAATCAGCAGGACAAATCTTTCCATCCAACAAGCCTTTATTCAAAGCTTGTGTGTGCTAAACTATTGTGAGAAGAAGGACATTCAAAGAATGAGTGAGACCCTCCAGTAAAGGGCTCCACTATAAAACTGAAATTCCCATGTCCTTTCCTACTTAGCATTAAGGAACCAGTCTTTTAAAAATCATTTTTATTTATTCAGTGATTGGAATGCATATTATCACTTTCGAATTCTGGCCTTTTTTCTCTGTTAGAGTATGCTACTTGTAAAATTGGCTTAGAAAGTGCAGGTTTATTACATAAGATTAATGTTCAACTTGTACAAATGCTTACAAAAACCCTAGAATTCTAGGGCTGGGGTTGTAGCTCAGTGGTAGAGCACTTGCCTCGCATGCGTGAGGCACTGGGTTTGATCCTCAGCACCACATATAAATAAATAAATAAAGATATTGTGTCCATGTACAACTAGAAAAATATTTTTAAAAAACCCCTAGAATTCTATTATAAATATTCTAAGGACATCACATTTTATTACATATTTAGATTATGTTTTGTTTCTTCTTTTTCTTTTTGTCACTGAAGCAGCAATCTTGTTTTATTTTCATTGTAAAAAATGAAAGTGTCATTAGGATAAGATAGTGTGGGGTGGGGTGTTCAGTATGCTCAAGATCAGGGAATCAGACTTTAGGGTTGTTGGCCAGATATCCATGAAGCAGCCAGGCCCCAACTCTGCATATCAGTTTTCCCATTTATAAAAATGAAGGCTGGATTACATTAGTCAGTCTCAAACTTAATATACACACGAGTCACCTATGGATTTTGCTAAAATACACATTCTGATCCAGGAGGATGGAGATAGGGCCCGGGATTCTGCATTTCTAATCAGCTCCCAGGTAATGAATGCCCGTGCTGCTGATTCACCACCTGTATTCTGAGTAGTAGTAAGAGTAGCACTATTCATAGAAAGATAATGTAAGCCCCATATATAATTTTACATTTCTGATAGCAACAATAAGTAGGCAAAATAACAACTGTAATAATAAGTATTAAATTTAACTTCATATAGAGTAGTCAAAAATATTTCCACATCACCAATATAGACAGGAATGAGATATTTTGCAGTATTTTTTCCATTTTAAGTCTTCTAAGTATGGTGTGTATTTTACACTCTCAGTTTGCAGTAGTCACATTTCAAGTGCTCAATAATCACACGTGAGCTACCATTTAGAGCCACGCAGGGCTGGGCGGTCTCTGCTACCTTTGGTACTCAAGACATTTCTCCCAACATTCATGATACCTTACATTTCATATACTTCTACCTCTAGGTGGCGCTAGTGTTCTGTGTTTCGTCCTGAAAACCTGTTTTTGGATAGTTGAAGGCTGCGGAAAGGGCTGCTTTATTTACTCACTAACTCCCTTCTTCATTCGTTCATTTCAAATTCTACCGAGAGTAAGGATATTATGTTCTCTGGAAACTTATTCAATAACTAAAGCCTAATCAAGTTATTGTTAATTATGCCCAAGCAAGCTAGAGAAAAAAAAAGAAAAAAAATTTAAAAAGTCATTGCTTTCCATTTCTGTTTATATATTTTTAGACAAAGAGTGGAGAAACAGTGGAACAGAAAAATCACTGAAGAGTATATATCAGATTTGAATAACTTTGTGACACTTTATCAAGAGTGTCACATATTTCTTCTGTTTTATCATACTAGAGATGACTGGTACTTCTCATTGGCCACTTAATGTGTCCAATCTCTGAAAGGGAAATTATGAATATGAAAATTAACTTCCATTTCATGGGCTGGGGTTGTGGCTCAGTGGCAGAGCGCTCGCCTCTCACGTGCGCGGCCCGGGTTCGATCCTCAGCACCACGTAAACATAAATACATTGCATTGTGTACAACTAAAGTAAATAAAAATAATAAAAAAAAAAAAAAAAAAGAAAATTAACTTCCATTTCAACTCTGTGGTTTTATCTCGACTCCAACCATACTATATCTGAGCTATTCTGTATCCAAGAGATTACATATTTTGGAAGAGTCATATTTAATACTCAGACTTAAGTTTAAGAAAGCAGGTCTAATTACCATTTTTAAAAAATCAACATTATTTATTTTGCCTGAGAAATGACTAAAATATGTTATTAATGATATATTAATGATAACTAAAATGTTTGCTAATGTGAACAATTGCCTTATATGAGTTAACTCACCCCTACAGTAAAAAAAAAAAAAAAAAAAAATACAAGGCAGATAATTTTTTTATCTTCACATTTCAAATGAGGAAATGGATATTCTAGAGATAACTAACTTGTCCTGGACACATGGCCATTAAGAGGTAGAGCATGAAATCACACCCAGTCTGTTTGACCCTAGAGTTCATTCTCTTATCTACTGCACTACATTGAGGAATCTTCCCTCCCTCCCTCTCTCTCTTTAAGTTGAATTTGCTCGCCAGTCAACAAAATAGTCAACAAAAAGTACAACCTATGATTTCCATGATGGGGAAAAGATGTCTTTCATAATGGTAACCCGTAACTTGCTTAAAACAAGGCCTGAGACCTGAGAGTGTGGTTCTCTTTGATTTTAGTTCTCATTTGATTAAAAGTTCAGTAAGCCAAGTTGCTGAAACTATTTTCTACTCTGTCTGTAAAACAGAGTGAACAGGAAATATCTTTCATGATTGGATAGGTTGAATTCGTGACATGATTTCATGACAACTCATTTTATCTTTCAGACAAAGGATTTATAATGACTTTAGCATATTATTGAAGCAAAATATAAATTCCTCCTGCATAACAATTGTAAAAGTGTTCTCATTATATTTTATCACATATAGATTTCCCAGAAGTTTTTGTGTGCTCCTTTTTGATACATACAATACAAACTTGTGTGTGTTGTGGACTGAAGCTGAGCTTAAATCCATTGTCACCCACTGGGTCTGTTGCCTTGGGCAGTATGTAGAATCTTGAAAGATATGTGTCCTCAACTGAAAAATCAGGGTTGGTACACATTTTTCTGAGGATGTGGCATGAGAATTAAATGAGATGGTATCAAAAAAAATAAATGAGATGGTATATGCAAAGTCTCTAGCAGGACATAGTTAATGCTCAATAGATGTTAATTTTGGAGGACAATGGTATAGACATCTCAATAAGCTACTTCTGCACCTCAGTACTTGAGTTTTTTGAGCACTTGATAACTAGTAACAAATGAAGGTAAAAGGTGAGGCTACTCCCCCAGGCAAAGAAAGCGTACGCTTTCCATTCCCCCAAATCCTTAATATCTTGATGAATTTGGGCCAAGTGCATCTAAATTCTACAGCAAACTGCCTCAGTTCTTTCCCTTGCTGGGCAGTGAAAGTCATTTTTCATAGTAATCTCGTTGGAAAAAGGCTTATGAAGATGTTGTAGTATTTGGCTCCCTATTTTATCCAAGTTGCTTGGATGAAAATTTGTCTTTCCATCTTTTAGACAAAGGATTTATAATGACTTTAGCATATTATTGAAGCAAAAGACACTAAGGAAATGTGACTCTGGGCTGACTTTTATGGGTCCTGATTTGGATGCATTGCTTGAGGGTCACAGGTGGAAAAAATACGTTGTTTAAAATAAACGTTCACACTTCTTTTTTCCCCCCTCCTTTTCTTCCTCCTCCTCCTCTTCCTTAGTCATGCATGACGACATCTGAAAACAGGCAACTCTTGATCCTGTTTTCACCAGGTTCTTGAAAACCAGTCCAAATGATTTTTCCTTATCAAATCCCCTCATTTGTTGTTGGCTCGGGACACAGCCACCTAGGCCAAGGGATCACGGTTCACTTCACACAGAGGAAGAAGGAAAATCTATTTTCAATAGATTCGTGGGGAGAATATGATCTCAGAATATTCTTCCAGGACTTAGAGGAGCCCCTCTCAAAAAAAAAAAAAAAAAAAAAAAAACAGAGAGTACAACAATTTCCCTGGATGGTGTGTTTGGAAAAGGAATGGAGAGTTGGAAAAAGAGGGGCAAGTTCATCAAGAAGAACGTCAGACAGGGGCCTGACATGAGTGATATCTAATTCGGTGGATAAGAGCCACTCAAGCATGCTGTTTTTGGATTATATACAAGGTTGGACTGAGAGAGAGCTTTCTCACAAAGTTTGAATTTGTTGCCCTTTCTATGGAACAGACACAAAATGGACTGTATTGCGTTTAAGCTGGTAGTGAGTGTGGGAAATCAGCGAAACACTGTCCTTGCTCTCTTCCCCAGGTGATCTCTCCTGTCCCATCCTGCTCCACCTGCAGTCGTTTGAAGTGACCCGTGGTAGGTACGCCCCAGAGCTAGGGTGGAAAGAGCAGGCTTTGCAACCACAGGAAACTGAGTGAATCCCCGCTGAACTTCTAAGTGACCCTGGCAGTTCTCAGCTTTGATTCCTCCTCTAGAAATACAAATATGATCTGCCTCGATAACCTAGCAAAGATGTGGTGAGACTCACCTTAGGTGATGGCCAGGGAGGGCAATGCTTTGCAAACTGTTGGGTGCAAATGTGGAGTCTAATGATAATGATAACCTGTGAAGTGGATGAAGCTTGTTTCTGTGGACTTTTGCAGATCTGAGGTTCAGGTTCGCTGCTGAAACTGCCTTTCCTTCTCTTTGCTAGGTAACTCATGGGAAGACTTGCTCGGCTTCCATCAGACAGAATTAATCACATTCCAACATAGAAGAGCCAGCCAGCACCTTGCCCTGGGCTCCTGGGCTCCCGGTAGCCCTGATCAGAGCCTCAGTGAAATTACTCCCCAGTCTGCCCTTCACACCAAGCTGAACAATTTATCTTGACTTACAGGATTCAAAAATGAACAAGCTCAAGTTCACCACCGTTGCTAAGGAGTGGGGTCAGGATTCCAAGGCAGGTGTCTTTTCCCACACAGGGTGTAGGTATGAGTGCTTCTCTCCCTGGTTTTCCCCACATGACCTTCTTCCTCCCACCCTCCTCTCCATGCTTCCTCTCTTCCTCCTCCCTCCCTTCCTCTCCTTGAGATTTGAAGCTTTCTTTAATAGAGAATCAGGGGAAATTGAAAAGGGAATGAAAACACAATGAGCAAGAGTTGAAAGCCCACAGGAGTTTGTGCATCTCTCCCTAAGAGCTTCTTTGTTTTAAAATTAAAGAAAAAAAAAATTTTTTTTTTTTTTTTTGTGGTACCAGGGATTGAACTCAAGGGCACTCGACCACTGGGTCACATCCCCAGACCTTTTTTGTATTTTATTTAGAGACAGGGTCTCACTGAGTTGCTAAGTGCCTTGCCATTGCTGAGGCTGGCTTTGAACTCGCGATCCTCCTGCCTCAGCCTCCCAAGTGCTGGCATTACAGGCGTGCGCCACTGCGCCCGGCTGAAAAAAAAATTTAATGTGCTAATTGCACAGGAAACACCCAAATGAATTTCCACTGTAAAATTTAAAGACTTGAACACTATAGATGACATTGGAGTCTCTCGTGACCCTCTTTATCTCAGTCCCTTCCCAGAGGTAGCTATTGCTATCATTTTGGTATGTATTTTTCTGGCACTTTAAAATTAATTTATACACATTTATCTAGAGCAAGATAAGTAAATATATTTAGTTTTTATATGGATTATATCAATTGCACTTATCATTCTGTAGTTCATTTTGAAATTTTATTCAGTGACCCATCTTGTTATTGGACAGGAGATGTTCCCATATGTGGACATCACACCTGGCCTCACTCTTTGCTGCTTCGAGTAAAGCCATTGTGACTTAAGCATTCCATATTGGTCCTAGTGATGAACTTTTGGGTGGTTTTTTTCTATTGCAAACAGTGTTCCAATAATTAATCTTTTGCGGTATTATTTTATTTTGAGGTGCTGGGGATTGAACTCAGGGCTTGTGCATACACTGAGCTCCGCCCGCAGCCCATCAGTGAGCATTCTTCTACCTGTGTCTATCAAGGGTAGATACTATGGTCTTGTGAATCTGGATGCAATGAAATCAGTTGATTGGCTCCCATCCTCCACTTAACCCCTACTCTCCAAGGACAGTTACCTAGAGATCTCTTCCCATAATCACTTGGGGTTTTCTCATTTCAACAAATTGTTAATGTGTACATTATAATTTTCATGATCTTTATTTTTGTGCTTTTTTTTTTTTTTTATGGTACGGGGGATTGAACCCAGGGGCACTTGACCACTGGGCCACATCCCCAGCCTTTTTTGTGTTTTATTAGAGAGAGGGTCTCACTGAGTTGCTAAGTGCCTGGCCATTGCTGAGGCTGGCTTTGAACTTGCGATCCTCCTTCCCCAGCCTCCCAAGTGCTGAAATTACAGGCGTGTGCCACCACGCCTGGCTTATTTTTGTGCTTTTGTGACAGTACAAACTGAATAAAAAATATAGTTTCCATTACTCTTGCAATAATCAACCCTGTTGAAGTATACGTGTAGTTAGTGGATTAATAATGTGATTCAAATTGCCCTCCTAAGTGGCATGCTAATTTATGCTCCTGTCACCACTGTCTGGGAGAACACATTTCCTTAAACCCTCACCAATACCTGATGTTTTCAAACATGAAATACTTTTCGATCTGATGGGATGGGGAAGGTGACATTTCATTGCTGTCTTAATTGGCATTTTATCCTGATTTTCTTCTTCTATGGCAAAATGTGCTCCTTAGGGAGTTCTTATGTCCTCTTTGAGTAGTGGGGAGTCCCTTTGCCAGATCTGTTTCATCCCAGCACTCCCGACTCCAGGGAGAAGACTAGCAAGGTGCACACCTCCCAGGCACTGGGTCCTGGTTTGGACGTTCTCAGAGCATGCCTTTCCATGATCCAGCTCTAGACCTTTGGGGTGCATTTAGAAATGCTTCAGAGAAGCTGTAAAATGATCCATATGCTCCATTTCCCTTTGTTGTTTTCTTAATTATAGGTGTTATATTTTATGCCTGTGTTTTAGTCAGCCTTTTTGCTGCTGTGACCAAAAGACCTGATAGGAACAATTAGAGGAGGAAAAGCTTACTTTGGGGCTCACAGTTTCAGAGGTCTTAGTCTACAGAAAGCCAATTACATTCTTTGGGATCTGAGGTGAGGCAGAAGAAAGCAGCTGGGAACTTGGCACCAGGGAAAGAAGAGAGAGAGAGAGAGAGAGGAGAAGAAGAGGGGAGTGGAGTGGAGGAGAGAGAAGGGGAGAGGGGGAGAAGGAGGGGGGGAAGAGAAGCAAAAAGGGAGAGATAGGGGAGAGGGAGAGAGAGAGAGAGCAGGATAGAGAGGGGAGAGAGGGAGAGAGAGGGAGGGAGGAGAGAGGGAGAGAGGGGAAAGGGAGAGGAGGAGAGAGTGGGGGGAGAGAAGTAGAGAGGGACAGAGGGAGAGGGAGAGGGGGGGAGAGAGAGAGGAAGAGGGAGAGAGGGATGGGGGAGGGAGAGAAGGAGGGGGGAGGGAGAGAGAGGGAGAGAGGAAGAAAGAGAGGGATCTCTGCTTAACAAGGACAAAATATCAACCCTAAAGGACGCCCGCAGGGACCCACCTCCTCCAGACACATCCTACCTTCCCATCGTCACCACTCAGTCAATCCCCATCACCAGGTTCATGCACTGATTACGTTAGGACTCCCATTACCCAATCATTTCACCTCTAAGCACTCTTGTAATGTTTCACACATGAGCTTTGGGGGGACACCTCATATCTAACATAACAACCTAATACGTCACTCATTTTCAAAGAGGTGGGGTCTGCACTATGGAATATTAAAATACATTCATGTCTTGTGATTATGAAAGTACCACATGTATATTATTCAAAACTTGAAAAGCTGAAAGTATAAAAAAGGAGAAAATTGTCTTCCACTCAGAGGTGACCATTGTTGAGATAAAAATAGATGTTTTGAAGAAATGCATTTGCAGGTACGGGCATATCTGCCTTCTCTCCACATTTTACAAGTGTCTACTATATACATTGTGTACACGCAGGACGCCATTTTCTTATTTATTGCATAATTTTCATTCCGAGTGTTTGAGCATTGCTCACTTGGAATATATCTGATACTCATCTTATTGTTTAAACCTAGCTGAGATGGTTACTTTTCTTATACGTCTCCTAAAACTTCATTAGCTTTATTAATCTGGCGAGCTATGGTAGCTGAAGGAGACCTCAGACTCTGAGCTGCTGAGTCTTCCCAGGGTAGACAAGCCTCTTAAACTACCTTGGAGGGACAGGGTAATTTCATAATTGTCTCAGATCATGCTCAGGGCCACCCTGGAATTTGCATAAGGCCTGGGAACCCGAAAAGAACATGAGCCCTCTTTACAGTTGATGTTGGGAAATAGCTCTGCCTCAGGTGCTCAGGAAGGTCTACAGTGTGGGCTCTACTGGCTGTAGGTTGCATGTGAGCCTGTGCCTGCCCAGCATCTACCTCTAGTCACTTGAGGTCCTGGGATGTCCAGCTGAGGAGACAAAGGAATCTTTTTACCTCCCACATCTCCAATGCAGCCCAAGTGAGAATCAATCGCTGTTGATTTTGCACACTACATTCTTGGAAAAAGTTCTTCTTTCATAAGCACAAGAGAATATTGTTTACCATGGCCAAAATAAATACACGAAGCTGCATAATTTTCCACAATTGGTCAGGAGGAATGTTGAATTAAATGTTCCAAATCATTTCAGTTCTATTGTAAAAATTGTTTGTTGGTTACTACTTATTTCCTTTTCTGCTCCACAGTTTATTTCATTGACTCCAAACATTAAGAAATGACTGAAATGGTTTGCTTCAGAGCAGATGGTTTCATACTATTCTGCAGGAAGTACTTTCTGACATCCCCTTCTTTGTGAGATCATCCTGGGATCCCTGGAAGTCCTATTTTTTTTTTTTTTTTTTTAAACTGTGGTAGGAACACTTAACATGAGATCTGCCCTCTTAACACATTTTTTTTTTTTTTTTTTTTTTTTTTTGGGTACCGGGGATTGAACTCAGGGGCACTAGACCACTGGGCCACATCCCCAGCCCTTTTTTGTATTTTATTTAGAGACAGGGTCTCACTGAGTTGCTAAGTGCCTCGCCATTGCTGAGGCTGGCTTTGAACTCATGATCCTCCTGCCTCAGCCTCCCAAAGTGCTGGGATTACAGGTGTGCGCCACCGCGCCCGGCTCTCTTAACACATTTTTAAGTGTAAAATACAATATTGTTAACCATAGGCACAATGTTGCACAACAGATCGTTAGAATTTATTCATGTTGTACAACTTGAACTTTATGTATGTTGATTAGCAAGTCCCCATTTCCCTCTCCTACCAGTCCCTGGCAGTCACCATTTTACCATCTGCTTCTATGAATTTCACTGTTTTAGATATTTCCTATAAGTAGAATCATGAAGTTGTTGCCCTTCTGTGATTGGCTCATTTCACTTAACATATTTTAACAATGAAGACTTGTTTCCCAGTATTGGTGGATGTTTAAAAGTGCCATTCCCATTGCTGGATTGCTTGGCTCAGAGTAGTGTTCCCTTGGCTGGTTTAGATCTCATTCGCGCATCAAGAATGGAGGTTGGTTGTACAGGTTAGCAGCTGGTTATTGGCAAAATTGGTGAAGGTTCTTATCTTGATTGCAATTTTTATGGTGTTCTGGAGGGAGGACGAAATGTTCTGGTCTGAAATGCTCATGCTGGGATTCCGGCCTTCAGAAGGAAACTCCAAGTTCTAGGCGAGGGATCAGCAGGGTGGGACAAGTTAGTGTCTGACTGGAGGCCACTCCTGGCTGTGGCCATGGAAAGGCTGTCCTTAGGCAGATGTGGATATAGGAGGGGGGAAACAATGAGAGGGGAAAGGAGGAAAGGGTCTCAAAGGCAGGAGGAAAAGTAAGAAAGGGTCTCAGGGTGGTGAAGGTCAACATCAATGGCTGGCTTCCTGCCCAAAGGAGGCTGCCTAAGCTTCAGAGCTAGGGGGTGGGGCTGCCTCATGGGCTGTACCGTGGGAACACCAACAAAGTCCTCTGGCTGGGACAAGTGGGCCCTGAAGTTGCCCTGTTTTCACTCAGTAGCTCACAAGATATGGGGCAAACACATGCCCCAAAAGCTTCACTAATTCTTTGTGGAATCAGAAAGTGGCCAGAGCTCAGAGAAGATCTTCCTTTCTATCACAGGCAATGAAGCAAGCACATGGACACTTGAATTGAGGGTCATCATACCTGAGGTGATATTGAAGGACCTCTTAAACAGCAAGTGTCACATTCTGGGCCTCTGGATCAAGACTTCTGGTCAACCCATCAATGAGCTTCCAGCTCCTGAAGACTTGGGTTCAAATCCCAGAGCTGATGTGTTCTAGTAGAAGGGTTGGATAGGTTCCTCATATTTGCTTAGCTTCATCTTCCTTGCCTGAAAATGGAAAATATGAGGATGAAAACGAAGTTTGAGGGTATGTTTGGATGCCCTTTAAAAATTGCATAGTACTACATCAATATTAGTCTTAGCTTTTGGAAGGAATCAGATCTTTAAAGATATGTCAATAGTAGCAAACTTCCTCATAAGCAGAGTTACTCAAGACTACATAGGGTAGCTACCATATATCAATATAGTGATATATCTATCTAACACAGGAATTCAAGAATATGGATGAAATAATAACTACAATATAAAATTACATTTTGCATGTGCACCTCATCATATACTTATGCTAGGGCATGAGATGCTTGTTTATCTCACACGTCCACTAATAGTTCATCAGTGGACTGGGAATGGGGGAGAAGTGACTTCCCCAGAGCACGGAAGAGTGTTCCAGAAAGGGAATTGGATGGTGGGTGACAAAGAAAGAAAAACAAATCAAAACAACAAATCTATAGATGTCTAATACATCAGCTTTGTGGATGAGACATCTGCTCATGTGATACAGAAGAAAGCCACTGTAGGTAATCCAGGAGGATTGTGGTGGGGAGGGGAGCTGGTGAGTGGGGTATTAGGGGAGGCTTGGAGAGGGTCTGACTGGGACTTGGAGAGCTGTGTTTTGTGTGAGGGGATCCCTCCATGGGACTCCATGCATATTCAATAAATCTAGAAAAATTACAACATGCTTAGTTGGATTTCTCATTGAGATAGCAAAGGGTTTGCATAATGGTTTGGGCTTAGCCAAGTTGGTTCAGTTTTTTGTAGATGAGTCTGAGAGTGGAGACCTGGGTTACATATACAATAAGGCTGATGGCCCTGTCTTCATAGGGCCAGGAGGGTCAACTGGGATCAAGGGTTTGAAAATGCTTTGTGAACTGTAAGGGATACACCCCCGGGAGTTGCCCTTGTGTTGTTTTCAGGACTCTCCTTGCAAGTTCACATGCATGTAGGTCCCCCCTGTGCATCATCCCCAGACGCTGTTGATCATCAGGGAATCAGTCAAGAGTGTAGAGGAATCTGCTGAAACCCATCTTCCCGCCAACAAAGACTGCAGAGCATATCCCTGCTGACAGCAAGGAATCTCGGCAAACAGTGCTGCCATCTGTGGTTATCATGTAGACAACGATGCAGGAGATGTAGTTGAGCTTCAATGACTCAGACAAAAATTGACTTCTTACATTACCTTACATCAGGGGCCCTTTGTCTGGGACACATTGATAGACATGTTGTATCTGTTCTGAAATTGTACACAAAGTGAGTGTGTGTGTGTGTGTGTGTGTGTGTGTGTGTGTGTGTGTGTGCATGTTGTGCTTCTCATATTGTCCTGGGAAAAGGATCCACGGTGTCCCACAGATTCTCTAGGGAATAACCAGCCTAGAGGCTAAGTATTACTGACTTACAGAGTTTGAAATGATGGGAGTTTGCTGAAAGGTGCATGAAGAAACTGGAGAATTCTATCCCCACTCAGTTGTTAGCTCACTGTGCTAGGTATCTCCGAGGCTCTGTTGGGCTGTTCTAACATTTACATTTTAGGAGGAAGCAAAATACATAGTTTGAGTGGTAGCACTTTTTCCTTCATTAAAAACATAAAGTTTATTTTGTATGTATGTTTTTTAATTAGAAAGATGATCATGCTGCGTTTAGAAAAGCTTGAAACTAAAGAAAAGTAGAAAGGTGTTTAAAAAAATCATTAAAAAAAAAAAAACTCATGAAAGAATTCACTGGCAGCTTAGTATACCGAACACAGGCTTTGATTTCAAATACATCTGAGCTGGTGTTCTGGGAAATTTAGGGAAGTTGCTTAATCTCTTTAAATCTGTCTTCTCATTTAAAAAATTGAGATAATAAACTGGGTGTGATGACCCACACCTGTAATCCTAGCCACATGGGAGTCTAAGGAAGGAGAATCATAAGATGTGGCCAGTCTTGGCAATTTAGCAAGACCCTGTCTTAAAATTTTAAAAAGTGAAGAAAAAAAAAAAAAGGCGTGGGATGTAGCTCAGTGGTAAACTGCTTACCTAGCATGCTCATGGCAGTGGGTTCAATCCCCAGTATTGCAAAACAAAACAAAACAAAACAAAACAAAACAACAACAACAACAAAAACACATCAAAACAACAAAACAAATTGCTAGTTGTATTTACATCATAAGGTTCTTGACTATTAAATGAGAAAATGTATGTAAAGTGCTTAGCACAGTGTCTAGTATTCAGTAAGTGCTTAATAGATGATGTTTTGCCACAACAATTGTTTTCTAATTCCAATCATTCTTATGTACTTGAGATCACATTGTTTTTAGTTTAACGTCCTGCCTTTTTTCTCTTTTCATTGTAATAATTCCCTGTATTACATACTCATTGTAAATGTTTGTTTTAATAGTTAACATTATATCAAACACAGGGGATACACTCATTTACTTGGTAATTCTTGGATATTGAGCATATTTTCAATTTTTAACTATTAAAAATGAATGTTGTCATAAACAAGTTTGGATTTGTTGGTTTCTTAGCACTCAAATCAGATGGTTCCATTAATGTATTTTAGTCAAAATATACAATCCATAAAAATCTATGTAGAGTAATGGGGATTTTTGTAGTGGGTATATGTGATTTCTTGAAGATAGTTCTGGAAGATGGAAAACCATCATGAATTTTACTTGTGACTTCTTTTGCTTTTTGGGAACTCCAAATTCTAATAGTTTCAACTCAAAGCAACAAGAGGGAGAAAAAAGGTGAGACCAAGAAGCAGGGGGTGCCTTAGTTCTGTAAGGATGTGAGTTTGCCCATTGAAACAGAGGCTCCAAATCACAGTAGCTGAAATAAATTAGTTCACACTTTCCTTTCACGTAACAGCTCTGGTATAATAGTTCAGGGCTGGTGTGGTGACTTTGGGGACCCAGCCTCCATTCATCTCGTCCTCACACCTGCTGGTGGGAAGAGGAAAATGGGGAAGAAAGCAGATGTCAACCCCTTAAGAAGCTGTAGGCAACACTTCAGCTCATGTTCCATTGGCTAGAAGTGAATCATGTGACCACATCAAGGTGCAAGGGAGACTTGGAGATGTAGTTTTAATTCTGGGAATCCTTGTGTCCAGAAAAATATCAAGGGTTCTATTTCCTTAGGAGGAGAGGAGAACAGAGATTTAGGGTCAACTAGCTTTCTCTGCCACAGCAGACTTTTAGTATAAGAAGTAAACCTGGGATGATCCAGAGGGGAGGGTAATAGGCTAGCAAGAAGAGAGAAAGCACTGCTGTCAGAGCAACATGAGCATCTGGAGTACACATCACACCAATACTGTGTGTCTTCCCTCCGCCATCTTTAGACTCAGTTTATGTTCTAACCTAGATAGTTAGCATTGTTTCTCCTGCTATTTCTTGCCCTTTCTTTGGTATCACTCCTCTACCCACAAAGTCCTTCTGTTTTGATATTGCCCTTTTCATTCAACAAACATTCAGAAAGTGCTGGAGATGCCAAGTGATGGGTCCTCTTGCTGAGGGGTTGGGAGGCATAAAGTGTAGTACTGAGAAAGACATACGAACAATGAAGTAGTGTTAGTACATTCATGCTCTGCTGGGAGTCTCATGGGGGTTCCAGTGAAGGAAGGGCCTTTTCTAAGTAGCATAGAGCTGAGGAAGGGTCAAGGAAGGTTCATATAGAGGTGGTACTAGACTAAATCTTGAAGAATGAGACAGTGTTTATGAGACTGACAGGGTGTGGTAAGGAGGAGAGACAGAAGGAAATACGGAAAATCATCTTCCTGGTGTGGAGAATGGTCATAAGATAATAGTAGGGCAATTTTGACTGGCTTAGGCATGAAGAGCAGATTTGTTGGGTCACATAATTGAAAAGTCTGAGGGGTGGTAAATGTAGTCCAGCTTCAGAATCAGCCCGACACAGGCATTCAGTGTGTAATCCCTGGCTTCTTGTCTTATCTGACCCTGATTTCTTCTCTGATGGCTTCATTTCAGTAGGATTTTCTCATGAGGAAGAAGAGATGGCCACAGACCCTTAAGTTTGAACACAGCCTCTGAGATGCAAAATAGAAAGAGTTTATTTTTCCTAATGGTTCCAGTTAGAGTTTCTGGATTACCTCTGATTGGACTGGCATAAATCACATGCCCAACCGTGAATGTGGATTCATAGGACAGCTCCAAGCAATCCACATAAACTGAAGGTGGGTTGAGTGATTCTTCCTGAAGGAAAATTGGTGATATTAGCAGAGCAGGATAGTTTATTTAGGGAACTGCTGGTAATCCAAGAAGTATAGCAAAAAAATTTGAAGATGGAAAGCTTTGTCCGCTCCTATGTAGAGTGTAAACTTTATTTGGTGGATTTTACAGAGTGTCACTGAAGGGCCTTAATAGAGTAACATGACTCTTTGACATACTTTATTAACTGAAGTCCACAGTTTACTTTGGGTTTCACTCTGTGTTGCGCATTGTATGAGTTTTAACAAATGGGTGATGTCACATATCCACTGTTACAGTATCATACAGCATAGTTTCTCTTCCCTAAAACCCCTTGTACTCCACCTAGTCATCTGTCCCTCCCTCCAAACCCTTAGCAACCACTGGTCTTTTAACTTTCTTCCTAGCTTTGCCTCTTCCACAACGTTATACAGTGGGAATCATATTATATCAGCCTTTTTAGATGGGCTTCTTTCACTTCGCAGTATGCATTTAAGTTTCCTCTGTGTCTTTTTATGGACACTCTATCAATCAATAGTATTCCATTGTGCGGATGTACTGGGGTTTGTTTATCAATCCATTTATTTTTATTTTTTTAAATATTTATTTATTTGCTTTAGTTATACACAATGGGTTTAAATGGGTTTATTTGTACGTGGTGCTGAGGATTGAACCTGGGCCGCGCGCGTGCCAGGCGAGCGCTCCACCGCTGAGCCACAATCCCACCCCATCAATCCATTTATTGAAAGACATCTTGTTTGCTTCCATGTATCGGCTATTATGAATAAAATTGCTCTACATATTTTGTGCAGGTTTTTGTGCAAACATGGCCTTTCATTTCTTTTTAAAAAATATTTATTTATTTGTTTTAGTTGTACACAATGCCTTTATTCTTATGTGGTGCTGAGGATCGAACCCGGGCCGTGCACGCGCTAGGTGAGTGCTCTACCGCTGAGCCACAACCCTAGCCCCGGCCTTTCATTTATTTGGATACATTCTAGAAGGCGTGGTTGCTGGATCAAGACTGGTCCCTGGCATATCCCTGTTTTATTTGCAGAGCACTTTCACATTCAGAATTGACTTTTACAGGAGCTCTCTGAGGTGAGTGAGGCATGTGCTATTATTCCCACTTTACAGAAACAGAAGCAAAGTTGAGGTTTCAAGAGTTTAAGTGAAATATGCAAATTCACATAGCTGGGGAGTGTGTAATCCAGGCTCTCAATCTCCTCTCTATGCCTGGCTTGAACTTTATAATAAAGCAATTAGCTACAGCCAGAATAATTCCCATGATCTCAGGCCAAACCATGCAAACAATAAGACCAGGCTAGTCCCAGAAAAATGGGGAAGTAGTAAGGCTCTTTTTAGTATCTTCCTGGGCCCACACCCAGAGTTTGTCTTCAGACGTCCTTGGCTTTCTCCCCAGGATCAAAAGCATCTTTCCTCCTACTCTGGAAACTGCCCAGCGACTGGCCTGATAACTTGATGAAGTCATTTCAGTAATTGTTGTTATAAATGACTCAGTGTGCTACCTCTCCAAGATAAAATGTGCAATTCATAGTAGCATAGTTTACGTCTTAACTAAAAGAATTTTAAAATGTGGGAATTTTCAATACCCTGGCAGGGCTTGGGGATGGAGAGAAATGAAGTGAGCTCTCAACGCTCCTTGAATGATACCTGGCATTTAGTGTAGACAAGCGTCACCTAACCACAGGTAAGGACATTTATTCTTTCATTTCATTCCAAGATGTAGAGATTATCTCCATTGAAGGGGAAGGAGTTATCAATGGACAAAATGACTTAGGTATATAGTTACATTTCTTCTAGAAGCTTAATTTCCTTATCAGTTGTATTTATCAGCTTTGTAGGTTAACTTTCCCTCAGTGAAATATACCACATTTGTTGTTGAGACAGTGGTGTCCTGACAAAAGGGTAGTTTAGGAGCATTTTAATCCCCTCTCTTTAATTTCCAGGCATTACAAGTACACATCCCATCTGATTAAACAAGTGTACTAGTTATACAAATGCAGGTTCATGAAAAATCGCTTCCAACCAGGCCGCTGTCATTAAGCCTCTCCTTGTAGAAACTTTGTAGGTGCCACTGAGAAACCTCACAAGAGTTTTAGAAAATAAACATTCCTAGCATGGATTTTGACATTATTCCTTAAACCTAGCAAGAGCACTGTCCTGGGTATTACAGTGGGTGATTGGCCCCCAGCCAGCAGACTATTTTAACCACTAGAATGACTCAAATTCCTTCCTTTCTGCCTTTAAGATTTTAATAGTGGACTGGCAAAGCCCTGGCCTTGGGCATCCTGGGTCTTATGACTTGGATAATCTTTGTAATGTTACTGTAAATGAAAGTGCCACTTGCCTGGATATGATTCCTGTATTTTTAACAACAAAGAGGTTTCTGGGTCGCTGTTTACCGCTTTCTGGGACCCCAGGGAAGCCACTGCCTGACTGTGCTGCTGTCTGGAGGAGAGAGTGTAACTCAGAGCTGCCCTCAAAAGGAATAATCCTTGCAGGTGATGATTTTTCAAGGGAGGTTTTAATTTGGCTTATTCTGGGTGCCGTACTCTGGATGAGTTTGGGGGTTTGCCTAGTGTATTTGTAACCATACTGGTGGAACATTTAAGATGGTCTATCCTTCAATAGCTCCCTCTGCCTTCGGAGTAAAAGTCAAACTCTTTAACAAGATTTTAAGGCCTTTATGATCTACCCTGCTAACCATTCTGGTGTTCCTCTGGTCCTGGGTACTTACCAGTTTGCAGTACCATTTGCTTACCATTCTGTCTCCTCCACTAAGCTCTGGACCCATTCCTGAGCACAGAGTGTGGCATTTGGTGGCAATCTGTAAATATCTGATGAATGGATGAATGCGTGAAAAGAATTTATTGATGAACCAAGCCCTGGAATGAGGCATACACACTTTACTAAATAGTTAGTTTAAGGAAATGCCTGAAAAAACAAAAGCCCAAATATGAAGTTTATGGGGAGTCGGTCTGGGTCTAGTATTAACTGGTCTTTCTTTACTATGAAATTAGCAACCTGGTCAGTGGAAGGAGGGGAGGGGAATTCACTCTGCCCCACCTCCTTTTCTTTCTTGGCCCTGGTTGTGTGCCACAGTTCTCTGAGCCCTATGCTTGTTTACACCAGAACAGGCTCTTCCTTCATCAGGGTTTCTGTAGAAATTGCTAGAACTTCTCAGTCTATCTGAATGAAGTTGTACAAAGTTCCTAGTCTAAAGAGGACCCTATTTTTTTTTACCTTTTTAATTTTTTATTTGTTTTAATTAGTTATACCATGATAGTAGAATGCATTTATGTGCTATGATATATCATACAGAGATGGGATATAATTTCTCATTTTTCTGAGTGTACATGTTGCAGAATCATATTGGTCATGCAGTCACATATATACATACAGTAATAATGTCTGTTTCATTCCACTATCTTTCCCATCCCCATGTCCCCTCCCTCCCCTCCCTTTACTTCCCTCTACCTAATCTAAGGCAACCCTATTCTTTTCTAGTGCCCCCCCCCCCCCCTTATTGTGAATTAGCAAGAGAAAACCCTATTTTGATAACCTGGGCTCTTAATTGTTCAAATTTGTGATTGAAAGAGCTGTGCAGAGTCTGAACTTGAAGAAGCTTGGTTTTCTTCAATGGGCCTTCTGCAAAAAAAAGCAAAAGCTGCTCCCTCTTCCTGGGGTGCTGTTTTCATCTGTTGGGTTTCTCAGCTTTATCTGGGAGCCCACCGCTCTCAGTAGTCAAAGTCACCATCATGGCACTCAGTGTTCGATGGCACTTAGCAGCTTCAACTACTGAGCTAAGTACTCCTTCCCTCTTCATTCACTGGATCCTCACATCCGCCTAGGAAGTAGGTGTCATCATAATCTTCTTTTTGCAGATGAGAAAATGTCTCCCATTTGCTCAAGGTCACATTACTACCAATTGCCCTCTGTGGTCCAGCTCCAGTTCATTGCACCCACCTGGATTTTTCTTGGGATACTTTCCCCTCTGTGTGCTACATTAGCAGATATCTCAAATCCTCTGCCATTCTGGCTGCCAGAGGGTTTTTAATGGTACACTCACCTTCACAGAGCCCTCATAGGCAGGGACATGAAAGCAAAACGTTTCCCTTTCACCATCTTCATTCCTTTAGTCTGCCCTTCATTCTTGCTGACAGTCAGCTCTTGACCTTGTGCTGCCTGATGCTTGGGTACTGGGCACTCTTCCCAGTAATAAGAGAATCCTTCTGGAGGGAGGATGATGTGAGAGTAGGAGGGGTTACCTTAGGGTGCCCTCTGGAGGAGTCCATGGGAAGAAATACAGGGAGAAAAAGTCTGAGACTAACCCTGGAGTGTGTAGTGCTCAGATTTTCCACTTCTATCACTCTCGGTCTTTAGAATTTATAAAAATAGGAACTCGTTTAGCTTTACCACAGCTTTGTGAGCCAGGCACAGTAAGAAGTGCTGCTTCTTGTTTTGCTGAAGAGAATACAGAAGCTCAGAAAGTGAAACGAGGTGTTGTCAGTCTTCCTGTCGCTAAGCAGTGAAGCAGGTTTGCGGCTTCCGTCTCCTCCTTGCATCTCCCCAGAGCTCTGGAGTCCTCTCTGGTTGTGTGAGCAGATGATGAATAGTAACTAGCATCATCCAGCTTCTTCATTTCAATGTTACTTTTGTGGCTTCCCCAGAAAACAACCAATAAAAAATGAACTTGGAGTCCCTGTTGACTGTTTGCTTGTATTGTCCCTTTTGGTGACAGATTCCAGTGTGTTAGGGCTGGTGATGGTGATGCAGGACTCCAGTGGGCTAAGGCTTCTGGTACTGAACCGATAATTGAATCTTTTGACTGGAGACTGGGCTCTCATGCAGGTCTGGATTATTGAAGCCAATTGGCTTATGCGAATGTGAGAGTCAACTTATTGCTTTGTTCCCATGCCCATCTCTGTCCATGTCATGGGGGCATTAGTATATTTGAAATAGAAGAAAGGAGGAGGAGAAAGAATGTTCTAGAACTTCCAAAGGATGAAGCTGCATTCCATCCCACCATTGCACATTCCATCATGTGTGTGTGGGGGGTATCTTCTCTTCCTTGCCTCTCTCTGTCCTTCCCCAGACTTCATTTTTTTTTCTCATCATGGGGATATATTATTCTTACATAAAGTGACCAGCAACAGACTGAGTCTACTTTAATTCTAACTGAATCCTCTAGAATGAAGAGGGAATGATGAAATTTGCTTTGTAAGGAGAGAGGAAAAAACCACCTAAAGATTCTTTACATGTCTTTTATGCATTTGTATACTTTGCTGTTTTACTTAAAAGAAAAGTCCTTTATATTTACTCCAATTCAACAAAACTTAGTTCTATGCCAACTTTTGCCTTCTTCCTGAAGCTATAAGACAAAGGGCCTACCCTCAGAATACCTGTCAAATTTTTGATGGCAAAAGAAAAAATGCTGGCTTCCCCAAGACATTCTCTTGAGGCAGAATTAGGTCCCAACAAACACCCAGAGCTGTGGGACTTCCAGGAGCATCCCTCCTCAGAAGTGCCTCACCAGCCCCTGTGGTGCCTGGCATCCCCTGCCCCTGCGGTAGAGGTAAGTTGCTGCTCATCTGAATCCTGACTACGGACCATGATCCCAGCTCCTGATCCTCTTCCATCTGGTCCAGCTCACTGCTCACATGGTTGATCTATTTTTTTTTTTTTTTTTGCCTCAGTTATTATCAACTTTCACATCAAGATGGAAAAGCCTCCTTTATTCCTAATCTGATTACCCTTTCATCTATAGACCACAAAGCAGAGTTGCCTTGAGTCCTCCATATCTTTTTTTTTTAAAGTTTTTATAACAGCAGAGTTCTCCATATATTACAGGAATGTTTCAAATTTAAAATAATCAAAATGGTAAAAAAAGCAAATAAATAATCAAAGGAAACAGAATACACTCACTTTTAGGATTGCAACTCCTATCCTTTGAGAACTCCCACTAGATTTTAAGTTCCTCAGTTTCAGAAAACGGGTCTTGCTTATTCTCATATCCCTAGTGCCCCAGTACAGAGCCTGACCCCATAGTAGGCAGTCAACAAATGTTTTGCAGAATGTAAACAATGACTGCATGATTCAGGCTGTGTCCCTGTGAGCTTGGCCAAGGACAAGCTGAGTGGCAGACACCAAACTATACTCAAAATTATCCCTTCCTTTGACATTGACTGACTGTCCTTGGAACATGTTTGTGTGACTTGGCCCTTTCTCACCCCAGGATGAGTTCATCTCCCAGAAGGCTTCTCAGACCCTAAAGTGAGTAGAACCTTGGCAGACCCACCCCAGTTATCCTCCAGGCTTGCCTAGGTCCTGCCTGGAGTGAAGATGGCTTGGGCTCAAGCCAGGGACAGCTTGAATGTCAAGCACAAGGGCAAGAGCTAGGAGAGGGAAGAACACTTTTCTTTTGACTGGGAAAGTCAAGGAAGCATCAGCAGGTGATAGAGTGAGGAGGAGCCGTGGGAGCACTGAGGGTGCAGAGCCCCAGGAGAGGGGTCCAAAGCCCACTGTGGAGAATGATATGGGGACACTACAGACAAAGATGGCTTGGGGACAAATGTGGACTTTAATCTAGAGGCCAAGAGAAACCGAAGCAGACCAGATACCTCCACCAAAAAGACCCTTACCATCATTAAACTTCTCCAAAGACCCTCCCCATAATTATGCTTCTTGTCATCAAGATTTTACAAAGAGTGTCAACAGAAGGTCAGCAGGGTTTCTGCAGAGGGCACTGTGGTTTGAAGCTTCCTCTTTCTTTTTTCTTTTTTTTTTTTTTTTCCTTCTTTATTTTTTTTTATTTTTATTTTTTTTTTTTTTTTATAATTTTTAATATGTACAACTCATAGTGCATATATTTAGTATCTTTTTACATACAACTGTTTGTATACACAGTATATTCGTACAGTTCAGGTCTTCAATCATGCATTAAGGAAAATGATATCCGTCTCATTCAACCACTTTTTTTTTTCTCCCCCTCCCTCCCCTCTTGCTCCCTCCCTTACCCTCCCTTCCCTTGACCATTCTAGTGTTCCTCTAATCCTCCTATGTACCCCCATCCAACAATACTTTGAAATAGCCTCCTTATATAAGAGAGAACATTTGGTACTTGGATTTTTGAGACTGACTAACTTCACTTAGCATGATGTCTTCCAACTTCATCCATTTACCTGCAAATGCCATTAATTTGTTTTCTTTTATTGCTGAGTAAAATTCCATTGTGCGTATATACCACATTTTCTTAATCCACTCATCTACTGAGGGACATCTAGGTTGGTTCCACAAGCTAGCTATTGTGAATTGTGCTGCTATAAACATTGAAGTGGCTGTGTCACTGTAATATGCTGTTTTTAAGTCCTTTGGGAATAGACCCAAGAGTGGGATGGCTGGGTCATAGGATGGTTCCATTCCCAGTTTTCCAAGAAATCTCCATACTGCTTTCCATAACGGTTGCACCATTTTGCAGTCCCACCAGCAATGTATGAGTGTGCCTTTTTCTCCACATCCTCTCCAACATTTATTGTTGCTTGTGTTCCTGATGGCTGCCATTCTGACTGGAGTGAAGTGAAATCTTAGAGTAGTTTTGATTTGCATTTCTCTAATTGCCAGTGATGTTGAACATTTTTTCATGTATTTGTTGATTAATCGTGTATCTTCTTCTGAGAGGTGTCTTCTCAATTCCTTAGCCCATTTATTGATTGGGTTATTTGTTTTTTTAGTGTAAAGTTTTTTGAGTTCTTTATATATTCTAGAGATTAGTGCTCTATCTGATGTGCATGTATTAAATATTTGTTCCCAATTAGTTGGCTCTCTATTTACCTCACTGATTGTTTCTTTTGCTGAAAAGAAGCTTTTTAGTTTAAATCTATCCCATTCATTAATTCTTGGTAGTAATTCTTGCGCTACAGGATTCTTATTAAGGAACTTGGGGCCTAATCCAACATGTTGGAAATTGGAGCTTACTTTTTCTTCTATTAGGTGTATTGTCTCTGGTCTAATTCCTAGGTCCTTGATCCACTTTGAATTGAGTTTTGTGCATGGTGAGAGATAAAGGTTTAATTTCATTTTGTTGCATATGGATTTCCAGTTTTCCCAGCACCATTTGTTGAAGAGGCTATCCTTTCTGCACTGTACATTTTTGGCACCTTTGTCTAATATAAGATAGCTGTAATTATATGTATTAGTCTCTGTATCCTCAATTCTGTACCATTGGTCCACCAGTCTGTTTTGGTGCCAATACCATGCTGTTTTTGTTACTATTGCTCTATAGTATAATTTAAAGTCTGGTATGGTGATGCCCCCTGCTTCACTTTTCTTGCTCAGGATTGCTTTGGCTATTCTGGGTCTCTTATTTTTCCAGATGAATTTCATGACTGCTATTTCTATTTCTTTGAAGAATGACATTGGGATTTTGATTGGAATTGCATTAAATCTGTATAATGCTTTTGGTAGTATGGACATTTTGACAATATTAATTCTACCTATCCAAGAGCAAGGCAGGTCTTTCCATCTTCTGAGTTCATCTATAATTTCTTTCTTTAGTGTTCTATAATTTTCGTTATAGAGGTCTTTCACCTCTTTCGTTAGGTTGATTCCCAGGTATTTTATTTTTTTTGATGCTATTGCAAATGGGGTATTTTTCATCATTTCCCTTTCAGAGTCTTTGTCGCTGATGTACACAAATGCCTTTGACTTATGTGTATTGATTTTGTATCCTGCAACTTTGCCAAATTCGTTTACTAGTTGTAAAAGTTTTCTGGTAGAGTTTTTTGGGTCTTCTAGGTAGATTATCATGTCATCAGCAAATAGTGCTAATTTGAGCTCTTCTTTTCCTATCTTGATCCCTTTAATTTCTTTCATCTGTCTAATTGCTCTGGCCAGAGTTTCCAGTACTATGTTAAATAGCAGTGGTGAAAGGGGACATCCCTGTCTTGTTCCAGTTTTTAGAGGGAATGCTTTCAATTTTTCTCCATTTAAGATAATGTTAGCTCGGGGCCTTGCATAAATAGCTTTTATTATGTTAAGATATGTTCCTGATATTCCTAGTTTTTCCAGTGTTTTGAACATAAAGGGGTGTTGTATTTTGTCAAATGCTTTTTTCTGCATCAATTGAGATGATCATATGATTTTTGTCTTTAAGTCTATTGATGTGATGTATTATGTTTATTGATTTCCGAATATTGAACCAGCCTTGCATCCCTGGGATAAACCCCACTTGATCGTGGTGCACTATCTTTTTGATATGTTTTTGTATCCGATTTGCCAGGATTTTGTTGAGGATTTTTGCATCTATGTTCATTAAAGATATGGGCCTGAAGTTTTCTTTTTTGGATGTGTCTTTGCCTGGCTTTGGAATTAATGTAATATTGGCCTCATAGAAAGAGTCTGGAAGAGCTCCCTCTTTTTCTATTTCTTGAAATAGTTTGAAGAGCATTGGTATTAGTTCTTCTTTGAAAGTCTTATAGAACTCGGCTGTAAACCCATCAGGTCCTGGACTTTTCGCTTGTAATTGATCTATTTAAATTATGTATAGCCTCCACATCCAGTTTAGGCAAATCATATGACTCTAGAAATCTGTCAATGCATTCAGTATTTTCTATTTTATTAGAGTACAAGTTTTCAAAGTAATTTCTAATTATATTCTGTATATCTGAGGTGTTTGTTGTGATATTCCCTTTTTCATCACGAATGTTAGTAATTTGAGTTTTTTCTCTTCTTCTTTTCGTTAGCATCGCTAAGGGCCTGTCAATTTTGTTTATTTTTTCAAAGAACCAACTTTTAGTTTTGTCAATTCTTTGAATGGTTTCCTTAGTCTCAATTTCATTAATTTCTGCTCTGATTTTAATTATTTCCTGTCTTCTACTGCTCTTGGTGTTGGTCTGTTCTTCTTTTTCTAATGCTTTGAGGTGTGATGTTAAGTCATTTATTTGTTGGTTTTTTTTCCTCTTAAGGAATGAACTCAGTGCAATGAATTTTCCTCTTACTACTGCCTTCATAGTGTCCCAGAGATTTCTATATGATGTATCTGTGTTCTCATTTACCTCTAGGAATTTTTTGATCTCCTCTTTGATGTCTTCTTCAACCCCTTGTTCATTCAGTAGCATGTTGTTTAGCTTCCAGTTGATGGAGTAGTTTTTCTTATTCCTTGTTTTGTCGTTGATTTCCAATTTCATCCCTTTATGGTCCGATAGCATGCAGGGTAGTATCTCTATTTTTTTATATTTGCTGAGAGTTGCCTTGTGACATAATATATGGTCTATTTTGGAGAAGGAGCCATGTGCTGCTGAGAAAAATGTGTATTCGTTTACTGAGGGATGAAATATTCTATATATGTCCGTTAGGTCTAAATTGTTAATTGTTTTGAGGAGGCTTAAAGTTTCTTTGTTTAGCTTTTGTTTGGATGATCTATCCATTGGTGAGAGAGGTGTGTTGAAGTCCCCTAGAATAACTGTGTTGTGGTCTATTTTACTCTTGAACTTAAGAAGCGTTTGTTTGATGAATGTAGGTGCTCCATTATTTGGGGCATACAGATTTATGATTGTTATATCCTGTTGATGGATGGTTCCTTTAAGTAATAAGAAATATCCATCTTTGTCCCTCTTGATTAGTTTTGGTTTGAAGTCTACCTTATTTGATATGAGAATGGAAACCCCTGCTTGCTTCCGCCGGCCATGTGAGTGATAAGACTTTTCCCAGCCTTTCACTTTCAGTCTGTTGATGTCTTTTTCTATGAGGTGTGTTTCTTGGAGACAGCAAATTGTTGGGTCATTTCTTTTAATCCATTCTGATAATCTGTGTCTTTTGATTGGCGAGTTTAGGCCATTAACATTCAGGGTTATTATTGAGATGTGATTTTTATTCCCATCCATTTTTATTTGAATTATGGTCTTTAGCTTGATTTGGTTTCTCTTCTGGTTAGTATTTCCTTTAGTTTAATATCTCCCTTTGGTGATTTTCGTTATCATCTTTCTCTTCTTCTTCATGAAAAATGTTGCCCAGGATGCTCTGAAGTGCTGGCTTTCGAGTTGTGAAATCTTTTAACTTTTGCTTGTCGTGGAAGGTTTTTATTTCATCTTCGAATCTAAAGCTTAATTTTGCTGGATATAAGATTCTTGGTTGACATCCCTTTTCTTTCAGAGCTTGAAATATGCTATTCCAGGATCTTCTTGCTTTTAAGGTCTGGGTTGAAAAATCTGAACATAGTCTGATTGGTTTCCCCCTATATGTAATTTGCTTCCTTTCTCTTGTGGCTTTTAGTATTCTCTCCTTGCTCAGTGTATTAGGCATTTTCATTATAATGTGTCTAGGTGTGGATCTGTTGAGATTTTGTTTGTTTGGTGTTCGGTATGCCTCTTGAACTTGGTTTTCCATTTCATTTCTCAAGCTTGGAAAATTTTCTGTAATTATTTCATTAAATAGATTACTCATTCCTTTGGCTTGAAACTCTGCCCCTTCCTCTACGCCGATCACTCTTAAGTTTGGTCTTTTTATGCTGTCCCATAATTCTTGGATGTTATGTTCTTGATTACTAACAAGTTTTGCTGTATGGTTTAAATTCTTCTCTAGGACATATATTTTGTCTTCATTGTCTGAGGTTCTTTCTTCCAAGTGGTCCATTCTGTTGGAGATGTTTTCAATTGAGCTTTTATTTTGGTTTATTGCTTCTTTCATTTCTGGAATTTCTGTTTGGATTCTCTTTAGAGCCTCTATTTCCCTATTGAAGTAATCTTTTACTTCCTGTATTTGTTTTTGGAGTTCTTTGTCAAAATGATCTTTTGCCTCCTGTACCTGCTCCCTCATCTCATTTTTGAGTTCATTCTTAAGTTCCATAAACATTTGGCATATGTAATTTCTAAATTCCATCTCTGGCATTTGACCAACTGTGCTTGCCATGACATCTACCGATGAGGTATCTTGATTTGTTTGTGTCATTTTCTTTCCTTGTTTTTTCATGTTGCTTGTGTGTCTATTCTTCCTGCACTGTGGGACCTTGACTGTTTCGATTTTACCTTAAAACCTTATGTTGTTCCTGTAGTACAATGCTATCAGATCACCTTATAATTCCTTTACACTTTAAAAACCTAACACTTTCTATTCACAAAATCCAAGTTTGATCACAATGTACAGATTTTGTTAACCCAGATATTATTTCCAATTTACTCTGTACGCTTCTGATAGGGTTTTATAGCTTCAAATATTGGATACAGAGGTGTTATGTTTAGGAAGAAGGAAGTGTCTTGAATTGTTCTTTCTTGGAAAGTATGAAAAGAGATATCTATTGAAATGGTTTAGTGGAAGTGGTTTAGTATCAGTAGACGATGGAAGAAAGAGAATGGGGTTGACAATTAGGTAAAAAGATCAATTTATATATATAGTAAGTTGGAAAAGAAAAAAAAAAAATAAAAGAGTAGGAATTGGTGTAAGAGAGAGGAGAGAGAGAATCAAGGAAATAGAGAGTAAACTATATATAACACCACTTTGCTACCCAGTTCAATTGCGCCAGTTCTAGAAATCCCAAGTTTTGCGTATAACTTGTTTTTGTCTCTGTTTAGTATGCACTGGCAGGATGTAAACATGAAAGATGAAGGAGGAAGAAAAGATACAAGAGTGAGAAGGAGGAAAAGAATGAAAGAAAAAAGGAGCGGAAGCAAACAAACACACTAACAATCAATGGGGAAGGAAAAAAAAAAAAGCAGAACAAAACAAAGCCAAAAAAGGGAAAAGAAAAATAAACAAACAAACAAACAAAAAACCCCTCCCTGCAATCCAAAAAATCAAGCAGACCAATAAAAAGAAAAGGAAAAAAAAAAAAAAAAGTCAAACCCCAAGTCTCAGACAAAACGGGCCCTGGGAAGCCCCACTCTTTTTTTCCTTTCCAGTTCAAACCAATTGCTATTGGATCACAGTCTGTGATCCTGTTAGTGAAATCAAGGCTGCATCTTAGGCCAGTGGCTGCACGGATCAGTGAAGGAGTGGCCCAGGGGGACTGCGTGTGTCAGCAGATGAATGGCGCCGGGAAGGGAAGGGGACCTTCCAGAAGGCACCCCCTCCCCAAGCCCACCCACAGCTGCAGCCTCTTGTGGCCGCTGCGCTAGCCTCAGAAACACCTTCCCCTGCTGACCACCCAAGTCTCACCCAATTGTGCGTTGTCTCCAGAGAGCTGGAGAGTCCCTGGATGGATGCAGCTGTTGCTCTCCGTCTCCTCCCCTCCGTCAGGACCAGCCCCTGCAGCTTTCAAAGATGGCGGTGCTCTCTCTCCAGACAACAGCAGACTCCCGTATCCTCGCCGATCGCACCAGGAAGCCACACCTGTGACTGTGGTGCAGACAGCGCTGCTCCAGACCGTGGCCCGCTCCACTCTGCCCCCGCTTGCCGATGGCAGATCTCTGCGCCGCTCTGTCCGGGGCCCCAGTACCGAGGGTCGCGTCAGGCGGAGTGTGGATTCGAACTGGTGTGTGGACCCGCGGTCTCCCGTGGCTCCCCAGCACCAATCCCGCCGGCTGTTATCGCTGGTTTCTATCACCGGTTTCACGCTGGTGTGCTGTGAGTTCGGCTGGGGTTGCAGCAGTAGCGCGGTCTCCTCACACTGACCTTGTTTCGCACGGCCTGTGCACCGCCCAGCCGGTTTTGTAGGAGCCTCGCGGCTCCAGCCGCTGCAGACAGCTTGTCTCTCTCTCTCTCTGGTAGTGGTACTCAAACCATCCAGGAGATCGGTATTTTCAGCCTATATATATATGATGAAAGGCAATTTATCTGCTTTGTTGGATTCTTTCCACGGAGCTGCCCTGAAGTGCGGCTTCCTCTAATCCGCCATCTTGGATCCCCCGCTTCCTCTTTCTTGTAAGTGCCAGGTTTGTAGACCAAAAGTGTGATAGAGTACAAATATGTATAACAAATTAGAATAATAAAAAATTAAAAATATATAATGAGAAAAAAAAGGTGTGATAGAGTGAGTCTCACAGTGAGCTTGGTACTATGCAAAAGATACTATCTCTGTTTTCCTGGTAAAAACTTGTAAAACCTCTGTCTAGACTAAGAACAAGGGACAAAGAGTAACTGTTTTGTATGCAGCCACTGACATGTAACCATCCCACTGAATATGAAGTTTAAAGAATTTCCAGACTCGGGTCCAGAAATTTTTAGGCATTAGCCCCTCTGGACTGCTGTAGCCTAAATAAACCTGCTTTCTGAAATTCCTCGGGTGTCCAGCCTCATCTGTCCTACATCAAAACAACTTGACCTGAGTTCAGGGAAGTGTCACTATGAAGGATGGCTCCAGGGGGAGAGGGAGAAAATTACTTAGGAAGAACCATCAATAATCCAGGGGGAGGGTTGAGGATGACCAAAGGCAGAGCAACGGACTGCAAGGCAGGCCCCATCCCACCCCCAATGCAGCCCTTGGCTTTGGCTTACTTAATTTTGTATCTAAACCCAGCGTCACGCCCAGAATAAGTGGTTAGTAAACAGAGTGACTGGGTAAATCAAGCAGACAGAGAAGACCTTGGGGACTGTGGGGGTTAGTGAGTGCAAAAAAGAAGATGAAGATGGGGGAGGTTTTGGGTACCGTGTCTACAGGAGTACCGGGGAAAGCGAAAGTGGTGGCATTTGAGAGACAAGTATGCCACCTTCCAGTGAGGCCTTGCTCTATACCCGGTGTGATTCTAAATACGTCATGCATATCATTTATTTTACCTCTATGATAACCTTATCCACTAGGTAGTGTTGTTCTTTGACAGATAAGGACACCGAGGCACAGGAGGGTTATGTAACTTTGTAATGTCACACAGCTAACAAGTGGCACCGTTAAACTTGGAACCCTTGCCTCTTGGTTTGGGATCTGTTGTATTTGACATACTGTGGAGTACCTGCTGTCAAGTGGCACAGGCCTTGGAAGACAGCCATCTGCTGTTTTGCAAATGCCCTTGAGGTCCTCCAGTTCCTCTTTCAGCTCTGTGGTTCTAGCTAGGTGTATTAGTCAGGGTTTGCAGAGAAACAGAGCAAAATATAAATACAGGTGCTCCTCAGTTTAGGATGTGGTTATGTCGCAATAAACCTACCCCAAATTGAAAATACAGCCAGTTGAAATGCATTCGATACACCTAACCTACCGACCACCACAGCTTAGCAACACAGCACGCCGCAGGGGACCTGTTGTTTTTCCTCGTGGTCATGTGGCTGTTGGGAGCTGTGGCTCACTGCCACTGCCCAGCATCACCAGGACGTGTCCTTCCACGTATTGCTAGCCCAGGAAAAGATCAAAGTTCAGCATTTGAAGCAAAGTTTACACTAAACGTTTGTCACTTTTATACCATCATAAAAATAATCATAAGTCCAACTATTCTAAGTGGAGGGTCATCTGTACATACAGGATATGTTCATAGGTGTACGTGTGACATTATATATTATAGGTTAGAGGGGGGAGAGGGAGAGAGATCAATTCTTTTTTTTTTTTGTTGTTTTTCTTTCTTTTTTAAAAAAATTTTTAAAATTATTTTTTTATTCTAAGATGTTATAAATGACAGCAGAATGCATTACATTTCATATTACACATATAGAGCACTTTTTTTACAAATCTCTGGTTGTATGCAAAGTATATTCACAGCATTCATGACTTCATACATGCATTTAAGGTAATGATATCCATCTCATTCTACCATCTTTTTTTTTTTTTCCTTCACCCTTTTGCCCCCTCCCTTCCCCTCCCTCCCCATTGGCCATTCTAGTATTCCTCTAATCCTCCTATGCTCCCCATCCCAACCCGACTGTGAATTGGCCTCCTTATATCAGAGAAAACATTTGGCATTTGGCTTTTTGGGATTGGCTAATTTCACTTAGCATTATATTGAGAGAGATCAATTCTAAGGAATTGATTCATGTCACCGTGGAGACTGTTAAGCCTCATATCTGCAGGGTGGGCTGGCAGGCTGGAGGCCCAGGAAGAATCCCCTCTATTTCCGGGAAAGACAGTCCTTTTCTGCTAAGGCCTTCAACAGATTGGACGAGGCCCACGTGTGTTGTGGAGGTCACTCTGCTTTCCTGAGACTACTGATTTAAATGTTAAACTCGGGGCTGGGATTGTGGCTCAGCGGTAGAGCGCTCGCCTAGTGCGTGGGCGACCCGGGTTCGATCCTCAGCACCATGTACAAATAAAATGAATAAAACGCATTGTGTACAACTAAAGCAAATAAATAAAAATATTAAAAAAAAAAAAACTCATCTTAAAAAAAAAAAATGCATTCACAGAAACATCTAGAATAATGTGTGACCAAATATCTGGGTACAATGACCTAGTCAAGTTGACACATAAAATTAATTGACCAGGGGCTGGGATTGTGGCTCAGCGGCAGAGCGCTCGCCTCGCACGTGTGCGGCCCGGGTTCAATCCTCAGCACCACATAAACATAAATGCATTGCATTGTGTACAACTAAAGTAAATAAGTAAATATTTAAAAAAAATTAAAAAAAAATTAATTGACCATCACACTAGGGCTCAGAAATCAGAAAGTGTGGCAGGAACCAAGCGTGCACGGCAGTTGCCTTGGCTGAATGAAGCAAGCTCAAAGCCTGGATCACAGCTTGGAGATTTGAAAAGTGTTTGCTTGCATTACCCACACTGATCGTCTGTAGACATCTAGTAAAGGTTTGACTCTGCGTCATTTTGGTGGGAGAACTTACGGATCAATTATAATTTCTGGGTCTATTTAATAGTTCTAGGAATATAGAATGAAATGCGTGTAGTTGAAGCATCTGTATTCATGCCGCTAGTCTTCAATTTATCATGGTGGTAAAAGGACGGACAGCTTAGATGTGGAGGGAGGGTCACTCCCTGGGGACATGTGGGCTCTGCCTGACCCCAGCTTTTCCGGCAGTCACGATCATCCCAGGCAGCCAGGAGAGCCCCAAGCTGAAGTTCCAGCACAGCTCAACCTTGGCATCAGATTACTTGCTTTCTTCTGACTCAACACACTTATATTCCCACATGTTTTCTATGTGAAGATTTTTGATGAATATTTATTGGTCTGGGTCGTATTACCTTTCAGCCCAGTATATATTTATTTGGGACTAGCACTTTTAAATCCTCAGAAACTACCACAAGTATGAACATTTATTTTCTAGTCTCCAAGAAAACATTATCTATGCTGTTTGGAAAGACATCATTTGGTGTCTGGTGAGTTGAGAAATGGAAACATTGAAATCTGATCATAATTTGGGATTCTAGAACTCCTTTTTGAGAGTATAACTTTTATCTGAATTTAAGGATATTTAAAAAAATAAAAGTATATTTAGGCTTTACATAGTAGTTTATAAACATGAGTTCATTCTTTCTGGTTCTTATGATGCTATGCAAAGTACAGTTATATTTTGAGTGGAGTCAGTAAAACCCTTAAAAGGGTAAATTGGCCTAAATTACTCAGTGGGCGAACCAGGAATTAAAGCCTTGTCTCCAGACTCCCCGACCAGACCAGGGCACCCTGGGAGGTGTTAGAGATCTTGCTGACATCCTGGGAGGTCTGCTGGAAGGAACATTGACTTTGGAGTCATGAGTTCAAATCTGTGCTCTGCCCCTTGCTAACTGCCTGAACTTGGACAAGTGATATGACGTCTGAGCCTGTTGACCTCATTGGTCAGGCATGGTCTATCAAAAATTTGTTGTGAGCATTAAATGAGTTAATTATTAGTGTCTGACACAGGCACACAGGAAACGTCTGTGCTCCCTGCCTCCTGCTCTGGTTAGTAACCACACGTATGCTTCTCTGGCAGAGAATGGATCTTGCTTATTTGGGAACAATCAGAATGAGCAAAAATCCTGCTCAGAAGCCGAGGAAAACATTCATGAATGCCCGTTGTGTGTTATCAGGGACTCTTAATATGTTGTATAAGATTATTTATCAAATATCTTATGTCACATGCATTACAGTGGTGTTTCCCACTAAATACCAATATTCGTTTTGAAATGTCATTTTGTATCAGTTGGTCCCCTATTCCCATCCTTGATAACAGAAGTAATATAGTTTCTTTTTTTCTTCCTTTCTCCTCACCTTCCTCACTCCTGAGTTTCACAGGAGAGAATTTTGGTCTTCATTTTAGTTCATTGTTAAATTTGGGACAGGAAACACTGATACATGAATATTAAGTGTGGTGGTAATTCTAAGAAGTGTATAGAACATAAGGAAATGTAGAGAGGAGGTAATCTCATGGATCTGAATGAATCTGGAAATGCCCTGTCATTTAAGACATATCTAATTGGGAAAATATCAAAATAAAATAATCACAATAAACATTTATGGATGAATAATATTCACCATTTGTTAAGTGTCTACTAAGAACGGGTATTGTGATAAGCATTTGTATGCTTTAACTTAAAGGCAGGATTAATATTATTTCCAAGATACAGATGAGGAAAATAAGACTTATTTAAGCCTGAACATGTTGTAGTGAGTGGCAGAGCTGAGATTCAGATCAGCAATTCTATATTCTGTCTTCTGGGAACAAGAGCTACCACTCACAGGAGCTGAAGACGGGCAGGCAGCATGGTGAGTGTGGTTCATGCATTAACCCAACAGCCTCCATGAAGCAGGCCTGATGTCTCCACTTTAGAGATGAAAAACGGAGGCACTCTAATGATCTGAATGGCTTATTAACCTGTACTTCAACTATTTATCAGTGCATTGATAAACAATGTTCATCATCTGAGGCATTCTTAAATCTTGTCAAGCATTTAAACATAAAAATAATTAAAGTGATTGATGCACATGCTAAGTGAGTAAAGTAGTACGAGGGGCTTGTGATAAGAAGACACAGTTCTTGGATCCACTGCTTCATACTCAGTATTCCTTCTCCAGAAGAAACCACTTTGGACATTTTCTACTTTGGATTCTTTTGAGGGACCTGTCTCAATCTAGAAAATGTACTTAATAGAAATTGTTCTTAACTTATCCAATTTAGAAATATGCTATTGATGTCAACATTAATTTAGCTTACATCCTTAACTTATTTGTGATTCTCCTGTCAACATAGTTGCATCTCTATATCTAACTTTAAAAGTAAATGTAAACCTCTATTTCTTTTTTATTCTGTTTTTTCTTTTTTGCTTAAGTGTATGCTCATGTAACTTTTTAAGCATACCTTTTCTTTGATGTATCCTTATATGACTTTTGTATGTCTTTTGTAATTGCTTACTTGCTATCAAATTCTACACTGAAAATAATCTTCCTTTTGAGATTTGAAGGCACAAGGTGATGTTGGCAATATAGAAATAGGATTTTCAGCCCTCACCTCCCAACCACACATTTTGACAACCACCCTGGCATTAGAGAACCTTTGTGGGAGTCCAAAGAGTACAGTGGTAAGATTCTAGCACACACTGTGACACACACTGTGACACAAAAACCATGAGTAGACATATTGAAGAGGGTGGAAAACAAACAAACAAACAAACAAGCCTAAGTTTCACTGTACCTACATCACACCTACCAAGGCAGCACACTTTGTTGCCAAGAGTGTTTCCTGACTGTCATGTTTTGAGCTGCTTTCCTTCATCATGCCCTTCTGTCCTGATGTTCTTTCTGCCTCACTTCAAACACAGAGCAATGGGGTTGGCCAACTGTGGAGTGAGACCTCTGAAACCATGAACACCAAATAAACTTTTCCTCCTCTCAAATTGTTCTTGTCAGAACTTTTGGTCACAACAGTGAAAAAGCTGACTAAAACAAGGTAATCAAAGGAGAACAATAATAAATAATGAAAAAAAAGTGAAAAAGTTCTATGGGATTTATGAAACACCATCAAGTGAACCAAAACACACAATATGAGAGCCCCAGAAGGAGAAGGGGGGGGGGGGGAGAGAGAGAGAGAGAGAGAGAGAGAGAGAGAGAGAGAGAGAGCAGAAACACTATTTCAGAAAATAATGAGTGAAAACGTCTCAAATTTTGAAAGAGACATGGACATCTCATAGAGATGAAATGGCACACTAAGCTCAAATAACCCTAAGTAAGATCAGCCCAAAAAATATCACACTGAGACGGATTATAAGCAAACCATCAAAAGTTAAAAACAAAGAGAGAATTTTGAAAAGAGGAAGAGAAAGAAATTTACAAGGAACTTCCTTCCATAAGTCTTTTTAATTTAATTTAATTTTATTTGCTTTAGTTGTACACAATGCGTTTCATTCCTATGTGGTGCTGAGGATTGAACCTGGGCTGCGCACGTGCTAGTCTCAGCACCTTTCCATAAATCTTTTTTTTTAACATTTTTTATTATTCTAATTTATTATACATGTTTGTAGAGTACATTTCATTTCATATTACATATAAAGAGCACAATTTTTTCAAGTTGCTCGTTTTATATAAAGTATTTTTACAACAATTGTGTCTTCATACATGTATTTAGGGTAATCATGGATAACACAGTCTGCCGTTATTCCTATCCCCTTGCCCCCTCCCCCCTCTTTGTTCTATTTAAAGCTCTTTCATTCCTCTCATCCCCTCTCTTTTGCCTTTATAAGTTAGTATCTTCATATCAAAGAGATCATTCGACCTTTGTTTTTATGGGATTGGCTAACTTCACTTAGCATTATTTTCTTCAACTCTATCCATTTACCCGCAAATGCCATGATTTTATTCTCTTTTAGTGCTAAGTAGTGTTCCATTGTGTATATATACCAAAGTTTCCCTATCCATTCATCTGCTGATGGGCATCAGGGTTGGTTCCACAATCTAGCTATTGTGAATTGTGCTGCTATAAACATTGATGTGGCTGTGTCCCTGTAGTAAGCTATTTTTAAGTCCTTTGGGAATAGGCCAAGGAGTGGGATAGCGGGGTCAAATGGCAGTTCCATTCTAAGTTTTCCGGATCTCCATACTACTTTCCAGATTGGCTTCACCAATTTGTAGTTCTACCAGCAATATAAGAATGTGCCTTTTTCCCCACATCCTTGCCAGCATTTATTGTTGTTTGTTTTTTTGATAGCTGCCATTCTGATTGGAGTAAGATGAAATCTTAGAGTTGTTTTGATTTGCATTTCTCTAATTGCTAGAGATGTTGAACATTTTTTCATATATTTGTTGATTTATTGTATATCATCTTCTGAGAAGTGTTTGTTTAGTTCCTTGGCCCATTTATTTATTGGGTTAATTGTTTTTTTTTTTTTTTGTTTGTTTTTGGTGTTAAGGCTTTTAAGAGCTTTATAAATCCTTGAGGTTAGTGTTCTATCTGATGTGCTTGTGGTAAAGACTTGCTCCCATTCTGTAGGTCCTCTATTCACCTCACTGATTGTTTATTTTGCTGAGAAGAAGCTTTTTAGTTTGAATTCATCCCATTTATTAATTCTTGGTTTTAGTTCTTGTGCTATAGGGGTCTTATTGAGGAAGTTGGGTCCTAAACCAACATGATGGAGATTTGGGCCTACTCCCTGATTCCAAAACCAGACAGAGACAAATCAAAAAAAGAAAACTTCAGAGCAATATTTCTAATGAATATAGATGCAAAAATTCTCAATAAAATTCTGGCAAATCAAATAAAAAAACACATCAAAAAGATAGTGCAACATGATCAAATGGGCTTCATTCCAGGGATGCAAGTTTGGTTTAATATAAGGAAATCAATAAATGTAATTCATCACATCAATAGGCTCAAAGATAAAACTAATATGATTATCTCAATAGATTCAGAGAAAGCATTTGACAAAATACAACATCCCTTCATGTTCAAAATGCTAAAAAAAAAATAGGGACAACAGGAACATACCTCAACATCATAAAGGCCATCTATGCTAAGCCCCAGGCCAACATCATCCTAAATGGAGAAAAATTGAAAGGATTCCCTCTAAAAACTGGAACAAGACAGGGATGCTCTCTTTCACCACTCCTATTTAACATAGTTCTTGAAGTCCTAGGCAGAGCAATTAGACAGATGAAAGAAATTAAAGGGATATGGATAGAAAAAAAAAAAGAACTCAAATTATCACTATTTGCAGATGATACAATTCTATACATAGAAGATCCAAAAAATTCCACCAGAAATCTTCTAGATCTAATAAATGAATTCAGCAAAGTAGCTGGATATAAAATCAATACCCATAAATCAAAGGGATTTCTGTACATCAGCGACAAATCCTCAGAAAGAGAAACTAGTAAATCCACCCCATTTACTATAGCCTCAAAAAAAAAAAATTTGGGAATCAACTTAACAAAAGAAGTGAAAGACCTCTATAATGAAAACTACAGCATGCTAAAGAAAGAAATTAATGAAGATGGGAGATGGAAAGATCTACCTTGTTCATGGATAGGTAGAACTAATATTGTCAAAATGATCATTCTCCCAAAAGCACTATACAGATTCAATGCAATATCAATCAAAATCCCAATATCATTCCTCATAGAAATAGAAAAAGCAATCATGAAACTCATCTGGAAAAATAAGAGACCCAGAATAGCCAAAGCAATTCTTAGCAAGAAGAATGAAGCGGGTGGCATTACTATTCTAGACCTTAAATTGTACTACAAAGCAATAGTAACAAAAAACAGCATGGTATTGGCATCAAAATAGACCAGCTGACCAATGGTACAGAATAGAAGACACAGAGATGAACCCACACACTTACAGTTATCTTATATTGGACAAAGGTGCCAAAAATATTCACTGGAGAAAAGAGAGCCTTTTCAACAAATGGTGTTGGGAAAACTGGAAATCCTCATGTAATAAAATGAAATTAGATCTCTTTCTCTTACCATGCACAAAACTTAACTCAAAGTGGATCAAGGACCTAGGAGTTAAACTTGAGACCTTCCATAAGTCTTTTTTTTTTTTTTTTTTTTTTTTTTTTTTTTTTTTTTTGTGGTACCGGGGATTGAACTCAGGGGCACTCGACCACTGGGTCACATCCCCAGCCCTTTTTTGTATTTTATTTAGAGACAGGGTCTCATTGAGTTGCTAAGTGCCTCGCCATTGCTGAGGCTGGCTTTGAACTCGTGATCCTCTTGCCTCAGCTTCCCAAAGTGCTGGGATTACAGGCGTGCGCCACCGCGCCCGGCTTTCCATAAGTCTTTACACGAATTTCTCAGCAGAAAAACTTGCAGGACAAGAGAGAATGGGATGCTATGTTCAAGTGTTGGAAAACAAAAAATCAAGCAAAAACTTCCAATCAGGAATGCTATGACTGGCAAAGCCTCCCTTTAGAAATGGAGGAGAGATAAAGAATTTCTCAGACAGAGAAAAGCTGAAGGATTTCATCACCACTAATCTTGCCTTACAAGAAATATTAAAGTGAATTCTTCAAGTTGAAACCAAAGGATGTTAATTAGTGAAATGAAAAGAAACAAAAGCATAAAACTATTGTTTGAAGTAAATACATAGTCAGATTCAGAATACTCAAATATTTTAATAGTGGTGTATAAATCACTTTTAATTCTAGTATTAAAATTAAAAGAAAAATCTTAAAAATAACCACAGTCATGTGCTATATAATGATATTTTGGTCACTGATGGACTGCATATACAACAGTGGTTCTATAAAATTATATTGTCTAATGATGTTGTAGGCATCTTAGCTTATATAAGAACACTTTATGATGTTTACACAATGACAAATAAATTATCTAGCACAATGAAATTGCCTAAAGACACATTTCTCAGAATATATCCCTATTGTTGTGTGATAGATGATTGTATAGGTAAAATAATTAGTTAATAGATACATAACATTAAAGATGTAAATCATGATATCTCTGACATAATTTATATGTGGGGAAGTAAAAATGTAAAGTTTGTGTGTAATTGAGGTTAAGTTGCTATGAGCTTAGAATAGACTGTTATAACTATAAAATGTTTTATGAAAGCCTTATGATAACCACAAAGAAAAAAATCTCTAGTACACACAACAAAAAGAGCTAGGATTCAAAGTGTAGTGCTATAAAAAAGAAGAAGAAGAAGGAGGAGGAGGAGGGGAAGAAGAAGGAGGAGAAGGAGAAGAAGAAGAAGAGGAAGAGCACGAAGACAAATAGCCAGAGTTGAGAAAAGAAATTAAGGAGATACATATAGTCAGAAAACAATTAACATTATGGCAAGAGTAGGACCTTACCTGTCAATAATTATTTTAAATGTAAATGGTTTAAGTTATCCAATAGAAAAGACATAGAATGGTTGAATGGATTAATTGAAAAAAAAAAAGATTCAATAATGTGCTGCCTGTAAGAGATATTCTTTAGCTTTAAGGACACATAAGATGAAAAGCGGTAGAAAAAGATATTCTATGCAAATGAAAATCAAAAGACAGCAGGAGTGGCTATACTCAAATCAGAGAAAATGTACTTTAAATTAAAAAAAATCACAAGAAGCAAACAATTTTATTGTATAATAATAAAGGGGTCAATTCTTTTTTGTTTTTATTATTTATGAACACACACATTAATTGTACAAATTAATGGGCTTCATATATATATGCATGTATATTGGACATTACTCATTTCTACCTTTCCTTCTGCTACACATTCCTCTTCTTCCCTCTCTCTTCTCTCCTCCCCAGTCCCCTGCCCTGCCTTTGATTGTCTAAAGGGTTCAGTTCTTTAGGAGGATATAATAATTGTAAATATATATGAACCCAACATGAGAGCACAAACTATATACAGCAAATATTCACAAATTTGTGGGGAGAAATAGAGAGTGACACAATAGTAGTAGGAACTTCAATACCCCTTGTTCAGTGATGGACAGATCATCCAGACAGAAAACCAATAAAGAATCAGTGCACTTGAATGACCCTGTAGACCAAATGGACCAAACAGACATATATAGAACGTTCCATTTAACAGCAACAGAATACACATTCTTCTCAAGTACAAACAAAATGTTAGCTAGATCATACTTTGGACCACAAAACAACTCTAAACAAATTAAAGACGACCTGTATTAGGGTCACCCAGTATTATTGTGTTGTGGTCTATTTGGTTTTTGTAGTTGAGAATGGTTTGTTTGACATACATAGATGCGCCATTGTTTGGGCCATAGATAGATATGATGGTTATGTCTTGTTGATGTATGAATTCCTTAAGCAGTATGAAATGTCCTTCTTTATCCATTTTCACTAGTTTTAGTTTGAAGTCCACTTTATCTGATTTGAGGATGAAAGCCCCTGCTTGTTTATGTGGTTTATGTGAGTGGAACGTTTTTTTCCCACCCTTTCACCTTCAGTCTGTGGATGTCTTTTCCTGCGAGATGAGTCTCCTGAAGGCAGCATATTGTTGGGTCTTTTTTCTAAGATCCAATCTGTCAGTCTATGTCTTTTAATTGATGAGTTTAGGCCATTCACATTCGGGGTTATTATTGAAATATGATTTGTATTCCTGGACTTTTTGGTTTATTTTTGATTGGAATCATATCAGGCATTTTTTCCCTTCCACTAGAAATCAGCAATAAGAAAAAAATTAGAAAGTCATGAACATGGGTATGAAACAATACACTTCTGAACAACCAATGATTGAATCAGTAATCAATAACTGCCCAATAAAGAAAAGTTCGGGACCAGATGGTTTCACTGGTGAATTCTACCAAACATAAAGAAGAACTAATACCAATATTTCTCAAACTCTTCCAAAAAATTTTGAAGAGAAGTTAACACTTCCAACTGACTTTATGAGGCCAGCATTATCCTGATGCCAAAGCCAGACAAGAACACTACAAGAAAAGAAAATTTCAGGCCAGCATTCTTGATGAACAGAAATTCTCAACAAAATACTATCAAACTGAATTTGATTTTGTAGCTCCACTGCCTATTCCAGCACCTTGTATATAGTACATATTCAACAAATATTGGTGGATAGGTAAATTCCAAAAGATGGTGAGGCAATTTCCAGTTTATATTTGTAGGCTGAGAATATTTATTTCCTTTTGCTTCGGTCTATGAGATCTAACCCTAGTTAAAGATAAATCCCAAGAAGTGGCTTCTTTTTCTCTTTCATCAGTCACTGGATTTTCATATGTTTTTCACCTTCTAAAAATATGTTGAACTTTCTTGGGCATGTGTGATCCCTGAAGTGTTCCTTGGTTATTGTGAGTTCATATCATTTTGTTTTTCTATGGTTTGAGTGGAGTTCAGAAGTAAAAGGAAATAAATATTCTCAGTCTATCAGCATGAACTGGCAGTCAACTCACTATCTTTTGGAATTTACTTATTCACCAATTCTCACAGAATACTATTACTGGACATTGGAGTAGGCAGTGAAGATACAAAATTGAATTACTCATAGCTTTCTATGATTTAGAGGGAGACAGATGTTTAACAAATAATTGTATTGCAATGTTAGAAATGATGAAATATGAGCATGTATGAGATGCTAAAGGATGACAGAAGAAAGAACAATTAATTCTTTTGGCAGTAGAAGTATGTGTGGGGGTGTTGGAAAATAACCAAGTGTCCCTCCCAGGTAACGTTTTAGAATTTTCTCTTCTCAAGCCATAGCTCTCTGAATATAAAGTAGTGTCATATGAATAGAAACAAAAAGAACCCTATAATTTCTCTAGCTGATATAAAACCCTGGTTGCATATCTCAGAGGTACAGTCTGGGATACATACCAGCACACAAGTAGTATTGGGAAGATCATTCCAGGAAGCACAATGAGGGATTAGGGAGGATGAGACAAGGAGGGAAGAAAATTCAATAAGGGTACACCATTGAACTGGTTGCCTCAGTGGGCAACTGGGACTTGATCCCAGTAGAGATGTTCTGAAGAACTGTGCAGAAGACACCTCAGGATTATTCTTCTCATGGGCAGACAGCTGGGATATTTACCTATACACTTTCATATCCCATTAGTCATCTATAGGGATGTAGAGGAAGGCTGTGGCTGTGGCTACATATGAGCTCAGTAGCCTTCCTTGCCTTCAGAGAAAATACCCCAGCAGAAAAGCTGGAGATACAGCAATCACCCTCACGTAGGGTTTATTTTCTGCAATTTTCTTTACCTTCTGTCAACTGTGGTCCAAAAATATTAAATGGAAAATTCCAGAAAAAAACAATTCATAAATTTCAAGTCGTGTGCCTTTCTGAGTAATATGAAGAAATATCATTCCACTCCATCCCTCTAGGGACATGACATATCTCTTTGTCCAGTGTATCCATGCTGTATCTGCTACCTGCCTATTAGTCACTTAGTAACCATCTTGGTTATTGGATTGACTGTCATGGTATCACAGTGCTTGCGTTCAAGTGTCCACTATTTTACTTAACAATGGCCCCAGAGTGCAAGAGTAGTGATGCTGGGAATTTAGATATGCCAAAGAGAAGCATAAAGTTATTTCTCTCCCCCCCCCTCACTTCCCTCCCTCCCCCTGCCCACTTGTATTGCTGGGGATTGAATCCAGGCCCTTGCATATGCTAGGCAAGTGCTCTACCTCCGAGCTACATCCTCAGCCCTTATGAAGTGCTTTCTTTAGGTGAAAAGAAGAAAGTTTGCCACAAGGATGTATGTGCAGGAAAACACATAGCATATATAGAGTTAAGACCTACCCAAAGTTTCAGGCACAGAAGTGGGTGGACCTTGGAGCATATTCCTTGTAGACAAAGAAGGACTGCTGGGCTTTGTGAGGAATTTGAGTTGGAATCCAGCACTGCACAAAGCTGACCACCAGGCTGTGCTGAATGAGATCAGGAGGGCTGATGGGAGTTGGAAGGGGCACAAAAACTGATGCAGACCTCATCTTTCCTTCAATATTTTTTGCAAATGTGCAAAGGGATCTCAGGTGATTATAAACATGTGGCTGGAGCTCTGTGCAACAGTGTCTGATGCAAAAGACTCTGGGACCCTTCCAGTCCTACAAAACTCCTCACTGCTATGGTGTCATCAGAGTATAGTAGTGTAGTAGGCTTCCCAGTCTGATGATCCCATCTCTGCCATTCCTACGGATGCATATCATAGCCACACCGTGCTAACATCAAACCATCAAGGCGAGGAGAATCCCTTTTATCTAACTGTGTATCACACACTCTGACTTTGATCCTGAAAGCACGGAGGCATTGAGAGTCTGGGAAACTTTTGGGAAGCTGCAGATGTTGCCCTGGAGAGGAACACCCTGATCACTGTGACTTCTTCCTGCACTACCTTGGATCAGTTGATGTGTTTTACACTAGAGAGCACCGAATTGAGGAAATTGAGAGTAGATGGGTAGACTTTATTGTGAGATTTAGGAGTCTAGCCATACCTGGGAGGATTTTTTTTCTTTTCTTTTCTGAGATCTAGGCAGAAGAGGAAAGGAATCAGGTGAAGGGAGCTAGCATGCTAAGGGGCTTCTTTCTACACATTGGGCATTTCATAATGTTACAGCTCATTTAATCCTCATTACATTTACTTCACATAACCATAAAGTAAAAATTACTATTTCTAAAGCAATGAAAGTTCAGAGAGAATAAACAATTTTTCTTGGGTGACAGAGGCAGAGGTGGGATTTGAACTGAGGTCTACTCAGTTCTGAAGTTCAACTGATCACATAGCACAGAATGGGGGGAAGAAGGGAGAAAAATAATAATTAAATTAGAGGAGAACATTTGAAAGGCAGATTGAGCCAAAATTTTTAATTTCATTTTGCACTCTGAACTGTGCAACCAGTCCCCAAGATTAGTTCCACAGGTATAAGCAACCATTCATGTGGAAAAGGCCCTGGGTATTTAGCTGGCCACAGGTTCAGTGAGCTGTCAGGTGGTGGCTCCTGCTCAGAAGGGGAGGCATCCTCAGTCTTCATTAATAGAATTATGGGGAGACCACAGGTGCAATAGACCCCCTGTGCTTTGTTCTGTTTGGAATTCATCTGGAGGCTACTCTTGGTCACCGTATTTTAAGGGACACTACAGGAATGTCAAATCAGAGTGTTTGCTGAAAGAACCAATTGGAAATTGAGTGGTTTGGAAAATCTGATGTTTGGGGGTGTATTGTGGACCTGAGGTGCTAAGCCAGAGGAAGAGAGCACTGAGATAGGCATGATGGCTGCTTTCAGGTATTTAATGGGCAAATGAGGATTTATAGACCAAGACAGTGGAACTAGAATGAATAGGAAGGAAAAACCAGTTATTTATCAAGACCTACTGTGGCAAGGACAATTTTAGTGCTCCTAACATGGGGATACTAGCAAGTGGAAATTCCATTAGTATAGAATTTCTCTTATAAATAAAGAAGTGGGTATTTTATTTATTTATTTATTTAGGTACTGGGGATTGAACTCAGGTGCACTCGACCACTGGGCCTCAGTGAGACAGGGTCTCACTGAGTTGCTAAGTGCCTCGCCATTGCTGAGGCTGGCTTTGAACTCGTGATCCTCCTGCCTCAGCCTCCCAAGTGCTGGGATTACAGGCGTGCACCACTGCACCCGGCTTTATTTATTTTTTAAAACATTTATTTATTTGTTTTAGTTGTACACAATGCCTTTACTTTTACATGGTGCTGAGGATTGAACCCAGGATGCACACGTGCTAGGTGAGTGCTCTACCACTGAGCCACAACCCCAGCCCAGAAGTGGGTATTTTAAAGCAGACTGAATTAATGCTGTAGAGAGATATACTGTAGGAAAGATTTTGGCATTATATGAAAGGCTTGAGTAGAAGACAAATGACTTTTAAATCTATTCACCACTATAAACACACGGACAATTTTGGCCATTTACCCATTTTTCAAGGCCATTGAGACTAGGACACTCATAAATTAGGTATACTGGGCTAAAAATAGGGATACTTAAGACAAAGATTATAAAGTTCTAAAATATTCCAGAAAGAAAAAGCAGATCACATACAATAGAACATGAATAATGTTGAAATCAACTGCAAATTAAGCAATGAGATACCACTTTCTAGTGATTAACAAAAAATCATAAGGTTCAATAGTTGTAAGTGTTGGCCAAATAAGTCCAAGCTTGGGTCAGATACTTTTGTTGTTGTTGTTGTGGGGTCATTAGATGACTCCTGCTACCCAGAAGAGAGAATAATCTTAAAATTCTGGAGAGATCACTGTATTTGGTTGTGTTTAGAATATATTTCATGGGGAATGAGAAACCCTCATGTCTTGCTGGTGAACCTGTGAGCTGGCACAACCATTCTGTTGAGCAACCTGGCATTTCTTATGGAAGTAAGGAGGAATGAATATTTCTTCTGACCCACATCCCTTTCCTAGTAATATGGCCCAGAGACATTTTTGCAGAGATTAATAAGAGATCACTTAGAAGAATTTTATTTTGTGGCATCATTTGTGGTGGCAGAGAGTTGCAAGAAATTTCTTCATCACAGCTGTGCAGAGTGGTGCATGGCTGCAATCCCAGCGACTCAGGAGGCTAACACAGGAGGATTGCATGTTCAAAACCAGCCTCAGCAACTTAGCAAGGCCCTAAGAAACTTACCAAGAAAGACTCTGTTTCAAAATAAAATATAAAAAGGACTGGGGATGTGGCTTAGTGGTTAAGTGCCCCTGGGTTCAATACCAGGTACCAAGAAAAAGAAAAAGAACTTTGTTCATCACAATGAGAATGGCCAAGTAAACCATGTGGTCATCTCATTAGAATAGTACACAGCAATAAAAATTTAATAAAATAAAAATTCAATAAACTAGACATACAGTTTAACACAGATTGATCTTTAAAAAAAACATAGTGAAAAGAGCAAAGCCACGAAATTTTATGCAATATTACTGATATAAAGTAAAAATGCATAAAACATTTATCTTTCAATATTACATACAGATGCAAGGATACATGTTATTAAAATCAGAATGGGGCAGGAAATGGAAGTAAAAATATGCAGGATATGACAGGGAAAGGGAGGTACAATAGAATAAAATAAGAAAAGAGAGGGATCTTGCATAGCTAGCTTGCTGACTTCTGTATCTACAATAATGTGCTGAGAACTGAAAAGGTTTATCATGTAGAGTCTTCTCCCCTTCCCCAATACTGGGGATTGAACCCTAGGGTGCTTTACCACTGAGCTATATCCCTATCCCTTTTTATTTTGAGACAGGTTCTCATGAGGTTACTGAGAGTTTCCCTAACATGCTGAGGTTGCTCTTGAACTTGGGATTCTCCTACCTTAGCCTCCTGAGTAGCTGGGATTATAAGCATGGGCCACCATACCTGACTTAAAATATGTTTTTTATTAGCAGAAAAAATATAATTCATGCTTTTTATGAGCCTAGATGAAATCATAACTCATATGTTGATTTATTTGCTGATTTACCTTTTAAAATGACATATTTAGTAATTTAAGCAGGTAAGATTTGTTGTTGGGCACCCACTAGATACCTGGTGCAATTTTAGGACTCTAGGCACTGGGAATAGTTATGAATGAAGACTAACAGGACAAATACCTAGAAGAAGAATTACTGGGTCAGAGGTTCAGCACATTAAACATTTTGATAAATATTGCCAAATTATTTTCCAAAATCTGTGCCAATTTGTATATTTTCATCATGTGATTTTTTTTTTGGAAAAAGACTTTTTTTTTTTTTTTTTTTAAAGAACAGATTTAGGTTCATAGCAAAACTGAAAAGAACATACAAAGATGCCCTATATACCCCTGTCCTGGTACATGAACAGCTTCCCCCATTAGAAACATCCCCCACCAGAGTGACATATTTGTTAAAAGTCAACATCCACACATCAGAACCACCCACAGCCCACAGTTTACATTGGGGTTCACTTGTGGTGCTGTACATTATAAGGATTTGAATAAATGTATAATGACTTATATCTACTATTATAATGTCAAACGAATTGTTTTCACTGCCCTAAAAATCCTCTGTACTTTTCCCTTCTCTCTCCCTAGCTCCTGGCAAACTGATCTTCCCACTGTCCCCATAGCTTTTCCTTTTCCAGAGTTCCATGTATTTGAAATCATACACTACACAGCCTTTTCAGATTAGCTTCTTCACTTAGTAACATGCATTAAATTTCCCCCATGGCTTGATAGCTCATTTCTTTTTCTCACTATGTATTTAAATCACATTTCAATGTCTTGCATCAAATTTATTTATCCACACCTTGATTGCTTCCAAATTTTGACCATTATGAATTAAGCTGCTCAGGAGAACTGCTTAGTCCAAGGACAAATATTCTTAAAATTTTAATAGATATTGCCAAATTATTCTTCAAAAGTCTGTATCAGTTGGCATTTTCTTTTAGAGGGGCATTTTGACAAGGTGTTCGTAGGGGCACTTTCCAATCACTTTTTTCTCTAAGTGTGGATGTAGGGAATGGAAGAGAGGGAGATAGGGAAAATACTAAAGTAAGACAGGATTCAAATCATACAAGGAGGCAGCCCTGAGCGGGGTGGAGGGATGGAGTCTCAGAAGGAATTCTGATCTGTATCAGAGGTGGATGCTGACCAGGTTGCCTCATTCTAGCCCAGCTTACTCGGAGCTGGGCAGTTTCCCTTTGTGGTCATCTGACACTGGGCTGTGTTATCAAGTACCTGTCTGTGGTGGGGAAAACCCACCTCACCATTGTTACCTTCCCATTGTTCTCCTTTAGCAGGGACACAGTATACAGTGCCCCTGAATAGGCTTCCGTGAGCTTTCCATCCAACTGCAGGAGCCCCAGGGCTGCGAGTGCTGGGGCTCCACCCAGAGCCCTCAGTGGCAACAGGATGTAGTTTCCAAGCCGGGTGAGTAGCAGCTGCTTATCTGCCAGTGGTCAGTAAGGCAGACAGAAACATTCTGGGTGACCTTCCTTCCTCCGCGTTTTGAAAACCATGACCTTGCTCCCTTTTATGGGGGAAGTAAACCAGGTTTTAACTCAGTGGGATAGAAACGTGAAATGTTCATATTTTTTTCCAATTATTAACTTCTATCACGTTCAGTTGAACTCCCCTTCCCTCTCTTTAATGTCTTTGGCAGATTCCATAACTATTTGCTTTTTTCCAGTTATAAAGATTTTCATCCATTTTGGTTTATAGCCTCAATCTTGGATTCAATTTGAGTCTAATCGCCTTCTTCCAGTGCAGGTTTGAGCTGAGGCCTGGAAGATTTGGGGCACAAGTGTCAAAACTGCTTTTTCACTCTTCCTGCGATTTGCCATGTGGGGACAGAGAAGGTGGTGGAAGGTAAGAGTCAGGGTTGGGATATGGAGAAGTAGTCTGCCCTGAGATACACAAATCCTCCCTCTCCTGGAGCTAACTATGTGTTTCTTCAGTCAATGTCATTTTGGGTGGAGCTGTTTTGCATAGTTCAGAATATTTAATATTTCTTTTTTCTTTTTAAATATTTATTTATTTGTTTTAGTTGTACACAATACCTTTACGTGGTGCTGAGGATCGAACCCAGGCTGTGCATGTGATAGGCGAGTGCCCTACCGCTAAGCCACAACCCCAGCCCCAGAATATTTAATATTTCTTCCCCCTCTAATTCCTATACACATTCTGATAGTACTCTTCAGTCTTTTCCAAGCACCTTCTGCTTTTCCATTTGCCTCCTGGGGTGGTTCCATTCTACCCTGGTTGAGAACTACTGGAATCTTCCTGGGTTGGGTCAGAGAGAAGGGATGGAGGAGCCAGGCCTTAGATTTCTGGGTATGAGCCAGTGGGGGGAAGAAATCCCTAGTTGTCCTTTGGTAGGGTCTGGTTTCACTGGGCTCTCTGCTGCTGTGTGGTAGTCTCTATAGATCATGTGGTTGGGATTCTAGGCATGTCATTCATCCCTCTCTCATCTTGTATACAAATGTCTCTCACCAAGGACCCACAAAGTTGATAACTTTCAATTCCAGCTCTATCCCCTCTCCTTCCTTCATAGATTACACTGAAAAAGGTTTTGCATGTGTTTTTTTGGGGGGAGGTTGGAGTGGTGGTGATGGTTAGGAAGCCCTTGGGGAGGGGTCTTTGTTGTGGCTCCTCTAGAGTGTGGTGTAGATAGGTCCTCTTTGTCCTCAGCCAGAAGCCCCAGTTCCTGTTTCAGGGCAACAGGAAAAGTCCTGCTCAACTTCCTCTAACGTGCCAAGGGGGAAAACTTCTGGAGTCATGACACCTGCTCTGATGTTAAATGTAAAACTGGGAGATAGGACCACATCCTAGAATTAAACAGGAAAGGAAAGCTCCCTCTTCCCAGCCTAAGAACTCACAATTTTCTACCTTTGCTATTGATATTTTCCTTTAAATATCTTATTATGGGTAGAGGAGGAGAGAGGAAAATGTGGGTCAAGAGAACAAAATGGTAGAAAGAATGTTTGCAGGGGAGGGAGAAATGGCCTCTTATTTTATGTCTGTTTAAGGAGTATGGATTGGTTAGGAACTTTGTGAGGTGGAAGTGAGAGTCAATCTCTCCCACTGTAATGAGGAGGAGAAAAAGATTGGCCACTAAACCCTGTGTGTGCATCTGTTCACCCATCCACCCACCCACCCTCCCATCCGTCTACCCATGCACCCATCCATCTATCCACCCACCCATCCATCCATGCATTCTCTAATCCATCTATGCCATCCACGCCTTATCCCTATTTTCTATTCCTGCCTCTCATGGTTTGCTTGCCTAGCTAGGTACAGAATTACTAGGATCATGTATTCCTCAATATAGGACTTTGCTAGGTGGTGACTCCACTCGAGAGCAAAGTGGGCCAGGGAAGATAATTAGGGAACTAAAGCTTTTTTAAAATTGATTTTTAAATTAACGTGTAATATTTGTACTTACTTATGGAGTAGAGTGTTATAATTTGATATATAAATACAAGGTATTATAATCAAATCAGGGCAATTAATTAGCATTCTATCTCCTCAATTTCCATGTGTTGGGGACCTTCAAATCCTTTTTCTGTAGTTATTTTGAAATGCATAATTGTTGCAGAGTTTATTTGCCTTATTATGCTATAGAACATTCAAACTACTTTCTTCCCTCTAATTGTGTTTTGGTACCCATTATCCACCCTCTCACTATTTCCCTACTCTCCTTTCCCTTCTTAGCCTCTAGTGACCTCTATTGTACTTTCTGCTTTTATGTGATCAACAATTTAACTTACACAATTGTGTGAGAACGTGTGGTATTTGTTTATGTATGTCTTTGACATTAACATAATGTTCTCCAGTTCCATTCATGTTACCTCTAATGGCAAGATTTCATCCCTTTTTATGGATGAATAATATCCTATTGAGTATATATACAACTTAAAAAAATCCATTCTTCCATAAATGGACATCCAGATTGATTTCATATCTTGGCTCTCCTGAATAGTGTTGCAATAAACATAGGCATGCAGGCTTGTCTTTGGTACAGTTATGGTTTATAGCTGAAGTATCCTCCCAAAGCTCCTGCATTAATGTGAGAATGTTTGTAGGTAAAATAATTGGATTGTAAGAATGGTAACCTAATCAGTCCATCCTAGTTTGAAGGGAATGGGTGGAACTGCAGGCAGGAGGGATGAGGCTGGAGGTGATGGGTCACTGGGGGCATGCCCTGTAAGAGTTCATCATCCTGGGACCCCTTCCTTTTTTCCCCCCTTTGCTTCCTGGCTGCCGTGAATGGAGCAGTGTCACTCCACCATGCCCTTCTGCCATGATGTTCTGCCTCACCTTGTGCCCAGAATAATGGACTTGGCTGACCATGGACAAAACTCTGAAACCATGAACCATAGTAAACTCCCCCCCCAGCCCCGTTAGTTGTTCTTCTCGAGTATTTTGGCCACAGCAATGCAAAGTTGACTAACACAGTTATTATGATTTCATTTTCTTTGGATACATACTGGTAGAGGGATTGTTGGATCTTATGGTAATTCTAGTTTCCATTTTTCTGAGAAATTTTCATGTTCTTTTCCATGATGGCTATACTAATTTACATCTCACCAGTAGTACATGACTTCCCCATTCTCTGCATTTGTTATTTTTTGACTATTTAATAATAGCCATTCTAATTAGGGCGAGGTATTACATTCATGATTTTGATTTACATTGCCCTGATGATTACTGATGTTAAGCACTTTTTTTACATGCTTATTTGCCATACAAATGTCTTCTTTTGAAAAATATCTGTTGAGATCTTTTGTCTATTTTTAGATTGGATTGTTACTATTATTATTATTATTATTATTATTATTATTGAGTTGTTTGAGTTCCTTATGTATTCCAGATATTAATAGTCTGTCAGATGGGTAGTTTGCAAATATTTTCTCCCTTTCTGTAGGTTGCCTCTTTACTCTGTTGGTTATTTCCTTTGCTTTATAGAAACTTCTTAGCTTGATATATAATTTGTCTCCATTTTCTCTTTTGTCACCTGCGCTTTTGGAGTGTTATACAAAAATCTTTGTCTATATTAGTGTTTAGAAACATTTCCCCTATGTTTTATTTTAATAGTTTCATAGTTCAGGCCTTACATGTGTACTAAAGCTTTGAGACTGCTAATTTGATTGAGTTTTTTAGCAAGTAATTTAATTCCTTCTGGTTTCCTTCTTTATTAAATGAGATATGAAGGTGACTTAAATGTTTTTTTTTTTTCCTATTAGATATTGCAAACTTCAGAGAACAGGATCTGAATTAAACGTGATATATCTATGTGTATCAACGGCATAGAGAGAGGCGCATATACTCAACTGTAGCTGCAGATATTTTCCCCTGTTATACAGATGAGGAAATAGGATATCAGAAAAGGTTTAGACTTAACTAGAGGTACTGATGGAGTCTTAATTTGAGTTCAAGCCTGTTTTATTCCAAAGCCCACTATCATCTTTTTTTTACTTATACCAGAATGCTTCTAAAAGGAGAGGCTATAAAGGAGAATAAGTTAAAAGGAAGAAATCACAAATGACAAAACATGGGAGGCAGCTGGAGGACTCTCTTTAGGGCAGAGCTTTGGGAAAGATGTTGGAGAATTAATTGTTTGTGTGAAATAGCCAGAGTAGGTCTAAATTTGTATTGAGATCCAGAGTCTGCTTTCCTAGTCATTGTTTTCAGATTTGCCTCCTGGTCATGTTGCTGGCTTAACTTTGCTTCAAAGGCCTCATGGTGGCTGGACTCCCTCTTTGGCTTCTTCCCAGACGGGCACATGAAGATATGTGCTTCATAGACATGACCGTGATAGTATCCAGGAAGCAATCCGGCAGCTCCTGCAACTCAGGCCTGTGAAGTCTCCCCTTCTTGAAGCTGGCTGTGCTAGTGACTCAGTGTCACCAGTTTGGTGGAAGTAATGCTGAAGGTCTTCTGAAACAAGGTCATAAGAAGACTTGCAGTCTTTGTTTGCACCTCATGAATGTCTGCTCTCAGGGTGCACCCTCCTCAGAACACTTCCTCCTGGAACCTAGCTACCATCCTGTGAGAGGCAAATCACATGGGTGATCATGCCTTAGCTCTTTGGTCTATAGCCCTACCTGAGCTTCCAGCTGATAGCCAGAGTCAACTGGAAGTCTTGTGGGTGTGCCACCTTGGACACTCAGTCAAGCTCAGTCAAGTCTTAGATAACTTTTGGCCTAGCCACTTTCTAACTTTAATTTAAGCACAAGAAAGACCTGGAACAAGGCCTGCCTTGCTGAGCTCCCATAACCCACGGAAGCTTGAGAGAGCAAATGAGAACTTTAAGTCACTACATTTTGGAGTTTTGTTTTATACAGCCTGAGATAACTGGAATGGTTCCTCTGAGGCAAGAGCTACCCTACTAGGCTACAGCTGACCAGTGGAGCTTGGAGTTAGGATTTGGAAATTACCAGCTTCTTGATCCAGTGACAACCTCTTCATTCTTGCCTATTTCAGTATCCTCATCTGTAAGATGGGATAATCAGTACATCCCCCATAGGATTTTTTGTAAGAATTAAATATGATCTGAATAAAGGGCTTAGTATGGATCCTGGAATATGCTAAGCACTGATTAAACGTTAACTGTGATGATAATTATTAAAATTAGTGGTTTTGTGGAATCAAGCAAAGTGTCTCCTAAAATACAATCTATAATTCACATTTTTTTCTTTATTTTTGTTTTAGTTTCTTTTGTACCAATTAAGAAATCAGGTACGCTGAAGCCAGGTCATGCAAAGTTTGTGGCAAATCTGCCTCGTTCTATTCTGCCACAGATTTCAACTCTAGGGCAGATTTTTCTGAGTAGACTTGATTATTTTTTTGAGTTGAGGAGATATGGACCCTCTCTTTGCCCATTTTTATTTCTTCTTCAAATGTCTTGTCGGTTTTGCTTTTGCTTTGGTGTCCTCCAGGGAATTGCTTTGCCTTACTTGAAGGGCAGAGGGAACTGAACAGGAAATTGATGTCTTAATAATGATGACAAGAATGAGGGTCACTGGGACGAAAATGAAAACTGACACTTAAATTGTCCTCTGTGGTTTCTTAATGACTTGTTGTGGTGCAGAATATTATGCTGTTTCTCATAAAAGCAAACCAAACGTATACTGGGGTTTGTCGAAATGCCAGGATGAATGGAGCTTTTCAGAAGAGCAAACATTTTCCTATGGCTTTAGACTCCTGTGGTTATTTTACTGCTGGGGAGGGTGAGCAGGGAGGGACTTGAGGTACACCAGGACCACTGTGAATTCTGTCTCCTCCCCTACTCATAGTTTAGATTCCAAACTCTAATAACTCTAATAAACCTTAGCTTTCTGACTAATGTACTGTCTACCTAACCCATCTCTCTCTCCATTTATGCCTTTTTTTTTTTTTTTCCCAGTCAGAGCACGTTTTAGGAGAGACGGATGACTTATGTTTGGAATTCTTTTGCATGCTATAAACTTGGGGGCAGCACAAAGGTAGTTAGGGAGATAGACATCTTCCATCATTTCTTTTTACTTTTGAAATTTTGAATTGATACAAAAATATCTAGTTTAGGTCTTCGATTGGTACCTGAAGAAAATCTAAACCACAGAAATCTTGAGGTAAATTTTAGTGTCAGAGACATGGTGTGGCCGAGTATGGGGGATGACATATTCTGATTTACTTTACAGTAGCGAGAATTCCATTTTTACATGGGGGTTCAATTATTAGGAACCAAATCCCAATAATTGGTACCACACTGGTTTCTTTTGAGATGATTGTTTCAAGATGTCTATAACTGCGGTGTGGATAGGCCTGGTGTGGGCTAGGCACACACACATCCAAAATGCTCAGTCACAGAATGAAAGACTGATGTGTGTCTTCCATTTATGACTCCTTCTATCCATCAAGTGAACTTCTACCAGGAATTTTGTTTGTTTTTGGTTTTAAATTGGTTCGACCTCTGTAGCTGTGGTCTCTTCTTTCTTTTTCCTGTCTACTTCTGGGAGACAAAGCCCATTCTTCTTATCTTGTGAGTTACCTTCCTATCTGTGAGAAAGAGATAGATAAGTTGAATTTCTTGGATTGAGGCCCGGGATGAAAGGGAATCCTGACTCTGAGTTCATGAAAAATTATCTATGTTTGGTTTTAATAGGATTCTCTTGCATCTTGTCAAAGGTGATCTATACTTTTGAATTCTTGGTGATCTGGGTTTGGTGGGAAATTATATATATATATATATTTGAATAAAAATATCTGAAAATACAGATTTTGAATAATAGATTTTTAAAATTGATAACTAATTTCATAAAAGCTTCATGTTTGTGTTAGTTGCTGTAACTAGGCCCTATTGAATATGAAAAATTATGACTCATTGAGGAATGACTTTTACTGGCTCTAGGAGAAATAGAGCTCATGGTCTGGGTGCACTTGTAAATCAGACTGATTTCCTTTTTGGGACCAAGTATCTTTTGAGTGACAATTTGACTCCAGGAAATTAAAGAGTGAAGACAATTGGATTCCCTTCTGCTTCTTCAAATTTAAAAGGAAGGATTCCCATCCAGAGTATAGAGACTAACCTAGCTTGGTCTAGCCTTGTGAAATCTGAAACAGTCCATCTGAAATATATGTAAAAAAGCTTGACTTATCTATAACCATCTTTCATATTTCAATATTCAGTGGTCAGGGTGAGAGGTTGTAATTTGCCTCTAGAAGTTTCCATTACTATTTTCTTTGATTCTATTTTCAAGTGATTAAACTATATATTGACTTCCCATCTTCTTAGTATTTCTTCCATCTCTTCTTAATTTAAGCCACCCCTGCCCAATAGCCTCCTGTCCCAAACTCTCTGGAGTTTTAAATGATAAATTTGCAGGGGTAAATTGGTTGGTTAATAGAAGAAAAATAAATTCAATTTATATTTGCTCCAAAGTTAGGACAAAAAAATCTAAAAGAGATTGAGGTTTTCAAGGTAATAAAATATATTGTTGCTGTCATTATTTTTAATGGTGTGGACTGTGGATTTTTGTCAGATCCTGGGAAAAAATAGTCTGTTCATTTTGTTGCATTGAATCATTTCAACACAGTGCCACAGGAAGAAAGGTTTATAGATGAGGCAACTGAGGCTCTAACAGTTAATGTAACTTTCCCAGGTAAAGTAAGCTAGCTGAGACAGTATCCGCTAGGTTTGTTGTTTTCCATTTAAAAAACAAACATATCTTCAGCACTTTCTATGCACCAGGGATTTTCACTTGTTATTATAAATAAAGTGACCGTACACCTGGAAATCACGGTCCTCTTTGTAGACTGCAGTTAAGAACACTATACTCTTTCTAGAACACAAGAATGGAATATTTAATTCCAAACGAGGATCAAGAATAATTTTAGTGGCAAAAATAAGCCTACTTGTATGAAATGAAATAACTGCCCTGTGGCAATGATCCAAATGTGCTGCTCAGATCTAGGGAGGATGTGTGAGGCTGGGGCTGGCTGTAGTTCAGCTGTTCAGCACTTGCCTGGCATACTTGAGGGCCTGGGTTCCATCCCCACAATCGGGAGGGAAAAGAAGAGGGAGAGAGAGAATGAGAATGTGCTGGGAGACCGTTTTCAGCCACCAGTGGTTGGTTGCACCTTTTGGATTCTGCCTTGGTGTTCACACTCAGGATGACTTCTCCCAACTGATCCCAGCCAACAAAGGACAGGAGGGGGAGAGCCTAAAGGCCCTTGTCCTGTTCCTGCTCTTGTCCTTCCACAGTGTTTCCCCCATAAATCTATTATATTTCCAATTCTGTTTCAGCACCTTCACCCTGGAGGACCCAAACTGATGTACAACCTCGAACGCAATCATCTGTAAAAAACAAAACAAAACCAACAACAACAAAAAACACAAGCATTGAACTAAGTATCGTTGGTTTATATTTATTGGTAATTTTCTCAGCTGCTAACATTTGCTAACAGGTGATAGTCAATATAACATTTTAAGAAAAAGTTATGAAAAGAAAAATACTTTTAAAATGGAGATAATCTATCTATAAACCTAATTTTTTTTTTAGAGGGGAGACTACCATTATTTTATGTAGCTATCTTACATTTTTGTCACATTTAAGGCATCATGATAAGAGAACCACAGGTACAATTTTTTTTTTTTTTTTTTAAATCTTGCTAGCTCAGACACTTGATTTTCTTCCAACCCTTGGATGAACTGATCAAGGGAGATCAATTCATGTCCACTAAATTCACATTAAATGAATATATAAATCAATTCAGTTAACTGATTTCTAATGAGACATATACCAGGCCCAATCAAATCACAAAAGGACCATTGGTATAGGGTTTTATGTAGTAGCTCATTATGAATATCATTACAATTACTAGTACTGTAGCAGTTACTATTAGTAACAAACAGGGATCAGTTGACTATGGTTGGAAATTCTGTACTTTCAACTGGGCTGATACCGCATCCAATATTTTTTGCAACCTAAATATTTACCATTTTTTCTCCTTTGTAAGAAAATAATATATGCATTGTAGAAAACTAAGAAAATACAGACGAGCCAACAGCAAAGCAAAATAAGATAGCAATGGAAAAAGTTCCTTGTAATCCCCCTACTTGGTCATTATTCCTGCTAACATCCTGAGTATTTTTTCCCCAGGACTGTTTACAAAGCATAAATGAAATTATCTTAAATGCATTATACTGTGCCTGATCTTTTATATTATGCCTTTTCACTCAGAAATACAACATGAACATTTCCCCCTCACATTAAATATTCTTCTACTATGTGATTTCTTAACTTTTTTTTTATTATAACACATTAAGGCAAAGCTATAGTCTCCTTCCTAATAAAAATGAACATGCACATGAAATGTTTCATACAAAATTTAGGAGTTTCATTGCTGCAAATTGTCCATAGGTTTCCTATCCCTGCTTGTACCATTACAGACAGCTGTGCAGTATTTTATCCAATGTTTAAATTAATACTATAATTCATTTAATCAATTTCCTGTAAATGTTTTTTCTCTATCACGAACAATGTGATTATGACTTTTTATATTTTTCATTATGATATTCCTTCATGTCAGAATTACCATTACAACTTCAAGGTTACAGCTTGGCCCAAAGAGTTAATTATATATCTAAAAGTATGTGGACAGCTTTTTGGAGATTTGACCTTTGGGAATGTTAAGCTAAATCCAGTGATACTGATACTTGAAGAAATTTTGAAGAATCCCCTTTGTAATGATTTTTAGTGACACATACTTTTAAAGATTTTTCAAAGGTGGTACGTTTTCAACTTTGCAAGTGAATTTGTCTTTTAAAAATAGCTCCAATGTCACCATTAATGTTATTAAATAAACCAAGTAATAGCATTTTAACTACTTTTAAAGATTTCTATAAGTGAAGAGATTAATTTTTTTTCTTCATGACTAGCTCTGTGGATGGTATGAAGAGACTTTCCAAAAAAGCACAAAGAAAATGGAATAAGTGTATGACTTTCTAAGGTGACTATTTAAAATTTAGAAAATTCATATAAATGCATTTTTTTTGTGTTAGTCCATTTTCTGTTACTGTAATGAAATACCTAAGGCTGGGTAAGTTTTTAAGGAAAAGAGTTTAATTTAGTGCACATGTCTAGAGGCTCGAGGGCATGACAACAGCAGCAGCTCAGCTCTGGTGAGGGTCTCCTGGCAATGGCATCACAATGGCCCAACTGCATGTGAGAGGAGGAGGTCACAAGGCCAGACAGGAAGCCAGAGAGCTATTCATAGGTGAGGCCCAGGCTCTTATAATAACTTGGCCTCGCAGGGAGTAATTCAGGAGTCCTATGAGAACTACCTCAATCCCTTCTGAGGACAGCTGCCCCAGTGACCTAATGACTTCCCACTGGACCCTACCTCTTAAAATCTCACCACCTCTTAGCTTTGGCACACTGGGGACGAGTCCTCTAATACATGAACCCTTGGGGAGCCCCCTGAAATCATATCCAATCCATACTGGTTTGTTTAAAAGAAAAAAATAATTTAATATTTAATTAAAATTTTAAATTTAAATAAATTTAATATTTTTAATTTATATATTTTAACATATTTTCTTTTCTTTCTTTCTTTCTTTTGTGGTGCTGGGGATTGAACCCAGGGCCTTGTATATATGAGGCAAGCAGTCTACCAACTGAGCTATATCCCCAGCCCACTTAACATATATTTTCTAATACATACAAAAATATATATATTGGGACCAAAGATTGAGCCCAAGGGTGCTCAATTGCTGAGGCACATCCCCAGCCTTTTTTATTTTTTATTTTGAGACAGGGTCTTTCTGAGTTGCTTAGGGCCCCGATAAGTTGCTGAGACTGAGTTTGAACTTGTGATCCTCCTGCCTCAGCCTCTGGAGCCACTGGGATTGCAGATGTGCACCACCACGCCTGGCTAAACATAATGCTAAGTGAAGTTAGTCAATCTCAAAAATCCAAATACCGAATGTTTTCTCTGATATAAGAAGGCTGACTCACAGTGGTGTTGGGTCGGGGTACATAGGAGGATTAGAGGAAGCTAGAAAGGTCAAAGGGGAGGGAGGGGAAGGAAGGGAGCAAGGGGGGATGGAGGGGAAAAAGAAAAGGTGGTTGAATAAGATGGATGTCCTTATCCTAAATGCATGACTGAAGATTTGAATGGTACGAATATACATTGTATACAGTGTTTTGTAAAAAGATGCTCTATATGTTTATTATGAATTATAATGCATACCATTATAAATACAACAACTTTGAATAAAAAAATTAATAAAAAAAGAAAATCTTTTATCATTACTGTGATGCTTAATTTTATGTGTTGGCTAGACCATGTGTGTTTTTCCTAGATCACACACGTGTATACTTAGTATGCCTGTGATTGTCTTCTGAAACATTAATGCTTTCCCCAACAACCCACTCTCACCGGAATCTTAAGGAGAATGTCTTAGGAAAGAGATTTGAGCTGTGTTTTCTATGATCCTGGCCAAGACTTGGTCGTCACTTGGTCACCATGGCTCTGCAGTGACTGAGGAGGACATTTGGAAGCCATTTGCTATCACAGAAACTAGCACAAAGTGGATATCTAGGTCATATTTGTTGGATGATTAAATGACTGTCTTGTTCTTTGGCAGCTGCAAATATTTTTCAGAATATTTTCATGTTTCGTTTAGTTCTGCTGTAGGAAATCCCCCAAATTCTGAGTGTATGTGATTTTTATGGCTGGAAAATCAGTCTAACAGGTTGTTGGTCATTGTTATTTGGAAAGGCTTCTGTCAGCTCTCTAAGGCAAGTTGATGTGATAGTGAAAAGCTGAGGCTCTGAGAGTTTAAAGGCTAACTTCAGGTTACATACTGATGGGAAAACGAGAGGGTCAGCTGTAGGAGCTGAAAATTTTGAATCTTCTCCCATGTCACTACCCAATGAATGAATGGCCTTTTATTATACAAAGATTGCCAGAGAAAATCATGACAAATGGACAACTAGATTAAGAGCCCCCTGAAGACAAGACAATATGTCACTTGGTATTCCCAGCAAATGGACACACACACACACACACACACACACACACACACACACACACATATACACACAGTCAATGAGCACACATTTTAAAGAGGATTGAAATTTCGTATCAGCTCTTTTATTCAGGCTTCCCATCTATTCCTCTGTAATTGAATCCCATGAATATATTCAGACATAGCTAAATGTGAATGTTTAGGTTTACAAATATTTTGTCAGGTTACTAGTCTGGCAAATCAATAAACATGACTCAAAGACGTATGAGCACACATTTTGATTTAGGTTGCACGCTGACCTTTCAGGGAAAGAAATACAATGTTTTCTAATTATTTCTGGGCCCAAATGAGTCTCTTAAAAATAATTATTGTTTCTATCTTTCTCTTTGGAGACCTCAACATGTTTCTCTTTGTCTTTTGATTTCACCACAGTGGTTTTCCCAGAGGACATTGACGTTGACAGAGAAAGACCAAAGGAACCTTTGTGACTTCATCCGAATGTCATAACAAAAGTAAGGCTTAGCATGCTTCTTAGGGATTGACTTTCAAGCAGGAACTGGGTTGTTTTGGAAACTTAGCTAATGACATTGTTATTATTTCTCATGAGTGATTAGGTTGATAGATCAGTCCCACTTGCATTTAGAGTAATCCCTGAAGGCAGGAGCTGGGAACCCAGCAGAACAGAAGCTGTGTGGCCCTGACGCTGGGCCAAAGCTCTCCTCTCCGCAAGAAGAATGCCATTTCCCTTTCAGATTTATATACTTGGCCATGAATTCTAATGTTTTCTTCATAAGAGACCCTAGAGAGTTTGAACACCTCTTATCCTGGGACCACTGATATGTTCTGAAAATTTAAGGGATGAATTTTCTAAAGAACAACTGACATTTGCAAAAGGTCAGACAAGACCCAAACATTATGGGTATCAGAATTTCTTTGCCTAGTACTTTTGAATGGTGCCCTGTACACAGTATGAGTTCAGTAACTATTTTCTGAATGTTGAATGGGAGAAGTGTGTCTGGAAATAGGCAGAGAGAAGCTGTGGTTGGGGGAATCATGGCAGAAGTATGATTTTATAGTTATCACTGGGGCACAATCACATCTCCTTGACCTTCTTAGACCTTCATTGGTGTGTTTTGACTGGTACAAAGAAGATGCTAGTTTGAATGAAGATGGCTATAATTTAAAAAAAACACGATTTTTACCATCTCCGAACACTTTACAAAGGTCAAGAGTGTAGATAAACAACTTCCTACAGCGGCTGCTACAGCTGGCACACGCCTGCCACAGAAAGTGTGCGCCCAAAAGATAAACACGTAGCTTGTATCTACTTGCACGCCTGTGCTTTTTGTGTCTGAACTTGACCCTTCACAATTAATAGTAAAGCCAGGCTGATGTGTAATGAATAAAAATTCAAGTGAAGTTGTGCTAAATCACAACGACCAGAATCCCCAAGAGCACAGATCTATCCGAAGGGTGCTGGGGTTAATTTTGATGTTGTAATCTCTGCTCAATGTCTTATCTAGGTTGTTTCCTTCTGGATTCATCTCATCTTGATTCTCGCACAGTTTCAAGTCCCTGCACAGTTTCTGAGTCCCTGGTTGACTCAGGTGGAACATGAATTGTTCTATCTAGCTTGATTTACTTATGTATGGATACTTGCCAAACTCTACTTCATTTGGTGACCTCTTGAGGATGCTGCCTGAGACTCTATGACACCCTGAATATATCTGAAATTAGCAGGTGATTGTTTTAAAGAGTCATCAGACAGAATTCTCTATTATCTTTCTTTCTTTCTTTCTTTTTTTTTTTTTTTGTACTGGGTATCGAACTCAGAGGCACTCTACCACTGAACCACATCTCCAGCCCTATTTTGTATGTTATTTAGAGACAGGGTCTCATTGAATTGCTTAGTGCCTCGATTTTGCTGAGGCTGACTTTGAACTTGTCATCCTCCTGTCTCAGCCTCTCGAGCTGCTGGGATTACAGGCATGCGCCCCCACGCCCAGCTCTCTATTATCTTTCAAGTTAAATAATTTGTTGGTTGATTATCTTTTATAGTTCTTATAAATACTACTGATAACTCAGAGCTTTAAAAAGAGCTGGATAATGGGTTCTTTCACTGGAGACTTTAAAAAGTGGAGTGTAAGTTGGAGGTATGATTTTGTAACCTTTGCTCATGATATTTGTGGTGAAGTCAGGAAAATTCTTAATAAACAGTGAATCAAACAAAGATTTCTCAATTCCAAGTAGATTCTTCTATTCACTAAACTACAGCAACTTTTAAAAAAGACTGGCAAACATAGTGTTGTAGATGGTCTTATTTGGTAAATAGGCACCCAGATGCCAGTATGCACATTAGTTGGAAACTTTCATGTATTTTTATTTTGAATATTTTTCATAGAACCAGGATTTGCCTTTACATGTTGGTTTTAGGTCTACGAGCTTTATAATTTCAAACTCCCTCCTGTTATTTTTTGCTTTGGGCCACAAGTAGTCACTGATACAAATGTAATGGCTTCATTATTATTATTATTTTAAATACATCTGGAATTTACAGAAGAATATTTAACTATTCCATTTGTCTTTGCCGTGGCAGACACAGCCTTGGTGGTGGTCATTTCTGTACCGAACCTTGACCCTATGAATGCAGGTATCCAGGCGTGACGTTTGCACTCTGTTTTTACCAAATAACTGGGTGAGCACTTTGCAAGATCATAGAGTGTCCTCTATCTCCTGATTAGCATTTAGAGAACCTGGCAACAGGGATGGAGCCATAGGAGGGAAGCAGGCTGCTGTTCAAATGGAGGAAAGTCACTCCATGGCTGATAAGCGAGGGGAGTGATAAATCACAAACAGTCCTTCAGCCTTAAGAATTCACAGTGTGGCTCTACCACAGACGGACGTGCTCAACATCTGATTAACTTTTACTTTTCACAGCATCATCTGAGGGCAGCGATAGGGGCAGAGAAACGTCTGCACATGGTCTGCGTTGGATACATGTCAATTGGTTTATAGAAAACCTACAGACCACAGAGCGGTTCACTGATGTACTCAAGACCAGAAACAGCAACAGGAAATGTTAAGCTCAGAAGACTTCTAGGAACGGGAGTGACTAATCTATAGTATATTACTTGCACATCTTAGAAACACCAAAATGTTATTTGATAAACACTTTAGGCTTGAGATCTGTACAAGACCCAGTAAATGTGTGTTGTTTTAAAACCTAGCAATGTCACATCTGTCAACATGAAAAATATTCCAATAAAACTTCAAGGATGAACTGTGAAGCCCCTTCATCAGTAAGAGGAGGCATGGTTTATGAGAAAAAGGGTTGGTGAGCTGATTCGATTTCTAGTTAAGCTCTATTGGTACACAGTTTGTGCATGTGGATCTTCAAGGGTTGTGACTGTGGCATAGAGTGTCCCTAGCAACCCATGCAGTGCTTGGCACATTATAGCTGTTATGTGAATATTTGTGAATGAATCAAAGAGTAGAAATATGCTTTAATGAGTCTGGCTGCTGTCCTTGATGCCTGTATAGGGGTAGGTGCTGTGATTGGTCAACATCTACCCCAAATAATTATAAACCCATATATGACTGGATATATAAGGTTGTGGAATTTGGCTCTACTTAGCACATTATTCACGGCTGCTATATATTTAATGCTACACCAAGGACAATGAGGAAGAAGAAAAAGGATGCATGGTCTCTGTCTTCAAAGAGTTGATAATGTCGTTAGGGAGACAAGTTTGAGAGACTTCTAACAATAGTGTATTTACAGGCATCTAAGTGATATAGTATTAAATGGTCTACCCTAGACTGAGCGGGTGATTGGCCTCATTGTCTGGTTCTATTTAACTTCAAACAGCTCATGGCATTAAGTAGAATCAGAATGTTAGAGTGAATTGGACCTTTCAGAAATCTCTGACCCCTTTTAGTTCAACCCCTCATTTTTTTTCCCTCTCCCATGAGAACACTGGAAAATTACATGCCTAAGATCACCAATTACAAAGTCAGTGATAAAATTCATTATTTCCCTCAAACATTGCTCCTAAAGGATACTGCCGTCTCAGGCTCATGCCAGAGATTGCTTTGTTTTGTGTTTACTTGAGTTCTAAGACATATATAACTTGGATGGAATTCTGCTTCTTAGTCTATATCATAGTAATTTTTTTCTCCTGTGTGTGTCCATGTTCTCTTTCTCTTATTTATATTTAGTTTTTTAAAGTATTGTTAACTCGTTAATTTGTTTTAATTAGTTATATAAAAGTGAAATCACTTTATTTTTTCCATGTTTTCATTGGTACATTATAATTATACATAACAGTAGGATTTGTTGTTACGTATTCATATACGCACATGATGTAATGATATAATTTGGTCAACGTCGTCCTCCAGAATTTTCCCTTTCCCTTTCTCCCTCCCACTCTACCCCATCCCTTTCCTCTACTCTACTCTCTCTTTTAAAACAAAATAAAACAAAAACAAAACTAACCTCTTAGGATTCGGCCCATAACCTGCAAAGTGTAAGAAATATGGGAACCCACTAATGTCATCTGATATTTGACATTTCTTGAACCCAGTGTCATGGCCTCTGCTCTTCACATGTACCTGTCCACTCAATGGTCATCACCACCTGGAGAGGCAGACACCAGGCTCAAAGAGTCTAAGTGACTCGTCTGAGGTCTCAGGGATGGCAAGGGCCCAAGTGACGCTGTGGACTCCCAAAGTCAGGCTCCAGAGCCTGTGCTCCTATTCTTACTCCATACCACTGTGTATCTTATTTTGTTCTTTTTCTTTCGTTTTTAATTTTTTTTTTTTGCTGTGCTGGGATGGCACCCAAGACCTCAAGCATGCTAAGCAATTTCTTTGCCTCTTGAGATGCATCCCCAGCCCTAAGGTGTATATTTTAAATGCCACATCCCTAGGAGTTGGCATGGTGAGTGCCCAACACAACTTTGAGCTACCGAAACCTGACAACATCTGAGCAGCATCTTAGCTGTGTCCCCAGCTAGACTCTATGTCCCCATGTTCCCTATTCAAATGTTTGCATCTTCTCAACAAGGACGTGGACCTATCTCACTAGACCTATCTCAGGCCACCATTGAACCAGATGGGAATTTACTTCCACCAGCAACCCTCATGGCGCAGGGGTCGGAACCCAGGGCCTCGCTCATGCTGGGCAAGCACCCTACCACTGAACTCCACCCCAGCCTTTCAGCTGGGAACTGAAACATGGGGCCACAGCTTTTATATTTGCCATGACTATTGTTCCTTTTTAAAGCAGTCAGATTTAGTGAAAAAATCTGGAAAGCCTGGACTAATTTAAAAATGTTACAAAATTATAGAACATTCCATACCTCCCAGAACTGGTGATTTGATACAAAGGTAATTTTAAATGTTTTTACCATTTTTTAGGGCCACCTTCTTTTTTAAAATAAAATAAAAATGGACAAAGGGAAGCAACCTCCAGGATTTCAGTGTAGCTCACTTAACTGATTATTGTAGAGGAGCGGGTCTGGAAAGAGCGGTATGCCCCGCAGAGCGCTGAAGTCTGTGTGACAGCGAATCCAGAGGGGGCTTCAGATTCCATAGGCCCTTGGAGTTCAGCTCAGAAAACGGGCCTTTAAAAGTGAAGCAGAAAGAGAGGGGGCCCTGACTCCTAGGGTGGGGTGCTGGCCTCCCTGGCAGGAAGTGTTCTGAGGTGCTGACAATGAGGAAACAGGCCATGTTTTTTTGTTTATTTTCTCATAAAGTGCTGATGAACAAACGAGGGAGTCGCATTAAGGGGCTCTGAAGGCAAGCTGTGAAAAGAGATTGGGGTTTATCAGCTTTCTAGCCTGGTTTCCTTTGGAAAGAATGCTCCTGACACGGCCGGGCCCTGCGTGTCTGCGTGTCCACCCCCTCATGCCCTGGCTCCTCCTTGTCCTTGTGCTTGGTGATAACTCAGAACGCCTCAAAACCAAGTCAACGTTTTTGGCAGCTGAGGCCATGGTGGGGGTCATGGGCTCCTTAATAATAAAAGCAAATGAATGACAGAGAAAAAGCCAATTTTCACACCATAAATACCTCCTTCTTATTTTAAGTGCTTATGCCTGGTGGCTTTAAATTAATTTCAGAGCTCCTTTGAAGAGATCCCTAGGAAATTGGTGGGAGTGGGGAGTGGGAAAGAGTTCTCCTGAAAGTGATATTCCTATCTTGGATCTAAGACCTATCTGATGCAAGAACAGGGGAAGTTCAGAAATATGAGAAAACATTGCCCGTAGCCATGGATACTTCTGTCACTTGGAAGATAAAAATTCTTAGGCACATATCTTACAGAAGCATGAACTGTTAATCCATTTGTTGAGCAAGACACAGAATAAAGACATACATGACCACCTATATTTTTTTAAAAAATTAAATGATCCAGAGCTCAGGAATTATAGAGCAGCCAATATCACTGATCCTTAGTGGCAGTCACATTAGCTTTGAAGTTTATTCCACCTTTTTCTGGGGAGAACGGAGTCTGTTTTCCCTGAGCTAGAGCTGACATCAGAGGAGAAAGGTAATATCTGGCAACTTGCTAAAAATCAACTCTGACCAGCGTGCTCTGAGTCAAGAGATTTCAGACGTTTCACACACGATAGCAATTTTAACCAAGGTGACCTAGAATGATTCTAAGAAATAAAATAATAGTTTTTTTTTTTATAGTTCAGAATGGAATTAATTTAGGACTTCTGCAGATATTTCTTATAATACATGAATATACAATGAAAATAATAGATTTTTGGAAGAGATTGGATTAGAAGTTGGCAGGAGATGAAATATTTAATGTGAAAATCAGCTCAGAAATAAAGACTAGCATAAACTCTGCTCTTTCTTGCTGCATATATTAATAAGATATGAGGATCAGATATCTGAAAGCTGAAGCATTTATCATGGGATGCTAAAGATTAATGTGGTCTAGGGACATCTTGAGCATGCTACACACTAAAGATGAACAATGAGGGTTGTTGCAGCCAATCACTAATGTTAATAGAAAGCTGTTTGTTTCCTCTTGGAGTGTATAAGCTCATGAAATGTTTCCATGGGGGAGCAATGACATGGGAATTATTTGCAAACGTTTGAGTGACTGCACTTCTCTGGACTCAGTTTCCCCATGTGAGGGTTGTGACGATGGATGGTGGAGTCAGGAGTCGAATCCCAGCCTTTAAAACGGGTTACTTCTTTTCCCTGTGCATTAGTTTCCTCTTTGTAAAACTGAGATGTCACAACCTACCTCATAGAATTGTGAGGCTTAAGTGAGTTCACACTTTGAGGGCACTTAGAATAATGCCCAGAGCAGAGCACACACCAAATAAAGACTTGCTACCATTACTAGTAAACATTATACTTAGACATGTGGATTTTTTTTTTTTTTTTTAGATTTTGTCTTGCTTCAGTTTTTCTATCTCTAAAATACACAGTGTGATGAAACATTCTTTAAAACTAAAGAGTTTAACACTTCCTGGATGTAAGGGACAATCGAAGCAAAAAGCTGAGTTTATTATTAAATGTCATGAGTTACTTTGAAGAGCTCCCATAATACCAGTGGTCTAGACATCCTAGTACTTGAACATGACCTACCACAAAAATAATAACAGGCATGGCCTATAAAAATATCATACAGGAAGGCCTCAGATCAAAGATACTATTTAAATATGAAGCATTATTATTTTTATTTTCATTATTACTCAGACTTTTCTACATAAAAAGAAAAAAAAACACATAATTTTAGTGAAAATGCCCCAGCTTTGTTTTGATATGAGCTAACTACATAAATAAGGAATAGAATGGGTGTTATGAAAACTAAAATTACAATACTGTATTATAAATATTATGGATTTGTTTGGAAATTTTTGGACTCAGCACATTTAATCTTTTTTTTTTTTTTTTTTTTTTTTTTTTTTTGTCCACATCAAATTGCTTAAAAAGACCAACATGAATGATGCTACATATTGTAAAATCTTGGCACTGAAATCACTTTTAGTCCACATCCTTTGCCTCACAGGGAGGAAACTGAGGACCAGAGAGATGGTGCCTTGCCCTATTGGGTGATGGTGACACCCAGATTAGAATCCAGGCGGGATCCTGATGCTCACTTCTGGCCCTTCTATGTATATAGTTGGCCATCTGTGTCCAGAGGCTCTGCATTTGTGGACTCAACCCACCATGGGTTAAAAATACTCAGAAAAAAACATTGCATGTGTACTGAAGAGATACAAACTTCCTTTTGGTCATCATCCCCTAGAAAATTGGATGGAGTTGGGGAATATAATTCTAAGTGAAATTAGTCAATCCCCATAAAACAAATGCTGAATGTTTTCTCTGATTTAAGGATGCTGATTCATAATGCGCTGTGTATGTGGGGGTGTGGCATGGGAGGATTAGATGATCTAGATAGGGCAAAGGGGAAAAGGGGAGGGAGGGGAAGGAGAGGGCATGAAAGACAGTGGAATGCGATGGTCATCATTACCCTAAGTACATGTATGAAGACACGAATGATGTGACTCTACTTTGTGTACAACCAGAGATATGAAAAATTGTGCTCTATATGTGTACTATGAATTGTAATGCATTCTGCTGTCATATATAACAAATTAAAATTTAAAAAATACAGTGTAACAATGATTTACATAGCATTTCTATTGCCCTAGGTATCATAAGTGACCTAGATGTGATTTAAAGTTTCTGGGAGGACCTGCACAGTTTACATGCAAACACATGGCATTTTAATAAGGGACTTGAGCATCTGAGGATTTGGGTATTCACAAGGGATCCTGGAATCAGTTCTCCAAGGATACCTAGGGAGCACTGTATTGTATTCTGCCTTTAGGGAAGCTGAGTATGTGTAGCAATGCCCCACCTCCTGCATTCCTTTCCCTAGCAGTGCTTTAATTTATTTATTTAGTCATCCCACAACAGAAACCTTTATTTTTATTTTTTTAGAAAATTGTTAATATCATTTATTTGTTTTAGTTGTACACAATGTCTTTATTTTTATGTGGTGCTGAGGATCGAACCCGGGCTGCACACGTGCTAGGTGAACGCTCTACTGCTGAGCCACAACCCCAGTCCCCCTTTATTTTTATCTTATCATTCAGAGGCATTTTTTTTTTTGTTCAAGGAATAAATCTTCAAGAAAAAAATGTATTTTCCCCCGTATTTTTATTTGTATATTATAATTATACATAATGGGATTCATTGTTACATATTCATATATTGTTACATATTCAAAGACCAACATTGTTTTTATCTCCTACTTTAATTTGGAGTTAGTCCTGAGTCTTCAGCAGTTCTCTGAGCCTCAGTGTGCTCATCAGTGTTCAAAGGACTATTTTGGCTTAGTTTTCAGAGTTGTTGAAAGGTCTAAGTGAAAAAACATTTGGGAAGTACCTGGCAGGTGGTGAGCTCTCCATAAATATTAGAACTACAATTCTTAAAAACCATTGTTTTAGAAAAAATATATTTTTTTATTTTGGGACAGGCAAGAAATTGTTCAATAATATATCTTGGGGAATCTGGACTTACTATGGGTATAGTAAAGCTCTTTGACGTTCAGAATCAGTGAACATTTAGTGCTTTTAGTTTATAGATTGTCCCTGCTAAGTTCCTGGGCATAGATGAGGGACAGATGTTAAGTGCACATTTGAATAAAACCACCCAAGGGGCAGGAAGCATTTCAAAGGCAGGAGTGGTGGCTCTGGGGCTGGTGCAGCAGCACTCTGGGGGCTTACTGTGGGATGGGCACATGCCTGACTCTTGAGTTTCCCCCAGTTCTTGCAGCTGCCTTAAGATGAGTCCTCACCTTATCCGTGAAAAAATGAGACCTCGAGAGGTTTAGTAACTTGCACACGATATATGACAGAGCTAAGACTCAATGCAGACTTTCTGATTCCAAAGCCTCAACTTTTTTTTTTTTTTTTTTTTTTTTTTTTTTTTTTTTACCAGGGATTGAACTCAGGGGCTCTTGACCACTGAGCCACATCCCCAGCCCTATTTTGTATTTTATATAGAGACAGGGTCTCACTGAGTTGCTTAGCGCCTTGCTGTTGCAGAGGCTGCCTTTGAACTCGCGATCCTCTTGCCTCAGCCTCCTGAGCCACTGGGATTATAGGTGTGTGCCACTGTGCCCAGCCCAAAGCCCCAACTTTTAGTCACTATACAGCTCAAGTTCCTGTTCCCAAATGGTTGGTAGTCAAATTTATCTAATAACTGCTCAGTTTTCTACTTTGCTAATGTGGGCACTGTTGGCTCTGGTCATCTGTACTGGCTTCCTGAGCTGCTCCCTCTCCTCTTGTGCCAGGGCTTAGGTGGCCATGGCTGTAGATTAGTTCTTACAGTGTGTGTGTGCACATGCGGCATCAAACAACAGCCATTGCCTCTCTCACAGCTCTGGAGGACAGAAGTCTGAGGTCAAGGTATTGCTGGGGCTGAGCTCCTTCTGAGTGCTCTGGGGAATAGTCCTTTCTTGCCTCTTTCTGTCTGCTGCCATTCATGATTGGCATTCCTTGGCTAATAGCTGTCACTCTAATCCCTGCTTCCATCTTCACATGACTTCTTCCCTGTGTGAGGGTCTATGTTGAATCTCTCTCCACTTTCTCTCTATTATTATTATTATTATTATTATTATTATTATTATTATTATTATTATTTTTAGTACCGGGGATTGAACTCAGGGGCACTCGATCCCTGGGCTACATTCCCAGCCCCTTTTTTGTATTTTTATTTAGAGACAGGGTTTCACTGAGTTGCTAAGTGCCTCTCCATTGCCGAGGCTGGTTTTGAACTCGTGATCCTCCTGCCTCAGCCTCCCAAGTGCTGGGATTACGGGCGTGTGCCACCATGTCTGGCTCTCCACTTTCTCTTATATAGATCCCAGTCACTGGATTTAGGGCCACCCTAATCCAATATCACCTCATTTTAACTACTCACCTCTCAAAGACCTTATTTCCAAATAAAGTCATATTTTGAGGTTCTGGATGGACGTGTATTTGGGGGTATACTATTCAATTGTTATTCCCAGGAAGAATTTTACTTGGGTAAGAATCCAGAAAGGACATACATTAGCCTTTTCCAGGATACTGTGGCTATCTGCAGACAAAACAAGGTATTTTTCACTTTAAATCTCACTCAAGGCTTCGATCACGTATTTTCTATTGCAAATTACAATGACATATAGTTGTACTGAAATTCATTTCATGAGCCTTCTGAAATTTTTTAAAAAAATATTTATTTATTTGCTTTAGTTGTACACAATGCAATGCATTTATGTTTACGTGGTGCTGAGGATCGAACCTGGGCCGCGTACGTGCTAGGCGAGCGCTCTAACACTGAGCCACAACCCCAGCCCCAGCCTTCTGAAATTTTAATGGGCTGCAAGTAAAATCTAATTTTTCAGAATAATGTGCTAGCTCCTGGTGAAGCAGCCCCGGGAGCCCACAGCCGTGAACCCTGCCAGGAGCTCATTGCAGACATGTGGCCAGGCTCACGTCCCCTTCCTTCAGAGCTCCAGGCCCTGGAAAGCGGGGGCCATTTGTCAGGAAGCCATTTATTTGTCTTCATTGCTGGTGGGAGTGAAAAGTGACAAAACAATGTTATCAGGGGCTGAGTTCACACTTGTGATAGGCGTCAGGGAGGTCCCAACTGGTCCTGCATTTATTTACCAGAACTGCCAGTAAGATTTGTGCCCATGCAAACATATACAAATATGCATCATATTTATGTCACGGTTCTCCGTTCAACAGGAAAAGAAAAATCACGCATTCTTAAGCCGGCGTTTTGGACACACTTGAAACACGTGTTTCAAGCAAAGTTATTTATTTGCTGTTGATGGTTTCAGAACTGCTGGCCATTTTAGCGTCCCTGGAAGATGCCTCGCTCATTTTGTGCCTCCTCAGGAACTTTCTTTTTGTTCCTCCCTCTTTTGTCAAAACTTTCTTTCCCCAAATTTTCTGAAGGTGGGCCCCTTTTAGTCCCTCATCTCTCCTCTCACAGAGGTCCCTGACCACCCCAGAGTCAATGTTACCCTGTTTTATTTTCACTATAGCACAATCCTAACCTGATTTGCAATTATTATTGTTTTGTCTGATTGTTTATACACCTGTCCCTCTTACACTCTATCTAGAATATAAGCTCCATGACATCTGAGATCTTATTTTGTTCCCTGTCATAGTCCTAGAGTAGAGCCTAGCCCGTAGCAGGTGCTCAGTCAGTAACTGTTGAATGAATGAATGAATACTTTACTAAGGAATAAGTGAGCTCTTAATTTTCCTTCAGTTTTGTCTTATTTTCTCAGCTAGGACTTCCGCGATGTCTCTCCTTAGTTCATGCACATTGTCTGCTTTCCTCTTGTAATGTTTATCACAGTTGTAACTTCACATTTGTTTGTATGACTCTTTGATTAATGTCTGTTTCCTTACCAGACTGAAAGTGTTCTGAAGGCAGGAGCCATTTACCAATGTATTCCTGATCCCAACACAGGGCTTTAATAATTACTTGTAGAATAAGTGATTGAAGAAGGTGTGCAGTTAACATCAGAGAAGTTGGTTGGTAGTAGGCATGGAACGGGTCTCAGGTATAGGATTTCTGTTCTGCAGCGGTGAAGGATAAGAAGTTGGTAAAAGCAGGGTGAGATAGGGAGTCAAACTGGGAACAAGACTAATGTTCAAGTCTACGTGGAGGGGCTGGGTTTAGGGAATAAGGTCAAGCTCTAGTAATCAGAATGAGTGCCCGACCAAGATCAGAACTGGTGTAATAGCAAGTATGATTTGATGCTGAGTGAATGAGGCTAAGTCATGCCCTTAATCGCTTCCTTTCCACCTGTGCACTTGGTTAAAGACGCTGCACACAGCTGCAGCTACGATTCTGTGGCTCAGGGACTTCCTCCAGGTTCCACCTCCCATTCTTTAATTTGAACCCTATTGTTTTGGTCTGGTTTCCCTGGTTCCTTCCTGTTTCCTTGAATCTGGATTTTCCCCCTTTGCCTAGTCCCTTTGGGTTGATAACTGGGTTGCCTGGCTTGCCTCACTCCATATTAGACCTTCAACAATACGCTCTGCAAACCTTGGCTGGTCCTTCTGCACCCTTACCTTGCCCAGTCTCTGGTGATTCCCGCTGGGCTGGAAGCAGCCTGTGTGGAGTAGTCTGGCCCTCTGCTTGCCTGGAGGAGCAACCTTTAGAGCAGATCGGGATTGAATCTCTGATGGGAAAGGGAATATGGGGGAACATATATCACCTCCTCTGTGCTCACTGTAGGCATCCTTAGCGGGTCGTAGTGCTTTTTCTAGGCTTCAGTCCTACATCTCTCAGCACACTGTGCCCCTAATCAGAACCAGTTGTTGAAGCAGGCCTGTGATGAGTGTGAGTCTCTATGAGTGTTAGTGTGTGTGTGCATGTGTGTGCGTGTGCAAGATTTGGAGGAAAAATATCAAAAGGCTCTAGTTATGGAGAGAAGAGGTTATAGAGGGTGCAACTTGGTTCAGAATGACAGATATTCTACTGTGACTGTATTTGGCAACCTTGGCTTCTCAATATTAAATGTGAGCTTTGAAATATTCAAATACTTATGAAAAATAATTAAGAAGGAAGATCTTACTTAAAATGAGCCTTGGGGAGAAATGGGAGACATATGTTGTTAATTAGCTAGTTAGTCCTACAGATAGTCACTGTTTAATCTTTAGCCAGAGCCAAAATGAGGTGTTTATGAGCTGATCTATTAAAGTTTCAAGTGGGCTTTACTCAGAGTGAAATCTTAAAAGTCTGAAGAGTTTATTATATGGGTGGGTGGTGGGGGGAGAGTCCTCTGGGTGCAGCAAAAACGCTAGGAGTAGAGACTAGTCAGGTCTAGTCCTGGTCTTGCTGCTAAGTAGCAGCAAGACTTTGGATCTATCACGTCTGCTCTTTGGGCCCCTTTCACATCATCTGCCAAAGGAACAGATTCCTCACATAGGTAAATCTCTGGGCTCCTGTAATACATATAAGGTCAGAATTCAAATGAGTATGTATACATGTGTGTGTACACACACACACACACATATGTATATATACATATCTGCAATTAGATTGATGTGAATCTAAAAGTAAAATTGCCTGGTGACACTCACATCACCTGCTTAGATTAAATGCAGTGTGAAAGTGCAGCTTGGTTTTGTTTGCATTGTTTCACAGTTGAAGCCAGGGCTCCGGCTTCTTCATCTAGCCTTCCCTGCTTCAGCTATAGGTTCTTAGTGGACATCTATTGTTTTGTAGTCTTGGCATTTGTTCCCTGTTCTTTTGGCAACAGCTTCATGATTTTCTTTGGGGAAAATATCTTCTCCACTCTTGGTCTGTGGTCAGGGGAGTCCATGTGAGTGTGGATTGGCTGCTCAGAGCATCCCATTCCTTAGGGTACCAATGACAGTTCTGGGCTAGGCTCATGACCCCATCAGAACTACTAGGCTTAATTCTTATTTTATTGTTTTGGTTTTAAATGTTGGAAAGAAAGTGTCTGTATTTCTGCTGAAGCTGTGGAGGACGTTGGCTCTATCTGGTTGTTGACTTGACCTTGACATTGGAAGTGGAGAAGAAATGAAGAAAAGCTGAAATTCCTTGAAGATTCCAAATGATCTGGTTTTGTGGTAAGTCAGTTACCGTGGACTCCCAAATGTTCTGTTTTGCTGAGGCCAATTTGAATTGGATGTTATCATTTGCAATCGAAGGAACCCTGATGCAAACATGTTTATCTTATCATTTTGACTGAGCAAGAAAAATAGGATCTTCTGAATTAAATTCCATGGAAGCAGGGATTTTGCATGCTGTCCTATCAACTAGATCAGTGCCTGGCCCGTAGTAGGTGTTCAATGAATACTTGATGAGGCCCATTGGCCAGTACTACTTTTAAAATATCTTCCCCCCCCCCCATTACAGTAATAGATTCCTCCTTCTCTCTCTCTCTCTCTTTGTGGTTCTGGGAATCAAACCCAGGGCCTTGTGAGTGCTAGGCAAGTACTCTAAGACTAAGCTACACTCCTGCCCCTGGTTGCCATTGTATTTCTATGAACTTTATGAAAAGGGAATAATTATAATTACGTAACAGCAAGACTTTGGATCCACCAAAATCCCTTCAGAGAGAAACATGATTAACTTCAGTGTATGTATGGTATGTTTTTTAATCAAATATCACATATAGTTTAAAAATGATACTATATTTCATATAGTATTTTTTGTTCATTAATTTTTCAGTTACTATGAAATAAAACAATTTTGAAATCACTATATAATGTTTGCAGTGATTTAATAATTGGTTCATTATATATTCATTGAAAATCAGTACTTCTAAATGGCTACCTAGTGTTATAATACTATACTTCATTACGTGGATAAACCAAAAATTATTTAAGAAATCCCCAATTATAGACTGTTTGGGTTACTTTCAATTCTTAAGAATGTAAACAAACTCACTATTTATTTTATTATTAAGGATTATTTCCTCAGCATCATTTCCTAGAAATGCAATTACTGGGCCACGGAATATGAACAGTTTAAAAACTTTTGTTACATAGTGTCAAGTGACTTTGTACGCTCCCTATCCTGAATATTAAAAAGCTAAAAAAAACTTTCTAAACTTAATAGGAAAAAAATGTATCTTTTCTTTCTTTTTGTTGTTGTTGTTAGTGAGATCAAAAATTTTAAAAACAGTACAGGCCATTGTCATTTCTCCTTTTGTGGATTATAGACAAGTTTTTTATTTAATTGTCTATTATTGTACTTTGATTTTCTGTTTTTCTGACAGGGAGTGGGCACATTGCCCTTCCATCAATAGCTGTGTCCAGCCTTTCAGAAAACAGGTCACTGGACACTTTGCCTTTTAGTTCCCTTAAGTTAAAAAAAAAAAAAATTGGGTCCTATTACTGGACCTATTGGGGATGCTCACGCCAACAACTCTACTTGATTGACTTTCAAAAGTCTGCTTATTCCAGACCATCATGTCAGTGGCGACACCATCTGATGTTTCTGTTTGGCGAGGTCGACCATCATCCGCTTTTTACCAGACTTATTGCAAAAATCTCCCCAGTAGTCTTTCTTCCTCACTCTCCCTCCAGGCCTGGTCTGTCCACTGCTTCTCACCTAGAAAACAACCAACCAATCAAAGGAATCGCAGCTCTGGTCCCATTACTGCCCATAAATATTCCATGACTCCATATTGCTTTCTGAACACATTTAGAGCTTGGTTTCTGTGCTGGAGGCTGGCTGTGACTTTGGTCCCAGCTCATCCTTCTGTTCTGGTTCTTCATTACTTTCATAATTCCTGAATCTCACAGTGCCCTCAAACAATAAAACCCCGCCTCAGGGCCTTTGTTCGTGTTGCTCTCTTTGGATGCCCTGCATCCTCATCTCTGCTTGTCAGAACCCATGAAGACGCTGTCCACATGCCTCCCCAAGCCAGGAGCGGCTCTCCCTTTTATGTGCATCAAGCCCATGTTGCATATAAATCTGAGGGAACTTATCTTCCTTGTTGTCTCCTATGGCTATTTTTATACATGACTTTTTGCACTTAATGAGAGGAAGAATACTAATCTAAATATATAGCTAGAATGCTAACAGGTCATGGGGAAAATCAGTCAAAATATTTTAAGAGTCTCATGTTTTTCTTGTCCCCGTGCTGCGGCTCTTGTTCCTGACGTTTCCTGTCCTGTATGTCAGCATCCATCCCAACCTGGTAACTTCACTGTTTCCACAGCTCTGATTATCCCTTTTTTTTTTTTTTTTTAAATATTTTCTTTTGGTTGTAGGTGGACACAATACCTTTATTCTATTTATGTGGTGCTGAGAATCGAACCCAGGACCTCACACATGCGAGACGAGCGCTCTACCACTGAGCCATAGCACAACCCTGATTATCCCTGATTTTAATCCTGCAGTTTGCATGGGGTTTTCTGAAATGCATGTCAGGATTCCACTTTGTTTTCCTTCTTCATTTAGGAGGAAGAGAGGCCAGGAGTTGGTAAACACAACCTGCAGAGCTTCCCCAAATAGGCAGCCAGAGACTTTGATCAGAAGTTATGTTAAGCATCTTCCTTTCTGCTGAGGATCTATTTTCCAGGTTGTTTTGAGGAAAGCAGTAGTGGCTGCCCTTGCCCCCAACCAGAGAGCCATTTTATAAGCTAATTTATACAAAAGACTTTTGTTTCTTATAAATTTAATTACTTACCTCAGAATTCTGCAATCTGGAACAGAGATACCCTTTCCCTTTTGAAAGTGCTGGGCAAAGGGGCTAAGTTTCTAATTCAGGGTGCTGTACAGTTGAGAATCTCCTGCCATCCGGATCTTAACACCATCATGAGTACGCTTGGCGTTGTCCGTTTGGAAATCATCTACATCGTGCCAATTTTAAGACTGCTAACATTAATGCTTTTCAAAACATCACGGTTTGTTGAGGCACTAAGGGAGCCTTTGGTTTCTCCAACCTCCTCCTCAACTCCTTGCTATCCACCAGGATGCTCACAAGCATGGTCTGGTGAGTGGTTGAAAACAAACTTACTTTCCCGCATGACTTTGATTATATTTGGCTCTGCAAGGGACAGCTTAGCTGAAGCTGGGATCCAAGCCCCATTGGCTTGCCAGGAATCACCAGGGGTCACAAGAGGTGGGCTCAGGGCCAAGCCCAGACTCAACCTCCAAGTGGAAGATTCCAGAGACCATCCCAGAGAAATGTCTGTTGGTTTTTACTCCCCACTGTTCACCCATCCCGGTGTTTTGAATGGTCTTCACCACCTTCCCTGGCCCTTCATTTCTGTCTAGCTCTGATAGGTGCCAGTATTTCTCCTGGGTGTGCTCTGCCAGCATTGGGACCTGACCTGTTATGAAAACCCTGATCTCTGGGCACAGAGCGTTGTGATCTGAAAGTTGCTGTCCACTGGGCTTTGGGCCCAGGCAGTGGTAGAGAAGTGTTTATTAGATACCTCCATGTGCTGGGCGCTGAGCAGACTGGGTCAAGGGTGACCACAGTGTAAGGTGGAGGCAAATGGAGAGGAAAGCAGCCTCCTTTCATTAGCTATTTAAGGACCCTGTCACAAAGGTGAGTTACCATGATTCTCATGGGGCAGGCGGGGTCTCTGCCTTAATTCTGGGCAAAGTGTGCATTGCTAGGCAAGCTCATCTGTTTGCTCTCGTGGTTCTGAAGGGGCCAAAGTGAGTTTTTCAGTTCACAAATTTCCAGATGTCTCATTCCAATGTTTAAGAAGCTGCTGATGGTTCACTGAATACCTTACATTATTCATTATGAATTTATTGATCTCTCATTCAGTGTAAGACCCTGAGCTTACCACAGCAAAGGAAAAAAATTCTGATCCCTACTTTCAAGGTGCTTCTGGATCAGTAGCAAAGACACCCATGAAACAACCAACTATTATAGAAATACATAGAAAATAGGTACTTGTTAGTGGTATCAGAGGAATAACTAATTCTACTTGGGTATCTCTGAGATGGGATTTTAGGTGGTGAAATTTAATTTGTGTCTTGGAATATGAGTTATGTTTTGGTAGGTGAAGAATGGGGAGAAGGAATATTGAGTTTGAAGAAAAGGAATGAATAGATACTGAGACTTGAAGATGCCTGGTATCAGCTAACAATCTGCTAAGCTTGGAAAACCAACTACTCTTCTGACAGGGGATTATTATCCAGAATATATAAGGAGCTCAAAAACTGTAACAGCAAACCCTTCAAATAACCCTATCAGCAAATTACCTAAAGATCTAAAACAACATTTCTCAAAAGAAGAAATTCCAATGGCCAAGAAATATATGAATAATTGTTCGATATCCTTAACAATCAAGGAAATGCATATTAAAATTACACTGAGATTTCATCTGTCTCCAACTAAAATGGCAATCATCAGAGATACAAGTAACAGTGACTGAAGGCGAGAACATGGGAAAAGGTGCGTTTGTGTATTGCTGCACACTGGTACTGTTACTGCACACTGGTACAACCACTTTGGAAAGTAGTATAGAAGTTTCTCAAAAACTAGGAATGGAACCACCATATGACAAAGCTATCCCACTCTTGGATCCAAAAGAACTAAAATCAGCATACTATAGGGATACAGGCACATCAATGTTGATAGCAGTGCAATTTACAAAAGCCAAGTTATGGAACCAACCTAGGTGCCTGTCAACAGATGAATGAATAAGCAAAATATATAAGTACAAATGGAATTTTATTGAGTCACAAAGAAGAATTATGTGATTTGCTGGTAAATGGATGGAACTGGAGAGCTTCATACTAAGTGAAATAAGCCAGACTCAGAAAGTCAGGGATTGGATGTTTTTTTCTTATATATGGAAGTGCGAGAGAGGGAGAGAAAGAAAGGGGGGAGAGAAAATGAATTAAAAAGAAAGGGATCTCATGAAAATACAAGGAAGACCAATAGAGTAGAGAAAGGGGATTGAGAGGAAGGGAGAAGAGGGAAGCATGGGGAAGTACTGGAGAAAGAAATCTTCCCTTTTCTATTCTTCAAAACAAGTGAATATGCAGCTTCACTGTCTACATGGGCAAAAGTAAGTCTGAGAAAGATGCATGTTGTGAAGAATAAGGATGATCATTTAATTATTATTGTTGTTATGTTTGGTACTGGGGATTGAACTCAGGAGCACTTTACCCTTGACTACATTCCCAGTCTTTTTAATTTTGAGACAGGGCCTCTTCTAGTTGCTGAGGCTGGCCTCAAACTTGCAATCTTCTTTTCAGCAAAAGAAACAATCAGTGAGGTGAATAGAGAATCTACTAATTGGGAACAAATTTTTACCACACGCACATCAGATAGAGAACTAATCTCTAGAATATATAAAATCTTAATCTCTAGGATATATAAAGAACTCAAAAATCTTAACACACACACACATACACACACACACAAAAACCCAAATAACCCAATCAATAAATGGGCCAAGGAACTGAACAGATACTTCTCAGAAGAGATATACAATCAATCAACAAATACATGAAAAAATGTTCAATATCTCTGGCAATTAGAGAAATACAAATCAAAACTATTCTAAGATTTCATTTCACTCCAGTCAGAATGGCAGCTGTTAAGAACACAAACAACAATAAATGTTGGAGAGGATGTGGGGAAAAAGGCACACTCACACATTGCTGGCGGGACTTCAAATTGGTGCAGCCAATCTGGAAAGTATTATGGAGATTCCTAGGAAAACTGGGAATGGAACCACCTTATGACCCAGCTATCCCACTCCTGGGTTTACACCCAAAGGACTTAAAACTGTCGTACTACAGGGACACAGCAACATCAATGTTTATAGCAGCACAATTCATAATAGCTAAACTGTGGAACCAACCTAGATGCCCTTCAGTAGATGAATGGATAAAAAAATGTGGCATATATACACAATGCAATATTACTCAGCGATAAAAGAGAATAACATAATGGCATTCACAGGTAAATGGATGAAGTTGGAGAATATAACACTAAGTGAAGTTAGCCAATCCCCAAAATCCAAATGCTGAATGTTTTCTCTGATATAAGGAGGTTGATTCACAGTGGGGATTGGGGAGCATAGGAGGATTAGAGGAACACTAGAAAGACCAATAGGGAAGGAGGGGAAGGGAGGGGGCAAAAGGGTTAAAAAAAAGATGGTAGAATGAGATGGATATCATTACCCTAAGTGCATATATGAAGACATGAATGGTGTGAATATACTTTGTATACAACCAGAGATATGTAAAAATATGCTCTATATGTGTAATATGAATTTTAATGTATTCTGCTGTCATATATAACAACTTAGAATAAAGGAAAAAAACTTGCAATCTTCTTGCTTCAGCCTCTTGAGTTGCTGAGATTGCAGGTGTGAACCACCACACTTGCTGAAAATTTAGTTTTTTAAAGTAGACATAAAGAAGGCATTTCTGAACCCAAAGTTAGAACATTAGTACCTGAGAGTATTTGTAGAACACCTAGAGTTTGTGAGGGCCACCTGTGGATACAGGGAAGGAAAAGACCTAACAAGCCACAGATAAATGTGAAGAATGAGACACGAGTTTCATAAGAAAACAGCCAAGATACCAAGCACTAGGCATAATGAGAGGTTCGGGTAATGAAATGCTCTGGTGGATTGTTTTCCTGGATCCATTTTTTTTTTTTTTTTGCAAGAAAAATTCTATTAGCTTTATTAATCCTGTTGGCGTCAATGACTCATGGCAGGAGGCCAAAGGCAGGAGAGAGGGTTGGACATTCTTAAAGGTGCTGGATTGGAACTGAACATGACCATTCTTTGGCCCTGTGTCACCTACACAATGAATCCAAGTACTTTTAAAAATGGTATTGAATTAAAGTGTTTTTTAAGGTGTATCTATTATGTACAAGCCATTGTTCCAGACTACAAAGATGAACAAGAAATCATCTTTGCCTTGGCCTACAGGTGGGAGAGCCGGGGCATTTACTCCCACATCTGTATTTGATTAGAAACCTTCTTGTGGTCATACTGCTGATGAGATCAAGATCCTGAGGGTCAAATGAAATAATGGCGGTGAGCTATTTTATTTGTATTGCCTTCTCTTATGTTGTCAGAGACTTGGCTGAATGATGGTTGGTTCTGATCCTCATCTGGAATATGGGAGTAATAATTGCAAACATGAAAGCAGCCAGCCCGGGGGCCCTGGTGTTCAATGCATTTGTATTCCTCTCTGTCCCTGCCCGATTTGATTCTTGCACACTGGAACTTCACCTCTTTTTCAGATGAGATTCATGTTGCTTCTGAGCCCCATGGCTCTGTTTCTTCTTCCTTTTTCCCTCTTCTGCTCTTTCTGTCTCCTTCCTTCTGATGCCTTTCTCCTCTTTTCTTCTGTTGGCTGACTTCCTGTTTATCTCTTTGGACTCTGGGAGGGGCTTGAAGCTTCCATTTGAACACTCTGTTGTGTTTATCCTACAAACTCATTTATGTGTCTGCTTCTAAACTTCAAACAGGAGAATCTAATGATTCATATTAATTCCAGGAAATGAGCCTTGTCCCCTTCCATTCTTCCTGGAGAGGTGACCTGGAGGTATGGTCCATCCCAGTGAGATGACTTAGTAAACTTTCTAAGTGGAATGATCTGTGTTTGATTATTGCTACACACCCTTGCCCAGGCCATCTTTGGCCAGCCACAGTACCTCACTTTTTTCTTTCTTCGTTATGATCACACCTAGATTCACAGGTAGCCAGATTCCAGATCAGCTGTTCTGAGCAAACCTGAGCTCTGTAGTAAATTTTGGAAGGCAATTCCATTGGAGTTGCTTTGCCTCTGTCTCCCAAGAGCATAGTGTCCTCTGGTTTGCAGAGGTAGGCAGAGCTCGGTGGAATTTAAAGTGGATCTCTGAAAAGCTATGGCGTCTCTGTTGCTTGACATGGATGATAGTAGTATTCATTCATTCATTCATTCATTCATGACATGTGCTATGGTTTGAATGTATCTCCCCATCTAAGTTACTGTGTTGGAAACAGCATTGGGAGGTGGGGCTGTGAGAGGTGATCAGGTCAAAAAGGCTCTGCCCTTATGGGTGGATTAATGTCATTATCTTGGGTTAGTTATCATGAGAGTGAATTTGCTAGGAAAGTGAGTTAGGCTCCCTCTTTCTCTTGCTTTTGGGCCATCTTGCTATTCCTTGGGATGAAAGCCCTCATCAGATGTGGCCCCTCAATCCTGGACTTCATAGCCTCCAGAATTGTGAGAAATAAATTTCTTTTCTTTCTAAGTAAATCTGTCTGTTGTATTCTGTTATAGCAACAGTAAATGGACCAAAACAAAAACAAAAACAAACACAAACAAACAAAAAAACCCCAAACAAACGTGTCTACTTTGAGCCTGCTCTGGGCCAAGTACTCTGCGAGGTGCTTTGTTATCTAACAGGATAACTGCTTCACAAGTGAGGAAGCAGCCTCAGAGGGGCTAATGATGTTCTCATGGGTGGTTCTCTATGACTGGCAGGCCTCTTCCTGGTTTTGAGCAATTGCAACGTGCTACTTTCCAGGTTAGGTATGTTCATGCTAAATTTGCAGAGAGAAAAAAAAAAGTAAGATTTTAACTCATCTTATATAGGAGGACTTTTACAGTTTGGATCTGAAATGTCCCCCAAAGGTGTGGTCCCCACCTGGTGGTGCTATTGGAAGGTGGTGGAAACCTTGGGGAGGTAGGACCTAGTGGAAGAAGTAGATCACTGGGGCTGTGCCCTGAAGGGTATGTCTTGTCCCTGGCCCTGTCCTTTCTTCTTTGCCTGCTTCCCAGCCACCATGACGCAAGTAGCTTTGCTCTGCCACTCCCTCCCTACTATGATGTCCTGCCTCCCCACAGGCCCACAAAGATGGGGCCAAATGACTGTGGACTAAAATCTCTGAACCCATGAGCCAAAATAAATCTTTCCTTCTTTACATTGATTTTCTCAGGTATTTTGCACAAAGGAAAAAAAAAAAAAAAAAGCTGAATAACATGAGGATCCTGGAATAATGGATTGAACTTGAATATCAAAAAGAATATTTTTGAGACAGAGTGAAAGGTCAGATTAAGGCAGAAGGTGGAGAACAGGGGTCAGGTTAGGGAGGACTTGAGACTAGGTGGAGGGGTGTGGACTCTATCTGGGGCAGTTGTGAACCTTGGAGTTTTTTGTTTATATTATTCGGCTTTATTTGCATAAAAGAAATCATATTCCTTAAACCTTTAAAACTTAGAAGTTATAAAAATAAATATGTGAAAATGCTTTCAGTTTTGCATAGTAAAGAAACTTTTTAAAGACCTAACTGTATTTAAATAATAATAAAACAGAAAAAATATTATTTTGGTGAAATTAATAAATGAAATAGATGAGAATCTGGCTGTATGAATTCACAAAACTTAAAGCCACAGGGGAAAACAAAACCAAAGTACTAGGGAAAATCAAAAGAAATACTGACCTGATATAAAAGGAAAATAAATCTAGTCCAAAGAAGGGCCTGATTTCACTAGAATCGAGGTCAAGGATACCTGTAAAGTCATAGTTATAATGTGATGAGAAGCCTTATAGTGATTGTGATTTTACTCTGATTGCAAATTTACTCTACTCTGAAAATATTTTCATTGAGTCTGACATCATGTATTCCAAATTCATGGAAGTTTACTTTGAAAATCTCTTGAAAAAAAATTGCCAAGTAATTTAATTTGATAGTCTAAACAACGTACCATGAAGATATTTAAAATGCTTGGGAGCACAAATCACAATTAAGTACCTCCCTGTGTTTCAGAACAACATTTTCTGTTTAATTCATATACTATTTATAAATAATTTTTATTATCGGCTGATATGGCTTCTTAAGGACATCCAGTAAGTGTCATTTTTACTAGTTTGGTTTTAGTGTATACTAAAGGTAAATGTCCATATGTGAAATCTTTAAAAATATTTTAAATTAATACAAAGTAGGTTTTTATTCTTCAAATATATACATATATTATTAGTACATTATACCAAATAAATCAGGTAGTTTTCAAAAATGAAAGAAAGATTATATAAGCCAAGCACATTCACTAGAATAAATTGGTAGAATCATTAGTTGATTTTAGATTTTCAATATGCCCAATTTATTTGTAATTAGTATCTGCTGATTAGAACTAAGAATCCCCTTTTACTGATGGTGTCCAGAATATTTATAATGGTAAGGATCAGAATCTTATTTCATTAAAATTATTGAGCACAATTATGTTTTACATATGAAATAGTTATTTTCAATTTGATATGAGAACAAGGGGATTATGTGACCTGTGCTGAAAATATCATAAGGAAATAGTATAGTACATACAGCTGACTTTAATATTCACTTTTTTTCCTCTGTAAAATTTTATGCCTGTTATTAGGGTGGAAAGGGAATCTGAAGTTATTATCTTAAAAGCCTTCCATTTGCATTACCTGTGATTTGTTTTTGTATTTCAGTTAGAAGTAGTTTTTATTTTTTGCCTATAATTTCCAGATATTCATATAATTTCTTAATTCATGTCCCATGGATACTTGCTGCCTTTTTATTTTGAAGCTGCTTTGAGTCTTACTTCCAGTATTCTCAAGAGTAAAGAGCAAATGTTTGGCATGCCTCAGATCAAGTGCCTGGTGCAGTATTCTGCACACACTAAAAGCTTTATAAATGTTTTTAAGGGATGATGATTTTCAGATTGATGGTGATGATAATGGTGATGATGGTAGGAATGATGCTACCTTGGGCTGCAAAGATGTTTCAGAATATGTAAAACATAGTAAAGACTAAGATATATTTCATGCTTACATAATTATACCAAATGGACTCCACAGTCATGTATAACTAAAAAAGAACCAATAAAAAAGAAAAATAAAAGAAGAAAAACAGAATTAAATTCCATTGCAATATGAAGCCAGTCAGTGGAGTATTTTTAAATAGTTACAGCTTAAATATATTTACAAGGATTATTGTATTTTTAAAGCGTAGCATATAGCATGAAAGTGTAGAAGCTCTGGAGTAGGACTGCCTGAGTTAGAACTATCTTGCAACTTTGCTTATTAGCTCTGTAACTTTGTGCAAATACCTTAATTGCCCTTGCCTCAGTTTCCTCATATGGAAAATAGGGATAGTAATAGTATCTATCTTTTTTAGGGTTGTGAAAAGGATTATATGGTTGAATATTATTTAAAGGACTTAGAAGAGCTCTTGCTACACAGTAAACACTCTACAAGTGTAGTTATTAGACTTATTGTTAAATAAAGTTTTAAAGTAAAGATTTATTGTTAAATAAAGTTTTAAAGTAAAACATTACATGCTCATCATAAAACATATAAGAAATACAAATACAGAAAGTATATCACCCAGTGTCCCATCTCCCCAGAAGAACCACCTGTTAATGTTTTGATCTTTTCATGTTTGAAGTGAACACATTTTTTTATTCATTTTACTTATGTTTAACAAACACACATCACAGTGAACCACATCAGCATTTACTAACTCAACTAACTCTTTCATGTTCCTCTTAAATATTCCCAATGCATATAATACACCATCCTGTTTCTAACATTGCTGTTCTGATGCTAAGCACTCCACAACCACATCCTAGATCTGCAACCATTTCATTTTCAACGTTGTCATGGGTGGTGGATTGCATGCAACATATCTACTTCAGTATGGGTCCTGGTGAACATGTTCTGAAAGTAGCATGGGCTTTTTTCTTAATATATCTACTTATTGCAGCTGATGTTAAGTCAAAATTTCTTTAAAAATTTTTATTGGTGTGATGTATCATAATTACACATAGTAGTGGGATTCATTGTTACATGTTCATACATGCACACAATATAATGATACAATTTGGTCAATTTTCTTCCCCAGTATCTCCCATTATTATTTTTTTTTCTAGTATGGGCGTATAGAATAACACAGCACCTTGGCCAGGGATGAAACTGTTTTCACATTTTTGCTGGCTTAGTAATTGTGTATCTTCAGTTGTGCAACTTAGTAGTGTAGCCTTAGAATTGATAAGATATTCAGTTGATCTTAATGATCAAAAAATTAGGTGAATTTTAGAAAAAACTTTGGATAGTAATTATACAAATAAAATGTTAAGACTGGAAATATGGCCTGTAATTCCAGTGGCTCAGGAGGCTGAGGCAGGAGGATAGTGAGTTCAAAGCCAGCCTCAGCAAAAGCGAGGTACTAATAACTCAGTGAGACCCTGCCTCTAAATAAAATACAAAATAAGGCTGGGGATGTGGCTCAGTAGTTGAGTGACCCTGAATTCAATCCCTGGTACCAAAATAAACAAAAACAAAAAACCAGACTGGAAATATGGGAAAATGCTTAAGATACTGTTATATTAAAAAATCTAAATGTAAAATCAATATGCCCGTGCTATGTAAACGATAATGTAAAACCAAATATGCAAAATAAATTTGGTGTTAGTGGGATGAGATTGTGTGTAATTTATTATAATTATCATTATTAAATTTATTAGTGTTTTTATTGTTACTTTAACCTTTCTTTGTCAAATTTATTTTTTAAAACATGGTGCCTAATTGAATTGTAGTTGTTCCACGGCTGTCCTGGGATGGCAGTGTGAATTCTTTTATTCAAAATCCATGGAGCTTGAAGGATGTGAAGAACAGCAATGGTGGTACTCATTTGATACAGCCTGGTGCTCACAAGTTTGATGTTGAGCTGTGATGGTATGTATTCCAAGGTTGTTCAAACCAAGAGCATCAATTAGATGTGTTGCCATAGCAATGTGGAAGCAGTATCCCATATGCCAGGAAAAGGGTGGAAGAGGAAAAGATAGAAGTAGTTCAAATGGAAGAGATTTGGAAGCAAAATCCAAGGCAAGAAAGGTTAAGGAGGGGACCCTGAGCTGTAGCAAATATTCTATTATGAATTACATATTTTGAGTAATGATTAATGCATCTTTTCTACAAATATCTATACTTCTTTTTCCACCATTTCTTGAACAGTAGCTAAATAAAAAGGAGTGTTAGTTGGAGATCACATGCCATCTCCATTGGGGATCCTGAGTGGTGAGTGCCTTAGTGACTTGGAAGGAAGGTTGGGGAGGACATCGGTAACACCTGTGAAAATGTCATAGGACAAATAACTTTAAATTGCCTGGATTTTCCTAAAGAGGCAGCCAGATTATTACACTGTGCATTCCATCCAGCCAGTGGTAACTTGACCCTGTTAACCATTTGCCAGGTTTCAATGAATTCCAATAGATATTGTTTCACTGTAATTTTGAGATGGGGAAACAGGTGATGCAGCCTGAGGAAAGGCCCTAGGGCATTCAGAAATACTTAGGGTTCATTTTGGAAGTATCTCCAAAGAAGGAAGAATGAGGTGCCTCTATTGCACGAAATGGCTGCCTGTTGTCAGATCTGAACTGTCCCATTGAAAAGGTAGTTAACAGTGAGTAACTCAAACACATGGAGCTTTGCTTAATTAAGAGAAAAACCTTATTAAAAATTCAAAGGCACTTGAATGACCACTTGAAGTAAAAGAAAATAATAGCAATATCTATTTTCCACTGTGCACAGTTTTATAGAACTTTAATTCCTGGAGTTTCTTTTTACCACCAACTCAGAGAGGGCTGTGGTTTCAGGGTTGCAGAGGGCTTCCCTTGGATGTGGTCGCTGAACTGTTTGGAGCCTATGTTTTATTAAAAGGAACATTAAAAAGCAGAAAACAGTTCCTGCAAAAAGGAGCAGAAAGTAGTTCATACCATGACACTTGCAGAAATATAAGAGCAGTGAAAAATTTAATACTCAGAAGCAAAAACAGGAAGGACAAGAAATTCACTTTCAGGGAGAGCTGGAGGACTTTGGAGTACTTCCTCTGTAATCCTATCTTCTCTCCCTGTGTTTGTGTAACTAATCCCCTCCATCTGCACAAACAGATCAAGGGACGCACATCTTTGGGGTGTTCTCTGGAAGGCGTTTTTTATCTAGGAGTTGAGGTGGATGACTTTGGCACTAATTGATTCCACCTTAGAAGGCAAGATGGGTAGTTAATGAGGAGGGTTTCCTTAGCACCGTGCAGAGTTCAGAACAAATCTGCACAGAGGCAGGAGGGGAAAAAAAATAAATGAGAATTTAGGAAGATTTCGTCTATTATATTTTCCAGCAGTTTCATGACTGACCAAATACATGTCAGCAAGTTTTAAATCCAGTAAGACCAGGCGGATAGATACAGCTGGGCTTTTTGGACGTGGGAGGTAAGAGACCGATTAGAATATTCTGCCTTATTTTGGATGACCGAAGTGTTGGTAGGGTGAGGGGAGGCATGTGTCATCCTGGACTGGTCCAGAAGAGAGGTAATGGATTTTTCTTTGATTAAACATAGCATTCTTAGTCCTCCTCCCCACTATGCTCTATGAAGGCATTTAATCTTTTAATCAATATAAACATTTGATTGTCATTATTATTTACATATTGAGTGTGTGGGATAAGACTGTGTAGGGAACTATGTCCAAGGAGGTCAATTATGGTTGAAGAATGGACATATTTAAAAAAAAAAAAAAAGCAAGAAAATAGTGTAAGTACTGGAATAATTCAGAGATGGCGAGCTCACATAAACCACGCCTCTCTCTCTGAGCTAGTGGTTCTACTTCTGAACATGGACCCAAACAGAAAGGAGTGCATATGGCCACAAAAACGATATGTATGAGAAGGTTCATTTAAGCTTTTTTTCATAATGGAAACAACCTAAAAGTCTATTTGCAGGAGATTGAATAGATCATAGTTGTAAGAGCCTTTAATGAGGAAGTAGCTAAGATGGCGGCTGGCTGAGAGCCACGAGGAGGCCTTTACTTGTTTACACCTGACCTTAATGAATTTGACTAAGAATCTTTCTGTGCCGCACCTGTACACGTGTATGCTTAATGGGTGAAGAGTATTTAACCAGGCCGGGGGCGTCAGAGAGGAGAGAAAGGAGAGAAGAAGAAGCAAGAATAGAGAAACCACTCATTCCCAGTCTGCCTCCGATTTCTTTCCCGCGGTATCGTTGCTGTAGGCGGCAACACGTAGTATATTCATGCAGTGGAATATCCCCCAGAAGAGCACATACTATCTGATTCCATTTATGCTTCTATTCCACTTATGCAAAGGGCTCACTGGAGAGGGGAACAATGGCGTCTGCTGAGATGCTGGACAGGTTTGATATCTTGATCTGGGAGTGGTTACAGGGGTACACATACAAACGTGAATCAAGTACACGGAAGACTTGTGCCCTTTACAGTATATAAGTTATAGCTCAATAAAGTAATTGTATACAAAGATTGTGTGAGGAGTAAAATAAAGTGATACGGTAATACTGCTGCGGGAACCACTGGTTCTTCCTGGGGACATTGGATCTGGTATGCTGAAGGACTTTGGGTCTCTGGTCGAGGACTCAAGAAGGCAGATGTGAGTCCAGAGGGGGTGTCTAGTGGAGAGAGAGTTGACCGGACCAAGAGAAGGACAGTGGGAATGGAGGGTGACAGGTAAGGGTGTTTCAGAGGTAGAATGTGTAAGGGAGCAGGGGGGGGGTGTGTTAGGGGAGAGGCAAAAGCTGAAGGTAAGGCAAAAGTGGCTCTCAGCGTTCTCCTTTGGGCAACTGGGTTGCTGAGGTGGCTGTTGACAGAGAGGGTGGAGGAAGAATGTGTTTGGAGCCATCTTGACTTGGCGCAGTAAGAAGCAGCATTTGCGTTAAGGAGCAGCACCTCCTATGTGACTTAAATCCTGATTCATTTTGTTCTGTGGATGCCATCTTACAGCCTCCGTCCCCTGTGCTGGGCCTGCATCACGTAGCTCCTAGGTAGAGCCTTTTCAGCATCCTGAAGAGAAATTTAAAGTGTCTAGCCAGGACGGCTTATATTTACACATTGATACAATTTGGCACATTCCACACCTGATTCTCTTCTCTTTCAAACTCAGGTTCATGCTGGACTACGGTTCCTCACGTGAAGGAATGCTAATGCAAATTTGGAAGCGTGGGCACACATTTCTTTCAAGTTCGTGTCAAACATACAGTAGTATGCACGAGGGTTAGCTTTTCTTATTCTTGCTGTATTTGCTAGGGGATGCTCTACCTCAACTTACTATTTTGTTCTTTTTGAGTTCTTGTGGTTGAGTGCTGTGGTTTTGGAGATGGAAGGTAGCTTGCTCTCAGCTTGTTTACTGCTGCCTGGCAAAACTGTTATCTCTCCTTTGTTTAAAACCTAATTAATGTGTTTTGAGGGTACATTCCTTTTCATTTCCTCAGTGTTCAGTGTTAAAGCTGAACGGATGGTATCTGGTTGTCAGGGAGAGTGACACTGGGTTGCAGAGGCTGTCTGCACTCTCCCCAGCAGCCCTGCTACAGGCTGAATAAGCCATCTTACTTCCTGGGCTGGTCAGAGTAACTGATATGGCTCCTCCTCCTGCTTTTCCTACCCTGGGAGCAGGGTAAGGATGGCTGACAGAGAGCTTCCTGTTTCCTGTTTGCCTCTAGGAGAGCACAATTCTAAATGGCCTCATTTCTCTGCCTTTGGAAAGGCAATTGTCCTCTGCCCTAAATTAACTCTCATGGGAAGTCACCTGCGATTCTTTTCTTTGGAGTGCCTAGTCTTCTAGAGATAATACCATGAAGAATTCCCTACCATGCTGCTTGTTCGAAGAAAAAATGAAATAGTAAAATTGCTAATGCATTATAGCTATTGCTATAGCTGCTTTCAGCTACTTTGAAGAAGATATTCTGAAATTAAAATATGACTAACTCATCTTTTGAATATTTCTATATTTTATACATTTTGAGTATGTTAGTCTGGAAATTCTTACAAATTTTTGATTTATAGATTTAAATGTAAGAAAAATTACTTCTCTAGATCAATCTGTGAAATTCGTGAATTTGAACAGATTAATTTTATGCCTCGTGAAACCAATGAGTATTTTTAGTAAAGGCTTGATTTTTGTGAAATGTGCAAAAATGTTAACAAATTCACGTTGGGGAACCAGACATTTGACTGCAAAGTGACCCTTAGCCTAAGATTCAGGCTCTGTATGCTCTGACCTCATCAGAGTGGTCTCAGTGTTCTGAGGCTCTGGGAGTCAGTCCTCTGTCCCGGTGTAATCCCTGGACTTGTGGCCCTCTGGCTCTGCTTTGCCTTTTCCAAACTAGGGCAGTGGGTCTCAAACTTTAGTGTGCACCAGAGTCACCCAGAAGGCTTATTACAGCATAGATTGTGGGACCTCACCCGAGTTTCTGACTTAGTAGGACTGGAATGAGCTCAGAGAATTCGCATTCAAAAAAAAAAAAAAAAAAAAAAAGCCAGGTATGATGATGCCTCTGGTCCAGGGACCACACTTTGAGGACCACTGCATGAGACGGTTGCTTGAAACTTCCGTGGTAGACAGGATAGTGGCCTTCCAAGTATGCCCACATTCCAACCCCAGAGCCTGTGGATGTGTCCATTTACATGGCGAAAGGGACTTAGCAGATGATTCCATTAAGGATTTTGAGATTATCCTGGGCTATTTGAATGGGCCTCGTCTAATCACAAGCGTCTTTATAAAAGTGAAGCAAATGGATCCAAGGCAGAGGTTGGAGTAGTATACTCTGAAGATGAAGGAAGGCATCACAAACCAAGAAATGCAGACAGCTTCTAGAAGGTGGAAAAGGCAAAGAAACAATTCTTCCCTGGACCCTCCAGAAGGAGTCTAATTCTAACATATTGATTTTAGTCTTGTTAATTTCAAATTAACTAATGTCAAATTTTGGACTTCCAGAACTAGAAGGTAATATGACATCCTACCCCATATTTCAGTCTTTCTAAATCTGATCTATGTTAGGTCAAATTTTAATAGATGTTTACCTCACGCTGCATCTGCATGACGTTTTACTCACGGATCAAAGCTCAAAAATTTCTGTTTTCCTCTGAATTCATTGAGAATTCATCATCTTGACCAGTTACATAGATTGAAAGGATCTCCTTCATTTAAAAATTAACTAAATATCACAGATCTCTAGCTGAGGCTAACAACGAAAAACTATAATCCCTGCTCTTAAGAAGCTCCTAATCTTGGATAGCTTTTGAATTGCTGTGACAAGAATAACTTAGAGGAGGAAAAGTTTATTTGGGGCTCATGGTTTCAGAGGGATCAGTCCATAAATGGCCAACTCAAATTGCTCTAGGCCCAAGTTGAGGCAGCCCATCAATGGGAAAGGCAGCAAAGGGAAGCTGGTCAGCACATACTGGAATCAGGGAGTGAGGTGGGGAAGGGGCCACAGGAAAGATGCACCCTTCCAGAGCACATCCCCATAGACCCACCTCCTCCAGCCATGCCTGGCCTGCCTACAGCTACCACCCAGTCTGTCCATTCAAAGGAGGATGGACTGATTAGGTTATAGCTCTTATACTCCCACATTTCTGCATTAACAAGGGCTTTGGGAGGACACCTCATATCCATACCATAATGTGGTCTATCAGGGCAAGCAAATATAGCCGGACATCTTAATCATAGATATTACATACATGACCATGTCATTTAATTACATGTGTATGCCACATATATGTAATGTAAAATATACTGGACAATTTCTAATATCACTAATTTCCTGAAGGGAGTGATGGGCCCTCTTTTGAGCCATGTGAACTATCTTAAAATCCTGGTAGAAAAATTATACTTTTATTAGGTTAGAATCATATGACCCATAATTTCATAGTATATTTTATTTAGTAAAGTCTTTCAAAAGTTTGGGTCCGTAATTGAGGAGGAGAGAGATAAAGAGGAATCTTTTTCTTGGAACCAGTACTAGCACTTCATCAAGACAAGAATATTGAGCAGATATTAAGAAGCCAAAGTCCTTGTTTTGGAGCAGGCAATTATTCTGTAAAATGAGTGACTCTAATCAGATTATCTTGAATGTTTTTCCAGCTCTAAAAATCTGTATTTCTGTAATTTTTGTGTCTCTCGCCACCCAAAGGAACATGGCTTGCATTCAAGAGGGACTCAATACATGAAGTACTCTGAGTGCTCTTGGAAGTATCAGGCTGTTTTGTATTTAATAAATGCAAATTTAATAAATTGCATTAATAAATTGTAAGCTTAGGGGATCTCAGACACAAAGCAAAATAAAACCCAGTCTTAGGATAAAGTTTAAATGAAGTTAGGTGTGTTAAGGTACTGTAATGACTTAGTATATATGTTCTTTTGTTCTCTCTTAAACAGTTTCAATGTCCTAAGCATCTTGCAGCATCAGGAAAAGGCTGTTTAAGTAGCACCCAATGTGGTGGAGCTCTGACAGTCAGAGCATCAATTTGACAAGTGCAGGTCATGAGAGATTGTGATTCACTCTAAGGCAGTGCTTCAAAAATCGTCCATCAGGACACTTCTGGTAATGCTGAGTTGCACATCAGTTCTTCAACTGTCAATGACTAGAAATGATGGATAAATTTAAAAAATATGTATCTTTGTAGGTGTGTGGGATTTACTAAGCAGCAAGAGGTTGGGAGATCAAAATCATGTTGGATTAGGCCCCAACTTCCTCAATAAGACCCCTATAGTGCAAGAATTAAAACCAAGAATTAATAAATGGGATGGATTCAAACTAAAAATCTTCTTCTCAGCAAAAGAAACAATCAGTGAGGTGAATAGAGAACCTACAGAATGGGAGCAAATCTTTGCCACAAGCACATCAGATAGAACACTAACCTCAAGGATATATAAAGCTCTCAAAAACTTTAACAGCAAAAAAAGAAATAACCCAATCAATAAATAGGCTAAGGAACTAAACAGACACTTCTCAGAAGATGATATACAATCAATCAACAAATGTATGAAAAAATGTTCAACATCTCTAGCAATTAGAGAAACACAAATTAAAACAACTATAAGATTTTATCTCACTCCAGTCAGAATGGCAGCTATCAAAAATACAAACAACAATAAATGCTGGCGAGGATGTGGGGGAAAAGGCACACTCATACTTTGCTGGTGGGACTGCAAATTGGTGAAGCCAATCTGGAAAGCAGTATGGAGATTCCTAGGAAAACTTGGAATGGAAATGCCATTTGAATGGAACTGCTATCCCACTCCTTGGTCTATACCCAAAAGACTTAAAAACAGCTTACTACAGGGACACAGCCACATCGATGTTTATAGCAGCACAATTCACAATAGATAGATTTTGGAACCAACCCCAATGCCCATCAGCACATGAATGGATAGGGAAATTTGGTATATATACACAACGGAATACTACTCAGCACTAAGAGAGAATAAAGTCATGGCATTTACAGGTAAATGGATGGAGTTGGAGAAAATAATGCTAAGTGAAGTTAGCCAATCCCCCAAACCAAAGGTCTTAATGATCTCTTTGATATGAAGATACTGACTTATAAAGTCAAGGGAGGGGGGATGAGAGGAGTGAAGGAACTTTAAATAAAACATGGGGGGAGGGGAGAGGAGAGGGCAAGGGGATAGGAATAATGGTAGAATGAGTTAGACATCATTACCCTAAGAACATTTGTGAAGACAAAATCGTTGTGAAAATACTTTATGTAAAATCAGTGACTTGAAAAAGTGTGCTCTTTATATGTAATATGGAATGAATTGCACTCTGCAAGCATGTATAACAAAGTAGAATAAAAATAAAAATGTAATTTAAAAAATCCTATAGATAAGAGAGGTACAAAAATGAACATAACCTTTGTGTTATCTTTTCATCGCAGCAACCAAAATACTGAGAAGAACAACTTAGAGGAGAAAAAGTTTATTTGGGATCATGGTTTCAGAGATTCAGTCTGTGGTGGGTTGGCTCCATTGCTCTGGGCCTGAATTGAGGCAGAACATCATGATGCAGGGCAAAGGAAAGCTGTTCCTGGCAGCCAGGAAGCAGATGAGGGAGAGGAGAGCCAAGGGGGACAAGATGTAATCCCCAAGGATATAACCCCGGTGACCTATCTCCTCTAGCCACACTCCACCAGCCTGCATCTACCAGTACAGTAGTCCTTTCAAATTATTAATGTATCACCATGGGTTAACTCAATGATTGAGTTACATCTCCCATAATCTAATCATTTCCCTTTAAGATTTCTGCATTGACTATCATATGAGCTTATTGGGGGACCCTTTCTATTCAAACTATGACACATTTTGTTGCTGATTTTTCAAGGCATTAGGTGATTCACAAGTGGAAGATGAAACATGAGGAAGCTGAATAGAAAAAAGATGCCAAGAGGCTGAGAACACAAGCCTAGTTTCTGCCAAAGTTGTGTAGCTGAAGGAACAATATTGGAATTTAGGGCTCACCAAGAGAGACTGGAAAACAAACCTGGCTTTCATCTGGCATCTCCAGAAGACTGCACATTAGGAGTAAAGATAAAATACAGATTAAAAGCAAAGTGCTTTTTATACTAGCTCAACCCTTTGATGAAAAACTAGATTAAGGTTTGATTGGAATACCTGCCAGAAGCAAAATTAAACAATTTCCAAAGAACTATAACATCATTCAGATCCTCAAATTGTCTCATATTTTAAATCTTCAATGTCTGGCATATAATAAAATTATAACAGTCATACCAGTAGATAAAACCAATAACCTCCCTCCACAAAACAAACAACAAGACAACAAAAACAAGCAAAACCACAAAAAGCAAACACCCCAACCCACAAGAAAACCCCAGAGAATAAATACATAACAACAAAATATCCTGATATTTTTAGATAGCATACAGGCTTTAAAATAATATATTCAAGAGATTAGATGGCAATGTGGAGAATTTCAGCAGAGATCTGTAAACTATGAAAGAGGGCTGAACTGTATTTTATAACTGAAAATATCGGTAATTACGATTATGAACTTAATAGACGAGAACATTCTTGACAGTGTCAAAGAAAATATTAAGAAACTGGAAGATATATCAGAAAAAAATAACCAGAGAGGGTCTATTTATTTAAATTGAAATATTGGTTTTCATCAGTGTTGAGTAGTTTGCATTATGCAAGTTTTGTATGTGTTTGTTAGATTTATACCTAAGCATTTCATTTTATTTGGGTGATTGTCAATTGTATTATGTTATTAGTTTCAGTGTTCATTTACAGTGTATAGAATTATGATTGAGTTCAGTTTGCTTTTCTTGTGTTCTGTGATCTTGCTGAAATTACCTATTAGTTTTGAGATTTTCTTTGTAGATTTTTTGGGATTTTCCTATATTGATTGTTGTGTCCTTTGAAATTAAGATTAGTTTTTTTTACTTCATTTATTATCTGTATACTCTTATTTCCTTTTCTTCCTTTATTGCCCTGGCTGAAACTCCCAACACTGTGTTGAATATAAGTGGTGAAAATGGACTCCTTATTTTCTTCCTATTCATTGGGGAAAATAATTTATTTTTCCTCCTTTAAGTAAATGTTAGCTTCAAGTTCTTAGTAGGTGCTCAATATTAAGTTAAGGAAATTCTTCTCTATTCTTATTTATTTTTAAAGTGTTTAACATGAATGCATTGAATTTTTAAAAATATATTTTTAGTTGTAGATGGACATAAAACCTTTATTTTATTTTTATTTTGATGTGGTGCTAATTATCAAACCCAGTGCCTCACACACACTAGGAAAGCATTCCACCATTAAGCTACAGCCCAAGCCCCAGAAAGCATTGGATTTTGTTAAATGCTTTTTCTTTACAAATTGATATGATTTTGTTATCCTTCTTCCTTAGCCTGTTAATATTGTAGACTTTATTAATGAATTTTAAAGTGTTGAACCAGACTTCATTTTTAGAATAAATCCCACTTGGACATGATGTACAGGTCTTTTTTATATGTTTATGAATTTTATCAATATCTTGTTGAAAATTTTGCATTTATTCCTGAAGCATATTGGCCTATAGTTTTCCTTTAATTTATTACATTTTCTTCATTTTGATATCAGAGTAATGCTCACTTTATAAAATGAATTAGGATGTATTCCCTTTTTTTTCTTTTATTGCAAGAGAGTTTGAGGAATTGGTATTCATTCTTAAATGTTGGTAGAATTCTTCAGTGAAACCATCTGTGTCCAGAGATTTCTTTGTTGAGAGTTTTAAAATTGAGAATTCAATTTCCTTAAATGGTTATATGGCTATTCAAATGATATTTATCATATTGTGTGAATTGTGGTAGTAAAGTGTTTCTCAATGAATTGGTCCATTTTATCTAAGTTATTAAACATGTTTGTGGAGTTCTTTGTAGTCTTCTCCTGTTATTCTTTTGATGTCTGCAGGGTCTGCAGTGATTTCTTTATAATTTCTGATACTTATATTGGGAATTTGTGTTTTCTTTCAATTTTGTCAGTCTTGCTAGAGGTTTGTCAATTTTATTGGTCTTTTCAAAGCACCAGTTCTTTGTTTTTTTGTTTCCAATTTCATTGATATTCACTCTTTATTTTTTACTTTCTTCTTCTTGATGTGGATTTCTCCTCCTTCTCCTCCTTCTCCTCCTCCTCCCTTCCTACTCCTCCCTCTCTTTTTCTTCTTCTCCTCCTCCTCCCCCACCTTCTTCTTCAGGTTAAAGCTTAGATTGCTGATGTGATACCTTTCCTTTCTTTCTAATAAGTGCATTTTGTGCTATTAAGTTCACCTCTCATTGTTACTTTAGCTTTGTGTTACTAATTTGATATGTCACATTTTTTTTCACTTACAGTTTTATTTCCCTTGAGACTTCCTCTCTGACCCCAGAAGAAAAGCTTATTGTATTTATCCATGTTTTTCCTTATCATGCTGTTTATTCTTTTCGGATACACCAAGCTTTTTCTTCTTTCATTTTTTTCCTGTTTAGATTAACTTCTTGTAGTTAGTTTTTAATGTGACCCAAGAGTGTCTTTCTTTCTCCTTCATTCCTCGGGGTATTTTTTTCTGAGAATATAATTGTGGGTTAACAGTTCTTTCAACACATGAGAAATATTGTGCTAATTCCTTCTGGCTTCCATAATTTCTGATGAGAGATCCACTGTCATTCTTATTCTTTTCTCACTCTGGCTGTGGTTTTTCTTTGACTGCTTTCAAAATTTTCTCTTTGTCTTTAGTTTTTAGATGTTTGATTATAATGTGAATTAGCATGGAATTGTTAGACATTTTTATATTATCTTATGAAACTCTGAATCTTATTTAGACCTTCTGTTTTAGCTGGATTTTTCTGGTATTGCTCCAGCAGGGGACGGAGAGGTGCTGTTTTCTACTGCCTGGTGGAGGTAGAAATATAGGTTTCCTGTTGACCTCTTTTGACACTTGAGGTATGAAACGAACCCACAGTTAATGTATAACCTTAAATAGGCATAATGGTGTGTTTTTTTTTGTTGTTGAAGCACACATGTAAATTCTATAAAGCCAAAATGATTTTTGTCATCTCTAGCATAAAAAGATGATACTTTTCCTTTTCCAAATTTGGGATCAACCTGAAGCAAGGGAAGAGGGAAAGGATAAAAGAGAAAGAAGGGAAATTCACAGCAAGGTCTCCCTCTCAGATCTTGCCTTTCCCTCCCTTCCCAACAAGAAGTCTCCTAATAGCCCCCCACCCCCCTGACAGCGGCAAACATCTCATGGAAGTGCAGGAAAAGTTTTAGATCTGCTACGTACTCACTAAGTTAGGCACCCCCTCTTTAAGTTCTATGACCTGTCCACTCTCAATAATGGCCTACTGAATTCCCATCATGACAAGAATGAGAAATCATTATAAAAAGCTGCTTCTCAGCAAAAACAGTTCAAGTATTTCCTCCCCATTTACCCCATGCTTCCAAAGGCTGCCCCTTAACACAGCAAAGGTTGTACATTAACTGTGGGTCAGTTTCATACTTCAGTGTTTCTCACTGTTAGTTGCCCTTTATCTTTCTGACACGAAAATCATGTCGAAGGGGAAATTGTGCATCTAATGAGTATAGCTTGCATCCTGGGGGCCTTGAAATGCAGTTTACTAAACTAAATACAAAAGAAAACAGTCTAAACATAGATTTCACCATAGTCAAGCTCTTCCTGTGAAGGCTTAGGAAAAAAAAAAAATCCTAGGGAATTGTCACACTTCCCATTGTTGTTCACACACTTGTTTGGGATCTTACGGTGGCAGCTGCCAGAGGCCTGACACTTCAGCAGAGAGGGGAAGCAAGGAAAAATTTGGAAGTCTCTGGAGCTGGGGAGCACTCCTGGCAATTCTTGGGCTTTCTCAGAAAAGTGGCGATAGTTATAGAATTTGGATAGATTACGGCACTAGTAAAACAAAGTCAATTAAATAACAACATGCATAAACACTACAGAATACAGAATTCACCACCAAATCCTACATGCTATTTGAAACTTTGTTTTTTTTTTTTTTTTTTTTTTTTTTTTTTTTTTTTGTGGTACCAGGGATTGAACTCAGGGGCACTCGACCACTGGGCCACATCCCCAGCCCTTTTTTGTATTTTATTTAGAGACAGGGTCTCACTGAGCTGCTAAGTGCCTCGCCATTGTTGAGGCTGGCTTTGAACTTGCGATCCTCCTGCCTCAGCCTCCCAAAGTGCTGGGATTACAGGCGTGCGCCACCACGCCTGAATGAAACTTTGCTTTCTTAAATGGCTTAATGGCTTGCCATTCAAGTCAACTTACTAAAGAAAAAAAAAAAAAAGACAATGTGTCTGGCACTCAACTAGTGCATGTTGGAAGTTACAAAAATGAACAACTTCAGTCTGGTTTTTAAGGAGTCAACATTTAGAAGGAAAACAAAAATGTGTGCAAATACTGGCTGTAAAATGTGGTTGAATGAAACTTCATGAAGGTGTTGCCGTTTGAGCCAAATCTTGAAAGATTTGAAGATTGTTTAGTGGCTGCAAGCAGCAGAGATTGACTCTGGCTAATTGAAGAGAGAAAATTAAAAAAAAAAAAAAAAAGGACGAGGGGGCTGGGGCTAAGCTCAGCAGTAGCACGCTTGTCTCGCGTGTATGAGGCCCTAGGTTCGATCCTCAGCACCACATAAATGAAATAAAGGTATTGTGTCTACCTAAAAATAAAAACTAAAAAATAAATTAAAAAAAGGGAAGGGGATTAGAATAAAAACAGAACCTCTAAGGAAACAGACCCTAGGGATTTGTGATGCATTATAAACCTTCCCTCCCTCTTTTTCGCTTAAGTAACGTCCTCTTCAATTTTCTTGCCCCATCTTTGCTTTACAACCCTTTTCTGTTTCCAGAGAACTGTAATTTTTCTTCAAAGTCTGGTGTCTATGGATGAATTGACTCCAACACTACTGGGTTGGGTTGCTTCTCTAAAGGTGGAAACTTCAGGGTGAGAGGGCTGGAGAGGTCTGACTTGGGTTACATGCTGTTTTAGTCAGCTTTTTCACTGCTGTGACTAAAAGACCCGACCAGAACAACTGTAGGGGAAGAAAAGTTAGTTTTGAGGGCTCACGGTTTCAGAAGTCTTAGTCCATGGAAGGGCAGCTCCCTTCCTCAGGGCTCGAGGTGAGGTAGAATATCATGGAGGAAGAGTGCGGCAGAGGGAAGCAGCTCACAAGACCTCATCAGGAAGCAGAGAGAGAGATTTCACTGGCCAGATACAAATATATACCACAAAGTCATACCCAATGCCCCAGCCACACCCTGCCACTTCAGTTACCACTCAGTTAATCCCTATCAGGGGATTAATCACTGAATGGGTTAAGACTCTCATAGCCCAATCATTTCTCCTCTGAACCTTCTTGCGTTGTCGCACACGTGAGCTTGTGGGGGACACCTCACATCCAAACCACAACACCTGCCCGCCTCTAGGCCATGCAACGCCAGGGTAGTCATTCTTTAAAGGAAAATCACAAGTTCCAAGCAAAGGCCAGCGACTCTGATGTTGGGCAGCACAAACCACAGAGAGGAGGCATAGCTGAGCAGAGAATCAGAGACCGAGGAACAGAAGAGTGAGCAAAGCAAAGTACCTGGTCTAGCTCAGCACGAGGAGAAGGAGGAGGCTGAGTTTCGAGAGATGAGGAAGAAGAGGCAGGTTGGAAGTGAGCAATCTACCATGTTTTGAACTGGCGATGGAGTTAGTGGATAGGGCTGGCAAGATCTGTGCTGTAAGAACAGTTCTCTGGAAACAGAAAAGGGTTGTAAAGCAAAGATGGGGCAAGAAAATTGAAGAGGACATTACTTAAGCGAAAAAGAGGGAGGGAAGTTTTATAATGCCTTATAACCAGTAAGTGAACATCATGAACACTTGCGCACATTTTATTTTTACCCAGTAGAGAGGACAGGACATGCACTTCCCCTAGTTTAACAGATACGGTATCAGAAGCTCCAGATGCTAAGACATGCTCTAGATCCTGTGATGGATGGGGGAGCCAGGCTTGCCTCAGTCATTTTCCTCAGGCGTCCTTGCTATCATGCTAGGCATTGGGTCCAGTTCTGACTGACTTTGATTTGCTGCTCCCCAGGGTGTGACCCATTTCTTAGCCACTAGAATGATATTCTTTCGAGGTCATGCCCTTGAGTAAATAGCTCCAGAATATCTAAATCCTGGCTCGAGTCCGACGTGCTTATGTGGCCTGAAGTGAGTTTTTCTTTCTTCCCTTTGAGAGGATTTTTCAAAAGGAATTTCAAAAATCATCTGTGGTGGCTGTTGCACATGGGCTCAGCAGCTAAGTGTGAGGTCAGCGGTAGCGTAGGAGGAAACAGGACTGTGGAGACTTGAGAATGTTGGGCTGTGGAGTCAGGTTACCCGGGTGAAAAATCTCTGTTCTGGCATGTGTGTGACCTTGGTCAACATACTTGACTCTAAATCTCAGCTCTTCTATTTGTGCAATGGAGAGAATCTTGGACCTACCTCACAGTCATGATGACTGAATGAGACGGTGCACGTAGAGACCTTGGAAGAAGAGTACTAGCATGTGGTAAGCGCTCACTAATGCTGCTGCTCTAGCTGTGGGCATTATTATCTTATCTAAAGACATGGCGGGAGGAGAGTTCCACATAGTTCTGTGACATTCAAGCTCCGGTGCCATCTAGTGGCCAGGATATTTCAGAAGATGCCATGAGCCTCCATATTGCACTTGGAGGTGACCAAAGGGCTTCCTGTTCTCCAAACAGATTGTTGCTAACTTGATTTCAGTGGTGACTCTTGAGCACGTAGTCCAGGACCAGCAACATGGTGTGACCTCATTACTGGCCCAAGTTGTGTCAGGAGACTGACTTTTTCTCTAGAGGTGGAAAAGGAAGTCAGACCTGGGCTCTCTAGTGCCTCTGTCCCTTGGACTGGCCATACAAGAGAGCTCTGTGTTTTCAGAAGGTGTGGCAGTCCCTGGAGTGGGATATACCATAGACGGACCCACCAGACACTGGTTAGGAATGGGATTATGGCAGTCAGGTGGCTTGTGAGTCATCAGCTGAGTGACTTTAATAAGTTACTTAACCTCTCTGGGGAGAGCCAAATGCCTGCATCACAGGGTTGTCATGATAATACACGTATACACTTTGCAGAGGGCCTGATGTGTAGGTGTAGGTGCTCAGTAAACATTAGTCAGACTTACTTTTCACTTTTGCAGTAGATTCTGGGGTTAAAGAGGTGCCTTTCATTCATCCAATCATTCAATCGCTGTCTTTTGAGAATATGCTGTGTGGGAGGGCAGAGCAAGCTGAAGCAGTGTTTCGAACAGTCAGAGCACCTCATGCTTGTGGGGATGGACCCTAAACAAGAGAGTCCCAGAGGGGCTGTGTGTCACTGAGCAGGTTGTAGACAAAACAAAGGGCCTTCTGAAGAGCATTGTTCACAGCATAGACACCGTGGAGCTGTACAAATTCCCATAGCAATGTTCAAGCAGATGAGAGATAAGTTTCTTGTTCTTAAAAAGTATCACAACATGATAATGATGTTCAGAAGATGAAAGACACTGAGGAAGGGGTGTCCTTTTTTAATTTGTGTGTTGGTTGTGGACCTGGAGATTACATCCAAATGTATTTGGATTAATTTAGTTTTGTTGTGCTGATGGTTTGGGCACCATTTCCACTTGCTGAGTGGCTAAAAGGCATAATATTTATTTTTGACATTTGGATTTTTTTTTTGGGGGGGGTACTGGGAATTGAACTCAGGGACACTCGACCACTGAGCCACATCCCCAGCCCTATTTTGTATTTTATTTGGAGACAGGGTCTCATTGAGTTGCTTAGCACCTCACCTTTGAACTCACAATTCCTCCTGCCTCAGCCTCCTGAGCCACTGGGATTACAGGCATGCATCACTGCACCTGGTGATATGGATGGATTTAATCATCCCCCTCTCTTGCTTTTTCTTCATATTAGCCTTATGTTTTTAATATTTTATTAAAAAAAAAAAACCTTTCACAGAAATTCAGTAAGCTCCCCATGTCCTGCTTCCTTCAGCAGAGCACCCTTATATCTGGAGAATTCTCCTTAGACTGAATACTAAAGCAGTGATTTTTATGAAGAGCTTGGTGAGGGATGTCAGATACAGGAGTATTGTGTGTGTGTGTGTGTGTGTGTGTGTGTGTGTGTGTGTAAAAATATCAAGTATGATAATATATTAGGTAACAAAATACAACATAAAGCAATATACTACTATATACATGAGATATTCTGCATTATACCGAGTAATGGAAAACAGGCATTCTTTTCAAATTATCATCAACAAAAAAATAAAGCTTCACAAATTTTTGGCTGGTGAACCTAACAGAAGAGAGATACCTTAGGGATTCCCACTTAGGGGAGCATACTGGAGTCTAATTGAGACAGTGGGATAAGAGTTTTCCAATTATCAAAATGAGTCAAAAAAAAAAAAAGATTAAGAAAAAATGCTGGAGAATGTCTGTTTAAGTGGACTTAACTATGCCCTAAATGAACATTGCCTGGGAATTCCCGGATAATAGCGATAATGACAATGCGGATGGCATTGGCTTTGAGCCCTGGTCCCCACAGTCCTTCATTTACTCTTCCCTGCATGGAGGAGGTAGCTAAAAGAAGTTTTGCTGATGCTGTGGCTGCCTCAGCAAAGCCCAGGGGCTCCTCTGGGGTCAGTTGACTTCTCCCTGGGTTCCGTCTTCCTGCTTTGCTGCTTTCCCTTGAGTTTCCTGAGTAGCGAACACTTTCTCTGATCCTACTTGGCAGCCTCCTTCATGAATTAGTTTTCCTTCATGTAGGTGTGTTCTTCAGACCCTGGAGGATCATTAAGTGGTTTATTTTATAATAGCTAATATTAGTGGAGCTCCTCAGGGTCAGGGTCTTTTACCAAAATCTTGCTTTATTTTTTCTATTTCCTTTTTAGCCTCCATTGCTGAGCGGTTCTGCAGAAGAGATTTCTGTTTGCACATGGCTGGCAGAGAAAAAACGGAGTGTTTCCTACCAAGCTGGTTTTTGACTTAAAAAATGGGGCTTAAAAATGTGTTTTTGTGTTTTGAAAGTGAGATCTTCTTTTTCATTTTGTTCTATAGGTTTTGCTATATTTCAAATTTTTGCCTAAAAGTTATTGTTACTGAATACATTTCCAGACTAACGTGGCATAGCTTTTAGAATTTCTTTTTTTAAAATTTAATTTAGTTTGTTATACATGCTTTTAGAGTGCAATTCCTTTTATATTACATATAAAGAGCACAGTTTTCCAAGTCATTGGTTTTATACAAAGTATTTTCATACCATTTGAGTTTTTATACTTGCACTTAGTATATTGATGTCCAACTCCTTCTGCCATTGTCTCTATCCCCTTGCCCCTTTCCCTTCCCTCCCCCCTTTTTCCTATTTAACATTCCTTCATTCCTCTCATCCCCCCTCCCTTGCCATTATAATTCAGTATCATCATAGCAAAAGAATCAATTGACCTTTGGCTTTCTCGGATTGGCTGACTTCACTTAGTATTATTTTCTCCAACTCCATCCATTTACCTGCAAATGCCATGATTTTATTCTCTTTTAGTGCTGAGTAGTGTTCCATTGTGTATATATACCAAAGTTTCCCTATCGGGGTTGTTTCCATAATCTAGCTATTGTGAATTGTGCTGCTATGAACATTGATGTGGCTGTGTCCCTGTAGTATGCTATTTTTAAGTCCTTTGGGTACAGACCGAGGAGTGGGATGGCTGGGTCAAATGGTGGTTCCATTCCAAGTTTACCTAGGAATCTCCATACTGCTTTCCAAATTGGCTGCACCAATTTGCAGCCCCACCAGCAATGTAATAGAATTTCTTTTTTGACCATTAAGTTAGGGAAGAAATATCTACACAATTAGATATTGGGTCTTAGCTTGTATAAGTATAGCATCAACAATGGTCTAAAATCTTACTCCATCTCTGTTCTAACTAGTCACCTTCATTGCATTGGGTGCTATGATTTAATGTAGTTTAAATCTATAACTCTTCTTATTCTCCGCCCCCCCCCCCCCCTTTGTGGTACTAGGGATCCAACCCAGGGCCTCATGCACACAGGGCAAGCACTCTACCACCTAGCAATACTTCCAATTCTGCATCATCTCTTAATTTTATGAAGGTTGGAATTTTAAAGGATTGTACTTGAATTTAGCTCTTTTGTGTGGGGGTGTGTGTTAATGTTTCTACTTCTGATGGCTTGCACAGGAAATGTAAGGCGTAATCAGACTGTAAAACTCTTAACCAGAGAGGAGATCATCATTTTAGTTACAGACTAAGCAGATAACAGATGGCAGTTTACTAGTCAGAAAGATAAGGGAATGAGTTTGATTCCTCATTAAAAGCTTTGTGGTCTAAGTCCTTTAAAAAAAAAAAAAAGGTCTGGGTCTTTGCTTATTAAGTTACATAAACAGGGTGAAGTGCTATGGGGGGGGGGAATGGAAACTCTTGGTGTGACCTATAATTAGAAAATTTCCACACAGAGAATAAAAACAGAGGCTGTGTGCCACTTCCTGACCCCACTCACCCATGGAGGCTGAGCCATCGAGGGGAGACAGATAAGAAAACACCAAGGAAAGGAAACTTGAGCCAGATTGCTTGTTTTCTCTGAAGGCAACACAGCCTGGATTTGAGCATGCCCTATAGTTTAAGAGATCTCCAAAGCACCTTAAGAAGGAATAGCATTACCTTCGTGAGCTACAATTAACCAAATAACATTACAGCATTATTCCAAGCTGCCTTGTAAAAAGAACTTCTCTGCTATGGTTGCTAATGAAATACCCAGAGGTAACCAACTAATTCTAGTAGAAAAAGAAAGAGGTCTGGGTGGCCATCCCAGCTCTTATCCACCACACCGAGCATTCTGGGAAAGTTACTTCACCTTGAGCCCCATGGGCTGGTCTTGCCTACCTGCAAGGGTTGTTGTATAGATCAGTGTGATCATGCATGTGAAAGCACTTGGAAGCTGCCAGGATCCTTGCAAATGCTGCTGGTGGGTGACATATGCTAAATGTGTCTTTGTATGGTATGTTATGCGTGTCTCTAATAACATCAGGAATCTGAAGTATGTAGAACTTTTTTTTAGATTGACTCCAATTTTTCTCACTAGTAGCCAATCTCTGTGTGAAGGGTGCCGTCACTGGTACCAAGGGTTTTTTCAGGGATTGTCACCCCCCTCTGCTGGGGCTCACAGACATGGAGCATTCAACAAGGTACAATACCTTTAACCCCCAGGTTTGCCAATGCCAAACTCATGCTAGGGCAGGGCAGGCTGCCGTGGGAGGCCTGTGTGTAGGGCAGGAGTCAGACTCCTGCTCTAGCCCATGTTCATTGCATGACATGGGGAGGCTAAGTTCACTGTTCTGAGTCTCCATTTCTTCCTACGCACCTCTCTCTTAGACATCCCTGTACATCCTAAAATGGGATGCAGATATCTACCCCAGTGATTTATTGATTCTAATGAAACAGTAGTTTGGTGTATGGTTTGAGGACTGGATTGCCTCTCAATCATATAACACAGTGATTGGAATGTAGTAGGTGTTCAATTAACATAGATTTAATAAGTATATGTTTAAAAAATCCTGGTAGATGCTGAATGTGTTGGTGCATGCCTGTATTCTCAGCTCTTTGGGAAGCTGAGGCAGGAGGATCACTTGAACTCAAAAATTCAAGGCCAGCCTGGGCAGCATGGTGAGATCCTTATCTCAAAAAAAAAAAAAAAAAAAAAAAAGAATTGATTGAAGATGAAAGCCATGAAGTCGCCTAGGTACTCCAGTAGAAAATAAAGCATATAATCCCACATATTGCACTAGTCTGAGCTCCTGCCCAGGTTTATGTTGTATGGCTGCGATGACCCAGAGAAGGTACAGAGTATTTGAAGGAATTCAGAATCATGTCCTCTGAGGACTGTTAGGAATGGGAGATGTTAGCCTGGAGAAAGCGCAGTAGGATCATGTTTGCTGACTTCAAAAGTTTCAATAACTATTCTGACTCTTCCATGTGGCACCATGCTACTATGTCCACAGTACAATCTTAAATGAAAAAAAAAAAAAAAAAAAAAAAAGAAAGAAAGAAATGTTCATCAGAAGTATGTTTAAAAAAAGCACATAAAATCATCCAACTTATATGTAAAATGCTTACATATATAGCTTTGTATATGAATAGAAAATGTCTGAGAAATAAAATGGAAAAATCCACTGTAAAGAGGGGTTACCTCTGGGGAGCAGAATTTGGTGTGACAGAGTGAGGGAACTCTAAATCTTTTCTTTACAAACTTTTGTAATACTTTACACACTGCTGTGTTTGATTAATCATGAAAAAAAAATTTTAAAGAATAAATGGGATGTTAATGTTAGGAAGAGAATTAGAACCGTCAGAACTCAAAAGAGTAGCTTTTACCAAGCGAAGATCTCCTTTTCTCCGGAGAGAGCCAAGCAAAGTCTGGAGAGTGTTGGGTCAAGGCAGAGATGGGCCTTGGCTTGGCAATCTGTAAGGGCTTGTTGCCACTGTGACTCTATTACATTTTGAGGTTCTCTGAGATAAAACCATTGAATGGTCATTCTTGTTGCCATTTAAAACTCATAAGCCAGCGCCTAAAAGCAAGAATCGAGTTGTTACTATGACTATTACTGGTACCTTTTGTTCTAAAACTCCCTCTGTTTGCCCTTGTTTTTAGCAAGCGGTAGTGTAGCAATACTATTATCCTGGGACATTTTCTGAGTGAGTACGTGCTGCATACCTTGTGGCTTGCATATGTCATTTTATTTAATTGCGCTGGTAGTCCACGATAGGCATTAGTACTATTTCCATTTTATGGATGGGATGACTGAGGCAAAGAGAGGTGAAGCACTTACCTAAATTCACACAGCTAGTAGTGTGGTGGCATTGATTTTGGATGCCAACTCCCTGACACCCAATTGACCCCTCCCTCCCTAATGACTAAAAATGTGACCTTGAGAATGGACTGCTCCCTCAAGATGGGTTTTGATAAGACCAAGCCAACAATTGTAATGAAAGTTCTAAAAAATAAACATTTTTCTTCCTTATTGTAACTGGTGTGGTGATTTGAAACCTGCTCGTGTGTTTTCTCTGGTCAGTGTTTCTGATGAAATGACCTTTGCCCCTGTGGGACCAGGCATCCTCTGCCTGTGTGGGTAGGGTGGGAAAATGTGAGGGGAGGATGTGGAGATTGGAAATCTTACATGTAGACCCTGCAGACAAAGGTGCAAGCAATAATCCCTCCCTACTTTGAAAATAAAATAGCATTCTGACAGAAGACAATGGCTTCACAAGCCAGCTATTGTTTTCAGGAAGGATTTTCTAAATTCCTTAATTTCCCCCTAAAATACACAAAGGCAGGGACCTTGCTTTCTCAACAGGGGTGAGAAAGCCTGGTTACCAGGCTTGTTGCTCTGCCCTAGAACACTGACTGAAAGTGAACATCATGCCCCTTTTCAGCTCTTGAGTTATGGGAAGAAGAGCAATGAGCAGGAGAGAATGAGGGAGGAGAGGGAGAGATGAGGAGATGGCACCTGGGCCTGTTCCTCTCTGAGTAGAAACTACTGAGTAAGGATAGGTGTCAAAACCATCCAGAGAAGAGTCAGGGAGTCTGGGGTCCGGGGCCTTGCCCTACTTCCTTGGACCTGGCTTGAAAGGATTCTAAGTCTCTTCAGGAGGCCTCGATGCCTCTGAGAAACCTTGGTGGTCTGCAGACTTAAGTCCAGAGCTGGCTGTGTCCAGTTGTCTGGTGGGACAGAGGTGCTAAGCCTGGAGTGACAGGAAGCCTGTGGGTCTAGACCATATGGTGAGTCCAGAAGATGGTCCGATGAGCAAGCTGGCCTCCCTCCGCTGTCCCCTCTAGGCCTTCTGGCATGGACTAGAGGACAGTGTCAGCGGGACAAATAGAGGCTGGGGCCTCTGTAAGACGCCTGAAGTGAGGAGGTTGAGGGAGGGATTATCTGTGTGGGGACCTGAAGACCGCTGAGAAGCCCCCAAAGTTGAGGCAGCCTGGACTCACCTTAGACCAGCACTAGGCCACAGGAATCCTGCCCGCCACACTGAGAAGAAGGGGAACCACGATGCCTTCTCCCCACATCTAGATTCACCCCGAACGAGCCAGCTGGAGGCACTGGACAGCTGAGGAATCCGAGAGGCCACATCATCTGGAGCAGTGCAGTCTCATGGAACATTCCGGGATGTTCTGGAGCCAGGGTGGCTATTAAACACTGACTTCAGCTGGTGACACTGAGGAATTGCATTTTTTCAATATTCATTTATTTCTTCAAATTTCACTTTTGACACATGATAACTATATGGGGGTACAGTGTGATATTTCAGTACATGTAGGCAAGCGTAATGATCAAATCAGAGTAATTAGCAAATCTCGAACATTTATCATTTCTATGTGTGAGAACATTCAACATCCTCTCTTCCACTTACTTTGACATATACAGTATGCTATTGTTAACTGTAATCACTATTGTGCTACACAACAGTAGATCTCATTTCCTCTAGTTTTGTACCCTTAACTGATCTCCAGTCATTATTTTTACAGTTAAAAAAAATGAAATTAAGAGAATTTAAAGTAGAAAATGATATCACTCATAATTCTTACACCCTAACATGGTTATTTGTGTCTTTGAGTCTGTATTCTCTCGTGTATCTATACTTTTTGAGATCATAGAACATGTACAAGATAAAAGTCAACTTTGAATTATTTCATATCTAGGGATATTTTGGCAGAAAGTGAAACTGCTTTAGGTAAATGCAGTGAAAATAAATGTTTGTTCTGTATTTTTTTGAGAATTACTTTAAGGAGTCAAAGGGGAAGTCAAATAGGATAGGTACATGGGGAACTGAATTGTAATTGTTAATTAACATTTAAGATTGAATAACCATTGGTGGGTGGCTGCAATATAGGAAGGTGCATATTTGAGGGCCACTGTTTAACGTACTGGGTTGAACTGTGTTGAAAGCAGATAGGACGATGTACTAGAATTTGTGCCTCTCACAAGTGGGGATTGTGACAGAGACTGGATCAGGAAAAGATCAAATAAGAAAACTAGTTCTCTGTGCATCCAATGGTCACAAAATAGATTTGCGACCACTTCCATATTTTTGCCAATGACTATGTGCACCTTGCTGAAAAATCTGGAAAATACAGCTGAACTAAAAGGGAAAAAAAGTTAAAGAATATCTACAGTCCCACCACTACCCCTTTTTATTTTAATAAAACTCCATGTGGGGAAAAAGTTACACTCATACATTGCTGGTGGCACTGCAAATTGGTGCAATCACTATGGAAAGCAGTATAGAGATTCCTCAGAAAACTTGGAATGGAACCAACATTTGACCCAGCTATCCCACTCCTTGGTTTATACCCAAGACTTAAAATCAGCATACTATAGTGAGACAGCCACATCAATGTTTATAGCAGCTCAATTCACATTAGCTAGACTATGGAACCAACCTAGATGTCCCTCAATAGATGAATGCATAAAGAAAATGTGGTATATATACTCAATGGCATATTACTCAGCTTTAAAGAAGAGTGAAATTATGGCATTTGCCAGTAAATGGTTGGAGTTGGAGAATATCATGCTAAGCGAAATAAGCCAATCCCACAAAACCAAAGGCTGAATGTTTTCTCTAATATGCAGATGCTAATTCACAATAAGGCAGGGGGCACTCGGCAAAAATAGCGTTACCTTAGATTAGGTAGAGGGAAGTGATGGGAGGGGAGAGAGGGGATGTGGGGATGCGAAAGATAGTGGAATGAAACAGACATTATTATTGTATGTATATATGTGATTACACGACCAATATGATTCTGCAACATGTACACTTAGAAAAATGAGAAATTATATCCCATCTATGTATGATATAATGATATATCACAATGCATAAATGCATGCTACTGTCATGTATAACAATGACAGTATCATTCCACTATCTTTCCCATCCCCACATCCCCTCCCTCCCCCCTCCCATCACTTCCCTCTACCTAATCTAAGGTAACACTATTTTTGCCAAGTGCCCCCTGCCTTATTGTGAATTAGCATCTGCATATTAGAGAAAACATTCAGCCTTTGGTTTTGTGGGATTGGCTTATTTCGCTTAGCATGATATTCTCCAACTCCAACCATTTACTGGCAAATGCCATTAATTAAAACAAATTTTAAAAAAGTTTAAAAATCTATGCAATCAGATGTGTATGTAGGTGTGTATGTGTGTGTGTTGTTGTTTCTCAGTGGGGAATTATAGTGTCCTATTGTTTCATGATGTTTTTTTCCCCCTGAATTATATCACAAATAAGCCCCACAAGAAAACTGGTCCTGAACAGTGAGTGCTTGGATCAATGTCCTGGTGGCTAATCTCTGTTCATGGCCACGACTCTTGTCTTGACTACTGCTCTCCTCTAGCCCATGTCCCCCCAGCTTCTGTGAGATCCTCTCCTGGATGCATCTGGTGTCCCTTCCCTTCATCCCACTAGGCTAGCAGCTTTCTCTCCCCGAGAACCCTGCTTGGCCCCACAGCAAAGGACTTAGAGAAAGATAATTGACCCCACCTGAGGCCAGGGGTGTATTTGCCAGTGTTCAGCTGAATGGGGGAGACCAGTCCTTTCTCCTGGTTGGGAGTGGCTCCTCGTCTTGTCTCCACATAAGATTTAAAAGGTAAAGAGAACATCAGTTGTTTCCTGTTTGTGGTAGTCTCATCTTTCCTCACCTGTCCTTTTCCGTCCCCTTCTCTCCTTGCCTCTGTGCCCTGCCCCTGACAGCTTCTGGCTCTGTGTCCTGCCATGGAAGCTTCTCTGAGCTCACGGTGGGAAAACTTGAAAGGATCCCCTCTGATAGATGGGCTTGGGCCGATAGGCCACCTCCCCCATGGAAATTCCCATGTCCTGAGAAACAACATTGTTTCATTTTCTCAGGGCAGGATGTTTCATTTTCTCCGGGAAGGAGCCAATAGTTTTAAAGTTCACTCTGGTCCCAGGGCAAAGAGCCAATAGTGTTAAAGGTCACTCTGGTATACACCCCCACCAGAAATCCCTACTTAAGCTCCTGCCTGCCCGGAGCTCAGTCTCAACAGCTCGTCCCTGCTGAGAGGAGGCAGCCACTGCACCAACCTAAGACGACCCACCACTTCCAGCCAGATGGCAGCTGCCCCAACTGGATGGCAGCTGCCTTAGCCTGCCTTAGCTGACAGCTCCAGAGACCACAGCTGGCACGACCAGGCACCCACCTTCTGTTCAGAGCTCACACACTCCCCTCTCCCTGACTCTTCTCTATCAGCACCTCTTTGACCTCTGACCAGCTGTAAGACTGGTGAATAAATCTCTTGGCTGCACAGTTGTCTCTGGTGTGATTTTTGCCCTTCACCCACCAGCTAGGCTCACTTGATATTCCATTTACTCAGCTATAAAATAGTTTAAAACCTCACTTCTAACTTGATGCATTTCCAGTTTGGGAAACTTTCCCAGGCCTGACTCCATTTTCTCCATGGCAAATCTTTATTACCCTAAGGACACTTGTCACTGGGCAGACTCCCTTGAATTACCAAACAATGAGATGTGAAAAAGGAATAGGAAGGAGTTGTTCACTGTGGATAATTGGCTTCACATTGAATGAATCATCTGTCCGTATTTGTATGCCAAGGTGATAAAGAACTTACTGTAAAGAATTGCTGTCAAAATTATTTTTAATTATTTTATTCAAAAGGCACAAAACGGTATGGAGTGAAAAATCATTCTCTGTCTCACTCCTGAGCTTCAGAGGTTTTTCTCTCCAGAGGGGCCTGTTGTTACCCGTTCCCTATGGAGATGATGCTGCCTTTCATGTCCAACAAGGTAGCAGCCAGCTCCGTGTGCCTGTGTGTATTTATATTGTGCCGGCTCTTGAAATGGGGCTAGTCCAAACTGAGATGTGCTATAGGTATAAAACACACACTGCATTTCAAAGATTTGTAAATTAAAGAATGCAGAACATCGCATCAATATTTTTATATTGATTTCATGTTGACATGATAGTATTGTGGTATCACTAAATGCATTTCATGTGACTACTAGAAAATTTAAAATTACACAAGTGTCTCTCATTTGTTGCTTGCATTATATTTCTACTGGACGGTGCTGCTCTATTAAAAGTAAGTGTGCATGTACACACAATTGTGTGTTTTTCAGGGGGCACAAGCAAGCAAGGTTGCACAATATAAATACTGCTTTGTGTCTTAGAAATTATTTCACATCACTACATGAAGAGATAATAAAAATATTTATAGTATTTTATTGCATAGAACTCCACATGTAATCCTTTTTTTTTTTGGCACTGGGGATTGAACTGAAGGGTGCTTAACCCCTTAGCTACATCCCTGGCCCTTTTAAAAAATTCTTTTACAAAAATTTTGAGACAGGGTCTCACTAAGTTGCTGAAGTTGGCTTTGAACTCTCAATCCTACTGCCTCAGCCTCCTGAGCCTCTGGGATTACAGGTGTGTGCCACCATGCCCAGCCTAACCAGCCTAATCTTTTTGATAAACCTTTGAGTTATTTCCAGCCCCCACACCCATTTTATAGATAATACTATGATAAATGGCCTTGCATATTTTTTCAACACTTAGGTAGTTGAAAAAACTGGGTCAAAGAATATTTATTTACATGTTTGCCTTTGAAGAATGTCAAGTGTACCTCCTTTGAGGATCTGACAATTTGCACAACCATAAGTAATGTATGAGCATGCTCATTTCCTTTAAACCTCCTACATAATGTGTTATCAACATTTTTATCTTTGCCAATCTGATCACTGGAAAACTATATGATTAATTTAGACTACCTAGTCATACATTTTTGTCTAAAATATGTGAGAATAATAAATAATTTTGTATAGCAAAGTATGGCTTTCAAAGTATTTCCATATTTTCTCATTCAATTCTTACAATAACCCAGAGAAAATAAGCACTTTACTTAGCAGCAAACCAAAATTGGGATAAAGAGGAGAAATGAATCTTTGTGTGTGGTAAATACACTTGTAAATTCATGTAATTATCAACACAATGTGCAAGCAGATTCTATAGGTTTTATTATTCCCATTTTAACAGATGAATCACATAGCGTGCCACTGACAGGGGGCGGTTAATGGTGCTATTTTGCTGTTAGACAAGCATGAGTTCACTGTGGCTTAGTGGTTTTTACTAGCTGTGTGAATTTGGATAAGTTCATTAACATACGTACATAGTAATGTGTAAAATGTGGTGAATAGAGCTGGGGGTGTATCTCAGTGGTAGAGCACTTGCTCAGTATGTGCAAGGCCCTGGTTTTCAATCCCCAACACCACACACAAAAAATGGAGAATACCTACCCCGTTAGAGGGCTGTCAAAATTAATAGAATAGTGCATTTAAATATTAAGAGAGTGTCAGACACGGAGCAACCACTTACATGTGTGTGTTTTGCACATGTATGTATGTGTGCATGTTTATGCCAAGATTCAAAACCTGGTTCTTAGTTTCCTAAGTTCCCAGCCAGTCATTCCCACTCCTAGTGACTCAGTCCCTTCTGGGCAGCAGGACTCAGTAGTTTGACCCAGTTCTTATCTTGATGTGAGTTGGGGGAAGGGCGGGAGCGGTGAAGAGACATTTCCAGGTATTCATGTCCCTGCACCTCCCAGCATGGGAAGATGTCCACCCTCCCTGGACTCAAGTGTCTTCCTCATTCAGTGGGTCCGTGGCGTAGTATCAGTGACAATGTGCATTCTCTTACAAGTTCCTTTGGGGTCTCAGAGCAAACTAAGTTGAAGCTGCATGATTAGCAGCATGCAAACACAGTGACACTCATGCTGAGCACCCAGGTGGAAACTGCCGGAGCCACAGGGACACTATGGATTTAGATCAGGCAAGTCACAGTGTGTTTAACCTGCACCCAGGTTAAGTACATAATGATCATATAATAAACCACAGTTGTGAAATGGAGCAGGGCCCTCCGCAACTTTAGAATGGTCTTTCTTCTTTCCCTTTATAAAAAAAAAAAAAAAAAAAAAAAAAAAAAAAAGACAGGAAATAAGTGATCCGGAAGTGCATGAACAATAGGCTCTTCCTGGAAGAGTGGCTCCGAAGCGGTGACTAAAGGCCCAGACACGCTGAGCAGAGGGGCAGAGCCAAAGAGCACTGACCCCAGTGGGTGAGGGGCTGGGGAAACCTACGGGATGCCCCAGATGCTTGCAGCCCAGGGTTCAGTGCCAAGGAGTGATTTACTACTCCCCTTCCACTGAGCATGAAGGGGAGATTACGGCAAGGTCACCCTGGACCTGGAGACCATCAAGTCGCTAATTGGCAAACGCTGCTACCTTGAAGACCTTCTTAGTATCAGGCAGGAGCAGCCAAGGAGGCTGCCTTGGTGCTTTGATAAAGGAAACATCCTAGAGGTTTTGGAAAGCTTCAAGATGGTGGAGCCACCGCCAGACCTTGATGGTTTGTGGGCCTGCTGGTCCCCAGTCTTTGAATCCACTGAATTCTGTGTTTGTGTTTGGAAAGACTTTGCAGCATTTATTAAGCCAAGAGTTATCTGATGTCTTTAAAAGTGATCAATTGTAATTTAAAAATGAAAGTACCCCTCTGAACGGCTTATGCATTTGAAGTAATCGGTGTTCCCAAACAGGATGAAGCTAACTCCATCCTTGAGGGCAGACACAGGTTGCTTCGGCCTTCTCAGGCAGCCTTGGTACCAGTGAGCCCTTGATTCCTCCTAGGCCTTGTGAAAAGTTGAAAAGCCCTTCTGCGGCCCCTCCATCATCTCCCCACACCCTGAATGGGACCAAGAATCTCAGCATCTCCCTTGCAGGGGTCTCTAGGAAAGGAGGACATTCCTCTGGAATGGAGCATGAGAATCAAGTAAAATTAATGGTTTTATGTATTTGAAAACTATTTTAAAGTGAGAAAGAAAAATTATTCATAATCCTGCCACTTCGACAAATAGAAGAGTGCCGCCTCTGTTCCCTTTCATGCTGTGCTCCAAAGGCAATGCTGTAAAATAATGGGGCATTTTCCTCCCATATTTTTCCTTAACTGTGCAATTATATGTATACCCATTTTTATAAAATGAGATGCAATTTGCAGTGTTTTACCTAGGGCTTCCATGTGAGTGCTGAAGAGTTCTTTTTTTTTTTTTTTTTTAAATATGGTTACAATGAGACATATACAAATGTAAAATGATATCACAACCATGGGAAACATTGACAGTTTACTACAAAGTTAAACATGCACTAGTTGTTTATCCCAGAGAAATGAAAACATGTCCACACAAGGTTTTCTATGTAAAATCCATAAATCCATAGCAGTGGGATTCATAGTAGCCAGAAAAAGAAAAAAAAAAAGGAAACAACATATATGTCTATCAACTGGTGAATGGAAAAAACCCCAAAATATATCCATGCTATGCTATACTACTCAGCAATAAAAAGCAATAAGGCATAAATATATAAAATGGCAGCTGGGCACAGTGACTTGAGCCGGTAATCCCAGCTACTCGGGAGACTGAGGCAGGAGAATCACAAGTTTGAGGCCAACCTGAGCAAGTTGGTAACACCTTAACTCAAAAGAAAAATTAAAAGGGCTAGGATGTAGCTCAGTGATGGATCACCACTGGGTTCAATCCCTAGTACTGGGGTGGGGAAAACATGTGCACGCGCACGCGCGCGCGCGCGCACACACACACACACACACACACACACACACACACAGATGACTTTGATAGCTCTCAAAAACTCTGGGTTAAATGAAGGAACTCAAGCATGAAAGTCCATGTACTATGATTCCGTCTATGTAATGTTCTAGAAAAGTTAAAACCACAAGCAGCAGCTCAGTGGTTCCTGGAGAACAGGGAAGAGGGTGGGGTGAGGGGGCAGGGAACATGGCAATTTTGCAAGAGGGCTTGAGGAAGCTCTTCAGGAAGGTAGGGAAAGCCTTGATTATGGTGATGGTTATGTGACTGCTTGCAATTACCCAAATTCATCAAACTGCATTCCTCAAGTTGGTGAATATGTCAATTATACCTCAATAAAGCTGAAAATGAAAAGTTTTCAAAATATTTGACAGTCATATGTGACTTCTAAGCACTCCACAAGTGTTAACTCACTTTAATCTTCACCGTGACCTACAAAGCAACCACTTTTATCAACTCTGTTTTACAGAGGTGAGACTGAGTCCTGCGGAGGGAAGTGATTTTCCCAGGAAGATACGATGCTGACGCAGCCACATTTCGGTTTCAGGTAGCTTGGCTGTATCACTCACACTATCACTTCCACTCCGTTGCCCCACAACTTGGACCCAATTTCACAGCCACTGTACCATGGATGGAGCATAGTTTAGTCAGCCATTCCAGATTTTTCTTCTTTGCTATTTAAAGCTTAATGAATATTCATGTCTGTGCATCTTCCTTTATCCGTGCTTTTCTTTCTGAAGGGTTACTTCCTAGCAGTGGGATTGCTAGATCAAAGAAGAGGTCTATTTACAATTTTAATTAAATTTCCTTTTTAAGCATCTTCTAGGTGCCAAACATATTTTCTTATTCACAATATATTTAATTTTCATGGAAAAATGTTTCCCTTAGGCCCATGTCTTAAAGGTTTGCTCCCCAGCTTGGGGCTATTGGTTGGTGGTGGAAACCAAGAGATGGGGTCTGTTGGGAGGTTTTAAGTCATTGGGGGTGTGCCCTAGAAGGGTCTCTTCTTCTTTTGCTCTTTTCTTTTCTGGTCATTATGTGAATCACTTTGATTAACCACGTTCTCCTCCTACCAGGATGTGCCACCACAGGCCCAAAGCAATGTGCTCAATTGATCATGGAATGGAACCTCCAAACTGTGAGCCAAAGTAAACCTTTCTTCCTTATAAGTTGTTTATTTCAGGTAAGCTGGCTAAAACACATGTCAATCTCATGAGCAGATGTTTTATGATTGTCCTCATAACCTGTAGTGATTAAGTGACTTAAGTTCCACAGGAAATCCCATCTCAGATCTCCTGACTCCATATCCTATGTGAATTCTACCATATGTTAGCTATTTGTTCTGTAATCATAATGGGATTTTTTCATGATTTATTCTTAGGAGCCAGAATTTAGGCCTAAATCACCACGTCAGTCCTGCCATAGGTTTTCATATTCTTTGGAGCTCAGTGTTATTAAATATTTATCCTGAAAAAATGATTTATATAGTTTTAAGTATTCCTAACATTTTAATATGTTTCATATTAAGGGATATAATCTATGCCTTCTTATCAAGAATTTGTTTAGTGGATGTTCTAAACAGAATCACAGCTTTACTAAATATGTAAACACAGTCTGGCCATTCAACAATTGACTATAGACAAAGGTGTGGGTTTTCTAAGTTTCCTCTTCCTTCTTGTCATGCCATTGCTCTGTTACATATTGATGGGTCAACCTTGGGCAAGTGGCTTTCTCATTTTAAGTAAAGTTCTAAGTAAATTTTCAAGTAAAATTTCTTCATTTTCAAAATGGGAATAACAAAAGTGTCTTATTCTATAGAATTATATAAGGACTGAAACAAATAATTTACACGTGACATCTGACATTCTGCCGGGCATGCAGGTGGTCTGAATAAATGTTAGCTGTTAGCAGTGGCAGCAGCATGAATCATGGCCGAGATTGGATGGTTAGTTAGCAATCAAGAGCTGGGTGCAACGTGTGGTGCGTGGGAAGCTTTCCAAAAAAGAGTACAGAGCCATCTTTGAGTGAATCAAATGAGGTGATTCAGTAGCTGGAGTAAATGGGGTGAGAGGAGTCTAGGGTGAAATGAAACTGACCACTAAGCAGGACATCACTGGCCAGCCCCTTTAAGCTGGCCTCCATTGTAAACTCCTCCATGCCCTCTTTGGGCTTCTGACCACTCCTTGGTTTATTTTGCTCTGAACCTTCAAGCAACTTCCTTTAACCATTTCCATTTCTCATCTACAGTCCCCTCTGGTGATCCGTTTGTGCTTAGGTAAGTGCTGGAACTTCAGAATGATTAAGGACAGATGAGGAAGAAGATGCTTTATGCTTGGCTAGGAAAGATGGTGGAGGGGCTTGGCGAACTTGGAGATGGGGGCAGGGCAGATAGGAAGGAGCTTAAAATGGCAACTTTGGATTTGATTTCACCATTGGCTTTTTAAGTTCTCGGTTAATTGAATCTTTTTGCCAAAATGATAAAACACTCCCCTTCTGCATTTGGGATAAGTTTTATATGAATTAATCAGAGTCTGTGAAGTGTGTTAGGAGTGTAGAACCCACACTTCTATCTAGGTATGTGTGGGAGCAATTTCACCAGATGGGAAAGTCAAATTAGTGTTGCTGTCTGCAGCTGGGCTATCTAGGGTTTATCTGGGGAAGAGGCTGATCTGTTGGCAAAAAAAACAGACTTTAGGTTTGATCCATACCTCATACTCCATGTCCTCCAATAATTAAGAGTTGGCTCTACACCAATAATGCAGGAGCCTCAGAATTAATGTGGGAGTTCTAGTGAATTGCATATGGATGCTTAATATTACCTGGTCTTAACTACTGAGTTTCCAAGACCAGCCAGGAAATCGCACATAAAGACTTCTTTTTTGGATATATTGGCTCCTGTTTTATTGTATTTGATGCAGTAATCCAATGAAAATAATAATTTTTACTTTTCTGGTTTATTTGTGGGTTGGCTGCAGAAGCTAAAGAACTCAATCCCGAAAAGGGACAAGGAGAAAAATGGATGAATGAAGGCTTCTGCTCCCTCGGCCCCAAGGTGAGTGAAGACTGCTCGTGACCTTCTGTGGCTTGGCCTGCCCACTGCCCCTCTGCACCAGTAACCAGCTCTTTCTTTTGGAGAATCACATCTCTCTGATGCTGATCTTATGGTCTGGATAGAGATGGCGCTATCTCTTGGCTCTGTTGGGGACTCAGGTCCAACCAATGAGAACTCCACATTTTTCTGGCCACAGTAATGGATTCTGGGGTGGGCCTTTGACCAATGCCCGATCAAACAGAGACAATCCGGAGGATCTTACTCAAATTCTTAGGAGAGGGATCGTTTCTTCCTGCTGGGACTGCTCAACTGGTAGAATGTATACTTAGAGCTGCTGGAGGTCATCTATCCTGCCAGAGAACAAAGCCAATACAAAGGAAAAAAGAACCCGGAGATGGATAATGCCTCCTGATGACACCACATATATGTCTGGATCTAGCTATACCTGAAACCAGAACCTCTTGGATGCTTGTTAGATGAACAAATATACTCACATTTTTTTGTTCAAGCCAGCCTGAGCTTTTATTTTTAATCCTCCAATAATTTAAAATATAAATATTCTATATACAGAAAAAAAGAATCTGTCATTATAAAGAAGGCTCTTCTTCCCTACCCCAAGCTCTAGAGATATAAAATGTTACAATATTTTGTTAATTTTCATAGTGTTCAAGGAAGAAAAATATCTCAGTAATGACACTCTCTCCCTATTGGCTGGTGTCCAAAATATGTCAGGATGAGAAATCATATTTTTCTTTTTCCTCCCTCTCAAATGTGTTTCTGACAACCACATGGCGTTCAGACAGCTAGCGCTCATGTACAAATTCCCTGTCACTCTGACCTTATCATGTTCAGTTGTATCTGTGGTTTGCAAAGACTAGGTGTCCTTTCTCCCTCATTGGTCTTGACTCTAACATCCATTTATCTGTAGCTCTGTGGATGGCAAGTTTCTCTTTTCAGAAGCGCATCTCCCACACAAATGCATGATTCACACTGATAGTGAGGATCATCCTTACCTTCCAGAGACCCTCCAGGTCCCCGGGGAAGAAAGAGAGGACTTGGAAGAGGTGTGGTGATAACTACATGGCAAGAAACCAGATTGCTGAGACCAAAAATGGCAAGGGGAGGCTGACCTCAGCCCTGTGTTAGAAAGATCCTTTTTTTCCAAAAGAGCAGAGTTAGTGCCACTCATCTGTGACCAGGAGCCAAACATTAGACTCAAATATGAAATTGTAAAATAAAATTGGCCTAATGCCAAGAAGACACTGAAATGGGAATTCCCTAACTCCAGAGGTCTAGTTTTACATTGCAGGGAAACCATGCTCAATTGACATGGATTTTTTTTTTTTTTTTCCCCCAGATCCTGCACCAGTTTGCAATGGTCAGATCAGACCATTCCTAGATTACGGATTGAATACTCCAATGCCCATAGAAGCCAGGCAGCTGGCACAGTTGGGTGGAGTCTGAATACCTGCATGTGTTGTAATGGGGCTGCCGCTGCCTGGCTCCCTCCAAGTCACATGGGGACACACAGTGGGGCCCTGCCTGTGCTACCACAGAGAGATGGCAAACTCAGACGTCTTCAGTTTACAGCCTCTGACTCTTTAATAGTAACATCCACGATGGTGCCAGGTGGCTGGAGATTTGAGTTGTGTTCAGATCTCATTTATTTCACTTTCCAAAGAAGACTAACTACAGTGGCTTGGAGTACAGGCTCAGGGGTCAGGTTGACCTGGGTTTGTGGCCTGGCTTTGCCACTAATCTCATGATGTTATCCAAGAAACTTCACATCTCTGAGTTGCAGTTTCCCCATCTGTAAAATAGGGTTGTGGTTTCCACATGAGTCTCTCAAGAGTGGGGCTGGTGCTGGGAGGAGAGTTTGAGGTTAACAGCATGATGTTCTTAAATCTCTCACCTAGTGGCTATTAATAAATGCTGGTCCTTCTAGGAATAGAACTGGCAGAAGTTCAGCTAAGATAATGTTTTTGTATTCTCCAGAAACATAGTCAACGAGACAGTGTTGTATAGTGGTTAAGACCACACATTTTGGAGTGAAATCCTGTTCCATTTCTAGCCTTGGGTTTTGGGCCTCAATCTTCTCATTTGTGAAATGGAAATCTCAGGGTGCCTATCCCAAAGGATTCTGGGACAGATTAAAGGAGGTAACATGTATAAATGAGTTAAGATTCCTACGGCATTTAAACCAGAGACAGGCACACAGTAAGAACTATGGGCATCAAAGATCATAATACTATTATTGTAATAAAGTTTTAATAGCTCTTTCGCCCTTGTATTTGAGTTAGACTGTACACATACCCTGGAGTTTATAGCTTGCATTACCCTTTCATAACACCAGAGGCAATCACTTTTTCCCTTAGAAAGTTGGAAGAGCTTACCTAGTATTATGAGGGCCACTTTAAAGTAGAGGTGGATCCCTCTACCTCCAGCCAACATATTGAGTTCAAAAATCATGCCCACTGGATTGGAGACTCCCAGGGCGGGCCGCACAGGGAGGGTGCAGCGCTGCCAGCACAGCCAGCAAGCGCAGGGTTTGTGCTTGCTGTGGGGACCACGAAGGTGAGAGGTGATCTCACTGGCTGCACTCTTGCTAAACTGAGGGAGTGGATCTGCAATCAGAAGCATTTGATCTCAATATCATGAGTGTCTCAAAGGAGAGGTTGATGCCTTCTGCATACTGCGCCGGAGGTGGGGAGCAGGGACCATTCTGGGCTAGAGCTTGGAGGAGCTGGGGCTGCAGGCTTGCTGGACTTGAGGACAGGAGCCAGGCAGGACAGGCTGGCTCCCAGTGGAATGCTGCACAGAGGCGAGACATCTGTGCCCAGGGCCAGTCCCCCGCACCTCCTGCTGAGGCCTCCCGGAGGTCACAGCATCTGCAACCCTAATGGCTTCTGGAAGGAGACAGCTGGCTCAAGGCAAAGAGGGTGGGATACTCACCTAGTCACCCACTCCAAGCCACAGCTCCAAACTCAGGCTGCCCTAGACTGCCTGCTCCAAGAAGGAAGGGACCGGAACTGAAATAAAACTTTTATTCATTGAAATCGTGACAAGAAGTTATAGAACGAGGCTGAGATGTGTTTAAAGGAGGCACTTTCCAGCTGGGAGTGGGGAGGAAGGCTGTCCACAGAACAGTTTGGTAGCACTTATTTGAAAATATTTCATATATGTGTCCCTCTGCTGAATTGGAATTCTTCACTCAACAGTTAGTTACACAGGCACAAGGTATGGAATCTAAAGGCTGCTTTTGCAACTCAGCCAGAGTGGGTGACAGTTGCAGGAGAGCTGGGTTCAAATTGTGGGGTGACCTTAGGTGAGCAGAGCCATTGACCTCTGTGATCCCCAATTTCTTCCTCTTTAAACTGAGGATGAAAGTAACCTTGGTCACCTCTCAGAGTCTTGTTTTTGGGCAGATGAAGTCATTTCTATGAGTTAAAGTTCTTTATGAATGATCAAGTATGGCATAAATATTAGCTATTATTAAATGAAATTCAAATTCATTTCTCTACCCATTGTCTGGTTCATCTCATGATTTAGGATATAATTGCTCAACATGGAGAGTTGAATAATTATTTAGCCCAATTTGATACATGTTTCTGGAATAACTGGTACTGTAAAGAGATGTCTACATAATTTTGTCAGTGTGGACAGCTGATCTGAATGTGAGCCTCCCCCTTTATTTTATCAGTGGTTTTGTGGGGTTTGGGAATATATCACTGACCCATCTCCAGTCGCTCACTTCATTTTCTTTGTGATTGCCTGTCAACTTTTTGATTTTTTTTTTTTGGGGGGGTTGTTACTGTGGAAAACACACCTGCCTGTGTTATGATGTTTTGGTTTTATTTCCATGTGAGTTTTTACACCTGATTTGTTATTCTTTAGAGCTATAATTAACCATTATTAAATGGTTTAGTCAGGTGTTTCACAGTTCAAGCTAAGACTTTTTTTTTTTTTTCAGCAGGGAGGGAAAATACAATTTTCATTATTTACTTTATTTGAGGTCAAGTTATTTTCAAACAGTTGAATACAATTAAATATACTAAATCTGTACATAAACTTGAAAATTCCAAAGAGACAAAAGTCCATCCTGAAAAAAAAAATATCACAAAAGTTGGAGGAAGATAAAGTCCAAAGTTGTATTTCAAGAAAAAGAAGCACACTTTAATTAGAATAATTCGTGGGTTTAAAGAACTGACTCTATAGCCTGAGTTTTGCATCATCATAATCTCATTACAAGGAAATCCCAGGAACTGTTTTCAATTAGACAAGGAGTCTAATTGAATGCATGGTCTCTGCATAGTTGTAAAATGTGATCATGTACTTCCTCATATTACTTGAATTTCTTACCTGTATATTATTCTAACTAGAAAGTTCTAGATGGGTGAGTGCTCATTGTTAAGTCCCTCCACCCAGGGTCTGTCACAGAACTGAGCCTAAAGTAGTTCATAATATGTACTTCAGACTTGATTAATTATCCTGATGCTTTTTGTTGTATTGTAATCCATTGCATTTAGGTCAGATACTGTTATCCCTAAATTAGCTCAATATTCTACTCTCAGGTTATGCTTTTTGTAAATTTAAGCTTCTTATAAATTACTCTGGGATGCTGGGCCTCTGGAACAATTTCCAGGGAATGTGTGTGGGGGGAGTGTTATCACTTGCTTTCTCTAATCTAAGATCCAAGAATAAAGTCTCTTTGAGATAGTTTAGGATGGCATTCATTATGAGTGACTTTGAAAATAAAGCTATTGCATACATAGCAAATGCCCAGCCAACGTATCTACTGTTGGGTGCAGTTGGGTAGTAGGAGTAACTACTTCTTCTGAATGCTCCAGAAGCACAGTTGGAAAACTATGGCTTACAGCAATTAATTGTGTATTAAAAACATAGCCAGTGGAGAGGATTTGGAATGTTCCCAGCACAAAGAAATGATAAATGTCTGAGGTCATGGATATGCCACTCACCCTGATCTGATCATTGCAACTTGTATACATGTAATGCAATGTCACAGTGTGCCCCATAAATATGTACAATTACTATGTCGATTAAAAATAAAAACCACATCAATTGTCATTTGCTTTGGATTTTAGTGTGAGGCTCCTAGCAGCCACTTCCTCTGTGGGAGCCATCTTTGAGGATATTTAGCCTCCGATTTTCAATCTGTGGAAGCTGGGGGTTGGGGGGAGTGAAAAAACGATGCTTCTTTCATCACTGATCACTTTGTAACATCAAAGGATTAGGGAAGTGTTTTTTTCTGGGCCTCTCACCTACTTCTTTTGTCTCTTCCTCTTCACTCTCCATAAAGCTTATCTTGGAAGCCAGGCACCATTTGCCATGTCATGGTAAGGTGTGTGTAATGCACACTCTGATAGGTTTGTGTTTATAACACAAATACATCGAGTTGTCACTGAGGCAGGAACTGCTTGCTATCAGGAAGCGCATCCTGCGGGGGATTACCAAGGCTGGCCTGTCGTCAGATCGTCTTCTTAACATAACTTCTATATCTTCGTTTATGAAATCCTCAGTTTTTGTTGCTGTGGTGGTTCATTTTCTTTTCTAATCTCAACCCATCTGTGTGCAAACTTGTATTTCATTCTGCAAAACATTTCTTCCAATTTCAGGGGGATAGGAGGTAAAAACAAAATGAAACGGAAAAACTGTTCAGATAACCCGGGAGGATTTTAAAACCCCTTTGTTATAACAGTCCTTTTATGTTTGAAATATTTATTGGGCCTCTTCCTGGTCACGATCGGAAGGGAAACCTGAATTGGTGCCCTCTAAGCTGCTTGGGCGCACAGAAGAGGACATGTTTACAAGCCAAGATGGTGCTTGATCTTGGAATGACAGGAAATGATTTTGCAAATCCAGATAAACTATTTTTTTCCTAGAAAGCATACGTGCCAAACACAGTTTAAAGTAAACACACGAGAATCCTTATGTTGCACTCCATGGTAGTGTGTTAGGAGAAGTTACACTTCTCCAAATTAAGAACAGTCTAGTGAAATAGTGGCCTGTAAGTGACTTGTTTTGTCTGTGTGTCCTAGCGGGTGTAAACCTTAAGATTTCAATAATGGAGAAGTGCATAGGAAAATAGTGGAATTTGTTTGAATAGATAGATGAATGAGTGAAATGAATCAATGAATCAATGAAATAACTCCCCCACCCCATAGTTCCTGAAGTTTGCATCCTCATGCCAAAATCCCTGTGAGTGGTTTGGAGTGGATCATGTTAAATTTGACCTGTAAGTTTGATACCAGTTTGGTATTAGCTCGTTTCTGGACAGGTTGGAGCTGCCATCTTAGTTCCATTCCTTTCTCCAAAATTATTAAGTAATTTGATTTTATATAGATAAATATTATGGGATAAGATTACTTTGAAGCTTGTATAGGTGCATACTATGAGAAATTTCCAATTAAAAAAAAAACATTAAGAAGAGGGAATTGACACACTGAATTTGAAAATTTGCAATAAATTTAATAAGGCAATATGATACTCATATATGAATCAATGAAAAACAGAGTCTGGAACAGAACAAAATATATCTTGTTAAATAGGGCATTGCTGATTGAAAATATTACTTAAGAAATGGTATTAGTACTTTTCAACTGAGTTGGTTAACAACTAGCATTTGGTGAGCAGCTACTGTATGCCAGATACCATTCGAAGAGCTTTTCATGTCTTAACTCGATCTTCATAACAACCCTTTGAGATAGATACCGTTATCATCCTCATTTGCAGATGAAATCACTGAAACATGAGGAGGTTTGGCAACTGGTCCAACATTAGACAAACAGTGGTAGAGCCAGGACTTGAACCCAGGCAGTACAACTAGATCATTACCTGCTTTACACTACATAAAAACTTATCTTCCAGATGGATTCAAAATCTACATGTATAAAATAACATCTCTTTAAATTATATTCTTGGAGAGAATTTCTTTTGTCTTTCTTTCTTTCTGTTTTGTACAAGGGCTTAACTACTGAGCCACATTCCCAAACTTATAATAAATTTTTAAATTTTGATTCAGGGTCTTGCTAAGTTGCTCAGGGCCTTGCTAAATTGCTGAGGCTGGCTTTGAACTTGGAATCCTCCTGTCTCAGCCTCCCAAACTGTTGGGATTACAGGCATGCACCACTGTGCTCGGCTAAAGTCAGAGAGAATTTCTTAAGCAAGACAGAATCAGAAGACTTTGAAGAAAAACATTGATCAGACAACATAAAAACTCAAAACCTCATGGACATGACACTGTAACAGAATTGAAAGTCTAATGATTAACCAAAAGAAATTATATTTGCACCCCATTTGATAGAAGTTTTTACTCCGTAATGGATAAAGGAGTTCTGTAAAAATGACATAAAACAGTCTGATTGAAAAATGGGCAAAGATGTGAACTGGCACTTCACAAGAGAAAATGCAAATAGTCAAAAATGCAAATGTATTGCCACATATAATGGGGGCAGTATGTACAGCGATGGTAGGCTTTCAAAGAAAGTCCCAAATTTTCTGTTCAATTTCACCTTGATCAGGGAAGTAAGGTTTTCCTCTAAATACTTACCTCCCCCACCAGCCCTCCTAACTTCCTGTCACCACCCCAGCTACCACCTCCATCATCTTAGAAGAAATTCCTTATCCTCCACTCAGAGGCTTTCCAAATTCCAAGGGCTGTTGGGTGGAGGCTTGTGGGTGGTTGGGAGAGGTTGAAAGCACGTACTCGTGAATTCCCTTGAAATTATTTCCTGTTTCTTGGTTTTCTGTGGCGTAGACTTTCCAAACCCTTCTCTGTCCCCATGCGAAAGAGATCATCATCTCCCAATTTCCATCTGGTCCTTCTTTGTGCTACTGTTCTATCTGGTTCTTGGGAAGGGAAAAATGCACATTAGAGCCTTCCCATGCTGCACCCGAGTCTTGGGGTAAGCACTGAATAAGGTTGGGGTGGGATGATAGGAAGTTACCTCAGATCACTAGTGAGAGGGACCAGTGAGAACACACAGAAAACATGGACTAGCATTTTGAGACATTATCCTGACACAGGTCAATATTTTTAACTGCTCTAGTGCACAGGAAGTACAAATGACTGTAGGAGCCCTGTTTGGGGATTGGCTTGAATTGCGGTTGACTATGAGCCGTGGAGATTTGGGCATTGTCGCCTCTCGTAGTCTCACGGGACTTGTTGTGGGATCTTGAGTGACTTGGCCGAAATTGCTGATCGGGTCAGCGCCATTTTTTGGTATGTGTGGCGTGTGTTAGTCGTTGTTAGAACCAGAGGAAAAAGTTATCAAAATAAAAAGCTGTTTGTCTCCAGTTTGCCTCTAAAGTTCTTCCCGCGGCTCCGTTGCTCCAAGCGCTTCAGGCGACAACAAATGACAATGAAATGACTCCCCCCATTAGATTAGTCAACGTCCGAAGTATTGATAACATCCAATATGAGCAAGAGCTGAGGCGAAAGGTATTTTCATGTGTTGATGCTGGGAAATGAATTGCTGAAACTTTTTAAGAATTGCCAAAACATGTCTGTACCCATCAAGATTTAAATTAGGCTTTCACCTAACAGTGCACATCTAAGAATTTAGCCTAAAGAAAAAAAAAAAAGCACCAGTTATCAGGTTTTTATTGTAGAATTATTTGCCAAAGGACTATAGGCAACAGATATGATTAAATAAATTTTAACATGTCCACATAATAGAATATCATGAATCTATTAGAAGGGACACCTCAATTTTATGATGGTCCTTTTATTTAGTAAAACAAAATATTTTTAACTTAATGGTAAACATATTTACGTTACATAAAGGCAAAAAGCATGGACAAATGTACCCCACACCATTAACATAAGGCAAGCCTCAGTAACTTCAACAACTGGAGATATAAACGAAGCAGAGTAGGCATTAATAAAACCTGTAGGAGTGAGGAGGGATTAGTGTTAGGGATCTGAGAAAATCACAGAGGATGGGGTCCAAAGCAAGAAGAAGGGACTATTTTTAGGTCAGAAGAAATAAAAATAGGACAAGAACAGATGTAGGCAGTTTACATGATGGCGAATGTGTGGCTTTTTTTTTTTTTTTTTTTTTTTTCTGTAACTAAGTACAAGATCAGAAGGAAGTGAGCAAGGCTTGGAGAGGATTTTTTGGAGACCAGGAAAGTGAGAAATAGTGGATTTCTAGGGTCCATTTAAGGTTGGTGAGCATGAAGGGGTGGCGGAAACATTGTATCCTCTTTAAATTGACATGAACACTAGAAACTATTTCAAAAGTTGGTCAAATTCTCTGGTAAGGTAGAAAGTTAGAGTTTTTATCTTTTGAGGAGAAAAATTCATAAGTCTCAAATTAGGAATCATCTCAAGAAATGGAAGGAATTAGTTGTTCTTCTACATTAGAAAAGTTAATTTCAGCCGTGGGATGTTTTGGAAAGCTTTATGAGAAGATAATTCACATACTACAGAGTTCAGCCCTCTAAAGTATACAATTTGGTGACTTGTAGCATGTTCACAGATGGGAGCAACCATCACCACAATCAATTTTAAAATATTTTCACCCCGCCAAATGTACCTCTTATCTAAATCAGGTAACCTCCCATCTCCACTCCACCCCCCCCCCGCCCCCCGCAGCCCTACGCAAGCATGAATCTGCTTTCTCTCTATGTAGATATGTCTGTTCTGAACATTTCATAGAAGTGAATTATACAACATTCGTTCCTTTGTGACTGGCTTCTTTCCCTTGGTATAATGCTTTCAAGCTTCCTGTAACATTCTTTCTTATTGCCAAATAATATTCCATTGTATGAATAGACCACATTTTATTTATCTATCCATCAGTCAATGGTTGCTTGGGATATTTCCACTCTTTGGCTATGATGAATAGTATGCTATTAACATTATTGTTTGTGCTTTCATGTGGCTATATGGTTTAATGTCTCTTAGGTGTATACCTAAGAGAGGAATTTTTGGGTCATTTAATTTAGCTTTTTGAGGAAATGACAGACTGGTTTCCAAGTGGCTACAATGATTGCATATTGGATCTAGATATTATAAGAATGTATGGAACCCAGAAAATTATTACAGATGTTATAATCCAGGACAGTTAAATGACTTAAAGTCAAAAGGCTAATTAGTGGGAGTTTAGAACCTAGATTTTGATCTTTTTGTTTAATTTTGTTATATTTATCTTCTATTTCTTTAACTCTTTCATCTTAAACATTTTTAATTTCTTCAAACATGCCTCACACATATACATTAATGACCATTAATGTTATTATAAGCATGCTGTTTTTAGTATACAATTTTTATGATCTTCCCCCTCCCTCTACCTTTTTTTAACCGGGAAATTGAACTCAGGGGCTCTCTACCACTGAGCCACATCCCCAGCCCTATTTTTTTAAAAAATATTTTTTAGTTGTAGATGGACACAATACCTTTAATTTATTTATCTTTATGTGGTGCTGAGGATCGAAACCAGTGCTTCACACGTGCTAGGTGAGCACTCTACCGCTGACCCACAACCCTAGCCCTCCCAGCCCCATTTTACATTTTATTTAGAGATAAGGTCTCACTGAGTTGCTTAGTGCCTCATTTTTGCTGAAGTTGGCTTTGAACTTGGGATTTGCTGATCTGCTGCTGGGATTATAGGCATGTGCCATGGTGCTGGGCTCCTTTCCCTTTTTCGATGCTTATTTTCTTTCCCTCCTACATTATTTCACCACCTCTGCAGGTGACTAATAACCTAATTAATTTTTGTTCATATTTTTCTATGATAATATAATCCTACACACACGAAAAAAAACCCTTCAAATCAGCCAGTATGCTTTCATTTTATTACTTTAAATTCCCTCATAATACTAACTGTTGTGGATATTTTACAATGTATGGAGTCTATTGATGTATGTTCACTCAGTGTTGCTGGTTTTTAATGTGGCTGTTCATGGTCAATGTTACTGTTAACATCCTTGCTGTTTGGGGTGGTCCCTATGCCTGCAGCACTGATATCACCTGGGAGGAGTTTAGATATTCAGAATCTCAAGTTTCATTTAATCTACTGGATTAGAATCTGCATTTAAATAAGATCCCCAGGAGATTTATGCTTACGTAGAAGATGGAATCCTGACCTGGTCCATCTAACAGTCCATACTAGTACTATTATTTCTATAGATAAATTCCAAGAAGTGAAATTCCAGGACAAAGGGTATACATATTTTAAATTTTCATAGATGCATTAGCAGATTGCTTCCCCTGAAGACTGTAGCACTTTGGATTGCTACCAAAAAGAGTACCCTTTTCTCCATGTTCCCATTAGCAGTGAGCATTGATGATGATATCTTTTAATAAATGTATCCATAATAGGAATATTTAGGATTTATTTGACTTTTTCCATGTAAGTGAGCAAATTATTCAGAAGATAATATTATTAATCGATTCCATTTCAAAATTTGAATTTCCAAGTCAAATGATTGAATAGAGCACGAAAGAAAAAAATAAAGAGAACAACAATGCAACTCATCTAATAGGAAAAGTCTCTCCTCCAAGCTTCCTGGCACTAACAGGGGACATGAGGACCCAGGTTAGTGATCTCTCTCTCTCTCTCTCTCTCTCTCTCTCTCTCTCTCTCTCTCTCGGAGTGCTGAGGATTGAACTCAGGGGCACTTGACCACTGAGCCACATCCCCAGCCCTATTTTGTATTTTATTTGGAGACAGGGTCTCACTGAGTTACTTAGCACTTTGCTTTTGCTTATTCTGGCTTTGAACTCACAATCCTCCTGCGTCAGCCTCCCAAACCACTGGGATTACAGGCAGGCGCCACCACGCCTGGCTTCTCTCTCTTTAAAATGTGTTCTTTTTAGATACATGACAGTAGAGTGTATTTTGACATATTGTACATACATGGAGTATAACTTATTCTAGGATCTTATTCTTGTGGTTGTACATGATGTGGAGCTACCCTGGGTTGGGGATGTGACTCAGTGGTAGAGAGAGCATTCCTTATCAGCTGGATATTGTGTGTTGCCTTGTTCAAAATTTCTGTTAGCCGGGCGTAGTGGCGCACTCCTGTAATCCCAGCACTTGGGAGGCTGAGGCAGGAGGATCGTGAGTTCAAAGCCAGCTTCAGCAATGGTGAGGAATTTAGCAATTCAGTGAGACCCTGTCTCTAATAAAATACAAAAAAGGGCTGGGGATGTGGCTCAGTGGTCGAGTGCCCCTGAATTCAATCCCCAGTACCCAAAAAAAAAAAAAAAAAAAAAAAAAAAAATTCTGTTAACAGTTTTAGATAAATGTTTTGGAGAGGGATAAAACACAATAAAGGTTGGCAACAAGTTTACTCAATCTAAGAAAATTGTTAAGCAATTGTAAATGAAAATAAAATACTAAATTTTACCCAAAAGTTTGGAATAATGACAGTATTTAATATGTGTAGAATAGTGGAAAAACAGACGAACTCAAAAATTTGCTGATGGGGGTATAAATTGATAATGTGTTCTTAGGGGACAATATGACAGTATGTACGTTTCAGTACATGTATTTTATGATTCAGAAAGCTAGGAACCTTACAGACGTTCACACATGAGAAACAAGGATATTAAAAGATGTTCACTGACATATTTGAAACCACTTAAAAGTCCACTGAGAGAGACATGAATTAGCATATTTTGGTAAATGAATAACATCTACACCTGATAGGCAAAGCTCTACGATGCATATTGCTAGGCAACAAATAAAAATCATCTCAGAATAATTCGTTTTCTACAACCCACTTTTGGAAGTAGTAACCACAAAAGGTGTGTGTGAGATGAGTGTGTACTTGTATGTATCTACCTAAAAAGCAGAAAACTGTGTACCAAACTATGAGCAGTAGTTCTTTTCTAGTGTGTGTGTGTGTGTGTGGGGGGGGGGATCGCCGATTGGAGTTATTTATTTCCTAAATAACAATAATGCTTAACACTTATGGAGTACTTGCTATATGTCCAGCACTGTGCTAAAAACTTTACATCTATCATTTTACTTAATCTTGACCATGGCCTTATAGAGCATTATTACCTGGATTTTGCTTTAACCGAATCACAAATGGGTAAAGTAACTCACTTGAGATGAAAGAGTCAGAAGTTGGAGTGCTGCATTCTGAACCAAGGTAGTCTGACTCTAGAGACCATGCTCAGAACTTTCTGTCCATGCACCCATCCATCCATGTGTATGCCTCTTATCTGTGTATTATCTGTCATATGTCTATCCTTCTATCTATCAATGGTCTTTCCACACTAAGGTTGTTAGGCTGCTGCAAAGAAAATAACCAGTTTTTCTTTTCCATTATTGAAGTACAATGTAATTTCTGAAAATATACTAAGCCTTTTCAGAAAGTAGCACAGAAGACAGATTGGCTTGGCTCTTTGCCAGTGTGAAGGGGGTCAGCTCATTCCAGGACACCTGGGGGAGGTGACAACCTAATGGTAGATCTCCAGATGGAGTAAAAATGCAAAGTAGATGCAATTTTAAGTCATTTATTTGTTGACTTTTTCTTCTTTTGAGGAACAAACTCAATGCAATGAAATTTCCTCTTAGAATTACATCTCAAAGCTCTAGAAAAAGAAGAGCAATCCAACACCAAAAGTGGTAGAAGACAGGAAATAATTAAAATCAGAGCTGAAATTGCAACAAAAGAAACAATTGAAAAAATTGACAAAACAAAAAGTTGGTTCTTTGAAAAGATAAATAAAATTGACAGACCATTAGCCAGGCTGACAAAGAGAAGGAGAGCAAAATCTCAAATTACTAACATATGCAATGAAAAAGGAAATATCACAACAAACACTACGGAAATACAGGAAATAGTTCAAAATTATTTTGAAAATTTGTACTCCAACAAAATACAAAACACCGAAGGCATCGACAAATTTCTAGAGTCGTATGATCTGCCCAAATTAAAGCAGGATGATATACATAATTTGAACAGACTAATTTCAAATGATGAAATAGAAGATGCCATAGAAGCCTACCAACCAAGAAAAGCCCAGGACCAGATGGATACACAGACCTTCAAAGAAGAACTGATACCAATACTCTTCAATTTATTTCAGGAAATAGAAAAAGAGGGAGCACTTCCAAACTCATTCTATGAGGCCAATATCACCCTGATCCCCAAACCAGGCAAAGACACATCAAAAAAAGAAAACTTCAGACCTATATCTTTAATGAACATTGATGCAAAAATTCTCAATAAAATTCTGGCAAAATGAATACAAAAACATATCAAAATATAATACACCACGATCAAGCGGGGTTCATTCCAGGGATGCAAGGATGGTTCAACATACGGAAATCAATAAATGTAATTCATCACATCAGTAGACTCAAAGATAAGAACCATATGATTATCTCAATAGATGCAGAAAAAGCACTTGATAAAATACAGCACCCTTTCATGTTCAAAACACTAGAAAAATTAGGGATAACAGGAACATATCTCAACACCGTAAAAGCTATATATGCTAATCCCCAGGCCTACATTATTCTAAATGGGAGAAATTGAAAGCATTCCCTCTAAAAACTGGAACAAGACAGGGATAACCCTTTCACCACTTCTATTTAACATAGTAATTGAAATGCTGGCCAGTTGAAAGAAATTAAAGGGATACAGATAGGTAAAGTTGAACTCATATTATCATTATTTGCTGACGATATGATTTTATACCTAGAAGATCCAAAAAATTCCACCAGAAAACTTCTAGAACTCATAAAATAATTTAGCAAAGTAGCAGGATACAAAATCAACACCCATAAATCTAAGGCATTTCTATATATCAGTGACAAATCCTCTGAAAGGGAAATGAGGAAAACTACCCTGTTTACAATAGCATAAAAAAAAATTTGGGAATCAACTTAACCAAAGATGTGAAAGACCTCTATAATGAAAACTACAGAACATTAAAGAAAGAAATTATGGAAGAACATAGAAGATGGAAAGATCTACCCTGTTCTTGGATAGTCAGAACTAATATTTTCAAAATGACCATACTGCCAAAAGCACTATACAGATTTAATGCAATGCCAATCAAAATCCCAATGACATTCCTCATAGAAATAGAAAAAGCAGTCATGAAATTCATCTGGAAAAATAAGAGACCAAGAATAGCTAAAGCAATCCTTAGCAAAAAGAGTGAAGCAGGTGGCATCACTATACCAGACCTTAAATTATACTACAGAGCAATAGTAACAAAAACAGCATGGTATTGGCACCAAAATAGGCTGGTAGACCAATGGTACAGAATATAGGACACAGAGACTAACACATATAATTTCAGTTATCTTATATTAGACAATGGTGGCAAAAACATACATTGGAGAAAAGATAGCCTCTTCAACAAATGGTGCTGGGAAAACTGGAAATCCATATGCAAAAAAATGAAATTAAACCTCTTTCTCTCACCATGCACAAAATTCAACTCAAAGTGGATCAAGGATCTAGGAATTAGACCAGAGACACTACACCTAATAGAAGAAAAAGTAAGCTCTAATCTCCAACATGTTGAATTAGGCCCCAAGTTCCTTAATAAGAATCCTTTAGCACAAGAATTATTATCAAGAATCAATAAATGGGATAGATTTAAATTGCAAAGCTTCTTCTCAGCAAAAGAAACAATCAGTGAGGTGAACAGAGAGCCTACTAATTGGGAACAAATTTTTACCACATGCACGTCAGATAGAGCACTAATCTCTAGAATACATAAAGAACTCAAAAAGCTTAACACCAAAAAACCAAACAACCCAATCAATAAATGGGCCAACGAATTGAACAGACACTTCTCAGAAGAAGATATACAATCAATCAACAAATACTTGAAAAAATGTTCAATATCTCTGGCAATTAGAGAAATGCAAATCAAAACCACTCTTAAGATTTTATCTCACACCTGTCAGAATGGCAGCTATTAAGAACACAAACAACTATAAATGTTGGAGAGGATGTGGAGAAAAAGGCACACTCATACATTGTTGGTGGGACTGCAAAATGGTGCAGCCAATATGGAAAGCAGTATGGAGATTCCTTGGAAAACTGGGAATGGATCTACTTTATGACCCAGCTATCCCACTCTTTGGTCTTTACCCAAAGGTCTTAAAAACAGCATACTACAGGGACACAGCCACATCAATGTTTATAGCAGCACAAATCACAATAGCTAAACTGTGGAACCAACCCAGATGCCTTTCAGTAGATGAATGGATAAAGAAAATGTGGTATATATACACAATGGAGTATTACTCGGCAATAAGAGAGAATAAAATCATGGCATTCGTGGGTAAATGGATGAAGTTAGAGAATATAATGCTAAGTGAAGTTAGCCAATCCCAAAAAGCCAAATGCCAAATGTTTTCTCTAATATAAGGAGGCTGATTCACAGTATGGTTGGGATGGGTAGCATAGGAGGATTAGAGGAACACTAGAATGGCCAATGGGGAAAGAAGGGAAGGGAGGGGGCAAAGGGGTCAAGAAAAAAAAAAGATGGTAGAATGAGATGGATATCATTACCCTAAGTGCATGTATGAAGTCACGAATGGTGTGAATATACTTTGTATACAACCAGAGATATATAAAAATGTGCTCTACAAGTATAATATGAAATGTAATACATTCTGCTGTCATTTCTAACAACTTAGAATAAAAAGTAAACTTGAAAAAAAAATGCAAAGTAGAACCCATGCTTCTACTCTGATGGACAGAAGAAAGCATATAGTAACAAGAAGACCTCAGCAATCCTCCCCATTATTTCGCTAATGAAGAAACAGTGTCTAGAGTGTGTTAGTGGCAGAACTGGTAATAAAATCAGGTTCTCTGACTCTCAGGTCAACGCTGTTTCTACTATATCGTGATTTAGGATTTTGCCGTCTGTGAAACACATTTGTTTCCTGAGTTGTAACCAGAGAGATGGACACAATGTGTTGGCTCATTCCTACCTCTGGAGACCCCCCAAATGTGTACGTCTATGTCTAGAAAGAAAGCAAGGGTAGAATGCCAAACTGAACATTTATTTCACCCATCAGCTTTACAGGTTTGGCTGTTACACTCTCCTTAACAAGAATCAGAAAAGAAAATTGCGGAGGTCCAGTTTATGTCCCAATTGTTAGTTTGAACTCATTGGTTTCCCCGGTGCTCCCTCCAACTCTGCTGTTTCAAAGACCTCCGTCCTATTAAGTAAGAAAACCAGCGTGGCTGTCTGGTTAGGCAGAGGTGTTGCCAGACAACAGCGGGACATGAGGCAAATTGTCTATGGAAGACATGGGCAGACTGATGAGCTGCAGTGGCAGGTCCAGACCTCGAGATGGGCAGGATGTCACTGTCAGCTCAGCTCATGTGCAGGTGACTGCCCCTGGACAGAAAAAAAGGTCAAGGGTCAGGAAACATGTGGACCCTGAGGAGGGAGGAGAAAGTACTGAGTCGAAACCACTTTTCCTGATTTTATTCAAGCCAAGCGGAAGGCAGAAGGCTGTGTCAGCTCCCTTCTCTGAACTGGCGCATCAGCAGGACGGTCCGAGCCTCTCCCACTGATCTCCAGATACCACACAGAGTTCATGGCCATCCAGCCGCCCTGAGAGGGCTCTTCAGGCAAAGCAGGAGAAAGGCCCTTCGATGTCTAGAACTCCTCAATCTTGCCTGGGTTGACAGCTGTCACAGAATGCCACCAGGAAGTACTGCACCACAGCCACATAACGCCCACTTTTCAAATTCAGATTCTCACAATTTTTGATCAGTTCCAGGTACCCCATGATTATTGCAGTTTGGAAATTCAAGATTCTGAGGCTTTGCACCAAAATATCATAATATTCATCCATGTATTGCTTAAGGAAAATTTGATTTTCTATGAGGTAATGACTGATAAGCTTAAATAAAATAATCTGCATCATGACTGTTCTTCATGCATAATGGTTAATTTTGATGGATCTTTGGTTAATAGTCTACCTCACTTTCAGTTCCTAGGATTTGTTGGTAAAATAGAATCTGAAAAGCAAAAATGCTCATTTACATTTACATTATATACATATAAATATATATACACAACATTTATATATACATATAGCATATATATATAACCATTTAAAAATTATGATTGTAATGTATATTTAAAAATATCTACCAGAATAGAAAATAAGGAGGTAAAAAATAAGTCAACTGCCAGTCCTGCACAAATCATCATTTCTGACGATTTCTTATGTTGCATCTTGGGATTAATTTGTGTGTGAGATACATATATGGAGTAAAGAAGACTTTTTTGTTTTAACTAAATAGAATCGTATAAGACATCACTGCCTGGCCATTTGCTTTTTCCCATTAGTAATATATTTAACCCCTCCCTAGTGGTAGGTATTCAGACTCTTTCTACTTTTCAACTTTTTAATCAACTAATTTTGCAATGAATATCCTGTCTCAGGCAACTTTGTAGAATTGGACATGCATATTTTCAAAGCATTATATGTTGGTGCTTGTTACTCAACCCTAGTTAAAGTTTTGAAAACTGGAAATGGAACTCAAAGGCAAAAACAAAGGGTATGACATATCTCTGGATTTTCCTCTTCAGTCTCTTATCTTCAATGCAACAGATAATTGAAAGCTGATTGCAGAAAAAGAAAGAAGAAGAAAAGAAATGTATTTAGGAAATTATGAACAAGGATTTTCTGTTCAGCTCTTAGCAGAGTTGTGAACTGACATTTTCATCCTGGCCAACTATTTAAAAGAAAGTACTGTGATTTCATTTGTTACACAATCAATTACCTTTTGCCTTTTCAAATCTCACCCCTGTTGAGATTTTTCTGCCAATCCCAGCCCTTGGTTACTACTCCTTCTAAAGAGTGGCTGTGGCACTTATTGCTGTCCTGTGAATTTGATATCTAGATTTGGGTGCTTTTCTAATGTACCTATCCTTTTTTTAAAATAGAGTTTCTTTTTTTTTTTTTAAAATAATATTGACTTTAAAAATTTTATTCATTCAATCATATGTGGTGCTGAGAATCCAACCAAGTGCCTCACACAGGCTGGGTAAGTGATCTACCATTGAGCCACAACCCCAGCCCCTAACAACCTGTTCTGATGTCCTGATCTTATGAACCTCTTTAGGTCAAGTCTTGTACCTCTCTGTATGTTCTGTAGCACCTTTGTGGGAATCTGCACTGCTTTGAAAATGATAGTGAATACTTAAGTCGTTTTATGAACCAATTTCTCTAGACTTTAGAGCTCTACTTTATTTTTTAATTTGCACCAAGAGATGGATAAGGGAACTATATATTTTTTTCATATTCTCTTTTTAAGGCAGATCAATGCTTGGCATCCCAAATGAGTTTCCCAGTCTGAGTTTCCAGGGTCTGGGTGGACCAAAACATGGAATTTTGGTAGATGATGACCATGAACTTTTTTTTTTTTGTTTCTTTTCCCAGGTCAGATGGCCTGAGCTGGCACATAAGTAGAAACAGATGTTGAGAAGGGCAAGGAGGTATGCAGTGCCAATGTCTCAGTTCTGGGAAAAGGAAACACTTCACAGAGAATAGGTGCCACCTGTAGGGAGTTGCAGTTTGCCAAGTGAAACCAGTTTGGCTAAAGATAGCTAAAAACAATTCCCCAGGGCATAAGGTAATGTTTGTTTACACACGACACTGAATGAGGGCATGTGTGAGTACGTGTCTGGCTATGTGTATACCTTGTGCATGTTCCACACCAGTGAAGCATTTTGACCTATTCTCGAATCCAACTGCTGAACGAACAATTTTTATTTAATATTTGATCTGTTGAGAAGAACAGAGCTGTTTAGTTTTTAATAGGCACAGAAGATAGAATTTTAAATTTCCTGATTTTTTCCTCTATCCTACTGAGATTTGTTAGGTATCTAAAAAAGGATTTGGAACTTTGAAGAGCTGTGCAGCTCTACACAATGATAAAATGTTGCTTATGTCATCCTAGCAGAATGTAGTACATTTGGAGGATTAATTACACCAGAGTTCATTAAATAAAATTTAATGAAAAACCCATTGTCTTTGGGCAAGCCACTAAGCTTCTTGTGCCTTAATTTTATCACATCTGAAATGAGTATAATAATTGTAATACCTTATAGAGTTATTTAAAAGGGTCAGTGTGCCAAGAAAGTTGTAGTACACAGCATATAGGAAGTTATCTATTAATATTACTAGATCACTAATAAGACTACCATCCCCATCCTTTTACCTACCTTTTCTCCTTTAATTCACAAAGAACAGTAATTTAACTTAGTTGTAAAATTCCACTGAAATTTGAAATATCTCCTAGATTTGGGGATCCATAATTCTCTTTAATGTTGGAATTGAAGTCATGAAGCCTGATATCATGAGAAGAGCACTGTATTTGAAGTCTTGCAACATAGACTAATCATATTTCTGTTAGTGCCCTTGGAAAATTTGCCTCATTTTTCTGGGCCTCTCTTTACTTGACTTTAAAAAGGGGGTGAATGAATTAGTGAGATGATTCTTCAGGTCCCTGTTAGGGAAAAAAATGAGATGACTTGGATTATGTTACAGACCAAGATGTAGAAACAAAACAAAACAAAATACCGTAATGTTTTATACTACAAGGTGATTCAACTGCTAGTTTATTTTGAAGAATTTAAAAATAATTCTATTGCAAATAAAAGAGCTTAGAACAGAATTGAATATAAAAATTTCTAAAGTTACTAAACAAGTCTAAAGATAAGGGCATTAGATTATAAAATCCTCAGGGGTAGGGACAATGTATGAATATGTATCTTTGAATCTTCAAGGCTGGCAGAAACCTGGCACATAGAAGTTGCTCCCCAAGAGTTTGTTAAAATGAATCACACAGAATTTACAATTGTTGGAGTTTGTGAACTCAGTAGTACTCTATTTGAATTGAATATTTGAATTGTGAGTATGCTTGACATTTCTGAAATCTGAAGCGTTGTATTAAAACATAAGTTCTCTTGAGTTTGCTGGATCAACATCATAATCATGTGAGAACCCAAATTATTTTGAATCAAATACAAGATAATAATATCATTTCACCTGTAAATATATATGATCCAGAAAATAGAAGAGAAAGGAGTGCTTCTCAACTAATTGTGTGAGGCTACCATTACCAAACTAACAAACACCAGAGAAAGAAAATAAGACTATAGACCAATATCACTCATGAATATGCATCAAAAAAGCTTCACAAAATATTAACAAATTAGATATAAGCATATGTAGAAAAGTGAACAATAATATCCAAGCAGGGCTTATCCCAGGAATGCAAGGTTGGTTCAACATTAAAAAAAAAAATCAATCAATGCAATTTGACAGAACAATAAACTAAAAATGGATAACTATAGGATTATCTCAATAGATTCAGAAATTAAACATCCATTAATATTAATTCCCAATAAATTAGAAATAGAATAGAACTTCCTCAGCCTAATAAAAAGCCTCTCTGAAAAAACTTTAACATCACACTTAAAAGACTCTGGCCTTCTTTTCATGTTTAGATATAAAGTAAGGATGTACACTCTCATCACTTATAGGCAACATTATATTGGCGATCTTAGCCTATAAAATAATTCAGCAAATAAATAAAAGGCACACAGATTGGAGAGGAAGAAATAAAACTTTTTTTTTATTCATAGTAATGTGATTATCTACATGGAAAAATCTCAAACAAATAATCCATCAAAAATCTGCTAGAAATAGCATACGAATTTAGTAAGGGCACAGATGATAAGGACAATATAAAAATCAATTATATTTCTAAATAATAAAAATGAATAACTAGAAATTAAAACTTAAAAATTAGAACCATTTACAATGGCATCAAAGAACATAAAACACTTTGAAATAAATATACTGAAATATGATCATATTTGGATGCTGCAAACTATAAAACACTAATGAGGGAAAGTGTAGTCAACGCCAAGATGGCTTCCAGTGACCTTTGCTTTCTAATAGTCAAGTCCTGATGTTAATGTTCTCCTGCACTGAATAGGGTTGACCTGTGACCTAATATTGTGGACATTAGAGTGTGTGACTTTGGATTCTAGATCATAAGAGACACTGTAGCTTCTACCTTGCTATCTGAGATAACTTGCTCTAAGGTAGTCAACTTCCAAGTTATGGGAACATTCAGGTAACATTATGGAGGCTCCCAACATTCCATGAGGCTCTGAGTCTTTCTACTAATAGTCATGTGAGTGAGTTGCATTGGAAATGGATTCTTCAGCCTTGTCAAGTCATCACATGACCACATCCTTGGCTGTCTTGATTGCAAACTCATGAATGACACAAAACCAGAATAACCCATTTAAATTGCTCTCACACTACTACTTTACAGAAACACTAAGATAATACATTTTTATTGGTTGAAGCCACTAGGTTTTGGACTCATTTTTTTTGTATAGTAGTAAAAAACTAGCACATGATTTGGCACTTGGAAGTGAGAAGTTGTCATAACAAATATTTTAAGTGTCAGTGTGGCCTTCTAATGGGAGTGGTCAAAGAGGTCGTTAAGACTTAGAAGGATGTTAGAGAAATCATAAAGAATATTGAGGAGATTGATTAGCAAAAGCCAGACAGGATTTAAGAAGTCTGCCTGCCAGGACTTAAAGATAAGTGGAGGAAATATTATTGGATAGGGGAGGCAGAAAGTTCAGCAGACACATGTAAGATGTTGTCTCAGAGGATTATTCAGTTATACGACAGGGCTTCTAAGAATCTGAGGTCATTGTATCCCAGTAATTCCTATAGAAGCCTGAGGTAGAGAAATACATAGCTCAGAGAGACTTGTGGTTGTAGATTTTTAACTAATAGAGTGAATATCAAGAAGAACTGTAGAAGAACTAAAAACTTTTTAAAAAGAGCGATGAATGCAGAATTATCACCAACTTAGACTGATATTCAGCCAAACTTCTTGATTGTTTCATAATTTTCATTTCCATGTAAGGACACTGTGAAGATACCAAGATGTAGATTGAAATCCATCTACTAGCAGTGGTGCCTGTCAAAGATGCTTAAAGTTTCTGATTATTGTGAGGAGAAAATGAGATAACATATAAGAAAATACTTTGTACAGTAAGGACTAAATATATATTAGCACTTAAATGAATTATTTTCAATAATCTATGGCTTCTCTGAGGTTATGGTCCTACTTTCATATTACCACAAGACACATGAGGATGCCAGGAGTATAATTAGAAAGCTACTCCACCCTGGGCAAGAAGAAGAAAGGCAAGTGCAAGTCTATCCCATCAAATGAGAATTTAATCCAGACACCTCCAAACTAGAGAGAAAAGATGGTCTTTCATGACCTCTTAAAAATCCAAAATGTATTATTGTAAGTTTATTACTTATCTTATGATTTGAAGTGGTAAATTATTAATGAAAATATTCAAAAATATAAAAGAGAATAGAGTAATAAGTGGGATCCTTTTTATCTTCCCAACATCTACCCTGGACTTCAGGGGTAATTATTTTTAAGTTTCATGGGCACCCTTCATGATTTTTATTCTACTAATATGTGTATAAAACTATTATACAATTTTTGAAGAAAATTTAAGTCATCATAGTTTTCTTGCTGAGGAATAATCATTGTTAACTTCTGATGGGTAAGTTTTTAGTGTACATTCTGTACACAAACACACATATGCAGATGTTTTTAATCTTCTTTTTTAAAAAAATTTTTTTATTTGTTAGTGGACACAATGCCTTTATTTTATTTATATGTGGTGCTTTGGATCAAACCCAGTGCCTCACATGTGGCAGGCGAGTGCTCTACCGCTGAGCCGCAACCCCAGCCTCTGACATTTTCAATCTTTTTCAACACAGCTCATGAAGAATTTTAAGGATGGTTATAGTCTAGAGTTCTTAAGAATTCTTGTAACTGGCTATAAGAGTTATTTCTATTAAATGTGGGGGGAATAAAACAAACAACAAAAAAGAGTAATCTCTATGTATTACTAATTTTTTCTTTTTTTTTGAAATTTGGCTTAACTTTAGGGGCTAGGAAGAGTGAAAGACATCACATACTACTTTGTATTCAGCAATGTTTCCAGATCAGAGAAACTGATTTAGATGATTTATCTTTCTTGAAACTCAATTTTGTTGTCTTCCTCCCACCCAACCTCTCCCAAGCAGTTCTTCTTTCAATCATAACAACATTTAACAAAGAGCATAACTCAGAAAAAAAGTGAGAGAATTGTTTCCATAAACCTAAAAAGCTTATCTTCTGTTTGAAGCTAAGATCTGGAAAGCAGTAATTTTCTGTAAAAATGAATTGGTGTTTCCAGACTGTTGACTTCAGACTCTTACTTCCTTGACATTTTCCATTGTAGATAGAAGGATTTCATGCTGCCAAATGTTGAATGAATTTGAAATACTCAAAGATGCTTCAAGACTTTGTTACAGCTGCTTTGCCTAGTAGAAGATTCACCTTGAATTAGGTAAGAACATTAAAATTCACTCACAACTCACATTAAATAGATTTTCAGGGAGTGAAAAACATCTAAAAGTATTCTTAGTAGTTTTGAGTTTGTTAAGAATAAATTATTTTGTTCTTATGAGTTACATTTTAAAAAAATTTCTCACATATTTTTGGCACTTATTAGAAAGTCCACTGTGACTCTAATCACCCTGTTTTCATTTATTTTCTGTTCTCATGAATAAGAGTTTAATATATCATTATACACAATAGAATCACATTAGAAAATAAACAAATCTGTGGATCAGGCTTTCCTTCTGGAGATTTTGCTTTAGTTGATATAGAAATGTGCCAGGTATTCATGTTTTTTCAAAGCTCACCAGACCCAGGAAATTCTAATGTGTAGCCAAGATTGAGAATCAACAATTTAGTGTTAACATACACATTCTCTAACAAATCTTAAGTAACTAATAAGATAAATTTGAAAGTTAAATAATAAATATCTAATAAATTCTGTAATAAAAATCAGAAACAGTATGTCTGGTGCATGGGTAATACTTTTAAAAAGGTCTAAAATTCGGGTGTTTGTATAGATATGTCATAAGTACCTTGCAATTAAAAAGCAAGCTAGGGCTGGGGGTGTGGCTCAGTGGTAGAGAGCTTGCCTCACATGCATGAGGCACTGGGTTTGATTCTCAGCACCACTTGTAATAAATGAATAAAATAAGGTCCATCAACAACTAAAAAAAAAAAAAAAAAAAAGAAAGAAAAAAACAGCAAGCTAATACTTTGCTGAATGAATGGAGATTGCTCAGCAGTTTGCCACCTGGTCTCAAGGAACAGGCCTTTGCACTGCAGCAGGTTTCTAGGTGCAGATTGTTGGGTGAAATGTTTGGTGTTGATGTCTTGGGAAGACCCCGTTTCAGTCACATGGTACAAGAAATTCATGTTGCCAAGGGTGGTTGTGGAGAATCATTTTCAATCTCTTCAAGATGCAACCAGTCAAGGTCCATCTTTGGTGGCTAATGGGACTGAAGACAGAAGGCGGGGTTATGTCATCTCTTGTGGGTCCCCATAGCTCCATGGTTCTATCTGGGAGGATGAACAACCTCAGAGTCAATTGCCATACTGCCCCGTTAAAACTGTTAAGAGCAGCTCCAGGTCCGGCCTAGCATTCACTCCTGATGGTCTTATTCTTTTCAGATTGTGAGCAGAGAGCATCTGGTTGAGGGTAGTGAGATAGTTTTGGGTGAAGAGATGAGACTGATTGATTCTTAAATACATTTTTCTAGCAAGTCTAGCCAACAGATGGCCAGAACTTGAATGGTCAGCTTAACATGAGAACAAACTAGGAAGAGCAGAGATATGTTAGGAAGGAAGAATTGGCAAGTTTGAGCAGCACTCTGGGACAATGACTGAAAGACAAGAAGTAATATTTTTCATGAGATTTTTTTTTCATTGAGAAAACCAATAAATATGAACCAGAATAAGAGTTTGCTTCAGCCAGCCCAAGAGTCTGCTTCAGAGTGTAGACTTTGGATTCACTCTGCTTTGGCTCAAATCCCGGCCCCACTGTACACAAGCAACATGGCATTGGGCAAGTTTCTTCCCTCCCGAGCCTTAGTTTCTGCATCCAGGAAATGAGTAGGTTGGAAATGAGTCAACCCGAGAAAAGGGCTTGCAACATGGCCTGACCCATGGTAAGTTAACACACGTTAATTATTGTTCTGATGATACTGGTGGATGAAGGAAAAACAGTTTCGAAGGAAGAATGAAAAGTTTGTCTTTATTTGGAAGTTGATAGAAAAAAATTAGGAAAATGATGCTAAATCCGTCCTCCATCTCACAATATGACGAGAGAGAGAGAGATACATATTCTTCAATCTGATATAAGGCAGGATATCATATATGCTAAAACAGATGTTGAGCAATGAGTCCTTGGAGCATGGGTTATAGAGTGGTCACTGATTAGTTGTGTCCTTCATATCCATTTCCCCTCATGTCTTAAAAAATATCTTTTTCTTTCTTTCAGAACTAGTCCCTCCCACATTTTAATTATGTAGTTTGGGTGTTATTAACCCCACTCTTCATTGCAAAGGTGGACTTGATTTTTTAGAAATTTATTTATATTTTATTAGTTCTAATCAGTTATACATGACAGCAGAAAGCTTTTCAATTCATTGTACACAAATGGAGGAGAATTTTTCACTTCTCTGGTTGTACATGAAGTAGAGCCACACCATTTGTGCAACCATACATGTACCTAGTGTAACCATATCCATCTCATTCCACCATCTTTCCTACCCCCACCCCCCTTCCCTTTTCCCCAGGTGGACTTGATTGATATAAGTCTATTGAATATTTCTTGACTGTGGTAAATAGTTTAAGGATGAGGCAGTAACATGTTTGCTGAGGGCAAAGTTTTCTTCTTTATTTCTCAAGAATTACTAGCAAAGGTATTTTTCCCTTCCTGTGGACTCTGTGGAATGAAGATGTGCAGCCATTTTTTTTCTCCTATGAAGAGAACCTGAGAACAGAGCTGAGAAAAATCACAAAGAAAAAGATGGCACAGTGAGACTGAATGAAACTGTGTCTGAAGCCAGTCCAATATCAAATGATTCTATACATGTAAACCTGCCAGCTTGAGTTAATTTGCTGTTGCTCACAACCTAAGGAATCCTGACCATTGCAGATGGGGAAGAGCAAGTCAGATGGAGGAGGAGGATGACAGAGACTTCTTGGGGCCTGATGTAAAAGGGAGGCTTCCTTTAATAGGCAGATATTGGAATAAAGCACCTTCTAAGTAATGTCTACACTGAGCAAATAAAAGCATCTTCTGGAATTAGTCAGTGGACCCTATATAGTGGTCTAACTATTCTGGAAGGTAGGTTGGATAGCAGGAATCAGACAAAGAATGAAGGCTTTAAACACTAGGTTTAAGACTTGGGGACTTATTTTGTGTGCAAAGGACAATGGCTAAAGGATAGTTGAGCCTCATGATTTAGGAAGATAGCAGAGTGAGGGAGGGATTAGCATATTTCAGGGAAAAGGCAAAGTGGTTATAAATTGTTGCCGCCTGCAGCAACGAGACCACGGGAAAGAAATTGGAGGCAGACTGGGAATGAGTGGTTCCTTTATTGTTCCTTCTTCTTCTTCCTTCTTTCTCTATCTTCTCCTCTGCTGATTCCGCCCCCACAGACTCTTTAAATACTCTTTACCCATCACAGGTGCATTAGTTCTCTTAACAGGCATACATGTGTCTCATCACAAGCCCGACTCAATGCTACAGCACGCAGTGCCCAGGAGCTACTATAAAAGTCAGGTGTAAGTTGTAGTAAACAAAGCCTTACTTCTGACAAAGCGCCACCTCTTGGCTCTCAGCCAGCTGCCATCTTAGAGCTACTTCCTCATCAAAGGTTCTTACAATGAATCAGGGCTGTCAGATGAATGGAAATAGGAGATGGATATGAATGATGTAAATAATATAGACAAGATTGAATTTGGGTGGAAAAGAAAAGGCAGGAGAATAATATTGGCTCTGTGGTAAGGAATATGATCATTTAGAAGGCCTCTCTGAGTTTGAGAAAACGGAAAGAGGCATTCTGGGAGTAAAGAGACAAAGAGTTCTGTTCTGGACACTTTGAATTTAAGAATTTGGAGAAACATACCCATAGTAATGCCTGAAAAGAACCGGAAACTATAATACGGCATCAGATAGGAAATCAGAGCAGGAGGGCTTGATCTTGCAAGTTATCTTCAAAGTGAAGATAGTGGAAGGCACAAGGGGAATGAGATCCCTGAGAGGCCATGGAAGAGCCCAGGGATGGTGAGAAAGGATGGATTTGGAGTTCCTATTATTTAATGTTGAGCAAAGGAGACTAAGCCCATGAAGGGCATTGGCTGGATAGGTAGGTGTGTCAAACAAAGACAAAACCCAAGAAGGGGTGGACAGTGGATGAAGGTGTGGACATGCTAGCAATTAAGACCTAGAAGGTGTTGTAATGCAGCAGAGAAGGTAAGAGATTACCTGTTCTTTTTCAGAAAATTTTCTGAATGAAAGGTAAAATTACCAGACACTGAAACAACTTTAGGGAGAAGCAATGTCAAGTTTTCTTAGGACGAGAAGATACAGGTGTCACTGTACACTCCAAGATCACTTTAGTAGTTAATATTTTTGATGTGGTGCTTTGTTACTAGACTCATTTTCTCCACATCTGGAATTTCTATTTATATTATATGGTCAGATGCATGAAATGACTCCCTTACGGCTTTTCATGTGCTTGAAACCAGCCTGCCTGATTTTTGGATGATAATCAATTAGATCTTGAGTTGTATTTTTCATTTTATCTTAAAATTTCTCTCTGTGTGAGGCATTCCTCGGTGAGTTGTTTGGTTTATTATATGAGTTAGAAATGAACGTTCAGAAACTCTGCTCAAAGAGAATTTTTATTTGTGCCTCTAGGGAATTTTCACCAATGTTTTGGAAACTCTAGAGACTACATTTATATACAAAGAACATAAAAATTTTTCTGCTGTTGTTGACTAGCTCTCAATGCTGGTGAAGCAATGTTACTGGGAAATGTTATCTTTTATTCTGTAAAAATGTGAACAATGCCCAAAACCAGCACAACTAACCTGGAGTATGTATACCCTTCTTTTCAGAAACTGGGTATTTGCAATAGTTCTCTAGAAAAGAAAAGAAAAGAAAAGCTCATTTTTGGGAATGCCAGTCAGTTCTTTGAAAACTTGGTAAGTTTTGTGAGGGCAGATGGTATTAATTCACTGAAAAATGGTTATAATCTGCAAATGGCACAGACATGAATTCAAATCATACATTTCTCATATAGCACATGTAAATCTTATAAATGCTTTGTTCCCTTTTCTTCATTCAAAATCAAAAACAAAACCTTCCATCTCCACTGAGGAGTTAAGAACTAACTCTGTGTCTAAGTTGACACTGCATTGTTCTGTTTTCTTCAACAAGTTGTTCTCTGTGAAGACAGTTGTGATGGGTGCCCAAGAGCCATGTGATTCCAAGGGGCAAAAAAAGAAAACAAAATAAACAAAAAACAGTAGCAGCAACAAGTAGCAGAAGTGAAAATGAACACAAAATAAAATTTGAATGTCATTAATGTGCTGAGAGGTGTTACACACTAGGAATACAAAAATGATTCCACTCAATCCCTTTACAGGAAGAAACATTTGTATAAGCATATGACTGACTATATTATCACATACCATGTAAATGTTGTATAAGGAAAGTAATTCTCCAATTCTGTAAATAATGAAATAGCCCATATTAAGTTTTCTAAGATAAAGTATAAATTCATTATAACTCTGGATATATTTATTATATGTACGACTATTGTTGAGACATGAATTTACATATATAAAGTACTTTAAATATAGCTAATGTGTAGTTTTAACTCCACAGTATCTTTATAATCCCTCTAATTAGATATATCACAATACACCTATAGTATATGAAGCAGGTTATTTTAGTTAGGCATCATTGGCATTATCATCATGTCCTTAACCATTTTTATTATACCTTAGTAATCATCATTCTAAAATGAGTTACTTGCTCAGGCGAGGTTCAGTTCCTTCCTATTTCTTCTTGGAGGGTCTCAAGTGAAGAAGACAGAACTGGGTATTGGAGGAAATCTAGGAAGACAAAAACACACACACACACACACACACACACACACACACACACACACATCATGGAAGAAAAGAAATGCACAAAATTTGTAAGTGAGCATTTATATAGAAGCAACTGTTTTTTCTGTTTTAGGAGGGGAAGTTTCAGTGTCCCCGGGGCTCCCCAGGGTGCAGAGGAGTAGGTCTAATCACCTGCCTTTCATATTTCAGAATGCCTTTTTAAAGTCAGTCTTGGCCTGCCATCTGCTCAGGAAAATGGAAGTGATTGTCATGGGGAGGCAGAGGGAGCTGGTGGCCTCAGTTCGCCTAGCTTCATGTCTTGAATGAGATCAGATCTCAACAAGAAACTGTATGTACTTGGGGTGGGGGTCTACCTTGAAAGCTTAATACATCTTTTAAATCTTCATCCCACCACTTACAGTTGTCAGTTGTCAGACTTTGGAAGAAGTACCTTAAACTCCCTAAACCTCATCCCCATGGCCTTATGCAAGAATAATATACTTACAGTATCTTCTCTACTGAGATATTGTAAACATTAAATAAGGTTATAGGAAGAAAATACCTGGCACATAATAAGTGATCCCCAAATCTACTTCTTTTTTATTATAAATTTAAAATACAGAGTGTCTTGACTTTCATCATACTGATAACTAATGGTGAAAAAACTGCATTAATTGTTTGCAAGGAGATAACAACACTTTCTCCTTTGCAAGACTTTTAAGAAGGCAAAGGAGTATATACTTATATTAGGAATTAAAGTATTTCTTCTCTTCTAAGGAGTACAGATAGTGCTTGCTGTCCTCATGGGGTATTGTGGAGATGAAGTAAAAAATGAAGCTAAGTGTTTGGAAGAGTGTCAGCTCAAATGATGTGCTCAGCAATTTTTGGCTACTCTTACTATGTTCCAGCATCTTTCTCTGATGCCGTGTGAACTTTGGGTTGATTATTTAAATTCCCTGCCTCTTTTACAGATTTTTAAATGATTATGTTTATCCTCAATGTGAGATTCCAAGAAACTAAAAAAGAGTTTGGGGCAGGGACTGTAGGTAACATACATTATAGTAACTGAGAGTTTTCCTTTGCACATAGCTAGAAGTGAAGATGTTTAATCTGTTTAACAAAAAAGATGAGGAGGTGGTTTTATATTTATTAGAATACAAGATATTATGAATGAAGTTGAACACTGATGGAAACATCCAAGGCTGGCTTGACTTTGTGGTGACTTAGCCTTCTATTCCTTGTACATAAATATATACTTCAAGTTAAAAATATAAAACACACAGGGATTCAAATAAACTTGAGTGTGTTAAGAAGACAGACAACGTGAAATAAGGGTTTTACATGCATTCTTCCAAGGCACCAGAGTTATGAGTATGGGTGGACTATGAAACCAAGCCAACATCTGGCAAGGAAGTCACGGGCTCTGGTAAGTTACAATAGTAACTGATATGGGAAACAAATTAAATGTAGTAAACATGAGAATGTGTTATATAAATATGTAATCATTAAATGACAATATTTGAAAATATAGCAGCCCCTGGAAAGGAGAGTTAATCCTGATTTTTATTTGTATTTGTAAAAGTAACCCTTTTCTTGTTTTGAAAAAATATTATAGAAATATTCAAAGCAAAAATGCAAGTTCCTATTCACCTGTACCACCTCATGATTTCCCAGAGGCAGAAATTTGTTTGATGTGCATCATCCTGCAGAATTTTTTATTGTGCATTTATCTCTCTGTATGCCTACTTCTATATGTATATGCCAAAAAAGATAGGGAATAGTTTTGAGCAGTTGATATTCTTAATGTTGAAAACAATTTTCAGGTAATGAGGGTGTGATCAGCAGACATCAGTCAACAAATTAAAGACCTGGGTAACAATTTTTTCTAGGACAGAAGTGAATGTATATTGAGGAAATCTTTGTCACTACCACAACCATCAGTATATAGTGTTTTACAGTTTGTAGAGCATCTTCATGAAACCATCTCATTTGAGTCCCATAGCAATTCTTGGGGTACAGTGGACAAGAATTATTGTTCTCATTTACAAATGAAGAAAGCAGTGTTTGAGACAATGGAAAGATATTCTTGAGGTCACTCTCAATCCTTGTGTTTACCATATCAAGACACTGAATGTGACTCAATGGGAGTCAGTGGTGTTTTACTGGATTGGGCGTCACTTTGATTATACTTAATGACAACAAAAATTTTTATCATGGAAAATTTCAAACATATAAAAATAGAAGAATGAATCTTTTTTTAAAAATATTTTTATTTATATGCTTTAGTTGTACACAATGTGTTTTATTCAATGCGTTTTATTTGTATGTGGTGCTGAGGATCGAACCCGGGCCGCCCACGTGCTAGGCGAGCGCTCCACCGCTGAGCCACAATCCCAGCCCCAGAAGAATGAATCTTTATGTAGCTATCACCCAACTTCCTCAATTATTAATCTGTTGCCCATCCTCATATGTATTTGTTAAGATACGAAGCCCAAAGTACTGATGGTGATGAAACCTAATTTGGGGATTACAGAGTGTAATATATAAAGTGTGTTGGATGTGCACATTGTATATTTTGTGTTCACAGGCCCAAAGAAATAGCCAGAGATGCAAACAATTCTGTGATTAAATTAAATTTGCTCTGGGTGCAGGTGTTGTGATGACTACTCATTTCTGCTCCTATTACCATTATTTTCATCACTGTAACCTCTGTTCCTAGTATACTGTATTATCTGCAGTTTGGATCTTGGCTGCTGACGGATTCCATGCACTATAATAGTATAACCAAGCTTTGCAGAATGTTTCTCAAGGTATATCTGGTGAACACTGTGTCTGGTAATGCCAGCTCTTCTGAGTCCTAATTTAAGTGTTTTATATGTATTAACTCATTTAATTCTTGTAGAAACCCTGTGGAAAAAAACACTTATAATCTTTTGCATGTTTTATAGAAATGTAAGCTGTAATTAGTCAAGATCATATAGATAGTAAATGATATATTTGGAAACCAAACCCAGGCAGTGTGGCCCTGACTGTACATTTAGTCACTCCTCTGCAGTTTCTCTATGGAACACAGAATATACTTGGGATACTTTGTTAGGTGATGGCCATATTGTAACATCAAATTAGCTCACAAAAATCACTCCTTTGCAACACCAGAAAATGGGAAGCATTGCACATGGGACATACTTTTTTTTTTTTTTTTAACAGACTTTGCCATTTTTCACAATCACAAGGCATTTCTAAGTGCTGTGTGGGAGGGAATGTGGTAGACTGATTTCATTGAGATCCTGCCAAATTCTGGTCCTGTGGCCATCAAAGATACATCATTTCCTCTAAGACTTCTAAAGGGGCTATTACCATGGGGCCTGCAGGTTCTGGTTTGCATTTAGAGGAGACACTATCTTCTTAAGTAAGACATGGAAGAGGAAGTGTCATGAATTGTAAATAAGGCTTCCAGAGAGAAGAACTGTTTGGAGATGGAGATGGAGAAACTTTGCCTTCTCCAAGCCAGGATCCATCTCCCTTCTCTTTATCCGGCTCTGCCAGACTCCATCCTGGCTTATTTACTAAATGTACTAGTAGAAAGTTTTCTTTTTTAGGATCTTTCCCTCTCCCCTCAATAAACACCTAAAAAAATATTAGTACATCTACATGGTAGAACACTATTTTTAATGGTGTTAAAACAAAGAGAAGGGCTAAGGGAGAATAATCTCCAAGATATGTTTTAAAGCAAAAAAAAAAAAAAAAAAAAAAAAATAGTGAAGGCTCAAAACAGTGTTTACACCAAATCACCATTTGTGAAAAGAAGGGTGGGAAATACCTATACCTATATGTGCACAGAATTTGCTTGGAAAAAGGAATCATAAAAGTGCTTGACTGCCAAAGGAAGATCCTTCCACTCCAAACTTTTTTGTGTTTTTTTTTTTCTCAAAAATTGAACCATAATATACATTATTGCACTTCAGACACTTAAAATATTTCAATAGTCAACCTGGAAAATAGAAGAGTAAATACAGTAAATACTTTTAAATAGAGAAGGAGAAACACATTCCATTAATTGTGTATAATTAATCTGGTTTGGATTAGATATGGAAACAACAATTCTGTTTCTTCATCTCGCTGAACGATGTTCAACCTGTCATTTAAATAGCACCTGCATATGTCCGGGAAGTAAAAGACTATGTGATCAAGTTAGAGGACATCTGATGTCACTCCCCAGGTGTGGGAAGAAATGGAGAGAAAAGAAGGGACAAATGGTCTAAAAGGAACCAGGGTTCCCCTCCAAACAGTGCTGCATGACGTCTACACATGAGAAAGTGGTGAAATTTGGTCAGGGTGTCCTGGGTTCTCAGGATCTAGGAGCTTTCGCTTCATTGTTCCTTCAGCGACATTGACTGGCCAAGTACCTCCTTTCCCCGGGGGAAGTAGAAGGATATCTTGGCTGGAAAAAGCTCTGCTCTGAAAAAGGCCTGGTCAAAGTCACGCTAGGGGCTCCTCACCTGGGAACACAGTGGACAAAAGCCTCTCCACAAGGACAGCCTCACTGGAAGGACTGGTGAGCTCCGTGCCGCTACTGTGTTTGAGCCCTGAGCACTTCCAGTTCCAGCGAGCCCTCCTGTAGGTTTTAGGTCAGAACCAGGTAGGAGTCCCGAACTGACATGCTTCCTGGGTCTACGCAGGTAACTTCAAAATATCTGAAGCTACGGGGTAGGCGAGGAAATAGCGGGAACGTTGGCAAATTGGACAAGCGTACTTTCTAAACAAAGCCGTTCAGATTGGGATTTTTAAAAAACAATAGTGCTGGCCAAAGTTGTCTCAAACCAGCACTCTAATACAAAACTCAGAACTACTGGCTGAGTCACTGCCAGTTTGCGACCCCACGTATGTGTAGTCTCACTATCCACTTCTCACTGGTTGCCCGAAACTGCAGCGGATCCCCCGCCACTAGGGACGCACGCAGCGACGAAGAAGATCTCGCTTTTTGACGCGCCTGGTGAGGGCGCAGTGTCCCTCGCTGCGCTTCAGCTGATGCTCCCCAGATCTCCTGGGTCAGCAATCGATTGAATCTTAGAGGGCTCAGAGCCCGTTACCGGCTACAATTTATTTCCACCAGAAACGAAGTTCTAACACTGGGACTTTCTCTCCCGGGGCGATTCGTGGAACAGTCCGGGACAGGTGCGATAACACCGGATGTAGTGAGCGCTGGGAACGGGGGATCCTGGCCGGATACCCAGCGAGCTGCTGGGCGGGTCGCAGGGGAGCTCCGCCCCGCCCCGCCCACAAGGCCCAGCCCCCAGGATCTAGAGTTTCAGCCCGCGCTCGCACCGGGCACTGAGTCCCGGGACTCCGGGAGAGCAGGCTTGGTCACTGCATTTCTTCTGCCCTAGCGGGACATTACTTGCGCACTACAGAGTCCAGATCCCCTCCCACAGCCAGCATAACTTCTCCTACCCGCACCCGCAGAAGCCCCTGCAGCTGCGGCCGGAGCCAGGGCGTCCTCACCCTGAGTAGCCCGGGGTCCTGCGCTGGGGAGCGCATTCCACCTCTGCGTCCTCTTTGCACCAGAGGCGCGGACAGAAAGAGCCTGCGCCCGAGTTCTAGGCATTATGCCCCGCGCCAGGTGCAGGATGGAAAGCAAGGCGCTGCTGGCCATCGCTCTGTGGCTCTGCGTGGAGACCCGAGCCACCACTGTGGGTAAGGAGCCCACTCAGTACAAGAAGGCGGAGAGAGGTCGGGTGCGGGCGGTGAGGTGGGCATGTAAGAAGATCTAACTTGGAATAATACAGCCAGAGAAATTGGAAGGACTTGACACTTTGGGTTCTTTCACTTACCCATGAGGGAAACTGAGGCTCAGAAACTGGCCCAAGGTTACTTAGTTTCCTGAGCTCTAGTCCAATTCCCTTTCCAGGACTATGATATCTTACTGGGGCCTCGCCAAGAGCGTGTCCAGCGGAGCCGAAACACCCTCGGGTTCTGGGGAGGTTGGAGTGGGAAGGCGCCTTGGGCTGGCAGGCAGGAGGTGCTCCCGCAGGCAAGAACAGGCAGCGAAACCTTGTTTGTGCACAACATCATGAAGGGAGCACAAACCTGGCTGTCTGGATCTCACCGTGCTCTCTACTGGGTCCCAGAAGGAGTGGAGCAAGGGCCCCCGGGCTGCTGCTCCCTTTTAGCTCGAATACACATGCGCACCTATCCTATTAGGTGGGGTCCAAACGGGGGGGGGGGGGGAGACTTTTTCCTTCCTTGGTGCAGGATAACGCTGCATTGGGAGGCCAATGGGACTTGTCCGCAGGTCCGTGACAGATTCCCTAATGTCTCCAAGTGTTTATCAACTTTTTGTGCAAAACAACATCTGTGGTCCTTCGGTTAAGAGGATCATCAGAGGTTCAGGTCTGCAAACCTCTGCAGAACTTAGTACCTAGTTCTAGCGCTGCTCTCCTTGTCACGTAGAATTTCCCTCTCCTTTAGATGAGGAAAACACAGCGTCTTGGTGTCATAGCTCACCCTTTCTCTTTCTACTTTTTCTGTCTCTCCTCTCCTCCCCCATCTCCCTCCCCCTTTCTCTCCCCTTTTCTCCCCCACTCCCTGCTGCTCTCATTTCTTTTCTGTAGCTACAGCTTTCCAATTTCCAGATTTTCACCCTTTGGAGGGTGAGGAAAGGGGAGAGGGTGAGAGAAAGGAAAAAAGTCAAAAAATTCCTTATATCAAGATAAAAGAATCCTATGTCTTAAAAGAGAGTGGCACTCGCATACAGTACCAAGATCATCTGTCTACACTTATTGAATTTTCTTAATAATGACTTGGTTCATTGGGGCTAGCTCCACCATGGATACCCATTTGTCCTTGACAAGATCTCAATGCCTTGCTGACCCCCTTTCTTGGAAGAGAATGAAGGTTCAGAACATGTGGTTGTTCTGTATTCCAAAAAGAAGTGAGTTGCTTTAAAGCCTGGGGTGTTTCCTAGTGCAGCAGTAGTAACCATGATCTGGTTGCCCTGAATATAATGGTGAGGTTGCCCTTTTGGAGTGTGCAACTTGCTTAATTGGATTGGGCTATAATTGGTGCCATCAAATTCTAGAGACAGAGCCACTGTTGTTTTTCCTGCCCATCTTTGAGCTGGAAGGGTAACAGTGCACAAATTAATTAATATTGGTTATAGGATTTGAACATAAAAGGGCTTTTTATTGAGTAGTAGCATATGCACCTCTTACAGTCATTTTATTTAGAACTTTCTGAAGAGTAAGACTCAAATTTGCCAATGAAAACAAACAAAGCTTAATGGAACAAAAAAAAAAAAAGTTTTGGTCTACAGAGATAAATCTGAAGTTATTATTGATAGCCTTGTTGAATAGATTTTTGTTGTAGATATGGCTTTAGAAGAGTATGGTGTTGTCTTGGCTTCCTATGAATGAAGAACATGTCTTTAAAAAAAAAAATTACATGGCTAATGTGTCTGGTGTATGAGATGATCTGTGGCAATAATTTATGATAGAACTTAAAAAGTACTTTAGGGGTTGGAGTGAATATTTGCCTAGCATGCATGAGGCTGGCTATGGGTTTGGTCTCCAAGACTACAAAAAAAAAAAAAAAAAAAAACAAAAAAAAAACAAACAAACAAAAGCAAAAACAAAAACCCACCACCACCACAACAAAATCCACAAAACCAAAACACAAGTCTTTTACTTTATGTTGGTGGTGGAGTGGGCATAAATTATTGAGCAGCCAGTCATTTTACTATCACTTTTTTCTCACACAAATGTGTTTAGTTAATGGTTTCTTTCTCATTTGGATCCTTGTGTGAATTGTATTAAGTTAGTGTGTCAAGGGGAACTCCATTGTTGGAAGACTTCTTTTGCTTTTAAACACTTTGCTTTATGTTTTGATTATGCTGGAGACAATTATTTCCTTCATGTTGAAGAATGTTATTCTAATTAAGTAAACAGGACTGTCCATGACTAGGTACCTAGCTGTCCAGGAGTGTTCCATAGACCTTCTACATTAGGTTTAGCTGAAATGCTTTCAAAAAGCAAATTTTGTGGGCCTAGGAATATCATAACTCGGTATGAAGTTTAAGAATCACTGCCCCAAACACAACAAGTCAACGTGGATGTCAATTAGTTTCTGAGGTTTATGGATCTAACTTAATTTCCAGTGTTTTTTTTTTTTTCAAAACTGTGTTATTGTTCAATAAATCTACATACAGTGATGTCAGCCACCTATTTTGCGCATGTGTGTGGGTGTGAGAAAGTGTGCCATCAGTTGTTCATTTTGCCTCCGGTTGTTCACATTGGGAGCCAAAGATTCAATGCACTGGATATTTCCACTGGATGTTTACTTACACTCTCTTTATTTGTATGGCTCACACTTATTTATATTTGCTCATCCTCACTTATTTTCCCATCAGTCAATGCCAGCATAGGCCTAGGGAGTCATTTGTTCTTAATTGATGTGAGTTAGAAAGCTGGGGTGCTTGCCCAGTATCAGTTACTTTTAAAACTGATACCTTAAAGATCTTGATATCCATTAAGAGCCTAGCTGGGTGGACAGTTTGTCTTTCTCTGATGCTTTTCAGCACCTGCTGGCTCTTCACCTTTAATTGACAGATAACTCAGTTATGTTGGTGTGAAGTGACCCATGGTGAAGAATATATCCTTGGTATTTTGCTGCCTCCTCAGCCTTTAGGTAAAGACAGGTTTCTTGGGTTTCAAACTTTGTGTCAGGTTAAGCTTAGATAAATAAGTTGAGATTTCCCACTTAGAGTTAATTAGTATTCCACTATTTTTAGTCCTGCTCTCTAAGGAAAATTATATTAATATGCATGTGTGTGTGAAATTGGGAGATGTTTTCTCTTCCTCAATTCCTCTGCTCACATTTTAATGTTGATCTTCATGAGCCATGATTTCAACCTTTGAGGTTCAGTTGCCAGCACTAGAAAATTGACAGAGGACAATGTGATGGTGTCATAGACACTCTCACCCCTTCAGAGTATGTAGATAAGCTATATAGAAATCCTTCCAAGTGGTTTTCATTAATCAGCGATTTAGTCAAATGTGTACATCCTATGTTTTATAAGAAATGTCAGAGGGTCCTTTCCCAAAGGACTGAGATCATCCGATGAAGGTTCATTTGGTTTCAATGTCCCATATCCTTTTGTAAGACCTTGAAGTTGGCAATGCAGGAAAACAGGAACTCCACCCTAGCTCCATGAATTGCAGAACTGTTGTGTTGGTTTATGACCATCTGCCCATTCTTCCTGTTATGACACAGCTTGCGAACTTTTACTGAGAATGGTGAAAAGCAAATCCCAGTTTCATACAATGAATTGCTGAAGAAGCCTTTTAAAGTGTAGTGTATGCATTGTTTATGGAAGGTGTTTCCTATTGGGTCTAACTCAATGGCACCTACATTCATTTTTATTTAATTTGTTTCTAGGTTTGCCTAGTGTTCACCTTGATCCACCCAAGCTCAGCATACAAAAAGACATACTTACAATTATGGCTAACACAACTCTTCAAATCACTTGCAGGTAAGGATTCATTTAGATTCAGATTTCCTGTGTTGAAGAACTCATTGTTTATTGAGGGAAAAACAATTTCCATTACAGTAGAATTATAATAGCATGGTAGTAATTGTTCGTCAGTTGTGAGGTTTCTAAGCAGTGATGTAATCATGTAAACCACAATGAAGGTCTTTTCTCAAAAATTGTGTACAATTTTGCTGGTAATTTTTCTACTACTCTTCAGTATGCACGTCTCTCTCTCTCTCTCTCTCTCTCTCTCTTTCTCTCTCTCTCTCTCTCTCTCTCTCTCTCACACACACACACACACACACACACACACACACACACATAAAACCAGTACAGAACCTGGCATATAGCAGACCTTCAATGAGTATTGAATAAATAAATGATGTTTGAGAACATCACCTTATAGAATAGAGCTGAAGAAGCAACAGCCATCATTTATTTTACTCAGTATGGCTTTTTGGACATCTTTTTAGTTCTTTATAGGAACTTTATTTCATGAAAAAATTCTGATGGTAGTAGTAGTTTAACATTAAGCCAGTGGTATTACTGAGTGCATGTCCTGTACAGGTCACGGGCTTCATGCTCTGGCTTGCTGTTGGAATGTCTCTCCTCCCACTTGCGAGCAAGAAGTCATACTATTGATTTTTGATAACTGGGAAAGCAGATCTCTTGGATAAGAAGAGAGCTTTAAATTTTGTTTTCTAACCAGAAAGCAAAAAATGAAAACTAGAAGATCCTGGATTGAATGTAGTAGTGATAGTTCACGAAAGACCCAGGGGCTTCTCAGGACTGGTATGCTTTTGGCAGAGACTGTGATGGATTGAGGCAAGGTTGCCCTCTGAGAAGAGCGTTGGGGCTCCACAAAGAATCTTGGACAGCTGATTGCCATTGCTTCACACTTGCAGGATACCAACTGGTCCACAGAATGACACAGATCTGTTTTAGATTGCAGAGTGGAAAGGGTATCCCCCTATTCAGTGGAAGGTCCCCGATGCCCACCCCTTGGGAAAAAACATAGTAGCAGGTGCTGCTTCTTTAGCTTTGCTAATTTAAGACATTTCCCAGAAACATAGGTTATTTAAAATCCACCAAGATTCCACACTCCTTTTTGAAACTGCATAAAAATTCCTTAGAGTCTGAAAAAGTCGTGGAGTGTGTTAAAAGTGACTTCACTGATAGAGCTGCGACTTTGTGGAGATTTTGAGTTCTTTGAATAAGGTTATGTTCTTCTTGATGTTAACTATTTTTGTGGGGTCTTGCAGAGAAAGGCTTTGATAAAATTAATCTGTGCTTTAATGCAGTTTTTACTAGGTCGTTACTAAAGTCCCGATTGGACCTTCGTTCCACCTCCTTCCTTCCTAACTTCATCTCTTACTCTCTGCTTTGCCCACTCTTAACTGGTTACTCTTTGCCAGTAAAGCTGACTTTACTGTTCCCTCTGCCTGAAATACTCCTCCTCTCAATTTTTATATGGCCAGTTTCATCAAGCCCCTTCCTTCCAGGACTCTTTGCTCTCTCTCTTTTCTATCTTCTATATTTTTCGGCATAGTACCAATCCTTATTTTATACAATAAACTTTACTTATATTTTTAAATTGACTCTCTCCCACTAGACTAAGATTCTATAAGAACATTGATTTTTCTTTTTCATGCTGCTGGACTCAGAGGGTTATGGACTGTAAGCAGGGGCTTTACCACTGAACTCCTCCAATCTCTGAAGGCACTGATTTTTGCCTGACTTATTTGCTGCCATATCATCAGTCCTTAACAATGACTTTCACATAATAGATGTTCAATAAATATTTATTGAAGGCATGAATGTGTAAATTAGTAGAAAACTTAGGACTCTTGATAGTTGATTCCTGAAGCTGAGTCTATGGCCTGTTGTCATATGTCAATCCAACTTGTCATTAGTAGGAGGCTCTGAATCTGTCTGCGAGGAGTTTATGTAAGTTTGAGGAACTTTTTGGTTTCTTAGAAGGAGCCTCATGGTGTGACATTTCACATCAATGCCTTCCTGGAATTAATTTTTCAGGGGACAGAGGGACTTGGACTGGCTTTGGCCCAATAGTCAGAGTGGCTCGGAGGAAAGGGTGGAGGTGACGGAGTGCAGTGATGACTTCTTCTGTAAGACACTCACAATTCCAAAAGTGATCGGAAATGATACTGGGGCCTACAAGTGCTTCTACCGAGACACTGACGCGGACTCTGTCATCTACGTCTATGTTCAAGGTGAGTGGTGGAGCAGGATTCATTTCCCACGTTAATTTTCCAGTTATAAAACACAATAGGCACAAAGAAGAATTGAGTCCAACAAAAGGCTGGCTCCAAAGGCTGATTGCCAAGCGGAATCTACAAAATTCTTCTCTCCTGAGGCTTCCTTTGAGAAATGACTCACTGGTTGGGTCTGGAGCTTGGGCCACGTTTCGTTGCTTTTGCCCAATTAGTTCAGCTCTGATCTCTGTTCCTATGGTAAATCTGTGTTCCCCATTGTCTGGGGAGGCTCATAAAAAGCCTTCTGGTGTTTGAGGGAAAAAAAGCTGAGATCTTTGAAATCAAGAAAGATTGGAGAGTGAATTATAGCGAGGTTTCTGTGGTGAGATAGGTTATCTACAGCGGGTAGGCGATTTTCACAAGAATGTATGGGAAAACAACCCAGGGCTCTGGAGTATTTTGTACATAGGAGCTTTATTTCTCCAAATTACACTTTATAAAAAAAATAATTCACATACTTACGTGCAAACAAACTCTACCTCAAAGGGCCCTGTGAGGACAGTATTTCTTTTCTCTGCTCGTGTGATATGAGTTTGTTTGCACTTTGGGACTGACACCAGGGACTCACCTTAGCATCCTTATAATGGAAAATCTAACGTTGCATGTATTTAGTATTTGAGCACAAATTATGCTTTCTTTTATCTTGTTAAAATCTGATACAATCTTAATTTTCTTACATCCTAACTAATGAGATACCTATACTACTGTATCATTTTGAAGCATGTAAGGGTTGCATCATATTTTGTTGGGCTATGCTAAGTATTTTTCTTTTCAGTGAAGGATGGATTTTAAAAGACATTGTGTTTATCTGCGTACATGCAACTTTACATCCCAGGGGATTTGAGGCAGATGAACATGACTTACACCTTTTTTCCCAGAAGTGACTCTTACAGGACAGGAATTTCTCAGCTTTGGGAAACACCCTTGCATATCTCCACTTCCATCTCCGTGGTGCAGTGCCATGGAAGAGTGGAGACCACATCAGAACAACCTAGGTCCCTCCTGAGTTGCACAATGTTTGAGAATGATTTTTGCTCGGGGTAAACACAGTCCAAGATAGTGCCCTCCTCCTCCCCTCTGCAGGATTTGAAAGAGACAGGGCTCAGATCTTGGAGCATTTCTGGCTCCTTTTGATCTGGCAGTCTTGGGAGATGAGGCTCTCTCAGAAGATTGTAAGGATTTCCTGCTTTCGGCCTGTCTGGAAATACTACAAGATGAGCCTCTCCCATTATATCTCGTTATTTCCTTCTCCCCAAGTCAGGAAACCTGGAGACATGTGAAGATGCATTTCATGAGTTACAGTAAATATTTTATTTTGAAAGGATGGGTGGTTGTTTGGGTTTCTTTTGTTTACTTCCTATTTTTCAATTACTGAAAATAGAATTGATTTACTGAATAGCTTTAGTTTTACGTCAAAGTGTTAATTTAGCTTCCAAAGGTTTCCTCTATAAGCAAGTTATGTAATATTTCTCAACGTGTGGATGAAGCGTAGACGACATTGAACAGCACTGATCCCAGCACTATTTGTATATTACTTGCCTTTGGGTATACCATTAAGTTTTGCTTCCTGTCTAAACTTAATGTTCTCAGTTGAGCTATCCAAGATTTTGGCCATGAAGCTTAACAATGGGAAAGAATACGTTGAATTTAGCATTCCCTATGGACAGGTCTTTAATGTGCCCTGTGGTCCCCACCTTACTTCCTTAGTCTTTGACCCCATTCCCTCCAGCAATGGATGGAGCCAGGAAGTAGGCCCTGGCCTCCTAAGATAATGGCTATGGCATGTGGTGGGCTAGATTGGCTGCTTTTCTGTGCTTTCCAGCTGGGAAGGAAATCAAACTTCTGCTGTTACAGAGCATAAGCTGCTTTTCTCCCCTTTGGTTCAATTAACGCTTTCTTCACCTCTGAAAATGCTCAGTCAGATGCGTTGGGCATAGCAAGATGAAATGTTACCTTTGAGCTTTCAAGCATCATCTTTCTCTCTCGGGAATGGAGTAGGTTCCCTGTACAGCATTAACATTGTATGAATAATGTCTGCGTGACATTAGAATCTTTTTTTTTTCCCCCCTCAGTCTTTGACATTGTGGCTTTTCAAGTATTTGTCATTGGAGATATTAATATCCTGCTGAATCTTAAACCAAATGCAGTAACTATTAAGCATTATTTCATAAAGACTCTTACCTTGAATCTTCACAATCTTCAAATGCCAAATAAAGTATTTCCTTGAATAAAAATCTCTAATTACTTTCTGTTCACTTCAAGATTTTAAATTATTTTCAGGGTATTCACATTATTTGCCTAAAGAGAGAAGATGAATTTTTCTTGGCATCAGTAAAATGTGTAGGTAAAGTGTGTATACTTAACTTTAAAATTTAAATTAGATGTACTTCTTCATTTTGAAAAAAAAAATTATAGTGGTCAACATGCAGAACCTATAAAATATGTTCTACTTGTTGATGTTCCTTGTGAAAAGAGTCAGTCTCATTGTCAGAGCTTTCAAATTTTTCACACATGCACATGAACTTGTGCACGCACACCCACACATACATGCTCTTGCACACACACATGCACTCCCATACACACATGCACACCCACACATACATGCACACACATGCACACACACACACACACACACACACCCCTCCTGTAGCATATCTTTGGAGCCAGATATCTCCCAGCAGACTCACCTGTGGACAAGCGTTACCAGTGTGAAGTGTCATTTCCAATCATTCACTTTTTTGGTTGGACTTTATGAACCTGAAAAGTTTATGAACTTTTCTTCCAGGAACTCACTGATGGAATTACATTTTTTTTTCTAGATTACAGATCACCATTTATTGCTCCTGTTAGTGACCAGCATGGAGTTGTGTACATTACTGAAAACAAAAACAAAACTGTGGTGATTCCCTGTCAGGGGTCCATTTCAAACCTCAACGTGTCTCTTTGTGCAGTAAGTTCTATCTTTTCCAATAATCTCTTAGGTTTTCATGATTTCAAGCTACTATTAAGATGGGTAACCCATTTCCAATATCACATCCACAAAGAATTTTAAATAGTTTAAATTTAAATAATTTAGGGAGGGCCAAAATGACAATGAATAAAAAATTCCACTTGCATTCTTAAAAATAAGAGGAATTTAGTGATCACTGTCCACGGCTTTCACTTTGGGATTGAGCTGGATTAAATATTTAATATTTCTTTTTATTACCCAGAGGTATCCAGAGAAGAGGTTTATTCCTGATGGCAACAGAATTTCCTGGGACAGCGCAAAAGGCTTCACCATTCCCAGTTACATGATCAGCTATGCTGGCATGGTCTTCTGTGAAGCAAAAATTAATGATGAGACTTACCAGTCTATTATGTACATAGTTGTGGTTGTAGGTAAGAGGACATTTCCTTCCCATATTATTAATGTCAGACAATAAAGTGTGGCTTTTTGCAGGAAGGTTCTGGAGATTAAGGTACAGTGTGAAGGACAAGGGACATTAGGAAATATATTAACTCAGGATACGGTGCTGGTGATTCATTACAACTACCCTTCCCTATCCTATAAACCCTTGTGCAATTGAGTTTTTCTCCTTTCTTACCAACACAAGAATGAAAAAGGATGTTATTTCAGAACATATATTATGAAAAATTCAATATTTGTGGCATTGCTTGGCATCAATTCTTTTAATTGTGCCTGTTTTATGGAAAGTTCAACAGTTTACTAAAGCTGACGCCATTGGCCTAGACTTTTCTATCCACTGGGTTACAACATCTTTGAGTCCTTCAAGGTAGTGCTGTGTCAATCTCTCTAAGCTGAGAGCTACCAAGTATTTATTGGTGAGGCCCATAGGGGAAAATGATATTACACATTTTGCATCACTTTCAAATAAATTTGGGCCAAGTTCTAGGTTTCTTTTCCCTCTCACTTTCTGTGTTTTCAATTTTCTTGCTCCAGGGTACAAGATTTATGATGTGGTTCTGAGCCCCCCTCATGAATTGGAGCTATCTGTTGGAGAGAAGCTTGTCTTAAATTGTACAGCAAGAACTGAGCTAAATGTGGGGCTTTATTTCAACTGGGAATACCCTTCTTTGAAGGTAACACTAACAATTCAAAGCCAGACCTCTAAATACTTTGATAATAAGCCCCGACAAAGTCTCCTTAAGAGATAGGACCCTCTCTGGCCAGATGCATGAGGGCCTTAACACACACACACATACACACACACACACACACACACACACACACACACACACTTTAAGTGCATTGCAGAACACAGCAAACCACAAAAAAAGACGCAGTACTAAGAATTCTGTTCCACTCTGCTGTAATCAGACTGAATATTCATTTTCTCTAGGTGATTGCATAGCTCCCCCTTTAAGGCCACTTCTCCTTAAACAGTGGTCACATTCGCTTGTGTTTTTGTAGTCCACATGCACCTCCTTCTCCCAGGTGGGTTTTTACATCCTAATTCAGTTGCTTCCATTTATTCTCCTGAATCCAAATGAATTTGCTGTCTACAAGATGTTAAGAGCCCCTGTTACTAACATTAAATAGTTAAGCTTGATTTCTTGGGTCTCTAGAAGCTATTGGTTAATGTTATGCTGGGCTTTGGAAGTTCAGGAAACTCTTTTCTTTCAGCATCAGCATAAGAAACTTATAAACCGGGACCTAAAAACCCAGTCTATTCCTGTGATGAAGAAATTTTTGAGCACCTTGACCATAGACGGTGTCACCCGGAATGACCAAGGGTTGTACACCTGTGCAGCGTCCAGTGGGCTGATGACCAAGAAGAATAGCACTTTTGTCAGAGTCCATGGTAAGTGGTGATCTCCTTGGGAATTATGGCTATACCTAGAAGAGTGAGAAAACGAAATATTCCTGTTTTGTTCTTTCAGAAGATACTTTTGAGCTCTTGCCTGGGAGGTTATATGACCTACAGGTCAAGAGCATAGTTTTGGAATGAGGGTCTTGGTTTAAAATCCCGATTTTCATATATGATGAGTTAATATTGTAAGTGCTCACTGAACATGCTTGTTACAGTTAATTGTAATTATAATTATTACTACAGTAAGCACAGCATTAGTGTCTAAGTTAGTTTTTAAAATTTTCATTTTGCTATAAAGCTGAGAGGCCTGCTGAGTTAAGTATGAGCTTTGCAAATTGGAGCAACTCAGATTCAATTATTTACTGTGGGACTCTGGGCAGAGATACCACGTGGCTCTGCTTTTCCTTTGAAATCTCCTTGATTTTTCACTTATTCTTTTTCATTCATGTGAATTTCTCAGTCTAAATAATTTACATGACTCCCTATTTACAAGCTTTGGAAAGGATTTCAGATCTCATATATGGAAATGCATCAGAGAGAGACGGGCTCTGCTTCTGTTTTTATAGGATTACTCTGTAGCTTATAAGGAATACTAAGCAAGTAAGTAAGGGCAGAAGAAGGGAGACCAGGCAGGAGCTTGTTGCAATAATTGAGCTGAGAGAGGGTGGATGACTTGCACATGGGTAGCAGAGGCAAAAGCAGGGAGAAGTTATCTGATTCTGCCTGTGTTTGCAGGTCAGGTCAATAGGGCCTGCTGATGGCTTCTCTGGCTGTGGGTGTAAGAGCAAAAGAGTGGAAGGTGACTTGAGCTTCAGCTTGAGCAGCTGAGGAGATAATGATGTCATTCCTGAGACAGGGAAGATTGAGAAGGGAGTGCGGTTTGGGCAACCAGGTTGGGTATGATCATTCAGAGATGCAGGTTAAACATCCAACTGGAGATATTTATTATGTAAACCTGGAACCCAGGAGAAGTCCAGACAGGAGATATAAATTTAAGATTATGTAACTGGTACTTTGAACCTGAGGCGAGAGAGGTAGATGTAGATAAAGGAGTAGGTCTGAGGACTGAGTCCTGGGGCACCTCATCACAGAGAGGTCTAATGGAGGTTGTCATGGAGCAGAGGACCAGAAGCACCCACAGGGCTCTGGGCTTGGAGAAGCCACACAGACAAGTGACTATTTTGGGATGGTGGGAGTGTACTGGAGGGGAAAGAAAAGTGAGCACAGAGGCTGGAGGAAAACTGGTACGTGCAGAGAGAGACTCTAGCACTCGGACTCCAAAGGGTTTCACTTTTCACTTGAAATGAAAAACTAAACCAAACGACCATTCGCACAGTAACTTGACGTTTCTGACAATAATTGTTTTCATTTTCTTCTAGCAAAACCCTTTGTTGCTTTCGATAGTGGCATGGAGTCTTTGGTGGAAGCCACAGTGGGAGACCGTGTCAGAATCCCTGTGAAGTACCTCGGTTACCCAGCCCCCGAAATCAAATGGTAACTCTCAGAAGTAAGGGCAAAGCGTTTACACATGAGTGCACACCCTTCGAGTGTGTTAACTTCTGAAATTTCTTCCCCTCCCACAGGTATAAAAATGGAAGGCTCCTTGAATCCAATCACACCATCAAAGTGGGGCACGTACTGACGATTATGGAAGTGAGTGAAAAAGACACAGGGAACTACACTATCATCCTTACCAACCCCATTTCAAAGGAGAAGCAGAGCCACGTGGTGTCTCTGATTGTGAATGGTGAGTCCATTCAGTTTTCCTCTCTGCCCAAGATTTGTCATGCAGAGGATGATTGTCTTTCTAAACTGCCAACCCACCACACCTTTGCCTCCTGCTGCTCACTCACATCATGACTGGGCCTCTGCATAAAACTGAAGGAGGTTGGAGCCAGGATGAGACATAGGCCAGGGGCTCTGGCTATGCTTCCCTGAGAAGCCGTGGACATGAGCTGTTTGGTGGTCAAATGCAAGGTTAAAGTAGATGATGCAATTGTTGGTCCAATGCTGTGACACAGAATACCCACAGGGCCAGTTTGCTCCTGTCTTGGGGAATTGCACACCCTGTCTGTAAATGGGGAAGACTCTTGAGTTTGGTATCATGCATCTGTGACACCTGGGCAGATCCCACTCAGAAGGCTTTCGTGGGGTCACACTGATGGCTTGCCTGGAGTCCAGGATCTGACTCTGAGTCTGTAAAGATAGTAAGCATTTGATTTAAGGAGGATTTAAATTTTTTTTTTTTCCTCACACTGAAAGATATTAAATATTTGGAGTTGGGGAGAAAAGTACTGCTGTAGTCAAGTGAGTATGGGTGGGAGTATGAAGGTGATGTGAAAGAGTTTCCTTATTGCAGGACTTCTCAGGACCTTTGCCAGACTAATGAACATTGCCATTCTCCAGGGGGAAAGACAGAGTATTCAGGATGTAATAAATATATCTGACCAGAGCACTTTTTCTCCCTGAGTAAATCCATTAATGTCTTACTCCAAACATAGTTAGAGAAATGCTTCTCCCTTGTAATTCTTTGTGTTCCTTCCCTACTGACATGCCACATTAAAACTTTAAGATATTCTCATGATGTTAAAGCACTGCCCCACATGTCCTGATACTCCTCTGTATGGCTGCTGAACTTAGCTTTATTTCTTTGTTCAGGGAGTATTTTGCAGATAACAGGTTCTAGAAAGTTGCTTAGAATCAGCCTGGGTAGAGGAGACTGGGGAAGGGAGAGAAACTGGACTGCTGATAAGAAGGACAGGAGAAGGAAATGATCAAGCAAAAAAACACAGAAAGAAATGAACAGCAAATAACCTCATATTATCAATTCATGAAGTCACTAGACACTTGATTAACCCCAGCATTTACGCTGCTATATGAAATAAAGGCAAAAGAGAAGCCAGGTTTTGAAAGTAGAGAGGAAGGGGTAAATCTTTATAGAATGCATCCCTGTGGCCATTAGCCTTGGCTTTCATTCTCTTTCTCTCTAGACTGATTTAGGTTGACTATGATAAGGTCACAGTTTTATACTAATGACTTTGGAACTAAAAAGGAATGAAAAGGGGAAAAAGAAGGGAAGGAGAAAGGAAAGGAAGGAAGGAAGGAGGGTAGGAGGGGGAGGAGTGAGAGCAGGATGCAATCTAAGGATTTATAACTTCCTTTCTAATGCGGTGGATTATCAATGTTTGGTTTCAGAAGTGAGAGTGTCTGGGTTTGTGCTGGGTTTTGCCGCCTATTTGAATGGGTGACCTTGGGCAAGTCCTTGAACTTTTCCATTTCATTTTCCTCAGATGTAAATTGGGGGACAGTAACAGTGGTTGTGAGGATTAAGTGGATTAAACAATGTAATGCACACACAACAATGCTTGGCACATAATCAACATATTTACTATGTTATTCCAACTATTTTCTTTCTGTAGCCTTGCTCTGATCTCGTGAGATTGGGAAGACAGAGAGAACTACCTCTGAAATGCAGATGAAACAAACCGAGGCATAGGGGTGTGATCTTACCTAAAGTCACGTGGCTTTTTAGTTTTTCATTACTACTGGTTTATTGTTATTAGTATGAGTACCACCAGAACTCAAAACTTCTGTTTTCAAATTTACATGTTCTTAGGAAAAGAACGTGGACGCAAAATCAAATGCTTAAAACAGCCAGCTTCAGTAGCGGAAATCCTTTACTTTTCTTCCCCAAAGGTGATTGACAGTTCAAAATTGTTTTTTCTATCTCCAGTCCCACCCCAGATTGGTGAGAAGTCCCTGATCTCTCCTGTGGATTCCTACCAGTATGGCACCACGCAGACACTGACATGTACCGTCTATGCTGTGCCGCCCCCGCGTCACATCTACTGGTATTGGCAGCTGGAGAGAGAGTGCTCCTACAAGCCCAGGTGAGTAGGGCCACATGCTCTATTGCCTGCTAGTTTGCCAAGCTATGCCATGACTCCATTCTGCACAGAAAAGGCCGTCCCTAAGCAAGTTCCTCTAGTGGAACTTAGAATCTCCTTCCATCCTTTTTGTCTTAAGTTTTAGCAGATATTTTGGCTTGGGGCATCCCTCCATGCGATCAGCTAGTTCTCTTTTCTTGGTCCTGATATGCACTTCTCCAAAAGTAGGTTATTTGCTCAGTTTGCTGATTGCCAATCTTTGGCTTTTCTTCTTCTGCCGGTCAATGGGAGACCACCACCTTACTCCCTCTTATGTGATAGAAGGTCCATCTCTCAGAGGAAGTGCTGATGGATGGGAGGCAGCGATAAACCTAGCCCAGCCCTCAGAGTCTCAGGCCCAGCTTATCAAGTCCCAACACAAATCCAGACATCCTTAAGGGAAAGAAAAAAAAAAAAAAAAAAAAAAAAAAACAAACCACCACCACCCCACCACCACCCCAAGAAGTCTACTTCCTGTTGTTGTTTTTGAAATGGCCACTACTAGTTTCTTCTTCAGCTGTTGGCCATTTCCTACACAAAGGCCATGGTCCCTGAAAGAAATGACTTTAAGAAGCCCAGTGGCTTCTAAGTTTCCTTACCTTCCTTTGAACTAAATTAGCCTGAATTGTCTTGTCGATCCAATTTATGAATGGAGGTTTGTTCCCAGAATAGCTGCTTCCCTCCTGTATCCTGGACGAATCTACCTAGGACCTTTTCCTTCAGTGCCGAGGCCTATTTTTAATTGGCGCCAAGTCTTATAAAGTGGTAGGCTGCATGGAAAGTTATTTCTAAGAACACAATCACCAAAGTCTGACCCTTTTCCTTACTATTGATTTGAATAAGGAGGTTAAATCATAATATATCTGTTATCTCTCTCTCTCTCTCTTTTTTTTTTTTTTTTTTGTAGCCAAGCTGTCTTAATGACAAACCAATATACTTGTAAAGAATGGAGAAATGTGGAGGACTTCCAGGGGGGGAATAGAATTGAAGTCAACAAAAATCAATATGCACTAATTGAAGGAAAAAACAAAGTGAGTTTGCAGTTCTTTAATTTGAAAATCTCCTTATTTCTCTTTATTGGAAGGATGGTGTGATAATACGTGAGGCATATTGAAGATTAATAATCTAATAGATAGATGAATAAAATAATAGCATATTAAGTCAGTCTCAAAGTACCATTGACTTTTAGTGCTGCCTTAGCTAACTAATAACTTATCAGAAAAAAAAATGAAATACAGATGCTATTTAATTTTGCATCTATTATAGAGTGATTTCAATTTTATAGATATGAGAATGAGAAAATGTGTATATTATATTAAAACACATCATTAACCTAATGATTTCCAAACACTTTCGTGTAAAGTGTGAGCTCCACACCTGCATAATTATAATTGCATAAATTTGAGGGTGGTCAATGTGGTAGGGTGAATGGGGTAGGCAGGTCGTAGCAATCGTGTGGACTGCTGAATTTTAGTCTGAATACGTGTGCACAAACAAAGCCTGCATTGTTTATGGCCTGGGAATTGTTTTCTCCACAGACTGTAAGTACTCTTGTCATCCAAGCTGCGAATGTGTCAGCTCTGTACAAATGTGAAGCCATCAACAAAGCCGGGAGAGGAGAGAGGGTTATCTCCTTCCACGTGACTAGTGAGTACTCCTCTCTGGAGGGTGGGTTGGATCACTCACAACTAACAAGTGGCTACTAAGCTTGGAAATTCTCTTGTCCTTGCCATTCATGTGACAGGTATGGAGGGTAGGAAGAAGACTGGGCTTTAGAACTGGTGCTTTTGTTCACGAAGTAAAACTCCTCAGGTAGCTCCTGGGCTATGTGTAGTCAGTTCATACACCTTCACTGGGGAGAAGTTTCATGTGGCTTCAGACCACAAGCTGTGTGTCATATGTAGGTCATCTTGCATGCTCATCAGAGTCTAACACAATGCATGGGTTACTAAGGTTCAATAAATATTGGTGGGTTTGCTGTGAACAATTGCTGGGGTTGGGGTTTCTGGAAGCCATAGGAATGACATGGGAACAGTACTGTCCAGTGCTTCTGATTTTTGCCTGTGTGTTCTAGTTTTATGGATAAACCTGAGCTGACTGTACTGGATAAAAATATTTTAGTCTAGCCTAATTAGTTGTAATAAATGTAGATTTATTGTCATTGAGTATTGTGTGTTAATAAGCAACTGATTTTTAGAATTCCATGATACATGATTAGATGGCCTGATTTGGATTTTTCTTTTTTAATCTTAAAAAAAAAAAAAAAAAAGCTGTATTTAGAGCTCAAAGTGGAGATGTGATATATATCTGGGGAATTAATTTACATTTCCAGATTATAAATTTTGGCACCTGAATTGTCCAGTTTGGTTGTCTCTTTGTAGTAAATTGTCTGAGACTGCTAGAACTGAACTTCACTTGGACTTTATGGTGCTTGAAGACAGCAAGAAGATGGTAGAGTACGGTACCAAGTGAAGCCACCATCCTCTAACTATGGGCTTTCTATTTCAGAGGGTCTTGAAATTACTTCGCAACCTGCCAGCCAGCCCACTGAGCAAGAAAGCTTGTCTCTGTGGTGTGCGGCAGACAGAACCACATTTGAGAACCTCACATGGTACAAGCTCCGCCCACAGGCCACCCCCACGGGAGAGCTGCTCACGCCTATTTGCAAGAACTTGGATGCTCTTTGGAAACTGAATGCTACCATGTTCTCTAATAGCACAAACGATGTTTTGACCATGGAGTTCCAGAATGTGTCCTTGCAGGACCAAGGAGACTATGTCTGCTCTGCTCAAGACAGGAAGACCAAGAAGAGACAATGTGTGGTCAGGCAACTCACAGTCCTAGGTAGGAGGCAGCTCTGGATCATTGCCCCAAGTCATCTGGAATGCCATAAATAGTGCTTTCAGGTGCTGTGTGAAGATGATTGTCCTCTAGGAACTTGTGAAGTAGACTGGTTACACACTGAGTCACTGAAAGACCTCAAGGCAGAACAAAGCTAGTAATGAGGAAGGGATGTATTAAAAAGAGAAGATAACATAGCACTTTCTAGCCTTCATGATGGGGGAACTCAGTAGGGGACTCTCTGCCTTTTCCTTGGTCATTTACCTATTGAAATCAACACATTTGTAGAATACTACTATGAGCCAAGAGAATGCTAGAAGTTGGTTCTGATGGCCAAGATGGACAGGATGAGAATGCAGGCGACCATGACAGTCATAGCACAGTGAGCTCTCTCCATGTCCATGAGGATAGGGATTGGTCCCTGTTTTGCATCCTGCTAAAGCTCTAGTCACAGAATACAGTGGCATATACTAGCTGCTCACTGAGATACCTGCTGTGTGGACACTGATGATGGTTTGAGTTTAGACCTAGAAGAGTCCAGGGGAGAGGCCTTTTGTTCACTCTCAGTACCTCTGGGGCATCTCATGTGGTCCAGGACAGCTCAAGGTCAATAAGATGATACTTTTGGTGACCAGAAAGCCTTGTAAATTACTAGCTGGAGCTGCTCTGTACAGCTTATCTAACTTTGTGCTTTACATGAAAGCTGGGCAGACATAGCTCTGTCTCTGGGGAAATCAGGTGAATTTGGAGAGTTTCTCAGTGCCATTTCTTTCTATTTTCTCCTCCTTTTAGTGTCCCTTTCCAGTGCCTAGAATGAATGTGTCCCCGCCCCTCCCCCTCACCATTAGGAAGGTGAACTGCCTAGGTAAATTTATCTATAGGAAAATTTTAAAGGAATTGTGTTTTGCTCAGGGATTTGGTATATTTTAGGAGGCATCTTCAGATAGACAGTCATATATAATTTGCTGGTTTAAAAACTCAGGTGACCGGGCCTGGGGTTGTGGCTCAGCAGCAGAGCGTTCGCCTCACATGTGCGCGGCCCGGGTTCGATCCTCAGCACCACGTAAACATAAATGCATTGCATTGTGTACAACTAAAGTAAATAAATAAATATTAAAAAAAAAAACTCAGGTGACCGAAGAAAAGATATTTTGGGGTCAGATCATCCCCAGGGCCCTTGAAATCATACCACACACATGACCATGCATTTTCTGCTGACATTGGTGGCTTGGCTAGTTTCAAGCTAATGAAAAAATTCAGAAAGAGATGTGAAGGAGGTTCCTGGCTTTGCCCAGGAAATATGAGCTCACAGTTAGCATGTTTGCTTCTTTAAGGATGTCCAAGTCACTGTCCTGAAATCTGTTCTTAGGAATAGACTAGAGTCCTGTACATTGGTTCCCCATGTACTGCACTGAGACAGTCTTCTTTTTCTTAAGTATTGGAGTGGATTCTTACAGCATTCTTCCTTTTGACATTCATTTGATTTGGAGAAGATAGTTCCATAGCATGTGGATGATTTGTAGGGAAAGGGCAAATCTAATTTTTTACACTAGAAAATTTTTTCTATCCTAGAAGAATAGTCAATCAAAGGGGAAACAAATTTAAATTAAAAGCCAGAAATAAATCAAAATGACAGGGAATAAAAATCCTTTCTCAATAAAGAACATTGAATGTGAATGGCCTACACTCAGCAATGAAAAGACATAGGTTGACAAATTGGATTAAAAAACAAGACCCAATGCTATGCTTTTGTTGTACATTTAAACAAATACCAATCATGTGCTTTAAATCCCTGACTTTCCCTCAGGTTATTGTTTTTGTAGTTTGTGTTTTAGTGGAAATAACACTGGACTTTTAGGTTTACCAGGTTCTGTTATTAGTTCATCAGTTTACTTAGTTAAAGAGAATAGAACACGTTGTTTGAACCACCGAACTGTAGTTATTTCATCTAAAAATTAGGCTACTAAACCTGATATGCTCATTCATAAACTGGATAGTATAAACAAATATAGTTTAGTTTATACTATAGTTTACATTATAGTTATAAACTACATATAGCTTGGGCTGGGATTGTGGCTCAGTGGTAGAGCACTTGCCTAGCAAGTGTGAGGCACTGGGTTCGATTCTCAGCACCACATATAAATAAATAAAGGTCCATTGACAACTAAAAAAAATTAAAATATAAAAAAAAAAACTACATATAGCTTATATGTAGTTGCAAATAGTATAAGCAAATTATGTAGAAATTACCGTACAAATATTAGGCATTCGTTGTCTGAAGTCTGGTAATTTCCAAGAGATAAGAGTGGTGGTATTCTAGGATATCATTGGCTAGAACTTTTATTATGAGAGGGGAGTTTCACATGGGAAAATCTAAAAAGGTGCCCCTCTGTGATCTCCAGAAGGAATTGCTAAGGCAGATGTTCAAAGACAGGGAGTGATCTGTCTGAACTTAATTCATTTTGTTTGGCTTTACTCAGTGACCAGCAGGGCTGTCATCAACCTCTGTGTATTTTCAGCTTAGTACATCAACAGGTTGCTGTTCAGCAGTTCATCGATCCTAAAACCATTCCAAAAGTGATGACCACAGGTTCTCTGGTTTTATTTTTATGTGCACAGAGCGCGTGGCACCCATGATCACAGGAAACCTGGAGAATCAGACTACAAGTATTGGTGAAACCATCGAAGTGGCCTGCACAGCGTCTGGGAACCCCCCTCCACAGATAATGTGGTTTAAAGACAACGAGACCCTTGTAGAAGACTCAGGTGAACAGAACTTGCCTATCTCTTTGGTTATAGAATTTTGCAGGAATGTTACCTAAGACCCATATTATTTTTCTTAAGTTAGACAAAAAAATAAAAAGCAGTGTTAGTGTCCCTGGTCTGGCTCATTTCATAGACGTGGAAGCAGAGCACTGGGAGCCTCGAGGAGCTCTTCTGGAAGCCTCGTGGGAGAGGAGTTAGCAGTGGGTCCTGTAGGACTCTTCAGAGTTTGAGAGTAGCCCAAGGTGAAGGGCAGAATTTGTATTTTTAAAAATTTTTACTGAACAACTCCATAGATCACATCATCAGAAATAAGAAGAATTCTTTCCATCCTCTCTTAGGCATCGTGTTGAAAGATGGGAACCGGAACCTAACTATCCGCAGAGTGAGGAAGGAGGACGAGGGCCTCTACACCTGCCAGGCCTGCAATGTGCTTGGATGTACAAAAGGGGAGATGTATTTCATAATAGAAGGTCAGTGTGAAGTCATGGACTCATCACCTGGTTGTTAAGGATTAGCTTGAGTGTATGTAATTCTGATAAACTTTGGGTGGGACCACACTAGTGGTTGATTGTCAGCTGAGTATCTCTTATTCAAAATGCTTGGAACTAGAAGTGTTTCAGATTTTGGATTTTTCAGATTCTGAGATATTTGCATATGCAAATATATACATACATACATATACACACATACATATAAATATATATAAAATAGATATCTTGGATGAGACCCAAATATGAACTCAAAATTCATTTCTATTTCATGTAAATCTCATATACATAAGTTGAAGGCAATTTTATACAATATATTTTGTGTGCCTGTGTTTTGGCTAAGACCCATTGCATGGGGCTGAATATGGAATTTTCCTCTCTTGGTGTCATGGCAATGCTCAAAAACTTTCAGATTTTGGACTTTTGGGTTAAGGACGTTCAACCTGTACTTTGTAAATTTTCATCAATAGGCATATATTCTTTCAACAGAACACATAATGTTTTTTGAATTCTGCTTGTATCACATTTCCTATCCCTACAGTTCTCTTTGTGGAAAAAGTCTTAGCCAGGCAGGGTTAATTCGTGGAAATGATACCTCTGCATTTATTTGGAAAAATGTTAGAATTGTTATCTAATCCTGAAGATCAATGCTGTCCACTAAGTCTCAAGGGTGCAGAGTTTTCATTGGAGTAAGAATAACCAAGATTCAAACAATAGACCTTTGCTTTTCTGAAATGGAAAATGGTGGGTTCTTATGTAAATATGGATGGAAACCTGGGAGTGATGTGAAACCTGGCATTTTCTCAGATAGGAAAAGTAATTTGTGACAGAATACTTTTTCTTAAGCAGTGCATTCCTGTGTAGTTTTTTGGAACCCACCAGGGGAACATGAAACCGTACTGTGTGTGGGATGAAGTAATGGTGCATAAGCGTAGGACAACAGGATGGTGACAGAAGAGGGACCACGGGATTTCTGTGAACTCATCCTAACTTGTCTCTGGGTCTCCATGTTGGTCCCTTTAATCTTTCAGATCCAAGTACTGCATCTAGACATAGTGACATATTTTCAAATCTGTAGGTTTATTACTATTTCATAAACTGCATTGCAAGTAAAGATCTCAAAGGATGTGGTGGTTTTGTCACTTGCAAAGGAATTCAAGTTCTAGGGTGCATCCTAGGGAGGCCTCTCTGTGCTCTGCCTCCCTCTATCAGCTGTCTGCAGCTGGTTACAGATACCTAAGAAAGAACATTGGTGCAGAGATCACAGAGGCTTCTTACCTGCAGAGAAAGTCAAGAAAAAGAGAGGTAGATGTTTAATACTCCAGCTAGGTTCCCAAAAGTTAACATAGAAATACTGATGATACACATCTACAGGCAATTGAAACCTTTGAACTCTCTGCTCTCTCTGTACAAATGGATCTTACATCTCTGTATATAAATTTGAAACCACTTCCTTAGGACCACTGGAGAAGCAAAGCCTACTTCCAGACACTTGGGCTTCGTGTCCCTTTAACTCTTATTTTGCCAACTAATAATTACTTGTGGACCTTTCCTACAGCTTGTGGCCTGATTTGAGCCACACCACTCTTCCCATGGGAGACCCCAAGTGATAATTGCTTCCTTATCACGTCTTCACTAATCACTTATAGTCAAGGGCCTCCTTCTGCATTTCATTCCTCCCACTTGGGGCTGTCCTCTGGAGCCCTGAGCATCTGCAGCTTTGAGCTTTTCCTTTTCACAAGTGGTTTTAAACTCCTCTTCCTAGGTCACACACATCTTGGTGCTCTTCCTGCTGTGCAGGGGTGTGGGGTTGCGGGCAGGGGAGCATATTGGTCAGCTTATGTTGGCCCGATCTGGTTTAACTGTTGACTGGCCCTCTGACTACTGCCTGTGTACCTCCAATCAAGTAGCTTAACCTCTCTGATCTTTTCTGTTTTCTTCTGAAAACTGCAGGTTGTTGAGAGAATTAAGCGGGACAGTATATTTAAAATGCAGAGTAGGTGTATGGTCACAAGTAGCTCTCCGGTTAAACTTTATTTGTTTCCAAATGTGGTCTCTTAAGCAATCCTTTTTCAAACTTCACACACATCAAAACATTGACTATCAGCAGAAAACCAGACTTTATTATCCCCCAGTAGAAGTACTTGTCTTCTCTGTAGAATGTCATCTGTTTTCTTCCCATCAAATAATACTTTCTCCAACCATATTCTCTGTGTGTCTTTTAACACATTTATACTCCTGTCCTTCACTACCTTAGAATTTTATTGCTGAAAGTTTTCATAAGCAATGTTTTTCAAGCTTTATATTTTCCATAGAATGCTCTAGACTCCATGCAAATTCAGGGTGCGTGGTTATTGCTCTCTAGGATTCTTCAGAGTGGATAAGCTTGAGATCTTGTCTTTCAGTACTGAACCTTGTCACCAGCTGTTGACACTCATTCAATTGTGTCTTCCAGGTGCCCAGGAAAAGACCAACTTGGAAGTCATTATTTTAGTAGGCACTGCAGTGATTGCCATGTTCTTCTGGCTACTTCTTGTCATCGTTCTACGGACCGTTAAGCGGGTAACAAAATAATTTCCCTTCTGTCCCATGCATGTTGGTTTTCATGATTAATGAAAGCTGACTGGGGTTCTTTGAGTTGTTTCTTCCCATTGTTATTGGCTCAATGGGCACATTTTTATTTCAATACAATAACATTCTTGCCCATTTTCTTTGGCTAGACCATTGGGCATTAATTGATAGAAGCCACTAGAGGAGAAAAGAGTTTGGACTGTCTAGCGTAATTAAGATTTAAAAACTTAATTCTGCCCTCATTTGGGGAGTGGAGGGGACACTGGCAGCAGTATGATAATAGGACAGCTCTCAAACTCCAAGAGTTTTATTGGAAAATGAGACATCAGGAATGAGGCTCCTATTAAACAACAATAATAAGTACACAAAACAAGAGCCAAACAACAGGGTGTGTGTGTGACTGGAAGGATTGATGCTTTCCAGGCCAATGGAGGGGAACTGAAGACGGGCTACTTGTCCATTGTCATGGATCCAGATGAGCTGCCCCTGGACGAGCACTGTGAGCGCCTGCCTTATGATGCCAGCAAATGGGAGTTCCCTAGGGACCGGCTGAAGCTAGGTGCATTTTCAGTTGCTATCAGTTTGATATTGGGTTTACCACGCCATCTTTTCCTCCCTTAGGGTGATGACAGACCTAGGCTATTTAGATGTCGTCTAGTTCAGAAATGTTAATTCCACCTCGTAAATTTGGGTAATCGTCCCTTTAGCCTCAGAGAGGGAGGGTCCCTGTATAATCACCCAAAGCAGGACCTTTGGAGAGCAGTAGTCATTAGATAACTAATCCAGGACAAGGGAGTGAACTGGATTGTCCATGTTAAACTGGGCTCTATGATCACACTATCTAGTTGGAATCTTTGCACATGGCTTTGGTGCTGTAATAATCCAAGTCCATTTTGTCATTGCCGTTGCTGTTGTTTTTAGGCAAACCTCTTGGTCGTGGTGCCTTTGGCCAAGTGATCGAGGCTGATGCCTTCGGAATTGACAAGACAGCAACGTGCAAGACGGTGGCCGTCAAAATGTTGAAAGGTAAAAGCAAAATCTTATGGCGATGTATTTCTGGTGTCCTGTCATTACATGATGTCAGGCTTGTATCAGTGGCTCTGTGCTTATGTGGGCCTACCGGCAAGCATGCAGCCAGTCTCTGTAACACCTCGTGTGAGCTGGAGAAAGTTTCCTCCTTTGTAACCTCATGCCAGAGTGCATGGTCCAGCAAGCACATTTGGGGATGGATTCACCCAATGCACCTGGAGCTCTTATGCAGGGCTCAGCTGGCACGATTTTATGAGCGGTTCCGGTTATGAGGAAAAAAAATCTGTTTACATTAAAAATTTTTAATACATCATGGTGTAAGATAATTATAGACTCTGTAGAAATAGGGGGAGGAAATTTGATATCAGTAAAAATAGCAGAATACAAAAACAACATGTTCTCTAGAATTGGAAAATATGTAAAAGAATTTCACACATGAAACCTAATTTGCAAAAAAAAGAATGGTTATGCGAAGGAATAAAGGATTATGGGTTATTCTTTTAAAATTAAAAGCTTCGTAAGGAGCTGTTAGTCTGCATAGTAATGGAATTCTGGTCTTGCCATTTTGATTTGGGGAGGGGATGCCTACGAAGTTTATGTGCTACAGCGGTGATGTGCTTTCATTGCTGATGATTGTGCTACGGACCCTTTGCCAGAAGGTGCCCCCTCTCTCCTCATGCCTTTCCTCTCTAGTGGCGAGAGAGGTGTGTACTTTTTCAAGATGGCTCACCAGGCCCTGAGGTGCAGAGCAGGCCTGTGAATTAGAGGGACATGCAGCTGTCTATCCAGGCTCAAATGCATAGCATTAGCTCCGTCAGCTACATGTGCCAACTGGTCTTACTAGCTGGCCCTTGTTAAGGGGCTTGTTGGCACAGGTTGGTTGGAACATCAGTATACACATGGGGAATAATGAAGGCATGGCACCAAAATGGCCAGGCCTCGAGAAGCATAGTAATTCTGGAACATCAAAATCTAGTTTTGTACAATTAGAGAATCTGGGCACAATACTGTTGCGGGCAGGTTTTCTACGACACGATACCAAACATTCTGGGCTCACTTAAAGTAAGAAATTGATTTTGAATTAGAAAATAGAATTTACACTTGATTTTGCAGAAAATGTGCCTACTGTCTAAATTAGGTTACAGTTATATTACTCAGAGAGGGTAAGTTGCACAATTGCATGTACTGGGGAGGGAGCATCAGTTATCCCTGGGTATTACCCACATGGATGATTTTCTTCTTTATCCTGAATTTGTAGAAGGAGCAACACACAGTGAACACCGAGCCCTTATGTCCGAACTCAAGATCCTCATTCATATTGGCCACCATCTCAATGTGGTCAATCTTCTGGGTGCCTGTACCAAGCCAGGAGGTAAGTACCTGTGGATGGTTTTGGATGCCCAATTTTGACACACGCTTCTCTGCTAGTATTTGAGGGAAATGATCACTGTCTACAGCCCTGATTTCCTTAATTTAGAGTACTTTGCAAATTCCTAGATATACTTACATTTCACAGAAATTTAATGAGCACTATAATTAAAATATTCTAAAACTTCCTGCGAATTAAGGAATGTCACATCACTATGATACAGTTTGCTACTTGTGTAAAAAGTATTCAGATTACAAAAACAAAAACAAACCAACAAACAAAAACTCCTCCCAAATGGATCACCTTAATGCTTAAAAAGGAAAAGGACAGGTTTTCATTGGAAATTTTGGTTGATCTTCATGCAATTGCATTTTGGGAAAAGGAAAAGCTACAGCATAAGAGTGCTGGGACCAGCTGATCTCTGTGATTCTGTCTCCAGGAAAGGTTGGATGCAGCCTTCTTCTTATCAATGTAGTGAGCACTTGGGGAGAAACAGGTAGAAATGGGTCTTTCTTGACATGTTGTGCCATTTGCAGGCCCTCTCATGGTGATTGTGGAATTCTGCAAGTTTGGAAACCTGTCAACCTACTTACGAGGCAAGAGAAATGAATTTGTTCCCTACAAGGTATGTGGTTCCCTAACTCAACTTTGCCGTGTTGTAAAATGAAGGAAAACTCAAAGTGGTGTAGGTCAGGTTTTTAGCTGAAATTCTGTGAAGAGCTTGTGAGCAAACTTCTCACATGACTCTTGCTTATAACTTTTGCTCTCACCTTCTGGGGGTACATGTGCTTCTCATGTTTTATTTTTGTGACTTGAATCTCCTGACCCATTACAGAGGGTGCCAGGGTTGGGGAGAAGGCAGTGTTGATTAAGGAAAGGGAAGGAAGGAAGATGGCTCTGGGTTATACTCTCCCCTAGCCATATTTGGCCCAGTGCAGTTCATGTCCCTCTGTCAAGGGCATACCAGTGTTGGAAATGTGTCTGAGTGCAACTTGAAAGAGGAATTTATCTCTTTGAGCTAAAGAAGGAGCTTGGTTTTATGGAAGAAAACCTATTATATACAAAATGTTCCCCACATTTCAGCCCAGCAACAGCATAATCCTGAAATTGATGTCTTTCTTGTCTACTTTTATAGAGTTTCAGTTGTTCCTACAGTTTAAGGACCCATTTTAGGGACCCATTTCATATTTCAAGAATTTGTTTTGTTCATTTGTTTCTTTATAGACCAAAGGGGCACGATTCCGTCAAGGGAAAGACTATGTTGGGGAAATCTCTGTGGATCTGAAGCGCCGCTTGGACAGCATCACCAGTAGCCAGAGCTCAGCCAGCTCTGGGTTTGTTGAGGAGAGATCCCTCAGTGACGTGGAGGGAGAGGAAGGTACCTGCTTTTGCTAGCTGCATGCCTGATTCCCACTCTGGTAGGAACACATGAGGTGGCAGGCATTACCCGGACCTTGGTTATGGCAAAAGGTTCATATTGGAAAGAGATCTGAATTCCCAGGCAACTGCTATTCAGTCTTCCCAAATTTGAAGTGTGAAAGCCTTAAATAAATACCAGGCTAGGGAGAATGGCTAAACAGGGCCATGCTGAGAAATCTGGGTGGCCCAAGTCAGCACTTGCTAACAATCAAACCAATATTGTTAAAATACTGGATCAGCCTTTTTTGGCAGGAAGCCTCAGTGGGAAGAGGTAAGGAGCTCCCTGGGGCCTGAGTGGCTCCCCATTGCTCTAAAAGATCAGCCCACATTGCATACTTCATTGGCAACATGGAAGCCCTTCAGCCCATTCTATGTGGCCTTCTCCAAGGCAGTTTAGGAGCCAGTTCTTGTTGCTACTCCACTCCAAGTGGCTTCTCATTTCTTGTCCTAGCCATACTTCCTCAATGGAGTCTTGGTAAACAGACCTGTCTTTATTTAGCTATGTTCCCAGGGATATCTTAGTGCTTTTTGTGGGTGGAGCTATGGCCTCAGCCTAACCTCCAGGACTTTAGTCAGCTCCAGGACCCACTGTATATCTGCTTTTTTTTCAGAAGGAGCAGAGACAGCTCCGTGGATGTAGACATGGGGCTGCCTGACATCTGGTCCTTTTAAGGTGTGAGTTTAGAAGGACCCAGTCATGAAACAGTGGAAGGGATTCATTTCCATTTTCCTTGTCATAAGTCTACAGATAGAACTTAAACCTAACTTGTTCCCCTTGGACGCTGAGCAGGCAGTGTGAGGTCAGGCCTTGGTCTGGAAGAGAGTGGGGAGGTTGTCTAGACCTCATCTAACCAAGTGGAACCATCTCTGCCCTGCTTCCTCTCTCTCACAAAATGGTGGCCAATGAGCTCAAAACCCCAGGGGATTAAGGTAGGGTACTGGGGTATAAAGGATGTTGGCCTGGAATTTTGCCTCTGTTTGGAAAATGAAGTGGTCTCACTATTCGTCCTTGAAGAGCCCCTTAGCCTTAAGTATAAAAGTCACTGAGGGCCTGCCGTAGTGGTGCACGCCTGTAATCCCAGTGGCTCAGGAGGCCAGGAGAATTGCGACAAAGCCAATCTCAGCAATAGCGAGGCTCTAAGCAACTCAGTGAGATCCTGTCTCTAAATAAAATACAAAATAGGGCTGGGGATGTAGCTCAGTGCCTCCGAGTTCAATCCCTGGTACAAAAAAAAAAAAAAAAAAAAAAAAAAAAAAAAAAAAAATTCACTGAGGGAAAGATTATAGCCTTTTTAATACTTATGAGGTTATTATTGCAACTAAGTTTGTGTTTACTCTGGTATTTACGTCTAGGAAAGAGGTCAAAAGTCTTATCTGACCAAAGTTAGGAGATCATTTTGAAACCCCCATTAATGTCCCAGTGTTTATTTGTGTCAGTTGCACCAAAGTAAAATCCTACCAATTTACGTAAATTCATCTTTCTGTCATGTTCCTGTTATCTCTCATTGTATCCATGGAGGAAAAAACATCCTCACAGGGGAGATTTTGTATATTGACAGCACTTTTTAAGTGTGAGACTGAAAGAAGTAAGTCTGTTTCTGGTATTTTTAATTATCCATTGTAGATTATAGTTTGACCTTTGGTCTTTATCCCAGGACAAAGCCTGGAAAGAAAGAAAAAAATTTGATGACCCTGAATATTGTTGTTTTATTTTTAGAGTTTTTGATATGAAACTATTGTTTATCCCTCTGGGTAGATGAAAAAAGCAATTGCTTAAAACAGCAAATTTGAAAAGGTCCTTTTTTTGCTCCCTGTTCTCTAGGCCAATTTTACCTCTATTCTAGTTCCTGTATTTACCAGTTCAATTTGACTAAAATGGAAAAACCAGTATTTCTCCTAAGGGTATGATGAAGGTTAATAATACTGGGATTCAGCAAACTGACAGAAGATAGAAGCGTTTTTTCTCTGCTTCTCTTTTCTGAAATTTACCTTCCAAGTCTTAAAAAGATCATTAATCTAGCAGATTTAGAAACAAAATGTACCGACTGGTGGGAATCCTCACCTCTGTCCTTCTACCTTTTCTGGCAGCTTCTGAAGATCTGTACAAGGACTTCCTGACCTTGGAGCATCTCATCTGCTATAGCTTCCAAGTGGCTAAGGGCATGGAGTTCTTGGCATCGCGGAAGGTAAGACATATCCGAAGGAGGAGACTGCTCCCTTCAGATCACAGGCATGGATGGAAGGTGTCTAGAGCCAGTCATTGTGTCTGGGGCAGAAATTCCTGCCTCACTTGTAGGATTCATAAAAGAGCTGTTCTCGGGAGGCTCTGTTTCTGCTCATAGGGGGTGGTTAGGGATTTCATGAAATTAATTCATATAATAAGTACTTACTGAGCATCTACTAAGTGCCACGCAGTCTTCTAAGCACCATGTGCTTCATGGAGTTTCCTTTCTAGTGGATGAAACCAACAATAGCAATATACGTGAGTAACGTCCACATCAGGTTAGATAGGAGGATTTGTTGTAGAGGGAAGTAAGCAGGAAGGCCCACAGTGTATACAGGAGAGGTATGTTTGCGTGTGTTTCTATGTGTTTGTACTTTGATTTTAAACAAGGTGGAAGAGGAGGGCTTTACTCAGTGCGTGACATTTGAGCAATGACCTAGAAGAGGTGAGGAGCTGGGCCTTGCAGATATCTTGGTGTAAGACACTCTGTATTTAGTTTATTTTACATTCATCACCATCCACCAAGAAGTATTTGTTAGTAGTATAATTAGAAACCAGGAAGGACGGGCTTTAGATGAAAGCGATTAAAAGAGCTAAAATTAGAAAAGTAGGGCAAACAAAGGCTGGAGTGGGGACGTGACAAGTTACAAATATTCCAAAGGTTGTAAACACCAGGGAGAGGAGAGGGAGGTGGGTGGGAGTCACCACCAACCCTGGAAAGGGTAAGATACCTTGCAGTCAATAGGAAAATGTTTTTAAAACTTCAAATTAATGTTCAGTAAAAGCTGTCTGTTAACAAAATGTGTGGGCTCTGCCCTTACCAGGGAAAGAAAGACTTCAGTGTTTTGTTTTCCAAATTACAGGGAAACCCCTAACCCATTTTCTACCCTGAGGTTTAAAGCCCATCACAGCATCTAGAGCCTCAGGATCTCAGATGTCTCTGATGGGGAACTCTGGTGTCTTCTCACCCAAGGGCAAAGGAGAAAACCAGGGCCTTTCAGGGTTTTCCTAGAGAGAAAGGCCTTTTGCCCTTCTTGCATATTATTATTATTATTATTATTATTATTATTAGCCAAAGCTCACCATTTAGTCAGGCTTCCTTTTGGCAACTAGGAAGGGAATGGGGTTGGAAGGTGTGGGAGTGGGAGTCCTTCAACTTTTTTTGGATCTACCAGATGGTTTCTTGAGTACTACCTGGTTGCTGGGTTTAAAAAAGGAAGTTCTCTGTGGCTAGGTAATATTCTATCGTGTATATATGTCACATTTTCTTTATCCATTCATCTATTGAAGAGCACCTAGGTTGGTTTCATAGCTTGGCTAGTTTGAATTGAGCTGCTATAAGCATTGATGTGTCTGTGTCATTGTAGTATGCTGATTTTAAGTCCTTTGGGTATAAGCTGAAGAGTGGGAGAAGTGGGTCCAATGGTGGTTCCATTCCAAGTTTTCTGAGGAATCTCCATACTGCTTTCCAGAGTGGTTGCACCAATTTGCAGGAGAATATCATGCTAAATGAAATAAGGCAGTCCCCCCCAAAACCAAAGGCTGAATGTTCTCTCTAATATGTGGATGCTAACCCACAACAAGAAATGGCGGGAGGGGAAAAATAGAAGTTCACTGGATTAGACAAAGTGGAATGAAGGGGAGGGAGGGGGATGGGACTAGGAAAGACAGTAGAATGAATAGGACATAACTTTCCTATGTTCATCCATGAATACATGACCAGTGAAACTCCACATCATGGACAATCACAAGAATGGGATCCTAATTAGAATAAGTTATACTCCATGTATGTATAATATGTCAAAACACACTCTACTATTATTTATATGTAAAAAGAACAAATAAAAAAATAAAGGAAGTTCTTTGGTTGGAAGGAGAATAGGAAGTACTGTGCTTTTAGGAATTCCTGGTGTTGCTCAGTCATGCCGGACAAGGTGCTTCTGAATGCACCTGGTTCTGGGAGACAGCTGAACACACTCCAGGTTCAAGGTGGCAGGGTGAGCGACACCTGACCCCCATGACCATGCCCACATTGACTTCAGACTCTCATCTAGGCTTTTCATTCATTTCTCGTGTCCCCCAAGACTCTTAATCCCTCACACCTTTATCCTATAATCTTAGATGAGAATTGTGATAATAATGATGAGAACTGCTTAGTTGTAGGAAGTTAGATGAAGTTAGGAGATAGAAAAGATAAATCCAGAAGCCGAAAAGAATAGAAGGTTTTATTAGAAGCCAGGGTGAGTTCATCTTGCTTTCACCTTGACTTACGATAGGTTGAATTTGTTGTAATAGATGCTTTTTGGGGGGCACGTGGGGAATTGAACTCAGGGGTAATTAACCACTGAGCCACATGCCCAACCCCTTTTTTGTATTTTATTGAGAGACAGGGTCTTACTGAGTTGCTTAGGGTCTCGCTAAGTTGCTAAGGCTGGCTTTGAACTTGCAATCCTCCTGCCTCAGCCTCCCTAGCTGCTATGTAATAGACTCTTATGGTAAAATCTAATACTTTGGAGACATGATGATCCCCTCTGAGAACTGCCTGCCTCAGCCAGCCCAGCTTCAGTCCATGTGGGATAGGGAAATCAACAGAGAGCACCAAACCAACAGGGGCCCTTGTTTTGGACTTCCGTGCATTCATTCAAAATAAATCCATTCGGGGACCTCCTTAGAATAGTACATTTTTAACCATACACAGCACCAGGCAAAAGGGATGTGTGGATGTGACCAGAAACACATTCTTTAGTTGTGGCCTAGAGAAGTCTATTTATGACCCCATCATCACACTATAACTGAATTATTCAACTCCAAAGGCTGGGGCTCTTTATGGAATAAACAGATGTGCATCTCAACGAAGCCCACAGACTTCTTTCCTGAAGTGTTGATAAAAGATCCTAGCCCAGTCCTTGGTAATCAGTTGCTTCTCTGATGTGGGATTGTTTTGAAGCATGAGGTCACAACAGATGTAGAAGAGATCAGCTGTGCAGAGACCTAATATATATACAATCCTCTTTGCAGTGTATCCACAGGGACCTGGCAGCACGAAATATCCTCTTGTCAGAGAAGAACGTGGTTAAAATCTGTGACTTTGGCTTGGCCCGGGATATTTACAAAGACCCAGATTATGTCCGAAAAGGAGATGTAAGTTCCAAAGATGAGCCCTGTGATCTATTAAATTGCGGAATTCAAACGCGTCCCAGCATGCTACAGGACCTGTGGTCAAGAACAGAGGAAGTGTTTTATTCAGTTATTTGCTAATTTGGGTTCTGGTTTCTTGTCTCCCATCCTCTTAGGCCCGCCTCCCTTTGAAATGGATGGCCCCGGAAACAATTTTTGACAGAGTGTACACAATTCAGAGTGATGTGTGGTCTTTTGGTGTTTTGCTCTGGGAAATATTTTCCCTAGGTAAGTTGCTTCTCTTTGTCTCCCCGCCCCAGACTCCCAATAGGATGGTAAAAGTTGATGACATCAGTATGTCTTTTTCTCTCCCGTATTCTGCATCCATCACGTGGAATTTCTGGGAAGCTTTGGGTTATAAAATCCAGAAGGAAAAAAAAGATGCATAGGTGATGAGGATGTTCGAGAATCAGGCTCAGGGCCTCCTGTGAGGGAAAATGAAATCATGTTATGCCCTTCTCCTATTTTGTTCTAGGTGCTTCTCCATATCCCGGGGTAAAGATTGATGAAGAATTTTGTAGGCGATTGAAAGAAGGAACTAGAATGAGGGCCCCTGATTATACCACACCAGAAATGTAAGGCTTTAAAAAGTTCTGTTCTTTTTCCTTGCAAATAACCCTGCCAAGGGGACTTTCCTTTACATACACCTTCCTTTGGGCCTAGTTTGTGTCCTTTCCCCTTGAAGCTCTCCATAATCTCAAGCACAGAATCATTGCTTCTTGAACTAACAGCGTTTTAGTATCCATACTGAACAGCTTTTATTAGATGTAATGTGCTTTCTTTTCTATACACACTTGGACCTCCAAGGATAGGGCCCCAGGCTACAGAGAGACAGCATCTCAGCTCATGGTAGGCTTTTGATAAATGCTCACCATTCAGCTGCTTGTTTTGAGCATCAGATCCAGGAGGAAAAAGGCAGATGATGCAATCAGTGGTTTGCTCCTCTAGGTACCAGACCATGCTTGACTGCTGGCATGAGGAGCCCAATCAGAGGCCCACGTTTTCAGAGTTGGTGGAACACTTGGGAAATCTTCTACAAGCTAACGCTCAGCAGGTTTGTAAGCCTCCATCTGAGAAACTTCTACAAAGAGTACTCAGATACAAGGACTCCTCTGCTCCTTATACTCTCTCAGCCCCTGAATAAGGAGCCTTGATCTCTAGATGTAAGCAACAGCACTTTTTAAAAAGCTGTAATTACCCTTGAGACCCATGAGATCCTAATTCATAATCTGGGAGCAGACCCCTCCTGTTCCTACTTACTTATCTTTTTGTTACCTCTTCAAATATTCTTCTAAAGTTAAAAAAAAAAAAATCTGGTTAATTCACAGTGGAAGGAAATGTAAGTAATTTTTAATAAATTCTGCAGGCAAAACTATATCCCAACTGTTCAAAATAGATGGATTTTCCCCTCTTGGTGAAATCTCAGACCCCACAACTCCCCAATAACACATAGTGTGGCCTTTATCATTAGAGAGTTTATCTCCAGTCAACATCTCTTACTACAATGGAAGCCAGTTTCCTCCTCCTTTTCTTTTGAACAACTGGGGAACAATGAGTCAGATCTGTTTTTATCAATAAATCTTGCAAGCATTGAAACCTATCTAATTACCTTTGCTTTCTTTCTCTTGAGAAATACTGTGAAATTGTGCCATCTTTTTGTCAGAAGACCCATTTCCTACCCATTTCTTGCTGTTCTTTAGACCGTCATCCCCTTTTCCATTGCGTTGAAGGGCAGAGGCTAAAATTGGATGCTGTGCCCTTTGAAGGGCTTGACTCACGGTGGAGAAATGATTTCTCTCCTTCTCCACAACTGTGACCTCCTTGTCCATGTAACCATGACTCTCCGGGGCCCCTAAACCCATCTTGTGTTTACTCCTTGAATCTACCTTCCTGCACACGTATCCCTTCCAAGTGTCCTTTTGCTTTGACAAATCGTTTTCAATATTGTCTTAAAAGTCAGTTCAGTTGTTAGGAGAGCAACACACTCATACCCAAGAAGCCTTTGTTTTTCATGAAAAGGCCCTTCAAGGACTGAAGCCATAACAATAGTGCTCCGTGTTTATTGTTTCAGGATGGCAAAGACTACATTGTTCTTCCAATATCAGAGACTCTGAGCATGGAAGAGGATTCTGGACTCTCTCTGCCTACCTCACCTGTTTCCTGTATGGAGGAAGAGGAAGTGTGTGACCCCAAATTCCATTATGACAACACAGCAGGAATCAGGTACAGTATACGGCCAGCTTCCTCTAGGGGGCTTCAAGGCCATCTCTGGGAAGGGGCATGGAAGGAAGACATTTTATAAGGCTGCCACATGCATCACACCCCAGGGCCCTTGAGCCCTGACACTCACATAATGGGCCGTGCTCCTTGAGGAGGGTCTGGGGAGGTGAGTGCTTGCCCATCTGTAGCCCACGCTGCTGCCCAGCTCTCTTCCTTTAAGAATTCTAAGCCCTGCAGCTGCAAATAGCTGGAATGCCACAGTTTGTTAATCTCCAGAGAGAGACACAATTTTACCAAGACATCTGTATTGAAATCATCCCCGTGTATGCTTTTATTAATGTGAATTAAATGGCTTAGGAGAGATTTAGGGAGGAAGAGTTCTCTGCATATATGAAAACACATGTATGGCTCTCTGATGAGGACACGGCATGCCACGGGGCTCTGTCCTGAGTTAGAGTGGACACTGCATCTTAGAAGCCTCTCTGCGTCTGAATTTCAGCATTTTATTTGCATAATGGGACTTTCTGGGCTTATTTAAAACACATGCTCTGCAGTCTGGCCCTGAGCTGTCAAGGGGCTCTGCGGGCGGCTGCCTTCTTTTCTGTCTCCCCGCACCTGCGCATCAGGAAAGAGTTGATGTGATTTTCTCTAACATAATATTAAAATTGCCTTTACTAAGGCGGGGACCACTTCACTCTGCTTTTGGTGTTTTTTCTCTTTTAACTCGGCCCAGCCCTCCCTCCTGTGTGCCAAGGCCGTGGGGTGGACAAGGGGCTCCTTCCTGTGTCATCCAGCTCTTGGCCAGGTTGCCACATCCCAGGAAAGCTGAGGAGGCCTCCTGGAATCCTGCAGGGCCGCGGGAGCCCTGTGATCAGAGAAGAAAGCCCCGAGCGGTTAGAAGCCAGCCAGTGAGCCGCCTGCCCCGTTCCATTGTGTCAAGAGCATTCTGCATTTTTTGAATAACTTTTCCATTATTATCAGATTTTGCCCACGTGACCACTCAGAGTCAGGCAAGGTAGAATCTGTGATCTCTTTTGGATGTAGATGTTGAACGTGAGGCTCAGCCCCATGGCCTGTGGGCAGTTCAGCATGGTGGTTAAAGATCTAGGCCTTAGAGTCAGATAGAGCTGGGTGGGACTCCCAAGGCTGGCTTTGAGCACTCCGGGACATGTCGCAAATAATATCACCTCTCCCTCAGTTTCTTTATCTGTGAAATGAGGTGAGGCAACTGGTGCTGTTTGAAAATGATTGTTGGAAGAATCACATGCTATAATGTATTTCTAAGCACCTGGCACTTGAGAGCACTTAATAAAGGACAGCGATTAAGTGAGTTACTTACAGTCACATCTTTGAGACAAACCCAGTTCCTCTGATACCTAACTGCTGTTTTCTCCTGTGCCAAGGAGGCACCCTCAGAAAGAAAGCTTTTTCCAGGATATCTACATTTAAATCATCCCCACATAGGCTTTCCTACTGTGAATTAAATGGCTTGGGAGAGACTGGTTTCACTCCCACATATACAAATTCCTAGTTCAAGTTCATCTGGCCTTCTAGCCTGATCCAAGTTCCTGCAACACTGTTATTGCTTTCTCCTTCATCAGAGAGCCATTTGATGGGTGAACTATATTCCGAGTGTTTCTGTGACCAAGTAGAGTGGAGATCCAAGCTGGCAGCCTCTTGGCTCTCCTGGGCGCTTTGCATACGGCGCTGAACAGGAGATGAAGTCATGTGTGTGTGATGGAAGTGCCAAGTGCGATGCTGGATCTAAAAAAGGGCTGCTAACATTTATCCCCAGAAGCATGGACAAATGTGACACCATCCTCCCGGCATAGGCCTGGCTCCTATTTTCTGCCTGTACATCTTGAAGTGGTCTTCCAGTGTCGTTTCTCTTTAAGCCAGCCATAATTTTAAAAAAATAAAATGGAAATTGGAATCTTTTGTCTTCATTCCCTCCCAACTCTTTCTACCTCTTTTTCTTTCATACAAATAAAACTCACGCTGACCTTATCATCTGCGAGGCATCTACACACATGCACTTCATCATGGGGTGCTGCTTCCTTGGGGAGAGTGCGACGAGGCTGGGGTACCTCTCCGGGACTTGTTCTGTTCTCTCCAGCCAAGTAGAAAAGCTGATTTCTCACTTGCTTTCTCCTTATAATTTTCAACTCTATCACATTATAAATAGAGCTGGACAGAGACTTCACTGCAGGAGCCAGCCTCCTGGTTCGTTCCCCTTTAAACTATCTGAAAAATATTTGTTCAGCATTTATTTAGAGAAGAGGCTGAGAAGTGTGTGGGGAAAGGACCACTTATGTCTAGACTTAGCTTTGTCCCTAATTTCCCCTGTAGGTCAGCTCTGGCCCCAAATTTGCATGCTTCCTGCAAAAAACACATAGTCTTTGGATTCATCTCTTTGAGGTCAGTTTGGGGACCATCTGTGGTTACTCTGTCATTTCCTCTGGGAGTTTCATCTCCCACTCACAGCAGTTTATCACAGATTTCTTTACAATTCTCTCCCAAAGAAAGGCTTTGGTGCATGCCATTTTCTTCATTCTGGTTAGTTGCTGGTGGTGATTAAATGCCTCTGGTAGATTGATGTCTGGGACAGCCGGCAGGGCTGGATTTGGCTCTGAGGTTAGGCTGCTTGGAGTGGGACTGTCCTTTCTCCACCTTTCATCTGTTCCACTCCCACACTTACCCTTCCTTTTGCCCTCTACATGATTGATGCACACATGGGTGTGAGAAGAGGGCTGTGCACATAGTAGGTGCTTAATAAAGACCTGAATGGTCTTGTCTCTCACTCTCTTCTTCCTTTTTCTTTCTTTTTCTTCCAAGAGAATCAATGTGGAGTGGGGAAGAAAGAAACCACTTTCTTGCAAACCTGAGTTCGAATCTCCGTGCTACTATTTATTAGCCATTTTCTCCTTGAGCCTCTGCTTCCTCATTTCCAAATGGGAATAAGAAGTTCTATTTCATAGTATTGTGAGGAGCAGATGCCATAGTGCCTGTGAAATGCTTTGTCTACGGTGAGGGATCATGCTACTTTTTAAAATAGTGGGCTTGGAATTCAAGGAACTGAAGGCGGCTGCGTCTTTCCCAAGCCCACTGGTGCTGGCTGGTTCTACACCCCTGTGTCTCTGGAATCCCTTCACATCTCCAACTGTGGGCACCCTTTCTTCAATCAGCCTGTCCTTCTTTCTCCCAGATAAATGCAATGTTCCCTAGTTAGTCTCACTGCCTCTGGTCTTACCTTCCTAAAGGGCATACCTGACCGTGTCATTCTTGTGCTTAAAATCCTTGTCTTCAAAATAGTATTCCAGACATTCTGGTTTTGTGATTTTGGACATGTTCCTTAACCTGTCTGGGCCTCAATTTTCTCATCTGGAAGGCTGAGTTGATAATACCATCCCTGGAGTATTTACCCACCACCGTTGTGAAGATGACGCTTGCAGAGCCTTCAGAGCAGTGCCGGGCGTGTGGCAGATTGTCAATAAGGCCTGAGTGGTTGACTATAGTACTAGTAGTTTTTGGCAGCTACGATTTTTGGGGACTGGACTTGGAGAAAATTGGCTGTGCTTGTTCCCTGCACGTCATGTCCTTTTTCTGTGGAGTTCCCAGAGTGAGGGTGTCACTGGTAAACTTCGTTCTCCCCTCACTATGGGGAGGAACCAGTCCTGGGGAAGAACTCTTTCTTCTTCTCAGCTTCCAGTCTCCTTTGGCCCAGAATCTGTGCAACATGTTTTAGAGGTCACTTGTGATGAGAAGTAGGTGGAGATGAGGGAAGACTTGTTTACTGTCCCTGTGAAAAGCTCCCCCCTTCTCTCCACCTGGGGGCTGTCAGTGGTTTTGCCTAGACTCACCCAAAGCCTTGTGTCAGGGGAGGAAGGTCTCCCTGGAAAGAGGTGATCTGCTGCCTGACAAGTCTCATTCTTTGGGCCCCTGAGGGAAACTGTCACCCTTTGGAATTGAAAAGGAAAAAATAAGCTTTGGTTGATAAAGGGTTACTCTTCCTACCAACGCTAGGCCCAGCATTTGCCCTGTACTTATCAATGATAGACTTTGAAATACAAATATCTTAAAACTCTCAAGCCACTGCCCTTTCCTGAGAAATGCTACCGTGGGGAATAGAAACCGTGGGTGGTGAGACTCTGCCCACCTTCCCCGGTGTACACTAGACCCCTGTCATGCGCAGAAGGAAGGGGTTATCTTCAGATCACTCCTGAGTCAGTCTCCTTTAGGGAGAACAGCAGGTGTTTTTCTGCCCAGGTTGCTCTGTGAACATTATCTAGAACAGCTTTCTAGGAGATGGCTGGAAAGATGTGAAATACTTGGTAAAATATCTGGAGCTCAATGGGGGAACTGCATAGGGACAGGGCCAAGGAGAAGGTAGTTGATCACTCAGTCTGCTGTTGTTTCTGGAGTCCAAGTACCGGACCTCAGAAGCAAGATTCAAAGGAACAGGGCCTCCCCTAGGTTCCGCAGTTATATTATACTTTCAAATGGACTTTCACAGGAAATTAAGCCTTCAGTGTGTGCTAGCAGAGAAAGATTTTTGTTTTGTTTTGTGTTTCTTTTTCTAAAGGATGTTTTGAAGGTTGCTATTAAACTTGTGGTTGAAAGATAATGAATTTAGGTATTGCTTGTGGTATCTGCAGCCAAATATACCAGTGCTCAAATATAAATATTTGTTCTTTTGCAGTCAGTATCTGCAGAACAGTAAGCGAAAGAGCCGGCCAGTAAGTGTAAAAACATTTGAAGATATCCCATTGGAAGAACCAGAAGTAAAAGTAATCCCAGATGTAAGTACATCTTTTAAAAATAGTCTTAGAAATAATACCAACGATGAAACACTAGCTAGATAAATATTAGCCTAAGCATTAGAGTCTTGGAGCCTCATTATAAGGCTGTCCTTGAGAGTTTGTATCATGGGGTCATTATGGAGATGGAACTTGGGTGTTTTCATAAGAACAGTGCCTGGTCTGAAGTTCAAGGTAGTCTAGCTTTATGCTCGATTTCACTTAAGTGCAAAGGGATCCTGGTGAAAAAGAGGGATGGAAGCAGGCATCCTCAGCTTCTTCCTCCATTTTATCTTCTCCTTGGCCTAGCAGTGGCTTCCTCAGTATCCTGCACAGTTTCTGCCTAGGGTAACTTTACCTTCCTTGGGAAGATGTTGGAGCATACTGTCTGATAGATGGGTTAAGAAACCAGAATACACTCAATCAACTGTGCCATCTCAATGTCTCTTAAAAAGGACAACCAGACGGACAGTGGTATGGTTCTTGCATCAGAAGAGCTGAAAACTTTGGAAGACAGAACCAAATTAGCTCCATCTTTTAGGTAAGACACAGTCACATAAAAAAATAAAAAAAAAAAAAAAAAAAAGACCATTTTCAATAGGAAGTTTTGGAAGGAATTTGGGACTTCTAATGTAAGTGCAGCTTTTCCTTGTACTGTCTTTGATGGTTGGGGAAATTAGCATCCTAAATTAGCAACCTAACAGAGAACAGCCACAAACCAGACAATGAAATTAAGTGACAACTCTAAAGCATATCCAAAAAAATAAAGAAGATTTGGTCAATTACTATGACCAAATGTGCAAACACTTGGGAGTTTCTGTTATGTAGCCAGTAGTTTATATGGTACTGGCTATATAACAAAAGGATCCTTGGATGTGAGCCCTGAGATATGATTAAAATCTTTGTGGACTCTGAAGAATTTTCAAACTGGTATATAAATGAATGCATCTGTTCTTAAAAAGTATGGTATATCCATAGATACATATCTTTTTCATTAAGACACTTAAATGCTGTTGTCTGAATTATTGAGTATTTAACTGTGGGAAGAGTATTAAATTTGACTTTGACTATAATCTCCCCCATATGGTTCACTAGGAATATGTTGTTGTTTAATAGGTGTACCTGCTTTTAGCATAAAATATTCATGAAAACCTATATTTATAAAAGCAATAGAATAAGAGTAGTTATTTATTTGCTAGAGGGTTCACTCTAGGTAAGAACAGAAAGTGATTTTAATCTACATAACTGCTGTATAAAATGGGAACACCCATGGGTTTTTAAGTGATGCTTATTGCAATAATAGTAATAATAACAAATGTGATTGTGCGATTTTATTGTTTTCTTTAATGCCTAATAAGAAATTGTGAGAGACAATCATATATTTCACATATTGATTTAAAATATTTATTGAGTAGCTGCTATGTGCCAGGCACCATACCATTGCTTGAGACACTTAAACTAGTTTTACTGTGACTAGATTGAAAGAAAAATTGTATTTTCAGTTCTTTGAAATAACTTAAACCATATGTGAACACAGAGTTAACAAAATCCATTTTTTGCAGTTTTGAACATGAATAATTTAGGCAGAACGTCTATTAAGGAGAAAAGACATCTTAGAATGGCTTGAGAAAGTGTAAATCCTGAAGTTTTGGATCCACATAGCCTGCATTTCTAAGCTTTGACCTTGTTATTATGCCATTGAACACATTATCCAGTTGCTGCTGAGTGATGGGGGCCTCAGTCCATCCAAGGAATGTGGTTTTGATGAGCAAAGAGCAGTTTTTGACATGTCTGGCTTGATTGCACACACGCTTGAAGTTATTAAAGTTTAAAGTTGCTCAAGAACTTTATTAACACCCTACCCATCCATGCCTTGTGGTCCTCTAATTGACAGAATGGGGGAAACACAAGTGAACTTGTAGAACATCCCAGTTTCCTTTAATTTCATGAAAGAGGCCCATTGGCTGTTATCATTGTATACAAACTTGTCAATCTGCAAGGCCATAAAAATCTTCCATTGGTTGGAGCCTGTGCATAACTCAGCAGAACTGCCTTTCATCTCATCCCGGGCTTGAAAGACTTGGACCCGAACAAGAGGACTTATCTGCATCTACTAATTCATGCTAGTACCTGAAAATAGACATTGTCTGAGCAAACCTGATATGCTGATTAACAAGTGAGAGAGATAGGGAGCTGGTGTCTCCAGGGAGATTATGGCCCACGTGGAGCTGGGAGTGGGGTTAGGTGAAAAGCCAAAGAACTGTCCCCTGTCTTCCAACTCACTTGCTTGCCATTTCTTCCACAGTGGAATGATGCCCAGCAAGAGCAGGGAGTCAGTGGCATCTGAAGGCTCAAACCAGACCAGCGGCTACCAGTCTGGGTATCACTCCGACGACACAGACACCACTGCGTACTCCAGCGAGGAGGCAGAACTTTTAAAGCTGGTGGAGGTTGGAGTGCAAGGTGGCAGCACAGCCCAGATTCTCCAGCCTGATACCGGGACCACATTGAGCTGTCCTCCTGTTTAAAAGGAGGTCCCCATGCCCCCCACTCCTGTAAATCACATGAGAGGTGCTGCTCAGATTGTCAAGTGTTGTTCTTTCCACCACCCGGAAGTAGCCGCATTTGATTTTCATTTCAGAAAAGGACCTCGGACTGCAGGGCTAGTCCTCTAGGCATTTCCTGAGAGGTTGCTTGTGACCTAAGAATGTGTTTGTGTCTTCTCCCAGTGTTGACCGTATTCTCTTTTTCATTCATTTAAAACGCGTGTATAATGCACCCTAACTGTGGGTCTTGCCATGGATTAGAACAAGAGACGCTCTAGGAATGGCCCTCCTAAAGAAGTGCCAATACCTGGGGAGTGGGCATAACTTTAGAAGATGAACCAAGCAGTGTAGGTGTGTTAGGTGCTGGAGGTGGGAACGATTTGCAGGGCTGAGTCCGCCTGCGAGGCTTTGTTGAGCACCTGGGCTGCGAGTCCCCTTCAGGTGTGGGACCTGGACCCAAGGAAAGGAAGATGCGAGCTTGCTTTGGAGAGAGCGCGGAGCCTGCGGATGCACTGTGTGGCGCTGGGGCAGTGGCACGTGGTCCGCTGGGGAATGTAAAGCCTTCAGCAAGGTTTCTGGTTTTAGAAGGTTGCGTGCGCCTCACAGTTGGGCTAAAGGCGAGTTCCTGGTGCTGTTTCCGACTCCTGATGAGAGTTCCTTCCGGACCCTTACGTGTCTCCTGGCTGAGCCCCAGGAAGGAAATGATGCAGCTCTGGCTCCTTGTCTCCCAGGCCCATCCTTTATTCAGAGAGCCACAAAGAAGGGACATTCAGCCCGAGGCTCCCTGTTGCGTTGATGGACTCTGACTGTACCAACCAGTTTCTGGTTTCTTCTGGGTGAATGCCCACATGTATGTCCTGATGGGATGTGTCCAAGACTGAATGCCTTCGGTTCAGTGTCCAGCCGTGGTGGCAAAGCTACAGGAAGGGTTTACCCTTTGTTCCCCCATCTCACCCCCAGCCCGTCAGTATTTTAGTTATTTGGCTTCTCTACACTCCAGAAAACCTGATTTGGTTTGTTCACTCACTGAATGATTATTAGCCAGGTTTCAAAATGACCTTATAGCCAAAGTTATAACAACATCTATTGTATTATTTAGACTTTTAACATATAAAGCTATTTCTACTGCTTTTGCCCTTGTTCTTTCCTTAAAAAAAAAAAAAAAAAAAAAAAAAAAGAAAAGAAAAAGAAAGAGAAAGAAAGAAAATGTATTTTTTCATTTGGTACCATAGTGTGAGACGCTGGGAACAATGACTATAAAACATGCTATGGCACATATATTTATAGTCTGTTATGTAGAACAAATGTAATATATTAAAACCTTATATTATATATAATGATCTTTGTACTTTTCACATTTTGTATCAGTATTATGTAGCATAACAAAAGATGTGATGCTTTTGGCAACTGACATCATTTTTATTAAAAAAAAAATTGAAACATTTGAATGAATCCTTTTGCAACGTTCACATATACCACCCTATCATTTTTCTCATGCCAAAATGAAAGAGGAGGAATTAGACATAACGTGTTTGTTTTCCATTTTTACTTGTTCCTTTATTCTTCTTATAAAGAATATTTCTGCAAAATGTTTATATACTTTATGAACCAATAAATGTATTCATAGTAAAAAAATATAATGGTATACTATTATCACAACCATTTTGAGGATAAGAACCTCGGTTTGGAGTTTGATTGCTCCTTCCTCCCTCTTCTTCACTGTGCAAAGAATTTACAACCACATTCTCATTGTATTCTGACAGCTTTTGAGAATGTTAACATGTGGCCTGAGAGGTATGCGATTCGGTGGCCTCCAGTGAGCCCTGTGTCTGCTAGAATAGCTGACCTCAAAGCTCAGGGGTTGAGAAATCCTGAGACAGGTGGCCAGAGCTCAGGGAAGCATGGACCAGGCGTGTAGTCTCCAGCAACATTTACTCCATACTTAGAGAGTCAGAACACCAGGTTCCTTATTGCCATTTTGAATGATTGTCTGAATTTAGTTAGCATGGTTATTTAACTAATCATTGGCACTGTTAAGTGACCATATCTTTTGTGGATTTTTTTAAATATAAGATTTTGAAATATTTGCTGGGCACAATGGTACATGCCTGGAATCTCAGAGGCTCTGGAGGCTGAGGCAGGAAGATCGCAAGTTCAAAGCCAGTCTCAGGAATAGCGAGACGCTAAGCAACTCAGTGAGACCCTGTCTCTAAATAAAATACAAAATAAGGCTGGGGATATGGCCCAGTGGTTGACTGCCCTTGAGTTCAATCCCCAGTACCCGCCTTCCCCCAAAAGATTTTGAAATATTTATCTAGTCAAATAGGCCTCTTATTATTTTTTCAAAATGGCTTCAGGGTTTTTATCTTAAGGAAGTTTTTCTTAATTCTAAAATAACGCCAAATTCTAAATTTTCTTTTTTACTGCATTTAAATTCAATGAATATTTATGTTCTGCATAGAGTGAGGTAGGGCCTAAGTTTATTAATTTTTTCCAAGTACGTTGTCAACCATAGCACCACTGCTGGGGAAATAGCCCTCTTCTCCCTGTGGTTGGAGAAATGTGTATGTTGTATAATTTTTCAATCCATATTCTCTCACCGAGACATTCTGCATAACTTGATGAGGAGAAGAAGATGACTGTGCATGTGTGTGGTTCTTGGGGACAGCATTTAGCAGACTGTTCGAATGACCAGGATTAGTAGATTAGGGTCTTCTGCCAACCTTCATTAAACCAGGAGCTAGGTGGTCTGAAAAGAGTTCCTCCTCTGCTCCTGTTATTACAGCCTCTTCTAGCAAGTGAATGGAAGAAGAGCCTAGGCTCTTCACGATGGAAAAGACCTCATATAAAAACATGGGATTTTTCTTCACTTTAGGAAAAAGAAAAGATTTTGTTTTTCCTAAGTGGCTCCTGGCTTTGTTTCCAAAGTTAGGAATTTGGATTCAGCTGAAATTTCACACTTTATTAAGGAGTGCTTCCTGCACCTTGGGCAGAATGATTAGGGGAGCGGTTTGGCCTTCTCTCCCCTTGCTCTGTCTTCCACGTGTCTTGTTCTCAGCTCTTTTTTTCTCTTCTTGCTTGCCCTTGTAATGAAGAAAACTTTGTGGCTTTTTAAAGAGCTTCCTGTATGGTCTTGTTTGCAAAGCTTTAATTGGAGTCATTTGGTGTGTGAGAGACGAGGCCACACTCTTTCCTTGGCTTCAGCCTCCCTCTATCTCCCTCTTCTCAATGCCTTCTGTCTCCTCTTCCTCCTTTTCTCTTTCCACTGACCTTCTTTTCCTCTGCACCCCATCCCGGCAGCCCTCCTCCTCAGCATCACAGGAGAGGGGAGAGTTGTGGAGAGATTCAAGTTCATTACTCCAGGACCAGATTTTCCCATCAATGCAAATTCCTTTATCCTTTTCAAGGACAGGAGAAAAAGAAAGGTAAAAATCTCAAGCTCACAACTTTGTAGTTGCTAACTTAATCCAATTATACTGCCTCCCCCTAAGGGAGACATGTCTTTCTACTCTGACTCAGATATATATCACCAGATGATACAGAGTAGGAAAACCCAGAAAGCTGAAGTCTTCGGGTGGGGGTTAGGTGCAATGCTTTCCCCATACATCTTTCCACATTTGCATGTCCTTTTTCCCTTAAGGACAGTGGGCATGTCCATGCATTCTTGGGTAGGCAGTGAACACAGCCCAAAGAGGTTTCTAACTCATTTTGATACAATTGCATTTTAAGTGACTCTTCCACATTAAGGGTTTAGACATAAGTAAAAATCTGTATAGTTTTTTTTTTTTAAGTAATTTTAAATTGAATGCTTGGAAAAGATGCAGGGTGTTCCTAGGTGATAAAATTATTCATTTTGATTTTGATTGGAAGAGAGAGAAGTGGTGGAATCTGGGAGAGCAGCCCCCAGGCAAAGAACTTCAATACTGAGTTTTGGCCTGAAGTTCTGGAGCTAAAGTAGTAGATAGAGCATACCAAACCAGAAGTCTAACTCAGAGATAAGGGCTCTGAGTCAGGACAACATTTTCAAATGAAAATCACTGATAAGACAAGGATTACAGTAAACTGTGGTTGACATCAAGTGGATGTTAGTGAGAAATCATCAAATTGTACCTTAGATTTTTCTTTATGACACATGATTTTCATGTAACTTTTAATGCCTCTAAAATAACATCAAATTTAGTAGTTTCACTATTTTTTTTGTTTTAGTTTAAAAATAAAAGGATAAAGAGAAAATATGTAGTTTGATTTTTTTTCATTTTAGCTTCACCATTTGTTTATACCCAGAACATATAATGATATACTTACTTACCAGAAACTGGTGTCAGCATACCCTCATACCTTAATTGCTTGAAGCTCTCAACTTTTAGATAATTGCAATAGAAAAAGAGCAAGGAATAAGAGAACTGGCTTTTGCTCTAGTTTTGTTCCATTTTTTTTTTATTCTGCTTGTCTTTTCATTTCTTTGGAAAGTAATATTTTGGGGAATGTCTTAGTCTGTTTTCTGTTACTATGACTGAATACCTCGGACTGAGAGATTTATAAAGAAGAGAGGTTTACTTAGCTTATGATTTCCAAGGCTGGGAAGTCTAATATCAAGGCTTTGGCTCCTTGTGAGGGCCTTGCTGCATCATAACATGTCGGGGGCCATCATGTGGCAAGTCAGAGCAAGCCTGGAGTCTCTCTCTCTTCCTCTTTCTACAAAGCCACTAATGCCATCAGGAGGGCCCCAGTCTTCTGACCTCATCTAATCCTAATTACCTCCCCAAAGTCCCACCTTCAAATATCATTAACATATGACTTGGGAGATTAAGGTTCTAGCTTATGAACTTTGGGGACAAATATTAAAACCATAGGAAGGTGAATAAATTCAGGAAAGTAGGTTGAATTCCTTAGTTAAAGGCACTTTCCCAACATTGGACTCTGGGTCCATGAGCAACTCACAGGACATGGAGCATGGGCGGACTCACCAAAAGTCCTCTGAACTAGCATTGCCAGGAGAGGAGTAAGGGGATCCTGTTGCTGGACATGGGGATCCTTTCAAGATCAAGTGATTTATCCCGACAAACATTCCACATTCTGTTCTTGCCACAGAGAGAATGAAAATCCAGATACAAGGCAGCGAATTCAGGACAGATAAAGATAAACAGAAACATCCCATGGACATTCCCCAAGTCAGCAGGAAAAATGGCAGACCACATCCTGCAGCATAGACTGGGGTAAAGCAAGGTCTTCCATAGAAAGCAGTTGTCAAAGGTTAATACTAAACTTGACATAAGGAATCTTTCATTTGTTTCCATTTGACTCTATCTATAAAATGCTTACAATGTGCCATACATGCTTTGCAAAAGTTTATTAATATTAACTACTTTAACTGGTAGGAACCCAAAATTTGAATGTGTCATAGAGCTCTAGCTCAGGCGGGCAAGCCAGGGCAAAGCACACGAAGGGACCCTCGTTAGCAGCTTCCACAAGTGTTTGTTAAGGATTTAGAATGTGCTAGACATACTTATTTCCTTAGTTGCATGGGCCAAGAGTTATTAAAAAATACATAGGAGGAACTCTGTTCTTCATCCAAAACACTCTGTGTATCTTAATGCTCTCACCTTAATGAATTGAGCAGTTTTCTTATTGGTTCAGCCATTCTTTATCAGCCATGCTGATTAGGTTCAGGAACCATGTGAAGTATTGTAATCCATAGACGCACCCTTCAGGAAGCCGGCCTGATTTTAGAGTCAGGAGTCACATGGGAACAACCAGGTAAGAACTTTCTTCCTGAAGGCTGAGGAAATTAGGCTTACCTTTGTTTGTTCTCTTCATGTAACAAGATGTGTATTTCACTTGTAAAGCAAGACGGGATTCTGCTCCAGAAGAATTTTTGTTTTGGCAAGGATTGAAGGCAACACAGGAGGAATCATTGGTGCTGTCCTGAGGAAGGCTGGGTTGCTTGTTAAGCTTCTGTTGTGCATTTTAAACTTTTCCAATGGATGAAAATCCAGAGTACAGTAAGAATTATATTATTGTCATTAGTGCTACTAGGAATTATTCAATAGGAATTGTTTCATAGAATGATTATCCCTTGAGCCTTTCAAAATATCATCAGGTAACATGAAAACATTTCCTAAACACATCAGTTTTGTTAAAAAAAAAAGTACACTTCAAAACAAATCACTGTGAGAATTGTTTAAGTACTCTGTAGTCAGAGTTAATAAAAATGAATTTCTGGTGATTCAATCACTGTGGATAGATGATGATATATTGCTGTGTTAACCCCCTGCCCTGTCTAATATGGTTGGCAAATTACCTTGAAGATTCATCATGAAGAGAGAAAAAGACACTCCTTTCTCTCTTGTCCCAATTCATTAGTGACTTTTCAGAGCTCTGCTCAGCTTTTGTTCCTGTAGCCTTTTATACTGAAGGAGGGCTCCTTTCTACTTAGCCAAGGAACAAGACAGGAGGATGTCATGTCAGAATCTCTTCCTGAGTCAGATCTCACAGAATTCATTAATAATGCTCATTTTTAAAATGTTCCACTGAGTATTAATTTTGAGTGACATCTATGTTGGAGCAAATTTAATCGTGGAGTAACAGAACTTCTAGATAAGTATGTATTATGAATTTAAGTTTTTCTTTTCTTTTTTTTTTTTTTTTTAAATTTCATGGTGATGAATATTTAAGTAGCTCTGTGGTCACTTAAGCCTGAACAGCTTGAAGGGTGAACTAAGGTTGATCATCTACCATATGCTAGATGTTGAGCCTCATATATTATCTCATTAAATCCTTGTAACAGGCTCTTGTGTTACATGTGAAGATTGGCAGTTAAGGTTCAAAACCTCCACTACTATCCAACATCATACCGAGATTGAGTTTAGTCTACTGAATATCTTGGGCACATGTTCTTATTTGAGATAAGAATCAGGATGGGATCTTCCCTCTTGATGGAAGGCAGCAAGCTGATTCATCCTATAATAAATCAACCAACCACATGAAAGGTACATGTTAGAAGACCTGGTACCATTCAGCATCTTAGTGGGCGTGAGCTTTAGCATTCCCATCTTTAAGACAGCTTATCTATAAGATAAACCCAGTAAGGCTGTGACTAAGCATAAAAGCTCGTGTCATAATAAACATCTAACTTCCAAAGAAAAGAAAGTGTGTTACTTACTAGCTGTGTGGCTGAGGGTAAGTTATTTAACCTCTTTGAGCCTTTCATTCTTCCTCTGGACAGGAATTAAATGAGATGTTACATTCTACCTGATGGGTGGAAGGTATTCAATAAAGGTTAGCTATTATTAAATCAAAAACACTCTAAGATTTCATCTCACTCCAGTCAGAATGGCAGCTATTAAGAACACAAACAACAATAAATGTTGGAGAGGATGTGGAGAAAAAGGCACACTCAATACATTGTTGGTGGGACTGCAAAATGGTGCAGCCAATATGGAAAGCAGTATGGAGATACCTTGGAAAACTTGGAATGAAACCACCTTATGACCCAGCTATCCCACTCCTTGGTCTTTACCCAAAAGACCTGAAAACAGCATACTACAGGGACACAGCCACATCAATGTTTATAGCAGCACAATTCACAATAGCTAAACTGTGGAACCAACCTAGATGCCCTTCAGTAGATGAATGGATAAAGAAAATGTGGTATATACACACAATGGAATATTACTCAGCAATAAGAGAGAATAAAATCATGGCATTTGTAGGAAAATGGATGGAGTTAGAGAATATAATGCTAAGTGAAGTTAGCCAATCCCAAAAAGCCAAATGCCAAATGTTTTCTCTGATATAAGGAGGCCAATTCACAGTCGGGTTGGAATGGGGAGCATAGGAGGATTAGAGGAATACTAGAATGGCCAATGGGGAGGGAGGGGAAGGGAGGGGGCAAAAGGGTGAAGAAAAAAAAAGATGGTAGAATGAGATGGATATCATTACCCTAAGTGCATGTATGAAGTTATGAATGGTGTGAATATACTTTGCATACAACCAGAGATTTGTAAAAAAAAAAAGTGTTCTATATGTGTAATATGAAATGTAATGCATTCTGCTGTCATTTATAACATCTTAGAATAAAAAATTATTTAAAAAAGGTTAGCTATTATTATATTCTCATGATGGTGTTGGTGATAGTGAAGTTAGGTATATTTATACCTACCTTGTTGAATTACAGTGCTCAATAACTTGCCATTACCTCTTAAATTTTTTTTAATTGTAGATGGATAGCATGCCTTTATTTTATTTGTTTATTTTTATGTGGTGCTAAGGATGGAACCCCCAGTGCCTCACGTGTGCTGGGCAAGTGCAATGCCACTGAGCTACAGCCCCAGCCCCTTGCCATCCATCACCTCTTTACCATGGAGGTCTCCAATGGAACAAACTGCTCTCTCTGGTCCATTCTGCTTTACAGACTTGCACAAGGACTCTCACTGTGTAAAGAAGAAACTTCTGGTAGCATGTGTCTGGGAAGGCTACAGTGTGAGACAGTCCAGGTTTGGAGAGAATCACTGCTCAGGATTTGAAGGCTGAATCAAACAAGTTAATGTGATTTTCTGCATAAATTTTGGATTAAAATACTGTAGTTGAGTAGCAGCAGCTTTGAATTGGTTAACAAATATCAGTTTGTACATCAGTTTGTCAGGAATCAATTCAACAGTGATCAATTTACTAAAAACCCGTTTGTCAGATGGCAAATCTGCCTGGTGAATAACTCATCAAGTTAAATTTATTAGTAAACCCAAATCCTAAAGAACGACTCAAAAATTTATAGTGATTTGCACTAAAGACGTCTGCAAAGTTTTAATGATTTTCACTCTGTCTTCCTAACACAATTTTATGAAAGTTTCAATTTTTTCAAAAGTTGAGGGACAGAGACTTACACCTCCCAAGAATACATTGAATCATGTTAATGATTCAAATTGATCAATTTCAGCTTAAGATTATGTTTTTTATTAATATAAAAATCATGTGGAAAGGCTCACAGTAATCACATTAATATGAAATTTCTCACCAATTGCTAGAAATGCAAAATTAAGGCATACATGACAGTCAAGGCATCCTTGAAAGGATGCTAAAAATGCCCCAATATTTAAAATTTTTAAATGACATCCAAAAGGAATGAGAAGAACTCAGAAATGGCTGGAGCACCCCCATTTTGCTAGATCCACCCCACCCCACCACATTTTGTACTCTGCTTTTACAATGGTGCCTGACAATGCAGGCACTCAATAAATAAATAAGTAAATAAATAGAATACAGGGATAAAAAAACAGTTTTTTGGTGAACAGAATCTTAGCCAATGGCCCTTGGCAAGTTGATTTTTGTCATTTTAACTTGCTGTTAATCCCCAGCAAGTGCAAAAAAAAAAAAAAAAATCTTCAGAGACTTCTGATGACTGTTTTCAGGGTGCTGGAGTTTCCAATAAAGGGAGGAAAATTTTAAGCTATGTAACTAGATAGACGTGTGGAGACAAGGCAAGAGTTGTCTTACTGTCCCCAGGCTGGTCAGATCTACTTGGACTCTGACACTCAATGCTTGTAACCACATTTAAGAGACAAGGGCAGACTGCAACAGACCCAGAGGAGGCTGACCAGAGTGGCTTTATCTAAGGAATAGCTAGGAAACAAAATCAACTGGACAAGATTTAAGGGATATGCAAGGGCTCTCTTTGAATATATATGAAGAGGTTTCCATGGAAAGTACTGTGGCTTTCTTTTGTCCTCTCAAAGGGCAAAGTTAGACCAATGAATAGAAACCATGAGAGTGGCAGACCCTGGGTCAACCGTGTGCCCCTGCCTTTGTGCCTCTTGGATTCTCCCCTCCCTGAAGTAGGTGGTAACTGTTCTTTTGTAAGGTTGTTGGACAGAAGTCAAGACACTGTAAAGAGTTAAGACATCAGAATCGCAGGTGGACAAGGAAGTCTCAGAGTTCCCTTTCAGCCCAGCATATTAGAGTCTTGAGTGATGCAGGCCTGCATTTGGATCTTGGCTGCACCATTTACTGGCTGTGTGATCATGTGGAAGTCATTCAACCTCTCTTAGCTTTGGTTTCCTCATTCACAGAGTGGAGATAGATAAAGTTATTGTAAGAATCAAATACAATAATGGATATAAAGTGCTTAGTACAGTACCTGATACATAATAAACACTCAGTAAATGCCTTATCTAGTATGAATCAATGAAAAGGAATGCATTGTGCCTATCTCTCATTTTTCAAGAACTGACAAGGTTTCGGTCTCAAATGGTTAAAATATGTATGTACTTCTAAGAGCTCACCAAGAGGGCAGGGAAGTTAATTTTTTTTTGTTTGTTTGTTTTCAAAATAGCTGCTTCCACAGATGACGCCCAAAATATATACACAACACTTCACAGTCTCTGCAGTGGGCTCCAGACTTCGGCTTTGTTCAGGGGTCTGAGCGGAACGGAGACAGGAAGAGGAGTTGAGACACAGTGGCCGAGGAGTGGAGTCCAGGGCTGGGTTCAGCAGGGAAGTGGCCTGTGAGTCACAGACTGGAAAGCTGCAGCCCTGTCCCTCCGGATCCTGGGCTCTTCACATAGGGAGACATTTCCTGCTCTTTGCATTCTACCGGCACCCCACCCCCCACACCCCCCTCCAGCGTTTCTTAAGACAAGGTCTTTAACTGAATTGTTATAACCCAAAAGAAGGAGTGCTCTTAGTGTCTGCCAAGGCTGGGAAACTCCCAAGTCCTGAGAAAATCATGTGTGAGGCGAGCTGGCTCCCTGCTAGGGCTTCCTTTGCCATCATGGTGAAAGGGAACATTGACTTATTTCCTCCTGGGTTGGAGAGGCCTGGCTAGCTTGTGAGTTAGAAGGCTGAAGGTGTATCCTTTGAACATCAGGGTTACTACTGAAACAGCCCTTCCACGGCACCCCTGGAAATGTAAAGACTTCACTTTGACTTTGGCAGAAGGTACCCCCTCCCCATCCCCTGGGATTTGCACATTCAAGGTCCATACTGCATGAAGGTTGGAAAAGCAAGTGCCGGTCACCTGGGGAGAGGGGCTGATGTGGGGTCATCTTGGTCCAGATCCTCGACCTTTGACAGGTTTATGGAGGACACAAGGCAGGGAGGAATCTTCCCTCTTGGCTGTGACCTCCCCCCCCCCCCCACACACACACTTCAGATTGGGACACTGTTCAGGCCCCTCCTCTGACCTACAGACTGATTAGGTCCCAGGAGGCTTTCCTGGGGTCACTTGGAAACTGCACAGGCCCTGGAACATATGGCGCTGATAAGGATCTCACTCTCCAAGATAAGAAGCTGTTTCAGGGAATCTGAGGAAGCCCGGGATTGTTTCCATAAAGCTGGACAATGTAAAGTATAATCCCTACACAGATGTAATTAGCTGTTAAGCATATTAAGTCAGTGAGGAAGGGGTGCTCTGCCGCCTCATAAATCATCGAGAGCCCGCCCCAGGGGTGCCCAGGGGAGGGCAGGTATCTTTTCCTGCTAGATTGTTAAAGTGGCACCTGATGATGGATTAGGAGACTGAGTACAGTAGTTTCAGCAACTCCTGGGCTCTTAAGGAAGCAGGACTAGGTGGGGAACCAAAGCCATGAAAGGCCAAATGTTCTTGAGCCTTTTGTTTCAGCAAAGGAGGCTTTGAAGAAGTCATGTTGGGGCTCAATATGGCGGCTCCCTCAGCGTTTTCTGCTAGTTTCAGGGTTTGACACTGTGATGTTAGGTTGCTGGGAGGGCCAGGCAATCTTTGTGAAGGCTGCTTCCCCTCCAGAACTGCCACGTGGGCGCCAGGCAAGGATGTTAAAGCTGTCGTTTTGAATGAGGTTATCATTTTTTCCAAAGGAAGAGGACTCAGTCTCATTTCTGGCCAAGTAAGATACTGACTGGTTCTCACCTCATATGCTAATGGCACTTAGGTATTACTTCCATTGACTGAATGTAAATAAAAACGATGACAATGACAATTACTAAGAGCATTCTCTGTGCTAAACAGAGTACTGATGAGCAGTGATAAACCTGTTCTCTGATATATTTCTCACAACAACCCTATAAGCTTGAGACTAATACAACTGTCAATTCATAGATGAGGAAACGAGAGTTTAGATAGGTTAATTTATTTGTTCAAAGTTATACTGTGAGTTAGAAGATCCAGGTTGAGGCCCAAGAAGCTGATTCTAGAGCTTATGTTTATAGCAACTAACTCAGTATTCATTAGTCACATCTCTCAGTGGAGAATTCTGTCATCCCTCAAACTCCGATTGGGATCAAGATCAACCAAGAATAAGCTAGGAAGGTCTTCTATTTATCCTCTGTTGCCTTGTCCAGCCTCATCTTTTGAAATCCACTGGGGTTTTTCTGTCCTAGTTAATGCTGTGTTGTTTGGGAAATTTGGGAGATGGGGAAAGAACAGAGCAAAAGTGAAAAGCACGTGCAATTCTGTCTTTGGATTTCTTCAGTTGTACAGGGACAGGCTTTACAAACAAAGAAGCAACACTTGGGATGGGAAGATAGGGGGTTGTTGCAAGTTTGGGATTTTTATGTCAAATGTTTCCAAAGGCTTTTTCCTTGGAACTGGCCAGCTAGTGCTGTGGTAGAGAGGCTCTCTGGAGAGTCTGCCGTTCCGTGTCTGTGCGGCCTGTCATGATGCTTCGTGCGGCCGGCTGGCATTCTACCTTTCTGTGAGTTGACATTCTCTTTTGATCTCTTCTAGGCATCCTCCAATCAGATATATGTAAACACTAGGAATGTCTACCCTGAAAATCCAGTTTGCATTCATTGCACAGATAAAGTGTGACAGCACATCTTACTTGAACATGATAGATAGCTCTTCCATCCACTGACATATGATGGAAAACTTCTAGAAACTGAATCACTCTAAGTGGCAGTTTTAATGATTTCTCTTAAATAACAAAAGATTCTCCCACCAGGCACTTAATTAAAAGTCAGCCTCCGCTGGCTTCTGCAACCTTCTGGGGTTCTTGGCTCACAAGCCTTAGACCCTGCATTATAAAGCACTGAGTCTATATGAGGGGACAGTACGACTATTGAGCATCTAACACATCAGGTAATGGAGTCTGTGCAGTAGATGTAGGATAAGAGGAAAGCCCATGACTTTGTGGTCAGCAAGGACCAGGTAGGACTGAGGCAGAGAATGCCCAGGTCAGCCAAGCTATGCTGAGAATAAAACACCACTCACCATATCTTATCAATTGCCATTTTGTGTGATTTAAGACAGCACAGTACTACATTAAAAAAAAAAAAAGTGTCTATGGGAGTGGTTTGGGGCAGGCATGGATGGAAATCTTCTGAATGCGGTGGCACTCATTTCCAGAGCTTTCAGGAGATAATGTCCCATGTGGAGCTGTGTGGGGGCACTTAAAGGTAGCTTTGCCCTAAGGCATAATAACAATCTCAAAGCGTCTTTACATTTCCTGATAAAGCTCTCCCTCTTGCCTACTGGCAGAAGCTGATCAACATTACATTTGAGTTAAGCACTAAAAGCAGCAGGGAGCATTGAGATAAACTGCTGCAATTATTAACTTACTTGCTGTTTAATGGCATGAAAACCATCAGAAGTGTGGCAGGCCTGACCAGGTTCCCACAGTGATCTTGCCTCTTTGGGGGGCTGGCTTATTATGTTTTATTGGCAGCCCGCAGCTTGTGTTAATTGTTACAACCATGACCAGGACGGGGTTAGTGTCTGAAAGGTGCATGGTTGTTCCCTCAGGCCAGTGTGCTCCTCAGGCAGGGGCAGAGAGAGTGGTAGGTCAGTTTGAAACTTGTCATTCTTATTTGGGGTTCTCTGATTTTATATGCTTTTGATCTCACGAGATGGCTGTGTTACCCCAATGCACCCACCAGCTGCTCAGACATGGCGCTTCCCATGGTCGGGGCTGAGAGCTGCAGCTGTGGGGGACACCCAAGTGCTTGCCAAACACCCCCTTCAAGTAGGTGCCATTTAAAGGCTTCTTACTAAGAGCAACTTTAAGAGTATATTTGCATCAAACTTCTCTGAGCCCGTTGGCATTTTATAAAACCTCAATGAATGAAGGCTTTAGAGCCCTGTACCTTTTGCAAGGAAAAAAACCAAAACCTCAAGATATTTAAATACTATAGTTGATACCGTAAACTCAACACTTACTGAAATAAAGTACAACTGTTGCATTCAAGGTAACTTTTTACAAAGTATTTCTTTTTGAAAACATATAATGAACACTTTTATAAAATAATCGAGGAGGTTCATCTATATATTTCATCCTTAACATGAAATAAATATCCAAAGTCATCTGCAAGTGGCGTTGGGTGGGTTTTGTTATTAACACTCAAGAAACGGAAGTAATAATGGATCACTTTGGATGCCAAGAGTTCAGTCCCAAGAGGAACCTGTGGGTAAACCCAAATCAAATCCCTGCCTTGAAGGTTTAAGGAAAACAATGATGGAGCTGTCCATGAAGGTGTCCCTGTCCATGAGAACACTTCCCGATGTACCTAACAGAAAACCCGACTTTCAGGAGTTTGCCTCTGATCCTGGCTTTCCATTCTGATAACCTGGGAATCAGCACTGCTTAAATTTTCTCAGGGATTCTGAGACACAATGAAAGTTAGGAACCACTGGTTTCAACAAGAAGAGAATTTACTACCTCCTATTTAAAAATCATAACCAGATAGAGAGCCCACTTTATTGGTGCTTTCCAGATCGGTGAGAAGTTATTTCCAGAGGTAAGCTTTCCTGGGCTTTCACTTTCTGCAGGAGCCCAGGTGTCTTCTCAGATACGCAAGCAATTGACCTGTCCTGAAAGGCCTTTGCGTCCCAGGCCTGAGGCCCGTTAGTTCAAAATACCATCACCTACTAAGCTTCCGTTACCTGTTAGGGCTTTGGTACCTGCGGATTTCTCTTGCTTTCTTTTGCACCTCTGCTATAGATACCGTATTTTCTAACTTATTATTCTCATGTGTCAGACAGGTGGCAGAGGCTGTCTAAATCTGCTTAGCACATAATATTAACCAATAATTGTGTTTTATTGCAGAAAAAAATATGTATTTCTATCTTTAAGGGCAACTTGAACATTAAATAGCAAGGGTTCTTTTAAAATTTTATATTTTTCACTGTGGGAAAGACCTGAATGGAAAGTAGCTGAGACGGTTTCCAGGTGGGGTGTAACCCGTCGACCACCAAGACCCTCAGTGGCTGCCTGAGAGCAGAAATAGAACCACTGCCGGCCAACTCTGTTGACATTATGTGAATGCAGCCAACAGAGATGAGAAGCAGTAGCTTTATTTATAAGATGTAGTACTTTGTTTCTGTGAATGACTAGAAGCAGTGAATTCAAATGCCTTTGTACTGAGAGATTTTAGCAAAGGTATCATTTCTCTTTTACAAGTGGTAAGGCATCAAAGAAAGAAGTGGTCCTGAGCAAACTATGGTTTGATGGACATTGGGCATTTCATTAGTCTTAGGCATTGTATTAGTTGGCTCATGCTGCTGTAGGGAGCTTCAACAACAGAAATATGTTTTTTACTGTTGTGGAGGTTGGAAGCCCAAGATCAAGTTTCAAACCCATTTGATTTCTGGTTAGGGTTTGCTTCTCTTGTAAATGGCTGCTTTTTTGCTGTGTCTTGAGACAGAATTTCATGGGTACATCTATGTTGTATGAAGGTGGGGAGGGGCGAGGGAGGGGAAGTGAAAGAGAACAAAAAGAGGCCTGTTTCAAATTCTTATATCAAGTTCAAAATAGGCAAATCCAAATTATATTGTTTTGGGACACACACACAAACTATAAGTAACAACCTTTTGTAATCACTAGAGGGTCTTTTATCACTAGAGATTGGTGACTAGTGGTTACATCTGATAAAGAAGCAGGAGAAAGTGATGGGGAGGGTCATGTGGGGGTCTTTGGGACACTAGCTATATTCCACTTCTTGAATTAGATAATTGTTCTCAGGAGTGAACTTTTTAGGGTTTTGAGTATTCAGCTGGGTATTCTTTGTAATTATTATTTTAACTGTACACATAAGTCTTGTACATTATTCCAGACTATGGCATATCTTATAATAAAAATAAAATGTATAGGAATTTTATTTTCCCTTTCTGCTCAATTTTCTTATCTAATCGTATGACATGTGTTTGCAGGAGTGGAACCGTGGTTATAACAGTGCGTATGTTGGACAGAGAGCACCTGTGATGACTGGCATTTTGTGGAGGCCTGGTAGTCCCTTGTCCTAGTTCAGACCCATGTATTAGTGGGTATTCTTTTCTAATCGAGGTTCCAATTGAATGGGAAAGTTTTCAACACGGAGAAGAGGGACATGAATGAGAGCAGTGGGCGGCACTGGAGACCCCTTTGGGGTGCTCTGGATTTCAGCAGGATTTCAGCTTCTTCCCAGGTGTGAGGTCCCTTACCCTCACATGGGTGCTATTCTTGTGCGGTTGTTTAGGGATGGTGGTGATCAGGGTAGGGGCGTTCATGTCCAGTGCCTAGACATGCTTCCTTGGGGAGAGGAATGGGGCTCTGCAGTGTCCATTAAAGAAGGGCATGAAGAGCCAGGCGTGGTGGCGCACGCCTGGAATCCCAGCACTTGGGAGGCTGAGGCAGGAGGATCGCAAGTTCAAAGCCAGCCTCAGCAATGGTGAGGCACTTAGCAACTCAGTGAGACCTGTCTCTAATAAAATACAAAAAAAAGGGCTGGGGATGTGGGCCAGTGGTCGAATGCCCCTGAATTCAATCCCAGGTACCAAAAGAAGAAGAAGAAGAAGAAAGAAGAAGGAGAAGAAGGAGAAGAAGGAGAAGAAGGAGAAGAGGAAGAAGAGGAAGAAGAGAAGAAGAAGAAGAAGAAGAAGAAGAAGAAGAAGAAGAAGAAGAAGAAGAAGAAGAAGAAGAAGGAAGAAGAAGGAGGAGAAGAAGGAGAAGAGGAGGATAAAGAAACAGCAAACCCGGGATGGGGCCTCTCATGAGAACAGCTATTTAAACAGAGCATCAATGCCCCCAAACCTGGGCTGCACAGAGAATAATAATACTGGGGCCACCACTTCTACTAGAAGCAGAAAGAGACCTCTGGTCTGGATGGACCTGTATTGACTAGAGGGTGAGGAAGGGAGAGGCCAAAGGCCAGAGAGGATGTGCTTCCTTCCTCCTTTTAATTGTTTAGGCTGTTATTACACACACACACACACACACACACACACACACACACACATGGGTCTACAGTGGGTGTTTGCCAAGAGTGGGCTCTCCATATATGCACATGGGGAAAAGCAACCTAACTAGATAATAGCTTTTCTATATTTATTGATGTGTATTTCTGCACAGAGCACATGTACCTTCTACTAGGATATGTGTTTGTGGCAAATGGGCTTTGGAGTCAGGAGCGTCTATTTGAATGTGGTAGGTCTTATTAGCAGTATATTCTTTGGTGAATTATCTTGGCTAGGCACTGGTTTTCTCAGCTTTCTTATCTTTTAGGATTATTGTAGGAATTGGTAACAAATTAAAGTGCCCAACGTGGTTTTTAGCTTTTATAGTAGCTGCTCGATAAGTGGCAGCAACAGTAGTCATTGTTGTTTAGGGTTTTCTCTTGTTGAATAGATATATTAACCATTCAGATAAAGATGAAAATTCTATATTTAATCAAGGCTTTAGTGGGAAGTTGTTTCTATTGATCCAGAGTAGTGGGGGGGTGGGGCAGTAGAAATGTGTGGATCGTTTATGTTGAAAGTTACCTGAAGATTTCTAGTGGGAGGGGTTATCATGCATCCATTTTTTTGTTCAACAAATATTTAACAGGGCTTTGCTTTGTGTTAGATTCTGTACTAAGACCACGAATAACATGGTAAGCAAGATAGCTGTTTCTGTCTTCACAGAGTTCAGAGTACAGGGAATTATTTTTCCCTTGTGTCCTTTCTAGGGAAACATTCTTCAAGAGGGCCGTTTATAGACCTTATCCTCTCAATAGGTCTCTCAGCCTGAGTGTTTCTGGAAGCAAAATCTTACTGCATTGGGGATCTCTAGTTCAATTCCGAACAGGTCAGCAGTGATGATCAGGCCCTGGCCAACACAGGCAAGAAAATCTCCTACAACTTCAGGAACCTGGGCATTTCCGACATATTCTGGAAGGATTTAAAAACCACTTAATATAGATATCCTGTAAAATTCCACTCTACTGGGATTTTTGTTTACTCAGTTTTTATAGAAGTGTTTTCTTCTGTCAAAAAGAATCAGAGAAAAGACAAAGGAACAACTCCCTAACCACTCACTCCCTGTCCGGTCCCTCCCCCTTTATTGAATAATTTTTTGGGGGTTAAAAAATCTTTGTGGCATTTTATTATAAAAAAATTTCAAGACACAGCATAGTTGAAAGAATTTTATAGTAAACACCTCTATACCTAGTGCCTATCAACATTTAAGTGTATGTGCTTTATCATTATCCATTTATCCCTCTATCCATTCATTAATTTATCTTTTCGTTATTGCTTTCTAAGGTACACTGTAGACATCAGTATGCTTCTCTTTAAATATTTCAGTTTGCATAACATTAAATAGTGCTTAGTATTTGTTGCAGTTTTTTTTCTTTTGATGTAAAATTCACAAATAAGAAAATGCCCACAACTCAAGTGTGTATGTCCTGATTTTGACAATCCATGCACTTATAAAACCCAAATCACTTTAGGGTATAAAACAGTTCCATCAAACCCAACAATTGACTTTATGCCCTTCCACTGCCAACTTCCTAACCCCCAAAGTCAGCCACAATTTTTTTTCCCCACCATGGATGACTTTTTCTGGTTCTAGAATTTTAATTGAATGAAATCACATACTCTGTACTCTTTGTATGAGGCTTTCTGAAAAACTCAGCACTATGTTTTTAAGGTTCATCTATATTGTCAAGTTTATCAGCGATTTATTTTTATTACTGAATAGTATTCCATTTTATAAATATTTCACAGTTTGTGTCTCTGTTTTCTGAATGATGGATACTTGAAATGTTTCCAATTTGGGTTTTATAAATAAAGCCACGGTGAACACTCTTGTACAAACCCTCTGTGCACATACATTTTATTTCTTTGGGGTAAACACTTAGGGGTGGGATTACTGAGTCAAAAGTATGTACATGCTTAACTGTATAAAATATTGCCAAGTGGTTTCCCAAGGAACACAACATTTTACACTCCCTCCATAACTGTATGAGAGTCGTAGGTGCTCCCAGAGTGAGGATTGGAAGGCCAGTCATAGGATCTCTGCTGCCATTTTTCAAATTTATTAATCTCTCTAAAGAAACAACTTTTGGCTTTTTTGTTTGTTTGTTTGTTTGTTTTGCTGGTATTTGTCTATTTCCTATTTCATCGATTTTCACATCTGTCTCTATTAAACCTGTTTTGGGTTTAATTTGCTCTTCTTAAGCTGCATAAGGAAGAAATTTAGCTCACTTATTTTAACTTTTCTTATTCTTGAACAAGCATTTTAAACTATACACATTTTCCTAAGCACTACTTTACCCACCCTCCATGAATTTTGATATATTTTCATTGCTACTTAGTTGAAATATTTTCTAATTCCTTCTGTAATTTATTCTTTAGCCTAGGGTTATTTAGAAACATGTTGCTTAATTTCCAAATATGTGGGAAACTTTCTCCGTATATATTTGTATTGATTTCAAATTAAATTTCACTATAGTTAGATAAGATACTTGATCATTTTCATTCCTTTGGATTTTATTGAAATTTGTTTTATGGCCAAGATATAGTCTATTGAAGTATAAATTCCATGGCATTTGAAAGGATACATACTCCAAATTGAGGGTTACAGGTTCTATAAAGTTGGTTGGTAATGTTGGTCAAATATCATATATCTATACCGATTTTTATCCACTTGTTCTGTCAATTATTAAGGATTTTTTAAAATTTCCACCTCTAATAGTAATTTTATGTATTTCTTCCTCTAATTTCACCAGTGTTTTCTTTATCATTATAAAGTACATGTAAGATTTGTTTTGTGTCTTCTTTATAAATTGATCATTTCATCAGTGTCAAATGTCTTTCTTTATATCTAGTAATACTCCCTGCCTTGAAATCTACTTGGATTGATACTAACATATTTACACCAATATTTACACGTTTCCCCTTCTTTACTTTTACCCCATCTATTTTTTTTTTCAAAGACTTTCTCTTATAAATAGTATATATACTTTGGGAACTACATTATAATACATCTAATAATCTCTGCCTTTATTTGAAGTGTTTGGTTAATTTACATTTAATTTAATTATTTATATGGCTAGTGTTCTGGTTAACTTCTGCTGCATAACAAACCATTTCAAAAGTTAATGGTGTACATTTGACCCAGCTATCCTACTCCTCGGTCTATACCCAAAGGACTTAAAAACAGTATACTACAGGGCCGCAGCTACATCAATGTTTATAGCAGAACATTTCACAATAGCTAAACTGTGGAACCAAACCAGATGCCCTTCAATAGATGAATGGATAAAGAAATTGTGGTGTGTATATACACAATGGAATATTACTCAGCATTAAAGGAGAATAAAATGGCATTTGCAGGTAAATGGATGGAGTTGAAAAATATCTTCTAAGTGAAGTAAGTCAGTTCCAAAAAACCAAAGGCCAAATGTTCTCTCTGATAAGTGGATGCTGATCCATATTGGGGGAAGGGCATGGGATGAATGGAGGAAATTTGAATTGGGCAAAGTAGAAGGGGGAGGGGAGGGGACATGGGGGCAGGAAAGATGGTGGAATGAGATGGACATCATCACCTTGGGTATATGTATGATTGCACTAACGGTTTGACTCTACTTTGTGTACGACCAGAGAAATGAAAAACTGTGCTCCGTTTGTGTACGACGAATTGAAGTGCATTCTGCTGTCGTGTATAACTAATTAGAGCAAAAATAAAAGTTAATGGTGTAATAATAACTATTACATTATGCTCACAGATTAGGTGGATTAGGAGTTCAGAAAGGGTACAGGGGTACAGCTGCAATGGCTATTCTTTGCTCCATACTGTCATGGGCTTTAGTCAGGGTGACTCAGACGGCTGAGATCTGGAACATCCGGGGTTGGAGGATCCACTGTCAGGGCCTTCTTCCCTGGCAGAGCTATGCCTGGACTTCAGTGGCTGAAGGACGGGTTCATCAGGGCTGTTGACTGAAGCACTGCCGTGTGCTTCCCTTCCGGTATGTAATGCAGTGTAGTTGAGATTCTTACAATAGCAGCTCAGAGGTATGAGAGTGAGTATTCAGTGAAAAGTGAAAAAGCTGTAGATCTTATATGATGTAACCATAAAAGGTGCATTCACAAGTCTATATGCATTCAAGGACATGGAAATGATCTCTGTCTTTCAGTGACATAAATGTTCAAAGAATTTGCAAGCTTTTTTTTTTTTTTAGCAGTGCTGGGATTGACTCGAGGGGTGCTCTGCCACTGAACAACATCCCCAGCCCTTTTTATCTTTTTAATTTTGAGACAGCATCTTGCCCATGCTAGCCTTGGCTTTGAACTTGCACTCCTCCTGCTTCAACCTCCTGAGTAGCTGGGATTACAGGCTTGGGCCGCTGTGCCTGGCTGCAAACAACTTAAACCAACATAAATGTGTTTAAATTTAGCATTTTGTGTTTTTTTTTTTTTGTTATGTCTTCTTATTTATTTCTGTATTTTTATATATGTTTTCGTTTGCATTAACTGGGTGATTTTTTTGTATTCTATTGTCTTTTGGGCAGTAACCGTTTCTCCATCTGTCTCTCTTTATTACAATACATATCCTATCACATCTCAGTCTATCTTAAAATAATTTATATCATTATATGTATAACTTAAGAACTTGAAACAGTATACTTCCATTAACCCCCTCTCACTGTCTTTTTGGGATTTTTAAATGTATTTTAGTTTAACCTAGTTTATAAATACCATAATACAGTGATGCTATTTTTGCTTTTAAAGACATTAAAAACAGGAAAGGAAACCACTATTCTTTATAGTTACCCATTAAAAAAAAAAAAAAGCTAATAAAACTTATTTTTAGAGCAATTGTATGTTCCCAGCAAGATTGAGTAGAAGGTACCAAGAATTTACATATATTCTTTATTAAAACACATGTACCACCTGCCTCACATTTACGTCCCACACCTCAGTGGTACATTTGTTAGAATCAATGAACCTAAGCTGACACTTAATTATCACCCGAAGTTCCTAGTTTAAATTAGAGTTCATTCTTGGTGTTGGGCGGCCTGTAGGCTTTGACAACCGTATAACAGCACGCACATACCTCTGCAGCATCACACAGAATAGTCTCACCATCCCAACCTCCATGTTCTGTCCATTCATCTTTGCCTCTGCCTTAGCCCCTGGCAATCTCTAATCTTTTCCAGAACGTCATACAACTTACAGTTGTATAACATGCAGCCTTCTCAGATGGGCTTCTTTCACTTAGGGATATGCTTTTAAGCTTTGCTATAGTTTGGATATGGTTTGAGTGTTCATGTGTTGGGAGCTTGGTCCCCACTGTGACAGTGTTGGGGTGGTAAAGAAAAAAAAATAAACTTAAGAGATGGGGCCTAGTGGGAAGTATTTAAGTAATTGAGGGGATTGCCCCCAGAAGGGATTGATGTACTTCTTGTGGGACTCTGGTTAGTTCTCATGAGAGGATTTTTAAAAAGCATTCCTTGGCTCTTCTTCAGTCTGTCTTTGACTTCGTGTCTTGCCATGTAATCTTTTCCTGTCCCACCATGACATAATGCAGCCAAGGAGGCCCTCACCAGAACTAAGTGTATGTCAACACTATGCTCTTGAATCTCCAAAACTGTGAGCTAAATAACCCCCTTTTCTCTATGTTACACAGCTTCAGGTATTTTGTTATAGCAATGGAAAACTGACTAATACAAAAATGATTTTGGCCATTGTAACGGGTGTATAGTGATATTTCATTATTATTGTAACTTTTGGTTCCTTAATGACAGATGATGATGAACATCTTTTCATGTGATTTTTTTTTAAAAAAAAGAAAAACCAGCCGGGCGCGGTGGCGCACGCCTGTAATCCCAGCACTTCGGGAGGCTGAGGCAGGAGGATCAGGAGTTCAAAGCCAGCCTCAGCAATGGTGGGCACTTAGCAACTCAGTGGGACCCTGTCTCTAATAAAAACACAAAAAAGGGCTGGGGATGTGGCCCAGTGGTCGAGTGCCCCTGAGTTCAATCCCTGGTACCACAAAAAAAAAAAAAAAAAAAAAAAAAAAAGAAAAGAAAAGAAAAGAAAAGAAAAACCACCTTTTTGTAAGGTGTTTGTTTACATCTTTTCCCATTTTAAAATTGTGTTTATTTTATTATTATTGAATTTTAAGAGTTCTTTGTATATTCTGAATGATAATTCTTTATAAGATGTGTCTTTTGCAAATATTTTCTTCCTGTTGACAGCTTGTCTGTTTATTCTCTGAAGAGTGCCTTCACGAGCTGGGTGCAGTGTTGCACATCTATAATCTCAGCAGCTCAGGAGGCTGAGGCAGGAGGATTGCAAGTTCAAAGCCAGCCTTAGCAAAAGCGAGGTGCTAAGCAGCTCAGTGAGACCCTGTCTCTAAATAAAATACAAAATAGGGCTGGGGATGTGGCTTAGTGATCAAGTGACCCTGAGTTCAACCCCCTGTACCCCCTCCACCTAAAAAAGAGTGCCTTTGCAAAAAGCTTTTAGTTATATTAAAATCCAACTTAAAGCTTATTTCTTTCATGGAAAGTTCAATGTTATATTTAAAAAGTCATTGCTGTATCCAAAGTCATCTATATTTTCTCCTGTTTTATCTTTTGTGACTTTTATAATTTCATATTTAGGTCTACTCCATTTTGTTCTGTGGAAAATTCATCATTACTTCTTTGTATTGCCTTTACTCCCTTGTCAAAGATCAGTCGACTATATTTAACTATATTTATGTGTATCGATTTATGGGTTTTTTATTCCATTTTATTCATCTATTTGTCTATTCTTTCACCAATATCACTCTGCTTTAATTATTATAAGCCTTGAAGTCTGGAAATGTCAGTCTTCCAACTTTGTCTTCTCCTTCAATATTGAATTGGCTAGTCTGAATCTTTTGTGTCTCCAAAATATCCTTTAGACTCTGTGTTTAAATTTTGATTGACAGTCCATGTAATCTATAGATCAAGTTGGAAAGGACTGATAATATTGAAACTTCTCCATGAATATGAAATCTCTCTCTACTTTTTTGGTTTTTCTTTGATATTTTTCATCAGAGATTTCCTCACATATACCTTGTACACATTTTGTAATATTTATACTTCAGTATGTTACCATTAAGTGTGATGATAGTTGTAGGAATTTTCTAAAGATGTTCTTTATTAAGTTGAGAAAATTCTCTATTCTTGGTTTGCTTAGGATTTTTAAAATCATTACTAGGAATAGGATTTCTGTTTTCTTTCTGTACATCTTTTTTTTTTTTAAGGCATAGGATTTTTAAAATCATGAATAGGCACTGGACTTTTCAAATGCTTTTCTTCTGCATCTACTGATATGGTCATGTGATTTTTCTTCTTTCTCTTGTTGATGTGATGGGTTACTTTGATTTTTGAGCATTGAACCAACTTGAATACTTGGAATAAATTCCACTTGATCACATAGTATACTTCATATTCATTGTTGGGTTTGATTTGCTAATGTTTTGTTGAGGATTTCTGCATTTATGTTCATGAGAGATGTTGGCTTGCAGTTTTCTTTTCTTGTAATGTTTTCATCTGGTTTTGGTATCAACTGATAGAATGAATTAAAAAATATCACCTCTGTTTCTATCTTCTGAAATAGACTGTATAAAATTGATGTAATTTCTTTCTTGAATGTATTAGGGTTCTCTAAAGGAACAGAATCATCAGGAGTTATGATTATAATAAGGGGATTTATTAGATTGACTTACATGAGCAGAAGCTGGATAGTCCCCAGTGGCCGTCTGCAGGCTGGAGGGCTGGAGGAACCAGTAGTTGCGAAGTCCCAGAGGCTGAAGATCTAGAACAAGAGGGATCAACGGTGCTACCCTAGTCCAAGACCGAAGGCTTCTGGAAACTCCCTGGAAAATCACTGGCAGAGTCTGCTTTGGAAGATAAAGAAGTGAGAGTCTGACCTCCTCAGCAGCAATCAAGCAACTGTTCAAGCAACTGTTCAAGAAGAATTAATCACCTTGCTCTGCTGCAGCTTCCTTGTTCTTCCAACTTTCTTCCATCAGAGCTTCCAACCTATTGGATGGTGCTGCCCATGCTTAGAGGGTCTCTACTTCAATTTGCTATCGCATAGGCCAATCATTCCTGGACACGCCCAGGGGCCTCTTAATCTTTGGCATCTCTTGAGCCAATCAAGTTGACAATTCAAATCAACATTACGTTGAATGTTTGGTGTATAATTTACTAGCAGATCCCTCTGGGTCTAGTGGTCTTAGTTTTAAAAGCTTATTAGTTATTGATTCAATTTTTTAAATAGATATAGAGCTATTAAGTCTCTCAATTCCTGTTTGGTTTTGGCAGGTTTTGCCTGTCAAGAAATTGGTGTGCTTTATTTAGATCATCAAATTGTGAATATAGAGTTCTTTATAGTATTTTTTAAAATATTTTTATTTATTTGCTTTAGTTGTACACAATGCGTTTTATTTAATACATTTTATTTGTACGTGGTGCTGAGGATCGAACCCGGGTCGCCCTCGCGCCAGGCGAGCGCTCTACCGCTGAGCCACAATCCCAGCCCCTATAGTATTTTTTGTTAACCTTTTAATGTCTATGAGATCTATGATGATGTCTGCTTTTTCAATTCCAATATCTCTAATTTTTGTCCTCTCATATTTTTCTTAGATTAGTAAGAGGTTTATAAATTTTACTGGTCTTTTCAAAGAGCCAGATTTTGGTGTCATAATTTTCTTGGTTGATCTTTCTGTTTCCAATTTCACTGTTTTCTGCTCTAATTTATTATTATTTTTTTCTTCCCACTTTAGATTTAAATTGCAGTTCTCTTCTAGTTTTCTAAGGTGGAAACTAAGATTTCTTCTTTTCTAATATGTGCACTTGATACTTTAAATTTCTCTTTAAACATTGTTTTCACTGCAATACAAGTTTTAACTTGTATGTTCATTTTTATTTAATTCAAAATATTTTAAAAATGTATAAAAGCATACCAATTTAAATACACTGTTGCTATTATTATTTTGGACAAACTGTTTTCTGTTAGATCAATTAAGAATAAAAAATAAGGTTTTTATTTTGTCTTCACTTATTCTTTCAATGATGTTTTTCTTTTCTGCACAAAACTCAGTTTCTGACAAGTAACAATGTTCCTTCTTTTTGAAGAACTTCTTTTAACATTTCTTATAAGGCAGGTATACTAGCAACAAATTTTATTTTTGTCTGATAAAGGCTTTATTTCTTCTTCACTTTCAAAGGATATGTTAGCAAGGTATATAGTTCTAGGTTGGTGGGGGTTTTCAACCCTCTTAATACTTATTCCACTCCAGTCTGTTCTTGTTTGCATGGTTCTGAGAAATCAGATGTAATTCTTATCTTTGCTCCTTTAGAGGTAAGGTGATTCTTTTTCCCTCTGATTTATTTCATGTTTTTTTCCTTTCTTTTTCTTAAACCATTTTATTATTATTATTATTATTTTACATTACAGTAGAATATATTTTGAAATATTATGCACACATGTAATAAATATAACTTGCTCCAATCAGGATCCCATTATTGTGGTTGTACATGATATGGAGTTTCACTGGTCATGCATTTATATATGAGGATAGGAAAGATATGTCCAATTTATTCTACTATCTTTCCTATTATATCCTTCCTCCCTTCCCTTCGTTCCCCCTTTTCTAGTCTGATGAACTTCTAATCTTTCCCTCCATTGTTGTGGGTTAGCATCCACATACCAGAGAGAACATGCTGCCTTTGTTTTTTGAGGACTGGCTTATTTCACTTAGCATAATATTCTCCAGTTCCATCCACTTACCAGCAAATGCCATAATTTCATTCTTCTTTATGGCTGAATACTATTCCATTGTGTATATATAACACATTTTCCTTATCAATTTACCTGTGGTAGGAGACCTAGGTTGGTTCCATAGTTTGGCTATTGTGAATTGAGCTGCTATAAACATTGAAGTGGCTGCATCACTATAGTATGATGATTTTAAGTACTTTAAATATAAACCAAGGAATGGGATAACAAGGTCAAATGGTGGTTCCATTCTCAGTTTTTTAAAGAATCTCCATACTGCCTTCCAAGTGGTCACACCAATTTACAGTCCCACCAGCTATGTATATAAGTGACTATCTTTCTCCCACATCCGTGCCAACATTTATTGTTGCTTATATTCTAGATAATTGTCATTCTGACTGGGGTGAGATGGACTCTTACTGTAATTTTAATTTGCATTTCTCTAATTGCTGGAGATGTTGAACGTTTTTTATATATTTATTGACTATTTGTATTTCTTATTCTGTGAAGTGCATGTTCAGTTCCTTTGTCCATTTATTGATTGAGTTATTTGTTTTTTGGTGTTGAGTTTTTTGAGTTCTTTGTACATCCTGGAGATTAACACTCTATCTGAGGTGCAGGTGGTAAAGATTTTCTCCCGTTCTGTAGGCTCTCTGTTCACATTTTTGTTTGTTTCCTTTACTGTGAAGAAGCTTTGTAGTTTGATACCATCCCATTGATTGATTCTTGATTTTATTTCTTGCACTTTCGGAGTCTTATTGAGGAAGTTGATTCCTAAACCAACATGGTGGAGAGTTGGGCCTTTTTCCTTTATCTTTGATTTTCTGAGGTTTGAATGAGATATGCTTAGGTGTAGTTGTTTTGGCTCTTGTTCTCTTCGGTGTTTTCTGGGGGTTCCTGATCAAAAGTTTGAAGTCTGACATTAATTTGGGGGAAATTTTCAGTCATTAATGTTTTAAACATTGCTTCTGTTCTTTTCTTTCTAATATTCCCATTATATATGTATTACACCTTTTGTAATTATCCCACAGTTCTTAAATGTTCTGTTCTGGTTTATTTTTCTTTCCTTCTCCATTTTGTAGGTTTCTATTGTATGTCCTCAAGCACAGAGATTCTTTCCTGAGCCATTTCCAGTATACTAATGATCTCACTAAATAACTTCATTATTTCTGTTACAATGTTTTTGATTTCTAGTATTTTGAGGGGGAGTATGGAGGATTGAATCCAGGGGCACTTAACCACTGAGCCACATCCCAACCCTTTTTAATATTTTATTTAGAAATAGGATCTTGCTGAGTTGCTTAGGGCCTTGCTAAGTTGCTGAGGCTGGCTTTGAATTTTAGATCCTCCTGCCTCAGTCTCCCAAGACGCTAGGATTACAGGTATGTGCCACCATACCCAGCTCTAGTATTTCTTTTTGATTCTTTCTTGGGATTTCCATCTCTCTGCTTACATTATATATCTGTTCTTTTGTATCGTTTACTTTTCCATTAAAGCTCTTAGCATACTAATTGTAGTTAAAAAAAAAAAAAAAAAAAAAAAAAAGATTCCTGGTCTGATAATCCCAACTTTCTTGCCATATCTGACTCTAGTTTTAATGCCTTTCAGTCTCTTCAGCTATGTTTTCTGCTCCTTCTATGACATCTATTTTACTGTTGTTATTGTTGTTGAAGGTGCACATATTGTACTGGGTAAATGGAATTGTAGTAGAAAGGTCTTCAGTAATGTTATGGTAAGTCCTATAATTAGGTCCCAGACTTGGTGTGCTTGTGTCTCTGGACTGAAAACTTTATCTGTACTTCTTAGCTTTGTGCTTCTTGGTTTAGGAGACACAGGATGGCTAGAGGGAACTGAAACTGGGTATTTCTCTTACCCCATGTGAAAGGCTAGAGCTGGGTGGAATTGGGTATTTCTCTTCTTCTTGGTCAGTTAACTCTTAAAATCCTAGCATTTTAGGCTCTGGTAAAATAATTTCTCTTGAGAGCAAGCCTTGTTATGAAGAACAGAATGCTCTGGCATATTTCAAATTCGTTTCTTTCCCTTTCCCCCTGCCAGAAGCACTGAGGAATTTTTCTCTGATATTTATTGGGAGGACCTGGTAAAGCCTTTGGAGTGAAACCCACAAAATTGTGGGAGACCTTCTGTGATTGGGTCTTCCCAGAGGGGAGTTGTTCACAGAGTCTCTAGCAACTAATCAATTCCATTTTTGGTTTTCCTACCCTAGCACTGGTTTCTAAGGTGGTTACTGCTCAGGAGTTTCTGCTCTGGTAAGTGGTGGTTCTTTCTGTATTTGCCTGTCTTTCCAATTTTAGGGGCAGTGATTTGTCCTGTGTCCTTACTTCTCTGATGAAGAATTGAAAAAGAATTGTTGAATTTACAACTTGCTCAGCTTTTTACTTGGTAAAACAGAGTGATGGCCTCTAAGCTCCTTATATGTTGGACTGGAAACTGGAAGTACCCATTTTTTTCTCACTATTTTTTTCCATCCTGCATCACCAAGTTTCTATCTGGATCTTTTTTATGCTGAAAAATTATCACTAGCATTTATTATGGAGTAGGTCTACTTGCAGTAAATTTTCTTAGCCTTCCATCATCTGAAAATATCTTTATCTCATCTTGATTTTTGAATGATTTTTAGTTGGATACAGAATTCTGTGGTGACAGCATTGTTTCCTTTAAAGATGTTCCATTGTCTTGTGTCATGTTTTCTGATTTTCAGTTTCCAATATGCAGTCAGCCATCATTCATGTCATTGTCCCTGGCATATATGACTTTATTTAGGAGGCTGCTATTAAGATGTTCTTTCAGTTTATTTTCATTTATTTGACTATCATATGTCTAGGAGTGATTTTCTCAGGTTGATGTTTTCATCAAATTTGAAAATTTTCAATCATTACTTCTTCCAAAGTTTTTTTTTTTTTTTTTACTTGATTCTCTATCTCCTTCACTCCTGGGACTCAACGCATGGATGTTATGAACTTGATATTATTTCACGATCATTGATAATGTATTCATTTCTCTATCATTTTTCTCTTTCTTTCAGTTTGAATATTTCTGTCCCTTGCTCTTCCCACTCGTGGCTCCTTTCTTCTGTGATATTCTTAAGCCCCAGATATCTTAGATATCATATATTTTTTAGTTCTATATTTACTGCTTGGTTTTGTTTCATGTTTGAATAATTCTTTTGAAATAATCCATTTCTTTATCTACTATATCTATATTTTTATACATTCATTAACATTATTTATAACAGTTCTTTTACACACCCACACTGGTAATTGCAAAAACTCAGGTCTTCTTGGAATCTGTTTCTATTGACTGTTTCTACGTCCTATTTAGAAGTATAAGTTCACCTATGCTATTTCTAAAAAGTGCTAGTTCTCCCAGGATGCAACTTTCCCACTGGTGTAGAAAAAACTCTGACAAGTCTGAAATGTCAATTTTAGAGGCAGTGATTTGTTCTGTGTCCTCACTAGGTACCTCTATTTTTTGGCATAGAACTTACCAAGGAGATAAAAGAGCGAGTCCAAAGATGCTGGAGGTATTGGGTGGCTCTAGAAGTCAGAACAATTTTGGATATTAAATGCAGGAAATTTTCTGGGTTTAGTTCTATAACCTACCTTCTCACTCTATACACATTTAATTGATGATCCTCTCCATTCCCGTGGCTTTCAATACCTCTACATACTGATAGAATACAAAGCTGTTGCTATAATCCAAACCTTTCTCCTGTGTTCCAACTACATATGATTCCATTTGGAGGTTCTAATGTTGCTTCCAACTGAGCATGTTGAAAATTTAAGAAGCATACATAGTCTCTCTCTTTCTCTCTCTCTCTCCCTTTATCTTTTCTGCTAGACTTTAGCATTTCATAATAAAAATTTTAAAAATATTTTATTATTGTATATGTAACTTTTTATATTTATCCAAAATATTTGGGTACCAACATTAGATTCCTAAGGTGTCACTTATTAAATCATCCAACAAGATATAATATTCACTTTCAATATCCATGCTCTTCTCCTACTTTACATTTTAAATGAGTTAAATATTTAACAACGAATATTTAGAGGCTGTCTCAAAACTGTCCCCAAGAAATGGCAAGTTGTACCCCTAGAAAAGTTCTTGTCTTTACTTCACTAGACAATCCAGTTGTGTCCCTTGGAAGGCCGGCTGCTAGGGACCAGTCTCAGGCTGTACCTTGTGTCCAGAACTGGGCCTACAGTTGAACTTTATTTTTCAATAGGTCAATACAATAGTTGAAAGGGCAGAAAGAACACGAAATATGAAGTCAGAGAGATCTGTATTAAAATTCCAACTCCAAAATCCATTAGCTGGTGCTCTGGTTTCAATGTGGTTTGTCCTCTCTGAACTCGTGTTGAGACTTAGTCCCCAGTGGAACAGTGTCGAGAAGGGGTGAGAGGGGTTAGGGTTAGGGTTAGGGTTAGGGTTAGTCTTAGGAGATCATTAGGTCCTTAAGAGCGTTTCATGCCTTTCTCAGGAATGGCTTCTTGTTACAGAGCAAGTCTGACTCTCGGGCCTTGTCTCTTCTGCATACACTTGCCCTTCCTCTTTCCCACCATGATATGATGCAGTGTGAGATGCTCACCAGATGCAGCCACCCACTTCCAGATCTGTGAACCTCCAGAACTTCGAGCTAAATAAACTTATTTCCTTTATAAATTATCCAGTCTCAGGTATTGTGTTAAAGCAACAGAAAATGTACTAAGAGAGTTGAGTAAGCTTAGATAATTCTGGCCTTTTCCTGGAAAAAAAAAATGGAAATAACAGTACCTTCTTTGCATGATTGCTGTAATAAATAAGAATGCTCTAGTATCTGATATATAGTTGATGCTTCTAAATGATAATTTCTTCCCCACTCCTTTTCATCCCAACCTCAAGGAGGTTATGAGAAACAGTGGTGAAAATCATCAACAACAGCCACAAAGAGTGAAAAGAAGGTCTACAGAAAAAAGAAAGATATCTGGAAGTGAAAATTGTATATGTTTGTGTTTTCATTGCCTTTTTTTTTTTTAAGAATCCTAGTTGGTATAGAAAAAAAACTACATTTTATTGCTAAAGCTGATCACTTTCCACTGAATCCAAGTGTTTTGTAAAATTTCCCCCAGCAGAGAACATCATCTTGCCCCTACTTTTCCATAGCCTCAGTTGAGCTTGCAGGGTCGGGGAGTGGAGTGGAGGGGTGTCCATTCTCTGTGGGGAACTTTTCTTTCCAGAGGCATCTTCCATACCTGGTAGACCCTGGGAGCTCCTGGAAAAATCTATCAATTGACCCTGGGGAGAACAGTACCTCAGGCCTTTCTCAGTTCTGTAGCAGCTACTTTTCATATTCAGCCTACAGAAAAAGAGAGGCTATCTGAGGAAGGTGAATTGGGGATCTGAAAGTAAAGAATTTCTGATTATTATATACATGAGATATTCCCCCCAATCCTCCAGTGGTTTACATGGAAATTTGAGACCAGCACTGCTCTTCTGGAAAGTGACTTCAGGGTTCCACACATCTTTTGACATTCAGACACAAAAGGAAGTGGTGGTGTGCTGGTAAGATGACTCTCTGGAGGGGGGACAGCCTCACTGCATCAGCTGTTGAGTCTGTGGCTTTGTACTGCCACTGGGGCCAATCACAAGCCTCTAGCGTGACTTCGGTGAGCACGAAGTTGGAAAGAGCCGTGATGAGTGGCCCTCTTGACCCAGGCGAGCTGGCTCCAGCACAACACTGAGCCTGAGGTTCATGTTTGGGGATAATAGTTATTGGCAAATTCAGCACGTGTTGAAAATAGACATCATCAAGTTCTAGAATTCACTGCCTCTCCTTTCTACAGTCTGCATCTTGGTCATTGTTTCTCCAGCTTTTTGAAGAGGCTCAGAAAATCTCACCGCTATGGACCCCAGACCCTTTGACTTAATGAAGATTGATGTCTTCATTAGATTTTGAAAAGGAATGCTTGGACAGTTTATTACCTGGTTGTTGGTGCCTAGTACTCTCTGTTCCATTGCCCATCTCCCCCACCTCTTGTGACACATTCCTGAAAATGCTCCAGGAAAAAAATGTTACAGTCTTGGCAGATTGGCCTCTCTGATTGTGCAATGTCCTTCCTGAGAAACCCCATTCTCCAAAGGCAGCCATTCTGAAACAGGATGGAGAAACGGGGGACAGGCTGGCTCCTGGGAGGGCAGCATGGGAGGCAGATGACAGTGGACGGGGACAGAATAAATCTATGGGAAATGGCATCCGGGTGTCTATCACCAGCTCACAGATTTAGAAAAACTATCAAAATGTTCGTTGGAAATAAGGAGATGAAAAGCGTACTTTTCCAGCTATACCATGTTTAATTCTTTTGTCACTTACAAGGCAGATTCACAAACATTATCTCACTTGTTCCTCACAATGGACTGGTGAGACAGTACAATATTGTTTCTCTACTAAGTGTATTAATACATTATAAAATATATTCATGTAATGTGAAATATAAATATTAACAATGGATAATAAATATTAGCATTTCCTCTTTACAGATGAAGACAGTAAGACTCAAAGAAGAGAAATGACTTGTGCAGGGCCACACAGATTGTTAATGACAGGGCAGGAACTTGAACTTCATTTGTCCAATGCCAGGGTAGAGCACTCCCTATATCACACTCACATGTCAGTGCGGTGATTGTAGAAGGCTCCTATCAGCAGCCCCAATTATTTAATCCCACATGCTAGGTGAAATCAAAACTGCCAGAACTTTTAAACAAGTCTGAAGTGATCCTCTGGAAGGTTCCATGAGCTCCTGTGCAGGAGAGATTCCCCAAGGAGTAGCCAGCACCACCTCACTTCTCTGTCAGAGTTGACACAGAAGGAGGTAGTTTGTAAAAATAAAACAATTATATCATTGTTCACACACCTCAAGTTTCCAAATTCCAAATGAAACATTTAAAAATTATGTTGTATATCACCCTGTGTTCCTACATTTAGAATGTCCAATACAGCTTACCCAATCTTTTCTTATAAAATCACTGTAGACATTTTCACTGTAAATCTCAGTCTGTTAGACTTCATCCTCGGGGCTCTGCCCCACAAGCTTCCAGACTGCTGTGCCTTTTGGCTCCTGGCTTCTGTTCTGCTCCTATTGGTGCACTTGGCTTCCAGGGTCTCTGCCCGTCTTCTATTTTGCTGATGCTAATTGGTTAAGGAGTGAGGAACCAACCCAGATAACTTGTTGATTAGACTTGTTGGCCAAGCTGGGGGAGGTGGGTTTGAAATAAAAGCTTGGATAACCCTTCTAGACTTTCTATCATCTTCTTTACTTCTAGATGTGTGGCGGGGCTGTGGCTGTGTTGCTCAGACAGCTTTAGGCTTTACCAGAACAGTGCCCCCATTGCTCAGTTGCCAGGAATGTTGGTGAGCACTAACAGCAATCTCCACTGAAGAGTTCCCTGAGCCTACAGAAACTGCTCCCCTTGAAATTCCCCAAGGTTGTCTTCCCACCTGTGGGCGTGGATTATAGCCAACTACTAATATGGAGGCATAAAGGCATACAGTCCTCTTCCCTCAAGGTGGGACAATTCTGGAGGCCCTCCTTGTCCCTCAGCTTCCCATGGGACCAAGCAGGGACTCAGCTGCAGCTGAACCATGTGTTGGTTTTGCTTGTCCCCTGCCCTGTCTTGCTTCCCTCAGCCACTTCTAAGGTTTCCCTTGTGAGCACTTTCAGAAGACTCTCATCTTAGCGTCTGATTCCAGGGTCTCTAACCTAAGAGGAGGTTTCCCCCCTCCCCTCTTTTCCATATTCTTGCTCTGTCCTGGAGAGATACGACAACAGAAGAACACTGTTCTCTTCCCTCTCCTTCACCCCACCCTACATTAACAGAGTAGGGAAACCTAATTGTGAAAGAAAGAATGCATAATGACAAAAAAATCATTTTGCAAAAGATATATAAGAAATTCAATCATTTGTCAAACTTTGACTTAAAGTCTACTGTAAGAGCCACTGTACTCAGGTCTGAGGGTATAGATAAAATAGATACACTCGCTTCCTCTCCCCCTTTGGAGAAGCTCACAGTCTGATGAGGTAACCAAGTAAGTAGAACAATTACCCTACCTTGCCATCAATGCTATCACTGAAATCTTAATGTATTCTTTGATTGAAGAAATATTTTTAAGCATCCACTAAGTATTTAACTTTTGGAATATAAACAATGCAGAGCAAATAACTGCACAGCTTAAAGTCTGGCGACATGAGAGCTTTTCCTTCGGCAATGATTCTTAGTGGAGTTGGAGAAGGTTGGGGAAGGTGTTTGGATTGAAGGGCAATGTCTTGAAAGGGCGAGGTGTTTGTGGGGACCTGGGGAAAGTTTATCACAGCAGGAGATAAGGAGAAAGCAGAGGAGAAGGCCAGGATGAATGTGGAGAGCTTTATCTGCCAGGCTGAGAAGTTTGGGTTTTATCCTGTAGGTAATTTGGAGCCAGGAGAGCCTTATTAAACCTAGGAATGTGGCCCAGGCCACTTTAGTAAGAGACTGTCATCCACAGGGTAAAGAAGGGAGAGGAATGGATGTAGATGGATAGGCACCTGGATTTTGCATGTTACGCATAAACTGCACAATGGTATAAGACAGCTCTAACGACTTGTGACATCATAGTGTAGTTATAACATCTGTGGACCAATACCTGTGTCTTCCAGGAGAAAAATGAAGAATTAAGTTAATTAAGTTCTCGCTCTTGAGATTTTGATTTGAAAAAGAACCTAAAATTCTCCTGCTGAGCACTCCCTATGTTTGAGGTGTGCAGCTACCTAGATATGACTTAATAGGTCCAGAAACATCCAAGAGAATCTCTGTCCCCAGGTCCTACATGTTGTCACCAATATCTGAGAGGCCACCATTGCAGAGTCATCCCTTGTAATTAATCATCCTCTCATCCAGCCTGGGAGATGAGATTTTAAATTTGGGTGGGAGGGGAGTGCAGCTGGGAGAGCCTGGAAGAGAGGTTATGAGTTCACCATGGCACAGAAGAGGTGGAAGTAGTGGCCATGGGGGACAGGGCTGGGAGGAGGGAAAAGGCTTGAGGGAGGGAATAAAACTTCATAATCTTTCTTTCCTCCACAGTATTGCAGGGGGAAGGTGCTGTCTGATCAAATCCACTTAAATAGCACAATACCAAGTATTTTGATTATTTGATGATTATAAGGAAAATATAATTTCCCCATATATAGATGAATTCCTTCCTTTGCTCACGTTTTCACTAATAACAATAAAAAACAGCAACAACAATAAACATGACAACAATAAACATGGTTTGAATAGTTATTACATGCTTGACAGTAGGCTAAGATTTCTTCTTATATTTAGCTCATTTCATTGTCCCCCCAAATGACAAAAGAAGTATTAGTACTAGTTAATCACTATGGCAAAGGAAAGTCTTGTGTAGCACAGTTACATAACTTGTTCAGAATGCACGACTGGAGAAAGGCATAACCAGGTCAGTCCACTCTGATCCACAACCAGTGCTTAAACTATTGTGTATGTGACATCCCAGGCATGGTTGTTGCTTCTTCCTCCACTGTTTCCAAACCTTTTCACCCAAGTCAAGTTGCCTTCATTCACTTTAACATTACTGAACACCTTTCGGGTGGGTTGTGCCCCTGTCCTCCATGTAGCTTTCCTAGCTGATTTCCATCTTCTTTTAACACCTTTGTGCCTTTAAGGTAGGGAAGAAATTTTCTCATGAATAGATCTGTATGTTTTGCTAAAGGTTTTCAATGATTTTTTTTTGTTGTTTTCTCTCCCAAAGATTTTATAGGTGGTTGCTGAGTAAGGATCAAATCTTCAGTCCTTATCTCCTCAACTGCACCCACAGTGTTGGGCTGGAGGCAGGAAGCCCCTGACTCTTAGCCCCTGACATGGCCGAGATGCGCCCCCATCAGGGGCCGCATTCGTAGGAAGAAGAAATGCATGTGTGGATCTGATAAGGTCCCAGTGATATCTGGAGAAGATGTCCTATTAGTGAGGATCAGCAATGTTTACCATTTCAGTGCACAGAAGCAAGCCAAGATAACAGTCGGAGAGTCTGTGGACAGAAGTTCATGGAGATCATTGCTTGACAGGTCAGGGTAAAGGTCTCTTTCTTTCAAAACATGTGAAGGGTCAGGAAACGTGTGCACCAGGTGTTTTGTGTTCATGGCTGCCTGGGAAAGATAATTCTGTCTGCTCGATAAGAACATTGTGCTCCACACATCAGGTTGTTTTTTCCAACAGCTATTTTCTGCCTATAAAAATGAGCATTGCTGGCTCCCAACTTCTTTCCGCAAATCCCTTGGGCTACAAACAATAACAAAAGGTATCTTATATTTATACAAAGCTGTCCTCAGAAAGGCTCAAGGACCTGAACGAAGCTTTTTTTTTTTTTTTTTTTAATATAAGGAGCTCTTATATAATCCCCCAGGGGGAAAGGCGCGGAGGGTGACAATGGAGCAAGGATCGGTCACTCCCCGTGGACAAGACGGAAAGCAGAGTTCCCAGCACACGCCACAGCGACGGGCACCACCGGACAGGAAGTGCGCCTTCCCTTCTTCCGGTCCACCGTTCTGCTTCTGCACAGGGCGCAGCACCGCCTCGTTAGAAGTCCCGGATGATTTGGAAACTCTGAGCAGACAACTAGCAAGGAAAGACTGGGAGAGGAAAATCCCCCCACATGAACAGGGACGTGGCCGGCGCACTGCCTTCAGTGACTGTGGTTCTCACTGATCAGGATTCTGCAACTCCTGGAGTGAGCGTCCTTCTTGTCCTCTGTAGGACTGACCTCAGGGAGAATTTTAATCACCCTCATTAGGAATGACAGCTGATTCCTAGTAGACTGCAGAAGTCTGGATGGTCTGGCAAAGAAGAGCCATCTGAGCAAAGGGCATTCTGTAAATATTTATTACACACTTGGATACAACTATGAGTAAGGCATAAGCCCTGCAGCCAGTAAGTGCATCATCAAGCAGGGGGATAAACACAGGATAAAGGCAGATCTGAGTCCTAGATGAATGCAATGGAAGGGCAGTTACTTTTGCCTGTGAATTTGAAGAGGAGATTTCAGTGGCGTTGGAAGGATTAATGGGAATGGTTTTAAGGGATATCTTTTACATTGCAGGGAGGTGGTAGCTCCGTATTTAAACCATCTGGGGAGCTCTTAGAAAACCCTACCCCTAAATATTCTGATTAAATTGATTTGATGTAGCCTGGGCATTGGTCATGTTACAGAGCTCTCCAGTTTATTTTTCTGAACAACCAAAGTAGAAAATCAAAGAGAGTGTGGGCTTTGGAATGAGACAGTTCTGTTCTAGTATCCTGTGACCTTGGGGCACTGCCCATTATGAGGTGATGTGTGTCTCCAATGACTTCAATGTTTCTTCCTACTTCTATCAACCTCTGTGAAGACACTCTGCCATGAGAGAACCTCTCTTCTTTGAAAAATTGCCCTGACTTAAAAACCCTGCACTGGGAGCCAGGAAACCTGGGTTCTATCCCTGCTCTGCTGCTGGGGTGCTGCATGGCTTGCACATCATGTATGGAGATAGAGCAGATACTTAGGATTATTATTTGCAAGACACTGTGCCTCAATCTCTGCATGTTGGTGTTTGCAGACCAGTATCTGTAGGTTGTAAAGTCCATTTAATAGGTCAAGACCAGCATTATTTTTAGAAAAATATATAAAATACAGTAGAATAATGAAGTGCACTGCAGAAGACAAGGGCATGTATTACAAAATAAACTTATTTCTATTATGTATGTATGTGTATGGAATCATAACGCAAAATGTATTTTGTATTGTGAATTACGAGTTAAAAAGTTTGAGATTCTGATTTTGGCAGTGCATATATTAAAATTGGACCAGGACAGGGAAGGTTACAGGCCACTGTGCAAGAGTGATACACAAACTCATAAAGTATTCTATATATTTTTATGTTGTTTATTTTTTTAGTCCATAGACTTATTCACTGCTAACTTTATTGCTAAAATATACACTATTACATACATATATGTGTGTAAGTGTATAATTATATTCTTTTTAAAATTTTTTTTAAATTTATTTTTTATTTATAATAATTACAATTCACAGTGCACATATATATTATCTTTTTATATACAACTGTTTGTATACAAAGTATATTCATACCATTTTTATGTTATTTTTTTAACCACAAAAAGAAGAAATAAAGTTTAAGAAACATGGAATAATACTGCTCCACAGGAACCCCTTCCTTCCAGTCTATTGTTCCTGACAACTCCAGCCTTCTGTGAACTTGCCCTTTTGTGATCTCTGTTAGTTACTGGAGAGTCCTGTGGTTAAAAGCACCCTTCTGAGTTAGGTAGGTCTAAGTTTGAGTGGACTTTTCTCACATATATTGAGTGACTTAGACGATGTATTCCACCTCCCTCACCTTAGGTTTCTGATGTGGATGATCCCACCCAGTAAGTACAAGAGTTATAAGGTTAAATGAAATGTTGCAGGCAAAACTTAGCACAAATCACATTGTTCCAAGAAAGAGCTCAGTGCATCATAAAAATTGACCCAACTTCCAACCTGACCAGATCTGTACAGTCTGTAATTTGATGCAGACCAAATTACAAAATCATAAATACTTTATGCTTACCTGATTGGGAAAAAAAACAAAACAAGGATTCCAGTCTCAAACAGACCCTAACGTTGAAGAACAGCTGTTTTCTGCTGCCATGCCCCATTACCATGCAGGTCTTGGAAAGAGTCAGGGTACTGTGAGCATGTCCTCCACCCACTCATCCCTTTCAGCCTTTTCCCCTGACATGGCCTGCTGGACCTGGGAAGGTGAGGCAGACGGCAGAAGATCCTGGCTACAATTTGCTCCAAGGACTAAAACAACTATATTGAAATCAATAGACAGATGGAAGCTGAGGATCAGCTGTGTCGCAAACTGGGCATCTGCCTGAAAGAAGAACACAACAGAGAAATGAGAAAGAGCTGGTGACCAGAACCTTGAGAAACTAGGGCCAAGATTCAGACATTAGACTAGAAATAAATGACCATCATCAAATAGTAAATGAATAAGCAACTCAGTAGGTCCTAATTGCCTCAAAAATAGGCTGGGAACCAAAGCATTGCCTTGTAAATGATTTGTTTCAGGAAATACCCACTAATCAATTACCAGGGCTTCTGTGTAACAGTTTCTCCAGATTTATAGTTGGTGATCATGTGAATTGGATCATTGATTCCAGAATGAGATAAGCAGCAGTACTGGTAACCTAATCTACTTACTCCAAGTAGCTACAAAGAAATTAGCTGCCCTTGGTGGAAGCCAGCCAGTTACTGGGGAGTGAAAAGAAATCCATTCATCATGGAAGAACCTCACACCAGCCCAGTCCCCCTGGGGCATTCAGCTCTGCTGAGAAGATGTTGATGGAGAAGGGGATAATGGTCCATAAATAGATATTTGGGAGTGGGGGGTAGGTGGGGAGGGGTGGAGGAAGCCTCAGAAATTGCACTGGGAAAAAATGGACCTTAAGATGACAAAAATTACAAATAATATAAGAATAGTAACATAAAGAGTAGGACTGCTGAAAGTCACACTAGCTGCTTGTGTGTGTGTGTGTGTGTGTGTGTGTGTGTGTGTGTGTGTGTGTTTCTGGAAGAAAACTGGATCTGAAATTGTACAGTAAAAAGAAAAATGTATGTGAGTACCCATCTAAAAATATATTTCAAACACAATCATTTTTCAGGAAAGAAAAGGCAAGGATGCCTGGAAATAGCTGCATCTAATCAGCCCCCATCCCAAGCAATCAACTGAAGTCCAGGAAATTCCATATGTAACCAGAAGAATAGACATCCTGGAGCATTTTGCCACAGTTAAGATTAGCGGAAACAGACCCCCATCACAGCTCCTAACAAAGAACTAAAGGTGAAAAAACTGCAGCAGGGCTCTGCTGGGAAGGTGGTGGCCCTGGGCAAGAGGGATGGAACCAGGCTCTCTCCACGGCCTTGGCGGTGCCTGTGGTCCTTGGTTTAAGACCCTCTCTGACAGCAGCCCAGAGGATCTCCTTCTCCAAGGAGAACAATGAAACCAAAAGTGGCCAGGGCTCAGCATACCAATTCGTCCCCACAATCTTTAAAGATGTTTGTTGATATAGAGTAGTTCATAATAAGAATTTTCTGGATCCTTCCCTTTCTAAAGGCCATAAAGGGATTCTCCTGCACGCTTTTCTAAGAATTTTCAAGGTTTCCCTTTCATAAGTAGTTCCCCTTTTCTGTGAAGTCAAAAGACACAAAAAGCACAAACCAAACATGACACAATGGATAATTTCTACTTTATTAAAATGAGAAACTTCTATTTTCCAAGAATACCATGAACAGAGTAAAAAGATCAGCCACAAACTGGAACCTAACTGTTACCTCTCATCTAACTGACAAAGGACTGGAACCCAGAAAAAGAAGACCTACACCCCACCGAAAAATACCCTCCAAGTGGTAAAGCAATTCACAAAGGAAACATAAATAGCTACCAATGTATTAAAAGGTCACCAATTTCATTAGAAATCAAGGAGACACAAAGTAAGATCATCATGAGGTATCATTTTATACCCACTAGATGAGCAAAAAAAAAAAAAAAAAAATGGAGTTGGACAATAGTAAGCATTAATGAGGATGTGGTAGATAAACAGAATCTTATATATGGCAGTTGTGACTATAAATCAGAATAATTTCCCAATTTCTTTGGAAGACAACTTGACATTAGCTAGCATAGGTAACCATGACATTTCTATGACCCAGCAATTCCACTCCTCATGTGTGTACCCTGGAGAAACTTGCACATGTGCACCAGGAAGTATACAGAAGACTGTTAATATTAGCAAACACAGGAGCAAAACTGAACAAATACCGTTAGGGAGCACCTACAGTGTAGACAACTATTTTTAACAAGCAAACACAAAATTCAGGCTGGAGCGTGTGTTGGAGGGGAAGGCAGGAGGGTGGCAGTTCAGAAGAGGACATGGCCAGCTCAGGGGCTGGGGGTCAGGGTGGGTTCATTTGTATTGGGTGTATTCCATTGTAGGCACAGAATATTACCCGATAAAATTACTTTTGTTAAAAAACACGAGTAAACAAAACAAAATTCTCTGTTGGCTCAGTGACAAGGAAACTAAGAGATCCTAGTTAAATATCAGTCTCACTACAATAGGAGGTGAGGGGCCCTCTGGAGGTGATGGGTTACTCTCTGGGGGAGAGGCTGCCATTCTCTGAAAACATGAGCAGCTGGCCTGCTATGCCCCGGATTGCACCTTCTAAAGCCCATGTTAGGGCAAATGCTGATCACTTGTGGGAGAGCAGTGAATGTTGTTAGCACATGAATGTTGTGTGTAGCCACGTGGACGGATCTATCCGAGATGATTTCCTGTGAAGAAATCTGAGGGCTCTTCTGGAATGAGGCCTTTGGTCTAATATGAGAGATACCTACTTTGCACCTTGATTGCTTAAGCTTGACATTGAACTGAGGCTTTTTTTTTTTTTTGTACTGAGGGACACTCAACCACTGAGCCACATCCCCAGCCCTATTTTGTATTTTATTTAGAGTCAGGGTCTCACTGAGTTGCGTAAGGCCTCTCTAAGTTGCTGAGGCTGGCTTTGAACTCACAATCCTCCTGCCTCAGCCTCCTGAGCCACTGGGATTACAGGTGCGCACCACCATACCTGGCTAATTCTTTAAAAACTTTGAATTTTGAATTGTTAATTCAAAGACCCAATACTTGGAGTCTTGGCATCTTTAGGCTTGAAATCCTAGCACCATTCATGTAGCTACAATCCCCTTTCTCATTGCTCTTTCTTTCTTTAATACCTTTAGGTCTTATCCACCCTTCCAGAAGGATTATGTGGTTGATGGGCTGGCAGGACACTGAAGACAGGAGCCCTGCTTTATTCATCTTTGTGTGCCTCAAACTTGGGAAAATATGTGCTTAATAGTTTAAGATCTTAAATAATCACTATAAATTTATGGAATAAAACATGATGGTTTAATATATATGTGTTGGACAATGATGAAATTAGGGTAATTAGTATATCTGTCACCTCAAACATCTGTCATTTCCTTGTGTTGAGAGCTTTCAAAATCCTTTGGTTTATCTGTTTTCAACTTGCAATATATTATTAACAACCGTAGTCACCCTATGATGAATTAGAACACCAGAACTTATTTCTCTTAACTGGAACTTTGTATCCAAGGACAAGGTCTTCCCTCTCCACTCCCACTCTTGTCTCTCAGTCTCTGTAGCCACCATCTGACTGTCTACTTCTGTGAGTTCAACTTTTGCAATTTCCCATATAAGTTAGATCACATGGTATTTGTCTCTCTTCGCCTGCCTGGCTTATTTCTCTTAAAATAATGTTTCTCTAGGTTTTTCCATATTGTCACAAATAATAGGATTTCCTTCTTTTTAAGGGCTGAATAGTATTCCATTGTAACACATTTTAAAATCCACATATCTGTTGATGCACTCTTGGGTTATTTGCATGTCTTGGATACTGTGAATAATGCCACAACAAACATGTGTGTGCAGGTATCCCTGTATTGTTCAGATTTGAATCCTTTGGGTATACACCCGGTACTGGCAGTGCTGGATCATATGGTAATTTTATTTTGAATTTTACACTGCTATGCTGTTTTCCAAAATGGTATTTACAATGTTACCAGCAGTGTCTAAGGGTCATTTCTTTCACATCCTCACCAACACCTACGCATCTCTTTGATCATAGTCAGTTTAACAGGCATGAGATGATATCTCATTGTGATTTTAATTCATATTTCTCTGATGTTGATCATTTATTCATATATCTATTGGCCATTTATATATCTGCTTTTGAGAATTATCACTTCAGATACTTTACCCATTTTTAAGTGGGATTATTTGTTTTCTTGCTATTGAGTAGTTTGAGTCTTACATATTTTGGACATTACACTTTATCTGATGTATGATTTACAAATAATTTCCCCCAGTATGTAGGCTGTCTCTTTACTCTGTTATTTCCTTTGCTGGGCAGAAGCTCTTTAGTTTGATTTAATCCCATTTGTCTACTTTTGCTTTTGACACCTATATTTTTGAGGTCTTCTCTAAAAAAGTCCTTGCCCAGTCCTGTCATGAAGCTTTTCCCTGTGTTTTCTTCTGGAAATTTCATAGTTTGGAGTCTTGCATTGAAGTCTTTGATCCATGTCGAGTTGGTTTTTGTCTATGGTGAGATGGGGCTGAGTTTCTCCTGCATGTGGATGACCAGTTTTTTCCAGCACCATTGATTAGAGATGGTTCTTTCCCCACTGTGTGTGCTTGGCACCTCTGTAAAACATCGGTGGATGGATGGACTTCTTTCTGGACTGTCTGTTTGCTCCATTGGTCCCTATGTCGTTTCTCAGGCCAGTACCAGGCTGTTTTGGTTATTAGAGTTTCTAGCATATCTCGAGGTCAGGTAGTGTGATACTCCAGCTTTGCTCTTTTTGTTCAAGATTGATTTATGTACTTGGGAATTTTTGTAGTTTCATTTTAATTTTAAACATTTCCCCCCTATTTCTGTAAAGGATGTTAGCATTTTTTATAGGGATGCATTGACTCTGTATCTTCTGTGGATAGTACGGATATTTTAACCATATTAATTCTTCAAATCCAATGTTTTAAATTCATCCACTTAACATTTTGTTGGCTCATCATTTCTTCTTACATTTCGGATGTTCTTGGGGCCCACTTTACTTCTTTCTAGAGCACATCCTTTAGAAATTCCTTTAGAGTGGGTGTCTTAATTTTTTATTTTCTGAAAATATCTTTATTTTACTCTGTTCTTAGGAGACTGTTTCTGTGGTGATGTCATTTTAGGTTGGTGATGATTTCTTCTGTCCTTTAAAAAATATTACATTGTGTCTTAGTTTGCATTGTGGCTATTGAGAAATTAGAAGCCAATCTAATCTCTGCTTTTTTTTTTTTTTTTTTTTTGTAACCCTTTTCTCTGCTTTTAAGATTTTCTTTATTTTCATTTTATTTTATTCTATTTCTTAACTTTTCCCTCTCTCCCCTCCTTCTTCCCTAACTTCCTTCTTCTTTTGTATCTTCTGCTGCATTCCATTACCATTATTATGTTTCTAGCATTGGAGTTTTTGACAATTTATTATTATTGGGATTATTATTTATTACCCTAAATCTGAGTATATCTCTTTCTGTATATTTAGGGAAATTTTCAGTCAACATCTTTTAAAATATTGCCTTCTGCATTTTCTCTGTTACCTGTTTCTTATACTCTGACTAGAAATATGCTAAATCTTCGTGTATGTTATTTTTTGAATGTGTGTGTGTGTGTGTGTGTGTGTGTGTGTGTGTGTGTATTCATTGTTAAGGATTGATAGGTTAAAACTTGCAAGGTTCTGTTGGTTTATAAATATGCATATTGTAGATATTCTGATTAAGAGTCTTTTAATCACAAAGTCAAGCACATGACTGCAACCCCAGTACAAATCTGGCAGTTGCCCAAAGGAGCCAACAGCAGCAACAGCTAAACTCCTACTATAAATATATTGGTGAAACCTCTCAAAATGTTGCAGTGTCTACAGCATCAATCCCAGCCTTGAGTTATTAGGTGGGAATTCTTCTACTTAGCACAACATTGGCCTATGGTCTGAGTGACACTGTGCTAGGCACTGGGTTACATAAATGAACAAGAGTAAGAGCTTCTACTCTCATATGAGAATAAATATAAGCAGTTATTATACAGTGGGGTGAGTGAAATGAGAACTTTGAAGGAGGCATTCCTATTGAGAACAGCTCATGGACATCTTTGGAGTAAGAAAAGCCAAGGTGATTGCTGATCCAAATGCATGGGAAGATAAATATAGGAGCATGAGTGACAGGTGAGGACAGAGCAGTCTTCCTTCTTGTAGTTTACCTTCAGCTGATGACTGTACCTTTTCTCACAAAGGAGGGGGGAAGTAATAGCTCAAAATCATTGTCTTTAAAAGGATTTCTTTTTCCCAGTTACCAGGAGTTGTTGCAACCTAAGATCAGCTCACTTGCTCTATGGGACAGAGCAGTAATGATTTTTTTTTTTTAGCCTGTGATCTTTTCTGGAATTGAAACATCACACAGGGAAAAGACAGGTCTGCTAGAGTCACTTATAATTACACTTCCCCCTCAAGTCCTTATATCAGGAGCTCTAATCCAATTTTCTCAGACCCCATCTCCCTGCTGGCCAACAAAGATTCCATGCTGGGTCTTGCAAAATTAAGCCATAAGCTTTTCTTCCACCAAAGGTTCGAATCTGAGCACAGATGTCAGAGTTAATCCAGTCACCCCAGGTCCTCTTAAAGCCATAGAAAAGTAGATTTGTCTTGCTGCCTTTTTAATGGTGTGGAATTTTCCTCTGCTCAGCAACTTCCCTCACTTTGTTGGTTATACCTAATTGGGTTTATCTTTGTCTGAGCCAACATGATGGACAGACCTTTTGGCAAGTGGGCCGTATTTATTTCGAGGGCTTAAAATGTGGTTCATAGACACCTCTGGAGACCAAATATCCACTGGGAATTCTTATCCCACTCTAGCTGTTTGTTCTGAAAACAAAACTGTCATCAATGACCCTAGAAAACAGAACTTGGTCCTTTAAGGGTGTTGTAGCAGTTACATGATATTACAGCCAAACTGATAATGCCCAGTGGTGTTAATTGGGGTCAACTTCTAACATGCTTTTGAGGTCCGTGATTGCTACCAGCACAACCTAAGTCTCTAGAAGGTTGCACACTTATCAATAATCCAACCAGATTCCTTGTCTTTTAGATCAGCCACTTACCATCACAGTTGAACATCTAATTTGAAGTCAGGTCTTTCCTAACTGCTGGTTTTCTGAGTAATCTATAATAAATTCCTTATATTCCTGAGTCTTGGCAGTACAGTTTGGCTAAGACAGAAAGGCTTGTTTCAAATTCTGACTGTACCACCTTTTAATCATGTGACTTGGGCAAATTACTCAAACCCTGCCCCCCGCACCCTCTGTGATGCTGGGAATGGAACCCAGGGCTTTTCAAGCTCTCCAGTGCTAGGCAAGCTCTCTACTACTGAGCTATATCTCCAGTCCAAGTTACTCAGACTCTATTAATTTCTTCATTTGTGAAATTGGGCCAGTAATGTTCATCTCAAAGGTTTATACTGAGAACTAAGTGAAATAATGTATGTAAAACACTCAGCACACTACATGGCTTATATTTAGTGCTGAGTAGATAGTGCTTGTTCTGATTACTTTACTGACAAGATCATGTCCTCAGTTCTGCCAAGAACTGGTTGCTGCCTTAATGGCCAAGAAAATATAGACTTCTGATTTAGGTTCTAAATTATATGGACTGCAAGAACCATTAGCCAAATTGGAGATTGGCAGCCTAATTTTTTACGCTCATCTCAGCCCAGCCTTTGGCAGACATATCACAATCTTGCAGGAAACATGAGACAGAGGGAAGACTGGCAGAAGATGCAACAGGGTGAAATCATGCAGTTGTCTTGCAGCCTGGTCTTCTTTCTTGCCCTACCCTAAATCCGTAGTTCTCCATTATCCATTTGCTGCCTGCAGCTCCTCAGTTGCTTCCCACTCCATGATTTTTGAGACCACTTTGTTCTCTGTGCTGAAAGACGGGTCCAGAAGCTCAAGAAGAGCTGTGCTGGCTGTGGTGACATGCTGAAAGGTGACCTGAAGAGGCACCAGCTATGTTAGTGTGTTGGATGCTGGGCTAGCAACCTGAGCAACAGTGGCCTGTTGGACAGCCTTCACACAGTCTAGTGGGCAAGAAGATGAGGTCACAGGCAACACCATTGCAGAGCCTTGAGAGTCACACAAATGTCAATGTAAGGTTCTGGAAACCACAGGAACTCTCTCAGAAGGTCAGAGAAAGGGATGCCGGTACCCAGAGGGGTAAATAAGGAATTAACCCCAAAGAGCTGCGTGGATTTATGTTCCTCCGAGGGTTTAGTGGGGTCTAGGGAGTGGGCGGGAGCGCCAGGCAGAGGAGAGGGGCTGCATTTGGCAATTGCGTCTGGCGTGCAGATGCCCCTGGTGGGGTGCTGGGAGGTGAGAAGGAGCAGTGAGACTTGAGGAACTGTGTGCCAACTGCTGTTGGCACCTCTCTGATGTCATTTAATGGGCTATTATCTTCAGTGCATTCCTTGGTGAAGGCGAGAGGTCTTGTGCTCTGGGGACCCCACTGTCAGAGCCAAGTCCTTTCGTCACTACTTTTTCTTTGGTATTCCTCTCCTTGGGTCTCCCATTCGCCTCCATCCCCTCCCAGAAGACTTCTTCTGCAATGCCTGTGCTTTGTCGTGGGACTTGGCTACCCGCTGGGACATCTCAGGGAACAAACCCACGCGGTGGGATCTGGTGTGCGGTGCACCTGTTCGTCTGTGCAGACGCTCCTCTCGCTGAGCTGCAAGTTGCACTGAGCCCCACCCCATTCGAGCCTCCCTCTGGTCCCTCAGGGCTCCTTGCCAGCTTCCTTCTAAGACAAGGTTTCTCCTCCAGCTCCTGTGTTCAGAAGAGGGACCAAGGTGCTTCTCTGCATTCCGGTTCTGTCGCTCTGCTCCTGAGATAGCGCTGTCTCACAGCCACCCAAATCCTGGCTGGGAGGAGAATCCACGCCCCTCTCTCTTTCCTCCCTGCAACCCCATGCAAACTCTTTTGGCTGTTGCTCATAAAAATAAAAACGTATATGGCTACTTCTCAGCTTCCTAGTCTCATCCTTTTCCATGCAATTCCAAACTCGTATGCCTTCTCAAACATTGACTGAGAATTTAATATGTGATAGAAACTTTATATGTGTATGAGCTCATGCGATCCTTGAAAACAATCATGGAAGTGGGTGTTATTACCTTCATTTTTTTTGAATGAGAAGGTTAGAGGTAGAAAGTGATTCATTCAAGACCACCAGCAAGTGATTTCAGGAGAGCTCAAGTTCAAATCAAGTCTGACCCCAAAAGCCACGAATTTCACTTTGTGTTTTATAAATTTTGTTTCTTGCTTTTGAAATGTTTAGTGGAAAATGCAAATAATAGAGAAAACAAAGATGCACTCTCCTATAATCCTACATTCTAAGTTACCATTAATATTTATGGTTTCTGTTCCATCTTTATCTTCTGTGGTTTTAAATGCACATTTAAAAACTGGCATATATCTATGCATGTATATATTATACATATTTATGTACATAATTTTCTATCCTATTTTTACTTAGTATTTTAGCATATTATTTTTCTTATCTCTAAATAGTTTTCAAAAATGAAATTTTAATGAGTTACAACATTCTATCTCACAGATGTGCCATATTTTATTTAACTATTTTTCTGCTGTTAATAGTTCAAATGTTTTTCTTTCTAAAACTGTTCAAGTAATGTTGGGATGATAATACTTATAAAAAGTTCTGGAGCACCTAGTAGGAAATAAAATCTTTTAAGCATATAATGACTTCAAGATTCTTGACTTATGTCAAATTAAATTCAAGAAAGATAATATCTATTTTCATTCTTATCAAAAACGAATAAAAATCATCACTGGATCCTGCCTAACAATAAGTTTTTAAAACATATTTCAGTTATTTACTGATAATAGTTACATTGCTGTTTAGATTTGTAATTCTTGTGTTCTTATAAAAATTGAGTATTTTTCAAATGTTTACTGATCATTTACATTGAGTTTTAGTTACCTTTTCTTCTTTATTTTTAATTTAAAAACTTTGTTGTTTCTAGCTATACATGACTAAGCCCATATCCCACATGAGCCGCTGAACCTAAATCACACGTGTGAATTTGGGGTGATGCAAAATGACCACAAACACAGACTCAGATACCTTTAAAGCTTCAGGACAGCTTTCTCCAACTCCTGGCCTCAAGTCCCCAAAACAGGGAGCGAGGTAAAGCCAGGAGAGGCTGGCAAGAGAGAGAGAAACTCGTTCGAAAGCGACTTTTATTGGGGGGTAAGCTGTTTCCTAGAATATTTCATATGTAAAATGTCGACGGGGTAAGATTAAAAAGGACAGGTGTGGGTAGCCCAGCCCCTCTGGGTGTCTCCCAGTCACAGGGCCATACCTGTTATCTAACCCTGGGGAAAGTCCGAGTCATGAGTCCTAATGCTTCCTCGTCAGACATCAGTGCCCTTTCATTTTCCTGGACAGGCATCAGGACTTAAAGGTGTTTAGTGGCTTCCCACACATGACAATAGAGTGTATTCTGAATAATATACATACATGGAGAATAACTTAGAGTAAGTTAGGATTCCATTTTTGTGGTTGTACATGTTGTGGAGTTATACGGGTGATGTGTTCATATATGAACATAGGAAAGTTATGTTTGATTCATTCTACTGTCTTTCCTAGTCCCCTCCCTTCCCTTCATTCCCTTTTGTCTAATCCATTGAACTTTTATTCTTCCCTCCTCCCCCTTATTGTTAGTATCTGTGTGTCACAGAGAACATTTGGCCTTTGGATTTTTGGGGGATTGGCTTATTTCACTTAGCATGATAGTCTCCAGTTCCATCCATTTACCATCAAATGCCATCATTTTATTCTTCTTCATGGCTGAGTAATATTTCATTGTGTATATATACCACATTCTCTTTATCCATTCATCTGTTGAAGGGCACCAAGTTTGGTTCCATAGCTTAGCTTTTATGAATTGATAACTGCCATTCTGATTGGAGTGAGCTGTAATCTCAGTGTAGTTTTAATTCTCATTTCTCTAATTGCTAGAAAGGTTGAACTTTTTTTTTCACATATTTATTGACCATTCACATTTCTTGTTCTATGAAGTGCCTGTTCAGTTCCTTTGCACATTTATTAATTGGGTTATTTGGGGTTTTTTTGGTGTTAAGTGTTTTGAGTTCTTTATATATCCTGGAGATTAATGCTTTTTCTGAGGTGCAGAGAGTTTCCCCCTTTTTTCAGCAAAAAAGCAGAAGTTGGCAAACCATGGAACCCCAGGGCCACATCTGGCCCACAGTCTGCTTTTGTAGAGCACAGCCACACACTTTCAGGGCACAGCCACACACTTTCATTTATGCATGGTCTCTGGCCACTCCTTGAAGCTCTGTGGAATTAGGGAACTATGACAGAAACCACAAAGCCTAAAATACTTACTCTAGACCTTTACAGAAAAGTTAGTCCCCCTTTCTAGAGTAGACTGCTACATTTGCCAGTCTCCTGTTCCCTTTATCTCGGATTTTTCAACACGGGACTTTTCCTATAGGTGTCAATCTGATTTTTCAACCCTACTTCATCTCAGTGAGACAAGAGGTGTCTTACTGTTTTGCCGGCAGGTAGCATGCAGGGATTTCCCTGGGTTGCTGACCACCAGCCTGCTCATTGACTGCCTTCAGCTCCACAGAAAGCCACTGTACATTTTGCTGCTCAATTCCTGGTGTCCAGCTGGTGCAAAGGTATGTGGTTCCGGGTTTCAAGAGAGGCTTTTCTATTTTCATCCATAGCTTATTTCTCTGATGCAAATATGACTTCTATGTGTCTGTTACTTTCAAAGGCGACACAACATAATTTTTGAGAGCATGGATTCTGGTCCTAGATCATCTAGTTTAAATATCAGTTCTGCCACTTACTCCCAGTGTGATTTTGGATTCATTATTTTTCTTTCCTTTTGCCAGTTTCTTATCATCTGTAAAAATCACGAGGACTATGGTATCACCTTCTCACAGGGGTTGAGAATGAGACAATTAGTGCTCCCTGGCATATCCATGAGCCGGCACTTCTCAGACCTCTCCTGTGATGAGTTCTGGCCAGTGGACCGAGGGTGGCAGTGTCTGTGTCATTGTCAGGCTCAGGGGGTCACAAGCTGGTTTGCTTTCTGCCACAGTGCCCTGGGGTGGCATCACAGCATGGAGAGAGCCGGAACCCTGAGTTTCAAGGTGGAGGAGGTCGCTGCTTACCCGAGTCAAAACTCCCCATAAGCAAGAACAAACTTGTTTGGTGGTAACTTAGTTACTGAGATTTTGGAATTTTAAAACTATTTTTTCCTATAACGTAGTGTATGCTATTCTACTATAGCATTGTTCCAAAAACTTATTTGTACATACAAGGCATATTAAGTGCTATAAAATAATATTTTCCTTACTTCTCTTATGATTATAGGTTGAATATTCCTTATCTGAAATGATTTGGACCAGAAACATTTTGGATTTGGATTGTTTTAAACTTTGGAATATTTGCATAAATATCATGAGGTATCTTGAGAACAAGACCCAAATCAAAACATAAAACTCATTCGTGGTTCATATGTACTTTATACACAGAGCCTGAAGGTGATTTTATTTATCATACTTTTGAAGATGAAACCATGTTTTATGGTAGGGAATTTCCCACTTATGACACCATGTGATCTTTCAAAAACTCTTGGATTTTGGAGCAGGATGACTCTGACTTAGGTCACTGACTTGAGTGCTGTTGCCATTCATTCATCAGAATTCAGCCCACGGAGGAGATTTTGGGGAGGGGAGAGAAAAAGGAAGAAAGAGACCTTTGCATCAAATAAAGACAACGTGTTGGAGAAATAGCTAGGACTTTAAATTATCAAATTAATAATAATTATATCTGTATTTAAGTGCTGGGTAGAAACTATCTATGGCCAGGTGTGGTGGTGCACACCTGTAATCCCAGCAGCTTGGGAAGCTGAGGCAGGAGGATTGTGTTCAGAGCCAGCCTCAGCAAAAATGAGGCACTAAGCAACTCAGTGAGACCCTGTCTCTAAATAAAATACAAAATAGGGCTGGGAATATGGCTCAGTGGTCAAGTGCCCCTGAGTTCAATCCCTAGTACCAAAACCAAAAACAAACAAGAAAAAAAAAAAAAAAAAAAAAGAAAGAAAGAAAGAAAAAAGAAAAGAAGAAGAAACTATCTAAGCCATTTTGCTTCTCTGAGTCCCAATTTCCTCTTTTGTAACCTAACAAAAGAGAAATCTAGCCAGATGACAAAGTAGCACATGCCTGTAATCCCACTGGCTCAGGAGGCAGGAGGATTGTGAGTTCAAAGCCAGCCTCAGCAACTTAGAGAGGCCCTAAGCAACTCAGTGAGACCCTGTCTCTAAATATAATACAAAATAGGGCTGGGATGTTGCTCAATGGTTGAGTGCCCCTGAGTTCAATCCCTGTACCCCCACCCCCACCCCCCCAAAAAAAGAAGACTAAATAAGGTAATGTAAAAAAAAAGGATGTTACGGAATCTTCTTTCTTTCCTTAAATTGGCTGCTGCTTCTGTGGCCCTTTCTGCCCGTGATGATCTCATCTGTCTCATTCATCTTTTTGAGGCTTGTGATCTCAAATTCCTGTTTCACTCTGGTCATTGGACTTCATCTGTCAGTAGGAGCTGGCCTGGGTAATCATGTGGATTTCTCTCATCATTTGTAAATGGTGTGGACCATTGAAATGCTTGGTAAAGGGGAAGTTTCTGCTGGTCTGTGGCCATAGCCTAGGTATATATCCTCAAAGGGAAAAGCAGTCTTCCAAAATACCCAGGATGAATTTTAGAGGTTCGTGTAATCTTCCATCCAGCCAGATTCTTAAGCTGTGTGACACCTTCCCTTGTCATTGTTAGCCTGGGACCAAGTGCATTGAGTACCAGTTTGGAAAAGTTAGCCCATAATCCTGACCTTGGACTACAAAGATACCTCAGAGGTGAAGCTTATGTATTGGAGGATTTCCAAAGCAACATGAAGCAACAACTTGGTATAAGCCAACCTTGTTGACTTTTAGGGGGGAAAAAAAAAAAAACATAGTCACAATCTCTGTCATCCTGCATTTCTTTGTCCCTTGCAGTAGTTAAATACTCATAGATACTCAGGATTTTATGTCCTAAAGTGGCCCAATACCAGGTTATGGAAGCACTTCATTCACCCTAACCTCCCTTGAGGAAAATGAGAGAAGGTACTACCCAGAGATGACCGTAGGCATTTTCCTTATAAATCCTGTTGTTGTAAGATACTTTAAAACGTGCACCAGAAGAAGATTATTTTACAACTTCTGTCAACAACGTCTTAGTTTAGTGAAGGGATTTTTTACATAATCGTGGCTTCCTTTTATCTCTAGAGTTGACCTTCTATTTTCTGAAGTTACTTTAAGGATCATCTTTCAGAAGTAAAACAAGCCTGGCATATAAAGCACCTCAGAGGCTGTTTATACAGAGAGGAGGGCGAGGACGCTATTCAGCGTGAAAAAAACAATTAATTTCATGGGTATTAAGCTGTAGTGCCAGGATTCACCTTCAAGGACTGAGCGTCTCGGGCTGTTGTAGAACAAGAGAATGTTGGAGCCCAGGTCCCTTGGGAAGAGGCTGGATTGAAGATGGCTAAATTTGTTTTCTGAATAAATATTTTAAAACACCCACCCTTCATTTTTCATCTTTTCACCTGCACACCTGATTAAACATTAATAAAATTGACTGCAAAGTCAAATTCTCACCACAGTGAGGAGCAGAAGCAATAAGAGAGGCTAAAGTGAGGGTGGAGAAGGACACGAGGGGTTGACCAGGACAGGGAAGAGACATGGGGCAGCCAGAGGCATCCAAGGAGAGGGCTGGGGAGACCATTCTGGAACCATCTCTGTCTCTTGACTGGGACAGGCAGGCTCAGGCTGAGCCAAGGACCATAAATACCTCCCGAGTGTGAGTTAATCATTTAATGAACATGGAAACTATGCAGGGACCTCAAGGTTAAAGATTAACAGGCAGGGTTTCAGAAACAATTTCATTGAGTAGACAATAATAGACTTCAGCTAATGTCTTGTGTGCCATATTAAAACGAGAAACTGGCTCCTAAGAACAAATGCATCTAAATTCAAAATAATAAAAAGATGTGACTGGGAGGAAAATGGAAACCCCCGAAGATACACATCATAGAATCATATGGCGTACAGCGTACAGCAGATAATAGGAAGCTAACTGTGTACAGTGGGCCCTGAAGGTTTCCACACCCACAACCAATCGTGAATAGAAAAAAAAAATTTTATTTATTTATTTATTTATTGGTACTGGGAATTGAATCCAGGGTCATTTAACCACTGAGCCACATCCCAGCCCTTTTTATATTTTATTTAGAGTCAGGGTCTGGTTGAGTTGCTAAGTGCCTCGTTTTTGCTCAGTATGGTTTGAATTTGCAATCCTCCTGCCTCAGGCTCCCAAGCCTTGGGATTATTATAGGCATGTGCCACTGAGCCTGGATTAGCATTTTTAAAAATTGTACCTGTAGTGAAGATGTCCAGACCTTTTTTGTTTTTTGTCATCATTCCCTAAATAATAAGCATAATGGCTATTTACATAACAAAGGCATGGTCTTAGGTGTTATAAGTCATCTAGAAATGATTTAGAGTATACAGGAGGATGTGCATATGTTATTTGCAAATAGCACACCATTTTATATAAGGGATTTGGGCATCTAAGGATGTAGGTATCCTTGGGAGGGGGGTGACCCACAGGCAGCCCCCTGTGGGCGGTCAGTACATGTTAATCTTCCAGAATAAATAGTGCTTCTATAAGGTCAGGACCTTGTTTTAATCCTTTTGCTCCCTCATAGTGGATTGAATTCAATTGGATTCAATAAATGAGAGTTTAATTCAATTTAATGTAACATTTGCACTGTGGTTAGACAGTGTGTATTCAGAAGCAAAAAAGTCAATGAAATTATTATAGTACCAAGGATTCCCTGTCATGATTTGATTCACCTGTACTTCCAAACTGTGTGTGTGGGGGGAAGTGGTATATTTATTACTTAATAATATTAAACTCTATGTCTGAAGCATTGGAAAGAATTCCAGGTTTTATATTTTACCCGACAAAATCACGGGGAATGAAAATGAAGGTTTGCTAACAGCAGCAAACACGAAAGCAGAGACACTACTCTGCTTCACATCTTAATACCGTTAACCATCAAAATGCCCTGTAACGTGGGTACGGTTAAAGTTGCCATTTTACAGAGGAAGAAACCGAGGCGTGGAGAGGTTGCATGACTTTTGCAAGGTCCTGGAACCAGTTGGGGCAGAACCTAGATGTGAATCATGAGCTTTGGCTGCAGAATCTCCGCTGTGGGCTCCTCACTGTCCTCCTTCACAGCACTGTGAAATGAGCTGGAATCACGTCACATGCCACGTACCACGGAACTACAAGACACATACACCATGAAACTGCAAGACAGGGAGGGTTTCGTTCCTTCTGGAGACTTCAGGAAGACTTTATAAAGGAAATAGCATGAGAACTGAAAAGATGCTTTGGATCTCAGCAGATGGATAGGGGAGGTCATCTTGAAGGATGGGGGACTCAGGTAGTGAGGAAGATGTTTCACATGAGAAACAACAATGAGAAAGAGTGCGGAGAAGGATAGGTTCAAGCCCTTTAGGGACACCATGAAGAGATCAGTGGAGCTAGAGTGGACATATATTGTGCTGGTGTGGGGGCAATCTAGGAAAGATGGACGACAGAGGTATGAACTTGGACCCTTAAAGCACCAGAGGCAGTGGGAGGCTACTCAGAACTGTTGAGCTCGTGGGTGACAAGAGCAGAAATCTTCCTGGTTCCCTCTTCACCAAGAATTGGCCTCAGAACTTGGAATTTCATCTTGCCTGTTACTAAGATAGAAATCAAGCCCACGTGTGATTCCTTGGATTTCAAGGAATTCAAACCTTAGTTGTTAATATACAATAATGTGCATGTTCTTTTAAAAAAATTTACATGTGTATATTTTAGTTGTTGATGGACCTTTATTTTATTCATTTATTTATATGCAGTACTGAGAACTCAACTCAGTGCCTCACACATGCTAGGCAAGCACTCGACTACTGATCCACAACCCCAGGCCTATTTATGTGCTTTTTTCATGTGAAAAGCTCTATTGCAGTTTCTATTAGTGTGATACGTGTTTTTGTATGATCAAAACACATGAAGATATTTCTGCCATCAGGGAACTAACAATCCAGATGTTAGTTCAACAAACAAAATTAAATAAGTTAAAGAAAGTGTATACATACATATATATACTTTTATATATTTTATATATTGATACACACATATACATATAAATGTTAGTGATAAATACATATATATATATACATATGCATATGTATATATATATATATATATATATATATATATATATATATATGAGGGACAGGAATGGTGAGGGTGCTGAATTTTAGATGGAGTTTCCAGGGAAAAAACTTCTCTAAGAAGGTGAGCTTCAAGTGAACACTTGAAGGAGTTGAGGACTGAGTCATTTGAGTATTTAGAGGAAGATCATTCCAGGAAGAGGAAAGAACAAGTGCAAAGGTCCTGAGGTGGCCATGTGCTTGGAATAACTGAGGAAGGAGGCTGAGTGACTGGAGTAGAAGAACAGATAAGAGAAGAGATAAATGAGGGAGGTAAAAGGAAGATCACAGAGGCCCAGACATGGCACAGCAAAGACACAGCTGCCGTTGTTTTGGAACAGAGGAGCCACGTGATCTGACTACTGTTTTCATGGGGTTGGTGGGCTACCACGTTGAGAATGCGCTGTGAGGGTGAAGGCCGGGGAGGAGGTAAAGGCAGAAGCAGGGACACTGGCTGGAGCAGGGCAGTAGCTTAGGAGATGGTATCACATACACTTTAACTCTATTTTGAAGGAGAACCTACAGAATTTTCGGTTGGATGAGGTGTGGAGAACAGGAGAGAACACCACCCTGGGGTCTTGCTTGGGTGACTGAATTACGGGAGGGGCTGTTTTCTATCTGGGTAGTGGCTGTGGAAGGAGAACTATCAGGGATCCAATTGGGGTGGGATTGTTGGAGATGTTCATCAGACACTCAAGTCGAAATGTCAGATGGGAAGGTGGGTAGACCCGGGGGAGCCCCGGAGCCAGGCACACATGTTGGAGTCCATGCACGTGGACGCAGGAAGCCCAAGCCTGGGTAAGATCGCCTGGGGAGTGAGTGTGGACAGGGAAGAAGAGGTCCCTGTGCTGATCCCCAGGCTGGAGGGACGAAGAGAAGCAGCTAAAGAATCCAGGACAGAATGGCCAGTGAGGTAGGAGGGGAGCAAGAGAGGAATGTGTTTCAAGGAAAGAAAGTTACCAGCTGGGTCAAGTGCTGCTGACTGGGCAGATCAGATGAGGCCTGAGAAATGGACATGGGATGTAGCCCCCCGGAGGTCATTGTGCCATCGAGAAGAGCAGCAACCAGCAAAAGGAGAGAAGTGGCTGAGTGCAGGTAAGAGGCTGGAGCGGTCCTGCTTTAGCAGTGCCTTGGCCCCGCATCTTCTTTCTGCAAAGCCTTTGCACGGCTTTAGCCATGTGTTCATTGGTGGCTTCCGGTCATTGGTTGAACTGTCCTTTGGGCAAAAGCATGATGGTGGGTGTCGTGCTGGGCTGATGGGGCAGAGGAAATTCAGGGCAATAGGAAAAACAATAGCAGCAGTCCCCGCGGTGTCCCCACACTTCCCTTTCACTCGCTCCTGGAAACAGCTCCTCTGTGGTTTGGGCGTGGCTGAGTGCCTCACTCTCAACCCCGAGTGGGCAGCTGACCCGGGGCTCATTAGCCAAATTGTCCCATTTCCTGCCCCGGTGATTGGCTCCAGTACCATGAAGCCACCATCACACCGAAAAGCGGTAGCCTGGGCACCGCCTCCCATGGGTGTGCCTGGCTTGGGGAGGAGCCGGGCACAGGTGGGCTGGGATGGGAGACCAGAGATGTCTCCAGCTCCCCCTAGAGACCCCAGACTGTCGAGATGCACAGTCGGGGGGATGGCTGTGTCCCTGGGGGGCAGGCTCCTTCCATCAACACATGGGCCGCTGGTACTGCAGGGAGATCCCCAGCAGAAGGGCCCCAGAGCCTCTCTTTCCGGCATGGTCCAACAGCTGATGGGATATTTGGCTGGAGCGACCTCAGGAGCCACTGGGCTGTTTTGCATTATCAGCGTTCGGTGATAAATGACGGCCTGCTTCCGCACTTCTGTTTGCGAGGGCACCACGAAAGGACATGACACTCTGCAGACACGCCGGGCCAACTCCCCCTGCACCCGTCTCCATCCCGCCTGAGCACTGCTCTCCCCACCGTGGGGCTGATCACAGATGGCAGAACTCCAGCTAAAGCTGGGGAGAGGGAAGGGAGGGTGGGCAGTGGGCTTGGAGGAGATGGAAAAGTTAAAAAGAGTGAAGATTTTTTTTTTTTATTTTTGCAATGTGCCCCTCTGCTAACCATTATTTCAAGCTTCCTGAATGGAGATGAATCAGGAAATAGCCGTGGGGCTAATAAAACCTTCCTGGGGAACAGCTGGGGAGAACATCATGGATCATTAATAATCCCACTATTGTGTGGGGTCTTTGCCATCCAGAAAACTGGCTAGTATCTTTTTTCTCCATTGTCCCCACTGTTTGTTTTTGTGAACAACAAAAGTGTAGCTGCCCAGGTTCAATGACTGGCCCAGGATCACCTGTGTTGGGCCAAGGCAGAGCCAAAGTGGAAACTGTGTTCTCATGGTTGAGTTTCTTCATTCAAGCTGGGTGTTCTCCACGTGCTGGTTTTCCTGGCTGTGCCCTCTTGTCACCCTTGTGCCCGGATGAACCCAGCTGCCTTTCAGTCTCAGCTGAGGTGGCTCATACGTTCCGTCCATACCCTGAACCAGAAGGTGACGACTGTAAAACACATCCCCACCGCTGCTTCAGTTGATTGACCTGGTTGGCCTTGCCGAATCTCGCCTTAAGCAAAAGCACATCAGCCCTTAGGAAATGCACTATTATTCTCCTCTTTATGGAAGGGACTTTTGCCCATCTGGCCCTCAATTTTAAAAAATTGCTCACATTGATCTTAGCTTCTCTTTCTATTCGTTCATTCATCCTAGAATTTATAAAACACCAGTGTTTATTGAGCACTTACTACACATCTATGTTGAAGTTGTGGCTTGGCGCGTCGCGGGGGTCGGGAAGTTTTCCCCATATTCTAAACTAGGGTGACTCAGCTTTAGCCAGGTGAAGAGGACGCTGGAAGAGGATTCTGGAATGGCAGGCACATAGACCTGGACACAATAGGATAGAAGGCCCCTGTGAGCAATGCCACAGTGTTCAGTTGGCAAGAAGGAGGACGCGGAAGAGATGGAGACGTGGAGGCAGGGAAGGGAAGGGATGTGAACTCTCTCCCTGGAACAGGGGAGGTGACGAGGGGTTGAAGTACACGTTCTCCTAGCTCTGCCTCCTCTCGAATCCTAACACCCTGACGGCCACAAGAGAAAACCAGGTGTGTTTTTAAAAAACACCTGAGCACTGGGCGTGGGCCTCTTCCGGGCCTGTTTAACGATGTGGTGTGAATTGCCGGAAGCTGGGGAGACAGCGGAAGTTCACCAGCCTGGGGACGAAAGAGCCGGGCCGTGCTGAGAGGTGGCGATGGTCAGGGAAAGATGTCCCTTCAGGAGTGGCCCCGAGGGCAGGAGCTGGACCAGCTGTAGAGTGCCCATCTCTGGCAGTCCCCAGCACAACCAAAAAAAAAAAAAAAAAAAAAAAAGTCAATAAAAGTAAAAGACCTGAACAGAAAATGTTAAGAGGCTCCAGAAAAGGCCACCAGGGCGCGAGCAGGGCCAAGGAGGAACGATTCAGTCGTGAAGTCTGTGATCCCCGGCCAAATTCCTCGAGCGCCTCAGGAGGCGCCGGGCCATTCCTGGAACTGAAGGGGAGTCAGAGCACAGGACTGCAGCCCCCGGGCCCCTGAGGACGTGTCTCGAGCATCCCCTCCAGGTTCCCTGTGCATTCTCAGTCCTGGGGAGCAGAGTCTTGGAAGGGGTTCCTTTGCCTTGCTCCTTTGGTCCCAGGCCCTTGGGCTCTCCTTCCACCCTGCGCACACCAATTCCAAGAGCTGCCCTGTCAGACCCACTTCATCGCTGCTCCTGCGGAGCCAGGGCCCGTCCCCCTGCTGCCCTCTGACAGAGGCCTCCAGGACAGGGGAGAGACAGAGGCTGAGTCCTACGATTGATGGATTGTTGTGGTTTGGAACTGGAATGTCTCCCACAGTCTCACATGTTCCCATGTAGACTTTTGGGAGGTGATCGGATCATGAGGGCTCTGACCTCATCGGTGGATTAATCCATTTAGTGGATTAATACTTTGAAAGGAATACCGTGAGGAGGTAGAAACTGTACATGGGTGGGGCATGGTTGGAAGAAGTAGGTCACTGGGGGCATGACCTTGGGGACTAGATCTTGTCCCTGGCCCCTTCCTCATTCTCTTCCTGCTTCCCAGCTGCCGTAAGCGGAGCAGCTTTCCTCCACCATGCCCTTCTGCCATGATGTTCCACTTCACCTCAGACCCAGAAAATGGGGTGCTGGCCCACCTTGCGCTACAACCTCTGCAGTTATGAGCCCAAATAAATATCTGTCCTAAGTTGTTTTTCTCAGATATTTGTTACTGTGGTGCAAAGTTGACTAACACACTGATGAGAATGATTTTGCCTCGGGGCTGTTGCAAGGGCTGCTGTGTCAGCCTGGACCCTCTCAAGATCTCTGCCTTCTTCATTCGCAGGTGAATGGATGAAATTGGAGAAGATAATGCTAAGTGAAGCTAGCCAATCTCAAAAATCCAAATGCCGAATGTTTTCTCTGATATCAGGAGGCTGACTCACAGTGGGGTTGTGATGGGGAGCATAGGAGGATTAGCGGAACACTGGAATGACCAATGGGGAAGGAGGGGAAGGGAGGGGGCAAGAGGGTAAAAAAGAAAAAAAAAAAAGATGAAAGAATGAGATGGATATCATTACCCTAAGTGCATGTATGAAGGAAGACAGGAGTGGTGTGAATATACTTTGTATAGAACCAGAGATATGTAAAAATGTGCTCTATATGTGTATTATAAATTATAATGCATTCTACCATCATATACAACAACTTCAAATAAGATACAAAATGAAAAAAAAGATCTCTGCCTTCTTGCTAAGGCCCACTCTGTCTTATTTAGTACTATCTGTCTGCTTGAGCATTCCCACTTAACTTTATTTTCTTTTTTTCTAGGTGTCTATGATAGACTATGCAATCAACTTATTTACTGTACTTATTGTTTATTGTTTTCTTCTCCAAACTAGAATACAAATTCACTGGGGGCTTGACCTCTTTTGAGCGTGAAAAGGGGATGCAACAAGCTAAGTCTGGGTGCTTGCGGGCCACACCGGCTCAGAGAAGCAGGAGCTGTCTTGCCAGTTGGCAGGACTTGTGGTGAGTGCTCAGGGTCAAGGATGCACGGGGTGGGAGCGCGCTGTCTCAGCCAGATGATGCGTTACTGTCTCCAAGATTACTTTCATGTCCCGTTGGCAGTGGACACTGATACCATCAAGATGCACCATGAAATGTGCAGGCCCCATCTTTGCTCCAGGGCCCTCGGAGGTATTCACCATATTCAGAGCATTCCTCCTGGACACATCGAAATGAAGCAAAGCATAAGGAATTGGCCTCTGATAGTTATCAAGGATCAAAGAGAAAAGGTCTGGTGTCAGTAGGCAGACGTATCAACAAATGCTTTTAAGATGAGGCTGGATTTCTGAGCCCTGAGAACTGTCCCTTGCTATGAACTCTTGTGAAGTCAGAAGGTGGCAAGCCAGAAAACGTGGACCACGCTCCCATCAACAAGGTCAGCAAAGAATTCCCATGCAGGAAGTCATCTATTTTTAATATTGCAATTGCTTTCCTGTTTTCCTTTATTCGGTATGTTACCACAGGAGCCCCATTCCAAGAGTTTTGTTTGAATGTTTTCCTCTCCCACTTTTCTTTTTTAAATTTGGATGCAGCCTTGTATTTCCAGAGAGCAAATGTTCACTCGTTATTTTAAGAAGACGGGAGGCTGGGTCATCTGTCAGGCTGAACAATGCTGGCCGGATCTAAAGTGTCAGGATCCCAAAGGGAGTGCTTCTAAATGAGGGTGTTGAATGTGGGGTCCCTCTGGGGAGCAGTGTGGAAAGGGGACGTGATAAGCAGAGTTGGGGTGCGTGCAGGCTACACCAGCTCAGAGAAGCTGGAGATGTCTTGCAAGTGGGCCTGTCTTGCCGTGGGGGTCCCACAGTCCAGTCCCTGCCCCACTGCTATCTCCCCACGCCTCAGGAAGCTGAGGGGAGACATTCCTTTCATGCCCCACGCCGTCCAAGCCCCTCCTGGATGTGTTTTTCTGGCCAATTATCTGTTCTCGGGCTGGAGTTTTGTAAATCGTGTATTTTCCAAGCACTAACATTGCAAAGCTTTCAGCAACTGCTTGATTATCACTCTGCAATGGACCTGTCTGCTCTTTTCCTTTGATGATTAGCCCTTACAGTGCCAAGGCTGCCAAAGGCTGGGAGGGAACAGAAGCAAAAACAACGAAGAGATTTCCTGAACACAGACTCTTTATTGTACGGCAATTAATGTTGAGCCACTTCTTGGCCTGGCTCATGCACAATTCACTGGGTACCAAATTCCCCAGACTTGTCCTCACCTCTCTGTGGCTGAAGGATTTGGAGTTGAGTTGAGCTGACAGATTCTTGAACCTTCTTGGAAGCTACTCCCTGACTGTCCTGCAGTCCCCTTGGCCTGGGTTAGGTAGCATTTCGGCTCCGTAGCTACAGTCCCAAGGAAGGCACGTCCCTCTCTGGGAAGCAGCTCCTCGACTTCCTGCCTTGACCTTGCAGATGTTTCCTTAATCTCTCCCGGAAGTCCTGATGGTTTGGTGCCCCTGCAAGTCCTACATTCTTGCCCCCAACCTCTATCTGTGTCTCTTGTTTGGTTTCTGCAAGTTGTGTTCAGACGTCCAGGGTGGTGTCTCTTTGCCAATGACTGGCTTGACTAGGTTCTAGTGACTTCGGCAGACTCACAGAACAGGAAGACTTCAAGTACCTTCACCTTTCCCTAAAGTGAGGATTGGTGTTCTAAGAAAGCAACAACTTTGCACCTTAAGGACTCTGCACCTTAGCAGAACTTTTCATATTCAAAAAACGATATTAAGCACTAAGCAATTAACTCAAATGGAGTTGAGCAGTGAAAAATGCTGCCTCTTCTTAGAAAAGAGAATCATGGAGATTAAATAACTCTTTGTTGCCTAGGGCAGAAAGAAGCCCAGCAAAGCTCACACTACCAGTATCATCTCTAGAGCAGGACATAAGTTTTAGGAAAACAATGCAGTCTATCATACAAGAGTCAAGCAAACTAGGTGTGGTGGTGCACACTTGCAATCCCAGCAGATCAGGAGGCTGAGGCAAGAGGACCACAAGTTTGAGGCCAGCCTCAGCTACTTAGTGAGGCCACAAGTGACTTAGTGAGACCTTGTCTTAAAGCAAAAAAAATAAAAAGTTCTGGGGATGTAGCTCAGTGATAAAGTGTCTCTGGGTTCAATATCCTCCCCACGAGGAGTCAAGCAAATAGCCCCTTATTTTTGTTAGATACTTAACACTGTTGCCTCAGGCACCCAAGAACTTTGAAAATTTTACTATTTGAGCCACAGTGGCTGATTAACATTCAGTATGTTATTCTACAAACTTGTTCTACAAATACATATGACAAAATGTAAATTTAAAATTAAATAGCGGGTCCAGAGAAATAAGATCAGAATGAACGCAGAGTGGGGATGAGTGAAGCAGAAAGGCTTTACACAGTAAAATAAATGCACAGCAAATTCACCCAGAGCTTTCTGATCGTCAAAGCAAAGAAGGAACCACGATCATTTGCAGAGGTGTTATTATCCACTTGGAGAAAAAGACCCTTCTTCAGGAAATAAATTATTTTGCTCATGTCTCATGGAGGGCTTCGGCAAATGATCTAATGATTTCCATAAAGTCATCTATTTCAGGATGTATCCATGAAGGGCAACCTTGGGTAGGTTTCAAAACCTCCCAGACAGCAGTCCTCTCTACTTCCAGCCCCAGGAGTGGAGACTGAACCCAGAACCCCTCTATGACTGAGCTAGATCCCCAGCCTTTTCTATTTTATCTTGAGACAGGGTCTAGCTAAGTTGCTGAGGCTGGCCTTGAACTGGTAATCCTCCTGCTTCAGCCTCCCAAGTAGCTGGGATCCCAACTATGTTCCAACATGCTCAGCTGGACAGCAGTTTTATGTTCATTTTGGAGGACCCACCACCCACGCCTGAGTGGAGCTGAGATGGACTCATTTTAATGAGTGTATCTGAAGATATCATGTGTGAAGCCAATCTGTGCTGGGTGCTCTGGGAATATGAGATTAAAGAGGCAGAGATAGAGGGACACACACACACACACACACACACACACACACACACACTGGCAGCATAGGAATTTTTTTTGTCCCCTGGTTTCATAGTGAAGGGGACACATAAGATACCCAAATAGTTCTCATACAAAATAGCTTGTTGTCTTAGTCAGTTTGGGGCTTAAATGACAGAGAGTTATTTCTCACAGTTCTGGGGGCTAGGAAATCCAAGGTCAAGGGGAACACAGTTGAGGTCCTGGTGAGGGCCTTCTTCCTGCTGTGCAGAAGGCTGCCTTCTCCTGTGTCCTCACGTTGCAGAGAACAGAGAGGAAGCTCTCATGTCCCTTCTGACTAGCACACTGATGCCATTCATTGCCCAAAGGCTCAACTCCTACCTCGTCACCTTGGGGTTAGAATTTCAACATGTGAATTTGGAGAGAACACACACATTCAGTCCCTAAAGTTTGTGCTTAGTGTCTCTGTGGCTGTGGTTGGTGAACAAATGACTGCTAGCCATCCTTTCTTCTTCTTCTTATGTTATGAGGCTGAGTCCATGCATTGCTGAAACTACTCAGACAAGGCTATAGCTATAGATGCCAGGGTTCTCTTGGCCTGGTTGTTGAGGTCGTGCCATTCCCTACCTCAACTCCTCCAGCCTCTCCTCTTTCAAGCCAGGAAGCACTCGCCACAGGTAGGCCTGGGCACCTGCCCACCCTGGGGCCTAGGCCTGGCTTCTCCATCAGACCACTCGGACCGAGGCAGAGGAGGTGTGCCTGTCCAAGGGAAGTTATAGGTTCTGTTAGTTTCTGCAAGTTGAGGGTCTAGGTTACAAATACAGCATGTGATTTGCAAGCATGAGGACCTGTGTTTATCCATTGCCCCAAGAGAGAAAGAAAGAGAGAGGGAGGAAGGAAAGAAGGGAGGGAGGGGGAGGAAGGAAGGAAGGAAGGAAGGAAGGAAGGAAGGAAGGAAGGAAGGAAGGCTGGTTGGTCTACAGGATTCTGGGAAGCTCAGAATGCAAAAATCTGCCTGATTTTTTCCCTTCTTCAAAGGTGACTTCTCTTTGCTTGTCTGAGTAGTTGATTTTCTTCTGAGATCCTTGTGACCCAATTCATTTATTCTTTTCAGTTGAATTCCGGGGGCAAACATTGAATGTTCATTTTTCACTTCTCTTATTATTGGGGGGAGAAACTGTTAACTGCAATGAAACCATTATTCTGCTGCTTCTTCTGGCTAAAGCAGCTTAATTTATAAAATGCTCCCTGTCACCTGGCTGCTGTTACCAGGGAGCTCGGTGGAAACCCTCCAGCACTTGTGTAATTCCTTAGATTCTGCACTCCCATTAGCCACCAAACCCCGCTTGGTCACTTGACCCCAGAAGAGCAAGACTGAAAACAACCATGGCCACTAAGAGACTTGCTGTGAAAAATGATTCAGCTCTGGATATGAATTATGGCAGAAGACCAAGGATACTCTCATGCGTATCCTGGGAATGGGGGAGCTACCTTGTGGATGTGTGGTGTACCCAAGGGGACTTGGGGGCTGCACCTTTGATGTAAATTCTTTTCTTCTCCCAATCTGATTTGAATGTTCACTCTTTTTCTGTTTCATTCTGTGATTGTGAGAGGTCAGATAACCAGAGGGGCTCCTCAGGACAGAGATGCCTCTCTGTTCAGAGCATGTGGTATAGTCCCAAATGTTTGTCCCAGTCAGGGAGATGTCTGAAGGTAGCACTGGAAACGGAGGGAAACGACAATACCCAGATATCTTTTTCTCCCCAAAGTCAGTTTTCTACACTGCATTTGTATTATGTTACCATCACAAAGCATGCTTGAGACGTGCTAACTACTGCTCATTTATTCCGTATCTATGCAGAACAGACATACCTGCTTGATTTTGTGGTAGGCTAGAAATCATCTTTCCCTCACTTCCAGAATCCTGTTGAAAAGTGTCCCCTCAGTTGTCCCCGTACACCCTGAAACTCAACATGTCTAAAAGACCCCAGAATCACCTTTGCTCTTTCCATTCCCTTTTCTCAAATTGTATATCAATCTGTCTGTGTAGCAACCTATCTTCCCCTCAATGAATATCTACTGGGCTCTTGTTGCAATAGAACCATGTGACGTACTTGGCATATGATGGGGAGGAACAGCAGACACATCCCTGGCTCAGGGAGCTTCCCATCTGATAAAGGAGACAAGCGTTGCTCAATCGTGGGGAAGCGTAGCCAGGAAGTGCTCCAGCCCAGAGGCTCCTGCATTCACAAGGGCTCTCAAGTTTGTTCCCTCTTCCCCTTCATCAGAGCCAGAAGCTCTGATCAGGCCTTTACCACATCACACCTGGATGACACCACGGGCCACCTGTTCTCTACTCTTTGCACCTTGTCGTCTGGGGCCTTATTCTCCGGGTTTTTCTTCCTATGTGACCTGTTCACCATTACTACCTTCCTGAATTGTACCACTCTTTAGGACTCAGCAGAGAAGAAACCCCTTTGAAAAGTCTGTCCTATCTCCAGTCACCATTGATCCCCCACCTTCTCCTGCCAAGAAGCATTCTTCACCCATATGACCTTGGTGACCTTTCTTGTACACCATGATTATTTGTGTGCATTGTCTCTCCTGTTAGGCTGTAAGGGCAAGGAGTCAAGGTAGTGGTCATTTGTCATTCTTTGGGCAGTTCTAGCATCTGAAGTCCCATCTTATATTTTGAGAGTCGAGTCTTTGTTGGAGACTCAGCTGTCTTCCTTCTGCAGAAGTCCCCAGACCTTCCTGCTCTCAGCATTCTTTGAAGTTAGAGTGTGGATGTGTGACTTACATTCTCCCAAACAGGTGCCCCCGAATAAGGCTTTGGATGGAAAGCTAATGGTGAAAAGCAGCAGAGGCATCAAAATGGCTCTCTGACGGAGGGGGGCTTCAATGATGAATCCCCAAGGTAGAAGTGCCAGTGGTACCAGTGGCATCTCTCAGCCCAGGGACTGTGGTGTCTGCGGTGACCATTTCCTCACCAGATTGGGTCTTTAATGTGACTGAAGGTATTGCCACATCTTCCTGGGACTCTTATCTATTCGGTGTCCCTTTATGAATCCATTTTCTGCTTTCCTCAGTGTCTTGGTCCATTTGTGCTGCTGTAACACAGCACTTGAGGCTGAGTAATTCCAATGGAAATTTATTTTTCATACTTTTGGAGGCTGGGAAGTCAAGATTGAGGTGCTGCAGATTCAGGGTCTGGTGAGCTCTCCATCTCTGCTTCTAAGATGGCACCTGGAGTACTGCTTCCTCTGGAGAACAGCATCCTCATACTGCAGAAAGGGGTGACTTCATCCCCTTAAGCCCTTTTGTACGGTACTAATCCATTAATGAAAGTGGAGCCCTCACGGTTTAAGCATCCTTGAACGCTCCCCTCCACCACCACCACCACCACAGTTGCTTTGGGGATTCAATTTCAACATGAATTTTGGAGGGACACAAACATTAATGCCAGACTCAGACAGTCTCTTTTAATTTCTAAAGATAGTAGTTAGCACAGAGCCACAATCTATGGTTATAAGAACTTCAAAAATATTTGTTGAATGAATGAATGAATGAATGAAAATTATTGCTAACTCTAAGAGCATCCTTAAGAGTGACTTCCCTCATCCATAAATGGGCTAATAATTCCCATCCCTAAAAGATACTATAAGAATTTAATGAGATAATGTGCTCAGCAACCAGCACATAGTAAGAAACTGACAAAAGGTTACTATTATTTGTAGAAATAGGATCTGGTGGTGTATAACAATTATTCAACCAATGACTCATACTTGTAATGGAAGGAGAGGACCTGAGAAAATTCTATCAGGGACATATGTCTTTAGATTTCTAAACTTGCCTCATCTGACCTGTGTTTAGACACTGGTTGACCCTGTGTTTCTATGGCATCCACAGGTCACATGTATGGACTTGTCCACTGGCGGGACCAGAGGATGGAACTCATGGTGAACAGTCACCTAAGAGAGCCTGATTTTTGCAATCCCCTGCACCTTAGACATTCAGAAAGAACCAACATTTGGTACAGTAGCTCCACATCAGGAAAACCAAGATTAAAATACTCTTGGCACCAAATCTTGACCTAACACAAGAACTTTTTCAAAGAACCAGAGCGCCCCTTACAGGACAATGGAGGAACTTGAAGAATAAAAAAGTCAAAGATGGGTTTACAAAGAAGAGGAAACAAGAGTTTAGGCCCACATTTAGGAGAGAACTGAGCTTCCAGCAGAGCAGACAGTGAGCGGGCAGACACAGATGGCCACTCAGCTCCGAACCCAGCTGCTGAAAAGCAAAAGACAGTCCTAAACTGTGTGTCAGTGATTCTCCTTTATACCTTCATCTAACTCAGGATTATAATTTCACCTTCTCGTGCCCAGGGCTGACACTTTTGATGTTTTGTTCTGCGTGGATTTTTCTGCATTAACTTTGGTTCTTTTCCAAAATATTGCATTAAAATATTATTCATCTTGATGGTGGAGTATTTTGGCACCCTTAAACTTTGCCTCTCACCTCATCCTGGCTCTAAGCTTGCTCATACCAAATTAGTAGTTGGAAGTACTCCCGTGTAAGATCACATTCACCTTTCACAGCAACCCAATAGATAAGTGTTGCTGCCCCAGTTTGTGGTGTAGCAAACTGACTCACAAAAAGATGGAGTGTCTGCCAAACTTCATACAGCTAATTGAAAAATTTAACCTGTAGTAACCAAATTTAACCCAGTTGAACATGAACATAAGTTTCATTCTTTCCACCAAACATAACTACAGTTCAAGGCAGTAATACAGAGACACTATAGGGAGTTAGGTAAGAATGAACTGAAATGTGTGAATAAGATTCATTTGAAGAAGTACTATAATTAAAATTGAGCTCACAGAATGCTTAATGCAGGGTGACTGTAGGGGTCCAAGTAAGTATTTAACAGACCCCTTTTAAAAAGTTGCATTGAATCACATATTTTCATTTTTCTCATTTAGTATTCTCTGTTTAAAGAAACACCTTTCTCGACAAATTCTTTCAGCCATTTACTGATTTGGCATGCAAACAAGTTCAATGTCTCAAAGCCCTACTTGTGTTCTTCGGGTCCATCTTATCGACCTGCTTTAAGTACTCATTTCTTCCTTAGTTAAAACCAGGAATTGGTTTCCCTTGGATACACACCATCAAATCCATTTTTAATTAAATTTCTGAAAAACTTGGCAGACTGCAGGAAGAAACATTTGACTAGCCAAGCAATCTGCATGAGAATGATATCCATAAATTGTGCACAAATTATTTTCATTATTTTATAAGTATTGCTCCTTCTCTTTCAGATGCTTATGGAAAGAGAACATTTCTGGAGCATATAGGCAGTAACCTGAAAACCCTCAAGACAGCTGGATTTGGGCAGTGAGTGGAAATGCTACTCAGCAACCCTTGCAATGCAGGCTTTTGATGCAATGCAGTATCCAGGAGAGCAGGACCCTTTGCCTTTGGTGCTGCTGACTCTGCAGCCTTCAAAGTGCTGCCTTTAATTCAGTAGATGGGTGAATAAATATGTTGTGGAAAATCCATGAAAGAGAAGGCAACCTCAGCCTTTTCATGAAGGTGCTTTAGTCTGGGTTTTAGTGAGGCCAGGAGAGTTCATAATTGGTTGTGGATTCTACTTGCGTCTCCAATTTTTAGTGCAGAGAGACCAGGCATTTACATTCCATGAAGATGTGGGAAAAGTGTTTCTCTAGGGAAATAGTTGTGATATTGATACTTTCTATAAATACCTCTGGGGAATTGGCTGTTATTAAATACACTTGAATAACACGGTTAAGTGTTCCCAAGGGAGAAGTTTTATATGTATTACATCTTCTCCACATTCATGATTCATTTATTCATTCAGCAAATACTGATGATTACGGCCATGTTCCAGAAGCTGAGGATATGGCTGGGACTAAGTCAATAGCACACTTGTCCTTTTGAAGTTTATATTCTAAGGGAGGGACAGGCTATAGAAAGCAAACGATTGAGGGCTGGGGTTGTGGCTCAGTGGTAGAGCGCTCACCTCGCATGAGTGAAGCCCTGGGTTCGATCCTCAGCACCACAATAAATAAATAAATAAAGGTATCGTGTCCATCTACAACTGAAAAATATTTAAAAATAAATGAATAAAAACTTTAAAAAAAAAGAAAGCAAACAATTGAATAATACAATTGCAGGTACTAATCAAAAGCAATAAATCAAGTCAAGGGATAGAGACTGACGGGATGGTAAGGCAGGCTACTGTAGTTGAGATATCCAACATCTGGGGAAGACCGCAGTAACAAGGTGACGTTTGAGCAGACAGCCTGAGTGATTTGAATGAATGAGTCCTGTGAGAATCTGGATGAAGTGTCATCCAGGAAGTATGAACTTCTAGAATGTGAATGCCATGAAAGTAGAAAGTTTGTTTTGTTCCATTCCCCAAATACCAGGCATTTAATCCAATCGTGAAGTTTTTGATAATGCAAAGAACTTGATGTTAGAAAGAACAGTGTACCCACGTGGCTAGAGCCGAGTTAGCCGGGAAGAGTCCAGTTGTGAAGTCATCATACTATTAATGGTATCTTTATTAATAGAGCCCCCTTTCACCTCAGTAGTGCTGGTTTAGATAATACATGGTCACTTTTGTAATAGGCTATAGTAAGGAATTTTGGTTTAATGGTGATGAGCCAATGTGGTGGAGGTTGCAGTTAGGAGGGCTGGTGGTGATGACAATGCTCCAGGTGAGAGATTGTTATGGTTTGGATGTGAGGTGTCCCCCAAAAGCTCACGTGTGAGACAATGCAAGGAGGTTTAGAGGAGAAATGATTGGATAATGAGAGCCTTAACCCAATCACTGAATTAATTCCCCAAAGGGATTAACTGAGAGTAACTAAAGGTGTGTAAGGTGTGGCTGGAGGAGATGGGTCACTGGGGGTGTGCCTTTGTGTGTGTGGAAGTGTGCCTCGTCTGTGGTATATATTTTGTATCTGGCAAGTGGAGCCACTCTCTCTGCTTTCTGATCATCATGTGAGCTGCTTCCCTCTACCACACTCTTCCACCCTGAGGTTCTGTCTCACCTCAAGCCCTGAGGAATGGAGCCTGCTGTCTATGGACTGAGACCTCTGAAACTGTGAGCCCTAAATAAACTTTCCTCCACTACAATGGGTCTGGTTGAGTCTTTCAGTCACAGCAGCAAAAAAAAAAAAAAAAAAAAAAAAAGCTGACTAAAACAGATATTGGTATCGAGAAGTGGGGTTGTTGTTATGACTAACCTGACCATGTGGTTCATGTTTTGGGGGCATTTTGGAATTGGTGGGAGGAATTTTGAAATGCTTAGCAGTGCAAGCTGGAAACACTTTAGATTGTTCGAAGAGGAGCTTAATGGCTGATTCTGGTGGGAGCTCAGAAGACCACAATGCCAATAGGACCATGGAAGGGGAAGCTCAGGGGTGGTGACCCCAAGATCAAGAAATGCCAGTACCAGCCAGGTACAATGGCACACACTTGTAACCCCAGTGGCTCAGGAGGCTGAGACAGGAGGAGCACGAGTTCAAAGCCAGCCTCAGCAACTTAGCAAGACACTAAGCGGCTCAGTGAAACACTGTCTTTAATAAAATACAAAATAGGGCTAGGAATGTGAGTTCCATCCCCGGTACTCCCCGCTCCCCCCAAAATAAATATATAGAAAGAAATGCCAGTACCATGGAATGTCTGCTGAGGAAAGCTACAGGAGTCAAGTAGAGACAAGCCAACAGAAAGGCCACAGGGGTGGAGCTACATAAACCCTCTGAAGAGAACCTCAATAAGTCATGTTCCCCAGATGCCAGACATGGAGCTACAGGACTTTTTTGCCCAGCTGGATTTAAGTCTAAAATTACAAATTACTAACATATGTGATGAAAAAGGAAATATCACAATAGACACTACAGAAATACAGAAAATAATTCAAAATTATTTTGAAAATTTGTACTTCATTTCAAACAGTGAAATAGAAGACGCCATCAGAAGCCTACCAACTAAGAAAAGCCCAGGACCGGATGAATACACAGCTGAGTTCTATAAGACCTTTAAAGAAGAACTAATACCAATACTCTTCAAATTATTTTGTGAAATAGAAAAATAGGGAGCACTTCCAAACTCATTCTATGAGGCCAATATCACCCTGATTCCAAAACCAAGCAAAGACACATCAAAGAAAGAAGAAAACTTCAGACCAATATTTCTAATGAACATAGACGCAAAAATTCTCAATAAAATTCTGGCAAATCGAATACAAAAATGTATCAAAAAGATAGTGCAGCCGGGCACGGTGGCGCACGCCTGTAATCCCAGCACTTTGGGAGGCTGAGGCAGGAGGATCGCGAGTTCAAAGCCAGCCTCAGCAATGGCGAGGCACTTAGCAACTCAGTGAGACCCTGTCTCTAATAAAATACAAAAAAGGGCTGGGGATGTGGCCCAGTGGTCTAGTGCTGCTGAGTTCAATCCCTGGTACCAAAAAAGAAAAAAAAAAAAAAAAAAAAAAAAAGATAGTGCACCACAATGAAGTGGGGTTCATCCCAGGAATGTGAGGTTAGTTCAACATACAGAAATCAATAAATGTAATTCATCACATCAATAGACTTTAAAAAATCACATGATCATCTCAATAGATGCAGAAAAAGCATTTGAGAAAATATAGCACCGCTTTATGTTCAAAACACTTAAAAAACTGGGTGTAACAGGAACATATCTCAACATTGTAAAAGCTATCTATGCTAAGCTTCAGGCCAATATCATTCTAAATGGAGAAAAATTGAAAACATTCCTTCTAAAAATGGGAACAATACAGGGATGCCCTCTTTCACCATTTCTATTTAACAGAGTTCTTGAAACACTAGCTAGAGCAATTAGACAGAGGAAAGATATTAGAGAGATATTGATAGGAAAAGAATAACTCAAATTAGCACTATTGGCTGATGATATGATTGCATACCTAGAAGACCCAAAAACTTCTACCAGAAAACTTCTAAAACTAATAAATGAATTCAGCAAAGTAGCAGTATATAAAATCAACACTCATAAATCAAAGGCATTTCTGTATATCAGTGACAAAACTAGGAAAAAACTACCCCATTTATAATAGCCTCAAAAAAGAAAGAAAGAAAGACAGACTTGGGAATCAACAAAAGACATGAAAGGCCGGGCGCGGTGGGGCACGCCTGTAATCCCAGCACTTTGGGAGGCTGAGGCAGGAGGATCGGGAGTTCAAAGCCAGCCTCAGCAATGGCGAGGCACTTAGCAACTCAGTGAGACCCTGTCTCTAAATAAAATACAAAAAGGGCCAGGGATGTGGCCCAGTGGTCGAGTGCCCCTGAGTTCAATCCCTGGTACCCAAAACAAAAAAAAAAAAAAAAAAAAAAAAAAAAAAAGACATGAAAGACCTCTATAATGAAAACTACAGAACACTAAGGAAAAAAATTAAAGAAGATCTTAAAAGATGGAAAGATCTACCTTGTTCTTGGATAGGCAGGCAGAATTAATATTGTCAAAATGACCATACTACTAAAAAGCACTATACAGATTTAATGCAATTCCAATCAAAATTCCAATGTCATTTTTCAAAGAAATAGAAAAAGCAGTCATGAAATTTATCTGGAAAAATAAGAGACCCAGAATAGCTAAAGCAATCCTTAGCAAGAAGATGAAGCAGGTGGTATCACTAAACCAGACCTTAAATTATACTACAGAGCAATAGTAACAAAAACAGCATGGTATTGGCACTAAAATAGACTTGTAGACCAATGGTACAGAATAGAGGACACAGAGACTAACACATATAATTACAGTTATCTTATATTAGACAAAGGTGCCAAAAATGTACATTGGAGAAAAGATAGCCTCTTCAACAAATGGTGCTGGGAAAACTGGAAATCCATATGCAACAAAATGAAATTAAACCCCTATCGCTCACCATGCACAAAACTCAACTCAAAGTGGATCAAGGACCTAGGAATTAAACCAGAGACTCTGTGCCTAACAGAAGAAAAAGTAGGCCCAAGTCTCCATCATATTGGATTATGCCCTGACTTCCTTAATAAGACTCCTACAGCACAAGAATTTTTAAAAAATGGGATGTATTCAAACTAAAAATCTTCCTTCCAGCAAAAGAAACAATTGGTGAGGTGAATAGAGAGTCTACAAGAATGGGAGCAAATTTTTATCACACACGCATCAGATAGAGCACTTATCTCTAGGATATATAAAGAACTCAAAAAACTTAACACCAAAAAAACAAATAACCCAATCAATAAATGGGCCAAGGAACTGAACAGGCACTTTTCACAAGATGATATACAATCAATCATCAAATATATGAAAAAATGTTCAACATCTATAGCACTTAGAGAAATGCAAATCAAAACTACTCTAAGATTTCATCTCATGCTAGTCAGAATGGCAGCTATTAAAAATAGAAACAACAGTAAGTGTTGGTGAGGATGTGGGGAAAAAGGCACACTCATACATTGCTGGTGGGACTGCAAATTGGTGCAGCCAATATGGAAAGCAGTATGGAGATTCCTTGGAAAACTGGGAATGGAACCACCTGATGACCCAGCTATCCCACTCCTCAGTCTATACCCAAAGGACTTAAAACAGCATACTACAGGGACACAGCCACATCAATGTTTATATAGCAGCACAATTCACAATAGCTAAACTGTGGAACCAAGCTAGATGTCCTTCAGTAGATGAATGGATAAAGAAAATGTGGTGTATATACACAATGGAATATTACTCAGCATTAAAAGAGAATAAAATCATGGCATTTGCAGGTAAATGGATGGAGTTGGAGAATATAATGCTAAGTGAAGTTAGCCAATCCCAAAAAACCAAATGCTGAATGTTTTCTCTGACATATGGCTGCTGATTCATAATGGGGATGGTGGGGGAGCATAGGAGGAATAGATGAACTCTAGATATGGCAATGGGAGGGAGTGGAAGGGTGGGGGCACAAGGGTAGGAAAGGCAGTGGAATGAGATGGACATCATTACTCTAAGTACATGTATGAAGACCTGAATGGTGTAACTCTACACTGTGTGCAACCAGAGATATGAAAAATTGTGCTCTATATGTGTAATATGAATTGAAATGCATTCTTCTATCATATATAACAAAGTAGAATAAATTTACAAAAAAAGAAAAAAATATGTGAGTAAGATAATTACTTATCCTGAGCCTTTGCACACCAGGTACACGTGGACTCTCATTTTTTTTTTTTCTCCATTTAGTCAGGACACACTGAAAAGAAAATGTAGCTCCTTTTAAGCACTTATGGAAACTTTATAAATATTAATTATGCAAAAAAAACTTTAATAAATTCCAAATAATCACTTTGATAAAGATGATTACTTGACCTTATTCAGTCAAATTATAAATCAGTAACTAAAATTATAATAACTCCATGTCTGCAAATTACATGTCTGAAAACTCATGTGTCTAGATATTTGTGTGAAAATTGGCAAAATTTTTGAAAAGCTTGAAATACAAAATACTTTGAATGAAATGAGCCATGAAAACAGTAGACATGAAATTTGTGGAACACAGCTAAAGCAATGCTTAGATTTATAGCTTTGAATACATTTTAACAGGAAACAAGAGAGGTTGAAAGCAGGTCAATACAGCATTGAACTTAAGGAACTGGGAAGTCAAGAGCAAATAAATAAAACACTGGGAGGTTAAGAGCAAATAAATAAAATGGTGAACTTAAGAAATTGGAAAAAACAAAGAACAAAAGAGAAATAATAATGTTAAATGCAGAAGACAATAAAGAACAATAAAAAATCAAAATGAATCAAACCATAAATTGGGTCTTGGAGATTAAGCATGAAAAAAGAGAGGTGACACATACAGTTATAGAATAGAAAAGGGTAAGTTGTCTTTGGGACAATGAAAGTAAAGATTTATAAAAATATAGCAATATTTTGAACAGCTCCTAAATAATTTAAAATTAAAAAAATAAGCAAATATTTGAAAACAGATGAAATGCACAATTTATCAAAAATGTGAAATGCTAAAAGTTATCATAAGAGAAAATGTAAACTTGAATTAAATAATAAGAAATATAAAAATGTTAATGAAAATCAAGGCCCTTCTTTCCTGAAGCTCCAGGCCAAGATAATTTTACAGGTGAATTCTATAAAATTTCAAATGTAAAAGAAACTCATATAATTGTATGAGGACTGAATAATCTTGATACTCATACAAGATAGAGAGAGTAAAAGAAAATGATAGGCAGAAGTGTCTTTTAAACACATGTGGGAAAACCCAAAGTAAAATTTTAGCAATGTCAAATTAGTAATATTTCACTAATACTAATAGTAATACTTCCTATTAATTAATTAAATGATACTAGTATATGATAAGACATTATCTTAGATGATAAACCATTAAGAAAGTTTTACCTCTGAGAGAATAAAGATGATTAAATTAGAAAATATGAATATATATCTATATATATAGCTATGAATATATATCAAAGAATCAATATTGATGAATCTATATGTTGATGAATACATATCAATTAATGTATATTATGAATCTATATATTGATGAATCAATATCAATGACTCTATATAGAAGAATCTATATTGATGAATCTATATCAATGAATCCATATATCTATGAATCTATATAGATGAATCTATGCTGATGAAACTATGTTGATGACTCATTATCAGTGAATCTATATCAATAAATCTATATTGAAGAATCTGTCAATTAAGGTATATTGAGTATATATATTGATGAATCTATAACAATGAATATATATCAATGAATCTATATTGATGAACCTATATATCAACAAATCTATAATGGATCTATATTGATGAATGTATATCAGTGAATCTATATCTTGATAAATCTAGAAAATAGATCAATGTATCTTATCACATGAATGCACTAAAGAAGAATTCTAGGATTATTGTAATAGTACCAGAAAAAGCACTTAATAAAATTCAGTGACTATTATGATTAAAGACAAAAACTCTTAGAAAATACAATCTAGAAGATAATATCCTACTGGTATGGACATTTATGCCAAATACCTACAGCAGACATATATGCTGGAGAAACTACAGAATTCCACCTAAGATCAGAAACAAGATGAAGATGGCCATGATTACTGCCATGGATTAAGAACTTATTGGGGATGTTGGGCAACTGCACTGTAAGAAAAGAAATGAAACAAAGGCAAAAAGAGTTTGAAGGGAAAGAAATAATTGTCATTCACCTTGAACAAGATCATCTGTATAGCAAACCAACAGAGTAATCAGTAAGCTATAAGAAGAAATAAAAGAGGTCAGTGAATTTGCCAAATACAAAATACAAAACTTGGTAGGATTTCTCCACACTAGTAATATCTGTTTATTGAGCATGTTTTAAAAAAACAAGATACTCTTCACAATAAATCCGCAAACTGTGAAGAATCTAGGGACTAATAAAAGATACTCAATAACTATAATTAATATACTTATTTTAATAATAATTGATAACTCTGGTAGAACAGAGATGTTCACTTTGTAAATATTCCTCAAGCTGTAGAAAACCTGCTGCACACTTCTGTGTGGAGATTATATACCCACCAGTAAGCTTTCTTGTTAATAAGTAGGAAGAGAAAAAATAATAACAAGGATAACTAGACGTCAAAATTTTAAAGTATTATAAAACAAAGTAATTAAAACATTTTTTAAATGTTTTTTAGTTGTCAATGGACCTTTATTTTATTTATTTATATGCAGTGCTGAGAATTAAACCCAGTGCCTCACATATGCTAGGCAAGCACTCTACCATTGAGCCACAACCCCAGCCCTAATTAAAACAATTTGATTAAGAGATGACGACTTAAGATCCCAGTGGAGAAAATATGAAACCCTATGAAGAGATAGCAGTAAGATCTGAATAGACAGTTATTCCATGCTTTTGGATGGAATGATTTAATATAATAAAGATGTCAGTTCTTGGTAAAGGAATTTCTAAATTCAATAAAATCTCAATTGAAACTCCAGCTACATTTTTTAAAGAAATTCAATGATTTTATCTATATTTGATAAAGAAGTTTAAATATCATTAGTAACCAAGTAAACTTTGTAAAAGCCATGGAAAGGTTAGGGGGAGGGGGACTTGCTTGACCACAAAGTCATAGAAATAAAAACAGGACAGTTCTGATGAAAAAAAAAAAAAATAGACCAATAGAATACAATTCAGGGGCTCAGATAGATCATCTCAGTGGATGGAATCTAGCTGGATTAAGAACTAAAAATCTGAATGGTTAAATCACAAAGTTAATAGGGGATATGCAAAATATATTTGTGACTCAGAAATAAAGACAGATTTTTTTTAAGCGAAACTCCCAAAGCAGAAACCATGAGGCTAAAATTGATGGATTTTAATTACATCAAAATGAGCTTTTTTGTTGTTTAATGAAAATAATCACAGATAAAGGGAACAGAGAACTGACAGGGAGCTGGGGAATTCTAATGCCCATACAGTCAAAGGAACAGAACATGTGATTCACAAGAGGAAAACTAAGATGGTATCAAGCTTATGATGGGATGTTCAGCTCACTGGAGTGTACAAGAAATGCAAATTATAGCACAAAAATCATAACTCCACGTTTATCAGATAGGCACATTTCCCCAAGCTGGAGCTCAGGCAAGTGTGGTGGAGAAATAGAGATGTGAGGATTCTCATGATCTGCTGCTGGCCATGTGGGGTGTTGTCAGTAGCTGGAGAACTACTGACCCTATCAGTCTCAGGACACAGCAGTCCTTCTGGGGAATGCAGAGGTTGGTTGTGGGTGGAGTGTCTGAGTTCCCATCCCAGCGAAATTCTATATGGAGACACATAGGAAATTGTTCTTTCCTTTTCACGGAGGTGGAGACAATCTGCAGTTCCTTACTGGAGGAATGCAGAACTTCTTGTAATGTTCTGTACTAGAAAATATTATAAAGCTGTTAAGCAGCTGGCTGGCTGGATGGGGGTTGATAAGAAGAGATTTTGCAACCAGAATGCTGAATCAGAGTGTGAGAAGCACACTGGAGCATGTGGTACAACACAATTTGTGTGCATTGACAATATTTACATGCAAGACATGAATATTAGTTTTATGAGAAATGCATAGATGCAAACACATACTAGAAAGAAGTCTTGTGTGGATCTTTGAAGAGGGTGTACCATGAACTGAGGATTTTGATCTGAGATAAAATGTTGGAATTTATAAAGGAAAGAAGGAGGGGAGAGAGGAAGACAGGAGAGAATCAGAATGAAAGGTGACTCTTCTCCAGACCCTATTTCTGAGCTAGTCTGGTGTCCCTCAAACAGGGTGGTCCAAGGTCTTGCCCTAGAGGTTTTGGCCTCTGGGAGGTTGCTTGTTGAAGAAATAGTTGAAAGAGGTGCATTGGGGTAGGTCTGGCTTTGGAAGAATTCAGCCAAGAGAAAGATGTGGAATTCTAGCAGCCCAAGATAGATGGGCAATATTTGGGAATCCCATGTGTAAATAATCAATATCAAAAACAAAATCACCCTTGCCCAGTCAGGAATAGAGACTTGTGTAAGTTGATCTGTGTGAACTCATCTCAGGGAGGCAAGGGATAGGGAAAGAATCTCTGCCCCAAATCAGATGCTGTGCAGTCGGGAGACCCCTCCTATCCACAGCCACTGGCAGCCCACGCTGGTTCAAAGGGGGGCAAAGTGTCTAGATGTATTCAAGTTGAAAAGTATAATTTAAAGTGAATTTAAAATGTAAAGTAAGGCACAGAGGCACATAATAATGAGAAATGAAGTCTCAGTGAAAGAATCGGTAAGAGTGTCCAAGTTCTGAAACATTTCCCTGCAGGACATGAAAATCTTGTAAAGAAAGACTCCAGGTAATGCATTGAAATAAGTCTCTGAAATATAACCAACCTCTGTGCATTTTTATTTTTCTATAAATAAAACCATGCCTGGGATATTACTTTCAAGCCCCCTTTCTTAGTATATGTCTATATCTCTCAATTTTGTTTTAGAAGTAGAGGCTTTTAAATTTTTTTCTTATCTCAAATCTGTACATTTTTAGCAAGGCAGCCCTATAATAATTTATTTTAATTATTCATGTTACTGGTCTTGAAGGACCAGTAAGTACTCAGCATGTCACCATGGAAACCAGCACAAGCTGCTGGCAGGTTTATCGGGCTTCTCTAGCTAAAACCCTCCTGCTGATTTGCCTGTTCAAGGTGGGAGACCCCATGAGTCTGGGATGGCCTCTGGAACTCAATATGACCAACTGTCTGTCTGTCCTTCAGGGATGCTTGTACACATTGAAAGGAGAGTCACCAGGGTGTCCTAGACAGATTGCTCCTCCTTCCATAGAGGGTGAAAAATAATTCACTTTGTCCATACCTAGACCTTCCTGGTCTACCTTAAGGATAGGTATGGGATTTTCCTTATGCAAATGCTGAGGCTCCATTCTTATAGATTCCTTTCAGGGTACATTGAATATAGAAAACTTGAAAACCCAGACACTGTTGTAGGGGCAGATGGACCTAAGTTCAAGTAGCTCAGTAATAGCACACACTCACTCACTTGAATTTTACAGGAAAAAACCCACACTGTTCATCTGAGCTGGATTTTTAAAAATACACTGCTAAATTTGATATAAAATGGCAAAAATTATCCATTGTGCTACTCCAAGTCTAATACACCATGGTCCTTACCATGATCCTCCCACTGCATGGTGGCCTCCAGTGTCCTCACCACCCTGTGCAGTCCTGCTGATGGTTTATTCTATGAGGGTGGAGTCATGGCAGTCTTTACCCAAGCTTATAACCTGTGGTCCAGTGCAGGGCCTGGACCATGGGAAGGACTCAAGTATGTGTTGAGTAAATGAGCAAATGACACCTGCCTACTTTTCTCTTAACGTGATGTTGATGTAGTAGTTCTCAGACTGGATTTTCCAGACCAGGAGTATTTAAATGCACACATACATTTTGTATATACATATATAAATATATATAATGTACATAATATGCACATATAATGTATATATACATTTATACAATATATAATGTATATAATATATAATACATGTACACATATGATATATATACATATGTAATGTATATTTCCATAAATATACATTATATACACACACACACACACACACACACACACATACTTATACATAATGATGCTACCTTAAGAGCTTGTCAAGTAAGGACTAACAAAAAAGAACAGTACAAAATAACACAAACAGCTCTGTGATGACCACATCTTCAAAGCCTTTAAAAAAGGCTTTTCCTTTTAAATACACTCACACCCACACCCACACGCACACACATATATTTATATTTAGTTTAGAAGGACCATTTTTTCCATAAAAAGGTAGAAAAAATTTAATATGAGGATAAAAGCCAGTTTTTAAATTCCTCATGTTCAAGCTTTTGGAAAAGCTTTTTACAATGACTTTATTTTCCCCTTTCTTACAGACCAGTGGAAACTTTGTAATGGCTGTGGATGCTTTTTGAAGATCAGATATAATTGAACTGTTTGCCTAAAATATTTTCAGGACTAAATAATGTTCTACTTTTGTATTCCCCACCTTGTCTCTTGCATTACTTGGTTTCTGGTTTGCAATGTTTAAAAAGCTTTCCATTCTGCTTAAACACAATGAAGGTGATCTATCTTTACCTCTTTACCTAAGATTCTTTCAGTTGTAATTATTTCCTTCTTTCATCTCTGCCTTGTCCTACCTAATTCTTGCTTTTGTGAGAGCTGTGTAAGAAGTTAGGCTTCTCCTTACCTTTGCTGTCTTTGAAAGTTATTGTGAGCATCTGGTATTCTCAAAATCCTTTTTAATTTTTTTCAAGCAGCTTACCATGCTTTGCATACTATCCCCTGGTCCTCTCTCCTAGCAATTTCTGCTTCCCGGAGACAGGGCAGTTGTTCCAATCAAGGCACAGCCTACATGATTTGGGTGTGTAAGGCTTTCTGTCAGTTGTTCCCAAGTCACAAGCATCTCCTCAAAGACTGTGAAGTTGAATCATGAGCCAAGGTGGCTTGTGGGATCCCTGAAAACAGCTCTGGCTCCTGCATCCCCAGGCTAATCCCGTAGGGAGCTCCTGGGAGCAGCTCTGTTGAGTGGCCTGGGGAGTCTGCAAGGATAATGCGATTGTCTACAAGAAAACATTTACTGTTAACAAAAGGTAAATTGATTGTTCTTTGTAGGGAAATAGTCCTACCAAAGGCATTACTAAATTTCACTATAGGTGCAGCCAGAGTGTTGCTTTTTTTTTGGTGGTGGTTGTCCTGGAAAGGAGTGTGATCCTTCACTTGCTTTCCCTTGACTGTCATAGATAGCAAACTGTGCTAAGACCACCACCTAGCGGTTACCTTTGGCATTACTGCCCCACTAGCCAAGGCCACTGACAACAACCTTTCTTCATCTGTGGCTAAGAGGGTGTTTTTTTGTTGTATGTTTTGCTGTGTCCATTGCTCATTTTGATCTTGGCTTTTAACTCTATCTATGATCTGAGCTTCTGATGACTAACATTGCATGTGCTTTTATTTTCCAGCTGAGTGAATGAGCACATGGTTTTTGGGTTTTTTGTTTATTGGTTGGTCAGTTGGTTGGTTTAAGTGAGAAATGCCTTTATAGTCTCCTGAAGCCTGATCCTTCACATCTCAGATGTCACCACTTCCAAGAAGCTTGGATGATCTTTCCTGCAATCTCACTTTCTGCTGTACAGTGGTAGCCTGATTTTTGCATTTTTTAAAGACTTTGCATGTAGATCTGGTAGAGTACACGTGCACACGCCGTCTCAAGATCCATGACAGACCCTGCATCTAGCACATGGGGCTTCTTGATCAATACTGTTGAATGAAAAGAATGAATGGATGAGTCAGTGAATGAAAAAGGTTTTCTGAGTAAGATTAAAGGGCAAGGCTATTTTTCCCTTTCTAGCTCCCAGCTTTCTTTTGTGCTCAGTAAAATATTCTGTCTTGAAACAAAAGCTGAATTTAAAAAAACTCAAAACTCTATGTAAGATCTTGGCAGGATAATCGAAATCATGGTTTGAGGGCAAAACCTTGAATTCAAAGGTGAATGAAGCTTTGATGATCGTTCGGATGGATCTGCCTTTCAAAATTAGATTGCTGGCTCTCTCTGGTAACTTTACAAGGCAGACCATAACTGATATTCTCCTGTATGAAGGTCCAAATATACCCTGACCTGTTAACACACGTGCACGTGCTCATTTGCGGGAGAAAGCAGAGCACAGAGGAATAAAAATGGGGGCCGTGGTAAAGGGGAGAGCTCCTTTGAGGAATGTCCAGGCCTCCATCCCAGACCTCTTCTGACCTGGGATAAGTTCCTAATCATTCCCTCAAATTAACAAAGTTAATCTTCCTGTTTCCTAAGAGAAATGTTCCTTCTCCAAGCCTGCAGACGTGGTGCCAGACCAAAGCCTTCTCCCCGCTGCACACACAGTCTGAGCCCTGCACAGCAAGTTCCCACACCTCTCTGTGCCCACTTGCTTGGCTTCTTGCCCAGACAGAAGCAGTCTCATTTGGATTAGATGGGCAAGTCTACCCTCTCACTCCTTCTCCCTAGCTAATGGAATCCTGTTCTTCTTGGGAGTAGCCATATGTCTCGCTTAGAAAGTAATCAAACAGGCAGGCAAACAAAATCTCTCCATTTCTCAGCCTTTCCTGTAGACAGGGCAGTCAATGTTGGCTGGTGAAATATGTGGAAGTTGTTGTGTGGAACTTCCCAGAAAAGTTCCTTAGAAAGCTCTATCTCATGTGGCATACTGCTTTGTGCCTTGCTCTTCTCATTCTTTCTTGTCTGTAACTTAGGATGTGAAACTCTAGTAGCCCTCCTGAAGCCACAAGGTAGCAGGCACCCTTTGAGGAAGACTGAACATAAATATAAAAGGAGTCTAAGTCTGTGATGAACTGTGGGTCACGATCTCCATCCTGGATCTTCTATTTATTGATTCTTTATTACCTGAGGAAACTAAGATTCCAATTTTGTTTCAACCTCTGTTTTAGGGAGTTGCTGTTATTTGGAAATTGTACTAGCCAGCTTTCTGCTGCTATAACAAATATTGGAGATAATCAACTTATAAAGAGAAAAGGTTCAATTTTGCTCACAGTTTTGGAGGTTCCAGTCCATGACTGGCTGCCCTGTTGCTTTTAGGTCTGTGATGATGAAGCCCCTCTTGGTAGTCAAAATTATATTTTGGAAACCCCGGGACTCTTGCAAATCCTGATCAGGTGATTTCTCCCTGTATTATACATTGGATTGATTATTTTAAGCTGAGAAGAACTTCCACCTTCCACAGCTGATTCAGTCATGTTCTAAACATTCGTGTTCTAAATCATTCACATGACAAAGCAAAATGGCTTACCTTGTGGCCAGGGAGCAAAGGAGGAATGAAGGGACCAGGTTCCACCCTCTCCTTCAAGAGCACACCCCCAATGGCCCAAAGAGCTCCCACTAGGCTCCACCTCTAGAAGTTTCCACCAGTTTCCATGGCCCAGGCCAGGGACCATGTGGGTCCAGATCCAAACAGACCACGGCAGAGTTGAGCACAACTCCTAACTACAAAAGGCCCTTAGGAAAAACTTAACCCTGTGTAAGGTCTGCTTGCCCCTTATATTCAATGGAAAGACCAGTTCTTATAGTTGTTAGGAAAAAAAAGCTTTGTAGAGTTTGGAATAATCTTCCAGGAAACTGATGGGCCTTTGCTTTGGGGGCAAATAGAGAGCTGATCTTTTGGAAAGGAACAGTCTACATTCATGGCCATCTGGAGGCATGAGTGACCCTTAAAGAGGCTCATAGAGTTCCTGGTTTAGTGAGGGTCAGGGTCTACTGTTTAGAACACGACTGAATCAGCTGTGGAAGGTGGGAGTTCTTCTCAGTTTAAATTATCAATCCAATGTGTAATACAGGGGAAAATCACCTGATCAGGATTTGCAAGAGTCCTGGGGTTTCCAAACTATAATTTTGACTACAAAATTAAGAAAAAAATCACACACACAATTGTCCCTGTATCATTGCACCTCACTACGCCTCTTACCAGGGAATTGTAATGAACAATATGAGATTTGGAATCATTCACCTAGATTTGAACCTGGCTCTGTTTCTTGTTATATGACTTTGATAAAAGTATTTGTAGGCTAAGGCTATTTCCTCACATGTAAAACGCCGTGTACATCCATAGCACCAACTCATAGGGTTGTTGTAAGGATTAAGTGAGGTTTCCTCAGGCTTAGGGGACAACCTGGCCTACGGGTAAAGGCTTGACATAAATAGGAATGCCAGGAAAGGCTTGAGGAGGGCCACTCTGCTTCCAGATCCTGCAGGGGTTCAGCCTGTTCTTCTGTGGCCTGGACACAAGGAGAGCAGCTTGTCCTTCAGTATCCATCCACATGGTCACCAGAAAATTGGTCCCCAATGCCTTCACCCTTGGCTCTAGTCCAGGGAGCTCCATCACTGAGAGTGCCCAGAGCCCTCCCCTCTGCAGGCCTCTGTCCAGCTGCTCTGTTGACTTTCAGCAAAGCTCCCCTTCATCTCCACCCTCCAGCTTCTCTCCCTTCCAGACCCCGGCTCAGACATCACTTCCTTTCTGCAGCTGTACCTTGCGTCCTAGGATGACAAGGGGCTCCCTCCTGGGCACAGGGGCACCCTGCCTGGCTTCCATGTTCTGCTCCCTGCTCCGCCAGCTGTGAGTGCCTGGAGGGCAGGGACCATGTGTTCCTCGCCTTCATCTCCCAGTAGCACTTTATCCTCAGCCTTCAGCAGGCCGTCAGCAGATGTTTAGAAGAACAGTGCTGCGCACGCTTATTGCCCCCCGGGGGAATTCGAATAACTTCGCCACCACTGGGTCTCCATTGCACCATGCTCGTTAAATCCCTAGACAGAGTTAGACAAAGGGGAAGGGGAAGCCCAGGGGTGATGACCTGTCAACATGACCTAAGCGCATTAGAGAGAAGCAGGGAGATGTCGATTGTTAAGTAATCAATACAAGTGGCTGTTGAATGAGAAATAAGGGAAGTTCTCTGGGGATGCTTTAGATGGCCCAGATGAAGCTGCGGTTTTGGATGAGTCTGGTCAAGTACTTTTTCATTGAAAAGTAGCCCAGGGGAGGCCACCTCCCCCACCCTCCACATTTCATATGGATGGAGCCATGAAGCGACTCTGCTAATTTTTGCTTTCTAAATCCCCTGCCACTGTTGTCTGGAAATAAGGAATACGAAGACATGCAGTTCAGAGGAGTGTCAAGGTGGGACAGATCTATAGCATCTGCTCGACATCTCAGATAATGTGTCCTTGGAGACACAGAAGAGGCCAATCTTTTTGAGGGGGCAGCTGTTTCGTTTAAGAGTGTATTTATGTGTGTGGTGGTGGTGGGGAGGGTGGGTTTGGTGGGGTGTCCTAATTAAGATCTTTTTCTGCCCTGGATATTATGCATAGTGGACATGGTGCCCTGATGGGAGGGGTTTCTGCATTTTCTAGGATCAAGTTCAAACAAGAGGTAGTTCTTGTTGTTAGACTCTTCTAGTTGGTTCCAGAGGCGAGAGGTGCTGCCTGAGGTTAAGTCCTGTCTGTCAGGAGTTATAAAGTGTAGGTTAAGGTCAAAACTCTTTAAAGGAGTTTGAGAAAGGTAGGCCATTCCTTCAACTTCATGTTTCTCTAGGGGATGGGAGGATGTGTGGTGTCTGTCCCCAAAGTCCGAAGAAGGCAATTTCCAAATTACTTACAGAGTTGTGTGTTCTATAAGAAGAATGTCCCCTTCCCTGGCTAACCCACCACCAAGCTTCGGGGCCTACCCGCTCTGATCTGAGCAGGGCACAGCCAGGCAGAGAAGACAGGCAAGCACCACCCTCTTGGGCTGGGTTCTGAGAGGCCCAGAAGATGTGCTGAGCCCTTTGTGCCCTAGACTGAGGCTGCTAACAGTAAGTGAGCTCGGAGGTCCCAGGCATGCTGGCCATTGCTGGAAAGACAACCAAACAGGTGCGTTCCATCAGGGAACTGTGGTCAAGGATCCAGCGTCTGTGGAATAGAAGTACGTGGAGTCAAGTAAGTGCCTCTTTCTTTGGGATTGTTGTGGTTTCCATTTGTAACCAGGGAGGAGTCTAGAGTTCAGAAGGTGGATTTGTGGCCACGAGTTTACAGAAAGAGTGTGTCTCGGTTTGGGCTGCTCTAGAGAATTACCATGGCCCCAGTGGCTTACAGACAACATAAATGTATTTCTCACAGTTCTGGAGGTTGGAAGGGCAAGATCAGATGAAATGGTGCAGCCAATCTGGAAGGCAGTATGGAGATTCCTTGGAAAACTGGGAATGGAATCACCTGATGACCCAGCTATCCCACTCCTCAGTCTATACCCAAAGGACTTAAAAATAGCATACTTCAGGGACACAGCCACATCAATGTTTATAGCAGCACAATTCACAATAGCTAAACTGTGGAACCAACCTAGATGTCCTTCAGTAGATGAATGGATAAAGAAAATGTGACATATATACACAATGGAATATTACTCAGCAATAAAAGAGAATAAAATCATGGCATTCACAGGTAAATGGATGAAGTTGGAGAATATAATGCTAAGTGAAGTTAGCCAATTCCAAAAATCCAAATGCCAAATGTTTTCTCTGATATAAGGAGGCCAATTCACAGTGGGGTTGGGATGGGGAGCATAGGAGGATTAGAGGAACACTAGAAAGGCCAATGGGGAGGGGAGGGAAAGGAGGGGGCAAGGGGGGTATAAAGGAAAAAAAAAGATGGTAGAATGAGATGGATATCATTACCCTAAGTGCATGTATGAAGACATGAATGGTGTGAATATACTTTGTACACAACCAGAGATATGTAAAATGTGCTCTATGTGTGTAATATGAAATGTAATGCATTCTGCTGTCATTTATAACAACTCAGGAAAAAGGAGAAAAAAAATCACATGCCAGTGTGGTCAGGTGCCAGGCTGCAGACTGCCATCTTCTTCTTGTGCCCTCCCATGGCAGAAAGAGGCTAAGAAAGCTCTCTGTCGTAACCTCATTCACAAGAGCTCCACGCTCATGACTGAGGCTCTCCCGAAGGCCCTACCTTCTAATAACGTCATATTGGAGGTTAGGATTTTAACATAAGAATTTTGAAGGAACACAGATATTCAGTCTGTTATTTATTGGGGCAAATAACCTCATCATAACTAGTCTCAAAGTGAATCATTTCCCCCCTTCCTCCTGGCCCCATGCCAAGAAAATATTTGTTGGAAAGAGGTCAGAAGAAGAAAGACCAGCCACATACCAGCCTGTGCGGGGAGAGAGGATGACTTCAAATCACATACAACACTGAAAATTCAAAATGCATAGGGCTACGTCTGGGTGAGCAGATAGTACTCTTTTAAATTCCCCCAGATAAGTAGAAAATTATAGAATTGAATCAAAATGCCTTAAAGGAGGCCACCCCCCAGTGGGAAAATAGGAATTTTGATAGAAGACAAAGAGAACAGTTAACTGGAAAATGAAAACGAAATCATTTACATACTATGTGCCCATGAGTTGGCCTCCCTTCTCACCCGGTTACGTATGTCTGTCTGTGTGGACACAGTCATACTCTGCTTTTTCTAAAAGTTATTTAAAGCAATTTTTAAAGATGAGTGGCTGCTGTGTAAGGTCATTTCTTGTACAGATGAGCCCTGAATATCTGTGCTGTTATCATGCCTGGTCTTGAATTAAGGACTTCTTTAGTGCATGAACTTTGTCCATTACATTTGAACATCGCCCATCCCAGAGCCTTAGCAGAAGGGGGGCATGACAGAACCCTTTAATGAGAGTGACAGTGTGGGCCTGCGAGACAGTTCATCCTTCTCTATGTAAGCAGGCTGGTGCTCATGACTTCTTATTTTGTATAAGTAATGAGGTGTCTGTAGAAGTTTTTCCAGTGGCCTTTGTGACACTACCAGATGGATTCCCTGACTGCTGTGGGCTTGGGGAGAGAGTTGACTTCTTGATAGTGCCTCAGTAAACTGGTACTTAGGCAGTGACCACTCCAGATCCCCCCTCTGAGCCAATGAGAGAAACCATTCTGGAGGAGACAATGTATTGCTTTTTCAATACTGAAATAAACTTAGTTTTACAGAAAAGAGTACAGAGAGCTCCAATAAACCTTTGTCCAGGGTTAACATCTAATGTAAGCATTTTAGATGTCAAAACTAAGAAATTAACTTTAATACAATGCTATTCGCTAAATACTTTGCCCTGTTTCTGTAATGCCCCTATATTGTCCCAATCTAGTGTTTCATTTTTGTTATCTTGTTCCCGGAGTCTTGAAAAAAATAAACTGTAGAATGAGGATTCTGTTCCAAGCTTTCGAGACCTCAGAGAGGCCTGGCTTCCTGGCTGCTGGCCTTGGCGCTGGGAGCAAGGGTCACAATGCTCTTAAGTCCACCCAGAGATTTCTAAAACATGCCTTTCCTCATTTTACAAAGTTCCCAAAGGCATCTTATTATTGTTTACACAGTTTTCGTGCGGATTACCTGGATGGAGTAGGAAGGTATCAGGATTCCTCCTCCATCTGATTATGGACTGAAGTGCCAGAGGCAAAATGGCGGCCAGTGGATTCAGTGTGCCACAGCCCTGTGACCCCTGCGCTCCCCTTCTGCTCCCAGCTCTGCTTCTCTGGGCAGGCCCTTGATCCTTGCTCTCATACCTATTCCTCTTTCTTTCCCTGCTGTATTCTACCTACCTCTGTTTCTCTGTTCCACGCTGCATCCTGGCTCTTTGGCCAACTGGGGTATGGTTGGTGCCACCACAGGAGGAGCTGTCAGGAGAATGAGGAGCAGCAGGAGGGAGATCCCCCCTTTCCTCTCTGCTATGGGTGGGGGCATCTCTGGGGGGAGGCTGGGCAGCCCCACAGGGTTCCTCCTCCTCCTGGTGGCCCCGGCTTCCTCCGCACAGTATCCTAACAGCCGAGACTGCAGCCACTCCCTGCTGCTGCTCACCTCTGTTGGCTTCCGTGTTCCCTTCTGGTCCTTCATTGTTGTCGCCTGAAGCGATGGCCGCTTGGAGCAACAAAGCCGCGGGAAGAAGTTTAGAGGCAAACTGAAACAAACAGCTTTTTTATTCTGATAACTTTTCTCTCTGGCTCTAACAACGACTTTAACACACACCACACACACCACCAAAAAATGGCGCAGACCCGATCCGCAATCTCGCTCAAGTCCTGCGAGATCTCGGGCCAAGTCCCGTGAGACTACGGAAGGCGGCAACAGCCAAACATCTCCTTGGCCCGTAGTCAACCGCAATCTTAGCCATCTCCCCAAACAGGGCTCCTGCACTTCATCTTTTCCAAACACCCTCGTTCTCCATATCAAACTTCCTCTATGGCACCACCTGGAGTGGGTTCTGATTCCCTGACGAGGCCTGATTGGTACATACACCTGTTGGCACCTTCCCTCCCGTTCTTTCTCCTCTTCCTCCCAGAAGCTAGAGCAGCAGAGCAGAGGGCCCGAGTCTCATGAGCTCACTAAAACTGCTGGCAGCAGTCGTCCTCCAGGTAGAGGAGGGTCCACTCCAGCAGGTGAGCCTTCCTTGGCTCGCAGCACGAATTCAGCAGAGAACTCTACGTTCCTCCTACGTCTTAGGTCCATACTAATAACCCGAAGGTGACCTGGTGACAAACATTGGCCTGTTATTAGGTTTCACTGAGGGATTGCTATATCCAAGTATTTTTGACTTACAAAAGTATTGATTTTATATGACTTGACAAAAAAAAAAAAAAAAAAGCAGGTAGGCAAAATAAAAATAGCAAGTAGATCGGCCACGATGATTTATAGGTAACGACAGAGCTAACACTTTTAGTGTATTCACCATAGCATGAAGTACCAGGTACTTGAACTAGTAGTAGCGATGGCAGACCCCTCTGTGAGGCCTGGTCTAACTGCTTTATACATATCAGAACAACTCTGCAACTGTGCTGTTTTATGCATAAGGCACACAGAGGTTAATTAACTCACGTAAGTTCATATTGCAAGTGGCAGGGATAGGACCTGATGCTAGATAGCTTGGTGTGCCCTTGACCACTACATTAGATCTCACTTTGAACTAGATGATGTTATTTCCATTTGACAGACGAGGAAACTGAGAAACAGAGAGGTTACATAACTTTCCTTGAGCCACACAGTTATGAATGAGTTAAGGTGGCATTTGAACCTGTGCCATTCAACCTCCAAGGTTAAGTGCTTTTCCTTTCCATGCCTTCTCTTGCCCCTACGTATCCTGTGAGGTGTCCACTTCACTCCACGTCACTGGGTTCTATTGTTTTTTGCCCACAGAGTAAAATAATGTGCAGATCTCAACACATTCCCCTTGCATATCAATGTTTTGCTGAAATTTTCAAGTTTACCTCACTTGATACCTTGAGGCCTTACTTGTATGTGGGACCAATTCAGAAGGAAATAATGGTGGCTCAAATGAAGACCCCTGCCAGATAAGGGATCTAAGCACCTCTTTCAACTGATATGCCATGCAGACTCAGACCTACTTGGACTCCCTCTACCTCCTTTTGCTAAAATTTGTCATTTAATAATGACCATCTATACACAGCTCATCAGCTTTTATGTTAGGTCTGCACAGTACCAGGAAGAATAGGCATTATTTCTCTGAGTCTCTTTAGTGACATCTCAAGGTAGAATCCCTAAGGCATCTTTTTGTTCAAAGATCCAAGATGTAGAACATTGATGAGATAGATACAGAATTGCAAGAGTGCGCTAATATTGAAATTGGTCACAAGAGGGCGCCATTTCTTTTCCCCAGATGTCCATAGCAATAACAGCTTTTGGGGCCACAGATGTGAAATGCTATTTTGGACACAGTAATTAAACCACATTTAGTGCAATTTACCAAAAATAAGTGAAATGGTTTGGTGGAATAATAAATTCTATCATTTCTTTAACCTCCAAATACAAAGAGGGAAACCTTTTAATAAAACGAATTGGTTTTCCATCAGGCATTCACAGGAATTTCTCCCATTCCTTTGTGGATGATGGCATTTGAAAAACAGAAATGCCATATTAAATTTTCTTAAGCTCCCCCCATTATTTTGCAAGTGAGCATCCTAATGAATGCTTCTGGAAAAGTGGTAGTAATTGAGATGAAAATGATCTTGAGCTTCCTTTCTCTATCAGTCAGTGTCTGGTCAGGAAAACAAAACCACATTTCATATTTCAATAGAGGAAATTTAATCTGGAGAACTGATTTCACAGGCATGGGAGATGGAGAGGTGGAGGAGTGGGGGGAATGTTACGAGGTTGATACCAAGTAAGAGGGTGCAGTGAGGGTGGTTCTGTGATGCTGAAAGTAGAGGGACTCTGTTACTGCCAGGGTGAGGGGATCTTGGTGAGCAGCTGCAACCCATCCCAGGCCTTCTGCTCCCCCTCTAGCGCCCCCTGCTGGTTAAACATAACAGAGTTAACCATCCAAAGATCTCTAATCCCAGCATCACTGAGCAGAATATGCAGAGGTAGCTTTGGAGCCAAGATGTAATTGCTTAATGATTCACAGTCTACCCCTCTGACTAGTCATCTACTGCACAGAACACAACGCCTGACCATGTTTGAAGATTCATACAAAAGTAACAACTTTTTTTTTTTGGCTATAGATGTTCTCATTTTCCATAATCATTCACTATTGGTCATGACCATACTAAGAAATACCCTAAATAATCCCTTGGGTTTCAGACATAATTCTTCTAAAATATAAATTTGTTTATCTTACAATCAAGATCAACCAGTATAATAACCCCCTTCTCTATTGGCTAGTTCATGGGGATTAGAAGCCCCAAATGGCTAACTGGAAATCTCCCAAATCAGTAGAGCGATTTTTGTGTCACCTGGTAGAAGTATTGCTCTATTATGAATATAGATCTACAAACCAGAAAAGCCCAACGTGTCCAGAACAGAAAGAAAACATTCAGTGAGTAGATACTAGATATGGTGGAGAGAAGCCACTCCGTTCCACGCTTGGTTTCTGGACCTAGGTGCTCTGGCTATGGGAGAAATAAGACCACAGGCTGGTCACTGATTCAAAGCATGTGTGGTGCCCTGTGAAACAGAACCTGGATATTCAGGGTGTTTTCCTGAATAGTACTGTACTTGAGGTTTCCATAGGCCATTCTGCTTTCTATCAGGTCATCTGTGGTTGTGTGTGTGAGAGTGAAATGAGTTCTTTGGTTAGAAACAGAATTTGAATACTTTGTCTAATTCTATGTATGCATGGGAATAAGACATTTTGCAAATTTAAGGATGGAACTCTGTCTTAGTCCATTTTCTCTTGCTATAACAAAATATCTGAGAGTAAATAACTTATAAAGAAGAGAAGTTTATTTGGCTCATGGTTCTGGAGTCTGGGCAGTCCAAGAGCATGGTGCTCCCATATGGTTGGCATCTGGCCAGGGCCTTTTTGCCATATCATAACATGGCAGAGGGCACTATGTGGCAAGGCAGCATGCCACCAGCTCAAGCTTCTCTTCCTCTTCTTATAATGCCACTGATGCCAACATGGGGGCCCCACCCTTATGACCTCATCTCATCGTAATTACCTCTCTAAAACCCTATCCCCAAGTGCCATTAACATATGACTTTGGGATAAAGTTTCCAATGTGTGAACTTACAGGGGACACTTCAGACCATAGCAAAAATCTCCATCCAACGTATGCTTTTGTGATGGCCAACACACATTTTTGGCAGTGGGCGACGATCTCCTACCCTTCCCCATCTCGCCCGCTTTCTTCTTTGTTTCATGCTAGGGTTTCTGCTTATTTGAGGACAGATATTTATGGGCCAAGATCTTTACTGATGGCGAGTCAGGTTTTTACCATGTCTACATTTCAGTTTGTGTCGCTAAGGAAGAAGAAGATGGGGAAGGGAATAGGCAAGAACATCCGTGTATTTTGAGGCAAATGTTTGTCTGAAGTTAATTTACCTTCAGCCTTTCCCTGAGCATCACAACTTCATGAAAAATGGTTGTCCCACCCCTACTGGCGTTCTTTTGTAATGCATATTTATGCTTACTCCAGGGGAGAAGTATATAACTGTATAACTTTTATTCAAAAGAATTAAGAGATGAAACAAATTCCTTCTATTTGTCCAATGTTGTTATGGCAACAGGGTTTAAATCTAATGTTAGTTTTCAAGGTGGAACACCTTTAATGTATGGTACCAATACCAGACCTAACACTAATCCTGCCTGGTATTTTTACAAATATGTAAAGCATGGTAAATTCACTCTGACACTGACCATTTTAGGACTGAATTCTAAGAACAAATTCCCAAGGCAGGGTCTATGTAGAAGCCACACTCCCCACACATCAATCCAATTCTAAATGGTTGCTTGGTTCTGTGTAGATCAAAGGCCACCCCCCTCCCCCCGCTTTGGTTAATTGACTTTTTCACATGTCAGTAGCTTGCTTTGTGGTCCAATTCTTATCACTCTTACGACTATGGAAAGAAGAAAATTGAACTATTCTTTAAATATACATATTCATGAGTTTTTTTTTTTTTTTTCAGTAAACATTTAATAAAGAACTATTGTATCCTAAGAATCGGGCCAGGCACTGAGCATACTCCTGGTACAGGTGTTTTGCAGGCCAGGCCAGTTCTTAGTGGTCTGATGGGATAATAATAACTGGAACAAAAAGGTAATTCCCTGGTTCACCTACACATGGAATCTGGTCCCATTCCAATCCCCCTCCCTGGTTTGGGGTGTTTTGGTGGAGTGTATCAGGTACCTACAAACAGCACTCTTCCTCCCCCTCTCCTTGAATGGCCCATAATTCACCCTTTGGGGCCATGCTTCCAGGGAACCTGTGAGTTCTACATGGGTCAGCACTGACAGAGTCAAAGAATGAGGGCCGCCAGGCACGGTGGCGCACGCCCGTAATCCCAGCACTTGGGAGGCTGAGGCAGGAGAATCGCGAGTTCCAAGCCAGCCTCAGCAATGGCGAGGCACTCAGCAACTCAGTGAGACCCTGTCTCTAATAAAATACAAAAAAGGGCTGGGGATGTGGCCCAGTGGTCGAGTGCCCCTGAGTTCAATCCCCGGCACCAAAATAAAAGGGTGAGGGCTGTACCAGAAACAGGAGACCGTGCTATGGAGGGCAGGAGCGTGGGAAATGCACAGCAGGAGTCCCAGCACTTGCCTTGACCTGGACTTGGAGCGGGGATCCCACCAGGATTCTTCGGGCTCTGCGCTGCCGGCTCTGGGCGCGCCATTCTCACCGCCACAGAGGAGCGAGCCGTGGCTGAGCCCGTGCCTCCCCCAAGTCCATAGGCTGAAGTCCTAACCTCTGTGTGACAGTCATCGGAGGTGACTAGGCCATGAGAGTAAAGCCTTTATGAATGGATCAATGCCCTAGAGAGCTCCTCTGCCCTCTGTCATGTGAGCTTATGCCAGGAAGACGGAAATCGGCAACCCGTGACCTGCCATGCTGACCCTCTATCAGTCTTCTAGCCTCCACAACTGTGAGAAATAGATTTCTGTTGCTTAACAGTGACCCAGTCAGGGCCGGGAGTGTGGCTCAGTGGTAGGGCGCTTGCCTACCGTGCATGAGGCCTTGGGTTAAATCCTCAGTATTGTGAAAAAAAGTCAAGAAGCCACTCAGTTGATGGCACTTTAGTATGGCAACTTGAGTTGACTAAGACAGTGTGTGTAGTGCCCAAGCTGCACAACCACAGAAGCCTTTCTCTGAGGCCTGTTGCTTTTTCTTTTCGGTACGGGTGCCATGGCAGTCAGGATGCAGCAGACCCATCAGCTGCTACCCATTGTCTTCTCCATCAGAACATGTCCCCTCTTTACCATGCCTGTAGTCCTGTCTTCTCTCAGAACTACATCTGTGCTTGAACCACAAGAAGTTCCCTCTGTTACCTTCGTGTATTAGTCAACTTTTTGTTGCTATGATCAAATACCTGAGGCAGGCTACTTTATGAGGAAGAGAGGTTAACTTTGGCTCGCAATTTTAGAAATACAATGCCAAGGGGCCGCATGTGGTGATGGCCTTCTTATTGATTTAGTCCCAGAGTGGCCCAGGGGATCACGTGGCAAGAGATGGGGAGAGAACTTGTATGTGTGTCTGGTCCTTCCCTCTTCTTATAATGCCCCAGAAGTCAATCATGGGCTCCACCCTAATGACCTTATTTAATCCTAACCACTTACCAAAGGCCCCATCTCTAAACCCTATAGTGGGATTAAGTGTCCATCACCTTAATAACTCATCATGGGGATAAAATTTTGGCATGAGTTTGGAGGATAAATCATATTCAAACCATAGCCCTTGATGCTAGACAGAATCTTGTGATAGCCACATTGTATTTTTCTCCAATTTTTAAAACATTTGCTTCTTCCAGGAGAAGTCAGTGGATGGTGAAACTTATCGCTTTCCTCAATACCTGCTTCAGGCCATAACTTCAACTGGGCCCTCAAGAATTTCCCTTCCCATCATGTGTGTTGTTCTCATTTGCTACGGCATCTGAAATATTCAGATTAACTCTTACTTTGAGGGCCTTCAGAGTTTTCCCCTTGGAAGCACTCAGCTTCTAATTAGGTATCTTTCCTGTTAGGCTGTGTGACTTCTCCTGCATGTAGATTCCCCCGAATTTATTCTGATTACATAGTAGTCATTAAGCCTGCTCACAGTGATTTCATCCTTCCAGGAACATGGTTGAATTTCATTTATGCACCCTTGTGGCAAGTCACTTATTTGGTCCATGAGAGGTAAGCAGATATGGCACCCCTGGGCAAAGGCTTTGGAAGCCATAACATGATTTTCCCTTTACAAGATGACCAAGAAGTCATGTGTCATTGCAGAGCCTGCATTAACTGGGTCCCTGAATGAGTAGCCTGCCGATCCATGTCGAAATGTGATGTGAACAAGAGATAAACTTGGCTGTTAAGAAGCTGAAATATGTTTTTTTTTTTATTATTGCAGCATAACCTTATTTATTCTGACTGATGCAAAAAGTCCCCAGATGTGTAGAACTGCAATGAGTACACTCAACTCAGGCCTTGGTGCTCTAACCTCTACTAAGCCAAGATGATTGTCCAGAAAACAGTTGAAATTAAGGTAATAGTACTATCATCTCCTAAAATCAATGATGAGATTCACTGTCATCACTTCCACCAAAGACACCAACAGGCATCTTAGGTTTTATGACTGTCACAGGGATGCATTGCCTTAAGGGAAGAAAGATGGTAAGTAGGACAAGGTATTGCAGAGCTGGCTTTGTGAAGAACAGCTAACCCCTTAGTCAGAATAGTGGGAGTCTGGTTCCTCCTATGAAACAACAAGAGCAAAAGTGCCAATGCTGGAGAGTGACCCTGCTCTAGGTTCCTTGCTTATCATTATCAAAATAGGGGACACAGTGACTTAGTAAGTTAGGAGATTTGAGGATTTATGAGCATAACCATCAGGATCTCTTTGATTAGAAGTGTCTAGTTAGAAAATTTCATTTTGGAAGTCCTGTCTTCTCAGTCCAGTGTCCCTGAAGAGCCCACTGATTTTTTAGCTAAAGGAAAATGTGAAAAGTCAGGAGCCAGAGCCAGACACTGACGTAAGACATGTCTTCTTCAAGTGCACATGATGGGAGCTATACAGGAACTCTGGCCTCTTGCTGGCTCTGGGGGAATGAGGACAGCATGTAATGTGGACATCGTCTGTATTTTCCCACAACCATAGCAGGGTTAGCTTACTGCATATGGGAAGGGAATGCTTTGCTAACATCCACTTGTGTGTTGATGATCACTGTAGCTAACATGAACTTGGTACATATTACATGCCGGATGCTTTTACAAAGCATTTTGCACACATAATTTCACTTACTGTCTGTCACATCCCTACAACTGAGAATTATTATTACACTTATTTGAAGGTCAAAAATTTGGGTTTAGAGACTATAAATGAATGACCTGTCTGAGGTCACAAAGCTAGTAATTGGCAGGGTCTGGATTTGAATTCAGGTCTAATATGAAAACTTGGGCTCTGGATACACTGTTGGTAGAATCTGAATGCTTATGTCTCCACCCCCTGAAATTCATATGTTGAAGTCCTAACCCCCAAGGTGATGGTAGTTGGAAGTGAGGTCATTGGGAGGTGATTATGTCACGTGGGTAGAGCCTGCTTCTTTGGAATTAGTGTCCTTATAAAAAAGACCCTAGAGAGTTAGCATGCTCCTTCTACCATGTGAAAACTCATCTTGAAGTTGCCATTTATGAGCCAGAGGGTGGACCCTCACCTGAAACCAAATCTGCCAGTGCTTTAATCCTGAACTTCGTAGCCCACGATACTATGAGAAATAAATTTTGTTGTTTAGAAGGTACCCACCCAGTCTATGGTATTTTGTTAGAACAGTTTAGTGGAGGAGAATCCTGCCACATAAAAGGCTGAGCAAGTTTCTGTGCCCTAAAGACGGCCACCTTCTTCTAATACACTTGAGGGCTTGGACCTCAATCCTCCAATGGAGACTGGGCTCAAATCTCCACCCATGGGATGTGGGTTGCTCAGGCTGGAAGCTGTGGCCACACTTTGCAGAGTGCCAGCTGACTCAGCATCAGGGTGACACCTCCTTCCCAAGTCCATGGATGACCCGTTGGGCCTGGGGTAGGCCTGATGACCTGCCTGCTGGGAGCTCTGAGAGGACTCGTCCACAATCTGTCATGCTAATCTCCACGGAGAGGAGAGAAAATCATACAGGGCCGCAGAGCCCTTCTTCCTCCTCTATCGTTGTCATGGAAACATACTCAATTTATCTCTGCAAATATGGGCGGAGTATCTGGGGAGCAAGGCAGTGTCCCTACAGGAGCCACAAGAGATACAAAGACGCCTGTGACGTAGTTGCTATTGCCCTCAGAGCCACGAAGCAGAGGCAGAAAAGTAAATAAACTCTAAATCAAGATGAATAGTAGGAAGTCTATAAAAGGAATTAAATCCTGGACTTCGAAGAAAGACATCTAGGTTTAAAGCTCAACTCTGGCTCTGACTAGCTGTATGACCTTGGTTATATTCATTAATTTATTCAACAGGCATTAATTGAAGGCCTACTATGTACAGGATATCTAAGTGCAAAGGACACACATGCACAACTTAGAGAAGGTGACCTTTCTTGTCCTCATAGGACATAGACATTCTAATGGAGGTAGACAGAAAACAAGCATGCAAAAAAATTTAAAAGTAATTCCAGAGCACAATAGGGGCTATAAAGAAAACAGGATGGGCAAGAGTGACTCAGAGTGGTGGCTCATGAAGAGTGAGAGGTGGTCAAGGGAGGCTTCTTGGAAGAAGTGACATTGAAAGATCTAAGGAAGAGGGAAGCCTGGTGACAATCTGTGGGAAGAGGATTTTGGGAAGGAATTTAGTATTGAGACCAAGGTCTAGTCACATGAGTCTTTAAGTTTCAGTTTCTTTGTATACCAAGTGGGGATCACTTGCTTATTGAGACTGGGGTAAAAGTTCAACCATACGTTGTAAACAAAGTAGTTAGCTCAAAGTCCAGCACAAGGCAAGTGCCCTTCAATATGACTTAGTGAAGTACCCAGAGGACGGTTCTTCTGATGGATTTGGGCAGTGCTGTTTGGTGAAGGGCCTTACAGAAGGGTGAGGTTTGGGTCAGCAAATTGTAGTTTTGATTTCTCTGTTGGCTTCTCTATCTCCCAGTAGTGTCCCTTTCAGCAGCCTGAGCATATGTCACTAGAATAACATATTTTCCTCTCTTCTAATTTATCAATATAGAGAGGCAGAGATGGCCTGCTTTTTCTCCATTCTATTCCAGGGTTTGGATGGGACAATGCTGAGAGGCATTTAGCATTTTGAAAGTGAACTGGTGCATGAATGAAAGAAGGAGAGGTGGGAGAGCCTTCAACTCCAGCAGGAAGTGACGTCCATTTGTCACTGGTAATAGACCAGCAAAGTAGGGGCCTAGGACCCAGGGAAGGAAGTATAGGAAATAAAATGGATTAGTGAGTTGGAGACAAGTCACATAAGATCTAGAAAACTTGGTTCTTTCAAATGCACATGATGGGAGCTATAAAGGAACTCTGGCCTCTTGCTGGCTCTGTGGGAATGAGGACAGCATATAATTTGGATATCATCCACATTTTCCCACAACCATAGCAGGGTTAGCTTACTGCATATGGGGAGGGAATGCTTTGTTAACATCCATTTGTGTATTGATAATCACTATAGCTAACATGTACTCGGTACCTATTATATTCTGGGTGTTTTTTGCGAAGCATTTTGCACATATAATTTCACTCACTCTCTGTCACATCCCTACAACTGAGAATTATCATCACACTTATTTGAAGGTCAAAAATTTGGGTTTAAAGACTAAAAATGAATGACCTCACCGAGGTCACAAAGCTAGTAATTGGCAGGGTCTGGATTTGAATTCAGGTCCAATACAAAAACTTGGGCTCTGGATACACTGTTGGTAGAATCTGAATGCTTGTGTCTCCACCCCCGCAAAATTCATATGTTAAATCCTAATCCTCAAGGTGATGGCAGTTGGAAGTGAGGTCATTGGGAGGTGACTATGTCACGTGGGTAGAGCCTGCTTCTTTGGAATTAGTGTCCTTATAAAAAAGACCCTAGAGAGTTAGCATGCTCCTTCTACCATGTGAAAACTCATCTTGAAGTTGCCATTTATGAGCCAGAGGGTGGACCCTCACCTGAAACCAAATCTGCCAAGGCTTTAATCTTGGACTTCCTAGACTACAGAACTATGAGAAATAAATTTTGTTGTTTAGAAGGTACCCAGTCTATGGTATTTTGTTAGAACAGCTTGAATGGCCTAAGCGAACCATGATCTGTACTTGTTTAAGGATCACTGTAGCCTTCATCTTCTGGAAGCCAGGGCCTGAGGCCAGGACTGAGTAGGGATGCCTCATTTGGGAGGTGTACCCTCTGGAGAGTGAGAAAACGAAACGGGATAATGGGGAGCCATGCGAGGAAGGCATGCTACTCTGTTGGCCACAGCTTCAGGACCAGCCGAGACGAGGCACGTGATGCTGTTCGTTGATCAGCAGGGGTGTCTCTAGTGGCCTCCCCAAAAGTATGTCCCACTTTCTGGAAGCTGTGAATGGGACTTTATTTGGGGTGGGGTGGGGGAAGGGTTTTCAGATGCAATTAAGGATTTTGAGATAAAGAGATCAGTCTGGGTAATCCAGGTGGGTAATCCAATGTCAAGTGTCCTCACAAGAGACACATGAAGGAGATCCACGAGACAGAAGAGGGTGAGGCGATGGGCCCAGGGAGGCCAGGGTTGGAGGGATGCAGCCCGGAGCCACCGGAAGCTGGAAGGGGCTGAACCTCCCCTAGAGTCTTCAGAGGATTTTGACTTCCGGCCTCCTGAGCTGTGAGAGAGTACATTTCTGATTTAAACCACCCAGTTCATGGCACTTTGTTGTAGCAGTCTCAAGAAGTTAATAGTGGCTACTCAGTCATGGGGAGCTTCCCACCAACATGCACAGAGAGAGCTTATCTCCAAGAAGCACACGGAGGAAAGCAACAGCGGACTTAATCTCCCTTGCTCTCACTTCCCAATTGCCTGTGGTCAGATTTTGCTCCACAGAGGAATTCCTCTCACTTCTAGGTGGCATTTATGGGGCCTTGCTGGGAGCTGCTTGAGAAACCAGAAGGTGCTACCTGAGGTGAGGTGTTTTACCCAAGACCAGGAAAGACAAAAGCCACTATAAACAGAAGGCCATGCGCCTCATCAGTCTCAGCACATGGAGGTCCCCAAGGAGAGGGTCAAGCACCTGTGAGCCTCCCGTGAGGAGACTGCCCAGGCCTAGGTGGAGCTGGTGGGTCCCCTACAGCAGACGGAGCAAGTAGCTGAATATCCAAAAAATGGTGCCCAGGGAATCTGAGGAAGGACAGAATACATGCCTAACAAGGAGAGCTAACCTCAAACGACCATCTGAAACACAAAAGCTTTATCTGTGTCCCTGTGTGAAAACATCCCTGGCATGAAGCTCTTTGGGCTCACCAAGTCATGGCATACCATGAAGGATGGCTCACTCAACATCCAATCCCAAACTCTCCTCCTTGCCTCTGTCACCCTCAAGTCTGAAAAGGCTCAGGTTTTATTTTTAGCTTCTCTTACAGGTCACAGAGGCCATGGGACACTGTTTTGGCCAATATGATCAGAGAGGTGTGCACTGGATTGCTCTTTCTGTCCTGAAGGTTCACTAGGAGAGAGCCTCCCCCCTCACACCCCTGCCCCTTCTTCCTGCCCAGAATGCTGAACCGTCATGTGATCATGGGACCAATGCATAAGAGCCCCAAAGAATTCCACGGAGAGATGCCGCTGGACTTTGGGACCAGCACAGCAGCTGTATACCTTTTGACTTCTTGCTGTGTTAGTGTATTGATTTGCTAGGGTTACCATAGCAAAAGAACACAGACTGGGTGCTTATGCAACACCGATTTGCTTTCTTATAGTTCTGTAGGCTGGAAGTCCAAGATCAAGGTGTCACTAGGTTTGGTTTCCTCCTAGGCTTCTCTGCTAGGCTTATAGATGCCTGCCTTCTCCCTGTGTCCTCACATGATCTTTCCTCTGTGCATATACCACCCTACTGTGTCTTTTTGTATCAAAATTTTCCCTTATTACAAAAGTGCCAGTCAGAGTGGATTAAGGCTGTGGTGGTTAATACCATGTGTCAACTTAACTAGGCCATGAGGTGCCCAGATATTTGGTCAAACATTATTTTGAGATTCATCGGGAGGTTTGTTTCAGTCAACCTTTTCCCTGCTGTGACTAAAATACCTGACAAGAACAATTTTGGAAGAGGAGAACTTTATCTGGGGACTCACGGTTTCAGAGGTCTCAATCCACAGACAGCTGGCTCCATTCCTTGGGGCTTGAGGTGAGGCAGAACATCATGGCAAAAGTGTGTGGCTAGGGGCTGGGGCTGGGGCTGTGGCTCAGCGGTAGAGTGCTCGCTTAGCACCTGCAAGGCCCTGGGTTCGATCCTCAGCACCACATAAAAATAAATAAATAAAATAAAGGTATTGTGTCCAACTACAACTAAAAAATAAAAATTTAAAAATTAAAAAAAAGAGTGTGGCTGAGGGAAGCAGCAAGCATGATGATCAGGAAGCAGAAAGAGACTCCACTCACCAGATAAAAAATATATACCTCAAAGGCAGCCGGGCGCGGTGGCGCATGCCTGTAATCCCAGCACTTGGGAGGCTGAGGCAGGAGGATCATGAGTTCAAAGCCAGCCTCAGCAATGGCGAGGCACTAAGCAACTCAGTGTAGACCCTGTCTCTAATAAAATACAAAAAAGGGCTGGGGATGTGGCCCAGTGGTTGAGTGCCCCTGAGTTCAATTCCCGGTACAAAAAAAAAAAAAAAAAAAAAAAAATATATATATATATATATATATATTGCTGTGTTAGTGTATTGATTTGCTAGGGTTACCATAGCAAAAGAACACAGACTGGGTGCCACCCTAGCAAATCAATACACTGTACACACCTCAAAGGCAATGAATGGCCCACCTCCTCCAGCCACACCCTACTCACCTTCAGTCACCACTCAGTTAATCCCATCATGGGATTAATTCACTGATTGGGTTAAGGCTCTCATAACCCAATCATTTCTCCTCTAAACCTTCTTGCATTGTCCTGTGCATGAGCTTTTGGGGGACACCTCATATCTGAACCATAACCCTGTTTCTGGATGACATCAACATTCAAAGCAGTAGACGGAGTAAAGCAGATTTGTCTTCCTCATGTGGCTGGGCCTCGCCCAATCCGTGAAAGGCCTGACGAGAACACAAAGTCCAGTCTCTTCTGAGTAAGGGAGACTTCTTCCGGCCTGACGGACTTCAGACACCAGCTTTGTTCCAGACTTTTTCCTACCCTCACAGGAATGTCGGCTCTTCCTGGGCCTCCAGCCTGCCTTCTTTCAGACCAGATCTCACTCCATCAGCTCTCCTGGGTCTCCAGCTTGCCAGCTCACCCTGTGGATCTTGGGCCTTGGAACTCGCGGGCCTCCGTAATTATGTGAGCCGATTTTCCATCATGCCTGTGCGTGTGTGCATACGTCGTATTGGTTCTGTTTTTCTGGAGAATGCTGAGTAACAGAAGGGCCTACCCAAGGCCCTGATCATCTTAATCTAATCTCTTTAAAGGCCCTATCTCCAAATAGTCACATTCTGGGATGGTGGATTTGGGGGTTTTAATATACAAACTTTGTAGGACCCAATTCAGCTGACAACAGTGAGAACATAATCCTTTATTCGTTTAAGCCATCGTTACTCGTAGCAGAGAGCAACCTTAACAACTTCACAAGGTGTAGCTTCGCATGCGGAGTCTGATGATCTACACGCTCCTCAAGAAGATGCATGGCTGTATTTCCTTAGGAGTGTGCTCTAGTGTCTTCCATCTTTGAAAAGTCATTTTCTGGCCAGAACATGGACTTGGGAAAAATCAGCTCTCAAAGGGTTACCAGGTTGATGTCTGACTTTTGGGGCCTCTTCCAACCATGCTTTGGCTTGTCCATTTCCAGCTAGCATTAAAATGAAGCCCTATACCCTTGATGTGAAAGTCATTCCAAATATGGAGTCATCATCTGGCTTTGAAGTGGCGGTGGGGAGGTTCCACAGCCTCCGAGAAGCAGTTCTTTTCAGCCAAATGTATTGAAATGTCCTGACGTGTGCCTCCCAGCCAATGTCAGCTGCTAATCTGGATGAATTAATGCAGTAATAATTGGGCCGTATTCAGCAAGCACTAATTTCTTTCACTACATCAAATCAAGCCTCATGATTGTTTCGAAATAAACACGCCATCCCCAGAATGTTGAATCTCCGCACCAGCAGCTGGGTCCTCGATGGACCTGGAAATGTCTGGGGTGGAGGCTGAGTTCCTGAGTGGCGAGTCGTGCCCCTAAGTGTGACCGTCCCTGGCGCAAGCCTTTAAGACCTGACTGGACCCAACCACGTTTGACAGACTCAGAGGAGGACAAGCTTTGTTTCTGGATGGCATCCAAGGACAGTGCATACGGGGAGCTCCTGCTTTTTCCAGAAATCTCCACGTAGACAGCCTGGGTGAAAAGAACCTGGCAACTATTATCTGCAGACAAGCTGTTATTACCCATGCCGTGCTGAGGGAGGCCTCTGGGTGTCACTGGAGAGAGAGAGTATTTCAAAGACTCACAGGTCAGACTGCAAATAAACCTCACAGGAAGTGTCTAACAGACTCCTACAAGCAGGGAAACAGGAAAACCGAAGAGAGAGGGCAAGTGGGCCAGGGATGCTTCCCTTCACTTTGCCTGCAGAGGGGAAGAGGGAAGAAAGAAACACCAAATCTAGAACGACGATCAAGGAAGCCTGGACAGGACTGACAAGCTATGCTAGAAGGAGTTTGTGGTGGTCTCAAAAATGAGATATGGAACCACGTGGTGGGACGTTGAGAGGGCCCACTCTGTGGCTGGGAGATGCTCTTAGTGACATCATGACATCGGTGTTGCGATTTCTCTGACCTCGTCTCGTCCCACTCACACACTGTCATGTGAACGGACACTTTCCCCAGGCCTGACCTGGTGCTTGACACGAGGGAGCAAAGCAAAGACAGTTCTTGCCTTGCCTCTCCTCCTCTCCGGTGCTTTCCCGTCCCCTACTCCCCTCCCCTGCCACCTCCGTCTCCCTCTCTCCTCTATCTATGCCCAGTGTCCACATGACTTTTGAGGAAGAGTTCGTATTTTTCTCGGTGGACTCACTATCTCCTAACAGCTTACTAACTAACCTTCCGAATAAGCAACTCAGGACTGAATCCCACACCTCTTCTCAGGGTGGTTGTGGTGTGTGGACGGAAGGGCCTCCCACTCCCACCCCATCTCCAAGCCTGCAAGCATGGGGCCCCCTCTGTCTCTCCCTCCCCAGTTTGCACCCTACTCCCTACAAGTGGCTTATCTATCCACAAGCTTATAATGTCACTGCCTTATAAAGCTTCTTTAGAGTTTCCTCGTCTTCCTTCTATCCTTATCCTGTCAATCAGGATGAAAGAAATTAAGTTGTATAAGTCTGTACCTTCCTCTGTGATCCCAGCTTCCAGGCCCTGTAGCTGCCTGGGAGCTGCTGGGTCACCTGGGCCAGGATTCTCACATGAGATGTGAGAAGCTGCAGGATTTCTGAGAAAGAGGTGTCCTGTGATCCCAAAGTTCCAATTTTCAAGTCCCTAACTTGGAAGGCAGAATGAAAGCTGTGAACCAAAACTCCAAGGAGGTTGGGGTATAGTGATGGTGTCACTGAACCAGAGCCCAGTACAGGACGAGACTCCCGGCAACCTTCCACTCTCAGGTGCAAAGCTGAGGCATCCGGAGTTCAGGTTGTGTACTGCACAACGGGCCTGGCCGAAGCTGTTCTCCAGCTCTTCAAGCTCCAGGCACGGGCTCTTCGCAGAGCTGGACTTGCCTCGCGGAAGGGGGACCTTGCTGTTATGTAACTTGCTCTGCTGTTGGGCCTGGGGTACATCTGCTTAGAAGGAACTCCTTTTTTAAAAAAAATTTATGGCGGTACCGTATATGCCAACTCCGATTAGGGGAAGAACAAAATGATAAATGGACTGACTTTTGAAAAACGTATTTAAAAATCATTGCTTCTCATTTTAGAATTATCATACATGCATTGCCGTCTCATACCTTTCCTGCTGGACACTACAATGACAATAGTTCACATTCATGCGAGCCTTCCAGGTGCGTGGTGCAGGACTGGGCGTCTGTGTGTATTGTTTATAAATCTTCCTTCCCTACTTGTCTCTGCTGTGGTCCACTACGGACAGTGTATGCTTCCTGCCCCATCGACTCTGGCCTGGCCACGTGACGTTTGGTTAAATAGACTGTGGGCAGAAGTAACTATGCGCCAGTTATGAGCTGAGGATGTAGAGGTCTGGGACGCTCCTGCCAGCACTCCTGAGGGTCTGCCTTCTGCCATGAGGAAGACATGTCTTCTGGTATTTGTTGCCCTTTGACCTCAAGTCAAGACCCCTGGAGCCAACCCGAACCTGACTCAAAGCCTGGAGGCCAGACAAGTTCAGGCAAGATCTGCTGAGTACAGCCAAATCATGGTGCACAGACACAGGAGTGTGTCAAAAGGTTCCCGGTTCAAGTCATGGAGAACTGGGGAGTCGTTTACCACGTAGCATTAGCACAGTTGTAGCAGACTCCTACATGGCCTGCTTTTTTAAACCCATTGTCACAAAACCTCTTGAAGGTATGTATCTCTGTTTTACATAAAGAAAAATCAAGACTCTGAGAGCTTAAATAACTTGTTTAAATTAAGAACTACTGTAGCCAGTATTGACATCCAGGTCTGCCCAATTCCAAAGCGTGTTCACCTCTTTCCACCTCCCTCCTAGGAGTTCAGAATATTGGTGCCATCTGTCTCCTAGAGATCCTTAACTACCAAAGATGATGCTATGGTGGGTAATAAGTTTAAGTTCTACTCACTAAAGCAGTGAAAGGAACCAGTGGATTTTTGTTCTGCAAGACCACATTCAAAGTGTGTTCTGCTCAGCTGTTGGTTTCCTAAGACATTCCGTCCAACATGGTCCCTTCCCTTTCCCCTGTACCCACTCCATGCTTCTTGTTATTCAAAGTGCTGAGGTTCTGAATACGACTCCTACTTCTCTGGGCTGGGAGTACCTGTGACTGAGGCAGAGTTTGACTTGGCACCTTTTTCTGTTGTCAGTACAATAAGCCAGGACCAGATGCAGATCATTGAACTGAAGAATAGCTTTTGTCTCCTGATAGCTCTGTGGGCAGAAAAAAGACCTTTGTCTGATGCATTGTTCAGTGAAAAAAGCAAAGTGCAGAACAATGTGTATTGTACGTTATTATCATTTGTGTATCTGAGAGGCATCTACATGTACCAATGTTTACATTTACGCGGAGTATTCCGAAAGAATACTCCAGAATGTGATAGCAGTGGCCTCCGTTATAGAAACCTGGTGGCTGATGGTGGCTGGGGGTGGGAGAGAGAATTATTTTTCTCTGAATACTGCTTTAAAGTTTTCTAAATTGATGTGTGTTTTCATATTATTACTCCAAAAAAATAAACTTTTTAGAGAATGAACGGGAAATACGTCTTCTCTGACTCACCCTTATTTACTTTAGTGGACTCTGTTTCTTAGGTTTCAAATTTCCAGGTGTTTTGAAAGGATTTGGGAGGAGGAGCTACTATAGGAGGAGGTCCTTTCTGGAACATTCTCTTCCTCTCTGTAGTTGAGGTGCCTTATGAACATCCTCAAAGTCTCCACGGACAGCAGAGACAAAATGAAGGGACGTGATCTGCAGCCCACCGGCTTCCACAAGCGAAAGTGATTTTCTTCATTCATGAATCAAAGGCTGTAGAGTAATAAACAAGAATCGACTGACTTGTCTTTAAAGACTGAAAACATCTTCAGATTCTGCTCAGAGTGAGACAATTGCATTATGAACATTCCGAAAGTCAAAGTCCTTACATTTCCACCTGCAGCCCAAGGATGTTTTTCTATTAAATCCTAATCATATCACTAGAGTTCATTAATTGTTTCAACAAACAGACATGGTCCATTCATTTAAAGAAAAAAAAAAAAGAAAGAAAGGGTAAATAAATCAACTTCCAAATCATGTCGTCCTGCAAACACCAGCTGCACAGGAAAAGGAAGGCCGCCTGTTAGCCGTCTCTCCCCCAAGTGCAGGCTCAGGCTGCCTGTGAGCAAGCTCAGAGCTGGGCTGTCTGTTAATGGGTCCCGCAGCCCACAGGAAAGAACCTCCGCGGGAAACGAGAAGGCAGAACAATTGTGTGAACTTAGCTCCTGTTCCTACTCTCCAAACATCTGGCCACTGCATGTGTCATTTCTGTGATTCAAACCTGCTCTGGGGTTCTGGAGAGGGAAGGTGTCCACCTTGGGAGGGATGATTTCATTCAACAGGAGTCAGCACATATGACTTTCAGTAGCAAAAAAAGGGAGCAGGTTGGTTCCAAGCCATGTTTCTGACATTGTCCCGCTATGTCTCTGTCGACTCCTTTATGGAGAAAGTAAAAGCTGAAAGCAAAGAGATAGTAGAGACAGCCCTTAGGAGGAAGGCTAAAGGAAAAGTAAAAAATGCAAGATGCCATCTTGGTATTGGCTAGCCACAGGGAAAATCTCTGCTGCTTAACATAACGCATTTGTAAACACAGATGTCAGGGACGGCACGTTTATTTTTGTAGTTCTGTATCTTACGTTCCCCCAACTGATTCTTTTTTCTTCTCTTCTACGTCAGAACAGCCAAACAGGATTCAAGTGATGTATTTGGATGGCTTGTTTCCCTGAATTGTGTCTGTGTCCATTAACAGGACAGACACTTAATTCCACCTGGGGACACGCAGTTTAATCTTCACTACTGTCCCCACTGTCCTGACCCTTACTTCATTTTACTGGGTACTTTGGACAACAACCTCCTGAGCTTACCTCTGGCATTTAAAAATCAGTTTGGTCGTCATTTTGCCTGCAGATCAGCTATTAAGTTTATGTGCTTGTCAAATTTTAACTGTATGCTCCATTTAAAAGTAATTAGAGCCACTTAAATTTGGTTGGGTGCCAATGTGAAGAGGCAGGCGAATCTTGATGATGGAAGACTGCGTGGTTGGGTGCAGGGGATTTCTTTCCCTTCTCTTTTCCACCTCTCTTGCTCATACCTACAGGACAGGACGGGTGGGTGGGGTGCAGAGAGGGAAGGGAAATGAAAGGGGTGCTGAGCCAGCATCACCAGAAAGAAACTTGACAAGGTTAAATGCAAAAAGAAATTGATGGCACAATTTTAGAGTGAGAGAGACTGGACCAGCAGCCACATACCAGTGACATAAGAGTTGAGTTAATTGCAAGTTAATATCTTTAAAAAAATAAATTTCATGTAGAATTATAATATACCAACATTTAATGTTCAAAATGTTTTATGACTACTAGCTTTTTACATTATCACAGCAACATTATGAGGGGGATACGATCCTTGTATCCAATTATCTGCTGGAAAATTGATGCCGAAAGAGAATAACTTGTGTATAATTACATAGCTGGGATGTTCCAGGGTCAGAATTCAAATTCAGGCAGTCTGCTTCCAGGATCCATGTTCTCAATTCTGTATCTTAACCTAAGCTAGCAGTGATGTGCCACCACTAGAAGATAAATAGGGACTATGCTCTTATTTTATGTCACTGGATGAAGCTCATTGCAACAAACATCATGGAGTTAAAAGTCTCAAGGAACAGAAAAATGGATGTCCAAAGTTATGTCAATTGTTCCAAATAATAGCAAACAAAATAAAATTCTAAAAACTCAAAAATAATTTCACGTCATCCTCCAAATTTGACGTGATGATGTTATGCCCATAATTTTTGTGATAGTTTTGATGCAAATAATATCAACTAGAAACACAGGGTAAGTTTCAAGCTGAATTGACTTTTCTGGGTCTTCAGCCTTTCATCTCTCCAGCACATAGAATGAACGAGATAACTTTCTAATCCTTTCACATTTTAAACTTGTAATATTTTCCCAATTGATTGTTAAGCTCAGTCATGAGTTTATTCAGTCAAGCGTAGGATTGGTGGTGTTTTGACTGTTTACTTTTTTACAAGGCACTCTGCTGACATCACAGGGAACAGTCTGTAAGAAGATAAGACATAAGCTGAGGGACCTATAATGCAAGCTTGTACAGCGTGAATGCTGTGGGAGTTTGGGGACAGTGTATCATTGTATTTGTGGACATATCTATCATTCTACTCACTTTATGTAAGATGGGATTTATTAAGGGGATGTTAAACCCTTACAGGATCTTTGGAAAATGTAGGAGAATCATTTCTGGGCTGGTGATCTATGTTTAAAGATAGATGTTTAAAGCCACCCAGAGATCAGAGTGATACCTCATACTTTCCTAAGAACCAACCATATGGCACCAGGAAAAAAGATGTTCCATGCCTCTCTTGTTTCTTTAACTCTCTTCCAAATTAAAGATCCTCGCAGGTAAGAAGAGGAATGAAAGAAATTGAATGGTCGTGATTGGGGGTGGGTAAATTTGGGGGGGTGTTGTTCGGGGTAGTTAGGACTATCAAATAGAATGAATAGAATGGAGAGGGGCTGGGGTTGTGACTCAGTGGTAGAGCGCTTGCCTAGAATGTGCGAGGTACTGGGTTTGGTTCTCAGGACCGCATAAACAAATAAAATAAAGGTCCATTGACAACTAAAGAATATTTTAAAAAAATAGAATGGGGAAAATATCAAAATGTCAAAAGAGTATTGGCAACTATGAATGAAAAATCTCTGTCCTAGATAATTCTTTCTTTCAATTGAGCACTGGGCAGGCTCTTCAATAAGAAGTGTGTTTGAGATATCCACAGCTGAAACCTAATGCCATGATGATGGTCACAGTGATGATGATGGAGGAATCATTCACAGAACACTTGCCATGTTTATACCCACATACTGCGGTGGATGTAATATTTTATGCCACTACATTTTTTTTCACCTTTATTCCTGGTAAAATTGTTGTTTTGGTTAGCTTTCTCACTGCTGTGACTTAAGGACCCAACCAGAACAATTGTAGCAGAAGAAACGTTTATTTGAGGGCTCACGGTTTCAGAGGTCTTAGTCCATAGAAGGCCAGCTCCATTCCTCAGGGCTCAAGATGAGGCAGAACATCATGGCAGAAGAGTGTGACAGAGGGTGTCAGATGATGATCATGTCATGGTGATTGGGAAGCAGACAGAGAGAGACTCCACTCTCCAGATACAAATACATACCCCATAGCCACGCCTCCAATGACCCACCTCCTCCAGCCACACCCTACCAGCATTCAGTTACCACTCATTTAATCCCTATCGGGGGATTAATTCACTGATTGTATTAAGGTTCTCACAACCCAATCCTTTCTCCTTTGAACCTTCTTGCATTGTCTCACACATGAGCTTTTGGGAGACACCTCACATCCAAACCATAACAATAGTACATACAAATTTTATTCTAGTGACTTCCCCTCTTTCACTCTTAGAATTTGATATTTGGGTGGCATTGACCCCTCCTTATCTGCAAAGGGAGGCTCACAACACAGGCTCAACCCAATTAACATATTCCATTCCCTGATCGTAGTAATAAGCTCAGGATGGGCATCTTCAACCAGTAAGTATCAGGCCCAGGATTGTCATTTGAATGTGGGGCTGGAGCATGGGAGGGTGGGATCTGGCTTTTTGTCTTCCTTTTTTTTTGCCAGCATGTGGATCCTTAAGTAGACCCAGAACAAAAGAAGATAGAGAAAGCCCATATCATGGTAACTGCATGTGAGCCCTTGGATCAAGCTATTCTCATATTTGGAATACTCCTTATATTTTCCATCATGCAAATTAACAAATTCCATTTCATCCTTAAATCGCATTTTTGAGTAATGTTTACTGTGACCTATTTCCAAAGTTGATTTAAACTTCTACAAATGCATTAATTCTTAATCTTCAAAAATACTGCATAATATTAATAACATCACTCTTCACAGATGAGGACATGAAGGCTTAAACAAATGAGACATGCGCCCGTGTCACATAACTTGTCTATGTGACTTCAAAACAGATCCTTAACTCCTGGGTCACAGAGGGACACTGGAGAATGTGGAAAGGGCAGCCGTGCTGTGATTTGAGGTTCATAAAGCAGGCCCTACAGACCGTGGTGCACAGCCTCTGGAAGGCAGGGAAATACTTAGGCTCATGGGTATCCCCTGCCTAGTTTGTTCCATGCCCAGAAGGGCTTTCAACTTGCGCTTCTTCCTTATTGAATGAAGTGCTAAGGGGGGGGGGGGGGTGTATGTGGGGGGATGGGAGGTGGCGGCTGAAAGCCTCCAGTGTGAGAAGGAGGGAGAGCCAGGTTCACAATCCCCACCTGGATGAAGGGATACTAGGCAAATGACAAGCATGAGTCTGTGTGTACCTTGGTTAGAGGACCATTGGTGGGTGTGGTTGTCTGAATGAAAGATGCACAAAGGTTCAATGTCAAGCACAACCTCCAACTCGCAAAGCGGGTGAGGCAATGCGATAAAAGGCAACAGACTCATTTTCTGGAAATACTAAAGAAAGAAAAGCATGATGATTCTCCTAGCATATTTGAGGTTTCCTTAGTCTCATAAGCTTCTTATTCTTCCACTGAAGATGTCATTCCATCTTCCAAAATGCCCCTCCCAGTCCTCGTCGGTCGGGCAAACTCTGACTTGTGCTTCAAAATTGAGTCAAATGCCCGCTCCTCTGGGAAGCCCTCACTGAGCTATTGACCTTGGCTTGACTGCTGCTTCCTCTGTCTTCCTGCAGCACCTGTGTACATTCACATTAGCCCTGGAAGCTTTGTTTTAATAATTTGCCTGACTTCCCTGTCTCTAAGTCAAGGATCATGTCTTGTTTCTCTCTGGATTCCCTGCTCCTAGCAGGATGCCTGGAAGTCAGCGGGCGATCTTGTGAATCTGCCAAGAATGCCTTCCTCAGCCTCTTCATCTGATATTCCCATCTGTCCTTTAGGACTCAGCTTAGAAATCACCTTCTTTGGAAGCCGTCCTTCATCCCTCGGAGCTGGGTGATGGTGCTTCCCCTCTGTCATCTCTAAATCATTCTGGGCCTAAGTGATGGTTGAGAGAGGGGGCACCAAGTCCTGGCTGCTTGAATCCCAGCTCTGCCTAATCACAGAGGATCTTTTTTTCCCCTGGTGTGTGTGTGTGTGTGTGTGTGTGTGTGTGTGTGTGCACTTACTGGGGATTTAGCCCAGGGGCACTTTAACATTGAGCCACATCACCAGCTCTTTTTATTTTGAAACAGGGTCTCCCTAAGTTGCTGAGGGCCTCGCTAAATTGCTGAGGCTGCCCTTGAACTTGTGATCCTCCTGTCTCAGACTCCTGAGTTGTTGGGATTATAGGTATGGGCCATTGGACCTAGCTTCATAGAGGTTCTTATTGTGCCTCAGTTTACTCACCTGCAAAACAGGAATAATAAAGATATCTCAGTGGGTTGTTATAAGTTTTTAAAAAGCTGTTTGTCTAAAGTGCTAGAAATAGGGCCCAGCAAAAATTAACAGTACATCTAGCCATTATAAATATTATCTACTATTATTATTGTTAATTAGTTCACCAAACATTTGCTAAAGCGCATATATGTCAGGAAGTATTCTAATAAGTAGATATACAACATAAAAATCCTGTTTTCATAATCTAAATGTTAAATAAATTGATGAAGAGAAAATGCAATATGGTTAAATGGTTTGAACAGTTAAATTGATGCATTTTTCAATTTTCATACATGCATTGCCCTGAGTTTCTGCACCTATTGGTCAATGGCATTTGTGCTTCGAAGAGATGTGACAATGCAGTCTAGGCAGAGTAAGTGACCTTCAACTTGGAATGTTTTTGAGACTGGAGTCTGATACAATTTCAAAGCCAAATGTGCTGAGACACAGAAGGTTCTCTAAATTCTAAAAGCACAAACTTGAAAACAGATTCCCAGCCCCTACTTGGTTTGCCCCAGCTGATGCCACATACCACACAGGAAGAGTGTCCCCATGGAGCCCTGCTTCAATAGCAGACTTATGAGCAGCACGATGGTACACAACTGTCATATTATACCTTCAAAATTTCGGGGTGGGTTTTACACAGCAATAGGTAACTGAAACACTTTGCTCATTCTGCTCTTGTTCATTGATGAGAGAGCTGAAATTTTACACCTTTTTGCTAGCAAACACGAGCTTGGAGGTCTGAGTTCCAAAATAATCCAAAATAACCGCTGGTATGGAGTGAGCACAGGATACGATCTAAAGGCATTTCCTGCCAGCAGGAAGGAGGAAGTCTTTCCAGCACAGGGAACGACTTGTCAAGGTCTCTGATCATCTGAGAGTTGAGTAAAGATGCTGCATTAGCCCAGTAGGAAGAAGACAAAGAGCCAGCCAGGCGGAGGGTGGGAGGAAGGGTGAGGCGGGAGGGAGCCATCTCCTAAGGTCATTGTATTTCTAAAGCAGAACCACAAATACCAGTTGAGGTGGTACCGGGCAGGAGATGTTGTTCTAGGCACAAGGGCTCGGCAGGAAATGAAGCAGAGCAAGATGCCTGTCACTGTGGGGTTCGCCTTCTGGTGGCCCCAGAACACCATGGACAATCCAAGTGAGTAAATCATGCAGTGTGTGAGACAGCCAGGACTGCCTTGGGGAGAAATAAAGCGGAAAGGGGAAGCGTGGGAGCTCCTGTGGGTTTTGCCAGTTTAGGAGGGAAGGCCTTACTGAAAAGATAACCAGTGATTAATGGCCTGCAGGGCCTGAGCGAGATGGCCGTGCATGTCTATGCACTCTAGAGGGGGACAGCCAGGGCACAGACCTCGAGACACGAGCATCTGCGGGCGTTCAGGGCACCCAGAGAGGGCAGAGTGGCCAAGGGAGTGAGTGAGGGTGCTGCATGGTGTGTGTGTGTGTGTGGGTCCTCTGTGGCTGAGTGACAGACCACCACAAAACTTAACAACTGGGGCTGGGGTTGTGGCTCAGCAGTAGAGCACTCGCCTAGCACGTGCGCGGCCCGGGTTCAGCACCACATACAAATAAACGCATCGTGTACAACTAAAGCAAATAAATAAATATTAAAAAAAAAACTTAATGACTAAGACAATAATCATTTTGTCTACAAATCTTCAATTCAGGCAGGACCTGATGGGGACAGCTTACCTTTGTTCCGTGTGACATCAGCTGGGGAACCTGATTTCGGTAAGGTTCGCTCATGTGGCCGGCAAGCAGGTGCTGGCGGGGCGCTGAGCATGTGGTGGACACTGTCATCTGGGACCTCGGTTCCTCTTCACATCCCTGCTTCACAGGCTGAGAGACTGCCCCATCCACGGTGGCCAAAGAGCAAGTGTCCCCCAAGCCAAAAAAGTGGGAGCTACCGTAACCTAGTGGTCAAGCAGTCACAGAGGCCAGATCTGGAGGCAGGAAATAGTGACCCCTGGTCTCTCAATGGGAGGAGTGTCAAAGAATTTGAAGGCTGTGTTTTAAAACTGCCATGGAGAGGAAGAAGAAAGACAGGAGGTTAGAGGGGACAACCCGATCCTCCAGAGCTTCCTGCCCCAGTGTAATGGAGCTGACTTTCTCTCAGAGAGCAAAGAGGAGCTACTGGAGGATTTTCGTAAGGGCAGGATCCTGATTTGACTAATGGTCAGCAAGATCGTTCTGGTTGTTAAATTAGGAACAGACTTTGCACAAATGAGGCAGGCAGTTAGGAGCTTGCAAGTACCCAGGCAAGGGGTGTAAGTGGCTTGTCCCAGGGTACTAGCAATGTAGGGGATAAAAAATGGTCAGATCCAAATATATTGTCAGGGAAGAGCCACAGGGATTCTTGATGGATTTGGACGTGGAGTATGAGAGAAAAAGAGGAATTGAGAATGGCTCCAAGGTTTTTGTACTGTGCAATTAGAAGAATGGGGTAGCCATTGTCTGAGGTGGAGAAGGCCGAGAAGAAGCAGATTTGGTGCTAAAAGCAGGAACTTGCTTTTGGACATGTAAAGTTAGACATCCAAGCAAGGATGTTGAGAAGGTAGTTAGATATATGAGACCTCAAGGGGAGGTGCCAGGGATGGAGATGTAAATTTGGAGAGCATCATCAGAGACGAGGTATCTAAAACCATGAGATTCAATGGGACCACCAGCAAAGTGAGTGTGGATAGGAAAGAGAAGCAGTCCAAAGACCGGGCCATGGGATTCTCCAGTATTACAAGGGAGGGGGATGAGGAGGATGGGGGTGGGCAGAAAAGGAGGCCAAGAAAGAGCAGCAGACAAGGAAGGAAGAAAACCAGGAGAATGGAGTATCCCAGGGACAGATGAAGGAAGGAAACATTTCAAAGACTCAAAATCCATCAGTCACCTTGGTGAATTTTGCTCCTGGGGAAACTAAAATGAGGGCTTAGGACTGATAGCTGGATTCTCAGCAAAGTAGATGCCATTGGGACCTTAGTGGGAAAAGTTTCACAATGGTAAAACACCCCCATCAAGAGGGTCCAGCAGAACGTGTCTTGGTGGGTAGAGTGGACAGAGATATAGGCAACCCTTTCAAGGGGTTTTGTGATATAGGGAAAAATATGGAGTTGTGACTGGGAGGAGAAGTGGAACCAGGGATTTTGAGGGAGAAAAAACAATGTTCTGATGCTAATGAATAAACCCAGGAGAGAGAAAAGTAATGCATGAGAGAAGGGAGAACTTCATTAGCAATGACAATGGGTTAGCAAGACGGGGTGGGATCTAGTGTGGAACTGCAGGGGCTGGCCTTGGCTGGAGTATAGACTCTTCATTCATAGCCAGTGGAGGGTAGGCAGATGCATGCACTTGGATGCTAGAAGGCCGGTGGATGTGGTGATGGAAGTTCTCTTTGGGTTGCTTGCATTTTCTCAGTGAATTCAGGTCATCAGTTGAGAAAGAGGGTAGAGAAGAAGGTTCAAGGAGAGAGTGGACAGTAAAAGCGCACACGTGATGTTAGTGACCATGGATTTAAAATGGGACCCTTCAGCACGATTGTGGTTTTCTTCAGCCACACTCAGCAGCACACACCTAGGCACAGAGTAGGCAGAGAATCGGATTTAACCAGGGTTGGGTTTTTCCAGGTTAACAAAATGAAATGAGAGAGAAAGGCAAGGGATTGAGTGTCTGTTGGAGGAAGTGATCATAATTGTTGATCATGGAATTTAAGCTGGGTTAAGAGGGAAGTGAGGACATGGAAAAGGTGGAGGACCGTGTAAATAGATAGACTCAAAGTCCTTTAGAACTGTGGGTTGGTGGATTGGGGGCAAATCTTAGAGCAAAAGAGCTCAAAATATGGGTGAGAGCAGTGGTGGGGTGGAGGACTGGAGATGATGGAGGATTTCAGTGACTGTTCTCAGGTATGATTACGGCAAGGAGCAGATAAGATAGGTGGAGGACCACGTCATGGGAGGAGAGGAGGTCAAGGAGCTGAGAAGCCAAGGTGGAGAAAGATTCATCCCCTTGAGGGTCGAACCCACACGTTGTTAGCTCAGGAGTAGTGCTGGAGAGCGCGCCCGTGGGCCTGGCTCCAGAAGTCCCAAGGTGCGATCTAAGGGTTGGTGCATGAACCTGATGAGAAGAGGGAGTGAGTGGGGTGAGCTAAGGGCAGAAGCTGGGTTGGCATGGGAGCTGGTGATAAGGAAGAGAGGAGAATGGTTCAGAACAGCAGCAAGGGGTGACACAGACACTGGGTCAGGACAGAGGTTGAGGACGGTATCCCGCATCTCCACGGCTTGTGGTGGTGTGGAGCAAGTCCAGGTTTATGTGAGTGCTCCAGGTGAAGAACTGAGATGCTTTGAGACTGCCGGGAGAGAGAAGGCCTGGTCAGCGTGAGGAGGCCAGCGTGCAGCTGTGATGCATGACACCCCCAAAAGACCCCAGGGGTATCTGACCCCATGAACTAAAGCCTCCTCCTGCTCCCAGGATATGCGGCTGTCCTTGGATGCTATCCCACGAGGGAGAAGGGGGAGCAGAAAGCCACTAGGAAAGGTTGTTGGAGGAACACCCGGAAGCTCAGAGCCTCTCACAGCAGTACGCATTCTGCATCCTAGCTCTATATAGTGGTAAAAGAATAACTATCATGATTTTAGAAGGTAGTTTTGATCTCAGCTTATATTGCTCCTCCAAACTCCTCACCTGCACTCCAAAGAAAAGGGCGATCAGTGGGACTGAGTAAGCGTCAACATTTTGGGGACGTTAAAAATATTCTTCGTAGCCCGGTATGGGGGCGTATGCCCCTAATCCCAGCAACTCAGCAGGGGAGAGTCACAAGTTCAAGGTCAGCCTCAGGAAGTTAGCAAGACCCTCTGCAACTTAGTGAGACACTGTTTCACATTAAAAAACTAGAAAGGGCTGGGAATGTAGCTCACTGGTAATGTGCCTCTGGGTTCTATCTCCAGTAACAAAAACAAAACAATACTATTCAAAAAGTTGAAATTATAAATTGCTTATTGTAGGAAACAGAAACAACAACAAAAAAAAAAAAAAAAAAATAGAAGAAAGAAAATGAAAGTACACATTTCCCTCCATCTAAAGATAACGGTTCTCAGCCGGGTTCTCATGCCTGTAATCCCAGCACTTGGGAGGCTGAGGCAGGAGGATCGCAAGTTCAAAGCCAGCCTCAGCAATGGTGAGGCACTTAGCAACTCAGTGAGACCCTGTCTCTAATAAAATACAAAAAAGGTCTGGGGATGTGGCCCAGTGGTCGAGTGCCCCTGAGTTCAATCCCTGGTACAAACAAACAAACAAACAAAACAAAAAAACAGATATAATGGTTCTCAACATTTAAGTGTATATTCTTGTACATATGCATTGCACAAAAATGGCATCATACTAGATATGTAAGCTTTAGAAATTTCTTGAATGAATGACACAGGCAGTTATCCCTGTTAATTAATATTCTTGCATATCAACTTAACGGCTGCATAAGATTTCAGTTTACTTACATACTAATTATTTGTTCAACCTATTATAGAAAATTTAAATTGTTTCCATTTTTCACTATGAGAAACAAGATCAGGATGAACCATTTTGGCTATATCTTTGTTTAACACCATGATAGCTTATTCCCTATGAATAAGATCTTAGATTTATCGGGTCAGGTATCACCCAGATGGATCAAAGGTATGCAAAATTTTAAGGCTTTTGATATATTTTGCCAAGCTTCCCTTCAAAAATATTTTACCCATTCATACTCCTCTTAGTGGGGAATAATAACAACCACTTTCCCATACAATCTCTCTTACTATAATGATTAAGAAGATTGGAAGTTCTCTTGAGATTTTTCTTTTACTAAACTGGACTGATTAACCTCCTGAAGAAGGTTTGGTCCTCCATTTTTAGGCCCCTAGGAGGTCTGGCCCTATAATAGCAGTGGGAGGTGTGAGTCAGCTTTTTGTTGCTGACAAAATACCTGAAAAAATTGAATTAAAGGAAAGATTTATCTTGGCTCATGGTTTCAAAGGTTTCAGTCCATGGTGACTTGGCCTATTTCTCTGGACCTTTATCAAGGAAGACCCTGATGGTGGGGAGCATGGGGTGGAACAGAGCAGCTCACCCCATGGTGATCAGGAAGCTGAGAGACTGGGGGGAGGGGGGCAGGGGACAAAATATACCTTCATGGGCATGCCCCCAGTGACCACCTCCTGACGTCTCTACCACCTCCCATAGCGCCACCATCTAGAGACCAAGCCTTCAACATTCTAGATTGAAATCACAACAGGAGGAAAAATGGGTTCAAGTGAAAAGGTACTGGACTGGGGCCTTTTGGCTTGTCTTGGGACTTGCTCATAACTCCCAAGCTCAAGGTATCTTCATGGCCTTCCTCCCAGCTCTTAGTTTCTATGAACCCTTATCTTTCTATTCTAGAAAACATTCTTGCCAGCTCCTTTTCAACAGAAGTCAACCCAAAGGACAGGAAGGTCAACCCAAGGTCAGATGTATTTGGATGAATGTCTCCTGCTTTTGTTATCCTTTCTTTGCAAATGTACACCCTTAATAGAAATGTGAGTTCCGTCAGCGACTGTGATCAGGGGATAGAGATCTTTCAATTCACCTCAGATCATATTTACTGAGCTGCTCTGTAGCTCATGGTGACGCACCAGGCATAACAGAAGCCCACGTCCATTCTTCCTTTCTGGTAAAGTCTTTTTCTTTTCTCTCTCTGTGGGACTTTTGTCCATTTACCAACATTTCCTCTTTGGTCTCCTGTCTAGAGAATTCAAAAAGCCGTGGCTGTCGTCATCTTCCTGCTGCTGTGGCAGCATGATTCACCAGTGGCTCTAAGGCTGACTAGTTGAGATCACAGTAAACAAGAACCCAGATAACCTGTGTGAGAGGGTCCTCCTCTGACAGCTCCAGTTACATAAGACGCATTGTGCTGACCGTGAGCTCATCTTTAAAACAATGGCTATAGTTTTAAAAAAAAAAAAAAAAGACTAGACGAATGGGGCGACACCTGAATAAATGAAGTGCTGTTTGGGAACTTTTTGGATTACATGGTATTTTTCAGGGGCTCCAAATGTTGAGTCATGTTTTCCCTTTTGTTCAGAGCTCATCTGGGACTCTTGTTAATGGCACTACAATGAGTTGAAACAGAGAGTAAAAACATTTTGACTTTCTAGCATATTTTTAGCCCTTCAGATGGGGTTGGGGGACAAAACTCTGAGACTTAATAATGGAAAACTGAGTGTGTCGCTTAATGCAACATTAGGATACAGTTGGTGAGGGGGAGACTGGGTATTTTTATATGCTGTTTATCCACATAGATATGCATTTGTGAACACACTGAGCCATGCACAGATACATGCTCAAATAATGCCACATTATTTTTAAGAGAAACATATGGAAATATATACATATATTTGAAATGTGAATTGCATCTGCAGAAGTTGCATAATCTTATCCTAAGGAGAGGAGCTTGCATGGAGTGTGGATTTTGGTGTAATGCTCTCTCCTCCCCTTTTGCAAAGCACAAGCTAGTGATTGTCATTAGCACTGAGCAGAGGAATCTGTGCCAAAGGGTGACAGAATAAAAAGTAATCCCCCCGTCAGCTGCTGGGTGTGATACCACGGAGATGCACGTCCTCTGTGTCTGCCAGGCTGACTCTCTCTGCGCGGGGAAAGTGGAAGCCAATGATAAATGTCAATACACTTGTGTCGCCACATGGAAGTGAGCGGTGACTGTCTGGATCACACGCAGAAGCTGCAGAGCTCAAGATGTGGGTGCCAGATGGCACTTAGGAGCCAGGCACGTGGGACAGCGGCCATGGGGGAGGGTTTATTAGCTGAGACAAGTGTCCTGGCACCACTAGGTGCTACCTCTGGGACCTCCCTCTGGAGTGCATTACCCGGTGTTGCTTTTAAACACCCATTAAGTGCACAGCCTCCCCCCAGCCCCTAATAATGGACGTATGGGGATGGAAGGGCTCTTGGCTAAGTGGTGTCACCAAAATCTGCAAGAGGAAGGAGGTGGGTGCGGGAGCAAAGCCCCATTGCTGGGAAACAGACAGAGCGCAAGGAGCGTGCTGTCGCTGTCGATGGCATTTTTTCAAAGTGTAGTCGGGCTTGAGTGGAAGGTGAGACCTGCCTGGGTCACCTTCCCGCTGTGCCAGACGCAGGCGTTTGGGGACATGCTTGGCAGTCCCACAGCATAACAGAGCCTCGCTGTCCTTTTCTCATGGGGGAGGAGGACCAGGAATACCTTCCTGGCATTAAAACCTCTATTTGCTTGGTCAGCTCTACAGTTCACAAAACCCTTTCCTATCTTCTCATTTCTCGTTCCAACCACACTGCTGTCATCTCTGTTTCTCTGATGCAGAAACAGACTCAAAGAGGCAGTGGCCGGTTTCTGGTGACTCAGAGAGCGCCATGTCCCTGCCCCTGAGGTCCTGCCCGGACCCAAGCCTTCATCAACAACCGCTGCTTGTTGAACATCCACTGTGTGCTCGTGGCTCACACCTGTCACTCTGACCCTTTCTATTTGTCTGTGGCGGAGGCCTTACTGTTGCCCCACACAGATGACAGAACAGCTGCTCAGAGGAGTCCAGTTCCTTCCTCAATGTCAGAAAGTGGTATGGTGGCTAACATCCCCGGTTCCGCCCTAACAATGATAACAGCTAACAATTAATAAGTGCTTGCTGTTTTACAGGCCCAATTCTAGGTGCTTTCTCTGTATCAACTCATTTAACTTTTCTTAAAAGAGACTATGAGGTAGGTATTGTTAACATCCATCCCCATTGTACAGGTGGAGAAATCAAGGCATAAAGGCAATGAATGACTTGCCAAAGACAATACATCTCATGGTGGTTGGAATCAGGATTTGAACTCCTACAACTGGACTCCAGGATTCACATTTTAAATCCCTGCCAGCTCTCATGCTGGTGTGCTCCAGGCACTACTTGTAGCCCAAGAAGCCTTTCAGGTCAACTCCATTTCTTTATGAGTTTCAGGGCCAACTCACACTCTTTCTAGAGTCAATATAAGTCCTGCATTAGTTCAAAACTTCTCCAACTCTCCAGGGTCTACTTTGGATCTGAGAGGACTCGTCTTACTGGTGAAAGTAACTGCATACCAGCCGCCCCTGCGTCTACTTGTCAGATTCCTGGAAACTCAGCATCTCAGCAGCAGAACTGCAGAATCAAAGGCTGAGCCATCCGCAAGCTCCCCAGGTAACTTGTAGGTGCATTAAAGTCTGGGAAGTGCTGTTTAAAGCAGGGTCTGAAGCCCGAAAGTGTCTGGTTCTGAATCTCAGCTAGACGTTGGAATCTTTGGGAAGCTTTCAAAAATGCCAATGCGTGGATCCCATTTCCAGGGATGCTGATTTACTTGAAGGCTAGACATCTGGAAATGGCAAAGCTCTCCAGATGATTCTATATCGCAGCCAATATTCAATACAGAAACTGCCCTGGGAATACAGTGCAGTCCTCAGCAGTCCCTCAGGGCTCACCTTCTACTTAGCCATCCACCTCTGGGGGGTTAGAGAAATCCTCAAAATGCTGTTCAGTCCACAGTTTGTAGTAGCATTTACCCTCAGTTCAATAGTAACTAATAGAACCGGCCTTGTTCAGACTGGTCTGAACTGGACCAGTCTCCCTGGCCCTCCCCAACGATTTCTCTTCCTTTTTAAAAGTCACATGTGAAATGAGCTCTTGTTTGTTCTGAATGAAGAAGAAGCTTCGGAAGTGGTGACAATCTCCCTGACCTTCCACATTTGGAAGCCTCCATCCAACTGAAGGCCCGAACGTTGTCCCAGCTGCCCCGAGAGGCCAGGCCTGTGTGGCAAAGGACTTGGTGGTGAAGAAGAGCTGGAGTATAAAGCAGATGCCCCTGGGTCCTTGATCTTCTAATCCAGGCCCCTGTGCAAGAACCTCTTATTGACCATGAACTTAGCCTTGCAATAGAACCATGCATTGTAGTATAAATATAGCAATTAGTTATCTAGGGCAGGGCATTTGTGATCTTATTTTCAATCCAGAAACTCGGTTCTGAGAGGCAGGTCTGGAAATGCATCCACTCCTTGGTATGTGCTTTTGCAAGCATTTGCTGTCTGACAGTGGGAAGGAGCTGTCAGGTGAGAGGGTAATCATCAACACCATTGACCAAAAGTTCTATGTGTGTCAGGGACTTTACAAACATCATCTCATTTAATCCTTATCCCATCCTTAAGGAGTAAATTTTTGGCTTCTTAGCTTTCAATCATTTAGAGAAGATATCTAGTTAATCCATTTGTGGTAACTTTCTAATAAGTGGAAGAATGTGAATTCATTCATTCCATACATTTATTGAGTGCTAGACACAATTCTAGGTGTTTGGGCTCCATCAATGATCTAAACAGAAAAGATCCCTTACTTTTATGAATTCAAGGAAGAAGAACATATAATAATGTAAAATAAGCTAATCATAGAATGCATTAAAAGGCATTCGGTGTTGTAGCCAAAAACAAATACACAAGCAAATAGATTATGGTAGGGGGTAGGAGTGCCAGGGAGGGGTGGAGCGATGGGCAGTTGTGATAGTTGGTTTTGTGTTGACTTGGCTAGGCCGTGTATCCAGTTATTCAATCAAACACTAACCTGAGTATTGCTGTGGAGGTATTTTGTAGATGTGGTTAACATCTTACAATTAGCTGACTCGAAATAAAGATCACGCTTGATAATGTAGGTGGGCCTCACCCAACCAGGTGAAGGCCTTAAGAGCAAAAGCTGAGTTTTCTGGAGAAGGAGAAATTCTGCCTCAGGATTGTAGCCTCAACTCCTGCCTGAGTTTCCAGCTTAATGGGGTTGTCCTAAGATAGTGGATGTGCAAGTACCATACTTTCTTTTATTTCCCCACTCTAATTTTTAAAAATTTGTTCTTTTTAGTTATACATGATAGTAGAATGTATTTTGACATCTCATACATACATAAGTATGACTTCCCATTCTTGTGGCTGAACATGATGTGGAGTCTCTGGAGAACATTGACTGATACAAATTTTAGTACCAAGATGAGGTGTTACTGTAATAAATCCCTAAATGTGGAAGTGATTTTGCAATTGAGTAATGATAAAGGCTAGAAGGATTTTGAAGCACAAAATAGAAAAAAAAAAAAAACAGGCTGTGCCTTGAAGAGATTGTTGACAGAAATAGGAACATTAAAGGTAATTCTAGTGAAGATCCAGAAAGAACTGAGAACTGCAGAGAAAGCTTCTATTGCCTTAGATAATTCATAAATAAATACATATACATTTACATATTTTTTTGGTACTCGGTATTGAACTCAGGGGGCACTGGGACACTGAGCCACATCCCCAGCCCTATTTTGTATTTTATTAGAGACAGGATCTCACTAAGTTGCTTAGCACCTCACTTTTGCTGAGGCTGGCTTTGAACTCTTGATGCTCCTGTCTCAGCCTCCCAAGCCCCTGAGATTATAGGCGTGCACCACTGTGCCCAGCACATTTACATATATTTTTAATTTATATTGACAAACATATTATACCTATCTTATTTATCATACATAATAGACCATTGCTAGAGATATGAACATTGGGGTCTTATAGTGAAATCTCAGATGGGAATGAGTAACACATTGTTGAACTCTGGAAGAGAGGCCTTTCCTGTTACAAAGTGGCAGAAAACTTGGCTTGATTGTTTCTACAGTAGGATGAAGAGAAGTACTTGTAAGTGCTGAACTTGAATATTTAGCTGAGGAAATTACCAAGCCGAATCAGGGACCCAAAGAGCAATGTCTACACCAAGAGCCCAAAGAGGGTAAGCAGTAAGTCACAGAGGATTGTTCTTTTGCCCTGCTGGGTTGTGAACATGTTTCAGATTAGTATCCCTTTGATTCCTTCCAGTTTCTTCCTTCAGAAATGGGATGTCTTTTCTATTCCCTTCTCACCCTTGTATTCTGGAAGCAGATAACTTGTGTTCTAGGTTTCACAGGTTCACAGATGGGGAGTGATTTCGCCCCAAGACCACACCTGATTAAGATGAAACCTAGGAAGTTTTGAGTTGATAATATTTAGAGAAGATTTTGGATTTAGAGGCAGTCCTGGAATGGGTTAAGACCTTTGGAAGTTGGGTGGGGCAAAGGCAATTTTTTTCCCCCATGAGACAGACACAGATTTTTGGAAGTCAGAAGACAGACATCACGTTGCTTCCCCAAGTTCATGTTGTCCCAGGACTTCAAAATGTGTCCTTATGTGTAAATAGAGCCTTTGCAGTAATGATCCACTATGGATTATGATAGAATCTAATCGCATGAATGCCACCCTAGTAAGAAAAAAAAAGAAAAGGAAAGGAAACAGAGCCACACAGGGAGAAGACCACGTGGAGAGAGAGGGCAGAGTGATGACCTGAGAAACCAAGGAATGCTGAGGGCTGCCAGCAGCTGCCAGAATCTGAGAGGCCGGGAGGAACCTCTCCTGGAGCCTTCAGAGAAGAGCAGGGCCCTGCCTCCACCTGGTTTTGGACCTGTCACCTTGAGAACTGCGAGACCGCGAATCTCTATTGTTTTAATTCACCAAATACGTGATTTCTGGCTTCAGCAACCTCAGGAAACTAGTTCAGTGGTTTAGACTGAGCAGATAAGATTTGAGCAAAGACTCCAAAAGAGCAGGGGAAACTGACCAGGTGGTATGGGGGGAGGCTTCTAGGCTGAGGAAGTAGCTAGGGCACGGACCCTGTGGTGGGATTCATTGTCCAACCAGAGTCTGTGCCTCTAAACACCTCCTCATAATAACAGCTGACGTAGTGGTCACTGAGGACACGTCAGGACCAAGCAAAGTAAAAACGGATGTGTGTGTGTGACCCAGAGAGAGAGAGAAAGGTGGGGAGGGAGACTCCGTGTCTGCCTTCCTCGACTCATTCCCTTTTAGCCCCCAGACCATGTGGGTCCAGTCCAGGTGGTTCCTTTTAACAGGAGCACCCTGGAGTCCCTAAGCCTTAAAGAAATCTGTGATGCCAACGTCCTTGAGTGCCCTTGAAACATGGAACGCTCCACCTCAGGAGCTGGGCCTTTATCGAACAGATCCTGGGCCACCCCCCCGAGTGTGGTTCTGCGGGGTGCTTCTAGGAGAGTGCCAGCAGTGAGCTTCTCTGGGCACTCACCAGGCGTCAGGTCACAGCTGGGACCTGGAGCCAAGAGAAGAGGAGGTGGCTTCTGGCACTGGATTTCAGTGACACTGGATTTCAGTGACACTGGATTTCAATGACACTGGATTTCAGTGACACTGGATTTCAGTGTCGGTAATGCACCTGTGACAGATGCGGCGATGCTTGAACGCATCCAGGGGCCCTGCAGATTCCTCAACTGTAGTTCCAGAAGCCCCAAGGGACATTGGACCAGAATATTGATTTAATGTAAAACAGAACTGCCTGCAAGCCCAGACCTGTGAGTTCTGTATAACGGAAGCTTTTGTTTCTATGATCAATATTTCAAGAACTAAGTGGAGAAGGGATGTAGAATGGGCCAGTGGTGAAGCACCAAGATGGTTAGATTTTTCATGTGTTAACTTGACTGGGCTATGGTGTGCCCAGATAATTGGTTAAACATTATTCCTGGTGCTTCTGTGAGGGAGCTTTTTTTTTTTTTAATAAGATTGACATTTAAATCAGTAGACTGAATAAAGCAGATTGCCTTTCTTATTTTTAATAGTAACTTTTTATTCTATTTATTTATTTTTATGTGGTGCTGAGGATCGAACCCAGTGCCTCACGTGTGCTAGGCAAGCGCTCTACCACTGAGCCCCAGCCCCAGATTGCCTTTCTGAATGTGAGCGGGTCTTATCTGATCAGTTGAAAGTCTGAATAGAACCAAAAAGGATGACCCTCCTCCATGTAAGAGAGAGTACTTCCTGTTCAACTGCCTTCAACGTGGAGCCTCAGCTTTCTCCCGGCCCTTGGACTCCAGCTGAAACATCACTGCCTCCTGGGCCTTCCGCCTGCCAGCCCTCAGACTAGAGCTCAGCCATCAGCTCTCCTGGGTTTTGTGCTTGCCAGTCCATTTGCTGTAGACCTCAGGACTTGCTGCCCAGATTATCACACCAACTCATTCCTCTATTTGTAAAGGAATTCCTATTGGTTCCCTTGCTCTGGAGAACGCTAAGACAAGCCCATTTTCTTCCATTAGGGTCAGGCATGTGTGTGGTTTCTAATTTCCACTTCACCACTTAGTTAAGGCTTTAACCTCTTTAAACCTGAAGTTCCCAACTATAAAATGAGGGCCTTCATGGGCTCTGTATCACAGTGACGGGAGGTGAGCATAACAAACCCTAAGAAACACCATACCTGCCCCCAATCGGTGCTCAGTAAGTAGTCACAGTTCTCCCTGGGGTCAATAAGGCCTATCAAACACAGTTTGGAAGATCTCAGTTTCCATACTGGCTCTCCCATGAACCAGCTATGTCACTTTGGGTATGTTATTTGTCAGGGCCTCTGTTTCCTCATCTGTAAAATGGACATAATCCAGCGCAGCCACTCCAAGTGTGGGCCACTCTCTGCTGCCCATCTGTGGACTGTTATTGATCAGTGATGAGGAATCTAGAGACAGAGAGGATGCATTTAGAGACGTCTATATTATTTGACAGTGTACTATCTTTGACTCCAATAATAAAAAGTTTGGGTTTGTATTTTGAGTGCCTCTTTTTAAAAATTTCATTATTCGAGCAATGCATTTTTTGTGGTGTTTTCAAAAGGGTCCGTCCATAATAGATTGGCAAATACACAACAAAAAAAACACAGCTGACCCTTCAGCACAGGTACTTTGAAAATTCTCTGAGACCAGTGCTTCTCTAATTTCAACCTCTAATAAGTTAATATGCAGATCCTGACCCAGCAGGTCTGGGGGTGGGGCCTGAGGGTCTGCAGTTGTGACAAGCTCCTGGGTGTGTTGATAGTGTGGGTCCAGAAGCCACTGGGAGTGGCAAGGTCCTACATAGCTTCGACTAGCACAGGTGATTAATGTATATCCTGCTGTCCTACAAAATGCAAGTTAGGAGAATAAGGCCTTCTGAACCTGTCATTCTTCAAGACTTTTAGATTCTCACTCAGTTTTTTTTTTTTTTTTTTTTTTTTTTTTAAAGCTAGGGATGGCCACCACAAAGCTTTCTGTTTTTATCTAGAATCTTTGAGTCTAGATAACTTTACTGGGATAACTAAGTCTTCTGTGCTGGGATGCTATGAATATATGTTTATGTAGTTAGACTTAGGCCAGTGGGTATTTATTTTTTGGTACCTTGGGATTGAACCCAGGAAGGCTTAACCTCTGAGCCACATCCTCAGGCCTTTTAATTTTTTAATTTTGAGACATGGTATTGCTAAGTTGCTTAATGCATTGCTAAACTGCTGAGGTTAACCTCAGAGTTGAGATCCTCCTGCCTCAGGCTTCTGAGTCACTGGGATTACAGACATGTGCTACTGCACCTGGCTAGGCAATGGGGTTTTAGAAAAACAAAATCTCTTGACCAGATGAGCCATCCTCCAGTCGGGACACGTGGTCTTTGGGATGCAAGTGTCCATTTGAGCCATAAAGGGGTCTTGCAGTAGACTCTTAACACAACTAGCCAATTTGACCTTAAAGAGGAAAATACAAGGACCCAAGGGAAACAGATGAAAAATGACCCACAAATGTCCTAATGTCTATGTGTGTACAGTGGGAGTGGACGGAACCGGCCCTCTGCCCTGCAGGTTCTAGTTATGGAACTTGCAGTTTAGTAGAATCTGACCTTGTGTGAAGGGAAAAGAGGAGAGAATGGCACCCCTGGAATTTGGACAGTGGAAGGGGGATTGCCCGATGGGCACTCTCCCCACATCACCTGGCCACTGCCTGCCTTTTGCCTGCCAGTCTTCACACTCGTAGCTTTGGCCAAAGCCCTCTGCAGCCAGATGGCAAGGGGTCCTGAGTTTTGGCGTCTATAGACATCCAGGACACAGCGCAAGGCAGCGAATGGTGGGGAACAGGTTCAGAGAGGCGCTGGGCAGGAGCCAGCTCCTAGCAGGTGTTCTCTAACTGACCCCTGCCCTCAGGCTTCTCATAGATATGCACATATACATTGGAAATCACCACCGGGCATTCACACAGCATGCTGTCTTGGGACCACACAGTATGGGGCACACGGGACAGCAGAGGGGCTCGCTGGGGTTCAGTGGGTGTCCTCCAAGCTCTCTTTTTGGAGGGAGTGATGTTGAGGTGGGCTTGTAAGGAGCTGAGAGACATGAACTGGGGGTAAGGAGAAAGAAGGTCACTGGAGATGGAGAGGATGGTATGAGAGGTTTTGTAGGTGTAGAGAGATGAAAGAAAATGACTGCTGAACAAGGTCCGGACTTGGGTACAATAGAGGAAATGGTGGCTCTTGAATGTGGGAGTGACATAAAGGTGAGGACAATGCAATTCACAACAGCTAGACTATGCAACCAACCTAGGTGTCCCTCCATAGATGAATGGATAAAGAAAATGTGGTACATATACTCAATGGAATTTTACTCAGCTTTGAAGAAGAGTGAAGTTATGGCATTTGCCAGTAAATGGTTGGGGTTGGAGAATATCATGCTAAGTGAAATAAGCCAATCCCACAAAACCAAAGGCCGAATGTTTTCTCTAATATGCAGATGCTAATTCACAATAAGGTGGGGGGTCACTAGGGAAAAAAAGAGTTACCTTGTGTAAGCTGCCTGTCATGGCCAGCCACGGCGCCGCGGGAGGAAAACTCGGAGGCAGAGTAAAGCTATTACTACTTTTACTTCTACTTTCTTAGAGAGAGCTTAGAGAGAGAAAGAAAGATTTTTCTTCTTCTTAGAAAGAGCTTAGAGAGAAAGATTAGAGAGAGCTTTCTTCTTTCTTCTGTTCTTCTTAGCTTAGAGAGAGAGAAAGAAAGATAGAGCTTTTCTTCTTAGAGCTTAGAGAGAAAGAGAGAGAGCTTGAAAGAGAGAGATTTCTTCTTTAGAGAGAGAGAGCTTAGCTTTAAGAGCTTCTTTCTTCTTTCTTCTTTCTTCCTCGGGAGCCTCAGCTTGACTCTGACCAGGAATTACTTCTTCTATCTGGTTTCTCTTCTGTAACCGCTCTGCCTACGTTCTGGCCGCTCTGATTCTTTACTTCTTCTCCGACCCGAACTCTTCTTCCGACCGAGCGACTGCATGACTGACTGAATGAATTCATTTTTCTCCTGACTCCGACCGCTTTCACCCGGTTATATACCTTTAGCTTTGCGGGTGCCTCACGTGCATTTACAGGTGCGTCACATACATACTTATTATCAGGTGGAACTTATGGCTTCCAGCTGACTGCAATAGCCATCTCCCTAATTGGGGCTCCTTCAACCTTGGATTGGGTAGCGGAAAGTGATGGGAGGGGAAGGAGGGGATGTGGGGATGGGAAAGATAGTGGAATGAAACAGACATTATTACTTGTTGGGGGTTTTTAGCCCCCAACTCCTCTCAACCTGCAAGAGAAGGGGGAGCACGCCCCAACAAGGACAGATTGGGAAAGGTAATAGCCGACTGACCGCCCACACCCAGCCCTCCTTTTGGAGGACAATCAGATGCGTCAGGGAGACCGGTCAAGGCACGAGCTCGTTTATTGAGGAAGTTGGACAGCCTTTATAGAAGACATGGGCCAATCAGCAGAAAGGTCACATTTGCGGAACAGCCAATAGCCTATCCTTGTGGTGTTCTGATTTCTCATCATATGTTAGGGCAACACCCCTTGCTAGACCAAGTCCACGTATCAGGAAGTGGGAGACAGCCAGAGAGTTAGGTTTTAATTTCCTCAACTTCTATTCTTTCGGCTGACTTGTGTTCTTAATGTCCCCAACAATTACTGTATGTATATATGTGACTGCATGACCAATATGATTCTGCAACATGTACACTTAGAAAAATGAGAAATTATATCCCATCTATGTATGATATATAACAGTGCATAAATGCATTCTACTGTCATTTATAACTAATTAAAACAAATTTTAAAATTTTTAAAAAGAAGCAGGGGAAAAAAAGGTGAGGACAATGAAAGCAATCACAATTAACTGCATTGGCAAATTAAAGATAAAATAATGATCACGTCTTCCATAGCAAAGTTTCACAGACACCATGTCATTCATGCCTCATGACAATCTGATAGGGGTGGCACTTGAGTCATCTTCATCATCTTATAGAAGGAAAATCTGAGGGTCACGGAGAAACTGCTTTGCCAAGTATGGCAGGCTGCACTAAGCTCAAAAAGTGTTTCCTGTCACTCCCCACGGGGCTTCTCTTTATTAGTTCCTCCCTACCAGACAACTTTTTGATTATACTTGTTCAGTTGACATCAAGACTGACGCCATGACTTGGCTTGGTCCACAAAATGTGAGTGAAAGTAACATTTGCCACTCCTGAGCAGAAGCTTTAAGATCTGTTACATGGCTCCTCCTCTCCATCTTCTCCTTCAAGATGGGGGCTGTCCCATCAGCCAGGGTCTTAAAGTGAAGAGGACCTGCATGGATCTGTAGCCAATAATCCACAGTGCACATTTAATAAGAGCAAGAAAAAAAAAAAAAAAACCTGACATCATAAGCCATTGAGATGTGGACTCATTTGTTAATGCAACATAATGAAGCTTATCCTGACTGATAAACCAAGAATACTAGTTTTCTCCCAGTTGCTTAATTCAAAATATTCTTTTTAATCTTATTGTACTTGACTTCCTTTTTGCATTTAATTATTGTTTTAAAAATATTTTCAGTTGTAGATGGACACAATACCATTTATTTATTTATTTATTTATTGGGCTGAGGATTGAACCCAGTGCCTCATACGTGCGAGGCAAGTGCTCTACCACTGAGCTACAACCCCAGCCCTGTATTTAATCCTTGCTGGGACCTTCTTTCATGAGATATTTTCCTTTGTGGCTTCTCCTTGTTTTCTTCCTACTCAGCGCCTGTGGTTCCTTGGGTCCTCTACCCCTGTCTCCTCCTTTAGAGATGGCATTCACCAAAGTCCTGTTACTGGATCATCTTTCAAGTGGACAACTGTGTTCTGGCTTCATTAATTCCTGGATGAATCCAGGAGGAACTGGAGTGGGAGGTGGAAGCACCTCTTATTTATAGCTCTGATTCTGAGTGGAATATCGCATCATGTCTAAAAGAAACAGTGTGAGCATCTCAAGGGCATTTTAATGGGTTATCAAAATGAAGTTTAAGGTCAACCAAGCAGAGCTGTGGAACCAAGTGAGGATGGAGAACTGCGAAAGCTGAGGGCGAGAGTGAGCCTCTGACATACTGAGAATTGTAGAAAGGCCGGGCTCTTGTAAGTGCTGAAAAGCTTCTGGGGTATTGGTAATGTCAGAACATGGGGAATGTGGAGAAGGAAGTAAGAAGAAGGAAAAATGTTAATTGCTTTGAAAAAATGGGTTTTGATTGGAGAAGCTGAATTGGGCAGGGACTAGGCAGGTGAACCCATTGTGTGGGCTGTAGGTGAGGGCAGTGCACATTTCCCTAAAGAGGACACTTTCTATGTTCTGTGGGTGGTGGGTGGGGGAAGGGGTGGTACACAGGTAGACACTCCTCAGACCTGGAAGGCCTTGGTTAAACCTCAAATTGACACCCCCCAAGACTAATTTACTTTCTCCTCCCCAACCCCAATATATTCTTCCTTCTGAATTCTGGCTCTCATAGGGTATTTGGAAATGTTTGTGTGGGCCGGGGGGGGGGGATTTTTTGGATGTTGCAATGATTAGGCAATGCTCTTGGCATTTACTGGATTGCAGCCAAAAATGCCAAACATTTTTAAATGCATGAGAGTCCCCCACACAAAAAGAATTTTCCTGCACAAATGCTACGAGCACTTCTATTAAGCAACACTGTACAAATGTCATCCTTGGATACCCAACTGCCCAAGTTAGAAACCTGAAAGTCATCCAAAATCCCTTCCTCTTCCTTTTCCCCCCACCCCCAGCTAAGCTGTCACTGGCTCTTATTAATTCTGCCTCCTAAATATTTCTCAAATCAATGTTCTCTTCATTCCCAAATCTTCTTCTTGTCTCTTAACTAGGCTGCAAACTCTGGCTGACAGAAACCTTGCCTGCCACTGCAATATGTGCCAGGCACACAGAAGTTGCTACAAAATATTTGTTGAACGAATGTATTTTAACTTCCTCTTTTGCTACTTTTTTTCTTTTTTTCTTTCTTTTTTTCTTTTTTTGGGGTACCAGGGATTGAACCCAGGGACATTCAGCCACGGAACCACATTCCCAGCCCTTTTTTATTTTTTATTTTCAGACAGAGGGTCTTGTTAAGTTGCTTAGGACCTCACTAAGTTGCTGAGGCTGGCTTTGAACTTATGATCCTCCTGCCTCAGCCTCTGGAGCTGCTGGGATTACAGGTGTGTGCCACTGCTCCTTGCCTGCTCTCCCTTCTTTAGTTAGGATGAGTGATCAAAGTGCACATAGTATCAGGCTATTCTTGTTTTCACATCCTTCATCTGTTCAGCTCCATATACGGGGAAAATGTCAAATACTTTATTTTATAGGGTACCAGCCCCTTGACTCACATTCAGCATCATCTCTTGCTAATCTTCCATGAGAACCCTTTGCTTCAACTTTTTCAAACTCTCACTGAGCCCTCTGATCTTTTGTGGCTTTGTGTACTCTGTTCCTTGCACCAGAAGTTCCCTTTCTCCTCCTCCTCGAAAGGCTAATTCATAACTCCAGACCTAGCCAAAGTGTTCTCTCCTTTGGAAAACCTTCCCTGGCTCCTGTTCCACCAGCCACTGGACCCAGACCCTTCGCTGCGTTTTCATGGCATTTCTATCACACGTTCATATCAGCTGGATGCCAATTGCTGTTTTCTATGCCCTCCAGCCCCATGTGTCAGTGGGGAGGCAGCTTGTGGGCAGCACTGTTTCTTTCATTTCTCCACCTCTTATGTCCTGCATAGACAGTCCTTTACCCATAGTCATTCAATTAGTACTTGTTTGTAGGTTTGAAGAAACTGTTTCAAGACCACATAAAGAAGGAGTGAAAAAGCCAGGCATGTGGTGTAATCGCAGCACTTGAGAGGCTGAGGCAGGAGGATCGCGAATTCAAAGCCAGCCTCAGCAATAGCGAGGCACTTAGCAACTCAGGGAGACCCTGTCTCTAATAAAATACAAAAAAGGGCTGGGGATGTGGCCCAATGGTTGAGTGGCCCTGAGTTGAATCCCCAGTACCAGAAAAAAAAAAAAAAAAAAAAAAGAAGGAGTGGAAAAAACTGATCTCAACCCGACCTTCAGACTGCAGCGCACCCATTGTCTCTAGAACTTAAACATAAGGAAAATGGATGGACTCATTCATTTTAGAAAGCGGGAATGTCAGTGAAACTGGAAAAGAATGAGTAGAGTTCATTCAATGTTCAAAAATACCTATTGACACTTACTATGTGCAGGAACAGAGATAAGAAATAGATGATGGAAGGTGTAACAGGTCTAAGAGATGGATTTTGCATGGCTGTAGCAGAAGAGTGAGCATCATCAGGAAATCCCAGCACCATATGGGTAGCATCCCAAGGCCAGGCACTCATTGGGGTGATAGCCCTCCAGCAGAATTAGCTCCAGGGACTCCTGCACAGACAGCTTCTCTCATCACTCTTTGGGAGCTGGAGATGAGTTACCAAAGGAAAAATCTCTAGAAGGTGTAGCCAAGTTTCCTCCCATCTCGGTCATTGGCCAGGAAAAAGGAGCCTGAGTTCCCAGGAGGAAATCTGGTATTAGGACTTGTTGTTTATCAACAGCACCACCTGGCACATTTTTGTCACTGGTTTCTGTTAAAAATGGGAAAGGGAGATAAATAAAGAGCAGCTTGTCATTTCAAACACCTGGGTATAGAGGGGCAGGGAGCGTCAGCAAGCTAGGGACCCAGAGGTCACTGAAAATCCAAGAACTGGAGTCTTGATAGTTTCTGAGTTGTGGAAGCTGCATCCTCCAGGCCATGTCCCTCAGGGAACTCCTTCAAGGACAAGCAGCAGGCAGGAAATGTGAGCACAGAAGCCAAGACACAGAGGATACTCTGATCTGAAAACATCACAGGGCCTTCCTGCCTCGACACTGTATTGCCACAAGTGACCTCAGCAGTTTTAAAGCCATTGCAGGGTTTTGACAGGTGCTGGGAAATGGCAGGATGATGACAAACCGTGTGGCTACGAAGTCCTAGTTATGATTTAGGTTTTAGGAAAAGAGTGGATGGTTTTGCAGGCAGTGACTAAGAATGACTAACAGAACCTGTGAAAATGTGCAAAGCAAGGGTAAACGTGGGGCTGGGGTGCTTGCCTAGCAGCCCAGGTCCTGGGTTTGATCCCCGCCACTAGAAAAAGAGGGGACAAAATTAACAACATCAAGCCACATCCACAAAATGTCATATCCCTATTTTACCTTTCAGTTTGATTTCTTCACTAAAGTTTTACTAGGGCAATGGGACACACATAAAATGAACTTTAGTAGAGAAAATAAGCTTCATTAGTTACTAAATGTGTTGTTTTTGAAAAGTGTATGTTTACATAATCTTTTTTCCCTTAGAGTTTCATGATCTCACATCAGTTTGGTTTCTCAAATTTGGCTTTTAACAATATTTCAAAATTTTATGTGTGTGTGTGTGTGTGTGTGTGTGTGTGTGTGTGTGTGAAAAAGATAAACTTAGGGAAAACTGCTTATTTAACCAAACCTATAAAGTCTTTAACATGAAAAATATTTTTAATGAGTTTATGCTTTATCATTTGTTCTGGAAATTTCAAAACATTTTATTCCCAGGGGAATGAATTGGAACTCATACCTGATGCTTGGGTTCAGCTTAGTCTGGCCATTGGACATTAATTTCTATAGACTGTGTATCTGTGCACTCATTTTACAATGGGTTCAACTCATGTGGTCGAAATTGAAGTCGCAGGCTGGGGTTGTGGCTCAGTGGTAGAGTGCTTGCCTAGCATGTATGAGGCACTGGGTTTGATTCTCAGCACCGCATATAAATAATAAATAAATAAAATACAGGTCCAGCAACTTCTAAATAAAATATTTTTTAAAAACTGAAGTTGCAAGCAAATTGCTATAAAGTTCTTTTCTAGTCATAGAGTCAGAATAAAACAAAATACAACAACAACAATAACAAAATTCCAACTTCCTTAACAGAAAAGTAGGACAGGGAGGGTAGTTACTACTTAAGATCTTTACAAGTCAGGGAACAAATCAGAGTTCAGTGGCTTTTTACTAACTAGTGTTCTTGTTCTTGTACTGTCAATAGTAAGCAAATAAGGTCTTAAGTATTCTTAAGTGGAAGCTCAATTAAAAGAACAAACTTTAGAACAGACTTTGTGGAAGGTCAAGAGATGTAGATTCTGCCAGTCCAGGGGGAGGAAGAGGATTCCAAAGATAAAGGGCATCTTTAGTGTTTCCAACTGCCAGGAGTGCTCAATCAGATGATCAGGATTGCCACCTCACTTCTGTGTATTCAGGAGAAAGAGTGAGAAGAGAGAGGACCCCCAGAGTGACCATTAGGCCAAGCCTCTGCTTGGAGAATGACTTCCCCCATGTGCTGTCCAGGTATCCTGGTTTGCAATGCCTCCAGAGACAACCTGTATTTCCTGAATGCTAAATGGGCTGAAGGGTTGAGAAGCTAGTGTTCACTTCCCCACCCCCCAAACCCATACTTGTTATCTAAAAGTAAGCTGAGTAATATTCTAGTGTGTATATACACCACATTTTCTTTATCCATTCATCTACTGAAAGGCATCTAGGTTGGTTCCACAATTTAGCTATTGTGAATTGTGCTGCAGTAAACATTGATGTGACCGTGTCCCTGTAGTATGCTGTTTTTAAGTCCTTTGGGTATAGACCGAGGAGTGGGATGACTGGGTCATAAGGTGGTTCCATTCCCAGGTTTCCAAAGAGTCTCCATACTGCTTTCCAGATTGGCTGCACCATTTTGCAGTCCCACCAGCAATGTATGAATGTGTCTTTTCCCCCACATCTTTGCCAACACTTATTGTTGTTTGTATTCTTTAATAGCTGCCATTCAGACTGGAGTGAGATGAAATCTTAGAGTAGTTTTGATTTGCATTTCTCTAATTGCTGGAGATGTTGAACATTTTTTCATATATTTGTTGATTGATTGTATATCATCTTCTGAGAAGTGTCAATTCAGTTCCTTGGTGCATTTATTGATTGGGTTATTTGTTTGTTTGTTTGTTTTGGTGTTATAATGGCATTTGCAAGTAAGTGGATGAAGTTGGAGAATATAATGCTAAGTGAAGTTAGCCAATCCCAAAAATCCAAATGCTGAATGTTTTCTCTGATATAAGGAGGCTGATTCATAGTGGGGTTGGGACAGGGAGCATAGAAGGATTAGACAAACTCTAGAAAGGACAATGGGGAGGGTGGGGAAGGGCGGAGGCATGGGGGTAAAAAAAAGATGGTGGAATGAGATGGACATCATTACCCTAAGTACACATATGAAGACACAAATGGTGTGAATATACTTTGTATACAACCAGAGATATGTAAAATTGTGCTCTATATGTGTAATATAAATTATAATGCATTCTGCTGTTATTCATAACAACTTAGAATTTAAAAAAAAAAAAAAACAAAACTAAGGTTAATTTCACTCTTTGCTCTAGGCTCTGATGTAGAAAACTATTCTTTGTGTGTATGCCAGAAAACTTAATTGCTGGTGAAACATAAACTCTTAGGTTAAGGGCCATACCTATGGCGTCTGCTTCTTGGCACGGCGGATGTATTTGAACAGGTCTGATAACGAGATCTGAGGAATGCCTGGCAGTGAGTGTGGTATTGCATGTGAACTTGGCCCTGGTGTTTGATGGAGGTTCAGATGGGCTCATGTGCCTGGACTTGCCTTGAGAGCAACCTTGTGCAGCGCCCTGGGGGGGGGTAGATTTGAGAAACTTGAATACTTGAAACTGTTTTTTGGGAGCCATGTCACAAAGGAACAGGGACTGTGACCTTGGTGATGGTGATGTTGGTGAAAAGACTTCAACTGAGAACCCAAACAGGGAACTTAACGTCTGAAATAAAGCATAGCTCAAACAATGCTAGAAGTGCCTATTTACTTATTTGCTTTTATTAGTGCATTATAGTTGCACATAATTGAGAGGTTCATTGGGACATATTCATAAATGCACACAACACAATTTGCTCCTTTTTGAACCCCAGTACTGCCTCTTCCCTTTCCTGTCCCCCGCCCTGACTTTCCTCTACTCCATTGTTCTTCCTTATATTAATTTAATTTTTTTGTACCAGGGATTGAACTCAGGGGCACTGGACCACTGAGCCACATCCCCAGCGCTATTTTGTATTTTATTTAGAGACAAGTTCTCACTGAGTTGCTTAGCACCTCGCCATTGCTGAGGCTGGCTTTGAACTTGAGATCCTCCTATCTCGGCCTCCTGAGCCGCTAGGATTACAAGCATGCGCCACCGTGCCTGGCTTAATTTAATTTTTTAAAATATTTTTTGTTGTAGATGGGCACAATACCTTTGTTTATTTGTTTATTTACTTATTTTTATGTGGTGCTGGAGATCGAACCCAGTGCCTCATGTATGCTAGGCAAGCACTCTACCACTAAGCCACAACCCCAGCCCTAATTTAGTTTTTAATAGTTATACATAACAGTGGAATTCACTGTGACATCCTCATACATGCACATAGTACAGTGTGTCATTTTCATTCCACATTTCCCCTCCCCTCATCCCCCTTTCTCGACTCCACTGTTCTCCCTTCTGTTTTCATGAGATTCTCCCCTGTTTTAAAATCCATATTTCCCTCTAACTTCCATGTGTGGGTGGGGGAAAAAAATCACTTGACCCTTGTTTTTCTGAGTCTGGCTTATTTCGCGTAGCATAATGTTCTCCAGTTCCATTCATTCACCAGCAAATGACATGATTTTATTCTTCTTTATAGCTGAACTCCATTGTGTATATAAACCACATTTCCTTTATCCATTACTCTATTGAGTGACATCTAGGTTGGTTCCATAACTTGGCTATTATTGTGGATTGTGCTGCTATAAACTTTGGTGTGCATGTATCACTATAGTGTGCTTCAGATTGAAAAGCTTCTGGACAGTAAAGGAAACCATTAAAAGTGTGAAGAGAGAACCTACAGAACGGGAGTAAGTCTTTGCCAGCTGCTTCTATGACAGGGATTGAAATCCAGAATATATTAAAAAAAAAAAACTCAAAAAACTTACTACCAAAATACAAAATAACCCACCCAATCAGTGAATGGACAAATGAACTAAACAGACATTTCTCAAAAAAAAAAAAAATGCAAATAGCCAACAAATAGATGAAAAAATGTTCAGCATCCTTAGTATGCAGGGAAATGCAAATCAAAACCACACTAAGATTTTATCTCACTTTCATTAGAATGGCCATCATCAAGAACACAAATAACAAGAAATGCTAGCAAGGATGTGGGGAAAGAAGGTACACTTGTGTATTATTGGTGGGACAGAAAATTAGTATAATCACTTTGAAAAGCAGTATGGATATTCCTCAAAAGTCTAGGAATGGAACTACCATATGACCTAGCTACCCTATTCTTATGTATTTATCCAACAGAACTCTTTCTTATATAGTCTTCTGGGGTTGAATCCCAGGTATTATTTGTGTGGCTATGGACAAGTTATTTAGCTTTAGTCTTCATTTTTTTTTTCTAATTAGTTATACATGACAGTAAAATGCACTTTGATACGTCATATATAAACGGAGTATAATTTCTCATTCTTCTGGTTGTACACGATGTAGAATCTCACCAGTCATATGGTTATATATGTACATAGGGTAATAATGTCTGATTCATTCTAGTATCCTTCCTAATCCCATACCACCTCCTCTCCCTTCACTCCCCTATACCTAATCTAAAGTAACTATTCTTCCTTAGCACCCCCCCACACACTATTGTGAATTAGCATCCCCATATCAGAGAAACATTCAGCCTTTGTTTTTTGTTTTTTTTGTTTTTTTTTTTTTTTTTGAGATTGGCTTATTTTGCTCAGTATGATATTCTCCAGCTCCTTCCACTTACCAGCCAATGCCATAATTTCATTCTTCTTTAAGGCTGAGTAATATTCCATCATATATATATATTTGTGTGTGTATAAACATTTACATACACACACACACACACACACACACACACACACACACACATTTTTATCCATTCATCTGTTAAAGGGCACCTAGATTGGTTCATAGTTTAGCTACTGTGAGTTGAGCTGCTATAAACATTGATGTGGTTGTGTCACTGTAGTATGCTGATTTTTAGTCCTTTGGGTATGATCTGAGAAGTGGGATAGCTGGATCAAATGGTGGTTCCATTCCAAATTTTCTGAAGAATCTCTATACCACTTTATATAATGATTGTACCAATTTGCAGTCCCACCAGCAATGTATGAGTGTATCTTTTTCCATACATCCTCGTCAACATTTACTGTTGTTTGTTTCTTGATGATTGCCATTCTGACTGGAGTGAGAGGAAATCTTATAGTAGTTTTGATTTGCATTTCTCTAATTGCTAGAGACGATAAACATTTTTTCATATATTTGTTGATTGATTGTATTTCTTCTTCTGTGAAGTGTCTGTTGAGTTCCTTAGCCCATTTATTGATTGGGCTTTTTTTTTTTTTTGGTGTTAAGTTTCTTGAGTTCCTTGTATATCCTGGAGATTAATGCTCTATTTGAGGTGCATGTGGTAAAGATTTTCTCCCATTATGCAGACTCCTAATAAGTGTGAAATGGAATGAAATAACTACCTAACTCATAGGGTTAACTAAGAATTACTGAGATAATGCACATAAATAATTTTTGTTGTACTGAGGATTGAAACCAGGGGCACTCAACCACTGAGTCACATCCCCAGCCCTATTTTGTATTTTATTTAGACACAGAGTCTCACTGAGTTGCTTAGCGCTTTGCTGTTGCTGAGGCTGACTTTGAACCCATGATCCTCCTGTCTCAGCCTCCGGAGCTGCTGGGATTACAGGCGTGTGCCACTATGCCCAGCTTGATAGGCTTTTAGTGAGGATTAAATAAGTGAATATTTGTGAAGAGCTTAGAAAAGGACCTGGCATATAGCAGACACTATAGGTGTGCTTACTAAATAAACAAAACTGTTTGGAACATCTGAGAGCTAAATACATGATAGCTATGATTATAACCATGGTTACCTTCAAGGAGAATTTGGTTGTTTTCTGAGGTCTTGACTAGGATGAAGATTTGTGGAGTCAGCCAGGAATAGTGGTGAGAGAAAGAGGCTGTGTGGGGATGGTGGAGAGAGGTGGGAGGGGGCTAAAATGTCCCTTTGAAGATTATCCCTTCTCAGTGTGGCAGAAGAGCACAATGTAAGCCCAAGGCAAAATTAATTAATATTACTTATAGCAATGTCTTCATCATGAATAAACAATTAATTTTTCTACAACCATTGCAAAGAATTGGGGACTCATAATATAAAATTATTGGACCCTTGAAAATGATGGTGACATTTCTGTAATGTTTTATCTGCTTTGATCCTTAAAATGTGTTCCTTTTTATTGGGTTTTAATGGAACGCCTGCTGCTGATCAGGAAGCATCTAATATGAAGTTGCCTTGGACAAAATTGAGTCGCTGAAGCATGTCTTCTGAAATACAAAGTTTTTTTTTTTTTAAATGAAGAAACCACTGGCCCATATATCAAAGGTAGAACCGCGGTAGAAATGACCTTTCTTTTCTTGACTTCGCACCAAAATCTGGAAGCCAGGGAAATGGAATCTAGAAGGAGAGGCAGGATTCCTTTCCTATCTGTAGTAGCCTAAACCTTCTTCCTGCTTTTTATTAGTGGGTTTGGCTCTTGGATTTTGTGACTCTCTGGAAGTGTCCCAAGGTTCAGCTTGGCTTATTCCCGGTGTGGCTAATCTGGTCTGTCTCCTGGGCTTCCAGGCCACCCTCATGGGCATCAGCACAGTCTCCGTGAGGATTCTGGAGCCTGTGACTCTGCAGGGCACAGGGCTGAGGTTGCTGGGCACAGGTGGTGACATGCACATTTTATTTTGGCATCCCTGTCCTAAATCCTCTGTTTAACTGAGAGGCAGGATTGCAGAGCTCTTCTGGCCGTAAGGATTAGGTTTATTTCTCAAACTCTCAAAGCCTCAACCTTCATCTTTAAAAAGGAGAAACAGCAGCAGTCATTAATACATACCAGACCCATTTCTAAGAGCTTTACATGTATGAATTCATTTAATCCTCACAGTTGATGAAGTGGGGCTACTGCTATGCCATCTCCAAATGAAACCGAGGCTCAAAGTAATTAATTATCCCAGCTAGGAGCAGCTCCGCTCTTCTCCTTTAGGAATATGGTTTCGACCTTGTGCTCATGGAAAAGCACTCAGTCCATGTTAACCGTTTTGCTTTGATTTCCAGATTATAAGAGCTTCTGAAAAGAATGAGAATCTTTAGAGGGAACAAACAGGAAATGGGTTAGACGATTCTTCTCCAGTCTTCAGCCGTCATATTCTGTTTAATTCTTATGTCACTTTGAAAGAGGATATGAACAATTAGATGGAGTCCACAAGCAAATCTCTTCAAGCCATATTTCCTGTCTACATGGCCCCAGACAATTTGCAAAGCACTTACATGTTGTTATCACTGTCTGTTCTCATAACTGTTTGATATAGGCAGGGACCTTCATTTTTATTAGGGGACATTGTTTTATTTGGGGGTCTTTGTGTTTATTAGAAGATGGCACAACCAAGATGATAGCCGAGGTCTTTCGACTCCACACCAAAGACTCTTTCTAGCCTTGTATCCATTTAAAACTCAGTGGTCCTCAGAGAGTAGTCCCTGGGTCACTTGGAAAACTTGGGAACTTGTTAGATATGAAAATTCTCTGGTCCTGTTTCAGACATACTGAATCAGAAACCGTGAGGATGGGTTCCAGGAGCCCATGTTGTAACAAGCCCTCCAGGTGACATTCAGTCATGCTCGAGTTAGAGGACCACGGACCACAGCACTATGTGAACCTCCTCAAGAGGAAAGGCTGACGGAAGTTGCAATTATCCAGACAAAACTGAGGCACAGAGTAATAAAGTATCCCAGCAAGGAAATATGTGGGTTTTGCCACCATGAAAGGTTTGAAAGATGTGAGTAGAGGAGAAGGAGTACTTTTGTTTAGTACTGCTTCAGAGAGTTTTCAATAAACTGAAGAAAGAACATTCTAAGAAAGATCCACTACAATTGAATGCTTTGGGAGATATTTCCAATCACCAGAGAGGTTTAAACAGAGGGACCCAAGGCCCATCCATGCCCATAAAGTAGACAGGAGGAATTCTTATATTGGGTGAATAAAGTTGGAGTTCTAGGGAGACACTGAGTAGATTTCTTTCCTTCGTGTGTGTGTGACCAGTTAAGAAATAATAAAGAGGAATTAATGGAAGATCAGGCTTCATTGCTGGTAAAGCCTGGGGTGTGTTCAAGATTTTTTTTTTTTCTTTATAACAATCCACCCCCGAAGAGTAACAATACCAATCATTTATTTGCTTCTGATGTGGAATTGGTTGGTCTAAATGGGAAAGTTCAACTTGGGTCTTGCATAGAGTTGCAATCAAATGGTGACTGGGAGGGAGAGGGTTCCCCCACATGTCTATCACCTGTGGGGAAAAGACTTCAAGAGCTGAGCTGGAAGAGTCCTTTCCTATCCCCTCCAATATGATCCCTCCATTTGTGCCTGAGGGAACCTGGATGTCTTTCAAGGTGACTGAAGGGTCCCTAAAAGAGAGTTCCCAGAGAAATCAACAGAAGCCACATGACTTTTGAATGCTCCCTGAGAGACAAGCTCTACCACTGCTGCAGGATTCTATTTCTTAAGGCAGTTACAAAGTCCTTCCTAGGCTCAAGGGGAAGGGATCTAGACTACACTTCTAGATGGGAAGCGTATCAAAGAGTGTACACCAGTGTGCCACCACATGGGTCTCTAACCCTTTCTCCCCCGAACTGAGCATAACCCCAGCCATGCAGTGGCCGACTGCACAAGAAGCTTACTGAATGCCTCTGCAGTTGGTGCTCTCCAGCATAAAGCATGCTCAGTTTTTCTCTTTTGAATTCACCGGATAAGCTGCTCCTGAACCCTAAATAGATGATGCTTTTTTCTATCTGTACAAAAATTTTAATGTAAATGTTAGGCAAAGTTAAAAAAAATTAATAATAATAGCTAAATGTAAAATAGAATAATTGTAACAATATAGTGTAATAAAGGTTCTATGAATTTGTTATGTTTCTCAATCTCAAAATATCTGATTGTTCTGTATATTTTATCGATCTAAGCATATGATTTTCTTTCCTTTTCTTATTAAGTCAAGAAATTTTGCCTTTTCACTTAAAGGTAGTTCTTCATGTTTTCTTTATGGAATATGTGAATCGTTAGGATCACCTCTTTTGCAGTTTGAGTAAAGTAAGGTTTATTTGAATGCAAATTTTGCAATACTGTCAAAGTCAATCTGACAACCAAGACAGCCAAATAACTAACGTGCAGGTAGCACACACACATTGGGTACACTGGAAAAAGGACAATCCACAGCCAGGCAAGACAGAATAGAATTATACATAATTTCATCACACTACTTAGAATGGCAAATCATTTAAAACTTATGCATTATTTACTCTGGAATTTTCCACTTAATAGTTTTGGAACTTGGGTAACTGGGACTGCAGAAAGCAAAACTGTAGATAGAAGGGGACTGTTATAATGTTTTTCATTTGTTACTAGATTAGGTTTGTTAATATTTTATTGAAGATTTTTGCTTCTACATTCACAAGAGATATTGGTCTGAGTCATTTTTCTTGTGATGGTTTCATTTATTTTGGGTCAGAATAATACTGATTTAATAGTAGAAGAGTTGGTTTCTTTGTGGAAGTTTGTGTAAAAAAATTGGTAATACTTATTCTTTAGATATTGATAGAATTCAGTAATGAAGACATCTGGGCCTAGCATTTTCTTTGTGGGTAGTCTTTATTAATTCTATATCTTTATTTCATATAGGTATTCTCAGATTGTCTATTTCTTCCTGAGTCAGTTTAGTAATCTGTGTTTTTCTAGGAATCTAAGCATTTTATTTGTCATCTAATTGACTAGTATACGATTATTGTTATTCATTTATAATTCTTTCTATTCTGTAAGGTTGGTAGTAATGTCCCATTTTTCATTTCTATTCTAGTAATTTGAGTCTTCTTTTTTTTTTTTCTTGGAAAAATCTAAAGTTGGTTTTTTTTTTTTTTTTGGATCTTTTCAAAGAACCATATTTTGGTTACATTGACTTTTCTCTATTGTTTTCCTATACTTTATCAATTTTCATCATAATCTTTATTATTTCCTTCCTTCAGTTCAATTTGGTTTTAGTTTACCCTTGGGGCATAAGTCATTAATTTGAGAACTTTCTTCTTTTCTTATGTAGGTATTTGCAATTATAAAGTTCCTAAAGCCAGCTGCATTCCATAGGTTTGGTATGCTCTGCCTTTACATTTTCATTTATCTCAAAATATTTTTATTTTCCCTTTTGATTTCTTTCCTAACATTGCTTTTTTAGAAGTGTGTTGTTTAATTTCCACATATTTGTATATTCACTAAATCATTTTTATATTTATTTCTGATTTCATTTCATTGTGGTTGGAGAATATACTTTGTATCATTTCATTTCTTTTAGGTTCATTGAATTTGTTTACTGTCCTAGCATGTAGTCTGTTCTAGAGAATGTTTCTTGTGTTCCTGTGAAAAATGCACATTCTGTTGTCACTGGGTGGAATGTCCTAACGATAGCTGTTAGGCCCAATTGACTGATCAATTTTCCACTATAGTTTTTTCCCCTTACATCCCAATGAGATTTATGATTATTATTTCCACCTTTTTATGGGATGTAGTACCATGATGGGTCTAGCTCATGCCCATTACTTATGTGGCTTGACCTCTGTCCTACAACTCTCCCCTGGTCAATCATTTGTACTCTCGGCCAGATGGAGTTGACACTGTTGTTGTCTCCAAAAGCAGACATGTGACTGGTCCTGCCCAATTACAGCACTGCATCCCCTGGAGAAGATACTGGATTAGAAATTAGCCTGTGAAACAAGCCTAACCAATCAGCTCCATTAGAGTTCCTTCTAGACTGCTTCTTGCACAAGAGTAAAGCAGGTATTTTCTCTTCCTGAAGGACTGGCACTGTCAGGATATAAGCCTGAAGCCCTGAAGCTGTCAGGGGCAATAAAGAGAGTGGAATCAGCCAAAGGAAAATTGAACAAAGAGACAGAGCGAAAAGGCCAGGGCCTTAGGACAGCCTTTGAAACTTTGGATCAAACTGAATCTGAAGCCAACACTACACCTAGGCTTTTAAATTACTTAAGCCAAGAAATAAGAAATCAATCCCCTTTGTGTCTATGCTAGTATGAGTTAGCATTCCATCACGATCAGAAGAATTCTGGGATATTAATAAAGCATGATTATTAAGTGGTCAAATTTGAGAGTAAATTTTAACTTGTAGGACAGTATTGATTCTATGATATTAAATATCAAGTAACAGTATTAAATATCAAGAAACCCTGTGGTTTATCATTACCATCTCTCCAAGAGGACATTGGTAATTCACATTCATAGTGAAGTCACAAGAATGGCATTTTTATCATAGTTCTCTCTTTTCCACTTTGTTTCTCATTCTGTACTCCCTCATTGAGGCATAGCAGTCAAGCAAGCCGGAAAATTGAGCCTTTGTCTTCTTTCTCTTCTTGCCTCATTTGGCCATTGAACTTGATCAAGCCTACTTTAGAAATGTCACTCAAACCCATCTGCATCTCTCTGCTTCCACTTCCCCCCCAGTAAAATCCATTTTCCACGCTGCTCTCTGGGCTACCTGACGGTGTATAACTCAGGCTCATCCCTGACATTTGTGGGGCTCAAGGAAGAGTTGAAATGGAGGTTTCCAGTCCATTGCTCCGCCCTTTGTTCTCCACGTCCATCCTTCTTCCCCACTAAAATGGGCCTCACATACACGCCCATGGGCATCCCAAACTGTACATCCATGATCTTTCCCAGATCCCCAACAAACAGGCACTCCTTGGGCCTAGAGGACAGACCTGTGGAGGTCTAAGCAATTTACAAACACTACAAACATGCAGGGAATTTTAGTGCTCTCAGGAGAGCACCTAGACTGTGACCTAGAAGTGGGGGAGACCACAGGCCCTAGGTTAACACATGCCCTTGCCCCTGTGAACTTCTCACCTTGTGGAAACTGATGTGCCTCTAGGGAGCCTGATCTGGATCTTCTCAAGGTAGCTCAGTGGAGGCTGCTCTTGTCCCAGTCTGAGGGTGGTTCTCTGTAAAGCCTCGAGCTCCATCCTGCAGATCACTGAGTTGCACTTAAACTCCTCAACTGAGCAGACGAGGCTTAACACAACCTAATAATTTCAGCCTAGTTACTGTCTGTTCTCATTCTTCTAGAAACTTTCCAACTCAAAAGTCCCCTCCTCTTTGTAGTCTTACCTAAATTCCCAGGAAGAATTAATTGCTTTCTCATGTTTTGGTGACCCATAGCCTAACTCCTGAATGCACTTGAATGCCATGCATTAAAACACTGATTGCCTTGCAGTATTACATCTTGTTTGCATTTCTACCTTCTTTATAAGGTAGTAAACTCCTTGAAGTGGAGTAGCCATTCTTTCTTGGGGGGGGAGTTGTACTCCCTACTCTTTCTTTTTATGAAACTGACCCTCCCTCTTTCAGTCCTTGCAGAACTCCCTGCTTTGCTATGAATTCAAATAGTAGTTGCTTTTCCCCTCTTCTTCCAGTGATTGGCAGCATGTGACCTCCGTTGAGTCAAAGAAGTTTTTCCCCATCATTTTTAAATTCACAACTGTGTGGAGGAGACTTTTCCATTTGGCTGGTGAATCTGGGAAGGTAGAAATTGGGGTTCTCGGTCATTATGGCATCAGCTTCATAGGAAGAATCACCAGAACAGAGAGAAACTGAGCTAAGAGGTGGGAAGAAAACTTCTGGAAAGTACTAAAGGTTCTTCTTCATGTCCTTTCAGCCATTTATGCAGTTTGGACATGGGAGTCGATAAATCCCCCACTTTTACTTATTTATTTTGCCTCTACTAGTTTAAATTTTGTTTTCATGATCTGCCACCCAATTATCCTGTAAGGTTTTCTTTCAGGACAGAGATTAATATTTGTTTATTTTGTATCTCAAAGTCTAGCACAGCATAGTCACTCAATATGCTTATTGCTTTGAAGCAAAAAATAAATTGGTTGAATTAATACACTGGAAACAGTTCTGGAAAATAATGAAAAAAGAGCAGCCAGTATTACTTAGGTATATTGAAAGGACAAGAGCTTGTTGGCTTGTGCAATTCAATGAAAGAAAAACAATAAAAGTAAAACCATTCTAGAAAAAGAATACGTCTGCAGCCAACTTGGCAGGTGAACTATAAGAAGCCAGAAATATTCATTTCCCCTCCTCCTTCTCCAACAGTCATTATCTACTGTTTACAAGATAATACAATTGTGGTCTTGTTTATTAAAGATAGAAACTGGGGGGCTTATCTTCCCTCTCTGAGCCTTGTTGTATGTCATGGCTCTACTTTGGGCTTTGAAAAGCAAAGGAAGAAGAGAAAGTGAGGGTGGACACCTGTAATGGTCTTCCCAAACTAACAAGCAGAATCACTCAAAATGATCAGAAAGGAATCTTTGTTGTACCTTTGCTCAGGCACTCAGTAAAATGAAGGCTCTTTATAACAGTGTCGAAAAATGCAACCACATCCATATCACCAAGCTGGTATGACTGGTTTTGGTCTGTGTGTTTTGCCAACTCTAGTGATTGTACCGATTACAAGGTCATGAATAGTGAACTGGTTGTGAAAGCCAATTGCCAATCATTCCTGCAGCTGAATGGAACCTTTGAGGTTTTCTGGTCCAGTCATCACCTGCTGCCTGATCATTTCCATAACTGCCTTTTAATTAATTTCTGAGTTCCTTCTTAAACGCATTCATAAAGAGAGGCCTGGACCTCTAGATAGTCATCTATGGATATTAGGGGGAAAAATCTTTTTACTATGGGTGAAAATTATTTTATGAAACTCCTGTCAAAGAATCAAATGTCCTTGCTTAAATTCTTGGAAAATAAATCTAATCCCTCTTCAAAAAAAAAAAAAATCTAATTCCTCTTCTAAATCCTTTAGATACTTGAGGTAGCAATGTTGTATCTCTAGGAAAAGAATCCCAAGGTCCTCAGTGAGTCCCACGTGGGATATTAGGATTTTCATCTCCTTTAGGGCAGGTAGTGGGTCACAGGGAGCTAAATGTAAAGGGCATGTGGCAGACAGGGGCCAGCAATGGTCCCTGCTCCTCTGTGTACCTTAGGTGGCCATGACTTGTCTACACCACTTAGCCTTTATCAACTTCTGGCTCATCATTGCTAAAAGAAACATACAACCTCTCTGAATGTCAGTTATTTAATTTGTAAAATGGGGATAATAGTAGCTACATTATGAAAAACATAAGGGAATCCATATAAAATGGCCATTGTAATGCTTGAAACACAAAAAGAACTTTGTTGTTGTTGTTTTTGTATCTTATGATATTATGTACAGAATGTTATTCTATATAATATCTTAGTCATCTTGAGCCACCACAGCGAAATATCATAGATTGGGTGACTTAATAAAAATTTATTTGTTTTAGTTCTGGAGACTGGTTGTCCAAGATTACTGTACCAGCAAGGCTGGTTTCATGGAGGGCTCTTTTCTTGGCTTATAGGTGGCCACTCTCTCTGTGTGTTCTCAATGATCTATTTGTGTACAGGAGGAGAGGGTGGTGGGAGGGAGAGAGAGAAGGAGACCTAGTTCCGTGATGTCTCCTTTTACAAGGACACTAGTTCTATTGGATCAGGACTCTACCCTTCCCCTTGGTTATCTCCTAAAGGCCCTATGTCCAATACAATTACATCCATGGTTAGAACTTTAACATATGGATTTGGGAGGTGGGGGGCATGATTCGGTCTTTAGCAATATTATATTTCCAAACTTAAAAAAATAATACATGCATCCCATCTACAAAGGGTTTCTGGTGAAACACTGAAAACTGATCTGTGTGCCTGAGACAGACAATATGGTGTAAGACTGTGATAGGACCAGTCACACATGATAGGGAGTTTGCGTCTTTCTCCGCAGGGTGATGGGAAGACTTTGAAAGGTCTGGAGCAGGAGGATGACTGGTATGGTTTGTGCTTTACCAGAATCATTTTTTCTGTGTGCAGAGAGTGGGTTGGAGGGGATGCGATCCTGTGAGACCCCAGCCATGCACATATTAAAGGGCTGTCCTAAGAGGGTGGCAGGAGAGGGGCACAAAGCCCCAAGGCTGGAATCTGAACCCAAACCTTAATGGTAATTATTCAGCCTTTGTAATAACTAGTAGCATCCCCTCCTCCCTCCCCCCCAGCCCTTCTATAAACTCCGATTTTCTCTGATGGTTGTGGAAGAGTGAATTTTGGGTGCTGTTACTAATTAGCATAGTGTAAGATAAGCAGCAATTTGGTTGGAACATTTTAATAATAGTTATTTTCTCTTTTGCCTGTATTTAAGAGTTCTAATTTAATGAATAAATTATCTTCAGAGATCTAAGTTATTTCTAGTTTTGTTGTTCCATCTGATATGTTAATTTCGTCAACAGATTTATTTTAATAATGAAAGAAGAAACTTAAAAAAAAAGAAAAACCACTTCCACCTTGAAGTCTAAAGCAACTTGCGTGTTAATACCCCAAGGAAGTCTGGTGGAGCGAAGTCTACAGAGGGTTTGGCTGAGGAAATCGCGCAGCATTTTTTTCATACTCAAAGATGGGGCACTCTGAATCAGCGTCATCTGAACTTATTTTGAATAATTTTTTTTAACTGCTCAAGATGGGATTCATTTTCATTTGAATGGACAGCCAGGAACTGTCACAGAAACAGCAGTACACCAGAAACTGGGAGCCCAGGTCCCAGCTTTGGCTCCATTGTTGTTAACTGACTATATACTGCATCCAAACCAGTAGCTTTATTTGGGTCTCAACTATTCTCAGAAAACAAGGGAGCAGAAGGAGATAGTTTCTAAGGCCTAAATAATAGCACATGGCTATTATGTTCAGGCTCTGCCCGAAGAATGTGGGAGCGAATAACATAGAGTCAGTCCCTGATTCCATTGATCACCCTTTTTTTGTGTGTTTGGTACTGGGGATTGAACCCAAGGGCGCTTAATCACTGAGCCACATTCCCAGCCCCTTTTAAAATATTTTATTTAGAGAGAGGGTCTCGCTGAGTTGCTCAGGTCCTCGCTAAGTTGCTGAGGCTGGCTTCGAACTCACGATCCTCCTGCCTCAGCCTCCTGAGCCGCTGGGATGACAGGCATGCGCCACCACACGCGGCTGATCATCCTTTGGCGGGAACATGATTTACAAAACTATCCTTAACACACAAACAAACAGTACACATTCAGATAGGGCAGCTGTACCATGAAAATGGAATGAACGATTCATAGACAGAGCTATGAGTTTGTCGGGAGCGACTCTGTAGATAGGGTGGGTAGCCAGTCTTCTCTCATGAGCCGTCACCTTTGCTGAAACCTGAGTGATGAGAAATCGTTCTCCATACAGTGATCTTGGATCAGAACATTTCCAGCAGCATGGAGTGAGAGCAAGGCCCACATAGAGAAGAAGCCTGGTGGAAGGGGCAAGAATCTCTGTGCAACTGGAGTGTCGTGACTGAAACAGAAAGTGATTGACCTGACGTGTAGAGGTGGGCAGTGACCAGGTCTTGTACATCTGCTTGGCCATGGAGAGGGCTTTCAGTTTTAATAGTCATCAACAATTTCCACCCATTAGATGGTATTAGGCAAGGGAGTGATGGGTGCTATTTTGTCTCATCGGTAAGATGACTCTGGGTGCCGTGTAGACATGGATGGTAACTGGTGTAAGAATGAAGCAAAGACTTCATTCAATGAGAGCCCACTGCAGTGATCCAGATGAGAGAAGATGGTAGCGAAGGAGCGGGTGGGAAAAGCAGCACTGAGCTGTGTCACACAGAATTGAGGTATTTGCTAAAATCCCGATGTTGAAGACTCCAATCTGTGGACCTATAAGATTGCATTATGCTGGGCTCCTGAGTTCCCTTCTGTCTCCTCCCACATCTAGAAGGTGGCTGATTGGACTGAGAGGATGGTTTGCGATACTGAGTTGGACGCAAGCTAGCCCATAGAGAGACCAGAGAGAGCCCTTGCATTCCTGAGCATGACTGCGTCTCAGTGGGTCAAAGGGACGTTCCATGCTAGAAACGCTCTGGAGGGAAAACAAATGGCAGGAATGACTGGTGGCATTTAGACCAACCTGAGCACTCTGACAAAGCAAAGTTCTGTTTCCTTTCCCTTTCAAATTTGTTCCCAAGAACTTGGTACATGCAGTTTGGCTGTAGTGAAGACAGCTGTTTCAAATAGAATTGAATCCAATTTCCATGACATTTTGTACGCACACAGATCCTGGCATTCAAATGATTCGTGAGTGCAATTAATAAATGGCAGCATTATTTTGGAACACTTAGTGCATTATATTTTCAGGAAATGTAGTCTATCTAACCTTTAACAATTTACACTCTGCCTTAATTTTTATTTAGTCATTTCGCTGTAGTTTTTGGATCCATATCCCTCCCTAAAACATAATTATCTTCCTTATCAAGCTGAACAGTAGGATATCACTCTCTTCTCGCCCTGACCCACCTCCTGTGAGGTGTGGATTTGAAGGGACTAACATATCAAACCTGAGATTCTAAAAATGCCATGTTCATCCTAAACCTGTTTGGGATGTTGTCAGTGTCTTTGAGATTCTGTCTTTAACTGGCTTTGTCAGTAGTTTTCTTGCACAAAGGACGCTTCTGGGAGACCCATATATTGGGTACATTTATTCAGCTGATATTTGAACCTCTCACTCTGTGTTAGGTTCTGTGTTGGACACGTTGGAGGACTGCAAAAATTGATAGCCCTGCCTTTTACTAGCTGATTACTCACATGGGAAGGCTTTGTCCACATGGAGTAGGTCATGATTAGGTGATAAATAATGGTTATAACATGTTTCTTAAGCCGTTACACATACACGAGTCTCTTAAGCATCTTATCAAAAGGTACATTCTGATCTAGCAAGTCTATGGATTGGGAATATATTCCGGGTTGGTGCAATATTCCTGCACATGACCAAATTTTGAATAGTAAAGGATTAGATCTGAGATCTTAAAGCTGTATGCTGTGGTAGCCCAGGGCACTAAAGTGAATTCATAGGGGCATCATGGGATATTTTTAAAATTTAAAACAAAGCACATTAATGCTCATCATCTGCCATGGGAATTCCTGGTTGGAGGCAGTTCATGGCTTCAATATTGTATAGGGCTACATTTCTTTTGATCTTATATCTTTGTGAAGCTGGATTCTTGACTGTTGCGGTGATAATAATACAAGTACTGTGTAAAAATCCATACGGAACAGGCAATGAAGATGGTGGTGTCCAATCTGATTTTGAAGTCCAAGAAATTGTGCAGTGCCCAACGGGCACACCCATCCCATTAGCAGATCATTGTGTTTACATAAGAATAACATTTAAAATAGCAACTTTCTTCTTAATTTATAAGAATTCCCACCCTCCGTAGCTGTGGAGTTGTCTGGGGATAACTATAGATGGTCCTTAATTTATGATCACTCAAGTTACAATCTCTCAACTTCAGAACAGTACTGAAGTGATCCTCACTTAGTAGAAACTCTGCTTTAAATGTGAATTTTCATCTTTTGGAAGGCTAGCGTATGCATTACAGTGCTGTCTTGCTACCTGGACACTGGCCTCCAGCCACAGGCCCCAGTCAGTCTTGCAATTAGGAAAGCAATCAGCCACTCTCTAGGTGGTGGACTATGTTGTTAAGCTATGATGTTGGGTAGACTAGGTGTTTTAAGCGCACCTTCTAATCACAAAATTTTCAGTTTATGATGCATTTTGGGGGATGTAACTCCAGGTGAGACGTATTTGTGCTTAATCAGGACCCCTGTTAGGTGTGTCTTTTGGCCTATGCATGCCATGACAAGAAAGGGGAGACAGTCAGGACACTGTGGATGAAGTTTTGGAAACCTCTGGCTTAGACACTAGGTATGTGAATTTAGAGAGCAGGAGGCACAGAGGCCTGAAGTGCGCCAGGAAGCCCACATGGAGGAAGCTGAGACAGGATCGCAGGGGAAGCAAGTTGGAGGACCTCCCCAGATTTCCCAGCTTGCATGAAGAGCACGTCTTAGATTTACAGGTTTCTTCAAAACCTCCATCCCCCTGTTCTCTTTGGTGGCTGTTTGAATCCGCACGGGTTCCTGCTCAGGACTCCTTGTGCCAGGCAAGATGTGGGCGCCCATAGCCGCCAACCAGATCTTCCTCCGCTGTTTCCACAGCACGTGATCTGATGGGCAGAGGAGGTGGTGCTCCTGCTGTGCCTTGGGTGTCCGCCTTGTTGTTTCTTGGTGAATAGCACACATGCTAGCTGGCATTGAGGGTGGCAAAACTTGCTTCTATGGTTCAAATTCTTCAAGAACCAGAAATACTATTTTCATTATCACATGGGCATTAGTTATTAAGCAAGCCAGTGTTTTAATTGTCCCCTTTTATCTATTTTGTTTTGGGAATACATTTATCTATTTCTAAAGAGTGCTTGAACATGTTAATGAAGCTCATGGCCAATGTTACCAGTTTATTCCACAGCCCAGTAGGTAATAATGTTGAGTTCAGAGATGGTGGCAATGAAAGAGGAACTCGGGTTCAGAGCAGCAGGCCATGGGGGACTGGTACAGAGCAGGGGAACAAACGGCATTTTAGGGAGATTCCTCTTATAGTGGCATTTAGGATGGATCTGATGGAGGAACAGTCACAGGTGCTTTAATGTGTAGCTCTCACATCAGGTGGCAGTGGCAGGGAAAACGAAAATTGGAAATAAAAGAGCTGGCTACAAAAGAATTTGATGAAATCACATTCTATGCCTGTACGATTATGCCACGATGAAACCAGCTAGGCTTTGTAATTATCCTACATCAACTAAAAGAAGGTAAATAAAGGGACTCTGTGAAGTGGTTGTATATGGAATGAAGCAGAAGAAGAGGCAGAAAACATGCTGAGGTCCAGAGATCTGGGGACTGGGGGAGTGATGGAGATAGAGGAAAGTCAAAAGAGTCAAAAGGGAAGAACGGATTTGGGAAGGAAGAGTTTGGGTTTTGACATATTGAATTTCAGTCATGGTAGCCACTGCAGTTAGAACTGAGGCTAGGAAGACCAGGTGATGGAGATGTGGTCAGTACTGGGGTAAGAGGTGAAGGATGGACCATGGATACTACATTCTCTGAGGGGAAGAGTGTGATGGGAGTCCAGCCTGGAACTGCACCTTGGGGAACACCTTGTCTGCTAGGGCGGAGGAGACTCTGTGCCTAATAGAAGAAAAAGTAGGCCCAAATCTCCCTCATGTTGGATCAGGCCCTGACTTCCTTAATAAGACTCCTATAGCACAAGAATTAAAATCAAGAATCAATAAGTGGGATGGATTAAGAAAAAAAAAAGCTTCTTCTCAGCAAAAGAAATAATCAGTGAGTTGAAGAGAGAGCCTACAGAACGGGAGCAAAGTTTTACCACATGCATGTCAGATAGAGCACTGATCTCTAGGATATATAAAGAACTCAAAAATCTTAACACCAAAAAACAAATAACCCAATCAATAAATGGGCCAAGGAACTGAACAGACACTTCTCAGAAGATGGTATATGATCAATCAACAAATATATGAAAAAATTTTCAACATCTCCAGCAATTAGAGAAATGCAAATCAAAACTACTCTAAGATTTCATCTCACACCAGTCTGAAAGGCAGCTATTAAGAATACAAACAACAATAAGTGTTGGCAAAGATGTGGGGGAAAATGCACGCTCATACATTGCTGGTGGGACTGCAAAATAGTGCAGCCAATCTGGAAAGCAGTATGGAACCACCTTATGACCCAACTATCTCACTCCTCGGTCTATACCCAAAGGACTTAAAAACAGCATAGTACAGGGACACAGCCACATCAATGTTTATATAGCAGCACAATTCACACTAGCTAAACTGTGGAACCAACCTAGATGCCCTTCAGTAGATGAATGGATAAAGAAAATGTGGTATATATACACAATGGAATATTACTCATCATTAAAAGAGAATAAAACCATGGCATTTGCAGGTAAATGGATGAAGTTGGAGAATATAATGATAAGTGAAATTAGCCAATCCCCAAAAACCAAATGCTGAATGTTTTCTCTTATATAAGGATGCTCATAAGGGGATGGGGGGGTCATGGGAGGAATAGATGAACTCTAGATAGGGCAAAGAGGAGGGAGGGGAAGGGAGGGAGTATGGGGGTAGGAAAAGCAGTGGAATGAGATGGACATCATTACTCAAAGTACATGTATGAAGACAGGAATGCTGTGACTACGTTGTGTACAGCCAGAGATATGAAAAATTGTGCTATACATGTGCAATATGATTTGAAATGCATTCATATATAACAAATTAGAATAATTGTCATATATAACAAATTAGAATAAATAAATAAAAATAAGCCTAAAACAAAACTGAATTAAACAAAGAAAGAACAGTCAGAATGCTTGTGAGAGAGCAGCATACTAAGGCTACCAAAGAAGGACTGGAAAGCTCCCTTGAGTGCCTCACGTGTGAAGTGTGATCTTCATGTGTCACTACATGATTACCCAAAACTTTGAGCTTGATATTATCATCCTCATTTTACAGGTGATGAAACTGTCAGAAGCAGTATGTAACGTGGCCAAGGGCATTCTATTAGTGAGTGGAAGGATAGGAACCCAGGTTCTCAGTTTGAACAAGTGCTAACTCATCCTCTAAACCTTTCAAGGGTGAAAATGAAGGTGATTAAATGACTGTTAACTTTTAATTTTTTTTTTTTTTTTGTACCCGGGATTGAACTCAGGGTCACTCAACCACTGGGCCACATGCCCAGCCCTTTTTTTGTATTTTATTAGAGACAGGATCTCACTGAATTGCTAAATGCCTCTCCATTGCTGAGGCTGGCTTTGAACTTGAGATCCTCCTGCCTCAGCCTCCCAAGCGCTGGGATTACAGGCATGCGCCACTGCTCCCGGCTAAATGACTGTTACTTTTAGAGCAAAGGGTCTTAAACTTCACAATCCCTAAAATTATATAAAAAAAACTTTGCATTTAAAAAAAATTGCACTTTCTTCCCTGGTGAGATGGTCTATAACTTCCACCAGATTCCCAAAGGGACTTTGAACCCTTCCCCAAATGTAAGAATGGCAGTTCTAGATGACTGTTTTAGAGTAATAAAATTAAGGGGAGGTGCTGGGGTTGTGGCTCAGTAGTAGAGCACTCACCTAGCATGTGTGTGGCCCGGGTTCGATCCTCAGCACCACGTAAAAAACACATTGTGTACAACTAAAAGCAAATAAATAAATATTTTAAAAATTATTTTTAAAAAAGGAATTAAGGGGAGTTATAGACAAAACAGGTAATGAGGGAGACTAAAGTACTGTGGCGTGTTCTAGAAATTTGACAGTCTGTTAGTTGGTCCAGTGATATGCTAGGAACATTCTCTCTCAAAAGTACGGTCAGTCAGTGAATAAATAAGTAAGGAGGAAGTGAAGAAAGAAGGGAGTGAGACCAACAAGCCTATGGTGCTTCTCTAGGAGAGAATGAGGAGAAGGAGGGGAGGGAACCCAGGCTGGGAACCACATGCTCCTGGGGGTCAAGATCAGTCCTTGACAACAACCGCATCATCCAGCAGGAGAAGGTGAGGACTCTCGGGGTCAAAATCCTCACTCGAGGGCTGGGGCTGTGGCTCAGTGGTGGAGCGCTCACCTAGCACGTGCACGGCCCGGGTTCGATCCTCAGCACCATGTACAAATAAACGCATTGTGTACAACTGAAGCAAATAAATAAATATTTTTTAAAAATCCTCACTCAAAGCCGCAGGGATGGTCTGAGAGAAGAACTCATTCGGTGTCTTCCCTACACAGTGATTTTTTACACTTGAAGGAAGGGAGTTGGCTAGGTTGTTTTATTACAAAATTATTCATCTCTTTTTATCTCCAGAGTTTCTGATGCATTTAATTATCTTTCTTAATCCCATATTCTGCTTTTAATGAAAATCCGAAAAAGCAAAGCAAACAAACTCTTCTTCATGCAGATGAAAATTAAATTTGGTGTTTTGTTTACATGAAAGGGAGGGGATACCTTGTTTGTTTCTCCATGGGCTTGTTTCTAAACAAAGATAAAATTTGATGATGATGATGATGATGACGATGATGGTGATGTCATTATTTTACAGATGCCCAAGGAATATCAAGAAACAGATTTAAATCATGTTTGTAATGTCCGAGCACTATTAACTAACAATTCAATAGGGAATCAATAACTACAGAAGTTTGCAATTTAAAAAATATGTATTTATGCCAGGTGTGGTGGCACACACCTGTAATCCCAGCAGCTCAGGGGGCTGAGGCAGGAGAATGGCAAGTTCCAAGCCAGCCTCAGCAATAGTGAGGTGTTAAGCAACTCAGTGAGACCCTGTCTCTTAATAAAATACAAGATAGGGCTGGGATGTGGCTCACTGGCTGAGTGTCCCTGAGTTCAATTCCTGGTACAAAAAAAATTATTTATACACATATACACACGCATTTTACCTAAATAAATTTTTCATTAGCATAAAATGTATATTCATATTCTACTATGTGCTAGACAGTGCATTTCCCTTAATTTCAAGGAGCTCAGCCTCAAAGATACAAACAGAAATATAATTAAGAGTTATAAATAATAATTATTTACGATCACTCAAGTTACAATCTCTCAACTTCAGAACAGTACTGAAGTGATCCTCACTTAGTAGAAACTCTACTTTAAATTTGATTTTGATCAAAGCAATGGGGGCCACTTGATATTGAGCATTTACTACATGCCAGGCACATGCTTTACAAGTAATAATTTATTTAATCCTCACAATAAACCTGCCATAGGCACTATTATCATCATCACAATCTGAGGGATGGAAGAGTGCTATAGTTTGAATATGGAGTACCCCTCAAAGGTTCATGTGGAAAGACATGGTCCCCAGAGTGGCACTACTGGGAGGTAGTGGGACATACAGAAGGGGGGACCTAGTGGGAGGTGCTTAGGTCATTGGAGACACACCTTCCAAGGGGTTGTGGAGCCCTGGCTGTACCTCTTTCTTTTGTCTCCTGGCGGGTAAGGTGAGAGGTTTTGCTTCATCATATGCTCCTCCCATGATGTGCTGCTTCGCCATAAGCTCAAAGCAATGGGGCCACATGATCATGGACCGGAACCACCCAGACTGTGAACCCAAATAAACCTTTTCTTCCTATAAGCTAATTACCTCAGCTATTGGGTTACAGTGACAAAAAGTTGACTAACAAAGAGTTGAATAATTTGCCCAAGATCACAGCCCTTGAGTGATGGCTCTACATAGCTCACACTCTAAACTCTAAGTACAATTAGGTTGATCGTGAAGGCCTTGCATGCTGCACAAACAGCTGAGGTTTATTCTATAGCTTGTGAAAGACTTAAAGGAGACACAGGGCCACATCGGTGGGCAAAGCACTGAAGCTTATTCTCTGAATTCTTCCAGATCCTTAGTTGTTTTTATTTCTATTCAAAAAGAAAAATACCCAAGGAACCACAAAGGTTTACTAAAATAATATTATACCAAATTTAAACTTATTGCTGACTTCATTCCTCGACTAGGAAATAACTAACCTCTTTTGTATCTCTTCTATTAAGAGATGAATAAGATTGATAAATAAATTAGATCGATGAATAAATTGATGTATAAAATTAATTAAGAATTAATACAGACATATGATGAAAGAACATTTATTTAAACCTGTCCTACATGCTCTGAGAAAAAGCACATTTTTTTGATTGCTGATATAATAATTTTCTTCATGTGCCCTTTTAATATTCTGCCCCCATATTCAATTCTAAGGTTTCCTCCAGGGCCACATTTCAGTCCTGTACATATTGTGTAATCCACATTTTTCTACCTAGGTGCCTCTGGGCCTTCTACCTTTCTTGTGACATGCTTTCTTTTCACATATACATTAAGTAGCATGAGGCCCCATCTCATGTATTATGGAAGAACCACACCTTCCCCAAGCTCACCAAAGCTTCCCAAGGGTCCCACATTATTAGGGTCACCTCCTGTTTTGAATTCCAGGTCTTATTGAATGATTTTCTCTTTCATAATCATACCTACTTATTTCGTATTTTTTTTTTCCTCCCTAAACGAAAAAGCTGCTTTCTTCTTAAGAAGAATTTTTGCCTTCCTTCTGGGTCAGCCAGTATAAACTACAAACAGCTTTTAAAGTAACAATGTTTTCTTTCCCATTACAATAATACCTTACATTACTCCATGCATTATAATTGCATAGTACATTACAGTTTTCAAAACAGTTTCACAATAGAGCAGGTATTATTGTTCTCATTTTAGAGGGGAATGAAGGAGGAACTAACATTTGTAGACTGCCTTTTATGAGCTGCTCATTGTGTTCCCTGCTTCGCATGTTTGAGTTCATTAGCATATGTAATCTAATTATAAGTACGTTTTCCCTTTCATTTTTCACAACAAATTTGCAAGGTAAGCATATGTATTTGTCATTTATTGCCATATAACAAATTATACCAAATATAGTAGCTTAAAACAACAATATTCATTATCTAACAATTTCTGTGGGTTGGGCATTTGGACGTGGCTTCACTGGGTACCTCTGGGCCAAAGACCCCCAGGAAGATGCATGTCCAGCTGTTGGTCTGGGCCTGGTCTCCCCTAAAAGCCTGTCTAGGTGAAAATTTGTCTCCAAACTCACTTTCGTGTCTGCGGATGGGAGGACTCACTTCCTAACCTAGCTGAGGTCTCCCTCCCTGGGTTCATTGCTAGGTGGGTCTCTCCAGAAAGCAGCCCCCAATATGGAAGCTGGCATCTCTTACAGCGAGTAACCCAGAAAGCAGACAGAACTCTCAGGTTGGGAGATAGAGTCTGTCTGTCATCTAATATTAGTAACACTCTGTGATTTATACCATGTTCTGTTTAGTAGAAGAAAATCACTAGGTTCTGCCCACACCAAAGGGGAGATCACCCAAGAACATGAGTACCAGGAGTTGGGATCATCAGGGGCCACCTTAGAGAGATGAGGTGACTCCATCAAGGTCTCACAGCCAGCAAATGGACAGGTCAGCAAGGAACTTCCACCGTGATGTTCTAAGTAGAAAATACACAGCTGTTGGCTCCAAAATTTTTCTTTTTTTTTTTTAAAAAAAGAGCTAAATCATAAGGGAAAGTCCATATCAAAAGTGTATTAAAGCCGGGCGCCATGGCGCATGCCTATAATCCCAGCACTTGGGAGGCTGAGGCAGGAAGATCAAGTTCAAAGCCAGCCTCAACAATGGTGAGGCACTTAGCAACTCAATGAGACCCTGTCTTTAATAACAATACGAAAAAGGGCTGGGCATGTGGCTCAGTGGCCAAGTGCCCCTGAGTTCAATCCCCGGTAGCAAAAAAAAAAAAAAAAAGTGTGTTAAAAACAAAGAAAACTGAAAGCCCTTCCAGTGACTTCTCCAACACAGATTCCTCCCCATCCTTTTCCCCAGTAGTTTCCAATTCTGGTCTACATTTAGGACATAGTTTTGGCCAGTCCTCAGCAAACTAAGAAAAACAACATTAACGTAAAAGTTTTCATAAAGATAAACATTCCATGAAAAGGGCTTTTCTGTATTCTTCTTCTTCTTCTTTCTATTTTGGAGCATTAAAATGAAGTTCCTTTTATAACATGTTGACAACAATAGAACAGCAGTCTTTCTGAAAAAAGTGTTGTTCTTATTTGACACACGGAATAATATGCCACACAGATTCCTAGGGTTTATCTGAATTCTTACTGGTCTTTGAAATTCAAAAATGTGGTGGCTTCTCCTAAACACCATAGTTACATGGTCCTGTATAGTGGCCCTTGATGGAACAATGACCCTGACTTTTAGATAAGGTCCTCAAATGTCAAAAAAAAACATGTCAAGGATGTTTGGAGCATCTCATAAGGCAGAAAAGTGGGATTTCATTGATACAGAGTAAAATTTTTAAATTCCCTCAATTTTAGAAGAAAATTAACTGAAAAATTGTTTAACAGTTTTAAACTTACATGCAAAGATGGTACAGAGGTTTTCTACATTCCTTACTGGTTTCCCCTATTGCTGGCATCTTACTTTATTTTGACACATTTGTCACAACCAGGAAATGAACACTAGTGTGTTACTGTTTGCTAAAGCTCTACTGTTTATTCAGATTTCACTCGTGTTTTCCTTAACGTCCTTTTTCTGTTCCAGCATCTGGTCTGGAGTATCTCTGATAATCAGGATATCACATTACTGTAACTGTCTTCTTAACCACATTGAGTGCCTGCCTGACGGTTTTTTCAGACTTTCCTTGTGTTTGATGACCTTGACAGTTTGAGGAGTGTTGTCAGGTATTTTGTAGAATGCCTCTGAGCTTGGGTTCATCTGATGTTTTTCTCAGGAAGATTTAGAAACTGTAGGAAGGTGAAATATTTGACATTGAGATCAAACACTACCTGTAAGAGAGATAAGGAATCTGAGTTCTACAGCCTTCAGATATATTTCTGCAAATTCCAGACTTCTGTAACAGTGACCTTTGTAAACACAAATCTTCTTGTCTCTATTCTCTTACCCTGAAAATCTTTCAATACATTCCAAGGATTGTAAGATTGATGTTATTTATTCAATAATTAGCTACCAAGGTCCATAGATGGTGTTATTCGCTGGTGATTTGGTTGGGTTGATCTGGGGTGGGGGGGTTCAGATTCCCTGCTCCTTTTGACTTCTAAAGATGCTATCTTGCTTTGGGAGTAGTTCATCCCATATCTGACGTTAATCAATTTTGTTCCCTGTCTTAGGTTCTATTTTGCTGCCCTACCCACATCCTGATCAAAACAAAAAGAGTTGCAACACAAATACAGACAGCTTTGAAGAAGACGAAAGCAGAACAAGCAGGGGGAAAAGGAAGAGGGAAGATCTCAACACCAATGTTAGAATTCTTTTTTTGATGCTTAAATACTTTTTATAAGGGTAAAGACAGCTACAGGATATAGGTGTCAGAAAATTGGACAGAAGATCAGCAAAAACACAAAAAAAGAAGTGAACGGTAAGTTCTACCAGGGGAGGCTGATCAGGTGCATCTGCTCTGAAGTACTATGAAGCTGAGTATTGAAAGATCGCTGGGTGTTTGCCATAAGGATGGTATTGTGAGTCCAACTGTGTCCCTCTAGACATACGTTCAAGTCTTAACCCCTAGTCCTTGTGAATGTGATCTTATTTGGAAAATAGAGTCATTGAAGATTAAATCACATTAAGATGAAGCCATACCAGATTATGGTGGGCCCAATCCAATGACAAGTGTCTTCATGAGAAGACAGAGATCCAGACACAGGGGAATGTCATGCAATGGCAGGGGCCGAGATTGGAGTTAAGTGTCCACAAGTCAAGAAACATAAAGGATTGATGGAAACCACCAGAAACCAGGAGAGAGGCAGGCAGCAGTTTCTACCCCTGAGTTCCTGAAAGGAACCAGCCTGCAGGACCTTGATTGTGGACTTCTGGCCTCTAGAACTGCAAGATAATACATTTCTGCTATTTTTTAAAATATTTTTTTAGTTGTTGATGGAACTTTAGTTAATTTATTTATTTATATGTGGTGCTGAGAATCGAACCCAGTGCCTCACACATGCTAGGCAAGTGCTCTACCACTGAGGTACAACCCCAGCCCAACCACCCCAATTTGTGGCAATTTGTTACAGCAGCCCTAGGAAACTAACACAGATGGAATGCGTAAGCACCTATTGGACAGAAGATTTGGAAATAGCCTGGATAGCTTTCAATGGAAGAGCCTCAAGAACATTCCATAAGTGGGGTTTGGGTTCCTGACCCTACCATGAGCAGGCTATTACCACTGTCCATTGTTCCAGGCAAGGTATGGCTTTGACCTTTCAAAACATTAACAGCATATCTACAGCAAGAGGGAACACTGAGTGACTGCAAGCACACTCTCTTGTTTGCTCTTTGCAATTCTCTGAAAATGAAGAACTTGTCATTTTTGTGTTCCAAATTGTCACTTGCATTCCCAATATGGTAAAAGAAAGTTGTCACTGGATGTCTGCCCCATGAAAAGGACAACTCAACTGGATCCTTTCTCCCTGCTTCTCTTGTTGGAATAGTGATGCCGACTTTGTCCATAGGCTGGTATCGAATTCTTCTGTATCTGTCGCTTGCCAAAGAACCCGTATAGCTCTGGGACCCAGGATGATTGAGTGGTGGGAGGATGATTACTGACCCCCAGGGAGAAATTCCAACAATGCTAGAGGGAAGATAAGCTGCCTTCTAAGAGAGTGGGCCTGATCAGGGGCCGTTTGCTTTAATGAGTAAATGTAGCAGGAGGAGGCACCCAGACATTTCCCTTAGCCTAAGTAGGACTCAACTCTCCTTTACAAGAATTTTGAACAAATATTTAAAGAGTGGGTTTTGTTTTTGTTTTTGAAGTAGCATCAGCTTTACTGGGGGGAAGTGGGGAGTAACTGGGCACCTATGTGTTTCCATCAGTCCTTTAAGGAGCCCCACCTGGTATAATTATAATACTAGTTAAAATAAAATGAACTTTTCCTGTGTGTCAAACATTGGGCTTATTGATGAACAAGATCATGACTGATCTTCAAATCAGCTCTTCAGGTAATATTATTACTCCATGTTATAAATAGGTAAACTGTGACTTTGAGAGGCTAAGAAACTTGCCCTGGATCACGTGACCACATAAGCGATGGAGCCAAAGCCTATAGCCAAGTCTAACTTCAAAGCACTGCTAGCACTCCGGAGGTGACTCCATCAGGGGAAGGCCAGGCGAGAAAGGAGGCTAGTGTGACATCTTAGATAGCCTCAGATGTCCCACTAAGACTTTGAACTTTGTAAATAAAAGGCACCCACTGAAATTTTTAAGCAGGGAGGTTAGAGTGCCCAGTAGTTAGTAGGTGTTCAAGAAATGTCTGTTGAATGCACACAATCCAGCTGTGGTTTCTAAGCTAAGGAGAAGGATCAGAGGAGGGCAGGAACAGAGAGAGGGAAACCTGGTAGGACTCTGTAAAAGAGACCAGGTAAGAGAGCGGAAGGGTCATCACATGCTGCAAAGGCCTCTAATAAGCTTGCAGCCTTCTCTTACATAAAAAATGTTTTACCCACTTGAGCAAGTTGTCCACAGAATGACGCTAGGCTCCCCTGCATTCCCCACAACTCATCCTAGAACAATGAAAATCCATCTTCACGGCATCAGTGATATGACGCTAAAGGAAACCAAAGAATGGTGAGGAATTTACAGTCTGCCCCAGAGCCACGAGAGCCCAGAGCCCGGAGTCACCCCTCTCTGATGGATTTCCTTCTCTTTTCATGTCCAGTCCTTTCTTTTGGGACACTGATTGAACTCACACCTGGGAGTTGTGCCTTGGCTTTCTCAGGCAAGCAGCCAGCTCATTCCACTTTGGACTTCTATTTGGCAGTCTTTTTTTCCTTCCAGAACTCTCCAGCTTGGACTATAACCATGTGAATATTGGTGAACCCTGTAATCTTGCCCCTGCGCTTCCCAAATGTGACAGGCTGGCCCCAGATTCCTGCCTTTCCATATTCTGTTTCTTCCACCTGGAAGGCTGTCTCTTCTCTTATTTTCTGGATTTTCCTTTAATCTTTAAAGATCAAGTTCAAGTGTTACCATCCTTCTCAAGCCTTCTTTTATCCTGTTGCCTCACCTTTGAAAGTTTGTTGCTCATATCAACCTGTCTTTAATTCACTGCTGTGTATGCACCTTTCTGCACCATCAGTTCATTTCACTAGGTTTTAATTCAATAAGCATTGGTGGAATCCCTACCGTGTACTGGGCAAAGGGTCCCTAGTGGTGCAGGACTTGGTGTTGGCTTTGAGAGAGCTGTCACCACCACACCACACACTGTTTTGTCGTGTGTGTGTGTGTGTGTGTGTGTGTGTGTGTGTGTGTGTGTTTCACCACTGTACAATGTTTTCACAAGTACTAACAATCTTACACAGCGTTCTCTGGGTTTGTCTGCAATGGAGCCAAAGAAAAGTCAGGAGTTCAGAACAAGCACAGTAGCACACACCTGTAATCCCAGTGGTTCAGAAAGCTGAGGCAAGAGGATCAAGAGTTCAAAGCCAGCCTCAGCAAAAATGAAGCACTAAGCAAATCAGTGAGACTCTGCCTCTAAATAAAATGCAAAATAGGGCTGGGGATATGGCTCAGTGGTCAGTTGCCCCTGAGTTTAATCCTGGTGCTCCCCCCCCAAAAAAAATCAGGACTTCAGAAGAGAAATTGTCATTGTAAGTATCTTGTTGAGCTAAAATGGCCCAATCATCCAGCTTTTTTTGCATCACAACTAAACTATAGCATTTTTATTTTAAATAATTTTATAGCTTATAAATAATTATTATGTTTATATGTAAGTATGTGTATATATTTATAGAGTAAATATAGCATAATAACTATTTATAATAGCAATATGCCAATTGCAAGTAACCAAGAAAATAATTAGTTATTTAACAGAATTTGATCCAGATTTACAGAATTAGTTCATGAATGTCACAAAATGTCTTAAAAATATAAAGACTAATATTGAGTCACCAATCAGTAAAACACTTAGGAAAAGACCCATTCACATTCCAGTGTAATATTCTTATGGAAATATTTAGATTTACATAAAATATGTATTTATGGATGCATATGCAAATCTTTAACACCGTTAAGAATATTCTGCAAAAAAAAATATGCATTCTACTTTTCCCCCTTAATCTTCTATTGTAAACACTTTGCATTCCACAAAAAAATTCTTTGTAAGCATAGTTTTGAATGATTACAAAGTTTCTTTGTATTATTGTATTAGTACTGGCTCAACCAATTCCTTTTTGCTCAATATTTAAGCAATTACAGTTTTAGCTTTTATAAATAATGTTATAATGCACATTTTAAAAGAATGTTTTTAGCATCTTTGTTAATAATAGTCCCAAATTGAAAATAACCCAAATATATATCCACAGATAAATAAACAAATTGTTGTATGTTCATACTATGGAATACTGTTCAACAAAATAAACAAAGTATCAATCTACAAAGCAACACAGGTGAATGTCAAAAACATTACTTCAAGTAAAAGATAGCAGATACAAGAAAGGAGATACTGTATGATTCCTCTTTTTTTTTTTTTTTTTAATAATTCCAGTCTATTGGTATTCTCTTTTCTGAGAGAGACCATTCCAACACTTTCTTTGATTTCTTTAGACATGATTTGCCTTGATTTTTGAATCTATTTTTTTAGTTGTAGTTGGACACAATACCTTTATTTTCTTTATTATTTTTACGTGGTGCTGAGGATTGAACCCAGGGCTGTGCACATGCTAAGCGAGCGCTCTACCGCTGAGCCACAACCCCAGCACATCTTTAAACCTATTTTTAATGAGTGATTTAAAGTCTTTGTCTAGCTAGTCTGACGTGTGGGCTTCCTTAGGAATAGTTTCTGTTGCTTGCCTTTTTCCTTACATAGGCCAAAGTTTCTATTTCCTCATGTGTCATCTAAATACATTTATTAAAAACTAGACATTTAATTAAAAGGACTCTGGAAATTTCATTCTTGCTCTCCCTGAAGTTGCTGTCTGTCGTTGCTGCTGTCGGTTTTGTTGGGTTTCTCTGTGACCATTTTGTGACATTCATGAACTAATTCCGTAAAATCTGGATTTAATTCTGTGTTAAAGCCACTGACAATGTTCCTTGATTCTTGCTGTTCATAGTTTATGTTCTCTCTCTCTCTCTCTCCCTCTCTCTCTCTCCCTCTTTCATCTGTCCCCGACATGTGTATCAGGAATTTATGGAAGGCTTTTATCTTTCCAAAGTAGCAACTTCCTAGCAACTGCTTCACGTGCCCAGTGCTGAGCTTTAGAGAAGTCCAGAATGCAACAGGGTTCCAAGGCAGTCAGGCTGGGAACTGGGCCAGAAGGACAGTGGTGACAGTCGCTGCTGCAGCAGAAGAGCAATAGTGGCAGTGGCATCAGATGTAGTATTTAATGAGCCATCCTATGGCAGACACCCATGCAACCCCCAGCCAGATCTCTGGAAACGCACCTTTGACAGCTACTCAAGAAACCCTCCCACAGCCCCACACCCATCACAGTCCTCTCCTTTTCTCCTTTCCAGTGACTGACTTTTAGGATTGCTTCCTTGTCCATCTTTGTTTTATTTGATGTCTTTTAATTCTCTTTATTTATAGTTCCTCCTCTTATAATTAGGATTTTTAAAACTTTCATGTACTTTGTGTGTGTCTATTTGTATTTTATGTCATAATAACAATAACAATTTTTTTTTAATTAAAAAAGAAACCTACTGTGAATAGTGCTGCAATAAACATTAGAGGGCAGGTGTCATTTCAACATACAAAATTTGCTCCCTTTGGATCTATATCTCGTAGTGGAACTGCTGGATCATATGGTAGCACAGTTTTTAATTGTTCGAGAAGCCACCATACTGTTGTCCACAATGGCTGGACTAATTTACATCCCTACTAACAGTGTGCAGTGTTCCAGTTCTCCACATCCTCACCAGCACTTGTCCTTTTTTCTTTTATCCTTTTTTTTTTTGGGGGGGTGGGGGGTGGGGAGTGGTACTGAGGATTGAACTCAGGGGCACTTGACCACTGAGCCACATCCCCAGCCCTATTTTGTATTTTATTTAGAGACAGGGTCTCACTGAGTTGCTTATCAACTCACTTTTACTGAGGCTGGCTTTGAACTCTTGATCCTCCTGCCTGAGCCTCCCAGGCCTCTGGGATTACAGGCATGAGCAACCGCACCTGGTGTCTTTTTGATAATAGTCATTCATATTGAGTGAGGTGATCTCTCATGTGGTCTTGATTTTCCCAGATGAGTTGTAATTCTGAACCTATTTTCATGTATCTGTTGACCATTTGTAGATAATGATGATGTATTGTATATTTCAAAAGCTAGAAGAAAGGATTTTGAAAACTTTCACCACAAATTAAGTGTTTAAGGAGATAGAGGCATATGTACCCTGATTTAAACAATATATACAAGTATCAAAATATCACATGGTACCCCATGGATACGTATGACTTTGTGTATCAGTTAAAAAACAAATGTAAGTTAAAAATATTTTAAAAGGTAAGTCAACCAAAACACAATCCTTAAACCTCTAGATAAGTGAATGAACCTAATTTTATATCAAGTCGATGTATAACAACACATAAGGGAGACTTATTTCAAGTGATTTTAAAATACTACCATATTTTGACCTCACACTCCTACTGGGATTTCTGCTAAAAATAAAAAGAACCTTGATGAAACTTTTAAAAGAGAAAATAAGAAAAATCCTAATGAACTGCAGTGGACTGTATATGCTCACTGAGGCCTCTCTGGGAAGGTGACTTGGTGATGGACTTGATGGATGAAATGGACCCAGCCCTATCAAGAGTCTGGGGAGAATCAGGAAGAGATCAGCACAGATAAACTCACCTGGAAGAACCTGAGAGGGGACCCAGGTCACTGAGCGTGAGAGCCTCGGGAGAATGTCACAGGACTTAGATGGAGAAGAAAGCGTGTGTCAGGCAAGGACATGGAGAGCAAAACAGGTCGGATTACATTCTGTGTAAAATAAGAAACCCCCGAAGAGTATCACACACACAAGAAACATACTCCAATTTATGGTTTTTAGTGATTATTTTGGCTACTGTATGGAGAATGGATTAATGGGAAACAAAGTGGAAGTAGGTTGTTCACCAAGTAGTTGAGTTTAGAAAAATGCCGTACTTGGAGTGAAGATGGATACTACTAGCAAATGTTGTAAGTGTGGAGTGAGGAGAGAAAAGGAGTTTGGGTTCCAGTTGCTTTCCTTCTTCAGTGGCAGAGATGACCATGTCGTTTTCTAAAATGGGATGTATGCACTGAGATTCCATCTCACTCCAGTCAGAATGGCAATCATCAAGAAAACAAGCAACAATTAATGTTGGTGAGGATGTGGGGAAAAGGTACGCTGATACATTGCTAGTGGGACTGCAAAGTGGTGCAACCATTATGGAAAATGGTATGGAGATTCCTAAGAAAACTTGGAATGGAACCACCATAAATGGATCCCACTCCTAGGTTAATACCCAAAGGACTTAAAATCAGCATAATACAGTGACACAGCCACATCGATGTTTATAGCAATCCAATTCACAGTAGCTAAGCTATGGAACCAACCTAGGTGCCCTTCAACAGATGAATGGATAAAGAAACTGTGGTATACATAAACAATGGATTATTACTCAGCCATAAAGAATGAAATCATAGCAGTGTTCTTGGGAAATTTGTTATGCTTACCCATTGTGATAAAATTCAGCATTTCAGTTCACCAAATTTATATGGAATACCTACCATGTGTCAGATTTAGGTTTTAGGATAAGAAAATAACAAATAGAACGTAGCCTTTCCTCTGAAATTACTTCCAATATCATTTATCATTGGGACATGATTTTTAAACAAGGAATAAGATAAATGTGGTAAGTGCCATAAAGTTTTAATGAACAAACTACAACAGAAATGCAAAGAGATTCCCTAACTGTTCACACATTAGGACCATATTTTCCTTATAGACATTTATATGTCTATATTTCCCCTTGAAGATATATGAAAATTATTTTTACATCTTTTTTCTCTAAGGAGCACATCCTAATGTAAGTTTCTATTAGCTCATTTTTTTTTTCTTGACTATGGGTCAAATGTTTTTGTTTCTTTGCATATCAAGTAACTTTCTATTTTATACTAGATATCGTAGTTAATACACTATAGACTCTGGATTCTACAGCCTTCTTTCAAGACTTGTTCAAGTAGGCAACTCATTTATTAACTGAATAGTTTGAATTTGTGTAAGGATAGCTTTTAAGATTGTTAGCACTTAGAAAGAATTACATACATAAATCCCTCTAACATTGCAAGACTCGGTCTCCAGAATTTGTCCCATGCTGATTTTCTGTGGATTTGGTTTTAGCTTTTATGAGGCTAGATCTAGAGTAGGTCTCACTTGCAGGTCCTCAACCAGGGTTCTTCATCTGACCATGTAACAAAAAAAGGACACGATTTGAGTGATTATTTTGTTAAATTTTCCATGGACGATACATAACAGTATCATTAGTAGTATTATTTTGAACCAGAGTTCATCAAACTAAGGTCCCAGCCCATCTGTTTTTTTATTTTTTATTTTTGTATGACCCATCAGTTAAGCATGGATTTCATATTTTTGAATGGTTACATAAGGGTCATATAAGTACCTACATAACATCCTTGCTTTTGCCTCTTGGCCTGCAAAGCGTACAAAATGTACTTTCTGGCCCTTTAAGAAAAACTTTGCTGACCCTTGTTCTGGATGCTTAGAATAGAAATTCATCCATTATATTCAGCGGATTCCTTGGGGTATCAGGCCTTAATTCCCTTCTAGAACTCTCGTGGAGAGGCGATAGGGATGGCACTTACTCCTAAGGCATGTGCTTTTTGATGTCTCAGCTGAATGCTCAGGTTGTTAAGGAGGTGTTAACAAAACAAAATCCCTTCATTGCAGCTGAGCAGAAACTCGGGTGTCCTCCAGCACCACTTGACCTTCAGTACCTCTGATTCACTCTCAAGCCTTTGGTAGCCACTTTGCCAAGTCCTGCCCTTCACATATATACACCAGTTCTCAGTCCAGAAAGCTCTGGTGAAACCCACAGAAATCCCTGACTTCCTCTCTGTGCAACTCTCTCTAGTCTGTTGCCCTCTTTTTACAGACTGAATGTTTATGCCCCTCTAAAAGGCACAGATTGAAACCTTCACCCACATTGTAATGCTGTTTAGATATAAGACCTTTGGGAGGAAATTAGGTTTACAGACAGTCAAGAGGATAGAGCTCCTATAATAGGATTAGTGTTGGTATAAGAAGAGATATCAGAGTTCTCTCTCTTTTTCTCTCTGCTGTGTAAAGATGTATAGTAAGAATGTGGCCATCTGCAAACCAGGAGGAGGACCTGCACCAGGGAACCACCCTAATTTTAAACTTCCAGCCCTCCAGAACTGTAAGAAAAAAAATTGTTGTTCAAGCCACCCAGGCTGTGGTATTTGGTTAGAAGAGTCAAAGCTGGCTAAGACTCTGCTGCAGATTTCAGACATTTAAGTTATCTCAGCTTCTGATCTCTGCTTTCTCAGCTCAGGATGATCACGGCCCTCTGCTGAACTCTTTAGATGGTCCTAGCTCCCCTCTGTGGTTCTCAGTCCTCACTCCAATAATCTGGCTATGGTACAACTCCCATCTGAATCACCTAGAATTCTAAAAGTAGCCCTTAAATTTATCTCACCTTCTGAAGTGATGTGATGGTATAGGAAGACACTCTTATTAAACAGATGAGTCAGATAGTCAAGAACGGTTGAGCTCAAATAAGGAGAAGTCAATTGTGGCACCATTTAGACCTGACATCCATATTCATAGACAACTTTAACCCCTTTGTGTGGCAGAGAAGAGTTAAAAATATATATAGGTTCTTAGTGGTTTTTTTTTTTTTTTCATATATGCACTTTTAAAGACACTTTGGGGGATCCTTATGTAGCCAACCTAACCTTAAGTCACAAACATTTACATTTTGGAACTCCACTGATTGGTCCCCATTCACCCCACCCCTAGGTCCCTTGGCTGTTCTTTCCTGCCTGCCCTGTGCCTCAGGAGACTAATGCACGTAGAACACAACCACTCATGGATGCAGGGTTCTCTCTGCTCCCTGGTGGAGATCAGAGGGCCTGGCATCTCTTCCCTAGGATCCGTTCCCAGATTCTGGTTGTGACATGGCAATTCCATCTATGGCCACAGATGGTGATTTGCTGTTGCTGGATTGTTACATTTTCAGACATTTTTGTGAGTCAGTTGTAAAACACAGCCAGCCTTAAAAAAAAAAAAAAAAAAAAAAAAAAAAAAGGATGTAAGTTTATAATTACGTGATTATACTAAAATGATAGGTATTGAAAATCTATCCGTTTTTAATTATTTTACTATTATCTGTGCTTTTGAGGTTACTTGCATTTATTGTGTCTGTATGATGGAGATATACAATGGCGTGTTACTCTGCATCTCTTCCCAAACCCAAGTTCACCACCTTCACATTAATAGTTGGAAACTGGCTGTGGTGAAAATATTTAGTTCGTAAAAATCAGCAAATATTACAAGTAGGCCATTTTTTTTTTCTCCCTGAAATGTTAACCGTTTTCCAGAAAGCACACTGCAGCAAGCCACAGCCACTGTGTATGGCCCCTCTTCTGCCACCCCAGCTACCACTAGGCTCTGGGACACTGTATCCTCCCAGTAGGTCTTAAGGCCCAGGGAAAATGAAATTTTCTATTTACTATTAACATCTGGATTCTTGTTGGTCCTCTGAACCTCTAGCTGTACCTCTCAGAATGGCCCTTTCATAACACTCTTCAGCTAAACCCTTTGGAAGGCACCATCTGTTTCTTCCTACGTGCCTGAGGGACACAGAACCTTCCTCACAGACCAGCGTTTCCAGAAGTACAATTGGAAGAAGACAAATGCAATGAAACATAGATGATTTCTACATCCAAGAAGATGCACTGGTCAAATAAGTTTAGGAAAGACTAAGTCTAGCAAAAATAGAATTATTTCTTGACTCCAGGACATCTCAAAGACTTTAATGTAGATAATATGTATGATGAATCTACCTTAAGCTTTCTTGGACGCCTTTTCTGTAAAGCATTGATCACAGTTAATTTCCCAAGAAACACTGCCATGGAGTTAATTTAGAAATAAAGTTTTGGTCCTACCTTGAAATTGACCTAAAATGGAAGATTCTTCAATAATCTGCCTCACGTGCTTACATATATTTTGACTAATAGATAGATGTCACCAGTTTTACAAGTACATACTAATATCTCTTCTCTCTACTGACATTGAAAAAGGAGTCTTCTGTATATAAGTAAAAAAATTAAATGCCTAAAGATTACCCTTATGAGCGGTGAAAAATCAATTCAAGCCATTTTGGATGGGAGTATTTTTAAACGTACGAAGACTTCATGACGACTGTGGATGAGTACTTGAAACAGTATATTTCACGGTATGATCTGGGAGTCAGAAACTGTTGATTCACCCCCAGATTTAATGACTCCAAATTGCTGATTTTGTGTTTTCATGTGTATGCTTTAGCTATTTCTTAGTCTTTCTCTCTCTGTCAGGTTGTCAGCCTTCATTGCTTACAGTTGTCAATGTGTCTAATTCCAGTTTCCATTTTGCTTCTCATCTTCTCTTACATGGGAAGCCAGATATTCTCACTAGTTAAAATTGTGTATACAGTAAGTGTCGGAGGCATATTCCTGGTATTTTAGGTTGATAAGGTTATCAGATAAATGGATTCCACACAGGAGACACTGTATCAAATTCAGCCTAAATTTAAGCTAAACAGAACTACGTTGAGTCTGTTTGTCATAAATATGTATAATGTAAATTTGAAATGTCAAGTAATAAACCCCAAGAAACAGGATATATTTTATGAAAATTAACCCTGTAACCTACAGTTTTCATTTTCACAAGAAATTTGTGGAAATAAAAACCACTCTTTGTGTTTTTGGTGAAGCTACGTTATTTCCTTGACATCCATTTTGTGGGTTTTGTGTCAGACAAATTAATTCTGAAGGAAAAATAAATGTTCACTTTCTGCCTTTTTATTGTTTGGCTCTTCAATCCAGGATTAAAATCATCTCTGTAGGATGACAACTCAGAAAACCCAAACATCTGAAGGAGGAAGAACACAAAAATCACAAGAGAAGCCCCAAGGAGCTCTGAAAAGGCGCTCGCCGGAGGCAACACACACTTACACAAGCCTCCATAATGCATGAAGCTACGGAGGATCTTTGCAGTGGCTCACGGGAGGCCTACTTACATGGATTCTGTTACAGATGCTAACCACATTTTGAGTCAGACAGAGTGGAGTCTGATGTTAAATAAATAAATTTGTCCTCATGAAAAAGCATTTCATCCAGTCTGGAGCAGTCATCGGGTGACTCAGAACCTTGAAGCTGCCTTTGGACTTGTTGGAGGTTGGCCCTTAGTCCATCTAAGGGCTTCTCAGGCATGGTCTGGCTTCTAGAGAGGTGTCTATTTTTGCTCAATGGTGAGAATGTATAGTTGCTTGTGCGCGCGCGCGCGCGTGTGCACACACACACACACACACACTTTTGCTTTGTTTTGTTTTATATACTATGGGAAGAACTTTGAAAACACTTCAATTTGTTGAAGAAGATTGCTTCTTTAGCCAGGTGCCTTGGCACATGCCTGTAATCTTGGCAGCTCGGGAGGCTGAGGCAGGAGGATTGTGAGTTAAAAGCCAGCCTCAGCAAAAGCGAGGTGCTTAGCAATTCAGTAAGACCCTGTCTCCGAATAAAATACAAAATAGGGCTGGGGATGTGACTCAGTAGTTGAGTGCCCTGAGTTCAACCCCTGCTACCCCTCAAAAAAAAAAAATTGCTCCTTTAAAGGTTTATGTTCACCTACTATGTGAAAGAAACCTAATTTAGACTAACCCCAAAGAAACTTGAGTTAGGGATGGCTTGAATGGTAGTATTAATTATAATGACTGCACTACCATTATCAGGTTTCTATTATCAGCAGTGTACCAGCTCCTTTATATTCTTCATTATTCATAATTCTCAATGCAGCCCTGTGTTGGCCCCATTTTATAGTAAGTAAACTAACAGAGAAGTATGTCGGTTTCTCCAAGTCGACAAATCAGCAAACTTGTAGAGCTGGAATTAAAACTTCAGGTCCATTATTTGACTCATTTGCTCCTCTGAAGGACTTAATTGGCCCCTCTCTCTGCATATCACACTCTAGCCGTGTGACTTGAAGAACTAAACACCTCCGGTCTGGGTTGTAGCCAGGTCTCTTACCTGGTTCTTCCCATCCAACATCTGATGGTTGTATTGTGGCTCTTCCCAGCCTCCTGAAGCTGAATTCATTTTCATTAAGATCCCAGGATGGCCAGGCGCGGTGGCGCACGCCTGTAATCCCAGCACTTTGGGAGGCTGAGGCAGGAGGATCGCGAGTTCAAAGCCAGCCTCAGCAATGGGGAAGCACTTAGCAACTCAGTGAGACCCTGTCTCTAAATAAAATACAAAAAAGGGCTGGGGATGTGACCCAGTGGTCAAGTGCCCCTGAGTTCAATCCCCGGTACCACACACACACACAAAAAAAGATCCCAGGATGAAGCCTGGCAACAGGACTTCCAGGACCGAGCTCCACAACCTTTCTGTCCTTATCGCCTCTTACCACATTCCTGCACTTCAGCCACCCTGAAGCACTTGACCTCTCTGTGTCCACCTCAGATTCACCCTATCTGAGGTGCCATTTTCTCTGCCTGCAATGTCTCCCTCCAAGTCCACATATGTACATTTTACCAGCCTATCACGGTCCAGGTGCAGAGCCTCCTCTTCCACGAAACCCCACTGAGGGAAATGACCTTTTCCTCCTTGAAACTCCTGTCAGTCTCCACAGACATTTCTCATGGGCTTTATCACCCACTACCTGGGGCACTAATTTTTACTGACCATTTCTCATCTTCACATATTATAGGGGACTGTGGGAACATGTCTGTCTTAGATGCCTCAGAACCCTCATGCTCATATTAACCATATAGTAGGCATTTAATAAATAACTATTCCATGAATGTAGAGATTGGTTTTTTACTCCTAATAGAGCTTTTCCTTTATTAAATATAACAGACAAAAGAAAATCATGTATAGCACAATGAATTATCACGAAATAAACATATTCATTAAACCATGACCCAGGTCAAATTGAACATCAAATGTACCTCCAGGAGCCCCCTGTCATTGCTCCCCTAATTATTCCCTCCTCTCCCCCAGATTTAGGCACTATTTTAACTTCTAATAACATGGATTCTTTATGCCTTTTTTTTTTTAAACTTTATACAGTGTAATCATACACGTGTGTTTTTTGGTGTGTGGCTTCTTTAGCTCCATAGGTATTTTTATAAGATTCATCCAAGTGGTTGAATGTGAATGTACTTCTTATTTTCATTGCTTAATAATTTTCCACTGTATAAATATAACCCGGTTCACTTATTCATTCTACTCCTCATGGACATTGTGGTTGGAACACTGGGTCTCAGTGAACATTCCAGTCTGGGAACTGTTACAAATAACAACACTCTTCTGTGGTGTTTGCATTTTAGTAATGATGATGGTGTTCAGTTTAACACTGTCCAAATTTATTTTAGGGTAAATAGTAACATATATGAGTAATTACAATGTGTCCAATTTTGTGTAAGAAATTAATGCTATCAATATAAGTCAAGGGTCCCCGAAATAGAAAACCACTCTCCGACTGGTTTGCATACCAGGGCATCTGGGAGTCAGTGAGGGAATGAGTGTGAATATGGGAGTCACCAAGGTGCCTGATAGATATGCTGTGCAGCAAACCACGCTGCATGCCATTCAGGGCACTTACCCAACTGACGGCTGTTGAAGCGAGTCACATACTGTTTTGACTTCTTTGGTGAAGGAGAGGTTCCCGCCCAAGAGGTATGGAAATGGCTGAATACAGAATACCCAGGTGTGCAGAGGAGATCTGTAGGGCTCAGTAAGCACACACAGGCCCGTCCTGGGAGAGCACTGAACTCCCTGCAGAGCCACACGGGACTGTGCTCAGGAACAAAAGTCCAGGGGCTGAGGCAGGCTTCCTGGTATCAGGGAGGTGGAGTGGACCCCTACTTCCCCCAGGAGGACGTGATTGGCTTGCTGAAGCGATTCTACAGGGTGGAAGGGAAACAAAACCCACAACTTAGCCAGGCGTGGTGACGCGCGCCTGTAATGCCAGCACTTGGGAGGCTGAAGCAGGAAGATCGCAAGTTCAAAGCCAGCCTCAGCAATGGCGAGGCACTTAGCAATTCAATGAGACCCTGTCTTTAATAAAATACAAAAAAGGGCTGGGGATGTGGCCTAGTGGTTGAGTGCCCCTGAGTTCAATCCCCAGTACCAAAAAAAAAAAAAAAAAAAAAAAAAAATCCCATGACTCAGGATAAGAAGGAATTGTGCCCTGTCCTCTTGGCAAGGAGGGTTTTGGGGTGAGGGAACCTTATTGAAGGGGAAGGAACTTGAAGCTAGGCTACCTGAGGCCCTCCCAATTTCATTTGATGCCAAGGCTGCAAATAATATCGGGCTTCACATGAGGCCTTACATGTCACATGGACATGAAGAGCAAGGGTTCCATCAAATCAGAGAGGAAGACCCAGGATGTGAGCAAATACTGTTGCAAAAGGCAGCAGAAGAGAACATTTCCGGACCCCAGAGAAAAGGTTTTTGAGGGCAATTTTAATTTTTAAAACTTTCCAGTGATTTTCATTATTGCCTTTCCAGGTCTATCTAAAGGATTTGTCTCCTCCTTCCTGCCCCATGATCAAAAGAGCCTAGGTAAGTTCTGTAAGCGCTGAGTATAACTAATTTCAAGTTCTAAGAATGGTGTCTGTCTCTGTGTGTTTGTGTGTCTGTGTATGTGTGTGATAGGGAATTTCAAATGTAGTTTTTCAGTTGAATACCGTGATGGATTTGACAACATATCTTAATGCCCTTGTTACAGGAACTTTTTCACATTATAACAATACTACTATTTTCTCTCCTTGGTTTTGGTCTCAGACATGGTCTGTAAGCTCATGGAGGGCAGACGTCAAATATTATTCATCTTTATACTTTCCCAGGACCTAGAGGAGTGTCTGGTTTGAAAATGAGTCTCACTTCAGTATCTAGGTCATAGGATCCTGCCATGAGATGCTTAGCAAATGCTTGTCACAGGAGAACAATGAGAGTGTAACTGTGTTACCCAAAGTGTGATCCTTGGACTGGTAGTATTGGCACCCTCTGGGTGCTATTAGAAATGCAGACCTTCCTGAGCTACCCCTGACCTACTGACTCAGGAGACCCTCGGGTAATTCATATTCTCATTGAAGTGTAGACACACTGATGTGGTAGTGCCCCTCAGCATGTGAAGTATCCCTGTCACCAGGATTGCTTCTAGAATGTCTTGGGAAGTTTACTGAAAACAAGAGAGAGAGAGAGAGAGAGAGAGAGCTGAAGGAGCTGACTAGTCTTCCCTTCACCCCATCTACCCCACTCCAGTGTAATTGAAAACTAATTGACCAAGACCCGCAAATTTCATCAGAGTATGCATTTAATTTCTTCCTTTAAACAAGAAAGAAAGAGAAAATGGCTTGGGAAATGGAGACAGGAAAAGAAGGAGACGTGAAGAAACACTCTTGGTCCTTGCACACTGGGATGCAATCCTGCCCTACGATGTCCCCACGTGTGGGATTTGATCCTCATAAAGGGAGGAAATCTCAATAGGCTGGCTTCTCATTTCCATTTACATTCTTCTTTATGCCTCAATTTTATGGTTTTGTTTTGATATCATAGGGGTTGGCTTCACTGTATTCAGTGTCTAACCAGAAACTTGCTGGCGGGACATAATTAGAGGAGGGGAGAAGTAAGAAAACAAAGAGCTTGGAGCCTTTCCCTTTGGGGGAGGGGGGAGGTACTCAGGCAGCTACTCACAGGCTGGCTTTTCTTTTGCCTAAATCCCAGTCTTCTAAAGCAAAAGTGTACCATTTACCACTTATTGCCATTCTAGTCAGTGACGGATGGTATATACAGTGGTGGTTTCATAAGACTTTATTGTCTAGTGACACTGTAGCTGTCTCAGATTGTGTAAGTACACACTATGACGTTCACCCAGTGATAAAATCACATAATGACATGTTTCTCAGACTGTATCCCTATCACTAAGTGACACGTTACTGTGTATCTGTGACTTGTTTTGCTCATGATAAGGTCATTCCTTAAAAGAGCAAGAAACCACAGCATGACGATCCCAAAAGCCCTAAAACAACTCTGAAATATGGACATTGCTGAGCTTAGCTTATTGATATTAAAACTGAGGTCATGAGGTATTAAGTAATTTGTGAGTCCCAGTGCTAATAAGGGCCAAAATTAGTGCTCTTTTTAAATTAGTACTTGAACTTAGCTCAAAGATGAGCTAATTTTGGATGCCCAATTTTTTCAGGTGCTCAGGTTTTCAGTCATTTCCACCCCCTGATAGGCCTCAGAGAAGTCTTAATCGTGGCTGAATCAGACCTAAACTTTAATCAGACCTAAACTCACTATTTTTATTCTTTTGACTTATTTGCATTTTCCATGGGAATCTCTGTATGTATGTGATAGGGAATTTCAAATAACAAATGTTGGAAGCCTCCATGCACCCCAGGCCTCATCATCAGGCGGATGGTTACACAGGACTGGTTACAACTCCCTCTGACCCCTACCATATTCTTGAGAATATTTCAATTACTGGACAAATATTTAGCATGTGTTTTAGTCAGTTTTTTTGCTTCTATGACAAAAAGACCTAACAAGAATGATTTTAGAGGACAAAGGTTTATTTGGGGGTCATGGTTTCAGAGGTCTCAGTCTGTAGACAGCTGGCTCCATTGCTTTGAGCTCAAGATATGGCAGAAGAGTGTGGTAGAGGAAAGCAGTTCAGGATATGGCCACCAAGAAGCAGAGAGAATTCCACTCAACAAGGTCAAAATATATACCCCAAAGGCACACTCCTGGAACCCATCTCCTACAGCTACACCCTACCTGCTACGGCACACCTACCACCCAGTTAATCCCCATCAGCAGATTAATGCACTGATTAGGTTAAGACTCTCATAACCTAATCATTTCACTTCTAAACTTTCTTGCATTATCTCAAACATGAGCTTTTGGGGGACACCTTATATTTAAACCATAGCAGTATGATATTAGATAACTGGTTAGCATGAAGTCTATGTAACATTTATATGAAAAAGAAGTGTTTCAAATTCTTCTGAGAATCCTTAGGTGAATAATCATAACCAAAACTATTCCTCTTACACTTTTTTTTTCTGTGAACAGCCCAATCATAGATGTATACCTGTTCCTTTCCTACCATTCAGCGGGCTGAGTTGGTGAATTAGCCAAAAAAGAAAATCACCTTGGGACCCCTCAACTATATCTCTTTATCTTTGCTGGTCCAGGCCTACCTCTGTTGGTATGGATTTTCATTCTGAGAAGACCAGGCCCATCAGAAGCTGTAATCTGCCTACCCATCATCTATCCAAGGCACTGTTATTATTTAAAACTATTTAATATCATTAGAAAAAATGAGACTACTAAATTTTTCTGATGCTAACATGCTCATTTGAGGGTTTCTGTACATATGAGAGTCACCCCATGTTTCCTCTTTTACTTAGATAACAGCCCAAGTTTGCTGTCTGCCTTCTTAGGCTTGTAATCTCTGGCCCAATCTATAGCAAGATCAGACATGAGGAGACCAATTAAGAATTGCATTGCAATAGTCTGGACAAGAATTGCTGAGGTACTGAACTAGGACAGAGGTAGGATGGAGGCAGCAGGGATTCCAGAAATGATAAGGTGCAGAGTTGGCAGGACTTGGTGAGCATGTGGATCTAAGGGTGAGAGAGAGTGCTAAGAATGGCGGTCCCGCTCCAAGAAACAAAACCAAATGGGGAGAGAGAGAGCGAGAGTCAGAGAAAAAGAGAGAGAGAGAGAGAGAGGGAATGAAATCAGATCCTAGGAGAAAATATACTGTTGAATTTGGAATGTGCTTTTTGAAGTATTTGTGCGCAGTGTGCACATTTAAGTGGAGATTTCAATAAGCAATTGGGTACATGAGTCAAAATCTGGTCAGAGGCCATGACTTAAGATACAAATATGGAAACCAGTAGTTCATAGGGGGTCATTAATATTATGAAAGTGGTTGAGATTATCCAGGGGAATGAGGCAGAGTGGAGATAGCCAGAGAATGAGCAGAGAGCCCTGATGAACCAAGATGTCCCTGCGGAACACAGAGGACAAAGGTTTGTAAAAGACTAAAAATTAAAAAAAAAAAAAAAAAAGACCAGAAAATGAAAAGGAGATTCGGGATAATTTGTATAAAGGTCAGCTGTTATATAATAATATTCCTTTTAATTGATAGGATTGTTATGCTTACAATGGAAAAGTGGTTTATAAATTGTAAAGGACTCCTAGAAGTGTAGGATAATTTTGTAAGTTTGTAACTTGCTTTTATTCATGTAGTATTTTATAAATGGACACACACATATTTGTGCATATACATAAATATATATATACACACTTAGATGATAGTGATATACACACACATACACGTATATATACATATACATATATATAAATATAATGATTCAAAAGCACTGGAGATTAAACAAAAACGGAAAAATTTTAGAGGGCATTTGGAACCTCAGCAGGTGAGAATTGAAGCAGGAAGCCACAGTGTTATTGGTTTAAGGCATTAGAGGATGCAGTATGGGGCTAAAAGAGTGGATGGAAAATTCTGAAAAGGAGGCACATACAAAGGGGAAGCCCCCAGATCAGCTGGCAAACTCTCTTTAAATGCGTGGATGACCTGGAGGCATGAAGGAGGTGCCAGTTTTCTCATTAGAACACAGCACTCAGAAATCTGAAAAAGCAGGGCAGAATTTTAGCTATTGTCCAACACCGGAGTAACAGACTTTGGAGATTATATCCTACCAGTTTGGTGGCTCTAGTAGGATATAAGCAGGTTTTTTTTTTTTTCTTGCTGTCTTTTATACCTTTTATTTTGAAATAACAAATTCACAGGAAGTTGTAAAAATAGGTCTTATGTACTTTTCACTCGATTTTTCTCCATGGTTAGATCTTACAAAATTATAGTACAATTATCAAAACCAAAATATTGGTATTATCAGTTCTGTGCTATTTTATGACATGTGGATTCACATAACCACTACTGCAGTCAAGATACAAACTATTCCATCACCACAGAGATGTTCATCATGCTATCCCCTATAGTTATGCCCATCCTCCCCTACCATACCTAACCCCTGGCAATCACTACCATGTTACCAGCCTAATTTTCTCATTTTTAGAGCATTTATACAATATGCAATATTGTTGCCGCCTGAAGCGCTTGGAGCAACGGAGTCGCGGGAAGAAGTTCAGAGGCAAACTGGAGACAAACAGCTTTTTATTCTGATAACTTTTCTCTCTGGTTCTAACAACGACTAACACACGCCACACACACCACCAAAATGGCGCTGACCCGATCAGCAATTTCGGCCAAGTCACTTGAGATCCCGGGACAAGTCCCGTGAGACTACGGAAGGCGACAATGCCCAAATCTCTACGGCTCATAGTCAACCGCAATTTAAGCCATCTCCCCAAACAGGGCTCCTACACAATATATTATACAATTATACAATATGTGAGGTTTTGAGTTTGGTTTTTCTTTTTCTCCCTCAGCAAAATGTTCTTGAGATCCACCCAGTGGTTATGTGTATCAGCAGTATTCTACTGGGTGGCTGAAATGCAGTTTGGTTTGCCCTTTGCCTAAGGAAGGATATATTGGTTGTTTCCAATCTTTGGTTACTACATATACAGATTGTATGTGTGTGGATTTTTTTGCACACCTAAGTTTTGATTTCTGTGGAATACAATTTTATTTTTGTGGCGTGCAATTGCTAGTTAAGACTTTCCTTTTGAAATGCCATAAGGACTATGATTTCGTAGTAAAATCTATGCCCCAAGACTAAGGAAAGGCTTTGAAGTTTAGGGAAAAATGAGAAGATTACTCATAAAGCTTAAAACTGTGTCCTTACATGCTCATGGGGAATGATTAGTAATAAACCTCCCTGCAAGAAAGCAAGACACAATCAAAACATAACCCCCACCTCTTCAAAGGAAAATAACAGAAACACAATTTCTTACCATATATTATCCACAGTGTCCAGTATACAATGAAAACTTGCTAGGAACAAAAATAAAAACAAGAAATAGGTCAACACAAGCAGCTTCTGATAACTAATAAGTTTGAATTAGCAGAAGAAAGCTAAAGCAACCATTGTAACCATTCTCAACAATTTAAATAAAAAGATATACACAAAAAGTGACTAGAATTGACATCTAAGTGAAAATGTTTAAAAAGACATCCTAGAAACAATACATATAACATATGAAATGAGAAATTTATTAAATAAATTTAAGAACAGATTGGACACAGTGGAAATATTGGTGAGCTTGAAGAAAGACCAACAGAAACAATAAAATCAAAATTATAGAAAAAAAGTCTGAGAAAAACAAAATGATCAGACTCAGTGACATGTGGGACAATCCCCAAAAGCCTAATACACACTTAATTGATATTGAAGATGGAAAAGAGAGAGTAAGAAGCAGAAGATCTACTTTAAGATAGAGTGGCTAAAATATTCCTAAATTTGGTGAAAAATGACACACAGGTCCAAGAAACTCAACGGAACACAAGGAGAATAATGCAAAGAAAATTGCACACAAATATACCATCATCAAACTGATGAAAACCAGATAAAGAAAAAAATTTGAAAGCAACAAGAGTGGGAAAAGACACACTACTCTTAATAGCAATGTGCATGATGGCTGGTTTCTTATTAGAAGCAAGGACCATAGAAAAAGTGGACATGACATCTTTAAGGTGCTGGAAGAAAAAAGATAAAGCTGCTTTCAAACCAGCAAAAATAACTTTTAAAACTGAAGAAGAAAGGTTGGTTGTGTGTCCTCGCTAAGGATATAGAAGATTTTAGCAACACTGTTAGCCACCTTGATTTCTGATCTACTTGAATGTCACTTCCCAAGATAGCAGAACTCAATTTCAAATGCACATGAAATGCTCACCAAGATAGATCATGTGCAAGGCTACAAAATAAGTCTCAATAAATTTCAAAAGATTGAAAAATTTGTTATTTTTTATTTCAAGAGAACTAACATGGAGATCCATAACAATAGAATGTTTGAAAGATCCAGGCATGGTAGCATACACCTGTGATCCCACCTACTTGGGAGGCTGACACAGGAGGATTGTTCAAGACCAGGCTGTGCAACTCTAGAGAGAATCTGTCTCAAAATAAATTTTAAGAAAGGGCTATAGGTACAGCTCAATGATATAGCAGTTACTTAGCATGACTGAGGCCTTGGGTTCAATTCCCCAGTACTGCGAAAAATAAAATATCTAAAAGAAAAAAGGCTAGAATGTTTAGAAATCAAACAACATATTTTTATTCCATGTGACAAAGAAGAAATATCAAGTGAAATTATAAAATATTTTGAACTAAATGTCAAAATTTAGAGATGTACCTTAAGAAGTACAAAGCTTTTGGGAAAAGAAATATCAAGCTTTCTGAGAGAATTTTTGCATTTAAATAAATGCAAATTCATGAATTAGAAGACTCAGTAAGATGTCAGTTCTTTTCCCAATTTGACCTATAGATTCAATACATCTTTATCAAAATTAAAAAAAAAATGTTTTTTGAAAAAAGTTGATGCTAAACTATGTGGTAAAACTCAAAGGCTGTAAATATGAAAATAACTTGAAACAAAAGGGAATCTCACACCACAAGAGTTACTATAAAATGGTCGTAAAGTAGAGATTCCTTTTTTTTTTGCATAGAAATAGACAAAGAGATGATTAGAACAAAAGAGTTCAATGGAACAGAATAGAAAATCTAGAAAAAGGCACATAAACACATAAATACAGTCAACTGATTTTCAACATAGACAATTCAGTAGAAAAAGGAAAACGTTTTTCAACAAGTGGTACTGGCACATGTGATTAAATGTAAGTTAAATGTGTCTAGATGCAATTATAGTTGATTTTGAATTGTGTCTATAGTTCTCTAATTTTTTTACAATAAAATTATTGTCCTTTATAAAGTAGGATATTCAAATTTTTTCAGTTCATTTGTCAACAATTTGGTCTTATATTCTTCAAATACTAGCATACCTTTGACCTCCTCTCACACAGATGAGGAACTGAGGCATGGCATTCCCCAGTGGGGAAGCTGGTCATGAACCAGAGGCTCCACCTCATGGGGTCAGCCTCTGTACACCTCCTGAGCCCTCTCGTCTTCTCCAGTCTTACTCCAAGACCCCCCCCACCTCCCACATAGGCTTATACAAATGGGTGGCTTCTTCAACCTCAGTGTCCATAAAATTATACATGTCTGAAGGAGCCTATAATCAAGGAGATAGCTAAAGATTGCGGTTAGCTGAGAGCCATAAAAGATGTTCTAGTTTCCACCTGATATTAATACATTATTCAAAGAATCTTTGTATGCCCGTGAACACTGCGTGACGCACCTGTAAGCTCGAGCTGTAAGCACGTGTCCTTGTTAAAGCTATATGTATATAACTGGGTGAGGTTCGTTAGTGTGTGTGGGGAAGAAGAAGGTGGTGGTTGGAGTTAGAGCATTTGGAGTGATTGCTGGAGCTGGAGAGAGGAGAAGAATAAAAGACATTTTTTCATTTTCATCCTGCCTCTGAATTTTCCTGTGGCGTTCGCTGCTCCAAGCGACTTCCGCTTCAGGCAGCGACAGGTGGTGGCCTGTACGGGGAATTCGGCGGCAAGGTAAGAAAAAAGAAAATTTAAAAAGATGGGAGCAAATATAACAAAAAGTCGGTTTATAAAAGCCATGAATGAAATTTTTGATATTGAGAACTCAGAGGATAGTGAGAAAAGTGAACAAGAAAGCATATCCTCTGACTCAGTGGAGACCAGCAAGGAGAGTAGGAATGTAAATTCAAAAGTAAGATCTGCAAAAGCCATCAGAAGCTTAATAAAATTAGCTGAGGAGTATGTACTCTCCTTAGAAACTGAAACTCAGGATACTAGTGAAAGTAATAATAGTAACAAGGAGCCAAACCATGAAAGTACAGTCTCCTCTACTGAGCCGGTTAGGAATTATGAAGCTAGTAGTGAAGAGGAATCAAAAAGCGATTCGGAGAGCACAGTCTCCAATAAAAAGAACAAAAAGAAATTAAAAAAGAGAAAAGACCGTCAAATAGAGGAACCACTAGCGCCCTCTGCTCCTTCATGGATAGAATCCCTAACGGAAACAATAAAGAGTATTGATCAGAGTATACGTGCCCTTGAGGTAGAAATTGGCGGCCTTTCAGAGCGCTTATACGCTCTCGAACAACATAGACCGCAGGAGCACCTAGAACTGCCAGTATTTCAAAATGAACAGGGACAAAGATATCATGAGTTCCTAGACTTTAAAACAATAAAGAATTTTAAAGAGGCGGTAATGACCTATGGGCCTCAAGCTCCGTTCACATTAAGTATGATAGAGTCACTTAACACCCTAACCTTAGCCCCCTCGGATTGGAAAAGTCTATGCAGAGCGGTACTAAGTGGGGGACAATACCTAATCTGGAAAACTCAATTCCAGGAACTTTGTTCAGAAATAGCAAAGAGAAATGCTGCAGCAGGTTTCCCTCAACGCAATATAGATATGCTCACAGGGGAGGGTGAGTTCGCCGAACTACAAAATCAGCTACAATACGATCCAGGTGTGTATGCCCAGATACACACTGCAGCTGTGAAAGCCTGGAAGACAATCTCAGGCACAGGGGATCTGCAAGGCAGCCTATCAAAAGTTATACAAGGGCCTAACGAACCTTACGCTGATTTTGTAGATAGGCTCTTAAAAACAACATCTAGAGTTTTTGGAGAAGTCGAGCAAGCTATGCCCCTAGTTATCCAATTAGCATACGAGAACGCTAATAAATATTGCCAGGATGCAATAAGGCCATGGAGAAGTAAAAAAGACTTATCAATTTATATCAGACTGTGCAAAGACATTAACGAGGCTGTTATCACAGGCAACGTAATTGCTGCAGTGATGAAAAATTCCTCCCCTCAAAATTCCCAAAGGTTTCAACCTAGAACAGGATATTCCAGACAAAATTATTATAATCAACCAAGATATGCTAAGCAATATCCCCCAAGGGTAATAAAATCAAATTCATACCGTGCTCCAGGCCGATGCCCCAGATGCAAAAAAGGTATACATTGGGCCAATCAATGCCATTCTAGATATGATATATATGGAAATGATTTATCAAGGATTTCAAAAAACGGGGCACGGGGCCCAATGCCCCAGGGCCCACAAATGTACGAGGCACTAGAGGAGGAAGGCCCTCAGATTCAAATGATTCCTCGTCACAGTCCCTCCTACCCATTAACTCCCTTATCAGAGGGACAAGAGGAAGTGCAGGATTAGATCTCTGTTCTACTGCCCGGATGGTCCTGACACCTGAAATGGGGGTTCAGTTGATTCCTACGGGAATCAGGGGACCTCTCCCTTCAGGAACTGTGGGACTAATCCTTGGGCGTAGTTCCAAAAGTTTATTAGGCTTTAATGTTATACCAGGGGTTATTGATTCAGATTATAATGGAGAGATTAAAATAATGCTAAGTACACACAGGGGCATCATCTCCGTAAATCAAGGAGACAGAATCGCACAGCTGCTCCTCATTCCCAGTCTCCATAATTCTTTTAAAAGCATGCCACAAAATAGAAATAGCAGAGCATTCGGTTCCACTGGTTCAGGACCTATGGCTTTCTGGGTCCAGGACTGTTCACGGAGGCCTATGTGCAAATTAAAAATTCAAGGTATAGAGATGGAGGGGCTGATTGATACAGGAGCTGACTCTTCCATCATAAATCTACAACAATGGCCTAAGCACTGGCCTCTACAGAAAGCCTCAACCAGTTTAAGAGGCTTGGGATACAGTAATACCCCAGCTCAAAGTGCTGTAATCTTAAATTGGCAAGACAATGAAGGCCATACAGGAACATTCAAACCCTATGTTTTAAACAGCTTGCCAGTTACCCTATGGGGAAGAGATATCTTACATCAAATGGGGCTACACCTAGCGACCAAGCCTGCAGGTGTTAAGAATAAAAATCCTACTCATAATAAAAAAGGCAAAGGACATTTTTTCTAGGGGCCACTGAGAAAACAATTTTAAAAATACCATGGCTCTCTAATAAGCCAGTTTGGGTCCCTCAGTGGCCCCTATCCAAAGAAAAATTGCAAGCGGCCCATCAATTAATTAAAGAACAATTAGAAGCAGGACACATAGAGCCTTCCACCTCTCCCTGGAATTCTCCCATATTTGTAATCAAGAAAAAATCAGGAAAATGGAGACTATTACAAGATCTAAGACAAATTAACAAAACAATGCAAATTATGGGCCCTACTCAACCTGGACTTCCTAATCCTGTAGCTATTCCAAAAAACTATTACCTTATAACCCTTGATATAAAGGACTGTTTCTTTTCCATTCCCCTACATCCTTTGGATGCCCCCAGGTTTGCTTTTTCAATTCCTTCTATTAATAATAATGGCCCTGATAAAAGATATCAATGGAAAGTATTGCCGCAGGGAATGGCAAATAGCCCTACACTGTGCCAACTATATGTGGACAGAGCTATACAGCCCATTAAAAACAAATATCAAGACCTTATGTGTCTACACTACATGGACGATGTTTTATTAGCTCACCCTAATCAACAAATCTTATTTAATATATTTAGTGAAATAACAAAAAATCTAAAAAAATATGGATTATATATAGCAGAAGAAAAAGTTCAAAGCAGATCACCTATACTATATTTAGGCTTTAAAATCATGGATACTTTTGTTAAACCCCAAAAAATTCTAATAAGTAAAGAACATTTGACCACCCTCAATGATTTCCAAAAATTACTGGGTGACATTAATTGGCTTCGCCCTACACTAAGCCTCACTACTGGACAATTAAAACCCTTATTTGACATCCTTCGTGGGAACCCTGACCCATCCTCACCTCGAACATTAACTCCTGAGGCCAGGAGAGCTCTAAAATTAGTAGAACAGGCCATTGAAAGATCCCATTGCGATAGATTTGATTTTGCACAACCACTAATATTGATTATTATTCCTTCACAATATACTCCAACAGGAGTATTTTGGCAACAGGGACCTATATTATGTATACATTTGCCTGTCTCTCCTAAAAGTACAATTGAGTCTTATACCTCCACGGTGGCTAAACTTATTCTTCAAGGACTTAAAACCTCTACTAAAATATTTGGAATTCATCCCGCTACTATTATTACTCCTTATTCATCGTCACAGGTTGAATATTTGTGCTTCAATGATAATGATTGGGCTATAGCTAGATGCTCTACTTCTGCAAATTTTGACAATCATATTCCTAAATCTCCTATACTGTCCTTTTGTATCAATCATCCTATCATATTCCCACAGGTAATAAAAAATCAACCCATTCCTAAAGCATTTAATGTATTTACAGATGGATCCTCTAACGGTACTGCTGCAGTAGTCACTCAAAATGAAAAAATGATTCATATCACTAATCAAAAATCAGCTCAATTAGTGGAACTCGAAGCTATAATAATAGCTCTGGAAAATTTTAAAGAACAGCCTATGAATATTTTTTCAGACAGCCATTATATTGTACATGCTGTCCCAAAATTGGAGCTAGCAGGTCCAATAGCACCACATACTCCAGCTTTTAAATTGTTTTCTCAAATCCAAAATCTCCTATGGCAACGAAAAGAACCTTTATTTATAGGTCACATAAGAGCTCACACTAATCTGCCTGGTCCTCTCCATGAAGGTAATCAAAAAGCTGACGCCCTCACTAAAACAATATTTATATTTACTACAGTACAACAAGCTACTTTATTTCATTCCCAGTTCCACGTTAACAGCACTACCTTAAGACAAAGATTTAAAATCACAAAAGAACAAGCTCGTAGAATTGTAAAAGAATGTCCATCTTGTGTAACACTCTTGCCCAATCCACATTATGGGGTTAACCCACGAGGTTTGATGCCCAATCATTTGTGGCAGATGGATGTCACACATGAGCCAAGTTTTGGAAAATTACGATTTATTCATGTCACCATAGATACATGCTCAGGCATGATTTTTGCTTCTTTACATTCCGGAGAAAAAGTTAAAGATACTATATCTCATTGTCTGCAAGCTTTTGCTGCATTGGGCATCCCCAAAATGCTTAAAACAGATAATGGCCCTGCATATACATCCACATCCTTCAAACAATTTTGTACAAAGTTCAATATTATCCACAAAACAGGTATCGCTTATAATCCTCAGGGACAAGGAATAATTGAAAGAGCAAATCGGACACTTAAAAATATGTTACTAAAGCAAAAAGATGGAAACTGGAAAAATCCTAAGGACAGATTGGCAGTTGCCCTGTCCCCCTAAATTTCTTAACTTTAGATTCTAATGGACATTCGGCTGGAGATAGACACTGGAACCCACACCAACAACATAAACCTTTGGTTTACTGGAAGGATGTTCTCTCAGGTACATGGAAGGGTCCAGACCCAGTATTAATTTGGGGAGAGGATCTGTTTGTGTTTTTCCAAAGCACGAATCCTCTCCAATATGGATACCATCTAGATTGATAAAGCGGGTACAAAGTCAAAGGGATCAAGACGAAGTTATTGAGGAGTCTAGATTGAATAAACAAGTGCAAGGTCAAGAGGACCAAAATGAAGGTATGGAGTGATTCCCTTAAAAGAGTTCTCCATTAAATTTACAACTTAAATTTCATTCTTCCCGGCCGGGACAAGAAGATCTCTCTTCAGTGTATACACAATTGTAATTTTTTTTTTCTCTTTTATATATGTCTTTATGTCTGTGCATTTGTCTAAATTTCATGTTAATGTGATGTCACAAATATGTTTATATGTGCGTCTGTCTAGTGTGACGTCACAAATAATTAAGCGCTTAAAAAAAAAAAAAAAAAAAAAAAGGTAGATAGATATAGATCCAAATAACAAATAACGTTAATTCATTTAAGCTTAGAATATTCTAATTTGATAATCAATAGATAGATAGATAAATAGATATTTATATAAGTTCAGAATATTTTTAGATAATCAATTATAATGATAATCAATTTTGATTTATATAGTTGTCTCCGGGACTTCTCTTCAGCTGTGAATATGTTTAATGTTGTATAACCTGATATTTTGGTGTTCCGACAGAGGATCATTTATTTGTTATTGACTTCATTTGTTTAGTAGCTGATTAATTTGAATTATTTCAACAGGTATAGGATTGCTGTGTATATAGAGACTCGAGGATTCCAGCTAACAAATTATTTTTCCAAAATGCCTTTAGCTTTTCTTTATCTTTAATGCAGTAAACACCCTCAGTTTCTCTTTGATTATTTCTGAATGTGATATTTTGCCAGCTTATGTTTGTGGGAGCTTGAGCAGCAATGTGTGTGAGCAGAGATCAACTTTTATTTTCTACTCTAATAGTTCTTTTTTTTTAGTTTGACAGCTCACCTTTTGATCTCAGTGCTGGAATAGCACTGCCTTTCCCTTAATAATGGATGCTTGAGTTTTTTAGGTAGCGGGCCCTGAAGATTTGCCGGTAGAAATGTCTAGACATAAAAAAGACGGCTGCTGCTACAACTGCAGGGACCGCGGTCGCTGCAAGCATCCCTGCTGCTCAAGCATCAACAACCTCACCAGCAGTGTGGCCTCTGCTCTGCATGCATGGGGCCTCCTGAATCTATGTGTTATAACTTATGGACATTTTGATTTTCCATTATTTTGGGACATTACGGGACAATGCCTTGCGGGTATTTGTCTAAGAGAACTCAGTGCGTTACTTGATGAAACTAAGGGCAGCTGATTCGCTTAAAGAACTTGATACGCTATGGAAACTTGGCTCGTCAGCAGTAGGCTTACCGCCTTAAAGCCGCAGCATCTCCTAAAAATTGGACGGCTGTTAGTCAACACACAGTCGATCCTGAAGGGCTCTATTGGATGGCTGGTTAGCCTATGACGGGTAAGATCCCCAGAAGGGGACAACCTAAGACACGGCACAGTCGCACGGGACAGTCTAATGTGGCCGGCATGTCAACCTAAGCCAGGAGTCAGGACAGCCTAGACTCCCATGACGGGTAAGAATGTCGGTTGCACATGGACGTCCTAGAACATCCCCTCTTTTAAAACTAAAAGGGGGAAATGAAGGAGCCTATAATCAAGGAGATAGCTAAAGATTGCGGTTAGCTGAGAGCCATAAAAGATGTTCTAGTTTCCACCTGATATTAATACATTATTCAAAGAATCTTTGTATGCCCGTGAACACTGCGTGACGCACCTGTAAGCTCGAGCTGTAAGCACGTGTCCTTGTTAAAGCTATATGTATATAACTGGGTGAGGTTCGTTAGTGTGTGTGGGGAAGAAGAAGGTGGTGGTTGGAGTTAGAGCATTTGGAGTGATTGCTGGAGCTGGAGAGAGGAGAAGAATAAAAGACATTTTTTCATTTTCATCCTGCCTCCGAATTTTCCTGTGGCGTTCGCTGCTCCAAGCGACTTCCGCTTCAGGCAGCGACACATGTCAACTTAAATAAACCTGGGGACTCATGCTGCTGCGGTTCTTGATCCAGTTGGTGATCCATGAAGCAATGGCTGGTTAATGGGGAAGTAGAGGAGAAGAAGGAGAGAGCTATTGACTGGAATGGAAAAAGAAATCAAATGACATTACATTTTTATTATTATTCTTTGCATATCTTTTATTCAAGCATGATGTCCAAAATACACAGCAAAATGCCTCATAGCTAAAACCAATCAGGATGGAGCGCTGGCTTCAAAAATTCACATGTATAGTTAGATCCTCTATTTTATGTTGCCTTGGCATCCATTCTAAATATAGGTTGAATTTTCTCCTACCAGAAATAGAGCATAGTCACCCTTGATACAATTTTTCATTTCTCCAATCCTATCCTCAATGTGGTCTATTCAGATATCCACGTTATACAACCTCCTCTGGAGACCAACTTCTATGGAACACCCCACAGAGACTACATAGACCCCACAGTGACCACCTCTCAAGTCACTGCATGACTCACAGAACTCATACCTTTGTGCTATAAACCCACAAATTAGAACTCTCCTTAGGAAACCTGCTTGGGTAATGTCCTGGATCCCAATAATGGCTTTGTCCCCCAGGTCCTTCACTCTGTGCCTCACTCACTACTTTTAAGAGACAATTGTGTGTCTACATGATACATAGAATGTGGACAGCCTTGACCGTCATTCCAGCTGTACTGCTTCCGACTTGTAGTGACTTTAGGCAAGATACTAAAACTCACTGTGTTTTCTCTATAAGGTCAAACTCTTACAGAGAATCTTAAAATAGGGATTAATAAAATCAGCACTGACCTCTGGGCAGTTATCAGGATTGAATGAGATGTTAACATTTTGAAAGTGAAATGGCTGGTACGTAGCAATTATTTTAGACAGCTTTTGCATCATCATGACCAAAATACCCAATAAAAGCAACTTACAGGAGGAAAAGTTTATTTGGGGCTCATTGTTTCAGAGGTCTCAGTCCACAGATGGTGGGCTGACTCCATTGCTTTGGGCCCAAGGTGAGACAGCACCTCATGGGAGAAAGGCCCAAAAGAGAGGAAAACTGCTCAGCTCCTGGCAGGGTCAGGAAACAGAGAGTGGGAAGAGGGGGGAGCACCTGCAGAGAAGATGCACCCTTTCTGAGCACACTCCCAGTGACCCACCTCCTCCAGCCACACCCCTCCTGCCTGCATTTACCACTCACTTCATTCAAACTAAGACTGACTGGTTAGGTCACAGATCTCACATCCAGTCATTTCACCTCCTAACATTCCTGCAGTAACACAGGAGCTTTGGGGGGAACACCTCATATCCACACCATAACAGCAATCACCCAGTAAATGTTGCCTCTTAGCATTTATTATTTGGTAATATCAGAGGCTTCATAGACTCTTTTTAATCCATTCAGTACGATGGATAAAGAGGAAATGTCAGAGAACTCAGATGATTTGAATTTTTAGTGGCTACGGAGAGAAGAGACTTAGAAATTTACATTCATCTGATAGGTTTTTCATATCTTTTCAATCACTAGAGACAGGTTCTAGTTAAAGTATCCATATGTCTGTTCCATTAAGGTTTGCTCAGAAGTGACTAATGTGATTTCTTCTCACGTTGCTTTGCCCAGAATTAGTCAAAAGGTTCCACTTGACTGCGAGGTGGTTTGGGCAGTGCAGTCTTCCAAACTCCCCAAAGAGAGAACTGGATGTGTGTGGGCCCCAGTCACATCTACCATACTTTCTCAGAACTTCCTCCTTCTCACAAATGAATCTATCTCAGTATCATTTGAAAAATCAAGGTTCACAGAGGCATAGTCATCCCATAACCAACTAGGCTGCTACCCATGTTCTTGATGGCATTCTTCAGAGGGGAACTTCAACCCAACGTGTTTTCAAGATCTCCCAAGTTCTCCATTTCTCCCCCTTTTTAGGTCATTAAGCACAACTCTAATCTAAGGTTGACAGGCCAGAGATTGTGTAAACAGGGGGCCCTTCCAGTTCACAGGGTCCTGTAGATAGCCTGCTATTCCTTAGGAATTCAGGCTTTAGGAGTCAGTCGTGACATTTATTTCACATTCAGTTCAATTCTATTTATTCTTCTCTCACTTCCTAGTCTATTTTAATGGTCCTTCCCTGTGTGTCAAGATAGTGCAATAAACTATACCATATTTATTTTACTAATGAGAATAGTAGTCTCGGAACTTAAAATTCTGGCTTCTAGTTGCTCTAAGCAAATGGAAACTGAAAATTCAAAGAAAGTGCAAATTTGTGGCCTGGAGAAGGCCATCTGGCTACCTAAATAGTGGCAGAATTCCCATAAAGTGGCATTTGTCTGGTTTTTGTGCTGGCCAAAATTTATTCCATTGAGCATTTGTTTCCCAAGATGCTTCTTGAAAAGGTATGTGCAGAGTTAAACATGTTTGAGACACTCTGCACATTATACATTCCTCTTAGAAACTGATGGTATAAGAGACGACCAAATGTTCTAAAAAGCACCTAGCATAAAGGAAACTGGGCTTCCTTAGCTCAATGATTTGAGAATTTGCTTTACCAGAGAATTCTCTTCTTTTGGCGTCAAACCTATAATATGCTGTAGAAAAATGTTCTTTGAAACAGATTTTAGAAAAGGTCAACCTAGGAAAACTCATACTGATCGTCTGGAGTCCTACCTGACCACACAGCCAGGGTGGACTTGTCTTCTAGAGAAGTTGCTCTGTAATCAAAAAGCATATAAACCTCGGATGAGGTATTCCCCCCTGAAAGTCTGGGGCTTTCTGAGGGTAGAAAGTGGTGAGTGGGTTGGGAGTGGGGACATAAAGCAGGAGTAGCCATTACAAGCTGATGATTTGTTTTAAATGGCTATTGGGTACATTATACTCTTCTCGGCTTTTGTGTTTGAGATTTTTCCTTTTCCCAGAAGGAAACATTTAGACCAATATACTTACGGGTTTATTCATGAGGGTGGTAATTAGAGTAAATTTGCCATGTTCAAGGTACTTCTAAGCACTTCACATACATCAGGTCACTAACTCATCGTAACACCTCAGTGAGGAAGGTACTCATTAGCATCCTCATTGATAGCCTCAGAAATGTAAAGGCATGTGCCTGAGGTCACATAGCTAGTGAAAAAAAGCAGAGGATCCAGGTCTGTGCTAGACAGCTTTTCATCGCTGTGACCAAAACACCTGACATGAACAATTTAGAGGAGGAAAAGGTTTTTGGCTTAATGGTTTTAAAGGATCAGTTTGTGGTTGGCTCTGAGCCGACTCCACTGCTCTGAGCCTAAGGTGATGGTAGAACATTGCATGGAGTGGTAGAAGAAAGTCACTCTACTGTGAACTGCCATGTGCAGCCAGGGAGGGAGGGAGGGAGGAAGAGAGAGAGAGAGAGGAAAGAAGAAGAAGAAGAAGAAGAAGAAGAAGAAGAAGAAGAAGAAGAAGAAGAAGGAGGAGGAGGAGGAGGAGGAGGAGGAGGAGGGGGGGAGAAGAAGAAGGAGGAGGAGGAGGAGGAGGAGGAGGAGGAGGAGGAGGAGGGGGGGGGGGAGGAGGAGGGGGGGGAAGAGGAGGAGGAGGAGGAGGAGGAGGGGGAGAGGAGGAGAGAGGAGGAGAGTACGAAACAGAAGCCAGGGACAAAATATAATCCCAAAGAGTCCAGTGACCTACTTCCTGCAGCCATGTCCCCATCTGCCTGCAGTAATCCATTCAAATTATTAATCCATCAAATGGATTAACCACTGGTGCAGCTCTCACAATCTAATCATTTCACCTCTGAACACCACTTCATTGTCTCACAGGAGCTTTGGGGGAACACCTCATGTCCCAACCATAACAAGTTCTCTCTGATGACTAAGCCTATCCTCTTAACAATTATGTTAAATACTAGCTGCAAAGAGGACCAGACCCTCATGTTCTATGGCTGGAATAGCTTTCCCCTAAAAGCAAGCTGTATGGAAAGTCAAATTATGGTCAAGGATGCTTGAGATATATGGAGAGGGAAAAATTCATAGAGCCCCAGCCTGTCAGAGTTGGGGTAGGCATGAACAAACATGCAGACAGCATCTGTCCCATGCAACCTCCATCCCTTCTGCACATAGCAGCATTAACAAAAGTTTCCTCCCTCTTTTCACAATAATAAATGCCTTTCCAGGAGATGGAAACCAAACTTAGGGTAGCAATACTTCTCTAAATCTGTGAACTAGTTTGAAAAACCTTATAATCCTAAGTTTTCCAGAAGGGATAACACACTGCCTGCTTAATCAGTACAGAAGCTTCTCTACTTATGAATTTTTAAAGCTAATTGCATGAACTGGAATAAAGCTTTACTTTAAAATAACAACAAAAAAAGTATCTATTCTGCATGCCAGCAGGAAAAAAAAAAAAAAAAAAAGGCTAATGTGACCATGCCCTGTCATTTTAATGTCTGACCACTTTGTTGATTTCTCCTCAATTTCTAAATCATTTTTTCCAAAGGTTATTAACCTCATCATGTCCATAAAAGCAATGCACATGAAAGAGGTATGCAAAATATGCATACTATAACAATTTTATTTTTAAGTTGAAAGTGGAGAGGAAATGACAAATGTTGTTTTTCAGTGTCATTGTGGATTTACCAACAAATGAACTTGCAGTTTTCCATCACACAAGCTCTGTGTTAGGAAGGCGGATTCTACACTTCAAAGAAAAGGACATTTTCAGGATTGCATTGTCTTCAACAGCAAACGTCCTTTTGAGAACACAAACACACAAACACATCGTGGGTATGCAAGTTTCAAAAGTCAACTAGTGTGTATTTAGATGGGAAGGTAAAGAGAGTTATTTCTGAAAATGGTTCATATAGGTTCTATCTTTTAATTTCTGTGGCATTCTCGGGAAGCCCCACCTGAGCCAAACTTTCCATTTATAAGCAACAATCTTATGCAATCAGTTATTGAAAATGAAGAACTGTTTGTTTACGCATATCCATTTTCTGCTGCAAGTTTGTTTGTGAACAAAAGAGAGAGCTAATTACTGTACTAGCTGAATTTTTTTACTGCTGCAGGTCATAGAAAGCTATAATCAAAGAGAAACAAGAATCTCCAGCATAAACAACTGCACACAGTCATCCTTGAACCAATCACTTAAAAGATTTTAGGATACTGTGATTGGCCAGGACTCAGTCAAGGGCCCTATCTTGGGGAAGGGGGAGGGAGGGGAGTGAACTTAACCTAACCCATTCAGACTAAGCAAAATTGCTATAGACTAGGGATGGGTGATTCTCTAAAGAAAAGTGTGCTGAGCAGACAAATCAGATGTCCATTACAGGGCCCAAGCAACAAAAGGAAAATCTGCCATAGGTGTGTATAGTAGGTACTCAGCGAGAAACATAACTAAAAATCTAGAATTTGAACCTGGAAATAAGCCAGGTTCCTCCAACTGTTTTGAGAGGATCCTCTTATTCTTAACCCCAAAATACTATCCCTGGCTTGATGAAAGTAAGAAGAAAGAGAGAGAGAGCGCGCACGCACAGGATGCCTAGAATGAGAATGCAAAGATGTCTTCACATTGGAGGTGGGGGGTTAGCAGGGACTCACACATCCTCAACCACCCACTTCTCTGCTGGAGGACAAGACTGAATTCAGAAAAGACCTGGTCACTCGATGAATTTAAGCTGATTGCCTGGTGACCTGTTTGATCGCTTCTCAGTGTCACCACCGACCTTGGTCATCCACAGGCCCATTTGCCACAAGGCAAAGCAGAGTCCAGGTAAGCAGCTGGAATATGAAGAAAACTGGGAATAGAGAACTTCTGGCCCATCCAAGCTTGGGGGAGAAAACGGATCTTATTTATTTTCAAAATCTACTCACATACCCCAGGCAGATTTCTAGAAAAGAACTCTTATTTCCCCCACCTCCTACCAATAGTGCAGCAAAGCATTCCTGAAAGTGCTATTGCAATTTAAGTCACAGTCTTATTTAAATTTTTCCCATGCTTTTCCATTTGACCTTGGTTGCTTCTTTCCCTAGAGAAAAAGCTGAGTTTCCCGAAGTATCATCATATCTCTGGTGCAGAATTTCTCAGTCCTTACATTCTCATCTTTAACCCTACAACTTAGCTCCTTACCTTTTCAGATCAAATGTGCTTCCAAGAGCTTTGCTTCCTAGGAAGTCCTCACCAAAATGTCTTTGGGAATTTTCTTTGTGTGCATATGTGTGTGATTATGTAAATATGTTCTTATGATAAAGATCATAGTAATGAAAAAGAAAAGCAACTCTTCAGCAGAACCAGAATCAAGGGTATCTCCTTACCTAAAACACTGAATATGCAATGTCCACTTTGTGTCCTTAAATTCTTGTCTTGCTCCAAGCTAATGGCTGATGGTACGGGCAATGTGTACTTGGAAATTCAGGTCACAGCTTGACATCCTAACTCTGGAAAATGACATATTCAGCAGGGTATGAATAAAATGCAGCTGTCAATGCAGTAGTTGGTATCTGCTGGGCTCCAGCTCCTGCTTTTTGGAGATTGTATTATGTGTAGGTATCATTACCTCCTGTTATTATTCACATCTCTTCCTGATGCTTTGTCTAACACTGGGTTTCATAGGATGCCTATTCAGAGAGTGACAGGGCAGCCTCTGGTGTGGAAAGGGGCTCCTATGCAAGTCTAAAGGGTAACGGCTGTTCATAATTAGACCTGACAGTTATTAAAGTGTGCCGGTGTGTCTGCCTTTATTGAGAAGAATTACAGGGCTATGAGAGCTGGGAGGATATTTGGATACCTAAGGTTGGTCCCACCAAGGAGCCTGCAGCTTAGCTTTACAAGGCTTGCAGTGAGAACTTGGAATCCCAGGGCTGCTGGGAGAAACAGCAGTTCTTTAGTCTAAGAGCTTCTTCTGATCACTAGCTCATATCATCCACCTACATAAAACATTTCCCATTGCCTTGAGGAAAAAGAAAAAAATCCACTCCTTCACGTTCTCTATCCCTGTTTCATGCTGACCCTCTCAATATTTCTTCAGCATCTTGCACCTCACCCCGTGAGTTTCATTTCCTCTTCTCTGTCCAACTCCACCGCTGCAGAGCTTCTGCTTATCTGCTTCCTCCACCCCAAATTTTCTTCTGTCCTCATTAACTCCTGCTCACCCAGATCACAGCTCAAGGGAAGCTTCCTGTGGAACCGGAATGGGTCAAATCCCTTTTAGTCTCATGTTCCCAAAGATGAGGACGGAGGAGATGGCCTCCCCCTTCTCTAGTCAGGAAAATTCTGTACAAGCTTCAAAACTCAGCTCCAAGCCGTGGTGGCGCACGCCTGTAATCCCAGCACTTGGGAGGCTGAGGCAGGAGGATTGCAAGTTTAAAGCCAGCCTCAGCAATGGCGGGGCACTTAGCAACTCAGTGAGACCCTGTTTCTAAATAAAATACAAAAAAGGGCTGGGGATGTGGTCCAGTGGTCGAGTGCCCCTGACTTCAATCTCCGGTTCCAAAAAAAAAAAAAAAAAAAACGCTCAGCTCCAGTGTCTCCTTTCCCGTGGAATTGTTCCTAATCTGGGCACCTTCTGTGCTTCATGACTTTTTTTTTTTCCTTTTTCTTTTTATACAGCATTTACAAATCTGTCTAGTTATTTATCTGCTCACAATTCTGTCTGTCTGTGAACTTTTGTTCGTTGGAGGGAAAGAACTTCTTCCTGGCCATCCCTGTATCTCTAGTCTCCACATGCCTTATAGAAGTTTGTTGAATTAATGAACCAATGAGTAAGGTGGGGGGGGGGGAGAGGAAGAGATAGTGTAGGAGAAAACAATAGAATACCAGCCTTTATTTATGGACAGGCTGCTAGCCGTACTGCTAAGCATTCATTTTTTTTTGTGTGTGAGCCACATATCTTCTGCACAATAGATTCAGGTACGCTATTTGTAGTATACTTCCTATTTTTATAGTAGACTTTTTATTTTTTAAAACCACAATTTTCATGTTAAAATAGCTTCTCCCTCCCAGTTCTGTCAAGCGATGACATAGCTCCGGCATCCCTGGCTCCAACCCTCAGTTGTAACACACATAGACTGAACCTGCCCTGTGTTCCAGTCAAGGTGAGAGCTAGGTGATACGATCTCTTCAGCTCAGCTACTGTGCTAACTGGGAAAGGGTCACAGAGGAAGTCAGTTAGGTCTCCAAGCTCCTCACTCTTCTCCCAGGCAAATTTTCCTGAGTGGAAAATATTTCTTGAGTGGCCTTCAAGAAATAATGCCATTGATTAATCCAACAGTGACTGAAGTTGGGACTACATTCATCAGTAAGGACCACATTCTGCTGCAAGCATCAGGAGACCTCACCAAACTGTCATAAATAAGGAAAAAGTTGACCTTTTCTCATATTCTAGGAAGTCCAGGGGTAGGTGACCGCTGGCGGGTGCAGATCATCCTGATGTCTTCAGCTGCCCAGAGTCCCTCTGCCTTCCCACTCCACCTGCTCTGCCTCCTAGACGCTTTCCTCTTCATGACTGCAAGATGGCTGCCTACCACAAGCCTTTGCATTTGTGTTTCGGGCAGGAAGAATGGGAAAGAGGGAAGGGCAAATCAGTGAAGGGAGGTGTCAAGCCAAATCTGTCTTTGTAAGAGCTCTTGCAACGGCCAAACACTGTGACTTCTTTAAGTCTCATTGGTATAATGATGTCACATAAGCACATCTAGTTGTAAAGGAAGCAAAATATCCAGACTTATGTTTGACCAAACATAACACCGTGGCTTAGCTAAGCGGACTCACAAAATTAGCCATCACTCCCTTCAAGATGTGGTTTTAAAACCACAGCCTAGGGAGCCCAAAGCCCTTTCCAGAAGGAATGCACTTTCCCATGGGCTGATGTTCTCAGAGCCCCTCAGATTCCACAACATGCTCTGCTCTGCAGATTTCATTCTACCACCAGGTTCAAGCCTGCCCTGAAATTCAAGCCTGTCCTCAATACCACCACAAAAAGATCACTTATATGCAATACTTGCAGATTTTAAAGACCTTAATTAATATTTGTGGAGCTGGAAGATAGGCTTCCTGTTTCCCCTGTCACATTTCCCTCCTTTCTCAGCAACTCCCCTTTGGACTGACACCCCCCACCAAAACCCCAAATGCTTTCTCTCCAGTGTGCACATTTTCTTCCCCTTTTCTGATGTTTAAACCTTAAGTTCTCAGGTATTGGAGGTCTCTCTCAAGACTTTATCAACCTGTATTTTCAAACAAAGACACTTCTTTTCCTAATTGGAATTCTGATGCCATTGCTGGGATGACAATCTTCTTCTTTTTTTTTTTTTTTTTTTTTTTTACCTCTTTGCACCCAGGAGTGTGAGATCCTAAAACATGGTCTTGAGAGAGTTCGAGTTTTCTATTCTAAATGGTGAAGACCGACAAGGAGAGAGCTCCCAGGAAGGCATGATAACCCAGAACAGGTGACTTCTTCCCTTGTCAACAACCCAGGCTCCTCACACAGTTCCTGGTGCCTTCTCCACCTTTCCCAGGTCACTTATCTTCAAATCTTATTTAGCAGTCATGGTGAACCACTGGCCGTGCTGGGTCTTTGCCCAGGCTGTCATTGTGTCTGTAACATTTCTCTCTCTCTCTCTGCCAGTCACCCCGTGTGAATTCATTCTTCTGAGAAGCTTTCCCAGACTCCATCAAGGAACACACCCCCATTGTCCCTTGTGTAACGATTTTCCCCAGGAGGACCAGAAACTTTCGTATTCTCTATACTAAAGGGTGTGCCTGTCATAGTATCAAGATCGCAGCTCAATAAACGCTTGTTGGATCAAATTAAATTCAAATGAATTGTCACAAGACATATTTCATCTTTGGAGACTTTCCACCCAAAGTCATTTCAAAGCCAAGGAAAAATTAACTTTTGGATCCTGTATTCAAAACAGGCTACATTATAAGGTTTTAAAATGTGGCCTTCCACTTTTGATTTAAAAATAATAATAATAATAAAAGACCATTTACATAGACACCTGAGAATTGAAAACCACAACTGGAGAGACACTGATTTTTTAAAAATTGAGTTTTATTTTTATGGAAGATATTCAAATGGGAATTACTACTCTAAAAGAAAAGCATTGTCTTCATAATTAGTAAAACTTTGTTTGATTATCATTACAACAAAACCTTAAATAGAGGATGACTAGGAGGCCTAAAAATGACTCAATTTCAAAATGCTGAGGTCATGATTCCTGTGAAGGTCTCATGACCATAGAGAGTGAGACCCTGAGGCAGAGATTCTTTTTTTTTTCCATCGTACACAATGGATCACATCTTTTCATTTCTCTGGTTGTACACAATGTCGAGTCGCACCGTCTGTGCAGTCATACCTGTACCCAGGGTAATGATGTTCATCTCAGATTCCTTCGATCCTCATTTCACAGGTTTCCATCAAGCAAGGCCAAGGGCAAATCTGCATGAGACTGTGAGTGAGCCGTGTGCTCACACCTAGATACAACTTTCCTGGCCAGCGCAGGTGAGTCCCCATCTAGGCCTCTGCTTCCACAGGTGACCAGCACTCACTACCACGAGGTCAGGACCCCTGCTGTCCTGTCCCCCTGTCTGCAGAGATCCTTTTACTCTTCCCTTTGGACCTGCTGCTGTGCCAGAGTAGAGAGCACAGAGGCCTGGGAGCACGCCCAAGTCTTTCGACATGAAGACCCCAAGGCCTTGCAAGCTCAGCCCTTCATCTGCCTGAGGCCACCCTTTCTCCAACTCGGCAAACTGTAGTTTCTGGGGAGCTGGCACACACACACTTGGAAATTAAAATTGTGTTTCCTGTGTGGACAGGAAGTCCTTACTGCCAGTCCTCTAAACTCTCCCAGATGACAACATGTGGCCTGGACGCCAGCTGCAGGGACCCTGTTAGGAATGCCGATTCCTGGTGCAGCTCTAGGTTTTCTTCAACTGCTCGCCTCCAGGGAGCTTCTCCACTGGTCAGGAGGTGCTCCATTGACCTTCTACCCCTTCCAAGCCCTTGCCTCTCATCTGGGTGCACTCCATCAGTTCATGGGGTCCTGCCGGCTTTCACAACAGCCTGCAGCCCTGCCCTCACCCGGGTCTGGCTCCAGGATTGTCCCTCAGGGCTGTGGCAATGGATTATTAGTGTGCGTGCACACCGCTCACCCTGCCTGATGGACGCTGTGATTCTAATCTCGCTGGAAGACAGCCGCTGAGCCAAGGCTGCTGCTGTTCCCTAGGAAGCCAGTGTCCCTTTAATCTCCAATAAGTTTTTGACTCTAAGGGGGACTGTGAGTTTACACCAAACGAAGAAAGTGAAGTATGGACATTTTCTCCTTCAGTAGCTCCTTCTCCATCCACAGCTGCTTCTGAAGAGCCTTGTATAAGGGACTGGGCTGGGTGAATCCACCTGCCCTGTAATTTCTTCATACTCTGTCTGCTCCTGTCTTCCTGCTCCCATCCTTCTAGAAGGTTGCAGATGCTTCTGTTGGAATATTCTGCCTCATGTTGAGCCCCTGTGAATTTGGTACTCAGGATTCTGTCTTCTCAAGTCTGCTTCTTTCCCACCGTAGAGTAACCATCTACCCCCTTTCCCTTCCCTGAACTGACTCTTAAACTAGCAGGGGGAACTTAGGGTCACCACCTTAGGCCCTTGGTTGGAAACCAGGTAAAAAAGAAGGACTAAGACACAAGGGTCAAATTTCTATCTTACTTTTGGCCATTGTATACCAAAAGAACCACCACCATGCAAATAAACATTGTCAATAAATCTCTAAGGACAGAAACAAAAGGAAGAGTCCCACACTATCTGATGTGAACTTAATACATAGGTTTAGAGGAGTCATAGTAACACAAGAAGTCATCTTCTTTGTTGTAGTGGCTCTGCAGTCATGCTGATGACCTGCTATGGGGCAGAGTTCAGAGAGAGTCTCAGAGCAGGCCTCCCTGGAGCCCAGGTCATAAAGTTACCTTCAGTGTTATGATTTAGGTTAAGTGTCCCCCAAAAGTTCATACATGAGATGATGCAAGAAAGTTTAAAGGTGAAATTATTGGGTTATAAAAGGTTTAAACTAATCAGTGCATTAATTTCCTGATAAGGATTAACATGGTGGTAACTGTAGGCCGGTAGGGTGTGGCTGGAGGAGGTGGGTCCCTGGGAGCATGCCTTTGGGTTTATATTTTGTCCTTGTTAAGCAGAGCTCTCTCTGTGTGTCTGAGTGTCTGTGTGTCTGTCTGTCTCCTTCCTGGTACCATGCCCTGAGATGCTTTTCCTCAATACACCCTTCTGCCATGATATTCTGCCTCACCTTGAGCCCTGGGCATGGGACTCTCTGTCTATGAACTGAGACCTCTAAACTGTGAGCCCCCAAATAAACTTTTCCTCCTCTAAAATTGTTCTTGTCAGGTCTTTTGGTCATAGCAATGAAAAAGCTGACTAAACTAGTGTATGTATGAACCTTTCTCTGGTTTAGTACATGGTGAGTGGCCAAGGAGGCCTGGTTTCATCCACTCAGCCCTGCAGTGAGCTGTGGTCCCTCCCACAGATTTAAGGAACGTTCCTGCATACAGTGGATAATGGTAACGATACCTATGGCCCCAGGAACTCCTCCTTCAGCTCTCCCAGGAGACTTTGCTAAGAAAGAGAGGCAGTGCTCTTTAGGAATACAAATAAGTTGGACTTAGGGAGGTTGCCCCGATTTCCCACTCTGTGCCACTATGACTACCCACAAATGGAGTGGCCAGATAATTGGACTCCTCTTCTGGGTTAAAATAACAGCAAATCCTGGGCTGGGATGTTGCCATGTTCTTCGCCTCCATCTCTCTCATTCTACCTACTACTTTACAGGAATTATTCTGACTCACCCAAAATAGGCAGTGACAGACATTCAGCCATCACCATGAATCCTGGAGGGTTTGTGTGTAATCTCCTCTATTCCAGCTCTTCAATGTTTGATTTAGTGCCTTTCAAGATGCCCCTGGACCAATGTCACCTGCACCCTCTTGCCAGCAGGCAGGAGTTTTGTTGATATGGGGCTTTAGGTTTTCATTCTCAATATTCTGTGCCCCTCCTGTCTCCCTCACCCTTAATGGATAATCCTCCTAGAAGACAAATATCAGCTTCAGATGCAACCACTGAAATGTTTACCTATTGCTTTTATTTGTTCAGAAATTCCACCACAAAGGTCTGAGAAAGCCTTAAATAAGATCCTTAAAATCATGTTATCCACCAAAACTGTCCTTCAAAAATAAGAAAGAAAGACTCCCACACAGACAAAACCAGGAGGTGCATCAGCACTAGCCCAGCCTCATAAGAAATGCTAAATGGGGCTCTTCAAATTGAAACAAAAGGATGCTCAAATACAAACACTAAAGCTTCTGGAGGCATAAAACTCACAGCTAGAGGTAAATATATAGGCAAATATGGAATACTGGAACCGGAGTGGTGGCCCATAGATCATCTTAATTCTCGTGCCAAGCAACCTTTCCAGGTTTTCAAGAGTGTGAGGACCTCTTTATATCTTTATTGAAACAAAACAAAACAAAAACAAAAATCCTGGCAGACCACCAATACCCCTCACCCCTCTCCTAAATTGTGCTAAACTGTTTTGAGGAGCTATTGATTGAGAAAATATGTAATAATAAAATGAATTCAGTACCTCTTTTGAGTTGAAATTGGTTTTTGTTATGGTATCTGCATACATTCTAAAAATAGCCACACATCTGGCAAGGTGTATTCTTCAGCAGGTTGCAGATATTGCAGATATCACAGACCTCTTGGAAGAATTTTAAATTGGGAATCATGTCAGAAAACAATTCCCTAGGGACCCTTCTCCAGGGATGTTGTTTTCCTACCCAGAGTGCAGGAGAACCTGCTCCAGGAAGGGCTCAGAAGACTCAATATGTTTTCAAATTCATTACAATCTGGAGGACTTCAAAAGGTGGGCCAAAGGAATCAGCTCTTCTGGGACTAAGTGAGGGATTCTTATCTCTTCTGGAATAAGAATGAGATATCTGACCAGAGGTAGAGTTTTAGGTTATAAAGAGCAACTTGCCCTCGAGGGTCTTTCACTATCCTCAGGGCCCTGAGATCAACACTACGGCTGGCTGGGCCAAAGGCCACTGGGTGTATGAAAGCTGTGGTCTGCAGAAAGTTAGTTGAAAGTCCCAAGTCTGCTCCTTACAGATGTGTCCTAGGGTAGCAGCCGTCATCTTTATTGGTAGGTGGTGGTACCTACCATGGTTGTGCAGGGCCACATGACTGATGCTGGCAAATGGATCTTGACCAGATACGATGGTGTCACATGTCACAAGGCATGTAGTTGCCACTCGGAGACCCCCTGGGCTTTCTTTTCCTGTGGCATCTGCTGCATGGTGTTGGAGATGGTGGCTGTGCCTTCAGCCTGGGTCTCCAAGCCCTATGTTAAGTGGAGCTCCCCACTGGACTAGGGTGAACAGGAGTCTGATGGAGTCTTAGTCCTTTTAGTGGTGCTAAAGAAAAGAAATTTACTCCTTACATTTTTGAAGGCTGGGAAGGCCGATGTCAAGGTGCAGCATCTGAGGAGGACCTTCATACTATCATCCCATGGCAGAAGGAGGAAAGGCAAGAAGGCATGAAAGTGCAGAACACAAGAGGGGGCCAAACCAATCCTCTTATTAGGAAACTACTCCTCTGATAACAGCCCCACTCCTACAATAAGAGCATTAATAACCCTAGATGGCTGAGGCCTTATGACCTAGTCCTCTTTTAAGTGTCCCATCACTCAATACAGTTGCTTTAGGGATTAAGTTTCCAACACATAAGCACAAACCATAGTAGATGGTAAGTGGTCTTCTTCTTCTTCTTTTTTTCTTCTTCTCCTCCTCCTCCTCCTCCTCCTCCTCCTCCTCCTCCTCCTCCTCCTCCTCCTCCTCCTCTTCTTCTTCTTCTTCTTCTTCTTCTTCTTCTTCTTCTTCCTTAAACCTTTGCAAATTTGGAGTTGCTTATTCCCATAGCATAGTCTAACCCTCCATGATTAGGCAGGCTGAGTTATACTTCACAGTGGTTCTGTGTTTGAGTTCCCTAATAAAATAACATTGAAAAGTCAAAATCACTATTTCTGTTTCTGTTTTGGTCTTTCTAATAACTCCAGGACCTTTCTGGTATTCCTGCCAATCTCTCTGAGTTGACTGGAATTGAATGCACCTTCGTGAAGATGAGAAGGGAGGGAAAGGCAACATGGGCTTTGGCCAGACTCTTACTAGGCTTCTTCCAAAATGGACCCTTGACTGCTGCCCCCTCCAGAAGCCTGGAAACCATGGGACTCAAGCCTCTATTCACTTATAGGTGTCAATCTAGTTCTTTTCAGGGGCACAGTATTTTTTGTGCCTGATTTTAAATGACGTTTTGAATCTTGGCCAATTTGAATCACGTTAGTCCTGCACCCTGATCTGTTCTGGGACTCTTGAATACACTTGGGTTTGTGTTTGGACAGTTGGGATGATATATTCTCCAACCCCATGGTTAGCTGTACACTTTAATGACAGGCGAGTAATTGGGCAGTTTGGCACATGTCACGTTCTAAATGTAGGGATGAAGGTTCTAATGTAACAGAGGGAGAAATAGATTTGTCCTGAACTTGGCAGTGATGTCACTCTGCCAAGCTCTGCCAGCCTGATGCTTGGCTACTTCCAGATCCAGGACCTAAAAATGGAAAAGCACCCTGGAATCACCAACAAAACGGAGAAAAATCAAGACCCAAAAATATCCACTTTGTAACACCTTTTGCAAGTGCCCGTGATTTAGGCATGACTCTTTTGGGTGGACATTTTTTACGTGTGACATTTAAACATGGTCCAACATCATTGTTTCCCCATTGCCATTTCCCTTCCTTTGATAGACATCTCATTATTAAGCATCTTATTATTAGCACAAATGCTTTCTGTAGAAACATAAAGGCAAGGATGCTTATTAATCAGAAACCAAATTTTCTATTCAGGCACATAATCAGGGATCTTGGAAAACGTGAATATGCTATTTGGTTGGAAGGACTGAGAGTCGCTTCCTCCTGTGGTACTTGATCTGCCGGGATAATGAGATCCCAGGGAAGTGCACAGTGAGGCACAGGAAAAACTACTTGAAACTCAGCAGTCCTGTGGCTGTCACCAGGGAGGGTCTTCCAGGAATTGATGGACTCCTGCAAAGTGTAATGTGAAGAGTGTTAAGAAGACTCCGCCACCGAATAACATCTCCCCACCGATTCGCCTGCATTTCCAATATCAGAGATTCACTCCTTCTATTACGCATACAGATTTTAGTAGAGGTATTGTAGTTAGGGGTTAAGTCCATTGACTCTGAGGTCATGCTCCCTGGGTTTGAATCCAGCTTTGCCACTTACCAGTTGTGTGGCCTTGGGTACGTTATCCAAGCTCTCTGGGCCTCAGTTTTCTCATCTATAACATGGGATTATTCTGCCTCCTAGGATTTTTGTGAAGATTGAATTGAGTTTGATATGATCACAACAGAACTGAATGGTATTGTGTTCCTAAATTAGGGTTGAAGTTTCATAACAGCCATGGGTGGGGTTATATAGTCAGGTGGAGGAGGATCCGTTTGCAGGCCTGGAAACATCCAGGCCTTGGTTTTCCTTTCCTATTAGCTTCCTGAGGTCTTGTTCACTCCTAGATTCCCCCAGAGATTCATAACCCTGGTGAAGCACAGGCATAGAGGGAAAAACGAAAACAGACTCACCTCCCTTCTCTTGTGGGGTCCTGGGGCTGCTGAAGTTATCCTTGACTTAATCTGAACTTGAAATTGGTTTCAAATGCATTCAATTGTTAAGAGTTAAATGATTTGGCAGTTTTCTGATGCCAAATGGTTGACAGATCTTTTTTTCTTTTTTTGCCATCTATAATCTGCCATAAATATTTATAACTCAGTAATTTCAATCAAAATATACACCTGAAAGAAATTCATGTATGTGTGTGTGTTTTTTTTTTTTTCTTTTTAGAAATAGAAAACGATAGGGCTAGACACAGTGTTCCTAGCCCACTTGGTCCCAGCTACTTAGAAGGCTGAGGCAGGAGAATCACAAGTTCAAGGCCAGCCTGGGCAACTTAGGGAGGTCCTGTTTCACAATAAAATGAAAAAGTCTGGGGATAGAGCTCAGTGGTAGAGTGCTTGCCTAGAATGTGCGGGACCCTGGGTTCAATCCCCAGCACTGCCAAAAAGAAGAAAAGAATATTAGAAAACACTGATTAATGTAAAAGACCATTGAAAATAAAATACAATTAGTCCACCTTACCCAAGAATATTCAAAAAACTTTCCAGAAATTGCAGGACCTAATCCCATAGGGGCAGCTGGTTCCCAAGCCCTTTCTGCATACTGTCCCAGAGAACAAAGACAGAAAGTTGCTGACCCATCGGATCCCATCAGGGCAGTGCCAAGAAGAGGCGGCTCCTATCTTCCAACATTTTGAAGTTCTAGTCTCAAAACTATTTTTCTTTCTCACAAATGGCTCTGTCCTATGCAAACCGCTGAACAAATAAAATGGAGGTTTTAAAGTTCATGCTGACCTTTTTTGGTGGCTAGGACAATGCAGTCCTTTGAGTTTGTAATGGAAAGAGATTAAGCTACCTGCTTGGCTTTTGTATGGAGTTGCTACCTGCCCATTTTTACTGCATTGAAGTTTTGTTTTTTTTTTTTTTCCTCCTCCAACTCTCCTCTTGGTCTGACCTGTGGGCATTGCTAATAGGCAGGGAGAGATTATCTGTAAACTGTTTTGGGTTTTACTACTTTCCCAAAGCAAAGCAGGCCTTCTGTTTTAACACAGTCTCCCATGTTTCCAGTTCCTTTGTTCACATCATGAAAGGTTTAGGTTCCTTAGCAATTGATAATTAAAACACAGACAACAGGCCCAGAAATATTGCATAAGGTAAACTTTTTTAAAGGATGCTTTTTTTTTTCTTTTTTGGTCTGGGCCTGGAATCTTTCGATGACTGCTGATCCAGTTTCATTTTGTTGTTTTTCTTTTGCTGCAGGTTAATGGAGTCTCTGAATGCTGGCCCATCTCATCCTTCCTCTCAAATGGCATTTTATGTTTTCTTCCAAAAAACTCTTGACTCTGACAGGACAGGGTAAACAGGATCTTCTCAAGGAAATGCCCGCATACTAGACTTTTTTTTTTTTTTTTTTGGATATGAAAACAAATAGGAAAATACTAAATAAACATAAGTCTTTCCATTACTGGATTTTGAAAAAGTAAAGAGAAAAACATATTTATTTAATGACCCATCACACTGGAAAAGCCACAGAATGCTGAGAAAACATATGATTAAGGCCATCTGAAAGAAGGAAGGAAGACCTCCTGTAACTATCATTTTCTTTCTCTCTTCTTCTACCAAATCTGCAAATAAACTCTCTTGTAATTTTATACTTTTCCTCAACTCAAATGAGATTTCCCAGCATACACTGCGAGAAGGTATGCCCATTTGCCTAAGGAGGCAAATGCTGTGGATCTCATTGCTCCAGGTCCTTTTAGAGATAGTGTTGGATTTGAGCTTCAAGGTTACGTCAGCCAGATGTACTTATCAGTGTGAGTATTAATAATAGTTCATTTGGGGGAAGCATGAATGAGTTTCATCAATAGATACAACATCCTAGGAAAAGAGGGGGAGTGAGTTCTGGAGATTTTTGCACAATAGGTGAACCTAGTTAACAATAATGCACTGAGAATTTCAAAATAGCTAGAAGAGGGGAATTTTGAATGTTCTCACCACAGAGATGATAAATGTTTAAGGCAATGGATATGCTAATTATCCTGATTTGATTATTACACAGTATAAACATGAAAATCAATACATCACATTGTATCCATAAATATGTATGATTCTTATGTGGCAATCAAATTAAAATTAAAAAATTTTCATTTTGTGTTCAATTTGGAAAGCCAGAGTTTTACCCTGACTTCAGAATGTTATCACTTTTATTGAGATATAGTCCATGCTTGCATAAATATATCAAAATAAATTCTACTATCATGCATAACTAAAATGAACAAAGAAAAATAATTTATAAAAAATATTTTATGTGCATTGATTAGTTCATTTAATACTCATGACAACAACCTAATGAGGTAGATATTATTACCCACTTTTTACAGGTGAGAAAACAAAAGCACAAATAAGTTAAATAATATGCTCAAAGTCACATGCTAGTAAGTGGCAGAGCAAGGACCCACATCCCTGGCTTAATTTCTAAATTCAGGCTCTTAATCACTATTGTCATATTGCTTCAAGAGCTGGCACCTAAAGAGTAAATCTTGCATAGTGGATTTGAGACAATATTTGTTGAATGGATTAAAAAGCAAAGAAAAAAATTGATTCTTGTAATATTTCTATCAGGAAAATCAGTGCCTTGTTAAAATACAAAATTACAACAACTTTAGTGTAAAGATCTTAGTTGGCTTTGTTTGCAATTCTAGAATCAGACAGCATTTCATTCCATAAAACAAAATAAGTTTTCCGAAGGACTGAGCAAAGGGAGTTGGTTTTATACACAGAGAAAGGTTACAGAAACAAAGAATAGAAACGGATGGGTCATTTCAAAGTTATTTTCCTTGTAATGTGGAGACAGGAGACAGAAAAATAACTAATTGGTTAATGTCAGTTTACTTTAGGTTGGTTTTTTGTTAAGGACTAATATGGAGGAATTTCACATTATCAGTCTGATTAAAACTAGCCTCTTTGGAAAATTTGACTACTTTTTCTTTCTCCTGTTTCCTTGGAAGTTCAGAAAACAAATTAGTTTTAGTTTGGTGGTGTGGAAGTTTAGCACGAGTGACTCCATTTTGAATTTTAGTCTGGTCTATGGTGGCCTAGTGTAGGAACTTAGTCCAAAACAATGGCCTTCTATAATTTTCATTTAATAACTGACAGATTTAAAGTAAATAAATCTAGCTGCTGTAAAAAGAAACCACTGCATCTCAGTGGATTAACGCAGTAAAAGTGTATTTCTCATTCATGTCACAGAGTAACATGGTTAGTAAAGGTGTGTGGGTGGGATCTACTCTCTGCAGTTATTCAGAACCTGGGCTCCTTCCAGACTTGGGTCAGTGTTTGTCACTTGAGGATGGCCTCAGCACTGTGGTCCCAGGCTTGCATGTCATCCAGGTGGCACATGCATGAAAGAGTGGAGGAGGACCCTAGGGGCTTAGGGGGTAGGCCTGGAAGTGCTATGCATTCCATTGTTTGTTTGGAATTCAGTCACTTGCTGCACAGGGAGACCCGGAAAAGTAGCTTTTGCTGTGTGCCCAGCAAGACCATGAAATGGGTTTGGGGAGCACATAGATTTTCCTCTGCCACAGATCCCTTTTTGAACAGATAGAAACGTCTATATTGTACTGTGTTACCTAGACAAAATCCTTTCCTGCTACTTGAATGACTTCTGTCATTTGAATCACTCCTTAGAGTTTTGATGGCAAAGATGAGAATTTTTCAGTTAAGGCCAAATGTAATATGTACCAACTCTTCCAAAGACCATCATCAGTAGTTTTCTTTTATTAACACACAATAGATTTGCTGAGAATATTAGAAAATACTAAGATGGGTTAGGAAATGTTATCAAATTGGGACTCAGTGAAAATGTGAGGTGTAGAAGATGGTAGAAGCAATCAGTGAGTTTAAGCTGGTCAGGGATGCCTGGTTTAGGGACAAACTACATGTGTGCATGGCTTACAAATATTACAAGTTTGCTTATAAAGAGGTTAATTATTTTGTTCAAGATAACAAAGAATCAACTATAATCAGTTGTTAAACCAAAGCAGAGATGTATGTATCTCTTTATCTCAAACTTGACTCAACTGGGTGACCTCAGAGTCTCTTTTGATTGAGAAGTGTGCTGGAAGCTTGCTAAGTGACAATTGGCAAGGTCCTTCTCATTCTTAATGTTGGAGCCCATTAAAGGCAGCCTTCTGTTGACTCTCCACATAGTGGGGCTCTCAAGTTTCTAATTTCTAGATAGGCTAAATTATTCATAAGCAACACTTATCTTTCTTATTACAATTATTAATCTCTTGATGCGAGGGGTGGTCTCGAGACTCTGCCCTAAAAGCTTAATGCATTTTGCATCAGAGTGTCTTGCTGTCTGGTGAAGTGTTTGGCTGGCACAAAGGGGTTAAAAAACAACAGAACTTGAGGTGGTGCCAGACAATTAGGTAATGACAAAAAGCTTCAGTACATTAATCTTGTGCACATTATCCCTGAAGTCACAGCTCCCAACTTACTGTGTTCTTAATTGTGCCTTTGGAATTTTCAAAGTTATCATCAAATTCTGAGGGTAAGAAAGAAAATTATTTTCTATTTTTAAAACATATTGTGATTTTTCTCAATAGCTTGTCTTTACTCGTATGAAAATGCTTCCAATTAATAATGATCTTAACAGCCAACAATGATTGAGCTCTCACTTTGTGCTAAGCACTGTACGAGTGCTATTGGGACATCCTGTGAAGTGGGCAATGACACATGGCCAAGGCTCAGAGAGGGCTCTCCAGGCCCCCGGCACTCGTTTAACGTCATCACAGTCTTCCAAGGTCCATTCTCTACATTTCTTGGAAATTAAGAAGCCATCATTTGGAAGGCCACTGCTGGGGGTTGAATTATATTTCCCTAAATTTCATATTTGAAGTCTTAACTACCAGGATCTAAAAATAAAACTCCAGAGTCTTTTGTATTCAAAGATTTAACCAACTGTGGATCAAAAATATTTTTAAAAAATTTTTTTTTCCAGAAAATCCCCCAAAGCAAAACTTGAATCTGCCAGTGCCAAGCACTATGCTGAATCCTTGCCAATGAAGTGATGCGCAGGCGCACCCTGCCGTAGCCCCTGATGGTCTTCAGCTCTCAGGCTCTCCCGCACCTGGTGTCTTGTTGCTGTCCTCAGTAGTTACGCCTATGATGCCTGTGCCTGTACTCAACATGTGTGGATTGTTTTTTTCCTGTTATCATCCTCTAACAAGTACTGTATAATAATACAGTATAGAATACAGTGTAACAATATTTACATGGTATTTACATTGTGTTAGGTATCATAAGCAATCTAGAGATGACAACGTATACAACAGGATGTGCATAGGTTGTGTGCAAACGTGATGCCATTTTGTACAAGGGACTTGAGCATACACGGATTTGGATATCTACAAAGGTCTGGGAAGCAAGGACACCAAGAAATGACTGTTCTGAGAGAACAGTCTTTAGAGACCTAATTAAATTATAATGAGGTCCTTATAAGAAGAGGAGATTCGGACACACTCACAGAAGGAAGACCATATGAGGCCACAGCAAAAAAGTGGCCCTCCACAGCCCAGGAGAGAGGCCTCAGGAGAAACCAACCCTATAGTCACCTTGACTGGAGACTTCTAGCTTCTTTAACCCATGAGGCAATATATTTCTGTTGTTTAAGGCACCTCGTTAGTGGTACTTGGTTATGACAGTCCCCGCAAACCAATATGATCACCATTATTTTATGTACCATGAGGAAGGAAGAAATAGCAAATTAAATTATAACCATGGGTTTAAATTTGACTTTAGACATATTAAAAGAATCCTTCCTCAGGACAAAACTTCACCAACTATGGCTTTTGCACATAGATTTAAAAAAAAAGTAAGGAAATATATGAGTAAAGACATTCCTAAAACTTCTTCACATACAGAGTATGACTGTTCTAATTGAGCAGAAATACTTTTCTCCTCAGCTGCTTAAATCTGTGAGTTTTTACACCTAGGTAATTTTTTACTGTACCATCAAAAGCATTAAATGGAACACCAGTTCTTCAAATAAGGCCCCACCATTGCCTTGGGGACCTTCAAGCTACAGACACCATCCTGCAAGTTTGGGTACTGATGCTCTTTTGATCCTGCTTCTCTGGTTCATCTCTTTCTGTGCACACAGTAAATTTTATATTAATGTGAAATCATGGTGTAAAAAATCTTGCACTCAATAATTAGTTACACGAAGAGTGGAAAATAAAGAGGAGCTTGGAGTGGGAGAATGGCCCAACCTGCAGCCTACAGAATCAGTCTATCTCACAATTTTACCTCTGTCTATCTTGATATTCAACCATGTTCTGGTTGACATACCAATCTATCCTTTTTTTTCTGTTAGAGGACAGAGGTCTATTCCATGTGTCCCTGAGACATGTGGGGTTACTCAGGGCAGAACTGGCGTGAGTTATACCAACACCCAAAGAGAACGTAGGAAGGGGCACCAAATGGAGACATTTGGCCCAGGTATCACTTGCACACTGAACCTCAAATTAAAATTTTGATTTTTTTCTTTCCTTACCCCCCCCCTGCCCTCTCTCTTTCTTTTTTTCCTCTCCCCACCCCTTTCTTTCTTTCATACCAGGGATTGAACCTAGGGGTACTTAGCCACAGAGCCACATCCCCAGCCCTATTTTATATTTTATTTAGAGACAGGGTCTTACTGAGTTGTTTAGGGCCTCACTAAGTTGTTGAGGCTGTCTTTGAACTTGCGATCCTCCTGCCTCACCCTCCCGAACTGCTGGGATTGCAGGCGTGTGGCATCTCCCAAATATAAAAATGATCAGGGTCTTCCCTGAGTTCTGAAGGGCCCCCAACATGAACTTCCACTTTGGTCCATTATTGCAACAGATATTTGTGGAGTGGCTTAGTGTGACTTACACAACTGAGCCAACAAGGCGCGCTTTAGATGCCCCAGGAAGTAGGACAGGACCTCAGAGAGCATACCACCTTCCAAAGGAAACAGATCTGCAAACTTTCTATTGCCCTGATGTGACAAATTAACCTTTTTTGGAGGTATAGAGAAGAGAAAAATTCCAGTGTGATTCAAGAGGGAACCTAGTCAGATAATGTTATGTGTACAAGGACAGGAGGCCATGACCTGTGGCTGGAAGGAAGAATAGGTGATTTGGTATCCACACGTGGATGAGAAATTCCTCATAGAAAAAGTAGTGGGAACAAAGATACAGAGGCATAAAAAACAGGCAAATGCAAATAGAAAACTGAGTGATGGGCTGTACCTAGAGGAGGGGCAGGGATGGAAAGGGAAGAGGAGCGGGAGGACCCTGTAGACCGATGGTTCTCAACACCAGTTTGCACATCAAAATCTTGGGGGAGTTTGAAATAATACAGGTGTCTGCACCCTGGCACCACCAGTCAACTCAAAATCTCTGCAAGGTGGGGTTCTAATGAGCAGCCAGGACTGGGAATCACTGGGTTTCTTAATGTGGATGCACTTGATCTTGACTCCAGGGGTTCTGCACTTTGTAGTCCACCCCTTCATACCTGAGAAAGGGGACCTAGCATGATGGCAGTGTTCTAAGGGGCACACGCCACTCTAAAACCTAATAATCTCAGAAAAGGCAGTCCTGAACATTTCATTTGAAAAAAGTACCCCCCTCCCTGATTATTTTAATTTTGACTGAGTATATGTGGTAGAAGACATGTCGTCAGTTATCAGGAGTGTCACATAATTTGGATATTGAGTTATAGAGACTGAAAATGTTTAGAGGACCAATTGAATTTTTTATTTATCATCTAAACAAGCTGGCATCATTTTAGAGACAGAGGAGTTGACCTGTATTGTGAAGGGCAGGGTGACAGCTCAGCCATGACCTTGGCAGTCACTATCACGACTTTGGTTTTGCTTCAATCAGTTGGCACCTCTTGGGATTGTAAATATTGATACATACCCTTAGAAAAATCAATATCTGCGTATTAGCCTCCAATTTCATATATCGATGTGCAGATCTGAGGGTCCCGGGTGAATACGAGATGACTTCAGCATTTGAGGAGGCTGCCTCAGAGCTGAAAGGCCTGCAGATTTGCATTTCCCCCAGTGATTCTTGGCTTCATGACTGGTATCGCTGTCGTGTCTTTGCAGCGTATCTGTATGCAAAACTTTTGGCAGAACCATTTTAGCAGCAAGCAGACAAGAAGGATCTGCTTTCTCAGAGCTCAGAATCAACGTCCTCGAATTCTATAGAATAAATTCTCTGAAATAAGTTCTGAAATAATTAAAAAATCATCCTTTGGGTAAAAAAAATGTGTTTCAAATGGGGCTTCCATCTATCTTTACCTACTTAAAAGGATCAGAGTATCTTGGGAGAGCTTTTCAATCTCCAATTACAATTCAAGTGCTGAATCAATCAGATTAAAAATGAGTGTTCAAATATTATCATCATCCAAATACACTTTCCACACTCAATGAGTGTGACTGGCCTCTTGTCCTAAATAAGTGAATGATGAGGGATGGCATATAGCTCAGTGGTTGAGCGCTTGCCTAGCATGCACAAGGCCCTGGGTTCCATCCCCAGCACCCCCCACACCCCCAACACACACGAAAGTTAAGAGAAGTAATTCATGTTTTGACTAGCACTCAGACTACACAGTTCTCAAAACAACCAAGCCATCTGGTCAACTCTGCTAGGTACTGGGAGTGAACTGGTAGTTTTGGTCTAATGGACACTAATGTTGATAAAGAACTGCAGTGTAGCTGGGCATGGTGGCACACATGTAATTCTAGCAACTTGGAAGGCTGAGGCAGGAGGATTGCAAGTTCGAGGCCAGGCTCAGCAACTTAACAAGGCCCTAAGCAACTTAGCAAGAACTTGTCTCAAAATAAAAAATAAAAAAAGGTCTGAGGATGTGGCTCCCTCAGGGAGACTGTTTGAAAAAAGTAAAAAGAGCCAAAGGGTGAATCCAGAAATAACTGACAAGCCCCATAGTTCTGATGGGAGTCCCAGGACTGCTGTGCCCTCAGGCAAGGTTGGCAATGGTTTGGAGGGAGGCAGGTAGAAGACAGCATTTCACTAACATCAGTGGTTGGTTTGAAATCCTGGAAGAAGCTCAGCATCTTCTCATCCGGGAGGTTCAAGTTTGCCAGCTGTACCAGGCAGGCAAGCACAGCTCTCAGAGCTGCGGAGCAGGAGATGGGAGATGGCTGGGGGCGAGGGGTGCTGGGCTGCAACTTGGCCCTGACTTTCACTGGGGGGGAGGGGGGCTCTGCCCTGAGGGTCAGAATTTACCTACTCTTCAAGGTCTTCTTCTCTTCTACTCCCCTCATTTATATATCAGTTAGGATTTTTGATTCTGAATTTTAAAAATAAAATAACTGCTTGTATTTTTTAAGTTCTGGAAATTATAAAGTCCTCAGCCTACAAACTTTAAATGAATAAAACCAAAGCGGGGGGGGGGGGGGGGAAGGGGGGTGGGGGTTTGGGGGGGAATGGCCTAGAGTCTAAACTCACCCGGCAAAAGCAACCATTGTTTATACCCGGGCCTGATTGCTTTGTCTTGTATGCATATTCTAAATTTAAAAGGACAAAATAAAACCAAGTTCATACCCAAGCTGCAGCCATGGTGGACAACATCCAACTGCACGTTCGCAGTTAAGACCAGAGTACCGGGGGCCTAGCCTGGGCCAAGAGATGCAGTGAAGAAGGCCGTTATATTTCTAATTTACAGTTTGGCTCCACCAGGCAGCTGGGTGATAAGCACAGCTTGTTTATTTGTCCGTGATGGATGCCAGGTGGATTGTGGTCAGACAATCTTACTTCAGCAGCTCCAGCACTTTGAATCCACGAACCAGCCTGAGGCCCTCCCCTGGGCAAGACTGCAGGTCACACAATGGGCACCCACACACAACACAAGGGCGGTCACAATGGCCGGCTGCACCAGAAATGAGGACAAAACATTACTTAGCCAGAGACAAAAGAGGAAGAAAGCTTGGGAGGGCCCAGGAGACTCAGGCAACAAGGTGGCTTGTCAGGCCTCCCAGCGTCTCTGTTTGTGTCACAGGTTTGCTCCAAGAAACCAGGCTTTTGTTGCCCTTTTAATTAGACGACCCGGTACCACTTCCAGCAACGAGCTCAGGTGATTTGCTGAGTTTTGACATTTTTCTTTCCATCTCTGAGAGCTGTCAGCTTGTGAAGCAGGATCTTCTTGTAGGCTAGTTTGGTGCTGGCTGCAAAATTACAAGCAAGAAATAGCCACAAATAAGAGAACACAAGTGGCCAAACAGTGCTCCACCTGAAGACCATGTGCTGATGTGTCCTACACAGCTGGAGCCCAGGAGTGGCACCGAGAGCTGACACCCAGAGGCCAGGGATGTGGCATGAGCCAAGTCAGTGAGATCTCAGGGAGCCTTCTGCTGGAAGGTGCTGAGGCCCTCCTTGAAACCAGTGAGGCACCCTGCATTTTCTGGAGTTTCCTCTGGGCTGATCTGGGCTGTCCATTAGAGGGGATGACCCTGGCTTCGTCATTTCTTCATCCCCCTTTTTGGTGCCTTCTGGGCTAACATGTGACATGCTGTCTTCTTTTCTGATCGTGTCATAATTTAACAGAGCTGATGATTTTAGTTCCTTAAAGAACCAGATCTCCCTATCCAACTGGAAGAAGTGGCGCCATCTTTGCTCCCAGTAAGTCCTTAGAGGACCATTGTGTCCTGAGAAGCCAGAGGAGGGCAAGGGAACCCATTACCCACTGGTCTAGAAAACTCTGCTCCAATGAGTATGAAGCATGCGTCATTGAATTCCCCAGGAACAAAGTTAGTCAGATCAGTTCAGACCATAGTGGGAGGCAGACCCAGGCAGAGCTCACGAGCCAGCCTAGGGCAAGTGTTCCCAACTTGCTTGAGTAGAGGAATGTCCTTTCCAAACACCACAGATACAAAGACACCTACCACAGAGTGTCAGCATCTGCAGATTGAAAAAAATGACAGGTGGTTCAACAATAATGAAACATTTTTGAAGGCGCATTACTTGATAATTAAGTTATATAGCCTATAGTCAGATCCAAAGGTAAAGGAGCTATCACAATAATTTCTACAAAGGGACAAACACACACCCGTTAGGTCAACTCATTCCAGTCTTTGTAGCACATGCTCTCGACATTTGAAATGGCAGCCAGGGTGCATTCCTTCATCTCCTCGGGACCCTGGGGTTCTCAATGTGTCCCCACATAATAGCAATGATGTGATAATCTGGAGACCTGGGGAGCCATGATTGCAGGGTGAAGTTGATATTTAAACCTAAGTCCCTCCCTAGTGCCCTGGAACAAATTCTTGAAAGATTTTCTAAGACTGTACAATAGAAGTGAGAGAAAGCCTCATCCTGCTGGAAATGTTAGCTTCCAAAGACTTCCTGAAGTTGTGGGGAAACCCTTTAACTATTCTGATTTATGACTCCTGACACTGTGCTACATACACACACACACACACACACACACACACACACACACACACACACACAATGGCCACAGCCTCCTTTGTGTGATACAGCACAAATGACATCATCTGTTGGGCAATCCCTTGCATGTTTGGTTGCTACCTATTGGGATTCAGTGCCCCATGTAAGGATTCTATGGAAAGGAACTTTTTCAGTTACACTAACGTGGCCTTATCAGTGAACTTGAGACACCCTGCAAAGTCAATTTCATCTTCCACATGAGTCAGGAAAGAGCTACTGAAGTACTTTACCTGCCTCTATAGGGCCTGTAGAGGGTGCAAGAAGGTTTCTTCTTTTACTGTGTGTGGAATAAGTGCTAGACCATGGTCTCAAGAACACAAGCTCTCTATTGATTTCTTGGGGATGACTGAGTGTGACTCAAAGAGTCACAGCTTTCTCAAAACACATGAAATGTAAGGGCAGTTACGAGTTCGTGCCTAACGAAGGTTTACTAGTCATTGAGGGATACATTTTTGTTTTCAATGTATTCAGTTCTTTTTGAATCATCCTGTAATAAATGGGTCAAAATCTACAAGGGTTTATTCAATTCTACTTTTGAATTCATTTGCTTTTTATTAATCATCAAAATATCTAAACACACTATAAAACAGACACATATGAGTGTCATACTACAATAACGTGTCATATTTTAAGGTGATGTGACTTTTCATATTTATCTCAATTCAGTCCTTAAAATGGAAACTGATCCCATTCTATAGATGAGGAAACCGAGGCTCAGGGAGATCCAGTCACTTGATTGAGGACTTATGACCTGTGGAGAACAGGTTGTGTAACTGGGATTCCATCTCAGGGATGGTTTAAACCATACATGGCCCTCAGTCCTAAAACATGTTTTTCTTGTTTCGTCAAGTAGGAAAAATTCTCTCCTATAAAATTATTCTGCTGTTATTCCCTTTCTTTGGTATATAAAAATGAAGATTCTAAATCCCAAATCTTGTTGGTTATATTAGGATTGTTAGTTGTGTGAAATAGCTGATATTAGGACAGTTTTGACCTATGGTTCAAACTAATGGGTTCTTTGCATGAAATAAAGAAGGACAAAATGAAATGCAGAAAGAGAGAGAGGGGGGCGGGGGAGAAGGCTAGAACAGCAGAGAAGATGGGAGAAAATCAGGGAAAGAAAAAGGTACAAGAAGATACTAGAAATTACAAGCAAAGCCCAGTCACTGTTTCCTAAATCCTATTGCCCTGTAGCTTCTAACCCCAGTCTTTTATTTTCCCCCATTGCCTTTGATCAGGATTTTCACAGTCACCAGACTCTTTAAGTAATGGACAGAGACCAACTGTATCATATTGTCTTTCATTCTTTCTTTATTTTTTTTTAAAACAAGGATTGCGTAGATTTCTAGTCACCCTCAGGGGGTGAGAAGAAAGAAAAGATCAGCAGAACAAAGTCTTGCATTTATTAGGAGCATATAAATGCAACTTTCTCTTCCCAAGGGGAAAAACACTGGACCAAAATGAAATGCCCTCAATGTATGAATTTACGGAAATGTAAAGTTAGCTCACATTGAAGTTGCAGATGAGAAACATGACCTCGATGTTGAAAGGAGAGATGAGAAAACAGAAAATGAAAGAAGTCTTTTTTTAAATTAAATAATTAGCTTGGGGATGATATGAAGTGTTTTCTAAATGAATGCATTTGTAGGAAGAAATAAAAACATTTGAATAATTTGATTAACACGGATGAATAACAAATGATAGAATTAGAATTTCGAAGTCCTAAAATTGAAGTCTTTAAAGAACAAATGTTCTCACCCTCTAATGTCATCTCCAGCATCTAAGTATGATTAACCAGAGCTGAGGGGACAGAAATGTTCTCTAAAATAATTATTACGATATTGCAATTACCTAACACCATCAGCATGTAAAATCACATTGGGATCCAGCCAGATATGAAGCCAAAGAAAGAGGACTTTCTTTTCTTATTAATGTTAACAATTAAACTGGATCAGAATGGCAAGTCCAGGAGCCAGAGCCCCCTGTTCCCTTTAGAAACTTCTTCCCAGATGGCACTCCCTTGGACAGCATTGCAGTCTTGGCTCTGTGTGGCTGCCCACGGAGGGAGACAATGGTGAGACCCGCCCCAGGGCAGGATGCTGGTTACCTCTGTGCCAAGGCCCATTATTAAAAGTGTCTTTGTAAGGACAGAGTTGCCAGAAGACATCTTCCCGTAGCACATGGCCACATTTTTGATCTTTGGAATTTTCCAAAGGAAATGGACTAAAAAGATCTAAGGTAATGTGTTCTTGCTACCATTGCAATTAATTACTCTTATTTAAAGCTGTATTAGTTTGCAAGAGCCACCATGACAAAGTGGCTGCAGACTGAGTGGCTTAGATAACCGAAATGTGTCATCTCACAATTCTGGAGGTTAGAATTGAGATCCAGGTGTCTGTGGGCAGGATCCATTTCTCCCAAAGTCTCTCTCTCTTTGGTTTGTAGATGGTCAGCGTCTTTCTGTGTTCTCACACAGTTATTTCCCTGTGTGTGTCCTAATCTATTCTTATAAGAACCACCCTAGTGCACACCTGTAACCCCACCTACATGGGAGGCTGAGGCAGGAGGATAGTAAGTTTGAGTCCATCCTGGGCAATTTAGCAAGACCCTGTCTCAAATAAAAAAAAAAAAAAAAAAAAAAGAAAGAAAGAAAGAAAGAAAGAAAAGAAAGAAAAGAAAAAGAACCATTCTAATGATTTCCTTGTAACAGTTACCTCTTTAAAGACCCTATCTCTAAATACAGTCTCTTCTCATTTTGAAGTATTAGAGGCTAAGACTTCAACATAAACAGTTGGGGTAGACACAATTCAGCCCATAAAAAAGACCTGTGAAGTTGTTTTAAAATTGGAATCGTAGCACAGTGGTACCCCCACATTTAAGTTGTATCCATACCAAGACTTCCAATGGACACTTGATACTACCCATACACTGAATTCTATATGTACTGTTTTTCTGGTACATGCAAAGCTATGGTAAAGTTTAATTTATAAAGTAGATGCAGTAAAAGATTCACAATAACTAATTTAAAAAAAATAATTGTAACAATAACAATATTCTGGAATTTTCCATTTAATACTTTAAAATTGCCATTGTCCGAGGGTTAACTACAGCCGCAGAAAGCAAAACCATGGATGAGGGAGGGCGACTGTAATTTCTCCTGAGGTCAATCTTTGTTAGGAGGAATAGAATGCTCCGGCACGCTTCAGAATGGCCCCGTTTTCTCTCCCCTTGCCGGAAGCATAAGGGAATTATTTTCCCCCAATATTCATTGCGAAGACCTGATCAAGATCCTGGCTGGACAACTCACAGAAGTGTGGGAACCCCCTGCGACTAGGTCCTCCTGGAGGTCTTAACTCTCAGGCTTGTTCACACTGAGCTTCCGGCAACTTGTCAATCACAGTTTTCCTACCGTGACACTGATCCCAGGGAGATTCTGCTCATTGGTATCTGCTCTGGAAAGTGGCTATTCTTTTTTTTTTTTTTTTTTTTTTTTTTTTTTTTTTTTGGTACCGGGGATTGAACTCAGGAGCACTCCACCACTGGGCCACATCCCCAGCCCTTTTTTGTATTTTATTTAGAGACAGGGTCTCACTGAGTTGCTAAGTGCCTCGCCATTGCTGAGGCTGGCTTTGAACTCACGATCCTCCTGCCTCAGCCTCCCAAGTGCTGGGATTACAGGCATGCGCCACCGCGCCCGGCAGAAAGTAACTATTTTTTTTTGTATCCTCCTGTCTCTTAAATTCGGGTGTCAGCCCTGTGCCCTCATTTCTCTGATGGATCTGAGGAAGAGTTATTGATTTCCAGTTTGTTCAGCTTTTCACTTGTTGTTAGGATGGAACAGCAAATTCTCTGTTCCTTCCCTGCCAAATCAAAACCAGATATCCAGCTAGCATTTCTTCAGAGGGGATCTGTTGGTAGTAAAACTCTCACGGATGGGGTGGGGTGGGGTCTCAAAAATATTTTGCCTTCATTAATGCAAAAGATTTTTGCTTTCTTTGAAAATCTACGCTAATAACATTTTTTTCCTCCAGCACACTGAATATTTTATTCCTGTCTTTTGTCTTTTATTGCTACTGCTGAGAATTTAGCCATCTGTCTAATTGTCATTGTTTTGGAAGTCTTTTTTTTTTTCTGGCTATTTTTGGGATCTCCTTAGGCATTCTACAGTATTATTTGAATATGTCCAGGTATGAATTTTCCTTTCTTTCTCCATCCTGGGACTTTGGGAGCTTCCTGGTTCCAAGGGTAGGATTCTTTCAACAAATGGTTCTGGGAAATTCTGCTCTTTTCCCCTATAATTATGCTTCTTCCCATTTTGTCTTGTATGTCTTTCTAGGACTTTAGACCATTTCATTCTATCTTCTTTGTATTTTAACCTACCTTGCATATCTCATTGTCTCTCTATGACATCCTGGGTAATTTAATGACATTTATTTTCCATTTCACTAATTCACTACTCAGCTATGTCAAATTACCTAAGACAGCCACTGAGCATTTCTACTGAAGTGAAATTAAATTCACATAAAATAAAATTAACCATTTTGAAGTACACAATTCAGTTGCTTTTAGTACCTTCACAACAGTGCTCAATCACCTTCTATCTTGTTTCATCCAAACATTTGCATCCACCCAAAAGAAAACCCTGTACCGTTAAACAGTCCCTCTCTGTGACTTCCCACTGCCGGTCCCTGACAGCCACCAATCTGCTTTCTGTTTTTAAGGATTTACCTATTCTGAATATTTCATATAAATGGAATCACAAAGTATGTGACCTTTTGTATTCTTTTATATTTTCAAAGTTCAAGTTATAGCATGTTATCAGAATTTTACTCTTTATATGGCTGAGTAACATTTCACTATATGTACCTAGCACATTCTGTTTAATCCCTTCATCTATTGATTGACACTTGGGTGTTTCTTGCTTTTCTCTATGGTGAATAGTGCTCTATGGACATCTGTGTACACATTTTTGAGTGCCTGCTTTCAAGTTCTTTGGGATGGATACCTAGGAGCACAGTTGCTGAGTCATACAGTAAGTCTATGTTTAATTTTTGAGTAACTGCCAACTGCAGTGGATTTTTAAAAATTCAATTATTTTAACTTTAATTTCTAGAAGTGTTTTTTGATTCTTTTTCAGATCTGCCTGTTCACTGTATGGTCTTCTTTAACTGCTCATATTTGCAAACCCCTCTTTAATTTCTTGAAATTATTAGATAGTCTTATGTCAAAGAACTCTGATTCCAAATCGGAAGTTTTATGGATCTAATTTTACTGCCTATTGTTTGTGCTATGATTCATTTTGTTGAATTTATGTAGGCTTTGTAATTTTCACCTAGTGATCATGTTCTGTTGAACTCCACAGGAACTCTCAGAGGCTGGGGCGGCTTTGCAGTCATCTGGGTAGCCTATCAACCTAGGATCATGTTAAAATAAGTTCTCTATTTGTGCTGTGAGTGAATTTGGGATTCATAACATATGATCAAAGGTTTACAGTAATTCTCAGAGAAAACAATTCTTTTTTTCTTGCCACTATCATTAAGGTCAAAATAGTCAATAACAACAACAACAACAAATGCAGGTTTTGTGGCTCCATTCTTTCACTCTCTGGGTTTACCTCTGCTAAGCAAATAGGCCCCAAGGGGGGAAAAAAACATATTACGAGACACAGACAACATAATAAAAAATAGTTTAGTTCACTTAATATCATAGCTCCAAGATTTATAAAGCAAAAAACTGACAAAACTTGAAGGAGATATACAAGTCAAGTCTTTCATAACAATTTGAAATTTAAATCTCTCTTGCTCTCTCAGCAACTACTAGAGCTAACAAAAATGTCAGTGAGGACACAGGAAATTTGAACAGTGCAGTCAACAAGCTAGATAGAATGTGTATCCATGGGCCACTGCAGCCCAAATGGAACACAGGCCCCCTCCACCCCAAGACATGAAACAATGTTATGAAAACTGACCATGTGCAAGCCTGAATCCATACTTACTGGATAATCTATACTTCATTATTGGCTTTGTAATGGGTCAACTTGTCTAGGCTGAACTGCGTGTCTCAGATTTCCCTTTCTTGCAGGTTTCCAGTTAGCATGGGCCACATGCACGATTTAGCCACTTTTGGAGGGCAGGAAGCCATCTTGTGACTCATCGCCGTGGTTGCCGATCTGCAAAGCCACCTTGGAGTGAAGCAGAAGTTGGGCCTGCAATCACTCTCCCTTTCCCCTGGAACCTTCTTCAGCCTCCCTGACCCCAGAGCCAGGTGAACATGTTCAGCTCTGTTGAGAAGGCACCTGGCTTTGGCAAGATGCCTTCATCACCAAGAAGAGAGTCTGCAAGAAGGGACACAATTTGAGACTGTCCTCGTGAGTGCAGCTCATGTTCCTGGATTCCAACCTGAGTGAGATCTTCCCTTCCTGACATCCTGCCCCAGTGACATCATGTCCCAGCAACAGACATGAACAAATGCCACTCACAGGCCACTGCTCAACCAGCTTCCACACTGATGGGTGACCAAGACTTTGTTACAAAGATACACCTCCTAGTGGTGTCATAGACAGAGTGAATTTGGGATTCATAACATATGATCAAAGGTTTACAGTAATTCTCAGAGAATTACTGCCTAAGACACTCATGAAAGTTATAAAGAATTTGGAAAATGAGTGAAATGGTTCAAGAGAGGCATAAATTCTTTAATCATTTAAATATTATTGGAAAAATTTGACTAAAACCTTGAAAATCACCCAAACTCTCATTTCTTCTCTGCATCTATAGCCATGGCCTTTGGCAGTGGCCTTTAAAAACAAACCTGATGATATAATGAAAACAAGTTAGGTAGGTGTCTTTTTAAAACTCCCCTTTAAACAACTGCTTGTTACCAATAATTACATGTGTGGATCTTCTCAATCTTTTAAAGGAGGGTCTTGATGCTGACTTATATTAAGCTCATCTAATATTAATCACAGTGAGAAATCAAGTGCTGCTGATTTATGAACTAACATTTGCGAAGTATTTAATATAAGCACTATGCTAAAAACTTCAAATGCATTATCTCATTAATCCTCATGAGAATCCTTTGAAGTAGGATATTGTACAGATGAAGAAGCTGAGAGGTAGACAGTTTAGGCCATTTCTCAATACACATAATGTGTATATGGCAGGGCTGGGAATGAGCCCAGCTCTTCCATCCCCAGGGCCTATCCTCTTATCTACCACTGCTATTTATTCAGGGCAAAAGATAAAACAGGAAGTAGGTCCTGTGGGTAATACCCTGTAGGATTCAAAGCCTCAAAGGAATTTAGTATATCATGTCTCACACCAAGGTCCAGTCCCTTGGATTCCCCCTGGATCTTTGCTGTTGAGTGAAAGTCACATTCATGGACACTTGTTGGTCAAACCAAAAATATGTCAAGTACAGATCAGATACCATGGCCCCCACATCAGTGGTTCCCAAAATGTAATCCAACAACTCCTGTGATTGCCCCCCACCCACACAGGATCCTTTCCAGAGGTTCACAGAACTCCATAACATTTTCCAACTGCACATCTGTGTAAAGCTGAATTTTCTTCACACACTTGAATCAAAACAACATATCATAACAGATCAAATACAGAAGCAGTTCTGAGAATCTAGCAGTCTTGTATTAAACTGGATATTAAAGAGATTTCCAAAAATGTGGCAGAATGTTGTTCTTCTCATTAATTTTTAAAATATGGGTATTTTTCATAAAATGTTATTTATAATAAAAGGTAATGAGCTCTTTATTTTTATTAAGTTAATAAATACCCACATTTTTAAAAGAATTAAATTCTAATATGGCATATATAAAGATATTCAGTCTTCATAAACAAAAGTATAAAGAGGTCTGAGACCAAAAAGTGTGAGGTCCACTACGCTATGTAACTTAAACACCATTTCTGAGCGCTAACTTTCCACCATTATGACTTCTAGTTCTAGCCTCATCAAACTTGAGCAAGATGTAGAAGATGCAAGAAGATGAAGACCATAAACTGAGACTTTGTATTTTAAATTATCCATTCTTTGTTTTGTTCCTCATAACAACCCTAGAAGACAAATATTATTTTTTTGCAATGAAGAATCAACACTAGTAACTGAACCAAGCCAAAATCCGAGAAATGAAATAAGAAAATTAAAAGAATAATGCTCAACCTCGCATGTCATTTGGGAGTTGCAAATCAAAACAATAATGGGGTACCACCGAATGACTAAAGTCCAAAACACAGACAGCACCAAATTCTGGTGAAGATGTGGAGCGACAGGAATTCTCATAGGTGGTAGGAATGCAAAATAGGTGCTACCACTTTGAAAGACAGTTTGGCAGTTAAAAGCTAAAGCCTTTCTTTTTTTTTTTTTTTTGGTTGGTACCGGGGATTGAACTCAGGGGCACTTGACCACTGGGCCACATCCCCAGCCCTTTTTTGTATTTTTATTAGAAGCAGGGTCTCACTGAGTTGCTAAGTACCTCGCCATTGCTGAGGCTGGCTTTGAACTCGCGATCCTCCTGCCTCAGCCTCCCAAAGTGCTGGGATTACAGGCGTGCGCCACCGCGCCCGGCTAAAAGCTAAAACCTTTCTTACCATACAATCCAGTATTTGATCTTGTTGGTATTAACCCAAATGAGCTGAAGATACATGTCTCCAGAGAAACCTGCACACAAATGTTTATTGCACCTTTATTCATATTTGTCAAAATTTGGAAGGAACCAGGATGTCCTTCAGTGGGTGAATGGATAAATAAATTACAGTGTATCCACACAATGGAACATTATTCAGGATGAAAAAAATTAGCTTTTAAGCCATGAAAACACATGGGGGAATATTAACTGTATATTATGAAGTGAAATTAGTCAATCTTAAAAGACCACATAGTGTAGGATATTTTGGAAAAGGCAAATGTTTTTAAAAGAAACAGTTGCTGAGGCTGGGGTTGTGGCTCAGCGGCAGAGCGCTCGCCTAGCCCCGGGTTCAATCCTCAGCACCACGTAAAATAAATAAAGAAAATAAAGGCATTGTGTACAACTAGAAAAGTAAATAAATATTAAAAAAAAAAAAAAGAAAGAAAAGAAACAGTTGCTGGAGGTTGGGGGCAGGAAGTGATAAGTAGTTGAGCACAGAGGATTTTTAGGGTAGTGAAACTATACTCCGTATGGTATGAGAATGTATGTACATATCACCAGTAGAATGTGCACCATCAAGAGTGAATGCTGATGTAAACTATGGATTTTGGACTTTGATAATCATGGTGATGGGGGAGAGGAGGGTACAAATGGGAATAATCCCTACTTTCTGTTTAATTTTTCTGTCATAAAACTACCATAAAAATTAAATTCACTTATGCCCCATGTGTTGGTGTATGCCTGTAATCCCAGCAGCTCCAGAGACTGAGGCAGGAGGATCATGAGTTCAAAGCCAGCCTCAGCAAAAGCGAGGCACTAAGCAACTCAGCGAGACCCTGTCTCTAAATAAAATACAAAATAGGGCAGGGGATGTGGCCAGTGATTGAGTGTCCCTGAGTTCAATCCCTGGTACTGCCCCCCCCCAAAGAAAAAACTAAGTCTACTTGCAAAAATTAAAAAAGAAAATCTAAGAAGGTAGTGGCATGAGAGAACATGGGTGACCATCGAGGATGGAAAGGACAGAGAGACTTGTGAGTGGATTCCTAGAGCACCTCTAGGGACTCTCAGGGATCTAGGGTTGGTGCTCCTGGTGAATTGCCAAGAGAATGGCATGTATGAAGTAAGAAAAGGAGGTGAGAATTATAATCCTCAGTATCTAGACAAAGAGATAGGAGTCAGGGAGGCGAAGAAACCTGTCCATGGTCATACCTAGCACAAAGCAGCCCAGAAGGTCAAAGTCCCATCTCCTTCCATCTGCATCCTGCACTCAGCTCATGGGAAGTGAGAAAGGTGCACAGTGAAACCTAGACCAGGCGTTTCCAGAAAACTAATGTAATTGGCGAACTGTGGTGAATAAGCAGAAAGATGAATGCCCCTGAAAAAGACAAATGACCTACAAAAATCATGACAGCTGATAGTATTTTGGGTTATGATATTTAAATTTTAAAGTCAAATGTATAAAAAAGAATGCTTGTATCATAGGAACAGGGTATCAATTTTCTAACTCCTTCCCTGCTGCCAAGAGGTAGAAAATTCAGATGTGCATCAATGGCCAAATAATACGATGTATGAGTGTGTGTGTGTGTGTGTGTGTGTGTGTGTGTGTGTATGTTTATGTACACATGCTTTGGAATAATGTGTGTCTATATAAAAAGATGAAAAAGCTCTTTGTGTATTGATACAGATGATTACACATGAAATGAAATAAAGTTGAATGCAAAAGTAACACTGTAACATAAACCTAAATGAATTTCATTATTTTAAACAAAACTATATGAATTGTTTGCCAGTTTATCTTCTTTCTCCCCAAACCAGAGAGTAATTATGTCCAACAATTAGAATCGTATCTATTACATACTAGGTGCTCAATAAATATTTGTCACACAACTGAGTATCAATTACAGTTGAAAATAGGAAAAAATAATATAAAAGATTAATCAATGGGTAGAAGAAAGTCCTGTTTTGAGGTCACTCTATTTCAATCATTTGGAAGCTGTGCTAATCAGTTTCCCTTCACTGTGACAAAATAGCTGAGAGGGTCAACTTAAAAGATACCAAATGCATCTTAAAAAGATTTATTTTGAGAGCCAGGCATGGTGGCACATGCCTGTAATCCCAGCACTTGGGAGGCTGAGATAGGAGGATCATGAGTTCAAAGCCAGCCTCAGCAATGGCGAGGCACTTAGCAACTCAGTGAGACCCTGTCTCTAATAAAATACAAAAAGGGCTGGGGATGTGGCCCAGTGGTCGAGAGCCCCTGAGTTCAATCCCTGGTACCAAAAAAAAAAAAAAAAAAAAAATTATTTTGACTCACGATTTCAGAGGTTTTGGTCCATGGCAGCTAGGCCCTATTGCTTTGGCCTGTGGTGGAACAGTTCATCAGGATGGAAGCATGTGGCAGAGGAGGCTCCTCACCTCACAGGAGCCAAGAAACAAAAAAAGAAAAAGAAGAGGGGTCTGGGTCCCAATGTCACCCTCAAGGTCATACCCCTGATGACCTCACTTCCTGCCAGGAGGCCTCTACCTCTTCTTCTTTTGGGGTGGGGGAATACTGGGGATTGAACTCAGGAGCACTTGACCACTGAGCCACATCCCCAGCCCTATTTTGTATTTGATTTAGAGACAGGGTCTGAGTTGCTGAGTGCCTCACTTTTGCTGAGGTTGGCTTTGAACTCGAGATCCTCTTGCCTCAGCCTCCTGACCTGCTGGGATTACAGGTGTGCGCACACAGTGCCCATCGGCCTACCTCTTCTTAAAGTGTCCATCACCTCACAAGAGTGCCATTGAATGGTGACCAAATCTTCAGCATATGGGCCTTTGGGAGACATTAATAGACATTTTACTGATTTTTGTATTTAAATGCTGACAAAATCCTAATGAGATAAAATGAGAAAATTAAGGCTCAGAGATAGTAATGGATTTATTCAAGATCACACATTGGCTTAGGATTCCAAAGTGGGCCTTCTTGATTCCACAGCTCTTGAGAACATTTGCAGGTAGAATCAGTAATAGAATTCCAGAATCTTCTCACTAATATCTTATGTGGTATCCTGATATGTCATCTATATTATATTATTAACCCATTATATTAAAAAATGGAAGTGCAAATTTGGCATGTTTTGTTTATATATAGCTCCTTAGAGCAAACAGGTCTAGGAACTATATCTGCATAAGAAATCTTGCAGAGGCTACAAATTCAAGGAAGGAAAGAAGTTTTTATTGAATATATAAACTTGTATAGGGCAATGTAATTGTTTCCACATTGGTTTTCCAGAATACATTGGAGAGTGAGTCTTATTCCCTGTCTAGACAAATGAGAAAACTGAGGCTGAGAGTTTAGGTGACTCATCCAAAGTCACCTAAATGATGACAGTTGAAACTGAGACTCTTCCAGATGCACCTACCTCCAGAACACCTGCTCTTCTGGGCTCCTCCCATCCTTTCCAGTAGAGGACCAAGGCTGGAAAAGGATTCAAGGACAGGCCCCTCTTAAATACAGTATGGGGCTCAGATCTGGCTAACCCACCAGCAGAAACCAGATAAAGAAGTCAGGAGAGGCTGGGCTGGGCTCCCCGAGCTTTGGCTGTCTAATTTCTGGTAATAACCCTTGAAGATCAAGTGTATCTGAAAGCATGAGCCCCTGGAAGACAGCAGTCAAACCAGACCGTGCTGCAGAGTCAGCCTCATGCACTCTGTCCTCATACAATATAATCCGTCATTAAGTAGCTGTCAGTTTCCTCCAGATCACTGTATTATGTATGGGTTGCAGGGCTACCAATTAGTTTGAGCAAGTACTAAAAATAAATAAATGATGAGGAGAGCTCTATTTTCATCCAGGATAATTAAGGCCTGCATTTGGGGTGCTGAGGTGGGGTAGGGGTTGAGGGAGTCAGCGGAAACATCAAGGACAAAGTGAAGCCCTTGCACACCACCATTCAGCAAGGCCAGTGGTTCCCTCTGCAGTTTCTGTTTGCAAATGGACCAGTGGCCCCAACTGGGCCCCCTTTCTTGGGTCTGGGCCTGAAGCCTGGAGAGAGGCAGTTATGCTGGGCTTAGGGTTTTCTTCTTTCTTAAGATCCTCTTATATAACCGATTTGTTGTGCAACCGAGCAGTTGGTGGCTCAAGGAAACTGGCCTGTACCTTAGATAAGAAGTTGAATTATTCCAAGGGACATTTGGAGCCAGGCAGGCTGGGAGACACTGAGGAGTAAAGTGGGCCTCTCACACAGGACACGGCATTGTAGCTGAGAGTTTCCCTATAGGGAAGCCACACGAGTCCCCCATTTCCTGCGCATCTGTACTTGGTGAGCACTAGAAACCTCTTGCTTTCCCACTGAAGGCCCCTGGCTTCCTCTTGGTAAAGTGAAAAACATGGCCCAGTTGCAACAGAAGCACAAAATAGCAGTTTGGTAGGAGGAGGAGGAGGAGAGGGGAGGGAAGCAAGTCTCCACAATTGAAAAGAAAGGACCTCAAGAATCCTGTGGGCCTTGATGTCCACACACACTCACACACACACACAACACACAAACACAACTGGGATAATAGCTGAGGGGGCTGATGCAGGTAAGGGAAGGAGAGGGGAGAAGGGGGAATCAGACACCTCACACCGAGAAGCAAATGATTTATAAATTGTCTGAGATGGTTTTCTTTTCATGAAAAAGTTGGAATGAATCCTAGAAATACTACATTAGTGTTTATTTCTTGACAGATTTGCTTCTCAGTTACAAAAGGATGTCAACAGCCATAAGCACCTACGTCTTGCACCATTCCGTGTCCTCACGCAGGAAATACCTGGAGCCTCCATCTCCACGGAAGAGCATGACACCTGTTCAAGACTTTTTCAAAATCAAAGATAATGCAAGTGAAAATGAAGGCACCGCTTTCTCCCACCATCATCTCATTGTTATTGTGTTTCATTTTCAGACCCTGAGGGCTCACGTGGCAGAATAAATGTCTTCTATACATGTATGCTGTGATAAAAGAAAGTAGGCCATGCTATAGGATCCTACACATCTATCCACTATCAAGACAGACACTCGAATCTCCATATTGGTGGTCCCCACCGACCTTAAGCAATAAAGGCATTAGAATATCTTGAGTGAAATTCTTTCTCCTTTTAAAACTGGATGTGCCTATTCATAGAACCCTAATCCTCTTCCAATAAAAACATTTCAAATGGTTACAAAACTATGGAGAGTAGGAGTCAGTTCTAATGTTTTATTGCACAGTGGGGTAACTATAGTTGATAAGGATATATCGTATATTTCAAAATAGCTAAAAGAGAGGATTTTGCATGTTCTCACTAGGAAGAAATAATAAATACTTGAGGTGATGGACATGCTAATTATTCAAATGTATTCGTTGTGAATTATATACGTAGATTAGGGCTGGCAGTGTGGCTCAGGGGGTAGGGTACTTGCTGACCATGTACAAGGTCCTGGGTTTGATCCCCAGAATCACCAAAAATAAATATCATACCCCATAAATATGGACAATGATTACATGGCAACTAAAAATAAGAAAGAAAAATCTTCTTTAGGCCATGAGGGTAGCTCTGGAAAGGAAGCTGCCTTCTTCTGCGCCTTGATGAGGAGAGCGGTATCAGATCTCCCGCTGAGTGAAGGACCCCTTCCCTTCTGGGCAGCCCTACCTCGGTCACTAGCTCCAGACCTTCTGGAAGTGAAAAGGGTGGATGCTGAGGTCTAGGGTGAAGGGAGAAGACAGAGGATATAAAGAAAAGCAGCATAAAGGTGAGAGAAGTAGTGCTATGGCTTGGACATGGTTAGTGCCCAGGGAGTCATGTGTTGGAGGGTTGGTGCCCAGTGTGGTAATGTGAGAGGGGTGGGACCTTTAAGAGGTAGGGCTCAAGAGGAGGTCACGAGGTCATTGGCTTCATGCTCTCAGAAGGGATTAACATAGCTCGCATGGGACCCCAGTCTCTCTCTGGCTTGCTGTCTTGCTATGTGATGTCTCCCTCCCACCATGATGCCATCCACCATGTTTTGCAGTCAGGGTGGCCCTTGGACTCTCAGCCCTCCAAGACTTTGAACTAAACAAAATGATTTTCTTCATAGGTTACCCAACCTCAGTACTTAGTTATAGTAAGAGAAAATGGACTAATATGGGTATAAAATGGAAGGGAGGGGCTCTAGAGGAAGTGGAGAGGTGCCCCAGCGCAGAGGGATGAAGCTACCTGAGGCTGGAATAAGACGACAAATCACTCTTTCAAGAAGGGGACCCTCAAGGAACAGGTGAACCCCAGCCAGGTACTGCTCCCCACCAGGACGATGGTTCGCTGGAGCCAGGTGTCAGCCGGGGGAGTGAACCTGAGTGCTCCAAACAATGGTAAACTGTGGTTGTTCATACGGGGAGTTTCCAGAGTCTTTGAGGTCGGGGGAGAAAGGGAAGAAGAAGCAGAACAGCCAGTAAGAGAGGAGAGGAAGAGTAAGATGATATCGGGGGTATTTAGCACATTTTTCTCTAGGAAAATCTGCCATGTTCCCTAGATTTTTCATTTGGATCAACATTTGGGAGGATAAGAAGAGAGGCTGAATTTGGATTCAAAACAGGATCTGATGAAGAATCAAAGCTATCCACAGCAGGCCCGTCCTGTTTGTGTGCAGGTTTCTCACTGAAGACTGTTGGATGAGTTTTTGATGCAAAATGGTAATTGTGATAGTGTATCCTCTTGGTTTATGAACTTCAAGCACATACTTAATTTTTCCTGAGACCTATTTCCAGAACATGTATCATATAATGTGCCAGTAAATTCCTAAGTGTCTTTAAGTGGCCACAACATACCTAGAATTGAACAAGGTAATTCAGAAGCTATAAAATAAACAGAAAAGATGGTCAATGTCAACCTGCATCTCCAAGGAGACAGGGAATTCAAGAAACAAAACGTGATGAGCAAATAGGTATCATAATTACTTTAAGTACTTAAGTAGAAATTCAGAAAATGGCGACAGCTGGAATAATACCCACCATTTCTTTCTTTTTTTTTTTTTTTTTTTTTGTGCTGGGTATTGAACTCAGGGCACTCGACCACTGGGCCACATCCCCAGCACCCCCCCTTTTTTTTTTTTTTAAATTTTATTAGAGACAGGGTCCCACTGAGTTGCTAAGTGCCTCGCCATTGCTGAGGCTGGCTTTGAACTCTCAATCCTCCTGCCTCAGCCTCCCAAGTGCTGGGATTACAGGCGTGCGCCACCGCGCCCAGCCCCACCATTTCTTGATAACGGCAAGGTACTGTGCAAAGAGTAAGCTCAAATATTTATAAACATTGGTATTTTAATCTTCCCAACAACTTTGTAGTATTGTTACACCCATCTTACAGATAAGAAATTGAGATTTAAAGAGGGTAGGTAAGTTTTCCAGTCTCAACACAACAAAGTATCTGAGGTGGGATTTAAAACCTGCATATCTGACTTAAACTATGGTGTTTTAAATAGTCATTGTGTCTCCATGGAAGGTAGAAGGGCTAAAGCCATGGGCCAGCTGGGTCTTCGCTTTCATCAGGAAAACACTAGCTCTCCCAGAATTCCCACCTTGCAGAGTTGCCCATCAGCAGAAATAGATCTTCCATCCCTGGTTGCGTGGAAAATAGAAGGTATTTCAGTTAGGCATGTTGCTATCTCCCTCCTAAATAACCAGAGCTCTTTTAATAAATGAAGAAAAGAGGGAACCAGTGGTATCTGTGTCACTGAGCATCTTACATATATGATGGCATGATGCTGGTGAGAGGTGCTAAAGTCTGGATGAGGACATGAGAAGTGGAAATTAAAAGAAACTTAAAGCAATACTTAATGAAAAAAATTACCTGGGTATGGACTGAATAGAGGTCCTGAAAGAGAAGAATAAATAAAAGATGATTGATTCCAAGGAGAATAGGAGTGGGATAAGGTGCAAAAGGGCAGGCAGATCATATGGGTCAGAAGATAGGTTTGGCTTTGTCCATACTGAGCTTGAAGTGTGGTAGGTCATCGATGGAGATATGACCACTGAGCAGGTGGAAACCAAATCCTGATAGCAAAGAGGTCATCAGGGCTGGAGATGCCAGCATCAGCTTGATAACATAATGATGGAAGGATTTCATGAAACAGAGAGCAAAACAGGAGAAAAACGGGGATCTGAGGTGCTGGAAGGCACATCCCCACTTAGATAGAAGAAGGAATTATTTTGGTTCTGGTATCTCCTATTAATGCAGGAATGCTCGGATGTGAAATGATTAGATTATTATTAGACTCATCCTAATTTGAATGGGCTGACTGGGTGGTAAATGTAGGCGGGTGGGTGTGGCTGAAGGAGGTGGGTCACTGGGGGTGTGCCCTGGAAGAGTGCATCTTCTCTGAGGCCCCTACCCCTTTCTCTCTCTCTCTGTGCCTCCTGACCTGCACCATGAGAGGAGCAGCTTTCCTCCACTGGGCCCTTCACCCATGATGTGCTGCTTCACCTTGGGCCCACAGCAGTGGAGTTAGCTGGCCGTCTATAGACTGAGATCTCTGAAACCATGAGCCCCAAAATAAACTTTTGCTCCTCTCACTTGTTCTTATCAAGTATTTTGGTCACAGTGATACAAAAGCTAACTAAAACAGGAAGTGAGCTAGTAAAGTGAAAGCAAAACTTTCCCAGGAGTTCAGAAGAGAATCAGAAAAATGGAGTTTCCTAGGAGATTAGGTTTAGAATGAGTTTCACGGCCAAGGTTAACTGTCAAATGCAGTTGAGGCTTGAAAGAGGAAGAGAACTAAGGAAGACCCCTGATTTGGCAAAAAGGAGATAATTACTATCTAGAGGTAGCAGAAAGGAGAAGAATGGAGGGGACAGAATCCAAGGATAACTGATGTTCTCATTGTGAGAACAGTGATGGGGTGGGGGTGGGGGGTTGTTTTAAGAAGTACATTCTGAATTAGCAATAGTGCAATTATAACCCTTAATTGTATATTATTTTAATGACATCATGATGCTTTAAAATTTTTGTTACTATTATATAGCAGATACAGCAACTCTTTATAAACCTGAATATTGGTTTATCACTTTATACCCTGATTGCAGCAGAAAATTTATATTTTATGACATTATATAAATCAGGTTCTGGACAAACACACAGGAATATTTTTTACACTCTGGGGTTTTGTTGTTGTTGTTGTTTTATCCACAGTTCTCTCATGCTAAAAATCACCCACTGTCTCAACCCTGAAAAGCATCTCCACATGCACCGAGCCCCACTTCAAACGCCTGGCACTTCCCAAAGTTCAGTTGCCTTTGAAGTCTTTGAAGTGTCTGTGGGAGAAACTGGAGTATTTGAGACAAAAAGTGCCTTCAGGTCATCTGAGTGCCAAGTCTCCACCCCACCTCTTGAGACGAAAGGCTATTTTTAAAGTATAATAGTCCCCCTGCCTTTTTTATGGAAAAAATACCCTCCTGAGCGATGGATGTTAAAAGGGCAGGAGCCCAGGATGGCAGCCAAGTGGTAGGCCATGGTTTTTCAGGGTGTAGATCATTCATACATTTTTTCAAATGATGTTTATTTCTCAATAAAAAAGAAAACAGAGTCATTTAAAAAAATGCATAACATACTTACAGTTGCCCACAACCCGCCCACCCCCCACCGGTTCAAGTCCTCAGAAAATACTAGGTGATGTATTTTCAAAGGGTGGTAAGTTTCTTTAAGGTGTTGGTATATAAAATGGCTTCAGGTCACACAGATGCTCAACTCAAGATAGGGTTATGCCTGAGTGGCCCATTATAAATTGAAATTATCAAGTCAAAAATGCATTTAATACTCCAACTTTATCCAACATTAAAGTTCAGCTGAGGCTGCCTGAAATGTGCTCAGAACACTTGTGTTAGCTTACAGTTGAATAAAATCATATAAAACAAAGCCTATTTTATAAACATGTTGATTATCTCACATGGTTGATGGGAGCTGCTACTCACTATTCCATAGCTCTAGAGAGTTTTATACTATGTATCGCCAGCCTGAGAGAAAACCAACACTCAAAATTTAAAGTACAGTTTCTACTAAACACATATTGCTTTTGTACCATCACAGGGTTGAAAAATCTTAAGTCCAACCATTATAAGTTAGGGACCACCTATGCTTGATGACCATTTGATTAGTCAGCCTCGGTCAAGTTGGGTGCAGTAACAAATGAATGGTAAGAAAATCTCATTGGCTTACAATAACAAACACTTAGTTCTCAATCAAATACACATAGGTTGCCAGTTGGTTTCAGCTTTGCTTCCTGTTTTCTTCTTTTCAGGATCAGGCTAAAGTACAGCTCCTAACTGTCTTTAGGCAGGGGGAGGGAATCGTGGAAATGCCATGCCAGGAAATGCCTCTTACTCTTTCTGCTCAAGAGCAGCAGATGCCACTGGGCAAAGCCAGTCACATGATGAAGTCTTACCTAAACAGTGCTGGAAAAAGAATCCTTCCCAACACAGTAGAGTAGTAAACATGTTGAACAAATAATTATCTGTTTTAATGTATACATAATCAAATCTATGATTTTGCCAATAATTTTTTTCTAAAATATTTAAGTAAAAACATGAATCTGTTTAAAAAGTAATTTTAAGCCAACAATGGTGTATTTGGTAGGAAGATATGACAAGAAGCATGATGATGATGTGTAAATGAGTGGAGTTAGGAAAATAACACACCAGTGTCTCAGGTTGGGTGTCTTTTCCCATCTTGGTGATTATGGCACATTGAACACAGCTGACTCCTTAGTTCTGATATGGGAACCAACCACGACTCAGGATCATTGTCCTGTGCACCAATCATTATCTACATGTACTTTAGATGGATCAAGAAAGAGATCAAAGAGAGTGTTAGAGACTGAACTGTGTGCCACCTCAAACTCATGTGTTGAAACCCTAACCCCAATATGACTATTTGGAGATAGGACTTTTAGGGAGTTCATTAAGGTTAAAGAAGATCATAAGGGTAGGATCTTAATCCAATAGGTGTGGTGCCCTTACAAAAGGAGAAAGAGACACAGAGTATTCCCATGTCCCCCCATCTCTGCCTCCTGCCTGATGAAGAGTCATTATGAAGATGCGGGGAGAAGGTTGGCCTATTACAAGCCGGGAGGTGAGGCCTCACCAAAAATGGAATTTTCTGACACCTTAATCTCAGCCAGCCAGTCTTCAGAAGTGTGAGGATGCAAATTTCTGTTGTTTAAACCACTCAGTCTCTGGTGTTTTGTTATGGCAGCCCAAGCTGACTAAGTCAGAGGATAATAATAAGTATCTGTAGAGTTCCTTTATATGCAAAAGCTTTATACTAGAAACTGTACAGGATAGAAATAAATCAGATGAGTGTACTATTCTCAAGGGAAGTTCAAGCATATTCATAAATAACTATCATTTATTTTTGCTTGCATACAAAGACAAATACATGAAATTCTTGGGAGATCAGAGTGAGAACTGGTAGAATGATAGCAGGCTTGATATCAGAGATGGCATTTATGTTTGGATAGAATTTGGATAAGTAAAGGTAAGATCATTCAAGGTGAAGGATATGGAAGATGAAAAGGCATGAAGGTGGAGAAGCCTGGGAAAGGCTGGGGAGTTGTAGAAGAGAGCATCAGCTAGTTCAGACAGCCTGAAAGGTCTCAACTGCAGTAACTTGATTCATAATTGTTACATTGTAGGCACTTTGGAGCACTCCCCATTTTAAACTTGGGGGTAACTGATTGGATTTGGAATTTAGAAGAATATTTTATCGCTGTGGAATGAATTGGAAGGAGGAAAGGTGTCTGGTAAAGGAAGGAGAGGCAAAGAAAAGAAGGCAGGAAGGAGGAAGAGGAGGGGTGGAGACAGGAGACTTTTGGAATTTCCTCGTGAAAAGCCAAGAGGTCCTGGGCTACAGAAGTGATGCTGGAGAGATGATGGGGATGGGACACAGACCAGGTTGATACCTGGGGCAAAAAAGGTGGAAGAATTCCTGGTGCTAGGAAAAAACAGACAAGACACACCTAACAAGACACACCTTGAAGAATGACTCTTCCCTGGGAATACTTTGGGAAAAATCCTGACCCTCCTCATAGAGAAATGTGCTCATACACACACACACACACACACACACACACACACACACACACACACACGATACACACCAGTTTGCCTTTAAGTGGTTCAAAGACCCCTTAAAGTCTATCTGTGGATTGAGGCTAAGAAGCCCGAGAAACTGGTTGACTGGTATTGTTTTTAGTGAAATCCTTGACATCAGATTATTTTCCTATGGTTATCACTCTCTCCTAAAATTGGAATAGAGCCATATTTTCCTGGAAATTGAAGCTTCTGATTAATCAAGATTTTCTTACCTCTGTCATATATCTCTTCATAGCTGTTCTTAGCAGGTGCAGAAAGGGTGGCCCCAAGATAGAGCCAGTAGGTTCTCAGGAAGACTACCTAAGGCAGGCCACAAGCCTTGGCCTGCAATCTGGAAACTCCGGCCATTGCTGTGGACTGATGGCCACTTGAATAAAGGCAGAAGCAGCAGGGGGCAGGGAGGCCACTCTGTGCCTGGACCAGCCTTCAAGGGAAAATGAAAAGAGGACAAAGATGATGCAAGGGGACAGTATAGCACTCCAGTGTCTTCCAGCCAGTCGGCCCCAGGAAGGCTGAATGCTCATGCCCCCTCACCACTACGGTGATGCCCTTCCACATCAAGCAGAGAGGCAGCTCCTCAGCTCCCCAAGCCTGCGGTGTCCCAGGGTCTTCAGTGAGCTTGCTCCTGGGCACGGAGGTATGGTAGAAGCCTCTGGCTGACATGTTGTCCTCCACTCTGGTGGCACATGGGAGTCACCTAGGGATCTCAGATGAAAAAAGACACTGTTCATGCCTCACCCTAGATGAACTAACCCAGGTTCTGTATTTTTTCCAGTCATCCCAGGTGATTCTGAAATACAGTTGGTGGAGAAAACTGGGCCGACGGGCTGGGGCTGTGGCTCAGTGGCAGAGCACTTGCCTAGCATGTGTGAGGCACTGGGTTTGATCCTTAGCACCACATAAAAATAAACAAATAAAAAATAAAGGCATTCTGTCCATCTATGACTACAAAAAAAAAAAAAAAAAAAAAAAAGAAAGAAAGAAAGAAAGCAAAGAAAACTGAGCCGAAATTTCCATCTGCCCCGAATGACAATCATACACTCAGTGGGTTGAGAATCTGGGTGGGTCCTGCTAGCTGCCTCTGGCCCAGTTTTCTGTGGGGTGACTCATACTTTTGTATTTCTGGAAACCTGGAGTATTCTTTATTTTATAATTTTTTAAAAATAAGTAAAATAAATATTTTTTGTGGGGGGTTGTCGCTGCCTGAAGCGATGGCCGCTTGGAGCAGCAAAGTCGCGGGAATAAGTTCAGAGGCAGACTGGAAACAAACAGGACCTTTATTCTGTCAGCTTCTCTCTCTGGCTCTAACAACTCTAACACGTACCACACACCAGCAAAAAACCAACAACCAAAATGGCCCCAAACTGCTCCATGCTCGGCCCAAGTCTCTCAAGATCCCGGGCCAAGTCTCGTGAGACTACGGAAGGCGGCAATGCCCAAACATCTCCATGGCCTGAAGTCAATCACAATCTTAGCCATCTCCCCAAACAGGGCTCCTGCAGGAGGTTGTTGTTGTTTTTTGGTACTAGGGATTGAATCCAGGGGCATTTAACTACTGAGACACATCCCCAGCCCTTTTTATATTTTATTTAGAGACACATCCCTAGTCCTTTTTATATTTTATTTAGGATCCCACTAAGTTGCTTAGGGCCTCACTAAATTGCTAAGGCTAGCTTTGAATTTGCAATCCTCTTGTCTCAGCCTCTCAAACCGCTGGGATTACAGACATGCACCACCATGCCTGGTATAAATACTTCTTCATCGACCATATATTTGGATGAAAATATACCATAATGCTGAGTATTCACTTTGGGGTAGTAGGATTATATATAACTTGCACATTATATTTTCGATAGGGTAATTTCAGCAAGTTTACATTTTTCTATGGGGATTATGAATTTTTAAGCAAAAGTTAATTAATTAATGATATTTGAGGGAAAATTCAGGAATAACTTTTAACCTAAATATGCAGGGAGCCCCCAGAATCTTCAATTATATTCTAAGGAGAAGCTTCCTGTAGAAATAAATCCTGAGCCAAAAGAAGGTGAGTTTGGGAAAAATCAAAGAAGAAAAAAAAGAAGAAAGAGGGAGAATACTTCAAAAGAATAGGAGAGAAAACCTGAGCTCTCCTGGAGCAGAGGTAAGGTGGATAAGGAGCTGTGCCTATCTTCATTATAGGCAGAGCTTCACAAACAAACTCCTAAAAATCTGGGGGGGTAGTGAGGGAGGGGTTCCCAAAAGCAAAAATTCTCCGTGTGATGATGTCTCTGAGCGAGAGGTCAGCAGAAAGTTTGACAACCATAACAAGATACGTCTGGAATCCTAAACTGATCGCTGAACATGGAAAGTGAATTAATCTAGATCCTCAAAGGAAATAGCCCATTTATCTTAAGGCTTCCCCTCGGTCAAAGCCAAGCTGATGAAAAACCAAGGTCAGCACTCCTGAAAGGATTTGTTAAAGCCAAACTGGAGAGAAGAGCATTTGGAATTAGGAAAGGCGCTTGGGGTGATAAACAGAACGTGAATGATGGACAGAGAAAAGAGAATTGGAAAAAAAAAATACATCAGATGGCCATTATTTTACTCTTTAAATTATTTCGTAGGTATCTGGCATATGTCTCGTTTGAGTAAAAATTTTCCAATCTACAATACAGAAGCAGCAAGGGAAGCTAACGCTGACAGTTCTGTCCTTTGAAGTGTAAGTCTAAGCCACAGCAATCCACCACCATCACCCCATCCAGTGGCCGAGTCCCCTTTCCAAGCTGTGTCCTTTTGACACGAGTGGCACAAACATGACTTTTTAACCCAGTTCGAGCAGCTCTCGAGATGGCACGTGCTGTGCTTGCACAGAGGGGAGAGGGGACGTTTGCCGAGAGCTGACACTTCCCCTTCTGGAAGCAGAACAGCAGTTGCAGTTCTTGGGCACCCTTGTCCCTTGAGACTCTCTCCCCTGTCACAGAGTTGTCAGTGAACTGTCCCTGGCTGACGTTTGAACTGCCGGCCTCCTGGATCAGCAGGGAACAGCGTAAATTGAAGCTGAGAGGCTCTCTGGCTACCTCGGAGAAAAAATTCTCAGTGCCCAATTAAAAATGCCTCTAGAGAGGACCTTCTCCTATCCTCCCCAAAGCCCACCCTCTCTGCTCTGAGTTGGGGGCTGCTGGATCCTGTCCCAACAGAACTTGATGTGCAAATGGACACATGGAATCAGGGTCAGTTTTTCGGTTTTTTGTTTTTTGTTTTTTGTTTTTTTTGGTCTGTCTTTATAGACATCATCTTGGGGTAAAAACAGATTAATAAAAAGAAAAGAATTCTTTTTATAACCCAGTGTCTTAGTTCATTCAGTCTGATATAATAAAATGCCATAAACTGGATAGGTTATCAATAACAGAAATTTATTTCTCACAGTTCCAGAAGTTGCAAAGTCCAAAATCGAGGCACTGGCTGATCCCACATTCAGTGAGGGCCCAGTTTCTGGTTCATAGTTGATACCTTCTTTCTGTGTCACACATGGTGGAAGGGGCAAGGGAGCTCTCTGGGGCCTCTTTTGTAAGAACACAAACCTCACTCATGAGTGCTTTGCCCTCAAGGCCTGGTCGCCTCCCAGAGGCCTCACCTCCTCATATTATCATGTTAGGGATTAGGTTTCAACATAGGAATTTTGGAGGTACTTCAACAGTAAACCATGGCAACCAGTCTGACATGGGGCTAACTCAGCGCCACACGACGTTGTGGGAATCAAAAGGGATTGTGATCTGTTTGTGGCCTGTGGAGCCAAGAGACAAAGCCCCAGGCTGCAAGACTGCACAGGACACTAGACATCAGTTAGGGTGATCTCCCATGTGATGCTTAAACCCCTGGAATGTTTTCCCAACCATCTGATGATCAGCCTCATTTAAACATCTTTATTAGTGGCAGGGTCATCACGTTCCACTGTGATCCAGCTCTGGCGAGCTGGCTGTTGGAAAATCCCTCCTTCCCTGTGCCTCGAAAGCTGGGCTAGGGGGTTCTTGTTCAAGTTCTTAGGTCACCTGTGTGACCTCATTGTGACGCTGACTTGCTTTTGTCTTGTAATTATTCATTATCATCCTGGACTCCACCCCTGCCCTCTCCAAGCTGAAAATTCCTTGAGGACAAGTCCCATGTTCCTCTTCAACATCGCATTCACAGCTATGGCACAAAACATTCACTAGGTAATCAGAAGCTATTGTTGAATAAGTACATGAATGAATAGTGCGTGCGGGTCAGCATCCTGCTGTTTACCAGATGGGGCTGGAGGACAGCATTAATGACAGCTGTCTAATAACCCACAGCAAATACGCAAGCAGCCCTTCTGCCTCTGGTGACCCTATTTTCTCATCCATAACAAGAGGGGTTTGGACTCCAATGTTCTCCACCAGGGACAGTACCAACCCTCCCTAGGAAGTGTTCGGAAATCTACAGGGGCCATTTGGTCATCACCAGGCTTATCATTTGGATGCTACTAGAGGGGATCAGGGGCTCAAAAGATCCTGCATGTCTGGGACAGTCTAGCACCATGAAGAATTGCTCACTGCTACCCTGTCCCCACCAAGTATCCATTGCAGCCCACGGAGAAGCCTCAGGACTGGATACAGGCTGTGAATCAGGGAACCAGGCTCTCATCCAGTCTCTTCCGACAGCTAGCTTTGTGATCTTGAATGTGCTAATTTGCCTCTCTGTACTTCAACGTTTTATGGGTCTTAGAAAGATTAAAAAATTACCTGGTATTTTTAGTGCCCCCCAACCCCACTGTGTAAAATCATATAACTAGTATGAACACCCTATAAAAAATGCTGGGGTGCTATTAGGAATATGTGGCCCCATCTCTGTTGCAAGAGGAGACTAGCAATTGGCCAGCATTTTAGAAGTAGAAGTGATCATCCTCATGGTGTTGCCAAGAAGGGGCATCAGTTAGGTCCCCGTTTGTGTGCACAGACCCTGCCCTCGTGACCATTTTGGTGGCATGTGTTGGGAAGGGGAGGAAAGAGGCTCTGAAAGAAGGCAACCTGAAAGGAAAGCCACCTCCGCCCCTGGGGCATCGTCTTCTTCTGGGCTCTTGCTGCTGACCTCCTGCTGGGCATGTTGTCTACTGCTCCCCACTCTCACCCCAGTGCTTAGAGCAACATCTAACACCTGCGAAACATTTGACACAGTTGCCGAAGGAAGGAATAGATGAGGGCACGCACAGATGAGTTCTTCCAGATTTAGCCCAGGCATCATCTTCTCCAGAAAGATGCTCCTGACTCCTCCAGGCCCATAATGCTCCATGTTCACATGCCAATCACAGCTCACACAAAACTCTCTGTTTGTCCATTTGTTTCCCCACCAGCCTGTGAGCTGCTCAAGGGCAAAGACTGTCTTTTTCATGTTTCTATCTTCAATACCTTGGGCACTGCCTTGCCTGTAGATCAATGAACCAAACTGAATTAAACTAAGCAATGGCCATGGGCAGCTGCCCTTTCTTCACCATCTGCAGCGAAAGGGGCAGTCTGCTCACATTGTCAGCAAACCCCACAACCCCCAAAGTCTTTAGCTACAGGGAGGAGCAAACGTGGCCAAGTGACACCAAGTCATTAAGCAGACAACCACCTGGAAATGGAGAATAGGAATTCAGATATTCCTGGCATCTGTTATAAACTTTCAGGATTCCCTTTTTTTTTTTTTTTTTTTTTAATTTCGATGAACAGATATCTTCCTAGAGAAATGCATATAAATTAAGATTTTGCCCTTTTAGATGGAAAATTATTTAAAATGCAAATTCAGAGTCAACTCTGAAAGATTAAGTCTTTCAGATTAAGAGACTGAAAAATATTTTCTATAGCTGTTTTCTGCCAGACGCTATACTAGGTACTTCAAAATTTGTTCCTTCACAACAGTCTAAAACAAGCATAGTCATCCCTTGTTATTTTCTGGTAATCTATTCCAGGGCCCCCTGAGGAGATAAAAATTCTCAGATGCTCAAGCGCTTCATATGAAATGGTGTGGTGTTTGCATATAACCTATGCACATTCTTTTGTATATTTTAAATCCTATCTGGATTACTTTAAATACCTAATACAACATAAACGCTATGTAAACAGTTGTTGTAGCGTATTATGTAAGGAATAATGATTAGAAGGAAAGTCTGTATGAGTTGAGTACAGATGCAATTTATTTTTCAAATATTTCAATCCACAGTTGGTGGAGTCTGTGGATGTAGGACCTGCAAATATGGAGGGTCAACTGTATTAAATATGCTCAGAGGGACTAAGTAGCTTGCCCAAGGCCTCACAGCTGACATGTAGCACAATCTGGTAAGCAGACACAATTCCCAGACGCAGCTCTGTGTGTGTTCCACAGTGCTACTGGAACCTAGCAGGAAATCGCCCCAAAATGATTAGATTTGATAGAATTTTCATATATCGGGCTTTCTTAGAGAGGGACCTCCAGAAATCCTCTGTCCCTCCAGTGTGGCTCTCCATCTCCCCAGCTCAGCTCCTTCAGGGCCGGCACGGCTTTAGCACCATGAACCATACCACTGAGGTTGGACCCTCGGGCCTTCCTACTGGAACAACAGAGAATTTGTACTGCTTGTCCCTGTCTGATAGAAATGAGGCCCTCAGGAAGATGGGAAGCAATTTGGGTTTAGATTATTGTTGGCTTTGTGGGCCACAGCAAATCAGCAAATAGATGAACATCTGCTTTCCTTAAAAATTATACCAAAAATGTCATCACTGGACAAAAATCAAACCTCACGAAATGGAATGTTTTGGCCACAAATCCCTCTAACAATGAGTACGTGGTCTGCAAGTTCTGGCCATTCATTTTATTAATGCCTTTCTAGAGAACAGGTTTTGGTAAGGGCAGGTTTTATGGAATTGACTTTAAGTACGGATACTTCGGAGATGTTTCAGATTGACTTTCTTCACTGGGTGGGTTTTAGGAATCCAGAGGTAAAATAGTAGATGAGAATTGATAAATAGGCTCAAGTTTATTTTGGAATTCACTATATTTTGGGATGTCATATTAATACAATAATGTGAACTTTAACCCTAATATAAATGCCATATTTCCTTTCAGCTAACTCTAGACCTTCCCATTATTCCTCTTAGGTAGCCATGTGTAGAATTCCTGGGGCATTCAGGGTAGTAGGACTGTATGGCGTAGTAAGATGGGTTTCCTTCATCTATCACCTGAGCACAACTCATTGTATATTAAGTGTTGTGTCCAAGTCTTGACTCCAGCCCTGATTTAGTCAGCTTTCTGTTACTGTAACAAATGCCCAAGATAAAGGGACTTATAAAGAGAAAAGCTTTATTTTGGCCCACAAGTTTGGAGGTTTCAGTCCATGACCAAAAGAACAGGAAGGGCATGGGGGCCCACTGTCCCCTTCAAGGGCATACCCCCAGGGACCCGAAGACCTCTCACTAGGCCCCACTTCTTAAGGGTTCCATCATTTCCTAACAGTGTCAAGCTAGGGACCAAATGTTTAACAAATGGGACCTTTGAGGATCATTCCAGACGCCAACTATAGCAACCCCTTACAAGCTGTGTGATGTAGGGTAGGCTGCTCAACCCCTCCATGTCTGTTTCCTTAAGGTGAAATTGAGGTAGTAGTGCCTACTTCAGAATGTCAGTATAAGGATAAATGAGAAAAATACAGGTGAAAGTACCAGGAATGGTTCAGGAACCTTGGGGGCATCACTTGCTTTGAAAATTGTGGGAAATGAAGTAATGGTACATAGGCAGCTATACTTTTTATAGTTTTTTTTTTTTTTTTTTTTGTCAAATTAGATACACTAATTCCTGTTGGACTCATTTACAGCCAGTCCTTGGGGTATGTGTGTATATATGGGGGTCATCTTCATGGGCCGTTATCTTCTCTCTGGGGAGAAAGACAGTTTGACTTGTAATTTATGGAAACCATCTATGTAGAAGTTAAGAGAATGAGGATAGAACGCGTAGGTCAAAGTCCCTGCTCAGTCGTGTAACTTCTATGTGGTCTTGGGCTCTCCGTGTCCCTGCCCTCTCTGTGTCATAATATCATAATTTATAGAAGGAGGAAATAATTTATGGTTGTTCTGAAAATTGATTGAGTTAGCACATGTTATAATCTGGATCGAAATGTCCCTCAAAGGCTCATATGTTGAAGGCATAGTTGTCAATGCAGCGATGTTCGCAGGTAGAAATTTTAGGAAATAATTGGATCGTAAGGGTTTTAACCTCATCAGTGAATCAATCCACTAATGGCTTCATAATTAAAATGGTCTTTGGGAGATGGTGGAAGCTGTTGGAGGTAGAACTCAGTTGAAGGAATGACTTCTTGGGATGTGCCTTGGGAACTTAACTTATGCCCAGCTTTTCCCTCTCTGCTTCCTTGCTGCCATGAGTGGGGAAGCTTTCCTCTGCCATGCCTTTCTACCACGATGTTTTGCTTCACCTTAGGCCCCAAGCAATGGAGCCAGCCAACTGTGGACTGAAACCATGAGTCAAAGCAATCTTTCCTCTTCTAAGTTGATTTCTTCAGGTATATAGTCACAGTGACAAAAGCTTATGAACACAGAAAATTTGTACTCAGAAATAGTGTTCTTTCAATGACTATAACTGGCCATGTGGTTCAGAAGCCTTTGGAACTGGTTTGTGAGAGCAGTTTGGAAAGGTTTTGAAGTGCAGTTTACAGAAGTACTAGAATGTTGTAAGCAGAGCTTAATAGACAATTCTGAAGTGATCCCAGAAGACAGGTATGCTGATTAGACTACGGAGAGTAAAGAGCGCATGAAGGTTCAGATGAGAATGAAGAATCTCCTGGGAATTGGACTAGAGGCCATTCATGTTACCGTCTGGCACATAATTTATCTGCATGTTTTCCATGCCCTAAGACTTCTGCGTGAGGCTGAGCTTAAAGGTAAAAGACCAATTAATGTGCTGGAGCAGTAAAGTCTTCAGATATTGGCATGGATATTACTAACTGCTTTTAGCCAGATTCACAGTGAGAATTAGGAGCAAGAAGCAGAGAAGTAAGATTTTAAAAACTTGCAATTTGGCTAAAAGAGCACTTTAAAATGGGTGCCAAGGAAGACATGGTTGCTGAAGAGATTAGCACCACTAAAGAGAAACCAGTTCTTTGCATGAAAAAACAACAGGAAAAATGCCTTGAAGGCATCTCAAGAATTGGCCAGCTTCCATCCATTTCAGGTTTAAGGATGTAAAAATGTAAACTCATTTGAAAGACTTTACCTTGAGAAGAGAGTTCAGGGGTGCCCGGCTTCCTCAGGGCTGCCTAGGAAGTTGTTTCCCCAGGATTCCTTTCATCGTGTTTGGCTGTCCAGGCACTATGAGGCCTCCATATCCATGGTCCCAGGGGGCCAGTTACTGCTCCTACCAGCAGCAGACCTTGGCATCATCCATATGGTGCTGGTATTGGCGGGAGTGCAGGACACTGGAGTTAGTCAGTCATGGAGGCTTCCACCCTGATTTAAAAAGAAGGCTTGGGATACAAGGCTCAGAATCCCTGCAAGGAAGCCCCTGGAAGGGCAACTTGTGAAACATGAGAGTGAAGCTGGAGCAGGTTGGGCAGCATGGAAGAACCTGTGGCTTCTGTCTGTCATTGGCAGGAGCAGTTAGGCCTCTTCCTGTCACACTGTCTTGAGAGTGCTGAAGACAAGCCCTTGTTTCAAAGCTGCAGAACAGCAGAGCAGGGGGGCTGGAGTGAGAGCAGGGAGCACGAGCCATGGCTGTATGGAGCCTCCCACGCTGGCATGGGCCTGAGTAGTGGCAAGCCAGCACCAAGGCAAGCATGGGCTGCAGCCTGTAGAGTCACCTGCTCCACACAGTGCCACAGCTGGAACCCCCAAACATGCATAACCATAGGACCTCAACCTCCTCCTTCCCCACCAACAGCGAGAAAACAGAAGCGGAGCGGACCTGAGTGGAAGTTCAGACTCAAGGACTAACCAATATCATTAGTGTTTGTCCAAACCCTGATTAGCATAAATCTGGACCAATAGTGTTGACCTGAGTGGTGTAGAAACCTCTAGACTAGTACACTCAACTGGCGACCCCTGTCAGGGTCCCCTTTGGCCCACGAGAGCTCTGATTCTAAATCCTATTCCTTTCACTTTTGCCTTCTGTTTTTCAGTGAATTTCATTCTTTGGATTTGCAAGACAAGAACCTAGAAGGACGTTGGCAGTGAGCTGCTGGGGTCTGCTGCAACCCTGGAGGGCAGAGTCCACCATTCAGAGGGGCAGCACTGAGAGGGGCAACGCGCCACTCAGCGGTCGTGGAGAAGAATTGGCTTTGATTCTGCGACCCTCAGAGTAGGCACGGACCCTACCTGCTAACCCAAGTGGAGAATCAAGTGTCACCCCAAACTTCAGTTGTAGTGCCAGCAAGTGGGGCAGGCAGAAAGTTCTAGTGGGTGTGTTTCACTGGAGCTGGAGGAACAGAGCTACCAGGACCTCTGGGGTCACATGGGACAAAGGCACTTGGTACCATTAGCCAGTGACAACCAGTGATTAAGACAGAAGAGAATGGCAATTACTTAGAGCTACCCCCCAAAGCTCATACCTGTGCTTAGACATTAAATATCCTAAGAGTCCTGGGAACCAGGGCTATTGTCTAGCAAAATATATTAGAAATGATAACACAGAATGGAAAGCAGTACAGTGGGCCTTCCACATCTTCAGAATCAACCAATTGTGGGTCAAAAATACTTGGAATAAAAACTTGTATCTGTGCTGAATTCATAAATCCTACTTTTCCTTGTCATGGATCCCTAAACAATCCAGTATAACAATAATTTACGTGCCATTTACGTTGTTGTTTGAGGTATTCCAAGTGAGATGATTTCAATAGGTGGTACAAAGTGGGCAGATTTTATGCAAAATATCATTTTACATAAGAAACTTGCGCATCCCTGGAGTGGTGGGATCCACAGAGGCAGGGAGGACTGTACCTGTGGAGCTTGAGGTCATGAGTTCAGGAGTCAGACTTCCTGGCTCTATCTGCCACATCCTAACTGTGCTTGGGGGAAGTTATTTAGTTAATTGATTCTTTTGTATTCCATTTTCTCAGGGTCATGGGCTGATTTTGTTCCCCCAAAATGTGATGTTGAAGTCCTAAAGTCCATACCTCAGATACGAGGGCAGATGGAGATAGGGCCTTAAAAGAGGTGTTTCACTTAAAATGAGGTGGCATGCGTGGGCCCAAATCAATCTGACTGGTGTACTTCTAAGAGGGGGGAATTTAGACACTTAAAAGAGTGTTGGGCCTTCTGAGCACTGTCAGCCAAGGGGATGGAAAGCTCTGGCTTTCTGGCTGCTTGCCACGCCCTGTTAGGGACCTAGGCTAAGCAGGGGGCGTGGCTGTGACGTATGGTGAGAACCGAAACTGCCCTAAGCATAGGGCAGAGGATTCTGCCCTATGAGGTGTGCCCGTGCTCTTTACCTGTTTCTATAATCTGCTTACTGATTGGCTGATGTCCACTGTAAAACATTGTCCACCCCCTTCAAAAAACGAGTTCCAGCACTGACCGATGACCGGGCTCTCTCTGGTATGTTCCTGTGTCTTCTAAAGGCAGGGGAGGGAATATCAGCGGCCTCTACTTTCCCAATCTAGTCTCATCATTGAGGTAGGCCCCTCTGGTCTCTTTTGTTGGACAAAAGAGGTCCGTCCCGGGTACAGGGGGTTAAAGACCTCAAACCCTTATAATATCCCAACAAAAGAGAACCAGAGATTTGTGGGCACACACACAAAAAATACAGACCACGTCAAGAGACAATGGCTAAACAGCCATCTGCTAACCAGGGAGAGAGGCCTCAGAGAGGCAGAACCTGTCAGCAACCTGACTGTGGAGTTTCAGCATCTGGGAGAGTCATAAATTCGATTTCTCTTGCTTATATCACTCATTCTGTTGATTCAGTTAGGTTAGTCATAGAAAATTAATATACTCCTGTATAAAATGAGGGTTAAAAAGTAGTACTTACTCCAGAGGGTTGTTGTGAAGTTTAAATGAGATATTCCACATAAGGCACATGTTACTTTGCCCGGGGCATAGTTAACACTCAATGATGTTATGATCATAGAAAGTTCACCTGCAAGATTGTGGGAGGGACAAGAGGTGGAATGAGGAGAAGTTCTCCAAAATGCGCAGGTGATGTCTTGAAGGACGAATATTGTGTATTCAGTACTCATGTGTCTTGTTCAGCATTAAATTTAGCTACAAGCAACAAAAAATAACGCAATACTTAAATAAGATAAAATTTATTTCTCTCTCCCCTGCCAACAACAGAAGGCAGTCTGGAGGACTTATGGACGCCATGGTGTTAGAGAATTCGGCACTTCCTATGTTGTTAAAGTGTCATATGGATGTCATCCTCATTATTCATGATGGCTTCAGGAGCTCCTGCCATTGTGTTCTAGTTCTATGCAGGACAAAAAAAAATAGACAATAAGCTAGAGAAGGCAAGTTCTCATTTTAAAGACACTTTCAAGCAATTACACACATCTCTACCATTTGCATTTCTTTGGCCAGAACTTGACCCCATTACTATTGGGGCAACTGGGAAATATAATCCTTAATCCAGGCAGCCAAGAACCCAGATAAAAATCTAACTAAGATCTTATTATGGAGGACAAAAGGGAGAAAATAAATATTGTAAAAATAATTGGTCTCTGTCAGTGTACCTATGAAACAGGAATTCTTATTGTGTGTGGGTTTTTTTGTTGTTGTTGTTTTCTGATGGGGACACTGAGGTTTGGCTCATTCTTCATGGGTCATACAGATAGGAAGTAGCAGGGCTTGACATGACCCCTCATCTTTCTCTGATCCTAAAATCCATCTTCTTAACAAGTAATATTGACTACTTTTTATACAAGCAAGTATCCTCAAGGGCATGTGGCAAATGCCCTCAATCATCCATTGTCATCAAATAATGCCTAAGGGGCTGGGATTGTGGCTCAGCGGTAGAGCGCTCGCCTAGCACGTGGGCGACCCGGGTTCGATCCTCAGCACCACGTACAAATAAAAAAAAAAAAAGTGCATGTGTACAACTAAAAGCAAATAAATAAATATTAAAAAAAAATAATGCCTAAGCCAGACGTGAAAAAATGTTTTAAGTCTTACCATGATGATGTGTGGAAATGGGTCTTGCAGAAAAGTCTAACACCATCTCGCATCCATAGGAGATGCCCAGCAATAGGCAAAAAGGACCTGGGATATATTGGAGGACCGCTTCCCATGACAGACCTCCATAGAATTAGGAAGCAATTAGAAAGAATTCAAGGCTCATCTGCATGAAGGAAAAATAATAAAATAATAATGACTGCATATCCAGTTAGCTTAATGGTTTTCAGAGAAAAAAGAAATTTGACAGAAAAGTTGAGGGAGTAAATGTTGGACAGGAGTGGAAATAAAAAAGCTTTTGCCAAAATGTCAGGGGAAAGCCAAGCGCTGAGAAGAAAGGCCATTAAAAAGCGAGCAGGGGATGAAGCAGGGGATGAAGCTCAAAAGAGGGGGGCTACTGGGCTACCTTTATTTAATGTTCATTTCTTTTTATTTTTATTCAGCTCATTTGTAAGTATCCATTATGGAACATCCTTTTTTTTTTTTTTTTTTTTTTTTTTTTTACAAGCAACTAGGCTAAATAGAAAACATGAAAGAAGGTTCAGTACAATGAATGAAGCCAGGTCTGCGGCCCGAGGAAGCTTGGAGACTTTCTGGGGTGTTGGAAGCTAGAGATTCAGAAAGAGATAATCTTTCCCACACAAAAGCAACCAATTTCCAGCCCAGCAGTGATGTGTTTGGACCTCAGGAAGGAAGAGCTTAGTGGAGGATGAATGGGCTCAGACACTGTCAGGTAGACGCATGAGAAAGAACCACCTGGAGCTTACCTGACCGGTAAGGCTTTTGCCAGACTCAGACTCTGTTTTAAGAAGGTGCTTTCAAAAAAATTAAAGTGAGCAGACTTTAGAGATGCATGTATACCCATGATTATCACAGCACAATTTACAATAGCCAAATTATGGAACCAGCATGGCGTCTGCCAATGGGTGAATGGATAAAGAAAATGTGATTATATATATACATATATATATATATTATTCAGACATAAAGAAAGATGAAATTATGTCATCTGTAGAAAAATTGATGGAACTGGAGACCATAATTTCAAGCAAAATAAGTCAGACTTAAAAAAAAGAAAAGTATTGGGGGCTGGGGTTGTGGCTCAGCGGTAGAGTGCTCACCTAGCACGTGCGCAGCCTGGGCTCAATCCTCAGCACCACGTAAAAATAAAAACGCACTGTGCACAACTAAAGCAAATAAATAAATACTTTTTTAAAAAAAAAGAAAAGTATTATATATTTTCTCTCATATGAACAAGCTGAGGAGAAAAAAGGGGGGAAAAGTGAGGGAAATTTCATGAAAATAGAAGGGAGATCAGTTGGGTAGAGTAAGCGAATCAGGGGAAGGAGGAAGGGAGGGGAAGTATTGGAGAGTGAATTGATAAATTATCTTTTCATATATGGACAAATACGCCACAGTGAAATCTGCCATTCTATATAACTAGTCTGTGCCAATAAAGTTTTTTATTTTAATAAAATAAAATAAGAAAGGAATTCTTTTCACATAAACCTGACTGGAGTTTTCTTTTACTGGACTCATTGACTGATGTTTCTTTGATGCTATGGATCCTTCAAATGGCCGCATGTAGGGGTGAAGCCGGCAGCCCTGAGGTGATGTGAGGGAGGCAGAGCAGCAGTTGCTTCCACATAGACACTGGCTCTGGCCCTGTCCTGGTATTTGAAACCCCACCTGTGCTGGCCTGTCCTGTGTGAAGGCATTGTTCCTCCGAAACACCTGGTGAAAGGCAAGCGTCCTCTGGTAGGGTAAGCCATGGACCCGACCGGTCACACAGCAGATGTGTTTCTCAGATTAGAGAAAGGCCTTGCAGTCGGCAGAGCTGGCCTAATATGGAACACGGGAGAGAAGGGAAGAAGTCGAGGAAGGAGGAGGGGTGGTAAAAGGAAGGAGGGGTTTTGACCAGCTTTGGGCTCTGGAGACAGAAGGGGCTGGGTAAGCAGGGAATCGAGGTATCCATGAGAAGTGGAGCTCCTGAAGGCTCAGATCTCTCCCTCGAGTTCTACCAAGGTCAGACCTGCTCTTACCTAAGTGTTCTTATCCTTGCTGAAGCTGCTAGTAAATTCTTCTTTGAGTATATGCCTGGAGAGGAGACCCCTCATTTTCTTTTAATTATAAACAATAAAATAATAGTCCAGTCATTAAACTCTGGTTCTTAATTGGGAGAGAGATGATAATCAAACTCCTCTGAGAATCTGATAATAACTTTGCTTCCACTTCTCAAAAACCCAGACATGCACAGCCATACAAAATATTATATATTTTCACTTGTTTTATGGGCACTGTGGGAGCCCATCTCTGGATCCCATAAGAGACCATGATCTCCTGGTTAAAATGCTCTGATTTATTCTTTAATAACCCTAACACAGAGATTTCATTTTTGTGCATTTCTTCTAAACCTTTTTCCATATGCATGCATAATTGTTATAGTGCAATTATAATCCACACACAATTTATGTGTTCTACTTTATAAAATCTAACATTATCTTGTAAACATCTCTGTGTTTCTGTATAGTCTTCGTAATTATAAATTTGAATGAATGTATAAAATTATATTGAATTGTGGCAGCATAATTTTCTTAATTGTTCTTCAATGATTAGGTGTTTAAATGGCTTCTAATTTTGTAGTATAGATAATGCTGTATTGAATATCTTTATGCATTTCTCCTGCTTCTGTTGACTGATTCCTTGTGACAAATTCCCAGGACTGGTTTTAAGAATACTTTTCTAATTCTTAAAACATGACATCATATTGATTTCCAAAGGAGTCATAATTTTTGCTACTTCCAATAATGTACAAGTGTCCCAATTCATCACATCTTTACCTATAATGGGTATTATTATTAAAAAATCACTTTTTCTTTTTTGTTCCAGGCATTAAATATATTTTTGAAGAATTTTTAATTACATAGAAATGCTTATAAAATGGAAAAATATGAAAATGTTTATATCATATGAATCTAGTCAGCTAAATTGTATGTCAATACGTATCCTCATGGAAAACCAACTGGTAGGAATTATACCAGATGACAGAAAAGTTAAAAAGAGGGAAATTGTTGGCATACTTGCAGGCGATTTTAGTTTTCTCCTTTATCATTTATTGTTATGGTTGTTTTGTAATTCCTGTTTTTTTCTGCAATCTCTGGTAGGTTCTCCATTTTCTTGGGGTCTAGCTTATTTCTTTCAGAGCCATCATGACTTCTCCCATGGGGAAAAAAGAAACCATTCTACTGTGCTTCTCCCTTGAAGAGCTCAGCTTTCAATTACCAATTCTGTCTTAGTTGACTAAGACAGAATGTAAGGACAATTTATTCCAGAACTGAAAATCAGTTTCATATCTGAAACATAATGAGTACTATTCACTATGTTAAGAGAACAAAACAAATAATCATCTTAAAGGACAAAAAAAAAAAAATCATTTGGTAAAATTCAACAATTCCCCCAAAAGCCATTTTATTTTGTTTTGTAAGTTGCTCCATTCTTTTTTTTTAATTATTTATTTATTCTAATTTGTTATACATGTTTGCAGAGTGCAATTCATTTCATGTTATATAGAGAGAGCACAATTTTTCAAGTCACTGGGTTTACACAAAGTATTTTCACACTATTTGTGTCTTCATACATGTACTTAGGGTAATGATATCTAACTCATTCTGCCATTATTCCTATTCCCTTGCCCTCTCCCTTTCCCTCCCTCCCCTTTGATCTATTTAAAGTTCCTTCATTCCTCTCATCTCCCCTCCCTTGCCATTATAAGTCAGTATCCTCATAACAAAGAAATCATCCGACCTTTGGTTTTTGGGGATTGGCTAACTTCACTTAGCATTATTTTCTCCAACTCCATCCATTTACCTGCCAATGCCATGATTTTATTCTCTTTTAGTGCTGAGTAGTGTTCCATTATGTATATATAACAAATTGGACGGTTTCCCAGTGTTGGCTTGCCAAGGGGTGAAGCAGAGAATGAAAAGAATGTTTCAAGGGCAAAAGTCTATGTCTACAATGGGAAAGGCTTCTCCATTTGAAACAGTTGCTGGAAGCAGGCAGGATACGTGAGTTGAGGAGCAGCACCCATTGAGAAGGTGAGCATTGCATGCCCATCCCTTCTCAAGAACTTCACTTCTACATTTCATCAGTCAAAATGGAAATTAGAATCTGGGTTTTGGTCAGAACCAGCAGAGTTACTCTGGGTCACTTTTTGAGGTTACTATGACACAATGCATGTTATGGTCCATCTTCCTGGGCATGTCATCCCCACCCACCCCCAGATTGCCTTGTGCTATATAGCAACACTGTCCAGTGGAAACATAATGCAAGACACAATGATAATTTTCAATTTTCTAATAGCCAGGTTTAAAGACAGGTAAAAGGAACCAAGTTAACTTTTTGATTTCAAAATATATTACAAAGCTTTGGTTATTAAAACATATGATGCAGGCATAAGGACAGACAGACATACTGATGGAACAGACTGGAAAGCCGAGAAATTAACCCATGAATATATAGTCAACTGATCTTCCACAAGCGTGCCAAGAATACACAAAGGAAAAAGGACAGTCTCTTCTTCAAAAGGTATTAAGAAAACTATTAGGATATCTATTTTCAAAGAATAAATGGGCCCTATGCCATACCCCAAACCAGCTCAAAATGAATTCAAGACTCAAGCATAATGCCTGAAACTTTAAAATTCCTTGAAGAAAACATAGGGAAAAGCTTTAGTAGAACATTGAGCTTGACAGTGATTTCTTGAATATGACACCAAAGTACAAAGAGCAAAAGTGCTACACATAAGCAGGGCTACATCAAACTGAGAAGCTCCCATAGGACAAAAGAACTAGTCAACAGATTGAAAAAGGCATCCTACAAAATGGGAGAAAATATTCGCAAACCCTAAAAAGGAATTAATAGCCAAATATATAAGGAATTTGTACAGCTCAATAGCAAAAACCAAAAAGGAACAAACAGAAAACAGACAGATTACCATTTGGGAAAACATGATTGAACCTGGAGAACATTAGTGAAATAAGCCCAGGGATAGAATAACCAATCCTACAATGACTCCACTTCTATGAGATCCCATTCGCAGAAGAGAATAGAATGATGGTCACCCAGAGCTGGGGGAAGGGGAAATTGGGAGCTGTTGAGTTGGTATAATATGTCAGTTATGCAAGAAAAATAAGTGATAGAGGTCTTTTGAGTTAATCAACTTTTCACCACTGACAAAATATCTGAGAAAAACAACTTAGAGAAGGAAAGATTTACTTTTGGCTCACAGTTTCAGAGGCTTCAGTCCACAGATGCTTGGCCTCATCATTGTGGGTTTGTGGTGAGGCAGACTCTCATGGCTGGGATCATGTGGCAGAGCAGAGGTACTTACCTCATGCTTGTCAGGAAGGAGAGAGAGAGAGAGAGAGAGAGAGAGAGAGAGAGGAGACAGAGAGAGAGAGAGAGAGAGAGAGAGACAGAGACAGAGAGACAGAGAGAGGAAGGGAGGGAAGAAGGGATCAGGGACAAGAAATAACTTTCAGGGGCTTGCTCCTAATGACCTATTTCCTCTTACTAGGCTCCATCTCCTACAGCTCCCACCATCTCCCAGTAACAGCATCTGCTACAAACCCACCAATGGACTAACCCATGGATAAGGTCAGAGCTCTCATGATCCAGTCACTTCCCAAGAGCCTCACCTCTGAACATCTCTACACTGGAGGCCAAGCCTCAACACATGAGTCTTGGAGGGACATTCACGATTTAAGCCATAATAAGAATAGTGCCTGTAGTCAACAACACTGTACCGTTAAAGGTTTATTAAAAAGATAAATCTCTTGCTAAGTGTTTTCATTACAAAAAAAGGGTGGCAGGGTGCACAGAGAAATTTTGAAAGGTCATGGACATATCCATTACCTTAATCATAGTGATGGTTTCCTGAGTGCACACATATGCCCAAACTGATGACCTTGTAGGTACTAAATATGTGCAGATTTTTGTATATCATTCTCTGATAAAATTGCTTTACAAAGTGAGTTAACTTTAATATATTTTATTTAACCCATCATATTTAAAAATGATCATTTCATTATGTGATCCATATAAATATTTTACACATTCCCTTTTCCAAACTAATGTTTGAAATCAGATGCATGTCTAACACTTACAGCACATCCTCCAGTTCCAACGAGCTGTATTTCAGGTGCTCATTGGTCACATGTGCCTGTGGCAGCTCTGCAGTCACCAAGAGGTGACAGAATGCCCTGCCCTGTAGATGCATCTATCTCTTCATGCTTTGAACTGCTGGGAAATCAGAACCATGTTCTTTATCAATGAAGAACATTTGATTTAAAATATCAAATGTCAGATGGGTCAGATGGCTCACTGTCATTGTAGGGAAGACACAGGCTTTGGGATCACTGGCCATGTATTGATAGACATCAAATTATATGGACTTCCAGGCCCCACTTCAGTCACGGTGAATCAGGATCTTTGGGGTGAGTCTGGGAATCTGCATTTCTAAAACAGATTTTTTTCTTTTTCTTTTTCTCTTTTTGGTACTGGGGATTGAACTCAGGGGCACTTGACTACTGGGCCACATCCCCAGCCCTTTTTTTTGTATTTTATTAGAGACAGGGTCTCACTGAGTTGTTAAGTGCCTCACCATTGCTGAGGCTGGCTTTGAACTCGCGATCCTCCTGCCTCAGCCTCCCAAGTGCTGGGATTACAGGCGTGTGCCACCGTGCCTAGCTTAAACAGATTTTTAATGATAAGTTTTATTATGATAATTGATGGTGCCTATTATTATTGGCAAAGATTGTATCCCAGAGAGAGTAAGTGACTCACACATGCTGTCACAGCAAGGGGTCACCAAGGCCTAGGACCTCCATCTGACCACTAGCCTTCTTTCCACGCCCTCCTGCTCCTGGCCAGCTGTTCCTCCAGCACGGTCCTTGCCAACAAAATACATGTTGCTGCACGACAGGTACTGGCGTGCTCTAGGAATAGTCCAGATAACTTTCTGAGAAGGCAAAACACAGTTACCCAACATATTGGAAGGGGAAGGATGAATTTCTTTCTCTGATCTGGCCTCGTCTTAGGCTGGGAGAGCTCTCTTGTTCAAACGGGAAGTAATCATGTGAAAAAAAAAAAAAAAAAGTAATGGGTCAACATAACACTCACGGCCCATCATTAGCAAGATGAAGAGTCCTGGAACTTCTTCTTGTTACCTCTGCAGAAAAGGCCAGGCATGCATATCGATTGGAAAGTTTGAAACGAATGCCTTAGAGAAGTTTCAGTAACCGAGGAAAGCTGGCCAAGTTGCGTGCCTTGGCCACAGCCATGTGCTAAAGTGCTCTTCAGCCCCGAGTGTGGTAATGAAACGGTACAGCGAGAACAGCAGCAGGTCTGTCAACATCCTGATGACAATGCGGAACAAACAGCTGGCTCAGGCCCAATCAGTTCAGGCAAATGTGCTTGGGCTTTTGATCCAAGTGCAAGATGAGCGGATGCAGGGGAGGCGGCAGCTGCCGCACAGCTGGACTCGGGAGGCATGTGATAGCGTGACTTGCAAATCATGCTTGAAAAATTCATTCTACTCAGCTTGGACGTGAGCTTGGTCACATGGGTCCCCATCAGCTCACACACCGCAGCCAAGAGGGAGCCAGAAAGGCAACTGGGCTCATAAGAGGCATTAGGCCCACGTCTGGTTGGACATGGCTGTTTGCGGGGGAGGGAATGGAACAGGAAATGTGCTATATTTGGAAAAGACCCTATATTTAGAATGATGGATTGATCTGGGAAAAGAGAGAACTTGACCAACCGATGTTTCAATATATTTTATGAGCATGGAGGCACTTTGGGGTGTCTCTGTCATGTTTAATATGAAAGGCTATCTGACCCCTTTTATTGGCCTAGACTTTGGATCTTCAGAGTCTTACATTCACTTGCACTTCAAAAATGAGTAAGACTCAGAAAAATCAAGTGAGCATTAGATATGTGTGTGTGCCTACACACACCACATATATATCTACATCTTCATATTTATGTACACTTAGTGTGCACACATATAGTGTATCATATGTATTTATATATACCATATTATAATACTATATATGTGTGTTTTAGTATTACATGCAGCATTATTATAGTATATATGCAGCATTATATAATCAATCATTCAATAAATATCTATTGAGCCATTGCTAGATACCAGGCACCATGTGGGTGCTTCATCTATAAGGATGAGGGATACTGATCTTGCCCCAGCTCTCTGGAACTCAAAGTGTATTTAGGAAGAAAACATTAACAACACGATCATGGGCTGAGAGTCTGGAGTGAGTGCTATGAAAGAGAAAAATGAGGAGTTGTGTGAGTGTGTGGGAAGAGGGCGTCTGGCCTCCCCTGGGGACTTAGAAAGCTGCTTTCCTGAGGAGGAAGCTGGGCGCTGAGCTGTCTAGATGAGCAGGTGTTTACCAGAAGCCGTGCATTGTGTCTGCTGAGAATCTGGAAATTAGAAACACCAGTGCTGAGAGTGTTGCCAGGTGTGGATGAGTCGGGAGGTCCTTCAAAAGTTACCAGTTTCACAAAGTTCAATCCTCATTCTCCACCCCAACTAAAAGGTAAGAATGTCTGTCGTGGAAGCCAAGGTGAAGGTTCAAGGAACTTCGTCAACACAGGACATAACAAAATAGAGATGCTGAGATCTGAGTACTGATTGCTTTTTGCCCTTGAAGGTGGCAGAAAGGTTGAGAGCAAGAAGTGCCTGGCTCATTTTTTTTATGTCATATTTTTTTGAGGGAGGGGTACCAAGGATTGAACTCAGGGGCACTCAACCACTGAGCCACATCCCAGCCCTATTTTGTATTTTATTTAGAGACAAGTGCTCACTGAGCTGCTTAGCACCTCACTTTTGCTGAGGCTGGCTTTGAACTCGCAATCCTCCTGCCTCAGACTCCCCAGCCACTGGGATTACAGGTGTGCGCCACTGCACCTAGGTTTTTTTTTTTTTTTTAATATTTATTTATTTGCTTTAGTTGTACACAGTGTGTTTATTTTTACATGGTGCCTGAGAGTCAAACCCGGACCGCGCACATGCTAGGCAAGCGCTCTACCGCTGAGCCACAATCCCAGCTGTATCTAGGTTTTTATGTCATCTTTGTCTCCTCTCTCCTTCCCCTTTTTGCTGTCCTGGCTGCCTCAGTCCCTTTGCACCGTCCTCTACCCACTGTATTGTTCAGTCTTACTGACTGGCACCAGCTACTCTACCCATCTTGACTATAAATACCTATATAAATACCGATAAATACCAGTTTTCATGTTGAATAGTTATTATCTTCTCTGTCCTCCAATTTAAAAATGTATGGACACTGCAAAACATACTGGATCCAAACACCAAGCTCCCCCATGCACACCCACATTCACACACTAAATTCGACGGATTGTTGCGGTAAGTCGGCATCAAATAGTTTTCTAGGGTTCAGCACTTATAAGCGTCATGCAAATTCTAGTAAGCTCAGCTGCCTCTATATGTTTATGGAAATCGGCCTTGAGGGTCTTTTTTCTTCAACAAACAGTAGGATCAGCACAGCATTACCAACGTTTTTTTTTTTTCACAAACAAAGAGCTGGAATTCTCGCTGTAGTAGTTCTCAAGTAAAACAGAGACTCCTTTGCCCCTGGTTGCTCAAATTCAGCCATTCCCAGAAGGCAAGGACATCAACAGTTTGGCAGAGGCAAGAGGGGAAAAAAAAAAAAAAAAAAGCCAACGAAATCCAAGTGAAGTTTCAACACAGTGGTTGCCTTGGAACCTACTTGGAGGTTAACTTGCTCCTGTTTCCCCAGCATTTCCTTGCTTTAGGAAATTTGTACTCCAGTTCCAGTTGAGGCTCCAACTCCAATAAAACAGCGATAAGATGCCCTGGAGGGTTGCAGGCAAGTCTGTGGGTGCATGTGGGGTCAGATCACATCATGGGAACGAGATGAGGTTCTACATAGCTCAAGCGTTGACTGTTTTCCACTTGCCAACAGTGGGGCGTTTGTTCTCGTTGTTAAATAATTAAATAGGCAGTTTGTATTTATTTAACATACAGACTGTAGCCAATTCCTGCTGACAGCTACCAAAATAACCCCACATTTCCTATCTCTGAATGGCTCAGAAGACGGGTCCCTGACTGCGGGGGCATCGCCGCGGAGCAAATCTCTCCTCCAAGTCTCCAAACACCTTTTTTCATCATTTCAAACAATAAATCAATTCACAGCATGTGATCCAAAAACAACAGCCCACTTTTATTGGATGGGATTCCATTCTCTGAGGCACTTCCCACTACCAGCTCTGAGTTGTCTTGAAACTATGTTTGGCTAGGAGTGGAATAAAATATCTGACTTTTTCTCATTTTCGCTTATCCATTTAAAGAAAGTGGATTTTGACCTAATGACTTAAAAAAAAAAAATGACAACATATTGGAGTAAAAAGTGGGAAGAAGCAGGCCAATCAGGAAGTCAGGCGAAAAAATATTTAAATGTCAGGGTGGGTAGTCTGAGGAGATTTGGAACAACGCAGGATAAAGTAGAAGCGCTAGATGGTCCCTTGAGGTGGCAATAGTGAACAGGAAAGAAACAGAACAGCCAATGATAGCATCCTCTTAACCAGTGGTAGGTAATGCTAAGAGAGATACTGGGACCATTTAATCCTCATTGATGCTTTTACCTTGTCATATGTGGATACAATGGTGTCTATGTGGAGAGAGACCCTTCTTGGAGTTTCCTGGAGCTCACAGAGTTTAAGGTACTCAGAGAGTGTGTGCATAGGAGGGAGAAGAAGGCTATTTACTTGGCCCTATTCATGCAGCACCATGAGACATATGGATAGGATTATACCACGTGATCTTGCATCTGGTGTTCCCGCTGCAGTGGTCACCGAAGGACCGACTTGGGGAGAAAGCAATCAAGGCAGAAGGCAGGAGGGAAGACCCGGGGGCAAGAAGAAAGAAGACTTCATGCTTGTCCTTTACCCACAATTTCTCTGTGGCCTCTTAACCCTTCTCTCTGCTGTGCTGTGGCATGGTTCTATAGACCATGAAGGCCTCCGTTGGAATTGCCGAAAAATAAGCACAAGTCAAAATGGCTGGGCTTGGTCTTGTTCGACTTCAGCAGCACCTGGACAGAGGTTGGCCCTGAGTCGCTACAGCCGCTCACACCAGTAGGATGGAGGCCAGCTTTTAGGGTGGCACAGTGCTCCCCCTGAGGTTCTGCATCTGAAGTAGGAGGTGCCTCTCCTTCTGCCTGTAGTTCAAAATGACCCGGATTCCATTTCTTCACCTGTGAAATGTGTCAGCTCCCCACGCACCTGTCACTGTGTCATCCTGAGGGCCTTGGGGATGGAAGCGCTCTGTGCTCTGCTTCTCACCATTGGTCGTGTTCTGTGATCAACCTGGAAGCACCGCGGAGTTCATTTCTCTCTCTTCTAAAGGTCAGAGGTGATGGATCCAACCTCAGAAGTAGGATTGCTGTTACCGTTGTTGTTGTAAGTGATCACTTTGTCCCTTACTTTCTCACTTGTTCAAGGAGGAAATTGTGCTGTATGCTCCCCAAGGTTACTTTCAACCTTAAAATATAAAAATGAGCCGGGTGCGGTGGCGCACGCCTGTAATCCCAGTACTTTGGGAGGCTGAGGCAGGAGGATCGTGAGTTCAAAGCCAGCCTCAGCAATGGCGAGGCACTTAGCAACTCAGTGAGACCCTGTCTCTAAATAAAATACAAAAAAATAAAGGGCTGGGGATGTGGCCCAGTGGTCGAGTGCCCCTGAGTTCAATCCCTGGTACCAAAAAAAAAAAAATTAAAAAAATTAAAAAAAAAATTTAAAAATAAAAATGGCAGACAGTCTGCTCAAGAATGTCAATCAAACGTTCTTGACCTACTTTGCCATGAGAGGCAACATCTAAGTAAACCTCAGCTGAGTCTCTATTGGCTCAGGTGTGGAAGCATCTATTTTGAGCTGGAGCAGAGGCCTTGGCATGCTTCTGAAGCATAATAAAATGGGTGTAGACAACAGAGGAGTTTATCACACCAGCTCATGGTCTGGGGCCATATTCCACTCACATGTCTTATCCCCTTCTCCTTTGCTGTCCCACTCCAAGTTCTCCCCAAGGAAGACTTGGGGACTCCATCTAAATTGGGACTGACACAACCAACATGGAACCCAATACCCAAGTCACGTCCCCCGTGGTACACTACGCTCCCACACAATATTCCGCAGGCCACAGAACCAGACATGAAGCCCTTATTAAGATGTGACATTTTTGTTCCCTATGAAACTTAGTCTCTGTCAACTGGATCCCTTGGCTTCCGTAATACAGAGTGGGACAAAGGAACAGATAACAGGTTAGAGGTACTGAAACGAAGGTAGGGAGAAAGAGCAAGTTAATCTAAATGCTGGGGGAAAGATGAGGCGGAGACACATTTGTGGGGGAGGTGGTAGTGAGTGGAGGCCACAGAGTAATGTGGGGAACAAGAGAGCTGGGGAGATTAAAAAGAGATGTAGAAAGTGTTGCTGGGTTCTCAGAATTTCATAACTTTTTAAAAGACATGCAAATTAGAGGCTAAATCCCTTCTTGATTACTTTGACTATTCTATAAATCTTTGAGTGTAAGTTTCTCCAGAAACTGAGCCACGTGGGCCAAGGAGAGATAGGTAACACACTGGGGATTCTATAACTACTGTAGGAGCTTCTTTGTGCACGCGTGCGTGTGTGTGTGTGTGTGTGTGTGTGTGTGTGTGTGTGTGGTATTGGGGATTGAACCAGGACCTCACCCATGCTAGGCAAATGCTCTATCACTGAGCTACATCCCTAGCTCATTTAAAAACATTTTTTAAAATTCTGAGACAGATTCTCACTAAGTTGTTGAGGCTGGCCTTGAGTTTGCAATTCTCCTGCCTTAGCCTCCCAAATTGCTGGAATTACAGGTGTGTCCCACCGTACCCAGCAACTGTAGACATTTCCGAATTGTCTTTGGATTAAGCTCAGACCGCTGAGGTTTAGAAAAGGTGATAAATCTCAGGAATTCCTCACCCCCCACACTCTCTCATTAGACAAGGTTTTGAAAGAGCACCAGTTCAGCAGAACTGAAGCAGTATGAATAGCAGCCCTGTGCATTTGATATTTGGCACATCTTCCTCCATGAGAGGCTAATGCTTCAGCTCTGCTGGGCTCACCTGAAGCCATTAGGAGATGATCAAAAATGTAAAACTCTGTGATAATGTCCTATGCTGAAAGGAAGTGGGTTTAGAGCTAGAGGAAGACTTAGCTCTCACCATAGTTCACATGGCATTCAGAAATCCAGCTAGTGTTTTTTTTTTAAAGCAGAATCTGCAATTGTGTTCAATGCCACCATCTGTTCAGTTTGACAATAAAACAGGCTACTCTTAAGACAGCCTCTAGTCATTAGGGAAGTCTAGCCCTGCAGGATAAAATTCCTCTTTAGAATAACAATATTTTATAGTTATATAATTTCTTTCATCCAAGAATTTCAAAGCATTTTGAAATAGTTTGGGTTGATATGAAATGCAATATTTCATAAATTAAGCTACATATGTCAATACTTTGCCTGGGGACAGAAATGAATTATTCCAGGGAAGGGATTATTGATATCTAATTCTATTCCACTTACACTGTAGAAGTATCATTATTCATAATTATAACAGCTATCACTTATGGAAAAAAGAATGTTTATTCTGTTAAGCCCCATGCGAAGTGATGACAAGTATTATCTCATTTAATCTTCATATGAATCCAATTCAAAATCTAATCTCATTCTAGAATGATTCTATGAAAAACTGACTCTTCCTTCTTTCACACATGATGTAATTAGGTTCAGAGAAGTTAAGTAACTTGTCCATTGTCACATAGCTAGTAAAAGTGGTAGAGTATCTTTTGGTGGGTGAGGACCATTTAGTAAGTATTGTGGTGGTCAGTCTCCTTTTCAAATGTCATCTGCAAGGTCTGTCATGCAATCTTAAATCAAGCAGAAATGCTTCTTAATATGGAACAGTGTGGCTGGAATCTTTGCCAATTCTTGAACATTCCAAGGGCTCCATTGTCCCTAAACACCCTATGTTAAAAGAAACTCAAGGGTGATTTTAAAAGCATACCAAATGACAGGCTCTCCTGTCAGCCAGTTCTCCAGAACCACACCTACCGCACATACTGTGGCCATGAACATCAGGATTTGAAGACATAAGGCCAATATCTTGCTCATTTGTCTTTTTTGCTTCTGGTTTTGTCTTCCTACAATTAAATATCGACTGAGTATTTACAGTGATTGTCTTAAAGTATAAATCCAAGTCAACCGCCTTGCTTAAAATCACTGGGCATGGTGGCATTCGCCTGTAATTCCAGCAACTCAGGAGGCTGAGGCAGGAAGCTCACAAGTTCAAAGCCATCCTCAGCAACTTAGAGAGGTTCTAAGCAACTTAGCGAGATCCTGTCTCTAAATAAAAACAAGAAAAGGGCTGGGGGTGTGGCTCAGTGGTTGAGCATCCCTGGGCTCAATCCTCAGTGCCAAGAAAAAATAAAAATCACCCAATGCCTGTCACCATCATTAGGATAAAACAGCCTGTGGCTGAACGGACGGCAGGACCTGGGCTCGCTCACAAGCATCTGAGCTCGTCGTGGGCCAGCTCTTCCTGGACCACTCCAGGCCTTTGCAGATCTTTAAACACACCAAGTTCTTCTCAGCTTTGTTCTTTCACCTCCTGCTGAAGCTTCTCGCCACAGCTCATCTCCTGTCACTTTCCCTAGCTTGCTTGCTTGCTTGCTTTTTTAAAAGAATTTAACCTTTATTTTATTTGTTGTTGTTGTTGTTGTTTGTTTGTTTTTGTTTATTTTACGTGGTGCTGAGGGTCAAATCCAGGGCCTCACGAGTGCTAGGCAAGGGCTCTGCCACTGAGCCACAACCCCAGCCCCTCCCCAGCTTTCAGGTCTCAAACATTGTAACTGGACTTTGGTCACCTACACACACAAATGTAAACACACAGCATGCCTAAATTAGGTCCTGACTACACTTTCCCCTAGCAGCCTGTGTTTTCTTATCTGTTTTCAGAATCTCCTGTGTTTTTGAGCACTCGTTGTCTAGTGGTCAGTGACGCCCATGGAGATGATTCCAGATCTCTGTTCCCCCTTGTGTTCCCGGAGCCTGAAACATCGACTGACTTCAGAAGGTGCCAGTGAAGGATATTTGACAAAGTAAGCAACTCTAGATTTAATTCTTCACCAACCACCTCATTGCTATGCAGCCTTTGGAAACAGATTCAAACTGGGTCTCAGTTTTTCATCTATTAAATGGGGCTCTCTGTACCTGTATCACAGGATCGATGTGGAGATGCTATGTGATAATGCAGATTAAGTGCTTCATAAACCATTAAACTTTACATTATAAAATTCCAAACTTGGGATTCACTATCACCCCTCTGGAGCAAAGTGCATCTCCTTCAGTCTCCCGGGCTCAACTTGCAGAAGGAGCAAACTTTGAACAGTATGTGGGCAATTTTCACAAGGTTTCAACTGGGCTCCACGCCCAGGACATTCAGAGGTTCACCAGGAGTGACATAAGCCCAGCTTGTCCCCTGAGGAGTTATCAGTCCCTCAACCGAGCCAGGATGCTTATTTTGCCTATTCATGCTTCATAAACTCAGACATCTCTTTTTGACCTTTTGTCTTCTTTCCTAACTAACTTCTCCCAAAGCACCAAACTAAAGGGAAACCCACATGCCCTTGGAGGATCAGAGTGACCTGGGATTATTTAGGGGACAAAAAATTGGAAAAGCTCTTCAGGTACCTAACACACCTGGCTCTCATCTTCACTCCTCTCTAACCTGCTATTGATGTTTGGAAGGAAGGGCTGCATCTGATAAGACTGCTTTGGAACCTTTCTCAGGGGTTTGGGTGAAAGCCGTCTTCCTTCTTGTTGATCCAAATGTGGAAAAGCAGTAATATCAACAACGATGTTAAAGGAAGGCCAGAATGGACACAGGTCACCTGACAGGGTAGTGGTCAGAATGGACAGAGATCATCCATGGAGACCAATGTCTAAGGTATACCCTTTCTTTTGACTTCCTTTGACTTACTAGTGAGCAGACTGGTAATCTGGGAATTAGCATTCTTGGAAACTTCTGGAAATTCCCTAATTTTCTCCAAATGTTGAGGTGGACAGGGTATCTCCACACAGACTAACTAGGTCCATAGCCCTTCCCCTCCTCATGGGTTGGCCTCTGAAATAAATAAGCCAATAATGTATGTTACAAGTGACATTTCAAAAGCAATGGCCTTAGCTGGTGTTGAAGAGCAGGAGGGTATTTTTCCAAACTTTCAGAAGAGGCTCAGGCTGTGACAGATACTCGGAATCCCACTTTTTCCCCCATCAATACCCCATCCCCAGTTCCTCTCTAGAACCCCACTGTCTCTGGCTTGGACTACTGTCACAGACTCCTAAGTGGACTCTGGCTTCTGCTCTGGTCCCTGTTCCACATCACCCCCAATCCACCTCCACACTTCACCCAGAGTGGCCTTTCTGAGACAAAACTAATCATGTGACTTCCTGCTTAAAGCACTAGCTATCATCCCTGTGGTCCTGGGGGTAAAGCCAAGTGGCCTGCCTTCCTCACCAGCATCATCTTGGGAGATCTTCCTCCTCTCACCACCCACCCTGCCCACCTCCCGTTGTCCCGCCATGCTGTTCTTGCCCAGCTTCTTAATGGGCTGTGCTTTCCAGGGCTAGGGTCTTTGTGTGTCCATGCATTATGTAGTTCACCTTCTCACTGCTATTTATTCAAAATATTTCGCTTGAGCTCCTACACTGTGCCTAACACTGTACTTGGAAATGAGGAAGGCAAAATTCTTAGCCTGAGAAACTCCAGTAGGATGGTCCACCTATAGGACCACTCCAGTAGGTGGGTAAACAAATAATTAAAGCTCGAGTGTTAGAGAAGAGAAAATGTATACAGGTGATGGCTTGACCAGGAAGGAGTCAAAGGAAACTTCATATGAAAGGGGAAAATATACCAATAATAATAGCTCACGTTTATTGAACATTTACTTTGGTCTGTGCTAAAAGCTTTATGAACATTACTTATCGAGAGCTGGGTGTGGTGGCGCATGCCTGTGATCCCAGCACTTGGGAGGCTGAGGCAGGAGGATCATGAGTTCAAAGCCAACCTTAGCAATGGCGAGGCACTTAGCAACTCAGTGAGACCCTGTCTCAATACAAAAAAAAGGGCTGGGGATGTGGCCCAGTGGTCAAGTGCCCCTGAGTTCAATCCCTGGTACCAAAAAAAAAAGAAACGTTACTTATCAAATTCTTAAAACAACCCTATGAGAGGGACACCATCAGGAAAATGGACAAAGTAATGGTTGAGCTCATGAGCCAGACCTTAGTTAGAACCCTGTAGCTACCCATTAGAAATTTTGTGACCTTGGGGAAGTTATGTAACTCCCAAGGCGTTTCTATTATCTTTTTTTTTTTTTTTTTTTTTTTTTTTGGTACCAGGGTTTGAATTCAGGGACACTTGACCACAAGGCCACATCCCCAGCCCTTTTTTGTATTTTATTTAGGGACAGGGTCTCACTGAGTTGCTAAGTGCCTCATCGCTGCTGAGGTTGGCTTTGAACTCCCGATCCTCCTGCCTCAGCCTCCCAAGTGCTGGGATTACAGGCATGTGCCTCCGCACCCGGCTCATTTCTATTATCTTTGAAGTGAAGATAATAATTTTTAAAAAATCAATCTTATGTTTTTGAAAGAGAAAAATATATGAAAATACCTAGAATGATCTCTGGCCATTAGCAAGTGTCTATTAAATGTTGGCTACAATATACGTTATTTTCTTTTTTCTTTTTTTTTTTTTTTTGTTTACAGACAAGCAAATTTCCGAAGGTGACAGAACTAGAAAATGCCAGAGCCTGAATGCAAACTCAAACCTGTCAGACTCTCGAACCCCGCCTCTCAGCCAGCATGTTTCTCCTGAGTCTGAGTCGGGATGAATAAAACTTTGTGATGAGTATTTGAAAGTATGTCTCAAAGCGGGAGTCATGAAGAAAAGAAGAAAAGGTCGTGTTGACACAGCACCAGCCTGGGAACAGATCCTTGGAACTGAAAGTTGAAAAATGGTGCACCCTGCCCAGAAAAGAAAGAGCTGAGTCTGACACGGTGAGGTTGGTGGTCCGCACTGGTGAGGAACAGCAGCAATTGACACGGTGCCCAAGGCTGGCTGGGGGCAGCTAAGACAGCCTCAGGGACTGCAGAACCAACTCCCTCACCCTCCCTCGCTCTCACCTGGGTTGCTGGGATCTACCTTGAATGCAAAAATGACTCTCTCCCTAAATACCAGGTTGGGCCTCTCTCTCTCCTCTTGCTGGCTATAATAGGAGCTGGAGGGGTGCATCAAAAAGCTGGGGATCCATTCTGCAAACTTTAATTACTCTGAAGGAGCAGTTATGGTATGTATATATAAAAGGCCCTAATTATCTGTTAACCCAATAAAACAAGTTTCAAAGGGCCCACAAAGACCGATTCACCAAATGTGTAATCTGTAATTACAAATCATCCACTGGGCAATCAATAGATGTCTTAAACCATTACTTGAAAGTTTATGTGCTTCTATGGGAGATGGTTTTCCTGAGTTCTTTCATGTTTGTTTTTAAACTGAAACATTTAAAAAAATAATAAAAAGAAGAAGAAGAAGAAGTGGATCAAGGGAATGAGCTGCCCATTGTTATGGAACTCACATCAGGGTGAAATATTCAAACTCTGATGAGTTTAGTGACACAGCTTGTGATGGTGAGTATAGGCCCCGGGTTGTACAAAAGGCAATAGGTTTGGGCTTTAAAAACTAAAATCAAGCTCATGCTGATCAAATGCTGGTCTTAACTCAAGCACTGTCAGCTTGCAATGTGTCTCATGCATGAAGACAGAATGTACAGTCTAGGCAAATAGACTTTGGCTCTCGGATTGAATGGCCTCCTGTGACATGGTTTCATCCACACGTTGGTTAATTCAGCCAACACGTATTTGCGCTGCCCTCCCACCCTGTACCAGGCTCTTTGCTAAGGGAGGAGGATGGGGTTGACCTGGTTCTGCTCCCTTGGAATTTATATTTAGAAGTTGGGGTGAAATTAGCAAGATACAAGTAACTTTGATGTAATTTCAGAGAATGGAGTTTGTTATTGAGAAACTAAAATAAGTAATGATCATTACTAGATAGTTACTCTCTAGTCTAGACAGTGACTCTAGAGAGGCGCGTCTTTAGATAGAGGGTCAGAGAAGCCTTCTCTGGGAATGTGCTTTTTTTTTTTTCTTTTTTCTTTCTTTCTTTCTTTTTTTTTTTTTTTTTTTTTGTGGTACCAGGGATTGAACTCAGGGGCACTCAACCACTGGGTCACATCCCTAGCCCTTTTTTGTATTTTATTTAGAGACAGGGTCTCACTGAGTTGCTAAGTGCCTCACCATTGCTGAGGCTGGCTTTGAACTTGTGATCCTCCTGCCTCAGCCTCCCAAAGTGCTGGGATTACAGGTGTGCGCCACCGCGCCCTGCTTGGAATGTGCTTTTTTAATTGAAGAGCAATTCATGAGAAGGATCATGTCTGAGAAACAAACACAAGGCCAGCGTGGCTGGGGCATCGAGAGCAAAGAGGTACAAGAAGTTCTCAGAGAGAGACAGCCAAGGACTTGCTCATCTGAGGACTTGTAGTTTGGATTTCATTTTAAGTGCAGAGGGAAGCTATAGAAGTATTTGCAGTAGAGAGATGGCAAGAAAATATACATTGAAAAGGAACATTGTGGCAGCTACATGGATAATGGATCATAGGAGAATAAGATTAGATGCAGGGGCGTAGCTGGAAGGCTGTGGCCATAATCCAGATGAGAAAGTGCAGCCTTCAGGGGCAGCGATAACAGAGGAGATGGTCAAAAGTGGTAGGATTTGGGGTCTGGTTTGGCATCACATCCAACGAGACTTTCTTTATGTAGGAAATGAAGGAAAACATGAGGGATGACTGCAGGTGTTGGAGTCGATCTGCTGGATGGCTGATGAAGGCATTTACTGAAATGATGAGGAAGAGAGATAAGGGGGAAATTTAGAGGATGGAGCTACAGGAATCCACAATTCTGTTTTGGAAATGAGTTGAATAAGCCTATTAGTTATCTGAATGAATGTATCAAATTGGCATTGAATGACAGCTCAGGGGAGAAGTGAGAGAGTTTTAGCTTCTTAAAAAATTCATCCCCATTTTAAGAAAACTGAGGCTTAGAAATGTTAAGGGATCTACCTAAGGTCACACAGCTCATCAGCATGACCTCTGAAGACTCTCTCTTTGGCCTTGTCAGCTTCATCTGGGACTTCCTGGCCTGTGTGGTCTAACCTCTAGCCACACTGACTTTCCCTCCACTTCTCAGAGATGCAGAACCCCTTCCTGCCTCAGGGCCTCATGAACAATCTACCTTCTGCCTGGGAATTCATGTAGGTTTTCATCTACTTGACATCTAGCACAATCACTTCTCAGGCAAGCTTTTCCTGAACCCCTGGAATAGACCATGTGGTTAGTCAGCTTTCTATTACTATCACAAAATACTTGAGATAATCAGCTTAAAAAGAGAAAGGTTGATTTGGGCTCACAGGTTTGCAGCTTTCAGTCCATGGTCATTTAGGCCATTGCTTTTGAGCTTGTGGCAAGGCAGTACATCACGGTAGGAACACGTGGCAGAGGAAACCTGTTTTCTGTGTGGGGGCTGGGGAGCAAACAGAGAGAGAAAGGGTCTGAGGTTCCTAACTTCCTCCCACCTAGGCCCTCTCTCTTAAAGGTTCCAGAACCTGCAGAGAGCAACACAGACTGGTGATCAAGCTTTTAACACATAGACCTTTGGTGATAACAAACCATAGCACCATGTATTTCTAAAATTTGTGTCCATGATTCCTTTTCTGTGTTGCATGTCATCATCAAATTTGAATATTGTGATTTATTAATTTCTGCTCATCCACCATAATAGAAGCTTCACAAATGGTGTCTTATTATTGTATACCCAGTACCTGGGTAATTAGGAAATATCTGTTGACAGTGATGATTGATAGTGGTAATCAATGAATAGATGCTGAATGGACACATTTAGAAAAAATAAACCAAAGACTAGAGAGATGGATGGTTTTATTACCTGGATCATTTAGGGGAAGTTATTTATCTTTTGATCATCTTCTACCATATTTATAAAATTAAAATGTAAATACTTTATCTTTTGGAAGATGTTAAGAGGCTAAAAATAACATGTCTTGCCAATTTAAATCTAAGACCTACATAAGTGCAGGATATTTTTAAATCAGAGAAAATGCCAAAGCATCATTTAGTTTATAATAACAATTGTTCCATTTTACAAAACTTTTTTCTTATACCTTCCAACAATTAGAAGAAAGTCCTTTTCTTAAAGTTACCCAAAAAAATTATTTCAACAGATTCTTACTTTCCCTCCCTTTGCATTTTTTGTTCCCTCACTTTGAGGAAATGGGAAATACTGATAAGGCCAAAAGGAAAATATAAGGTAGTGCCCCTTGGGTCCCCCAAGCTGGACAAAAGAGTTTTATTCATTAGGAAATAAAGTTTTTGAGTATATGAGTAATGGAATGAGGGAGATGCTTCAGAGAAATTCAGCTGGCAATAAGATATAGGATGAATTAGAAAATAAAACCCTGAGAAATGAGGGGGCCAAGTAAATAAACCCACCCTGGTACTGGAAGCCCCTTCTCAAAGACTGTGTACTCTGTTTATAATTCTTGGGAGGATACAGAAGGTTCAACACCTATCACAGTGCCCAGTGCATAGCAGGCGTAGAGGAAATATTGTTCAGTGAATTTATGTATGTGTCACCTAAACCATCTCAGAATATTAACCAAGAGGACAAATGGGAGTAGACCAGCTCTCCCAAGGACCCAGCTTCAAATCAGCTCAGTGGATTAGGGTGCTCCAACACTGTGCCAGCTGCCTGCAGAGCAAAAGCAAACCTTTAAAATACATAACGAAGAAAGTGACACACCTAAAAAAGGAAGCAGAAAATATCACACAGTGGGAGATTTTAACACAGCTCTCTTAGTTATTGATATGATAAGTGAACAAAAAGATTGATATGGATATAAAAGCCAGGGAAGATGGATGGCACAAGCCTATAATGCCAGCAACTCTGGAGGCTGAGCCAGGAGGACTGCAAGTATGAGGCCAGCCTCAGCAACCTAGAGAGATCTTGTCTTAAAATAAAAATACAAGGGCTGAGGATGTAGTTCGGTGGTAGAGCATCCCTAGGTTTAACACTCAGTACCATGAAAAGAAAAAAAGTAAAACAGATTCAAAAGATTGAAGAACACTATGAATAAAATTGACTTAATTTATAAATATAAATAGACATAAATGAATATAAATTGACCTACTTATTTATATACTGCATCCAATAACTGTAGAACACAGGTACTCCTCAAACACCCAAGGGACACTTATTTAAGTTGTCCAAATGTTCAGTTACGAGGCAAAACTGAAAAATTTCAAATGAATGAAATTATACCAAGTATGTTTTCTGACCACTGTGAAATTAAGCTAGAGATCAGTAACAAAAATATCTCCAAATGTTTGGAAATTAAGTAAAAGACTTAAGTAGAGAAAGTAAATCAAAACTAAAGAAAGTAGAACAAAGGAAATAATCAAGATAAGAACAGAAATGAATAAAGGAAAAGAGACATACAATACAAAGGCCTAAAAGTTAATTCTTTGAAAAGACTAAAAATTTTTTATAATATTCTTGATAAGCTGATAAAGAAGAGGGGTGGGGGGGGGGAGAGAGAGAGATGTTCAAATAACTAATAATAGCAAGAATAAAAAGTGAGTACCACTCTGAATTCTACAAACATTGAAAATATAATCAAAGAATATCATGAATAATTTTTTGCCAATTAACTTAAAATTTAGCTTAATTAGACAAATATCTAGAAAAACAAAGCCTACCAAAAACCATTCTGAAATTAATTTAAAAATCCAAAGTGTCCTCTATCTGTCAGAGTAAGCGAATCTGTAGTAAAATCCTTCCGGCAATAAAAACCCAGACACAGATGGCTTCATCAGTGAATTCTTCCACATATTTAAGCTATTCAAGGAAAAAAACCACATCAATCTTATACAATATCTGGGAATAGAACGAAAAAGAGAGCAAGCTTCTGAACTGGCTTTATTAGACCAACAAAACTCTCATATGAAGTCCTAATCAGCAGGTTACAATGCAGGCCAGAGTCTCTCACAAACATAGATGAAAATTCTAAGTATTAACGCTAGTCTGGGGACATAGCTCAGTGTTGGAGCACTTGCCTAGCATCCTTCAGGACCTAGGTATGGAATGCCAAAAAAGAAACAAAGAAGTGTAAGCAAATTGAATATGAGAAAGAAAATACATCAGAACTAAACTGAGTTTATTCCAAGAATGCAAAGTTGATTGAACATTTGAAAATCAATAGATGTGATTTAGTACGCTCACAGAACAAAAGGAAAATTGTATAATCATCTTAATAGAAGCAGAAAAAGCACTTTACAAAATTTAACATTCATACATGATAAAAAAAATAAAAACTTTTAGTAAACTAGAAATAGAAGTTTACTGCCTTAATCTGGTGAACACTATTGACAGAAATCCTGCAGAACTTTGAGCCTTGAGATAGGAATAAGGCCACAGTACCCTCATCATACAGGGAGGTCCTAACCAGCAAAATGCCATCAGTGCAGCAATGTAACAAAAAGGAATAAAAGGCAAAAGCACCATGAGTCAAGAAGTGAAGCTTGTGATGTTTACAGATGGCATGACTTGTGTCCACATCCAAGAAATCTGTGGACAACTTTTTTATAAATTATAAGTTAATTTAGCAAATTTCTGAATATAAAATGGACAAAAGGTCATTTGTGCTTTAATATGCCAGCCACCACTAGCAAATAAAACATTATTGAAATATCATTTACAATACTCTTTAAACATTCAAATATCTAAGACTAAATCTTATAAAAGCTATTCAAAATCTGAACATTATAAAATGTCACTGAGAGAAATTAAAGAGATCCTAAATAAACTGAAAGATATGATGAAAGATATGTCAGTTTTCATGAACCAGAGATTGATGTTTTAAGATGTCATTTCTTCTCAAATTGATTTATGCATTGGGTGACAATTAAAAACCCAGCAGATATTTTTGTTAAAATTCAACAAGGCAATTCTAGATTTTATATTAAATACAAAGGGTAAAGAATAGCACCCCCACCCCCAATAAATTGTGATGCCCAAATCTAGAGAACTTCTATTATCCATCTTCCAGACTTAGTGCAAAGCTCTAAGCTCTAATAAAGCTCTAATAAAGGCTGCAATTGTTTGCACAAACTAAAGGAACACAATTGAGAATACAGAAATAGAACTACACATATTTTAGTGACAATAAAATAATTCATTATGTCATACCTTATTGACAATAAAAGTGGCCAAGAAGAGCAGAGGAGAAGCTGTGGCCTTTTCAACAAATGGAGCCAAGTCAATCGGACATCCATGTGGGGAAAAAAATGAAGAATGCGTCTCACCCACTACCTCACACTACACACAAAAATCAACTCCAGGTAGATGGTAGATTTAATGTGAAAGGTAAACCACAAAAGCTTCTGAAGATAAAATATTGAAACGTCTTTGTGGCTTTGAAAAGGCAAAATATTAAACAAAGCACAATAACCATAAAGGAACCAATTATTACATTAGACTATCTTGAAACTCTGATGCATCAAAATGTCATTATGAAAATGAAGAGGCAAGCAACAGAGAAGGAAGACCTCTTCAGGACATAAAACCAACACATGACTCGAATCCAGAATAGTCAGATCTCCTACAAGTCAATAAGAAAATCTCAGAAAACCCATCACAGAAAACCCAAAAGAACAATTCATAAAATGCTTGCACAGGAACTATATAAACACAAATGGCTAAATGACCAAAAAGTCTAAGAAAAGGTCCTCACTGCATATTGAAATCACAGTGAGCGTGCTTCAAATGCTCTAGATTGGCTGAATGTTTACAAGTCAGTATATTACAAGTGGTAGAGAGATTTGGAGCAATAGAAACTCATACACTGCTGGTATGAGGAAAAATTAATATAGCCATTCTGCAAGAATGTTTGACAATATCTACTAAAGCTGAACCTGGGCATGTCCTACAACCCAGCAATGGTGCTCCTACAAATATACCAGCAGAAATGCAAACCCATGTTCAACAAAGTATGTGCACAAGCCTGTGCATAGTAGTACTGTCTTAGTCTGTTCAGGCTGTGTAACAAAAATACCTTAGACTAGGTGACTTACATAATAGAAATTTATTTCTTATAGTTCCGGAGGCTGAGAAGTCCAAGATCAAGATGCTAGCCCATTCAGCTCCTGGTGAGGGTTTCTTTGTTACATCAGTCCTTGACAGAGAAAGAGAGCTCTAGTTCCTTTCTCTTTTAAGGACACTGATTGCATCATAGGGCTCCATCCTCATGACCTCATCTATGCCTGATTTATTTACAAATGCCCCATGTGCTAATACAGACCCATTGGAGGTCAGAGTTTCAACATATGAACATATGCATTTGGGGGAAGGGATCTCCTAAAATGAACTATTATGCAGCAGTGAGAATGAACGAAGTGTATACTTGAGTGAATCTTACAAATTTATAAAGTAAAGCTAATGAAGCCAGATACACCAAAACATAAAGTTTTAAAATAGGCAACATCAGTCTATGATATTAGAAGTTGGGCTAGTGATTACCTTTGGAAAAAAGGGAGCCAGGAAAGGGTTACTGAGAAGAGGCACGAGGGTGGGTTGTGGAATATTCTTAGTATTCTATTCAGATCCTAGTGGTGATAATATTTGTGTGGTCATCTTATGATAACTAACACAGCTACCCATTTATCAATTGTGCACTTTTCTGAATGTATATTATACTGTCATTGAAATGTTTAATAAAAAATTACTTTGCCTATGTGGGAAAGATAACCATCCTATGCCTTCCAATGGGCATCTTGGAAGAGCATGCTTTTTGAAATTATCCTACCTGGAATGAAAAATCTGAATCTAACTATAGGGGAACACTGCCCAAACTCCAAATAAAGAAGGGGGATGGAGAATCCTATTCTTCAAAAATCTCAGTGTCATGCAAGACTAAGAAGGGCGGTGAGAAAGTGCCATATCCAAGGAGACTGAAGACACCACTGTTCAGTGCAGAAACACAGAGAGGGGCCAGGAAAGAATGGCACGTGACGTCTGACTCAGAGATTGGAGCTTCAGGTCAGTGAATTCCAGAGATAGCCGATGACCACCAGCAGCTGGGGAGACGCAAGAAAAGATTCTTTCCAAGGGCCCTTGCAGGGATCCTGGCTTTACTGATACCTCAAGTTCAGCTTTTGAACCTCTAGAACCATGAAAAAATACATTTGTATTGTTTTAAGCCACAGCAGCCCCGAGGAAACTAATACACCCTGTTTTATGGCCGAGGACATGGTGGCTCACAGAGATCATATAATTGCTCAAGTTCGTGCAGCTAGTAATTAGCAGAAGCAAAAGCCGAAGCAAAGCTTTCTGCTCCCTCTGATTTCTCTCTCTAAGCTTGACCTGTCTTCTGAGTCCTATCCAAAATACCCAAAGGTCTACTTTATATTGGCACTTGAAGAACAAATAGGTGTCTCATGAATGTTGAAATTCACACATCAAAACAAGCAGATTTTCCCCCAGACTCCACATCCTATCCCTGTAACTCATATCACTCTCTGAATTGTTTTGTTTTTTGTTTTGTTTTTGTTTTTGTTTTTGTATTAGGGATTGAACTCAGGGGCATTTGACCACTGAGCCACATCCCCAGACTTATTTTGGATTTTGTATTTTATTTAGAGACAGGGTCTCTAATAAAAGAGGCTGGCTTCTAACTCGCGATCCTCCTGCCTCAGCCTCCCAAGCCATTAGTATTACAGTCATGTGCCACCATGCCTGGGCTCTTTGAATTTTTTAATTGAATAAACTAAAGCCCTTGACTAGCCCCTTTACCTAATTTCTTACCCTTAATCCATCAGCAGGTCCTGCTCATTTCATCTCCGGAAAAAAGTCCTTAATCTAACCACATCTTCCCACCTTCACTGCAAGCACGCTGGCCAAGCTGATGTTCTCTTTCAACATCGTCCCTCCAGAATCCTCCTGCTGTGGCTCTTGCTGCCTTTCCATCCACTTTCCACCTAGAAGCCAGGCTGGCCTTTACAAACCATCAACCCGATCGTAGAACTTCCTGCTGCAAGTTCTCCAGGGACTTCCCGTTGCACTTAAGGAAGACACTGACGTGAGAGCGTGATGGAGTGGACATTGTCATTTCTTTGGTTACCCAGAACCCTAACCCACTTTCTATACTTGGGAAATTCCCTGCCTTTTGAGTTTTTCTTTTATTGGTGCATTATAATCATACATAATAGTGGGATTCGTTGTGACATATCTGTACGTGCACGTCAGGATTTGGTCACTTTCATTCTCCAGTAGACTCTGCTTCCCACTCAAGCAGACGCCAGACATTCACTTTCCCAGGCTTTTTTTTTTTCCCCCAGGGAGCAGGCACATGACCTCGGAGCCCATTGGCTGCACTTGTCCACTTGAGGGTTCATTTTATCAACCTGACTGGGCCGTGGGTATCCAGATATCTGGTGAAACATTATTCTGAGTGTGACTGTGAAGGCACTTTTGATGGTTTTTTTTTTTTTTTTTTTTTGGTACCAGGGATTGAACTCAGGGGCACTCGACCACTGGGCCACATCCCCAGCCCTTTTTTGTATTTTATTAGAGACAGGGTCTCACTGAGTTGCTAAGTGCCTTGCCATTGCTGAGGCTGGCTTTGAACTTGCGATCCTCCTGCCTCAGCCTCCCAAGTGCTGGGATTACAGGCGTGCGCCACCGCGCCCGGCTGTGAAGGCGCTTTTGGATGAGATTGACACCTGACTATGTAGACTGAGCAAAGCCAATGTTGGTGGGTCACATCCAATCAGTTGAAGGCCTGAATAAAACAAGACTTGGCAGGGGGAGAATTCAGTGTCTCTGATTAACTAGCCTGAGGTTGGGACATCAGTCTTCTCCTGTATTTGAACTTGGACTAGAATTTACACCATTAATTCTCCTGGTTTCTGGCCTTCGGCGACATAGGCTGAAGCTATACCATCTGTGCTTCTGGGACTTTGGCTTGCCGAACTCAGAACTTGGGACTTCTCGGTCTCCATAATGATGTAAGCCAATTCATAACAACACGTGTGCGTGCACGCGCGTACACACACACACACACACACACACACACACACCCTATAGCCTGTTGATTCTGCTTTTCTGGAGGGCCTGCCTAACACGCCCAGTCCTTGGATACAGCCGTGATGGCTGCAGCGACCCCACTCAGACGGCCAGCAGAGCAGCAGTGGCTGCCCTCCAGGGCGCAGGGGCCAGCGCTGGCAGCACGGACACTACCATAGCAGCATCCAATTGCCACCCCCGGAATGCTTATCTCTTTCCCACATCTGTCCCTGGCAATGCTGTGGGTACCTAAGCTCCTATTCATAAATTCTTTTTCTGATAAAATCATCCACTCAGTCTTCGTCACTTAGACTAAGAGGCCTAACTTACAAGGCCTTGCGTGGCCTGGTCGCTGCCCCCTTCCCCAAAGCCATCAGACACCACCTAGATCCCTACACTCCGTCGCTGGGGCCTTTCTTCTCCGGACACTTCCCACCTTGACTCTGGCTCCTGTCCATCTGCCTGCTGGAAGGCTCTTCCCGTCTCTCCGTTGCTGCTGCTTCTTGTGATTGAGGGCCCTGCTCTAAGGGTTCCTCCTTAGGCAGGACTTTGCTGACCACGCAATGGAAAGAGAACTCTGCCCACAAGAGATTTTCATTAATGACTTTATTTTCATTACAGTGCTGGCTACTATTGAAAAGTTTCTTGTTTGCATTTTTACTTCTTTATGGTCTTCCTGCAACTTGGATGTTATCTGGGAAGGGCAGGGGCCTGGTCTTAACAGAGTCCTTGTGCAGGAATCATTGGCAGAGCCGGGGAAATGAAGGCCCCCCTGGGGGGGGGGCACCCAAGCAGGCGTCTAGAAGGCTCTCTGCTCTGGCTCCAGGCTTACTCGTCATGCCTGAGCATCAATTCCTGAGTGTGGTAAACTCATGAATTGTTTTCTTTCTGAGAATCCAGGCTTCGTCCCCTCAGGCTATCAGCAGGAAGATTCTGTCCATGTTGCTTGCTGCCATTGAAACCCTGAAAACCACTAGAGAGTTTGACAGTGAAAAGTTAGAAGAGCGAAAGCTGCCATCACACCCCAGCTACCCATGTCACCCGGGAGCCCTGGCTGAGCTGGCAACAGAGGGGCACCCACTGGCTCTTTCCACTGAGAAGCGGCAACAACAAAAATGATGGATTTCTTTGCTCTGCTCTGTGCAAGTCCTGATGGAGAGAAAAGGAGGGCCTGGCTTTTCAGGCTGTGGGGAAGTGTTGTATGGTACGCTGGAGTGGGTGTAGCAGGCAGAGGAAGAACAGGGACACAGGGAGGAAAGAGGGGTTAGGATGGGAAGAACAGATCTCAGAAGAATGAAGAGCGATGGAAGGAGAAGAGGGGGTAACAGAGAGCAGATGAGAGTGGCAGGAGGGAGAGGAAAACTGAGGTGAGGAAAAGGAGAGGGGAGGGAAGAAGAAGGACAAAATGTAGAGAAAAGGTAGGAATGGAGAAGGAGAAGAGGCCAGAGACAGGGGAGAAGGCAGAACAGAGGGGACAATGCCACACTCCCCTGCCCCTTTCAAAATTGAAAAAGAAATACTTATTGACAAATTACAGCTGTACATGTTTACGGAGTACAAAATGATGATATGATTGTTTAATGTGGAATGTCCTAATCAAGCCCCGTCCATTTTTAAAAATACCAGTCAAAGCAAATTTCCTCACTGAGTTTCTGGAAAGCTCGCCTGTGTTTTGTTTTGTTTTGTTTTGTTTTTTGTAGTTGTAAAGGGACAGGATGCCTTTATTTTATTTGTTTATTTTTATATGGTGCTGAAGATCGAAACCAGTGCCTCACGCATGCTAGGCAAGCGCTCTACCGCTGAGCCACAACCCCAGCCCCTCTGTGTCTTTGAACTTGATCCTGTGCACTTTCTTGGCCTCTTTCCTGTGCTCAGTGGGCTCTGGTTCAATGCTCACAGTAATCAGCAAGGTCAGGTGGGGCGTGTACGAGGGGCATCAGGCTGTTGTTAGCACTCATTCCTGTTAACTCTAGATTCTCATAATGGCCCTATGAGGAAGGGTCAGTACTATTAGCCTCATCTTCAGATAGAAAAACTGAGCCACACAGACATTAAATGACTTGCCCAACGTCACGTAGCTGATAAAGTAATGGAGCTGGGATTCCGTTCCAAGCAGTCTAGCTCCAAAGTCCATCATCTCAAACATCACCGCATTTAACAAATATTTATTGAGTAGCTACTATAGTCCAGCAACACGAAGTCTCTTCCAACTCCCCAGGCAAAGCTAACTGTCCCCTTGTCTGTGCTCCCAAGTCATCGTGTATATACCCCAGCTCCACTACAGTGTTATGTGTTTATGATCTGTCTCCCCCGGAGCACATAGACTTCTTAAGGGCATTGTTCATGCCTCATTTGTCACTGTAAGCCTGGCACCTGGTCTCACGCTCTCAGGTACTCAGAAACTGTGTTGAATGTGTACTGTGGGTATTAAGTGATTCATTAATATTACCTGCTGTGAATCTGGACCTTAGATTCTAGAACTGTGGGCTTCATTTGACTAGTATAGAAAATGCCAAAGCAGCAGTTAAGGCAGCCTCAGAGAAAGTGTAAGATTGCCTGCCTATGTTGTGATGCATCCTCCTCAAATTTACACAGCCCAAGGCAAGATGGGGGGGTTCAAGTTTAAGAAATGAGAGGGGTTGGCAGGGGAGGGGCCGTACCATCAATTCCCATTTCCCCAGAAGCTGCACATCCCTGAAAGGTTAATCCTGTCCCTACATCTTTGGTTCTCAGCCCATGGCTGGGGCCACAGTCAGCATTTGCTCACATCTGAGAGAAGGCCTCGTTGGGACAGCATGCAAGAGGCAGGTCACACCAGTTCTCAGCAGATCCAGCTGCATTCACAGAATCAGACCCTAGAGATCAGCCAGTCCACTGGTTTTCAAAACCTCTTTCTTGCTTTGAGTAGCAGAATTCTTTTTTTCTAACCAGATACATAAACTGCAAGAAATGTCATGTAGCTCTGGTTAAACAGAGGTGGAGACCCCAGGCCCCATCCACTCCCATCCTCATGCCTACTGAGTATTTAGAAAGCCACAGACAAATCATAACCATCTAATTTCAAACACGACAAATCCAACCCCCACAGAGCTTAAATGACCTGTATGAAGTCACCTGGCTGCTTAGCTCAGCATATTAGTGGGATTAGACAGACCCAAACATTATGCCTCTCTGCTTCCTTTCTGGTAGGTATGCCTGCTAAAAAATAGTGATTAAAATAGTGCTTTCTATTTTTTTAATGTGTGCAGTTTTTCCAGGCAGTCACCAAAGCCTGCGTCGCAAAGGCAGCTCTTTGTTAGGACCAGCCTAGGAAGAGATTAGATGAAAGTGAAGCCCTGAGTTATGTTCTGTGCATTCGTATAACACTTGACAGGTCTAAAAACTGTTTTTCAGATGTGGCAGTATAATTTGTTGAGAGATTAATTGTGTGACAGGCAGAAGTTGCCAGAAAACAACACATCTCCTGTTGCATCCTTCATTTTCTGAAGTCTAGGTTCAGCAAAGGTATATGAGAGCTTTTCCTGGAGGGGCTGAGCAGGTGGGGACTTAAGCAGAGGCCACAGGGATAGACTTACAGGAAATAGGAATTTTGTGCTGCAGCAGGTAACTGGGACTCGCGCTTTGTGAGTCCCAACACTCCAAAGGGGAACAGTCCTGAAGGCAAAGGACTACCAGACCCCAAGATACCCCAAATCCCAGCCAAGACAAAGACCCAGATGTCCAACTGGTTTAGAAACAGCAGAATCGCCCAGCTTCAAGGGGCCATGGGTGACTCCAACATAGGCATCTCACAGTGATCTGGGCAGACCAAACTAAGAAGTCCCCCTCACTGTCTGAGTCCCAGGAGCTGCCCATATATTTCTGGGGAAAAAAAGAAACCTCAATAGTGACTTGGTTTAAATCTCTTGCCAGCTGGGTAGGATGGGGTGTACAGCAGATAGAATTGGATTTAGAAAACTGAATGATCTAAGGCTGGGGTTGTGGCTCAGCGGTAGAGCGCTCACCTAGCACATGCCCGGCCCTGGGTTCAATCCTCAGCACCATGTAAGAATAAAGGCATTGTGTACAACTAAAAAACAAATAAATATTAAAAAAAAAAAAAAAAGAGGATTGTCCCTTAGCACTCACAGTAACCTTCTTCTGGGATGTGGCTCAGCGGTAGGGCGCTCGCCTAGCATGTGTGCGACCCGGGTTCGATCCTCAGCACCACATAAAATTAGTACATGCATTGTGTACAACTAAAGCAAATAAATAAATATTAAAAAAAAGAATGATCTGACACCTAATGAGATCCCTATCACAGGCAAGTCTGATGAAGTAAACTGTACCATACACTTGTGATTTCCTTTGGTCCCTGCAATATTACATGGCATTATTAGGGAAGGAGTTATTATACGTAAGTGAGAATGCTGCATCTCAGGGTGGCTTAGTGTGAAGTGGGCAGTAAGAGGTAGAGTCAGAGCTCAGTTGAAACTTTGAGTCTCCCCTTTCCTCCAACTGCTACTCCTCATACATGTCTCTGAAAAGACAGGTATGTCGAATGTGGCATAATAAAATAATTTGCTACTTAAAGAGATGGGGAGGGTTTTCCTAACTAGAGTCTCCCCATCTTGGACCAGAAAGGATTGATGGTGACTAGTGACAATACTTTGAATACACATGGATTGTCCCTTAGCACTCACGGTAACCTTCTTCTAGTTTGAGCACAGCATGACAGAGCACCTGGACTCCCTGGAAGCTAGGTGCCTGCTGGGAATTCAGTGGCACCTGTCAGGAGGACGTACATGTATGACGTTCAGAAGCTGGAAACGAGGTGGAGGCCATCTTCCCTGCCCCCTGCTTTGGCTACTGCTCTTGGTGGCCCAGGACCTGGAGATGTGTGCTTCTGTTTTGCATTGCCCAGCCCCTACTTTATGGGAACAAAAAGAGGCAGCAACCTGGGGACAGCAGTTTCCGCATCTTTAAGCTGCAGTTTTGAGGTGAGCTTTCAAAGTCCACGGTTCCAGTGGGAGCCTCCTGACTTCCATTTCCTGGCTGTGCCTCAGCTGTAGGATTTCTGGGGTCCGTTTGGCAGTGTTTCTCAGGGAGCAATTCTTGGAGGACCAGTCTAGAACCCACCCTTCCAGCAATTTATTTATTTATTTTTTTTTTTTAACACCAGAAGGTGAAACAAGTTTATTTCACAGTTGTCTTTAAAACCCCAAAGACACTATTTTCTTTATATAAAAACACTGGTATACCTATGCTTTCTAGAAAATGATTACATAGACCCTCTCAAAGAAAAATGTACCCCATTATATGGTTTGGGGAAGTTATTTGGAAAAAAAACACATTTGGACTGATTCCTAAAATCAGTTTTTGGACTGATACCATTCTAGCACTGCATCTTTTTGGTTCAAAGTATAGATTACTGCCATCAGTATGTGTTTTTGCAGTCTCAAATATTCAGTAATACACATATAAGTTTTATCACTTAATGTTCCATTGGTTCATCAGCCTTTTCTGCAGGTTCATCAGCAGGTTGTGCAGGCTGTGCCTTTCTCTGAGGTCTTTCTTCCAGACCTTCCAGGAATGGAGATACATCATCATCATCATAGATTGTAAATTCCAAGTCTTTACCAACAATTCCAATGGAAACATTCTTTGTAGTTAAGTCCTGCTCTGCAGGAAGTGTCTCTCTTAAGGCACGAAGACCATGTTTAACCAGCTCATTTAAGTTGCACTCCATAAACTCAGACATATGTCTCTCCAAGTAAGTACGAGCTGATTGAGAACGGCTCCAATGGACATAGCTCTGCAGTCAAAATAATTAGCAGATGGACAGGTTTGGAAAATGTGAGGGCCCATATCATCATAACCAGCAATAAGTAGCCGAACCACCGTAGGGTCTTCGGCCATACCGCTGTGTTGGTATCTGGGTCTTGCTTCCAATTAGAGATACAAGCCGAGACACAGGAAGTGGTCTGTCAAATACAAATCTAGAATCCAGACACTCCTGGCGCATAAAATTACATAACAGTCTAGCATCAGCAGTAAGCCCAGCAATTGAGATACCAATATGGTTGTCAACATGGAGAATTTTTTTCTGATGAGCTGCAAGCTCTGACTGTGCCCTCTTCAGTGCAACCAACACTGCATGGGTTTTTGATTTCAAACCAACTGTGGCTGAACCCTGTTTAACAGCTTCCATTGCATATTCAATTTGATGAATCCTCCCCTGAGGGCTCCAAACAGTGACATCATTGTCATACTGGTTGCGAAACATAGTTCCGGCACGGACTGGGCTGTGAGCTCTGGCAAAGCTCGTGAATCAAATCCTTCCAGCAATTTAAACCATGCTTTAATCCCTTACATTAAATCCCGCTCTATAACCGGATGCAGTGGTGCATGCATGTAATTCCAGTGGCTCAGGAGGCTGAGGCAGGAGGATCGTGAGTTCAAAGCCAGCCTCAGCAAAAGAGTGGCCCTAAGCAACTCAGTGAGACACTGTCACTAAATCAAATACAAAATAGGGCTGGGGATGTGGCTCAGTAGTCAAGTGCCCCTGAGTTCAATCCCCAGTATACACCACCCCCCCCAGAAAAAAATATATATATATATATATATATATAAATTCCTCTCTGACATAGTTAGAATGGTCCTGAGTTTTAGATATGTACCTTTAATGATACATAAAGTTACATAAAATAATATAAATCTAAAAAAAATGCGGGGAAACAGAGGCTGGCCAGGCATGAGATTAGTACACAATGCATCTTATCAAACTGTCTCCATGTGTAAGGGGTAGATGCCTAATTTGGTTCTAAACTTTCCAGGAATGACTAAAAAGAGGAAAAATAATCATTTGATTCACAAAATCCATTAAGATAGAACATTTTGATTCATGGAGAAGTACTGCTTGTTCTGGGACCAGAGGGAGATCTCTCTAGTGAGTCTGAAATGTGCTGTTTGTGATGATGATCCAGTAGAAATGATCCATGTTCAGGGACTCCCTGGCTGAGGAAAAACAAAAACAGAAAAAGAAAAAGAAAAAAAAAGGCTGGTTAAAGCGAGGCACGTATTTACAAACAAAATCAGATACAGACATACCTTAAACCTTCCATTTAAATTAGTCCTATGACTGTGCATTCCTTCCCCAATCTGCCCGCACAGGGCAATGTCCTTTCTCTGATTTAGAGTCCTGTGACTTGAATCACAGTGCATCTTTCTTACCTAAATTGCATCCACAATGCATCATCTGTAATTTGGAGTTTCGGCTTACTTAAATTGGAGTGTGAAATTATACAATTTATGAAGCATTTTGAAAGAGTATTCCTCCTAGTGTTTTTTATAGTCCTTTCCCCAATTTTTTTAATAGTTGTTATATGCACGTCTACATTAATGACAATTTTTCTTGACTATTCACCTTTGTGAAGTCTTTTCAAACAGTTCCCTTGACTTTTATTGAGATAATGATTCTAGTCATACTTCTTGGAATATTTGAATACGAATGTTAAAATATATTTTTATAGTAGCAAGTTTGAATGGCTTAAATATGTTTGGGCACACAGTTGGCTTTGATGAGCACATAGCTTGGCAGGCATGAGCGCAGGTGGGGTGAGGGGCGCAACTAGAGAATAACCTATTGGTCCAAACATGCCCTGAGGTTGGCTATCAGTCTTAAGGATTCACAGAAGACCTAGAGGGTGCTCGTTAAAACCATGGCTACTTCTGTCAGTCCATTTAGTGAGTACTGTATTGCCAATACTTAACATGGATTATCTCATTTAATTCTACAAATAGCCTAGGAAGGAGGAGCTGTTCTTATTTCTATTGAACAGATGAGGCAACTGAGGTTTAGAGAATTAATATAACTCCCTTAGCCAGGCACGGTGGCGCACACCTGTAATCCCAGCACTTGGGAGGCTGAGACAGAAAGATTGCAAGTTCAAAGCCAGCCTCAGCAATGGCGAGGCACTTAGCAACTCAGTGAGACTCTGTCTCTAAATACAAAAAAAAAAAAAAAAAAAGGGCTGGGGAAATAGCCCAGTGGTCGAGTGCCCCTGAGTTCAATCCAGAGTAAAAAAAAACAAACAAAAAACTCTTATAGCTAATACATGGCATAACTGAAATGAAAACTCGAATCTTCTTCTCTCCAACCACCAAACATTAATCAAAACAATGATGAATTACACCAAAGTAAAAATTTTCTGGAATTACGGTTCCATGATCCCACAACCTAATTCATGAACACAGCTTTCTTATGTTCATGGATAGAACTCGAATTTCAAAGAGAGGACAGACGAACGGACTATTCTTTAGACAATTGTGCAAAAGCATTGTTTCTATCAACTAGGCTTTCGATGGATGCTGAATGTCAGGGAGCTAGAGGTTATGCTGCCTGACAAGAACCTGGAGTGCAGCTATTTTCATTGTCGGTTAAGAGCAGGCTAATGCTTTACCAATCAGCCCCAACAGGAGTAAGGACTGATTGACATTCTTGGAAGGAGGTGGGTAGCATTTGTTGGAGAGCAATTCAGAAAAGAAAGTGATAACCTATTGTTATCTGAACAGTGAATATCTAATGTAACCCTGGTGTGGTTTGGCTTTATTTTAATCATAGGTAGCTGAATGGTAGAAGCATGTGTGTGATTGGAAAATAACTCCTTTTCTTCCAATCTCCTTCAGACACCTAAGAAAAGTTAATAATCTTACTTTTAAAATACATTCAATAAAAATCAATCCAGGCACACTAATATTCCCTCGGCTTTCTCAGTCCATTTCTATTTGCTAAAATATATTATATTTTCAGATTTAATGAGCTTCTAATGAGCACTTGTACCTCTCCTAGCACACAGCACTAGGTCCTCTCACGTGGATTATGTGTATTTAATAAACTAACAAAAATCAAATTTCACATAATTCCCTTGACTTAGCTTTCAACCAAAAGAACAACAACAACAAAAGTATGCCTACATTTGGTAGGTGTGGATTAAAAAATATAAGCCCTTAGACTTCCAAAAACCAATGTGACAAGTTCTTATCTGAAAATATTAGGTTTTTGGTATATCTGTACTATATATAAATTATAAATTTAATTTATGAGTGGTGATCTGGAGTTTTAATCATGATATATTGTGAGTTAAAAATATAAGTTGCAGAACTATATATAGTACAATCCCATTTCTTTCAGTAACAGATATCTGCATATAAAAATAGAAAGGCTGGGGTTGTGGCTCAGTGGTAGAGTGCTTGCTTAGCATGTGTGAGGCCCTGGGTTTGATTCTCAGCACAGATATAAATAAATGCATAAAATAGAAGTCCATCAACAACTAATTTAAAAAAATAATAGAAAGGCATGGAAAGAATCATATCAAAGTAAACACTGAGTATCTACAGAAGAGTTTGAGTTGAGCAAATTTGTTTCAAAATAATAGTATAATCAGCCCCTCCCCCATATCTGCAGATTTCATATCCATGAATTCAACTAAGGATAGAAAAATATTTTTAAAAACTGCGTCTGGATTGAACACGTACAGATTTTTTTCTTGACATTCTTTACACAATACTGTATAACAACTATTTGCATAGCATTTACATATGGTATATAGGAGGAGGTACACAGGTTATATGCAAATACCACACCATTTTATATAAAGGGCTTGAGCATCCTCAGATTTTGTTATTTGTAGGGGTCTGAGAACCAGTTCCCTGCGGGTACAGAGGAGTGTCTGTGTATTAAATAAAAATTTCAAAGAAATTTGAAAATAAGGGCCTTAGTGCTGATGAAAGCAAGAAAACTGTAGATACAGCTGTACTTCCTTTCATATATTTCTGTTTGAGTAAATAGAGGAGTCTGTGTTTCAGTGGCTGGGGAAGAGCCCCTGAATACCCCAGGACAGGAAGTTATCTAGTAAAAGGACACGTCCGCCAGTCAGCCACCTTTTGGCAGGATGGGATTTTAAGCTGCTATACTCCAGGGGACTTTCTTAGTTTCCTAAAGGTGTTCTGTGAAGACTAGAGAATGAGGGGTACTGAGGGAAGGGGCAGGAGCCTGGCAAGTGGACTCCTGGGAACCCTGTTGCTACCTCTGCTTTGCTTAATGGCATTTTCACTTTTGGGGGTTCAGCAGCAACAATAACAACACAAAGCTCAACTTTCCTGATTCCACTGAGAAGGACTTTGGAGTGCAACAAAATTTACTTAATCTCTTTGAGTCTCAGGGTCCTCATCTTTGTAATGCAGATAAATCTGTATCTCCTAGGGCTGCTGTGAATATTACAATGTGGTGCTCAGTGCTTAATGAATGTTTGCTTTAAAACATACAAACAAAGGATCACCGTAGTGGTAAAGAGTGGCACAGTGGAGGCAGGGTGATGGGCTTAGAAATCCTTGTAGTGTACCCGTGTCTTCAACTTCCCTGTCACCAGCAGATCTCAGGCATTCCAGAGACCTGGGTTAAATTGGCACAGATATGTGCTTTGAGCACTTTTTCATTCTTGGGACTTAATCTTCATTCGTTGGATAAAGCCATCTCTTTTTGCAAGGTCAAGAATCTCCAGCCTTGTCAGCCTGGAAGGAAAGAATAGAGCCCTATGACACTCTTGTCTAGTATTGTCTAGTAAGCATGGTGGTGAAGACCCCCTCTTGTATCTTAGGCCACGAACAAATGTGAAGTCTTTTCTGAACCAGACAGATCCGTCTTGACCAAAATGACAAGACAGTTTGACAGGAAGTCTTCCAGTAAGAGAGGACATCCCCCTCAGTCAACCACCTCCTGGCAGGATGGGAGTTTAGGCTGCTAAACTGTGTGTGTGGGGGGGCTTACCCAAAGGTGGTCTGTGAAGGGCCAGGGAGCCTGAGGGTAGCTGTGAGAAGGAGCAGGAGTCTGGCAGGTGAACTTCTGGGACCACTATTGCTACTGTCCACTCTGACAGTTTGACACACACAGTGGTTCTAGACCCAAACTCTGAAGCTAGACGCCCTGGATTCGAATCCTTCCCCGGGCCCCATACTAGCTGAGAGACCTTGAGCGAATTAACTTGGTGTTATGGTTTGGATGTGAGGCATCCCGGCAAAAAGCTCATATTAGACAATACAAGGAATGGTTAGAGGTGAAGTGATCAGACTATGAGACCTGTAACTTAGTCATTTAATAGATTCATAAGTTGAACAGACTATGGTGTGGTAACTATGAGCAGGTGGGGCATGGCTAGAGGAAGTAGGTCACTGTGGGTGTACCCCTGGGACTCTGTATCTTGTCCCTGCTCCTTGTGCTGTCTTTACTACTTGGCTGCCATGACCTCAGCAGTTTTCCTCTGCCGTGCCCTTCTGCCATGATGTTCTGACTCAACTCAGGTCCAGAGCAATGGAGTCAGCTGACCATGGACTGAGACCTCTGAAAACATGAGCCCCAAATTAAACTTTTCCTCCTCTAAGTTGTTCTTGTCAGGTATTTTGGTCATAGCCATGGAAAGCTGACTAATACACTTGACCTCTCTATGCCTTGATTTTCTCATCTGTGAGACAACAACTATTCCGTATAGTTATTGGGAAGATTAACTAATGCATGTAAAACACTTAGCACATGAAGTAAATGATACAAAGCACTTAGGACACAGGGTGTATGTAAGAGTCGGCACACATGATGCAAATCCCCATACCCATGACCAGTCAGACATAACTAATCAACTACAGAATTCTTTCTCCCTGGACCCGCTTAAAATCTATGTCCTTCTTTTTTTTTTGGTACCGGGGATTGAACTCAGCGGCACTAGACCACTGGGCCACATCCCAGCTCAGTGGCACTAGACCACTGGGCCACATCCCCAGCCCTTTTTTGTATTTTATTAGAGACAGGGTCTCACTGAGTTGCTAAGTGCCTCGCCATTGCTGAGGCTGGCTTTGAACTCGCGATCCTCCTGCCTCAGCCTCCCAAAGTGCTGGGATTACAGGCGTGCGCGCCACCGCGCCCGGCTCTATGTCCTTCTTAATAAAGCCACCCCATGTAGTTGCTAGTTGAGTAGCTCCTCAATGAAAACTATGTTCACATCATGTCAACTGGAATATCTGGTGGTTGCTATAGAGAAATTCACCCACACCAGTTTTCTACACCAAAAACCCTACAGGAACACAACACCTCCTGATTCAAAGCAAATGATGCCATAGAGGGAGGTTTGGCACCCAGGCCTGGTGTCCTGTTGTGTGAATGTGAGGATTTTCAGCTGCCTGAGAACACCTATTCATCTCTTGAAACAAGCAGCCACGAGGAGAGTCCTTTTGCCTGTCCTCATTCTTGATTTGCTACAGCTCAAGAGTGACTGCTAAGCCGCAGACCACAAAGAAAAAGGTTAGTCTGGTAAAATACACCACAGTCCTGCTGATGTGCTCGAAAAAGCATGCACATTTCAAAGCCAGCCATGGATGACAGAGACACACAGGTGAGCCACTCGAGAACATTTATTTCAACCAGGAGCATTGACCCTGAGCCCCAGCCCTGGGGAGATTAAACCCTCCCTAGGAGAACCCACATCATAGAGCTGCAGTTAACCAAGGGACGTGGAATCAATGGCGGAGGGACATATGGGTAACAGCTTGTTAATTTATAACCAATAGCAACAACTGTTGCAGTGAGGGGAAGGTGGTGTTTTCACTCACACCCACACAGATCTGCAATCCTTGCCTCACCCTCTTGATGCTTCTCTCTGATTCCACACCCTTCTCTAAATCCTGCACTTTCTCCTAAGCCTCAAATGGAAATGGCTTGGAAAGAAAGGAAGAGGTAGTGTGGAAGAGAGTGAGTGAGCAGATCATAAACCTGTGAAATCAGCAGATAATTCTGGGCCTCATGTTAGCTTCAATCACACTCTTAACCAGCATCTTAGAGGAGTTGGCCCTAAGTAGCACAGCAGTTGATTTGATTTCTTTTACCTTTTCTTATTTTTCAGGGTGAAATAAAATAGCTAAAAGATCATCCAGGGGCTGGGGTTGTGGCTCAGCGGTAGAGCACTCGCCTAGCACGAGCGCGGCCGGGTTCGATCCTCAGCACCATGTAAACATAAATGCATTGCATTGTGTACAACTAAAGCAAATAAATAAATATTAAAAAAAAAAAGATCATCCAAAACCAAGATAAGGACAATAAGGGCTTGCTCATATATCAATCTGATTGAGGAAGTTGCTGTTTAAAATTCTCAGATTGGGCTAGGGGTGTGGCTCAGTGGTCAGGAGCTTCCCTGGCAGGTTCAATGCCCTGGGATCAACCCCCAGCACTGTAAGATGAATGGATGGATGGAAAGAAAGAAAGAAAGAAGAAAGAAAGAAAGAAAGAAAGAAAAGAAAGAAAGGAAAGAAGGAAAGAAAGAAAGAAAGAAAAGAAAGAAAGAAAGAAAGAAAGAAAGAAAGAAAGAAAGAAAGAAATCTTAGGATTAGGATTCAGGGTCAAACAAATTATAACTTGCCTCTCAACTTTGCTCATAGACAGGAGCTTTAGGGAAGGACAGAAAACCTCTCAGAGACAAGTGTTTCTCGTCTTTAAGTGGGGATAAACAATATCTACCTCCTAGGGTTATTATAAGGCTTAAAGTAATTTGTATAGGGGCTGGGACTGTTCATTCCCAGCCTGTTTCATTTTCTGTTTTGAGATGGAGTCTCACTGGTAAAGCACTTGCCTCACATGTGTGAGGTACTGGGTTCGATCCTCATCACCCCATTAAAAAAATGAATAAAATAAAGGTATTGTGTCCAACTACAACTAAAAAATCAAATATTTTAAAAAGTAATATGTATAAAATATGAAATAGAGATCCAGGTACCTAGTAAGCATTAAGTAATGGTTGCTATCATTATTCTCCTCATCACTGATAATTATCCAAACAAGCCAATATATCAATTATCACCATTCTTTATATATGGTAAAAACATCTAGAAAGATCACAGTGTTTACCAAAGAGTATGTGCTACGAGAGTCAACTATGTGGTGCCATTTTTGAGTGCATGAATAACTGAAAAATTAATTATTTGTATACTTGCATGAGGGAATTTTATTTATTTATTTATTTACTTATTTATTGGTAACGGGGATAGTTCCCAGGGGTGCTTAACCACTGAGCCACATTCCCAGCCTGTTTCATTTTCTGTTTTGAGATGGAGTCTCACTAAGTTGCTTAGGCTTTCACTAAACTGCTGAGCCTACCCTCAAACTTGAGATCCTTCTTCCCCAGCCTCCCGAGTCACTGGGATTACAGGCATGTATCACCATGCCTGGTTAGCATGAGGAAAATATTTGGAATGAAAGCAATGCTCTAAAATTGGATTGTGGAGATAGGTGTACAACAAAATCATTGAATGTGAACTTGTGAAGGGTAGATTTTATGGTATGTTAAAATGTTTTATGGTGTGTTATTGGTATTTTATGGTATGTTATTGAGGCAATATGGCTCTGTAAAAGTGCTAAAAAGAAATTCTCCATGGACAGGAGCTGAAGGGGGATCCAGATAATAGGAAAGGCAAAACTTTTCTTGCATGCAGCACAGAATGTCAAAAAGAAAGTTACTGTGAAAGATAAAGAGGCACAAAGGATAGACTGAGAGGGTCTAAGATGCATTGAGTCCGAGTCCCAGAAGAGAGAGAGAAACAGGATGGAGCAGAGGCAATTTTAAAAGGACTGAGAACTTTCCAGGATTGATGAAAGACACCAATCCATATTATTTGAAAAGTGCAAAGATTTTTTTAAAAAAATTCAAGCTTAGATATGTCATAGTGAAACTTCAAACACCAAGTGCAAAGAGAAAATGTAAGAAACAATAAAGAAGAAAGGAAACTATCCACAGAGGAACAGCAGACAAGGCTGTTCTCAGTAGCAGCAGTGAAAACCAGACAAGGGTGAATGAAAGTAAATGCGCTGAAAAATATAAAGACCATTCTTGATTCTATAGCTAGGGAGAATAGTTTTCAAGAATGAGGGTGAAATAATACAGACAACAAAAACTAAGGGGTTTTGCCACCCACAGAGCCTCACTAAAATAAAGTTCCTCCTTTGTATCTTACTACTAGTGAAGCTTTGACTATCCTATGATTAATTAATTAAGTGCAGTCCTAAATCGAGGCTGGGCATGATGGCACACACCTGTAATCCCAGCTGCTCAAGGGAGGAGGATCATGAGTTCAAAGCCAGGCTCAGCAGCAACGAGGTGCTAAGCAACTCAGTGAAACCCTGTCTCTACATAAAATACAAAATAGGGCTGGGCCGTGGCTCAGTGGTCGAGTGCCCCTGAGTTTGATCCCTGGTACAAAAAAAAGAAAAATCTAGACAAGTGCTATGAGATTTAGCAAACACACCATAAGGCCCTAAAATTAAATTGGAACTTCAAATAATAAATAATCAAGGTGCTCTGCAATGGACACTTATTTGGAGATCATTCAAGAGTTTTTGGAGAGTTGATTTCAGTACTCTAGTGAGGACCAGGTTACCTGCTACAACACATAGGGGTTTTGAGACGGTCTGTTATGGGTTAAATTGTGTGTTCCCCATAAAAACACATGTTCAAGTCATACCCTAACCCTAGTTCTCTAGGATTTGGAAAAAAAAGTCTCTGCAGATCAATTAGTTAAGATGAGGTTATGATACAGTAGCATGGACCCCTAATCCAACAAGCCTGGAGTCCTTGTAAAAAGGGGGAATTGGACACAGATGACACAGGGAGAGTGGCACATAAAGCTGAAGGCAGCGATCTACAAGCCAAGAAATACCAAAATGGCCAGTAACCCCCCAGGAGATATCAGAGAGGTGTGGGATAGATGCTTTCTCAATCATCATAAGGAGCCAACTCTTCCCTCAAAACTGTGAGGCAATCAAATCTCTGCTGTTGAGGTCAGCCAGTTGAAGTACCTTGAATGGAAGCCCCTGTTGCCGCCTGCAGCTGTTGCCGCCTGCACTTCCTCTTGTCTCTCTGACAAGGGAGTCAATAGGTAAGAGGGATTGTGTGGAGGAATCATCTGGATGGATGTTTGAGGGTACTCCTCCTCTAATGCCCCGTACATTTGTGGGCCCCGGGGCACTGGGCCCCATGCCTCATTTTTTGAATTGCCAGACAAAATTTTACCATAAATATCAGTTTTGGATCTGCACTTACTAGCTCAATGGTTTCCTTTTTTACACCTGGGGCAGTGGCCTGGGGCACGAGAAGAGCTTGGCCATATTTCTATTGTCTCTTGCCTCCTTTGGGGATATTGTTTTCTAAAATAACCTGATTGACTATAATAACTTTTAGGCTGAGCCCTTCTTGTAAAATTTAAGAGGAAAAGCACCTCTCATGGCTGCTGCGATTACATTACCTGTAACAAATGCATCATTTATGTCTCTGCAAAGCTTATATAGACAGAAAGCTCCCTTTTAGATTTCCAAGGTCTGATAGCGTCTTGACAATATTTGTTGGCATTTTCATATGCCAGCTGAACTACTAATGGCATGGCTTGATCAACGTCTCCAAACACTCTACCTGCAGTTCACAGAAGTCGATCTGCAAAGTCAGCATATGGCTCATTAGGTACCTGAATTACTTTAGACAAGCTACCCTGTAAATCACCAGATCCTTGTAAAGTTTTCCATGCCCTAACGCTGCGGCGTATATTTGAGTGTAAACTCCAGGATCGTACTGAATCTGAACCTGTAAATCAGCATATTGCCTTTCTCCAGTTAACATGTCTACGTTACGACCTGGAAATCCTGCAGCTGCATTTCTACGAGCTGTTTCAACACAGAACTCTTGGAATTGAGACCTCCAAACCAAGTATTGTCCCGCACTCAATACTGCCTTACATAAGCCTTTCCAATCTGAAGGAGTTAAATTCAAAGTATTAAGAGATTCTAACATGCTTATGGTAAAAGGAGCTTGAGGCCCATATGTCATTGTTGCTTCTTTAAAATTTTTTATAGTTTTGAAATCTAAAGATTGATGGTATCTCTCTGTTCATTTTGATTTTCAAACACTGGCAGATCCCAATGTCCCTGCGAATTTTGACACTCAAGGGCATGCAAGCGCTTAGAAAGATCCTTAATCTCTGCTTCAAGGGCACGCAAGCGCCTAGAAAGGCCCCTCATAGTTTCTGTAATTGATTCAACCCATGGGGAAGCAGAGGGCACAAGTGGTTCCTCCACTTGATGGTCCTTTATCTTGGTCCTCTTTAATTTCCTTTTGTTCTTCTTATCAGAGATTGTGCTCTCAGGATCACTTTTACTTAATTCCTCCTCACTAATACTATCCTCACTGGTCCTAACTGACTCAGCGGAGGTTGTGCTCTCATGATCACTTTCACTTTTTTCCAAATCCTCCTAACAACTGACTCAGCTATATCTAAGAATTCTTCAATAGCCTTTATCACTCGGGTCTTAGTTATTTTTGAACCCATTTTAACTGCTCTGACTAGAGACTCCTGTGAGGTTCCTCAGTTCTTACCTGCCGTGCCGATTCTGAACTCCCTGTATGGTCCACCACTTGTTGCCGCCTGTATCTATTGCCGCCTGCAGCAATAGAAAGAAATCGGAGGCAGACTGAAAATGAGTAGGTTCTTTATTCTTGCTTCTTCTCTGCTTTCTCTTCTGTATTCTCTCTCCAACTCCAACCACCCTTCTCACCAGTCCTACCTGGTTAAATACTCTTCACCTTAACAAGTATACATGTGTCACAAGCTCAACTTACAGGTGCGCCACACAGTGTTCACGGGCACAGAAAGATTCTTAGTTGATTACATTAAGGTCAGGAGAAAACAATTAAACGCTTTCTCTTTGGCTCTCAGCCAGCCGCCATCTTAGCTACCTCTTCATTAAGGCTCTTACAAGCCCCAGCAAATCAATACCATTTCCTTCATACAATTCACGGGAAGGCTGCCCAGCTGGTACTTCCCGAAGCCCAGCTGGTGTAGGGCATTCCTCCTGGCAGGTGCTGGCTCTGCTGACCCTCTCCAAGGTCACGTCTGGGGTAGCAGTCTTCTGCTTCTATAGCTCAATCCCACAGGCTTCTACTTGGCAGCGTTGGCCCCTGTACCCATTTCCGAATAGGAAGAGAACTTCCTCTCCACAGTTACCCAAGCACTCCTCTAAAATTTCCACAAAGCAGTCATATAGGCCTTGGTAAGAGCTAGGCAAAGGACTTTCCTAAAGCCATGCCTCCCACTCCCAGTGTAAAATTAGGTCCCTCTCTGGGCAGAGTTTTGTTATATCTTTTTTCTATTTTTCCTGGAGCCGTTTCCTCCCAGATGGCTCTCCATTACTCCCAATGATAAAATGTTATTTGTTCAACAAGTATTAATTAGCCATTCATGGAGCACTGTGCTAGCAGTGTCAGGAACATCTGGAATGAAGAGGATCTGCTCCTCAAGAACATGGGACTTGGTAATCTTTTAAGGCGACAAGGATATCTGTCCTCAGGCCTTCAGTTGATTTGTATGGGCTTCCTGACAAGCTCAAACTCCTAAGGCATGCTGGGATGAGTGCTGGGATGGACCAGTGATGTCTTGCATGGACAGGGCAGTGGGAGATGCCAGCCTGGGAAGACAAGGCATTTGCCATCACTGGAATGCAGAGACTTGGATCTGGATACAAATTCTGGCTCTGTGCACTGCTAAGTCTTAATGAACTCTTGCAACCTCTTGGGCAATTTAATCTCAGCGTGTCTGGATAATTTGATATTTGAGCAAGTAAATGATACCAATGAAGCCAGTGACCCAAGAGCATCTGTGTATTTTGTTAATTAAGTCTGGATATAGAGGGGGCTGGAAAGAGCCACAATAGCTACAGTACAAGGCAAAATCTATTGTAAGAGCCAAGAATTACCAAGTGTTGTGGGAATTCACAGGCAACTTCCAACTGAGAGGATTTTGTTGGCCTTGAAAGATAGTTATTTAAGACAGAAGGCCGAGAATGGAAGCAGAAGAGTGTGAGGCATACTCACAGGTCAACGATTGTGGAAAGGGAAACCCAGAAGGAGGGTTGGAGCAAGAATGCAGTCTTCAATTATTGGCTAAGTTGCAGAATTTTAGTAAGAGCCTAGAAAACACTACAGCAAAACCAAGCTTCCTAGCATTCTAGTGCAATGTTGTTTGCAGTTAAGAAAAAGACAATGATTAAATCAAATATTTGATTATATAATTCTACTGAGCTATGCCAGTAAGAGAGTACTGTGCGCTTTCCAATTTAATAAGCCTAATTTGCCATGACCAAAGTTACCATTTTTGAGCTTTATTTACATATGTGGCACATGAACAAAGTGATCTCAACAGTTTCGTATTAGTACATCATGGTAGACGTTACTATTATGGAACTGAGATTTCAAGAGCTAATTTGTCCAATGTCACACAGCAGTAAAGGTACAGACATGGCTGGAACCAGGATTTGAACCCAGTTTGAACTTGGGACATCAAGAGACTGATACTACTTTGCAATGAAAAGCTGGGCTTGTGAGGGAACAGCCATGGACTAACTAAACTTATAGGCTCTTTGCTTCTGACTCAAGATTTCATATACAGGAAAAAGCCTGAATGACAGTGTAAATATCTGGAAAGAACTTCATTTTGTGATTATCATCCATTCCTGTCTGCAATAAAATAATGACAAGCACTTGATTGAAGTGTGGGTCTTTTTTTTTGCTGATTATTGATGTGTTCCTGGCCACACAATCCCCTCCTGATTTGGAAAATGTTGCTGTTTATTAGTCACCTTTTACCTTCCCTTCAGGAGACACTTTAGCATCTGTAGATGTCACAATCATAAAGGAAGTCAAGACAGATGGTGTTGAGGTGCCTAGCCCACTCTTACAGGATTACATGGTTCAGTGTGGTCTTTGAGAGAATTCTTACAGGTTCCAATGGTCTGAACAATATCATCTGGTCCCACAGAATGGTCCAGTCACATGACTATGGCCAACTCAATGCACCCCCCAAGTAAGTGAATGTTATGATTTTGATATGAAGTGTTCCCCAAAAAACTCAAGTGTTAGCTAACACAGTATTATTCAGAGAACTAGAACTGTAACATCACCGATGAATTAATCATTTAAATGGACTACTAGGGGGTAACTGTAGGGAGGTGGGGCATAGCTGTAAGTAGGTTGCTGGGGAGACATGCCCTTGGGGATTCAATCTTCTCTCTGGTTCCTTCCCTCTGCTTTTCATTTACCAGGAGTTGAAGAATTTTCCTCTGCCATGATGTTCTGTCTTTCCTTGGGCCCAGAGCAATGGAGCTGCCCACTATGGACTGAACCTCTAAAATTGTGAACCCCAAATAAACCTTTCCTCCTCTACATTGTTCTTGTCATGTATCTTGGTCACAAGTGATGTAAAGCTAACACAGTGATTTAACTTAACTCTGTTCCAGAAGACAATAAGGACTGAGGATAGAACACAAATATCTCATGATGTAATAACTTGTCTTCAAAACCCAAGGCAAGGAGAATTTGATCTGCTTTCTCCACTTTGATTCCCAATGACAACCTGTGTGTTACTTGACAGTTCGAGTTAATTCTCAAGACAATCTCTTTTTGGAGGAAACTTGCCAGGGACATTAGGTTGGATGTGAAATTGCTGTTATTTGACAAACGTGGTCATTTCCCATGAATCAACCCAATAATCAGGGCTATGTGCAAGATTCAAGATGTTTTCTACATTTGCTCTTCAATTTAAATACAGGCCCCAGGATGTAGGAATAAAAATGAGAAAAGGTAGTGCATATCAAAATTCTTAAAAACTGAATAGGTATTTATTAGGTATATAAGTCCTAGTGTGATCTGAACGTCCTGCATGTGTTTTATGCAAAAGGGGTGTGAAATTTTAAAATATTTTCTGTCAGGGTGAAAGCACTTTTAAGAAATTTTAAAATATCATTTGATTTATATATTTACATTTTTATTAGAATTTTTCAGAATTGTCAACAATTGGACAACATATCAGGAAATAAAACACATGAAACACCAACATCCATTAAACTTGCACCGTGTATATATTTACACATAAAGTTACTGTATATATAAAAAATATTTTCAAGGACTCATGGGCCTGGGAATATTCAAGACATTATTGCTACATTTCAATATTTACAAAAAAAAAAGCCACAAAATAATTTCAAACATTAAGCAACTGCAAAGAAACATCTGATGTAAAAAAAAAAATTATAAAAATATAAACTTTCAAGAATATCCAAGACAAAACTCTTAATGAAGTGCCCTGAAGTACCTAGACAGCTACAATTAACAGCTACTTTTCTTACCATAATCAAAGTCGATAGGAACACAAAGGAAATTTTCGGACAAAGTATGGCAGACAGCAATGATCTCTTACATGACAACACAACCCCAAAACCGGTTAACTTTGGAAAGGTGCGAGAGCATAGAACTCCAGTGCAAATGGTCACTTCCAGATCGGCGGCCACACTTCTCTGAATGTAGTCTAAGGGATGGAGGGGGGGAACTGTGAAGGAGGAGACCTGACCCTTGCAAGACCACACACCAATCTTGCCATGTATGCATTTACCTCTTGTATCGGGCAGTGATGAGGAGAGGGAGGGAGGGGGGAAAGGTAAACTACAAGAATAATATGCAGGTTACAGCCTAAAGGGTAGAATTTAAATACGTTTCAGTGGAACAGTAGCATTACATAATGTCTAAGCAACAGGTACAGTATGTTGAATATAAATAACAGAGTGCCTTACGTGGGGGTGGACTGCAAATAAATAGGTCCTTAGGCACTCTGCTTCTGATCAGCCTCTACGCCAGCTTCTGGCAAGCTACTCTAGACAGCTTTGTGCAGAGAAATAGGACTGATCAAGGAAGCCAAGTTACTACTCCTCGGGTACTGAAGGACCCTCTTGGACTCAGGGCAAAAGAGCCCCCTTGTCTACACGCATATACACAAGCACATGCATACGCAGTTATGTAGATACTGGCCCAACGTCCAGGACGCGTCTGTAGAGGAGGCTGAATCTTTTACTTCCTGCTTTTACATCAGAATCTTTTGCATCAGAATCCACACTGAGACAGCACTGCTTTTCCCCCTCCTGCGGGAATCGTGCTACGGGAAATCAGTCACTTTTTCAAACAGCATCAAACCCATTGAGTACAATGCCATTCTGCAGCTGGGAGGCTTGTTCTGGAGAATCTGTAGAGCAAGTTCATTGGCTAAAAAGAGGAGGCTTTGTTAAGACTGTGCTTGGCAGTTACATTATTTTTTTTTCCTTAACAAACAATCAAGTCAGTATTAACTGTTTCCTTCGAGCTTGTACGGCTCTTAATCTATTCCTATACACAGTGGACACAACACCAGGGTTGTATACAGAAACCAAACCTCGTGGGCTCCCCCTCCAACGTGTGAATGCTTACAACCTATAGATGAGTATATACAAACGCTGGCTAGGGAGGCCTTGTCTCCAATTCGACTCCCTAATAGCAAACTCTATTTCAAAATCAGGTCAGTTATACAAAAGCTCATGCAGTGGTCCACAGCAGAGTGTCTTTATTCCTGTTTGGGGGCATTTTTCCATGGCCTAGGTCTCAGTCTCAGCATGAAATACTAGATTTCTCAAGCCCAGATGTTCCTGCTTGTGTTCTTTGTTCTAACGATGGTCTATTTTCTACACAAAGGGTTCAGGCTGCAGTTTCTGATCCTGCATCTTCTTATCGTTATGGATGGTTCCACAGGCCAGGTGTGACTATTTCTATGTATTCAATAAACGATCAACTGTCTTTCTGACCAGAATGAGAGAAGCATTGGGAAAAACTCTGGGCATCTAGCCCATTTCCCCCTACCTTTCTTTAAATCAGAATTTCTTTCTGTTTCTAGTAGGAGCTACTTTGCTATTGGGAATATATACAGTTCGAACCTTTGCAATGGGATGGTGGCTGATGACCCCCCCCAAAAAAAAAAAAAAAAAGTCATCATCAGCCACTAAAGTGTGCTCATAAAGACAGGATTACAGTGGGGGGCCCACTACCCTGGAGTAGGATGCAAGTCGAAGGAGAATAAAATAACCATCGTGGGAGCCAAAAGAATGGCTATCCATATGCTGGCTCCGCTCAGACATCTTCGTGCACAAGCAGGGGCTGGGTAGAAGAAGCACTGCTGCCGACGGAATTGACCCTCGCGGAGTGGTCCACCACAGGATTCTCTGGGTTGGGGTTGAAGTTTGCTAAATTGGAGTAAATCTGAGGAAAATAAGTCCACAGTCAATACAGCAGTGCCTGCAATGAACACAGCCACCAAGGGCACCACCTATGACTTCAGAACCACCAGTAACAGACCAAGACTGTTTAAGAGAGGTGGCTCATACCCAAATCATATCAACGAAACAAACACAGGCTTCGATTCCTCTCTTCTTTACCAAGGAAATAATTTTACACAAGAAGTAGTGGAAGAACATAAGCAAGTCTAGCTCTTCTGATGGGAAACATCTGGGAACGAGCACTATCTAACCTATTGAAAAGGTTCACAAATCCCACAGCCAACTGTGACCCAACTGCAGAGGTAATTTGCTGAGAAGCTCATAGCTCTACCAGGGATCTTCTGTCAGGAATCAAAGCACTTGGGTGGAAAATGCTGCTTAATTTGAAATATGCCTTGACACCCTGCAGAGCAAGCTTTAACCCAGAAGCATCAGTGGCATGCTATTAGAAAAGATCGCTCCAAGCACAGAGTTGCGGGGGGGAGGGGGGGAGAACAGCTTCAAAAAATCTGAGTCAAATAAGAATCGCTAATTCTCCTTAAAAGCAGTAGAGGAAATAATGGATTTGAGTTTTCATCCCCCCCTCCCAAAGTCACGCGGAGGGAGCTCCCAACTTCAAACAACTCTTCCTTACTTCAAAACAAGGCTTGTGGCATGACAGCCCTCCGCCACCGCGGGCTATGTCCACTTGCACAGAAGGCTAGCTTCACCGCGGTCACAAGCTGCTGCTTCTGTGCCTTTATTCTAGTTGACATCACCCCAACCCTCCCAAGGATGAATGGCCCTGATGTGAGAGGGAAACCATACCGGCCCCGTGATCGACAGCTGGGTGGAGGAGGAAACAAGGCAAATCCTTAAGGCAATTCCTACTTCCACATTTCTGGGTACACAGCCCTCCGCCCCCACCCTTCCTTGTCTCTCATCCTTCTCTGGATCAGATCAGGGGGGTTGGGCAGAAAGAACTGGTTTCCCATTGCTTTTCTCCCACTGCACAAAGCCCAGTTTCCAACCCAAGTCCAGGAGAGGTTGTGGGGAGGCTGACCTCACCCCTGAACCTGAGGATGACATAGCTGCAACTGGGAGAAGAGGGACTCTACACCTGGCCAGTGGACTCACGTGATTGGTGCTCTCTGAAATCTGCTTCTCAATAAGCTGAACGATCTGCTTGAATGTTGGCCTTTTCAGGGGATCAGCATCCCAACAAGTCTTCATAATGTCATACCTGCAAAACAAGGGACATTAACTATCACTCCTGGCTGTCCTTAACCTGTCTTTCAGGGTATGCCATGCAACCACTTCCCTGAGAATCCCAGGGCTATATCCCCCTGGACACAAGATGACATATGCAAACACTGTCTGTGGGAGATATTGTCAAAAGTTTCCATATTTTTAGAGACAAGAGATTATGAAAAGAAACTACAGCAATGACATTTGATCAGGGTGTCACCAAAGAAACCAAGTGACATTTCAAACAGTGTAAACCCTCGACATCTGAGTTTCTATCTCTAAAAAGAAAATGAAAAGGGGAAAATATCATCTAAAGGCAAAACTTCGTGACCCTTACATTTCAGCAGGGGCGTGCTCAGGGCTGAGCATTCGAAAACCTTCCTTGATCATCTTGTAGAACTTGGAATCGACCGGCATTCCAGGGTAGGGGCTGCTTCCTGAAGCACAAACAGTTGGCAAATCACAACCATCAACTACCAGTATGCAGCACACTCATGAAATCTCAAGGTCTTCCGAGTCTAACCATGGTGTCATTATCAAGGACGGTTTTTACCTAAAGAGAAGAGCTCCCACAGAAAAATCCCATAGGACCAGACATCACTTTCAAACGTGTACACACAGTTGAAGATGCTTTCAGGAGCCATCCACTTCACAGGAAGCCGGGCCTAGGAGGGAAGCACAACAGATTCAACCATGTCAATGAAACGGCTCAAAAAAAAAAAGCAGAACAGGAAATATTCCTGCAATAGTCTCTCCCATGGAAAGATGGGAATGAGAACCTGAGTACCACCTCACGAGACCTTAGGCCTACATGACCTCAGATGATCCCCACAACCTGTGGAATGGGTGGCTCATGATCGTATCATCCCCATTTAAGATGGGGGCCAGGAGTCAGCACAGCACAGTGAGTGAGAGCACAGAAGTCAGACAAACAGGCATGGGTTCTAATCCTGGCTCTACCACTGACTTTCAGTAAGGTGGGGACCTCTCAGTTGCCAATGAATGTTTCCCTTGTAATAATAGAAACATGGCTCCCCAAAAGGAGGACTACATTTCCCAGACTGCTTTGCAACTACTTGTAGCCATAAGGCTTCCTTTCGGCCTTTAAGTGATAAAAAGTTGTGTGGTGGCTTTAGAAAAGCCTCCTTAAAATACAGTGGGCCTCTTCCCTCTTTCTTGGAATGTTGCTTCCTCCACCTTGCTTTTGGTTGTAATGGCTGGCTTTCTATCTGGTGGTTACCCTGGACCATGAAGATGAGGGCTACACCCAAGAAGGGCCAAACTTGGAAAGGTAGAAGGAATTGGTCCCGAGCACCTTCACCTGCAACCCTTAGCCTTCTTTTGTTTTCTGACGTATGCAACCCAAACTATCCCTAATATATTGGAAAAGTCATTTAAATATTGATAATTAAGCCTTAGAATCATCTTCTGCAAAACAAAAAGTAATACTTTCAATTTGTTTCATGATTTGTTTTAGGGCAAAAGTAGATGATGTGGGTAAAAATGCTTAACCTTGTCCAATACTTAAAAAATAAATAAAAATAATCACCTAGCAGAGTGAGTACTCAATAGTGGCTTATGATGATTTCGGCTGTTCTGAGTTGGGGAGAGGCAGGTTCAGGGCTGAAATCTAACAGCTGGACTTCACATCCTGCCTGAATCCTCCCACTAAAGTCTATCAAAACTTTCTGTGACTGTTCCTCTTAGAGACTGGATTTCCGGATATTAATCTACCATAAAAAGCTAAATCAATCCTTCTCTTAATCCGTTTAGGATTGAGAACTGGGAAGACAGTTATTTCCAGTCTTAAAGTTACTTTAGTTGGCTAAAAATAATAAAACCCTTCCAACATCCCTCCCCAGATTTTGTGCTAAGGCTGCAGAATGGGGCTCTTAACCTGAGATCGATAGGTATCTTGAACTAAGGGGCCTGTGTACCTGGAAGGTAAAAAAAAAATTACATCCTATTTTCACTAACTTCTAAGTGAAGTCGAGTATTTAAAAAACTAAAATTACAAATGAAGGCAGTAAACCACAGTAGCATTTGCAGTACTGTGATTTGTCCATAAGAGTAATCACAGATATTCTCATATTCTATTAGTGTTTACAAGTATTTCAAAACAACGTTTACATTCATCACCACTTCAAAATTACAGTAGTTTTTAGGATATGTAGCTCTATGTGTAACAGAGAAACATATGCAATGACATATCACAAATTTACTTTTTAAAATTTGATAACTGAAATTCATTGTAATGGCTTTCTTTGGTAATCTGTATTTTATTTTATGCATTTAAAATAGTATTCTAAAACAAGGGAGCTATATACTTCACTAGGCTCTGAAAGTGCCCATGGTATAAAAATGACTAAGAACTTCCATATAATGGGAGAATTTTCAGAGAATCTGACATTGCAAGGAAATCTCAAATGACGATGACATAAATTTGGGGGGCAGTAACATGTTATATTTCCTTGTTTTTAACTTATTTCATAAATTCTCTTTACCCAGTAGCCTGAGGAGAGCAACGTTGGTGATTTTTGAGTTCAACTGACTTGGGCTGAAGTGCACAGTCTAGAGGTTGGGTGGGGTCTCACCCACCCCTGTCAATCATAATAACCAGTAAGTAAGAAGCTGTAGTATAACTACTGTCACGATTAGTTAGACTTAGTATTGGACCAGGAGGAAGAGAAGGTGGTTTTATTATCTTTCCTAGTGATGACAGCTGGCCTCCAGGGAGCTTTTTCAGAATGATGTGCTGGGGTCTGGGGATTAAACCCAGCCACACTTTATAAAAACCAAGTCGAGCACAGCCTACCAACAGAGATGCTACGGTAATGGAGGAGAAAATGTTACATTATGGTAAGGGACACAAAAATTTACCTCCAGGAATAAATCTGGACTTTGGAAACGGGCCTGGGAAAATAAGCATAGAAGAATATATATAAAGGAGGGTACGTTTTCCATACCAATGGGAAATTGCTCTCAAAATCAGGAACTCTGGTTTCAGCCTCTACTGACCAGTGTCATCTCAGATTTAAAAAAAACAACAACAACAACAACAACAAAAACACTACTACTGTATACTGTGTCTTAATTTCTCCAACAATTAAAAATGGACAGACACCACATTCTAAGAGCATGGTTTGTCTTTATGAACCTACTTAATAGCCCTCTATTAAATATAAGATCCAACATTCTATATAGCTAATTCTGAACAGGATTTCAGAATGTAATCACTTTCATATAGCATGTCAATCTCTAAAAAAATTCTGCTGCTGTGACCTTCAGGTCTACATTTGCTACACTTGAGCAAAATCAAGTTCATTGCTATTCTCAGACTATAATGAAAATTAAGGCTATTTCTGTTTCCTTCACATGCCCCATAATTACACTATTAGAATTAGGAATTCTATTATCAAATGTTAGTAGTGAAATGTTCAACATTCCATGCAAATTTTGCTGAAGTACACTTAATTTGACTGCTAAAATGCATGATATTTCAAGGTAGAATTTGCATTATGAAAATCTCAGAAAACAATTCTTATTAAAACTTGAAACTAAAAATCGTTTGCAGGACTGTCAGATGGAGAATGGGTACTCACATTTCCTTTAACCACATAATTAGAATCATTCTTGATGTCTCTGGCTAGACCAAAATCACAAATCTTTGTGATTCGACCATGAGTAAGGAGGATATTTCTGGCAGCCAAGTCTCTGTGAATACACTATTAGGTTGGGGGAGAAAAGAAAAAAAACATTGAAATTCATTTTAAAAAACTATTTTTGATACTAGAATGCTGCTTACATTATAAAACATCCAAAACTTTTGTTTTAAAAAGTATTTAGTGAACCAAAAATAAAAATCAAAATTATGCCTTAAATGTTCACATTTGTGGTTCACATTATCAGCACCCTAATTACTATAATCACTTTCAAAACTAATTCTAATAAATGTCCCCCCAGTACTGCTTTCATTCATAGGAAAATATATGATAAATAGTCAAGCTGTATTATTTTTAAACTGAAAATTCATTTTGCATGCACCTCTTTCAATGTCCTTTCAATGACCTCCTAAAATGTCTTTGCAAGTTCAATTTGACACCTCCCAAAGAACAAGGTCTTTATTTCAGCTATCCTATATCCTCTTTTAGTTTGGTAATTGTTTGGAAATGTCACCAGTGATGCTTAAGGGTAGGAGTCGTGACCTCGTTCTCTTCAGTTATTCTTGTTTCTTATAGAATTCTTCTCACGGTTCCAGTCTATGTGCCTTGTTTTGGTTCCATCATTCTCTTCCCACCCCCCATCCTTTCCAGATTTACTATTCTCTCTGACTTCTTATTTTCTGATACTTCATAAGCTATGCATATAATATTTTGGGTCTAACTTCAATAAAACCTAACATATACGCTTCACCGAGCATAGCAACTATGAGGTACACCCCTGCTTTTGCTGATATAATATTATCCTACTATTTTCTAGGAGCATATCCTATATCCTAAAGCCAAAAGTTTTAAATGAATTCACTGCATATAAAAGAATATTCATGGAAAGCTCATTTAGACAGGTTTGCACTTTAAAGCTTATGAATTAGAACAGGAATTCCAAAGAGACAGCAGTTGGAACATGAAGAAACTAAATTTCCTCTGCATTTGGTTACCACACTTCAAAATGACACTCTGCATTCTAACTAGGGCTCTAAAATGCTCTCTTCTCAAAGAAAAAAGAAAAAAAAAAAAAAAAAAAAAGGACAAGACTGACTCTTCCGAGATCATTCCCACTTACGTTCTTTGAGGCGAGGAAAGCCATGCCCTTTGCCACCTGGTAAGAAAAGCTCAGCAAGTCTTCCAGGTCCAGGGCCAGTTCGTCATCCTCCATGATGGCAGGAGTCACTTCTCTTTCTATGTACGAGCCTGTTAGGAAGACAGGGATTTTCTTAGCAATTACAGCCTCAAAGGTTGGGAAAAGATAGTGGCAATGACAATACTCAAGGGCTGACCATCAGTGAGCAGATGTGAACTTGCAGGCAAATCACCTCCCCAGTTTCGAGGAAAGGTAGGTAGTGAAATGCAAAGCCAGTATTCAACAACCTCAGGCTGGGTTACAAAATCCTTAGGACAGAAGGGTGGTGACTTCATTTTTTTTTTTTTTTTTTAATATTTATTTATTTGCTTTAGTTGTGCACAATGCGTTTATTTGTATGTGGTGCTGAGGATCGAACCCGGGCCGCGCACATGCTAGGTGAGCGCTCTACCGCTGAGCCACAACCCCAGCCCTGTGGTGACTTCATTTTTAAAAATCTTGTATATATAAAGGTGTTCGGATACAGAAATGCATGTTCTGTCCCCAAACACCCAGTTATGAACTAGAACAGCACTGGCCATTGGTTTTGCCATGGGAGGGTTTACACTCTGCAAATAAAGTTGTTTTCTTGTTTGACAGGTACCCACCTATTCTTGCAGATCTCCTTTTGTCTGCTTTGGTTGGGACAACATAAGAAACTCCAGGCTTCATGTCCATGTACTCATTACTACTGTCATTGCTAGGAGAGACAAAGTACCCATCAGGTCATGTCTGAATAGAGTGGGGAGCTGACTGGGGGAGCATGAGCAGGCAGGATTCATCTCCTCATCCATTTTGTTAATTATGGGCTGGTTTTACTGGAGGAAAGCAACACTTGAAGAGTGAAAATCGTGTTCCATAAGACATATTCAATACAAGGGTGTAATCCCCAGGAATTAGATGTCCTTTTGTGGGGACGTAGGTTAGAAGTGTTCCATCTCTAGACCTGGTGGATTTAGCAGGAAACAGAGAGCCAAAACCATGATCTCACAGTACTTCGAACTCTCTAAATTAGCGCCCCACCCCCCTCCCCAAGATGCAAGACAAAGAACGAGAGCTTGGGAGTCGCATTAGTGGGGAGATGGTTAACATATAGCGACTGATAGGGGAAGGTTTAAAAAAACCAAGTTTGGTTCAGATAAACACCAATAATTTGGATGATTTTCTGAACCATCTGGACCTCTTGAATCTGCAACATTTGGCTGGAGAGTCTTCAAGATTTCTAGTACTTCCTGCTTCTGATTAGCATAGAAACACCATGACAACAACCTCCTTCAGACTGTGCTGGTGGCTCCAAACCCATATGGGATCCCAAAGCACAAAGAACATCACACAGGACTGCACAGTTCAGGCCATTATTTCAGAAAGTTAAAAAATACATACAGGACCAAGCTTTTAGAAAGAAGACAAAGTGGCTCAATGTCTTCATATAAAGAATGCATGCTCAGGAGAAACTAATGAAAGGTAGTTTTATAGTATTTCCCTGCCACTTTACTCAAGTTCACAGGACTGAAAACATAAAATAGAAAGCTCCCCCTTTTAAACTTTAGCCAGAGGTTTTGAAAAATGGCTTTAAGGGGTAACTGCTTATCCATAATATCGACCAAGGCCTGGTACAAGTTCAGGAGGCAGTCTTACCATTTCAAAAAGTAGGAGATAAAAATTTTTATTTTCTTTGGGATTGAACCCAGGGCCTCTCAGATGCTGAGGATACACTCTGCTACTGGGCTCTACCCCCAGACCCTGGAGTAAACTTTAAAAGGAGAGGGGAAATCCACACATTGCTGCAGCGATACAAGGAAAGGGACTGGGCATGACTAGGATTGTCACTGGGCCAGGTGAATCTAGAGGTCTTGAAGGGTGGGTTTTAATAGCATTCAGAAAAGAAGAACAGTGTGTGTGTGTGGGGGGGGCTGTGCACGCATCTATGCTGGCTGTCAACAGAACCTGAAGTTCTTGACACACCATTCAACTTCAGAATGGTGCTGCTGATGAAAGGGAAAAGAATGAGGTCCAGAACTTCTACAAATGTGCTAAAGTAGTTATGCTTCTTATAGCGTGATGAATTAAGTGGGGAGTCAGTCAGATAGGAGTAATTCAGCAGTTGATGGCAAAAAGCCTTCATGTAGAGATGCATTCGGTGCTCTTTGCCACTCTGCTAGAAGTTTTAAAGGACTTTACTGTGACAACTTGACAGGTTCTAGCATTTTCCCTATAAACAGTCTCACTATAAAGATGCATATGGCACCAAGCTCAATAGTACAAATGGAAACACACAGGCAAGAACAGAACCATGATAAAAGAAACAGGTACAGAATCCATTCAGCTGCAGAAAATTTAGGCTTAGGAAAAAAAATCTAAACACGCATTTAAAAAAAAAAAAAAAAAAAGAATCAGCAAACACCTAAGTTCACCATGATTTGAATCGTCAGAAACACTATTTGGACTTCCTAAACAGTTAATCACATTTAAATAATTTAATAATTCTGATTTCGCACCTCAGAGTACCTGGTTCGTATTTTTAAAGAATCAGCCTTGATTGCAAACCCTTATGACCCCACAAACTGCCTGTCAACAGCTGACTATTTATGCAAATCAGTCTTACCAGGAAGACTCCTTTGAATGCAGAAGATTCTTATAAAGTGCTGCGTCTACCTGATCTTCCTGCTTTGAGCAAATAAATGAATCACGTTTTCTTCTCAAAAAATTCAAAAGATCACCATAGCAACAATATTCTGTAATGACCAGGGTGGGTCCTACAAGGATTTAAGAAAAGGTTAGAAACAGGTGAAATACAACTTAGATAATCCTGCCTCCAGTGGGAGTATCACTGTGGCCATTAACACTCACCTCCCATGGCTGAGCCCACCTAGTCCCAATAAAATTCTATCTATTAACATCACTTATCAAAAAAGCGGCACACGTGGAGTGAAATAGAACAAGCAAGTCCCTATCTACCCAAATTTCTAAGTGACATTAGCATCAGGAGCCAAGCAGGACTGCTGCTCTTGCAGACAGAAGTGACTGCTTTCAAAGGTTCTGCTCTCATCATGCTTCCTACGTGAAGCCTTTGATTCATTTCCGTTTACGGCAGGGCTTCCCTTACTCTCGGTAACGTTATTATGGAAATGAAGAGCCCACACTGCAGCACAGTGGGAAATCAACCACAAGGAACAGCCAGCTGAGACCAGACTGGAAAGTGGGCGAAAACCTGAAATGACCCGTGTTCTGAGCCCTACCAGTTAAGATAGGGTTGTGGTGTTATGGATGCTTAAAACCACAGTTTTGAAGTTCACAGGCAACTAATTACCTTGGGTGGAAATTGTCTCATGAACAAGTCAAGATGCGGAGAAGCACCATTTGGGGGCTGTTTGAAGACAGTATCTAAAGCTATCAACCTTCCTGTGGATCGGTCCCAAGGAGGACAGCTCACCCCACACTTCTGTGTTCCTTTAGACCAAACTGCCTTCTGCAAACATCACAGACATCTCAGAGGAACCTCAACCAAGGCTTCAGAACTGGAAATTTTATTTTTAAAGAAGTGACAAGCTTGCTTCATTTGAGAACTGGGAGGCTCAGGGGTCTATGTTAAATTATGGTGTATAAGCAAGCTTTGACCCTTCATTGACTAAGCATGATCCAGCAATATATAAAGCTGGGAAATAAGAAAAAAGTCTTCTGGTCAAGATGAGATACTCAAAGGCTCATTATGAATGTAATACACATGATGATAACTGGTGCAATGTCCTGGGCTGTTCTTCTTTAGGATGATAAAACTAAAACCTTTTTGAAAAAACTCATTTATTTATTCATCACTTTGGGTACTCATTTATCCTTGTGATATGAATTCCCAAATATTTCTTGTGTTCTACTCACATATAATAGTTGGTACTTTTTATGGAGTATAATTTGATGCATGTATATAATATGTAGGGATCAGATCAGGTAATAATAAGCCAGACATGGGAAAATAAACACTGCATGTTCTCGCTCATTTGTGGAAGCTAAAAATGTTGATCATATAGAAACAGAGAGTAGGACAGAGACTGCTAGGGGCTGGGAGGGGGCGGCAGCGAGCAGAAAACGGTCACCAAATGCAGATGGAGGGAGAAGTGGCTCTAACTTCTTAACTGTAACTATTGTACAGTGGGACCACTATAATCTACAGAGTAATAATACATTTTACTATAACTAGGAAGAGTCTGAAGGTTCCCAACCATAAAAATGATAAAATCCACATTCTAAGAACAATAAGGAAAACAAAATCTAACAAGAGAAAATAAAAAATCTGGTAAAAATCCTGCAAAAAGTTTGTAATTAAACATCATCAAAATCATATTAAAAGGTCTCTCACTTGAAAACCTGACAGACAATAAAAGGCAACCGGGCCTGGGGCTCACCTCCGATGGTACACGCTCCGAGGAGGTTCACGATGTTCATGTGATTCCCGAGGTAGCTCAGGACCTTCAGTTCAGACATGAGGGCTTCCCGTTCCGTTAAATGGGCACTTGCTAGAATCAGAAATATCTCGCTTCAGTAAACAACAAATTTGGCAAACTGGCATTGGGTGCATGCGGTACCCTGCAAGGAACTTACGTTTGAGCATCTTCACAGCCACGGTCATGGCCGCATCGGACTTAATTAGGCCATAGGCAGTGGCCTCCACCACCTTCCCGAAGGCGCCAGCACCCAAGGTCTTCCCTTCAGAAAGGAAGACAACAAGGTAAGCGGCAGCAAGGGGACTAAAGGGCCACCTGCAAATTTGCAAAAATCGACCAAAGAATTCAAAGACAAGCGTGCCAACACACGGTTCCCTGCAGAGTTCTCTGTGCCACACCTACTCAGTTTCTGTGAAATGTCACAGAAACACTTCTGGTTTCAGGTGAAATAAAACAAAGGAAGCCATTGAGTTCCCTAAAGTAACTGTTACATGTACACAAAAGGGCTGCATGGAAAGCCCCTGCTGCATACTGACCAAAACTCAGCCTGTTCCTGGGAAACTCCCATTTGTGATCATAAGGAAGTTGTGTTGGGTCTATGTACACATAATTATTTCCATTTATCTCCTCGACAACCTTCCACTGGACTTCATACATGGGTTTCTGTGGGGAGAAAGGGAAAGACATTTCACCTTTTGCTGATCAATGCCTCAGTTCTTACAGCACTCAGGGCGAGAACAAATCGATAGTTACCTGTAAATATTTGTAGGTCAGAATCATCACAATGATGCACATCATACCAGCTGTGATCACGAAACCAATCAGCAAGGGCGTGAACAACGTGTGGGGATGGGTTTGCTCTAAGGTGGAAGAGAAATGGGGATCACGAACTATTAGCTAGACAGGAGCTCCTCACTTTCCCAACTGACCCACCTCCGTTTTGCAGCCCATGCAGGCGAGACACAGTGTGAGTTTCAGATCCTCACCCTGGCTGGCTCTGGCCTCGGTATTAATGAATCAACAAAACTACAAGTTAAGCCAGATAGTACTAAGACACTGTACCACATGAATAATTCCATGTTGTTTTTTCCATGAAAAGCAACATCTGAGTGGACTTCGTACTTCAAATTCCTGCCTTGGACCACTTTAAAATGAAACTTCCTTTATAGGTAGCTTATTATTTTCAAGTTTTTGTTTTCTTGTGTTCATCAAATTTTCTAAACTGTGCATAAATGTATTTTATGACCAAGAAAAAATGTTCTACAAAGTGTCCTTTTCATTTATAAAAAAAAAATCAATAATGGAGAACAATGTAAGATTCTCTCCCTCATTACTCAAAAAAGAAAAAACAAAAAAAATCTTAGGTTTCCAGTTTGTCTTCTTCTAACTTTATACGAATTCATCAATTTGTCCTCAAGGATCATTTAATTTATGTTAGAAGAGCTGGTCATTATAAGGCAATTTTACAGAAATAGCTGGCTCACGTGGTTACATGAAGGAACGAGTAAACGTTCCGACATAGTGTTTGGCAAAGTGTTGACTTATTTTAAATGACTGATATTTTAAATCAAGTTTAAAATTTAAATTGCTCTAATGATGTTTGAGCATAAATATATTCCCCTATTTACTTTCTACCCACTTCTAATGGAGACAATTACAAATATACAACTAGAAAGAAAGAGACAGGTATTCACACACATGAGCGTGTACACATGCACACACATAAAACATACGATAATGTGGCTGAAATTACTCTAGTAAAAGCATAACTTTATTAACAAGCTACTATGGAATGAAATTTGCCAAGTTTGATGATAATATGGTGTGATGCAGGTGTTATCAGAAACGACATGGTCAATGTTGGAATGGACTTAAAATCATGATTGATATGGTAGACTGAGCCTAAATATCCCCTTAAATTGGATTAAAAAGAAATATACCTTTGTTGTTACCTTTAAATGCAAAGTTAAAATAGGCAGAAGTCTTGCCCACATCGTTGTGAGCCTTACACTCCACTGTGCCATTGTGCCGGAACGCACTAGAATCTATAGAACTCTGCACCACGAGTTTTCCAAATGGTGGCACAGATGAGTTGAGAATCTGTACATCCACGGGCGGTACAGGAACAGAACATCTAGAGACAAGAAAACAACACAAGCTTACGCTGGGAGAACAAACGGACATGTCCAATACCTTACATTTGCCTTACAGGTACAACAAAGGGATTCATGATCAGTAAAGACTCCCTTTCAGAGTTTTCTGAGTCTGACGAGGGACGAGCACTTTTGTGGTCTGGTGAGAGGGAAAGGTAGTGTGGAAGGGAAGAAAGACAGAGAGGTTTTGGAGTTAGATGTGGGTTAAAATCCTGCCTTAAACACGCCTATTCTGCTGACTTCTCACAGGCGATATGAATTCTCCAGGACTCAGTTTCTGCAGCTCCATCCTGGAGGGTTACTAGAAGGTTAGAAATGAATTACAGCAACTGCCTTAGATCCTTAGAAATAAACAAATTTTAAAAGGGTGTATGAGTGGCTGAAAAGGAGGAGCGTGAAGGAGGAAAGCGTGAAGGAGGAAAGGACAAGGACAAGAAAGCCCTCAGAACTGCAGAAGCAAGGACCTGAGGTCAGGGTTCTAGGTGGGCAGGTACCACCCACCCTCTGCTGCTACTCCACCACCACCGGGAAGGAGGGAGCCTGTTCACAGCCAGACCCTGACTACACTATTTAAAATGCCGGCACATTTCCCATTCCTTTCTTAACACCTACCTGTGCTAGGTGCTTATCTTGTCGATGGTCTCTCTCCACCCAAAAGAATATGGACTCATAAATGAAGGGATCCAGTAAGTTCTGTGCACTACACCAGCACCACCTGGCTCAGTTGTCCCTCTGTAAATATTTGCTGAATTGAAGACTGCAATGACCGGGAGCCGTTTCCACTGTGGACATGCTCTTGCACCCCTCTTATTATTACCCCAAAGAAAACATCCCACTAAAGCTCATCCCCAAACCATCAGCCTATGTAACCTCCTCTGACATGTTGTCATAAGGAGGTCTATTCGGGGAAAAATAAAAATTTCCGCCCGCATCCCAACTATTCCGTTGTGATGTTAAACCGGGCTTTTAAAGCCAGAGCATAAAATAGCATTTGAAGGATAAAAAAAGCAATGTTGACCCCATTTTCATCTTCAGGTAATGTGAAGGGACAATTTAAGGCTTATGTGTGGACTGTGAGGGAGAAGCAGCACATTGCCAGATGTTGCCCATTCAGGGGCTGGGCACCTAATCAAGGAGAAACCCTTTATAAAACCCGTCGCTTACAAATGCCATATGTATGTTGTAATTGCGCGATCATTACTTTTTGGTAACTTGGCAATTAACTTCTGAGGTAATTTTTTCATGATAACTACAGCCACATTTCCCACACACATTACCTCCTGTGTATAGAATGGAAATCTAATTACTCTGTCCTGGAAAATTGCTTTATCTACCTGCAGGCTAGAAATTGCATGATAAATCCAAAAAGATAACAACCAAAATAGAGAAGTCATTCAGTAATCATTTTTCAGCCAACAAAATTAATGTCTACAAGGAAAAATATAGCCATTATCCCCTCTAAACAGCCACATGGATAGGAAAAAAAAAATCATCAAAACAAAGCATTTTTTCTTTAAAAAAAAAAAAAAAAATCTGAACCCACATTTGATATTCAGCTGGATTGTAGTCCTTCCCTTCTGCATTTTAAGTAGTGCCAAAAATAATCATCTCACCTCTGCTCCGTTCCTGGACAAAAATACCAATCTATTGTGGGCTCTGGGAATCCTGCTGCCACACACTGGAGCATGCCATTCATGAGCCTGTCGTAAGTCAGGATTTCTGGTTTTGCTGCAGGAAAAGAGAAGTGGCCATATGTCAGACTGCTGAAAAACCCCAGCAAGATTTGCCCCACTCTTCCTAATCCTCCAACCCTTTGGGGAGCGAGGGAGCTGCGGGGAGCCCGAGAGAACAAGTTCAAAGGGAGAATCTGGACCAGTGAGTGGAAGATACAGAGAAGTGGGCAGGAGGGTCCAGCCATGCCTTTCACAATTCCTGCTGCCCGGGCCCAGTGAGGACCATCCCTACCAGCCCTGCAGACATGGCAGTCTCTGCGAAATCTCTGCGGCAAAATCTCTGAAGCAGAGTTTGCATGACCCCTGGGCAGGTTTCTGCTTCCAGCCAGGGACGATCTGAAAGACAGCTTCTGGGCAGGGCTCTGGAGTCCAAACCATTCAGGATTCCTGACAGTGGGATCAAGTGACGGTACCTGCCCTAGGATTTCAGGTTATTATGGGAACTGGCAGAGATGACATTAGGAGTTGTTAACAGATACAGGAGAGCCCTACTCTCTTTTCAGGGGGCGAGAAGGGTGGTGCTGACAAAGAGCTGAATCACCCTATTTATAGGGAAGCAGAACCATAAAAAGATAAAATGTGCTTTTAACTCCAAATCTTTATTTTGAACGCAAAATACAGACAGAAAATTAGAAGAGAAATCCAGCCCAAGAATTTTATTCGTACACATATCTAGAGTCTGGGTATAATCAGCAAAAACATAAATTGTATCAGCGGGAAGGCTCTAATTTGACACTTCTGTGTAACTACAATAATCAATGGATATTCAACAATTTCAAATTCTTGAAATTATTTCTGAAGTGAAAGGAAGATGAACTTATGCTCATTTGTTCTAAAGGCAATGTGCTTGAAGGCACCTAACGCTTTGAGAACCAGGCCCCTAAACTGTGGTCATCTTGAGGGCATGGATGGTGCCCACCTGTACCCCTGAAGGGGCAGCACTGACTAGGCCACATCTGAACACAGAACCATGAAGGCCACGTATGTGGTGGGCAATCTGAGCGCCAGCTCCCACTACTACCAGTTCTCTGTCCCCACTAAGTTTATGAATCCCCTCCCAATTTCTGTTTCCTCATGTGTAAAATGGGAATAATAGTGGTACCCACCTCATAGGGATGTTGAGACAAGACAGATGAGACTGTACACACAAAGAACAAAGAATGACTCACAGAAAGGAAACAATACATATTATTAATCATTATTACCAATTCATCCTTTTCTAATCAAAGTACCTCCCCTCCTTGGTGAATCAAGTTTTCTACAGATTACATTAACCGTGTCTGCCACTCTTAATACTCCCTTCAATGATCTGAAAATTGCTTCTTTAAGACAGTGAGACAACGTGCATGTGTTTTAACTGGATGTATTTGGAATTCAATATTAATTATATTGCAACTGATAAGAGCAATAAATGTGGTGAGGAGACTGACAGATCAGTAGGAAGTCTGTCTCCCCAAAAGAAGGTAATACTGACAAAAGACATCTTTGTAGAACAACCTCTCAGTGGCTCATCTCCTTGGAGGCAAAATGAGTTGGCAAGGATTGGAGTGTCCACATGCATGGCACACCCACCTGTCACTCAGCCTGGCTCTGCTGATGGGCAGTCCATTTGGCAAATACACACAAAAGAATTACTCTCCAAAGCGATCTCAAGGTAGGAGCATCCTTGAGAGTTTGGATCCAATGCCAGCTTTCACAAATAGAGCAAGAAGACGAGCCATCATCTTGCAAAAGCATCCATCTGGCAAGTTTCATTTAATTATCATGGGCAACTGTGTGATCAGGCTGAAAAGTAGGACATAACACAAAAAAGACAGTGGACTCTCAGGAGAATGCTACTTTGCTAGAGACACCAGACAATAGGGTCTCTCTCTGGACTCGGTTTAAGTGTCACCTCCTTTTTGAAGCAACCTCCAACTCTCCAGAGCCAAGTTGGATGGTCTCTTTCCCTGTTCCTGCATCTGACACTTGCACACAATCTCAGTCCACCTCCTCCATCAGCCTCCCATATTCTCAGGGGCAAGAACCACATCTTACTCTTTACACCTCTGACTCCCAGCCCACGGTCTGACCTCACAGACATACGGTAAGAGCAATCACTGGATCCCACCCAAAGGAACGAGTCTTTAAGATTCCAAAGGCGGGGCTGGGGTTGTGGCTCAGTGGTAGAGCACTTGCCTAGCACGTGCGCGGCCCGGGTTCGATCCTCAGCACCACGTAAACATAAATGCATTGCATTGTGTACAACTAAAGCAAATAAATAAATATTAAAAAAAAGAGAGAGAGATTCCAAAGGCATTTAATTAGAGTCACAAGAAGGGACCTGGAAGAAGAGCCTGATGGTGACTTTTCTGGGTAGGGGAATTATTTCTACTATTCTTACAACAGACTGCTATAACATGAGAAATTCTCACATATGCCTAGCCATGTGAATTTTTCTTTTAAATACTGAGATTAATGATGTGTGGGAAGCCCACACATAGATGGCAGAGATAACTGGATAGAACTCAAATGGAAATCAAGTTCATAATACAGATCTACTTCCTCCTACACTCATTTTGTCAATCGTCCTACCCAATGCCACATGAAGGACATTCAGTGGAATTAAATATTAACACAATAGAAGAAAAAGCTTTAAAAGGCTGAAAGGATACCTTAAGATGTTGACAATGATCATCTCTTGGTAGCAGAACATGGATAGTTTCTATTTTATTCTTTTGACTTAGAATTTTCTAATTTTATTCTATAGTGAACATGTAGCCCAAAATGAACCTATAAAACATTTTTTAATTAAAAAATTGGAACAGTTCAAAATTACATAATCAATTACATTTCGCTTTGGTGACAAGTGCTCTAAGATCCAAGCCTCCTAGCATGACACCTGGTAGCAGTTATACAATGGCCATGGCAGGTGATTGTGTGGTCTGGCTGGCCTACTTGCTCCTGTATGCTGGTTAATTAGGTGGTTTTTTAAAGCTCTTATCCCAGGTGGATCATGACCTGAGGCTAGATGAGCAGCTTTTGTCCTGTTGGGCCTCAGACCTTGCTAAATCTTCAATGTGCATTAGACTTACTAAGAGAGGTTACATGCAGATTCTTGGGCCCATCTCCAGAGCTTCAGTAAGTAAAGGCTCTGACCCAGCAATGGGCTTGTTTAAAAACATCTTCAAGAAACCTTGACCAGGGCCAGGAACTCAGTGAGGCAAGAGGAGCAACCCGGGTGTGGAATTGAGAAGGTCATTTAAGTTAGCAAGTGCCAATGAGTGGTTCATTCAATTTTACACCTCTCATCTCACCCTAGCCCCACCCATGTCCTGAGTGTTGGTGGTATGACATCTCCTTCTGAAAAGGCTTAATTACAAACTGGTCCAGTGTGGGCTGTAAATGGCAAGTTGCATTAGGAAAATGTCTAATGCATACAGAATGAGCAAGGTAGACATCTGATTCCTAAAAATGAAAATCCAGGCTCATCTGCATTTTTGTAAGTGCCTCAATGCACCATGTAAAGGCATTAAATATACATTTTGCTGTTAAAGATACATAACTCTGCAATTTTCCAGGTTAAATCTGAGCTGTGGTTTCTTAGCTATTCTGCAATAAGCAGTGTACCAAATGACACATTCCCTAATTCCTCCCAAGTTGGAGGTTTAGATAAGCCTAAGAGGTGCATAAGTTAGGTATTTCCAGTGGAGATTTAAAAAAAAAAAAATAGCCTTTTCTCCTTTCTGGAGCATTTTCGACTTGAGTCTTTCTGGTATCTGCGACAACGGCAATCAGCTTGTAGGCAGATAACTACGAAGAATTCGTGGCTCATGCAATTAACAATCCTAAACATTCACTGGTTTACCACACAGATTTTGTGATCTTGAAAAATGTTCCTTTTTCCTACCATCAGGTCCATGTGGAAGGCAAGAACAAAATGAATCTTAAGAACATAGCACAGATGCGGAGAGCTGGCAGCTGAGGGCTGGGTGTGGATGCACCCCCCTAGGAAGGAGGGGGGTCCATTTCTCATTCATCTTCGTGGGGGGAAGCACTTTTGAGTCTAGTTCCACCTTAACCAACTCCTCCTACACATGCACATTTGCTCACGCAATATCATCAGCAGGACAAAGAACACAGGCTCAAGTCTCCAAATAACAAAAGACTAAATGAACAGCGACCTGAAGGATGAATTTCTGCTTCTACAGTTCTAGGGCTGCTGGTGTTTAATGGCAATGCGGCAATGCTTTTCAGAAATTTGTCAGTACCCTGGGTTTTGGTCTGGGTGAAACCTACATTCCTGCCACAACACTGTTATAATAGAGGAATCTAAATCAGCTAAACTAGGAGTACAAAAATAACTCAAGCTAACTTTTTTACATACTAAAGGAAATATTAAACTTTTTAGAAAATCCCCAGAATAGATTGCATTTCACTGCATTTCATACATTTTTAAGGATATCCAGAAATTGGTGTGTGGGTACTTCAATAGAAGTCTATTTAACAAACAAAACAAAAATTCAACTATGGTCTCCTGCACCCAGCTATTTTTGAGAAAATGACTCTTGGAGGACTGCAAGTTCAACATCAGCCTCAGTAAATTAGCAAGGGCTAAGCAACTTAGCAAGATCCTGTATCAAAATTAAAATGTTGGATGGGCTGGGGATACGGCTCAATGTTAAGTGCCCCTGGAAAAGAAGGAAGGGAAGGAGGGAGGGAGGGGAGGGGAAGAGAAGAGAAGAGAAGAGAAGAGAAGAGAAGAGAAGAGAAGAGAAGAGAAGAGAAGAGAAGAGAAGAGAAGAGAAGAGAAGAGAAGGAGCCGTGATCTCAAATAGGAGTCAACAAACTTCCACTGGAAAGGGTGAGATGAATGTTAAAGTCAGGCCGCTCTTGCATCAACTCAGCCCTGAGGCTGAAATATGAAAGTAGCCATGGACACTGCCCAAACAGATAGGCATGGCTATGTCCAATGAAACTTTACTTACGGACCCTGAAATATGAATTGTATTCAGGTCCCCTGAAAGCTCTAATTTATTCCCACTTCTTGAAAAAAAATTGCTGGACACAGTGGCGCACGCCTGTAATCCCAACGACTAGGGAGGCTAAGAAAGGAGGATCTTGAGTTCAAAGCCAGCCTCAGCAAAAGTGAGGCGCTAAGCGACTCAGTGAGACCCTGTCTCTAAATAAAATACAAAATAGGGCTGGGGATGTGGCTCAGTGGTTAAGTGCCCCTGAGTTCAATCTCCAGCAAACCACCCCCCAAAATTAGTCTGTAGGTCATCCGACACCAGGCAGCAGGCTGAATCTGGCATGCAGGATTAGTATGCCAATCGCTGTTCTAAACAGCCATCAAAAGATCTCCCCATCTCAAGATTAGTTGAAAAATGATGACTACTTGGAGAAAGCCTTCCTCAGCTAGAATCATGGGATCCCCTACTATGTGGCCCAGGCATGGGAGGGGACCAGCACACACACCACACCACCCCAACCCCCATGCCATCAAGGAGAGCAAGCATGGGATGAATGCTATTTTTGTAATCTGTAAAAGTAGCTAATTCATCTTGCCCTATAATTCAGAAGTGGAGAAGGGTATTGACACAATGCCCATGGAAAAATTATGTATCTATTCTTGGATTAATTTAAATTTCCACTAAATTACAGGTGACCCTGCACACATTTACAAATGAAGGAGGCTAATTTGATGTAAAAAACACACCTGGTTCCACTGAAAAGGAAATTTCTACAGGGTGGAAGTTCCACAATATGAAAGAGACTCTTCATGCTGTGGTTAGCAAAGTCCAGAGACAATCTCAGCAAACATTATGCAGTAACAAACCTAAACCTGTTTCCCATTTCCCCACTTTTCTACCATACTACCATACACATTTATCTTTTTTTTTTTTTTTTTTTTGGTACCGGGGATTGAACTGAGGGGCAGTCAACCACTGGGCCACATCCCCAGCCTGGTTTTTTTTTTTTTTTTTTTTTTTTTTTGTGGTACCAGGGATTGAACTCAGGGGCACTCGACCACTGGGCCACATCCCCGGCCCTTTTTGTATTTTATTTAGAGACAGGGTCTCACTGAGTTGTTAAGTGCCTCGCCATTGCTGAGGCTGGCTTTGAACTCGTGATCCTCCTGCTTCAGCCTCCCAAGTGCTGGGATTACAGGCGTGTACCACCACGCCCAGTGCTTCTACCATACACATTAAAAAAAAAAAAAAAAAAAAAAAAAAAAAAAATCCACAAACCCGACAGCAAAAGGCCTGAGAATCCAGGGGGCTACTTTCTTCTCTAAGAGGTTAGCTTTTAAAAACAGATCCCACCAGGCACTGTGGTGCATGCCTATAATCCCAGAAGCTCAGGAGGCTGAGGCAGGAGGATCGCGAGTTCAAAGCCAGCCTCAGCAAAAGCGAGGGACTAAGCAACTCAGTGAAACCCTGTCTCTAAATAAAATACAAAATAGGGCTGGGGAGGTGGCTCAGTGGTCTAGTGCCCCTGAGTTCAATCCCTGGTATCTCCCCGCAAGAGAAAAATAACAAAAACAAAAACAACAACAACAAAAAAAAACACCAAACAGATCCCTCCCAATCAGCAACACACCCAAGACCAATATTCTTAGGATATGAAGGAAAAGGAATTACACCAACACTTGAGTGGGGAAAATTGTTTAGTTTATAGCTACCAACGTTGAATTTTTTCACAATAGAAGAGAATCAAGTCCTCCATTAAAAGTAGGTTGCCATGTCTTTTCTCCCCCTAATTTGAATGTCTAAAACCATTCTTTTATCCAGAGATTCTTTTTATGAGAAGATATTAGAGCATCACATCAGAAACGACGTTCATAAATCCCAACCAATTTGAGAACAAAAATTCAAGTTCAAGAAGAGAAAATAAAGAGTTGAAATGCTGTGAGGCGTCCCAAATAAACACACGTTACCTATAAAAAGAGCACTGTGGAAAGACAAGGAGCTATTTTTCTGTAGATTCGCTATGACACTAAGAAGATCTGAGAATTATTAAGTTAAAACTGTCCTAACTGTGCAGCTTTCACACATACGTGGAAGACACAAGAGCGTGAAAGATAATGACAGATGGTGACCTCGCTAACTTCCAGGCACTTAGCAAGGTCACTCCTTCAAGATTAAACGAGATAATTATAAACTTTAAACAACCGCCTGACAGATTTCTTTTAGAAGTCAGTCACATTATTTCAGAATCCCGCCTCACTCCGTGATGTCTCCAAAGGGCATCAGACACTCACTACAAGAACCACCGAAGATCCTCACACCAGGACACCAAATGGATGCCGTGGAAGGGCATTTTATGTCATGGAAAGACATTCACAACATATCTGTTGTTCAACACCCAAAAAATCAGGTTGTCAATCAGTATGACCTAATTTTTTTTTTTTTTAAATGCACTGAAAGAGTTAAGGGATATTAGTAAATAATAAAAAGTAAATAAAGCTTAAAACGTGTTTTTTTATTTTTGTTTGCTTCAATACATATTGTTTTCCTATCCTTCCTTAACACTTTTCTACTATGAAAAATATCGTTTTAATTTAAAAACATATACCAATGTTCACACAAACCAAGCTACCCTGTGGTTCCTGTGGCCCCAGAAAGTAAGTCAGAGAGAGGAGTTCTTCTAGCACCAGCATTATTTAATGGTTAAGAATTCCAATAATTTAATATAGGATTCTAATAGAATCTACCTAATGAGGGTAAACACTAAAAGGTAAAAATATCTTAAGGAAAAACCCACAGAGAATGTGTTTACATTTAAAACTTTTAGCCTCTAGCACAAGCATGGTTTGGATATCCATGTGTTTGGAAGATCTACCATTTTTAAAAAGTAGAAATAGAGGGATAGGGTATAGCTCAGTGGTAGAGGGACCTGGGTTTGATCTACAGCACGAAAAGGGAAAGAAAAAGAAACAGAAAGCTAAGAGGGTTATGAGGTAGGAAAAGATATCCAATTTCCAAAAGAAGCCAAGTTCTAGTAACTTTGCTCTGTTTCGTGAGGATCTTCTTGAAGGGCACAGTGGCCCAAAGGCCCCAAACGGAGCAGTCCTTGGAGGCAAGCTGGCCATTAATGTTTTCAGCTTGGGAAGCGGTCCCTGAGATTCCAGCCAGGTGGGTGACCCAGATGGTGGAGGCTGGCAGGCAGTCCCAGGAATCTGCACGGCTGGCTTGACTGGCCCACCTTCTCTTTTGGCAAATGGCGCTCCGGCCATGTGCTTTACTTGCAGGCCACTGCGCTGCGGTGGCTTCTACCTAGAATGGGTTCAGCCATCTGCAACCAGATTCAACCATGACCAAAAATACACACATTCTGTAAATGTGGTCAAAGGGGAACTTTCTCATCAGGAGACTTCATTCCGGGTGATTGATTGCTTTGGCTGATTTTGGTATATTGTAGGATCTATAAATAATCACCCAACACAGGCAGGATGTTAATCATATGACACAGTGATTTAGAAATAATACATTATTTAGCATGTCCTTAAATTGTATCTCAATCCTCCTTTAACACCATTCCATAAATGGAGTGACATAGGTGGCTTCTGAGAGTTAATTTGATGCAGTCCTGTGGGTCACCTGGGCTTCCAGTCTAGCTGAATGTGAAAGGTGCTCCTGTAAGCGCCAACAACCCCCCACCCCCCCCACCCCCCATGAAAGCAGACCCCTTGGTCCTCAATGTCAGCTTCCTGTCATCACCACCTGAGGCCGCAGCAGTGCTCCTCCAAGCTTGGAGAGAGATCTGTGACCCCTACACACTATTTAAATGCCACATATTTTAAGTTCAAAATACCAATGCTATCAGATGATGTTTTGAAGTTTTATTTTAAAGTTATAGGATCTTTTAAGAAATCACTCCGGAGGTTTAAAAAATAATTGATTTATAATCATGACTTTTTTTTCTATAATTACACACATACTACTTCAGAACTCATATGAATATTTGAAATTAGAAGCCAAAATTAACTTACAAAACATTTACTTCACGTTCTAAACCACTTGAGTCCACTATAAAGCTTGTTACGTATCCAAGAAATTCGATGCAGTGGAGAAAAAAATGAAAGCCCAATTAAATTGACTGTAATATAAATTAAGGTTGAAGTACAAACCTGGCCTTTTATTTGCCCAGGATCTGATTAAAAAATCTCACTGTATGATATTTCTTATAACCAAAGAGACTGTGGATTTCTAAATAAGTAGCACAGGCTAACTATAAAATCTTGATGATGCAATTTTTTTTAACATCTACAGGAATTTGAGAAAGAGTAAAGCCTATTAAGAACTTTGAGGTAAAGATCTAAAGTTTTTAGAATTCCATATTCCTCTGAGGTAAAGATTTAGTTTTTAGAATTCCATATTCCTCCTAATTTTTATTTGCAAGGGAAACAAAGCACCACTTTCACCAAAAGATATAAAACTTTTTGAAACTAGGAATTTGGTTTCCATGTTCATCTTGGATACGTGATTCCAAGAGTAATTACAGTAATGCAAATTCAATGCAAAGAATAACTGAATTTTGTTTTACTTTGTTTTTTTTGTACTGGGCACCGAGCCCAGGGGTGCTTTACTACTGAGCTACATCCCCAGTCCTTCTTACTCTTTGAAATAAGGTCTTGCTAAATTGCTTAGGCTGGCTTTGAACTTCTGATCTTCCTGCTTCAACCTACCCAGTCCCTGGGATTATAGGCACGTACCATCGTACCCAGCTTGCTTTGTTTTTTAATGAAAAACTCCCATCAGTTTATTTTCCATTGGAAGTTCTATTCAAAGAGGCAAAGATATCCTAGCTCTTGGCCATCAAAACCACCTTGAGTGGCACTGAGCCAGTTTAACAGACCCATAAATGTCATGGCTTGGTTAGAGAAATTAAAAACAGCATTAAAACATTGTCAAGCTTAACATGTTACACATATAACTGTTCTCTTAACACAAATGGTTTGAGCTCAGTAATTTAAAAGTCTCCTATACACCTCCACATACACTTCATATATTGAAATCTACAGATGAAAATTTCAAAAAAAAAATGTTTTTTTCCCCACCAGCAAACATTTATTTATTCCAAATCAAGGATTTCTACTCGCATTTCTCACCAGTGAATCTATTAAGCAATTATGCACCAGTGTCACTTAATAGCCTGAATTTCTACAGTAACCCTGTGCATTTATTATCTTGGTTGTTATTAATTCTAAATTTTTGCAGAATGTGATTCCTTTCACCCTGGAGGCTAAGCGTATTTACAGAATAAGCCACACAGTAGACCCACCTATGTAATTGCCTCAGCTAAGAGGATGTCCAAATGGACACATCTGTTCCAAGTTCTAAATTTTAAAACAAATCTAGCTTTTGATTTCAACTTTCAAAATAAAAAGTCCTATCCCGTGAGAAACTATAATTCTTTTTTTTTTTTTTTTTTTTTTTTTTCCAATCAAAAATGTCCACAAACAAATCGACCATCTACAAATGTCAAGGGCATTTGGAAACGCAGGCCCCACCAGAGGGAGTTCACTGTTTGGAAGTCCAATGTGTTTAGCAAGTGAAATGAATGCCTTCAAACTGTTTAACAACCTGACACGAATGAAGAGACTTCCTGAAGAACTTAGCCACGGAAGGCAAAGCCTGCTTTTACTTTGCCCTCATCTGTATCCCCGGTGTGATACAGCAGGTATTGGACATCCAGGCTGCAGAACAGGAAAGGTCTCCTCTCACCAGGGAGGGATCCTCTGGAAGGCTAAGAGCACACTTGATCTAGCTTCAAAGAGGTACAAGTTCATCAGCGAAAGTGACTAGCATCCGATCTAGCTGGATGTCAAGTTATCCTTATAAGTAAAGTGGGAGCAATTCCACCCCCCAGGAAAAAAAGGTGAGAAATGTCCTTCTAGGGTCAGTATCTCAAGACCAAAGACAGAATGCTCTCTAGCAGATGGAAGCCTGAAGACCACAGAAAGGGACCCATCTAAATGTCCCCCTGGCCTTGGTGCCAAGGAAAAGAGAGAACACAAAACACCTAATTTTTATAAAATTCCCAACTGCTGAGCTTCTCAATGTTGAGGTCTGTGGGGCATTCCACACCCCTGCTCTGCTGTCACTGGTCCATGGAAAGACAGAGGGAGGCTGACAGCATTGAGAAGGAGTGACTTGGCAAAGCCAATCTTTTAATCTGTGGCATCTAACAAATGAAAAAGCTCATGCTTGCATTTTGTATGTCTCTGTTGTTTTATTTCACTTTTCTAGCAACTGGTTTTGGCTGTATTTTGGAAGAAGTACTGATCCACGGTGAATGGGAATTTGGAGGGGGTGGAACAGGGAGTCATTTGCTATAGATGGGTTGAGAAGCTCTGCTGTACTAGATTGGAAAAAAAAAAAAAGTTTTGAATGAACAGTATGCATATTAGCTTGCAAGGATATTGATTTGCCTACAGTTACCTCTTAGGTTAGTTGAATATTAAGATTTTTCAGAAGCAGATAATTTTGCCCCTGCGTAATATACTAAGCTCCTCTGATTAACATCTGAATTAATCTAGAAACATTTGAATCGAGGGCCAATGAGATACCACGTAATCAAAACTGTTCTGAGGAACTGAAATAACAATTAACATGTTTCCCTTGAAAAAGGCGAGTTCTGTGGTCAAACAAGTTTGGGATAATACACTCCACCCCAGAGCACCCTCCAGGGCAGGCAGAATACACATCAGCATATTAAAAATTCTGGAGAGGCCAGTAATTAAAAAAAAAAAAAAATGTTTTTAAATTACATGCATGTGACCTTCTTTATCTAAACTCATATTAACATGTTATTTAGGATACACAATTTTGGAAATGCTGATACAGTAAGAAAATCTCTAGCAATCAAACACCTGTCCAGAGTGTCACTCACTAGCTGTTTTGTTCCTTCATTTTTTAGTGGATCAGACTACCCATCCCATCACCAGGGCTGAGCTGCAGCAGCTCAGGAGTTAATTATGCAAGACACAGCAGGTAAGCTCCCTCAGGGCAAGGAATGGGTTGGAAGCCTTTGAATCCACAACCCTTCCTGCAGCCCAACACACACAAAGCTAAATTGTCTGTAGGGAATGTTTCCCAGTTGTCTCCCAGTCCCCCAAACCCCAAAAGGGCCAATTCTGACATACTGGGATACCCCCGAGTCTAGTGGGTATGGTGTGGTAGGCACCTACCTGTCCACCCTTCCCTGAAATTACAAGTTCGATGAGATACAGAGTCAAGAAGCCCTGACTTGGCAGGAACTCCATCTGTTCCGCCTCATGGCCCCTCGGCCTCAACCCCTGTGCAGACATTTCTTTAAGATGTGGCAGGTAGGCGGTGGGCAGGGACACAGCAGGGCAGTATTGAGGTTCCCAGGAACACAGCCACCCTCCCTCCTAGACCACCAGCTTGCTACCTGCTCCCACATGACCCACATATTACTCAGGAAGAACCCTTGAGCTGGATCAATACTGCATTGGTCTTAAGGGAGGACAATCTAAACACAAATTGCATCAGAGCCTGGAAAGAGAAAGCACTATAACAAAGAAATCATGTCAGGGCTTGAAGGCCTCTCTTTCCCACCTGACACCACAACCCAGCTCCCATTCAACATCTGGCTCCTATTCCAACAATCAATAACAACACGTTTTCCCTCAACTTGCTATTTTCAACTTGTATGGCTCCTGTTTCCTTCAAAGGCAGAACCCAGAATTTGTGCCACTTGAACAAGGTCATGTGGTCAGTGAAAAGTAGGACAGGGAATTGGTTTTCTCTCCTAACCACCAAACCACGAGGTCTTTGTTAAGGTCAAAATTATCATGAAACATTATTTACATGGTACACAATGCGCTCAGTTCTGCAGCTGTTACAAACACGAGCCACAACATGCAATAAAAAAATAAAAAGATAAGGAGCCCCTCCTTGGACTTACTGTTCACGTAAACGTTAAATGTCATGGAAGCGTCGACATCAAAGTTGGACACGAGAAATGTGTACGTGCCTCCTTCAGTCCCTTTTAATCTGGTCAGGTGAAGTTCACTTACATATCTATAAGGAAAGGACAATAAATCAGTCCGCAGTGGACACCACCTCCACCTCGGAGCCCATGTCTTTTTCAGGTCTACCTGAAAAATCAGATGCCTATGTGGGGCAAAAATAGCATTTAATTCAGTATTAACAAAATCTACATTAACAAACATGTACACTTCACTTGGACAAGTGCCTGCTGCTGTATGATAACAAAGCTTTGGAAAGGCCACCTGAGCACCCAGGCAACCTCAGAGCCTGTGGCCTCTCTTTCTGTCCCTGGCTACTCTCCTGGCCATTTTTGCCTGTGGTGCTTTCTCCAGCTTCCTTCTGTGGGTGTCCTTAACTCACCTGCCCTTTTGGGCTTTAACACACCTGGCAAAACCTCAGATGGCTGGCACCCACACATCCGCCACCTTCACGCAGGCGTGGCAGGGCCTTCCCGGCACCACCCACACCACCGCCCAACCTTGCTTCTTGCCACACCACCACGTCCTGGTTTCCCCCTGGCCCCTAGACTTATTTTATAGAATCTGTTGTAATATTTGCCGTTTGAGCTTCTGCTCTACTGGGTGGGACGCTAGATATGGTTGGGTAGACGGAGCACTATACAACGCTCGGGCCAAGTGACTGGCATGGACTACAATGTGGACATATTGGGCAGTCCTTGACCACCTGGCCATCAGCAGGGGCCTTGCTCAGACTCTTCTCTCACACAAGGGTGACCTAACCGGAACCACTTGCTTCTGTTCCCAACTGTCCAGTCTCCACCCCCTGTGCAGACTTCTCAGTCCTGCACCTTCCACACAGAACTACTTCCTGGTCCCTACATCCCCTTTCTGCAGGTGCAACCAACCATGCCTAGGGCCTGCGACCTTCTCCCAAGGCCACCCTCATGCTTTTGAACCCATGGGGAGGCTGACAGGCCAGCCAGGTCTGCGGCCCACGAGGGACAGCACCCGGGATGTACAAATGCCCAGCACAGAGCTCCCTGAGGTCACCATGTCCTTACTTGGCTCCTCCCCCAAGTCCCTGTCAGGTCTCTTTCCTTGCATGAATCCTTGCCGGAGAATCCCTGTTTCTAGAGAACCTGACCTAAGATGCTTCCTACCCGGATATCTCCACTCAAGATTCGACTGTCAAGCTCAAGTTCAGTAAACCTCCAATGACCTGTCTCCAGAATACTGACCTTCGACCTCCCCTCCTTGCAAGGTGTGGCCTCTCATCTAACCTAAGAGCATAATCTTCAGGCCTAACCTGTCCAAGTAAGGTGATGAAGGCCTGCCCTCCTCCTCCTCCCCACTCCATCAGCTGGACACCTCCCAAATCCATCATCTTCCCTCCAGCCTTCAGCCCAGGACACGCTCCCCTCTGACCAATAGCCCCCAAGTGGAAAACACTCCCACTCCATCCAGGCACCCGTTATTAGTCATTTGATCTTGGTCAAATTACTCCAGCCCTTTGTATCTCAGTTTCCACTTTTGCAAAAATGGGGGAAATGAGAGTGCCTACTCAAGAGGTTTGTGAAGGCTAAAATTATTGAGTTAATGACTGTAAGGTCCTTAGAACCATGCCTGACCCTCCAAAGGCACATACAGCATGCATAAGGTATTTTGTTGCTACTATTTTATTTTAATGTTTTTAAAGATCAAGATCAAATAAGAGGTCTGATATAAAAGCACCTGTGAGCTCACTACCTGGCCCAAAGTTTTAATGATTCCTAGTTTCCTTAGAGTTTTAAGAAATGAGTAAAGGCATTCACTTTCTTCTACCTCTGAAGAGGATTATTTACTGTGTCCTAAATATATTCTGGTCACTCTTTTGGGCTACACTCAGAAGAGAGCTACACTCTTGAGAGATACCTCGCCCCTTTTACAAATGAGAAGACCAAGGCAGAGGCTGGTGAGCGCGTGCTCCAGGCACAGGCAGACTAGAATACCAGATGAGGACTCGGAGGCAGCCTTGGACTTTCTTCCTCTGGACACCTCTCAAACCCTTCCTGGTCCCTCCAACCCTTAGTCCTTGTGTCTTTTCATACATTGACAGGTCAGAGAAATAGGACCTGGGACGGCCAGTGGAAGTGGGGTACATGTGTGGCCCCAGCCCAGGTCCCTTTCTTACCTGATATTGCTTTCGTTCTCAGACTTGGGGTAATCATCCCACTTGTTAGCGGTAGTCCTGTTCATGTATACCCACTGCTGGTGTTCCGGTTTGGGGTATGCCTCGTATTCAACAATCAAATCTACATTTTCTCCATCATTTACAAATATCGTGGAATTCATCGTGGAGAAGATATTAATGAATCCTTTATCTAATTGTGACAGAATGAGACAGAAATTGTTATCCACCACTGTCCAAGGGGATGGGGAAAAACAAACAAACAAACAAAAAAAAAAAAAAACCACAAGCCATCTTAGAATTAAAAGGCTGGTTTTGGAATGAACTAGCAACAAGCAAGACAGGTTTAACTAGCCTGGGTCCATTTTGCTTTACTCCTGTGAAACTGTTGTCTCATGGTGAGAAGAAACACACACAGGAAATCCTGACTTGCCAAAACAACAGTTCTTTAAAAGACTTGTCACCATCTCAAAAGGCTTCTCATTCCATTAGTCCCAATGCTTATTAGGTTAGTAGGCCTTGAGGCTAAATACTTAGCCCAGGCCCAGACCCTATACATTTATATATATGATAAAAAATGTCATGAGTGAAGAAAAGAAATAGCCCTAATGTCTAAGAAAGATAATGAAGGAATGCCATTTTGCATTTGAAGAAAAATAAACTTAGGTCTCCTCACATATCATATATCACTGATAAATCAAAGACCAATTTGGGGCTGGGGTTGTGGCTCAGAGGTAGAGCACTTGCCTAGCGTGCGTGAGGCACTGGGTTTGATCCTCAGCACCACATAAAAATAAAGATATTGTGTCCACCTATAATTAAAAAAAATTTTTTTAAAGACAATTTTAATGAAGAATCAAAGCATCCTTTTAATTAAACCACAGTACTGATTCCTCTCAGGCTTAAGAGGGTGTGGCAGGTTCTAGACTTTTGGGAAACAACAAAATGAAAACATCCTACAAGAGAAATTTGAACACAAACATTTTTAAATGTCTATGTAGTAAAGTTAATTAAGGTAACAGGGAAAAGACGACCTTAAAATACAAAAGGAAAAATGCTTGGCCAAACTAGTAATTAAAATACCATGCCCACGTTTCCCTTATTAAAAATAGCAAAACTAATTTAAAATAAACTCAAGAATCTTGCATGTGTGGCAAAAGTAGCACACTGACTCACACACGCTAAACTGGCACAGATCTTTTAGAAAGCATTTAGCAATATAGATTTTTAAAAATTATCTATTTTTAAATCTACTCCTGTAATTTCCATTGGAGAATTCTTCCTAAAGTGGGGTAGACAGACACAAAAGCAGTGCTGTTGATACTAGTTATAATAATTTTGAGATGACAAAAATAGAGAACTGATTAAATAATACACACCTAGAAATGGTTGTGTAAGGAAAAAAAAAAAAAAACTTGAAAAAGAGCAATAAAATAATTGTCCCCATTGTTTTTTATAGCTACTATTTATGGACTGTTTTACTATGTGCCAAGAGGTTCTCTAAGCACTTTAGCATACATTATACATTTTACTTAACAATCATGTTTAATTTAAATACAATAACGAAAGAGCTGTAATCTCTAATTTATAGTGAAAAACGGGATATAGATTTGGTAACCTCTAATTTATAGACAAAGTTATGATGACCTCTAATTTATAGATGAAATAGAGGATTTATATTTGGCTTAAGAGCTCTGTAGCAGAGCCTGGATTTGAACACAGGTCTGAGAGAAATCAAGTCTACCCTTTTTTTTTTTTTAACTACAGCATACCCACTCTTATTTTGTAAGAATATTAGTAAAATTGTATGTATAATTAAACTTTTTATATACAAAACTATTAGCAGTTTAACAAAATCTTGTAAGTAGTTCTATCAAGTTAATAGGAAATGGAAGAGATTTAATTTTATTCTTCTATTTACTTTTTAAACTTTAATTATAGAATTTAAAATTATTCATTAACCTTGGTGCTATCTGGGTAAATAAAATATTGAGATCTGTAAGAGGTTGGTCATTGTCATTTTTACTGCTCTTTAGTTTCCTACAAGTTCAAAAAAAAAAAAAAAATACAGTCAAATTGTTCTTTGTCTATTTGTACCAATTTGAAAAGGATCTTTCAGGCGAGAATGAAAAATTATCCAAATAAAAACTGGAGAAAGATGAAAACCTGACCCCATTCTATTATTGAATCATAAATGATATACCTTGCCATTCTGTAAGCCAATTAAGGTTAATTTTAAGGGACTAAAAGATTCATCTACAGGGCTGGGGTTGTGGCTCAGCAGTAGAGCACTCGCCTAGCACGTGCACGGTCTGGGTTCGATCCTCAGCACCACATAAAAATAAAGGCATTGGGGCTGGGGTTGTGGCTCAGCGGCAGAGCGCTCGCCTCGCACGTGCGCATCCCGGGTTCGATCCTCAGCACCACGTAAACATACATGCATTGCATTGTGTACAACTAAATAAATAAATATTTAAAAAATAAAAATAAAGGCATTGTGTAGAACTAGAACAAATAAATATTTTTTAAAAAAAAAGATTCATCTGCATGCTACATTAAAATTTCAGGTTCTCAAGGTCATATATTCAAAAATGGTACACATTGCAAAATATTCAGATATTTTAGACAATATTGCACTGAAATTATTTCTTTCACAATGACATATATAAAATATTACTTCCTATAGTCCAGTTTGCTCAATGAATTATTAAAACTTTACCTTGGTTGCTGTAACAAAAAGAACTCCACCTGAATTGTTAGAACATCAAGTATAATCATTTCCAAGTACTTATGCATTAAGAAGTTGGTGATACTTTAATATTTAATCAAGTGCAAACCTCTACGTCTGATACTTCCATGAAACCTACTGCTGCTTCTCCTTTCCAGTGTGGGAGTTAGTGGCTGTGTTTCTTAGAAGAGAAAATGTAGGTGGAACTGAAGTTGGGTGCATTAGAAAGTGAAGTAGTATAGACCTCAACTCAAAACCAGGTCAGATCCAAGCGTCTCTAGCCACAAAATGAAAACAAAAAAAACCAGAACTATGTGGGATTATGGGTATGTTGATATCTCCACAGTAGTAGCCTTTTTATTATCTATATCTATTTTATATGTAACTATATCATATCCACATTATATGTATCCCTGTAACATCATGTACAACTTAACTATATACAATTTGGGGAAATTACTTTAAAAAAAAAAAAAAAAAAAAAGATCAGGATGGTCCCAAAGCCACATTCTCTCTACTCCACGTTGGATCCAAATCCTATTCCCAATTGCTAAAAAATCACTTTTCTCTTGTCTTTTCCTGTTCCCCTTTCATCCTGACCCCCTCCGAAACAATACAAAACCAGATTCAGATTTCATAGCCACAAGTCTTTCCAGTCACACATTTATAATTCTTGGAAATTGATGAATGGATTTTTAAAATCCGATTACATACAACAATATGCTCAAAACATCCTTACTAATTGCTTTCTCGAGCTGAAGCTGATATATCAACATGCTCCCTAATCAACTTAGCAAATTAGTGCTTATGGAGTTTAATATTTTAAAAGCACAGCTTTCTATTCAAATTAATAAATGGTTCACAATCACATTTAGGGACAAACTGGTATACTTTATGTGTGCTAACTCTATAATTGCAAGAAGTCTCTTTTCTGTTTTCATTCTGGTGAGATACTTTCCATTAGAACATGCAGAAACCCCACAATTTTGAGTTTGATGAGATCACCATGGGGTGACTCAGAAGTCTATCACTGCTACCTGAATTACTGAAAAATTTGGGGAGGGGAAGAGAGATGTAAATAAATATTACATCATTTCAATATTGCTCATGATGATGAATTCTACCACCCCACAAGTATTTAATTAAAGCCAAGCACTAAGAATATGATTGCATTAAGATAATTATTATTGTTCTCAGTAAATCAACTCTGGTGAGGGGGAGGAGCATGTGATAGGAGAGAATTCAGGGCCTTCGGGATGCTGGGCAAGTGCTCTACCCCTGAGCTACATCCCCAGTCCCCAAAACATCAAGCAACTTCAAGTAACTTACTACACTCTGCTCTCTTTAAGGAGATGTTTGGAAAAAAAAAAAATACTAAGTGGGATTTCTAGAGCAGGAAAGACAAAGCTGAACCACTTGCGCATAGCAGATAAGATGGGGTCAGGGCAGATGACCCTCTTCTAGTTGATTCTCTAGAACCAATGCCCCATGTCCCAGTGGGACTCCTCCTTGAAGGCTTATGCCATCCATCAACTTCAAGGTTGCTGACAGGGTGGAGTGAAGGGGAGCTCCAGGCAGGAGATGCCCAACTCAGGCTGTACCACAAATGATCACAATGATGGGCAGAGGAATGCTACCGAAAGACAGAGAAATACTCCAGCCTCTAAGCACTGGTACTGCCTGATAAAAATAAAATCGACAACCATTTCCAAACTCAAGTCATTCGGCAAAGACTAGAATTTTAGAACAAGCTCCACTTATACTTTGCCGGGAAAGGGAGGGTGGGTGGCACAGGGAGTGACAGGTTTGAACTTCAGAGACAGACTTTTCTTCTGTGAAACTGGTGGAATTCACTCGTGTGGTAGTTGTAAGAGGCTACAGGGAGATTATTCATTCATTCATTCATTCAGTGATAATAAAATTCTAAGAATCTGTTCTTAGAATTCCATTTACATAAAAAGGAAACTATCTAGTGATTTCTTCTTTCACTATTGCCAGTAATTTATACATTCCCATAGAGATATTTACCTACTACTTTCAAGGTTGTTGTGACATTTGCGGATCCAAAAGTATTATTGGCATAACACATGAACACTCCAGAATCATTAACTCTTGCTGAGCTGATAGTCAACGTTTCCTGACGTTCATAATTGAAGTCACCCTGATGCCAGCTATTACGTTTTACCTGTGCTTTAGTCTGTTGGTTTCAGAAGGGGGGGAAAAAAAATCAAAGATTACCATATAATTTATATTCAGGATCTTTCCTAAATTAAAAATAGCAGCAATTAACTTCTCCATATTAGCATTCATTATACACTACTTAAGTAGGAATAATAAAGCATCATGACAAGACTGTCATTGGAACTCTTCACATCTTACAGGGTTATATTGAAAGATAGTCATTATTAATGATTGGAAAGAAACATGAAAATTCATTTCAAATTCCCTGCAGTATTATATTTTAAAAGTTACTATATAAGAAATATTACAGAATACTGATATTTTATAATGAGTCAGCACACTTATGTCATTATTAACATTTCCTGTTATCTTTTCCTGTGCTATATTCCAATGATTGAAAGAAAACACATTGGCTTTAATAATGTTCTAATTTATTAACATTTATTATCCACAGAAAAAAAAAATAGAATTAAAATGTGTACAACCAACTTGAAAACTCATCCTATAGTTTTTAACCAATGGAATTTTGGCAAGTACAGAAGAGAGTTCTGAGAAACACAAGACAGGAAGACCAAGCTGGAGTATTTAAGCAAGAACTGAAGAGAAAGGGCTGTGAATTTGCTCTTGTGGTCTTATCATCTCACTCTTATTTGTCTACAGACAAGGAAAGATTGCATGCACTTAAAATATCATGAAAAAACCCATAGTATAAACTACAGTAGCTCCTTGAAAAGATTAAAAAGATTCAACCGGGCTGGAGATGTGGCTCAGTGGCAGAGCGCTCGCCTTGCACGTGCGCGGCCCGGGTTCGATCCTCAGCACCATGTAAAAACATAAATGCATTGTATTGTGTACAACTAAAGTAAATAAAATTAAAAAAAAAAAAAAAAAAAAAAGATTCAACCATTGCCAGGCGCAGTGGTGCACACCTGTAATTCCAGTAGCTCGGGAGGCTGAGGCAGGAAAATCAAAAGTTCAAAGCCAGCCTCAGCATCTTAGTGAGGCCCTAGGCAACTCCGAGAGACCCTGTCTCTAGATGAAATATGAAAAAGGTCTGGGGGTGTTGCTCAGTGGTTAAGCACGCTTGGGTTCAGTCCCTGGTACCAAAAGAAAAAAAAAGAAAAGAAAAAAAAAAGTGTCCACTACAGCTTTCTGTATCTTCCAAATTTTCTGCAATATGCACACACACTCCTGTTACAATGAAAATACAAACAGCTGAAAAAAGAAAGTAAACAAGAGCTGATATTGACAGGGTATGAAATCAAGGGTGATTCCTTGGCCAGGCTGTGGTGACCTCAATAGAACACTAGACAGTCAGAATGATCCTTCCAGAAAACAGCCTGGCAGTACTCCTTGGAAAACTCCAGCAAATTTATCTCAAGGAAATAACAACAGATGCCAAAAGCTCCAAGATGCTGACTGCAGTTAAAACTAAAAGAACCTAAATGACCTATCAGGTATAGATAACAATAAAAAGTATGACTAGGTAGAAAATCAGGATCTACTAGAATGCACAAAGAGGCCTTTAATTGAAACCTAAGTATTATAATTCTTTCCACATTTTCCAAAGAAAATGTGTTTGTTTATTAAATCTGAGAAGGGGGTACAAGGTATTTGTTAATAGATTAACTTTGTGTGTTTATACAAATATTTTAAAAAAATTTTTTTAAAGATAAATGTTTATATTGCTTAAAAAGCACAATTTGGATGCACTTTACAACAGCAGCCATATGATAATACATATGCATGGAGAAAGAGACAAAAGTAATACAAAAAAATATATGGGCCATATTGCATTTTAAGGACTAGCCACTTGTAACCACTGTGCACTTGTAATGTGGTAGTCAAAACTGAGTTATGCTGTGTGTGTGTGCGCGCGCGCGTGTGCATGCGTGTGTAACATGTCCCAGATTTTGAGAACCAAGTATGAAAAATAATGTAAAATATCTTATTACTAACTCTTATGTTAATTATAGGATGAAATAATAACATTTTGGATATACTGGGTCAAATAAAATTCATTTTAATCAAAATGTCTTAACATTTTTTCTTTTGTAATATACCTATTAGAAAATTTGGAATTACATGAGGTTCATAATCCATTTTTATTACACAACATTGCAATCTACAAACATGAGGTTATGCCTGTTTCTTTCTTTTTTTTTATTATATTTTTGGATTTTCTTTTTTTTTTCAGTGCTGAATATTGAACCCAGGGCCTTGCCCATGCTAGGCAGGGCCACACCTCCAGCCCAATTTGGAAGTTTGTTTTACATTAATATTTAGCGCACATAAAAGCTGACTACATTTAAGGTGAACAGAAAGAAGAGAAAGGTGCTTTGCTGTTAACTAAGTCTGAGCACCTGGGCAAGTCAAGGACACCACTAGTCCTAGCAGTTGTTCCAAAGGGGTGTGGAGAAACACATTTATCTTTAAAGGCCTTTCCAGTTTAGAACCCTGTATAGATTAGAAATCAATCCTTCTAAGAATTTCTTCTCATCATTGGCAGAATTTTGGCCATTTCACTCAATCAGATCAAGAGCTAAAAGGATACCACAGCAAAGTGAAGCCAAGTTTGCAAGTGCCTTTCTCAAGCCATTCTCCTCTTCTCCAAAGGAAGGGTAACAGGAATAGCTCTAGACTGAACATACTAAGTTCTAGATGGAAAGAATCTTCCATCTGTTCCTTTCGAGGGCTTCAGCGTCCACAGTAGGAAGACAAGCAGCAACACAGGGTCACTGCTGGATGGAATAACTCGCAATATCCACACTCAAACCCCAAGATCATAATTGAGAATACAGTCAAGCTCAGAAGTAAAAGCAATTTAAAATGCTAGCATTTGGAAGGTTACCAAGATGAACAAATGTTGAAGAAAGCTCCAAGACTCTCTTTACGCTCAAACAAATAATCTCAGCAACTCTAAAAAGTCATTTTATCCTAAATTTCATTGTGAGATACACTTAATTCTAAAAGGTCGGGATCAAATATTATAGATTTTTGGAATAATTTGATAGTGCTAACAGCATTCCAAATTAAGCCAGAGGATATCAATCAAAGATTCACGGGTGAACCTTGGCAGACAGCCAGGAGCCCCATCTGCAAGTCACACATTACATATTGTTTGCATGTGATTTGGTTTTCTTTAACCCTTGGAGGTACACTCTGGGATTTCCCTAAGGAGCTCCCAACACTGACGGCTTATCTACCAACGCCAGTGGATTAATTGGGAATGGCATGCAGGACTCCTGGGAAAAATGGTTCTGAACAAAACCGCCTGGGGCAATTTAATTTCTCATCTCAAAAAGGCTAATTTTCAAGTTATAAAGGCTCAAATGCACATACACACAGTCTAAATTGTTCTCTCATCTGACATCAAGGATTATCGAAAGCCAATTAATATGGGATTGTGTTCCGTAAAGTTAGCCAAAAATCCATACATAAGCTATTGTTTTTATTACATTATGTGATATGAAAACTAAAACTTGTTTCTCTTAGCCACCGGTTTGAAAGAATTAGTCTCTAATACAATCCATTGTCCGGGTCAATGGGAGGCTTCATTGAGCAAGATATCTATCACAGGTCTACATGAATACCATCAGAAAGTCTGCATTATGCTAATTACCATGGTTATGTTTTTGGCAAAGAACTCTTTAAACAGGCATGAAATTGCCAATGTTGAAAATAAGACGAGGAGGAGGGGGAGGAGAGAGGAAATAAAATATAGTATTTCTTTTTTCTGATCTAATGCAGACATGTGTAATGAAGAGAAATCACTGTGATAGCTAGTTAAGATGGCCAAGTTTACCCAAAATAAAAAAAGAAATTAAAAAAAAAGAAAAGAAAAAGCTATTGAAAATTTGATCAATGAGAATTTTAAAGTAAAGTATTACTAAATTAAGACAGTTGAAAGACATTAGTAATATGAGTGTTTAGAGATGGGGGAAAAACAACTTTAAATATATTGGCTGGAGATGTGGCTCAGTGAGAAAGGCCTTGCCTAGCATGCATGAGGACCTGGGCTCAATCCCAGCACTACAAAAAAGCAACAAATAAAACAAAACAAAAACCTGGCTAAAATTTATGAGATACTTAACACAGTATCTGACATTCGATATGCATCTGTTAAATGAATGAGAACCTAACCACGTCCAAATGTTTCAGATTAAAGAGAATCATTTTATTAATAGCAACTAAAACAAATAGAAAACCATTAGCAACTTAATCTCAGGTAATCAGCCTCAAAGGAGGAAACCTGGCAATCAGATCCAGCACTTTGGGACTGAGGCAAAAGTTCAAAAAGCCTCAGCAATGGCTCTGACCCAGTGTCGAGTTGAGGTACCAAAAAAAAAAAAAAAAAAAAAAAAGAAACCTGGCTCTCCTTTTGTTTGAGGGGAAGGAAAAGCTTTCTGGTGCCTATTTGAGACCATTTACTCTTTGTAAGTATGGAAGGGAAACATTCATCAACTCCTTCTACTTTAAGTAATCTGGCCTGCATAACACAATAGCTTTAAATCAAAGTATTTATGAAGTTGACCACCCCTTTTCCAAAAAAAATAAATAAATAATAATTTCCCGACTGAAGTCCTTCAAAGAAACGGCATTCATAACATGATGCTGACATTCTCTCCAAATAAATTTACAACCTGACAGTTACTTGTCACTAATAAGAAATGTATTTGCAGAAGTACATAAAGGGCAGATAAGCATCTGAACCCAATCCCAGACAATTCCCACCAGCCAGGGAATCCTACCCAGGACAATCTTTAGGGGAAAAAAAAAATCTTGAAGTCTCCCACACAGAACATCATCTTGAGATGAATGAATGGAACACTCACTCACCTGACTGTTGTCCTTCATCCACATCGAGCTCACGGATGTGGACACATCTTTTATTCGGCATGTCACTGAAAATTCTTCCCCTTCCCTAAGAAGATAGTTTGTTTTGGACACAGACACAACTGGGATAGCTTTGATGGCTGGAACAAAAAGAAATACGGCCCTCAAATCCGCCGTTCTATTTCGGCGCGAAATTCTAACTTGCCTTTTTCCCCCTCAACTGTGCACAGCTTCCTTTGTTATAATTTAAATAAAAGTATACTTGCCTATCTGAGGACATCAGCAATTACATCATACATCCTCCAAATAAATTCATTACTACTGAGTGAAATAGTATGCCTACTATGAGATTCTGGAAAATGCTTTTTCAAAACAGGAGGGCCCCCCCACCCACCCACCCCACATGGTATAGAGGTTTTGATCTCTATCGCAGACAATCTTGATGATTTCATGGGATGGGACTTACAAGGAATTTTATTCTTTTAACCAAACAGCACCTTTTCCGTGTATTATACACATAATACCTTGCTTGCTTCTGAAAATCACAGGTTTTAAATAATCAAATTTTCCTTCATTTCAAAGAGCGTACTTTTTCAAAAGCACTAATAAAAACGACTCAACAGCTGAATGCCAACTGGTATTGAATTAAGATAATCTCACATACAAAACCTAGATTACCTTCTGGCTTCTGAAATATTCTACATAATGCCACAATAATAACAAGGTCCACAGTCAATTAGTGCTTTCCTTCTCAGATCTGGAATAGTTTGGGAATGCATTAAAATTAATCGGCTAAAGAGAAAGTCAATTCACATGTCAATAGTAAATTAAAGAATGAATCATTTGGAGGTTAATCTTTTCAAACAGTATAATTAAAGTTTCCTACTGGGTTTCTCTTGGTGTGAACACTCGATGCAATTATGTAGCTTTGGGATGACCTAAGCCAGTAGGTTTAATGACCATCCCAATATGGTCTACATGCCAATCTTGGCAGACACCCTATCTCAACTAGAAAATGTCAAGGATGAGTCACTGAGGGCTGCCACTATGAAGTGAGGTAGTCACAGCTGACCTTAATTGGAAGCTAGAGGACCTAATGAAGGGCCCATGTCCTGATCACCTATACTAAGGTGGACAGTGAAAAGACAGAAGCCAACCTTAGGTGAACAGATTCTCAAGTGCCTAGAAAAATGCAAGGAAAGCCGGGCGCAGTGGCACATGTCTGTAATCCCAGCACTTGGGAGGCTGAGGCAGGAGGATCACAGGTTCAAAGTCAGCCTCAGCAATGGTGAGGCACTTAGCAACTCAGTGAGACCCTGTCTCTAAATAAAATACAAAAAAGGGCTGGGGATGTGGCCCAGTGGTCCAGTGCCCCTGAGTTCAATCCCCAATACCAAAAAAAAAAACAAAAACAAAAAAAACCTGCAAGAAGGTGCCCATACCTGCCCTCACTTTCAGGATCAATCTATCTGACTGCACCAACTTGCCCTTCCAGATGGCGGCGCAGCGGAGACAGAGCCGATGGTAGGTGCGTTTCACGTTCCTGATTGTGATGCCGGCCTTGGGGTCAGGGACAAACGTCAGGTCCTTGGGGAGAGGTTTCCCTTCACATTCCATGAGGGAATAATTGGTCACTTCTGGGTCCGTCACAGGACAGCGGACCAGGGTATCATTGTCTTCTTTCCCATACAGGGGAAGGCCAACGAGGAAAAGCTTGTCAGGATCTATAAACATATCAAAAATTAGTAGTTTGGCTGGTCGCAGACACTGAAAACATTCTTAAAAGATGTAAAATGTTGTTTCTTGTGACAGCGATTCTTGGTGACCCAAATGTCTCTTTCTGTGCAAACAAAAGCAAAATTTATTCAAATAGTCCTAATGAGTAAGAGTTAGCATGACTTTTCATGTGTCAGACACCAGGGTTGGACCATTACACACGTCATCATCAATCTTCAAAATATCTGTGGTCAGTCCAACAGGTTGAGTACCCCTTATCCAAAATGCTTCAGATCAGGAGCGTTTCAGATTTCATAGTTTTTTAGATTTCGGAATATGAGCAAAGACTTTACCAGTTGGGCATCCCTAATACAAAAATTTTTGAATGTCCTTTTGGTGCTCAGAAAGTTTCAGATGTCAGAGCATTTAGGATTTCAAATTTCCAGATAAGGGTTGACTCAACCTGTATCATTATCTCCATTTGGATAAGAAAACTCAGGTCTCCAGATAGCAACACTCCTCAAGTGACATACACTGGAAACTGCTGTGCAGAACTCAAAGCCAAGACCGAGGATGCCAAAATCCGAGTTCTTAAAATCCTAAGAATATTCTATTACAACAGTTATCCTTTTCCTACTACAGGTAAGAGCAGCAGCCAATAGGTCAGTCAGGTGATTCCTGCTGGGGCAGGAGAAAGTTCTCCAGAGCTCCCAAGCTTCCAAATGGTCTAGCTCCTGAAGAGATTCTAGAGAACTCTGGGCAGGCTGTGCAATCCAAATTACATGTGGGCCTCAACATTCATATTTCTCAAAAGAAATGTGCAAATATAACTTCTGAAAGGTGAATAATTTCAAGTGCACAAGTAGAGCTTATGATTTGCAGGACTGTCACTGAGATACTTTACTGCCCAGGCCAGGACATTTGTGAGCAGAAAGGAACACTGTTAATCATTCTGCCAGAACACAGGGCACAGTCAGGGAAGGACTCCAACAGACAGGGACCTCACATAAGCAGAGACAAGCCTGCGTACCCTGTGGACACAATCCCAGGCCACCCTGTACTCTATGATGAAAATGCAGATAAATGGGTAGGTCAGCAGATTACATTAAAAATAGGTTTTTCAAGATGTCCTTTACATCTGGACACCAGGTGTCCCACAAAAAAATTAATCTGACATCACTGACATAGAGTTCTATTTTATCATTTAATTTTGAAAAAAAAATTATTCAAAGAATGTCATGGTCACATTACGATCTGAAGAAGCCGCAGCTGGTTATTTTTCTCCCTTCTCTTTCTCGGTCATCAGCCTCTAGCTCCTCCAACCATGCCCCACTTTTCTTCACTGCTATGACATAGATTATTGAAGGATCCAATCACCTTCTATCTGTAATTAAAGGCAGTTTAAGTTATGGAAGATGACTTCCCCGTAAAGAAAGCATGTGAGTCGGGTGAGTGATTTGGCTAATTCAGCATTTCCTCATATATCCAGTTGTCTACTTATCCTATTAATAAGAACGATGCTTCATTACCACCTGGAAATTACAAGCACCTTCTCGAACACCACAGAACAGCACATGGACTGGCTCAACAATTATGGAACTGCACCCTGCAGCTTAGCTCTGGCTTATCAGTGGACATTTCTTCTCAGCTACCCACTCAGGAAAGGACAGCTGATAAACTAAGCTGAGACAGTCAATTTCATGGCAATCTTCCAAGTCAGCTTTATTAACCCTTGAGAGAACATGCTAGCATTTATACAATTATTGTAACAATTGCCCAAAGAAGACAGAACTGGTGATCTTACCCAAATACTGCAGTGAGGAAAGAGACTCCTCAGGTAGCTCAGACTGCCCATCCGTGATAAATGTATCCACCGTTTACCCACAATTTCATGGAGAAGGCCTTGTCCCTCAGGCCTGTCTTTAATGACAATCCCAGTCTTGGTATGCCCAAGATCAGACCTAGAACTTTATTTCTCCTCCTGTAACTTGAGTTTGTCTCAAACTGTCCATAAATCTGTTTTTATATCAATCAAAAGATACAGCCCTGCCCAGCTAACCTACTCCTAACAAGATAGTAAAAGCACAAATAGATGTACCACCGAATTCTTCATAGGAAATGAGGTGGAGAAATCCAACCATCACCTTTCTTTGCCTTTTGCTATGACATTATGATTTTTTAAAGGAACAGCATTACAAAGAATCTATGACAGACAAGGGATGCTTAGCTGACCAAGCTGTTTTCCTGACATTTATTCTCTAAGAGAGGGCCAAATCTTTTGAAGTGCTGGTCTGTTTAGCCCCTTAGAGGCCTTTGGTTCCCCAGAGCATTTTTACTAAATGGGAGTATCTAGTAACTGAAGGCATTAAAATGTAGCTTTCCCAAAGGGCATAATTTATTCTCAGGGTTTACTTAGAGCACTGGGACAAATGGACTAAACAATCTCATTAGGAGGAGTATCACAGCCTTCCAGACCTCCAGCTGGGGTCACACTCAAAGCCACTGTGTATCAAGAAATGGGAAAAACCAGAAAAAAAAAAAAAATCCACTTGTTTTAGGTTTTCTAGACCTAGCCAGCATAATCCCACATATACCTAGGTGCAGTGGCTCTTTCCTGTAATCTCACTCCCGACTCGTGAGGCTAAGACAGGAGGTTTGCAAATTCTAGGCCACTCCAGGGACCTTAGGAAGACTTTGTCTCAAAATTAAAAAAAAAAAAAAAAAAAAGTTTGTGGGGTGCTAAGAGGATAGCTCAGTGGTAGAGCACCTCTGGGTTCAATCCCCAGTCCTAGGGGGAAAAAATATACGTATTTTTTAAAGTATGGCTTGGTCATCGATGTCATCTGAAATTGAGAACAGGATGTAAGTGCCCTGAAACGGAGCATCGCAGACAGTCAGGCATTTACCTTTGACAAACACGTAAGTGGAGCTGCTCAGGCCTCCTCTGTTGGTGCAGGTGTATTTGCCGGTGTCGGGGGCCTCGGCTTTGTCCCTGACCCACTCATTATGCTTACTCTCACTCCTCTTATCCAGGGTCTCGAAGGTCCACTTGACAAAGTCTGGATCGGTGCATATCAGCCTGAGCTTTTCGCCAGCCCTGACTATTAACTCTGATTGTGCTGGATCGATAGTCGGTGGAGACAGCTCCCCTGGACTCACAGATGGTTGGGAAGAGCCTGCCAAGAAAAATAAGAACCATGTTGAGTATGGTCTTCCTTGGCGAAATAAAACATTTCTTCTGATGCCGAGTTCCACCTTCTGGGCTCGCCACAATAAAAATAGGACAGAGCTGCCCTGCTATTTATGGCTAGATAGGGAGTTCTGTCTAGAGAGTTTCTCAAGTTCATCTAGAAAGTTATTTTCTGCAACCCTCAATTAATCCTAAGGGTCATATTTGGTGTTCCAGCTTGCTGGATGTCACGGCCTTCTTTGGGTTAAACATACCACTGGGTCAGGTTTCTATTCTGATTCCGGGCCATCGTCATGGTGCGGACAGTTGGGTTAGAGACAACAAAAACAAAGTCTCACACTATGGTAATGAAAAGCCATCAGCAGATCACACTTTGGGCAGAATGTACATGACAATGACATCCCTAGATCTTCAGGCTTTGTGAATTCCGTTAAATGATTTTCCTTACATGGCAACATTCATTAAAAGTAGAACTATTGAGCCAGGCGTGGTAGCGCACGCCTGTAATCCCAGTACTTGGGAGGCTGAGGCAGGAGGATCACGAATTCAAAGCCAGCCTCAGCAATGGTGAGGCACTTAGCAACTCAGTGAGACCCTGTCTCTAATAAAAAATACAAAATAGGGCTGCGGATGTGGCCCAGTGGTTGAGTGCCCCTGAGTTCAATCCTGGGTACCAAAAATAATAATAATAATAATAATAATAATAATAATAATAAAACTATTCAGAATCTTCCAACAAGGCAGAAAATGAGAATCCCATTTTTGAGGTCAGACCACGAGACAGTTGTAGCAGAAGCTGGGTTTCAACCTGATCAGCCTAATGACTAGACAGGTTTGAGAGGAAGCCAGCATATCTAGTTTAATAAAGACGCAAACCTTAGACCCCAAATATGAAACTTGAACCTTAGAAAATGTACGGTGGACAATTTATTCATTCACGCATGCATCTATGCATTCCAATGTCTGTTGTTAGGATCTGCAGGCGCATCATGCTAGGGCTGGGGGAAAGCACATGGCAGTGTGACTCGTGGTCTCCACACACATTTCAGAGCTCAAAGAACAAACTACTTACGTAACAGGATAAGTAAAATACAGCTACACGTTTAAGCTTTAAGATGAAGACAACGGCTGGGTGCAGAGGTGCATGCCTGTAATCCCAGTGGCTTGGGAGGCTGAGAAAGGAGGATCGCAGTTCAAAGCCAGTCTCGGGAACTCAGTAAGGTCCTAAGCAATTCAGCAAGACCCTGTGTCTAAATAAGACACAAAAAAAGGGAGTGAGGAAAAAAGGGTGATGGGGCTGAGGATGTGGCTCAGCGGTTAAGTGCCCCTGGGTTCAATCCCTGGCACAAAAAGAAAAGATGAAGACAAAGTAAGAGGCGGGCTGGGCCCTGACCATTATCAGAGGAGGAGCTGGCTGGCACTGAGCTTGGCCCACGAAGCCTTTCAAGCTATAAAGAAACTAGCCTGGGCTGGAAAACAGGGTTCCTGTGGAGAGGGTGAGAGGTAAGGCTAAGTGTGGAACCAGATCATCAACCTGCGCCCCAGCCCTGCACACGTGGGTCTAATACTTGGAACGACTCACTGTCAGTTTTTCACAAGTGCCTTGCACAGCAAGACACCAGAGAAGTGACCAGATCCAAGGAAGGAGTGGAAAGTGCTGGTGTGCAGGTGACAGTGACGAGAACACACTGATGGAGTCAAGAGTAAGAGGAGGAGAAGCAACCAGAGGAAGAACATGCTGTTACAGCTTATCATGGCTGACCTGGGTGACGGGTGCAGAAGAAAAGGTCCCTGGGTGAGGTGGGCTAGGCCATCACCATACAGAGCTCCCCAGGGGCTTTTGTTTCCTTCTGCAGGTAGCAAGTCCAGGACAGCGAGGGTGGGGAGACAGGGACATGATTGGATGGGGACTGGGACAGGAGAGCAGACACCACCCGCACCTGCTCACTGGTGCATGCACGGACTTCTCGGCAGAGGGCGGCTTCCGACCTGAAGTTCACCTGAAGTTCAGATGGTCATGGCACAGACAGGACTTGAGAAATTAAAAAACAAAACAAAACAAAAAAACCAAACAGTATCAAATCATCAAAAGGGGGAAACAAAAGAACCAAGCACCAGTCTTAAAGGGCTCTACCAGCCATGAGAGTAGACAAGAGCCAGGCCACGAGAGAGTTCTCAAAAGGCAAGAAGGAGAGAGGCTCCCGAGAAGTGGTGACACATCAGCAAGCCTCGGAGCTGGGGGCTCGAGGCAGATGCCACAGCAAGGGCGCAGGACAGAGGGAAAAAACACCTAGACTTGGTTGCACAGAGACCACGCAAAATGCAAGGGTGCCGCTGCAGGTGAGCGGGAGCTTCTCTCGGCTCCAGGACTGGGAAGTTGCAAGAGCAGACCAGGCCGCGGCCAAAGAAGGCCAGAAGGTAAAGAAAACAGGAGACCCACTCCCGTGTGCAAAGAGCAGGGACAGGGACACAGCCCAGGTGCTCAACAGAAAGGCCGGAGCTGTTCCCGCAGGTGTGGGCACAGATGACCAGTCTCCACTGCTGTGGATCATCCTGACAGATGCCTCACCCAGGCGCACAACCGTGGTCCCATTGTGTCGCGTGCAGAGGACACCCCCCGATCAAAAGGCTCCCGGGCCACCATGGTTTGCAGAGGGTAACAATAAGGTCGATTGTGATCACTAAATGTGATCAAGCACAAACAATGTGAGAGGTGCCACCAGGGAGACCACCCGAGCGCGCAGGGCCCCGCCACGTCTCACAGAGCAGCCAGGCCAAGGGCGCCAGAGGGGTACCGAGTACTGAAGGATGAAAACGGGGGCAGCGATCAACGCAGAGGCTATTACCTCAATTAATGATCTCTTTTTAAAAAGAAGGAGCTGTAAGTCAACACGCTCGAGATATTGGTAGTGAATTAGATCCAAAATTTCCAAAAGTTACACTGCCGTGTATTTCCACAAACTTTTCACGAGTCCATGTTAAGGGCTCACAGAAATACGATTCAACTAAATAAAAAGACTGCTGGAGCCGGGCGCGGTGGCGCGCGCCTGTAATCCCAGCACTTTGGGAGGCTGAGGCAGGAGGATCGCGAGTTCAAAGCCAGCCTCAGGAATGGTGAGGCACTTAGCAACTCAGTGAGACCCTGTCTCTAATAAAAATCCCAAAAAAGGGCTGGGGATGTGGCCCAGTGGTCTAGTGCCCCTGAGTTCAATCCCTGGTACCAAAAAAAAAAAAAAAAAAAAAAAAAAGACTGCTGGCTTCTCCAGACTCTTCCATGGCAAGGTAAAGTCCCAGCTGGGGGACCTAAGGCAGGTCATTTGAACTCTCTGCGTCCAAGTTTCCACACCTGGCACCCGCAGAAAATAAAGATAAAAATACCCTCATTTTATAGACTTCTTATGAGACTCAATGAGGCATGCAAGGGCGGGGACGTTTTTAATAAGTACCAACAACCATGTGGAACATTTTAACAGACTAAATAAAAGCACGTCTAGGCACGCACCCTGGCAGTGCCACCTACTTGGCGTGTCATCTGCGGGCGAGTTACTTAATTCTGCCTCAGTTTCCTCATCTGCAATGTGGGGACAGCATTTATGAAGTTAAAGTACAAAGCACTCGGATCCGACTCAGGCACTCAGAAAACAACAAGTGTCGGGCGCACGTATTCTAGAAAGAGAACTTCTTATCGCCCCTCCACATCGGTCCGGCCTTACCCACTTCCTATTTATCTGAACCGCTCCCAGGGAGGCCCACGTGGGCTCCCGCCCAACTCCCCCCTGCAGCAGCACATCCTAGCCATCATTCCTCTGGAGGCTCCATCCCACCTCCTGGGCTCCTGTCCACACCTGCTGTGGCAGCCTGGGCAAGCCACCTGCCACCTCACAGGGAGAACACCCCCTCCTCAGACACCTCCCTGGCACCCCCGACTCCACCTCGACCCATCTCGTAACCCTGCAGCCCATCAGCCCCACACACCCCCTTCTTAACCAGCGTGCCGGGCCTCAAAGCTCTAACAGAGGCGAGCTCTGGCCTCCTGTAAACTTGGAAGCACTTTCCCAGGATTCCCTTCCAGCTGTTTATGGGTTAAGGCTCCTGACAGCACTCTGCCCTCCTTCACCCATCTCTCTGCCCACCTCTCTCCCTAGCAGACACCTTCTCTACCGGCCAGCTTCCTGTCACGTGGAAAACCCAGCCGAAGGCCAGACTCGTGACAGATGTCCTTCCCTGACCCCTCCTGGTCAGGATATCCTGCCCTCACTCAACTCCACCACCCGCTGGGCTTGCTCTGATGCTCACCAGTGGGCTGCGTCCACGTCTCACCTCCTGCGCCCAGTGTAAGGTCTTCAAGCCTGTACGTGAGCATCCGAACAGTACTCTGTCCCCTGGGCACAGTCGCAAAAGCATCCCCTTCGATCCCTGATCATATAAAAGACCGAAGGGAGGACAGGTTCCTGAACACCCAGTCCCTTTCACAGAAGCCAGCAGTCCACTGCCCTGTCCCCAAGACGTCATATGTCAATTCTGTGCTCCACCAAGAGAAGAGTGGCTTATTCCACTGATTAAATAGCTACAGACAACTGCAAAACAGAGGCCTGCAAATGAGAACCGAACCTGGTTTTACTTCCAGTTTTAGAAAATATTTAAAAATTAATTACCAACAGTTGCATTCCGGATTTTATTTGCAAAATAAATGACTTTTTAGTTCAAGTCTCAGACTCACACTATAAAATGAAAAGAGTTTTATTAGGGTGGGACTGTGGGTAATGTTTATTCTCTTGGTTCCAAACTATCTTGAATGTTGTTATAATGGCCTCACAATAAATAAATTTTTTTAAAAAAAGAATATAGATTAAAGGAACATTTTTCAAAAAGGTATTACACCTGAGGTCTGAAACTGCTCTGAAATGACACATTTTGAAGTGTGTCTGGCACACAGCAAGTTGTCAACAAATGTTTGTTGAATTGTGTTTTAACTACGTCGGGACTTTTTGCAGTAGTAAATGTACTTCCTTAATTATGTTTGGCTAAAGCCAATATTAAGAACTGTTTTCTGTTCCCTGAACATGTTATTAATGAACCAAAAAGAAAATGATAGATGACAAAACTCGGCACTCTGGAGAACAACTCCTCTGATGAATACTAGGCTAGGAAATCCAGGTGCTACTCAGTAAGTACTTATCCTGGGTACCTTGCTAAGTGCTGAGCCAAAAAGACAGTACTTGCTTACAAAAAGCATAAAGGCAGTCCCTCCACAAAGGAGGTACTTATGAACAGTCAATAATATCAGATTTTAACAATACAAAGTAGAAGAAACGCCATCACATATTCTGCTCAAAGCTTCATAAGGTACTTTGGATGTCTACCCTGCTACTGGTATAAAATTCAACCACTTCCAAAAGAACTGAAAGCAGGGACTCAGACAGATACTTGTAACCAATGTTCATAACAGTATTATTCACAATAGTCAAAAGGTGAAAACAATCTAACTATTCATCAACAAATGTGGCATAGCTCTGCAATATGGAATACTACTGAGCCATAAAAAGGAATAAAATGCATTACATATTATAACACAGAAGGACTGAAACCATTATGCCAAGTAAACTAAGCCAGACCCAAAAGAACACGATTCTCCTTACATGAGATACCTAGAATAGGATAACTCACAAAGAAAGAAATGAGGCCACCAGGGGCTGGGGAATGCCAAGTTACTTTAATGAGTGGCATTCCTATCTGGAATGATGAAAGAAGAAGTTCTAGAAACAGCTAGTGGTGATGGCTGCATAAACCTTGAGTATAACTAATGTTACTGGACATTTGAAATGGCACATTTTATGTCATGTATACTCTACCGCAATTTTTTTAAAAAACCACAATTTTTAAAAAATTCAACAATTCAAGGCCCCGCTATGGCCTAAAACTTCGCCAGCTGCCCTGGCTCTTTCTTATCTGCTCACTCTGACCTCAAGTTGAGCCTGTAAGTCCTCCTAATGGTATTTCAAATCTCATCATTAAAAAATTAATTAGTCACTACTTCCACTTGTTCCGCACAGTTGCGCTTGAGGGCGGGGACCACATCTCCCCCCCCACACACCTTCCATGGGGCATCAACAGGAGAACCTCTTTTAACTCTGAGCCAGTGACCTAGTGGCTCTTGTTTTTAAACCAGACTGATCAGAGCCCAGGGCACTTAAATAAAGCTCAAGCCATTGCCCTTATCTCTGATCTTCCCCTCATACCATCTGAGTCACCTGGTTTTAATCCCAAATCTGTTTATGGAAATTGTGCTTGATGAGGTATTATGTAGAAATTATATGTACAAAGTTCATGTTATAAACACAGATGGAAGATAAGTGTTTGCATATACGGGCAGAGAGCTGATGAGTCCTTGATAACCAAGAATGACTCTAACAGTGGTTCCATTAACAAAGATCTACTGTTGAGTTCAATGTGGGTGAAGCCTTCGTAGGGGAGGGTTTCCGATTCACAAAAACCCAGGAGGACTCTGCATCCAGACTGTCTCACAAGGACAACCTTTAAGGAAACCAGAATTAGAAATTGCAGATCTTGGGCTGGGGTTGTGGCTCAGTGGTAGAGTGCTCGCCTAGCATGTGTGAGACAAGTGGGTTTGATCCTCAGCACCACATAAAAATAAATAAATAAAATAAAGGTATTGTGTCCAGCTACAACTAAACAATTAAAAAAAAAAAAGAAAGAAAAAGAAATTGCAGATCTTGCATTTTGGGTGTGGTGTATGGCAAATATGGAAGCTGGGGACTTTTTTTGGAACCTATCAATCAATCAAACTCCAAGAAAAAAATTTGGCCCTCTATCTAAAGATACCCAGCTGTCCAGCTTTCATTTTTTAAGCAAAAATAAAATAGTCAAGGCATACCTGAATTTTTTTGCAACGTGTCAGTTAACAGACTAACTGAAGAGTCCAGACTGTAGCCCTGGACCGAGTGACCCATGGAGTGGCGGGACCTGGCCAGGAGAGCACAGGGGCTCCCAGTCTCGGGCAGTGGTGGTGGCCCATGCTCAGCACCACTGCTGGGTCTCCACATCCTTCACAAATGTCTACAGCTGCAGGTCTGGATTTATAGCTGGGGCTGAAAGTAAGGAAGTCATTTCAAAACCTTTCCTCCTTTGGACACAAATATAAGGAACCAGGCAAAACAATGGCTAGGAAGAAAACCCATGTAGAGAGGCCTGTTCTGGTTTTAGGGAAGTAGAGCAGGAACTACTGTGACCAAGGTAGAGAAGTTGTAGTTCAACTACTCCCCAGTTCACGTACTGCTTAACCACAATTCGTAATAAAAAAAAAAAAAAAAAAAAAAAAAAAAAAAAAAAATTGCTAATGTTGTGTATGTCATAGTGTTTCTGACATACTTTTATATCCCCATAGGAATACAGTGGATGGAAAACCAAGATGGAAGGATCCTAGTAATTGCCCACAACACCCTGGAGGCATTACAAACAAAGAGATAATACTGGAAATAGAATAAAGCTGGGAAGGGGGAATAGGAACTCAGTGAAATCCACCCAAGTCCTCAAAAATGCTCTTGCGCTAGATCATCCATGCACACTGAGGGACAGCATGCATGGGGGCCCCCCAGAACAGACCACACTCCACTGTGGAGAGGTCTGTCCCTTGTCCATTCAAGTTTTTCCTGCAACATACACCAGTTGCATAACTGGAACTAGATGCTGATAAGGAACCCACAGTCCTACGCAGAGACACACAATGCAAATGAAATAGAAATACTAAGAGGTGATGAACACATCACAGGGCTCAAGGGAAGCAGCCATCCAGAAGGCCAGTGAAAGGCTCCAAGGGGTGAGGCCGGCAGAGCTGAGACAGGGCGACTCCCTATGTGTGGCTGCATGTGTATGCAAGAGGAGAGGCGAAGGCAGAATTCTCCCAGTAGGAGGGCGTGCAGTGATTCAAGAAAAACCGGGCCTGAGGACCCCCAGCCCCAGCCACCGATCGATGAACTTCCAGAATCCAAAGTAAGGTCTGTCTCCAAAGCACGATGCCCCAAGAGTGCCAGGAATACAGAACGTGCTCAGTAAGTACACAGAGGAGGAGTGACCACAGTACAGGCAATGTGGAGGTGCGGACGGGCAGGAGGGCTAACTGGGGACTTCATCCTGCTCGGCACGGCTTCTCCAATCTAGGCCGTTAGCTCCTGAGCTCTCTGAAAGGCCAATTTCACTTGGTGGCAAATCAGTTTAAGTACTCTCCTACATGGTTTTTACAGAACATTCAAAGAAGGTAAAATCAAACGCACTTTTTAGGTAGAGAAAAATGCACTTTAAAAAAAATAATAATCCCAGTGGCTTGGGAGGCTGAGACAGGAGGATTGCAAGTTCAAAGCCAGCCTCAGCAAAGGCGAGGCACTAAGCAACTCAGTGAGACCCTGTCTGTAAATAAAATACAAAACAGGGCTGGGGATGTGGCTTGGTGGTCCAGTGACCCTGAGTCCAATCCCCGGGACACCCCCCAGACCACACCCCCACACACACACTGAACTACCTTAGAACTGCGAGCTCCTAGGACATCACACAAGTTTGAGAATACCCCAAGGGCATCACACATGGATCCACCACTCTGCCATTTCCAAAGGATTTTGTGCATACGAGAGTGCTCCAGTCTATCCTTAATCCCAGTAATACAGAGATGAACATACTTATCTGGGTAGAACTCTCCATTAGAATCTTTGTAGGTTTTGACACAGATTACATCAGTTACTTATCACTTGTTTAACTGCACTCTGGGACCTAAAAACACAATTCCTTTGTACAATGCCAATTTCTGTTTAGCTTTAAAAAGTTAAAGAGACTTTCTCTCTGCATGCCAGGTCATAGTACCCTATCAGATAAGGGCTATTTAGTGACTGTACAAAATCCATTTCAATATTTGAGCCAGTTTAAGATTTCAAGTAATGGCGAGACACTTTTGTAAAATGATCAGCCATTTGAAAGTAGGTTTGAAATTCACAAAAGGCTTCCTTGCAGCATGGTTTTTAAGAAAGCAGCTCCTTAAGTATATTTCAAGGTTGGTCTAAAGATGATGAACCAATTCACAGAAGAGAATTCAAGAATGGAGAAATAAAACTAAATACAGCAAAGTTACAGGGGTCAGTAATTAATGGCAAACAAAGCTGGGTCAGGAACAAAGCCAACACTTCAGAAACATCTTGGTTGATGAAGTGGTAACTAAGCCTTGCCTTTTAGCCTGGGAGGGGCAGGGGCTAGGAATACAAAGCCCAGGGAGGAGACAGACCACTAGATAATTACCATACAATGAAGCCATTGTAGGCAAAAACAGACAAAGTACAAACATGCAGATTTAAGTTGGTTCAGCTTCCAACTTTTCAACTTTAGGATGGTGCAACAGAAATCATGCTTCGGATTTGAATTTTGATCTTTCCCCAAGCTAGCCAGTCACTGGACATTCTCTGGCACTGACTCAACCACTGGAGGTCTTGTACATTATATTATCAAATAGGCTTTGTTAGATGACTTCAGTCACCTGTAAGTCCAGGCAGTGTTCTGAGCACACTTAAGGTAGGCTAGGCTAAGCTAGGATATTTAGTAGGTTTGAGGCTTTAAATGCACTTGTGACTTCCAATATTTTCAACTTAGGCTGGATTTGTCAGGACACAACAGCCCCATCATAAGTCAAAAAAGCATCTAGGGGCTGGGCATGTGGCTCAGTGGTAGAGCGTTCGCCTAGCATGTGCGCAGCCCGGGTTCAAACCTAAGCACCACATAAAAATGCATTGTGTACAACTAAAAGCAAATAAATAAATATTAAAAAAAAAAAAAAAAAAAAGCATCTAAGCTGGGCATGGTGGCGCACGCCTGTAATCCCAGCATTTGGGAGGCTGAGGCAGGAGGATCGCGAGTTCAAAGCCAGCCTCAGCAATGGTGAGGCACTTAGCAACTCAGTGAGACCCTGTCTCTAATAAAATACAAAAAAGGGCTGGGGATGTGGCCCAGTGGTTGAGTGCCCCTGAGTTCAATACCTGGTGCCAAAAAAAAAAAAAAAAAAAAGGCATCTATACTTAGGAGAACTAAGCTGGGAAACTAAGTAGGCAGACAGGGGAAGAAGGGCTGTAAAAGAATTCCTGGAACTCCAACTGAAGAACTCTCCCTGGCCAGACTGAGGGGGAGGAGAGAGGCCTGTTAGACCAGGAGGGACATAAGAGCAAATGTCACAGGAGAACTAGTGAAGTAGGAGCTGAACAGCCACAAAACCAGAGAGAATTTCAGCAGCATGGGAGGGCAGGACCACCCGGGGCCTCCTGGGCTGTGGTATAGAGCTGAGCCTGCCCCGACAGTCCCAGGGAAACAGGACTGGGGACAGGGTCTGCCAGAAGAGGAGGACAAGAGCTGACCAGAGCATGAACCAGTGATGGTGGCAAAAAACAGCAAGGTAGGAGGCATTTACAGGTGAGTAGGGGCCTGTGGGAGGGCCGCCTCGGGCAGTGAGGACCGAGGAGGAGGAAGGCACTCCAGTTTGGGGCTTCCATGATGGGAGATGGGGCCAAGGGAGTAGACCAGGAAAAACAGATGTAGAGGCACTGGGATCTGCGAGTGGCAGCTAGAAAGTCCTGGAGATTCGGGGTAGGGAGAGGCTGGAGGCACAGATATACTCTGGAATCTTACTGGCACACAGTGGGCAGCACCCTGGGGTGTCCAGGAATCACCCAGGGAGGAAACAAGAGAGTACAAGGAACAGCGGGGGCACAGAGGAAGTGGCAGAGCCCAAGGGGGCTGCAGTAGGGAGAGAATGACAATGATTCAACTGGCAAAGAAGAACCAGTGCAGTCCACAGAAGATGGTGCAGAGGGCCTCGGAGGTGGCCAATGGAACCTCAGAGGACATGGCAGCATGTGAGGAAGCAGACAAGGACAGAACCAGCCCCCTCCCAGTCTTCACCATGCAGGACTGGCCACTGGCGGTAAGGAGCAGGGGCAGTCACCTCAGGGACACCTCTCACCCCCAGCCCTGGGTGCGCACTGCAAACCACCAGCACAGAGGACACAGGAACGCTGGCATCCTGGGCTGACCCTGGCGAGCTGGAGGCTGGGTCCTGCAGTAGTGGGAGATGGGAGGTGAGCCAGGATGCGGAGCAGCAGGCTGGGGGAGGGGAGCTCCAGGGGCCAGTGTCTGGGGAGGGGGAGGAGAAGGGAGAATTCTTGGGAGCCAGTGACTCTGAGGGACAGTGGCTGGTGGAAGGACAGATGGCACTGGGTGCTGAGAATCCAGAGGGGCAGGTGGGTGGGAGAACAAAGAAGAAAGAAGGAAGTGGGGCAGGGACAGAGGCACCTGAGCTGACCCCAGGCGCTGTGACGTGCATTGTTCATTTTGTGCTGAAAGGCACCAAAGGTAAGGAGGAAACACTATTTCAGGTGTCCCTTCCCTACCTTTGGACCTAGTCTTTTAAAGGAGCCCATGGCATTGCATGTGGGTCCCACATTCCAAAGGATATTTGAGGAAGTGTGGTTCCCAGGCTCCTCAATGCTACAGGGATGTCCCACTGCAAACAGAGGTGCCCACTCTGATGAGGCAAGGTCAGGGTGTGCCACCCCACCCCACCTTCTGACCCTCTCCTCTGTGTGGGCTTTCAGCCGGTAGACCCACCTGTGGTTTGGGCCCTTCCTGCCTCTGCTACTGAGAGCGGCTTCCTCCTCAGGGCCACATCAGCCCTTCTATTTTCTGCCTTAACCACATGAACAAATCCAGAACTAATAAATCACCTGTGCCGATCATACCTTTCCTGTAGCATTTGCATTTTCTGCTTTTCTGGTTGTTAATTTTATAGCCCTGGGCAATCCGGAGACCTCCTTCTCTACTACAAATTGTGTACCCTGCTTGGGTTCCTCACCATGGTCTCACTGGGACCTTCCTCTTGGTGGAATCCCCAACTCATTCCTTCCACTGAGTCCCAACTCACAAGCGGCCAGGGCTCCAAGAAGATGCCCTTGGGCTGCTTCTGCTTTTTGAAAAAACACAACCCAAGATCAAAGAGATGTCAGATGTTCTGCTGCTTCTAAGGAAACTCACTAGGAGGACCAGGCTGCGGGGATTCAGGCTTCCACCAAGTGCCTTTTAAGTGATGGCATCTGTCAAAGCTATTCTCAGGTTGGAGGACATGAGCAAAATTATTAAGTTTGGCCTTCACTATGATATATCAGTACATTTTAGATAAAATGCATAGCTGCCTATTTTTGCTTTCAAATACTTAGTGAAGGATTCCAAGGGGGAGGGAAGGAATGTTACTGGTGAGACAAATACAAGTTCTGGATTCTAAATCTCAGGCAAGTCAGTTAGGTTTTCTAGGCCTCCATTTCCTCATCTGAAAAATTAAAAAGGCAGTCTATAGAGACCAAAAACTCTATAAAACTGCGAGACCTGTAAACAAGTAAGTCCTAAAAGGGTTGATATAAAGAAATCCCTTGAAAAGATCCAGGGACAGGACAAGGAAAGTACCAACGTTTTGTGGCAAGAATAAACAGCAGTGATTCTTCTACAAGATAAATAACTAATCACCTACTTTGTTTCTAAAGTACTGTTTGGATACAGAATAAAGATCTCAATGTGGAATTTGGTCCTTGGCTCATATAATTTATAGAGTCAATAATATCTGGGAGGATGCCCACATCATTCCATACTCAAATAAGGGTTCTTCTTAGCTAATTATTTTGTAGAATTTCTTCTAGATATGCTCAGATTACCAGCACTGGAGGCTTTCATAGGACTACTTAATATATTCCCTGCTCACTCATCCTAAGAAAAATAGGACCCAGGGTTTGGAGGAAGCAGACTTCCCTTCCTGATCTTAGATAAAAATACCTCAAGAGAGGAAACCTCCCTTGGCCATTACCAAGTCCAGTCTTTGGGGAGTTAGATAAGGTCTGAATTTGACAAGCACAATGTGTGAGGATACATCCTTGAACAGAAAGGAGGAACTTTCTCATTTCCAGTGGGGTTTTCCTGACAGTGCAGGACAGCTCCTGTGGTAAATATGTAGATTTCCTTGTTTTGAGTTCTGGAAAGCACTTATTGAAATGTGCACGAGATAAGACAGCTGAGGGCTAGAATCCAATAAACACCAGAACAAGGCCCTTACCATCTGGGAAGCTTGGGGTGGGGGTGGGGCATTCACTTCTTTCAACATTAACTTCCTTAACTTAAAGAACAACTAAGAACAAAGGAAAAGGGAACAGTTCAAAAAGTGCATGGCAAAGGTCAGCCACTTTACTCACGGGTGGGCTTGACCTCCCAGTTGCAGCAAGGGACAAAGGAGGGGCCTGGCCCCAAGCACAGCCTCACCAATGCAAGCTCCAGACAAATGGGTGCAGCCAACTCTCAGGAGACTCTATCCTGGGGAGCTCACAGCCCCGCATGTGTCCTGGGCACCAGGCCGAGGCAGGTGCAGGTGCAGGCCACTCCAATGCTGACGGACTGATCCACAAACTCTTCCCTCCTATCAGGAAATCTAGAACTCTGCAAAATGCCAATCCCTGCAGGCTGGGGAGGGGAAAACTTTAGGAAATAAAAAAGTGGACATCCTAAACTTTTTTAATTCTCTGGCATCAAATTCTAACAACATCAAATGAAACATTACTGAGGAACTGGATAATATCTACACATATACACGTATATGTGCATATATATATATATATATATATATATATATATATATATATACATATATATGCATTTTATACATACATGGCAATGGGGCATTTAACGAAATTCTTATGGCTATTTTAACCATTTGCTAAATGTGTAGTTGAGTGGCAGTAAGTACAGTCACACTGTTGTATATCATCCATTCCCACAACATTTCATCATCCACATCAGAAACGCTATGCCCACTCTGTAATCCCTCCTTCCTATCCATGGTTACCATCTGTCCCCAATAAATTCAATTTCTCTTGGTACCTCATATAAATGGAATCATTTTGCTATTTGTTGTGTGTCTCACTTATTTAATTCAGTACAGTTGTCATCAAGGTTCATCCATGTTGTATCATGTGTCAGAATTTTTTTTCTGTTGAAGGCTGAATAATATTCCATTGCAGGTATCTGTCATATTGCTTTTTTCATCCATCCTGACAACTAGATCATTTCCCGGAGGCATTTTTTAGACCCCCATCTTCAACTGTGATCTTCAACTAGATCATTTCCCTGATGAATTTTTTAAACCCCATCTTCAACTATAATCTACACTTTGGAACAGCCTCTCAGATTTTCTCTCCCTGAAAATCGCTGGGAACTACACTTCACTTAAATGGTAATTATGCTAATTTTTCATCATAACAGGTAAATCAATACATTTTACTCCTGAATACCCTCTAACATTCCACTTTTAATGGGCCTATCAGACCTTCCCTCTATCCCACACTGAGCAAACATTTTTCCTTCTGCTTCCACTTTCAAAATTGTCACCTTACAGCCACAGACAGGGCTAGCTTATACCAAAGGAAGTAAAAACAAAAGTACCAATAATTTTTTCAAAAAGGCATTTTATCTGAGGCAGTGGCTGGAGAAAGACACACTGGCATTGATAACTGACTGCAGGCCAACTTGAATCTGTAGGGGAAAAACAGTTTACCTGTGGCTCTGGATAACAGAAGCAGCAAATCCCCTCTTCCTTCATTTCAGAATACATGGAAACAGTCGGGGAGCCCCTTTCGACTTGCCTTGGTGTTATCTTGCCAAAGAAGAGAATCTGTTTTCTAGGTGCTAGAGAGAGATTTCCTGGAAGACACTGAGTGCGTTTTAGGGTCTGAATTGAACTTAAAGAACTGAGGGGCTCACATGGGAGAAACTCAGAGCATCCTTCCTCGGCCCTAGAGAAAAGCAGTGAAGACAGGTTTCATCCTGGTGGGTACAATGATCTCATAAAACACAAGGCTGAGAGTCCAACAAAGGGTCTAAAAAGGAACACAAAAAGGAGGAGCCATGCTAGCAACTTACTCTCAAATGGCCCAGGAAAAATAATATGTATATAAACAGACAAAGCAAATGTATCAAAATGTTAACAATCAGTGTGTTGGAGTTCTTTGTACTTCATTTGCAACTTTTAACTTTGAAATTGTCTCCAAGACATAAACTTTGACAAAAAGAAGTCAATCCAGCTTTGCAACTTAATTCAGCTAAGTCTAGAGGCTGGAAATGCTGCTGCTTCTCTGATCTTGGATGAGCAATTGAAGCAACAGGAATATAATGAAGCGGGTGTGGGTTTTGGAGCCAGACATGCTGAAATTCCAATCCAAGCAATGTGAGGCTTTGGGGGAAGTGAACTTGACCTCTCCAAGCCCATTGTGACATCTATAAATTGGGAGTAAAATAGTTCAGGATCATCTCTGAATAGTTCAGTCCATCATTTCTAAATCCTTTAAGCACTTTACACTCCATAAACGTCCCCCTGTTGTTACCAGTACCGCTGGGATTACTGCACTGAACAGCAACAGAGGCCAGAGGGTAAATCCAGGTGAAGCACCAGAGAAAGCATCAGAGAAACAGATTCTCTGGGATGCAGAAGGGGCAGGAAGGTAATAGGGGAGGAATGGGGGGGGGGGGGGGCGTGTGTGGAATGAACTGAAGTGATGGGGAAATGGCATCTGATAAATAAAATAAGGACACAGGGAGCAAAACACAAAATTCTATGGCTTTATGCTACAGGCACTCCTGGCCAACTCAGCAGATCGTTTCAATTCTGACACAATTCTGACAAAATTGTGCTCATGACTTTTGTTCCTACACTTACTGAGTTCCATTACATTTAATCAAGCAGGAGTTTATATAGGTAGAGTACGTTGAGCCCCCAATGTAAGCACATGCGCATTCCAAAGAATTTGCAAAAATCAACAGACCACCAGTTCCTCTAACAAAAGCAAGATTCCCAAAACAGGTGAACATCTCTACCCTCCAGGTCTTGAGACACCTATCATAAAGAAATTTTTTTAACATTTTTTTTTTTTTTTTAGTTGTAGGTAGACACAATACTTTTATTTATTTATGTGGTGCCGAGGATCAAACCCAGAGCCTCACATATGCGAGATGAGTACTCTACTGCTGACCCATAGCCCCACCCCCCATAAAAAATTTTTTGAGTCTTCACTCTCTATGTATTTTTTTATAAATGACATAAATGCATGGTATTGCCAATTCTTACACGAAATATCAACAAGGCTGAGTTTCTTCTTTAGAGAGATGCCCCACCTTGCCTACGGAGGCAACTTCCAAGCTTTTGTCTTCTAGATAGGAATGGGAAGCCTAGCTTTAGCCAGGTCAAGGCAAACTGGCTAAAACAGGCAAAGAAGTACATCTCTATTTTTTTAAAAATATTTATTTGCTTTAGTTGTACACAATGCATGTATTTTTACGTGGTGCTGAGGATCAAACCCAGGTCGCGCATGTGCTAGGCGAGCGCCCTACCGCTGAGCCACATCCCAGCCCCGTACATCTCTATTAAAGCTATTTTATGTTTTGGTGGCACCGGGGATCGAACCCAGGGGTGCTTAACCACTGAGCCATATCCCCAGCCCTTTTCTACATTTTATTTAGAGACAGCGTCTCACTGAGTTGCTTAGGGCCTCACGAAGTTGCTGAGGCTGGCTTTGAACTGGCGATCCTCCTTCCTCTGCTTCCCAAGCTGCTGGGATTACAAGCGAGTGCCACCATACCTGGCTGTATCTATCTCTATTCTTATCTTCACTGGATTTGGAAGTGTGTGGGAAGAAGCACAGCACCCCAACACCCACTTCTTTGAGCAAAGGAGGCAGTGGCTCTTGGAAGCCCCAGGACAGATGGGACGAGTCACTTCCTGAAAACTTCCCATTGCCACTATTCAGGCTGCTTGCTGATTTCTGAGCCAGGTGTTGGGGCCTTAGGGACCATCTCCAAGAGCGAAGATTTGTCCCTCTGCCATGGCCCTGGAATGCTAATTCTCATCAGCTTCCTCTCTGGGGTGAGAGGACACAGCCAGAGAACCAGCCACGAGATGCCAGTGTCTCCCTGCCAGGGGCCCGCCTTCCCAGTGGGAGGATTCCATGGGCCTTCCTAAAACTCATTAGGTGACACCTCTATCAACACTGGACATTAACCAGCCCCCATGTCCTTGAAATAAAGGTGAGGATGACCCCTACCATTCATTCATCCAAAAACAAGTTCTGCTCTGTGCTGGGCCCCAGTCAGCAGTGAAAAAGGCAAGGCCTCCCCACCCCCATGCATGGAGTTTATATTTAGCTCCAGGGGGAGCCATAAACCAATAATTATACAATTATATAGTTAAAATGTGATGAGCGTCAAGAAATCAGCTGCACAGTCAGAGCTAACCTGCCCTACCCACCCCGGGAGTCCAAGAGGACTGCAAGGGCCACTCAGGAGCTAGAGCTTGAGGTCTGCGGGAGGCTAGGGAGAAGGGCCATGCCCTTGGCAATGGACACCTTTAAGGAGGTGAGAACGCTCTGAGAGCAACGGACGAGGCAGGTGTTGTGTGCAAGATGAAACCAGCAGGCTTGAGAGGACACAATTTATTCCTGGGCAGACTTCTGAAAGGTTGTAGTCAGGATGGGTGACAATCACATATGTCCTTATAAAATATCACCTCTCGAGGGGCTGGGTTGTGGCTCAGCGGTAGAGCGCTAAAGCGCTCACCTAGCACATGCACGGCCCTGGGTTCGATCCTCAGCACCACGTAAAAGTAAATTTAAAAAAAGTTTTAAAAATATTGCTGTGTCACAAATCTTTAAAAATAATAATAATAAAATATCACCTCTAGAGGTGCCTTCCCCTCCCCTCCCCCACCCACACGTGCATGTTTCTGAGGCCTCAGCCCTGTCCCAGGGTCTGCAATTGTCTGTTTTCCTGTCTGGACTAACTGAAACTCCTATCTATCTTTCTTAGTCCGACAGAAAGAGAACTGAGAATTGCACCCTCTGTCTGACCTTAAAGGAATTCAAGAGGCTAGGAGACTGGCGCTGTGACAAAGTCCAGTAATTGTGACACCGTAGACGGGTGGTGGTTCTCAAACTGAGCAGACTCCTGTGGGGGGCTTTTTGAAGGAGATTGCTGGGGTTTGCTCCCAGCATGCAGCCGGTCAGGGCAGGGGGGTCTCTACCAGGGGTCAGGAGCTGTTGGACACTGCTGGTCCGGGCCCCACTCGAAGACTTGGTGACCCCCTGCCCCACAAGGCAGTCAGCTTGCAGAAAAAAACCCAAACCCGGGACATTAGTGCAGCAAGAAACTGTACCAGAATCTGTATCTTGGATCTCAAAGCCAACCTGCAAAAACAGATTTTCTTGAGTGAGCGAATCTGCCTGGCTTTTACACCTAGAAATCGGCCTCGCGCTGGGTCCCCCTGAGGAGCCTTGGCAGCCAGTCGGGCACAGATTTCTCGAATCCCCAAGCTTTCAAAGTGGGAAATGTTGCAGAATGCACCAGTCACAGCTACAGGACTCCAGAATAGTGACACTGGGTGGCAAAGACAACTTCTGCAGCACATCAGACTGCAATCTGCTGCACCGCGAGCCTGACGGCCCAGTGCCCACATCCACAGCCCATGTTCCTCCACAGGGGCCTAAGCCCCGCACAGCAGGAGAAAAACAGCAAAGAGCACACGTGGCCACAGGCCACATGATCTTGCACAGGGCCCTGTCAAATGCCAGGCATTTCTTGGTGCGTGGGCAGATACCAATTCACCAATTTCCTAAATTGCTAATCAGATAATTGCTGCAATAGTTAATTCTGAAGCCATTCTACATTTGAACAAACAAAATAGAAAATAATTAGACCAAAACAATCGCATTGGTTTAAAAGCACACTAATGGACAAAATTGGTTTATTCAAATTTGTTTCAACATTCATCAGAACGCTTGCTGGTCAATTTGCTTAATGACTGCTCACTTTTCTCTTAATTTTTCTGGGGTGACATTCACTTAGAGCAATACATTAAGCCTGTTTCCCTTTTGCAAAGAATTCTTAATGAGCAGCCCCATGCGCAAAATGAGCTCTTCACAATCTCTTTGTAGAAAACAAGAGGAAACATTGGAAAATGATCTTTTGTGTTCTACAGAATTTAAAAAAAAAAAAAAAAAAAAAAAAATTCCAATATGTCCATTGAGAAAGTTTTACTTCTTCCTTACATAGTTTTGGAATAATGGCCATGCCTAAAAGTGTGTGTGTATGGCAGGCAGGAGGTGTAAAATTATAATCTTTCAGTTAGGTAATCAAAATCAGTGGGCAACTGGAAAAAAACTCAAGTTGGAGGAAGGAAATTTAATATTTTTGGAAATCTATATTAATATTATGTCAAGCCCTGGTCGTATTTTTTTTTCCAATGACTATAATTAGAGATATGCAAATTCTTCACTGGGGAAAAAAGCTGAGAGGAAAATGCACCTAATTAAGTAATGATGTTATCTTTATTAGATGGTATTAAAAGAATACATGTGGTTTAATGCTTTCAAAACCAAAAACAGCACTACCTCTTTCAGAACTTAAGGAATCTTATACCAAACAAATAATGGCAAAAGGGTGTCTCTTCCTATAAATTTTGCTCAGAAACAACAGCTTAGCAATGAGCTTCCTGGTGCTTGCATGATTTCAACCTTATGTTTGCATAAACAGTAAGCTTAGAAAGCCAATGTCGGGACGGCATAGTGTTCATTTCCATACTAATCAGTTTCCAGATAGTTTACAACTGCTAACTTCTGTCACTGCAACAAATTTTTAATAACTTAATTTTGAAAGAAAATTTTTTTTTTTTTTTTAAGCAGCTCCCAGTGACTTAATAGTCCCCTTTGGTCTAGCTTTGGTAGACCCAAAGGTCAAAACAGTTATGGTTCAAAAGTCAATATAGATTCTGGGAAGGTGGTAGAGGCTGCCAGGTGGAAGAACACTTGTTGAAGTTCCTCAACCATAAAAATGGGCAAATAGAACAGAATCAAAAATGACAGAGAACATCTATAACAACAGGAAATGATAAGGTATCCCAGGAACCCCAAACATGAGATGGAAACAAATTACCCGTAGCTATAAGGATTACCATCAGCTACTCCCTGGAAAGCTCAGAGACCCTTCTGAGCATGCCCACAGGGACTGGGAGAGGACTTTGCAGGTTCCAATCTCATCAGTGAGCACAGAGGGCACTGGGGTGCATTTGTGTCCAATGTGCTGGAATATTCTGGAATGGAGAAATTCTGGGCCCCATAAACTAATAACCCAGGACAGAGACCCTCTCTGAGAGAAAATGCATGCAGGGGATGGAATCTAAGAAAAGTGCAACAGGGGTTGAAAGGAAGAAAGGTCCAGCTGAGTGGGAAGTGGGCATAAGGAGAGAAAAGACAGTAGGATCAGGAAGCAGAGTCCATATTTTACTGCTTCATGAATATCATATCAGTGGATCGCCCTGATGCTAGAAAAGCCACACTGGCCCAACCCTCCCAAAGCACAGGAAAACTCGGGGGGGGGGGGGTGACTGAGAATTACAGCTGAATTCCAATAGCTATTTTAAGAAAAACTAAAGAGCCAAATGAGATCCCCGAGAGGAACAATATGATCGTGCCAGAAAGATGCAAAATAAAACTACAACTTAATAGTTCAAAATGGGCAAAATGAAATTAAGCAAATGAAAGAGACTATAAAATCTAGCAACTATCAGGATTTTTAAAACTCAAAGGAGTTGACTGGAGAAAAATGGACATTTCAGAAGGGAGGCAAAATAATTAAAAATTAGAAGTAAAATAATCTCAGAAAGGAAGGATAAAGAGAACATAAGAACAAACAAAAACGAACAGTGCGCCTTAAATGGTCTAGAAGATGGGAAAGATTATTCTTTAATTCAGACAAATTATAAAGGGACTAAAAGAATTTAAGAGAAAGTGACGGCTATGGAAGACAGGCAAAGAAGACCTAACATACACATAATGGGAGTTCCCAAGCCAACACAGAACAGAAGGAACAGCCAATGCTATTTAAGAAGTATCTGTAGTGTGGAAGAGGGAGAATAAAAAGAACCCTTGAGATTTCATATTAAAGAAACATACCATGTGAGGGGGGATCAACGCAGAGCTGCTAATACTATAAAATGGCTGGACTTCAAGGAAAAAAAAGGTAAAAGGATTCTTTGGGTATCCAGGCACACATACTGGGTCAAATGTGCAGGAAACATCTGATTAGCATGAGACTTTGAAGATACTTTGCAACAAAAGACATTACAGTAAAATAGTAAAGCTACCTGAGCAAAGATAAAATGGGCCAAGGATATTTTTTATCAGCTACCCTGACCTTTAAGTATAAAGTCTACAGGCAGGCAGCCGTGACCGCGTAATTCAGGAAACACTTCCCATGGGTGCCTCTTGAGGCATGTGCTACAGGAAGACTGCAGAAAGGAAGGGCAGACAAGGCTGGTGGCCAGCATTAAGTACACATTTACCTGAGAACTAGGACTATATGAAGTATGCACCAACACAGCAGTTTTGGTAGGGCCACCAGAAAAAAGGGGAAAGCCGTGAAGTTCTGAAAACAGCAATGTTCATAGATTCAAGCTGGACTCAAGGAAGATATTTCTTGAAATCCCCAGCTTCAGGGAGAAAAGATCAGGCCACCAACTAATTTAAATGTTACAGTTGAAAACCAATAGAAACTAACCCTGCAAGAATGGATAACAGGCCAGGCGCAGTGGTACATGCCTGTAACCCTAGAACTTGGGAGGCTGACGCAGGAGGATCACGAGTTCAAAGCCAACCTCAGCAATGGCAAGGCACTTAGCAACTCAGTGAGACTCTGTCTCTAAATAAAATACAAAAAAGGGCTAGGGATGTGGCCCAGTGGTCCAGTGCCCCTGAGTTCAATCCCCGGTACCAAAAAAAAAAAAAAAAAAAGAAGAATGGATAATGGTGTTATATAAAGGTATCCGTATAAAGAAAAAAAAAATCAAATTTTAGATCAAAAATACAAAATTTTGCAAATGTCCAAAGGTATGCGAGAGAGAGCGCACTAGGGAGAAACAGAGAAAGAAAAAATGAATGAATAGAAGAACATACCCCTATCCAGGACTCTTGTTTAAAAAAAAAATACAATAAATAAAGATCAAATCTCTAAATCAACAATTTACAGGAAATGCAGGGAATAGAACATGTTAATTACCACAGGAATGCAATCAGCATAATTCAGACTGAAAAACCACAGAGAACACATCCAAGCCTACAGATAAGAAATGGCATAAAGGACATATCAACCAATTGGAATGCATGCATCTTTCTTGATTTCTTTTATTAATATATTTGTTTACACTTCCATGTTTGTTTTCCATATGGGAAATGTGTACATTAGATCCTTGATGACACAGTAGAGTTACACTGATTTGGAAGAACGTGATGCTGACAGCATCGTTACACTTAGAAAAGGGAGTCTATATTTTAGAGCTACACGCTGAAAACATTGACAGATGACATGGGGCAAGATAATGGGAGGGTGGCGGTAGAGGCAAAGCAGAAGCTGGCATTGTGGCCCTGAGGGTTCATGGCACTGTTCTGTCTGAAATGCTCCCATAATAAAAATACTGATTTTAAGCTGGGCGCTGTGGTGCACACCTATAATCCCAGTGGCTCTGGAGGCTGAGGCAGGAGGATGGAGAGTTCAAAGCCAACCTCAGCAAAAGTGAGGCGCTAAGCAACTCAGTGAGATATTGTCTCTAAATAAAATACAAAATAGGGCTGGGAATGTGGCTCAGTGGTAAAGTACCCCTGAGTTCAATCCCTAGCACACCCCTCAAAATAAAAACTGATTTTGTAAAAGTTGATATGAGGCTCAGCTCCTCCATGTTGAAACACAATGGCTGGTAATAGGTTTTCAAATTACTCAGAGAGTAGCTTAGGAATCATAGGCTCAGGCTGGGGTTGTAGCTCAGTGGTAGAGCACTTGTCTAGCATGTATCAGGTACTGGATTCGATTCTCAGCACAGCATATAAATAAATAAAATACACGTCCATGACAGCTAAAAAAATTATATTAAATCATAGTCTCCCTACTGCTTCTTAAAACTTGTTTATCCTCACCTACTCAACTGGTAGCACATCTTGATCACAGTTGATCCTGGTGAATTTTAACTTCATCCATTTCAATACAGGCCCTGAAATCCTTACCCAAAACAACAGGTACTGACCAGTGTAATGATTATATTAGATAAAAGGGACTGTCAAACCTGAAGCAACTACCAGTCTTCATTAATTACTTAAGTACCCATCTGTGCATCTCTGAAGCTGGTAGCTTCATCAAAATTTTTAAATGACACCTTTTCTATACTTCAACCCAAACTGTGGTCATTGGGGATGCCATCTTGCCCAAACTCAAGATGCTATCACTTTCTGTCCCTAGACAGGAAGGAATCCAAGACAGAGGCTAAGTATTGAAACTAACACCACCAGAGCAGCAAGAGCCTACCTACTCCAGTGTCAAGAACCGACAGGGAAAAACTTCCCATCCTGAGTCCTTCCCACAAGGTCAATTCTTACCCTGGGAGTCCATCTTTTGAAACTGAAGAGCTTGCCACTTCATGGGCCTCTGAAAAGCCATCCTAAGGCTAAGATGCAAAACTCAGATGTTGTTCCCTCTAATGTCCCCTTTCAGAGGCACCTCACCCAGACCAGCGACAGCACTGGGAAAGTTGAAACTCAGTGCAGGTAGGACTCATGGTGGCTAAACGGTGCTTCGTCAAAAGTGTCATCAGCAGCCTAACACAGTTACTATTGAAACCATGTTCTTCACATTCACAAGATAAAAGAACTTTCTGTCCTTCAAGAGATTACAAAAGCACCCAGCTCAGATCCCTGAAGCACCTCTCAGCTGTCAAAGAGCATTCAGGTACCTTCTGGAAAAATGGAAAAAGTTCCAAACCTCAGACTGACAACGCACCTTGGCACAAGGAGGCTCCCCAAAGCCCTGAAAGGGAGGACTTTCCTGCTGCCTCAATCCCTCTCGAAGCCCTTCACCAGGACCACCTGTGATCAAAACGTGCTCTGAAGTCACTAAGGCTGGAGTGGTGCAAGGCTGGGACATCAGTCAATCAAAGCTCAGCTTTCCCAGGGAGGGCAGGGCTGGTGGCACTAGTGACAGACACTCAGAAAGCTACCCCTTCTGGGCCCTCCCAGTCTCCCCTCACCCCCCAAATCAATCTCCTTTTTCTGCTCTCCTCGTTGCATTCTCTGGCCTTCCTTCTCCTCCCCCACGACCCAGCCCCTCTGCCCTTCTAAGTAACCTTGGCTTCCTCTGCTTTCTCCCTTCATTGACCACACTATGGGAGCTGAAATAAATCTGAATTAAACTGCTTTCTCTAAGGAACTCTCAACTTCCTTCCCTACTCTTTCTTTCTTTATGCACTCTTGGATCTAAGATCTTGAAAGAAAAAAAAAAAAAATTCACTAAAGCATAAGGCCCAGGAGGAACAAGGATTTGGGCTCTATCCCCACCCAGTGCATTTCAGTAATTACGTGTGAATAAACCTGTGGGTTTCTTCACAGGGTCAGCTTGGAGACACCACAGAATGAGCTGTCCCCAGGTCACACCTACTCTTGCAGGTGTCTGTCCTGTGCTGTGTGGACAGAGAAGCCTGCTAGCCTGCATCCGTTCCCACGGTCAGCCTCCCTCTTTGAAAGGTAGTGGCTCTAAAACTGGGATGATCATTTTAAAGAATATCCCCTGAAAATGCTGGAATGTAAATTAGGCAACACATTCAGATCCACCCAAAAAAAAAAAACCCTCACAAACCCTTCCACATATGCTAGTTTACTTTTAAAAAAGGGGGGGGGGGGTGGAGGAGTTCTCTTTTATCTAAGTGAAGCTTTTGATTCAGCTAAAAACTCATCTACTATTTCCCCGTAATAGATAGAGACGTTACGAAAAAAAACAGAAAAACATTTGAGTATCTCAACGAGACATTCTCATTGGCTATCTTAATGACCTATTTTAGATGTAAAATACTGTTTTAATTTAACAATGACAAAAAAGAAATCTGGAAAAACCAGTCCATGCAGTGTTTTACCAGCCAACTAAATATCACCCATTTCTTAAATTGAAAATCTTTCCAAGGTACATCAGCCGTTAAGGGGGGAAATCTACATTGTGAAAATTAGGATGGAAATGCATTTAAAATATCTTACAAGCTAAAAATTGTATTGCTTTAGAAGTGCCCATATTGCCTTTATTCCAACTAAAATTCTCAGATTTTTTTTTTTTTTTTAACAGTCTCATTTTCTTTTCAAACATACACTGGTCACACACAGTAACAGCCAGCACCACCAGCTACCTGCCACACCTCTAAAATCTCCAGTAAATACTATTTTCAGAAGCCAGTATCTACAAGGATTCCTTTCCACATATACTTCCTTCCAATAAAAAGACACATTCACTTTGGAAGTTCTTTGTGATGACATCCTTTGTTCTCAGCTCTGTCAAGCAATTCCTGTGCTTCAGAGTATCCAGGGGCTATTATATGCAAATTACTGGAAGTCCCAGTTTGTTTAGAAATTTTTTTTTTAACATCTTTTGAAACAGAATCTGAGTCACCTGGGGCAACCCCAAATGAAGCTGGACCTTTAGTCTCAATAAATAACTCAAAGACAAAAAGTAAAGGAATCAGGGTTTCTCCTCTTTTGTATTTGCATCTTTTTTCCCCCTACATGGTCAAAACCAAGGCATTCCCAGACTATTGTCATCCATTACACCCTTCCTTAGGGGACAGAACTCTGCCCAATACAAACAGGCACCTCCTCCTCCCAACACTCCCTGTTGGGGAGGGCAACCACTAGTGTTACTTGATGGAACTTAGAGCAGCTGATTTGTTTAAACAATTTGATATGCTATGCAATTTGGCTCATCACCAAAAGGCTTGTCACCTTAAAGCCGCAACATCTCCTCACAATTGGACGGCTGTTAGTCATCATACACAGTCGATCCTAAAGGGCTCCATTGGATGGCTGGTTAGCCAATGACAGGTAAGATCCCCAGAGGGGGACAACCTAAAACAGGCACAGTTGCACGGGACAGTCTCATGTGGCCGACATATCAACCTAAGACAGGAGTCAAGGGCACAGCCTTGATTATCCGATGACGGGTAAGAATGTTGGTTGCACATAGACGTCCTAGAGCATCCCCTCTTTTAAAACAAAAGAGGGGAAATGCAGGAGCCCTGTTTGGGGAGATGGCTTGAATTGCGGTTGACTATGGGCCACAGAGATTTGGGCATTGTCGCCTTCCGTAGTCTCACGGGACTTGGCCCGGGATCTCGAGTGACTTGGCCGAGATTGCTGATCGGGTCAGCGCCATTTTGGTGGCGTGTGCGGCACGTGTTAGTCGTTGTTAGAGCCAGAGAGAAAAGTTATCAGAATAAAAAGCTGTTTGTCTCCAGTTTGCCTCTGAACTTCTTCCCGCGGCTTCGTTGCTCCAAGCGGCCATCGCTTCAGGCAACAACACACTAGGACCCCACCACCGCTGCCCCCAAGGCAAGATGGCCTGGGCAATCAGGAACAAAATACAAAGTGTCCCAGCCCACACAAGACCCTTATCAAGGCTTGGGGGCCTTCCTGTTGCTGTGCTTGAAGGGATGAATTGACATAAATAAGGCTTTTAAAGCCTGCTACATACTACATTAATCATTTTATTAAAGATTTAAAAATCTATTAATAAAAAAATTTAAAAATCTATTAATAAAACCAGAGGTGATCTATCACCACAATCATGTATCAAGACCAGAAATCTTTCTAATCTGGGCTGGGGCTGGGGATAGAAGGTAGGAAAGAAGAGGAGCATAATTAGCCCTGGACTTAAAAAACTCAGAACATCTTCATGCAGAATCTGCACTGTACATGCAACCTATGTAATTATGTGCAAAAGTGAGATGCATGCTTCTCCATTTTTTAAAGTTATTTCTCTGAATAGGCAACTACTCCACCAGATTACATTCATGAAAATCTCATCCCATAACAACACTGCAGGAAATATCTCAATTACTGAAAAATAAAAATCCAGTCTTGCCTTGTGTAACACTCTCTCCAGAAAGTCTTTCTATGGGAGCCTTCCTGCTAACTCTCACCCTCTGTCTGCTCATCACCTTGCCCCCATCCCATCCCACTCTTCAAGATTTCTCTCAGGTCCCATCACCTCCTTTCAATGAGCCATTCCACTCAAGAAGAGATACCTGCACCCTCAAATTCCAGGGCAATGAACAGCACCAGACCGTTAGCTAAATCTTATTACCAATGGTGTCACATTGGTGTCTACCAAGCTTGGGGATCCTCCCATAGATCCTAGCCCATCTTGAGCATGGCCATGTGTTTTGATGACACAGGTAAAACCGTGTCATCAACCAGAGGCTGCTGAATTGCAATTTCGTTTCCACCATCTTCCCCCACTGGAGGCTGGCTGATCTAATGCATGTCATTGAACCATGACCATGAAATGACCAAAGGGAAAGAACAGATGGGAAGGAAGTGAGAGTGGTGGGTCAACCACAGAGAGAATGACCCACCTCTGAGCAATCAAGGGAAAAGACCTACTGGCGCATCCTCCATCCTCTTCATCCTGACAGACTGTCCCACCTGGATGCAGCCTTGGGTCATCCCACGGTGCACACAACATTCTCCAGTTAGCACTAAACAACCGATCATTCCTTGTTTGAATGATCAATTCCTGTAGACCTCAAACTTCCTTTTACCTCTCTTTGACACTCAGTTTAAGCTATTGCAGTGCACAATGTATTCTGTGGTTAGATTCCCCCATCTCAAAAGGCCAATAACCTATTTTTAGGCTGTAGGTTCTATATTGGCTATTTTCAATATAGCCAAAAATTGTGAGAGTCAACCCAGCATTTTTGAGCCAAGGGAGTGAGGCAAGAAAAACAGATGGTTATTTTCTCATTTCTAAATTATTTAGAAAGGATTTCAGACAGGCCCTTGAAAGGTCATCAAAGCAATTGAGTTGGGCAGGACCTCACAGTTTCAAAATGACAATTACTTGGCTTTCCTCATATCTCCAATGAAGACCCTATAACCAGCTCTAGCAGTGGAAGGAGGTCATTTCCAACCCTTCCAATTAAAGAATTTTTTCCTGGGGGTGTGTGGGGAACAAGATTTCCTTCTGGGACAGTGTTCTTGCCTCTGCCCCATCTTCCGTCACACACTAGAACTATTTGAAGACTCTCATTCACTAAACCTTCCCGCACCTTATCTTCTCCAGGCTTATTAAATCCCATTTCTTTAAGTTGTCTTCAAAAGACCTATTTCGCAGTTGGTGCAGTGGCATATGCCTGTAATCCTAGCACTTAGGAGGCTGAGGCAGGAGGATCACGAGCAAGTTCAAAGCCAGCCTCAGCAATGAGGCTGGCACTTAGCAACTCAGTGAGACCCTGTCTCTAATAAAATACAAAAAAAAGAGAGGGAAAAAAAAAAAAAGCCGGGCGTGGTGGCGCACGCCTGTAATCCCAGCACTTTGGGAGGCTGAGGCAGGAGGATCGCGAGTTCAAAGCCAGCCTCAGCAATGGCGAGGCACTTAGTAACTCAGTGAGACCCTGTCTCTAATAAAATACAAAAAAAGGGCTGGGGATGTGATCCAGTGGTCGAGTGCCCCTGAGTTCAATCCCCAGTACCAAAAAAAAAAAGGCTGGGCGGGGATGTGGCCCAGTAGTCAGGTGCCCAAGTTCAATCCCTGGTACCAAAAAAAAAAAAAAGACCTATTTCCCAAAGCTCTCATGACTCTATGTCCTCCTTGACACCCAAACGTCCATTTTATTCTATAAGAAAAAAAAAAAACACCTTTCCAAAAAAGTTCTCATGCAAAGGAAAAAATACAAGATGGCCTTCCCACTATACTTCTTTCCACAAAAATGATTCTTGTCATGATTGGTATACACTTAAGGACTATCATTTATAATCCCCAGATCTTACATAGAGCCAGGTTCTGTGACTTTGGGGTTTTATTTCTCACATGGACCTGACCCTGAGAGTTTCACCTGTGTCCACCATACTGTCTGGGAGATTACACCAACAGAGCCCACGAACATTCAATGAACAAATCCAACAGCACTTTCCCTGGCGACAAAAGGCTACCCACTTCTTGGCTTTATCTCCACCGATCCCACAGCTCACCATTACTCTGCCACCCATAACTTGTGCTCTCCTTCCCCTCAGCGTCACCAGAGCCTGGCACATAGAAGGAACCTGGAAATACACCCAGCAGATGAGTCCATTATTTTCCTCGAGTTTCTTAGGTGGTCTCCTTTCTTTCCAGAGCCTGCACCTAACACCCAGGCCTCCATGCCTCCCACCAGACACAGTGTGCAGAGCCTGACTGACTGTCCTTCTGCCCAGGTCCCCGCCAGCACAAAGGGATCAGATTTCATGTTAGCCATCCAAAAGAAGCCCCCTCCAGAACTTTCTCTTAGATACATGTATGCCAATGCTCATAGGAGCAGTCTTCACAATCACCAACAGGTGGAACTAACCTGCTCATGAACTCTGTTCATCGATGGATGAACAGAGGCGCAAAATGTGGTATGTACACACAGTGGAATACTATTCGGCCTTTAAAGAGAAGGAAACTCTGACCTCATACCCCAGGTGGTTCTTGAGGAGCTTACACTAATTAAAATAAACCAGTTAGAAAAAGATAAATACTGTACAATTTCACTTCTACTAGGTATCTAGTATCGCCAAATTCAGAGACAGAGTATAGCACGAGGGGGGAGGAGGAACTGTTCTTTAAAGGATACAGAGTTTCAATTTTGCAAGACAAGGTGTTCTGGAGATGGGTTGCTCAACCATGCAAATGTACTTAAGGCTGCAGAACTTTACACTTAAAAATGACTAAAAGATAAAATTTGGGGGGTGTGCATTTTACCAAAATTTTTAAAATTAAAAAGAAAAAGAATCTTCCTGAGTCTAGACTGAACACAGCAAGGGACTGTCCCAAGGTTGAGGACAGGACTTGGCATTGCATGTCCCAAACGGTGTGACTGTGAGGCCGGCTGCAGAGTGTGCTTCGCTGCACAGAAAGGTGGAGCAGGAGACCCTGGACTAGTGACCCCGCTCCTGGGTCAAGTTCACCTTGGCATGGACTTCAAAGCCTTCTTCATAATCTGGGCCAAATTCAACACTAAATATACCGGACTCCAAATTCAACACTAAATATACCGGACTCCACCGCTCCTAAAGGCCAATCAGGAGTCAACCTTTCCAGCCTTTCCCCTCCAATTCCTGACCCCCAGCCATCTCTCCAAATCAAAGGTCTGATGAGACCTTAATGTGACTTGCTCTACGTTTCTGTGGCTTTTACCAATTGAAGCTCTAACTACGGACACGCTACTGCTTCCTTTAAGGTGCAGAAATTAATCTCAAATACTACCTCCCACATGGACACTTGTATTGATGTGTGGTCTCTATTAACACCTGCCAAGACTCAAGCATCTCCCTTTAAAATCCCATCCAAAGCCCTTCCCACCTATGCCACCAAGTCACTGTGCACCTGACCCCTAACTCTAGCAGATACCTGTGGTCCCTGGAAGGACCTGGGCTCAGGATTGAAAAGGTTTCATGAAACTGAATTTGAAATGGTTAATGAGCATTTATTATGTTCAAAATGTACCTCAATTGCTGGTGAACAGGAGAGTCATTAAAGCAATATCTACTGGGCACCCAAGTGTGCCTGAGCCAGTCCGGCTCAGTCTCTGCACCCTGGGAGAGCAGCCAAGGACAAGCACCTCACTCTCCTAATGTCTTCAAAGCCATTTCTATAAGGGAACAAGGTTCAGAACCCTAGATGAGTTAACCATCTGAAGAAAATGGTATTTACACACTTTCTCTCCCCCCAATTTTATCCCCACACTCTCTATCCCCTTTGGTGGAAAGTTAGCTGAACAAATAAAAAGTTAGAGCACAACATCACTAACTCTGAGCTTTGGAAAAGCTAGGTGTAAATTTCATAGCAACACCAAAAAACAAACAAAAAACACCCTAGGTGATCTGGTTTTACACCATTTCCAGATGTTTTCTAGGAGACACAGCCTGAAAGAGGAACCTACGGGCATCAGCCTCACAGTGGAGTCTACCCACTTCCTCTTCAAGGAGCTCCAAGCCTAGCAGGTCACCTGCAGAATCTCACCCAGTCCCTGCAGGAGCCCGATGCCGCCCTCCCCATTCCACAGCTGAGAAAATGAAGCCTTGGGGGGGGGGGGTGGTTAAGCATCTGGTCCCAGATGGCACAGCCAGAGACAGGGCAGAAGTAGGATCGAAAACCCAGGCAGTCGATTTCAGAAACCAAGCTCTGAACTCTGATGCCACATGCCCCGAATGATGATTTAGCTTCAATCTTAAAATTCTGCAAAACTGGTGAAAACCTAGCTGTCAGGGCATGCATCAGAAGATAGATCTAAGAAAAGAACGGCAAGACCAAAACGCAAGTCTGCAGGGTAAAGCCCGAGAGGAACGGGGAAATTATCGGGTACGGATATTTTTGTTGGTGGATTCTTCCTGGTGGGAGGGGGGAGTCTTAAGATCTGTTCAATCTCAGACCAGTAACTGCCAACTGATAACATCAACAGCTATATAAAACTCAACTGTTATATCAAAAGTATATAAAATGCAAGACAAAAATTAAAAGTTTATTTCATTTTAGAAGCTGTCAGGTTAGTAGTTACTGGCACCAATATGGAAGGATCCATAAAGGGAAATAATCAAATTCTACCTACTAGCGGAATTCCTTCATTGATCAGATGCATCTGCCATTCCAGACCCAGTGCCAGGCACTTTTACAAGAACGTCTCACCTTTAGGGCAGCCATTTATTAAGAGTAGGCACTACTGCCATCTTGGATCGAATTCCTTCTCTACGGATAATAACTATGGCTAACATATATTTAGCATGTACTATGAGCCACCACTCTCAAAACTTTATATGTAGCAATACATTTGCTGGCACAGAAAGGTTAAGTAATTCATCCAAAGTTACACAGCAAGTAAGTGGTAAAACTAGCATAAAACAATGAATTCCGAAAGGTTAAACAACTTGTTCCAAGGCTCCAGCCCTGAGCTGCCAGACTGATGCAAGACCCGCTGCCCGTCTACTGGCGCCTGCCTGATCCTGCTTACATTCACCAGGACCCAGTGCAAAATGTCCAAGGGCTGGCAGTAGAGAGCAACAGAGTCTAAAGCAACCACAAAGGTATAGGTCCTACTCTAAGGGGCCACTCTGCAATTGTCAAGGAGAGAGAGAAATGGAAACCTTGATAAAAATCCTCTAGATTGGCAATGTTGGTTGTTTTTTGTTTTTTTTTTTTTTTTTTGATTTTGTACTGGGTATTGAACCAGGGGTGTTTTACTAATGAGCTACATCTCAGTCCTTTTTATTCTGAGAGTCTAAGTGGCTGAGGCTGGCCTCAAACTTCCTATCCTCCTGTCTCAGCCTCCTAAATTGCTGAGATTAAAGGCATGTACCCCTGTACCTGGATGTCTCAATGTTTTCTTTTCTTTTAATATTTATTTATTTACTTCTAGTTGTACACAATGCACTTATTTTTACATGGTGCTGAGGATCGAACCCGGGCTGTACACACGCCAGGCGAGTGCTCTACCGCTGAGCCACAACCCCAGCCCCTCAATGTTTTCTTAAAAAGCATCCTGTGAGCTAAACAAATATGCCCACAGGCCATTGGCTTAAAACTGCTCTTTACCAAGTGGCATTTCAAGTCAAAAAATGAACTGTATAGCCGGACGCAGTGGTGCACACCTGTAATCCCAGCACTTTGGGAGGCTGAGGCAGGAGGATCAAGAGTTCAAAGCCAGCCTCAGCAATGGCGAGGCACTTAGCAACTCAGTGAGACCCTGTCTCTAATAAAATACAAAAAAGGGCTGGGGATGTGGCCCAGTGGTCAAGTGCCCCCGAGTTCAATCCCTGGTACAAAAAAAAAAAAAAAAAAAAAATGAACTGTATGATCATGTCCCAAAATGTCAGAAATCAGAGCCACTAGTCCAGGCTCACTACAAGTCCTCTCTACTTTCAACAAAGATTTGCAATGGATTTGCTTTCGATTCAAACTTTTGCCTCTGCTAATTCCCTTCCAAGTCCCTCCTCACTCTGGATTTGCAGCCGTGAAAATATCTATTCGAGTTACTGAAACTGCATATGAAATTTAGCATATTTGGATTCCTGCAAATGTCTTTTAATCCCACTTTCAAAAAGTTACCACACATGAATGCAGCAAAATAAAGCACTTCCCACATCCTCGCCTGCCAACTCTTAAACTAAATTCATTCTGCAAAAATAAAATGCTGCTGCAGCACCGACCGACCGCTACTTCTAAGGGGTCCAGCGCTGCGGTCCAGCTCTAAGAATTCCGCTCAGGACACCAGGGCTCATTTGCCTCATTTCCTCCTGTCCTTCTTTAATCAGCTGGAGGAGACGTGAGGAAATGAGTCAAAATCCTAAGGGTAACTTCGAACGGCTGTCAACAACAGCAACAAAACACATCACCACAACAACATCTGCACAGAAATGTGCTACCAGGGAAGCCCAGAAAATACCTGGCACATTCTTGGTGAGAACTTCTTCTGAAAGAAGAAAGGCATGAGTGGTAAATTGTCATTTTCTCTCATCGGGCTCCTTCGGGGTATCAGCCACCATTGGGGGCTTTCTCTTTCACAAGTATGGACGAGTAGAGAAGGCTAAAAGCATTTTTATTTTGGGAGTGGGAGACGGATTTCAACTGACTTAATCGTTTTAGACAGAGCATATTTTCCATTCTGAGGGACCCTAACTGAAATGGAACAGTTAACCCCTCAAGCTCTCAAACCACAGGGTCAAACACCTCCCCTGTGGAGAGCTATAAATGAAACCTCCCAGAGTAAATATTTCCCTTAAAATGAGAACACTCTAACTCAAATGCTACACGACAGGTAATCCAAGGCTTTCTTCATCAGAACTGGTCATCCTATATTCCCAGACCCTCTAACAACACCTGGTACATAGTAAGCGCTCATTAAACACGTTGGCACTAATCTTAATTTACAACAGATTCTGGCAAGCCGTGTAAATGGATACGCAGTCAAGCATATGGAGCTGATCTCAGGCTCCTCCACTGTTGGGATTATTTTAGGCAAACTGACTTATCCTCAGTCAGTTTCTCCAGTTGTAAAATAGTAGGGGCAGAAATGGTACTACCTCCTAGGCTTGAGCTATGGGACTGCCTGCCCAGGGCATGGGACACAGTTTCCAATCACAGAACAACAACTAGGTACAATGCACATGTAATATGACATTTAAAGCACACCAGAAAGCATGTTGCAAAAGCACAGCATCAATGATTTATAAAGTCACAGGGAAAAAAGGTGTGTGGATGGATGGGAAAGACAAAAACCAGGAAAGGCAAATTGTCTGGATCCCTTTACAAAATGATATTATGGCTGGCAGGAAAATAATCCAGAATGCCTTATGCCCAGGTGTGAGGGTGACTCCAGCTCACACCTGCAGGAACAGGGGAGGTCTGATTCACTAGAGCCTGCAGGTTCATCCTGTTGGGCACTGAGAGCTGTAAACTTGATTGGGGGGGGGGGGGGTCAAAGAACAATGTAGGAGAGCTTGTGGGATTTGAATGCAAGCAACATTAACCACAGTTCCCTGCTTAGCCAGGGACAGAGCAGTAGGGCCAAAAGGTCCCTGTAACCAGGAGAGGCAGGGAATTTCACAGAAGCAGGAAGTGACCAGGGAACCAGTTAAGAATGCCAAGTCTACACTCCTAACAGTGAGGAGCGTTCTGGATGGGAAAGAGCAGGAGCACTCTGGAGGAGACTGAACTCCCCAGAACGTACATGACCCACCCAAAGGCACAGGAGCAGTGAACGGCAGAGAAAAGGAAGCAAGACCTGGAGGGGCAGAGCCAGATTGGGAGCTACACCACGCTGCTCCCCAGGAGACAGACCTTAAAATTCCCTTTGCCAGCCCGCAGGGTGGCCCAGGCCTGTAATCCCAATGGCTCCAGAGGCTGAAGCAGGAGGCTCCCGAGCTCAAAGGCAGCCTCAGCAACTTAACCAGGCCCTAAGCAACTTAGTGAGAACCCCGTCTCAAAATAAAAAAAGGACCGGGAATGTGGCTCAGTGGTTTAAAAAAAAAAAAATCCCTTTGCCAAAAAGCTATCAGAGTAAGCTACGTATTTATTTAATGTTTTAAAAGGTAACCATTCAGTATGATTTTTCTGGTGTCGTGCCACCACTAGGGTCTAATTCACATACCTTTAACGAAATTATAAAGGACAAAGCAAAAAAATAGAACATAAGGGGTCGTCTTAAGGTAAGCAATTAAATCTACCAAAGAATCCACACACTCACTGGTGACCCCTGGCGATCCCTCCTAAGAGGCAGGGGTCCAGGTGCAAGGCCTCTTCCCCCACGGGGAAGCCCTCACTCCTCCTCGGGCGGGAAGCTGAGAAACTGACCAGTGTTCTACTCACGACAGGTCATTGAGATAGGGCTTGATTCCAGCGTAGACTCACTTTTTCTATCCTTGAACATCATCGGGGTGACACTAAACGTTTTTATTTTATTTTTGTTTTAAAATGACCTGGGAGGTAACAGGGCTTCAGGGACTACTAGCCAAGCAACCCGCACACGCGCATGCACCAGCGACACCTGGAAAAATGGGAAGGGAGGCAGGAATCTGACTGAGGGGCTGCCGGAGCCTGCAGATCCTCCTCCTCCACCTTCAGATCCAAGTTCCCGCGCGGATATAACTGGATTTTCCTAACAGCTTGAAGAACCAAGTGAAATATGCAGGAAGTTCCACTCCATCTCCCACCCCCCACCTCAGGCAGCCCTGAGTACAGCAATCACGTGGGAGGGGGTGTCGTGAATCTCAGAATTTCTTAAAACGGGCACCTGCGTTTACAGTGCGCGAACAACGGGACGAGGAGCTGAGCCGGGTCGGGTTAGTAACGCGCTCGGGCTGGGCGCGCGAGGGAGCTGGGCTCTGAGACTCGAGAGTCCCAGCGCACTGTGCCTGCCTCCCCGGAGAAGCAGTCGCCCAACGCAGCCTGCAGCCGCTCCTCGGCGCGTGGCAGAAACAAAACGACACCGCTGCAGAAAGGGAAGAGCCTCCAGAACAGGGTTCATAAAAGCAAAAAGTCTGCAACCTAGCGGTGGCTTGCCACACGCCCAGCCCAAGTTGTCCCATTCGCCGCCACCTCCAGGCTCACGGGTCCCGCCCCAGAGCAGCACGCCGCGCTTCCCTGGTAAATTCATAGCCGGGCGCCGGGAAGCGCCGCTGCCTTCGACTCGTCTCCACGGGTGGCGCCGCGCGCAAGCAGGGGCGGCAGCGGGTCCGTCCCCTGCTCAGTGCACAAAGAGCGCCCGCGGTTAGAAAGCAGCAACCGCATAGCAAAGAAAAGGCTCTCCAACTTTGCCCTCGGTGCGCCGGAGGAGCTGCGGCGAGTCCTGCGGTGCGCTGGTCAAACACACGCAACTTTTAACAAAAGGAAGCTGCGGCCGCGCCTTGCGCGGCGAGATAACGCGCTCCGTGCGACCCGTGAACCGCCCGCCTCAGCCACCCGCGCACGGTCGGCACAAAAGCAACCCCAAACTCGTCCGCAGCCTGCAGCCTCGCTCACGCCTAAGCCCCTCCGTTGCTCCCATTCGCGTAAGACCCCCGGCTTGGCGCCCGACAACCGGCAGCAGCGGCCGGGGTCTCCGCGCCCAGGTGAGCGAGGTAAGACGCAGGAGAGTCCAGGGTCCGCCTACAATTTTCCTGGAGACGAGAACGCACGGGTATTGAAAGGCCGGCAGCCACCTCTCTGGACGCACCCCAGAGTGTTCAATTCCTCCGAGACACAGGCTGCGCCGGGGGTGGGGGGGGGGGTCGCGGCCCGGAGGTCCCCGTGCTCTCCCACCTGTCTGGACGTGGAGCAGGAGGAGCAGGACGCTAAGAAAATCCCAGGCGCCGCGAGCGCCTCTCATCGCGGTGGCTGCGCTGGGATCGGAGATCTGTTCCACGTTCCAGCTCTAGCCCGAGTGCACCGAGCGCGGCAAAGCCGAGCCCCCAGAGCCGCCAGCGCGGAGCTGCAGCCCCTCCTCCAGCGCCCTCCCCTCGCGCGCCGGCCACGCCCCTCCTCGGCTCCCCTCCCTCCCCGCTGGGGTCTTGCTCCCTCCAGGCGGCGTCTGGCCCCTGCTCTTTTGACGTGCTAATCCCGAGGGGCTGTGCCCTCCGGGTTGGGGAGGGACCGCACGCCGACGACCCTAAGCCTCTGCATCTCTCCACCCATCGTCCCCTGTGAAGTGGTTCGCCTGCCCGAGGTGGCTCCGGTCAAGGGCGGTGCTGCCCCGCGCGCTGAGTGAAGCCCGGCACCACGCGCGCATTAGGGCAAGGGCTTGCCACCCGGCAGGTGCTCCCTAGACAATAAAGGTTGGCCGCCCGCCCCTCGAGCATGCTGGGGAGAGAGGAGGCTGGACGCGGGTTGGTGGTGGAGGTGGTGCGAGGACTGGAATTAGGGAGCGAGTGTTTAGAAAATGGGGGGTTCCAACATTCTTCTCCATTCCAGTTAGTCAAGGGGGTCCAAGCGTGGCGCTTGGCACCACGGTAAAAGGCTGAGCCGGGGTTTAGGTAATTCTTTACGCTCAGTTTCTCCACCTGCTCCGTAACCTGTAAGAACACAGTTGATTTCTATTGGTCGGTATGGCCTCCGCCCAACAAGCTCCTGCTGAGACTTCGGAGACTGGGGCGGTGGAGTTGGGAGGGGCGCCTTGTGAAGTTTGCTGAGATCTCTGGTTTTTAAGTCAGTTTACTTCTGGGCGCCTTTCTTTTACTTTCCTTTATTTTATTTTTTCCATTCTGTTCTGTACGGTTTCTCTGCCTCTGTATCGGATGACAGTCCCAGACCCGGAAAGTGCCTGCGTTCCTTTTGGCTGCTTTAGCTCGGCAACAAAAGTAAAGTGCTTCCCTCAAGCCAGGCACTCCTTAAGTGGAGGGAAACAACTGTATCTGAATAAGGGTTTGTAGTTCTCCCTTACCCTCTTATGAATGCCCACAACAACAGTTGTGTGGAATAGGTAGAGCAGATATGTTTATTATTCTAAAGGAGGCCAAAGATCACATAGTTAATAGCGGGAAGATCCCAAGTTTGTGCCCTTATTTTAAGATGTATTCAGGGTATGATGAGCTTTGCCTCTATACATTCTAATAAAACAATAAAACACCCCCCCCAGAGAATTTAAGAAAGGAAAAATAAAAAGGGAGATGCTCATCAGAAAAAAAGTGGAAAAACTTAGTCTCTTAAAAGTATCATCCAAAATTTATAATTTCCCAGCTCTTCCATTCTGTTCAATATTGAAAGCTATCCTTTTGGATATTGATAGGACCTAGCTGGATTAAAGGGGGGGAGGAGATGATTTTTAAAGCGAATCACTTAAGATTTTTCAGTTCTAAAGGATGATCCAATGATCAATGTGTGTCATGGCTTCTCCTTAAATATGTTGATTTTATTCATTCATTTAACAAGCATTTTCAAGTACTGCACAGCAAAGAGGAGGTAGGCACCAAGGGACTATTGTTAATAGACAGATGTGGGCCCTGCCTTCACAATCCTTAAGAGTGAGATATGGGAACCCACAACCTAAGATACTAGCAAATGGTTCAAGTCATACAGCTGTGGGGGATCCTCAGACCACACCTGTGTTTCTTAGGATGACAGGGTTAAAGATACCAAAGAAATCATAAGTTTCTGGGATCTTGACTTATTTCTAAAATCCATTTTGTGGTAAGAAAAAAAAATCACTATGAGTTAAAATATCAACATTATACTGGAGAGAGAGAAATTACAATTTTCTTCTTCAATCAACTGATATTGGAGAGGATAACATCTTCAGAAAAGTGAGTAAAAAGAGACCATATTGCAATTTAATTCTAGGCAAGAAACTTCTATCAGGAAAAATAAAAAAGCCAAATAGAGAGTTATAGAACACTGGGCTGTCATTCCTGTTTGTCATGCCGCAAATATTTGAGCACCCAGGTGGGCTCCAAGACCTACAAAAATGAATAAGACTAAGTCCCAGCCCAGGGAAACTCACATTCTGATGGGGAAAACAGAAACCCAAATAAGAAACTATAATATCTGCTAACAGCATTCGTTCAATCAGTACACACCAACTTGACCATATTGGCTGATAGTGTATTGAAATCCTTTTGTACTGTTATTTAAAAAACTATCTGCAGGCCCCTTCTATCCCCAACCTTAATCCACTCTTGAGATACCTCAAGTCTGTTCAGGTTTAATGCTGAACACAGCAGAGAGCCTCTAGTACCTGTGCTTTTAGGGTTGTTAGCTATTTTAATAATACCCCCTGCCCAGTTTGTACTGAAAGAAATTGTGTATGAGGTGCTATTAGTGCAGTGCCATGGGAATGAACCATGTTATAGATCAGCGCTGTCCAACAGAGCACTTGCAATGGTGGAAATGTTTTCTATCTAGGTAGGATATATTAATCAGTCCTGCCACTGTATTCTGTGATAGTCCTCTTGACTCATACATTGTACCTTATATATTCTTTTGTTTTCATAATTGTTTTTAGTGAAGACTCTTGGCTGCAACTTGTAGAAACACAGTTGAAACTGACTTAAGCAAGCACAAAACCCTAGAATTTATTGGCTCCCTTAACTGGAAAGCCCAGGGATGATCATGTTTCAGACATTCCTGGCCCTAAGAACTCAAAAGTCATCAGGATGGCCTGTGTGTGTGTGTGTGTGTGTGTGTGTGTGTGTGTGTGTGTGTGTGTGTTTCTGTTTCTCTATCTCCATCCTTCACCGAACTTTCCTGTGTTGCTTTTCTGTCCTCGTGTGCATTCAAGCAGCTCTAGGCTTATGGCTCTCTAGTACTACTGGGAGCAGGGCTTTTCTACCCCCAGAAACGTCTTCAATTAAAGTACTGAAACTGAGTCTTACTGGCTTGGCTTAAGTCACATGCCCATCCAGAACCACTCACTGAGGGATGAATGTGGTTAACTAGGTCTGGGCCACATGCCCACCCCAAGGGAGCCCAGGTTAAAGGCCCACTTCATCCATACCATGTGGCCTAAGATGGGCAGAAGCAGGTCCCCAAAGAAAAACTGAGGTCCTTTTACCAGAAGAAGCAGCAATGATGTTGTACAAATATAGCAGGAAAGGTTTACTATAGTCTCACACAGTCAAAATCTCTAGCTTGAAAAAAACATTTATTATATATCCGACTATAAAAGTAAAGATGCTAATTGTAGGAATTTGGAAAATATCAAAAATAAACAAAACAAAACTCACCCAAGATATAAATACCAAAGTGTTCTTTCCAATCTGTTTTCTCCACATACATATAAGAAATTTTGCTCTATATAATTTAAGATCTTACTCTATTTCCTAGTTTTCAATCCATATTTTTTACTAATGACATGAGCATTGTCCCATGTCATTAAAAATTCTTTGAAGCATGAGGTACAGTGGCAGTATAACGTTCAATTGTATGGATATACCATTATTCTGGATGTCTAATCATTTCTCTATTGGTTTCTTTTTTTTTTTTTTTTTACTATCATAAATTTTTTGGTGATGAGCATCCTGGTGAATAAAACTTGCCTGCCTCTATTTACTTAGAATGGATTGCTAGGGGTGAAATTCCTACACTGAAGGTGAAATTTCCACATCCTTTGCATCTTCCTTTGGCGTTTAGTAGTCCTTGTTTTGTCAGTAATCACCTGAAAGTCTTTTGTTCATGAAGTTAAAATGAATATATGATTCTCATTGTAAGACTCCACACTAGTGATAACCACCTCATGGTTTGTGAGCATGAAAGGTGATAAGGTATGGTCTCCGTTGTGGTGTTCGTTTGGTATTTATTGAACACCTTCTATGGGCCAGATGAACTATAATAAGTGCCAAGAATACAAAGATGCTGCCCTCGCAGGATTTACAGAGAAAGAGGAGGGACACATGAAGGAGCAAAGATTACCTTGTTCTGAGTTCTCTAACAGCTGTGCACAAGGTACTGTTTGAACCTAGAACAGCACCCAAATGTGCAGTGTTCTCATGAGGCTTCCCCAAAGAGGTGGAAAACTGGATTCTGAAGGCTCAGGTGGAGGGAGAGGAAAAACAGCAATGGAAGTACCCATGGAAACCACTAGAGACAGGCTGAGGAACCTGAGGAAGGGTAGTGTGGCACAGGTGTAGGGTAAGGAGCTTGGGGGGAGGGAGACAGAGACCACAGAGACAAGAACCTTTCTCTGCCAAGAATTGTGAACTTCATCCTTGGACAATGAAGCATCCCTAAAGGACAATCCCGATGAGCTGGGGTTGGATGGTGTAAGATTTATATTTCGGGAAGACAGCGGAGAAGCTCACTGAAGGAAAAGTTAAAAGGGGCAAAACTTGAGGCAGGAAGAAAATGGCAAGGAGGCCAAAGCAGTGATTGACAGGGGAAAGGGGACTGAGTGAAGACTGAGCAGAAAGCACAGTGAGACTGGGAAACGAGGGGACGCTGCACACTCTGCTTGCCTTGGCGAGCAGCCACGGCCTTGTGAAGGTGAGTGGGAAGAGGGGCTCGAGGACGGTGGCCCTGCCTGATGTGCACTACCTGTCCACAGCCCCCACGGCCCCAACAAGACACAGAGGTAGGTTGGGAGTGGGGGGCCAAGGACTTGGAGTTGAGCTGTGTTGAGGTGCTTACGGGTCAGGCCATAGAGAGATGGCTGCAGCCTCATTACAAGGAAAGTGCATAACAGATTTCCTCCCCTTGGGGAATACCCACATATGAGGGTCAAGCAGGTTAAATAAGATTTACAAGCCGGGTGAGGCGGCGCACACCTATAATCCCAGCACTTGGGAGGCTGAGGCAGGAGGATCAGGAGTTCAAAGCCAGCCTCAGCAATGGCAAGGCACTTAGCAACTCAGTGAGACTGTTGTACCCAACTTGCAGGAAAAAAAAGTCTCACAAGCCACTCACATAATAGCCAGCCAGGGCCACCAACTGCGTCCAGCACAATGCAGGGTGGTCGAAAATGGCGCCTGCTCATAGCAAGGGCAGGGTTTATAAAGCACAGGGTTAATGCGCCCTCAAGCCCTCAGGTGGAGACGGTTTAAGGATTTAAGGGTGGGTTAATGGGCCATCGGGTGGAGACAGTTTAAGTCCAGTTTAAGTCACCTTTGCTTATTACAAGACCCTGTCTCTAAATAAAATACAAAAAGGGGCTGGGGATGTGGCCCAGTGGTCCCTGAATTCAATCTCTGGTAAAAAAAAAAAAAAAAATTTACAGAAAGCCAGTGTTTTGGATCAGGCTCTGGCACTAGGCTAAAAAAATGAGACTAGGCAGGTGTAGTGGCGCACGCCTGTGATCCCAGCACTTGGGAGGCTGAGGCAGGAGGATCTCGAGTTCGAAGCCAGCCTCAACAATGGCGAGGCACTTAGCAACTCAGTGAGACCCTGTCTCTAAATAAAATACAAAAAAGGGTTGGGGATGTGGCCCAGTGGTCGAGTGCCCCTGAGTTCAATCCCCGATACCAAAAAGAAAAGATGAGACTAAAAATCAAAATGGAGTCACTCGTAGCCGGACGCGGTGGCGCACGCCTGTAATCCCAGCACTTTGGGAGGCTGAGGCAGGAGGATTGCGAGTTCAAAGCCAGCCTCAGCAATGGCGAGGCACTTAGTAACTCAGTGAGACCCTGTCTCTAATAAAATACAAAAAAAAGGGCTGGGGATGTGGCCCAGTGGTCGAGTGCCCCTGAGTTCAATCCCTGGTACCAAAAAAAAAAAAAAAAAATGGAGTCACTCGTGCTAACGTTCTCTGCTACCAAGCTGAAACTAAGTTGCTCATGTGACCAATCTAGAAAAAGATTAGAGAGAGGACAGCCAAATTTCCCATTTAGGCCAGTTTCTATCAGGATGACAATGAAGTTCCCTCTGCCTTAATCCTTTGCACAGAAAGATAACTTGAACTGATCTGATATTAACCAGTCAGTTATTTTTCTGTGTTCTGTCTTCCTGTCATGCCTTGCTAGGGAAGAAACTCTGAAATGACCACTCTGGGTTTTTTGCATTGTTTTGTTTTATTGTTTATTTTGTTTTTGCTTTCTTTATCCCTTTACTGTCCATAAAATCAACCTCCGTTTTTTGGCTTATTGAAACACTTATTCTATTTTATTGACTTAAGTGTTGCCTGATACTAGAATAGAAGTAAAAGCAAGTAAGATCTGTAAGTTGGCACAAAACAGTGGCATGCATGTAATTTAAGCAGCTCAGGAAACTAAGGCAGCAGGACCCCAGCTTGGGCAACTTAGTGAGACCCTGACTCAAAATAAAAAATAAAAAAATAAAAAATGAACTGGAGATGTACCTCAGTGTTAGAGGGCTGGGTTCAATCACCAGTACAAATCTAAATATATAGGCACAAGGCCCAGCGTTTAATCCCCAGCAACAAACAAACAAAATCAACAGTGTGAGTTGGTAATTATAATAAGAACTGACAAGACCTACCATTATTCCAAATTCTTTATGTACATTCATTTTTTTAATCCTTACAATATCTCTACCAGGTAGGTGCCCTTGTTCTCTCCATACTGCAGAGGAAACTGAGGCACAAGGAAATTACGTAGCTTGCACAAAATTTAAAACAGGATTAGAACCCTTGGCAGGCTCACTTCGCAGTCCCTGTGCTTAGTTATCATGACATCTCCCTTCTCCAGTTAGACATACAGGTTTTTGGTGAATTTAAACATGGGCTCTCATACCCCACACTCAAAGACTGTGGAACCAGGATTTAGACTACATTAAAAGTTAGAGGGGAAAAAAAAAATGGACCAAGGATTTATTCCTTGAAAAACTGTTAAGTTCAGTATTATGAGGAAGGAGCCTAGCGGCCAGAGGAGAAATCAAGGAGGCCTGAACCACCCGGAGATGAAGGCACCAGAAGAGGAAGACCTTGAAGACCTGGAAGGAGAGCGGGATTTAAAAAGGGAGACATAACTCAGTTGGTAGAGTGCTTGCCTCACTTGCATAAGGCCCTGGAGTCAATCCCCAGCCCAAAAAAAAAAAAAAAAAAAGGAGACATCTAAAGAGAAGAACAGAGAGGGAGACAAGTCTAGTGAGAAATAGGGAAAGTGTGTAGGGTCAGTTTAAAGCTCTACAATCACACATGCATACTTAAAATACTAAAAGATGGCTTTTAGTATTTTTTGATACTAAAAGATGGCTTTGCCACAGTCACCATCAATGGCTGCTTCCTGAGAACTTCCTCCAGCAGACACTGTAAAAAATAATAGCAGGGCCTCCAGTCTAAACCCACGTTGCCTCCCTGAATTAGAAGTATTTCTAAACGTTCAGAGTCACGTCCGGAGTTCCATAAATCCCCTCAGCACATGGTTCAGACACCTCTTCAGTCATACATCTTTCTTGAACTCATATCAGAATTATTTGTAACCTTGTCAGAATCTCTCCACTGAATAATAAATTCTTTGAGGAAATGCACTATAACTCAACTGTGGGTCTCTCTGCAAGGCTTGAGCCAAACAAAGCCATGCACCCAGTAGACACCACATGTTTGCAAAATTGAATCACTGAAAAATTATGCATCTGGTTGCTTTACTTTTTTTTTTTTTTTTTTTTTTTGTGGTACCGGGGATTGAACTCAGGGGCACTCGTCCACTGGGCCACATCCCCAGCCCTTTTTTGTATTTTATTTAGAGACAGGGTCTCACTGAGTTGCTAAGTGCCTCGCCACTGCTGAGGCTGGCTTTGAACTCGCGATCCTCCTGCCTCAGCCTCCCAAAGTGCTGGGATTACAGGCGTGCGCCACCGCTCCCGGCTATTATTTTTACTATACATTTTTACAATTCAAATCTGTGGTAATCTCATGGTGAACTCCATGACCTTTTCATCTTTTTACATTTTCCTTCTGGTCTGATAAAGAAGTCACATTGCATTGCTGCAGGAGTAGAAAATACTTGAAGACTTCTTCTTTTTTTTTTTTTTTTTTTTTTTTTGGTACCAGGGATTGAACACAGGGGCACTAGACCACTGAGCCACATCCCCAGCCCTTTTTGGTATTTTATTAGAGACAGGATCTCACTGAGTTGCTAAGTGCCTCCTCATTGCTGAGGCTGGCTTTGAACTCCTAATCCTCCTACCTCAGCCTCCCAAGTGCTGGGATTACAGGCGTGGACCACTGTGCCTGACATACTTGAAGACTTAAAGTCTCCACTGTTTGAGCAAATAACAAGAGTAAATCTGTTTAGCATAAGAAAGAGTAGAGGTAAATCAGGTTTCCTGATTGGTGGGACCAAGTTTGTAACCTTTGTGCAGTTCTTAAAAATTTGCAAGTAAATGATTTCCAATTAGGGCCCAACCTTTATTCTTGAATGATGAATAGTATTTCAACAATGGAAAAGATAGCAACTTGACCACGGCCCCAGTTCTGCCTGTGCTCTGCCATCAACCATTCCCAGCCACAGAAGAGACCCTGGTGGTTGCTTGTCTCCCAGGCTGCCAGTGGTTTAACTGCCTCTGAAAATGGCATTTGTGGCCATGGAGAGTGGAGAGCAAGAGAAGGAGATAAATGGAGGAAGACCTCTAAAATGTATGCTTTTAAAAAACACATCTGAGCCTGGTGTTGTGGGACATACCTGTAATCCCAGTGGCTCAGAAGGCTGGGACAGGAGGATCATGAGTTCAAAGCCAGCCTCAGCAAAAGCAAAGCACTCAGCTACTCAGTGAGACCGTGTCTCTAAATATAATACAAAGTAGGGCTGGGGATGTGGCTCAGTGGTCGAGCGCTTCTGAGTTCAATCCCAGGTACCAAAAACAAACAAACAAAAAAAAAAAAAACCCCCACATCTGATGTTTTGAGTTGGGTGTAAGCAAGTGATGGTATAATTTATCATCCACACTGACACTTCTGAGTGTGAAAGGGGACAACAGACAGAAACTCAGCATTCCAGGATGAACTGGCTTCCTGAGCAGACAGGGTTATGGTGACCCCTCTACTGCTACCCATTGCAACTAGGAGTGAGCTCTCTTCTAGTCCTTGGAACCCTTAGCAAAGAAACACTTTGGAGATGTGGCTATAGGGCTGAATGTTCCTGACCTCAGCTTGGAGGAGGCCTTGGAGGGAGAGAGTATGTGAGAACCCCAGAGAGTACAAAGACATCAATAGCGTGGACTTGCACATTAAATATAAAATAATTTCTGGCCCTAATCATCATCATCATCACGATCATCATTATCATAATAATCACTACGTAGTATTATTTGTGGCATAATTGCCATAACTATGCACCTTTCTATTGTACGTGCCTTTAGGCTTATTTATGGATCATAGCCACGTCAAGATATAATACTAGCTAGTGTTTACTGAGTAATGTTGAGGTTTCATGTACTGATCCACGTGCCCGTATCATGGTACTTCTCCTTCAAACAACCCTTTGAGGTGAGTCTATTATTAGCTCCACCTTACAGATAAGGAAAGGAAGGCATGGATAGGTCAGATCATTCACTTGAGGTCAGCTGGCTAGCAAGTGGAGGAAGCAGGCATGGAGCCCAGCACCCAGCATGACCTTGTGTGCAGCAGCATGGTGCACTTTGGTTGCGTTTTTATTATTTTTTATTTTTAAAAAATATTTATATATTTGCTTTAGTTGTACACAATGCATTTATTTGTACATGGTGCTGAGGATCGAACTCGGGCCTCGCACATGCTAGGCGAGCACTCTACTGCTGAGCCACAACCCCAGCCCCCTTGGTTGCGTTTTAATACTGTACCAAGTTTCCAACTTCATTCCAACTGTTCAGAACAAAAGGGTAGGGATTATTTTTACCCATCCTGCATCCTGCAGTCTCTTATGCTGAATAAAAGTTCAGGACTTACTACAAACCATTTTTAAGAAATGATGAAGGAAATGAACTTGAAGCCTGATGGAATATTTGATCATTTTTAAGTAACATTTGTCTTTTTAAGATGTGATAATAGCATTGTGCTAGTATGAAAAACAGAGTCCTTACAGTTTAGAGATACACTGTATTTATGATGAGATGTTATGGTGTCTGAGATTCACTTCAAAACATTCCTCTGGGAAGTAGAGGAGATGGAGAAGGGAGGTGTGGAGCCCATGGGAATATGGAGGAAGCAAGAGTGTCCGGGGGTTGTTGAAGCTGGGTGGTGAAACACGGGGGTCCATTACACTATTGGAAATGTTTAACTCTTTCTACAATAAACAGGTTTTCTTAAATTGTGGTATTTGCCGGGTGCAGTGGCCCAAGCCTGTAATCCCAGTGGCTCGGGAGGCTGAGGGAGAAGGATTGTGAGTTCAAAGCCAGCCTCAGCAAAAGTGAGACTAAGAGACCCTGAGAGATCCCCAGAAGCAACTCAGTGAGACCCTGTCTCTAAATAAAATACAAAATAGAGCTGGGGATGTGGCTCAGTAGTCAAGTGCCCCGGAGTTCAATCCCTGGTACCTAAAAAAAAAAAAAAAAAAAAAGGTATTTAACCAAAAAGCAGAAAACCATGGGAGCAACAAGGTCATAGGCACCACAATCTATGGCCAGTACTGTTATCGACAAGCTTGAACCTGGCCCAAGTCCCCCAGACACTCTGGGCCCAGTGTCTTCCTGTCTGAAAATGAGAAGTTTGACCCTAATAGTCTCTGAGGTTCCAACCAGCTTAAAACTTTATGATCTCTGATCTGGGGTAATAGTTAAATAAGGGAAAGAAATGTTCATCAACTCTTTGCTCTGGTCAGGAGGAGAGGAGCTGTCAAAGACATCAAAGACAAAACCACTCCTATTCTTCTGGTACCAGGGATTGAACACCACCAGCCCTTTATATATATATAAAAAATATATATATATATATATATTTTTTTTTTTTGGTGGTGGTACCGGGGATTGAACTCAGGGGCACTCGACCACTGGGTCACATCCCCAGCCCTTTTTGAATTTTTTATTTAGAGACAGGGTCTCACTGAGTTGCTAAGTGCCTCGCCATTGCTGAGGCTGGCTTTGAACTCTCGATCCTCCTGCCTCAGCCTCCCAAAGTGCTGAGATTACAGGCGTGCGCCACCGCGCCCGGCTATATTTTATTTTGAGACAGGATCTTGCTAAATTGCTGAGGGCCTCGCTAGGTTATTGAGGCTGGCCTTCAACTTGCAGTCCTCCTGCCTCAGCTCCTGAGTGGCTGGGATTACAGGTGTGCACCACCGTGCCCAAGCCTGCTTCTGTCTTTATCCCTCTACATGCACTGCCTGTCTTTCAGTCCTCTCCCTCCCTAGCTATGTGACCTTGGGCACTTATTTAACATCTCTGCACCTCACTTTCCTCATCTGTAAAATGGGGTGAGAATAAGGTCAAATGCACCTCCTTGGGCTGTAATGACAAGAACATGAGTTAATAAAGTGTGCGGCCTGTGCCTGGCACACACCGAGCACACAATGGATGACAGATACATCTTTTACTATCCCCATTTGAGAGCTATTAAAACTAATTGTGACTCAGTGAGGATAAGTGATTTAGCCCAAATCTATCTGTTTTAATAAACAGTGGAGGAGACATTGAAGCACAAGTTTCTGACCATAAATCCAGCACTGCTTCCACTCAAATTGCCCTCTGAGGGCATTATTATGAAAAATAGCAAATGATGAAAGATTATCCTAGACAACCATCTAGGAGGGGCAGGTAGTATTCCAAGACTCCAGCAGTCATCAGAAAATAAGTTAACGTTTGTTATTAACACAAAAACTTAGTCTTAGTTGCAGACTACTGCCCCTGGGTCTTGGAGCCAGCCAGCCTCTCTCCCAGACAGCCTGGAGCCCCACACTGAGCAGTTGGAGAGTGCTGGGTGGCTGGAAGGTAAATTACGCCAGCCAGCAAGAGCCCGCCCAGCCCAGAGAAGGGGAGGACTGGAGTGTTCTTTTGTTTGCACATTGAGAAGCTTCCTGACCAAGCACACTAGGCCCTGTAGGGAAGAACCAGGCTTTCTGAGCATGCTGACCTGAGGTGACCAGGCATTATTTTTCAAAACCTAGCTATGTTGAGTAATCGTCCCAGCATTTCTACCCTGGTCAACATCTCCTCTTCTTTGCAGCCTCAATCCATCCCCTCAAGATTATTTTCATAAATTTTTTTTTGTGTGTGTGTGATGGTAGCTGTCAGAGAAATAAGACCGATCTCTATTTGCTCACATGAAGTTAGAGGCAAAGCAGGGGTCACAGAATAAGATGTATAGGATGATTCAAATTAGGGTAGATGATAGGTTAAATCCTACAAAGTTGTGGATAATTTGACTGTTTTTTTACCAAAAAAAAAAAAAAAAAAAAGAGCAATTTTTGTTGGTAGAGTGCTTGCCTAGCATGCACAATACCCTGGATTCAATCCCCAGCACCACAAAAACAAAACAAAAAAGTAATTTTACATGACTCTACCTAGTAAATAAAAATAACTCCAAGAGGACATGCACCAAACTGTTAACTGTTCATCTTTGGCTAGGAGGGTAAAATTGGGAATGGGGGAGGGGCGTTGTGTAGGGAAGCTCACTTCTCTGTTACTGTGCTGTTTGAACTTATATTCAAATATGTTATTACTTATATCATTTTAAATTACTTTTATCATTTAAAAAAAAAGCAGTTATTGTTTAAAAAATGAAATAAATTGCCATTTGCCAAATTTAGGTACATCAAGTTTTCTGGAGTGAACTTAGGCATTAGTAAGTATTTAGGTCACATTCAATGCCCCTAGCCTCAAATGTTCTTGCAAGTATAAGGACCGCGCACTTCAGATGTCACAAGCTTTCAGGTTCCCATCAGATTGAGTTCTGTATTTTTCTCAGTCTGACTACTGAGAAGGGGAGAGTAGTGGAAGTAGCTCCTTTTTTATTTGTGTGTTTGTTTGTTTTTTCGGGGGGGTGGCCCATCAGGATCTTTCTTATTTCCTTAGTAGATATTAATTCCACATAGTCATGCACTATTTCCATTCACGCACATGGCATGCATCTACCATGTTCATCCTCCCCTCTTCCACTCCTCCCCATCATTCCACCCCTCTCCCCATTGCCCCCTCACCTTCTCTGTCCCTAGTAATCACTGTTTTACTTTCAGATCAACATTTTAAAATTTCCACGTATGAAGGAGGACATTTGGTGCTTGTCTTTCTGTGTCTGATTTATTTAACTTAACACACTATCCTTCAGTTTCACTCCTTTTGTTGCAAATGACAGGATTTCACTCCTCTTTATGGCTGAATAATATTCCTTTGGGTCTATATGCACCATCTTTATCCATTTGTCTGCTTGCTGATGGGCACTGATGCTGACTGCATATCTGTTATTACAAATAGTGCTGCAATATTGCTAACCCCTAAAGATTGAGTTACAGGCCCTCCGATGTGTTTTGATTATCCCCTGTACACCCACTGACGTACCTTCTGTGTCTGAACACCTTTCCCACTGATTTGGAATCTCCCATTGACTCATTTATGTCTCTCGGCCTCCTGCCTTCCTCCACTACAAACAACTGGAAAATAAACATAGTGTCTCTACACGGTGGTCTCCCTGGCGGGCACCGTCCAACATAATAGAGCTCATCAACATTCATTAAGTGAATGAAAGCTTCCATGCATGGGGGAGGGGGAATTCTTTTTTTATAAATTGTTCATTTTATCTTTAAAAAAATACATGCCACAGTTATAGCAATGACAGAACAGAGCTTTAAAGAATTACTCATGTAATGGTTCAAGGGCAGTGAGCTAAAAGCAAATCAGAAACTTCTTCATGTTTTGTTCAAAGCCCACTAACACTTCAACATGTATTAAATGTTAATAAGCAGCTCTCTGGGTCAGTGGGTTAAGTAATAGCTGTGGTAGAAGGTGAGAGGTGAAGAAATACACGGAAATTACATTCAGGGACGGCTTGGATCACCAGAGCGCAACTTGTATAATAGCATGCAAGTGATTTCACCATGTTATCTTTTTCCTCTGCCTCAGACAGAAAGCCTGGTAAGGAGACAACAGTCTCTTTACTCAGGCATCTGTGGGGCCTGGTAGAATTGGGGAAATACTGGGAAGTATCCAAGTGTTGCTATTGGGTCACTTTCCTCTCCTTAGAGAAAGAAAAAAAGAAAATCACTACATTTAATGAAACTGTTTGGGAGTTGATTATAGTTTTTTTGGATCATGCTTTCCCTACTTCTTGCATTTGACCATTTTTCTGTGCATTCTCACAAAGGACAAGAAAAAGAACAAAGATTTTTGCGAGCACAAAATTGCTGCTCTTTACCAACAGTACAAAATAAAAATGATAGCCGATCTTTTCTGAGCACTTATTATGTGCCAGGTACATTCTTCAAGTCCTTGGTTGAGTCAAGGGACTATTTTGTCCCCCAAAGGACATTTGGCAACGCCTGAGCATTTTAACTGGGAAGAAGGGAGTGTGGGGAAGTGATACTGGCATTGAGTGGATGGAATCCAGCTACAGTATTAAATATCCAACAATGCACAGGACAACCTCCCTGTTATTTATTTATTTATTTATTTATTTTTGGTACCAGGTATTGAACTCAGGGGCACTCGACCACTGGGCCACATCCTCAGCCCTTTTTTGTATTTTATTTAGAGACAGGGTCTCACTGAGTTGCTAAGTGCCTCGCCATTGTTGAGGCTGTCTTTGAACTCGTGATCCTCCTGCTTCGGCCTCCCAAGTGCTGGGATTACAGGCATGCGCCACTGTGCCCGGCTCACCTCCCTGTTAAATGTTTAGATACGAGGTGCTCTTCAAAAGCTCCTGTGTCAATGCAGGAATAATCACATGTAAAATAATTGGATTATGAGAGCTGTAACCTAATCAGTGCACCCTAGTTTGAATGGATAAACTGGGTGGTAACTGCAGGCAGGCGGGGTGTGGCTGGAGGAGGTAGGTCATTGCAGACGCCCCTGGAAGAGTTTATCTTCTCACCACCCCCCTCTCTCCTTCCTGGCCACCATGAACATGAACAAAGCAGCTCTTCTCCACCACGCCCTTCCACCATGATATCCTGGCTCACCTTGGCCCCCTAGCAATGGTGAGTTGGGCCACTGTGGACTAAACCTCTGAAACCATGAGCCAAAATAAATGTTTCCTCCTCTCAGTTGTCCTTGTCAGATATTTTGGTCACAGAGACAAAAAGCTGACTAATACACTCCCACAACAAAGAATTATCCAGCCCCAAATGTCAATTGTGCTGAAGTTGATCAATCCTGATTTTGATGAATTATCGCATTTAGAACTCAAGATTATTGTCTTAATGTTATATACGAGGAAACTGAGGCATAGATTCCTCAGAACGCTAGCAAGTAGCAGACCAGTTTTCCAGTCCTCTGGAGGCCTTAGCCTTGACTTTGGTATATTGGTGGGAGAGGACTGATAATTTGTGGAGTAAGCTATGAATTTTATGATTAAATAATAGAAAATCACTGCTGTAGGGTCCTAGTGTTCATCACTGTCACCTTCAAGAACTTAAAGGCAGATGACTTCAGCTCCCGTGTTCATGCAAGAATAATCAAAGGTTAAATGATTGGATTATGAGATCTGTAACCTAATCAGTCCATCCTAGTCTGAATGGACTAAATGGGTGGTAACTGTAGGCAGGTAGGGGGTGGGTAGAGGTGGGGCGTGGCTATAGGCAGATGGGTGTGACTCCCTTCATTCAAAATGTTGAGTTCTTTGGGGGAAACAAAATAAAATGGAGGGCTGGGGTTGTGGCTCAGTGGTAGAGCGCTCTCCTGGCACCTGCGCTGTCCGGGTTCAATCCTCAGCACCACGTAAAAATAAAGGCATTGTGTACAACTAAAACAAACAAATAAATATTTTAAAAAATAAAATAAAATAAATAAAATGGGACTTGTACATTAAAAATAAAAATGTCACTTCTGTGGGTGTACTAACTGCCCCTTGCCATCATTCCCAGTAAAGCATTCTGCAACTGTATTTTTATTAATATAATATTGCTATATAACTAGGAATAGTAGTATTTAATAAAGATATTCATAAAGGAGTTTGTGAGTAGTAGTTCTCCAAAATAACAAAAGTATTAGCAAAACAATGAAATGCTAAGTTCAGCCTTTTCTCATCTTTCAATTTTTCTGCAGCCCTATATATCGGTGGCAGAATGTGTCCTAAGTTATGTGAAATTCATGAAATAGCCTTATAGTCCTTATCAGCTGTCATTTTCCATATTTGTAGGAATTGAACATTTAAGTATGTTTCTACCAGAGCAGGGCAGTAATAGCAGACCCAGCAATGAGACATTCCACATGGCTGTAATTGTATTTTATGCAGAAGGTCTCCCTTTTCCCTTCAAAGTCCCCAAAGGACTGTCATTGGTAGATTTTACTGAAAATCATCCATTTTCCATGAGGCCAGAATAGGTACCATTTATAACAGACCAATATACAACATACCAGAAACACTTTGTGTGTGTGTGTGTGTGTGTGCGTGTGTGTGTGTGTGTGTGTGTGTGTGTGTGTGTGTGTGTTTCCTGCTGGGTTATGCTTCTTTTGCATTCCTACTTCTTGTCATAATCAGATTTCTTGCTTATTGACTTGTTACCATGTTCGGCTTAATAGTTTCCATTCCATGTGCCTCACGATACGCTCATCTTCCTGCAGCAAAAGACAACAACCATATAGAGAGTTGTTCAGCCCCCTAAACTGTATCTAAAACTGCTTTTTCCTCTTCATCATCCAAACTTTGCTGCATGGCTCATGAAGTACTGCAAAATTACTTAGATGACAGTGAAAGAGAGAAAGAAAAGGAAAAGGCCCTATGAAGTCATAAAACTGGTGGTGGTGGAAGAAATCCTTAAATAATTGAACTGTGGTTATTGTTTTAGTTTTACTTTTTAATGAAGGCATATATTCAAATAAAATAATACATATATTATTTATTTAAAAAAATAATTCAATGTACTGAGAGTGCTGTTACTTGAATCTGACCTTAAATTAACAATTAAGCCATGACTGAACAAAATAGAAATTAATAGATATTTCATTTTTAAGACTTAAGGTAGAAGATAATGACAAATCCAAGTAAGAAACCTCAAAATAACTTTGACCCTTCTTGCCCCTCCCTGTCCCCATCATAGCACCTCCCCAGCCACATGCTGCACACTGCTGGGAGTTGTTTTCCTAAATGACAGTTCTGACGCCTCAGTCAGAAACCTTCAATGACTCACTATGACCGAAAAAGAATGTTCCAGGGCCTGAGCACAGCCTGCAGTACCCTCCTGATTGGGCTGTAACTTGGATTTCTAATCTCATTTCTTGCCAATTTTCACTCCTTTTTATTTCTCTCCTCACCCCAGAAGCTGTAACTGCAGTCATTAGCAGGTCCCAAACGTGTGCTGCTATTTTTTTTTTTTTTAATTTTGCTTTTTAAAAAAATATTTATTTTTTAGTTGTAGTTGGGCAAAATACCTTTATTTATTTATTTTTATGTGGTGCTGAGGATTGAACCCAGGGCCTCGCACAGGCTAGGCAAGGGCGCTACCGCTGAGCCACAACCCCAGCCCTGTGCTGCTACTGTTAGACCCCCTACCTAAATGCTCCTTCTTGCCCCATCACTCCACCCAACTTTTGAAGCAAAATGTCCTCTTCCCATTTCCATACCACATTGTTTCTTTCTCTACAACGAACTCCTTTAAAACATCCAGTGGGTACTTTTGTCATGAGGATAGGTGTCTATAACATGCTCTGGTTTCTGGGATCAATCTTTATCTTTTATAACAGGATCATGCCTGAAACTGAGGATCAGAAATATTTAATTTGATCATATGGGACACAACCATCCTATGTTCATATATGAACACAGGACCAGTGTAACTCCACATCATGTTCAACCACAGAAATGGGAAGTTATAACCCCATGTATATCTGATATGTCAAAATACACTCTGCTGTCATGGATATCTAAAAAGAACAAATTTTGAAAAAAAAATGTGTGTGTATATATATATATATACATATATACATATATATATATAATTTTATTTTATTTTTTGTACCAGGGATTGAACTCAGGGGCACTCGACCACTGGGCCACATCCCCAGCCCTTTTTGTATTTCATTAGAGACAGGGTCTCACTGAGTTGCTGAGTGCCTCGCCATTGCTGAGGCTGGCTTTGAACTGGCGATCCTCCTGCCTCAGCCTCCCAAGTGCTGGGATTACAGGCGTGCGCCACTGCACCCAGCTTAAAAACAATATTTGATTTGAATAAAGTGGTCAGAGGAGAAGAGTATGCTTTCAACACTTACCTTGGAAAGCTGAGATAATAGGGACCCTGGCCACTCTTGGCATAGGGCACATATGGAAGCGGGCTAGGTCTTTCCCTGCAAGAACTGTGACCGTGGATTAATGCACAAACAGGTCTGTGTTGGTTCAAGAGCATCCAAACACAAGTCCTTCATCCTTCATGCCCCACCTTGAGGCTTAAGATGCTTCTGAAAAATCTGAAAGCATTTTCCCACTTTCTGTTTTCTTCCAAAAGCTACTTCCTTTGAGTAATTCCATCTAGACGGTAATTATTATATTGGTACAAGGATTTTGGACTCCGAGCCATACAATTTTCATTATAACTTGCACAAACCTGGCAATTTAGTAATGTCACTGCTCTTGCTGAAACTTCACAGAAACAGCAGTATAAACATTCAGCTTAAAGAAGACCCACTTGGGTAAATTCACTTCGGAATTTGTAAACATAGAAATTTCGGTTCTTTGGGCCCTTTCTGAGGAAGCAGCCACCACACTCCTTCAGTCCTGTCTTCTTTAGCCTCCTCCTTAAAGACTCCCCATGACCTGAGAAAGCAAGAGCAGAGATGGCTTTCCTGACTCAAAAATCTAAGAAGAGACCAGCAGCCCCTGAGGAGGCCAGTCAAATGTGGGCCTACTTACAGAGCCTTGCTCTTAGAGGCCATCTAGAGAATCAAGCCATGTGAGCACTGGAGGTGACCTTGGGACAAGAGTCAACCGCTCCACCATCTCCAGGCGCCAGGCAGGAAACATAAATGTATGAGCAGGCTGGCAGGTGACAGGGAGGCTCCTGTAGGAATATGAAGACTAGTGGCCCTTCTGAAAGAGGCAAACGCTGCTCTGCCCAGGTGACTGTTACTGGGTGAAAACGAGAAGCCCAATGTTGCCCAGAATTTCCAACTTTTCAAGGGAAGATGAAAATCTCGATGTGTGTGTGTGTGTGAGTGAGAAATATCCCTTATCTGGAACTTAATTGAAATTTGTTTTCGAACACTGTGTGGATGGACTCTGGTAAAATCAGTCTGCTGGTTCAATGTGTCCTGGGGCCAATAGTTTGCAATCTTGGTCATTTAACCCAATTCGTTTTTTTTTTTTGGTGGCGTTGGGGATCAAACCCAGGGCTTCATGTGTTCTAGGCAAGTGCCACTGAGCCACATTCCCAGCCCCCCACCTCATTCATTTTACAGATGGCAATATCTAAGATGAGACTGATTTCATACAGCTGATTAGAACCCAGGTCCTCTGATTACCAATCCCTTACAATCATACCCTAGATTAGACGTTCAAATTCGAATCTGTGACAACTGGAATATAACCAGCACATCAGCCTGGAGGGCTCTTGCCTAGTTCAGATCATAGTCCCAGACTTACTTGATTTTTTTTTTTTTTTTTGTACCAGGGATTGAACTCAGGGGCACTCGACCACTGGGCCACATCCCCAGCCCCCTTTTTTGTATTTTTATTTAGAGACAGGGTCTCACTGAGTTGCTAAGTGCCTTGCCATTGCTGAGGCTGGCTTTGAACTCATGATCCTCCTGCCTCAGCCTCCCAAGTGCTGGGATTACAGGTGTGCGCCATCGCGCCTGGCCAGACTTGATTTTGAAGACAACAGGAAAACATCCAGTTTAGGTGTCCGTGGTGTTTCTACAACCCTCTGGAACTGGACCAATACTTTCCTAATATGGCTGATGATCAGATACACCCAAGGATAGATGTCCAGGTTCTAGCTTAGAGCTAAACAACTGGAAATTCCAGAGACATGTATATTTGAAATACGATCCCATTAGCTGGGCAGGGTGGTGCACACCTGCAGTCCCAGCCACTTGGGAGGATGGGCAGGAGGGTCACTTGAGTCCAGGAGTTGAGGACTAGCCTGGGAAATGTAGTGAGATCTTGTCTCAGAACAAACAAACAAGCAAACTCCCATCAATGATTCCAAAGCTTGGCTGCTCTAGGGAGTCAATGTGGACCAGAAATTCCAAATGAATGACAATCCAAGGCAGTGGTCCTACAACATGGAGCAGTGCTACTGGTCCAGCTAGCAACTGCATGTTAATTTTTCCACGTTTTAAAAATCATTCTTTTCCAGCCGGGCGCGGTGGCGCACGCCTGTAATCCCAGCACTTTGGGAGGCTGAGGCAGGAGGATCGCGAGTTCAAAGCCAGCCTCAGCAATGGCGAGGCACTTAGCAACTCAGTGAGACCCTGTCTCTAATAAAATACAAAAAAGGGCTGGGGATGTGGCCCAGTGGTCGAGTGCCCCTGAGTTCAATCCCCGGTACCACAAAAAAAAAAAAAAAAAAAAAAAAATCATTCTTTTCCAATTTTCTATAGTATTATTTTCTCGTGTTTTCAAGGAAAAATAAAACAAGAGGAAACTGCTGTGGTAAAACTTCTGGTTTTCAATGATACTGCTGGAGCGCGATATTTTTATTCAGGAATGAACTGAACAGCTGCAAAGAACTACTTAATTAAATCACGAATGATAAATTCTTCATAAATTACACTTAAACATTTTATAATTTTCGTGGTTCTTGGTTTTTACTATGATCTGTAAACATTTAAGTGGAAGCTATGAATTAGATTTCAAAATAGATGAGTAATTTTAGACTGTGACATCCATTTTCATAGCATTCCAGTTTATTTTAAGGGACAATTAGTAGCATTTCCAAAAATGTATCTAATTGCTAGTCTAAATCAAATTCAGCAGTTCTGGATGTTTTTACCCTCATTAGGCCTATTTTTTCCCCATAGTGACCAAAACGAGCGAATAGAGGCAAAAAAATAAAATTCTAACAGCAGAATTCTTACAACAAACTTAATTATAATTTTGAAATTGGCCCAGATTTACTTGAGTCAAACTCATTTCTAGGTCTCATAAGTCACTTTTTATTTTGACCCTATTACCCACATGGTCAGAGTATTTTCTGATCAAATGTAGCTTGACCCACTTCAGAGCAAGCAGGCACAAACTGTTGCTTATACTATTTGGAGATTCACTTGTTTTCAAATGTCCATATTAAAACAGGTGATGGTGGTGGTGATGATGGTGGTATTGGTGTTGGTGGTGATGATAGTGGTGTTGGTAGTGATGTTGGTGATGATTGTAGTATTGATGTTGGTGGTGATGGTGTTGGTGATGATGGTAGTGTTGGTGGTAATGATGGTGGTAATGATGGTGGTGATGGTGATGGTGGTAATGGTGGTGATGGTGGTAATGATGGTGTTGGTGGCAATGGTGGTAATGGTGTTGGTGGTGATGATGGTGGTGTTGGTGGCGATGATGGTGATGATGATGGAGATGTGGTGCTGCTGCCAACTCTTCCTCAACCGTTGGAATGTGCACTTTGACTAGTCTTGCCTATGCACTAGTTGCCATATGCCTTGAAATATGGCCCAGGAATAGATTTAAGGATTGCTTTTACATCATTTCTTCTTTTCTTTTCTTTCTTTCTTTTTTTTTTTTTTTTTTAAATTGGCAGTGTGGTGATTTTGAATAATTATGAATCGAGTTAGCTTGATCTTGAGAGGGAGAAATCAATTTAGCTTTTCACTCCAGTTCCAGAATTCAACAACATAGAAGATCTCAATGGCAAATAATTTCTATTCCAGCCACTACCTACTATACCACTTGCAAGAACTTTAAACAAATTTCTGAAAGACTCATCAGGCCTGGTGCCGTCTCAGTCTTGCACAAATGTTTTCTGAGTTAGTTCTTCATTTCTGATGAGTTTTGGATGGAATTCTCTATTTACTTAGCTTAAAAACCCCTGACTATTATTTTTGGGATGATTGTAATGGAATAGGATTCCATCAACACAGTCTGTCAGAAAAAGCATACGGAGGCTGGGGTGCAATTCAGTGGTGGAGTGTGTGCTCAGCATGAGTAAGGTTCTGGGTTAGATCCCAGCACAAAAGACAGAAAGAAGGAAGGAAGGGAGGAATGAGGGAGGGAGAAGAAGGAGGAAAGAAGAGAAGGGGAAGGGAGGAAAGAGAAGGGAAGGAGAGGAAAGGAAAGAAAGAGAAAAAGCTAATGGAAAGGACTTACCCTTGCAATAGGGAAGCTGCTACCTGTATGTAGCATGAAGTCTGGATGTGGCTACTTATGACTTTTCAGGAAAAGTTGGCATTGGGATTTTTAGTTGAAATCTCCCAATTTTAAAATATTGACAAATGATTTAAACAATTTGTAACATTAACCAGGTCAAACAATATACTTCTGTGGGATGTTTCTAGCAGATAGGCTAGGCTGCAAACTCTGTAAGCACCATGGCTCTGTGGGTTTACAGTCACAGCAATAAATCAATTTAGAGATTTCACCCTGGGTCGCCTTTATGTAACCACAATACATATGTAATGCCTGCTATACGCCAAGCACTGTTGTGGATACTGGGGATACAGCAGTGAAGAGAACACACGAAATGAAACTTACATTTGTATTCATGGAATTCACAAAGGACTAGACAACCAAACACGAGGAATTGGATGGGGAAAACCTCAAAGAAATTTACAAGTAGATGATTTTGACACTTGAGCATGTCATACCGGGTTTGATAAAATTAAAACTTGAAAAGCAGACCACTTCACAGAACGCAGCCATGTTTAAAAACCCCCATCAGAAGAAAGTGTTTGTTCATTCAACAAATATTTGTTGAGTCCCTAACTTTGTGCCAGGTGCCTTGCTAGACGGAAAAGATAACAATGGTGAACAAGAAGCACTGATTTCAGTCTGCTGCTTTCCAGTCTGGAAAGCAGAAGATAAATCAGAAAAAAAGAAATATAAATAAAGTAACAGCAAATGAAAATGGTATGAGAAAGACTAAAATATAGAGATTAAGGACAAGAATGAGGAACCTCATTTATGATTTTTTTCACCCTGGTATTAGGGATTGAACCCAGGGATACTCTATCAATGAACCATACCCCTAGCCCCTTTTAGTTTAATTTTGAGACAGGGTCTCACTAAGTTGCTGAGGCTGGCCTCGAATTTGCGATCCTCCTGCCTCAGCCTCCTGAATTGCTGGGATTATAGGAGTGTACCACCATGCCTAGAAAGAAGTCTCCTGTAAGGATTATCAGGAAAGTTCTCCCTAAGGAAGTGATATTTAAGTAGAGGTATAAAGTGCAAGGACAGAAACCACTGGAAAGAAAGAAATGGGAGTGTGAGAGATTTCTAGATACAACAGCATGCTCAAGGATCCTCAGGCCTGAAAAGTTTTCTTAATGACAAGAAGCCTACTGAGGTTAAAGGATAATGAGCTGAGCCTGGTGGGACATGCAGGGACCCACCTGTACAGTTAGCACTGGGGTTTACCCTAAGCACAAGGGAAGTTACTACGGAGTTTTAATCAGGGGAGTGACTTGATCCAATTTGCACATTTTGAGAATCACCCTGGCACCGGGCGTGGTGGTGCACAGTTAGTGTGCGTGGGAAGAAGAAGGTGGTGGTTGGAGTTAGAGCGTTTGGAGTGATTGCTGGAGCCGGAGAGAGAAGAAGAATAAAAGACCTTTTTTCATTTTCATCCTGCCTCCGAATTTTCCTGCGGCGTTCGTTGCTCCAAGCGGTTTCCGCTTCAGGCAGCAACAAGTGGTGGCCTGTACGGGGAATTCGGCGGCAAGGTAAGAAAAAAGAAAATTTAAAAATATGGGAGCGAATATAACAAAAAGTTGGTTTATAAAAGCCATGAATGAAATTTTTGATAGCGAGAACTCAGAGGATAGTGAGAAAAGTGAACAAGAAAGCATATCCTCTGACTCATTTGAGACCAGCAAGGAGAGCAGTAATATAAATTCAAAAGTAAGAACTGCAAAAGCCATCAGAAGCTTAATAAAATTAGCTGAGGAGTATGTACTCTCCTTAGAAGCTGAAACTCAGGATACTAGTGAAAGTGATAATAGTAACAAGGAGCCAAACCATGAGAGTACGGTCTCCTCCACTGAGCCAGTTAGGAATTATGAAGCTAGTAGTGAGGAGGAATCAAAAAGCAATTCGGGGAGCAGAGTCTCCAATAAAAAGAACAAAAAGAAATTAAAAAAGAGAAAAGACTGTCAAATAGAGGAACCACTAGTGCCCTCTGCTCCTTCATGGATAGAATACCTAACAGAAACAATAAGGAGTATTGATCAGAGTGTACGTGCCCTTGAGGTAGGAATTGGCGGCCTTTCTGAGCGCTTATACGCTCTCGAACAACATAGACCGCAGGAGCACCTAGAACTGCCAGTATTTCAAAATGAATAGGGACAAAGATATCACGAGTCCCTAGGCTTTAAAAACAATAAAGAATTTTAAAGAGGCGGTAATGACCTATGGGCCTCAAGCTCCGTTCACATTAAGTATGATAGAGTCACTTAACACCCTAACCTTAGCCCCCTCAGATTGGAAAAGTCTATGCAGAACGGTACTAAGTGGGGGACAATACCTAATCTGGAAAACTCAATTCCAGGAACTTTGTTCAGAAATAGCAAAGAGAAATGCTGCAGCAGGTTTCCCTCAACGCAATATAGATATGCTCACAGGGGAGGGTCAGTTCGCCGAACTACAAAATCAGCTACAATACGATCCCGGTGTGTATGCCCAGATACACACTGCAGCTGTGAAAGCCTGGAAGACAATATCAGGCACAGGGGATCTGCAAGGCAGCCTATCAAAAGTTATACAAGGGCCTAACGAACCTTACGCTGATTTTGTAGATAGACTCTTAAAAACAACATCTAGAGTTTTTGGCGAAGTCGAGCAAGCTATGCCTCTAGTTATCCAATTAGCGTACGAGAATGCTAATAAATATTGCCAGGATGCAATAAGGCCGTGGAGAAGTAAAAAAGACTTATCAATTTATATCAGACTGTGCAAAGACATTAATGAGGCTGTTATCACAGGCAACGTAATTGCTGCAGTGATGAAAAATTCCTCCCCTCAAAATTCCCAAAGGATTCAACCTAGAACAGGATATTTCAGACAAAAGTATTATAATCAACCAAGATATGCTAAGCAATATCCCCCAAGGGTAATAAGATCAAATTCATACCGCGCTCCAGGCCGATGCCCCAGGTGCAAAAAGGGTATACATTGGGCCAATCAATGCCATTCCAGATATGATATATATATGGAAATGATTTCAAAAAACAGGGCACGGGGCCCAATGCCCCGGGGCCCACAAATGTACGAGGCACTAGAGGAGGAATGCGCACTAGAGGAGGAATGCCCTCAGATCCAAATGATTCCTCGTCACAATCCCTCCTACCCATTAACTCCCTTATCAGAGGGACAAGAGGAAGTGCAGGATTAGATCTCTGTTTTACTGCCCGGATGGTCCTGACACCTGAAATGGGGGTTCAGCTGATTCCTACGGGAATCAGGGGACCTCTCCCTTCAGGAACTGTGGGACTAATCCTTGGGTGTAGTTCCAAGAGTTTATTAGGCTTTAATGTTATACCAGGGGTTATTGATTCAGATTATAATGGAGAGATTAAAATAATGCTAAGTACACACAGGGGCATCATCTCCGTAAATCAAGGAGACAGAATCGCACAGCTGCTCCTCATTCCCAGTCTCCATAGTTCTTTTAAAAGCATGCCACAAAATAGAAATAGCAGAGCATTCGGTTCCACTGGTTCAGGACCTATGGCTTTCTGGGTTCAGGATTGTTCACGGAGGCCGATGTGCAAATTAAAAATTCAAGGTATAGAGATGGAGGGGCTGATTGATACAGGAGCTGACTCTTCCATCATAAATCTACAACAATGGCCTAAGCACTGGCCTCTGCAGAAAGCCTCAACCAGTTTAAGAGGCTTGGGATATAGTAATACCCCAGCACAAAGTGCTGTAATCTTAAATTGGCAAGACAATGAAGGCCATACAGGAACATTCCAACCTTATGTTTTAAACAGCTTGCCAGTTACCCTATGGGGAAGAGATATCTTACATCAAATGGGGCTACACCTAGCAACCAAGCCTGCAGGTGTTAAGAATAAAAATCCTAATCATAATAAAAAAGGCAAAGGACATTTTTTCTAGGGGCCACTGAGAAAACAATTTTAAAAATACCATGGCTCTCTAATAAGCCAGTTTGGGTCCCTCAGTGGCCCCTATCCAAAGAAAAATTGCAAGCGGCCCATCAATTAATTAAAGAACAATTAGAAGCAGGACACATAGAGCCTTCCACCTCTCCCTGGATTTCTCCCATATTTGTAATTAAGAAAAAATCGGGAAAATGGAGACTATTACAAGACCTAAGACAAATTAATAAAACAATGCAAATTATGGGACCTACCCAACCTGGACTTCCTAATCCTGTAGCTATTCCAAAAAACTATTACCTTATAACTCTTGATATAAAGGACTGTTTCTTTTCCATTCCCCTACATCCTCTGGATGCCCCCAGGTTTGCTTTTTCAATTCCTTCTATCAATAATAATGGCCCTGATAAAAGATATCAATGGAAAGTATTGCCGCAGGGAATGGCAAATAGCCCTACAATGTGCCAACTATATGTGGACAGAGCTATACAGCCCATTAAAAACAAATATCAAGACCTCATGTGTCTACACTACATGGACGATGTTTTATTAGCTCACCCTAATCAAAAAATCTTATTTAATATATTTAGTGAAATAACAAAAAATTTAAAAAAATATGGATTATATATAGCAGAAGAAAAAGTTCAAAGCAGATCACCTATACTATATTTAGGCTTTAAAATCATGGATACTTTTGTTAAACCCCCCCAAAAATTCTAATAAGTAAAGAACATTTGACCACCCTCAATGATTTCCAAAAATTATTGGGAGACATTAATTGGCTTCGCCCTACACTAAGCCTCACTACTGGACAATTAAAACCTTTATTTGACATCCTTCGCGGGAACCCTGATCCATCCTCACCTCGAACATTAACTCCTGAGGCCAGGAGAGCTCTAAAATTAGTAGAACAGGCCATTGAAAGATCCCATTGCAATAGATTTGATTTTGCACAACCACTAATATTGATTATTATTCCTTCACAATATACTCCAACAGGAGTATTTTGGCAACAGGGACCTATATTATGGATACATTTGCCTGTCTCTCCTAAAAGTACAATTGAGTCTTATATCTCCATGGTGGCTAAACTTATTCTTCAAGGACTTAAAACCTCTACTAAAATATTTGGAATTGATCCTGCTACTATTATTACTCCTTATTCATCATCACAGGTTGAATATTTGTGCTTCAATGATAATGATTGGGCTATAGCTAGATGCTCTACTTCTGCAAATTTTGACAATCATATTCCTAAATCTCCTATACTGTCCTTTTGTATCAATCATCCTATCATATTCCCACAGGCAATAAAAAATCAACCCATTCCTAAAGCATTTAATGTATTTACAGATGGATCCTCTAACGGTACTACTGCAGTAGTCACTCAAAATGAAAAAAATGATTCATATCACTAATCAAAAATCAGCTCAATTAGTGGAACTTGAAGCTATAATAATAGCTCTGGAAAATTTTAAAGAACAGCCTATGAATATTTTTTCAGACAGCCACTATATTGTACATGCTGTCCCTAAATTGGAGCTAGCAGGTCCAATAGCACCACATACTCCAGCTTTTAAATTGTTTTCTCAAATCCAAAATCTCCTATGGCAACGAAAAGAACCTTTATTTATAGGTCACATAAGAGCTCACACTAATCTGCCTGGTCCTCTCCATGAAGGTAATCAAAAAGCTGATGCCCTCACTAAAACAATATTTATATTTACTACAGTACAACAAGCTACTTTATGTCATTCCCAGTTCCACGTTAATAGCACTACCTTAAGACAAAAATTTAAAATCACAAAAGAACAAGCTCGTAGAATTGTAAAAGAATGTCCATCTTGTGTAACACTTTTGCCCAATCCACATTATGGGGTTAACCCACGAGGTTTGATGCTCAATCATTTGTGGCAGATGGATGTCACACATGAGCCAAGTTTTGGAAAATTACGATTTATTCATGTCACCATAGATACATGCTCAGGCATGATTTTTGCTTCTTTACATTCCGGAGAAAAAGTTAAAGATACTATATCTCATTGTCTGCAAGCTTTTGCTGCATTGGGCATCCCCAAAATGCTTAAAACAGATAATGGCCCTGCATATACATCCACATCCTTCAAACAATTTTGTACAAAGTTCAATATTATCCACAAAACAGGTATCGCTTATAATCCTCAGGGACAAGGAATAATTGAAAGAGCAAATCGGACACTTAAAAATATGTTACTAAAGCAAAAAGATGGAAACTGGAAAAATCCTAAGGACAGATTGGCAGTTGCCCTGTTTACCCTAAATTTCTTAACTTTAGATTCTAATGGACATTCGGCTGGAGATAGACACTGGAACCCACACCAACAACATAAACCTTTGGTTTACTGGAAGGATGTTCTCTCAGGTACATGGAAGGGTCCAGACCCAGTATTAATTTGGGGGAGAGGATCTGTTTGTGTTTTTCCAAAGCACGAATCCTCTCCAATATGGATACCATCTAGATTGATAAAGCAGGTACAAAGTCAAAAGGATCAAGACGAAGTTATTGAGGAGTCTAGATTGAATAAACAAGTACAAAATCAAGAGGACCAAAATGAAGGTATGGAGTGATTCCCTTAAGAGTCCTCCATTAAATTTACAACTTAAATTTCATCTTCCCGGCCGGGACAAGAAGATCTCTCTTCAGTGTATACACAATTGTATTTTTTTTTCTTTTATATATGTCTTTATGTCTGTGCATTTGTCTAAATTTCATGTTAATGTGATATCACAAATATATGTTTATATGTGCGTCTGTCTAGTGTGACGTCACAAATAATTAAGCGCTTAAAAAAATAGGTAGATAGATATAGATCCAAATAATGTTAATTCATTTAAGCTTAGAATATTCTAATTAGATAATCAATAGATAGATAGATAAATAGATATTCATATAAGTTCAGAATATTTTAATTAGATAATCAATTATAATGATAATCAATTTTGATTTATAGTTGTCTCCGGGACTTCTCTTCAGCTGTGAATATGTTTAATGTTGTATAACCTGATATTTTGGTGTTCCGACAGAGGATCATTTATTTGTTATTAACTTCATTTGTTTAATAGCTGATTAATTTGAATTATTTCAACAGGTATAGGATTGCTGTGTATATAGAGACTCGAGGATTCCAGCTAACAAATTATTTTTCCAAAGTGCCTTTAGCTTTTCTTTATCTTTAATGCAGCAAACACCCTCAGTTTCTCTTTGATTATTTCTGAATGTGATATTTTGCCAGCTTATGTTTGTGGGAGCTTAAGCAGCAATGTGTGTGAGCAGAGATCAACTTTTATTTTCTACTCTAATAATTCTTTTTTTAGTTGGACAGCTCACCTTTTGATCTCAGTGCTGGAATAGCACTGCCTTTCCCTTAATAATGGATGCTTGAGTTTTTAGGTAGCGGGCCCTGAAGATTTGCTGGTGGAAATGTCTAGACATAAAAAAGACAGCTGCTGCTACAACTGCAGGGACCGCGGTCGCTGCAAGCATCCCTGCTGCTCAAGCATCAAACAACCTAACCAGCAGTGTGGCCTCTGCTCTGCATGCATGGGGCCTCCTGAATCTATGTGTTATAACTTATGGACATTTTGATTTTCCATTATTTTGGGACATTGCGGGACAATGCCTTGCGGGTATTTGTCTAAGAGAACTCAGTGCGTTACTTGATGAAACTAAGGGCAGCTGATTGGCTTAAAGAACTTGATACGCTATGGAAACTTGGCTCGTCAGCAGTAGGCTTACCACCTTAAAGCTGCAGCATCTCCTAAAAATTGGACGGCTGTTAGTCAACACACAGTCGATCCTGAAGGGCTCTATTGGATGGCTGGTTAGCCTATGACGGGTAAGATCCCCAGAAGGGGACAACCTAAGACACGGCACAGTCGCACGGGACAGTCTAATGTGGCCGACATGTCAACCTAAGCCAGGAGTCAGGACAGCCTAGACTCCCATGACGGGTAAGAATGTCGGTTGCACATGGACGTCCTAGAACATCCCCTCTTTTAAAACTAAAACGGGGAAATGAAGGAGCCTATAATCAAGGAGATAGCTAAAGATTGCGGTTAGCTGAGAGCCATAAAAGATGTTCTAGTTTCCACCTGATAGTAATACATTATCCAAAGAATCTTTGTATGCCCGTGAACACTGCGTGACGCACCTGTAAGCTCGAGCTGTAAGCACGTGTCCTTGTTAAAGCTATGTGTATATAACTGGGTGAGTTTAGTTAGTGTGTGTGGGAAGAAGAAGGTGGTGGTTGGAGTTAGAGCGTTTGGAGTGATTGCTGGAGCCGGAGAGAGAAGAAGAATAAAAGACCTTTTTTTCATTTTCATCCTGCCTCCGAATTTTCCTGCAGTGTTCGTTGCTCCAAGCGGTTTCCACTTCAGGCAGCAACAGTGCACACCTGTAATCCCCGCACTTGGGAGGCTGAGGCAGGAGGATCACGAGTTCAAAACCAGCCTCAGCAATGGCAAGGCACTTAGCAACTCAGTGAGACCCTGTATAATAAAATACAAAAAGGGCTGGGGATGTGACCCAGTGGTCAAGTGCCCTTGAGTTCAATCCCTGGTACCAGAAAAAAAAAAAAATCACCTGGCTATTATGTGTACTGAACACATACAAGAGTCAGTGCAGCTTTGGCACTGCAGATCAACTAGGAGGCCAAGATAATGGTTGAGTGCCCTAGGGTAGTGGCATTGGAGATGGTGAGAAGGATATAGATCTATTTCAGACACATTTTGTTCAGGGGGTTTCCCCTCAAGTCCCATGACTCTCTGTTTGTTCGTTCTTAATTTTTTTTTTTTCTAGGAAATAAAAATCACAAGGTTGAAAGTCAACTCTGCCTTCTGATATGAGAAGTCAGTGCAGGAAATGGACCGTCGACTCCAGCCTAGTCATAACGTCTCTGTGAACTGACTTTTCACCAAGCTGAAGTCTGCAGAGATAAGTCAGGGGCATGATCCTGTCTAAGTATCTCCCTTAGTGCCAAAAACTTGAGTCACCGGGACTGCTTTGCATTCTTTAAGATACAAATGGCCCTTCATATCAAAATATTTTGTACTTTTGTTCTAAAATTGCTTATTGGGAAAGAAAAAAAAAGAAAGAAAAAGAAAAGAAAATCTGACAGTGTAGTTGCAGAGGAAATTTGACTGCGACCCTTAACTCTCCACAAACAAATGAGGAGTTAGTCTTGGCAAAAGTTTGAGTCCAAAAACTGACTTGCTCTGTGACTTGGGATTACTGTGGGTTATTGGGGTGGGTCACCAGTGAAGCCAGCCAGGGCCCAGGGCAGCAGTGTCCCTACCAAGCTAGGCCTGAAAATTATGGACATTTGAAAAAGAAAATAAAAATAAAACATCACAGGATAACATTTCAACTTGCTAGAGAGGGAGGAACAGACGAGGAGAGAGGAGACTGAGGTGAGAGCTCTCCTGTTCTCTCAAATCCTCTCCACGTCTCCCCATGCAAACAGGGTAGGCCCAGCGTGGCTCTGAAGACTCATGTCTTCTGCCACCCTTTGTAGCGTGGGTTTGCCACCGGGACAGGCAGGAAAGCGACACTGGAGACATGGAGCAAAGCAGCAGATCTCTAAGGGTTGGGGGGTTTAGAAGTAGAACAACTTTTGTTTTGTTTTGTTTTGTTTTGTTTTGGAACCAGGGATTGAACTCAGGGGCACTCGACCATTGGGCCACATCCCTAGCCCTTTTTTTTTTTTTTTTAAATATTTTTATTTATTTGCTTTTAGTCGTACACAATGTGTTTTATTCAATGCGTTTTATTTGTATGTGGTGCTGAGGATCGAACCCAGGTTGCCCACGTGCTAGGCGAGCGCTCTACCGCTGAGCCACAATCCCAGCCCCCCCAGCCCTTTTTTGTATTTTAGTAGAGACAGGGTCTCACTGAGTTGCTAAGTGCCTCACCATTGCTGAGGCTGGCTTTGAACTGGTGATCCTCCTGCCTCAGCCTCCCAAGTGCTGGGATTACAGGTGTGTACCACCACACCCGGCCTGATTGATATTTTGTTTGTACTAAAGGCTGCATGAATACTTGTGGGCACTGAATTCCTTGCCCAGGATTGGGCAGGGGGCTGACTTCCCTAAACCCCCAGACAATAGCCACTCTTCGGGACCCCTCCCTCTGTGGGAGCTCTGCTTTCTATTCCTCTAATAAATGCTGTTGCTTTGCTCTCACCCTTGTGTCCGCGGATTTTTTTTTTTTTTTTTTTTTTTTTTTTTTTTTTGTGGTTACCGGGGATTGAACTCAGGGGCACTCGACCACTGGGTCACATCCCCAGCCCTTTTTGTATTTTATTTAGAGACAGGGTCTCACTGAGTTGCTAAGTGCCTCGCCATTGCTGAGGCTGGCTTTGAACTCGTGATCCTCCTGCCTCAGCCTCCCAAAGTGCTGGGATTATAGGCGTGCGCCACCACGCCCGGCTTGTGTCCGCAGATTTTATTCTTCAAATTCATGAGACAAAGAACCCAACCCATGCTCCGTGCTACATTTTTAATCCTTACAATAATGATAAGAGATAGATACTAATATTTCCTCTAATTGAGAGATGAAGAAGTTGAGGTGAGAGGTTGAGTGGCCTGCCCCAGGTCACACACAGGGACAAGGGATTCGAGGTCAAGCTTACCTGCTAAGGGGAGTACAAGCCCTGAGACTCTGAGGTATATGGCCCAAGAGGATGGTTACCATCTATTTTCTCTCTGGTCTTTATTTAATAAGTCAAGAGGGCAAGCTGCTGTAGGGGATGTCATGGGATTCTCCCAAGATCCCTGCTACACGACTGGGTCATTCATTCCCCCAGCTGCTGGGAGTGTGGGTCACATCATCTCCAAGTGACTGCCTCATTATGAGACAGCCACCTTGGCCAACCCCTGCCCCTCCCCCAGGAAACTCACATATAATGACTAGCTGACCTGGGGATGTAAAAGCCTTGCCCCTCACCCTAACTTGAGCCAACTCTCAGATCCTCTGGGCCTTTGCTCAACTGGTCTTTCTACCCAATCCTGCTACCCTTATGCCCTCACAGGTGTCATATCCTAAGAGCACTCCGCAATGACTGTCCTGTGCACGCATGTCCATCCCAAGTTTATTTCTTCAGGAACTCAGCGTTCGACAGCTGCTAAGAGTCCCAGCGTCCTCTTCCACCCCCACCCCACCAAAGCACCTGTTCTATAGCAATAGATGTTTGATAGAGGTGTCCCCTATGAAGCCTCAGGTAAAGGAAGCAAGTAGAATATGGCTGCTGCCACTTCCTGGGTACAGATGGCAAGGCTGAGAAAGCAAGTTGTCTGAGGTCACAAAGTCAATAAGAGGATAAGGCAAATTTCTGAATACCCAAACTTTGTGTGGTAGGTGCAATCATGATCCCTTGAAGATGTCTGCGTCCTTATCCTCGGAGACTGTGAATGTGTTAACATGGCAAAGGGGCTTTGCCTTTGTGTTTTAATTAAAGGTACCGAGATGGGGAGACAGCCTGGATTATTCAAGGGGCCTTATAAGAGGGAGCAGGAGAGTTGGTCAGGGGAGAGGAGAAGAAAAAGTGGAGGTAGGAGTGACTGACAGCCATCAGATGGGGAACAAAGGCAGCCTCTAGAAGCTGGAAAAGGCAAAGAAAGAGATTCTCCCCTAGAGCTTCCAGAAGGAATGGTGTCCTGCTAACCCATTTTAGATTTCTAACCTCCAGCGCTGTGAGGTAATCAGCCCATGTTGTTTTAAGCCGTTGTTGATGGCCATTTGTTATAGCAATAATAGGAAACTAAGACAGGTCAGCTATTTCCAACCTCGGTAACTTTTCCTTTTGCATCTATGGACGTGACACTCTTCCTTCATCCCACTTTTCCCCTGGAGTACTGTGTAAGCTGTTCTTCTTCCATCCGCCCCTTGCAATGGAGGCTCCTCCCCCTGCACTTCCCTGTCTCCAGTGAGGTTAACCAGGCTCCGCACAGCATTTTGAACACTTGGCCTTGCCCAGGGCAGAGGTGATGAAACAGGTGGGGAACTCTCCCATGTTAGTGAAATTTCCATTTCTATAACTAATACCTGAGATAAAGCAACTTGAAAAGAGGGAAGGCTTGCCGGGTACGGTGGCACACGCCTGTAATCCCAGCACTTGGGAGACTGAGGCAGGAGGATCGCGAGTTCAAAGTCAGCCTCAGCAATGGCGGGGCACTTAGCAACTCAGTGAGACCCTGTCTCTAATAAAATACAAAAAAGGGCTGGGGATGTGGCCCAGTGGTCGAGTGCCGCTGAGTTCAATCCCAGGTACCAAAAAAAAAAAAAAAAAAAGAGGGAGGGTTTATTTATTTTATCTCACAGTTTGGAGGCAGGGTGGGAAGAGAAGCAATCCAGGCCTGTTAGAATAGAGAGTAGCACCATGTGAGTCCCAAGGTCACACAGTTCATCTAGTGACCAAGTCTACTTGAGTCTGTGGGAGGACTCCATATACTGTTCTACATTTTCAGTAACAAGTCATTTCCTTGAGTTAGGATGGTGTTTCTAGTCAATTGACCCCCTTGCTTTCGGGCCTGTGGTGAGGCAGCACAACGTGGCGGGAGCCCATTAACCTCAGGACTAGATGCAAGAAAAGAGAGGAAGAGAACACAATCTCCTTTAAAAAAAAAAAAAATCTTTTTTTGTTACTATAGATTGAACCCAGGGGCATTCTACAACTGAGCTGCTTCCCCAGTCCTTTCTATTTATTTATTTATTTATATTTTTGAGACAGGGTCTCACTAAGTTTCCTGGGTTGGATTTGAACCTGAGATCCTCCTGCCTCGCCTCTAGGATTACAGGCGTGGGCCACCATGCCCAGCTCACAATATCCTTTGGTGGGGGGAGAGGGATCATTCCTTTTAAAGTCAAAGACTTTCATCACTGCTGAGTTAGTTAGGTTTTGATTTTATTAGGTTTGGGATAAGGGTGATAAGAGAAGCAATCCAGGCCTGCTGGGAGGAAACAACATATATTGATCCCATATTTGGTGTCTATGTGATTCCGATTTTACCAGAGAGAAAATTAAGGCCCTGACACAGGATCACAAAGTTTTTGTTTTGTTTTGTTTTTGGGGGGGATTGAACTCAGGGGCATTCGACCACTGGGCCATATCCCTAGCTCTTTTTTGTATTTTATTTAGAGACAGGGTCTCACTGAGTTGCTAAGTGCCTTGCCATTGCTGAGGCTGGCTTTGAACTCGAGATCCTCCAGTCTAAGCAAGTGCTGGGATTGCAGGCGTGCGCCACCCACACCCGGCTGGATCACAAGGTTTAAAGTGGCAGAGGTGAATTCACCCACGAATGTCTCAGATCAGAACCTCCGTGCACTCAATAAACTGGCTCTAGTAGAAAACTGAGGTTTTGAGAATCATGGAATTGTGACTACTCTTTTCCCAGTAAGAGGTCCAAATTCACAAATCCCCATGCCAGTGTGGTCTACAAATCTGTGCTCTGCTCTGCTCCAGTCTCATCTTCTGCTCTTCTTTGAACCCTGCAGGGCCCCTCTATACTTAGACCTCTGTACTGACCATCAGTTCTCACTTTCCTAGAATCTAAACCCTCCTCTCTTCTCCTGCCAATTGGCTCTATCTCCTGAACTCTCAGGAGCACGTCTGGATTCAAGCATCCCTAGACACCAAGTGAAATTCCAAAACTGTGTAGCCATCCTGCCTCTTTTCGAATTCCTAAAACCCTGATCTTTGCTTCTCACTTGTTTCTGAAACTACGATGACTCTTATCCCAAGAAATGCCAATATGTTAAATTATAGAATTAGACAGCTGTTGGTGTCAGTGGAGAAGTCCCATTTTACAGATGAAAGACTGAGGCCCAAGTTCATGCATTTCATTTAGTGGCCAAGTCTACTTGAGTCTGTCAGAGGACTTCATATACCATTCTACATTTTCAGTAACAAGTCATTTCCTTGACTTATGATGGTTTGACTTATGATTTTTGACTTTATGATGGCACAGAAGTGATACGCATTCAGTAGCAACTGCACTTTGATATACATTGATCATATGCTAATGGCAGGGACCCATTCTGTTTTGTACCGAAAGTTACCATTTCCAATAAATTATGAGACAGCCAACACCTTATTATAAAGTAGGCTTTGTGTTAGATGATTTTGCCTCACTGCAGGCTAGTGTTAGTGTTCTGAGCATGCTCCAGGTAAGCTGGGCTAAGCTAGGATGCTCAGTAGGTTAGGTATATTAAATGCATTTTGACTTGTGATATTTTCAACTTATGATGAGCTTATCTGGGTCAAATCCCATCCTAATTTGAGGATCATCTGTATTGATAAGGTATATCTATCAATAAAGAGCATGAACTCTAGGTTCAGACTGCCCAAGGCTCAAAAAGCTATCTCTGCCACCTGCTAGCTGAATAACCTTGGACAAGTCTCTTAACATCTCTATGCCTCATCTGTAAACTGGGAATAATAGAGCCACCAATTTAAGGGTCATGTCAGAATTAAATGGCTTAATAGGTATAATTACACGTAGATCAACAAGAGTTTAGCTAAATATTATTATTTCATCCAATGGACTAAATATTTGAATGGAAGAGAATTACCAAAACTTTTTTTTTTTCCCCCCAGAACCGGTGCTCTACCACTGAGCTCCACCTCAGGTTCTTTTTATTTTTCATTTGGGGATAGGGTCTCATCAAGTTGCCCAGGCTGATCTTGAACTTGAGATCCTTCTGCCTCAGCCTCCTGATGAGAGGTGTGTACACCATGCCCAGCTTACCAAAACTTTCCTTCAGTGGCTTGAGAGACTTCCAGACGGAGGTGGGCTTTGTGACAGAGGGAATAGGAGCAGACGCTGAAGGTGGATGAGCAGAGTCCCAGATCTGGCTGCTTCTGGCTTTAAGGCTTTGGGAAGTTATTTCACTTCTTTGTGCTTCAGCGTCATTGTCTCTAAGATGGGGGAAATGCAAGAATTAACAACTCAGAGTCGTTGGAGAAATGAAGTGAGATCATCTAAGCAAAGCATTTGGTGTACAATGAAGGCTTCATATTTATTAGTTCTTATATAGAGAAAATAATTTGCTCTCCATTCATTTAGTAAGTCACACAGAATCACTTAGTATATATACAGCTCTGCATTTACAGAATGATTTGCAATCGCTGCATGATTTAAGCAATTAATATGTATTGTTCAAAATAGCCCTAGGAAGTTATCTGAGTTATCTGAGGTTCTCTGTATTTATGATAAGTCTTGAAAACTCAAGGTCATACAGGGAGTTGATGATAGAATTTAAAAAAGGAATTTGCAGTTGCCCATTTCTGTTGCTTAATCCCCTGGGCCGCCTTCTTTTCTGTCCATTCTTGATTACTTTTCACCATTAAAAATAAACAGTGCTTGTGTATGAAGTGCATGAACAGTGCATGAATGGACCACACAAGTTCTTTGGGGGGCTCAGTCCAGAAGCCCCCAAACCTGCTTGCCTCCTTACCAAGAAGCGATTTGGCTCAAGTCGAAACTGGAGCACAAGGTGGATCCGATGTTCTGATCTGCAACTTAAGGGCAAGATGAGCAGCAGGGTATAACCCAGAAAGTTAGGATGAAAACCACAGGATTCCGAAAATGCTTCTAAGCGCAAAAGACAGTGTGACCCCTGGGAGAAGAGGTCCAAGGCAGATGATAACTTTGAGGAAAGGCTGTGCCTATCTGGAGAAATGCAGCATTAGCCTCCTAATGACAAGCGGTGTGTTCTAACTGCACTGTGCCCATGCTCACAGCCCACACCCTCCCAAGGACAGTCACCTGGCAGGGGAGCCAGCCACACGCAGCAAGTCCTGGAGGCCAAGCAGGGGAAAACAAAAGACGCTCCAACCAACACCCACCTCGCCTGCAGGTCCCTGAGAGAGTCTAGGGAGCGGCCCAGCAATCCAGGCCCCCTGAATAACACCACCTCATTAGTGCTGAGGGGTCACTGCACAGCCAAGTGCAGCCAATAGGAATCACGTGGAAGCGCTTTATATCCTGAAATCCCTGCTCACCTTTCCAGGCAGAAGAGTCCATTTCCCCAACTAATGAATGTCCCACAGACAAACGGCTGGCGAGAGCTTTCTTGAACATAATCGCTCTGAACCAGAAAAACCCAAACAGAAAGCCAGGTATAACTTCCTTCGACTGTGTGAGTGTGTTTGCGCACCAGTAGAAGCAAACTCCATTGCTTTGAATGTAACTGGGAAGCTGGCTTTCACAAAATCTCCCCTCCTGGGGCAAATGAGTTAGGTTCTGAGGGTTTTGTTGCTGCTGCTGTTTTATTCGAAAGAAAGAAATTTGCCTCTTGTTTCTTGGAGCGAAGTAGCATTTAACCTGCAAGTGTTCAGCTTTTTAAGAGGATCCTAACAAAAACAGTGAATAATTGTTACACAACAGTATCAATTGGTAAAGTGCTTCCTATTGGCTTCTGACCTAAAAGCAAGGCCCTTCTGGTAAAGACCCACGGGACTTTTTTATTAAACAGATTTATTTACATAACATAGTGAGCAGAGTTTCAGGAAACTCACTCCAAGGACACGTTTTCATACCAACTAAAGCAAGGAGTTTGGAAGGAAGTACAAGGAGCCCCATGATCTTGCAAGGAAATTGCAAAGACCTGAATATGAAATAGCCTCTTATGTGGCTTTGGAGCTTTGATACAACCTTGACCTCATTCCCCCTCCCCCCATATGAAATCACTTCATACCAACTGAGTAGGATTCAAGTTCCATATATAAAATATTGACCTCCTTTAATCATACTATCACACTTCCAAGAACGTGAGTTCCCTTTACTGTGATTACTTGGGTAAATGGGCTCTTTGTCCATAGACTCAACCCACCAAACTCAATACCAGTCCTAAGAAAGGATGGCCTAGCCAGGTGCAGTGGCTCACACCTATAGTCCCAGTGGCTCAGGAGGCTAAGGCAGGAGGATCACAAGTTCAAGTTCAGCCTCAGCCACTTAGCAAGGCCCGAAGCAACTCAGGAGACCCTGTCTCAAAATAAAAGATAAAAAGGGATGTGGCTCAGTGGTTGAGCACACCTGGGTTAAATCCCTGGCTCACACACATGAAAAAGAAAGGCTGGCCTGCTTGTGCTGGACCCTGACCCTCAACAACCAGGTATTTCTCAGGCCAACAGCAGAGCAGCAGGTATTCTAAATATCCAGGCCCTTTATTTGAATACCCAGTGTTCCCATTTAAAATTTAAGAGGCATCAGCAAAGAGCATCCTGGCATGTCTTAACAATTGCCAAGGGATGAAGGGTGATTAGACAGATGTTGGTTCCCAGCTGTTCTCCAGCTCCACCGAGGTCAGAGCAAGAAAAAATGTTTGATATCAGTCAGAAGGGGTGAGTGGCGTGCTAATTTAGACATGAGAATAGAAAGTGTTGAGGGACTAGAAACTTTCATGGTGAAGGTGCTTCATACATATCAGATCAAATGGGTGGGTGCTTGAGGTTGTGGAATCTTCTCTTAGTTGAATTAAGTTTACCCCAAACATATCCCTGGATGACATGTGACCTGAATGAACAGTTATGCTCATTAATTCTTGAAAGCCATAAGGTGTTACTGTCTGACAAATATTCTGTTGAGGGTGGCCACTGTGCCAGGCATGGAGAATTCCTCTGGGGAGCTCCAGTCCAGTGGGAGAGAAAGACACTTAAACACAGAATCCTACTGACTAAGAAGGCCTTTAGGAGGGGACGCTACATAGAATTTAATGTAGCATATGAAATTCAGGCTTCCAAATTCTATTTGTAGATTGAATACATGCCTTTATTGACACTTCTTATTAATTCATTTAGTCATCAAATATTTATCGATTGCTTGCTATATTCCAGGCACGTTCTAGGATGTGATAGTACACACCAGACAAACTCCCTGTCTTCCCAGGGAAGGCAGCAGACAGAAGTAAGTATGTAACGGGTCAGGTGGTGATAAGTACTATGAGGAGAAATAAAGCAAGATAAGTGGGATAGAGAGAGTAAGAATAGGGTACTGATTTATATAGACTGATCAGGGACACTCACTCCAACGAGGTGACATTTGAGCAGGTAAGACATTTGAGCAGCAAGGAGAGGGCCATGCTGCCATTTGGAAGCAACCATTCCCGATGAGGGTGCCAAGGCCCCGAGGGCGGAGTGCGCCAAGAGAGTCTGAAGCCGAAGTTGATGTATCAGAATCAAGAGGGCGAGTGTGGAAGGAGGTGAGGCCAAGGACACAGTAGAGCCAGGCCTCCCAGCGCCTTTTATATGAATGAGGTGGAAAAACCACTGGAGATATTTGAGCAGGGTATGACTCATGTTTTCAAAAGACAGCCCTGACTGCTGTGTGGAGAATTAACTATGGGGGAGTGTGGGCAAGGATGGCAGGAACGGGACCAGTCAGGAGGTCATTCAGTACCGTGGCGAGAGACGTGGCGTCCTGGGCGTGGGAGAGCAGGAGTGGGGGTGATGGGGAGACTGGAGTTTGGATTTATTTTGATGATAGAATTGGCAAATTTTTCTACAGATTGGATCTAGGTTATGGAAGGAGGGAGGGAAAAGAGAGCGAATGAATTCCCAGGCTCGGGACCTAACCAACCGGAAGAACGGAAGTGCCATTTTCTGAGATGGCAATGGCCGTTTTCTGAGTGGCTCCGGAGGAGGGGCAGCAGGGACTCTGTTTTGGACAAGTTAAGTATGTGGTGCCTGTTTGACATCCAAGTGCAAATGTCAAGCTGGCCGCGCAGGACACCACCCAGAGGGGAGGTCAGGTGGGCACCAGCTGGCAGCGCGCACGGAGGAATGATGGACGTAGGGTTAATACGTAATGCCATGGGGACGGCCGGGGTGTAAGTAAAGATGGCAAAAAGAAGTGGCCCAAGCCTGGGTCTGTGACCTGCCAGCACGTGGAGATCAAGAAGAGAGTTGATTCTCCTGGTTCCAAACAGGCAAAAGCCTAACAACAGAATGTTGGGTTCAGCGGCCGGTGAATACTATTTTCCATGGTCACAATCATCTAACTTGCAAAATGGTGATGGAACCAAAAATTGTCCATGTTATTAAGAGAGAGGAAGAGAAAGAATAGGTTTGTGTGAAGGAATAAAAGTGACACATCTGCCAAAAGAGGGATATAATGTTTAAAACTTATAAATAAAATAGATGTTTAAGCCGGCTGCAGTGGCACACGCCTGTAATCCCAGCACTTGGGTGGCTGAGGCAGGAGGATCGCGAGTTCAAAGCCAGCCTCAGCAATGGTGAGGCACTTAGCAACTCAGTGAGACCCTGTCTCTAATAAAATACAAAAAAGGTCTGGGGATGTGGCCCAGTGGTCGAGTGCCCCTGAGTTCAATCTCCAGTACCAAAATAAATAAATAAATGAAATAATAAAATAGATGTATAAAGATGTCCATAGAAAAACAGAGGTAAAGGCCAGGAGTAAGAACGGTCCCTGATTTAGTATAATTCAACTTAGACTTTTGGACTTTGCAGTGGTGCAAAAGTGATCTGCATTCGTAGAAAACATACTTCAGGGAATTTTGAATTTTGATCTTTTTTCAGGCAAGCAACAGGCAGCAGGACACCACAGCTCCCCCAGTTGGCCACGTGATCATGAGGAAAACAACCAGTATTCTATGGCATGCTGTGCTGCCCGGCAACAGTGTTTGGTAGACAGGTGTATTAAATGCAGTTTCCACTTATATATTTTTGACTTAGATTATCAGGACATAATCCCAATTAACTGAGGAGCATTATTTAATTACCATGCAGAATCACCAACATCATACAATTTGTATTCTCTAGCATGTATGTGTGCATATGTAGTTTGTCCTTACAGAGTGGTGGAAACACTACATAAAAGTAGCTGAGCTCTTTCTATTTATTTTGGGGCATGGAGTACCAGAGATTGAACCCAGGGTCGCTTAACCACTGAGCCACATCCCCAGCCCTTTTTATTTTTTACTTTGAGACAGGGTCTTGCTAAATTGCTTAGGGCCTTGCTAAGTTGCTGAGGTGGGCTTTGGAATTGTGATCCTCCTGTCTCAGACTCCGGAGCCCTGGGATTACAGGTGTGCACCACCATGCCCAGCTATTCTTATTTATCATTTAATATGCACATTTCCCACCAGAATTCTCTCTTTTTTTTGGGGGGGGGGTACCAGGGATTGAACTCAGGGGCACTTGACCACTGGGCCACATCCCCAGCCCTTTTTTGTATTTTTTAATTTAGAGACAGGGTCTCACTGAGTTTGCTAAGTGCCTCCCCATTGCTGAGGCTGGCTTTGAACTCGCGATCCTCCTGCCTCAGCCCCCCAAGTGCTGGGATTACAGGCGTGCGCCACCGTGCCGGGCCCTACCAGTATTCTCTACTTTGGGTTTTACTGATGAGAAAGGAAGAACAAAAAAGAAAAGGAACTGTGGCTCACCTCATCTTTCTCTCTCATTTTCATTTTATGCCTTCATTTTCAGCACAAGTGATTGGTGGCAAACACCATCAGAAATATGCAAGGGAGGAGATAATGATAAAGGGACTGGGGCACTGAGTTTCCCAGAATGCCTTTGTTCCATTTTTGTGTTCCAAGTAGCCTCCGTCTCAGATGGAAAGCGTGGCCCTTGGGGCTGTCCACAGCCTGCCTATGCAGTTGTACGTACGATACACTTAACTCTGTCCTCCTTTTGAGCCTCGCTGAACTGCAGTGCATCATGGATCTACAAGATTCTGTGCTGGTGGGGGCTCCCCTAAGGATGGCCGCAAGGAACAGCAGTGGACATCCCTGGTGGATGTGTCTCCTCTGCTCATGCCAAGCACTGTTGTTCCCTTGGACTTCACTTAAAATACTAATTATTCAAAGCTAAAATCGTTCAGGTTTTTTGGACTGCAGCAGCTAAGCACTAAACCACACCTGAGGCCCTCTGAGCAAAGGGACCTGAGTCTGCATGTCCAGAAGCTGGCCCTGCTGGAGGAGCCTGGCTAACGCCCAGCACCCCAACTTCAAGCAGGCCTGGACATTTTTGTTTGTTTTTTTGTTTTGCTTTCTAGCTTCTGCAGAACATGTGCAAACCAGGAGGCAGCATAAATAGATTCGGAATGGCGATGGACTAAATATGTAGCACACCCTCATCTCTTTTCCTTCCCCCTTCTAGATTTCTTTCTCTCTCTTGACCTTCTGTCTCTCCTCTCATGAGCTCTTTCCAAAAGCAATGTTGGTTTTAAACCAATCACCACGGTCTTTTAATAAACCGCATTCATTTCTGCTTTCTTACCAGTGTGCTCGTAACGTGCCTATGTCTAGTTTTGTTCAGGCCACTACCACAAAATACCACAGACTGTGTGGCTTATAAGCAACAGAGATTTGCTTCTCACCATTCTGGAAGCTACCAAGTCCAAGAGGGAGGAGCTGGCAGATTCGGGGGCTGGTGAGGGCCTGCTCCTCAGAGAAGCTCTCTTCTCACCGTAACCCCCTTGACAGAAAGGATAAGGAGCTCTTTGGGGTCTTTTTTAAAAGGGGATTAATTCTTCCACATCTAATCACCTCCCAAAGGTCTCACCTCCTAACACCTAGGGGGTTCAGGTTTCAACAAATGAATTTTGGGGCACACAAACATTCAGACCAGAGCAGCCTCTTTGGCAAGTCTAAGCCAGGTGCCTCACCCCCTCCTCAAACAATAACTGCTCACGTCACCGCTTCTGAGGTCACTTTCAAAAAAGATCTCTTCAGAACCCTGACAGGTGACCTCACGCTATAGCAGCCCCTCTGAGAACTTGAAAAACACACCTCCATCCGGGGAGCTGGGCCCAGAAACATTCTGGCTTTGTTTTGTTGCTTTTTGCTGTGTTGTTTTTAATCTCTTCAACCAGATTACAATCTTCAACTCCCAGAATCCTCTTACATTTCTTTGGTCTCCTTCACAGTTCCTGTTATTGCTGTGTGCACAGCATTGGATAAATGATTAAGCAAATGAATAAATGTATGTTTGAATGAGTAAGTGAATCAGAAGCTGCAGGATGGAAGTCGGAAAATCTCAGTCTACATGATGGCTTTCGGGCCATCATATTTAACAAGCGGTGAATACACTTCCGGCCTTTCTTCCATTTATTAATTTGAGACGTTTTAGGTGTCATTTTACTTTGTCCACAACAAATTGCATTATTACCACAACCCTTAGAAATTCTTGGGAGAGAATAATTAGAGGAATGCAACAATTTTTTTTTAAATATTTATTTATTTGCTTTGGTTGTACACAATGTGTTTATCTGTATGTGGTGCTGAGGATCGAACCCAGGTCGTGCACGTGCTAGGCGAGCGCTCTACCGCTGAGCCACAACCCCAGCCCAGGAATGCAACAATTTTACCATACCCATGGTGAGAACATGGAAATAATATTTTAAAATTTAATTATTTCTTGCTTAGTATTATATATCCTTAATGCAAAAAATAATCACCAATTGTAAACAAGTGTAAGTATATGATATGGAACATTAGTAATATCTTGGAAAATAAAAATATACCCCTGGTTCATGACATATCACCAATTTCACTGATTTTTAGTGCATAATATAGTTCTCCAAGTCTGTGCCTGACACTGTACCTTGGTTTAACAACTGACTCAAAGACAAAAAATGAGTATAAATTTAGGTAGACTATCTAAAGTGGTTCGAACATGACAAAAAATACTAAGTTTGTAGAAAAATTGCCCTTTCTATTAACTTTCAAGAAGAGATAGATGACTCACTGAAACGCCTCATTCAAGCGTGAAGCTTTGATGGAGTGTTTGAGTTAGGTCTCTTTCCCCAGCCCCCAAACACTGCCCTGTTCAACCTCTCTGAACAATGCCAATCCACCCTGAAATGAATCCTCCAAGAACGAACCTCACATGAATGCATATGGGGACTGATGAAGGAGACCCTGACTGGGACCAGATGTCCTGGTGGAACTGGTATATGCATTTTTAGCTTATAATTAAGGGACACTGGAGGTCCAGAGGTTAATTGACTTGCCCTAGGTCAGACAGCTAGTAAGTGAACGAATCTGAGCCCAAACCTTCCATCTGCGAGACCAATGGGCTCTCCACTGTCTGGCACTTGTCTTTCATTTATGGAGTGAATTGGAGCCAATTTGTAGGTTATTAGAGCCTATAAGGGTTTTTAGAAGACCTCTTCATTTATTCTCTGCATTTGCCAATTTTTATCCTAAATACAAACCAGGCTGCCAGAAACATTAAGAAGTGAAATAGGAAAGGAAAAAAAAAAAAAAAGACACCAATGTATCCAATTACCATTCTTTCTATTTATTCACATTAACAGCTGGGGAAACTGAGGTCAAAAATCCTCATGCTTCATATTTTATAAGGAAAAGGGGGCAAAGGGTCTGTGTCAGAGACTATTAGTTGTTCACCAAAATGTCTTTCTTTACCTTCCCTAAGACACATTATCTCATTTCTGGTCATGTAACCGAGTTCTAGTTTATGAGAGAGAAGTGGAAGTGATGGTATTTCTTTTGGTCTGGTTCATAACCTTGGATACTAGATGCTGAAGATGCAGAACCACCATCCTCTTAGTTCCTGGATAACTGAAGATTCCCCCCACCTCCCCTCTGACATACATTTCCCAGACCTAAAACCACTCCAGTATGTCATGTGAGCAGGAAATAACCTTCTGTGGTACTGAGCCATCTTTGAGTCTATTTATTATTGCAGCCCTTCCTAGCCTATCTTAACTAACTTGAATCCAGAGAGTTTCTTCTCCCATACCCAAGCAATACCCAAGCAATATGGTCTTGTTCCTAAGCATAGTGTTTATGCTCAACTCTAGACCCCAGACAAATGGTAGATGGGTTAGGGGAGCAAAAAGGAATAGGGCAGCATTTGAAGATTTTGGTATTGGCTATCTAGTGTTTATTCGCCGAACTTCAGAGTAAATGTTGGTGTGTTCCACCACAAGCGAAGACGGGAACGTAGTTCAGTTGTGTCTTAGGGGAGATGAAGAAAGACATTTTAGTGAATGGCCACCAAGTAGCCATTCATTTCCTCTTTTTACACAAAGAGGGAGTTGAAGAATAAGTTGTCCAAGGTCCCTTCCCATTCTAAGAGAATCTAAGTTCCGGTGCTAGAATTAAATGTAGCCTGTTTTGGTCAGCGTTTTTTTCTTTCTTTTTTTTTCTTTTTTTGTGGTACCGGAGATTGAACTCAGGGGCACTCGACCACTGGGCCACATCCCCAGCCCTTTTTTGTATTTTATTAGAGACAGGGTCTCACTGAGTTGCTAAGTGCCTCGCCATTGCTGAGGCTGGCTTTGAACTTGCGATCCTCCTGCCTCAGCCTCCCAAGTGCTGGGATTACAGGCGTGCGCCACCACGCCCGGCTTCCAGCCCTTTTTTGGGTTTTATTTAGAAACAGCGTCTCACTGAGTCGCTAAGTGCCTCGCCATTGCTGAGGCTGGCTTTGAATGCCACCGTGCCCAGCTTTTTCCTTTTTCACTGGGATGAGTTTTTTTTTTCTGAAGATTTTTTTTTTTCCATGGTGCTGGCGGTCCAAGCCAGGGCCTTGTGCACGCTGAGCACGTACTTCGTCAGTGAGCTACGTACCCAACGTAGGTGATGTCAAGTCTATAGTCCACAATTTCCTTCCTTCACATCAAAGCATACCAAGGCTTTCCACTTATCCTTCTCTTATTTCCTTGCTTTCATGGGAAGAAATGTCCTTATCCCTTTTCAGGGATGAATTTCTTATCTGGGTTGCTGACACCCTCCTCTCAGTGCCTGGGGACTGTTCATTCAGCAAATATTTATTTATTTGTTTTAGTTGTACACAATGCCTTTATTCTTACGTGGTGCTGAGGAGCGAACCCGGGCTACACACGTGCTAGGCGAGCGCTCCACCACTGAGCCACAACCCCAGCCCCCAGCAGCTCTTTCCTACTTGCACCTTCAGCCTCTTCTCTTCACTTAGGGTCATTGTCGTAGCTCGAGCTGCTGTAAACAGCAAAACGCATACAGAGAGCCTTACACACCTGGCATTTTTCTCTTGGTTCCGGAGGCGGGGAACTCTAAGACTGAGGTGCCAGCAGATTTGGTGTCTGGGGAGGGTCCACTTCTTAGCTGGCAGATGGACTGTCTCTGGCTGCATTTGCACATGGTGGGAAGAGAAAGCTCTCTGGCGTCTCTTGTAGGAGCACTCATCCTATCCTGAGGGGCTGCACTCTCATGACTTAATCAATTCTCAAAGGCCCCACATCCTAATAACATTAAGGGTTAGTGCTTTGACATAATAATTTGGAGGGGGACACAAATGTGTTCACAGCAGTCATGGTAAAACATCCTTCTTAAAAACAAACTTCAAACACCAAAGTTTTCCAAAGAGTCGTCTATACTCACTGCTCCCTCTTTTCCATCTGTCAATCACCTCTCAATTTGTCCCTGTCCTCCTTGTCTGTCACCCTGATAGTCACCAGAGCCTTCTGAATGCCAGATCCAGCTATTACTGTTAATAACAACAATTAATTGCATTGCTTGGGAAGGTCAGTGTGTTAAGCTCACACGCTCTATCTCATTTAATCCTCACAGTCTTCCAAAGACAGGGTGGACTTAATAATGGAAAGTCATAGCTCTGAGGTCACACAATGATGCCTGGAAGGAGAAATGCTTACTGCTATTATTTTTTATACTTAAATCAGTTTAAATTTCAGTTCTTCCCCTTATTATTCATGCTCCGACATCGGATAAGTCATGTAACAATGGCCTCCATTTTCTCATTGCAAAATGAGAATGAAAAGAAGTACCTGTATCATAAGGATGCTGAGAGTTCCAAAAGCAGTCGTGACCTGTGCCAACGCACGGGACCTGACACACGGCAGTGTGTCATGGATCCTCTAATTCGACTCCATTCATCATATCCCTTCCCTATTCATGGGAAACACCAACATCAGGCCACCATATAAATGACAAGTTTTCAATGGCAGCAAGACAGATCTTGGAGCATGAATTGCATATAATCAAGGGGAGGCTCAGCAGGCCTGTATTTTTTTCAGCCCGGCCTCCTGAAAGCATTGCTTAGCATCTTGCAATCCTGAAGCAGGTGGGTTTAACCTGCTTTCTATAACCCAGAATTTTTTATTCATTCTCACCTTTTTCTGACCTCATTTCCCTCTTGTGGTACAAGCCAGAAGCAATTTCTCTTAAGCGTCATGTATTTCTGAAGAAGGGAGTATTTTTTTTTAATCTTAGGTGGCCAGCAGTGTACCAGGAATATACATCCTGCCACATGTGTCCCCGGGCCCTGATCACATAATTGTCCTCAAGATACAAAGTCTTTCCATTTTTCTAAATAGTCTCAGTCTTCCTTGGTTGGAGACATTTTGAGTTTTATAACATGTCCTCCTTTTATGGGTTATCTGAGGGGCCCCCACATCCTTGCAGGTTCTCAAGTGCCCCCGCTGGTGGATGTCTTTGCTTACACAGCATTGTGCACTAATCCCACAGGAGAGCTAAATCTATCCCACCCAGGTGCTTTTCTTGGAATGCAGTATTCTAAATTCGATTAAATGGTTAATGTTTAAAATGTGCATGTTTCACGTAAAATTTCAGACCTAGCAAAGCTGAGTCCCTCAACATGACAATCCACAGTGGGCTATGGTCAGATACCTGCTCTCCACATACTCCCCTTCCTTCCCTGTTCTCTTTCCAATACTGAGAAACCAGGTCTCACCCAATGATGCCATGGTTCTTCATAGGTGTGGGGTTCTGTAGCCTTTGCTCTGGTTTCTGACAGGTTAAGGATTTTTAGACCATGCTCCACCCTGGGGCAGGGGCCTGTGCCATGCTGGAACAGGAGGAACCCATGTTCACGTCCTCATGTTCTTCTCTGCTCTGGTATCAGCTTCCTGGCTCTGTGCTGGGCCGTCTGCAGGCCCCTTACCTTCTGCAGGATCTTCCACTTTCATCCCCCTCATTTTCCTGCCAGAGGCGAGCAGGTTGCTATGGTCCTAACCACCTCTGATGTCCGTAAATGCTGCCCTACCTTCTCACTGAATGCCACTAGTCCTCACTGTGAGTCAGTCAAAAGGAGCCTTGATAACAGGTGCTTCTAGAAACACTCACCAAGGCCATCATGCAAAGTGTTTGGAGCAGGGTTTCTGTCCCATTCATATTTATTCAACTTCATAAATGCATCAAGAACTGGTACCACTGAAAACCAAAGGATGACGGGTGCCGGAAGAAGGTGCGTGTCCCCTGTAGCACAGGAAGGCTCTTACATCATAAACCCTGCACCTGTGCTCAACTGGAGGTCATTTTGTAAGGTTTAGAAGTATTGAGAGAGAAGGAGAGAGGAGGAAATTGAGAAGTCCAAACGGTTAGAGGGACTTCAAACTTCAGAAAATGTCGTTTCCTTCATTTACTTAGGCCAAACCTTCCTTTCTGGCAGGGGTGTTTTCCCTCTGTAAAGGAACCCCAGAGCATGCCCTTGTGAGCTTAAAGATCAGCCAGGGAGGATGCATGCTTTAGAAAACGTGCAGCACCTTGGCCAGGCCTCTGCAGATGCACGCTGGGTCCACGTGCGCATGCGCACGCTCTGTGCCTAGGTGGGTAGGCATGAAGCCTGGGTGTGGAGTGTGTGCTAGTGAGTCCTCGGGTATTTAAGGTTGTAAAACAGTTTAAGTCAAAAGGCTTCATCTTTTATAACATAGCAATAAAGTAAATATCTGACTGATTGCATTTATGTATTTAGGAATCCATTTGAGTAGCCTCCTTGGGCTTTACGGAAATCTCTCATCACGAGGACTCTTCACCTGATAGGTTGCCACATCCAGAGAAAACAAAAACCGGGAGAAGCCTTTATGATTTTCACTGCATGGAAAGTGTGTGCTCTCGGGCTCATCAGTTGTATGCAGATGGGACTCTCGAGCCTGCCAGGAATGATATTTTTTCCTGTTGTGCGATGTGCTGGCAGTCCCGAGTCTTGATCTCATTACATCCTAGATCCTCGAAATCATCTATTTGAAACTGACTATTGTGTGGTGTCCGAAATTGTTTGCAGGAAAAACTGCCTCTGGAATGGTGATTTGCATGTTCTTGTTCCTCCTTCCTGACTCCAGCTTTGAAGAGGGGACAGCAGAGGGGGATGGCTCCTTGTTTCCAGTAAAGAACACAGAATGTTCCTTAGTCGGTGCTATCACCCTCTACACCCCCTTGTTTCGGATTCAGTTTGCCCAGCCCAGGAGTCCTCAATAGCACTTTTTTTCTCAATAAACTCTTCAGGGAAGAATTTGGCATGTCCTTTTCTTGCTTGGAATGGCCTCTCGTGCAGATTCTTCTCCAATCTCTTTTGTGCCAAACTTACCTCTTCTGGGAAACTTTCTTTGACTCACTTCCCTACAACCTCAGAGCTGGTTGCTCCCCTTCCTGGTTTCCTAGACATTTATTATGAATGATGCTCTGTGGCTGTCCCAGTGTTGAGATATTGTGCTCAGAACTGGGGGCCCTCAGTCAGAAAGTTGTGGTCCCCCAGCCTCTGTGATGCCTGGTATCCTAAGGTACAAGCCGAGAAAACAAACAAATCACCTACATAAATGGCAGGACAAGTGCAATATAGAGGACTTTGAAGAAATTTGAAGTTTCACAAGTGAGTTAAAAGAGGTAAGGGTGAAGCAGAATCAGGCAATGTGGAAGTTGTCTTGAAGGACAGATAGGAGTTCCCCCAGCAGACAAGAGAGAAACTGTGTTCTGAGCAAAACTAGCCCCATTATAGTCTCAGGGTACTTTTATTGAACACTTACTATGCACCAGGTCTGCTCTCCATGGATTGTAGCTTCAAATAGGGAAAGACAAATAATAACAAATACAAAAATATATGGAATAACATGTGTAAAGTCCCCAAGGTATGAAACAGTGAGATGTGTTAGGAACAGCAAGAATCGTGGCTGGAGTGGATGAATCAAGGAAGGTGGGAGATGGCTGGAAGGAGGTATTAATTCCTCCTGCATGTACAGTTCTTACAGCTGAAAGCTGATAAATGCTTACGACCTCAGGAAATTGGGGAGATCACAGCAGCCTTCTAACTGGAAAGCTCCCCTGCTCATTTTACTTAAACTTGATGCTGGGGCTCTCAGTTCTGGATTCAGAGAAGGATAATCTTACATGAACTTTCCTACAGTGCCATTCCTACAATTAATTCAAGTCTTGGTCTAAAAGCAGAAGACAGACACAGCGGGGAGTCTGTCCAAGACTGGCTGCCATGTTTTACCTTTCGTCCTTCATTTCAAGTCTCATGGGGCATCTGAATGTCTAGGATTTAATAACACGAGCTTTTAAGACTCCTCATTTTCCCGTGTTCTCAGAGTGCATGCTGGTCTGGAACTCTGCTCCATCTAGGTTATCAGGAACAATTGGAAGATTTAAAGCAGCAGAAGAGCAAGACCAGATGTGAAGACCACAGCTTGAGCACTAATGCAGAGGGAAGGCAGAGGGCTGGGGTGTGGCTGATACAACGCAGCAGGGAGACCACTGGAAGGACATTGCAACTGTGTGTAAGTGAGAAATGATGCCTGTCCAATCGAAGGCAGTGGCAGAAGACCTGGAAAAAAAAATAATAGATTTAAGCGCTCTTTGGAAGGGCAAATCAATGGGATCTTCTGATCTTCTGGATGCAAGGTCTAAGAAAAAAAGAGGCATCTGAGATAACTTCTAGGTTTGGACTTGAGTGTCAGCATGGAGCAGTAATGCCCTTAACAGGATCAGGAAATGAAGGAGGAGGGCAGGTCGTGGAGAAAGGTTCACTTGGGCACCTGTCGAGCTTGATATTCCTACTGAGTATCTAGAAAGAATTTGTATATGGGAATGTTTACAAACATTTCCATGTGCCAAGCACCAATCTAGGTGACTTAAATGTGCATTCTCATTTTAAAACTGAAGAAGTAGCTATTGCTCAGTTTATTTCACACACAAAACAAGCAGGATTCATGGAGGTTGAGTGATTTATCCGAGTTCTGTAGCTAGAAAGGCAAAGATGGGGGGCTAACTCAGCTTCAAATGATTCTGGAATTCTGGAACTAATCGACATGTCTAATGTAGAGATAAATATTGCCAGTCATCAACACCTAGATGTAGCTATGCCTTAGCAATTTTCCTCCTTATTAGGATTTAAAAAAATTATTTTAGTTGTAGATGGACACAATACCTTTATTTAATTTATTTATTTTTATGCAGTGCTAAGGATCAAACCCAGTGCCTCACATGTGCTAGGCAAGTGCTCTACCACTGAGTCATAACCGCAGCCCTTTATTAGCCTTTTGTTCATGAGAAAATGTGCTCCTTTTAACTGAGGATCAGTGTGTATTCTTCTTTGCCTAGTGGAGCCAGCAATACATCAGGAATGATGATCTTAGGCAAACTCAAAACCCCGGCGAGATTTGTTTTCCCTGCCTGGTTCTTTCTCATGGTCATTATGAGCTGACATGCTCTCTTTCCAGCCAGACTCTCTTTGTTCCAGTTGAGTTCACTATTCCACGCCAGCATTATTAAGCTCTCACTGTATGCATTGCTTTACAAGGTTTGTGGCTTTGAAGACTCTTTGTTAATTTCCTAGGACTGCTCTAACAAATTACCATATATTTGGTAGCTTCAATCCACGGAAGTAATCTGGAGTCATCTGAAATCTGGTGTTGGCAGGGCTGTTTCTTTCTGAGGCTCCAAGGGAGGATCTGTCTTATGCCTGTCTTGGGTTCTGGTGGTTCTGGTGATCCCTGGCATTCCCTGGCTTCTAGATGCGGTGCTCCAGTCTCTAACTCTGTCCTCACCTGGGCTTCCTTTTCTGTCTCTGAATTACAAATCTCTCCCTTTACTTCCTCTTAAAAGAACACCAGTCATTATAATGTAGGGCCAACCCTAAGTTTAGTATGGTTTTATCTCAAGATCTCTAGCTAAACTCTATATATGTAAAGGCCCTTATTCCAAATAAAGCTGTGTGTGTGTGTGTGTGTGTGTGTGTGTGTGTGTGTGTGTGTGTGGTGGTGTAGGGGGTTGAATGCAGGATTCTCTACCACTGAGCTACATTCCCAGGCCACCCCCCACTATTTTTTGGTATTGGGGATTGAACCCAGGGGTGCTTAACCACTGAGCCACATCCCCAGTCTTTTTTGTATTTTATTTAGAGACAGGGTCTCACTGAATTGTGTAGAGCCTCACTAAGTTGCTGAGCCTGGCTTTAAACTTGGGATCCTCCTGCCTCAGCCTCCCAAGCTACTGGGATTACAGGTGTGCGCCATTGTGCTTGGCCCCCAAAAGGTAATATTCCAAGGTTCTGGGTAGCTGTATAGTTTAGGGAATACAAGTTGACCCACTATAGGCTGGTGACAACTTCATGAGATAGGCTGAGCTCCTGAGGCACAGAAAGGAAAAAGAATGTGTCCAGAGTCCCTGTAGCAGACAGTAGAACCAGGATTCAAACACATTCTGTCAACCTACAAGGACTTTCTTTAATTGCTTTGCTCTTCTTCCTCCACATATACATCTGAACTTTCTTCTGGATTTGAGTAGAGCTTCTCCATCTACTTTTCTCCAGGCATTTCTACTGGGCATTTAAAGGGCAGTCTTCAAGGGTCCTTTGTTGCTGGCTCAGGAGAATGTGTCTTCCTGCTTAAAAGGGGTTGGTGCAAGGGGGGTAGAAGAATATGAGGCCACAGCGGATGGGATGGGGTTGTGGCACCCCTCAAATTATGGCAGGGAGATAGGCCCACAATTCAAGGCAGCTCTGTGTAGAATATTCTAGAAGCCACAGATGGCCTGCTCTCAATTTCTAAGTGACTGGGCCCAGTTTGCCAATGGGTGAGTATGGCTCCTCACAGATAAAAAATGGGAGACTATTCTTCTGTTAGTGTCAAGGACACCATTGCATATCATAAGTGACTCCTCTTCCAGGCTGGAAAATCTTTTTCCCGTGATGTTTCCGAGCACACGTGGCGTGAAGAGTTCCAGCGCAGAATCACCAAGCAGCATGCAATGCTCTGACCTCTTTTGTGTGCCCTGTCACACCAGAAGGCTGGGTAGCTGTGAGCTCTTCCCTTTGCACACAGGTCCTGCAACCCTGAGCTAAGCAAAGAGGTCCTGACTGCTGCCCTCTCCCCAGCCATTTCCCATCCTCCACACTTGGGAGCTGAAAGCAATTTCTTTCACCATCCAAGACTCACCATTTCATTACATCTCTAAATGTCCTGCGTCTGAGCCTAGCAACAATTTTTTTTAGGCTATTTGAGATTAAGTAGGTCTTGCAAGGGTTATGTTGTAGAGAGAAAATTTGGAATTTTCTATCGCAGTTAACCTGGCTCATTCATATCACTGCATGCCTAGCATGTTTGATGGTTTCCTCCAATTCTCGAATCCTATGTTTAGGGCCATTCTGAGGATGACAGGTATGATTATTTAGGTGCATGGTTTTACAGTTGTAGATTAAATGCCAATCTAGAAAACCTTTAAAAAGCAGTGCACGAAAATAGTGTTTATAAATTTTTTTTGTAAGAAAGGGAGATATCACTATATGTGCACATTTGCTTATATTTTCAAAAAATAAACTAAGGTAGAATAAACAAACAAACCAGCAAACCTAAGAAAAATTACCCTTCCAGGGGAACTGAGGGAGTAAGGTGGAGGAGACAGACTGGAAACTTGACTCCTCTGAATGTGCCTTTGGAACAATGTGGATGTTTTAGATTTTGTTTTAAATGTTAAGAAAGCGCCTCCCCCACCTCAAAACAAACAAACAAACAAACCCGGAAAGAAGTGGACCACCTCAAGTTGGTGGCTAATCACACAGAGTAGAGAATTATTCAGGTAGGGTGACCAGCCCTCCTGGTTTACCTGGAGTCCAGGTGTTAGTCCTGATCTGGGTAAACCTCTCAGTCCTGGGCAAATCACAGCAATTAGCGACATTATCAAGGGATTATAGAAGCCACATTTTGACTATAGCTCCCCAGTGAGATATGATCTAAAGGCACATAATAAGCACAATGAAATATTTTCCTATATTTAACAATATTTAATAGGCTTAGTGTTTTACTGGGGACATTGTAATTTTGAAACCATTCTATTATGCCTGTGATATAAATATACTCTGATAAGATAAATAAATAAGTAGTTATATCAAGGTATTTAGGAACCAGGGCTTCTTTGATAAAATCAAAGAAGTGGTGGAAACCTGTAATACCAGCCTGAACTCCTGATCTGACGTATATGCCCTATCTCTGCCTTCTGAAAAGCTTGGCATTCAGAAGCCCCAGGACAATGAACACCGCTAGCCCTTGGATTATAGCCTCTAAACACCTATTCCCTTTTTAAAAGGACTCAAAGCTCCTTAGAGAAATGAATTATTTCAGATCTGGGGCAAGAAATGTACAAGATGAACTTGTACTAGCTTATTGTTCCCAAAGCAAGGAAGTAATTGAAGACTGAAAATCTTGACAAAAAGACACTGGATTCATTTTGAAGGGGCTTCTGCTGTCCTGAGATAGGCAATTTGAGCATCAAAAGAAATAATGACTGCCATAGATTGAAAACACTAAATATATAAAAATTACAAGCTCGTATGAAGCAAACGATCAAAAACAAATTTTCTCTGGTAATTCCCTAGGGCAACAAATCATTATTTTGAAAATAAAGGTACAGAATCAACAATTCGTTTTTCTGCTTTTCCCGTATAAACTTCAGAGCAACCAACCAGTTAACAGGAAAAGTTCTCTTTTTTAATAGAAGAATTATAGCTACTAAATTCAGAAGGAATAGTTGAATTAGAAAATCATCATGTTGGAATCTCTAATAATGGATCTAAGCAATAAGTGTTTATTGATAGATTCTGAAACCATAAAGTAAAAAGTTAATGGGGAGCTTTATCTTGGATGGATCAGGTTAATATCATCTGAGCCCAATGATCATTTTTTTAAAAATTGAAATAATCTCAAACTTGCAGAGAAGTTGTAAGTGCAGTATAATAACCATTTTTTTTGCTCATCGAAAGTAATTTGTCCACATGATGACCCATCAATCTAAACATTTTAGTGTGTATTCCTTATAAACAAGAACATAATTCTATTGTCACACTATAACTATCTAAACCAGGGAGTTAACATTTATATATTATTGTCAAGAACTGAGAAGGGTCTTAGTTTTTTCTTACATACGAGCCAACAAATTAGCCTATCAGGGTTTTATGGATGCTGGCAGAAGCCATGAGACTCCTGGGTCAGAGACAAAGGACTTTAATATTCATTGCATAGTAAGTAGCATGAACAGCATCATCTGTGTCAATTCCTATCGTAGTTCATTTTCTGCTGCTTTAACACAATACCTAAGACCGATAATTCATAAAGGAAAGTTTATTTTGGCTCACAGTTTTGGAGACTGGAAAGTCAAAGAGCACCGTGCTTCCTGCCACTGCAACTCATGGTGGGAAGCAGAAGGGCAAATGGGTATGTACAGAAGAGACAAAAAAAACAAAAACAAAAACAAAACAAAACAAAACAAAAAACAAACAAGGGGTGTCCTGGCTTTATAACAACCTCCTCTCACAAGAAATGCATGTCTGGGCGTGGTGGCGCACGCCTATAATCCCAGCACTTGGGAGGCTGAGGCAGGAGGATCACGAGTTCAAAACCAGCCTCAGCAATGGTGAGGCACTTAGCAACTCAATGAGACCCTGTCTCTAATAAAATACAAAAAAGGACTTGGGATGTGGCCCAGTGGTCCAGTGCCCCTGAGTTCAATCCCAGTACCAAAAAAAAAAAAAAAAAAAAAAAAAAGAAATGCATGGATCCCTCTTAATGACATAATCACCTATTAAAACACAATTACCTCTTAAAAGCCCTACCACCTCGCAACACTGTCACATCAGGGATTAAATTTTTTTAAAATTTATTTTTATTCTAATTTGTTATACATGCGGGGATAAACCACATTTAAATCATAGCAATTTCCCTTGTCTCCAAATTCCATGGGGGAAACATGGTGTCTTGGTTTATATATGAGGTGTTCCCCAAAAGCTCATGTGTGAAACATTGCAAGAAAGTTTGGACATAAAATGATTGGGTTATGAAAGCCTTAACCTGATCAGTGCATTAATCCACTGATAGGAATTAACTGGGTGGTAACTGTAGGCAGGTAGGATATGGCTGGAGGAAGTGGGTCCCTGAGGTCATGCCCTTTATATTTTGTCCATGGTGAGTGAGAGCCTCTCTCTCTGCTTCCTGATGCCTTGTCCCGAGATGCTTTCCTCTCCCACACTCTTCCACCATGATGTCCTGCCTTATCTTGGGCCCTGAGGAATGGGGTTGGCCATCTATGGACTGAGACCTCTGAAAATGTGAGCCCCAAATAAACTTTTCCTCTTCTAAAATTGTTCTTGTCAGGTCTTTTGGTCACTAAAAGCTGACTAAAATACATGGATAGATACAGATTTTCAACACACACACACACACACACACACACACACACACGGGAGGAAACCTGTGTGTAAAAAGCCCATATTTTATCGTGGGTAGTAGGTATACCTATCCTTTGTTCTGAACAGAAAGAGACATTATTCTTATAAGGCTGGGTGCTAACTAGCCCATTGCTCTAGGAGGAGACATTACCTCTAGAGCTGCCAAGGCTGTTTGCTATCTAGGCATTCCTTCAAGGCCAGTAACAAAGGGCCATGTATACCTCAGTTTGCAAAATGTACATAAAAGTTTGAAATCCATGGGTAGTTGTTAATACTACAGTATTGGTACCAATTTTCTTAACTTCAAGCTTCCTGAAGGAAGCCATGTCTCATGAGAGCCAATATGGTGAAGTGGCAGGCATTTGGGGGTGGGAAGTATAGAAAGAGAGTGTTGCAGGTGGAGAGAAGAACACGGATAAAGAAAAGTCTGTGACCGTGGCAATCCTCGGAATGCAGCATGGCTCCAACAGAGAGAACAGGAGAGTTGGGGAGGAGGTGGGGGCTTCAGCTGATGTCTTGAAGGGCCTTGTAAGCCAGAAGGTACCAAAGGAACTTGATCCTGAGTCCTTGAAATAGCTTAAGCTGGAAAGTGACGTGATCAAATGTATGCTTTAAAAAGGCCACTTGGGCTGCAGCTGCAAGTGGACTGGCCTCAGACCAAGGTTAATTTTTTCCACTTGGTTTCCTGTAATCAGGTTCAGGAAGACAGGGACGTATTGAAATTCTGCCACGTGATAATTGGAACTGTCCTTGAAGATGAACAGATTTGGGGCCAATCTCACTGCCCCTCCCCCAGTTTATCCAGGTGCCTACTGTTCTGATGAATGTCAAAGGCAAACTTGAGGAAGGAAGAGGAAACGATTATTCCTTGTACTGCAGGTCAATTCGCTGCAGATCCATTCTCCACATGATCAGCCAGCTTTCGGATAAATTTGTCTTGTTTATCAATTTACTTGTTTTTTTTTTTTTTTCTTTTTTGGACTGTGCACAATGTTTACATTAATTTCTTGTGGAAGGAATTACTTTTGGCAGATGTTACAGATTTTCATGAGATATTAGTTGATGATTTTAAATTTACTTTGGTCCAGTTTTCATTTTAACTTAGTTTTCTTTAAGTCTGGTTGATTCTTGTGACCGTGTGCTCAGTATATTAGAGATCTTTCTCCAAATTGGGTCAAGGACTTTGAGGAAAGAGAATGTCGTTTAGATTAAAATATATGTATTTTGGATGACAAGAACCTATGAAGAGTAGGTTTCTCTCTCCCGGTACATTTCATCCCAGTTCATTGAGTTTTATAGATCTCTTAATGCACAGCTTTGTTAATCAACTAGGCCAAAGAAATGTTTTCCTTGTATTTCAAGCACTTGAGAAGGGATTAGTGTCTGAAATGTGAGTCCCAAACAAAATTGAAATTCGGTTGAGATGTCTGTTGCAAAATGACTGGATAAACTGGCTGCAGCACAACTATTACTAAAAGCTAAACTCCAGGCAATCCTTAAAGGCATTTGAAACCATTTCATATTAGGTAATTGCTACTAAATTTTAAAAATTAATTGCATTTCCTTTTGCTTTGGTCCTTATAATAGAGAGAATTTAGTTGATCATACTCGTTACTTTATAAAATACTGTCACCATTGACCCATGCAAGGGTTGCCTCATGTTGTATTTTATATTATCCCCTTTATCTGCAATCTCTGCTCCTATTCCCTGCCTCCAAGGGACTCATTTTAGTGTCTTTGCTGCATGTCCTTAAAATGCACATACCCTTGCAATAGTGCTGTGTATTTGTTTCTTAATTTACACACATGAAGTGGTACATTAATTACCTTCTATTATTTAACCTATCTGGTGAACATCTATCCATGCTGGTGTTTGTACATTTGGCCCTTTGCTCTGGACTGCTGCAGGATACCACATAGGATGTATCTAGTCCATTTTACTATCCTTCCCCTAGCAGTGGATCCCTAGGTGGTCTCCAGCTCTCCTTCTCTCCTCTACCATAACTACTTTTCAGATGCACATTCTTTTTTCTTTTTAAAAAAAATACTTATTTATTTGTTTTAGTTGTACACAATGCCTTTATTTTTTATGTAGTGCTGAGCATTGAACCCAGGCCACGCAGGTTCTAGGCGAGTGCTCTACCACTGAGCCACAACCCCAGCCCCCAGATGCACATTCTTAAACATATCTCCTTACAGAGAGATGAGGCCATTTCCCTGGGGTATACATCTGGAACAGGGATTACTACATCATGGGACACATATACATGTAATATCACTGTCTTGTTTTCTGAATGGCTAACCAATTTAACCAGTTACCAGGAGGATGAGGGCCATTAGGTAAATTTAAAGGAGAGCCCAAAGACTTAGTAATCAAGGGAAATAATAATTTAGTGCAATTTTTAGAAATTAAAATTAATGCAAAAATCCATGATGAATGAAAATTTCAAAAGAGAAAATGAAGCCAGGCATGGTGGCTCACGTCTGTAATCCCAGCACTTGGGAGGCCGAGGCAGGAGGATCTCAAGTTCAAAGCCAGCCTCAGCAATGGGAGGCACTTAGCAACTCAGTGAGACCCTGTCTCTAATAAAATACAAACAGGGCTGGGGATGTGGACCAGTGGTCGAGTGCCCCTGAGTTCAATCCCCGGTAACAAAAAATAAATAAATAAATAAAATAAAACCAAAAGAGAAAATGATTCAACAAAGGGATCCCGGAAGATTTTGGAGGGGCTGAACATGTTTATTACCTTGATTATGATGATACTAGTATGAGTGCATACATGTGTGCAAACTCACCAAATTGCATGCATGAACTACACGCAATGTTTCTGTATGTCAGTTGCACCTCATTAAAGCAAGAAAACAATACTTAAAATAAAGACAACATTCAACCCTCTTCTTACATGGTCTCACATTCCCCTTCAGAAATGAAGAACCTGGTCCTCTAGCAGCCGGGAACAGTGCTGAAAGAGTCCGTTATATTGAACAGTAACATGCTCAATATTACCTCCATTCAGCCATCCTTGGGGTTCCTCAGACTCAGCATGGTCCCTTCCATTACAGAAAACTGGTCCAAAAGGCTGACTAAAGCCTATGTCTCCACCTACTGCTTTCTACTCTCTTATCAATATATTCCTAATGGGATTCCATTCCCAGTGCCCAGCTGACACTGCTCTTGCAGATACCCAATGCCCCCCATTGGCTTGAATTCAGTAGTGACTGCTGTCATCTTACTAATGCTTTCAACACAATTGGAGCTCCTTTGGAATCGGTGTCAGCTCCTGTTTCTGCATCTCTACACGCTTACAATTTTTCCCCAATTCTTCTTCCCTTTTTGTGGGTGCCTCCTCCACTCAATTGCTAAATGTGGGTACTCCTACGGCCTGAAACTGGGCCTCTTGCCTTCTCCTTCTCCATTTAATGTTACAGTTTAAATATGAGGTGTCCCCAAAAGCTCATGTGTGAGACAATGCAAGAACATTCACAGGTGAAATGATGGGGTTATGAGAGCCTCAACCAATCAGTGAATTAATTCCCTAACAGGAATTAACTCAGTGGTAACTGTAGTTAACTAAGGCTGGTAGGGTGTGGCTAGAGGAGGTGGGTCACTCGGAGTGTGACTTTGGGGTATGTATTTGGTGAGCTGAGCTTAGTCTCTCTCTGCTTCCTGATCCTCATGTGAGCTGCTTCCTTCCACCATACTCTTCTGCCGTGATGTTCTGCCTCACCTAGATCCCTGAGGAGTGGGCTGGCCATCTGTGGAGTGAAACCTCTGAAACTGCTAGCCCCCAAATAAACTTTTCCCACTTTAAAATTGTTCTCATTGGGTCCTTTGGTCACAGCATTGAGAAAGCTGACTAAAACAGATTTCTCCCTAGATCTCACTCAATCCTATGGACTTTTTTTCTTTTTTTTTTCTTTTTGGTACCGGGGATTGAACTCAGGGGCACTCAACCACTAGGCCACATCCCCAGCCTTTTTTTGTATTTTATTAGAGACAGGGTCTCACTGAGTTGTTTAGTGCCTCGCCATTGCTGAGGCTGGCTTTGAACTCACGATCCTCCTGCCTCAGCCTCCCAAGTGCTGGGATTACAGGCATGTGCTACCGTGCCTGGCTAATCCTATGTATGGTCTTGAGTAACACTTTCATGCACATGTCCTTTCTCTTCAAGCCAGGCTCACTCATCCCCACATTTGGAGCTGTCCCCTTGGTTTACACCACCCCTCACTCCCACCCATCCCCATCTCTACATGTCTGACACCTTTGTGTTGTTCAGATAACCTCTTAAATGTCACCTCCTCAGAGAGACCTACTCTGGCTATCCACTTTAAAGAAGCTGCCCACTCTTTAACACATCACACCATTTTAACTCTCTACGAAGCACTGAAGGATTTTGTGATCGTGGGGTCATTTATTTGTTTTCTTTCTCTCTACCCAATGAGAATATACATTCTCCTGGTTGTATAGGCTTCACCCATCTTGTTAGGTAATCAACAAGTAAATTAATGAGTTTTACTTAACACACTTTGGCATATGCATATGGTTGGATGTTGTGGGCATGCTATTTAGATGAAGCTATATGCAATCATACCTAAGACCACTGGCATATCACCAGAAATGCAAGGTCAAGAGAGGACCAGTGAGCATTCTAATTTGGAATTCCATATGCTAGACCCTACAGCAGCAGTGTCCAACAGAAATATGATGTCACATATTTAATATCAAATTTGCTAGCAGCCATTTTTAAAAAGTTAAAAAAACAGATGAAATTAGTTTTTTAATATATTTTATTTAACTCAGTATGAACAAAATATTATTTTGACATATAACCAATATAAAATTATTAATAAAATGTTTCACAATTTTTTTTTTTGTCATTGCTTTGCACTAAGTCTTTGAATTGGGATATACAACTTATAGAACACCTTGATTTGGCTGAGTTGAAACCAAGCTCAATAGCCACACGTGGCCAGTGGCCACCATATTGGTGGTGAGTACAGCTCCAGGGAACATACTGTAAGTGCTTCTTTTAGCTACAGCTTGAGCTGCATTTGAGCATTTGAGCTTAGTGAATGTGACATTTATTTTTGTTAGTGAAATGACGACTTCTGGAATAACTTGGATATTTAAAATGGGCTTTTATTGGTGAAATTAAAGGTGCAAAAGAAATGAGGATTGGCTGAAATATTTTGTTTGTGTCGTGTTGGGGATCGAACCCAGGGCCTTGTGCATGTGAGGCAAGCACTCTACCAACTAAGCTATATCCCCAGCTCTGGATGAAATATTTTAGAGATGCTTTTTACTCTAGTGTGCACAGAGTACAAGAATCAGGAGGCCAGCATTCTCAGGAATGATACTTGAAGTTAAACCTCTAAGCGGTCCCATGTCTAGCTACTGGTTTTGGAGGATGCTATGGTTTGGATACAGTTTGAATGTGTCCTCCAAGGGTTCATGTGTTGGATGCTTGGTCCCCATTGTGGCAATATTGAGGTGGTGGGACCTTTAAGGGGTGGTATCTAGTGGGAGGTCATTAGGTCATTGAGGAAATGCCCTCAGAAGGGATTATCAGAGTTCTCATGGGACCCCAGTCTCTCCCTGACTTCCTGTCTCACTATTTGGTATCTCTCACACACACTCTTACTATGATTCCATCTACCATGATGTGACATAACCAAGGAGACCCTCACCAGGCCAATACCATATTATTTGGACTATCAGCATCCCAAACTACGAACCAGATAAACCTCTTCAATATATATATATGAAATTCAGCCTCAGGTACTACTTGGAAAACAGGCTAATACAGAGGATTTATAATTGCCTAGTGCCATTTTCAAAATTAGCAGAATCATGCCTCTAGAATGTGATTCTGTTACCCCATAGGGCAAGGGTGGTCTGATCATACAAAACACCTGAAAGGACAGAGAGTTGCCACTTCATCTAAGGGATGGGACAAGAACTGGTTTGTGCTTTCTTGTTAATGATATTTCTTTAATAAATGCTCTAAGTTTGGTAGATTGTTTTTCCCTGATATCATTGGAGTAGTATGACCAGGGGAGGCTAACTCTCACTTTCCTCGAACATCTTCGTAGCAATGGTTTAGCGAATTGAACTTGGGTTGCATATGACCAGTGGGCTTCTGGGAGTTCATGACATCTCCAGTCCTCATGGCCAACCTCTTCTCACCCTTTAACTCTCAGCTGAAGCTAGACCTCCTCCCTAGGAAGGCTTCAGCCTCCTTTCTCCCTCCGCTCTCATGGCTCCTTTTGCAAAGATCTTCTGAATCCTCATGATTTTTATACATGTATGCATATTATATTATAATTACATTTATGTATGTGTTCCTCCCTGGACTGTTAACTTCTCCAAGGGCAAGGGTCATATCTTTTCATCTTGGCATAACTAGTAAACTCAAATCAATGCTTTGCTCTCAATATGTGTTCAGTAATCATTTGCTGGGTGAGTGAACTAATAAACCACAGAGTATATTCCACTTAATGCCAAGGAAATGCTCAATATGGGATGAAGCTATGAGATGTGTCCTGCCTCAGTGCCTTGTAATCAAAGTAAGACAATCAACAGACAAGAGGGGGAGCAGAGATGGCCCGAAGTGACAGAAAGTCATGGAGTTGGTAGCACTTTCCCTAATTTCTCCATTAATGAGATTAGTAGTTGTTTTTCTTTTTTCTTTCTCTTTTTTTGTTCTTTAATCTATCATCCGACTTCATTTAGCTAATTCAATCTTTTTCATCTTTGGGTTGAGTAACCATGAATCTTGGCTCTGATTGCCTTTATTAGTTTGGTAATGACTTTGTTGAATTTAGGAGTCATTAATCGCTTGTTAATGTTTGCAAGTTTGACAAACAAATGGAAATTATTCCCCTTCACTCAAAATCTGATGTAAAAATTAATTATATTACCTTCCTTTGCTTCAGGGCTTGTGTGTTTCCATACCAAAAGGTATGCTTTATTTTAAATTAAGTGATTTTTTTATAACCTTTCTCGGAAAATTTAAGACAGAGATATGCTCTTTTAATCAAGGTAATTATAGCTGTGGTTTTGAATTAGCTTTTCTTTTTGGAGGCCCTAGTTGTTGTTAGCATTTTATTCCATGTCTAGTCACAGTCCGTCACAATGTCCAGGACTTTTAGCTTTTAATTTCCACAAGAGACCCAGGTTTCAAGCTGGACCTTTTAAAAATTTTGTCACGTGCTTCTGATTTTGGAAAAGTTCATGTTCTGAAAATTTTTTTAAAAGTCACCTTCCTTTTCTCTCAGTTTTAGGCTGATGTCTACACGTTCTTCAGGGAGTCTATTTCTTTCAGCTTCATTCATTCCTGTTACTTCAGTGGCTCGCTCTGGCTCCAGACGGGAAGAGTGGGGGCGGGGTGTGTGACTTGGTGGGACAGCCCTTGCCTGGCACACAGGAGGCCCTGGGTTTGACACCCAGCACAGCATAAAGAAAAGGCAAGAGAGCGGGAGGGAGTTCTGGCAGGGAAATGCAAAAGGAAGGCAAGCCAGCCCATCAGAAAGCCACTGAAAGTGTTGGCCTCAAATCTGGAAGCTTCTGATCTACCATTAGAAGCCCTGTGGCTAACCGTGGCCTTCCCATTGAGATACTGTGACTGATCATGTGAGTGAGGAACAGCTGACTTTTTCAAAAGTACAGATCAGGAAACATTATGAAAATGCTCTAATGTTTAAAGCCAGGAACCCACAAGACATCTGAGAGAGAGAGAGAGAGAGAGAGAGAGAGAGAGAGAGAAAGTGTGACTACCAAAATGCAAATATTCATGTTTATGCAATGAGGAAAAAATGTGAGTGACATCCATAATGATTCCTCTTACTCATCATGCTCTCTACATTGATTGGAATTTAAAATAAATATCAGCTGGATTTTGTTCATTGGTTGGAAGGATGGGCTTCTGCAGATCTTAGAGTTTTACCCTTCCTGACAGTAGAATCACAAGGTCTTAATGCAGGGGTGAACCCCGGAGGTGAGCTGGACATCTAACTGGGCTTTCCAGGAGGGCAATGCTTCTGGGATTCCACAAGTAATTGATTCAAATTTCATTTTTCAAAAATTTGAAAGCTGAAAAAAAAATCCTTAGATTTTTTTCCCCCATAATTATAAATACATGCAAATTTAACACATTGGAGACCACTGAAGCAACGTGTGCTTTGCGTTAATGCAACTCGAGTAGATGTCGGAATGGAACATCTGCCATCTCTGAATGTATTTGAATTTCATGGAAACGTGTCTTCAATTAAAAAGGTCTGAACTGGTCTTCACGAAATTCGAGCCCACCTACATTCATTTAAATTGTAAAAATGAGCATTTGACTTCAGATTACAATGGGCCGTGTCCACAGGAGTGTCAGACAGGGCTCAGCTGCTGGTTAGGGGCTGTTATCACAACACAATCATCAGACCTGCGAAAGAGAGTGGTTACCACGTATTACATGTTTATTACACACTGGCGCGATCCTATTAAATATTGACTGTTTATTTGATTATTTAATCAGAGGTCACTTAATATTGTCTCTGTCATGGTGTTTTTATGATGATTAAATGAGAAGATGTACATGGACTACAGAGTATAGTATTTAGCATATGAGGAGCATTCAGTATGCATTAGCGATGGTTAATTGTCACAAACATTCCTGTGGGGGGCATTTTATCCATTATTTTATCTGTAATTCACTTTTAAATACTTCAGTGTCATGTGTGTTAACTTTAACCTCCATCCCGGGGACTGGTAGTTAACATTTATAACTCCTTAAGTGAAAATATACAATCAAGGGGATCAGTTAGCATTTTAAAGAGACTCTACCTCACAACTCAAACTCCACCGTCTTTATTTCTGATCAACAGCATAAGTTATCCCAATTAGCCTCATGGCTATAGAAAAAAAAAATCCACTGCAGAAATGAATAGTATTCAATAAGGAATGAATTGACTAGAAATACTGAATACTCATTCCTGGCCTGGAAAATGTAGGAAATGAAAATCAAGCCAACTTTATAGCCTGAACCCTTCAAATGGCAACCTATACTTAGGATTCTAGTGACTTCCAGATGTAAGACACTTAACGGAGGATTTTGCCACCTGACCAATTAAAAGGCTGGCTGAATTCCAATTATCGCTGCACCTGCCTGAAGTGAAACTTTTGTACAAGATAGCCATCCACTGAGCTTCCACAAAATGAGACTGAACGACCGTCTAACAAGGGCTTGTAGAACTTGGTCTTGCAGGCCTTGGGAAGGACCTGTTTCTACTTATCAGATGTTACCTCCACCTACCCCAAAGCACTTAGTAATTGCTCACGAATATCCTCATTTTAAAAATTAGGAAATGAAGACTGGAAGAGGTTAGGAACTTTACTTAGGGTTAATGTGATAGCCATCAGTGGAGCCAAGCTGTTGCATGTCCAACTTACGCTCTCACCAACACATTCCAGTGCCTTTCAGAGAATCTGTTGGGGGAGTAACTGCCATGTTATGATAATATCATATCACAGATTGTTCTAGCAGTTTCTGCAAGCTTTGGGCATTTCTAGTCTGACTTCTGTATTCTGATAAGGCAGGCATGTGGTTGTTAGATATTGTTAATGATTCAAACAAAATGTCCTGCTGATCTCTCCAGCTTCTGAGTTTGTCCAACTGAACAGTGTCCAGAGATATCAGAGAAGGCAGTGAAAACCCTGTAGCGTTGGCAATTGGCAATCCTGTGAACCAAAACACGCTAAAAATGTAATTTGGACGCTGAGGCTGATATTAGATGACATCTGTCATTCATAACTTCAGCTATCATTTTTACCTTCGACAGGCAGTCTTGTTCTCACGTTGACTTTATAACAAGTAAATATTATTTGAGATTATAAACTAAACATTTATTAATATAATAATTTTAACAATTTATAAATTGGTGCATAGGGTAAATCTTTATCTAATATAAGGGGTCTACTAAAAAACATTTAAAAGATTGAAAATCATGGAACTGGATCATTTTGGGGGTAGCATTATAGCATATGCTACAACAGATCCAAACCTTAATGTTGATCATTAGAGCTGTGTGAGATTTGCTAAAATATTTAACCTCTCTGAGATTTGTTTAGTAGTGTGTAAAGGGGATCATACTATAAGATTAGAAAACTTTCTGTGAAGATTAAATAAAACTAAAATATGTAAAACATCTAGCACAATAAATGCAAGTCCCAATTGTTATCACTATTATTAACATCATAATTATTATCCAGCCCTATTTTCCACCTAAAAAAACTAATACCTTCTCCACCCCTTTTGGCCTATAATCACTAAGTTTCCTTGAATGCTTCTCCAGGGACAGAGAGGTCATTATGTCCCTGAAAAATTTCCACCTGGTGTTTTCACTTCTGCCTTCTGAACCAGAGGTCTACCTCTGACATGCACAAAGTAGCCCCTTAGCAATTTAAAATGACTTCATCACATGAGATGGCAAAGCCAGCCACAGAGAACTGCCTAACTTTGACGTCTCCTGTCTGATTACATAAAGCAAGTTACATAGAACTTGTCTGGAACATAAACCAGCTTCCAATCCAGCTAAGCTGAGTGATTATATTCCAATAAGCAGAGTTCTCAAAATGTGTCTATGCTGTAAGAGGAACTCTGAGGGGTTTTTCTGAGAAGGGCAATTTGAAAAGTCATGGAAATCTTTCTTTGGGTATCTTTGGGCTATTTGTCCTTGGGAACCTTGGATAAATGCAAAGTGTCCTGGAATAATTAGCATTCTAGTAATTACTGCTGTGTATGTAGTAATGTAGGCTCTGCACACGTTACTCGCATCATTCCTATGTCTCAAATGAAGAACTGAGGCTTGGGTGAGAGTAGATCCCACGAAGACACACATCTAATGGCAGAGCCGGGTTTCCAGCAGAGGCCTGCTGAATCCAAAGTCCACGTCCTTATCTCCTCACCAGGAGTGACTCACTTGAATCTTAGTCATGTTTCCTGGTAAAGCTAATTTCATCCTGAAGGAGTAGAAAACTGTCTCCGAGAATTAGTTGTTACTTTCTAAATATACCAAATATTAACATTTTAGATGCTAAATTTACCTAACCTGCGGCCTTAAATGATATGTTTCTATTTTGAAACATGATGAAGGAACATAAAACTGTTACTTCTTCCTCTGAGGTTCAAAAATCAAGTTTCCACTTGGAATAAAAAAGGTGATGGGAAGCCGGGCGCGGTGGCGCACGCCTGTAATCCCAGCACTTGGGAGGCTGAGGCAGGAGGATCGCGAGTTCAAAGCCAGCCTCAGCAATGGCGAGGCACTTAGCAACTCAGCGAGACCCTGTCTCTAATAAAATACAAAAAGGGGCTGGGGATGTGGCCCAGTGGTCGAGTGCCCCTGAGTTCAATCCCTAGTACCAAAAAAAAAAAAAAAAAAAAAAAGGTGATGGGATCTACAGAAAAGTTCTATAATTCCTGAATTGGCAGCAATGTAGGTTCAAACTGTGGCTCAGAGCCTTGAACTAACTTCCATGGTGACTGTCAGCTGACACATTCGCCTCCCTGGACATTAGACCTTGTCTTTGAATCATAAGTAAGATAAAGAAGGGTTGTGAGCTCTGCATTACTGTAATATTCCAATACTTCTAACTTTTGGAAGGGAATGTAAGGGAATGAATGTAGTGGTTTAGGGCATGGACTCTTAAACCAGGAGCAGGTTTAAATGTCGGTCCAGGCCACTTAGCAACAGGATGACCTTCAATGTGTTACTCCACTTCTCTGGCTGTAGCTTCCTCCTCTGTAAAATCAGGATAATAACAGTGGAGTTGCTGCAAAGGTCAAGGGAACGAACTTCTCCTTGAATAACACTGAGCATAAGTGCCTTAGAGGAATTTCCTCTTTCTCCTTTCATTCCAGAAAGGCACTGAGAACTGAACAGGTATATGACGTAATCTACTGTCTTTCCAGATAAACCTATGTGTATGTGTAAATTAACTTTGTCCTATAATGAGAGGAGGGAGTGATTATTTGGTATTTGTGTTTTTCAGCTTTTCATTGCTGTGACAAATTACCTGTGAGGAAAGGGTTATTTGGGGGTTTCAGAGGTTTCAGTCTGTGGTCATGTGGCCTGAGGCCTTTAGTGAGGCAGTCCATCTTAGTGAACAGGTATGGCAAAGGAAAACTGTTTACCTCATGGTAGTCAGGAAGCAAAAGGAGACAGTGAGAGGGGCCAGGGACAAAATATACACTTCAAAGGCACACCTCCAGTGACAGGCAGCTAAACTGTCCTCCCAATAGCACTACCAGCTGGGGACCAAGCCTCCAATACATGAACCTTTGGAGGACATTGCAGATCTAAACTGTAACTGCATTTTAAGAACCTCATCAGGAATCCACGCTCAGAGGAGGCTATTCAGAGATCATTAACATAATGCACACCAGGAGTTTCAATAACTGGCGTAAGGGACAGGACACAAGTTTTTCTGCTAATCACATTTAGTGTTATTGAAGGTATGTCATTGGCTAGAAAGTTTTGGCAGGCCCACGGCCCCTCATGGAAGGGGTGAGAATCTGGTACCTTCAGAACTGCCACTCTATCCTGAGCTATGTAGTCTAGTGTGGGCCTCCTGGTTCACAGACTCTGTCCCCAGGATGCATTCTGAACATGGACTGATCTGCCAATCAGAATGCCAGGGAAAGCCTCCACGCACGTTTCTCACACAAGGTGTGACCAGAGGCATCAGGATAAGCAGTGGGGTTTGCTGAGCTTAGAAGAAGAGACCGCATGACTGGTGTTTGTACCCAGCTGCTAATTAATGTTTATACTTGAAGAAGCTGGTCCAGGAATGCTTGCTAACAAGCCACCTTACTAGGTGGGAGGTGGTTTTTAGACGTGAGGTTGGAAGAGAGGGAAGTTATGGCTTTTATTCACCCTCAATAGCCAGGGGTGACTCACACCTCCTAGGACAACCAGTGACTGTGGAACGACCAAATTGACTTAAGTCACTTCTCAACAGTGACTGTCTTATGCAAAGAGCCTCGCCCAGTGCTTGCCACTCTCCTCCCCCTCCAAGTCCTGCCCTTCCTACTAGAAAACAAGATAGGCTCACAACCAATCCATTCAGTTATCCAACAACCATTTATTCAGTGCCTACTATGTGCCAGGTACTGTGCCAAGAGTTAGGGACACGTGCAGCCGTGAACAAAACAGACAACCATCCCTGCCCAGGTGAGAAGAGAGAGACAAGAAACGAGAGAAATGATTAGTGGCTACTTCCCCCACCCCAATCCTGCCTTAGTACCAGGGAGCAAGATGGAGGTGGGGGCCAGTTTTTCAGATGGAGCCAGGAGCCATGGGGATAGGGGAGAGCTACCTTCTTATGAGCAGATACAGACACAGAGCTGGAACCTTCCGACTGAGTTTTCAATGCACATGTATACAGTAAACAATCAAGAAAGCAAGAAACAAACAAACAAAAGCCCACCCTGCCCTCCCCGCTTAGAAACCAAACCAAAGTGGTGAACTTCACAGGAGCATCGCATTTGTTCTGAGCAAGAGACAATTGCAGAGGCGGATCCCTACCTCCATGGACCCCTGTCATCCACAGGGCAAAGACATGTCCTGGCTGAGGGGAAGAATAAACTGAACTTCAGGATTCCCTTCAGTATTCAGAAACGTACAGCCAGTTCCAACCAAGCCTGACTCACAAACAACTCCTCTTCTTATTTCTTCTTACTTCAACCCTCTGGAGATTCGAGAACTTGCTGAGCTCCTGTTCTCTCCTTACCGCCCTCCCCAGCCTCCCAGTCCACTGGCCTTCCTGCGCTTCCTGCGTAAATGACCTCTTTTCTCCCAGAGACAGTCTTTCTCTTCTTATCGTTATGTAAAGCTCATTTTTTCCAATATTCTAGGATTATGCCTTTGTCTTTTATAATCCCATCTCCTTTCTCCTTTAATAATTGCATTCACCCTCATCCAATAATAAAAATAAAAAGGGAAAGTAAGTTAGGATTTAAGTGTATGACCTAGAAAAAAAAAAGTCATTTGGTGTTAATCTAAAAAGAGTTGAGGCATCCTTTAGGAAATACATGATCTAAACTTTTGAATTAGGAAATAGATTAATTATGCCATGATTATTCTTATCACAAAGGAATTACACTGTTGCTGATGAAAGTATTACAACAGTTTAAAAAAAAAAAAAAAAAGAAGACCCAGTGAAATATATTGCTTTTATTAAATAAGGAATCTGAGGACAGTTGGGGGGCGGTGCTGGGGTTGTGGCTCAGCGGCTGGCTTAAATTTCCAATTGGGCCTGCCCTGTGAGATCCCGGTTCAGCCTGTGGGCCCTGCGACCTGTGGGCGGAGTCGCCAGTTCAGCAGCTGGCTTAAGTTCCCAGTTGGGCCTGCCCGCATGAGATCCCGGCTCCGCCTGCGGGCCCTGCAACCTATAGACAGAATCCCCAGTTCAGACTGCCAGTGCACCCACCCTGAAGGAGAGACCCAGCCGCCAGTTCGCCTGGCCTCCAGGGCCCAGAGTAGCAGCTCCCTGCTGCTGCACACAGGACTCGACCTGAGGAAAAGCCCCCTCCACTCGGGGGGGGGGGGGGGGTGGGGGGGGGGGGGGGGGGGGGGGGGGGGGGGGGGGGGGGGGGGGGGGGGGGGGGGGGGGGGGGGGGGAGTGCGACCTGCACAGCTGCAACCAGAACTAGAGGGGAAGTGCGACCTGCTCAGCTGTGACCAGAACAAGAAGTAGGCTCCCACTGAGCCACTCTTCCTCTGTGCCATTCTGCAATCTGACCAAAGGTGCAGCCTTGACTCCACTAACAGGATCGCTGACTGGACATGAACCAAGTCGATTGGCTTAAACTGGAAAGGAAAAAAGAAGGGCTTCCCAGGGTCCATTTTGTTTGAGACTGGTTCCTGGGTTCAACTTTTGTTTGTTTGTTTTGTTGTTTTTTGGGGTTTTTTTGGTTTGTTTTTGCTTTGATTGACAGTGTGTTTGTTTGCTTCTGCTCATCTTCTCTTTCTTTCTTTTCTTCCTTCTCACTTTTGTATTTTTTCTTCTTCTTTCATCTTCCCTATTTACACCCTGCCATTGCATACTCAACAGAGGCAAAAACAAGTTATACACAGAAATTGGGAGTTCTAGAACGGGTACAATTGAAATATATAGCAAAGTGGTGTTATATATAGTTTATTTTCTTGACTCTCTCTCGCTTCTCTCTTACACTAATTTCTACTCCTTTGTCATTTTTTTTTTCTTTTCCATCTTTCTTATTTCTTCTCTCAACCGCTGCATAAGTTAGGTTTATATATAAATCGGACTTTCCACCTAAGCATTCACTCCATTCTCTTTCCTCTCTCGTCTGCTGATACTAAACCACTTCCATAAAACTCTCTTCTCATACTTTCTAAGAAAGAACAATTCAATATACTCACTTCCTTCTTCCTAAACATATCACCTCTGTGTCCAAACTATAAAACCCCATCAGAAGCGTACAGAGTAAATTAGAAACAATATCTGAGTTAACTAAATCTGTACATTGTGATCAAACTGGGATTTTCTGAATAGAAAGTGTTTGATTTTAAAGTGTAAAGGAAATATAAGGAGATCTGATAGCATTGTACTACAGGAGCAACATAAGGCTTTAAGGTAAAATCAAAATAGCCAAGGTCCCACAGTGCAGGAAGATAAGACACACAAGCAATATGAAGAAACAAGGGAAGAAAGTGACACAAACAAATCAATATACCTCCTCAGTAGATTTCATGGCAAGCACAGTTGGTGAAATGCCAGAGATGGAATTTAGAAATTACATATTCCAAGTGTATGTGGAACTTAAGAATGAACTCAAAAATGAGATGAGGGAGCAAGTACAGGAGGTGAAAGATCATTTTGACAAAGAACTCCATAAACAAATACAGGAAGTAAAACATTACTTCAATAGGGAGATTGAGGCTCTAAAGAGAAACCAAAGAGATATTCCGGAAATGAAAGAAGTAATAAACCAAAATAAAAGCTCAATCAAAAGTATCACCAACAGAGTAGATCACTTGGAAGAAAGAACCTCAGACAATGAAGACAAAATATATATCCTAGAGAAAAATCTAGATTACACAGCAAATATGGTAAAAAAACCAAGAACAAAACATTCAAGAATTATGGGACAACATAAAAAGACCAAACTTAAGAGTGATTGGGGTAGAGGAGGGGGCAGAGTTTCAAGCTAAAGGAATGAGTAATTTATTTAATGAAATAATTACAGAAAAATTTCCAAACTTGAGGAATGAATGGGAAAACCAAGTTTAAGAGGCTTACCGAACACCAAACATACAAAATCACAACAGATCCACACCAAGACACATTATAATGAAAATGCCTAATATACTGAGCAAGGAGAGAATATTAAAAGCCACAAGAGAAAGGAAGCAGATTACATATAGGGGGAAACCAATCAGACTATGTTCAGACTTTTCAACCCAGACCTTAAAAGCAAGAAGATCCTGGACTAGCATATTTCAAGCTCCGAAAGAAAAGAGATGTCAACCAAGAATCTTATATCCAGCAAAACTGAGCTTTAGATTCGAAGATGAAATAAAAACCTTCCACGACAAGCAAAAGTTAAAAGATTTCGCAACCTGAAAGCCAGCACTTCTGAACATCCTGGGCAAAATTTTTCATGAAGAAGAAGAGAAATTGGGAGGCTGAGGCAGGAGGATCACAAGTTCAAAGCCAGCCTCAGCAATGGCGAGGCACTTAGCAACTCAGTGAGACCCTGTCTCTAATAAAATACAAAAAAGGGCTGGGGATGTGGCCCAGTGGTCTAGTGCCGCTGAGTTCAATCCCCGGTACCAAAAAAAAAAAAAAAAAAAAAAAGAGAAAAATAACAACAAAAATCAACAAAGGGAGATATTAAACTAAGGGAAATACCAACCAGAAGAGAAACCAAATCAAACTAAAGACCATAAAACAAATAAAAATGGATGGGAATAAAAATCAAATCTCAATAATAACTCTGAATGTTAATGGCCTAAACTCGCCATTCAAAAGACACAGATTATCTGAATGGATTAAAAGAAATGACCCAACAATTTGCTGTCTCCAAGAAACACACCTTGTGAAAGGCTGGGAAAAGTCTTATCACTCACATGGCCTGCGGAAGCAAGCAGAGGTTTACATTCTCATTTCAAATAAGGTAGACTTCAAGCCAAAGCTAATCAAAAGGGACAAAGATGGATATTTCTTACTACTTAAGGGAACCATTCATCAACAGGATATAACAATCATAAATCTATATGCCCCAAATAATGGAGCACCTACATTCATCAAACAAATGCTTCTCAAGTTCAAGAGTAAAATAGACCACAACACAGTTATCCTAGGGGACTTCAACACACCTCTCTCACCAATGGATAGATCATCCAAACAAAAGCTAAACAAAGAAACTTTAGGCCTCCTTAAAACAATTAATAACTTAGGCCTAACAGACATATATAGAATATTTCATCCCTCAGTAAGCGAATACACTTTTTTTCTCAGCAACACATGGCTCCTTCTCCAAAATAAACCATATATTATGTCACAAGGCAACTCTCAGCAAATATTAAAAAATAGAGATACTACCCTGCTTTCTATCAGAACATAAAGGGATGAAATTGGAAATCAACGACAAAACAAGGAATAAGAAAAACTACTCCATCAACTGGAAGCTAAACAACATGCTTCTGAATGAACAAGGGGTTGAAGAAGACATCAAAGAGGAGATTTAAAAATTCCTAGAGGTAAATGAGAACACAGATACAAGGTATAGAAATCTCTGGGACACTATGAAGGCAGTAGTAAGAGGAAAATTCATTGCACTGAGTTCATTCCTTAAAAGGAAAAAATCCAACAAATAAATGACTTAACATCACACCTCAAAGCACTAGAAAAAGAAGAACAGATCAACACCAAGAGCAGTAGAAGACAGGAAATAATTAAAATCAGAGCAGAAATTAATGAAATTGAGACTAAGGAAACAATTCAAAGAATTGACAAAACTAAAAGTTGTTTCTTTGAAAAAAAAAAAACAAACAAAATTGACAGACCCTTAGCGATGCTAACAAAAAGAAGAAGAGAAAAAACTCAAATTACTAACATTCGTGATGAAATAGGGAATATCACAACAAACACCTCAGATATACAGAAGATAATTAGAAATTACTTTGAAAACTTGTACTCTAATAAAATAGAAAATACTGAATGCATTGACAGATTTCTAGAGTCATATGATTTGCCTAAACTGGATCTGGAGGCTATACAAAATTTAAACAGATCGATTACAAGCAAAGAAATAGAAGATGTCATCAAAAAGCTACCAACAAGGAAAAGTCCAGGACCTGATGGGTTTACAGCCGAGTTCTACAAGACTTTTAAAGAACTAATACCAATGCTCTTCCAACTATTTCAAGAAATAGAAAAAGAGGGAGCTCTTCCAGAGTCTTTCTATGAGGCCAATATTACATTAATTCCAAAGCCAGGCAAAGACGCATCCAAAAAAGAAAACTTCAGGCCAATATCTTTAATGAACATAGATGCAAAAATCCTCAACAAAATTCTGGCAAATCGGATACAAAAACATATCAAAAAGATAGTGCACCATGATCAAGTGGGGTTTATCCCAGGGATGCAAGGCTGGTTCAACATTCGGAAATCAATAAACATAATACATCACATCAATAGACTTAAAGACAAAAATCATATGATCATCTCAATAGATGCAGAAAAAACATTTGACAAAATACAGCACCCCTTTATGTTAAAAACACTGGAAAAACTAGGAATATCAGGAACATACCTCAACATTATAAAAGCTATTTTTGCAAGGCCCAGAGCTAACATTATCATAAATGGAGAAAAATTGAAAGCATTCCCTCTAAAAACTGGAACAAGACAGGGATGCCCCCTTACACCACTGCTATTTAACATAGTACTGGAAACTCTGGCCAGAGCAATTAGACAGACAAAAGAAATTAAAGGGATCCAGATAGGAAAAGAAGAGCTCAAATTAGCACTATTTGCTGATGACATGATTGTAAGCTGCCTGTCACGGCCAGCCACGGCGCCGCCACGGGAGGAAAATTCTCGGAGGCAGAGTATAGCTTTTGCTACTTTTACTTCTACTTTCTTAGAGCTTAGAGAGGGAAAGAAAGATTTTTCTTAGAGAGGGAAAGAAAGATTTTTCTTCTTAGCTTAGAGTAGCTTAGAGTAAAGAAAGATAGAAAGAAAGATAAAGATAGAGCTTAGAGCTTAGCTTAGAGAAAGACTAGAGCTTCTTTCTTCTCTCTTCTTTCTTCCTTCTTCTTTCTTCTGTCTTCTGTCTTCCTCAGGAGTCGCGGCCTAACTCTGACCAGTCATTACTTCTTCTATCTGGTTTCTCTTCTGTAACCGCTCTGCCTACGTTCTGGCCGCTCTGATTCTTCTGACCGACCGAGTGACTGCCCGGCTGACTGAATTCTCCGTTCTCCTAACTCGGACCGCTTTCACCCGGTTATATACCTTCAGGTTTGCGGGTGCCTACAGGTGCGTCACATACATATCAGGTGGAACTTATGGCTTCCAGCTAGCTGCAACAGCCCTTCCTAATTAGGGCTCCTTCACATGATAATATACCTAGAAGACCCAAAAAACTCTACCAGAAAACTTTTGCAACTAGTAAATGAATTCGGCAAAGTAGCAGGATACAAAATCAATACCCATAAGTCAAAGGCATTTTTGTACATCAGTGACAAAGCCTCTGAAAGGGAAATGACGAAAACTACCCCATTTACAATAGCATCAAAAAATAAAATAAAAATACCTGGGAATCAACTTAATGAAAGAGGTGAAAGACCTCTATAAGGAAAATTATAGAACACTAAAGAAAGAAATCATAGAGGAACTCAGAAGATGGAAAGACCTTGTTCTTGGATAGGTAGAATCAATATTGTCAAAATGTCCATACTGCCGGGCGCGGTGGCGCATGCCTGTAATCCCAGCACTTGGGAGGCTGAGGCAGGAGGCTCACAAGTTCAAAGCCAGCCTCAGCAATGGCGAGGCACTTAGCAACTCAGTGAGACCCTGTCTCTAATAAAATACAAAAAAGGGCTGGGGATGTGGCCCAGTGGTCAAGGGCCCCTGAGTTCAATCCCCAGTACCAAAAAAAAAAAAAAAAAAAAAAAAAAAAAAAATGTCCATACTACCAAAAGCATTATACAGATTCAATGCAATTCCAATCAAAATCCCAATGTCATTCTTCAAAGAAATAGAAAAAGTAGTCATGAAATTCATTTGGAAAAATAAATGGCCCAGAATAGCCAAAGCAATCCTGAACAAGAAAAGTGAACCAGGGGGCATCATCATACCAGACTTTAAATTATACTATAGAGCAATAGTAACAAAAACAGCATGGTATTGGCACCAAAACAGACTGGTGGACCAATGGTACAGAATTGAGGACACAGAGACTAATACATATAATTTCAGCTATCTTATATTAGACAAAGGCGCCAAAAATATACAGTGGAGAAAGGATAGCCTTTTCAACAAATGGTGCTGGGAAAACTGGAAATCCATATGCAAAAAAATGAAATTAAAACCTTATCTCTCACCATGCACAAAACTCAATTCACAGTGGATCAAGGACCTAGGAATTAGACCAGAGACAATACGCCTAATAGAAGAAAAAGTAAGCTCCAATTTCCAATATGTCGGATTAGGCCCCAACTTCCTTAATAAGAATCCTGTAGCACAAGAATTATTACCAAGAATTAATGAATGGATAGATTTAAAACTAAAAAGCTTCTTCTCAGCAAAAGAAACAATCAGTGAGGTGAATAGAGAGCCAACTAATTAGGAACAAATATTTAATACGTGCACATCAGATAGAGCACTAATTTCTAGAATATATAAAGAACTCAAAAAACTTAATAACAAAAAAAAAAAATAATCCAATCAATAAATGGGCTAAGGAATTGAAAAGACACTTCTCAGAAGAAGATACACAATTAATCAACAAGTACATGAAAAAATGCTCAACATCGCTGGCAATTAGAGAAATGCAAATCAAAACTACTCTAAGATTTCATTTCACTCCAGTCAGAATGGTAGCGATCAAGAACACAAACAACAATAAATGTTGGAGAGGATGTGGGGAAAAAGGCACACTCTTACATTGCTGGTGGGACTGCAAAATGGTGCAACCGCTATGGAAAGCAGTATGGAGATTTCTTGGAAAACTACGAATGGAACCACCCTATGACCCAGCCATCCCACTCCTGGGTCTATTCCCAAAGGACTTAAAAACAGCATATTACAGTGACACAGCCACTTCAATGTTTATAACAGCACAATTCACAATAGGTAGGTTGTGGAACCAACCTAGATGTCCCTCAGTAGATGAGTGGATAAAGAAAATGTGGTATATATACAAAATGGAATTTTACTCAGCAATAAAAGAGAATAAAATAATGGCATTTGCAGGTAAGTGGATGAAGTTGGAGAATATAATGCTAAGTGAAGTTAGCCAATCCCCAAAATCCAAATACCGAATGTTTTCTCTGATATAAGGAGGCTAATTCACAGTGTTATTGGATGGGGGTACCTAGGAGGATTAGAGGAACAATAGAATGGTCAAAGGAAAGAGAGGGGAAGGGAGGGAGCAAGGGGGAGGGAGGGGGGGGAAGGGAAAAAAAATTGGTGATTGAATGAGATGGATATCATTATCCTAAATGCGTGATTGAAGATCTGAATGGTACTTCTATACTTTGTATACAAACAGTTGTATGTAAAAAGATGCTATATATGTGCATTATGAATTGTAATACATACTACTATTATAAATAAAAAACGAAAGGAAAAAAAAAAAAAAAAAAGACCCAGTGAAATATATTGCTTTTATTAAATAAGGAATCTGAGGACAGTTGGGGTGGGGGGGCTGGGGTTGTGGCTCAGCGGTAGAGCGCTCACCTCGCACGTGCGCGGCCCGGGTTCGATCTGCAGCACCTCGTAAAAATAAATGCATGTGTACAACTAAAGCAAATTAAAAAAAAAAAAAAAAAAAAGGAATCTGTGTCATAGTTTGAATTTAGAAAGGCCTCCCAAACAGCTCATGTGTTAGGCAATGCAAGGATGCTCAGAGGTGACAGGATTAGATTATGAGCACTGTAATCTCATTGGTGGATTAATGGACTGATAATTTGAATGAGACTACTGGGTGGTAACTATATGCAGGTGGGGCGTGGCTAGAGGAAGTAGGTCAGTGGGGGCATGGCCTTGGGCTATCTCTTTCCTTGGCTCCTCCCACTCCCTCTCCTTGTCCTTCTCTTTCTCTCTCTGCTTCCTCACTGCCAGGAGCTGAGGAGCTTTCCTTCCACCAGGCTCTTCCGCCATGATGTTCTGTCTCACCTTGGGCTCAGAGCATTGGAGTTTGCTCACCATGAGCTGGGACTTCTGAAACCATGGGCCAGAATGAATTTTTCCCTCCTCTAAGTTGTTTTGGTCAGGTGTTTTTGTCACAGCAATGAAAAGTTGATTAACGCAACTCAGAATACTTAAAATGGTTTTTTTTTTTTTCGTTTATTTTACTTACAAATATTGGAGACAATATATCTTTAAATGGGTCATATCGATATACTATTGAGATATAGTGAAAATATGTTTGGAACATATTTGGGGTCATCATTGTCTCACATGGTAATTAGCAGTTATCTTAAGTATTAAGATAAACACTTTCATGACCAAATATTTATCCAGCTGCCAATTATTAGTGGGGGATAGGCTCAAAAAAAAAAAAAAAAAAAAAAAGCCAGATGCCTCATCTCAAGATCACTGACAATCTACCCAGGAAGCTAAACCATGTGCATACTAAAGGTTTGTCCAGATGTAGGAGGATACAGGCAGTGCCAGCTGGGAGGTGTGGAAGAACAGGTGGCTTACCTGTCCTGAAGAGGGCTGACTGGCAGAGCTGATGGATAAAGTTCACTCCATGTTAGTGTTTGGACCACCTGAATTATCACACATAACTTTTGCTTCTTAACTCCTTGCTCTGTGTTTTCACTCTTTTTAATTTAGTGAAGTTGTCTAAATAGGCAGTATATATGGAAGCACATTTGGGTAGTTTAAAAACATACAATGGATTGAGTCCTGGTCAAACATGACTTGACCCAAAAGCAGCAATAAAGGTCGTGTACGTGCCATAGAAAATGAGCAATCGCCCCAAAGTTTCCTAATTGGTAGTTGTCCCAACTGGTTGCTCTCCTTAGTCAACAAGAGTTGGTTTTGAGATGAAAGAGAACTTTTCCTCCAGATTGAAGAGGATTTATCACTCCAAAGCAAGAAAGGCCAGCCTTTACCAAATACACGCAGCTGTCAATAAAACAAAACAAACAAGATCCTCAAACCCACATGAGGCTCTTTTCTAAGACAAGTTTGCTCACACACACACGGTGGCTCTTCCTTTCTTCCAGCTGCTTTGCCAACCAGTATTCCAAGGTCCTAGATGCTTCTAAGTACTAAGCCCAAGTTAGAAGGAGGCCAGTAACTTTTATCTCAAATGATATTTATACCACTTGGCAAATGGTGAGGAATCACTTCCTGCAGTTAGTACTAACAGTTCCTGCAGTGAGTACTAACAATATTGGACACAGTACTAATCAAATTTACCATGGCAGGGTTGATGTGGACCCAACCCTATGGACATTACCGGTATGTCTGTCTTGCACCTGGCTAACAATATCCATGGATCATTACAATATCCAACCATGGTCTGTATGGATGAATCAGCCACTTGTACTTATAACTTTTTTTTTTCTTTTTTGGTACCAGGGATTGAACTCAGGGGCACTCGACCACTGGGCCACATCCCCAGCCCTTTTTTCTATTTTATTAGAGACAGGGTCTCACTGAGTTGCTAAGGCTGGCTTTGAACTCACGATCCTCCTGCCTCAGCCTCCCAAAGTGCTGGGATTACAGGCGTGCGCCACAGTGCCCGGCTCCTACCCCTCTTTGACCCTGCTATTTCTGTCCCTAGAGACAACCATCATTACCAGCACCTTGTGCTGCCTAGAGTAGATCTGTACAAGAAAAAACACGCATGTCTTAGTATGTTTATCCCACCTCTTCTTTTTATTTTTGGCTTACAGGGGATTGTACCTAGAGAGGCACTTTATCACTGAGCTATATCCCCAGACATTTTTGTTTCATATTTTAAAGAGAGGGCTTCACTAAGTTGCTCAAGCTGGCTTTGAATTTGCAATCCTCCTGCCTCAGCCTCCCAAGTTACTGGGTTAGAGGCATGTGCCACCACATCTGGTGTCTTTATTGCACATGTATGCATGCATGTGTGTGTGTTAACACAAATAACATCAGATGCCACATACTAGTCCCTAATTTACTCTTTAAACCTAAAAGCTTTGTTTTAAATAATCTTATTTCAGACAAGTCTGCCACAATCTTTTTTAAAGCTGTGTAGTATTTCAGTGTCTGGATGTGCCATGAATTTTACCATCTCTTCATGGCCACTTGGGTTGTTCCTGAGTATACAAATATATTCTTTATTTTTTAGTGTTTTTATTGATGTAACATCAATATATTTTAAATGGAGAGAGGTTGCCGGGCGCGGTGGCGCAAGCCTGTAATCCCAGCACTTGGGAGGCTGAGGCAGGAGGATCGCAAGTTCAAAGCCAGCCTCAGCCATGGCAAGGCACTTAGCAACTCAGTGAGACCCTGTCTCTAATAAAATACAAAAAAGGGCTGGGGATGTGGCCCAGTGGTCGAGTGCCCCTGAGTTCAATCCTCGGTACCAAAAAAAAAAAAAAAAAAAAAAAAAAAAAAATGGAGAGAGGTTGAGTGTTGAGTTTCATGACTTTGGGATGCTTGTACATACCAAAATAACCTCCACCTAGAGTAAAGCACAGGATATCCCACCTCCCCAAAAGGGCCTTTGTCCTTTTGTAGTCAATCCACCTCACTGACTCTTCTGATTATTATATCATCAATTAGTTTTGTCTGTTCTTGGACTTATGATGGGATTTATATAGTATGAACTCTTCTGGTATTTGACATCTCTCACTCAGTATTATGTGATTGGTTCATGTTGTAGCTTAGGGATTTATTCTTAATTTGTATAATTAATCCAAATAAATGAGATTTCATCTGTGCTGTATTTCAGAGAGTCACCTAAATCTACAGAAGACAGTAAAGTTAATCTCATCAATAGAAGGTTAGGAGCCAGACATAGTGGTGCATTCTTGTCATTTCAGCTACTCAGGAGGCTGAGGCAGGAAGATGGCAAGGTCTAGGTCAGCCTGGGCAACTTAGCAGGAACCTGTCTCAACAAAAATTAGTAAAAGAATAAAGAGGGGTGGAAGCTGGGGATGTAGCTTGGTGGTAGAGCGCTTGCCTAGCATGCTCTAGGCTCTGAGTTCAATCCCCAGCAACACACACACACACACACACACACACACACACACACTGAGGTTTTAAAAAAAGAAGAGGGGAAAAAAAATCTGGACCTTTGAAGTAGTGAAACAAAAACCGGACAGGAGTCATGAATTAATTGTCATGAATTAATTGCAACTTTTGTTAAAGAAAGATTCCAGGATTTTAAGTGACTCTAATCTTGGTGTATTCATTAACTCTACGATAAGTAACAAAAACGTTGTTAAGACTGTCTGAGATTCCATGATTTTAACCCATTTTTCCTTTAAGTGTATTATTTCCTTGCTTTCTTACTATGTGATGTGAGATCTTTGAGTGACAGCAATAAAGGTCATAATACAATGATATTCGATGTTACTGGACATGTCTGCCTAGAAGATTTAAGCAACTGCAGTCAAGAAGACTGAACATGATTGATAACCCTCTCTTATCTACATAAGAACATTCTTCCCCTTCCCCTCACTTAACAGTCTTTTTTTTTTTTTTTTTTTTTTTTTTCGGTACCGGGGATTAAACTCAGGGGCACTCTACCACTGGGCCACATCCCAGCCCTTTTTTGTATTTTATTTAGAGACAAGGAGTTGCTAAGTGCCTCACCATTGCTGAGGCTGGCTTTGAATTCGCAATCCTCCTGCCTCGGCCTCCCAAGTGCTGGGATTACAGGCGTGCGCCACCACGCCCGGCTCACTTAACAGTCTTATTTGTTCCTTTCCTCTTGCTCCTGGGAGTATAGACCTGCCCCAGCTCCAGAGCCTGAATCAAGCATATGAAAGACAGCAGATCTGCAAGAAAAAGAGTCTAACTCTTTGATATCATTATTGAGCAGTTAAACATGATCCTACCTGATACACTGATGCATTTTTTAAAAAATATTTTTTTAGTTGTAGTTGGACACAATACCTTTATTTTATTTATTTATTTATTTTTATGTGGTGCTGATGATTGAACCCAGCGCCTCGCACATGCTAGGCAAGCACTCTATGAGCCACCACCCCAGCCCACTAACACTTTTTATTGGTGGTGTTATTTTAAAACTTATTCTCAGGTTTATTAAGCTATAAATTACATATACTCTGTAGGTGGTGAATTTCTGAAAACAAAATTCTTATTATGCTCCTGTTTAACATGACTTGCCTTTTTTTATACCAATATCAAAAATGTAGAAATGTTCTTGTCAGTTTAAGTTATCAATAAGGTAGGTGAGTTATAGCTTAAAGGAGCTTGGAGAGAAAATTTCCTTTATAGAGCTTGTGCCAGTAAAGATGCTTTGGGCTGCAAGTAATAGCAAGTACTGATGCAAACTGGCTAAAGCAATACAGGAAGGGGTTCTTTTGCATGAGCAGGAGTCCATAGTGGGACAGGACTCAAAAGCAGTATGGTGTGTCTCCTTGGTAACAGAAAGATCCAGGCCCTGTACCTACTGCTTCTGATGTCTACTGCTTCAGGTTAGCCTAAGGTAAATTCGCTCTGTTGCAACGCATTTGCTAGAGGCAGTTTGAGTTACTTGTTCCATTGTTCGAGTTCAGCAAGGGTGAGAGAAAACTCACCAGCCATGGAATAAAATCTTCCCTCGCATCTGATTGGAACACCATAGGTTTCACACCCTCCCTAGGTCAATAATTATCAACAGGAGATTGACATGGAAGAAATAGCATTAATTACACAGCTGATCCAAAACTAGGGTCTCCCTTGCCCAGCAAACATCTTCTTTAGAGATTGAAAGATTTGCAGATTATGCCAGCTTGGGCCCGGGGTGGTGAGGCACACTAGTATCAGTCAGTCCAGGAATATCCTTCTTTCCCCATTTTTCACTCCAGTAGTCAAGTGGAAAACACTCAGATTGGCATTTACGGTGCAACCCCTAACAGATTCGTACTTTCTCCAGTTCTGGTTCTTGATGGGAATTCCCCTCTTACTTAGTAGCCGGTGGATGTGGTCATGGGTCAGGACACCTGCTTCATGGGAAAACGTTGTTCTTTGTTCCTACCACTGATTCAGATCAGACAATCTCTCTATTCTTCAACCCTAGCACAGCAGCAACTTCTGTGGCCATACCCTTCTCATAAAAAGTAGGAAGCTGGTGTTCATGTTGGCTTCAGTGAGTTTTTGGCAGCCTGTAGCTGGGAAGGAGATACTGAGCTTCATCTTGAAGCAGGTGCAGTGTCGTGAAAAAGAGCTTTCCATTTAGTCTGACTGACTCTGTAACTTTTGCAAGTTAGATACTCAAGAACTATTCAGAGATGAGGTTTGAACTTCTGAAGATGAGAAGATTTAGGTTTATTCCTTTACTATACACAAAACATGAAAAAATACAGCACGTCCTGCAAGGAACTGTATGGAACCCCAGGGTGCTAAGGTCTTATGGAATAGATTGCTTTTGTTTTTTCAATGTTCATAATACTCATGTGGCCTGATAGGACTAGCATGGTTCCCCAAAACTCCTTATTCTGGATAGAACTGGCTTACACACTAGGAAAAAATTTCCTTCACAGTTTTTATTACACCCCAAGGGAGGGTTAGCAAGTCCGGGATGCTCCCTAAGTTACTTTGACAGCAGAACAATGACTGTCAAGAGAGTCTCACAAGATTCTCATAAAATTGGTTTTAATTAAATATATACATTAATATATATTATACATTAGCCAACATGCATAATATATAACATATATATATGATTTTTAGCTAATGATATATTTTTAATATTTTAATATACATGTGGAAAAGTTAATGCTAAAAGCAATGTTAAAGAACTGGAAGAAAAGAAAAAAGACACTCTGAACAATTTAAAAATGCTTATACTATTCTAATTTGAAAACATGAAAATCACTTTAAATGACTTTGAAGCAGACAGAATTGAAATTCTACAATTTGAATCTATATTCATACTATCAAATTCTTTAAAAACTTTAAATTGCTTTGAGAGGACACATATCTATAAAAATTAATCTATGTCCAGAAAACAAGCCTGGAAAGAAGAATATCCAAATGTTGTCATTATCTTGAGCTGGAGGATTATGAGTGATTATTGTACTCTTAATCTTTTTCTTTTTTTTGTATTTTTTCACATTTTCTCAAATGAGCGTTATGTATTACTTTTTTCAATCAAAATAAAATGCCATCTTATAAAGTGTACAATATTTTGTCCAGCTACACAATGAAAAGACTAGATTTATAACTAGGGTAGAATAGCTCCTCTTTATCCCATTACTAATAACTTAGGGATTCATAGCCAGCATCGATCTCTGTGACCAAACATTCCATCAAAATGCAGCATCCAACTGGATGGTCACATCAGCAACAATTGCTCCAGGTAGTGCAGAACAACTGAAGGGGTCCCATTCCATCACTTCTTTCTGACCAATTTTGTCTTTCTCAAAAGTCAGAGAACATGAAGGGAGTCCTTTGTGACAATGTTTGTGGAAAGATGGAACTCAAAGTGCTAAATTCCAAATAGCTAAGCAGACTTTGCAGACTGGTATCCAGACAGTTAAATTTGATGAGTTTGGCTTGCACAGAGTGATTAAACGTGAATTAACCAAAAGTCGTAAAAGATTTCATATAAAATCTGAACTTTGGGATTTCTTGGAAACTCAAAAGATTGGAATTCCCTATAAGAAACCATCAACTGCAGCTGAATTGCTTCTTGCCTCCTCATCCCATCCTGCTTCTAGTGGTATGTGATCCCTACTTTGCAACCGTACTCACCATCCCCTATTTTAATTTAGTCAGCCAACTTCATTCATTTGCATTCTCCTCGAGGCAAATGTCCATTAAAGAATTAATGGATAAATTGTGGTATATGTATACAGTGGACCATTACTCAGCCATAAAAAGGGATGAAGTAATGATACAGCCACAACAGAGATGAACTTCAAAAAGTTATACTGAATGAAAGGCACCAAAGGCCACTTTTCATATAATGTATACATATTTTTACATATTCTTATGTAAATTCCTTTTATGTAAAGTATCCAAAAATGCAAATACATAAAGACAGAAATCAGATTAATGGTCGCCAAGAGCTTGGAGAAGAGATAAGAGCAATAACTCCTTAATGGGCATGGAGTTTGTGTCAGTCAGCTTTTCACTGCTGTGACCAAAATACCGGACCAGAACAACTTACAGGATGCAACGTGTATTTTGGCTCACATTCAGGGGATTAGTCCATGGCCTGCCAAGTTCATTGCTCTGGGCCCACGGTGAGGAGGCAGCGCATCATAGAGGCAGTGCTGTTCCATTTACTCTGTCCAGGAAGCAGGCAGGGGAGTGGGGAAGGGGACTAAGGGAAGGTGAGCTCTTTTAGGGCACGCTCTCAGTGGCCCACCTCCTCCAGCCATGCTCTACCTGCCCACGGTTACCACCAAGTCCACTGAAACTAGGTTGGACTGACTAGGTTACCGTTGTCACAGTCCCATCATTTAACGTCTGAACATTACTGCATAATACAGGATCTTTGCAGGGGACACCTCATATCCAAACCAAAACAGGGTATTGGCGAGGGAAATGAAAATATCTTGGAATTAGACATAGGCATAATATTGTGAATATTATGAATGCCACTGAATTGCTCACTTTAAGATGGTTAATTTTATGAGAATTTCACCTCAAATTTTTTTTTTCTGAAAAGGTTTTGATAGTGCTGAAATGCAATGAATTTAACCAAAGTAATAGAGTCACCAATAGGACATACAAATAATGGGGGTTATTACATACAATGAGCAAGAACAGAAATTCGAAAAACAAAACAAAACAAAAAACAAAAAAACAAAAAAACAGGGATCCCCAGGTCTAGGTCATGAATGTTGGGCAGTGGGGACACATATTTGAGCCAAGGTCTTAATCCTCAAGTCCACATTGGGATAGTCTGGCTAATGTCCTCAGGCAATGAGAGAAGGCAAGGAGTAGAGTTTCCACATCTGTAACAGTCTGTAAAGCACATGCATTAGATGAGTTTAAAAATAACCCACCATCTTTCATGCCTGCCTGTCTAGATAGGCATGGAAAACACTATGCCATATTCAAGTCATCAAAGAAAGGTCATCAAAAGTGGGCAAATGACCTTAGGTTTATGGATTTTTGTTAAGACTATTCATGGTGTCAGCAAAGTAGGCATTTATTGCTTGTGACAACCCCTGTGGGCAGATGCCATGGTCCTGATAGTTTAGCATGCTTGTTACTGATTTCTTATGTCCTAAATCTCAAGACAACGAAAACAGAAGTTTAGAAGCTAATAATAGTTCAACTCATTGGCAGAAACTGGGAGGAAGCATGCCCCTAGAAAAGCCATGAGCTTAGGTACCCTAAGGCATCCGGAAGGGAAATAGAGAGATGGGGCAGGAAGTGTACCAGCGTAAAGGTTCACTTCTTGGTGAGTGCAAAGCCAATGAGCATGACCAGAAGATAAAAGAATGGGGAAAGATTTATTACGCAAAGCACAGCAAGGCCATCGCTGGGGTTATCTGCAAGTCCATGCTCTCCCCAACAAAGGAAGCATGCGGATTTTTATCCTGGCAGCCTATACATATTCATTTTTTAAAATATTTATTTATTGACTTTAGTTGTACACAATGCAATGCATTTATGTTTACGTGGTGCTGAGGATTGAACCCGGGCCGCGCACATGCGAGACGAGCGCTCTGCCACTGAGCCACAACCCCAGCCCCCTATACATATTCATTTTAAGGGCATGTGTCTTCCTGAGCATGCTCAATTTGGGATGTATATTTCTGAGCAAACTCAGTTCAGGATCATAATCCAGGGGGAAAATGATAGCAGATAACATTCCTGGGCATGCTCTGCTCAAGGTCACGGAGCACACTGTAAGAGGTTAAAATGAAAGAAGAACACAGAAAGACGGCCAGTGCAAATGCTTTCTGGGCATGCTTAGCTAACCATGGTCGTGAGTCAGGTTTTCTCTGGGAACCTAAAATAATACTTAGAATGGTTCAGTGATCTTGGAGATGATGGCTGGTTCTTCCTAAATTTCTCCAAAAAGTTCTAAATGAAAAAAAAAAATGGACACTTTAAAGGTGTGTTAACTAGGAATTTATTCCCTAAAGGTGCCTGTATCACTTGGCATCTAACAAAAGATCAATAATCAATACAGAAAGGCAGGGACGATGACAGGATCTGAACCTGGAATCTAGTAGGACAAAGAGGAGGAATAGAAAAATAAAATGTAAGAGCTGAAGAAAAGGATATCAAAATCAGGACATGTGGACTGGGGCCGTAGCTCAGTGGTAGAGTGCTTGCCTTGCACGTGTGAGGCACTGTAGTTCAATCCTCAGCACCACATAAAAATAAATAAATAAAGATATTGTGTCCACCTATGACTAAAAAAAATTTAAAAACACACAAACAAACAAAAAAAAACCAAAATCAGGACATGTTTGTTGTCAAAGAGATTAGGTTAGGGGGAACATTTTAGGGGAATTTAGCCACATTTATATCATTTAATTTAGCTAGTAGCTCCCCAAGGCATCTACTTTAGACCACTATTGAATTGCATGGATCCCACTGAGAGTATACTAATAGAGACTTTTGCACAGTGGACTCAGGAAGATTTTGTCCATCCTCATTCCTCGAGTAGCTTTGACATTTGTCTGCTTCTTTCATAGACTTGATTCCAGGTTCTCTAAGGTTGGGCATGGTGGGCATCCTGGGATGGAGATGTGGGGAGGGATGGCTGGTGGACTCCTATCCTGAGATCCTCCATTTGCTACCCAGCTGGATGATGAAGACCTGGCTACACAGGAGTTGGCAGGCTTCCCTCCTCCCAAGGGCTGTAGTGGGAAGGAAGGAGGACAACTCTACAGCGGGCACCAGGTGAAGATTAGAAAACTATGCCTTATAAACCTGGATTTGTTTTCCAAAGCCTCACTTTAATGTCCTAGATGGCACCCCATCCTCCCCCTCGTCACGCACACACATGTGTGCACGTAGACAAGATTCTCTCCTGATCGGCAACTCTGGGAAGACCTGGATTTGTTTTTATTTAGAAAGCGATAAGCTTCCTTATGGAGCATGTATTACTTTTGCAATGAGAAAAATAATAAGCTTTTGTTTAGCAGATAAATAAACCTGGTGGGGGATATTCCTGAGACTCACACAAAATCATTCACTGATTTTACAGGGTGGAGAAAGATTGGCACGACCTCCCAAGCTTCATGCTTGTCCTGAATCCCTATGGCCTGGCAAAAGGGGCATGGCCAAAATGTGGGCCAGTCAGGAGGACAGTGACAGCTGGAAGCTGGACTTCATTTTGCTGAATTCTGTGACATTTGTTAACAAGTCCATACAGCAAGAGCAACCAGGTCCCAAATGGATACTTCATCAGGGAGGAATTAGCCATGTTCACTGACACCAGAATGAGTGTATTTGAGGATTATTGTTATTCTGCTCCTTGACCTTCTGTCCTTCAGGATAAATAATCCCAATTCTTTAAACCTTTCTCTCTCTCTCTCTCTCTCTCTCTCCCATAAGCTTTATTGTTTCCAACCCTTTAATATCCTCACAATTCTTCTCGGAACCTCTCCCAGGCCTCGTCTTCTCTCTTTAATTACAGGGCTCAAACACAATATTCTAGGAAGTGCTTTAGCAGTGCTCAGTAAAATGGAAAGCTTATCTCAAGATGCCTACATGCTCCGGTTTATGCGGCCTTCCCGGGTCACGGTCACGCAACACTGTCTTTTAAAGTAACTGCTTAAAAATACCTGTGACCAGCTTATTATCTGCTGGGAGCAGAGGGCCTGGAGGTGGCCTGACCGTTCTCTTCAGCCAGCACAGCTCAGCCTGTCATTCAGGCAGTCATGCCCCTGTGCCTAAATGGGGTGCCCAGCTCAGCTCTGGCTTCCTGGGTCCCCTGCCCTTTTTTGGTATTCATGGTTGAACCCAGGTGCACTCTACCACTAAGCTACATCCCTACCCCTTCTAATTTCGAGACAGGATCTAAGTCCCCGAGGCTGACCTTGAACTTGCCTTCCTCCTGCCTTAGCCTCCCTGAGTCGCTGGGATTACAAGCGTGTGCCACAGGGCCTGGCTAACACAGAGTGTTCTTTGCATGATTTTAATGTATGTTAATTGTTCCTGGAAGGTGGCATCCATGTAAAGCAAGCAATGATTGCACTTGGGGAATTTTAATGAGAGTTATTTATCATTTTAGAAGATTCCGGCTCGACGGCCACGCCCCTCCCGGTATCGGATCTGCCCACACCACCCAGCTGCACCTATGCTCCGGAGCAAGCATTCTTGGTGAGTCTGCGAAAAAGTCCTAGCATCCGATTGTGTCGTTGCCTCTGCGTGTGCTCGTGCTTAAGAATTTGTAGGCTGAAACACACTTTATTACAAATTTTATTCCTCTCTTTTCTATTACAGTTGGGCTATTATATTGATTTTCTTAAAATTATGTATGAGGGTGGTTTTGTTCGCCATGTACTTTATTTCAAGGTCCTAAAGGAGTTACGTGACGTTTGTATTAAAAGCTGATTTAGGGTCTGAGAAAATTGGGAACTATTTTTGTTCTGTACTTTGCTGTTTTTACAGCCGGTGTTTTGGTCTCACAACCTCAAAGCTTGTAGGGGAGACTTCACCTCCAACCCCGAGAGCCTTGTCTCCTTTACATTTTCCAAGCCCGTCCCTCCCGCCTTTATCCTCCCCAGAGTGCCGCGGAGGGCAGCCCCCGACAAAGTCGCTCTTTCCGGTGCCCAGCCATCCCTTCCTGTTTGGGTTGTCACACTTCTGCCCGATGAACCCCGCACTGAAGCTGGGATTAGCTGGCTAGGCAGAGGGGATCAAGCAAGGCAAGAGAAGTTGTCAGGAACAGGTTTTTGTGTCTACTCCCTAGGCCAGCTTTTGGTTATATATCTTGCTCTCACAATCAAAGCTGCTTCTGCACCCAACCCAGGGGCCGGGCATACAGCGTCTGTGTGAATTAGAAAATGAAACTCTTTTAGGGGCTGGGGATATAGCTCAGTTGGTAGAGTGTTTGCCTTGCATGTACAATGCCCTGGGTTCAATCCCCAGCACCACACACAAAAGAAAATGGAGCCCCTTTAAAGGCAGCTGGTACAAAAGGGCAACTCCTCCCCTAAGCTCATGGAATGATCCCAGCCTGGTCAGAGCCAGGACACTCAGCACCTGTCCCAGGACACTCAGCACCTGTCCCAGGACACTCAGCACCTGTCCTGTCGTGCAATTAGGGCAGCCCTAAGTGGGGCCTTGCTTTACTTTTGATGCATGATGATCACACTCATCCTATATAGTGTGACATTTAAGGGGTCCTCAGCAGCTTCTGCTGCCACATGTGTTACTCACAAGTCTGCATGCCAGACTGGATTCTGGGGTCAGGTTGCCTGATTCAAAGCCCAATTCTATTGCCTAAAGCTATAGTCAAGGGCAAGTTCTTGATCTCACCAAAGCCTCACCTTCCTGATTCTTTATTCCTGATATGTAAAAAAGCATTGATAACAACAGTTCCTCATAGAATTATTAGAACAAAATGAGATAACCTATGTAAATCACTTGCTACAAAACCCTGCACAGAATAGATGTTCAACAGATGATAACTTCTGTTGTTAGTGCCGTTTAAACTGGCATGCCATTTCCACTTTTGGAATCACTTTTTGAATCAAACAGACAAATATCCTTTCAGCATTAAAAAAAAAAAAAAAGTCAAGTTCATGAACTTGGACTCGAACTGTCCAGCTTCAAATCCTGGTTCCTTGACTTAACTTGTATTGACTTGGGCAAATTCCTTAAACTATTCATAAGTCTGTTTTCCACATTTGTAAATTAGGGATTATGGTGATAGGAGTTGTTTAAAGGATTAAATGAATTAATATTTGCTCAGGGTTTAGAACAGAACCTGCCACTATTGGAGTGCAATTTAATAAGCATAGTGTTAGTTTTTGTATAAGTTTATAATTGTGTTAATCAATCAATATGTAGATAAACTGCAAATAAATACCTTCCTTGCTATATCTCCTGCATTACATTAAGCTGTGTGAGTGTCTCCTCTTCCAGACTGTAATCTCTTCCAGGGTAGGGCCATTTCTTACCTACACTGAATCTCCCTCCGAGTGGCAGAGGGGCTGGCTCTTCCAGGCTCAGTGGATGGTATTGCCAACTGACTGAAAGAATGAATGGATTCCTGGGGCTGCACAGTGGCCTTGGGATGCCACCTCCCCAGGCAGGGCTGTTCTCAATATGCCAAGCCTTGAAGTAGAGGAATTAGCAGGAGCAAAGAAGCCCCCTGTCCTTCCTGGTGGCACCTGAGGCTACCAACAGGCCGAGAGGCTGTCTGGCTACTAACCAATGCCGTTAAATGAACAAAGAAGTCTGTGGTCTTTGGGGCTGCCCGTCTGGCACCTTGCTGGAAGTGAAACCGAGTGTGGAGCACACCTGTCCTCTCTGGCCTTTTAACTGGCAGGAATTTAATTGCCATGGGGTGGGAGAGGCGGGGCGAGCAGGCTTTGAAGAAGCCAGGGGATTAATTGTGTGTTAATGGATGGTTGTGCAGGGGCTGTGGGGGAAGCCCCTGGCAGGGAAGGGATCTGGGAGCAGAGGCACATTCTGGCCTCCTGGCCTCTTTATTTCTCACTACTCCATGCCTTGTTGGAAGCCAGATGGCTCAGACTGAAATGAAAACAAATTCACTTGGGGAAGAGAAACCTTAGAGCTCAATTTTAGTGATAGATGACCCCAGGAGGCACGTGCAGACTCTGGAGGTGTTCTTTGTTCCTCGCATTTCAAAAAGTGAATTTTCAACTTTCAGCCAAGGCTGTCAAGACCCTTCAGGACTGGGGGGTTGCAGACCCAATGCTTCTCCCCCAAATAATTCTACTCCATCTTCTAAAGCTCAGTATACATTTAACCTCTGCACTGTTGCTCTGATCTCTGTGCAAAATGCCCTCAACCTCCTTGGTCCATCTCCAAGTCCATCTCCTTCAGATATCCTTGAGACCCCAATAGCCTGAGCCATCTTGGGGCCCTCAGAGTCCCATGTGCTTTTCCTCCTTCCTTCACATCAAAGATATTAAAATGTACTGTGAGTATAATATTTTTGCCATAGAAGTTCTAAATTAACTTTGCTAATCAGGTTATGGATCATTTGAAAATTTTGTTTAGTTTACAATTGGCCATGTTTTTTTTTTTTTTTGGCAAATCCATTGGTTTTCCTTGGGAATTTAGGTAAGATAAGAAAATCTACTCCATGGATTGTTTTCAAATGTAAGTAACAATTTTATGAATATTAAATTAAGCTATTATTAGAGACAATAACTATTTTTTTTTTCCTTTTGGTATCGGAGATTGAACTCAGGGGCACTTGACCACTGGGCCACATCCCTAGCCCTTTTTTGTATTTTATTAGAGACAGGGTCTCACTGAGTTACTAAGTGCCTCACCATTGCTGAGGCTGGCTTTGAATTTGCGATCCTCCTGCCTCAGCCTTCCAAGTGCTGGGATTACAGGCATGCGCCACCACGCCCGGCTAGTAACTATTATTAATTTTGATTTCACAGTTTTTCTTTATGTATGGTGGGGAGACTATATATATATATACAGGTTTTCCATCTCCTTAGACCTGTGGAAAGTTGATGGCCCTGAGCTGTGGCCCATAACCTGTCACTAGTAGAAATGTTCTTTTTTTTTAATATTTATTTACTTTAGTTGTACACAATGCAATGCATTTATGTTTACGTGGTGCTGAGGATCGAACCCGGGCTGCGCACGTGCGAGGTGAGCGCTTTGCCGCTGAGCCACAACCCCAGCCCGAAATGTTCTTACTTTTCTATGAACACAGGCTTTTTGAACTTTTTGTGTAGAACTAAATTTTTTTAATCAAATTCTACCTTTGATTCAACATCAGCTACCTGCCTGATACAAAGATACTCAGGACATGGTCATAAGCAAACAAAAATATGATATGATCGTGAACTTGTAAGCAGCAAATAATATGTTGTAAAAACAAAGAAATCAAAACCTGTCTAGTTATAATGAGAACTTTACAAATTCATAATAATTGTTACAGATTTTTATATACTATTAGTTTAAAAGTATACAAATTGGAAAGGATACAGAAAGCATGAAAATCATAAGTTTGATAATATAAACGTTTATAAAACCATGCTATTAACAAATGAGACTGTTATTTATTTATTTATTTTTAAATATTTATTTGTTTGCTTTAGTTGTACACAATGAGTTTATTTTTACGTGGTGCTGAGGATCGAGTCCGGGCCGCGCACGTGCTAGGCGAGCACTCTATCACTGAGCCACAACTCCAGCCCCTGTTATTTATTTTTTATTTCTAAAAATTTCACATATTCACCATCAGGATCAGACTATTAAGTTTAGCAATCAACAGCCTGGGTGCAAAAATTAAAAATTGATATTAAAACCCTTTGTTGGAATGCTAGTTGGAAGAGAAACTAAAGTAACCTGTTATACAATTAGTCACAAATACAGTCCTCAAGTTTTTTTGCCCGAACACAGGAGTATTGTCTAAACCATGTCTTCTTTGTGGCAGCTTGGCCCCGCCACCACTATGCTTGGCTGAGTTCACAAATCTGTTGTAACCTGTAGCTTCCCTGTCACTTCCCTGGCTCTCCTCTGCTGCTAAGCTTTGTTTCCTGGCAGGATCAAAACCTTTCTGCCACTGCCATAGTTACTGCTGCTGCTGGAACTGCCACGGTCACCTTGGTTTCACAGTTTGGCAAAGTATTGGCCTCCACCACCAAAAGGTCCAGAGCGTCTGTCTCCAAAGTTTCTACCCTTCATGGGTCCAAAATCTGATGACTGAATATTTAGTTGCCAAAATCACTGTAGCTTTCACCACTTCTAAAATGGCTTTAGTCATTACCAAATCCATTGTAGCCATCCCTGCTGCCACCATAGTCACCACCACCACCATCTTTGGCTACCACCAAAGCCACCATGACCACTGAAATTTCCTCTATGACCAAAATTGCCATTTGCATCGATACCATCTCCATTACCACCACCACCGCCACCACCAAAGGTTTCAGAACCATTCTGACCTCTTTGGCTAGATGAAGCACTAGCCATCCCTTGCTTTGACAGGGCTTCTCTCACTTTATAGCTGTGGCCATTCACAGTACGGTATTTCTGAATGACAATCTTATCCATAAAGTCAGAGTCATCAGAAGTTACCAAAGCAAAGCCCCTCTTCTTTCCACTGCTTCGGTCAACCATGATTTCAATAACTTCAATTTTCCCAAACTGTTCAAAATAATCTCGTAGATGACGTTCTTCAGTGTCTTCTCTAATGCCACCAACAGAGATCTATTTCACAGTTAGGTGGGCCCCTGATCTTTGTGAATCTTCTCTTGAAACAGCTCTCTCTGGTCCCACAACTTCTCATCCACCTTGTGTGGTCCCGTATTGATGGCTGCATCCATTCCCTCCATGGTGGCATGAGTGACAAACCAAAGCCCTAGAGCACTTGGTGTTTGGGTCTCTCATAACCACACAGTCCTGAGGGTTCCCCAGGGCTCATAACGGTTCTCAGACTCTCATCAGTTGTTTCAAAGCTCAGTCCTCCAATGAATGGCTTCCGCAGCTGTTTGGGGGACTCTGATTTAACTTGACAGCAGTTGGAAGACAGAGTTTAATGATGCTTTCTCGGTGCCAGGGACAGAAAGGAGTAAGCTAATATATGTATCCAGAGATGGTTATTTAGAGGAGCAGGGTCCCCAGAAGAAGTCATACTCCCATGGGACTGTTCTGACCGAGCAGCGCAAGGTACTCTGAAAGACCCACAGACAAGAAATCCACTCTGTTTTCTTGGTGAGAACAGCTGAGAGGGGCTGTGCTCCATGGTGTCTGGAAAGGCTCTCCAGAGCAGACTCACAGGAATTCATTTGTCAAGGAGGTAAGGAAGGGACCAGCATTCCAATTAGTAGAACTAGCATATATAGGAAAAAAAAAGGGAAACAGCAAGGACTTCTATGTAACCCGAGTATAGGAAATGTTGAGGAAAGACCCTGGAATCTTAAGCAGACGACACCTCAGACAAAACCTCATAGGACAGGTTCGAGCTTAACTATTTACTCCATAAAGAAGCAATTTCAAAATTGCAGATAGTCAGACATGGCCATCATGATTTTTGCCATTTCCATTCACCAATTGCTTTTTAAAAACTTTATGTTATGCCAGGCGTGGTGGCAATGCCTGTAATCCCAGCACTTAGGAGGCTGAGACAGGAGGATTGTGAGTTCAAAGCCAGCCTCAGCAATGGCGAGGCACTTAGCAACTGAGCGAGACCCTGCCTCTAATAAAATACATAAAAGGGCTGGGGATGAGGCCCCGTGGTCAAGTGTCCCTGAATTCAATCCCTTGTACCAAAAAAAAAAAAAAAAAAAGTTATGATTTATGTCAACCAGCTTTAAAACTCAAGTTTTATTTCTTTAAAAGTACATCATTGCTATAAATGAGCAACTATTATTCCTTATCATTAATAGAAATTAGCTATAATAAATCCAATGAAGGCAAAACAAGATTATTACATTCTAGTTGTACAATATGTACTTTGGTACATATCCCCTTGCCCCATAAAACTATAAACTCTTAATGTGTTGTTACTCTTGAGTTATTATCCACATTTAGAGAGAGAGATTAAATGCACGGGCATGAATCTCTAATGGTAGAATCACAGGACCTTCAGAGTAGCTCACTTACGTAGATCACATAGGTAGCTCTTCTCTTCACCAAAGGGTTTTCTGGTGCTAGGCAAATTATGTCTCTATCTCAGTCCATAGAACAAGGTAAGAATAAGGGCCTCGTTATTAGCAGGGTTCCCGTGAGGATTAAAAGAGTCCGTGTAGAACATGTTCTTTGGATCATGACCTAATGTTTATTCAGTGCCTATCTGAAATGTCTCCCAGAGGCCCCTGTGTTAAAGCCATGGTCCCCAACCCCTGGCATGATTGGAAAGTGGTTGGAACGTTAAGAAGGGGGCCTACTTGGAGGAAGGTAGGTCTTTGGGGCATGTCCTTGAAGGGGGCGTTGGGACCCCTGCCCCTTCCTCTCCCTCCCTCTCTCTGGTCCCTGTCCTCCATGGATGAACAGGCCTCCTCCACTGTGCCCACCTGCCGTGATGCATGGTGCTGCCGCAGGCCCAGAACAGGAGGCCACGTGACCACGGACTGAAGCCTCTGCAACAGTGAGCCGGAAGAAACCTTTTCTTTTTTAAACGTAACTATTTCAGGTATTTGTTACAGTAATGGAAAGCCAACACAGCTATGACAGACACAGAAATCTGCTAAGTATTTACATGCATTGTTAATCCTCATGGCAGCCCAGCAAGGTCCACGCTGTGACAGAGGATAGCAAAGGCTCAGGGGGGTTAAGTAGATTGCCTGAGAGAGCACAGCCACAAGCCGCTTAAAACCAAGACTTCAGCTCAAACCTTCCTGGCTCCACAGTTCTTTTTTTCTTTCTTCTTCTTCTTTTTTTTTTTTTTTTTGTACTGGGGATTGAACTCAGGGGAACTTAACCATAGAGCCACATCCCCAGCCCTTTTTATATTTTATTTAGGAACAGGGTCTTGCGGAATTGCTTAAGGCCTTGCTAAGTTGCTGGGGGTAGCTTTTTATTATTATTATTAAAATATTTATTTATTTGCTTTAGTTGTACACAATGCAATGCATTTATGTTTACGTGGTGCTGAGGATCGAACCCAGGCCGTGCACGTGCTAGACAAGCGCTCTACCACTGAGCCACAACCCCAGCCCCTGGGGGTGGCTTTGAATTCACCATCCTCCTGCCTCAGCCTCCTGAGCTGCTGAGATTACAGGCTTAAAGTTCTTCTTCTTCTTCTTCTTCTTTTTTTAAATATTTATTTATTTGCTTTTAGTTGTACACAATGCGTTTATTTTTACATGGTGCTGAGGATCTAACCTGGGCGGTGCACGTGCTAGGCAAGCGCTCTACCACTGAGCCACAACCCCAGCCCATTAAAGTTCTTGATGTTACTTCTAATAACACCTTACATTTCAATAGTGTATTTTCCTTTCCCATAGACTTTTCTTTCTTACCAGATTCCATTTAAATGTAGGAGATTAGGTCCTTCTCCTCTCCCAGAGAGCCCACTCTTTCCTTTATGAGCATTCCCTTTTTCCCCTTTCCTGTTCTTTCTAATAGCTTTTCTATTCTATTATTAAAAATAAATAAATGAGCCAGGCATGGTGGCTCACGCCTGTGATCCCAGCACTTGGGAGGCTGAGGCAGGAGGATAGCGAGTTCAAAGCCAGCCTCAGCAATGGCGAGGCACTTGGCAACTCAGTGAGACCCTGTCTCTAAATAAAATACAAAAAAAGGCTGGGGAATGTGGCCCAGTGGTCGAGTGCCCTTGAGTTCAATCCCTGGTACCATAAATAAATAAATAAATAAATAGATAAATGGATGGATGTAGGAGATTAGTGTTACAAATACTATGAGTGAGAAGGGAGGGGGGAAACCCTATATCCGCATCTGATGATGGCTACTTGGTGGGATAGTTATTTTTATTTTTGTTTTTTATTTTTATTTGTAGTAGTAGTATGTATTACAGTTCATACTATACATATAGAGCCTCTTTTTACACAAAACAGTTTTGTATACAAAGTATATTCGTAGCATTCAAGTCTTCATGCTACGGATAGTTATTTTTATACTTTACTAAGTTTTTAAAATTACCTGTGTGCCTTCAGGAACAAAGGACATTCAATTATTTTGGGCAAAAGAAAAAAAAATGTTCTTCAATAAGACAGTTGGACCTACCAGCTTCCTGGCTTTGAGGTTTACCTATGTGACACCAGGCACTGAGCGATGGTCTGTTTTTATCTAATGAACCTCAAGAACTATGTGGCTTATTGTTTCTTTTCCTTGTGCTGGGTGCTGGAGCACTCAAGGCGAAACATGAAGCCTTCTGTCTGCAATGATTTGGGCACTGACAGTGTCCTTTTCTTTTCTTTTCTTTTTTCTTCAGGTTTGTTTATTTATTTTAATTTGTTATACATGACAGCAGAATGCATTACAATTCATGTTACACATGTAGAGCACAATTTTTCATGTCTCTGGTTGTACACAAAGTAGAGTCACCTCATTCGTGTCTTCATGCATGTACTTAGGGTAATGATGACCATCGCATTCCACTGTCTTTCCTACCCCTGTGCTCCCCCCTTCCCCTTCCTCCCCTTTTCCCCTTTGCCCTATCTAGAGTTCATCTAATCCTCCCATGCCCCCCCCTCCACAGCGCATTATAGATAAGCATCCTTAAATCAGAGAAAATATTCTGCATTTGGTTTTTTGGGATTGGCTAACTTCATTTAGGATTATATTCTCTAACTCCATCCATTTACCTGAAAAATGTCATGATTTTATTCTCTTTTAATGCTGAGTAATATTCCATTGTGTGTATATACCACATTTTCTTTATCCATTCATCTACTGAAGGGCATGTAGGTTGGTTCCACAGTTCAGCTATTGTGAATTGTGCTGCTATAAACATTGATGTGGCTGTGTTTCTAACATTGTTGACCCTGGGCCTGATGGACTCACGCATTTATCTATTTTAGATGAATTCTTTAAAAAAAATTTTTAATTAAGGGCTAAGATATTTGGATTTTTTTTTTTTTTTTTTTTTTTTGGTACCAGGGATTGAACTCAGGGCCACTCGACCACTGGGCCACATCCGCAGCCCTATTTTGTATTTTTTATTAGAGACAGAGTCTCACTGAGTTGCTAAGTGCCTTGCCATTGCTGAGGCTGGCTTTGAACTCGCAATCCTCCTGCCTCAGCCTCCCAAGTGCTGGGATTATAGGTGTGCGCCACTGCGCCTGGCTTTTGGAAAATTTTTAATAATCTATTATTAAGACTTCAACATACATGTAAATGTGTCTGCATATGGTAAGTCAGCTCTCTCTCTGGTTTTAGTGAGAGTTTCCTGATCCACGTTCTTGGTTCCACGGAGATGTTAGTGGTTGTTGTAGGAGCTGAGTGCCTTCCTCCAGGGGAAATCCCCATCTTTTCCTTTGTCCTTTATTTCCATCAGATGTGAGACTTCAGGTTATTTGAAAAATAATCTGCTTACCTTCCTCACTTTCAATGATTTTGTTGTGTATTTCTATAAGTGAACTTGAATTCTTTTGAGAAGGTGGAATATAAACACAGCAACTAATTACTCCATTAATCAAAAGAACAAGCCCCGCATCCATTAGCCAGCTCCCTTCAACCATTTCCTGGATTGGCTAATCCACGAGCAAATGAGCACAATCCTTGAAAAACACCTTCCCTTTGTTTTTCTGAACAATTCAAATGAGTACTGTGTTCCCATTATGTGAATGAAAAGCCCCATGAAATCTAGCTTGTTGATCCCTTTTATGTCCTCAAGGGTTTTCTGAGATCTCAACCCAACACTGGCTTTATTTCTCTGGCAGAGGCTCCCCTGGAAGGGCCAGGGGCAGGACCTCCTGACAAAAGACCAAAAAAAGGTCGGAGCCTCCAACCCGCTGAGCTGGAATCCCAGCCCTGTGTGTAAAGAGCAGAGCCACCCAGCTGGCACCAGACGGGGGCTGAGGAAACCAGCTGTCAGCTGGGTCTTCCCCTGGACCATTAGGCACAGAGTTTCTGCATGCCGTAAGGAGTCAACTGTGTGTCACCTCTCCCCAGGTGGGAGAACTCCGTTGCACACAGGCAGGCTGCACCACAGCTCTTATTATTATTATTATTTTAAACACCAAATGAATTTGGGCCTGGTTGCCAATGATGGCCAAGGCTGTTAGAATAGTGGTCAGCGGGGTCCATGCTGGAACTTGACTTTCTCTCCCAGGGAAGGCATGTCCCACCGCGGCCTGCGAGAGAGACACCTCCTCGGCTTTGCACTTGGCAATGCTTCTTTCCCTGGGCGTGAAAGGACTTGGCCAGGCAGAGGGAGGCCATGAGCCAGTTCCCTGATACAGCATTATCTCCAACTCCATGGCAATCATCAAAAATCAGGCTTTCCCCAAGACCATCTTTGTGGCCCAGCCCAAATCCTTTACCTGACTGAAGACCTCGTGATAGCCACGAAGGCTTGCCTGTGGCCTCTGACGCAGAATCTGTTCCCTGTGTTCTTTTTCCCGGTTCCCTTTTATTTATTTATTTATTTAAAAAAAATTATTTATTTACTTTAGTTGTACACAATGCAATACATTCATGTTTACGTGGTGCTGATGATCGAACCCGGGCTGCGCATGTGCGAGGCAGGCGCTCTGCCGCTGAGCCACAACCCCCGCCCCCCCCTTCCCTTTTAAATGTCCTTCTAAGTTGCACCCGACGGAAAGGGGTTACAGACAAATATTGGGGCTTATTCTAATCCCCTTCCTAACACTGAGAAAAAGCATCACACTTTTCAAACCTCTAAATGCACTAGTTCTCAGACTTTTTGGTCTCAGGACTGTCCACACTCTGAAAATAACTGGAGACCCCCAAGAGCTTTTGTTGATATGTGTGTGTCTATGAGAATCTGCTATTTTAGAAATTTAAAATGAAGAAAAAGTTAAGCGCTTATTTATTTATTTAGGAATAGCAAAAAGAAGCTGATGTTGACATAAAACTTTTTTTATATGAAAATAGCTATTTTCAAAAAACTAAAAACAACACACACAAAAAAAGAACACTAACTAGAAGAATCACATTGCTCTACATTTTTTTTTCCGCAAATCTCTTTAATGTCTGGCTTGACAGAAGCCAGCTGGATTCTCGAATTTGCTTCTTCGTTCAGTCTGTTGTGATATCACATGTCATATAGTCTCTGGAAAACGCCACTGTTTGAGCACAAAAAAGCAAGACTGAAAAAGACCAAGAATACCTTAGTATTATGGTGGAAATAGCTGTGACTCCGCAGACCCACTGGAAAGGTCTAGGCACCCTCTGCAGGGTCCCAGGGCCACACTTTGATAATCAATGCACGGCTGTGTACTGTCGTTTCTCCAACTCATATGAGTTACACACAACAAGTCCTTTGGAAAGTTTGTTCTCACTGTCCCCATCCGTTTTGGACAGCCCAGAGGATCCAATTTGTCCCCGTCTAAGCATTCAGTTCAGTTCTTTTCACTTTGGTGCTCATTCCGACCTAGGTCCGCCTCTCTCCCATCTTTCCAGGTTGGAAACTTCTGACCCATGCCCCCAAGTACACAGACCTAGTGGCATGCATATGTTGGACTGTCTTAGTTCTACTTTTTGTTTATTTGTTTTGGTTTTGGTTTTGGAAAAGGGATTGAACCCAAGGGTATTTAACCACCATGCCACATCCCCAGCCTTTCTTTAAGTATTTTATTTAGAGACAGGGTCTTGCTGAGTTTCTTAGGGCCTCGCTAAGTTGCTGAGGCTGGCTTTGAACTCACGATTCTCCTGCCTCAGCCTCCTGAGCTGCTGGGTTATAGGCATGCATCACTGCGCCCAGCTTAGTTCCACTTCTTGAAATCTTGGGAAATGACTCTGATTGCTTCACCTTCAGTCATTTCACTGTGGCTAAAAATTAGCAGCAGGATTCAGCAATATGATTGGCCTAGTTTGAGTCAGGTGACCCCACAAACAGCAGTGGCCCTGATGTTAATGTAACACTGAATCTTGACTTTAAGATTTATTAAGCTTCCCTCATCGTTCTTTCTTATTCCTTCCTTGTGATTCCATTTGTCCTCCCTCAACCTCCATTCGTTCAGTTCCTGTAAACCCTGATCCTTTGGACAGCCCATTGCCCCCTTGACCTATTCAGATCCTAAGTGAGAGTTTTTTCTCTGTGGCTTGGAAGAGCATTCACCTCCTAACATCCTGTTGATGGCAGCTATACTTGAAGAAAAGGAGTTCCTGGAATTCATAAATGCCAAGAACAAAACAAAGGAGGGGGCCTCAGTCTTTATCACCCCCCCAGGGGTGTTCAAGAGAGCCTCAGGGACTCTGCTGTTGTCAGTCAATCTTTCCCTGCCATCTGTGCCTTTTGTTTATAATGCAGTTGATTAAAATCTGCTTTATTTACCCTAGCTGTTTCAAGTTCAATAATAATGGAAATTACCTCCAGGACTTCCATGACAGAGTCAATGGCCAGAACCCAAGCAGAACCTCCATGCTGTAGCCCCCCCCCCCCCACTGCCCACCCTGTGTTCCTTCTTGAAATCTATGGATCGTGGCTCTGTCTGCTGCAAGGACTCCGAGAACCAAGGCTGTACTCAAAGATCACATGCAAATATTTCACAAGCCAGAGGACTAAATTAAGCCAGTTACACCCTAGCAAAACTTAGCACAAGTCAGTGAAAATTAAAGAATCAAAGCAATACCTTCAGCTTGGCATGGCGCATATGATTTGATGCATGGAGACCATCCCAAGGTGCTGAGGAATAATCATTACTAACCTTTGTTTGCCTTCCTCACAGCCAGGTGTGTGGATCCAAGACAGTAAGTGCTGTTACTATTACCACCCCACGTGGAAACTGAGGCTCGGATGAGTCAGGTAGGCTGCCCAAAGTTACCTTGACTGGTAAATTACAGGTTAAGAACTTGCTTCCACACTGTCGGACTCTACTGCTGGACAAGTTAACCATTATATTATTCTGAGAAGTAGCTGGGGTGAACTGAAAGTCATTCAATCTGTGACCTTTTACTGTGCATATGTTACCAATTAGCGAATGTATTATTGTCTGTCTTCCCTCCCTCCAGGTCCCTTACTGCTCTAATCCCTCCTGTTCCCACCGGAAGATAAGCTGTATGCAGGCAGCAGCTTTGATTATCTTACTCACTGTGGAATCTTAAGTGCACACACAAGTGCTCGATAAATGGCTATAATGAATGAATGAATGAAAGGAAGGAAGAAATTCCTACATGGTATACCAGTTTCTGATTTATGGAGGTTTATCTGGGGGATCTGAAAGCAGTAGTTTCTCATTCCATCACTCTTCCCAGCAGAGAGCAGGTGATCCATTACTGGGGAAAACTCCAGCTTGGTACTGATGCCAGTTTTTTTTCCCTCATATGGATGACTGCCATTGATTGATTAATCGATTGATTGATTGGTTTCGTAAGTATCTCCTGAGTTCCAAGCTGGGTGCTTGGTCCTGTGATAGATGCTAGGGATATAAGGATGAACTAGTCCCAGCCCTGTTCTTACAGACCTCACAGTCCACAGAGAAATGCCACCAAAGCCCATGGGCAATCATAGTTCGGCATAATGAATGGTTGACGGGCAAGAGTGGGTGCTCTGGGATGATCCCAAACGAGGGCACCTAACTCTCCTCTGGCAGGGAGGCTTGGGTGGAGGAGGAGAGGCAACCTGAGAAAGCTTCCTGGAAGAAGTGGCCTCATCAGAAGGAGTCCAGCAGGCAAAGGATTCAGTCACAACTTAGATAAGAGACAGGAGATTCTTGTCCCCTCTGACTGAATGCATGTGTTTTATATTTTGAGTGCTGCTTCTAAATAACTTCCCTATAATTAAACATCTCCATCCAGTATTGGAATGGAGGCGGGAACGAGGACATCCTCACAGCTGCGTGCTCTGTCCCATCCTGCCGTTGACAGGGTCTGGAGTGCCTTTCTGTTAACAAAGTGAGGTGGTTAACCCTCCTGAGTGCCCCATTTATGAATGGTGAATGTGAGCCTGGCCTTAGAGGGGGTGGAATTACAGACCAGGACAGGGAACTGTCCCAGCGCTAACAGCAAGGGGAAGCCAAGAGGCAGGGCGGGGGCTGTGGTTTGGATAAGCATCACCCAAAGGCCGGGACGTCAGGGGCTTAGTCCTAAGTTTGGAGCTTTGAGAGGTGGTGGAGCCTTTAAGAGGTGGAGCCTCGTGGGAGGTCTTCAGGTCATTGGAGGCTGAACTCTACCCTCTTCCTCTTCCTCCCTCTTCCGTGTTCAGGCCCTGAGGTGAGCACTGCTGCTGTGATGGGCTGCCTCACCACCCAAAGGGAGCAAGTAGTCATGAACTAAAACTGTGAGCCAAAATGAACCTTTTCTCTTTATAAGCTCATTATCTCAGGTATTTTTTACAGTAACAGAAAGCTGACAAGCACAGAGTTCAGGGAGCGGGGCAGGGTGTATCTGGCCTGCCTAGCAGTGGGTGACAAAGGAAAATCTGGAGACCTGCGGGGCCCTGGTTATGGCGGTCGCAGTGCATGGGGATTCTGGCCCGGCAGAGGGAGACAGGGTCAGGTAGGACTTGAAGGCACTAACTTGGGGCATCAAGAGCACATCTCTAATCTCTAGAAGGGCCAGGAGAGGGGCTGCTACATGCTCTGTCCAAAGGTACCTGGCCTCAAGGTAGGATGGGGGCTGGATTTCTCCACTCTGCCCGAGGGGGCGCCTCTCTCTAACTTGTACAGTGGCACCCTGTAGTCTAGCAGAGCCCTACAAAGATCAGGTCAATGACTAACGGGACAAAAAAGAGACTATTCTAGAAAGGAGTAAGGCATAGTTAAGGATGGGCTAAGAAGGAAGAAGGCATGAACCCAGACCCCGGAACCCAGTATAAAATCATATTTGATTGTTTGGCTACTTAATTCTCAGCACCTAGAACAGGGCCTGGCGAAGTGTTCCATAAATATTTGTTGAATGAATGAATGAATGAATGAGTAGCCAGATTGGCATTAAGACTCCAGGACTGGGAATGAGGGCACTTGCAGATGGCGGTGAAGTCGTCCCATCTGCCACGGGCAGAAAGCCAAGCAAGCATCACCCCTCCCAGCTCTGTTTTCAGCCAGGGGAGCCAGCACAGAGCAAGGTTGGTTACAGTGGCTCTGCCCATCATGACAGTGCGACAGGCCTGAGGTTGGACCTCCTGTCCTGGAGATTGACACTGCCTGGTGCATTGAGGAAGAGGGCCACGTTTGATGGAGTTCAGACTTTGGAGTGAGAAGGAACCATGCCACACCTGGCCTCCCAGCTGAGTCCTCGGGCCACTTGACTTGAATCCTAGGACACAGTGGCTCAGATCCTGGGCTCTGCATTTGAATTGCCTGCGTTTAAATTTGAACTCCATCACAGACCAGCTAGCTCATTCTCTGCACCTCAGCTTCCTCGTTTGTAAAAAGGAAATAATGAAAGTATTTCCCTCACAGGGTCATCCTGACCGTTAAATGAGTCAGCACACACAAATCACTTAGAACAAAGCCCCACGCTGCCATCGTGATTGCCCATGGGCAGAGCCCTACAAAGATCAGGTCAATGACTAACAGGACAAAAAAGACTATTCTAGAAAGGAGTAAAGATGTAGACAAGGATGGGGTAAGAAGGAAGGCGGTATGAGATCCAGGACCTAAGTATAAAATCGTATCTTAATTCCCAGGCCTTACTTCTCCTAGCCCTTCCAGAGATTAGAAATGAGCTCCTGAGCGAGGGGCGGTGGCGCACACCTGTAATCCCAGCACTTGGGAGGCTGAGGCAGGAGGATCGCGAGTTCAAAGCCAGCCTCGGGAATGGCGAGGCACTTAGCAACTCAGTGAGACCCTGTCTCTACTAAAATACAAAAAAGGGCTGGGGATGTGGCTCATGGTCAAGTGCCCCTGAGTTCAATCCCTGGTACAAAAAAAAAAAAAAAAAAAAGAAAGAAAGAAATGTGCTCCTGATGCCCAGAGTTAGTGCCTTCAAGTCCTACCTGACCCTGTCTCCCACTGCTGGGCCAGGATCCCCACCCACTGCAACCCCCAAGGGCAGCTGAGAAAATGAACACACACGCCATTTTCATCTAGTTACCCTCCCCTGTGAATTCACCAGAAGATTCCTGGAGACCTGCCTTGTCTTCAGCCTAACCCAGGGCTTTTGTCCAAAGCAGTTGGTAGGGGAGGTTGAAGGTGCTCATTTTTCCCTTTCTTTTTCCCTTCTAGGTTCTGCTGCTGCCTAGGCGGTGAATCTGAAGTCAGATTTTGCTCTGTGGTCTGTCTCCCAGGAGATGAAGCTGACATCTTTTGACCCTTGTGGGCAAGTTGTAAATCCCCACCTGCTCATAAGGCATGGGTGGCGCAGGTGTTCTTCTTCCCTGTTTTCAGGTAGGCCCTTGTGATTAAGAGAATTAGGTCACTCCACCAGGGCAGGACCCTCCCATCCTGTTGGCTGCTGTACTTCTGTGCCCGGCACAGGAGAGCTGCTCAGATTGGGCAAGAAGGACAGATTGGATAAACGTTACTCCAGGAGAATCGGATCTGAAATTTTCATCCAATTCTCCTTGACCCTGTGGACTCTTTTCTTTAGATTATGCTATATCTGAGACTGAAGGAATCTGAGTTTTGAGTGTTTTTTGCTCTTGAATTTTTTTTTTCATTTTTAAAAATTATGGTTAAAAATTACACAAAATAAAATGGACCATCGTAACCATTTTTACATGTATGTTTCTGTTTTGTTAAGAATGTTCAGCTTGTTGGGAATCACAGCGGTCCAAGTTTTTAAAGTTAAAGTTTAATAACATGACACAACTTATACCTATTGTCCAACAGCTCATGAAAATGTTGAGTTGTTGACATTTTAAATCCCTTGTTGGGGTGGGGTTGTTTTCCCTTCCACTGAAGTTTAATAGGTAAAAAGGCTAAACAGTCAGGTCTGTCTCATGTTTAAAAACATCAAGGAAAGAAAGCAGAAAGATTTCATTCTGTATTTTGGTTTTGCAGACGGAGGACCATATGTTTACAAAATAGAGCGTCCGATCTAAACTTCACTGTGCAGGAAGAACTAAATAAGGAAGTCTGGTGGAATCTTTCCAAATTCTGCACATCAAGGAAAACACTCCTGCTGTTCCTTTTTAGTGAAAGAAAACAATCTGAGCATATTTTAATAGTTTTATTTTCTATTTCTAATGCTTTCTAGATGATACAAAGGATTTCCCTTTCTCTGGTTTTTAGAAATTCTTAACCTAATTACCACAGAAAAATATGCACATTGCAAAAAAAAAAAAAAAAATTCAAGCATTTAACAAATGTGTGATTAAGGAAATAAAAGGACCTTTAATCTGACTTACAGAGATAACCATTGTTCCATGTTCTTCTAGAACTTTCCCTTGAAAATATAACACAAAATATATGTAATTATATTTCATATATAATTTAATAGACATTCTTCTAGATCTTTCCCCTGAAAATACTAACACACAAAGATATATATTATATTTCATATATAATTTGGCAATATGGGTTCAGACTTTGTACTTCACAGTAAGGGTGATTATATAACATAATATATAAATATCTTGGATAGCTTTCCATGCCCAATATATGGAGCTTTTGAACATCAAAATAGTCTTGCATTGTTTGTACACTAGCGTATCTATCAGAGCCCATGCTGGGAGACATCCAGGTGTTCCCAGGTTTTTGCTCATCCCTAGGACCTGCAATTGGCACGGAGGCTGCAGCGAGGGACGCCCCTCTCCTGAGCTCAGAGCTCCCTCACCATCACCCTGCGGCCTCCGGAGGCCCCACTCTCACCTCTCCAGGAGGGTCAGAACTCTTGCCAGCTCCTTCCCTCAGGGCCGTTGTGAGGACTAACGAGATCACATTTGCTGAGCACTTTGTGTTCCCTAATAACTGGTGATACATAAATATGAAATGTTTTCAGTTCCAACAGAGTTCTTGGATCCCTTTCAGGAAGAAGTGAGGGCCCATTTAAAGTGGATGTGTTGGTATAAATACGTAACAGCTTGTCCTTTGTATTCTAAAAGTCAGTGCTCAGAGTGGAGCGCTCACCCAGGTCACCAGCTTTGCAGGGGTCAGGCTCAGGTAACTTCCTGCCTCTGGTGGCTGAGCGGCAGAGGAACAAGAGGCCCCTAGCCGAGGGGCTGCCCCTGGAAATGGCATCATTCGCCCATGGTTTCTTCACCACAGAAAGACAAAGAACTTCAAAGGATGACAAGTAGCACACAAAAGGCGCTCCCTCTAGGCCAAGTTCTGATGGAAGCACTTGACTTTGTGAAGCTGCCTAAACCTCTGGATAATACTGAGGCAGGTGCTGTCGTGGGCCCATGTTAAAGACAGGAAAACTGAACGGAGCAGACACCAGGGGATCCTCCCCACATCCCTTGAGCCCGTACTATGTCAGCCCAAGTCCTACTGCCACCATCTCTTTGCCTGAGAGCTGACCCTGTGTGGCAGGCGGGGCATGCGAGGGGCCTTCTCTCCTCTGGAAGCAGCGCTCACCCGATGACTAGCTAGTGTTTAACTTCCCTAGCTTCCTCACTCAAGATGTGTGACAACTCATGTCTTACATGTGTCCCCAGATTTCCCTTGGACGTCTTACCCTCCATCTGCCCCCGACCGCAGCTTGCTCAGTGATGTACCCCCCAACCTCGGGCCCGCCCCTTTCCCACTCCCCTAGGCATATTGCCTGGAATCACTTCCAAATAAACTCCTTGCACTCCACGGGTTGTTTCAGGGCCTGCTTCTGGGCAAAGCTAAGATGCTGAATCACATGTCCAAGGTCACATTAAAGCCCCCTGGATTCAAACCCAGGGGACTAGCTGTGGAATCTGTGATCTTTCTCCCTACATCACACAGACTCTCAACTTCAAACCGATTGTTCAGCCTGCCTGCTTTAAGGGCATTCCACCACAGAGGAATTTCCAAAGCCCTTGATCTCTCTCCTTCAATAAGTATTACAATGGCTACCATTTATCCACTGACTTTTATATGCCAGCCTTGTGTTCAGGGTGTTGCTGGCATAGCCTTGTTCAAATAATCACAACAAACCTGCAAGAGAGGCACACTCTTACTTATCTCTGTTTTATAGAGGGTGTAACTGAGACTCGGAGAATTTAAGTGACTTACTCAAGGTCACGTGGAAACAGCCAGGGCTTGTGCACAGAACTTTCTCGATCCCCCACCCAGAATCTCGTGTCCTGTATTGCATACCATAATGGAAAATGGAGTGCTAGACACATTCATGGCCTAGTTTTAGTTTCCTGTTGCCGCTCTAGTAAATTGCAATGAGCTTAGAGGCTTAAACAATGCAGATTTACTATCTAACAGTTCGGTATGTCAGAAATCTGACACAGATCTTTCTGGGCTAAAACTCCAGACGTCGGCAGAGTGTTCTTTCTTTCTAGGAACCCTAGAAAAGAAGAATCTGTCTTCTTTGCTCTTCCCTCCCACATTGCATCTTCCAAGCCAGTAAGCATGCCCCTGACCTTCTTCTATTGTAACACTCTGACTATGGTATGGAAGGTTCTCATGGGATTTGACAGGCCCCATCCAGAAATCTCAGGACAATCTGTCTATCTCAAGGTGCATCATTGTAACCTCATCTGCAGAGTCCCTTTTGCTGTGTGAGGTAACATCCTCACAGGCGTGTTAGTCGGCTGTCCATCACTGTAACAAACACCGGAGCTCATCAACTTGTAAAGAGAAAAGATTGGTTTGTGCTCTTGGTTTCAGAGGCTGCAGTCCATGATGGGTTCACCCTGCGGCTTTGAGCCTGTGGCTGCCCACAATGGCAGGAGCACGTGGAGGAGCAGAGCCACTCAACTTGTGGCTGGAATGCAAAGGAGAGAGAGAAGAAGGGCCTGGGGTTGCCCAGTCTCCTTCAAGGGTACACCCTCAGTGACCCGAAGACCTCCTACTAGACCCCAGCTTCTAAAGGCCCCACCATCTCCCAGCAGCACCATATGCTGGGGACGAGTCCTTTAACACATGGGCCCTTGGGGTCTATTCTAGATCCAGATCATAGCAAGAGCTTCCAGGGACCCGGATGTAGACTTCTTTGGGGGGTCGGGAGCGCTATTCTGCACAGCAAAGTCCTGTTCCATCAGGGGATCTTCTGTGAGGAGGTAAGCTGAGTTTTATAAAGACGAGAGCCATGCCCGTATGTCAGAACAGACAAAATATCCCTTATACAATAACAAAGAGTCTTCCCTGGTTTATAGCTAGTGCTAGACTGAACCAGTTGTGGACGCAAGGAACCCCTGGAAGATACTGAGAAGACCAGATAAAGAAAAATCTACTGTAATTCCAGCACTTGGGAGGCTGTGGCAGGAGGATCGCGAGTTCAAAGCCAGCCTCAGCAATGGCGAGGCACTTAGCAATTCAGTGAGGCACTTAGCAACTCAGTGAGACCCTGTCTGTAATCATTAAATACAGAAAAGGGCTGGGGATGTGGCCCAGTGGTCGAGTGCTCCTGAGTTCAATCCCCAGTACCAAAAAAAAAAAGAAAAAGAAAAATCTAGACAAGATCAGTCTGGGACAGAGAGATTCATGTGGGAATTTTTAGCCTCTTGGAGAAGGGAAGCTGAGAGAAGGTCTTTTGTATCAGGATGGTGTTTTCCCTGCACGCTATAGGATACCTGACTAATAGTAGGCTAAGTTATAAAGGTACTTAATAGTCTACATTTTAGAACGTCTAGAGCTGGATGTCCCAGGGCCATTTGGTAGTTCATCCAGACCTTCAAGGACCCAAGCTCTTCCTCTTTTGAGCTCTGGCATCTCCTGGTCACAAGATGGTTGCCTAAGTGCTATCACTTATTCATACCAGAAGAGCCCGAGAAGAAAGGAAGGAAGTTCAGTTATAGGAATGAGCTTCCTCTTCACAGACCTCTTTCTTATCAAGGAGGAAGGCTTTCTCAGACGTCTCCCTGGGTCTTTTTCCTCTCATGTCAGGCCACATGCCCACAACTAAATCAATCACTGGCAGAGAGGAAGGAGATGGCCGTGACTGCCTCAGGTCAACCGTGAGTCATCCCTGGGGGCCAGATACATGCCACTTGAACAAAACAGGAGTCTTATTAACAAAAGGGACAGGGGCAATGACCCTCATCCCATAGCCTGAGAAGCCAGCCGTCTCCCTCATCACGGGTCTGTTCTGCTTAGGTGGACAGGAGCACACTACCTCTGGCGGCATCTCCTTCACCCCGAGCCAAAAGCTCCGCTCAGGACAGGCCGTGCATCAGAGCCCTGAAAATCCACTTGTCACCCCCTTTTCTTCCTTTCAGTGGGGTTTAGTATTTACTAGCTGTGTCATCTTGGGCAAGTTACTTAGGCTCTTTAAAAGGTATATATTTTCATTGCAATATCTAGCTTCTAAAGTTGTGTTGGGTTCAGATGATAAAATAAGTGAGAAAGTCATTAGCACACACATCTGAAATGTGAAATAAACGTTGGCTAAATAGTTAGAAGGGCAGGGAGTTGCGTATGCAGATGACTCACCGATGCCCATGAGTAAAAGCACTTGAAAATATTTTAAAGGCCCAGCAGAGTCCACACAGTGAGCTGATCATGTGTTGTGAATTCTCTTTATTGTGTTGGCTCCCTCTGTCTAGGATGCCCATTGGAATCTCTTGGCTTCATTAAAAAGAAGCTACTTGTGCTTCCTGGGTTTGTCTTCATTTAAACAGGTTGTTAGGACTGGCAGATTGTCAGGACCAAGTGAGAGCTACCCAAGGCCACTGGGCCACAAAAGGAGAGGGGTACTTAGGGGTCACGGCACTTTCTCAGAGACCACTGCAGCTTCAACTTGAGGTTGATACAGATTCGACTCACCACCTGGGGATGCGTCCCTGAGTGAGTGCCTCACCTCAACCAGGTGACCTTGTCCATGGGGCCAGGAGCGAGGCTGGGGCCAGCAACTCTTACCTGCTTTCCTACCTCCGCGCAGGACTTGCTCCTGAGAGGGAATTGGGTGGCTTCATCCAGCTGCAGGAAGAAGAGAAAGAAAGAGTCAAGAGTCAGGAGAACGGCTGCTAGTTGGCATTTATCCCTTATTTATTTATTTTTAAATGTTGCTAGAGATCATACCAAGCTCACCTGTATTTGTTATTGGTAAAGGTGATATTTCACTTCTTTCACATATGCCTCCACGCTCTGTGTCCTCCCTAACCAGCAATCTCAAGAGGACCCGTGCCGTAGGCTGAGCCACGCCTGAGCCAGGTTTGTCCTGCTGTATCAGGTTGTCCTGGATGGACCAGCATCCTCAGTAGCCCCAGAAAGCTTGTAGGAAATGCAGGATCCCAGGGCCCTCACCATCACCAAGCCACATCAGCAGCTGAACAAGATCCCAGGTAAGTAATGGACACCTTAGAGCTGGGGAGGTTCTGGTCTCCAGGACTCTGCTGCCTAACTCACCTTATCACTGCTTGCTGGGGCTTGGAGATGGTTTGGGGGGTGTTCTCCAGGTGGTGGGAGCTCGGTCCTCAGTGTGGTGATGTCGAGAGGTGGTGAGATCTTCAGGAGGTAGGACCTGGTGGAAGATCCTAGGTCTTTGAGCACTGCCCTTGAAAGGATTAGCATAGTTATCGCGGGACCCTGGTTGATTCTTGAGAGCGAGAGTTGTTATAGAAGAGCAAGACTGGCCCCTCATGCTTCCTGGCTTCCTGTCTCACCATGTGATCTCTCCTTCTTACACGCACTAATACCATGATGACATCTATCATAACATAACCTAGCAAGAGTGAAAGACCTTCTCAAGAGCTGGCACCACATTGTTGGGACTTTCTGTCTCCCAAACTGTGAACTAAATCAACCTTTTTTCTTTATAAGTGACCCAAACTTGGACATTTTATTGTAGCAATACAAAACAGAATAACACACTGATGGTTTTTAGATTATTAAAGGGCTTTGCAGTTTAGAATGCTTCTGACCAGCAAGCCAAGTTTTTCGAGTGTTCTACATTGGGTTTCTCCTTTATTTGAGAGTCATAATAAGTACCCATTGTCCATAAAGAGCCACTGAAATTGTTTAGGTGTTTACTTATTCTATACATGTAGATACATGGTTTCATACATAGGATCATTTTATATGCTATTTTTGAATCTGTTATTTCACTAAGCAATAAAACACACTTATCTAGGCCATTGTGTATTCTTTTATCATATTATTTGTATTCCATGCATGGAATTTTATTTGTATAGAAGTAGTATAATTCACTTAACCAGCTCTCAACTGTTGCACATCAGGGTTTATGAATGATTTAAGATTGAAACATCATTTAAAAATTTTAATAAAAACTATACTATTTATTATGGAAAGTAATGTAAATGAATGTCACTGACACTAAATTTTTGCCACCATTTAGGAAAGGAACTTAACATGTGACACAGCAGCACCACATCTTATAGATAAATGGGGTTGGAGAAACTGGGGGAAAATATTTTTCACTATGTGCTGTGATTCAAATATGGTTTATTTCCCCCAAAATTCACTTTGATTCTTGATTTCTCAATATGGCAGTGGTAGCAGGTGGGGCTTTTGAGAGGTGATTGGGCCACTGGGCGCTGCCCTCAGGAATGGGCTAGGTGACTTTCCTCAGAGATGAGGTCAGTTCTCTTGAGACTGGATCAGGTCTTCCTGGAGTGATTGGATCCCTCAGGCCTGGACTGGTTACTCCTAGAGCAGGCTGTTATGCTGTCAGCCTGGCAACTCCCCTCAGTCTTTCTCACATATATGATCCTTCCCCATGCACTCACTTCCCCTCTCTGCTTCTCCATCCTGATGTGACACAACATAAGGCCCTCACTAGAAGCCCACAAGATGTGGTTACCGGATCTTGGATAGAACTTTGAGCCAAAATGAATCTCCTTTTTCTTTACAAATTTTCCAGCCTCAGGTATTTTGTTATAGTAACACAAAATGGATTAAAAGACAGTGACTACATTCAAGGTTGAACTCTAGATGATGAGATGGTGTGACGGTTTAGATATGAAGTGTCCTCCAAAGTCTCGAAGTCTTGGTTCCCAAGGTAGCAATATTCAGAGGTAGGAATTTGGGCAAGTGATTGGATCATAGGGCTCTGACCTTATCAGTGGATTAATCCATTGATAACTGAATGAACTATTATAGGGAGGTGAGGGAAATTATAGGCAGGTGGGGCCTGATGGAAGGAAGTAGGTCACTGGGGTGCACTTTAGATTGGTATATCTTGTCCTCGACCTTCTCTCTCTCTCTGCTGCCGTGAGCTGAGAAGATTCCACCTGCCATCCCCTTACACCATGATGCCCTGTCTTACTTCAGGCTCAGGTAGTGAAGCCAACTGACCATGGACTGAGAACTCTAATACCCTAAGAAAAAATAAATCTTTTTTCCTTTAAGTTTTTTATGTCAGGTATTTTGGTCACAGTGACAAAAACTACCTAACGCAGATGCACAGATGGCCTAAATGTGACAGGTCAAATCACACCATAAGACAAAATGTAGGAGATGAGACCAGGAGCTGGGATTGTTGGATGAACTTCATGTGCAAAACTAAAAAAGTATATAAACTCTGAGGTTAAAAAAAAAATTGACATATTTGATAATATCAATTTTAAATACTTCCATTCAGCAAAAGAGACCATGACTAAAGCACAAAGACTGAAAGAAGATATGGGCAATGTCTAAAGTTTAGCAAGGAACAGTATCTAAATTACAGAATTTTCAAGAAATTCCTGCATATCAAATTTTTTTTTTAAAGTTCAGGACAGGGACTGGGGTTGTAGGTCAGTGGTAGAGCACTTGTTTAGCATGTGTGAGGCACTGGGTTCAATCCTCGGCACCACATAAAAATAAATAAATCAAGGTGTTGTGTCCACCTAGAACTAAAAAAAAAATATTTAAAAAAAGTTCAGGAAAAAAATCAGCAGTATCATTGGGAAGATAGAAGAGAGTAGTAACAAGCAATTATTTAAAAAAAAAGAAAGAAAAAAAGAAAGGAAGGAAGGAAGGAAGGAAGGAAGGAAGGAAGGAAGGAAGGAAGGAAGAGAAAAGAAATTCAAAAAGCTAAAAACCATAGCCAAAACACTCAAATTCATTATTGATTAAAGAAGGACAAAACTGGCCGGGTGTGGTGGTGCACACTGTAATCCCAGCACTTGGGAGGCTGAGGCAGGAGGATCGCGAGTTCAAAGCCAGCCTCAGCAATGGTGAGGTACTTAGCAACTCAGTGAGACCCTGTCTCTAATAAAATACAAAAAAGGTCTGGGGATGTGGCCCAGTGGTCGAGTGCCCTGGGTTCAGTCCTTGGTACGAAAAAAAAAAGGACAAGACTGAAACAACATTGACATGTCACCATACCAGTATTGGACTAGAAAACTGGAAAGTGGTTTAACTAGAATGCAGGAGCCCTGTTTGGGGAGATGGCTAAGAAAGTGTTGGGTAGAGTTGGCATCAAGAACCCTGGCCCACTGCCAATGGGACTATGGATTGGCGCAGTTCTCTCTGAGAGTCAGTGGGCAAGGTGAAGTCAAATTAAATGGACAAGCCGGGCGCGGTGGCGCACGCCTGTAATCCCAGCACTCTGGGAGGCTGAGGCAGGAGGATCGTGAGTTCAAAGCCAGCCTCAGCAATGGCGAGGCACTTAGCAACTCAATGAGACCCTGTCTCTAATAAAATACAAAAAAAAGGGCTGGGGATGTGGCCCAGTGGTCGAGTGCCGCTGAGTTCAATCCCCAGTACCAAAAAAAAAAAAAAAAAAAAAATTAAATGGACAAGCACCCCAACACCCAGCACTCTACCCCCCAGACAGCTGTCACCAGGAATTCCTCACCAGTGTCCATAAAGGAATGTGGATTTTCATCACAGTGTTCTATACTATACAATGACCAGAAACTGGAAGTCACCTGCATGAGTATTACTGGAAAAATGAAAAAGCAAAATATGTTGAAGGTAGAGTTTGTACAGCAGTTAGGAGAAACAGGTATTATTACAAGTAGCTATGGGGTTGGACCTTAAAAATGGTGAAGGGGGAAGAAGTATATAGAATATACATAATACCATTAGGTAAACTAAAATACATATGCATACAAAGGAGAAGACATTTTGCAGGAGCTCATGCATTCAAAGGTGCATGTTAGAAGCAACAGCAAGATTGCCTACAGCCCAGAAAGGGGATTGAAAGAAAGGAGAAGGAATAAGAGATAATAAGCAAGGGAAGAGCCTGGAAGGATTGCTCAGGCAGAGGTGAACTTTGGTGTTCAGTAAGGGAAGAATCTTCATTCATATCTGCAATTATTCTATAGATGGACTTCACTACATTCTCAAGTTATGAGAACATAAAAAGCAATAGGATTCCCCATTAATTGGCCCAGGCCCTCACACAGAGGACCCTCACCTGCTATTTCTGAGCTTGGGGCTAATTTCCCTTTTCCCCCAGAGCAGCAACATCCTGAAGTGAATTTCAGTCTCCCCTTCCCTGGCTGGGCCAAGAGATAAAGAGGCAGCTGCTCTGAGATGTGGTTGCTGATCAATGTGAGGAGAATCGGGTCCTGTGTGTGTAGATTATCACATGACAGCGTTAGATAAGCCTCGCACGTTAGGATCACAGGATCTTAGACTCAGAACCCAAGGAGTCTCTGGGTTTGACCTCGCCTCTATCATGAGAGCCCCTTCAACAACCTCTGCAGAGTGAAGAACTCCTAGCACACAAGGCGCTTCCCCACAGCCCCACTCCCTGACCTCCCGTTTCCTGGCCTTCCTCCAGCACTGTCTCACAGGCCGGGCCGTCCAGTCCCTGCAGCCAAGCTGGACTTTCTCGGTCCTCAAGACCGAACACAAAACAGGGACTGAACCTCAGATGCCGATGGGTCATGGTCCCCACGAGGACTTCTCTGTCCTGTGTGCCCAGGTCCAGGAATAGCAAACCACTGCTCAGACCTGAGGCAGCTCAAGAGCCAACAGCTAAGGGGGGTTGACATTGTAAAGGGTTGTAAAAAGACTGAGTGGGAGAAAGAGAGGAGGAAGAGGAGGAAGGGAAAAGGAGAAGAAAGGAGGAGGAGGAGGAGAAATGGAAGTTCTGTGTGTCCCACAAAGCCTAAAATATTTACTATCTGAAAAAAGGTTTGCAGACTGCTTGCTACCCAGGATCCTTCGTGAAACCAGCAGCAGCTCTGGTGTGTTCTGGGAGCTTCTTGGAAACGAAGGGTTTCTGGCGTGACCTGGGAGCTCCCTGATCAAACATGCACACTGACAGCCCCCCAGGTGATCTGAGGGCACAGGTAAGGTCAGGAAGCTGGCCTGGGGGCGTCAACTTGGCATGGCTGGCTGTGGTTGCTAAGGGGCAGGCTCTGGGGCTGCACGTGGGGGTTGGAATCCTGGCTCTAGCCCTTCTTTGCTGAGTCGAGGATGCCCTTTCATCTTTATCAAGCCCTGTTTCTTTCTCTCTGAAATGGAGATAATCATAGTTTCCACCCGATAGGGGTTTCATGTGGTTTTAGATCCTGGAGCTCAGAGCCAGGGCCATGAATGCCAGGCTTCATTTCTACTGTGTGGCCTCTCGAGTAAGGCCTCAGCACAGGGGCACCTGCTTTGCATAGATACCCAGAGCTTCTGCACGAGGGGCCTGGGTGTTTCCTGAGAATCCCAGCTATGCAAATACTCTGCCTCAGCGGTGAGAAGGCCAAGGGCGAGCCCATGCAGCCCTACCTGTGTCAGCCTGTTTCTTTTCAACACCACAGGAGGGAGGGGACGATTGCTTTCTGATTGGGGACAAATTGGTATGCTTAGGACAGAGATACAAGCACTTGTTTCCCTGAGAAACACTTGGTGTTTGGATCACATTGAAACAAGGCTAACGTTTACAAAAACAGAAACAAACAAAACCCCTCTGTCTCCACCCAGAAGCTGCCACACACAGGCTGCCGTGGACATGACCTTGCCTCTCTTCCTTAGGCCTTGGAATGGCTGCCTTGTGTTCTGATTTGCATTTAGTATGTGCTTTTCCTGCACAAGGTTCAGGTGGATACCGCCCAGCTGAGGCCAGGTAGGAGCAGGGGAGGGCGGAAGCTGGAGGACAGCTATTGACATGACCTGGGGCCTAGAGAAGCTGTGCCCTTCAGAGAGAGGCCCTTGCGTCAGTGCAGATCTGCCAACGGCCATTCCAAGTGAGGACCTAACACAAAGAAGAGTCTCCGTGCTCGCCCGGAGGCCCTGGGAGGAACAAGTGTTCATTTCATACGAGAATTGCTTCTCTAGATGAATGAAGCCTGCCTCAATATTTTCAAGGATACAGACTCTAGAATAGGCATTTGTCCCCCAGTGCTATTTACTTTAATAAATACGTGGTTCAGGACACCTCAGAACAGAGCAAGCACCCTGCTGTTGCTTTGTGAACTTGGGCTTCTCAACTGTGAGCTTGGTGCTTTCTAAGGTGGGACCATTTCCCCCCATGATGGACATGACCCATAAATTGCATAGAGGATCCATCTTTTGTGCAGGGTGGGTTATTGATTTATTTATTTACTTTCTACATCTTTATGGGGTACTTTATGATAGCCCAACACATGTATAATGAAATTAAACCAGGTAATAAAATTTCCATTTCTTCTACTATTTTTTACATATGGAAATTTCATACTTTTGGGGTCATTTTGAAATGGGTCCTAGATTGTTTGAATCAATAGTTACCCTGCTAAGCCAGGCACAGTGGCGCACGCCTGTAATCCCAGCACTTGGGAGGCTGAGGCAGGAGGATCTCAAGTTCAAAGCCAGCCTCAGCAATGGTGAGGCACTTAGCAACTCAGTGAGACCCTGTCTCTAATAAAATACAAAAAAGGGCTGGAGATGTGGCCCAGTGGTCGAGTGCCCCTGAGTTCAATCCCTGGTACCAAAATAAATAAATAAATAAATAAATAAATAAATAGTTACCCTACTGTGCTGAAGAAGAGCCAGAGGGATTCCTACCCAGTGTTTTTGGTGCTCCTATTGAACTTCCTTTTGTCCGCCCTCACCCCTGCCCTTCCCGCTGTCTGGTGACCACTATTCCATTCTGTTCTTCTATACGATTGACTTATTGATTGACTTATTAGTTTCCACAAATGAGGGAGAACATAGGATTCAGCAATTCCAGAACAGGGTATATATCCAAAGAATAGGAAATCATTATTTTGATTTTGCAAAGTATCTTTGCCAGAAAGACGTACTCCCATGCTTATTACAGCACTGGTTGCAATAGCCAAGGCATGGAATCCACCCTGTGCCCTTCAGAACGGATAAGAAAATGTGGTGTTGATACACAATGGAATTCTATTCAGCCATAAAAAATAAAATCAAATCCTATTTGCAGTAACATGGATGGAACTGGAGGTTATATATTAAGTGAAACAAGCCAGATGCAGAAAGAGGATACTACTTTTTAAAAAAATTACACACACACACACAGAGTTTGCACTATATTTCACATTTGGCCACTTCGGTGTTTTTTTTTTGGAGGGGGTGGGTATTAGGGATTGAACTTAAGGGCACTCGACCACTGAGCCACATCCCAGCCCTATTTGTATTTTATTTAGAGACAGGGTCTCACTGAATTGCTTAGTGCCTTGCTTTTGCTGAGGCTGGCTTTGAACTCGTGATCTTCCTGCCTCAGCTTCCTGAGCCACTGGGATTACAGGCATGTGCCACTGGGCCCAGCTGGCCACTTAGTGTTAAAATCCTTTGGCAAATCAGAAGGCAGGATCTTTGGCATGGGGGAGAGAGCACTGTGAGGCCTTCATTATCGGAGTTCTAGCATGGGCTTTTCCACTAATTCAGTGATGTGACCGTACGTAGTCCCCTAAGCTCAGTTTCCTCATCTGTAAAATCAGAACAGTGGGTTCCACATGGGCTGCACTGAGCTCTACAACTTCCACAGGCTGGGGCGGGGGGGGGGTGTCTGTGGGGCGGGGCGGTAGTGATGGAGGGCCACAGCCTCCCGCCCCTTTCTCTGGGGCACCTCCACTCTCTTCTGTTTTACACCCCTGGCATCAGGAGTCTGTTTGAAGAAGGGTCTTCAAAGCTGAGCTAAAACCTTTTTAAAAAAATGACTTAGATGACCACTAAAGTAGGATGAGCCTACATAATTTATCATCTACCCTGGGACATTTTGAGATTGCAAAGATAATTACACCAGGACGACAGACTCCAGTGGGGCCATCCCGACAGAGAGGTGTGTTCACCCCCCTCTGACTCCTCTTCCAGCTCAGAGTCTCCTGGCCTTTCTATCCTATCCCTCTGTGACTTGATTGCTTGCTCCCTCTTAGCATCAGGCAGAATTCTGGGAGTGACCCTAGGGACAGCAGCAACCAGAGACAGCCTCAGGGAATGAAGTCATTAGGTGATAGCCTGAGGGACAGCAGTCATCAGGAGCAGCTCCAGGGACAGAAGCCATCAGGAGACAGCACCAAGCTCACCTACAAGAGCATGCAGCTGGAAGAAATGCACCCAGGAGGCTACCTGCCAATGACGGATGACGTGAGTTCAGCCTGGGTCTTGTTCAGAATCATGTGAGAATCACAAGTTACCCGGTGAAGACAAGCAGCAAATCAACCAGCAATGACCCAGCGAGCAGGAACCCACAAGGAACCCAGTCTGGGGCGTGAATATTGGTTGTGAAGGAATAAGCAAACGGCCCACATCTCAGGTCCTCAGGTTTCAGGAGAGACCATGGAGGAATGTCACAGGAGGACATGAAGCTACATTACCCAGCCAGACTGTCAGGTGGGCTGTTGTGCCAAATCAAAAGAATCCTGGTGTGATTTCTGCCAAGAAAATTAAAATGGCAGAGGATCTGTCTTCTGCTTTCTTATCCCATGGACAGCGCAGGGTCTGTTAGGACCTCTGATCCCATGGGGCTTATGTCTGACCTAGTAGTGGTGGATTATTCAATTATTTCGTTAAACAGCACTGACCCCCTCCCTCTACCCCCACCTTGTTCACCCACCCAGGGTGATGGGTGAACTGGCTGTGATGTTCTACTACTTTTCCTCCCCCAGGAACGTCCTGTGCATCAAAATGACCCTTCCCTCCCTCCTGGGTCATCTCACTATGGTGAAGTTCATAGCCTAGCCAGAGGAGGCTGGTGTTGGTATATAGCCGCTACTCTACTCGTTTACCTTTGATGATTTTTTTCCCCTGGTTGCCTTTAGCTGGGAAATAATGGTTAGGGACTCTGAGGCTAGGAATGCAACGTAGTTCTGCATCCTAATCTGGGCTTCCCTTTCTGCCAGTTGTGTGAAATTGGGCAAGAAGAGCAACCTGCCTGAGTCTTGGGTTTCTCCTCTGTAAAGTGGGATCATGCAATGATTTGCCCCACCCACTTCCCTGGACCATGATGAGGACCCCCAAGTGTCACCATTGTCTGCCGCCACGCTCTCATTTGTCCTCCCCATCCCAGGCCAAGAAGAGTCCTGCAATTCCTCTGGAATTCTGCTTTCATGGGAACCCTGGCTCCACTAAACTCCACCCCCCAGCCCACCCCCGGCCCCCACCTCCCCCCCAACCTCCCCCACCCCCGTCACATCTCACTCCCGGGTTGTTCCCCTCCTCCACGTCCAGTTGTGGAACTCTCCTCTCTCTGCACAAAACAACTCACTTTGCACGTGTTAATAAGCCGGACTTCCATGACATCACAGCTCCGCGCGCAGCTCACAGTTAGATATTGGACTTTCCTTTCTGAACCTCGTTGTGTATCTCTGCCAGCTCACCTTACGCCCGCTCCCGATTCTGGCTCTCAGCAGCATGGGAATGTCTTCTGGAATCATTTTACAGAGCAATTTAGTTCCTCCAGTCCCTGTTCCCAGATTCAACTCAGGCTTCCTTCCCTTGATGTCTCCAAAGACCCGCGAATGTGTTTGGCTGAACAATGCGACATACTCTGCGAGCGATCTGAAATCAGAAAAAAAAAAAAAAAAAAAAAAATTTCTTCTTTTATGTAAGGATGAAATGGTGTCCAACTTAGGAATTAGTAGTGGCGCAGGCCTGTAATCCCAGCTCTTGGGAGGCTGAGGCAGGAGGACCGCAAGTTCAAAGCCAGCCTCAGCAATGGTGAGGCACTTAGCAACTCAGTGAGACCCTGTCTCTAATAAAATACAAAAAAACGCTGGGGATGTGGCTCAGTGGTCGAGTGCCCCTGAGTTCAATCCCTGGTAGCAAAAATAAATAAATAAATAAATAACCCCCCAAAAACAGCCCTGAGAGCTTCTGAGGAAACTGACAAACTAGGAGGAACCCAGTATCGGGAGGGGACACAGCAGCCATCTTGGGGCCAAGAGGCCTTTGCTCAGTGCTTGCTAAGGGAAGGCTGCTGGCTTCCTCAAGGACTCCTTTGCTAACTTAAAGGTAGGTGACAACCCCACGGAGGCACCCAAGCTGAGGAAACCGCATCACCCAGCCCTGCATGGTTTTGGCCTCTATCTTCAGTAAACTCTCTGTTCACATCGGAGGAGCTGGGGGTGGGGGGCACTTCCCTTCCTCCTCCTTCTAGCATCCCAGCCCCATACCAAACTCTCGGGCACCCAGCACCCAGCCCACTTGCCTGCTCTCAAGAGAAGAAAAAAGAGAGACGTTCTTGGCATGAGGTGGGCAAGGGCACATTATTAGGTTTCTCGCTGGGGCCCACTGACTAATTATGTCACTGCAAACAAGAACATGTGTTTGAAAGCCCTGAAAACTGGAAACTGGAAAAGAAGGATGGATGGATTTAATTAATCATTATCGCTCAGGTGGGATTGATCCAAGTCTGGAAGCTAGACTGCAGGAAGGGCCCAGGGAGCTCCTGGCACTCTCTCAGGTGTGAAGGGAAGAAATGAGGCCAGTTATTACGGCTTCACTGTAACTAATCAAAATGGGAATGCGCGGGGCAGCGCGGACAGCCTGGTGGTGCTGGGCGGCGAGGGGTCTCATATAAATGCTAACAAGGCAAGAAGGGGATTCCGGCTGGTGGAGGAAGCAGGGAGCAGGAATTGCAGGTCTCATTTCCTCAGCCAACAGTGTGGACTCACTTTAATTTGCAGATGTTTTAAGCTCTAGGTGTCATCAGCTGGAGGGCAGAAGAGAAACAGCTGTCGCCTAATGGCTGTAATAGATTAAGGCTGAGATACGCGGGACTTCTCTCATTCCAGAAACACGGCTGTCTCCTTTGCTTTGTACTTGTTTTATCCACTCCAAATTCCTACCATATTTAGTGGGAGAAATGTTTATACCAGGAAACACAAAGATCGCCAACAAAAGTAGTATGTTTAGAGGTCAGTACCTATAAAAATGGGCTTTGGAGCTGGACAGAGCAAGTTTGAGTTCCTAGCCAGGTTATCTTGAGCAAATATATTTACCTTCTCTAAGTCTCGGTTTCCTCATCTGTAAAGTGGGGCTATCAGTAGTGCCCAGGGTATCTTCAGGGTTTCATGGAGACACAGATGTAAAGGTTCATCCCAGGGCTTGACACAGAGTCATCAAGTGCTCTATGACTCAGTAAGTGGCAGCTATCACTGTTGTCATCATCACCAGCGATTCTGGGCTGCGCCTTCACGTGGTCATGCCCCGCACTGGACGTGAAGGAGGACTGACCTAGCCGGGAACGTAGGCTGTGACACTGCACTGTCACATGCTTCACTTTCCTCTCCTAGAAAACAAAGCATCCTTTGAAAAAGGAATTGCTTTCGTTTCCCATGGGAAGTAATTTCTACAACCCACAAGTAAATGCAGTCTAATGACTAGAATGTGACAGTAGCTATCAAGAATGAAATGTTCCATAAACAGTACTGCCTCCTAAGATTACTCAGTCTCAGTCTCTGTTTGGGTTCTCTCTGGTCCACCCGTTCTTCCCTGCTACTTCCCATCCCCCCGCCCCACATCACCTCTCCCCCGATGATTCCATCCTTTTAGGATGGTCAGACCAAGCTACCGTCCCCCAAATCCCTGAAGAATGCAAAGCTGTCCTGGGGCTCAACAGAAAGCCCAAAGGACTAATTGGGACTCTGTTGAGTGGCCTGGGGGAGGGAGCGGGGGTCTTGAGGCAGCAAAGGCGGTTGGCAAACCAGTGGAGCGTGCCTCATCCATTTTCAGAGAAACATCATTTAATCTCGGAACATCTGCAAGAGTCTGCAGCATATTTTCCCCAGGGTTTGACTCTGAGCTGACAAAAGATACCGGACACCCCCACAGATTCTGTGACACATCTCGGTGTTATTGAACAAACATCAGTTAGGTTCCTGTCGCAGAGCAGCGTCAGTCTGAATAGGAACTATGCCAGCACTCTTATCATCGCTGACAGGCGCCGTAACTCACCTGCTGATAGTGTCAGGCACGAAGTTCCCTGTTGTGGGGGGCTCTTCTCTCACATCTCTGGAAGCATTGTTCTCAGGCAGGCAAAATAATTAAGGGCCTTTGGAGTTTATGTTTACTTTCTCAGAGTAAGCAAGAATTCCATGATCGATGCAATGTAGCTTGCAAACACACAATAAATGTCAATGAATTCAATATTCAGGGCTTACTTTTCCACGGTTGAAACTTTCTTTTGGTCCCCTCGATAATGGGATCCAACTCATTTTCTTGGCACCGGGGATTGAACTCAGGGGCACTCGACCACTGGGCCACATCCCCAGCCCTTTTTTGTATTTTATTTAGAGACAGGGTCTCACTGAGTTGCTAAGTGCCTCCCATTGCTGAGGCTGACTTTGAACTCACAATCCTCCTGTCTCAGCCTGCCAAGTGCTGGGATTACAGGCGTGCGCCACTGCGCCCGGCTGGGATCCAACTCTTAAGCAACACTTCATGACTTAAGACGTTCATTTTAAGGAGGAGACTAAGGCCCAGAGACAGTAAATCATTTCATAGGAGCCACACGGACAATTGGTAGCAGAGAGAGTCTGCCACCCTAGACTCAGGACCCACGGGGGGGAGCGTTGCCTCCCACTTGGCCCTCAAGAATGCCAGTCATTTCGTTACTTGCTTTGAAAACAGATCTTGCCCCTGACTTTGGCTTTCTAAATTAGAAACTTCATACAGCTTGAGACATCTTTTGTTTGGTTCCTGAATTTAAAAAATATTTTTGAAGTAGTTAACTTTTTTTTTTTTTATTTAAGAGAAGTTTTTCTTAGACGTCTGCATTCCTGATATCTCTTAAAATGTGGCATCTCCGGTAGCATGGGGCTGGTATGCTCTCAAGACAACACTCTGCTTTTGCTGGTGAATGGATGGAACTGGAGACTCTCATGCTAAGTCAAATAAGCCAGTCCCAAAAAAAACCAAAGGCTGAATGTTCTCTCCCGCATGTGGATGTTAACACACAATAAAGGCAGGGAGGGGACAGAAGTTCATTGCATTAGACAAAAAGAAATGAAGGGAAGGGAAGGGAGATGGGAATGGGAAAAAAAGTAGAATGAATCAGACATAACTTTCCTATGTTAGTATATGAATACACGACCAGTGAAAGTCCACACCATTTACAACCACAAGATTGGCGACGTGAGCCGGGCGTGGTGGCACACGCCTGTAATCCCAGCAACTGGGGAGGCTGAGGCAGAAGGATCGCGAATTCAAAGCCAGCCTCAGCAATGGCGAGGCACTTAGCAACTCAGTGAGACCCTGTCTCTAAATAAAATACAAAAAAGGGCTGGGGATGTGGCCCAGTGGCTAAGTGCCCCTGAGTTCAATTCCCAGTACCAAAAAAAAAAAAAAAAAAAATATATATATATATATATATATATATATATATATATATACTCTTATGTGTAATTAAAAAGATCACATTAAAAAATTTACACAAAACAAAACAACAACACTCCACTAGAACTTCCACTCTGAGCTTGCCAAAGTCCCCAGCAATCCTTGCTCTTTCACCTGCCTGGCTGCTGCATGCACTTGAACATGACCTTGAGTTGAAAACAACTAACAACTCCACACACATTATTGCTCCAATCTGGGTATCAGCTGGGCATCCCTCAGCTGATTTCATCCCTCCAGAGCTGCATGAAATGGCCTGGAATCCTCAAGTCCATGGCCTGAAAAAAAATCCATAGACTTCCCCGGTGGTTATGTGAATGCTCATGGAGTTACATTCTCATGGTCTCCTTTGCCTCTAGCGCCTATGATTTTGACCCATGACAACTTAAAAGGATCCAGATTCTTCTCTGGTGTCCTCCCCTTACCCCAGGCACTTCAAAATTATAAGTGGATTTGGGGGCGGGGTGGGGAGTGTCACAGAGCAAGGATTTAATAACACTTTTCATAGCAGATATAATTTAAAAATTCATCCTTGGTGTGGGGATTTTTCTCCAGCCTTTTTTCTGTGCAGTGCCTAATCATTCTGCTTCCTCCTCTGCTCCCAATGCTCCCCTACCAATTCAAACTTCCCTCTTTCAATAAAATAGAGTCATTTGGCCTTCTTCCAAAGGTGATGCTGCAAGCCAGCACACACGAGAGGAGAGGAGCAAAGGCCTCTCCTCTGTTAACTCTGCCCAGGTCCCTTGTAGGAAAGACAAGGTGCTAGACAGCAGAAGTTCTCCAGTGACTCTTCCAAGATCTTCACCTCTGTGCGTCAGTCTTTAAGGTGATGTGCACCAAGACTTTTATCCCTGGTATGAATCCCCTGGGTTCCTTGATTTTAGACACGTACAATAGTATAGTGCTCAATATCAGAAATCGTGGCAGTTTGTGTACATGTCTGCCTCCCCCCAGGGGATTTAAAGTCTGGAGTAGTATTTTATTTATCTTTAGATTTTCCTTACCTACAAAGTGTAGAGGTATAGAGGAGAGGGTCAGAGAGCAGGGAACACAGAAGAGGTAGTCAATAACCAAATGATAAAGAAAGGAAACAATGAGAGGAAAAAGGGCAGTCACTAGGTACAGGTATACCTGTTGTTCACTGCTCAAGGGACCAGCTGAGGAGCAGATGAGTGCAGAAAGCTGGGTCAAGCTGGCTCACCAGGCCAGAAGCGTTATGACTGCCCTCCTTCTCCCACTTGCTTGTCCTGACCCCATTTTGCTGCCTTGCCCCCAAATAGGCACTTTTCCTAATTCTCACAAAAGTGCCATATGGGCTGGGGGTGGGGTAGGAGCTGAAAGGGAAACATTTTTTTCTAGGAAATGTGGATTGTTTACTTATTTATTTATTTTGGTCACCGGTATGACCTCAATTCTTTTTCAACCCCAGAAAACCCCTGTGACTTTGTTAGGGTTTACTGCGATGGGCTCTGAGACTGAGGCTGGGGTCCTTTGCTTGGGAGTAGAAAGTGGTGCTTTAAGGGCCTAAAACAGTGAGGTCCCTTCTTCGCGAGGCGGTGCCCCTAGCGCTCCCGCCCAGGCTGGCTTAAGAGGCGCCGGGACCCAGCTCCACACCGTCACCGCCCAAGTCTCCTTTCAAGGAGAAGCGCGCTCAGCTGTCAGCCACTCAACCTCGCGCCCCAGGTCCCCGCGCTCAGCCTGTCGCCTCCCATTACCGGAGCTCTGGTTGGGGAGAGCATCTGGCGCGAGTGGCTGCAGGCCCAGGGGGTAAATTTAGGTTGGATTTCGAGGCTGAGCTAAGCAACACCGCTGCGCTCTGGGGACGCGGGCTGGGTGCGGTGAGCGCGCCACCTGGAGCTCGCGCGCGGGGGTCAGCGCGGGCCCTGCCTTGGGCTCCTGGATGCCACCGGTGCCACAAGGACAGCAGCCAAGCACTGGTGTCCTGCCACCGAGACAGCCTCCCGGGGAGCCAGCGTGAGTCACGGCCCTGGATAGACACCGCCTTGACGCTCCTGTTGCAGACTCCGGCTTCTCTTCTCAGCAAGGCAGGGCCACGCTGGGTGCTTCCAGAAAACATGCTCACAGGGAAGTGCGCCTCCCTCCGTGCTCTTCTAGGTGTTGAAGAGCTGTGCGCCAGGGATCGGATGGCGCCGACCCAGAATGCTGGAGTCACTACTCACCAGCTGGCTCTTTAATCTCCCAGGACCTCAGTTCCTCCGTCTGTGAAAGGGGTATGGCCAGCAGAGCGATATGGAGGGCTCTTTGAATGTAGTGAGGAAAAATAATAAAAAGTGTTCAAAGCACTTAGCACAACACGCCGCAGGCTGTAAATAGTCACGTGATGGTGGCCAGGTTTAATTTTTAGTTAAAGCAGCCACCTCTCAAATCTCTTTCTCCAAAACATCAGCCTATCCGTGGACCAGAGGAGGCAGGGGCATTTTGTGGGAGCTCATTCGAGCACAGAAGCTTGGGCTTTACTCCAGACCTTCTGTCAGAATCTGCATTCTAACAAGAGCCCGGGGAATTGTGCTCACGCTGCAGTTTGAGGAGCACTGGTCTAGATCATTCCAAGAGCTTCAACTTGTTATAACTAAGGAGTCACTAGGAGCATGTATTTGTGAGGTGCATCCATGCGCCCCAAGTCTCCCTTCACCGGCTGTAACAGTTTCTCCAGGGCTACTTTCCAGCCTGGTATCTGTCTGGAACTTTCTCTTTCCTCTTGCCCTGGAAGAAATTGCTGAGGAGCAAGGAAATAATGGGGTGGGGCAGAAGGAAGCCAGGGTGAGGCCCAGACTCAAGGTGTTTGATTTCTGCATTGCCTGGAGGTGCAGCCTTGGGGATCTCACTCTCTGAACCCCTCTCCCAGGATCCTCGGGATTCTGTGAGCCCGGCCCACGCTGACACCATCCATTCCTTCATCCCACAAACACTTGCTGAGTACCTACTATGTCGACTGCTCTCTGGGCAACCCTCCCTCCTACCATGCACTCAGCCCCACCGTTACCCTCACTCACAAGGTGAACCGAGAAATGGGGATCCTTGGGGAACAGCCCGGGGTACCCCTCAAGCTGGGGCTCGCATTGCCCCAGCTGCTGGAGTGCTGGTGGCTGAGAGTTCTCAGCTTAGTCCCTCTCGGGGATGCCCTGGTCACTGTGGCACCCCACCCTGGCACCCCCCCCCACAAGTGCCTGTTGGATGTGGAGGGCGCACTTGCTGGAACCATTCAAAAAGGCCGGCAGTGCCAGCACCCACGGCTGAGGGCTCCGTTGTAACTCCATGACAGTTGGGCCCCTGTCTGTGGCCCAGCTAGCTTCTGTCACCCACCCTGGGTATTGCTCCTGACTGAATGCATTCCCTAACAGACATTTGCCAACGATTCTCTGTCCGACTCTGTTTCCAGGGAATAGATTGTCAAAAGAAAAAAAAAATCACAACAAATTTGGTTTAAAGATCTCTGGGTTTATTTTCGATTCTAGAATCAGGCAACTCTTCATCCCATAAACTAGAGCAAGCGTTCCAAGGAGCCGAGCAGAAGAAGTTGGTTTTACAGACAGAGAAGGGCTGAAGAAGGCAGAAACCAAAGAACAAAGAGGAGATGGGCCATTTCAAAGTTACTTTCCCTATAAGGTGGGGACAGGAAGGCACAACAATAGAAAATAACAGGTTATTAACATCAGGTTACTTCTGGTTACTTTTTTTTTTTTTTTTTTTTGGTACTGGGGCACTCCACCAGGGGCACTCGACCACTGGGCCACATCCCCAGCCCTTTCTTGTATTTTATTTAGAGACAGGGTCTCACTGAGTTTCTAAGTGCTTCGCTACTGCTGAGGCTGGCTTTGAACTCATGATCCTCCTGCCTCAGCCTCCCAAATGCTGGGATTACAGGCGTGCTCCACCATGCTCGGCTCTGGTTACTTTTTAAATAAGGAATAAACTGAGTGAACTTCATTATCAGGCTGATTGGAACTGGTCTTTTTGGGAAATTTGGTTGTTATCTCTTTCTCAGAATTTCTCAGAAGGTTAGATGATAATGTACTTGGGATGTGGTGAAGGGGATCTTTAGTATGAGTGACCACATTTTGATTTTTATCCTGGTCTGTTGAAACCTCGTCCAAAACAATGGCCTCCAGCAATTTTTATTTAACAAGACTTAAGACAATGATTTTTTTTTCTAAGCATTTCCTATGTCTAAGAGCTTATGACTATCGCAAAAAAAAAAAATAATAATAATAATAATAAGTAATTTGTTCAAGCTAATGTGTAGTCAGCCTTTGGTGTCCACAAGGAATTGGTTCTAGGACTGCTATAGAGACCCAAATCTGCAGATGCTGATGCATTTCATGTAAGTCTTTTATATAATATGGCCCCATCCAGGCACAGTGGCACATGCCTGGAATCCCAGCAGCTGGGGAGGCTGAGGCAGGAGGATCACAAGTTCAAAGCCAACCTCAGCAATGGTGAGGCTCTAAGCAACTTGGTGAGACCCTGTCTCAAACTAAAAAAATAAAACGAGGGCTGGGCATGTGGCTCAGTGGTTAAGTGTTCCTGGCTTCAATCTTCACTGGGCATGTGGCTCAGTGGCTAAGTGTTCCTGGCTTCAATCTTCACAAAAAAGAAAATAAAAAAGTCCCCAAATAGCCTGTATCTTATGCATATCACCCCTCCTCCTTTACATCATCTCTAGATTGTTTACAATACAACATAAATGCTAAAACAATATGAATGCTATGTAAATAGTTGTTCGACTATACTAGTTAGGGAATAAGACAGAAAAAAGTACATCCGTGTTCAGGACAGACAACTACCATAGGCATAACCGCATAGTACTTGTTAGCAACAATCTGATATTTGGAATATTTTTAATCCACAGTTGGTTTACTCAGGATGGGAAACCCTTGGATCAGAAGGACTGATGGTACTTTATTTCCAGTTTTGAAAAACAGTACATTTTATCTCAAAGCCTTTTAAAGAGCTGTTACAGGGTTCACTTTCTTCTTGAAAATGTAAAGCATTTTTAATCCATGACAGATAATTGTTTTTTTCCAACCTCATGTTAAAAGAAGTGAATAATGCAGAATACACTGAAATTTGAAATACCCTATAATCTGCGTCCTTTCTTCGATATACTTCTTTCTCAGAGATAACTGATATTTGGGTATATCCTTCCACATATACCTTTTGCATGCCTGTGCACATATATAAATATATAGAAACATAATTTTAAGCCAGGCGCCGTGGTGCACGCCTGTAATCCCAGCACTGGGAGGCTGAGGCAAGAGGATCACGAGTTCAAAGCCAGCCTCAGCAATGGTGAGGCACTTAGCAACTCAGTGAGACCCTGTCTCTAATAAAATACAAAAAAGGGCTGGGGGTGTGGCCCAGTTGTTCAGTGCCCCTGAGTTCAATCCCAGGTACCAAAAAAAAAAAAAAATCCCAAAACATAATTTTACTCTAAGTGAGATCAAATTGCTTAAGACACTTATTAAAGTCTCAAAGCTTGAAAATCTTTTTTATCTCACCAAATCTGGAACTACCTAGTGCTATTTAGTGGCTCCATAGTATAGATACACTTTTCAGTCACTCCTTGGGTTCAAGATTTCTAATGTTGTATTGTTCTTCTCGCCTCTGGACAACCTAAGATGATACTTCCTGTTTCATTGCAGTTATGTGGAGCCACATGGCTGTTTCTGGTGATGGAGTTGAAAGTGGAAGCCACCTGTACAATTTATGGGTGAAAGTGTTTAATTGCAAGTAAGAGAACATCAAGTGAAAGAATAGTAAATAGTTGCCACAGTAAAGAAGGTCTCTGGTTGAGACAGAGAAGCCACAAGATCAAGACAGCCTGGTTTACTGAATCTCAACATGAATAAAAATTGCTCTAGGGATGGTCTGGATCCAGAACAGAACTACAGTGAGTGATAGTTTACCCTTTACTATGTTAAGCCACTGATTTTTTTTTTCCAAAGCCTAACCTGGGGGCTGGGGTTGTAGCTCAGTGGTAGAGCGCTTGCCTAGCATGTGTGAGGCACTGGGTTCGATTCTCAGCACCACATATAAATAAACAAATGAAATAAAGGTCCATCGACATCTAAAAATATATATATATATATATTTTTTTTATCTACCGGGGATTGAACTCAGGGGCACTTGACCACTGGGCCACATCCCCAGCCCTTTTTTTGTATTTTATTAGAGACAGGGTCTCACTGAGTTGCTAAGTGCCTCGCCATTGCTGAGGCTGGCTTTGAACTCACGATCCTCCTGCCTCAGCCTCCCAAAGTGCTGGGATTACAGGTGTGCACCACCGCGCCCGGCTAAAAAATATTTTTTTAAAAAAGCATAACTTGGGCTGGGGTTGTGGCTCAGCGGCAGAGCTCTCGCCTCGCACGTGTGCGGCCCGGGTTCGATCCTCAGCACCACGTAAACATAAATGTATTGCATTGTGTACAACTAAAGTAAATAAATAAATATTTTTAAAAAAAGCATAACTTAGTATACTCTGACAAAGCTACTCCCCCACTGGGCATTTAGGTTGTTCTTAATTTTACTATTAAAGAAAATGCTGTAATGATCTTGCTTAATATGTCTCTGAGTACTGGGTGCGTATTTCTATATGACAGATACCCAGAAGAAGAACAGAACGGCACTCACATTTCATTTTGAGAAAAATGTCAAATTGTTCTCCATGGTCTTCACTGACTTGCGTCTTCGTTAACAACATCTCCCTACTCATTGGATATGGTCTTTAGTTCTGATTTGATGGCAAAAAAATGAACTTTGTTATTATTTTAATTTGTGATTCCCTGATCATAAGTTTAAAAATTTTCATATTCACATTGGTCATTTGGAGTTCATATATTTTTTTTTTTAAATTTTACTTTCTAGAAGCCAATTTTAAGAGATCTTGGAATGTCTTAAAGGAAAGCTTTGAATTCTTTGGAATCAATATCTCCCGCTCTTGACTTCCCTAAGACGTCAGCTAGGTATGGACGCTGAATGTCCCCCAAAGACCCGTGTGCTGGAGACTTGCTCCCCGGGTTGGCACTAGTAGGAGTGGTAGAAACAGGTAGGGCCTGGTGGGGGGCCCTCAAGTCACTGGGGTGTGCCCTCGGAGAGGATTGTGGGACCCCAGTCTCTTCCCCTCTCTCACATTCAGGCCACGAGGTGGGAAGTTTTGCTCTGCCCCGTGATCCCAGCATGACATACTGCTCCCCTCACCACCAGAGGTCTAAAAGCAATAGATCTGACTGGTCATGGACTACAACTTCCAACACTGTGAACCAAAAGAAAACTTTTCTCTTCATAAGTTGGTTATCTCTGATATTTGTTATAGTAACAGAAAGCTGACCAACACCACTGCCCCTGTGTTCATTTATTCTTTCACAAATATTCATTCTTTCTTAACAATTGTGTATCGATTAGCTGCTATGAGCTAAGCATTGAGGATACACTGCTGAGCAATCTGTTTTTTTTTTTTTTTGTACCAGGAATTGAACTCAGGGCACTTGACCTCTGGGCCACATCCCCAGCCCTTTTTTTGTATTTTATTAGAGACAGGGTCTCACTGAGTTGCTAAGTGCCTCACCATTGCTGAGGCTGGCTTTGAACTCGCGATCCTCCTGCCTCAGCCTCCCAAGTGCTGGGATTACAGGCGCCCGGCTTCTGCTGAGCAATCTGAATCTGTGTTCTCTTGAAGCTTCAGGGCCATCAGGGAAAAGTGACATTGAACAAGTCCATTTCTTTGTCTCTGACCTTGTTAACAGGGCATAAAGCCGCAAAGGGAATGCCCTGACTCATAAAATGGAAGCAATAGAAGGGTAGTAGGCACACAAGGCATCATCTTTTTCTTTGAGGTTTTGCAGGAGCAACAAAGATTTTCTGAGACCCCTGAATTGTCTCTTGGAGTCATGGATTGAGAGATTGTAAGACCCCCATTTTATAGGGAACTGAGGTGCACAGAAGCAAAGTGACTTTCACAGGTCTCCTAACTTCTAATCTGAGGATCTGCCTCCTCTCAAGGGGCCTTGCAGCTGAACAAAACGCTCATAAACCCTTATAGGTACACATGAGGGCACAGTACTGGGAGATGTCAAAGGTGTAAAGACACCGTCCCTCCGGCTGGGGTTGTAGCTCAGAGGTAGAGCGCTTGCCTTGCATGTGTGAGGCGCTGGGTTCATCCTTAGCACCACATAAACATAAATAAACAAAATAAAAGTATTGTTTCCATCTACAACTAAACAAATTTTTTTTAAAAAATAAAAAGACCTGACCTAGTAGTCTTACAGCCTACCAATGCAAATTTCTTTGTAAAATACTCTCTATATCTAAACCTCTACAGAACTTTTCTAAGTTTGAACTTTTCATTAGTGTCACTGTTTCTAAAGAAAGTTGAAACTTTCCTGAAAGAAAGCTGTCCCTAATTTTTAAAATTGGGATATGTTTCCCAGGATCGATGACTAATCCTGGCATTTCACTTGATGTTGTAGGGGATTTTGTTTGTTTATTTTTTTGGACTTTTGCAGTACTGGGGATTAAATCCAGGGCCGTGCCCCTGCTAGGCAAGCCCTCTACCACTGAACTCCATCCCCAGCTCTTGGGAATAAAACATTTCAGTGACCATCAGGAAGCCCCCTGCTGCACCAATGATCAGCCTTTCCTTGCAGAAGCACTTAAATATCTCTGGGAATATTAGAGGAAAAGTCAAGCAAAGAACATTAGGCCTACCAGCCATGGTCTTTATGCTACAATTCTCTCAAGAGTAAAGTGTGGATAATTATATGATCTCATGAGGTAGTTGAGAGGATTAAGTATGTTAATATGTGTGGAGAGTCATGCATATCTCAGAACAAGTAATCAATACACGTTAGCTATTGGCATTATTATTATTCTATCCTATGGTACTCTGTTTTGAATAGGTTTTTCCATCAAAAAACAAAACAACAACAACAACAAAAAACTCATGTTTAAATTTAGTCTCCATCATGAGACACTAAGGTGGGACCGGTGGGATGCTTAGGGGGTGATCCGGGCTCTGCCCTCATGAATAGATTAGTTTGTTCATGCCATCAGAGCATGCGTGGGTTATCCCCAACATGGGCTGCTATCAGAGCCAGTTTGACTGGGTCCTCAGGGGTTCCTTGTCTCTTTCCATGTGATGCCTGCACCATCTCAGGACTTGCTTGCCAACAAGAAGGCCATCACCGGATGCAATCCCTCCAACCTTGGACCAGAATCGTGAGCCGAAATAAGCCTCTTTTCTTCATAACGTATCCAGTCTCTGGTGTTGTGTTAGTAGAAGCAGAAAAGAGACTAAGACCAACGCTGTGCCCGCTCCTTACTCACCAATAACCTGGACATCTGAGCAGCCATATTGGAGAAGGCAGAGCCACGAGCCACACCATCTGCCTGTGTGGTGAAGATTTCAGAAACCAGTGAACCCTGAAGACTAAGTGAGGCATCAATCCTTGCGTCTGAATCGTGGAGCATCATTCACTGCGCTCGATGCCCGAGTCAGCACATGCATACACTTTCAGATGTGACAGTCAACTGAGACGCCAACTGTTTGGTGCTCAGAAGCCCCTCCCCACTCCTTTCCTCCCCACCTTCAGTCGCCTCTTTGCTTCTCATGTATTTTAAACCCCGAATCCTCTGTGCTTTGTTTTGTTTTGTTTGGGCTGGCTCGCCCATCTGCTCTGTGAAGGAGCACAGATTCACAAGGCGAACTTTTCTCTAAGTCCCTGTGGGTGGGTGGAAACATAAACACCTCCCCTTGCGCTCAGGATGTCGTGGGGGAATGAATGGGAGCTGGAGAGACAGGGCCAGGAGAGCTCTTGCATGCTCTCTTCCTCACTTTAACTCCTCTGGGCCTCGGTTCCCCCAGTAGAAATGGGGCAGGCCGGTTAGCCAGGGATCCCTGTTCCCGGTCAGCCCCGTGAGGCAGTGGGGAGAAGGCAGGAGACTGTATGTGTGAGGCCATGGAGTCCCTCAGAGAAGGGTGCTCTCTGGACGCGGGGTGCGATTCTGTGTCCCTCTGGAGGAAGAGCCAGGGAATCTCTCAGGCACTCTCCACGAGTCGCTGTAATTGCAGAGGCACTTTAATAACGGAGGCAGAGCCCTCACCGGTCAGAAGGTGCAGGTCACAGGTCCGGGATTCTGTCTGAGGACCTGTGCGGGCTTCAATAGCAGTCCAGGGGCAGGAAGCCAAGCCCAGCCCAGAAGTCCTTCCTGTGCTGAGGCCTCCCCGCCCCCCACACAGCCGAGGGCGGCCCAGCACCCCCTCACGGGGTGGGAGGAAGGGAACCTCCACCGAGTCGCCTCTGTTTACAAGCTCAGACGCTGGCAGGGGAGTGGCAGCCCGGTTTTGCTTGTGTTGAAATGCTCACTGACACCTGAGTGATGTGGATTCAGATGCGTCCCTAGTGTTTTGGGAAGTGTGGGGGTGGCCACGGAGGGATGAATCCTCCCAGTCAGGCTTTATGTTGTCATCCTGGGTAAGGGGAGGGGACGGCTGGGTGGGCCCAGTGGACGGGTATTGCTGAGAGTTGCCAAGAGAGGAAGGGGGTGCTGGGGAGACATCTTTAGAATAACCTGACTCACATAAGGAAGAACAGCCAAGGTGTGGACCAGGTAAGCCTGCGGAGTCCCAAAGGAGTTCCTTGGAAGAGAGGCCTAAGACCAGCTGTCAGAGAAGAGTTGAAGTTCTGGGGTCGTGGGGTAGAGCACCCATCCAGGAAGAGACATGCACTGCCTGGTCCACAGCCTCTTCAGCCTTTCTCTTCTGAAAATGGGAGGTGCTCACCTGCAGGCACGCTCTGCTCTGGGACCCCCACGGCAAAGCCCTTTGTACTTCCACCGTGTGTTGAGTTGAGATCCAAACTCTGCCTCTTGAATAAAGATGTACATTCTCTAGGCTGCAGCGTCTTCCTCTCCGGAATAGGGATGACTATGTCTACCCTACGGACTTGCTCAGACGATAGTGGCTGTCACATGGATCATTTCTAGATTTCCAGTACTGGTAGAGAAATAGCAGCAGAATTTCTTGAGATCTGTTCTTATATACAAGATCCTGGTGTGGTTTGCTAATCCTAGTACCTGCCCTGGTAATCCACCTGTGCCCCCGAAAGGCAGCAGTCTGATCTCTCACCCCTGCTTCCGTGGGTGTTCACAGGGGGTCGCCCGCCTGCCTGCCTGCCTGCGGTCTCTCGGTAGAGCTCCTGTTTCTGTGTCTATGAGCTTCCCCTGCCTGTTATTCATCCTCTCAACAAATACAAACTGCATCTGAAATTCCAGTGGGAGGAGACAGATGATAAAGTAAGCATGTAAGATATGTGGCATGTAGGATAGTAATGAGTTCCCCGTGGGGCGAGGGAATCAAGCAGGGAAGTGTCAGAGCAGGGTTGCAATTTGTGAGAGGCCTGGAAACGCCTCACTGAGAGGGAGTGTTCTGGATCGAGACTGTATCCTGGAGGGAACTTCTCTAACACCACCTGCCCCGCCCTGCCTGTCTGGTGCCACACAGCTACTCATGCCTTTTACTCCCCCTGAGAGTCTGACCTTGACCCAAGGAGGACACTGAGTCAGCAGAAGGAGACCAGGAACCTGACCAGGAAGGACCATCCTTTGCCAGGCTCGACAGGAGGAGGGAAAAGGGGAAAGACTCCGGTTCATGGACCCCGGGGACCTGCACACTGCACAGTGGAGAGACGGCAGGACCTCTTGGAAGCCAGCTCGTTGCTTTTCGTGTTCTCTCCTCAGGTGTGGTATGTCAGCATTATCAGCATCACAGCTTGTTGGACATGCTGAATCTCAGCCCCCAGCCCAGGTCTACTGAAATAGACTTTGCATCTCAACATGGCACTGCATTTTAATGTGATTCGTGTGCATATTAAAGTTCATCTTTCATCAAACAGAGTATGGTACGCATGCCCACCCCACTTCTATAGAGGTTACATGCTGACGGTCCTTCACTGCACTTCGGGAGAGTGGGGCAGCTGACGGTCTAAAGGTGGTGATTGGGCAGGAAAATAAATCAACAGAGAAGGATGCCGTAGCTCCACAATCTTCAGAAAACAGCATTCCTTCCACGGTTGCTTGGGGATTCTCACACTAGATTCCTTCCCATAGACAAGATGACTGCCACTGCCACATTACGGCCAGGGAGATGGTAGAAGGAGGGAAGATGAGGGCATGTTCCACTCCTGACTTCAACTCACATTTCACTGGTGATGATGACCTAGTCCCATGGCCATACATAACTGCAAGGGAGGCTGGGAAAGGGAATCTTCAGCTGGATGACTGGATTCCCAACTTCTATCATAAAAGAAAGGGAGAATAGATTGTGTGATGACAAGTCATCTCTGCCACACCAAAGAATGGCGCATTGGGCCAAGCTATAAACTAAGGCATAGGCTGGAACAAAGACTTGGGTACCTTGGGTCAAGGTCCCATAGACCAGGGTACTTCTTGAGCCAGAAGCTTCTCAGCTAGCTTCAAGTGTCCAGGCAGCTGTCATCCAAACTCCACTGAGCAGTACTCACTGGTAAAGTGATGCCAGGTGTCTCTTTTGCATGGTCCAGGCCCATGCCACATCAGTTGTTAAATATTTTTAACATCACCTTGCTATCATCTCCTGAAATTTCATAAAGCTGAAATGAATTTTCCCTCTTAATCTCACTATCTAACTGTACTGAAAGATGAATAAACATAGTAGGTGAAAAATTATAACCCCTTGTATGTTTGGGGAAACTTTTCCCCATTCGGAATTTTACCTGAACGTTACATTTCATTTCCAGGTCCAAGGATAGAAATTGTCACCGTTTATTTCTTCTGTTCCCTCTTTTAGCCCTGTTTTCTGCTCATTTGCTTATGGATAATTGCAGCCTCTGAAGAAGCAGGGAGGAATATGGATTGTGGAAGTAAAGGTTAGTCTGACTTCCTCAAAAAGGCAGCAACTGAGTGAAGAATAGTTCTCATTTTTTTCTGCTGAGGATATGGCTTGTGTTTCTGAATTGGGGACACTGGGGAGCTCAGAATGGGGGGGGGCGATTGTTTGCATGTGTTTTCTATGATGTGGCTGCTTTGCTTGGCACACGGTCCATCTACTGGCCTCCCAGGCCATGATATGAATGGTGCCCTCCTGTTCCACAGCTGTTTCTAGGGGTGGTTTCCTCACTGTCTTTTCAACCCTGCCTCGTTGGCCTTGTAGAGAGCACAGTTTTTGTTGAGATACCTGCAATAGATTAAATGCCAATTCTAATTTGTGGAGTTACATGATTTCAACTTTTCCTGTTTCTTCATATATATTTTATTTGAGTTTAGGAAAGACAATACCACTTTACTAAGAAATCGATTGAACACATTTTCTAAAGTCATATTAGATGAATCCGTGGATTTTCACCACGTTTAGGTAGGAAGGAGATCGGGATCACATAACTGTCCAGATGTGTGCAGCAGTCTGGGGACAGTAATGTCCGAGATGAGAAGTCAACTGTGCTAACAAGGAATTTTATAATAGTTATTAGCATCATAAAATTTTCTGGGAGAGAGGGACAAGGGTTTTATTTTTTGTTTTAAATGGATCCTTTCTTGTGGTGGTAAAAAATACATAATACTTTATTACTACAAGAATAGACTGTGTATTTCAAAAAGTAAGAAGAAAGAATTTTGAAAGTTTCTCCCACAAAGAAATGACAGATGTTTGAGGACATAAATATGTTTAAACTGATTCAAACATTTTGCAATGTACATGAGTATCAAAACATAACATGGTAGGGCACTAACATGTACAACTTTTGTTTTTTTTTTTTTTTTAATTTATTTAATTTTTTATTCTAAGTTGTTAGAAATGACAGCAGAATGTATTACATTTCATATTAAACTTATAGAGCACATTTTTACATATCTCTGGTTGTATACAAAGTATATTCACACCATCGTGACTTCATACATGCACTTAGGGTAATGATATGCATCTCATTCTACCATCTTTTTTTTTTCTTCACCCTTTTTCCCCCTCCGTCCTACTCCCTCCCCATTGGCCATTCTAGTGTTCCTCTAATCCTCCTATGCTCCCAGTCCCAACCCCACTGTGAACTGGCCTCCTTATATCAGAGAAAACATTCGGCATTTGGCTTTTTGGGATTGGCTAACTTCACTTAGCATTATATTCTCCAACTTCATCCATTTACCTACAAATGCCATAATTTTATTCTCTCTTATTTGCTGAGTAATACTCCATTGTGTATATGTACCACATTTTCTTTATCCATTCATCTACTGAAGGGCATCTAGGTTGGTTCCACAGTTTAGCTATTGTGAATTGTGCTGCTATAAACATTGATGTGGCTGTGTCCCTGTAGTATGCTGTTTTTAAGTCCTTTGGGTATAGACCAAGGAGTGGGATAGCTGGGTCATAAGGTGGTTCCATTCCCAGTTTTCCAAGGAATCTCCATACTGCTTTCCAGATTGGCTGCACCATTTTGCAGTCCCACCAACAATGTATGAGAGTGCCTTTTTCTCCACATCCTCACCAACATTTATTGTTTGTGTTCTAGACCCTTAGCCAGGCTAACAAAGAGAAGGAGAGAGAAAACTCAAATTACTAACATATGCAATGGAAAAGGAAATATCACAACAAACACTATGGAAATACAGGAAATAATTGGAAATTATTTTGAAAACTTGTACTCTAACAAAATACAAAATACAACTTTGTTTTTATGCAATAAGCTAAAAGAAATAACACTTTATCATTTTCATCATTTTAAGTGTATAATTTGTGCCATTACACACATTCACAATGTTGTTCCACCATCACTGTAAACGCCTGGTGCCGAAACCCGGGAGGAAAACTCTCGGAGGCAGAGTAAAGATACTTCTACTTTTACTTCTACTTTCTTAGAGAGAGCTTAGAGAGAGAAAGAAAGATTTTTCTTCTTCTTAGAAAGAGCTTAGAGAGAAAGATTAGAGAGAAAGATTAGAGAGTGCTTTCTTCTTTCTTCTTTTCTTCTTAGCTTAGAGAGAGAGAAAGAAAGATAGAGAGAGCTTAGCTTAGAGAAAGATTATTTTTTAGAGCTTCTTTCTTCTTTCTTCTTTCTTCCTCGGGAGCCTCGGCCTGACTCTGACCAGCAATTACTTCTTCTATCTGGTTTCTCTTCTGTAACCGCTCTGCCTACATTCTGGCCGCTCTGATTCTTTTCTTCTTCTCCGACCCGAACTCTTCTTCTGACCGACTGAGCGACTGCATGACTGACTGAATGAATTCATTCTTCGTTCTCCTAACTCCGACCGCTTTCACCCGGTTATATACCTTTAGCTTTGCGGGTGCCTCACGTGCATTTACAGGTGCGTCACATACATATCAGGTGGAACTTATGGCTTCCAGCTAGCCGCAATAGCCCTTCCTAATTGGGGCTCCTTCACATCACCAGTATCTATACCCAAACCTTTTGCATCATAATTTCCCATTACCCACCCATCCCTTAATAATCTCTATTCTGCTTTCTATCTCTATGATTTTCCTATTCCAGGTACCTCACATAAATGGACTCATTCAATACTTGTCCTTCTGTGTTTGGTTTATTTCACTAAGCATAATGGTCCACCCATGTGGTAGCATATACCAGGTTGTAACATAGCAATTTTTCATTTTTGTGGCTGAATGACATAGATTCCACTCCACATTTCATATTCTGTTATCCATTCACCTGTTGACGGCCACCAAGTTGCTTTCACCTTTGAGCTATTGTGAATAAAACTAAGAACACAGGTGTACAGAAGTCTGTTCAAGTCGCTGCTCTCAGTTTTTTAGCATATGTACTTAATAGTGGAATTTCTGAGTCATATACTAATGTTATGTGTAACCTTGTGGAGAATCACCAAATTGTTTTCCATAGCAGCTGTGCCACACCAGCAATCCACAAACGTTCTAATTTCATATGTTCACTAGCACTTGTTATTTTCTGTTTTTAAGTAATTACAGCCATCCTAGTAGGTGTGCAGTGCTATCTCATTGTGGAGAGACTGGAGTTTTGATTAGACTATTGTCAAAGTCTTAGGACTAGTGTAATTTCTTCTTGTAGATGGGGAGATTCTCATGACTCCATCTTTGGAGCAAAGCACATACTCAGGAGACAGAATCAAGTCTTAAAGAGTCTGAGGGTGGTTGAATGGCGCCTGGGTGAGGGGGCTGCAGGTGTGGTATCCTCTGGACTAGCTCACCCTAGATACACTTTATGGGCCACATACCATGGCAGCCTAAGAACCCTGCAGCTATGTGATGAGATGGGTCAGTCCCTAACAAACCGGCTAAAAGCTGCCTCCAGCTTTATGCCCCAATACACAGCTCCAAAGAGTCCCTTCTTGGGGTCTCCAAATATAAAGCATATAAGAAGAATTGTGCATATAATCAGTGATTACAAGCCTAAGAGGCTACGATGAATCCTGTGTGTTTGTCAGTTTTTCATCACTGTGACCAAAACACCTCCTAAGAACAACTTAGAGGAGGAGAAGTGTATTTTAAACTCACAGTTTCAAGAGTTCAGTTCACGACTGGCTGACTCCATTGCTTTAGAATCCAGGTGAGACCAAGCATCATAGCAGGAAGGCATGGTGGAGGAAAACTGCTCAACTTGTGGTTGCCAAAAAGCAGAGAGAGTAAATGAGTTGCCAGGGATGAAATATAAACCCTAGAGAAATATGCCCAGTGACATACTTCCTCTGCCTACACCTTACCTGCTTCAGTTACCACCCATTAGATCCATTCAAATTATTTACCCATCAAATGGATTAACCCACTGATTAGTTATAGCTCTCACAATCTAACCATTTCATCCACAGCATTAACACAGGAGCTTTTGTGTTAATGCTGTGGATTTTGGGGGGGAATACCTCATACCAAAACCAGATATTTCAACCCTGGTCCCCCAAAGCTCATATCCCTCTCACAATGAAAAATGCATTTACTCCATCTCCAAGAGTCCCCAGTCTTAACAGTTTCAGCATTGCCCAAACATTCAACTCTAAAAATCTCATCTGAGACTCAAGGCAAACTCTTGGCTGTGATCTTGTATAAAAATCAAAAGCAAGTTACATTTATACAATATATACTGGCACAGAGTAAATATTCCCATTCCAAAAGGGAGGAAGGGCTACATAGAAAGAAGAGATGGAACCAAAGCAAGACTGACACCCAGCCGGGCAAACAAGTCTTGCAGCTCCATGTTCAGGGTCTGGGGTAGCTGGCTGTGCGATGTTCCCTTCAAAGGGCTTGCCCCTGCGACCTTGCTGGTTGCTGTCCGATGGCCTTTCTCTTCTTCTTGATGCCATGAGGTGAACAGCTTCCATCCCCCATACCCTTTTGCCACAATGTTCTGCCTCACCTCAGGCCCAGAGCAATGGAGCTAGCTGGCCTTGGACTGAACCTCTGAAAACCACGAACAACTTCTACATTGTTCTAGTCAGGTACTTGGTCATAGTGACAAAAAGCGAAAATACCATGTCATTACTCAAGCATATTAGTTGGGGCACTGTGTGGCTGCTCTTAAAAAAATAAAATAAAGTAAAATAACAGACACTGCTGGCCTAGGAATCATTTGTATAAACATGCCCTCCAGCTGCGGTTTAGGAGATTCCAAACCCAGATGGACAGAAAACAGAGCATTGACCATTTTTACTTCCTGATCTTTTGCAAACACTGGATCTGGCTGGACAAATGTCCCCTCATCTGAAGATAAAACCTTAAGGGTAAAATAAGCCACATAAAGTTCATGAAAACAACATCATTAAAGAAGAAAAAAATTCATATTATCCTAGGATAAGACTCAAAGGAATAAAAAGCTTTTGAGAGTGATTCACTATGGGAATCGGAGGAACATTGTAGCAACTTGTTGAGCATCCTCAAAGGCACTCTGTGAAACAAGAGAAGAAAAACATATGGAGAAAAACAGGCCAAGATAAGAGCTCAGTGTGTAGCTCAGTGGTAGAGCACTTGCCCAGCATGTGCAAGGCCCTGGGTTCAATCCCCAGCACCACAAAAAGAAAACAAAAAAGGAAACAGGCTACAATAAAAAAGTGACGATTTTCAACTACCAATCTGGCTTCATTGAAACCTTTATCTACTCTCCCACCATCCCTGGTAGTTACTTTACCCCCTTCTTCTCCTGAACCCCTCCTATCTAGAAAACATATCAGAAATCTGTTCATTTCTCTTCCCTCCAGCTGCCACAACCTCCACCCCTCTGCTGCCTGGATAATTTTTGTTTCCAACTAATCTTTATTTCCATTTTTGTTTTCAACCTTCTCATTGTAAAATGAAACACAGACACGGAATACCACACAAAGCAATTTAGAGACTGAGAATTATTACAAAGCAAACACCCTGTAACCACGACCTAGGACAAGGAATCAGACTTTGTCAGCCACCCAAACAATGCCCCAACGGTGCCCTGGCTGACCACGGCTCCTGTCTCCCTCCGAATTAGCTTCCTAGTGTAGCTATAATAAAACACCATAGACATAGATTTATTTCACAGAATTTTGGAGGCTGAAAATATGAGATAAAAAGTCAGCAGGTTTGGTTTCTTCCAAAGCCTTTCTCTTTGGCTTTCAGGTGGCTACCTTCTTGCTGTTTTTCTCATAAGGTCATCCTTCTTTTTTTTTTTTTTTAATATTTATTTATTTACTTTAGTTGTACACAATGCAATGCATTTATGTTTACATGGTGCTGAGGATCGAACCCGGGCCGCGCATGTGCGAGGCGAGCGCTCTGCCGCTGAGCCACAATCCCAGCCCAAGGTCATCCTTCTTTATGAGTCTATGTCCTAATCTCCTTTTCTTATAAGGACACCAACCTATGGCATCAGGTTCCACCCTAATGAACTTATTTCACCTTAATGATGTGTTTGAAGACCCTCCCAATACAGTCACATTCTGATATACTAGGAGTTAGGACTTCATCACATGAATTCAGAGGAACCTGATTCAGCCCATAACACCCTCAAACATAATCACTATCTTGACTTTTATAGTAATCACTTCTTTGTGGTTTCATTAACCAAATCACCAGTTTGGTCTTTGCAATTTTTGAACCTTGAAATTCCATTAAATCTCTTTCAGACCATGAAGACTCCATTATTTCCCTTATAATTTATTTGTAAAAGAACCTGTGTGGGCTGATGTGCTTTCCAGAGTTTCCTAGGGTCTGGGTTTTCTTTTGCTGACTGTGCACTCATGGTACAGCTCAGTGTATTCTCTCCTCTGTATTTCCTAAAACTTGCCAACTGGATTGAGGGACTCGAGCAGATTTGGTATGTTAGTCAACTCTTCATTGCTGTGACAAAATACCTGAAGGAGAAAAAAAAACTTAGATGAGGAAAGATCTATTTCGACTCACAGTTTCAGAGATTTCAATCTATAGTCTATTGGCTGTATTTCTGTGAGCTTGTGGTGAGGCAGAGACTCGTGTTGGAGAGAGTGTGGTGGCGCAGAGATTCTTACCTCATGACAGCCAGGAAGCACAGAGAGAGAAAGCCCTCAAAGGCAAGCCTCCAAGGACCCATCTCTTCAACTGGGTTCCACCTCCTATAGTTCCTACCACCTCCCAATAATGCCTTAAAATTATTAATTAACTCATGAGGCCAGAGCCATCATGATACAACCACTTCCCAAAAACAGCACCTCTGAACATTGTTGCATTGGGGACCAAGTGTTCAACACATGAGTTTTTGGGAAACATTCCCCAAATGCCAATTGCCCCTAAAGACTCGTGTCCATCTCATAACGAAAAACGCATTTAATCCATCTCCCAGAGGCCCTATAGTCTGAACAGCTCCAACATTTCCCAAAAGTTCAGCTCTCCTCTGAAACTCAAGGGAACTCCTAGCTGTGAGTCCCTGTAAAAATCAAAAGGCATCATTTCTGAGCCTTTTGGCTAAGATCAAGTGTAGTATCCGTTCTTATCAGTTTAATACCCGATACATCCTCTATCTGAGGACAGTATGTTAAATGGATTTTTGGAAATAGGAGATGGAATAGGAGCTTGCTCCGTCTACTTCACGCCTCGACCTGGTATCATAGTACCTCCAGGAATGGTGCACCCCCTTTGGGGGAATAAAAATCAGTTAAAATGAAAGAAACGAGCATTAACTGCTAAAATAATAATAATAACAATATATATGCGTATATGTGTGTGTGTATATATATATATATATAAAGTCAAGTTACATAACTCCAATATACAATGGTGGGACAGACACAAGGTAAACGTTCCCATTCCCAAAGCGGGAATGGAGGAAAAGAAAAGAAGGATTGGACCAAAGTAATGCTGGAACCCATAAAGTCAAATGTTCAGTCCCACAGCTCTGTGCCTGTCACCCAGGGTCTGTGGTGAGATGTGGGCTCCGGAGGGCTTTGGCTTCCCTGCCGCTGTGGCCTCGCCTGCTCCCTGCCTGGAGCTCTTTCCTTTGCAAATGTCACACATTTCTGACGTCTTTGACTTCCTGGGTCTTCATCGCAACATCATCTTTTCTTTCGCAGCTTCCTGTATCCCCCTGTGAGGGGCTGCCCACAGAAACTTCGACCCTGCCACACACAGCCCAGGCTCTCTGTTGAAATCCCAGTGGAAATCTTCATGACCTCATTGCTCTTCATTCTTCGTGCCTGAGACATGGTGGACAATGCTAAGGTCTGTCACCAGCAGGAGCAGTAGTCAGGCCCTCGGGGACCCGACTGCAACGGGCTTTGAGTACCTAGAGAATGAACAGGTGAAAGAAACTCTGGGGAAACAACTTCCCAGGTAGCCATGTGGGAGTATGGGGTCTGGTATTGACTCTCAACTTTCCTTTCATATTTTGACTCTTTTGTAAGAAACCTTTGCCTAACCTAAGGTAATGATGATTTTCTGCTCTTAAAAAATTAATTTTTTCTTCAACTCTTTGTTTATCTTAAAATACAGTTTATATAGGAAAGGCAGTATGAATGCTTGATTCTTTCATCAATTCTCAGAATATTAACTCCGCTTTTAGTTCTGTATATTTTGGACAATCACAACTTTATGTAATGAGCAAATGGGAAAAAACAAATCTGTGAGGAATTACAACAAAACACTCAAGTTATTTTCTTTGATATTGGCATTCTGAGTATAAGTGTGTGTGTTTCCTGTCCTCCTTCTCTCTCTCCCCTTGAAGGATGCACATTAAGCTGCTAGCTATAAAAAATGTTCAACATCTCTGGCAATTAGAGAAATGCAAATCAAAACTACTCTAAGATTTCATTTCACTCCAGTCAGAATGGCAACTATTAAGAACACAAACAACAATAAATGTTGGAGAGTATGTGGGGAAAAAGGCACACTCATACATTGCTGGTGGGACTGCAAAATGGTGCAGCCAATCTGGAAAGCAGTATGGAGATTCCTTGGAAAACTGGGAATGGAACCACCTTATGACCCAGCTATCCCACTCCTTGGTTTATACCCAAAGGACTTAAAAACAGCATACTACAGGGACACAGCCACATCAATGTTTATAGCAGCACAATTCATAATAGCTAAACTGTGGAACCAACCTAGATGCCCTTCAGTAGATGAATGGACAAAGAAAATTGGTATATATACACAATGGAATATTATTCAGCAGTAAAAAAGAATGAAAAATGGCATTTGCAGGTAAATGGATGAAGTTGGAAAATATAATGCTAAGTGAAGTTAGCCAATCCCAAAAATCCAAATGCTGAATGTTTTCTCTGATATAAGGAGGCCAATTCACAGTGGGGTTGGGAAGGAGAGCATGGGAGGATTAGAGGAACACTAGAAAGGCCAATGGGGAGGGGGGAGGAGGCAAGAGGGTAAAAAATATATATATGGTGGAATGAGATGGATGTCATTACCCTAAGTGCATGTATGAAGACACAAATCGTGTGAATATACTTGCTATACAACCAGAGATATGTAAAAATGTGCTCTATCTATGTAATATGAATTGTAATGCATTCTGCTGCCATATATAACAACTTAAGAAGGAAAAAAAACCCAAACTGCTAACTATAGTCACATGTGGCTGGTGGAATTGTGCATGATTTTCTTCTCTTCCTCTTATGTTTTTCATTTTCCAGATTGTTCCATAATAAATCATGTTGTTGACAAAAATGGAAAAGCATATCTATATTTATACATACACAGTTCATGTCTGTCTTGTCTATTCATCAGTCAGGTTTTCAGTACTTTGCATATGAAGGGTTGGAGGTGGTTTGTCCTCCAAGGGTTGACGTACTAGAAGCTTGGTCCCCAGTGTGGCATTATTAAGTGGTGGAAGCTCTAAGAGGTGTGGCCTGGTGGCAGGGGTGAGGTCCTTGGGAGCAGGCCCTCAGAAGGGATTTATGTACTTCTTGCATGACCCCCGTTAGTTCCTGAGAGAGGGAGTTGTTACAAAAAGAGTAAGTCTGGCCCCAAATCTCTCCGACTTCCTGTCTCTCTGTGTAATCTCTTCTGCACCTACTCCTGCTGTTGTGATACCATCCGCCACGGGCCCTCACCAGAGCCAGGCAGAAGCTGACCTCATGTTCTTGAACCTCTGGAATTGTGAGCTACATAAGCCTCTTTTCTTTACAAGTGACCTAACCTCAGTTGTTTTCTTTTTCTGTTTTTCTTTTTTGGTACCCGGGATTGAACTCAGGGGCACTCGACCACTGGGCCACATCCCCAGCCTTTTTTGTATTTGATTAGAGACAGGGTCTCACTGAGTAGCTAAGTGCCTCACCATTGCTGAGGCTGGCTTTGAACTCGCAATCCTCCTGCCTCAGCCTCCCAAGTGCTGGGATTACAGGCGTGCGCCACCGCGCGCCCGGCCAGTTGTTTTATTTTTAATAGCAGCAGAAAGTGGACTAAGATACCTTGTCTTCAAATTATTCTCATTAAAACCAGGAAAACTATATTGTTGGAAAGAAGTATTTCCTCTGAGAGAGTAAATCCCTCTACTAATATCCATATTGGTCAATTATGAGGTTTTGCTATGTTAAGGCAAAACTGTACCATCCAGCCTACACGGAGAACAGAGGGACCAGGAGGGCACTTCCTTGCCAGGGCTCATTCAGGATTACTCTTCTTTAGGGCCATTGCAGGCTTGGAACTCCCCTGTCCCTGAACAGACATTGAATGTTGATGTCAACAACTGTCTGTATGAGTCTCCTGGGGCTTCTGTAATAAACACGACAGGCTGGGTGGCTCACACTACAGAAATCTACTTTCTCACAGATCTGGAGACTCAAAGTCTGAGATCAGGCATCAGCCACGTTTGTTCCTCCAGAGGCCTCTGTCCTTGGTCTGTAGATGGCCATCCCTCTGTGCGGGTCTGTGACCTAATCCCTTCTTATATGGAGACCAGACGAGTTGGATTAGGGTCCATCCTGATGACTTTTCACTGTAATCTAATAACTTGTATAAAGACCCTATCTCCAGACACAGCCCCGTTCTGAAGTCCTGGGGGTTGCCACTGCAACATACAAAGTTTGAAGGACACGATTCGGTGCCCGACACTGCTCATTGCATACCACGGTCACGTTTTCCCCTTGCAGAGGCGATGGTACTCTAGCAGAAAGCAGATCTTCGCCCCGGAAGTGCCTCTGCCCAGGCCACCCATGCTTCCTCAGGAAGCCTCTAGAACTAACGTGGACTCAAAATCCCTCACCCCGAACTCCCGGGTCACGGCTTGCTTCTGTTCAGTAGTGTTGATGAGGAAGGCTCCATCTTTGTCCGGGTGGTTGCTGCTGCCAGTCTGCTGGTTTTGCTTCCTTCTCCGCGATTCCCTGCCACCCGTTACCCTGTCCCCAACTCTGCCTGGCCTGTGGATGCTTAGATTACGGCTTCCTTTTCCTTGTCTTACAGCTACACTTTAAACTCAAGATCTCAGGTCCTAATTCACCAGGCCTCAGACTAACATGGAGGCTGTTTTTCGAATCATTCCCCCCTTTCCTTCTTTCCCGCTGTGGCAAGAAAGCCAGGGAGGCTGAACAGGCAGCTTTTCAGTGAACAATGTATTGCTCTCTGGTTACTTTTAAATTCTACTTTCGAGTGGTGGAGAAGTTTCTCTGCCACCCCAGCCTGAGTGTTATCAACTTTTATTTGCATATAAGAAAACCTGGAGCAATTGTGAAAGAAAACAGGCAAATGAGATCAGGTTTGTTTACAGCAACGGCAGACAGAGCTCACGTTTTTTCCTTTCCACAAAAGGCCCAAATGCAGTTTCTGCCCCTGTTTGTAGGTGGTAATCTATGCATGGCTCTTTACATTGTCATCAGGCTGAAGGTTATGTGTTTGGGGAACCTTCTGTAAGAAAGAGAATGAAAAAATATATTGCTTTTTGCCAATGTTACAAAACATGAGAGCTTGTGCATAAATTGCTAGCCTACCTCCCCAACCCCCACCCCATATGCACAGTACAGCCCCTCAGGGCCTGGGAGCAGGCAGTGCAAGCCAGAGACCCCAAAGCTTATGTTTCATTAACTTTGTAGTAAATATGCTTCTAATTATAATGAACTCCTCAGGTGTTTACTTGTTTATTGTTTGTCTCCCATGCTGCAGCCAAAACCACAGTACTGTATTCATCACCCGTGTCCCACGTTCCTAGCACAGGGCTTATCCATGGTAGACAGTCAATAAATATTTGTTAAATGAAATTAATTGCTGGAAGTTGGAAGAGAGGATGAATGATTATGGTGCCTGGTGTCCCATAAGTACCCAAATATAATTATGCTCACATAACATGGAGATGGCTGAGCTGTTCTGGGTGGTTAAGAAATATCCTTGGAGCCAGGCACGGTGGTGCACGCCTGTAATCCCAGCACTTGGGAGGCTGAGGCAGGAGGATCGCGAGTTCAAAGCCAGCCTCAGCAGTGGCGAGGCACTTAGCAACTCAGTGAGACCCTGTCTCTAAGTAAAAATACAAAAAAGGGCTGGGGATGTGGCCCAGTGGTTGAGTGCCCCTGAGTTCAAACCCCGGTAACAAAACAAAACAAAAAAGAAAAGAAAAGAAAAAGAAATATCCTTGGATATTACATTCCAAGGCAACACAGATCATCTTGCCCAGGAATGGCTCTTCCCAACCTCCCTTCAACAGCTGAGACCCATTTCTTTACCAAGAGTGTCACAGATAGCCTCCCAGGGTTCTGGAAGTCCTCAGCCCAAGGCCAGCAGCTGTGGGGACATTGGCCAGGTCCAGAGTCGGGTGACCTTTGGAAAGAACTTCAAGGCTTATTCTTTTTTTATGCACTTGCCAGCTTAGACATGATAATCACTGACCTTTTCCTAAGGACGCTCTTAGAGCTGTCACTGGGACAGGGCCCGTGATACCGTGGAGAAAAACCTACTTTCTCTCTGAGCTTAAAATTCCCCCTGATATTCCACCACCAAATGCTATGAGACAGAAGCCATCTGCAACAGCCGTAATTGAACAGCAGTGCTCTCTGGATAAATTCACAATGAAAACCCAGCATCTCTTTTTAAAAGCAGGGTCATCAGCAGACCTCATCTAGAGAACAGGGCAGCGATGTCTTTGTATATACCACATGGCATTTGATTCTTGGTGGGGACTCCAAACACATTGCTGAACTGCTAATATTACATTCCCATTTTATTTTATTTTATTTTGTCTGTCTCGGGCAACTTTGCTTTGATGCTTTCGGGATCTGGGCGTGTGAGCTAGGGTTAGGACCTTAATCATGACATGATATTAGGCATATTTAGAAAAGCCAGAGATGTAAGATGAAGAAATGTAATAACAGGGATTTAGAGATTAAAGCAATTTAGGAGAGAGAATGCATACAAAAGTAACAGAAATGAAACTTGACGTGGATCTTGATGAAATACCGCAATGCAAAAACAAGAATATGACAGGGGGCTCCTCCACTGTTCTGATAGGGAACCAGCCAGATGCTGGAACATGGCTTCTGCTACTTCAATTCCTGTGTTTAAACTCCACCTCTGGCTCTTGTAGTCAAATACTCTTGGACAATTTTCTTTAAGCTTTCTTGATCTGTTTTCTGTTGCTATAATAGAATACCTGAGACTGGGTGATTAACAAAGTAAAGTGGTTTGACTCATGGTTTTGGAGACTGGGAAGTGCAACATTGGGCAGTGTCTAGTGAGAGGCACATGTTGCTTCAACCCATGGCAAAAAGCAGAAAGGCAAATGGGCGTGTGTTTTGGGAAAGAAAAAAAAGGGACTGATGTCTAGGATAGCCTACTCATTCCCATGAGAAAAGCATCACCATTGATGAGAACTCTGCCCCCAAGACCCCATACCTCCCACTGGGCCCCACCTGCCAACACAGTGTTGAAGACCAAACCCCAACATGGAAAAACCATAGCAGGAGCCTTATTTTCCCCACTTACAAAATAAAAATTGCTAATGAGAGTACCTCCCTCAGAGGGATGAGCCTCGGTGAGATCAAATGTGGACGGTGTTGACCTGTTCCTGGCCCTGCATTAGCACTCAACAAGGGCAGTGACTGGCCACCACCTGGCAACCACAGCACATTCAGAAGTGTCAGCCAAACCCCTCCGCAGAAAAGCAAGGGGTTTCTTACAGATGGGTTGGGTAGTCTGACTGCAACACTGCTTCAGACAGGGGTGCGAGATGGGAGGGAAGAGTGTTAGATATAGTTTTCAGACCCAGAGGGAAAAAAGCTCACTGGTAACTTCAGAAGATGACGAGGAAACCAACATTAGTGGAACATTAGTAGTAAAAGAAAATGAAGGAGCCGGGTGTGGTGGCGCACGTCTATAATCCCAGCACTGGGAGGCTGAGGCAGGAGGATCGCGAGTTCAAAGCCAGCCTCAGCAATGGCAAGGCACTTAGCAACTCAGTGAGACCCTGTCTCTAAATAAAATACAAAAAAGGGCTGGGGATGTGGCCCAGTGGTCGAGTGCCCCTGAGTTCAATCTCCGGTACCAAAAAGAAAAGAAAGGAAGGAAAGAAGGAAGAAAGGGAAAGAGGAGGGTAAAAGTTGGGAAATCCTCGCTTACAACATCAAAATGAGGCAAGGGTCACTCACTGGTTAGGGGCATTGTTGTGCTGAATAGGAAGGTCCTAGGAGAAGAAGGTGTGTGTCCGGGAGGACCTGGACAGAGGGTCTACCCCCTGGGTTCTAGGGACACTGGTGTACCTGCCTGGCATGCTGGGCAGCTCTGGATTAAGTCCCACTGAGACACAGAGGAATGATGTTCATGAATCCGGCTAGGAACCTCTGCTCCAGGGCCTGTGTGAGAGGAGTTGTGTCTTAGGTACACAAATACAGGCTACCTCGTTAAATATGACTGTCAGATAAACAACAAATACTTTTTTTTAGCCTAAATGCATCCTGTATAATTTGTGGGACATACTTAACCAAGAATGTATTCATTATTTATTCGAAATTCAGGTTTAAATGGCTGTCCTGTATTTGACAAGGCCACCTTAATCTCAGGAGCTCTACTAATGTCTCCACCGTGCAACACAAAATAAAATCTATGCTTTTGAAATGGGGAACACACCTTCTTCCTACAGGCAGGAGTAAGTGACATCTACTGAGCTCCTCCTCTGTGCTGCTACCTCCATGCCCCTCCCCATTTCATCCTCACAACCTCTTATGACCGTTGAGGAAATGGAGGCTCAGGAAGAACGTTATGGTTAAAGACTCACAGCTCGTTAATGGCAGCAAGGATTTGAATCACAGGAGATGATGCTCACAGCTTGAGCAGAGTTCATGCTCACAGTGACACTGGGTTTGCCATGATGGGCACATCCAGGTTTCTGAGGATGCCTCAGCCTCCTTCCTGCCATAGCAAACTCACCCCTGACCTCCTGAGCCCTGACCAGAGAGCAAGGGCCTGCACAGAGCACATGCCCTTTCTCGTCATTCCCATAGAGTCCAGGGACCTGCTGCTGCCCTATGGGCTCCTGTCCTCCACTGGTTGGTGATCAGCCAAAGTCCTGGGCCCTTCACATCTCACCTCAAACTCCAGCCCACTCAGGGCTCCAAAAGTGAGCTGTCTTCCCACCTGCTTCCACCTTCTCCACATGGAAGGTACCAGGGCCTTCCAGGAGGGCTCTACAGTCCTTGTTGTTGCTCAGCCTTCCTAACAGTCTCTCTGATCGTGACCCCGCTCTTGGGTCCTCTCTGGCTTTTTTGGAACATTGCATGCCTTCCCCCAAGAAATCCTTTCATGGATTTTGCAAATCCTACTGCCTCCACCTTCAGCCAGATGTCGATGGGGTTTTCTGCTGCCCAAGCTTCTGCTGGTTCCTACAGGAAAGTAATGCAGTAGAGATAAAATATGGTGACCTGATTCCACTCCAGTCTGCACAGTGAGGCTGAGCAGAGTCTCCCCAATTTCTCAAAGGCTAACTGGCCATGCCACGGTGCATACTAACACCTATGAATACATCATAGTCAGAGGTCACCCAAAGCAAGAATATCATTTTTTACTAATCTGATTTTGGCTTTATTGCTTGAGAGATAAGAGCCATGAATTACTTTGCTAAAAGTATATTTGACTCCTTTCCTTGTCTGCTTGCTGTACTGTAAAAAGCTAGATTCTTCTTGCATTGAATCTCAGTCTAACTGTCAATACTTTGGATAACCTTTCCAAGGTCATGCAATCTAAGGCAATACCTACTTCCTCCTTATTATATTGATTTGTTTGATTTCATTCACAGTGGTAATCATAACATCTGAAATCCCCTGGTTTCTTTCTTTGTTTACTTGTTTTAGATTGTCCTGCTCAGAGACCATAAGCCACATGAGAGCACCGACCTTGACTATTTCTTTCATTATTACATTCCCATAGTTAGAGTATCTGGCCACATAGTAGACAAAATATATTTATAGATGAATGAATGAATGAATGAATGAATGAATGAATGAGTTAGATAGATAGATACAGTATTTGAATGACTCATCTAGGTGTGAAGGCATCATCTCCTATCTTTGTGATATCCAACTTTCCTCCCTGATAGAAAGGTAGTAGGGGTTTTTGGCATTTGAATTGAATTGAGCAAAATACAGGCAGACTGTGGATGATAGTTTTGGATGATCATGATGCCATAACTAGCCTGGGAAATTTTTCAGATGCAGGATCTTGTAAGTCGGTGTTTGAGGAACAAATAGCCATCAATATATTAGGGCATCTAGAGAATAAACATTTGACCTAGCAAAACATTTCTGGTGTGTGTGTGTGTGTGTGTGTGTGTGTGTGTGTGTATAGAAAACTGTTTGGTTTGGTAGATCCTAAGTAGGGAGCTTCCTCACAGAGCATCTATTCTTAGGGTCTGCCAACGGGCAGGGGAAGCTGCTTCCTAGATGCCAATCAAAGGCAATACCTGTGCACAGATGGCAACATTCTTTCTTTACACACCTTCCATCACATAGCTTTTCACCTGGTCCAGACACCTCTTCCCTTCTGGGCACCAATTTCATCATTCAGAAGTTGCTAAGCAGAGTTGCAACAGCTGACCTTTTGCACTTCCAATAGTGAGTTACCTTTCTGAACCTGTGCACAATCTGGAAACAGCAAAGAATTTTTGCACATGCAAACACCATATGGCCCATTTTCTTGAAATGAAGCAAATAAATACATGAGTGCAAGAGGGATTCAAGTCTTTTTCAGAGAACAATTTTGTCAGTAGCTGAGTCACATTACTGACAACCACCTGTTCAGAGAGTGGCAGGGAGAGAAAGATGGGGCATGGCTGACTACCCTTACCCCCACCCTCTACAACCATTACAACTAGGTCTAGTCTTAGAACCAGAAACCTGGCACGGTGCCTCTTACCTGTGGCCAAGGATCCACAAAAGGCACAAGACCCAGAGCGCAGGAGCAGGACCAAAGGGGCTCATTTCCAAAAGAATATTTTTGTTTTGATTTTTAGTCAAAATTATTTTCAACTCTTATGTATATTTTTAACTATCAGAAGGGCAAGAAGTTGCATATCAGGAGTCTTCTGGAAGTCTAGACTTTCTCATGGTGAGCTGCTTCTCTGACAAAGTTGTTAACCTTAGCTGTATGTCACATTTCCCAAAAAACCAAAGGGAAGAAATATATACAGCTGGAAATATTCTGAGAGTCAGGATAACTTTGATTTAAATTAAAGATCTTTAATTATTTCACACTGAAACAAGAAAAAAGGTATTGTCTTCCATGGATGGTGGCTGTTTTAATACCTCTGGGAAAAGTCAAATATTTAGTTCCCCAGTGCTCCTTTCCTTTCAATTTTTGTAACCTGGGTAGATCTATAAGGCTCAAAGTGAGATCATTAGGAATTAATTCTAAAAGGATTCCAGCAAAGGTCAAAGTGAAATCATATTGCTGGGCTGAAGATAACCGATGAGCGTGTTATGTTATAATCATGGTTGATCTCTATGCAGCCTCACCCAACCCTGTTCCCATCTCAAGTGAAAACAAGATTCAATTCACTTAAGGTTAAATTAATGGAAAATACTATAGCCATATTGATTTACTCAAGATTAAACACACTGGAAAGAAATCACTATAATCTGGAAATTGTAACGTGGAAAGAAACACTGAATGGGAGTTAGGGAGCAATTTGGAAAGAAAATGTGATAATCACATAAACAGAAGGGCCTCAGTGGAATATTGAGGGAGAAAATGAAGGGTGATTTTAAAGTGATGCATGTCGGCGTTCCCCCAGCACTGAGCCGGTGGAGCGCCCGGCTGGTCCCGCTCACCCAGGCAATGGCTTTAGGATACAGGGCAAAGGGTGAGGAGGTGAAGACGGATTGCTCAGGATCTGCTTTCGGTTGGTAAAACTTGGACTTCTTCTTTTGGTACCAGGGATTGAACTCAGGGGCACTCGACCACTGGGCCACATCCCCAGCCTTTTTTTGTATTTTATTTAGAGACAGGGTCTCACTGAGTTGCTAAGTGCCTCGCCATTGCTGAGGCTGGCTTTGAACCCGCGATCCTCCTGCCTCAGCCTCCCAAGTGCTGGGATCACACGCGTGCACCACCTCACCCGGCTAGAAACTTGGACTTCGTTAGCCATCTGACTGAAGCCATTTGACTCCTTTAAACATCGTATTAAATCTAGGAAGAAAATAGTTTGTGGTGGGCACAGATGCTCCATTTATGGGACAGGACCCTTCCCAAGTATAAAATTGGTTCTGTCTGCTCTCCTCTCCAGGTGATGCTTCAATGCCACACAGACATCAAATTGTGGGGACGACTCAGGTGATGTATTGACACTTGTGTTTAGAGAGTAGAATTGAACGAGGAGGGACAAAACAAAGGGCAGAAGTTCAAGATAGCCCCTGACCTGCTCACCAATACCTAAAACATTGAATATAGACGAGAAAGTGAGCCTTTATTAAGTACTAGGGGCCTTTAATATATGTCCTCATTTGCTACTGAGAGCAACTCTGTGATGAAGTATAATTACAATCCTCTTTTTACAAAAAGGACAGTGAGACCAAGACAGATTGTGATGGTTAATTTTATGTCAACTTGACAGGGCCACAGGGTGCCCAGATATTTAAACACAATTCTTAGCTGGGCACGGTGGCACATGCCTGTAATCCCAGCACTTGGGAGGCTGAGGCAGGAGGATGGCGAGTTCAAAGCCAGCCTCAGCAATGGCGAGGCACTTAGCAACTCAGTGAGACCCTGTCTCTAATAAAATACAAAAAAGGGCTGGGGATGTGGCCCAGTGGTCGAGTGCCCCTGAGTTCAATCCCTGGTACAAAAAAAAAAAAAAAAAAAAAATCTGAGAAGTATAGTAGGAGATACTATCCATTATAAGACAATTTGATTTCAGAGACAGTTAAAATGAGGGAAAAAAGTGTGTCATAAAATCAGGTAAATATGATGATGGGGACTAGCTCAATGGTAGAGCATATGCTTAGCATACACAAAGCCCTGGGTTCAATCCCTAGTTCCACCACCAAAAAAAAAAAAAAAAAAAAAAAAAAAAAAAATCATATAGATATACCCAATAGAAAGAGAAAGAGAGATGCTCTCATTAATGTTCTTTTCAAGGCCAAGAGTCAGAACAAGTACTTGGACAACAATCTAAATTGAATTTAGTCAACCTCTAATTTCTACATGTCAACATCAGATCCATTTTGACAAAATTCTCACACATGAGGAAAATATGAACCATATTTTTCCAGTGAAAATATTTTCAACTATGTTTTCAACTGTGTGATGCAAAACAAAAGATGTTTCAAACACAAATCTGTTCCAAGTTTATGTTTGTTGGTTCCTATGAGATTTGGTAAAAAAAATTAAAAGCAATTCATATGTTCCCTTGATCCATTTTCCCTTTCTTCTTTCTTCATGCTCAGATTGTAGTTTAAAAGAAAATTCTCCACCCATTTAAAAACAATAAGCACTTCAGAAAGCATCTTTCTACAGGTGATCCCTGTTCAAGACCGTGATCCTAATCTTCCATCACAGACTGAGAGTCTCTAATATCAACATTATATGTCAAGAACGTCAAAAGCACAGATTTCTATGATTTGACACTACAGTTTGGAGACAGCAAAATGTGCTTTATAAAGAGAGAGAGAGAGATATTATAACCCTGTGCTTTGGGCATCTGTGACTCAGGAGACTTGAACTGCCTTCTGGAAATCTAACATGCTATTCTTCACTCAGCCTTCCCTCTGAAACCTGGATAATACTCTCTTGGTAAATAATCTGCTTTCTCACTTAGGAGCTTTCTGATGAGAAAATGTTAGAAAGAAGTTAAGTTCAACAAGGAGAAAGGAAAGTAAATGACCACTACTTCTCCAGCCAAAGATACGGTGGCTAAAAGTTCTCCAACACAACAGTTGCTCAAATTCAGGTACCGTGCATCTTCCAAAGGCGAGATTCTATTAGAGGTCCCCAGACTTCTGCAGCATCGTACTCCCCTACTGCCACCTGTTCATCTTCCTACCTGGCAGGTGTGGGTTGGTTTTCTCCTACCTCTCTTGGGTGTCCTAGGCAATGGTTCTCAGCATAACTTCTCTTACTACGTGACAGTTGTTGGATGATGTTCCCATGAAAGAGGTCGCCTGTGCGTTCTAGTTCATTCATTTAGCAAATCTCATGGTTAGCAGTTACAATTTGCTAGACGTTCTTCTAGGCACTGGGATTACATGGGATTGAAAAATGCAAAATCTTCACCCTCATGGTACTTTTTCTACTTAGCAGAGACATAAAATGAGCGAATAAACAAGTAAAGATATAATAGATGATAGTGAGTGCTATGGTGGGGGTGGGGATAAGCAGGGTAAGAGGATGAGGTCAGAGGTTACTATCTTAAGTGGAGGCAGGGTGTGGTCAGAGAAGATTTCATTCATTAAAGATTTCGAGTAGAGCCCTAAAGAAAATGATGATATGTGGGATAAGAACATTTCAGGTAATAAAACATGTACAAAAGCCACTCATCTAAGCCGTGAATTAGACAGAGGGTAAAGGAAAAAGATAATTCAGGGTAGCCTGGAGTTCAGACATAATAAAGTTTTGGAAAAATCATTTAAAAAGATTACAAATGTCTTTTTCCAGGGAAAGTGTGTTTATAAGGGTGTTCTAAATTTTAAAATTTAAACTTTGTTTAAAAGAATACGTTTTGATTTTTAAAGCCCACTCGTCAAAAAGAAGTATCAAAACAGCAAACCAGGAATATTGTTTCCTATTAAAGAATATGTAAAAACAAAATTTTTCTCCTCTAAAAGTCTCTAACATGTAAATATGACTGGAGTATTAGAAACTTCACCTGCGTCATCACCTCCTTGATATGGGCGTGATAACTGTCGCATCTATATTAACACGTTTATAATGGGTTGGCACACGGAAGCCTGTCGGCCAAATCTGGTCCGCCATCTGTTTTCATGTTGCCCAATAGCTTAAGACATTTTTACATTTTTAAATGATTACAGGGGGAAGAAAACAGAAGAAAAATGATATTTCATGATGTGGAAACTTTATGAAATTCAAATTTTAATGTTCTTAAAATTTAATTAGAACATAATCATTCCTATTCATTTTACTGTGGTCTATGGCTGCCTCAAAAGTACGAATGCAGAACTGGGTGGCTGTGGCAGACCGTGCAGCCCAAAGTGGCCGGAATATTTGCTAACCACTGATCCCGTTCACAGCATCCTGCTGACTTTTTTTTTTTTTTTTTTTGGGGGGGGGGTACCAGGGATTGAACTCAGGGGCACTCAACCACTGGGCCACATCCCCAGCCCTTTTTTGTATCTCACTGAGTTGCTAAGTGCCTCGCCATTGCTGAGGCTGGCTTTGAACTTGCGATCCTCCTGCCTCAGCCTCCCAAGTGCTGGGATTACAGGCGTGCACCACCGTGCCCGGCGTGCATCCTGCTGACTTTAACTCGTATGGACACCAATGCCCTATAAGTGCTTCTATCCTTGCCTTTTGGAAGTAGCTGTATTGAGAAAGAATATACACATAATAAAAATCATCTATTTTACATGTGCAATTCAGTGAGTTTTGACAAATGTGACAGTTGTGTGACTATCACTAAATAAATACACAGAATATTTACATTACTGTGAAAGTTGCCTCATGGCCCTTTGTAGTCAATATCTTTCCTAGCCTTTATCAACTGCTGATCTGCTTTATATTTCTAGGTTTTTGCCCTTCCTAGAATATTATATAACATACAGAATATAGAGTATGATATAAAATAATAGAATCATACAGTGTGCTGTCTTCGGTGTCTAGCTGCTTCAATTTAGCATGATACAGTGTTAGACCACATATCACTAATCCATTCCTTTTTTATTGCTGAATGCTGTTCCATTATATGGAGATGCCACAGGCTGTTATCCATTCATGTGTTGAGGTATTTTGGTTATTTCCAGTTTAGGGATCTTGTTAATAAAGCTGAAATGAATATTCAGGTATAAGTGTTTGTGTGGAAATAAGTTTTAATTTCTCCCAGGTAGATACCTCGGAATGGAGTTACTAGGTTCGGAGGTGAGAGTGTTGTTTTGGTGTTTATGAAGTTGTCAGCCTCTTTTTCAAGCTGGCTATACTATTTTGAATTCCTAGCAATGACATAAGAGAGTTGACTTCCTTGTTAATGCTTAGGATAGTCAGTCTTTTTAATTTGAGTTATTCCACGGAGGCGGTAGTGGTATATCATTGTGATTTTGAGGTACATTTCCCTAATGATTGATGATTTTTAATAATTTTTCATGTATTTGTCTTTTATCCACATGCAGTCATGCACTGATTAGAGACAGGGGCATGTTCTGACAAGTGTGCTGTTGTGTCCTTTTGTTGCTCTGAGCATCACAGAGTGTAACTATACACAGAAAGATGGCTACGATGTCACTAGGAGGTATAATTTATTGGATTACCATTTCCCTGAAGCTTTATTATAAGGTGAATAACTGTATCTTCCTTGATGAAAGGTCTGGTCTACTCTTGCCAAATGTTTTACTTCATTTCTTGTCTTTGGTTTGTTGGGTTGAAAGAATTTTTTGTATATTCTGAATACAAGGCCTTTTATATGTTTTTACTAATATATTTTTACAAATATTTTCTCTCCTCTTGTGTCTTGTCTTTTAATTTTCTTAATGGTGTCTTTTGAAGAGTATGCATCTTCTATGTTTTTTTTTTTTTTTTTTTTTTTTTTTTTTTTTTTTGGTATTGGGGATTGAACTCAGGGGCACTCGACCACTGGGCCACATCCCCAGCCCTTTTTTGTATTTTATTAGAGACAGGGTCTCACTGAGTTGCTAAGTGCCTCGCCATTGCTAAGGCTGGCTTTGAACTCACAATCCTCCTGCCTCAGCCCCCCAAGTGCTGGGATTACAGGCGTGCGCCACCGTGCTCGGCTTTGCATCTTTTAATTTAATAAAGTTAAATTCAGTACTTTTCTTCTGTACATTGTCCTTTTGAGTCTCCCATTTAAGATATGTTTGTCTAAACCCAGATTATTAAACTTTACTATGTTTTCCTGCATAGATCTATGATCTATGTCGCTGCCTGAAGCGGAAGTCCTGGAGCAGCGAACGCCACAGGAAAATTAGAAAATGAAAAAAGGTCTTTTATTCTTCTCCTCTCTCCAGTCCAGCAATCACTCCAAATGCTCTAACTCCAACCACCACCTTCTTTTACACAAACCTCACCCAGATCTTTAACAAGGACACGTGCTTACAGCTCGAGCTTACAGGTCGTCACGCAGTGTTCACGGGCATACAAAGATTCTTTGTAATGTATCAACATCAGGTGGAAACTAGAACAATGGCTCTCAGCTAACCGCAATCTTTAGCTATCTCCTTGAGATCTATTCTGAGTTAACTTTTGTATACAATGTTAAATAAATGAGGGAATTTTTTGGCATATGGATATCCAATTTTTCTAGAACAATTTGTTGGAAAGATTATCATGTCTTCTTTAATTACTTTGACATCCTTGTCAAAAAGCACTTAGTCATGTAAACTTGGATGCATTCTTAGACTCTCTGTGCTGTGCTTTGACCTATCTATCTATATCTATCTTTATGCTAATACTATGCTATCTTCTTTACTGTAGCTTTATAATCAGTCTGAATCAGGTAGTGTAGTCCTCTTTGTTCTTTTGTTGTAAAATAGTTTTGACTATTATAGATCTTTTGTGTTTCCACATAAATGTTAGAATCATCTCATCAACTTCTATTTGTAAAAAGAAGCTTCTGATTGATTGATTTGGGGCTTTTGATTAGAATAACATTGAATTTATAGACAAATTCAGACAGATATGACATCTTTACCATTTTGTACTTTCTAATCATGACTCTTAGCGTCTCTTCTCTCATTAAGTTCTTCTTATAATTTTCAGAATATAGGTCTTAATATACTTTGTCCCCTAGGAACTTAATATTTTAATTCTGTTTTAAATAGCACTATTTTAAAATTCAAATTTATAGTCACTAATATATAGAAGTATAGTTGAAAGCTATGCATTGATTTTTTTTTTTTTTTTTTTTTTTTTTTTTTTTTTTTTTTTGTGGTACTGGGGATTGAACTCAGGGGCACTCGACCACTGGGCCACATCCCCAGCCCTTTTTTGTATTTTATTTAGAGACAGGGTCTCACTGAGTTGCTAAGTGCCTCGCCATTGCTGAGGCTGGCTTTGAACTCGTGATCCTCCTGCCTCAGCCTCCCAAAGTGCTGGGATTATAGGCGTGCGCCACCGTGCCCGGCTTATGCATTGATTTTTATTCTTCAACTTTGCTCAATCTGCTTATTAATTCCAATAAGGTTGGGTTTTGTTTTTGTAGGTCTCTTGGAATTTTCTACCTAGAAAATCGTATTGTCTGCAAAAAAGACAGTTTTGTCTTCTTTTCAGTCTCCATGTCTTCTACTTGCAGTTTTTGCATTTTGGCCCTGGTTAGGACCTACAGAGTGCAATATTAAATAGAATTAGTGAGAATGGATATCCTCACTTGGATAGGAATGTTGTCATGCATAGGAGAACAAAACAGGAGAATAAAGAAGCTATTGGGAGCTATAGAACCAACCTACATGTCCTTCAACAGATGAATGGATAAAGAAAACATAGTATATATATACACAGTGGAATACTACTCAGCCATAAAGGACAAAATCATGGCATTTGCCAGTAAATGTATAGAACTGGAGACTATCATGCTAAGTGAAATAAGCCAATCCCCAAAAAACCAAAGGCTAAATGTTCTCTCTGATCTGTGGATGCTGACCCAGTAGGGGCTGGTAGGGAAGAATAGAAGTTCATTGGATTAGACAAAAGGGAAGGGAGGGGGGTTGGGAATAGGAAAGACAGGAGAATGAATCAGACGTAACTTTCCTATGTTCTTAAATGAATACACGACCAGTGTAATTCCATATCATGAACAACCACAGAATGGGATGTTATACTCCAGGTATGTATGATATATCAAAAAAATCCTACCGTCATGTATAACTAACAAGAACAAATAAAAAATTAAAAAAAAAAAAAAAGAATGCCATTGGGGCTTCATCTTGGGCAATGTTCCTTCCTCCTGAGCCTTGACTTCTGGCACATTCAGCAGCAACGGACACTCTTTTGATTGTCACAACTAGGAGAGAGGGGGAGTTGCTATTAGCAACTAATAGGTAGAGTCCAGAAGTGCTGCTGAACTCCCCACAATGCCTGGTACAGCCCCCACAACACAGGGCTAGCTGGACTTAAATATCAGGTATGTCGCACTTGAGAAAACGGACAATGGAAAGACCTCCTCCTACCCATCAGGCTTAACCCAGGTCCCCCCGCTGATTCTCACTGGGCCAGCTCTAGTCATGTGCACATCTTTGAACCAATCATTGTGGCCAAAGGGTGAAATACACTAATACACTGACTGGGTTTGGGCCATGTGTTGCTTGCTACAGCTGGGCCTGAGATGGCATCACATTTATCCAAACCACATGAACTATGAACCTGCCAGTGGACAGTTTCTCAAAATTTAAAGCCTGGCATCAGAAGAAAGGGAAAAATGATGCTGGGAACAAAAGATGATCCTTGGTCCTGGAGACTTGCAAGCAACAGAGTCAGGTGTGGGAATGAAAGTCCCCACAGGAACCTGGAGTACCAGGCAGGGGAATGGAGGCAGGCCAAGCCTCTGGCTCATTCAAAAAAGTAAGGCCAGGTTTCCTCTAGTATTGGGGTGCACCAGCCCCTGGATCAGCTAACAACAGGGCTTCATGCCTAGGCTCACTGCCACAAGAGAGACCAGAAAGGGAACAGGGTGGTGGACTCTTTGGGAATTAGCTCAGATACAGGAGGGACTGAGGTGGCTCTAGGAGGGCTTCCGTTGCGAAGGCATGACCCAGGAAGGGAAAGGCAGGTTCTCAGACCCACCCCAAAGTCACTTGAGCATTTCTTGCTCATATCCTGGCCGCGGGAGTATTTCCACTAATGAATCATGAATAACAGCTATCTTTCAGATATCTTCCAAAGCTGGTGATATTGTGCTGTGCAGGGAGTGATGATGAAGCTTCAATCTTCTTTTTTCTCCCCTAGAAAGAAAAGAGGCCACGCAGCATCTCCTCACGAACTCCACGGAGGCATAATACTTAGGTGATTGCTCTGTGGTAGGCTCTGCTTCTCTCTCATTCACTATTTTCCCATGAAAGGCATTTTTCGCAGGAAAAGCTCTGATCAAAAACACCCTATGGTAATAATATCACCTCCATTCAACATTTCTCCATGTAAAAAGTTAATAAACCTTCAGAAAACACTATAAAGGACTGTTACCACACACACACACACACACACACACACACACACACACGCACACAAAGTCATAAAAAGCTTGGGTGCAAGAGAAAGAGATGATTTTTTTTTTTCCAGTAAGGGTTCAACAACTCTACAAAAAAAGTATTGCAGAAATGTGAGATTAACACCAATTCATAATGAATATTTCTGACCTAAAAGGCACCAAAGGACAAACAAATTTGTGTAATGAAGGTTTTGATCTCGATGCTGGTAGGATTGGCTTCTACAACTATTCATTTTCTTTCTGGTTTCCAAGGAGATTGGGTTTTTGAATACGGGAGCAGTATGGAATCAATTTACAAGGTGCAAGCGAGGACACAGCAAGGTGGGTCCTGCCCAAGGTTCTTATTGCACAAAAGAAACCTCAAGAGTGATTTTCCACTTACCTTTCTCTGCAACAGAAAACCAGAAACTGAGGGGAATGTTGGAAGAGTTAAGGTAGAGTACGTGGATTAGTATAATTTCCTGATGATTTATGAACCTTTATGTTTAAAAGTTTTTGAAAAGTATTCATTAGCAAACCTCAGAAATCTCGACACCTCCCAGGCAATTTTAAGTCCTACCAGGCACTGGCTGCCCACTTTTTATTTCCACAATTCTCAAGTAGTTCCTTCTTGATTGTCAGCCCCTCCTCACCCTTGACACCAGCTAGGGATTGAGAGGAGGGTCAGAGTGGACTTCAGGAGAGGAACACTGACTGTGGTTCTTTTTTTTTTTTTTTTTTTTTTCCCTTTGTCTTTTTTAAATGTGTGTTTGATCTTGACTTTGACCTCCCTGCTCCCACACCCATCCAAGGAACTTGTTTCCTTTTTCTTAAAAAAAAAAAAAAAAAATTGAAATTAACTTTCATAAAAAAACAACTGTGCTTTCTTGGGGAAAACAAGTAGCAGTCAGGGACCTATGCTCACAAGTTTTTGGTGGTGGAAGAGAGTAGCTAATGCACTAAGGAAGGTCAGGTGTTTGCCATTCCTTGTTTTTTTTCCATATCACAGTAACAAGCAAGAAAGCCCACAGAAAGGAAGGGACTGTGTTGTCTTAGTTACTCTGTCGGAGTCTGCGAAAACAAGGATTCTTAGAGCAAAAGAGAAAAAAAACTACTCTAGGTTTAGCCAAGGGGAGTGGGGGTGCATTGCCACTGCTATGACCTGGCCTCAGGGACAAAGAGTTGAACCCTGCTGCAGCCCATCTCTATCTCAGTCACTCTGAAATGTTGGCCACCCAGTGCTTCAGGGCCCCACGTTGTCTTTGTCCCTTCTCCAGGATTTAAAATCCAAGGTGGCCCACAGCTCTGTGTAATCTGGGTTGCAGGCTGATGTCCTGAAGCCAGAGGAGCAGAGGTCACCCATTGGGACCTCAAGGCAGAAGGGGAGCAAGAAACGCTTCCCCAAACCTGAGTTTTGAAGAAGGGAAAGAGTTCTGAATCTAGACAGACAAATCCTACACCACATACGGTGGGTCTACGACTCTCGTTTCCCCCACTTTCGAACGTCTCCTGATGCATGATCGATGCCATGCCGTTGTTTAATTGGCAGCATTTCTTGTGTTGCAGCACTACATGAAAGAGCGGTTCATCTTATAATCGATAGCATCTTGGATTCAATGAGATGTGGTGTGTCTGAAGGATGTGAGGGTCAGAAGGAGAGTAAAATAATAATAGCAGATCAAATGAACAGTGGGAGCCATGGCCTGGATCAAGGAAGAAAATGCCAGGGATCAAAACCTCCCCGCCACGGGAGGGAGACGGGGGTCAGGGCTGTGAGCATTGCCATTTTGTTTTTGTAGAAGGAGAACCTGAGCGTCTGTCACCGACTCAGACAAGTTGCCTGAGGAAAATTGTTCAACTCCCAGAGCTTTTGTTTCCTGGTTTAGGAACTGACAGTTCAGTAAGCTTGCCTGCTCCTCTGGAATGCTGCAAGAATTACAGGGTTGACAACCCCCTGAGCCAGGTCTCTTTATCTGCACTGCTAGCATTCAGAACAGTTCCTGGGGCAATAGAGGTAGTGTTTCTACACCCATGGGTGTCCAAGGAGCCCCTTGTCAGAAGCTCACTCTTCCACACTCCCCGGCTCTGTCATGTCCATGACTCACAATGGTAACACTTTATTTTCCTGCACAAGTTTTAATTGCTCAGAAAATAGCAAAGGGGCACGGTGGAAGCTACAACCCAAATGACTTTGCAGGGCCTCCCGCTGTGCCCTCCAATTCTGTTTTCAAGATTTATCTCCACTCAGAATTAACTAGAAGAAGGAGGAGAAGGGGGAGGAAATGCTAAATAGCTACATCACGTTACGACAAATTAAGATCAGTTTCCACAACCGCAAAATATACCCAGTGTCTACTAACCAGGCAGCTTATTGCAATGACTTTTCTGGGGGTTGTTTTTGTTTTTATTTCTAAAAGTTGTTTCCAGATTCAACATCCTTAGTCTTTTTTTTTTTGGGGGGGGGGGATATATCCAAGTTTGGACAAAGCAAGTCCTCCTATTTGTTAATGTAAAAAGTCCAGTTGCTCCAGCGAGCCAGGGAGAGACCAATGGTGGTCATGAGAGTGGGAGACCATTTGAGGGTCTTGAGGTCCGTGTTCTCCTCAGAATCTTCTCTGAGGCACTGAGTTAGCATGTTGATGTGAGAGAATCTAAGACTCAACTAACATAAATTGATTAGCCCTTCTGGAATACCATCTCCCAAGCTCCCACCAGACCACGTCATCAATGCCAAGTGAGTGAACATCACACTGACTTTCCACTTGGCAGTGGGAATCTGGGGAGAAAGGGCAGAATGCATGAGGCATAGTGGTCCTATAGACACCACCTATAAGCAAAAAGGGGCATGTTCCTTATTCAGGAAGACTTGGGAGAACCTGAACTGTAAACTCTGCCCTTCTTGGAGATTGGCATTCCAGGGCTCCTTTAACTCTGTGATTGACATGAGGTCAGCAGTTAGGTGACCTTGAACAATGACACGGGACTTGTCTGAAGGACAAGAAATTCTATTCCCTGCACTGTGCCCCTCTCCTCTGTGGTGGCATCTGGGCATCTCAGTCTGGAAGGACATTGATTCATTCTGTTGCTCATTTGACAGTGTTTCTTAAATATTCTGCCATGTGTTTGCTCAGCCCTGTTCTAAGTCCTGGGTTTAAAGCAATAAATATATTTACAACAAAAGTTAACAAAATTAAACAAACTGGAAGAACAACACCCTGTCTCTATGAAGCTGGCATTCCGGTGGCTCTGTGTGGCTTTCACGACTCCCGCATCCCTCCCTGTAACACGAGCATTTCCGTGTTCCTCTGGGGAGCCTTTCTCAGGCTCTGTGATGGAGGTGAGGCTGGTGGAGCCCGGGTTTGGAGGGGCAGGTGTAAACTCAAGGCCTGCGACCCCTTGCTCACAAGATTAGCTGAACCTTGCAACCAGAGAAAGGTCCGCTATTTCAGCTGCTGATGGTGGGCCCCACGCTAGTGAGACACAAGTCTAGACTGCCGGCCGCCTCTGCCACCACCGCACATGCTCTCCTGCAAAACCCAGAACATCTGTGCCAAGGCAAGTCAGGGATGTCCCACCAAATTTCTCCCTTTCTTCCGTCTGTGGGCCTATGAAGGTGCAAATTCCCCATGCTCTATGGCATTCCGGCCCCTCTTTTCATGGAGAGCCACCATAGTGTCAGGAATGCCGTCAGCCTCTGGAGTCAGATAGAGCTGGCTTTGCCATCTACCCCTGCAGCACGCCACTGGGCCTGGGGCAAGGGCAAGGGACGCGCTTCAGTTTAAACATCGGTCCGCTGAAGCTCTGAGCCCATCTCATGGCATCGTGCATCGAAAGAGCAAGGTGCGCATGCGCGCGCACACCTCTTTACTTTCTGCCTTGCCGTTTCTCCCCCGTTGGAATACCATGATGGACAGCGCCGAACAAACTGATGAGGCCGCTGAGGGTCCATGAGTGGAACTACCTGGAGGCCCCTAAACAAGGTCAGCCTGGCTAAAAGTCCTTACAGGGAATTTGTATTGGGGTCAGGCCCTTCCCCACATCTGGGAACAGGAGTGGCACCAGCTTCTATTTCCCACATCCCTGAAAGGGATGCCCAAAGGGTTAACAGTGATCACAAAGTGAAGTGCGTTCCCTTCCAGGAAAAGTTACATTTTAACCTGGAACAGTCTTGTACTGTAAATAGATGGCTCTTAATTACAGGCATTAAATGGGGCTTGATGGCAGATAGTTTGCAGGCACTGAGGGGTAAGTTTACTGCATCGCCACACTCCCACTCTCTCAGTGGGTGAAGCCAGCCCTGGAGGGTGAACCCCTGGCACTGCCTGCTCTGAATGCACCTCTCCTCTTTGGTCTGGGCTGCAGCGTCTGGACCACTTCCCCTCCGATTGATCCTCTCGTGGGAAGTAAAGCCCCTCGCTGCCAATGGGGTGCCAGCGTTCCTTCCTCGGCTTCTGTGGCTGCTCAGGTGTGGGAATAATATAGGTTCTGTCCCCAGCCTGGGACTCAGACAAAACTGCCAGGGACCGTGGAGAATTCTTCTTGCTGGTAAAGGGAGTGGCAGTAACAGGCTGTCTCCAGGGGCAGCGGCGCCCGAGGTGCAAATAGAGAGGTGCCCAACGCCTCACTTCCACAAGATGTGATGGAATCACAAGTGATGTCCCCTGGGACTCCAGGGGTCAGAGGTCTCCTTGCTGACTTGCTGGGGAGTGCATTTGACCCGGGTTTTGGCTGCAACCTCTTCACCTTGTCACCAAACTCCAGAGACTCTGAATTAGGAACTGTTGTGGTTTGGATCTGGGATGTCCCCAAAGTCTCATGTGTTCAGAGGTGGGCTTCTGGGAAGTGACTGCATCATGAGGGCTCTTGCTTCATCCGTGGATTAATCCATTGATGGCCAATTGGACGATTGGGAGGTGGGACCCGGATGGAGGAAGTAGGTCATGTGGTAGAGTGGAGGTGGAGTGCTGCAGAAGGGTTTATCTTCTCCCTGGCTCCTTTCTCCCTCCCTTTCTCCCCCACCTCCCTACTCCCTCCTCTCTCCCCCACCCCCACTCCCCAGCTGCCAAGAACTGAGCATCTTTTCTCCACCAAGACTTCCACCATGATGTTTCTACCTTGGAGCCAGACAACCATGGACTGAATCCTCTGAAACTGTGATTCAAAATAGATCTTCCCTTCTCTGTGTTGTTTTTGTTAGGTATCTTGGTCACAGTGACGAAAATCGGACTAACACAAGAACTGCCCTTGTGTTTAGTTTATTTCTATCTAGATCAGATTATATTTTGGTTGCTGGCAAATAAGAATCCTCCCTGACAGCTGTGTGTCCACAAAACATTTCCACATCTGCATCCCAGTCCTGCATTATATTTTCTGAATTACATTTCTTGTTTCTAGCCAAGACGCTCCACTGACATCTACCACCTCCAAATACACCCCACATAATTTCTCTGCTGAATGTCAATTTTGTATACCCATCAATGGCCTTTCAGTTGTCCTAGGGCCTCAGTAGTAATAAGCACCTGATGGATCTAATTCTTCCTGCTTCCTTTCCATCGTATGACCGTTCTGTTCTCAACAAGCCCAGTTAGGCAGCAAATAGTATTTGTGCTTAGGAAGCTCAGAGACTGGGAGAGCTGTGCTGAGCCCTACAGACACTGCCCTGGCCTCCAAGGACCTGGCTTCCATGGGGACCACTCCTCCTTTCCAGTAGTTTCCAAACCATCAGATCCCTCCTCTCCAGAAACATGTCTAGCATTGCCCCTGAACTATCTGCAACAAAATTCCTTGCCTTGGGCTGTTTACTCCAGCCTTTCTGGTGTGTCTTCCTCTGATGTATTTTGAATCATATCACGTCTCCCGTCAGACACACACGGTGGTTCATTATAGTGTTACAAATCCAATCAGGGCCTTAGATCAGGTGGCCTCCTCATCCCCTGGCAAGTGCCTCTCTCACGCCCTGTTGTCTCTTAGACTTAGGCTCTCCCATAGCCCAGGCCACCTGTACTCTCAGCTGTAACCTCAGGTCCCCCTGAAATGTAATGAGCAGTGACCCCCCTCACATGCCCCTGCCACCCCCTTAGTCAGACTGCAGAATGCTAATGCTCCTGCGAGGTCTTCCCATGCCATCGGGCTCTTCATTCTGGTGATGCCAACCTCCCTGGGCACGTGAATATTTCTCTGTACTATTTTCGTTTGCTGCTTCCTTTACATAGTTGGACGTTTTCAGTTTCTATTTTCCTGAGATTTTTTTTTTATTCCCATCTAGTCCTCTAGATTATAAATTTCCTACAGGCATGGGTTGTGTCTCTTCTTTCTAACTCTCCTTATCCTTTCTCCCTTATTTCTTCTTGTAGTTAGAATAATAAGAATAATGGTATCAATATTTTGATTTTGCTTTTTTGATTACAAAGGGCTGTCACAAAGATTATAAACACCTCCCTGCAACATTTTGAAGTGGGGATCAAAGCAGCATGGAAGTTAGGGCATTAGGCTCTAAATTAGGCAAACCTTATTAAAATCCTGACTCTGCAGTTTATCACAGGCATGAATGTCAGTTTACTAATCCGTGAGCAGGGGTAACAACGGTTCTGAGTTCACAGAACTATTGAAAGAATTAAAAATAAAAGTATTCAGCACAGTGTCTGGCATGTAAAATTAGCCCAATTATTATTATTATTGTGACTGTTTGTGGTAGTAATCATCTGCATTTCACAAATGAGGAAAATGAGGCTTGGAAGTGTAGAATAATTGGCTTAAGCACTTGAGACTACCAAGAGGTAAAACAGGACCGTGAGTAGGCTCTCAGATGCCAAAAGCATATAACACACAGAGTACGTCACTATACCACAGGGCCCTGGCGATCAAAGAATCCCACTTATTCACTGGGAGAACTTAACAGATGTTAAAGCTTGCACAGGATTCCAAAACACCAGAAGGACTGGTTTATGGAAAAGTAATCCCTTAGAGTGGCCCCCGTGAGGATTACCCTAGGATAAAGGTATGAATTCTCCTCTAGTGACTCAGGCCTTTAAACATTCAAAATACCCTCTGGGTGACAGGAGTGCTGAATGAATGTCTCAGGACTGACTGCCAAACACTGGACATACCTGGAGGAAGCCCCCAAAGTGCAGGTAGAAAGACTCTTTCTTGGGCATGAAAGCAGAGATGAGTCTTTATTCCATTTTTCCTTGTTGGTGAGGGGAAGGAGGGCCAAGTCTTCAGAGGAAGGTTTCATAGAGAACCCATCTTAAGAGTCAATCGATGTCACTTTCTTGTTGTCTCAGCATGGAGTAAGAAATGAAACAAAGAAAAAGTCACTTTTTTTTTTTTTTTGTACTAGAGATTGAACCCAGGGGTGCTTAATCACTGAGCCACATCCTCAGCCCTTTTTTAATATTTTATTTAGAGACAGGGTCTCATTCAGTTGTTCAGGGTCTCACTAAGTTATTGAGGCTGGTTTTGAACTTGAGATCCTCCTGCCTCAGCCTCCTGAGCCACTGGAATTATAGGCATGCACCACCACGCCCTGCAAAAAGTCACAGTTTTGAGAAAAGAAAAGAAAAACATTGTCCACAAAGGAACTATAACTGAGAGGCCAATGCCGTGGGATTGGGAGGAGAGCACAGAGCTTGCCACACTGTGAGCTATGAAATGCTGGACCCGGCCTGGAATCAGGGGCTCAGGCTCCCTATTTGCACAGCAGAGATTAACAGTCCCTAACTGCAGGGTTGTTGTGATTAAATGAGATAGTGCATGTAAAGCACTCAGCATTGTATCCAGCATATAATAGCAATCAAGATGGACTTTTAAAAATTGGGCTCTGCTCAGGGCCAATTCTGGCTCAGTAATACCTGTGCTTTCCACGGAGCTCAGCAAGTCTGGTAAAAGGTGGGGTGTGTCTCTTCTCCTCAGCTGCTGATGGCTGCACATGACCCTGGGACCCTCCTCACCTGAGCACCTTACCCACTCCTGAATCCCCAAATGCTGAGGAACACACCTGATTGCGTTTTTTATTTTCCTTTTGAAACTTGACATGCATTTTTCATTCTATAGGTACACAAATTTTAAGTGTTCAGCTGAATGACTCTTTACGAGGGGCACACCCGTGTTATCACAACCCAGATCCAGTTCCAGAAGATTTCCATTAGTCTAGAAGGTTCCACCCGCCCCTTACAGATAATACCCCACCACACCCGGAGGCAACTGCTCCTATGGCTTCAATCCCCCAGATTAAGCCTCTTTGTTGTCTGATAATTTAACCTGTCCTTAATACAGAAAAAGAGAGAGATTTTCAAGCTTTTAAGTCACCTGCCGCCATCACTGAGAGCAATTGCATTTTGGCCTAAGGTTCTTGTGAGCCTGGAGAGAGAAGTCGGGAGGGAGAACGTGCGTGGTGAGGAAGGTGAGGTAAAGAGGGTGGGGCTGCGGGAAGGGCCACCTGCCACCAGGGGAAGAGGGGACACAGTTCATTAACCGAGGAGGTGTTTACAGTCCGGGGTCCCCCAGGCCTCTGAGGGGTCCCAAGTACTCAGGCCCTCCGCACAGAGCTGCTCAAAGACCATCGTAACTGACCCCAGAGAGCATGGATGAAGCAAAGCCTTCTGGGTAGAAAGTTGGTTTTGCCAACTGCCTTCACAGATGAGCACCTGCTGTCACAGGCCTGAACGCAGGGGGCAGGGAGATTGGCCTGCGGGAGGACGAGGGGTCCAAAGGAGGGTCGAAGAAGATGATCCCGGATGGTATTACTATTCCCTTTTACTATAGCTTGGATGGACTGTCACCCAAAGTCCCATGCATTAAAGGCTCTGTCCCCAAATTGGTGCTATTGGGAGGTGGTAGAGCCTTTAAGAGGTGAGGTCTATTGGGAGGTCTTTGGATCACTGTGTGTGCTCTTGAAGGGGAGTGTGGGCCACAGTTTCTTCTTTCTTGTCTGTTTGGTCGTGAGGGGAATGGTTCTGCTGTGCACTCCCACCATGATTCACTGCCTCACCACAAGCCCAGAGTGACGGGGTCACTCAATCAGGACTGAAACCTCTGGAACTAGGACTCAAAATAATAAACTGTTCCTCTTTTTAAGTTGATTATTTCAGGTATTTTGTCATAGTAATGGAAAGCTAGCCTACCTTGCATATTCTCAGAGCTCCATGTAATCCTTGAGCTTTCAGATAAACTGTCCCTTAATTTATTAAGCTGTGGAGGACTTAGATTAATTATTCATGATTATTCTATGGCACTTTTGTATCATCCACGTGAGTAAAAAGGAAGCACGGGGGAGCTCCTCAGTCTAGGTAGCAGGGGAAGAATGTGACCAAGGACCATGCTGAGCTGGGTTGGGACAATGGAGTGTTAGTGTCGCTCTAACCAGCTCAGGGAGCCATTGAAAGAGTCTGTCAGAAAATAAGTTTCACTAGCATTTCTTCCCAAGTCTGGCCCCCTGTGACATGCTGGCAAGGATAGGGCACAGTCCCTGGGATTGCACTGGGCCAAATCAGGACCTCTGGTAGCTACCATGGACTTAAGGTTTTGGCTTCTCATCTGGTGACTAAATACAATTTGATTCAGTTTACAAAACATGATCAGCCTTAATATATGTAAAGACATAAGACATAAGGCGGGTTGACTGCCACTGCTCAGTGCCTGAACTTACTTTGTACTGATTGCAATTCTCAAAGATGCCAGAACCAGCACAGCCGGCTCCAAAAACTTTTTTTTTTTTTTTTTTTTTTTTTGGTATATATCTTCAGTGAAAGAAATTTTAAGCATTCCCCAGTATATACATATCAGTTTATAAGTTACATACATGGAAACTCTGCATAGTAAAAGAAACAACGAAAAAAAATTTTTTTTGAAAAAAAAATGAGGTAAAAGATAAAATGTTAATCTGACTGTAATTACATATTCTAACAATAATAAAATAGTTTGCTTTCATCCAAAAGGATTTACATGTTTCAGCAAGAGGAACGGTGTGGCAAATCTTCGTTGAACCCGTTATGACAAAAGCCATTGACAAACTGGTTGGCGCTGGTTCAAAACTAAAGCTGAACAGTTTGCGTCTTAGTTTTTGAGACTGTCAGAACTGAAAAGTTTCCCTCGCCAAGGCACACGAGATGAAAGAAGCACTATATCACTGACTAGAATTAGTAAATCATGGTGGGTTTTTTTTTTCTTAGTCTTACTTGCAAATTATGCAAATCATGTTGAAATTTTGCTAGGAAATTTTTATCTTCCTTGATGTCTACCAGTTGTCCTCACCAAGTAATCTTGCACTGTTCTTCTTCTGTTCATATTCTTAACAAATAGGTTCAAATCCACTGAAATTCTTTGCTTGGAAAATCTTTAAGCAGGTTAGAAAATTATGTTTCCAACTTTGTAAAGCACACTGACAAGTGTCACATTTATACTGTTTGTACAACAGATGAAAAATTCAAACCATTTCCAAAATGCTCTTTTTATATGCCAGTTTTTTTAGAAAGACTTTCTTATGTGTTCAAATGTCACCTTTCCCTTGAGGGGACAGATGAAGTGTGTTTATTTGTTCAAAAATATCTGCTTGGTAACATTTGTCATTATAGTAAAGGTCTGAAAATACGAAGCACTTCTTTCTTGCAAAAGGAAACTATGGAACTTGCTTTTAAGTTTGACAGATCTACCCAGAACTTTTCTGTATGGCACCCAGTGAAACTCTAGGTAGTTCAAGGTATTTCCATGATCACTCCCCATCTCAATGGGAAATGTTGATGCTTCTGCTGTCTGAGGCAAGGCAGTCCTTAAATCCACATAACCAGGCACGTGTGTTATAAGGAGATGGCAGAAGTGTGAGGGCTTTGTCACCAACCCTCTGCCACAAAGAACTAACTGCCTTCTGCCTACAGGGTGTCTTGCTGTGTGACAAGGGCCTGTTTGGTATTCAGACTGAAGGAGCCAGTGACTCACAATCTACATAATTCAATTTTTGTTTTGTTTTTTGATGAAAAATAAATACAGAGAAGCTGCAAATATTCCATTGACCCACACTTATTTTTAGAAAGTTGTATCAGTGTTAACTTGGCCTTGAATTCACATACTTCAACACTGATTGTGAGACTTTGAATACAGTATGTTTAGATACCTATCTATATTTAGGTAGTTGATAGATAGATAGATAGATAGATAGATAGATAGATAGACAGAATCTTGCTCTGCATAGGTTTCCTCTTCTTCAAACTCAGGAAAGTGACAATACTGACCTATGTTAGCTTTCCATTGCTGTGACAAATACCTGAGAAAAATCACTTAAGGAGAAAAGGTTTATTTTGGCTCACAGTTTCAGAAGTCTCTGTTTCATGGTCAGCTGGACCAGCTGACCATGGAAACTTCCTACCATTTCCACCACACTCCAATAGCACCACAAGCTGGTGACCAAGTCTTTAGCACATGGTTTTAGATCCAAATCATAACATGACCTAATAGAATTGTTATGAGGATTACATGAACTACTGTGTGAAACCACCTAGCAAGGTGCCCACAATGAGGAAAGTTAGCTGTAAAGGTGCTGACACGTCAGGTCCCATTAACCCAGAAGCCTACTTTAACCAAATTTTGCCAAAAAGAATCTACCTAGTATAATCTGTCATTCTCCCCGATTCTGTTCCCACCCTCTATTGGGTCTGACTTTGAATGGAAAATATATTTCATCTCTCATGTTGGATCAATGTATCGATTGTGGCCACTTAGAATACAGGGCTGAAATGGTCTATGAGGTTGAGTCTGTGTTCTACAGGAGGACTGTGCTGGGATTGATTATCAATGCCTGCCATGAGCACAGGAGGAGAAGTGGTGGCAAGCCTGTCAAATATTTCTGATCCTTGTCTAGTTCCTAATTTCTCCTTTAGAGCCTGGAGAGTGTCTCCATCACCCCTCCGTGACCTGTCCCAGCATAGTGTCTATGGTGTATCAAGGAGTTCACCAAGGTCTGCTGAACACAGTAAACACATAAAGAAAGGAGTATCTTGTTCATCTCTACTATTATCTTCATTAGCTTGAAGAAAATTATTGTTTTCTAGTAAACATTTGATCAGAGAGGGCTTCCAAGTTGGAACAGCAGGTCTGACCAGGTAACTCAAGTGGAAGAAGGGGATGCTGAAAGAGTTGAGGACTAGGGAGAAAGGTGATCCTAAGAAAAATACGGGAAGAAGACATGGGCAAAGGGGAAAAATGGGAAAACCTGTGAGACAAAGACTAGAGTCTGGAAAACTGTAAATCACATTATAACCAAAGAGGCTGTGCCTGATTTTTTTTTTTTTTTTTAACGAGGTCTCTTGCCTCTCCCTCTTCTGCTGTCCAGGCTGGTTTCCAACTCCTAGGTTCAAGCAAGCCTCCTGCTTCAGCCTCCCCAGCATCTGGGACTACAAGTATGTGCCACTATGCCAGGCTTATGCTTAACTCCTTGAATTAAATAAAGGAGTATTTTTTTTTTTTTTTTTTTTTTTTTTGTGGTTACCGGGGATTGAACTCAGGGGCACTCGACCACTGGGTCACATCCCCAGCCCTTTTTTGTATTTTATTTAGAGACAGGGTCTCACTGAGTTTCTAAGTGCCTTGCTATTGCTGAGGCTGGCTTTGAACTCGTGATCCTCCTGCCTCAGCCTCCCAAAGTGCTGGGATTACAGGCGTGCGCCACCGCGCCTGGCTAAAGGAATATTTTTAATACTGTTCTTAAACTAGCAATTTTAAAATATATATATACAGAAATACAAAAATAATTCTGTGACCTTAAAGACTTGAGCTTTGTAAGATCAAGCCCAGGTACGGTGGCATGCATCTGTAGTCCCGGCTGTTCAGATGCTGAGACAGCAGGATCAGGTTAGCCTGGGAGTTTCAGGCTGATGTGAGCAACATTGGGAGACCCCAGTTTCTCTGGGGAAAAAAAAAAAGATATGGGTCACTGTTTGGTGTTCAGTTTTGCTGCCTACAAATTGTGATCCTGTGCAGAGTGAAGAGAGCTGACTTGTAAGAAAAACTCCCCTCATCTGGTCTCCTGAAAGATGAGTTCGAAGCTAAGGGGTTTGCAGAAAAAAAAAATGGATGAACAGGATGTTGAAGAGCAGAGGAAGCAGTCAAACCTCCTTATTTTTCCTGTTAGAAAATGTTTCCTGTTCATTGTTGGACATAATCTCCATTTTTCTAGAACATTCCATCATCATCCCTACCACCAATGTACCACATAGACTATCTTGTCTTTTTCAAATCAAAGTGAATTGACATTGGTTGAGTTTTGGAAAGTGAAAACTTCAGTGGTGCCCTCTTGAACGCACCCAGATTCACCCGATGTTACAAAACTCGAACCGAGAACGGCCGTAAGCTGTGTGTTCACGTATAAAACAAATATGTCTCCATACACGTACGTTGTAATTAATGGATAATTACAATTTAATGTCCTCCATTAACTCTTGAGTAATGTTCATCGTTGAGTATAAACAGGCAGCAGAAAACACCCACTCAAGTTGTTAAACCTGCCTTTGATTTCCAGACTCCAGCTTCTGTGCCTGCCTCTGTAAATTAAATCGTTCAGCATTCTCTGGAGAAGAGAGATGTTCCTGTCGTTTGTTTTATAATGAACATTAGTCAGCCCTTGACTGATATTGGATATAAATTTACACATTATCCGTGTATTAAATATTGTCTGCTGTGTGTACAGAATGTAGCTATATAAAATAAGCTTCCTTTGCCATTTGGGAAAGGCCCTTAAACAGCCCTCCTCACCTATGATCCAGTTCTGAGCTAAATAAGAAATCAGACAAAAGAATAAGACATCAGGAAACTAAATCCCTTTTTTTTTCTTCTTTTTTTGGTTAATAAAGTTGAAAATGGCTGGGCGTGGTGGCTCACACCTGTAATCCCAGGGACTTGGGAGGCTGAGGCAGGAGGATCACGAGTTCAAAGCGAGCCTCAGCAATGGTGAGGCACTTAGCAACTCAGTGAGACCCTGTCTCTAATAAAATACAATAAAGGGCTGGGGATGTGGCCCAGTGGTCGAATGTCCCTGAGTTCAATCCCCGGTACCAAAAAAAAAAAAGTTGAGAATGTGACATCTACATGCAGGCAGTTGGATCTCTTGGCCCTGAAACCCAGAATGAGGCAAGTCTGTCCATCTAATAGACATGGCCACAGTGCACAGCCCTATAGCCTGAGGCATGGAAGAACACAGAAGAATGTGTACCTGTGTGGGAGGAGAGTGTCTGTCTATTCAGGCTTCTGTGGAACCCCTGCCCTAGGGGAGCTTCTGCACAGCAGCGATTCACTTCTCACAGTCCTAGCAGCTGAGAAGTCCAAAGTCAAGGCAGATTGTCTATCTAATAAGGCTCCCAGGTGGCACCTTCTCACTGTGTCCTCACGTGGTGAGGGGGTGGGAGGTCTCATTCCAGCCACGAATCTCACCCAGGAGGACTCTGCCCTCTGGACCTCATCTCCTAAATCCCTAGCTCCCGATCCCATCACCTGGAGGGGATTGCAACACCCCCAGGGTTCTGGAGAGCTGCCCATCACCTGTAAGGTGTTCAGCAAATTTTAACTGAAGAAATGGCAAGGTTAAGTCAGCAGGCAGAGAGAGCAGAGAGGAGTGGGGCGTAGGCCCACAGAAAGAAATGCCGCCCTCCCCACAGGTCTGCCAGGTATCTAAAAGAAAAACAATAGCCATTCTAGGGCAAAAAATAATGTATTTGACAACTTTGCCACCTAAACTGTGTACAAGTACTGATTCCCTCGAACTATGGAGCAATTGTTGGATGTAGGTACCATTGTTGGAGCATTTTATGAACTTCAGCAAGGACCATGCAGGTGTAGCAAGTCCCAATCCTGATATTTTAGTTCCTGAGTGCACACTATTAACCATGACGTTGTGTTGGATTATACCTCTCCCTCCCCTCTCTGTGTGTGTACGTGTCTGTTTGTGTATCTAGCTTTCCCTCTCTCTCCTCTTTCCCTCTGTTTGTCTCTTGGCCAAGTTTTCTTCATCTCTTATGATTTAGTTTCCAGATCTATGAAATGGAGATAATAACACTTAACTGATGCAATGAGGCTAAATAAGATAATGAGTGTTACCATTTAACACAATGCCTGGTACACAGTAAGTGGCTAATAAACAGTAGCAATCATCCTTGCCTTTAATATCGACATTGCACATGTCAGGTAAAGTCTTTGCGCCAGGCCCCGAATACAGCGATCAACCGATCCATTCAGCATGGATGACGGACTCTCGGGTCCATTTTGTGTCTGCTGAACTTGAACTTGGCGGCCTTGGCGATCAGCTTCCTCCTAAACATAGGGTTCTGGACTCTTGTCCTCGGTTAACCCTGATGATTGATAGGCTTCACTTTCCATATTATACGGGAGGCAGGTACCTTGCCCAGACTCTGTTCTCAGGAAGCCGTAATGGTACAGAGAGTGTTTTCTGTGTTCGGAGAAAGATTGCTACACACCCAAAGGGCTGGGGGGTAGGCAGAGTGCAGGATGCAGTTGTCCAGAGTAGACTTCTTCTGGAGGCTGAGAGAGCCCAAGAACCAGCACTCCTTTTCCCCACCCGAGTTTTAAACCAAGTAATAGATAAGACAAAGGAGCCAGGTAACCGAGAACCAAAGCATCACCCCCATTTCCTGAGAAAGCTGATACTGGAGATCAAGAATTACGTGTGCATCTTTCTTGATGCTGAGTTCCAGCATGAGACAAACCAACCACCCACCCCAGTCAGTGCAGGCGTGTGAGTCCCTACAGGGGTGAAGGCCACACAAGTTTAAAAAGATGCTGCTTACAAGGGCACAGACTTTCTGCCTCCACTCCACTGTCATTGTTACGAAATCTGACTTGCCAAATTAAGGCAAGGGAGCTGGGTATTGAGAACAACACACAAACTGTACGCCCTGCCATTATTTTCAAGTTAAGGAATAGTGTCTCCACCTCTGACATGGGAGGCCTTAAATCTCCTGAACCTCGGATTTGTGAACCCAGAAGAAAGGAAAGAAAAGGGCAGGTTATGATAGTAAAGAAAGCTTGGATCCTTTCCTAATGCACTAACACACCCAAGCACGCCTCCCTTGAATCTCTCTCTAACAGCATCAGCCAGGCCATAAAACACATTGGACGCCTTTGGGTCCAAAGAAGCCACTCTTCATCAGCCTTTGGGAATGACCCTTTGAGCCCTTTTGTTCTGATTTATGGCAACTATTTAAGGTAGAGGATTCCTTCTCCCTTCTTTCCTTCCTCCCAGCTCTCTTCCTCCCCCTCCCTTATCTCTTTTCTTCCTTTCTTTCCTCATTAAGGATCAGCGAGCAGGACTAGATGGCTTGGTGCCAGAGAGGCGCCAAGGTGAATTAACACTGATTCCCTTAAGGGAGAATGTAAAACTGCTAATAACTTGTTTGCAAAGGTAAGAAGGGTGGGAAGTGTAGGCCTCCTGCCCCTTGCAAGCTGCGACTTGCCTCCCTGGGAGGAGGGCGTTCTCAGTGCTCCAGGATGTGCTGTGCACCTGCCGGCCGGTGGTTGGCGGAGTCCACGGGTTCTCACTCTCCATTACGACACGTCTGGAAAGAAGCCACGAGACGACATCACCTCTCCTTCCTGGGGTGGCTGGGACTTGTTAGCTCCCGAGTGTTTTCTCTTGTTGTGAGGACCGCGTGGCCGACAGGGCAGGACCTGCCTGGTGGGCAGAGAGCGCCATGGGGTTGCAGGGTGTCAGGATCCCTCGCGGACCCGCCGGAAGAACCACCATCTGCCCGAGCCTCCTCGTGTTCTCAGTCGGCTCCAGGGTCTTAGGTCTGTGGAAGACGATCTCATGCACCCCTTCACTTATTTATTGTCTATCTCCTCCACACAAATGTGAGATCCTGTCCTAGGTGCTCGTTTTACAGAAGAGGACACAGAGTCAGGCACAGAGGGACACAGTGACTTCCCTATATCTCACTGGTAGAGGGGGGTTGAACTTGGACTTCAACCAGCAGCATTTGCATCCCACCAAGCCGGGGGCTTTAATCAAAAGTCACTGTCCGGTGGGTGCCACTGTTGGAGTATTTTATCTGGTCCATTGTTTGTCTGTCCCTACAGAATATCAGCTGCTCCAGGGCCAAGGTTTTTCTCCATGCCCATTGCTGTGGGCCCACCCCCTGGCACAATGACCCGCGTCATACTAGTGTTTAGTGATGGTTATCTGCTGCTCAGAAATGAATGAGCAGGGCTGTGGCCCTCAGACTCTAGGGATAGCTTCCACAGGCCGTGTGCAACCTCAGTGTGTGACAAGGAGACTGTAAAACTAAACTTGTGCCCTCGGGACTCTTGGTCCCATCCCTCCCTTATCCATAAGGCTTTGGGCAGGCTTGCCCAACTCCCAGTTCTGCCGAATGTGTGATGGGACAAGATGAAATGACATCATTTCCTTGGACCGGTGTCTGGCACGCGTAGGTGCCCCATAAATATGAATCCTCCCCGGCTCTTAACCTGCCTCAGTGAGGAGCCACAGTAGAGCCCCTGGAGCTAAGCAGCCCAGGAAAACTTGGCAAGTCCCCTGATATGTGTAATGAGAAGGTGGAAATAATGAGAAGCAAGAAGCAGCGCTGGGGACCCCAGGGAAAGCACCTTTCTGTTCCCCTCCTGCTTTGCCTGGGCTTGGACACCAGCTTCACAAGGGCTCAAGGGCAGAAGGCGGTGTGTGACTCGTGGCAGAAGGGGGCAGCTGACAGCGGGAGCGTTTGCAGGCAGGGTGGAGGCAGGCTGTGGATCCCCCAGACAGTGAGGGGGCGCCTCCCCACACGGATCGGTCAGCAGCCTGTCTCCTTGTCTTCCTGTTCTGAGGCGGGTGCTGTCATGCGACCACGTGAAATAGCCCAGGGCCGGCCAGGCCCTCCCAGGTCCAGTCCTGTGAGCTATCACTAGCTTTGATCTGCAGGGATCCTATTACTGGCTCTGGTCTGCAGCCTCAGGTGGAGTCCTCTGTGATCAGAGTCAAGTCACAGGAGAGTCAGTGACCTGCAGACCTGCAGAGGTAGGACAGGAGCTTGCTGCTGCTGGGTCCCAATGCCTCTGTCAGCTCCCCTACAAGGTCCCCCACTGGGAGACAGTTTGGATCTTAGTGGTTAAAGACATGACCTTGGTGTCAGATCTGGCTTCTTGTCCCATCTCTGTCACTTACTGGTCAGGACAAGTAACATCTGCAAGCTGTTTTCCCACCTGTAAGACAAGCGTACCATCAACTGCTACTTCATGGGACGGCTGGGGATTTAAATGAGATAATCCATGTAATGCATCTGGCACAGCACATAGCAAGTGCTCAATAAATCCTAGCTACTCTCACTGTTCTTGTTGCCTCAGGGGATAAAGCAGTGAACACCACACACCAAAATCCTGCTCTCATGCAGCATACATTCTACAAGGAGGGAAAACCATGGATAAGATTAAAATGCATAGTGTACCTGAGTCACAAGAAGCATCCAGGAAGGAAATAAAGCAAGGGAGGGCATGACAGATGTTGGCTGGGTGGAACCAGCGGTTTCCACAGTCGGCCAGGGAAGGCCTCACTGAGAAGGGAACTTTTGATGAAAAGACCCCAAGGAGGTGAGGAGCTATGTTCTGGTCCAGAGTCAACCTTCACCTGTGAGAAAAGCCAGTCACTGTGTTGCTTTGTGTTGTGACTCCATTTTCTTCTGATTTCTTCGTTCCTTCCATTAAATATTTCTTTTCTAATGAGCCAGGTGCTGACCTTGACATAGACATTGCAAAGGTGAACATGACAGGTGAAGCCCCACGTCTCATAGGATCTCATGTTCCTAAGGGAAAGACAGACAAAAAATAAATGACTAGGTAAATGAGATCATTTTTGATCAGCCTAAGACCTCGGAAGTGAATTGAACGCATAAATGATCACGGGGAGAAGCTTTTTTGATTTTGCTTTTGTTTTTGGTGCTGGGAATGGAACCCAGGACCTTGTGCATTACAAGTAGGCTCTCTACCACTGAGCTGCTGTAGCAGGTGATTTTTTGAACGGGGTAGTCACTACTCCCTACCTGCCTGTGACACTGCCCCACATTGTGGGTCAGGATCAGGACAGTGAGGGATAGCAGCAAGCTAGGCCCAGGCCACTCTCACTAGGAAACCCCCAGCACCATGGAGTATGGGAATCATGGTGGATACGTGGAGAAGTAGAGCCTTCAGGCCCTCCTGCGACCTTTGGGGTTCCCCTCTGGTCCTGCCAAATCTCAATGACATTTGTAGTCTCTAGAGCCAGAGAAGGTGGAGAGTTATTGACTGGCAATGTCACACCACGCCCGCCATTGGCAATTGTCTTCATTTAGCCCTTTATTTTTAGATGCTGTCTGGGGTTCTGTTTCTGTTTTCACGTTTCTCTCCACTCCCTGCGGTGGGAATGCTTTGCTTCTCGTTATTCTCCTCTTGATGGTTACAAACTTCCTTCCCTGCTGAATCTCATCCCTTTGATTTTTCTGCCCAGTGTCCTACCCTTGTTATGGTCGCGTGGTCTGTATTCTCTTTTCCAGTCACAGTGGCTCCCACTGCAGGCCCAGCCACCGCGGCTTCATTAGCAAGCTGTTTACACCACTTCCAGGTCATTAGTACAGATAGTAGCTGAGCGAAGACCCAGCACCCGCCCCTCGCACCCCTGCAGACACCTCCCTGGCGGGTAATTGCTATTTATGGTGCTGCTCTGTTTATCGTCTTTTAGCCAATCATGACTGCTATTCTCTAAACTGACTTTAACAGATTTTTGTTCCAGGGGGTTTCTCACGAAGCAGATATCCACTCTGACACTTAATGCGGCATCCAGGAAAACCGCCTTTGTTGGTGGAATCCGTGTCCAGGTTTGACCTTAGGGAATTTATATCTCAGGACAAGTTAAAATGCTCCTGGCTGCTTCTTGACCCGTGGATGCCACTGCCTGACCGAGTCCACCTGTAGTGGCCTCCTGCTTTATGCTAACTCTGGCCATTATTATTCTGAAGTCCTCTTAATTATGGTCCTTATGGCTTCTAATGTGTTGTTTTTAATACAAAAAAAAAAAAAAAAAAACCTCCTCTTTAAAGAAGAATGAAATTATGGCATTTGCAGGTAAATAGATGAAGCTGGAAAATTTTCAGCTAAGCAGAATAAGCCAATCCCAAGAAACCAAAGACCAAATGTTTTCTCTGATATGTGGATGCTGATTCACAATAGTGGTAGGGGGAGGCTAGGGAAGAATAGAGTTACTTTAGATTAGGTAGAGGGGAGTAAAGGGAGGGGAGGGGCATGGGGGAGGAAGGGTAGTAGAATGAATCAGATATTATTACCCTATGTACATATATAACTATACAACCAGTGGGATTCTACATCATGTACAATCAGAAGAATGAGAAATCATACTCCATCTATTTATCATGTTTCAAAGTGCATTCTAGGGGCTGGGACTATGGCTCAGTGGTAGAGCGCTTATCTTGCATGTGTTGAGGCCCTGGGTTCGATCCTTAGCACCACATAAATAAAATAAAGGTATTGTGTCCACCTACAACTGATAACATTAAAAAAAAAAAAAACAAAGTGCATTCTCTACTGTCATGTATCACTAATTAGAACAAATTTTTAAAAATCAATATGAACATTGAGAACAAGCTTTCCTCCTCTCTTCCCCTTAATATATTTGTACATTTTAGCAATGCCTTATGCTTAACTCCATCAAACACAAAATGTTTCCTGAAGGCCTCCGTCATGTGCCAGACATGCTTAGATACAGTAATACAAAGACATTGCGATCTTCTGCTTCTGGTAGGGTGTGGAAGCACCTAGCCAGCCAGTCCTCTCACAAGTAGCAATTATAAACTCTGGATCAAATTGAAAACCAAATCAGAATACCAAGTACCTAAAGAAACCAAAGTGCAATTGTCAGAATGTTTGTGTCTCTCCAAAATTTATATGTTAAAATCCAATCACCAACGTGATGATGTCAGGTGGGGTCTTTGGGAAGAGCTTAGACCATGGGGAAAGAGCCCCCATGATCAAGCGAGGCCCAAGGGAGCAGCCTTGTTCCCCCACCCTGTGAGGACACACTTGGAAGGGTATCTGTGAACCGGAAGCAGTCCTTCCCCAGGCACTGAATCTGCCCATGCTGCTACCCTCTTGGATTTCCCAGGCTCCAGAATTATAAGGGATAAACTTCTGTTGGTTCAAAGTTCTGAGTTCATGGTATTTTGTTATAGCAACTGAACAGACCAAGAATGAAAAAGAGCAGGAAGATTCTGGAGAGGAATTAACACTTATAAGAAGGAAATAGCACTGGGTAAGTTTTTCTCATTTTCATGACTTCATGACTTTCAGATTTGTGAGTCATGAGGACTCGAGCAGCTGAAATGCAATAAAAAGAAGGAAGGAGATTCCTCATACCTGGAAAGAATCTTAGAGTGGAAAATAATCAGAAAGATAGAACCTAAATCCTGTGTGTTAATATGGCACGAATCTCTGTCTGTCCCTTGAATGATGATGTTAAGCAGACTGCAGGAAGAGCAGCTATGAATGCATAAAATGAACTTGGACTTGAGTTATTGCCCCAAAGACAAAGCTTATAGTTTAAATCCAGCTAGGTAAATTACCTACTAAATCAAATAAACACTCTTTGGAGGAATATAACATAATTCAGAGTCACCACAACATAACATTTACAATGTTCAGGATATGGTTCAATGAAATTATTGAACATATGAGGAAATGGAAAAATGTGATCCATTCTCAATAGAAAAGAATAATCAGTGGACACTGTCCCCAAGGGGACCAAAGATAAGCATGTTAAATAAATCATTAAAATACAATACAAATGATGCCTGAAGTGCACTCACAGTTTTGTACTCAGCACTAGAGTGACACATAGGACAAAATAATCTGCATCTCTGTCTCCAGCAGGAAAAGCTTCTCAGAGGGGTTAGTATTGGATGTGGAGTCTCAGGATCTGAAGAATTAATAAGAGCTCAGTGGGAGAGAAAGAGAGAGGGGGGGGGAGGGAAGAGAGAGAGAGACGAAAGAGGGAGAAAGGTATTTAGGGAAATATATTGAGGGCATGAGGAAGCGTATTTTAGAGAGAAGGAATAACAGAGGTTGCTTTGGGAAATCACAAAAACACAGTTGAAGCCCTCTTACATCAACTGTTTCATCAAAAATATTGGGTAAAGCCGGGCGCGGTGGCGCACGCCTGTAATCCCAGCACTTGGGAGGCTGAGGCAGGAGGATCGTGAGTTCAAAGCCAGCCTCAGCAATGGCGAGGCACTTAGCTACTCAATGAGACCCTGTCTCTAATAAAATTACAAAAAAGGGCTGGGGATGTGGCCCAGTGGTCGAGTGCCCCTGAATTCAATTCCCAGTACCGAAAAAAAATTGGGTAAAGTGAGAAACTACAGAAAATTACATATCCTTTAAACAATTTATTTGAATTTAAAATAGAAATTGTCACACTTTACTATTATTTTGATTTAAAGTCTGCACCTTTTCCTAGACTATGGCCTTCTGATTAGCATTCCATGTTGAATTTCCTTCATAAATGAATCCGTATCACGTTGTACACTATTTCCAGTTTTGAACTTTTAAGTGAGGTGAGATGATAAAGCACTTAAAGGCAACCTCAAACAGAAACTCGACTTGTGAAATCCTTCCACTCCTCCTTTACAGTTGCCTCCTTCAACACCTAACTCCCCAGTATTTGGGGGGACAGTTCATCTAACTGTTTTTTTCAAAGCATTCAACATAGTACTCATAGAAACCTTGTTTCCTCTCTGACTTGGCATATCTGTATGTCATATTCAAACATAAATTAAGTGCACAGCGACGATGACAATGACAGAAGCAGTGGGCTCTGAGGAGGCATACAACTTTGCCCTGTGGGAGAAGTGTACACTTCCATCAGAGAGCCACCAGCCACCAAAGTGCTTGGTGTGCTGTGAATGTCAGTCAGTGTGTGCCCAGAGACAACAGAAAGCCCTGGTCAATAGGGTTAAGTAAGAGCAAATACCTTAAATTTGTATGTTTCATAGTCCAAAATACCTCTTCAGTATTGTCTAACCCATAGCTGCTATCTTAATGTTTTGAATTAATTTCTGGCCAGGAAATAAGGAAATATCAGTAGGGGAGCCATAGTAAAGTAGTCAGATCTAAGGGCACCACAAACATCCCTTATAAATGGGTCCTTATCTAATTCTGTCAAGAACCGGTTATTTCACCCCAGTCCCCTGTGTTCTCGTCAACTTCTTCCTGCAGAGACATCTCTATCCATTGTAATTCTGCTCTAGGTCCCTAATTTCCTGTTTTCAGAGAATAACATTGGTTTGCTATTATAACCATAAGATGAGTTCAGGAAATGCAGTAAACATTAGACAGGCTGAGTGAAGCACTTTCTAAAAACCAATTTGGAAAAGTCATTTAAATTTAGTTGAGACGTTCCATTGAAAAATTGGATGGGAAATTACATGTAGCAACCTTCTCTAGATACCTGATTAAGAAGGTTGGTTGAACAAACCTTTTTAGATACTTCCTTGAGTGTGGCCTAATCCAGAAGTCAGAAACATCTACCGGTTAGGATGGGAATAAAGAAGGAGAAAATATTATTTTTCAGACTGTTAGTGCAACTAAAAGATAATAAGTGAGAGAAGATAAAATTTATGGGAAAAAATTCCAAAAGATGACTAAGGCATAAGAATGATTTATTTATATGCAGATTTGGGACTGACTAGTTTGAACTGATTTGGGTAATCAAGTGGAAAAATGAATAAGAACTAATGGAGAATTAGTGGACTCTTACTGAAAGGACAAAGCTTTTAAATTACCCGTATAGATTTAGTCTTTCCTTTTGATATGATGTTGTGCTTCTCTGATCTTTGTTACTACAGTAATTTGCACTGTAGGTTTAAATAGTGATTAATGAGCACTGTCACTTTTTAGACTTCTGATTTGTGTCATCAACAAATACTCATTGAACACTTACCATGTGCCCCAGCTGGATAAAGAACTGATCATGTATTCATGAAGATGATTACTTGACACAATTTCTTTGAACCATTAGATCATTTAAAGAGAAAAAAAAATAGTTTTACGATATTCTCTGAGGGTCTCAGACTTCCAGAGTTCATAAACTGCTTGATCTCAGGCAGGGGCTAATTCCTACCTACACATACACTGGACTTCCACTTGGAATACAATTGCCTTGTCAGAATCTATTTCCCAGCTGCTGTAGCACGTGAAAAACACAACAAATGCCTCTATTTGGACCCTTTATTTGAGAGCAAGGAGGGACCAAGTCAAGTGCATCTTTTTAGAACTATGAAAATATCATTTTAAAATGCAGGTCAATATTTTTAAAAAATATTTATTTATTTGTTTTAGTTGTGCACAATGCCTTTATTTTTACATGGTGCTGAGGGTCGAACCCGGGCCGCGCACGTGCTAGGCGAGCGCTGTACCACTGAGCCACAACCCCAGCCCCTGGTCAATATTTTTTACAGTATTACACGATCCAATATTTGGACCATTGTTTTTGCATTAAATATCTTTTTTAAAAAAAATTTTTAGTTGTGGTTGGATCTTTATTTTGTTCATTTATTTATATGTGGTGCTGATAATCAAACCCAGTGCCTCACAGTTGCAAGGCAAGTGCTTTACCACTGAGCCACAACCCCAGCCCTACATTAAATATCTTTTTAAAGTCTTCAGTTTGTTAGCTACCGTCAGACTTTATCTTACCTATCCACATTTAAGACACTTGGCCATTCCTTTCTTCCTAAAAGATCCCCATTCTTCATTTTCTTTCACTCACACTCCCTTGGGTTTTTATTTTGTGGCATTATTAAGGTATCTTCTCAATATCATAAAATATACCTATGTCGAATGTCCAGCTCAGTGTTTTTTAGTAACTTTACCACCTGTTGTAAACTCATCATGAATCCACTTTAGAATATTTTCATCCTCTCCATTAGATCCTTCAGGCCCATTTGCTGTGGATCCCCTTTCTCACCCACGGCCCCGTGTAGATTTTTCCTCCGACTTCCCTGGCTGCTTCCACACTCGCTTGCAGGTTCATGTTCTGCTCCCGAAACATTAACTATTTAAATTTATCGAGATTCTACTTGGATCCTCCCCTCGCTTTCTATTCCTTCCTTGGAGAATTTCCTTATGGCTGTGGCTCCTGCTACTACCTAGCAGCAGGTAGCTCTCCATGTGGTCCCATCTATACATCCAAAATATCTCCTGGATACCTCGTTGACAGATGTGGAAACGTATTCCAAAGCCAAACTCGTGGCTTTTACCCCAGCTATGGTTCTTGATCTTTGTAAAGAGAACAATTATACATTCACTCTCCAGAGCTGAAAATTTTACTCATCCTCGACAAGTCCACCCCTTTGTCATCCTCATAATGAATCCATCAGTGGATCTCTTCAGTGTTTTATATTCTAAGCATCTCCTACATACATCTTCTAATCCTCATCACTGCTACCTTTTACCTGGTGCAGGAGCCCTGTTTGGAGAGATGGCTATTGATTGCGGTTGACTTCGGGCCATGGAGTTTTGGACATTGCCGCCTTCCATAGTCTCATGAGACTTGGCCCGGGATCTCGAGAGACTTGGGCCGAGCGCGGAGCGGGTCGGGGCCATTTTGGTTGTTGGTTGTTTGCTGGTGTGTGGTACGTGTTAGAGTTGTTAGAGCCAGAGAGAGACACTGACAGAATAAAGATCCTGTTTGTTTCCAGTCTGCCTCTGAACTTATTCCCGCGGCTTTGCTGCTCCAAGTGGCCATCGCTTCAGGAGGCGACAACCTGGGCCAGGATTCCACTCTCTCTCACCTGAAGCAGGCAATGATAGCCTCTAGTTTGAGTCCTCATTTTCTCTCTTCCTTTTCTAATCAATTCTTCATATTGTGAGCAAGGTGAACTAACTAAAAAAATAAAATCTAATAAACAATCTATCATAAATTTCTATTTTTTAAATATTTATTTATTTGCTTTAGTTGTACACAATGCGTTTACATGGTGCTGAGGATCGAACCCAGGCTGCACATGTGCTAGGCAAGCGCTCTACCGCTGAGCCACAACCCCAGCCCCATAAATTTCTATTTATAAGATAAATTAATTAACACAATCATTATATACCACTCCCCTGCCCTTTCTTCTCCAGCCATATAACCCTTCTTTAATTTTCTTGAAAGCAAATATGTTTCTTCTCATCATGGGGCCATTGCATATTTGTTCTCTCTGCTTATAACTCCTCCTTGACACACATACTTGCACCTGGTTAAACTACTACCAAGCCACAGTTCCCCATGGAAACCCACCCACCCACTCAGAGTAGGCCAAGTCATCAGGTTATATGTTCTCCTAGCCTTCTATACTTGCCCTTTATAAAACGTACTAGAGCTGGGCATGGTGGCACACACCTTGATACCAGTAACTTGGAGACTGAGGTAGGAGGAGCGTAAGTTCAAGACCAGCATGGGCAATCTAGCAAGACTTGGTCGAAAATAAAACATAAAATAAAGGTCTGGAGACGTAGCTCAGTGGTAGAGTGTCCCTGGGTTAGATTCCCAGTACTGAAAATAAAATAAAATAATAAAACTCACCAGAGTCTGTAATTATATGTTATTGATTACTCTTGGATTATTATCCATCTTCTCTACCATGCTGTAAACCCCAGGAAGACAATAACCATACTTTTGTCCATCTAAGAGCTAACGTGACATACAGGAGATTTTCATAATTGTAGAATTAATAAATGAATAAAATGAACCATACCAATAAAACCAAGCCAAACACAATGACTAAGATCTGGAAATTGCTTACTCTGTATAGTTTTTCTTTGTCCCCTCATTTCTCTAAAATGGCTTCATTTCACATATAATGTACTTTTACCTGGAGAGGAGAGCTCAGTTGAAATTGAGGGGCTATGTCTTGACTCAGGCATATTATGGAATCCAGCTCTTATTACTTTTCTGAGAATATGTCTTCAGACCGGCCATGTCTTTATTTCTGAAATGACGTAACTTCTCCCACTCCATAAGAGTGAAACAGGGCTAGTCTGCCACATGTACCACCACAGGGGAAGACACTCTGCACCTGGCCTGCCAGGGAACTTTTGCTGATTTCTGTGATGTCATTGACCATTGTGGAGAGGAATTCAACCTCCCAACCCCATAGTCCTAAAAACGGTGGTAGGAAGAGACAGACAAGGTTGCTCTTCAGAGCTGGGCCTGTTGGTCACACCATGTCATTAGAGCTGAGGGACAGCTGCCTCCAAGACTTTCTTTTCTCTCCTTAACTGAAAATATGAGTTGCCCTTGCCTCTGCCCAACTTCTACAACTTCATGGTTATTTCCCTATTTTAAAATATTCTCAACCAGAAGAGATGGCTATTTGGGATATGGAGAGATCAGGAGAAGTTCAATTTCGATTCCCAAGGCTAAATTGCCACTTCTGTCGTCAACTCTAATCTGCCACAAGAACCAGGCAGAGGGTTTCAACCTGTATTTGTAAAGATTTCCATCAGGCAGCAAATCCCATTAAAAAGAAACACAGGCTAGGGAATCTGACCGAGAGTAAATGTTATTCGCGACTGTTTACCAACAGTTTCACATGCCTTTGCGGATTCTTTCATAAACAGTTTTCAAGGCAGTGTTTATGCAAAGGATTAGGGAAAGGGCAAAAGTCTCAAGGGAGAGAGAGCTCACAAAAGCACGTGTCTCTCCAAGCATTAAATTGTCAACAAAATTAAAACTTTGCTCCACCCTAGGGCCTGGCTTCCCAGCCAACGTTAGACACCCACGTGTGCTGGCAAAGATAAAGTCAACAACAAAAGCACACATGTCACATCTCCTGCACTGTGACAGGGCCACCGCCACTCGGGCGAGGCAACCCAAGCCCGCTGGAAATCCTCACAGCAAACAGGCCGAGGAGTCCTTCTCTTGTTGTGTGGCTGATGGCTGGGTACAGGACGTTGCTTCTGAAAGCAATGATAGCACAGCCAGCAAGGGCCCCAACTGTTTGTCAAGTGTCTAATGATTAACAGAAGCCCTAGCCTCAGCCTTTGGGCTGCCACTCAGGGAAGTCTGTTTAGTAAACAGTCAACCACCAATATCTGGAGCAGGTTGAACAGATGGCTCCGGGGTTCAGGTCAACTGTGTTTCCCTCAATTTCACACAGCTTTGGGTAATGAAGGCCATAAAATTCAAGAAAAGTATAAACATAAACACCCTCACTACCACCTCACCCATGTACAGGGGCTCCTATCCCTAGGTGCTAGAATCCAAGAAAGAAGTCAGATGAGAGAGAAAGGGAGCATCTGGGAGCGGTGGATTCTAATTCATTAGAAGTCATCCACAGGTGATTGAAGATTAAGAAAGAGGAAATGAAATCTCCATCAACTTCTCTGCATACAGCACCGAAAGGCACACACATACACAGGAAGAGTGAGTCACGAAGATCAGCCAGTGGCTCAGAAATCTGTAGGCAGAACCACCAATTTCAAGTTTTTATGAAAATCCTTGTGATAAAGTCATAAATGGAACACTCAGGCTGCCCAGCACAGAGCTTCTCCATCACGCTCCATTCCAGAAAAAAGGTTGCAGTCTGAGTTACGAACATCACAGGTTTGATATGATTATGAATATCTGCTGCATAATGCAGAACAGGAATTTTTCTTGCCAATCGCGGCCCTGCCCTGATTATTAATGACCCTCTCTTTGCATTTGTGAAATGGGTACACAGGCCTGACCTTGTGTATTTCCAACCATGTTGCTAAGATAAATGAAACATGTCTTCTAGCTAGAAGGTATCCTAAGATCATGTTCTTAGGTCCTGATCTCCTCCATACAAATGCTATGTCAAGCTTTGAAAGAGAAAAAACAGATACAACCCTCACTCCAAAATGAGAAACTTCTGCATACATCAGAAGCACAAAGCAGGAGATATAAAAGAAATACACATGAAACTAATATAAAGCTCCACACCCAGGGAAGAGGGAAGGAAGTCACAGCCTGCTGCTGCCCACTAGAGTGAGTGGCAGGATAGACACTGTCCTCAGCATCTCCAAAACACAGGCCCCCACGTTTCCAGTAGGAGAGTGTTCTGCATTGAGAACCCAGCAGACCTTATTGAGATAACCACATAACCCAGGGAGAGGGGAAAACAAACTAAAAAGAAATGAAGTCCTTTTGCTTACAACAAATCAAAACTACAAATCAAAATTCTAAAACATAAAAGAAAAATTTAATCTGGGGAAAGTTACCCAGCAATATAAAACTCAGGCAACCAAAGCACTCCTGAAAGTAAGTATCAGCTTTTTATAATTAATAACAAGTATTTTAATAGTAGTCATGCAACTATCACTATGATTTCACAGACACTTATTATTCAAATGGACCAGCCTGAAGGGATTCTATTAGTACGTTCAAATACCTCTAAGATATAGAGGATTGACTACCAAAAAAAGAACAATAGGTCATAAGACATACAGGAAGAAATAGTTAGAAGGTGGGCCGGGCATGTAGTTCAGTGGTAGAGAATTTGCCTAGTAGGTACAAGGTCCTAGGTTTGATCCTCAGCACTGCAAAAAAAAAAAAAAACCAAACAAACAAACAAAACAAAACAAAACACACACACACACACACACACACACACACACACACACAAACAAAACAAAAGTTAGTAATGAAAAGGAAAAGGAAGAGAAACAGGAAGAAGAAGATGTAGATTTAAAACATCAGTTATGGACTAATGAGAGAATCTAGTGCGAAATCTGGGGGGCCCAACATGAGGAGGCCTCCACACTCTCATGGGTTTTGTCTCCAGGAACTGTACCAGGTCATCACAGCCATGATCTGAGAAAGATGGCTTCGTGGCGCTGTCAGGAGCAAGGAAGAATAACCCTTTTGAAATATTTCCAGACCTTTCTCACAGAAAGGCCCACTTTCCAGGAAAGACTTCACCAGAGTCTGCCCAGCTATGGGGGAGAATTTCTCCACTTTCCCCTTTTGTAGCTCTCATGTTTCACTAAGAGATGGGAAAGCTGAGGGACACTGTGAAGAGCCTGCCCAGAGACCCAGGCCTGCTAAAAGACTGCTTTTGTGTTGTGTGTGTGTGTGTGTGTGTGTGTGTGTGTGTGTGGTGCTGGGGATTGAACCCAGGGACTTGTGCATGTGAGACAAGCACTCTACCAACTCAGCTATATCCCCAGCCCCACTGACTGCTTAACTTTTAAGGATATAGAACACCCCCCCCACACACACACACACACACCAATGGGGCTCTAGAATAAAATGTGGATTATAGCTGAAGGAGCTATAAGATGCACACTCCATCTGAGGAGAAGTACTTCCCCAAAGTCAACGGGGAAGATAAGAACAAGAATACTTTGAAACCTCTAGCTATAGCTACAGAAAACATTCAACATAGCCCCATGTAACTAGATTAATATAAATGTAACACTAAAGGCCTGTTTACCTTAGTTCCTATTACCTGATACAGTGTTTATCTTTCAATAACAACAACCAAAAAAAAAAATTTCAAGGTGTGTTAAGGGCAAGTAAAAACACAGCCTGAAGAAACAAAGGCAATTAGAAACTAGACATAGGTATGACCCAAAGACTGGAATTTTCAGACACACTTTTTTTTTCAGTACTGGGGATTGAACCCAGGGGTGCACTACCATTGAGCTACACCCCCAGCTTTTTTACTTTATTTTGAGACTCGCCCTCACTAAGTTTGAGACTGGCCTCAAACTTGTGATCCTCCTTCCTCAGCCTCCTGAGTAGCTGAAATTACACCTGAGTGCACCACAGCACCTGGTCAGACAGACAATTTAAAATAACCTTGATTATTATGTTAAAGGTTCTAATAAAAAAAGTAAAACATGTAAGGACATATGGATGATATAAGTAGAGATGTGAAAGAATCAAAAGGAAGTGCTGGAAATTAAAATCAAAAGCACTGTAACAGAAATGAAGAATGCCTCTGATGGGCTTATCAACAGATTGGACAAGGCCAAGGAGAGAATCTGTATAGGAGGATTAGAGGAACACTAGAATGGCCAATGGGGAAGGAGGGGAAAGGAGGGGGCAAAAGGGTGAAGAAGAAGAAAAAAAAGATGGTAGAATGAGATGGATATCATTACCCTTACCCTAAGTGCATGTATGAAGTCATGAATGGTGTGAATATACTTTGTATACAACCAGAGATATGTAAAAATGTGCTCTATAAGTATAATATGAAATGTAATACATTCTGCTGTCATTTCTAACAACTTAGAATAAAAAATAAATTAAAAAATAAAAAGACAACCTAATAAAAAATGGAAAAAAAAAATAGAAACTTCCCAAATCAAAATGCAAAGAGAAAAAGAAGGGAGATAGAGTTGGCAAATAGAACATCAAGAACAGAGACAGGGCTGGGGCTGTAGCTCAGTGGTAAAGCGTTGCCTTGCATGTGTGAGGCACTGGGTTCAATCCTCAGCACCACATAAAAACAAATAAAGATACTGTGTGTTCATCTACAACTAAATAAATATGTTAAAAAAAAAAGACAATTGTGAAAGGAATAACATGTGTAATGGGAATACAAATTCCAAAAAAAAGAAAGAAGAAGAAAAAGAAAACGGAGGAAAAGAATATTTGATATAATAATGGACAAGAACTTTCTAAAATTAACAATGCCAAATCATAGATCTAAGAAACTCAGAATACCAAACAGGGAAACTGCCAAAAATCAACACTCAGGCATTATATATTCAAAGTGCAGAGAAAAAAGAAATCAAAGACAAAAAGAAAACCTTGAAAGAAGCAGCAGGGGAAGAAATGCAGTACTCACAGAGAACAAGACAGGAACTACAGCAGACTTCTCTGCAGATGATGTTATGGGTTGAATTTTGTTCCCCCAAAATTCATAGGCTGAAATGAAAAAATGTTCAACATGGCTGGCAATTAGAGAGATGCAAATCAAAACTACTCTAAGATTTCATTTCACTGCAGTCAGAATGGCAGCTATCAAGAACACAAACAACAATAAATGTTGGAGAGGATGTGGGGAAAAAGGCACACTCATACATTGCTGGTGGGATTGCAAAATGGTGCAACTGTTATGGAAAACAGTATAGAGATTTCTTGGAAAACTGGGAATGGAACCAACCTATGACCCAGCCATCCCACTCCTGGGTCTATTCCCAAAGGACTTAAAAACAGCATATTGCAGTGACACAGCCACTTCAATGTTTATAGCAGCACAATTCACAATAGCTAGGTTGTGGAACCAACCTAGATGTCCCTCAGTAGATGAGTGGATAAAGAAAATGTGGTATATATATATATATATATATATATACACAATGGAATTTTACTCAGCAATAAAAGAGAATAAAATAATGGCATTCGCAGGTAAATGGATGAAGTTGGAGAATATAATGCTAAGTGAAATTAGTCAATCTCAAAAATCCAAATACCAAATGTTTTCTCTGATATAAGGAGGCTGGTTCACAGTGTTGTTGGATCGGGGTACATAGGAGGATTAGAGGAACACTAGAATGGTCAAAGGGAAGAGAGAGGAAGGGAAGGAGCAAGGGGGGGGGGAGGAGGGGAAAGAAAAGGTAGTTGAATGAGATGGATATCATTTATCCTAAATGCATGATTGAAGACCTGGATGGTACGAATATACTTTGTATACAAACAGTTGTATGTAAAAAGATGCTCTATATGTGCATTATGAATTGTAATACATATTACTATTATAAATACAAAAAATAAAAAATAGATAAAATAAGTAAAAAAATTCATAGGCTGAAGCCAAATGTGACTGTGTTTGTAGATGGGGCCTTGGAGGAGATGATTAAGGTTAAGTAAGGTCATCTGAGGGGGACCCCCATGTGCCCAATAGGACTAATGTCATCATAGGAAGAAAAGCATACAGCATAGAAAAAAGCAGTGTGAGGGCACAGTGAGAAGGCAGCCATCTGCAAGCCAAGGAAGAAGACAGAAATCAACCCTGCCAACACCTGATCTTGGAAGTAAGGAAATAATAGGTTCTAAATGCCACATGTTATATCTATAAATTAGAATTAAGTTCCATAGAAAACCCAAAAGAACAGGAGTGACATTAACAAAGAACACTTTCTTTCTTTCTTTTTTTTTTTTTTTTTTTTTTGGTACCAGGGATTGAACTCAGGGGCAGTCAACCACTGAGCCACATCCCCAGCCCTTTTTGTATTTTATTTAGAGACAGGGTCTCACTGAGTTACTAAGTGCCTCGCCATTGCTGAGGCTGGCTTTGAACTCGCGATTCTGCTGCCTCAGCCTCCCAAGTGCTGGGATTACAGGCGTGCGCCACTGCGCCCGGCTCACAGAACACTTTTTATCTCGTCATACTGAAGTCACATGCAGAGGTGTCTTGGTGGCCTTCTGCCTTACTCCTTCAGGATCTACATTTCAGATCCATGGGCCCTGGGATGTGTTTCTTGGGTCACAGCCCAAGAGGGCATTTCAGCCATTGCATCCAAACTCCAGGCAGCAGGAGAGAGGAGGAGTTGAAGCAGCAGTGAAGGGCACACTTGAGCAGTGGACTGAGGAGGCATCTGGAGCAGCGTCACCCACTGACTGGCTAGAGCTGGGTGGCACAGCCACACCTAGAGGATGGGAAAGTGGCCTTCATTTGGGAGCCATGTGCCCAGCAAAAAATTATTTGTGTATGGAAGAAACAGGTAATGCATACCGGCGGATGAGTAGCAATTTCCGTCATACTGTGTGTGAGCATATGAAAATAGTTGGAGGGTTTTGTTAGTTCAACACATTTGAACTTCAAGAATCATAGCTATAGCAGTATTTAAAGCAGCAAAAGCAAACAACTAAAAAGAACCAATAAAATAAAATTTTTAAAAAATGTTTTAAAAAAGCTAAGCCAGATATAGTGGCACACACCTGCAATCCCAGCCACTTCGGAGGCTGAGGCAGGAGGATTCCAAGTTCAAAGCCAACCTCAGCAACTAAGGGAGGCCCTAAACAACTCAGCAAGACCCTGTCTCTAAAAATAAAAAGGGCTGGGATGTGGCTCAGTGGTTAAGTGCCCCTAGGTTTAATCCCTGGTACCAATAAATAAATAAAAAATTTAAAAAGCCAACAACGACAAAAAGAAACTAAGATCTGGCAGAATTTGGGCGACTGTGGATACTTCGTTTTTGTAATAGTGCAGCTGCTCCCAGATTCTTAGAGTAGGGGTTTTCATGGATGGATTTTTATTATTTTATCTTATTTTTTTGGTACCAGGGATTGAACTCAGGGGCACATGACCACTGGGCCACATCCTCAGCCCTTTTTTGTATTTTATTAGAGACAGGGTCTAAGTGCCTCGCCATTGCTGAGGCTGGTTTTGAACTCACGATCCTCCAGCCTCAGCCTCCCAAGTGCTGGGATTACAGGTAAGCACCACCACGCCCGGAACTTCATAGATGGATTTTGGGGGATACATCAACTTCCAAAGTCATATGCAAACTTTGGAGGTTCTGTGCAGTCTCCTGGGAAATGGTTCAGAGTCTGATAGATTCTCAAAGGTATCTGTAACCTCCCCCCCATCCAGTGGGTCAAAATTAATTTTTAAAATGAATTTAGGTTAATCTTAAGAATTCCACTTAAAAATGTTCACACCCCCTTGAAGATGAAAAGCAAATTTGTCCAACCAAGTTCTATAGTACACAAGCTGCCCATAATTAGATGATGTAGTTTGTGTTAATAATGGGAAAATTTGCCCTACAGGCTTCTGGTTTTCACCTCTCATCCAGAACCTAAACTTCTCTAGTGAGAGTGATCTTTTTATATGTTGCTCTCTGAGTAAATGGTGTTGCCTTTTAAGATGGAACTTTGTGGGGCTGGGGCTGGGGCTCAGTGGTTTGTGTGAGTACCTGGGTTCAATCCTCAGTACCACATAAATAAAATAAAGGTATGTGTCCACCTACAACTGAAAAAAAAAAAAAAATATATATATATATAGGACTTTGTATCCTTAGACATCTTTCTGTGGTGTCAAGCAGAACTCCTTGCCCATAGTAGGCATCCTACTGATTGCTGGATATCTGTTTTAATTATTCCCTAGTAACTACCTATCTATCTTGGCCCTGTTTATTTCGTGACCTAGAAGGGAGTCCATTTAATGATAAAAAGCTATTATTGTTCTTTTAACATTTAACTTTGCTGCTTCCTAATCTTTCTCTGAAATTAGATTGTAGATACAGTATCCTCCTCTTCATAGAAGTGATAATGAGCTTGAGCTTTAGATATGTTAATCACACAGTTTTGGATAATAAGCCCACAGCACAGGTTGATAGAAGTCAAATTTCTTTATTCCCTCTCCTGGTCTTACCTACTGAACCACACCTTTTCTTGCAGAGGGTGAAGGGCAAGACTTATCACTCATGCTGTTTAGATAGCACACCCTGGCTTCACACCCGAGCCAGCTTCCCCCAAGCCCTCTTCTGCCCCAGTGAGTTAGCTGGGGAATAAGAGGAAGAGGCTTTCACCAACAATATCCAACTGCAGAGAACCTCAGACTTCCAAGGGCTCAGCATATCCTAAGGCTTCACCTGGAGCAGACTCAATAGTTCTCATTAATTCTTTTTGCCAAATACACAAATAATGATAAAACTTGCTGACATTATTGAGTTGTTTTTATTATGGTTGCTTTTAAAGAACACCTAATATGTGTCATAAATGCAATTCTCCATGTGACCCAAGGGTTTTGTTTGTTTTTATTTGTCCTTTTTAGGTATTCATGACAGTAGAGTGTATCTTGACTTATTATACATATATGGAGTATAACTTATTCTAATTAGGATCTCATTCTTGTGGCCCCAAGGGTTTTGCGTTGCTGTTTATCCCATCCCCATTTTATAGATGAGGAAACTAAAGCGCAAAAAGGTAACATAACTCAGCAATCATCATACAATGAGTAGGTGAGGGAGGCAGATTCCAAATCCAGGCAGTCTGGCTCCAGAGCCAAAATTCTCAGCATCTAATTCTAATGTACCCAATATAGGCAACAAAAAGTCAACTTCCTGGATTAATGTCTTAAGATTTTTCAGGATGGTGTTGTGGTTAAAAGCACATTCTGGAATCAGGCAGAGGTCTATTTTAATTTCTGGTCCACCAGTACTAACTCAGGTAAATTATTTAAAACTGATTCCATGAATCATTTAAACCCTCTGAGCCATCTCATCTCTGCAAAGTATCCATCCAGGTACCTCTTTTGCAGGATTTCTATGTGGATTAAGTGTACATTACTTTACATCACACCTGGCCCAAAGCACATACTCAATATACACACATACACACAAATGGAGACACAGGCAGGTAAATGAGCCAGCTGAGACTCCATCTGGATTACCTGACTCCTATCCAATCACATTTTAAAGAAAATACGACTATAGAGACCATTGCTGAATCAAAAGACCTGAGGAGCTAAGGGAGAAACAGAGCAGGAAAAAGTTGGGTTCTAGAATCTAAGTTTGGCACATGGGACTTGCTGTTTAATACCATCACCCGGTGCACTAGCATGGACTGAGCTCTAGGTTGGCTTTGAAATATGGCCCTTGGAATGTGCAGGTCTAATTCTCAAGGCCCAAAATGTTTTGCAAAAGAGCCAGAGTATAGAGGGATGCAAATGACCCCCAGAGGTGACTTCCTGCTCCCAACCAAGGGGAGGAAAAGGGAAAGCTTAAACTGTGTAGTCTAACAAACTGGGAGGGAGGGAGATCTGTCAGCGGTAATGACTGTTGTCTAGTTCATTAGGAAGACAAAGCTCAACTCCAGACAAAGAATATTTGGAAAATTAAATGAACCTTTGCTCATTAGATCTCTTTAATGACTCAAGACAAAATTAAAAAGATGCAGGCATCAAAGGTACTAGTGCCTAGTAATACACATATTGATTATAGAATGCACTGGTAATTGAAGGAAAAAGAGGGTATCTCAGAGAAGACCCTGGGGTTACAAAGATATTTTAGAAATAAGGCATTAAAAATTTACAAGAAGTAACAGAGTAAAAAAAAAAAAAAATACAAGATCACTGCAGAGGTCTTTGTTCACAAGTTTATGGAAAGAAAACAAAAGTGGAAGTGGAAAATTAAGTCAGATGCTTCTAAATTACCGTTTCTGATTCTTCCTGAGAGCCTAGAAAAGCTCATACATGCATTCACTAGGTTTGAATTGTTGAAGGATCACTGCAAAACCGTGTGGAGTAATTAATATGGCAGAAACTCATCAACTTGTCTCCAAAAGGTCAAATGCATGATGCACAGAATACAATTAGGAGGTCAAACTGTCCTGTCAACTTTTACATCATTAGCCGTTTATAGGGGTCAATACCTTTCAAGGATACGGGCCCAAGAGTGAAATTTCTAAGCAGCTGGCAGAATTATTGAACCTTTATGCATTTTCTTTAATCATCTACCACGAACACATTTTAAAACCCCGCTAAAACACTCAAATAAGTAATAACATCTTAAACCAACAGTGAGGAATAGATTAGGGTTCATTTTCCAGTTAGTAATAAGTGAAAGAAACAAACATAAGAGGCAAATTGAAATCTTTGGTTCCATTCTGTCCACATCAAAGTGCAACCAATAAGATAAAGCACAGATTTCTGAACTCTGTCCCACCAAATAATGTCAGACCTTTGGTGGCGAAAAAAAACTGTCACTTTCACAATGAAGCAATTTGTAAGATGAGAGGATGGAAGAGAAATGGACCAACTGAGACTTTGTTACGATGATCTAAGTTTAGAAAATTATTAAATTAAATTAGTAAGTATATATTAATTATCCAAGCAGAATTTCTTCAAAGAAGTAAAATCTCTGCAGTGCATACTTTGGTACGTATGTGTGTCAGGATATCTGCTCACGAAGTTGGGGGACATGGCTGGAAAGAGAAGACTAGCTCAAGCATATAAGATTTTGGAGGACGGTGGATAAAAAAGAAAGAACGAAGAAGGGTCTCTTGTTATAATCTGTATTTGTTTAACCAAAGGGCTTAAAGACCAACCACGACTCCCTTGTTAATACTAGATAATTCTATTATAAATATATATACATATATTTGTCCACATGTGCAAGTTTATATGCACATTATTGATCATTAATTATGTGTTAGATATAGCGTGTTTTTTGTTTTTTCTTCTTGTGGTGCTAGGGATCAAACCCAGGCCTTTGTGCATGCTAGGCAAGTGCTCTGAACTATGGCCTGGGTCCTTACTTTGGTCTCTTTATGTCCCAGTTGACTGTGACATCACTGCCATCTCTAACTTGTCTACAAGACTCCTTCAGATTTCCCCACCTCTCCTGCCTCTGGTGGTGCTTCATCTAGACTACTAAAAGAAAACAAACAAAACAAGGGACAAGAAAACATAACCCATCTTCAGTTATTGCATTAAAACATGGGCCTTCCGATGTTGTGGTGCCTCCCTTGACCTTCTTTCTTACATTTACGTTGCTCTTTGCTTTTGAGTGTGCTCTTTGTTTTGGTAGGAGCTGAATTCCACAGGCTCCCCTGGACCCGTTACCAGAGGACCCATTTTGAGTCTCTGGGTATCCCTGAGACCCTTGCGGTACATCCAGTTCTGACTCATAAAACACAATGAGGAATTTACAACTCTGATTTCTGCCAGAGGCATAAAATTAGCCACCTAATTCCAAGTTATTTTTTTTTCTTCCTGATTACTTCTTTATTAAACGACTCGCGTCACAGCAGGAGGGGATGCTGATGTTATTGTACCTCAGTAGAAAGAAACTTAATGAGATAGCTGTTGAGTGTCTTCCTCTGTCCCTTCTCCCTGCGCTGGGCTGACAGAGGCTACTCCTGGGGTCTGCACCCATAGGCTACCTGTCACCCTCTGGTTGAGTTTAGTCAATGGGAAGGAGGAGAACTGACGCTGGAGTACCTGTTCCCCTGGTTTTCTGTGTAAGGTCCATCGTGGGTGTCTCCGTGCCTCCATGAAGTCACAAGTAGCAGCTCTTAACTGACAGCCTCTCTGGTTCTCATAACTTTAAATCTACAAACAATGGCTCCCTGCTGGGGCCAGCCCCGAGGTAGCTACCATCCATTGTGTTTCCCTAAATCCTGTCTCCATCTTTTTAATTGGTTCCCTTATTAAACGCCCCTAAATGCCCATTTTGCATGTTACATGTTTCCTGCTTCTTGCGCTCTATGCATATAGATGGGCACGCACGTGACTTGAGATTTTCCTTGGCGACACTGCAGTGAAAATGATTGCCTGCTTAATCAAGTGACATTGTGAGAGATTAAGTCCTACCTGTGCACTGCGTCGCCTGTGGTTTCATCACCACCAGCTCCCTCTCATTTGGGAAGAAAAAATTCAAATGTGTGCCTCAGGTTGTCGTGCAGATGAAATGATACCTGACTGGCTCTGGAATACAGTTACTCTGGCATATTGGCCCACAAAAGCCATCTGAGCTCTCAGTATAACTCCATTAAAAAGCAAAATCAAAGGGGCTGGGGTGTAGCTCAGTGGTAGAACGCTTGTCCAGCATGCCCAAGGCCCTGGGTTTGGTCCTCAAAACCACAAAAATAAATATATAAATAACTACAAAATATAAATTATACAAGTAACAAACAAATATGATTCATATAATTTATAATATAATTCATAATTTATAAAATATAAATAACAAACAAAATGTAACCTTGACCCTGGGGACATAAGTATGAGCATCCCCTAAAGTCGCCTGGAAAGATGTTGCAGAGATCATCCAGATTCTCTGGCTTTTCAACTGTTTTCTTAAGCCCTATGTATATGCCCTGCCTATTATGGTTTGGATATGGGTTCCCTCCAAAAACCTCTGATAGTGTAGAAACATTGATTCGATCATGAGACGTGTCACTTAATCAGTCCATCCTAGTCTGATGGACTGACTGGGTGGTGACTGTGGGCAGGTGGGGCATGGCTGGAGGAGGTGGGGTCTTGGGGGCAAACCCTGGCAAGGTGGTCCTTCCCTGCAGTTCCTGTCTCCCCACTTCCTGACCCCCATGTGAGCTAAGCAGTTTTCTTCCTGGGTTCTTCCCCCATATTGTTCTGTCTCACTTGGGCCCAGAGCAATGAAGTCGGTTCTCTGGACTGAGACCTCTGAAACTGTGAGCCCCAAATAACCTTTTTCCTTCCCTAAGTTGTTTTTATCAGACATTTGGTTCACAGCAATGAAAAATCTGACTAAAATAACTCCGGAAGATGGGAGTACTTCCTCGTAGTTATTAATTTACCTAAGGTCAAGCCTAAAGTGTGTCAAAACCATCCAGGAGGCCAATCCAACCCCTTGTTTGCCTTCAAGAAGCAAAGCCAGACTACTTCTGGCAGAACCCAGGCCCTAGGTATGGTAGTCAGTGCTCAGTGTCACAGGCCAACCAAGCCTTCTGCATTTCCTGTGACCCAGGGGGCACAAATCCTGGAAAGAAGCAAAACAACAGTTTTGGTCTTGGTTGTTTTATGTATTTATTCTTTTTAATAAGCTGTGTATGAAACAAAATTTGTTGAAACATTAACATTTATATAGCACTTCACAATATATTTTACATACACTCTATGTTAGAACATTTAAACAGAGGAAGAGGCTGGATGGCACACACCTGTAATCCCAGTGATGGGAGGCTGAGGCAGGAGGATCACAAGCTCAAGGCCAGCCTAGGCAACTTACTGAGACCTTGTCTTAAACAAACAAAAAAGTGGAGTGTCCCTGGGTTCAATCCCTATTACTGAAAACGATTAAAAAATAAGTAAGCAAACAGAAGAAGAATCAAGACTGAATTCCATTTGCCCTTATTCCAAGTCCTGGACTTTCCCCATCATATCAAGTTGCCTTACTCGTACATGGGCAACACTTAAGTGTGTAGAGGAACATAACTATCTAGATAGGCTTGTATAATCTCCATCTTTATGAACCTTCAAGAAGACAATATATCTAGCTGATAAACTCTAGATAGGGCAAAGGGGTGGGAGGGGAAGGAAGGGGGCATGGGGGTAGAAAAGACGGTGGAATGAGATGGACATCATTACCCTAAGTACATGTATGAAGACACGAATGGTGTGAAAATATTTTGTATACAACCAGAGATATGAAAAATTATGCTCTTTATGTGTAATACGAATTGTAAGGCATTCTGCTGTCACATATAACAGATTAGAATAAAAAATTTAAAAAAGATATTTAAACAAACAACAGAAAAGAAACTCAAAATGAACCTAGGGCCTCCCTCATGCTAGGCAAGGGCCGAACCACTGAGCTACATCCTCAGACCCCCTTTAATTTTATTTTGAGACAAGGTGTAGCCATGTTGTCCAGGTTAGCCTCTAACTTATGATCCTCTACCTCAGCCAGATATAGTCTCTATATCAAGCTGAGATTCTAGGTGCGTGCCACCATGTCCAGCTAGATACATTCTCTTCTTGAAGGTGTGTTCTATCTTGTACATGCAGATCAAGAAGATACGATGCTCGAAAGTAGGAAAAGTTGGCCTGCATATCGGGCAGCCCCAGCTCCTAACCATCTTGTATTTGACTTGAAGCTAGTCACTTAGCATCTCTGGGCCTTCGTGTTTGCTTCTGAAAAACTGGGAAGACTGAGCTACATGGACAGGTGTCAACACAAATGGGGCTGTAAGAGTGGAACGCAGAATGCTGTGTGCCACACAGGGCCATGAGCGCAAAGGCCAGGAAGCTGTGCCGGAAGACAGACAGGCTGCACCCTTTGGGAAGCCTGCCCTTGGCCAGTCCTCCAGTGACTGTCTGCCTGTTTCTTTTTTCTTTCTTTCTTTTTTTTTTTAAGGAGACACAATTTTCACTTTACTTACATAATTTTAGCTAAATTATTTTACATTTTGAGTATCTTTTATTCTTTACTAAATTATTTATTTATTCTGATTGGTCATACCTGACGGCAGAATGCAATTCATTTCATATTACACATATAGAGCACAATTTTTCAAGTCACTGGTTGTACACTGTCTGCTTGTTTCTTAATCTGAAAATGAGGAAAATTTGAGCACTTCCTCAGAGAGTCCTTGTGAGCATTAAATGAGTCCATAAGTAGATGTAAAATGTCCAGGTAACGCCTGACCCCCGGAAGTGCTAAGCAGGAACTAGAATGACTGAGGCCCTGGGAGCCAGAATTGGGACCCTTCATAGTACCTACCAGGTGTTTCTGGTTTTATTCAGAGTGTGAGAATCGTGGAAACCGAGCTGGCAGTGAAGAGTTAACTAATGACAGCACAATATGGAGTTGCTTGTGGGTCCCGTTTAACAACAGCTTGGTCACAGGACAGTTTTTGCAAGAATGAGGCTGCGCTCTATTGTTTCTCCCTCGTTATCTGAAATGAACAGTTTGCAATATGTGATAATACCACTGGCATGTGTTTCTGAACGTTTCCACTCCCGAGCACCAAAAAACTCCCATGAAGAAAAGACTTTTCTTTCTGCCGTTCTGGAGTCTTTCTAAAACAGCTTCTACTGGGAGATTAATTATAGAAGTCACAGTGTTTCCTGAAAATGGTAAAACATTTTAAAGAATACGAAGACGCTGCTTGATAAATGGCTGGACTCTTTATTGCCTAACAATCCAAAAAGAAAAATGCATGTTTGAAACAGAACAGGATGTAATGGAAATCTAAGTAGATGGACTGTAAAATGGATTTTATTAACTATTTACTGTGGCTGTGTAAATTGTTTTCATCTATGCTTCAGAAAGTTCCCTGTTAGTTCTTGGGCCTTTCCTCATGGTTATCTTTTTGATTTGCAGTATAAAGGTGAGTGGCTGCAAGGGTGAGAGGTTGTCAGCTAGAGCCCAGGATAAGCTTCACCCGGCGCTGCTAACCTTGCCTTGGGGCTGGAGTGTGTCCTTCAGAGAGAACAGCGTCCATTAAAGAAAGGGACACACCATCCTGGGGATGTAACTCAGTGGTAGAGCTCTTCCCTAGCAGGTACAAGGTCCTGGGTTCCATCTCCAACACAATAAAGAAAGAGAGATTGAGGAAGGCAGAGATGGGGGTGAGAGAAAGAGAGAGAAGGGGAGAGAGAGGAAGAGAGGGGAAAGAGAAAGAGAGAAGAAGGAAGGAAGGAGGGAGGGAAGGAGGGAGGAAAGGAAGGAAAGAAAGGAAGGAAGGAAGGAGGAAGGAAGGAAGGAAGGGAGGGAGGGAGAGAGGAAGAGTGCTTTGTGCTCTGATAAATGTTCCCTGCCACCATCATTCCTGATAATTTGCCTCATAATAAAGTGTTATGGTTTGGATATGAGGTGATCCCCAAAAGCTCACGTGTGAGACAATGCAAAAAAGTCTGGAAGAGAAATGATGGAATTGTGAGAGCCTTAACTCATCATTGCTTTAATCCCCTGATGGGGATTAACAGGGTGGTCACAGTAGGAAGGGAGAATGTAGCTAGAGGAGGTGGGACACTGGGGGCATACCTTTGGCAGTTATATTCTGCCCCCGGTTAGCAGAGCTCTCTCTCTCTCTCTGCTTCCTGGTAGCCATGTCCTGGTGGAGCTCTCCTCCACCACAGCCTTCTGCCATGATGTTCTGCCTCAACTTGGGCCCAGATCAATGGAGCCGACTATCTATGGACTGAGACCTCTGAAACTATGAGCACCAAATAACTTTTCCTGCTCTAAAATTGTTCTTGTCAGGTCTTTTAGTCACAGCAGCAGAAAGGCTGAGCAGAGCATGCACACTCAGCAGTGAGAAATCCTTTAAGACATACTATATAATAGGCTCTAAAACTTGCTCATCTGAACATGACTTTTATCCCATTTGTGAAACGAGTATTAAAAGTCTATCCCATAGAAAAATATACCATATATTTGGAAAGAAATTCCATTTACCATTTTTAAAGGTGATTTGATCTTGCCTTAAAATAGACAATTACTTTCCCAGTCTTTGTGGATTTACCAAATAGTTTGTGAATTATCAAGACCCCAGATTCTCCACTCTTGCCCACCTTCTGATCCATTCACTGAACCTGAGGAGAGCTCTTGGAGTCACATTGCGGGGGCCAGAGATGGATCACCCTATAAGCTTACTGATTACCTACAAAATGAGGACTCCCAATAAAAAATATTTTGGGAAAAAAAATTTAATTGATATTTCAAAAAAAAGTAGCAAGACTGTCATCACTGTGGGAAAAATATCGGAACATTCTTTTATTCTTTACACATAATTACAGTTTAGTACTGTTTTATTTTTAATTATATGTGAGGATAGTGGCACCATAATCTTCTTAGTGCTTAGGTCCTCTAAAATCTTAATCCAACCCTGATATGACTGTGGGCTTAGATTTCCATGAAAGGGCCCACAGCTGCTGCTATGGCTTCTGTGCTGTGAGCCCCGCAAGCACAGGGGCTTACAGCCACGTGTCTTACAGCTCTCTGTCCTTCACACCAGCTCAGTCCTGGGCGCACAGCAGAGACCCTCGTAATTACAGTTACTATTTCTGTTAGGAACAGTTCCAGCGAGTTGCTACGGAAGCAGCTCAGTCTAACTGACCAAGCCAAAGAATGCTCGCCGTGCCCTGGCTGTTACCCTCTGGTCAGTGGAGGAGAGAGATGAATGTGTTGGAAATCCTTAATGCCTGCAAGGCCCTGCGCTGGTGTTTTACAGATGCCAACTGTCCTTTCAGTCCTTTTACCAAACCTTGAAGTCTATAGTATCTCTGTTTTACATATAAAAAAAACCCGAGGCTTAGCAATTAAGCCACTTGAGCAAAGTCATTCAACAGTAAGTGAAATAGTGGAGCATCACACCAAGGTCAGCCTGACCCAGAACTAGTCTTACATGTTACACATGTTGCTGGTCCACTTGAAGTTCCATAAGCTGATTTCTGGTTTCCAAACACTAGGATGTACATTGAAAATCGTTCAGTGACTATCAATTCATGCTTAGCATTAAAAAAAAAAAAAAAAAAAATTAAGGATTTTGTGCAGGATTGCACGGGGGAATTGGGTGGGAACATTCCCTGAAAGTTGTAGGTCTCCAGGGGGTGATTCCTGGGTCTGAATAAATGTTAGAAAACTCCTGGCGGGCGCATGGTGGTGCATGCCTATAATCCCAGCAGCTTGGGAGGCTGAGACAGGACGATTGAAAGTTCAAAGCCAGCCTCAGAAAAGAAAGACACTAAACAACTCAGTGAGACCCTGTCTCTAAGTAAAATACAAAATAGGGCTGGGGATGTGGCTCAGTGGTCGAGTGCCCCTGAGTTCAATCCTTGGTAGCTGCTACCACCACCGCCCCCAAGAAGAAAGAAAATTCCTGGCCTTTAGGATCCAAGTCCTTCCTTAGAGTTTTGAAGAGAGCGAGGTTTGGGATGGAGCCCGGCATGATGCTAAGAGAGCTGTTGGGTGTTGCCCCATCTTTTCTGAGCATGCAGGTGGCTGGGGTGTGGAAGTAGTCAGCCTCCCTGAGGAACTGTGCAATGACGCCGGCAAAGAAGAGCAACTTCTGCTTCCAACGCTGGTTCAGCTTAAGACTGTTTTCAGGAAATGGTGGAATTTCCACACAATTAATCAAACAGTAGTGACACCCAAAGTAGCTAGAGAGCACATTCTGCGGGCCACAGGCAGGAAGGACGCTGGGAGGTGGAGCCCTCTCACCTGTTGCACATCTAAATTTCTGGGTAACGTGGAACTAACCAACTCCTGTTTCTGAAAACAGAAAGAGAGTATCGAGCTGCATAAATGAAGAGCTCTCTTACATGCAGGCCAGAGGCCTAGTGCCCCATGGATTCTTTTGAAATAGGAGCCGTGATTACCTGCTAGATTGGAGTGGGGTTGGGCCAAAGCGCAGAGCAGTGGACAGAGAGCCATTCAGAGTTTCTTCCAGACAGAAATTTCTATAATTGTACAGTTCCTTTGGCTAATTCCCTGTTCCATCTTCTTCTTTTTCTAGTCTTGCTTTTCAGTGGCTCCATTTATGATAGAAAAGAAAAAACTATTCCCAAATTGCATAAGGCCAAGCCCAGGTCATATAGAATAATGAAACGGGAACGCTCACAGACCCTACCTTAGACAAGGAGAGAAGAAATGCACGGACCTCAGGTCCTGAAAGAAAATGGAGTGCATTTCACAGCCTCCATGGCACATGGGATTTTGAAAACCGAGGGTGGGTGGGAGGGTGTGTGATTATAGCTAATACTCCCACATCTGGCTTACCTGTCTAACTTTCTCTTTATGCTCTCTGATATTTGGATACAAACTGAATTGTAAAATGAAACATCAAAGTTAATAGTATGAATTGAGCGTTAGGTGTGATGAGTCATGAGGAGGAGATGGTTTATGAGTAGGCTGAAAAGAAATTGAGACACTCAGGCATCAAGTAATAATGAATTGTGTCAACTAAGAGACATGGGGAAGAAAGGAGAATGAGGTTTGAAAAATAGATGGTCCATGAGGCAGAGAGCTAATTATCCTGACATCTAATCTTCCAGGAGGCTAACGGTGAGTTCAACTGCTAAAAGTCATGGAGGAGTGAGTTGCAGAGATATTTTTAAATATGCCATTTTCATAATCCAGCAGGCCTTCATCTGATAGTCAAACCCTTAAGGACCAGCTGTTAGAACAAACAATGAAATACTCTGTTCAGCTGTGCTTTAGAGTTTGGGAGGTGATTGGCAATAATAAGCCCCTTCCCACCCTTCCAGTGAGTTCCTGAGACTTCCTGCTAGACTTTGAAGGATCACGGCGCCTCGGAGCCAATCACCCAAAACTTTATTTTGTGTTGCTATTTTTATCTGGTTAGATTGAACAGTTTGAGAAAAGTGGTTTGGGCAAAGAGGCTGGGGGACATGGAGAAAGAAAAATGAAGAGCAAGACCTAAGTACAGTCCTAGTTCCAGAACACTCTCTTATTGTTATCTTGGTCATTTAGGTAAACTTATAGAATTACAGTTTTCCAGACAATTTCCATAAATTATCACATTAATTTTTTACAACAATCCTATGAAATAGCTTCTGTCATTATATTCTAATTTTATTGAAAAGGAAACAGAGGCTCAGAGGGGTTAAGTGACTTGCCCAGCATCACACAGGAAACAAGCCGGAGAGGGCCAGGTTTTTTTTTTTTTTTTCCGGTACCAGGCGTTGAACTCAGGGGCACTCGACCACCGGGCCGTGTCCCCAGCCCTTTTTTGTATTTTATTAGAGACAGGGTCTCACTGAGTTGCTAAGTGCCTCACCATTGCTGAGGTTGGCTTTGAACTCGCGATCCTCCTGCCTCAGCCTTCCAAGTGCTGGGATTACAGGCGAGTGCCACCGCGCCCACTAGGAGAGGGCCAGTTTGTACCCAAGCTTTCCTTCCTGAAGAGCCCATATGCTCTTCCAACTTTGTCACGTGGCATCTCTGACCTTGTCAGCAATGACCTTGTGCAGACAAGGTGCTAGGTACTCCACTAGGTATTTCTGGCCACTGAGCCACATCTGTGCATTTAGTGTGGGCCAAAGAGACCCAGTCCCTGACTACCCGGGACTGAACCATCCAGAAACGAAGGTGGGCGCTAAACAAATAATTTAAAATTCTCAAGTTAATCTCAAGTGTGCAAAGAACTCTGAAGAAAAAATGGGCATTAGGATTTTTTTCTCAACCAAAGGAGGGAGCTAAGTTATACAACCTCCCTTCCAGTTCCATCATTCCCTTCTTTTCAGAAATTTACCATCTCAAATAGAATGTAAGCCAATAGCCATACGCAGCAGAGCATGCCTGTAATCCCAGCAGCTCTGGAGGCTGAGGCAGGAGGATGGCAGGTTTGAAACCAACCTCAGCAATTTAGTGAGGTGCTAAGCAACTCAACAAGACCCTGTCTCAAACTAAAAAATAAAAAGGACTGGGGAGCTGGGTGTGATGGCGCATGCCTGTAATCCCAGCGGCTCAGGAGGCTGAGGCAGGAGGATCACAAGTTCAAAGCCAGCATCAGCAAAAATGAGGCGCTAAGCAACTCAGTGAGACACTGTTTCTAAATAAAATTCAAAGTAGGGCTGGGGATGTGGCTCAGTGGTAGAGTGCCCCAGGTTCATTCCCCAGTACATAAATAAATAAATGTAAGCTAACAATGCAAATCGTTAGACCTACAAAAATTCCATTCAGCCCGGAAAGCTCCTGTTGAACTATAAAAGCCCCATGCTGCGCACCTGCAGCCACCTGCCCTCTTTTCGGGGAGGAGAGCTTCTTGAAGGGTGCAGGCAGGCTTGCTGACTCAGAGGTGACTGATGTTTCCCATATGCCATCCGTCTTCCCATCACTCTCAGGGCATGGTGCAGGTCCCTTCATTGCATAAGTGACAGCAATATTTACTTTGCGTTGTTATGTGCCAGGCCCTGAGCTAAGCACTTCACACACTTCATTCAATCAATCAACCTTCGTAACAGCTCTGTGAGGGAACTATCATGAACACCTTGAAGAAGCCGAGGGAGGCTTCCAGAAGAAACAGGTCTGAAGTCTGACGGGGGTAGGTAGAGAGGCAGGGATTCCCGACTCCTTTGTCTCAGTTTCTGCTGCTGGGAGGTATGAATTCCCAAAGCCCTGCAGACAGGGAAGGGCCGTGTTAAGACTTGACCTTGAGTTCTTTGTTCTTTCCTCCATAACCTAGGTGCCTCTCCATACCTATTGGGATTTGAGCACATAGGCCCATGGGAAGCTAGTTTGAAAGTAAACTCAAGAGTAGATAATTTGAGGACTCTGTTCTACTTCGTTTTAAAATGGCATATAGCTACTATCAACTCGTTTCTTGCAGGAACAAAGACGGTTCACATTTTTTCAGGCAGACTCATTAGCACAAGCGTTTCCCATGTAGGACTGGAGTTGATCCCTGCTGTTGCCTTGTTCAGTTTTTGACATGTTTATTATGGTGAGAGTAAGAGTCAAGTCAATGTGGGAGCCTGGAATGCAGACACGCCGCACTTGACTTCTAATGTAGTCAGCTAAAGAAACCCACCTCGGAACCAGCATGATTATCCAATGTAGACATTGCCCAAGAAAGCTGGGTTTGGAATTTTTCATGCCCTTAGAGGTGTCATTGAATCTTTCTATGACTCGGTCTTGCTCCTGTAAAGCTATTATAAAAAAAAAAAAAAAAAATCTTTGGAGTCTTTTGGTAAAATAAAACTGATGTGTAAATAATACCATTCACATTTAACACAGTTTAACCTACTAGTGTTATATAATGCTATTCAAGGGATATGGCTGCCCGCATTCTAAAATTCAACTATCAAGGAGAAAACCTGGCAATTTTAAGCAATATGTCTTTTTTTATTTTTATTTTATTTTTTTTTTTTGAGTCTTAAGATTTAAGTAATCACAAGAAAATTTGTGTGGTTAAAGAAACTACCCATTTTTGGAAATGAAAGTATGGGCAAAAACAGAGAGAAACTAAAGCATAGGGGTTTCAACACAAATAGAAAAATTTTAAAAATTAAAGATTAGTGAATAATGATAGACCAGGTTTTTACCAGCAATTTACTTCCCTGCCACTAGATGGGGCTCACTAGTTGAGGTTATTTCCCTTCCAGATTTGCATTTTGTGTCAGACAACGTAGAGAATTCAACTGGGGTTTTGGGTTCAGCGCTTTAAAAGATAAGTTATTGGAAGGTATTCAATGGGAATCGTAATAAGATTGACTTTTTTTGTTGGCCACAATAGTCCTATTGAGCAAAGCTAGCTTTATCCCAATTTAACATGAAATAGGTCACTATTAGAAAAGACAGCTTTATTGTGTTTGTATTTGGGATTAACGGATAAAATAAATAGTTCTTTGCTTCCCACAGGGGTTGATGAGCCAGCTTTATTCTAAATGACTGAAGACTTCTGTTCTTTCCAACAAACACAGCCCTCCAATTAGGAGCTGCAAATAAGATTATATGCCCTGAATAAGTCTGAAAAGGTCCTTTTATAATTAGAAAGTTTGTGTGTGGGAAGTGGAAGCAGCAGTAAGTGCTTGCTGTGGCTTCATTAAGAGAGGGACATGAAGATTTCCCAAATTCTCATCTGAGTGCTCTGAAATGGGAAAATAAAAATTATAGAAAACAGTAAGTGTGTTCCATTTCTTCTTCTTTCCTGGAAGTCTTCCTGCTTGCATTGTAGGAAGAAGTCAAGGTTGTTGCTGTTTTCTTTTATCAGGCATATTCTGGAGATAGTGTCATTGATGGATTGTTAAATACAAACAAAAAAATGTAAAATAAAGAATGAAGTTACAACAGCCTTGTTGATATAGGGTATACTGCATACTTTCACTTGAATACTTAGGATTTGGGGGCTTTCTCATTACCACGACATGATGCTTTGTTACGTATTATTTGGTTTGATTTATATTAAGCTTCCTGGTCTGTGGACACACTGTAGTTATTGTCCTCATCTACTCTTCCAGATCAACCAGAGTTTGGTTTGTGAATGGCTATTTCTTGGATGAATAAGCCCCCCCTCTACCCCCTCACACAATGCATTCAGGGCCCACTTGGGTACAGCACTTACAGCCCAGCAGAATGAAAACTCAACCATGTGATAGTTTCCTCTAAACTAAGCAGGACACAGCTTCCTCTGAACTAAGAAGGGAAGACAAGGCTGGAGCCAATGGTCTCTAGTTATGAGGGTCTCTAGCAATTCCCAACAGGCAGACAGAACTGCATCTGATCTCCCACTCAGCCACTTTCGCAAATGTATTCTGGGTGCTTACCATGGGCCAGACAGGTCCTGGGACTGCGCACGTGGCAGGAGACAGGACAAAGACCTCTGCTCTCACAGAGCTGACATTCTAGCTACTTCTCAACTGTGTGGCCTGTCGTACCTTTCTTCACCACACCTTTTAACTGTAAAATAATGCTTAACTCACAAGGCTAGTAGCTTGAAAATAAATAATATAGCTAGAGGGCCCAGCAAAGGTACTGACACCTAGAAGACATTCATAAATATTTCATGAATGAATGAATATATCTACCACATCAGGAACTCTCTATACCTAGTTTCCTAAACTTTTAAACCCATTTAACAAAACTTAATTATAGATACCATCTCTTGACATTTTAATATTTTGCACACACACACACACCACCCACCACTACCACCACCAGGCAAGTTCTCTGACTTTAGAATCACTGATTAACTCAGGTGTCAAGATTCTGTTTTTACTTTTTTGTAGTTTAAATCATGAGAAAAAATTCTATTCGGAAGTAAGATTCTGTAACAATATTGAATATGTTCTTCCAAAGTGCTTTCCCTGCTTCACCCTTATCCCATCCAGAAATCTCAGCACATTGTTCCACCAGGGGTTACCATGCCAAATTGGCTTTCAGTAAATGTGATTGGCTGCTAGCCTGTTTGACCAAGAGAACTTTCATGTCCTGATGGAACCTCTGGTATTAGGTTATAACAGTATAGTTTAAAGCAGTGGTTCTCAGCCCTGACTGCACATTGGAGTCACCTGGGGGAGCTTTAGGAAAACACCTAAATGCATGTGATTTCTTGGGCATAACCCCAAAGGCACAAACAACAGCAAAAATAGCAAGTGGAGCTCCATGGAACCAAAAAGCTTCTGCATAGCAAACAAAGCAGTCAGTGGAGTGGAAGGGGACCTATGGGATGGGAGAACATATTTGCAAATCACATATAAGACAAGGAAGGAGTTAATACCCCAAACACATAAAGAACTCATGCAATCTAATGGCAAAAAGCCAAATAGCTCAAGTTAAAAATGGACAAAGGGAACCGGGTGAGGTGGTGCACGCCTGTAATACCAGCCACTCAAGAAGCTGAGGCAGGAGGATCTCAAGTTCGAGCACAGCCTCAGCAACTTAGCAAAGCCCTAAGCAACTTAGGGGGACCCTGTCTCTAAATAAAATATAAAAAGGGCTGGGGGTGTGGCTCAGTGGTAAAGCACCCCTGGGTACCAAAAAAGAAAAAAGAAAAGAAAAAGAAAATGTGGTGTATACATGCAATTGACTATTATTCAGCCTTAAAAAAAAAAAAAAAAGAAGGAAGTCTTGACACCTGACTTCAACATGGATGAACCCTGAGGACATAAGGCTAAGTAAAACAAGCCAAAGACGAAAAGACAAATACCACATGAGTCCACATGCGTGAGCTCTGTAAAGTATTCAAACTCAGAGAAGCAGAAAACAGAATGATGGCTGTCAGGGGCAAAGGGTGCAAGAAGTAGGGAGTTGTTGTTCAGTGGTACAGAGTTTCAGTCACACAAGATGAAAAAGTTCTAGCACTTTACGCAACAGGCCCATGTAACAATGTGCCTATAGTTATCAATACTCTATACTTAACAACTTGCTAAGATCTCATTATAAGTTTTTTTTTTTCCTACAATAAAAACAGCAAACAAACAGAAACACCTAAGGCCTGGTCCCACCCTATTCAATTAAATCCAAATCTCTGGGGGTTGAGGCTGTAAGTCCTTTGTTGTTTTTGATGATGACATTGTTGTTTTTCCTCTCAGCTCTGCGTGTTAGAGAGATACACGCTGCAGGAAAATCTCTATAAAGTACATGCTCTTTTGAAAAATTTCCATTCCCCTCCCATATTTGCTCCTGATAGCAACTATAATACTTAATGATACCTATTTTGATCAATGGCACCATCATCTCACGTTACCTGGCAGGACACCTGAGTGTCATCCTGAGTTCACTCTTGTCCCCAGCTGCTGTCTCCTGCTAATGCCACATCTTCAAGGATCTATCCATTCGCCCCCTATCCTCTCTCTCCAATTCCACAGCTTTAGGACTGATTTTGTATTTTTTTTTGAGATTGAAATTTAATTATGTGGTCCTCATCTTTGAAAATTTTTAACAAATAACTTTTCAGAATAAAGTTTAAGCCAAACCCAAGATGTCCCTCTTGTCTACTGTACCCACCACAAGAGAAGGGGCGAGGGTCAAAAGAAGCAAGCTTTTCATAATGCAGTTTCTATCCTTCTGATTAACATTTCTGAGAACTAATCAAATTAGGTTTGAGTTTTAATTGGGCCTTGCTCTTCCAAGTATTGACATTGATTTGCATATGGCTCTGCATGTCATGGAGACCTGCAGGATTCCATCTTTGCTGGTTTCTCCAGCCCCATCCTCTCTGGCAAGCTGTGCTCCATCATTTCCAACCTACTCTCAGTCTTTTGTAAATGCCATCTCCATCCAGCCTTTGAACTTGCTCACAGGTGGTTCAAATTCTTTACAACACCTTCCCCACCCCTGGCTTTCTCCACCTTGCCTGACACATCCCTCTTCAGACTTTAAGATCAGATTCTGTATTCTGTTAGTTTGGAGGGGGGGGGGGAACAGGATGGTTACAGCAGAGGAAGATAGAACCAAGATGGCAGGTGGAGAGTAAGGGCTTTGAGTCTGTGCACCTTCAATGCCAAAGCCACCTTCCTGGAGTCATCCTCCCTAGCTTCACAGAGTTTATAAGGACCTGCTCCCCCCACACCCTCCCTTTTATTGGCAGGTCACTCAAATAGGAATGCTGTAGAGGAAATGGTACAAAGTCACAAAATTTTAAATGTTAGAATTGCACATGGTAGTAAGCCAAAGTTTGCAAAATTTGCAAAACTGAGCTGTTACTCTGAATTTTTGCACAGATTCACTAATGGTTGTAAGGAGGTCACACACAAACATAAAGGAGTTATATAAATACAGGAAGCCACTTTTTTCACCCATCCCTTACCACTAAAACTAAAATTGCTATGACCATTTTTACTACTACCCACTAGAATAGAAAGGGAAGAGTCCAATGAGAAGAGGTGGGTTTTATACAGCACACTTTAAATCCCTGTAATCTAGCATTTCTTTCTCAATAGTAATCAAATTGGGGTTTGAGTTTTGAGTGGACCTTGTAATTCTAAATGTTGTGGTTGATTTGGATATGGCTATTGATTTGCTTTTGAGACTATTATCTATTTGACAAACAAGGGAAATAATCTTTTTTGGATCTGACCTGCCAAATTTGATTCCCAAGGAATGATGAACATCCATTAGAGGGCCCATATATATTAATGAGCTAGAGGGTGTTGAACTGCACACTCTGTAATTATATCCACAATTGCTTCTACATTTAAAACAAATTCTGATATTATTTGCATGCATCATTGAAAAACCAATTATTTATACATGTTGTAATTTTGACTCATAAAAAATGAACATTTGTTTTAGACTTTTTTTGAGGAGGGATAAATGCAATGAATAGCATATAATAGGTTCTCCGAAATTATCAGTTACCAAAAATATTTCTTTTTAATCCAAGAAGGCCTGTTAAATAGGAATGTTTGCTTTATTTAGTTTGTTTACTTGCTTATAGTTATTCTTGTTAAAATTCACAAGTCCAAAAAAAAATAATAATTTGACTGTGACATAGGAGTTACGTCCGAATAATTAGAGAAGCATTTGCCCATTGGTAATTAAAGTTTCAGGGTGAAAAGAATTATAAGATTATATAAGAGATAATAAATAATATTATCACGAGTGAGTAACTGTTCCCTTCAATCTTTGGGAAAGGAATGATATTAGTTTTTCTGGTCTTTATTTTAATTCATTATACTCAAGTGTGAGTTGGAGGGAAGAGTTAGTTGTAGTTAATAAAGACTAACTACATGCCAAACAACATCATGGGAACTGGGAACACAAAGACAAATAAGAGCCTCCCTCCTCTCCTCACTACCTCAAGAACTTCCGTTTCAGTGGGCTGCAACATCTGGAGGTTTTTAACATCACCTACTGGACGTTATTTGCTACCCAATATGTGTCCATCAACCCTGGGGGAGGCCGAGGCACTCAGCCCTTCCATCAAGTGTAGCAAGGATCATGAATATTTCACAGGCTACAAAAATGTCCTCAGGCCCATAAAGTTCTGGGACTTATGAGGGGAGATTAAATCTGCCGATGTGAACACACAAAAGAAGCCGACCCAAGCATGCTCATTTCTCCTGCAGCGCCTTCACAGGCGGGAGACAGCACAATACAGAGGTTTAGAGAAGTTCCATGTGCTGTTCTGGAATCAGGCCAGGGGCAGTCTTTATGTTTCTTGACTCATGCCTTAAAGTAGCTAATATCACAGCTCCTTGCCTCAGTTTACACTGCTACAAAATAGAAGTGACAATGGTCCTCATCCCTTAGAGCTTCTAAGAGGACTAAGTAATTCCATGCTTAGGACAAGGCCAAAAAAAGGACTTGTTTTTTTTTTTTTTTTGGTACCAGGGATTGAACTCAGGGGCATTGGACCGCTGGCCCACATCCCCAGTCCCCCCCCCCTTTTTTTTGTATTTTATTAGAGACAGGGTCTCACTGAGTTGCTTAGTGCCTTGCCATTGCTGAGGCTGACTTTGAACTGGTAATCCTCCTGCCTCAGCCTCCCAAGTGCTGGGATTACAGGTGTGTGCCACCGCGCCCAGCTAAAAAAGGACTTCATAAGTGCAAATTACTGTAATGATCCCATTAACTTCTCCCTCAATCCAAGCCCCTCCACATCTTTAGAATTCAGCTCTGAACTCATCTCCATTAGCTCCTCTTACGATGAACCAAAGACATTTCCCGGGGCTCACTCGGCAAGGAGAAGGAGCAGGGGTAAAATCGTCCTTGCTCTCCGCTGTCAGGTTTGAAATTACCTCATTAGTAGCTTTTTTTTTTTTTCTTCTATTTTGCATACTGCAGGCTTTGGGGGCTTTAAAGAAATCTATCTAAAAATGCAGATTCCCCAGGGAGAGGCTTCTTCTGATTTCAGGGAGAACAGAGGTGGCAAGTGTGTGGCACTGTGCTAACGGGAAGCGAGGGCTTCGCAGCTGCCTTTGTAAATACTGTATTTGGAAGGGAAAAAAAAAAAGTCCTGGCCCGATGCCGCCTTTTTCCCTGGTGCCCTGAGAACGGTTGCAGGTCCTTTCCCAAAGCTACATCTGCAAAAGGCAGAACTGGCAAGAACAATTTTCAACGCACAAGTGCCCAGGAAGCCAGGCTGATGAAGAGCTCAGGGGAGTGGAGAAAAGGGTCACAAATCCCTCTTGTCAACTGCACCTTCAAGGAAGTGGCTGTGTGTGCCCAGGTCTGTAGAGACCACAGAATGACTTGTTCACTCTGTCTTAGGTTGTTGAAAGGAGGATGATGCAGCACATTGAAACGAAAACAGGACCTGGTGGTACGTCCCTCCCATGCCTGCTATTCTAAGTCCTGTCGCCGCCGTGGTGGTGGTTCGCGTTGCTGCAGGAGAAGAGGCGAAATGGAGAAGGTGAGGCTTGCCTCATTAGACCAGCGCTGTCCAGTAGAAGTACATGGTGAGACAAACCACACCTAAGAAAAAAGAAAGAGGAATTATTTCAATGAGGCATTTTATTCTAACCCACAATAGCCAGAATACCACCTTCCACCAGTAGTCAACATTTAAAAAATATTAATAAGATATTTTACATTTGCTTTCATATTAAGTCTGCAGGATTCAGTGTATATTTTATATCTACAGCACATCCCAAGTGCTCCAATTGCCACATGTGCCTAACAGTCATCATCTTGGACAAAGCAAGACTAGGTTCTTCTTTGAAAGATGAGCTAAAACAGAAACTTCCAGATTGCCAAACCAATGAAATGCCTTCCATTTGACTGCTTTGGGATAATCTGAAATTCATTTTATAAACTTTACAGCTCCACTCTGATGAATAGCTACTTGCTTTCCCTTCTAACAGTGGAAGGCACTCTGCCACTCTGATCCCCAACCCTTGCTTCTTAGCATCACCTAAGAAGTATCTTTTTGGTGGATTTCTTTCCAGTTCTAAAATCCCAAGGAGCTCAATGCTAAGGGTTTTCCAGGTATCCACAGCTACTTTTAAGATTTCCCAATTCTCAGCCGGTCTCCATGGAGCAACTTGGGAGGCTGAGGCAGAAGGACTGCAAGTTCAAAACCAGCCTTGCGACTTAGTGAGACCCTGTCTCAAAATAAAATAAATAAATAAATAAATAGATAAAGGCCAGGGATGTAGCTCAGCGGTAGAGTATCCTTGGGTTCAATCCCCAGTACTGTAAATAAATCAATCAATCCCAATTCTTCCTGACAAAACCACCCTGGGTAAAGATCAAGAACTGAAAAATCCCAGATGGATTCTGGAAACAACAATTTTCCCATCCACTATTCACATCTTAAAAGTATGATTGGCCTGGGTGATTGTATAGTTGATAGCATATGTTTGGTGCAGCCAGAAAATGGACCTGTTTTTCCCATGTTCCATGGGGATAATGCATTATCCCCTCTCTCCCAATCCCATAAACCCAATCGTGACTGTCACACTGCCCCAAGTTAAGAAAAACTTAGTCCCATCCCTCAATCCAATACTCATCCAACTGTTTTGCTTTTCTTTGTTTCATTTCTGTCTTTAAAAATAAACAGTTTTTCTCTGGCTCCTATTCACAACCTCCTGAAGGTATGGCATCCCGCATCCTGTCTGCACCAGTCCCTTTTCCCATCCAGCCCCAGCGCTGCTCACTACTGAAAATCCTCCTCCCAGCTCCTTGCTGATATTTCAGAGGCCGCTAGAATTTCTCCTCTGTCCATTGTTATATTCTTGAAGGAATGAGGCATACTCCCAAATCTTTACCTTTTATTATGAACCACCGCAAAATCGCATCAAAGTGCTGAAGGATAAATATTGGAGAATTAAAAAGACAGAGTATTAAAGAAGCTTAATGTGGAAGTAAATGCATACCGCCAAGTTCATATATTTCCAATTGGCCTGGGGTTCGTTCTCTACTAATTCTGCCCTTTGCCATGACTTGTTTTGAGATCCTGCCAAAGTATTTAGACCATCTATGCAGGCTTCCTACCTTCCAGGAATGACAGTAAACTCAAGATTGGCCAGAGAGGCTGTGGTAGGTGGAATTTGATTACAAGACAGTGGTTGAGTATCAGCAAGGAACACTGGTCTGGAAAGACTTTGTGCCTGTGACAGTGGCTCTGAATGGTCTCTCTGGCTTCAATAAGCATCATGATCACTTAGAGTGAACATCTCTGGGCTGTTTAAGGGGTCTCTGATTGCACGAGCTCCATGTGTGAAAGCCAGGACTAGACAGGATGAAATGTCCTTTTCTCAGGTAGGAATAAGCTGGAGCCCTAACAACAGGAGGTGGGGCTTAAGAAGCACAGCCTACTCTTGGAGTGAAGAGCTGAAGGTTTCCTTTGTGGTTTGCAGAGAGGGCAACAATGAAATTACACTCAATAACAGCCAGTCCCTTCTAAATAATTTTTACATTAATCTTTCAGGTCAAAGTGTATTATGGCCATTACACAGATGGGAACTCTGAGGCTAAAACCTGCTGAGACCAAGTAGCTAAATCAAAATTTGAACACTACTTTGTGTGTGTGTGTGTGTGTGTGTGTGTGTGTGTGGTGCTGGGGATTGAACCCAGGGCCTTGTACATGCAAGGCAAGCACTCTACCAACTGAGCTATATACCCAGCTCACTATTTTTTAAAATTTAAGGTCATGATTTATTATCCTAGAATGACTATTTGTAGGAAACTCCTTACACAAAAACAAAGTGTTATATTTTTATTTAAGTTCTCAAGTGACTTGAAAATTACCTTAACCTACTAATATGTATTAGAAAGTTTGCTGAAGGATGTCGTAATTGCACGTATTTCTGCAGAATATGACATTGCTTTTACAAATTTGGAGATAACAACACAGAACAAGAAAAACATTCACTTATGACCTGAAGGTCTTTTATTGACTTGAGACATTTTCCAGCAAGTTGTCCCAGAAAGTGGGCAAAGGAGAGAAAGAATGTGTACAAAGAAAATATCCTCTTTCATGCAGCAAAAAAGGGCAGCTTTATGAGAAATAACTGCACATACTCACACAAAGGCACACACACGTATATATCCCTCTTCTTTTCCTTCAGGTCTTAATAAAAACAGCTTCTGCAAACACTAGACCATTTCAGACAAAAAAGAAGCGCCCACAGCACTCACAACCCAATCAATCAAACCCTAGACCAAAACCACAATTGAGCCATTTTCTTTTTATTACAACAATTCATAAAATTTGGGGAGGGCAGAACCCCTCCAGAGCCCCACCAGTCCATTATGACTATTTCCAATTTTAGCCAGTTCTTCCAGTTTTTCTTAATGTGCATATTTCTTTCTAAAGTCTCAACCATGTAGGTGTTTTCTTTGAATTGTACCAAATATTTCAGGAAAATGGATTTTAAGCTTAAATATCATCACCTCCTGTTTCTGTGGTGGGTGTTTGATATTTATTTTGGAAGTTAATTCAGAACTTTATCTCCTGGGCAAAAAGTTTTTGCTTTACAAATTGTTTTACTCAAGTTAAAACAACTTATTAATATTGTCATCAAGTCCCACGCAGAAACCAGTGTTTGGTCAAAATGCAAATTTATGTGACAACATATATTTCATAATAATTTCCTTCTCTCACTTTCAAATTACTTTAATACATAAGGCCCATCATCTGTATTAACAAATTGGAATTTATTGTCATTACTTCAGAGCAAAGTGTCATCCAGGTAACATTAATAGATGCAATGTGGTACATGATTGACAGTTTGTACCATTGGATCATGCCAGCTAGTGTTTAAATAATGCCAGGGTTCAAAGGATTAAATTCCACTAAAGAACTGGTCATTTTAATAAAGTGACTTAATTGATAGCATTTAATTTGCATAATCACTCAGCTCCTCTCGTGTACTAGTCTGGAGCACAAGATTAAGGGGTCTGTACCGCATCCTCAGGTGTAAGGTCTCTGAGTTGAATTGGATACTTTGATCTCACAAGTGGATTCTTAAAAAATATTTGTCAATTGGATTTTTTTTAACTACCTCAAAATATTTCTATTCTAGTAGAGTTTCCCATCAGAATAACTGCCCTGGACAGGAGGAAAGAAATCTGAATTTGTCCTTGAAAAAGGGAAAAAGGATAGCAACCCTACTTTAAAAATACAACCAAAATCCAATTCGGCTCTTGCTGGCAAACTAAATTCTCTGTTATCAATGTGCAGGTCACATCTGGGATTTTCTCAAAAAATCAAGAGAGAATTACTTTTCTAATGACCCTGAGCATAATCCTTCTCAATAAGTAGCAAAGGAGGCAGATGGAGAACTCAAATATTCCAAACATGTTTAAAGGTAGACTAATTTTCCCAACTAAAAACTCTGGAAAGCAGCACTATATGGTTTCAGTTCTCTACCTTAAAAAAAAAAAAAAAAAAAAAAATTGGAAACTTTAAGTGATTCGTGATGGTCTTTGCTTTCCTAAGAAATCTGCTTACATAATCTCTCAGCTGCTGTTTTAATCTTTTTTTATTATTTTTGAGGTCTGACATGTTCCTTTGACCTTCCTAAATATTTTAAACTTTAATTTCATGTGTCAAGTTCAAAGTTCATGGTGCGATTCTCATTCATCTACCCACTGGCTTGGGCATCATTCATTCAAACTACATTAAGGGCAGCAAGTGTGATATAAAGTAAGGCATAGACCCTGACCTCAAGAAACTTAAAAGCATGACATACTGCTAGAGAGAAAGATGCTCCCAGGACATGTTATTCATTGTGTCTAAGTTGAGAGATACACAATTTTAAGTAAATTTGGAAATTTAACCAAAAAGAAGGTTATAAAGAGTGATGAAGAATAGGAAAAACGAACTGATCTGATAAATACGGATAGTGCTGTTGATTTACCATGGCAGAAGAGTTGTTGAAATAGAAATCATTAAATATATCATTGAATTCTATGGATGAAATCCTAGTTCTCAAGCTGAGATGAGATTCATTCCTCCTGTGTTGGTTTGTTAACTCTACCAACAAACTTCCAATCCTTAAAAATTTATGGAAGATAAAGAAGGTGGGGATGTGTAGGGGCAAAATTTATCATTTATGATCTGTGTGCAAAATATTTTAACTCAGAAATGATATCTTTAAGGGGTGCAGAATTGAACTTCCAATGACCATATTGACCCCAGTACTCTGCAGCAGGTGAATGAAACACAAAAAGGGGGCTGGGAGTGTGGCTCAGTGGTAGAGCACTTGCCTGGCATGCATGAGGCCCTGGGTTCCATCCCCAGCACCAGAAAGAAAAGTAATAATAAAAAAGAAAGCAAAAAAAAGAACCTGGTTTGTACTTACTCTGGGACTAAAGGAGGAGACCCAAGGAGGTTAGGGTTATGAAGAAATCTGAGAACAGCCCGGGGGCACAGGACTCCTGGGGTTTTCCTTGGACTTCTGGGATTTTTTCATTTGTTTTTAGTGCTTTTTTTTTTTTTGAAAAATGGAAACAGGTATTTGGAAGAAACGCCTAAGGGTAAGCAATGTAAATAGATTCTTCCGCTCTTAGTTTTATGCTGTGAAATAATGAGTGTCAGTATGGCTGGAGAAATGGGAGGAGTTGGTGACATTCCAGATGTCCAGGTGGACTTTGTTTTCCTCTAAGTGAATTTTTAAATGACTTTGCAACACTGGAACCCTTATGAATTTTTCTAACAGACTTCACAGAGGCAGGTGTCCCAAAGTCTTCTGAGGAGGTGGAGTCGGACTTCCATGTTTATTTCACCACTGAGTTCTCTAATCAGTGCTTCAGGGAGCTGGTTATGTGATGGCTAAGGGTTGGGTGTCATGGTCCGCCCACCTTTATACTTCTTTTGCACTTCTGTCTGTTGTCATTGTCGGCATCACATTGTTAAATAAAAATTATAGGAGGCCAGTGTTTTGGAGTAGGCTCCCACGCTAGGCCCCCACAGGTCAGCTAAAAGTCAAAATGGAGTCACTCATTCTAAAGTTCCAAGTCAACAAGCTGAAACTAAGCTGTTTATGTGACCTCCTAAGGTACAAGGATTAGAGATAACAGTCAAAGTTCCCAAACAGCCCAGTTTCAATTGGCATAATAATGAAGTTCCCTCTGCCTTAATCCTTTCACACACACACACAAAAAGATAATCTGGAGTAACCTGATGCTAAACAGTTATTTTTCTATTGTTCTCACCCTCTGTCCCCAGCTTGCAAGAAAAGAAACTTTGAAATGATCAATCCACTTTTTGTTTCTTTGTTCCTTTCTTCCAGCCCTTTTCTGTCTATAAAACCAACCTGTTCTGCCCTGCTCACTGGAATACTTATTGTATTTTATGAAATGAAGTGCTGTCTGGTTCTAGAATTGAATTAAAATTGAATTAAAACCCTGCAAGTAAATCATAGTAATTTTGTCCCAGGACCATAGTTAGATGCAGAGGTCACTTCTTGTTGGTACATTCACTATAGTCATAGTTGTACACCAGCAACATTAGAAGATAGAAGACGTTCATGTTTTCATAGCATGAAACTTCGAATTTCATTTGCATTCATATCAAATTCTGTCATGCCACTAGCTGCCATTAAATATATATATACATACATACATGAAGGGAAATTAAAGACTTCCTTTTTGTTATTTACCCTTTTATCCATTTGAAAACTTTATTGTAAACACGTATTACCCATTTTTCAAACCCTAGATGACAAATAAATAAATAAATGCCACCTGTGAGACGCTTTTCAGCAGTCAGTTCAGATGTCTTTATAAAAGGGGTTTGTTCAGATGCCCAGCGCTGTTCTCAGATTTAGCACAGTCCAGGGGAAAAACAGAGAAGTGGAACCATTTAGAAGAAGCAGGATTTCATTTGTGTGATTTAAGTTTATTCCAAAGTAACAAAGGCCAAAGAAAGTACTGAGATTTGATGGAATTATTGTCTCTGGAAAATGGAGCAACATTTTATGGCCTCTCTGTATGATGTTAACAAGAGAAGCTAATGACAATTGAGGACAGGGGTTTCATCAGTTAGATCTCTCGTGCAGTCTTCAGTAGACCACAGCGTTTTAATTTTTTTATTCTTTCTTTATTTTTAATTTACTTATTCTTATGCGGTGCTGAGGATCAAACCCAGAGTCACATATTTGCTAAGCAAGTGCTCTACCACTGAGCCACCACCCCAGCCCCTAGACCACAACTTTTTAGGATCTTCTATCCACAAATCCCTAAGCTAAGATTGGGGAGAGCATCCTAGGACCATAATGAGCCTCTCTTCTATAGAAGAGAAATTGTCAAAGGCAGCGTTTGCAGGAACAATGAGGAGAACTGTGCATCCTGGTCTATCCCAGGAGTATCAACACAGCCACCTGTAGACCAGGGAGAGACAGCTCAGGAAATCAGTTTTAACAGGGTCCTAAACTAATATAAAAGACAGTATGTTGCAAGACCTTGTCTATTACAATGTATACACAGGGACAAGGTGCGTGCATTTTCACATAGTTCCTTGTGCCCAGCCTCATGACCTACCTGAGTTCTTTTTTCCATGCTAACAAAGCAATATCACATATTTTATTCTCCTTAATTTTTGGCTTCTCTATAGCACTTGTTATCGTCAACCTTAGGAAACAAGGCTAGGGCTGGGGTTGTGGCTCAGTGGTAGAGCACTTGCCTCACACATGTGAGGCACTGGGTTCGATCCTCAGCACCACATAAAAATAAATAAATAAAATAAAGATATTGTGTTCATCTACAACTAAAAAAAAAATATTAAAAAATAAAGGAAACAAGGCTATGTCCAGTAATAGAATTAGTAACAATTACTGATAGGGAGCAGACAGTTGCCAGTGGCACAAATAAGAAGTTAAGGAATAATTCTAAACTGAGCCCACTGTGCTGACCCCCCACATGCTTTTTTAGAAAGAAAGAAAAGAAAGCACTATACCTGTGGCCCTGCCTGGCTTAAATCCACAGGATACGTTACATTCCTCAGCAAACAGCTTGTTATCTGCAGGAGAAATGCAGACCCAAAATGCTGATAAAAAGAACACAAGTAACTCTGAAGGGGGAGACTTTTGTGATCCCCTACACAGACCAGATCCCAGAACTTAGGGAGATAAGGATAATTCCTCCTAATCATAAAATCTGTAGGAACAGGTTCCAATTAGAACTGGTCAGCATGGACCAGTGTGACCTAGAGTTGTCATGGCCATGGAGACTTGAAAGTCTGATGCTTTCCTGCTGTCAGTCGAAAGTTAGAGGTCAGGGCAGGACTCTCTGGAAACTTCTCTGGGACTCCCAAGAAAACTGGAGTGCAGGAGGAGTGAGCTGTCCTCTCCTCTCTGATAGAACCCACTGTCTCCATTGATAGTATTCCCTTTTCCACTTTCCTATAAAATCATGCCTGTTACTCTGAGTGACTTGTCTGAAATTTTTTCTGGCATGATTGCAGGAACTGGGGTGAAAAGTGGGCCTCCATGAGGCCTCCTTTTCACAGCAGGCCTCTGCCCTGTCACATTACCACTACTTATGAAAACATCTTCCAGGCAGCTGGTACTTTGCATAGGCCTTTTCCTTGATCCTGACAACTATCCTTTGATAACTCATAGGTATGATTATTCCCAGGAAAGTGCAGCTTAGAGAGGTGAAGGAATTTCATCCACATTTCCAACATCGTATTTCTGGTGTCCCTGCAGCTATTGCTTTCTAATGATATGACATACGTAAGCTAGCTACAGAGCAGCTGCCATGCTACAGACAGCGCGGCAGTTACAAGGAGGGGAACATGTCAGAAAATGTGAATTTTAGAAATGACAGATCCCTGACACTGACACGAGAAAGATGCCCAGTGATTGACAATTACCACCAACACCAAGATGGTCATGGTCACCATCAGCATCACTGGTGGGAAACATCAAGAGTTTTCTCCCCCATGAACTCTTGCTCTTTTCAGTATCTGTACTTCCTCCTCCTAACTTCCAGTGTCTACCCTTTAAATGTGCCTAAAATACTTGTTGGTGGGTTAACTGATTGCAATTGATCTTTTCCGATATAGTAATGCTGAGAGAAGGACAAATCAGTAAAGCAACAAATTGGTATTCTATTCCAGGAATCAGGCTACAAGCATTTTGTCTATAAGATCATTTCCCAGATTTTTAGCACTCAAGACCCGCAGGAACCTGGCACAGAGGTTCAAGTGGCAGGACTGCCATCTCCAGCCTCAAGTTCAGGTAGCAAAGGTCACTAGACAACTTAACCCAAAGACATCAGAACAGTCTAAAAATCAAGAAAACTCCAAGCAATAAGTGTAATCCCAGTTAATACTTTGTCAGTCAAAAAGGACATGACCTTGTAGGTTTTAATCTGTCGACCTTGTTAACAGAAGGCATGGAATAAAATTGTGTTTACCTGATTTTTACTACAGCAGAGCTAAAGGGAATCAGCTAACATCGGAAGTTAGCATAAATGTCTTAAAAACTTCATCTTCTGAAGCCAACTGTAACATTGAGACTCAAATGAAAGAGTGCTTCCAAACACTAAAAACGATTTCTATCTCCCCATCGTTTTAACAGCGACCACCATAAAATATGTTCTAAAACAAACACAGAGCACTAAAAATTCCACTGTTTAAGCTAAAAGTCAAACATCTGTCTCACTGCCTTCTAGTTTCACCTTGGTTCCTGAGGGTCTGAACTAAAAGCCACAGAAAGTTGGAGCTTTTCCCTTTCATGTGCATTTTGAAGAGTTAGTTCTGAGATTTTTAATCATCTTTGCTATCTAAATCAATGACTTCCCCTTCAACCTAAATGGACATGGAAAGAAGGACCATCTATGGAGTGGAATCAGCCTCTTGATTCCAAAGGATGTGGGGAGAGAGGGTGGAGTAGTGGGGGAACACCGGACAGACCTGGGCTGGAACCCTGCCACAGAGTCTTGCTTTCCAAGTGGAAAGCCAAGGCCTTGGTGTGGTACTTAATCTTACTGAGTCTGTTTCCTGTTCATGAAAACGGGTGCCAATAATACCTGCTCCATGGGGTTGTTGTTAAGTTCAAAATGATACTTTATTAAGTTTTTGCCTACATTAAACAGAGCTTAAGAATAAAAACCATTGCACCATTATAGATGGAGGAGAATTAATGATAAGAATTGGTCCCTGAGCACTATTATATACCTTTGTATATACCTGCATCAAATTCTTAAAATCAGGCTGCAAGAACAATATCATCATCCCCACTTTGCAGAAGAGCCACACAGCTGCCACTCGGTGGGGGTGGCGGGGGCGGGGGGTGAGCTTCAGGCCCAGCTTCAATTCTTTCTCCAGCCTGGCACATAGTTTCCTCACAGCCAAGAAGCAGATTCATCTAGTCTTGTGAGTGCTGGCAATTTTCAATATGGAATTTCCTCTTGAAGAAGCCTTTATTTAGCAGGGTGTGGTGCTCACACCTGTAATCCCAGTGGCTTGGGAGGCTGAGGCAGGAGGATCGAGAGTTCAAAGCCAACCTCAGCAAAAGCAAGGTGCTAAGCAACTCAGTGAGATACTGTCTCTAAATAAAATACAAAATAGGGCTGGGGATGTGGCTCAGTGGTTGAGTGCCCAGGAGTTCCATCCCTGGCATCCCTCCCAAAAAAGATACTTTTATCTAGTTGACAGCCTACTGAAAAGCAACTTTTTCAATGTTATCATAATTGATCATGAGCCAGTAACCCTATCCCAGCATCTCAGCAATAACACCCACAAGCCTCACACTTGTTTGGGCCATTCTGTTCATTTGGTCTTGGGTGAAATTCTCTGACTCTGAGAAATGATCACCTATCAGTTATGGAGAAAAAAAGTTATTCCTAAGTTAATACAATTGTCTCTGATTGACAGTGGGAGGAAGGACCCAGGACACCCCTGCCTACCCAAAGCAGGATACCCAAATTCTCTGATGCTGAAGTGCTTATGATTGGCTAGCCTTTGTGAGTCAAGTCATCTCCTGGGCACAACGTTGGACTCTTTCCGACTCTACTATATCATAATGATGTACAATGGTGCAGTATTTGCAAATAATCTACGTATATCCTTCATATACTTTAAATTATTGCTAGATGACTTATAACGTAAATTCTGTGTAAATAGTTGTTACGCTGTATTGTTTAGGTGGAAATGACAAGAAAAAATAGTCTGTGCAGATAGAATTTTTTTGCAAACATTTTGATGTAGAATTCAGACATGGAAAGCCAACCATATTTTCCAGAGTTGCCAGGCACAGTACAGTGGCTTATAATCCCAGTGGCTAGGGAGGCTGAAGCAGTAGGATCGCAAGTTCAAAGCCAGCCTCAGTAACTTAGCAAGATCCTAAGCAACTCAACAAGACCTTGTCTCAAAATGAAAAAAATAAAAAAATGACTCAGAGGTTAAGCACCCCTGATTTCAAATCCTGGAGTTCCTCTCCCCCAAGAAAGAGTAAAAGTTATCCTCTGTGGAGTTGTTTGCTATTCCTTTCTGGTCATCTCCGTCCTGTTGGTCTGGTGTCTGGGTAGCAATGAGTGACAGAGAAGACACCACAGTTTCACATCAGCCAAGCTACAAACCAACACACCACCAGCTCCCGGAGGCAGCCTGAGGTTGTGTCCTTTTATTGTACTCTGGGAAGAGCATAGGTGGTTGGTAAAAGACTCAACCGGGTCAATTATGTTTAAATCACTCCAATTGCCGTCTCCAACCAGACACCAAACATTTCAGCTTTTCTGAAATAGTCTTGGTATATGAAATTGAAATGATGAACAGATCACTTAACCTTTGGGGGTCAGGTTATCTCCTGTGCTGTGTTCTTTATAGCTCTACTATATTATCATTATGTTATTCTATATGACCACCCAGCCCAAAAGTAGAAGACAATCAGAGAATATACCATGCTGAATTATATCTATATTCAGGAAATATTATACTGATTATTTTTTAATCCTTTACAGACTCTATTAGATTGAATAGATTAAAGCCACTTAGAATAGAAGGAATCTAACCCTAAGCAACAATGTGAATTATGCATGTATCACTTGGTAATTACAAATATCAGTGATAATGTAACAATGTGTCACTAAATCGTGATCTCTCTTATCATGAGTGCTCATATTATCTCATGAAAGATAGATTTATAATACATTAAGACATATAACAACTAAAATATATTTTTGAAAAGCACTTAAGTGCAGCAAGAGGGCAAAAGTATTTTTTTAACAATTTTATTTTGTGATAATTTACACAATGTCAAGGTTAATGACAAATACCCTTACTAAAACAAACCTTATTTTAAGTGCATTCAGAAATGTTTTGCTTTTCTAACTAAAATAGATTATCTCAAACTTTCCTACTAATCATTTCTCAAGAAAAGACTTATTCGAAACATTCATTAAAATAGATTTGCAGCCTCATTTTGTGAGGCAGGGGATTTAAGTAAGCATACTTAATCTACTATTTTGATGGAATCCAAAGGATTTTGTTATAAGCTGAAGTACTTTGAACCCAAGTATTTAAGCTTCAAACCAAGCTTTCCACACTGGAGGAAATGGAAATCAAATTTTGATCCAAGTCAATCTAACATATTTAGCTGAAAAATTACTTACTTTCTTAAATATACATATTAGATCAGATTCTTGTAGTCTTTTAGTATGCACACATATAGACACATGCACAATCTTCTGTGAATTTTGTCAAATCAACTGATCAATCATTTTTAGGAATTTTTAAAAATGGCATAGTTTCTGCATTCATTTCATGAATTTTTTGGGGGGATGGGGGTCGATACTGGTGATTGAACTCAAGGGCACTATACCATTGAGTTACAATCCCAGTCTTTTTTATTTTATTTTGAGATAGGGTCTCACAAAATTGCCTAGAGTGGCCTTGAACTTATGATCCTTCTGCCTCAGCTTCCCAAGTTGCTGGGATTACAGAAGTGTACTATAGCACCAGGCATGAGTTTTTTTATTATTTTCAGTTGAATATATATTTATGCCAACTACAAATCCCCAAACAACTCAAAGCAAAAGCATCCGAAGACAGAAATAACCAAACTATCAAGGAATCAAAGAAATTTTAAGATGTGGAAGAAGTCCCTTTGGACTATTGAAAGAAAATCAGCCAAGTCAAATATCAAAAGTATCAGAGAAAGGAACACATCAAGCAATTGCAGGCTAGGTCCTCCTTGATGACAGGAATTGAGTCTTAGTTGTCTGTCCTTCTACAGCACGCAGAACACCGAAGAGCTCATAGCCTGAATGCCCACATAGACCTGCCTTCTCTCAGGATCACAAGCTTGACACTAGAATGTGTCTGAGACCTGAGAAGTTGGTACTTACCAGGTCCCGGGTCAACAGGACTCAGGGAGTATTAGTTCTGTCTGATGGAGGTTGACTGGTGCCAAGGGACGGCTTTCAAAGACCTGATCCTGTGTTTCCCACTCCACATCATACTTCCATATAGAAAAATGGAAGTTTCTGAAACCTGTTGATATAAACACACTCTATAAAAGCAATCTCCTGCAGCCGGGCGCGGTGGCGCACGCCTGTAATCCCAGCACTTGGGAGGCTGAGGCAGGAGGATCACGAGTTCAAAGCCACCCTCAGCAATGGCGAGGCACTTAGCAACTCAGTGAGACCCTGTCTCTAATAAAATACAAAAAAGGGCTGGGGATGTGGCCCAGCGGTCGAGTGTCCCTGAGTTCAATCCCCGGTACTAAAAAAAAAAAAAAAAGAAAAGCAATCTCCTGCGCCCCCCACTACCACTTTGTCATTTGCCTACCCTTCATTGATGGTGGGTACTCATGCTTAGAGTAGGTTTTTGTTGAACAACTGGTAACCCCTGGAATCTGGATGCCCAATGAGCAAATGGCTCCAGGAACTTGCCGTAATAACCAACAGGCCAAACTTCTACTAATTGAGTGAACCACATGTTTCCTGTTACAGTGAAAAACTCCTCTTAAATGATCAAATGAAAATGCAAATGTGGGGACAACAAATCGGGTTATTTGGAGGATGGCATGTACTCAGAGGATATTAATGTCATTGTGGTTTCCTGAGGAAAGGGCCTCTATTTTGCTTGCAAGCAAAATGTCAATTCTAATTATTCAAACCGACATCCCACGGGACTTTTATGAAAATTGAGGTAGATCCGGAACAACATACAGGAAGCAGGGGTTTCACTTTGGAAGCCGGGGAGAGGTCAGCAACCTGCAGACAGTTCTGATAAAAGGAATTCTCCAGTGGCTGAATCTAAGTCTCCTGGTAACAGAAACTTGTTGGGTAACCTTGGGTAGCATACTTCCTCTGACAGCTCACTTTCTATTAAATTAATTAAATAAAACCTTTCTTACAAGTAAAAGCCCCTTTGTGAAGCACTCAGTATAATGTGACATAGGAAGATGACAAGTGTTTCTTGAGATTAACAAACGACATAGTCTTTGGAAAATGAATGCTCATTTTTTTTTCAGCTGTCTTCTTTTTCTAGGGGCGTGGGGTACTGGGGATTGAACTCAGGGGCACTTGACCACTGAGCCACATCCCCAGCCCTACTTTGTATTTTATTTAGAGACAGGGTCTTGCTGGGTTGCTTAGTGCCTCACTTATTGCTGAGGCTGGCTTTGAACTCACGATTCTCCTGCATCAATCTCCAGAGCCACTGGGATCACAGGTGTGTGCCACTGCACCTGGCTGAATGCATATTTTATTGTAATGATTATCATTACAAATGTTACTAATATGTAGAGCTCCCTAGTTGATATATCAATTATCCGTTGCTGCAATAATTTTCCATAATAAACAACTATAAAACTTTATTGCTGGGCTGGAGATATAGCTCAAGAGATAGTGTGCTTGCCCCACATGCACAAAGCCCTGGTTCAATTCCCAGCACCACCAAAAAAAATAAAATAAAAAAAAAATTTTATTTAACTCATGAGTAGGTTGGTTGGACAACTTGGGCATTCAGCTTCTAGGGGCAATCAGTTATTTTTAAAAAAAAAACAACTGCCCCTAATTTAACTTATTGGCCATATCAGGTCACATGAGTGAGTGCAGAGATAGAATGAGACAGTATCACAAGTCTCACAGCAAAAGAGCAGTGAAGAACTGGGCCCCATAGAACATTCTAGTACACAGGACATGCTATTTTTGTTTATTTGAGAATGTTCATTTATGTTTCTTCATAGACTAAGGTGAATTTTTATTTTATAAAAACTCTTTAAAATAGTATTTCTCAAACTTTTTAACTTACTTCACAATAAGAAATACACTGTATGTACATGTATGCATTATATGATTCATGTCATACAAAAGTTTCACAAAACATTGCTTCCTCTAACTATGAATATTTCTAATTATATTATGTAGTTTTTCAAATTTCTGTTTGCCTACTAAATTGATTAATTAAAGAGTCAAAACTGACAGTTTGAAAAATACTAATTTATGGGGCTTGTTCAGTCATCCTTGATCCCTTTCCTGTTTTAGAGACTAGCCCACAAATATTTGGAGGGGAAAAGAATCCAGGTGAAATATCTGAAATAAGATTGTCACAATGCAAATAAGAAGAATCCCTAGAACCCAGAAGTGTGGGTATGAGTGGTCTGGGACATACCCACAGAACCACAGTGGCCTCTGGCATCTTGACGCTGAGAGGTGGCCGAAACAAAGAAAGGAGGGTGTTCATACCCACTGAGACACTTTGCCAAGTTCTTTCATATATCAACATTTTCACAAGGAAACTGAAGCCTACAGAAAATAAATTCCTCAAGATCACACACCATTCGGCAGAGTGGGGACTCCAAGGTCTCAAGTGCCACATGTTACAGTGAAGCCACCATCCTTCCAGGACACAATGGAGAGAGGGAAGGGCAGTGGAGTCAGTCACATGAATGTGTGAGATCAACATAATACGTTGGACAAGTTTCCACCAAGAGTAACACACTGCGCTTTACGAGGGTGATGTATCTTAGGTGAAACAAACAGTTTTATTAGCAAATATGGGAGTGTAGCAGCTGGGAAATTGCCATTTAAAAATCTGCAGCTTTCATTTTATAACCTGTGTGTGGGGAGGGAGGTCCCAGGTGGAGGTTAGAGTTTACTACGGAGGTGTATTTTTGTTTCTGCTTTTTCTTTTTTCTTTTTTCTTTTCTAGAGACAACAACCACTTTGGGACTCTCGATTATGCAAATCTAAGGCATATTACCCACCCATTGTTCCCGAGAAACACCCAAATGCAATGAAGTAAACTGAGCTCAAATATTTAATGTTCTGTTTAGTCAGGTAAATTGGGTGGATGTTTTAAAGACAGCCGTATATCTAGATTATTTGTTCTTTAGAGAGCAGTTATTCTTCCAAACACAGCTTTTAACTTGTCTCTGCCTCCTTAATATTATGTGTTTCTCGGGGAAGTTTGTGTATGGTTACTGCCTAAGTCATTATCCACAGCATGTCAGAAAAAAAAGGGACTAGGCTCATGCTGTCTCAACTGAGATGGATTGGTAAAGTCCTACATGTGACCGAGAAAAACAGACTTTGAAAAAAAACGCACTAATGTCAGATGAGTGTGTTGTGTCTTGGAGGTTAGGGCCCCTAGGGTGGGGCCTTATCTCTCTGGGCTTTTCTGAAAAAATTAAACATTTCTCCTGCCAGTGACCAAGGGTGGCAGTCATATTCTTAGCAAAGAAAATTAGGACTTGCTAGAAGAGCTTGGAACTCCTCTCTCTAGGACTCTGAATTTTACCCTGGTCTCTAAAGTCCATCAATTAGTGGAGGACCCTGGGTGCCAAAAAGTAACCCAGGCGATGTAACACGTGGCCATGACATGGACAGCGGTAGGGAGGGAGGTCTACGGGAGGAGCCCTGAGGCAGGGTCTGGCCCTGAAAAGGATTTGTAGCTCCTGTCTGTGTTACGATGCTCTCTCTCATGCCTTTTGTTCTTTAAATAAACAAGGACATATCCACTGTTTGGGATGTAGTAAAAAAGAAAAGAACAGTGTCTCTTGCCAAGGTCAAAGACAGTGACAGTGGTGGTCACCAGCAGAGGACAGTTTTGCCAATCAGAATAGTCACTTCATGAGAAATCAATCTACCATGGTCCAAATGTCACCAATGTGATGAGATTAGGTAGTGCCACCTTCGTAAGGTCATTAGATCACAAGGCAGAGCTTCTAACACCTGCTGTGTTTGCCTGGGGTGGGGGGAGAGTCAAACAATGGCAAACACCCACATAAGACAAGCAAGATATGTCTTTTCCAACCAGTATGGTGGAAAATTGAGTGAAAGACCAAAGGCAACTCAAGTCAAAAGACTGCATGAGAGGAAAGAACAAAAGAAAGAGAAATCAGGAAGGCACACAATGGAATGGTAGCAATACTTCTAGAAAATAAGAGGAATCGTATTAAATATTAATTGCTTCCAGTTAAAAAGCAAAGGTTATCAGATTGACTTTAAAAACGGAATATATCTTAGGGTGTTCATGGAGACATACTAGGAATATAAGAAAAGAGAAATATTGGAAGTATAAGTATTTTTTTAAAAAAGTGTGACCAAACACAATTCACAAAAAAAATATGGTTTAGTTACATTTATAGCACATAAAATAGAACCTAAAGCCAAATTTATTACTGGAGACAAAATATATCATTATGTAATAATAAAGTATAATTTGATGAAGAACAGACAACAGTTCTAAGCCTGTAACACCTAATAACACAGCAAAATGTAAAAAGCAGAAATTGACAGAACTCATAAAAGAAAATAGCAAATCTACAACTGTACTGGAAATTTCTTCTTTGTCTTTTTTAGCTATTGATAGACCTTTTTATTTATTTATTTTCTTCTTTTTAATACTTATTTATTTGCTTTTAGTTGTACACAATGCGTTTATTTGTATGTGGTGCTGAGGATCGAACCCGGGTCGCGCACGTGCTAGGCGAGCGCTCTACCGCTGAGCCACAACTCCAGCCCTCTTCTATGTCTTTTTTTTTCAATATATTTTATTTCTACAAAGAAAAAAAATCATACCAGATATGTTTAAATGTGAGTGAATAAGTACAGAGATTTTGGTGATGTGCATTTTCTATGTATATATTTCTTTTTTTTTTTTTTCTTTTTTCTTGGTACCGGGGATTGAACTCAGGGGCACTTGACCACTGGGCCACATCCCCAGCCCTTTTTTGTATTTTATTAGAGACAGAGTCTCACTGAGTTGCTAAGTGCCTTGCCATTGCTGAGGCTGGCTTTGAACTCACGATCCTCCTGCTTCAGCCTCCCAAGTGCTGGGATTACAGGCGTGTGCCACCACGCCCTGCTTGTATATATTTCTTAATATAGCTTTTCATTTTTCTTATTTTTAATTTGTTTTAATTAATTATACATGACAGTAGAATGCATTTATGCATCTTTTAAACAGTTCATAAAGAACCCAAAAAGTTTAGAAAGTGCATGCAACATTTGAATAACATGATTAACAAACATGAATGAATACATACTAAGCACTACAGTCAACATTTAAAAAATCTGCATTAGGAAAATTAGCTCCATAAAAAAAAGTACCAAGCAAGTCTCAACAATTTAAATAACTGAGTGTCAGGTCAGGCATGGCAGTGCATGCTTATAATCCCAGTGATCTGGGAGGCTGAGGCAGGAGGATTGTGAGTCAAAGGCCAGTCATAGCAATTTAGTAAGACCCTGTCTCAAAATAAAAAATATAAAGATTTTTTTCTTGTGGTGCTGGAAACCAAACTCAGGACCTCATGCATGCTAGGCAAGTGCTCTAACACTAAACTACATCCCCAAGTATTATGTAAAGTCATAAATGTGAACATTTTAAGCATTGTATTTATTTATTTAATTTTTATTCTAAGTTGTTATAAATGACAGCAGAATGCATTACATTTCATATTATACTTATAGATCACATTTTTACATATCTCTGGTTGTATACAAAGTATATTCACACCATTCGTGTCTTCATACATGCACTTAGGGTAATGATATCCATCTCATTCTACTGTCTTTTTTTTTTCCTTCACCCTTTTACCCCCTCCTTTCCCCTCCCTCCCCATTTGCCATTCTCTTGCCGCCTGAAGCGATGGCTGCTTGGAGCAACAAAGCCGCGGGAAGAAGTTCAGAGGCAAACTGGAAACAAACAGCTTTTTATTCTGATAACTTTTCTCTCTGGCTCTAACAACGACTAACATGCGCCACACACACCACCAAAAATGGTGCTGACCCGATCAGCAATCTCGGCCAAGTCACTCGAGATCCCGGGCCAAGTCCCATGAGACTATGGAAGGCGACAATGCCCAAATCTCCATGGCCCATAGTCAACTGCAATTTAAGCCATTTCCCCAAACAGGGCTCCTGCACCATTCTAGTGTTCCTCTAATCCTCCTATGTTCCCCGTCCCAACCCCACAGTGAATCTGCCGACTTATATCAAAGAAAACACTCAGCATTTGGATTTTTAGGATTGGCTAACTTCACTTAGCATTATATTCTGCAACTTCATCCACTTACCTGCAAATGCCATGATTTTATTCTCTTTTATTGCTGAGTAATACTCCATTGTGCATATATACCACATTTTCTTTATCCATTCATCTACTGAGGGGCATCTAGGTTGGTTCCACAGTTTAGCTATTGTGAATTGTGCTGCTATAAACATTGATGTGGCTGTGTCCCTGTAGTATGCTGTTTTTAAGTCCTTTGGGTATAGACCAAGGAGTGGGATAGCTGGGTCATAAGGTTCCATTCCCAGTTTTCCGAGGAATCTCCATACTGCTTTCCATATTGGCTGTACCATTTTGCAGTCCCACCCGCAATGTATGAGTGTGCCTTTTTCCCCACACCCTATCCAACATTTATTGTTGTTTGTGTTCTTAATAGCTGCCATTCTGACTGGAGTGAAATGAAATCTTAGAGTGGTTTTGATTTGCATTTCTCTAATAGCCTGAGATGTTGAACATTTTTTTCATGTATTTGTTTATAGATTGTATATCTTCTTCTGAGAAGTGTCTTTTCAGTTCCTTGGCCCATTTATTGATTGGGTTGTTTTTTTGTTTTTGTTTTTTTTTGATGTTAAGATTTTTGAGTTCTTTATATATTCTAGAGATTAGTGCTCTATCTGATGTGCATGTGGTAAAAATTTGTTCCCAATTAGTAGGCTCTCTCTTCACCTCACTGATTGTTTCTTTTGCTGAGAAGAAGCTTTTTAGTTTGAATCTATCCCATTTACTGATTCTTGATATTAATTCTTGTGCTACAGGAGTCTTATTAAGGAACTTGGGGCCTAATCTGAAATGTTGGATTTTAGAGTTTACTTTTTCTTCTATTAGGCATAGTGTCTCTGGTCTAATTCCTAGATCCTTGATCCACTTTGAGTTGAGTTTTGTGCATGGTGAGAGATAGGGGTTTAATTTCATTTTGTTGCATATAGATTTCCAGTTTTCCCAGCACCATTTGTTGAATGTACATTTCTGGCACCTTTATCTAATATAAGATAACTGAAATTATATGAGTTAGCGTCTGTGTCCTCTATTCCGTACCATTGGTCTACCAGTCTATTTTGGTGCCAATACTATGCTGTTTTTGTTACTATTGCTCTGTAGTATAATTTAAGTTCTGGTAAAGTGATGCCACCTGCTTCATTCTTCTTGCTAAGGATTGCCTTAGCTATTCTGGGTTTCTTATTTTTCCAGATGAATTTTATGACTGCCTTTTCTATTTCTATGAGGAATGTCATTGGAATTTTTATTGGAATTGTATTAAATCTGTATAACACTTTTGGTAGTATGGTCATTTTGACAATATTAATTTTGCCTACCCAAGAGTAAGGTAGATCTTTCCATCTTCTAAGGTCTTCTATAATTTCTTTCTTTAGTGTTCTGTAGTTTTCGTTATAGAGGTCTTTCACATCTTTGGTTAAGTTGATTCCCAAGTATTTTATTTTTTTTTTTTTTTTTGATGCTATTGTAAACAGTGTAGTTTTCCTAATTTCCCTTTCAGAGGATTTGTCACTGATATATAGAAATACCTTAGATTTATGGGAGTTGATTTTGTGTCCTGCTACTTTGCTGAATTCATTTATTAGTTCTAGAAGTTTTCTGGTGGAATTTTTTTTGGTCTTCTAGGTATGAAACCATATCATCAGTGAATAGTGATAATTTGAGTTCTACTTTACCTGTCTGTATCCCTTAAATTTTTTTCATGTGTCTTATTGCTCTGGCCAGCATTTCAAGTACTATTAAATAGAAGTGGTGAAAGAGGGCATCCCTGTCTTGTGCCAGTTTTTTAGAGGGAATGCTTTCAATTTTTCTCCATTTAGAATGATGTTGGCCTGAGGCTTAGCATAGATAGCTTTTACAATGTTGATATATTTTCCTGTTATCCCTAGTTTTTCTAGTGTTTTGAACATGAAGGGGTGCTATATTTTGTCAAATGCTTTTTCTGCATCTATTGAGATAATAATATGGTTCTTATCTTTGAGTTTATTAAAATGATGAATTACATTTATTGATTTTCATATATTGAACCATCCTTGCACCCTGGAATGAACTCCACTTGATCATGGTGTACTATATTTTTATATGTTTTTCAAACCGATTTGCCAAAATGTATTGAGAATTTTTGCATCTATGTTCATTAGAGATATTGGTCTGAAGTTTTCTTTCTTTGATGTATCTTTGCCTGGTATGGGGATCAGGGTGATATTGGCCTCATAGAATGAATTTGGAAGTGCTCCCTCTTTTTCTATTTCCTGAAATAAATTGAAGAGTATTGGTATTAGTTCTTCTTTAAAGGTCTTGTAGAACTCAGCTGTGTATCCATCTGGTCCTGGGCTTTTCTTGGTTGGTAGGCTTCTGATGGCATCTTCTATTTCATCGCTTGAAATTTGTCTGTTTAAATTGTGTATATCAGCCAGGTGCTGTGGCACACACCTGTAATCCCAGCACTTGGGGGGCTGAAGCAGGAGGATTGCAAGTTCAAAGCCAGCCTCAGTAATGGCAAGGCACTTAGCAACTCAGTGAGACCCTGTCTCTAATAAAATACAAAAAAAAAGGGCTGGGGATGTGGTTCAGTGGTCAAGGGACCCCGAGTTCAAACCCAGAACCAAAAAAAAAAAAAAGAAAAAAATAAATAAAAATAAATTGTGTATATCATCCTGCTTCAATTTGGGAAAATCATACGACTCTAAAAATTTGTCGATGCTTTTGATATTTTGTATTTTATTGGAGTACAAGTTTTCAAAATAATTTCAGATTATTTCCTGTATTTCCATAGTGTCTGTTGTGATATTTCCTTTTTCATCATGTATGTTAGTAATTTGAGTTTTCTCTGTCCGTCTCTTTGTTAGCCTGGCTAAGGGTCTGTCAATTTTATTTATTTTTTTCAAAGAACCAACTTTTTGTTTTGTCAATTTTTTCAATTGTTTCTTTTGTTTCAATTTCATTGATTTCAGCTCTGATTTCAATTATTTCCTGTCTTCTACCTCTTTTGGTGTTGGATTGTTCTTCTTTTTCTAGAGCTTTGAGATGTAATATTAGTCATTTATTTGTTGACTTTTTCTTCTTTTGATGAATGAACTCAATGCAATGAATTTTCCTCTTAGGACTGTCCCAGAGATTTTGATATGTTGTGTCTGTGTTCTCATTCACCTCTAAGACTTTTTTAATCTCCTCTTTGATGTCATCTGCAACCCATTGTTCATTCAGTAGCATATTATGTAGTCTTCAGGTGTTGGAGTAGCTTTTATTTCTTATTTTATCATTGATTTCTAATTTCATTCCATTATGGTCTGATAGAATACAGGGTGTAGTCGCCTGAAGCGATGGCCGCTTGGAGCAAAGAAGCCGCGGGAAGAAGTTTTGAGACGAACTGGAAACAAACAGCTCTTTATTCTGGCAACTTTTCTCCCTGGCTCTAACTACACCCCGACACGCCGTCCACGCTCCTCTAACCTCCAAAATGGCGCAGACCTCCCCCGCAATCTCGCTCAAGTCCCTCGAGATCTCCGGCCAAGTTATCGTTGAAGCATAAATATTCAATCTGTGACGATGAATAGGGAGTAATAATAGTAGCAGGGTGAATGCCAAATATTTTAGTAAAGTCTTAAGTCCTTGAAGAATAAGTTTAGCCACCATTGAGGTATAAGATTCAATTATACTTTTAGGAGAGACGGGCAAATGTATCCATAATAAAGGCCCTTGTTGCCAAAATACTCCTGTGGGTGTATATTGTGAAGAAATAATAATCAACATCAGCGGTTGAGTTAAATCAAATCTGTCACAATGAGCTCCTTCAATGGCTTTTTTCTACTAACTTTAAAAGCTTTCCTAGCATCTGGAGTCAGTGTTCGCAGTGAGGATGGATCAGGGTCCCCTCGAAGGATATCAAATAAAAAGGTGTTTTAATTGGCCAGTAGTGAGGTTTAGTGTAGGGCGAAGCCAATTAATGTCACCCAGCAGTTTTTGGAAATCATTGAGGGTGGTTAAATGTTCTTTATTTATTAAAATTTTTTGGGGGTCTAACAAAAGTATCCATGATTTTAAAATCCTAAATATAATATGGGAGATCTAGTTTGAACTTTTTCTTCTGCTATATATAATCCGTATTTTTTAAAATTTTCTACCATGTCACTGAATATATTAAATAAGATTTTTTGATTAGGGTGGGCCAGTAAAATATCATTCCATGTAATGTAGACACATGAGGTTTGGATAGTTATTTTTAATGGGTTGGATAGCCTTGTCCACATATATTTGGCATATGGTGGGCTATTAGCCATTCCCTGTGGTAAAACCTTCCATTGATATCTCTGATCAGGGGCCATTATTGTTAATAGAAGGAACTGAAAAAGCAAACCTGGGGGCATCCAGAGGATGTAGGGGAATAGAAAAGAAGCAATCCTTTATATCAAGACTAATAACATGGAAACTTTTTGGAATAGCTACAGGATTCGGAAGTCCAGGTTGAGTAGGGCCCATGACTTGCATGGTTTTATTAATTTGTCTAAGATCATTTAATAATCGCCATTTTCCTGATTTTTTCTTGATCACAAATATGGGGGAATTCCAGGGAGAGGTGGAAGGTTCTATATGTCCTGCTTCTAATTGTTCCTGAACTAGTAGGTGGGCCGCTTGTAATTTCTCTTTAGATAGGGGCCACTCGCTGCAGAGGCCAGTGTTTTGGGCCATTGTCGTAAATTAATGATGGAGGAATCAGCTCCAGTATCTATAAGTCCCTCCATTTCTATTCCTTGGATTCGCCAGTCCCTGAGGGAAGAGGTCACCCTGACTCCTGTGGGAATCAGTTGAACCCCCATTTCAGGTGTTAACACTATTCGGGCGGTGGAACAGAGGTCTAATCCTGCATTTCTTCCTGTTCCTCTGGCGAGGGAGTGGATGGGGTAATAGGGGTTGTGTCGGGGAAGCATCTGAATGGATGCTTGAGGATACTCCTCTTCCAATGCCTTACATTTGTGGGCCCCGGGGCATTGGGCCCCGTGCCCCGTTTTTTTGAATTCCTGAACAAAGGATTTCCATGGATGTCAATTTTGAATAACATTTTATTGGCCCAATGATTTCCCTTTTTACACCTGGGGGCAGCAACCTGGAGCACGGTATGAATTTGGTCTTATTTCTCTTTTTTGGGATTTTGCCTAGAATAGCCTGATTGACTATGATAATTTTTCCTGGAATATCCTGATTGATTATAGTGTCTAGGTTTGAGTCCTTGTGAAATTCTGAGGGGCAGCATCTCTAACAGCTGCTAGCAATCATATTCCCTGTCAAAGGCATCATTTATATCTTTACATAGTTGTATATATATGGAAAGATCCTTTTTATTTCTCCATGGCCTGATGGCTTCCTGGCAATATTTATTAGCGTTTTCATATGCTAATTGAACAACTAATATAACTTGATCAACGTCTCCAAAAAAACTCTACCTGCAGTTCTCAAAAGTCGATCAGCAAATTCAGTCATATTGGTTCATTAGGTCCTTGAATTACTTTGGACAAGCTTCTCGCTCAAGTCCCTCGAGATCTCCGGCCAAGTCTCGCAAGATCCCGGGCCAAGTACGGAAGGCGCCAATGCCCAAACATGTCCAAAGCCAAAGCCCGTAGTCCACCGCAATTTAAGCCATCTCCCCAAACAGGGCTCCTGCAACAGGGTAGTGTTTCTATTTTTTTATATTTGCTAAGAGTTGTTTTGTGGCATAGTGTATGGTCTATTTTAGAGAAGGATCCATGTTCTGCTGAGAAGAAAGTGTATTCACTCGTTGAAGGATGAAATATTCTATATAAGTCAGTTAAGTCTAAGTTGTTTATTGTATTTTTGAGTTCTATAGTTTCTTTGTTCAGCTTTTGTTTGGAAGATCTATCCAGTGGTAAAAGGGGTGTGTTAAAGTCACCCAGAATTATTGTGTTGTGGTCAGTTTGACTCTTGAACTTGAGGAGAGTTTGATGAACATGGATGCTCCATTGTTTGGGGCATATATATTTATAATTGTTAAGTCTAAACTGCTTAGGACCTGCTAAATTGCTGAGGCTGGCTTTGCACTCACAATCCTCCTGCCTCAGCCTCCCCAGCAGCTGGGTTTACAGAAGTGGCCACCACGGCCAGCTCAGTTCTCTGTTTTCTTACAAGTAAGATGTCTGGCTTACAGCTCTTATTTTAATCATTATTATTTTACTGATTACCCTTGAAACCACCCAAAGGTATTTGCTTATTTAAATAGAGGATACTTGAAAAATCTCAGTAGAATTTATCCACTAAAAATACTGTGTAGGCAGGGGAAAAAATTGAGGTGGGGGGCCCTAAATTGAGAGCCAAGAGCAATTTTACGCTATCAGTACTCCCCATTTGCCCTCTCAGTGGCCTCTTAGGAATAGACCTGACCAAGTCTTCAAGCACAGTATTTTTCAGTGGAAGGAATGAGAGGGGAAGTATTCCTTTCCTAAACTCCATTAAAAGATTTTCTTAAAACAAGCAAACTCCAGGCAGACAGTTCCCTGAACAGGACTACAGACTTCCAGGGCCTGTCCATTTGCCCACCTCCACGTACATCATGTGGTCAGATGAAGAGTTTCATAAACACTAATGTGTTTTCCATGCTTCGCTGTTATAGTAAAGGCCAAGGATCTTAAAACAACTGAGCTCCGTGTTGAAACTTGAACATGGAAAAACCTGTAAATCCTCAGGCTGTATCTGATGGAGAGCTAATTAGACAACTCCGGGTTCTCTGGGCGAGAAACAATGAGCTCTGCCTACCTGCTTCCCTGCACAGTAATGAGGGAGGAGAGGAGGAGACTGAGCCGTAATGAAAGACTCTACTAAACAGATGTTTCCAGGGCAAATCTTTTTCCACTCTCCGTAGGCTACTGAGATATTGGAGGTGTGGCATTTCAAGTGCCACTCTCTAAAATAAACTGTTTCTTCCAACACACTATTAGATTTACAGAAGCAAGTAATGAAGATAGTAGGATTTCCACACACTCTCCTACAATTTCCCCTATGATTAACATCTTATATTCCTGTGGCACATCTGTCACAACTAATGAACCAAAATTGATATATTATCAATTGAAGTCTACACTTTATTCAGATTTCTTCCCTTTTCCGTTAATACCCTTTCTCTGCTCGGGGATCCCATCCACAGTACATTCCAGGGTCTTGTTGCCTCGAGGTCCTCCCGACCGTGCCAGTGCCAACGGTGACCATTTCTCAGACTCTCCTTATTTTCAAAACCTTGAAAGTTTGGAGGACTCATGCTTAATGTTTTTCTCATTATTAAAATGGAGCAGCCGGGCACGGTGGTGCACACCTGTAATCCCAGCACTTGGGAGGCTGAAGCAGGAGGATCGTGAGTTCAAAGCCAGCCTCAGCAATGGTGAGGTGCTTAGCAACTCAGTGAGACCCAGTCTCTAATAAAAATACAAAAAAGGCTGGGGATATGGCCCAGTGGTCGAGTGCCCCTGAGTTCAATCCCCAGTACTGGAGGAGGAGGAGGAGGAGGAGGAGGAGGAGGAGGAGGAGGAGGGGAGGGAAAAGAAGAAGTAGAAGTATTTGTAGGTCTCTCACATCACAGGGAGGTGGCCCTTCCTGAGCAGTCAGATTAGCCTCCACCTCAGACTACAACTACTTCTTGGTCAAACACCTGGTCAATCACCACACCTGAACAAAAAGCCAGGATAGGAAGTACAAGGGGGTGGGGGGAGGAAGAGTCAAAGATTTAGTCTTACTTCAAAGGAAAACATTAAGCATGGTGGTTCCAACAGAGCATGGATCTGTTTCTAACTTTTTTTTCTTGTTGGCACTGGAAATTAAACCCAGAAATTGAACCCAGGGACTCTTTACCATTGTGCTACCTCCTCAGTACCCCCTTCCCACAGTTTTTTTTTTTTTTTTTTTACTTTTTTTTTTTCTTTTTTTTTTTTTTTTTTTTTTTTTTTTCATTTGAGACATGGTCCTGCTAAGTTGCTGAGAGTCTAACTAAGGCTGGCCTCAAGCTTGCCATCCTCCTGCCTCAGCCTCCTGAGTTGCTGGGATGCAGGAGACGCCACCACTGCTGGCTTCTTCCCTAGCGTTCTTTCTCCGTCTCTGTCTATTTCTTCCTGTTTCTTTCATTCATTCACTGGCTCAGTCTCTCAAGTAGCATTTACTGAGTGCTCTGAAAATTAAGTGCACACCAAAAGCCACCTTTATCCTCAAGGCACTTGCCTTCTAGTGGGAGGGGTTCTGGAAGCCAATTCTCTTCTCAGTGGTGATACGGGTAATGATGATAATGATAATAAACAGGGTTCAGAGATCCGGATAGAGAAATAGGAGTTTGCTATTGTAGGGGAGAGAAAACTTTCCCTTTACCCTTTGTGGAGTAATAATAACTGAATCTGTGAAATAAACTGACAGTTGGCAGATGAACAGGAGAAAAGGCCCACAAATTTATCATGTGCTTGCGGGCATCAGAGGAAAGAAAGGCGAATACCCACATGCCCAGTGAGACCCAGATGCTCTCTCCCTCCTTCCCGGGAGAGCAGAGGGGAACCCAAGCAGCTGGAGGGAGAAGGCATGATTTGGGGGGAAATGAATGCCCCCCCCAAAGAAGTGATAGCCTGTGACAAGTCCTGTCTGGGCACGGTGTCCGCCCCTAGCCTCCTCTCCTGTGTCACAATTTAATCCTCCTCGGTTGATGAGATTTCCAGGGAGGGTATTCACAGCCACCAAGTTCCTTCTGGAGAACCTTCCTAGGCAGATCAGAGGAGTACAGAGAACAGCTCTCCCTCCTTCACCGTTCCCCAGGGGCACTCGGTTTGAAGTGCAATGTGACACATGAGGGTGGCATTTCTTGAACTCATTCACTATCTTCAGAAGAGTAGTCGTGAAGGGCCTCTCTGATCTGTGGTCCAGGTCAAGGAAATGGTAAGAGCAAAGGCCCTGAGGTAGGATCTGAGGTCTCAGAGGTGTGCTAGGGGTGGGGCAGGGCTTTGCAGACCTGCATCTAGGACTCTCTTCTGTTAGGCGGTAGACCACTGGTGGATGTTTTGTTGAACAGTAACAGGATCTGACCTAGGTGTTTAAAAATTCACTTTGGCTTATGTTTAGAGATTTAGGGGTAGAAGCTAGGGGTAGGTGTGGGCAGGGAAACTTCTCTGCAGACAATTGCATTAGTGATGGTTACAAAAGACAATGAATTGGACCCATGTGGTAGCGGTGGAGGTGGAAAGAAGGAGGATTCCAAATATAATACATAATAAAATCTGAAAAGGAGACAGAAATATATTCATTAAATAGATATGCAATGTGAGAGTTTCAGGGATTTCACACATATGAAACTATTATGTACTCAAAACCTCTTGCTTCAAAAACCATCCACTGTAATATATCTGTATCTTAAAGCATGCTCACATCCTTGCTAAATTCACAGTGTTCTTTTCAATATAGTGCATTTCCAATGTATCAAGAGGTATTGACTTTTTACTTTTTTACTCAACTGGTTTTGTTTTGTGGTACTGGGGATTGAACTCAGAGGTGTTCCACCCCTCAGCTTTACTCCCAACCCTTTTTATTAATTAATGTGTTTTATTTTGAGACAGAATCTCAGTAAGTTGCTGAGGCTGGCCTCACACTTGTGAGCGAGCCTCCTGCCCCGGTCTCCCAAGTTGCTGTGATTACAGGTGTGCGCCACCACACCCAGCTTCAACACTGTTTTTAGAATCTTTTCATGCTGCTGATTGTACATCTAATTCATATCTTTTGTTTACTGTACAGTATTCCACAATATCTATAACCCTACCCATTAATATCTAGGTTGCATACAAATTTCTGCTATTATGACATCACTTCTAGGAATATCTCTGAACAGTTTGCAATTGTTGCCGCCTACGGCTGCCGCTTGCAGCAACGACACGGCGGGGAGAAAATTCGGAGGCAGGATGGAAATGAAAAAGTTCTTTTATTCTTCTCTCTCCGGCTCCAACAACCTCTCCAACTTTAACTCCAACCACCAACTAACTAACCCTCACCTGGTTAAATACTTTTTGCCTTAACAAGGACACGTGCTAACAGCTCGAGCTTACAGGTGCGTCACGCAGTGTTCACAGGCATAAAAAGATTCTTAGATAAATGCGTGAATATCAGGTGAAAATACTTGAACACCTTTATGGCTCTCAGCTAGCCACCATCTTAGCTATCTCCTTAATTATCTCCTTACATTTCCCCTCTTTTTTGTTTTAAAAGAGGGGATGCTCTAGGACGTCCATGTGCAACCAACATTCTTACCCGTCATCGGATAATCAAGGCCCTTGACTCCTGTCTTAGGTTGATATGTCGGCCACATGAGACTGTCCTGTGGATGGGTGACGACCTCATCCGAATCGACTATGCCTGTCTTAGGTTGTCCCCCTCTGGGGATCTTACCTGTCATTGGCTAACCAGCAGTCCAATTGAGCCCTTCAGGATCGACTGTGTGTTGACTAACAGCCGTCCAATCGTGAGGAGATGCTGCGACTTTAAGGAGGCAAACCTTCTGCTGATGAGCCAAGTTCCAAGTGTATCAAGGTCTTTAAACAAATCAGCTGCCCTAAGTTCCATTAAGTAACGCACTGAGTTCTCTAGACAAATACCCGCAAAGTATTGTCCCGTAATGTCCCAAATAATGAAAGATCAAAATGTCCACTTGTTATAACATGATGATCTAGGAGGCCCCATACATGCAGCGCAGAGGCCACACTGCTGGTGAGGTTGTTTGATGCTTGAGCAGCAGGGATGCTTGTAGTAACCGCGATCCCTGCAGCTGTAGCAGCAGCCATCTTTTTTCTTCAGGGCCCGCTACCTAGAAACTCAAGCATCAGTTATTAAAGGAAAGGCAGTGCTATTCCAGCACTGAGTCAAGAGGTGAGTTGTCAAATTAAAAAATAGAATTATTAGATTAGAAAATTAAAGTTGATTTCTGCTCACACACATTGCTGCTTGAGCTCCCACAAACATAACCTGGCAAAATATCATATTCAGAACAAATCAAAGAAAGACTGAGGGTATTTACTGCATTAAAGATAGATGAAAGAAAAGCTAAAAGCACTTTGGAAAAATAATTTGTTAGCTGGAACCCCCGAGTCTCTGCATACACAGCAACCTTCTATGAAATTACCTGTTGAAATAATTCAAATTAATCAGCTATTAAACAAATAAAGTTAATTACAAATAAACAATCCCATGTCAAATACCAAAATATTAGGTTATACAGTATTAGTCATATTCTTTGCTGAAGAGAAGTCCCAGGGACACCTATAAATTAAAATTGAAGGTACCTTCACTTTTTAAATTGTTTACCCAAATTAAATACTCTAAAATTAAATGAATTAAAGTTATTTGGATCCATATATATATTTTTTTTATATAATTAAATTTTTTATAATATTCATAAGCGCTTTGTTATTTGTGACGTCACACTGGACAGACACACATACAAACATATATTTGTGACGTCACATTAACATGAAATTTAGACAAATACACAGACATAAAGACATATATATAAAAAAAATATATACAATTGTGTGCACACTAAAGAGAGATCTTCCTGTCCCGGCCGGGAGGAATGAGACTTAAATTGTGAATTTATTGGAGGACTCTTCTAAGGGAATCATTCCATACCTTCATCTTGGTCCTCTTGATTTTGTACTTGTTTTTATTAATCTTGATTCCTCAATAACTTCATCTTGGTCCTTTTAATTTGGTATCTGTTTTATCAATCTAGATGGTGTCCATATTGGGGAGGATTCGTGCTGTGGAAAAACACAAACAGATCCTCTCCCCCAAATTAATACTGGATCTGGACCCTTCCATGTACCTGAAAGAACATCCTTCCAGTAAACCAAAGGTTTATGTTGTTGGTGTGGGTTCCAGTGTCTGTCTCTAGCCGAATATCCATTAGAATCTAAAGTTAAAAAATTTAAGGTAAACAGGGCAACTGCCAATCTGTCCCTAGGACTTTTCCAATTTCCTTCCTTTTGCTTTAATAGCATAATTTTGAGTGTGCGATTAGCTCATTCAATTATACCTTGACCTTGAGGATTGTATGGGATACCTGTTTTTTGGGATATATTGAATTTTGCGCAAAACTGTTTGAAAGATGAGGACGTATATGCAGGGCCATTATCTGTTTTAAGCATTTTGGGGATGCCCAATGCAGCAAAAGCTTGCAGACAATGAGATGTAACATCTTTAACTTTTTCTCTATAATGTAAGGAAGCAAAAATCATGCCTGAGCATGTATCTATGGTCACATGAATAAATCGCAATTTTCCAAAACTTGGCTCATGAGTGACATCCATCTGCCACAAATGATTGGGCATTAATCCTCTTGGGTTAACCCCATAATGTGGATTGGGCAAATGTGTCACACAAGATTGACAAGCCTTCACAATTGTTCGAGCTTGCTCCTTTGTGATTTTGAACCTTTGCTGTAATGTAGTACTATTGACATGAAATTGGGAATGGAACAAAGTAGCTTGTTGGACTGCTGAAAATATAAAGATTGTTTTAGTGAGGGCATCAGCCTTTTGATTACTTTCATGGAGAGGACCAGGCAAATTAGTATGAGCTCTGATATGTCCAATAAATAAAGGTTCTTTACATTCCCATAGGAGATATTGAATTTGAAAAAACAATTTAAAGGCTGGAGTATGTGGTGCTATTGGACCTGCTAGCTCCAATTTAGGGATAGCATGTACAATATAGTAGCTGTATGAAAAAATATTTATAGGCTGTTCTTTAAAATTTTCTAGAGCTATTATAATAGCTTCAATTTCAACTAATTGGGCTAATTTTTGACCAGTAATATAATCATATTTTCTTTTTGAGTGACTACTGCAGCAGTACCGTTAGAAGACCCATCTGTAAATACATTTAATGCCTTAGGAATAGGTTGATTTTTTATTACCTGTGGAACTATAATGGGATGATTGACACAAAAAGATAGTATAGGAGACTTAGTAAGATGGTTATCAAAATTTGCAAAGTAGAGCATCTAGCTATAGCCCAATCATTATCATTGAAGCATAAATATTCAACCTGTGATGATGAATAGGGAGTAATAATAGTAGCGGGATAAATGCCAAATATTTTAGTAGAAGTCTTAAGTCCTTGAAGAATAAGTTTAGCCACCATGGAGGTATAAGACTCAATTGTACTTTTAGGAGAGACGGGTAAATGTATCCATAATAAAGGTCCCTGTTGCCAAAATACTCCTGTGAGTGTATATTGTGAAGAAATAATAATCAATATTAGCAGTTGAGCAAAATCAATTCTATCGCAATGGGATCTTTCAATGGCCTTTTCTACTAACTTTAAAGCTTCCCCAGCAGCAGGAGTCAATGTTCGCGGTGAAGATGGATCAGGGTTCCCTGATGACATGACTAGTCAGTAGTGGATACAGGACATGCCTTTGGTCTGTGGGGACATATTCCATATTTTGGGAGTGGAGCTGATGCTATTACACCCTCAGCCCACAGGGAAGGAATACAACTCTAGTAGTCTGGCAGGTGATTGGTTCAAGGGCAGGCATGGGAGCCAAGCTGGACCAATCAAATTCCTCCACAAGGCTTTCTGTCTGATCCTGCCAGCATGATCTATTTCTGCTAATGATTCTACCAGGGTGCGTGTGAGTCCTGGGCCACTGGGAGCCATTATACCGTCCACAGGAGGGAACCTGACAAGAGGTGGATAGACTGTTACATGATAACACCCTCTGAGTCTCTAGATCCAACCACAACAGAAGCCTCTAGGAACCTGGATGTTTTAGTTCTACGAGCCCATGAATTTCTTCATAGTCTCATTTGAATTGGCTTTCCTTTACATGAATACAAACCAGGTTCTGACTACTCCCATTAACCTGCAAGCACTTCTATTAGATTCCTGGTTCCTAGTGACCATTTAAACAGCCTTTCTCTGATAAGGGAAATCCCACATAAGAATCATTCCTCATCAATGCAGAATTCAGAACCCAAATTTCCAGCCTCCTCCTCAGCTAAGGTGCAGCCCTGAGACCCGGATTTTAGTGACTGTCTGACTCTTCATGCACCTGAAGTTTACTTCTTTGGTGCCATCTTTCAGGTGCAGCAGGAGTTACAAGGATAAGTTCTTGGCTCAGAAGTACCATCAGTCCTAGAGCAGTAGGAGCTACAAGAAGGTCAAGTTCCTTTCATTTCCTGTGTGCAGCAACAATAGCAAAGGCACCTCACCAGGTCATTTCTAATCTGGGATTGAGGGCATTGCCCAAGAAAGCATTGCCTTTGCTCTACCAACAGTTCTGGGGAACAATTCTAGTGAGAATAGTCCTTTAATAAATCACATTTCTGCTTGAAGTAGGCAGAATGGTTTTACTTTTAGTATACATTATGTACTATATACATAGTATAGTTCATGTATATATTAAATACACATGTAGTTATATATATTGGTTACATGCAATTATGTAATCATCAATGTTCTTCAAGAAAGATCCTTGACCTTGTATCTCTGCTCGCTTGAAATGGAATCTTCTCTCATTTTTATTTCTCCCCAGGAAATTTCCTCCATTTCTATACCTTTTACTCAAAATCCTTAGAATCAAGCCAACAAAAGTTAGAAGCATACTAAATTATCCACACTAAATGTCAAAGGTTTGGGGATTTGTTTGTTTGCATGCTCGTGTGTTTGCTTATTCATTTATTTTGCTCTGTTTGTGAAAACAAAATTCAATACTTTTAAGCTGCATTATGTTTTCAAGGGTCAAACAAGAAGTCTTCTCAGAGGAGTTTATAAAAAGCCACCTTACTTTTGCATGGGGTGACATATTCTAGGTAATTAAGTATAATGATCCATGCACTGTGAGAGAACCCTGAACAGATAAAGTATAAGATCTGGCAAAGAAGAAAGGTCTGCAGACTACTGAGAACTGGGTTTGATAAGTGAGACCTGCCAACTCCTCTATTTTGTGGCTAGCAGAAAATTCCATGGGGTATTAAAGATTTCCCTCAAGGCTAGGTAAGAAAGAGACTATGCCCCTCATGATTAGCAAATATGTATTTCCAATTTAGGGCAACTTGTGTTAATTGTCTCTGTTGTCTAAGGGATAGAATTCCGGTTTCTCCCCAGAAATTTATCATCTTCTCAGAGATGCCTCAGTATAAATAATAGAATAATTGTAAAAATGAGCCAGTGTGCTGCTCTGCATTCCAGTGGTTGCCATGGCAACGAGTGAATCACCAGTGCAAATTTTCTATGAGGCAGTCACTCGGTGAAGGACTCAACTCAGTTCCTCTTAACCAAGGGCTGTCCCTGCAGCTGAGCTTGAGTCCCTCTCTTCATGGAGTTAGAGGGCACTCAAACCCATCAGAGAAGAGCTACCCACCTTCAGCATCACCGATCTCTCAATCTCTCTCTCTAATCCCACTCGAATCCACACTGAGTCTCCTAATGGATCAGCAGAGAAGTGATTCCTAGCAGCCCTTAGTGTTCATTAAAAATATTGATATTAATGAAGTAAGGTAATTTATTTGAAACATGCACTTAAAAATCACTCTTCTTTCTGTTTCCAGTTAGTAAATTCTTTTCCCTTTAAGCAACATAGGGAGACCTCCTGGAATCTGTCGTATATTTGGGGGCTAGTTTCACATTCTGTGATCTTCATGCTCTTCTCTCTTTCTTCCCGTTTTCCAACTCCTTTTCTCCCTTCTCTAGAACACTGATGACCGAGTGTTTGCCTCCATGGGAGCAGTGAACAGCCAGAAGATAATAAAGAAATCACAGCGGTCAGGATTCACAACTGGAAGAGAGTCTGAAAAAGCCAATAGAGGCAAAATCCTGGGGAAGGCCATGCCAAACACACTATCTGTCTGGGTTCTCATTGGGCACCACAGAGGGAAATCTAAGAAGGGGGAGACTCCAATCTCAAATCAAACTGGATTTTGGTTCCTGGTCGACTTAGAGCCCTCCTTCTTCCATCCCACCCGCCCTTATGGCTCTTAATGATAAGTGTCCTCATGTCTGCAAGACTCTTGCCTGGTTCCAGAAAAGGGCTGAATCCTTGCATTTGCTGGCACCATGAAGGAGAGAGCTCATTCCCCAAGAGTTTGAGGATCTTGGATCCCTTTGAATCTGACGAAGGCCAAAGATGAGTGTATGTGCACACATACATTCACACACACAGGAACACACCAAATTTTTGGTGAATTCATGAATTTCCACTAAAACTTGGGGTAAGAACTTTATAACAAAACGTGTTTAGTCAGAAGAAAGGAGTACAATCGCAGATCTTAACCTCCAGTCTTCTGTTAACATGACTTCATCCACAAGTGCTGATTAAACACTTCTTCTATGCCTCGATAGTCTATCTCTGGCTATATCTTTTGAAATGGAAAATAAAACAAAGTTGAGATTCTTTTTCTGGAGGTTTTAATAAGTTAATAAGAGGAAGACTAATACATGAGCAAGCAAGTAGAAAACAATACAGAAAGATAAAGAGGGAAAAGTGAGTATGTCTCTCTCTCTCTCTCTCTCTCTCTCTCTCTCTCTCTCTCTCTCTCTCTCTCTCTTTCTCTTCAGGAAGAAAACAAGGAAGAAAGGAAATTTGTGGACTTCATAGAGTGCTTTAGTATTGGCCTAATAGACATGAAGACCAATGAAATAGAATAGAAGACACAGAGACAAATCCACATACCTACAGCCACCTGATACTTGACAAAGGTGCCAAACTTAAATGTTGGAGAAAAGACAGCCTTTTAACAAGTGGTGTTGGGAAAACTGGATATCCATATGTAGAAGAATGAAATTAGATCCTTACTTCTTACCCTGCACAAAAGTCAAATCAAAATGGATCAAAGACTTAGGAAGTAGACCAGAAATCTTGCAATTGCTAGAAAACATGGAGTCAATGCTTCATCATATAGGTGCAGGCACTGAACTCCTCAATAAGACCCCTTAAACTCAAATAAAACCAAGAATCAATAAGTGGGATGCTATCAAATTTAAAAGCTTCTGCACAGCAAAGCAAATTATTAAGAGCATAAAGAGAGAGCCTACAGAACAGGAAAAAATCTTTGCCAGCTAATTTATATCCAAAATATATAAAGAACTCAAAAAATGCTGAAAAAAAACAAATAGGGCAATCAATAAGTGGGCAAAAGAACTAAACAGAAATGATTCAAATGGAAGAAACACAAGTGACTGACAAATATATGAAAAAAATGTTCAACGACTCTAGCAATCAGGGAACTGCAACCCAAAACTACACCAAGATTTCATCCCACTCCAGTTAGAATGGCAAAATTATCAAGAACACAAAAAATAAATGCTGGAGAGCCTGGGAGGGGAACGGTACACTGATACATTTTGGGTGGGATTGCAAATTAGTACAACCACGTTGGAAAGCAGTGTGGAAATTCCTCAAAAAACTAGGAATGGAACCACCATTTCACCCAGCTATCCCACTCCTCAGTATTTGTCCAAAAGAACTAAAATCAGCATACGGTAAGCTATAAGATCCACTACAATGTTTACAGCAGCACAATTCACAATAGCCAAATTATGGAATCAGTCCAGATGCCTACCAACAGATGAATGGATCAAGCAAATATGGTCTATATACACAATGGAGTTTTATGCAGCCATAAATTAGAATGAAATAATGGCATTTGCCAGTAAATGAATGAAAATGGAGAAAATCATGCTAAGTGAAATAAGCCAGACTCAGAAAAATTAAGGGTAGAATGTTTTCTCTCATATGTGGAAGCTGGAGAAAAATGAAGGGGGGGGGGGGGAGAGAGAGGGGGAGGGATATCATAGATACAGGGAAGATCAGTGGAGTAGAAGGAAGAGAACATGAGTAGGGAGGAAGGAAAGAAAAGGAAGAAAATGGAATGAATTTAATAAAATCATGTTATATTCATACATAAAAACACCAAAGGGAATCTCACCTTTATGTATATGTAGAAAATACTAATCAAAAATAAAGGAGTGAAAGGGAAATTGTAGAGTAGAGGAGGGAGAAAAGGGGAGGAAGGAGGGGAGGAAATGGTGTGGGGGGAATGGGGATTGAAATCAAATTCCACGCATGTATGATTTTGTCAAAATGAACCCAAATACTATGTATGATTATAATTTTCTAATTAAAAGAAGAAGAAGAAGAAGAAGAAGAAGAAGAAGAAGAAGAAGAAGAAGAAGAAGAAGAAGAATGATGCTGGGCACGATGGTTCACACCTGTAATCCCTGCACTTGGGAGGCTGAGGCAGGAGGATCGTGAGTTCAAAGCCAGCCTCAGCAATGGCGAGGCACTTAGCAACTCAGTGAGACCCTGTCTCTAATAAAATACACAAAAGGGCTGGGGATGTGGCCCAGTGGTCAAGTGCCCCTGAGTTCAATCTGAAGAAGAAGAAGGAGAAGGAGAAGGAGAAGGAAAGAATGAAAAAAGAAGCACTGCTTGGAAGAAAATCTAGCTCCTCACACAATGGGAAGGGAGTTGGAAATTGGGAAAGAAGCTGGGCTTTCTGAGGTTGAACGTGTGCTGAGAACCCTGTGGCTTCTTAACTAATGTTTGAGTTAATTTTCCCACATCTGGAACCGGGAAAGAGAAAAGATGAATAGTTTGTAGGAAAAGAGGAACTTTTCTATTTGCCTAAAAGTGGTACGACTTTGCATATTCTCTGAGTTTTTAAACAGTTGTGGAAAAGCAAGAGTGCCAAGGAGCCATTTCCCCGTCACCTGGAGTGCAGGGTTGCTGGAGTCAGAACTGCTGTTATGGGAAGAGTTCATGGGAGTATTTTAAGAATACTTAGAAGCAGAGAGAAAAATAACAAAAGGGGGTTTTTCAACTTAAAATATTTATACGAACAGGAATACTGTGCTATATCAATCAAATGCTTTGCTGAACTGCAAATCCGGGCAACCTCTGTTGGGGCTGAGCCTCGGGGGAGCAGCTGAGCTATGGAGATGAAGTTTATATAAAAAAGCATGAGCAGAGTTTGATGATCAGTACGAAAGGGTCCCAAGAACGAGGGTCCTGCATCCGAATGTGTGCCACTGACTTTCCAAAACAACAGAAAGGATGTATACTTTAAATAGCAGGTTCTGGTTTCTATCATTTTTAAAAAAGATTTTAATACAACTATCTGAGCTGACCCAGTAATTTAGACAAATCTAATCAGGGCTGTAAAAAGAAAATGATTGCATTTTGGAGTTTCACTTGGAGTTTACAGACCTACAACTCAGAAAACGACATTTAAGAAACATCAAGCTGGGTGCAGTGGTGCGTGCCTATAATCCCAGCAGTTTGGGAGGCTGAGGCAGGAGGATCACTAGTTCAAAGCCAGCCTTAGCAACTCAGTGAAACCCTATTTCTAAATAAAATGCAAAACAAAAAATAGGGCTGGGGATGTGGTTAGTGGTTGAGTGCCCCTGTGTTCAATCCCCAATACCAAAAAAAAAAAAAAATAAAAAGAAAGAAAGAAACATCAAGTTTTCATGGAAATAGAGGCAAGAATGTACCCAATTTAAGGACTTCTGAGGTGACAACTTGCTCCCAAATTGTGTGGAGTAGATCACTCCTAAGAGCTACAGAAATAACCTAAAATATCACATGGAGGCAAAGTAGAAAAGAGAAGAGTGCTATTAGAATTTGAGCAGTATTTTTTTATTCTTTATTTATTGGTACTGGGAATCGAACCCAGTGGCACTTAATCACTGAGACACATCCCCAGTCCTTTTTATTTTTTTATTTTGAGACAAGGTCTTGCTAAGTTGCTCAGGTCCTCGCTAAGTTGCTGAGGCTGGCTTTGAACTTGTGATCCTCCTCCCTCAGCCTCCTGAACTACTGGGATTATGACGTGTCCCACAGAACCCAGCTGAACTGTTTAATTTATTTTTTTAACATGATTTTTAAATTGATAGTATTATTGCTGAGTAAGATGATTAAAGATCAGGAACGAAGTTACTCCTTGGTATTGTACAAATGAGCCTTCTTAGTTTTGCATTTAGTTAAAATTACTTGAGATTAGTTGTTAATTTGGGGGGCAAAAAAGGAAGTCCATTCTGTTGAGACGGGACGGGGACTGCAAATCTCCATCTTTACTGCTCATCAGACTCACCAGGCACCTAGTGCCAGATTAAGCAGCCCTTTGTGATCATTTTTCCAACCTAACCCTCTGTAGCAGCTAGCATGGACTCTGATCTTGGGGTTACTTGTCAGAGTCTACACCATAACTCCTTTGATTATCTGCTCCTATTTTATTTATATTATTTTTTATTTTGTGTAGGAGATACCTGGGATTAAACCCAGAGATGCTCTACCTCTGAGCTACATCCTCTGCCCTTTTATTTATTTATTTTTAAATTTTGAAACAGGATTTTGCTAAGTTGGTAAGGCTGGCCTCAAACTTGTGATCCTCCTCCCTCAGTCTCCCGAGTCTCTGGATCACAGGTGGACTCACTACATCTGCTGCTTCTTTCTTTGTTCTTGTTTTGGGGCTTTTGTTTGTTCTGGGAAGGTTGGGTTTTGGGTGGTGGGGGGTTGTAGAGCTGGAGGTGGAACCCAGGCCTCACATACACTGGGCAAGTGCTCCACCACTGAGCTACATCTCCAGCCCCAGCTACTTTTTAAAAACTGCCTTTGTCTTCTTTCCATTCCTTGGCTCTTCTTAGGTCCTTCCTGTCCACCCCCAAGGTAAGTCATCATCCAAATTTTCCCGTTCCCCTTCGTTTCTACACTCAGTTTGATCTCAACTGACTTGTGAGTTTAACCAGCTTTTATAGGCCAACATTTCCAAAAAAACTCTCCTCCGACCAGATATATCTCCTGAGTAGAGGTCCAAACTTCCATGTTCCACGAGAAATTTCCATTTAAATGACCCCGACACTGCTCAAATTCAGCACACCTGAAATACAATCATCATCCCCAAACAAGTGGTAACCCCTGTATTTTCTTCCCTGGTCAATATCACCACCATCCATACATTCGCTAAATGCTTATTGAGCACCTACTATGGGCCAGTTCTAGATGCTTGGGATCTATTAATACACAACCAAGCTGCTGCCCTCACGGGGCTGATGTTCTAGCAGGTCAACTCGAGTAACACAAGCAAGAAGCCTCGGAATCCATCCCCACCTCTCTCTCCACCAAAGTCCTGATGAAAGTTATTTTCATCTCTACCATTTATCTTACAACAGACCCATGACAGCTTTCTGTTTGTTGTCCTTTTTGCTTCAGTCTATCCTCCACCTTATGACAAGAGTGATCTCTCCAAATTGCCCAGTGGCCCAAGGCTTCAGTGGTTTCTCATGGCTCACAGGATAAATGTGTGGCTCAACCTAGAGCAGCCTAGCGTCCTTCTCCCCATTGCATATGCTAGGTTGCTTGGTGCCCTGTGTATTCCTCCCTAAATGCAGTGCTTCAGTTAGCTTTCTGTTGTTGGCACCAAAATACCCAACAAGGGTCTATGATTATCACCAGAGTTTTGTCATAGAGCAAAGTGGCACTCGGTGGTATTAAATAACTTGTTAAACAGCTAAAAATCTCTCCCAAACCCTTTGCTTTCTGCCCAAGACTGAATTCACCCTGATCCTAGATCCTCATACATGAGATCACTTAATTCCAATTATTTATTTATTTGTTTATTATATCTGCATATTTTGGTGGAAGCTGCCAGTGAACAGCTTAGGAAGTGGGTAAATAAGCTACTATCAAAGTGAGTATGCTAGCCATGTGACCGCTTGGGAGGCTGAGGCAGGAGGATTGCAAGTTCAGGCCAGCCTCAGCAACTTAGTGAGGCCCTGAACAACTTAGTGAGACCCTGTCTCAAAATAAAAAATTTAAAGGGCTGGGGATGTTGCTCAGTGGTTAGTGCCCCTGGATTCAATCCCTGGTGCAAAAAAAAAAAATAAATAAAAAAATAAACCGCCTAAGCAAGTATGACAAGCAGGCTGTCTTGGCTAGCTCTCTTCAATCCCAGATTCCCAGTTCCTTCAAGGTTGGAGCCATATGTCCTTCTCATGTCTCCTTCCCTTATTTTCTTAACTTTAGATCATGCCTTGGGAAGTTGTGGTGCTCAGAAGCAAGAGAGAAAACTACAGAGGGCAGTGGGAGAGGGGGCAAGAGGGTGGTCCCCTCTACTGCTGAGGGAACAGGGAGGCTGCAGGCCTCCGGCCCTCACCAACCTTCTCTACTTGACCTGGCATCTCTCCCCACTCCAGTCTGTCTGGGTGACAATAAATATAGGCATAAATGACAAAGAGAAAATAGGAGCTGCTCTGGAAGCCCAGGTCTCACTGACCGCACTCAGGAAGACCGTCTGGGAAAGTCGTCAGGTTGGAAAACAGATCTGGCAGCCCCGGGTCATAGATTTTCTGTGGTGACCTCAAATCCAAATATTTTGTCCTGCTTTCGCTCACTCTAAGCCCGCGTTCTATTCAAACAGGGTGGCATTTCCCCGGGGCCAGCGAGCAAGCAGAGGACAGAAACCCACCCTCCCGTTTCCCGCGCGGGAGCACTCAAGGGACATGCTCAGAGGGGCAGCTCCAGGCATGACCAGGCTCACGTGGCCACTGGACGTGGCCCGTGCTCACGGCTGAAGCAGGGATGAGACGTTCTTGTGACACAGTGCCGGACACTGAGTGGTAACTGGGGTGACAGTGTCTCGTTGGGGGGTTCTTCTTCCTGCCCAGGAGGGTGTAAGCCACCTGAGAACGTGAAGTATAAAATAATCAGTGAAGAACAAAAGACAAAGAGTCAGAAATGTGTTTATAAAAGCAGTGCCCCCGACACATCCAGCCCACACAAGGGCTGGAACTAGACAGAGGAAAGATGGCTCAGGTGGTTTATTTAAGCGGGGACCTCAACGGCAGGGGTGAGGTTTCAAGGGCAGAGTCTCACTTCCTGATGTCTTGATTGGCAACTTGGCAGGTCACACCATCTCAGGGGCTGTGTGGGATCTCTGGTAGAGCTGACGGGGAGTTCACCTGCATCATCAGGTAATCAATCCCTGTGGGGGGTGCCACGGGAGGTTCCCAGTGCCAGACTTATCCCCTCACTAGGCTAACGGTCCACACACAGCCCAGGGACGCTCTCAACAGAGTGGGGTGGCACCTGTGCCAAGGCAAGGATAGGGATTCCAGGACTGAGGCCTGATTCTCCCTCTTGGTCTAATTAATTTCCACAAACTAAGACAGAGACCAGAGAGGGGTCTCCCTGCCTGTCCTTTCCTGCGTGACTTAGGGAGTATGTGGGTGTCTCGTTCCAGGAAGACTCCCCTGTCCCTACAGACTGGAACTGAGGCTCCTGCCAGTGTGGAGGCACCAGCCCTCGGGGAGTGGCCTTGTCCCTGCCTCTGGCCAGGAACCGGGGAGGTACCGTCAGCCCTGCCCTCAACAGTCACCCAGGAGGAGGGGGAGTTGGCATTAGCTCTGGTCAGGAGCACCTAAACCACAGCAGAATGTCACACAGGCGCCCAAGTTTATACAGGTGACCTTACCAGTGTCTTCAAGGCAAAGAACTCATCCTCTGAAGAACGTCCGGCCAGCCCTGAAGGAACTAACACACAGCCTCCCTCAGCACAGAGCCTCTGAGCCAAGTCCACCTGCCCTGACTGAAGGAGGATGCGGCCTTTGGGTTTTAAGGGCAAGTAAACAACAAAGGTGGGTGGTGGAAGGGGAATCCAGGAGGCCTTCCCTTCCAGGGGAATGCGGGAGCAGGCCCTGCACTGGCCAGGCCCCCTTTCTCCCCTTTGTGCCATCTTTGGGCAGCTGGCTCTGCTCTCCGTGGTCACACATGGGTCCCAGGGTCCAGGATGTGCAGTCCACGCTCCCTGGCCCCAGAGTGGTGGGTCTCTGCCTTAGACACCTTCTGTCCTGCAGCCTTCATGGAGGAGCGTGAGGAGGTGCAGGTGAGGAGACCAGGAGCAGGAAGCACTCAGCATAAAAGGCCATGAAGGGAGCTTCCATGTCCTGGATTTTTAATGTCAATCTATGAAGCCACAAGATCTCTCTCAGGCCAGGGCCCAGAAATTCAAACTCTCTGGCTTTAAGGAAGGAGATAAGCCAAGAAAGAAAGAAGGAAAGAAGGAAAGAGGAAGAGGAAGGAAGGAAGGAAGGGAGGGAGGGAGGAAGCAAGACAGGAAGACAGATGACCATGGTAACAGGAAATGTCCATTAAAATTAATGTCAGGTTTTGAAAAATTAATTCAAGTATGTGTGGATAAAATAAATAGAAAAGCTGGTAATAGTTTGATCCTACAAGACATTTTCTAGACTAGAGAGTTCAAGGAAGAAACTGTTCCCACAACAGAAAAATCTTCACCTGACTGTCCTTTGGTTTCCAAATGCGTGTGTACATACACACCAGTGTGTGGTTTCAGGGAATCATCAGTGTGATTAAATAACTATCTGATGGGGGCCCTTCAGTTACCCCAACATCCACGGGAGCCTGCTTTGCAGCTAGGGTTGCCCCAGGCCTGGGAGAAGCAGACTCAACATTTTTTTTTTTCTTCGATCTTATGTGGACATGATGATGCTGATTTTTAATATAGATCTTTTTATGATGAGTTTGAGGATGGCAGAATGACTTTTATGAGGACAAACCTGGTTACTATGTATGTAATTCATTGGGGCTTTTAAGATGTAGAAATTTGATTGCCTGCCTAGCGTGGGGACTTTTTTTTTTTTTTATTGCATATCCAAGTTTGTTTATGAAATTCTCCAGCATCAGATAATATTTCTGTATGATAAGAACAGGGAGTGTTTATGTGACCTTGTAGAGATGGTGGTTGCAGTTTAAGAGTCTCTTCTCTCCAAATCTGTGTGTCTATAGAACACTTAATTACTCCATGTGGAGCAAGCATAACAGGGTGATGGGCAGAGGCAGCTTAGAAATGCCACAAGCACAATGGACTGACCAGGAAGGTGCTGCTGTTTTTGTCTTTCAGGGACCCCAGAAGTCCCACGTCCACCATGCCACAAGGCAGGCCAGACTCCCCTTCATGCCACAGAGGTGGGGTGCAGAAGGGCAGGAGCCCTGTCCAGATGCCAGAGTTTCCAGGGCTCACGAGACAACCTCTGCAGGAATTCCTAAGCAAACAGGACAACTCTGGGGCAGCACATTCCTTAGCTTTGGTCCCTCTCTCTCCAATAAAATGTTGACTCTGCTCCTCAGGCTCCGTGTCCAGGCCTTGCCTGCACCGCCTCGCCTGCTCCTCGTGGAGGGAGAAGCTGTGGTCTGGGGATTAAGCCACTGGCCTAAGCTCCTACAGTGCGCATGCGTCTGCTCGCTAACGTTCCACTGATCCCAACCCAACAGCAAAGAACAACACAGATGTCTTCTCCAAGCTCACTGTGTCTGCAAACTCATCTTTTCTCCCAATGCAGAAATTTCTTATGACTTCCCTGTGATTCATGGTGGCACCTATTTCCCCCGTGATCACCTCAATTCAGGTCCTTAACAAAATCTGGATTTCTGAAACCCTCTTTATCAATCTCCCTGCCAAAGGCCTCTCTTCCCTAAGCCGTGGTGCCCTTGATCTTCCTAACATGCGGAATTACATCCTGTTCCTACTCTGTGGTTGTCACAGTCAGTGCGGCACAATAGCAGAGGCAGAGTTTGACAGACAGGTCTGGGTCTCATTTCCAGCTCTTCCTCTTATTCCCAGGACACCTCTGATCCTCTGTTTTCTCTTTACAAATAGCATTATTCCCGTCAATCTCTGAGGGTTGATGTAAAGATAAAATAGCTGCCAGGCGCTATGGTGCACGCCTGTAATCCCAGCAGCTTGGGAAGCTGAGGCAGAAGTATTGCAAGTTCAAAGCCAGCCTCACCCACTTAGAGAGGCCCTAAGCAACTCAGCAAGACTCTGTCTCTAAATAAAAATATATAAAAGGGCTGGGGATGTGGCTCAGTGGATATGCACTCCTGCGTTCAATCCCAGTACCAATAATAATAATAATAATAATAATAATAATAAATAAAATAAAATACACTGCCACATATATTAATAGAGGCCCCACTCTTGAGTGATTAGTGCATCATAAAAATCTTAGTTTGCATCCCTGACATGGCCTTCACTGCCTCTTGGATGAATTCTAACCTGGGAACTACATTTTTCGTCAATGGGTTCCCACCTACCTTCCTTTCTACCTACCACTCACCTATACTATCCAAAGCCTCCCTCCAGCTAAACCATACTTTGGCTTTTCCTTTTCCTTCCTGAACCTATTGTATGTGCCATTTACCATGCCATCTCTTCTTCCCACCAACCCAAAACTTATCCATTCTTCAGCAAAAGAGAGCCCCCTCCTCTCTTTTCCCTCCTGGATTTCTCTGACTGGGGGAGCGCGCCTTCCCTCCTCAGATGCCACAGGACCTAGCTGAAGTCATCGCTTAGGCAACACTGTCTTTTGATTGCTCTCTTTTCTTCGTATCTCTGTCTTAGATGTGTAGATATTTTACATGCATGTGGAGGGCAGGGCCCAGACCTCCAGAGTTCTGTGCTTTCTTGTGTCCCTGTCCCTGTTTCTTGCACCCCACTAGTGTCCAGAAAACACCTGTGGTTGAAAAAAAAACAGATCATGGGAGTCGGGCACGGTGGCGCACGCCTGTAATCCCAGCACTCGGGAGGCTGAAGCAGGAGGATAGTGAGTTCAAAGCCAGCCTCAGCAGTGGCGAGGCACTTAGCAACTCAGTGAGAACTTGTCTCTAATAAAATACAAAAAAGAGCTGGGGATGTGGCCCAGTGGTCAGAGTGCCCCTGAATTCAATCCCCAGTACCAAAAAAGAAAAGAAAAAACAGATCATGCTCAAAATGAATCAGGTGTGAGTCTGTCCCCAGCACATCTCTGTCCTCTCTGCCATGCCTGATCTGCATGTGTCTCCCTCGTTCCCAGGCTCTTCTTGAGGGCAGGATTGCCTCTCCTGCTTACTTGTCCCGTCACGCAGACAGATAGATGTTTAAATAAATGATGGGCTTGATGATGACAGCCTTCACTGGGACTTTAAAAATGACGAGCTATTACTGCCCTGGTTCTCATCTCCCAAATAACATCTTTACAGTCCCTGCCAGACCCACAGTAATGAATTTCTTCCATGTCCACAGCCATGCTGTGGGAATTAATCACTTTCTTCAGCCTCCAGGCTCGATGGAACCCTGCGGGAGGTTCAGAAATAGTGTCTGCTGTATTCTGGCCCTGCGGTTCCTTAGCTCTCCTGCCAGAGTGTAAGTAACCTGAAGACCAAGGTCAGAGCTTACGGACTGCCCGCCTTTTACTGGGCCCATGTATGGTTTAGATGTGGTGTCCCCCAAAAGCTCACGTGTGAGGCAATGCAAGAAGGTTCAGGGGAGAGATAGCTGGGTTGTGAGATCCTTAACCCAATCAGTGAATCAATCCTCTGATGGGGATTAGCCGGGTGGTAACTGAGTGGTAACTAGTGGTAGGGTGTGGCTGGAGGAAGTGGTTCATTGGGGGCGTGGCTATGAGGTATGCATTTCCTATCTGGAGAGTGAAGTCTCTCTCCTCTGCTTTCTGATCATGATGTGAGCTGCTTCCCTCCGCCACACTCTCCCACCATAACGTCCTGCCTCATCTCGAGCCCCGAAGAATGGAGCCGGCCTTCTATGGACTAAGACCTCTGAAACCGTGAGCCCTCAAATAAACTTTTCCTCCTCTGCAATTGTCTCGGTTGGGTTCTTTTTTTTAATATTGTTTTGATTGTACATGGACACGATACCTTTGCTTTATTTATTTATTGTTATTTGGTGCTGAGGATCAAACCCAGTGCCTCACACATGCTAGGCAAGCACCCTACCACTGAGCCCCAGTCCCAGCCCCTCTGGTTGGGTGAAGTCACAGCAGTGAACAAGCTGAGTAAAACAGCCCAGCTCAGGGTTTTGCGTATAGTTAGTATCCTGTCATCATCCTAGTCAAATATGGCCAGACGGCTCCCTTCCTGAAATTACACTGCCAGCTCACCTGGGTGTGGGTGGACAGGTAACCAGCGTGTTCGCTGACTGGTGGACAGAGGGACGAGTGCCGCCTCCAGGCACTAAAGCACCTAACTGCTGGACTGGAACCATCCAGTTCTTTTCCTTCTGGCCATGGACAACCTTAATAGCTGCCCTGCCATCCCCAGGTCAGTGAGGGGCTTCACGAGCACAGCCCCCTACCGACCTCTGACAGTTGATCATAACGGGTACAAGAAATAGACCTTCTGTGTCTTCAGCTACTGAGATTTGGACATCATTTGTTATTACAGCCTCACCTGACTGACCTCTACAGATACCTTCCTGAGTGTTTATTGAGGGAGAAAGAAAGGAATTTGGGGTAGTATTCTACAGCAGATTGTTTTGAAGTCTGTTACAATGGTTTAAGAAGCAACTACTCTTAAGAAAGATACTTGCTTCGATGCTTTCTCCTTTTCAGAGTTGCCAGTAAAATTCCATACCATGGAGTCAGAAATTAGACAAGACAACAGCTAGACTCTGAGTAAAAAAACAAAGTAGTAATTAACACTAATTGTTGTCGTTTATTGAGTACCTACTATATCCCAGGCATTGTACTGGAGACTTTGCATAATCACCCCCATTTAATTCTCATTATGACCTGATGGGGCAGTTCTGTCAACCAGCTCCCATTCTATAGATTATTCCACCGAGAGAGAGAGAAACTAAATGACTTGCCCAGGGACACACAGGCAGTCAATGACAACAAGAATTTCCATTCTCACTGAAACTACCCAGGATGTTCCTCCAGCTGTATCTGGAGAGCACAGAGTTGAGTAATGAGGTTGATGCAAGATGGAGAACTCACCTGAATAATTCATCCATAAATATGGTGTCGGTAAATCCACCCAGCAAGCCATCTGAGGTGAACCCCACCTTCATGCTATTCTGATTTCTGTATCCATGGGCTTCCTGGTTAGAATGATTCTAAGCTTGAAGATAAGTGTCAATCAAGGAAAAAGACAAGGAGTAGGAAGAAGGTGGAGAACAGAGTACCAGGCTGCAGGCACTCAGAGACAGAGATGTGCACACACAGGTATTCATGGGCTACTTAGGTCTGGGGACAACATGAGTGAGAGATGAGAATAACAGCCAAATATGGGAGTCCTTCTGTTTTCTCAGTGGGAAAAAGATCCATCAGTTCATAATAAATAATCTTTGTTGAATGCATACTATGTGCGAGCAATTATTCTAGGTGTCACCTGTCTTGATTTTTTTTTTTAATCTTTCCAACAGTCCTATGAGGTGGGCGCTATAATTTATCTCCATTTTACAGATGAGAAAACTAAAACAAAGGAAGGTTAAGTTATTTTCCCAAGGTCGCACAGATAGTAAGTGATAAAACTAGCATCTGAACTCAGAGCCCTCACTAACTACTACGCTTTGAGTTCTGAAATGTTAAGTTCCTTGAGAGCAGGAATTTTTATTGATTTTCTTTGCTGCTGAATCTCCAGAATCTAGAACAATGCTTAGGATACAGTGGGACTTAAATAAGCAAATTGTTCAATGAATTAATAAAAAATATTCAAGTAAAATATTATAGGTTTGCCCCCTTAAGAATTCTACAGTTTCTTCATTCAGATTTACTTTATGTAAGCCTACTCTATACTCTTTCAAAACATGTCATGAGTTCTTATCCCTCTTTTATGAATTTCACAGCATATCATCTCTCCTTTAAAATGTATTCTAGCAAGTAATAGTAAATGTTGCTGTCAAGGAAATGGAGAAAAGGTACACTCATACATTGTTGGTGGGACTCCAAATTGGTGCAACCACTCTGGAAAACAGAATGGAGATTCCTCAGAAAACTTGGAATGGAACCACCATTTGACCCAGTTATTCTGCTCCTCAGTATATACCCAGAGGACTTAAAATCAGCATACTCTAGTGACACAGCCACATCAATGTTTATAGCAGCTCAATTCACAATAGCTAAACTATAGAACCAACCTAGCTGCCTTTCAACAGATGAATGGATAAAGAAAATGTGGTACATATGCACAATGGAATATTACTCAGCTATAAAGAAGAATGAAATTATGGCATTTGCTGGTAAATGGATAGAACTGGAGATTATCATGCTAAGTGAAATAAGCCAATCCCCCCAAATAAAGACCAAATGTTCTCGCTAATATGCGGTTGCTGACACACAATAAGGCGGGGGGTAGGGAAGAATGTAAGTTCATTGGATTAGACAAAGGGGAATGAAGGGAAGGGAGGGGGGATAGGAATAGGAAAGACAGTAGAATCAATCTAACATTACTTTCCTATGTTCATATATGAATACTCAACCAGTGTAACTCCACATCATGTAACAAGCACAAGAATGGGAAGTCATACTCCATGTATGTATAGTATATCAAAATATATTCTACTGTCATGTGTAACTAAAAAGAACAAATAAAATATTTTTAAAAATAAGATGTATTCTATTGCATTTCATCTAATCCAACAATGCTTCCTGAGCCCCTGCTAGCTTCCAGGGGTTTAAAGAATATACTCAGATATTGAGAGCGGAGCACAGAGTCTGGCTAAGGAGCAGATGTGATCAAATAGTAGCAAAGGGATTTTTATAACACAGGGGGGCAAGCACTAACTCCTTGCAGGGGTCTCTCCTGGAGGGAGCTGGACTCAAGGGTGAGCTGGAGGAGGCCAGGCCCAGAGGATGTGGAACAGCATCCCAGTGGAGGAAGAGCATCAGCAAAGATGTGAGGTGTTAAAATACCCGAGCGCCCAGGAGTCCAACATGATCCACGCATAAGGGAGACACGCCAAGGAGCTGGGGAAGCCAGGCACCTGTCTGCTGAGAACTTGCTGTTCTTTTCCTGAGCGCTCTGGGAGACATCCGGGGTTTTTAAGCAGCCAGGTGTCACCATGAGATCTGACTTCTCTCCAGGAGATATATTTGGGGAAAACAGGTATTTGAAATGACTACTTCTATTCAACTACCCTTTTTTAATCTCCTTAGGAGACTGGAAGGACTGATAGGCGCTGTCGGCAGACCTGAATGAGACGGGCCAGGCCCATTATGGGACTTCTGGCCATTTTCTCATAGTTTCTCAATCTTCCGGGGAACCTGAGCCGCCTTTGTCATTCCCCGTGTTTGCTAACCCCTCTGTGCCCGATTCTGCACCTCCCTCTCATCTTTTGAAATGTTTATGGCCAGAAGTGATGAGCTCATCAGATGTCAGTCACCGTCGTCGTTGAGGCTGGTGGAGAGATATAGTCGGTTACGGTTGGGGACATGTGACGCGTCTGATCAAAATGTAAATGTACTGTGTGAGGGAGACATTCCTCTGGGGAAATACCTTAGCATTTCAGCTTCCTCCAAGGGCCCACTGGGGAAAAGAGAGGATGAGGTGCCAACTTGCTAATGGGAATCTGCAACCTCCGTCCGGCTCTGCAGGGAGCTGGAACGCGCCTTGGCGGGGGCGACTGCAGCTACTTACATCTCAGAGGCACTCGTGGAAATACAGTCTCTAAATATTGAAGGCAAAACTGGAGACACAAACATCACTTTGTTTTTATTTCCCCCAAACCACATACACTCAAGCAGATGAAATATGAATGAAGCTAGAACCGTCTGTGGTGTGCAGAGAGTCCCACTCATTTAAGCATCCTGGTCTGACCTAAGGCTTGGATGCCTGGGTGACCCAGACAGAGAGGAGAGTGGCAACGGCATCTTTGATTTCTTTTTTTGTTTTGTTTTGTTGTGTTTTGTTTTTCTGACTCTCAAACAGCTTCTCCCTATGCCATAATAAAACTGTACCAGCCCACATTTTAATTCAGAATTTTTTTCTTTTCTTTTCTTTTTGGAACCAGGGATTGAACTCAGGGACACTTGACCACTAGGCCACATCCCCAGCCCCTTTTTTGTATTTTATTTAGAGACAGGGTCTCACTGAGTTGCTAAGCGCCTTGACATTGCTAAGGCTAGCTTTGAACTCGGATTCTCCTGCCTCGGCCTCCCAAGTGCTGGGATTACAGGCGTGCGCCACTGCACCCGGCTAATTCAGAATCTTTTGATCACAGCATTCACCTCCTTTTTGTACAGGGGACTTGCAAAGTGCAAAGACTGATGCAGTCAGGGAGTGTCCGGGGTAGGCCCATAAGGTGATTCACGTTGACTGCAGGTGGCTTAGAGTGTCTCAAAGGGGAGGTGTCTTTCTCTGGCTTGCCTGGTGAGCCACATGGCCTAGGAATGGGGCTGGACTACTCCCACACTCTATGAAGGCCCTGGCACTGTTTCTGCCAGTGTGAGGCCAGAGGTGTGGATGGAAGCTGGGTAGGGAGGATGACTGGTGTTTTAGTCGGCTTCCTCACTGTTGTGGCTAAAGGGCCCGGCCAGAACAATTGTAGAGGAGGAAGAGTTTATTTGAATGCTTAGGGTTTCAGAGGTCTTAATCCATAGAAGGCCGGGTCTATTCCTCAGGGCTGGAGGTGAGGCAGAACATCATGGCAGAAGAGTGTGGCAGGGAAGCAGCTCACATGATGATAAGGAATCAGGGCGAGAGACTCCACTCACCAGATACAAATATATACCCATAGCTATGCCCCCAATGAACCCCTTCCTCCAGCCACACCCCAACTGCCGCCAGTTACCACTCAGCTAATCCCATCAGGAATCAATCCACTGATTTGGTTGAGGCTATGACCCAATCATTTCTTCTCCGAAGTTTTTTGCATGGTCTCACACATGAGCTTTTGGGGGACACGACATCTAAACCCTAACAACTGGAGTGTGTTGGGGAGCAGAGGCAGGTGTAGGTGGACAGACACAGGCAGGTAAGACCAATGCACAGGGCACCAGATGAGTTTGGGCGGTATTTCCCCTCTTCTTACATGAACATTAATCCTATCAGATCAGGACTGCACACTCAGGACTTCATTCCATTACTGTTTTACTCTAGATACAACCATGCTGGGGTTAATCAATTAACCTGAGTCTTAATTACTTCTTTTCTCCAAATATAACGACACTGGGGCCTACGGCTTCACCATATGACTTGGGGGTGAACACAATTCAGTCTACAGCACCTGCCTCCCTCCGTTCCTTTGAAGCCCAGCCCTCACAGCTACCTGATTGAAAGGGCACGCATTCTTGCTGACTGAATGTGACTCTGACACTCACCTACTCCCAGTTCTGTTTAGGGAGCTTTTGAAAAATAACTTCTAGAAATCTTAGAAAATTTTTTTAAATGTAGAAAAAAAAATCACCAACCAATCCCATAACTCAAATATAATATTTTGATGTGTATGACTCCAGTTCATCTATATAACTATCAACTTATCTGCCTGTATTTTAATAAAAACTATATCTTTCTCTAAAAGCAATCTTGCAGAGGGTTCCTGTGCTGACTGCAGTTCAGTTTCAGTTCTCCGCAGATTGATCAGATGATGCACATAAGGACTTCATAAACCAAAAACTATCCTTGCCATTAGACTCTCAAAGAATTTAGAGATACTATTTATTGGGGAGATAGCTCAGTTGGTAGAGTGCTTGCCTCGCATACACAAGGGCCTGGGTTCAATCCCCAGCACCCAGAGAGAGAGAGAGAGAGAGAGAGAGAGAGAGAGAGAGAGAGAGAGAGAGAGAGAGAGAGACTGTTTATCATGGTTCCTGTCACTGTGGGTTGACATGGGTGGATTAACTCACCTGTGCACACACACACTTAAAACAGGCTTCCCAATCCTTGCTCAGGGTAAAGACCAGGCATTGATCATGGAAGGCTTGCGTGTGCTCACATTTTGACCATGTCTACCTCCCGCCTCATCACACCACTCTGCACCCTATTGGTTAGCCTTTCTTATGACCACGTCAAGGTCCTTCCTTGAAGAAGTTTGCCCTGAATCCCTAACTAGCTCAAATTTCCCTTTTATGCATTCATATAACACCAGGTACCTCCCTTTTTTTAGCATATATCTAGGTTGTCATTTCATATTTATGCCTATACTCCTAGGTGAGCTATATATAAATTCTACTATATCCCTAGCACCTATTTCTGTGCTTTCACATAGTACATACTCAATACCTGATAAAGAACAACTGAAGAAAAGAATGCCCACCTGACTTTTCTTCCTTTTATTGGGGGGGGGGGGCATATTGGGAATTGAATCCAGGGTGCTAACCACTGGGCAATATTCCCAGTCCCCCTTTCTTTTAATATATATATATATATATATATATATTTTTTTTTTTAGAGATAGCATCTCACTAAGTTGCTAAGGGCCTCAGTAAGTTGCTGAGGCTGGCTTTGAACTTGCAATCCTCCTTGCCTCAGCCTCCCAAACCACTGGGATTATAGGAGTGTACCACCACCTCCAGCTGCATACCTGATTTTTTTAAAAACTGTTTTCTGATAAGCAAAAATGAGCTCCTACATTTGTTTCCATTGCGAGATCACACAGCCAGTTAGAATGAAGGGGTTGAGACTAGGGCCTGGGGTTCCTCCAGATGTTGACTGCTGCAGGAGGAAGCTTCCTTCTGTAAACCAATGACAGGGGATGAGCTGAGTAGCTGGGTTCCCAAATTAACTCCTGAAGCAAGGTTGGCATATTGGGGTTTATTTTCCTGGGGAGAGTGAAAACTGTAAAACAGTGAACCGGATAAAAAGTTACAACTTACATTTGGAGAAAATTGCTTTTCACTATAGAAAATGACTGCATGTTCGCCATCTCTGAATGCATTCTATGATTATGAACTTGTATTCTTTCTTATGTATTATTTTTCCTCTTTGCTTCTGTAAATGGTATGTAGATAATAAAAGATATTTTATTTTAAAAAAGAGCAGGGGGGAGAGGGATAGAGAGAGAAGAGAGAGAGAGAGAGAGAGAGAGAGAGAGAGAGAGAGAGAGAGAGAGAGAAAGACAAATACAAGAGAGATAAAGTGACCAGGCAAGTTATTTACAAGTCACCATTTGTTCCTTTCGACAATGCAAAAGGCCTCTTTAAAGTAACATTTATGGCTATTGATACTGGTTGTACTGAACAAAAAGAACTGTAGGGGAGAGAGAACAAGAGCGAGAGAGAGCGAGGGCCCAGTGATAAACATATCCTGCAAAATGTGACTGCTGACATGATCAGTATCTGGCTTGGTGAGAACCTGGGCCAAGAGGTAAGGCAGTAATGACAGCTCTGATGGTGGGGGGATGGGGGGTGCCTGAGGGGTGCAATGGCATCAATCTGTGTCACATGTTCAAGTATATAGCTGTCCTTCCGTATTTGTAGGGATTGGCTCCAGGACTCTCTGACGATACCCAAATCTGAATGCTCAAATCCATTATGTAAAGTAATATAATGTTGCATGTAACCCACACCCATCCTCCTGAGTACCTTAAATCATCTCTAGATTACTTGTAGTACTGAGCACAACATAAATGCTATGTAAAGAGCTATCATGAGAGTTTCTGGGGCACCTGAAGAGTCGCTTAGCTCAAAGTCAACATAAATGTGGCAGTGGTGTCCCACTGCCTAATCCAGAGCCCCTGACCATGACACGCTTTTCCTGGAGGCTGGAGCAGACCCCCACATCCTCAGTGAGAGCTTCTGGGTCCTCACTCCTGGGTCTCACCACAGTCCCATCAAAGGTGATTAAAGTGAGTGAACTTGGAATAGTGAGCACACAGCAACGTCTCTGAGCCTGTGTCAGGTAGCTGGGCTCTGCTGGAGAAAAATCACACAACTGCATGGATTTGGGGCTTCACAAATTTATGCCCTTTGGTTTCATCCAGACCCTGGATTCTGCCTGAAAATCGCCTGTGTATCTTAGGTCAGCTTCTTATCTTTCTTTCCTCAAGAATTCCCAACGCTGCCTTTCTCAGTCACCCCTCTCCCTATGCGACAGATGACCCCCATCCAAAAGGGCAAAGGAAATTCAGTTTCCTGCGAAGGTATCTCTGTCCCCCTCACCTCTTCTTTCTCATAGAACTGGAGCATCTTCTCCCTGTACACCCCCATCTTTCTTCCTCTGTCCTCAGCCACCCATTCCTCCACTTCCATGACCTTCAGCTGCTAGAATCTAAGAGGCTCAAAGCCCTGTCTCTTGTTCATTTACTAAGTGCCAAACACTTCGTAAGTTCCCAATAGTTATTTTACACATTATTATATTTATCATTTTCTTTTGCACCCTCAGTCTGTATGCAAATTTTTTCTCCTCAAGCACAAAAGTATACTCAAGTTCTATTTTAAAATAACAAAAACCCTCTTAGGCCCTATGAACACCCTTCCAGCCTCCTTATTTGCTTCAACAGATGTTTTGTTGTTGTTGTTGTTTGTTTTGTACCAGGGATTGAACCCAGGGACATTTAACCACTGAGCCATGTCCTCAGTCCTTCTTCATATTCTATTTTGAGGCAGGGTCTTGCTGAATTGTTTAGGGCTTTGCTAAGTTGCTGAGGCTGACTCTGAACTCATGATCCTCCTGCCTCAGCGCCCCCCACTCCACCCCAAGCTTTTCCTTACTCTTACATTCCCCACAACCCAGAATGCTTCTAACACCAGACGTGGGAGGGTATTGGCCCAGACACCAAGCACTTGTCAAGGAAACACCACCTGGGTCCTCTAGTTCTATTCAGTTCCAACACTATCTGCCTGAAGGTAGCATCAAATCCCACAGTTCGAGAGCTCAGCCCATGAGGTATCCCCGTAGTTCACATTCCAATTGCAAGAAGTAGGTGGTCATCACCTATACTTTTGACCAACCAGCTATAAATCAGCATTCCTGTGACCCTTTTCTCAGGGTTGATTACTATTCTAGAGAAACTCACAGAACTTAAGAAAACATTCACCTTTACTGGTTTATTATTAAGGTTACTATAAAGGACACAGATGAACAATCAGATGGAAAAGACGTTGCTCTGGTTTCAGTGTGTCCCCTAAAATTCAGGTGTTGGAGACTTAATTCTTCAATGTGGTTATATCAGGAGGAGCCGAGCGGGAGGTGCCTGTGTCATGGAGGCAGAGAGCCCTCACCTCTCCCAAAGGATTAGGTTGGCTGTCATCAGAGTTTGGCACCTTTTTCTCTCTTGCTCTTCCACTTCTCCATCAACCTAAGGAGCAGCACGAGGCCCTCGGCAGAAGCTGAGCCTATGCAGCTGCCTGATCTCAGACTTTCCGGTCTCCAGAACCAGGAGCCAAAGGAGGCCTCTATTTCTTTATAAATGACCCAGTCTTGGGTGTTCTGAATTAGAAAACAAACTAAGACTGAGCATAGGATGAAGTACAGGACAAGAGGCACAGAGTGCTCATACCATCTCTGGGTAACACCCTCAGGACGCCTCTGTATGTTCAGCAAACCAGAAGCACCCAAATCCAGTGCTTTTAGCTTTCCATGGAGCTTGATCACATAGTTGTAGTCATGACATCATTGGCCACTGGTGATCAACTCAATCCTGAGCTCCTCTCTTCCTTCTACAGGTTGGTGGGTGGGGCTGAAATCATGCCGTGGTCTTGCTGGCAACCAGCCTTCATCCTGAGTCTATCCAGGGAACACCAGCTACCAACCCTTTCTGCATGCAAGAAAGACACACTTATTGCTCTGGAGATTCTAAGGGTTTTAGAAGCTGCATCTCAGGAAATGGGGGTGAAGACCATATATAGGTATACCTTACTTTAAATCACAATATCACACATTTTAACTTAATTCTTTCCAGTCTACATGCCCCTGTGGTCAGTTATTTTTCAAAAATCCAAACCTGATACTTCATATAATTCTTTGAATGACTTCAGTACTCCCCACCCCTGAGTTCCCATCAATGACATAAAAGGTCCTGTGTGACCTGGCGTCTGGGCTCCCTCAGCCACTGCAGGCATTCTTGGTGCCTGTGCATCTGTACTTTTGGAATAAGTTTCCCCTCCTTCCCTCATCAATGGATTTCTATTTGTTTATCAATATTGTATTAATCAGGATTCCTTTGGCTGTTTGGGATAAAAGCACTACTTAAAATAAATTGGGATAAAACAAGAATCTGTCATCAGGATAATGTGTTATCTCATGGACTCCAAGAACAGGAAATATGCTTGGATTTTAGGAGCATTTAAGTGAGGGACTCTCTTCATTTCCTAGGGCTTCCACAGCAAAGTACAAATACCTGGTGGCTTACACAACACATATTTATTTTTTCACAGTTCTGAAAGCTGGAAGTCTGAGATTAAGGTGTCAGTAGGACTTGTTTCTTCTAAGGGTCTCTCTCCTTGGTTTGTAGATGGCCTCCCTGAGTCCTCTCATGGTGTTCCCTCTGAGTCTGTGTCCTACATCTCCTCTTGTTATATGATATCAGTTACGTTGGATTAAATTGGATTTTATTTTGATGACTTCTTTAAAGATCCTGTCTTCAAATGTATTCATACTCTGAGGTCCTGTGGACTGGAACTTCAACATATGAATTTGGGAGAAGGGGAACACAATTCCTCTCCTCCTGATGATCCATCTCTAATCCCCACTTCTCCTTTCAACTCCACCCATTGGCAGACTTGCAGACAAAATGGGAGCCAACAACCCTGATTTTCCATCCTATAGCTTTAGTCACTAGAAAGGCTATCCCAACCTTCTCAGACCAAGACCAGAGAGTCCTGGGGAGGAGACCCATTGGCCCAGTTGGGGCCAAAGCTCTCATGGTGGTATCTCCAAACTCTTAGTTTCCAGGGAACTATGGTAGAATAGATCTCATTCTCACCCTTTAATTTTGCATGAAATACATTTGGAACAACAAAAATTCCTCATTTTATAATTTTTGTCACAAAATCCAGCTATTTATGCCAATCTCTATTCTCCCTTAGCAAAACTGATAAAGGGAACATTCATTTCTTGTGTAGGCTGTCTTGCAGAATGTATGTTCCCTCAGGCTAGGTTATTTTAATTTTGACTAAACTGAGAAAATGGAATCTAGGAGAGATGTAGATATGCCTCCAGGTTCCCACTCCAGGTTATTATTCTTCACTTGTAAAACTAGTGGAAGGAATATCTCTCCCCCAAGTTGCATACAAGCCACCTACCCTGGGTCCCAACTCCAGTCTTAGAGCAGATGAAACATTCTGATGATGCCCTTTGTCACCAGTGCCATGCCCCTCAGTGTATGCTGGTTCTGTCTTACTGTGGGACAGAGTGATTGCTTTAAGGAAGACAAGGCTTTCTGAGCCCAGAGCACACAGAGAATCCACCAGCACTGAGTCATTTCTATGTACGGATTTTTGTGTTCCCAAATTCATACGTTGAAGTGCTAACATTCAATCTGATGCTATTTGGAGATGCGACCTTTGGGAGATAATTAGGATGAGATGAGATAATGAAGGTGGGACCCTCGTGATGGGTTCAGCATCCTTACAAGAAGAGTTACAAGAAAGCTCACTCTGTCTCTCTCTTTCTCCACCATATGAAGATATAGCCAGAAGGCTGCTGTCTGCAAGCCAGGAAGTGAGTCCTCATCAGAAACCAACCATGCTGACACCATGATTATGGACTTCCAGCCTTCAAAACTGTGAGAAAATTAATTTCTGTTGTTGACTCACCTAGTTCATGGTATTTTGTTATAGCAGCTATGGCAGGCTAATACACATGTTCTCCCCACCTCCCCACCCCCCACCTTTTTTCTTTTCTTTTTTTTTTTTTTTTTTTTTTTTTGTGGTACCAGGGATTGAACTCAGGGGCACTCGACCACTGGGCCACATCCCCAGCCCTTTTTTTTTTGTATTTTATTTAGAGACAGGGTCTCACTGAGTTGATAAGTGCCTCGCCATTGCTGAGGCTGGCTTTGAACTCGCGATCCTCCTGCCTCAGCCTCCCAAGTGCTAGGATTACAGGCGTGCGCCACCGCGCCTGGCTCCACCTTTTTTCTTTTCTTTTCTTTTTTGAAGGATTAAAGAGTTCTTTGTGGGTGGGAAAAAGTAAATGCAACACTGATTTCAAGTTTGGTTGTGAACATTTTTGTTTTAACTGATTTAGTTACAGGTTGTTTTTAAAGAACTCAGGTCTCAGAGAAGTCATAACCCTTCCCACAGAGCTCAGTAAAACAAGGATCCACTCCTGGGCCAATCATCTGTGGTCAGAGTACCACAGTCAAGAAGCAGAAAAGCAAAGTTCTGGACTCTTGGCCTGGACACCTGGATTCAAATCCTGGTCTAGCCCTTTACTTTATGACCTTGGACAAATAACTTTTGCTCTGTGCCTTAGTTTTCTTATCTGTATGCACAATAACATTAGCCATATCCTCATCTATTTAGGAAATAACATGGCAGCTCTTGTAAGCATTTCAGAGATGACATGGGGAACGTGGACAGTCTTAGGAGAAGAGAAGGTAACTGATTGGCCATCCTTCCTTATTTCCTGTAAAGGCTCATTGCACCTATTGCTTACTCCAGGAAGCCTTTTGGGGTGCAGCAGAGACTTGCGTAACCACACCATAAAGATCCACAAAAGTAGTTATCCATAATATAGATAAGTTGGAGAACATACATCTCCTGTAGCTTTAAAATCCTTGCTGCTTAAAGTGAGGACCAGCACCCCAGTGTCGGAGCTGAATCCACTCTCACGAGCCTCTCCCAGTACCACCTGCCACTCTTCCTCTAGGGACCCTCCTGGGTTTACAGGTGGAAGTGTAGATTTAGTCATGAAAAGTTCACAAACGGATATAATCAGAACATGAATCAAGGATCTGAATCCAAGGTTGAAAATTCACTCTCTCTTCTTTATTCTGTACCAAAATAAATCCAGGATAGCTCATCAAAGGTTCTGGTATTAGATTTATTGACAACATAAAAAATTCTAATAATAAAAATCCTCCTTTATTACCAAATTCTTGTGGAGAAATTTAAATCCAAGTGGTAAAGCCTCTTGTAAATTAAAGTCCAAAGAAAATAAGTTTCTAAAGCAAATCACGTCACCCTTATGAGTCTAAAGTCCAAAATCCTGAAGTTGAAGTCAGAAAGTTTTCAATTAAAAGGGAAAAAAAAGGGGGGGGAAATAGGATTTGGGTTCTTCCTTCAGCTATCCCCTATCCTTCCTCTCAATGGGATGAATATAGTTTCTTCAGACTTCAAAGTCCCTCATAGAAGTCATCTTTTTAGAAAATACCAAGATTCAATATGACACATATAATTATTATAGTGCTAGCTTCATATCCTCAAAATTTAGGAACCAAAAGCACTCTCAGTCATTCCAAGACGAATTAGGTTCCTAAAATTAGTGTGTCATGTTGCCAAAGACTATAGCAGAGACTTGGGGATATCTGAGCAGAAACAGAAAGCGTAGCATTGGTCTTCCTAAGGACTTGTGCCAAATGCCCACAGCTGGAATTTAAATTCACTGGGAGATTCTTCCACGCAGAGTTTAATCATAGCACAATTTATTTCCCGTGTCTAGGAGGACAATATCTCCACTCTGAGTGAGGCCATGTTAGAAGAGGCAGCAGTGGTGGTCTCAGGCTCTGGATTCTTTTTTTTCTATTGGCAAATAAAAATTGCATTGACATATCCTGTACAATATGCCACTTTGAAATATGTTTTCATTATTATTTGGTGAAATCAAGTTAATTAACATATGAATTTCTTCATATACTTTTTTTTTTGTAGTGAGAACACTTAAATACTATCCTCTTGGCAATATAAAATCAGTGAATGACAGAGACAATCATTATTTAAATCTTGTCCAATGTCATAGCCTGAGTAAGATAAGCCCTCCTGGAAAATATTCTCCCATCAGACTAACATCTACCCCCACCTGCCCTGCTCCCATTAGTAGGTCATGCCTTCTCCTGATTGTTGTAATTCTGTCAGTTTCTTAGTCGTGAATCCACAGGTAGCTGGAGCCGGGGGATGCCTGGGTACCCCCTTACCTCAACTACAGCTGCACAGCAGGTAACACTGAAGTGTCTTATGTTGATCATTCTAGTCAGCCCTTCTCAAATTTATCCCCATGTCATGTAACCATGTTGGACAGTTGTCTCAGTCTTCAAAGGTGGCCCTCTAATTGCTCTTACTGTGGACTGTATGATCAGACCTAAGAGGCTTTTTCTCCCTGTTTTCCTGGATTTGACTCCTTCTGGGGAAATCATTCTGGTCATTTCTCTTGTTTTTTTCATTTGTTAGGTAATCCCCCAATCTATGTTTTCACATTTTGCAATAACTGAAATTTCTCACCATTTCCCAACTGGTTCCCTAAGAGTTATCGGACCCAGATGCACCTCCATTTCCTGGTTCTCTAACCCAGGCTTCTAAGTTACTTTCTTTTTTTTTTTAATCTGAAAGACATCAACCCTTCTCCTAAGGGAAGCTCTTCTCTTTCAGCCTTATCAGCTTGTTCTCCTATAGTTCCTTTGGATTCTTTCTGTATTTTTGTTCTAGTGTAAGAAGGAAGCATATTTCCAACGCCCCTTGAGCGCCCCCTGGATTCCAGAGAAATATGATTTCCAGAGACACAAATTCCTATCTATGGACCCTTTCAATTATCCTCGTGGACTTTGAGTTGACAATAGTGTTAGCTTGTTGTTTCTCTGCCTCCTCTCAAGAAGATGGTATTTCTCTTTTAATAAGAATTTTTACTGGGAATAATTTATACAATCAATAATCCAGAGTCAATATGAAACCACATGTTAAGAACTAATGGACATACCCAACAATTACAAGTAACATCTCCAGTTCCCTCCTACACCCTAATTTGGGCTATTGTATGTCACAATACCTTCTAGGTTTGACACTAACAATATGAAGCTATAACCTCACACATGAGTGTTCTGTAGCATTCATGAAACTTGGATTATTTTCCTTTTTCTTTTTTTTTCTTTCTTTTTTTTTTTTTTTTATTTTAATTCAGGGAAGGCTTTGCCGGAAGACACAGCTGAGAAACATAAAAAAGGCATGAGACAGACTCCTGCTTGCTCATGCCTACGATGATCTCATCTCTGACTCAGCCTTCACCTGCAAACCAGTGGCTATGCCAAGAAGAGCCTAAGTTCAAAGTCAAGCGGTAGCACTCTGCACACTGAGATGGAAAGAATATGTATTTACTAAAGCCCATACCAGAACAAAACCAGCCACTCCCTGCCATGGCCGTTCCTGACAGAAATCCCAAGTGCCCACACTCCCTGAGCCCAAGGCCTACAGCTGCCCAAACATGAGAGAGCACAAGACACCTCACTCCACACCTGTGGCTCTGTTCTCCAAATGCTTGTCCTTGGCTATGTCCCATGGAGTTCGGGATATGATTCTCATGATCAGATAATAGCCCTGGTTGAGCAGATGGGGACCAGAACACCACATTTGTCACCAGTGATGCTGTCTGAGAAGTTGGCCTGGAGCACACACAGGGGGCTTGCCCGTGACTCACCAGAGTCCCTTACTCAGCCGGGCCTGGACTGAATGGGACAACCACAGCCTCGCCCTCCCCAGGAGGGAGGGTCAGCATTAGGTCCTGAACCCAGGATTCCTGCCATGGGTATCTGGGGCACGTGGCCTGTATGGACCTCAGGTTTAACCAGACGACTTCTGAGACCATCATCAAGAACCAGTGGTTCTGCGGCTGCTGAGATAATGGGTCCCTGCTTTGCTCTCCAGGCCTGAACAGTTCTCCATCCTTCATGGTTGCCAGCCATTCCTAAAGCTTGGAAGTGCCCCCCACCCTGCTGCCCACCAGCCTCCCTTCGTGAAACTTCATGTTTTCCACTTCTAATTCCTGCTTCTGGCCATTTCATCCCAAATTAACCTCACTCGCCTTTTGCTAGCTCTTTCCTGCCTTCCGTCTCCTTTTACAGATATCTCTGGGCCCCTGGACCTGATCTCCCCATAAATTGAAATCCTAGCTATCTCCCCCTGCTAGACTTTGGGATCTCTAATTCCTCCCCGTCCCCTTTTCTTATAGCAGTAAACATCACAGAGCATTCCCAAGCCTCAGGACAAAAAAAAAAAAAAAAAAAAAAAAGGATTAACCAAAATACACATATCACATCTGCCACTCACAGAAAGACATTTTAATCCATAAGCCTGCCCAGGACTGCTTTGTCCCTTCTCTGATTGCTCACCCTGGGGATGAAACTGCCTGTCCTCTCCAGCGGGGACAGTTAAACTTTAAAGACCCTCTCATCTGCCGTGGCATTGGGACCTGAGGGGACGCCATTATTATTTAACACTATCGGGGGCCTTTAACTCTCTTCAGCTTCCCACTAATCTCCCTCTCACTAGTTACAAGCTTTGCGCATCTCCTGCCGGCGCTTCTGTATGGTAACACAGCTACACGGATGTTGATAAATGTTATATAAAAGTCTATTAAATTAATCGAAAGGCCGCCATGCTAGTCCCCTAATGACATGGCAGATAAGAGGGTCTTTAAAGTTTAAGTGCTCCCAGGAAAGCACAGAGGTTTCCCTCACTGGCCGTGGTTTTAGTAACTGTGCCGTGTCTAATAAAGGGATTTCCTCACCACCCCAACCTTCTGCGCCCCACACTAGAGGCTCTGCATGGGGAGCTGCTTCCTTGGCGTCCAAGAGGCAAGTTTGCATAGAATTCAGGTTTATTACTTAAATTTTCTCTTCTATCCCCACGCCCTGTGCCCTTCACCTGTTGTCATTTTCTCCTTCTTTTCTGACTTTTTTCACTAATCTCTTTTCTGTGGACTTGCCTATTCTGAACATTGCATATAAAGGGACTCACACCATATGCAGCCTTTTGTACCTGGTTTCTTTCAGCGTATTTTAAAAATTAATCAACACTGTAGCATGCATCTATCAGTACTTCATTCTTTTTTTAAAAAAAATTTAGCTGAAGATGGACACAATACCTTTATTTTATTAATTTATGTAGTGCTGAGGATCAAACCCAGTGCCCCACACATGCGAGGCAAGTGCTTTACCCCTGAGCCACAACTCCAGCCCAAGTACTTCATTCCTTCTTATTGCTGATATTATTCTATTGTGTAGATAGATGTACAGTAGTCTCTCCACAGGGGACACATTCCAAGACCCCCAGTCAATGCCTGAAACTTCAGATTGTCCTGAATCCCTATGCTTTTTTCCCCAATCAGACATACTTATGATAAAGTTGAATCTACAAATTAGGTATAGTAAGAAATTAACAATAATTAATAATAACAGAATAATTATAACAATACACTGTAGCTCTTTGGGGTCATTAATTAGTAGAATAAGGGTTACTGTAACATGAGCACTATGGTACTTGACAGTTGATCTGATAACCAAGACAGCTGCTCAGAGACTGAGCGGGCAGTGTAGACAGTGTGGATACACTGGACAGAGCAATGACTCACATCCTGAGTGGGGTGGAGTGGAACCAATTGAGATTTCACCACACTGCTGAGAATGACAATTGAAAACTTATGAATTGTTCATTTCTGTACTTTTCCATTTCAGCCCACATGTAACAAACCTTGGTAAAGCTAAGCCACAAACAAGGGGGGGGGGGCTACTGTACCGTATTTTATTCATCCATTCATCATTTGATGGACATTTGGGTTTTATCATTTTTTTTACAATTATGAATAGTATAACTATGAACATTTATTTATAACTTTTCATGTGGACATATGTTTTCATTTCTCTTGAGCGTATACCTAGGAGTAGAATTACTGGGGCATACAGTCACTCCTTGTTTGACATTTTGAGGAACTGCCAGAGTGTTTTCCAAAGTGGCTGCACCATTTTATATTCTTACCAGCAGTGTCTGAGGGTTCTCAAATCTCCACACAATCATTCACGCTTGCTATTATCTGTCCTTTTGATTTTACTCGTCCTCCTGGTTATGAAGTGGTATTCCATTGTGGTTTTGATTTGCATTTTCCTGATAGTTAATGATTTTGAGCAGCTTCTTTTGTGCTTATCAGTCATTTGATATTTTCTTTGAAGAAATGTCTATTTAGATCCCTTGGCCATTTTTTTCAATTGGGTTCCTTTTTTTTTTTAGTTGACCCCTTGAATCCATCTACTTTTCTCCATCTCCCTAGTGTCTAAAACACCATCGTTTTTCACCTGAACCACTAAAAAACACCCTTTTTTTGAGCTTCCTATGTCTACTTTTGCTCCCTTCCAACCTACTCTTCAGACAGCAGCCAGTATAATATTTTGAACCTGAAAATTTGATCTTAAAATTTTTCCTTTCTTCCCCCCCACCCCTGTTCTAGGGATTTGAACCCAGGATCACCTTACCCGCTAGGTAAGAGCTCTACCACTGAACCACACCCCCAGTCTCTCATCACTTCTTACTTAACACCTTTCAGTAGCTTCCCGTCGTTCTTAGGACAGCTCCACATCCCTCACGTGGCCCAGGAGGACTTCTCTATCCCATTTTGAACCTCTTAGTCCTCACTCCATGCACACCCACAACACCAGGCTCCTTCCAGAACCCCAAGGGCTCCAGATTCCTTCTCACCTCTGAGCTTCCACCGATGGTACATCCAATAGTTTCTGACCAAGCACCCCACCCCATGTGTGCCAGGCACTAGGCCAACACTACAGGTGCCACAGTGGCCAAGACCCATCTGTTCCCTGATCTCTTGGGGTGAACCATCTAGATGGGGAGACAGAGGGTCAACACACAACTGCATTATGACAGTTGCAAAAGGGGCCAAGAAGGAAGGTGCACAGGGGCTGGGGTTGTGGCTCAGCAGTAAAGCATTCGCCTCGCACGTGCGCGGCCCGGGTTCGATCCTCAGCACCATGTAAACATAAATGCATTGCATTGTGTACAACTAAAGCAAATAAATAAATATTTTTAAAAATGAAGGAAGGTGCACAGTTTCCTCTGTTTAAAAAGCTCTTCCCAGCCTGACTGGAACAACTATTCGGTAAACTTGTCACCTTTTCTGAGAATCCTTCCATGATCCCCAGGTTAAATCAAATTCCTCTGTAATGCACCCTCTAATTCCTCTTTAGAGAGCATGTCAGAAATTTAGATCAATTATTTCTTGTCTTTATGATTACTTGGTTAACATCCATCTCCCAACTACGTCGTGTGGTTTCTTCCACAGCCCATGGTGCCTAGGACAGTCTGGCACATTCAGGTCTTTTAAACAGATAATAGTTGAGTGAATAAATGATGACTAGACCCTAGAGGCCAGCAGCCCTCCAACAGGACATCTGTTGTCTTAGACCCCTCCCCGACCTCTTCATTGTCACTGCTGAACTGCCTCGTAGTCTCGTGTTTAACTTGGTCACAAGAATCCAGATTATTCCTTTTAATTCCTTCGTTCCATAAATATGTGCCCAAGACAGGACAGTTTGTTTGCCCTCTGCAGAGATACTCATGAGTAAAGTCAAACTCAGACCATTGGAGTATAAGGAACAAGGACAGCATGGCAAGTTTTGGACCAGGGAGACACACACACACACACACACACACACACACACACACACACACGTGGAGAGAGTGAGAAACAGAGAGGGGGTCAGGGGGAGATAATCACTGTTGGAACCCACAGGGTGTTCCAGGGACAATCACCAACATGACTCAGGTTTCCTTCTGCCTGGATAGTCAAGATGTCGTTAGTCCCCTCACTTCACTGACTAACCCCCAGTTCCTCCTGTTCCCATTTCTTTTTCCACATAGCTTCTCTCACCCTGCAATTCTGGGATCCCCAAATCTTCCATTTTTCATTAAACTTCCTGATAAACCTTGCTGGGACTATTTTTCACAAATATTATAGTGAACATTCAGCCTAAAAGAAAAATATGATTTAGCCAAAATGGGCACCTGTGCTATGGATATATTTAATGTATAGAACCTTACCTGTGTGCTCATGGGCCTGACCACACACTCCTTCTTCCTACTACCTATCTCTGTCATTCCAACCTTGGCTAAATTCCTTGAAGGCAGAGACTATTTTGACTACCAATATCAGAGCCTAAATAGTAGGTATACAGTGCATGTTCAAGGACAGAAGGATGGGAGAGATGAAGAGAAGATAAAGGAAAGGGATAGTCTTAGGTTTATACAGAATTCTCTCTTTATTATACTGTCTAGAAGCTGAGCGGTCCAATATGGTAGCTATTAGCCACATGTGCTATTTTAAAATTAACTGAAATAAAAAATTCAGTGCATCAGCACTAGTCATATTTCCAGTGCTTAAGAATTACAAGAATCTAGTGTCTGCCATCTTGGACAAGACAGAATGGAACATTTCCATCCTTGCAGAAAGTGCTATTGGACAGACCCTAGAAACTTCCTAGGTGCCCGTAAATGTTTGGAATTCATGGAAGAGGGAGGTATTTGGCAGTAGTCTTGCCAAAAATGCAGTGAGAAAATGGAGACCCCCAAATCTTAGATTCTTAATTGCCTTAGGGCAATTCTACTTGTATTTCTTTGAGAAGATCATTTCAGTATGTGAATAATTCAGTATCTGAGTTTGTTCGTTTTTTCTAAGTTGACCCTAGGGCTTCATGCATGGTAGGCAAGTACTCTACCTCTGAGCCCATTTTGAGAAGATAAGATTGAAAAAAAAAAAAATCAGAGATTCTTGGCTAATCTGAATTTAAACATGTAAAGTAATCCTATGAATTCACAAACCTACAGCACAAACTCAAAAAAGAGCAACCAACAGAACAGAGCAAAACAAAACATAAAACTTCTTATGATTAATTACTTCTATTACTCTTAATCCTAACCTATGTTTGAAATACCATCACCCTGCCACAGGGGTCACATCAGTTAGGCAAATTAGCAAGTCTTATAATAACAAGGGGACATCAAGCCTAAAACTTCATTGATTTCAATCCATTAACACAGACTGTGAAATTGTGAGTTTTTTTTTTTTTTAATGTACTAATTCAGTTTATAATAAAGAAACTCTAAAGGAAATTCTCCTTTCAGGCAATCTTTAAAAAGCATGCTAGCTATAATGCACACACATTATATATATATATATATATATATATATATATATATATATATATATATATTTCACATTTATTGAAGTGTATTCCAGAAGGACTACTGCTTAAAGAATTTTCATTAGCCTAGTTCTTGTTGCTGTATTTACTTAAAAGAAATAAAGTAAAAACAATATTCTTTAGCTCAGAATCTTCATTAATTTAAAGTTAGGGCTTCTCCTCTCTCTCCCTTCTGACCCATCTCCCCTGCAACCTCCAGTTGGACATAGTGAGATTTTACTGTCTTCCCAGAAGTCCAAGGATCTGCTCACTCAATTAGAAAGCAAGGCGCCATTTTGTTTTCTCCAGTCTCTTTCACAGGGAAGTAAGAAGAGCCTACTGCTGAAAGTTTAGGAAGAGAGGAGCAGCGGAAGCCACACACCAAACAGAAAGCAACACATCCTCTGTGGAATGGCAAGAGAATTTGTGACAAGGAAACCAAGAGAACAGCCTTAACAACATATTCCAAACTTCCTGCGGTTGTTTATATCTACAGACAGATGAGAAGTTTCTATCTATAGCTGTGCTTCAGCAAAATACTTTTCAGCTCAGGCTACATGTATCCAAAGAATTGTAGGTAAAGCAAAAGGGATTTTTTTTTTCCCAAATGGAGGAGAGAGTGTTTTTTTTCAGTTTTATAAATCAGATATGCAAGTCATTCAAGAGCCAAGTTCTCCAAATCATGCCTTCCTGTTTGGTGGGGCGAAACCAAACACTGAATAAAGCAAATGTGCAATAGTAAATAATTCAATAGACTCAAGGCTGTGAGATCAAAGGCTTGGCTCTGACACACTGCTCTGGTTCTAAAGGATCCAGAGACATCCTGGTGACATCTCCTAATTGAAAAAATCCAACGTTCAAGCCAACTACTGACCCTCATTGAGATAGGTTATGATTAACTGTGAGTCTCAGATCTGAGAATGCATGGCCTCCTAGAATATCTGTGACCCCAAGTTTGCCAGGACCTTTGACAATGCTCTTTCCCCACGACCACTGGAACATCATTTATACCCCCCCCATGACCTTAGCCATTATCTCTGTTTTACCTTTTCTAAAATTACATAAGCCATATTATTTAACTCTGGTCTAGACCTCTCAGATTAACTCCAGACTGCCCTGCCCTCAGACTTGTTCCGCCAGTGGTCTCCCTCATCTCAGTCAATGGCAGGCCTTCCCTCTGGTTGCTCAGGCCAAAAACTTTGGAATCATTCTTGACTCCTTCCTCTCTTTTCCTACATGTAAACTCAACAAGTCCTAAATCTGATCACTTCTTACATCTTCACTACTGCCACCTTATTCTAGAGATTCTTAACCCCATTTGCCAGTTTTGCTTCCCAGAGGACCTATGGCAACATCTGGGGGATTCTGGGTTGTCACATTGAGAGGGTGCTACTGGCATCTAGTGGGCAGAGGCCTGGGATGCTGCTATAAGTCTTGCAATGCTCAGGACATCCCCTACACACACACACACACACACACACACACACACACACACACACATAATGTTAGGATTTATTCATTCTAAGATACCATCCTGGGTAGAGTAACCCTGTCCTGGTCCAAACCACTCTCTCTCTCGCCTGGATTTTCACTGATGCTTCCTAACTGTTTTCCCTGCTTCAGTTCTTACCTCCTCCCAGATAGCTATTCCCCACACAGCAGCCAGCATTATCCTGTTAAAGTAAGTCCCGTCATATCCCTTCTTTGCCCAAAAGCACTCGCATTGCTTTTCGTCTTGTTCAAAAAGATCCACATCTTCTCATCAGCTCAGAGTATTTACTCAATGACCTCCTATTTCTTCTTTGGTCTCATCCCCTCCTGCTTTCCCCATCTTTCCACCTAGAGCCACTCTGGCCTCTGGGTTGTTTGACTCCTTTGGGCACATTCTTGTCCCAAGACCTCTGTTCTTGTTCCCTCTGCTAGAACACTCTGCCTTCTTCTCCACATGGCCTAGTCTACTTCTCCCAAATTTTTTGTTCAAACATTACATTGTCCATGAGGCCAACCTTGACTCAACCTTTTTGTCATTGCAGTTACAATCTCCTGCCCTGACATTGCATAGCTCCCCTCCCTGCTCTATTTTCCCTGTTAACTGATCACATTCAAATTACTATGGACTTTTACTTTCTTTCTTTTTTGGTACATGGTCTGCCTCCCCACCACTAGAATGTAAGCCCCATGAGAACAAGGACTTTTGTTTCCTCTATTTCTAGGAGTAGGTCATACAATTATTTAATAAATTAAGGAAAGGAGGAGGAGAGAAGGAGGAGAAGCCAAAACACACAAATTGTGGGAATCAGAGATGGAAAGAACCCCAGCTCTCTCATTGGCCCATGACCTTGGACAAGAAACTAACTTTTCCTAGAGCCTCAGCTTTCTCATCTTGACAATGAGAAATGTACCTCCTGCTTCAGATGGGGCATTATAAGGATTGTTTAGAAAAGTATGGCTTCCATAGCACAATACCAGGCACACAGTAAGCACTTGACAAATGGTAGCTTTTATTATTAATACTCCATATGCTGTTTTTCATCTTTCTTTTTCCACTTAGTACTTATGCACATATTTGTATGTGCATAGATAGAATCCTAAGACTTTTTTTTAGTTGTATATGGACTATACCTTTATTTTATTTGTTTATTTTTATGTGGTGCTGGGGATTGAACCCAGTGCCTCATGCTTGCTAGGCAAGAAGTCTACCACTGAGCCACAACCCCTGCCCCACAACTAGAGGGAAGTATTTTTGGTGCTGGGGATTGAACCCAGGGCCTTGTGCATGTGAGACAAGCACTCTACCAACTGAGCTACATCCCCAGCCCTCCTAAGACATTTTTAATGGCTCTACAATATCCCATCATTAAGATGCATCATACCTTGTTTAACCCCCATGGAAGTGTAACTAGTTTGATTTCTATTTTTTTTCTCTATCAAAGTTGAAACAAATATGCATTCTAGCCATTGTCTTTTCCCTGATCCGTATTTATATCCTTAAAGTAGAAATACCAGGTCAAATGTCTAAGGCCGGCATTTTTTAACTCTAAATTCCAAGCCCATTCTAAAGATTCATCTCTCATCTTCTCACAAATCTTATGACATTGCAACTGTGTGGTGAGTTTTGAGGAGGCCCAATAACCAGTATTCCTGTTTCCCACTAAATCTTAGAACTAATGGATAGACATGGGTATCTGTTATGGGTTGGACCTTGAATGTCTGCCTTGGTTGCCAGTCTTTGGAACTATTGAGAGGTGACAGAACATTTAGGAGGTGTGGTCTAATGGAAGGAAGTTAGGTCACTGCAGGCATGCCCTTGAACAGGATATTAAAATCATAGCTCCTGCTCTCTCTCTGCTTCTCAGCCACCATGAGGTGAGTAGCTTTTTCCCACCATGCACTACCCACCACAGCCCCAGAAATAGCAGAGTCAACCCACCATGGACTAAAACCTTGGAGACCGTGAACCAAAGTGAACTTTGTCCTTTATTGATTTTTTTCTCAGGTATTTCGTCACAGTGATGGAAAGCTGACTGATACACTATCTGGAAAATGGAGATCGAAATATCCTTTATGATAGAACAGTCAATCTGGGAGAACATGACTTAGGATTTAGGCTTCCTAGTCCTGCAGCTGAAAAGTAAACTGCCCACTCAGACCCACAAAACACTGGGTCATCAAAGAACTACCTCCAGAAGGCTGGCTCCATAAAACTTAGAGCAGAGCTGAATGCATCCTTCCTGTGAGCAGCCAGATCAGAAGCAGTGGAGAAGGAGTGCATAGGGGACAGCAAGGGGTTAAGACTCCCTGCTTCATGGAAACTCAAGACCAGAGCAAGAGATCTCCTCAACACTATTACTAACCCCAGGGCTATGCAGCGGATGCACTAAATGCAACATGCTTTTCCTGAGCCATGAGGGCAATCTCACCCAGCTGAGTGGGAGATGAATTAGGGCTGATATATCCCACTCTCACTCACCTGCTTGCCAGAGCCCCTGGGGGACATACCTTTGTACCCATGCTGTGTCTATGAAATTCCACAAACATGAAATTCCTGCTGTGATTCTGGAACATTGCCACTAAGTATTTTGGGAATATTTTCATGAATGACTGAATCTTATGGACCTCATTATTTCTATCCCTTCAGTCTTTCTCATTTATTTCAGCACCTTGATGCCAAATCTTGTTATAATCCAGACTCTGTTTTGGTCACAGAGTATGATGGGAATTCTAAGACCTGCTCAAGCAGAAGTGGAGAAAAATAGCTGAGACAGCAGAAAGCAAAGCTTTGGCAGGGAAGGTCTGGCAGCCCAGCTTCCAGGCCAAATGCATAATGAACTCACGTTGATGTAGCACTAGAACTCCAAGGATCTGAGCTAAAGCAGGGGACATAGAATGGACTTCTTGGCAAAAATTCAAGTGTTTCCCATCTGACCCAGTCCATTTTCTGTTGGTATAACTAAGTACCACAGACAAAGTAACTTGTAAAGAATAAATCTTTCTTTGGCTCAGAGTTTTGATGGCTGAGAGGTTCAAGGTCAAGACATTGCATCTGGTGAGGTCTTTCTTGCTGGCAATCTTCTTTGCACAGGTCTCTCTTCCTGGTTCAGGTCTCTTGTCCTTTTCTTATGAAGCCATAGTCTCATTGTATTAGTGGCCTCATTTAAACTTAGTCACCTCCCAAAGATCTCTCTTCCAAATACCACAGTTGGATTAAGTTTGCACCCTCTTCTCGTCTCACATAGCAGATTAAATTTCAACATGAGTTTTGGTGAGGACATTCAAACCACAGCAAAAGTCTAACATAGCTCAGAAAAGAATCAGAAAGCTAGGTCAGCCCTGGGGAAAAGGACTGGAAGAAGATGAGATAGTCCCAACTGACTAGAGATCTGAGGTGGCCTTGAGTTCCAAATAAACTTGGATGAAACATAGGAAGTGAGGATGGACTGAAAGCTAGACAGGTAGACAAGCCAAACACTCTTCAAGGGCAGCCATGGGGGAGGCTGCAGCATGTGGGATGGGAAGAAGAGTCCCCCTCCCAACCCTCCCCCAGCCCTCTCAGCATCCAGCTGTCCTGTCAGGTGGGTATGGGGTGAACTCCCGGCACCACAATCCTTGTTCACATTGGCTCAGGTGGAGACGAACACAACTCACGTGCAAAGAGCTCCTCATGATGGGAGTGAGGGCTGGGTATGGTCACGGCTATTTTCTAAAGGAATTGTGACCCATGAAATTACTGCCTGAAAACAGACTCTTTGGAGTGCATAGGTGTCATGAATAATTACTAAAACTAATGGCTAAAAGTACTGACTCTTCTTGTATCTTCCCAAAACATTTACTGAGCCTACTCCAAAGAAACAGACAGCTCCCGGGAACAGGTATTTACAGATGGAAGACAATGACGTCATGCTTCTCCCAATCCAGGTGGCTGGAGGTAGCAGATGCACCGCTGGCCCACCCTCTCACACACTGAGCCACCTGGTCCTCCTACATCAACATACAGCGGGGAGTCAGCTGCCTTGAGCCCACTGATAGCTTCCTAACCCCCACCTGCCACTCTCTGCTTCTCACCTGGGGCTTCTCGCTTCCCAGAATGCACTCTGATGCCAGGAACACCCCAGAACGGTGGGTCAAGTACGTTCCCTAGGAGCAAACTTGAGCAGGTGTATTCTTCGTCCTTCCTGTGTGCTGGTGGGTGACTGGAGGCTCTTGGGTTTCAGGGAGCCCTCCGCAGGACTGAGCCCACTGGTCTCAGCAACAACTCACTCACCAATGGGCTTTCACTGGCTTTTCTCTCTTTCTGCTGTCACTCTCTCTATTCTCTCACTTCTCCTTCCAGAGATCACTTCCCAAATAAATGACCTGCACCCCAGCCTTGTCTCAGGGTCTGCTATGAGCAGACCCAAGTGTTTGAACCTGTCTCCAGTTAAGCCCTTTGAGTGGGCCTTCGCTTTTCTCTCCTGCTGGGGCCCCCGCTGATTCAGGAGGCAATGGTTTTGTCCAAATGAAGGTTGGTGAGGACCCACACAAAGGAGAGGCAGAAGGAGCTAAGATAAATATAGAGACTTCAGAGCTCGCTGACAGTTGGAGGAACAGAACTTGGTGACAAATGAGATGTGGTGAAGTGTATGTGTTATCTATTGCTGTGTAACAAATTGTGCTTTAAAAAACAACACACAAGAGCCAAGCATCATGGTGCACGCCTGTAATTCCAGAGGCTCAGGAGGCTGAGGCAAGAGGATCACAAGTTCAAAGCCAGCCTCAGCAACTTAGCGAGACCCTGTCTCAAAATAAAAAATAAAAAGGGCTGGAGATGTGGCTCAGTTATTAAGTACTCCTGGGTTTGATCTCCAGTATCAAACACACGCGCACACACACACACACACACACACACACACACACACACTTCTTATCTTGCATTTTCTGTGGGGTAGAAATCCAGGCATGGCTTAGTGAGACCTGGGCTTCAGGGTCTTTCATGAGTCTGCAATCAGGTTGTCAGCCAGGGCTGTGGTCCCATCTGGAGGCTCCAGGGACAGGACCCACTCCTAAGCTCACATGGCTGTTGGCAGAATTCAGTTAGCTGGGGCCTCCATTCCTTGGAGGCTGTTAGAGACCGTCTTCAGTTCCTGGCAAACGTGCAGCTTGCTTGATCAAAGTCAGTGAAAGAGACATTTTGTCACAGTGAAAGAGACATTCTGTCAAGACACAAGTTAAAAATTTACCTACCTGAAGCCCATCAGAGACACCCATTACCTTTGCTGTATTCTATTGGTTAGAAGCAAATCAGAGACCCTGCCCACATTTGAGGGAGGAGATTAAGCAAGAATGTGAACTCCAGGAAGTGGGGTCCTGGGACACCATTCTACAATCAACCTGCCACGGTAGGAAGGGGAGGTGACTTTGGGGACTTTTTTACTTATAAATTGTGCCATTTATCAAGTCAGTGGACTGAAAAACAAGAAGATCAGGTTTGAGGGGGAAAGAATGGGGTAGTAAATCTTAGGGTCAGTAGAGATCAGAACAGGAGGTTGTCTCCAGACAAGTTTAGAATTGACCTCCGTCTAACTGTGGGAAAGAGACTTAGATTTCAGGAACAGAGGACAAGACAGGCCTTGAAGATTCTGAGGTAGTTTTTGTGCTCATTTGCAAGAAAAATCAAATGATAAAATAAACCTGTAACCAAATCTCTGAAGGAAAGATAAAGGAGAGGAAGACACGTTTGTATTTTCAAAAGCAGGAACAGCATGTTTTAACAGACACATCTCCGTGTCTACTGGAAAGGAGCAAGAACGAGACCAATTGTCTCAAGTTCCGCACTCATTCCTTAAAGAAAAGACTTCAGAGCTGGGCATGGGCTATAATTCTAGCCGCTCAGAGTCTGAGGTAGGAGGATGGCAAATTCAAAGCCCACCTCAGCAACTTAGTGAGACCCTGTCTCAAAGATAAAACGTAAAAAGGGTTGGGGATGTGGCTCGGGGGTTAAGTGCTCCATTCCTTGGAGGCTGTTAGAGACTGTCCTCAGTTCCTGGTGAACGGGCAGCTGGGTTCGGTCCCCTGAGAGTAATGGGCATTCACACTAGCCTTTCAAAGGCATCCAAGTCAGTGCTCTGGATTCAGGGTGAGGTTTCTAACAGGCTGAGCGGGGGGTGGGAAGATTGAGAAATGCTGGGCTTGGAAGTCTGGAAACCGCCGTCTGCTCTTTGCTGCACTACTTCTTAGCCCTGTGGCTCACAGGCCTGTCACTCAACCTCCCCGGGCTCAGTCACTAGGCCTAGTCCATGGGGATGTCACCTGTCCTGCTCACCCTACGGAGTTGTCCTGAGGACCCCAGGAGAATACTCATTCCTAGAAGTTCAGAAGGCATCTACTATGGACCAGGGGCTGCAGTGACACAAGACAAAACACAGACCCAATCCTCTGTTAGCAGAGCAGGGCCAACAGACACGAGAACTCACCCAAAGAATAGCCCTCCATTGCCAACACCATTCAGCAGTGGGGGAAAGGTTAACTGCATGGCCCACAGAGTTCTCATCACTAGGACAGAGCCTAAAGTTTCCTGACACGATCACAGTTGTCATTAATACTTACCCATCCCAGTAACAAATATGTCCTGTTGTAATTTTCAAAATCGATCGCTGTATTGTAGCATGTACAGGAAACAGAGGACCACATGCCATCTCTGTGTCTTTCATTCATACCCATGATCCCTCTGCATGTCGATTTGTGGAAATAATAGCACAATAATAGCCTGCCTCAAATGGGAGGATTTTAAGAGAGGAGGGCTAACAAACAAACGTGAAAAACTGTTCATCATCATTAGCAATTAAGGAAATACAAATCAAACTACAAAACTACACTGAGATTTCATTTCATACCAGTCAGAATGGCAGCCATAAAAAATACAAGCAATAATAAATACTGGAAAGGACGTTGGGGGTGGGGGGAGAAACACTTTCACACTCTTGGTGGAATTATAAATTGAGGTTACTCAAAAGACTAGGAATGTGGTTGGGCGCAGTGGCGCACGCCTGTAATCCCAGCACTTGGGAGGCTGAGGCAGGAGGATCGTGAGTTCAAAGCCAGCCTCAGCTAATGGCGAGGCACTTAGCAACTCAGTGAGACCCTGTCTCTAAATAAAATACAAAATAGGTCTGGGGATGTGGCCCAGTGGTCAAGTGCCCCTGAGTTCAATCCCCAGTACCCACCCAAAGAGAGAGAGAGAGGAAGGAAGGAAGGAAGGAAGGAAGGAAGAGAGGGAGGGAGGGAGGGAGGAAGGAAGGAAGGAAGGAAGGAAGGAAGGAAGGAAGGAAGGAAGGAAGGAAAGAAGGAGGGAAGGGGCATGGAACAATGCATGCAACTTCACTAAAAGGAAATGACTAGCTTTGGATCCTCTCTCCGCCTTCTCTCAGGTTAGAAGGTACAGGGTTGTTCTCTAGCTTTGATCTTTTGGACAAAGTTCCACCCAAAGGGATAGCAACCTGGGTCTCTGAATGCCCTCCTGGATCAGAGCCACAAACCTACCAACTATTTCCAGACCATAATATAAGAATACACAAGCTTCTATCAGATCTGTGTTATGGTATTTGGGGGTGTTTTGTTATAGCAGCTGAGTCTATGCTCTGAGTAACGCATTAGTGCATTTGTGAAAATGCTACCTGAAATACAGTGCATTCCAATGTCAGAAAAATTGTAATTGAACAGTTCTTACAGACATTAGACCTGTGACCAGGACATTGAGCATCAAAAGGCATAATAAACATGCATACCCATGTTTACAGCAGCACAATTCATAACAGCCAAACTATGAAACCAGTCTAGGTGTCCATCAAATGATGAATAGGTAAAGAAAATGTGGTATACATATACAATGGAGTTTTATTCAACCATAAAGAAGAATGAAACTATGTCAGTTACAGGAAAATGGATGGAACTTGAGAACATTTTGTTAAGCAAAATAAACCAAAATCAGAAGGTCAAAGGTCATATGTTTTCTCTCATATGTGGAAACTAGAGAAGAAAAAGGAAAAGAAAGGTATGGAGAGGATCTCGTGAAAATCAAAGGGAGATGAGTAGAGGAAAGGGACTAGGGTGGGAAGAGGGGAGGGAGGTGGAGAAGGAAAGGGGAAACACTAGAGGATGATATTGGCCAAATTATATTGTTATACTGTATTATAAACAGTATAACAAAAAAAAAAATCCCATCATTATGTTCAATTATAATGCACCAGTAAAAATTATGGGAAAAGAGCAGAAAAAAATTCTTCAAAGAAAGAAAGGCATGATAAATCTTTGATGAATTCAGAGATCATATGTGTCATTTTTCACAGTCCTCACAGTTACAGACAAGGATTAATCTCTTAAACCACTAAGTGCACAGAAAAAAAAAAAAAAAAAACCTTTCATGGTGGGAGATTGAGAGGAGGGCTGAGGAAGGCAGAAAGGCTAACTGTTAATTGAGCACTTACTATGCATCAGATTCTACACCACACTACATCCCGCCAGTGCTGGAGGGGAATGTCTACTATTCCCACTTCCCCTACTGTGTCTTCGATGAAGAAATGGGCTCAGAAAAGCTTCATTTGCCCCAAATCAGCAAACCTAAGAGTCATAATTTGAACTCCAGTCTATCTACTATTACCAAGATGTTTCTCAAAAATGAAAACTCAATATGAATAAAGGTAGATGGCCACCTCACAACAATTGTGATCCTTAAAATTATAAATACTTTATATTCATTTTACAGCTCTGATAACACCAAAGGGGGGGGATTCTGAGCACATAAGAGAATCTTGTATCTTTTCCTGTGTGATCTTTTTTCTTTTTTGGGGGATGGGGTGGGGGGGTAGATGGTTACTAGGAATTGAACTCAGGAGCACTCAACCACTGAGTCACATCCCAGCCCTATTTTGTATTTTATTTAGAGACAAGGACTCACTGAGTTGCTTAGCACCTCACTTTTCCTGAGGCTGGCTTTGAACTTGTGATCCTCCTGCCTCAGCCTCCTGAGCTGCTGAGATTACAGGTGTGTGCCACCGCACCCGGCTCCTGTGACATCTTGATGAACACTGTCCTTCTTTTCTCTGTGTACCTCTGCTTCAGGATGGAGCCAGGACTTGATGTTCCTGGTGCCTTTCGACTTGAGGCAGTCTCAGCCCAGTTCCCAGGACTCTTATACCCACCATGGTCAGGGCCTGGATCTCCTGTGGGCCGGGATTGACTCAAAGAAACCCAACTCTGGAGCGAGGCTCCCTCACTAAGAGAGGCACAAGGACAGCAAGTGCCTGCAGGCTCGGGATTCTGGATGAAGCCCTTCTCCTGCAGCGGTTTCAAGTGGGAGGAGTCAGACAGTCAGCAAAGCACACAGAGCAAAGAAGCTAAGCAGGTGAGGGTCTCGGGGGTGGGCTGGGAGGAGGCTCTTCTATTTCAGGAGGTCAGGGAAGGCCTCTGAGAAGCACACCCAGCGTGATTCACCTGAGTGGAACGAGGGATGTGCAAGGTGGAGAGGTGTGTTGAGGAGGAGGAAGCGGCGAGACCACCTGAGTACAGGTGTGCCTGAGAACTAGGAGGAAGACCACCCGCATGGTGCTGAAAGGCCAGCTCCTGGCTCCCCACTCCAGCCTCTACCCAGGGTCCTGTGGTCCCTGCAGGGACTGAGCTGCGGCACTCTCCCACCCAGACCAGAGTTCAACAACGGATGCATTGCCAGTCCCAAGTAGTGGCTACGAGAGACCAGGTCACTGGGTTGGCAACCATGACAGGGAGTGAGTCTGGGACAGCAATCCCAGATCTGATGCAGGATGGGGTCTCCAAAAGAAGACAGAGGGCCACCTCATGAACTGGGACAAGAGATCAGACTGGCAGCAGAGGGTCTGGCTGTGGAAGTTCCCAAGAGAGGGCTGCAAGGTGCTCCTCCGTCCATACCTTCCCTGCCCCACGCCAACTGCAGGTTCCCTTTGCTTTTCTCTGCTTCTCTGCCTTCCGTCAACTGCTTTCTAGCCACAACTGCCACCTGGCCAGTCTCACTTCTGCCTTAGATTCCCTGTTTCGGAATCCCTTCCTCCAGTGTTGAGGGGGTGCATTCCCCCACCCGCCTCAAGATCAGCACAAATGTCACCCTTGCAGTGAGGCCCACCAGACCACCTTCTTCCAAACTGGAGACACAAGGTCAGAGAAGAAGGTCACTGGCTAAGGAAGAGGACCCTGAGAGGGGATCCAGGTCAACCAAGAACATTTTTTAAACCAAATATCACAGCACTTTGGGGGCAAATCAGACAATTTGTAGTTTCCAAATTGTCAACCAGCATTCCCTTTGGGGTGCCCTGGGCAATGGGGGAGATTAAATGAAAACCCCAGCTTCACAGATACACTACTGACACTTGGGTCTGATACATGAGGTGTTTTGTTTTGTTTTTCTTCATTTTTTTGAGAATATAAATAATACATTCACAAAATCATACAAGAAAACATACAAGAGGGCATTCAGAGAAAATCTCTCCGGTCCCTCTTGCCATTCAACTACCTACCTGCTCCTTCCACTGAAAGCTACAAATGCTGTAGGGCATGGTGTCTCCTTCCAGAGGTATTTTGCAGAATCTCAACCAAAGATGTTTGTATCTGCCCTTCCTCTACCCAAATGGTAGCCACCTGCACTCCTGCTCTTCACTTTCTTTCTCAGTGCCTTAAAGTTAGCTCCTCTTAGCTTCTTTATCCTTTTGACAGCAGCTTAGTCATCTCTTTGGGTGTATTATCATGTTTTATTTAAGCTGTTCCCTTTTGATGAACATGTGAACTGTTTCTAATCTTTTGCTGTTAAAAACAGCGCTGCAGCTGATCACCTTGGACACAGGTCACTTCACCGTGGGTAAATTCCTGCAGGATTGCTATATCAGAAGTACAGCATTCTGTTTTGATAGACAGTGCCCAACTCTCCTTCCTATGGAAGACCCCGGGGGGTAAAGATGCTAAAACTGCTGAAATGTGACTATTGAAGCAATATATATATATATATATATATACACACACATACACACACACACACACACACACACACACACACACACATATATATATATATCCACCACTTCAGTGCTCAGGGCCAGGAACAGAGTTGGAGCTCAATAAGTGTTTGTTGGTTAAGTATACAGGAGGATAAGAGATGAGTAGATGGGAGCTAGAAATAAAATTCAAGACAGCTCTAGTACGGCCTCATTCCAGAAAGTCTTTCCAAACTGCAGTCTATATTCCCTCCTATCCCTTTTGGTGTAAGGGCCGGAGTTTAAGACTTAATTGTTCTCCATTTCTTGTGTCCCTTTAGTGCCTTCAAATTAAGGATAAATTCCTGGAGAATCAGAACCACAGAGAACAGTAGTAAAGAGTACCGCAGCCGGAACCCCAGCTCCACCATTTGCCAGCTCTGGGACTCTGGGCGGATTCCTAATCGACAGGCACCTGTTGTCTGGTATGTCAGGTGGGGGAGATCACGCTGGTACCTCCCTGCTCCGTGTGTGGTGTCGAGAGAAGCAGGCGCACTAATGTGAGTCACCAGCTTAGAACCCATGCCTGCCAGTAACAAGCCCTCGGCAAAGGTTCCCTGCTTGCTGGGATCCTGTTTCTACTGGACCCTCCCCATTGCCCAGGGCATGAAGAGGTATTCTGCCACTGATCCCATATACTTTAGCCACAGTCAACTTTAGTTACATGACGCATGTGTGTTGCTCGTGATTCCTATCGAGCATCTCAGACTTGATCTATGTAGCTCACAGGTCAACGCGAGCTTGGGCAAGTATATGTTAACTTCTCCCATGAGTATTTAATTTTATCTACTTGGAGCCAAGAGCAGAGCTCTGAAGGAGATAGTAAAATCTTTGTCCTCGTGGAAGCTTCATTTTAGTGGAGGCAACATAGTCCTAGGAGCTAAGTAGGATAAAAGCAGCCGTTCTGAAGAATCCATGGCATGAAATGGCTGTGTTTCCAAAGTAGCAGAGGCAGATTGTCCAAATTGCCTGCCAACTCCTCCCCGACATACCTGGCTATCTGCTCTGTTCTCCTCGTTTTAACGATGGATCTTCTACCTAAATGCCTGCATTGCCGCTCTTGAACGGCCCTTTAATCAGATCCACTTTCCCCCTCACCTCCATTGATCTCTCCTCTCAGATACAGTTGCTAATGATGTGTGCATGTGCCAGACTTGAACAAATGTCGAGTCGCAAACTCCCCTGCGCCTGTTAATTCCATCTTGGGCTCGCACGGGCGGGGACCCTCGAGTGCTGGCAGATGCTGCTGCTTCCCCGGGGCTTCCGCGCTCAGCCACCCGCTTTGCTGATGAGGAAGGAGGGGAAAGTTTCCTCCATGGCTGCCATTTGAATATAATTTATTTTGTTCGGAAAGAAAAGTGGAACGCTGAAAAGGTACTGATAGGCGATAACACAAATGAATTGTGATGGATGATGCTCAGTTTGCAGATGCAAAGGAACGCGTTTCAAGGCAATAAATGCTTGCCATGGTGAGATGAGATGCTCCCCAGCTGTGCCAAATGGCTCCTTCTCCATGGCCAAGGTGCCTGAAGGAGTGTGCTGCAGAGTCCGATTAATAATCATAGTAAAGAAAGTAATAAGCCATGATCTTCAAGGGCAAGCACACTGCTTGAATTTGCATCTAGATCCATGCTTGAGCAAGTTCCTGACCAGCTCTGTGGTTCATTTCCTCATATGTAAAATGGGAATTCTAGTAACCCTTACTTGAAGGGTTGTAGCAAGGATTAAACGTGTTAATATATAAAAAGCAATTAAGGGCTGGGGTTGTGGCTCAGTGGTAGAGTGCTTGCCTAGCATGTGTGAAGCACTGGGTTCGATCCTCAGTAGCACATAAAAATAATAAATACAGGGGCTGGGGTTGTGGCTCAGTGGTAGAGCACTTGCCTAGCATGTGTGAGGCACTAGGTTTGATTCTTAGTACCGCATGCAAATAAATAAAAAAAAATAAAGGCCCATTGACAACTAAGAAATATTTTTAAAAGTGATAATAAATACAAAAGTAAAATAAAATTATTGTGTCCTTTTATTTACAACTTTAAAAAAAATTTAAGTGATTAAAATAATGCCCAGTGTTGCAGCACAGCAACTAAATCAGTCAGGGTCACTCCGGGTGAATTGAGCTGGCTACTAAATAATCAGAAAGACACAGAAAGTACCTTTTTCTTGGGGTTCAGTGACAGCTCCTTGGCCCCAGCTTCCACAAGGGAAGCAAGAGAGGCAGACAAAAGAGAGAGGGGAGCATGTCCAGAAGCCCTATTTATTGAGAGGATCCATTCCGTAGAACATTCCAACCAAAAAAGGTAAGGGAAAGTATTACAAAGAACAATAAGGCAGCCCACTCCCATTGGGTAACGCCCACTCCCAAAGCCTTACTCCCCTGCTGAGCAGAGATGGGGATCCACTTGGTTCCGTGCAGGGAAGCCAGTCTCCCCGTCGCCATCTCTCAGAACTAGGGGGTGCTCAGCTCCTATGTGGCAGCTACTGACAGCCCGGCACTTAGTAAGCTCCAGATTGACATTTGCTCTGGCTGCAGTGATTGGTAGTGCCAGTGTTGAGCCTATCTGTCCACCACCTCACTTTGTGTGACCCCTGCCCATAATGGCATGATCACCCTTGCTTTGGGGGGAAGGAGTGGATGGAGGGCCAGGTCTTTCAATTTCATTTAAGTTTCTGACTTTGCTCTTATCTTTATTTAGGTTTTATGTGGGTGTCTTCCATTTGTTTATTTATCCATGCTTCTAATTAGTCCTAGAAAAACATTTAAACATTGGAAATAAATACTCCAAAATGTTCATAGTGGTTGTCTTTGAGTGACAGGACTATCAGCAACTAATTTTCTTCCTTCAACTTTTTTGTGTGTTTTCTGTTATTAAAAGTTTGCTTTCTATTTCTGCCAAGTCAAGCACTAGCTACAAGTTACAGCTAATTTCTTTTCTTTCTTTCTTTCTTTCTTTTTTTTTTTTTTTTTTTTTGTACCTTCCAAATGTTAGCACATTGGCATTGCCTTGTCAATAATCAAATCATAAGCTAGGTCCTGGAGGTAATGTCTGCATCTCGATTGCCCAGGTGATCAAGAACCCTGTTGTTATTGGTTTGCTTTAGCTTTTAGTTCCTAAATAAATCTCCAAAAACAAAAGAACTGAGAGATTCCTGCTGCCCCCACAAAGAACAGCAAATCAGTTCCAATTTTTTAAAATAATCACAAATGAGCATCTTGACCATATAAACCCTGTAGCCATTAAAACAGCAAATTGAGCTGTGCTGTTTTTTTTTTTTTTTTTTTTTTTTTTTTAAAGGTCTGGCCACATTAACCAATCCAACACACGCCAACCTATGTTTCACAATTGGATCCCAGAAAAAAAAAATGTTGTGGGGTGATTCTTGGGGTGTGAGGTCCAGGGGCTTTATCTAATGGCCTTCTTGCTGGCAGGGTTCCCAAACTGTGCAGAGCATCATGGGGCAAGTGACAGGGAGCGTGTATGTCCCTTTCGTTTTCCTGTGTTTGGTACATTTACAAAACTAATTGTGCATGTGTTTTTATTTGCAATGCAATGTAGAGAATGTATGTTTTAAAATAGGGGAAAAGCAGATTTAGTCCATTCTCCCTCTTCCTGAAATAACTTAGAAAACTCCTCCTCAGAAAATATTAATAAGAAGTCAAGAACTCAATCAAACATCAGGACCAAGACCAGAGTTATTGCCAGGCCTGGGGATTTGCTTGACCTGTGAGACATCTAAGCCTGTGCAACCGCAGAGTTTCATATGAGAAATTTGCTACACACATACTATACTACATATGATATAAAGGTGAGTGTATATCATAAACCACTTAAAATTAGAGTCAAAATAAGTAGCAACGAAAACAGCGTCTCCCCCATGTAAGACTGAGCACTCACATTTCAGATGGGTTTATGAGCTCCTTGTGAATTGGGTACTTTTCTTAGCAGGGTCCTGGCCTGAATCTGGGGTTAATTATATGTTACCTTGCAGCTGTACCATTTCTCCTGCAACAATACCACTCAAATTTCATTTATCTTTCCCAGTTTCCTGCTCACTTGAAAAGAGATTATAGGTTTGACAGATTGGATAAAAAAAAAAAAGAGAGAGAGAGACAAAAAAGAAAGGCAGTCCTACCTCCCATTAACCTGGATGAAGAAGGTAGTGTGGAAACTCTAAGGTGGGTTGTCTGAGCTCAAGAATTCAGGGGGATTAGAAGTCCTTGTCAATCACTCTGCACTCTCTACAAATCTTAGGCCTTTCATAGAAGATAGGCAATGGCTATGGGGGGAGAGACACATGTCCCCTCTATGTCCTCCCCACTATTGCAACTTATTGTTACAAGAGAAACCTATGGAGGAAAAATTCAGAATTGTGTAAAAGGTGATAGAACCTCCTACTCCTAATGCATTGCCAAAATAATGCTATGCAAAACAAGTCACTACATAACTGTGTGGCTTAAAAGACCAACCATCTAAGTATGATTTCTCATTTGGATGCTTCTGCTTAACTGTGCTGGGCTCAGCTAATGCCGACCGGCTTCACCTGTGCATCTGTGGTCAGCTGGTGGTTGGGCCTCAATTGGGTTGACCTGTCCCTAACCCTCATACTCTCTCATCCTCCAGCCCACTAGCCCAAGCTAGTTCACATGGTGACTGGATGGCGTTCCCTGAGCGAGACTAGAAGAACAGATGTGTGCATTATCTTTGGAGTTCAAACTCAGAACTGACAGCCCAGAAACTTCCATGGCATTCCATCAGCCAGAGCATAACCCAGACCAGCTCATATTCCATGGATGGGGGAGAGCTGTTGTTTTAGTCAGCTTTTTCACTGCTATGACTAAAAGGACCCAACCAGAACAAAAAAAAAAAAAGTTTACTTGAGGGCTCACAGTTTCAGAGGTCTTAGTCCATAGAAGGCTGGCTGCATTCCTGGGGGCTCGAGGTGAGGCAGGACATTATGGCGGAAGAGTGTGGCAAAGGGAAGCAGCTCACATTGACGATCAGGAAGCAGAAAGAGAAGTCTCTACTTGCCAGATACAAATATATACCCCAAAGCTACGTCCCCATTCCCACCTCCTCCAGCCACAACCTACCACTTCAGTTACCACTCAGTTAATCCCCATCAGGGGATTAAATCACTGATTGGGTCAAGACTCTTAAAATCGGATCATTTCTGCCCTGAACCTTCTTGCACTATCTCACATGTGAGCTTTTGGGGACACCTCACATTCAAACCATAACAGCTATAAAGCCATGTTGCCAAAGGGTGTGGCTACAAGGAAGGGTGAAAAATTAGGACCACCTTTGCAATCAATGTGATTACCACAAACTTGAAACCTGATGTTCTGTCACATGAGCAATGCCCATCGTAAAAAGCATTTTATTGTTTCAATTGTTCAGAGACAGTATAAATCACAGGATTTTCATCAAGATAGAAGTCAAAATAGACTCAAAATTTTAATAAAGTAGCATTTGAGAAGATTCAGCTACTGCCCCCTCAGATCTTGTTTCTGGTGCACTCCTCCAAGAGCTTTTCCCTCTGGAAGAAAATTTTCTGGATTCCCGATAACTGTGGAAGATGATTCTGAGTTTGGGGCCTCCTTGGGGTGAAATCCCACAGCTCTGTGGGAGGTACCCAAGGTGATCAATTATTTCTCTGGTGCTGCAGGAGCATAGAGCAGGGAGATCATTGCAATTGCTTCAACATTTTAACAAGTTCTTCTGATCTCAAGCTTTTTCTGAAATAATCAAGTTTTGACAAAAGGTAGAAATATAACTTGGGCCATTATTCTGCAGTTTGAAAAACCACTTTCTTTTCAATACAACTGTAAAAAAAATCCATATTCAAGATTATATGCATGCTATAATTGCAACCACGTAAAGCTATGTGCATGAAAGGACCAAGATGGGCCAGGAATAAATAGAAGCAAAACAGCTACATTCAGATGATGAGATGGTTGTGTTTTTCCCATTTTTCACAATGTTCTTTGATGCTGGGGTTATACTGTCTTACAATAAACAGGGGAAGAATGTAAATAAGTTGAAAGAAAGATTAATGAGCATTTATCTTCAATAGTATACACATCCTGCAACAGCAAAAGCTCAGCATTGTCTTTTCATTTTATAATCCTCAGGGCTGACAATGAAATATTCAAATGCCATGCAACACAAAAGCAGCTCAGAATATACTTGAGGAAGAGTTATGTGACTCCACTATCATTACTTAATTCATACAAAGTGCCTTAAATAAGTGGTTTTATCTTCATCTTGTGATTTTTTTATTTAGTAGATTTCTCTAAATGTGTCTAATGATGACAAGCCGGCAGGGCCCATGTGCTGAAGCAAATCTAACAATGCAATCACAGTAATTTGAAAAAATAACAAAAGAATAATCATGGCTATATATTCTTTGGGTGGTTTTGAATACAAATGCAAAAATTTGGGGTAAATGTTCACAATTAATGTATCTGAAGCCAGAGAGAAAAACGCTGGCCCAGTAGGAAACATTTTAACTTAATGTAAGAGCAAAGGAAACATGTTTCATATTTTGTTTTCTAGGGTTGAGCACAAAGCTTTCCGTCTTGATCACAAGCTTCATAAAAGGATGCAAATCGATCTGAATCAGAAAAGTAGTTTTTTGCTCTCAGGACTATTTGGTAGCTTGTGAGAGGTGAATTGATGATTCCAGCCTATTCTTAGTTCCTGTCCCTGCCTCGTACTTCCCTACCAAAACCAGAAATAACCACAATAAGAACATTTTATATCCACGCCATGCTGATTCTTTTCGAATTATTTTTGCATACATTTCCTCATTTAAGATCCTTCTATCCCAGTGAATTGAATAGCACTGACATTATCATCCTCATTTTATGAATTAAAAAAAAAATGCACAAAGAGATGTCAGTAACCATTTCAAGGACATACAACTGGTAAGAGGCAGGACTGGTTAAGATCACCTTTATGAGCAGTAGAAAAGCAGGGCGCTCTCAGATGCTGCCTATAATTACGGGAGGAAAAAGAAAGTATAATATGATACACTTGTTAAAAAGCAAAAACACAAAAGCAAAAAGAAGATCATTCAAAATGTCCATGATTCTGTGTATCAGAACTCATTTTAACACCCTGGAGTAGCTCTTCAGGGCTATAATGATCTTGCTTTGTGTTTTACTGAGCAAAAGGAAGCAGTGAAGGAGGATATCCATGCCTCCCCCCACCAAGTCCACGCACCCCGCCTCTGCCCACGTCCTCTGCTTTCCTACTGGTACAAGGGATAAACTGAATACGTTCCCACTGTTCCTTCTGCGCCCCCACCCCATTTCCTTTCATGGACCCCAAGACTTGCTCGGATCATTAGCTCTTCTTCCTGGTTCCTCCATGCCAGGTCATTTCCATCAGGAGGCAGAGCAAAAAAACAAATAAGGAACAAACTGTGTGGCCCTAGGTTTCCTTTCCCACTCCAGTCCCATCTCTCTGCTCCCCTTCATAGCACCCTGTCCTCCAAGACCCCCTAGACGTAAAACTCAGAATCCTGAGTTTCCAAGACTCTTCAAGTTTCCAAGACTCTTCCAGACTCTCTGGCTCCCATTGTGTCTTTTTTTTTTTTTTTTTTTTTTTTAATATATACAGGGGATTGAACTCAGGGGCACTCAATCACTGGGCCACATCCCCAGCCCTTTCTTGTATTTTATTAGAGACAGGGTCTCACTGAGTTGCTAAGTGCCTTGCCACTGCTGAGGCTGGCTTTGAACTCACGATCCTCCTGCCTCAGCCTCCCAAGGGCTGGGATTACAGGTGTGCGCCACCACGCCCGGCCCATTGGGTCTTGACCACACCCCAAGCAGGCTGACACCTCTGCTGCTCTGCTAAAGCTGTCCAGGCCCATGACCTCCACACTGTCAAGTCCGCTGGCCAGTCCTCAGTGCACTTCTTCACCATGCAGCAGCAGCATTTGACACTACCATTCACAGTCTCCTTGAAACACATTCTCCCTTTCGTTTCCAGGACGTGGCTCTCTCTCGGATTCACCCCTGCCTCAGTGGCTATTTCTCACTTTTGCCAGCTTTTTGCTACAGTTAAATGTCCCTCAAAGTCCCATGGATTAAGTTTCGTTCCCGGCAGATGGCGCTATAGGAGGGGTGGCATGACCTTTGGGAAGTGAGTCTTAGGAAAAGGAAGTTAGGTCACTGGGGCCTGGCCTTGAAGGCCACACCAAGACCTTGACCCTTCCTCTCTTTCCTGCCTCTAGCTGCCTTTAAGTGAGCAGCTTAGCTCACCACGCCCTCCCCGCCGTGATGCTCTGCCTCACCACCAGCCCAGAACAATGAGCCAACCAACCTTGCTCTGAAACCTCTGAAACCATGCACTAAAATAACTCTTTCTTCTTTTTAAGTTGATTTTTCTCAAGTAGCGTCTCACAGAGATGGAGAGGTGATGAACACCCTCTTCTTCTCCCTAGCCCTAACACTGGTTCTCCACTTGTCTATCTCTACACCCACTCTCCCGTCATCTCAGTAGCCCCCTGGGCCTTAAACTACCACCCGTGTGTTGCTAATTCCCAAATTTCATCTCCATCCCTGATCTGTCTTCTAAACTTCAGAATCACATATCCCCACGTGGACATCTACTAGGCAGAGCTGATGCTCACAGTATGCTCAGGATGTGCCTGTTTACGCACATCACCTTCTCTACCCTGTAGGCATCTTAAAACAGTCCTGCTGAACTCTTGATTCCAGCATCCTAGTACTTGGTCCTCTCTAAATGTTCATTCCAATAAACGTTCTTCCCTCTGCCTGGAATCCTCTTCCCTAGGCACCTGCTTGATGTGCTCCTGTTCTGTTCAACATGAGCAGGGCTACCTTCCCTCAGGACCCTGCTTACAAAGACAGACGCCACCTCTTCCCCCCACTGCTCCGTACCTGGGCGCTTCTGTTTTACAGCATTGCTTTTTGCGTTAAGTGATAGATGAGATGATAAACTATGGAAGAGTGTGATCTATATGATATGGCAGATTTGCTCACTCATTTGTTTATTTTCAATCTTCCCACAATAAAAATTAAGCCTCAGGCAGGCGAGGGCATATTTTAAATTTTGGTTCAGTACTTTATGCTCAGGACCTCGAATAATGTTTTACACCCAATAGAACTTTTTGTCTTCTGGGGTGGACAGAAACTAAATAAATAAATGGGCAAACATCATATTTCATACAATTGAATGATTTATGAGGTGAAGTAGAATGAAGAAGGTAAGGAACTAGAGAATGAGCAGGGAAGGGTGGGGGTCGGCTTAATACACACATAATTTAGGAAAATAGCAAAAATACTATAGGATGACCTGCTTTTTGCATTAGTATTTGTCCTCAGTATCATTTTATATCAATTAAGAATCCCTTAAAACATTATCTGTAATGACTAAATAAGATTCCATTATAATAGATGGGCCATTATTTATTTAACCAATGCACATTGTTAAATACTTAGATGGCTTCCATTTCTTTTTCACCCTTTTAGACGCTAGTTAGGTTTATTTTAGCTCCTGGGCCTGCTGGCCAATATGTAGCCATCGGCGCTTGGAGCTATGGCACACTTGAAATGTAGCCAGTTCAAACTGAGACGTGCTATAAGATTCATGCCAAATTTCCAAGACTTGATTTTTAAAATAAAAACAGCAATATAAAATATCTCATTAATAATTTATTATAACTGTTGCATGTTAAATGATATTTTGATATGTTATTAAAATTAATAACACCTGTTTCTTTTTATTTTTTAATGGGGCCACTGGAAAATTTAACATTACCTATATGCCTCACATCTGTGGCTCTTATTATAGTTCTATTGGACAGTGCTGGTCTGAACTCATGAAGGAGGAAACTGAAATTCTGTTAATTATTCATTATTTTGAGCTAACAAGCCATTCTCTTAGAAATCATCACAATTCAAGGCTCCCAGCCTTTCAGATTACAGTCTTAATTTGTTTGCTTTGATGGTTCCTTCCAGTTACCTTAGGGAAAGGAGAGTTTTTAAATTGTTTTGTGTAAAAAGGAAACTTCATATTTCATGTACCTATTCAGATACCACTTGTCCTGTGGGCATCTCCAATCCACAGTCCACGGTCCCCTCTAAAAAGGCTGGGAGCGCCCTGTGTGCATGGGTGAGGAATAGGCAGGAGGGCAGACAGGTAGCAGATCGTGGAATGTGGCCTGAGGCAGGCAGATGAGGAAACTCATGTTTCTCAGTCCAGGAGACACTCTCCCCTCCGAGGCTCAGACATGGCCCCTGCCCATGACCGAGATTCAGAGAGAGAGGCATCCTTTACAAAGTCACAGCTGAATGACTGACCTGCATTGACAGGAACTTCTGTGAGCTAAAGACAGAGTCTTAACACTTCCACTGTGAGCTGCCATGGACAGCAAGATATGGAACCACTTGAACCCTTGGTCTTCGTGCCTCTCACACAGAGATGATGCTCCCTACTCCTCAGGACTGTGGTGAGGTCTGGATGTAAAACACCGGCAGGAAGCTTGTCCTTAAGCAATGTTAGTCTACCATCCAACCCCCACTAGATTCCCCTGCTCCACCCCACCAGTTTCTCCATCTCATAACCTTCTGAACTACAGCAGCTGGTTCTCTGCTATCTTAGGATTCTGAGTTTCATTAAATCACTAATATTTGTTCTTATAAAATTTTTTATACCTTTATTTTATTTATTTTTATATGGTACTGAGGATTGAACCCAGGTCTTCGCACATGCTGGGCAAGCACTCCACCGTTGAGCCACAACCCCGGCCCACTAATATTTTTTAATTGAACTTAATGCTCAAAGTCTGACTGAAGGTGGATGCTGTGGTTTGAATGTGGTATGTTATGACTTGAAACACAAAGTTCATGTGCTGGAAACAGTCTGAAGTCAGGGGTACGCAGCATTTGAGAGGGAGACCTTTGGTGGGTAATTAGTCATAAGAGCTCTGTGCTCGTGAAGGGGTTAATCCTTCCACAGAGTAGTGGGTTATGGCACATGAGAAACTGGCTTTGTTATAAAAGCCAGCACTCTCCAGCACACATGATCTGTTTCACGGTGTAATGTCCTGCACAGTCTTGGGACTACACAGAGTCCCCACCAGCAAGAAGGCTCACAATAGATATGACCCCTCAACCTTAGACTTCCAGCTTCCAGATATAATAAATAAATGTCTTTTCTTTACAAATTAAATCCAGTTGGTGGTATTCAGTTATGGCAACAGAAAACAGACTGAAACAGTGGATGACTTAAAAAAAAAAATCGGAGAGAGGAATCCTCTTGGGCAAGAGGTGACAACATTAGGTATCTGAGTGATGACCAGGCTGTTTGGACCAACGGCTTCTCAGATGAAACTTCTCTCTGGTTTAAAAGAGCCTCTTTTGGAAAAATGCCCATATGACTCTGTGGTTTTCTATGTTGAACATCTATCAGCATGGTGAAATCAACCAGGAAGTTTTAAACCATTTACAGAGTCATAACTGAGGTTTGGATTACCATGCCTTTACATTTTCAGTCATTCACCACAAGAGTTCAAAATGAACTCCTGACCAAATACACTCGAATTCACATTCATTAGATTAACCCATTCAGTGAGAGTTTATGTAGCACTTGTTATGTGCCAGGTGACACTGCAGATGGGTGGAGCATGAGACAGGCAGTCCTACATTCCAGACAATCTCATCTATGGCAGAGGCAGATAAGAAATGATAGTCAATGCAAAATGGTGCAGCCAGTATGGAAAGCAGTATGGAGATTCCTTGGAAAACTGGGAATGGAACCACCTTATGACCCAGCTATCCCACTCCTGGGTTTACACCCAAAGGACTTAAAAACAGCATACTACAGGGACACAGCTGTTGCTTCCTGGAGCAATTGCCGCTTGGAGCAATGACGCTGCGGGAGAAAATTCGGAGGCAGGATGGAAATGAAAAAGTTCTTTTATTCTTCTCTCTCCAGCTCCAGCAACCTCTCGAACTCCAACCACTATCACAACACAAATCCAACTCTAACCCACTTCTAACTCCAACCACCTCTAACTCCAACCACACAGCCACTAACCCTCACCCGGTTAAATACATTTTGCTTTAACAAGGACAAGTGCTTACAGCTCGAGCTTACAGGTGTGTCACACAGCGTTCACGGGCATAAAAAGATTCTTAGATAAATGTATGAATATCAGGTGAAACTTGAACATCTTTTATGGCTCTCAGCTAACCGCAATCTTAGCTATCTCCTTAATTAGGGCTCTTACACACAGCCACATCAATGTTTATTGCAGCACAATTCACAATAGATAAACTGTGGAACCAACCTAGATGCCCTTTGGTAGATGAATGGATAAACAAAATGTGGTATATATTCACAATGGAATATTACTCAGCAATAAAAGAGGATAAAATAATGCATTCTCAGGTAAATGGATGAAGTTGGAGAATATAATGTTAAGTGAAGTTAGCCAATCCCAAAAATCCAAATGCTGAACATTTTATCTGATATAAGGAGGCTGATTCATAGTGGGATTGGGATGGGGAGCATAGGAGGATTAGAGGAACTCTAGAAAGGACAATGGGGAGGGAGGTGAAGGGAGGAGGCAAGTGGGTAAAAAGAAAAAGATGGTGGAATGAGATGGATATCATTACCCTAAGTGCATGTATGAAGACACAAATGGTGTGAATATACTTTGTATATAACCAGAGATATGTAAAAATGTGCTCTATATGTGTAATATGAATTGTAATGCATTCTTCCATCATATATAACAACTTAGAATTAAAAAAAAAAAAGAAATGAGAGTCAGTAAGTAAAAATACCACAGAAATCACTGCATAATAAAAATTATGATCAGAGTCACAAAGGAGGAGAGGGAGTGGTCTGACTGTGTTTCTCTGTAGCACTAGTCTGGGGGGGTGGGTGAAACGTAAACCAGACCCTAAAGAATGACTAACCAAAAGAAGAGTATGACAAATGGTGGCAGACGCTATTTTATAAAACTAATCACAACTGCACGTCTTTCCTAGTGCACCTCCAGAACCTGCCATTCCTCCCAGGGGTGGAGCCCACGTCCCCTCTCCTTGTCCTTGCACAGGTCTCTGTGACTGCCTTGTCCAAGGGGGCACACTGGAAAGGATGCTGTGCCACTTTGGAGGTAGGTCGTAAAAGGCAACGTGGCTTCTAATTAGCCTCTGTGTTAGGAGCTTGCTCTTGGAGCCCAGCCACATGGCAAGGCTACCCTGAGAAGAGCCTCGGCCCCTGCCCCCAGCCCCGGCTGAGTTGGCAGCAGCCGACTGCCAGTCTGGAAGGGAGCTGTCCTAGGGGGATGCACTAGCCCTCAGTCAAGTCATGGCAGGTGATAGCCAAGGGAGCAAAGGCAAGCCTTTCCCCAACCCCTGCAAATTACAGCTGCCAGAACAAAAATAAGTGATTGCTACTGTTTTAAACCACTGTGGTCAGTAACACAGCAACCGACAACCAGAAGACAGAGGGTGAAATGTGAGTGATGGATTGGAAGCGAGAAACATTCAGCCCATCCAGACGTGAAAAGAAGCCAGTGTGACGGCAGCACAGTGATCAAGGGCAGGGTGGGGAGAGGAGAGGCTGGAGGAGGAGGCCAGGGGGCCTCCAGGCAGGCCTACTTGTCAGCTGACAGATGCTTGTCTGGATGTCCAGACTGTGAAAATACCAGTTCCTGTTCCTCCTTCCACACCGGCAGCTCCAGCTCGCCTTGGGCTTCTTTTGTCGCATCTGACACTGGCCCAACCTCGTCCCATGACAGGTGCCAGCACCAGCAGGCAGGAGTCTCTCCTTCTCTGAGTTGCTGGGCTCTGATACCCCACCTCATTCTTTTATTGTCCCAGTCCCAGGAATGGCAGCTACTTCCTAAATTTACTATCTAGGCATCTGTGTAACAATTCACTGTATTAAATTCCCTACATTTGAAATACCTAGAATGGTTTCTGTTTTCTTGAGTGAATTCTGACAACAGATAGAAGATACTCCCTTGCCCCCTACTAACTACTCTGGGACTTCTCTCAGAAGCCCCTGGACTCCCTAAGATGAAGAAGGTAACATCTGGAGCTGGGGTTGTGGCTTAGTGGTACAGCACTTGCCTAGCATGTGTGAGGCACTGGGCTCAATTCTCAGCACCACATATAAATAAATAAATAAATAAATGAATAAATAAATAAATAAATAAATGTCAGTTGACAACTAAAAAAATTAGGAAAAATAAAATGGTCACATCTGACACCAGAGGGGCTCCTGGACTTCACTTTAGCACTGAGGCTAACATTATCTCTAATTGTTTGGCTGGATAAATATTTTGAATATTATTCCCCTGCTTACAGAGGATGGAAATAACGTTAGAGTTGATTCTAAATCCAGTGGGAAATCCCTAGAAGGTTTTAAGCAGTGACCAACCTGACATAATCAAACACATCTTAAAGGATTAGTCTGACTGCTCTGAACTTCATATATTGAAAGTGGGCAAGAGTGAATGCTGCAAGACGAGATGGAAGGTCATTGTATTCAACCAGTGGAAAATGGTGGTGGCTTACGTCAGGCTGGAGAAATAGCCATAGGAATACAGACTCTGGGGAGTGTTATGAGAAGGAATGGACAGTACTTGTGGACTGATTGAATATGGAATGAGAAAAAAAAAATCTAGGCATCAAGAACTCTCGGATTTCTGGCATGAGAAACTTAGTTCATGGAATTAATTTGCTGATTTAAAGATGCAGGCTGGAAGAATGGATGATAAATTCCATTTCAGGATTATTTGAGTTAATGGCTATAAGCCATCCAAGGATAAACATTACATAGGTGTTTTGATAAATAGATTTGAAGCTTGGAAGACAAAGATCTTTATAAAAAATAAGAATTTCCAAGTTATCACACTGAATAGATACTGTGTAGAACCTTGGAGATGTGTTTAAAAATAAAATCTAGGAAGAAGTTGTAGAGAAAGAAGAGTCCATAATTGTGCCATAGGGAAACTCCAAAAAGAAAGAAAACAAAGGTCTTAAAATCAGCATACTATAGTGACACAGACACACCAATGTTTTTATAGCAGCTGACTTCACAACAGCTAAACTGTGGAACCAACCTAGATGCCCATCAGTAGATGAATGGATAAAGAAACTGTGGTATATATACACAATGGAATATCACTCGGCATTAAAAGAGAATAAAATTATGGCATTTGCAGGTAAATGGATGGCGTTGGAGAATATTATGCTAAGCGAAGTAAGCCAATCCCAAAAATCTAAAGGTCAAATGTTTTCTCTGATTAGTGGATGCTGATCTATGATGGCCGGAATGGGAAGAATGAAGGAACTTTGGATTGGGCAAAGGGGAGGGTGGGGATGGGTTATGAGGGTAGTAAAGATGGTTTACATGAAATGGACATCATTACCCTAGGTACATGTATGACTGCACGAATGGTGCATCTCTACACTGTGTACAATCAGGGAATTGAAATGTTGCATTCCATTTGTGTATGATGAATTGAAATGCATTCTGCTGTCATGTACAATTAAGTAAAACAAATAAAAAATAAATGAATTTTTAAAAAAGAAAGAAAGAAAACAAAGGAAAAATAAAGACACACTGAGAAGGGTCAACCAGAAAGGTGGAAGAAATATTATAACAAAGAGGCAATAGTGGTCAAGAAATTCTGAGTCAAGTAAATGAAGACTGAAAATGTTCACTGGATAACTCATAAGGTGCCTTTAACAAAGCCGTGAGGGTTAATTGTATGTGTCAACTTTACTGGCCTAAGGGATGCCCAGATAGCTGCTTAAGTATCATTTCTGAGTGTGTCTGTGGGAGTGTTTCCAGAAGAGAATAGCATTTGAATTGCCCATCTATTGATGGGCATCTAGGTTGATTCCACAGTTTAGCTATTGTGAATTCAGCTGCTATAAAAAACATTGGTGTGGCTGTGTCACTATAATATGCTGATTTTAAGTCTTTTGTTTTCTTTCTTTTTGGAGCTTCCTTATGGCACAATTCTGGACTCCTCTTTCTCTTGAATTGGTGAAGATCACCCTCACCAATGTAGGGGGGCCTCATCCATCCAAGGAGGGCCTGCATGGGACAAGAGGTGGAAGAAAGGCAAATTTGCTCTCTGGGCTTGGGCTGGGACATTCTTCTCCTGCCTTCAAATGCTCTCTTTCCTGGTTCTCAGGTCTGTGGTCTTGGCCTGAAATTTACTTCATAAACCCTTGGTTCTCAGGCCCTCCTTCTGGTTTGGACTGGAACTACATCCTGGCTTTTTGGAGCCTCCAGCTTGCAGACAGCAGATGGTAGGACTTCTCAGCCTCCACAAGCATAGCATGTGAGCCAGTCTGTCATCATGTCCTTCCTTCCCTCCCTCCCCCCCATCCACCTCTCTCTCCCTTTCCTTCTCCCTCTCCCTCCTCACCCTCTCCCTCTCCTTCTTCCTCTCTCTCTCCCCTCCCTTCCTCCCCTCCCTCCCTCCCCTGGTCCTTCTATTGGTTCTGACTCTTTGAAAAACCCCAATTAATGCAAATACCATTGTGATCATGGATAGTAGGTTGAATACCTAAATTCTAAAGAATTGAGAGCTGATGCAATGAGAGTAGAAGACTCAAGAAGGTTGCCAGTCGCCAAAAGTGAGAGAAAAGACAGTAACAAAACAGAAACATGGGAATTCAGAGATATTTTTATTTAGTCGAGGAAAACAAGGACATAAATTAATGTAGGAAAAATATCCTGGTAGAAAGAAAGAAAGGCATGGTCCATGGGAAAAGAGTCCTGGAAAGATGTGTTGGTGGATTCAAAGCAGAGCAAGGGATGGGTTGTGTGTGAGAGGGCAGCCCTTTGTCCATGGAGACAGGAAGAGGAAGAGGGGTGGCTGAGTCACCAGGTAGGGAGGTGTGTGAATTGGGTAATGGGCAGATGGCCCCGGTCCTCCCATAGGGTATCTGTTTTTCTCACAAAGCTATAAAGCAAAGTCATCACTCCAGAGTGAAAGGGGGCTATTGAAACGGGGAGGTCAGGGGTTCGCAGATCGAGGGAGACTAAGCTGATTAGAAAAACACAATATTATTACTGGGCAGCTTTGAGGCTATTTAACATTATTAAAATGAACATATTTGAAATGATACTAATCTATGAGATTTTCTCCTAAATCTCAACAGTTTGGGAACAAGCACAGAGAAGGCAGAATTGTGAGACAGGAAGGACAGAGGGTTTTCCAAAGAAGGGGGGAGGCGCATATTTGCAAGAGAAGAACTATAAAGATGGAGATCCAAGCTCAACTGTGAGGGAAAGGAACACAGGAAACCTGATGGGAAAGGAGAGGGGCCAACGGAGGAGGAAGCAGACTGCACGAGACTTAGGCACACAGATGGGTGGGAAGGCTGGGTGCAGCAATGCATGCCTGTAATCCCAGTGGCTTGGGAGGCTGAGGCAGGAGGATCACAAATTCAAAGCCAGCCTCAGCAACTTAGTGAGGCCCTAAGCAACCTGGTTAGACCCTGTCTCTAAATAAATATTTAAAAGGGCTGGGGATGTGGCTCAATAGATAAGAAGCCCTGGATTCAATCCCCAGTACCAAAAATAAATAAATAAAAATAAATAGGGTGGGAATATGTGGTAGAAAAGCAGGATTTGGGGCTGGGCATTTCAGGTGGGGACTGGGATAGAATCACAGCACGATCCCTTGGCTCACATTTTGCAGCCTCTTTCCTGCCTGGTCCACAGTGCTTTAGTGATTGAAAGGTTAATGTGATAAAAACCATTAGGTAAAGAGGAAAGACCTGAGCTGAAGGCAGGGCCCAACCCCCTGTGTGACCCCATGTCAGAGGTATTTACCCATGTTCAGCCTCTGTCTCTCTTCCTTCTTCGTATTAAAATAGTGTCGTAAAAATAGAATAAAGTGACGTGTATAGAAACAGATATATTGATACATATTCAGATATTTCTCTGAAATAGATGTAAAGCTGGAGTGTCTAAAACCGATATACAGTCTCCCACTTACGATAGCTCCACTTCCGATCTTTTGACTTTGCAAGGCTGCCCAAGTGTACTCATAGAGCTGTTGTGCATTTCTTTCAGTACAGGACTCAAATTACACAAGATCGTCAACACTTTGTTATAAAATAGGCTTTGTGTTAGGTGATTTCCCTCAACTGTGGACTAAGGAAAGAGTCCTCAGCACCTGGAAGGGGGCAGAGGCTGAACTGTGATGCTCAGGAGTGGATTTTTCAATTTATGATGGGCTTATGGGGACATAATCCCCATTGTAAGTCGGGGAGTGCCTGAAGAGAAACTCTCTAAGTATAGATACTAGGCTGCTATAAATAGACAGCCATTTCTATCTCGAGATACATATCGAGTTCTCCCCACGCGGCAGACACTCCACAAACATCAGCCCCTCACACTCCTGCTCTCACACACACACACACACACACACACACACTTAATCCTCCTCTTTTTTCCACACTTAAGAAAGTAAGAACCATCTGATTTGAATGATAATCCTCCATCAGCACTCACACCTTAAGAATCTGCGCTTTCAGGCCCTGGGAAGCCTCCCCAGCCGGCTAGAGGACAGACCCCGCAGTGTGCGGCCACCCCGGCGCGGGTGCATCATGCAGATGCCCACAGGCCTTCCATTCAGGACGCCCCGAGCCTGGGCTGGGCAGCAGGGAGGACTGCGAATAGCTGGGTCTTTCATGCACTCAGACACTGAATGGAATGTCTGTGCGTTTTTTTTACACCCTCCTCCCCAGGAAGGCTGCTCTTGACTTCACGGCAATAAATAGAATTTTTAAAAATATGTGATATCAATTTAGAAACTATATAGGTCCTCAGGCTTCACTCATGGATATCCAAATTGGCGTCTCTCAGGTAGAAACGACACCCCTCACTCTTGGGGCGTGGCAGCTAGGACGCCAGGTGTTCTGGGACAGATACCTGCACTTCAAATCCTCTGCCCCATCGGCCCCCACAGTTTCGAGTATCCTGTTGGGTCACATAGCAGGCCCTGTCACCTGGTTTGGGCTTTTGAAACTGTATTCACCATTTAGAGACAGTGGTGAGAGTGGGATGTCCTCTTCTTTTCCAGCTTCAAAGAAAGTTATTTATTGAAAAAACAATATCATTGCAAGCTGCATAACCATTTTACAAAGAGAAAAAAAAAAATACCCTTGAACTGAACATGTCGAGAAATCAAAATGTTTTCTTTTTCCAATGTGCCCGCCGCCATTCCTCATTTGTGAGATATCTGTGGCCATAGCATTTTTTTAAAAAAGAACGCCCAAGCTGTGTGAGCTCCCAGACCTGCTCTCTCCCACCCTCTCGCCTGACTCCTCCACCCAGAAACACAGAAGCAAGTGGTAGGAGGCCCTCTCCTCCTCCCAGCCCACCTGCAGATGGCCCAAGCGAAACCCCAAACTCTCAATCAATCAATGTTTCAGAGCATCGCCTACTGTGTGTTCAGCTCTCTTCTAGACACAAAGAGGGGTGGGGAGGCGGGATGCAGGAAAGAAATAGAAGGCCTGGTCCTTACTCTCCTGGGGCACTGCCATGGTAACAGGAAGGGGGGCAGCATCGGGGGTGGGAAAAGGGCACAATTACAGTGAGAGGCCAGGGCCTAACCGGGGTTCTTGCCCCGTTTCATGTGTGTAGGATGCAGCTGCCTTCTTTGTCCTTTGTGAATGAAGCCACTGATTATAGTTTCTGGGGCAGTTTCCCAAAAGTGTGTCATGAGAAAGAGGCAAGATGTTAATGTGCTAAGCAGAAAAAAATAATTCCATGGCCAGATGAGTTGGGGACCTGAGGGTTAAAGAAAAACAAACAGGTTTTTGCCTTCAGATCTCAGAGCATTTGCTGCGAGCCAGGGCGAAACGCAGGGGCGCGCTGCAGCTCACCGCATTCCCCAAGCTTCCATGGACACGGAGAAGAGGACACCTGGAGGAACCAGCGCCAAAGACAGCCCCTCTGCAGAATGTGGCTCCAGAGCATTCCCAAGCACCTCCAGGAACCATCCACCAGACTCCCACCTTCCCCTGAGTCCCTCTTCACAGTGTCTATGGGAACCCAGGAAATGAGGTCAGGAGAGGCCCTGCCGCCAGCCCTCTGGGGTTACTTGGGCTGTTTCAGATCACCCCTCTTTCCCCTAAGCTTCCTCCCCCAACTTCCTTGGCTCTCTCATTCTTCCATCTCTAGCCCAGTGGTTCCCAGCTTTGACTGCACATTAGAATCATCTGGAACTATTTGTCTGATTTGGTTCTGTTTTAGATCCCAATGGCCAAGCCTCATCTCAGACAAGTGGAATCAGAATCTCTGGCGGTGATTCCAGAAGTTAAGAACCACGGACTAGTTCAGGGAGAGAAGTCTCTCTTCTAGCAATGCTAGTCTCTCAGGATTTTTTTCACCTGGAAGCCAACTCACCTTTTATTTTTTAGCCACAAGTGTTTTAAGAGACCCACATTCTAATCTAATAGTCTCTCAATTATAGCATCTCCCATTTGTGACCAGAGAATTTTCTGGAACCAGCCTGTTCTGTGCTTTGGGGGACTCAGCTTCACTTCAGTTCCTCTGAGTCCCATAATCCAATCAATACGTAACTGGGTGCGGTTAGCAAGGAAGAGTCCAGTGCTACTTTCAAGACCACTCATGATCCTGGGCTCTCAGTGACTCCTGCCAGTTCTCAGTGACTCTTGTTCAAGTTCTTTTTTAAAAATATTTTTATTATGGAACCACCCTATGACCCAGCCATCCCACTCCTGGGTCTGTTCCCAAAAGACTTAAAAACAGCATATTACAGTGACACAGCCACTTCAGTGTTTATAGCAGCACAATTCATAATAGCTAGGTTGTGGAACCAACCTAGATGTCCCTCAGTAGATGAGTGGATAAAGAAAATGTGGTATATATACACAATGGAATTTTACTCAGCAATAAGAGAGAATAAAATAATGGCATTTGCAGGTAAATGGATGAAGTTGGAGAATATAATGCTAAGTGAAATTAGTCAATCTCAAAAATCCAAATACCAAATGTTTTCTCTGATATAAGGAGGTTAGTTCACAGTGTGATTGGATGGGGGTACATAGGATTAGAGGAACACTAGAACGGTCAAAGGAAAGGGAGGGCAAGGGAGGGAGCAGGGGGGGAGAAGGAGGGAAAAATGGTGGTTGAATGAGATGGATATCACTATCCTAAATGCATGATTAAAGATCTGAATGGTACTTATATACTTTGTATACAAGCAGTTGTATGTACAAAGATGATATACTTGTGCATTATGAATAAGTAAATAAATAATCTAAAAAAAACTGAATGGTACTTATATACTTTGTATACAAGCAGTTGTATGTAAAAAGATGATATACTTGTGCATTATGAATAAGTAAATAAATAATCAAAAAAAATTTTTATTAGTTGTTGGTGGACCTTTATTTTATTTACTTATTTATATGTAGTTCTGAGAATTGAACCCGGTGCCTCATGCATGCTAGGCAACCACTCTACCATTGAGCCACAACCCCAGCCCTTGTTCAAGTTCTTTTACGACCTCCAATTTTACCATCATGGTGCCATTAACTCCCATCTCTGTTAGGAGTGACCCCCATACCTGCTCATCTCCTTCCACTTCTCTTCTAGAGAAGCCCCAGGGCCAAACATCAGCTCCCCACAGGATTTGATTTTAGTCAGCCCCTGGAAGGCTGCTGCAGACGGCTCCCCAAACCTTGGGAATTAAACAGAAAACGTGACCTTAGTTAAACTGAAACTAATGGAATCCATATATAACTGATGAAGTTTCCCTTCCATTTCTACCTCAATAATTTACCTTAAAAAAAAAAAAATATATATATATATATATATATGTCACACACACACACACACACACACACACACATATATACCTACATATATTCTTTTAAAAAATACTCTTCCAATGGGGAGAACAAGACAATTTGAGATATACAAAAAATAATATTTTAATATACTTTTTTAATATACTTTTTAATTTATAGAAATAAATCTTCATTTTAATGTATAGGTTGATAGTAATCAATTCATATAATTTGCAGATACATATATGTAACATTAACATTTAAAAATAATAAAAGAAGTTTGGATATTTCTGTTCTAAATAATTATAAAATTTCAGTGTAAAGCTGGGCACAGTGACATGCCTCTATAGTCTTAGCTACTCAGCAGACTGAGATAAGAGGGTCTCTTAAAGCTAGAAGTTTGAGAGCAGCCTGAACAATATAGCAAGACCCCCATCTCAAAACAAAACAAAAATCATTGTGTACATTAAAAAAAAAGATGCCTGACTTGGAATGAGAAATTGAAAATAGCAGGAGTTTGTCCAGCATTATTGAGAAGCAGGTGTCTTGATCAGAGAATGATTATCAAACACACACAGAAGATATGTCCAGCTCCACTGGTCTAAAAGTCAATTCTTTCAGGTTATCCTGTTCCCTGTGCCTGCAATGGTCCTCACAAGGCAACCCTCTCACGCCAACCTGACTTCTCACATAGACTTTCCTACAGGGAGATCACATATAAGCCAGCCAACTCCTCGCTCCAGGTCTATTTGTTGATATTGTAAATTCATCAATCAGTTTCCAGGTTTATCAGATGGTTTGGAGTTTCTGGTGAGTTGGGTAAATGTGAGTCAGGTCTCCTGAGCCTGATCACTCAGGACATGAGATCCTAGATCTCTCTGAGGCTCTATCCTGGATTGCTATCTTGACAAACTACCACCAAGTCCTCTCTATGCCACTGGCCTGTCTAGGCTGCAGCACCCCAAGTGCCACTCAACACATTAATGTTTGGTTTGTCTGAATTCTAGAAAGACCAGGATTTCTTAGTCTTCCAGGAAAGAGAAGCAGGTCTCACTATAAGGTACCTGATAGTAGGACCATAAACACCACAGAACTTACAAAACAAAGTTCAGGAGAAAACAATCCGAATATCCATCGTTTGACAAATGATAAGTAAAAGATAGCATATCCATGCAATGGAATATTATTGGGTCATAAAAAAGAATGACATTTGGATATATGCTACAACATGGATGAAACTTGAAAAACTAAATGAAAGAAGTCAATCCCAAAAAGTCACACATTAAATGATTCCACAAATACCAAATGTCCCTAACAGGAAAATCCATAGAGACAGAAAGTAGATTCATGGTTGCCTAGGGTTGGGGAATCTGGGTCCTGAGGGAAGGGTTCTATGAACTCAAGCATACCGGGCTTTCTCTGGGGGTCATGAAAATATTTTAAAGTTGACTGTAGTGATGGTTGCACATGTATTAACTGCCACAGAATTATATAATTTGAACAAGTGCATTTTACAATCTATGAATTGTTTCTCAACAAAACTCTTTTTTAAAATAAAGTACAAAATGAAGAGTTGATCAACAGTCTTTACGGGCCTCCTCATCAGGATTTTCTCCCATTGGTCACTGTTGTGCTTGTTGTAATTACTCATTAAGCACAAAGAGGAAAATGGCTCATGGTACTCAGTTCTCATAGTGGTCCCCAGAGATCACCACATGAAGCCGACAACACCTCTCAGTTCACAGTGGAGAAAGGAGTCATGGCAGAAGAATCCTGATCCCTACCTCACGCCTCTGTGTAGTACCTATAATCCCAGAATGACAAATATTTCACAATCACAAGAAACTGAAGTCATAGAATTTCAGATCTGAAAGGTCTCACGGAATTTTAAAGTTTAACTGAATCCTTTTATTGTACAGGCACAGGTTGTTTGATGAGCACCTCCCCACAGAGTTTCAGTCAGGATACGGGGTACAAATTTCTTCCATCCTCTCATCCCCCAAATCTACTAAGGGAATGTCTACTGCCCACCTTCTCCTAGGGTTCTCAGCCTTGTCTTCCTCTCCTCTCCTCTCCCTCCAAGCTCCTCCTCCTACTTTAGAAAGTGAAATTGCCTTCCTTGGTGGAAGAAAATTGAATCTGTCAATCCTACATTCTTCTAACACTTTGGTTTATAGTGAAAAAAATGTTTATGTTTCGTCCTCCAAGCTCTCATATTGAATATTTAAAGAAAAGCTTTGGGAGCACAGAAAAATATGGTATTTTTTCCCCTCAAATTTCTAGCTCTTGAAATTCAGTGAGTGATGTTTCCAACTATGACTGCTAAAATGGGTGCTGAGAGTCTATTTGGGCCATCCAAACCTCAACTCCAACTACTTATTTCTCTTTGCATTCCAAAAATAAAACTTCTGTTCCTCCTTGAGGGAATATACCTGTGGTTGAATATTTAAAAATATGTACAAAACAATCCCCCCAAAAGGTGTAGTACCATTTACATATCTCAAAATTGGCAAACTAAAGGTTTCTAGTTCACCTTCCACAATTCTCTGACTTTCCACCAACCAGCCCTGGGTTTTCAGGATTTCTTCAGAGTAGATCCTGCCAGGCATGGTGGCATATGCCTATAATCCCAGCAGCTCTGGAGGCTGGGGCAGAAGGATTGCAAGTTCAAGGGCAGCTCAGCAACTTATCCAGGCCCTCAGCAACTTGTGAGACCCAGTCTCCAAATTTAATTAAAAAAAAAAAAAAACCTAGGGCTATAGCTCAGTGGTAAAGTGCCTCTGTGTTAAATCTCCAGAACCACGTCCCCCCCCCCCCCCCAAAAAAAAGAGTAGATTTCAATGCCATCAATTTTTTCTTCCTACTATCTCCTAGGCAGCACCTTTTCTTTCCTTTTTTTTTTTTTTTTTTTTTGGTTGGGGGTGGGGTACTGGGGATTGAATTCAGGGGCACTCAATCACTGAGCCACATCCCCAGTCCTCTTTTGTATTTTATTTAGAGATAGGGTCTCACTGAGTTGCTTAGCACCTCGCTTTTGCTCAAGCTGGCTTTGAACTCAAGATCCTCCTGCCTCAGCCTCCCAAGCCGCTGGGATTATAGGTATATGCCACTGTGCTCAGCTCAGTCAGCACCTCTTCCTGACAAGACTAAAAAAAAAAAAAAAAGCCCATAAATTTTCTGAAATCAACTTGGTTTTGTCTTGAAAATCCAGTGTATGTTCCATTCTCCTCCAAAACTAACCACTGAATCTTTAAATATTACAAATAAATTTTAGATTATAAATCAAAACCACATAGCTTGTCCTTCCAGTCTTCAAAGAAAATTGACCCCCAGGATAAAACACTACTTTGATTCTGTGCCTTCTAATAGGCCATAACACATCGCTGAGATCCTCTAGTAAAGAAAACATATTCCACAAAGATGATTTGATAACGCTAAATGTGTGCTGCCAATAAGTATTTCAAATCACAGTAGCACTTACAATACCACAGAACTGAGACTACACTTGTAAAAGAAATCAATTTGAAAGACAAAAAAAAAGGTCACTGCAGGAGCCTTGTTTGGGGAGATGGCTTAAATTGCGGTTGACTACAGGCTTTGGACATGTTTGGGCATTGGCGCCTTCCGTAGTCTCACGGGACTTGGCCCGGGATCTTGCGAGACTTGGCCGGAGATCTGGAGGGACTTGAGAGAGATTGCGGATGAGGTCTGCACCATTTTGAAGGTTAGAGGAGCGTGGACGGCGTGTCGGGGTGTAGTTAGAACCAGAGAGAAAAGTTATCAGAATAAAGGGCTGTTTGTTTCCAGTTCGTCTTTAAACTTCTTCCCGCGGCTTCTTTGCTCCAAGCGGCCATCGCTTCAGACAACTACAGGTCACCTTGAGTAGGGTTGAAGACCTATTCAGAAAATAATTAAGGCCGGGCGTGGTGGCGCACACCTGTAATCCCAGCACTTGGGAGGCTGAGGCAGGAGGATCGCGAGTTCAAAGCCAGCCTCGGCACCGGCGAGGCACTTAGCAACTCAGTGAGACCTTGTCTCTAATAAAATACAAAAAAAAAGGGCTGGGGATGTGGCCCAGTGGTCGAGTGCCCCTGAGTTCAATCCCCGGTACCAAAAAATAATAATAATAATAATTAAGAAGTAAAAATTTTTTTCTTGTACAGTTTATACCATAATCTCATACAACATTTTGCATTTTTGTAGCATATGATGGGGATAATATTTGAGGGACTGCAAGCCATAATATAAATCCTTAGTTGTCTCCAATTCTGTATCACTCCAGGACATTCAGAGCAAGTCTCGGATCACAGAGTTCCTCAGAAGTGTAGGGAAAATAGTCCTTCCCACATGATAGGAAGGCCATATGTCTGCTGTGGAGGAAAAGGAAGAGCCTGCCCTTCTGACTGGAAAGAGAGTAGAGAGAAAGGAGTTGAGAAGGAAGGAAGGGGGTCAGGCTGCTTCCTCTCCATCTAGGGACCCTCACCCAAAGAAGGCACACTATATCTGTTTTCTACACCCCCCACCCAGAGTTTCAGTCAGGATATGGGATATGAATTTAAATGAGCAAATTATATGATCTATGAATTGTGTAATAAGTTATCACAAACTTAGTGATTTAATGCTACATAAGTGTACTCACAGTCCCCTGGGTCTGGAGTCCAGCATGTTCCAGCCAGGTCCTCTGTCCAGGGTCTCTGGAGGCAGAATCAGGGAGTCTACCAGCTGTATTTCTACCTGGAGGATCAACTAGGAAAAGGTTCTCTTTCAAACTTGTTCCAGTTTATCAGAGTTCCTCTCCTTGCAGTAGAAGGACTGAGGTCCCCATATCTTGCTGGCTCTCACACTTCTAATCTATCTGCCTTCTCTGTCCCTGGCCTCCAGACTGCATTTGGGCTCCTGTGACTGGGTCTGGCCCACCTGGATATTCTTCCTCTCTTAAGGTCGACTGATATGTAACTTTAATCACATCTGCAAAAAAAAAAAAAAAAAAAAAAAAAAAAAAAAAAAAAAAAGTCACCATAGCACCCAGATTTATGTTTGTCTGAATATTAGGAGAAGGTCTGAGTTCCCTAGGATTGGGAATCCTGAGGGCATTCTGCCTTACACACTCACCATAAGCTCCCAGCAAGGCAAGAGGAAGGCTGAGAACCCCCAGGGGGTGCTTGGTTCCCCTGTGTTCTGGGGGAAGCTGCACACTCTGGAAAAGCCCGTGCCTCCTACAGCCAATTCTAACAGGGCGATCACAGGGGCGGGCATCGCTATAAAGGTGCACAGTAAATTAGCCCAAGCCATCGCTTTCTGTTGCCCAAGGGCTCCCCATCAAGATCAGATGTCCCCCAAGCATCCAGGCTGGGAGAGGTCCTGCAGAGCAGGAGGTCAGCTGACCTGGCCTGAGGTTAAGTTAAGGAAATGGAAGATCGATTACTGAAAGGTCTACTTTTGGAGTGGAGGGGTAGGTATGGAGGATTGAACTCAAGGGCCCTGGACCACTGAGCCACACCCCAGCCCTATTTTGTATTTTTATTTAGAGACAGGGTCTCACTGAGTTGCTGAGGCTGGCTTTAAACTCAAAATCCTCCTACCTCAGCCTCCAGAACTGCTGCAATCACAGGCGTGTGCCACCGCGCCCGGCTGAAAGGTCCACTTTTATGTTCTTTCCAGTGTTAGCAGAATTCCTTTCCACGTGTCCGTAGGACTGAGGTCCTGTATCTTGTTGGCCATCACCCAGGATTGTCCCTTGGCTCCTAGACTCTAAGATCAAAGACTCTAGTGGGTCCCAGAGTGGGAGCCCGAGCTGTCTACAAAGTCGACCAGTCCTGCCACCATGGAGAGGCAGGAAGGGTTCAGAGCACTCCACCCAGGTGCCAAAGGATAACAAGCCGGACAACCCTGCACTGCCAGGCCAAGTGAACCACGTCTGCGGCAGCGTAGAGCGGCTCTTCCTTGCTCACCTGAGCTGTGGTGCTGGTACTGCTGTAGTCCCGGGGCTTCCTTTCCAAGGCACCTGGCTTCGGCCTCAGGACAGCACCATGATCAAGACAGAAAGCCACAGTGCGCCATGGGAAAGATGAGGCTAAAAGACTCGCCCCGAAGCAGGGGACCAGGGAATGTGTCTGGGGCCAGCACTCGGAGCAGATTTTCTGATTCCCAGTTCTCAACATTCAGTGAACCTTTGGAATCCAAGATCTTGCCACAAAGGCCGATCTTTCTCAGTGCATTATTTGACTTCATTCATAAATTCCATCCTGAAAGTTCACTCGGGGCTGTGACTGTTCACCGGTGTCCACTGGCTGCCTGGCTGTATTGAAGACCCCAGGCGACATGGTCACCTCTGCTGGCTGAACATAGATGCCTGCGGTGGCCCTCACCTGCCTTCCCCTCTGGATGACAATAGCAGAGCCGGGACAAAGAGCAGGTCTGCCGAGCGCTATCTTGGTGCGATGCTTCCCCCTGGTGGCCAACCTGCTGCTTTGGACAAGAAGCAGAGAATTCTCCCAAGGTCATCCTGCCTAGGGATGACTCACCTGAGCAGGTAAAGCACCTGCGTCTGCGTGGGCTCTCCCAGGCCCCAACCTCACAGATTTCATGTGGAAAATCTGACGCCTCTACACAAACTCCATCGTCTATGTGGGTAAGGTAGGTGGAGGGTAGGTTTGCCCATGAGAAACCCCAGAGTCCAAAGATGAGGGCTCACAGAATGGAGTCTCTGGCCTCCAGTTTCCAGCCAGGAACTTCACTCTTATTCCCCATCTGACTCTATGGGACACATTAGGACTTGGCTGTCAATAAATGCTCAATGCATCTTGAGGGTGTCAGTTGCTTGGAAGAAATGTCTGATGTCACAGGATGACCACAGGGGCAGAGTTGGTGGCAAAACACCCCTAATCTTCATCAGGCTGCCCTCAAGCTCTTGGTGTTCTTATTCTTTCATTATTAGTATGCGTGTGTGTGTGTGTGTGTGTGTGTGTGTGTGTGTGTGTGGTGTTTGTACTGAATAAAAGCATTTTTAGAAAACTGCTATTTTTGCCAGGCATAGTGGCACATGCCTGTAATCCCAGCAATTTGGGAGGCTGAGGCAGGAGGATCACAAGTCCAAAGACAGCCTCAGCAACTTAGTGCAGCCCTAAACAACTTAGTGAGATCCTTCCTGTCATAAAATAAAATATAAACAGAGCTAGGGATGTGGCTCAGTGGTTAAGCACCCCTGGGTTCAATCCCAGGTACAAAACGAAAGAAAGAAAGAAAGAAAGAAAGAAAGAAAGAAAGAAAGAAAGAAAGAAAGAAAACTGCTATTTTTATTTATCTTGGCAAAGAAAGCTCTAATATGGCTTTCCTAGGAGGCTGGGTGTGTGGTTCAGTGGTAAAGTATATGCTAGGGTCAGACGGAACCTGGGTTCCACACCCAACACCAAAGAAGGAAGGGAGGAGGGAGGGATGGAGGAAGGAAGAAAAGAAAGCAAGAAGGAAAGAAAAAGAAAGAAAGAAAAAGAAAGAATAGAAAGAGTGGTGCCTAGGACCCCCTCTAACTCCCTTCATCTCCAAGCCCCTCTTGGTCAACACCCTGGGGTCATGACAGGCTGTGCACTCACTGAGCCACCATCTCACCCACGTTGGCCCACCTGAGGGGCCTAGCGGAGGATGAACAGGTGCCTGTGTAGCTTGGTGTGTGGAACCTGCATGGAGCAAACACAGCCAAACATGACAGAGTCTGAGAAAAATTGTGGAGGGCCAAGCAGAGCAGCTAGTGGTCAACAGTTCCTGGATTATTTTTCTGAAATCACAAACTCCAAGGAAGCAGCACTAATGATATGTAATAGGTTAAAAAAATGCTTTAACTGAGCTTGTCTCACATTGGGTTTATGTAATTTGATGGTCCAGCATAAGGCTATGGGTGGGAATGGAGACGAAGAAACTTCCTGTTTGCTTCTTGGGTGGAAACCTCCCCTTTCATCCCTGCCCTTCCCCGCTCCTTCTCCTTGTTCCCCTATGTCCCATTTACATCATTTCTAATGCTCCAGCTTTCTGCTCGCAGCCCTGATTAAAACCCTAAAGAAGTAACGATTTGAGTAATTATCTTCCTAAGTCTTTCTCCACTGACCACTGAACCACAGATGAAGACAAGAGTGTCAGCAGATATTTTCGAGTTAATGGGTGAAGGAAGGAAGGATTGTATTCACTGAATGAATAGGTGCTAAGTTCTGTGCCAGGCACTGGGGTATAGGGAGAAGACAAAGAGGGCCTGGCTTCAAGGAACCTACAATTGAGCAAGTAATTAGAAGACTGAGGAACACTTCAAAGGACAAGGACAGTGAGCCCCGAGTTTACTGCAATATGGCATGGTCTGGGGGTGTGAGGATCTAATATTCAAAAAAAAAAAAAAAAAAATGGTGATTCACTAAACAAAGAGGTGGCAACTGGAGGAAAGAACATTCCAGGCAGAGAGAGAACTGTGTGCCAGGGCCTGAGATAGGAAAGAGGTTCGCACATAAGCAAGCAAGAAAACCATGTGGCTCGGCCAGCGTGAAAGGGGGAGTGGTAAAAAGTGGCAGGGGCCAGCTCACCAAGGGCTGTTTACTCCTTACAGAGTTGAACTTTCTCCTGAAGACAGCGAGAAGCCACTGATTGGTATTAAGTTCTGAGGTGACATAAGTAGCCTTGTTTTGTAAAAAAATAAAAATAATAGTTTCTCTGGCTGCTGTGTAGAGAGAATGGATGAGGGAGCCCAGACCTCTCAGGGCTTGTGGCCCCCAGGGGAGAGGTGGAATGGGCTTGTTCCTGGTGGTGGCCGTGGAAAGGGAGAGGAGGGGGAGGAGAGCCTGGCAGAGGCTTAAGGAGCAGAACTTGGAGGGTGTGAGGAGCCAGGGGAAGAGGTCAGAATGACCTCCAGGCCTGGGGCTGGACCAGCTGGTACCTGCACACTCAAGGAGGGCTCCTTTAAGACTTCCTGAATTTGAGGATCCTGTAAGAAGCCCTAGTCGGTAATTGGTTATATGAGTCTGGACACCAGAAGAGAGGGAAGTGCGGGAAATAGAGAGGATTCAATGGCAAATGACACCAGGGGAGTTCAAGGTAAGAGAGGCCTGAGGGACTCCACTGAATGGCCAATGGATAGACAGACACGCGTAGTGAGGGCAGAAGGACAGTGCAGCTCGCTGCGTGCTGACTCCTCTGGTATGTCCTCTGTATTCTCATGGGCATCAGAGAATTGGATTCTCTTATGTGGCAGAGGCTGCCAGTTGCCTGTCTTATATCCATTCCCCATGTTTCCTCAATAACAGACTCCATATTGTCCAGGACCTCGGGGCGCCCAGCAGTTTTTGATAGTGATAGCTCATGGGGTATAAATGGAAGCTTTTGAATGAGACTTCTAAAAAGTCCTCCTAAGGGAGGAAGGAGACACACACCCTTTTGCTCTTTTACCTTTTTTAAATTCCTCCATAGAACTTGGGCCTGATGGCTGGGGCCTTCAGTGGCCTTCTTGGACTATGAAGTAACCTACATGTGGCTAGATGCTGTGCACTAAGGACAGAGGAATGGACAGAAAGACCGTTTCTGTGTCTCTGGTATCTATCAAACCAGATACCAGATCCTGGGTGACTTCCAAATTCCAGTGATGTGAAATAAAATATAAGCCTCTACATTACAAAACCACTGATGTTTGGCTTTAATAATTTATGCATCAACATATCTGATGGATCATTCATACGATAACCCAACAAGACAGTAAATTCAAGAAAGAGACCATGTAAAAATGTACAGGAAAGAAGAAAGCAGGTTAGACCAGTGTCTGAAGGCACAAAATGCTCTCTCTTACATCATAAGGGAACACCTCTACATTTCTTTCAGCATCTTGAACCCACACTGCAACAAGCCAAAGAGATCATCCAAATGCTCCCGTTGGGATTCTATTAGCAATTAAGAATCGTTGAATCACAAGGGAATGTACTGAAAAGAAATACAAAAATAGTGTTCATTGTGATTAAGATCTAACAGCTCTAGTGGAATAATTGCAAAGCTTAAAACGTTTCAGAAAATTTAGAAAGAGTAGGTCTCTCGGCTGTATGGGGTACATACCCCATTTGGTAGAGATTTCATACTTATGTTCTTTCTATCTATCTATCTATCTGTCATCTATCTATCCATCTATCTCTCTATCTCCTTATACTCAGCTCCCTTTAGTCTGCTAATTCTTCTAGAAGTCTGTCCAGTTTGCCTGACCAAAGGAGTAAGTAAATGAAGGCTGAAATCCAGCGTGATTTCCTCCCCCAAAACTGCCCTGTGTTGGGGCCAGCTCAGCCTGCAACTTTTGGGATCTGTTCACCCATCCTTGACCAAAGATGACTGGTGGGCCAGCTGGGTCCCTATGGATGGAAGGGCCCTCCTGGGGGGGGGGTTCTCGGAAGTCCCTTGAGCAATCATCATAAAGAAATGTCATATGAAAAGACTCAAAAGAGGACACTTTGAAGTGGTTTCCTCTGAAGATCTGCCACATCAACTTTAAATAGCTTCCCTCACTTCAGGACAGCTCCGTGGAAAGAATCCAACAAAGCAGATAATTTCTTTCATTATATATATCATGGGGGGGGGGTGAGGAGAAAGCATCTGCAGCGGCTGGAGCCGCGAGGCTCCTGCAAAAACCGCCTGGGCTGCACAGGCCGGGCGAAACAAAGACCAGCTGCAACCCCAGGAGCTGAAAACCGGCGCAGCGATAACAGCTCATAAAGAAATGTCCACATGATGTAAAAGAGCGAGTAAATATCGCCCCAGTGGAAAGTCTGAAGAGCGCTGGAAGTCACAGGTGTGGCTTCCCGGTGCGATCGGCTACTTCTGGGACTGCAAGCTGTTGACTGGAAGGAGAGCACCGCCATCTTTGAAAGCTGCAGGGGCTGGTCCTGACAAAGGGGAGGAGACGGAGAGCGACTGCTGCATCCACCCAGGGACTCTCCAGCTCTCTGAAGACAACGCACAATTGGGTGAGACTTGGTTGGTCAGCAGGGGAAGGCGTTTCTGAGGCTGGCACAGCGGCCACAGGGGGCTGCAACTGTGGGTGGGCTTGGGGAGGGGGTGCCTTCTGGAAAGATCCCCCTTCCCGGCGCCATTCATCTGCTGACACACACAGTCCCCCTGGGCCACTCCTTCACTGAACCGTGCAGCCGCTGGCCTAGGATGCAGCCTTGATTTCACTGACAGGATCACAGACTGTGATCCAATAGCAATTGGTTTGAACTGGAAAGGAAAAAAAAAGAGGGGGGCTTCCCAGGGCCCGTTTTGTCTGAGACTTGGGGTTTGACTTTTTTTTTTTTTTTTTTCCCTTTCTTTTTATTGGTCTGCTTGATTTTTTGGATTGCAGGGAGGGTTTTTTTTGTTGTTGTTGTTTGTTTGTATGTTTGTTTGTTTATTTTTATTTTTCTTTTTTTGGCTTTGTTTTGTTCTGCTTTTTTTTTTTTTCCTTTCGCATTGATTGTTAGTGTGTTTATCTGCTTCCGCTCCCTTTTTTCTTTCATTCTTTTACTCCTTCTCACCCTTGTATCTTTTCTTCCTCCTTCATCTTTCATGTTTACATCCTGCCAGTGCATACTAAACAGAGCCAAAAACAAGTTATATGCAAAACTTGGGATTTCTAGAACCGGCGCAATTGAACTGGGTAGCAAAGTGGTGTTATATATAGTTTACTCTCTATTTCCTTGATTCTCTCTCTCCTCTCTCTTACACCAATTCCTACTCTTTATCATTTTTTTTTTTTTCCAACTTACTATATATATAAATTGATCTTTTTACCTAATTGTCAACCCCATTCTCTTTCTTCCATCGTCTACTGATACTAAACCACTTCCACTAAACCATTTCAATAGATATCTCTTTTCATACTTTCCAAGAAAGAACAATTCAAGACACTTCCTTCTTCCTAAACATAACACCTCTGTATCCAATACTTGAAGCTATAAAACCCTATCAGAAACGTACAGAGTAAATTGGAAATAATATCTGGGATAACAAAATCTGTACATTGTGACCAAACTTGGATTTTCTGAATAGAAAGTGTTAGGTTTTAAAAGTATAAAGGAATTATAAGGTGATCTGATAGCATTGTACTACAGGAACAACATAAGGCTTTAAGATAAAATCGAAACAGTCAAGGTCCCACAGTGCAGGAAGAATAGACACACAAGCAACATGAAAAAACAAGGAAAGAAAATGACACAAACAAATCAAGATACCTCATCGGCAGATGTCATGGCAAGCACAGTTGGTCAAATGCCAGAGATGGAATTTAGAAATTACATATGCCAAATGTTTATGGAACTTAAGAATGAACTCAAAAATGAGATGAGGGAGCAGGTACAGGAGGCAAAAGATCATTTTGACAAAGAACTCCAAAAACAAATACAGGAAGTAAAAGATTACTTCAATAGGGAAATAGAGGCTCTAAAGAGAATCCAAACAGAAATTCCAGAAATGAAAGAAGCAATAAACCAAAATAAAAGCTCAATTGAAAACATCTCCAACAGAATAGACCACTGGAAGATAGAACCTCAGACAATGAAGACAAAATATATGTCTTAGAGAAGAATTTAAACCATACAGCAAAACTTGTTAGTAATCATGAACATACACATCCAAGAATTATGGGACAGCATAAAAAGACCAAACTTAAGAGTGATTGGCGTAGAGGAAGGGGCAGAGTTTCAAGCCAAAGGAATGAGTAATCTATTTAATGAAATAATTACAGAAAATTTTCCAAGCTTGAGGAATGAAATGGAAAACCAAGTTCAAGAGGCATACCGAACACCAAACAAACAAAATCTCAACAGATCCACACCTAGACACATTATAATGAAAATGCCTAATACACTGAGCAAGGAGAGAATACTAAAAGCCACAAGAGAAAGGAAGCAAATTACATATAGGGGGAAACCAATCAGATTATGTTCAGATTTTTCAACCCAGACCTTAAAAGCAAGAAGATCCTGGAATAGCATATTTCAAGCTCTGAAAGAAAAGGGATGTCAACCAAGAATCTTTATATCCAGCAAAATTGAGCTTTAGATTCGAAGATGAAATAAAAACCTTCCACGACAAGCAAAAGTTAAAAGATTTCACAACTCGAAAGCCAGCACTTCTGAGCATCCTGGGCAACATTTTTCATGAAGAAGAAGAGAAAGATGATAACGAAAATCAACAAAGGGAGATATTAAACTAAAGGAAATACCAACCAGAAGAGAAACCAAATCAAGCTAAAGACCATAAGTCAAATAATAATGGATGGGAATAAAAATCACATCTCAATAATAACCCTGAATGTTAATGGCCTAAACTCGCCAATCAAAAGACACAGATTATCAGAATGGATTAAAAGAAATGACCCAACAATTTGCTGTCTCCAAGAAACACACCTCATAGAAAAAAGAAATCAACAGACTGAAAGTGAAAGGCTGGGAAAAGTCTTATCACTCACATGGCCGGCGGAAGCAAGCAGGGGTTTCCATTCTCATATCAAATAAGGTAGACTTCAAACCAAAATTAATCAAGAGGGACAAAGATGGATATTTCTTATTACTTAAGGGAACCATCCATCAACAGGATATAACAATCATAAATCTGTATGCCCCAAATAATGGAGCACCTACATTCATCAAACAAACGCTTCTTAAGTTCAAGAGTAAAATAGACCACAACACAGTTATTCTAGGGGACTTCAACACACCTCTCTCACCAATGGATAGATCATCCAAACAAAAGCTAAACAAAGAAACTTTAAGCCTCCTCAAAACAATTAACAATTTAGACCTAACGGACATATATAGAAATATTTCATCCCTCAGTAAACGAATACACATTTTTCTCAGCAGCACATGGCTCCTTCTCCAAAATAGACCATATATTATGTCACAAGGCAACTCTCAGCAAATATAAAAAAATAGAGATACTACCCTGCATGCTATCGGACCATAAAGGGATGAAATTGGAAATCAACGACAAAACAAGGAATAAGAAAAACTACTCCATCAACTGGAAGCTAAACAACATGCTACTGAATGAACAAGGGGTTGAAGAAGACATCAAAGAGGAGATCAAAAAATTCCTAGAGGTAAATGAGAACACAGATACATCATATAGAAATCTCTGGGACACTATGAAGGCAGTAGTAAGAGGAAAATTCATTGCACTGAGTTCATTCCTTAAGAGGAAAAAAAACCAACAAATAAATGACTTAACATCACACCTCAAAGCATTAGAAAAAGAAGAACAGACCAACTCCAAGAGCAGTAGAAGACAGGAAATAATTAAAATCAGAGCAGAAATTAATGAAATTGAGACTAAGGAAACCATTCAAAGAATTGACAAAACTAAAAGTTGGTTCTTTGAAAAAATAAACAAAATTGACAGACCCTTAGCAATGCTAACGAAAAGAAGAAGAGAAAAAACTCAAATTACTAACATTCGTGATGAAAAAGGAATATCTCAACAAACACCTCAGATATACAGAATATTATTAGAAATTACTTTGAAAACTTGTACTCTAATAAAATAGAAAATACTGAATGCATTGACAGATTTCTAGAGTCATATGATTTGCCTAAACTGGATGTGGAGGCTATACATAATTTAAATAGATCAATTACAAGCGAAGAAATAGAAGATGTCATCAAAAAGCTACCAACAAGGAAAAGTCCAGGACCTGATGGGTTTACAGCCGAGTTCTATAAGACTTTCAAAGAAGAACTAATACCAATGCTCTTCAAACTATTTCAAGAAATAGAAAAAGAGGGAGCTCTTCCAGACTCTTTCTATGAGGCCAATATTACATTAATTCCAAAGCCAGGCAAAGACACATCCAAAAAAGAAAACTTCAGGCCCATATCTTTAATGAACATAGATGCAAAAATCCTCAACAAAATCCTGGCAAATCGGATACAAAAACATATCAAAAAGATAGTGCACCACGATCAAGTGGGGTTTATCCCAGGGATGCAAGGCTGGTTCAATATTCGGAAATCAATAAACATAATACATCACATCAATAGACTTAAAGACAAAAATCATATGATCATCTCAATTGATGCAGAAAAAGCATTTGACAAAATACAACACCCCTTTATGTTCAAAACACTGGAAAAAACTAGGAATATCAGGAACATATCTTAACATAATAAAAGCTATTTATGCAAGGCCCCGAGCTAACATTATCTTAAATGGAGAAAAATTGAAAGCATTCCCTCTAAAAACTGGAACAAGACAGGGATGTCCCCTTTCACCACTGCTATTTAACATAGTACTGGAAACTCTGGCCAGAGCAATTAGACAGAAGAAAGAAATTAAAGGGATCAAGATAGGAAAAGAAGAGCTCAAATTAGCACTATTTGCTGATGACATGATAATCTACCTAGAAGACCCAAAAAACTCTACCAGAAAACTTTTACAACTAGTAAACGAATTTGGCAAAGTTGCAGGATACAAAATCAATACACATAAGTCAAAGGCATTTGTGTACATCAGCGACAAAGACTCTGAAAGGGAAATGATGAAAAATACCCCATTTGCAATAGCATCAAAAAAAATAAAATACCTGGGAATCAACCTAACGAAAGAGGTGAAAGACCTGTATAACGAAAATTATAGAACACTAAAGAAAGAAATTATAGATGAACTCAGAAGATGGAAAGACCTACCTTGCTCTTGGATAGGTAGAATTAATATTGTCAAAATGTCCATACTACCAAAAGCATTATACAGATTTAATGCAATTCCTATCAAAATCCCCATGTCATTCTTCAAAGAAATAGAAATAGCAGTCATGAAATTCATCTGGAAAAATAAGAGACCCAGAATAGCCAAAGCAATCCTGAGCAAGAAAAGTGAAGCAGGGGGCATCACCATACCAGACTTTAAATTATACTATAGAGCAATAGTAACAAAAACAGCATGGTATTGGCACCAAAACAGACTGGTGGACCAATGGTACAGAATTGAGGATACAGAGACTAATACATTTAATTACAGCTATCTTATATTAGACAAAGGTGCCAAAAATGTACAGTGGAGAAAGGATAGCCTCTTCAACAAATGGTGCTGGGGAAAACTGGAAATCCATATGCAACAAAATGAAATTAAACCTTTATCTCTCACCATGCACAAAACTCAATTCAAAGTGGATCAAAGACCTAGGAATTAGACCAGAGACAATACACCTAATAGAAGAAAAAGTAAGCTCCAATTTCCAACATGTTGGATTAGGCCCCAAGTTCCTTAATAAGAACCCTGTAGCGCAAGAATTACTACCAAGAATTAATGAATGGGATAGATTTAAACTAAAAAGCTTCTTTTCAGCAAAAGAAACAATCAGTGAGGTGAATAGAGAGCCAACTAATTGGGAACAAATATTTAATACATGCACATCAGATAGAGCACTAATCTCTAGAATATATAAAGAACTCAAAAAACTTTACACTAAAAAAACAAATAACCCAATCAATAAATGGCTAAGGAATTGAGAAGACACCTCTCAGAAGAAGATACACGATTAATCAACAAATACATGAAAAAATGTTCAACATCGCTGGCAATTAGAGAAATGCAAATCAAAACTACTCTAAGATTTCACTTCACTCCAGTCAGAATGGCAGCCATCAAGAACACAAGCAACAATAAATGTTGGAGAGGATGTGGAGAAAAAGGCACACTCATACATTGCTGGTGGGACTGCAAAATGGTGCAACATGTGGTATATACGCACAATGGAATTTTACTCAGCAATAAAAGAAAATAAATTAATGGCATTTGCAGGTAAATGGATGAAGTTGGAAGACATAATGCTAAGTGAAGTTAGTCAGTCTCAAAAATCCAAGTACCAAATGTTCTCTTTTATATAAGGAGGCTATTTCAAAGTATTGTTGGATGGGGTACATAGGAGGATTAGAGGAACACTAGAATGGTCAAGGGAAGGGAGGGTAAGGGAGGGAGCAAGAGGGGAGGGAGGGGGGGAAAAAAAAGGTGGTTGTTGAATGAGACGGATATAATTTTTCCTTAATGCATGATTGAAGACCTAAATTGTACGAATATACTTTGTATACAAACAGTTGTATGTAAAAAGATACTAAATATATGCACTATGAGTTGTACATATTAAAAATTATAAAAAATTAAAAAAAAAAAAGAAAAAAAAAAAAAAAAGAAACTGATACCTTAAGGCATCAGAATCCCCATCCCAGGCACAAAAAGTCCAACAGACCTGGCAAAAGCAGGACCTTGGTTTTGTTTAAACCCAATTTGTAGTTTATAGAAACTTCCCGTCAGACTCTTAATTCCTGTTGTTCTAACCGCAATGCCTTGAAAACAAAAATGAAACAAATTATGTTTTGCAAAGGAAAGCAATCCGTGAATGGAAAAAAAAAAAGGAAACAGAAGGAAAATGGCCTTTTCCAGCATCCAAATGGTATTAAGCTTTGTATTTATCACTGTTTAAAAAGAGAAAGAAAGAAAAAAAAAGTATGTGTGTATATGTGTGTGTGTGTGTGTGTGTGTGTATCAGTTCGCATAGAGAATGCTTGGCAGTTTCAATATGAGAACAAGGACAGGCTTATCAGAGTAGAAGACAACATGGTCACCTCGAGCTCAGCTTGAAGAAATTCTAGATATCCTGGAGCTCTTCATGCCAGCTCCAATTGGTTCAGAATCAGAGCAGATTGCAGCAGAATCACGGTGGCAGTGAAGCAGAGGAGGGGCCTAGGGTCCAAGATCTAAGGACCACTCTGACTTCCAACTCTGCTGGTGTCCCCGGTCCCCATCCGGCTGCACAGTTCAGGGGATAAAGAATTTCTATTCTAAAACCAGCACTCAGCGCCGCTCCATCAAGTGGCCCCTCCTCAGCTGTCGCAGGATCTGAATACAGACCATTGAGTGTGGGCTCCACACTGAAGCACGCCTCTATGGAGGCACCGGGTCCTTTGCCAAGTAGCTCCCATCGGAACTCCCGAATCTGAAGAGGAACTGAGGCTAAACAGTGTTTGCTTATTCAGAGCAGAAGTGGAGCAAATTCTCAATCTCAGAGAGGTATAAGTCCGTGTTTCTGAAAAATTCACCCCAAGTTCTGCCAACATGCATGCCTTAGGAAAACAGCCACCACCCAGGACCACCTAGGCACTCTGTTCCAGTAGTGCTGGGGATCAGAAATTCCACCACCTCTGACTTCCTTCTCCTCGCTCACCCTGCACTGGACAAGTTGCCAACAAAACTCTGGGTTTCTGTTGTCAATTACAGAATCTGGTTGGTGGGTATGTGGGGGTTCTCTGTACAGTTTATTCAACTTTTCTTGATGTTTGGAATTTTTTTCACTAAAAAATGTTGAGGAAAAAAAATCCATGTTAAATAGGGCCATAGAAAACTAACACATTAAGAAGAAAAACAAAACTATTAAAAAAAGGAAAAACCTCTGAGTTTTATTTGCAACAAGCAATGGCATTCTCCCCGTAAATCTGGTGGCAAATGAGTGCGTTCCACAGAGTGCTTGATGTGTCTAGACTCAAAAGAAGCTCTATTTCAACCTAAGGAGTGATTTTCAGACGCAACCTTGTTGAAAATGTCCCATCCATTCGCTGTCATGGTGATAGTCATGTTTTGTCACTTGAGAGGAGTGCAGCCATCAGGCATTAGGCATTTGAGTGGATCCACACGGGCAGGAGATTTGGGGTCAACACCGACTGGCTTGGTAAGTTGCCAGAGACTTGAGGGCTGCTTTCTCAGTTAGTGTGTGGCCCTGAACCTCCCCCATCAATCCTCCCTCTGTGGATGAGTGATTCATTCAACCCAGCAACAAATATTTCCTGAGCACTTTTATTCTGGGCCAGGCATGGAACTAGGCACAGGGATATTTCAGTGAGTAAAACATTGTGTCATTGTGCAGCTTACCTTCCCGCAGAGGAGACCAGGAGCTTGTGGATAGACTACTCCCTGTGTTAGATGGCTGGAAAGAGGCAGCAGGGTGAGTGGGGCAGGATGGTGCCCAGGCAGTGGGACGGTCATGGTTGGCCCCTGGAAAGGGTGAACTTGAGCAGACCCAGGAAGGCAGCCAGGGAGTCATCCAAACATCACCAGAAAAACAGCATTACAGGCAAAGGGAACAGCCAGCTGAAAGGTCACCGCAGGGGTGTGTCCTTGTGTTCCAGAAATGGCAATGAGGCCAGGGAGGTTGGAAGGAAGAGGGCAGAGAGGACGGGAGAGGAGATCAGGGAGGTGACAGGAGCCAGAGGGTGCAGGGCCTTGACACTAATCTCAAGAGTGTGTTTTACTCTGAACAAAACGGAGGCCACGCTGGGCACGGTGGCGCACACCTGTAGTCCCAGCACCTGGGAGGCTGAGGCAGGAGGATCGCAAGTTCAAAGCCAGCCTCAGCAATGGCGAGGCACTTAGCAACTCAGTGAGACCCTGTCTCTAATAAATTACAAAAAAAGGGCTGGGGATGTGGCCCAGTGGTTCAGTGCTCCTGAGTTCAATCCCCGGTACCAAAAAAGAACCAAAAACCAAAACGGAGGCCACCACAGGGTACAGGGCAGAGGATTGACCATGGCTTCAGATCACTCTGTTGTAGGAGGGGAAAGAGCAAAGCAGGCAGCCCTGTGGGTGGCCGGGGCAGTGACCCCGGGGAAGGTACTGGCGGTGGCACTGGAGGTGGAGGGGCCTGGTTGGGTTCTGATCACATTTCAGATATGTGAGTAAGGTGGAGCCAGAGTCTTGACAGCTGAGATGCAGGACAGAGAGAAGGCCAGGGAGGACTCCAATCTGAGTCATGGATGATGGGAAGATAAGTGTGGTCATCATTATGGAAATTGAGGACAGGTCAAACCCAAGGAAGGAAGAGAGTTAAGTTTCGAAATTAAGAGGCTCTGAAAAAAAAAAAAAAGAAAGAAAGAAAAAAGAGACCTACTATGTGATGTCCATGAAGATATTGAGTAGGCAGCTGGACAAAGGAATCTGTAGTTCAGGAAGAGGCCCAGGTTGGAAACACACATTTAAGAGTTACCAGCATCAATACGGTACTTGAAGCCATGCTTAGATGAAGGGGGGAGGGGCACTCTGAACACAAAGGCTTAGCTTAAGGCCTGAGAAAAAGTAACCAGTGATTCAGCAGGAAAACCAAAAGATGTTGTAGGCTCCGTAAAGAAAGTATATTAGGGCTGGGGTTGTGGCTCAGCGGCAGAGCACTCGCCTAGCATGGCCCGGGGTTTGATTCTCAGCACCACGTAAAAATAAAGGCATTGTGTACAAATATAACAAATAAATAAATATTTTAAAAAAGAAAGTATATTAAAGATTAGAATGACAGGCATCCCCAACTAACTTTTTAATATGTTGCATTGCTTATGAATGTATTTGTTGCAAATAATGGAAAACCGAGATAGTCACTTACATATGTACTTTTCTCATACAAAGAAAGGAATCTGGAGGTAATTAGGTCAGGGGCTAATGCAACTGTGCAAGAATGTCATCAAGGAGCCTGTCCTCTGTCTCCTGGACTGCTATTTTCAGTGTGTGGTTTTCAACTGCATGGTCAAAAGATGGCTGCTGCAATGCCAGGCAGTGTTACTAAGTTCCAGGCAAGAAAATATGGGAAGAGTAAAGTGAGAAAGAAAAACTTTTTCTCAAGTCTTGGTCTTTTTAAAGTACTAGGGAAAGTCCTCTTCCAAAATTATACTTACATAGTATTGGTCAGAATCAAATTCTAGCTGCAAGGGAATTTTGAGTGATTTTGCTTTTCTACATTTATATTAGAAAAAAGCAATAAAATGATATTTAGAAAGGATAAGTGAGCCAATCTGCTCTCATATAGACTATGATATCTGCTGCAGAGGATGAGAAATTATGCAAAGATAAGGACCTCGTGGCTGTAGAAATAGGAAGGCTGGAGTATCCACTGTAATGTCACTCTGATAAAATAAGGTATCTAATGACTTTGTACCCATATCTAAGGGTTGTAACCAGACCATTGTCCTATCACTATTCGAGCCTCATTTTGTCTTCATTCTGATCAATACCCAAGAATTTCACATATGACTGCCCTTCTTTTGACTCTGTTTTGGACTAACACCATCCTCATCTGAAATGGCACCAGCTAACAGGACAACTTCAAAGAGCCAGACAACTTTTCAGCCTCTCCATCAATTTTGGTTTATGGGCCTGGCAGGCTCTGTCCCTGCCTTTCAAAGAGATGTTCTATCTGTACAGTGCAATTATCAAAGATTCATGAGCACATTTTATAAGGGGAAGATCAACTAAAGCATTCCAGCCTGTCTTTCTTTTGGCCTAGACTACTCCTACCTTCTTCAAAAAACAATTCCGTCAAAGCCCATTTGACATACACCCTTCAGCTCCTCTTGCTAATGAAATCTTCTTTTCTCTGCACTTAGTCAAAATTTGTAGTATGCAGCTAAGACAATGACTAGAAAGAAATTTATAGAATTAAATTTTTGTCTTAGAATTACAGTCTTAAATAAATTATCTAAGCCTCTACCTTAAGAACCTAGAAAAAAGAAATAAGAGTTAAGCCTATAGTAAGCAGAAGCAAAGAAATAATAATAAAGAGTAGAAATCAATAAAATAAAAATGGGACAAATAACAAGTACCCACACGATGAGACCAAAAGCTGACTCTTCAAAACTGTAATAAGATTGGTAAACCTCCAGTCAAAATCGTCAATAAAAAGGAGAGATAGCAACAATGATCAATACCATGAATGAATGGGAGGACTCCATTGCAGTCCTCCAATATTAAAGAATAATGAAGCAACAAAGTCAACAACTTCATGCCATAAATTCAATAACTTATATGACAAATCCCTTAAAAACCACAAACCACCCAATCTTATTCAAGAATTAATAAATACCTGAGTAGCCTTGTATCTATTGAGAAAACTGAATTAGTAATTTATAACCTTCCAACAAAGAAATTGCCAAGCCTGGATGGGTTCAGTAGCAAGTTATATCAAACATTTAAGGAAAAATGATAATAATAACAATTCTACACAAATCCTTCCAGAAAAGAGAAGAGGAGGCAACATATCCAAACCATCTCTGATGCCATTGTTAGCTTGATGTTAAATGAAGGCAAAGACATGACCAGAGTGGAAAACGGTAAGTCACTATCAATCATGAGCACAGATTTAAAACTCCTTCTTTACAAAACATTAGCAAATCACATCCAGCAATATATAAAAAGGACAATAAATCATAACTCTGTGAATTTTAGCTCAGTAATGTAGTATTGTTTGGGTACTTGGAAATCAGTCAATATAATTCACCATACCAGTGAATGAAAAAAACAAAACTGTAGGACAATATCAAGGTAGATTTAAAAAGAAGAAAGCCTTTCACAAAAAACACCTACTTCAGATAAAAATTCTCACCAAACCAAGAAGGAAACTTCCTTAATCTGATAAAGGATATCTGTGAAAAGCCTACACGTTTTATTTATTTATTTATTTATTTTAATTATTATTATTTTTTTTTTAGAGACAGAGTCTCACTGAGTTGCTTAGGACCTTGCTAAATTGTGGAGGCTGGCTTTGAACTTGTGATCCTCCTGCTGGCTTTGAACTTGTGATCCTCCTGCCTCAGCCTCCCAAGCCACTGGGATTACCGGCGTGCACCACCATACCCAGCCATACATTATTTTTAATGGTGAAAAACTGCATAATTTCTCCATAATATCAGGAACCCAGCAAGAATGTGGCTTCTGCTATTTCCAGCCAGCTTTGTGCTGCAGTGCAATAGGTAAGTCGAAGAAATGAAAGGCAGCCACATTGGGAAGGAAGAAGTAAAACTTCTTTACTCACAGGTAACATTATTATCTATGTAGAAATATCCTAAGAAATGTTCAAGGTGGCAGAATATAAGGTCAATTACATTTCCATAAATGACCAACAAATACAAATTGGAAAAAAACCACCACTTAAATAGCATCAAAACATGAACCACTTATAAGTAAATGATCAGAAGATATGTGATCACACTAAAAGCATCAAAATAGCCAGCCCTCTGAATCAGTGGGCTCTGCATCCACAGATTCAACCAGTCGTGTACCCCAGGACTGAAATCCCAGCCACTTGGAAGCGGAAGCAGGAGGATCGCAAATTCCAGGCCGGTCAGGGCAACTTAGCAAGACCCTGTCTCAAAATAAAATGAATGGGAATGTGGCTCAGTAGTAAAGTGCCACTGAGTTCGGTCGCCAGTGCTGGAAAAAAATAATAATAAAAATAATAAATTTTTTAAAATCCGAAAAGTGAAACTTGAATTTGCCACAAGCTGAGAACTCCACTCCCCCAAATGAAGTGGTGCACATGCGCGCCCTGCTACAGCCCTGTGAGGTCGCAGATCCTCGGCCCTTCCAGCACTTGTGGTTGGAGCGTGTCTTGCCCGTTTTCCTGTTTGGGCAAAATCTATTGTATAGAACTGCGAGAATTCCGTGTGTACTATACATGCACAGACTTTTTTTAAAATATTCATTTTTAGTTGTAGTTGGACACAATACCTTTATTTTGCTTATTTATTTTTATGTGGTGCTGAGGATGGAAACCAGGGCCTCACACGTGCTAGGCGAATGCTCTACCGCTGAGCCTGAGCCGCACCCCAGCCCCACGTGCACAGGCTTTATTTTTCTTGTTATTTTATCTTAAATAATGCAGTATGACAACTCTTTACACTTAACGCTTTACCATCATATTAGGTATTATAACTAATTCGGGGATGACAAAGTGTGCAGGAGGATGTGTGTAGGTTATCTGCAAAAACTGTGCCGTTTTATATGAGGGATTTGAACATACATCTGTGGATTTGGGCATTGCAGGGGGTGCTGGAGCTAATTCCCCATGATATCAAGGGACGACTGTACTAGAAAACTCCAGTCTTCTCTAATGAGCTGTTAGCAAACCTGACCAAGCTCTGTCCCAGAGGGGGACTTTGTCTTTACTATTCTGAACCTCAAACAGCTCTGCCTGGTAGAGGCACTATTTCCATGTATGTAGGGGTCTTGCCCATTGCCAAAATTGCCAAATTTGAGAACCTAAAACAGCGCTTAGCTCAGTAAAGTTGTTGAATAGAGGGATAAAAGTTTAAAGGATGTACGTGGAAGTAGCCATGAAAGTGCCTGAAATCACAGCAAGGACGGAGATTGCAAGAAGCCAGGGTGCTCCAGCTATGGCTCCCCGCACTCTTAATGCCCTGGCCACTTCATGTCCGCTGGTTGCAATAAAGCTTCTGTTTTGTCAGAAGGCTTCAGCAAGCTGCACTCTGAACCCTACTCACTTGGCCATCTGTGACTCTACGGAAGTACCATGACCTCCACCTCCCATAATGCTCTGTGATGTAATGGTCCCCTCAGGTAATGAATTGGATGGAGTGAACTCTGCCAGCTGCCTCATTCAGGGTTAAGCATGTTACAGAATAACACAACAAAGAGAAGTCTGTTCTATAATAAATATTTGTGGAAGGAATTAATTAAAAAATGACATTCTGCAGCCAGATCATTGCATCATGTTCTCATGCATTTTCTGTATAGGAAACCAAACCCAAGCCTTTCCAGGGAGAAAGAAAGGTTGCCTAATCATCTCAGGCTAATGAAAGATGCATCCTCTCTGGGAATGTCTTTGCATCCACCTGATCCTACCCACAGCCCTGCGGGAGAGCAAGCTGAACAAAATTAGAAGTGTGAAGGAATACACAGAACAGAGACAAAAAAAGGTTTCCTTCATTTCAAAGAGTGACTTAATTCCCAGTCAAGTCTAAAGCTTTGACCAACCAAACGGTCTGCAGCTCAAGTACTGCACAGAAAATACTGATCCGATTCTGTTTGGAGCAGTCAGCATGAAATGTAATGAAATTCAAAATAGACAGGATACACATGCTCCAGAGGGAAGTCATTAATACCCATGAATAATGATAAAGCAAAATACCATCTGCCGGGATAATGTGGCAAATCTTTTTAAAATTCCAATTAGCCTATAAACCAGAAACAGGGAGCAAATATGTTCCCCTACCATGTGAGACCATGTGTCCTTGATGTCTCCATTGCTTTATATGTAAACTAAAACGTGGGTGATGGAAACATTACCAGAGTATGAATATATTTTGAAGATTACATTCATTATTCTTCAGGACACGAGAGCTATTTACATCGCCAGGTGGAACAGAATGTGTTAATCTGCTAATTAGGGCCACATATGTATTTTCCCATATAGCTTAATTTTGGGGTGAAAATTTGTGCCTGTTGGAAATACCGTGTATTAATTCTGCTAAAACAATGCAATTGAATTTAATTCTTACATGTATTTGGAGACAGAGATAATGAAGCATTTCTATCACACTTACCCCAGACAAAATTGTCTAGTCTATGATGGATTCTGATATTCTAGGCCATTTTCCTGAGCTGCATTTCACAAAACACATCCCTATTAGAGTCATAACACCCATTATTAGCTCTTTGTGTTATAGCCTGAAAAGAAATTGTTCTGATCACAAACATGTAGGATAGTTTCACAGGCAACTCATCTATCGTTTGTCTTTGAAAATATTGAAGTAGAACAAACTACTTCTGAGCACTGATATTTCCCAGTATCGCTTGCTTTTCTCATGGTGTGTTGTAGTGCAAATGACAGAGAAGTTAGTGTGTTTGGAATTCCTAATCCCAGGGCTACCATTGCCCAGCTATCTCATTTTTAGACAAGTCATTTGTCTTGTGGTACCATGGTTTCCTCACCTATAAAATGTCTCCCTGTCATTGTAGGAATAAGAGGAAAAGCCAATTGTAAGAGTAGAAAAAAAAAATGTGAAAGATCTTTGAAAAGTTGTAAAACCCTCCAATAATAAAAGTCAATATAATAATAATAATAAAATAATAATGAAAATAATAAAAGAGCAATAATATAGATTTCATAATTTTACTTCACATTCCTAGAGGCAAATGCAGATAACTAGACTACTTAAAAGGATTTTGGTTGTATGTAAAAAGATACTATACTTGTGCATGATGAATAAGTAAATAAATAATAAAAAAAATAAAAAAAAAGGTAAAAAAAAAAAAAAAAAAAAAAAAGGATTTTGGTCTCACCTCTTCAAAATCCAGGTCAACCTTGAGAATTCATGAAAAAAGGGCACACAATGTGGCCATGTTTGACTAATCAGTGAAGCACAGAAAAGGAAAAAAGAGCTTGCTCACAAGTCCACTCCTTTATCTAGTACTTATATGTCTTTAATGTTATTATACAGGCAACAATTTTCTTCCTATTAAAAAACAAAAACTCATCTATATATTTAAAAAAGTCATTTTTATTTTATCATGGCTAGATAAAGTAGGTAGGGTTGTCATCACTGTATTAAGAGGTAAAATTAAACATCTAAAAAAAAAAGATGACCAAACAATCTCTCCAGACAAGCGTGGAGCACTCCGTGTTGATGCTGCATTAGAGAGCTCTTGTTGAATCAGCAAGATTGTTGTTCCCAGAGATCTGTCTCCTTCCCAGAACTGAGGATGAGCTGATACCCAACCTATGGCCGAATTCCTAAGGACCTCTGCTTGGATCTGAAGGCAATTTGTACTGAGGCAGTCAGGAGTTATATTGGACTATATATAGTCCAATTATTAACAACAGAATTTCCATTATCCATGAGTTGAAAATAAGGTGAATTGTATCATTTTTAAAAATTCCTAGCCATTTACTTTGGCACACTTTGGAACACAAGCCCAAGTTCTCCTGCACTTACCCCAGCACATCTCTTCCAATCCAGTTTTGAAGACTACAATTCCTGAGCAGTGGCAGTGGGGTGGGGGTGGGGGGCTTAGGAAACTGCAGAGAATCTGCAAAGCCAGTAATTCTCATGCAGACCTTCAAGAACTTACATGGGAAATCGTACAGGGAGATGTGGGCTCAACATCAATTTATTTCTGCCTACCTTTGGGCCTAGCCATTTTATTTGTAGCAATCTATTTGAACAAAACACTACTTTAGGTGTCCAATGATGTGTGTGCAAGGATGTCCATAAAGTCATTTTAATAGCAAAGAACTGGAAACTACAACTCTATTTTGCAGGAATGTGATTGCATAAAATAAAGTACATTTACATAATGGGATACCATGAAGCTGATAAAAAATTGAGAGAAGTCTACCTATATTTACTTCCCACAGAGATCTCCAAGATACAGCACAAAAAGGGAAAAGCTCTGTGGACTGCAGTTGATGACGTGTTGGCACAGGTTCCTCAGTTGTAATGAATGTTCCATGCTGATGGGGAATGTGGCTGATGAGGGAGCTGTGCATATGTGGGTGGGTGTGGGAAATCTCTGCATCTTCACTCACTTCATTGCTGTGAACCTCAAACTGCTTTAATAAAGAGTCAATTTAAAAAAGTAAAAGGAAAAAAAGCACATTGCAAAAGCTAAACATTTAGGCTAAATATGAAACAAAAATAGAGATATGTATAGACACAAACGCACAAGAAAGGAACCAAAGAAGTGAAAGAATATAAAACAGTAGTGATGTGGTTTTGCTTCTGGAAAATAAGATAGGGACAGGGAAAAGACACAGTAGAGGAAAAGAGGCTTTAACACTACAGTGTATACACTTCCACACTGTTTGAATGTTGTACAGAGTAAGTGTAGCCCTCTGTTCTTTATGTAGGAGAGCAAAATACCACCCAACAAAGACAGGCAAGCAAACAAAAAGACAGGATCAAAATGAGCCAAGTGGCAGTCATCTTTACATCAAGTGATGTATCTGAAAACTCAATAGCCCAAATAACATCTTAAATCTTAAGATGTCTATGTGTCCATTAGGAACATACAATCCTACTGTAATGTGGCTAAGAAAGTTGAACAGGATTGCTTTAATATATATGATTAAACTAAAAACAAAACAAAACAAAAATGCTGGAACCTCAGCATCACTTTAAATTATATTTATACATACATACGTATCATTTATTGAAATATAAAGATCTTCATTTACAGGTTTTAAAAGGAAAAAAATGAACGCGGGCATTCGTAATACATTTTGTATTAGTGGACCTTCCCTAGCAAGTTAGTTCTTTTTACACATTCACCACACCACCATTTTGGGAACATGTAAGTATTTTTCTCTTTATTATTTCTAAAATATAAATTTTGGACATTCAAAAGTGCAACAGTTAATGTGCCTGTGGGGAATATCACAGTTAAAAAAATATAAACAAAGGCAGTGATACAGCTTGTCATAAATGTTTTGGCAGTATTCTCCAAGTCTATATAGAAATACATATATACATATCGATGTATAACATCATTTTATCTCACGTCCCTCTTCACAAAAATAGGACCATTTTGTACAGATTGGCAGACCACATTTTAAGGATATCACTGATCATTTAAAAAGTCACAAATTGTGTTTCGCAAGCCAGCTTTGATTGTCATCATAAAAATAGAAAGCAGAAAGGATTGGCAATTTTTCTCTGGGGGGGGGACTTTGCAGGAGAATCAAGAGGAAACATATCTGAGATACACTGAAAACACTGTAAGGAGAAAAAAAAGTAAAAGCAGTCCCATTTAATCCCAGGTGGGAGCATTTGTAAGGACTGGAAACTGCTGGTGTGAGAATCTTTGTTCAGCCTTGATGATGTCATGCAAGACTTGAAGTAACATCAGAATGCAAAGCACCAACAAAATAAGGCTGTATGAGGGAGAGTGGGTGATAAACAGAATGCTTGAGCTGTGATTCTAGAAACACACAAAATGTATTTCAAGTCTAATTGGCTCCACGGAACCTAGTCAGGTTTTCGTTTTTAATTGGCCAATCTGGCTCAGTCTTCACACTTCCTATGAAAAAGGTGGATAAGAAAGTTGGGGCTTGCATTGAGATGACACCAGTGGGTAGTCAAGTACCTTGTTATTGCTGCTACATCTTCCAAAGCATCACCTGCCGGAAGCACATACAGTGATTGCAGTAATCACAGCCCATGTTTCATTCATTTGGTGTCGGCAATTAAGCACATTGCAGAGAATGCCAATGAACCCACACTAACCAATTTGACAGTTTGGATGGATGTGACAGTCCATCCTCCCACCTAATCCCAAAATATTAGGAAAACTTTTTAATCTTTTTCATCAAAATATTGACCTGGCTCTCCGGAGACTGGGAAATGATACAAACGGAATTGTGTCACGTATTTTACGTCCTTTTCCTTGAGGGGGACAAATCAGTTCCACCATGCGGTGGGAAGCTGTGTCTTTACTTTGTCTCAAACTTTTAGAAGATGTGCCAAAACCAAGATTTAGCTTTCCAAGCCTCAACTAAGACTGGAACGTTAAATGAAGGACAGCAATTGCTAGATATATGGCATTAAATGTCACTGACCTAAAGCCAAGGACTTAAATAGTAGGCTTCCTGCATGGTTGACTTTTAGCCCAGTTCCAAATTTCCAATTATTGTTTTTTCCCATGGCAACCTCCTGTAACCTAAGCCAGTGTTTTTGAAAAGTGACTGATCAGAATAGCCAGGGAGTTTATTAACATAGAGGTCCCTGCTTCCCTCAAATGACTAGCTGCCGGTCATAGTGGGAATTACAGTCAGGCTAGCACACACAGCCATCATGAAACAACACCTTTATGGTCTCAGGGTTTCAAACTCTCTTTGGGGAAAGAGGTGAATGAAAGAAGCTGATGTTAGGGCATCCTTCTGGTTCTTAAGGTTCGTAGATTTGGGGATCCACCAAAGTTATCACAGGTCATGAAAGAAGTCTCTCTGCAAATCCATTCTTCTTGGTGACTGTTGTAATTTCCACTGGGTCATGACACAAGAAGTCACCGACATAGGCTCATGCCTTTCTATTGAGCACACTGAGGATTCAGGGGTTTAGCTTGTTTCTAATCCCGTTACTTTGGGGGTCATTAACTGGTTTTAGTATAATGGATTAGGGAACCTATTTAGTACACAATTAAAAGCTTTGACTTCCTGGACATCACTACTTATACTTTGCTCTCTATGATTACTAAATTTAATGAACTAACACTATTACCATATTTTATAGAGAAACATGTTATTTAATATAAATGTCAAAAACTGTCAAACTTGTCACCTACTTAGTAAGGGTTGTTTTTTTTTTTTTTAATTGTGCTTTCTCTGTAGGGAAATCATGTTACATATTACACATTTAGCATGACTGATAACAGTAGCATTATTATAAACATTGATTACAATACAAAAATGAGTTGTTGGGCTTCTAATGGACCCAAATCTATCAAACAATGTTGGTTAATTGTTATCTTTTATCTCTTTAACACTGAAAAAATATATATAAAATGTGATAGTACCAGTACCTTTTAAGGTTCAAAAGTGGTTTTGCATGCACTTCATTAAAAAGTTCAACAGCAGCTGATAACCAGGTTTCGAGAGAGAAGTACATGGATGGATTGAGTGGTCTCTTCAGAAGTCCAGAGAAGATAGTTAATACAAATCTAAACACATCCTTGGTTAGAGTTATTTACATAAATACAATGCTGGAGTTGTGTTGCAGTACGAATTCTGTATGTGGGAATCTCACCAATGCCCTTGAAACACAAAGCTCGACTTCTGTGGCCTTATTATTCCCTCGTCCACCTATTTCCAAACTTCGCACACCGCTGAGATGCTCCTGAAGCATTGCAAGAGACAACGCTGAAAAAGTTCACTTCAAAATATCCCATCCATTCCTACGTAGAAGGCTCCCTGAGGCTGGGAACTTCACACATCGTCCAACCCTCCTCTGGACCGTTGCATTGTGATAAAGTGGTTTTCTTAATGGGATCCAAAAGTGGCTCCCGGAGTAGAAGATACGCCCCAAATCTGCCGGTTACAGGAAGCTGTCCTCCACCAGGTCTGAGGAGTCTATGCCAATGTCATCCATCATGTCGATGTCCTCGATGGTCTCGTCCTCTCTCTTGATGAAGGTGGAGCTGCTGGAACCTGTCTCAATGGCACTCTCTTCAGAGGTCTGTGAGCTGGCCAAGGGGGAGAAAAGGAAAGGTGAGGCATGGGGACTCGTCAGCTGGGCTGTGACCACCAAGGCACATGAGCAACACCCGCAAGGTCCTTCGGCACTCACACTCAGGCTGCCCCCACGCCAGACCGCTGCTCATCATCCCTTGCTGCACAAGCCACATGGAAAACCGAGGTGCACAGGCTGACTTTACTCAGCTTCCCTTCTTTTCTGCCAGGTCTTACATCTGAGTTGCTGCCAAGCTATAATAATTTCTACTTTCCCTAAGCAATGCTAATGGAAGAGAAGATAAGCAATGCCTGATAGAGAGTCCCCAGGAAGGAAGAGCAAGGAAAGGAAACCAGCTGCAGGTGGCAGCCAGAGCAGCCACTTGCTCTCCCCGAGACTTCCTGAGCTTCTAGACTGAGTTCTAGGGATTTCACCCCTCTCTCCTGAAATGCCTCTCCCCGCTCTCATTGCACCCTGTGCCCTCTAAGTCTCAAAGGACCAGATGAAGGCTCCTTCCTTACTAGAATATTGGCTGAGAGGGAGGGTGCTAGAATAAGAAAGCCTTAGGTCTGAGATGGACTCCACACACCTTACTTAACATCCTGAACTTGAACTTGTCTTCTTGCCTAGAAAATGGCATGACAATAATGCCTAACAATATACCTGTTGGGATGATTAAATAAGGTCATAATCATGAAGCATACAAAGGTTCAATAAATGTTAGCAATTATTATTCAAACTTGTATTCTAAATTTGAATAAAGCCTGGGCATTACGTAATAATCAGAGAAGAGCTCTTAATTTTCTTATATCTGATCATGACATTGTGATCATGTGGAAGAGTATTCTTATTCTTAGGAAGTGTGTGTTGTATCCTGGGAGGGAAGTATCTTGGTGTTTCCTATCTAGTTGCAAATGATGGATCAAGAAACAAAAAGTACAAATATGACTGCATGTGACATGCTATGCGTGTACATTCTACGTGTAATAGGTGACATACAGCACCTGCTACCTACCTATAGCTAGATAAAGCCAATGTGACAAAACTGTTACCTCTAAATGGTAGATGTATTCTTATAACATTTCTGTACATTTAAACATTTTTCACCAAAGTTTTTGGGAAAATCTTTTTCCCTAAAGTCACCAGCCTGTCACAGTTCCCCGTCTGTCCTCCCTTCTGTGAACCCTTCCAGTCTTATCCTTGCTCTGCCTTGTATTGCTATCTGTGTTTTTCTGTATATCTTTTTGTTCCAAACTCATTATCCTCTGCTGATGGGTAGGACCAAAGTTTATTCTCCTAATTGTGAGGCTGCTGCACTATGTTGTTCGCATGGTTTATAGACCATTAAGAGAGCTTGGCCATCCATAAGGATGTGCACACACACACACACACACACACACACCCACCCTCCCTCACATGTGCTCTCACCCTCCAGCCATTTCCTGCCTATATAGCTGGCCTGCTCTGACTCCTTAGCCCATGTTCCTCCTCTCTTTATCCATTTCCAAGCAGGGAACCAACCTGGCAAATTGGAAGCCTAGAGGACACAGTGAAGCCACCCATCCCTAAGCTCCTGCAGCATGGAGAGCTCCCAGGACCCTGAGCTGTGCTGTCCCTTCATAATCCCAGACTGGGACCTTCCCTGGGACTGAGCCTTTGCCTCCCCTTTATACCCTGGTCCTGATACCTCATTTTGAGCCCCAGTCTATTTGACTGGTCTTGATGATCACCTAGTCCTAATGTCCCTCTCTCTGGAAGCTGAATGCTGCTTGTAGGTCCCTGGCCCCAGCAAGAGGCCCAGTTGATCCTTGGATACTGACCCCAACCTAGCTAGGATTTGCATTGATGACGTTACCATGAATGCTGTGGTAGGAACTGCTGTGCCCGCCCTGGGGGGCAAGTCTGACAGGTAAGTCAGGCCCCTCTGCTATTCTATCTCACAGGCCGGAGGCAGGAATGTGGGGACAAAAGCAGATAACTGCTGGGGTTGGGGTTGTGGCTCAATGGTAGAGCACTCACCTAGCACGTGCAAGGCCCTGTTCGATCCTCAGCACCACATAAAAATAACTAAAGGCACTGTGTACAACTAAAATAAATATTAAAAAAAAAAAAAAAAAAGCAGGTAAATGCCACCGGGAGTGAGCAGCCATTCCTGCCAGACTCTTTGGCACCCAAGCTCAGGCTTCACAGTGACAGCTGACAACTGGACTTACAACTGGTCCCCGAGAAACTGTGCCCATCTTGTAGCCCAAGGGCTGGTTCCAGTGAGTTCTAACCTGGTCCTCCAAGCCCTCTACAGCAAGGCCCTGTCTCTCCATGCCCACTCCCCTCCAAGGCCAACATCTGAGCCCTAGGGGAAGGCTGATAACTTCCCTGCTGACTCCGGCCTGCCTGAGCCCAAAGCCTCCCAGCTCTAGGGTCCCCTCCCACCCAGCCCCTCTCACCAGTGAGGGCCAGAGTCTCACCTGACTTGGTGATGTTATTTGGGATATATCATGAGTATTTCTAAGAAGATCAAATACATTGCCCTTGTACAAATTCTAATTAGCAAATCTAACAAGTACCTAGCCACTAGAATTGTTCTCTTTGTAGAATGTAATTTCTGCAGCCCAGCCTGGTATATTCCTAGAAAACTTCTAGGCATCTTTCTGATATTTTTTATCAGAAATATTCATCTGATATCATTTACCCTCTGATTTCTAACTTTATTTTGAAGCAGAACCCTTTTACAGGTGACATAGTACTCAGAACCTTCAATACAAAGAAAGCAAATGGAGAGAGATCTGAGGCAGAGACAGCCCCTAGATCCACTGCCCAGCCTTCCCCTGGGCCACCTGAAGTTCCAGCACAGGGCCCCAAAAGTGGAGGAACACTGTTTGCTAAAGGAATATAAACACATTGTAAAAGGTGCCCACACAAAGCATAATTAGAAAGGTAAGTCAGACAGGCCATTTGGCCCCACCCCCAGTTCCAAAAACAAAAGCCGTGCTTTCCAAATCAGAGCCTCAGATAAACATGGGCTGACTATACCTTCTACTTATTGGTTAAGAGAAAGTATAATCAGAAGCCTCCAAAACACTGCTATGCTCTTCTGCCTAAATAACTGCATGTATTTAACTGAATGACTAAGGAAGAAGGTAGAGCAACATCCTGAACAAAGAGAAAAGAGACCCATGAGCAACGTGGACCTCGAACCAGGAGCCACTATCCCGCCTCCTGCCCCTGCACCAGGGCCAGGCAGTGAGAGCTGGGAACAAGGTCGGGCCCTCGTCCATCTGGTCCACGGGAGCCAGCAGTTCTCAGACCTGGCTGAGCATCAGCATCACCTTGGTGATGAATTCATGAATCTCAGTAATGATCACCAATGCTGCTCATGTCACAAAAGACAGTGGGACACTGTACCTCCTGGCTGAAGGACACACACCATTTCTGAAGCATGTCTGCTGAAAATTCACCTGACCCAGAACCAACACTCAGTAACACAACCAACACAGGAGACAGAGGGTGTGATGAAGACACCACAGGGATGTAATCAGCAGGATTCCAAACAGGGAGCTCTACTTGCAAAAACTCTGGTCTCCTCACAAATGACATACAAGGGGCACAAAGGAGGCCAGGAGAACTTATAGAAACCTATCACCAAATGCAATGAGTGACTTTTATTTGGGTCTTGAATAGAACAAAACAAACATACAATAACATCTGTGAAAGGACCAGGGAAATTCCAACACTGGGTATCTGTTGCTCTTAAACCATTGCCCATATTTTAGGGTGAGAAGATGGTACAGTAGTTATTTTGAATAACTTTTTAATAACTGTAGTTATTTTTTAAAATAGATCCCTTATCTCTTAGATACCTACAACAATATCTACAGATGAAATGATATGATGTCCAGGTTTGCTTCCAAATAATCCAGAGGGGACGGAGGAGGTGAAGGTATGGTTATGCATGCAATCAAACTAGCCCTGAGTTCATACACATCAAAGTTGGGTGATGGACACCCAACAGCTGCTGTACTATGTAAATCGTACATTTGTTAGAAATTCTCCATTAAGAACAAATCAGCCTGGATGTGGCTTGTGTATGAGTAGTTTTTAAATCCTCTCCAGGTGATTCCAACTTGCAGCCAGGGTTAAGGACTCTCTGATGGAGCATCAAATAACCTGGCCCCGCTTCTCTCTCAACTCCAGCCTCAGCTCAGTGACCTTCTAAGACAACAGAGAAAAGGCATGTATTACCAATCCTCACAGCTGCTGTGTTGGTGCGATCAAATGGCCCAAGGATTCAGATCAAAGATTCTCCATCAGGAAAGCATGACTCTCCCACACACAGCCCCAGGCGCAGGGACAGATTAGAACAGTCTAGGAGGTGTTTTCAAAACTGCAAGGGAACCCTGGGGATTGTGCACCTTGGTCACCGAGTACAGTTCGCTATCCAGGAGAGCCTCCGTTATCGGTCGCGGGGTTCTACCCTTTGGGAGTGCTGGGGGAGGGCAAGGCGGGCCACCAGGTGGCCACCACATATACCTGTGTCTGTTCCTCTTGCCCAGGTCTTCCTCCTCAGGGACAGGGTCGACGTCAGGCAGAGGGATGATGTAGCCACTGTCTGCACTCAGTCTCTGCTCGTCCAGGCCACCTTCCCAGTCCTTCAGCTTGTCTTCCTCATTTTTGTAGGTGACGCCAATGTACGCATTGTCCGAGTCCACACGCATGCGTGCCACAGCGGGATGGTCACTCTTCAGGAAGTCCAGGTGAATTTTTTCATAACTCTATGAACATTCATTTCACATATTTAATCAAGTGTTATTGATAAATTTTAATGAATATACACCTTCAGAACTTATTACAATTTAAATGTGTTTCCAAACTACCTCATAGACGTGGGATTTAGATAATCGAAGGAAAACCATGTGTCCTGAGGTCTCAGATCAAAGATTCTCTGCCAGGGAAACACGACTCGCCCACCCACAGCCTCAGGAGTCAGGGTACATATGTGACTTATGTGGGAGGTGTTTTCAAAACTACGCAGGGCCCTGGGGATTGTGCACCTTGCTCCCCAGAGATGGGGACATGGCAGGGCTTTTCTGCTGTTAGGTCTTCAGATACCCAGAGCCCCTTCTCCAAGCCAGAAGCTAGGACTCCCACCCAGGACTCCCGTGGCCTTCCTCACATAGTCTCACCCAGGTTCCTATAGAAAGGCGTGAGGACTTCCACTGGGGGCAGAATACCCAACACCTTTCTGATCCCTAGATGTTGGGAAAGTCTAACCTCCAATATCAAGAATGCTATTTTCAACTGGGTGCTATGACTCACTAACATAATTCCGGCTACTCAGGAGGTTGAGGCAGGAGGATTGCAAGTTTAAGGCCAGCCAGAGTAGCTTAGCAAGGCCCTGTATCAAAATAAAATAAAAATGGCTAGGGCTGTAGCTCAGTGGTAGAACACTCATGCAGAAGGTCCTGGGTTCAATCCCCAGTACAAAACAAAACACAACTCTAATTTAAACAATAATTTCAATCTCTTCCCAGTCAGAGCATCTTTGACAAACCTAAGGTTATTTTCCTTTTGTATCCACCCTTTCTCCCTTATACAAGTTGGATCTGGAGACTATCATGCTAAGTGAAATAAGCCAATCCCCAAAAACCAAAGTTCCAGTGTTCTTTCTGGTATGTGGGAGCTAACCCACAACAAGGGGAGATGGGAAGAAGTTCAGGAGATTAAACAAAGGGGAATGAAGGGAAGGGAGGGAGGAAGGATAAGAATAGAAAAGACCGTGGAAAGAATCTGACATCACTTTCCTATGTTCATACATGAATCTATCACAGCGAATCTCCACATTGTGTGGAATCACAAGACTGGGATCCTAATTAGAATAAGATAGGCTCCACATTTACATAAATATGTCAAAATATCCTCTATTGTCATATATAACTAAAAAGAACACAAAATAAATAAAAGAGGCATTTTAACAATCTTTTTTTTTTTTTAAAGATTAAGTTGTGTAATGGGCACTGAGATAATCCGACTCAAGTATTTAACTCCCAGCTCAACATATGGGAGTTTCCAGTGCAATCTCCTAACGCTGTGTCCCTGAGATGGAAGAGAAGTGGTAAGCATGGAAAGTCTACACGGTGACTAACGCAAATCAAAGAAACAGAATTGATTACAAATTCGCGGGGGTGGCCTTCTTAAGGCCTCCGCAGAAAGTCGTTTCACTCCTTTACACCTCCTGCTTGGTGCCATGAAATGACATTTGTTCTTTTGAACAATGCTTCCTTTGCCACAGAAAACCAGCTGGAGCCACAGATAACAGCCAGATTCCTCCTCCAGTCAGCTGGTAAAAGCCAACTTCCCATGGATTTAAACGCATCCAAATCAGCGATTTAATGAACGTGGTTGTCCTGACACTTCTAACTACACAGGAGTTTCAGATATGGAAACATCTGGAGAACAAAGTGCTCACAGGTGTCATGGACATGAGATGAAAGGGGAGCCCTGGGAAGGGGAGGGTTTCATTCATCATTGCTCCAGGAGCCCATGGAGCGCTCCAGGAAGCCCCAGCCACAGGATCACACAATCTGTGCCCTCCTTTGAAAATGCTGCTTTCAATCAGTGCTAACAGTGTGGGCCTCAATGCCAGCTATTCTCTCCCCCAGGGCCCACAGTCTTCCACCACCCTAACAGGCCCAGACAAACCTTTTTATATTGTCCAGGCAGAAGATTCTCCACTATCTCACTCAGGTGGTAGAAGGAGGGTCTCTTCTCTGGCTCACTGTTCCAGCACTGCACCATGATCTCGTAGCTGGAGAGACACAGGGCTCAGCGTGGGCATGGGTGGAGTATGTGGGCACCCCCGCCCCCAAAGACTACACGGCAGGGACGTTGGGACCACGGATGGGGAGGGAGCTCACACTTCACTGGTGGCATGGTCAGGCTTGGCCATCCGGTACCCACTCTTGATCTTATTGTAGAAAGTAGAATCCACCATCATGCCAGGGTAGGGTGTGCCACCTAAGAGGCAAAGAAGATAAGAGGATGGCAAACGGACCACATGCCACTGGAACGCTTGAGGTGACAGAGCACGCTGGGGAGCACTGGTGATCCTGATGCCTCAATGTCCTGGTTCTTCCAAGGAAAGTAAGTATAATCATCTCTTTGACCTACAAAAGGATGCTGGGATGTAGCTCAGTGGTAGAGTGCCTGCCTGGCATTCACAGACCCAGTGCCACACAAAAAAGAAAAAAACTTAACAAGGACTCTAGGTCGGTCTATCCCAAGCACCTTGGGCCAAAATTCTGCATTTTTAGAAAAAAAAGCATTAAAATGTTTTTCAATGCTTCAGATGATTGGAGCTAGATGCATAAGCAAACTAGAAAAGCAAGGGGAAATTCTGAATCATCAGAGGCAAGAAAGTTATTTTGACTAGAAAAACTCAAATAATTAGAGCAAAAGTCAAAATTGGGGTTTGACTTGTCTAGATAATTCTCTGCTTTTCAGGGGGTGTGAGACTCTCTCGGTTGGGCCACATGATCCATGGTGCCCCTTTTACAGAGAGAACTAAGGTAGAAAAAGGAGGCCCAGAAGGGAAGAAGCACTTGACTTTCCCCAGGGGAACACAAACATTCATTCGTGAAACCTTGCCTGTTTTTATAGCCAAAGCCAGGTCAAGTTCAATTCCTCCTCTGAAGCCTTCCAAAACTATTCCAGGATTCTCTTCTCCTATCTCTGGGCTCGCGTTGCAATGTTAAGTCAGCACCACAGGCTTTCTAAGTGTGTGAATCTCCTCTCCTCGTCTGAACCATTGGGAGGGCAGGGATGTCCTTCTCATAGGGCCCTCACCAGGCAGCACAGGACACCCCGGTTGTTCAGTCCCTGGGGACTGGCTGGCCAAATGCCTAAGAAGTTTCTCCCTTCCAGAATGACCAGGAAAGGGAGTTATGCTCCCTTCCCTCACCAGGCTACCTTCCCCAGCTTCAACACTCCCCTCACACCTGGTGAACCTTTCAACCCAAAGTCCAACATGAAAAACCAGCCAAGGAATGGGTGTCATCGGGAGCACTTATGGCAGGAGAAAATCACTGTGACCTAGCCCAGAGTAGAGCCAGGGGCAAGATGCAGCCCCGAATCCCCCTCTCAGTCTGCACAGGCCCCCAACAGACACGGTAAGGACGGATGGTCTGGTGCTGTCACTGCAGGCCACACACTTGGCTCAACAGCATCCACACCAGCATCGATCACATCCTGCGGCTGGGACAAACACTTTCCCTTCCGGGGCTGTTCCAGAACAATCCAAACAAGCAGAGCTGCCAGGCCCGTACCAAGAGAAAAGATCTCCCAGAGTAGAATCCCATAAGACCAGACGTCGCTCAGTGTGGTGTAGAGGTTGTCAAAGATGCTCTCAGGAGCCATCCACTTCACGGGAAGGAAGGTCTGCAGGGAAGAAGGGAGGACGTTAACCCGGTCTCTTCACTGATGATCTGCAGGGTGGAGGTGGAGAGGGCTCCTCCCCAAGCTGAGGATAACTTGCAGTAATGATGTCGCCTCGCAGTGACTTGTGTGCCTTCTGTCTACTGCTGCACTCGCGGGACCTGCCACCCCGTGGGCTCTTAATCCATATTTGGCGACTGATGGTCAATGTTGCTTCCCACCTCTTCCAAAGGAATAATGTCCAAACACATGTAATCCTGAATTGTTGCCCATAAAGTGAGCCCCTGAACAGACCTGTCCCCTGCTAGGAACAAAACTAAGATCCAGCAATCTGTGAGCTGACTACAGCTTCTGGACATTAAGAAATGTGTAGCCATTTTCCAAGAATCACACACCGAGATGTATATTATAGCCTCTTTGGCAAAACTGGTCCAAACTTCGGTGAAAATACTAAACTGAGGTAGATACATAAAGTCACCATATTAGCATCCTTCCAGAGACTCACAGCCTCACGTGAAGAGGTGAGAGCTCGGCTCTGCCAAAGTTCATTAGAGTGTTTAAGGTGCCTAGGAAAAGCCACAGCTACAGGTCATGGCCGTGTGAGTACCTGCGGCACACAGAGCAGGGACACGGGACAGAGTCCTCTGGGTGGATGAGGTGACCCCTGGGAGCTCTCTCACAGCCAGTGCAGTGGAGCCAGGCGGAGCTACGCCTGTGGGTGGCAGGAGTACCCTTAGCTACTTCATCTGCTTTCAAGTGAAAGGGATGAGAGAACAGTTCAAACAGATGATTCAGTGACTTTTAAGGAAGCGGTACCTCTAGGATATATTAACTCAAATGATCTTAACATTTTGGGGGTCACAGGTGCCTTTTGAAAATCTGATAAAAGTCAAAACACTGTCCCTGCAAAGCCTTGCTTGTCTGGGCATGCACACAGTGTGCTTATCAACAGCTAACACTTCCTGGATGTGTCCATATTCCAGGCACTGCCTTAAGCACTTTACATGAATTTCCCAATTTAACCCCCTACAGTGACTCAGGAGAAGGTGCTACTACGGCCTCTATGCCACAGACAGAAATCGAGGCATAGAATGGGCAAGAAACTTGCCCAAATCCCAGTCCCCGTACGAGGTGGTGCAGGTACTCATGCCTAGGCCTCAGCTTTACTGAACCCCTGGAGACCATGCATGGATCTCCTTATGAAAAACTATGGGCTCCCAGTGACAAGAAGCAACAGCTGACTTCGGAGAAGAAAGGGAAGGAGGGGAGCACGCCTAGTGAGGGCAGGGGATACATACACTGCCTTTGGACACGTAATTCGAATCGTGCATGATGTCCCTGGCCAGGCCAAAGTCACAGATCTTCACAATCTTCCCTTGTGCGAGGAGGACGTTGCGGGCAGCCAGGTCCCGGTGGACACACTGTGTACAAAGGGAAGAAACAGTCAGGGTCAATCCATCCGTGGTTCAACAGCAGCACTCCTGCCAGACTGGCTGCTCCGTGGTGGCACTTGGAGCTGCAGACGTGCACCTAAGGAAGGCTGTGCTGGCATGGAGGGCTTGCCCTCATCCAAACCCCTTTAAGTCACAGAAAACTTGGAGAAAAACAGACACCTGATGTTGCTAGGAATAGGCCCTCCCTAGGGGAAGAGGAAAAAAGGGGTAAATGACAAGCAGCTGCTGACTCTGGCCTCTCCCAGGTCTCCTTCCTGCTGTCTGCCTCCTCACTCCCTCACTGTGAACTCTGCAGCCAGGTCTACAGACATCACCCTTCCTCGAACTTACATTTTTAGAAGCCAAAAACTCCATTCCTCGGGCAACTTGATAGGTGAAGCTCAACAAATCCAACAACGTAAGGCCTTCTGAGTTGTCATCTGAAAGGAGGTTTTTGACTTCCGAGTCTGCAGGACAGGAAGGAGAGCAGGACAGCATGAGAGCTCACCCACCACCATGACTTCCATGAGGCTGGGCTGCTTGTCAGACTGCAGAGGCTTGTCCAAAGAACACATCCGAAGCTATTTTCTTATGCAGTTTCTAGACCTCCCAGGTGGGTATCTAAACTATGCAAAGGGGCGTGGGGGCACAGCTCAGGGGTAGAGCACTTGCCTCACATGCATGAGGCTCTGGATTCAATCCCCAGCACTGCAAATAAATTAAAAAATGAAAAGGTTCTTTCTTTAAAAAATAAATTTGTACAAGCTGAGCATTCATTCCTATCCCCAAAATTTAAAATCCCAAATGCTTCAAAATCCAAAAGTTATTAAGTAGTGACATGGCACAAGTAGAAAATTCCATACTTGACCCCATGTAATGGGTCCCAGTTGAAATGCAAGTACATTAAAGATACAGTATAAAGTTACCCTCAGGCTCTGTGCAGAGGCATAGATGAAACATAAATGAGTTTGTATTTAGACTAGGGTCCCCTCCCCCAAGATATTTCATTATATATATGCAAAGGTCCAAAACCTGAAAAAAATCCAAAACAATTTTGGTCCCAAGTATTTCAGTTAAAGAGGTAGTCAACCTAAATGCAGAAAGACATACCTGATTTATATATGAGTATGTGAGAATGCACGGCCATGAGGACCAATTGAAATTCATCTTCCTAATGGATTCTCATATGTATTGTTGTATTGTTGTTGGTTTTTGGCTTTTAGTTTTTCTGTAGCACTGGGAATTGAACCCAGGGATTCACACATGGTAGGCAAGTAGTCTACCACTGAGGTACATCCCCAGCCCTTTTTATTTTTTATTTTGAGATAGGACCTAGTTCCTGAGGCTGGCCTCACACTTGCAATCCTCCAGCCTCAACCTCAGGAGTATTTGGAATGATGGGCCTGTATCACCATGCCTAGCACATATCGATTTTGTTTGCCTCCCAGATTTCTCTTTTTGCAACCTTAGTTAGTAATCATATCAGCAACCTTTAAGCTCACACATACAACTGAAATTTTCTGTGACGAATATACATGAGGACAACTGAGAAAGTAGTTTCTAGGAATTGCTTTATTTTCTTTTTCAAACTACCTTCATAGTCTTTGGCTTATAACTCATCAATTAAACCAACTACCAGACAGACAACCTTAAAGATCAGGGTCAAGGGAGACCAGGAAAGGTGGCGGAGTAGAGGAGGCTGCTTTCCAAGCTACTCCATGGCGTGAGACAGAGGTAGCGGATACATGGCTTCTCAGTGAGGTGGGTGAAAGAGTTATTTCACTGGAATTTGATACTGGACACTCAGAGAAGCTTGGGGACTCAAAAGGTTGGATACAATAAAATAAAAAGAGAGCCCACTGCCACCAGGGGAAAGCTGGGAGGGCAACTAGAGGAAGGCACATTTCAGGCATGGCTTAGTGCAGAGAAGTCTGAGATCAGAAACACTGTCTGACTGGGGCTGGGGATGTAGCTCAGCTGGTAGAGTGCTTGCCCTGCACGCATAAGGCCCTGACTGATCCAGAGGCTGCACTGCACGGCATACTGGTGCAGGAAAGATGCCTCACGTTTCCCAATTGTCCAGGGAGAGCTGAGGCAGGAGCATCCTGAAGCAACAATGGGAACCAGGATCCAGGAAATCTGAGCTGGGTCCAGAAGTCAGTCCTGGCAGACACCTGCCACATGACCTAGGCTGTGCCTAACAAACCAAGAGAAAAGCAGGCATGGGGAGTAAGGTCAGAGAGGCTGGGGAGAACCTGGCGGCCTCCCCACTTGAGTGTGGCAACTCAGAGCAGGGCAGGAATTTGAACAAGTGGGTGTGACTATGCTGGGGACTAAGCCCAGGAAGCCAGGAAAGGCAGGATCCACAGGCAGCAAAAGGGGCAAAGGATTGGCTCCTCCACTTCACAAGGGAAACCCTGGGGAGTCTCCTGGGGTACAGTCTCCCAGGTAGATGGGCAGCTACCAGGCCCTGGAGGTGCAATGATTTAATATCTCCCAACCAGCTGCCACTCAACAAAGTACCTGGGGCCTGCCTAGACCTAAGCCCCACCTTCAGGAACTCCACCTACAGGAACTCCTTTCACAGAACTCTGCAGCGACTCCACCCTGGGAGTGGAGCTGACTGTACAGATTCTATGCAATTCCCATTAAAAATCCAATGTCCTTCTTCATAGAAATAGAAAAAGCAGTCATGAAACTCATTTGGAAAAATAAGAGGCCCAGAATAGCCAAAGCAATCCTTGGTGAGAAAAGTAAAGCAGGAGGCATCATAATACCAGACCTTAAATTATACTACAGAAGTATCGTATCAAAAACAGCATGGTATTGGTAACAAAAAGGCAAGAAGACCAATGGAATAGAAGACACAGAGACAAATCCATATGTATACAGTTATCTCATACTAGACAAAGGCGCCACAAACATACATTGGAGAAAAGATAGTCTCCTGAACAAATGGTTCTGGGAAAACTGAAATCCATATGAAGTAGAATAAAATTTAACCCCTCTCTTTCACCCTGCACAATAATCAACTTAAAGTAGACCAAAAACCTAGGAATTAGACCAGAAACTCTGCACCTACTAGAAAAAAATGTAGGCCCAACACTCCAACATGTCAGCTCAGGAACTGACTTCCTTAACAAGACTCCCAAACAGCAAGAAGTAAAATTAAAAATCAATAAATGGGATGGCATCAAACTACAAAGTTTCTTGAGAGCAAAGGAAACAATCAAGAGTATGAAGAGACAGCCTACAGAATGGGAGAAAATCTTTGCCACCTGCACCTCAAATAGAGCACTAATCTCCAGGATATACAAATATCTGAAAAAGCTTGACATCAGAAAAACTAATAACCCAATCAATAAATGGGCAAAGGAACTAAACAGACACTTCTCAAAAGAAGAAATACAAATGTTCAACAAATACATGAAAAAATGTTCAACATGTCTAGCAATCAGAGAAACGCAAATTAAAACTAAACTGAGATTTCATCTCACTCCAGCCAGAATGGCAATTATCAAGAATACAAGTAACAATAAATGTTGATGAGGATGTGGGGAAAGGGGTACATGCATACATTGTTGGTGGGACTGCAAATTGGTGCATCCACTCTGGAAAGCAGTATGGAGATTCCTCAGAAAACTTGGAATGGAACCACCATTTGACCCAGTTAACCCCCTCCTTGGTATATATACAAAGGATTTTAAATCAGCATACTATAGTGACACAGCCACATCAATGTTTATAGCAGCTCAATTCACAATAATTAAGTTATGGAACCAATCCAGGGACCCTTCAACAGATGAATGGATAAAGAAAATGTAGTATATATACATAATGGAGTATTACTTGGCCATAAATAAGAATGACTTTCTGACATTTGCCAGTAAATGGATGAATCTGGAGACTATTGAATGTTCTCTCTGATATATGGATGCTAACACACAATAAGGGTGGGAGAATAAAGTTCAGTGGATTAGACAAAGGGAAATGAAGAGAAGGGAGGGGCATAGAAAAAGGTAAGACAGTGGAATGAAACTGACATAACTATCCTAGGTACATATATGAACATACCACAATGAATCTCACCATCGTGTACATCCACAAGACTGGTGAGGTCCTAATTAGAATAAGATAAATCTCATGCTCATATAATTTTATCAAAATGAACTCTACTGCCATGCATAACTAAAACAAAAAGAAGATCAAAGGGAGATCGGTAGAGGAAAGGGACCAAGGGATAAGAGGCAGAGAGGGAGGGGGAAGTGCTGGGGAGTGATATTGGCCAATTATATATATATATATATAAATATGCATATATAATATATACATAAATATACACACACTACACATACATATATAATATGCATGTACAAATATGTAACAATGATCTTATCAATATGTACAACTATAATGCACTAATATAAAAATATGGAAAAAAATCAGTGCCAATGACTTTACATTGACTTCCCTTTGTTTGTAACTTTCCCCAGTTGATCCCATCTGGAAGGGTCCCAGAGTTTTCGAGGAAGAAGGCCATCTAGGCCAGTAGTTCTCAGTCCTTCGAAGATTTTTCAGGCAAGTGAAGAATAGCTTCAGCCATTCACATTTTCTAGCCAGCTACAGGAAAGCCAGAAAACTGCAATCTGCCTGCCAACAGGGCCTGGGCCTCAGCGTGACTCAGGTCCCCCAACGTCTGGTGCCAAGTCCACCAGCTCAGCCTGGGAAGCGATGTAAACTATTTTTAAAAATACGGGAGGGGAGAGAGGAAGCACTGTTTCCGATAACCCTCATTGGCTAATCTTTAAAAAGTGCCTGGAAGTTCACCCATTTGGCAATGTGAAGTGAATGGAACTGAGAACTGCAGAAATGGAAAATATCATTGTGTACTGAACTTTGCAAAACAAGCACATTCTATTTTTAATGGATGGTACCTTTTGCTTAAGAACCCTGAAAATATTCAGAGCACAATAGTGATTTTCAAAACAATTTCCATGGCAGCTCAACACTTTTGCATCAACCAATGGGAGGGCTCAGGCCCAAAAGACAACAACATCACAGGAAAAGCCAAGGTCAGACCTATCTAGCAGCTACCCTACTCCAAGTCTATGATTTAGACCAGAGCCCTAGAGGGCCACCCACAAGCAGATAGGGGGTGGTCCATCTGGTATAGCATCAGCTGGGCGCCCTGGAGTTAATAAATCCATCCAACCCACCATTTACACCTCTGTTTTGAAAAAAAGACAGATCTGCCTTCAAACAACAGTCAATAGAAACACTTGTCAGAAAATACAACTCCAACTGTCTACTCTCCAGTTTTTATCTCAAATTGGATGTTAGGAAAGCTAAAATTAAGGGTTATTGAACTCATAGATATAAGTCTTATAAAACTTAAGAAAAAGCCACTATGAAAAAAGAACAAAAGCTTCCTAACTTGCAATCCTGCCAACTAAGGGCACTGAAAAAAAAAAAAAAAAAATCAGTTATCAAAGGTAGAGATGTAGCTCAGTGGTGGAGCATCTGCTGAGCATACACAAGGCCCTGGGTTCAATCATCACCAAAACAAAACAAAACAATCAATTCTCACTATGTTTTCATTTAAAAAAATAGTTAGGGAGTTGGAGATGTAGCTCAGTAGTAGAGTGACTGCCTAGCATGAATGGGACCCTGGGTTTGATCCCCAGTGCTGCAAAAATAAATAAATCTATTTTAAAACCTTTTTTAATTAAAAGGTCATATTAACAAAAAAAAAAAAAAAGAAAGGCTATTATATCAGAATAAATGATTCTATAAAACAATCACATTTGAAATTTGGGAAATTCATTACAAGAAGTCTGTCTTTATCCTTTTTAATTCACAGGCCACAATCCCATAATAACCTGTCACAGACCCAGCTGAGCAGACCTGCATTCAGGGACCACATAGCCTGGCAGGTCTACTTATCATCCCGGTTCACCTACCTCTGAGTATTTTAAGTATCATATTAAAGCAGAGTGATAAAGATGCTTTTTACCTAACAGAGATTTCTTCTTATACGAGGCTGGACGATCATACAGCGATCTCTGGATGTCCGAGTACTTAGAAACCTCTTTCCTTTCCAGCATGGGGACGTACTGTGTGGTGTCGGCTTGCTTCATGTCCATGTAATCTCCATTGTTTTCAAAAGATAAAATCACATAACTGTAAAAACAGAAAAAGAAATCTCACCCAGGTGCCCTTCTAGAGTGCTCACTCAGATGCTTCAGCAAATGATGATTCGGGTCCCTTACAGTGTACCCGGTACTGAGGGGGGCAGAGCTAAAGCAAAACCAAAGAGGACCCTTCACGTGGGGTGGTCCAAGCAGGGACATGAGCCTGAGATGATGAATCCAACAATCCCACAAACACACAGGCCATCTCAGACCCTGAAGGAAGGTTCCAGTGGCATGAAAGGAAAATGACTCCATCTGGCACAAAGGAGGCACAGCTCGTAAGATGTAGAATGACCACCATTTACGATGGGAAAGACTAAGGGGATATTCAGGTTCCACAACACTGGCTGACAAGGTTCTTATTATCGTTGCACTTATTTGTTTTCGGTGCCACTCCTCTACACATCTTCAGTAGGAACACAGACACCCTGAAATGACATCTAAGACAGGGGGCTATTACACTCAAAATTTGAAAAAAAAAAAAAATCATGACATTAAGGCCATCATGATTCTTACTGTTTTTTAATCTATAAGCCATGAACATGGGATTTATGGCCCTGTGGCTTGAGGAGACAACTCCTGCTACTTGATCAATCCAGCACCCACTTAGTGTCCATTAAGTAAATGAGTCCAAAGCAAACTCATTGTACTTTCTGATCTTACGGATCTTCATATCCGCACAGATCTTTACAGCCACTTTGCAGATTTCTGAAGTGGGGACCGCCATCACTGGCTCGATCTATAGGCCCACATTCAGCAAGGACCGCCAGCTCAAACTTGGAGATCCTCAGACAGAGTCTCACAAGGTTTATAAACTCAGGTGTCCTTGGCCAGCGCTGCATTTCATACATCTTAAGTGGATTGCACATAAACAGGAGAATGGCTTCTAGAAGGATTCCAACCCTCACTCCCCTTAACTCTTATCAGCAAGTCCTTCCCCCATGATGTCCCAGTCCAAAGTGCCTACAGACATCGGAGACTGTTGGGGACCACTGGGCAGGCCAGCTTGTCTCTAAGTCTTGCTACCTTGGGTCCCAACCCTGCAGACATGGATTCTGTCAGGACAAGGGTTCCTTCCATTTGTGAGGCTTACAGGACAGTGACACAGCCAGGTCTCTGTACACTCACCTGCGTGTGCTCTCATCAGCAGGGTTCAGTCCAAAGATGTCCAGCTCTTTCTTTGGCTTCTCTGGGTGGTGGCTCAGGAAGCTATCCCTATTCTTATGCAAATAGTTGACCAGGTCCCCATAGAAACAGTACTCAGTGATGATGTAGATGGGGCCTGTGGAGACCAAAACCAGAATGAAAACCCAAGGACAGAAAAGCCATGAATGGCTGTGTTTGGACCATCAAGAGATATTGCTCAAAAACAGTGACTTCCATCGATTCAGTGGAAGGGGAGGACTCCAGTGAAGAGATTCGTGTTCTCTGGTGTGCCTGGGGTGTGAGGGGGGATTTGAGTCTGGTCCAATGGTTTTTCACAACCACAGGTGTTCAGAACACACCCTCACTCCCAAGTAGGTGGGCGAGCCTACCTGACTTAGTACAGGCTCCCAGCAAGTTGACAATGTTTAAATGTGGCCCCAGGTGAGTCATTATCTTCAGTTCAGACATGAGAGCTTGTTTTTCACTAGACCTGGCGGTGGCTGTTAAAAAAATAAATCACGTGTCAGTTCAACTCAACTGTCTAGCTCTCGTTCCCAGAAAACCCCAAGAACGTGGCTGACCCTATGATTCAACATTATTACATTTGCCAAGTATATAAAAGAGAAGCAGAGGGCCCACTCGGTCTGGACTCTGATGACAGTCCCTAATCTTGAGGGTACAAAGAGGTCACTAGAAACAACTCCTCATTTTCCAACATAACAAATGACAAGAACTATCCAAATAGAATTAACTGACAAACATCTAAACACGCATAAAATCTAGAGTTGAAGAATCAGAATCTAGTCCTGAATTTGCTACTCACTGCCTGTTTTTCAATCTGCTACACGATTTTTGATCAGTTCACTTCATATCTTTTTTTAAAATTATTTATTTACTTATTCATAATGCACAAGTATAGCATCTGTATTCAAATCCTCCCAACACTTACGTTTGAGCATCTTGACTGCCACTTTCATAACAGGCTGGGACCGGCTTAATCCATAGGCTGTTCCTTCAACCACTTTCCCAAAGGCACCAGATCCCAAGATACGACCTGTGGGCAAGAAGAACCATCAACACACCCGGCTCCTCTGCAGGGCCAGCACCACCGGTGAACAGCTGGGTGGTGCTTTTCCTATATTGAGTAAGCCTAATTACTCCTCCAAGTCATCCTGTCAAAAAAAGAATTGAGCCCACAGGGGAGGAAATTAGTGTAATTGCTTTTGTCAAATAACATTTGCAATGGAAAGGAAAACACAGAGGGGAGAGATGAGGATGCAGCCCTCCCTGGTGTGAACTCTCTGGCTAGCAGCTGGGTGCTGGCCAGGCCCTGGGCTCCTTTGCTCTTGCCTCCAGGCTCCTGTCCAAACCCCCTGGCTCAATACCCTTCTGTTTTCCACACGCAAACAGAGGCATCCTTTGCATCAATAAATCTGTAACCACTGGAAATACTTCAGTATTCAAACTACCACCGATTCCAAGGAGTATATAAGTAAAAACTTTGTGCTGGGCTCACTGCTGCCCGTTGCCAGCAAGGCTGCAGAGGCTAAGCATGCCCTGAGCCCAGCCACTGCCTCATGTCAGGAGAGACAGAGAGAAACTGAAACTGTTGTCCCCATCCTCGAAGAGCTCACAGTCCAGGGAGAGGCTTCCAGAGAATCAGCCTGACCATGGACAGCCCAGCCAGGGTAGACTGTGCTCATGAAAGACACTGAGAGAGCCACACTGCCTCTTTCCACAGGTCTGCATGGCTGGCAATTCCTGGAAAGGTACTGCTTCTCCAGTAACTTGACAGGGCCCACGAACACAGTGACAAAGAGTGCCCCTTGGCATAGCAGGGATTTTACCCTTTCCCCCATATTTTATTACTTTTTAATTTCCCTAAGCTCCTCATCCTTTTTTAGGAAACAGTGGTGAAAATATAATAAAGAAAGCTTAAGGAAAAGCATTTAAAATTGGGAGCAGCGAGGATACCTCGTTTGATTTCAGTTCAAGTAACTCTCTAAGACCTAAATTCTGCCATATTTTGGAATGAGACAGGTAGATAATTAAAACTTGTATTTAGTTATATTATTCACTGTGTGTGACACAACCTCTACCTCTAACTCCCATTTGCCTTTGTCCTGTTTTCATTCATTCAGAATGTGATTTAAAAAAAATAAAAATAAAAAAAATAAAACTCCCTTGGACTTCATGTATTTGATCTCAGCCCAAGATTGAAATATTTAAAATCTGTGACAAGTTGGCTTGGGTATTGTTACATGTTTTCCTTTAAGATGTACCTATATTTTAATATCATATATATATATCTTATGCACCCTCAGAGTGTACTGGATCAAAACTCACTTGGTGGTTGTCTGCATTCATTTCTCATTTAGTGCTTTTGAGTTGCAGAAATTCACTTCATTTTCAATTGGTGTCATTTCCAAAGCAAAGCCATTTTGGTGGGTATATTTGCCAGGCCTCCGCATATTCTCTTCTCTCTTTGTAAAATTTTCTTTATCCATAATTTTTTATGGTATTAGATTTTTAAAATTCATTGCAATGATACAATTTCTTCTTCTCCCTCATGCCTACCCCTGGCAGTGCTAGGGATTGAACCCAGGTCTTCATGCATGCTAGACCAGGGCTCTACCACTGAGTCCCCAGTCTCAATTAACTCATTTTCAAGATGGAAATATATTTCTGCAAGTGAATTTCTATTGCATAGTTCTTACTATGCAAAGCTCAGGTCCCTTACAGGGATTTGAATAGTCATGTTCTATACAAGTGAGGATAGTGTCTTGCGAGGTCAGAGTCATAGGGACTTACCAAGCACTAGTCCATCTCTTGGAAATTCCCATCTCGAGTCATAAGGTAGCTGCATCGGGTCCACATAAATATATTCATGTCCATCGGGGCTGATTGATTCAATGACCCTCCAGCGAATTTCATACCTTGGTTTCTATAAGTGACCAGGACAGATAACTGGTGAATTACCAAGGTCCCAAGGCACCAGAGTGCCACTGCGGCAGCAAGCTGACTGGACACAATAGGGTCCTACCACATCCATCCCACCTGTAATCACTGAGCCCCTTCACTGTGCTGGGCACAGAACTAAGTTGTTCTGGTTCTTACAGACTTCAAAGATTTTAGTGCTTTGGGAAAATACTTACCTGTTTCCAAATGACAACCAGGACAATAAGTGAGATGATCACAATCACTAACAGCACCAGGACTGCAGCTGCCACCGTAAGCTCAGAACGCAGGGCTGGAGGATCAGAAAGAGACATGGTAGAGAGTTTCCTTGGAGATGTGCAAGGGGCAGGAAGGTGTTGGCCACACCTGGCCAGTGGGGAAGAATGGGGGCTGCCTGGCACATTTTAGGGATGGGCAATACCATCTCTCAAACATTTACACCCATGAAACTACACCAAAATTTAATCAAGGGAACTCAGCACTTTCTCCAAAGATGCTCTTAGTATAACCTTTCAGACAGAATCAGAACGGGAACAATAAAGACTGAAAAATGAGATTGAGAGCTACTTCATATACAAAAGCCTGTATTTCATAAACTTTGTTTTTGTAAAGTTTACTTTGAAAGGTGGCATTTGTTTCTATTGCTTGTGGCTTCATAGTTTGTTTGTTTAAAAAAATTCAACCTGTCTAACTGCTGTAAGGAGCAATGAGATAGCAGATTCTTCTTCTTCATTCTCCATCCCACATACAGATGTTCAGATGTTCAGCTACTCCGAGACTGAGTAGCTATACTATTAGATAAGCAAAATGTCCAGTGTCCTCTGCAAGATGCAGCTTTGTATATGAATTTGAAGAAAGGCCTGGACTCATGGAGAAGGGATTTTAAGTGCATTTGAGCTGAATTCCTGCCTGGGGACTTGCATTTTGATACCACCCTAGTTGGGATTCCACATGCTGCCTGAGAAAAACAGGGCCCAGCTGATAAGCTGGAGTTCCCCTGACTATTGAGCAACTCACTGGGAGCCACCAGCTTCAGCTCTCGGTTCCCAGAACCAAGGAGATTCTTAGCCAGGCATCGAACTGCAATGGTCTCCTCCACTTTGGCAAATGTCACTCGGCCCTCCACAGTACTCTTGCCTCGAGGGTGGATCTCCGTGATGATATTTGAGACATTGTTGGCTAAGACTGTCCACGACGTTTCATTATTACATCTACAGAGAAAAAGGACATAAATATAGGGCCAGTTATTGGCAGTCAGGGAGAAGAGTGTTACATTGCTGACCTTGTCGACATTTGCAGGTGCTATGGGATAACTTTCTTGGTTTTTGTGCATATTAACAGTAAAACTCACTTTCATACTCAAAAGGAAATAACCTGCATGTGAATAACTGAGAGTTTACTGTGGAGGCAGAGACAAACAAGTTCTATAAAATATAACTACTGATCCCAAATCTTGACCCTACGAGTGAACCGAGCAGTTCAACCAAGCATCTTTAATGATGCCAATTTCCCACCCCTTCCAAAAAGCCTGGCATCTGCCCTTCTCAACACCCACACTGAAAACAACTCTGAAGGTGTCACGAGGGTTGGGGCCATCCTTTGGATTGACTTATAAGACCCAGATTCCAGCCCTAGCCAGCATGCAAGTCATCCTTAAGTTCTAGAAGAAGGTAGGTCTAGGAGTCTCAGCCTTCAGGAAGAAGCAATCAAGGCTTCAGAACACAGCCAGTGGCCATGGAGCAGTCCACATGCCCACCTAAGAAGGCAGAGGAATGAGAGGAACGAGGAAATGGTGAGTTAACTCCCACCCAACAGCAGGTGGGTGAGTGAGGGAGTGAGCGGTCACATGGGTACTATTTTCATTTATATACACACTCTAGTCTAGCCACCCAAAGTTTGCCAGATATCAAGAACACAAATAATAATACATGCTGGCAAGGAGGTAGGGGGAAAGGAGCACTTATGCACTATTTGTGGGATTATGAATTACTAAAACCAGTATGGAAATCGGTATGGAGTTTCCTCAAAAGGCTAGGAATGGAACCACCATGTGACCCAGCTATTCCACTCCCCGGTATTTATCCTAAAGGATCAAAGTCAGCACACTATAGCAATACATGCATACTCGTGTTTATAGAAGCAAAATTCACATAGCCAAGTTATGGAACCAGTCCAGGTAGCCATCAGCAGGTGAATGGATAAAGAAAATATTTTATAGATACATGATGAGGTTTTATTCAGCAATAAGAAAGAAAGAAATTATGTCATTTGCAGGAAAGTAGATAGAACTGGAGAACATCATGCTAAGTGATATAACCCAGATTCAGAAAGTGAAGGGTCTTGTGTTTTCCTTCATATATGAAAACTAGAGAGAAAAGTCAGGGAGAATCTCATGAAAATAGAAGGGAGACCAGTAGAACAGAGGTGGGAATTAGGGGTAGGGAGGAGGGAAGGGAAAGAGAAGATACAGGGATATGAATAAGACCAAATCGTGCTATGTGCAGATATGAATGTATCATAGTGAAGTCTGCTGTTATGTATAGTTGTAATTCACCAATTTTAAAAAAAAAGTTTGCCAGAAAAGAACTATGAAGTAAAAATATGGGCCAGAGTAGTAAAGATCCTCATAGGAGAGTGGTCCTTAAAATTCTCTATTTTTTCACACTAGAGACCCAATGAGGATCTGATGAAAGCCACGGACCTTCTTCTTACACGACATGCACACGACACACAAACACCAGGAAGCTGGAGTCCATGTTCAAAATCCTAACATGAGCCTTAGGTCAAATAAGAACCACTAGTACAAAAAAGGGCCAGCCAGAGAAATAATGTGATCACCAAGGGATAAGGAACGTCCGGTTTCCATACTTTTTAATATCCTTGCAAATCATCCACTCGATGTCAGGGAGAGGTGTGCCCTCAGCTGTGCACCTCACAGTCTGTCCTCCGCTGGAGCCATGGTGGTCGTCAACTAGATCCAGAATAGAAGATGGAACTGCAAGAGGCGGAAAGAAGTCAGACCAACAGCCAGAACTCAGGGGGAATCCTAAGTGGCATGTGAGTTCAGAAGTCAAGCAGCTGGCGCTGGAACCACGCTAGAGGGGCTGAATCCACTTGCAGGAGTAACACTCCAATGTGACAGCCCTGCTGGGGGAAGCCGTTCAGTTTCAGTGTCTTGGGGTTTGTGCCTGTGCTGTGTTAAATCTGGAGTGAGGACTGGAAAGTGCCTGTGGTCGTTTGGCTTATAAGGCAAGGGGCTCTTCAAATTATCTGAGTTTGGGTTTTGACTAATAGATTCAGTGAAAATGTAATCAAAAGCAGTTATCTACCCAAGTGCATCTGCAGGACTTTATTAAGTGTTAAATGTTCTTTTTAAAAAAAAGAAACTGTGGGGCTGGGGTTGTGGCTCAGAGGTAGAAGGGTCACCTAGCATGCATGAGGCACTGGGTTCCATCCTCAGCACTACATAAAAAATAAAATAAAGACATTGTGCCCACCTGTAACTACATATATATATATATATATATATAAAAGAATCTGTGGTCAGATGGGTGCAGTGGCGCATGCCTGTAATCCCAGCAGCCTGGGAAGCTGAGGTAGGAGGATAGCAAGTTCAAATCCAGCCTCAGCAAAAGTGAGATGCTAAGCAGCTCAGTGAGACCCTGTCTCTACATAAAATACAAAATAGGGCTCAGAATGTGGCACAGGGGTCAAGTGTCCCTGAGTTCATTCCCCAACCCTCCCCCCGAAAAAAAATAATCTGTAGTCAAACAAGTTAGAGATAGGCTAATACTCATACCAGAGATTTACAGTAAGGATCAAAAAAGCCCCCCTCAGATGGTACCTGGCACGTGGAGGGACTTAGTAAACAGGAGCTGGACCTGAACATAGCAGACTCGGCCACTCCCCTCCAGCAGGCACCACTGCCCTATGTCTACAGGGGAGCTACGCCAACCCCTCCAGAGCACCTGCAGGTCATCTGGACCAAAAAGCATCACTAAACCTATCTCAGAACTAAAGCATCATATAGAGAAGCAGATGCTAAGAAAGCTGTCAGAGCCTAGGAATTCCCAGAGTGCTCCAGAGTAACCCAGAATGCCTCAGAATTACAGGTCAAGTGACCTTTGTTGGAAATGCTCAGGTCCAGAAGTGTTTCAGATTTCATATTTTTTTCAGATTTTGGAAGAGCTGTATATACATAATGAAATATCTTGGGGATGGGACCCAGGTCTAAATATAAAACTCATTTATGTTTCATGAACACTTTCTACACCTAGCCTGAAGGTAAATTCATACACTATTTACATGTGCTAGTATTTTGACTGTGACCCGTCACAAGAGGTCAGGTGTGGGATTTTCCACTGTGGCATCATGTCAACACTCGGAAAGTATTCAGATTTTGGAGCATTTCCAATTTTTGGATTAGTATGCTGACCTTCTTCTGACCACAGATTATTTCTGTAGTACTAGTACCTACATTCGTAAGTACAACAAAGCTATCCCTGACATGTGACGTCTCCAGGCCCTGCTCCTCCCCTAAAGGGTTTCTTCTTCTGCCAAGCTCTTTGGGAGAGCCATTCACCAAGATTTATACTGCTCGTACATACCTTGAGTTAATAGTTCAAAAGTATAACTCTCCGCATCATCCTCATTCTGAACTATTATAGTGTAACGGCCACTATCTTCTTCCTTAGCTCGGATCAGCTTTAGTTTGCTCCGATACCTTTAAAAAAAATACAACACAAAACACTTTGTTTCAATTAGCAATGGCTAAATAAATTCCAAGTATTTAAAGAATGACAGTCTTCCACGTTTAATTTTATTTTTGTCAAAGAGTAAAACACACATTTTTTTTTCTTGTCTGTTATCATCTCTTTTCTGGAATTCTCAACACAGTTTCCAAACACCAAAGATCTGAATAATAGACACAATTCTTAACAACAGAAAACCAGACATTTTGAGATAAGCAAAGGTCATCTCCAAGAGCTATTAGTTCTAGTAAGGTCTCCCTTCTGAATGAGAATAAACTACCAGCTTTTCAGAAAGAAGATGGGGGGGGGGAGTAGGAAGAGGAGGAGGGGGAGGAGGAGGAGGAGAAGAGAGAGGGAGAGAGAGGAAGAAGGGAAAGAGGGGAAAAGAAAAAGGAAAACTCCTTGATTTTTTAACTTGTTTTAAAGAATACTTTCTTCCCCTTAATACATGTCATTAGATAGTTCAGCCAAAAAAGAAACACCATTTGAGGAAAAACCAGGATATACCCTCTATTTGTGATACGAAGAGGATTCCAGGACTCAACATTGTTACCTGCTTGTATTTGCTTAAAGAAACTGGAAAGTTTCATAAGAACCTAAAGAAACCAATCACAGTGTTTCCTTAGCTGGGTATGGTGGTTTGTGCCTGTAATCCCAGCAAATCAGAAAGCTGAGGCAGGAAGATCACAGCAACTTAGCAAGACCCTGTCTTACAAAAACAGAAGAAGAAAATAATATTGGGATATAGCTCATTGGAAGAGCATCCTCGGGTTCAATCCCAATACTTAAATAGTGTTTCTCTGTGGAGAGGAGGAGGTAACTGGACAGATGGAGACAGAAATAGAAAGAAGTTTTTATATAATGCACCCTCTTCATATGATTTTTTTATAAAATGTGGGATTCCATTACCAAAAGAAAACAAATTAGAAAAATACACTTCTTCATACTTTAATAAAGGAACATTTCCCCAAAAGATTTCCTATGTGTATTACACATATTTGGCTGTGTGTGTGTGTGTGTGTGTGTGTGTGTGTGTGTGTGTGTGTGAAAATATTTCCTCATTTAACTGTCCTTTATAAAACATCACAATATGCAAAAGTTACCACTTAGTTGCTCTTCTTCATGGTTCCTGTAACTCTTGCACATTATGATGTTTTATAAAGGTGAGAAGACTTTGGTGTTATTGAAATTCTCCATGTCTCAGTTTCCTTGTGTACAAAATTTGGTAATTGTGCACACAGCAGTCATTCTGAGGATTTGTTAAATGAGATTCTATGTGGGAAGTACTTCCTGGGCTCAGAAGCACTCTGCCAATGCTGGAGCAATAGGACCTGTGTAAAAGCCGCATGGGCGGATTTTTTCTCTGCTGCACCATATTGGATTTGCTTCAGCACTGGATTTCCTGAGAGCCCCCTTAAGCACACCCAGCTGCTAATCCAAGTGATTCTCTGTCCTTCATTGTCTACGTACATTCAGCCAAGGAAGCTGACCCACTGGGTCCAGTGGCTTTAAGCTCCATGAAGCAAAAAATACCATTCACCATATTCATTCTTGTGCTTCCTGGCCCACAATACGAACTGAAAAATAAAATTTATGCTGAAGGATTTTTGAATCACTGTATCAGGCAGCTTTCCAGAACCACTTAGTTGGCAGGACTGACTTGTCCCTGCTGTTGATTATAGCCTGTAGATGATGCTCAGACACTTGTCTGGAGTGTTGGGTGTGCTAAGATCACCCAATTCCTCTTTGGCCTCAACAGCCTCCTAGAAAGTTCCTTGTGGAAAACTGCCCACCTCATTGTGCACCTTCTTTTCATATCATCAAAAAAAAACCCTTCCAGATTCATTATTCCACTTTCTACTTCCATCATTGCTCTACAGAGGTCATAAAATTCCATTTTCTGTGAGGGAGGCAGCTCAGTGGTAGAGCACGTGCTTAGCATGCACAACGCCCTGGGCTTGATCCCCAGAACTGTAGGGAGAAAAGTTCCATTTTCTCAGATGTGACTTCTCAATTACACATAAAATTCAGTTCAGAAAGTAAAAAGCAAATCCTGGAGTTAACTGAATAGATGAGAAAGGTTCTGTTTTCCCTTTTCCTGCCAGCTTGAAATAAAGAAACGACTTTTGTCTCATGGAAATTTCCAAAAAGGACATTTGGCGGAATTGGCTGGCTCTTCAAGATGTGCCTTCTGACTTGTAGATTCAAATCATAACTTAAAATTTCAAGAGACCTCAAGATAGCATCTGATCCAATTCTTTGCATTAAAAGCATAAAGCATTATTAATCCCATATTACAGATGAGGAAACTGAGGCCAAGGGGTGAGCCATCTACCTCTCTCCTCAAAGGCAGAGATCTCCATGATATACCACATGTCTCTCTCCCGACCAGATTCAGCCAGGCTGTACTTTTAATTCCTGTGAAGGCTTTGAGAGTGGCAAATATGCCCCCAATCAAGCCACCGGGGCTTGTTTTATATAAACTTATGTGATAATTGCCTCACAAGTGGAATCATCCCACACAGCTACTTGTGCTATGATGACCATCAAGGAAAACATTCACTCCAAGTGCTTGCCATTTCAACATCTTTCCTCCACCCCTAGCTGGATCCAGTAAATTGTTTCACTGGGCCGGGCTCTTTAGTTCTTTCTTCTCATTTTATCAGTAAATACTCACCAATATACTGTTACCATATTGCAGTGTTATAATTACAGGGAGCTGATTTTGTGTCTTAACTCCCAATGCCATTTGTGCTAGACTGCTTTTTGGTCTGGGCCGTGGGACATGCCATGGCCTCAGTGCGTCTAGGGATACACGTTATGAAGGCAAAGTTGGGAAGGGGGTTCTGTACCTTATTTCCTGAATCTTTTCCACGTCAGTGGTGATCTCGGTGAGATTTTCGATCAGAGTCAGGTTGTCCTTCAGCCAAGATATCCTGGGAGGTGGGTAGGCCTGCACGTCCACCACAAAATGTCTGACTTCATGCAGGTTGACAGCTTCCAACTGGCCAAAGGTGGGTTTGATTTCAACAAACCCTTTCTCTGTACAGGGAAGAGTTTCTGGTAAATAATGATTACCGCATATGGATCCCAAGCAGCATGGACGACTGACATTTTAGAAAGCGGAAGGTACCATGGACAGAAATGGTGACTTTCTTCATTTCTTTGACCTCCTTGGTGGCCTGGCGGGCAGCACATTCATAATCTCCACTGTCTTTCACTGTAGCCTCGGGGACCGTCAATGTATACACCAATTTGATGGATGGGACTTTGATTTCTTCCAGCATCGTGACGCCTTTGCCTTTCTACAGAAGGGAAGAAAACTGACTTTTAAAATGCTCGCTCCTAGCCCAGCATGGTGGTGCACGCCTGTAATCCCAGCGGCTCAGGAGGCTGAGGCTGGAGGATCACAGGTTCAAAACCAGCCTCAGCCATAGTGAAGCATTTCTGTCTCTAAATAAAATATAAAATAGGGCTGGGGATGTGGCTCAGTGGTCAAGTGCTCCTGAGTTCAGTCCTTGGTACCAAAAAGAAAAAAAAAATGCTTATTTTTAAGAGAGAACCCCACTGGAAACCACGGGTTCTAGGTAATCAGGACGATTCAATACGGGTGCACCAGTTGTTACAGATGCACTACTTTGTGGGGGACATTGATACAGGGGAGGCTGTAAAAATGCACAGGAGTTACATCAGGAATCTCTCAATCTCGCTGTGAGCCTACAGGTGCCCTAGAATATAAAGACTACAAAACAAAACCTTTTAAAAAAAAAAAAAAAGCTCGTTCCTCCACTTTCCACCATCTTTCTGTCCCACCACAATGCTGCACATGGATGTCCTGGTTGTCACTCTCAAGAGCGTCGACAAGGCTGAAAAAGGAGGCAAGCGCCAGGTCTGTATCAGGCTGTGCTCCAAAGTCATGGTCCAGCTTTCAACTGTGGTGATCAAACATAGTTAGGTTGGTGAATTTGAAATCACTGATGATCACAAAGCTGGGAAAACTGTCAGTTTGGTTTCATTCTGTTAATGATCTCAGCTGGCATCATGGACCACGAACAAGCAAGCAAAAAAATATGCACGCAAACAAAGTGCCTCAAAGGACCCCCCACCACATACAAAAAAAAATGCTCCATAGAAAATCATGTTGTAAGCCAGGTGTGGTGGCACTCTCCTGTAATCTCTGTGACTCAGGAGGCTGAGACAGAAGGATCAAAAATTTGAGGCCAGCCTAAGCAACTTAGCAAGATCATGTCTCCAAATAAAATATAAAAAGGGCTGGAGACATAGTTCAGTGGTACAGCATTCCTGGGTTCGATCCCCAGTACTACAAAAATATATATATATGTGTTTTACAAAACAGTGCTTGGATTATATATTTGTGGGCTAAATGGCACATGTTTTGGTTGGGGGTGGGGGATCTACTTCCCATAAATGAAAAGAAGTTTCATGTTTATGTTTAAAGATTAAAAGTGACCCCAGAGTGAACAGAAAAAATAAACTGCTTCCTATTTCAGGGAAGATGTACACATATTGGACTATGAGCATCCCTTCAATACATGATTTACTAAGGCATAATCATAATGTGAGAACACCCGACTTCCAAACAGGTGTCCCAGAGAGGAGGGAAGAGCAGCAGGCAAAACAAGAGAGAAATGCATAGTAGGGAAAAGGCTGTGAACTGCCAAAAAGAGCAAGAAGCAGAAATTTGTAAATCAGGAGTGAAGGGAAAAAAAATATGTATACCTAGATATATATGTATGTGTGTGTGTGTGTGTGTGTGTGTGTGTGTGTGTGTTTTGTTGTCTGAGGCTCTTATCTGCAGTATTAAACACAGTCCATCATTTTATACATATATATATTTTTTTTAATTGTAGGTGGACAATACCCTTATTTATTTATTTTTATGTAGTGCTGAGGATCAAACCCAGTGCCTCCCGCGTGCGAGGAAAGTGCTCCACCACTGGGCTCCAACCCCAGCCCACAGTCCATCATTTCTGCAACTGGGCTTCTACACATAGTTCTCTTACACACTTATCACAGTGCATTAGAATGAATGAGACTGTACAAAGTCACAGTTAGATGGGAGAAATACGTTCTGGTTTTCTATTTCATAGAAAGGCAACCACAGGACAATAATAACACATATTTCAAAACAGCTAGAAGAAATGATTTTGAATGTTTTATCACAAAGAAACAATAAATGTTTGAGATAACAGATACACTAATTGCCCTGATTTGATCATCACACAAGGTATACATGTATCAACACATCACACTGCACCCCCTAAATATGTACAATGATGATGTGTTGATTACAACTAAAATAAAACAACAATAAAAAGAATGAATGAGACTCAACTCAACGAGTGAGTCTCCCGTGACCAAGAGGCAGCACAGTGGTCCCCTTCCTGTCTTTCATCTCCGCTTCTGTGCTGCCCTCCTCAGGGCAGGCCAGCTTCAGCACAGCGCTTAGGGTTTCATGACCATCACTAAATCTTTGTTGAATGATTACAGAGATGCCTGTTCACTGAAGGTAGGCCAGGCAGATAGGAGGCAGAACAGGAAGGCCCAGTGTCCTGGGTACCAACCAGCAAAAAAGGGAGAATGCACCAATTTTTTTTAAATGAGAAAAAATTGGGAAGTTATAATTACAACATCTTTTTTTAAAAAAAAAAGAGAAAGAAAGGAAGAAAGAAAGGAAGGAAGGAAGGAAGGAAGGAAGGAAGGAAGGAAGGAAGGAAGAAAGAAAGAAAGAAAAGAAGTAAGAAAGGGGGCAGGTAATCAATTATATCAGATACCTCAAACCCAAAGCATGAGAGCCAAGACAATGAGAATGAATGGCTTTCTTAGTAATTAGCAAATGTGAAAATACAGAGGGCCTGGCACAGTGGCACACACCAGTAATCCCAGCAGCTGAGGCAGGAGGATGGCAAGTTCAAAGCCAGCCTCAGTAGCTTAGAAAGGCCCTAAGCAACTAACTTAGCAAGGCCCTGTTTCTAATAAAATATACAAAAGAGCTGGGATGTGGCTCAGTGGTTAAGCACCCCTGGGTTCAATCCCTGGTACAAAAAAAAAAAAAAAAGCAAAGGGGTTGTTTGCTTTTCTAATTGTTTGGCTGTTTTCTTGTAGCCATAGAACCTTCCTATCTCTCTGACTTCTGAAGAAGAGGGCTCAGTGCAGAATCTTCATGCCTCCTGGGGATACCTACCACTTCTCCAGGGTAAGTCCACTGCAGGTCAACCACCTCATTGTTAAAGACAGCACAGGTGACCACGATTGTTTCTCCTGACTTATACACAGTTTTCAGAGCCTCCATTTCTAGATCCAGTTCTGATGTTGCTATGAAAATCAACAAATACAAAGACCTAAATATTCATAATATAGTAAGGGTCTTATAAAATTTAGGTTTGTTTGTTTGTTTGTTTAAGAAAACCCTAAAAAATAATTCACAGGTTTGATCAAGATAAAGATTGGAAAATCTCAGAACTTTGATTTTGAGTGGGTGTATACCATTGGACATGTAGTTATAATACTACAGAAATACAAGATAACAATAGTAAAAATAAATTACAACTGAATAGAACACCACAGTTGAACATTTTTACAATCGCCCTTACTGATGTATTCATTCATTTAATCCACCAATCCTTACTGACCAACACTGTTCTAGGTTCCTTTAAAACTGTTTTTCAATTGCCACATATTAATTATGAGCAACGGTACATTTGTTGTGGTGTATTTGTGCATACATAAAAACATAATTTGATCTCACTCCCCAATACCTCTCCCACCCCTTCCTTCATCCCTCCCCTCAATCCCTTCCCTCTACCTGGATAATAGTTTCCCTTCTAGTTTAATGCAGTCTCAGTCTCTCTCTCTCTCTCTTTCTCTCTCTCTCTCTCCCTCCCCCCACCCCCCCACACTTTCTCTCTCCTGCACCTCTCTCTCTCCTTTTTTTTCGTTCCAGATTCCACATGTGGGGAAAAAAATACATTTCTTTCTGAGTCTGACTATGTCATTCAAAATCCTGGTCTCCACTTCCATTTATTTTCCTGAAATGACATGACTTTGATCTTCTTTGTGGCTGTGTAAAACCCCACAGTGTATCTATACCACATTTTCTTTATCCCTGCATCTGCTGACAGACCCCTAGGCTGGTGCCATTACTTGGCTATTGTGAATTCTTCTAGGCACTTTACTTCTGTCCCATCCTTTCTTAGGGCATACCCTTGCCTATGTGTAGGGTGAATGCTCCAGAAACATCTACCGATCCCAACCCCCAATCTGCCTTAGACCATTCACACTAACCACTCGCATCAAAGGAATGAAGTCTGAAGTCTGAAGTCTACAATAGAGTCTTTTCTCATAACTAAAATCACTTAATTCTTAAATTACTAAAATTAATCCAGGCATCCAAGGCCCTGGGGTGTATGTTTGTTTTTAGGGTCTCTGTAGTCAAGAACATGAATCAAATAGTAAGAAGCTTATGCACAAAAAGAATTCCTTACAGTATTTTGAAGTCAGCTGATAAAACATAAACCTTTTATGAGTAGGCAAATTTTAGCCTTTAGTGATTTTAAGCTTAATGCTAAGCTTAAAACTTAAAATTAAAGTTATGGCCACTGCAATCAGCAGCATTGTATAGTAAAGGTGGGGTCCTAAATCCCCAAACCAGAATTCCAGTTCTCCATTACCAGGAAGTATGATTAAATCAAAAATCCCATAAGCATCTGATGAGTTTGCCTGTTGCTCTTATTGAAAGGAGGAAGAGAGTGCAAGTACCTTTCAAAGCATAAACGTTAAAGGGTATGGTCTGGAACTTCTTCCCTTTTACAGTGGCCTCACAGATGTAGGGCCCCACGCTGAAGGTCCCATTGAAGCCCTGTTTGCTGTCATAGGAGGCAGGCACCAGTCCCTCACTGTTGCGTAAGATCACAGGAGTCTCTGGATCTGTGGTGCGGCAGGGTATGATGGCAGAATCATCATCTTCCACGATGACTAAATAATCCGTCATCCCTAGAGGCACAAAGGCCACGTCCGGGTCTGTGGTTCAGAAAAGAAAGAAGAATCTATTAGGCATTAATTTCACTTTTTCACATATGTACAGGAAAAATTATTCCATTGGTGTTTTATTTTTTTTGTTTTGTTTTGCAATTCTGGGAACCCAGTAACACACATGCTAGGCAAACATTTTACCACTGAGTTGCATCCCCAGCCTGGCATTATTCTTATTAGGTTTGAATTTTACCTTTCTAAACATATCCAGAAGAATATCCCCACCAACACAAGTCACTGTGACAGCTGAAGGTAATTTTAAAAACTGTGAATAATATCAAACTGTCCGAACCCTAGTAAAAAAAAAATGCTGATGATATATAAAAATATTAGCCAGGAATATAAATCAAAATTTTTAAATGCAAAACAAAATAATACAGTTCAACTCTGTTCAGAACAGGAGAACATAGTCATAATTTTTATAATATGATATGCTTTTAAAAACCCATAATGCCTACAGCCAGTATTACTGAAGAGTAGTACAGAAATCTATCAAAAAAAAAAAAAAAAAACACTCAAGTAATAAAGTTCCTAGCTGGGGACGCAGCACAGTGGCAGAGCATGTGCTTAGCTTCCACAAGACCCTGGGTTTGATTCTCGCTGTCACCGAAAAAGAGAAAAGAAAAGAAAAAAAAGTACAATTCCAGGGCCTAAAATCTTCTCTTCCAAGAAGCAATGAGCTAAGCAACATGGCAAGAAGCACTGAGTCTCAAGCACCAGCTGCAGAAAGGGGCCCTGGCCCTCCCCAAGCACCAAGGAAAAGACCCCTGTGGGAAAGCCAAGCAGGGGCTACTTGGATGGGGTTTGTGGTGGGAGGGAACAAAAAAAATATATTTTTGGACAATTTTAGGTGGATCGACACTTTGCGACTCACCTTTAACAAACCTATGTTCCTAGTTCTCACTGTTTTCACAGCTGAGAGAACCACCCCCCATTCCCTACCCCAGCCCCTCCACCCCTAGCTTGGGGAATTCCAGTGCAGGAACCTAAGTGTGGCATCAGTGTCAAGTTGGAGTGACAGTTTTTTACTGTTAAGAAGGAAGTTTCATAGGGATCAGTGTCAGGAAGGAAGGGAAGAGGGTATGCATCCCTGGGCATGCCCACAGCGACAGGGGCCAGGAGGAAGATCAGATGAAAAACCGGAAAAAAGTTGGGTGCAGTGGTGCTTGGGAGGCTGAGGCAGGAGGGTTGATAGTTCAAAGCCAGCCTCAACAAAATCAAGGCAACTAAGTGAGACCCTGTCTCTAAATAAAATACAAAACAGGGCTGGGGATGTGGCTCAGTGGCTGAGTGCTCCTGGGTTCAATCCCTGGTACCAAAAAAAAAAAAAAAAAAAAAAACTGGAAAAGAAAGGCAGAAACAACTTGTAAGAAGAACCTCCTTACCTGACCCATCCCAAAACAAGAACAGCAAGAATTATAAACAGTTTAACGGTAGCCCTCTTTAATTTGCCCAACAAAATATCGAAATCCTATCACTCACATTTGTGTTTAGAGTTCCAAATGCTGGACCTTTGTCACCAAAGATTTCAGCAAACTAAGCTGCCAATTCACTTCAGATTAAAATATACACAGAACACAGGGCTGAGGATATAGCTTAGTTGGTAGAGTGTTTGCCTCATATGCACAAGGCCCTGGGTTCAATCCCCAACACCACAAAAAAAAAAAAAAAAAAATTACACTGGACACATCAGCTGGGACTTCGTTAAAATGCTCATCTTCCCTACCATGGTGCACCATATTTAAATAGCAGTAGGGTCCTTCTTTGAACAGCTGTCCTCCACAGAATGCAATATACAGAGAGACAGAGGACAGCAACAGAATCACAAAGGAGCATGCAGGGAGGGTCAGGTGGAAGGGAAACCAGAAGGCTTTGCAAGTTCACAGCTAAGCCTGGGTAGACGGGTGCTCTGCCAAAGCACCTCACACCCCTCCCTGTGACCAAGGGTACAGCATGGTCCAAGGCCTGGCCCAGAAGCCCATCGAAGCCTACAGCCACACTCCCCAGGGATGCTTCTTCCAATGAATGAGTGAAACAGGGGTCCTTAGGCTGGGGTCTCCCATACCTTCCTTGGCTAGCACAGCAGGCTAGGACCCAGCCACCCACAGAGTCACAGTGACCAGGCAGTCCGGTGGCTCTCCCAGCCGCTGCAGGATCCCTCCTGTTTCCTCTCCTAGGCCTTCTCCCTGACAACGCCCTCACCTGCTTAATCCCATTTTACTCCCATCTCGGCCTTTGCTTCTCGGAGGACACAGGATAATGTCGTTAGCATCACTAAATCCACTTAAAGTGATAGAAATGAGCATATTTCAGACTTTTTGCACAATGCCAATGAAGGACATGCCATAAGAAAGATGATTTTCAAAATTTAGTACAGCTCTGAAATGTCAACAAGGAATATTTCTTGATAATGACATTACAAATGATCTTCATTTAATTTTGCATGTTCCTTGGGGCACGATGATGCGCACCTGTAGTCCCAGCACTTGGGAGGCTGAGGTGAGAGGATCGCTAGAGCCCAGCAGTTCAAGACCGTCCTGAACAACACAGCAAAGACTCCTCCTAAAAATGAATATTTGGGGGGGAGGGGGGTACCAGGGATTGAACTCAGGGGCTCTTGACCCCCAGCCCTATTTTGTATTTTGTTTAGCGACAGGGTCTCACTGAGTTGCCTAGCACCTTGCTTTTGCTGAGACTGGTTTTGAACTCGCAATCCTCCTGCCTCAGCCTCCCGAGCCGCTGGGATTACAGGCATGCACCACCGCGCCTGGCTCAAGATGAATATTTCTTGATAATGATTTTACAAATAATCTTTTTTAAAAAATATTTATTTATTTGCTTTAGTTGTACACAATGCAATACATTTATGTTTATGTGGTGCTGAGGATCGAACCTGGGCCGCGCACGTGTTAGGGGAACGCTCTACCACTGAGCCACAACCCCAGCCCTACAAATAATCTTTATTATTTAATTTTGCATGTTCTCTATCTTTCAAATGTTCCCTAATAAATACTTAGTAATTTTACATTTTTTAAAAAAATCTCAGCACAGTTAGAAAGACCTTGAGTTTGATCGCCAGTACCCCCAACACACACGCACACACAGCAGTCATCTGAGAGACAGGCCTGGCAGCCCGTCCAGGGGAGCCTTCCAACTCACCTGGCACATAGATGTAAATGTGCCTGCCTTCAATCTCGCTTTCTTCTGTCTGAGTGTGGTTGTAATAGCAAGTGTACAAGCCAGTGTGGGCCGCCGAGGCACTGGCCACTTCCAGCACTGTCACAAAAAGGCCACTGTTGTTCTCTTCCTCTCTGATTTCCACATTGGGGTTCTCTTCTTCAGACATGGGGTACTGCCAGCTCACTTCACTCTCCCCAAAGCACCGCAGAGAAAAGGATGCATTCAGCGGCACAACCTTTTCATTCTCGTTTGGAAGGATGGAGGGTAATGAAAGCTGGCAGAGGATTAGGCCCGGCCCTGTAAAAGGAAACACGGCTCTGAATAGGGTGCAGCCAGAAAGGACGGTCTCACTCAGGGAACTGAGAGAAGCCACAGCAGCAGCCACACGAACAATGGCCATTTCTACGCAAAAATCCGTTAGCCTGGATGCTCATGAAAGACCACCATTATAACAGCCACTGCATCTGCTGAGAGCAGCAAGCGTTCCGAAGGCCTCAATAACCCCACCACAGCCCCCAGTGTCGCCCCTCCAGACACTCAGATGGATAGAGGACATCTGATTCCAATTCCATATTTCAGTCTCTTATGTGTGACCATAAAATATCCCAAGATGGCATGGGCTCAAGCACATAGGGTTTTTTGTTGTTGTTGTTGTTGTTGTTGTTGTTGTTGTTTGGTACCGGGGATTGAACTCAGGGGCACTCGACCACTGGGCCACATCCCCAGCCCTTTTTTGTATTTTATTAGAGACAGGGTCTCACTGAGTTGATAAATGCCTCGCCACTGCTGAGGCTGGCTTTGAACTCGCAATCCTCCTGCCTCAGCCTCCCAAGTGCTGGGATTACAGGCGTGCGCCACTGCTAACATATGGGTTCTTTATCTTGTACATTCCCTGAAGAAATTCCCCTTAGTTAAAAAAAAAAAAAAGGGAGGTGAGGGGGCTGGGGATGTAGCTCAGCAATAGAGCACTTGCCTAGGATGCATGAGGCCCTGGGTTCGATCCCCAGCACCACAATAAAAGTGGGGGATGAGAACAAGGACAGGGAAACAGACTGAATGAAGCACAGAACAGATCTGTGCTCAAGAATGACGCACCTCCCACTTCTTCCAGCCCTCTAATGCTGTCACCCTGTCATGACTTGAAGAAGCCAAAGCAGGGTGATGTAGATTAATTCACAAATAATAGATAAAGCCAAAGAGTGAAAACTCTAAGTTCATCTGAGGACCTCAAATTTCAGTCTCGCTCCCCTTGTCCATAAAACAGACAGAAGAGATTTTAACTAAATGAACAGCCCTCAAGATACCTGGGAGGCTAATGTGGGAATAATCCCATCCAACTCCAACAGGCCACCACTGTGTTTCCTGGGCTTGTTGGGATAGCAGTTGTCAAGGCAACTGGGCCACCCTGTAGGTGGGGCGCACTAAGTAGAGTTTAGAATTACTGAGTCTCTGGTCTTGCTCAATTCCGTGATGCCCATGTGGGTAAGACGAAAGACATGAGCTGGCTAACTCAACTCCTCAGACTAGAAAGGCTCTGGATTCAGGGAAACATCTGCAATGCATAAATACCTAGACGAAAACTAGGAACATCTGATAAATGATTCAGGAAATGGCACCTGGCATCCTCTTGATGAGAAAGAGTAATAAGATTCCTCCAGAGTTAAACACTCATCTATCAGTTAGATTTCTAGAGAAGGGCAGAGGTGACTTGGAGACTTCTAAGCACCATAAGCGTTCTTCATTAGGGCAAGTTGATTTGACAGGTATAATGGCCTGGGAAAGAACTTTCTATTCTTTATTTCCTTTGAATATGCTTGGATTTTTCTGATACACCTCTCCCAGAAGCCCAGAAGAAGGTAGCAGGCAAGATTGGACTATTATAACTAACACATCAATGCCAGGATGGGGTGTGTGTGTGTGTGTGTGTGTGTGTGTGTGTGTGTGTATTTCTCAAACCAGCACTAGAAATCTTTTTTAAGTGGAATTAATGCAAGGCAGCAAAAGGAACTGACAGTTGGTGATCATTCTAGATAATTTTCCATTTTCTTTTTTTTTTTTTTTTTTTGATACCAGGGATTGAACTCGGGGACACTCGACCACTGGGCCACATCCCCAGCCCTTTTTTGTATTTTATTAGAGACAGGGTCTCACTGAGTTGCTAAGTGCTTCACCATTGCTGAGGCTGGCTTTGAACTCGTGATCCTCCTGCCTCAGCCTCCTAAGGGCTGGGATTACAGGCGTGCGCCACCCACACCCGGCTTCCATTTGGTTTTTGCAATCTTGTGAACTACATGCTCAGAGTACACAGGAACAGGGCTTCCCAAGGACAGTGAGGCATACCTGTGAGAAGACAGCCGAAGACCAGAAAGGCCTGATGGGAAGTCCCCATAGCTCTGTAAAACTGCAAAAGTCAAAAGACAAACAGAAACAGCGTTAGCTAAATAGAAAACTACCCTTGAGACTAGTTCTCTTTATGCTTTGCACGATCAAAAATGTTAACTGCAGCACTTTAGCAAAATTTAAAAAAAAAAAAAAAAGTCCTCATTTAAGATTCACTGTAAGAGGTCTAAAAAGAAAGAATCAAATAGCCTGATAGGACTCTAAGATCACGACAGGATCTGAAGCCGAAACACCGTTTGGTTTGCCTGTGGCTTTCAGAATTCCAAGAAGTCCTGATTTATTGTCTTGGAGAATACAGGAGAACCGTTCTTTAGACCATTTAAATTAAGAATGCAAAAATAAAGAAATAAACGTTAATAGATTTTTTTTTTTTTCTCAGCTCCTGAACTAGAGCAGTTCTTTCTCCGTCTGGGTTGTCCCTTGCTCCGTGTTACAATTCATCAAAATTCTCATCCTCTACAACTTTCAGAAAGAGTTGCATGGGCTGGAACAACTTTTCCTATGAAAGTATCTTTCTGCTCTAGAGTTTGAGAAGGTCCCACTCATGGATGTCACTTACTGGACACTTACAAGGCATCTGGAGCAACATCCCAGGCCCAGCCTGGCTCTGGGTCAGCCCAGCTGGATTCACAGCAGGGCTAAGCAAGGCATGGGACACCGGGCACAGCTTGAATGAGGACACGGGAGAGGACGGTGCCTGAGCTCCTGTTTTGGACTCGTGGAAACCATCGTTCACTTTCACATTAGAGAAACAGCACCTGCAGAGACCTGATTTCTCACAACATAATTTGGGGAGTGGAGAAGTGGAAAAAGAGATTTGAGACAGAACATCCACAAGACACAAACAGGTCAAGCAGCGGGCAAGAAGAAAAGAAGAGAGGGAAACAAAAATTCAGGAGGAAAAAGAAATCCAACTGGGCACCAGGACACATGCCTGCAATCCCAGCAACTCAGGAGGCTGGGGGCAGGAGGATTGCAAGTTCGAGGCCAGCCTCCGCAACTTATTGAGACCCTCAGCAACACAGCAAGACCCTGTCTCAAAATAAAAAGGGTTGAGCTGGGGCTAGGGCTCAGTGGCGGAGCACCTGCCTCCCACATGTGAGGCACTGGGTTTGATCCTCAGCACCACGTGAAAATAAATAAACAAAATAAAGGTATTGTGTCCCTGTATAACTAAAAATATATATACATATATATTTAAAGATAAATAAATAAAAGGGCTGGGGATGTAGCTCAGAGGTAAAGCACCTCTGAGTTCAATCCCCAGTACCACTAAAAAGAGGAGCCCATGTCACCCTATGGAAAAGCCACGGACTGGTGTATTCTGCAGCTCCCTGAAAAGACCCCTTTTGTCTTTTCCTTCTCGTATACTCCTCCACTCACTTTAATCCCTCCTTCACCTCCAGGTGATCAAGCCTTCTTGCTGAAGTCAATGAAAAGGAGTTCTGAGTGGGCTTGCAGGTACTGGGGCGCTAAGCACCCACTCACACTCCCAGGGCCTGAGCAGGAAAGAAAGCGTTAAGATAACCATAGTGGGGCTCCCAGTGCACCCCAGCTCATGCAATAGAGCGAGCTAAGGGGACTTGGTTTGTTCCACCACTGACTGGAAACTAAGATGTGTGCACGTGATCCTGAGTATGCTGTCTAAAAGCCCGGGGAGTGTGGGGGTCAACATACGTCTTGCTTAGCCCTAGCTGTTTTTTGGTTGTTTGTTTTAGTTGAAGAGGATCCAGTCAATAATGACCTAAATGTAGGTTTTGGTGGTGCCCGGTCATGTGTTTTGGCTTGACAGAGGCCTAGTTGCAGAGATTCGAGTTCTGCTTCACTGAATTCTATTAGGAAAATGGAGGAGGAAGGACAGCTGAAAGATGGAATGCTGGAGGTGGGAGAGTTGGAAAGGAAAAAATAAGAGAACGAGAAATCTTTATTTACTAAGCCAAAATTTTTATGTGAATTCCATGTTTGGTTAGAATAACTCTGTGACAGCCGAGTCCAAGAAGTGGCAGTTGAGGCCCAGGGAGGTTTAGCAAATGACCCAAAGACACACAGCTGGTGGCAGAGCCAGGATTGTAACAGGGTCTGCGAGATGCAAAAGCTCTGCTCTCTCCATTCCACCCTGAGGTCTCTCACAAGGGAAAGTCAGCATCCTGTCCCCCTTATACTCCCACTATTTCCTAATGCAAATGCTCACCACAGTGGGAGAAATAATTGCAGTGATGTGAACCCAAGTGCAGTCAGTTCACAGGATGCTCGCTGGCTGACGGCTTCTGAGGATCTTGGCAGGTACTGGGAGATACAGGGTTTCCCCATTGCTGCGGTGGCAGGCACAGGGGACCTCAGAGCCAGGCTGGCCGCCTGACTTACCACAATTAGCAGTAATGGCCTGTGTGTTTGTACATACAGATATCAGCCTCCCACTGACAACCCTCTTAGCAAACTTCAAAGTGGCTTCCAGCGCCAGCTTGATGTCTTGGGTTTTATCACATTTATATCCGGTATTTCTTCAGCCAGGCTTGCTGGCAATGTATCTTTCAAGCATTGGCGAGCTTAGGAGAGGGACTCACTGCTTTTACAGAGCAGGCATTTCACCCTGGCCAGGCCCCACCAGATTTCCTTCTGTGTGTCCAGATAGGGTGGACCTGCTGCCAGGGAGGATTAGTTACTGACATACAAAGTGGGCAATGAAAACAGGGCCCCCTGCAGAGCGATAATGACGCCAATACTGAGCATCAACATGCGTTTGCTTAAGATCTCAAATTCCCAGCTCAGATAACACCAGTTCCCTGGCTAGAAATCCAGGCATGTTTGTGAAATTTCATGTCATTACTCATCGGTAACTGGGACCATGCACTCGTGAATGATTACTGAGTGTCTGCCCCACAGGGAGGTGACGGGAAAGATGGAGGTTCCCCACACCTACCGGCCCTGTGGGAGTGAGTCTTGCTCTTCCTGGTGCTTTTCTACTCTAGGAGGAAATGTTCATCCTTAGTCACTCCTATCCTGAACATCATCCACAAGTCAGGTGTGCAAATACAAGTAACCGAGGTTACAAATTCTGAGGCACCGTAAGAGTCAGTGGCATTAAACACTTTGCAGGGAGAAACGGCAGACTTCATTCAAATCATTTTTCTTTTCAGTGGTTGGTAGAACTTTATTTTTATTTATTTATATGTGGTGCTGAGAATCGAACCCAGTGCCTCACACATGCTAGGCAAGCGCTCCACCTCTGAGCTACAACCCCAGCCCCTCAAATCATTTTATTAATCATTAATTATTTCTCTCACGCCAACTCTATGCTGGACTTCAATCTCAATCCTCCATATTCACAGCTCAAAAGGCATTTTCTACAAGTTAAGAGAAACAAGCTGGGAAAAGAGATTTGTGCCACTTTTGCTCTCAAGCAGGTAACATGGTTTTTCGCTCCTTCTCTCAGAAGACACAACGCAAATCACATTGGACTAGGTTCTGTTCCCAAATATGATACTTTGTCCATCTCTCTGAACCTCAGTCTCTTCTTCTATAAATTGGGACTAATAATACCTGACTTGCTAGCCCTTCAACATTATGCAGGATTCACTTATATAGTTGAATACAAAGGGCTCTAGTTTTCATATTGATTCTTTTTCTACAGACTCCTAAGATGTACTATATGAGAACAACATCAGAGGTGGCTACTTCCAGACTTGTCCTGTATCACTGGGGAAGTGGATCTGAACTCTGAATTCATCCCAGGCCAGCGGTCCACTCCCCCGTGCTAGCCACCTCCAGCCTGGGGTAGCTGTGAAGAATATTAGACGATGCACCAATATAAACAGTCACACAAACAGAGAAACAAATCTGATTGCAGCTACATGCTTTCTCTTTAACCATGTACCATCATCTCGTTCCCTGCAATCAGAAGTGAAGAGCCACTGAAAATGGACTTCCATGGAAGACAACCACGCTGAGAGTGAAGAGGAAGAAAGCAATGCAAGGGCCCTGTGTCCAAAACACCACGTCATTCCTCACATCAAATCACAGCCAGCTCCTCCATCACCACCAGCACAACACGTCCCACCGCAGGACCATTGAATATTGAATTTCACTCCACCCTGGCATGATTAAAGACCACAAGAGACACTCTCACGGCCCCAAAGCCACTCATGACCTCAAAATTCAGATTTCCGAGGTTCAGTTAATTTCGGCTCTCCTAAGGTAATTCTAACTGTGAAAATTACACATCTTACTTGTTCTCGGCAAAGTTCTACTCAGTCTCATAACTTCAGCCCCGGCAACCCAAATTCAGGTCTACTCAGTGGCCACTTCTGTTTTCCAGTGAAGACTATGTTTCCCAGGATCTGCTCCCCACCAGAATCTTGTTGTTTTGATCTTCCTGGAGCTCCATTAGGCATTCCAATGATGGGTGGGAGCTGGAGTATTTTTACACAGGAGCATTTCATGGGACAATTGGAGTTCATAAATCTTCTGCTTCCATGAACCAGATACTTAACCATGGGAGAAATGACACTTTCTTTTAATTGTCACTAAACTGATGGGACTCCTAATGAGACAACCTTATTGAGCACTTAACTTGAGGTCACCAAATCCCCCAAACTAGGTCTCCTTGCTTATAACAGGAACGCAAATGCTGCCTACCTCCTCACAGTTCTACTCTGATCATGAGATGTGGAAGGTAAAGCCTTTGTTCATTTGTAAATGAAAAACGATTAACAATCCCGGCTGAGGGCTGGGGGTGTAACTCCGTGGTAGAGCATTTTCCTAGCATGCCTGAAGCCCTGGGTTCCATCCCTAGCACAAGAAAAAAAAAAGGCAGAAAACTACATAAATGTCCACAAAACGAATGTCCATCAATGTTTCTCGCAGCTGAGTTCTCCTGAATGGCGAAAAACGCTTCTTCCTTCTTGCTTGGAATCTCCTTGAAGCCTACTCTGAGGGTCATGGCAGTTCTTCAGAACGGCCAGAAGATGGCAGTGTTGGTCCAAGGACGTGCATCCCTGGGTTCCCTGATACACAGACGTCACTGAAAAGAATTCTGAGCTAAAATTCCCCAAATCTTAACTTACAATCTTCCTTTCTTAGGCTGTACGTTTAGGTTTCGTGGTGACCTCTGCTGAAAGCCTTGGATAGAAAGCAAATATAGCAAAACTGCTGTCGAAAATGCCTGAATCCCCTCCGGGCCCCAGGAGAGAGGCGAGAGGCTGGCACCAGCACCATATCTCTTAAGAGCAGTGCGCCAGGCAACCTGGCCTCGGCAGCCGGAAAGAGGACGCTGCTCTGCCGGACAGCAAAAATTCAGCAGGACCTGTCACTCAGGTATTGTGGAGCCCAGGCTCTCACCACTTCGCGTTTCAGTCCGTCTGAGCAGGGAGACCACCTGGGCCGAGCCGAGGGGGGCCGCGATACAGGTCCCCAGCCGCGCTGCCCAATCTGTTCGCATGCCATTTTCATCCCTCATAAACCCGCCCGGCAGGGACCGCGCATCCCGGCTGATTGGAAACGACCTTTCCGTTGCACAATAACGCAGGATCGTAAAACAAACAAACAGCAACAGGCCGCTGTCGCGGCAGGGCAACTTGTGCCAGTCTGGAACGCAGAAGTTGGCAACTGTCCCCCAAGAGCGCGTGGGACTCCGGTCCCCCGCAGACTGAGTTATAATTGACACCCCAGTTCTCCAACCCAAACCCGGGACCTTAGCCCCCTTTCACCCACACAGCGCCCCCTGGTACCAGTAGTGCTTGCCGGGAGTTATCTGAGGCCTCCAGAAGCGGTAAGGTGACCCTGATGGTCCTAACTTCTAGGGGCCCGGGCTCCCAGCTGGGTTCCGCAACCGCGGCGCGGAACGCCCGGGTTAGCGGACGCGGGGAGCACCCCTGGGCCCGCTAGGGGGCGCGGCAGCGCCGCGGATCTTACCCGGTGGCTCGCTCCGCAGCCCGCAGCTCAGACTCCAGGTCCCAGGCAGCGCAGCCGGGACCGCGACTTGCAAACCTTCCCTCTGAGGTTCCGCACCGGCAACGTTTGGCTCGCAACACCGCCACACCCACACCTTCGCGGCGTGGGCCGCTCCACCCTCGGTCTCCTCCACGCTCTTGGGGAGCTCGGTCGCCCACTATATTGGTGGTGACGCCGGTCCGCTCCGGGGTCCCACTCCCCTAGTCGCCGCGCTCCCCGCCACAGAGCTGAAGATGCCGCCACACCCCAGGCACGACGCTCCGTGTTTGCATTGTTTTCGACTGAGACCTGAGAGGGGGCCGGGCGGGGTAGAGGGAGAGGGGCTGGGCGGGGTGGAGGGAGAGGGGCCGAGGGGTTTAGGGTTACAAGCGTGCACCAGCGCCTCCTGTGGGCCAGAGAGCCACACAGCCGCGGGCTGCGGTAAGAGGGTAAGACCAAAGCGAGGGGAGCCTGAGCCCCCTCAGCTTTTAAGAAATTGGCCTTCTTCGGTACCCACCTTGCCCGACTCTCGCCGTAGCAGCTACCGCCCCCAGCACACCCTCGTCCGCTGGCACCTCTCGCTCCCCTTTCTCCGGGGAGGGAGAACTGAAGCAGAAGGCAGGGAAGGAGGCGACGCAAGTCTGAGGTTCCCTTTTATCCCCTCCCACCATCCACTTTCCCAGCCCCAGCCCCGGTTCGCCGTTCAGTTTAAAACAAAAGGAAATGCCGCCGAGCCACTTCAGCAAAAGGCAAGCACCGGCAGGACTGCAGTGAAGTCGGGAAAAGCAATCTGTCCCTGCCCCTGCATCCCGCGCTGGGCGCGATCCCGCAAGATTCCTTTCGCCCCTCTTCCCCAAGGCTGAAGCTGCAGGCAGACCCCGCGTACTGGACGCCAGGGACATTTAAAGCCGCACCTTTTGGTCACTTATTCAGTTCTTTTGCTCCTTCCGCCCAAATTGTCACTTTTCCACTAACAGTGTGTAACCTGGTCCCAGCTCCCAGAAAGCCAGAAGGAGTCCCACCCATCGAGGTCCACAGGAAGACGCTGGCCACCACGTCCCCAGGACGCGCGCCGCCCACGGCCTGTCCCCAGGAGGCACAAAACGGGCCCGCCTCGGCGCCAGACGCGTTTTCAGCTGCAAAGCCCAGCCCGTTGCCCCTCCCCTTGCATCCCTCCCCTGTCTGTGCCCCGGGAGGAAAGCAGCCCCGGCCGAGAGCTGGGCGCCCGGGCTCTGTTTCAAGTCCCTGGCGATCTAAGAACTGGATCAAGATCGCGGGGCACACGGGACCATCAACGACTCACTCCTGGCCCCTCCCTCTCCTCTGGCGCCCACTCCCTCTCTCGAGCAAGGTCCAGCTGTACTTGGGTGAATCCAAAAGCAGGACTATGGAAGAGCTCTGAAGCAGGGACTGACCAGGGCGTCAAAGTAGGACAGGACCGGTCCCCGTCTGTCTGGGAGTTAAAAAAGGGCACCTCTTCAAGAGGACTGTAGAAAGGAAGAGGCCGCGGACGGGGAGGAGGTGCAACGCCAGGGTCCAGGTCGGCCGATGGAGAGCGGGGTTATGTAAAAACCAGAGCCAGCGCGGCCGCCGGTGAGGTCCGCAAGCTCGGGGGCGCCCCTCCCTCTCCTCCCGCGGCCCAGGACCTCGGAGGGCTGTGGGTTGTTAGATATGTCGTGCCCCGTTTGCCTTCAGACTCCATAAAGCTTCCTAGTTCTGATGGGGAGCGATCGAGGCGAGACGAGTGGGTCCAAAACATTGAGCAATACGGACTTGGAGCCAAAAAGCCATTTCCCACACCGCCCAGTCCGGGGCTTTTCCAGGCAGTGCGGCCCCGCGCAGAGCGGCCCAGACGTGATAGGGACCATCCACGTTCCCTCCCAGCCAGTGTTTTCCTCCCACCCTCGTAGATGGACTCAATGGCAAGTTCTTCCGGGCAGTTTCCGCACATTCCTAGGTCTTAGCCAGGGCTGGGGGAGTCTAGTGCAGGACGGGCGCCCTGGCTTCGAAAGAGACCTACAGTAGACAGAGTGCCCAACACTTCCTTTCCGACTAAGGCGCGACGCCAGGGCATTGGCACTCCGCACACCTAGCCGGGCCGTCCAGACACCATCCGGCAGCATGCTTGGTTCGGGGCACTCTCCCTTTTGTCGTGAGCTGGTCAACACCCTTTCCGAACAGACCACCGATCCCAAGAATTTCAAAGCAAAGTGAACGTGGCCCACTCCCCTGGCGCTGCCCAGAGGAGTTAATCTCACGTGTAAAAACTGAAGGAGAGATGCGCTTAGCAGGGTCGGAAGCCCGCAGGGAGGCCGCCTCTGGGAAAGAAATACAGAGAGGGACTATTGGTGAGGATGAGCTGCGCCGGGTGAGCGCGGGCGGCCAGTGCCACGCATCCCAGCGCGGAGAGAAGCACCAAGGGGAGACAGCGTCCCCGACTGGGGTGCCCACAGGATAGGTGAGGACGGTTGGCCTCTCACCTGTCTTACCAGCAGCCAACTTTGTCCGTTTCGAGTCGTTTCAAACTTCCTCACAAGAAGGTCAGCACTCTGGGGTAAGTTTGCACTCTTCTGCTTGCGGCCAGGACTGAGCAGAAAACGAGCACCAGGCTTTGCAGAAACGGTTCCACTGAGTAGGAGGCGAGTAGCGACCAGTGGGGGGTGGGGACCACCGTGCACAATGAGGGCCCCTTGGAGTGCAGCTCGAAATTCCTTAAATCCCAGTTGCTGGAATGCGAGGCAACGACGACTTTTTCACTCGAGGCCAAATGTGTTTGTCATTACTCCAGACCGTTCGCCCGCGCCGCCGCCGCTGTCGCCCCCGCCAGAGGCACTCAATCCGAGCGCACTGCGGGGCTGGTGCCGGCTGTTTCTCACACCTCACTGACCCAGCAGATCGCTCCGGAGCTCCCCAAACCCTCGCCCAGGCCGGTTCTCTGCTGGTCCTGCCTCCACCGCAGCGCTGAGTCTGGCCCTGGCTCGCACCAGGCGCAGCGCCGTCCAGTAATTACGCGCGGTTGGCTGGCGCCATGTGCACCCGGCAGGCACCCGAGGTCCGGCCTCCTCCAGGCGAGCCCTTCACACCTCCCCCGCCTCAGAACCCTTTCCCGCGCCCCGTTCGGCGCCCTTCTCTCCCCACCTCTCTGGGTCCCCCAGCCGCGCTCCACACCACTGGCTGCTGCAATATCCCGCCAAACCGCGAACGAGGAATGAAAATACTCATTAAAAACCTGTCGCCTTCCAGGACCCACTGCCAAGAACAGGGCAAACACCTCTGCCTCCACCCCCAGCGTTACTTGGTGTTCGTCCCAGTATCCACGAATACCACCCCCACCTCTAAAAGAAACCTCAAAAATGTAAGCCTAAATAATTTCTTTGGGAGGCCATAGGGTTGTTAGAAAAACACTGGTTTTAAAAATAGGTCTGGAAAATGTTGTTGTTGTTGTTTAATTTCAGACTTCCTAACACTATGGTTATACCCCCCAACCCCGTGAAGTTTATTCAGAATAAATTACTCTCTGGATACATAACTGAAATTCAGCTCAATTTTTCTTCTTCTTTTTTCTCCTCGACCCAAGTTTGAAGTTAACTTCGCTTCTTCCAGAGCCAGAGTCTGATCAGGGACTAACCTTAGAAACAAAATCATTTTTTCCTTTCCCTTACCTTCTCCTCTTATGTCAATCCGAAATGGAAATCCTATACATGGAGTAAAAAGTACGTCCACGGCCTCCAATCCTCTCCTTCAGTCCCCTCCTCTGTTTCTCTCCTTCTAGTTCCAACTGTAATGGGCTCAAAAACCGCGTTTTGTAATTGATTCAATGTTATAGTCCATCCTTCTAAAACTAATCATTTGCTCTAAGTAAATAGCTGTCAGGAAATGAACCCCCCCCCCTTGGCCTCTTCAAAATAAAAGTTACCCTAGAACTCCCTGCACTCGGAATCTTCCAGTCTCCAGATTGCGCCTTTGCTTTTGCTCTTACGCAATCAGGGGGTCCGGTCCCAACCCCCAGACTTCAACAACAACTGGTTGGGGGGGGCGGTTGGGAGGGGGGGTGGGCGGGGAACAGACCAGATGGGGTGGGGGTGGTTGAAAAGGGAGGTGTTGATGCTCTGCCGGGAAAGGGGTTTCGTGGAACTACAAACAAACCATGATTTCCAGAGTTTGCCTCTCAATTGGGGGGATATTTTCCTAAGATGCTATAGTTGTGCATTCTTTTTGAAAAGAAGAAAAACATCACGTAAAATTGCAGTTAATGCCCAGAAAGAATACAATCTGGACTTGAGAAATGTCCCTCTGTAGCAACCCCTGGCCCAACCAGAAATAGGGCCCTGGAGCGAAATCTCTAAGCGGTTGCGTCGTTTTGAACTAGGATCTTGGTGGGGGGGGGGGGGGGTCACCGTGTAGTTGTTAATCCTTTAATGGGATTAGGCAAACTGTTGAGTCCAATATGATGATGACCGATTTTTGAAAGACTGGATGGAGTCGGAGATAGGGTACAAATAGCAGAGAGTCTGCGTAAATTGGGAACGTTCTCTCGCAGAACGACCTTTACTCCTTGGGAGCCACTTATCTTGTTGTGCCTTTGTTGTGGGGATTATCTGGGAGAGGTTGTCCTAGCTTCTATCTCTCAATACCAAAAAGCTCATGCTTTGGTGTTTTGAGGATGGTCTACAACAAGCCTGCCACCTCCGCATCCCGGGGAAGGGTGCATTTTGACTCTCCTTGAATTCCCTCCTACCGAAGGGGTCAGACGCTAGAGTTGAGCCTCTAACCCGGCGCCCTAGCCCAGAAGACTGTACTGGAAAAGCACAATCCTTCCTGCGAGGGAAAGGGGGCGCTGATGCTCCAAGAACCAGACTTGCGCGGAGTGGGACAGCCAGCGAGGGGGGGGGAAGGGAGCCCATTAACCTCGCGCGCTCGCATTTTGAATTATCTTGCTTGGGAGAGGTGGGGGAGTCATCCTTTATCCTCCTCTCCCACCCACCATCCACTACACACACCCTCTCCAATGGACAGAGCGACCTGGTTCAGACTGGCACGTCGAATAGCCAACATCTCTGCCTCACCAGGAGGGTGAACACAGTGTAGCGGGCAGAGGAGGGTCTTAGAAAAGCATTCCAAAGAGCGCGGAGCTGTGCCTAACTGGGACAGGATTGTGGGGTGTCAGACTCGGGGTGAGGGGTGATTCCTAGGGCGGAGCTGGGGGCTTCATTCCCCCGGTCTCTTCTGCACGCCCTTCTCGTGCATCTTCAGCTCGAGTGACTGCACCGCTCGCTATTACTTCCACATGTTCCTTCAGGAAATCATTGAAGGCAAATGTATGAACAGCCCCTTGTTCTGAATGCTAGCAGAATACCGTAATGTTTGTAGATAACGAACGGGGACTAACGACCCCCTCAAAAAAATCAGAGTGCGAAGTAAAAGAGGAAAGCCGGTACCGGCATTCATGCTATTATTAAATATAAGTTGAGGTCTGAGTTTTTATAACTGGTACCCAAAAGGGAAAGAGGCGCTGCAAGGAGCCTGCCCAGGAGGGTCCCCTTTGCGACGCCGTTATCGCCAGCTTGTTCTCCAGCACGCAGGGGCCCAGCGTTCCCTGCTCTCAAATGGTAACTTCACAGTTCATTTTAGAGCCTTTTAAAGGGGCCCAAAAAGCGGTCTAGGCGGGGGTGTCTCTGAGCAGAAACTCCTCAGGAGTTTAAAGCAGAGAGAAAAGGATGAGCGAGCGAGCACCCAGTTGTCCTTCTGGTAGTAATTACCTGCCTAATTTGAATGATGCCTTTGTTATGATCATTAACAAACATTTGCTAAAGGTTTCCATGTGTGACATTCTCAAAGGTTTAAAGGCCTGGGGAGCTGACTCCCGGGATAGCGACCCGGTGGGGGGTGGCGCAGGGAAGCAAATGGTTGGGGGAAGATTTCGTCGAGGCTGGATCGAGCAAAAATGAAGAGAGGTCAACATCTGCCTCCCTTGCAAAAGCAAAATAAACCCAGTGGTCAGGAGCAACCTCCGGGCAGGAGGCCCTCGAACTGAGGCGGGTGGTTTCTTAAACCCAGTCCTGCCCCTGCAGCCCCCGCCCTTCCCACTGCTCATAGGCGGGTTTGAATCGTGTTTTCCGCCCTCCACGGTCCGCGGGGCTCCTGGAGAGGTCGGGTCTGCTCCCGTCAGTCAGGCCGGGGCGTCGGGGGGAGGTGGGGCGAGTCCAGCCGCGTTCTTCCCGTGTTGTTCTAAGATCCTTCCAGATTGCTCCCTCGACGCCCGGGGTCCTGGGTGGTCTCGGAGGCGCAGTAGGCAAGAAGCACTGCCTGGCCAAGGCTGGCAGCAGAGTCCTTTCTCTCCTTCCCGGGTGTCTGCCCGGGAGATGCTGCGGGGACCGGGTCCTGCTGGGATCCTGAAGGACCGGCCTTCGCCAGCCTAGGCTGTGTGCGGAAATCCCAACACGCACCCGGACTGTGATTTTCAACCTCTTAGGTTTTGTTTTTTGTATCCTCCCACCCCCACCCCAGGGGTTAAAAGTGAAGGTTTTCTCTCAAAATCCGGAGTCCAGACGGCTGAGAGCGCAGGGGAAGGAGGCCCAACTTCCAAGCTGATCTGAGCCGGGAAGTTTGGGGAAAGGCATGCGGAGCGCGGCGATGCTGGCCCTGCCTTTTCGCCTCAGGGACCGCGGGCGACCAGAACCTGGGTGCAAGGGTATAAAGAGGTGCCGTGATGAACTAACCTTCGAAAAGAGAGTCCCGTAAACTTTTTTCAACCAGACCAAAATGGTCACTGTTTGCGGAGGCACGGTGGCCGGGATGGGGGCTTGCCCTGCCCAGCCCTGTGTTCCCAGCTCCATCGACCCAATGCCTGGCTAAGAGCGACTGCAGCTCGCGGCGCCACACGTTTGCCTTTCGTGGGCGTTTCCCTCTGAGTTGGCTTTTTAGGGCTTCTCCTCTGCTCCCCAGCTCCACCCGGCCCCACACACTACTTTCCTCGGACTTTAAGCAAAACGTTCTTTTGCTTAAGACTTAGGACGTAATTGGAACCAAAGCCGCTGTGAAAATCACATTTAAACAAATTTGCGAATTTCTTTTCAAATGCAGTTGATGGGCTGGGGCCAGGGTGTTTCTGGCCTCTTGAACGTGAAGGGCCGTTTGGTGGTTTGCAAAAGAAAACTGCACTGACGGCCCTTTCTCCCACCCCCTTTAACTCTGGTCTGCGTATGGAAGCTCTCCCTCCCTGGGGCCAGCAAAAGGTCCTTCTCGGGGAAGGCTCGGCTGAGGTCGCGGATGCGGCTCACAGATGTGGGGTCCCGGAGAGGGAAGAGGACTCAGCGCTTGCCTCGGGTCTGCCCCCTGCGGAGGCTCGGAAGCTAGCCCCTGGAGTCTCTTTGCACGCTACGACTGAGAGCGGTCCAAGTCTTGGAAAAAGAGGAGTTCTCCTGAAGGTTCCAACAGGCCTGTGTAATTTGGTTGGCAATGACCCTCTCTCCAGGACCCCTGGCCCACCTCTTCCGTGGTCGCTGGCTCAGTCCAAGATGCAGCGTCTCCTCTGTGTTCTCTGGAACTCTCCAGAGATTTGCAGAAAGCAGCTCCCTGTAGATGATTCCTAACACACAGCCTGTATAAATGGCCCTGAGAACCAGGGCTTGCTGAATGGTCCAGTCTAGCTAAGATGGGCCATACATTCCTCAGAGCTGGGACAGATGTGGCAGGACCGGTCTTCCGTGGATCTGGCTTTTGGCTACCCTTTACCTTGGGAGAGAGACCGGGCTTCCTGTTATCTAGGGATGTTGTTGTCCTCCTACTTCCCTCTCCCCTTTAGGCCTTACGTTTTAGTTACTTTTAATTTGAAAAACCGTGTGAGGGGTGGGGGAGGGAGTGAGGAGGTTGGGAGGTCTGCTCTTTATTAGGGGCCTCAGCCATCCAGCTTTCCAACACACAGCTGTGGCTTGGGAGGGGAAGGAGGGGAAGGAGGGCTGGCTCTGTTTAGACCAGTCTGACTGAAGAAAGGCCTTGTCCTCTGCAAGTCCCGCAGTACAACAGAGCCCTGTGAATTAAAAAAAAAGATGAAGAAGAAGGAAAACACCTTCCGCGTGGAGACATTATGAAAACCAATGGCTCTTCCTTTGCTCATCCATTAAATGGGGATAATCACGCACAATCCGTGTGGTTGTCTTAGGAATTAAATAAATATCCAAAATAAATAATGTGGCTTTTATTCAAACTTACATACTATAATTCAATACAGTAGATACGAACTGAGCCTATGATACCCAAGGTTCTGGACCAAGGATATAGCTCTGCCTTCTTAGGTTAATCGAGGAATCAAACATGGAGTTGCACTGTAGTACCATAGCAGTATTAAATAGAGTGGTGTCAGAGGAGGAGAGGAAGCCCATTAGAGTGATAGGAGACTGCTTCTTAGAAGAAAGGGACATTCTTTCTTCGTGCACCACCTTGCCTGGCTCTTTCTGAGAACCTAAGGATCCAGCTGGGGAGGAATCTCATGTGCATGGGCTTGCAGGTGAGAGAGAACATGAGGTCAGCAGAAGTAAAAGAGGTTTAGAATGACTGGAATTCTTGATGGCTCCAGATGGGAAGGAGGCCAGATGGTGGAGGTCTTCTAGGCCATGCAAGAGTCTGTGTGTAATTCTATGGAAGAACCAGAATTGATTTAGGGAGGCTCAGGACAGGAGCAAAGTTGAATTTCAGGCAAGATGCATCTGGATGATCCCAGGAGGCAGGGAGGCTACTGCTGCAGCCTCCCCAAGGAGAAGTTTCCTTAGCCCCTAGGTGGTGGCTGGGTTTTGGAGAGAGTGAAAAGTGATCATACAGAGGAGAGTAGAAGGCACACCAGTCACTGGTTGAATGATGGAATATGAGCTGTGAGAGCAGGGTCCCTGGCTTAGGCCATAGCTGGTGACTTTTACTTAGTTGGTGGCCAACCAGGAACAGATTTAGAAAGGAAAACGGTGAGGCTACTCTTAAACACAATACACTGAAAAATTTCAGGGGAAGGATTAAAATGAGAAGAAAAATCAGGACAGACTTTTGGATAACTCTAGCATTTTCCAGTAGACACAGAAGATAACTGAGAAACATTAGCCAGAAATCTTTATCTCTTCAATAGCAGTGGACTTCTTTGAATCCATACAGTGGGGGTTATTTGAATAAAAAGAGCCACCCGCACTTATCAACTAAAATTTACATTATAAATTGTAGCCATACTTACTTGATAGTTTTGTATTCACGAGTGATAATAAAAATTCTATGAAAACCTAAGAGCTTTAGTTATTATATGACTGGCAAAACTAGATTTCCCCCCCCCTTCTTTTGACTCTTAAATACACATTTGTATCAATTTTGATTTCAGATCACCCAAAGACCCAGTGTGGAGTTAAAGCCAGAACTCTGTCCTAATGAGACTCACTACTAGATTTCTATTCTTCCACTTTCAACTCCAGCAAGCACTGGAGAGACTGAGGCAGGGCTCTCTCTCAGGAAGGAAAAAATAGATGTATGATTCCAGAGACAAAGGATGTATATTTTCCTCTAGAAATTATTCTTTCCTTCTCAGTAATAGAGTCACTGATTTATTTATCTATCTATTTATTTATTTATTTATTTGAACAAAACCTTCCTTTAACAATCTCGATTACAGGTAGAGGTGGTCTTGAAGTAGAGTTCAGGCCAACATGCAGTAAGCAGAAGCAATAGGTGAGCTGGGTGCGATGGCACATGCCTGTAATCCCAGCATCTCAGGAGGCTGAAGCAGGAGGATGGCAAGTTCAAAGCCAGCCTCAGCAACTTACCAAGGCCCTAAGCAAGTCAGTAAGACCCTGTCTCTAAATAAAAGATTAAAAACGGGGTTGTGGCTCAGTGGTTAAGGGCCCCTGGGTTCAATCCCCAGTACCAGAAGAAGAAGAGGAGGAGGAGGAGATGTATGTAAGTAGATGTATGTAGCTTCAGCAGCTGTCATAGACTGTGAAGCCACCTGGAAAATGTAAACCAGGCAGTAGGGTGCAACAAAGTGAAGGTCCTTGACTCTGGAGGCCCCAACAAACCCTGTCTAATTGCCTCCTCTCTTCTTGAAAATGTGGCAACATTAAAATTCTCTCTTGTTAAGTCACTTATTTTGAATTTTTCTGTTACTTACAGCCAAACTTCATCCTCAGTGATCAAGTCAGAAAGGGTTTACTCATTCTAACTACAAATACAACCACCCTCAACTCAGAAATGAGAACAGGGTGGAAAGGCTGAAAACATACTCACAGCTGTGTGACATCCCGGTTAAGCCTACCAAAGCTGGATGTCTTCCTGCTGATGAGCTCATTTACAATTTCCCTGTGGGATTTGAAGTCCCTGTGTGTCTTTTACAACATTGAACTTGTACATGCTGCTTGTTCAGCTTAATTCATCTTTGGATAGTCAGGGACACTAAAAGAAAGCTGAAGGAGATAAGATATTCAACAGTTTTCTTGGCCATCTCTTTTCTCCTGGTCTCATGAGTTCATTCTTCATTATATTCTTACTCTTGCTTCTAATTCTATTCCTACAGTCTGTGCACTGCTGACCTTTCCTCTTTGCTGCCTCCAGAGCCTCAAGGTATTTGCAATATCATTTGACTGTTAGTGCTTAAAATATATGCTATCAGAAAGGTGAATTTGCCCCACGATGTAAAGTACTAAGACAATCCTGCCCATAAACCATCTTACGAAGGTTAGGCCGACTTCCACCAGGCCCTTGGCAAAGAAATGCAGTTCCACAGGCCAGGAGATGATGGCTTCTGCTCAAATGGGAGAACTCTGGGTTTCTCTCCTCTCACTGCACCAAGGTGGCTCTGGAGGTGCATTGACCCTCCAGGCGCCACTCTCGACCTTCTACCCAGCTGCCCCTGGTCTTTACTCATATATTTTTGTTGCTCCTGATTTGAGTGTGGGTTCCCTCACAGACCTAATAAGAATTGAAATCACCTTTCCCCTCTGGCCTTTCTCTTCTGTATTTATCTCCATTGAACTGTAGAAATTGACAAATATTTATTCAATACGTCCTGTGCCAGGAACTGTGCTAGACTCAGTTGCTGTCATGGACAAACAGACAACTCTTACGTGGGGCTTAGCTTCTGGTGGGGGAGACAGACAGAAAACAATCCAGGTCATGATTAAATGGCAGACGTGACTAGTGCTCCATGGCCACCTGGTACTGTGACCATCGTGAGAAGCCCAAGCTGGTCTTGTCCCTCCAGAAAAATCTTCCCTGAGGAGGAGGTATTTAAAGCTTCTTGCAATTCCAAGGAAAGAAGTTACATTCAGATATTATTTTTAAATCATTCAAAAAGTGTAGGCCACATAGGAAGTGTATGTTTGGCAGTGGCACATACCTGTAATCCCAGCAGCTCAGGAGGTTGAGGCAGGAGGATGGCAAGTTCAAAGCCAGCCTCAGCAACTTAGTGAAGCCCTAAGCAACTTGGTGAGACTCTGTCTCAACATAAAAAAAATTAAAAGAGCTGGGGATGTGGCTCAGTGGTTAAGTGCCCCTGGGTTCAATCCCTAGTTTTAAAAAACATATACGTTTGGATGGGTACAAAGATAGCAAAGCAGTCTCTGTCTCTGGAAAGGACAGTTTTTGGTGTCCTGAAAGAATTGTAAAGGTGACATTGAAGCACACAACAATTGAATGCACTCGACTAAGGAACTGTCCTTGTTCAAAGAGATAATCTGTTCCCCTAGGATTGACTATCTCAAAATCTGAAGGTAGCCAAGACTCCAAACTGGTGACATCTCCAAATCTGACACTTTTCTGTCATCCTGGGGGTGGAGTTATCTTGGGGAGATAAGAGGACTTCGTGCTGTCGTCCAGCTCCATGAGCTAATGTTTCACAAGCTCACAATGACAGAGTGATTGTCTTTCATTAAGGTGTATTTTCAGTTATCCACTGAGTACTTACAGCCTATCTGGGTTTGCACTACAAAATAAGATACTGAAGATCCTTTAATGATCCAACAAGATGGGCTAAGATTCTTGTTGTGTGTGTATCAGGTTAGTTATTTTATTGCTCCGTAAAGGTACTCATGCATTGACTTCACTGGTCAGTAGATGCCTGAAAGGTTAGTGACGTTCCTCCTTGGTGGGGGTGGGGGTGAAGGGACAGCAGACCTTGCGATGAGTTCTAGCGCTGCCGCGCTGTAATTTTAAACCACTAGAGGGCGCAAGAGGCCAGCTCAGAATCTAAATCCACCCTGGGTGCGTCCACAGTTGGTGCCTGAAACTCAACCAAGTGTTCCCAAATGTCGTGGAGAAGAACTAGATCAGGGCCTCGCCTATCCCTAAGCCTCCCCAGTCACCCCTAGAATCTCGCGGAGTTCCAGTTCAACAAGCCTGAGGTTATCCTTGACGGTCCAACCCTGTTTTTTGAGTCATCCTCAGGACACAAAGGTTTGCAGATAAGTGCTGGGGGAGGGGGAGAGGGAGTGATGCAATTCTAAATGACCAGGACGGGTTTCCATCCCCCCTGCTGCCAGGCTCTGTGCTAGGTAGGTACCCGGGTGGTTTCAAATGGAAAGGAACAAATGCACGGAGTCAGAGAGCTTTACGGCTTCCTGGGGTGGTGACTGTCTGAGCCAAGTCTTGAAGAGTAAGTACTAACTAGGGATGGAAAGCCAGTTCCTTGAAGAGGGATCAGTATACACAAAGGCATGGAGGTGGAAGTGGGGAAAGAGACGGGTACTCACTCCATCCTGGCTGGGACTGGCAGTCCTTGCCCCTATGTGTGCTTTACAGCCAATATGAAATCCAACTGGCCCCCAGGAACTTCAGAAAGATATCCCAGAACTTGAACTTCAGCCCAATTCAAATTAAAATGCTCAATAGTTCCTAGTGTGGCAGTGCATCCCAGCTACTCAGAGGCTGGGAGGATGATCAGCCTAGGCAACTTAACCAGACCCTGTCTCAAAAAATAAAAAGGGGTGGGGATGTAGCTCAGTGGTAAAGCAGCCCTGGGTTCAATCCCCAGTATCAAAATAATAATAATAATTAATTAATTAATTAAATGCTCAACATTGACTCCTACGACATCCCATTAGTACCTCATAATATTAAACCAGCATCAGTTGCTAGAATTTTCAAATAGCAAAACAAAAATCTCAAGCTAGGGGTGTAGCTCAATGGTATAGCGCCCCTGGGTTTGATCCCCAGCACCACTGGGGGTGGTAAAAATCTCAGCTGCTGGTAAGGAATGGCATAGTAAATTTTACTTTTATTACCACTAAAACGATATTTTGTCAGACTGTCCCACATTGTGAAAAGATTTAACTTTCAGCAGTTCTCCCATGGAAATAGCATTCCAAAATGGACAAATATGATAGGAAATATTTCTTACCATATAATTTTCTATGAAACCCTGAAAAAAATCTGATATTAATATTATTGTGAGTTAACCCCTTTTTGTCCACTTGGGAACATAGAGACTGATTGAACCTAAATGATTTATCCAACTAAAAGATTCATGTCTTTCTGGTCAATTCATGTTATTACAGATGCCATTAGTAACTGACAGACACGTATGTGTGTGTTAAAGAAGGATGCTGATACTTCAGATGTAATGCCTGTTTTTATTCTGCTCAAATTTAGCCGTAACTATGATGACTTGGAACTTTGCATTTAGTTCTCTAACACTAACCCATCATCTCCTAAATAAATGTGGAATGCCATATTTTCATTTGCAAAAAAATGCCTGAAAGTAGACTTGAGATATGCTTCAATTATCACACACATGCAAAATAAGAAATAACTGAAATACACTGTCCAGGATTCCTATGGATCACCTAACTTTTTCAATGATGCAATTCAAATCAGATCTGACAATTCCATTGAACGTAACTTCTATTTCACTAGATAAAAAAAAAAAAAAAATGAAGTGAGGCGCGGTGATGCACACCTGTAATCCCAGTGATTTGGGAGGCTCAGGCAGGAGGATCACCAATTTGAGGCCAGCCTCTGCAACTAGAGGATACCCTGTCTCAAATTTTAAAAGGCGGGGGATGTAGCTCAGGAAGTAACATGCCCCTGGGTTCAATCCCCAGTATTAAAAATGAGAAAAAATAATTGAACATCAAAACTTCATTTCATTGAACCTAATACCTAGCATACAAAATTAATCTATTGACAATTGAAGTTTACATCATATTTTTATTCTGCATATTGAATAAATGAGTGGTCTGTAGCTACGTGCTGAAGTTTTGCTCGCAGCATTCAAACAAGAGTGAATGTATTTCCAAATAAAAGACAATTTAAAACTACAGGCTCACACTTCAGAGAGTGGTTATCTTATCTGCCTGGCTCCTGTTTGCTTTCCCTAACGCCACCAATAAAACATGAGAAAGTGGAATCCAAGATTCTAGAGTTGCCCACCCCACCCCAACTGGAGGACAGGCTTGTCTGTTGAGTTCTTAGTACTCAGTCCTCCTGCCCGAGTGTCACCAAGAACTCTGGCTAAAATGCCTGGGGCTGGGGGTGCGGCTAGTGCTAGGGTACTCTCCTGGCATGCTAAAGGTCCTGAGTTAGATCTCCAGCACCTCAAAAAAATAAATAAATGAGCAGGCACGGTGGTGCACAACTGTAATCCCAGTACTTGGGAGGCTGAGGCAGGAGGATCGCAAGTTCAAAGCCAGCCTCAGCAATGGCGAGGCTGCTAAGCAACTCAGTGAGACCCTGTCTCTAAATAAAATACAATAAAAGGGCTGGGGATGTGACCCAGTGGTCGAGTGCCCCTGAGTTCAATCCCCGGTACCAAAAATAAATAAATAAATAAAATGCACAGCCCTCACCCTGACCAGGACAAGCTTCATTCCACAGCTGTGTGACACATAATTTCCCCTGGGTCACACATGCAATCACACACACTGTCCAGAGGATAAATGCCAACCAGGTCAACATATTTGCTGGGAGGTTGCATGAAAAATAAATATTTTAATTGTCCTCATACTTTCAGAATCCACACCAATGGGAGTACAGTAGCACCAAGTCATCTCCTGTAGCTCCATGTTTCTATTCCAGTTTATACAGACCCTTAGTTTCCATGCCATTCTACTCCTTCCGAAGCATTTCGGAACGTGCTAGTCTATCTGATGCTCCTCCCGGCCACTGACAGCCAGGGCAGCGCCTAAGTGGGGAAGGTCTCTGACTTACCAAAGCTACTGGGCATACTCCATAGGGAAGGAACAGGACCTTCCTGGCCTGGGGTAACGGCCACCCCACAGGCGTCAATGTGTTCTTGGCTGCTGGAAATAGTTTATGTGGTGGACCCTGATGGGGGTAGAGTTGCCAATCAAAGTGCTCAGAATTGACATGTGCTTCATCTCCTAGGCTGAACAAGGTGTTTTCTTACTCCTGTGCTTTTCTTTTCTCCAGTATTGTGGGCCACACTGCACAGATGCCACTCACTTCCAAAGGTGTATTGAGGGCTGAAGATGTACCTCGTGGGTAGTTCTGATGCCAAAAGCTCTTGGTCCTTGTCCCCGATGCCAATCCAATAATGAAGAGACAGTTTTTGAGAAAAAGGAAAAAAGAAGGTTTATTGCTTTGCTAGCAAAGGAGAAACGCAGGGGACTCTTGTCCCAAAGGCTGTGATTCTGCCCATCAGTAGGAACAAGGGGCTTTTAAAAAGGTGACTCAAAGGTTCATTCCACATGTTCTCTGTCCAAGTTGTAATTCATTTGTTAATTTGGGAGATAGTCATTCTGAGATCTTCTGATACCATCCCCAAAGTCTAGATTACTTTGTTTCTATGGTGGGTGTGTACTCAAGGATAGATAAATCTGCCTAAAATGGGGAAGAAAGGTAATGGGGAAGAAAGGGATAGAGATTAAAAATAAATTGCAGTGGCAGTGCAGTAAGGGTTATATTCAAAGCATAAAGTGGACCACTGTTACAGTTCCAAGATCCTTGGCATAGCCTACAAAAGTAGGGTCCCTGTCACCATCTCCAGCCTTGTCCTAGAGCCTGAGACTCTAGCACCAATCTCTTGACAACCTATTCTTTGAATCAGAATCTAGATAATTCAGAAAACACTTGTCAATGGACAAAAATCACAGCAATTTAATTCAGCCATTTTAATTGGCTTTATTTTTTGATTATAGAACGAGGCAACACTTCACTCCATAAAATAGAATCAGAATGCTTATTGTTCTGATGATCCAAGCAAAGGAAGTTGGGTTTTTTTTATGTGTGTGTGTTTTTTTTTTTATGGTACCAGGATTGAACTCAGGGGCACTTGACCACTGGGCCACGTCCCCAGACCTTTTTTGTATTTCATTGGAGACAGGGTCTCACGGAGTTGCTAAGTGCTTCGCCATTGTTGAGACTGGCTTTGAACTCGCGATCCTCCTGCCTCAGCCTCCCAAAGTGCTGGGATTACAGACGTGCGCCACCGCGCCCGGCTTGGTTTTTTTTTTTTTTTTAATTGAATTAATTTAATCTTTTTAAAAAATGTCTAAATTTATTTTATGAGCTGAGTACAACATCAATACCAAAACTATTAAAGTTGGACAGCAAAGAAAGAAGTACAGATCAACCCCCTTCTCCATATTGATGCACTTACAGAAGGGCTTGGAGAAAGCGGAAAACAAACACAAAAAGCAGGTTGGTGATGTCAAAGTAAAGGTGATGTCCTTGTAAGGGGTGTGTGTGGTGGGGAACTATCAGAAAATAACTGATAAGTATCCTCAGATTTTTCAGGTGAATTGTTTTGTGTTAAGATTATGGGGATCCATTTGAAATTGACCTGTTTGGGAAATTCAACTGTTATCTCTCTCATCCTGATTTCTCAGGAGGTCACATAAACACCTTAGTTTCACCTTGGCAACTTGGAACTTGAATGTGAATTTTGGATTTTTTTTTTTTTTTTTCTTGTACCAGGGATTGAACTCAGGGGCACTCAACCACTGGGCCACGTCCCCAGCCCTTTTTTGTATTTTATTGGAGACAGGGTCTCACTGAGTTGCTAAGTGCATCGCCATTGTTGAGGCTGGCTTTGAACTCTCGATCCTCCTGCCTCAGCCTCCCAAGTCCTGGGATTACAGGCATGTGCCACCGCGCCCGGCTTGAATTTTATATTTTTAACCTGGTCTTTCCAATAGTTTAGATCAAAACAACGGCCTCCCATAATTTTTATTCAACACATTTTAATTTATTTATTTATTTTTTACTTCTCATTCCCCTTTATGTTCTCTGATTGGTATTTTTGGTTCCTTTCCTTTCTTTCCTAGGAAAAAATTTTTTCTTCCATTGCAACACTCTATGACAGAATAAGAAGAGGGGGGAACTTTCCACTTTGTGGCCGAGACAGGAGTACAAGCACGGCCTCACTGCCTTGTGGTGGTGTTTGATCTGAGCTAAGGACGTCAGGAAGTGGGGCAAAGGAGAGATCCTGGAATCCTGGGGGAGAAAATACCTTATCTGAGTGTGAATATTTCCCCATTTTATCCTCAGAGTTCATTTTAAGATTGGCAACTCTACGGGTTTTCTGTCTGAGTTGTGATTTTCTCCATGTCCCCTGGAATCAGCCAGCACCAACCCCCATGGCGGGCAGTCTTGAGTCACAAGCAATTCATTCTCATACAGACTTGATCCTCCGCAAGTCTTTCACCTCTGGAGTAATGACCACTCACTAGGTTGTCTAAGACCACAAAGCTAGAGGTTTCCTTTGTTTTTGTTTCTCCCTTGAGGCCATTAACGAGTTTTATTGATTTTACCTTCCAAGACTATGTCAAATCTGTCCTCTCCTCTCTCTCACTCCATGCCATCCACCTCTTCCCAAGAGACTCCTCTTACTGACTTCCAAGAACTTTTTTGTATCTGCCACTGCCTGTTAATCCACTCTGCACACAGAAGTCAGGACGCTCTTTTTTTTAAAATGTAAACCCTTTTATGCAAATTATGTTAGCAAAATATAACACAAATACATAAAGAACACAAACCATAGTACACAACTCAAGTGATTTGACATAAAATGACACACTCACGTGACCAGCACCCAGCTCAGTATGTGGAAGGTGACCAGTATTCCAGAAGTGTTGCTGCCTGAAGCGATGGCCGCTTGGAGCAACGAAGCCGCGGGAAGAAGTTCAGAGGCAAACTGGAGACAAACAGCTTTTTATTCTGATAACTTTTCTCTCTGGCTCTAACAACGACTAACACGCGCCGCACACACCACCAAAATGGCGCTGACCCGATCAGCAATCTCGGCCAAATCACTTGAGATCCCGGGACAAGTCCCGTGAGACTACGGAAGGCGACAATGCCCAAATCTCCACGGCTCATAGTCAACCGCAATTCAAGCCATCTCCCCAAACAGGGCTCCTGCACAGAAGCATCTCACCCCCTTCAACATGACCCCCCTTCCAAAGACACTCACTCCCCTAACTTCCAACACAGTAAGTTTGGTTTTGCTTGTTTTATAACTTCATATAAATAGATTTGTCTTGTGGGTACTCTTCCGTATCTGGCTCCTTTCACTCAACATTTGTTAATGAAATTCATCCGTGTTGCTGCTTACAGTAGGAGATTGTTTATTCTCATTTCTGGGAAGTATTCCACTGTATGATTTCACCCCAATTTATTTACCTATTGTATTGTTGATGGATATTTGAGTAGTTTCCATTTTATACCTATCACGAATAATGCTGCCATGAACACTCTCCTTTTGCTGAGCATATGAATGCAATTCTGTTAAAAATAGACTAAGGAGTGGAATTGCTGGGTCCTGCCTGGTATGCATGTTGCCAGTTTTCCAAGTAGTTGCACCAGTTTTTGCTCTCACGAGCAAGGATGAACACTGCATCTGTTCTCAATCCTACCCAACCCTTGATGTTTGTCTGTCTTTTTAATTTTATCCCTTCTCATGGGAAGCATGCTATTACATAAACCTGATCAATGCTGCTTCCTTCTTAAAAGCTTTCAATGGCATTTCATTTGATTTTTGTTTGCACGTTCCAAGAATTGAACCTAGGGCCTCGTGTACATTAAGTACAAGCTCTACCATGGAGCCACACCCCCAGCCATCTCACTGAATTTAAAAGGAACTCCAAAGTGTGACCATGCCTACCCCTCCAAAGTCATCTCATACCCCTCTCCCCTCCTCTCTTTTTTTTTTTTTTTTTTTTTTTGGTACCAGGGATTGAACCCTTTTTATATCTTATTTAGAGACAGGGTCTTGCTGAGCTGCTGAGGCTGACTCTGAACTCAAGATCCTCCTGCCTCAGCCTCACAAGCCACTGAGCACCACTGTGCCTGGCAACTCATACCACTCTCACCAGAATAGTCTTTTCCTTCTTAAAAATCTGACAGGCTATTTCCCCTCCTCCAAATCTGCACACTGCTTTTCCAATGCCTGAAAACTTTCTTCCTCCCACCCTCTGCACCATCTTCATAGCTTTCCTTCCTATCCTTCATATCTTAAATTTCAAGACCTTGGGTCCCTGACCACCTTATCTCCTGTTCTTACTTCTGCCACAAAACTACCACATAGCACTAATCACAGCTTGTACTTACATATTTACCTATTTGTGCTCTCTCTCTCTCTGGGCATTCATCAAATGTCAGTTGAAACAATGACTGAATGAATCCTGTCTATTTCAGACAGCAAGTAAAATAACATTTAATATCATCTTCAAGTGGGGAATTGTGATACCCCCTGAAGAAAGGAGTCTGCCTAGCCGTGTGGAAACTACTGGCCAGAGAGGACATGGAGAGTCCCTGAGAGATGAATCAAGCAACAGAAAAGGAGCCCAGAGGTTGCCTGTAAGGGAGGAGTCTCCAGAAAATCAAGGAGTTAATCCAGAGAGATTTCCTGTTAAAGGAGAATATGACCTAGTCCCTGGGGGAAGATTTGGGAGTTGCAGAAAATTAATTTTTACAAATAATCTAATATCCCTCCACATCTCCAGGAAACACTCTAACGTCTTCCAGGAAGAATGCCCTTTTCTTAAAGTGGACCCCAGGGCTTCAGTCATTCCTAGAGAGCCGTTCAGGCCTTAGGGAGCAGCTGCCTCAGATCCTAAAGACAGTAACTTCAGTGCAAGAAAGAATAAGCTTCAAGTGTTCTAACATTTCAATAACAATGGGGACAGAATTTGATAACATGAAAAAAGAATGTTCCTGGGAAGATTTTTGAGAATACATTAATTATCATAAATTGGTGATTTTGTGCATTTCTTAAATATGTTCAGCCTCTCTTGTGCCAACTTGATTTCCCTCTATTGTCTATTCCGTCAAAGCACCCACCTGACAGCCACCACTGAGCACGTCCTACTGGACCAGGGAGGCTAAGCAGCCTCTGTGTGAGTGGAATAGAGAAGCTCGAAGTATTCAAATAAGAACAAGAGCAGGATTTACTGTCATTTTCATTTAAAATGCCATATTAACTTTCCAGATAATTGGAACGTATTCATCCTCCGCGGTGTATGCGTTTAAAGGTTTACTTTGGCTCCGGTAATCCTGCTGATTTAGCCACAAAAGTATGTTTCACATCATGAGCTGCATGCTCAACATATCTTAGCCCCATATAAATGTGCATTTCTGCAGGGCATCTGGTATTTTAAATTAATTGTGGTCATTTTATTGGATAAAACATCTAATTTCAGGGGAAAAGTTAATTGCATAGGTCCTAGCAATAAATTTGAGGGTCTCCTGGGATGCTCAGGATACAAAGGTGTCCAGGCGAGGCCCCTGTCCTCAGAGAGCTTGCATTTAAGAGGCAAAGGACAGATAAAAAGGTAATTGTGTAAAATGTGCTAAGGGCTACAGTTGAGGTTAACTAGAGTTGATGTGGGAACCTGAGAAGGGGTGGAAGTGGGGGTGTTGGGCAAACCCTTTTAGAAGTTGCTCTTCCTTATTTGACATTCCTTTTCTGGCCTTTCAAAATTCAGCTCAGTGACATTCCTGGGAGTATTCCCAACCTCTTGACTGGAATGTTTCTGTGGTGGTTTTGTTACCGCTGTCTGCAAATTATATTTGGGTTTGTTTGTTTTTTTCAGGTACTAGGGATTGAACCCAGGTGTGCTTTAACCCTCAGCTACATCCCCAGTCTCTTTCTTTCTATTATTATTATTATTATTATTATTATTTGAGACAGGTCTCCCTAAGTTGGTGAGGGTCTAAGTTACCCACACTGGCCTCAAACTTGCCATCATCCTGCCTCAGCCTCCTGAGTTGCTGGAATTATAGGCTTGCACTACTAGGCCGGCTGTGAATTATATTTGTACTACTGCCCTCTGCACCCTTCAGGAGGCTTTGCAATGTCACTGTTGGGAGTGTGGATTCTGCAAGGGGTTGCTGTCCATCTGCTGACACCCTCCTTAACTTCCCCATGTCTCAGTTTCCTTCCCTGGGTAAAGGCCCATTGCAAGAGCCCTGTTTGGGGAGATGGCTTAAATTACAGTTAACTATGAGCCATGGAGATTTGGGCATTGTCACCTTCCGTAGTCTCACGGGACTTGGCCCGGGATCTCGAGTGACTTGGCTGAGATTGTTGATCGGGTCAGCGCCATTTTGGTGGTGTGTGTGTGGCGCGTGTTAGTCGTTGTTAGAGCCAGAAAGAAAAGTTATCAGAATAAAAAACTGTTTGTCTCCAGTTTGCCTCTAAACTTCCTCCCACGGCTCCGTTGCTCCAAGCGGCCATCGCTTCAGGCAGCAACAGCCCATGAGTTAGGATGAGTGAAACAGTCAGAACAGTACAGTCGGATGTTCAGTGTGAGTTTTATGATGGCTCCACGCTTGCCTGGCTTCTTTCACTTGGTCAAATCAAACTTTCAGTCCCTGGGGCTGAAGGTCCAAGTCACTAAACTGTTTTGGGGACCTCGAAAGAAATCAAGATTAAAGAGATAACAGCCAACTGGCCAGTTCAATCAGCACAATAATGAAGTTTCCCCTTCCTTAATCCTTACACAGAAAAGGTAACCTAATCTCTAATATTAGCAAATCAGTTGTTTCTCTGTTGCCTAGCCTCCTGTCTTTCATAAGGAAAGAAACTTTGAAATGACAGATCCCCTCCCCTTTGGTACCAGCAATTGAACCCAGGGGCACTTAACCACTGAGCCACATCCCCAGCCCTTTTTAATATTTTTATTTAGAGACAGAGTCTTACTAAGCTGCTTAGAGCCCTGCTAATTTGCTGAGGCTGGCCTTGAACTTGTGATCCTCTTGCCTCAACCTCTCTAACTGCTGGGATTAGAGGAATAGGCCTCCATGACCAGCTCAGATCCACTTTTTGTTCTTGCTGTTTTCTTCAGTTCTTCCCTGTCTATAAAAGCAACCTCTCTGCTTGGCTCCTTGGGACACTTCTTCTACTTTTATGGAATAAAATGTTGCCTGATTCTGGAATCAAAGCCAATTAATTTTTTTGTTTGTTTGTTTGTGGTACTTGAGATCGAAACCAGGGGTGCTTTACCACTCAGCTATATTTCCAGCTTTTTTTTTTTTTTTTTTTTGAGCAGGGTCTGATTAAGTTGTCCAGGCTGGCCTGGAACTTGAGATGCTCCTGCCTCAGCCTCCTGAGTAGTTGGAATTACAGGTGTGTGCAACCACACCAGGCACCAATTAAGATTTTAAAGCTAAATTGTTGGAATGTTATCTTCTAACAACTTGATTTAAGCTCCATAGGAGCAAGTACTATCTTATTCATCTTTTTTTTTTTTTTTTTTTTTTTTTTTGGCACCAGGGATTGAACTCAGGGGTACTTGACCACTGGGTCACATCCCCAGCCCTTTTTTGTATTTTATTAGAGACAGGGTCTCACTGAGTTGCTAAGTGCCTCACCATTGCTGAGGCTGGCTTGAATTTGCAATCCTCCTGCCTCAGCCTCCCAAGTACTGGGATTACAGGCGTGTGCCACCACGCCCAGCATTTTTTTCTTTTATTCGTGGGCCCCAACCAACCATTGTCTGCTACCTCCAGTGTCTAATGCAGTCCCTGTACACTTCAAGTGCAAAAAATAATGTTTGCTGAGTTAATAAGGGTCTCCAAGGTGCTATGTGAACCAAATTTGAGTTCCTTATGATATAACCAAAAGCTTTGTCTTGTCCTTGATGCCAATCCAATAATGAAGACAAGGTCTTGACAAAAAGGAAAATGTTTTATTGCTTGGCTAGCAAAGGCGAAACACAGGGGACTCCTGTCCCACAGCCTGTGATTCTACCCATCATGGGGAACAGGGGGTTTTTAAAGAGGTGATTCAGAGAAATGAGATTAGGGAGGAGAAATCAGGAAGGAGAATATTAGGAAAAAGAAGATCAGGGAGAAGATCAGAGAGGAGAAGTTCGGGAAAAAGAAGGTTGTGGGAAAAAAGGAACAAGGGATAGAGTCAAAGCATCAAGTGAACCCCTGTTACAATGGAGGCCATTTAAAAATTGTATAGAGAGCATCTTACTTAGATATACACTATTGCTAAATGATGATCCCTAAAACTCATCAAGTACCTACTAAATGCCAGGTACTTAGCTGAATACTTACGCAAATTACTTTGCTTAAATCTTATTTAAACCAACAAGGTACTTTCATACTCAGAGAGGAAATCTGAAAAAAATAAAAGTGCCCTTTGCCCATTTTTCCTGGTGCTAAAAATAAAGCATTGTCAATAAAATTAAATTTTACTTTATCTAAATACCAGACACTTAGGTGAGATACTATTTCAAAGCTGTTTCTTTCTGCAAAACTTGCTATAATTACTGCAGTATTGTACTTCTCCCTGTTATAATTCTAAAATCACCATGTGCACAGAGGGGTGACTCCTTTGTATCTTCACAATGAGAGATTTCTGTACCACTCTCAAGAGGGCACGTACACAAATGCACAGTCAGCTATGCTGTTAGAGTATATTGTACAGGTCACACCATAATTAAAGTAATTATTATTTATATAGCATCCTAAACGTATCCACTACTTGAGTCATAATCACAGTCGTTAGAGACAGAAAACAGCAATTAAACAATCCAGTCAACCCCAGCAAATGCATGACGGCCAAGATCCCAGCAGAGAAGATCTGGGAATGAATTTCAAGCAAAAATAACAGGCATATGAAAATCACTCTGATCTGATTTCCACCCCCTCCGTCTCCACGTGGCTTTCATTTGTGCATTTGCCCATTCATTCATCCACTCATCGTAGTTTCCATGTGCCTGCCCTCTGCTGGGAGTGAAGATCTAGAACAATCAGACGCAGTCCCTGCCTTCAGGGGGCTCTCTGTTCTACAGAAAGGCAAAGATGAAGCTGAGTCTGCTGGCGCATGCCCATCCATCATCAGAGCAACTCGGGAGGCTGAGGCAGGAGGATAGTCCAAAGCTAGCCTCTACAACTTGGCGAGACCCCATCTTGAACTAAAAACTAAAAAGGACTGGGGATGTAGCTCAGTGGTAAAGTACCCCTGGACTTAATGCCCAGCACTCCAAACAAAAGACAAAGATGCACATACCCAGAGCTTCTCCCTAAGGGACATGTCATCAAAAAGGAGTGCCTTGTATTTATGCAAATTACTCTAATTTAAGTATCATGTGAAACAATAATAACAGGCATTGATGGAACTCATGACGTGCAAGACATGTAGTATTATTTAAATCCCTCCATCCCTATCCCTGTCATAGGTAACTAGGTAGAGGGGTTTTTGTTGTTATTGTTGTTGTTGCTTTCCTGTTTGGTTTGGTTTGGTTTACCCGTGTTGGAAATTGAACCCAGGGTCTTGTACAAGCTAGACAAGCACTCTACCACTGCACTGCACTCCAGCCCAGATAAAAATCATCATTCCATTTTACAGAGGATGAAAATGAGGCTTGCAGGAGTTGGATGACCTAGTTTCAAACAGCCTCCGCCCTCCCCGGCTTCTCCTCACCATGAATGTCTCCTTGTGCTTTTGGTGTCCAGGGATGCAGCCAAATTGCCTTGAAAGAACTAACCAAGGTTCCACAGATCATTGGTGGCCCCATCTGCAGTGCCATCGTGGCTGGGGCAGGGGCCCAGGTCCAGTCCTGGTTGGGTCCTCTACTCCCAGTGCTCTGGCCTCTGCCCACACACCCCTCTGTGGTCCTGGCTACAAAGTGACCCCTGAGGCTGGTGTCTGCATGGACCTAGGCGCTAGCAGCCTCACAGAAACTGTACCCATCCCCCCAAACCTTTTCCTCCTGCCTCCCACCTCCCACCTCCCAGGTCTCACTTTGAGTCTACCCTCTGAACAATCATACGGCCTCTGACAGAGCGTCTTCTAAGGGCCCAGAGCTTCATAACACAATAGGTAGTTTACTCCTACCCCCCAGAGAGGAGTACCTTATACACATCAAGGAGAAATTACCCTCCCAAAAGCTTCAAAACAGCCTCTCTTCTCTGGTTTGGATGTATTTTTTCAGTCAGAACTTAAGTCAAGCCCAGCATGGTGGCGCATGCCTGTAATTCCAGCGGTTTAGGTGGCTGAGGCAGGAGGATCGGGAGTTCAAAGCCAGCCTCAGAAGAAAAAGGCACTAAGCAAATCAATGAGAGCCTGCCTCTAAATAAAATACAAAATGGGGCTGGGGATGTGGCTCAGTGGTTGAGTGCCCCTGAGTTCAATCCCTGGTGCCCCTAAAAAAAAAAAAAAACTTAAGTCAGATCCATGCACTGTGGATAACACCTGTCACCCCAGCCACTCATGAGACTGAGGTAGGAGGATCACAAGTTCAAGGCTAACCTGGGTAATTTAGTGAGTCCTTGTCTCAAAATAAAAATTTAAAAGGTCTGGGGTTGTAACTCAGCGGTAGAATGCTAGCCTGCATGCTCATGGTTCTGGGTTGGATCTACAAGACCACCAGCACCACTACCACCACAACAACATAAAGAACTCAAAGCCAGGCACAGTGGTGCATGACTATGATCCCAGGGACTCAGGAGGCTGAGGCAGAAGATTGCAAGTTTAAGGCAGTCTCACCAACTTAGTAAGTCTCTTAGCAACTTAGAAGGATCCTATCTCAAAATTTTAAAAAAATGAGAAGGACTGGGCTCGGTGGTTAAGCACCCTTGGGTTCAATCCACAGTACCAAAAAACACTGATCTTGGACTTCCAGCCTTCAGATCATGAACCAAAATAAACCTCTCTTCTTGTAAGTAATCCAGTCTCAGATATACTGTTATAGCAAGAGAAAATAAACTAAGCTGCTTTCTCCTTAGACAGGACACAAGCACATTGTTTGCATGCACCCGTGTGTGAGTGGTCACCTCCACTTTCAGAGTGGAAGCTCTGAAGCATTTCATGACAAAGAGCACATTTAAACATCAGAATTAACTGTTTCTTTTTGAGACAGGACTTTACTATGTTCCACAGGCTGGCCTCGAATTTGTTATCCTCCTGCCTTGGCCTCCCAAGTAGCTGGGATTATAAGCATGCACCACGATGATATCTGGCCAGGATGTTTTCAATTTATTTTAAAATTTTTGTATTGGTACATTATAATTACGATTTTACACACACACACGCACACACACACACACAAATAAATATTAGTGGGATTTATTTTTGTGCAGTCATACATCCGTCCACATGACATAATTTGGTTGATTTCATCTGTCAGTATCTGTCCTTTTCCCAGAATATTTTGTTTTTGTTGTTTGTTTGTTTTGGTACTAGGGATTATACCCAGAGGTGCTTTGCCACCGAGCTATATCACTGGTCCTTTTTATTTTTTTATTTTTTTAAATATTTATTTATTTGCTTTAGTTGTACACAATGCCTTTATTTTTACGTGGTGCTGAGGATCCAGCCCAGGCCACGCACGTACTAGGCGAGCGCTCTACCGCTGAGCCACAACCCCAGCCCCTCCTTTTTATTTTTTAAGACAGGATCTTGCTAGGCTGCCCAGGCTGGCCTTGAACTTGCAACCATCCTGCCCCAGGTCCTCAGTTCCAATTGGTGGAATTACAAGCACGTACCACTTCGCTCCCTCCAGCAGTGTTCTTCATTACGCGTCTTCCTTCTCTGGTGAACTTCGGTGCCTCCCACCCTTGCTGAGGAGCCAGTAAGCAAAGTGAGGGGTCACGACCTCACGGAGCTGATGCCTGGGCAGGCGACTTGCTGGTGGGTCTTGCCTACAGTGCTGCCTTCAGAGCTTCAGCGAGGATCCAGGAGTCCTGTCCCCAGGGAGCTAGTGAAGGAGAACACGAGACAGCAAGAGGCTCCTCCGCCGTGTATCTTTCCTTCCATCATTCTTGCATATTCTCATTTATCCTAGACAGAGCCCTGAAGGCCTAGGCAGATCAGATAAAAATCATCTTCATGTAACAGATAGGAAACCTCAAGTTCAGAGAAGTTAAATGATCTGCCCCAAGCCACACAGTCAGTAACAATATCAGGCTAAATGAGGATCTCCAATTCCCCAAAGATTGACACTTACACCAGTTATGATTTTTTAGGAAATATTGGGAATTGAGCCTATGGGTGCTCTAGCACTTAGTTATGTCCCCAGACCTTTCTTTTCTTTCGAGTCAAGTTCTCGCTAAATTGCCAAGACTCGTCTTGAACTTGGGATCCTTCTACCTCAGCCTCCTGATTTGCTGGGATTTCAGGTGTGCACCACCATACTTGGTAATAGGCTTTATTTTTTATTTTTTTCCACATATTTTTATTGGGGCATTATAATTGTACATACTGATGGCATTTGTTGTCACATATTTGTATATGCACACGTGTGGAGAGCAGTGATTTGAATCATGGTCTGACTCTCTCGTGGCTGCATTTGTGCTGGGAACTGCCTGTGCAAAGGTGCAGGTCAAGATGGCCCAGTTGTTATGGTGATGCCACCAGAGGAAACGCTGTGCAAAGGCCAGAGTTGTCAGTCAAGACCTTGAGCTCAGCACCAACTCCCAGAGGCAGAGAATTCCGAGTGTAAAAAGATGACTCTAATGGCTTGCTGGTCCTGTGTCCTTCAGATTGCCTGCTTTGCTAAAACTTTCCCACAAATAACCTTTTGATGAAACCTATATAATAAACGTGCTGAGCTAGCTCTGGGTCAGTCAAACTCTGTCAGAGTTTGGCTGCCCACCTGGCCCCCACTTTTTCTCTCTATGTATGTCTGTTTGTCTTTTCTTCATCCCCCAACACCCCTCATCTGGTAACTCCTTAATTAACGGCCCTGGCTGAGAGCAGAGATAAGAGGTCCACAGCACACACAGGCATTAGTTTTAAGTTTAACTTTTAAATTTACGTAAGAATTGAGATAATAGTACATGGTTTCCAAATACACCCCACCAACACCAAGCTTGCTCTGCCATTAACAACTAGCACTAGTGTGGTATATGTGTACAATTAATAAACCTATGCTGATTTATTGTTATTAATAAAATTTACAGTTTACATTAGGATTCATCTCAACCCAATAGCTCACTTATTTTTATCACTGAGTAATATTCCATTTTATGGATGTACCATAAAATGTTTACCCATTTACCTATCAAAGAATATCTTGGTTGTTTCCAATTTGGGGCATTTATGAATAAAGCTGCTATAGATGTTCATGTATGAGGTTTTGGTTTGGTTTGGTTTGCTTTGGTTGCGTGGGTTGGTTTGGTTTTGGTTTGGGTACCAGGGATTGAACCCAGTGGCATTTAACCACTGCACCACATCCCCAGCTCTTTTTTTTTATATATATATATTTTATTTAGAGACAGGGTCTCACTGAGTTGCTTAGGGCCTCTCTAAATTGCTGAGGCTGGCCTTGAACTCACAACCCTCCTGCCTCAGCCTCCCAAGTCTCTGGGATTAGAGGCGTGCACCACCACGCCCGGCTTCTTGTGTGTTTTTGAGTGGACATAAGTTTTCAGCAAAATTGCTAGATCCTCCAGTAAGACTAAATTTAGCTTTGTAAGAAAGTACCAAACCGTCCTCTAAGCACTGTTGTTCTGCATGCTTGCCAGCAATGAATGGGAGTTGCCGCTGCTGCTGCTGCTGCTGTTGCTGCCGTATGGCTTTGGGAGTCTGCCATTCTAACAGGTGTGCAGTGCTAGCTCATTGTTTTTGTTTGCAATTGCCCAAGGGCACACAATGTGGAGCACCTTTTCATATGCTCATTCCATCTGCACATCTTTGGTGAAGTGTCTGTTCAGATCTTTTGTCCACTTTTTAATTGAATTGTTTGTTTTATGTTGAGTGTAAGAGTTCTTTGCATGTTTTGGATTTAAGAGTCTTTATTAGATATATGTTTTGTGAATGATTTCTCCTGGTCTTGTAGTTTCATTCTCTTAAGAATCATTGGGTTAAGCCAGGCCCAGTGGCGCACTCCTGTAATCCCAGCACTTGGGAGGCTGAGGCAGGAGGATCAGGAGTTCAAAGCCAGCCTCAGCAATGGCGAGGCACTTAGCAATTCAGTGAGACCCTGTCTCTAATAAAATACAAAAAAAGGGGGGGGGGGGCTGGGGATGTGGCCCAGTGGTCGAGTGCCCCTGAGTTCAATCCCTGGTACAAAAAAAAAAAAAAAATCATTGGGTTAATCAGCTTTCCATTAATGTGACAAAATACCTTAAGTTAACAGGTTAAAAGGAGGAAAGGTATATGTCCACTCATGGTTTCAGCCTATGGTCTCTTGGCAACATTGCTTTGGGGCCTGCAGTGACACAGAATGTAAGGGCAGGAGCACATGGCAGAAGAAGCTGCTCGCCTCATGGTGGTCAGGAAACAAAGAACGAGAGGCAGAGGCTGGGGTCCCAATATCCCCTTGAAGGGAACATCCAGAATGACCTAACTTCTCCCATGTGGCACCACATCCTGAAGTTTCCTTCACTTTCCAATAGCACCACAGGCTGGAGGTTAATCTTTGTTTTTTTTTTTTTTTAACTTTTTAGTTGTTGATGGACCTTTATTTTATTTATTCGTATGTGGTGCTGAGAATCAAAACCCATGCCTCACACATGCTTGGCAAGCGCTCTCTCACTGAACCACAACCCTAGCCCTGGAGATTAATCTTTTAACACTTGGGCCCTTGGAGGACACTTGTCCAAACCATAGCAGGCATATTCTTTTGAATGCAGCTAATACACCTTGATCCCCTGGGATCGGTTATGCCACAAGCTCCTTTCATAAAAGAAAGAAGAGAAAACAGAAAAATATCCCAAGGACCTCAGAACAGTTTCAAAGTGCTCAGTCGTGGGTGTTCTTAACCACGCTGACTATACATGCACAAGGATTTCAGTAAACATTTTTTTTGCGGGGGGTAGGAATCTAATTAAAAATTAGAATAGGGCTGGGGTTGTGGCTCAGCGGTAGAGCGCTCGCCTAGCACACGCGCGGCCCTGGGTTCGATCCTCAACGCTACGTAAAAATAAATAAATAAAGATTGTGTCCAACCACAACTAAAAAATAAAAATTTTTTTTTAATTAGAATAAATAACCAGGAACACTGTCACACATGGCTGTAACCACAGCAACTCTAGAGGCTGATGCAGGAGAATTGCAAATTGGAGGCCAGCCTGGGCAACCTAGCAAGATCCTGTCTCAAAATAAAAAATAAAAAGGGATGGGGATATAATCCAGCAGTAGTGAGACCCTGGGTTCAGTCCCCTGTAAACACACACACACACACACACACACACACACACACACACAATTAAAGTTTTTTTAAAAATGTAGGCAGGGCATGGTGGTTCACATCTGTAATCCTAGCAGTTCAGGAGGCTGAGGCAGGAGGATCATGAGTTCAAAGCCAGCCTCAGCAAAAGTGAGGTACTAAGTAACTCAGCAAAACCCTGTCTCTAAATAAAATACAAAATAAGACTGGGGAAGTGGTTCAGTGGTCAAGTGTCCCTGAGTTCAATCCCTGGTGCCCTCCCCCTAAAAATATTTAGAATAAAATGAGGTAATGCATATGTTAATTTGTTTGATTTAGTCATTCCAAATTTTAAAATATCTGTTATACATCATAAATATAAATTTGGGGTGGGGATGTACCAGGGATTGAACCTGGGGTACTTAAGCACTGAGTCACATCCCCAGCCCTTTTTATTTTTTTATTTTGTGATAGGGTCTCACTAAGTTTCTTAGGGCCCCACTAAGTTGGTGAGGCTGGCCTTGAACTTGTGATCCTCCTGCCTCAGCCTCCAGAGTTGCTGGGATTACAGGCATGCACCATTGTACCTAGCAATATAAATATTTTTTGTCAATTAAAAGAAGCTAAATTAAAATAAAGAAACCAGCCGGGTGCGGTGGCGCACGCCTGTAATCCCAGCACTTTGGGAGGCTGAGGCAGGAAGATCGCGAGTTCAAAGCCAGCCTCAGCAATGGCGAGGCAGTTAGCAACTCAGTGAGACCCTGTCTCTAATAAAATACAAAAAAGGGCTGGGGATGTGGCCCAGTGGTCAAGTGTTCCTGAGTTCAATCCCCAGTACAAAAATAAATAAATAAATAAAATAAAGAAACCAGAGTAACTAAATTCAAAAAGCAGGAGAAAAATTACATTTGAATGAGGCTGCACTAGGAAAAAATAAATGTTTGGAAATAAAGGCTGGTTTATTTTTTTCCCCCTCTGCTTTTATATCCATCGAGTTTCTTTGCTTTAAAATAAGCTCATGTATTTAATAAGATCCTCTGGGAGCCTGTCTGCAAAAGAATATTAAATTCTTGAAGGTTGTTATAAATTTTATTTCTTGGCCACATTGACATAAATCCAGCCTTGGAAGCCCCTCCCCCACTCCTAAGGATCTTTACAATGTCAATTAGTCATCCACATCAATGATTTCACCATCTCCGACACCCAGCCTGTTGGCCCATCATCTTGGAATGGGAGGAACAGGGAAAATCGGAGGAAGGACCTAGGCATGGACAGGAACCAGCTGAAAGCTTTCCAGGAACATTTGAAACACTTTTTACACTTGTGACAGCGACATGAGCTTTCTTAATGAGCACATGCAGCCAAAATCCCCGTTCATACGTTGGAAGGAAAATAGCTTCAGAACCGGCAGCTCTGAGGAGGGGACGGAGAAATGATCCCAGACCCAGAATGCTGAGCCTCTGCTCAGACCACCCGGGAGCCGTGGCCAGGCCTCACCTGGCCCCTGGAGAATTCTCAGGGCCACCTGTCAAGGTGGCTTGTCAGCCACAGATAAACACCAGGAGGTGAAGGAGAGAACACAATCTAAAGCCTTCCAGCAGAGCACAGATGAAGAATAATATTTTCCACATGGCTGCACTAAACAGTTCATAAAAAAAAAAAAAAAATTCTTGTAACTATTATGGAAAATTCCAAGTTAACTGTACTTTTAAAAAGTTTTTAGTAAATACTTTTTCTGGGAAATTCACATTTAAAGAACTGGTCTTCCCGACTCCTGCAGAGAGGGCATTCATCTGACACCTTTGCCAATCAAAATGGCTGATCTAGAACCACCTTCTAGACCAACAGCAAAGAAAGCCCCTTGCTTTCTGTGCTGAGGAGGCTCACTTCCCTCCCAGAGCGCCCTGGGCCTGGGAGAACCCCATCTCCAGAAACCTGGCTTGATCCCTGTGGTCTGGGCCACTGGAGGAGACTCTGTCCTTTGTTTGGCTTTGTGTCGCCTTTCAGATTGTGATGATCACATCTGCTCCTTATCTCGCCTCTTCCTTGGTGATTTTGTTTACAGGATCCCAGGACAACAGGGACTGCAGAATCTCCACACAGATGGCAGAAGACAAGCCTTGCTGGATAGCGTCACCCAGCTGCAAAACACAGAATCAAAGGCCTAAGCGACCCAGGCTCGTGGGCTGGAACGGGGCTGAAAGGAGACAGCCTCTTCTGGGCATGATCCAGAAGCAGGGGTGCAGTTTTTCCTGAACGTGGACCTGCCCACTTTCTCCGGCTCCGGTTCTGTGTTTTGTAAGGGCTTCTCATGGGCTCTGTCTGCCTGGGATTCTGTCCCTTGTGTTCTCAGGCTCCTCTCTGCTTCTCTCCTTTCATCCTTACCTTCTGGGAGGTCAAGGTCGGAACAGCCTTACCTGTCCCCAGACATTATTACTTTGGCAGTGGAATGAATGTCTGCTGAAGGTGATCTGGAGGTGTTGCCTAGGCACCCACAAATTCAAGAACACAGCTGTGACTTTTCAAAGTACAAGTCGGGCTCCTTTTTTTTTTTTTTTTTTTTAATTTCAAATTGCATTTTAAAATGTCTTATGTCAAGTATGAAAAAAAGTCTGGACTGTAGTGCTACACCAAGTGCATTTATTTTTTGGAAAAGTGCCCCAGACTTGAGAGTCTATTGGCTCATCTTCCCTGAGGCAGATCCCTCTCATGTTTCTCCCATCAATCAGGCTAATACCCTGATTTCCAAATTTTCCTTCCTTAAGGTTGATAGGGAGATGGGCGGGACTTATCTACACCAATAGAATTTAAATTATTTTAAAAAGTTGGAAAACAAAGTGATACTGATAGCCACCAAATGTCCTGAGATAAGAGAAGTCCTTATTTTCTGGAAAAAGGAAAGGTTTTTATCGATTGCTAAAACTCTGTCCTTGTGAGGAAAAATATTTTCTATATGAAATTCAAATTTTAAATACAGCTTAAATTAAGCTCTTCATTATTACATCAGAAATTGGTGGTGTTATTTCTACACCTTACTAGGTTAGGAACATTCTGGTGAAGGGTACTACATGATTGTGGCTAAATCTATGGGTTTGGAGTCAGAAAAGCTGGCTTGTAATTCTTTCTGTCCCTAGCTGGGTGACTGTAGGCCACTTAATTGCTCTGAACCTCAATTACCTCCACTGTATAAAGGGACTAGAGAGTAATAGTCCCCATAACGAGATTGTTGCAAGGATAAAACAAGATAGTTCCTGCAAGGGACTTCCCATAGCACTACCAATTATTATCAAGATCACAAAATAAAGCCAGGAATGGCGGCTCATGCCTGTGATCCTAGTGACTTGTGAGACTGACACCGGAGGATTCCAAGTTCAAGGCCAACATCAGCAACTTAGTGAGACCCTGTATCAAAATAAAAAAATAAAAAGGGCTGGGGGGGGGGGGTGTAGCTCAGTAGTAGAACACCCTGGGTTCTATCCCCAGTACCCAAAAATAAGTTTTTAGAAATACAGTTATTATGGGGCTGGGGTTGTGGCTCAGCAGTAGAGTGCTTGCCTAGCACGGGCAAGGCCCTGGGTTCGATCCTCAGCACCATGTTAAAATAAATAAATAAAATAAAGGTATTGTGTCCAACTACAACCAAAACATAAAAATATTTTTTAAAAAAGAAATACAGTTATTATGTGTTAATTTTTCAAAACAAATTATCTGTATTTGACAAATATCCTAAAGCTTGCATAATTGATTGACGGGGGGAATAACTTACTGATGGGATAGGAGAATGAAATCAGTTTGAGCTCTGGATCCTCCCAATTTCTCTATTAGCACAGTTTTCAAACTGTAGCTCTCTGAACAATGCTCAAATGGCTAGAAAGAGTTAACAAAGATTTCCAAGAATCTTCCTTTATTATCTAAGAAAAGCTTAGGTGCTAGAAGGTTCTGATTCATTTATCCCTGGTACAAAGGTTGAAGCAACAATCAGCCCACATTTCCCTTTGATAAATGGCATAAATTTTATTTTAAGTGCATTATACTAAAATTTAGACTACATTTAAAAGAATTTATAAAAAATCACATGCAGTGAAAATTAATTCACATTTTTAACTTGTAACATTATAGTTAGCAACAGCCTCTCTATTTACATTACCTTTCTAACTTTCTTGTCAGCAATTCCCTCCACTATGACAAATAGGCACAAAAATAGAAATATGTAGGAAAGAATTGAAGTTCTTACTTCTTTGCTTTCCCAATTTTATTGCCTTGTAAGAGACTTATTTAAATAATAGGTTTTAAACATTCTTTTAAAAAGGGCATTGGTATACACTTCTTTGTTTTACAACCTAGAAATATATTTTAAGAACTTTATTTTATGCAAAGCATTTACCTTTCTTTTAAATTATTTCTAATACTTCATGTGTATGGGAGTGTACATTTTCTTAAAAGAGAAAGACTTGTGTTTATTTTCAGTTAAGCATCCCCCAAAAGGTGCTTTTCAGATTTCATTTCTTCAAAGTCTTTTTTCTTGGTACTGGGAATTCAACTCAGGGGCGCGCTTTGCCACTGAGCCACATCCCCAGACTACATCACCCTGTCCCCGCCTTTTTTTTTTTTTTTTTTTTTTTTTTTTTTTTTTGAGACAAATTCTCACTAAACTGCCCAGGCAGGCTGTGAACATGGAATCCTCCTGCCTCAGCCTCCTGAGACACTGGGATTACATGCATGCACCACCATGCCCAGCTACTCAAAGTATCTTTTAAAGGGAAAGATAAAATTCAGGCCAAGGCTATAGGACAGACAGCATTCCATCCTCATGGAAGTCACTGAGAGTTTGGATGTGGCTCAGTGATAGACTGCTTTCCTGGCATGTTCCCTGTCCTGGGTTTGATCTCCTGCACCCCACCATTCCAACCTTCAGCAGTCCCATTTGTGATTTTTTTTTTTTTTTTACCTCTTTTTTTTCTCCCCGAGTAATGGGGAATTGAACCCAGGGGAATTCTACTACTGAGCTACACCTCCAGTCCTTTTTATTTTTTATTTTGAGACAGGGCCTCACTAAGTTGCTGAGGCTGACCTCCAATTTGCAATATTCCTGCCTTAGCCTCATGAGTGGCTGGGATTACAGGCATGCACCACCATACCTGGAATTTTTTTTTACTTTTTGATGATGCAAAAGTGATACACATTCAGTGGAGACCATAATCTGAATTTTGAATTTGGGCCTTTTCCTGGGCTGCTAATATATACAGGATTCTCTCAAGATTCAGGGCCACGAGCCAAGCTCCCAATCAACCAGGTGATCGTGATGGGGAACAGTGAGGACTTTTCAGTGTTCTTTGTGGCTAAGCTGGAATGATCAGTAGACTAGATACAGTGAGTCCCTTTTTCACTTACAGTGATTAACACAGGGATTTATTGATCACCTCAGTGAAAACTCCAAAGGCAAAGTTAACTTCAGGCAAGGCTGTATCCAGCAGCTCATTGTTTCTAATGACCCATTTATTTTCTCTCTGTATCTCTCTTTTCTGCATTCTATGGTTTGGCTGTACACTTAGGCTGTATTTTGTGGCCTACTTGCAACCCAAGTATCCTCTTCTGGAAAAAGACTCCCATAATTCCAGATCTCACAGCATGCAAGGAAACAACCTAGCTTCTCCATTAACAGAAGCCCAGCAAGCACCTCCTTGTGTCTGATTGGCTCTGAGCGTGTTGTTCCTCTGTCCAGAACCAACACAAGAGGCCATGGGACATCAGCCAATCAGAGCCCATCCTAAAACTTTTTGTAAAGTTATTTCTACCCAGACCACATGACCAGGAATAAGGGGAAATATATTTTTAAATAAGGCTAGAGAAAAAAGTGAAAAATGGATGGCAGGGAAGTAATTAATAAATGATCATCACAAATATAAAACATAAGCTTTCCTTGCTTTACTCTGAAATTAAGCATCAATAGCTATAAGGTCAATCTATTATTAACAGGGTTAACACAACTCAATTAGTTCAGTTACAGTAAAACTATTTTAATTAAGATTAATTGGCCAGGAAACAAGTAGAATTACTTTATAAATTAATTGGTTGAGATTTTAAAAGAACATATACAATGCAGAGCCAGATGTCGAAACAAGAATTCCCTCATACAAAGGTTAAGTTCTGACAAAAAGATTAGCTTTCTTCTTCTTCCTCCTCCTCCTTTTTTTTTAATTTTTTAATTTTTATTATTATTATTATTTTTTTTTTTTTGGTACTGGGGTTTGAATACAGGGATACTTTACCACTGAGCTATATCCTCAGTCCTTTTGTTTTACTTTATTTTATTGTACCAGGGATGAACCCAGGGTCTCTCAGCCACTGAGCCACATCCCCAGATATTTTTATTTGCAGACAGGGTCTTGCTGAGTTGCTTTGGGCCTCACTAAACTACTGAGGCTGTTTTGAACTCACAATCCTCCTGTCTCAGCCTCCCGAGCCGCTCAGATTACAGGTGTGCACCACCATGGCCTGCAGCATCATTTTAAATTATAGTCACAAATATCCAGAAATTAGTAAAACAAAACAAAAAATAATAGGTTATCCTATTCAGTAAATTAATCATGTTCTGATATCATCTCAGTGTGTTTTTCCTGCATTTATTTATAGCCTCCAACCTGCATATCAAGATCTGTAAATCCAGCACCTTCTATTTTGAACTCTCTCTCTGCACCTCTGCCTACTTCTCAAAAGCTCAAGAACAGCAGTCAGAAGTTCCCATATCCTTTAGCAATTTGTATCACTTCCTCCAGCAACTAAGATATGGAGAAATCAAAGCCCTCTCTCTATAGGCAAAAGGGCTAGGGCCTGTGTGCATTGAAGGCAGCTCTGTTGATCCCAGCTGGCCCTTACATGCTGGGGAGTCAGTGGGTTACAGGCTGCACTAGCATGGCCTTCACGGGAACTGGACTCTGCTCTGTGTGGCCTCTCACCCGCTAGCAGGCTGGCCCATCTTATGTGACAGTGGCAGGGCTGCACCAGAAAGTGGTGGTACAGGTATGTCATTCCCGCTACTGGGGAGACTGAGGCTGGAGCATTGCAAGTTTAGACCAGCCTGGGTATCTCAGCGAGACCCTGTCTCAAAATAAAAAATAAAAGAGGCTGCGGATGGATGTGGCTCAGTGGTACAGCACACCTTGGGTTCAATCCCCAGTACCACAAGGGAGAGAGAGAATGGAAGTGTGCAGTCTCTTTAAGATCTAGATTTGAGAGGCTGGGGTGTAGCTCAGGGGTAGAGCGCTTGCCTCGCACACGTGAGGCACTGGGTTTGATCCTCAGCACCACATAAAAATAAAGTAAATATATTTTTTAAAAAATTTAGATTTACACTGGCCCTTCCTTCCTTCCTTCCTTCCTCCCTCCCTCCCTCCCTCCCTCCCTCCTTTCCTCCTTCCTTCCTTCCCTTCCTTCCTTCCTTCCTTCCTTCCTTCCTTCCTTCCTTCCTTCCTTCCTTCCTTCCGTTCTTTGCAGATGGAGTCTCACTCTGTTGCCCAGGATGGTCTTAGACTCACTGGCTCAAGTGATCCTCCTGCCTCAGCTTCTCAAGCAGCTGGGACCATACCTGCACATCACCATGCCCAGCCCTTTTCCTACATACCATTGGCCAAAGCAAATCAGAAATTCAGCCTAGATGCAATTAATAGGAAAACAGCTTCACCTCTTGGTGGGCGCTGCAGCAATACCATATTACAAAGGACAAGGATACGGAAAGGCCATTAACTGGACCCATCAGTTCAATCTATCTACCAAGGATATAGGATGGTAGAGATTTCGTCTGTCCTCTGCAATATCTAGAACGTGGTAGAGGGCAAACAGACACCTGGCCAATAGCACATTCCTCTTTCCCACGCTTTTAAAAGTATAGGACATCCGTCCACTTTGAAGAGTTTTATCTTTAAAAAAAAAAATTACAAGTAACCAAAGACATCTGAAATCAGACTAAGGCTTTTAAAAGCACACTCTTCTAAACCACTTACATTCTTATCAATATTTTTCTGAAGTTTGGCAAATGGAATATAACATTTTTAGGGAAACGACCATACTTGTTTATAATTTGGTACAAAGATTGCATCTTTTTAAAGAAAGGAACAGGTGCCTGCTTACCTTCTTCTCATTGTGAATGGTTCCAGATGGTGACTATTCATTTCAGAAGCTTCTTAAGAAACATCTGCTCACAATATTTATATTTCACTTTATTATATTTTCCAAAAATTGCATTTTAAATACAGTTTCCTTTAAATTAAAAAAAACATTCATTTCTCCTATTCATAAGAAAAGTCTTCCCATTAGTTTTGTCTCGCGTTGCACACAAGCTCTACATTATTATATCACAAACAAAGCTGGATTTAAATTGTAACTTCATGAAAGGAAAATGGAGAGGAATAATGCGTCCAGTCCTTTTTATGTAGTACTATAATATTCTTATGCACAAATTAATTATTTCTTGATTAAGAGAATGCAATTTGTTTCAGTTTTCTATTTTCAATCGCTATCCATATGAGTTTCACAATTTATTTGAAATAGTCTCAGGCCAGGAAAAAAAAAAAAAAAAAACAGGTTGTGCTGGGATATTGATAGTGATGCTGATCCTTCTTCTAGTTGTGTGAAGAGCTTTTATGACAAAATGTATTCTTCCAAAAACAAAGTGCATAATGATTATAAATGCAGCAAAATTGCACACGATGAAAAGCCAACATGAATGAGGGATGAAATAAGAAACCCTTTTCAACATTGAAACAATAATCTACTAAAACCCTGTGTACACATTGTAAGGAGCAGCTTCCCTAAGAATTTGGTAAGGATTCTAAAGTGTAATATGATGAAGATTTGCGGGGAAGTGGACAGCAGAGCTACTACTTGGCCCAGTGAATCCATAGAAAAAGACAATCCTGAGTTGAGTTAGTGTCCAACCTAAACACGACTGATCTTGCATTTCCCTCTGCCCGTCCAGCCCCATTTACTCTCCTGAGTGGAGAGATTCGTGCTGTGGAATAATGTGGGTATTGGTTGGTTTAGTCCTGGCCAGCATTCTTTCATTCTTTAGGGGACAATTGTGTCCCTTCTTTCTCCTCCGCACTATCAATTCCTGTAGCTAAGATGGTGGGGTGGCCACATTCTCAGCTCCTTGAATTGACCTTTTTTTTTTTTTATCCTCTGCAGTACTGAGGGTTGGGCCCAGGGGTGCTCTACCACTGAGCTATATTCCCTAGCTCTGTTTATTATTTATGTACTTATTTATTTAGAGACAGAGTTTCCCTAATTTGCCCAGGCTGGTCTGAACTAGCAATGCTCCCGCCTCACCCTCCTGAGTTGCTGGGATTGCAAGCATATGCCACCATGCCCAGTCCCTTGTACTGACCTTTAACAAGACTTGGCCGATAAGAGCATCCCTTCCTGCAGCTACAGTGATGGGTTCAGGAATGGCGCCCCACCGGCCAGACACACTTGGAGCCAATCCCACAACTTTGGCTGAGGAAACCAGAAAATAGGTACTCTCTGTCGCTGGACACACACTGTGAAGACAGGACTGGCTGCTCTACTGGCCTGCCTGAGAGCCAAGTCACTGGGGGCAGGTCGGGTTAAGAGGTAGGCCTGACTCAGTGACATCCTCTGAGTCTTGCAGTCCAGCAGTGCTGAACTGTTCAGTGCTAGCAGCCAAGGAGCTCCCCATTTTGCTAAGGGCAATTTGAGTAAGAGTTTTCCGGCCTTTGCACTAAGGGTGTAAACAAAGGGAAGGAAGGGGGACATGTTTCACACCCCAAGGAGAAGGAGCCCATTTCTCTACACCCATCCAGATCCCACTATGGTGGGGACAGTGCATTTGACCTCCCTATATTCCCCAGACTGGGTACGTGTTTTTTCTAGAAACTTGACACACAGCATCAAAAGGAAATAAGAGCATGTCACGGCCCCTGCAGCTTCTGCCCCTGTCAGCCAGCAACTCTGCCCCTGTTCAAAGAGAGGATCTCCCGCAAGGAGCAGAGCGTATCCTCTTATGACCCAGACCAATTTAATCTTTTTTCTGTTTGTTTATTTGTTTTGTTTTTTTGGTATGTGGGGAATTGAACACTGGGGCAGTCTACCTCTGAGCTACATCAGCCCAGCCCCCCACCCCTGCCCACCTTCCCCCCCCCTTTTTTTTTGAGCCCAGGCTGACTTCAAACCTGTGATCCTCCTGCCTCAGCCTCCCAAGTAGCTGGAATTTTAGGAATGTGCCACCATGCACAGCTAAACTGCTGAGTTCTTTTTTCTTTTTCTTTTTAGTTATACATGACTGTAGGATGTATTTTGACATATCATACATACATGGACTATAGCTTCCCATTCTTGAGGCTGTACATGATGTGGAGTTACACTGGTCGTGTATTCATGTAACAACATAGGAGAGTTATGTCTGATTCATTCCACTGTCTTTCCTATTCCCACCCCCCTCCCTTCTCTTCATTCCTCTTTGTCTAATCTAGTGAACTTCTATGCTTTCCCCGCCATGCTGCTTATTTTGAATTAGCATCTGCAAATCAGAAAAAAATTCTGCTTTTGTGTTTGGGGGGATTGACTTATTTCACTAAGCATGATAGTCTTTATTTCCATCCATTTACCGGAATATGCTATAATTTCATTCTTCTTTATGGCTGAGTAATATTTTATTGTGTATGTGTACCACATTTTCTTTATGCATTCATCTCTTGAAGGGCACCAAGTTTGGTTCCATAGCTTAGCTCTTATGAGTTGAGTTGCTATAAACATTGATGCGTCCGCGTCAGGGTAATATGCTGATTTTAAGTCCTTTGGGTATAAACTGAAGAGTGGGATAGCTAGGTCAAATGATGGTTCCATTCCAAATTTTCTGAGGAAACTCCTTGCTGATTTCCAGAGTGGTTGTACCAATTTGCAGTCTCACCAGCAACATATGAGTGTACCTTTTTCCCCACATCCTCACCAACATTTATTGTCACTTGTATTCTTGATAATTGCCATTCTGACTGGAGTGAGATGAAATCTCAGTGTAGTTTTTTTAAAAAATATTTATTTATTTTAGTTGTACACAATGCCTTTTTATGTATATGTGGTGCTGAGGATCGAACCCGGGTCGCGCACGTGCTAGGCGAGTGCTCTACCGCTGAGCCACAACCCCAGCCCCTCAGTGTAGTTTTAACTTGCGTTTCTCTAGCTGCTAGAGATGTTGAACATTTTTTCATATATTGGTTGACCAATTATATTTCTTCTGTGAAGTGTCTGTTTAGTTCCTTTGGACATTTATTGAGTGGGTTATTTGGGCTTTTTGGTGTTAAGTTTTTTGAGTTCCTTATATATCCTGGATATTAATGTTCTATCTGAGGTGCAGGTGGCAAAGATTTTCTTTCATTCTGTAGGCTCTCTCTTCACATTCTTGATTGTTTCCTTTGCTGTGAAGAAGCTTTTTAGTTTGATACCATCCCATTTTTGATTCTTGACTTTTTTTTTTTCTTGCACTTTAGGAGTCTTATTGAGGAATTCAGTTCCTAAGCCAACATGATGGAGATTTGGGCCCTTTTCTTCTAATAGGCACAAGGTCTCTGGTCTAATGCCTAGGTCCTTGATCCACTTTGAATTGAGCTTTGTCCAGGGTGAGAGATGGGGTCTAATTTCATCTTACTACATATGGATTTCCAGTTTTCCCAGCACCATTTGTTGAAGAGGCTATCTTTTCTCCAGTGTATGTTTATGGTGCCTTTGTCTAGTATGAGATAACTGTATTTATGTGAGTTTGTCTCTATGTCTTCTATTTTGTACCATTGGTCTTCATGTCTGTTTTTGTGCTGATACTATGCCATTTTGTTACTATAGCTCTGTAGTATAATTTTAGGTCTGGTATTATGATTAAACTGCTTTTCATTTTAATGAGAAAATGCAAATCAAAAAAATATATATAGAATAAACAAGTTCATTGGATATGCTACCAGAAGCAGAAGGAAGAAAGCCCAGTGTATCAACCGTGACTTCATATTTGCTCTTATGAGATAGATTTTATGAACCTGTTATAACAGAGTAAAGATAAGTTTTTAGGAACCAAAATAATTTTTTGGACAAACAAAACAGGAAATTTTACAGAGTCATGCTTTTGATTATTACGACTGATACGTAACTTGATGATAATTTTGTTCCAGTTCTTCCTCCTTTCCTACCTTCTTTTTTTTTTTTTTTTTTTTGGTACCAGGGATTGAACTCAGGGGCACTCGACCACTGGGCCACATCCCCAGCCCTTTTTTGTATTTTATTTAGAGACAGGGTCTCACTGAGTTGCTAAGTGCCTCGCCATTGCTGAGGCTGGCTTTGAACTCGCAATCCTCCTGCCTCAGCCTCCCAAAGTGCTGGGACTTTCTTACCTTCTTCCTTTCCTTTGTTTTTATCGTTTGAGCTCCACCTCTTTTGATGGTTGAGGAGTTGAGTCTGGAGCAGGGAATGATGTGCCCAAGACCACACAGACAGTTACTCCATGGTGGGGCCAGGACTGGGTGGCTTTCTCCAAGATCCCATAAAAGTTGTCCTAAATGCACGAGCCAACCAACATGTTGGTTTATTTCCTAATGGTATAAAAGAATAGTGAATAGCCAGAATTACGTGAGGGTCAAAAGATTTTTTTTTTTTTTTTTTTTTTTTTTTTTTTTTTGGTACCAGGGATTGAAATCAGGGACACTCAACCACTGGGCCACATCCCCAGCCCTTTTTTGTATTTTATTAGAGACAGGGTCTCACTGAGTTGCTAAGTGCCTCGCCATTGCTGAGGCTGGCTTTAAACTCATGATCCTCCTGCCTCAGCCTCCCAGGTGCTGGGATTATAGGCGTGCGCCACCGTGCCCAGCGAGGGTCAAAAGATTAACAAACTTTTCAACAAAGGACAAATCAAGATTTCCCCTTTCCTTAAATTCCTCATGGCTAATGAACCCCAGAAGAGAAATCTGAGCTTTCTGCGAGTTCTCCATAGTTCCATCTATTTATCCAGGAAATATTGTGTGGTCACTTGACCTCTGAGCATTCATTTCTTTGCTTGCAAAATAGGAAGTCTCATGTCCTAAGTGCATACTTGCCTCTCTGTCTTCACTGGACTGAGGATGAGCTAGGCTTGGGCTCCTGTCCACAGTACAAAATATTATGAAATGCATTTGTCCACAGGAATTTAAGACCATTTGTATTGGCTGGCAGTTGGAAGGCCTCAGAGGCAAGCATTTTAGGAATTAAAAAATATTTATTGTGCCAGGTGTGGTGGCGCACCCCTATAATCCCCAGTGGCTTGGGGGGCTGAGGCAGGAGGATAGCAAGTTGAAAGCCAGCCATAGCAATTTAGCAAGGCTCTGAGCAACTTAGCAAGACCCTGTCTGCAAATAAAATATAAAAAAGGATAGGGATGTGGCTAAGCAGTTAAGTGCCTCTGGACTCAATCTCTAGCACAAAAAATATTTTTTTTTGTAAGAAAGAGTCTGATTTTAAAGAGGTCTAGATTAATGGTTTGTTATTATGTCCAGATCTCACGAGAATTCTCATATTTAATATCTGAGCCAGGCATGGAGGTGCACACCTATAATCCCAGCTACTCGGAGGCTGAGACAGGAGGATCCCAAGTTCAAGACCAGCCTGAGTTACTGAGTGGGACCCTTTCCCAAAATAAACTAAAAAGGGCTGGGGACATAAACTCAGAAGTAGCACGCTCCTGGGCACTCGACCACTGGGCCACATCCCCAGCCCTTTTTGTGTATTTTATTAGAGACAGGGTCTCACTGAGTTGCTAAGTGCCTCGCCACTGCTGAGGCTGGCTTTGAACTCGCGATCCTCCTGCCTCAGCCTCCCAAGTGCTGGGATTACAGGCGTGCGCCACCACACACTGCTGGGGATTGAACCCAGGGCCTTGCACATTCTAAGCAAGGCTCTCTCTACGACTGAGCTACATTCAACACCTTTCAGTTTATTTTGAGACAGGGCCTTGCTAAGTTGCTGAGGCTGGCCTCAAACTTTTCAGCCTTCTGCCTCAGCCTCCCAAGTCACTGAACATATGCGCTTGAGATCCTAAGATACGTATTTTCAAAAGCAAAATTGTAGTAATCTCCACCATTTTCCCAACAAAATATGCATATTTTTACTTACTTACTTAATTAATTTATTTATTTACTGTTACCGGGGATTGAACTCAGGGGTACTCGACCACTGAGCCACATCCCCAGCCCTATTTTGTATTTTATTTATAGACAGAGTCTCACTGAGTTGCTTAGCACCTTGTTTTTCTGAGGCTGGCTTTGAACTCACGATCCTCCTGCCTCAGCCTTCCAAGCTGCTGGGATTACTGGTGTGCGCCATCATGCCTAGCTGTATTTTATATTTAAAGTAGGATATTATAGCAGCAAATGCTCAGAATGAAGAACAAACACTGACAAGATTCTGAAACCAGGCTGTTCAGATAAAAACTCTTCATTCTAGAAGTGTCACCTTATGCAAGAAATAGTGTATATTATCATCCCATCTATAAAATGGGATAATAATAGAACCTACCTTTAGAAGGCTGGGAGAAGTAAATGCTGAGTGTTCAGAACAGTGCCTGGCACAGAGGAAAAGAATAAGTAAGTGTTTGCTGAATGCATGGACAAATGCCCAGATAGATAGATAGTGTGGGTTAGTGCTTCCAAAAATAAATGGGACCTGAGGAAATCTTAAACGGGTTCTGGACTTGTGGCTTTTTGGATGCGTGAGATGGAAAAGAAAGTACCTCACAATACAGCTGGGTTGTTAACATTTTCTGGGGTCCTTCCAGAAATTGCACCCAAGTCTTTACAAGTCCTATTGCTTCTCTCTTATCTTCTCTAATCACCATTTTTGCTGGCAATCACAGCATCTTTAAACCATAGGTCAACTCAGGTGTAGCAACACACACCTGTAAACCCACAAATTTGGGAGGCTGAGGCGGGAGGATCACAAATTTAAGGCCAGCCTCAGCAACTTAATAAGATTCTGTGTTAAAATAAAAATAAGAGCTGGATGTAGCTCAGTGGTAGAGCACTAGCCTTGCATGCATGAGGCCTTGGGTTCAATCCCCAGTAGAGGGGAAAAGATAAAGGTCAGACAGGCCAGGTCACTTCAATGAATTTCCAACATACTTGGGGAAAAAAAAATCCAAACCATGATGCACGGTGTATGAGGCTCCCAATAAAAGGATGAAAACTGGTGACCCCCAGGTCATAAAGAGTTCACAGCTGGAGCCGGGCGCGGTGGCGCACGCCTGTAATCCCAGCACTTGGGAGGCTGAGGCAGGAGGATTGCGAGTTCAAAGCCAGCCTCAGCAATGGCGAGGCACTTAGCAACTCAGTGAGACCCTGTCTCTAATAAAAAATACAAAAAAGGTCTGGGGATGTGGCCCAATGGTCGAGTGCCCCTGAGTTCAATCCCCGGTACCACAAAAAAAAAAAAAAAAAAAAAAAAAAGAGTTCACAGCTGGGCTTGATTTGCTCAGTTTTTTTTTTTTTATATTTATTTATTTGCTTTTAGTTGTACACAATGCGTTTATTTTTACGTGGTGCTGAGGATCGAACCCGGGCCGCGCACGTGCTAGGCGAGCGCTCTACCGCTGAGCCACATCCCCAGACCCTCCGTTTTTTAAAAATAACATTATTTTAAAATTAATGATAAAAAATTAAAAATTGAAAGATTGCATGTAAAAATCTGGGTATACAACCTCTCTTCAAATCCTGCAAGATAAGAATTATGTTTAACCATATATGTGTGTGTGTGTGTGTGTGTGTGTGTGTGTGTGTGTGTGTATAAACTCTTCCATATATATATATATATAGTTAAATGTACATGAGGTCAACAGGTTAGATAGAGGTGGGAACTGGGGCCTGAACCCAGCAGTCTAGTCCCAGGTCTGTGCTGTAACTCCCATTATTCCATACTGCTCTGTTAGAGGCTATGCTGTCTGGCTGTCCCCTCTACACACCCCCTGACCCTGGGACCCTCACGGATACTCTTCTCTCTTCCCTGGGACCTGCCTCCCTCTACTCAAAGGGTACCCGGCTTCTTCTTCTCTTTCTGACAATTTAAAGCTAATCCTCTTAGAACACCCTTCTCTGGACAAACTCAGGGGGTTGTCTGCATTTTTCTCTGTCCTTGCCATCTGTGCTTCCTTCATAGACCTTGTCACAGTTTCTAATCTATTCTGGTTTGTGACGTTGGCTTGCACCCTCCACTACGTCCTGTGACTCACCCTGAGTCCCCAGCAGGCAGGTGTCTTCAGTAGGTGATGGTTGGAGGGTGGGGGGAGGCAGGGCCTCAAATTTCATTGAACTTACAGCTGAGCAGCACCAGGGAGCTGGGATAGCACCCAATAGGGGCAGAATTTCAAGTCCAGTTTTTCTCCTTTTCTAATTAGTTGAACTCTGGCAGAGGTGGTCTGAGGCTGGAAAGCGTTTTTCCTTCTCTAACCCATGAAATCATCTGCATGCAGCAGGTTTTGGGGAGGGGAGTGTAGCAAAGACTATGTCACATGCCCACCCTTTTATGGTTTGAATGTATGTGTGTGTCCCTCCAAAATCCATATGTTGGAACCTAATACCGCATGTGACAGTATTAAGAGGCAGGCCATTTGGGAAGTGATTAAGGCACGCGCATTCCACCTCATGAATGGGATTAGTGTCCTTATACAGGAGACTGAAGAAGGCAAACACGGTCACACGCACATGTAATCCCAGCTGCTTGGGAGGCTGCAGGCAAGAGGATTACAGGTTTGAGGCCAGCCTCAGCAACTTACTGAGACCCTGTCTCAAAATAAAAAAATAAAAAGGGCTAGGAATGTGGCTCAGTAGTTAAGTGCCCCTGGGTTCAATACCCCTGCCAAAAAAAAAAAAAAGTGGGGGTAGGGAGAGAGAGAGAAGAAATTTTAAAAATTAAAAATAAATAAAAAGGGCTGGTGGTATAGCTCAGTGGTAAAGCACCTCTGGATTCAATCCCCAGTACCAACAAATAGATAAATGAATAAATAAATAAATAACCTAGTATGTGGTGTGGTTTGTTATATAGCAGCAGGAATGCACGCACCCACGTCAAAAATTATCTCATCTTTCCAAGTTTTACGGTCCTTTCTCTTTAAAAAAAATATTTATTTTGTATTTTTAGGTGGACACATATCTTTATTTGACATTTATGTGGTGCTGAGGATCAAACCCAGTGCCTCATGCATGCTAGGCAAGCACTCTACCCCTGAGCCACAACCCAGCCCCTGGTCCTTTCTCTTGAGCACTGACACCTGAATGCTGCCACTCTCCAACTCAATCCTCCCATCAATCAGCCAGGCTTCTGGGCCATGTGCCCTGTGATGAATTTTCCCTGCCCCCTGGAATACTGTCTAAGGTTGGGCACTATATGTATGCATTATAAATCTGAATGGTGAGAATCATCATTCTAACTTGTTAGGGCCCATTTTTTTCAAACAAGTGGTTTAAAAACTTTTATGCATATGAATGCTGCAGGCCAATGCATGAAAACACTAGTGGTTTTACAGGGAGATGGAGAAATCAATTGTGAAAAATCATGTATTGTCACCTACAAGGAACTTCTGTGATTTCCAGGCTGTTAGTCAAGGTGGAAATGTGAAGAGGCATCAGCCCTTGCCAGCTCACCTGGGCAAAGTTAACCATTCCTTTTCCATCTGTGGCTCTTCTATTGTCACATCAGATTGTAGTAGTTTGTTTTTGTGCCTGACATCCCCACCAAATGTGAATATCTTTTTTTAAAAAAAATATTTATTTATTTGCTTTAGTTGTACACAATGTGTTTATTTTTACATGGTGCTGAGGATTGAATCCGGCCGCTACGTGCTAGGTGAGTGCTCTACTGCTGAGCCACAACCCCAGCCCAAATGTGAATATCTTAAAAGCAAAGCACATGCTACAACCAACTTTGTAACCCAGGACAGGGCCAAAACAACAGATACTCACTGTGAAATGAATAAGTCCCTGGGTCCAAGAATTGCAATCCAGACTGAGTACTGAGACCTAGGAAGGTGGAAAATACCAAGACAGCCATTTGCCATGGGCTAAAAGAGAGATTTGAAATACTAAGAGATCCAGAAAAGGGAGAAGTCAGTGCATGCTGGGGTGCACACAAATGTGTCTACAAAGGCCATGATAAGAGGCATGAGGGAAAGAAAGGATTCCCAGAATCCTGGGGCAGGAAAACCCATGGCATTTAGTGAGTTTAATGAGCAGAGATGGAGTGAAGTAGAGGGTTACTGAGATGAGTCAACTGAAATGAAAACAGAAATGTTAGCCAGGCGTGGTGGTTCAAGCCCTGTAATCCCGGGGACTGCTGAAACAGGAGGATCACAAGTTTCAGGCCAGCCTTGGCAACTTAATGAGACCTTGTCTCAAAATAAAAAAATAAAATAAAAAGGGCTAAGGATATAGTCTAGTTTTAGAACACTTCTTAGGTTCAATCCCAGAACCGCCCCCCCACAAACACATACCATTAGAGAAGAAGAAGGAGGAGGAGGAGGAGAAATGAAGAAGGAGGAGGGAGGAAATGTTGGTTTGGAATAGATGAAGAGGACCTTAAATATGTAGCCAAGCTGGGTGCAGTGGCGCACACCTGTAATCCCAGCACTTGGGAGGCTGAGGCAGGAGAATCGTGAGTTCAAAGCCAGCCTCAGCAATGGTGAGGCACTTAGCAACTAAGTGAGACCCTGTGTCTAATAAAAACACAGAAAAGGGATGGGGATGTGGCCCAGTGGTCGAGTGCCCCTGAGTTCAATCCCTGGTACCAAAAAAAAAAAAAAAAAAAAAAAAAAATGTAGCCAAGAATTTTGGACAATCTTCAATAAGGATAGAGGTATTTGGAATGGAAAATGATGGAAAATATTTTAAGACACTTACATTGGCAGCATAGAACAGGATGAATTGGAAGTACAGTAGAAATATTAAAAGCCTAAGTTCAGATATTGACATTAAAAATAAATAAAAAGTAAAAGATAATTTCATTTCCTAAGCCCAAGTTGTAGGGGAAGCAGGAATCTCATTCAGAAGAAGTTTAGCTAAAGGCAAAGGTCCAGGGATCTTTGGAAATGTGGAGATGGAGTTCAGGACAGAAGCCACTGAAAGAGACGTTAGAGCAGATACTAGCACACCACCTACACAGCAGCATTATTCACAAGAGCCAAAAGGTGGAAACAGTTAGAATACCTATGAACAGATTAATGCATAAATAAAATGTGACATATACATGCATGGAATGGACTATTATTAAGTCTTAAAAAGGAAGGAAATTCTGATGCACAGCATACATGGATGAACCTTGAAGATATTATGCCAAGTGAAATAAACTAGATTCAAAAAGATATTTTATGTCGAGCGTGGTGGCACACACCTGTAACCCCAGCACTTGGGAGGCTGATGCAGGAGGATCGCGAGTTCTGGTGGCACACACCTGTAACCCCAGCACTTGGGAGGCTGAGGCAGGAGGATCGCGAGTTCAAAGCCAGCCTCAGCAATGGCAAGGCACTTAGCAACTCAGTGAGACCCTGTCTCTAATAAAATACAAAAAAAAAGGGCTGGGGATGTGGCCTAGTGGTCGAGTGCCCCTGAGTTCAATCCCCGGTACCCACCCCCCCAAAAAAAATGTTGATTAAGTTCAAAGTTCTGAAGGCACAAGAGTACAATGCCAGCACTGGCCTCTGGTGAGGGCCTTGTGCTCCCTCACAACATGGCGGATGGTATCACACATTGGAAGCACATGTGTGAGCAGCCATAGTGTGTGTGTAGAACAGGGACCTGGGAAAGGTGCCAGGCACACTTAACACAATCCACTCTCAGAATGATCAATCCTTTGGGCTGAGGATACAGCTCAGTTGGTAGAGTGCTTGCCTTGCATGCACAAGGCCCTGAATTCAATCCCCAGCACCACACACACATACACACACACAATGCACTTGTGAGAAAGAACAATCAGAATGATCAATCCAGTCCCAAGAGATTCAGAATTTACTCCTATGAGTAAAGCATCAATCCCACTCAAAGACACCAGTTCCTCTCAACACTTACATTGGGTACCAGGCTTGAAGAAAAATCTGAGTCCTGTCGACTATTCCTGAAATGTTCATTTCCTGAAATGTTTGGGAGAGTCACCATGCAAAATTGCTGGAGGATCGAAAAGTTGTTACAGTGGCAACTCTATGGATATGTTTTGAACAAAAAACAGTAGGTTCTGGGCAAGAAAGGAGTTCTTAATGACTACCAGCTTCTAGCCCATTTTTCTTCCAGAGCTTAGAAAGAGAAATAAATACACTATAAAATACGTTCATTCCAGCCAGTTGTAAAATTGTGATTCTGTGCCTGTGGAAAGTGAAAGGGTGACTATATATAAGGGTGTGAAGGGACAAAGGATGACATTTAGGATTTAATTACAAAATTCAGCACCCCAATACCCATAATCATGTTTGTTTAGGGAAACATTAGAAAAGCAGGACAATTAAAATGGACCATTGCCGGGTGCGGTGGCGCACACCTGTAATCCCAGCACTTGGGAGGCTGAGGGCAGGAGGATCTCGAGTTCAAAGCCAGCCTCAGCAATGGCAAGGCACTTAGCAACTCAGTGAGACCCTGTCTCTAATAAAATACAAAAAAGGGCTGGGGATGTGGCCCAGTGGTCGAGTGCCCCTGAGTTCAATCCAGGGTACCAAAAAAACAAAACAAAACAAAAAAAAAAACATGGACCATTAATTCAGTTATGAGGGAGGAAAACTGGTTGTCTTTAGTTTTAGTCTGTTTTCTGCTGCCAAGACAGAACATCTGGAATGGAAACTGATGGAAAATATTTTTGTATGTATGGGTAACTTACATAACTTACATAAAATAAACAATTTTTCCCTACAGTTCTAGAAGCTGGAAGCCTCTGTTATGCTGTGGCATCATAACATGGTGGAGGGCAAGGAATCTGCAGCTTAAAAATTAGTTTTCTCTGGGGCTGGGGTTGTGGCTCAGAGGCAGAGTACTTGCCCAGCATGTCTGAGACACTGGGTTCGATTCTCAGCACCACATGTAAACAAATAAAATAAAGGTCCATTGACAACCCCCCCCCCAAAAAAAAAAATCAGTTCTCACTCCAGGTGCAGTGGTGCACATCTGTAATCCCAGAAGCTAGGAAGACTGAGGCAGGAGGATCATGAGTTCAAAGCCAGCCTCAGCAAAAAGCCAGGCGCTAAGCAACTCAGTGAGACCCTATATCTAAATAAAATACAAAATAGGTCTGGGGATGTGGCTCAGTGGTCAAGTGCCCCTGAGTTCAATCCCTGGTACCCCACCACTGCCCCCCACTCCCCCCAAAAATCAGTTCTCTCTCCTTCTCTCTTGTTTTGTAATGCTACAAAAACCTCATCCATTGTGGAGCCCAACCCTTGTCCTCTCATCTAATCCCAATTATTTACCAAAGGGTCTACCTCCAAATATCATCAACATATGCATTTGGGAATAAAGTTTCTAACACAGGAACTTTTGGGAAACATATTCGAAACCATAGAATGCTTTCTTTGTCATTCCAACCAGACCAGCAGCTGAAACAAATAATTTTTTAAAAAATCAGGTATTTTACCACTAAGCCACATCCCTAGCCCTATATTGTATTTTATTTAGAGACAAGGTCTCACTGAGTTGCTTAGGGCCTGGATAAGTTGCTGAGACCAGCTTTGAACCCAAGATCCTCCTGCCTCAGCCTCCCAAGCTGCTGGGATTACAGGCGTGCACCACTGCACCTTTTATAGGTCTTTATAAATAGCAAATAAGACTTTGATATGAAAAATTGCAAAAACAATCACTTTAAAGTGTGAGTTTTCCTGGAATGCATACTCATGGCTATATTCTCTAGTAGATCTCATGACCACAGAAATAAGCTGTGGAGAGAAAATATTTGTGTTTCTCTGAGAATAAAGGGCAAAGCAATACATGGCTGTAGAGTAAAAAATATCAGCATTGGTATTGAGTAGTTTTGTCTTTTTCTTTAACTATCAGAAACTATTAATACACCTGTCTTCATAATGAAATATCTACACTTAGACTTAACTTCCTTCTTTTTTTTTTTTTTTTTTTTTTGATACCAGGGATTGAACCCAGGGATGCCTAAATACTGAGGCCCCTCCCAGGATTATAGGCATGTGCCACCACACCCAGCAGATATAACTTCCTTCTAGAACAAATCCACCATCCCGTTTTCCACTGGATGACTCATTCTTATATTTTCTCACTTTTTTTTTTTTGGGGGGGGGGTAAAACCTGATGCAAACACCTTATAATAAAGCTGCAACCAAATTCAAAATTGTATTAACTCCTGAGAATGTTTCACTGTTCATTTGTTTAGTTTTTAGCTCCAGAAAGTCCTCTTTGCTGAACTAAGGTTACGTACTCTGGGGCATTAGCTTTTTAATCTAACATGAAGAAGTCAGACCACACTGGAAACTGAGAACTGGCAGTCCATGGACTGAACCAAGCTAACATATTTTATTAGGCCTGAGTTATGTTTTCAAGGAATTCTGAAACATTCACCAACATGAAACATTGGGGAATTTCATATATGGGTGTGAATTTCAGTAATCTTTCGGGAAAAGAAGAGGAGGCAGCAGAGGAGAAAGAAGAGAGGATCTGACAGCCAGGACTCAAATTCCTACATGGTATCAATAGCACAGAGTCAATTTTGACACACCACCCCCTCTGGATCACAATAGTCTCCACCTACATGACTCCTGCCGTTTAAATTACCTGTTTGGCTCCCACAGCACAAAAGCACAATGACTGGACTCTCTAGCAGAGATCCTGTAGCTCCATGGTGCTAAGACTTCAAAGCCCTGCTAGAGAGAAGGCCTTGATCATGCTCACGATATTCAGCAACAGAGGCAAACTGAACTAAAGCAGCAACCCCAAGTTCTGATTAAACCCAAGAGGTCACCACCTCCATGTCAGACCTGATTTCCTGATGGGGTAAAGGAATTATCTTTTCTAAAGGTAAATATTATTTATCAACATGCACACAAACTTTAAGATGTGAAATTACAAGATATGTGAAAAATTGGGGAAATATGAGCCATAATCAAGAGGAAGAAATATTCAATAAAAGCAGCCTCAGCCAGAAACAGTAGTGTGTGCCTATAATTTTAGCTACTAGGGAGGCTAAGGCAGGAGAATTACAAGTTTGAGGTCAGCCTCAGCAATTTAGCAAGGTTCTACACAACTTAGTTGATAGCCTGTCTCAAAATAAAAAATAAAAAGGGCTGGGATGTGGCTCAGAGGTAAAGCACACCTGGGTTCAATCCCCAGTACCAAAAAAAAAAAAAAAAAAATAGAGCACTTGCCTAGCATGTGTGAGGTCCTGGATTCAATCCCTGACACTGAAAAGAAAAGAAAAAAAAAAAAAAGTAGTCTCATGACTAACCCTCGTGCTGGAATTAGCAAACAAGAATTTTAAAATAAGTTAAAAATTCAGATAAATTCAGATAAAAAGATGAGCCAAATGAATAAAGAGGTGGAGAATTTCATCCAAGAAAGGGAAAGTCTTTAAAAAAGAATTCAACAATATTTAAAATGAAGAATTCATTGGGTAAGTTGAATAACCAATCAATACAGCAGAAAAAAAGAATAAGTGAACTCCAAGACAGGTCAATAGCCGGGTGCACAGCAGCACACAACTCTAATCCCAGTAGCTCTGAAGGCTGAGGCAGGAGGATTGCAAGTCCAAATCCAGCCTCAGCAACTTACTGAGACACTGTCTCAAAATAAAAAAAATGAAAAAGGGCTGCAGATGTGGCTGAGTGGCTGAGTGGCCCTGGGTTCACTCCCCAGTACCTAAATAAATAAAATACAAGTAAAAATTAAAATGAAGGCAAAATGAAAACAAAAACAGAGAGAAAATTTGTCACTTCAAGGCCTGAACTATGAGACACACTCAAAGAAGCTGTTCAGGCTACAGAGAAATTAATCCAGATGGAAGCTGGATCTGTGGGAATCTATGAGGGCCGTCAGAAGGGAATGGAGAGAACAAATACATAGAACAGTCTTCACACTTTTTCTTTAGAAGGGTGCATGCTGTTTAAAGCAAGTGTACTACAAGAATATTAGGAAAGATGATGAAAAAAATACATGAGAACAGCTGCACGTGGCCAGAGCCTGATAGACGGAGTCCTGCTGTAGGAAGTTTCTTACTTGGTTTATGGAGAAGCCCTGAGCCAAGAGCAGAGGAGGAAACCAAGCAAACATCAAGAGCAGAAAAACTCCACAGTCAGAAGTCTAGAGAGATGAGTGGAGTCAGAATGGAAGGAGCAGAGATGACGAGGGACCAGTAGGTCTGGGACAGAGCTGGCCAAATGACATTAATGAACGTAGGATTTGCCTAATTTTTTGTCTTTGTTTTCCAATAGTGGGCCTTGAACCCAGGGATGCTCAGCCACCAAGCTACAACCCCAGACCAACCACCCACCCCTTTTTAAATTTTTGAGACAAGGTCTCACTAAGTTGCCCAGGCTAGCCTCAAACTTACGACCCTCCTGCCTCAGCCTCCCTAGTCACTTGGTTTACAGGCATGTGCCACCACACCCAGCTCACCCAACTCTGGAAGTTTGGTGTTCCCCAGTCTTTCATACCAAACCCTCTACCTGTTTCACTCCAGTCTCCCCAAGAGGCATATCCTTCCTCAAAACCTCTACATATGGATGACTCAGGTTAAAGATATACAGACCAAATGCCATTATCTCTTCCCCAGACTCCAGCTCCTGACTTATTATGCCCCATAATTCTCTCAAATTCAGCACATGCCCAAAGAAAGCATCTTATTCATCCAGCCAATATCTCCTCCTACTGTGGTGATGACATTTCCTTCCATTCTCCAAAGCCAATCGATAAAGAAAGAATAAGGCCTCCGCAGAATCCATATCTTCTGCATAAGAAGCAGGGATCAGATGACATAGTGGAAAAGTGACCTCCTATCTTAGTCAGCTTTTTATTGCTGGGACAAAATATCTGAGAAAAAACAATTGAGAGGAGGAAAGATTTATTTTTGACTCACAATTTCACAGATCTTAGCCCATGGCCAGCTGGCTCCATATTTTTGTCATAACATCATGACACAAGAGGAAAACTTCTCAACTCATGGCAACCAGAAAGCAGAGATTGAAGAAGTAGCCAGGACAAGACATACCCTTCCAAGGTGCAACCCCAATGCTCCAGCTAGGGGTGCACTTCCCCCAAAGAGGCCTGAGCACCTACAGTTGTCACTACCTCCTAATAATGCCATCCAATAATAATCCCTCAATGGATTAATCTTTTGATGAGGTCAGGGACCTCAGGATACAATTACTTCCCCAAGTCCCCACCTCTGAGCATTGCTGCATTAGAAACCAAGTCTTCAACACAGGGGTGTTTGGGAGACACTTCATGACACCTCTATATTAATCTCCTCAGGCTGCCCTAACAAAGTAGTATAGACTGGGCATCTTAACCAACAGAAACGTTTAAGTTCTCAGTTTTGGAGGCTAGAAGGTCTAACATCAAAATGCCATCACAGGCTCCCTGTGCACTCTCCTACCATGATGTTCAGCCTCACCTTGAGCCCTGAGGAATGGAGCCGGACTTCTATTGACTAAGACCTCTGAAACCAGAGCTGAAACTCAAAGATGGCCCAGAGCTGAGAAGCTAGTACAGAGTCAGCCAAAAGAACAGCCACAGCACTCTCCAGTCAACCCAGAAGAGCAGGCTCCCTGCCGGAACGCCTTCATGTGGAGATTAGTTTTGTTTTGGCAAGGCAGATTTTGGTGTTCATGAGAAAATTTCTGATACCATCTGCAATTTTCTTTAAAATATCTAAAATATATTGTGTGTTGGTTTTCAATCTACACCCTGGAGATAATTAGTGAACATTTGAGGCCCTGAATCAAGAGTATACACTCATAGGTCTAGTTACTTAACATTTAAGATTCTATATTCAGAAATTCAGCCTCTAGCACTGTTCTTCAACTATCTTTAGTTCTAATCAGGACTAGATGATTTGTCAATTAGTATGAAGTAGGAGCGATTTTAATAGTTGGCTTTAGCAGTGTTGAACATAAATGGATTTTCTGGAATGTTGTCCTTATTTCTACCTTTTCATGAATGAGAGCAGGTCTAGAGAAGCCAGGACCTTCTACCTTTTAGAGTGGTGCCCCCAGTCTAGTATTATGTCTGATTCTTGTGTTGAGATACTTTTGAAGGATTCTGAATAGCATCATTTCTCCATTACGTAGAGATTTGTAGTAAAAGGTTTATTGAAATCCTAACGAGACAAGAGTTTTGTCTACTTTCTCACAAATGTGGTTTGTGTAGTAGTATACTCTTTATGACTTGCAACACATCTTGGTGGTGAGGTCCCAGGGGAGAAGACTGAGGTCGTTTACAACCTCTAAATGTTAGAGGTTACCAATATTTACCAAAACAACCTGATATTTGGGCATAATCAAATTGCTTTAGTTCAATTACAGTTGCTTCATGAATAGATTGAATTAATAGCTAATTATAAGTGAAATGACATGACCAATGTAACTGCACATCACGTACAACCACAAGAATGGGAAGTTATACTCCATATATGTATGATATGTCAAAATACATTCTACTGTCATGTATAACTAAAAAGAACAAATAAAAAATTAAGGCAAAAAATAAGTGAAATGAATAAAAAAGTACCATATTCTTCAGCAACATAAAATATTTCCATGTGTAAGAATAAAAGTGAATTTAAAAAAATGTTCAGCTGTAAAAAAAAAAAAAATGCCATCACAGCTGGGCATGGTGGCACCCACCTGTAATCCCAGTAGCTCTAAAGGCTAAGGCAGGAAGATCACAAGTTCAAAGCCAGCCTCAGCAATCTAGTGAGATCCTAAGCAACCCTAAGTGTTATGGGAAGACGTAACACTCCCTGTATCAAAATTTTTAAAAATGAAAACACAAAGGGCTAGGGATGTTACTCAGTGGTTAAACATCCCTGGGTTCTGTCCCTGTTACAAAACAACAACAACAAAAAACCAGCCTATTTGATTACAAGATGGACTCTTATCCTAGCCTGAAGATGGCCACTTTCTTACTATGTCCTTCCTTGGGGGAAAGAGGAATTGAGATCTCTCTCTCCTCCTCTTCATATAAGGCTATAGTCCTATTAGATTACGGTCCCTCTCTATGTGTGTGTGTGTGTGTGTGTGTGTGTGTGTGTGTGTGTGTGTCCTATTAGATTAGGGTCCCTCTCTACGTGCTACGTGTGTGTGTGTGTGTGTGTGTGTGTGTGTGTGTGTTTTGCTGGGGATGCAAACCAGGGCCTCTAAGCACACACTCTGCTCAGGCTACGCACTCAGCCCCACTGATTTAATCTTCATTGTTGTTTGTTGTATTACTAGAGATTGAACCCAGGGCCTCTTGGATGCTAGGCTCTACCACTGAGGTACATCCAAAGCTGTTTCTGATTTTTTTTCTGAGACAGGGTCTCACTGAGTTGCTAAGTACCTTGCCATTGCTGAGGCTGGCTTTGAACTTGTGATCCTTCTGCCTGGATCTCCCAAGTAGCTGAGATTATAGGTGTGCACCACCGTGTCCTACACATTTAACATTAATTATCTCCTGAAGACTTTATCTCCAGAGACAGTCATACTGGGAATGAGGGTTTAAACATGTAAATTTAGGAGGACATAATTCAGTCCATAACACTCCTTAATTGACTAAACACTGTGCCTGGTACTTATGCAAATTACCTAATTTTGTCATGACAGTATCCTTACTGGATGAGAATTATTTTCACCACCTTACAGATGAGAAACCTGGGGATAAGATACTTGACTCAGCAGGGGGTTGGGGATGGGGGAAAAGTGGCTGTTCTTATAGCTCACTGTGCTACCTCTGCAAGGAATCCATAGCACCAGCGTAACGACTCACTGACTTTGTTATTTTCTTTAAACAACTTATTAAGTTGAAATTCATGTAACACAAATTAACATGGTTATTTATTTATTTGCATAGTAGTGGGGGTTGAACCCAGAGCTTTGCACATCTAGGCAAGTGCTCTACCACTGAGCCACACCCCCAGGCTTTTTTATTTCTCATTTTGAGTCAGGGTCTTACTAAGTTGCCCAGACTAGCCTTGAATCCTTCTGCCTCAGCTTCCTGAGTAAAAAAAAAAAAAAAAAAAAAAGAAAAAAAAAAATTAAAAAAAAAAAAAAAAACCCTAACAATTCCATGGTATGTGGTACACTCACGATGTCATAATGTTGTGCCGCCACCATTTCTATCTAGATCCAAAACATTGCCATCCCTTCAGGTGGGTGGAAACATTGCCCATTAAAGCATGTGTGAGGCCCTGGATTCGATTCTCAGCACCACATGTAAATAAATGAATAAAGGTCCATGAACATCTAAAAACATATTTTTTTAAAGTGTATTTTTAAAAATATTTATTTGTTTTAGTTGTACACAATGCCTTTGTTTTTACGTGGTGGGCCGCACAAGCTAGGCGAGTGCTCTTACCGCTGAGCCACAACCCCAGCCCCTAAAAATATATTAAAAAAAAAAAAAAAAGCCCCCATTTCTCTTGGTTCCCCCCTTGTCCCAGCCCCTGTCAGGACTCCTGACTCTGAAGGTGGTTTGCCCATAGATACCCTTCATACCTTCCTGCTAAGTCAAAAACAAAATATAGACCCTGAAAATTGTCATGGATATGAACAGCCCAAGGCACTCACTTAAGCTTCTTCTCTCTGGTGGGAGGTGTGGTGTGGTGAGTGACATCGTTGTTCTCTGACACCAAGGAGTAGATAGATTTCCTGCTCACTTTTGGTTACCTCACTGGAGGGCACCTGGCAGGCTGAGATGGGTGGATTGGTGCTAACAGCTGCTGTTGCCAAACCTTAGAAGTCACACGTTGTCTTTGCTTGTTTTATTTTGGTTTTAGGGAGAGAAGGGACAAGGGAGGTGTAGAAGTATAAGGGGGAAGGAGGAGAAGCTGGTGACTTAAGAAAAAACGTCGTCTCTGGAGACTAAACAGAGTGAAGGTGCTGGGAGCCGTAGGGAGGGCAGTAGAGGCCCAGGTTTTACTTGAATCCAGCACCTGTGAAAGATGGCGGCAGGAAGCCCAGGGAGACAGGCACCAAGCACGGGAACCTTGGGGACCCCAGGAAACGTCTCCACAGCTAAGGCAAATAGTCACCGTGTCTCTGAGCCTGACTGACAGCGAGGAGGAGCAGCTGGAGCATCAGAGTTCCAGGGCAGGACAGAAGCTGTGAAGCCCAGGGCTTTGGACTCAAGACTAGGTCCCTCCCATTAGCTGGACAAGACAAAGACCCTCCCCCGCAACCTGGATTTTTAGACAGCCCTAACAAGAGGGAGAAATCCCCACAACACCACCGACGTGGACTTTCTCACTGCTTTGGCTAGTGAAGGCTGAGGATCAAAGCTAATTTGATTAGAACATACAGATACGGTAGCAACTCATACATCAAATATCATGGAGCCGTTCATATCCAGCCCACTGCGTTTGGAGGGAAAGCCTTTCCCTGGTGGAGTCATGAGTATAAATAGATGAAAGAAGGAGCATTCAGAGCAGCAAGCTTCTAATTATATAACCTGAATATTATATTTTTCTGCTAATGAAGCCACATCCATGGGGCTGATGATGCTATTATAACCATGCACATATATCTGTCAATTCACACAATGAAATCCCTCAAATCTCTCAAAATCTTTGCTTCACTCTTCATTATGCCCAAAATTACAATTCTAATTAAATATTCATCTCTCTAATGAAACATCAACTATTTTGTAAGTTTCCTTTTTTAAGGATGCTCTTTTAAAACCAAAGAAATGTTTTGTTTTTCTTTTAAATTCCCGTATTCACAAATAGTTCGAAACCAGCAACCAATTGTTTATACAGAAAATAGGTAGTGAGCTGAAAATGTATGACAACTTAATTACACGTTGACAGCTAAGAAAGCAAGGCAACAGGCTACCTTGCCAGATCCATAAAACGGACTCCTACGTTGTATGAGCTGCTGGATCTTTGAGTAATCACAAAAGACAAATCAGCAAAGAGAGGAATTCATAAAAGAGAATAAAGCTTTGCAAAAAAAAAAAAAAAAAAAAGGAACCTGTCTTCACATCTTCAGAAGTGACTAAAAATATTTTAATAGGACCCTTTTAGTGTCTCTTTTTGCTTGCCTATGAAATATTGACAGGTCTTCCGAACTGGAAGACATCAAAACTCATTAAACTCACTGTCTTACTTGATTGAATAAAAAGCGGTAGAAAGACAGAATCTTTATTATGAGAAAAGAGAAACAATGGAATGCCTGGGGGATTGGAGTTCCAAACATCAATCTTAATTTGATTAAACAATAGAAAGTACATAAACAATAGGTTGAATGCAAACTGATGTTCCAAACACGCAGTGCCTTCCTGAGCAATCCGTTCACTAGGCGTGAGCGCACCACTGCCCCGAGAAGCCACGCCTTCCGCGACATCTCAAGTTCATCCAACCTGCCATTCAACACCTTCCAGTCCTGAGGGGCCTCAGAGGTCAAACTTTTTTGACCTGTTGTTGTCCTCCTCTTTCATTTCCATTTCCTTCACATTCCTCCCAGGATATGTGTGTTGACCTTTGTCTTGGGACTGTGTCCAAATGTCACTTACCTCTCTTCTGGCTTTGAAAGGATTCTACACGCACAGGGACACCAACCTGGAACATGTGAAGACAGGCCTCCCTTTCTGGTTTTTAGATTAAGGGAATATTAAAAGGAGAGGAAAATAGGGGAGAGAAGGTGATAGTTCACATCTAAATTAAAAAGAAATATTTTTAAAAGTCTGACATTGGTTAGGCAAAAATCACACAGCAGGCCTTTCCTGAGGCCAGGCTACAAATAGTGATTGTCCTTCATACCCACTGTGTTCAGGTCTTCAGATGACAGCCAGAGTTCCTTCACCCACACTTCTGATGACAGGGTCTCCACATCCTTTACTGCGCTGGCCATCTTCCTGTTCACTCCATAAAACTGATCATGTAAACATTTTATCCATTATCTTCATCTTTCAACAGCTGTTGGGATTTGGACTCAACTGCTTCATTACCCAGTATTTGCTTGGTGTTTCAGTTTGCAAGGTACTGTTCTGTCTGTATGTTATCTCATTTAATCTTCACAACTCTCTGCTTTACAAATAAGAAAAACTGCAGATCAAAGAAGTTACACAAGCCCGGCCTGATAAGCCCACATCTGTAAATCTCAGTGGCTTGGAAGCTAAGGCAGGAGAATTGAAAGTTCAAAGCCAGCCTGAGCACTAATCATGTCAAAATAAATAATAATAATAACAACAAAATAAAAAGGGCTGGGATTTAATTCTAGTTCAGAGAGAGAGAGATTGACATTCAACAATTGCCCAGTGAAAAAACAATTGTAAGAAAAGGACCCAGAGCTAAAAAAAAAAAAAAAGAAAGAAAGAAAGAAAAGAAAACCCAGTTGGGCCCTTAATCTTCTAGTTCAGTACTCTTTATACCACCAATTCTGCTTCAAAGTGAAAATTTTTTAAATTCCTGATAAGACTGAAAGTAAGGCTTATTTGCAAGGATAAGCTATGGATTTTTATAGCTTGGGGGAGATCTGAGAAAGAGACAACTCATTTGTATGGTTTCAGAACCAATGCAAAAAAATTAAAAAGGTATTAATTATCCCTACTTTTTCATTTTTTTGAATACATATATTTTAGTTGTAGTTGAACACCTTTATTTTATTTATTTATTTATATGGGGTGCTGAGAATTGAACCCAGGGCCTTGCACCACTGAGCCACAACCCCAACTCCTACTTCTTCATTTAAAATTCAAGCCTACTAGAAAATAAAATTATTTGGTAAATTCAAAATCTATTTAGGTCACATATGTTGCTTTTTTTTCCCCTAATTATGTTCTGGATTTCAACTCTATAAATATGTTCCATTTGCTTTGTTTGCAATGCTAGTGATGGAACCCAGGGCCTCACACACGCCAGGAAAGAGCCCTACCACTGAGCTACATCCCCAGCTCTAAATACATTTCATTTGAAAGTCCTCTGATCAAAAAGTTCTAGGATTTATAAAATATACCTTAATAAAAACTATGCCATCTTACACTCCCTTCCTCAAAATGTGACAAATTAAAACAAATGTTCACCCATTTGAGAGTAAACTATTTCCCAACAATTTAAAAACACTGTATACACTTTTAAGGGACACATTTTAAACATTGTGACTATATCCTCCATGGGATTTACATTTCCTTTGCATAATTTCCTACAGGTTTGAGATTTTTTTTTTTTTTTTTTTTTTTTTTTTTTTGGTACTGGGGATTGAACTCAGGGGTACTCGGCCACTGGGCCACATCCCCAGCCTTTTTTTGTATTGAACAAAGCTCGTCTAACACACTAACGCATGCACATTAGGGTCTTCTACTTAGAACTCTAGATAGCACGCTAGCACTGTACTTGGGAAGCATTAGTTTTCTTTGTGGTAAGGTAAATATGCTATAAAATTTACCATTTTAATTATCTTAACAATTCAGTGGAATTAAATATTCTCATAGTTTTAGGTCACCATCACCTGACCCCTCATCCACCTCCAGGGGTTCTTGGTCCTCCCAAACAGAAACTCCATTTCCATTAAACAATAACTCCCTCATCCTCCCTCCCTTCTGCCTTTGCAATCACGGTTCTATTTTCTATCTTCACGATTTGGAGTATGCTACATACTTCACATAAGAGGAATCATACAATATTTATCCTTTTGTAACTGACTTATTATACTTATAATGTCCGCAAGATCCATCTGTGTTGTGGCACATATCAGAATTTCCTTTCTTCTTAGGGTTAAGTAATATTCCATTGTACAAATATATACCACATCTTGTTTGTCCATTCATTCATGGATGAGCATTTGGTTGCTCCAATCTTTTGGCAATTGTGAATAATGCTGCTATAAGTGGGTATACAACTATCTTGTCAAAACCTTGATTTTTAGTTCTTTTGATATACACTCAGAAGTGAAATTGCCAGATCATCTGGAAATGTATTCATTTCTTTTCTTTTCTTTTGGTGCTGGGGATTGAACCTGGGGCCTTGTGCATGCAAGGCAAGCACTCTACCAACTGAGCTATATCCCCTGCCCTCATATGGAAATTCTATGTTTATTTTTTAGATATTGCTCTACTGTTTTTCACGGCAGCTGTGTTGTTTTACATTCCCCCCAGCATTGCTCAAAATTTCCAATTTCTCTGAATCCCATCAACACTTGTAATTTTTTTTTTTTTTTTTTTTTGGTACCAGGGATTGAACTCAGGGGCACTTGACCACTGGGCCACATCCCCAGCCCTTTTTGTATTTTATTAGAGACAGGGTCCCACTGAGTTGCTAAGTGCCTCGCCATTGCTGAGGCTGGCTTTCGTGATCCTCCTGCCTCAGCCTCCCAAGTGCTGGGATTACAGGCGTGTGCCACCGCGCCCAGCTAGGTTTGAGAATGTCTGAGTAGACCAAAAGAAAGTCCAATTGAAAAAAAAAAAAAAAGGAAAGAAACACTAGAAGAAGAAGAAGAAGAAGAAGAAGAAGAAGAAGAAAAGGAAGGAAGGAAGGAAGGAAGGAAGGAAGGAAGGAAGGAAGGAAGGAAGGAAGGAAAAAAATAAAGCACCATGGCTCTGTCCTTTGCTATTGCCTGTTGACTTCGTGTACTCAAGTTTGGAAATTTTTTTTTTTTTTTTAATACTGGGAATTGAACCCAGGGGCACTTAACCACTGAGCCACATCCCCAGGCATTTTTAATATTTTATTCAGAGACAGGGCCTCACTAAATGCTGAGGCTGAGCTTGAACTCGTGATCCTCCTGCAAGTAACTGTTCTTATGTATATGAGCAAAAATTTAGCTGCTTATCCTGTGTGTGTGTGTGTGTGTGTGTGTGTGTGTGTGTGTGTAAAATTCCTTCCTCTGTATCATAGGAGAATGGTTCCAGGACACCACTATCCCCTCACCCACAGATACCAAAATCTGCAGATTCTCAGTCCTTTATAAATAAAATGGGGTAGTGTTTGCATATAACCCATGTATCTTCCATATACTTTAAATCATCTCTAGGTTACTTATAACACCTAACACAATATAAATGCTCTGGAAATCCTTGTTACACTGTATTTTTTTAGGGAAATAATGATAAGAAAAGTCTTCAGTATAGATGTGATTTTTCTCCCATGAATACTTTAGATCTGTGGTTGGTTGGATCTGGGAATGTGGAACCTATGGACATAGCATCCAGAGAATAACTTCCAGGAAATAATTGTAGGTAATATCTAAAGAATATGTGTTCAGGAAGCCTGGCTAAACCACAGCTTTTTTTTTTTTTTTTTTTTTTGGTACCAGGGATTGAACTCAGGGGCACTTGACCACTGGGCCACATCCCCAGCCCTTTTTGTATTTTATTAGAGACAGGGTCCCACTGAGTTGCTAAGTGCCTCGCCATTGCTGAGGCTGGCTTTCGTGATCCTCCTGCCTCAGCCTCCCAAGTGCTGGGATTACAGGCGTGTGCCACCGCGCCCAGCTAGGTTTGAGAATGTCTGAGTAGACCAAAAGAAAGTCCAATTGAAAAAAAAAAAAGGAAAGAAACACTAGAAGAAGAAGAAGAAGAAGAAGAAGAAGAAGAAGAAAAGGAAGGAAGGAAGGAAGGAAGGAAGGAAGGAAGGAAGGAAGGAAGGAAGGAAGGAAAAAAATAAAGCACCATGGCTCTGTCCTTTGCTATTGCCTGTTGACTTCGTGTACTCAAGTTTGGAAATTTTTTTTTTTTTTTTAATACTGGGAATTGAACCCAGGGGCACTTAACCACTGAGCCACATCCCCAGGCATTTTTAATATTTTATTCAGAGACAGGGCCTCACTAAATTGCTGAGGCTGAGCTTGAACTCGTGATCCTCCTGCAAGTAACTGTTCTTATGTATATGAGCAAAAATTTAGCTGCTTATCCTGTGTGTGTGTGTGTGTGTGTGTGTGTGTGTGTGTGTGTAAAATTCCTTCCTCTGTATCATAGGAGAATGGTTCCAGGACACCACTATCCCCTCACCCACAGATACCAAAATCTGCAGATTCTCAGTCCTTTATATAAAATGGGGTAGTGTTTGCATATAACCCATGTATCTTCCATATACTTTAAATCATCTCTAGGTTACTTATAACACCTAACACAATATAAATGCTCTGGAAATCCTTGTTACACTGTATTTTTTTAGGGAATAATGATAAGAAAAGTCTTCAGTATAGATGTGATTTTTCTCCCATGAATACTTTAGATCTGTGGTTGGTTGGATCTGGGAATGTGGAACCTATGGACATAGCATCCAGAGAATAACTTCCAGGAAATAATTGTAGGTAATATCTAAAGAATATGTGTTCAGGAAGCCTGGCTAAACCACAGCAAACCATGAAAGACATGGGGTGCTTGGGTTCTGGACTAACCTTAAAAGAAAATAAAAGTAGCTGTTGCCTATACTACTTTTAGATGATAATAAACTGAGAACTCATTAACTGTCATCTATTAGGAAAATTTAATCAGCAATAAATTGATTTTTTTTCCATTTTCTTTTGTAGATGCCTTTAGACTACAAAAGAGCCACATTTTATTTTGATTGCTTTTTATTTATTATTTAATTACTTTGTAGTACTAGGGATTGAACACATGCTAGGCAAGCACTCCACCACTGAGCTATATATCTCCAGTCCTTACATTTTACTTTTTAATAATTTTTTAATGTTTCATAGAGCAATATCCCATGAGAGTGGCTAGCAGAGGACTATGACATAAATTTTTTTAAGCCCAAAATGTAATCTACTGATAAGAAAATGTGAGAAAACAGACAGCCATTATTTCAAGTTCTACAAATGAACTGCTAAGGCAGTGAAGATGAGCAGCTGAGAAGGGGTCAATTTGGGAGGGGAAGGGACTAAGAGAATAGCTTCTGTTGCGTCCCACCCACACCTGCACCTGCCAGCCCCTGAGACCTGGGGAGAGTAGCTGAGCACTGCAGAGACTGAGTGCTGTCTATCAGCAATTTGATATTTCATGGAAACTCTACCTATGAAGTGATTGTTCGTTTGTTCAAGATAAATGAGAATGCTGAGCCCGGGGTAGGCTCTTAATCCCAATCCCCTCCAAGTGATGACCAACCAAGGTTTAAATGCTGTGTCTTTGTTTGTTTGTTTGTTTGTTTTGTTTTTGTTTTTGTTTTTGTTTTGGTACCAGGGATTGAACTCAGGGGCACTGGACCACTGGGCCACATCCCCAGCCCTTTTTTGTATTTTATTAGAGACAGGGTCTGAGTTGCTAAGTGCCTTGCCATTACTGAGGCTGGCTTTGAACTCGCAATCCTCCTGTCTCAGCCTCCCAAGTGCTGGGATTACAGCTTTGCACTCGAAAGGATAGATATGGATGATGAAGATTATATTGCTTCAGCCACAAAGGAGAGTAATTATAGCCAGTGGGGGAAGGGTGGTATGTACTAGTAATAGCAGCTCCTTACATGAAGGACTCAGAAATGGGACAAATAATGGAGAAATCAAGAGGTAAAAGGACAGGGCAACTCACTGGTGAAAACCTGCTTCAGAGTGGCTTGGTAAACAGACCTCTGCTGAGAGAGGAAAAGTTTGCCTTCCCCGTATCTTTCTTTTCCAATGAAAAAGATGTCCATGTTTGAAGAGCAGGAATATTTCTGAAGAAAATGAATGTTTAAAAATAGTACACAGGGGGCTGGGGTTGTGGCTCAGTGGTAGAGCGCTCACCTAGCATGTGCGCGGCCCGGGTTCAATCCTCAGCACCACATCGAAATAAACGCATTGTGTACAACTAAAGCAAATAAATAAACATTAAAAAAATAGTACACAGAACTATTACGAGGCATTATTAACTCTTGACAATATGTAATAATGTATTTGTTTATTTTTTTCCAAAAGATATGTAATACTGCTCTGTATGAAAATAATTCATAAAATCTGTTCTCATACAAAAAATAAAAATAAAGAAATAAATACTGTGTCTTGGGAAGATGGAGGCTATTGCTATTCCACATGCACTTCCGTCCTCCCCAAACATACTCCATTCCTCAGCATCAATAGCTAAAGATGACAGTTCCCAGTCTCCTTGGGAGATGTAGATTCTGCCCCTGAGACACTTGAGATATGGAAGCAGAAGCAAGGTGGCAGCCATTGTTTTCCTGTGGAAGTCAGAGGGGACATGTGGGCTCCAGCAGACACGAGTGTGCAATATATGTCACTGTTCATTCAACAGCCACATTGGCTTCCTGACCACTAGACCCAGGATGCAGTGGTGAAGCCACCTTGAAGCCAAAAATCTAGTCACAGTCACCAAATTTTGCTCTTCTCAAAACCAATGGCTTTATAAGTATCCAAGTCTTAAGTTCCTTTCTGGTTGAAAGAGCTTTTTCCTGCACTACACCTTGGGTGGTACTGATTGGTACAAAGTGGGTGGAGGGATTCTCCTTTGTTTTTCTGCACACTGCACTGGACCATGTGATCAATGGCTCAGTCCTATCAAATTCAATTCATCTTTTGTGTGTGTGTGTGTGTGTGTGTGTGTGTGTGTGTGTGGTGTTACTGGGAAATGAACCTAAGGGCACTTTACCACTGAGCCACATCCTGAGTCCTTTTTTTTTTTTTTTCCGATACAGGGTCTCCATAAGTAGCTTAGGGCCTTGCTAAATTGCTGAGTCTGGCCTTGAACTTGCAATCCTTTTGCCTCAGACCCCCAAGCAGCTGGGATTACAGGTGTGTGCCACCATGCACAGCTCAACTCATTTTAACTGTACTGCAGTGTATCCCGATGAGACATCATATCCCACTGTCTTCATCTGTTCAGGCTGCTATAATAAATAATCTGAACTGGGTAGCTTATAGAGAATAGAAATTTATTTCTCACAATTCTGAACTCTGGAAAGTCCAGAAGTCAAGGCACAGACAGATTTTTGTGGCTGGTCAAAGGTCCCCTTCCTTACAGGCCTCTTTTATAACAACACAAATCTCATTTGTAGGGGCTCCATCCCCATGATCTGATTACCTCCCCAAAGCACCATCTCCATATAAACTTGGAAGTTAAGATTTCAACATAAGGATGAGGCATGGGTGGCTAGGGCATAGAAACATTTAGACTATGACACCATCTTCAAAGTCTCATTGATAAATTGGCTTTTCAGTTTTGTCTAGAGTTTAAAAGTTTTACTTCCAATTTGGTACAATGGTGCATGCTTGTAATGCCAGCAATTTGAGAGGCTAAGGCAAGAGGATCAAAAGTTCAAAGCCAGCCTCAGCAACTTAGTGAGGCCCTAAGCAACTTAGGGAGACCCTGCCTCAAAATAAAAAATAAGAGCTGGGTACGTATCAGTGGTTAAGCACCATGGGGTCCAATTCCTGGTACAAAAAAAAAAAAATTTATTTTCAAAACCAATGATATCACTGGCACAAGCGCACACAAGAACATATCAACAGATGTCCAGCATCTCTCAAGTGGTGCCCTTGGACATGTAGTCCCAAATTCTCCCCTTTTTAATTTTCCCTCTTGCTCTCAACCTATTTTATATATTTCCTCTCTCTTCTCTGTATCTCTCTCTTTTTCTCCTTTATCTTCTTTTTCTCCTTCTGCACATTGGGTGGCAAGCTGGAGCAGGCGAGTGGGCCAGTGGGAGCGCAGGAGCCCACCCCAACAAGCAAGCTTCACCAAGGGGAAAGAAGGAACCTTTTGAGGATCGCCAGTCTGAATTAATAAGAAATATGGGTCATAGAATATGTTAGGAGAGGTCTTTTGCTCGAAATCAAATACACAGTGCGTATGATCAACGTCAGCCTCGTAGACATGGCTACGGTTCTTGACAGCATTCCAACGAAAATCTTTGCACAATTGTAACTTAATTTCCTTAATAAAATAAATGCTATTATTTTAAAAAATGCATCAATCGGTACTTTGAAAAAATAGGAATGAAAACAGTAAACATGCAAAGACACTCAACTTTATTAAAAATGGCAAAAAGTAAATAAACACAGAAGTGGAGTAACCTTTTTTTTTTTTACATATATTGGCCAAAAAATCAAGTTTAACAATTTCAAATATTGGAAGACTATGGGAATACAGGCTTTTTTTTTTTTTTTTTTTTTTTTTTTTGGTACTGGGGCTTAACCACTGAGCTACATCCCCAGTCCTTTTTGTCTTTTTTTTGTGTGCGTGTGGTACTGGGGATTGAACTCAGGGGCACTTGACCACTGGGCCACATCCCCAGCTCTTTTTTTGTACTTTTTATTAAAGACAGGGTCTCACTGGGTTGCTAAGTGCCTCGCCATTGCTGAGGCTGGCTTTGAACTCATGATCCTCCTGCCTCAGCCTCCCAAGTGCTGGGATTACAGGCGTGCGCCACTGCACCCGGCTCCTTTTTGTCTTTTATTTTGAGAAAGGGTCTCACTAAGTTGCTTAGGACTCTCTAAGTTGCTGAGGCTGGCCTTGAACTTTCCACCCTCCTCCCTCAGCCTCCATGTAGCAGGGATTACAAGCCTGCACCACACCTAGCAAATATAGGCATTTTCATTCTCTGCAGCTGGGAGCATGAATTGGTATTGAGGCCTTAGGAGAAATTTGAAATATTCTACTGGATTTTTTTTTCACATACATTAAATTATTTATTTCCTATAGAAAACAGCAAAATATAAGCCGGGCGCGGTGGCGCACGCCTGTAATCCCAGCACTTTGGGAGGCTGAGGCAGGAGGATCACGAGTTCAAAGCCAGCCTCAGCAATGGCGAGGCACTTAGCAACTCAGTGAGACCCTGTCTCTAAATAAAATACAAAAAAGGGCTGGGGATGTGACCCAGTGGACGAGTGCCCCTGAGTTCAATCCCCGGTACCCCACAAAAAAAAAAAAAAAAAAAAAAAAAAAAAAGAAAGAAAACAGCAAAATATAAAGAGGGAGAGAGAAATCTGGGATTTTAAAACTGCATAGGTAAAATAAGTCTACATTTTCACCTCCACATACAAAAAAAAAATGTATAAGCATGCTTGTTGCACCATTATTTAAGATAGGAAATATGTTTGCTATAGTTTGGAACTGAAATGTCCTTCAAAGGCCCCTGTGTTAAAGACTTGGTCCCCAGCATGTGATACTATTGGGAAGTAGTGGAACCTTTAGGACGTGGGGCCTCATTGGAGGAAATCAGGTCACTGGGAGCATGCCCTTGAATATTGGGATACTGGGATTCAGTCCTTTCCTTTCTCTTTATTTGCTTCCTGGCTGCCATGAGATGAATGGTCTTCCTCCATCACATAATCCCACCATGATATACTGTGCTGCCTGCCACAGGCCCAACGCAACAGGACCACGTGACCATTAACTGAAATCTATGAAACTATGAGCCAAAATAAACCTTTCCACCTTATAAGTTGATTATCTCATGTATTTTGTCACAGTGAGGAAAAGCTGACTAATATAATGTTTATCTAAAAATGCCCATCAAAAAATGAACAGCTACATAAATTGTAGTATATATAGTTCTACAGTAAAAAAGAGGCAGTTATTAATAAGGATGAGATGGATCCTTATGTACTAACCTGGAAAGATCTTCAAAAATATACTGGTGAGTATGAAAAATCATTGCAGAGATTCATTGATTATCATTTATATGTATACATATATATCATATTATTATGTATTATCATATATATGTATACATATATATATCCATAACACATATTTGTTTATTTAAGTGCCTCAGAAATGGCCTGAAGGAATACATACTAAGTAATGATTACCACTAGAAAGAACAGAAAGAGAACAGGATTGGGGAGGTAGGAGTCAGGGGGATTTAGCCATATCTGTAATACTAATTTTTAATGAAGAGAATATGCCTATTTGTTGCTCATGTGCTTAAAAGTCTATTGACAACATCATGTTACTGAACTCATCAACCACTTAAATGGAATAAGAGTAGGTGGCTCTTTATCCAGCTAGATCATGACTGGAAACTGGGCATTAATGGAAAAAAAGAAAGAGCAAGGAATCATAAAAAAAGATTCACTCACATTATTTTATCTATTATTACTATTAGTAGTAGTAACGGCAGTAGTATTCAATATTATTTTGGCACCGGGGATTGAACCCAGGGGCACTCTCCCACTGAGTTACATCCCCAGCCCTTTTTATTTTTTATTTTAAGACAAAGTCTTACTAAGTTGCATAGGGCTTTGTTAAGTTGCTGAGGCTGGCCTTGAACTTGCTGTCCTCCTGCCTCAGCCTCCCAAGTCACTGGGATTACAGGCACGTGCCATCGTGCCAGCTCCAGGTATTTTTGACTCCATATGAAGTGAAGGTCAGGAACAAAATGTGTGAAAAGTTTCCCTGGTGAGTAGAAAGTGGACAGAGCCATGTTCCCACCCAGCTAAAATGAATTCAGCACCTAAAAAGGCAGAGCAGCAGGGAAGAGGCGGGCTGAACGTGGGTGCCTTCTATCAAGGAAGAAACACCCAGAGCCATTGCCAAGGAGCACAAACACTTGACTCACTAATTACTAATTGGTGCCTAAATTAACCACCCAAAATAGCATTATCTTCTCCATAGACTTCAGCCCCTAGCAACCAACTTATTAGATATAATAAGATACATAGGCCTTTTGGAATAAGAGGAACAAAACTAATTGGCGCCAGATTCTTGTTTGGGCTGAAGATTTAAAAAAAAAAAAAAAAGAATCCAGAGTAAATTTGGATGAGGAAGGGCAAATCCATTCTCTGGTGTAGATGAGTCCCAGGAGCTAGATTGTGTTTAACACTTGTCTTCAGGTGAAGTAGTGTCTGTTTACAATACAGGTGTCCCGGGTGGGATGTTGGCAGTCTAAGATGGGAGCAGGAATCTGCATCCTGACATATTCCTGGATGATAAGCAATGGGTTCAAAGACCCCATTTTTTATTTATTTATTTATTTATTTATTTATTTATTTTTGGTACTGGGTATTGAACTCAGGGGCACTCAACCACTGGGCCACATCCCTAGCCCTTTTTTGTATTTTATTAGAGACAAGTCTCACTGAGTTGCTAAGTGCCTCACCATTGCTGAGGCTGGCTTTGAATTCGTGGTCCTCCTGCCTCAGCCTCCCAAGTGCTGGGATTACAGGCATGCGTCACCGTGCCCAGCTCCTCAAAGACCCCATTTTGAGGCAGGTCTTTGTAATCAGAATGACTTGGGAGACTGAAACAGAAGGATCCCAAGTTCAAAGCCAAAATGGACAAATTAATGAGACCTTGTCTCAAAATAAAAATGGCTAGGGATGCAGCTCAATGGTAGAGTGCTCCTGCCTTCAATCCCTGGAACAACAACAAAAATAAATAAAAAGACAAATTCAGGTAAGGATGCAAAGAAACGGAAACTTATACAATGTTGATGAAGATATTAGTAAATTATTTCATTAGTAAATGAAGATATTAGTCAATTAGTACAGCCATTATCGAGAATAGGAAACTAGAAATAGAACTACTGTGGGATCCATTAATTCCACTGCCAAGTAAATTCTCAAAGGAAATTAAATCAACATGTCAAAGAGACACCTGCACACCCATGTTTATTGCAGCAATATTCACAATTGTCCAGGTATGGTATCAGCCTAAATGTCCCCAGTAGATGAATGGAAAAAGAAAATGTGGGCTATGTATAAAATGGAATACTATTCAGCCACAAAAAAAGAAAAGAAAACGAGAATCCTGTCATTTATGGCAACATGGTTGGAACTGGAGACTATTGGTAAAGTGAAATAAGTCAGGCATAGAAAGCTATTCACCACATGATCTTACTTACTTGGGGAATCTAAAGAAATTGAGAGTAGTATAGTGGTTACCAGAGATTGGAGAGAGGGGGAGGAAAAGGGAATGAAGAGAGATTGGTCAACAGCTACAAACTTTCAGTTAGATGGGAGGAATAATTTCTGATGTTCCATAACACAGAAAGATGAATATTATTAATAATAATGCTTTATTTATATATATATATATATATCAAAAAGTTAAGATTTTAAATATACTCACCATAGAAAATGATAATAGTTAAAGGTGGTATGCAAATTATTTTAAGTTGGTTCTTTATCCCATGTATAACTGAATCAAAATTCCATAAATATGTACAAATTTTACATGTAAATCAAAAAATAAATTTAATTAACATATTTTTTAAAAAACAACAAAAATACCACTTGGTGAGATAGTTTGCCTGGATGTGCTCATAATTCCTTCTATTTTTGCATACTTCATCTCCAGGTTTGTTTTGTTTTGTAGTGGAAATTGAACCCAGGAGTCCCCTACCATTGAGCTACATCCCCAGCCCTTTTTATTTTTTATTTTGGACAGGGACTAACTAAGTTGCTGAGGCTGGCCTTGAGTTTGAGATCCTCCTGCATCAGCCTCCTAAATTACTGGGATTATAGGACATTACCCCTATGCCTGGTTCCTTCTTATTTCTTTTTCTTTTTTCCCTGCAAAGAACCCAAGTTTTCACTTTTATCCCTATGAAAAAACAGCCATTTGACTTGTCAGTCTTCTCTGCAACCAACTGCATCTCTGCTGCCATGTGATCACCCAAGGCCTTCACAGGACTGTTAGAAGAAAGCTTTGAACTCTAGGTGAGCACTTTTTTTTCATTCTGACTGAAACAGACATACTATATATTTTTTGAATGTTTTTAGTTGTAGATGAACACAGTACCTTTATTTTTATTAATTTATTTGTGGTGCTAAGGTTTGAATCCAGTGCCTCACACATGCTAGGCAAGCGCTTTTACCACTGAGCCACAACCCCAGCCCTAGGGTAAACACATTTTATAAGCAGCTTTTTCCTTTTGTTTTTTGGTGCTGGGATTCAAATCCACAGCTTGTCCTTCAAGCATGTGCTGGCAGACATGCTAGGCAGACTCTCTACCAATAACCAGCTTCTTTAGTGAGTGTTCTGAAACTGTGAAATGTTTGAACATATAGGTTTTTTTTTTTTTTTTTTTTTTTTTTTTTTTTTTTTTTTTGGTAGTGGGGATTGAACTCAGGGGCACTGGACCACTGGGCCACATCCCCAGCCCTTTTTTGTATTTTATTAGAGACAGGGTCTCACTGAGTTGCTAAGTGCCTCGCCATTGCTGAGGCTGGCTTTGAACTCATGATCCTCCTGCCTCAGCCTCCCAAGTGCTGGGATTACAGGCGTGCGCCACCGCGCCCGGCTTGAACATATAGATATTAATGGTTGGGATTTTCAAAAATATTTGTTAGGTTTTAAAATTATGTAATCTGACATTGGAGATATAGTTCAGTGTTAAAACAAGTGCTTAGCATGTGTGAGACCCTGGATTTGGCCTCTAGCAACACACACACACACACACACACACACACACACACACACAAAACCATTCTCAAAAAAAAAAAAAATGCCTTCCAATACAGTGTTTTGTAAGATAGAAATAAAAGTAAAAATTTTAAAAATGCACCTTGCCCCAAGTCCCAATCCTACCAGGCAAAAGTCACTGCTGTTGACCATTGATATTTACATGTAAGCTTCATGAGGTCTTATCAATCTCCTTTACACTGTATGCCTAAATCCTGCCAGAATCTAACATCTAGTAGGCATTCAAAAAATATTGGTTTAATGACTAAAGAAGTGTTCTATATTTATATTTTTTACTTTAATATCATGACATCAGATTTAGTGTATGTCTGTATACACATATTTACATAATGGAATTATATATGCAGTATATTTAGATATACAAGCAAATATGTTAACACCCTTATTATGTAAGCAGGCTTTATTAATGAAGTTCAATCCTAATCATATATTAAACCCTAACAAATACATGATATGTTTCTGTAATCGCTATTCTATTCACACATCTATTTGTCAGCTATGTAGCCAATATCTTTAAAGTAAGTTTGACTATTAACATATGAATTAATAACCAAAGAAAGTGTGGAAAAAATCACCCTCAGCTAAGAAAAGAGGGAGAGAGATAAGATGCTTGTTATTATGGAAGACAAGATAATCTAAAAAGACTTCTCACTGCAAAATAATGAGATCCTGCACAGAGCAAAATCTTTATTACTTGACTTCCAGGAAATAAGGCAAACCTGTGACATGGGAAAACCTTGAACTAAATAAAACCAGAACAGAAGTACTAAGATCTGGCAAAGATCAGCTTGTCCTGCAAGCATGTGCTGGTATCAGTTTTGTAATATGGAACTAGAATTTTGGATCAGTGGAAGAAGATGATGAATTTGAAACTTCCTGGTCAAAGAATAAGGTCTAAAATGGCTCCCAGCAGAAAATAACCCACCCAAAGTTTCAGTATACAGATTTTCCAAGGGTTAAGGATAACCAAATGTCATCTTCAAGTTTGTATGTAAATCAAGTACTTTTGAATGAGAGGCTGCAAAAATCACAAACAACAGATTTAGACACCAATAACTTCAGATGTTATATTTATCAGGCACAAAATATTTAATTATGCATAAGATATTTTAAGGAAATAGAAATCACAAAGCAATAAACATTGATGTGACTGCATCCCTGTAGTATGCTACTTTTTAAGTCCTTTGAGTATAGACCAAGGAGTGGGATGGCTGGGTCAAATGGTGGTTCCATTCCCAGTTTTCCTAGGAATTTCCATACTGCTTCCAGATTGGCTGCACCAATTTGCAGTCCCACCAGCAATGTATGAGTGTGCCTTTTTCCCCACGTCCTTGCCAACACTCATTGTTCTTTGTATGCCTAATAGCTGCCATTCTGACTGGAGTGAGATGATATTTTAGAGTGGTTTTGATTTTCATTTCTCTAATTGCTAGAGATGTTGAACATTTTTTCATGTATTTGTTAATTGATTGTATATCATCTTCTGAGAAGTGTCTGTTAAGTTCCTTGGCCCATTTTTTAATTGGGTTATTTGTTTTTTTGGTGTTTAGATTTTTGAGTTCTTTATATATCCTAGATATTAATGCTCTATCTGATGTGCATGTGGTAAAAATGTTTATAACAGCACAATTCACAATAGCTAAACTGTGGAACCAAACTACATGCCCTTCAGCAGATGAATGGATAAAGAAAGTGTGGTATATATACACAATGGAATATTATTCATCATTAAAAGAGAATAAAATCATGACATTTGCAGGTAAATGGATGGAGTTGGAGAATATAATGCTAAGTGAAGTTAGCCAATCCCAAAAAAACAAATGCTAAATGTTTTTTCTGATATAAGGAGGCTGATTCATAATGGGGTTGGGTAGGGGAGATAGGAGGATTAGATGAACTCTAGATAAGGCAAAGGGGAGGGAGAAGAAGGGAGGGGGTATGGGGGTAGGAAAGATGGTGGAATGAGATGGTCATCATTACCCTAAGTACATGTATGAAGACACGAATTATGTGATTCTACTTTGTGTACAACCAGAGATACGAAAAATTGTGCTCTATATGTGTAATATGAATTGAAATGCATTCTGTTGTTATATATAACAAATTAGAATAAATTTAAAAAAGAAATCACAAAGCAATAAATTATGAACCACAAATAAGAGAAATAAAAGATCATTAAAAATGAAAGATAGCCAGATGCGGTGGTGCACATCTGAATCCCAGCACTTGGGAGGCTGAGGCAGGAGGATCGCAAGTTCAAAACCAGCCTCAATGATGGCAAGGCACTTAGCAACTCAGTGAGACTCTATCTCTAAATAAAATACAAAAAACGGCTGGGAATGTGGCCCAGTGGTCTAGAAAAAGGCAAAGTGAATTTTTAAATTTTTTGGTCTAGAAAAAGGCAAAGTGAATTTTTAAATTTTTAAATTAAAAATAGACATTATTGGGGCTGGGGTTGTGGCTCAGCGGCAGAGCGCTCGCCTCGCACGTGTGCGGCCCGGGTTCGATCCACGTAAACATAAATGCATTGCATTGTGTACAACTAAAATAAATAAATAAATATTTTTTTAAAATAGACATTATTGTTGAAGGAAAAATCTGAATTATGTGGACGAAGACTATATAGCATTCAAAAGAAAATTAGTAAATTGGAAGGCAAAAATGGAGACATTATTCAAAACACAGCTCTCGGGGCTGTGGTTGTGGTTCAGTGGTAGAGCGCTCCCCCTGCACATGTGAGGCCCTGAGTTTGATCCTCAGCACCACATAAAAATAAACAAATAAAACAAAGGCATTGTGTCCAACTACAACTAAAATATATATATACATATATATATATATATATATTTTTTTTTTTTTTAAGTAAAATAAGCCAGGTGCGGTGGCGCAAGCCTGTAATCCCAGCACTTGGGAGGCTGAGGCAGGAGGATCACGAATTCAAAGCCAGCCTCAGCAATGGTGAGGCACTTAGCAACTCAGTGAGACCCTGTCTCTAATAAAATAAAAAAAAAAAAAAAAAAAAAAAAGGGCTGGGATGTGGCCCAGTGGTCGAATGCCCCTGAGTTTAATCCCTGGTACCAAAAATAAAGTAAAATAAATGTTATTGTGTCCAACAACAACTAAAACAAATATTTTAAAAAAACCAGCTTTCCCACCCCCAAATGGATAATATGAATAGTTATGAGATGGAAGACAGAATAAGATAAAGTACACATCTGAATAGAATCCCATAGAGAGAAATTAGACAGAAATGAGAAGTAGTAATATTTAACAATATACTGACCAAGAATTTTCAGAAGTAATGTAAAACATTAAGTCACAGATACAACAGGAAAATATATACCACAAAATTTTATTTAGATACACACATACATATATATTCATATTTTATGTATATCTGAGTGTGTGTGCATATACATACACACACGTATATACACATGATGTGTCAGCCATTTCTGAGTGTGTGGGTGTGTATATATATATACTCAGATATGGCTGTGAAATACAAAACATCAAATATCACAGAATGCAGCTAATAAGACAAATTACCTGTCATGGAATGACAATTAGAGTGATAAATATAATGTCATATTTGAAAAAAAAATCATAAAACTAAACAATTCATTATCCAGGTACATATACAAATGCAAAAGAAGTATTTTCAAGATCATTAGAATTTTGGCAGAGAGCCGGGCGCGGTGGCGCACGCCTGTAATCCCAGCACTTTGGGAGGCTGAGGCAGGAGGATCTCGAGTTCAAAGCCAGCCTCAGCAATGGTGAGGCACTTAGCAACTCAGTGAGACCCTGTCTCTAATAAAATACAAAAAAGGGCTGGGGATGTGGCCCAGTGGTCGAGTGCCCCTGAGTTCAATCCCTGGTACCAAAAAAAAAAAAAAAAAAAGAATTTTGGCAGAGGATTTGCCTAGCATGTGTGAGGGCCTGGGTTCAATTTCCAGCAACACACACACACACACACACACACACACACACACACACACACACAAACTAGAAAGTTGGTCTTGTTTTGTTCTGCTTTCTGGGTGGTGGTAGGGATCAAACCCAGGGTCTGTGCATGCTGGGCAAGTGCTCTACCCCCTGAGCTACACCTCTAACAGCTAGTCTATTTCTTTCTTCAGTTACTATGATTTCATTAATGGGCTTTTTTGTTTCTTCATCCCTTAATATCTTGCTAGCTAAACTTTTCCCCCCAGTACTAGGGATAGAACCCAGGGCCTCTGCATGCTAGGCAAGCATTCTGCACTCAGCTGCACCCCCAGCCCTAGCAGAACTTGTTATTATTCCATTTTATAGTGGCATTTTAGTTGTATCTCTTTTTGCTTATTTTCTTTCATTTGGGTTTGTTTGTGGAACTTATCACAGTCTCCATTTAAATAATATTAGAACAGCTATCCTATAAGAACTTTATCTATTATATAAGAATCTTATAACACTGTACTTCAATTTTCTCTCCCAGCCTCTGTGCTATTGTTGCCAGGTGTTTTAATTCTGTATTAACTTGGTCCTAATTATTTATAGATATTATATTTGTGAAGTCACCTACTTGCTAAAATTTGCCTATAATTAAAATTTGGTAATTTAAAAATCCAGTGCCGTTGAGGTCATTTGTGAATGTGTTAGTCAGTTTTTCTATGCTGTGACAAAATACCCAGGAAAAACAACTTAGAGGAGGAAAGGTTTGTTTTGGCTCACAGTTTCACAGATTTCAGTCCATGCTTAGCTGGCCTCATTGTTTCTGGGCTATGATAAGGTAGAAAGAGGAAGGGGCTGGAGACAAGATACAGTCCCCAATGTCATGTCCCCAAAAACCCACTCTCTTCAACTATGTCCCACCTCCTAAGTTTCTACCAACTCCCAATAATCTATTCAAATTATGAATCCATCAAATGGATTAATCCACTGATGAGGTTAGAGTCTTCATGATCCAATCATTTTCTTAAAGGCCCATCTCTGAACATCACTGCATTAGGTACCACGCCTTCAATACATGAGGCTTCAAGGGGCATTCCAGACCCAAACCTTAACAGTGAACATTCTCAGAACACCTTTGAGGTGTGTGGTCCAGCCAGGTGGAACAAGGTAAGGCTCTTCGTTCTTTGTTTTAACTCTTCTACTGTAATAAGTATTCCATCTGTGGTCTATTTAGTGCTACATTGTTGGCGTTTTTGTGCTTTGTGTTGGTGATTTTGCTATTTAAAATGTCGTTGCCCCACCCAAAAGACACATACACTGAAAATTATAAAATATTGCCAAAAGAAATTGAAGACACAAGTATATAGACATCTCATGTTCATGGCTTGGAAGACATAATTCTATTAAGATGTCAACAAACACCAAATGATCCACAGATGCAGTGCAATCCCTATCAAAATCCCAATGATACAGAAACAGAAAAATCCATCCTAAAATTCTACAAATAAGATCTTAAGAGACCCCAAGTATCTGCAAAAAATAATCTTGAAAAAGAAGAAAGAAGTAAAAACTTCAACACTTCCTGATTTCAAAATTTCCTACAAATCTACTATAAGAAAATAGTATGCTTCATGCCAAGACTGGCATAAAGACAGATATCAGACTAGTGTAATAGAATAGATGATCCAGAAATAAATCTTTTTATATATGGTCAAATAATTTTAAACAAGGTTCACAAAAATACTCAATAGGGAAAGGACTGTCTCTTCAACAAACAACAATGGGATTTTTTGTTTGTTTGTTGTTTTGTACTGGGGATTGAATCCAAGGCACTTAACCACTCAGCCACATCCCCAGCCCTTCTTTATATTTTTATTTAGAGACAGGGTCTCACTGAGTTGCTTAACACCTCACTAAGTTGCTGAGGCTGGTTTTGAACTCGCCATCCTTGGGCCTCAGCCTCCCCAGCTGCTGGGATTACAGGCATGTGCTATCACTCCTGGCTTCTTCAACAAACAACAATGGAAGAACTTGATATCTACATGTAAATGAGTGAAATAGACTCTTATCTTATGTCATTTTACACCAGAGATGGGAACTTTTGGTCTGGTGATGGCAGAAATGAAATTGAGTCACGTGAACATGTATATACAGGCAGGGCTGAAGGCAGCCAGCACTGACAGAGGGACCAGGCTGCTCCCAAACATAGGTAGGGGCAAGCTTTTATTGATTTTCTAGGGTGGGCTATCTCAAAAGAAAAAAGAAGACAGCCATAGTGGCGCACACCTGTAATCCCAGCACTTGGGAGGCTGAGGCAGGAGGATTGCAAGTTCAAGCCAGCCTCAGCAATGGTGAGGCACTTAGCAACTCAGTGGGACCCTGTCTCTAATAAAATACAAAAAAGGGCTGGGGGGATGTGGCCCAGTGGTCGAGTGCCCCTGAGTTCAATCCCTGGTACCAAAAAAAAAAAAAAAAAAAAATTACAAGTGTTGATGGGGGTGCAGAGAAATTGGAAATTTTGAGCAATGCTGGGGGGAATGTAAAACAACACAGCTGCCGTGAAAAACAGTAGAGCAATATCTAAAAAATAAACATAGAATTTCCATATGAGGGCAGGGGATATAGCTCAGTTGGTAGAGTGCTTGCCTTGCATGCACAAGGCCCCAGGTTCAATCCCCAGCACCAAAAAAAAAAAAAAAAAAAAAGAAATGCATGAATTTCCAGATGATCTGGCAATTTCACTTCTGAGTGTATACTAAAAGAACTAAAATCAAGGTTTTGACAAGATAGATGTATATCCACTTATAGCAGCATTATTCACAATTGCCAAAAGATTGGAGCAACCAAATGCTCATCCATGAATGAATGGACAAACAAGATGCAGTATATATTTGTACGATGGAATATTACTTAACCCTAAGAAGAAAGGAAATTCTGATATGTGCCACAACACAGATGGATCTTGCGGACATTATGATAAATATAACAAGTCAGTTACAAAAGGATGAATATTGTATGATCCCTCTTATATGAAGTATGTAGCATACTCCAAATCGTGAAGATAGAAAATAGAACCATGATTGCAAGGGCAGAAGGGAGGGAGGGTGAGGGAGTTATTGCTTAATGGAAATGGAGTTTCTGTTTGGGAGGACCAAGAACCCCTGGAGGTGGATGAGGGGTCAGGTGATGGTGAGCTAAAACTATGAAAATATTTAATGCCATTGAATTGTTAAGATAATTAAAATGGTAAATTTTATAGCATATTTATCTTACCACAAAGAAAACTAATGCCCCCCAAGTACAGTGCTAGCGTGCTATCTAGAGTTCTAAGTAGAAGATCCTAATGTGCACACGTTAGTGTGTTAGACGAGCTTTGTTCAAGAGTGAAATACAAATTTCTATGGTTATGTCCTTAACATCACTAATTTTACTTGCAGCATCTCACTGTTGTGAGACACATCTCAGACATTGTATTTCTCCATTTAGTAATTTTGATTTAGGTATTTTTTAAAAGAATAAGTTATAGAACTTTCTTTATTATGGTCATAATTTTTTGTACCTTCTTGAATATATGGAAGAAATTTTTGAATATGGTTGTAGTCTCCATTTAGTAATTTTGATTTAGATATTTTTTAAAAATGTAAGTTATTGAACTTTCTTTACTATAGTCATGATTTTTTTGTACCTTCTTGAATATATGGAAGCAAATTTTAAATATAGTTGCAGTTTGAGGGTGTAGTTCAGTGGTGGAGCACTTGCCTTTCATGTGGAGGTACAAGGTTCAATCCCCTGCACTGTGAAAGTAAAAATAAAATTTAAATATATATATATGTGTACACACACACACACACACACACACACACACACACGTATAGTAGTTGCTTTAATATCCTTCTCTGCTAATTCTACCAAATGTGTCGTTTCTGGGTTTGCTTCTGTTTATCGAGTTTTTTCCTCATAGAATGTTTTGCTCCTTCTTTTCATGCTTGATATGTTTTGATTGGATACTTGGTAAATTTTTTATTGTGAATTATACTTGGAAGCTAAGGTTTTCATTTCTGGTTTGGGGGGTTTTATTCCTTTAAGTATTTTTGAGGTGTTCTGTTTGGAAACGCAGGGGAAAGTCTGCGTGCTGCGTAGGTAGGAATGGACACCCAGAAAGACGTTCAACCCCCAAAGCAGCAGCCAATGATATATATCTGTGGAGAAATGAAATATATATCTGAACAGAAAATGAAATAAAATCCAGGGATCCAATCAGATGCAGAGAATGTGGATACAGGATAATGTACAAGAAAAGAACCAAAAGATTGGAGGTTTTTAATGCTCGATGAAACATGGGAATTCAGAGAAGAGTCTTCCATTGTACTTGGGTTTAACCTGTCAGTGTTTCTCATTATTGTACAGCTTTTCACTTAGCACACTTATCTTATGATTACAACTATGTACATATGATCTCACTTTCCAAACCAAATTGTGTTTAGGTATCAATAATTTGTGTAAAGACTCTTTTTAATTAAATGACTTAATTTAATTGTATTGTATTATGTGATCAGACACAAATGAAGATTAAAATTGCTTCCCTAAATCACACTTTTAACCAAAGACTTGTTAGAAATGCAGTTTTCTAGAGTCCTGTAAAATTCTGATAAAATAAGTTCCTTGGAAACCACAATTATCTGTGGTTTGTGAACTATTGATAAACTCTCTAGCATTATTTGGTACAGATTAAGCTAGTCTACTTGCTCTCAGTATAAAGATATAAAAAATTCAAAACTAGTAGGTGTAAGAGCCTTTGATGAGGAAGTAGCTCTAAGATGGCAGCTGGCTGAGAGCCAAGAGGTGGTGCTTACTTGTTTACAACTTGCACCTGACCTTTATAGTAATTAACTAAGAATTTTTCTGTGCTCATGGGCACTGCGTGCTGCACCTGTAAGTTGAGCTTGTGAGACACGTGTATGCTTGTTAAGAGAATGAATGCACCTGTGATGGGTAAAGAGTATTTAACCAGACTGTAGAGAGGAACGGGCGGGGTGGAATCAGAGAGAAGATAGAGGGAAAAAGGAGAAGAAGAAGGAACAATAAAGGAACCACTCATTCCCAGTCTGCCTCTGATTTCTTTCCCGTGGTCTCGTTGCTGCAGGCGGCAACAAGTAGGTAAAATGAGAAATGAATAGACACATAAAGGGATGGCTGAGAACATGTAAAAACAAGTTGCTTCTTCACATAGTCAGGGACATACGCATACCTACCCTTCTGAAATAAGTTCTGTATAGAAAATTAGTCAAGGTAGAATAGTTACTTGAATAAAAGACTGAAAGTTTAGAAGGAGCATTACTGGAATAGGGGAAAGAACCAGTGTAAAAGCTACGGGGCAGATTGTGAACTTGTTTTGTTCCCACTTCAAAATGAAGCCCATGTGACTTATACTTGATGAACAGTGAGATAGTGGAAAAGATGAGGTTACATTTTTGCCAGTGGGTGCCGTCGAGAAAGCATTGTTAAAGTCTTCCTACGGCCATCATGTCTAAATCAGAGTCCCCCAAAGAGCCTGAACATCTGCAGAAGCTATTCATCAAAGGGCTGAGCTTGGAAACAACTGATGAGCATCTGAGGAGCCATTTTGAATAATGGGGAACACTAACGGACTGTGGGTAATGAGAGACCCAAACACCAAGTGCTCCAGGGACTTTGAGTTTGTCACTTATGCCACTGTGGAGGAAGTGGACCCAGCCATGAATGCAAAACCACACAAGGTGGATGGAAGAGTTGTGGAACCAAAGAGAGCTGTCCCAAAAGAAGATTTTCAACAACCATGGGCCCACTTAACTGTGTAAAAGATCTTTCTTGGTGGCATTAAAGAAGTCACTGAACAATGTCACATATGAGATTATTATGAACAGTTTGGGAAAACTGAAGTTACTGAAATCATGACTGACTGAGGCAGTAGAAAGCAAAGGGGCTTTGATTTTGTAACTTTTGATGACCATGACTCTGTAGATAAGATTGTCATTCAGAAATACCACATTGTGAATGGCCACAACTGAAGTGATAAAAGCCTTGTCAAAGCAAGAGATGGCTAGTGCTTCATTTAGCCAAAGAGGTTGAAGTCTTGGAAACTTTGGTGGTGGTTGTGGAGGTGTTTTTGGTGGAAGTGACAATTTTGGTCTTGGAGAAAACTTTAGTGGTTGTGGTGATTTTGATGGTAGTGGAGATGGCTACAATGGATTTGGTAACAATGGAACCAATTTTGGAGGTGGTGGAAGCTCATTTAATTATTTTGGCAATTACAACAATCAGTCATCAAATTTTGATCTCATTAAGTATGGAAACTTTGGAGGCAGAATCTCTGGACACCATGGGGTTAGAGGCCAATACTTTGCCAAATCACAAAACCAAGGTGGCTATGGCGATTCCAGCAACAGCATGAGCTGTGACAGTGGCAGAAGGTTTTACTACTGCCAGGAAACAAAACTTAGCAGGACAGGAGAGCTGGAGAAGTGACAGGGAAGCTACAGCTGCAGATTTGTGGACTCATCCAAGCACAGTGGTAGCAGCTAGTAGTAGGCCTAGCTGCTACAAAGAAGAAATGATTTAGACAGTACTCATGTGTATGGGCAAAAAACTTGAGGACTGTATTTGTTTTGCCTGGTTTCTTTCTCTCTCTCTTTCTTTCTTTCTTTCTTTTTGTACCAGGGATTGAATTCAGGGGCACTCGACCACTGAGCCACATCCCCAACCATTTTTGTATTTTATTTAGAGACAGGGTCTCACTGAGTTGCTAAGTGCCTCGCCATTGGTGAGGCTGGCTTTGAATTCGTGATCCTCCTGCCTCAGCCTCCCAAGTTGCTGGGATTACAGGCATACATCACCAAGCCCAGCCTGTATTTGTGACTAATTGTATAACAGGTTATGTTAGTTTCTGTTCTGTGGAAAGTGTAATGCATTTCAACAAAGATTTTAATGTAGACTTTTTTTTTCACCCATGCTGTTGATTGCTAAATGTTAGTCTGATCATGATGCTGAACAAATGTGTCCTAAAAAAAAATAAAAATAAAAATAAATCTTTGAGCTTTGCTTTTTTAAAAATATTTATTTATTTACTTTAGTTGTACACAATGCAATGCATTTATGTTTACATGGTGCTGAGGATCGAACATGGGCCGTGCACATGCAAGGCGAGCGCTCTGCCGCTGAGCCACAACCCCAGCCCCTGAGCTTTGCTTTTTGATGTAGTTAAGTTACATGGGGACAGTGTGATCTCTTTGAGGTTTGTTTTTAACTGTGTAAGGTGGGATCTGAGCAGTCCTTATCTCTGGCTAATTTTGCCCTTTTACTGAGGCAATTTCCTTCTGACTACTACATCTGAATGAAAAGCCTTCTGTAGAAGGTCTCATCATCCTGGTCAGTGGGAACATGAACTTTTGGAGTCCTGTGTGAGCTCCACAGATTGTTCCACCAGTTTCTTTCCCATGTTTCTTCTCTGTTCTCAGCCTGTTCAGTATTTTTTGAGATTCAAGTACTAATGAATACTCAGCTGAAAACTTAAAAAGAGCTCCCTGCAGATTTCTAGAACTTTCTTTGTGAGCAGTTTGCTGGTGCATAGGTACTGTGTTCTGTGAATTCCCAAATTGGTGTCTCCTAATTCTTAATTCCATCTTCCCCCAACTCAAGGAGGTTGCTGGCCCATGTTTGGGCTATCTCCCTGCTCTGTGTTCTAGAAATTGTCTCCCAGCAGCAAGCTCAGGCAATCCCAGGATTTCAGTTCATTAATTCTCTCTCTCCTTGCTACTTCTCCTTCATCTCCATGATTGTTTCATGACCCTTAGAGCTATCTAGTGCCCAGTCCTTGGGCTTCTTCTCTTTATACTCAGCACTTTTGAGTGAGCACACCTGCTCCAGGGTCACCTGCACTGTCACCAAATCCACAACTCCTTAACTCAGTCCTTCAGTCTGCATCTCACTTGAGAACTTCAGGCTCATCTGTCCAATTGCCTGCATGATGCCCTCACTTTGATGTTTTATTGTCATCTCACACTTGACCTGATCTTAAAACTTGCTCCTTCTACATTCTTCTCAATAGCAGCTTTTCTTCTTCCAAATCCTAGGGATAAAGGCCTTGCTGTCATCCTTGACCTTTTTTTTTTTTTTTTTTTTTTTTCTTTCTCTGTGCCTCAGATGCAGTTTGGCAAAACCTGGCCTCTCTACCAAAACAGATGCAAGAATTCAGCACTTCTCAGGGCTCCCATCATCCCTCCTGATCCAAGCCACAATCACCTCTTACCTGACTCCATTTAGTAGCATCTTAACTTCCCTGTCTTTGCTGTTGCCTTATTGAAATTCTCTCACAGTGCAGCAAAATTCATCCTGATTGCTCTTAATTTATAGCTTCTCACTCCTCTGATCAAAATCCTTCAGAGGATTCCCAGTTATCTCAAAACAAAAGCCAAAGTCCTTGCTACCACCCCCAGGACCCCCTCCTACTACCACGTAGACTGTCCCTCCCCACCCACACAAACACACGCTCTCCTGTAGTCACTTTGGCATCCTCATTGTTCCCCAGCTATTTCAGGCATGTTCCCACCTAGGCCTTTGTGATTGTTGCTCCCTGTACCTAGAATACTTTTGCCCCAGCAAATCCCACCATCAGTTCCCCATGCTCCCTTCAGGTATTTATTTAAAAGTTAACTCTTCAGTTAAGACCTTCTAGCTAATTTTTCAAACTATCTACCTATCTTCCCATTTGCCTAATTCAGCTTTCAACATTCTTATTTAATTCTCAACTCTTAATTTCTCCCCTTTTACAGTGAGGAAAATGGAAGTTAGAGAAGTGAATTGCCCAAGGTTATATTGCTAATGAATGGGCTAGCATGCAGACTGACTCAAGAATCTTCTCTATATCCTGTCTTTAATTATTTTATATGTGTGATATTTATCCTATAACCTATCACATACAGAGAGAGACAGACAGGCAGGCAGGCAGGCAGAGAGAGAGAACCCTGTAGATATATCCTGTCTGCCAGCTATGTTTTATCATAGACATTTCTAACTTCTCCATGATTGAGGCAACTGGTAGAGACTTGGAAGCAGAATGATGGATTGATTCAGATAGTATTTACTGAGCAATGACTAAATAGTAGGCATTGTGATGATTTCTGAAGATACAGAAATGGAAGATGCAGTTTCTAGTCATCAAGGATCTCAGGGCTAGGTATAGGGGAGAAGACAGACACTTAGAAACCCCGTGGGGGAGAACAAGGTAAAACCGATGGATAGAAAGTGGTGAACAAAGATTCTGATTCAACATAAGGAAGGATGTTCCTAATTGTCAAAGCTATCTGAAAATGGAATGGTCTAGAGGACAGCGCTATTCTCACAGGAGTTGTCTAAGCAAAAGTGAGTGACAATTGACCTGTCTGTTATAGAAGGGAAGGACTCAGCCTAACATCAACAGCCAGACAACCACCCTCCACCCCCATTGTTGGGTATTAAACCCAGCACCTTCAGCTCTACCAATAAGCTACATCCATCCCAGCCCTTGGTTGGACTGAGAACTTTGAAGAGATTTTTCAAAAAAGCAACTATTTGCAGGGATGTGTGTAAGGCCAAGGGAACGAACAAGAATTTTGATGTACCTAGGTACTAAGTATTGTAGAGCTGGAAGGCATTCCCACTCACATTTGCAGCCCCAGGGAGAGCCTGGTTAAAAGTGGGAGTCTCAGAAAAGAGGCTCTCAGAGAGGAAGGGAACTACCAGGGAGAAGCAGCAATTGCCAGTACTGGGACAAAAGAGCGTTCTCCATCAATGTACCTCCACTTATCTTTCCTGGGGAGACGCGGAGAAAATTGGACCTGAACGGAGTCTGGTTCTGCCCTTCCCACCTCAGCACCACCCTCTTGCGCTCGGATGCGCGCTACCAACCATCCTTATGTTAGCGTCTGGGCGAAGCACCCGGGCTGGGGAGACTCCTTCCTACACCAGTCATCAAGGACAGCAGGGTCTCAGCCTAGCTCTCCGAGGGCTACGAGGCGAGGCTGGGGCACGCGTCTCGCCCCGCCCGGAGGCTGATCCTGGTGGGGTCCGCCTGGCCCAGCTCCGCGCGCCAGGGTCACCGAGATTATTCAGAACTCTCCGGCTACCAGACAAGCGGAGCTCTCCACGTGGGTGAAAGCGAAGTGGTTCAGGTGGCAAGGATCCAAGGCGGAGCCTCCTTCCCCTCCGGGCCTACCACCGCCCCTCCCCACCCCCGACCCAGAAAAGGACACGCACACAAAAAACTTTTGCCACACTATTAATATATTCGCGTTTCCTCCCACTTTCCCAATGGACTACCAGCTGCAGAACTCCTGAATAGAAAGCTTAATTGTGCTTTGTCATGCAGAGTACCTCGATTTTCTATAGAAGGTTACAAAGGGCCATTTGAAGTGTTTCTTTCTCGCCTAATAGTGAACCATTTGCATAGGGCACCTCTTCGTCTGCCAGACCCAGGTAGCTGCGCCGAAGCTCCAGGGCCCCGGGTTTAAAAAAAAAAAAAAAAAAAAAAATATGGTTTCCAAAGGGCGCCCTACCCCTCCTAGAGCGCCGCATTCGCAATCGGACTTTTCTCTCCATTCGTTGGCGTGACAGCCAGCCCGGGCAGCTGATTTGGAGGATGGGAAGCCTGAGGCCTACAGAGCGTGGTAGCTGACCTCGCAGCGGCCTCGGCCTTCCAGGCTCCTCCAGCCCAAGCCCAGGCCGGTTCTAGGCCAAGCCTCGCCAGATCCAGCGGTGTTTCCCACCTACTACCTGCGGATCGGTAGACCAGGCGGTTGCCCACGCGGGGCCTTCCACTTGCCCACTACCGCCCAAGTAAGGTGCTGAAGGATCTGGAAGCTGATTATGATTTGGACACCACCACGCTGTTCGTTTCTCCTGGTTGATTGGCAGAACTGCCTTCAGAATATCTTTTCTTGTTGCTTGTTTTGACAGTTCAAATCCAGGTCTATGTGACATATAAAGCTAATAAAATTCTAATTTCATTGTTAATCTTATTTCATTGCAGTATAGGTTTTTACCCTCACACCTGCATGGCAGGGTGTAATTCCATTAATAAAAAAATCAACATATTCATTGCATGTCTTTTCCCTGATGATATATTGTGAGCAGTGTGAGTTAAAAAGAGCCATTTATTCCCACCGTGAATGAGCCTGCATGGGGCGGGAGCTTCACCTGCCCCTCAGTCAATTAGGAATGTATCGAAAAGTCTAGCAGAAAACGAGTTAAATTAACCGTTCGCTAATTTCCTTGTGTCCCTCCTACATAATCCCCCCTTTTCAGCTTGCCCCAGAAATTACCACATGTTGCAAGGTTCAAATAGTGCCTAATGAAACAGTGACTAAACGCTTCTCCCTCCAGCACCACCGACCGCGGACCCCTTTCGTCAGCTTTCAAAGCCCTCCGGGTCTCCGGTCCTTGTTCCAGTAACGTTTTAAAAAAAGTAAGAAAGTAAGTTTTCTTGACAGGTACAAAAAATCTAAGGTGTCAATAACTCTCGATGCAGCGGATGAAATACATTGCGGCCCATCCACTTCCAGTCACCAAGGACTCCTCGATTCCGAGATGCCTGCGCTTGCGTGGGACCGCAGCACCTGCGTCCTCAACCCTCTCGGGAGAGTTGGAACCTGGGCTTAGGAGACGTGAGCTAAAACCAGGGAAGACTGGATGGGAGAAATCCGTAACCGCAAACACGCCGCCGTGTCTTAACTCCCTTCTCCCAAGTTAAAACTGCACGTCTGAGTTTAGCAACTCATCCGCCCTTGGCCCTTGGCGAAGGCGTTTTCAAGCCTTGAAATGCAAGACCCTAATAATTAATCGTGGTCATTAATTAATTAAGGAGGAAAAGGGGGAGGTGGCTTGCTGCTGCTTGACCCCAAACAATTTAAATTAGGCTTTGTGAAGGTGGTCTCCTAGAGCATGCCCTCCCCCTCCTTCCTATTCTTTTTCTTTCATGCTCTCAAAAAATTTCCATTATAATCCGCAGCAGTCTGGAGCGGGCGGAGCTGCGCGCCTCGCTCCAGCACTTCCCAGAAAACTGAGGCCAAACTGGCTTCGGCTCCCAGGAGCCGGCTGCGGCCCGTGGGCAGGGAGCGCTTTCCCACCGGCAGCGACTCCCACCTGCCTTTTTTCTCTGCACCTGCTGTGGGTTGTTTCCCCCCTGAACTTTAGAAATCAAGTAGTTTCCTAAGAATTAGTCTCGCTACAGTGCTCACAGGCTAAATATTGCCTCATTCTCTCTTGTTTTCTCTCCCTTCTCTGTTCTCTCTCCACCCTCCCTCTTTTTCTCTCTCCCTCTCTTGCTCTCCCCTCTCTTGCTCTCTCCCTCCCTTCCTTTTTCCTCCCTCACTAGAAACTTGAGTCCCTTACTTGAAATGGTGCAGCTAATACAAAGTCATCAAAGCACTATGGTTCTTGTCTTAAAGTGACAGCTTGCTTTATGGGGCTGTTTTAAATACTCCCCCTGCTTTTCAATGTCTCTCTATCCATCTTTGTCTGCTCTTCAGAAAAGGGGACAATATAAAGCCCAGCCTGGCGAGCTCCCCACGCTCAGGCCTGGGCAGTGCCAACCTCCGCCTTTAAGCAGATTGAAATTGTCACTGCTTCATTAATCTGAAACTAGTTACTTTCCTAAGCACACAGCACACACTTCCGATCTGTCAGGATTCACTCAGGAGCCCCTGGGGCCTTCCTGGGTTTGGGATTTGGAAGGCTCAACAAAGGTATAACAGGGTTCAGGAAAACAGAGGACACAGCTGAAAGAAAAGCAATGCCCAGTGACAAAGGATATGCATTGACATTGGTGTATTAAGGGAGCATAAAACCCTATTTTCAGAGATAATGGGATGCCCAGGATTTTGGAGGATACACTTGAACATAAGGGGGCTGGCTACAGGAACAGAAAAGAATATGTTTCCACATCCAGTACCATTAGGGACTGTGAGGTCTCTCTCATAGCTTCAAATCTCCCCCCACCCCCAGACAGAATTAACCTGCATATAAATTTCTCTGGAAGTTGGATTGTTGCTTTTTAGTTTTTTGTTTTTGTTTTTGTTTTTCATCTGAGTTCTGATTCAACTCTGTTCCTAAGAGATCTATTTAAGGAACTTAAAGCCTGTGTAACTCACTCCAAGTGCCAGGATCTGGGGTGTAGGAACCCTTGGTCCTCTGGAATTTCTCATCTTCTGTAAGGCAAGCTGCTTCTTTTCTTCCCACCTCCACCATTAACAAAAGACAATACAAAAGATTCTTCCACCTTTCATATTTCCAGCTGGTTGAGAATATCAAGTTTTTTGGATTCTATTTCATCTAATTTAGGGAAGCGCTGTGGGCATTTTTTTAAAGAGCTCAATTTTCAGTAATGTGAGCCTAAAGATTTATAAAATAGATTTATATTAAATTATGTTAATAGAAGCCTAGTAAATGCACCAATTAATTGCATGGAAAAAATGTTCCCTTTTAAAAGGTCTGTCACCTTAACAGGTACATTCAAAGATTCCCTGTGAATAATGAAATAGGAACAATTGCTTTGATGCACTGAGCCGCATTCATCGTCTAGGACAGCTTTTGGCTGTGTTTGGAGAAGATGGGAGGAGCTCTTTTAAAGGAGTGATTGCTCCTTTAAACCCAATTTCCTCCAGCAAATAGGTTCTGTTGAAAGTGTCTTTCTCCCCTCTTATATCCTGAAGTCTGGGCTTGAGCTCCTGCCCCCACAGCTCCCTTCCCTCTCTCCCTGCTTTCAACTGGCTTTTCCTTGTCCCAAGCCACTTTCAGTATCTTTCCACCTCCCTTGAAGAAATCCTTTTGAAGTTGGGTTTTTTTTTTTTTTTTTTTTTTTTTTTTTTTTTTTTTTGGTACTGGGGATTGAACTTGGGTTGGGGCACTCGACCACTGGGCCACATCCCCAGCCCTTTTTTGTATTTTAGTAGAGACAGGGTCTCACTGAGTTGCTAAGTGCCTCACCATTGCTGAGGCTGGCTTTGAACTCGCGATCCTCCTGCCTCAGCCTCCCAAGTGCTGGGATTACGGGCGTGCGCCACTGCGCCTGGCTCTTTTGAAGTATCTTGCCAAGTGAGTGGAACCTTCAAGAAAGGTACAAGTAGGAAGCAAAAAGGAGGAAGGAGGATGGGGAAAATGACTCTCCTACTTGACCACCACTAATTGTGTTCCCCTTCTCTCTCTCTCTCTCTCTCTCTCTCTCTCTCTCTCTCACACACACACACACACACACACACACACACACAAATTCATATACACCCATGCATGATGCACACAGGCACTATGCAAATGCACACACCAGACCCTGTTGCCCCTTGTGACCACTTTTGTTTAGATCAACCACCTTTCTGGAAATTGTGTGACCGTAATTAGAGTGATCCAAGAAAACTGCATAATTCTGATCACAACTAGCACACCTGAACTAGTGAGGAGTAGAGGGGAGGGGAGGAAAAAGGACACCGGGAATTGAAGACTTCACATACCAAATGTTTGTTCCTCCTAAATGCTTGGAAATCTTTGGGGAGCTGGGGGAGACCTGAACTAGGATGGCTACTTCAAACCAGTTCAGAATAAGAACCCCACAGGGATGGGGTATTCTGGCACCAGTGTCTCTATCTCCTCAGCCCATTCACAGAAGGAGCTGTTGGGTTCTTTCTGCCTTTGGCATGGTTTACAATTGAACAGCTTTGCTTGGGGCCACTATCCATGTCAGGTCTTTGGCCTTGGGCGTTTGTTGATCGCTGAGTGGGAGGGTGAGGGGAAAGGTCTCGCCCCTCCTCTCTGCTCTGAATGTCTGCGCTAAACCGGGGCACAGGGGTGAGAGGTCGTCCTTCCGGCCCTCCACACACCCTCAGCTCTTTTCCTTTTTAAAACCGTTGAAGGACTTCTTTTCAGAAGTGGACTCAACCACATTAGTGGTTCCTGCTGCCCATCTCTTTCCTCTTAGTGAAACAAGTTACTGGTTTCTAATTCTCATTTTCATTTTTTTCCTCTTCCCATTGTTTATAAGTCTCTAAGAGGTCACATTTTGGGTGACAAGTGTTGCTTCTGTTTTTCAAGTGGAGGCATAGGGAAAGCTAGAATCCAGGGCTTCCTGGGTTAACACAGTTCAGGGTGGCCCCATACAACTTAAGACTTATTCTCTAATAGATGTAGGGAAACATCACTTGGAGCATTTGTGTAAGAGTTTGTGTCTGAATGCTGACTTGTGTTCTTAGCCTAACGTGAAACAATAGGCTTTTAAAATCAGATTGCGCATTCCTGAAGACTTATTCCTGTTTGAAAACTTTGAAAATATCAACTGAGTTTTTTGGAGGGGGGGGGGATGTAAAAATCTATCCTAACCGAGTAGAAGACCCCATACTCCATTCCAAAAGTGACAAAAAGTTATACTCCACATCGGATGTTCTCAAGGAAGGCCCTCCCTGAGAACCCTGGAGAACTTCTTTATTCCGAGAATATCCAACGTTGAGATGGGTGTCTTTGCCTGACTCTTTTGGCTTCTGGAGAAGCATATGTTGTTTGTTACCCTTCCCGGGGAATTGAGCCGAAAATTGGAACCAGAAAGGCTGGAGCCATCCCAGCAACCCCAAACCAGACCCGGAGAACTGGTGCCGCACCTCTCCTTCGCCCGACGGCGAGCAGGGCGCTCCGTGCATCTCCAGGTGTAGCAAGTGCGTGGCCCCGCGCTCTGGGCACAGGGGCTGGGGTCGTGGAGCCTGGCGAGTCCCAGAGGCACGGGTCCGAACTTGTCATGGACTTGAAGGAGCGCCAGACCCGATCGCGGGGCCACAGAGGGGCTGGCCTGGGTGTGCGTGGGAAGGGGACTAAGGGGTCTATCCCCAGCCCAGACGAAGCTTTGCTTTGGGCTGGAGCGCGGAGAGCGGCAGCAGGGGTTCTTTGTCCTTCCAGTTATTTCCTGCAAAGGAATTATTCTCTTTAAATGGCGCCTACAACTCCCTTCCTCCCACCTCTTTGCTTGCTCGCGGAGAGGCCTGTTTCTTGGGAAGAAGGGAGACACGATCTTTAGCAAGGCAACCGGCCTGCGCCTCCTCCCTGTGGCGGCGGGCAGGGCGAGGGGCCCGCAACTCTGCGTGCGAGACACTGCAGGACAGAGATCCAGAGACAGACAGCCTCCCAGGCTCAGGCCGGAGGAAGCCGGCTGCCTGGGACCGTTGCGCAGGACCAGGCCCAGCTCGCTGCACAAAGCCGCCCGCAGCTCCTTATTCGGCAGGAAGGGCACTGCGGTCCCTCCTCCCTCCTGCAAGCCTGGCTAGTGCAGGAATGGGAGTCTGAAAATGAGAATTTCCTTCCCCTGAGCTTACTGGGGGCGGGCGGGCTGGGGTCGGGGGAGGTGACGAACACACTCAAGGAAACAGTGAGTGGTCGCATTCTCCCTTTCTCCTCCTTCTTTAAGTCCCCAGTAGCTCCTGGTGAGGTTTCAATAGGACCTTCCTAAAGTAAATCAGACCTAAAAGTTGTGTGTGTGTGTGTGTGTGTGTGTTGTAAACTGTTCCTGTGGCTTGAACCTATTGGGTGGCATCTTTATAGAAAACGACACTAATAGAAATCACACTAATGAGTGTTAGTGGGACTGAGACCTTCTAGTTTCTATCTTCCATCTTCTTCACTTCCTCAGATACAGATCAGGCTGCACTGAGGAGAGGACCAGGTTGCCCTGCCGAAGGAAGAACCGGATACTCAGTGATCTGGCCGGTAGCATTGAACTCTTCCATCCATGGCAAAATATGAACTAGAAGAGAGCTGGATTGGGTTAAAGTTAGAGCCCAGGGACAACAAGAAGTGCCCTCCCACCACCACCACTCCAAGTGTCCAAGGCATTTCTGGGCTGTGCTTTTCTTCTCTCTTTCTTCTTATTTATTTACTTTTTACTTCTCTTTATTTTCAGGCTGTTTTGGAAATGTGCGATTGTAAATCTCTAGACAGAATACTTCCCTGTCCCTGACTTCTTGTTTTCTAAGCATTGAGAGGAAGCAGCTTATTTCTGAGTTAGGCAAACAACCAGGAACATTAACTTTTCGAATCACTTGTAACATCATTTGTAAGTTTCTGTTTGTTCACTTCAGACTTGTTTGATAAATTCTTACTCTTTCAAAAACTATCTTGACTATGTGAATTCCTTCACATAATTCAGGTTTTAGTTCTGAGAGAGATAAAGTAGACAGGAAGGAGGGGAAAAGGTGGTATAAAATACACACTAGGTAGGGAATATCTTACTTGTCCTTGCAAAATAAAAGGTTTATCTGTCAGTAATTGTCAATGTCACTCTAAATGGAGTGTGATTTTTTTTTTTTTTTTTTTTTTTTTTTTTTTTTTTTTTTTTTTTTTGCTGGCAACTGTGAAGTATCACCTACTTTGAGGATGGGGGGTACCACCTGGTAGGTGGAGTCAGAACTAAAGGTGTCTTCTTGGGGCAGAAACTTCTGTTATACAGTAAACCTCCAAAGCCACAAACCCCTGTAAGCCAAGAGACCTACATTATCAACTTTCAGTTAACATTTTCCTCTAAGTCCTCCAATAGGTTTTCTTTTTCCTGTCCATGCCTTTCTGTAGACTTGGGGTGAGGGGTGGGTAGAAGAAGATGGGGAGAGCACACATCACAAATTTAAAATCCTGATTTTGTTTCATTTATTTAAATAAATATAAATATAAATTTTATATAAAACTATTCACATATGAAGGGACTTCCAGCAACTTGGATTTGAAACTCTCCCCAGGCAAATTTTCAGAAAGCAAGACCTACAGGGTTTAATTTCTAAGTTATTGGTAACCTCAATGATTTCATTTAAAATAACAGCAAAAATAATGAAGAAACCTGTGTTCATATCAGGTTCTGAAAAACAGGGACAGAGAAATGACATGCACTTTCAAAAAACTCTTTGCAGTAGTAAACCAACCCTGTTTTCCTTCTGTTATATAATAAGACTGAGTGGAATTCTAGATTATTTACATTGTTTTAATAAACGATCTATAACTCCCAAGCGAATAAACAGGTCAAGAAGGAGTTGCGAAGTGTCAGGCCCAGCTTTGAACTCCCATGACTTCATCACTAGTTCCTTCTCCAGATGGGACGAGGGCGATGGCGAGAATTTGGGCCCCTGGGTGTCCTAGGTGTTGGCGTTGCAGGGGCTACCGGAAGCAGACGGCCCCCTCATAAAGGGGAAATCTCCTTGTCTTCGTTAGCGGAGGCTGGGGACAAGGAGTCCTCGTCCTCCGAACGCGCGTAGTGAGCTTGGCTCCCGACGCACTTGCAGCCCGCGTGACTGTTCCTCTGGGCGCCCTTCCCCTCCTTCTTGTGCTTCACCCGGCGGTTCTGAAACCAGATTTTCACCTGCTTCTCCGACAGGTTCAGGTACGTAGCGATTTCGATCCTCCGGAGTCGAGACAGGTACATGTTGGAAGAGAATTCCCGCTCCAGCTCCAGGAGTTGAGTGCTGGTGAATGCCGTTCTCATCCTCTTGCCATTGGGTACCTGGCTGGTATCGGAGCCTCCTGCGGACCAGCCAAGAGAGGGCAAAGAGGTAAGGCTCGGGAGAGGTGCTCCCACCCTACGTGCCATCCCTTGGAAAAGACGCCTCTCAAGGACCCACCCCAAACACCTGTTTTGATCCTTCACTCTTTCCCATTTCGTGGCACGTCGTTATTTATTGGAGGAGGGAAGATAAGCCCAAAGCAAGTCAAGACCTTTGATGCGTAGGACACAAAGTTAGAGGATTAAAGGGGGTGGGAGCTTGCACTTGTCTGATTGTCTCCTTTGGAGCCTAGTGGAGAGGGGTGCAGGCGTAGCCAAAAGCATTGAAACGCTTTAGCAAGCCGGGACACGGGATGCCACACTTTGGTTCAAACACACCCACCCCAAACTTCAGCCAGTTAACCTCTGGATTCTCCGCAGACATGTGGAGAGGTTGGCAAGCTAACTTCCACCTTTGTGGAACTTCTGGGGATGAGCCCACAGTTACACTAAAAGCCCCTCCTCCCTACCCTTCCTCGGACTCTCTTCCTCCAGTGGCGGAGGAAAGTTTACTCCTGGGAGCGATAAAGGCGCGGCGCGCAGGTACCCAGAGACCCCGCCCTACCCATGGTGAGGCAGTGGAATCTCCGCGGATCCGCCACGTTGTAGGTGGTGGCAGCACAGACAGGTGCGTGATGCTGTGGGTGCCCCAAAGCAGCGGCGGCCGCCGCAGCCGCGGCCGCTGCTGCCGCTGCAGCAGCAGAGCCTGGCTGCTGGGGCTGATGGTGGTGATGGTGGTGCTGTGACGGGTGGTGGTGATGATGCGCGTGGCTCACCCGCGGGCAAAACTGCGCATCCCCAGGACCCGAAGAGAACTGGCTCTTGAGCAGAGGCAGGGCCCCGGTGCTCCCTGCCGCCCCGCTGCCGCCCCCGACTCCCGCACCCCCAGCCCCTGCGCCCCCGCCACCAGCGCCTGCGGGTGCGCGAGAAGAGTGCAGGTGCGAAGTGACGCAGAGCGGGCACACGCAGAAAGCACCGCTTTTGCGGGACGGGCAGCCGGGCCCCGACATCGACATCACCAACGGGGATGGCATGCCCAGCGGGATGAAGAAATCCGGCCCGGGGTGAGGTTCGGGCATCGAGGGTGCAGGCCGTGAGGAGTCCTTGATGATAAGCGAATCGACATAGAAAGAGCGCGACATGTCGGGAGGGACGGATGGCTGGAGGGCCCGGCTGGCCGCGGCGCCCCTTCCGCTCCTGTGTTCTGAGTTCTGCCTGGGAGCAGCGCGGACGCAGGCGGTCAAGCCCTTGGGGACGCGAAGGTGTCGGCGTCTGGGCCGCGAACAAAGGGGTCCCCGGAGAGGGCTGGTCCTCACGTCCCCCGCCCGGCGCCCGGGCTCCTGGATTTTATAGCCCCCACCCTGGCACGTGATGCTGCGGAGTACCGCACGGCTCAGGCTCCTCAGCAGCTCCCCACCCTCGGGATAGGCTGCCCGAGTCACAACAGAAGCGGCGAGGAGGGGCGGGCGCGCGGCAGGAAAGAACACTGGGGAGGGGAAGGGGGAGACTTTGCAAAGTGTAGGTTTTGTTAATTTTCCGGGGAGGCCAGCCTCCTCCCCCTCTTTCTCCACGCTTTTCTGAGAAATCATTGCGCTGCATCTTCTATCCTACCCCGCTCCTTAGCCTGGACCCCAGCCCAACTCTCCCTGGCTCCCTGCAGCAGAGCGCACCAGGTGGAGACTTCGAGAAGGTTTTAATAGGGATGTCCAATGCTCCTGGCTCCCCTGTGCCAGCCTTAACTGCGCCAAAGTGAAGAGTGAGGCCTGTGCTTTGCAGCAGAGTGTGCGGGCATTGGACTGGCAGCGGTCTAGTCCTGAGTGCAGCTGCGGCCGTGCTCACACCTACCCCTGTTATCCAGCTTTTGGACTAGGCCAAGGTCATTCAGGTGGTTAGTTCAGGACGGATCAGGTGGTAGCAGTGAGGCTTTCCAGCTAAGAAGCCGCCAAGCCGCGGGGCATTTTGTTCTGATGTTCCAGGAGATCTAAAAGCTTTTGTTCTTAGGGACCTGCTGAGGCCGCTTATACCAAGGACCCTTCCTTGTGCCCCTTTCTACTGAGCAACTATCCCTGCTGGAGAGGGTAGTGGTGGTGGTAAAGAGTCCCCATTTTCTTTCTCCTGCATTTCCAGGCCAACCCCTACAAACTCCATTCCAAAAATTTGGGAAAGAGGACCAAACACCAGACCTCCTGGAGACTGGGCAGGGGTTGAGGGAGGCCTTTGCTCTGAGTCTAGTGATCTCTTGCTCGTCTCACTTTTATTGATCTTGGGCAACGGTCCAGTCTTAACAGGAAGCATTGTCCTTCTGCATCACCAAATCCTAAAAAGGATGGAGGGGACTGTACCACCTGAGGAATCCTATCTCTAATCGTGAGAAATGGCTTGGTAAAGGAAATCTCTCAGTGGTAGTGGCCCATGGAAGACCCCTTCACCCCCAGCTGCCTGAGAGAGGGCGCTGCCAAGTCTGGGACACCTGATTTTTGGGGAAAGGCGAGGCAGCAGTGGTGACAGCTGTTTCCTCTCTTCTCTATAGAGAAGCAGACTGAAGTGAGGAGGCTGAGCAACAGCTACAAGTTGGGTCCTTTCCCCAGAATGGCTGACTCCAAGCTTGAATTCACAGAGGTGCCAAGAAACTTAAAGACAGAACTCTCTCCATCTGAAGGAACAAAGTGCCCCAATACAGGACAGCACCGTCTCTTGTCCTGTCTTTCTTCCCTTTCCTATCTCCGTGACTGTCTTTCTTGCCTGCTGGAGAAGTGTAATTGGGTTGTAGGGACGCCCCGCTCTGGGGAGCCCAGGATTTATGGATGGCAATTAAAGTTTTATGAATTGCAGCTGAGGCTGGTTATTGAGCTATTTGAATGTGATTAGAATTCAATTAGAAAGCGGTTAGTGGACGGTGGGTCTCCAGAGTGTAAACAGACAGCTATTCCAGAAATGTGCTAATCCAACATCTTGTGACAACAATTAAGGAGTCTCAGGGCTTACCGTGGGGCAGCTCAGCTGTAACTACTTTTGTACCACAAGGTTGGCCAGTGCAGCCTTTGCAGACACCCAGCCTCACCCCAGCCCACCCTCGCTTTTGATGGGAGAATCCAGGCAGTCTCCACAATCATTCCAGCCCCAGGGGAAAGATTTGAAGTTCAACAATTGAGAGAAGCTTTATGGAAGGGTTTTTTTTTTTTTTTTTTTTTTTTTTTTTTTAAATGGTCTGAATTGTTCAAGTAGATGGCTCCACCCACCGCTAACCCACCCCCTTGATTCTTTAAAAGTAATAGCTTTTGCTCTCTTTTTTCATCCTTTGGGTGTGGTAGAAGGTTATCCAAGGTCTGTTTGGGGCTGACACTCATATCACAATATTCCCAGGAATTTTGAGTGTGCTCACAGGAAGAACTCCTTTACTAATGTTCTAGAAATTGTGTTTGTGTGCAGGCCATTTTATTTTAGTGAATCTTAATTATGCAAAAGATTTGAGCATCTCCTTCAAATTATATCTGACTATGGAAACATCCAGTTTCTAGTACCAAGAAATTTTGAGAAAGGTGAGGGACCAGTGAGATTACTTAGGGCTTAAGGGGGTAGGGGCTTCAAGACAAGATAAGGCTAAAACCAGGACCGTATCTGAGAAACTTGCCCATTAGAGTACTTGGTTAATTTATTGGATGACAAAGAGCAAGTTCTTCGGTGTTGTATTCCATGGGTAGTCTCAATCCTCTCTCTTTTTTCTAGTTATCTTTGGATTTCCCAGTATCTCCTTCCTTCCTTCCTTCCTTCCTTCCTTCCTTCCTTCCTTCCTTCCTTCTTTCCATCCAGCCCACATCTTCAGAAGCCAGTCTACAGTATGCCTGTCCTACATGGTCCTGGGCAGCATTGCCACTGGGCCTGGTCAGGTGACTGTTTTCAGGGAACAGCACCCCAACCAGCTCAAAGCAGAAGGGGACCCCATGCTCAGCCAGACAGCCCTTTGGCGTGTGCCCACAGTGTTTGCACCACTGCACAATTTTATTTCTCAGTGATTCTGTCCGATAAAATTTCATTGTCCATTAAGTAATCCCAAAATGAGAGCTCTTATGAGCCTATAATGAGCTCTAATTGCCACGACTTGGGGAGCCACGTGGAAGGATTTATTCGGTATTAAGCAGTTGGGTACAGAGTACAGGCTGTTACCTAAGCCATTACTTTCATAACTCAAGGAGAAAATGAGTTCTTTTAAGGGGAGGGGAAGTCCTTTGATTCTCTCCCTTTTGCTCAGGATGATAGAGGATGGCTTTGTCTTCCTTGACTGTAAGGTCCTGTCATAATTGAGAAGGTAACAAAATTGTTCTTCCCACCTCCTCCTGTCCAGGGCACCCCCACCCTGCCCTCAACTTAGAGAAAACAATCAGCAGTTCTAGAAAGAACACCAGCAGCTCCCTTCTTGTGTCTGACTCTCCAGTTGGAATTTGGGTGAGCAGTTTCCTTCTAGTTCAGTCTTGACATTTGAATTTTGGGTTCCAGGTTTCAAAAGATCTTCCAGTACTTTTTCCTTCTTTTGGAATGGATCCTGACTTGAACCCCACTTTCTCCTCTCACTTCTCTTTATTTCCTATCTCTTTTCATGGGCAAAGTCAGGGAAAGTAAAGACTTAGCCTTGCTTATTCAACAGGCCCCAAAGTTCTGACCTGTTGTGCTTAGCAGTTTTTTTTTTTTTTTTTTAATCAGGGCTCTAACTTCCACTTTGCCCCTCCCTCTGCATCTCCCCAAGAACTGCCCCCTGTCCATCCCCAGTCCTTTTTTCTCTCAGTGTCAGCATTTGCCTGTATGGTTCTCCTGCTCCAAACGGAGGCCGCAAGCAGGGCGGGACAGCCCAGGAGTTGGCGGGGCCGCCTCGGATTTATTTGCTCCTCTTACATTGATTTCATATTAGTTTCCAAAGCGATGAATGATCTCAAAGCTGGGTTTTGTTAGCCGAACACAAACAGGAGACAGGACTTACTTGCCCCCAGCTCCCTTTAATGAGGTCATTATCAAAGCGTGAACAAGTCTATGAATGTTTTATTGAAAGCGCATCGTTAACTTGTATCCATCCTTTTCTCCGAGTGGCATTGTGATATTGCTGTCTGTGGCACATCTTACCCGATATAGCCCGAGATTTCCCCATTCTCTGTAACCAGGCAACCCTTTCTGAATACCCAAAAATTGAAAAGAACCGCTTAGTCTTCAAGAAAGTCCTCAATAATAGTGGAAAAGAACAAAGATCCAGGAGACAACAAAATGCCACAGGGGTGACTTTTCATGAGCAATTATCTCTCATTAATCAGAAGAACAGCTGCAATATTAATTTTCTCTCTTTCTTCCTCTCTTTTCACAGTCCCCAACATTTGAATAATCATAAATTTTGATTTTATGAAGGAGTCACATTTTCAGGGACTGGAGGAAAGCAGCTACCTAGGTGAAAATGCTCTCGTTTTATTTTTTTGTTTGAGTAAAGCTGCCAACAAAGCAAAATGAAAAAAATATATATAAGAAAGAAATGCCAGAGGAAAACGCCATCCCCCCCTCCCCATGGCTGCTGAGAATCAGGACTCCTTTCTCCTCCACCCCTTCCTCTCGGCCACCGCTGCCTTTTCCCCTCCCCCTGTCCAGACCCATTCCCTAGTTCTGCTTTGAGCAGGGTGCAGGGGAAAAGTCCCTGGCGTCTGGCGTGGGAGTTTCAGCCGGGGTTCTGCCGGTTTAACTTGCAAACGTGAAGCCAAGCGTTGTCGATCTGACCAAAGAGACACTCTTTGGGCGTAACTCTCATTGTGACCATCAAAAGCCCGCCAGCCTTGGATGAACTGAGACGTGCATTCAGTAGAAATGGGACGCTCACTTTCCTTTCAGGCTCTGGAGAGGCGATTATTCACAGGACGTGTTGCCACGATAGAAAATGTGGATCCCCATATAAGGCTGTAACCTGCAAACGAGCTTGGGGGAGTTGAATCTCATTAAAACTGAGGCTGCAATTAGCAAATACGCACTCGCAGAGAACCCAAGCTCTTCTTGAAAAGCTGAGGGTCGGATGAAAAGAGGGCAGTTGGGAGTTAGTCCTCACATTGCTACCCTGGCTGAGTAACCGGGGCCCAGGCGCCTGCAGTCCCTTCAGCCGCCCCAATACTGTTGCTTTTAATGCATATCTGGGCATGTCCTCTCCTGAGAAAAAACAGGCTGCAGGTCCTGTGCTTATGCACCACCAAAAGTGATCTTGCTTCTGCCTGTGCTTATTCAGAGCGGATGAGCTTTTGAGAAACCTGAATTCGCCTTTGTGCTCACCACAGTTGCAAGAGTTCAATTCAGCCCTCTGAGAAGAAGGGCGGGGGCGGTGTCTGAGAAAGGAGTGAGGGGTTTGACTCAGAATTTCAGGAAAAGCCAGTCTCCCATTCTCCTCGCCCTTGGAACAGAATTTTGATGGCACCGAATGCCTACCACATAACCCCTCCGTTCCCCATTTCACCTTAATTACTATGCGCCCACCCCCAAATCCAGGCATCCTTCTCCGACCCTCAAAGCTCTCCTCTGTCATCAGAATAAAATTTATTGAGAGCCTACTCTGTGCCCAGCGTGTGCTAGGCACCACGGGGAGCCTGCCTGAAAAGGCCAAGACAGCATCCAATAGAATATTGTTTCATTTCAGTAACAATGGCCTGAGGTGGGGAACAATTATCCGGATAATTGAAGCAAATGCTCCACCTCCCTCCCTCCCTAGCCAATCCCCCTGGCCAGTAACAGTTTTCACTACCCTTTTCAGGGATGGTGGTTTTTGCATGAGAGGGGCAGGGAGGATAAGAGAGGGTTGAAGTATTCCCATGCAGAGGGTTGAAGTATTCCCATGCATACCAACTTCGCACTTGTTTTGGCCTAAATTTGCTGCTAACATTGGGCTGAAATGGCTGCTTAATTATGAGGATCAAGACAACTCTTTTTTTCTCTTTTGGTGCTACCAAAAATAAGTGAGCCTTTATAATTTTTAGTAAGGCAGCCTTTCTGGTTTTCAACCTTGGTCATCTACAAAAATCAACTGGAGCTTTTTATACAAATACCAATGCTGCAGACATTTTGATTTAAAAATGACAAGAGGCCAGAACAGGTTCTAATTCCAGGATTGAAAATAACTGATAAATCCTATCCTCTATCTCCTACCCCTCATCCTGGACTCTGAAGAGGTTAATTTAATCTCTTAGAGTCTTCTTCAGTCATTTGATAGCTGGAAGGTATGTACTGAACACGTACTATACACCAGCCTTGATGCCAGGGGTCCCAGGGGTACCAGGAAATTCAGAAGCACAAGATCCACCCCCTGGGAGTTTCCAGTACTTAAACAAATCAACAAATCAACTCAGAGCAGGCATTTTACAAAAGGTCATGGGAATATAAAAAGAAAAGCCCAAGGAACTCTGGGAGTTGATAAAAATGGAAGCCTGAAGTGACATTAAAGTGGAGACCTCCAGGATGAGCAAGTGCTGGCCTGGGAAAGGGGGGTGGGGAACATGTTCCTGGCCACAAGGCCACTAACAGGCCCACATAAGAGCCTTGGAAGAGTTTTTCTTGGTTAATTACAAGAACTGAAAGGAAGCCAAGGAGAATGGAGGAAAATGTCAATTTCTGCAGCTGTGAAATAGGAAAAGGGCCACTGTCCTCAAGTTTTTGTGAGGAATTAAGGACTAGCTAGGATGGTACCTGGTGCCTGGCAAGAGCTCCTAGCATCACTTGTTTTTATTGTTCTTTGATACCTATAGCTCCAGGGGCCCCTCAGGCTTGGGGATGAGGTATCAGAGTCCTCAGTCTTGGCAGGAACCTAAAAGCTGCCCAACCTCTCTCAGACCCCACTGCTCCTTTGCTGACCAAATTTCACTCTGTGAGGCTCCTCCACAAGCTGGTGCCTAGGATCTTTAGCCTTTGGTTCCTGGGCATATCTTTGTTCTGCAGCCCCACCCCACTCCTACCACATCAAAAGCCCTGGTGTCCTGGCCCCCACTTAAGACTATGCCCTGAACTGCGAAATGGTGCAGCCAATATGGAAAGCAGTATGGAGATACCTTGGAAAACTTGGAATGGAACCACCTTATGACCCAGCTATCCCACTCCTTGGTCTTTACCCAAAAGACTTGAAAACAGCATACTACAGGGACACAGCCACATCAATGTTTATAGCAGCACAATTCACAATAGCTAAACTGTGGAACCAACCTAGATGCCCTTCAGTAGATGAATGGATAAAGAAAATGTGGTATATACACACAATGGAGTATTACTCAGCAATAAGAGAAAATAAAATCATGGCATTTGCAGGTAAATGGATGGAGTTAGAGAATATAGTGCTAAGTGAAGTTAGCCAATCCCAAAAAGCCAAATGCCAAATGTGTTCTCTGATATAAGGAGGCCAATTCACAGTCGGGTTGGGATGGAGAGCATAGGAGGATTAGAGGAACACTAGAATGGCCAATGGGATGGGGCTGGGATTGTGGCTCAGCAGCAGAGCACTCGCCTCGCACGTGTGCGGCCCCGGTTCGATCCTCAGCACCACATAAACATAAATGCATTGCATTGTGTACAACTAAAAAGCAAATAAATAAGTATTAAAAAGAAAAGAATGGCCAATGGGGAGGGAGGGGAAAGGAGGGGGCAAAAGGGTGAAGAAAAAGAGAGATGGTAGAATGAGATGGATATCATTACCCTACGTGCATGTATGAAGTCACGAATGGTGTGAATATACTTTGTATACAACCAGAGATATGTAAATGTGCTCTATATGTGTAATATGAAATGTAATGCATTCTGCTGTCATTTATAACAACTTAGAATAAAAAAAAAATAAAAAAAGACTATGCCCTGAATTTCAAAGCCTTCCTGTGGTCTCCAGAAACCTCCCAGCTTTTTGCTACACACTCAGCTGGTTCAGAAAGATGGAAATGGGCACTGGTCAAGTGTATGCCAGTCTGTATAGACACCATTCCTGAACTCTCATTGTATGCCAAGCCCTTGAACCTTGCCCACATGACCTCATTTAATTCACTCTCAACAGTCCTACAAAAAAAGGGTACCAATACCTCAGCTGGGTTTTGGAGAAGAACCCAGAGTCTATTGAAGTTCAAAGCCTAACTCAAGGTCATATATAGCTAGAGATGGCAGAGCCGGGATTCAGACTCTGTCTGTCTGATGTAGGGGCCTGAACTTTTAAGCACGAGTTGACACTACCTCCTAGTAACAACTGCCATGTATTGAGCACCTACTGTACGTCCAGCATAGGTTAAGACTAATGCATCATTTTTTCATAGTGATCCTGACAATAAACAGTTGTTTATTGCCCACTCTTTCGTATTGTGATTTTCCTACATATTAGAAGTTTCAAGGACAACCTAATGTGGCCCACATAACAGGGCATATACTAGCCATGTGAGGTGGTGCACATCTGTAATCCAAGCTATTCCAGAGGCTGAGGCAGGAGGATTCCAAGTTGGAAGCCAGCCTGGGCAACTTAGCAAGATCCTTTCTCAAAATGAAAAACAAAAAGGGCTGTGGATGTAGCTCAGTGGTAGAGTGGCCCTGAGTACAGTGGCAGGAGGGGGTAGAAGGCTCAGACTGGAATTGAGAAGTGGGTAGGAAACATAATTGTTTTTGTTCACGTGTGCCTAGAACCTAGTAAGCTCTGCAAAACATTTAGGGTAGATGATAGCGATATCTTATTCTTCATAAGCCTTCATCACAATCGATGCATATTTCTGTTGGTTTTGTTTTGGTACTGGGGATTGAACCCAGAGGAGCTTTACCACCAATCCACATCCCCAGCCTTTTTATTTTTTATTTTGAAACAGGGTCTTTAAGTTGCTTAGATCCTCACTAATTTGCCGAGGCGGGCCTCAAACTTTTGATCCTCCCGCCTCAGCGTCCCATGTGGCTTGGATTATAGATGTGCGCCACTGAGCCCTGCTCAGTTGATTTAATTGCTTTTTCGGGTACCTCCCCTAGTTGACCGCAAACGGTACCGGGCCAGAAACTAGGTCTGTTTTGTTCATTCACCAGTATATGTCAGCTGCACCGCCTGAGTTGGCAAAGATTAGAAGGGTAGTTCATATTTACCTAATGATTCCTCAGGGAAACAAACTCTTGGATATACTATTGGAAGTGGCAGAAGGCGCATTGAGACTAGTTTCTCAAGCTGAGACTGTGCGTATCTCTTCAGCTGAGCCCACAACCTTCCGCGGCAGTGTCCTAGGCCAAATGGCACACAGTGCGGGGAATCCGGGAAGGCTGTGCCGCCCAGCAGGTGCCAACTGAGTCTGCACTTGCCTGGACTCCACGCCTGGCAGAGCCGAGCGAGGCCGAGGCAGAGGCTGTGGGAGGCTGGAGAGGCCGCTCCCTGGATGGGGGTGAATGGGCTCGGGGCAGCGGGGTCTCTCCGAGTGCCTGCTGCTCTACCTCTCACTCCGCAGGAAGCACAACCTGCTCTGTCTCGCGGTCTCTGCCTGTGGGTCTGTCTCCCTGCATTTCCTGGCTTATTTCTCAGGGGAAAACCCAGAGACTCTTCACTGATCGCGCTGCCCCAAAGCCTCAGTACCTCCCATCGGCAGTGGTTCCCACACACTGGCGTGTCCAGGCTTGGACGGAAGATCCTTCGAGACAGATGCACAAGCGCGAACGCGAGGGCCAATTTGCGTGAGTTCGTGCGCGTGCGTGGGTGTTAGGCGTGAGCACTTGAACGCATCTGTAAACCAAGTGCACGTGAAGGTTGTGCGTGAGTGTGAGAAAGAGTGAAAAGTGAGACGAGGTGTGCATGAGGATGTGAGAAGGGGATGGATGCCTCCGCAAACGTGTGTAGAGGCGAAGAGGGCAGAAATGTGCGTGTGTGGGTGGGGCATGTGTAGGTGTTTGAGCACGCATGTGTACGAATACAAGTGTGTAAATATACGAATGTGAGACCAGGAAAGACTGGGACGATGTACGTGCCGAGAAGGGCGTGGGAAGCGCGAGTGGGGTGTGAATGTGAGTGCGTGACCGTGCACGCCAGCGGTAGGTAGGAGAGCGTGTTTGCGTGTGAGCGCGCGTGCGTGCGTGGGCCGCGCCTTGCGCCCCGCCTCCCCGCGCCGCTCCGCTTCCTGGCGGTGGGAGGTGGCGCTGGAGCGGGCGTCCGCACTCCTCAGCTCCTGTCGGCTGAGGCTGGAAACTGCGTCGCAGAGAAGGAAGGAGGCGGGAGTGTCCCCTGTCCCCTCCGTCAAAGCCGAGTGGAAGGGGATCTGGGAGCATTACCTCAGGGGCCCCTCTTTCACCTGACCCCCGTTTTGCTCACTCGCCCAGTGGTGTGCCCGCAGTGTGCCGGGAGCTGTTTCAGTCTCTGGGAGAACCAGAACAGCTTAGGTGGCACTCATCACGGAGCTTCCCCTGGGTCTTTTGGGTCTTCTGCTTGTGTGTAACTGTTTGGCAGGGTGGCCGTGGGTGATTCAAATGTTGGCTTCTGCCCTCGAGTCATGGAGAAGGGCAGGGAGAAGCTTACAGAACAGACAGTAATAACGAGGAGACAATGCATGAAATAAGTGCAAATCCATTCCATCTCTGTCCCACCCTCAACCTTTCCATCGCACCATTGAGCTTGGGACTTGGAGTTAGCAGATCCTGGGTGTGAATCTCCCAACTCGGTCTATGACAGTGGAAATAACAATGGCACTCTTCTGGTAGGGTGGTTGTGAGCATTGGGACAGGTCATGGCATTCTTGGCACAATACCTGACCCAGGCTTAGCGCTCAATATACTGCACAGCAAGTACACTAAGATGATGATGTTTCTGGGTCCAATCGAATGTTATGGGGAAAGAGAAATGCTGTATTTGTGGGCTGCAAAGTTTGATTCTCTGTGGATTTAAATTAATTTGCACACAATTACATCCCACCCTAGCATCAGACTATGATGACTATCTGATGTCTGTTTGTCAATCATAGCTAGTGACTTCTCTCCTCCTGGGCAGATTTTATCAATAGTATTGGCAATGGGAAAGGAAAAGCACAATGGGAAGGTAGAGGACTGCAAGAACCCTCAGGAGCTGAATGTTCTTTTAGGGAGCTTTAGAGCATTTCCAGTCCACACATGGCCCATTAAAGTGAAAGGGAATATTTTCACAGTAACAAAATAAGTGCAGTAATTTAACCTTGGGAGCAAAACTTCCTATTAAATATGACTTAGGAAATATGTTTCCTGGTTAACCTTCCTGGAACAAGGTACTGTTATAAACAGTAGCATGACATATTTATTTATTATTTTTAAAAGAAGCCTGTCTTGTTCAAATTCTTTTTTTTAAATGTTCAAACTAGGATTGCAACATCATTTTGTTTTAAACCAAAAAGAACATCTTTAAATATTGGGTTTCTTTATTGAGATGTTTTTCCAAGAAAAAAAATGCATGAAAAAAAATCTTGAAAAGGGTGGTACTTGATCGTAGTATTTAGGTTCTTGAATTGAATAGCAGGATAGAAATCTCCCTTATCCAGATAACCTGTCTCATATTACACCTAGGGAAATTGAGGTCCAGAGAGATCAAGTGGTCTAAGTGGGCAGTCCTGCCTAACAGTCATCAAGTAGCAATATCTCAGTTTTCATTCTCTACCTGCAATGTTCACACTTGCAGGAAGATAACTAAGAGAAGAGAAGAAGGAGGGGTTCTAATTCCGTCTTGCTGGAACATCTCTGTTGCTGGTGACTTTCATCTTTTGGTCTCAGACCTAAACCCATTGAATCTTCCTTTCTCTTTTTTCACTCTGTACATTTAATCCACTGGGAAGTTCAATTGGGCCTCTCTTCAAACATATCCAGAAATCGACCACTTCTCAACAGCCCACTACAATGACTATGGTCCAGACCAGACCACCACTCTCCTAACTGAGCTCCTCCTTCCTCCACTTGCCTCTACAGTTCCTTCTCTACTAAGCAGCCAGCAGGGTCCTTTCAAAATAGAGTCAGAGCAAGATCCAAACACCTTACAATGACCTGAAAGGCCCTCCAGGATGTGATGGTGGTTATCTGACCTCTCCAGCTACAGGGCGCCTGCTCTGCTGTGAACTCCTCCCCTATAAAACCACTGTCTCACTTCCTTACCTTCCAGTTGTTTTTGTTTGTTTGTTTGTTTTGGTACTGGGGATTGAACCCAGGGGTGCTTAACCACTGAGCCACATCCCCAGCTCTTTTTCATATTGTATCTGGAGACAGGGTCTCTAAGTTGCTGAGGCTGGCTTTGAACTCGTGATCCCCCTGTCTCAGCCTCCCGACCTGCTGGGATTACAGGTGTGCACATGCCCAGCTACCTTCCAGTTTTCTAACTATCTCTTTTTTTTCCTCCCCCAGCATTGATCCCTTTCCAATGTACTATATAATGTGCTGAGTTTAAATGTTTCTTGTCTGAATCTCCCTGCTTGAACAAAAGCTCCTGGAGGTTTTGTCCATTAGGATCATCACTAAGAACAGCGCGTGCACAGTAGGCACTCAGTCGATATTGGATGGTGGCTTGAAAGAAAAAGGCCAGGGTTCTAGGTAAACGCCTCACCATCTGTCTCTCTGTGTAGCACTTCGGAGTTTAAGATGACTCTTGATAAACTATGTCACTATATCTGCACAATTACAGAAGCTAGATTCCATTTTAAAAAACAGTTACTTCTACAATGAGGTATGGAGAGGTTGAAAGGTTTATCCCCGTCGGATCTAGAATCAGAGTCTAAATCAATGTCGTTTTTGGCAGGAGATGAGTTCTCTGTTTCTCGACCTCTTGGCTGAATGAAGAGAACTAATGGGCTATTGGATTCACTGTGGCTCCTTCTAAGGCCTGACCTGGGATTAAGGTTAGGGTCCTTCCTCCACTATCTATCTGGGATAGTACGCAGCTGCTTAAACCCCAGCTAAATGGGTGGTGCTTAGGGAATGCACCACAATGGCCACATCCTTTTGTTTTTGTAATTTACACAGGGTTGAAAACAAGAGATCTTGTCTTGTTTTCTAGAGCTCATTTAGAGTCTGGCCTGATTCCCTGGGCTGGGCTGGGTGCCCACCCTCTCTCACTGCTCTGGGGACTGCACTGTCCTAGTCAGTGTATTACTGTTTCTTCCTCATGTTTGAGTTCTCTGTCAGTCCATCAGATTTAGCTGATGAGCTCACTGACTGCAAACGGATTGAGCCAGACAATGCTTCTAATTCTCTAGGCACACACAGCACCATTGTCTTCCACAGATGCTTAATAATAATTGGCATTCCCCTTACAAGGCCATTGATACCTCATAATCAATCAATAGCTGTTGTTAGAACAAAAATTTATCATAACAAACTGAAAAAAAAATTAATTCAGGAGACAGATATAAAAATAAAATCACCAATCTGAATGCTTTGGGGAAGGTGGGGGTACTGGGGATTGAACCTAAGGGTGTTTTACCACTGAGCTACATCCCCAATGCTTTTTAAAATTTTGAGACAGGGTCTCACTAAGTTGCTAAGGTTTTGCTAAATTGCTGAGGTCCTCCTGCCTCTGCCTCCCAGGTCACTGGGATGACAGGCATTTGCTACCATGCCCAGCTCTGAACATGTTTTTTTAAATAGTAATTTTTTCCTGAAGGAGTTAGCAAAGTAAATGATAACTATTTGTTATTATTGAAATGACATAAATCATTGCTCCTTTGGAGGCCTCTGGGGATGGAACCCAGGGCCTCACACATGCTAAGCAAGAGCTACACCCCCAGCTCAAATTGTTACTTTTTTTTATGTGAAAGGGGACATATAGCATATAAACATTTTGGAGCAAGCAAGGAAAAGAACGATTTAATTGTTTATTAAAATATTAATTCAATGTTTGATTATTCACTGATTATTTCCATGCCATCTTTATTTGGAATTTATTATGTCTCAGTTGTACACTATTTTTTCTGTTTTATGTCCTCTAATGCAGCAGAGACAGTAATAATGAATGTAAAATGTAATGGTAGCCAAAGTGAAGTGCATCACTGCTGATCTTGAGAGGGCTTTTTCACCTGTGCTCTCCCTCCCTTCCTTTCTTGAGATCATTCAAGTTAATGTTTTTACAAATAATATGGCTAATAATGCTCACAATACTGTAGCTATTAGCCAGAGAATGACCTTGACCCAAACAGGACTCTAAGGGTATTTAGTTGTCAAAAATAACAATTATCTGGGAGTGGTGGCACATGCCTATAATCCCAGTGGGCTCCAGAGGCTGAGGCAGGAGGATTGCTAGTTCAAAGCCAGACTCAGCATATTAGTGAGGCCCTAAGCAACTTAGTAAGACCGTTTTTTCAAAATTTAAACTTAAATATACAAAAAGGGCTGGGATGTGGCTCAGTAGTTAAGTGCCCTTGGGTTCAATCACTGGTACCAAAATAACAAAAAACAAAAATACCTCACTACACACACACACACACACACACACACACATATCAGAAAAATGGCTACTTTTAATATTAGGCCTGAGTGATAGTGTTAGAACTTCTGGAAATAGAAGACAGTTGCTGTTGATCCATTTTGTTCACCATTGCTTACCAAGCTCCTACATGTGGTAGATGGTGGGGCTACAATGATGACTAGAACTTTTTTTTTTTTTTTGGTACCAGGGGATTGAACTCAGGGGCACTCGACCACTGGGCCACATCCCCAGCCCTTTTTTGTATTTTATTAGAGACAGGGTCTCACTGAGTTGCTCAGTGCCTTGCCGTTGCTGAGGCTGGCTTTGAACTCTTGATCCTCCTGCCTCAGCCTCCCAAGTGCTGGGATTATAGGCGTGCGCCACCGCACCTGGCATGACTAGAATTTAACCACAGCCAGCAATGTATTCTAATACATGTGTGACAGTGGACTCATCTATGGAACCAGGGAGGAGAGAGCAGCTCTTTCTTTCTGCTGGTATCAGTGTTGCTGAGACTGGGCCTTGAACTATTCAAAAGAGATTCTTAGATTAAAAACAACAAAGAGAGCAGGGGAAGAGAATGTGAGGCCAGAGGTCCACTAGGGAGCGCAGGCCCAGAGGGAGAACGTGCATGATGCTGATGGAGGTGGAAGAGCTGCATGCAGGACAGAGAAGTATCGAGGAGCTGCTTAGCGGCAGCAAACAGAGGCTCTGAGTGGAGTGTGAAGTATCTCTATATTAAATAAGCATCTGTGGAAGGTGGGAAGCACAAAATTGAGATGATTATAGATGCTCCTCCGGTTCCAGTGGACCTACATTCCAATAAACCCACCATCAGTTGAATGCATTGTGAGTAAAACATGCATTTCATTTATGTAGCCTACTGAAAGTCCTAGCTGAGCAACAGTGTGCCCTGGAAGGTCCTGCTTGCTTACCCTTGTGAAAGTGTGGCTGACTGGGAGCGGGGACCGCTGCTACCCCGCATGGTGGGTGGACTCCCTGTGGGACTCCATGTTGCTAGCCCGAGAAGAGATCAAAATTCAAAATCTAGTTCCTACTGAATATGTATCACTTTTGTACCACTGTGAATTGAAAAATGGTAAATCAAACCATGGTAAGTTGAGGACTGTCCGTATATTATAATCATTGTAAAGAATGATTGGGGGGCTGGGAATATAGCCCAGTTGGTAGAGTGCTTGCCCCACATACACAAGGCCCTGGTTCAATCCCCAGAAATACCAAAACAAACAAATAAATAAAAAGAATGGATTGGAACAGAGAGAAACCAGAGATAGTACAAAAGTCCAGTTTTGAGAAGACGAGGGCTCCTTTAATCAGTGGTGGAATGAATGAAGAAGAGGGGATAAATTCAAAGTAGCATGAACAGCCTGAGTTACTCATGAGATGGGCTAGGGTACAGAAAGAGAAATGAGCCAGCAGGGTCTTGGGTTTCTAGCTCAGGTATCTGTGTTGATGGTGTTGACAAATGAATTTACCCAGGGTTGGGTTGGTGGTTAGGATGATGGTCAGGAAAGACCTCAAAGTCATTTTGGTTCATTACCTGCCAGAGTACGTAACATGTTGAAAACTGAGTCAGTACAAGAATCTCACTTCCCTGCTGTCAGGAATCATCTAATCTTTTGGTAAGTCTATCCAGGGGCAGTTCAGTATTTACAGGTGGAAGAGAAACAATTTTTCATCCCTTCAGATGGGGTTCTGGGTGGAATGGGTTGAAAAGGAAGAAAAATTATTTGGTTTTTAACATTTTGAGCCTTTTTGTTTGCTTGTTTGTTTTTGGTACAGGGGATCTAACCCAGGGGTGCTTTACCCTGAGCCACATCCAAGGTCTCACTAAGTTGTTGAGGCTGGCCTTGAATTTGGAATCCTCCTGTCTCAGCCTCCCGAGTTGCTGGGATTACAGGTGTACACCACCACACCCAGGTAACATTTTGAGCTTTAAGAACAATCCAGGAGAAATTTTATTTGATGTATAGTAGCAATTCAATACATAAATCTGAATTTAAGAGATATTGAGATTAGAAATAAAAATGACAACAGTTTATAATATTTAAACTACATGTAATTTGTCTATTTTTACAGTTTTATAAAGTGAATTCATGGTCACTTTACCATAGACAGAGCTAAATCTCCAGACCATTTTATTTTTTATTTTGAGATAAGGTCATGCTCAATTGCCTAGGCTGGCCTTGAACTTTTTTTTTTTTTTTTTTTTTTTTTCGGTACTGGGGATTGAACTCAGGGGCACTCAACCACTGGGCCACATCCCCAGCCCTTTTTTGTATTTTATTAGAGACAGGGTCTCACTGAGTTGCTAAGCGCCTCGCCATTGCTGAAGCTGGCTTTGAACTCGCAATCCTCCTGCCTCAGCCTCCCAAGTGCTGGGATTATAGGCATGCGCCACAGCTCCAGGCTTGTCCTTGAACTTGTGAACCTCCTGCCGAAGTCTCCTGAGTCACTGGGATTACAGGCCTGGGCCACTGCACCCAGCAAAACTACATGTAGTATTTGAAGTAATAAGAAAAAATGAACTTACCCAGGGTTGAATTGGTGGTTAGGATGATAGTCAGAAAAGACTTAGAAGTCATTTTGGTTCATTACCTGCTGGAGTGGTTGGTACATGGTATGTAACATGTTGAAAACTGAATCCAGTACAAGAATCTCACTTCCCTGCTGTCAGGAACCGTCTAATCTTTTGGCGAGCCTATCCAGGGGCAGTTCAGTGTTTACCATTTGGCAGCAGGGCTGGAATAAACCTAGGACACCAGGTCAAGGGTGCAAGGCAGCTTGGTGTAAATATGGGGTTAGAACTGGAAAGAATTGGCATGAATAGGAAATCAGAGCTGCAAATAGACTTTAGAATTGACTGAGCCACACAGGTGCCTTCGAGAATTGTCCTGGGCACTCCTTCCTCATCCCATCTCATAGAAACACAGTGAAGCAGGGAAATCAGAGGCCCTACATTTTTTTTTCTATCTAGAAGCCTTTCTCTCCACATAGACCTGGAACGCTTTCTGACTCGGTCAACTTTATGTCCTCATGGCCTGTTGACAGTTTCACATGCCAAGAATCCCATGGAGTAGAGCACCCAGATGTGTGTGCCCTGGTGCTGGCTCATTCTCATCATCATTGCTAGGATTCCCAGTCTGAGTCAGGATCTTCCAGGTCACAGGATGTCTGTTTGTGTTTCCTGAAGAAGCTGAAGTGCTTGCAAAATGGTCTGTCATATCCACCTCCGGAAAGAAGACTGCTCGTCTTTGAGATCCCATGTAGATGGAGAAGGAGAGAGACGGGGTCAATCAGTGCACTAGATCATGTACGGTATCACAATGTAGCACCAGTGTTAATGTGTCATCAGTCACCTCATTACCTGGACAGCTGCCCTCATCTCATTGCGTTCTGGATCAATCTCCTACTTGAACTTGGCAGGCCTGTTTGTGGCCCTCAGCGCAGGCAGGTATCTTACCATGCATGAGGCTTCCTACTCATACCTTTCTCCACTTGAAGTCCTTCTACCTTTTTCTCAGTCATCTAGTTTTAATCTTTCATGTGCTACTCAAACCCGTAGATTTGCTGGGCCTGGTGTCGCACTCCTGTAATCCCAGCTGCTTGGGAGGCTGAGGCAGGAGGATTGAAAGTTCAAAGCGAGCCTCAGCAACTTAGAGAAACCCTAAGAAACTTAGTGAGACCTTGTCTCAAAATTAAAAACAAAACCAGCTGGGGATGTGGCTCAGTGGTTAAGGACCTCTAGGTTCAATCCCTGGTCCAAAAAAAAAAAAAAAAAAAATCCCCACAATAGCAACAACAAAACAAACAAACAAACAAATGTAGCTTTTCTACAGAGCTTTTTCTTCCTAATGTTAAAAACTCAAATCATCCCAAATTCCTCTGTGAGTCCATATATGGCAATAGTAAGTATTATGGCTCCATAGTATATTCTGGGATATGATTTCTCATACAGAGGGATACAAAGGACTCATTCAAACATGCCTAGGGCATACCTTTCATCGCTTCATAAGAATCTCTTGCAGACTAACAACATCACCTAGAGAGATGAGTGAGATGAATGGGCTATTTGACTAGGTCAAGTTAAAGTTTCTCAGATCATGAGAATAATTATGATACTATCATTCATTGAGTGTCTACTGTGCCAGACACTGTAATAAGCATTTTAATATATTATTACATTTGATTGTCACAATAAACAGTGAGAAGGGTATCATCCTCATTTCACAGATGAGGAAACTGAAGTTCAAAGAGGTAATTTGTCTGAGGTCTTAATTAGTAAGCAGCAGAACCTGGATTTAAACCTATGTCTTTTTATTCTACCTTTATGAGGTATAATTGACAAAAATTCTATACATTTAAAGTATACGTATTAGTCTATTTTATGTTGCTGTGTTAAATTACCCAAAGCTGAGTACTTTATAAAGCAAGGAAATTTATTTGATTCACTGTTTTGGAGGCTGAGAGTTGAAGACTGGGTAACATGGACTGTTTGAAGGGGCCTCTTCTCTATGTCACACATGGAGGAAAAGCAGAAAAAGAACCAGCAACTGCATAAGGTGGCCTTTCATTATAGCATCTCACTCTCTGGGGAGCTTGCCAGGGTCTCATGAGATTCCATTAATTACCTGAATGACTTTTATTACCTTCTGAGGTTGGCACCCTCAATGACCTCCTACTAAGCCCCCCCCCCTTAGAAGTTCTACCACCTCAACAGTACTGCACTAAGCACCAAACTTCTAGCATAAGACCCTTTAGGGTGCAACTCAAACCACATTTGAACCACAGTGTACCTGTGATGATCTTATTCATGTACACGTTGTAAAACAAGCACCACAATCAAGCTGATTAACACCTCCATCACCTCACAGAAGTTACCTTTTCTGTGTGGTATGGTGAGAACATTAATAAGATCTACCCTCTTGCCGGGTGCGGTGGCGCACGCCTGTAATCCCAGCACTTTGGGAGGCTGAGGCAGGAGGATCGCGAGTTCAAAGCCAGCCTCAGCAATGGCGAGGCACTTAGCAACTCAGTGAGACCCTGTCTCTAATTAAAAAACACAAAAAAGGGCTTGGGATGTGGCCCAGTGGTCGAGTGCCCCTGAGTTCAATCCCCGGTACCACAAAAAAAAAAAAAAAAAAAGATCTACCCTCTTAGTAAATTTTTTTTTTTTTTTTTTTTTTTTTTTTTTTTTTTTTTTTTTTGTGGTACTGGAGATTGAACTCAGGGGCACTCGACCACTGGGCCACATCCCCAGCCCTTTTTTGTATTTTATTTAGAGACAGGGTCTCACTGAGTTGCTAAGTGCCTCGTCATTGCTGAGGCTGGCTTTGAACTCACGATTCTCCTGTCTCAGCCTCCCAAAGTGCTGGGATTACAGGCGTGCGCCACCGCGCCCGGCCCCTCTTAGTAAATTTCAAGTATATAATACAGTATTGACTATAGCTACCATGCTGCACATTAGCTCCCCAGAACTTATTCATCTTATAACTGAAAGTTTATTCCCTTGACTACCATGTTCCCATTTCTAGTCCCCATCCCAAGCCCTGGCAACCACCATCCATTTCTCTGCTTCTGTGAGTTTGACTTTTTAAAATTGTCTGTGCCTGGTTTGTTCCACTTAGCATAATGCCCTCCAGTTTTATCCATGTTGTAAATGACATCATTCCTGTCTTTTTAAAGGCTGACCAGTATTTCTTTGTGTCTGTATTTTCCTTATCCATTTATTCAGTGATGCATACGTAAGCTGATTCCATATGTTGGATGCTGTGGAGAACTCTATAATAAACAAGGGAGTGTAGATACCTCTTCAAGCTACTGATTTTATTTCTTTTGGATATATACCCCAAAGTAGAATTTTTGGATCATATGTAAGCTCTTATTTAATTTTTTAAGGAACATCCATAGTTTTTCCGTTACAGTTGTACTAATTTATATTAGTTGTACTAATTTACAAAGATTGCCTTTTCTCTTTCCCTTCACCAAAACTTACCTCTTGTCTTTTGATAAGACCCATTCTGACAGGGTGAGGTGATATCTCATTGTCATTTCAATTTATACTTTCCTGATGATTAATGATGTTATATACCTGTTAGCTATTTATATGTGTACTTTGGAAAATGTCTATTTGGGTCTTTTGCTCACTTTAAAATCAGGTTATTTATTTATTTATTTTTTTACTATTGAGTCGTATGAGTTCTTTATATATTTTGAATAATACCTTCTGCCCATTCGTAGGTCGACTTTTTTGTTTTGTTATTTCCTTTGCTAAGCAGAAGCTCTTTAGTTTGATGGACAACTTGTTTATTTTTACTTTTCATCACTTCTTTTTTTTTTTTTTTTTTTTTTGGTACTGGGGATTGAACTCAGGGGCACTCGACCACTGGGCCACATCCCCAGCCCTTTTTTATATTCTATTAGAGACAGGGTCTCACTGAGTTGCTGAGAGGCTGGCTTTGAACTCGGGATTCTCCTGCCTCAGCCTCCCAAGTGCTGGGATTACAGGCGTGTGCCACCGCGCCTGGCTTCCAGATCTTCTTTATATTTTGTTAGAGACAGGGTCTCACTAAGTTGCTTAGGGCCCCGCTAAGTTGCTGAGGCTGGCTTTGAACTCACCATTCTCCTGCCTCAGCCTCCCAAGTTGTGTGCCACTGCATCTGGCCAATATTCATTTTTTTAAAAGACAAATATCGTTCTAGAATCTTATTCTTTTTCCTTCCTTCATTTTTTTTTTTGGTGCTGAGAATCAGACCCAAGGCCTCATGCATATTAAGCATAATGCTTCACCACTAAGCTACCTCCCCAGACCCTCTAGTATCTTCTTGATGTCTCTTCATGCCTCCTTGTGGAGGGCTTTGTACAGAATACTCTAATTAAATGTATTCTTTATTGTTACCGAACACATGGATGCTCAATTTTCTTCTGAAGTTTGGGTATTTTGGTTAATGATATACAGGGAAGTAAGGTAAAATGTAGGATTTGCCTCTGCAACAATGAAACCAAGTCTCATGGAAAGGTGGACAGGTCACTTCCCCTTGCACCTGTTTTCTCAGAAAGGACTACTTAAATCCTCCCTCTCTTTGAGAACAAAGCTTGCTAATATTCAGATAAAAGGCCCTTTGTTTAAAGAGCAGTTCTTCATTAATTCAACAAATATTTATCGAGCACTTAATATATGCTATGTACTTTTCAAGACACTAAGGAAAAATGGGTAACAAAACATAAGTTTTCTCCTAATGGACTTACATTCTAACCATTCCTTATGTTAAATATTAGCAATAATAAATGTCACTAGGGTGGTGTCTTTGTAACACTTATTTTCCAGGTTCAAAGTCTTCCATATTTTTAAGACTGTGCTTCAATTAAGAGGTGTGTTCTATAAATGTGGGGGCTGGATCTTCTGCAGTCATTTTGCAGAGAGGAGGGAAGAATCTGACACATGGCTCCAAAATTGAGCCCAAAGGACTGTGAAGAAATGGTGGTAGAAGCCTGATCATATTGTGCCTTGCCTGTCCTGCCTCTGAACTTCAATGGTCAGTGAAGTCAATAAGTGCCTTTATTTATTGAGATAGTTTGCATGGAGTTTTGTTAATTGCAATTCAAAGCAGAGAAATTTACACTTTAAAGAAATTACCCTTCTCTTTTTATTTTTTTAGAAGCATTTCATGAGACTAGATTTTCTTAAAACAAATTCACATTGAAAATTGATTTCGACAGTTGACAATTGTGAACTGATGTCCCAGAGAGGATAAAATATGTATCACTGTGACGAAGATCTTTTCTGTTTTATAAGAAATAATTTTAGGCCTGGCGCGGTGGCACACGCCTGTAATCCCAGCACTTGGGAGGCTGAGGCAGGAGGATTGTGAGTTCAAAGCCAGCCTCAGCAATGGCGAGGCGCTTAGCAACTCAGTGAGACCCTGTCTGTAATAAAATACAAAAAAGGGCTGGGGATGTGGCCCAGTGGTCGAGTGCTCCTGAGTTCATTCCCCAATACCAAAAAAAAAAAAAAAAAAGAAAGAAAGAATTTTATATATACTGGTATGTATTTTAAGTGCAGATAAACCTCCTTAAATGCTAATCTTTGAAAAGGGCATGTTATTTAAATTTTTGACCTATTTTTTCAGTGAGCAATGAAAGTGCTTTTGAGATATTAATAAAGGAAAAGAATAAAAAGAAAAAAATTATGAATCTGATGATCATCAAAAGAAAGAAACTATTTATCTCATGGAAAGAAAATAAATAAAAGATGGAAGAAGAAGTTTTAACAATTACTTGGATGAGAAAGAATACAGTAAAATTTCCAAGATTGCAAAATTTAATGTCATATAGGAAAAGATGTAATGACAATAGTTAATAAAGCACAACAGTTTTCTTAAGGTTGAGTGGGCAGAACAATGAAATGTTTAATATGCACAAGTATAATTCAAACTATGTTAATAAATTTGTTCCTATATTATTTTCATGATCATTCAGAAACAAATGACTAAAAAGGATTATAAGACTATCCCCTAATGGCATAAACCTAATGTGGCTGGATTTAATCTGACCAGACTGCCCCTGCTCAACCCAACCATTGAAATGTTGTTTTGGAACATCCTTGCCATGAAAATAGAAAGTAATATCTGATCCTTTGGCAATAGTATTTATAAAATGACATTTCACGTGCATATGACAGTAGAATCCCAAGCTACCTAGTCTGTAAACTCATTTCAGTAACCTGGGGGGGAAAAAGCCTCTATTAGTGAGCACTAATTATAGATCAACATGTGAGAAGCATTATGTTCATAAATTGATTGGCACAACTCTTAGTTAATCCAAGATTATCATCTAAAAAGATTTTGATTTAGGATTCAATTGCCAAGTTACATCATCCCTAAAACATCTCAGATCAGGCATCGCAGGAAAGAACCACATGCTAATGTCACAGGATGTAGATGGGTCCAAAAGGTCCCCGATTTAGTCAACCACAATGCTTTCGTCATGGATGATCAGCTGCTCTGAGACACTGCCAACTCCGGTGACATGCCCTTGAACAACAGGTCCTTTTGGTTGGCAGTGGGGTGAGCGGGGCAGTGGGGTGGGCAGATGTCGGCTATAGGAATGAAGCTACAACGACCTAGTAGAACCACTGGTAGAGTGAAATCTTTGGGCCAGATTGGGATCATGTCTAGAGTGTGCAGTGAGTATATTAGAGGACACATTTCCTCTCACAGGCTAATAATCACTACAGTAATCCTTGCATAAACAACCTGTCCATTGCTTAGATGATACACACATTACCACTTGGTTGAGCCCTCATAGATAAATGTGCACTGTTCATCTTATTCTCAGAAAATGATAAAATCAAGTCAACTGTTCAGTTCAGTCTTTGAATAATAATAATTGTTATTATTATTATTTGGGTACTAGGGATTGAACCCAGGGCCACTTAACCACTGAACTACATTCTCAGTCCTTTTTATTTTGAGACAGAATCTTGCTAAGTTGCTTAGGACCTCACTAAGTTGCTGAGGCTGGCCTTAAACCTGTGCTCCTCTGTCTCAGCCTCCCAAGTTACTGGGATTGTCATTGAATTCTTCAACTGCCAGCCCACATAGGTCCGGATGGATGACGGCTTACATGCCCTTTCTGCTGCCCCTCAGTATGGCTTTGCTCACAACAGGAAGGAAAGACTGGAAGGGAGAAATGGTTGTAGAAATTTCTTATAACCAGGCGAAGTGGTGCATGCCTATATTCCCAGTGGTCAGGAGGCTGAGGCAGGAGGATCAGGAGTTCAAGGCCAGCCTCAGCAACAGCAAGGTGCTAAGTGACTCAGTGAGATGCTGTCTCTAAATAAAACACAAAAAAGGGCTGGGAATATGGCTCAGCGGTTGAGTGCCCCTGAGTTCAATACCCAGGACCCCCCCAAAAAATTATTTTTTCTTGTATTTCTACAAGGCTTTGTAGGTACTCAGAATATGGTCCACTATGGTGAATTATTTCTGTGAAGGAGGCAGTTAAGAATATTGTCTTCGGGGGCTGGGGTTGTGGCTCAGCGGTAGAGCGCTCGCCTAGCACATGCGCGTCCCAGGTTCGATCCTCAGCACCACATAAAAATAAATGCATTGTGTACAACTAAAGGCAAATAAATAAATATTTTTTAAAAAGTATATTGTCTTCATTCTTTAGATAAAAGAACATAAAGATAATTCAGAGTTTAATTCAGAGTTGGCTATTTATAATGCAGTATGAAAACTCACGTGTACTGCTTTTTATCTAACATTCTCTCCACCCTGATTAAAAACAACAATATCATCAATAACAACTAACATTTATGGAGTGCTTATAATTCTTCATATGCATTATCTCATTTAATCCTTGCAACATTCTGGGAGTGAGTACTATAATTAGCTCTACTGCACAGACCAGGACAACAAGTGTTGAGTCAACTCTACCCCAGTTTCTTATACATGATTCTGAGGTTGTTAAATATTTGGGGAAGTACATATGAACTTTTTAATAACAATCTACCAGTTGCTCATTATACTGAATAAAAACGCTTAGATTCATTTTCTCATCAAGTTTACACTTTTTCATTCTTCTCTTCTCTCCCTTTAGTGGAAACTTTTACCCACAGAAACACTAGGGATCTCAGATCCTATGTGTACTTCACGCTTTTAGGAACCATTTGAACTTGAGTAAGTCATTTAACTTCATTTTCCTCTGATGTTTATGTATTTGAAATAATATCCCTCTGGTTAGGTCCCTAGGGTGTCATGAGTGTTAGATGTGACACTGCAATGAACATGTTTTGTAAGATGTAAAGCAATATGTAAACATTGACATAAATATTATTTCAACTTTTTTCTTGGCCTTATCTTTTCCCTTACCTTTGTTTTTTAATAAAGCCATTATATTCTCAAACATGTTCACATTCAAATATCTTCCAAATGGTGCTATTAACTACAACAACAACAAAATAAAAGCAATGTGAGCTTCTCAAGAAGTTCACTTAGAGCTATTTTGCTCTTCCAAGCCCAAGTTATTCTTTTTGCAAGTAAGGTGGATTTAATTTTCTGATCCTCTAGTTTATGTCATAATCCAGCTTGATCTTTTTAAATTCATGAAGTACAAATTTCCAGATGATCTCCAAAGCCTGAAGTCATTCACATATCTGCTTCCACGTTCAACATCTCTAGGAGCAACATAATACCTTGAATATTGAAGCCCTAAAGTTAACTGATTTGAAAGAATTTGTTTTTTTAAAATCAGTTATGCACAAGAGTGACTCATGTTTTAAGAAGAGATTGAATATAAATGTGTCACAGGGAATTTCACCTTTATGTGTAAGTAAAAGGAATCAATCAAATATAAATAAAAAGACCTGTGAAAAGAAGTCTAGAAGAGTAGAGGAAGGAGAATGGGGGAGGGGAAGGAGGACAGGAGGGAAAAGGGGATCTTGAACTGAAATGGATTTCCATGCATGTCAGGATGAACCCAACTACTATGTATAATTATAAAGCTCTAATAAAAGAAGAAGGAGGATAAAGAGAAGGAAGAGAAAAGGAAGAAGAGGAGGAGGAGGAGGAAGAATAAGATCAAATACCAAAAAAAAAAAAAAAAAAAGAAAAGTAAGCCAAATTCAGTGGCACATTCCTGTAATCCATGACTGGGGAGGCTGAGGCAGGAGGATTGCAAGTTTGAGGCCAGCCTCAGCAACTTAGGGAGATCCTGTGTCAAAGTAAAACATTGAAAGGGCTGGGGATGTATCTCAGAAGTAAAGTGTCCATGATTTCAATCTCTAAAACAAACAAAAAAAGAAATTTGAAAAATATGAACATAGATATATTTGGAAAGAAAATATTTGGGCAAATCCTCTTCTAATGTCCCAAATGAAACTGAATGCTACCTAAACTCAAGTTAGAAGGCCAACATAATCATAATTATCAATTCCAACCCCTTCCCTGTTCATGTGCAAAGAACTATAGAAAAATCTTAACACTGGTAAGTAAGAAGGCCATTGGCTTCCAGGGAGAGCTCTAAAAAGTTTGAAAGTAGATTTTTATGTTATCTGCTCAGAAGCAAATTTTGTTGGTACTTCTCAAGCCTTTAAGGTGAAATCCAGTATCTTAAAAGTTGTGTTCCAATTGTCTAAGTGTGGCACTATGGCTATGCTACAGAGGCATAAGACAAAACAACTTCCTTAAAAATATGCCTTAAGAGCCGGGTATGGTGGCGCACGCATGCTTGTAGTCCCAGCACTTTGGGAGGCTGAGGCAGGAGGATTGTGAGTTCAAAGCCAGCCTCAGCAATGGCAAGGCATTTAGCAACTCAGTGAGACCCTGTCTCTACTAAAATACAAAAAAGGGCTGGGGATGTGGCCCAGTGGTCGAGTGCCCCTGAGTTCAATCCCCGGTACCCCCCATATATATATATATATATATATATGCCTTAAGGAACTTTTCCAGGTGTGATGCACATACCTGTAATCCCAGCTACTTAAGAAGCTGAAGCAGAAGGATCAGAAATTCGAGGCCAGCCTGAGCAACTAGCAAGACTCTGTCTCAAAATAAAGTTTAAAAAGACTGGGGATACACCTCTGCCATTGATCAGATTGAATTTAGGCAAACAACTACCTCTCTGAACTGTAGTTTGCTCAGCTATAAAATGGTAATAATAGTTTATCTGATTTGGGGCTTTTTTCAGGACTCAACAGAATAGTGCTAGGTATGCTACATGCCTGTGTGTATTATATATGTATGTGTGTGTGAATATAAACATATATTCATATTCTGACAGGAAACACAAGATGTCTGGACCAAAGTACAGACCACTTATTACTCACGTAGCATCTTTTTTTTTTTTTTTTTTGGTACCAGGGATTGAACCCAGGGGCATTTAACCACCAAGCTACATCCCCAGCCCTTTTTTTATATTTTATTAAAAAGTGGGTCTTGCTAAATTGCTTAGGGCCTCACTAAGTTGCAAAAAAAAAAAAAAAAAGCTGGGGATATAGTTCAGTGGTAGAGCACCTGTATGTGTGAGGCTCTGGGTCAATCCCTACTACTGGAAAAGAAAGAAAGAAAGAAAGAAAGAAAGAAAGAAAAAGAAAGAAAGAGGGAGGGAGGGGAGAGAGGAAGAATGAAACTTTTATACATAGGAAAACCCAAACAAACAAACAACAATAGCAAAAACTTAAAACTTTACAAATTAAGAGTTTAATCAATCTATGCAATCTATATTTCTTTTCTTTCTACATTTTTCTTTTCCTTTTTTTTTTAAAGCAGTACTAGAGATTGAATCCAGGGGTGCTTAACAACTGAGGAACATTCTCAGCTCTTTTATTTTATCATTATTATTTTTTATTTTGAGATATGGTCTCCCTAAGTTACAGAGGCTGGCCTCAAATTTGCAATCTTCCTGCCCCAGCTTCCAGAGTAGCTTGGATTAAAGGCGTGTGCTTCCACATGAGCTTTACTCTTTCTTATGATATCTTGAGTCAGGAAGGAAGGGCTGATATTTTTTTTTTTCTCATGGCCTTGCTGTAATAATTATCTATTGCTATATAAATTCACTGAAAATGTAGTGCCAGTGGGGTTGGGTTGGGGAGCATAGGAAGATTAGAGGAACACTAGAAAGGTCAATGGGGAGGGAGGACAAGGGAGGGAGCAAGGGAGTATAAAGGGAGAAAAAAAGAAAAAAAAAGATGGTAAAATGAAATGGATATCATTACCCTAAATGCATGTTAGAAGATATGAATGATATGAATATACTTCGTATACTAACAGTGATATGTGAAAAGGTGCTCATTATGTGTATTACGAATTGTAAAGCATGCTACTGTTATATATACAATAAAAAAATAATAGTAACAAGCTGAGCATGCTGTCATGTACCTGTAGTCCCAGCTCCTTGAGAGGCTGAGGCAGGAGAATCACTTGAAACCACAAGTTCAAGAGTTTGAGACAAGCCTGAGCAACATAGCAAAGTCCTGTCTTCAAACAAAAACAAAGACAATACTGGTAAGTAGACCAGGGTCTCATACGTGCTAGACAAAATACTGTACCTCTTCTCCATCCCCATACCTTTGCTGAGCTATATCACTGGCCCATAAACATTTATTCTTTCTTTTAAAAACTTTTTTTTTAGTTGTTGATAGACCTTTATTTCATTTATTTATTTATATGTGGTGCTGAGAATTGAACCCAGTGCCTCACACATGCTAGGTAAGTGCTCTACCACTGAGCCCCAACCCCAGCCCAACATTTACTATTTCTGATGATCTCTGTAGGTAGGAATTGAGGAGTGTCTTCGCTAGATGGTCTGGCACAGGGTTCCTCCCGAGGTCGCAGTCAGGTTGCTATTTAGGGCTATAGTCACCTGAAGGCTTGAGTAGGGCGGAGGATCTCATTTGGGATGGCTTACTCATATCATTGGCAGGGAGGTCTCACTTCCTCTTCCTGTGAATCTCCACAGGGCTCTTTGAGTATCCTCATGACCAGGGCCTGGCTGTCCCCACAGTGAGTGATTTAAGAGAACCATTTGGAAGTTAGGTCTTTTACGATTTCAGAAGCCACATACTGTCACTTTCACAAGCCCCATTGGTCATACAGGTCAGCTCCATTCAGTGTGGGAGGGTACTAGGAAAGTGTTGGAGCAGATGAGAAGTCTCATTGGAGGTCATCTTGGAGGTTGATGATAACACTCATTTCAATTATACTGTTTGTGATTCGGAGTCCCCAATGTTAAGAAAGCTGTTGGAAAAATATTAACACCAAAAAAACAAATAACCCAATCAATAAATAAAAGAGACACTTCTCAGAAGAAGATCTACAATCAATCAACAAATACATGAAAAAAATGTTCAACATCTTTGGCAATTAGAGAAATGCAAATCAAAACCACTCTAAGATTTCATCTCACTCCAGTCAGAATGGCAGCTATTAAGAACACAAACAACAATAAAAGTTGGAGAGGATGTGGGGAAAAAGGCACACTCATACATTACTGGTGGGACTTCAAAATGGTGCAGCCAATATGGGAAAGCAGTATGGAGATTCCTCGGAAAACTGGGAATGAAACAACCCTATGACCAGCTATCCCACTCCTTGGTCTATACCCAAAGGACTTTAAAACAGCATACTACAGGGACACAGCCACATCAATGTTTATAGCAGCACAATTCACAATAGCTAAAATAGTTTGTGGAAGCAACTAGAGGCCCTTCAGTAGATGAATGGATAAAGAAAATGTGGTATGTATACATAATGGAATATTATTCAGCAATAAAAGAGAATAAAATCATGGCATTCACAGGTAAATGGATGAAGTTGGAGAATATAATGCTAAATGAAGTTAGCCAATCTCAAAAATCCAAATGCCGAATGTTTTTCTCTGGTATAAGGAGGCCGATTCACAGTGAGGTTGGGACGGGGAACATAGGAGGATTAGAGGAACACTAGAATGGCCAATGAGGAGGGAGAGAAAAGGAGGGGGGGCAAAAGGGTTAAAAAAAAAAAGATGGTAGAATGAGATGGATATCATAGCCATAAGTGCATGTATGAAGACACGAATGGTGTTAATATACTTTGTATACAACCAGAGATATGTAAAAATGTGCTCTATAAATGTAATATGAAATGTAATGTATTCTGCTGTCATATATAACAAGCCCATTGGTCATACAGGTCAGCTCCATTCAGTGTGGGAGGGTACTAGGAAAGTGTTGGAGCAGATGAGAAGTCTCATTGGAGGTCATCTTGGAGGTTGATGATAACACTCATTTCAATTATACTGTTTGTGATTCGGAGTCCCCAATGTTAAGAAAGCTGTTGGAAAAATATTAACACCAAAAAAACAAATAACCCAATCAATAAATAAAAGAGACACTTCTCAGAAGAAGATCTACAATCAATCAACAAATACATGAAAAAAATGTTCAACATCTTTGGCAATTAGAGAAATGCAAATCAAAACCACTCTAAGATTTCATCTCACTCCAGTCAGAATGGCAGCTATTAAGAACACAAACAACAATAAAAGTTGGAGAGGATGTGGGGAAAAAGGCACACTCATACATTACTGGTGGGACTTCAAAATGGTGCAGCCAATATGGAAAGCAGTATGGAGATTCCTCGGAAAACTGGGAATGAAACAACCCTATGACCCAGCTATCCCACTCCTTGGTCTATACCCAAAGGACTTTAAAACAGCATACTACAGGGACACAGCCACATCAATGTTTATAGCAGCACAATTCACAATAGCTAAAATAGTTTGTGGAAGCAAACTAGAGGCCCTTCAGTAGATGAATGGATAAAGAAAATGTGGTATATATACATAATGGAATATTATTCAGCAATAAAAGAGAATAAAATCATGGCATTCACAGGTAAATGGATGAAGTTGGAGAATATAATGCTAAATGAAGTTAGCCAATCTCAAAAATCCAAATGCCGAATGTTTTCTCTGGTATAAGGAGGCCGATTCACAGTGAGGTTGGGACGGGGAACATAGGAGGATTAGAGGAACACTAGAATGGCCAATGAGGAGGGAGAGAAAAGGAGGGGGCAAAAGGGTTAAAAAAAAAAAAGATGGTAGAATGAGATGGATATCATAGCCATAAGTGCATGTATGAAGACACGAATGGTGTTAATATACTTTGTATACAACCAGAGATATGTAAAAATGTGCTCTATAAATGTAATATGAAATGTAATGCATTCTGCTGTCATATATAACAACTCAGAATAAAAAAAAAAAGAAAGCTGTTGGATAAATAAAGGCTGATGAGAGTCAAAGACAGCCTCTGCAAAGAGTCAGTCACTGGAAACTACCTTCCTGGAGGAAGTGTTGTTGAAGTAAATGGGCATATTTAGCTCAAAGAAAAAAGACATGGGATGGGCACTCTTTTCATAGTTGAAGGTCTATCACACAGGAATAGACTAGTTTTGGGTCTCAGAGACTGAAATGAGAATAGATGAAGACGTGTTCCATGACTCTTGGATTCCAGGTAATATTCAAGGACTTGGAATGAAAAAAGAAAATAGTCAAAACATAGTCCCAGACTTTAAAGAATCCAGTCTTTTATGTGAAAGAACACAAGAGTATTTCTTCATAAGTTCAATATGCTCTAGATACTTCGTATAATTATTGGAGGTGTTTAATTAGGGAGGAGCACCACATGATTTATACTGTTATATGGTTTTGAAGGCCAGTGTGGACCACATGACTTCTGGGCTCCATTCTGGATTGATGAGCCTATGATTCTCATAGGCTCCCTTCATGAACTAAAACAATAGTAGTGAGGAGAGCCTGGCACAACTTGTATTTAATATTTATAGTGTTGGTTTAAATCAGATCATATTTAGATAATATTTTTGTTTATATATTATTCTAAAAGAATTAATGCCCACCCACGTGGGTTTCTCATATGGGAAAATCCACATTTTATAATAGATTTATTATAAAATATTTTAGGGATATAACTTGAACTAAATATTCAGTGTGAAATTATCTAGAAAAATTAAAAGCAGGATAATTTTATATACATAGCCATTGATTTAATATTCATTAAGCACTAATTAAATGGTGTAGATATTGGGAAAATAGAAGTATGTCACCTGACTACTCTCCTAGTAGCACTTAAACCCATGTAGTATCATGGGGAGGAAACAAGTGTTTAGGTTCAAGTCCTGGTTCTACCACTTCTTAGTTATGTGGCCTTGGGCCAATTTACCTTTCACTTCAGTTTGCATGACATATAAAATAGCGATGAAAAGGGTACCTATGGGTACGGATGTTTGTAAGGCTAACGTGGTTGATATGCCTGCCATACCAAGTGAGCTATGTAAGCATTTGCTTTTCCTTCAAACAAAATAGATTCTGCCCTCAGGAAGCTCCTAGTCTAGCTTAGACCATCTTCTTTCCCTCTCCTTTGGTTGCCACAGTTGTATGGAAGCTGAAGAAGATAATTGTTGCTCCCTGGAGATCTTTTGTGGAGTTGTATTGCACATAGCTTTCCTCAAACCCGGGGCACTGGAGCAGTGGCTCCCCCCCCTCCCCCATGATTCCCTGAGCACCAAAAACTCTTTAAGTTTGGGGCATATCCTGCACATATTAGATCACATGTTCACTATTGGAATTGGGGATGCAGTCAGCTTAACCCAATCATGTGACCTGAAAATGGCGAGACAGGATTTACCAAAGATTCTTTCTGCAGTAGTGATGCAGAATGCATACTATTTGCAGAATAAGGGAGGATGATACATGCACGGTGGCTGGACTACCGGGTTCCCATTTGGGGTCTTAAAAGTACACATCTAATAGTGTCCTTGCCAGACTTCCCATCCTCAGCATCTTTACTCTCAGGATGAATTTCAGACTTCTTACAAAGACCATCAGTTTTCCATTAACCTCTTTAACTCCAACTCAAATCTTTTCCCTGCCTTACTCAACGTGATCCAGCCACACTGGCTTTGGTTTGTACCTCATATGCACCATCTTCTTTTGCTTCAGGGTCTTTAAATATACTGTTCCCACTGTTTGGAATTTCCCCCTCTCTTCTCTCTTCTTCCCTATCCCCACACCTTTGCTTAGTTCATCAGCTTAAATCTCTTCTTCTTCTTTTTTTATGCTTGTTTGTTTGTTTACTTCTCTCTTTGGCCCCTGTACTTCTGCACAGGACTGATCACACTTTCAATAATTATTTATTTTCATAATTATCTCCCCAGTGGACTTTGTGTTCTATGAAGGCAGGACCTATGTCTCATGTGCTGCCTTACTGCTAAATCTCCATTTCCTAGCACAGTGTGTGGCACATGGGAATTATTTGTTCAATGAGTAAATGAATGAGCAAATGAGAAGTTATATGCATAATGAAATAATATAGATTGAGTATTAGTCTGGTCAAGCTGCTATAACAAAATATCATAAACTGGTTGGCTCCTAAACAACAAATACTTATTTCTCACAGTTCTGGAGCCTAGGGAGTCCAAAGATCAAGGACTTGTCAGATGTGGTGCCTGTTGAAGGCTCACTTCCTTTTTCACAGATCACTGTCTTCTTACCATATTCTTACATAGTAAAAAGGTACAAATGAGCCCTCTGGGGCCTCTTTTCTAAGGGCATTAATCCCATTCATGAGGGCTCTATTCTCAGGACCTAATTATGTCTCAAAGGCCCTATCTCCTAATACCATCACCTTGGGGATTAGAATTTCAACATACAAGTTTTGTGAGGACATAAACATTCAGTCCATTGTAGATTGTGTGACTTAAACAACAGATATGTATTTCTCACAGTCCTGGTGACTAGCAAATTAAAGATCAAGGTGCCATCCAAATTGTTTCCTGTGAGGGTTCTCTTCCTGGCTTGCACTCAACCATCTTCTTGCTGGGTTCTCAAGTGGCTGGGAGGAAAAAGAGCAAGCTCCCTGCTGTCTCTTCTTCTAAGAGTACCAGGAGGACTCCACCTCAGGGTCTCATCTAGACCCAACAGGCCCCATCTCCAAATACCATCATGTTGAGGGTTAGGGCTTCAACATATACCTGGTAAGGTGCAATCCAGTCTAAAGCACTTGTATTAGCTCCTTTGATCCTTGATAACCCCATGACACAGGTTCTATTTTAGGATGAAGAAAAATAAGCTTAGATAGTTGAATCTTCCAAAGGCTTCTCAGCTAGGTAGGGACAGAGAGCTTGGAGGCTTTCAAATCCAGGAACAATTGCCTCAACAACAACTGAAGACTGGCTGCCTCCTGAAGCATTATCCTGTTTGGCTTTGAGTCATTTGGTCTGAAGGTAAATGTGAAAATATGTGAGACAGGAGTTGAAGGGGAACTCAAGTGGAGAGGAGTGCACACACGGACGGGTACTCAGCAGGACACAGAAGAGCTCCTGAACATGGAGGGAAAAGATACTGAAATGGGCGTTTCATTCCCCAGAGGTAGTTGGGGAAAAAAGTTTGACAGGAAACTGAACCCTGGAAGGTTGGGGGCAGAGTTTGAAACTATGATGTCAACTACCAGAGCGAAATGTTTGACTCATCTTCCCTCACCGCTTGGCCTTGTTCCCAGGTCCCACACCCTTTTTCTGGCACTGACAGTTTTTTTCAGAACAGGAAAAAAGAAGAGCCAAAAAAAAAAAAAAAAAAAAAAAATTAGCCCCCACCTTACACCCAAACTGTGGGAGTTACAAAGATCTCTCTGTTGAATAGTTCTTAGAGCAAGAACATTTTTCCCACATAGAACCAGTGTTAAGATAGATAGGGGTGAGATTCCCACAGTCCTCCAAAGCATAGTTAACTCATAGCTTTCTGGAAATAGCTCCAGTAACCATATTGCTCAATTCAGACAACATTTATGGAGCTCCTTCTCTGAAATAGGAACTGTGAAAATTGCTGGAGATTTAAGGAGTTGTGTTTGGCTTCCTCTGCCCTTGGGTCGTGGTCAGCTTTGTGATGATTATGGTACTTGAGGCAACAGTCCCTTATCTTGGTCACTGTTTCTACAAAAAGGTGAGTTCTCACCACAGCAGATCGGGTGTGGGCTGTGCTGGGAATAGGCCTACCTTCCTCCCTTTTGCTTTTATCTTACCTTCCCATTGGAAGGTACTCCTTTGAGTGTAGCCATTATCCTCCTGGTTTCTGCCAAAAAGGAAATTCAGAAGCCTGGCATATCCAATGTGTTGGTGTTGAAGTCCTGAGTGAGATCATTAAACAGCTCTGTGGCCATGAGAGAGTCACATGGCATTTCTGAAACTAAAGAATAATCTAGGGCTGGGGTTGTGGCTCAGCAGCAGAGCACTCTCCTCGCACGTGTGCGGCCCGGGTTCGATCCTCAGCACCACGTAAACATAAATGCATTGCATTGTGTACAACTAAAGTAAATAAACAAATATTTAAAAAATAATAATCTACATCTTTCTGTGTACCTTACAGGGCTCTTGGGGGGAAATATTCAATGATATATTACATATGTCACTCATAAACAGCAAAACATTACATAATGCAAAAAATTGTAAGCCGGGCGCAGTGGCGCACGCCTGTAATCCCAGCACTTTGGGAGGCTGAGGCAGGAGGATCGCGAGTTCAAAGCCAGCCTCAGCAATAGAGAGGCACTTAGTAACTCAGTGAGACCCTGCTTCTAATAAAATACAAAAAAGGGCTGTGGATGTGGCCCAGTGGTCAAGTGCCCCTGGGTTCAATCCCCGGTACCAAAAAAAAAAAATTGTAGTGATTCTTGTTGGACTTGTGGCACATAACCTGTAATCCCAGCAACTTAGGAGGCTAAGGCAAGAGGATGGCAAGTTTGGGGCCAGCCTCAGCAACTTAAGTGTGACCCTGTCTCAAAATAAAAAGGGATAGGGGTGTAATTCAGTGGTAAAACACCCTGGGGTTCAATCCCCAGTACTGAAAAACAATTGTAATTCTCATAGTTAATGAACTGGATGGCCTTTTGGAATGCCTATTGTCACTCTTTATTTACTGAAGGCCTGGTCCTCTTCTAAACATTTCATATATGTTAAAACATTTAATCTGAGCAGCCCAGTGGGATAAGTACTATTGTTATCCTTCTCTTATATGTGAAGAACAGAGAGGTAAGTGACTGGTTCAGGGTCACATAATAAGTGATAGAGCCAAGATTCAAAGGCAGACAGGCAGGTTCTAGTTCTACTGTTAACTACCAGACCAAGCTGCTTCCTTTGTGCTCTACTAGAACATCTACATAGCCTTCTGAGCACCTGATGGAAAATTATAATTGCTTGCTTTAATGGTAGATAAGGTACTGGAAGCAGAGGACTCATGTTCACATGTTCACACACACACACATGCACACACACACGTGTGTGTGCGTGTGTGTGTGTGTGTGTGTGTGTGTGTGTGTGATGGTGGTATATTTTCAGTACTGGAGATTGAACCCAGAGCCTGGAACATGCTTGACCAATGTTCTATCAATGAGCTATATCCCCAGTCCTTTTTATTTTTATTAAGAGAAGAGTCTAGCTAAGTTGGAGTAGCTGGGATGACAGGTATGCGCCACCATGCCCTCTGAGCATCTGCTCTCTCTCTCTCACATACACATTCTTGCACAGTTCCTGACACATAATTGAAGCTCAGAAAGTATTTTGTGAGTGAATAAACCTCTGGGATGGTATACAACAAGTTTGATATGACTATGTTTTTCCTCCACCTTTACTTGGTTGACTATGCACATTTTCTCCAGCCATTTCCAACAGGAGGCTGTTTGACACTTCTCCCTGTCCTTATTGACCTCCTTTCCCTCTTTTCTACATGGACAATGACATGGAAGTAAACCTCAAGGATGTGAACACTGTACTTGGATAACAGTCTGACACACTGGGTCAAATAGGACTATCCCTTCCTCCCCCTAAGAGTAGACCCTAATTATTCAGGACTCTGTCCGCTGGAGTCCACTTCTGTGCCTGTGCTGTTTGCGAGAGCAGGTTCTTGACTATGAAACCAAGTATCCAAGGTGACTCTTGGCCCTTTACAAGCAGATGGGCCGAATCTATGAAGACAACTGTCTTTCCTTCCTTCCTCCCTCCCTATATCCCTTCTTTATCCCCCCTCCCCCACCGTGTGTGTATGGGTGTGTGTGTGTGTGTGTGTGTGTGTGTGTTTTAAGTTCTTGGTCAGAAAGAAAACAAAAATTATATAAGTTTTTAACAGAAGAAAACAGATTATGTTTTGGGAGGGAGTTGGGGCAGGAAACTGCATCTTCATATCTGGAATCTGGAAAATTTGTCAATTTTGTTTCATAGGATAACTTGTGAGGTTTCTTGCAAGCAATGATTATCAGTACCACTGGCCTCACAAATCAGACTATATTCAAAGGGCTTAAAGGGACAAGTTATTTGAATTTGGAGGTTTTGGAAAGTCCTGTAGTACAGTGGATAGGAATGTGTCTTGTTGGTCTCCTCATGTGGGGAAAATACAGACTGTTGATTCTCATCACAGACTCAAAAGAAAAAAAAAAAAAAACACTGACAAAAATCGAGATTATTAGATAACTGGCTATCACACGCATGATTAATTCCTTACTCCAACCAGGGCTTTTATTTTTGGTTGTTTGTTTGGGTTAGAGAGTACTCTGGGGAACTGTACGTCCCACTGGACACTCCAAACTCGGTTCTCAACTCGAGGTCATAGCCTTCAATCCTTACAGCCACCGCCTTCCGGGTCCGCGACTCAGGAGTTGGAGGGCGGGGACGCGCCGGCGGGAGAGCGCGCCCCAGCTTGCCGGTGGGTGTTAAGTGAAGGCGGACAGCGTCCTGGGAGCGCGCGAGGCCTCACGTGCGCGCGCGCCCGCCAGCCGGCGCGCCCACGCACGCGCCCGCCCCCACTCCCGGGAAGTCTCGCGATGCCATAGCCGGCTGGTCCCGCTGCGGGTGGCTCCGGTTGTTGCTGTGGTTGCCTGAGTTGCTGCTGCGGCGGCGGTGCTGGTGGAGGTGTGGGCCCCTAGGCGGATGTTGACATTGTGTTGTTATTGCCGATGGTAATGGCGGAGGCGGTGGCGACGGTTCGGACCCCGTCGGTTCACTAGCCGGAGTCGAGACAAACGAGAGCGAACTCCGCGGCCTGAACCGGCGGCAGCGACTCCCTCAGCCTCGCCGCCTCGCCAGCCGGAACCCCGGCGCCAGCCCCGGAGTCAGGCCCCTTGGGCAGGGGGGCTCGGAGGCACAGAATGGCGGATTTCGACGAGATCTACGAGGAGGAGGAGGACGAGGAACGGGCCCTGGAGGAGCAGCTGCTCAAGTACTCGCCGGACCCGGTAGTGGTCCGCGGCTCCGGTCACGTCACCGTGTAAGGCCCGGAGGAGGGCGAGGACGGGAGGTGCAGGGCTGGGGTGGGCCCCACCTTCTCCCCGGGAGTCCCCTTACCCCGGTGCCTGTGCGGTGTCGGGGACCTTCGGGAAGAGCAGGCGACCAGGAAGTGAGAACTTGCTTCATTTTCGTTTGTTTAGGTCTCCAAAGAGGGGGCAGACCCTGCCTTTCCTCCGTCCTCCCCCCCTCCACCCCCAGCAGGCCCTGCAGGCCTGGGCGATGTGCCGGATCCCAATAGGAAAGGTTTTTCTTTAGGGTCTGCCCTTCCAGCTTCGGGTTGGAAGTGCAAGTATTTCTGAGGTGCCTCCCCCTCGTTTTCTTGCCCGGTTACCCTGTGGTTCTGTGTGCCTTTGAACCTAGTGACGTATGGCTCAGACGCCAGGTCTGGGCCCGTGCAAGACCCCAGTGACCATCGGCAGTGAGGTTTACTGTCGTGGATCTGTGTTTCACACATACCCACAGGTCTTCCCAGTTAAGTAATAGAGTTAATTTCTGCGAAGCTAATGCAAGTTCCTGTAATTATATGTGATAAAAACATATTGATGAGCATAAATTTAAGATATGCGGAAATATATATCTATTTACAATGAATTAAAAATAAAAGTTACAATCTGCTTACGTTACTCACAGCTCCCAGCCATGTAAGTCGTACCTTGGGGCATGAACTTTTGATTGGCTTCTCCGTTTGATAAGGGTTCCTGTAAGTCTTGCTGGCAACATCAAAAGTCCCAAATTATTCAAACAATAAGGAATGAAAGCTTTCTGAAAAGGTCATGACTAATAAAGGAATGTGAAGACTTGGACCAAATAATGAGCTGTCCGGAAACAGGAAGTTTTGTAATGTTTCTCTGAAGTCCAGAGTTTTGTTCAACTTGAAGTATTGATACTCTTACATTTTAGAGTTCTTGTTCAAATCATAGATTAAACTTCCATACTGTCCTATGCCTCTGCATTTTACCTTTTCACTAAAAGAGACAGCAAGTCTGAGGATATTTGCAACTATTTTCATTATATTTTGGTATAGGGTGAGTGGGATGTGCTGTGAGTAACTTAGTAAACAGTAAGACTTCTCATATAAGATTGTCAGCAGAATCCTTGTATTCCCCAGTAGGTTTTTTGACCAGCCATATTGGTGTTTAGGTATGCTTATGTAATGCTTTGATTCCTTTAGCACCTGTTAGTTTATATTCAGGTGACTTAACAGGGTAAAAATACTGCATAATCACTCAAAGCATCTTGACAAGACAATGGAGTTTATCACCACAATAACAGTAAGTGTTTTAACTGTCATCACCAGCTTAATTAAGAAATAAAATCAAATATTATTTATTTATTGATTGATTTAGTGATACTAAGGATTGAACCCAGGGACACTCCATCACTGAGCTACATCCCCACCCCTTTTTGTTTTTTATTCTGAGACAGTGTCCCCAAATTGCCTAGGCTGGGCTCAAATTTGCAATCTTGCATTGGTTTGGGTTACAGGTGTGTACCACCTTGCCCAGCCATATATTAAAATTTTTAACATATATCATAACTGTCATCTCATTTTTAGATTGACTCTTTAAAAGACTTTTTTTTTTTTTTTTTTTTTTTGGCCTGGTTTTAAACCTAACGAGTATATGGATCTTTAAAGAAGCATCCAAACTTTTTCATGTGTCTGTCCTTTCCTCCATATTCCTGATGTCAAAGGAAAGCTGCTAAAATTTAGAAGGTTCAAATAGGGCTTGGGATGTAGCTCAGTGGTAGATTACTTGCCTGGCATGGACCACTTCTAGGATGGGTCCCCAGCACTTCAAGAAATAAAGGTTCAACTGTAGTAGTAATGCTTCCTCTGTTTAAGGGGAAGAAAAGCTAAGCACTTTGTTGGATAAGTGGAAGATATAATAGAGTGCTTAGAACAGAGTAGGTGATCTGTAAATTTGATTGTAATTGGATGGAGAGGTTAATAGGGTGGGAAAGAATTATTAGTGGTTTTCAATCTTATTTGCCCCCTTAGAGTCACTTGGAGAGCTTCTTTGGGGGAAAAAAAAACCGACTGTGGTCCTCCCCAGATCAGTTGAAGGCCAGGTTATCTGAGTGAAGGATCCCATATATGAATAGTTAGAGAAAAAAGTTATGCACGTGATTCTTAATGTGTAGACAGGATTGAAAACTGCTATTCCAGGATATAAGGAGGAACTGCCATCAATAAACAGTATGCCATTCTATATTAGGAGTTAATATTTCTGTAATCTTCCTTGACCACTTCCTCCTCCTCCCAATTACCTTGGTTCTAGGCTCTGGATTCAAAGCTACCTATACCACTTCTTTTTTTTTAAAATATTTTTATTTATTTGCTTTAGTTGTACACAACGCGTTTTATTCGTTTTATTCAATGCGTTTTATTTGTACATGGTGCTGAGGATCGAACCCGGGTCGCCCACGTGCTAGGCGAGCGCTCTACCGCTGAGCCACAATCCCAGCCCCCTATACCACTTCTTGAGGTAATTATTTATCTATGTCTCTTTATTTCAGATGGGGATAGTTACAGTCCTTACCTTTTAAGATTATTAAGAATTAATAAGGGGGCTGGGGCTGTAGCTCAGTGGCAGAGCACGGGCCTCGCACATGTGAGGCACTGGGTTCGATCCTCAGCACCACATAAAAAAACGAAATAAAGATATTGTGTCCATCTACAACTAAAAAATTTAAAAGAATTAATAAGATGATAAATGCAAATAATTCATCACAATGTGTAGTACTGTGCTCAGTAAATACTAGTGTTGATAATATTTATTCATTATCCTTCTCAGGTACAGTTTTCCACTTTGAGACACACAAGTATAAAGTACTGTATAAAAAATCAGAACTGCCTTTTTTAAATCTTACAGTGGTTCACTTTAATCTAATATTTCCATTTTTAAAGAATTTGTATGACCTTAAATTACTATGAAGTATTTCAATCAGAATAAGAATCTTTGTACTGGAAACTTAAGCCTGTTTTGTAATGACATAGATAGATATAATAATAGTATATTTTTTTATTGTTACTTGGGATTGAATTCAGGGGCAGTTTACCTTAACAATAGTAATATATACATATATATATATTTTTTGTTACTGGGGATTGAAATCAGCTACATCCCCAGCCCATTTTATTTTATGTATTGGGGTACTGGGGATTTAACTCAGGGGCACTTGACCACTGAGCCACATCCCCAGCCCTACTTTGTATTTTATTTAGAGTCAGGGTCTCACTGAGTTGCTTAGTGCCTCCCTTTCGCTGAGGCTGGCTTTCAACTTGCGATCCTCCTGCCTCTGCCTCCTGAGTTACTGGGATTACAGGCGTGTACTACTGTGCCGGCTCAGCCCTTTTTATTTTTATCTTGAGACATGGTTTTGCTAAGTTGCTGAGGCTGGCCTCAAACTTGCAATCCTCTTGCTTTAGCCTCCGAGTTGCTGGGATTACAGGCATGCACTGCTGTGCTCAACATAAAACTTAGTTTTACGTGACTTTCAAGCACAATTCTCAGTCATACTAGATTGGGTAGCCTAGTTAGCATCTGTAAATGTTTTTGAAATTGATGCTTATGTGTTACTATAACTGTTGAACATGTTCAGTTTTCCTTGCCTTTAAATATAAATGGGAAGAGCAATTAAAAGTTATAGTAAGACTATAAGTGCCCCCTCCCTTTTAAACTAAGTCACTGATTAGAGCAGTCTTCCCTTATCAATTTGAAAGAAAATGATAGTGTAAACTGAGTCATCTAATATATATTTTTTACAGATTAAACTTCTGAGTAGGTTGAATATTTCTACATTTTTTTCTACTTTAATATATTTCAGTATTACCCTTGTTTTATTTTAGAAATCATTGTATTCTCGTATGACATAATTGGCATGTTATGGTGGTAATGTGAAAAAGTAAGTTACCTTTCATTTTCTACCACACAGGTAGGTCCAGCTTAGTTTTGAAGCATAATCAAATTTTAGGGGCATAGGATACAAAATGTCTAATTTGTCTGAATAAAGTGTGCTTTAAAGTGGATTTTAATACAATATTTTCATATGACCCCAAAGTAGACACTTACTTTTATTGTGATCAGTGTTCTTTCTTGACATTCTTCTGGATATGTGTAACATTTTTCTTCATTATTAGATTGTGTGTAGCAAAAGGGAAAAATTCTAGTATAGAGGCATATTTTGAAGAAAAGTGGTAATGGAAGGAATGGGGGAAATATAGATTACTATTATTTAATAATATTTGTGTACATGTAACTTAAAAGGCTTAAACTGGCAATTCAGTTAAAAATAGATTTTCTTTCCATGGCTTCTCATATTATATAATGAAAATGAGGAAAAAAAGTGACTAACTTATTAGGTATTGTTGGCCATATTAGCTAATATATTTAAATTATGGAGTTTTTTTTAATTTCTCAGAAACTTGTATAAAATATATTAATCATTTATTGAAGACTTTTGATTTTTTGTAAGTATGATAACTTTAAGGGATGTGCTAATCTAAGAGTTAGAATTTAGAAAGTAATTTGAGGCCAGTATTTTCTAGCCAAGATGTCATTATGACTGGCATTATTCTTTCCCATCTTCCTTATAGATATTCATATCAAATTCAAACTTGGGCTTTGCTAGAGTATGTTTTAATCTGTGATTTCCAACCTAAGCTGTGACGTGGAGTTATTTTGTAGAGGTTTGTTTCTAATGTTATACTCCTCTAATTTTACTAAATTATCATATGTTCATGTACTTCTGAGGTACAATTTCTTCCCCTCTCCAAAAGTAATTCCTCATCTTTCAGCACCAGGTTTTTTTTTTTTTTTTTTTTTTTTTTTTTTTTTTTTTTTTTTTTTGTGGTACTGGGGATTGAACTCAGGGGCACTCGACCACTGGGCCAAGTCCCCAGCCCATTTTTGTATTTTATTAGACAGGGTCTCACTGAGTTGCTAAGTGCCTCGCCATTGCTGAGGCTGGCTTTGAACTCGCGATCCTCCTGCCTCAGCCTCCCAAAGTGCTGGGATTACAGGCGTGCGCCACCGCGCCCGGCTAGCACCAGCTTTTATTAATGGTTATGGGATACCACCCTTTTCTTGTTTTCATCTCAAGTAGTGAGCCGCGCCCGGCTAGCACCAGCTTTTATTAATGGTTATGGGATACCACCCTTTTCTTGTTTTCATCTCAAGTAGTGAGATGTGGAAAATTGAAGACTTAGAATAATGTGACTTAAAATGAAAAAGTTTGGGAACTGTTTTGGGGTACAGCATGACCTTTACATGGACATTGCAAGAACACTTTGTTTTTTGACCTTTCAAAAGATAAAGGTAATAAAATATTGTCTGTCTTGAAATACATCATTATCTCAAGACTGCTATTAGATTCTGTGGTTAGCAGTAAGAACTCAACATGATTTGCCCAAATTACAAAATTGCTTCAATTAAATGATTTATTAAAATGTCATAATTCCTACCTCTTCCCCCACTCAGCATAATAGGTGAGACATATTCCATTTTATTTATAAACATTTTAATTAAGATTTTTTTTTTTTTTTTTTTTTTTTTTTTTTTGAGGTGAGTTCTTTCTGTGTTGCCCAAACTGGTCTTGAACTCAAACCATTCTCCTGCCTTAGCCTCCCAAGTGCTGGAATTTCAGACATGTCCTATATAGCATTCTGCTAGGCATGTTCCATTTTTCAAAGATAAAACTTCTTTTTTTTTTTTTTTTTTTTTTTGGTACTGGGGATTGAACTCAGGGGCACCAGACCACTGGGCCACATCCCCAGCCCTTTTTTGTATTTTATTTAGAGACAGGGTCTCACTGAGTTGCTAAGTGCCTTGCCATTGCTGAGGCTGGCTTTGAACTTGCAATCCTCCTGCCTCAGCCTCCCAAGTGCTGGGATTACAGGCATGCACCACCGTGCCCGACTCTCAAAGATAAAACTTCTTGTTTTGAGATTTTTTTTTGATGTACATATTATGCTGGGGATGGAACCCATGGCCTCAAGCATGCTAAGTAAGCACTTCACCGCTGAGCTACACCTCTATCCATTTTTATTTTAGTTTGTAATCAAACTTATGGTCTTCCTGTCTGTTCTGAGATTTTTGAGGATCTTTTTGATATTTTTCCACAGGCTATAAAGTTTTTTGAGGGCAGGGATGGTGTTTATTGGTCTTTATTTCTCCACTAATTATTGTAGTATCTAGAATATTATAGGTCTTTAAGTAAGTCTTTTTATTTCTTTTTCTTTTTCTTTTGTGTGTGTGTGTGTGTGTGTGTGTGTGTTGGGAGGGGTACTGGGATTGAACCTAGGGCACTCTATGACTTAGCTACATCCCCATCCCTTTTTTATGATTTGTTTATTTCTTTATGGTGATACTGGGGATTGATTCAGCAGTGTTCCACCACTGAGCTACATCCTCAGCTCCCTTTTTAAATTTTTTTATTTTGAGGCAGGGTTTTGCTAAGTTGACAAGGCTGGCCTCAAACCTTATGATTCTCTCTTAGCATCCTGAGCACCCCTGTGTTCAATCCACAAGAAAAAGAAATAGAAAATAATAAAATGCTAACGCTAGAATATTATAAAACATTTTCATGAATGATACTGTATTTTCAGAGAGCTGAATGAACTCAAACATTGTACAGAGTGTGGTCACTGAATTAAAATTTTTAGACTTATTCTAAGACATATGTCTGTATCTATATATTTATCAATTTATATCTCTAACTATGTCTCTTAACTCCAGGGGCGTGTATCTTCTGGGTGGAAAGAGTATACTTTCAGTTCTGTCCTTTAGTTCTTGAACTATATTGATATACAGACATATATTAAGACAGCCAGATAAATTTAAAGCATGATTTGTAGGCATCAAAATCTGTTTATTTCTTCCATAGTTATTATTACAACTTTGTTAGTCAGCTTTTTGTTGTGGTCATCAAAATACAATAACAACTTAGAGGAGAAAAGATTTATTTTGGCTCATGGTTTCAGAGATTTAAAACCATGGTCAGCCTGCTCCGTTTTGGGGGACCTAACGTGAGGTAGAATATCATTGCCAAAGGGCTTGATGGAGGAAAGCTGATCAGCTTTTGACAGCCAGGAAGCTGGTGGAGTGGCTGGGAGGAGGTATAGAGTGAAAGGAGAGGCTGGGGAGAAAAATAAATCCTTCCAGGTTACATCCCCAGTGACTTCCTCCAACTAGGTCCCACCCAAGTAGTTCATTCAGCTATCAATGGAATAATCAAATGGATTAATCCACTAATGAGGTCAGAGCCCTCATGATCCAATAATTGCCTAATAACCCCATCTTTGAACCTTGTTGCAATAGGGATCATGCTTTCAACATGAGACTTTGGGGGACATACCAGATCCATACCATAACAATCTCCAAAAATAGCTAGAAATCTGATTCCATCAAACTTAGAGTTCAGCAAACGGAAATAAGTACTGTTTTCATTTACCATCTGTATAACTCATGTGTTCAGTTTGAGTCCAAAGTTTCTAGCTCATATGTTCATAGGTCTTGTCATATCTATGGAAGATAAAGTTCTGTGAATCCAGATTTGTTATGGGTTGAGTGTGTCAGGATTTATAATATACAAAACTGATTTATAATTTTCCTCTCATATCAGCTTCAACTGCAACCTTTTAATTTTCAGTTGATGGCAGATCTAGCATTCTATTAGATCAATTTTTTTGGGGGTGGGGTGGGACACAGCCTTGATATCTCTTTCTCTACATCTCATTCTTTCAAGAAATTGTTGGCTCTGTCTTCAAAATTTGACCCCTTTTTACCATTTACACCATTGGTGTGAATTGCCATTGTTTCTTTCTTCTGCCTTATACTTAATACTTTCCCCTCTTGCCACCTTTGTCTCTGCTGCTTACAGATTCCTTGGTATGTATGCCTTAGTGATTCTATTAAAATATAAATCAGACCATGTCCCTTTTCTGTATCATCATTCCAAAGTCTCCTTATCTCCTTTGGAATCCTTTTAATAGCCTCCAAGACCCACCACGGCCCTGGTTACTTCTCTTGACTCCTCTTCCACTTGCTACCCTACATTAGTCATACTGGCTTCCTTTCTATTCCATGAATTACTCCAGGCATATTTCTGATTCAGTCTTTGTACTGGCTGTTCACCTTTCCAGAACATTCTCCCAGTATATCTTGAGGGTAGGTCCTTCATCATCTTCAAAATTTTTCAGCTATCTTCATAAATGAGTCTTACATGCCTCCCTATTTAGAATTCCACTTCATCCACCTTCTCCTTACTCTGTGCTACCTTTTTCTTTTTTCAGAGTGCTTCCACTGTCAGAAGTTAAGATGAGCCAGACTTTGGTTAGAGTATAAACTTCTGATAAATTTCTCTTTAAGGAGAAAAAACTCTGAATAACCTTTTTGGACAAGACTGAAAAATTTAAATTTTATTGTTTTCTAGCAGGACATGAACCTAGAAAGCATTGCTAATTTATTTTTTAATTTTTAAAATTTATTTATTTATTTTTGGTACCAGGGATTGAACTCAGGGTCACTGGACCACTGGGCCACATTCCCAGCCTTTTTTTTTTTTTGTATTTTATTAGAGACAGGGTCTCACTGAGTTGCTAAGCGCCTCACCATGGCTGAGGCTGGCTTTGAACTCGCAATCCTCCTGCCTCAGCCTCCCAAGTGCTGGGATTACAGGCATGCACCACCACGCCCGGCTCTATTTTTTAATTTTTTTTTATTTTGGGACAGGGCTGGGGATGTAGCACAAGCTCTGGGTTTGATTCTTAGTACTGAAACACACGCACATGTGCACGTGCATGTACACATACCCAAGCAAATAAAAAACCAACTTTGGGAAAGTGTATGTTTGTTTTTTTTTAGTTTGGGGATTGAATACAGGGTTGCTTTATCACTAAATTACATGCCCAGTATTTTTAATTTTTAAATTTTGAGACAGGGTCTCCTTAAATTGCTGAGGCTGGCCTTGAACTTGAGATCCTCTTGCCTCAGCTTTCTGGCTTGCTGGCATTTCAGGTTGTACTGCTATGCCCACCTTAGGATAGCATTTGACCTTTGGGCCATTTATGATCGATAGCAAATAAAACCAGAAGGAAGATATGCTGTCATAAAATAATATCTAGTTGTTACCTAAACCTAGATTTTTGAATTTAGTTGTTCGTTCTTTGTTGTTCTTCCATCTTCATCACAATGCCTTTTTGTGCTTTTCAGTTTCTGTCTTGCCTGCCTGGATTCCTAGCCAAATGCTTGCCAGTATTAGCTGTCAACTCTTTGGTATTAGGTGGTTTTCTTGAAACCCTTATCTTCCTTGTGTATCCCATTTGCTAAAAAGTTGGAAAATCTTTGCAGTTAACGTTAGCCAATTTGATCATTGGCAATTTTATTTGGTAAGCTATTTGATGATACTTGTAAAGTCATTGAGAGGTGGACATTCTCTAATTTACCAAGTTGTCCATAGTGGTCATTAAATGATAGTATTACCCATTTTACTAGAAGGATGATCACCATAATTAAAAAAAACATTGTTTTATAGTAATAAAAGCAGCTAAGAGATGCCACATATTTTTGGTGCTTTATATGAACTTATAGTCACTTGTGGATAAGTAGGAAAAAAACTGAGGCTCAAAAAAGGTAAAAACTTGATCACAGTGATACATAGTATATGAAAGTGTCGAGATTTTAATGTAGGTAGTGTGACTATAGTCTGTTTGCCTAATTACTTATTTTATTTTACTGAACCAAAGCAACAAAGCTAAGTATTCTCATTTTTTTTTAATATTTATTTATTTACTTTAGTTGCACAATGATGCAATACATTTATGTTTACGTGGTGCTGAGGATCGAACCCGGGCCGCGCATGTGCGAGGCGAGCGCTCTGCCGCTGAGCCACAACCCCAGCCCCCTAAGTATTCTCAATTTAACATGAACATTGTAACAAAGTCACATATATCTTGGCACTTTAGGTACAAATGTGAAAGGGCAAAAACAGATTTTTTTCTTAGATCCTATCAGAACTTTAGTGTTTGTTGTGCATTAATTTTAATTTTATAACTTCTAAGAAAAAGAAGACCCCCATCTCAGTTTCTAAATTTAAGATATTCTATTTCAAGTGGATTAACATTTTCTGTTCTTACAGAGAAAGCTATTAGTGTCAAGAGTAGGACCCTAGCCTTGGTCTCATTTATTAATTGGTCATGAAACTCTTTAAGTTATTGCCTCTTCTGCATCAGTTTTCATCTCTAAAATAGAATGTTTAGACTATAAGATAGTTGTGGTCTCTTCTAGCTGCCAGATTGTGAAATTCAGCTGTTGTGGAACTAAAAATTATTTTTTTTCCTTATAATATACTTAATGTAGATAGAAATAGTTTTAAAATATCCTCAAAAGGGCTGGGGTTGTGGCTCAGCGGTAGAGAGCTGGCCTAGCATGTGTGCGGCCTGGGTTCGATCCTCAGCACCACGTAAGAATGAAGGCATTGTGTACAACTAAAATAAATTAAAAAAAATATTTTAATTTATTTGCTTTAGTTGTACACAATGCGTTTTATTCAGTGCATTTTATTTGTACGTGGTGCTGAGGATCGAACCCGGGCTGCCCACGTGCTAGGCCAGCGCTCTACCGCTGAGCCACAATCCCAGCCCACAAATCAAAAATATTTTTTAAAAATTCTCAGAATACCCTAAAGTGTACTTTAAAACTAGAATTATCTATGAAAGTCTAATTATGTCATTTGCACATACATTTCCTTATTGTGACTTAAAAACCAAACCCTTTAGTCATCTGTTTTTTCCTTCAGGTTTTAATCCTTATTAAAAAGGAGGATTGAAAGTTTGAGGCCACACTTTGTGAGACCCTGTCTCAAAATAAAATTTAAAAAGGAATTGGGGATGTAGCTCAGTGGCAGATTGCTTGTCTAGCATGTGTGAATCCCTGAATTCAATCCCCAGCAAATAATTAATTAATTAATTAATTAATTAATTAATTTACAGATTGAGAAGTTTTATTCCAGTGAAGTGGAAAATAAAATACCTATAATCACCAAGAGGCAAAGATCATATCATATCATATTTTGGTATATTGTATCCTGGTTGTTCTAATTTTATTTTTTCCTAGAAACTTTTTGTGTGTGTTTAAATACTAATATATGTTATTAGGGAAATTGTGACAACCATGAAAATATAAAAAGTATAATATCCTTAATCCCACTACCTAGGATTAACTACTGTTAATATTTTGATGGATTAAATTTTTGTTTTTGTTTGTATGTAAAGATTTTTAATAAAAAATTGAGATACTAATATTTTGTTTTCTACATTTTTAATTTAACATTTTATTTGGAGCATTTACCACCATGATTATGGGTTCTTAAAAAGTATAATTAGGGCTGGGGTTGTGGCTCAGCGGTAGAACACTTGCCTAGCACATGTGGAGCCCTGGGTTTGATCTTAGCACCACATAAAAATAAATAAAATAAAGGTATTGTATCCAACTACAACTAAAATTTAAATATTAAAAAAAAAAACTATGGGTCTATTAAATTTCAAAGAACAGAACCGCCTAAGTGGCCTTATGCAGTGGAAATTTATTATAAGAATGTCTGGGGACTAAGGAAGATAGGAAACATTGCCATTTACAGCCAGGCTCCAGGAGACCGAAAAATTATTGTTTTGGATATAGTACTGCTCTGGTGATCTGGTTATTCTGTCATTTTGTCAGCACCATGTGTTCTCTGCTCCCTAGTCTAGTGCTGTTGTCACAGTGATTCACCTACTTTCAATTCCAGCTTCTGCTGTTGCATTATAAACTGGCAGACCACTTTTCGCTGTACCTCATAGTTTCTGCTTATTATTGGTTTCCATTTATTCTTGACTTCAATTATTCATGGCTGTACTGTATTTTACTTCAATTTAAGCTCATTCTTTATAATTCAGCTCTTATCCATGTTTCCGGCTATTTGTCTTATATTCAGATACCTCGAGAGAGATCTGATTGAGTTAGGTTGTCTGTGGGGCAGCTGTGTTGGCCCCTGCCATCCCATGTGCTACTAGCCAACCCAGGGATTAGCTGTTCCTAAAGCAAATGCCATTTGTGGTTTAACTAGTCAGAGTGTAGGGAGATCCTAGTTAGGCATTCACAGTAATGGGCTTCTGTCTTGTAAATATGGTTTTGAGCTGTACTATTTTTTTCAGGTTGATGTGTTATAATGAAAGACATTTCTATAGTTTTGAAATATTCATTGTTAACCATAGCACTACAACTCAGAAGAAAGGAAAAATAAATACTGAACAAATATTTTTGGCTAAGGGTAAAACAAGTTGAAGCAGTTAGATTCTTATAGTTCTATATTTAAGACAATTTACAACTTTAAAATATGTTCTTAATTCAAAGTGATAGTGCAGTGATGAATTCTAAAAGATATAATCTGAGGAGACATAAGGAACATAAAAGAGTTAAAAACTGTATAAGGGCTTATTGATTATGTGAAACTGAATTATGGAACAGATTGAATTGCATTCCAGAAGACTTGATTAGTGAACTTAAACCCCCCTATTTTACTTATGATTAAGTGCCTAGTTATGGAAAATAAAAGATTCATATAAAAGAAAAACTGATTTTATTACTTATTACCAAATGCATTTAATGTATTTATTTAGCAACAGTTACCATTACTTAAAAATAGATCCTGTTTTAAAAATCATGAAACAGCAAATGAAGCAAAACATCTTTAATAACCTCTCCCCAAAACAGCAGAATACTTGACATATCTGTGTGCCACTGTGTGTTTTCTTGTGATATAGTTCTAGAAGAAGAATTATTGGGTCAACTGGGCTGGGAATGTAGCTAAATGGTAGACTGCCTAACATTTGCAAAGACCTATTTGATAATCAACACTGCCAATAATAACAATAATTATCACTGGGTCAAAAAGTAGGCATATGTTATATGTGTTATTTTATAGTACTGAGTTGAAACCAGGGCCTCATATTTGCTAGGCAAGTGTTCTACCACTGAGCTATATCCCCAACCTAGGAATTTTTTTTTTTTTTTTTTTTATACTGAAGATTGAACCCAGGGGCCTTAACCGCTGAGCCACATCCCCGGCACCTTTTTTGTGTGTGTGTGTGTGTGTGTGTGTGTGTGTGTGTGTGTGTATGTGTGTGTTTTATTTAGAGACAGGGTCTCAATGAGTTGCTTAGGACGTCAGTAAGTTGCTGAGGCTGTTTTTGAATTTATGATCCTCCTGCCTCAGCCTCCCGAGTTGCTGGGTTACAGGAATGTGCCACCGTGCCCAGCCCCAGGAATATTTTTAAATATCCTTTTCACACACTATTAGATTGTAGTGTTGAAGATTATAGCAATTTATAAGGTTTCCCCACCCCCACCCTTTTTTTTTTTTTTTCAGTGTTGGGGATAGAACCCAGGGACACTCTACAATGAACTGAGCAACATCCTAAGCCCTTTGTACTTTTTATTTTGATACAGGGTCTCACTAAATTGCTGAGGTTATCTTCAAACATGGGATCCTTCTACCTCAGCCTCTCCAGTCACTGGGATTATGGGCGTGAGCTACCACACTTGGCTAGTTTTTTTTTAACAATTGAAATTATGCTAATCTATAGTTTTGTACTTTTTGTGTTATTTGAAGGTTTTGTTTTTAGGCATTGTCTTATAATCTCTTATGGTAGATATACTTATCTACTATAATGTTCTGAATATTTATTTATTTATGTTTTGGTACTGGGGATTGAACTCAGGGGCACTCGACCACTGGGCCACATCCCCAGCCCTTTTTTTTTTTTTTTTTTTTTTAATATTTTATTAGAGACAGGGTCTCACTGAGTTGCTAAGTGTCTCGCTATTGCTGAGGCTGGCTTTGAACTCATGATCCTCCTGCCTCAGCCTCCCAAGTGCTGGGATTATATGCACATGCCACCATGCCCGGCTAAATATTTATTTTTGTGAATAAAATTTCACTGACTTGTTTATTAATACATTTTTATCCACATTTCACGTTATTTTTTGGTTTACATTCCTAAAAGAGAATTTACTGTGACAAAAATATAACTATTCTTTTTCTATTTCTATAGTTGTGTTTATTTACTCAATGTTGTTGTATATATAAAAATATAGCTTTTTAATGCCAAATTAATTTCTGGAATGGTGGTGATAATTTATAGTTTTACTGATATAATATATGATATTTTCCATCTTGAGCCCTTCTTGCCAAAATAAAATATTTTTTAAAATTTTATTTTACTTATTATTAGTCTTTGTAGATAACTGAATTAAGATACTGCCTACCTTGAATTGTATCTTTTTAAATTAAGTGCTACTTTCAGCTTTTTGGATTAATAGGATGTTAGGTTATTAGAGTCTGAGAAAATTCACTTTTCTACCCAGTTTTGGAATCATTACACTTCACCCAACATATCACATTATCACTTTATGGGATAAAATTTGGCTTTTTAAATACAGTCCCAGGTCAATTGTACATTTATCTTCTAATTAAATTGCTTTTTTTTTTTTTTTTTAACATTTTGAAGGAGTAATTTGTAATGCTGTTAATTTAAACTGAAACATTTATCCTAATTCCATTCTAACATCTGCTTCCTGCCGAATTAAAAAAAAAAAAAAAAAATCAGAACTTAAGGTAGTATAAAAACTAGGAAATTTATGCTGGGCAAAGCAGTGCCCACTTGTTATCCCAGCTACTTTACCAGTTTTAGACTAACCTGGACAATTTAGTGAGACTCTGTCTCAAAATTAAAATTAAAAAGGGCTGGGAATGTAGCTTGTAATAAAGCAACGCTGTATTCCAATCCCCAGCACCACAAAGAAAAGGAAGAAGAAAAAAACCCCTAGCAATTTATATAAAATCAAAACCATTGAAGATGATATTTTGCAGTTATATTATCAAACATGCAGTATGGTTTTTCTTATCAATTTAATAAAATATAATGATCTTGTAAAAATTTGACTTGATAGTATTGCTTTGGTTGACTGATTAAAAAAAAAAAGCTTTGGCAAAGATGAAAGATATAGCAAAGGAGGTATTTGTCAATACCTTGCCAAATAAGAATTTCTGATGCCCAGGCTCTTTGCTAGGAAAAGGCATACTGTGAAAGAAGACTTGCTGAAAAGAGTTGTATTTTTTTAAACATATTTTTAAAAATATTTATTTACTTGCTTTAGTTGTACACAATGCGTTTATTTGTATGTGGTGCTGAGGATCGAACCTGGGCCGGGCACATGATACGCGAGTGCTCTACTGCTGAGCCACAACTCCAGCCCCAAGAGTTTTTTTTTTTTTTTTTTTTTTCTTTCCATTTTAAAAATTCTAACTTGTATTTCATTTCATATTACATATAAAGAGCACAATTTCTCAAGTTGCTGGTTTTATATAAAGTATTTTTACAACAATTGTGATCAAGAGTTGTTTTTTAACTCCTCTGATGAGAACAGTTTCATCAGTAAAGATGCAGTTGAAAGCCTGGATTATAATAGTTTGTATAACGAATGGGATCTGAGGTAAAGATAGTGGATGTAAAGAACTCTTTCAAGACTCTGAGGAAGAAAGAGGTGGATGTTATCATACATTGAGGGAGAAGAAAATCCCTATAAAACATCCAGGCCATGTGGACTTATGCAGCTTTGTAGTCTATGTGTACAAAGAAAGGGATTGCAGAGGATATGCAATCAGGAGCAAATAGTTAGCTTTGAGAAGCTTTCCTCCACAGAAAAGATGGTAAAGGTACTGAAGACAGTTGGCAGCAAGCCTATAGCTACTTTGGGAGGCTGAGGCAGGAGGATCAGAAGTTCAAGGCCAACTTGGGTAACTTTGCAAGATCCTGTCTCAAAATTTAAAAAAAGTTAGGGCTCAGTGGTAAAGCACCTGGGGTTCAATACCCAGTATCTGAAGACAGAGGGAGAAAGATATAAAAGATAGGTGGCTAAATCTAAAAATGAAAAGAGGGATGATAAAGCAGTTTATATTCAGTGATTTTTTTTTTCCACTTGGAGTTAACCACTATGGTTATCTGCAAAAACTGTGAGCTGTGAGGATAAAATTGAGTACATAAAGAGGAACAACAACTACGGAATATGGGTAAGGAATAGATTAGGACAGAAAAAAGATTGCTTTGGCAATAATATGGAAGTTAGAAATAATATTTATAAGTTATGTGATTTTTTTGTTTTGTTTTGTTTTCTAGTAGCTCCAGGCAATGAGAATTGAAGAAAATAAACAATTGAACTTGGGTTATCAGAAGATGCTGTAGAGATGATAATGGATATTTGTTGAAGTGTGGTCAAACAGTTGCAAGTTTTGTAAAAACAAAAACAACAAATGAAAATGAGTATGTAGTTCTGACAGATAGGGAAGGAAATGGAGCCATTGGGAGATTTCAAGGGGTGTAAAGCAGTAAGATAGAAACAGAGCCAGGTGCAGTGGTACACGCCTGTAATCTCAGCACTTGGGAGGCTGAGGCAGGAGGATTGCAAGTTCAAAGCCAGCCTCAGCAATGGCAAGGCACTTAGCGACTCATTGAGACCCTTAGCAACTCATTGAGACCCTGTTTCTAATAAAATACAAAAAAGGGCTGGGGCTGGGGCCCAGTGGTTGCCCCTGAGTTCAATTCCCGGTACCAAAAAAAAAAGATATAACCAGAGAGCCAAAACCCTTGGTAAGGATGAGAAACATGAAATGATTAATAGTAGTGGTAAGAGAATTTTACAGATCAGAATTTCAGGTGATACAGTCCCAATGATAACACTATCCAGACTATATTACAGTGAATAAGCTGCTGAATAGATGGCGCTTAATTTCTTCAGAATTCATGAAGTCAGGAATGTGCTACAGTTGGGAATTTCTAAAAATACAAAGGGCTGGAGGTATGGCTCAGTGGCTAGGTGCCCCTGGGTTCAATACCTAGCACACCCAACCCCCAAATGCTTTGAAGTTTTTAAGGTGGAGGTGGTAGCTCAAATTAAATGAATCATCTATTCTTTTACTTATATACTGCTGATTAGTTAACATTCAGTCTCATTATATAAAGTTTTGATTCAATGACTAAAATAATTGCTTGTTACATTTCATAAATTGATTATTGTGAAGCTTTTGTCTCTCACACTTTCATTATGTCTCAAGCTTCTATGTATATTGATCTGTATTAACCTTTCTGACCTTTAAGTTAAATGTTTGTTTATTTATTTATTTATTGTGGTACTGGAGATTGAACTCAGGGTACTATATCACTGAGCTAAGTTTCCCCTTCCTGACCTGCTGCCTGCCCTCTTTATTTATTTTTTAAAATGATTTTTAAAAAAAAAATTTTTTTTCTTTAGTTGTAGATGGACACAGTACATTTACTTTATTTTTATGTGGTGCTGAGGATTGAACCCAGTGCCTCACGCATGCCAGTCAAGCGCTGTACAACTGAGCCACAGCCCCAGTCCACAGCCCTCTTTATTTTTATTTTGAGGTAGTCTCATTAAGTTATCAGTCTGAGTTCAATCCCCAGTACCACAAAAAACTTGTGATCTTCCTGTTTCAGCCTCCAAATTTCTGGGATTACAAGCCTCTGCCACGGTGCTAGTCTAAATGTTTACATTTTTTTTTTTTTTTTTTTTTTTTACAACAGTGATCGATAATAACATTTTCTTCTTCTTCTTCTTTTTTTTTTTAAATAGATTTGGACTGAGCAACAAGTTTGAATCAGAATTTCCTTCTTCATTAACTGGAAAAGTGAGTGGCTCAATTATTTATTTCTTGTTTAAATGTCTCAAAACTTAAGTTTTTTCCTAGAAAATTAGAAAAAAAAAATATATGAGACATGTTTGTTAATATTTCAATGTTGTTATTTCTTAAACTCTTTCTTTAGGTAGCTCCTGAAGAATTTAAAGCCAGCATCAACAGAGTTAACAGTTGTCTTAAGAAGAACCTTCCTGTTAATGTACGTTGGCTACTTTGTGGCTGCCTTTGTTGCTGCTGCACATTAGGTTGCAGTATGTGGCCAGTTATATGCCTCAGTAAAAGAGTAAGTTGAATTATATATTTAAGTTTAAATTTAAACTGATCAAACAAGTCTTGCATGTACCTAGTTTTGTTTTATTTTTTGATGGTACTAGGAATTGAACCCAGAGCTTCATGCTTTTATCCCCAACCCTAGTTTTTATTTTTTCTATTTAATGAACCACACTTATGAATATTATACAGAAATAATCTGATTTGATAGAGGAGTGGTTAAGTAAATTATTATATATTCAAATAATATTGGATAGTCATCTACAATTATAATTTTTATGCTATAGGAAATTACTTAGGAGCAAAGAGAAGAATATGTTATCATCTATATCTACACTAATGATGATATAGTATAGTGATCAAAGATGCTGGGTTCAGCTCTTATCACTTATCTCTGTGACTATGGACATATTTCCTAACCTTTTTAAACCCTAGTTGATACAACTGTAATGGTGATATTCATCTATTACCTGAATAGGATTGTTATAATAATAAAGTAGTGTTTATAAAGCTCTTAGCTGAACAACTGAATAGAAGTGGTCAAAAAGTATCCATTAATAAAGTAACAAAGATGAAAAAAAAGTATCCATTAGTAGTAGCATTTTTACTAAGTAAAATGGTACTCACAGAAGAAATAAAATGATTAATGGTTATTTATAGTTGGTAAGATTATGGGGGATTCTTTTTTCTTTTTTTATTGTAAGTTTTCTGTAATGAACATACAGTGACTATGCAATTAGAAAAAAATAATGTAAAAACTCAAAAATTTGACAGCTTATAATAAAAGATTCCTAAGAGGTTAGTGGCTATATGGCAAATTAGTATAGATTGAATATAGTGTATGTTTTTGTTAAAAAAAACTTTTAAAATGGCATGTGCATATGAAAATGAAATAGTATTCAGTTGAAATTAAATTGTTTTGTATTTACAAATTTCATTTTGTCACCAAATAATGGTAAGGAAATATGGAAAAGCAAATTTTATTTGGCCCTTGATTTCTGTTATAAAATAAGATGTATAACTGAATTTTTTTTAAAACTAGTCTATTTTATTGATGGGAAGGAAATAATGCTTTTATAAGAAAATTACTTTTATAAATATTTTCTTTTATATTTATAATATTTACTTAATCTCCAAGAACATTTCTCTTTTTTGTAGTTCTCATTAGATTATCTCTAGACTGCAGAAAACTTTTTTTTTTTCTCTCTGGTGGTTTGATTCTCAGTTGAATTGCTGCCCTTAGATCCCCTCACTTCCCTCTACCATTTAAACATTTGCATTGTTTAAATAACTGCTGTACCTCACTTGGTTGGTAGTTGCTGTCATTTAACCCAAAGAACCAGAGGAATTTATTACTGAAGAAACTTTTAAGGTCTAGCTTTTTTGTTTTTTGTTTGGGATCCTGTGTTTTTCACTTTTTTAAATGAATGATGCAAGATATCTCAATGAGTGTGCAGTGTATTTAGAAGACAAAGGTAAAATTTTACACTTCCACACATATTATCAACTTAAAATTCTTTTTGAGATACCTTTATTAAATTTCTTTTTATTTGTGACATAAGATAGATGTGATTTTTTTTTAGGCTAGTTCTACCTGTAGTTTCAGGAAGTACATTTCATTTAGCACTATAGTATTCAGTGTTAGGTCTCTCTTTTTATATATATGACTAGATGGAACATTTATTTGATGGATTTAATTTTATATGGAGGACTGGGGATGTAGCTCAATGATAGAGCACTTGTATATATCTATCTATAACTCTATTTATCTACATATATACACTCTACTATCTAGTGAGGATAAAGAAATATAACTATTGCTTTTTTAAAAAAGCTGTGCATTTCCCTGTCTTAGGTGTAAACTGTTATATAACCATGGAGATAGTGACACTTCATAGATATATGTAGGATATTAGAGGACCTGGAGAAAGAAATAATGAGCCAGGTGCAGCTGCATACCTGTAATCCCAGGTACTTGGGACACTGAGGCAGGAGGATTGGAAGTTGGAAGCCGCCTGGGCAACTTAGTGAGAACCTATCTCAAAATAAAAAAATATATAGGACTGGGGGATATAGCTCAGTGGTAGAGCACCATTGAATTCTATCCCCAATATGCCAAAAAAAAAGAAAAAAAGAGGAACTCTGTAAGATGGGAGCAGAGTAATTACCAAAATACTAAAAAGCTTCATATATATGGTTTATAAATGTATGATTTATAAATTTATGATTTAGCTGGGTACAGTGGTGCCTGTTTGTAATCCCAGTGACTTAGAGGCTGAGATGGGAGGATGGCAAGTTTGAAGACAGCCTCAAGCAACTTAGCAAGACATTGTCTCAAAATAAAAAATGGGGCTGGGGATGTAGTTCAATGGTAAAGCATCCCTGGGTTAAATCCCTATTACCAAAATAATAATAATAATAATAATAATAATAATAATAATAATAATAAATTTATGATTTAGTACAAATCAGGACCAAAGTCACACTTTATTCAGTTCAGTGTTTTCATTTTCCTAATGTTAGTGACCAATTTGGATAACTTAGTTTTTGCCTGCTTTTGAAACTCATCCCCACCTTAATGCCCTGTTTTTATGACTTTTTCCAGAGACCTCATTTTTAATCTCTTCTGTTATTATTAGACCTTCTAAATTAACTTTTAAAAAATTATCTTAGGTCTGTTTTTGAAAATTATTTTTTCAGAATGCATACAACAGAAAATAGTAGCAGATCCATGATAACATGATACAATATGAAGACTATGATTTCTGTGAGTGAGAAAGGCACAAATCCTGTTTAGTCAAGGTAGTTGTTTGTATATATTCATGGTTTAAAGAAATACAATACATAGCTAGAGGTTAAAAATGAAGATAAATTTTTATATTGCCTACTTTCATGGACTTCCAGAATTCTATCTAGGTACTGCATATTAAGAACCCTTGAGCCAGGTGTAGTCATGCATGTTTATAAATCCAGTGACTCGGAGGGCTGAGGCAGGAAGATTGCAAATTTAATTCCAGCATCAGCAAGTTGGCAAGACCCTGTCTCAGAATGAAAAGTTAATAGGGCTAGAGGCATAATTAGTGGTAGAGTGCTCCTGGGTTCAATCCCAGGTACTGTTATAAATAAAATACGAGTGTGTGTGTGTGTGTGTGTGTGTGTGTATGTATATATGTACATATATATGTGTATATATGTATATATACACACATATATACACACATATATATGTGTATAAATGTGTATATATATATATATACACACACACACAAATAAATGTTTAAAAATGAAATAGTGATAAAAAAAGAGAAAGAAAACAAAGGATCCTTCATTTAGAGGTGCTAGTATTTTTAAAAAGTCTAAAACTCTGACTACTAGCCTGTGAACCTCTTTTCTCCTTCTCTGTGATGTAGAATCCTCTTATACAGTTAGAATTATCTCAGATTCCTGTATAAATCAGGACCAAATGTATAGTTTATATTCAAGTCAGCATTTTCATTTTCCTGACATTGTCACAAATTTGGGTAACTAAATTTCTGTCTTTCCTTTGAAACTCATCTTCAACTTACTGCCCCCTTTTTATGACTCCCTCTTGTTTCAGAGGCTTTAATTTATCCTATTATTATTATTATTGTTTGACTTTGTTATTAATAACAACCTTCTGCTTTCCCTTCTTTTTTTAAATGACCTTACCTTGAAAATTATTTTTTATACCAAAATATATCATAGTGGTACACTGCTTGCCTAGAATGTGAGAGGCCCTGGGTTTGACCTCCAGTATCAAAAAAGAAAAAAAGAAAGAAAATTATTTTTTAGTATATAGAAAAACTTCTTTTTGCTGTATGGTTCTATGATTTTTGATAAATGCAGAGTTTTATGTAAAGCTACTACCATAATCAAAGTACATCACAGTTCTTTCCAAAATGTTCTTTGTGTTTTCCCTTTGTAGTCATACCCTCTTCACTTCTTAAACCCTGGCTTTCACTAATCTGTGATCTATGCCTACAGTTTTATTTTTTCTAGAATATTTTATAAAATTATGCAAATACATGTAGCTTTTTGAGTCTGGCTTCTTTTAGTTAGCATTGTGCATTTGAAATTTATCTACTTTGTTTTATGTATTAATAGTTTATTCCTTTTTATTGCTAATAGCATTTCATATGGATATATAATATTTTATTTATCTGCTCACCATTTGACCCAGACATTGGGTTGTTTCTAGTTTTTGCTGATTTGAATATAACTTGCTAAAAACATTTACATGCATATTTTTGTCTGAACCTGATTTTTTATATTTAGAGTAGGATTGCTGCATCTTATGGTAAGTGTATGCTTAATTTTATTAAAAACTTCCAAACTGTTTTCCAGAGTGGGTGAACCATTTTGCAGTCTAACCAGTAATGTATGAGAGTTCTAGTTGGTTAGCATCCTTGCCACACCTTGGTAATGTTAGTTTTAGAAATATTAGTTATTCTGACACATAAGTGGTGGCATTTTATTATGATTTTAATTTGCATTGCCCTCATAATTAATGATATTGAGCACCTTTTCATGTGTTTATTTGCCATTTGTACATCTTTTTAAAGTGTTGAGGGCTGAAGGTGTAGCTCAGTGGTAGAGTGCTTTACCTAGTATTCAAGAGGCCCCTGGGTTTATTCCCCAGCACCATAAAAACAAATGAAAAACAGTTTTCAACTTTAAAAATTGTTATTCCTTATTGATTTTTTAGGGGTTTTGATGTAGCCCTGAATGCAAGTCCTTTGTCAGATTATGTTCAAATATATTTTTCTAGGCCATAGCCTGTCTTTTAAAAAAATATTTTAACAATGTCTTTGACAAAGCAAATGTTTTTGATTTTGATGAAGTTCAATTTATCACTTTAAAAAAATGAATTCTGCTTTTAGTATCATATCTATGACTTTGCCTAAAGCAAATTCACTGATCCTTCAGTGATCTCTTCTCCATTTTACATTTAGGTTTGTAATCCATTTTGAGTCAATTTTTGCATAGGTATGAAGAATAGATCAAAGTTTATTATTATTATTTATATAAAAATCCACAGGTTTTTCAGCACCATTTGTTGAAAAGACTGTCTCTTTTTCCATTTCATTGTCATGTGTATTGTCAAAGACACACAACTTGGTCATATTTGTGTAGGTCTATGTATGCATTCTATTTTGATCTGTTCATCTCTATGTCTATCTTTTTTTAAAAAAAATATTTATTTACTTTAGTTGTACATAATGCAATGCATTTATGTTTACGTGGTGCTGAGGATCGAACCCTGGCTGTGCACGTGCAAGGCGAGTGCTCTGCCGCTGAGCTACAACCCCAGCCCCTCTATGTCTATCTTGATCTTAATATCACATCATCTTATTATTGTTACTTTGTAGTAAATCTTGAAATCAGGTGAGGTGAATCTTTCATATTTTTTTCCAAGATTATTTTGATTATTGGAATTTCTTAGCCTTTGTTTGCAGCTTGTTAGTATCTACAAATAATGCTGGGAATTTGGGACTGCATTCACTTTATTTATCAATTTGGGGAGAGTTGACATCTTAATAATATTAAGTCTTCCAGTCCATGAATATGATATACCTCTCCATTTCTTTAGGTCTTTGATTTTCTTTATTAGTGTTTTATAGTTTTTGCATAGCATATATAGATCATACTGTATAGTTTGTTAGCTTTACATGTAAGTATTTCTTTGTGTTTGATGCTATTGTAAGTGGTATTGTTTTTTAAAATTCACTTTTTAATTGTTCATTGCTAATATATAAAAATAGAAATGATTTTTATATACTGACATTTGTGTTCTTGCCAAACTCATGAAATTCTGAGCATTTTATTTTTAAGATTATAGGATTTTCTACATAGGTAACTGTTTTGTTTGAGAATTGAGAGAGTTTTATTTCTTAGTTTATAATCTGTATACTTTTTATTTCTTTTTCTCTTATTTTTTCAGCTGGGTATGACTTACGCTAAAATGTTGAATGGGAGTAATAAGAGTGGATTCCTTTCTTTATTCCTAATTTTCTCTGTTTCTCTTTTTATACTTTCATTGACTTTAATTCTTACTATTTTTTCTCCTTGCTTTGGATATAATGTATTATTCTTTTTTCTTAAAGTAGAAGTCAGTATTTTTTTTTTTTTTTTTTTTTTTCTAATCTGGATGCTTTTTTGTTGCTTTTTCTTGTCTCAGTACACTGGCTAGAATCTTAAGAAAAATGTTCATTAGAAGTAGTGAGACCCGGGCGCGGTGGCGCACGCCTGTAATCCCAGCACTTTGGGAGGCTGAGGCAGGAGGATCTCGAGTTCAAAGCCAGCCTCAGCAATGGCGAGGCACTTAGCAACTCATTGAGACCTTGTGTCTAAATAAAATAGAAAAAAAGGCTGGGGATGTGGCCCAGTGGTCAAGTGCCCCTGAGTTCAATCCCTGGTACCAAAAAAAAAAAAAAAAAAAAAAATAGTAGTGAGAACAGGGACTGGTGTTGTGGCTCAGCGGTAGAGCGCTCTCCTAGCACGTTTGCGGCCCGGGTTTGATCATCAGCACCACATAAAAATAAACGCATTGTATACAACTAAAGCAAATAAATATTTTTTAAAAAAAGGAAGTAGTGAGAACATACCCTTGCCTTGTTCCTGATCTTAGGGGGAATATATTCAGATCTTCATCTTTAAGTATCATGTAAATTATGGATGTTTTGTAGATGTCCTTTATTAGCTATAGCAAGATTTATTTTATACATTTGCTGAGAAGTTTTTTTTTCCCCCTAAGATTTTTTTTTCTGTTTTGTTTTAAATCAGAAGCAAAGGTTAAGAATAAGATGCCAGAAATACATGAGTTTGTCCAATGCTTTCTCTGTGTCTTAGGGTTTTTCTTTTTAGTTTAGAAATATGTGTGATTACATTGATTAAATTTTTGGATATTAAACCAACCTTGCATTCCTGGGATGAATCCCAACTAGTCATGTGTAATTTTGCTTTTTTAATTTTTGTTAAACCTGATAGGCTAAAAGTTTATTTAGAAGTTTTTTACATGTATGTTCATAAGGGATACTTTTCTATAGTCTGCTTTTGAAATATCTTTGGTATCAGGTTAATAAGGGCCTCAAAAAAAGGACTTAAGATATATTCTTTCTTCATGAAAGAAGTCTTTCTGGATGAGTTTGTGCAGAATATTTATTATTATTATTATTATTATTATTATTATTTACCTGTGAAGCCATCTGAGCTTAAAACATTCTTTTTTGAAAGTTTTTTTTTCATTAAGTTTCTTTAATTAATATGGGACTTCTCAGGTTATTATTTTATCATGGTGGAACTTTATTTTTTTTATTATTCAAGGAATTTATCTGTTTGTAGTTTTGAGTTATAGACATAGTCATAATATTTATTAATCATCCTTTTAACTATTTGTCATGTCATCTTTCATATTCCTGAAATTGTTAATTTCTCTCTGACCAATTTGAGTAGAGATTTATTAATTTTATTGATCTCCTCAAAGATCAGCTTTTGGTTTTGCTGATGATTGTTTCTGTTAATTTCATGTTTATATTTCATTGGTTTTACTTTGACCTTTATTATTTCCTCTCTTTTTTCTCTTTTTAAAAAATTTATTTATTTATTCTAATTAGGTATATATGACAGCAGAATGCAGTTTGATTCATTGTACACTCCACTCTTCTTATTTTTGGTTTGATTCACACTTCTTTTTCTAGTTTCTTAAAGTAGAAATAAGGGACCTTGGTATGAGACTTTTTAAATTTTTTTTCCTAGTGTGTTTAGTGCTATAAATTTCCTTCCTGAGTACTACTGTAGTAGTATCACATAAACTGTGATTTAATGTTGTGTTTTAATTTTCACTTAATTCATTCTACTTTGTACCTTGCCTTTGATTTGTTCTTTGAACAATGAATTATTTAGAAGTATTGCATTTAACTTTTCAATATTTTGGGAAATTTCTATTAACTGATTTTTAAAAAATATTTATTTATTTACTTCAGTTGTACACAATACAATGCATTTATGTTTACATGGTGCTGAGGATCGAACCCAGGCCGCGCACGTGTGAGGCGAGCGCTCTGCTACTGAGCCACAACCCCAGCCCTAACTGATTTTAATTATGGTTAGATAACCTATTTCATATGTTTTGAATCCTTTTAAGTTTAGTGAAACTTATTTTATTACTGAAATAAATATTACTTATTACTGTGTTAATAAATGATCCATATACACTTAAAAAGAATGGGTATAAGCCAGGCATGGTCGGTAGGCTGAGGCAGGGGCATCAGGCGTTCACAGCTAGCCTGGGCAAAAGCAGTTGCTAAGCAACTCAGTGAGACCCTGTCTCTAAAGAAAATACAAAATAGGGCTGGGGATGTGGATGTAGCTCAGTGTTTGAGTGCCCCTGAGTTCAGTCCCCCGTATATCCCCTTCCCAAAAGAAAAGGAAAAAAAAAAAAAACAATGTGTATTTACCTGCTATTCGAGTTTTTTTTTTTTTAAATAAGTGTCAGTTATGTCAAATTTGTTGATTTTTTTTTTATTGCTCCTTTTTAGTTATACGTGACAGTAGCATTCATTTTGATGTAATTATATAAGCATGGAATATATCTTATTCTAATTAGGACTCCATTCTTGTAGATGTACACAATAGCAGGATTCATTATGGTGTATTCATGTATTTACATGGGAAAATTATCCCTCCTCCCTTCCCTTCATTCCCCTTTGTCTAATCTACTGAGTACTATCTGTTCTTTCGCTTTCCCCTCCTTATTGTTGTTAGCTTCCACATGTCAGTGAAAACCTTTGGCCTTTGGCTTTTTGGGACAGGCTCATTTCACTTAGCATGTTAGTCTCCAGACTTATCCTTTTACTGGCAAATGTCATAAAGTCATTCTGTTTAATGGTTAATACTCCATTGCGTACATATAGCACTTTTTTTTTTTAATCCATTCATCTGTTGAAAGGGCATCAAGGTTGCCAAGCATAGGTAAGGCACTGGGTTCAAACCCTAGTACCGGGTGAAACAACAAAAAACAAATAATAACCTAACACTACTACCTATACAAAATGAATGTCAAGTTAAAGGCACAAATAAGCTAAAAAGAGAGAAAAAGAAATACCATACAAGCTCTAGCTTAGCTATTGTGAATTGAGCTGCTATAAACTTTGATGTGGCTATGTTACTGTACCATGCTGATTTTAAATTTTTTGAATATATACTGAAAAGTGGGATAGCTGGGTCGAATGGTGGTTTCATTCCTAGATTTTTGAGGAGGTTGGTATTTTTATTGATTTTTCTCTCCATTAGTTTTATCAGTTTGTTATTTTTCCAGTTTATGATTTATACATTTTGACATTCTATAATTTGCTTCCCAATTTTTCGAAATTTTTTGTCTACTTCGTGGATTGACTGCTTAATCATTACAAATTGATCTTTATTTTTCTCTGAAATCCACTTCATGTATGTTAATGTATAGTCATTCCATCTTTCCTTTCGTTAATGTTTGTATGGTATTTCTTTTTCTCTCCTTTTAGCTTATTTGTGCCTTTTATTTGAAGTTCATTTTGTATAGGTAGTGTTGGGTTATTATTTGTTTTTCATTTTTTTCAGCCAGAACTGGGGTTTGAACCCAGGGCCTTACCTATGCTTGGCAAGCACTCTACCACTGAGCTATACCCCCAGCCTTTTTTTAAATTTTAGACAGGGTCTTGCTAAGTTGCACAGGCTGGCCTGAATGTAAAGATTCTCCTACCTCAGCTGTTCTACCCAGCCGTGTTGGGTCTTTCCTTTTTATTCAGCCTGATAATTGCTACCTTTTTATTAGGGATTTTGGACTGTTTACATTTCTTGTGATTATTGATGTAGCTAGATTTAATTCTTTCATTTTACTATTTCTCCCCCCACCCTGTTATATTTCCATTTTCCTCATTTCCTGCCTTCTTATTTTTTTTTTTTTTAAGTAATAGTTTATTGAGGTTAAGTTCATATAATCATTTAAGGACTGGGGATGTGACTTAATGGTAGAGTGCTTGCCTTGTGTGTTCAAGGTCCTGGGTTTAGTCCCCAGTACCATGAAGGAAGAATGGAGGGAGAGAGGAATTTGTTCTATAAAATTGGTGAGCTGGTTACCATTTCTTTATGCTGCCAGTATACTATTCTCTTGGGTCCTCTTTGCCAACCCCCAACCCCCCACAGCACTGAGGATTAATCCCAGGGTCTTACCCATATTGGGCAAGCACTCTACCACTGAGATATAATTCAAGCTTCTTGGATTGTATTTATTCATTAATTCAGTGAATATACCTGAAATAACACTGTGGGCGTGGTATTGTTTTTGATGCTGAGTTTTTGTAGTTCCTATTGTGGACTTAAAAGGTAGACAAAAGCAATAAAATAAATACAAAATAACTTCAAGTTGTACTTAGTGCTTAGAAGACAATAAAACAGTAAACCTCAGCCTTTCAGCATGTTCTTTTGTAAGAGCCTGAGAAGCTTACAAATAAATAAAATGCTTCGGCTTTATTAAATAGATTTTGTGACATTTACTTTATAAAAGCTTAGTTCTGTTTATGCTTTGCTTCTGGGCTGTGTTCAATTCATAATGTTAGAGCTTAGAAAATTTATATCCAAGTCTTCTTCTTTTTTGGTTCTAGGGATTGAACCCTTGGATGCTTAACCACTGAGCTATATCCCCAGCCGTTTTATTATTTATTTTTATTTTTAGACAGGGTCTCACTAAGTTGTTGAGGCTGGTCTTGAACTTGTAAGCCTACTGCGTCAGCCTTCTGATTCCTTAGGATTACAGGTGTGTGCCACTGTGCCTGGGCTGGCTTATTCTGTGAAGAAGCATTTTTCATAATTTTACTTGTGTTGTATTAAAGAATTTTGTTTTTATTGTTTTTGTATGTTTTTCTAAGTAACTATTTCACTTTTTGTTTTTGCATATATGCATATATCATATCCTGACTTTATAGACTTATTTATGTATGCTTTTAGCTCTTCTCTTTTCTCAACGAAGAACTCAAAACTTTTAGACTGTTTATATACAAACTTAACCTTTTTTTTTTCACTTTTCTTGTGCATACAAATAAATAGTAATAGAGTTTTAAGTCCAGTTGTTTTACTTAAAGTTTTAGTATACTTAGGTTTACTTCTGAATATCTTTTCTCAATCTCAAATTTAGTTCCCAATAATTTACTCTAGTTTAGGGTGTATTAGGAGTTGATAATCTAAACGACAGAGGAAGGCTGGGTGAGTAGTTCAGTGGCTGAGCACTTACCTTGTCTATGTGAGATCAGGGTTCAATTCCCAGCACCGAGAATAAAATAAGAAAATTAGATGGCCAGGCATGGTGGCACATGCCTGTAATCCCAGCAGCTTGGAAGGCTGAGGCAGGAGGATTGTGAGTTCAAAGCCAGCTTCAGCAATTTAGCGAGACAATCAACTCAGACCCGGTCTCTAAAGAAAATATAAAAAGGGATGTGGCTCAGTGGTTAAGCACTCCTGGGTTCAATCTTTAGTACCAAAAAAAGAAAGAAAAGAAAATTGGAAGAACAAACATAAAGGTAAAGAGTAGCGATTTCTTTTTTTATTTTGAAGCAGCAGGTAGCCTTGAAAATCTTAAAGAACATCAAGGTAAAGTGAACCAGGAGAAACTAAGCAGAAAGCTAAGTGTATTTGTATATGGGAAGAATTCGAAATATATGCAGTTATACTGATGGTACTGAAAGTCATTGAGAACTTTAAAACTGATTTCCTCTATATTTGGGATTTGAGCATTTGTAGTCATTAATTCTGAATCCTTAGTGAGAAAGGCATTGAACATTCAGAAGAAGAATTAGATAAAGAAAAATGCCTCTAAGATGTTGCAGATAATGAAACAAAGCAAAATATATTTGAAAGGATACTATTGAAATTTTAGTGGCATAGGACTCTTGAAAAAAGTTTCTAGTGAATAAGGCATAATGAATGAAGTATATTCTAGTATATACTGTTACTATTGATTGATTGAAGTGCTAACCTTTTAAAAAAGAATGCTATTCAGTTTGCTTTATTTTAATAAATATATATAAGAACTTTCATTTACTTTGATCTTAATCTTCAGTACTCATCTTTTTTGACTTTTACATGCTTTTATGAAGTTTCTGAAACACCTGATCTTTGTTGTAGTAGAAAAGTTTATACTTATACATTTATACATTAAAAGTTTAATGGAAAATGATAGATTTAGCAATTTAATATACAATTTGCAGACAGTTCCATCAAGTAAACCTGGAAAAACAAACTTGAATTCTAAGTTTGTGTATTTAAATCTGAAATATCTTAGTTTTACATTTAAGAAAGCCTACCACATAATTTTAGATCTTTGACATTTACATGTAATATAATTTAAGATGTAATGCTTGGTTTATAATGCCAGTTACTCCAAATCACTAAATTCCTGATATTTGTGTAACTTAAAACATGTTGCTTAAAATGTAAAATCTGTTTTGACATACAGTGGAATAATAGACTTCAAGAAGCAAATGAAGAGGAGAATAATTATTGTATACTTACAAAGCAGAAAGTATATACTCTTTTAATTTTTACAACAATCCTATGTGGTAAATATCATGGTAGCATCTAGTAATCATTGAGTGTTTTCTGTATACAAAAGATTGAGTTAATCAATTTATTTGTATTGCATATTTCCCCAAATTCCAGGAGTAAATACATCCATATTATTCCTATTTTAAGATTCAGAAATCAAGTAACCTGTTTGAAGTTTCTCAGTTCATAAACTAGAGAAATTTAGCGCTTTGAAAGATTTCTCAAGTTAGAAAATTCAGGTCCAAATAGTAGGTCATAATTTACTTAAATTTTTCTAGTTGATAAATGGCAATAGCACTAAGCATTGTTTTATCATTTTGCAATGCTCTATTTAGTTTTTCATCAGCTTTACTGTTATAATTTTTTTCTATTTTGTGCATTTATTGAAGATAAAACCAATAAAGGAAAGAGACTGTGAAGCAGGTAAAGTGGATATGGGATAAAAGTATATTTTAGTAAGATTTTATATACCTCAGAGTTGATGTATTGCTTTTGCTGTTCAGTTCTTATAAAAAAAATGAAAATGAACAGACCTGTTTTTGAAAAATTGTTTGATTCCCACTCCCTAGCAAATAGGTGCTCATGATTTCTGATAAAGCTCTTTTTTTCACTAATGTTGCATTCTTTTTTGAAACATATGTTTACTCTTAGAGTGATTAAAAATCACCTGTAATAATGCCATGCAAAGTAGGAAAGATGGAAAGAAGAATCAGGTTTTCATCTAACACTACATTAGGTTGTGTTTTTTTTTTTTTGTTGTTGTTGTTTTTGTTTTTTGCCTCTTCCTCACTATCTCCCCTATTATAAAATGCAGTAAAGAAATAGGCTTATTAACCTTTTCGAAATCTTATTTCAGTCACTTTGCAGAAGTGGTATCGGTATAAGAGTTCTTACAACTAGAGGAATAAATTTATTGCTATTTCATTTTAAAGACTTCTAGCTTCGAAAGGTAGAAAACTGGTTCTTATATAAATTGAGATCATTAGTGTGAATAGCACTGAGAACTTGTTTTTTTTTTTTTTTTTTTTTGGTACCAGGGATTGAACTCAGGGGCACTCAACCACTGGGCCACATCCCCAGCCCTTAATTGTATTTTATTAGAGACAGGGTCTCACTGAGTTGCTAAGTGCCTCGCCATTGCTGAGGCTGGCTTTGAACTCGGAGATCCTCCTGCCTCAGCCTCCCAAGTGCTAGGATTACAGGCGTGCGCCACCACGCCCTGGCGAGAACTTGTTTCTAATTAGAATAAAAATGTGTTACTAAATTCTCATTATAAAGAGAATACTAATAAAAGTGTAAGTTTGAACCTTAAATGTACAGAGGTGGCAATGGGACTTTAAAGATGTGTTAGAATTCTTAGAAAATGTGTTTTTCTCAAATCTGGGTGACTTGCGGTTCTCTAACATAGTATTGTTGATGTTGTAGTTTATAGAAAGATTTGTCTATCTTCCTCTGTCACCAATCTGTTGTTAACCCATCCAGTGAGATTTTTACTATCAAATATTATGCTTTCTAATTCTAGGATGTCCATTTTATGTTTTAGATTTCACTTCCCTTTTGAAATTCTCTCTCTCTCTTTAATCTGTCTTTATTCTCTGTTTTCTTGGATGTATTAATCATAATTTTAGAATCAGTAAGTTATTCAAAGTAATAATTTGATTGGTGACCTAAATAACTTGCATGCCATAGATATATCATTTGTCTCAAGATCATCTGTTATATCTGACAAATTCTTTACAAACTCATAGCTCTGTAATAGGTACCATGGAAAAAGCATCAGGTTATAGACCATATTATCTTAATTTCAAATCCTAGCTCTACTATTTCCTAATGTAGCTTTAAAATTTCTTGACCTCTCTAAGGCTTAGTTCATATGCAGAATGAAAGTAATACAATCTACCTTATAGGTTTTGTTGTGTGGGTTAACAAATAAGGTAACAAAAGAAATATACCTAGCATGGGTCAGACCCCATATCAGGATCCAAAAACACTAATTCCTAATCCATTCATTCATTCATTCATGTTTCTGCAGTTGTCTATCTTCAGTGAACAGTTGATTTTTTTTTAACCACTTTTCTACTTATTGGTCCTAATAAACACTGATTTATCCTTTTAAAATTAAATTTAGATTTTCAAAAAGTCCCTGTTAGTAGTACTTATTTTAGTGAAATTCATTTGTCTTATGAATAGTTCTTCAAATTTTCTGCTTTTAATTGAAATTCGGTTTTAGTTTTCTGAAACATTATTAGTATTTTCTCAAATGTTACTTGAATTTAGTGGGTAACTCCCTTGAAATTTTGTGCAGCATTTTATTTGTGGATATGTGCCTCATTTTTCTGGAGAAAGTCCTTTATCTTTCATCATTTATAAAATAGTGTAATCTTAAAAGTTATGACCCACTCACTAGCCTAGCTTATAAACTCTTGATGAAATTCAGTTTAATCATGTATTTCTTCAGATTAGCACCTACAAGTCATGGCTCAATGATGCGTTGATATTTTTGATAAAATGTTAGCAGTTGTTTAGCTTATCTCTAACAGTGGTACTTTTTCTTCTTTTTTTTGCAGTTGTGGGGTTAGAACTCAGGGCTTCTTCAGGCTCCACAAGTTCTGTACCCCTGAGCTACATCCCCAGCCCCAACAATACTACTTTTTAACAAACATTACTAAAAATGTTATTCTAATGATACTTTAGTGGATATTTTAGTATATCTGGATTATTTGAAATTCAGTGTTCACATACAGTTTTTAAAAGGAGCTTTTATGTAAAGGAAGGGAATTTGGCTAAAAATTCCTTAGAGGAATTCATACATAGTCTAGTTATCTGGTTGGTAATCTAAGTTTTTCATATGTCATAATTTTTGAGATGTAGAATTTTCTGCACATAACTGGAATATAAGATTTAACATTAATCCAGAACAAACAGATATAAATAGTTCTCCAAAGTTAAAATAATCCATTCCAAATCATATGTGGTTTCCTTCTAATAACTTGTAACTAAAAAAATTATTGTTTCACTTATTTCAGAGATGTCTAAATATGTGTGTGTAATTCTTATTTGAAAAACATTTAGAAGTTAAAAATAAGATTATGAGGGGCTGGGGATATAGCTCAGTTGGTAGAGTGGGGGGTTCAATTCCTGGCACCGCTAAAAAAAGAAAATCCTTATAAACTGATTTAAAAAAATAAGATTATGAATACATTTAAGGCATTTTAGTTAAAGCTTAATGCATTATACTTTTAGAAGTTTAAAATTCTAAATTTGTTTTAAATAAGAAATTGAACATTTGAAATTTTGCTTTGACATTCTCTGATGTTATGAATAAATCCAATTCAAATACATTTTAATTATAGATTTAAGTAGTGAACTTTTTTAAATGGTTGTAAAAGTTTGAAAAAAACTACATTTAATGAATTCTGAATAAATTAATCATTGATAATGAAGGTATACTATTAAGTAATAATGTTAACAGAGTAGGAGTTTATATATTCAAGAGTTTCTAAATGGTTCCTTGCTGCCTTGAAAGACTTATGACTAGTGGCACATAATTTATCTATAGGGAAAAAGTTAAATTGTAAAAATATTTTATAATCAAATTTGAAGTTTTTAGAAAATCCTAATTTTCTATTTCAGTAATTTAGGTTTTCTCAGTGTTTCATACTTTTTTACTATTGTAAGCTTATTTTATATTCTTTTTTGGAAGTTATAGGGGTATGTCATATCTAACATTGTTGATTAGTCACCTAATTAGCTGTTTTGTGAATTATTCATATTCTTTGACTTCTCTTGCAGTTTTCATGTTTTGGCTTATACTCAGAGTTTTACCAAACATTTCAAAGCGACCAAGCACAATAAGAGTAGAAGCCAAAATGTTTCTCCTTTTGGTACTACTGCTTACTACTCATAATCTGTTTAATGTCTACTTATTAATTGAAGTGATGTTTTTAATCTCTTATTATTTTAAGAGGCTCTATTAGAACTAGCTCACCAGTGAGGAAAATAAAACCAAGGTGTTGAAATGAAGAAATACGTTGTTGTTGTTAAAGGGGGTTCTTCAAAGTGAACTCTCAAGGGAGGTGGGTGGGAGTCCAGATGCTTGAAGCTGTCGTCTTCCAGGTTAGTGACATGACATTCTCACAAAGAGTTGTTTTGCTTACATAGTGTAAGTTGGTGGTCCTGGTACTTTTAATTAAAGAATCCATCATAAAATTAGATTTCTTGTTGATTATCTTAAGCAGAAGGACTGAGGATTCCTTGGTAAAGAACCACTAACCTGTCCTCTCACCCCCAGGGTGTGAACATTGAAAAGGATTAAGGCCCACTGTAGGGAACCTTGTACTGAAGCCTGCACTGCCCTTTCCCCTGTTCTTTCAGCTAAATAGAAGATTCTTAGTTCCCATGACTATCAATTCGGTGCTTTTCACAAGCACTAAATTCTCTAAAGAAAATTAAGATGACTTATTTTTAAAAGCTGGCCTAGAAAGACAATGTTTTATTGGTATTTCATGTTGGCAGGTCCTCTACATATTTTTTTCTGATGGTTTAATTTGCTTTATTTTGAAACTTGGAGGTCAATATAAACATTTTAAATTCCAGGGCAGGTTTTTATATGATTAAGGTTGCTTGTCCAGTTAGTTACAGTAGAGTTTGACAATGTTGAAATTAGAAATAGCTCACTGATAGCCTTGTGGACATAAACTCTTAACTTTTATTTCTAAATGACTGCAATTGAAGTTTAAAAGCCTTGAAATTGCTTTTATAAATGCTTAAGTGTCATATTTTTTCATGATCTGTCAAATTGGTATTGTATTTAATCTTGAAAATATATTTTGATTTTGTTAACTAAAAATAATTGCAGAGTATTAAACATTCTCAGTAGTTACAGCTTTTTTCCCCCCATTTAATTTGAGCTTTTGTTGCTACTAACAAATAATTTGTGGCACAGTTTCTTTTCTTTCCTTTTTTTATTTTTTAATCTCTGCTAGAATCTACATACTTGTCATCTTAGTGTGCAAGAAATGTTCCACTCAAATCAAGGGTTCTTTCTGGTTTTGTATGTTCTCACCTGCTCCTCACTGTAAATCATTGAGATGTCAAGTGCAATGATTAATTAAGCTGCACGTGCAAGTGCCTTTTTTTTTTTCACCTGTCAAGCAGGAAAGAAGTCTTATAGCAAGATTAGATGGTGCTAATTCACAGCTTTTACTTCTGACTGTCAAGTGTGTAGAAATATTGTATATTTAGATGCTTATTCAGAATGTAGCATAGCAGGGTTTGTTTGGTTTAGAATTCTTAAATATTGTAAGACACAATTACTATAACAAACCCTATCGTTAAACTCCCAATTAGAGGCAAAGAATAAATTCAGAATTCTTACATAAGTATTTTGGAATTTTAGGTTCATACTTTGTGATTATGTAATTATTTTTTATTCAAATACTGGTTGTTGATGTAAGTTATGTAAATATTTTAAAGTTTTAAAGTGTGTTTGTATATGTGTATGTATATATATATGTATATATATATATATACATCATAATGAGATCCATTTTCACAATGTAGATTTTCATTAATTTAAATTTCTGATGCAATGATGATGGTGGTAACAATATTATTTTCTTTGAGTGATAAATATTTGCAAAATGTACTGTTAAGCTTCTGGGTTCTATTTTTACATGTTAATATAAAACAATGGACTTGGAAAGCTAGTTCCCTCTCCCTACCCTGTTTCTTTCAACACCCCCTCCAACCTTTAAACCATCAGTAAAAGTAAAACCTCAAATTGTATAGTAATCTTAATCTATTATTAAAAGGTCCTAGAAAGGAAGATTACAAGGTAGATTCAGGTTTTGAATCGGTTTTACCATTGGTTTAGCAGCGGGTGGGCAGGCAGATGCCTGCTCATAGTAGAACCTATTGCCATTTTTCACCATTGATAGAGTAGCCTTTCAGAGTCAATGAGCTCTGTCAATGTGAGCTTGTCAAGGCTACAACTTCATAGACCTGAGAGGCGGTTTGAGAGGTCAGCCCTTTTCAGGTTCGCTGTGATGCAAATGAACTTTAATGCTTAAACAACTATTGGAATTTTTATGTCTGCTCCTTGTTCTTTTTTCTTCACAAAGTCATTGACGAGACATTCAGTGCTTTTTAAATTGGAAGTTGCATTGTGCTAAAGACCTAGTACAGATTTACGGAGGGCTGAAAGCAGTTAGATCATGTTCTTTTCATGGTGCGATTAGAATCAAATCGATTTCCCTACAGCCTTCAGCATTCAGATGGCAATTTTAACAAAGCTTGGGGGCTAGACAAGGGACAAAAACGACTGAACTGAATGTTAATTACACTCTGCAGCCTTATTTTCTTTTGATTTGGGGCTGACTGGCAACTAAATTAACAAAAAGTGTGACCATAACTGCTGCCCTATTTTCATTTAAAAGGAGAGCTGCCTCTAAAAAGGCTATCTTTACAAAGAAACAAGTGAGGTCTGCTGATCATTGTTAACAAGGGCACTTTTTTTTTCTTTAAAATTCTTGCCAAAAAGACTGTTCAAAAAAAGTAATGTAATAAATTAGTCATTGGCGTATTATCACCCAGAAAGGTAGTTGATTTTCTGATTTTTATGGCCTAAGCTTGGAAAATTTAAGACAGTAGTGGTAATTCATTGGTAGCTATGAATTATAATTGGCACTTATGTGATTTTGGTATGTCTTTAGCATGTTCAGCATGCTAAAAGGTAATATTAAAACTAGATTGCAATAAATATTTAAATAACTATTAACCTTTTACTATGTAACATTATACTTCAAAATCAGCTTGATCCTAACAGGTTTTCACCTAGTTTATCCTTGTTTGACAGGCATTTCATATTTGATTATTACAAATATGAAACTTATTTACAGTTGTGCCATATTAATAGCAGTAGATGCTTTTTTCCTTCTTAAGAAAACTGCAGCTGCACCAAGTTGCAGTTGATCCTGTGGCAATACTATCACTTTTGCACCTGCAGCTGTGTCGGTCTCATCCTAACACCTGGCATCATGAATTATACTCTCTTTTATTCATCCTTCCAAACAAGAAACATTTCCTGCTGCATATATATTGTAAACAATCAAGTGAAGTAAATTTCTCAGTTGATTCTTTAAAGAGTACCATTGGATTAAGAATTTGGTTTGACTACCAGACATTACTTTTATGTTGGTTTGAACAAAATTTTGGCTTTGTTTGGAAACTATCTGGAATAATTTATATATATATATATATATATATATATATATATATATATATATTTTAAAGGTAGACATTATTTTAAAGTATGATGTTAAAATTAGTTTGAATTTTATAGTTCAGTGGGTTTTTGTCTTTATAAATGTTCAACTATTTCATTTTTAGATTTACCCTAAAGGGCTTTTGTATTTTGTTAGTTAATATTTAAATTATCCTTGTTTTAAAGTATTAAGGACCTTTGTTACTATTTAAATATTGCAAAAGTATTTTTGAAAGAACTAAGGACTTAAATATTTATCTTTGGCAGATAAATTTTTTTTAGACGTTGATACTTTAAAATCAGAGGCTACTAAATTAGAAACAGCTAAAAAATTCATATGCATATCAACCAAAATATATGTTTATTAAAAAAATACTGTTTCTGTTCAGGTTTCTATCTCATGCTGGAACATTGATAGTGGTATACACCATCCTATACTCAGTCACTGTCATGTACTTCTCCCCTTTTCACACAAAAAGCAGCTGCAAAACAAAGTTTTTCTGAAACCAGTCAAGAGTAAACTTTTTCCTCATTTGTCTTCCAGACACGAAGATCGATTGAGAAGTTATTAGAATGGGAAAACAATAGGTTATACCACAAGGTGAGTACCACAGGGAGCAGCTTCGTACTGTTGGGGTCTGAATTGCACAGTATGGAAACAGATGCTTTTGTTGAACTAAAAATATGAAAGGTGGACAAATGGGTTAGTCTGTGTGCTGCAATAAAATAGAGCTCATTTTTCTTCTTTTACTCTCCTACTTGTCTAGCTGTGCTTGCACTGGAGACTGAGCAAAAGGAAATGTGAAACGAATAACATGATGGAATATGTAAGTTAAAGGGCTGTTTTGTGAGTTTCTCTATTAAATGATCATTTATTTTGCTTCTGATCTTATTCTTTCCATGATTATTAATCAGCAAAGGTGTCAGGAGCTTAATCTCCTGAGTGCAAGGATTTTCTACGCTTCACAGATGCATGGGTTTCATGTGCAAGACTGATTTATAAAGTTATGAATGACTTGAAAACAAGGCTTCACTGTGTTCTGAAAAATAATAAATTAATTGCCAAGATAAAATAGCCTGAACATGTGTTGATGGAGTGTGAAATTTTAAATGCTGTATAAAGAATAACCACAACTTTGGTTACGCAGCAAGTCAGATATGGCTTTTTTATATAATTATATATATATATATATATATATATATATATATATATATATATATATATATATATATATATATATATATATATATATATATATATATATATATATATATATATATATATATATATATATATATATATATATATATATATATATATATATATATATATATATATATATATATATATATATATATATATATATATATATATATATATATATATATATATATATATATATATATATATATATATATATATATATATATATATATATATATATATATATATATATATATATATATATATATATATATATATATATATATATATATATATATATATATATATATATATATATATATATATATATATATATATATATATATATATATATATATATATATATATATATATATATATATATATATATATATATATATATATATATATATATATATATATATATATATATATATATATATATATATATATATATATATATATATATATATATATATATATATATATATATATATATATATATATATATATATATATATATATATATATATATATATATATATATATATATATATATATATATATATATATATATATATATATATATATATATATATATATATATATATATATATATATATATATATATATATATATATATATATATATATATATATATATATATATATATATATATATATATATATATATATATATATATATATATATATATATATATATATATATATATATATATATATATATATATATATATATATATATATATATATATATATATATATATATATATATATATATATATATATATATATATATATATATATATATATATATATATATATATATATATATATATATATATATATATATATATATATATATATATATATATATATATATATATATATATATATATATATATATATATATATATATATATATATATATATATATATATATATATATATATTTGTGCATATATTTTGTGGGGAGGCATAGATATTTAGGAGATTTAAGGGATTTTGTAAAAAATATTTGCTACATTTGTAAATCCAAACAAATAAGCTTAAAATGGAGGCATTAATTATTTTTGTGCATTTCTAAATTTACTTTGGAAAAGAAAACATCTGAGTTATACCTGAACTGGGAGTATAGCTCAGTAATAGAGCACTTACCTAAAATGCTCAAGGCCTTTGTTTGATCCCCATCACAAAAAAAAAAAAGTTATTTCCAATGCTGTAATTTTCAAGTAGGGCTATATGAAAAAATTTTAAATTTTTATGGCTTTCTTTTATTAACAAAAATTAAAATAATTTAGTAACCTTCTAAAACATTCTGAAATTTATGCTTTGTTTGGAAAATAGTTTAATTTACCTTGAATTTTTAGATAATTCAGCATTTCTAAAATGATTATATTATTTTTCACATAGAAAATAACCTAGAAGAGTAGTAAAAAAAAAAAAAAAAAAAAACTTTACAATTGCTAACAAAGAATGTGATTTTTCTAGATATTCCCAGAGCATGCATATTTTTGATAGCTAAAAGTACAAATAACATAGCTTCAAAAAGTCCCTAAGGGTAATTTTTAAAAATTAAAATAGCATATAATCCAGTAAGAAGAGAGTGCCTCATCTAAGGAATTCAAGCCTTTTTTGTCATGTAGCCTTCCTTCCCTCAGCTTTTCTATAACTTATGGAAATGTCATTTATTAGTTAAAGGAAAATAATTTTTCCTGATTGTATTTTGAATTTCAGAGATAATCTAGAAAAAATACCAACTTATACCAATTTTTCTTTATTCAGATACAATAGAGGGATATGATTTAGAAGAAACAAGCACCATGATGAAGGAAAAGAGTTTGTAGGATATGTTTTTAAAAAACTAATAATAATTTAATGTGATTCATTCACCTATAATCTGAGTTATTCAAAGCTGAGGCAGGAGGATCCCAGGTTTGAGGCCAGCTTGGGCAACTTAGGGAGACCCAGGAAAAGAAACCAGTAGAACTCAAAGGAGTACAAAGTTTCCTGGCTCAAATGGTTAACTTGTAAATGTGTTCAGATCTGGAGATCATATCAAGACACACACACACACACACACACATACACACACATACACACATACAATTTCTGAAAAAAATAAATTGAGATGCTCACCAAACTTGGAAATTGTTCAGATTAAAAGCCTTTTCAGTCAGCATCTAGTCCATACAAAGATGGAGCAAGGGAAAGAGTTAAATTAAAATTTAAGATGTCTTAAATTCAGATTAAAAATTACCGTCATCAACTTGTGTATTTTTGAATTATTGTGTTTTGCTTTGTTTTTTTCTTTTAGTTTCCTATTAAAAGTTCCTTTGGAACACATTTTAGTTTTTTTTTGGTAGCGCTGGGGATTGAACCCAGGGCCTTGTGCATATAAGGCAAGCACTCTACCAACTGAACTATATCCCCAGCCCCAAATTTTAATCGATTTTGCTAACCCAAGAAGAAAAGGTCTTTAAAAAATTAACGAGGTAGAAAGGACCAATATCCTTTATCTAGAGATCAAATGTTTATGTGTGGTAAAATGAGAGCAACTAGAACTTAGAGAAGACACATAGAATTGGGTTGAAAAAAGGCAAGAATCCTGAAGGAAAATATTGGGTCAACTATAGTCACATAATACAATAGAAAGGACAAGGCTTTGGAGTTAAAACAGACTTTTTGTTCAAATAGTTACTCCACAGTGTGTAATGTTACAACTTGTAAGATTATCAATTTTCTCATCTGTAAACAGCAGTGATAATACCTCATAAATTGTTGGAATTAAATAGACCTATAACGCTTTACTGCAGTTCTCAGTCTTATTCATTCATATGTGCATGCAAATGTGTGCCTTTCTCCATTGTGTCAGGGGCACTGTCTGTATCACCCACCTCCACGTACCTTCTCAGACTTTGATTATTTTACTTACTTGCCTGCTTCTTCATAGAACTGAATTTCAGAAAAATTCTCAATGATTACATTCTGTGGTGTCAAATAAATGTCTCCTTTAAGAAAAGTTGTAGGTTTGATATGTGAGTGGATTTAAAAAAAAAAATTTAAGTGATAAAAGTGAAGTTTTTAAGATAAAAATCTGTTTGAATCCTTTTAAAACTTTCTCTTCTTCTTTTACAGGTCATCCTCATAGAATTTTTACCAAAGACACCGATTTTTCGACCAGATTAGCATTTACTTTATTTATAGAGACTTTCCAAGTATGTTGTCTTTCCAATGGTGCCTTGCTTGGTGCTCTCCTGGTGGTGACATAACATTGGTTCTACAGAATTGTGTGGTGTTTTTTTTGTTGTTGTTGTTGTTTGTTTTCGTTTTTGTTGTTTTTTTTAAATAACCGCATGTTCTGTGTGTGCATATTTGTCAAACTTTGCAAGTTATTTCATACAGATGTTTAATACTTAAGTTATTGTGCTTTATTCTGTTATGTATTCTGATTTTCAAGGATTACTTTTTTGTATTCTCAAAAAAATACATTTGAACTTAGCATACAAAGTGGCCAGCCTTTTTTATTTTATCACCAAGGTACACACAATCCTTTATTTATAAATTCCTTAACATAGAAAAACACCTCTGTAAGGCTCTACTTATCTATTCTAGCAAGCACACTCTTTGTATTATTTTTTTCTTCCTTTTAAAATTTAACATAGAAATCACTTTAAAATAATAAGTTTTCTTTAATAGCCTTTGGAACATCATAATATACCCTTTGTCATATAATTCCTAAATGTTCTTTTTACCATTGATCTGATCTATCTATCTGTTAACATTATGAAGACCTATCAAAAAGTTTTGAAAATATTTCTGTCTTCAAAGGTAGTAAGACAGAATTAAATTATTTTTATTAGGATAGGCAAATAAATGAATGGTATGCATGCATCTAATGGTTACTAGAGCTCAGGATCACAAAATATAGTAGCATCACAATCTGCATATATTTTTGATCAAGATGATATTAATAATGGCCTTACTTGGGTTATTTTTATTGTTCATCATATCTTATATACAAAATTATGGCAGTACTCATTTTAAAAATTTCTAAGATAAAATATTCCTCCCAATCTAAGGTAGTTGTAGAAGATATATGTTTCTGAAGAGTTTCAAAAAGAAAGCAAAAGTTCTAGATTAAAAGTAAGCTCTTGTTTAATACCCCATTGGTATTTAGAACAGGTTATTACTAAGAAATGGAGGACATATTTAGTACTGTTTTTATCTGTGCATTCACTTTCAGTCAATTATGTGTACTTTTTTTGATTGAGAGTGACTATGACATGAATCATATTAGTTTATTATTTTTAATATATACATACATGCATACATACTTTTTTTTGGTGTCTTTTTGATTATAGAAAACCTCCATGCACTTAAAAACTTTTTAGATCTCTAAATGGCCTATGTGTAAATTTTTGTTTTTATAAGCCTGAAGGTATACAAGTTTTAATGTGTGTCAAGAGTTTGTTCCATACAACTGTGGTATCGAGCAATAATGTGAATAACTTTTGAAATTATATAAACTATGCTTAATAATTTGTATTAGGAATTGGTACCACTATACAATACCTTTTTTCCTTGTATTAAATCTTTAAAATACTGGTTTCATTAATTTATATACCTGTATTTTTTTAAAAAAGTATTTCTTTGTACTTCTCCAAAGTACTGTACTTCTACATAAATTCGAATAGTTAAACTCCAGTATCTTACATCCTATATACTATATTGGACATTAGGAATTATCTTAAAAGCTAGAATTAATTTTTTTTTTTTTTTTTTTTTGGTCAGAGAATGATCTGTTTCCATTGTCCCACAAACAATTTAACAACTTAAATTTATAGAACACATTTCCTGTGAAGAGCTCAAAGTACAAAGAATTCAAATACTTCCACTTTTATTTAACTTGTGTCTGAAGTATGTCCTGCCACTTTAAAGTAGTGCAATTAAAAGTAATGCTATTCAAAAACTCCAGTATTTGTCTGGTTTCGGTGTGGAAAATACTGTATCTCCATATAATACTAAATCTGCCTCAGGATTCAGAAAGAGCAGAAAAATGTAATGACTGTGTTTACTATGCACCACAGAGTTCCCTGTTTAAAATTGTGTAAATCCATATAATGCTGTAGTGATCAGCTTTATAAAAAGAACTTACTTATTTAGAAATATTTTCCCTTCCCATTATTAGTCTTCTGTCAATAGTAATTTTTCAAAATTATATTCCTGTAAGAATATTTTAATATGATAATTTTCATAGTTGATGATGTTAAGTATAGAATTTCAAAAAGCTTTTCCAATTTTATTGAAAGATAAGTCAATTGTTGTAAAGATTCCCTGGAAATATGCACTTACACTTACAATGTGTGTGTAGAAAAGAACCGTGAATGTTTAATATGTTGCATTACCATGAGCCAGTTTGAGCTGTAAAAATTTCATGCTTGGATTTTCATAAGGATTCTCCAGTATATTATTTTGAATCATGAATTTAAGTGCCCATGTTACTATAAATTAGAAATATCAGAGATGCCCATGTTATATAAATACTAGTCCAAGAATATATTTAAAATGGCAATTTATTTTTTCTTCAGCTCCTGTTCTGATTTAAAGTTTGTGAGACATGAATCAAAGGTACTTTCTAAACTGGCCAGGAAAAGATATTGGCAGAAAATCCAATGTAAAGATTTTATATAGGTTAAGTGAATACTTAGGGTCTTTTAAAATACATCACTGGCATTTTATAGGCAGTTGCTATTCCTGTATAGAAACATTTTTTTTTCAAACAATGTACTTTGCAAACCCTGTTGTATTTTAGTACGTGACTTTGGATATCTAGGTTAAAATAGACACTTCAAAGCCTAATGAGTACAGTAAAACCTATGTGACACTTTCAGCTTCTGATGTGCACTTTCAACCTCTGAGGTGGGTGGATGGATAAGGAGTCACCTATCTAAAATCATCATCAGATGCTTTATTAAGACTCTTTAATGACCAGATTTCAATCATTTAAAATATAAACATGTAATTTGAGCCTAAAATCCACAAAATGCATTTAATAAAACCTTAAATAATCATAAACAATTATTTCTTTTTCTTATTAGGAAAACTAGTTTTGTAATTGAATAGTTTCAAATCAGGAAGAGCCAGCCACACCTTTCCCCATGATTGTGTTTTCAGTGATATTTATAGAGAACTTCTATATTAGTAGACATAGGCCAGCCATATAAGATTTTGATAATCTTCCATTTCAGTCACTGGTTGCAAAATTATTTTAAGTAGCAATATGTACAGTTGGACCTACAAATGCATGAGTTCAGACCCTACTACCTTTATATAACGTTATGTATGTATTCAGACTGTTTGAAATTTCATGGTATTTGGCCTCAAAATTATACCCTTTAGCTGCATGCCTGATGTTTCATTGTGAATATTTGCTTTGGCTTGCTCTCGGTCAGTAGTACTAAATCAAAAATTACAACATGTTTGAAACTGTCTTTGACCAAACTCCAGCATCTAGTCCTGGACCCTCTTTTCTTCTGTCCTTCTGAAGCACCTGTACATCGCTCAGAATTAACCTTTTTATATTTCTTATCCAAAGCTCCCAGCGAGCGTGTTATTTCTTCTGCATTCTTAGCTAGGTGTTTAGAAGACCAATTAAAGTGAGTCACATTAAGTGATGAATGGCTAACACCCTCAATTCTGCAGAAGTGATACTTGAATTTTTTAAAAAGGGAGTTTCTTAATTGGTGCAGTTGGTGTTTTTCTTAATAGATCATGTCCAGACTTGAGAGAGAGAGAAAGGGAGAGAGATATTTGGCGGGGGGGTGGATAGGATATAGGATGAACCAGAGACCCTTTCTCAAACCAATTTTTGAAGGAAGTGATTTATGTCTAGTTTTGCTTAGGAAAGGATAGGCCAATCCTAAACCAAACCATTAATCATCCCACAGTAGTTTGTGTTTAAATATTTAACCCTTTTAAAGGTGAAAACTTTTTTTTATTGGTATAGCCAACTTCATATTGTTTTAAGAACATACTTTTTTTTTAATGTAAGTTGAGATTTGAAGTATGTCTTTAAATCTTGAGTTACCTTGTTCTGCACATTTACAAAGATTTTTAGATAGCAATTTAGGAAAAGCCTTAATATTGTATATATTATTAATCATAGTTCTGAGTATTTCATTCTATAATAGGAATAAGTATCTCCCCCAAGATGACAAATTGAAGCAATACTCACCTTAATATTGAAAATAAAATCAGGATGCTGATCCTGATCTTGCTTTCATTTATGATGTTCTACAAGATCATCAAATTACTTGGTCTCTTTGCTTTTATTTTCATTTCCAAAAGCAAGAAGATGCTGTGACTACCTCATTGTGCTTTCTTTCTTACTCACTTACTTTCTCTCTTTCTTCCTTCCTTCCTCCCTTTCTTTCCTTCTTTCTTTGTATGGTGAATCAGACCCATGGCCTCATGCATGTTAGGCAAGCATTATACTGCTGAGCCATACCCCAAGCCTCATGCTGTTATCTTGTTTTGAAATAGTAGTTTCAATAATTCCTGTTACTTATTAAAACCTATATAAAAGTAAATACCTATTTAATAGTGATGATTGGTTAACTTTTTTTGACTCACTCAATTTTTGCATCATTTAAAATGAAAGTGGCTGGGTACTTCCTATGTGTACTTATTTATGTTTACAAATCAGGAAAACATTAAATATAATACTTGAAAAAATTATTTTCTAATGAGACACTTAAAATGTATTTTAAGGTTCTTAAAATCACCCCCCCCCCTTTTTTCCCTTAACATTTGCTTTCATAAACATGGTACTCTTCAGACTAGATTGGTTTTTTTTTCCCTCTTTATGAAAAATATTAAATTGCTTTTCTAGTTCTTGGTCTCAGAAATATTTCAATGAATTAAGCACACAGGGCACTCTTAATTTTGCAACTAAGCTATTTATTGCTTTGTTGTTGCTTTTTAAAGAAACATATAGTATCAGTCAGCCTTCAAGAGGAGATAAGTAATAAATCAGCATTTTGTCTACTCATATTGAGAGGCAACACATATCTCCTATCATATCTTCTACTGAGTCTTGATTTAGTAAAACTAGTTCCAGTTCTTTCTCTTGATGTAAGTACTATGTATGTTTATAGTCTAGAAGGAAAGAATCTTTTACTCCCCCAAGAAACCTATTGCGCTAAATCAAAGATCTTCTTTAGTAACAATTTATTTATTTAATTAAAACGATCCTATTACATTGCTACAAAGTCCTCATAAACAGGAATTTGTCTTCCCTCAAGTTATCAAGGCCATTTTAAATTGTATTTCTTAGCTTTTGTTGAAGCTGTTAGAGTTGTGCTCTCTTAGATGAGTGGAGTATTGAGAAGCTTAGCATTTGTGGCAGTAGAAGCAAGGTATACACAATTAGAAGGCAAGATGTTAACATCTACTGGCTAAGAGAAATAACTGCATTGTTATCCTGCACTGGTTTGCAAAGGTGAAAGTTATACAATGGTCAGGCATTACACATAATTTTTATGCTTTTTAAAATACATTTAACATATCCATGATTACATTGGATATTATTATTTTTTAAATGAAAAATACTGTTCTAAGTAGTTTTCTCCTATTATCATGTCCTTCAATAAGAGGCTGCCTTAAAACAAAAGAAGTGTATTTCTATTTATCTTTTATGATTTAAATGTGACAAGTTTTAGAAAAACCTGCTGAATAAAAGAATATAGGAATTTGTTCCTGTGTACTTAAATGAGCATGGAGTAGTTTTCAAATAAGCAGAAATTTCTGATGGGTCATCAATTATGTAGAACCAAGGGTATTCCTTTTAGCTGTGCCTTAGGTAATTATAATAACATTCAGGTTAAGTCCAGTAACATTTTAAAAAGTGAAAATAACATTGGTAAAATAAAAGATTGAATTATTATTATTATTATTATTATTATTATTATTATTATTATTATTATTATTAGAGTGGATGTAGCTTAGCAGTAGAGTGCTTGCTTAGCAGCAGAGTGCTTGCCTAGCATGTGTGAGTTCTATGGCTGGTACTGCAAAAGCAAAAACAACGAAAGAATAGGAAAAAAAGAACCTCAAAATTCTTATTTTAGTTATCCCTCAATTTTAAAATGAAGGCAGCTTTTAAGTAGTATTATCAGTGATCCTGTTTAGGTTTTTAATCTTTCAGGTAAAGGCAGAAATAATTCTAATAACAACTCTTGTAAATGCACATATTTAGCAGAATTTACTAAAGCTTTTATGTTGCATTATATCCAGTGACTTGTCACAGAAGTTTTTTCATTTTGACTCAGATTCCAGTGTAAACCTTTATAAAATAGTTCCATATACATATGTAACATATACACATTGAGATATAATTTTATGGTAGAGTAACTATGACTCAGTTCATTAAGACATCTCTACAGTAGACACTGAAGATGTTTTTACTTCCCTTACCTGAATTATTTTAGTTAAAATACAAATGACAATTGGTTATGCATGAAACATTTAAAAACTCAGAGGGAAATTTTATTTATTTTTGCATTTCTATTCTTTTATTCACATTTTTTCATTTTAACATAAATGTAAGTATTTTTAGAAGTATATTGTTTCTTTTTTTTTTCCACAAGTGGAGACTCAAGCAAATATGCCATTACTACTTGCAGTAGTTACTGTCTTAGAATCCATCAGAGAAAGTGTAAGATAGCCCAACCCTTTGTACCTATAGTCTTATACATTGTTAGATACCCATTCAATTTTCTTTGTATTGTGTGTGAGATGAATATTTCTTGAGACTTTTTTGTTTGCTGTACTAAAGAAATCAACCAAGGAAAAAAAACTCAAAAAACAAAACAAACAAAAAACACCCTGTAACTCATGTGAAGCATGCAGGGTGTTGTAATTTCAGTTTGCAAAGCGGTGTGATACAATGTTGCTGAGCCAAAAGCACACGATAGATTTAATGTAGCCAATTGTGTACTTTTGAAAAAAAGAGTAACTGTTCCCTGTGAGTTAATTTTGGATTTTTTCAAAATCTCTCTTTTAGGCTTTGTGCTGGATTCTTCCAGACAAATGCGTATTCCATGTGGGCCACTGTTCTGCTAAATGCTCTCAGTTCTCCTTTTGCAATCAAGATTATGTTGCTAAGGAGATTTTGCTTTTATTGGTGCCATTGATTTGTGTTAATACGTTTTGAATACCTCTTGGTATTCTTCTGTAGACAAGGCCAAAAGAAAAACTTCCCCGAGTTTCCCAATTTACATTACAAATGGAGCGGTGGTGTAATGAAGCCGATATAAAGTGGGCAGTTGAAAAGGAACTAAAGAAGGGCACTCAAGTGAGAAATGAAGAAATGTGCCGAGTGCAGTCTGCTGGGCTGCCCTCAGTCCAGCTGCAGGAACTGGCTCTGGCCAGAGGTAGAGTGAGCGAGCACCTCCCTTTGCAAAGACCACCCACTTTTGAAGCCAGGGCTGGCACATGGATTACCTCACTGACTAATATAGGGAGGGCCATTTAAAAAGTGAGACATTCTTCTGAGGAGGCAAGAGGTGGCTCTCCTCTTTTGAGTCCTTTTTAGAACATGACTTAGGACAGTCTTCCTAAACATTATGACCTTAAGTTTTTTTTGTAAAGATGTCCTATAGATGAACCAGTTCTGGTCCTGAAGACTAGCATATTTCAAATCTTCATACGTGTTCCTAGGTGAGAAGAATGTTAAATAGAACAAATTGATTTTAGTTATATGCTCATTTTTTTTATCACGTTCTGGACGACAAAGACTCCTCTTACTATAAAACCCAAATAATCTGTGAGTAGGAGAGACCAACTCAAGTGTCTTCACCCAGTACAGTAAATGAAGTGGCTAAAGACTCCTGTGCCATACTCCTTTAGTGGCTTACATTGTTCAAACTGCATAGTGTGAACATGATTTTTAAAATCAAAGGACAGCCAGGCACTGTGGTCCCACTGACTCAGGAGGACCAAAAGTTCGAGGTCAACTTCAGCAACTTAGTGAAGCCCTATCTCAAATTTTTAAAAAGGGGTTGGGAATATAGCTCAGTGATAGAGCACCCTGGGTTCAGTCTCCAGTAACACACACACACAAATCAAAGCACAAATATTATATCTGTATAACTTGAAGACATTGTAGATATTTTAAATTGTTTGGAAATGTCAAAAATAATATAGAAACCATGAAAAAAATGTTAAAGAAGTCTGAAGGAATTAAAAATTTATCATGAAGGATCTCATTTGTTACCTGTTATTTGGAGATTAAAACATGACTGCTTATATTAAAACAAATTACTTTAGCAAAACAAAAGTATAAACTCTAAGTTCTTTAATATCAAATGATCCGGGCAAGATGAATAAATTAGAGACATTCTTCTATCACTGGAAAACATGAAATATACTTAAAAACTGAAAAAGAAAATTCTTAATTCCCATAGATTTTTTTTTCTCCAAAAGATGCTGTCAGCCACTGTGCTTCAAATGGATAAAATCACAATTTCCAGATCAAATGTGACAATGTTTGTCTTTTATCACAAAATCTTGATTTATCCTTGTTATTTCTCCTGTGATATTTTTGAAGTTTTTAAAATTAAGGAATTCCATAAATAGTTGGAACTGGAGAACATCATGCTAAGTGCAGTAAGCCAGACTCAAAGTCAAGGCTCAAATGTTTTCTGTCATATGTGAAAGCTGAAGAGAAAAAAGGAATTGGGGAATAAAGTTGACCGAATTATGCTCTGTGCATGTATGAATATATCACAATGCATTCCATTTTACATATTACTATAATAACACCAATTAAAAATAAATAGAAGGAAGAACCAATATAGTGGAGGAAGTGGATCGTACTGGGGATTGAAATGAAGAAAACTATGTTATGTGCATTTATAAATATGTCAAGATAAACCCCCTTATTATGTATAACTACAATGCACACACAAAAAAGTAACTCCAGCCTAAAGACTGAATTTTGGAAATGTAGAGAAAAAATTATATTTTCAGCCTTGTAATTCTGGCTTTATTTGTCAAGCTTTCTATATTAGTGGTACCACTCTTTTAGATAATATTAAAGTTAATAATGATAAGAATTAAAAAACAGCTAAGAATTATGTATAAAATTGTAAATAAAGACATTATTTTGTATATATTAATAGCTTTTTCTAAAAGTTAGAATTAATGAATGTATTGAACTGACTTTTAAATTACCTTAAGGTTTAACATTCTTACATTGGGAAAGCCTGACCTGCAGAGGTAGGTATACCTGCTCATGTACATGAAACATGAGCAGTGTGATTTTATTCTAATTGTCACACATGTAACAAAAACTCATTAAATTATTTTCCAAAAATATGTAGAATTTACCAGAGGCATTCTACAATTTATGGGCTCTGCAAAGCAGCTTTTTAGTCTTATGGTAGTAACATACCTAATGCCTAATGGATGGTATTTTAAAATATTTATTTATTAATTTATTTTACAGTGCTGGGAATAAAACCCAGAACTTTACACGTTCTAATCCAGGGCTCTACCACTGTGCTACACCTCCAGCCTTGCTGGATGGTAATCTTGTAGTAGAATGTAAGAATAAGAAATCAGCCACTCTGCCTTGATTGACCAATTTTTTTTTTTCTATTTAATGTGTGTTAGCTTTGTTTCACTACAACAAATGCCTGGGATAACTAAGAAAAGTTTTATTTTACAGTTTTGGAGGTTTCACTCCATGATTAGTTTCAGCCGTGTTGCTTTGGACCTGTGACAAAAAAGTACATCATGGCAGGATGCATATGATGGAGTAAAACTGCCCACCTCAGGGTTGAAACATGGAGAAAAAAAGAGAAGAGACCAGGGTTCCACACTCCCTTTGAGGGCACACCTACAAATGACCTAACTTCTTCCAACTAGGCCCCACCTCTTAAATGCTCCACCACCTGCCAGCAGCACCACTATGAAGAAAAATCCTTTAACATACAGGGACATTCAATATCCAACCTACAGCATACTACTTAGAGCAAAGATGAATTAGGTCATCCATAAGTAAAAGCACTACATAGTTAAACCATCAACAATTAGACTGTGCCAGGAAAGAGAACTTCAGAGAAATTATGTGTGGGAGTGCATTCTTTTTCTTTCAGCACCAGTTATTCACTTAGCCATAGACCCCCATTCATTAAAAAAAAAAAAAAAAAAAAAGTGGAATCTCAGCTGGAAGAAATCCCAGATGTGTTGAGCAGGGATGTGCCATGAGCACCAAATGGACTACAAAAGAAGGAAAGGGAGAAAGGGAAAAGAAGAAAAAGAAGAAATGAGAGAAGAATGGAAAGAATGAAAAAGGAGGGAAGGAAGGAAAAAAGGAGGAGCAATAAGAAGGAAAGGAAGGGAGAAAAACACATTGATAACCACTACCACCATTAGAATTTGGGAGAGGAGAATATGTATATTATGAATACTACTCATTATAATTAAATAACTTATCTTTCCATTCTAACTTAATTGGGGGGTGGGGTTGGTACTGGGGATCAAATCCAGGGACTCATGCAGGCTAGGCAAGTGCTCTACTATTGAGCTACATCCCCAGCCCTCCATTTGAACACAATTTTATGAGGGCATTAGACCTAGGAATTTTGTCACTTGCCTAAAATCACAGAGACAGTGCAGAACAAAAACTCCAGGCATATGACCTTACGCATGTCACAAACATGGGTCTTCCTGCAGTAAATATGATACACAGAATCTTCCTCTTTTCCAAAGGTAGTGATAAAAATCATAGAAGCGAGTACTTGAAATCCACATGAAAAAGCCTTGTCACAATTGATTTTTGACTCAGCATTGCTTGTACCCAGAGCACCCAAAGGCACATTGTGGGCTCCACCCCTTAAAACATAGTTTGTCTTCTCTGACATAATGTTAGTTCTCTCTACTGCCCCCAATCTGAGAACTGTGACTTAGACAATTATTTATTACTCATCGTGTGAAAACATTTAGAAGGGCTGGCAGCCTACCAGACCCAGAGTTAAACACTACAGCTTGACTAGACTGCTGGGTAGCCAACTTTACATCAGATTAAACACATTCTTTTCATGATGAATAGCTTGGAACCCAGAAACTTGATTTCATTACAAGAAAAGCAAGAGGTGTGTTGTTTTTTCTAAATTAAAATTATTTTATGTTTTACTACCCCCATACTAATTACGGTTATCAAATGCATTTTCTTTGGTGGTGGTGACATGGAAGGGAAAGGACAATGAGGGACTTTGGGTACTAATACAAAATTTTAGAAAAGCCTCCTATAAGATCTGACACAATGCAACCAAAGGATAAACATTCATTGAATTTTATGCTAAAAAATTTACATTTCACTAACATTTTGAATTTAAAAGAGCACTATAAATACTGATTTGTGGGGGGGGGTGGGGTGGGGTGGGGTGGGGGGGGGGGTGTTCTTATTGAATTTTCCAAACAAGTGAATAATGTAGTGATAATTATATCCTGTATCTCTTCAGTATTGACTCCCCTTTTAAAGTGTAAACTAACTGTAGTGTGTCATAACATTAACTCCAATGAAACCTACTGTATGTACAAATCTATGCACTTAAGCTCCATGTAGTATACCTTATATAATAAGGGCTGAAAGATAATGAAGGGTACTTTGGGCTCATTGCTCATCTGTGTAGTAAAACAGCTCTCCACAGACTTGCAATTCTTGTTTTCCATCCATGTGGATAAAAAGTAACCTCTTGAAAAAAACCAGCAATATAAAAACATAATATTTGATGTTAACATTCACTAGATGTCAGGATAGAATTATTCAATCCTACTTTGCCATTCTCCCAAACATTATTTGGGGGGAAATTCTGTAAAGTTATATCAGAATTTGGAAGTGTGATTGAAGGAAATAGTGACTGACTAAAATAATGAACTGAAATGTTGGCACGAAGGACGAGAGCTCAAGGGAGCTGGCTGTCTAGCAGGCTGCCAGTTAGGGTAATTGACAAGCAGGTGCCTGAAAAATGACAGGAAAGACCCTACTTTTAGTTATTGTCTTCATTAATAATGACATCATAGCTTTTGGCCATAAGTAGTAAAATATTTTCTGAGTGTAAAATTGTGTGTCATATAAACATGAAATGTGGTAACCAATAGTGTAAGTTATAATATCTAAAATTGTTTTTACTGACCAAATGCTTTTTGGCCAGAATCTCCCATTTAAGAACTTCTTGTTGTGCAGTTTGAAATTTTACCATTTTAAAAACAACTTAAGATATAAAAATGTAAAATATTCTTTAAAATTACAGTTTTAAATACTTTCATGAATGTTCTTTATTTTTTATTTTGAATGTTTGGAGACTCTCAGAAACATCATTTTGGAATTCTCTTCCTGAAGAAGGAGCCATCAGTGAAGAATTTAGCATTTTGATGTCTAGGATTACTGAAGTCTGACATTTATGCCCCACCCCTATTCCCTGATATGGGGGCTTGACCCCAGGGGTGCTCTTCCACTGAGCTACATCCCCAGCCCAGATTGCTGGGGTTATAGACATGTGCCACTGTGCCTGGATTATTATTAATATTTTAGTGCCACTTTAAGCATGTTTTCTTTGTTACCAATTTTAATACTTTTTAAATAGTTGATTAGCTAATCACTTTTCCTGAAACAATAAAGGAATACAGTTCACAGCTCAGTTTTAAAAACCTACCCCTTAGGGCTGGGGTTGTGGCTCAGCAGCAAAGCGCTCTCCTAGCACATGCGCGACCCGGGTTCAACCTCAGCACCACGTAAGAATAAAGGCATTGTATACAACTAAAACAAATAAATAAATATTTTTAAAAAATAAAAAATAAATAAAAACCTACCCTTAATTGGAGTGTTTACATTGACAAGTTGCCTGTTCATTATTTCAAACATAGTCATAACTATTTGACTTTATTTCTGTCATTCCCAACAACTACATTTTTAGGTTTAAAGAGTTTTTATTGATTTTTTAAAAATCAATTCCTAATTCAAAAAGTACAGAAAAGAGTAGAATCTGGTTTCCATTCTCTTTGGTTTGTTTCCTCTAAGTAATCATTCCATTGTGAATTGTTTTGTTGTTATTGATATTCATTTCCCTTCTGTTTTCAAGAAGGCTGTTATTAAATTGTATTCCTGAATCAAGTATAGCCAGTAGTCTGGAACAGCAAACAAAGACTATGAAAAACTATAGATGATAGATAGTTTATCAAGAGATGATAGATACTATATACCCTAAAGACCTGTTGAATGTCTGTTCTTAGGTGAGTAAAAAGAAACCCAGTTATTTATATTTTAATCCACAGTAGGTTTTAGGAAAATAATCTGAAAATTAATAGTCCACAATCATGGCTAATGCACCATTTATTAAATAAATGATGAACATAGATTTCTTGAATCATTGCTAGAAGTATGTTACTAATGAAATTGGAGACACTTGAATTGTCCTAGTGGAGTCATCCTTCAGGTTGATTTGGTGAGGGAATCACAGGACATGGAAGGACTACAAAGAAGCAGAACATTTTGCATTGGGAGGAGGGAAAGTCACCTGACAATAGGATGTCGTCGCTTTGCACTGCCTGCAATGCCAGTTCCACACCCCTATTTTTCAAGGCTAAGGGGGCGTGCTCAGCTCCTGTTCAGGGCCGGGACCCTACAGTCACCAGCTGAAACTTATACACAGGTGGGAAGGCAGTGGTGCAAAAATGTGTTAAAAATGAAGGGGGGGGGCTGGGATTGTGGCTCAACGGTAGAGCGCTTGCCTAGCACGTGTGTGGCCCGGGTTCGATCCTCAGCACCATGTAAAAATAAACGCATTGTGTACAACTAAAGCAAATAAATAAACATTTTTAAAAAAATGAAGGGGTTCTGCATGAGAAAAAATAGGGACAGATGATCTGGGACATAATAATTATCTATCAAATTAACGAATCATGAGGAAGCTTTAAGAGATTATGGCCAATAAAGGGAGAAGAGACGTGTCATGCTGAAACTTCAATTCTACCTTAAGGATGTTGAACAAAACTCACTGTTTAGCAATAAAACCAAATAACAAGTAAGATGGAAGGAATAGAGGTGTAGAAAAACGGCTTTTCTCTTTGTTAAAATGAAAGACTAGCCTACTAACGATTCTAGATAATCATCTGGAGCATCATCAGGAATCTTTTTTGGGGGGTGTTAAACCTGGAATCTGATTCTGGCTGTGCCATCTTCCAGCTGTGTGAACTTGGAAATGTTACTGAAGAGCTAACAGTGAGTTCTTTAAGAAATTGCCGTGTGGGCTGTAAAGGTTAAATTAGGCTAACATTGGAGTTTACCGTCAAGGTCAGTATGAGCTTTATTAATGATCAGGTCCGCTCACATGCTCAACATCCTTAAGGTTAGAATTGAAGTTTCAGCATGACACATAGAGGCCTCTATTTCCTCATTTGTAAAATGGATTTTTAAATAGCATCTGTTTCAAGAAATAGCTATAAGAATTAAACATTACAATGTGTATGTTCTACGGGCAACAGCACCCAACCCCAGGAGCACACAGGAATTGAACAAAGTTGGGTTTATCATTTGTTGAAATTAGAGCACATGCCCTGGGGAATCATGGGTGCTGAAAAGGTCTGACTGTAGGATTTGATCTTATGTTGAGTGGTTTGGGAAGGACTCAGGGAAGCTAGAGTTTGCACTGGATTTAGATTTTCTCAGGAATGGGGTAATTTTACGATTGGGTTTCTTAATGGATCATATTTAGGCAGTGGGAGAAATGAACCCAAGATAAAGCTGTGATTGGTCAGAGCAGCAGTCACTCCTGTTAGGTGCTAAAAGGGAATAATGTTTGGCTTGTAGTGCTTTGCACTGTGACTTTGTTTTTTGTCTGTACTTAGACAAGATATGAAGAAGCCTTTTCTGTTTGTCTCATTTCATCAAGGTCACAGATTGACCTTGAGTGGGAAATTAAATTTATGTTCAATAGGAGAATTCCAAGGCTCAGCCCATAGATAACAAGCCAGCTCCTAGGTTCCAGGGCTGCTCATCTCCTCTAATCACTTGGCACCATGCCTAGCATAAAGTTAAGCCTAAGAACTGTTTCCAAAGTAACTGTGATCTCGAGCCCAATTCCCGAGTGCATTCCGACTCTAGCATAATGGCCCGTTTGGTCTAGTTTTTAGATTAACATAGCAGTGTTGCTTCCATTTTATTGGTCAATACTTCTTTCTTTTCTGTATAAATATATTTGTCTTATGTTTTAGATTTTGACTTTGAGTTAGTATTTTTTAATGTTTGAAAAAGAGAAGTCAGAATGTTAAACTTCTAACAACACATTGTTGGAACATTTTTACAAAAGTTTAAAGGACAGTTTTAATAAACTACTCATTCCCATGCCTCCATTTTATCTAAATATTGCACTGGTCAGCCTTCATAGTGTTTATCACAACTGAACTTAAATATTCATTAAGTGTAGTTATTTATAAAATGTCTATGTTCCCTGCTAGATCATGAAAGCAGGTCCCAGCCAGACTAGTTATTTTATGTTACCCCTCGCCCCCCTCCCCAAAGAAAAAGCGGAAAACAAAAAGGAATGACAAAAGAGAGTTGCCCTTTGGACTGGTTCTCCCAGTGAAAATTTGTTAGTTCTTCTCCCCTCATATTACAGCACCTCTCTTTTTTCTCTGATGTTTAAGACAAAAACCAGAGCTGTCATTTCCCCTCCATTTCCCATACTCCTCGCTCAACCTCAAAAATGCATTTTCAATACATTTGTTTCTCTCCATATTTGTTGCTTTCACTTTTGTCTAAGATCCTATGATCTTCTGTTGGCTTTCACCTGAATTACCATGATAGCCTCTGAACTGCTCTTCCAAATTCCTGCACAGTCTGGCCCTGGCCACCACCAGTGTTCCACCCACCCTAGTCAGGCTGCATTATCTTTTTTAGTTACTGAAAAAGGCAGAGCCAGTCCTCCCTCAGAGCCTTCTGTCCGGTGGTGTCCCAGTCTGGACTGATGAATGCCTCTCATGACATGAGTCTTAGCACAGATGTCCCCCACAGGTGCTAGGAAGTTGTTTCTCCCCACCCCGTCACGAGAACATCATCCTATTTAATTTTCTTCATTATACTTTCACCTTCTGGATTTATCTCCTTCCTATTTCCATCATTTGGCGTGTCTTCTGTTGGCGTAGCCGCTCCCTGGAATTGAAGGCCTACTCTGGTTGCTGTAATTCCCTAGACTACATTCCCAGGAGCACGAGCATTGCCTGACACATCAGAGGCACTCCAGAAATATTGATTGACTGAATCAACAAATAAATTTTGTAAGTATATTGTTTTAATATAAAACTGTTCTTGCCATTCATCTTTTTTTTTTTTTCCTTTTTTCCTTTACGAGATAGGATTTCACTGTATTTTCCCATAATGATCTCCAACTCCTGGAGTCTCCCTTCTCCTCCCCAAACCTGGTGATTCTTTCTTTCTTTCTTTATGTGTTGAGATGGAACCCAGGGCCTTGCACATGCTGAGCATGCACTCTACCCCTGAGCCATACCCTAGGCTCCTGCCATTCAACTTTGACCCTAGGAAAATGTGCCTTGTTTCTCCCCAGGCTCTATGTGTCCAGCACACATACTTCATTCCTTACCTCAGAACTCACTCCTGACTTTGAAAACCTTTGTACCTTCTTTCACCTATACCAGCCACTGCTAAAACAAAATAGTCTCCAAACCCTTTCTTATAAGGCTGGAGGGTACAGCTCAGGGTTAGAGTGCTTGCCTAAGGGTAGGCCCTGAGTTCTACTCCAGCACCACAAACAAATCAAACCCATTCAGAATAAAAGGAGGGTGAGAATATCTGAACAAACATCAAAGCTTATCAGTAAATTATCAATATAGGCAAAAATGGTAAATAGTGTCTTGTTTTAAAAATCTCTCCCCCCACACTTGAGCATTTGGCTTACCTTTGATTTAAGTAAACAAATATACTTGCCTGATGTGGTTGATAAAAGGCTAAATGGACTGGGTTCAGTGGCGCACGCCTGTAATCCCAGCACTTGGGAGGCTGAGGCAAGAGGATTGCAAGTTCAAAGCCAGCCTCAGCAATGGCAAGGCACTTAGCAACTCAGTGAGACCCTGTCTCTAATAAAATACAAAAAAGGGCTGGGGATGTGGCCCAGTGGTGAGTGCCCCTGAGTTCAATCTCTGGTACCAAAAAAGGATAAAAGGCTAAATGGCATTGTGTGATGTGAAGAGAGATAAGACAAAAGTTCAAGTCTACGTTGAAAATCTGTAAATCTGATAGATCATGATTTTAGACCACATACAGACTGTCCTATGAGGAAAAACACATGAAATCAAAGCAGCAGGAACATTTCTGCCCTTCTGCATTTGTCCAAAGTAGTTTAGAGGAGAGACGGAGGGTCCAGCACTTGTCTTCCCAACCACAGAAGAATCTTCAAATTCTGTAAGGTAGATTTAAAACAAAACAAAACAAACAAACAAACAAACAAAAAATCAAGTGAGTTTTTGAAAGTATGGAACTTAATCAGAATATTTTCTAATATAAAACCTGTGTGTGTGTCAAGTATAGCTGATGGAACATTTCTAAGTGGAAAATGGGGGCGGGGAACATGGCTCAGTGGTAGGAACATAGGCTCAAAGCCCTGGGTTCATCCCAGTACTGCTTCCCCTAAAAGGTTGGGGAACCAGAGACTGATTACTTACTCCTATTTACCTCTCTCTCTCTTGTTTTTTCCTTATTCAAAATTTGTTTTTAAATATGGAAAGTCTTCTGTATTCGAAGACAGTTAATCTTAGGAAACAAGTAACTCATGGGTCAAATGAAAGTTTAGCAGTTCATGACTTAAGGGTTTCTCTATCTGATCAGATACAACATTCATTTTTGCTGAAATTTTTACTGATCTTTGTTTTTCTTTTGGTTTTGGTACTGGGGATTGAATCCAGGGGTACTTTACCACTGAGCTACGTCCCTAGATCTTTTAAATTGTTTGTTTTTGAGACAAGGTCTTGCTAAGTTGCCCAGGCTGACCTCAAAGTTGCCATCCTCCTGCCTCAGTCCCCTCCCCGCTTTCCCCAGTCGCTGAGATTACAGTGGTGCATTACTGCTTCTTGCCTTAGAGAAGGAGAAAATGTTTAAGTCAATATTGTTGTAAGAAATATGTAGAACCAGAGCAGATTAGGACAACTGTAAAAAATTTGTCATTTGCATTTGGTCTGTCCACATGACTACTATCTGCAAACAAATGATGTTGAAAAGACTTGGAATTTGGGTATGTGTTTAAAACAATGTTTTTGCCAAATGGGATGGGAGTTAAAAAAGAAAGGTAACAAATATTAATAATTAGTCATGAGATTGTTTTTTGTGGCACTGGGGATCAAACCTGGGGCCTTGAGCATGCTAGGCAAGCGCTCTACCACCAAGCCATATTCCCAGCCCTTGTCATGAGATTTTGATTAGAACAAAATTGCTTTTTTCTTTAAACAATGATGAAAGATAAAATAAGCCCATTTTCTTCTTTTTAAAATTATTTGCCCATTATTGTTGAATTGGAATATACCAAAAGCAAATTAAAGGTAATTCTGAGTGTCATTATTCCTTACCATTTTAGTTAAAGCAGAGTGAAATTATCACGATGCTGTAGACCATGTCCTACTTGCTAAACATTAACTATAAATAGTCAAAGCTGCTTTGCCTGTGGCCTGGGCTTTAACCATCTTTTCCAAAAGCAACTGCACAGTATTATTAGTAAAGCTAATTTTATAAGCCCTGGTGCTTATTTTTGTATTCATTTCAGTAAACCTAACCCTGGGTCCCCTGACACTGCCACTGTCAACCAACCCACATTATTTACTGACTGCCTTCAGTGTTCTCTGCTATGTGCCTTGTCCAGTGGTTACTCACTAGCAGAGACACCAAAAAATGGAGGTCAACGTCCTCTTCTCTGCATGACTATTTGGCACTCCGCTAAGGACTGGAGGGAGTTAAATAAAGTTAACTGTACCTAAGAGGGAAGGCTCAGAGAGTAGGGCTTAGCACCACAGAGACTTCCAGCAGTCTCACCTTCTGTTTGAATTTTATTTTACTTTATTTATTTGTTACTATTTACTTATTTATTACTGTTTACTTTATTTATTTATTTGGTACTGGCGATTGAATTTAGGAGCACTTTACTACCGAGTTACATTTCCAGTCCTTTTTTATTTTTGAGACAGAGTTTCACCAAATTGCAGAGGGTCTTGCTAAAGTTGCAGAGGCTGGCCTTGAACCTGCTATCCTCCTGCCTCAGCCTCTGGAGTCACTGGGATTTATAGGTTTGTGCCACCACGCAGAAGCTGATGTGGTGCTTACCTATTGCCTATAGTTACTCGAGGCTGAGGCAGGAGGAGCAAGATTACATTAGTGAGACCCCATTTAAAAAATAAAAGCAAACACAAACTCCAGTAAGTATTTTAGCCTTTCCACGAAGGAATAATGAATGCACCCTCAAAGATAACACACAGCTCTGAAGAGTGAATTTTTTAAAAATGTTTTAAAAAAATTGTTTTGTAGTTGTAGATAGACAGAATGCCTTTATTTTATTTGTTTATTTTTATGTGGTGCTGAGGATCGAACCCAGTGCCTCACGCATGCTAGGCAAACGCTCTGCCACTGAGCTACAGCCCCTGAAGGGTGAACTTTAAAGGTATAGAGAACTCTCCTGAATTTCTATTCCTAGTGGCAAGGTTGGAGAGCCTGGCTGGCTGCGAAGAGCAGGGAATGAGGTGGAGGAGTGAGGTTGTTGATTTGTTTCCTCTCTTTTGCACTTCAATTGCAAAAAGAACAGATAGAATGGCACAAGGGAGTCAGATCAAATCTTTCTCTCTCTCTCTCTTGCATGAGTCTCGGTGTACAATATTAAAAAAAAAAAAAAAAAAAAAAAAAAAAAAAAAAAAAAAAAAAAAGCCTGGAGTTCTTGAAAGCAAGGCCATCGTCAAAGGAATTGGTAGAGAAGAGAGGAGAGCACAGAGGAGGCTCCGCCTGACCCCCTGATCCTTGAGGGGGTATCTAAGGGCACTTTAGAATGAGGCTCTTTTGCCTGGAAATGCAAATTGTAGGCAGTCCTGGGGTCCTCTGAACCTCAGCGAGGACAGAACACAGACTCAGGGGCAGGGCATGAGGGAGGGGGTTTTCCTGAAGTATCTGGTGGTGGCGTTGTCCTCAGCTCACCAAGAGGACTCTGAACAATGTGACTCCTATTAGAAACAAGAACAAGTACCTATTGTTTAGGACTAAACAGCTCTAAGTGTTTCTTCTAGAGATAATTAATTTAATTAAAATGGTCCCTGAAGCCGAAGGAGCTTCATTTGGAGCTCAACACACATTCCTTCCAAATTCCAGCACAGAGCTATTCAGAATTAGCAAACTATCTGTCATGCAGCTCCTGCCTGCCTAGGAGGCCGGGGGAGTGGCATTTATTAGTTACAATGTCAAGAAATGATCATCTTTTATCTATGAACTTTGTTTCCAAAATGATGTGGACATTTTTCTCCTTCCTGGTGGTAGAAGAGAAATTTGGTTTGTTGACTACATTCTAATCAAAGATTCACAGTAGAGCCTCAGGGCCTTGGTGCTTAATAAATAAATGAATGACTGGATGAATAAATGAACAAATGAAGATCTGCCCCTTTGGTTGGTTGGGAATAGATGGCTTTTGGTCTGTTACCCTCTACTTAAGTAAATTGAGTAGCATTTGATCTTAGATCAAAACTACCAAGCTGCCATGTATCCCAAGGGGACAGACTAAAGCAATGAAAGGTGGTTTATTTATTGTGGATACAATGTAACATGTTTATTCCAAACCACGAGGCAGGCACAACTGGGGAGGCCATGTGGAGTGGCCATTTGGCAAGCAGACTGAAGTCAGGGAGACTGGGTTCCTGGCTGTGTCCCTTTCTTGTGGCTTGACCATGAGCGGGTTTAAAAGACCTCTCTCAGCCCCAGTTTCTTCCTATATAAAATAACATAAACCCAATGCTTGTTTTTGTGATGCGTAAATAAAATATTCCGTGTGTTTGACATGTGCTGGAAGTCTGCTCTGTGTGGGGTACTGTTCTGGACATTTGGGGTGTGTCAGTGAACAGAACGAAGATCCTTATCTTTTGTGACTTTTGCACAAGTCTAGGCAGGGCAGGGGGTTGAGAAGCAAACAAAAAATTCATAAATATAATAAACAACGTATTACATATGTTAGAAATTCTATGTGCTAAGAAAATAGTAGTGTAGGGTAAGAGGTGCGAAGTCAAGTTGTAGGATGCGGGTGGCTGGGAAGGGCTAGCAGGATTCCATGGGATGGGCAGGAGGGTCCCTGGAAGGGGCTTGAGTAAAGATTGGAAGTAGGTGAGGAAGCAGGCCTTCTGCACCGCTAGAAACAGAACACTCAAGGAAAACAGGGCAGCCAGAGCAAAGGCCAGAGGCAGTGAGTGCGCCAGCCATGTTGGGGAGCAAAGGTCTGAGGATCTGGTGTGGCGAGTGGGGGAGAGTCGGTGCAGGCCAGGCTGTATAGGACCTCGAGGCTGCTGTCAGCGCTTGGTGGGAAATGGGAGAGCCCATCTGACTGAGTTCTAAACGTCTCTGGTGTGGGGAGGTGGTGATGGGAGGAATCGCAGCAGGTGTCTGTGTGATGGTCCATCGTGTGGATGATCCGGTGCAGTGAGAATCGGTGAAGCTGGAGCGGGGAGAAGAGGTGGGAGGGATGGGCTGCGTAGGTGACAGGGGCTGGGGGACGGGCTCAAGGCAGAAAGGCAGAGGCCATGGCAGTGGGGTAGATGTGCCAATGGGAGTCTGTGACTTTTCCTCTGCTTCTCTCAAAACAGAAATGTAGAGCAGGGAGCAAAGTCATCTGCTGCAAGGAAGTGGGAAAGGGGGTTACTAGGGGCCCCGGGGAGAAAAGAAAGTATGAACTGCTCTACAGGAGAATGGAGGAGTGAAGGTGTAGTGGCACCCCCTCCTCCACAGAAAATCTTAACTAAGCTTCTCCAGAAATCTTCACCATGGCTGACTTTAGGACTGTCAGCAAAAGAGTCTCTACAAAAACGTTCAATGTAGATAAACTTCCTATTTTCCTATTGCTTTATTAGTTGGCCGCTGGCCTGGAAGAAATCAGCACTCCAGGTGCTGGACACCCCTTTACTTGTTTTGTACAAACATGTATCCAGTATAATAGTTTGTAGAAGTGTGTTTGCAAATGCAAAATGTGATGATAAAAAGGACAAATTCTTTAACAAGGTCTCTGGCCTTGAGCTGGGGCTTCACGGAGATGTCTACATTTCTAAGATAAGAGAAGTTATTAAATGGGCTCCATGGTAACAGCTGGCAGGGGGAGGAAAGAAAGGGGAGAAGAAGCTCTCCCCTTCTCAGGTGTTGTCCTTGAATGGTTAACTTGCCCAGAACAGTGAAAGAAAAAGCTGCTTTTATGTGAACTTCTGTAAACTGTGAACTTCTGAGCCCCTCCCCTTACATGCTGTGTATAAAATTCTGAAACTACATGAACTCGGGGTTCAGGGAATTAATTGATTACAGGAAGAGCTGTACCCTCTGAACCGGCTGCAGTCAAATAAAAAATTATTTCCTGTTATCTTTGGTGCCTTGCCTTGTCTGTCCCTACAACAAAGGGACAAGGAGAGCATAAAGGTTCAGCATTGCCAATCCCAAACCCACAATCTGAAATGCTCTGAGGTTCGAAATTTCTCAACCACCCCCACCCCCCATGACTCTCAAAAAGTTTGAGATTTCAGAGCATTTCAGATTTTGGATTTTAAGATTAGGGATGCTCAACCAGTAAAATCTATGCCAATACTCCAAAATCCAAAATACTGTAAAACCCAAGGCAGTTATGGTCCCAAGCAGGACTATGAATGCAGGCAACATTAAGGATCCACTTTATTTTTTATTTATTTTTTGGTACCAGGGATTGAACTCAGTGGCACTCGACCACTGAGCCACACCCCCAGCCCTATTTTGTATTTTTTTTTATTTAGAGACAGAGTCTCACTGAGTTGCTTAGTGCCTCACTTTTGCTGAGTCTGGCTTTGAACTCAAGATCCTCCTGCCTCAGCCTGCCGAGCTGCTGGGATTACAGGCATATGCACATTATTTTTAATTTTTATGTTTTCTCTTTCCAAAATTTAATTGATGCATTATATTTATAAGCAATGATGGGATTTATTGTTACATACACATGATAGAACAATATTAATATCACTCCCCAGCTCTTCCACCTCCCTCCCTGGTCCCTTTCCTCTACTGATCTCCCTTTAATTTTCATGAGATCCCTGCACCCCCACTTTCTTTCCTTTTTCCTTTCTAGCTCCCACATGTGAGAAAAAACATGACCCTTGACCTGAGTTTGGCTTATTTCACTTAACATAATGGTGTCTAGTCCCATCCATTTTCCTGCAAATGGCATAATTTCATTTTTCTTTGTGGCTGAATAAAACTAATAAAACTCCATTGTACGTATATACCACATTTTCTTTATCCATTCACTTGTGGATGGACACCTAGATATTTATTATAACTTGGCTATTGTGAATTGTGAATTGTGCTGCTATAAACATGAGTGTGCATGTATCACTGTAGAATGCTGACTTTAATTCTTCAGGATAAATACTGAAGAGTGGTATACCTGGGTCATATCTTGGCTCCACGCCGCGTCCCTTGAGGAGCCTCCATACTGATTTCCATAGTACTTGCACTAATTTACAGTACTATCAACAGTGTAAAAGTGTTCGTTTTCCTCCACGTTCTCTCCCCACTTAAGGGTTCATGATTGGGAACTCAAAACGAGACCAGTCTGCAAGTCAAGCTTTTCACCAGACATATCAACCACTCCAGTCTTGGCAAAGTGTTGGATTTTCTCAGGGTTGTGGTTTTGCTAAGCAAGTGTGACAAGCCATAGAAGGGCAAGGTGTTTGAGGGGTTCTAAAGTGGGTAATTAATAAAAACTGACAAAGTCAGTCAGGTCAAGAGAGAAAATAGGACCTGCTATAAAATGGGGAGGGACCAAGGAATGGGAGCCCAATAGTGTAGAAGGATTCGAAATTGGGGTGTTGAAAGGAGCATGCTGGAAAGATGGGAGGTGAGGCCAGAGTGGAATGTGTCAAGGTGGGAAAATACAACTAAAATCTCAGGATCGTGTTTGATGTGGAGCAATTGTTCGGGATTCATAGTACTTTATCTAAAACCCCCTAAACCTTTGTCTTTAATCCAGAATTCTTCAGACTGTATAAGTGCTATATGGTACATGTTTATACACTCACACCAAGGTTTTGGAAAGCATTCTGTAATCAAACACACTAGTATGTCTTTAATGGAAATCTACATATGTTCATATCAAGTGGGATACAAGGTGTCATGTAGGTACAGGTCCACTTTGCTATTTTATAAGTTTGGACACTACATTTAAAAAGCAAATCAACAATATTGGTTTCAAAAGCCTTTGAGTTTACTGAATTACAGACAAGAGAAGGTGACCCTGTGCTAACACTTGGACAGAGCATTGTGACCTTAGGGGAAATCATTTCATCACTTGAGACATTAGTTACTTCAGTGGAATAAAGAAGACTTAGAGTTTAGAGATTTCTGAGCTCACTCCAGCTCAGTATGTTATGATTCCTTGGAACCCTTTGCTGGACCTCCAAAAACAAATTATTTCACTAATGAAGTCTTCATAGGACACTTGAATAAAGAGGCTAGGCCTAAATTTTCTATGAATAAATGGCTTATTTTTAAAAGTTTTTTCATTTGTTCTTCTTAGTTATATGTGACAAGAGAATGTATTTTGACATATCATACATACATGGAGTATAAATCCCCATTCTTGTGGTTGTACATGATGTAGGGTTTTATTGGTCATGTATTCACATATGAACATAAAAAGTTATGTCGGATTCATTCTACTGTCTTTCCTATTCTCACCCTCCTCCCTTCCCTTCATTCCCCTTTGTCTAATTCAATGAACCTTTATCCAACCCTACCCTCACTATCCTGTGTTATCATCCACATATCAAAGAAAACATTTGGCCTTTGGTTTTTTGGGTTTGGCTTATTTCACTTAGCATGATATTCTCCAGCTCCATCCATTTACCTGCAAGTGCTATAATTTCATTCTTCTTTCAGACTGAGTAATATTCCATTGTGTATATGTACCACATTTTCTTTATCCATTCATCTGTTGAAGGGCACCTAGGTTGGTTCCATAGCTAAGCTATTGTGAATGAGCTGCTATAGACATTGATATGGCTGTGTCACTGAAGTATGCTGATTTTAAGTCCTTTGGGTATATGCCCAGGAGTGGGACAACAGGATCAAATGGTGTTCCATTCCAAGTTTTCTTTGGAATCGCCATACTGCTTACCAGAGTGGTTGCACCAATTTGCAGTACCATCAGCGATGTATAAGTGTATGCTTTTCCTCACAAATTCACCAACATTTATGGTTAGTTGTATTATTGATAATTCCCATTCTGACTGGAGTGAAATGGAATTTCAACGTAGTTTTAATTTGCATTTTTCTAATTGCTAGAGATGTTGAACATTTTTTTCATATATTTGTTGACTGTTCTGTGAAATGCCTATTCAGTTCCTTTGAATGGACTTATTTTGATTGAACTTTTTATAGTCCTACTTAAACTGAAATTAAGAGAAGAAGCAAGAAACTTTCCTTTCTATATTCAAAGCTAAAGAAAAGTATAAGTCAATCACAGGAAATTTAACATCCATCAAATTTGGTGAGACGTCACAGGTCACATAGATTAGAAGTTCAATAACTTAATAAAGTTTTAATAAAAGTATTTTTAAAAATCTGCAATGTGTAATTAAATTAATTGTTTTGTGATACTGGGCATTGAATATGGGGCCTTGTACATTAAATTTTATTTTTTAATAACTAAGTATTTCCCAGCAGATCTTCAGCCACAACTTGCTCAGATAGCTAGACGAGACCAATTTTAATTGAATGCATAATATCATTGCAAATAATGTGCTTATAAAATGCTAAAAAATGTGTTCTTGAAGTAGATGAACTACCATCACCTGCTTTTGGTGACTCAGCAAATCTTGCCTTTGTAGGCGCAGCAGAGGTTCCTGTCAGCCCAGCATTGTGTAATTACATATTCCCCAGGGAAGCTTCCCAGTATGGAATTCACTCTCTACAAGTGAGCCCAAGTGGAAAGAACAGAAACAGAACCTTCTGCATGCACCCACCTGCCATTGCCACCTGGCCTTGACTTTGATTATTGTTCCTTGGACTTTACACAGTGACTTTTCTCCAGATATCAAGATGTTCTTTTACCCCTTTCCTTCCTTTTTTTTTTTTTTTTTTTTTAATTAAGCTAAATGCTACTCATTTTTTGATACACAGTAGAGGGGAAGGCTTCTTAGGGAAGACTTTTCTGTTCCCACTCCCACCACTCTTCCCAAGACCAGGATAGGTGCCCTCCCTAAATGCTCCCAGAGTAACACTGCATATTAACACTGCATATTCTCCATTGTCAGATGCACCCTTGCAGTGTCCCAAGCTTGCCCCCTCCATCTGTCTTAGGCTCCATTGCTTCTCAGGGGCTTACCTGTGTTGGGCTAATTAAAGATAGAGTTGGGGCTGGGGCTGTAGCTCAGTGGCAGAGCACTTGCCTAGCATGTGTGAGGCACTGGGTTTGATCCTTAGCACCACATTAAAAAGAAAAAAAAGAAAGAAGCCAGGCGTGGTGGTGCACGCCTGTACCAGCACTTGGGAGGCTGAGACAGGAGGATCACGAGTTCAAAGCCAGCCTCAGCAATGGCGAGGCACTTAGCAACTCAGTGAGGTCTTGTCTCTAAATAAAATACAAAAAAGGTCTGTGATGTGCCCAGTGGTCGAGTGCCCCTGAGTTCAATCCCCGGTACCAAAAAAAAAAAAAAAAAGAAAGAAAGAGTTCATTGTCACAGAGGCAAACCTTGCAAACCCAGGACAGTTTTCATCCTGCTCTGGCTGAGGCCCAGGGAAAAAGAAATGGGGTGGACCCTGGCTGGTGAGAGGAGTTAAGAATGATCCTTCTCACCACCCCAGGTGCGTGTGAATGCCAGAGGAAGGTGGGGTTGTGCCTGCAGCTGAAAGGTTGCCAGGCAAACGGGATCCTTCATCTGGTCAGGAAGAGACAGCACTTGTCTTAGAAGGCTTCAGCAGGTAAAAGAAGAAAAGCAATAAAGGAAAATGATTTTGCCAGACACAGTGGCACATGCCTGTAATTCCAGCGACTTGGGAGGCTGATGCAGGAGGAACACAAGTTCAAGGCCAACTTGAGCAACTTAGGGAGACCCTGTCTTAAAATATAAAAAGGACTGGGGATGTAGTTCAGGGGGTAGAGTGCTCCTGGGTTCAATCCCTAGTAGTAAGAGAGAGAGAGAGAGGGAGAGGAAGAAGAAGGAGGAGGAGGAGGAGGAGGAGGAGGAGAAGGGGAAGGAGAAGAAGATTCTATTTCCAAGGCACTTGTTTGGCAATAAGACAAGTATTTATCAAGCTCCTAGGCCAGACACTACATAGTGGTATCTATGCAAGGAGTCCCAGAACATCCTCTTCTGGGGGCCTAGATTCCTTAAGGAAAGACCGGGGAGATTCAGATCAAATGAGGCATCTGTGTGACCCTATGTACAGGGTTAGCTGTGTGCATCCCTGATTCTCATTAAGAAAGGGTGTGGACCGCCCCAGCACATTCTCCTAAAGATACATCACTGCCCTGTGTAAGATGGCTAAATGCCAACCACGCTGTCAAACTTCAGACGTAGCATTGACCCTGAACTCAAGTGCTTGTTATAAACACATTCCATCAGTCAGCATGATGTCTAAGGCTCACAGGGCTCCACTAAATAAGACAGGAGACTAGTGAAAGGTTCATTACAAATTATCTGTTTAGGGGTACATGTCCGCAGAAGAGGAGGTCCTGGGGTTTTCTACCTGGATACCACCCCATAGTGTTCGGGGTAGGTGCTTGGTGAATATTGGTTGTATTATTGAATGAATGCCTTGAAAATGCAGTCTTTATATTTTTCCTTTCCTCTATGTAACATGGTTGTCTGGGTTAGAATGGGTGGGTTCACAGCTGCACAGGATTTTGAAACCCTCCTGTGCGGGAGTGAAGGTCCTCTATAGGTGCATAGCTGAGCCTCCCTCTTTGGCTGCAGAGTCCAGCCAAGATCCTCACTGGCTCTGATTATCATTATTTTCTATATTAATGACTTTCAAAATTTTGTTCTACTTAGTTATACATGACAGTAGAATGCATTTTGACACATCATACATAAATGGAGTATAACTTCTCACTCGTCTGGTTGTATATGATGGAGAGTTACCCAGGTCATGTAATCACATATGCACATAGGATAATACTGTCCAATTCATTCTGCTATAATTCTGACCCCCATGTCTCCTCCCCTCCCTTCACTCCCGTCTGTCTAGTTCAAAATACCTCTATTCTTCCCCACTGCCCTTATTGTGAGTTAGCATCCGCATATCAGAGAAAACATTCAGCCTTTGTTTCTTTGGGATTGGCTTATTTCACTTAGCATAATATTCTCCAGTTCCATCCATTTACCAACAAATGCCATAATTTCATTCTTCTTTAAGGCTGAGTAATGTTCCATTGTTGTGTGTGTGTGTGTGTGTGTGTGTGTGTGTATGCGCCACATTTTCTTTATCTGATCATTATTTTTATGAGTGGGGGAGCAAAAGAATAGTTGCTCCACAGAGAAGCCTGAAACCTAGCTGCTCAAGGCGTGATCCTCAGACTGGCATATCAGTGTCACCTGGAGCTTATTAAAATGCAAAGTCTCATGTCCCGCTCTAGATCACCTAAACCAGAACCTGCATTTTAACAAAATCCACAGGAGATTTTTCAGAATGCTAAAATTTATTAAACACTGGACTAGAAAACCAAAGGAGGACCCAAACAAGAACTCCCAGATACAGATGCCCAGGAAGACAGCTCAAAGAAAAATAGAAAGGGTGGACTTGAACTGCAACCCAAAGAGAAAGATGGTAAGACAGTCAGTCCAAGGCTGTGATGGTGGAGGAAAATGAGAAATGACACACAGACACACAGGTTATGTCAAGCCTGGAGCTAGAACTCAGGGAAACAAACACGACCAATGTTAGTGACGGAGCATGAGTCAGGGTTTGGTGGGCCCTGGCTCTGGGGCCAGAGGAGGTTTAGAGTCACACTTCTTTGGAATCCCAGTCTTGGCGTGTTATCTACTGTTCTGTCACAAACCACTCTATGACTTAGAGACTCACAACAACTACTGTTTCTTTGCTCCTGATTCTATGCGTAGCCTTTCAGGGCTGCTCAGCTGGGACGGCTGCTCTCTGCCCATGACTCCTGGGTTTCAGCCAGCTGCAGATCACGGAGGGGTTCCCTGTGGCCTCACTGGCTTCTTACGTCTGGTTTGGCTGGAATGACTGGGATAACTGGGCCTCTCTCCATGAAATCTCATCCTCACAAGGTGGGTGTTCACAGGGCCAGAGCAGCAGCTGAACACCCTTCAGGGCTCAAAGCTTGGGAGTCACTTCCCCGACATTCTATCAGTCAGGGCAAGTCACGGGCCAGCCTGGTGGGATGAGCTTCACAGAATGGATGGACACCTACCTCACTGCCCTGAGCCAGCTCAGTGACCTGCAGCAAGTTACTCAACCATTCTGAGCTTCAGTTTTCTTGTCCTTTCTTGTTAATAGGGTAAACAATTATACCTGTTTCATTGGGTTTCATTATGAGATTACTAGCTCTTGTGATTGGCATGCAATTAGCACACAGTAAATGCTAACTGTTATTATTAGTGCATAGCTATATTAGCTATCCCAGAGAGTCCTCTCTCTATAGCCTTCTTTTCAATTCTGCATAGAAAGTACTTTTCAAGTGATTAAAGTATATATTTCACTGGCAGCTTTAAAAAAGGTCAGAGAGAGGTGTGTGTTTGTGGGAGATAGAGAAAGAGAGAGGCAGAATACAAGAATGAGCTGTGGATCAATGACTGATAAAAGAGAAAGAAGGGTCTGGTGTGGCTGTGCACACTTGTAATCCCAATGACTAGGGAGGCTGAGACAGGAGAACTGGAAGTTCGAGGCCAGCCAGCCTCATCCATTTAGGGAAACCTTGTCTCAAAAAAAAAGAACAAATGTTCAGGGGTTGTAACTCAGTGGTAAAGAACTTCTGGGTTCAATCCCCAGTATCTTCCCCTTGACCCCAAAGAAAAAGAGTGAAGAAAAACTAGATGTTTGGGGCAAAACTTACAGAAATTGGACATCCCATTGACCAGGCAGCTTGTATACCATCCACAATGCAGAGTCTCTCCATTCAGAGAACCGACAGACTAGCATCACTGCAGAGTTTGTTAGAAGTGAAGAGTCTTGCTGGGTACTGTGGTGCAAGTCTGTAATCCCAGCTGCTCGGGAGGCTGAGACAGGAGGATCACAAGTTCAAAGCCACCTCAGCAAAAGCGAGGTGCTAAGCAACTCAGTGAGACCCTGTCTCTAAATAAAATACAAAATAGGGGTGGGCATGTAGTTCAGTGGCTGAGTGTCCCTGAATCCAAGCCCCAGTACCTACCTTGCCCCCGTAACCCCCCACCAAAAAAAAAAAAAAAAAAAAAAAAGAAAAAGAAAAAAAGTGAGTCTGGAGCCCCAGTTAGAACCTACATCAGAATCTGTACTTGAATGAAATGCACATGTAGACTGCAATTTGAGAGGCCCTGTTACAGAGCCCGGGTCTACCTCATTTGCTCTGCTGTTTCTGACCCGGGGTGCAGCCCTTTTGGAACAAGCAAAACGACTTCATATGTATGTTGGACTAACAGGGCAATGGTAAAGAACCTGAATCAACTTTACCTCACCTTGTAAGACCAAAAAGGTCATTTGAAGGGGACCAACTGGTTTGAGTCCATCACTCTGATCAGGCGATAGGCAGAGCCAGGGAAAAGGAGGAGAGAGATGCAGAATTCTGTAGGATGTCATTTAAACATTTCTAGGCCAGAGTAGAAGAAGAAGAAAAACATTCAGAACAGAATCAAGCAAAAAATAAACGATTTTGGCTGATAAAGTGGTAAGGTAACTGGGGCAGTGTCTGGCTTATAGATATGCCAGATAAGGATGTATTTTAAAATTGGGAGAGACCAGCACCTTGTAATGGTCATAACTTGGAGTTGATTTTGCTCATGCTAACGATGAAGTTTACTATGCTGAAGATCATGATCATGAAGCAAACCAAATCTCATACTTACACTGATTGAGTTAGGGAAAGATGCCTGTAAGGTCTGAGTAATGCATCTCACACCTCAGCCAAAAACCTCTAGCCAAAACGAATGCTTGTCCTACTCAAGTAGTGACCTCCATGAGTGTGGGATAGTGAAACTGCTTTCTTAAGGGGTCTTCATCCTTTTCAGGTTTCGAGCTAGGGAGGCAGTGAAGTAAACCAAATCCATAGGTTTAGCATTTTTGTGTAAGCTGGGGAAGAGATTTTTATAAATCTCAAGGATAATGTGTATTTGTTTGGCATTTTAAATATTTGTAAAAGAGAACTTGACTTGCTAGAAAATTGTGATCCCAACTTAAAGAGTGTATTTTGTAAAGGTAAAGAGGTATAAAGAAAAATCTAAAAGCGTTTTGGAAGGCTGAAGAGAATTTGAGTTGCTATGATTTCATTTTCCTAGAGTCACATAAGTATTTGAAAATGTTCTGCTTGTTAGAAGCATTTAAAGTCCTAAAAAAGATTCAGTATATTAAAAATATAAGTGCAATTTGAAATTTGCAAGGGAATTTAATTCAGCACGTTAATGAGACCATTTAGGAGAATTTAGTTCCTAAAGCTTTAGTTGACAGAACTTTAATCCCCTTGAAACTGATGGTTAAACTTTACTTGATTTATAAATAGAATAATAAGATTTCTATGATGAACTTTAAGACTTAAGGAAAACTAGGTTTTAGAATTAGTTAAAATTTGTTCCTTTAATAAATTCATATTAAATTAAAAAACCCAAAGTATCTATAAATCATCTCAATTATGCTCTAAAAGTTCCCATGAAGGACCCCAAACTCATGTTGACATAAATAATCCAAATACTCAGCAGTACCCAGTAGGTTTAGAGACATTTTGAAGCCAGGAATATTTTTTCAAGCATGGGGCTCACCTCTCACACAGACTTTCAAAGCCATAAATTTCAGCTTCATTTATGAAATTCTCCAGTACACAATCTGTAGATACCTGGCCAGCAGATTGCACAGTGGCCTCTAGGGTGGTCCCTTCCAGGCCACCCCCTGCCTCACCTCCAGAATCCTGTCACAGGCAGAAGAGCTGGCTAAGCCACCCCTGACCCCTGGCTAAAGTTCTTCCATGATGGCTGCCGACCTGTGTGTCATTAGAATCCCACGGGTTTGCTCACTGTCTCCTCGCAAGAAGCTCAGAGCTCAAGCCTGGATTACAGACTGCACATGGAGTGGAAAATTCTGCTTTAACATGATGCTTAGCTTTTAAAGAACATATTTTCCTTGCAGTGCCAGGCTGCCTTCCTGACGAAGGGGCTGTTTGGGACCCAAACATCCAGACACCCAAATTTAAGACAGGCTTGGGCTTCCACAGATGCCCAAACATATGTCTTTTTCCACCAGGAGACTTTGATTCCATTGGCTATTCTGAGAATTAGGGGGAAAAAAAGAAAGAAAGAAAAGAAAAGAAAAGGAAGTCATTCTTCCTGTAGAAATGCTCTCCCCACCCCTCAGGATTGAGAAACCAGCAGGATGAACAATGGAAATTTCCCAGACACTGGTCTACTGATGCCCGTGAGTGCTTAATGTTGTCAGGTCTGTCCCTTTCTCCATCTTTGTAAGGAGTCAAGGAAAGAAGGAAACCCAGACAAACAGCAAGTTCTTTCTTTCAGTTCCAGGAGCTGAAAGGCAAGCTCTTGATGCCTTTGCTTCCAAATCCGTGAGCTTGATGGGGGTTTTGTTTTTGTCCTCTTCCCTTCTCCTCAAGACCTTCCCTTATGAAACTTTTCTTTTTCAGTACATTTGTCCCTCAGTCCCACAAAGGATTGGTCCCAGCCCCCCTCCCCCAGAATATCAGAATGCATATAGTGTAGTATTTGCATATAGTATACTATTTGCATATAACTATACACATCCTCACATACACTTTTTTTATGTGTGGTACCGGGGATTGAACCCAGGGGCACTCGACCACTGGGTCACATCCCCAGCCCTTTTTCATATTTTATTAGGGACAGGGTCTCATTGAATTGCTAAGTGCCTCGCCATTGCTGAGGCTGGCTTTGAACTCGTGATCCTCCTGCCTCAGCCTCCCAAAGTGCTGGGATTACAGGCGTGCGTCATGGTGCCCGGCCATCACATACACTTTAAAGCATCTCTGGATTAATTGTAATACCTAATACAATGAAGATGCCATATAAATAAACTGTATTGTTTAGGAAACAATAACAAGGGGGAAAAAGTCCATACATGTTAGTACAGGTGCAAATTTTTCCAAATATTTTCTATCTGAATCTGAGAAAATAGAGCCTGTGGGTAGGGAGGGCTGCCTGTGCCTTGTCACATGACATCCTACTGCAATTAGTGTGCATGTGTTTATCTCACCTTCACCCCAGGGCAAAGCTGTGGCTTATTCTTCCCCCCTCTTGTAAAAGCCTTAATGAGGAGGTAGCTAAGATGGCGGCTGGCTTAGAGCCAAAGAGGAGCCGTTTAATTGTTTTCTCCTGACCTTAATGTAATCAACTAAGAATCTTTCTGTGCCCGTGAACACTGTGTGACACACCTGTAAGTTGAGCTTGTGACACGTGTATACTTGTTAAGGTGAAGAGTATTTAACCAGGTAGGGCTGGCGATAGGGTTGGTTGGAGTTGGAGGAGAATACAGAGAAGAAAGCAGAAAAGAAGCAAGAATAAAGAACCTACTCATTCCCAGTCTTCCTCCGATTTCTTTCCCGCAGTATCGTTGCTGCAGGCAGCAATAGCTGCAGGTGGCAACAAGTGGTGGCCCATACAGGGCGTTCGGAATCGGCTCGGCAGCTTGCCAGTTACCTTATAGGGAAGAGATGTTTTACAACAAATGGGCATACACCTCGCAACCAAGCCTGCAGGTGTTAAAAATAAAAGATGGAGTCTCATGGAAAAACAGGGATATGTTCCAGGTAAAAATCCTAACCCTATTGAGCTTAAAGGAAATCATCATCAAAAAAGTATAGGATATTTTTTTAGGGGCCACTGAGAAAACAATTTTGAAAATACCATGGCTTTCTGATAAGCCAGTTTGGGTCCCTCAGTGGCCCCTATCTAAAGAGAAATTACAAGCAGCCCACCTACTAGTTCAGGAACAATTAGAAGCAGGACATATAGAACCTTCTACCTCTCCCTGGAATTCCCCCATATTCGTGATTAGGAAAAAATCAGGAAAATGGTGATTATTACATGATCTTAGAGAAATCAATAAAACTATGCAAATTATGGGCCCTACTCAACCTGGAATTCCTAATCTTATAGCCATTCCTAAAAATTTCCATCTTATAACCTTTGATATAAAGGATTTTTTTTTCTATTCCTTTACATCCTCTAGATGCCCCCAGGTTTGCTTTTTCAGTTCCCTCTATTAATAATGATGGACCTGATCAAAGATTTCAGTGGAAAGTTTTACCCCAGGGTATGGCTAATAGCCCCACTATGTGTCAAATCTATGTAGATAAAGTTATTCAGCCTATCAAGAACAAATACCCAGAGCTTATGTGCCTCCATTATACAGATGATGTTTTGCTTGCTCATCCTAATCAAGAAGTCTTATTCACCATATTTAGTGATATGTCAGAAAACTTGAAACGATATGGACTAAACATTGCTGAAGAAAAGCTTCAAACTAGATCTCCAATATTATATCTAGGATTCCAAATTATGGATACTTTTATTAGGCCTCAAAAAATCTTAATAAATAAGGAACATCTAGCTACTCTTAATGATTTTCAAAAATTGCTGGGAGACATTGATTGGCTTTGCCCTACACTAGGCCTCACTACTGGCCAATTAAAACCCTTATTTGATATCCTTCATGGGAACCCTGATCCATCTTCACTGTGAACATTGACTCCTGATGTTAGGGAAGCTTTAAAGTTGGTAGAAAAGGCCATTGAAAGATCCCATTGTGGGCTGGGGTTGTGGCTCAGCGGCAGAGCGCTCGCCTCGCACGTGTGCGGCCCGGGTTCAATCCTCAGCACCACGTAAACATAAATGCATTATTGCATTGTGTACAACTAAAGTAAATAAATAAATACTAAAAAAAAAAAAAAAAAAGAAAGATCCCATTGTGATAGAATTGATTTTACTCGATCCCTGATATTGATCATTATTTCTTCACAATATACACCCACAGGAGTATTTTGGCAACAGGGGCCTTTATTATGGATACTTTTGCCTGTCTCTCCTAAAAGTACAATTGAGTCTTACACCTCCATGGTGGCTAAACTTATTCTTCAAGGACTTAAGACTTCTACTAAAATATTTGGCATTCACCCCACTACTATTATTACTCCCTATTCGTCGTCACAGGTTGAATATTTATGCTTCAATGATAATGATTGGGCTATAGCTAGATGCTCTACTTCTGCAAATTTTGATAACCATCTTCCTAAGTCTCCTATACTATCTTTTTGTATCAATCATCCCATTATATTTCCACAGGCAATAAAAAATCAACCTATTCCTAAGGCATTAAATGTATTTACAGATGGGTCCTCTACGGTACTGCTGCAGTAGTCACTCAAAAAGAAAATATTGATTCATATTACTGCCCATAAATCAGCTCAATTGGTTGAGCTAGAAGCTATTATTATAGCTCTTGAAAGTTTTAAAGAACAGCCCATAAATATTTTTTCAGACAGCCACTATATTGTACATACTGTCCCTAAATTGGAGCTAGCAGGTCCAAAAGCACCACATACTCCAGCCTTTAAATTGTTTTTTTCAAATTCAAAACCTTCTATGGGAACGTAAAGAACCTTTGTTTATTGGACATATCAGAGCTCATACTAATTTGCCTGGTCCTCTCCATGAAGGTAATCAAAAGGCTGATGCCCTTAGTCAAACAATCTTTATATTTTCAGCAGTCCAACAAGCTACCTCGTTCCATTCTCAATTTCATGTTAATAGTACTACTTTACAACAAAGTTTCAAAATAACTAAAGATCAAGCTTGAACAATTGTGAAGTCTTGTCAATCTTGTGTGACACATTTGCCCAATCCACATTATGGGGTTAGCCCAAGAGGATTAATGACCAATCATTTGTGGCAGATGGATGTCACTCATGAGCCAAGTTTTGGAAAATTGCGATTTATTCATGTGACCATAGATACATGCTCAGGCATGAGTTTTGCTTCCTTACATGCTGGAGAAAAAGTTAAAGATGTTACATCTCATTGTTTACAAGCTTTTGCTGCACTGGGCATTCCCAAAATGCTTAAAACAGATAATGGCCCTGCATATATGTCCTCATCTTTCAAACAGTTTTGCGCAAAATTCAGTATACTTCATAAGACTGATAATCCATATAATCCTCAAGGCCAAGGTATAATTGAATGAGCTAATCGCACACTCAAACTTATGCTTTTGAAACGAGAAGAAGGAACAATAAAGGAACCAGTCATCCCCCCCCCAAAAAAATGGATCCAAATAACTTTAATTCATTTAAGTTAAAAATATTTAAATTGGGTAAACAATTAAAAAATGAAGGTACTTTCAAACTTAATTTATAAGTATCCCTAGGACTTCTCTTCAGCAAGGAATATGACTAATACTGTTCAACCTGATATTTTGGTATTTGACATGGGATTGTTTACTTGTAATTAACTTTATTTGTTAAACAGCTGATTAAGTTAAATTGTTTCAACAGGTATATTTATAAAAGGTTGCTGTATTAATTTACAAAGTTAAATTGTTTCAACAGGTATATTCATAACAGGTTGCTGTGTATGCAGAGGCTCAAAAGTTCCAGCTAATAAAATATTTTTCTAAAATACTCTTAGCTTTTCTTTAATCTATCTTAAATGTAATATTTTGTCAGCTAAATACTCTGTCTTTCTTTAATCCATTCTGAATGTGATATTTTGCCAGCTAATGTTTGTGAGAGCTCAAGCAGCAATGTATGTGAGCAGAGATCAACTTCAGATACCTGACCTAAGATCTAATAATTCTATTTTTTAGATTGAATTGCACTCCTACAATTCGCTTCTTGACTCAGTGCTGGAATGGCACTGCCTTTTCTCTAATGATTGTTGTTTGAGTTTCTAGGTACATCCCTATGCCAGTCTTAGCGGGCCCTGAAGACTTGCCGGTGGCATTGTCTAGACATAAAAGAGACAGCTACTGCTGCTACAGCTGCAGGGATCGCAATTGCTACAAGCGTCCCAACTGCTCAAGCATTAAACAACTTCACCAGCAGTATGGCTTCTGCTCTGCATGCATGGGGCCTCCTAGATCAACACCACATTTTGAAATTGTCAATCAACGTGTTGCTCCAAGAGCAAGTGGACATTTTGATAGATCTTTCTATGTTTAGGACATTACACAGGACAATGTCTTACGGGTATCCCTTTTAATAGGGCAGCTGATTTGTCTAGAGAACTTAGTACGCTATTTAATGGAACTTGGCTCGTCAGCACAAAGCTTGCCGCCTTAGAACCGGAGCATCTCCTCATGATTGGTTGGCTCGATCGGACGGCTGGTAGTCAATGACGGGAAAGTCTCATGTGACCAACATATCAACCTAAGACAGGAGTCAAGGGCACAGCCTTGATTATCCGATGATGGGTAAGAATGTTGGTTGCACATGTGGACGCCTAAGACAGGCGCAGTCGATCCTGATGTGGTGAGGGTCATCACCCATCTATTTATCCCTCTTTTAAAACAAAAGGGGGGAAATGTAAGAGCCTTAATGAAGAGGTAGCTAAGATGGCAGCTGACTGAGAGCCAAAGAGGAGGTGTTTAATTGTTTTTTCCTGACCTTAATGTAATCAACTAAGAATCTTTCTGTGCCCGTGAAAACTGTGTGACACACCTGTAAGTTGAGCTTGTGACACGTGTATACTTGTTAAGGTGAAGAGTATTTAACCAGGTAGGGCTGGCGATAGGGTTGGTTGGAGTTGGAGGAGAATACAGAGGAGAAAGCAGAAAAGAAGCAAGAATAAAGAACCTACTCATTCCCAGCCTGCCTCCGATTTCTTTCCCACAGTATCATTGCTGCAGGCGGCAACAGCTGTAGGAGGCAACACCCTCTCCCCCTGCAGCACCTTCCAGAGCAACGTGCACATTCTAAATGCTCACGCAACATTTGTGAACAAACAGATGAGCTGAAGTAGCCACTAATCCGAGTAGAAATGTTTATAATGAAACAGAAGGGGTACTTTCTGTTTGCTTGAAGTTCTGACATTTTTTCCTACTTTAAATATTAAATGTAGGATTAACCCTAACTTCATGGCTATGATATATTATTAAATATGTGCATATTATATTTAAAATATTTAAAATGTATATATATTCTATGTATAAGGCCTACTCTTAATTACATGCACTACTGGAGAAAAATTTATAGAACCTAACTGGAATAGACCTCACAGATTATTTGGTTGACTAATAATAGCTATTATTATTATTAAGTATGTTATTAGTCATAGTAGCATTGATTGTTTATTAAGCACTTACTGTATGCCAGGCATTATGCTAATCATTGCACATACATTATCTCACATAATGGTTGAAACAAACTTGTAAAGTAGGTATTCTTGTTATTTTCACAATATTGATCAAGAAGAAGTTATATCATTTGCCCTGGGTGCCAAAGATCATTTCAATATTTTTATATCTGACTTTGATTATAGTAGATGTATCTTTCCAGTACATTTTATTCAAGCTAAAATGAAAGTACTTTATATTTTTAGAAAATAAAAACTGACGACGGCAGGAAGTGGTTGAAGTTAGCAGAGATGAAAGTTAGTTTTAGGCTATGCATTCTCTCTTTTAAAGAATATTATTGAGGGCTGGGGTTGTGGTTCACTGGTAAAGTGCTTGCCTAGCATGTGCAAGTCGCTGGGTTTGATCCTTAGCACTACATAAAAATAAATATGTGAAATAAAGGTATTGTGTCCAACTACAACTTAAAAAAATATCATTGAACCCTAGTGTTTGTAACACACGGTTTGGGGAAGCTGACAGGCATAGAAATGACAGAGGACTTGGGTCCTCCCTGCAAAGAGCTGAATTTCTAGTAATGGGCATGCATCCTGATTATAAATGCTAACAACACAAGATAGAGCATTTTGTCTCCTTCGCAAAGAGCAGAGGAAGTGTTTAGGTTCTGAGAAGAGAAACATCACCCTGGAGCAATCGGGCATCTTCAGAGAAAGGGGCCCTTGGGAGCCGCAGAGGATGTGCATGGGAGGTGAGGGAGCAGGAGGCAAAGAGGAGCTCTTCCAGCAGAGGAGACAGGTGCCACGCACACACACCTTGGAGCTACAGGTCCTTCTGCTGCTCTAGCCAGCGGGCCTTTCTCACACAGAGGAAAGGTTTGCACCTGCATCTTCCATTCTGACACCCTTCTCTCTCCTGGTTCCTTTCTAAGGCCGTATACATGTGATCTGGGGTTTTGTCATCTTCTAACTGGAGACCCTTCCTTAATCCCATTCTCTCTGTGGGTGTTTGTTTCTTTCCTTTGCATTACAGTCTTCAGCAAGCAAAAGATCTCTGCAGCAGGGCATGGTGATGCACACTTGCTATCCCAGCAGCTCCGGAGGCTGAGGCAGGAGGATCTCAAGTTCAAAGCCAGCCTCTTAGTGAGGACCTAAGCAAGAAACTTAGTGAGACCCTGTCTCTAAAAATAAAATATATATATATATATAAAAAGGGGGGCTGGGATGTGGCTCAGTGATTGAACCCCTAGGTTCAATCCCTGGTACAAAAACAAAAACAAACAAACAAAAAGCCCCTTTGCAGTCTCCAGATGCCCTCCCCTGCCCTCTCCATGTGTCGTGCAGTGTGTGCTGCAGTCTACTTGGGTGCCCTTGCTCCTCCCCACCCAGGATTCCCCATCCTGCCCCCACCCCCAACAAAACTGCTTGACAGGATGATCATTGTCAACTCCACAAATACATGGCCCGCCTGGCAGCTGCTGACCTGGTGTCTCAGCTCCTCAAACCAGCCCGACGGAGCTAATCGGGCCTCCCTCATCCCCTCACCCATTGCTCTACCGAATCCCTCATGCTCAGTAATGGCCCGCTCTTCACCTGAGTGGGACTCCAGCCCTCCTCTCTCTACCCACTGGTGTCTTGTGGAAGCTGAGTCCTGAAGGTCTCGGGCCTGTTGGTTCTTCTCCTCTCTTGCTGTGCAGTTCACCATCTTCTCCCCGAGCCTCCTGACAGTCCCCTAAATCTCCCCTCTTTAGCTTCTTTTACTTCAGATTCATCCTCCCTGTCCTGGGGGACCCATCCCACACACTCCCAGTGCTATTTACTGCCGTGCTTACCATTCTCTACTGCAAGGACCACCTCAAGTCCTAGTCACAGATAAAGTCTTGCAGTTCCCCTCTGGGGCCTTTCGGGTGCCCCCTTTTCTGGTTCCTTCTGTACAGGATGTCCCTGGCTCATGCCCACCGGGATAGCTAGGACCCCCAGCCTCGCTGAGGCCTATCTCTTCTTATAAGGGCACTAACCCTAACCAGGAGGGCCCCACTTTGACCTCCCAATCACCTCCCTTAGGGGGCGGATTTCATGGGATCAAAGACCAACTTTTTCCTCTTACTAGATTCTTCTCTGGGGCTTGGCAGGAGAGAAGCAAATTCACTTTGGGTGGGAACAGGAAGCCACTAGAGCCTCCTGTGACCTGCAACCTCTCTGGCTCTGGGCTCCTGATGTCAGATAGCTAGCAGCTCAAGGAGCTGGTCCCCCAGCCACCCCTCCACCCTCCTGCACTGCAAAATGAAACCGAGAAGGAAATGATTTACTTTCTTTGAAATGTCACTTGTCGGCCACCTTGCAGAGTGATCTCTATTGTCACACGACACCATCAAGCGCAGCAGCCTTCCTTCCGGAGGATTAAACTGTTATTGATCTTTCATTTTTAAGAACACTTTAGATTTTCAACACTGAATAGTAAATTTACAACATTACAGAAACCAAATAAGAGATTAGTGCGATTAAATGAAAGCCCCCGCCAATTAATTTAATCTAGACTAAAAACTGCAAAATGGTTACTAATACTTATCATAATTACAATGACATTAAGGCGCCTTTTTGGGTTGTTTTGTTTCTTTGTAAATGGGATTTAAGTAACATACCCTACGAAGATGATCAATCTAACTGCGTGACTGCCAGGTGCAGGAATTCTATTTGTGTGGCATGAGAGGGGGCTGCTAATCCTTGCTCACTCTCTCTTTTCTGTTTGGCAGCTAACTATTTCCTGGTGTGCTCTGTAATAACAGGCAGCTGTCCCGTCAGCCCCACTGAAAAATGAGATAATAAGGCAGGCAAACGATGTCCTTTATGTCCCGAATCTACCACTTCCTGCAGTTTTCTTCTCAGACACGTTAAATAACAAGGATCTGGGCAACGTTCACACTGTTGCTTCTTCTAAAAAAAGTTTGTCCAAATTCTTGGTGAATGTCATTTCCCTTTGGGATGTTTGGTGGAAAAAGAGGCAGCCTGCTTCACTGCACCAGGACAGAAGGCTTCCAAAAAGCCTCTGAATGGGGCTTGTGAATGGAAATCCCCCCTCAAAAGCCACCGAGGTGATCGGAACTGTCGCTGGGGCCTGGAGAGCTGGGCTTGGCTCCCCTGGAATACGACTGCCCGCCCGGCACCCCTTCTGTCCTGCCACTGGGCCCTTTTAGAAGCTGCAGCAAGAGCAACAGTATCCTGTGACTCGTGAAAAGGGCTGGCTGGTGGCCTCCTGGCTGGGGAATCACAACTGGGTGGAGAGGGTGGACTCGCCCTGGCAGCCGGGGCCTGCACCACGTGGTCTGAGGGATGCTGGGGTCGGCTGAGTCTCCCCCACGGTTTACAGAAAAGGAAGTCGAGGCTCACACCAGAGGCCATCCTGGGGCTGGTGCCTTTTCCCAAGGGTGCATTTCTTGGAATTCTTTGCAATCCACGCAGACCCAAGGGCAGTTACACACTAAATTCCTCTGACTTAGATGCTACACGTTCAGAGAACATACATGTTGGAACGTGGGCTTTCAAGGACTCACGCAACAGCCTGTCATTCCTTCATGAAACCTTCCGGAGGCAGGGGGTGGTGACAAACAGGCCAAGGGCCTCTGCTGCCAGGGGTGGCGGCTCAGGCCAGAGAAACACATTCCACACATCCTAGCCATGGGCCCTGTTGGCCACGTGGGAAGGACTAGCGGTCTGATTGAATCAGGAACAAACAGCCTGATGAAATGATCCCGCTGCCCTTCCAACTGGACACACTCGGCTTTTGCTCTGGAGGAAGGATCTCGCTTCTGTGACAAAGTGCCATTCTTCCTGCAGGCCCTTTGCTGGAATTAGCCTTAAAACGGCTGCAGGACAGGCCCGGCCCGGCCCGGGGCAGGGGCCAAGAACACTGTGCCTGCTGTTGGCTGCTGGCTGAGTGGGGGGGTGTGGGGCAGCAGCCACCTGGGCTTGGTGGCCCTCCTGAGCAGGCCTTTGTCCTGCCTGGCCCCAGGCAGGGATCAAGCTGGTCCTAGAACTGTGAGCAGTTCTGTGGGGGAGGGGCCCTGTGGGGGAAAAGGGAATTTAATAAAGGGCTACAGGCGCTCACTTTGCAGACAGAATGTTCTGGCTCACTCCTCCACCTCACCTCCTTTTGAAAGACTGGTCAAGGTGAAGTCTAAGCAATGCTGAGAGGCTGTCGTGGTTTGTTAGCACCATGCATCTACTTTTCCTGAGGAAATAAAACACCCTTTTATTCAACTCAAGTTCTCTCTCCAGTCTTCTCCCCTTCCCATATCAAGCTTTGTTTTTCTTCTCCTCTCTTCCTACTCTCAGAAACTAATTATGTATTTAAAATTTATTGAGCACTTACTATGTACTTAAGCATCGGTTCAGTTGCTTTACAAATGTCCACTCACTGAATCCTAGCAACCCAAAGATATTTCTATTATTATGTTTTATGGATGAGCAAATTGAGGCTCAGAGAGGTTGAGTAACTTGTCCAATGTCACACAGCTGGCAAGTGGAAGGAAACAGGGAATTCAAAAGTCTGGCTTTGAAGTGCCTTTCTACCATTCCTCTAGGAGTAGAAGAGTTAATACTCACCCCAAATCTTCTAGACATACACCATCCAATACAGTAGCCACTAGCCACACATAGCTATTTAAATTAAATTAATTAAAATCTAAATTAATTAAAATTAAGTAAACTAAATTTTCAGTTCCTCAGTCATACTGGTCACAGTAGGCACAGGTGGCTAATGGCCACTATAGATGGAGAAATACATCCACAACTGCTGGGGACACCCTTAGGCCACTCTGCCCGGAAAAAATCCCTGACTTCCTATAATTTGATTCTGCTTGGTAAAGGCCCTGGACAATAAAAACAAATAAAGGTGATATGTTACATGTGTAGTAAATGAAATGTCATTTTTAAAAATCTTTCACATAATATTCATAGACTAAAAACAGTTCTTCCAGGAAGTTCTAATGCAGGGACTGAGAAAAAGATAAATACCACAGCAGTCTGTAAAGTGTGGTGCTATTTTTGTTGAAAAGGACACACAAGCTCAGGTACTTGACATAAAAGAACCCCCCCTCCTGGAAGGATGAACACATACTGTTAATCATGGTTGTGGGAGCAGGACACAGGGAAAGGGGTAGCTTTCCTTTTATAGTTTTGTTTTGTAGAAAAAAAGTTGTGCAACATTTATGATTCATGTTGCTCACAGAAAAAGATTCTAGAAAATAAAATTTTTCTAATGAAAAAAAAAATGAAAATGCTTTCCAAAATATCCCCATGTGGTGTTTGGATGATAAGATCGCCATATTCACAGTTGTATTCACGATTTTGAAAGTGCCAAATCACCCTGAGGACATTTGCATTTTGTAAGAAAACAAATGCTGTTAAATTTAACTCCAAAGATAGAAGCTGTGAGGACAGATTTTAGGTGGCTGGAGCCTGAGCAGGACCTAGGAGAGAACAGGGGCCTCCGTTGTGTCAGGGACCCACCAGGGGCACCTGTGGACCCCCTGCAACATCCAGGACCCCACAGAAAAAAATAAGAAGCACAAGCCTCAGGCAGCAGGAGGGACGAAGGGCAGATTGGGGTGTAGGAAATGAAGGTAGGAAGGTCTAGGGAGAAGGTCCTGGAAGAAAGAGCTCTTGGCTGCTGGTCAATAGAGGACAGTAAGTGGCCTCACCTGCCTGGCTGGGCATCTGGCCTTACCCTCTCCGCTTACCTCCTGCAAGTTCAAACTTTGCTCTTTTCCAAAATACAGTCCCAAACCTGGTGCGCAAGCACACACACACACACACACACACACACACACACACACACATTTTAACACACTAAAAGTGTTTGCACAATTAATATATTTTAAAAATAGAGAAGCCTGTTGGCTTTGGGGTGGGACCCAGCACGGCCACCCTGGCTCTTTGGTGGCTGGTCAGTGGTACAGCCCTGCCCATGTTCTCTGGGGAGCAGCAGCTGGGCTTCTCCGCCTCACAGGGACAGGCCAGGTGAGACTGACTCTCAGACAGGCTTCTCAGAGGACGCTGCACAGCAGGCCCTCCACACAGGCAGAAGATGGTGTGCATGGGGGCCGGGCAGACCCAGGCCTGGGAAGAGGCCTGCTGGGGACGCAGGCCAGAGCTGCTGGGCTCCCCGGGCTCCCGGGGGCAGGAAGCTTCCCCCTCTGCTCTCCCCATGGCGCGGGCAGACTGCCCGAGCAGCCGGCTGAGGGAAGACCGTGCTGGTCACTTGCACGTCATTTCAACAGGGAGCACATTTGTGGTTTATGGTGTCTGTCGAGGGATTGAAAGGTCTGAGGGTCAAACTCTCAGTGTCCCAAGGGAGAAGAAAAGGACTCTGAGTGAGGAAACATTTCTAGTGGCTCATTGCAAGGATGCATTTGCGAGGCCCTAACTCTCGACCCCTGTGTGAGGAAGCGTGTCTCTAAGTAGAAAACCGGAAGGCGTGTGACCCGGGTCGGTCCCCAGGTCCCCGTTGCGGATTCCTCCCTGCGTTTGGCCGCTCAAATGCTGAGTAGCAGGGAGGCCCGGGGGAGGCCAAGCCTGGAGCTCCATCAGCGCAGGCCGGGACAGGCCTCCCTGAGAAGGCTTTCGGTTCTTTTCTGGGAGAAATGTGTGCCTGGGATGTGGCGTTCACAATATGTGGCATGTAAGAGCCAGCCGAACAGTGAATGATGGTAAGAAAGTCACCCCAACGTAACAGAAAAGAAAAACACGGGGAAAAACAGGTTCCGTCATCTTGAAATGTCTTTCCTCTAGGAGGAGGAAAGAAACAGTTTGCGACTGGCCCATCCATCCGGGCCTCACTGCTTAGGCACCAACACAGGCTTCTCGTCCAGGCTGCGACCCTCTGCCTCAGACAGGTCCTCTACCAGGCGCCTCAGAGGGGCACTGTCTCCTGTTGCCATTTGAACTTAGTCTTGCCAGAGTGTCCTCAGGTCCCAGTTCCAGTCAGGATAATTTTGTAAGAGACAGATTGTCCTCTGTCCGTGACTGAATCAAACAACTGCTAGAGGGGAGTGCGGACCCCGCTACGAAGCTTTGGTACTCATCTCTGCCCCCTACCAGGCTTCCTGCTTAGAGTCAGTGTAGAAAGTCTGCAAAAACGTTGTGGTGAGATTATTCATCTCAGGAGCCCCTTCAGGACTTCATGCTCACATCAGGAATCTCTTCACAGATAGTGAGACCAGCGCAGGCAGTGTGGCTCCAGAGCTGCCTTTTCCCTCCGTTTCCAGAACAGCACATCCAATCCTACATTTGCCATCACATTCAGGACTGGTCAAGGAGGACTGGGGCCAGCCTGTAAAAAAGGTTAAGGGTAAAGATTTTGAAAAATGCTTCCAAGGATTTTTTTTTTTTTTTTATTCGAAGTTGTTGTATATATAAGAGTAGCATGCATTACAATTCATAATACACATATAGAGCACCTTTTTACATATCACTGTTTGTATACAAAGTATATTCATACTATTCATGTCTTCAATCATGCATTTAGGATAATGATATCCATCTCATTCTACCATCCAGAGACAATACGCTTAATAGAAGAAAAAGTAAGCTCTAATCTCCAACATGTTGGATTAGGCCCCAAGTTCCTTAATAAGAATCCTGTAGCACAAGAATTAATATTAAGAATCAATAAATGGGATAGATTCAAACTAAAAAGCTTCTTCTCAGCAAAAGAAACAATCAGTGAGGTGATTAGAGAACCAACTAATTGGGAACAAATTTTTACCACATGCATATCAGATAGAGCACTAATCTCTAGAATATATAAAGAACTCAAAAATTTTAACACCAAAAAAACAAACAACCCAATCAATAAATGGGCCAAGGAACTGAAAAGACACTTCTCAGAAGATACACAATCAATCAACAAATACATGAAAAATGTTCAACATCTCTGGCAATTAGAGAAATGCAAATTAAAACTATGCTAAGATTTATTTTCACTCCAGTCAGAATGGCAGCTATGTTTTTTTTCAAATTTATTTTTTATTCTAAGTTGTTAGAAATGACAGCAGAATGTATCACATTTCATATTATACTTGTAGAGCACATTTTTACATATCTCTGTATACAAAGTATATTCACACCATTCGTGACTTCATACATGCACTTAGGATAATGATATCCATCGCATTCTACCATCTTTTTTTTTCTTCATCCTTTTGCCCCCTCCCTTCCCCTCCCTCCACATTGGCCATTCTAGTGTTCCTCTAATCCTCCTATGCTCCCCATCCCAACCCCACTGTGAATCGGCCTCCTTATATCAGAGAAAACATTTGGCATTTGGCTTTTTGGAGTTGGCTAACTTTATTTAGCATTCTATTCTCTAACTTCATCCGTTTACCTGCGAATGCCATGATTTTATTCTCTCTTATTGCTGAGTAATACTCCATCAGAATGGCAGTTATTAAGAACACAAACAACAATAAATGTTGGAGAGGATGTTCAGAAAAAGGCACATTCATACATGCTGGTGGGACTGCAAAATGGTGCAGCCATTATGGAAAGCAGTATGGAGATTTCTTGGAAAACTGGGAATGGAACCACCTTATGACCCAGCCATCCCACTACTGGGTCTATTCCCAAAGGACTTAAAAGCAGCATGCTACAGGGACACAGCCACAACAATGTTTATAACAGCTCATTTCACAATAGCTAGGTTGTGGAACCAACCTAGATGCCCCTCAGTAGATGAGTGGATAAAGAAAATGTGGTATATATACACAATGGAATATTACTCAGCAATAAAAGAGAATAAAATAATGGCATTTGCAGGTAAATGGATGAAGTTGGAGAATATAATGCTAAGTGAAGTTAGCCAATCTCAAAAATCCAAATACCGAATGTTTTCTCTGATATAAGGAGGCCAATTCACAGTGGGGTTGGGTCAGCAACATAGGAGGATTAGAGGAACACTAGAACGGTCAATGGGGAGGGAGGGGAAAGAAGGGGAAGGGGGTATGAAGGGGGAAAAAAAAGAGGATGGTAAGGATTTTTATTGTTTATTTGAGGCAACCATATAAGAGGACCCTACAAGGATTCCCTAGGAATGCTGTTAGGAAAAGCAAGCATCTGGACACAGGCCAAGTACAGTTCATTCTTGTTATTTAAGAAGTTGTGTTCTGCAGAGTCACTGTGAATACTGAGTTAGAAAAGGTACAACTACAGCTCTGGGGGAAATAGAGGGCTAGGTACCTGTGAGCCTCTGGTCACAGTTTTCATCAATCAGTCAAGGCATAGCCCTGTTTTACATGCATTTCTATATAAGACAGCCTATTTAATATCTATCATTGAGTCATTAACATTGAACCTGAGGCCAGCAGCACTGTGACTCCGACTTGAGTGGAGCTTCCCTAATGCACAAGTGTTGTATTTCCCCTATAAGGCCTGTCACAGCCTTCTTGCCCTCAGAACACTAGGTAGCACAGCAGCACCAATGGGAGGGGGGCATTTGAAGTAGTGAAATCTGCAAAAGCACAAAAATCTGACCCGACCTAGGCAGCCGAGAGGACCCCCACTTGTTTAGGGCATGAGATATGAAACCAAGATGGCGAAACATGGCCTGTTCAACTGGGGCTGAGAACCAGGCCCACTGGGTGAATTAAGTTTTTTTTTTTTTTTTTTTTGCCAATCTGTACAATTTTGTGAATAACCACGAAGTCCTTGCCAAACATTGGTTTCAGGGTTACAATATTTTACGGAGGAGCCAAGTTCACAAATATGGAACCTGGGAATAATGAGGACCACTTGTGTATTCCTCAGGGCCAGATTCCATTAACCTGAAAGGTGAAAAATGCAAACGCTTGTGTAAACATAAGTCTTTCCCAAAACTGTTCTCAGCCTTTAGAAAAGCCACAAAACATTCTTGCTCCTTATTTTGTCTAGCTTACAAAACCGGGTGGCCGACTACCCTTCCCCTAGCGGTCAGGCTGACCTAAAACTTAAAAATAATGCTTTGTATGTAACTTTATATGTTAACCAATCAGAAGAGCACTGTGAAACCCCCCCCCCTTAACTTGTATGTATTTCATTATAAAAACCCTGCTAAATCTGGGCTCAGGGCCTCTTAGCGTCACGGGTTACCGAGTGTGCGGAGGACCAAGCTCGAGCTTGCTAATAAATGACTCTTTGTTGCTTGCATTGACCAAGGACTCTGGTGGTCTTCTTGGGGGTCCCAAGCCGTGGGGCACAACAAACCCTATTCCTACGCCTCAATATTTCCCTGATGATCTAAAGTCATCAGTGCTGTTTTGCCTAGTGTTTGCCTGGCATGATGGAGGCCCTGGGTTTGATTTCCCAGCATTGGAAAAAAAATATTTAAAAAGGCAACAACCTCTGGGAAGGGAAACAAATTATGTTACTTCAGTCATTTCTCTATTATTATGAATTTCTTTGTCAACTTCCTTGATGAAAAGGACTTATCCGAAAGTAGATTTAGAAAGGCTAGCATGAGAGCTGACATGTTGCCGCCGGAAAAGGATTTGCAGCCCGGATCGGCGGCGCCGCGGGAAGGAGCCCAGAGACAGGATGGAAATGGAAAAATTCTTTTATCTTTCTCTTTCTGTCTCTTGTAATTTCTAACACCACATACACACTCTCACAAGAAACCAAGCACGTACTCTTACAAGAAACTACAATATATATATACACAATAGCGTTAACCCCGTCCATTCTCTCTCAGGTCTCATCTCACGCGCCCGAGCAGGAATGGCGCTGGCCCGATCTGCCAAGTCACGGCTCAAGTCTCTCGAGATCCTGGGCCAAGTCCCGCGAGATCCCAGGCCAAGTCCCGTGAGACTACGGAAGGCAGCAATGCCCAAACATGTCCATGGCCCGTAGTCAACCGCAATCTTAGCCATCTCCCCAAACAGGGCTTCTGCATTTCCCCCCTTTTGTTTTAAAAGAGGGGATGCTCTAGGACGTCTGTGTGCAACCAACATTCTTACCTGTCATCGGATAATCAAGGCTGTGCCCTTGACTCCTGTCTTAGGTTGATATGTTGGCCACATGAGACTGTCCCGTGCGACTGTGCCTGTCTTAGGTTGTCCCCCTCTGGGGATCTTACCTGTCATTGGCTAACCAGCCATCCAATGGAGCCCTTTAGGATCGACTGCGTAAGATGACTAACAGCCGTCCAATTGTGAGGAGATGGTGCGGCTTTAAGGCAACAAGCCTTTTGGTGACGAGCCAAATTGCATAGCATATCAAATTCTTTAAACAAATCAGCTGCCCTAAGTTCCATCAAGTAACACAGTGAGTTCTCTAAACAAATACCCGCAAGGCACGTACTCTTACAAGAAACTACAATATATATATACAATAGCGTTAACCCCGTCCATTCTCTCTCAGGTCTCATCTCATGCACCTGAGCAGGAATGGCACTGGCTCGATCTGCCAAGTCACAGCTTAAGTCTCTCGAGATCCTGGGCCAAGTCCCGCGAGATCCCAGGCCAAGTCCCGTGAGACTACAGAAGGCGGCAATGCCCAAACATGTCCATGGCCCGTAGTCAACTGCAATCTTAGCCATCTCCCCAAACAGGGCTCCTGCACTGACACAGGCTGAAGGCTGAGGAGAAGAGCTACCAGCAGGGCGGCAGCCGGCCACCAAGGCACTGGGAAGGTTAGAGTGTGTCTCAGCGCACCCTGAAAGATGGCCATTTCCTGGAGGCCAGAGTACCACCCCATCCGGTCCCTTCCTTCCCTCCCCATCCCAATCTGCCAGAATCCAACTACACCTCAAAATTTCCTTCTCAGTCAGCCAGAACAGTTGTCCAAGATGTATCAATTTGCTCACTTCTGGAAACACTTCCTACTAACTCTGGGGGCTGGAAACATCTGTTGCGAGACTAAGTTTGTTCTGTTGACAAATAAATTCATAATAATATAGAAATGACTGAAATAACATGATTTGTTTTCCTTACCAGTGGTTGTTGCCTTTTTAAAATATATTTTTCCCAGTGCTGGGGAATGGCACCCAGGGCCTCCAGCCTGAGGTCTTGTTCAAGTCAGTCTGAGGCCACCACCACGTCTGAGTGTCCCTCCACTCTGACAAAGGCCTCCAGCCATGTGGAGGTGGCTCTCATCTGACCTGGCAGCCCAAACTCTGAATTCTTTTTCCTTACTCGTGAGGCCTGGGTGCCTGTCCACCTCCTTGTCTCCTGGCTTGGTCCAGAGCTTTATGACCTCAGGCTGGACTCCCTGACTTCTACCCCTGACTTGTGACTGACTGACCTCTGCCCCCCGGAATTCTTCGTGGTTCTGTCCTGATTTTCCAGTTTCCTGACCTTTTGCTTGGCTTGATCTCTAGCAGCCACAGGCTGTGTAACCCTCAGCTGGCCTGCTCAGTGGTTTCCTAATGATGCCAAGTCCTGTCAGTGTCACCCCTCCCCCACAGTGTGAGGACCCTGCCCCCCACAATGTTCAAGATGATCCAATGATTCAAGCCTTTATCTGGAGAAGGGTCCGCATTCCATGCCCACCATGGAGCATCCAGCCAAATGGGTGAAGCAAAGAGGAACCAGGACTTGGGAACAGTCTTGCTGGTGTCAACTCTGTGGTTTACTGTGACCTGCAGGACAGGTCACCTGCATTGTGGGTGTTTGCTTTTCTTCTGGGTCAATGACAATGGAAGAATGTTAGAGCCAGAAGAGACACTGTATTCCTTCACATCAAAGATTAAGAAAAAAAAAAAATTGGGCCTCAGGAAGGTAAAGGAACTTCAAAGTCACCCAGCTATTAATCATCAGGGGTGGGATTAGAAACCAAGTCACCTGATCCAATCCAATGTCTGGTCCAGTGTCCTGCATGCGTCTCCTATTTAGAGAGGGAAGATTTTACCTCTTGGATCAGGTGAGCTGTAGTGTGGATAACAGAAACTGCGGCCATTGGTTTCAGCAGAGAGGGATTTGCGGATTCAGGAAGCTGCTGTCCTGCACTGGTCCAGGGTCCCCAGCCTCCACTGTGATCTGGGCTCAAGAAGCCACTTCCAGAGCTATAGGGGCCAGAGCGGCACGTGTGGCCAGTGATGTGGAAAACAGAGCCGCTTGCGGCCCTCTCTCTGCCTCTGTCTCTTTCCACTTCTAAATCACATCTCAGCCAGGCACAGGGTGCGTGTCTGCAGTCCCTACTCAGGAGGCTGAGGCAGGAGGATCACTCGGACCAAAAAGAGCTTGAGAACAGTCTGGGCAACATAGCAAGTGAGACTTCATCCCAAAACAAACCAACACCACCAAAAATCACATCTCTGGCCAAAGTGGCTAATTGATGTCACCTAAATCCTATTTCACGGGGTAGCAGAGAGGGGGTGTTGGGGGTGGTGGCACTGGGGACAGGATATCTGAAGCAGTACAGGCAGGAAGTTACCTGGGGGAAAGCTGGACTGGACTTAGTCTAGTGAGCTAGCCTGCACAGTTCCCACCCCACGACCTGTTTCCTCATCTATAAAGTGGGGAAATGATTTTACTGAAATGATAGAATTGTTATAAACAACAGTTCATACTGCAAGTGTCCCAGGAACACTGATCCTGGGACATGGAAAGTACTCAATAGGTGGTGTTAGGCAGAACTCAACACAGGCAACACCATTTTGAAACATACACTCCTTCCCAGAGGAAGAGCCACCTCAGGGTCACTCTGACTCAGCCTGACCTAAACCCCAGACAATACTCCATCATCATACAAAGAAAGGAAATTGTTATCTGGGACTGGAATCCTGAAAGCACCTGGTTCAACAAGGAACAGTGACCAGCTCAAAGAATGGAGGTGAGGCCCATATAAGGACCCTTCCCCGACAACCTCCTAGTAATGGCCTAACTGCAAAAGCTGCCCCTCCCTCAGGCTCCTGTGTCTGCCCCAGGGAATGAGCAGAAGGCAGCTCCGCCTCTACTGGGCCCGCTGTGTTCACTCTCTAGTTCCCTCATTGGGTTCTTTCCTTACAGGTGTAATAATTGTTTTCAAGACTTTAGCCATGAACTTAATGCAGGTTTCACAATCTGCTTATCTTGAGCTTTATTTTATTTTATTTTTTCAGTACTGGGGATTGAACCCAGGGCCTTGCAATGGCATGTTAGGCAAGCACTCTACCACTAAAATACACCCCCAGCCCTTTTTATTGTATTTTAACACATGATTTTGCAAAGTTGCCCAGGCTGGTCTTGAACTTGGGATCCTCTTGCCTCAGCTTCCTGAGTAGCTGGGATTTCAGGCATTTACCACCATGGTTGGCTTTAGTTCATGATCCTATGTGCTCCACCCAGGCTTTTAATCCTCAGTCTGTCCATTTAATAGGTGTAAGAATTTATTAATTGACTAAAAGATTAAGTTTTCATTAAAATAGGACTTAAACTCATGAAACATTTGAAATAGATTATTTTTTGGGGGGAATAATCTTATCCCTCCCCCTTTTATGGGAAGGAAAACAAGGCCCAGAGAAGTGAGAGAATGTGATAAAAATGGAACCATTAACTAATTTAAAGCCAGAACCAGCACCTAACGCTCTTCCCTATATGAATAAATCAGAGAGAGGCTGGAAATAGCTAGATCTTCAATTATCTAAAATATTACCTCAAAATGTAGCAACTTCCAAGTTTTTTAAGGCATTCTGTCTTTGCAAATATGTACAGATTGGAGAGAAAAGCCCTTCATTATTCTAAAAGGAAATACACGATAAAGGCTGTCTCAACAGTCAACACTTTATATAAATGTGAAATATTGGAGGCACTCTTCTTCAGATCAGAAATGAGATGAGGATACTGTCTACCATTATTACAATTTAATGTTGTTCCAGAAGTCCTACCTAATTCATTGAGATAAGAATAAGAAATGAAGTGTGTCAGTGGGAAGCAGACTAAATTATCATGATTTAAAAATCTTTAGTGTTATACATAATGTGTAATTGTCTACCAAGAAAACACAATAGAATCAATTCAAAAATTGCAGTGTTAGGTATAATAAGAATCCAGTGATATGGCCAGTTACAAAATACATATTTAAAAAGTTAGTTGCTTTCTTTTATCTCAGTAATAATGAGTTTGAAATTATAATACAAAAATAAAATTCTGTTCTTGACATCAACACAAATCATAAATTACCTAGACAGAAAATAAATTACCTTAGCAAGAAATGTGCCGGACTACAAGAAGGAAATAAAAATAGTTTGCAAAGGCACATAATATAATGGAGGCTTGAATAAATGAAAAACATACTTTGTCCCTAGAGGGAAAAACTAATAATATAAAGATGTCAATTCTCCCCAAAGCAATGTATCTGCAATAAAAATCCTGAAAGGGAATCTACAGGGGTTTGGACAAGATAATTCTAAAATTCATCTGAAAGAACAAGTGAAAACTCACAGAAAACACAGTACTTTATTTATGGACAAATATGTATGCAGTCATTGTTTTAAAGCATACACGGGAAGGTTCCTTGTTAAATTCATGGCTACCCCTGGGGTGACAGGAAATGGTGTGAGCTGGGGACCACATAAGGGACTTTGAATCAATCTAGTGTGTTTTATTTCTCTTTCTAAAAAACACATCTGAGGCAACTATGCTAAAATGTTAGCATTTTTTTAGTAATTATGTGGTAGGTAATGTTACATTGTTCTCTATAATTTTATCTTTTATTTTATTTTTTCCAAAAAGAACACTGAAAGGGACAGGAGATTGCACTGCCAGATACAGGTAGCTCTCAATAGTGAATATATACTTTACTTGTTTTTGCACAGAAATAAATCCATGACACTAAAAAAAAAAAAAAAAATGAAAACAGGTTGGGCGTGGCGGTGCCTGCCTATAATTCCAGAGGCTTGAGGCTTGAGGCTTGGGAGGCTGAGGCAGGAGGATTGCAAATTCAAGGCCAGCCTCAGCAACTTAGTGAAGGCCTAGACAACTCAGTGAGACCCTGTCTCTAAAAAAATACAAAAAGGGGCTGGGCTGTGGCTCAGTGGTTGAGTGCCCCCTGCCAGTGCCCCTGGTATGATGATGATGATAACAATAATAATAATGATAATGATAATAATAATAACAATAAGTAAATAAACAGATAAATAGAAACATTTCCAAGGGGAAGAGGTATTTCAAAGCAGTGAGGAAATACGCAGAGGTTCTTACTGATGTGCAGACTGCTGCACATTGAAAATGTTGTTTAAAAAAGAAAAAGAAAAAAAAGAAAATGTTGTTTTACTAAAGAAAACAATTTTTTAAAGTAAAGAATGAAATCCCCGGGCTGGGGTTGTGGCTCAGCGGCAGAGCGCTCGCCTCGCACGTGCGCGGCCCGGGTTCGATCCTCAGCACCACGTAAACATAAATGCATTGCATTGTGTGCAACTAAAGTAAATAAATAAATATTAAAAAAAAAGAATGAACTCCCCAAAGAGAAGAAGGAAATAGTATTGTTCATTTATCCAATTTCAGGGAAGAGAGGTCAAAATCTTTGAGCCCAAATACAAGGGCAAAATTTAACTATGCAGTCATTGAAGTGGAACAAGAAGGAGGCATAGTTCAGCTTTGTGGCTGGGAGTGAGTTTTGTATGATCTCTTGGAGTAATCAATATAAAAGGCCTTTACAACATCAGTATACTTTGACCTAATAATTCCACTAGGAATTTACCTTAAAATAATGATCGGAGAAGAACCCCAAAGTTTTATGTACACAATCTGTTCACTTGCACTCAGGCTGTCTCAGGCTGTGCTTCTGGAGGAACCCAGACCAAGGTTCCAAAAAAAGTTCTAGTGAGACAGTTTGGAAAATACTTGCCCTTCTCTAAGGAAACAACCTGTGATTTCACTCTTCATTGAGGCTACTTCTTTATACAAAGTACTACACAGGATGCCCATCTGAGCAGCTCTTCGATTTATATAATTTCTTTTGGATTCTTCATTTGAAAGAATTTATATCATTTCTTTTGAGTTCACCATCCAGTTGCAAAGGTTATGTAAAATTGTTATATAGAGGGCTGGGGTGTAGTTTGGTGGTAGAGCACTTGCCTTGTACGCACAAGGCCCTGGGTTTTATCCCAAGCACTGCAAAAAAAGTTTTTAAAAAGAAAAGAAAAATTAAAATTGTCGTATGTAAATTATGAGGTCTCATTTTTTTTATACCTTTATTTCACTTATGTGGTGCTAAGGATCAAATCCAGGGCCTTACACATGCGAGACAAACACTCTACCTCTGAGCCATAGCCCCAGCCCCTGAGGTCTCTGTTTTTTGAAAGGAGGCAATACTTAGTGCAATAACTCAGACCTGATAAACTTTAAAAATGCTAAGACATTTAATGTTAAAAGTTCATGTTTAGCTGGGTGTGGTGGTACATGCCTATAATCCCAGAGGCTCAGGAAACTGAAGCAGGAGGACCATGAGTTCAAAGCCAGCTTCAGCAATTGAGGCCCTAAGCAACTCAGCAAGACCCTGACCCCCTGGGTTCAATCTCCAGCACATGTGCACATGTGCGCGCGCGCGCGCACACACACACACACACACACACACAAAGTTTATGTTCAAAGCCAACTTGGAATTTGTATAGGTAAAGGGGGAATGGTTAATTACCTACATGCATCTGAACTTTAAGTGGTAATTATAATTCATAAAGTAATTTTCAAACACATAAATTGATTGAAATGAACTAAAATTGCAGATCATGTGGGGTCAACAGTGCTGGGCTGACCGATCCCTTGGAAAGGCAGGAGAGGGGCCTGTCAGTGTCCTGTGACCCGCCTACTGTCTTCACAAGTATGGCACTCCTGTGACCCCAGTGAGGAGTGTGATGGGGAGGTGGAGGCTTCTCCAGAGTGCAAGAACTTTTTGTGGAACTTTTGGACAGATCATGGAACATTCTGGTTCATTTCACATTAGTACTCAGTAAAACTGAGCAATGCTCGACATGCTGTTGTTGCCTTTTAGGTACAGAGTACAATTGTAATTCTGAGCCCCGGCTGCAGTTTGGATCTCATATGTCCCCCAGAGGCCCCTGTTGTAAAGCCTTCGGTCCCCAGTGTGGTGCGACTGTGAGGGGGTGGCAACTTTAAGAGGGGGGCCTAGAGGGGGGTCTTCTGGTCGGAGGGATGTGCCCTTGAAGGGGAAGATGGGACCCAACCCCTCCTCCTCTTCTCATTCACCTTATGTGCTCCCAACAGGTTGTGCTGCCACAGACCCAGAGAGAGCCAGGGCTACTCAGTCATGAACTGGCAACTCCAAAACTGTGCTAAAATAAACCTTTTATCTTTATAAGATGATTTATTTCAAATATTTGCTATAGTAATGGAAAACTGACTAACCGCTCCACTTACTCCCTTATGGTTAGAAAGAGAAAGCAGGGAGAGGAAAGGAAGCTAATAAGACAGGAAAGAACTGAGGTGTGGTTTCAATGACAAGGTAGATTTCATTTTAGTTTTTGTGGTGCTGGGATTGAACCCAAAGCTTTAGGCATGCTTGGCAAGCACTCTACCCCTGAGCTACAAGATCAAGCTTTTAATTGCTTATATGAGACTCTCCAGAGCTCTTTTTATCTGTATCCATTCCAAATAGTGGGTACTTGATCATTGTATCTTCCAAGATAACCCACAACAGGCAGTGAATGTGCAGCACAAGAAGTAAAAGCCTTCATCGTTTCAAGCCACTGAAGTTTGGGGGTTTATTTGTTATTGCAAAGGAATACTACTGATTAGTCCAGTGAGGAGCTGCACACCTGTAATCCCAACTACTTGGGAGATGAAGCAGGAGGATTGCAGGTTTGAGGCCAGCCTCAGCAACTTAGTGAGACCCTGTTTCAAAATTAAAAAAAAAAAAAAAATTTGGGGGGGAGTTTTAAAGATTTTAAAGTTCAGATGCACATAGGTAATTAACAATCCCCCCTTTACCTATACAAATTCCAAGTTGGCTTTGAACATAAACTTGTGTGTGTGTGTGTGTGTGTGTGTGTGTGTGTGTGTGTGCGCGCGCGCGCGCTCCAGAGATTGAACCCAGGGGGTCAGGTTCTTGCTGAGTTGCTTAGGGCCTCAGTTGCTGAGGCTGGCTTTGAAATTTTGGACAGATAATTTTCCTGAGTTCAAATCCCAGCGCCACAAAAACAAAACAAAACAAAAACAAAAACACTGACTAATAAGACTCTTTGGAGACGCTGAGGAGTCCGCTATCTGGAAAGTTTCCTGGTCCCTATAGGAAGCGCCACTGTGCTTGCTAATCAAATCTTTCTCCTCTCACCATTCCACATCATATTTTGATATTACCCATGGAGAGAAACTACCTTACTTTCACTCTTTTTAAAATGGTCAATTCAAAGTCAAAGTTTTGCAAAGCAAGCTTCAAATCACATCAAGTTTTAGTGATGAGCTTCCATAAAATAGTTAAGATTTTCAAAAAATATTCTAGAAAATTCCAACCTCACCTAATCCAAAGTGACATGTGCTCACATGGCTGTTGCTCTAGTTACAAAAAAAAAAAAAAAAAAACTAAATCATGAAACATGACTGAATGGTTATTAAATAGTATCTAGTCCCTAATGGCAAATTCATTTTCATTTAATAACAAGTTATTGTGAAATATAATGAAAAATAGAGTGGCATGCAAAATAAGCTGGCCTCTGTTTTCATTGACATTGTGCCAGTTTCTTGGGTGCAGCATTACCATACTATCCATCTTCATAAAGCACTCTTTGGAAGGCATTATTAAACAGCGGGGAGGGATGGCAGATGACAGCTTCATTAGTCATGACTAGGTAATCCTGGCCAATTTCTCTGGGGAATTATTAACACATTCTTAAACATCCAAAAAAGAAGAGAAGGAGATTGGTTGTAAGATATTGGACATTATCCAAATCCAAGTTTCTTTGGGGCCTGGAGTAGTCACTCTCCCCCAGAGATCCCTGGAATGTTACTGGGGAGTGGGACCTTATGAGCCAGGATGGACCAAGACCTCAAAACTCTTGCCATTGCTGATGGACAGAAACAATCTGCGTGGCATTGGACTGGTAGATATATTTAGGTTGCATTATCTGACAAGTTGGTGGATTACCCCTGCGCTCATTCTTGTCTGGTTTGAAAACAGGAGCTCCAAGACGGTATGTCTGGGAGCCCAGTAAAATGCATCCTAAGCCCACCAGAACCCAGCAGCAAAACCCCGGCAACCAGCCATCCCAAGTTAGTGAAAGATTTTCCTCATCCCCCAGAGCTTGCTCACTTTGCCTGGGCAGTTTGAAAAGATCCTGAGTGTTTCCATGACTTTCTCTGACACTGTCGTTTGGTTTCTTGGTGAGTCATCTGGGTGGGGTTTGAGAGCGGGTGCGGGAATGGTTTATTCTGCAGGCCAGCAGAGTTTGAACCACCGGCTAAGACAGGAGGAACCGTGTGTGCAAAGCTCTCTGCTTATTTCATGGTGCAGCAAAAGGGCTTAAGAATTGGAGTGAGACTTGAGCTCAAGTGTTTGATCTGTCCTTTACCAGTTGTGGGACCTTGGGTAAGTTCATTAACCCCTCTTAGCCTTAGTTTTCTCATCTGCAAAATAGGGGTAATAATAGAACTCAGAGAGCTGTCATAGGGCTTTGTGAGGATTAATTAATGTAATTAGGTAGAGCACTTGGCAAAGTGCTTCAACAAATATTTTTCCCTTTATATAAATCCATGGGTTCTGCATCTGTGGATGCAACCAATCATGATTCAAAATGCTTTTTAAAAACCGCATTTGTTGTAAACATGCACAGAATTTTTTGGTCATTTTCCTTAAGTAATATAGTTATGTTTTACTTAAACATTTACATTGCATTACACAGCAATTACGTTGTACTAGGTATAGTAATTCAGAGATGATTTAAAGTCCACAGGAGGGTGTGCACAGGTTCTATGCAAATGCTATGCCATTTTATATCAGGGACTTCAGCATCTGAGGATTTTGGCATTGGGGGAGGGCCTGGAACCAATCTTCTTGGATACAGAGGGATGACCGTATCTGTAAACTATGTCCTGCTCAAAAACAAAAGCAAAAACAATCAGATTTTTAGAAAAAAGACATTGTTACGAGTTGTTCATATTCTCCTGCCTACTACCCCAAACTAAATTGTAAGTGCCTGTTTTCATGTACTTTTCAAAGGACAAAAGGTGATGGCCAAATCATAATGACTACACAGGAGATCAGACACTGGTTTAATTTTTGCATTGATTCTTATATTCCCCATTTTTGAGATAAGGAAATGGAGGAACAGAGGAGAAATATGTTGCTCAAAGTCACACAGGCAGTACATTTATTCTGTATTGGAAAGCAGTGTGCCTGCAGAGTCTTTGTTCTTAACCATCACCATTGTATTTATGAATCTTTGTTAAGCTGAATTGAAATTAACTCAAGAATTCCTGTTTATACAGCAAGAATTCTCTGCCACTTTTTTTTTTTTTTTTTTGGTACCAGGGATTGAACACAGGGACACTTCGCCACTGAGCTCCATTTCCAGCCCTTTTTATTTTGAGACAGGGTCTCACTAAATTGCTTAGGGCTTTGATCCATTGCTGAGGCTGGCCTTGAACTTGTGATTCTACAAACAGCAAGTCTTCTAAGGGTATTGTGTTAGCTTTCTGTCACTATGACAAAATACCTGAGATAATCCACTTATAAGGAGAAAAAGTTTACCTTGGCTCCTGGTTTCAGTTTCAGCCCAGAGTCTCTTGGCCCTAGTGCTTTGGGCCTGTGGTCAGGCAGCATGTCATGGTGTGAGTACCTGGTGGAACAGCTGCTCACCTCCTGGCACTGGGAAGTGGGGTAGGGTAGCAATGTCTCCTTAAGAGCACAACCCCAATGGCCTAACTTCCTTCATCAGATCTCACTTCCAGAAGTTTCCATCACCTCCAAATAGTGCCATAGGCTGGTGACTGAGTCTTTAACATGTGTCCTTTGAGGGGACATTTAAGACCCAAACTATAGCGGGCACTGAAGCGTTCACAGATTCATAGCCTAGGATTCTCCCTTCTCCTCTACCCAGCACAGTGCACACTCAAGGCCAGGACCCTCAGGAAGACTCCTCGGAGCCTTTCTTTTTCTTTTCTCCACCATTCTAGCCTCGTTCTGCCACAGCCCACTCAGACCCTTGGAATCCTCCATTCATCAATTGCTTCCAAGAAGATGAGCAAGAGTGACAGCTGAGCAGGGTGACAGAGTGAATGGTACAGGCAGGAAGAAGGGAAAGTCCACGAACAAGAGAAAGCAGGGAGAGGAAAGGAAGCTAATAAGACAGGAAAGAACTGAGGTGTGGTTTCAGTGACAAGGTAGATTTCATTTTAGTTTTTGTGGTGCTGGGGATTGAACCCAAGACTTCGGGTGTGCTTGGCAAGCGCTCTACCCTGAGCCACAGCCCCAGATCTGGATTTCAGTTTTAAATATTCCGTATCATAAAATCCGAACTGTTTTTTTTCCTTTGCTGCCTCTGGATTTTATGAAGGAGTGATATGTTTTTTGCTTTGTGCAGCATGAAAGAACTTTGGTTTTAGTGATTCCTGACAGCAATTGAATTTGTAGCAAAAATTTTTCATGACTTTTGTCTTTCTTTGAAATCAATTTAATAAGAATATCCTTTCTTGGGTGGGCTAAGATTAGGAAACTACTTCAATTACTTATTTTCTGCTTTAATGTGATGTTAAAATTTTAAATTCCAACTGGAATTTAATACTAATTATGAACAATTTAGTAAATATTGGTCAAGTGTTTAATATATGCCTAGCACAGTGCCAAGTCCCACAACACAAACATGGATGAAGATCTTCTCTGTCTTGGAGGAGCCTTGAGCCTAACGGGGACTTCTCAGACTTGGTGGCATCCAGGGAGCCTGTTAGAAGTCCCTCTACCTGGGCTCCACACCAGCCTGGTCTACTCGATCAGCCGTTTCTGAAGCATCCCAATGCACAAGACTGTCTGGATGGGGCACACGCATAGGTACCCTCCTGTCCATCACAGACCCAGCTTTAGAGAAAGTTGTCCAGGATTTCATAGGCTCCACAGACATCTCTGTAACCCTGTTTGCATTGAGTTCCTTAAATTGTAGTAGGCTCCACACGAAAGGAGGGAGCACGAACTGGTGAGGTGAGGAGACAGATCTGCTCATGTCACAGCTGAATGACATGGACTCTTGTCAGAAAGTTTGGAGGACCAAATTTGCATTGGGTCATTGGGAAATATGTAAAAAAAATTTTTTTTTTACATTTGTTCTTTTTAGATATACAGATAGTAAAGTGGGAAAATATCTTAATTTTAGAGGGTTTTTTGGGGGGGGCAATGGGGGCCCCCAGGGATTGAACTCAGGGGCACTCGACCACTGAGCCACATCCCCAGCCCTATTTTGTATTTTATTTAAATACAGAGTTGCTTAGCACCTCGCTATTGCTGAGGCTGACTTTGAACTCGTGATCCTCCTGCCTCAGCCTCCTGAGCCACTGGGATTACAGGTGTGAGCCACCGTGCCAGGCTTAATTTTAGAGTTTTTAGTATTAAAAAATATTGATTGCAAAAACTGAGTTTTAGGGGTCTATCTTGTCTTCCAATCTGCATAAGAACAAAATAAGTGTTATTGTCCTAAATCCAACTTTTACATCTCTGCAAAAGCCAAGTTTAATAAGTTCATATATGATATGATCACGCACAATATGTTCTTTGCACTTCTAAATTCAAATTGCCAATTAAAAATAATTTCGTTAATTCAGTTGTTTTCCCCTTCATGGCTTCAAGTTCTAGAATCTGTTGCTCTGATAATATTTTCACCCTATCTCACTTTTTTTCCTACAAAATAAAACAAAAGCAATTTTATTTTAAACATGTATGAATATGGCAATATGAATCTCACTATTCTGGATAATTACAATGCACCAATAAAAATGAATAAACAAACAAAAGCAATGATGTGACTAACTCTTCCTGTGCAAGTAACTTGGATGAGGTCACCATGCTGAGCTTTACTTGACACAGTTTCAGCTGACCCAGTCTGAAAAACAAGAACAACATTGCACAACAGCAGAGGGGTGTGTGTGTTTGTAGGAATTTGAATTTTTTTTTTTTTTTTTTTTTTTTTTTTTTTTTTTTTGGTACCAGGGACTGAACTCAGGGGCACTCGACCCAGCCCTTTTTTGTATTTTATTAGAGACAGGATCTCACTGAGTTGCTAAGTGCCTCACCATTGCTGAGGCTGGCTTTGAACTCTTGATCCTCCTGCTTCAGCCTCCCAAGTGCTGGGATTACAGGCGTGCACCATGAATCATTTTTATAGAGTACTGAGTAGTTTATGGAGAAACTTGTTGGTGATAGCTTTGCTTTGCATTTGAACTTGCTATTTCAACAAGCCGTTTTGAGTTCCGGCTATGAGCCCTTCTGGTATTCCAGGGTTATAAATATTGTTTTCCTTTGTCAAGGGATCAAGGGGTGGTGTGTGTGACATTTCCTATGTCAAGAAATGCAAGATCAGGGCTGGGGTTGTGGCTCAGTGGCAGAGCGCTCGCCTCGCACGTGTGCGGCCCGGGTTCGATCCTCAGCACCACATAAACATAAATGCATTGCATTGTGTACAACTAAAATAAATAAATAAATATTAAAAAAAAAAGAAATGCAAGATCATCAAGGGAGGGTAAAGGTGATGCCCTCTTCTCATCTCCCAGAGAAGAGGGGCAAGAGAGTTGGTGGGGGGTGGACAGAGGTGAGATTAACGAGAAATGGATCTGGCCATGCAGGTGAAACCCAGATAAAGAGGCAGGCCAGTGAGGTTGGCTATAGAGCTTGAATTGGACTTAAAAACAGACAATAATTTGATGTACCATTATGTGAACATCATAAAAGGAAAGCAAGAATTATTTAGCCAATGGTTCTTCTATAAAGATTAAAATTAGGGGGAAAGAACTTCAGATTCTTATTTATTTAGTGGTACTGAGGATTGAGCCTAGTGTTTTTCTCTTCCAATGAGTTAAACCCCAGCCCTTTTGATTTATTTATTTTTTTGAAACAGGATCTTGATCAGTTGTCGAGGCTGGCCTCAAATTTGTGCTCCTCCTGCTTCAGCCTCCCCAGTTGCTAGGATTATAGAGGTATGCCATCACGCCTGGCTAGGTTCCTCCTTTAAACCAGAGCCTGAAATTAATTTAACCTAGTGCTCATTGATTGTTCTTAATTGTCTCTCTTTCCCTCTGCCCATCCTCCACTGAGCTGGTGCATCAGTGAGCACTAGGGCTGCTTGATAGCAGGAGGGATCGCTGGTGTCATGACGTGGGGCTGACCTGGGTTCTAATACCACCAAGGTCTAGAATTGATGTGGAATTTGGGTAAAAGAGACAAATTCCAGGAGGCTGAGGCAGGAGGATTGCGAGTTCAAAGCCAGCCTCAGCAAAATCAAGATGCTAAGAAACTCAGTGAGACCCTGTCTCTAAATAAAAATACAAAATAGGGCTGGGGATGTGGCTCAGTGGTCGAGTGCCCCTGAGTTCAATCGCTGGTGAGAGAGAGAGAGAGAGAGAGAGAGAGAGAGAGAGAGAGAGAGGAGAATTCCGAATTTCCCAGACATAAACTTACAGGAAACCAAATGAAGATTATCACATTTACGGTCTGGAAGGAGAACTTGGGAATGCAAAGCTACTCCATTACCCTGGCTCCTAGAGTGCCCTTGGCATTCAGTCGATGCTTAACAAAGGCGGGTGGACCAAATGACTTCACTGGGTGGCGGGCAGTGCCCATGGGTTGTGGCTGTTGTTGCCTGACCCCGAATTGACCTCCAAATTCCTTGAAGAATCCTGCAGAGTCCTCTCACCCTCCAGGGTCTCCTGGGAGCCTTTCTCTGATATTCCAGAACAAAAGTGAGAATTAAATACAGCATGTTAAAGACACAGGCAGAAGAACATGGCCAAGATCAACTCCAAGCCTTCCAAATGGGGGTGGCTGCTGCCTCTGGCAGGAAACACTCCCCTCCCTCTTCCCTGCCTAGTCCCTGCGATGTAATGGCACAGAGAAGCAGGGGTGGGGGGGGGGGGATCTGGGTGAGAACTGGGTATGTGGGTCTCCCTTCCCCCTTCAACAGGTGGAACATTCTCCCGGCTTCACTTCCTGGTCTACTAGAAAGCCGTGTCTCAGGCCACTTGCCTGGCTTGGCCTTCCCTGGGCCTGGAGTGTGAACCCATTGTTCTTGGATCCCCAGGTTGGAAGGCAGCGGGTAGTGCACACACGTGTGCCAAACGCCTGTGGCTCTGGTTGATCCTGGCTGGGGAGTGATCATCTGCTGACTGTGATGGGGAGAAGGGGCCGGGAAGAAAGTTCGCTCCTCATTCTTTGGTGATGTGTAAATGTATTGCCATTGGCTCTTACTCGACAGCTCTAAGCCAGTGATGGAAAAATGTTTTCATTGGCAGGAGAACACATTTCACATCCACATACATGCATATCTACTTTTTGGCAGACTGCAGAAACTAGGGCTCAGGCCCTTCCAACTCCTCTGTCTACTGGATCCTTCCAGTGCTTCAAGGCCCCCACACAGCGCTGCCTCCTGGTGAAGTTTTTCTTGACCATTCTCCCCAATCACAGCTCTTGTTGCAGCGACCATCTCCATCACCACAGTCAGAGCAGATTTATGGGAAAGGGAAGAGGCGTAACATTAGGACCTGATGGCGGTAAAGACAACTCCCAAGATCCCAGAAGGCCCCTTGCCTGAGCCCAATTGGTTATAAGCTTTAGCAAAAATGTGAAATTAGATTTTAACCACAATCGGCTAAGGATGTTTTCTCTTCCCACTTGGATTCCCTGTCCACCAATTTCCTTGAGGAGGTGTGTGATGATGGAGAGGCTGTGGGCACCTTGGGAAAGCCAGCTAAGGAGAGGTTGAGTCAGAGATGTATTTGCTGGGGGTTCAGTGAGATCTACTTACATGGTCCACATTCACTTCTATGAACAGTTAAGAAATTGTGACTTGCTCTCTGGTCACGGCTTCCAGAAACACGCATGCTCAGGGAACAATCATGGGCTTCTCAGGTCCTACTGGGATTTAAGTATATCCTGCAAAGCCTGACACTGGTAATGTGTGGGTAATGGAAAAGAACCAGGGTCAAAATGCATAGCCCCCAAAAGCCATCTACGGAATGTTCTTGTAGTCATCAGATGCATAAAATGATGAGTGGACTACTTGGTTCTCATTGAGGTCTCATCAAGACAGAAATGACCTTCAGGAAGATCTTCAATAATGCAGTGTAAACAATAATGATGCACCACACTACCATATCTTTAAAATAGGAATCAGTATAAAATAGAATTGATTAGAATTCTTGTTTGTAGAGCATGCATCTATAGCAATACTCTAAACTGTGAAGTATTGTTTTTGTGCCTGCCAAGCTGCATTTTTATGTCTACCAACATATTGAATCAATCTTAGCATATCTGATTCACCTTATCCTGATGAAGTCTGGCAATATCAGAAAAAGTGACATTTAAAAGCACTAAAACCACAGCAAAGCAATCTAAGTGTTCCTGGAACAAAACACGCACATATTCATCCACAAGTTATTATACATAGTTTAAGGGCAATTTGATTAAACAGTTGTGTAGCTCAATCCAATATAATAGCATTTTTTCCTACCATTGTATTGCTTTTCTTTTTTACAATAGCATTTAAAAAGACATTTGGATTACTTTCTCTTCTCTCTATGATAATGATTTTGCAAAATTGTCATATGAGGAGATGTTCATACAAAAAGTATGCATTTAAATGAGTAGGGGAAAAAAGGATAATAGAGGTACAGTATATAATTTTGTTGTTTGTGGTATTTTCCTCCTTGGAAAATCATGCAATTTAGCTGGGTACAGTGGCAAATGCCTATAATCCCAGCTACTTGTAGGCCATGGCAGGAGGATCATAGGGTAAAAGCTGGCTGGAACAATTAGCAAGATTCTGTCTCAAAATAAAATACAAAGGGCTGGGGATCTAGCTCTGTGATAGGGTGACCCAGGTTCAATATGCAGTACTTAGCTATGATAGTTTGTGATTGGGAAATAATTTTGACAATACAAAACTTTGTATAGAAAATAAATAGTATAGTTTCCCAATACTCCCAGTTCCACTATTAATTCGACGTCTGTCTCTTGGCCTTTTTCTGCTGCCAGTTCATTGTAAGTGTGGCTTTGGAGCAGGCTGCCTGAGTTGACTTCTGCCTCCCCAGCCCCCACCCCCACCCCAACCCGTGACCCTGGGAAATTGACTAAATCTGTTAGTGCCTCCTCTGGAAAAGGAGGGTACCTGTCTTTTAAGGGGTGCTGTCAGGGGTTTAGAACAGCACCCAACATGCTGTATTCATAATGTGTTAGTTTGTTTGAAAAATTCATATATTACAATTTCTCTGCTGTTATTTCATGTGCCTAAGTATGTTGGTCTGGCTCCTCCCAAGACTGTAAACCCAAGATTAAAGATTAATGAGAAACATCTTGAGCATCTCACAAGTCCTCAAAAATGCGTGGATGGGAGCGCCCTCTAGCCGCAGTCTCTGCGGTTCTAGTGGTCACCGGGCGACGAAGTCAGCAGATCTGGCTGTCCACGAATGGTATGTTATGGGATTTGTCTGGGACTGAAGACCTACTGTGCGGGGACAGAAGTTCAGAACCAGCACATTGGGAGTTACTCACAAGAAGTCGGAGATCCGTCAGAGACTAAGGGTGTCTTGCAGTGTGATGAGGAGAGGAGGAGAGGTCGGGATCAAGGAGCAGGAAGCAAAGGCTGTCTGTCTCCCTCACCCCGGGGAAAGAGCGCTCAGAGCGGGCTCAAATGTGGTCTTCAAGGAGGACAGGGTGGAGACGGGGGGGGGGGGGGGGGCGGGGAGGGCAGCGAGACCTTTCCATGATGATGCGGCTCAGCAACTGCCTGGGACAAAAACACAACACAACAAAACCAAAACGAAATGAAACAAAAAACAAAGCAAGGGTGAGCTGACAAAAGATCAAAGGATGACCAAAAGATGCTTAACCAAAGGTAGCTAGGTGTATCCCTTATCATGTTAAGACTCTCTTTGAGGAAAAAAATACTGGTAGATTAATCAGCCTTAGGTTGTGTAATAGAGGATACAGTGGTTACTCACCTCCCCCCAATTCACAATCTGATATGGAGTGAAAAACAGCCCATCCCAGAAGAGGATGAACCCGATTTTATTAACAAATATGTATGGAAGGAAAAAAGGAAAGAAAGAAGGAAGGAAGGAAGGAAAGAAAGAAGGAAGGAAGAAAGGAAAGAAGGGAGGAAGGAAGGAAGAAAGGAAGGAACCAGGAAGAAAGGAAGGAACCAGAAAGAAAAGTAGTAGAATATGAACTGTGATTATTCAGAGGAGTTTCATTATGAGGGAAACTTTTATTCCTTGTACTATTATATAATCCTCCATTGTAAGAAATATCTGTTACTTCTGTAATTAGAAAAGCATGTATTTAGACAGGCACAGTGGTGCATGCCTGTAATCCCAGCAGCTCTGGAGGCTGAGGCAGAAGGATTGTGAGTTCAAAGCCAGCCTCAGCAACTTAGCGAGGCCCTAAGCCACTCAGTGAGACCCTGTCTTAAAATAAAAAATAAAAAGGGCTGGGGATATGGCTTAGTGGTTAAGTGCCCCTGAGTTCAATCCCAAGTACCAAAACATGGATTTAAAAGCAATTAAGTAGATATCCATTTTGAAGTGGATGTTGTTTTTTGCATTCTTTTCCTAATTTTTTCTTTAAATAATTTGGTCTAGTTCTAAATTGTAATTACAGAATTTAAAAACAGCTTGCCTCACTGGGCATGCTGGTGTATGCCTGTAATCCCAAGCTCTTCAGGAGGCTAAGGAAGGAGGATCACAAGTTCAAGGCCAGCCTGGGCAATTTAGTGAGTTGCCTTGTCTCAAAGTAAAATATAAAAAGGCTGAGAACGAAGCTCTGTGGTAGAGCACCCTTGGGTTTAATCCCCACTACCACAAAAGAAAATGAACAAACGTACAAACAACAACTTTCCTCATAAAGGCATTTTTGTATCCCCTAAATGCAGCATAATATTCCACATAGAACAGACTACATTTCCATCAATCAAAGTTGGATCAGCCTGTTGATCCATGAATAAGAAAGAAGTGTTTCCAGCATGATGTGGAAACTATAACCGCAAAAGATAATTTGACAATATAAAAATTTAATCTTCTGTTCAAGAAGGCCTACCATAAAAGAAGCCTGAAAGATAATAAAATTGGAGGAAAATATCAGCAATATGTGACAAAGGATTTGAGAACTATAATATATAAAAGCTTCAATAAATCAATGAGAATCTGATATTCTAAAAAACAGAAAAAATAGATAAGAGACAATTCACTAGGGAAAGCAATTAAACAATGTATTGAACAGTGCTGAGAGTGGTGGCGCATGCCTGTAATCCCAGTGGCTTGGGAGGCTGAGGCAGGAGGATCAAGAGTTCAAAGCCAGCCTCAACAACTTAGGGAGGAGCTAAGCAACTCAGCAAGACCCTGTCTCTAAATAAAATACAAAGTAGGGCTGGGGATGTGCTCAGTGGTTGGGTGCCCCTGAGTTCAATCCCCAGTACCCTCCTCCCAAAAAATGAATCCTAAAAGTAATTTTAAAAAGATGTAAATTTTCAAAATTTTCATCCTGAAGATTGGCCAAACATGCAAATAATGATATTTTTGTTGTTGACTAAGATGTATCTTGTATATGAATATATATTTTATACTTTGTTGGTAGAAATACAAATTGTCATGCCTTTTTAGTTTTGGTTTTGGAAAGCAGTTTGGCTTCTAGGAATTTTTTTTCCTTTTTTCTTTTTTGTGGTGCTGGGGATTGAACCCAGGGTTTTGTGCATGTGAGGCAAGCATTCTACCAACTGAGCTATATCCCCAAACCTCCTTTTTTTCTTTTTTCTTCTTCTCCTCTTCCTTCTCCTCCTCTTCCCAGCACTTTTTGCATTCTGGGCAAACACTACCACTGAACCACCTTTCAAGCAAATATTTAGGACTTCTAAAAATATATATATTTTTTAGTTGTTGATGGAACTTTGTTTTATTTATTTATGGTGCTGAGAATCAAATGCCAGTCAGGCACTCGACCACTGAGCCACAACCTCAGCTCAAGTCTTTAGGACTTTTTCTTACAGATATTCTTGTACAAGTACTCCAAGACATATGTTAAAAGATGCTTATTATTTTTTTCTTTTTAAAATTTATAATAGTAGTATGTATTACAATTCATAATGCACATATATCACATCTTTTTACATACAACTGTTTGTATACAAAGTATATAAGTACCATTCAGATCTTCAATCATGCATTTAGAAGATAATAATATCCAAAAAGATGCTTATTATGTATTTCTCGGTAAAGAAAAAAAAAAAAAAAAAAAAAAAAAAAAAAAGAAAGAAAGAAAGAAAAGAAAAGGTAAAAAGAAAGACATAAAAAGTAAATAAGAGTGCTTGCCTAGCATGTGTGAGGCACTGGGTTCAATCCTCAGCACCACATAAAAGTAAATAACTAAATACATAAAATAAAGGCATTGTGTCCATCTATAACTATTTTTTTTTTAAAAAAATCTATTAATAAAAACTGCTTTATTGCCAGTGTCTTGCACGGTATCTGGTACATAGTAGGTGAACAATAAATATTTATTGCATGGTTAAATGAATTTTTCAGATGTTAAGCAAAATGAGGTACTAATTAAAGTATCTAAATTATGTACCGGAAGAAGTTGCAGATCTGTATTTATTTTGTCTATCTGTCATCTGTCTAGTATTCTTATTTAAAAATGTCTGATGTGTGCTTTACACTCTTCAAGGAAGGTATTGCTGAGAGGAGGAGGGATATCAGGCACTAATATTTTGTATTATACACTTATTTTCCTTGAAGTTTCTTTACAAGTGAGGTTCTCCCTTGGTATCTGTAGGGGACTAGTTCCAGGGCTATGCGTCCTCCACCATACCAAAATCTGTGAATGCTAAAGTCCCACATAAAATGGGGTGACATGTAACCGACACATGTCCTTCCATATACTCTAAGTCATCTATAGATTATTTACAATACCTAATGCAATGTTATGCAGTGCTATGTTAATAGTTGTTATACTCCATTGCTTAGGGAATAATGAATGACCAAAAAAAGCACATGTTCAGTACAGATGAAATTTTTTTTTTTTCTGAATATTCTTATTTGCCATTGATTGGATTTGCAGACATGGAACCCATGGCAAGAGGCCTAATTGTGGATGCTACTTTTGTAATCAGGAGACAAACAAACAACTTTTACATGAAAAAAAGAAGTGAAACAAAGAATCCTGGCATTAGACCCTGCAGAACTTTCCTAAGGGTCTCATTTCCCAACAGAGTATCCATCTAAAGACACTGAAACTCTTCAAACCCCACGCGTGGAGCCTGAAGCTGGCTCTCCTCTTCCTAAGCTGCGAGATAAAGAAAAAGGACTTCTCCCCCTTACACAGCCAAAAGACAAGTGTCTGTGGCCTTCTCTTTACCATATTGTCCCTGTCCCATAGGCTGGGACAAAGATCCACAGGCCCATGACAACCTCCCTGGTGTGCTGAGTGGAGAAGGTTCCTTGGCACTCAGGCAGGCTGGGAGAGGCCGCCCTCCCAGGGGGACCCAGTGCAGGCCCAGGGCTCCAGGTTCTGCGAGAGGGCGGAGCATCTGGGACGGTGGTATCGAAGGCCCAAGGCCAAGGCACGCCAGTCTTGTCCCATTTTGCCACTTCTCCTGTGTTGCCGGCTTGGCCTCTTGGCCAGGACCTCTCAGGTCTCAGGGAATCAGAAGTCAACTGCAACTGCCCCACTATCTTCCACTCCTCTTCTAGCGATTTTTATTTATTTGATTTATTTTCGCGGTGTTACGGGTTGAACCCAGAGCCTTACACAACATAGGCCAGCACTCTACCACTGAGCCACACCCCCAGCTTCCCATTGATGCTGGTGGTGATAAGCCCTGACATTCATTGAGCACTTACTGTATACTAAGTAAGTACTGCTCTCAGTACTGAGCATACACTAACAGTGGTTGCTCACAGCCACCCTATGGAACAAACTTATTATTCTATTATTACCTACCTTTTACAGATGAAGCACTGAGGCACAGAGTTTAAGTAACTTACCTGATGCCACACAGCACAGGTAGAACGGTCAGAATTAGGGAGATGAACGGAATTGGTTAAAATGACCTTTAGTCTTTCCATGGCTGGGTGTGGTGGCGCGTGCCTGTAATTCCAGTGGCTCCGGAGGCTGAGGCAGGAGGCTCAGGAGTTCAAAGTCAGCCTTATCAACCTAGCGAGACCCTGTCTCTAAATAAATTATAAAAAAGGGGCCGGGGATGTGGCTCAGTGGTTAAATGCCTCTGGGTTCAATCCCTGGTATTAAAAAAAAAAAAAAAAAAAAAAAAAAAAAAAAAAAAAAAGTCTTCCTACAATCTTATAGAAGAGTAATTTCAGACCGGTGTCAGTCTGAAATTATTACTATTACCTATTTATTCCATATTTTTTGAGATCCTCCCTCTTACATCCCAGAAATTGAAATAAATTAAGCACATCTGTAGCCCTCCAGGAGCTAAACCTGTGAGAAGCGCTGTGTGCGTGACTTAACACCAGACAGGACACCGAGAGCCCCAGGAGAGGCCCTCCTCTAAGCCAGGGATAGGTTGGAAAAGTTACCCTGAGCCAGGCTCACAGGAAGGTAGGGGTTAAGCTGCAGAGATTTCTGTCACAAGGGAACCTTTGGAACTGGCTTCATAAGGAAGCAGAATTTTATAATCAGAGAAGGAGATACCTAGTCTCTCCCTAGCTATCTCCTCTGCTTCTTTTAAAAAACAAAGCGCCTAATGCAAAGCTCTTATCTTTCTACCTCATCCTGTGGAAATCTAATCGTGGCCCTCAGGCCTAGCTGGTGCACACTCCGCCTTCCTCAGAGCATTTGCAGATGGCAGACTGAACCATTCTCCGGATGGGCGTGGTCGCCAAGCCAGGTGAAGTTCACAGTTCACTCCCAGCTGACTCTCTGGGGATAGCTGCAGCTCAACTGTTTGTAATGCAACTAGAGCAAGGGGTAACAGGGCTGGCAACTAGGGCTGCTCTTTATTTTCATCATTAAAGTGTTAATACACTAGTCAAATTTCCAAAGGGTGTGTGTGACCCTAAAATCTCTAAGGACCCCTAAGAAAAGCAAGAACTTTCTCTAACTAACTCACCATTGTCTTTTTAGTGTCTTTTTTAAAATTCAAAGTTGTTGTATTTATAATAGTAGTATGTATTACAATTCATAATGCACATATAGAGCATCTTTTTACAAAACACTGTATACAATGTATATTCGTACCATTCAAATCTTCAATCATGCATTTAGGATAATGACATCCATCTTATTCAACCACCTTTTCTTTTTCCCCTCCATCCCCCCTTGCTCCCTTCCTTCCCCTCCCTCCCCTTTGACCTTTCTAGCGTTCCTCTAATCCTCCTATGTACCGCAACCCAACACCACTGTGAATCAGCCTCCTTATATCAGAGAAAACATTCGGTATTTGGATTTTTGAGTTTGACTAACTTCACTTAGCATTATATTCTCCAACTTCATCCATTTACCTGCGAATGCCATTATTTTATTTTATTTTATTGCTGAGTAAAATTCAATTGTATATATGTACCACGTTTTCTTTATCCATTCATCTACTGAGGAACATCTAGGTTGGTTCCACAATCTAGCTATTGTGAATTGTGCTGCTATAAACATTAAAGTGGCTGTGTCACTGTAATATGCTGCTTTTAAGTCCTTTGGGAATAGACCCAGGAGTGGGATGGCTGGGTCATAGTGTGGTTCCATTCCCAGTTTTTCAAGAAATCTCCATACTGCCTTCTATAACGGTTGCACCATTTTGCAGTCTCACCAGCAATGTATGAGTGTGCCTTTTTCCCCACATCCTCTCCAACATTTATTGTTGTTTGTGTTCTTAATAGCTGCTATTCTGACTGGAGTAAAATGAAATCTTAGAGTAGTTTTGATTTGCATTTCTCTAATTGCCAGTGATGTTGAGCATTTTTTCATGTATTTGTTGATTAATTGTGTATCTTCTTCTGAGAAGTATCTCTTCAATTCCTTAGCCCATTTATTGATTGGGTTATTTGTTTTTTTGGAGTTAAGTTTTTTGACTTCTTTATATATTCTAGAAATTAGTGCTCTGTCTGATGTGCATGTATTAAATATTTGTTCCCAAATAGTTGGCTCTCTATTCACCTCACTGATTGTTTCTTTTGCTGAGAAGAAGCTTTTTAGTTTGAATCTATCCCATTCATTGATTCTTTCTTTCTTTTTAGTGTCTTGCAGAGTACATAGCAAATAGTGGGTGCCTGTTCCTTTTGATAAGAGGGACTTCTGATTTTTTTCCTTCTGCTATTTTCTTTCAATTATTATTATTTTGCAGTGTTGGGAGTGGAACCCAGGGCCTCCATTATACCAGGCAAGCACCCTACCACTGAGCCACACCCTCATTCTGCCTCTGTCTTTCTAATGGTTGTACACAATCTTCACTTTACTTTTATTTTTAGTTGTAAATGGACACAATACCTTTATTTAATTTATTTATTTTTATGTGGTGCTGAGGATCAAACTCAGTGACTCACACATGCAAGGCAAGCACTCTACCACTGAGCCACAGTCCCACCCCACACAATCTTCATTTTTGTTTGTTTGTTTGCTTGCTTATTTTTGGCTTTGGTGCTGGGGATGGAACCCAGGGCATTGCATGTGCTAAGCACGCCCTCTACACCCCAGGCCAAATATACACCTTGGGAAGAATCCCCACATTTCAGGGTTTTATAGGCTCACCTAAGATTTTTAGGTCTCACCTAAGACCAAGTCATATTAGTTCCTATATCTTAAGCTAAATAATAGTAATGATAATAAGAAGAAAACTCTAAACTAACATTCATATAGCTAAATTTATGTAAAGTAAATCTTGAGTGTTTTACATATAATAGCTTTCTTACTCCTCCATGGGAACTCTATGTACTGTATCATTACCTTCATTTGACCAATGAGAAAAAGATGTCCTCTAGTTGAGTGACGTACTCAAGGTAACCTAACCTGGGATTCTAACCCACGGTTCCACAGCTGAACCACTGAAGAAGAATGCTTAGTCCTGTCAAAGTCCCAGCTCACTCCCAAGACACGGAGTCACAGTTCTTCCATAGCATGGTGTGTGGACGGCCTTCTGGGCACTGTCAGGTGTCACTTAGATTCGGAGCACTCTCCTTAGCCATCCTGGATCCATTGGAATGACTTTTCTGGGTCCAGAGGCAGAATTGCATCTGGGATCATTTCTTGGGCTGTTCTGTCTACAGGCTTTGGTGTCCATGTGTCCTACTGGGGGCGCCATTTGGAACCAAAGCTCCTGCGTGGGTTTCTAAGGGAGTGCGGGAATATGACAAGCTGTGTCTTTGGAGTTCTTGGCTTTCTTTAGTGGGATGACCTTTGTGGTCCCACAGTGCCTTATCTGTAGATTTGGGAGAGGCAAAACCCTTCTGAGAGGTCAAGGGGTAACCAGCGCTCCACTGGATTCACTGGTTCTGGGTGTTGATTCAGGTAATCTCTCTTTTCCTCCCTGTGTATCCTGGTACCTATAGACTCTTAGCAACCTGGGGACAAAGACCCAGGCAGGCTGCAATGCTGTCCGCACTGCCTGGGTACCGACGGGGGTTCCCGTGAGCATTGTGCGTTGAACTCTGCCTCGGTGTCCTCTGGCTGGCTTTTTTTTTTTTTTTTCTTTATGCCATTTTACTTTTATTTTTATTTTAAACATGTCTTTAGGGTGTTTTGCAAAATCTTTTGGCACTATCAAACGAACTGCCCATTGGTGCTAGACTGTGTTTGTGTGAAAGTGTGAGAAGTCAGGAGACTTCCCAGGGTTCCAGTGACAGCTGATAAGGATGCTCTTGTGTGGAGCGAGCACATGGATATGGTGAGAGGCTAACTCATCCCCCATCGAGAGTGAAATGTGAGTCAAATACCACTGAATTAAACCTTTTCTTTAATAGTGACAGCTAAAAATTTGTGTGACAGAGGGTGAGAGAAGTGGGCATGGTGGTACATGCATGTAATCCCAGCTACTCTGGAGGCTGAGGCAGGAGGATGGCTGTTGTCGCCGGAAAAGGATTGCAGCCTGGAACGGCAGCGCCGTGGGAAGGAGTCCGGAGACAGGATGGAGACGAAAATATTCTTTAATCTTACAAGAAACTACAATATATCTACACAATAGCGATAACCCTGTCTTTTTTTTCTCCCTCTGGTCTCTTCCCATGCGCCCGAGCAGCAATGGCGCTCGCTCGATCTGCTGAGTCACCGTTCAAATCTCTCGAGAGCCTCGACCAAGTCCCGCGAGATCCCGTCAGACTACGGAAAGCGGAAATGCCCAAAAATGTCTATGGCCCAATAGTCAACCGCAATCTTAGCTATCTCCCCAAACAGGGCTCCTGCAGATGGCAAGTTTGAGGCCAACCTGGACAATTTAGAGAGATTCTGTCTCAATATAAATAAATATGGCTGGGGAAGTAGCTCAGTGGTAGAGCGCTTGCCTAGCATGCTCAAGGCCCTGGGTTCAATCCCCAGTCCTATAGAATAAAGGGGGTGGGGAAGCCAACTGGGTGGGACACATTAAGGAACTCTTAGGCTTAGATCTGGGCAACTTGTGAGTGAGCCTTGTGACTTTGACAATGGAAAGACTCAAGGAGCAATGGACTCGGGCAGCGAAGCCTAGAGTTCTGTTTTCAGGTTTCTCAGTTTTAGCTCTACTGGCATTTCGGGCCTGGTGATCATTGTTGCGGGGGCTCTTCTGTGCATTGCACGGTATTTAGCAGCTTCTCTGGTCTTTACCCACTAATGCCCATAGCATACCCTCTGCTCCAAAATATCCTTAGACATGGCTAAGTGTCCACTGGGGGGAACTTTCCAAGTTGTAAACAACTTGTGTCTCCATCCAGTTTCTGTTGCTACAGCTGAGTCTGAATAGTGTATAAAGAAGAGAGGTTTATTTAGCTTATGGTTCCAGAGGCTGGGACTCTAACAGCAAGGCCTCAGCACCTGTTCAGCCTCTGGTGAAGACCTTGCTGCCTCATGCCATGGCGGAGATTGTCACACAGTAAGACAGAGCCAGCGTGGAAGTTCTGGTCTTGTTTCTTGTTTTTTTTTTTTTTTTTTTAATATCTATTTATTTGTTTTAGTTGTACACAATGACCTTATTTTTACGTGGTGCTGAGGATCAAACCAGGGCTGCGAGCATGCTAGGCGAGTGCTCTACCACTGAGCCACAACCCCAGTCCTCTTTTTTTTTTAATATTTATTTTTTAGATTTAGGTGAACACAATATCTTTATTTTATATTTATGTGGTGCTGAGGATCTAACTCAGTGCCTCATGCATGCTAGGCGAGCACTCTACCACTGAGCTACAACCCCAGCCCTTGTTTCTTGTTCTTATAAAGCCATGAATGCCATCGTGAGTCCCACCCTCATAACATTATCTGATCCTGATTACCTCCCAAACACTTTACCTCCAAATACCAGTAGCATGAATTTGAGTGGCTGGGAGTGTCACTCAGAGATAGAGTGCTCATCTAGCATTTGTGGGATCCTGGGTTCTGTCCCCAACACTGCAAAACAAAACAAAATGAATTTAGGGATTAAATTTCCAACAAATGGTCTTTTGGGAGACACATTCAAACCAAAACAAGTGGATGAAGATGAAGACCCTATGAGATCACCAACAGTGGCAGTAGGGTGTCAAGAATGCAGGGAAAGCAAAGGACTTAAAATCAGCATACTACAGTGATGCAGCCACATCAATGTTATAGCAGCTCAATTCACAATAGCTAAGCTATGAAACCCACCTAGGTGCTTTTCAACAGATGAATGGATAAAGTAACAGTGGTATATATATACAACGGAATATTACTCGGCCTTAAAGAAGAATGAAATTATGGCATTTGCCAGTAAACAGATGGAACTGGAGACTATACGTTAAGTGAAATAAGCCAATCCCAAAGAACCAAAGGCTGAATGCTTTCTCTGATATGCAGATGCTAATTTACAATAAGTGTGTGTGTGTGTGTGTGTGTGTGTGTGTGTGTGAATAGTGGTATTTTGGACTAAATAGAGAGGAGTGAAGGGAGGGGAGGGGCATGGGGGTAGGAATGATAGTAGAATAAATTGGACATTATTACCCTATGTATATATGTGATTACACGACATGTGTAACTCTACATCACATACAACCAGAAGAATGAGAAGTTATACTCCATTTATGTATGATGTGTTAATATGCAGCCTACTGTCATGTATAACTAATTAGAACAACGAAAAGGAATGCAGGAAAGGTCTGAGTGAGGCTCAAGTCCAGCAGAAAAGATTTACAGTCGATTCTGAGAACTGAGGAAAATGGTAAGGTCCCGAACTCTGTTGCTTTTGGTCTCAGAAATGACAGGAAAAGGATGCAGAGCTAGTGGGGCACTCTGAGGGCTGGAAGGAATGGGACTCTGAGCCAGGTGGGCCTGGCCTGGAACCTGGTTTGGGGATGCCTTTACTTAACTACTCTGGACTCATTTCCTTATCTGTTAAATGGGGCTAATAGCGTCTGCCACCCCCGGGGGAAGCCAAGAACATTCACTAGGGGTGGATACAGAGATAAGTGTGTAAGATACTGAGCACAGTGTCTGCATAAATTGGGGCCCCAGAAAACATCAGTGATTGCTGCTACTGTGATTAATATTGTGTCTTCTGTTCGTAATATTGTGTCTCCTGCTAGGAGCTGGGGAACTCACAAAGGGCCTTGAGTCTATCTTCCTAGTTGAAATGTGTGCAATCTTCCCGTGGCAGTGTTTGGGACTAAAGATCTAGAAAGCAATCTACACTGTCATATCGAAGGTCAGGACAACACTGGAGATATTTTTCTCTCCCAGCCCCTAGGTACTTGAAGCAGTAGCCCACTCCTGGCAGGGAGCACTCAATACATATTTAATAGCTAAAGGGACCTGTTAAGGGAGCTGCTGTAGGTCTTCAGAGGGGAAAGCATTCTTTTAGAAATAGAAATGCTTTATTTATTTATTTTTATTTTTAAAACAATGAAAATGTAATGCAGCAGCCACACGTGGGCAATAGACCAGACCAGCTACTCTCTCACGCCCATGGTTTGTACAAGCCTTGGAGCAACCAGTCAGGTACACAGTTGTGTTATTCCATTTTCCCCAAGAGGTTGTGTATTTGGTCCATGTTACATAGCTAAGTGGCAGAGCGGGAATATGAACCTAGACATTCTGCTTCCAAAGCCTGAACTTTTAACCACTACCCTGTATATAGCTCACATGAAAGGTTGAGGGGAAACTTCTGGAGACATTAACAACATCCAGACGATCATTTCCCCCATTTATTATTTACTTGCCGACATTCCCCATTTTATTTTCTTCCACACACACATCTGTTGGTATTCCATTTAATTTCAATTCTTTTCATCTTTTTTTCCCCAATAAATATTTTACTCATATTTAATACTATATATAAAACACCAGGCAGGAGAGAGCCCTTCAAAGGAATCAGCACTGAGGCCGTCTGACGACAGTGTGCATATACAGTGGTCTTTATCTCACACAGCTGAATCTCATGCCCCGCAGATGTCACCTTGCCACTCACTGACTTGGTCCGTGGTGCTTCAGTACCAGTTGAAATTGCCCCAAGATCTGAGCTATTCCCGAGGACCTGGGTAGTGCATTTAAACCCGCCATCCTGGGTGGCTGAAATGCACACACACATTCCCCCGGGACTGAGGTCTTCTTCAAGGATCCAGTTGATTGAGCCGACGGAGGGTTGAGACCATTGGCTTCTTCGCAGGTTCCCATCTTCCAGCCTCGTCTTCCCTGGGGTGAAGTGTCCACCGACAGCCCCAAGAGCCAGCTTGGGTCTTCCTAAAGGCAAATGGCGAGGACAGCGTGGAGTGGCTTGAGTGGGCACCCACCCGTGCAGCAGCCAGGGAAGGACTTCCAGGGAGGACGTCCCTGCCATTTGGGTACCTGGGCTCTGAGCTACTTGGAACTGGGACGGAGAAGCTCTGACAGCAACACTATGGCTTTTTTTTAAAAAGCAAAGGACAGGGGCTGGGGTTGTGGCTCAGTGGCCTAGCACGTGCGAGGTCCTGGGTTCGATCCTCAGCACCACATAAAAATAAATAAATAAAACAAAGGTATTGTGTCCAACTACAACTAAAAATAAATATTTAATAATAATGATTTAAAAAGCAAAGGACACTGCCTAGGCAGTCTCCCTGGAGTCAAATCTGGGGCTCCCCAGAACCCCAACACAGGAGGTGGACTTGATCCCCTGGAGCCAGGTTTCAGCTACACGAAGATGGCCACAGTCCCCACTGGGAAGAGGAACAAGCAGGAGACACAGGGTAAGTACAGCAACTGCCCCTGGAGCTTCTCCTGTGCTCACCCCCACCCCCCACCCCTGAGTTGTTAAACTGAACATGTTGAGCTCACCGGCCCAATTACAGAGTCACCCAGCCACACGCCCTCTCCTCCCTCCATTTCCCTCCGCCACCAGCCTCCCAGTCACCTCCTTTCCCTCCCACCTCTCCCTCAGCTGAGGAACACCATCTTCCACCCTTTGGAGGCTGCACCTGGAATATGCTTTTTTTTTTTTTTTTTTTTTTTTTTTCTTTTTTTAGTACCGGGGATTGAACTCAGGGGCACTTGGCCACTGAGCCACATCCCCAGCCCAGTTTTGTATTTCATTTAGAGACAGGGTCTCACTGAGTTGCTTGGCCCCTCACTTTTGCCGAGGCTCTATGAACTCTCGATCCTCCAGCCTCAGCCTCCCCAGCCCCTGGGATTACAGGTGTGCGCCACCGCACCTGGCTGGAACGTGTTCTTTCTTCAAAACGGGTTTGCGTTCCAGTCACTCAAGGGCTGCAGGCTGAGTCAGACTGAAGACATTTTAGAGAAATAGGACATTTGTTCCGGCCTTTTCTAAGTCTTCATCCACACCTCCACCCACCCTTTCCATGTCCTCGGCTGCCCTCTGAAAGAAGGTACCAGCAGCCAAGAGGTTCAAGACTCCTAGTTCTGTGCACACTCAATCAAGACTCTGAGGATACCGCAAAGCCTTTCTCTCTTGACCGGTTCTCTGCTCTGGGCTTCTGTCCTTTAGCACACCCCTCCCACCCCTATGTGGTTCTCCCAGGAAAACTTCGTAGTTTCCACACTCAACCCTGAGGGTCCTGGCTAGCCTGGAACTAGCAATCCTCCTGCCTCGGCCTCCAGAGTTGCTGAGATCACAGGCATGCCTCACCACGCCCAGCCAGAAAAGACAAAGTTTTGAAGTCCATCTGACCCCAGCTTCAAGTCTACTGTCTGTGTGACCTTGAATGGGACCCCTTACTCTTTCTGGGATCTGTTTTCTTGTGGGAAGAATAGTATGAGTATCTACCTTGCAGGTTGTATGTTAAGATCACATGACCAAATATGTACATTTTTTTTTTTTTTTTTTGCTGTTGTTGTTAAAGATGAAATTTCCTTGAGGTGAAATTCAAAGAATATAAAATTAACTACTTTGAAGCAAACAACTGGTGGAACTGAGTACATTCCCAATGTTGCACAACCACCACCCGTGTCTCCAAAATATTTTCCTGACCCGAAAGTAAAAAATGTGTACTTATGGTTGCCAGTACCCCTCATGCCAGCCCCTGGCAGTTGCCAACCTGCATCCTGTCTCTCTGGATTTGTTTCTTCTGGACATTTCCTGTAAGTGAAATTGTACGATATTCCCCCCACTTTTTTTTTTTATTGGTGCATTATAGCTATACATAATGATGGCATTTGTTGTTACATATTCATACACACACACAATATAGCAATGCAATATTAGTTTTGTGGGTTTGACTTCCTCCACTTAGCATGGTGTTTTGAGGTTCCTCCATATTGAAGTATGTATCGCTCCTTCATTCTACTTCAGAGCTGAATAACAGTCCCTTGCATGAATGTACCACAAGTTGCTTATCCATTCATCTGTGCATGGGAATTTGGGTTATTTCTACTGTTTGGCTATTGTGGATAGCGCTGCAAAGCACACTCAAGGGTATCTGCGGGTTTGATTTGTTTTTTTTTTTTTTTGTTTTGGTACTAGGGATTGAACCCAGGGGTGCTTAACCACTGAGCCACACCCCAACCCTTTTTATTTTCAGACATGGTCTTGCTAAGTTATCTAGGGCCTCACTAAGTTGCTGAGGCTGACTTTGAACTTGGGATCCTCGTGGCTCACCCTCCTGAGCCATTGGGATTACAGGCGCGCACCACCACACCTAGCTGTATGTGTCTTTTTGAAATACTGTGTGTGCTCAATAAATCTCAAAGAGGCAAACTGAAGTCCAGAGTCCTGTACTGATGACTGGAAGATTGCTTGTCTTTATAGGATCCCACACAAAGTTACTCATAGTTTAGGTCTCACGAATGACAGGGCTTCTCAAATCCATGCTCATCTAAAATCCAGTCCCCACACGCTGACAGATTATCAATAGGTGTGAGTGTGGAGAAAACATGCTGGGTCCTGCCCCAGTACACTTATTTGCCTGGGTGACCTAACCAGGCCCATGCTGGGTTAATTTTGCTAAGTCTTCCACTGGTACTCTTGCTACTTGTGTTGCACTGACTTGCATATGCTGAATCCCCGTCTGATTCTTCAAGGGAAAGAATCATTTTGCCTCAACCTCAGCACCTCATATTTACCCATTACACAATAGATGTTCAGTAAGTGCTTTTTGTAGCAGTGATGAATGAGGATCTATTTTAACTGCCCACGACAGAGACTCCAAATAATAGTGACTTTAAAAAATGTTATTTCCCTCTCATGTACAAACCTAAGCTTGTGTGTCAGCTCTGCTTCCTGAAGTGACTAAACTGTCTCACGACCTTCTCTGATTAGGAAGAAGAGTGAAGGCACAACCCTTTTTCTAAGGGCAGGAGCTTGAAATTAAACACATCCCTTCAGCTCACATCCCATTGGCTAGAACCAAATCACATGATCACTTCCAGAAGCCAAGGATGTTGGGAAATGTAGTCTATTACTGCTCACAACTGTATTATGAAGGAAAGGGAGACTGGCCATGGGAGAGGATTGCAGCGTCTCCACCACACATATCCAGTCCTTCACTTGATCTTCACAACAGCCCTAACCCTAACCCTAACCCTAACCCTAATTCAGTTCAGCCACAGGATGATATTTCCATTGGATCATTTCCATGTCCACTGAACACCTACTGCATTCCAGGGCTTCCTGGGAAACTCCTGTCAAAATGCACAGCCTCACTGGGCCTGGTGCTTCTGAGGAGTGTCAGCCTCGTGCTCCAGCCTCGGGGAGATAGCAGCAGCAATCAAACGAGGATTTCTGCAGCTGCTGAGGCTGGAGGCAGGAGCTGAGGCTTCCTCGGCTGTTTGGTTTGTTCTCAAGACTATTCATTCATTGACCTGATACATGCCAGGGCACTGGAGATACAGCAGTGAATGACAGTAAAAACTCCCTGCCCTCATGCAACCTATTCCACTGAGTAATATAATAGGCTCAATGGTGATGGGCGCTATGGAAAATGTAAAGCAGTAGCAGGGAATATGACTAAGTCCCCTATGGCGAGCAGAGCTGCAGTGTTAAACATGACAATGGTGAAGACCTCACTCAAAGATGATGGTGCAGCTGAGAAGGGAATGAAGTGAGGGAATGAGATTTCCAGACATAGAGGACAGTAAGTGCAAAGGCCCTGAGGCAGAAGCACCATGGGGTTTTCAAAGAACTCATGTGCAGTTGGATCAGAGAGGATGAAGAGCAGGAGAAGAATTGAGAGGTGAAGTGGCCTCTCAGTACAGTGTGCAGGCTGTTCATAGCAAGAGGCTTTGTGGCCTTGGTGCAGGCCTTGGTGTCTGTCTAGAGGAAGAGCTAGCAACAAACTTGCTTTTTAATAACTATGACTTATTCTGCAAGAAGATATCCATTGGAAGGTTTGGGGCAGACGAATGACATAATCTGACTTTTTCTTTGGAGACTGTTAAGATTGGACCATAGGCAAAGATGGACAAGGTAGAAATGTTTGGCTACCTGATGGCATTAGCAGCTTGGTGGCATTGCTAATCTAAAGGTGGACAGCCTGGTCCACTAGTCAGCAGCCACAAGCCTGGCTCAGACCTTTCTGGAACGCTGGTGCCGCAGATTACAGCCCTATAGAAGTAGGAGCTAGGCAGGCTTGGCCTGGGTGGGCATCGTCTTCCTCAGCCAGGGAGGAGAGTTTGCCTTTGTGCTATTGGGGCATTCTAAGTGTCCACTTACGGAGATGCTGAGCATTTTGTAACTGCATGAGGAGTCTCACGAGGAAGCCAAGCTAGATCAAAACTCTCAGGACCTCGTCTGAGACTCGCCATTCATGAGAGGCAGAGCTGGGATGCCAGTCCAGTCTCTTCCATCTCACCAAGCCTGGACTCTTCTCTGCCTTGCTCTACGTTGCTTTCCATGGGAGGAGGTGGGGACCTATGAGCTCTGCTCTGGGCTCTGGGTCAAACTGCCAAAACACGAGCCTTCCCCTCTCACCCCCACTGGCTGAGAATCTCTCCCAGATCTTTGCTCTCTTGTCTTCCAGATACGTCAGCCAGATGGGCAGCTGATTAAGAAATGACCTCATTTTGAAAGAGGAGCATGTTTCATAATTTTCTTTGGTAATTCAGTTACTTCTGGTAAACAAGAACTTGACTAGTTTACTATCACCTGGGGTGGGGTGGTCTTTTCATCAGGTGCCTAAATAGAATGCTGACTCAATTAGTATTTGCTAAACAGATATATGGAAATAATGAGGTTATCAGAGGACTTGATTGCAGATGTGAGAGGCAGAATGGACAAGCTCAGGAGGGAGGGAGCAGAAGCTCTAGACATGGCAATACACAAGTTTGTTGTTGTTTTTTTTTGCACAACCTGACCTTTAACCTTTTGAAGAGAAGGAGAGGAATGAGCCAGACAGAGGTGGCCCCATGGGGAAGCGCTATGTAAAAGGTAGTGAAAAAGAGGCTTTTATTTCGCCTTTGTGATCTCATTATGCATGGCTTGGTTATGGAGGGAGCTCCCAGTTTAAGGTCTAGCTTTGTTATTTAAGAGGTACGATCTTGAGCTCACCTTTTTGAGCCCCAGTTTTTCTCCTGGGGGGAGCATGGGTAAAGTCGTTTTAGCGAACTTGCTGTGGGACTGGGGAGGTAGCTCGATGAGAGAGTAGGCTTAGCATTCACAGGCCCTGGCTTCAGTCTCCAGCACTAAAAAACCAGAACAAAACCAAACAAAAATTCTACTAAAAATAATAATAATAATAATAAGTCTGGTGTAGTGGTGCATGCCTGTAATCTCAGTTACTCAGGAGGCTGAGGCAGGAGGGTTGCAAGTTTGAGGACAGCCTCAGCAACTTAGCAAGACCCTGAATCAAATTAAGAAGGGGTGGGGATGTAGTTCAGTGGTAGAGTGCCCCTGGGTTCAATCCCTAGTACAATGTTAAAAAATTATAAAAAAGTACTGACTGTGTGTCAGGTTCTGTATTAGGGACTCTTGTAGGTCTAGTATCTTATTCAAACTCTACAATAACTCATGGGGAAGTACATGCTCTTACTAGCCCCATTTTTCAGTGAAGGTGACTGAGCCACAGAAGGAATGAGTAACTGCCCAGCTCAGGAGTGCTGTCTGGAGCTGAGATCTGGACCCACCAGTCTGTGCTCCTCAGACTCATCCTGGGGGGTGGAGATAAAAGAAAATGCTGATCATGAAAGTACCTTGTAACTGGGACCCAGAATAGTGCTCCACAGCTTAGAAGTGCTCAATAACGTCGAGATGGTGGGGACTGTCTGACCTTGCCCAGACGCCAAGAGAACCTGGAGTCAGGAAGGCTCCTTGTCTGGACCTGTGGTGGCAGGCACCCTTTGGAATTCAGAGCCCCATAGAGGCAGTGGTCCTGGTTCCCTGGATCCGATGTGCCCTCTAGCTGGGGACCAGGCCTGCCTTCTTGATCACCCAGATGAGTTGTGGATAAAGAAAAACCTTCAAGAAAGCCAAGCTCTGAAAAAGAATCCGAACCCGGGAGATGACGTATCCCATGTCACTGCACACAGGCAGGATAAAGCCTGGGGAAGGAGACAAGGGAGAGATGATCATTATGGGACCAGAGAGGTTTCCCAGTGGACCATGAAGAAGCCTCAACCCTTCATCCACCTGTTTCATGCCAGAGACTGTGCAAAGCAATTCATAAAAATGACCTTATGTACTACAATAACTTCAGGTAGAACATTCTGCTATTTTCTTGTTTTAGAGACATGGACATTATGGTCCAGAGCGGTGGAGCAATGTGTTTATGCTCACGTAGTAAGAGGCCCAGATGGATCTGAACCCGATTCCAGATCTTTCCAACACACCATACTGCCGTCTAAGGTCTTATCTTTTCTTGCAATAACATTGTTTCCATTTACTCTAGAATACTGTAGCGAGTCTGCTTGAAATAGTGACAAACCTGGCATTTTAATGGTGGTTTTCTGGGAAAGCTATTTCAACTGATTATATAAAAGCCAGATCATGTTTAAATAAATGTTTTCAGGGTCTTTCTAGTGGGACTCAATGACAAAACACCTTTATAGGAATGATTTCTCTGTTAAGCTAACAGTAATTCCCTTTCCTTCCTTCCAGGAGGACTAACTCATGTTTAAAGTCAATCCTTGCTTTTATATGGGGATTATATTTATGATATAGACAGAGTGTATTTTGACATGTTATACATACATGGAGTGTAACTTATTCTGATTAGGATCCCTTTCTTGTGGTTGTAGATGATGTGGAGTTTCACTGGTCGTGTGTCCATATATGATCATAGGAAAGTGATGTCTGATTGATTCTATTCTCTTTCCTATGGGGATTATATTTCTTAAGCCACTGTATGTCATGATCAAGACAAGCGGAAACCAGACAAGATTCATGAAAATCACATTCCTGAGCCACCAGCACGGTACCTGGAGGAGAGGGTGGCCACCTTTGCTAGACCTTTCTTGCTGGGATTCAAGATGATCTTCTGATATGGCTATCTTTGGGCGTCACCCAGGCTACATTTGCAGTGTATCCTTCTGACCCTCTGTGAACACCAGCCCTGGTCTTCTGTGGTTCCTGGGGACACCCCCACATGGCTCTTTTGTTGCAGTGTCTGTGTCAAACGCCCAAGTCCAAAGTCCTCACCTTCCCTCCATGCCTCTCTGTGCTTTGTTCATGACCCTCTCAGACCTCACTCCTCTATCTTCACTGGGCTGCCCAACCTTGCCTCCTCCCTGGTCCTTGTCTTCCCTTTCATGCTGGGGTGACCAGAAGACCTATCACATCAGTTTCTGCAGCGACTGTGCTTTAACTAACCTCCTCCCCTTCTTCTCCCTGTCAGATGAACTTCCCCAGCAATGGCTCTGATTATGACCCTGCTTGGCTCAAAAACCTCCAGGATGTTCCTGTCATTTCCCTTTGGACTCAAGTTCACTGGCCTGATAATGAAGCTTATGGTGTGGCTTTATTTGTATATTTTGGTGCTGGGGATTTAACCCAGGGGTGCTTTACCTCTGAGCTACATCCCCAGCCTTTTAAAAAAATTTTTAATTAATTTATTTTTTATTCTAAGTTGTTAGAAATGACAGCAGAATGCATTACATTTCATATTATACCTATAGAACACATTTTTACATATCTCTGGTTGTATACAAAGTATGTTCACAGCATTTGTGACTTCATACATGCACTTAGGGTAATGATATCCATCTCATTCTACCATCTTTTTTTTTTTTTCTTCTTCACCCTTTTGCCCCCTCCCTTCCCCTTTTTCCCCATTGGCCCCAGCCCTTCTTACTCTTTATTTTGAGACAGGATCTTGTTAAATTGCTTGGGGCCTTGCTAAGTTGCTGAGGCTGGTGTTGACTTTGCAATTTTCCTGTCTCAGCCTCCAGAGTTGCTGGGATTACAGGCGTGTGCTATTGTGCCCTGCCATGCATGTTGTGGCTTTAACTAGTACATCCTGCATTTTTTGGATTATTTTGTTTTTTTTCTTTCAGTACTGGGTTTGAAACCAGGGTTACTCTACCACTGAGCTATGTCCCCAGCCCTTTTAATTTTTTAAATTTAGAGTTAGGGTCTTGTTAAATCTCCTGGGATGGCCTTATGATCCTCCTGCCTCAGCCTCCTGAGTGGCTGGGATGACAGGGTGCTTCACACAGGCCATTTCCTCCCTTTTTGTCAACTTCCTCCACTTCCAGGTGGGAGCGCTGGACTGCTTGTGCTCGCCAGCTGGCCCACACTCGTCCACACCTTGGCATTTGCTCGGGCCTGGCCTTCTCTTCCCACTCATCTGTGTGCGTCTGGAAACCTACCAGGGATTCAGGGCCCAAATCCAAGCCTCGCTCCTTCATGAGACTTTCCTTTCAGTTCTTGGCTCTAGATGAATATATTCTTTTCTTTTTGCAATTTGCTTGTATTTTCCCCTCCAAACAGACTCTATTCTGTTTTGTGTTATGGCTAATTAGGTTCCTTGTCTGATTCTTATTTTGAGAAAAATTTGAGAGCTTGGTGCAGTGGTGCACACCTATAATCGACAGCAACTCGGGAGGCTGAGGCAGGAGGATCACAAGTTTGAGGCAACTTACTGAGGCCCTAAGCAATTTAGCAGAACCCTGTTTCAAACAAATATATAAAACAAAAAGGACTAGGGATTGGTTCAGTGGGTAAGTGCCCCTGAGTTCAATCCCCGGTATCAATCAATCAATCAAAGAAATCTGTGGTACTGGGGATTGAAGTCACTCACCCTAGGTAAGTGCTCTACCACTGAACTAGTGACCCAACCCAGACCCAGATTATTCTTATTTGATGGTTAGTTTCTTTCCTTTTCTTTTCTCCTTTCTTTCTTCTTCTTCTTCTTCTTCTTCTTCTTCTTCTTCTTCTTCTTCTTTTTTGTATCAGGGATTAAACCCAGGGCACTTAACAACTAACCCACATCCCCAGTCCTTTTTATTTCATTTTTTTAAAATTTTGAGACTAAGTTGCTTTGGATCTCACTAAGTTGCTGAGGCTGGCTCAGAACTTGGGATCCTCCTGCCTCAGCCTCCTGGGCTGCTGGGATCACGGGCATGTGCCTCCGTCCAGCTAGTTTCTTAAAGGCTAGAACTATGACCTTGTCAACTTTGTGTATCCAAAAACAGAGCCTTATATGTGTCAGGGGCTCAAAAATATTTATAGAAATAAGGGAATCACTCTGGATTAGGGATTCCTTCCCCCAAAGAGAAGACGGTAGATATTCTTAGCTAATGATAAATAGATACCTTGATGAAATGTGCACCTTTGGGTGCTAAAGTTGCAATCCCTGGTATTGAGTGTAATGGCACGTCCACATAAGCTTTTTGTAAAGAATGTGAATCAAGTTCAACCCAACATGATGATATCCAGGGCAGGGGACAGCGTTCTCTTGTGAAGACCTGACTTTTTCCATGCACAGGACACGCATGGATCTTATTTTGAAATGACTGCGAATTCTCTAAATACCTCCAAGAGCGAAATCTGACTTTCCCTCCCCACATGCTGATAAAATCTGAGCACAAAGAGCAGCGAATGATAAATGCACAAATCTGGTCCTCGTCTGCAAAACGAACGGTCTGAACTAAATGATCCGTCCTGACGACCTGTGATAGCTGGAAAAACAGAACATGTATTTTTGTTATGTTCTTCGAGAGGTTTAGCCAATCAGACTGAAAGACAAAAACAAAACTCCAGATTTTTCCAATGGTTAGGCTTTTGCATAGGAGGAAAAACAAAAGTGACTTTTACAAGCGCAGTGCTCCTTTTGTGGCGACTGCAGAGCCCAGTATCTAATCTGCTTCCCCACTTCCTGTGTTATGAAATGCTGGGCATAGTTTTCTCTTGGCTCAGCTGCATTTCGATAAAGAGCAGAAAGCGGAGCGGGGATGAAAGATGCAGCGAACACTGACCCCTATCGTCCACCTTGGGTTTCCGCCACATCCTCCGAGCGCGTCAGACAGACAAGAGTTAACTCCGCCTTGCTGAGCCCAACCTTGGCCAATCATTCCCTTTCGGTTGTTCTCTGCAAGACTGAGGTTTCGGCTCTGTGAACATCTTTATTTTGGCATCGCAAACATTTCAGCTTACCCAAGGCCACCACTTTGCACCAGACACCATTTCATGGGGGCTGCTCAGTGCTGGCCCCCCAAAAGTAGAAGTCAAACTGAAAAGAGACTCCATTGTTGGAGGTCTCCCTTTTCCGTTTGGATTACCCAGTGAGCTCAAGATAAAACCCCAGGCAGTAAGTGACAAGTCAGCACTAACAGAAAAGATCACCTCTCAAGTTTACTAACCGCTCATTTGGAAGAGAAGGCTTTTTGTCTGAGTAGCTTGAAGAATTCTTTGCAAATAATTTGGTCATGATGCTCCCCTAAGCGTGTTGTGTGAGATGCAAAGGAAGGGATTTTGGGAACTGAATCCCGTGCTTGAGTCTCTGGAAGCAATGCTAGCAGGGCAAGGAATTTGCTTGTGGAACAATTTATACATTTTTTATAGGCATAAGTAGAAATTTCATAACTAGAAATTAAAAATGAATTTCTAGGTCGCCTTGAATCACACTTTTCATTTAATTTTTTCTTGTGCAAATGTGTTAGTATTTAGAGCAGATGAAGACAATGTCCGGGATGAAGAGGCAGAGGGATACAGTTCAGAGTTATTTAGGGATACAGTTTAGGGTCCTGTTGGCTTTGTGCCCAAAGGCAAATTATTTATTTTGGTCTGAAAGTTTTAAAAATAATATTTGTGAGGATGCAGCCCACCAGTCAATCACAATATATATCTATGCATCTGCTATGTGATCAAATAGACATCAGCGTGCCTGTGACAATAGCAGAGAAGGTGTTCTGTACAGAAAGGGAAGGATTAACCCTAGCACATAGAATGTGGAATCTGCCTCATGTAATTTTGTTCTTAGACTTTAGCTCCCTTTACAGCAACCCTTTGTCTTTTATTTCCTAGGACAGTTCTGTGGATAGATCTATTCAGCTTTGTTGCCCAGAAAGGAACTCGTACTTTTCAGACTACACGCTTTGATTGACAGTTTGGAAAACATGGTTAGATAAAGTCACAATCTGGGAAGGGGTCCCAGGGACCCTTTAATTTCCACTATCCTTTGAAAAGCCCTGTAAAAACGCTATTGCACCTTCCTATCTCATCAATCCAGGGGTATTACCTTTCCAAAAGGAAAGTCAGGACTCTTCTAATCCGTGATACCCTCTCACCAACAATAGCTCTCAAATTATCAGAGGTAAGGTCGATTTAAGAGTAGAAAAATATCCATCAAAGAGCAAAATCAGGAAATAGATGGATGCAGTTGTTCTTTTTTCTACGTGCCTTTGATGGACCATTTGCATTGGCTTATGCCCATGTGTGTAGAATCAGGCAGATAAAAGTGGGAAATGTTTTAGCAAAGCAGTGGTAAGAATGTGTATCCCTATGAGGGCTTCCATTCAGATACATGGAGCTGAAATCTGAAACTGGGGGCTCTGTCCTGTCTTTAGCAACTTAATTGCACAGAACGCCACAGTGGCCTGATTAGGAATGGTTAGGGTGTCACAATCATTCGAGAATACTGACACCAAAAGATTTGATACTGAAAAATTATTATCCTGTGTGTGTGTGTGTGTGTGTGTGTGTGTGTTGGGGGTAGGGGTGGGAAACAAAGAAACAAGTTACAGAAAAGTCTATAGTCCCTGGGGACTGCTTGTAGAGCACAACCTTTAGTGACTGCTCCTTAAAAAGGACACTGCTGGGTTAATATACTTTTCTTATGAAATTGGAAGTTTTAGTCTTTGGGTCCAACACAGGCTGATGGAAGGAAAGGAAATTTCTGTCTATTAATGAGAAAATTAACTTGCTTCAAAAGCTAAGGGATTTTTAAAAATAAAAATCCTACTAAGTTTTTTTTTTTTTCTTATTTAAAAAGTACATTAAATGCCATAGAGTAACTTCCTGGATTTTTACAGTATTCTCCTCCTCCGAGGTCTTTCTCCTGAGTAGGATTAGAGGAAGGAGAGCTGAACTGTGGGTTAAGGCTAGGGGAAAAGGCAGTTTACAGTGTTCATTTATGATGCAGACTGGAAATAGAAATGAAAAGTTTATTTCCCTCATTTGAGGAAGGCTGGTGTTTTGCAAACTGTCCTGGGGGCTGCTAGGTGAAGGGCCAACATCATGCTGGGGGACTGACTGACTGATGTCTCTTCCTCTCATCCGCAGCTTCTTCTCTGACTACAATTTGAATACATTTCCCCAAAGGGACAGGCTTCCTAGAGCTGCATCCTAGGGCCTCCATGGGGGACGTGTTGTGTGGACCAGAGAGTTACCGTATTTCTTCTACATTTGCCTCCCTGGGCATGGAATCAGCTGGTGCACTAGTTGTTCCTACTTCCAGGCCTTCCTACTTCCTGGTATGTCCAAGAAACAGGCTGAACAGCACCCATACAGTGTGATGACCGTGCAGTTGGCCTTTCCAGGAATACATGGAATCTGCCAAACATCATGCTGATAGAGCTAGTCTAGGAATCCCTTCCAACCCTGGGGTCCCAGGGTTCTGGGACATTTCCCATAGAATGGCTAAAACCACTGCAACACGGAATAAATAAATGGCAAGCACAGAGCTGCTGGTGTCTGGGGGAGGCAGCAGTTGGCAGTTCCCATGGGAGGCAATCAGCTAGCTAGGCATGGAGACTCAGAATCGTTCTCAGTGAGCTGCCGCCTGACTAGACAGATTTTCTGATTTGACTTTGAACTTAAGTCAACAAAGTCAAAAAAAGCATGGGAAATGCTGTCCTTTAAGCAGAAGGCCCAAAGACTATTTTGCTAATGAAGGAGGGCTCTTCACCAGGGTCTTGGTAGGTTTTCTTTGCGAGCCCTTCCTGCCCTTCTGTCAGACAATGTGTGTGTGTGTGTGTGTGTGTGTGTGTGTGTGTGTAAGCATTTTTGTAAATGGATGCTTTGTGTATGGCACTGACTAGGCTGACACATCTCTGAACTCAGGGAGGTGACAGCAGGTGAGAACACCAGCTGAGCTTGGACAGAGCACGGAAGAGGCATTGACAAGCCCCTTGCAGGTACACGAAGAGGGTTCTTTCGGAGAGATCTTGTGGAGGAGACTGAAGGGGACCGGAATGATTTAGAATATGATCCCCCACCCCCCAGCAGAGGCAGATGCAACATTACAGCAGACGAAAAGAGGAGACCTGCTTGATTCAGACCTTCTTCCCTACAGTTGTCACATCATCTCTTCCTTCCCTTAATTAGAACCGCATCTTTCTGAAAATAGAGTGTTGCCCAGCAAGAGGGGGTGCTCTGGTCCGGGGAAAGGCTGGTTCTCGCGCACGCGCATTAGGTGTGAGAAGCTGGCCCAGGAGACACAGCCCGGGGAGAGCCCAGCGGTGGAGTCCTGCCTCCCCCACTAGCCCATCATCAACCTTGTCGCCTGCTGCTGACATCTAAAGCTGAAAGGAGGGATGTTATGGCACAATAAAATGTCCCAGCCAATAACCCGCATCCGGCGATTGGTCATGCTCCCGGGCATCCCGCCCGCCTTCGCTGGGTTTTATCACCACCCCTGGGCGCGCCTGGCCTCACGCAGCTCGTCCGCAATAAAGGCGCATTCGTTCCAGGCTCGCTCGCGCCCCTGCCGCAGCCCCCAAGGTCCCTTAAACAGGAAGGCCCAGGGAAACCCCACAATAAGGGCAACAATAACGGCAAAACAACCCAGGCCTGGGCGCTTACTGCGATGCTCTGGGCTGGGAAGATGGGGCCGGGGGCTCCCAGGGAGGACCATTGCTGGAGGACAATGCTGAGCCTCCCCAGGGGGCCTGGGCTGCGTCTGTTTATGTGTGGAAACTCAAGCCCGGGGTGGAGGGGGCATGGGACTTGGCTGGGGCAGGTCAGGGGACGCGCCAGCTTTTCTGGGGGAAACACTACATTCTTGGTTCAGAGAGAACCTGCCCTGGCCCGAGTCTTCATTTTCAGAACAGGAGAAACTGTAATGTGATAGCAGCTGCGGTCCATTATAGTTCATGGAGAGCTTCTTTGAGATCCCCAGGACCTCCTCTACAAAGCTGGTGTTTCCCTTACAGGGCTTGAAAGTGATTTTATATCCTGAAGCTTGGATTTTTATTCCAGCCCTGGCACTTTAAAGATATGTGCCATCCTCAGCAAAGATGAAGCTTGAGAAGCTTAAGTGATTTATTTTTCCAGGCAGAAGAGACAGCACTTGCAAAGGTCCTGAGGTAGGAATGGGCATGGTCTAAGAATGAGAGAGTCAATGAAGGACCTTGAAATCAGTTCTTCACATGGCTCCTTCCTTCTTTCATTTAAGTCTTCTTAGCAAGGACTTCTCTGATTTTCCCATCACATCCTGATCCCATTCTCTTGACATGGTCTCTTCTGAACACTTATTTCTCTATTTATTTGCTTCCTTGCTATTGTCTAGTTAACTGAAAACTAAATTCCATAGCAATGACCTTGATGACTTTACCCAGCCACAGTGTTCTCAGCATCTACCAGAAGCAGATTCAACTCCAAACCCCTTAGCTGAAGCCTTTGGGCCAAACGTTTGGGGAATTCAGGATTTTTCAGAATTTAGAAAGGTCATATGGTACGCATCACTAAGTTACAGAACACCCACCCTCTCAGAGTCCGGGGCGGCATCCCATAATCAAACACATTTGCCCATCTGCTTTGAAACCTGCAGAGTCTATGGATATTCACATTGAGGGAGATCAACAAGGACTTGAAAGAGCCTCGTATCTGTGCAGATCAGGAGTTCCTGTCCTGGGAGCTTGCTGCCAACCTCTAGGAAATCTTTTGGTGTCCAGAGCTTTGTGGAATTTGGAATTGCAAATAAGACTGCGAGCTGCATTTGATTGATATAGTTAGCGTGTATACATTAGCAAATAGGATGGCATGCCTCGGGAAACAAAGCAGAGATCCCGCCCAGCTCACACCTGCAGAGAAAAAGGCGAATAAACATAGTGAATTGCCACCCAGCTTCACATGAGGGGCCTTACCTGCCCTGCGGTCCCCTCTTAAAGGGTGGGTCTTAGAGTGACAGAGAGACCAGAGGTGGGAGGGGGACAGGGAGCTTTCACCAAGGGCTGGGCTTCTCTGTTCCTTCCCTCCCCAGCAGGTCACTGTGTCAACCCAACCAGGTCCTGGATCTCCATCCAGGTGGGAGTGCTGGTGGGCCCAGAGGTACAGCAGGTAGGGAAGACAGGCAGGAAAGGCATTCTGGACTTCTGGAAAGCCAGCAGCACCTGTCACGAAGGCTGGAAGCCGAATCTATAGTTCTGTGATGCCGAGCGGACCCCCTCCTAAGGCCAAGCAAGAGGCTGTCCTTGCGTTCTCTCCTTTTCTCCCTCTTCTTCCAACCAAGAACTATTTATTGAACAACTACTCAATCCTCGATAGGATGGTAATCAGGCTATAATTGGAGTGGGCAGATTGCAGGACCAGGGCATCACTGATTCTATCATCTCACTTAAAATAACTTGCTACGGAGTAGCTTTGTATTGTGGAAATTTGGGGGGACTGTAAGGTGCAGCAATCAAGTGACTTTGGCCTCTGATAGACTTGGATTCCAACATAAGCTCTGCCTCTTCCTAGCAAGTGTTTTTTATTTTTATTTTTTTGGTACTGGGGATTGAACCCAGGGCTGCTTTACCACTGAGCCACATCCCCAGCCCTTTTAATTTTTTTTATTTTGAGACAGGGTTTTGCTAAATTTCTTAGGACCTTACTAAATTGTCAAAGATAGCCTCCCACTTGTGATCCTCCTGCCTCAGCCTCCCCAGTTGGTGGGGATTACAGATGTACACCGCAGCACCGAGCTTATTTTAATTCTTCTTCTTTTTTTTTTTTTAATAAGGAAGTTACTAAGTCTCAGTTTTTTTATCTGTAAAATGTGACTTACATTATCATCTGTATAATGTCAGCTTCACAGGGCTGTGGTAGCGATTTAAAGAGACAGGTCATGAGTAATAAAATAAATGGACTAGCCTAGCACCAGGCCCATGATCCACTGGATCCCCTATTGTGGAATCTACCATGGGCCAAGCTGTGTATTGGATGCTAGATGTACGGAAATAAGAAAGACAAAACCTCCACCCTCCCGGACCTACAAGGGAACTGGCACTAGTTTGATTTTCTAAGCTTCTAAGTTTCTCAGATTGGCTAATTTTTCTTTTTTTTTCAGATAATTATTGTTTTGATGATCATAAATTTGTGTCTTCTAAAGAGACATTGGAAGAAAAACAGAAGTAGGAAAGCACAATGATCATTCAATCCCATCTAAATCACATGGCATGCATGTGTTGAGCACCTACTACGCGCTAGCACTGTTCTAAGCAGTTGGGACGTGACCGCGAGAGGCCGGCAAGGCTTCTGCTCTGATGACACTTACATTCTGGCGGGGAGGGAGGTAGCGAACCAGTAAATAAGAGAATTCCAAGTAGCACTAAGTGCGTGAGGAAGAGGTTGATATGTCCGAGAGGAGGGCATGGGGTCCAGTGTCACTGAAAGAGAGCGGGGAGGTGACAGCAGAGCTGAGACTGGGGCCAGGAATCGGCCAGGGAAGGTTTGGGAGAAGTGTTGTCAACCAACGTGATTTTTTCCAGCGGTTTTTCTGTTCCAACATCCAGCTGTTTCTCATCTAGTCCCAGAGGAAAATGAGGTAGAGAAGCCGAGGGTTGCCAGAGATTTATAACTTAACCTCTCTGGTTCTACAGCCAGTTTCTACCACTAGCAAACAAAGACTCTTAACTCTTGGGTTTCCTGGGCTCTTTGAAGGTAAAGATTCCTTTAAGAGAGTGTCGTGCCTGTTGGCTCTCCTGCTGACACGAAGACAGAGATTTATGTGAGGAGGCACACAGCACAGAAGCCTCCGGAAACGATCCTTCTCTGGACTTGGCGTCCGCTGGGCCCTTCTCCAGATGCGACGTCCATGGCCCGTCTCCAGAGAGATTGGGCCACGGCCAGCAGAATGTGGCCACTCAGTCTCAAGATAAAGCTGAAGGGTGTCCTCAAATATGTTGAGATTTATGAATAGCATGGTCCTGATGCCTCCTCGAGACGTAGGAGGAGGTGGACTCCCAGGAGGCTTTGCCCGGACAGACGGCTATTCTTCCTCTTGGCCTCTCCAGTGCAGCCCCAATTTCATGGAAGTTCATTCTTTTTAATAAAAGTCATTTATTTATTAAATGTATAAATACATGTGACTTAACTTTTATGGCGTTTTGCAAATTCTCAAAACAACCCCTTTGTTCTATAAACTGTCTTCATGTTAGAGACCAAATATATGTTCACTGTAATCAAAGGGAGGCCTTCTAAGCTAAATGGCCCTTCAGAGTACAATACTAAAGCAGATTTGATATCGATAAGTAGAAATGGCTTTTGGAATTAGGACAGGACAATTTACCCACTTACTTTATGGGGAAGATGTGGTCCCTTCTTCACGTGTGGAGGCTCAGGTGGAGATGAAATTACCCACTGCACTCCCACCAGTAATTCATAGCAAAAGGAGCACTGAAAAAAAAAAAATCCCTAGCTGGGTGTGGTGGGTGGCACATGCTTATAATCCCAGCTATATGGGAGGCTGAGGCAGAGGATCGCAGTCTGAGGCCAACCTGTGCAACTTAGTGAAACCCTGTCTCAAAATAAAAAAAAAAAAAATAAATAAAAAGAACTGGGGATGTAGCACAGTGGTAGAGTGCTTGCTTTAGCATGCATGAGGCCCAGGATTTAGTCCTCAGAACTGTACTAAAAAAAGAAAGAGAGAGAGAGATGAAAGAAAGAAAGAAAGAAAGGGAGGGAGGGAAGGAGGGAGGGAGGGAAATTTCTAAGGTGCATTGACAATCCTGTCACCTAATCAAAGATCAAAGCAATGTGTGTGTACCTCTATCATCTTCTACCATTTGTATCTCTGGTTACATTTAATACATGCACCTTTGCAGTAATAGAGATAAAATCTGAGAATAACACGACTGTAATACTACTATGCACCTGGCTCTTTCCTAAGTCCTTTAAATACATTAGCTTATTTAATTTGCATATTAACCTTCTGAGACACGTATTATTACTATATCCACTTTATAATTGATGAAATAGAGTTTTTCTATGGTCTAGTCTGTATTTTCACTTAGATTATAATATTTTCCTCAAATTTTTATTTTGCCTGGCCTCTGCTGCCTGTTATGTCTATTTTTCCACATCTTGTTTTTCTCCCTTAAATGTACCATGGAAATTTCTTTGGTTCAATAGATGTGGATCAAACACATTCTTTCTAAATTGCTGCTTAGTCAAAGGAAACAATCAAGAATGTGAAGAGAGAGCCTACAGAATGGGAGAAAATCTTTGCCACCTGCACCTCAGAAAGAACATTAATCTGCAAGATATATAAAGAATTTGAAAAACTTAACACCAAAAAAAAAAAAAAAAAAAAAAAAAAAAAAAAAAAACCCAAACCCCAGTCAATAAATAAGCAAAGGAACTGAACAGGCACTTCACAGAAGAAGAAACATGATCAGTCACCAAACATATGAAAAAAGTTCAATGTCTCTAGCAATTAGAAATGTAAATTAAAACTACACTGAAATTTCCTCTCACTCCAGTCAGAACGGCAATTATCAAGAATACAAATAACAATACATGTTGGTGAGGATGTGGGGGAAAAGGTACAGTCATGCATTGCTGGTGGGACTGCAAATTGGTGCAGCCACTCTGGAAAGCAGTATGGAGATTCCCCAGAAAACTTGGAGTGGAACCACCATTGGACCCAGTTACCTCACTCCTCGGTTTATACTCAAAGGACTTAAAATCAACATACTACAGTGACCCAGCCACATCAATATTTGTAGTAGCTCAATTCATAATAGCTAAACAGTGGAATCAACCTAGGTGCCTTAACAGATGAATGGATAAAGAAAATATGTAGCCAGGTATTGGTGGTGCACTCCTGTAATCCCAGCAGCTCAGGAGGCTGAGACCTGAGACAGGAGGATCTTGAGTTCAAATCCAGCCTCAGCAATGGCGAGGCACTTAGCAATTCAATGAGACCCTGTCTCTAAATAAAATACAAAATAAAAATAGGGATGGGGATGTGGCTCAGTGGTTGAGTGCCCCTGAGTTCAATCCCCAGTAACCTCACCCCAAAAAAGGAAAATGTGGTATGTATGTATATATGTGTATGTATATGTATTTGTGTATGCATATATACATGTGTTCGTGTATATGTGTGTATATGTGTATATATACATATATGTAAAATATATATACATATATATATGCATATATATATATATATATATATAGAGAGAGAGAGAGAGAGAGAGAGAGAATGCTGCTCCTATAGTATTCTTGGGAAATATAGTCTTATAAGCCAAGATATGACTCTCCCCTAGAAGTGTATGTATACACATAGAAGTGTATATATACATACACATATATACACACATACCACATACCCCCCCCATACACAGAATGAAATATTACTCAGCCATAAAAAGAATGACTTTATGGCGTTTGCCTGTAAATGGATAGAACTGGAGGCTATCATGCTAAGTGAAATAATCCAACCCCAGAAAACCAAAGGTTCGATGTTCTCTCTGATATGCAGAGGCTAACACACAGTAAGGGGTGTATGGGGAAAATAGAATTTCATTGGATTAGACAAAGGTGAATGAAGGGAAGGGAGGATGATGGGGAATAGGAAAGACAGTAGAAGAAATTGGACATAACTTTCTCATTTCTGGAGGATTAATTTCCACAGTGCAAATGCCGAGTGAAAGTGAAATGAAGTGAATGCTGAATGCTGTGGGTCTGGAGCCGCATGTCCAGGGTCGTTTCCAGAATGGGGCAGCCGCTCCTGTCGTGTGTTCTCCTGCAGCTTTGCCCACAGCAGGCATCGTCCTCCGTTTTGGTGTTTTGGTATTCTGTTGGGTAAAACGACGTAAAGATGGAAATTTAAACTTCCTTCTGCCTTTATTTAAACTATGATACTTTCTTGTCTGTCTTATTATAGAGGTAACTCAAGACTTGTCACCACATAGAGTCTGCAAGATAGCAAAGGTGAAGAGTAATTATTAGATGTTTCCGTAATAGTTCATAGTCCAGTAAGCTGCAGGGACCTTGAGACCCAGGGGCATTTGGCCTAGACCTCCTACACACTTAGGCAAGTGCAGAAGGATCTCCCAAGTGGAGAGAATTCTAGGTCTCAGTGTTCATTAGCTCCCATGGTTGCTCAGTCTTTTCTACTAAGAAGTTTCTTGCTCTCTGAGATGACTGGCCAAGTTCAAGGTAACTTTGCTTTTGCACTTCAATCAAGTGGAACATAAGATCCGCTACTTTCATTTCTCTTTAAATTTTTATCTTCCTTGTGATGTCAGTGGTGTGAAGCAAAAAAGAGTCTGTTTGGTTTCCAATGGGACAGATAAATGAATGAAGTTTTTTTTTTTTTTTTTTTTTTTTTTTTAAGAAAATGGAGTAAGGAGAAAACAGTATTTAGAGACAGCATCGTAGTACATCACTAATGTCTCCAATTGGAATGAGCTGTTGAAGAAGAAGAAAGAGGAGGAGGAGGGGAAGAAGGGGAGGATGAGGGGAGGAGGAGGAGGAGAAGGATAAGAAGAAGAAGAAAGAGGAGGAGAAGGAGGAGGGAAGGAGGAGGAGGGGAGACGGAGGGGAGGAGGAGGAGAAGGAGAAGGAGGAGGAGGAGGAGGAGAAGGAGGAGGAGGAGAAGGAGAAGAAGAAGAAAGAGGAGGAGAAGGAGAAGAAGAAGAAAGAGGAGGAGAAGGAGGAGGGAAGGAGGAGGAGGAGGAGGGGAGAAGGAGGGGAGGAGGAGGAGAAGGAGAAGGAGGAGGAGAAGAAGAAGAAAGAGGAGGAGGAGAGGGAGGAAAAGAAGGAGAAGAAGAAGAAAGAGGAAGAGGAGGAGGAGAAGAAGGAGAAGAAGGAGAGGAGAAAGAGGAAGAGGAGGAGGAGGAGAAGGGGAAGAAGGAGGAAAAGGAGAAGGAGGAGGAGGAGGAGGAGAAGGAGGAGAAGAAGGAGAAAAAGGAGAAGGAGAAGGAGAAGCCCCAATGTTTTGTGCATGGCCCATCTGCCTGTAATGTATTAAGTTCTGGAAAAATAATAGATGGGTGTTAGTGGACCATTGACTTCTTGCCTCTACAGTGCTTAATTTACTAATGGTGTGTAAAAGCCTTTCACTACTCACTCCGTGGGTCTTACCTTGGCTGGCATTGTTGTTTATGGAATATCTACTGAGAGCATGGGCTCTGAGATCAGACAGACCTAGGTTCAAACCCTGGATCTGCCTTTTCCTGTATCGTTTTGAAGTTAATTCACTCCCACCTGCCTTAGTCTTCTCTTTTGTAAATGGAGATAATAGTAGGGTTTTACCTGATGGTTGTGATGGCTAAACGTATTAATTTTAAGCTAGATGCCATGGCAAACATTCATAATACAAGCCACCTGGGAGGTTGAGGTAGGAGAATCTCAAGTTCAAGGTGAGCATGGGCAACTTAGGGAGGACCTCTCTCAAAATAAAAAAATAAAGAGGCCTGGGGTTGTATCTCAGACCTCAAGGAAGCCTAGCATGCTTGAGGTCCTGGCTTCAATCCCTACTACTGCAAAAATAAATAAGTAAATAAATAAATGAGTTAATTTTAATAAAAGACCTAGAATGTGCCTTAAAAATTAATATGTGCTGATGGTACAGCAGGTGGCATTTTTCCATATTGATTTAAATTGTTTCCTCAATGAAAGAAGAAAATCATGTATAACATGTAGCATATTTAGACACAAACAATCTTAAAATCAAGTACCAAAAAATAATGGATTTTAAATATGGCATACTTTGGTGGCTAAAGTGTGGTGTTGGAGTTACAGACATTTGGATTCAAGTTCCAATTTCAAGTTCTCAGTTCAAGTTTTTAGTTGAGTAGCTTTGGGGAAATTCTGTCATCTTTTAAAGGCTGTTTTTCTGGAAAACAGCATTTACAATGTTACCTGCTTCGTGGATTTGCTCTGGGAATATGTTCAGATAATGCATGTAATGGGATTGGAGAAAATATAAGCCTAGATGGTTGCTCTTATTATTATTTTTTTATTCTCTCACTTGGGTATTGGAATTTTGTTATGTAAAGTCCAATTCACTAAAGCAACGCTAGCTAACCATTCCTGAAGTGGTTCTTTAATGGAGGACTTTATGAAATTGAAAAAAAGTTTTGTTGAAAACTATTGATATTTGAATGATGCACTATTTCCATTTGCTCCTCACCCAAGGCCCAATGGCTCTCCCAAAAGTGGCCTGGGACAGCCTGGGTGAATCTCATCACCAGTTTTGAGGACACATTGGTAGTTCCCATTTCGTTTCAGACCATAGTGTAGTGTCTTTGGGGTGCTGCAGGCTAGTCTGAGCTTTATGGACTCTCAGTAGGAAGTTATTAGACTTTGAGTTCATATTTGTCGAACAAAGAGCTTTCAGTACTAACTTTTAATCAACGTTTGGAAGGCGCGAGTCTTTCATCACACACCATCTCCTTGTTGAGTGAAGATGGAGGTGTTGCTACTGCTGCCCCCTCTGCTCTGGCTGGTTCATTCTGTATCTGCATTCTTAGGCCACTCAACTCTGCCAAGATAATTTAAAAAGCATTTTCTGTATGTGTGTGTGTGTGTGTGTGTGTGTGTGTGTGTGTATGTGTGTGCGCGCACGTGCATGCACGTGTGTGTGCACGTTCTGGCAATGGGGAGAGCATTTAAATCCCTTTTAGGTGGAAAAATCCACATTTTATGGGAGTCTGAGGCCAAAGTATCTCCCCACCCCCTTGGGTGCCTTTACATTTCCTGGAAACACTAATAAAGATTCATCATCATGTATGAAGACACAAGTGGTGTGACTATTTTGTGTACAAGCAGAGACATGAAAAATTGCGCTCTATATGTGTAATATGAATTGAAATGCATTTTGCTGTCACATATAACAAATTAAAATTTAAAAAATGAATTAAAAATAATTCATCATGACCTTTCCCTTATTCCTATCACTCAGGTAGTTCCTGCTTGTTCACCGATTATCATTGGTTTAATTACGAATGGTTTAGTTACCCTTCCCTCTATAGAAAACTTGAAAAAAAAAACTAGAGATCAAAAATATCACTTCCCAGGTGGCACACACCTGTAATCCAGCAGCTCAGGAGGATTGTGGGTTCAAAACCAGCCTCAGGAACTTAGGGAGATGCTAAGCAACTCAGTGAGACCCTGTCTCTGAGTAAAATAAAAAAACAGGACTGGGGATGTGGCTCAGTGGTTAAGTGCTCCTGAGGTCAATCCACGGTGCAAAAAAAAAAAAAAAAAAAAAAAAAAAGAAAAGAAAAGAAAAATCACAACACCTGTCACATGTCGATGTATTTCTTTCCACCCTTCAAGGATTTATTCCCTCCACTCCTCCACTTTTTTAATAGAAAGTAGAGAGCTTGTTGCTTACACAATTTTTTTTTTATCTGTTTTGCTGGACATTGGAACAAGCATTCCTCTGTGCATTGTGACTTTTTTGTAGATATAAGTAAAATTAACTTTACTGGATTTCATCATTACAAGAGTAAATGGGATATTTCTGAAAATTAGTACGAATAAGCTCCAACGGGAAACCCACAAACACAATGCCTAATCCGACCGTTCAGAGACGGCCTCGGCCGCACGTGGGTGCATTTCTTTCTGCATTTAGAGCATCTGTACCGAAGGTTGCTATAGTCTGGATCTGGATGTGCCCTAGGGCCAAGTGGTAAAGCATTGGTTCCCAGGTTGGCTCTCTTTGTGAGCGTTAAAAGCTGGGCCATGGTGCAAGGAAGATAGGCCACTGGGGGTTTGTCCTTGAAGGAGATATTGGGACCCAGCCCTTTTTGTCTCTCTCTTTTACTCACTTGTTGCTATGAGGTGAATGGTTTTGTTCCACCATGTGTCCCCCACCCCCACCAACATACTGCCTCACCACACACCCAAGTGTCCAAGGGACCATGAACTGAAACTTCTGAAACCATGGGCCAAAATAAACCTTTCCTCCTTATGAGTCGTTTATCTCAGATATTTTGTTACAGTAACAGAAATCTGACTAACATATAGATCTACATGCAGAACACATTTTACATGCCATTTTTAGTCTGCATTATTTAAATATAGTAATATATAATTACATATTAATATATAATATCTAAAACATATTGGCCCATATTTTTGAATAAAGACATAAATTTCTGCCAATGCTTTACATAGAACTCCATCTTATGTGTGTTTCTGTTACTTTTTTTTTTTTTTTTTTTTTTTTTTTTTGGTACCAGGGATTGAACTCAGGGGCACTCGACCACTGGGCCACATCCCCAGCCCTTTTTTTGTATTTTATTAGAGACAGGGTCTCACTGAGTTGCTCAGTGCCTCACCATTGTTGAGGCTGGCTTTGAACTCGCGATCCTCCTGCCTCAGCCTCCCAAGTGCTGGGATTACAGGCGTGCGCCACCGCACCTGGCTGTTTCTGTTACTTTTGAATGGTTTCTTATTTTTGGATACTTGGTCTTCTTTTATTGTTGGAATTCATTTTAAACAAATTCCCAATGGCCCAGTGTATCATGATGGCAACTGCCACCTTCTTTCTTGTCTCTGCTGTGAACTGTGTCTTTAGGCCAGAGAGAATATATGAGCTCTCTGTGATTCCCTACCTAGCCTGTTGCCCAGTGCCCAGAACCAGGGCAACACTATAAATGATGGCTGGCTGTCTGGATTCTTACTGAGCTCTGATTACCTGGGAGACATTATATCTGACAGTGCAGAGTTTATGAAGAACAGGACAGAAAGGGGATGCTGGCCTTGAGAAAGTTACAGTCTGGGGTCAAGGTAAACTCTGTGTCCTGCCTTACCCCACTGGTTTCCCTTCAGTACCATGCTGTAGCACACAGTCCCTCTTTCAGTATGGGCCAGAATAGTTATCTGCATCTTTCTGAAGGTGAGGATGATAATGAATTTTTATTATTTGGGAAAACATGTTGCAAGAGGTGACATGATACCCCATTTGGAATAGAGGATGGGGTTCAATTCCTTGCTCAGCTACTCTGCTTTGTGATCTTAGGAAATTTCCACAACCTCCCAGACCTTGTTTTCTTTCTTTGTCACATGGGACTAATCACAGCAGCACACAGTCTTCCTATACATGTGGGAGCGGGCAGAGTAGGCCCAGATGGGCAGCGGGAGGGGAGGGCGGAGAGGCAATTCACAAATTGTCTCAAATTTAGATTTTAACTAATCCATCAATTAATGAATTAATCTATTTTTTGTTACTGGGGATGAACCCAGTAGTGCTCTACCACTAAGCCACATCCCCAGCCCTTTTGTTTTTTGAGACAGGAACTTACTGGGTGACAAGTCTGGCCTTGAACTTGTGATCCTCCTGCCTTAGCCTCCTGAGTCACTGGTATTTCAGAGGGCACCACCATGCCTGGCTTAGATTTGAGTTTAGTTTTAATTGACAAATAATAATTACATGTATTTGTGGAGTACGGTGTGATGTTTTGTACATTGTTTCTACAATGTGCACATTGTAGAAAGATTCAGTTACACTCAGCCTATCTATCACCTTATCAATTTGTCGTGTGTGTGTGTGTGTGTGTGTGTGTGTGTGTGTGTGGCCTGAGTGTTAAAAATCTGTTCTTTTAGCAATTTTGAAATGTATAATATATTATTCTTAACTGTGCTCCCACAGCAAAGGGTCATCTGGTTCCAAATCCTAACAGTGCTGAGTTAGGGATTCTTGCCACAAGGCGCGCCATGTGCTGGGCCCAGTGCAGAAGAAACGTCCTTGTTGTTGCTATGGATTCTTCCACGTGGCTGCTCCCTGTCAGAGCCATGAATGTGCTGAGTTTTAGGAAAGAAAATTCATTTGAGTCTCTTGATCTGAGACACAAGAATGCTACCCAGAGACGCAAATGTTGGTGGAAAATGGGGCCTGTCCGCTTAGCAAGGTAGCTGGTGAAGCAAGGGAGAAAGCACACGAACCACAGGCCTTGATGGAACCCCGAGGGAAAACCTCGAAAAACCTCTTTACATTAATCCTCCCTGCAAATAAGATGGGATCTGCCGTCTTTAGAGAGGAGAACACTAAGTTCACAGAAGGCACTTGGCTTACCTGAACTTGCCAGTCAGACTGCCAAGTGATGAAGGCAGGGTTAGAACTGGGTTTGGGGCTGGGGTTGTGGCTCAGTGGTGGAGTGCTCGCCTAGCACATGGGCGGCCTGGGTTCAATCCTCAGCACCATGTAAATATAAACGCATTGTGTACAACTAAAGCAAATAAATAAATATTAAAAAAAAAAAAGAACTGGGTTTTTGCTTGTTTGTTCTGTGGAGCTGGGAAGGGAACCCAGGGCACTACATGTGCTAGGCAAGTGCTCTACAATTAAGCTGCACCCCAGCTAGTTCAGATATGTTGACTTCAAAGTCCACAACCTTTCCACAGACTGCCTGCCTTAGGACAGGACTGTCCCTCTTGGCATCTGCCATCGGCCCCTCTGCTCCCTCGAAGGGCTAACCAGGCCGGCCTCTCTGTGTCCTGGATCAGGCCAGAACCTGTACGTTCAGGCCATAACTGAACGACACGAAAAGGAAATGAGGACCCCCCCCCCAAAAATGTCACAGCGCTGAGGTGCTGTGGAATTTTAATAGGAGCTCAACATTGATCTAATCATATCGAAACTTAAAAATATAAAAGATACATAGACCTATGTGACAGCGACTTCCAATCTTGGTACCCATCCAAAGCCGTAAAAGTAATGACTAAATGAAAACCAAAGGTGATTATGATTTAATTAATCAGCCAGACTCTGGTGATGCCTCACTTTGTGGAAGCAGAATAGAAATATAATTCTGGAGTTTAGTGCCCTCTTTCCTCCCTGCCTACCATTTCTAAGCCCCGACACACACACACACACACACACACACACACACACACACAATCTTTCATTCTTTTTGCATCCATTCTTTCACTTAGCTCTCTCTCTTTCGTCTCCTCTCTGCAGCAGGTTAGCATCTTTTTTTTTTTTTTTTTGTACTGGGGATTGAACTCAGGGGCACTCGACCACTGGGCCACATCCCCAGCCTTTTTTTTTTTTTTTTTTTTTTTTTTGTATTTTATTTAGAGACAGGGTCTCACTGAGTTGCTAAGTGCCTCACCATTGCTGAGGCTGGCTTTGAACTCGCAATCCTCTTGCCTCAGCCTCCCAAGTGCTGGGATTACAGGTGTGTGCCACCACGCCCGGCCAGGTTAGCATCTTAATGGAGGGTAAATGGTTCAAGCAATTCCATTAGGAGAGAGACCTCTGAGTGGGTAGAGTCATGAGAAGAAATTTTAGGGGGGAGAAAAGCCACAATTCTGAAATAAAGCAGGGCTTTCCATAAAACAAAACAAAACCCAGCCTTTCCTTTTTCTTTTTCTTTTCCTTTCCTTTCTTTTCTTCTCCTCTTTTTCTGTTGGGAGACAGAGGGCCGAGTAGAGACTTAGATAGAGACAGCGCTGTAGAGGCCAGGTACCCAGTATTGCTGTGAACCACGACAGTCATCTCAGTGACGATCTGGTGCTGGGAGAGCCCACTTTGAAATCTGAGCACAGTGACGGTGTTTATTTAAACATGCTTGGTGTTTGAAGGGTGGCTGGAGCCAAAGCCCATGAGGGACTTTGTTTTTCAGACTTTTGGAAGGGGACCCGGGAACCTTGGACAGTGTGAAGTGGTTTGGAGTTGAGGCCAAGGGTCTTCTCAGGATATGGGAGGCCGAGGGTCTGAGCCTCTCGTCCTGGTCATCTTGGGTCTGTTTAAATTTCTCTCTTCTCTTGCATCCAGCAGCTTTGGGCCATAAAGTCCCCGGGAGAAGAGACAGAGGATTTGTGTGCTTTAGAGATGAAGGGGGCTGGGTGACGAGGTGATAAGCTTTGTGTGGGCCTGTCAGCTGAGCCTGGCCGTGGGGCGGGGCTGTCCTGGTCCCACCGTGGAGCCGCTGGTATGGGTGGCTGCTGCTACACCAGGGGATGCTGCAGGCTCCCCTTCGTGTTCCCGGGAGTGCTCCTGGACCCTGCAGGGTTGACGGGCCCTGGGAGCCAGAGCACCATCACAGGGGTCCTGTGCTCTCCTCTCCCCAGCCCACCGGCCTCCTCTAGGCTGCGGATGCACACATTCTACCTTTCTGGTGACCAGATGCCTAGTGGAAAGGGTGGCCCCCAACGCCCCATGCTGCAATCCCTGGGCCCCTTCCCATGCACTCCTATATGTGTATGTGGTGACTTGCTTTGCATGAAAGGCCACGGGAGTTTGCAGGCAGTAGCCTAAATTCTGCAGTCAGGCTGGGCTTCCCTGTCATTACCTCTATGACTGTAGATCGGCCACTCGACTTCCCTGGACTTCAGTATCTACTTGGGACCAGGGATCTGGTGAAGAAATGCTTACTGGCCGAGACTGCGTCCATCCTGCGAGTACAGTCTCCTCGCCGCTCAGCCACCGCCAGTCCACACCCGCCACCCAGCTCACCATGGGTGACGATGTCGCTGCGCTTGTCATTGACAACGGCTCCGGCTCCGGCATGGCCAGGCTGGCTTCGCAGGTGACGGTGCTCCCAGGGCCGTCTTCCCCTCCATCGTGGGGCGCCCGTGGCACCAGGTTGTGATGGTGGGCTTGGGCCAGAAGGATTCCCACGTGGGTGATGAGGCCCAGAGCAAGAGAGCCATCCTGACCCTGAAGTACCCCATTGAGCACCGTATCGTCACCAACTGGGACGACATGGAGAAAATTTGGCACCACACCTTCTACAACGAGCTGCGTGTGGCCCCCAAGGAGCACCCTGTGCTGCTGACCGAGGCTCCCCTGAACCCCAAGGCCAATCGTGAGAAGATGACCCAGGTCATGTTTGAGACCTTCAACACCCCAGCCAGTACGTGAACATCCAGGCTGTGCTGTCCCTGTATGCCTCTGGCCACACCACTGGCATGTGATGGACTCCGGTGGTGGGGTCACCCACACAGTGCCCATCTACGAGGGATACGCCCTCCCCTGTGCCATCCTGCGTCTGGACCTGGCTGGCCGGGGCCTGACAGACTACCTCATGAAGATCCTGGCTGAGCGTGGCTACAGCTTCACCACCACAGCCGAGCGGGAAATCGTGCGTGACATCGAGGAGAAGCTGTGCTACGTTGCCCTGGACTTCCAGCAGGAGATGGCCACTGCAGCCTCTAGCTCCTCCCTGGAGAAGAGCTACGAGCTGCCTGATGGCCGGGTGATCACCATTGGCAACGAGCGGTTCTGCTGCCCTGAGGCGCTCTTCCAGCCTCCTTTCCTAGGCATGGAATCCTGTGGCATCCATGAAACTACTTTCAACTCCATCATGAAGTGTGACGTTGACATTCGCAAGGACCTCTATGCCAACACAGTGCTGTCTGGTGGCACCACCTTGTACCCAGGCATTGATGACAGGATGCGGAGGAGATCACAGCCCTGGCACCCAGCACAATGAAGATCAAGCTCATTGCCCCCCCACCCCCACCCCCAGCGTACTCTGTGTGGATTGGCGGCTCCGTCCTGGCCTCACTGGCCACCTTCCAGCAGATGTGGATCAGCAAGCAGGAGTATGACGAGTCTGGCCCCTCCCTTGCCCACCGTAAATGCTTCTGGACGGACTGTTACTTGGCTGCGTCACACCCTTTCTTGACAAAACCTAACTTGCACAGAAAACGAGATGAGATTGGCATGGATTTTTTTTTTTCCTTTTGTTTTTGTTTTTTTGTTTTGGCACTTTTGATTCAGGATTTAAAAACTGGAACGGTGAAGGTGACAGCAGTCAGTTGGAGCAAGCATCCCCAAAGTTCTACAATATGGCTGAGGACTTTGGTTGTACATTGTTCTTTTTTTTCTTTTTAATAGACATTCCAAATACAGTGAGATGCATTGTTAGAGGAAGTCCCTTGCCCTCCCCAAAACCACCCCACTCCTCCTCATGGAGGATGGCCCAGTCCTCACCCGAGTCCATACAGGGGAGGTGACAGCATTGCTTCTGTGTAAATTATGTAATGCAAAATTTTTTAATCTTCACCTTAATACTTTTTTATTTTGTTTTATTTTGAATGGTCAGCCATCGTGGCCCCCCTTTTTGTCCTCCAACTTGAGATATATGAAAGCTTTTGGTCTCCCTGGGAGTGGGCTGAGGTGTGGAGGCAGCCAGGGCTTACCTGCACACTGACTTGAGACCAGTTCAATAAAAGTGCACACCTTAAAAAAAAAAAAAAAAAAAAGAAATGCTTACTGACTACTTGTTGTATGAACTCCTATTCTCTTAATTTTATGGTGAGAATTACATAAAACCACACAAAGTACCAGTTCAGTGCCTGACACATGGTCAGGGTTCTATAATTGCTACTATCATAGAATAATACACAATATCATGATATAAAGATATCTAATGCATATGTGTATTTGTGTGTATATATATATATATATATACTTACATGTATACGTGTGTGTGTGTGTGTGTGTGTGTGTGTGTGTATGATGCTTATTGTTTGCAGGTATTTATTATTCTAAGTGCTTTTATATACATTAAGTAACTGATTCCTTTCAGCAACACCATGGAGTAAGCACTATTGTTATCCCCGGTGCACTGAGGCATGAATGTTAAGTGACTTTCCCAAGGTCTCAGGGCTAGTTAGTGGTGCAGGCACAAGTTGAACAAGGCGAGCTGGCCCAGAGTCCACACTCTTATATCAGTTACCTATGTGTTGGAGGACCCAGAGGTATCTTATCTTGCAAGGAATGAAAGCCATCATGACATGTGAGGTCCATCCCAGCTGTCCCAGAAGCTTAGGTGAGTTGGGTAGGTAAGACGCTGTTTCAGTTCAAGTTTTTCACTGCTTTGACTAAAAGATCTGACCAGAGCAATCTTAAAGGAGGAAAAGTTTATTTGAGGGCTCATGGTTTCAGAAGTCTTAGTCCATAGAAAGCCAGCTCCATTCCTCTGGGCTCAAGATGAGGCTGAACATCATGGCGGGAGAATGTGGCAGAGGGAAACAGCTCACATGGTGATTAGGAAGCCAAGAGAAGAAACTCCACTCACCAGATACAAAATATATACCTAAAGCCACACCCCAGTTCCCACCTCCAGCCACACCCTACCACTTCAGTTACCACTTAGTTAATTCCTATCAGGGGGTTAAATCACTGATTGGTTAAGACTCTCACAACCCAATCATTTCTCCTCTGAACCTTCTTGCATTGTCTCACGTGTGAGGTTTTGGGGAACACCTCACATCCAAACCATAACAGACACAGAAAGGTAACTAACCACGTCATGGTGTCATTCCAAAAACTCCCCTGGTGATTCTAGTTTACCAACAAGTGTGAGAACCAGTGGCATAGATCAGTGTTTCTCAAACTTTAATAAACATTTGTGTTGTCTGAGGATCTCATTGAAATGCCTATGTTGATTCAGTTGCTTCGAGTTGGGGACTGAGGATTTTTTTTTTTTTTTTTTTTTTTTTTTTGGTTCCAGGGGCATTGAACTCAGGGCACTCAACAACTAGGCCACATCCCCAGCCCCCCCCCCTTTTTTTTGTACTTTATTAGAGATAGGGTCTCACTGAGTTGCTAAGTGCCTCGCCATTGCTGAGGCTGGCTTTGAACTCGCGATCCTGCCTCAGCCTCCCAAGTGCTGGGATTACAGGCGTGCGCCACTGTGCCCGGCTGGGACTGAGGATTTTTTAAAAAATTTTTGTTGTGATATAATTTATCTGTTACAAAACTCACCCTTTTAAAGTACAATTCAGCAATTTTTAGTATATTCCTAAGGTTGTGTAGCCATCACAACCTTATTCTCAGGGGATATGTTCTAAGACCCTTGGTGAGTCCCTAAAACTGGAGAGTCCCAAATGCTATCTATACTACTTTTTCCTATGCATACATACGATAAAGTTTAATTTGTAAGTTAGTCACAGTAAGAGGTTAACAACAATAGCTAGTAATAAAATAGAACAATTATCACAATGTAATGTAATAAGAATTACATGAATATTGTCTCTCAGGAAGAGTGAGTACTGAACTCACTTCTTGTGACACTGTGAAATGAAACAGTGCTGTCAGGGAGAGATAAGTAGGTGGGTGGCGTACGTGCTGTGATAGCATAAGGTTGCTACATAGGGGTTGCTTGAACACAGGCTACCTGTTGTCAATCTGGTAACTCAGGCAGCTACTGTGGCCAGTAGGCAGGTGAAGTATACAGCTGGACAAAGGGATGATTCACATTATGGAAGGACAGAACAGGACAGTGTGAGATTTTATCACATTACTCAGAATTGCACACAATTTAAAACTTACAAAATTATTTGTGTCTGGAATTTTCCATTTAATATTTTTGGATCACAGTTGACTGAGTAACTGAAATCATGAAAAGCGATACTGTGGACAAGAGGGGACTAGTGTAATTCTAGATTGTCTTCACCACCCCCCAAAAGAAATCCCATACTTACTGGCAGTCCTTTCTCCATCTTCCCAGCTCCTGACAACCAGGAATTTACTGTTTCTATAGATTGCCTATACTGGGCATTTTGCACAAGTGGAATCATACAATTTGTGGTTTTTTTTTTTTTTTTTGGTACCAGGGATTGAACTCAGGGGCACTCGACCACTGGGCCCCATCCCCAGCCCTTTTTTATATTTTATTTAGAGACAGGGTCTCACTGAGTTGCTAAGTGCCTCGCCATTGCTGAGGCTGGCTTTGAACTCGCGATTCTCCTGCCTCAGCCTCCCAAAGTGCTGGGATTATAGGCACGCGCCACCGCGCCCGGCTCCAATTTGTGGTCTTTTGTGTCTGGTATCTTTCACCAGGCATAAGGCTTTCAAGGGTCATCCATGTTATAGCACCAACTCAGTACCTCATTCTTTTTTTTTTGTTTTCCGGTACCCGGGATTGAACTCAGGGGCACTCGACCACTGGGTCACATCCCCAGCCTATTTTATTTAGAGACAGGGTCTCACTGAGTTGCTAAGTGCCTTGCCATTGCTGAGGCTGGCTTTGAACTCGCGATCCTCCTGCCTCAGCCTCCCAAGTGCTGGGATTATAGGCGTGCACCACCACGCCTGGCAGTTCTTCATTCATTTTGACAGCTGATTTCATTGTATGGATGTGCTACATTTTGTTTATCCATCCATCAGTTGATGGAAATGTGGATTGTTTCCATTTTGGGGCTGTTACAAATAATGGCGATGTGAACATTTGTATACCAGTTTTTGAATGGACATACATTTTCAATTCTCTTGGATATAGACCTAGAGGTGGCATTGCTGGGTCAAATGTTAATGCTGTTTATCTCCTTTAAAAATGTTTTTAAGATAGAGGTTGCTATGTTGCCCAGGCTTGTCTTGAACTCCAGTGATTCTCCTAGAAGCCAGGACTTCAGGCTTGCGTCACCATGGCTGGCCTATGTTGGCCTTTCTGTGGACTGCACCAGCTGATTTCCAAGGCAGCTTCTCCATATTACATTCCTGCCAGCAATGTCTGATAGGTCCAATTTCTCCATATCCTTTCTAACTCTTGTGATATCTGGTTTTTCTATTGGAGCCAACCAAGTGGGTGTGAAGTGAGTTTGGTTTGATTTGCATTTCTCTAATGACTAGTCATGTGGAACATCTTTTCATGAGCTTATTGGCCATGCATGTACTTTTCTTTAGAGAAATGTCTTTTCAAATCTATAACTCATTTTTAAATTAGGTTGTCTTTTTATTGTTCAGTCACAAGTGTCCCTTATATATTCCAGACACTAGATCCGGGTGGGATATATGAATTTCACATATTTTCCCCCACTTATGGGCTGTTTTTTCAAAACCTTCTCAATAGTGTTCTTTAAAGCACAAATTTGGTCCAATATACTCATTTTTCCTTTTTGTTGCCTGTACTTATGGTGTTCTGTGTAATAAGTCATTGCTTAGAAACATGGAAAGAAGTATCAATGAGTTGTGGGAAGACTTCAAGTGACCTCATATGTATGGAACTGGAGTTTTCGAAAGAAAGAAGGGGAGGAGAAAAGATATTTGAAGAAATAATGGATGACAAATTTCCAGTTTGATGGAAACTATGAAACTGAAGCACAGGAAACATGAAGAAAATTACACTAAGGGACATAACTATCAAGTTACTCCAAACCCATGTTAAAGAAAAGAATATTGAAAGCAGCCAGAGAAATAAAGAAATACATACTAAGAAACAAATATAAGGTAAACAGCAGTTACCAGAGTAGGAAAAATGCAAGTGAGAAGCTAGTGGAGCAATATTTTTAAAACCATGAAACACAAGAAAAGCCCCTGACAACTGGAATTCTATACCCAGCAAAGCAAAAACAAAACACAATGACAACAAAACTTTTAAAAACAAAGGTGGAATATAGACTTTTTGAAGATTAAAAAATCTGAAAGGAGTCATCAGCAGCTAAACTGCAATGTCTGAGAGGTCCAATTTCTCCATATCCTTTCTAACTCTTGTGATATCTGGTTTTTCTATTGGAGCCAACCAAGTAGGTGTGAAGTGAGTTTGAGTTTGTTAAAGGAAGTCTTTTAGGCAGAAATAAAATGGGACCAGACAGCAAAAGCATATACACAAAGAAATGAAGAGCCCTGGGAATGGGAGCTGTATGGGTAAATAGATAAAGCTTTTCTTATTTAAGTTTCTTTTACTCTCCATCCCTCTGAACAGGTTTCATTCATTTTATTTTTCTTGTATAAATGCCCTATGTTATAGTCACAACCAGAATCTGGGACCTCTGCAGGAGACTCTGTTGTGGGATTTTGCAAGGCGGTAGGTGATAGGGAGGGCGACTTAACCAACATAGCCTCTTACCAGAGGTCATTGGTCAGGTCTTGAAGATGGCATTAAATGTGCTATTACAGTTTGGATATGAAGTGTCCCCTAAAGACTTGGTGTTGAAGATTTGGTCTCCAGTGCAACAGTGTTCAGAGGTGGGACTTGTATGAAGTGTCTGGCTCATGAAAACTTCAACCTCGTCAATGGATTCATCCACTGATAACTGGATGGACTCCTGGGAGGTGGTGGGGCGTGGTTGGGAGAAGAAGGTCACAGGGGCATGACCCAGGGGGTTATAGCTTGTCCCAGGCCCACCCCTTCTCTTTCTCTGTTTCCTGAGCTGAGCAGCTTTCCACCTCCATGCCCCTCTGCTATGATGCTCTGCCTCAAAACATAAGGCAATGGAGTTGGTGGACCATGGACTGAGATCTCCGAATCAATGAGCCCAAATGAATCTTTCCTCCTCTAACTCATGTCAGGTATTTTGGTCGCAGTGATGAAGAGCTAACTAACCAAGCCATTTTGGCAGAGTTGCCCAGAGTGGCAGTGCAACCCTGACAGGCTTAGCACACTTCAATAGCAGCCACCAGCAGCAGCTTCCTGGGCACAGGAGCTGAGTTGGTGCCAGTTCTTCTGCAGGCAAGGGTGAGGTTCACCAGTGCAGAAATGCAGCACCGTCACCTTGCAAAGGATGGTGAGGGGCTTGAGGGGCGTGGTGATCTGCACGGGGCTAATGGAGAGCCTGGCCAGGGTGATGGGCTCTTGGGTGTTGGTGACCAACTCCTTGGGGAACCTCACACTCAAACACACATGACTGCTGCCGTCCCCGAGAACCATGAACGCTCTGAACCCAGCCCGCTGGTCAGCGTGGGCTTGCTGCTCCACGTTCCTGATCTTCAAAACCTCATCCTTGAGGGATGCCCCAAGAGCCAGTCAAGGACCTGAGACTTTGACACACAGGGAGAAGAGACGGATCTCTTCCAGGAACGTGACCTTCAGGTCCTTGAGCAGGCGGCCCAGCGTGGTGAAGGGGACCTGCAACTTGTCCCCAGCTTTGCCTCCATGAGCCCCGCAACCACAGTGCTGCAGGGCCCCCCGCGGAGCTGAGGCCTGGAGTCCGGGGCCACACCCTGCCCCAGAGCCCTGCCTCCACACCCACCTCGTCCCCACTGGGCGGGTTTTCCAAGAAGCTCTAGGTCTCTTTTAAAGACCGTTGGCTGTTTAAAAAAACAACAGTGTGGTGGGCAAATTCAAAACATAAGTAAAAACCTTTGCCAGGAAGTGGGTGGGACTGGAGGCCATCGTGCTAAGAGAAGCCAGACAACAGGTTGAAAAGAAAATGGCTACGGGGAGAGCGAGGTCTGGGTGCCCTGGGATAGGAATCCTTCTCAGGGGTCATTGTACCTTCCTGGCACTGGTCCCTCAAATACAGGCCTTTTATTTGAAGTGAGTATTCTGAGGGCTGTGCTCTAAAATAGTGGCTGCAGTCGGCTGCTCCTTACCTGTGCCATTAGTGTGCCTAGTGCCTCAGTTTACCAAGTGGACCACGAATTCACCCAGAATTCAATGACCAGCTGAGCGAGAGCTGTGGGAGACTGTGTCCACTGACCCGTGCCCTGGGAAGAAGACACTCAAGCAGCAGGTCACCTGGGGTCAAGCCCATGGCTTTGGATGACCGTTTGTCACTTGGTATTGGGCAGGGAGCCAATAAACACAGGAGACAGTGAGTGAAGCTGACTAATCACACCCAGCGTGGCCATAGCTCATCCTCACCAGGCAGGGCCAGATAGAAGCAGTTGGAGGGCAAAAGTGTTTTTGAAAGCAGAGCCTTCCCCGCTCAGAGAGGAGTGGCCAGGGCTGGGGAGACATAAGTAGGAGGTAGAGCAGCCCAGTCTGCAATTTGGAGACAAGGAACATGGGCTTGGAAAGGGGTGTAGGGTAATTTCAAGGTTTCCAACAATTAAACCGCGAGTGCTGTGTTATGTCAACCTGGGGTAACCGTCATGACAGTCAGAGTGAAAAACAGAAGCCTATAAAAAAACGCTTCTCCACTAACCAGCAACTCAGGGATAATGTGATCCAGAGCTCCTTGAGGGAGAGCGTGGCTGCTGGGCCGTCAATCAGATTGGCTTAGGCGTCTCACTTGCTGCGATAAGGGAAAGAGAAAAAAGAAGACTCCAAACTCTTTCCAGCTACTAAAACGGGAGGCCCAAGGCTGTGGAGTTCAGGTGATGTGGGTTCCAATCTCATCTCCACCCACTAGAAACTGCAACTGGGCCAAGTTCATCGATTTTGCTGAGACTTGGTATCCTCAGTCCTAAGAGGAGGAGACACAGAGCTCCCAGGTGGCTGTGAGGGCTAGAAGTGGTTTATGTCCATATATAGCGAATGTACGGAAGGTGCCTACTGAGAAGCAGGAGTTGGTCAAGTAGTTCTCTTCAGGCTGGGGCTGGGGCTCGGTGGTAGAGTGCCTGCCTAGCATGTGTGAGGCACTGGGTTCGATCCTCAGCACTACATAAAAGTAAGTCAATCTATCAATAAATAAAATAATTATTCTAAAAAATATGGTAATATTCTTCCTCTTCATCGTCCTCACTATTTGGGTGAATTTGGATGAGATGCCTTCCTCTTTCTTTGCCATTAGTTTCTTTGTCTCAGGGTGGAAAACAAGGACCATCATCCTGGTCACTAGGCCAAGCTATGCCCACCTTCAGTGCCAGACCAGCACTATCTGCTGGGTACTGGTAACCTTCTCTCCCCAGGAGCACCTGCCCACCCAGAGTAAAGGGGTTCAGCACTTGATTTTCTGGGACTAATCGTCAAGTGGCCAAGGCCAGGCCTCTGCACTCCCCACAAACAGCAATGGCTCCTCCTGTCCCCTGTTCTGCACCTGTTTTCTGTTTGAGTACAAGAGCTGAAAGCCACAACTGAGGACATCTAAGTATATGTCTATAAGAATAATATGTCAATTAGTCAACTGCACTCAACTCACCTATTACACAAGTGCACCAAAATTATATTCAGTGGTGTATGTGGGTGCAGTTTATAGTGTCTACAAAGGAATTGTGTCCAACAGGGGCTCTCTTCTCTACCTGTCATTTCTACTAGGATCCTGCCTTCTGGATGACAGACAAAATAGCAGCAATTCTCAAAACAGATGCAAACTCCCAAAAGAGAGACAATGAACACCTCCACTGCCCCTCGCTATCCTGTTTCATCACACCTCTGCTGGGTTAAGTAGAAAGACTTCTAAGTCTATCGACTATAATTTGGGTCAAGCATCTCTCTCTGTCAATTTGCATAAAAATAAAATAATAATGTGGTAGTTAATGCCTGATTGTTTTCCCAAAAGGAGAACGAAGGTGACGTTGGAGACTGCTGTCCACACACTCTGCCTGACAAAGAGTGTTTGCAGAAGTTCCTCAGTAGAATGTGTCATGAGGAGGCTGAAGATTTGGGTAGTATATTAGGGCACTGCTTAGAGATATAATATAACATAATATACATATTTATTTATTATTTATATAAGGAGAAATAGGGAGAGGCAAGAGAGAGAAAGATTATAAGGAAAGAGTTCAGGCAAATGTGGAGGCTGAGGAATCCCCAGGTCTGCCTCTGGCAAGCTGGAGATGAGGGATTGTTGACGATCAGTTTCTGTCCAAAGCCAGCAGTCTTGAGACCTAAGAAGAGCCAATGAATTTGAGTCCCCAAACACAAAAACGCTAATGTCTCAGTTCAAGCTTTCAGATAGAAAGAGCTCCCTGTTAGTCAGGGAAGACAGCCTTTTTAGTTCTATTTAGATCTTCAACAGATGGGCTGAGAGCCACCTAAATTAGATAGGGTAAGAGTAAAGACTGCTTTACTCAAACTATTCATTTAAATGTTAAGCTCATCCAGAAACATCCTCTCAGACACACTGGACTAATGTTTGACCAAGTAGCTGGGCACCACATAGCTCAATCAAGTTGACACATAAAATCAACCACTACAGATACATACAGGACCTACCAGACCTGATGATTTTCGTTAGTACGGGACATTGTCAGGCAGTGTGGGTAAGTGGAATACATGTGCCTTGGAGTCAGTTGGACCTGTGGTCAAATACAAATGGGCCTCTCTTTACTCAATCAGTCTTGGTTGACTCACAGAAAAATGCACATAGGTTTACAGCATAGAGTCCTAAGCTTAGACAAGATGATTTAAATAAAACATCCAGCAAGCAGAACTTAATAAGTGGTGGCTAATATGACTCCTAATAATGATCTATGATGATGATGATAAAACCTGATCTGTGATCTTTACCTCATCACCAGCTGTATTCTGTCCCATATGCAGGTTAACTCACCCTGAGATCTGCACCACCACCCCATAGCCTGATTTTACCATTTCCAAATGCACAGCTTAGCTTCCTAAACTGCAAGGGAATGGATACCTTTCTAGCCATTGTCCTTGACTGAAGGACAGGGATATTTTATCCACTACAGGCATAGTATCTAAGGCCTATGAGATTTCCAAAGGCAAATCTCATGTTTTGTCTTTGAGAAAAATTCTAAATAGAAAACACAATAAGAAAGCTGCAATGGTAAAAATTACAATGTTTAATTAAATATCCACAAAAAGTAATCCATGTCAACTAGCCGATTGTGAAGCAACTCATCTGTTATTACAGGGAAATTACATGTGATGATGGTTATGTGTGCAATTTGGATGTCTGCTTTGATGTGGGGGAGGCCTCCAGAAGTAAGAATGCCTGGAGTCTATGGAGGTCTTCACCCTCACGGAGACTGGGAATGTGCATGGGCCTGGGTCAGAAAACCAATGGAAAACCATTTTGGGAGATGAATGTCGGGATAATTGGAGATTGAGTGGTGTGCAAGGCCATGGCCAAGGAACCTGCTGAGTGCTGGGGCCTGGGAAGGTTCTGGACACAGAGGGTGGACAAAGTGGGGTGGGAGTAACGGAAGCCCTGCGTGTCCCATTATTATCAGGTCCCCACTTTGCATCTAAGTCAGTGGAGAGAAAATCTCTGCCCAGGCATCTTTCAGCATGCAGCACAGGAAAACCATCAGGCAGGGAAGCAAGAAGTAACTGCTGACAGCCCGAACCACAAAAACTTCTAGCTCAATAGGAACAATTAAATGGAATCTGATGCCAAGAGCCATTCTTGTTCTAGTAATTCACTAGTCATCTCTTGGATTATCAGTGATGTTTTCCTCTTTTATCTTTTTTTCCTGCTCTGTCCCACAATCCATCTTTACTGAGCAGAAGCTCAAAATGCATATATGTGTATGTGTGTGTGTGTGTGTGTGTGTGTGTGTGTGTGTGTGTGTATTCCAGAGGAACTGGGCTTGCAGTTGTCCCCTCCCTTGAGTGGTGGCGCTTGGTGCTCCTTGGGAAGGGAGGTGTTGACCTTGAACCAGGGCGATTTCCCCAGTGGCAGGGCGAGCTGCTGGTCGCTGTCGACACCACACACTTCACATCTGCACACCCACCACCCAGGGGAAGGAAAGGGGGTGTTCCACTATGGAGTGAGACAGGAAGTTAGCAGCTGAGACGGTGTCTTTCTCTGCTTGTGCTGCTATAACAATATATCACAGGCTGGGTAATTTATAAAGAACAGGAATTTGTTTCTTCCAGTTCTAGAGGCTGTAAGTCCAGGGTCAAGAACTGGCAGGGTCCGTGTCTGGTGAGGGCTGCTGTCTGCATTCAAGATGGAAGCCTGAAGGCTGTGTTCTCCCCAGGGGAGAAACATCGTGTGCAGGCAGAAGAGCAACAGGGGCCAGCTTCCCCGATGAGCCCCTTCATGGGGACAGTCAGTGCTGTTCATGCAGGTGGAGGCCTTGTGACCCAACCATGTCCCTAGAGCCAGCCTCCCAATACTGCTGCATTGTGAATTAAGTTTCAACATGAAGTTTTGGAGGGACAAAGTCATTCAAAGCATCATAGATGGCAAGATCAGAAGGGTAGTGTCCCCAGGATGTGCCCGACCTTACGAAGTGACACACAAAGAATTGACAACACCCTGAGCTGCTCCTTGCTGACTATGTTTCAAGACTGTTTGCCGTTACACAGACCACCGGACCAGTGCCTCACTACTCTCAAGGCAGTCCTATCCTCTTCTCAGACAAAGTCAGTCAGGGCCAATTGATAGAACAGACCCCAACACCCCACGACCCAGGGCCATGTTTGCCGATTTCCTTCAATTCTCTTCTTAGTGAAAAATGGCATGTGAGTAGCTTGCAAAATTCACATGTGTTATTGAGAAGAATTCTGTCTTTCTTTCTCTCTCCAACTTCTTTTCCAGGCAAATCCACCTCAAATCCACAACCCTTTCAGGGGAAAACCTTTATTATTTGCTTTAACAAGCCCTTATGTAGCTCTTATTATGTGCCAAACATGATTATAGGAGCATTTACAAATACCAAACGATTACCAATAGCAACTGTGTAAGCTTGGCACCTATATTACTATCATCTATATTTTACAGAGTAAAAGAGAAACAGGGAAGTTAAGTAACTTTTCCAAGGTCACATGGATTACCAGAGGCAGAACAAGGCTCTGAGCCCAGGCAGGCCATGATGATAACTATATCCCTGTGCTGCCTAATTTCTTTCACTGTGGCTTTCCTCAGACTTGGTTACAGTTGTGGGATGTAAAACTGGTCATGACCTTCTAATGACAACTTGGCCTTACCAGTTATGAGGGAGAGTCATTGCTCACCCGCTCTGTCCTTACATTCCAGAATTGGCTTTGCTTGAAGCGGCTACTGCAAGGTAGCCTTTGGTGTGTCCGGCCCTCTTTTTCCTCACATGTCCCTGCTTGAGGCCAGCAATAGCTCAGATTATGTCAGAAAACTCAGAGAAGCAAGCAGGTTAGCATGGGGCAACACACCCAGGAGCAACAAGAGAGGTAGGTCTCCTGTCCCAGGTAAGAAACCTAGGATGAAGGTTGATCCTTTGTGTATCGATCTGCAGCAGAAACGGACTCTGGTCAACTTAACCCCCTTCCAAAATAGACAATATTGGAAGGAGTCTGTGTGGCTCATACCACCAAGGCAGAGTTGACTAGTGACTCAGAAAGGCCTGGAGAGAGTGGCCTTGGAGACCTCGGCAGCAGGACTCAGGGATGGCCTCTTTAGGATGTTTCTAAGGAATGTATTCAACTGCAAGCACCTCACATTTATTTCTTCTTAATTTTTAATGGGCACATGGTAATTGTACATATTTACGGGCATAGTATGGCAACCTAATACCTGTGTGTGGGGTATAATGATCAGATCAGGGTCACTGGTATTGCCACCATCTCAGACATTTATGATTTCTTTTTGCTGGAATATCTGAACTCCTACCTACTCTCTATCTACCTAGCTATCTATCTATAATATATATATATATATATATATATATATATATATATATATATATATATATATATATATATTTGCTGGGGATTGAACCCAGGGCCTTGTGCATGGGAAGCAATATCCCCAGCCTCTCTCTACTATCTATTTTGAAGTACTCAATTTTCAACCATCAGTACCCTCCTGTGCTACAGACCACTGGGACATTCCTCTTATTCAAGTACACTCCTATGCCCATTCACCAGCTTCTTTCCATACCCCACTTTCTCACATCCTTTTCAGGTTCTGGTAACCACTGCTCTATTCTCTACTTCTATGAGATCAACGTTTCAGCTTCCATATATAGAACCTCTGCTGTTTGTCTTTCTGTGCCTGGCTTGTCTCACTTAACATAATATCCTCCAAGTTCCTCCACATTGCCACAAGTGACAGGATTTCATCATCATTATTATTATTATTATTTATGGCTGAATGGTATTCCAGTGCATATGTGTACCACCTTTGCTTTATCCATTCAACCATGGATGGACACTTTTGGCAATTCCACGTCCTGCATGGCTTGGCAATTGGGAATAATGCCATAAGAGACCTGGGAGTAAAGATGTTCTTTTTACATATTGATTTCTTGGAGGTTGATGAATCGTATGACGGTTCTGATATTTCTCGTTTCTTGTATTACTCCAGTAGATTTCCATTCGCCACAAAGAGACTCTGATTAGAACAGGTCTGTTCCTAGGGAGGGCTCAGCCAGGCCGTGGGAAAGCTAGGAAGGGGGAGCAGACCCCGTGCAGGCAAGAACAGCAGCTGTTTCCTCAGTGCCCAGTGCCCTCCAAGGCAGATCCCCAGCGTCACTGTGTCCCATTCCTGTTCACGGTACCTGCCAGACCCACATCTTTCTGTTTTGACTCTGCCCTGTTAATCTTGCCCTGATTCCTCTTTTTTCTTCCTTGATGGTCAGGTGTTGGTTCTGCTGGTTTCTGCCAGGGCGCCATTGTGGGAGGGCCTTGGGTGGATTTTATTTATCTTCCTGTATTTGTTCCTATTGGTTCCTACCATTTTTATTTTACAGTCATTAACGTCTGAGTGACATTTTTACTTGGATCATCTCATTTAATCGCAAAGGCTCTGTGAAGCAGGCAGACAGCTATTGTTTTCACCATCCCGGGGACAAGTAAACTGGGGTGCAGATGGACTGATGGCTTCAGTCACCAAGTAATCAAGAAGCAGGGGCTGGGGTTGTGGCTCAGCGGTAGAGCACTCGCCTAGCATGTGTGCAGCCCGGGTTCGATCCTCAGCACCACATAAAAATAAAGGCATTGTGTACAACTAAAGCAAATAAATAAATATTAAAAAAAAAAAAAAAAAAAAGAAGAAGAAGCAAGCTTGTGCCCTGAAACCTAGGACTTCCAATTCTGTAATGCGAGGTTGCTTTTCACTTCTCCTATCGTTATAGTTTCCAGGTTGCTGTATCTTTCCAGAACAGTCTTGATTAATTTAATGCATATCCTCTTATTTTTGAGAAAAGAAAGAAGAGCAAGAATATGGCAAAGGCAGAAGGCAAGACTCTGCTGAGGATTTTTTATGGTAAAATTAGAAGGTATGTGCTCATTTCAGCGTGTTCAGAGTATTTTGTGTTTTCCTTCCCTTGCCATTCCTTTTTTAATCCTTTGAAAAATAACAGTCACAATTCTCTCAGTGAGTAAAATAGGATCCAGCTCTCGGGCTGGCGGTCCTTCAGTCGACACCCACAGCTACATCATATTTCCTTTAGTCTTGGTAGGAAAGTCCCCTTGCCATTTAGACCTCTGTCAACACCAGTGGAAAGCTAAGTGCAAATGACAAATACGTTGTTATTACCAGTCTCGTCAAACCTCCGTCCCCACTGCGTTGGCTCACATGTGCTGCTGTTCCAAACTGGTTCAGCAGCTACAGCAGGGGGTCTGGAAGCCAGGGGTCCAGCTGCAATGGGTGTTGGGTGAGTCCCAACACCACCTGGAGATTATCTCAGAGATTCCTCTAGTGCCTAAGTCCTGGGGTGGTGACCACCTCCAGGGCACATCTTAAATTAAGTCATTTTGCAAAACATCTGTGAATTCATTCACTCATTCAAAAGATATTTATTAAGTGCCAACTGTGTGCCAGGTGCTGGTCACAAGGCTAAGTGAACAATTTAAATTCCCTGCTTTTATTTAATCGTTGAGTGCCTATAGACGTGTGTGTGTGTGTGTGTGTGTGTGTGTGTGTGTGTACATGTATGTGTGTGGAATGAGTTTGACATCTTAAGGTAGGAGTAACAGACTTCGATGCTTTCACAATCTAGGAGTTAAGGTGGGTAAGCGAGGTTGTAACAGGATATCTCAAAATTGATTTGTTGTGTGTTAAGACCAGTAGAAGATAAGTATTGGGGTGGGAAAAAGGGACAGGAAGGGAAAGAAGTGGACAATGAAGTTGACCAAATTGTTATGTGCATGTACGATTATATCAGGATAAATCCATCTATTTTGCATAATTACAATGCACCAATAAAATTACATATATATACATATATGTGCCCGTGTGTGTGTGTGTGTGTGTGTGTGTGTGTGTGTCCAAAACAAAGCGCTTCTATGGGCTGATTTTACTTAATAGTTCACAGCCTGTGACATCTGTCATTGGGAGTGGAACACTGTAGCATAAGGAGTATTGGTTTTTTAAACACTGGGAAACACACACACACACACAATCATAGAATCATTTAATAGTACAATTTGGGTTGGGTTTGCTCAGTAGTCTTTCTGCTGATCTTATCTGGGCTCATTCACGTGGTCACAGTCCTTGGTGGCTTACCCTCTGGGGTCCTGCTAGGTTGCTAGCCAGACTGCTTTAGCTTTCCTGCCCAGGCCTCCTTGGTGGTCTCAGGGCTCCCAGAAGCCAGAGAAGACAATACCTGTGTCTAAGCTTCTGCCTGTGTTTGAACTTGTTATTGCCCCATCGACTGAGGCTAGTTTCACAGGCCAGCCCAGTCACAGGAGCATAGAAGAGGACCATTCAAGGGCATGAATGCCAAGAGGCCCAGGCACATGGGGCCATCACTGCTGAAGACGTTGTACAACAGGAAGTGGCACAGAATATGCCCTACTGGACAGTCACCTCTCCCACAGGTAGCAACAACCCCACCCAGACCTACATTCCCTGAGGGGATGCAGGTGGGCCTAGTGTAACCCAATTCTGAATTTTAACAGAAAGTCAGAAATCCAGAGTTACATATATATTCTCCTATTTAAAATGTTTTATAGTTAGTACAAAATTTTCAAACCTGTTGTGGCCAAAGCAAAGCACTTATATGGGTCGATTTTACTTAAGAGTTCACAGCCTGTGACATCTGTCATTGGGAGTAGGACACTGTAGCATGTCGAATATTGGTTTTTAAATATTTGGAATTTTCAAGTAGTAAAAGGAAAACTGCAAAAGAGATCAGAGGTCTATATTTCTGATTTTTGCTGATATAGATTTTTAAAAAAGCAACTACCATCTATTATTCTCTGGTTTTGTAGAAAGGAGTAAAAACCTAAAATGAGAATAACACAAAACTCACAATAATGTACAGTTCTTAAGTTATGAGAGAATCTTATACCAACATGTTCCTTATTCTTCAATTCTAAGATATGCCTTTGACATATACTGCAATTTTGAAATCATCATCCAGCTTGATTTTTTTCACATTTTTTTATCGGTGCATTATAGTTGTACACAATAGTGGGGTTTATTGCTACATATTCAGACATGCATGTAATATAACAATATAATTTGGCCAGTATCACTCCACAGCACTTCCCCCACCCCCTCTCCCACCCCTTGGTCCCTTTCATATACTAATCTCCCTTTGATTTCCGTGAAATCCACCCCTACCTTTCTTTTCCTTTTTCTTCTCTAGCTTTCACATATGAGAGAAAACATGACTCTTGACCTTCTGAGTTTGGCTTATTTTGCTTAACATAATGGTCTCTAGTTCCATCCATTTTCCTGCAAATGCCATAATTTCATTTTTTCTTTCATCATACTACAGAACTACATGCATACCATGTTTATATTAACACAATTCACAATAGCCAAACTACGGAATCAGTCTAGGTATCCATCAATAGATGCAAGGATAAAGAAAATGTGGTATATGCACAATGGAGTTTTATTCAGCCATAGCTTGATTTTTTAAATAAACATATGCACTATCATATCACTATCATGTTTTTTTTCTCCTTGAGTGTATTATTAAGCAATCATTTTCTTAAAGTACTTGATACAGAATTAAGATAAGTATGATACTGTCTTTATTTTTCTCATTTCATTCATGAATTGGTGAAAGCTGTGTCAGGTGTGTAGGTTGAATCTGGTAACTTCTAGTACGGTAGAAAGAGTACTGGTTTGAAATCTGATGTATCTGAGTTTTAATCCTTGATTCACCCTTTGTGGCTTTGGAAATTTTTCTTTTCCCTCTTTGGGTTCCAGTTTCCTTACCTGTAAAGTGAAAATAATAATACAGGTTTATATATTAAAGATTATATAAACTGCCTTGTAATGCCAGGCACATGATAAATACTCAGTACATGGTAGATATTGTCACACACCTTTACAAGGAATCATGGGAATCTGTACATTTACTTCTATGCAAAGCAGGTGATGCAGATGGTTGGCCCCTGGTGTGAATGCTGAGGGCCAGGGCTGACTCTGTCATTTCATGGCAGCAAACTCACTCAAGTGGCAGCCACATATAATTCTGCAATAGAGATGACAAGCATCCAGGGCATGGGGCACCCCTGCCACCACCTTCACTTTGTCAATGATTATACTGCTGTTTGGTAGTAGGACTGTTGGACTTTCAGGGTCTTTTTTAGCAACCATTACCATATTTTGGAGCTCAAGCAGTGGGGACCTTATTTACCATTCCTCTTTTGGATATTGTGGGCCAGCTCAGGTCAACCTTGTTTCATACGTTTATATGTCATATACATATGATTCTTGTCTTTAAGTCTATTGATGTGATGAATTATGTTTATTGATTTCCGTATGTTAAACCAACCTTGCATTCCTGGAATGAACCCCACTTGATCATGGTGCACTATCTTTTTAATATTTTTGTATGCGACTTGCCAGTATTTTATTAAGAATTTTTGCATCTATGTTTCATCAGGGATATTGGGCCAGAGTTCTCTTTCCTTGATGTGTCTTTGTCTGCTTTTGGTACCAGGGTTATACTAGCTTTATACAATGAGTTTGGAGGGTTCCCTCCTTTTCTATTTCATGGAATAATTTAAGGATTGGTGTTAGCCTTTATACCTTGAGGCATGACCAAAGTCCTGTCATTTCCCCACTGTTTGCTTCTACTCCATTTGTTGGAACTCTGGGGAGGAAGTGGTGTCAGGATGTCACCCAGCCCTGTGCTTGGCTGTGCTTGGCTGTGCTTGGCTGTGCTTGGCTATGCTTGGCTGTCTTAGCTTCTGAGCACAGGTGGGTGGGTAAAGGCCCATTGCTCATGTTTCTGTTGGTGACAGCCTTCCCTACTCCTGCTCTGCCCCAGCAGGTGAACATGAACAGGTTGTGGGTCCTTACCTGAGCTGGTCTTGACCCTTATTATTCTTGGCAATCACTGAACAACCAAATTAATTTCCTGATTCTCTAATTGTGTCATGGAAATATTAACCTGATTTGGATCTTTAAATTTCCTGATTTTACTTCCCATTTTCCCCACAGGAAGAAAGTAATAAACATAAAACATGTTGACTTCAGGGGTAGGCAGATTTGGGTTTAGTTGCTATCTACTAGCTGTGTGATATTGAATAAGTTAACTGGGTTTTCTGGGGCTCAGTTTCCTCATCTGTAAAATGGTATGATGATATCTACCTATGGTGCTGTTGTGGGATTCAAACACAACATCACATTATTGCATAAAAAGCCTAGCATTAGTGGCTGCAGAGGCTAAGACAGAAGGATTGTGAGTTCAAAGCCAGCCTCAGCAACTTAGCGAGGCACTAAGCAACTCAGTGAGACCCTGTCTCTAAATAAAATACAAAATGGGGCTGGGGATGTGGCTCAGTGGTTCAGTGCCCCTGAGTTCAATCCCCCCCCCCAAAAAAAGCCTAGCATTGTCCTTGGCACAGAGTAGGCACTGAACTCATTCACTCAACAGGTGCCTGTTAAGCTTTTACCATGGGCAAGGTGGCATTTTAGCAATGGAGGTACAGCAGGGAACAAAAAACAGTTTCCATGTCAATCAAACTTACTTTCTAGAGGTTGAAGTGCCCTGTAAACAATATACCAGGGAGAGGTGGGGGGAAGGACAGGGAGGCTGATCAGTCAAGGCCTAGTGAACCAGAACCAGCCAGATGAGCAAAGACACCAAAGTCATCTTCTGGTTGAAGGAACCAGTGAGCGTGAAGTCCCCTTCCGTATCTTTCTGCTCATCTTTCCAACTCTGACCAAAGGCTGGAAACTTGTGTTGCTTCCCTTCCTGACAACTCGCATAGGGGATCCAGCCCTCGACCAAATCCTTCTCTGTTCCCAGAGGCCTGGTGGGAGGGAGCTGAGCTTGATCTCCTGATGAAACGTAGGTGCAGAAATTATTCCTAACTGCCCAGGTTTATCTTTTTGGAGGAGCTTGTCTTGGCTTACAATAGCTTGCCCTTATCTCTGCCTTGTTTCTTAGACCTCAGGCTTTGGGCTTCCAAGTTTACATTCAGAATTTCTGAAGAACTCTGGCGTGCTGACCCACCTGTCCAAGTGGGCCCTGGGGTCCTTCACACATAGACACCCACTCCTTCTACTTCTTCGGTCACAACTCCACCCCGACAGTGCCTGCTACCATGTTTGGTTAATGGACATGGAATGCTCTTATCTGTCTACGCAACACCCCACTGCTGACGCCCCTTTCCTCCTTTATGTTCTTCCTCGCTTTATCACTAGGTAGGTGTAGTGACTGCCTATCCCAATAAGAAGGTAAAATGCCCAAATAAAGCTCTTTCCACTGGGCCCCAAGCAGTGTCGGTTCATAAAAGAAGCTCAATGGGGGAATGAATCTTCAGCAAACACGTGACTTCTGTTGGGTAACCTTGGCCAAGTTAGAACTATTGGTCAGGTGATCCTAACTCCATCTCAGAGGAGAAACCCTGTTCTGGGAAGACGTTTCACGCCTTTTTCCTGGGCTCTGATTCCTAGAACTCAGGCCACAGAGGTCTGCCAAAGGGATATTGTTTTGAGTCCATGGCAAAAATCATTAGTGTCCCGTTGTGTCCTTGTGGCTTTTCTCTTGGTACCTGATCTAGAGACAAAGAGTTCAGAAGAGGTGGGAGCACATGTTTCCCCAAACTGTGACTACGTTTGTTTAATCATCTCCATCATCTCGTTTCTAATAGACTATTTACAATCTGCTGGGACCATAGCAGTGACCCACAGGCTTAAGAGGAAAGTGATGGAGATACGAGCAGGGGAGCTGCTCTCTGAGCTCTGACATCCACCCTGCCTCCCCCGTTGGCTCAGGGAAGATGTGGTTTATATTAGTGACCTGGAGAAAGTTCATGCCCTCTGGGGGAAGAGTGTGTCCATGAAATGGCAGTGTGATTAATGGTTTATTTACAGCACTGACATCCAGCCTGTCAGGACTCTTTAGCAGCCTTTGATGTAAAACACACCGAGGGGCCCTGAGTCCTCCTTATCTCCTCAGAGGAGAGAAATCAGAAATGAAGAATGGTGGGCCAGGGCTCTGAATGCTGGGCTTCAGGGCTCCGGATGGTGAAAACAGACAGGGGCCAGCAATTAGGGGACAGCGGGGGGTTCAGAGGGTGGGCAGCACTCAGCAGGGTGAGCCCAATGTCTTTCTCCTTTTTCCTTCTCTCTTGTATCTTCTTCCTTGGGCACCCCCATGTCAACTGGGACCCTCAAGTCTCACAGGATAGTGATTTCACAAGTTATGCACAAATGTTACTAGGAGTAACGCCATGGTGTTTGCATTTCTCAGGGACAGGGACAGTGGGTGGGCAGTGGTTAGGCCACAGTATTGAACCGTTAATGACCATTTAAAGCACTCTGGCCTCTGGTCGAAGGAGCCATGTTTCTTTAAGAGAACAAAAGAACCCAAACTGATTCCCAGCCCCCCAGGAAAGACACTGGAGTTTGCAAACAGGCAGCTACAAGCTGACTCCAGCCTACAGCTGTATTTTGTTTGGCTGTAGAGAGCTGAAAACCTTTTTAGTAGTTGCCAATGCTTAACAATAAGATTTCGATTGCACAAAAACATTCAGATTGCTGCTGTCTTTTGGAAAATGGGAATCTGGAGACTGGGCCTCTGTTTCTTCAGAGCAAAAGATCTGGGGCTGACCAAGGGTGCCCCACTTAATGAGGCCAAGCCTGTGTCCAGAGCCTTCCCCAAATGATACTACGTGTTCATACAATTTATTACTACACTTTGTGCTGCTGTTTTATTAATTTCTAGTCCATTTCACACCTGTTTTGATGAGTATTTAATGCAAATTCTTTGAATCAGCAAAAAAGTTTCCTTTCACCAGTAAAATAGGGATGCCAAAATTCACCTAATATGATTGTTGATTTTGAAGCTGTTATTTAAATTGACTTTTTTTTTTTTTTTTTTTTTTTTTTTTTTTGGTACTGGTGTGGAACCCAGGGGTACTTTTACCACTGAGTTCATCCCCAGTCCTTTTTATTTTTATTTTAAAGGTCTAAATTGCTGAGGCTGGCCTTGAACTTGTGATCCTCCTGCCTCAGCCTCCCAAGTTGTTGGGATTATAGGCATGCATCACCACACCAGGTTTATAAAATTGAGACTTTAGGAAGAGGTCTACCTATATTTATGAAGATCCATCTAAAGGTCCTACAATATTCCAATGCAGCCTGGATTCTGGACTTTTAAAGAATTCTCTGAGAACACCCATCTCCAACTTTCCGCTGTCTGACGTGAGAACGTGGGGAGCACCGAGTACTGTCCCACTTCAGAGTTGATTACTATTGGGCCAGCCAAAAATGCATCTGACTAAGAATGGAAAGATACAAGAGAATAAAGAAATATTTTATCATGAGAGCACTGGAAGGTATCATCCAACATCTCTCTGGCTGCAATTTTTCCTATTTTCTTGTGGAAAAAATTAGGCAAAGGAGAAGAGCTACAGTGGGCCTAATGAGTCACAACCCATAACGAGACACAGGTGGCCTCAAACCCTGGCTTCTGGCAGGCATTCTGTTTGCCTTTTTTGTTTTGTAATTCCTCTTCTAGTTCTTCCCAGGCCATTACCTGCAGTGTGGGAATCCAGGGGCCGTAGTGCTTGGTACAATTTCAGGTACAGTTACAAGTGGTCCTGTCCATGTGCACAGAACTTCACCTAGATGGGAACAGGCCAGTTCAGCTGGAGCCAGTTCCACACTAAGAAGGTAGCCAGCTCTTAACTACGTTGCTCACGTTATTCCTTGATAGGAAGAACTCTGCCTTTCTGGGCACAGGTCTCTAAGCTGCATGTTCTCCCTCACCTACCTAAATTTGCATGAGCTAGATTACTTTGACTGAAGTAACAGACACACAAATGTAATTATTATCTCAATTGTCAGGAAGTCTGGCAATGGATTCAAGTCTTTCCTACTGAAAGAGTTTTTACAATCTTTTCTATTTAATATCCTTTATATTATTTTTTAAAAAATCACTAGACATGCCAAAGGACAGAACAATGGAATAAAAACCAAGAGATAAAACATCATGGAAACAGATCTATATTGGAGTTAGCTGACAAGAGCTTTAAAATAACTATGATTACTATAGTTGCAATAATAGAGGGGAAAGTGGGGGAAATAGAAGATCAAAGGGAAGTTCACAGCTTTTTGGAATAAAATGAATCTAATAAAATTAGATTATGCAAAGCATGATACCTGAAATTAAGAGCTCATTAGATGACTGAGCCACCAATTAGAAACAGCAGATGTGGTTAGCGAAGTAGAAGAGTTTGAATGTGTGTGTGTGTGTGTGTGTGTGTGTGTAATCAGTACACAGGAAAACAATGCAAAAGATGAGAAGGGTATAACTGGAATTAAAGCTTCCTAAAGCTTTAGCATTATATAGGAAATGGTAAAAAAACCGTCATTTTTACTGAAAAAAAAAAAAAAAAAGCTTGTGATACATTTTTCACCTCAAAGTGATCCTAAAATGAATAGTAAAATGTGCTTCACTATCAAGTTAAGACAAAATGGGATCAAAAGAATTAAAAATAGATAGGAAAAGAGAGAAAAAGGAATAAATGTGTCACATATAAAGTAAATGGTAAAATAATAGATAATACATGAACATGTCATTAACTACACTAAATATAAATGGACTAAATATTTCATTAAGTGACACTGTTTTTGTAGTTGGATGGTAGGTAGTGAGGGATATTGGAGGTTGGAAAGTTAACCAATGACAGGACCCATGACTTGTAGTAGCAAAGCACATGCCTGGCTTATATAGCTTGAAGACCAAATAATAATCATAACCCATAATTTTAAGTAAAAACAGTGGAAAATAGAATACTAATACTGTGCATATTCATTGTGACTGGTTGCATTTACCAAAGATTCAGAAAAGATCAGTTCAGTCAAGGATTTGATGATTTGAGACAGGATATAAAAAGCAGTCTATAGAGTTCAGATACTTGGGGTATTGAAAGATTCAAAAACTCATCTATATCTAGACTCCAAACAGTAAGAGATAAGATTGAGAAAAATTTTAAGCAATTGATGGCCAATTAAGATTCAGATTTACAGCAAGATCAGGTTAGGTGTGTGGTTTTCCTATCCAAGCCAAATGACCTCAAAATTTGTTGGCACTGCATTAAGAGAGAGACAAATGTGATTCAAGAAAGATGCCTATCAGACTTGAGAATTGCATCTAGGAACTAACATATGGAAGATACTGAAACCATAGATATATAGGAACCTTGCCATGTTTTTGAGGAGGTTTTATTGCCAAAGAAATATGAAAAAAGAATCATGTATCTAAAACAAAAACCTTTTCTAGTTGAAGCTTGAAACATTTAGACCTCAAAAAGCTCAACCTGTAGGAACAACTGTTGACAACTGGGCCACCCATGAAGAGGGCATACTTTCCAAAATCCACTTCAGATATAACCAAGGAGGTGATGGTAGGTAAGGAAGAATGTCCCAGACGGGAGAGCCATGAGTCATGGCATACATAACATACCTCCATCTAGTGTTCTTCTTAGATAGTGGAATCAGGATCAAATCAAGAAAGCTTCCCTACCTACAGAGAAGGGTTTTCATGATACCTGCCTGGCAGGATTCCATCATTGCTGGGTCCTAATGACTGTTGAGTGTTCACCATGCTTCCTATTTGTGAATGAGTTTTCAAAGCAGTTACTCTCTATTCTCCACCGTGTAGTAGGTGTGCCTGTGCACATGCACGTGCGTGTTTGTGTGTGTGTGTGTGTGTGTGTGTGTGTTGCTTACTTTACAGGTGACTGGATCACAAGGATATAGATATTGATATAGGGGTTTGCATTCTGTGGAGGTTCTGGAGTCTAAAGTGGAACTTCGAGTCTTCACCCCTAAGGAGAGGAAAAGCTTGTTATTGATGTGGGAAGACAAGAGAAATGGACTCTTGGTGACTAAAATGTTGGACAGTGACTGAGAATGGTGTGTGCTCACCAAAACATATCTCCTTTACATCCTGTACACAGAGCCAGTCCTCTTGCCTTTCTTCCCTTGCAGTTATGGGAGGCCAAGCGCCTGAGTCTGTGGGTAAAAGCCTTTCTGCCACTTCCAGTCCTGGTGCATAGAAACCTCCCATATGAAATTATGGAATTTGCCAGCAAATGGATGGACATGGAGACTATTATGCTAAGTTAAATAAGCCAATCCCAAAAAACCAAAGACTGAATATTCTCTCTGATATGCAGATGCTAACTTGCAATAAGGGTAGAGGAGGGAAGAATATAAATTCATTGGATTAGACAAAGGAGAATAAAGGGAAGGGAGGGTGGATGGGAATAGGAAAGACAGAATAAATCAGACACTACTTTCCTATGTTCATATATGAATACAGCACCAGTGTCACTCCACATCATGTACAACCACAAGAATGGGAAGTTATACTCCATGTATGTATAAGATATCAAAATACACTATACTGTCATGTATATCTAAAAAGAACAAATAAAAAAAGTTTTTAAAAACCTCCCATATGATCTCCTATGTTCCATCTTCATTTATAGGCCAACTGGATGTTCATGTCCAAGGTGACTTTGGAAGCCATATGATAAAGGTAGAGCCTCCATCATCCTGGGTCTCAGAATGTAACCTCCCCGTGTTCCCATCTCCCACCTAATTGGCTTTTAAAAATTTCACCATATAAGGCTGCAGAGATTTTGCAGTTGTGGCTATCATTACCTTAACTAATATACCAGTCTTCCCTGCAAGTCATTCTCTATGTTCTTTGACACCCTCTAACTTATGCACTTACGGCAGAGAGTAACTTATGAACTTTGACAGCTGGGCGAGCCGTTGTTCAGAAAAAAACATATTATCTTGCTGAGTTTTGGATAAACCAAAGAACTCTAAAGGGTAAAGCACATGGTCACTGATCATCCTACAGCAGTGGGTGGGAGTCTTTTTACAATCCCATTCTTGAGCCATCCCCTACTGCCAAAACACTCTTTCCATAGTTCTAGTTATTAAAGAGGTAACAAGGGTTGTAGAAACAGCCTTTGCTTACTTCTCTTCCAAAGCCTTATTATGCGGTGGAGATGCTTATGATGTGTCCTGAGAGCAGGGTTCTACAACGGGGTCAACATATTTCCCCACAAAGCACAAATCCTGGAAATGTCTAAGACTAGCATCATGTCTTAAGGGGGGTGAAAGAGCCCTGCTATCTGGCCCCAGGAATGTAAGCCTGCTAATTTCAAGTAATTCATCTCCAAGGGGTGTTTCTGTGTTTTTCTTGGTCAACTACACAGTCATCTCTTTTTGTAGCCAGGAGTAATTTGTTTCTCTGAAACCCTCCAGCTTACAAGTTTTGTCTTCCAACCAGGAAGGGCGTTGTGGTGCAGCTCTGTCTGACACACACTGATTCATTATTGCTTTAGGGAAATAGCTCCTTGTCATCCTGTTAGAATACGAATTTGGCAGTGGGGTAAGATTTCAGTTCAGTTAGTAAAAGAACAGTGGAGAACATGAGTGTCGTTGAGCCTGAGTGTGACCATGTGTATCTGTCTTTTATTAGGCAATGAGTCTAAAAAATTGTCAGTGAGATTCTCAAAGATGGGAATCAGGTTTCCTGGGGCAAGGCTGAGGACAGGCCCAGTGAAGCTATTATGAATCTGATGATTTAGATATAAAATCAAATGAGGAGGAAACCTAAACCCTAGCCCTCACCGGATGGCTTGCAAGTGCAGAGCAGGTGACATGAAGGTGTATGTTCTTTCTGTCAATTAGAGGCTGCCCTCCTGGCCATACACCCCTGCAGGTTGAGCAAGATAACTTCAGAGACTGAGTAGCTGGATTGTAATCTGTCATTCATCAGAAAGATTGCCAGATGAAAATTTGGGATTTGGGAATCTGGTGTTAGATTCTTACTGTTATACCTTGTAATAAGGCTTGGATTGACCCACTGACAGGCTGATTGGCTTATTTAACAAGTATTTATTAAACAGCTGCCACATTAGAGGTCCTGGTCTGAGCTCCTGGGGAGACAGTGGGGCACAAGAGAAAGAGAGTTTCTTGCTCTGTAGAGTTTGCAGTCTGGTTGGAGACACAGATCAATAAACAGACTCAATCACAGTGGCGACCAGGGAACGCTATAAAATGTGTATACAGTTGCTTAGGGAGGCCAGGGAAGGGTCAGCCAACCCAGTTCTGTGGGGGGCTCACAAAAGATTCCCTGAAAGAAATGATGTCTAGACTGTCACATAAAAGATGAGGGACAGTCCGTTAGGCAAAGGCTGCGTGGTGATCAGGGAGAATTTGGCAAGGGAAGGCAACCAGCTAGAGAATTTGAAGCAGAAGGAAATGCAGAACGCGTGGTGTGGGGGGACGGGCTGGGGGGGGGGAGTGTGCAGGAATGGCCGAGACCAAGCTGCAAACCTGCAGAGTTTGTGGCCCATTTCTCAAGTGGCTAGACTGTTTGCCGGAGAAATGGGGGATGTTGAATCAGCTTCAAATTAGCTTGAGAATAGCTTGGATTTGTAGTGAGTTCTGTTTGCAGAGCTGGGAGGCTGGGCAGATGCACGTGGTGGGCAGCTGGCTTCTTCCGACCTCTGGGGCACTGCCCCCTGTCTGCTTTGTTCCATTTTCTTACAGACATCCTCCCCAGATCTCTAACTCACTCTAAATAATCTGCGCTAGCAAAGTGAAGAGAAAGAGTAAATACTGCAAGTGACAGATGACCCTAAATCCTCCATCTGATTTGGGAGTGTGATCACACAGACAGGGACCAGACACACACACATAATCACATGCACGCTCACTGTTTTTTTTTTTTTTTTTTTTTTCAAAGAAGCTTTATTGGGAACAGGAGGAGGGAGGAAAAGGAGAAGGACTGGGGACTGAACTTTAGCAAATTAAATTCCATGCTTGTATAATTATGTCAATATGAACCTCAACATTATGTATAACTATAATGCACACATAAAAAACATTAAAAAGCTTTATTGAGGTTTAATTGATATACAACGAATTGCACACATTCATTGCATTCAAAGTGATGAACTTGAACTTATTCATATACCCATGAAAGCATCACCTTTCCTCTTGAATGTGTGTCTCTTGCTTTACCCTGAAGGATTTTCACTCTGTAGATGGTCCGTATTCCCCTCAAATGTGCTTCTGCTTTCCTAAATAAACTTTGGTCCCTGATTATCTATCCATTATCAATGTTAATAAACATCATAATTTCAAGAAGTGTGATTTTCAACATGGCTTAAACAAAGTTCCAAAGATTCTCCTAGCCTGCTTTACTGCTGTATTAGTCAGTTTTCCATTCCAAATACTTGAGACAATGAACTTCTAAAAATAAAATGTGTGGCTGGGTGTGGGGGCGCATGCCTGTCATCCCAGCCACTCGTGAGGCTGACACAGGAGGATCTCAAATTTGAGGTCAGCCTCAGAAATTTAGGGAGACCCTCAGCAACTTAGTGAGACCCTGTCTCAAAATTTAAAAATAAAAAGGGCTGGAATGTGGCTCAGTGATAAAGTGCTCCTGGGTTAGATCCTCAGTACTGCCCCACCCTGCAAAAGAAAAGGTTTATCATGGCTTGAGGGTTTGGAAGCTTTGGTCCAAGTAGGGTGGCCCCATTGATTTGGGACCTGTGGCAGGACAGCACATTGTGGCAGGGAATAAAGCCACTGCCTCGCAGCTAGAATCTGCAAAAGAGGAAGAGATAGGGTAGAATCCCACTATCACAGAGTCCCACTATCCCCAAGGGACTGTCCCTAGTGACCTGAAGGGGCTTCCCACATAACTCCTCCTGCCCACCTCCTGAAGGCTCCACCACCTTCCAAAAGTGCTTCAGGTTGGGGAGCAAGTCTTTAAACACACAGGCCTTTGAGGGGCAATTATCCAAATCATAGACTCCTTTTTGTGTTTTTGTGTGTTTTGAGAGGACATCGGTGTCTCTGTGGAGAGGGGGGGCCAGGTCTCCGCGTCCCAGAGCTTTTGATTTGTGTGTGTATCTGGGACAGAGTGCACTGTGCCTCATACAGAGCAGTTACTGGATTCTTTTCTCCAGGAGGGACAGTGTGTCGGTTTGGTCAATTCTCCAAGGAAATATTCAGAGTGAAGTAATGGGAACAGCTATTCATTTGTAAAAAACAAACACAGGCGCCCCTGCGTCAGCAAACCCCGTGGAGAGTAACTTGCTCAATACTTTAAATGGGTTTTAAAGGAGGATTTGGGGTCTTAAACTTGACATGGGGGAGAAAAAAAATAATCCATGTTAAGAAGGAACATGTGTGAGACAGAGGTTGGGCAGCTGAGTGCCATGGATAAGTTGTGCACATTTTAAATGGCAATTTTAAATTGGAAAAAAATGATATAATCTTAAAAAAGTTCACCTTGCAAAAAAAGTTCTTTTGAAATGGTCAAGCTGTTCTGCATGACATTTGCCTAATGGTATGGAGCTTTGCAAACAAAAGTGCAAAAGAATCTTAGCTTTGCTGATAGACCTTCAAGAGTAACATCCAGGTCTGGTAGATTTTCCTGACTTGTACTATTCTAAACTGTTCTGAACAATCAAGACATTTCCACCCACTCTTTGGATCTCACAAGAGTCATAGAAAGGCTGCTCCAAATGGAGTGAACAGATACACATGTGAGAAAAACTTAATAGCAAGAAACCCTGGAGAAAATTTTGCCAGTCATGGTGGTGCATGCCTGTAATCCCAGTGGCTGGGGAGGCTGAGGGAGGAGGATCGTGAGTTCAAAGTCAGCCTCAGCAATTTAGCGAGGCCCTAAGCAACTCCGTGAGACCCTGTTTCTAAATAAAATACAAAAAGAGCTGGGGATGTGGTCAGCGTATAAGTGTCCCTGAGTTTAATTCCTGGTACCCCCAAAAATGAATGAATAAATATTAAAATAAAATTTCAACTGTTTACATCAGAAAACATCCCTAGAATCTACTATGAATCAGTGAGCCCAGCAGGCTTTAAGAGATTCTAAAGGAACCAGTTGACTGCAGGGAGGTTAAAACAAAAAGAGCTTGGGTCTTAAGAGACCTATTTCTTTCCACCAGATTAAATGCACACATAACTTACTGCTTTTCACAATAGTTCTGAGAGGTTCATATTATTCCCAATTTACTGCTGTATAAGTTGAGTTTGGGGAAGTGAAGAAACTTTCCCAAGTCTGTAATTATTGAACATTAAATTTATGTATATATATATATATATATATAAAATTATAGTTTTTTATTTGTTTTAATTAGTTATACATGACAGCAGAATGCATTCATGCACTATGATGTATCATACATAGATGGGATATTATTTCTCATTTTTCTAAGTGTACATGTTGCAGAATCATATTGGTCATGCAGTCACACATATATACATACAGTAATAATGTCTGTTTCATTCCACTATCTTTCCCATCCCCACATCCCCTCCCTTCACTTCCCTCTACCTAATCTAAGGTAATGCTATTTTTCCCTCGTGTCCCCCCACCTTATTGTGAATTAGCATCCGCATGTTTAAATTAATATTTTAACTTAAAGACACCACATGTCTGTTCAGCACTCCTGCTTCCAATGGCAAAGTTGGTCCCACCCCATAAATTTAATTTAAAAGTTAAGGATAAAAGATCTTTGACGAGTAAGAAACTTTCAATGACTTTTAAAATCAAACAGAACCCTGGGATGGAAACACATGGAACAAGGAAGAAACTGTTTCTGCATAGCTACTTAATTTAATCCAGCAAACACAAGCACTTTCTAGGCTCTGGTTTAAGCACTTTGAAAATGTGGATCCTCCTAACAATCTTATGTGGCAGGTACAATTGGCATCTCCCTTTGACAGAAAAATAAACAGAGAGGTTAAGTAACTTGCCTGAGGTTACCCAGCTAGTAAGCGGCAAGGCAGAGATCCAGCTCCAGAAAGACAGGCCTGGCAGTCTGTGTTTTTAACTTTCAGGCTGTTGCTTCTTTGATCAGTCAACATGGGGTCTAAGGAAATTCCACATTAAGGTGCCGAGTCAGATGTTCAGGTTTTATAGTGTATTTACTTACCTAGTGTCAGATGCACTTTAGGGAAAGCAGATTTTCAAAGCTTTCCTGAATACTACCATGTCACAGAACACGAGGCCTAGATGTCTGTATCTGATGAGGATCTCTTGACCCTGTGTGACCCCATGTGCTCTTCTCAGGGGTGGTCTAGTTTCATTGGCCATGGTGAATCAGATCCCCATGGCTTCTCTTGGTGGACCGTGGTGGGGGGCTCGTCCTGCCTGCAGCGTCAGGACCATCTGATTGGCACAAGAGGATGCAGAGGGTCTCCCTTTGTGTTTCTCCATCGTTTGTAGTGCTCAGCCACAATAGGCACTAAGAAGCAAATTATATTCCATGCAAGTATGGTTATGTTAAAATGAACCCCACTGTTACGTGTCATTGTAATGCACTAATAAAACGGTGGGAAATAATAAAAAGCCAATAGGCACTAAGATACTTCAGAAAACAACAACAATAACATGAAGCGTAACCCTCACCACTAATTTACACACATACACACACATACACACACACACACACACAGAGCTGAGTCAGGAGCCACGTGAACAAACCTTTGTGCGAGATCTAATGGGCGCTGCTGTGCTTGGGCAAAGGGCTGGGAACTCTCGAAGGAATGGTGTCAGCGGAGCCACGGCTGCCCTGTAAGGTATTGTGACAATGAAAAACAAGGGGTGGGAGTGGCAATGTGGTAGAGCACTTTCAGATAGCAGTTGAACGATGGACAAGGAACTTTTAAAATAAAACCAACACGTTGTATTGTGCATACTTAGGTTCACAGCATGATGTTGTGGGGCAAATATGGTCAGTGAAATGGTTACTATAGTGAAGCAGATGAGCATGTCTGCCATCTCACTTAGTCACTGCTTTTGTGATAAGAGCCGCTAAAATCTACTTGCTTAACCAAATCCCTAATGCAATGCAATTTTATTAAAGTTAGTCTCATGGTCAGCGTTTTCATCCTACATGTCTGCTATTTTGTCTCCTTGGACAAAATTAAGGCCAAGGAGACTAAACACTTGATGTTATAATATTCTCACCCAATTCCCTTTTTCCTAACTAGGTCAGGGCATAAATAAACAATGATTCTCCCCTTTATAGAAAGACAGATCAGACAAACTATGAAGCAAAAGAGGGAAAATGTAGATAAAATCTTCTGAATTATGCAGCCGTAGGTTCTACTTCCATTTCTTTTAGCTGACGATTGTCTCTTGTGTAAAATAAAGTGACAAAAGTTTCCTTTAATTCACGTCTATTTTCCAAGGGTTTTCTAACTTTATGAAGAACTTCCATTTGTTTCTTTTTAACATTTTCCCTTCAGAAAGGCAGAGGGCGTGGGATGTAAATTACCAAGTTAAATCAGTTCCTAAAAGACACATCAAGTCTTTGGAGAAAAGAAAATTCTGAATAGTGTATTTAATCCAGGGAGTATTATTTAAAGTGTTTTCTTGCAGCCAGAATCTAACAGGTAGCAGATTCACCCAACTCTGGATTTTTCCAAGTGAAAACTCTGGAAAAATCTATCCTCGTGGCCTGGACATTTAAACCCATTCAGCTTTTGGAAGGAGATGGCTGGAATGTCTTGGGTCTCTGGAAAGAAAAGCGCTTGCCTGCAAGGTATGTCAAAGTTTTGCTCAAGCAGAGAATGACCACAACGCTGAGAATCGTAGCTGACCTCAGCATTTCCAGATGTGGAACCGAGTGTCAACATAAATTTCCCCAGATTTTTCGCGAGTGCGGGCTCGGCTGGAACACACAAGGAGAAAGCACGAGATGGTGGCCCCTTTTCCCATGTGAAAGGGCTGCACTGTGTCCCCCCAGCACCCACTTCGTGTTTGGAAGCCAACTCTCGAGTGATGGAGCTGAGCCACAGTTTTGTCTGCTTTGGAACAGACTAGAATAAGAAGTTCCAAGAAATAGAAGTGGAAAGGGACCTGAGAGAAGAGAATCCACCTCTCATGCACTTTCAGTTTTGTTTCAAGACACACGGGAATAGCTTCCTTTTAAATATTGTGTTCTACACGGTTCCATGTGCATATGTGGTTATATCACCTTTACAGTCTTAATTTTAATTGTTGAGAATATTCTCTTAAATATCTTATAATTGAATTCACTCTTCCCTGCTATTGGAAACTGAATCCTTTCTGTTTAATAGAAAAAAAAAGTCCTCTATAATTAATATTTCCACGAGCATAATTGTCTTCAAAACATTTGGTGGTGTTTCTATTTCTGAGTGTCTTTTCAATGGGATTTTTATGAATTATTGGTGCACGCCCTCCTTTGGCCCCTTCAGGACACCATTGCTTGGAAAGTCATTAACAAGCAAGCCAGGGGGAAAAAAGGACTGAGAGATGTTCATTGCTTTAGTCAGCTTTTTTTTGCCACTGTGACCTGACAAGAATAGTCAGAGGAGGAAAAGTTTATTTGGGGGCTCACGGTTTCAGAGGTCTCAGTCCATAGATGACTGACTCCATTCCTCAGGGTCATGGTGGAGGAGTGGGGTGGAGGGAAGCAGCTCAGGACATGGCACCAGGAAGAGAGAGAGAGAGAGAGAGAGAGAGAGAGAGAGAGAGAGAGAGAGAGAGCTCTCACCAAGGATAAAATATATACCTCAAAGGCATGCCCCCCTCCCCCACAATGACCCACCAGGCATGCCCCAATGACCCACCTCCTCCAGCCCCACCCTACCTGTTTGCAGTTACCATCAAGTTAATCCCTATCAGGGGATTAATTCACTGATTATGCTAAAGCTCTCATAATCCAATCATTTCACTTCTAAATACTTTTGCACTGACTCACACATAAGCTTTTGGGGGATACCTCATAGCTAAACCATAACATTCAATCAATGAAATGTTAAAAATTAAATGATGTATAAAATTTTTAAATATTTACCTCTTTATTTATTTTTGTGATACTGGGGATTGAGCCCAGGGGTGCTCTACAACTGTGCTATATCTCAAGTCCTTTCTGTTTATTTATTTATTTTTGACACAGGGTCTCACTACATTGCCCAGGGTGGCCACTAACTTGTGATCCTCCTGCCTCCCCTGTTTGGGGAGATGGCTATGATTGCGGTTGACTTTGGGCCATGGAGTTTTGGACATTGCCGCCTTCCGTAGTCTCACGAGACTTGGCCCGGGATCTCGAGAGACTTGGGCCAAGCGCGGAGCAGGTTGGGGCCATTTTGGTTGTTGGTTTTTTGGTGGTGTGTGGTACGTGTTAGAGTTGTTAGAGCCAGAGAGAGAAACTGACAGAATAAAGATCCTGTTTGTTTCCAGTCTGCCTCTGAACTTATTCCCGCGGCTTTGCTGCTCCAAGCGGCCATCGCTTCAGGCGGCAACACCCAACTAACATGATTTTTTTTTTTCAAATGCAAGAATGTTAAAAGTAGATTAAAAATGCCCACAATTATAACCTTCTTAATAGCATAATTCCACAACCACATATACCAACATGTAACTGTTGTTTCCTATGCGTCCAGTCTTTGCATGTGCAGAGATGAAACAGCCCAGCAAACACATCCAGTGCTCACTCCTCCGTACAGGGGAGCTGTGTTAGCTAATTAAATCCTTGTGGGAAACGAGAAGGAAGCAACTGCCAGTTTTTCCGTTTTGTGAACAAGAAACTAAGAATCAGAAAGATTAAGTAAGCTGGCCAAGGTCACCACTGTACTCCCCACCTCTCCCTGAGAGGAGTGACTCTCCCAGCATCTTCCTATTCAGGAGGTGTTTTGTGAATTTCATAGGCTTGAGGAAGCGCCTGCTGGGCCTGCCCCAACCCTGCAGCCTGTTCACAGCTGTCGCCTGGGGATGGCCTTCCTCATTTCCCTGGAGATGCCCTTCACCTCTCCCTTCCTGGGCTCCTCTCTCCCGCGTTCATGTGTTCATGTCTGCCTCTGTCTTGGTTTACTCCCTCATTTTGCTGAAGCACTGATGAGGGAGAGGAAGAGTGCAGAGGAGGTACCTTCTTTGGATTTTGAAAATGGCTATTAAGGCCTGCCTTCCTTTCTCTCAAGTCCTCCTCCTGGAGTCCTGCACGACCGTGCTTTTCCTCCAGAACATTCGAGGAATCACTCCATTGTCTTCTAGCTTCCGGTGTTGAGAAGGCAGACTCCATTTTTGATCCTTCGTATAAAACCTGCTTTTGCTTTCTGGAAGCTTCCGGGATCTTCTGTTTATCCCCTGTTTCCTTAAGTGGGGTCCCTGAGACACAGACTAAATAGGGACTGAAATGCATGTGATTCACTGAGAGATGAATCTCAGGTGAAGGGAGGTGAGGGTGCCACCATGGGCCTGGGAAGGAGCTGAAGAACTGGTCTCCACTGGAGTCGAGCTTCCTGGCCAGCTGAGGGGTACTGTGGATCAAGAATTGTCCCACAGAGTTGTCCCCCTTTGGAGGCAAGGCGACGGAACTCTTGAACCTTCAAGTCAGTTGGTCATTCATGGTTGTGAGTTCTGAGCGGGAGCAGAGTGGTGCGTGGAACCTCCCAGAAGGCAGAGCTTCTGCTGGCCTGAAGGCAGTTCTCCAGAGAAGGGGGCTGTGTGCCCTCAGCAGCTGCTGTGGCTTGCATGTGTTCCTCAAAAGTGTTGAGACTTAATCCCCAAATTCACACGTTAAGGATGCTTAGAGGTGGGGCCTGTGGGTGGTCAACAGGATTAGATGAGGTCATGAGGTAGGGCCCTGAGAGGGCATTGTAAAGAGAAAGAGAGACTCAAGCCAGGACACTTGCTCTGCCTGTGGGATCCTGCAGTGAGAAGGCCCAAGCCAGATGCATGACAGGTGCTGGTGCCATGATCATGGACTGCCCAGCTTCCAGAACTGCAAGAAATATATCTCTGTTCTTTAGAAATCCTCGTCAGGTATTGTTACAGCCACATAAAAGAGATGAAGATAGCAGGCAGCCCTCCAAGCCGCTGGATGCAAGGCCTGGTAAAAGGGGAGGGACCAGGAACTACCAATGTCTCCTAGGTGCGTGTCCCGAAATTCCTCCATGCTTGTCTCTCACTCTGGAAACTCACCCACTCCAGTCCTGGGATGGCGTGTTCTTTGCTCTGTGGATGCCACCCTCTTCCCTGGCACTCTTTTTTTTTAATTTTTTTAAAATTTAATTTAATTTCTTATACATGCTTGCAGAGTGCAATTCCTTTCATATTACATATAAAGAGCACAGTTTTCCAAGTCATTGGTTTTACATAAAGTATTTTCACACCATTTGAGTTTTTATACGTGCACTTAGTGTATTGATGTCCTACTCATTCTGCCATTATTCCTATCCCCCTGCCCCCTTCCCTACCCTCTCTCCCCTTTGTTCTATTTAAAATTCCTTCATTCTTCTCATCCCCCCTCCCTTGCCACTATAATTGTATCATCCTAGCAAAGGAATCAATCGACCCTTGGTTTCTTGGGATTGGCTGACTTCACTTAGCATTATTTTCTCCAACTCCATCCATTTACCTGCAAATGCCATGATTTTATTCTCTTTTAGTGCTGAGTAGTGTTCCATTGTATATATATACCAAAGTTTCTCTATCCATTTATCTATTGATGGACATCGGGGTTGTTTCCACAATCTAGCTATTGTGAATTATGCTGCTATAAACACTGATGTGGCTGTGTCCCTATAGTACACTGTTTTTAAGTCCTTTGGGTATAGACTGAGGAGTGGGATTGCTGGGTCAAATGGTGGTTCCATTCCAAGTTCTCCTAGGAATCTCCATACTGCTTTCCAGATTCGCTGCACCAATTTTCAGCCCCACCAGCAATGTATGAGTGTGCCCTTTTCCCCACAACCTCGCCAGCATTTATTGTTGTTTGTGTGTGTTTTTTTTTTTTTTTTTTTTTTTTTTTTTGTGGTACCGGGGATTGAACTCAGGGGCACTCGACCACTGGGTCACATCCCCAGCCCTTTTTTGTATTTTATTAGAGACAGGGTCTCACTGAGTTGCTAAGTGCCTCGCCATTGCTGAGGCTGGCTTTGAACTCGTGATCCTCCTGCCTCAGCCTCCCAAGTGCTGGGATTACAGGCATGCGCCACCCGCGCCCGGCTTGTTGTTTGTGTTTTTGATAGCTGCCATTCTGACTGGCGTGAGATGAAATCTTAGAGTAGTTTTGATTTTCATTTCTCTAATTGCTAGAGATGTTGAACATTTTTTCATATATTTGTTGATTGATTGTGTATCATTTTCTGAGAAGTGTCCGTTCAGTTCCTTAGCCCATTTATTGATTGGGTTGTTTGTTTTTGTGGTGTAAAGGTTTTTGAGAGCTTTATATAACCTTGAAGTTAATGTTCTGTCTGATGTGCTTGTGGTAAAAATTTGCTCCCATTCTGTAGGTTCTCTGTTCACCTCACTGATTGTTTCTTTTGCTGAGAAGCTTTTCAGTTTGAATCCATCCCATTTATTAATAGTTGGTTTTAATTCTTGTGCTAAAGGGGTCTTATTGAGGAAGCTGGGGCCTAATCCAACATGAAGGAGATTTGGGCCTACTTCCTGGCACTCTTTACTTGGACGTTGGAATTCTTGGGCCTGTATGTCCTCTTCTAGAATTTTTTTCTATTTTCTTTTTTTTTCTCTTTCTTCTTTCTGAACTTTTGAAAAATTTCTGAGATCTTACCTTTAAGTTCTAAGTTCTCTTCTTTATTCTTTATTTCAGTAGTTTTCTGCTCCTGTTTCATGGCTGAGTGGTCTTCTTTTCTGATGATATTAACAATAGCTTTGTTTGTTTCCTCCCTCCGTTGTCTCTGTTTCCTCTGACTTACTTGCCTTGGCTCCTCGGTTTTGTCCCCGATCTTCTGAACCTGAGGCTCTTCCCCACCATCTACTTGGCTGTATGTTCACACGAAATAGTGGGCATTGAAATGCTGATGAGAAGTTCTTGAGTTAATGGATTTGTTGTTATTATTATTATTATTATTATTTTGGTACAGGGGATTGAACCCAGAGGCACTTTACCACCGAACCACATCCTCAGCCCTTTAAATTTTTTTAAACATATTTTTTAGTTGTAGATGGACACAATACATTTATTTTATTTATTTATTTTTATGTGGTGCTGAGGATCAAACCCAGTGCCTCACGTGTGCTAGACAAGCGCTCTACTACTGAGCCACAACCCCAGCCCCTTTTAATTTTTTATTTATAGGTCTGTGTATGTTGCTTAGAGCCTCATTAAATTGTTGAGGCTGGCCTCGAACTTGTGATCCTTCTGCCTCATCCTTAGGCATGGGCCACCACGTCCCACTAGGGTAGTTATTGACTATGAACTTGCTGTAGGGTGACCTGGATAGGCCTTGTTTCTTTGGGAGGGCACTAAGACTGTTAGGTCTTTTCTTGTGACTTGATCAGATTCCACAGAGAAGCTTCTGCCAATCTTCTGCATGGAGGAGACAAACCTGGTCTCCACTGGTTTGAGAGCCAAGTAGGGGGAGACGACTAGTTGTTTCAACATCCAGTAAATATTCCTTTGATCTTCCTGTTTTGGCTCCACCGTTTCCACTCTCAGTTGTGACTAGTATCCTGGTCCAGAGATGGATTTACGTTTTTCCAAAGGCCATTTTCGGTCTTGCTTCAACCTAAAAGAGAGCCTGTCACCAGGCTCATGGGATAAGAGAAGGAATACAAGGGACCTAATGGCTCTTTAAACAGACCTTCACTCAGTACCACCTGTTCTAGTGTCCTTGCTCTCCTAACATCCAGGAAAGCCTGATGCCTGCAATGCATGAGACGTTTGTGGATTCTTTGCTATAAATTGTCTCCACTCTCTCCATATAGGATTGAAGTTTCTTGGATCAGTAACTATTCATCCATCTGCTTTCCAGCTTCCACAACTATGCGGCCATTGTCTGCTCTGGGACTCTTTGTTCTTATACATTTATGCCTTTTTTTTTTCATCTTTATGCTATTATTTTAGTGAAATTACAGGAGGCAGTAAACATTAAAGTATGTGCTCAATCCAACATCTTTAACTGATATCCCGGATAGAATCTTCTAATCGTTCTTTCTTTCAGAGGAAAGAAATTACCCTCTGAAACTTCTCTCAACATCTTTTTCCTTCTAACTGTGTTGAGCCTGCCTTCTTCAGTGGTAAGAACTGTCCTTGTTTTGTTTTAGATATGAGGTGTCCCCCTGTCCCCCAAAGCTCCCATGTCAATGCAGAAAGATTCAGAGGTGAAATGATTATGAGAACTATAACCTAGTCAGTCTATCATAATTTGAACGGACTGACTGGGTAGTAACTGTAGGCAAGAGGGGTGTGGCTGGAGGAGGTGGTCACTGGGGTGGGTTCTGGAAGGGTGCATCTTCCCTGAGGCCCCCCACCGCCCTGCTTCCTGGCCACCATGAGCGGAGCAGTGCTCCCTTGCCATGCCTTTCCACCATGGTGTTCTGGCTCATCTTGGGCCCAGAGCAGTGGAGTTGGCCTACCACAGACCGAACCTCTGAAACTGTAAGCCAAAATAAACCTTTCCTCTTCTAAGTTGTTCTTGTTGGCTATTTTGGCTACTGTGAGAAAAAGCTAACAGAGTCCTCATAACTTGAACTTCGTTTCTAGTATGTACTTTATAAAGATAACTAATAATAATTTTATCTTGTCAAATACTTATACAACATTGTACATTCAAGATTGTGTTAGATCTTCAAAGGGTCTGTCTAATTGGAGAAGAAAAACACACTATGTTGTTCTAATGTGTTAAAGAATCAATAACCCATTTAGAGATTCTGTAGCCAACAAAAAAATTTAAATAGCCTCTTTGAAACTCCACAGGAACATTTCTCTAATTCACTCATAATTGAAGTTCCCTTAATTCACTAACACTTTATGAGAGGTGTTTCACTGTAGGCTTCTAAGTCATGCTCCAATGTCAAAGAGCTGACTAGAGCTATAACATCAGAAACAGCTGTGGTGGTGGAATGTAAAGAGATTTCCACTCTCCTGACAAGGACCATGAATAAAAACAGCGCCTAAGATCAGAAAGAAAATTCAAAAGCTAGAATCACAGAGACTATAATCTACCAGCACATGTTGGTGCTTTACCCATATCCCCTTGACCTTCACCTTTTCACCCCTTCCCCTTGACCTTCACCTCACTTGCTCTGCACACCTGGGGCCACTTGCTGTGAACATCTGCCAAGTTCCCATGAGCGTTTTCCTGACTGCAGTGTTAAGCTCACCTTGAGCACAGGGGACATCAGAAACACCAAAGAGTTAAAATCCCTGGGAATCACCCTTCAATCAATGACAGAAAGGAGATGTAACTGTGGGTCCATTCCCGTCTCCTAACCCCTGGGTTGGGATAACTGTACATTCTGCAACATCTCCCCGGAGCTCCCTGGTGGACTGCATCCCAGTGACTCACAGTGCTCACCTCTCACTAACACACTCTTTAATGGCTTCCTTACCTTTTGTGTTTCATTTCTTCTCACGACGCAGAGGGAAAACACCCAAGCATTTGTTTCTATTTTCTCACTCAACAACCAACATGGAAGAGTTCTGTGACTTTTGGTCACCAAGAAACATGTGGGACTCCTTCTACCAATGACCAACAATTCTGCAGTCGCTGGTAGCTGGCATCCTCTAGTTCAATTCAGTTCTGACACTGGAGACACTCAGGTCTCACTGGTGGAGGGCTCTGTCCCACAAGCCCGCCTCCTACTTCCCCTGCCTATCACCAGCCCCCAGGTGATTTAATCTATGCTTTTGAGGGACCTATAAACTGGAGTTCCCACAACCCCCTCCTTGGTTTTCGTTAATCTGCTAGAGTGGTTCGAAGAACTCAGGGAAATACATTTACATTTATCGTAAGGATACAACAAAGGATACAGATGAGGGATATGCACAGGACAAGACATGGGAGGAAGGGGGCAGAGCTGCCATCCTCACCCAGGAGTGCCATCCCCCAGCAACCTCCACGTGTCCAGCCATCTGGAAGCTCTCCAAACCCTGTCCTTTGGGGTGTTAATGGAGGCTTCATTATGGAGGCATGATCGATTACACCAGGGGCCACTGGTGATCAACTTAACCTTCAGCCTCTTTCTTTCCCTTCCTCAGAGGTTGGAGGTAGGACTGACAGACTCACCCTCTAATGCTGCCTTGGTCTTCTCTGTGATCAGCTCCCATCCTGAAGCTTCCTAGGGGCCCACAGCCATCAGTCAACTCATTAACATACAAAAAGACAATTGTCACTTTAGAGATTTCAAGGATTTTAGGCCAGAAAATGGGAGGAGGGGAAGCCCACCAAATATATATTTCACAATATCACACTTCTCCAATTCCTTCCTGGTGCTTCCCTTTGTGAGTCCCTAAATACACTATTTGTACTCAAATTCTTGCCTTTGGAGAAATCCAGACTGAGATATTCCTTAAACAATTATACACATCAAAAAGGTCACGCTCTCACTCTGAACCTTAAAGAGTAGAATGAATGTAAGTGTTACACAAGCAGTCCACACCCCCAGGCACGGAGAACTTTGGGATAACCTGACATCCAACCAACGCTTACACATTAGACCCTGGCAATGGAGATGGGGCAAATACTAATTTAGTTCAATGGGAAGGTATTAGAGGCACTCATTCCAGAGATCCCTGAACAAGATCCCCTCAAGCCCCAGTTTAAATACTGCAGAACACCCACAGAAACCAGCCCTTCATGTTTAAGTAGATGCTAGAAAAGAATGAAGATAAATTTAAAAAGCTTCTAAAAGCATGGGCAGTTATCAGGAATGAGCAATTTAGACCATCCTATATAAGAACTCCATAAAGAATTGACTCGACCAATATTCTCAAGCCACTGAGTCAATCATTAAACTCAACTAATCATTTGGATTTTCTCATTCAGTTGCTAACCAATCTCTGTTTTCTATTTTCTCTGAATAGAAATCTCTCTCTCAGGCTCTGCCTGAGTGAGCATCTCTTGACAGCCACATAGTGGGCCCTGCTGACCCGTCAGGAAATTAAGTTAAACAGTTTGAATAGCACATGTCCTCTCCTGGTCACACCAGCCTCATTAAAGACTCGTTATCACTGAGTCTCACCCCCTGGGTGAACAAAGAAAGGCTAAGAAGTGTGTGAACACCCAACTTTCTGCCAAAAACAGGAGCTGCATGTTCTCAGTGCGGCTGCCAAGCCAGACTTCGCAGAGGGCGCTGGGGCACTGGGCTGCGGGCCATCTTCTCTTCTTCCCCACACCGGGCACTCTCAGAACCACTGGACATTTGCAAGGGATATTAATATGAAAGGTACTAGACAGAAGGAAACTGACCAATCTAGGTCGTCACAAAGGCCAAGCACAAAAACTTTGGAAGCTGAGAGGTGCCAGGGCAGTGGGCTCTGTGGGTGTGAAGAAGCAGCCAAGTAGTGGAACAAGACCCCAGCCGTGGGAGCTAAGGCACTGATTAGGCTCTCTTGGACCTTGGTTGCTTCAGTCAGATGGGATCAACACTGAGACTGAAAAGGATTCTTTTGGGGAGCAAACAAGGTAACAAAGATAATTAGTAAAATATCAAATTATAAGGCAGTGCGTTATTACTGCCATCCCTGGCTGAGGTGCTGCATTAACAGCAATGCCCCCCCCCCCCCACTGTTCGAATGACCAATCTGAATTAGGGAAGTTTAGTCAATGCAAAGCAATTATTAATTTTCTTTTCTTTTTTTTGGTACTAGGGATTGAACCCAGGGGCTCTTAACCTCTGAGCTACATCCCCAGCCCTTTTTTCTTTTTTCTTTTGAGACAGGGTCTCACTAAGTTGCTGAAGCTGGTCTTGAACGTGCGATCCTCCTGCCTCAGCCTCCTGAGCCACTCAGGAGGAATTACAGGCATGTGCCACCACACCTAGCCAAAGTAATTACTAATTTTAATTGAAGATAATATTTATTGTCATTGTTCAGACTATGACTGACAGACCACTTACTGGATGTCAGGCACTGTGGCAACCTCTTTTCATTATCCTCACTTTAATTTTTAAAATAGAGATGAGGTAGTTTTCCTGATGTACAGGTGAGAAAATAAGTTCAGAAAAGTGAAATTACTTTTATAAAGACTGTAACAAATGTTTAGAGTCAAGATGAAAACCCAAGTCTGTCAGACTCCTGTGCCATGGTAAGTGTGTGACTGAAGTTGGTGGGCTGGGGATGATAGATAGGCTTGGGCCGACAGGCCACCTCCCCCATGGAAATTTCCATTAGGAGCAACCTGATTTCATTTTCTCCAGGCAGGAGCGAATCGGCTTAAAGTTTGCCCTATTCCCTGGGAAAAGAGCCAATAGCGTTAAAGGTCACTCTGGTACACCCCCCACCAGAAATCCCTATTTAAAGCTCCTGCCTGCCTGGAGATCAGACACAATGGCTGTCCCTGCGGAGAGGAAGCAGCCGCTGCAACAGCTCCAGACTCACCGTCTCCAGCCCGAGGGCAACTGCTCCTGCCGACAGCTCCAGCCTACAGCCTGACAGCAGCTGTCCCAGCCGACAGCTCCAGAGACCACAGCTGGCACAACCAGACACCAACCCCCTGTCCAGAGCTTGCACACTTCCCTCTCTCTGACTCCTCTTTCCCCGTACTTCTTCTACCTCCGACCAGCCGTAAAGGCTGGTGAATAAACCTCTTGGCTGCACGGTTGTCTCCGGTGTGATTTTTGCCCTTCAGGGGACACACAAAGGAGAGAAGAGTGGGAGAGTGCAGGAGAGCATTGCCCAGGGGCAGCCTAGACAGCAACCTGGACACTCAGAAAGGGCTAAGCCAGGAGTTTGGCCAAGGACTGGGGTAGGTGCCTATGGACCTCGTTGTTAGGCGTGTTCTCTCAAGGGCAAGAGAGAGACATCCGACCGTCAGGAACTGAAGACTTAACTACAAGCGACCTAAGCAGAAGTGGAGTGGATTATGTCACTGAACACAAAGAGCAGAGAGGAGTGAGGGCTTCCAGGTTAATTTGGCCATTCAACTCTGTCATCTATAAGTGATGCATTCTGCTGTCATGTATAACAACGTAGAATAAAAAAGAAAAATTAAAAAAACCATAAAAACAAAACAAAACAAAACAAAACAAAAAAAGGAAAGAAAAACCACACCCAGGATGGGGAATGTAATTGACCAAATGATCCTACTATATTGTGTGCATGTATGAATATGTAACAACTAATCCCACTGTTATGTATAATTATGATGCATCTTTAAAAAGAAAAAAAAAAGAGAGAAAAGAAAAAACACACCCAAAAAACAACTGGGCATTTCCCTTTTCTTCCCTTGTGCCCATGTCTACCTATTACAAAGAAAAGCCTCTCCAGAAGCCCAGAAAACATTTTGTTCCAGGTTCATTTGTTAGCACTGGGCGACGTGACCAGGCCCAAACACTCCATGGCAAGGGAGAAGGATTAACAGTTTTCCCTTGGTTTCTGTTCCAGAACTTTCCTAGGATACCCAAATCCAAGAATGCTGAAGTCCCTTAAATAAAGTGGCATAGTATTTACATATAATACATATATTTTAAATTATCTCTAGATTACTAATAATACCTAATAAAATGTAAATACTATATAAATAATTGTTATATTTTTTGTTTAGGGAATAATGGCAAAAAAAAAAAAAAAGGGTCTGTATATATTCAGTACAGATGTGATATTTTTCTGAGTGGTTTTGATTTGCAGTTGTTTGTATCCCCATGAATGTAGAACCTGAAGATATGGAGGGCCAACTCTACTATGGTTAGCTAGGACTAACCAGTATCCACCTGCTAGACAGGGTGAGGGTCCTTTTCCCTTACCACAAAGTGTGTTGGTAGGGATACCTAGACAAAAATCAGGCTCTCCTAACAAGGAAGAAGTACGTGTGCATGTGTGGAAATACATGTGCACAGGCAGTTGTGGGCTTTGGGGGAGACAGATGAGAAGGCTGCTTTCCATGTTTCCCCTGAAAGCAATAAGAAAGGACAACATTTTCATGGAATTCCACAAATAAAAAGTCATCTACGCTGAACTCCAAGCCAGAGGTCTTTTCTCCCTGGATATTTTCATTTTCTAATTTGTTGGTCCCTTTGGTCTGGAACCTGGCTCCTCTCTGCCTGCTCTGAATCAGGCCTGACTCTAAAATTCTCTCTCACCAGTCCCTAGAGGTGGTCCTAGGGCCCTCCTTCTCCAGACCTTTATTTCTTTGATCATGGAACACTCTACCTACATTTTTTTTTTTTTTTTTTTTTTAAAGAAACACCTGTTGAACCTATGGAACCCAGCTTAGGAAATGCTAATGTCAACAATTCATTCAGCAAAGAACGATTATTTAAGGGAAACACAAAACCACAAGAGATTGTTTTTGGGAAAAGCATTTCCTCCTAAATATTCCCGTATTTTTAGCTGCTCTCTGTCTTCCATTAGAACAGAAAAGCAAACCATTCCCTGATGCTTCCCAAGGCGCCACCTGTGACTGCCTCCCTGGCCAGAGCTGCTTACTCTCGTGGCAGCAGGGGTGGAAGGAGCGGCCCAAGACTCAGCTTGTATACTACCACCAAGCAGGGCTACTCTCGTCCTGAGACGAGCGAGCTTGGCAGGAGCCCAGGGCTACAGACATACATAAGTTGCAGGTTTTCAGAAACCTGCCAGCAGCCCTCTGGAACGGGAAGAGGATACTTAGAGCTGTCCTGCTAACTCTCAGCTGTGGCCTCATGTGGAGGCTGGGGTCTGAGGCTCCCCGACTGCCAAAGCGCCAGCCTTGGAGCTGACGCCAAGGGCACCAGGCTAGGAGGCTGCCCGAGACTCCAGACAGCGATGAGCAGGGAGCTCCTAAGATAACCCCTCCGTTTGCAGGAGCAGAAGGGGGTTATAAATGTCATTCGTTTTCTGGGAGATGTGATACAGACGCCTTTAGACTTCCAGGAGAACTGAAAACAAGCAAACAGAAAACCAAAGGGCTTAGGGTAATGGGGCAGGATCAGGGCCGCCGCTAATGTGGCTGGGGAGCTGTTCCCGTGCACCCGGCATTCTGGGGCCCACACTTGGCTGGGACCCAGAACGATGCTGATCGCATGTAGAAGGAGCTGGAATGTGTATTTTAAACTCTGCTGCCTTCAAACCAGGCGTCTGGGTTTCTCAAGTCAAAGAGCATTTAGATGTGAGTGAAAAAAGCCATTATGGATTTACACAAGGAATACGGCTAAACCACATCCTCCCGTGGAGATCATACTGAATGGTCAAGGCTCTGCCGATGGCCTGCTCGTGTGCAGCTGCGTTGATACCAATGCACCGGGGCTCATTCTTCAGAGTCCGTGGTGATGAGAGTCAAGCCTAGGGGTTCGAACTCCGAATTTTATCACTCTTTCAGGAAATATTCGTCAAGTACTATGTGCTCAAAGACACAAAAGGTGTCTCCTATTCTCCAAAAGCTTCCCATCGCCACAAACACTGGAGAAGTTACCCGACTTAAGTCACAGAACACGAGCACACGAGTTGTCACAAGGCTTTATCTGAGAAAGGAGGGCTTGTGGGGGTCAGGCTGCGTGTAGGTGGTGCTATTGCAGCAAGTAATCTCGGAAGGCTTCTGAGAGGAGGTGAGATTTGATCTGGGGGCTTGCAAGATGAAGGATCTGGATAGATGAAGGGGAAGAGAAAGGAAGGATGTAAGGGAAAGCACGAGGAATAGTCTTCTGGGAACAGTGTTGTTTCCTATGGGAGTTTTTTACCCACCCACATGCCCAGGTACTCATCTGCCTGGAAATCAATATTATTGTGGTCTTTTTTGTTGCTGCTGTAGAAGTTAGTTACTTTAATTTAATAGCTTTATCGAGATATGATAAAAACACAATAAATCACACATAAAATATATCTTTTGATGCGTTCTCATACACATATAAGACTCTGAAACCATCACCACAATCAACATAGTGGACAGACCCATCCTCTCTCAAAAGTCATCATCTTCTTTTCAAACAGGGAAGCCTGATAGGGTGCAGGGGGGGGGGGGGGCTTCCAGACACTCATTCCACTTGGATTCTGAAGATCAACTCCTTTCCCTTCTTAGACATAAGGGCCCCTCCCTTGTCCACCCCAGAACATGGATTTCACGTCTCAGTAATGGTCTGAGGTCCTCCTTCACTAGAATTGTGCTTCCTTCATTATTAAAGAGGATCCCAGCCGGGCGTGGTGGTGCATTCCTGTAATCCCAGCAACTTGGGAGGCTGAGGCAGGAGGATCGCGAGTTCAAAGCCAGCCTCAGCAAGGGCGAGGCACTTAGCAACTCAGTGAGACCCTGTCTCTAAAGGAAATACAAAAAAGGGCTGGGGATGTGGCCCAGTGGTCGAGTGCCCCTGAGTTCAATCCCTGGTACAAAAAAAAAAAAAAAAAAAAGACAATCCCCAGTGAGGTCATATTCACTTTATTCCCATTTCCCAGAAAGAGAACAAAGCCTTGGAGAAGTCAGTCACTTGCCAAAACAGTGAATAGACAGAAAAGCCCCTGCTGTCTCAGGTCAACCTGTCCCTGAGGCATAGACACAGGTGCGTATTCTCTGAGACCTTTATAACCCTCTTCCAGGGCAAAGATCCAGGCTGGCAGGCCCACAGGGAAAGAGAAGATAGAGGATCAGCTCCATCATCCCCGAATCCTGACCATGAGTAATCCAGTGAGCGCAGGTCGGCTCATTCAGCTTTTCAAAATGTAGCCCAAAATGTGCCCAAAAAACAGTGTGCAGGGTTCCCTTCCCTCCACATCCTTGCCAACACTCGTTATCTTTTGTCTTTCTGACAATATTTGTTCCAACAGGGGTGAGGCATTATATTGTCGTGGTTTCTATGGGCCATTCCCTGATCATTAACCTGTGTTCCCACATTCACTGTCCCAATATTCGCAAAAGCCAAAATGTGGAAACAACCTCAATGTTGACAAATGCATGGATAAATGAATGGATGAATGGATAAAACAAAAATAACACACACGCTCTAGAATACTATTCAGTCTTAAAGGCTTGCTATTTGTGACAACATGACAAACATGGAGGACATTATGTTAAGTGAATTAAGCCAGATGCGGAAAAAACAGATTCTGTGCGATCTCTTGCACATGTGGAATCTGAAATGGTCAAACTCATAGAAGAAGAGAGTGGAATGGTGGTTAGCAGGAGCTGGAGATGGTCCATTGCATCTTAGTAAAGTTGAGGGGGAAAAGTGAGACGGTGACTTCTGCTCTCTGTAATGGAGCTTTGGGGGTCCTGTGTGGGAGCAGTGTGAAGGTCCCTTTGTCCGTCACTACTCTGCAATCCCAGCCAGACCCGGAGCCTTCCCGCCTGGTGGAGGAAACTCGTCCCAGTCTTAAGACAAAAGAAGGCATCTCTCAGCCTCAAACTCTCCCCGTGACCTGCACCACCCTGGGGAACAGGGACTCTGCTCAATACTGCTGTATAAATGTCCTGTCAACCTGTTTATATTCACAGTGCACTTTCTTGGCTTCCCAAGCTCTGCTAATTGCCCCTAGCTCAGGAACCTTTGAAGGGATAAAAGCCAGATTGCAGAAACACAGCCATGTTTATCACAAATGCCTTTCCAGGGGATTCTTGTCACAGAAAGGGGCGGGTCCTTTCCTTCAGATACCAACCCTTTGCGGCCTTGAGCCTGGGACTGCCTCTCGCTCCCTTCAAATGGGGGTGGGGGGCTTCTGCTTCACAGGGGATGGTTGACTTCTACTCCTGGCCTCTGATGGGAAAACTTTTATGAAGTTGCAGCTCATGATGTGAAATGTTATATTGCATGGTTTTGCTTTGGTTTGTTTTTCATTGTGTTTCTGCACCACAATGCCCTGTCCTTCAAGCCCTCCCAGAGTGCCCACCCCATCCTCAGAACAGGAATCTCTCTCCCAAACCATCTCAGCAGTGTTTGCTCCTGTGCTGTGATGTTTCTGTTCAGGTGTGGCACATGAAAACACTGGAGGAGGGTGTTCCAGGGTTTGTATTTGCAAAGCTCTGCGTAAGAATAAGCTTCTGTCAGGGATAACACCACATGTGCAAGAATAGCTAGAACACAAGAGAAAACATGCAGAGTTCTTCAGAGAGACTCAATGAAATAAGGTGCTTAAATGAGGGAGAGAAGGCATCCGACTAGAGAATGCCAGGGGATGGGTGTGAATTCAGCATGTCCTGGACATTACGTTATTTCATCTTGACAGTGAACCCACCAGGTAAGGAGACTGAGCCTGCGGTGGAGAGCTCCCACCTGACCACCAGGGAGCCTCATAAGCAGTGGAGGAGAGATCTGAATTCTGGAAACGTGGCTTTTAATGGCAGAGCTATACTGCAGATGTGGCGTTGGTTCTGACACTTGGAAGATGAATGGGATTGACTGGTAGGGTTAAGAGAGAGCATTCTCAGTTTGAAGAACAGCCGGAAAATGGAAAAATAAATGTAATAAGAAAATCATGGAAAATATCCCTAGGGAAATCCACCCATTCATCCATTCATTTGTCCAGCAAATACCTGCTGAACATCTGCTAGGTGCCCGGCACTGTTAGGCTCTGAAGATCCATTGGTGAGCAAAGCCTCCTGCCTTCACAGAGCTTGAATTCTACCATGGGCTGCAATTAGGGTTCAGATATGATTTGTTCTCCAAAAGCTCCTGTGTTGATTCAGGAATGCCTAGAGGTGAAATGATTGGATTGTGAGAACTATAACCTAATAACCAGTCCATCCTGGTTTGAACGGACTGATTGGGTGGTAACTGTAGGCAAGTGGGGTATGGTTGGAGGAGCTAGGTTACCAAGCATGGGTTCTGGAAGGGTTCATCTTCCCAGTTGCCCCTCCAGCTCTCTCTCTCTATATATATCTCCTTCCTGACCACCATAAGCAGAGCAGTGCTCCTCCGCCATGCCCTTCTGCCATGCTGTTTTGCCTCACCTTGGACCCAGAGCAATGGTGTTGACTTACCATGGACTGAACTTCTGAAACTGTGAGACAAAGTAAGCTTTTCCTTTTCTAAGTTGATCTTGTTGGGTTTTTGGTCACAGCCACATAAAGCTAGTATAGGTTGACTCTAAAAGTGAACTATAGCATGTTAGAAGTTATACAAAAGAAAATCGCAACCCAGACAGGAAGGATTGGGGATCTGAGGTAGCATGGGGGCAAGTAGCGATATGAAAAAAGGTGGTGGTTAGTGGACCCATCACTCAACCATTCTTTCCCTTGTAGCTTTTGTTTGTCCTCTTCTCCTCCATCTGTCTATCCATCCATCACACCAATCTCAGAAACTATGAAATTCTTGAGTTGGCGTCTTAGGACAAATTTGTCCTGCGGTATTGACAATCCCAAGCTGCTGAGAACACTCCTTGAACTAGCCTGGGAGGCCCTGCACCCCAGAAGGTTTTGATCTGGGGCACGGTTGAGCATGGTGGCTGATGTTTCCTGCACCCCACACCAGGCCAGGCCTGCTGTCTTCCTGTTTACCATGTCCCACTTCGGGCCCTTCCACACTAGAGGGTCAACTGTTAGGACAAGGTTGAGGACAGACTCTTCCTGGGCTCGGGCAGCCAATAGCTTTGCTGCAAAACCACCCGCTGGTTTGGAAGAGGCATTGCAGGAATGCAGAGTGTGACTCGGGAAGGGGAGTGCAGAATTCCACCAAAGAAATACAACCCATCCCCAGCACCCTGGCCTGGATTCCAGAGTAAACAATCCAGAGAGTAGCACACAGAGGGAATGTGTGGGGAGAGTCGCTCGCCCAGAGCCCAGACTGCCTCTTCAGGCGCCATCAGGGAACTCAGCAAGAGCAAAGTTGCTCCAGGGAAGGGACTGGGGACTGCTCAGAGATTGGGGGGCTCTTTCTAACATCATACAAGGACACACAGTCTAGATTAGCAGCATGTGAGTGCACAGGGGGCTAAAGCAAGCAAGGATGACTCCTTTGATTCTTTGTCACCTGTTTGCACCAAGACATCTCCTTCTGTTGACCTCCAACAAAGCAATGACCCAGCTCACAGACATACAGACATCTATCAATGCAATGCCCTTCCCTGCACCATTCTTTCTTAGGTGAGCTGAGATGACCCCATCACAGGTGCTTTCAGGCAAGAATTTATTATTTTTCCTGATAGAGGTGTGGGAGAGCGTACCAGGATGCCGTGAGCAGCACCCAATGGGGTTGGGTGTGGAACACAACAAAGCAAAGGACTTTCTTAGTCAGAGACTGTTTAATTTCAAGCTGGTTGAGTCTTTATAAAGGTGTGGGGAGGAGTGCAAAGGACCGTTCTGGAATGGAGTGGAGAAATCTCACACATCTGGGGATGGGGGCTAAAGCTAACTCCTGCAGGGCCCAGAACAGGAAGCCATTCCAAAGCCTTCTCTCTGCAAGGTAGTTACCTCTTCCTTCTCTCTGCAAATGGGTTTCCTCACTTGCTTTCCCACATGAAGATCCTAGCTTCACCTGGAGTCCAGTTCGCAAGGGACACTAACAGGGGGTTCTGGATCCCAACTCCAAATGCCCATGGGAAAGATTTGGCCTACCTTGGATTGTCTGTTTACCCTTTCTTCAATTAGTGAGTTATAAAAATGGCCATGGAAGTCTCCAAAAAGGGGAGGTGAGGTAGAGGTGGAAGATGAAAGGGATACAGCTGGGCAGATCTTCCTGAAAACACCTGCTCTCAGGTCCTCATGAGTTATGTTCCTTAGAAGAGTCAAATCCAGCACTATTGACTGGAACATGTTGGCTGCTCAGATGCAGACTCTGTCTTTAAAGAAGACTTTCACATAATGCGGTAGCATCAGCAGACCAGCTTCAAGAAGCCACTCCTTGGCGGCAGGGTGTACCGTAGACAGCTCTTCAGTGGCTCCCAGGATCCTCTCCTGCTGGCACTCATGGCCTTGCATCGTGACCTTGCCCGTGGGTAAGACCAATAACTCTCTTCTAACAAATAGTACAAGTGTAAGCGATGGGATGTCTCTTCTGAGATTAGGCTACCCAAAGACTGGCTTCCATCCTCCTGTCTCCTTCTTGCCCTGTCCTGTTCCCACTCATTCTCTTGATCCTTCAGTGGAAAGCCACTTGCCATGGAATCACCCGCCCTGGGGAGAGGCTCACTTAGCAAAGAACTGAAGGCCCTGGTCAACAGCCATCTGGGACCACCAACAGCCATGTGAATGAGCTTGGAAATAGATCCTCCCTCAACCGAATGCTGAGATGCAGGAGTCGGGGCCAATCCCTCGATGGTATTCTCAAGAGGGACTTGGATTCAGAGGACTGGCAAAACCACCTGGTACCTGACCAAGAGAAAGTGTGAGATCATAGATATTGAAGCCACCACAGTTTGGGAGGACTTACTACAGAGAAATAGAATACTAATGCCGGGCATGTACCAGGCTTCTTCATCTTGTTTCTCTACCATCTTTGGGTGTCACTTTCCTCCACATGGTCCAAGATGACTCACCACCATGCACACATCCCAGCCAGCAGAAAGAGGGGAAATGAACGGGAGGACACAACTCTTATTAATTTTCAGGAAAGACTTGGAAGTTGCACGTGTTGCTTCTCTTCACAGTCCCCTGGCCAAAACTCAGCTGGCCAAAATCAAAATCCCTCAAAATCAGGGATTCGATTACAATAGGAAAACAGAAGAATGGATACTGGGAGATAATGAGCAGTTTCTGCCACAAACACCAATGTCCCCAGTGTTTGTTTACTTTGCATATGTGATGTGGGTACAGCTATGTTTCTGTCGTCTCTCAAGGCTGGGTGGCCCGCAGCATTGTGAAGATCCAAAAAGTAAAGTCGTGGAGAACACCTGCATGGACAGAGAACTGAGGCTGCAGTGCAGGTGACAAATGCATGCTTGCCAGATGAACGGATGAACCAGACACCGAGGCCCTGCCTGTTGGTTCCTTAGGTCACACAACTGTTTAGTCGCAGAGCCACTATCACCCCCAGCCTCTGCCTCCCAGCTTAGACCCCTCTCTGTAGGGCAACTTTAGGGCATTTGTTTTGGGTAGGACTATACGTGCAGTATGAGAATGAGGAGAGGGTGACACACAGCAAAGCCCTCGTGACAACCACTTGCAGTCCTGGCATTACTTTTCCTATGGTTTGGTTCCAAGCGCCTAGTGAATGCTGTGCCAGCTCTGTATACCCCCACGAGCTCAGCAGGGCCACATCACCTGTGGGGGTTCAAAACATCTTAATTCAGTTGACACTAGGTGAAAAAACAAGACTTTGCCTCTGGCATAATTTCCTGCCAATAAATACATAAGCAATGATCCTACTTGTGAATTTGGTTTTCTTACAGATGGGTTAGGATTTTCTTCTTAAAGGTTTTACACTAACAAGGCCTTTTTCCTGGAAAATTAGGGTAAACTAGAGCATTGGCACCCAGGAAGCACTCAATGAACGTTTGTCCAATGAAATGATCATTTCCTTCAGCAATTACTGAGGCACAGAGAAGACTTCTGTCAACCCCACCCTGTCACTCTCCATATTCAATCTCTCGTTTTTCACTTAGGAACATAATCCCTGTGTCCCAGCGGGGCATGTGGGTGTCTAGTGAGAGACCATATTTCCCAGCCTTGTTTGCAGCTGGATGCAGACTTGTGGCAGCATTGGGGCTAAGGCAGTATGACGCGTACAACATCTGGGTCATCTTCTAGCCGCCGGGCAATGGTGTCAGTGGCATTCAGAGCTGCATTCTTGAACTCAAAAGTGAAGCCACGTGCTGAGGAGCATGAGCAGCCCAAACTTGGATGCCTGGGAGAGCCATGGATTGGAGCCAACTCCCGGCACAAGACCACCTGCTTCACTCTGAACTTTTACATAAGAGAGAAGAAAACTTCCACTTTATTTAACACTCTGTATTTGGGGTCTCCGAGTGTTAACTTAGCTGATACATGAGGCTTAGTATTATTACAAAGTTTGAGACCATGTTTAAGAAGTATTTTTTCCTTTTTTTCTAGGACTGTATGTGCAACCTAAATATTTTTGGTGCTTAAACTAAAATATATAGCATATTTTTAGAGCTGACTACCAAAAATCCTCCAAAGAACGCCCCAAGTTGAGTGAAGGACAATCCATAATCCAGTATGAATATGTTAATCGATAGAAAATGACATTGAAGCCGGGCGCGGTGGCGCACGCCTGTAATCCCAGCACTTTGGGAGGCTGAGGCAGGAGGATCGCGAGTTCAAAGCCAGCCTCAGCCATGGTGAGGCACTTAGCAACTCAGTGAGACCCTGTCTCTAATAAAATACAAAAAAGGGCTGGGGGTGTGGCCCAGTGGACGAGTGCCCCTGAGTTCAATCCCCGGCACCACAAAAAAAAAAAAAAAAAAAAAAAAAAGAAAATGACATTGATTCAGCTTCATCAAATATGTCTTTCTACTTTCTTGAATTAGAGAACTATTATGGTTCGGATATGAGGTGTCCCCCAAAAGCTCCTGTATTAATGTAGGAATATTTGGAGGTGAAATGATTGGATCATGAGAGCTGTAACCTAATCAGTCCATCCTAGTTTGAATGCACTGACTGGGTGGTAACTGTAGGCAGGAGGGTCATGTCTGGAGGAGGTGGGTCACTGGGTGCATGCCCTAGAAAGGTGCAGCCTCCCTGTGGCTCCATTGCCTCTCTCTCTGCTTCCTGGCCACCTTGAGGTGAGTGTTGCTCCTTTTCCATGCTCTTCTGCCATGATGTTCTCCCCACCTTGGGCCCAGAACAAGTCAACTGACCTTGACCAAATGTCTGGAACCATGAGCCAAAATAAAGTTTTCCTCCTCTGAGTTGTTTTCATCAGGTATTTTGGTCACAATGACAAAAAGCTAACATATGATTCTATTAGAAACAGGCCCTAGTAGAAAATAAGATGTCTGTGACTACACAAAATATCTATTCTATGAAGGATGGAGTCTTTTAAGAGAGGGCAACTGGATCATATTTTATGAGTAAGGAGGGTGATTCCCTACTCATAAATTAGCTCAGGTGATGGAAATGCTTACTACTTGAAAATGCCACCTATATGTCCTAATGGTTCCAGGGACAATGTGAAATTGTCCCATGAAATGTCCACTAGAAGAAATGGAATACTTGGTGACCTGCTACAAAATAGCACTGGGCCCTGTTTTGACCACACTGAGTTTTCTGCCTGAACACTTATTCACAAACACCATCCCCCCATCTTCTGTGTTCTTGTCACATATCAACTTTTTGATGTCATTTGGCCATGATCTCTCCACAAAAGACCCAAGGAATGACCTTGGCATTGGCTTCAACCTGGATGGACCTTACACTCCTACAACTATTGTAACACCTCCCCATCTTTGAACCACCTAGCACCAACCTGTCTTGTTGGACTTCCTTGTACTTCTGAAATATATGGAAAGAGAGTTTTTGTGTGTGTGTGTGTGTGTGTGTTGTACATGTTTATGTATGATTGAGTGAAATGAACATCAAAAATTCTAACCAGAAAGCAGCTTTTTCCTTTCCCATTCTTTCCCACCAAAAACTCTGAGGACTTCAATTCTTCTTCAGTGCCTGTTGCGTATAATCTCAGACAGACTCTGTGGATACTTGGTCATTTCCAGATATTACAAGTCCAGTCCTGTTTGATATTAAAACCCTAAAAATATCCAATGAGAACGTTTTCTCCCCATCAGCTCTGACCTCCCTCCGTGGGAAGGAAGTGGTCACTCCTTCTCCTTCCTCACTGCCTCCACTACTGTGAGGTGCTGTTTTGTCCTCAGGGTCAGGATTGGGTGTTGGTAGTGGGGAGTTTGGAGGAATAAGAGAAAATGGGCAGAGTTGTAGCAATTTAGCATTAGGGTCCTCTCTGTTTTTCTGTGCCCCAAAGTTTGCTTGGCCCCTGGGCTCCTTGGAACCCTCAGCGCTAAAGATTTCTTATCTGATGGTCCATTGAGGAGGGTCCTCAGTCTCTGACTTCTGGGTGGTTCTCACTTGGGGTCACCTCACCCTTTCAGGAGGCCCTCTCATGTAAGATCCCCCAGGATATGACCCACCACCGTCTCCCTTCCTCAGGGCCCACACTTGGACCCAAACCATGTGTGAGTCATTTCCCTCTGTGTCCAACACTGTGCAGGCACTCACCTGTCCCAGCAAACGCCGGTTCAGACACATGTGCCTTTAGACACTTCAGGAGGGAACACCAGCCTCCCGAGTCCCAGGGAACGGGGGCTCACCTTTCCAGAAGGTCACTTCAAGCACACAGAGGTGTCCTCATCAGCTCTTTCACTTCATGCCAAGCAGCAGCAAGACCTGGAAGAGATGTTCTCCCCCCAGGTCCTGCTGAGGGGCTGGTTCTTTGGTTCCCTGGTTGTGTCTGCCCCGGCTCCTCTCTGTAGGTGTCCCATAAACCAGCCTTGCCCACAAGGGCCACTGCCTACAGCCCTTCTTTCTGGGGGTGGGTATTCCATTAGATGTTGGCAGCAGCCTTGTTCTCAGCAGCAAGGAGCCATGGAAAGTGGTGGGTGTGTGTACAGAGAGGCCTCCCAGCTACCCGTGGGCCCAGGCCAGCACAACCACCAGCAAAAAAACTGTGCCAGGCCCTAGGAGTCCTGTGGGTAAGAGCCAGGCTCCCACAGAATGGCAAGCCCAGCCTTGGGGTGGTCCAAACAGACCCCCGTGAGGAGGCCCCACAAAGCTCCTGGAACTTCCTCTGATTTATGATGCATAAGACTCAGTAAAATGAACACACGCTCAATAGATGCTTGTTGATTTAGCCACCATTTACTGGTTGAATAAACTTGGTCAGGTTTTGTTTCGCTTTTCCTAAGAGCCTTGGCCATTTCGTCTTCTGGCGATGACACCGTCTCTGGATTGTGGCTAAGGGCCAAACCAGGTGAACTCTTGTGGCTCCTTTCAGATCCTCGTTTCTGTTGTTGGTTGAAGCAGAAGTATTCGACACACTTCTCTATGTGCCAAACTTCATTTCAGGTTGCATTTGAGAGGAGGTGGAACTCTGGGTAAGAGCCCTGGCCCCAGAGCCAGACTGCCCAAGTAGGAATTCTGGTGCCATCAGTTACCCACAGTATAACTGGGAACAGACAAACTTTGCAGTAACCGTATGTGATCCCATTTCCTTCGCTGTTCAGTTAGGATAATGGCCTGTAATGTGTTCAGAAGAGCCCAGGCACACAGTAAGTTGTTAATAAACGGGAGCTGCCATTATAAAGAAGGAGATGGCTCCATATTTCAGTTAGATCCTATTTTGAACTGTGTCATACCAAATTGTGGTTCTGTATCTGGGTTGTTTTGGACATAGTTGCTGAAGTGCGACAGGGTACAGTATTGTTACTCTGAACATCCTCCGTCCCAACAGTGTCTCATTAAGGCACAGCAGAGTTATTTTAGGGATCCACAATGAGAGGGATGAAGCAATCTGGTTTGGGGGAAACTCAGGTCTTTCTCCTCTAGTATACCTCATTAGTGGATTTGCTGGAGCTGAGGCATAAGACTTGATCCTTGGCAACCTGTGATGCTGGATTCTTAAACCTAGGACGCAGCCTGACTCCACCCTTCTTTATGTCTCTCTTGAAATTGCCATGTTTTTAACTGTTATGCAGGGAATTTCCCTCTCTAGATCCTTTGCAACTAGTTTCTCTTTTGCTTAAAAAAAAAAAAAAAAAAAGTCCCTGTTTTTGAAAATTCACTGGTGTTGTCTTTTCCCTTCATGTTTCAGAAAGTGGAAGAACTAAGAAGAGTTCCTCTCTTATATTCTATCATGCTGTGGATAAAATAAACATGACTACCTTGTGATTGAGTCCTGTTTAAATAAGCAGTTGGCTTACAGCTAGCAGATTCTGTGCCATTAAGCTTAATTTGAGTTTTATTTTTTTCCAGTTCTCAAAAATGACAAGTAGTCAATGTAGGCTTAGCAAATTTTTCTACTCCACAGCCTATAGAAAAACATCTGGGAAAAGTTCCTTGATATTGGTCTTAATAATTTTTTGGCTGTCAGCAAAAGCTCAGACAACAAAAGCAAATGTAAACAAGTTGGATCACATCAAAATAAAAGCTTCTACATAACAAAGGAATCATTAAACCAAAAGAAAAGCAGACTATAGACTAGGAGAAATATTTGCAAACCTAATATCTGATAAAAGGTTAGTATTTAAAACATATAAGGAGCTCACACAAGTTAATAGTAAAAAAAAAAAAAAAAAGATCCAGTTAAAAATGGATAAAGAACTAAAATAGGTTTCCCCAAAGAGGACATAAAAATGGCCAGCAGACATATGAAAATGCACTCAACCTCACTTATCAGAAAGTACAAATTAAAAACACAGTGAGACGTCACCTCACACCTGTTAGGATGGCTTTTATCAAAAACACATGAGATAGTCTGGGACTGTAGCTCAGTGATGGAACTCTTGCCTAGCATTCAAAAAGCCCTGGGTTCAATCCCCAGCACTGAGGAAAAAAAAAAAAAAAAAAAAAAGAACCAGAGATAGTGTTGGTAAATGTGTGGGAAAAAGTGTATAGTTGGTAAGGATATAAATTGGCATAGTTATAGCAGAAAATAATATAGAAGCTCTTTAAAAAATTAAAAGTAAGTAGAGATATATTGTATGAACATAGCAATCACTTTTCTGGGAATATTCCCAAAGTAAATAAAATCTGTACCTCATAGAGTCATCTGCACCCCATCCATGTTCATTGCAATGTTATTTACAATAGCCAAGATATGGAATCAACCTAAGGGTCCATTGATGAGTGAGAGGATCAAGAAATTGTGGCATATGTAAACAATGGAATACTATTCACCTTTAAAAAAAGAGGGAGATCTGCCCTTTGTGATATGGAAAACCTGGAGGATATTCATGCTAAGTGAAAAAAAGCTAGATTCAGAAAGAAAAACACTCTATGTCCTTACACGTGAAATCTAAAGTAAACAGAAGTTGAATGCAAAAAAACCAAACCAAACAAAACAGTATAGAAAGGTGGTTACCAGGGACTCGGGGAGGAGAAGAAGAGATGAAGGTCAAGTGTAAACAGTTGCAGTTCTGTAGGATAAGTCTCTAGAAGTCTAATGTACAGTGTGAATACTGCTATAAGTTGTCTGGAATATCCCCCAAGTTTCATGTGTTAAGGACTTGTTCACGGGCCCATGGCACTGCTGAGAGATGGTGGAATTTTTAGAAAGTGGGGTCTACTTGGAAATCTTCTAGGCATGTAAAGGGATGCCCTTGAAGGAAATATTGGGACCCGAATGCTTCTCTCTGTTTCCTGGTTCCCATGAGGCAATTAGCTTTGCTGCATCATGCGCTCCCTGCCATAAGGTTCAGACCACCACAGACCCCCAAACAAAGGCACCAACTGACCATGGGCTGAAACCTTCACAATCAAACTGTGAGCTGAAATAAACATTTTTTTTTCTAAATCAACTCTGTCAGATATTTTTGTTACAGTGATGGAAAGCTGACCAACATAAGGATTATAGTTAGTACTATTGAATTGCATATCAGAAATTTGTTAAAGAGAGATTTTAGGTTCTTTTACCACACACACACACACACACACACACACATACACACACACACAAGATAACCATATGAGATGATGCCTATGTTAATTTGCTTGGAATAGTAAACATTTTACTATGTATATCAAAGCATCATATTGTATGTTAAATATATACAAAACAAAAAATAAAGCCTAGGGGAAAAGCCCTAGATTTCTAACATTAGAGTAATGTTTGATTACGTTAAGGCATCTCCACAAATGTAATGCTATACAGCTATATAAAAGGATAAAAATATGCATAATAAGCTGATAACAACAATAGCAACAAATAAGAATGGTGGCAGAGACCTGCATCTACTACCTGATTAGGGGTTAAGAGCTCATACTTTGGAGCCAGACTTCTGGTGTTTAGAGCCTGGTTTTGCCATCATTTGTGAGGTTTGGCTAATAACTCAACCCCAAGCCTATTTCCCAAGTGGCCAAGCAGGGATAGGAATGGATGCTCATGCATGTAAAGAAGTCTAGTGTACTGTATGAATACTGTGCATTATTAGCACAGTACCTGGCAAATGGAAATGCAGACCTAGTGCTGTGTGTTGTTATTCTAGTCCTTAAAAAAGCATGATGTTGAAAACTAGTGATATGATAGTAGGTGGTTATGGACTATTTGGGTTCCTCCTAATTCATATATTGAAGCTCTAACACTCAGTGTGACTCTATTTGGAGACGGGTTTGTTAAGGAGGGGATTCACACAACATGGGCCACAAGTATGGGGCCTTAATCCAACATGATTGGGGTCCACAACAGAAGAGGAAGGCACATCGGGGTGCTGGCATCCAGGAAGGCCCCATGAGGACAGAGTAAGAAGGCAGCTATCTGCAAGCCGAGGAGAGGGGCCTCCCTAGAAATCAACCATGGTAGTACCTTGAGCCTCAGAACCAAGAATAAGACAAATTCTGTTGTGTAAGCCACCAGTCTACTCCATTCCCTTGTGACATCCCTAGCAAACTAACACTCAGGCAATGAGGGTCTATTTTTAACGAGGGGTGCATCAGAATCACCAAGAGCGATTGTCAAAACAGATTATTGATTTTAGTCCTCAGGGTTTTTGCTTTGTAGATTTGAGTGACATCTAGAATCTGTATTTCATTTTTAAAAAATTGATACACATAATTGTACATATTTATAGAAATACAATGTGATGTTTTGAGACATGTGTACATTGTGTGATAATCAGATGAGAGTAATTAGCATATTCGTCCCCTGAAACATTTATCATTTCTTTGTGGTGAGAACATGCAAAAATCACTCTTTGAGCTATTTTGAAACATTTGATATTTTATTGTCAACTGCAGTCACCCGAAGAATGAAATCCTGTTATTTGCAGCATGGATGAACCTGGAGGACATTATGTCAAGTGAAATAAGCCAGAACTCACACATGGGATCCAAAAAGTTGATCTCATTGAACTTGAGCATACAGTCGTGGTTCCTGGAGGCTGAACAGAGCAGAAGAGAGGTTGGTCACTGGTATAATGCTGCAGTTAGGAGCAAGTTCTAGCATCTGTATTTCTAAGAGTTTGCTGCTCACTGATACTGCTGGTCTGGGGACTGCACTTTGAGAACCACTGATTTAGACCATGTCCACTGTTAACCAAATCATCCCCTTTCTGATCTCCTTCAAGGGAAACAAGGAGTGCACAAACTAGGCTCTTTTCTCCATGACTGTAAGCACTGTCTTAAGTTTTTTTTTTTTTTTTTTTTAAGACAACAAAGAATAGACCTCCCTTCAGAGCTTTTGAGTCAACAGCTTTTCTATAGGAAAAGAAGGGCCAGCTCAACTTTGGGGGAGGGGCGACGGAGCCTCCACTCTAGCCTCCTCCCATTGACAGCCACATGTTCCCCAGCAGAGAGCTTGCCCCAGCTCTGCCAGGACTTCAAAGGAAAGCCTGCTGGCCAAATGTCTGTGCATGATGAGTAGCCTCCGAGAGTATATGTCCCAGAGCCCCTGCAGTTCCTGAGGCTCTAAGGCAACTCTCTTACCTAAATGGAGCCTGCACGAGTGTTTCCGTGCGGTGCTGAGCCCTGGGCAGGACTCCTGGCCTCAGTGGAGAGCTGCTGTGATTCTCTTACGCAACTTTTAAATACAGCTGTGATCGCTCAAACCCACAGCCACGTCTGGACTGCATTTTAAGCACCTTGGGGGGCTCACAGAAATGTTTTCTAAATGATTGCAAGCAAAAGCCCAGCGAGCGGGGTGCTGGGATTGCAGACCGGTTCCCAGTCACTGCAGCACCCGCCCTTGTCACTGGGCATCTGGAGTTGTCTGGCAGGAGGTAACCCCGATTTCTTCCTGGGGTTGGCCCTTGCTGGCTTAACCACTGCCTGAGGGGAGGTCTGGAAGTGGTTGGCACGCTGGATGCTTGCTGAAGGAACAATGAGGGCCTTCTGTGCCCAGGAGTGGACTCTGCTGGTGGTTCCTCCAACACATGCGTAGGCATTGGCTGAGTTGCCCTTCTGTGGGCAGCAGGGCAGCTTCCTGGGCATGAGGCCTGACATCACAATGGGCCTCATCCTCAGAGGAGGCCACATTTGCTTAATGGCCTATGGTTCTGTCTTCTAAGTCCGAATAATTTTTTTTTTTTTTTTTTTTGGTACCAGGATTGAACTCAGGGGCACTCGACGATTGGGCCACATCCCCAGCCGCCCCCTCCACTTTTTAAATTTTATTTTATTTAGAGGCAGGGTCTCACTAAGTTGCTAAGTGCCTTGCCATTGCTGAGGCTGGCTTTGAACTCGCGATCTTCCTGCCTCAGCCTCCCAAAATGCTGGTATTACAGGCGTGCGCCACCGCGCCCAGCCTAAGTCTGAATAATTTTTTAATTGCTCCTGATATTTCATTGTGTATCTAGCCCTGTAAATTGTATAGCTGATCCTGGGGTGCAGTCTCAGCCAGGACATAAGAATAGGGGCACTGGGGAGGAAAGAGCATTTGATTGTACCTCGTACATCAAGGGAGCTTTTGACTCTGCTATCCTGAGCCCCTCAGGAACTGGGAGTGAGGAGAGACTGCAGGATCACCCAGGGCAAGGCCATCCTCCTGACTTCTGGCTCCTTGGGAACCTCTGTGCTGAAGTCTTGCTGGATGTAAAGATTAGGATGGCAGGTAGGCTCAGGGAGAATGTTTTCCCTATAAGTATCTCATTCCCCAACTAGCAACCCCCAAGAGAAATCTGAAATCTGAGTCAGTATTGAGATGATATTTCAAACAAGAGCCACATATAGCCCTGCAATGTAGTGGCCGTGTTTCTAGAGCTCTGGCCCTCCTCATACCCCTTGCACTCCCCATGCTGCACTTGGCCTACAGTAGGTGCCCCCAGTCGCTGTTGACAGCCATGGTGCCAACCGTAAACGCAGGTCTCTGCCAGGCCCAGCAGCACACACCTGTAATCCCAGTGGCTCTGGAGGCTGAGGCAGGAGGATCCCAAGTTCAAAACCAGCCTCAGAAATTTAGTGAGGCCCTAAGCAACTCAGAGAGACCCTGTCTCTAAATAAAATATTAAAAGGGGCTGGGGAAGTGGCTCAGTGGTCATGTACACCTGGGTTTAATCCCTGGTACCCAAACAAACAAACAAAAAATAAACTAGTACACACAGGTCTCATCCTCATCTCCTCTGGACAGAGGTAGCCCCATATCACCTGAAAATACCCCTTCTAGTGAAGTTGCAACTGCTTATCCTCCAAATTGCTTTTTTCAGTACAGGTAGGGGATCAGCCCCAACCCAACCCAACCAACCCCCCAAAGACATTTCCAACCCGTAATTATATTGGCTAGTGGCTATTACTACAACAATGCTAAGCAACTAATCACCCCCAAATTCAGCGACTTAAAATGGCAATTGCTTTTTCTTATGAATCTGCCAGCAATCTGGGGGTCAACTGAAGTAGGTGTGGCTTGTGGGGAAGGCTTTGCTTCAACTTGTGGGTCCCGCTGAACTCATCTGGGGAGATCTGCTTCCAGTGTGTGCACTTTGTGCCCAGAATGCAATGCAGCAACTCATTTCAGGGCAAGCTTCTCTCAGGGCTCTGTGAGAGGACAAGTGAACATACTGAAGGTCTCTTAAGTCTTCTCTGAGATCAGGTACCTCTGTCCAGACTCCACTGGCCATGGCAAGTCACATGACCAAACTCAAAGTCAAGAGGCAAAGATATACTCTGCCAATAGGTGGTCAAGGCAAGAATGTGTTTTTTTTTTTTTTTTTTTTTTTTTTTGGTACTGGGGATTGAACTCAGGGGCACTCGACCACTGGGCCACAGCCCCAGCCCTTTTTTGTATTTTATTAGGGACAGGGTCTCACTGATTTGCTAAATGCCTCGCCATTGCCGAGGCTGGCTTTGAACTCGTGATCCTCCTGCCCCAGCCTCCCAAAGTGCTGGGATTACAGGCGTGCGCCACCACACCCAGCTTTAAGAATGTGATTCTTGAGGTGAAGAGTTGAGGGCCAATAATTCAATCTATACCAGCCTTATTTTCCTAAGTACCCTATGCATATTTTAGTCATAATGTGGAGCCATTGCCTTCTGTGCATTTAACACCTGCTAAGTGATAAGCAAGTTCCAAATGGAATTGAGTGGAAGCATGTATATGATACCCCCAAATTCTCAGATTTTATCATGGAAACCAGTTCATAAAGAATCTAGGAAATATGCAGATATCTTGCATATAAAAATGTACATAGCCCATACCCAGATAGCATGACGAGGGGGTTCAGGGATCTGAATTTTCACATGCAGCTCAGAAGAAAGATGGCTCATGTTTGGGGATAAATTGTCCTAGTCCTTAACTCTGGCATTAGGTTAATTCTTTCTGGATGCTAGCAAGTTTGGGCAGATCTGGCTAAATTTTCAGTGATGGGTATTTTGTAAGCTCACAAATGAATGAGTTTGCTGACTTCTCCATCTTCTCCCTGCCTGAAGTGAGGTCTTGGCCAGGTCACTGACTACAAGATTTGCAGGTGGCTTCTGGTCTCTAAGCAATATCTCAATGCACATACCATAGTGTCATCTTTAGATTCTGAAAATTAGTCTTTCATGATCTGAATTTGATTGACTTTGATCTTCTTTCCCCATCCATTAGTCTAACTCCTTTTTCTGCTACTTCACTCAGATTATTTCTGCCCCCAATAACCACATCTTCTTCTTTTTTAATTGATGAGTAAATCACAGCTGACAAGGAACATTACATGATGTCTCTGGTTCTGGGTAAGACACATAAAGTCACAACGACTATTGAGAAGAGGCATGTCTTCTGGTCTAGGTCAAGCTTCTGTCTGCGGTGCACTAAGCTGGTTGATGAAGACCCAGAGCTGTGGCTGCTCATCATGTCTACTCTAGCAGCTAAAGGTGCCTGAGCAAGGCCAATCAAAAGGAAAGCAGAGCAAAGGATTTTAACAACAGTGCTCAGCATCTAAATCCAACTGCACCTGAAGCTGTATCCCTGGCTCTTTCCATTGTATTAGCCAATGCAAGCAGGGCTCTTGTTGTTTGAGATAATTTTGTTGTACCCAATTTGCAGGGAAAAAAGTCTCACAAGCCACTCACGTATCAGCCAAAGAAGCCTTTATTCCGTCCAGGGCCACCAACTACAACCCACACGAAAACAGGGTGGTAGAAAATGGCGGCCGGCTGACAGGGTTAATAGGCCTTCAGGTGGAGATGGTTTAAGGGTGGGTTAATATGCCCTCAGGTGAAAACAGTTTAAGTCGCCTCTGCTTATTACAATTTGAGTTTAGTTTCTTACACTTGCAACTCAAAAGAGTCTTTGCTGATGTATCATAATCTGGTGTTGAGACCAACAGGATAACAAGAAAATGGGACTGATCAGAGCTTAGCAAAGCCCAGAATTCACTCAACTAGACACACACACACACACACACACACACACACACACACACACACACAGTTTATTCTGACAATTAGACCAAACTTGGAGACCAAACTTCATTAGTAGTTACTGAGGCACATCTACAGCAAAATGAATTGGTTTAAAAACGAACATACAAATCAAAATCACACTGAGATTCCATCTCACACAAGTCAGAACGTCAGTCATCAAGAATACAAATAATCATAAATGCTGGAGAGGATGTGAAGAAAAAGGAACACTTTTACACTGTTGGTGGGACAGAAAATTAGTACAACTACTACGGAAATGGTATGGAGGCTCCTTAAAAGACTAGGCATGGGAATGTTCTCTCTGATATGCAGATGCTAACACACAGTAAGCGGAGAGGGGAAGGAAGAATAGAAGTTCATTGGATTAGACAAATGAGAATGAAGGGAAGGGAAGGGGGTGGGAATAGGAAAGACAGTAGAATAAATCAGACATAACTTTCCTATGTTCATGTATGAATACACAGTGAACTGCCACATCATGTACAACCACAAGAATAGGAAGTTATACTCCATGTATGTATAATATGTCAAAATACACTCTACTGTCATGTATAACTAACAAGAACAAATAAAAAATCTTTAAAGGACCTGGCATGGAACCATCATATAACCCATCTATACCACTTCTCAGAATTTATCCTGAAGAATTAAACTCATCTTACTACACTGATATATGTTATAGCAGCACAATTCACAATCACCAAACTTTGGAACCGCTCTATGGGTCCATCAATGGATGAATGGATAAAGAAGACATGGTATCTCTACACAATGAAGTTTTTTATTCAGTCATAAAGAAAATGAAATTATGCCATTTGCAGAAAAATGGATGGAAGTAGAAAACATTAGGTTAAGCAAAATAAGTCAAATTCAGAAGGTCAAGTGTCATATTTTTTTTTCTCACATGTGGAAACCAGAGAGGAAAAAGTAAAGAAAAAAAAAAAAAAGATGGGAATGGATGCCCTCAAAATCAAAAGGAAATCAGTGGAGAAAGAGAACTAAGAGTGGGAGGTGGAGAAGGAGGGGGAAGTGCCAGGGGTGATATTGGCCAAATTATATTGTTATATTGTGTGCATGTGTGAATAGGTAGCAACAAATCCCATCATGATGTACAACTATAATGCACCAGTAAAAAAGTGGAAAAAGATGAATACAGACATTAAATGCATCTGTGTATTTAAGCAAGACTTAATCACGATATTTAAAATTATTCCCTTTTATTTGCATCATAAAGTTCTATTTTCTCCCTCTTTTAACTGCCACTATTAACATTTTTGGTGACGTTTTCCCAGGTAGTACATGGAAGGATCTTTCTCTGAAACCATTTCTTGTTTCTGTTCAGCTGTGATAAAAGGACAGAAGCCTAATGTTGGAAGGCAGGAAATAATGCATCATTCTGAGTACGTTGTCTCTTCATTATAAATATGATGATATGGCTAGGTGGGGAGGTTTCAAAGAGGCAGGATGTTACCTTAAACATTTACAAAGCTGCGGTTAAAACAGTCTCCTTAAACTACCTTTTCAACCCACGAAGCTTACATAAATATTTGGCTGCTGGTGACGGGCCTAATAAATCTATTTAGAATGTTGCAGCAATATTTACTTTCAAAGTAATGTCATAAGCCCACTTTGGCCAATAATTTTAAGAAGAGAAGATGCTACTTTTTAGCACCTTGCATAAATATTTGCAAGACCTACAAATTCAAGATAACCCTACCCCTTTCCTAAAGCTATTTACTGCTTCCTACCCAGATGCCCCTTGTAAATGTCACTCAATCCAATTAGAAAGGCTTCACATTTACTTGAGATATATTGGAAGACATCAACAGATACTGGGCTCTTGTGGAGGAATTCTCAGATTCCCTAGTGACCCAAAGTCCTGCAAGATACTTTCAGGTTGGAGGAAAAACAGACCTTCTTTTACCTCTAAAGAGTGTGAATCAGAATCTGAACACTTTGGAATAAATCTCATTATGTCTGACCTCCCTTGGTGACCTGCCATGTTATGGGGATCACAGGACAGTAGAGGGGAAAGTGGGTCCTCTGGGTATTGTTCCCCTGGTGGAACTGAGATAGCAACCTCAGCGCTTTGGCTGAGGCAACAGGGTAAACTAGAACGGTCTCCCCTTTTTTACAAAGTGAAAGGAGATGTCATTAACTTCTCCCTGGCTTTTGTCAAGAGCTGAGTTTCTTAACAAAATTATGTCCTTTGCAGGAGAATGAATGGCACTTGAGAACATTGTGTTAAGCAAAATAAGCCCAAATCAGAAAATCAAGAATCATATATTTTCTCTCCTATGTGGAAGCTAGAGAGAAAAAAAGAGGAAAGAAAAGGGGGTGGGATAATTTCATGAAAATGGAAGGGAGATGGGTAGAGTGGAGGAAGAGGACAGGGGAGGCACAGAGGAATGAAATTGACCAAATTATGCTGTGTGCATGTATGAATAGGTAACAAAATGAAGCCCACTAACATGTATGATTATAATGTACCAATAAAAAGGAAAGAGCTGAGTTTCTTCTTGATTTCCAGAAATGATTCGTCCAGGGAAAACACCAACAGTGGCAAACATCTTTTTATGAGGGTCGAATAGCAAATAAGCTCTTGATTGCTTAATGTACCCCAGACTGGCTTTTAACGTGGTTGAATTATGTTTCCAAACATTAAGAAGCATTTCATGTTTACTGCATGGTCGAGGAGCCGGGTTGTGAAACACTCATCCCAAACACACCACCAGGGAATTCCAAAGTGTCATTTCTGTGCATCAGGTTTAATTGACAGTATGTATTAACTAAACCAGGGCTCACGGTTTACAAGAAAACAGGAATGGTTTGACTTATAAAAAGAGTATTTCAAGATCTCATGTAAAAATTGCTTTTTTTTTCCAGACTTAACAGTGAGGACTCCTGGCTTGAACATTTCTGAAGAGCAAAAAGACTTGGCTTTGGTATTTACATTATCTAGGGGTGGAGGAAAAGATGATGCGGACTTTGATGTTCTGAGGGGGATGGTATTTATCCTTTTCAGTGCATGAATTCAAACCAGATGATCCATTTAAAATAGACCTCAGTTTAAGCCACTATACATTAAGTGGAGCCCTATGGAAAACACTCATTTCCTCTCTGGCAGTAGCTTGTGTGAGATCAGCCTCCTAGGAGGGGCAAACTGCTGGGCCAGCTTCTGCTGCCAGTCTGTAGCCACTCTTTGCCTGGGCACTGCCTGCCAAGCCTGTCTACAAAGTCTAGAACTTCATAGACTAAATAATCGCACCTAAGTGAAACAATAGATCCATAAACATTGGGTGGGGTCTCAGATGCCAAGGGGCCAAAAAGAGTGACAGTGTCTAATATGATTATCATCAATCAATATATGGTGTTTGTCAAGTGAAAATGTCCTTAGGAGGATAGGTTCATTTCCTGTGGTTACTGTAACAAATCACCAGAAACAAGGTGCTTAAAACAATAGAGATAAATCCTCTTGAAGTTCTGCCGGAAATCAAGGTGTCGGCAGGCCACGCTCTCTCTGGGTGGTCTCTGCCTCTTCCAGCTTTGGGGGCACACTCCATTCTCTGCTTCTGGTCACTTTGTCTCTACTTCTGTCTTCTCCTCTGTGTGTCTCTTATAAGGACTCAGTTAACTTACAAAACCGGAAGAAATGTGTAGACCTTTTCCCTTTTGTGGCCAAAATGAAGTTCAATCCTCTTGTGACTTCTGATCAAAACTGCAAAAGCATTTCGATGCACCTTCCCACATTCACAGGAAGATTATATCTTCCCCTCTCCAAAGAGCTGAGACAGAAGCACAATGTTCTGTTTACACCCGTCTGAAAGGATGATGAAGTTTAGGTTGTGCGAGGATACAGTAAAGGTCAACAGATCGGAAAAGAGGTCCAGTTACAGGGAGAAATATGTCCTCTATATTGAACAGGTGCAGCAGGAAAAGGCTAATGGCACCGCTGTCCACGCGGGCATTGGCCCCAGCAAGGTGGTCATCACCAGGCTAACCCTGGACCAAGACTGCAAAAAGATCCTAGAACGGAAGGCCAAATCTTGCCCCATGGGAAAGGAAAATGGCAAATGGAAATAAGAAACAATTGAGAAAATGTCGGAATGAAGTAACCACGTTACTTATAACTTACACTAAAAAGTGCTAAAATGAAAAAAAAGAATAAGGACACTACTCATCTAGATGACCTGAGATGATCTCCTCATCTCAAAATCACTACCTTGCTTACATCTGTAAGATGCTTTTTCCAAATAAAGGAATATCCCCAGGTTCCAGGACATGGGCATACCTCTGGGGGACCGTCATTTGGCTCAGTCCATGGACAACACATTTACCTCTGGACATGGGCCCGCTGACTTGTCCGTGTGACTTGGCTCATGGCCACCTCCTGTCTTCCATGGAGGTGCTCAGGAGTGACGGTGCACTCTGCCGGGCTGAGGAGGCTTCTGAAAGTGAGACGCTGGAGGCAGGGAGGACACCAGGATGCTGCTGCCCCTGTTTTCCTGTGTCACTTAGCCACGTAGGGACCAACTTTCAGAAGAGCTCCCATTTTTTCTTTCCTTTCCCTCTGTTTTGTCAGGATGTGTTTGAAGTGTGGGTAGCTTTTCAACACCCGCTCCCTTCTGTTAGAATCTCGCGTTCAGCTCATGCTGAATTCTGTTGGGTTTCTCTGGGACTTTATGTGTTGACCTCTTGGACCAGGAATGAGGACAGAGACACCTCATCCGTATCCTCGGCTTCAGCCCATGGAACATGTATTCCTCCACAGAGGGTAGAGTCCTTCGGGTTGCGCTGAGTTGGCTTATAATGGTGGGTGTGAGGGAGGGCGTTTGTCAAATTTGTTTCAAAAACAATCTTTTTTTTTTTTTTTTTTTTTTACCCAAACGAGTCAAAAACTGTGTCTTCACAAAAACCTGCGTATGGATGTTCATAGCAGCTTTATTTACAATTGCCGCACACACAACAAGAGAACATATATCCTCTTGAATTTCTGGAAGCCAGAGCCTGGCTTTTAACAGGCGAGTGGATGAACTGCGGTACATCTAAAGGCCGCAGGTTATTTAGCACTAAAAAGAAATGAGCCACCATTTCTCGTGAAGAGACACGAGGAAGCATAAGTACACATGACTAAGCGAAGAAGAAAGTCTATTTACTGTGTGATTCTCACTCTACGACAGCCTAGGAAAGGCAGCATCATGGGACAATAAAAATATCAGTGGTTGTGGCTGGGGATATAGCTCAGTTGGTAGAGAGCTTGCCTCGCATGCACAAGGCCCTGGGTTCAATCCCCAGCACCATTAAAAAAAAAAAAAGAAATATATATATATATATATATCAGCGGTTTTTCAGGGTTGAGAAGAGTGAAAAGAAGGAGCCCAGATGATTTGGGGACAGTCATCCTCAGTACAGTGGTAAAATGATAAATGCATATCATTGTACACTTGTCAAAGCCCATAGCTCACCACCAAGAGTGAACCGTATTGCACATTGTGGATGCTGATCGAGAACGGCACGTCACTGTTGGCTGTCTGTTGGCATCAACATCACGGCTGGTGCAGGATGACGGTGACGAGGCTGTGTATGGGGAGGGACATGGGGACGCTGTACTTTCTGCTCAACTTTGTTGTGAACCTGAAACTACTCTGAGCCAATTAGTCTCGATATTAAACAAAAACCCAACTATCCTTTTCTTTTTCCTCCCAGAAATGTCAGTGACTCACAGTTACAGGTGCCACCTTGAGGACTGCCTCCCGAGCAGATTTTGACCATCCTTTTCCTCCTGAGGATAAAATCCAAGATTGATATTCAGACCACTGGACAAATACGATTTCAGGATTAAGACGCCACTGAGCTCACACTTCTTCTGAGACGCTTGTTCTGGACTGGCCAGCAGTGCTGCCCTTTCAGCCGTGTTCCTTGGAAAGGATCAGGTCATTCACGGCCTGCTTCGGGGTGTCCCTTGGAGGGGTGCAGATGCCAGCGCCCGGGCCTTACAAAGAAGTCGGTGTTCCTGGGCCAGGAAGGACTTTCCAGGCTGGAGGGCAGAGAGTCTCAGGCTTATTCTATGGTGACAAAACATAGTGTTTGGCATCCAAATGTGACATCACACACACCTAACTTTCGGTAAATTGTGGCTTTGGTTATGTTGGTGACATTTCAAGACTAAAGAGGAAAATGGGAGGATAGAGTTGGTTCCTTCGGATCACACCCCGAGGCACACAGACAGAATCAGAAAGAAAAACCACCTGTCAGCAAGTAGGAAAACGTTGGAATAAAAAGCAGACTGGGAGGCCTCACAAGGAAATTTTGCGAGCTGAGTTTGGCTGCTGTCAGCCAGTAGGGCTCTGAGGTGCCTGGAGGGTGCTGCCTGCCTCCCCCTCTTCTAAGGGGGGATGGGAGTCAGTTGGGCTTTTGAAGCTGCATGCATCCCTGAGGCCGTTTTTCATGAACTTACCCAGGTGGCTGACTTCTGCCTCTCATTACCACCTGTGGAAAGGCCTCCAGCAGAGTGAGCCCTGAGGTACCTTAGCAAGGACATGAGACCAGCGGCAGAGCGTGGCAGAGTACTTGTGTTTCCCTGGGCTCTTCTAAGGCTGAGCAGGGAGGCCAAGGCCCACGCCTCCGGTGGGCTGGCCGCCTCTCCCCACCTCTGCTCTGGGCCTCTGAATTAGCTTCAGACATCAGCACTGGGAGGAATAGTTTCTTGGACACATGAACGGGGTTGACCCATTTAATAATCCCCCTTAATTCTCAGTGGCATGGGCTCTAGATTGTTACCATCAGTATCTGAGCCCAGCTCACCCTGCATGGCCTGAATGTCCCCAACCAGCCCCCACACGTGGAGACCCATAGGCTTGCCCACTCTGGGCCACTAGCCTGACAGACCTGACCGCCACGGCCAGATAGAGTCTTCATGTCGTGCACTAGGGTCACACTGTTCAGATGTGTTTGGAGGTGCTGCTTGTATCCAGATAAAAGGGAGGAAGCGCTCATTCCAGAAGAAGTCACCTCAGGCCCCCGCTGTGACGTGTGCTGGGGCAACTCAGGGTGACCCAGTCACAGAGCACGCACACAGAGACTCCAGCCCCGGCAGGCACTGGGACATACTCCCAAGTAACCAGAGTGTGGGGCAGACGGTGCTAACTGCCATGAAAGAGGCTCAAATGACAAACAGAGGGGCTCCGGGCATGGAGACTGTCGGCCGCTGATTGTCTGCACGGAACGGAGGAGGCGATGGCAGGAATACTAGCAGCCAGTGGGCAGGAGGGGTGGGTCTGCAGACTGGGGGCTGGAGGCGCGAAGGGCAGCCTGTGAGTCATTTCATCCTGAGCCGCAATGCATGGGAGTGAGGGGCGGAGGGTCAGGAGGGGCCCGGGAGCCGGGAGGATTGGCACGGCAGATATGGAGGTGGCAATCCACCCCACGACCAAAGAGAAACCTGGTGAAGAAGGGAAGGGTGGGAAGGAGGGTCAATAGGTGTATCGTGGGCCAAGGAGGGATTTTGTGTTTCTTTTAAGTTAGGGAAGTTCTGGCTGGGTGTGTAGGCCGAGGGGAAGAAACAAGAGGAAAGGGAGGGAATTGAAACCTGAGTGGAACAGGGATAGGAAAAGACCTAAGGGCACACAAACACTTGGGTGGGATGGCTTGTAGCGGTTTCATTTATTCCTTGTGATTGCCAAACTGGAAATAACGCAAAAGACCACCTACAGCAGAGTGGATAAAACAAATGGTGACTTATTCTCTCATCTGATGGAATGCTACACAGCAAAGAAAAATGAAATGCTGATGTTTTATGAATGATGTAGATGAAACTTGAAGACACAAATGTGAGTAAAGGAAGGACAGTACTCTCCATTTCCTGAAGCTCTCTTTCTATGGTTTCAGTTACTCGTGGTTAATAGTGATCAGAAAATATTAGATGGAAAATTCCAGAAATAAACATTTCAGAAGCTTTCAATTGTGTGCTGTTCTGAGTAGTGTGATTAAATCCTGCACCATTCTGCTCTATCCCACTGAGGACATTAGTCATCTCTTGTTCCAGTGTCGTTGTGCTGTATATGCTACCCCCCTCCCCCGTCAGTCACTCAGGAGCTGCCTTGGCTATCAGATTGCGAAGTTTTTGTTCAAGGAACGCTTATTTTACTTAACAATGGCCCCAAAACACAAGCTCTTATTACAGTACATTGCTATAATTGTTCTATTCCATTATTAGTTGTTGTTATTAATCTCTTACTGTGTAAGAACCTTAATGAGGAGGTAGCTAAGATGGCGGCTGGCTGAGAGCCAAAGAGGAGGCGTTTAATTGTTTTCTCCTGACCTTAATGTAATCAACTAAGAATCTTTCTGTGCCCGTGAACACTGTGTGACGCACCTGTAAGTTGAGATTGTGATACGTGTATACTTGTTAAGGTGAAGAGTATTTAACCAGGTAGGGCTGGCGATAGGGGTGATTGGAGTTGGAGAGAGAATACAGAAGAGAAAGCAGAGAAGAAGCAAGAATAAAGAACCTACTCATTCCCAGTCTGCCTCCGATTTCTTTCCCGAGGTATCGCTATGTTGCTGCAGGCGGCAACATTACTGTGCTTAAGTTATGAATTAAACCTCATCCTAGGTCTGTAGGCATAGGGGAAAACAGTGTATACATGGGGTTCAGTACTCTCTGTGGTTGGGGCCTTCAGCTGAGACCTTGGAACCTTTTTGAACTTCACATAAATGCAATCATACAATAAAAATTCTTTGTGCCTGTTCTTTTTCAGTTTGATACAGTAGTTCTCCCTTCAAAAATAGCCACAACTAACTTATAGTAATAGAGATCAGAATAGTGGTTACCTTAAGGAGGGTACCAGCTGGGAAGGGTCACAGGGGGTTTTGCTGGGGTGCTGGAATGTTCCATGTTGAGAAGGGGTGGTGCTAGTGTCTATGCCTGTGTAAAACCTCATTGAGCTCTACATTAAGATTTGTAACTTGATCTTCAAAAGAAAGAGAGAGAAGACAAATTAGACAGGGCGAAGGGGTAGCTGAGGTAAGAATGAGAGGAGGAGGAGGGTGTGAACGGGTGAGGATTCTGAAGACAGATAGCAGCACTGCTCCTGACCTCCTCACCATCCGGGTGGGAAGACGTAAATGCCTGCCCTGGAGCGGCGTGACGAGGGACAGAGGCGGGGATGCTTCTGCAAAGGAAGGATCTATAGGACTTGGTGTGGGGACTGGGGGGCATCCAAAGATGAGCCTGAGTCACTCCCGAGCCCAGCCCCCAGAGGGACCGAGACACCCCCTGATCCCCTAGACCCTCGCTGACCCTTCTGAGGCCGGCCCCACCGTGGATGTGGACACACACCCAATCTGTTGAGTTCAGCTTCTATCAGCATGAACCTTTTGTCGTCAGCTGTGGGTGGTAGCTCAACCACAGGAGCATTTGGAGCCTTAACGCAGTATCGCGGGTGTAGTTCAGGGTCACATCAGCTCGCCGTGGTCTCCTTGTTAAGACGGAATGGGAGGCTGGGGTGTGGCTCAGTAGTAGAGCATCTGCCCGGTCCACCAAGGCCCTGGTTCATCCCCAGCACTGCGGGAAGAGGAAGAGTCTGAAAGGGGTGGAGTGTGGGGCTCGCTCCAAAACTGTCGAACAGCCACTCGGACTAGAGCCCATGCCACTGAGAATTAAGGGGGATTATTAAATGGGTCAACCCCGTTCATATGTCCAAGAAACTATTCCTCCCAGTGCTGATGTCTGAAGCTAATTCAGAGGCCCAGAGCAGGAGGTGGGGAGAGGCGGCCAGCCCACCGGAGGCGTGGGCCTCGGCCTCCCTGCTCAGCCTCAGAAGAGCCCAGGGAAACACAGGTACTCTGCCACGCTCTGCTGTTGGTCTCATGTCCTTGCTAAGGTACCTCAGGGCTCACTCTGCTGGAGGCCTTTCCACAGGTGGTAATGAGAGGCAGAAGTCAGCCACCTGGGTAAGTTCACGAAAAACGGCCTCAGGCATGAGAGGAAGCTAGAGGCAGAGACGTTGTCCAGGGTCTCCTGGGCACTGAATCACCTCCACCCCATAAACGAGGATGTGGGCTCACTGGGGCAGAGCGCAGGTCAGTCCAGGAGAGCCTGGTGTTTGTAAACACTTGCACACGTGGAAGCACATGGATTGTTAGTGTAAGTTCCTCCTGCCAGATGGGGTGAGCTGAGGTCGAAAGGACGGTGGCCAAGCAAGCCCTGTGCTTGTCCCCACCTCCGTTAGAACCTCATCCTCAAAGTGCTGCAGCTGCTGTGCCTCAGACAGGACCCGGAGCAAAGGAGAAGCCACCTCAGGACAACTTGCACCTGCTCAGCTCACTGCTTCCCTTCCCCGTGCTCTGCATCCCGCCAACTGAATGGACTGTGTGTGTGTGTGTGTGTGTGTGTGTGTGTGTGAGAGAGAGAGAGAGAGAGAGAGAGACCTTCAGTGGGTCCGGAACTCACTGAGCCAGTGCTCTGAGGCACGTGACCATATTGCAGGCAGGGGAGGGAGGTGGCTGTGAAGGTGACGGTGGCTCTGGGGAACTCAGCGGACACCAAGGTGAATGAGATGCATCCAGTTCTTCAAAACATGCACATCCTAAAAGAGGCGAAACCTCATGTACACCAAAAGGAGAAACACCACGAGGCAGCCCAAGGCCACGTGCACTGTGCAGAGAAGAGTTAGTGAGAGCCAATGACACCTGGAGGGGGCGGGGACGGCAGTCAGCAAGCCCAGAGAAGGAAGGCATCCAGATGAAGGGACGCTTGCTGGGGCTGGTTGAAGCCGCTGAAGTTTATGCTAAGCAGAGAGAAGGGAGAACATTCCAGAAAGCAGAGCTGGTAGGTGCAAAGGCGTGGAGGTGGGGCAATAGCAGGATGCTGAGGCGCAGAGGAGGAGCAGAGGTCTCCTGTGCTGTGCGCGGCCCGGCCTGGAGAGTCCACTCCCCGCCATGGGCCTATCCGAGTGGTCAGTAAAGGACAGCTGGACTAGGACACGTGCCGGGGAGGCCTGAGCTAAGTGGACAGCGGGGAGGGTAAGGGGACAGTTTTAGAGGAGCAGAGGAACACAACCCAGAGAGATGCCACGTCAGGGCTCCTTCTAGGTGATGCAGAAAAGAGAAGGACAGGGCCCCTGCAGCAGTGCCCAGTGGTCACTGTGCCCACAGCTAGCCGAGTGCCCCCATGGTTCCCATGAAGGTCTCCCCACAACGTGGCCGTGAGGCGTGACAATCCTGGAGCTCGGGCTGCGGAAGACAGACCTGGTCACATCCTCACCCTGTCACTTCCTAGACAGTGACCTAGGCAAATGGCTCAACTTCCCCGAGCCTCCGTGATTTTTTTAAAATCTGCAAATGGCAGCTCTGTGAGAAGACTGACCTCAAAGGGTGGCTGGGAAGCTTAACGAACCTGGGACTGGCCCAGGTGGGCACTCAGAAAACGCCAGCCAGGTCTGTTTGTTTGTCTATTTATTTATTTATTTTTACAAATAGAGGGGCCAGTTGTGCTCTCTGCTTCTGTCACGTGGATGCTAAAACTTCCATGGCTTGCAAGGCCCCTGGAGTAGGCAGTGCTAATTGCCTCCTCCAAATTAGTTCTCTACTCCTTCCTTGCTATCCAAGCCTCCATTTTATTCAGTAGAGCAGTACACCTAGATTCTACACACACACACACACACACACACACACACACACACACACACACACGAATTTTTCCCAGCTTCCCCTGCAGCTAGGAGTTTTTATGTTCTGGCCATTGAATATGAGCACTGTGCACTCAAGCTCTTGAAGTGAGCTGGCTCAGCAGGCACACAGCATTTGCTCTTCCCGCTCTTCTCCCCCTTCCTCCTACCTGAGATGTAGACGTGATGGCTGAAGCTTCGTCCGCCTGGTTGATCCACGTGGTAATCTTAAGGATGGACTCCTTGGAACTAAATCTGGTTGTTTAAGGAGCAGAAGGATAGATGGTGCTGGGTGCCAGATGATAATGGAACAACATCATAGTCTTAGACTGTCTGTCTCTTAACATCCCTTTATACGATGAACATAAATAAGCGTCTGCACTGTGTGAGCCACTGTATCTTTGACACCACTATTACAAATGAGAAACAATGCATTTCCCCTTGGGCAAAAGAAATGTGATCAGGGCTGGCTGTGTTGATGGCAGAATCCTGTGTAAGCAACTCCTTCCTTCCCTGCCCTGCCTCTCTTTTTCTCTCTTCCACACTAATTCTCCCCTGCATGGGTTGAATGGGGCCCCCAACAGCTATGTCCATGTCCTAATGCTGAAACCCATGAATGTGATATTATTTGGAAAAAAGGTCCTTGCAGATGTAATTGAGTTGATGGACTTGAAATGAGGAGGTCCCCTGCATTATCTGGATGGGTCCTAAGTCCAGTGACAGTGTCTTTATAAGAGACACACAGATGTGGAGACAGACAGAAGAGGAGGGGCAAGATGACCATGGATATGGGATGGGGGATGCAGCCATGAGTCCAGGAAGGCTGGTGGTCACCAGAAGCTGAAAAAGGCAAAGATTAGGTTTGCCTCTGGAAGGAACATAGCCCTGACAACAACTTGAATTCAGGCTTCTGGCTTCCAGAATTGTGAGGATATATTTCTGTTATCTTAGATGATCTCACTTGTGGTAACTTGTTATAGCATCCACATGAACCTAATACGTACTCATTGACACAACTGCAATGCAAGTTTGCCTTGAGCAGGAATAGGGCCTTAAACTCTCTGCAGCTCCTCAGTCAATTCTTCTTGAACCTGATGGGTGCGTTCTTGCATCAGAAACTCACAAGCCAGGCACTCTCCCTCCCTGAGGGAGAAAGAAGCAGCCCCAGGACCTTGACGTTCCCCCGCACATTCCCCTTCCCAGACTCTGTAAACAGCTGTATTCCAGCAGCAGCTGCAACTCTACCAAACACAAGAGTAAAACCATTTGTAACCATCTGGAGGACACGGCCAGGTCCTCTTTGCTCTGAAATGTCTCCGAGTTTAGAAATCTAAACACAGATTCCAGTTTGTCAGACTTCCCAAAGACTGGGATGTATTACACGGTTGCATAATACGGCTCAGTGTCTGACTTGCCTCCCTCCACCCCCACACGGGCCCCACGTTGGGAGAGGAAGTGGGGTGCAGAGGCCTGGAGCTCAAGGATGGGGAGCAGGAGGGCAGGGACGCCTGGGTAAGCTGGCTTGAGAATCAGGAGCCTTCCCCTAGGGGGTAGAAGAAAACCAGCTGTAGGAGAAAACAGGGGATGTTACCCGTCCCATGTTGCAGGAAAGCCAATGTAGGGTGGTGGCTGTGTGTTGGCGGCAGACAGGAAGTGGAGTCCTGATTCTTCCTCTAACCAGTTCTGTGTCTTTGATCAGTTCAATCTCTAAGATTTGATTTCTTATTCACAAAATGGGGACAGTAACTACATCTACCTCATGAAGTGGCTGTGGGGTAATGTGGGATGAGGGTGTCAGGCAGAACCTAGTTAAGTACCTGCTCACAGAAGCACCTTGTAGTTGATTCTCAACAGAATCTTTGATGATAAGTCACCAGGCTCTTCCCTGCCACAGGCGTCTACCCATGCATCCGTTTCCTGCTGACGAGTTATTTAGCCCTGAACTTTCTAGCACTTATCTTTCCATCTCCTTCTTCCCTTTCTATTTTGAACAGGGCTGGCCAAAGTCCACACCACAAAGTCCCTCCATTCCCTTGCTCAGGCCAGCAATGCCACTGCCAAGGCCTTCCCTCCTCTAGTACCTAGGGGGGCCAGCCACCCCTGGAGAGAGCCAGACAACAAATGTTCTAGGCTTGGCAAGTTACATGTGGTCTCTCTCACATGCCCTTGTTCTTTCTTCTCTTTTTAATAATTCTTTCTCTCTTTTTCCTCTTGCTCTCTCTCTCTCTCTCTCTCTCTCTCTCTCTCTCTCTCTCTCTCTTTCTTTCTACAGTGCTGGGGATCAAAACCAAGGCCTCATGTATATTTGACCATAGCTCTACCACTAAGCGGCACCCCCAGCTCCCTATTTTTATGTTAAAAACATTAAAAAAAAAAAAAAAAAAAACTGGGTGTGATAGTGCACGCCTGCAATCCCAGCAACTCCAGAGGCTGAGGCAGGAGGATTGAAAGTTCAAAGCCAGGCTCAGCCACTTAAAGGCCCTAAGCAGCTTAACGAGACCCTATCTCTAAATAAAAAAATAAAAAGGACTGGAGATGGGACTCAGAAGTAAAGTGCCCTTGGGTTCAAGCTTTGGTATAAAAAAATAAAATAAAATAAAATGATTTTTTAAAAAAACTTGAGTGGTCTGTGCAGGCCATATATGGCCCAAGGGCCATGCTTGCCAACCCCCTTAGATGAAGGCTTAAGGAGGCCGAGTTTTTCTGAACAGATGACCCATCTGCGTCAGCAAGGTTTTGGAAGATATATGCGAGCCAGTGGGGCCCATGTCTCCTCTGACACTGTCAGGAGAGGAGGGGATGTCAGTGGTGGCCGCAGGGGGACGAACAATGACTAACGGATCTAAAGTGAACCTGGAGGACTGAGTGAGCCTCCAGTCTGTGGGAATGCCTGAGGCTGGCCTGCTTCAGAGTGAGCAGCCTCGGTGAGGAGCAGGAGAGGCCAGGCGAACATCTCCACTTCAGCACGGCCTTCCATCACAGCTCGGAACTGCTATCATTGTCCAGCAATTCCACCAAGCAAGACGCTCAGAAGTTAAAATACTGCCCTCTGATTTCATAAGTAATTTATTTCTGGTGATAATTTGTTCTCATCCTGTACCTTTTATTCCAGGTGGCCGAGGACAGGGCTGCAATTTCACTCTGACATCAACAAAGAAACCCAGGACGGTGGACTGACGTCAGTAAATGTGAACCCCATGGCCAGGAGAGTCCCCTCTGCATTTGGTAGAAAAACAGGCTTGCAAAGCTGAGGGCCAGCGGCCAGGTTGTGACAGGGAGGACTCCACAGGGAGGAAAGCAGAGGGCTGAGGTTAGCCACGTGGAGCTTGGGAGGAAGGTCACTGATCCTGGATCAAAAGAGAGTGAGGTTACCTCCAATTTTTCTTTATCAAAAATAGCAAGTGGAAGAAAAAAAAAAAAGGAAGCTAACAGAATTTGGGATGACAATTCTTTTTTTTTTTCTGTACTGGGGATTGAACTCAGGGGCACTCGACCACTGGGCCACATCCCCAGCCCTTTTTTGTATTTTATTAGAGACAGGGTCTCACTGAGTTGCTAAGTGCCTCGCCATTGCTGAGGCTGGCTTTGAACTTGGAGTCCTCCTGCTTCAGCCTCCCAAGTGCTGGGATTACAGGCGTGCGCCACCACAACCGGCTGGGACGAAAATTCTTAATGGTTTCCACAAAGGTGTATCTCCAGGGATCTCTGTTTCCTAGTAAAAATTCATTCTTGCCCTGAGTATCTTTACACCCAACATCAGAGATTCTACTAGAGAAACAAAACCAATAAGGTAGGTGTGTGTGTGTGTGTGTGTGTGTGTGTGTGTGTGTGTGTGTGCAGGGAGAACATATGAGAGAGAGAGAGAGAGAGAGAGAGAGATTTTGAGAAACTAGCTCACATATTTGTGGTCGTGGCAAGTCCAAAATCGGCATGGCAGACGAGTAGGCTGAAAACCCAGGAAAGAAATGATATTGCTGCTTAAATCCAAAGTCAGTCTGTAGGTTGAATTCTCTCTTCTTCAAGACCTCAGTCTTCTTTAGCTTCAATAGCTTCACCTGACTAGATGTGGCCTACCTACGTTAAGGAGACTGACCTGCTTTACTTAAAGGCTACTCATTTAAACGTTAATTTCATCTAAAAATACTTGCACCACAACATCTAGTTTGGTGTTTGACCACATAGCTGGATACTGTGGCTTCACCAAACTGACACATAAAATTAACCATCTTGCCCTACCATCCTACTATTTTTGGGGAGTCCCCAAATTTATGACAGATATGAGAGAATCTATGACTGTCTAAGATGATAAAAAGGAACAATATATTGTCCCCAAATAACATATTCTATCCATTAGAAATGGATTTGACTCCAAGTAACATAATGTTGAAAGAACAATAGCTTAAAAAGAATTTCTTTCATGTCAAGAAATCCAATGATGCCAGACGAGACGCCACCTTTTCTACATTTTGCTTTGATATTGTAAATGTGTTGGATATCCCCCTCACCTAATTGTCTCATAGTTTCATGTTAGCTGCAGTAGCTCCAGATATCACATCAATATTCAAGGCATGGAAGGACCAGGGTGAGAAGGAGTGGTATCAGTTGTAGCTTTTTCCTTTCATCAGGACAGCAAAGCTTTTCTGGAAATCTCCCTAGCGGTCTTCCACTTGTTCAGTGGATGGCACTATTGTGTGGGCACCTCAAGCTGCAATGGATGCTGGGAAATCAAGCACTTCCTAGAGCCAGGCTCAGGGACCCTCCAAGTAGAATTAGGGTTCAGTTAGCAGCACAAAGGGTGACATGATTATTGAGTGGGTAACTTACAGCCTCTGCCGCAAAGACAATGTACAATAATTTTTATCTGGATTTGAAATGCTTCTTTAAATGTGTGTTTATTATTCATTCAATAAATACTTGCATCTTCTGTATGACAGGTTTGAGATAGTTTGAATAAAAGAATGTGGTTGCTTCTAAGAAAATGAAGTCTGTGGTGGAATTTTCTAATAAACCTCTTATTATAAGAGAGGTGGGTTGAAGAAGTGGATAGAGAAACTGAGACACCATGGTAGGACAGAGTCCTACAGGAAAAGCAGGAGTTCACCTAGAGACTGAGCAGGCAGAGGCAGGGCAGAGGCAGAGGCGGAGCAGAGGCTGAGGCCTGGGAGTAAGAGCATGCTATGCCACATCAGCCAGGTCCCAGGAAAATGTACTCCTTTCATGCATTTACCACACAGAGAATTTAAAGCCAGGGATTGAGTCAGTGGTGGACAGAGAGGCACAGATGATGAGGCCATGCAGAGATTGGCAGCAGCAGGAAGCCACCACCACCTCTGACACTGCGAGCTTCTGGCAAGAGCTGTGACTACCAAGAAGACAATCGATGCTGCAAAAGCTACCCAAGACAGCAAGAAGAGAAATACCTGGACTTCTCTCTCCTTTCTACTCCCTGCTACTCGGCCAGCACCTCTCACTGGCCTAACTCAACCAGCTACAAGTCTGGGACAGAGGAGCCTATGAAATGCAGCCTACAGGGCTCAGCCATGGTGGATGGAAACAGAACAGAGGAAGGCTGAGCACGGAGTCAGGCTAGGGGAGTCCAGGAGCTTGTCCTGCATCTTATGGAACTGCAGGACTAATTGCATTCCAACAGCCAGCGTGGAAAGCATTTGCTCCACGGCGGGGGTTAGGCTGAGATTTAGTCCATTAACCTAGTTAGCCTGTGTAGGAAAAGTACATAAAGAGGATGGGGGTGGGTGGGTCATGCTGCAATGTGGAATTTAAAGCAAGGCTCACATCATGAAGGGCTTATATGTCAGACCGATGGCTTTGACATTTATCCTGAAGGCACCAGAGAATCCATGGAGGGTGGGAAGGAGAATGGTATGGTTCATTTGAATTTTGGAAACATCACTCCATGCCCGAGTCTGAAGTTCTGAGAATTGCTAACTCCTAACTCGTCAAAGTAAATAATGGAGATCTGATGAAGGAGAACTGGGGTGTGACCAGCTTCTCTGCCCTCTCCTCTGAGCAGACAGCATCACTTCTGGACACTTGTGTCATCTGTTGACATAACTAGGGTCTTCGTTTACTTTAGCTTAGCAAAACTGGAGGGGCAGACTTTTTTTTTAAAACAAAATATTTGTTACTAATCTATACAATGGTTACAATGATTGGTGTACTAATACGTTACTCACCTCATGAACACACTTCCGGAGGAATCTACATCATCGCAATATTTTAGAGCTGGTCTTGCTCTATCTGTTAGTTCCTTAAAGCATACTGTGGTTCTTTTGGTTTGCTTTTTAACTTTTAAAATAAATCAGTGTCATCTGTCACTGGGTTGTGGAGGTGGCAGTTGGAGACAGAACCTCAGATTAACTTGAAGTGTTGACACAATGTTATCACAGAGCCATGACTTATGGCCTAAGCAGAGACATTTAGAGTTCCTCTCTTCCAGCAACCTCTTCCATGGATGAGACAAGTGAGCCCACATTGATAAAGCCACCAGCCCAGGATTTGACAGTAGTACTGGAGGCAGACCTACAGCCCAGACACCCAGGCCAGATTCTTCCATCCTTGGCTTGTTGTCAATGGGTTCAGGGCTAATGAGAATCTGTCGGCGTCAGAAATATTGTTCAGGTGGTGAAAATCCTGACTCTGTTGACTTCAATTGAAGAGGGAGTTTATTGGCTTCAGCAACGGTTTAGGAAGGATACCAATTTCAGGCTTGGTATCCTCAATTTCAGTCTAGGGGGGTTCTTTTGTCCTCAGGACTCGACCACTTTCTGAGCCCATTTCATTCAGGTATGTTCCGCCCACGTGAGATGGCACCTGAAAGTCCCAGCCTCGAGAGCAGCTGTCCGTTTTGTATGTCTAGTGGAAAAGATGTATTTCTTTGCCAATAATACCAATACAGTCTAGGGGTGTGATTTTATTGGTTTAGGTTGGTCTTGTACGTACAAGTTCAGGAACCAATCACTGTAGCCGAGGTCAAAGGACCACTCTGATTGGCCAAGTCTAGCCAATCACTAGTATGTCTATGCTAAGGTCAAAAGAAGGCTCAGCAACTCCTGCAAATCGTACAGCCACGCGTTTCTTAACAACGGGGACATGTTCTGAGAAATGCATTAGTCAATTCGTCGTCCGGGGAACATCATAATCCTGTACTCATTCAAACTAAGTGTCACTCGGCAACTTTATTGTATGGGCCCCTCCACCCAATATTTAGTCCATCATTGACCTAAATGTTGTTATGTGGCGCATGACTATCTGGGCAGTGAGGGCAAAAAAATTTTCAAAAGGAAAAATCAAAGTTACAACAACCCAGGAAAAGAAAATATGTGTTGGGCAACTACAAACGGTGGAGATACACCCTAAGTGCCCAGAGTTAGTCAAATAGAGTGGCCTTCTTTATACTGGCGAGGTTTTCCTGCTGGCTACTATCCTGCTGTGTGCAATAACCCCACTTAGCAAAGCTTATGTCCCTGCCATGGAACTCAGAGAAGCCAGCTGTCCCTGTGACTTTTAGTCTGTGCAAAGACAGTGATGGCAAGTGGAAGTTGTAAACCCCCACACCACCCTCATGGGTGCCCATTTGGACTTTTCTATTTTATCTTAAAAGATGATAAATGAAAATTAGAACAAAGGAAGGAAGGAAGGCAGGAAGGCAGACAGACAAGACTAAGGAATGTCAACTTGCCTAGTTTAACAAGGCCTTTCCTCAGGGGTCACTCTCGCTGTCTTCTGGGAGGAGACAGAACTGAAACACCCATTTCCCCAGAGCAGAGGCTTCTGGTTTCTCGGTGGGCATCTGTGCCTGGCTCCCCCCAGGTTTGAGAGAGCCCCGGATGCAGCAGCAAGCAAGCCTGCCCCTACGGTCAGGCTTTTGAACTTGATGCGCAAATAAGCAATTCCCAGGTTGAGCTGACCTTGCTCACTAGGTCAGTGTTAAGGGAAAGGTCTTTTCCTACACAGTACAGCAAGTTTTCCACTTATTTGGAAATATAATGTTTCCTAATTCCCAGTCTCTGCACACAATTTATCAGCTTTTATGGAAGAAGGAGGGAAAGGAAGGAAAGACAGCTGAGCTCAGTTGGCCCAATTTGTCTCCCAGATCCTATCTGGTGGATGGTTTCATTCTACTGCTTCTGCCTCCTTCTGAATTCTGAACCTGGTGATAAGATTCCTTGTTGGCATCTCCATGCTTTCCAGAGGAAGAGGCTCAGCATTGGTCAGATCCCTTTCATGTCTAATGAAGCATGTTTATTTAGATTTGGTGGTGTTGAGTCCATTGTAACAGTTATACACGGCACCCTGTCTTCTCAGTACTTGATGCCTACTCCCTTTAATCCACTCCTGGTCTTCCAAAGAATTTAGGAGATGAAATCAGAGCACTAAGATGGAATAATAGGGGAAAAACTACTCTGAGGTCCAGGTGTACATGGGATTGGCATATTTTCAAATGCTCCTAGCCTCCCCTATCCCTCCCTCTCATCCCACTTGATTTCATTTTGCTTTCTTTCATTTTTCAACCCAGACCTCTCATTTTTCTGATCATGGCTCATCTGGATGGAATTGCAATGTTATCCTCTCCCACCTGATGGATAATTTCCTGCACTGCATTTTGCAAGACAATCTGGTGAACACTCCTTTCCTCCCGCTGAGCCAAACATTTCATGATTCTTTAGTCTTTCACAAGACATCCAGCTCAGAAGCTGCTGTGACTCAGAGCAGGAGGAATGGTTCCTTTAATCTCATCTTTCTTTTTTTCCAAGTACATGTCTTGAGCTTTATCTGGGACTGTTAGTTCTCATTGAACTCAGAAGTCAAGGGACAACATCTTCACAGCCATCCACTTTACCAGTGACTTGCCTAGTGACTCCAGAAAGGTCATAGAGGATCCTTGTACTTGGCTTGACCATCAAATTGGATGAGCCTCATTCACGGGGTGCTCAGAAATCCTTGAAGAACATTCATCCCCCCCAAAGTCCCTTCATAGTAGAGCTGCAGCTAGGAAAACAGATATTCTATACAAATGGTTGCTAGTTCCCTCCTAGAGCTAAGAGTCAGTTTTAAGCTGGGCATGGTGGCACACTCCTGTAGTCCCAGGGACTCAGGGAGGCTGAAGCAGGAGGATCACAAGTTCAAGGCCAGCCTTGGAAACTTAGTGAGACCCTGTCTCAAAATAAAAAATAAAAAGGGATGAGGATGTGGCTCAATGATAAAGCATCCCTGGGTTCAATCCCCAGCACTGCCAGTCAATCAACCAATAAATAAATAAAAGTCAGTTTTATAAAAGAGTTGCTACTCCACTCCCAGCTCTTTCCTAGGTTCCCCATGTGTATTAAAACCTTTGCTCCTATTTATAAAGAAGTAGTGTCTTTCTTTACCTTGGAAAAATTGGACACATTTTAGAAGGAAGAAAAGGGGACATCAAAATCCTGTAAGGAACTTCTGGGGGTGATTTATCACATAGATAGATAAATAGATACATAGATCCCCCCCCCAGCCCACATGCTGGGGATAAAACCCAGGGCCCTGCACATGCTAGGCAAGCACTCTAACACTGAGCTACATTCCCAGCCTATGTGTTCTTTTATATTTTGGTACCAGGGATTGAATCCAGAGGTGGTCAATCACTGAGCCCCAGCACGTTTTTTTTATTTTCAGTTTGAGTCAGGGACTCACTAAGTTGCTCAGGGCCTTGCTAAATTGCTGAGACCTTGAACTTGCAGTCCTCCTGCCTCAGCCTCCTGAGCTGCTGGGATCACAGGCATATACCACTGCATCCTGCCCTAGGGGTTCTTTTTCTTGAATGTCGTGATGGTTTCACAGGTCTATACGTATATCAACATTTATCAAAGTTGATACTTTAAATGTGTACATTTGATTGTATGCCAATGATACCTCAATACAGCTATTCAAACAAAACCTATGCCCAACTTTCACCCTTTCTGATCCAAGATTTCCATCTACTATCTTGCATTGTTACTAATAATTGGCATTTCAGTTATTAAAAAAAAAAAAAGACATCATAAGAAAATACTGTTTTGTGTTACAGATGAGGACACCGAGGACAGGAGAGGAACAGTAACTCATTCTGAGTAACTCATAAAAGAATACTGTTATGTAAAGTTGGTTTGGACAAAACTTTCTAACATGGCTAAGGTCTTGTTTTATCTCCCTGTTTTGCCTAATTTCAGAATCTAAAAACTTAATGCCAGACTCTGCTTGCGGGAAAAGACATTGAAGGATAATTTGCCATCAGAAGGTAGACAAAGTGGTAAAGCCCTACCTGAAATTATTTAAGATGCAGCTGCATGCAGGAGACAGCCTGGATCCTCTCTCAAAGAACCTTAACAACTTGAAGGACGAGCATGGGTCCTATCTTAATTGTTATCTTGTGGTTAACTTGTCACCAGTTTCTCTTGGCTGTGATTTAGGGACTACTGATCGGTCCGTTTTTGAGACTAAAATTTCAAACAAGTTTCTATGGCTTTGTACTGGAAATATAAATGATGAATAGAGAAGAGTCCACTATCATTTAAACGGTGAGAAATTGCCTCCCCCCCCCACCCGTCATCAAAAGTATATCGACTTGCCGGGGGCAGGGCGGCACACACCTGCAATTCCAGTGGCTCCGGAGGCTGAGGCAGGATGAGAGCCAGTTCAAAGCCAGCCTCAGCAACTGAGCGAGGGCCTAAGCAACTTAGCTTGACCCTGTCTCTAAGTAAAATATAAAAAAAGCTGGGGATGTGGGTCTGTGGTTAGGCACCCCTGAGTTCAATCCCCAGTTCCCAAAAAACCAAATATATTGACTTTGCTATTTAGGTCAAATGTTAAAATTACTGTGGACAGGAAACCAACCAACTGGACTCCGCAGGGACTGCTGAGTACCCCAGAGCAGCACTGGATCACATGGCGGGGGGACAGTCACCAATAGGGTGTAGCCTCCCACAAGACCCTGGGTTCTCTCTTCGTGGTCAGGACCCAGGAATGGGGCCAGCAGTTGTCAAGCAAATACATTCCACCTTACAATGGCCACATGTGTTTGTTTGCAATATGCTTGGTGCTCTCCATGTGTTATTCTTACCTTGATCTCCCACTTAGATATAGGTATGTCATTCCCATTTTACAGAGGAGCAGCCTCTTACCAAGTGGTCCAGCTTACCACGGTCACGTCCTACTAGCCCTAATAATCACAGGCACTTCTAGAGCATGGGCTATGTGCCAGGAACCACACCAGCTGCTTGACATCTATGAACACAATTATCCTTCTAGTCACCCTTTGAAATATGGAACACCATTGTTTCCCCTACAGATGAGGACACCGAGGACAGGAGAGGAAGAGTAACTCATCTAGGGTCACACGTTTGATAGGTGACAGAGTCTGTGCATTGTGTGTCTTTCTGGTATATAGTAGGTGCTCAATAAGTAAGTGTGTGTGGTGTGTGTGTGTAGTTGGGAGAGTAGGCTCTGGCAACATAATAAAATTATTTATTGTATTTCTAAATAAAATCCCCTATTTAGCTCAGATGAATAAGTCTGGGTTAGAGTCGACCCCAACACTAGGCTTTTGCTCTGAATACCCCATAGAATAACACCCAGTTTCCACTGACAGTTTCCACCTCTCTGCTCCTGTTCCCATTGCCTGTAGTTCTAGAAGGATTGTTAATCTCAGTGCTTACTCACCCCAACAATGGGGGAAAGGGTGTTATGGATCTAGCCAGTCTAAAACCACCCTAGCAGCCCCCATGATTGGCCCAGCATCAAGCATTTGAACTATCAGGAGCCAATTAGGATCCTTCCTTTGGGTTATTAATACACACGGTGGGAGGGACCCTTGGTTTCCTTTGGAAATTTTCATTAGGAGTGATATGCCTGAAGCTATTTGAGGCTGCGTTCTTCTTCACTCTGCCCTACCCATGCTAGAGGTTCAACCATAATGGGAGAAAGAGGCCCAACTACCAAAGAACCAGAGAAAGGTGATGGGAACAGAAAAGGAGAGAGAGTGCGTGCAAGAGCAAGCAAATGGCATCCTTTGTATCTTAGAAGTTTCTCAGGTGCACTCACCCCCTGAATTTCCTAGTTAAATAAACCAAGAAATCTCTATTAATTAAGGTGGTTTTATTTAAGGATCTTCCATCTGTTGCCTTAAAAATACTGACATATGGAGGAAATATTCTTTACCTTTGAAAAATATTAAAAGAATATCCCCTCCAAATTGACTTTTGGTAATAATGAGGATTATATATATAAAATCATGAGGAAAGTGATGATGATTCTTTAACTACTCAGGGAGAATATTGTTGGTTTTGTTTTTAGGTGACTCCTACTTTGGAAATGTATTATCACTGAGGAAGATAACATGAACTAACGGCTAATGGTATCCTCTTTATGTTAATCAGAAAAGAATCAAATGAGCAGAGACCCAAGCTGGAGAGAGCTAGTGAAATCCACAGGACCTTGAGAAAAAAAAATTATTTTTATTTTTTGTGGTTGATCCCTTTAGCAAGAGATTAAACAGGATCAGTAAAAATTGGGTAGCATCCCCAAATTTTTACTTTAAGCAGAACACATTTGGGTCTTCCCTACCAAGTTTGTCCCAACCAAATATGTTTCTAAGACTCGGGGCAGAGAAGTTTCCACAGAGCCCTATTCAGAGTCCCCTAGTACCTGCAAGTTCACCATTAGGGAGCCATCCTTTTGGAGTAAACATTTCTTCTTCCCTTGTTCTTTTCTTTAAAGGAAAATTCTTTGGTGGGTAATTTTATATGACATTCATCTTAAGACAGTAATTTTGCAGAGGTCAAATGCCTGGATTCCTGCCATACACCCTGGGATCATTCTAGATGCACGATTTATTCACCATGTAACTTTACGTCCCTCCTTACTTTCAACCTCTCTGTGTGCTTTATTTTCCTCCTTTGTAAAATGGAAATAATAATAGTGCTTCTATCAGAGGGTTGAAGCGTGGGATTAAAGGAGATAATTCATGGGCACCTCTCGGCCTGGTACCTGGCACATAGTATCTGCTCAATAAATGGCAGCTATTATCCTGAGAGTGGGGCCTCCTGGCGGTGTGGAAAGACCACTGAGAAACCCGCCAGGAGCCTCTCTGCTGAGCCTGTTTCTCCAAACAGCGCCCGCATGACCTTGACCAAGAGCACCTCACTAATGCCCCCGTGCCTTTTTCCCAGTGATGGTCAACCTGAGACACATGTTTTGAGGATGAAATTAAGCAATCAAAATAAGAGAGGTTTAGAAAGACTAAATACATTTCTACAAAGAATGGGTCCTCTCAGGAAAAAAAAAATGGTTTATTCACTGAACAAATATTTACCAAGTGCCTACCAGGTGCAAGGATCAAAGTACAGTTTTATCTTCAAGCAGCTGGTGAAGCCTCTCTGCGATGGAAGAAATTCAGGAGAGAGCAGGAGAGTGGGTTAAAAATAGGGCAAACGTCAGAAATTGGGGGGGGGGGCGTGAGAGAAAGAGCAAGCTTCCCGTCTTCCTGTTTCTGCAGCAGGCCAACTCCATAGAGTCTTCCGGAACCTTCCTCAGGGTGGCCAGCCCAGAGCCTGCTCTCCGGTCGTCTGTTCTTCAAGTCAGTACCAGGTGAAGTGAGGTCAGGCACGTTTCTGAACAGCTAGGAAGAGAAGCCGTGTCTACACATCTCACCCGCCAGGCTCTGATGTGGTGTGTGGCGTTCTCCAAGAAGCAGAATGTTTCTGGAAAAGGTCTGAGATAATTGTTCCAGGACATTTTGGAATTTTGTCCACTTTTTGCCCCCACTGCACACCCCAGGCCTGCTGGTGTTTTGAAAGTCCTCCCCAGGCCTTTAAGGGCAGCCGGGCATCAGTGAAGGGGCAGAAGGTGCTGCTCGTGGGCCTTATGGCTTCTAGTAAGAGCATCCATATCTGATTGCTTGGATTTCACCTTCTTTGACTGCTTTCTGTTTTCCCCTACTTTCTACATAAATAAGACCTCCAGGGGGACAGGCGTGTAGGCCGCAGTCCCTCGAACACTTTTGTTCAAGAAGGTTAATGGAGGTTTTTGAGGTCTTGTAAAGTAAAATGACAAAGAGCAGCTGCTCATCCGCCCTGAGCCTCCATTAGTGATGAGATATGCGTTTGTCACTAAGATAAACACGCTCTAAAATGGGAAAATGGGACAGAGGGCCCGGAGGGAGAGAGGACAAAAGCACAGGCTTGTTGGAGATTCTGGGGCCTAAAGTTAGGTGTGATGCTAGTGTTGCCTTAGGAATAGGCTTTTATGCCCCAAACTTCAAAGAAACACAGGTCTGCAGGTCCTCCTCTGCCTCACAGCTTGTCTCCCTGTGAAGGAGCTCAGCAAAGTCCACCTTCTTCATACAGCTAACTACAACCAAAAAAAAAAAAAAAAATTCAAAAATTTACAGTTGGTTGTCCTCCTCAATGTCGCCAACCCAGGGGACCTTTTATTCGTGACAGCAATTTGGGAAACAGGCCTCAAGCAAAGACAAAGTCTGTGGGCCTTCTCAATGGTGGCAAGTCAACTCTTGGCTTGGGTTTTGAGAAAGATGCTTATATCTGATCAATGGAATATTTGGCCTAACCAGGTATGTGGATTGGGGCAAGAAAACAAGGCAGGAGTTAGTATGATAGCTAATGTTCATTGAGACAGGCTAGGGAGGCATTGTTCTAGGGGTTCTGGATGGATTATCTTATTTAATTCTTACAGTAATGTTATGGTTTGTATAGTATCACTACAATTTTACACAGCAGGAAGCTGATGTATGGAAAAGTCAGATGATGTGTCATGTTACGTGGCTACCTAATGTGGTTAACTGGAGGCTGATTCCTGAAACCTCACTCTTCAGCCTCCACTCTACCTTCCCTGGTGTATTTGCATGGTTTGTCAGTGGCTGAGTTGAAGGGTTACTGAGTAGACTGTTTTTGATAAAGTCTCCTGCTAAAATGCACATATGTTACTTTGGAGAATATTTATTCAAATATGCTTAATAGATTAAAAAGACTCAAGAGAACAAAGAAATGGGAAATGGGACTCATGCACTTTGGTGGGGCAAAAAGTAGCAAAAGACCCTAATCCCAGAATTCCATGGAATAAAGCTAATAGTGTAGGTACATCATCCATCCATGCCTTCATTTACTTAAAAAATAATTACTGAAGGCCTAAGATGATACAGTGCTAGGCAAAATCAGACTGTGCGCCCCTGAGGTTTTAGAGTCTAGAAGGGACTAGAGAAAACTTTAACTGTGATAAGATCTGGGGGGGAGAGAGTACAAGGTGCTATGAGAACAGATGACAAGGGCCTGGAATATAACCATCTGAGGTCACTGAATGTTTGGTGGGGTGGGGGCGGGGTGAGAAAGAGATGCCAAAAAAAGTGGCAGGGAGGGGGCTCAGTGTGGAAGATGACGCTGAACGTTGAAGAAAACCTAACCTGACCCCCAAGGTTAACTCTCCCTCCAGGTCTGGTGTTGGACACATGTGTATGCATGCAGCCACTGGAGCTGAAAGGAGGTTACGGTGTTCCTACAGGGCGCTGTTATTTGGAAGGGAAGAAACATGGCTTTAAACATGCTCTCAGCCTTGACTCTTTCCTCCATAATGCTATTGCTCCCTGTCACTTCAACCATCTTGACGTTAATTGCCTCATACATAAAATAATGTCACACACAAACCATTGTCCCTAAGCTCACTTGAGAGTCTGTGCATAGCTATGGTACAGGGGCTCCCACAAACATCTATCTGCAATTTTCCTGAGTGTCTCTGCAGAATCTGAGCAATACAAAGAGCACCTGGAAGGCATCTGTTTCTAGAGAATCCAAGATGGGGTGGGGTGAGCAAAAAGGGCTTTCTTCCTTCTCTTTGTTGGAGGGGGACAAATGGGGCCAAAAAGTCTCACTACTTGATGTACTGAATTTGAAAACTGGACTCAGGAAACAGGGCTACATCAGTTTGATCCAAAAGACAGAGTTTGCCTGGAAAACTGGTAATATAAAGGAAAGTGTTATCCAAACAGCTGCTAAGCATATGCATTTCAAGCAGCTATTCATTTATTAATAATATTAATAGTGTCGATAATACTAATAGTTAATAACCACTGAGCGTGGACTATGTGCTAATTGTTCGTATCCACTTTCTCATTTACTTCTCATGTTAACACTAAGAACTAGACACTGTACTGTTATTATTCCCATTTTACAGAAGAGGAAAGGGAGGTCTAGGAATGTCACATGACTTTCCCAAGGTCTCACTACTGTTATGATGCAACTGAGTTTGGAACTGAGGTCTGACTGACCACAAAACTTTATAAACAACACTGAAAGCTCTTCCACACCTCTATTGCCTCCATCATAAAAGATATTGAATAAAAAATATTAACAACCTGTTACTCTTTCATAAGAAGGGTATATCCGTAAAGATACTGAGCCCCAAATCACCAGGTTCTATAGTAAAATTTTTTAAACATTATGGGAATTTGACAAAAGGTTGTCAAGTTTTTAACTTTGCTACACGAATTTTTAGAAATATATTCCACTTTCATTTTATTAAAGAAAGACTAACTTAAAAAATAAAAGGTAGGAATGAAATAATATCAGAATTTAAAAGCTGAATACATTAAACCCCATGAACAAATAATTACTCTGGTCTGGTTTATCTCATTTTGCTTCAAACTCATTTTGCTAGCAAAATCAGGGCCCCAAAGGACTGACTGGCACCAGTGCAGAAACAGATATTTGGGAGTACCTATCCTTTGCCTTTTAAGACAACACTTTGATTTTGAATATAACTGGGAAAAAATAGGATGGTATTTATTATTTTTATAACTCAGACTTTCCATTACCTTCATCTGGTTTCTATCCTCCCCCACCACGCAATTAGTCTGAATATTTGAGGTTTCCCTATTGTCTCCAGGAAGGTTCTTGAAGGCAAGGTCAAATCAAGGGCAAGTCTCAGAGGTCAGAAGTACTCTGCTTTGAGTCATATGAGTATGTCTCTAATTTTTACAAAGTAAAATCATGGTGTTAGTGAAGTTATTGAGTGTTTAAGCTCAGTAACTCAATGGGTGCCTAGGTCTTGGTTCAAAACCAAACAGCATATTTTAGCGATGGCCAAAATGATTTAAAATTGATAATTCATCACAGTGCAAGTGGACAGAGAAAAGGAACTTTGGCCCCTAGGTGAGGGCATGGCTCCGATCAATGTTTGGGGGCTCTGATTTGTTTGGCGTCCATGACCTTCCCTTGATCTGATATTTTTTTTCAGATCTTTTTTGACCATTTGACATCCCACAGTTCTTCTTAGTTTATGAGCTGCAGGTTATCTTGAGGGCAGTGTCCTCTTTTCTGGGGTGTCTGTGAAAATTCCATCAAGTGAGCTGTGCACCATCCCCTTACTCCATTATTTATTTCTTTGACATTTGAGGGACAATCAATCTGTTAAAGAGTGTGAGATGTCTCAACATCTTCCTTTTAAAGTAAATCAAAGCACAGGGTGAATAATTACTACCTTGGTAAAATCTTTTAACTTTAAAAATAAAACAAGTCCCACACCACATCTTAAAACAAAGTCTCTGTATCTTCAGATCACCCAGATAATAGGGACAGGGTAGAAGATCATTTCAAGTATTTCAGGATTTTGGCCACTCATCTTTGCTTCAGTTTTTGGAGTGATTCAGAAGACAAATAAAACTAAAGACAAGGGCTCTGCAGTGTTAGTATAAAATTTTCCATCAAATCCAGGGACAATGGACTTCTGGAAATAGAACTGAATCTCCAGTTGGGTTCCACCATTTATATTCCTATGACCTTGAGCAACTTAATCCCCCTAAGCCTCAGTTTCCACATATGTAAAAAATAGATCAAACAAGACAGTCTACATAAAGTTCTTGACATTGCATCTAATACATCAAGAAAGTTCACAAAATGTGGTGAACACCATCTGAGCTACCAAGTATTCTATTGTGCTCCCCTACATTTTGCAGCTTCCCTCAAAAGTTAATTGGAACCTGTGGAGCATAAGTATATGTGTCACATTGAGGCTGAGGAACTTAAAAGCTGGTGTATATCCTCCTTCTTTCTCCCTCTCTCTTCCTCTACTATAGTGACCTTGAAACCTCCAATGTTAAGCTGGCAGCAAGATGGAAGATTCCTAGATCCCTGAGTCACCACTTGGAGGAAAACCCATGCCGAGTCACATCAAGTTTTGTATAAAGAACGACAGACGTTCCCAAGTAAAGACACTGAAGTCTTGAGGATAGTCAATTATGGTAGCTCACATTAAATATCCTAACATACCCAGTTTGAGATACATACGTATTTTTAGTCAAATCATCAAACCACTTTTTTTTTTTTTTTTCTAGCAATCCATTTCCATAGTACTTCAGTTTCTCTGAGCAGGAAATTCAAAGAAGATTTCTGAGCTCACGCTTGACCTGTAAGAAAAGAAGCTTGTCATAAGGGTCTGACATCCACCTGGCCAGTGCCCAAAGCATTGAGAACAACCTGATTATCTGACAGTCATGAGCTCATTCTGTGGCCTTCCAAGTTTTCCAAATTCTCTTCTTAGATTATTTCTATTTACCATAAACACATACAACTTTCCACTGTCAAGTTTATTATTCCTTAGCTTAAATGGTAATTTTAGGACCTGAATGAAAGCTGCATATATCCATTCCTAGGTCTGCCATAACAAAGTACCACAGATTGGGAGGTTTAAGGAGCAGAGAAATTTTGCCTCACATGCACAAGGCCCTGGGTTCAATCCCCAGCACCACAAAAAAAAAAAAAAAAAAAAAAAAAAAAGAAAGAAAGAAAGAAAAAAAATAAATAAAAAAGGAGCAGAGATTTATTTATTTTCTCATGGTTCATAGGATGAAAGGCTATGATCGAGTCATCAGAAGGGCTGATTTCTTCCGAGGCCCCTCTCCTTGTAAACGGCCATCATCATATCCCAGGTCCTCCCATGGTCTTCCTCCTGTAGCTGTCTGGATCCAGATTTCTTCTTCTCATTAAGGACACCAGTCATATTGGATTGGAGCCCATCCTAATGGCCTCATTATGACTTAATTACCTCTGTACAGGTCCTATCTCCAAATACAGTCTTGTTTTGAGATACCAGGGTTAGGACATCAGTTGATGAATTGTGTGTGTGGGGGGGGGACAGTTCAGCCCATAACACAGCACAACCAAGCTTCAGTGAGCACTGGGCCTCACCGTTGAACCTGACATGCACAGTGAATGAACACGGTTTGGCCCTATGGTGAGATTCTTGGAAAGGTCACAGCTAGCCAATCCTCAGAGTTTTAAATTTAGCTAATTTGAATGAGCTCAGATTGATCATGATACATCTAGAGTAAGTATAAGGACATAGCATTTAAAAATTCCTTGAGGATGGAGGTATGAGTAGACTTTTCAATGTCTCTTTTCTCCAAGTTACTAAATAATAGCAGAAATTTTAAAAACAGAAGAATATTCAGTTTACAACTTGCTCTTTAAGTTTGGTGCTTTTGTTAGGTTTGTGTTAATCCGTCAGCTGGAACAGGACCCGGACAGGTCTAAGTACTGCCCTGGTCTGAGTGGCAGCTGCCCTGCCTCACCCAGAGGCACAGTCCTGGCCCTGCAGAGGAATGGCTGTATCCAAATAGATGGAGCTTAGGCCACAATCATTTCCAATTAGATGAAAATATTTCCTTTTAAATTGGTTTTGCTACCCTCTTTGAACATATAAAAGACCAATTTGGGGTTTCATATATCCTTTCGGGTCATTTCACTATTTCAAACTCATGCATATGTGTAAAAACATAAAAGGAAGTGAAATCAAGACTTGGAGCAGGGAGAAGTGATTAATTGCTGGCCTCTTAAAGACAAGTCACTCCACAAAGCTAAGTAATGAATTAATAATGCCTCAGATCATGAATTAATAAAGACAGCTTGCCTAAGAGGTAGATGATAATTTGTAAAGGCCTTTGCGGGCAAAACATCTCAGCAGCTGCAGGAGCCCTGTTTGGGGGGATGGCTTAAATTGCGGTGGACTAGCATTGGGAAATGTTTGGGATGGGCCTTCATCTGGCCGGGAGTTGCGAGACTGGAGATCTCGAACTTTAACGAGATGCGGAGGAGGTCTGCGCCAGATTCTGAGCGTGGACGGCTAATGTCGGGGGTTTAGAGCTAGAGCCAGGGAGAAAAGTTGCCAGAAGTTCGTCTCAAAACTTCTTCCCGCGGCTTCTTTGCTCCAAGCGGCCATCGCTTCAGGCGACTACAAGAGCCCTTGGGAGGTAAGAGCATTGGGAAAGATGGGGCCAGTTACTGGAAGAAATTTAACAGATCCATCCCAGATTCTGAAGCTAATTCTGGTTTAGATTAGACAGAAGCATTTCTTTGGACCTGCACAGAGTTTGGGCAGGGTGGGTGTTGGGGAGATGATGGGCAGGGGCTCCTACAAAAGCCTATGTGGTCTGGGCCAATTTCATTTCTTTTCTTTCTTTCCTTCTTCTTCTTCTTCTTCTTCTTCTTCTTCTTCTTCTTCTTCTTCTTCTTCTTTTTTTTTTAATTAGTGGTTCAATGTTTAAGTACCTGCTAATGGCTCAGAAGTCTACACAGCGGCAGAACATCAGACCAGGACTGAGCTAGGTTGCAGGGATCTGCAGACCATGGCCCTGTTTCCCAGGAGTCTGCAGGGCAGCCTGGGCCTGACCATACTGGCCCCTCACCTACAGTGCCCTCTCTGTGCCCAGCCTCCAAAGCAGCCTTGCCCTGGTCAGCAAGACCAGGCCAGAAGAAAATTGAAGGGACTCTCGTGTCTGTCATAGAATCTGCCTGTTTTCCACACCTGCCTTTAGCACTGAAGATGAACAAAATTCCGCTGTAAGGAGGACCCCAGGCAACAGCTGCTCGCTGCCTGAAGTCACCTGCACTTACCACAGGATGAACCCTGCTGCACCTTGGTCACTCACAGGCTGTCACGGGGCTTCAGTGACGTAATATGCATAAATTCTTAGCACAAGCTCAGAGCGTGACAAGGGCCATGCAGACATTCCTCAGAGAAATCAGTCTGGGGCTGATAAGACCTCCCTGCTACAAGGATCTGCTGAGCAGAGGCCTTGAGGCCAGCTTGTGGGCCTGGTGGCACAGGGACAGCAACCCTGTGTCTTTGAGGAAAACAAGGCCAGAGAACTATGCAAAGAGCACTTCCCTCAGGGCTGGATGGCTAGACTTGAGTTCTGACTTCCCCAGGGACACGTAAGCTCTGTGGGCCTCCTCTTCTCATTGGTAAAAGAGAACTGCAGAGCGGGCTTCGTGTGTTTCAAACCTTTTCTTCAATCCAGAGGGTAAATGGAGCCCAAAGAGCTGGACCCCGTTTGGAGCAGGAATTAAAGTGGTTCCCTTTCTCTCACCCACCACTCTAGAGCCTTGCCCAGAGAGAACAGCTGAAAATCCAGAGTTCAAGGCAGCACTTCCCAGCTTGGTGTGCGTGAACATCACCTACACCTTGTTAACACAGACCGTGACTCAGAAGTTGGGGGGCAGAGCCTGAGGGCCTGTGTTTTTAGCAAGCCCCAGGAGCTGCTAATCGGGGCCCCATGCTTCAGGAAAGGAGGTAATCTCTGCTTAGCTCTAAAGCCATCCCTAAACTAGGGCACACCAGTGGGATCCCCTCCAGTAATGGCTGCAACTAAGTGGAGAGGTACCCAGTTCTAACACCTCCTCTGTCTTTTTCTGGCTGAGTCATTTGAGAGTTAATGACAGATACCATAATACTTCACCCCTCCACATTTTTTTTTTTTTTTCCTAGTAACAAGGTCATTCTCCTATATAACTGCAGAATTTACATGCAGGAAACTTAGCATGGAGCGATTCTACTTTGCATCAATAAGTTCTAGTCCGTAGTCAAATTATGCCAATAGTATCCGGATTTTTAGAAGTTTCATAACACTATCATATGACTTCCTAATGATCCACTGGAAATTCATGTAGGTTAAAAAAAAAAATCTTTTCGTTTCTGTACCTAGAACCTAACTTTATTTTATAAATAAACACAGTATGATTTTTCCCTAGTTTTAATGAACATTAAAGTTTATACATATGCAGTTACTGGGGAAAATCAAGGAAGAATGCACTTCTAGTTTTAATTTTTTCTGGGGTTGAAGAATGAAAGGAAAGTTGTTCACCATTTTGAAACATTACATGGCAGAGGGAATGTTGCCTCTGGTGTCATTGCCAGGGACACCTGTGTGGAGCTGTGTTTGTCACTAGATCATCCATGGGATACTGCTTGCAGGTGTGAACAGTGACTATTTTATTGTGGCTTCTTGTTAATGTTACACACTAACACAAATATTATTTTATTAGAAACTGTTTTCTTTTTATTTCTTTTCCACTTCATATAAAGCATTTGTCATTTTTTTCAATAATGAATTACATGTAGTAGTGATAATGATCAAAAAAAATTTTAGTTTAGAAGCAAAAAAGGGGTGTTACAAAGCATTAATATATAAAAAAGGAGTTGTTGATCCCACTAGAATGTCAAATATTAAGACTGACCCTGCAAGTGGCGAGGATGTGGAGCAACTAGAAAACTCAAGACATAGCTGGTAGGAAGCATAATCAACTTGGGAAAAAATTATAGTTTCTTAAAAAGTTGAACAGGAACCTACCATATGATCCAGACATTTTCTCCCTAGAGATTTCCTAAAGAGAAATAAAAGCAGTTGGTTATCCAATGACCTCTACATGACTGTTTCCAGTTGTAATAGTCCAAACTGGAAACAATCCAAATGTCCGCCAATAGGTGAATAGATAAACAAATTGTAATACAACCTTACAACAGAAGACTATGAAGCAATAAAAAGAATGGACCACTAATACAAAAACATGAGTGATTTTTCAAAATTATGTTGTTGAGCAAAAGTAGCCAGACGAAGAGTATATTACTTCTTAATTATTCCATTTGTAAAAATTGCAGATGATACAAACTCGTCTACAGGGATGGAAAGTTACATGAGGGAGGAAAAAACTTTTGTGGGTGTTATGGTTTAGGTATGAGGTGTTCCCCAAAAGCACATGTGTGAGATAATACAAGAAAGTTTAAATGTGAAATGATTGGGTTATGAGAATTTTAACCTAATTAGTGCATTAATTACCCAATAGGGAGTAACTGGATGGTTAACTGTAGGCAAGTCGGGTATGGCTGAAGGAGGTGGGTCTTTGGGGCATGACTTTGAAGTTTGTATTTTGTCATTGGTGAGAGAAAAACTTCCTCTTTGCTTCCTGGTGGTCATATTCTGAGTGGCTTTTCTCCATCACACTCTTCCGCCATTTGTTCTGCCACACTTTGGGTCCAGAGCAATAGAGCTGGTCCTCTATGGACTGAGACCCCTGAAACTGAGCCCCCAAATAAACTTTTCCACCTCTACAGTTGTTCTTGTTGGGTCTTTTGGTCACAGCAGTGTAGTAGCCTGACTAAAACAGTAAGTGAAGGTCATGTTCATTACCTCAATTGTGACAATGGTCTCCCAAGTGTATATATACTTGTCAGAATTTACCAAATTGTGCACTTTAAGTATATGAAAATTTTAGTATGTTAATCATCACTTAATGAAGCTTTTGAAGAAAAAAAAAAGAGGTTATTACTAACTCCTTTCCCATTAAATGGAATTCATGTAATGCTCTCTGAAATCTGGGCCCTACTGCCTTTGTTCAGATGAACCCTCTTATCCTGGTGGGGGATCCTCATGGTCTAAGTTAATTATGGAGTTTTTTTCTCCTTTGTTGCCCTACAAGGATTGGGTTAGGTTGGTTAATGTACTGATTAATGCACATTCTGGACAATGAAAAATGAGAGAAATACTGTGAGGAGACTTCTGGGAAAGGTTTACTTCCTTCAAAGAAAGATGAATGGAAAAAGTACCTTTTCCTTCCTCCTGACTTGGATGTGCCCCGACACGAAGTCCGATGTTTCTGGAGTCATCTTGGGTCCATGAGGACCGTGATCTGGGAACGCAGCGAACACATGGAGGAGGGCAAAACAAAGATGTGGAAAGAAACTGGGTCCTGGATAACATTGTCCAGCTGTCGAATGAACCAACTCTAAACACAATACGTCTGCTGATCAGGTAAGTTTTTGCAATATGCAACAAAACCATGCTAACTGACATATTCCTTCTTTCTTTCTTTCTTTCTTTTTTTTTTTTTTTTTGAGACTCAGCTCAGTAACACTTCCTCTGAGAAGAAGACTTTCACAATACCCATTTCTTTGGGGCCTAAGCTGAGTTATATAACCCCAGTCTGTGTTCTCAGGACATCTTCTTATGCCCCATTTTACACTCTATGTAATTGATCTGTCTACAGTTCTCCTGCATTGGACTGGCAACGTCTCAGGACAAGGCTTGTGTTTTATTTATCTCTATTTCACCAAAACCTGGAGAGCAACTGACCCATGTCAGGCATGTAACACACACTGATCAACTGACCCTCTCCTCTCCCGCTCACCTTTTCACACTCTAGCAAATGGGTCTCCCCACCTGCCAGTCATTGGCCCACATTGTCCTCACAGCTAAGAATTCCTTTCTTCTGTTCCTCAGTCTTGTGTGGCTGCTCTTCCTTGACATCTTTAGAACAGCAGTTGTCTTTGAAGTCTCTCTGCACCTGCCAAAGGCCACATTCCAGGTGCATCCCTACAGGCTGGGAGGGAGGGGCAGGGGGGCCTTGCCCCTTTCTCCACCTTCCGGCACAGCCTCTCCAATTCCTGCCTGCTGTGGCCTGGGCTCTTTGGAAGAGCATCAGCTTTGTGTCCACAGCATACTGGGCCAGCAGACTGTGCTTTCTCCTGCCCTCCTCCACCCAGGCCCACTTGGGATTAGTTCTTTTACAGATGCTCAAGTTTGCCAAGAATTGCTAAGTTCTCACTAATTGACACTTTCATCTGTCATGCTGGGCATTTCCCAAAGGCACCAATTCCAATGACACTGGCAGGTACTCAAGGCTGGAGGCAACGCTGCTTATCATTTCTTTGCAAATTGTGCAAGAAGATGTTTTCTGTTTTCAAGGAAAAAAGGGAAGGGGGTTTCTCTTCAACATTCATAATATAAAATGGCATATTCTCTCTCCCTTCCCCAAAGACTCCATCTCTAAAACGCAAGCAAGAAACGTGAGTCCCTTTACGTCTCATTAGGTTCTATGTGGTGGTTGGGGGAAAAAAAAAAAGTTTTGAGTCCTATGTGACAGACACTTTCACAAGCCCTGTATGCTGATTTTCTAATTTTCACTGCAAGCTTAGAAATGGTTACCATAAGGGCACTATGTCATAGATGAGAAAACCAAGGCTTAGATTCAAGTCTTGTCCAAGTCACATTGACTGTGAGTGTACAGAAGCCAACACTTTACTTCAACTCTGTCTCAAATGTTATTCTACATCAGAAACAGCTAAAGGGCTCATTAAAACACAGCTCCTGGTGCCACCCGAGAGGCCTGGATTTGGGAAGTTGGTGATGGGCCTAGAAAGAACATTTCTGATAGATTTCCAGGTGGTGCTGGTCTAGGTCATATTTTCCAACCCTCTGTGTTAGGGGGAGGCCTGCATTATCCTTGAGATGCGCATAAACCCGCAGCTCTTGAGCTTTTCCTTAGAAAGGACCACAAACACTGGAACTGCCAACATGGCAGATTTCAAGTGCCAATCTGAGGAGGGGCAGAGGAGAGCTAGAGAAATGAAGCACCGGGTTGGGAAAGGGGTTGGGTGTTTCCCTTGTTAACAGCAGATGATTATCGAATAAGGAAGATCTCTGGAACTTCAGAACGGAGATTCCAAAACTGGAAAGTAAAGTCCATACACGTGTGCCAGTCATCGGTATATTCCCTCTCAGCTCCAAACCCACCTATGTTTGCTCAGCTTCCTGATGTGCAGCTGGGCCTGTGAACACCTCTCCTCTCCAGCTGCCTCCATCTGTGGTGGCCTTTGTCGGGAGAGGGTGCTTCGTCAGTATGGCAGTGGAGGGTCGCAGACAGGAGGGGCTCCTCTCTGCACTTCTGGTGTGCTTCTCTTCCTCCTGTGGTGCAGCTGCCAGCGGAGAGGCTCCCTCTCCGCCCAGTTTCTCCTGCACCCAGCAGACCACTTCCGGAAGACAGGCTCCACCAGCCAGCCTGGCTGTAGGTGGCTTCCTGTAAATCAGCCCCAGTCGTCTGGTACCCAGCTGGCTGCTCCCTGCTGTCCAGTGACCTCCCTAGCTACACGGTTTGCCTGTACTTCCAGTGAGCTTCTCAGTCACTTAGCCAGCTATTCCTGCAGACCAGCTGGGCCCAAACTCTCCGGCAGGTTTCTCCAACACTGACAGGTACATGCATGTTTCCCTGCAGCCACTCCGTTCCCACTGAGGGCTGAACTTGAAGAGGGTCCTCTTTCATGTTCTCAGTTCTTTCATTATACTTTTTCCACTTTAGAGGTAATAGCTTCTTTTCTCTGTGCCGGAATTCCTCAGTTCTCTTTAAGTAGTTAACTACTTTTTAATAGCCAACAATTTTGTACATTAAATTTTCTCTGTTCAAATACTGATGGGCATCTGTCTCCTGCTGACACCTTAATGATACAGAATCACAGATGTCAGGAGTGGTTCCAGAAGACAGAGCCTCAACCAGGAGATTTGGTATTAATTTGATCATGTCTTTAGGTTTAAATGTAGTGATGCAGTTTTCTGAGTGGATACTAATTCTGCAGGGCATGCTATAGCTTTGCAATTGATTGAGCTATGGTAATTTTGGTGAATTAGGCACAGAAGCAAGTGGCCCTTGGTGGGGCCCCAGTAGTGTTGGATGGATCCTTCAGAGCACACCGAAACATTTATAGAAAGCAAACGACAGATTAAAATCCTTAAATTCTGAATTCAAGTCATGGCCTCAGGACCAGAAATTTCCAGAATTTTCTTATTATGTTTACCGGCTGATATTTTAGAAATTAAACAATGAATTTAATAGGGAGGCTTTCAGAATTGCAATGTCAGTTGAGTTCACAGCCTCCCCAAGTCTCATGTGTAAAAGTTAAGGCATTGGTGGGGCAAGAAAGAGTCACTGAAACTGTGAGTGGGGATGTCAGGTTGGAAGTTACATGACAAGACTCCTACCACTCAGCCTCCTCCTTGTCCTTCTGTGTCTGAGACCAGCCTTCCCTCATGGAAAATCCTATGGTAGCTTCCCTGGGACAGGTGGCTTCAAGGAGCTGCTCATTGTTCCCATGACTAACCACAGCTGTCCCCTGTCCCTACCATAGCAATAACAAAGTTCCAAATGCAACAGGCTACAAGGCTCAGGAACACATTACAACCTAGGAGGAAATATCTTATGAACATTGCAAGACTTTGCTAATTTATGTGGGTCAAACCCTGAAGAATATGTCTGGGGTAGCTGTAATAAAATATAATCCTTGGTCATCCTTAAATATGTCTTTTCTAGGAGGTGTAATCAAGTGTCCTTTTAAGCAAACAAAAGAGCTTCATTTTATAGAAGAATTATGTGGGAACTAGCCTTAATAGAAACTAAGAATGAAATATAAAACTATAATATGTAAGCCGGGCGTGGTGGCACACGTCTGTAATCCCAGCACTTGGGAGGCTGAGGCAGGAGGATGGCGAGTTTAAAGCCAGCCTCAGCCATGGCGAGGCACTTAGCAACTCAGTGAGACCCTGTCTCTAATAAAATACAAAAAAGGGCTTGGGATGTGGCCCATGAGTTCAATCCCCAATACATACATACATATATATATATATATATATATATATATATATATATATATATATATATATATAATATTTAAAGCAGAAATATACTAGTACTTTGAGCACAGTGGTCAATGAAACAATATAGAGTCCAGAGAAACACCTGAATGTAAATAGGAATTTGATTTGTAAAAACATTGGTATTTCAGGTAAATGGTTGTTAGTTTTCTGTTACTATGACAAAATACCTGAGGTAATCAACTGAAAGGAAGAAAGGTTTACTTTGGCTCTTGGCTTCAGAGGTTTCAGTCTGTGGTTGGTTGGCCCTGTGGCTTCAGGTCTGTGGTGGCACAGTACACCAGGGAGGGGGTGCATAGTGGAGGAGGTTCCTCACCTGCTGGTTAGGCAGTGAAAGAGAGGTTGGAAGAGGCAGAGGTCCCAGTATCCCCAAGGGAAGGCTCCCAAAGACCAAATTTCCTCCAACTAGTACTACCCACTTCTTGAAGTTTCCACCCTCTCCCAATAGCACCAAAAGCTTGTAACCAAGCCTTTAACACATGGGCCTTTGGGGATGTTTCAGATCCAAACTAAAGCAGCAGTCAAAGAACAAATAAGTGGGGTATGGCAATAGGTCGGGGGGGGGGGGGGATAGCAAATAGAAAAGAAAAGAGAAAGAGAGAAAGGAGAAAGAGGAAACTGAATCCCTCCATCATTTCTTACCTAAAATCAGTTCCATTTCAGTCTATTATTTGCAGCATATTAAAAAAATCCATAAAACCATTAGAATAAAGGTAGTATTTTATTAGAACAGTGGAGGCCTTTCTTTCAAAATATGACATGAAACCAAGAGGATATAAAGAACAGATTTATAAACTCAACCATGCAAAAAGTTATACTAGCCAAACAAACAAAGCCCAAAGACACACAAACTAGAAAATACACCTGCCATTCATGTTCATTTGTTTAGTTTAAAAAAACAAAAAAAACTATTATAAGCCAAAAAAGAAAAAAGAAAAGGTAAAAGCAAAGCTTGAAAATGCACAAAAGATAAAAGCGAGCAACTCACAATAAAAGCACAAGTGACTGTTTCCAACATGAATGGGTGCCCTACACTGGTCAGAATTCAAGCCTATACATGGAAATGACATTCAGAAAACAGTCGGTTGTATGAGTGGGAAAATGCTGGAAGCAATCTGCATGCCTGGTGTTAGAAAACTGGTTAAATAAATCCTGCTTCACCCACATGGCGAGACACACTAGAGCCCCTTAAAACAATGAGATCTTCAAGTGTTGACACTAAAAGCTGTGTATGGTATATTTAATAGTAAAACAAACAAAGAGAAAAGCAAATTGCTGAACAGTATATATTGTATAACCTCATCTGAGTTTCTTAAAAAGTATATACAAACACTGTAAATGTCTAAAAACTGTCTGAAAATTACACTAAAAATTATTAACAGACTTTTGCCTCTGGGGAAAAATGGGCTAGGGAAGGCTGGGTTTGGTGAGAAGCCTGGAATTGTTCATTTCTATTTTATGTAGCGCGGGACGGTCTAGCATTTCTTTTTTGGTGAGTGTGTATCAATTTTGTATTTGAAAATTAAATACCCCTTCACTTTTAAACTAAAAAAAATTTTTTTTTTCCCCCTTCTCTTTCTTCTTTGGCAGCTCTCTGCTGGGCGGCGTTTCCCGTCTCCTTTGCTCTGAACTTGCCCAGAAAAACTGTTCTCGAGCTCCAGCCAGGCTCGGTGACCCAGGAAGCACTGGGCTTAGTGGCGGAGATGGGAGTCCCATTCCTCCTTCTGCCTCCAGGTCACAGTATGCCGTGGGGCAACTGAACCTCTCTGAACCTCAGTTTCTTCATCTGTGGAGCGAGGCCGCAGGGCAAGGCGAGGGCCCCCAAGCTCCGTGTAAGACGGGAGCAGCTTCCACCCCCCTCCCTTTCTCTGGAGACTGGCTCCAGCCTTGTATGGCAAGTCCCTACAGCCACCTTTCACACGCAGGTGCCGCTGACACTGATGGACAGCAGAGGGCTTTTATTTCACCTTGGATCTGCCTATTTTAGGTCACTATCAGCCACTGCGCATCTCAGGCTTGCCTGTGTTATCTAAATGGCCTCTTTGGGGCTGGAAAACAGATAGATGCTCTGGTTATCAAGGGGAGCTGTCTTTGTCTGGGCTTGAAGTGGTTGCTCTGAATGATCCCATCACCCAAACACCTGGGTGGCTCTTGAGTTGAGCCTAGTGACAGCGCAGCCTAGGACACCTGTCTGTGGAAGGACCACGGTCCCAGGCAACATGAGGAGACCCCTCAACATGGCACTGCATGTCTGTGGATGGCTTCATTCCCCTGTGCCCTGTCTATGCCTGCCAGGGGGCTTGGTGCTTTCTATGACATATATCATCGAATCCTCTAACAACCCCAAGAACTGTGCTATGAACCCCATTCCACAGATGGGGAACACTGAGACTCAGAGAGAGAGAGAATGCAACTTTTAAACACACGAACAAGAGACCAGTTTGCTTTTCAACTTCCGCCTTCTCTCCAGTGCCTCCATTCTTCCAATTGTAAGCATATGTCCCAGCTCTATTGAAAATAAATTTGTCAAGACAACAAGCTGGCACCGTGCAGAGCAGCACGCAGAACAGGAGGCTGTGGCAGACGCTTCCGTCCTCCCCAGAGACAAATCACCCTGCTCTGTTCACTGGGAGCCACCACAGTAGTTAGCATTTTATTTCCTAGACCTATAAAAGTCTAATTGGTGCCCATATGTCAGATTAGTGTATTTCTTCCAGCCCTTTAAAGTCTACTGCAAGATTAGGTGGTGGCAGGAGACAGTAACCGAGTCCTCCTCAGAATGCCATGACTCCCTACCAACACGCACAGATTCTGTGTAGAAGCTGTTGGAATGTTCCATCTACTTTCTCTTGGCTCCTTATTAGAGCCTCTCCACCTCACAACCAAAACCCCACCCAGCCTTTGCACTCTTCCCACAGAGTCCAAGTCCAAATTTATTTCTTCATGAGCCTAGAGCTCACTTTCAGGGGGACCAGGAATGGGGCCCAGGGGTAGAGTCTTTGCCTAGCATGTACAAGGCCTCAGGTTCAATCCCCAGTGGGGCAAAAATAAAAAGAGAAAGATTACTCTACAGCCCCTAGTTAGTTTTGTAATGTCCCAGAAGAAGGTACACATTTTTTTTTTTTTTTTTTTTTTTTTTTTGGAGGAAGAAGTGTAAGGTAAGGTGAAGCTCTCATGAACAGGGTTAGTGCCCTTATAAAGGGTACCCCAGACCAGCTGCGGTGGTACATGCTGTAATCCCAGTGATTCAGGAGTCTGAGGCAGGATGACTGCAAATTTGAGGCCAGCCTGAGCAACGTAGAAAGATTGCGTCTCAAAATAAAAAAGAACTGGGGAGGGGCTGGGTTTGTAGCTCAGTGGTAGAGCGCTTGCCTAGCATGTATGAGGCACTGGGTTGGATCCTCAGCACAACATAAAAATAAATAAATAAAACAAAGTTACAAAAAAAAAAAAAAAAAGAAAGAAAAGAAAAGAACTGGGGATGTAGCTCAGTAGCTTCTGTTACTATATCCTGAGTTCAATCTCTCTCTCTCTCTCTCTCTCTCTCTCTCTGTGTGTGTCTCTGTGCGTGTGTATCCCAGAGAGCAGCTTTGCACCTTCAACCATGTGAGGTCACAGCTTGAAGGTGCTGTCTGAACTAGGAAGCCTGCCCTCACCAGGTACTGAATATGCCAGCATCTCGTTCTTGGACTGCCAAGCCTGCAGAACTATGACCTGTACATTTCTTTTAGTTATAAGCCAACTGGTCTCTGTGATATGTTCTCATAGCAACCTGAATGGACTAGGAGAGAGGGCAGGGAATTTTCCTGCTTTGTCAGCATGTCCCTGGTGAAGGGACTGAACTATTAAGTAAGGGGGATGTGTGACAAAGAGAGATTGAAAGAAACAGACGTGGGCAGAAATATTTTTACAGAAATATGAGCATATTTATATACAGTACTTTTAAATAAAATGATAGATTTAATATTACTTGAATTTAACCTCAGGAAACACCAAAGACAAAGCCAGGCAAGCTCTTGGTGCTCAGTAAATAATTGTTGAATTAAGGAATAAATAAATCGTAGTGGACAGCTGGAGCTGTCGCCTGCCATATTCATCCTTTTCTTTCTGCTAAAAACACCTAGAACTTCCTTTGGAGACCCTCTTCTCTCCCACCCTCAAAGCACAGGGCTCCGGTGAAGCTGACCTACCAGCCTGAACCACGGGCTACAGTGATTGGCTCAGAGATGGGCACCTGATCCAATCAGAGTCAATCTTGCAGCTCTCATGGAACCCTGGGAATAAGGAGTTTTGTCCCACTGAAACCACTGTCTCCAAAGATAACAGAAGCCAGGAGCTTTCAGGGACCAATTCATAGGGAGGTCCTGCGTAGGAGTTAACACAAAACAGAGAAAAGCAGAGTGGAGGGAGAGATTGAGCCACATGCTAATTTAACTATACCCTTGAATTTAACTATTCCTGGGACTCAGAGTACCCTGAGGTTTTTAATCATATGACCCAATAAACTCCCTTAAGCCAGCTGAATCTCTAAAAATCTAGTGTTTCAAAAGAATAAATAATAAGTTTAAAAAATGTCAATGATTTTATAATGATGGTTTATATTTGAACGTGTTAGGATTTGACTAGTCAAGAAGCAGGCTGCTGTTTCAGAGACCTCAAAATACAGTAACTTAAAGGAGATGGACAACCCCCCACCCGGTCCCAAACATAAGTCTGGGAGACAGTCCAGAGCTTCAATCAGGGCTTAACTAGGATTCCATCTTGTTACTTTGTCATTCTCAAAATGCAGCTTCTTTTCATGGTCCAAGACAGTAGTTCAAGTTCCTGACATTGTGTGTCTTCCTGCCAGCTGGAAGAGCAAGGAAGAGGGAGATGTGCACAGACCTTTTAATGGTGGCATCAACTTGCAGAAAGATCCAGGTGGGCAGATTAGAGAGAAACCCACAATACTCCTTCCTCCTCCTTCCCCCCTTCTTCCTTTTTTCTCTCTCTCCCTCCGTTTCTCCGTGTTTTTCCACAGGTTGTTCATTGAGCACCTGCTATGTGCTATGTTGACTGCTAGGCATGTAACATTAAAACAGTAAATACAGTTCTGTTACCTCCATTTACTTGTTGAGTAACATTATTCATATGCATAATTTACTTTCTTCATCATGTTTATGTTACAAACCTCTGATCTTTAATTATGCTGTTAAAGACTTTGACTCCTTTCAAAGGAGTTTTAGGCAACTGAAGAAGGATGTACCACTTTTGTCTGTAAAATGGAAATAATAATGATACCCAATTTATAGATATGTTGTGAAAATAAAATGAGACAACCCATGTAAACTTCTCAGCGTGGTTAAGAGGCTGATTATTTCTAAAATAATGTTTATTATATTTTCTGATATGAGAACATTCTTTCTCTCTCTCTAATTCTATTTAAGGCATCTGGAAGAGAAAGTGCCTGGGTTTTTGTTTTCTTTTTACAATGAGAACATATTACTTTCATATTTACTAATTTAATATATAAAAATACTGGCCTTTTTGTTTTAAAAATGAATTATGCTCATTATAAAACATTTAAGCAATAGACAAGATGGAAGGTAAGAATCATTTTTAAAATAACCCCAAAAAACCTCAAAATGATTACCGTCAAGTGAATGTTATTGCATATCTTCCTAAGCAGATGTATCAATTACAATGTTTTCAGCCCCAAAAATATGGATAAAGTCTAGATCCAGTTGCTTTAACACATGGAAATGTGTTGATTCGTGTGACTGACATCCAGAGACTGGGTGGCCATCGAGTTGGGGCAATCCAGCTTTGCTTCTCCAGACTCTCCCCTGTGTGGTGGGGGCCAAGTCTCAAGCTGCTTTCACTTGCGGCAATAAAAATGTCTGCAGCAGCCATAGAGTTTGCACCATAAAATTCCCAAATGTGGAGAGAGGGGGGAGGGAGGGAGGGAGCTTCTGGTGATGACCGTCCTGTCAAAACTGGGGACACTCTTTCCCTAGAAGTCTCCACCAAGCCTTCCCTCAAGATCCCCTGGCCTGAGCTGGGTCACAAGCCCGTTCCAGATTCTGAAGCAGGAAGATGCCATGCTTTGGTTGGCTCCAACCTGAGTTCCCTGAGACAAGGAGAAATGGGATTATCCCCAGACTAATGTTGGCAGCCCTACAGCTGGAACTGGGCACAGAGTCCCCTGAAGTCTGTTGGCTGCCTTGTGGAGGGACATGAACACCAGGAAAGGGGCGGGGTCAGGGTGGGGGTAGGGAGAGACTGAAAGAAAGAAAGAGAACTAGACATAGGCAGAAACATTTTTACAGAAATAGGAGCAGCCAGGCGCGGTGGCGCATGCCTGTAATCCCAGCACTTTGGGAGGCTGAGGCAGGAGGATCGCGAGTTCAAAGCCAGCTTCAGCCATGGCGAGGCACTTAGCAACTCAGTGAGACCCTGTCTCTAATAAAATACAAAAAAGGGCTGGGGATGTGGCCCAGTGGTCGAGTGCCCCTGAGTTCAATCCCTGGTACCACAAAAAAAAAAAAAAGAAATAGGAGCATATTTATACACACTATTTTCAAATAAAATAATAGATTTAATATTACTTGAACTTAACCTTAGGAAAGTAAAACTAAAATTGAAGGAGTTTTGCTGTTTAATTCAGTGTTCATTACCACAAAGAGATATGATTTCCTTAAAATTCCTCCTGGGGAAATAAGGTTAAGAAAAGAAATTGTGCAAAATGTTAAGAGGTTGGAGTCATTTTTAGCAACTTGTTTCAATTTTAGACAGTATTTCATGACTCATGGTTATGAAGGATGAGTAAATCTTTAGACTTGTTCTTCCTCTCAGCTCCCCACCCCTCATCTCCCAGTTTTGGCTCTATTACTATTTTTACAATATCACAGTTTAAAATATTCACATTCTGTTGGGGAAACATTTCTTTCATAATTGCATAATATCATCAGTTTTAGGTTCAAATGAATTATATGTTTATGACAAATTCTTTTTAGCCCCAATCTGTCCATTCCCAACCATTTTATTACTTTTTTAATCTCTAAATTGACTGGGTTTCATCACTGAACAATTCTTCTCAAGAAGGACCCAAGGGTGTGTATTCCCTGAGTTCTTTTGTGGGTCAGGATATTTTATCTGTTGCTTTTAACAAGACTGCATCTTGGTGATGGTGCTTCTTTGTATCCTGGTGTTGAGTATTGATGATCAGAGTCAGACACCACCAACCTAACTAGCTTCCTTTATGTTTTATGCCCTATGCAAAACTTTGTGTGGGTTTTTTTTCTTTTTCTTTTTTTCTTTCTTTCTTTTTTCTTTTTCTTTTTCTTTCTTTTTTTTTTTTTTTTTTTTTTTTGGTACCAGGGATTGAACTCAGGGGCACTCGACCACTGAGCCACATCCCAAGCCCTTTTTCATATTTGATTAGAGACAGGGTCTCACTGAGTTGCCAAGTGCCTCGCCATTGCTGAGGCTGGCTTTGAACTTGCGATCCTCCTGCCTCAGCCTCCCAAGTGCTGGGATTACAGCCATGAGCCACTACACTGGCAGGACTTTGTGTTTTATGTCCTTGAAATCTAACAAATTAATTAGGATGTGTCTCAGAGTTGATTAGCTAGTGTTTGCTTTTCTTGGGCCATGGTATGCCCTTTCTGTCTGCAGATTCATTTCTTCTTTGGTCAGAGCAATTTCTGTATTTTTTTCCTTTTGGCAACCATTTCAAACTCAGAAAATGCAGAAGTTAAAGGACTTTATTTGAGGTCTTAGGAATTGTAATTTGGGAGACACCAGTTCAAAGAATTCTGAATCGGTGTTCCAAAGAAGTCAGGGAGGTGGGAGCAAGCAGTGCTATTTATGACAAAGCAGTAAACATTCCTTTGTAGGGAACTTCTACTGAAATGTTGAGAAAGCGCAGGGGCTGATGATGGTAGAAGATAAAGAAAACAATGTATGAACAGAATAGAGAAGTCCATCAAACTGGGAGTCCAGGAACCTCTTCATATGCATTGCAGTGTTGTTACCTGGTCCTTCTAGATGCAGCAGTCAGGTGAACTCACGTATAGAAATTCATTGTACATGAACATTTCAGGCAGCACTTTGAGATGTGCCTAAGTCCTGCTCCAAGAGTGGCCTCCAGACCCCATTTTGAAGGGCTCTTTCACTGTTGCCTTCATCATAATTTTCCTTTTATTTTCACAATTTGCATATTTAGTCCATCCTATTTGTAGATCATCCACTGTAGCGACAATCAGGCTGACATTGCTTTGTCCTTTTCACATGCATTTGTTATTTGCCTCGAAGCATTTTCTCTGTGTAATTTTACTTTGAGCTGTGTCTATTATTATTATTATTTTTTTGCTGTTATTTATTTTTCTGTTCCAAAATAATGTTATTTTGATCTTTAATGTGTTTCCATAGGACTAAATTATCCATTTTTCCCCCCAGATCATTCTCTTGTCTCATCATTTCCTCTTTGGGCCTCAGCATGTCAATTTCATATTCTTGCAAGCCTGTTCTAGAACCCAAAGCATTCAGGAGAAGCCATGTGCCCTGCTAGTTTGCTTCTTTCAAAATTTGGAACTGTTGGTGAAACTTCTTAAGATTTTGGCGAGTCGAGCCTTCCAGGGTGAATCCGTAGCTGGACACTGGACTCTTCTAAAATCTCCCTTTTCTCTCCTTTTCTTCCTCTTTTTACAGTATGTGGCATTAGGTTTATACCCATTTCCTTATCCATTTGCTGCTGCTGATTTTTTTCTTTTCTTTTTTGTTTTTGTCTTCTGGTTTTCATTAATTTCATTCAGATTTTAAATAGAGAGGGAGGAGAGTCTATTTTGTTATCTTCCTTCAGAAATCTATGTTGTTTATATTTCTGTTTATATTATAAAGTCAGGAAAAAGTGACCTTCATTTTTCAAAGCATCAGTGAGTTCATGTTTATGAGGTTCACCAAAAACTTTCAAATATAATGAAAACAGTATTTTTTTTAAAGATGAGATCATAGAAACTTGTTTGTCTGAGATGGGGTCTTGCTTTTTTGCCTAGGCTGGTCTCCAACTTGTGGGCTCAAGTGATCCTCCTGCCTCTGCCTCCCAAGGAGCTAGGATAACTGGCATGTACCAACGTGTCCAGCTTTTATACAGTCTTAAGGTTGGAGAAATCTAGAATCTTGTGGGTTTGGTTTGGTTTGGTTTGGTGACAGGACTGGTCTCACTAAATAGCTCAGGCTGGCCTAGAATCTGCAATCAATCCTCCTGCCTTATCCTCCTGAGTAGCTGGGATTACAGGCATGCACCACCACTCCTAGCTTCATCTTGTGTTTTAATCCTATATCTAACTCAGAGATCTAATGACAGCATTCCTGATGCTGACTTCTGCTGCTCTCTGTGATGGGGAGATTACTCCTTGTCAAAGCCTGACCTTCAGTGGATGGACAGCTGTCAGTGTTTGAAATTATCTCCTACTGCCTTTATTTAGGCAAAGAGTACATTTCTTACCTTCAACATATGGTTTCTAGCTCTGCACTGCTTAGAGAAGCAAAGCCTTCCAAGTTGTCACAAGGTAGAGGCTTTGGCTTTCTGAAAATAAAAAAAATTAAAAATTAAAAAATTAAAGATTCAGTGTGTTTACACAGGAAGAATACAGATCCCAATGATTTGTGTGAACTGTTTTCTATTTGTGCCCAAATACATAGATAGCAGAAAAATGATTTTAATTATAAAACAGACAGTTTTATAGTAAGTTTTTTTAAATTTGAATTTAATTGAATCCTACCTAGTTCTTGTTCAAAGCTGATAGATAATCGCTCCTACAAATGTTACGTATCTTTTAAAGAAAATTAAATGGACCATTGCTGATTTCTGGCCATAATTGCCTCTCTCTGCCTCCCAGGCTGCTGAATAAGCACTTGTTGAGTGAGAAAGTAATTCCCAGGGTCCAGACCATGTTTCAGGAGGAAGCGGCCCAAGGACCACTTCCTAATCAGCACATACCTGCTCCTCAGTGCCAAACCATCCATTTAAAAACACAAGAGTGCAAATAACAGTTCTTATAGGCAAATGTTTTTACAGTATTCAATTTTTTATTATTTGATTTTAGCAGGGACGTATTTAAAGTCTACAGACATTTTTGCATGTTGCTTCAGCTTAAGTTTCTCTTGAAAGTTCTTAGCAACTTCTGCTGCTCTTTTGTTCTTTTGAGAGTAAATGTCAAGAGCTGGACACGGTGGAGCATACCTGTAATCCCAGCTACTCGGAAGGTTGAGGCAGAAGGATCATAAACTCAAGGTCAGCCTAGGCAATTTAGGGAGACCCTGTATAAAAAAAAAAAATTGTTTTTTAAAGGGCTGGGGATGTAGCTCAGAGGTAGAGCTCCTTGGATCCAATCCCATTACTACCAAAAAAAAAAAAAAAAAAAAAAAAAGAAAGAAAGAAAAGAAAAGAAAAAAAAAAAAAAGGAAGTAGACATTCCCAAGGAAATCACAGGGTACTTCAATATTTAAGAATCAGATGAGAGATGGATAGAAGGATGCCTAATGGTGGCGCAGACAACCCCAGGTGGTAAAGGATAGAGATCATCGGACTTCCTCCCAGCTCCATTTCCACCTTGGTTGAAGGTCAATGTGCTTTGCTTGTTTTCCCCACAGCCTCCATAAGAAAGGGTGGCATCTCTGAGCCTAGCAAAGCCCATGAGACCCTTCTGTGGGTCAGTGCACACAAACTTTAAGTCGATCTCACCCAAACCCATATTTTGAAGAGCCTTTCTTAGAGTTTTGCTTTATTCCTCCCCTTGAATGCGGGGCCAAAATTCTCTCCAGTTGTGAAGGGGACCTCAGCCCTCTCCCTCCTCCTCCTTCCGTTGTTGACTTCTGGGAGAGGCAGGCTTACCCTGATGGGTTTTGGTATCCCTATACCTAATCTTGCGAGGGAGAGCTGAGAGAAGACAGATCTCTTCTCCATGTCTGGTCTTTACCCTTCAACTCCCAAGGCTGACATTTGATGAGAGCAGCTTGCCCTTGGGAGGCCAGGCCCTTTGTACATTACCTCATTTCACAAGGACTCTCTGAGTCTAACCCTATAACTCTCTTCACTAACCCTATTTCTCATACTGGGAAATGAGGAGTTAAATGGCTGGTCCGGTGTAACCTTTCTAGGAAGTAGAAAAAATTGGAATTTAAATTTAGATAGTGTGATTCTGAGTGTCTGCTCCTCTGACTGCATGCTGCCCCACAGCGCCTTCACGCCAGGCGCACTTGAGCGCAAGTACCTCTGCAGGAACCATCAGGAGCAGGCGCGCCCTGCCTTCCGAACCGCTCCCAGGGGTCTTCTCTGTGCACATCTTGCGAGCACCTCACACAGCGTTTGCTGTTCCAGGTAATAAAATTGGAGAGGAAGGTGTCCGTAGGTGGCAGACGATGCTGGCGTAGTGTTACACGCAGGTCGCACGGGCCTGATGGCATTTCCATTTTGGTCTTCGTGGTGGATTGCATTACGTGAAACACCTCCTGCTAAGAGACACCTGGAAAAGCGGTATGAACTAGAACTAGCATCCGTCTAAATGTCCAGCTGAGCTCAAAAGAAGGAAAAGGAAATCCCAGAAGCCAAAAATGAAACGGAAACTGAAAAACAGAGTATAATCAGCAAACTGAAGCCAGGGCTACCTGGGGGCATTTGATGAGCTCACAAACCAAGGAGTTTGAGATTTAATGGTCAGTCTGGGACGGAAGGAAGAATTGTCATCCCACAAAATGCTGTTAACCCTTAGTGAAAAGGAAAAAGTCCTACCACTGTCATCCCCAAGCTCTTGCTGCCAAAAAAGAAAAAGACCATAGAAATGACAAAGAAGTTTACATTCCTGGAGGTGAGTTCTGAATAGGAAAAAAAAAAAAAAAAAATTGAAACTCCAGCCTGCCCTCGCTAACTGTGGAGTTTAAAGTTGCAATTGCTATATGATGCTGGAGACCTCTGGGTGTTAAGTTAGCATAGAGATAGTTCTCAGATGTACTCAAAATCCCTGATGAAGGAAGCACTGGGGAGACACCCTCAAACCAGAGACTAGGGACTCCCATGGATTAAACATCAAATAAGATGAATTTGAAATCCAAACACATAAGCCAATGCCTGCAGGCAGAGCAACAGAAGATCCAAATCTTCCCCAAGCTCAGAGATGAGACAGAGTATAAAGTCAGAATCTTTACAGTGATTGAAGGTAAGAAAGAAGTATAAGAGCAAAGAAACCACCATAAAGACTAAGCAGATTATACTCAGTAGAACTTTGAGAAGTGAACAATGAAGTCAATAAGGTTGAAGCTCAAGGGCAGTGAAGGGAGAACCCCGATCCCCTGATATCAGAGACAGACAGATGAGAACAATCCCAGAAGAAAGCACAGGAAAACCAGATCCAGAAAGGCAATCTTGGTCTTTTACTGGAAACAATGAACAAGAATAGCTCTTTGGGTACTGGAGCTGCTATGTCAGTAAACAGTTGTTTTGTAAAGGGCCAGATAATAATTATTTTCAGCTTTGCTAACCATCCAGCTCTTTTCTAGCATAGTTGCCTTGCAATTAAAAAATATAAAAACTTTTCTTAGCCCTAGGCTGTACAAAAACAGTCCTTGGGTGGGATTTGGCCCCAGGATTATAGTTTGTAGACCCTTCTGCTAAGCCTTAAGTCTCACTGCTCCAGGGGAGAAACGTGCCAGGAGGAGGAAAAAGAGAACACACATTCCCCATGACGTGATTTGAGTGTCTGGACCCCCCCCGTGGACAAAGATTCAATCCAGGAATTTCTAGTTATATGAACCAATAAATGTTCTTTTTTCCAAAACCAGTTTGCCTTGGTCTCATGCCACTTGTAAACAAAAGAGCAACACACTAACTTAGCAACATGGTTGAAGTGCACTTTAGAAGAATCTCTATATCCTTGATGTGTGATCCTCTGCCTGCCTTAATATTGTCTGAGCTGCCACTGCTATTGTTCAGCAGTTACTCCAATAGTTGGACCCAGATGGATGCAGTATTGTTTTACAATAAGTTGGCATAGGGAGGGGAAAATTGGAGAAAGGAAAATAATATTTCTGTGTGGGTTAGGCACTATACTCAGTGACTTACATGTTTTCTCATTGAATAGCCACAGTGGCTTTGTGGAATTGGCATTAATTCTATTTTACAAATGAGAAAAACTAAAATCTGAGAGGTGAATAGCTAGTCAGTCCATGCCACACTTAGAAAGTGACAGCCCGACACCTGGATTATTGTCCAAAATCTATTCTGGACTAAATCCCACATTGCGCATGTCCCACGACAGGGGTTGGAAAGTCTTTTCCATAAAGGAGCAGATAGCAAATATTTTCAATTTTGTGGGCTACACATTTACTGAGATTACTCCACTCTGGCAGGTGGTGAGAATATGTAAATGAACAGGTGTGTCTGTATTTCAATAAAACTTTATTTACAAAGACAAGCTGTGGGTAAGATTTAGCTTGGGGTTGCGGATGTTGACATCTGTCCTTGATGACTGCTGCCCTGAAAACAAATGAACTTAACTCATCAAAAAGAGTTCTTCTGATCATTATCCTAAATGCATGATTGAAGATCTGAATGGTACTTATATACTTTGTATACAAATAGTTGTATGTAAAAAGATGCTATATATGTGCATTATGAATTGTAACACATACTACTATTATAAATAAAAAAAGAATAAAAAAGAGTTCTTCTGGGCTGGGGATATAGCTCAGTTGGTAGAGCGCTTGCCTCACATGCACAAGGCCCTGGGTTCAACCCCCAGCACCACAAAAAAAAAAAGAGAGAGAGAGAGAGAGAGAGAGAGAGAGAGATCTTCTCCCCCAATACTACCCTGAAGTTGTTTGTGTTTCATTGACATCACATGAAGAAACTTTCATCAACATGTAGCCCCATGCTGGCCTTGAACTTGCGATCTTCCTGCTGAGCTCCTGAGTCACTGGGATTCCAGGTGTGTGCCAGCATGCCCATCAATGTTACTGATCTTTTCATATTTCCAAGCTATTGTCCCTAACTTGATTTTGAGCTCTTTGGGGACAGGGGCTTTGCAGTCACTCGTTCTCTGGATCCGCAATGGAATCCTGCTCAGGGACAAACTATGGCCCGAGAACCAATTCTGTTTCACCATTCCCGTCTGTTTTCATTTATTTTTATTTTATTTTTCTGTGGGCTTATTTGTTTATAAATAAGTCTTTACCAGCACATGGATAGTCTCATTCATTTATGCAACAGCCACTTTTTTTTTTTCTTTTCTTTTTTTTTTTTTTTTTTGCTACAATGGCAGAGTTGAGTAGCTGGGGTAGAAATCGTATAGCCTTACTTGCTATCTGACTCTTTACAGAAAAGGTCTGCTGAGCCCTGCTCTTGACAACAATAGTGTAATTATTATCTTAACTGTTGGCTAAGATTTTTCTTAAGGGGAAACTGTCTTTTTGGGAAAAGACTTTGCTAAGTGTTTGTGTTGGAGGATCCCTGAGGACATTGGTATTTGGAGGAGCCCAAGCAAAAAGGGTAAGATGCACCTTCTACATGAGAAAATGAGAGGAGTGTTGGGGTTTAGCACCTAAAAAAACAAAAACAAAAAACAGGAGGGCACGGAGGAGGAAGTAGGGCGGTAGCAGAAGAGGTAGAGAGAGAGGAGCTGGAAGGTGCATAAGAGGTAGGGATGTTACTTGGGAGGCAAGCAGGAGGGTTCCAGAAAGATCTAATTCCTACTTTAGGATGCTTGCTCTGTGGTATGGTCCCCTTCCTTGGGATCTCTTGGTCTTCAGTAAAATGTCTTACTTTTCATGACTGTTTTGGGTGGAGGACTGTCCAAGAGAAGTGATGTGGGTGCTGAGAAGCAAAGAAATACTGACAAGATGTGCAGCAAAGAAAATTTTGACAAAGTTAAGATGGGAGAACAGAATTAGCCATAAGACCACAAAAACTTGCCCCAGAATTTGGCGGGCCCTTGAGGAGTGCCTTGGGTCTCCCCATCTATGAAATCAGGATTAAAATCCATATTATCTAGAGTTAAGGGCCAGCAGACCCTAGCCGAGCGCTTAGTTGGGGGCTTGCTCCACAATTAAATAAGGGCAGCCCTGGAGCTCAGGCTCTGAGGAGAATGAATTTAGGAACAACAGGTGATCATTTCTCTGACAGAAAGATGAACAAGGTGCTGGGAAACCAAGCAGACAAAATGACCGCTCTGCCTGGGTGTGGGGAGGACTTCCTGTGGGCAGTGACACTGAAGCCAGGCCTTGAAGGAGGAGAAGCCAATTACCATGGGGGAGCCAGTAAGGGAGACCCTCCCAGTCTGCACAACAGGAGGGCAGAAATGGGAGGCTGCAAAGGGCACGTGAAGATAGAGGGAGCTTCCTGTGACTGAGGGAAGGTAGGCCAGAGGAGGGAGCCCACACAGGTGGGTCAGGACCCTCATGTTGTGCACTTCCTTTTCTCCCTCCATAATGCTTACTAGACAAGAAAAGCACTCAATAACATTTGCTCTCTGGCTGGTCAACGCATCTATTATGTAATAAGAACTGGAGTTGGCTGAGGATTAAAGTTCCCTTGCTTTGGTGACCTGATAGCAACTCTTCCTACTGTGAACCTGTGTCTTGTCTGAATATCATGATGTGCATGAAAGATGTGGGCGGTTTTCATTGATTATTTGTGCTACCAAAGGAAGCAACATTGTGTGTTAGGAGAAGCACAGGCTTGAGCTTAAACCCTGGGCTCCATACAAAAGTGGAGCACAATTGACTTACCCACTCTAAGCCTCAGTTTCTCTGTTTGTAAAAGGGTAAACAACAGCATCTATGGGATGGGACTGCAGTGGGGAGTAAAGTACATGGGAGTCAGTGGCTGTCACATAATATGTGCTCAGTAAAAATGAGCTTCCTACATTCCAATGGAATGGGATTCTCTTTGTACATGATTCTTTGGCAGTTTGTGCAGAGTTGTATTGTTCAGTGTGGTGGCCATTGGCCACGGGCAGCTGTTGAGCAAGTGAAATGGGGCTAGTTTGAATCAGGAAGAGCAGCAAGTGTAGAATACATATTAGGTTTCAAAGGCCTAGTATGTACTAAAGAATGTAAAATAGAGCACTAATAAATTTTATAGTAATTTCATATTAAAGAGATGATATTTTGGACACTTTGGGTTAAATACAATATATTTGTAAAATACCCTAATTTCATTTTTTAAAATTTATTTATCTATTTATTGGTACCAGGGATTGAACCCAGGGGCGCTTAACCACTGAGCTACATCCCCAGCTCTTTTGAGTATTTTATTTAGAGACAGGTTCTTGCTGAGTTGCTGAAGCTGGCTTTGAACTCGCGATCCTCCTGCCTCAGCCTCCCGAGCTGCTGGGATTACAGGTGTGCACCACTGCATCTGGCTTGTTTCAGTTTCTCAGAAAGGATATGGGAAATTTTGAAATTATATTTGTGTCTTGCTGTTGGACAATGACCGACCCAGAGGAATGGTGGAATTGAATTTCAAGACCTCTCTAAAGCCCAGGTGATGTATTCAGTATTTCTATTTTTCACCTTTTGTGATTAGGGTCTAGTTGCCTAAATTCCAACAGAGTTTAAAAAGTAGGATCAGTAAGGGTCACTATTTCTTAGTGATTAGGTGAGGTCGGCTTTAATGAGAAAAAAATTCAGCTGTCAACCTTTACTTTTCTTGCATTCCACTATCATCTGTATAATCTGAACACCCTGTCCTCAAATGTTCCCTGAAAATGGGACAGCTCAAGAGCTGAGTCCCAGTCCCCCTAATGCACAGAACGCGGAGCCCTGTGCTCCACTGCAAGGTCTCTCCTGGATCGCGCGGGGAGTTAGTTTTCTCTGTGTGTGTGACATCACCTTCAATCCTGAAACTCTTCATCTTTCTCAGAATCTACATGAGAACATCCCTAAACTATAGAAAAGATTCATTTGAAGGCCCCCATGATGTTAAAAAAAAAAAAAAGTCATTTATGTGCACACACATAAAACACATGCAGAAGCCAGGTGTGGTGGTACATGCCTATAATCCCCAGCAACCCAAGAGGCTGAGGCAGGAGGAACATAAGTTTGAGGCCAGTCAAGGCAACCTTGTGAGACTGGATCTAAAAATAAAAAGAAAAGGTCTAGGGCTATCCTCAGTGGTCAAGCTCCCCCTGATTCAATCCCCAGTACCCCTGCTTGAAAAACCAAAAAACAAACAAACAAACAAAAAAACAAACCAAAACAACAACAACAACAAAAACAATAAAAAGCCCAAACCCCACACATGCAGAAGCCCAATATAGAAGGAATGGCCTCTGTCAAAACAAATAAATCCTAGGTTGGGGCTGGGGCTCAGTGGTAGAGCGCTTGCCTAGCCTGCGTGAGGCACTGGGTTTGATTCTCAGCACCACATATCAATAAATAAATAAAAATTTTTAAAATTAATAAATAAACCCAAAGCAGAAAAAAGCAGGAGCATGTCTTCACACACTGTAGCTCCTCTTCCTGCCTCCATTTGTGGGTCAGTGTGTTGAGGGGGCGGTGTCAAGAGGGTAAATGAGGCTCCATTGCGCCCTTATGCGGGTGCAGGCGGAAAGGCGGCAGGCAGCCAGTTCTCACAGTGAGCCCCCAGGCTCAGTCTCCACTTCCTTCTTTTCTAATCCTCAGCTCCTCCAACCTGCCCTCCAACCCCAACACTCCCCGCACGTCTGCCTCTCCCCAAGGACACCGTGACCTACATACCGCTCCATCCAGCGGCTCTCCTTCAGTCTTACTGAGAGCGGGAGATAGAATACGTCAAGCAGACAGAGTTCAGGGCCCTCCTCCGGCTGCGTTCGGCTTCCGCATTTCTGCCATTGACCACAAATGGAGTAGACAGCTCAGGACTGGTGGGTGACTCCTTTGGCGCCAGAGGTATGCAGAAACCCTGAGCCAGTCCCTGAGGCAAAGCACAGAATCAACGTCCTGATTGGACAGGGAGCGCGTGAACACCAGGTGACCTGGTGTGACTGGATTCAGAGACCTACTTCTTTAAAATCTCTGGCCTATGGTCTTCAAGGCCACCTAGCTTCTCTCTAACATTATCACATGAACCTCTAGACGAAAGCCACCTGGTGGCAACCCTCCTTGGGACCTTTTCCCCACCACAAAAGCTCTGCTTTCTATTACTTTTTATTTTATTTTTATTTTTGGTACTGGGATTGAACTCAGGGGCGCTCGACCACTGGGCCACATCCCCAGCCCTTTTTTTGTATTTTATTTAGAGACAGGGTCTCGCTGAGTTGCTAAGTGCCTCGCCATTAGCTGAGGCTGGCTTTGAACTCGTGATTCTCCTGCCTCAGCCTCCCAAGTGCTGGGATTACAGGCGTGCGCCACCGCGCCCAGCTTCTATTACTTTAATAATCCTGTTACTTTGCTCTCACCCTTTGTGTCTGTGGGTCTCATTCTTCACACTCATGAGACAAAGAACCTATAAATCCTGTGTCTCATTATCATAGGAACAATCTTTAACATCCATATCACTGAATCCGGCATTGACCAAGAGTTCCACGGTTATTTTCACCATCTCCCCACCAACAATCTGAAGGGACCCTCCTTCTACCTGGCTTTATAGATCTCCAAAAGAATCCCTGCCGAGGTCACCCAGCGCATACATAATGCTACATCAGTGAGCATTTTTTGGCTCACATCTTTCTCAACCTCTTGCCAATGTATCATTCCAATATAATCATCATTTGATTTTTTCCCCCTAAGGTCTTTGGACATTCCTTCCTATCTTCTTCCAGGTTCAATTTTTTTTTCCTTCTGATCTTTAAATATTGGATTCCTTGAACTTGGTCACAATCCTCCTTCTCCTCTCCTCCCTACTCTCTCAGTATTCAATAATCATAACCATAACCACAGTTTCAACAGCTGATAGTTCTGACAATTTTCAAATTTATATCCTCAGCCAGAATGTTATTCTGAGTTCCAAACCCATGTATCTACCCTTTCATTTGACATCTGAACTCAAATGTCTGCAAGTCCTTCAAAATCAACATGACCGAAACTAAACCCCAAAGCCTGGTCCTCCCTAAGAGCTTCATCACTCAGAGAATGATGGGACGGTTCCCCTCTTGCATGAACCAGCAACTAAATAAAGCATTAGTTTTGGAACCTCCCCTCCCTTGCCTCCTACTGCCTTGTCCATTACATCACCAAGTCTTCGTTTTTCTGTGATAACCTCTCAGATCCATTCAGTTCTTTCCATCTTCCCTGTCAACACCCAAGCCAAAGTCACCATCCCTTCTTGCTGGGACTGCTTCAGTAGTCTCCTATCTACTTTTTCTCTTACTCCCCTCCAAACACTGTCACCAGGGTAATCTGTCATAGAACTTCCCAGGCCTGTTGAGTCCCCTCCAACAGTTTCTCTTTCGGAGTGTGGGCACTTTGGATTGTGGCCTAGGAGCCCCGTGATTCCTAAAAGCACTAGGAGTTTGCAGAAATTAAGAGAAAGATAAAGTTCCTTCCAGCAAGTGGGTGAGACAGGTTTCACAGAGGAGGGGTGTTTGCTTCTGAAGGCTGGCTGAGCACTTGTCACATAGATATCGGTAAGAAAATGAGCGAAGACATAGAGGTTGCAAAATAAATAAATAAATATATATATATATATATTGATCCACTGATTCATTCAACAGTGAGTCACTGAGCATTGACTATGAGCTAGGCACCCTTTCAGGTGCTGGGAAGAAACTGATGACAACTATGGAGCTTTATAGTCCAGAGGTGCAGGGTGGGGGCTGGGCTGGTGCACAGAGCTCAGGAGGGGAAGTTTTGCTGGAGGAGGAAGGACACATCAGGTCAAGGAAGAGACTTGAGCAGAAGATTAAGGAGCAAACAAACTCCCTCAGGCCTCTTTGATAAGGCTCCTACAACTCCTTCAGGAGGACTTTGCCCTCCTGGTTTAATTACTTCCTGAAAAAGCCCCTCCTCTGAATTCACATTGGGGATTAAGTCTCCATATACGAATTTTGGAGGGTCACTAACACTCAGACCACATCCCTGCTCATCTGTAAAATGGGTTGAAGACTGGAACCCTATAGGCAGAGAGCCCATAAGAAGTTGCCTAGGAGACAAAGCAGGGGAGGCTACATTAGAATTTGGAAGAGGGGAAAAGGAACTGGGCCCAATCCCAATAAACATTTTTTTTCTCTTCTTTCTTATCAACTGAATCCATGTAATCTGCTAGGCTGGAAAAAAATTACATTTGAAAGCCACTGGACTGGTTAGGTGTGGCCAGGTAAATAATTTCAGCCTATGTGATGGCAGTGTCTTGTTGCATGAGGCTTCATGAAACATATTTAAAAGGTTTGCCCTTTTTTCCTAACCCCTTTTACCTTCCATCTTTCTGGGATATGGATACCTGGTTCACTTCAGCAACCATCTGTAGCCAGAGACAAAGATAAGAGAGAAGAAAGATGGAAGGATCAGTGTCTTTAATGTCCCCTGTGTCATCATTTCAGCCCTGGCTTGCCTACCTTGCTGGATAAGATTCAGGCTGGCAGGCCATACCCCCAGGCGCCTTCCCGGAAGTGCCCATCTCTCGTGAGAATTCACCTTTGGTGGGCTCCAGGTCCCCGCCCTTCCTGATCCTGGGAATACTCACCTCTCCGGGAATTCAACCCAGGGCGGGCTCTCCCTTTCTGAGCCAATCCGGACCATACAAGTCACGCTCCCACCCCTCTGTACTTAAGCCCCGGCTTGTCCAGAACTCCCTCTCTCTCTCTTTTCGCCATCATCTTCTCACCAGCTCTCCCCTTCCCTGTTCCCCTTTCTCCCTTCCCCCCTTCCCCCTTTCTTCCCTTCCCTTAATAAACCCCCAATTTTTTCCTATCTTTTTCCTTCCCCCCACTCGTTTCCTTCGCAGTTCACCCCCATCCCCTCCACGTGTTTCTTTGGTGAATCAATAACCCCCCCCCCTTCTTCCTATATGGCGGTTTCAGCGTGTGTTCATCTATCCTTCATACCTTAGGGTTTCTACTCAAAGTAAAGTTAAGTTTTACATGTGCTATATTTTGAGGGTTTTATGGTGGTGGTTGTTGTTATATGTAGTCAAATCTCATCCTGGGAAAGCAACTAATAGGCTGTGAGCTGGGCATAATGGGAACAAAATGGGTTTGGGTACGAGATATTGGGAAGATTCAGGGCTGGGGTGTGGCTCAGTGTTAGAGCACCTGCCTGGCATGTGCCAGGCCTTGGGTTCAATCCCCAGCCCAGAAGAGAAAGAGATGGAGGTGGGGAGAAGAAAAGGAAGGAGAAGGAAAAGGAAAATACTGAAAACTGGGCCTAGCAAGGAACCAGCACCTGTCAGGACAGGTATGAAGGCATCAAGGACCTGCTGAGTGTCCGCGTGTTTCAGGCACTGGTCAAAGTGCTTTACACGTGTTGACTCATTGAAATCCAGCAACCGCACTGTAAAGATACCATTCTTTAACCAAGTGGGAAAACCAAAGCACAGAGAGACTAAGTAACTTACTCAAGTCTCAGCTGGTCAGTGGTAGAGCCCTCAAGGTCACTCAAGGTGTCTGCTCCAGAGCCATGCTCCAAACCTCTGCCTGGTGCTGCCTTCATATGTGGTCTGTTCCGAGCACCCTTACCCCAACCCCACTTGCTACTCTTCAGCCATAATGCTTCTTTTTGACCTTGAAAATGCCACATCCTTTCCTGCCTCAAGGTCCTGGCTTTGGCTGACCCTTGGAAGGCTCTTCCCCCAGCTTGTCGCATGCTTTGCTCCTTCTAAGTTTGGTCTCAGATCGAACATTCCCTCCTCAGAGAGTCTCTGGGCCGGTGGTCGGGTACTCTAGTACTGCACGCTGCTTTTTTTTTTTTTCCCTCGGAGCAAAAAATTTTATTTCTCCTTTGTTTCTTCTCCTCGCCAGCAGTGCATGTTTCTTATAAAGAATTATAACCTGTGTCCACATTCTCAGACATCTCTGGATAGGTTTCTGCATTTAAGCTAACAGATCAGTCTATTTAAAGACACAAAAACAAAAACCTGGAGCGTCAGTGCCAGATAGTCATCTGTGCCCTGGAGAAATGCTCTGACTAATGGGGAGTCACACGAGATCCACACGTGTTGCGTATTATCTGTGCTCTTAGGGAGATGTAGGGTGACATGCACACCAAGGGCACACAGATCTGCTTCTGCCGAGGCCACTGCCCATGGCTGAGGGGAAAGGGTCCGAGGCTCCCTGTTGCCCCCAGTTTCCTTTATCTCTTGTTTCCTTGGTAACAGGATCCCCAATTTTTTTTTTATTTTTTTGATGGACAATAACTACGTTTCCCTATCTCTTTTGCAGCCGATGTGTCCGTGTGACAATGTTACAGGGAAACTCTATGGACATTCCTAAGTGGAACTTCTTGGAAGTGGTGACAAAGAGAAGGGCAAGAATTTCTTTGATTCTTCTTCTTTCCTGCGGGTTAAAATGTGGTCCTGAGATCTGGGTCTCAAGCAGCCATGGTGGCCGATAATGTGGGAACTACATGGTAAAGAAAGTGGAAACGTAATATAGAAAAAACTTGGGTCTGGATAACTGGATGACACTTGCCAGATGAACAGAAAAGGAATCTGCTTTTAGATAGTTTATGCCCTTCTTATTTTTATTTTTCTGTCACTTACAAACAAATTTACTCTTGATCCAGAGACACCCCCCCCCCCCTGCAGTAAATGAGCCTAAAAGATAAAGCCGAAACAGTAAAGTCACTCTTTTTTTTTTTTTTTGTACCGGGGATTGAACTCAGGGGCACTTGACCACTGGGCCACATCCCCAGCCCTTTTTTGTATTTTATTAGAGACAGGGTCTCACTGAGTTGCTAAGTGCCTCACCATTGCTGAGGCTGGCTTTGAACTCGCGATCCTCCTGCCTCAGCCTCCCAAGTGCTGGGATTACAGGCGTGCGCCACCGCGCCCTGCTAGTAAAGTCACTCTTTAAGTGTGACTTTACTAAGTCACACTTAGTCACACATTTAGTCTCAATATTAAGAAATTTGAACTTCATCTTAAAGCAATGTAAAGGGGATGAATATATTTTTTAGTAATGAACCAATAGAATTGGTTTTACTTTTTTTCTTTTTCTATTTTTAAAATCACTCTAAGAGTGAAAGCACCTTGGGAAGAATAGAGTGGAGGGGGCAAGACTGGAGGCAGAGAGGCCAGTTAGAAGGCTGGTAGAAGAATAACAGCAAAATGGTGAGACTGCGAGCTATTGCGGCAGGTGTAGGGCTGGAGAAGGCAGGTGGCAGGCAAAGAGAAGGAGTAGAATCTCTGCCACTCACTTTCTCCACGTGCTGGCTGAGGAAAAGGGAGCGCCTGGAATAACTTTCAGGCTCTGATCTGGGCGACAGCCTCATTTATGGGTGGAAGGCACTAGGAATGGTTTACTAAGCTTCAGAAAGGAGACCACCTCTAAGAACGGGAAATGAAACAGTGGGTAACTTTGGAAAGGGTGATTTAACCCAGTTTCAAGATGGCAGATCTATCTGTTAGACTTTTTGGCACAGTCAAAAGCATGAACCAAATGGATCTAGTTCGAATTTTAGACAAACCTAAGTCACTTGACCTTGGGTTCAGTTACTTAACCTTGCAGAATATTAGCTTCTTCATCTGTAAAAAGGGCTCCATTACAAAGATCTCACTGGGTTTTGTGATGGATAAGGAAATTCCCAGTCAAGTGCCTGGACATGGAATTAAACAGTCAATGCATGGTAGCTGCTGCTCTTTGCTTTGTATTTTCAGGTCATCTTTGTGATAAATTTTTCCTCCTGATGCATTGTCTCTTAAAGGTTCTTGGCACATAACATGGTATGTAGTGCATTTAGTCTCAATGAATTCTCACCTGACAGCACATTCTTATTAGAAACCAAGATCAAAAAAGAGCCCAACATGTCCAAGCTAGTCCATGAAAAGCCATTAACGTGTACCTTCTCTTTGATTCTCTTCCTGCTCTGTGTTCTCTCCCAGCTTCTCCTGTCACCTGTCCACTCCCATAGCAGTTCCAGCAAAGACTTTTTTAAAAATAAAGTGTTCCTGATAAAGATTTTGATAAGTATCTTGATGTCATAATGTAATGGACAAATGATTCCCTTTTTAATAAACCTTCTTTATTTTCTTTGAAAGACTCTCAATGGGCACTATTGAACAAAAAAAAAAAAAAAAAAAAAAAAAACCCTAGCCTGACATATATAATATTAATCAGCAGTAAATCTGGAAGAAATTCAAAACCCAGACTGAAGTCTTTGATTCTTTAAAGCATATTTAATCATGTTTTAAAGAAAAATGAAAGGCCACAAATTTATATGGACACTACAAACGGCAAAGAAATAACTTTTTATCAAAATCTTGCAACCTTATTCACGCCAAAAGAAATCATCCCTAAACAGTGCTGACAACCCTCTCTGAGATGTGAATCCAAAAACACTGTGCATTTTTTTTTCGATCATGCTTTGGAAGCCTTGAATGGGCTCAATGAAATTCCAGAATTAAACCATTCCAGTTTTGGAATCCACACTGACTCATTCCAAACTCCTCCCCTTCCCTCTTAGCAAGGTTCCCGTACTTATCCCCCCCTAACACGCACCCCTTCAGTTAGAACCAAATGGCCATGATACATCAAATAGTCACCATTAGTCCAAAAGACTAATTTCTTTTCCCAGCTTTTGTTTTTCCATCCTGGATAGAGGGAAAATTTCTCCTTTACCACCTGGAACATCTCCCAGATGAGTTAAGATGCTGAGATGCTCCTGATTTAGGAATGGTAGGTTGGCTCTTTATGCCCATAAATCTAGGTTGTTCCACAGTCTCACAGAGAATGCCAAGAGAACTCTGTTATGATCTCCACAAATGCCAAAATGGCGGTAGGTTGACATTTATTGTGTAATCTTCATATAACAAATGATTTATCTATAGAGTTAGACTTCCAGTGAGATGACATTTAATTCTTCTTCCAGGACTGCAGAGTTTGAGAATTCATGAAACAAAATAGCTTCAAAGTTCATGATTTTAACAGCCTAATAGATTTTTCTTTTAAAATGTAACTTTAAAAAGATATAATTCACATACAAAAACTCATCCTTTTAAAGTCTACAATTCAGTGGTTTTTAATGTATTCATAAATTTGTACAACCATCACGACTACCTATTTCCAGAACATTTTAATCACCCTGAAATAAAAGCCATACTTACTATAGTCAAACTCCCTTCCTCCAACTGCCAGCCCTAGACAATTGCTAATCTACTTTCGGTCCCTATGGTTTGCCTATTCTTGACATTTTATGTGAATAGGATTATATAACAGATGGCCTTTTGCATGTGACTTCTTTCACTTCACAGTGATTGTAGGATTCTAGATGAGAGTTTGGGATGATATTGAATTTCTCTTCTACTAGCACCAACAGTTGTCATCTATGGAGTGCCTCTCTGTGCCAAAGGGCTCCACATGCGTGATCTCAGTTCATCCTCACAACCATGGAACGAGGCATACATGATGATACCCATTTTACAGATGGGGAACTGAGGCTCACAAAGAAGTCAAGGAGCGGGCACAGTGGTGCACGCCTGTGATCCCAGAAACTCAAGAGACTGAAGCTGGAGGATGGTGAATTTAAAGCCAGCCACAGCAATTTAGTGAGGCCCTAAGCAACTTAGTGAGACCCTATCTCAAAGTAAAAAGGGCTGGAGATGTGGCTCAGTGGTTAAGTGCCCCTGGGTTCAATCCCTGGTACCAAAACCAAACAAACAAAAAGAAGTCAAGGAACTTGTCCAAGGTCAAACAACCAACCACCATTTGAGGCAGGATTTTATCCAGATTTGTCCCTTCCTGTAATCTGAACTTCCACGCTCCACTGCTGAAATTCTTAGAGATGAACCCTGATTTTTCTGTCTTTTCCAACCTCTTCTTTTAAACAGGAAAAAGTATATTCCAAAAATGCTTGGGAGTGAAGGCAGTTTCTAAGAACGGAACCTGTGTGGGTTGCCTCACCAGTGAAAAGCAGCCTACGGGTTCAGCACACTGAGCACTGGTAAGCGAGGGCTAGAAATTTAAGGGCCCAGAAATCCCAGGATCTCTGAGGGGAAAGATCCAGAGCTCTAGCACCCAGCAGGCTAGATGGACAAATTGAAAGCTGGGGAGTCTGTGTCAAACTTGGAATTTCATTGACATCCCTATGTGGGTCTCTAGCAGACGTGCTAATAAATGAAGTTATTCACATAAGAATAAGTTCATCTTGACCAGCATTGGAGAAATAAGAAAAGAAAAAGAATCTTGCCCAGAATAATCTTTTCCATCACTATACTGACCACAGCAAGTTTCAGCCCTAAGACTCTGGGCACGGGATTTCATGTCTTCTTGTCTTTACAAAGAGGGACAAAACATACAAGCAGAAATCCATTGAAAACTGTCAATTTTCGTGTTTCTCCTGGATGTTTGGACATGATTCACAGCACTGTTCAGTCTTTAATCTCGTTTCGATCGTTTGTTTCACCTCCTACTCTGCAACGTCAAAAGCCTCACTTCTCGTTCCCACCCTCCGGCCTCAGAGGCCAGGGTCTCCACAAACCGCACGTTGTTGGGAACAAGATGCATGGGTCAAGGAGGAGAAAATCAGGGGTCTGCGGAATCCCTCCTCACAACATTGCACCCTGGATGCTTTTTGGATGCAGGTGCAGAGGAAATGGTCTTTAAATGATGACAAATTACTAGGTACGTGGTTAAAATGAAGCCAGCCAACGTCGAATGTTCAGATCTCGATCCCAGTTCAATTTGGGGCTTGAGCTGAGTTCTTTAAAGAGGAAAAGAGAGCATCATTTTTGCCTCGCTGCGACGGGAGGCCTGTCCCTCTGCCTGGCGCTTGCTGACTCTCCTGCTGTTTCTGGCAGCCGGAACCTGTCCTTCAGGCTGAGCTTGAGTCTCCTCCGCCTGCAGAGTGCTCACTGCAGTTCTGGAGTCAGACTGAGCACATCTGAACCCCCCTCTGCAGATTCCTGAGGTGGAAGCCAAATTACTTAACCTCGCCAAGCCTGTGTTTCCTCACTTGCTAAATGGGATGAATATGAATACCAACCTCTTCAGGGTGTTATGAGGATTCAGTGAAATAAAATATAGAAAGCTCTTACCAGAGTGTTTGACAGGGAGTAAGTTCCAGTAAACATTAGCTATTGTTTTTATAAATTTCTCTCAGGATTTGGAAGGGCCTCCCCGGGAGCCACCACCCGGGCTTTATTTTAGCACGCAGGACACACGTAGGAGTGAGAGAGCCCGGGAGGCCCGGGTGGGCGCTGTCTCTAACAGGTGCTCTGCGGCAGAAGCACTGGATCTGAAAGGCAGATGTCTCAGAATCTTAGCACTGGGAGTGATTTTGTCCTCAGCTCATGAGTTCTGCTCCTCTTAGAGGAAGCAGGGATGAGAAAGCCCAATTGAGGGGACCAAATGATGGAAGATGCTGGGGCTGGGGTGGACGCCAAAGCCAACACTGCTCAAAAGAGCAGGAGCAGGGAGGGATGATCCAGATCACGTGGGGACGGGGAAAGGCGACAGCTACCATCATGTCTAGCCCTGCAGCTCCTGGGAGCCAATCTGGAGCGGGACCCTTTCTCCCAAACAGCATGTCCCCTCCCTAGGACCATGACTGGACCAAGCTGGATTTGGTTCATGCCCTCCTGTGGGTCCTCACGCGGGACCCAGCCTCCACCGCCTTAAGCAGTGGCCCTGGGCTGGGGAGGGGTGTCTGCATCTGGATATAGACCGAGAGCCTGGAACCCAGAAGTTAAGAGCAAATAAATTGATAATCCGTGGAGGAGGAGAGGAAGGAGGGAGGGTCTCAGCAGTGTTTCTCTGTGTTGTGTCCCGGCCAATGAACCACCACAGCAGATCGGCTTCCGCAGAGGCTGAAGCTGAGGTGAAGGTTGGATGTGAGATGGTTGTTGCAGATCAGCGCTCATGGAAGGAATGGGGAGGAGGCAGACCTGGGCAGAGGGAAGTCAGACTGCAGTGCAGCCCCACGAAATTGCAGTCAATGCAGGGCAGGGGTTCTGGAGCAAGGGGGAGGGTCTGCACCCAGTAGGGCAGCCAAGACCTGAGTATGATCTCAGGCATGGTGACTTTCTGCAGCTGAGAGGGACCCTCCTAGCTGTAGGCTGACTGCTGACCCATTCCCCATGGCTGGGCGGCAAGGCCTTCTTGACAGACCTGGGTGGAGCCTCTATGTCCGCCACCACCACCTCCACTGCTGTTCATGGTCAGTTCTGATTCGTGTTAGTTATATTCAATAAAATCTCTGCAGACACTGAATTAGCAAACACTAAGCCATTGCTCCCAGGAGAACGAAAGCCTCTGGTTCCAACATTTTCATCAATCAATCAATACCTAACCTTGTTTTATGTGTGTTTCCTTTAAGGATGCCTTACATAATACAAATTGTTAACACTGAATTCAGGGCTGACAGCACTGTAACTCATGTCTGACTGAAGCACATATCTTACATACATTTTCCACAAGGAAAGTCACAGTCATCTAGTGCTTGGGAACATGGTCAGCACCTCAACACTTCAGCTCTACACTTGGGGGCACTTCAAAGAGCAGATCACAAACCAAAAGCACAAAAATGGAAAAAAATAATAAACCCTCAGAAACAAACAACAACAAAAGACATAGCACTACACCTACCACTTATTGAGACCCTTGTCTGCGGTGTAAGAGCTAAAAACTAAGACAGCATTCTCTCCTTGGACCTCAACTGGGAAGATACATGAGGGATTATTCAAGGTTTTGCTGCTCTGTGATTGTCTACAGGTGGAGACAAAAGTGCTTTGTAATTACAAATCCACTTCCATGAGCAGGTGAATTCACAAATACAGAATTTTTGAATAATAACAATCAACTGTAACTGTGTGTGTGTGTGTGTGTGTGTGTGTGTGTGTGTGTGTGTTACTAGGGATCAAGCTCAGGGCCTTGCACCTACTAGGCAAGTGCTTTTACCTCTGAGCTACATCTTCGATCCCTGAACTCAAGTTTTAAAAATTGCCTCCCTTTGTAAAATTTAAATATATATATTTACTCTATTCTCATTGGAGGTAATATTATTGATAAAATCTTGTTCACAATGCTGGGTCTATTTTTGTTAACATACATTGCTACTAAAATTACGTTTATCTTTATACCATCTAATATCATCTCTGCACTCTTAGTGATGCATAAGTCTAAGGAACCAATAATCCTCTGAGGCTAGATCTTGTGGAGGGGCAGAAAACTGATGGATCAGCAGGTTGGCCCTGCCCAATCCCAGGAAATCCCTCTCTCCTTGGGTTTCTGTTAGAATCATTCATTTGCTCAAGAATCCCTGGACTATATGGAACCAACTTCTCTTCCATGTGCCCTCAGCTTGAGTTATGTTTATTCCTCACTTGCTAATAAAACAACAGCTTGTGTTTAATGTGGATTGATTCAAATAAGAGAACTCAGCAACTTTCCAAATCCACCAACTTCTTCCTGTGTGGTTAAGCGTTCCCATATTTGATGAAAATGGAGAAAGGAAATGACAGAGGATTTGGCTATTATCCTGGAAGTTATTTTCTTGCTTTTAAAATATTAATAGACGATTTCTCCAAATTATTTTTCATAATTTCTGTGGAAAGCAAAAACAATTTCTGTGAAAGGGCTGTTTTTTAGGCAAAAATATCATTTAATCTCAAAGTACACCATAAATCAGTTTTAAGTACTATCTGACATTTGTAATTAAAGATGGTCAAGGTTAATAACATGGCAAAGATTCTCTGATGGAACAAAAATCAGAGGGATGCAAGTTGACTTCTTTCATTGCAGTGTTGGTTAAAAGCACATGAGCTTCTGAATTGGTTTTCTGTCTTTTTCCACATTGTGTTCTCATTAGCGGAGTCATTTATAGATGAGTCTAAATGTTTGTTCACTCAAAGTAGATAGCATTTAAAGCAAACCAAAGACGCATGTATAATTTTTTTTTTTTTTTTTTTTTTAATCTGGAACTTAGCCTAAAGTGTTAGAGAACCTACATTCTATTTTCTTCTCCTCCATTGGGTCTTCTGATGGGTATTAAAGTCTGTGTCTGGGTTCCCTTCGTAATTCCCTTCCAATTAATTATGCAGGAGGAAGAAGGAAGAGTTGCTCTAGTGTGCAGGACTTGATAGCTCAGCTCTCAAGTCCTGCTCACTAGAGGGGCCTTCCCACACTTAATGTGGACTCCAGACAAAGGGAAAAATCTGTGGTCCCACCACTTTATCATCTTGTCAAGTCCTCCAGGGCAACTCTGCTTTCTCTGGCTTTTGCTGCCCCTAATTTCCCTGTTTTATCCCATGAGGGTGGCATCAGGTTTGGTCTTAATAGAATGCACTACACATCTTATCCATATATCATGGCCTTTATTCTCTGGACACCAGCTTCCACACCTGTGAGCTGAGTACAAGAGCAAAGAAGTTACTGGCATATGATCCTCAGCCTTCATGCTGGTCAGGTAGCCGCCTGAGAGTGAATAGGGCCTCTGACTCAAACCTCTGGCCCTGAATAGTCTCATCCATAGTGTCTAACATGCAATGTGGGAATTATCATTTTCTATGTGTGCCATGAAAAAAGTTGGGGAGGACCACTCAAGAACAGGTTTAAGTCAGGCATGATGGTACATGTCTATAATCCCAGTGACTTGGGAGGCTGAGGCAGGAGGATCACAAGTTCAAGGGCAGCCTCAGCAACTTAGTGAGACCCTGTCTCAAAATAAAAAGTAAAAAGCCCTGGAGATGTAACTCAGTGGTAGAGGACTCCTGGGTTCAATCCCTAGTACCAGAAAAAAAAAAAAAAAAAACCAGATTTATCATGGCTTTCAGATCCTCAAAGGATTCCTTAATGCTCTTTTCCTCAAACATGTTTGCTTAACTCTAGTGCCTCATGGGTAGCTGCCCCAAAATAATACTGCCTCATCTTTAGTGTTGAAATGAGTCACACTTCATTCATTCATTCATTCATTCATTCATTCATTACTGCAAAGAATAACTAGATGTTTACCCAACCCACTTCCCCTTCCTGGGCTTAGATTTCCCCAGGCCATTTCCTCTAGGTAGGCATGAAGATTAGTTCTTGCTGAAGTAACATAAGTGGAAGTGATGTGTGACTTCTGGCTCAAGGCCACCAGCAATGGTGTGCCTCTCCACACTGAAAGCATCTGACTCCTCACTTGAAAGCATCCTTGGACACTGCATGTGTTGAAGATGGCAGCTGGGTCCCTGAGTTATATATGGTTATCCCACAGCTTCTAGCTGATTGGATGTGAGAAACACATTTTAATTGTGTCAAGTCCTAAGACTTCAGAATTCATCAGTTATAACAACTGGCATTACTTACTACAATCAATACGATTTCTTCATGTGTGGTGCTGTACCATGAATCATGTCCCACCCCCACCACCAGATTCATGCATTGAAGTGCCAACTCCCAATATCTCAGAATGTTACCTGGAGATAAGGCCTTTAAAGTAATGATTAAATTAAAATGTGTTTGGAGGCTGGGATTGTGGCTTAGCGGTAGAGCTCTCGCCTAGCACGTGCACGGCCCGGGTTCGATCCTCAGCACCACGTAAAAAAAAAAAAAAAAAAAAAAAAAACAGATTGTGTACAACTAAAGCAAATAAATAAATATTTTTTAAAAAATTAAAATGTGTTTAATCCATTGTGACCGAGGTCCTTATGAGAAGAGAAAGAGACCAGGGCCTTGCGTGCAAAGGACAACACACAGGGGCAATAAGAGAGTGACCATCTACAGAAGAAACCCCCTGGAACTGCGGTCTTGAACTTCCAGCCTTCAGAACTGTGAGAAAAATAAGTGTTGGTTTTTATGCCACCAAATCTCTGGTACTTTGTAATGGCAGCCCTAGCAAACTGATGTACGGGGTCGAATTTCACGTACCATCTTGTTTCCATCTCATTTCCCAACAGGTTTGCTTGTGTTTTTAACTTGTGAACAACTACTGAGTCCCTAAAGATGCTAATCTTGCTAGCTCTTTTCTCTGCCATCAGTATCCTTTCTGGCCCACAATCCATTTTAGTAACTTCTCAGACAAGCCCACACACAAAAGCATGCACCCACATGTAGGTTATTATTGCTTTTGCTTGATACTTTCCACATTTCATAATTGCCTTGGTCATAGAGGTTTATTTAATAAAAGCCTGTACCATTACAAGGGCTGTCCAGGATCTGAACTTGGCCCAGTCTGAGGGCCCACAGGGAGCTGGATGGGTTAGGTGAACACAATCCCCAATGTTGTTGCAAGATTCTCCTTTACTATGTTTCCTTCCTGGCCACTGCTCAAAGCCTGTCACTAACAAAGCCACTAAGTTATAGGTTCCTCTGATACAGGATCTCTCTCTGCAGACCAAGAGCATGAGCCACGCTGTCCTGTGTGTGCATGCACAACGTCAGCGAAATTGCCCATCTCCCTTACCCCGCTGGAGCCAGGGCCTGCCTACGAAATCTACAAGGCTAACTGTGGCACTGACGCTTTAGGCCAAAACCAAGCTCTGCTGATGGAAGCAAGATGTACGATTCCGGGCAGCCCACAAAACTCAAGATACCACCTTGCAAATGCTTTACTCAGAGCTTTTAAACAAGCAACCACCCTATTAATAGTTGGAGCTTCCAAAGTGCTCACAGGGCCACCTGCTCAGCTGATTGTCTTGCCCATCAGCTGGGGAATTTGTTTAAAACAGCGCCCTCTACTGGGTCGCTAGTTACTCTGAGGCTTTCACAGTCATGAAACCATAAAAAAGAACCTGCCTCTTAAGAGGAGCGGGATATGATTGCAGCTTATTCTTCTAAGGACAAATATAATCTAGATATAGCTCCACAGGAAGTTGACAAGCATGAGAAACAAGACGGAAAAGGTGTTCCAGAAAATTAAGCCAGAACACATTTACAAAAGGAGCCCTTCCAAAACAAAGACTTCCCCAGATGAGAGCTGGCAGCTGTTCTAAGTCTTTCTTTCCTAGGACATCAGTGGGATCTCCAGAGCTGGACAAAAAACTTTTCATGATCTTTGTAGAACTGCTACATATTTTTAAAAGGACCATCCAGGGGCACCACTGAGTCACACCCCCAGTCCTTTTATTTTTTATTTTGAGACAAGATCTGCCTAAGTTGCCCAGGTTGGCCTTGAACTTGTGATTCTCCTGCCTCCGCCTCCCAAGTCTCTAGGATCACAGGTATCCACCACCATGCCTGGCTATTATTCTGCATGTTCTTTTTCTTCTCTTGCTGCAGAGCTGGGTCAGAAAGGAACCCCAAACCAGGGAATAAGGGAGGAAAGTTTCTGAAAACGTGTTTTCCCTCTACAGAAGTCAAGGTCATTTAGGTCTGGAATGGGGGTTGCTCTCAGTGGAGCCAGTGATGAGCCCACTGCCACGGTTCACTTATGTACAACACATAAGCATCATCTGCACTGGGCTTCAAAAGAGCCCAATAAAGAGCACCTTTCTGCCCTGCCACAGAAACAGGCAAACTGAGATCAAAACAGATAACACTGATAAAAGCTGGGTTGCTGGGTAAGGCATTAAGTATATAAGCCAAATGGACTTTGTGGCATCTCCCCACTGTGCTGAACTCACTCACCTGGCGACAGCAGCAGCTTCTCACAACAACCAGCCTCTGTAAAGTTTATCGCATGGAAGAGCAGAAGGGAACAATTCCCACCAGGGAAGGACTGAGTCACCCTGTCCCAGCTTCTTCTCCTGAACTACGAACTCTCCAATCTGATAAGTTGTTCCTCATCTTCTGGGAAGATGATGAGGAAGCGGGGTAGGGTGGGCAAGAGGCCAGGAACATGGAAGGAGGCTCAGGAGAAGTAAATAACTGTCCCCCAGCAACCTCCTCTGGAGGGCCTCATCTGTATCTACTCACCTCCTCCCCCCACACTGGCACAGGTGGGCATCGCATGCTTCAGCAGGCCAGATCCAGGGCTTCGCCCATGCTTCCCAAGCCTGCAGTGACACGTATCGCTGGCCTTATCATTCCGCTCCATAACTGATTTCTTTTCTATCTGCTGCATTCAAACTGGAACTCCTGAAGGCAAGGACCATATTCCATTATTTTAAAAATGCATCTCTGAATCTCCAGAGCCCAGTAGTAGCACACAGTAGATGCTCAAGAACTATTTCTGGGATGAGTGAATGGATGGGTGGATAAAGCAAATGAGCAAAAATCATGGGAACCCACAGACGGAGGCGTTTTTGTTTTTTTCTCGAGGCTCACCAAGGCTTTGATTTGGTTTGATTCAGTCTAAGAGCATAGGTGCCTTAACTCAGGGGAGGGGAATGGCAGGGAAGGGGTCATCCTAGAGCTGACCTTACAGAAAGCCCCAAAGTCAAGAAAATCAGGGTTGGAACCAAAATCCTCAGAAGGCCCAGGTTCCCCAGACGGTGAGCCCCTACCCGATCCCCATGGCCTGGATCTGGCCTCTCACCCGAGTGTGGGCCTCTGAGACATCCTCTTGTTCTCCATATTGATCTCCTTCCCATCTTCCCTCCTTTAGGTTGGTAAAACTTTAGTTCCAAGCTGTAGACCTGGTCTGGGAATCTGTAACCCAGGAAAACACAAGGCCCTCTCACTACCAAGGTGTAACTCGTGATAAAATACAAAGTAAATGTTCACATAGTATATATCATACACTTTCTCCTTTCTCTTTGTCTTTTTTGGCCTGATGTAGACTTGAATAGCATCTTGCCTAGAGAACATACTCAGTGAATATTGGTTAGATATGTTTAACTATGATGATGTCCGATATACCAGATTGAACTTTGAACAGAAGGAAGATAGCAGACAAAATGTTTTATAAACTCTACCACCTTTTGCCCAGGGTGTATGATGTGATGCTTAACACAGGGGCACTAGTCCAACAGACTCTCATCTGGGGCCCACTTCTGCGGCAACTTTGACAATTCCTTTTCTAAACTTCAGTTTGCTCTTCTGTTCTCTGGAGATAATAATTTTACCAATCTCACAAGACTGTTCAGTGAGAACTTGAAAAAAATAATCAAATGCTTTGCATAGCATCAGGCACATAGTTAGTATCTCATAAAAATGCCTTTTTAGTTGCAAATATTGTTTTTGTTATTTTTATCAGTTAAGATGCTGGGGAAGTGCAGGCAGCTGAGGAGAAAGGATAATAGCTTCCAGGGGCCTTGTGTTGAAGTGGCAAAGCCCAGAGTGACCCCATGCTGTGACACAGATCTGTGAGTTTCCAGATGGTCATAAAGAAATGGTCTCTGCAGAACGAAGGGGCTGAAGTGCAGAGGGAGCTGGGGTAACTTACGGGAGCTCAGAAGAAGTCGATTGTCAGATCAAGTGCAAGTAGAAACCCTGACAAGGACAGCTTGGCTCTTACCTGGAGAGTTTTCTTTTGGGGTTTCCAAGCCCCATTCTACCCAAGGAGGACAGTGGAGAGGGAAGGAAGAGAGAAAGAGAGAGAGAGAGAGAGACAGAGAAAGAACTGCCCAACCCCTGTGCCTCAGTCCAGCTTCCTGCCTCCCTGGAGAGAGGAGACGGGTCCCTTGGCTGGTCGCCATGCAAGGTCTTAGCGGGACGCCTGTGTCTGACAGGCCAGGGAAAGCAAGCAAACCAGCTCTGCTTTGGGTTCTCCCGGGGGAAATGGCCTCTTGAGGACCCTGGCCTCTTGAGGACGCTGCAGAGTGTGTCCGCACACGTGGTCTGCAGAGGGAAGCAGCTTGCCACCATGAGGGCTGACAGAGAAGCTGTGGAGCCCAGCCCCAGGGCTATTTTAGGCCAGGCCCAGCACTGGAGTCAATGGAGGTTTTGTTTATGTAACATCTGCAGAAGGCCCTTCGGAGCACATAACCCCGGGTCTCCAGGCCAGCACTGCAACTAGCAGGGGTGCGGCCGCCAGCTTCCTGTTGTTCTTGGCACAGCTACCCAGCTGTTTGTGTGGCTCCTCTCTTGGAGCTGCTTCCGTCCTCGCAGGCTGCTCTGTGCACTTGCCCTCTCTGCAGCTTCCTTCTGAAGGATGGGATGGTCACAGTATAAGTAGCAGCAAAAACAGGCAGAGATGGGGACTCTGGTGACTCAGGTTCCGTGCCCAGAGTTGCCTCCTGACTCCAAGGTGCCCTGGCCAAGCTGCAGCCTCGCTGCTCCAGGGTGTCCTTCTTGCACATGCCCTTGGCTGAGCGTCTTTGCTGGCAGGTCCAGTATGGGAGGCAGAGGATGATGGGCAGGAGTCTGCGAGCTCGGGTCTGAACCCAGATCTGCATCTGGGGGTTGCTTGTGTTAGTTGGGTAAATTGCTTAATCCCCAGGTTATTTATGACACACAAATACACACATAAACACAGTCATCCCTTTGTGTCTGGGGGTGATTGGTTCCAGGACCTTGCGGATACTAAAGCCCACTCACATTCAAGTTCACTATATATAAGGGCATAATGTTCACATATAACCTGTGCACATCTCCTGTGTACTTTAAATCATCTCTAGATCACTAGAGATGTAAATGCAATGCAAGTATTTGTCATCTTGTACTGTTTAGAGAATAATGACCAGGAAAAAATTTTTGTCTGTAATATATGTATTCAGTAGAGATGCAATTGGTTTTCTTTTTTTTCTTTCTTCTTTTTTTAAAATATTTTCTATCTATGGTTGGTTGACTCCACAGATACAGAACCCACCTTCAAGATAAATAATAAACATTCATTTCCTTTCTACCAGATCTGCTCAAAGGCATGAAGACTATATTGTGATCTTTTTGAAATACCGATTCATTGGGAAAGATTGGGATAAAAAGGCCTTTTTGTAAATTTAGGTAAAATTGACATACACAAAAATGTACAGATCTTGAAATGGACAGTTGGATTAGTTTGTCTAATACATCCATTGTGTAACTACTCCTTAAATCAAGATATGGAATATTTCCATCTCTCTTATGTAAAAAGTTCCTTCTTATGCCTTTTTGGTCAATAGCACCATACCCCCAATCTACGTGTATTAGTCTGCTAGGACATAACGAAATGCCATAGACCGAGGGGTTTAAACTACAGAAATTGATTTGAGTTCTCAAAATTCTGGAGGCTGGAATGGAGCACCGGAGACTGCAATGGAGTAAATCAAATTCCATGTGTATATGACTTTGTCAAAATCAACCCAACCACTACAACTATAATGCGCTCATAAAAGGGGAGGAGGAAAGAAAAAAAAAAATTTAAAAGAAATTTTGGAGGCTAGACATCCAAGCCATGGGATGAGCCCAACTCAGGGGGACTCTCTTCCTGACTTGCAGGTTCTGCCTCCTCACGGTGCCCTCACATGGCCTCTGTACAGGCAGAGAGAAAAAGCCCAACTCTGATGGGTGTTTTTAAAAGGACACTAATCCTATTGGACCAGGGCCCTGACTTTATGACCTCGTTGACCTTAATTACTTCCATAAGGGCCTTGTCTCTGAAAATAGCAACATTAGGGGCTAAGGCCTCCACGTATGAATTGGGAGGGACACAGTTCAGCCCATACTACCACACTACCATGACCTGTTCCCCAGCCTGTGGCTGGTAGCTACTGCTTCCCTTATCTCAAAGCTGGAAGCAACTTGAAGGTCCATCAATCGAAAAACAGGTAAGTCAACATTGGTACGCTCCTCACTCGCATAGTAGAAAAGAATGAGCTACTGGTTCATGGGATCCATTTTGGACTTTCCCCTGAGCAAGGTCAGAGTGAAGCAAAACAACAAGGTCTTTGGATCTTGAGAATTCTGACTCCTGCCAACGGTTGGTTCATGGGACCAGGTTTAATTTCACCTTCATGATGTTTGAAGGCAGAATTTCAAGGCTTTCAGGCCCTTGCCTAACCACTGATAATCCTCCCACTGAGAGGTAGAGAAGGAGACCTCAGTTCACAGTGAAGTGGTTCTTAGTCAAGACTTGATACAAAACACAGCTTTCTTGGGGAATTGAATTTGGACCTTCTGTTATTCTTACTAAAAAACAATAGGGTAGCCAGTTGGCTGAAGAAGAACAGTTGTTCCCAATTACATGTAGTTGTGAATTAAGCCAATACTTACTTAACAGGTTTTTATACAAGATGTTTTTCTATACATGGGCTATTTTACTAAATCCTAGAAAGATGTAGCAGATTTGCACATCCATTGTTATCTGGCATCGTGCTTTATAAAATATCAAAGGGAGTTTATTTTTAATAGTTGTACTGCCAGTTTAACTATTTAACAAGGAAAGAGTTGTTTTGTTTTGTTTTGTTTTTAAATAAAAATCCTCTCTTTGGGGACAGGGAGTTGTAATTTACTCATATAATAATGGATTTTGAAGTGAAGGCAGCAAACACTAGAGATCTGAATAACAAGCCAAACTTCTTGCAACTCTGCAAAACGTGGCATTTCCCAGGCATGGACCGGGTTTTCTGTTCCCAGAGGTTTCATCCTGATTTCTGTGAGTCTGGTTTTTATCCAGAGACCCTGCTTGCCTGAGGTCCCAATTTGCACAGGAAAGATATTAAATTGGAGAGAAGCAGAGAAGCCTGGGCGATGTCGAGAATGGGTTTGTGTGTGGATATCTGGAAGATGTGGGTTCAGCTCCTTCGTCTTCCCTGCCTGGCTGTGTACCGCAAGCCAAGATACTTAACTTTTCTGATATTCAGTTTTAACTGCTTGTAAAATGGGCACAATAATGTCTACCTCTGAGCATTTGCTAAGAATCCAGAAATCATAATCGTGAATTGCCTGTGTTTTAGCCAACTTTTTCTTCTCTGCAGCCAAAAGACCTCACAGCTTCAGAGGTCTCAGTCCATAGATAACGAAGTCCATTGCTCTGGGCCTAGGGTGAGGCAGAACATCATGGTGGAAGGGTGTGGCACAAGAAGGCAGTTCAGGACATGACAACAAGAATGCAGAAAGCTCTGTCACCAGAGACAAAATATAAACCCCAAGGCACACCCCAGTTACCCACCTCCTCCAGCCACAGCCTACCTGCCTACTATTACCACCCAATTAATCCCTATCAGTGGATTAGTGCACTGATTAGGTTAAGGCTCTTAACACCTTTGAATCTTCTTGAATTGTCTCACACATGAGCTCGTGGGGGATACCTCATATCTAAATGATCACAGCCTAGTAATATAATAGCTCACTCATTTAACAGATATGTATTTAGTGCCTACCCACTGTGTGCCAGACACTTTGCCAGGTAGTTCAGGGATGCCAAGATGGCAGAGAGAGGGTATAAGAAAGATGCCACTGTGACAGGAGACAAGTCATGTCCCTGTTTACTGTAAGTCCCAAGGACAACTCAGGCCACTGAGGATTTGTCACCATGACAACTCATGCCACAGGTTCGATATTTTAAATGACCAATGGGGATAAAGTGGACAGCATTCTAATTAGCTCTTCTAAAATTGGACAATATTCTAATCAGGCATCATAAAGTAACCAATGGGAGCAAATGGAGTAAGGTCTTCAATCCAGTCCATATAGGAAGAGAATACCTTGCAGGTTGGCCTGTAAGACACTAACTCCCAGACACTGGGGCCTTGAGCCACTTTCTTGCTCAGCACTCTGCTCTACCTCCTGGAGTGCCACCCTCACCTCCACTTTCAATAAATTGGCACTTCACTTGTTGCTTGTGTGTGTCTTGCTCAGTTCTTTGTTTGGGACACCAAGGACCTGGACCCCAACTGGACACACTAATGATAACAACTTGAACAGTGGGGAGGCAGTGGGTAGCAAATTATGTCTGCCCTCCTGGAAGTCACTGCCGTTCAGTCGTCACCATTCAAATAGGTAGACAGAAAGAAGATGCTGAGTTCACTTTGTCATCAGGAAAATGCAATCAAAACTACAAGCAGACACAGTCTCACACATCTTAGAAGATCCATGGTCAAAACAGTAAAAGGTAAGCGTGGTTCAGGATGTGCAGGGATCGGGACTGATACTCCACTCTTGGTAGCAACGTAAAATGGTATGGCTGCTATAGCAAACAATGAGGAAGGTTATCAAAAAATTAAAAATAGACCTGCAATATAATCCAACAATCCTACTTCTGGGATTTATCCCAAAGAATTAAAAAGTCAGGACTTAGAAGAGAGACTATTATTCCAGTGTTCATTCCAGCATAATTCACAACAGCTAAGAGGTAATAACAGCCTAAATGGTCATCAATGGATGAATGAATAAAGAGAATGTGGTACTCACATACATAGGAACATTACTAAGTAATTAAAAAAAATTTTTTTTAGTTGTAGATAGACACAATACCTTTAATTACTTATTTATTTTTATGTGGTGCTGAGGATGGAACCCAGTGTCTCATTTGCCCCAGCCCTACTCTGTCATTTTAAAGGAAGGAAATCCTGCCATTTGTGACAACGTGGATGAACCCAGAGGACAGTGTGATATGGTAGATGAAAGAAGCCAGCACAGAAATACAAATACCGTGTGATCTCATACGAGTGATCTGAAGTTAACACAGAAGCAGAGCAAATGGTGGTTGCCAGGGTCTGGACACATAGAAAACTCAAGGGCATTAAGTTTCCGCCCTGCCAGATGATGACTTTCTAGAGCTCTGCTTGGCAGCATGGCGCCTCCACTCAAGAGTACTGTGCTGGACACTTAAGAATTTGTTAAGAAAGACAATCTCATGTTAACTGTCCCTACCATAATAAAAGGTTCTAAACTGAATTTTGGTAATGTTTGCATAATGTTGAATTTGCTAAAAGTCACTGGATTATACAATCAAAAGGATGAATTTTATGATGTGTAAATTATACTTCAATAATAAAGCTGTTCTTTTAAGTCGTCGTTAAATTAATGGCCCCATTTCCTTCAAGTCTTTGTTCAGTGTCACCATTCTTCCTCCCAAACGTCCTTTGCTTTCTTCCTTTTTTGTAACCACCTTCTATTATACTGTAGTTTATTTCCCACACATAACCAATTCTAAGTTGCATGATTTTTTTCACATTTTAGCACACATGAAATCACGATGCATCCTATAACCTACAACAACTAATTAGCAGTATAGAATAACAGTGCCTCGCCTATCGTTGCCATCTTAGAAACCACAGACTGTGATATTGTGAGATTGTTTCCTACTATTTTCCCCTCTAGAATGTCAGCTCCACAAGGGTGGAATATTATTTTTTTTTGTTCACTGCTATATTCCAAGTGCCTAGAACAGTGTCTGGCACATAGTAGGTCCTCAATAAACATTTATTAAATGAAAGAGCATCATGCCTATTGTAAATAAATGTTAATAAAACAAAGAATTAAATTAAAAGACAATAACAGGGGAGCATATTTCTTCATTTCTGGGAAAATAGCTTGGTAAGGAAGAATGTCAGCAGAGACCCACCAGGGCACATCCTCCAAGGAAAGAAGAGAAATCAGGGGGATGAGGGTGGAGCTCAGCAGTAGAGCATGTGTGTAGCATGCACAAGGCCCTGGGCTCCACCCCAGCATCACAACAAAAACAAAAGTAGAAGAGACACCCAGAGACCTTTGGGAAAGTTGAGAAGACAGTTCCCATTGTTAGCTCAGTTCCAGCAGCTCTGGTTCCTGCCCTGTGTCCCTGCAACACCAATTCACAGAGTCCACAAGAGATGGAAGAGATAGGCCGGTACTGTAGGAAAAGTGGCTAGCGGTCCCACAGTCATCCCTTTGACAACCCCTAATAGTGCAGGGTCACCTGCCCCCAAAGTAGGTGGAGGTTCTCAGTTGGCTTTGCCCTCCTGAGCAGTGAGTGACTCCTGCTCGTCTGCCTGGAGGCCCTGAAACTGGGGTGTGCTATGGTCTCAGGGCTGAGTGCAGACATCACCACTGGTCCTGGGACAGGTCTTATGCCAGGCTTGGGTGTGCCTGGATGGGGTATGCCATTTTCTCCTTAGACAAATCCTGTGCTGTTTCATCTTAGCTGAAGATTACCAACCCCGTCACAGATCGTTGTTTTATTTACCTTCAGTTGCAAGGGACAAATTTTATATTTTTCTTCCCTTCACTAACCAAAGAGGCCAAAGAGCTAGGAAAACCCATTTGGGGGACAGGGAAGCTTTCCCTTGGAAACAAGACCACTTTCTCAAACAGCTTCAAGTGGCTGGACTCTGCTCCTCACTTTTTGGGTTCTCTTGCCATCAATTAACCACTAAGCACAAGACCCTCGATGCCTTTAGGGGTGCATGAAAATGTTTTAGTATCTTTTAAAAATAGGATAAAAAAATTCCAATGTTAAAAAATGTTTTTATTTTTGTCTCAGTTCAGAAAAACCAAAATGAAATTTTTATGGCCTATGAAAATCCATTAAAATTTTCCTAAAATAAAAATTAAACACAATGCTGAAATCATTAAAGTGATATCAAAAAGAAAGCTCATAATGATATTGTTATGGAGGAAGGGGCCCAGGAATGTCATATTGCAGCTCTGATGTTTCCAGATGAGAAAAATAATCTTCTCATCATAAGAAGCCTCCAGAACATCCAGAACCCTGACAAACAGTCCAGAGAATTATTTGTAGGAAAGTGTGGACCAACATTTCCTGAGCATAACGCTACAGCAAGCTTGGTGCCAAGAGTTTGGGGATAGTATCTCACCAGGACTTTCAACAACTCTGGGAGTTCAATTTTCCAGAGTCGAAGGAACCCAATGTCCACCCCGCAACATCTCCCTCTACATATCTCTTTCTTAAAAATAAATAATAAATTAATAAATAAATCTGCATGCTAATTTTTCATTTTCAATTATCTTATCCAATGTGGTTTTGGATATTTTTTAAATGTCCTTTATATTTTGATCTTCAAATTAGTACCAGAAAGACAGGTTTGGGGCATCAGAGACCTGATGTAGATTCCCGACGTGTTTTGACTGCATCCTAAGATGCACTCGGGTGTCTGGGTGCTTTATTACCTAAGGCAGCTGGCCTTAGAGAAATGTGCAATTTCTGCTTAGTTTTTGAAAAACATGTTTCCTATGTCCAATTGTGATTTCAAAGAAAATTTCACTGTCAGACTTTGATTGTGGCCGTGCCCCTGTGCCAAGCCCACGTTGTCTTCAGGCTTATAGCCCCAGGGTCATGCAACCAGCAAAACCAGAAAACAAAGTTTACCCACTAGAAACAAAATCCCACAAAATCTGGCCTTACAAAAGCAGAGTCCTGACTTCAGAAGCTCTAGCTTCTGAACTGGACAGCTCAAGTCACACATTTATTCGATGTCTTTGAAGGCCCGCTGGGTGAGGAGTTGGCCACTGTGCTGGGTGCTGGGGATTAGAACACAAACGGGATCTAGTTCCTGCTCATACCCAGAAGTGCACATGGCTTGCTCTCCGCTCCTTCAGGCTTTAACTCAAACTTCAGTACAGTGGGGCCAACCCTGACATTCTATTCAGTGTGGGACCTCCCAAGATGAGCCTCCAAATTAACTCCCTCCATTATTGGATTCCATTGCACTTAGCATCCTGTGTCATTGACTCCCTTTGTTTCTTTCTTCTTTATGTTTTGTTAGTTCGCTTTTGCAGTGCTGGGGATCGAACCCAGGGTCTCCTACATGCCAGGCAAGTGCTCTACCACTAAGCCACATTCCCAGACATTTTAATTTTATTTTGAAACCGGGTTTCGCTAAATTGCTGAGGTTGGCCTGAATTTGCAATCCTCCTGCCTCAGCCTCCTGAGCAGCTGGGATAATAGGTATGCACCATACCTGCCTCCCCTTTGATCCTCCTTTTTCTTCTTTTCTTTTATTTCTTTCTTTTTTCTTTTATCTTTTTATCTTTTTTTTTTTTTCCTACTGAGGATTGAACCCAGGGGCTCTTTACCACTGAACTGCATCCCAGCCCTTTTATTTTTTTGAGACAGGGTTTCACTAAGTTGCTGAGGCTTACCTCAAACTTGCAATCCTCCTGAGTCACTGGGATTACAGGCATGTGCCACTGTACCTGGATCCCTTTTGCTTCTTGAGAGCAAATGTTTTGTCTGTTTTTACCCAGCTGAATTCAGGCTTAAAAGAAAGGGAAAGGCGATCAAGTGGAGGCGAAAGTGTAATCAAAAGAGTGGGTCTGAACACCAAGTGAAGACACTGTCTGGAGAAGAAGGAAAAGTGACCTTCTGTGTGACAGGCTGCGGAGAGGTCTGGAAAAGCAAGAGCAGAGAATGGACCTAGTTAGATGGCAATCACAGGCCATGTTGGCCAAGGGATGGTGACAAAACACAAGAAAGAATAGGAGGCAATAACGTGACAATAGATTAGAGAGGTCTCCTTGAAAGATCTTGGCCTGCAGGAGCACTGAGAGAAAGGGTAAGAGCTGGAGGGGCCAGAGGTCGAGGGGATTTTATTTTGAGTTCTTTCTAGAGAGTGTTTATGTGCAAGTGGGAAATATTCAGTAGAATGGGGGACATATAGTGATGCAGGACAAAGTGGGTGAATTGTGGAAGTCAAAGCTGTTGGTGAGTCAGACACGGTGGCGGACACCTATAATCCCAACTACTCAGGAGGCTGAGGCAGGAGGATTGCAAGTTCAAGGTCAGTTTGGACAACTTGATAAGATTCTGTCTCAAAAAAAAAAAATTAAAAATAAAAAGGGCTGAGGATGTAGCTTGGAGGTAAAGCATCCCTGAGTTCAATCCCCAATGCTAGCAAAAAATAAATAAATAAATAAAAATAGATAAATAGGCTTGGGTGAGAAGAGGAATGGAAAACGGAAGAGTATACAAGGGGCTACTCTCGGGAACAGGGACAATGCTACTCACTGTGGAAATGTGGAATGTAGGAACTCAACATAGATTTGGTCCTGTCAACAGGAATCCTCTCCAGGTGTCTTAGCTAAATTTTCAGGTAGGAGTGAGGAAGTAGAAGCATGTTGGAATTTTGAGAAGAGAGGAGAAAGTATGTCATAGTCACAGGTCAGGAAAAGAGGTTGGATGACAGATATATTAGGATTGCCAGGCAGTGGATAGTGGCCCCTGAGATATATACGGTACTTGATTAAAAGTGAGATCAGAGCTGGGCACAGTGGCCTGTCATCCCACCTACTCTGGAGGTTGAGGCAGGGAGATCATGGCCAGCCTAGGTAACTTAGCAAGACCTTGTCTTGAAAAAATAAAGATTAAATAAAGAAAGTATGATTGATCAGCCTGATTGTGTGTTAACTCCTATCAGTTTAGCCAGACAGCAGCAGGCATGAAGCATGCAAGGAAAATAAAATGGTGCCAGGTATGGTGGTACACACCTGTAATCACAGCAACCCCAGAGGCTGAGGCAGGAGGATTGCAAGTTTGATGTCAGCCTGGGCAACTTAGCAAGAACCTGTCCCAGAAAATATCTTAAAAAGGGCTGTAGCTCAGTGGTAGAGCACTTGCCTAGCATTCATGAATGCTGGGTTCAACCCTCAGAACTATGGGGTGGCAGGGGGAGAGAGAGAGAGAGAGGGTTTGAGGGAGGAAGGAAATTGCTAAGGAGATCCAGTTGAAGCTGTCTGATAGACACAAACAAGGAGCCTATGCTATAAATAGCATAGTAATATTATTTGAGAATAGGAATGCTATGACTGGGAATCATTCTATGATGAAAAAAAAAAACACAACATTTCCTAGAAGTGTCCAGTGTGATGGGCACTGTTAAGCAATAGGATACAGCAGCAAACAAAAGATAGAAGGAGAGCTGGGCGCAGTGGCGCACGCCTATAATCCCAGCACTTTGGGAGGCTGAGGCAGGAAGATCACTAGTTCAAAGCCATCCTCAGCAATGGCAAGGCACTTAGCAACTCAGTGAGACCCTGTCTCTAAATAAAATACAAAAAAAGGGCTGGGGATGTGACCCAGTGGTCGAGTGCCCCTGAGTTCAATCCCCGGTACCACAAAAAAAAAAAAAAAAAAAAAAAAAGAAAGAAAGAAAGAAAGAAAGATAGAAGGAGCCTCCATGCTGTGAGGAAAATCCTATGGAGGTCAATGGTTTCCAAAGTCAGATAGATACGTGCAGTCCAAGCTATGTGCAAGACAATTCCTATTAAAAAACATTGAACTTCTCACATTTTTTATTTCCTTTAATACCTACTTTATATGTCACTATTTCTATAATGTTAACATATATACAGAGTATATATACAATTACATAAATAAAAGTATATATGTTGAGAAATGCATGCTGAAAATTATTTGCTGATGGAGGCGCTTAATTAAAAGCATATGGAAATCACTAGCCATATGGAGATAGCAGCAGCAGAAGAGGGATTGCCTCGAGTTCCCCACACTGACATTTTTGACGATAAATATAAGGAACTAGATTTGCTTTCTGAGGAGCACAGCCCCTGAATTATCCCATCCTGTGTTGGGAGTTAAAATTCCTAAGTGGTGAGCCTTCCAGACAGAATGAAAAGATTGGAAAGGACTTTATAATGATTGTGCTGTCAAAATACAGAGCAGGCTGCCCTGGGACAAGGTGGAGACATTCATCAGGGGCCAGATGCCCCTTGGTGAGGCTGGCAGTGGAGGGAAGTTAGCAGAGCACCACAGATTTCGCTGGGAGGATTGGACCACACGGCCCTCAGAGCGCCTCGTAACACTAAGCATCTGTGAACAGAATGAGCTGGGCAGTTGGAATCCCAATACTCTCTTTCTGTAGGGAACTGGACTGGGGAAGGGTGACTCACAGCCTTGCATCCGAAATCAGAGGAGCCTTAGCTGCCCAAATTGTAGCAAAGGGAGAGCTGGAGGATGTGTCAGCATTTCCAGCTCGCTCTGTGGGAGACGGGGCCTGAGCAGCAGATGTGAACATGCTGGTTTCTGTGGTTGGTATTTTCCTTGTGACTCACAAGGTCCCTACAGCCTGATAAAAATCATCAGGAGGCAGCTCAGAGAGTGGAAAGTTACTCCATGTATGACTACTCCAGTGTTCACAGGTAGGGAAGCTCATGCTCAGAGGACTAAGTTACTAGGCTGGAGTTGCCCAGGTAAGAGCTGGCTGAGCTGGAATTCAAAGCCAATGCTGCCTAACTTAACACCCCATATTTATGCTGCTACATGGTAAATTTAGGAAATGCCTTAGGAAAAATGTGAAGGTTTGCAGTTGGTCAAAGGAACAAGATGAATTTGTAAGGATACAGGTCAGCTGCTATAACAATAAGAGCCAGGAATGTCCAAAACGGAACAGTGGTTTAAACAAGATAGAAAACATTTTTTATCACACATAATGGTCAGCACAGCCAGTCCCAATTAGTCTGAGAGATCCATTGTGTGGTACCTGGGCTCCTTCTAACTGGGCTCTGCTGCCCCATGCCTCTCTTTTCATAGCTGAGGATCACAGACCTCCCCAGCACATTCACTCGGTCTGCATGCTATCCAGAGGTATCGTGGTTTAGATGTGGTGTCCCCCAAAAGCTCACATGTGAGACAGTTCAAGAAGGTGCAGAGGAGAAATGATTGGGTTGTGAGAGTCTTAACCTAATCAGTAAATTAATCCCTGATAGGGATTAACTGAGTGGTAACTGAGGCGGTAGGATGTGGCTGGAGGAGGTGGGAATTGGGGGCGTGGCTTTGAGTATATTTTTGTATTTGGCAAGTGGAGACCTCTCTCTGCTTCCTGATCATTATGTGAGATGCTTCCCTCTGTCACCACGTTCTGCCTCACCTTGAGTCCCAAGGAATGGAGTCTGCTGTCTATAGATTGAGACCTCTGAAACTATGAGCCCTTGAATAAACATTTCCCCCCACTAAAATTATTCTGGTCAGATCCTTTAGTTACAGCAGTGAAAAAGCTGACTAAAACAAGAGAGAAGAGATGAAGGAGCAGGTAGCTTCCCCATCTTGGGTGTGACCCAGTCACTATAAACATTATTTCTGTTCACAGACCGTTGACTGGAACTAACCACATGGCCATACCTAGTCATGAGAGAAGCCAGGAAATGTCTTCCTCCCAAGGATCTATGTGCCTAAAATTCAGAGATTCTATTTCTAGAAAACTAAAGGGAGACCAGATATTGACAGGCAGTTGGCAGTCTCGAACACAGAAAATATCCGTCATAAGAAAAAGAAAAAAACGCAAAGAGGAATTTTGAGACTGTTCTAAAGGGAAATGAGGGAATAGACCACCAGGTCTAGGGACTAGCATCTACAAAGGCAGAGGAGACAGGCTTCTTTCAGAGATGAGCTTGGAACTGACTTTGGCTGAAAAGCTTTGTGGTAGATACAAGGGAACTGTAAGAAACAAGAGTAGAATTTTTCTGTCAAGGACATTCTACAGCAAGTGAGGAATTTGGTATTGAATACTAACCTTAGTACACAAGAGAAAATGATTGCAGATTTGTGAAAAGAAAAAAACAAGTTCTGATTAGGCTTGTACTTCACAGAGATTGTCCCAGCAGTGTATGCATCATGGGGCTGAGGGTCAGGCAAGACAGAAAGCTAGGTGGGAGAGTGGAAGGCCACTGGGCCTGGGTCAGGAGGCCTGGCTGCACACCCCACCTGTACCAGGAATCCACTGTCACATGGTGGTGACAAGTCCCTGTGTTCCCTTCTCAGCTTACCAGCCACATAGGAAAACAAGACACTCTACAGAGAGTTCGTGGCATGCTGGGCACGTGGGCATTGTTAGCATAGACAGTACTTGAACAAGCCTTCTCTCCTGGCTAACTGCTTCCTGAGTTCAATGCAAAGTTTCCACACGTTGATTTCCAAAGACATTTTCAGCTCTAAATTTCTCTGATTCCCTGATTCTGTGAATGGGAGACAAATGTTTAACACTGGCTAAAGAAATGTAAAAATTAAGTTTTAGAATATTTTTCTTGCCATTTGGTAACATTATTTTTGTTCAACTCACCTTTGTTCCCCCAGACAAAATTATAATAATTTGTTGATTTTGGAGAAAGAGAATAAAATTCAAATTGTATTTTATATAACGCCAAAAAATAATAATAATGTCAGCCTTGGACACTTGAAGTAACACCTGCCAAGGTCCATGCTTCTACATTTTGTCTGAAAAGAGGATTGGGAACTTCACACAACCAGCTAACTTTCTGAATCAAAATACAAGTAGGTTCTTTGCTAAAAGGATCTCTAGGTCCACCTACACCTCCTAGGTAGAATTTCTATTTCCTGCAGCATTGCTGGGTACTCTTGGCTCCCAAGTTTGGAAAACAGAGCTGTGCAGAGGAGTTATACTCCTGCAGTTCAAGGGAGGGGTCAAAGGGGAAACCAGCCAATCCTATACTGGTTGGTCCATGTTACAGATTGAATTGTGTGCACCCCACATTCATATGTTGAAATCCTAACCCCAGAACGTGACCTAAGTTGGAGATACAGGTGCCTCTTGACTTATGATGGGGTTATATCCTAGTAAATCCATCATAAGTTGAAAATTTTGTAAGAAAAAAAATGCATTGATTGCACCTAACCTACCAAACATCCTAGCTAGCCACCCAGGGCACCGTGGGATTCTGGTCGTTCCCCTCATGATAGTGTGGCTGCCTGGGAGCTGTGCTCCCTGCTGCTGCCCAACCCCATGAGCGAGCGTCCAGCTACATCTCACTAGCCTTGGAAAAGACCAAAATTCAAAATTCGAACTACTGCTGCTACTGAATGCAGATCACTTCGGCATCATTGTACAATCAGAAACCCTGAGACGAACCATGGTAAGTTGAAGACTATGTAGGGTCTTTGAGGAGGTAATGAAGTTAAAATGAAGCCATTAAGGTGGGCCTTCATCCCCTTATCGAAAGGGGAAATTCAGAGACAGGTTCACACACCAGGGCCAACATCATGTAAAGATGAAGCAGAGATCAGGGTGATGTTTCTATAAACCAAGGGATGTCAAAGACGGCCAGCAAACCAGCAGCAGCTAGGCGAGAGTCATGGAGATTCTCTTACATCCCCCACAAAGAACCAACCCTGCCAACACCTTGATCTCGGACCTCTGATCTCCAGAACTGTGAGACGATACGCATCTGTTGTTAAACCACCCATTTTGTGGTACTTAGTTATAGCAGTGCTAGATAATGAATACAGTCTTTATCACACCAAAGATGCAACAAGCAGCACCCAGGGAAGATATTGTTGTATAAAATAAATAAATAAATAAATGCACGAGAAAAATGGTTTTTAACGAATGAATAACTTCTCACCTCCTCCCTCTGCAGGACTTTTTCCTCTGTTGTAAGGTGCACAGATAGCAAACTTACTAGAGAACAAGAGAAGAGTGCAAAGCTCATGGGGTTAGGAAGAAGCAGCTGCCAGTCATGACCTACTGTTCCCAGAAATTCTTCCCAGGCTGCAGGTGTCTGGGGCCTTGGCCAGACTTGCTACCTTGAGAAAAATTCACCTAGGAGGGTGGAAAGCCTACTATTTATTACTCAAGCTGAGAACATATTCCTGTCTAGAAAATGACTTTATTTTTGAAATCAGCAAATAGCTTAAAATATGTTAGGAGGATTTGGGGACTGAGGGTAACCTCTGGTGTATGTATTCAAATCAGCATCCCCCTCCTTGTGAAAGACAGCTGAGTTACTAGGGAAATGGAATCCATATGTTTCTAGCCCATCTATCCTGAAACCTCAAGAGGACATGCTCTGTAAGCACCACATGAGGGAGACGTGCTGATGACCTTCTAACTCCCTTCTTGAGCGAGTGCATTTCCTACATCAGCTTCGCCCTCAAAGAACTTCGATTCAGTTCAAACATCAATTTCCTCTTCCACTGGAGTAGCTCTTCAGTAACTTTTCTGGGTGTTTCTATTGAAGGCCACTGTGCTCATCCATTTTCTGTTACTATAACGAAACACCAGAGGTTGGGTATACAGAAGAGGTTTATCTAGTTCTCAGTTCCTCAAGGGCATGGTGCTAGCTTCATCTCAGCTCTGAAGAGCACATTATGGCAGAAGTATATGGAAAAGAGAGACCTCCTGACCAGACAGAGAGCTGACAGGGTCTGGGGAGCGGCCAGTCATGACCTCCCATCAGACCCCACCTCTTAAAGGTCCCTCCACCTCATAACATCGATACACCAAGGACTGAGCTTCCAACACATGAAACTTCCAGGGACATTCAAGCTGAGAACATATTCCTGTCTAGAAAATGAGTACGTTTCTTTTATGCATGTGGATTTTAGTCCTTGCATATTGTATTACGTGACAGATCTCATGAGGCACAACCTAGCATTTACTTGCCACCATCCTTCTGACAGATCACTTTCAGCAACCCAAGCTACAAATAACACTGCCGTCAGCATTTACTCAACAAGAATTCTTCTGCTTTTGAAGTTCACAATCCAACAGAAAGAGCCAGAAAAGAAGCAAAAAGACTTAATAAAGAAGTAAATTAAGAGCCAGGCATGGTGGCCCACACCTGCAATCCCTGCTTTCCAAGAGACTGAGGCATGAAGATCACAAGTTGGAGGCCAGCCTGGGCAAGTTAGCAAGAGCCCGTCTTAAGATAAAAATAAAAGGACTGGGGATGTAGCTCAGTGGAAGAGTGCTTACCTAGCATGTGCGAGGCCTGGGTTCAATCCCCAGTACCATAATAACAAGGATAATAATTATGTAATATGTAGTATGTTAGAAAGTGAAAAATATAAGAAAAAGCAGGATTGGAATTGTGGGTAGAGGTGAGTAGCGATAGAAATAGCATGGTCAAGAGAGTCTTTTGAGCACAGACCCAAAGAGGGAAGGGAGGGATAATTATGCAGATACCCGGAGAAAGGAAGTCCCAGAGAGAGGCAGCAGCCATTGCAGGGTGGTAGGGTTGGAAGGCGCCTGACAGAGGCAAGGTAGATTTGATGTTAGGTAGAGAATGGTGGAAAGGTTTTGAGCAAAGAGATGGCATGATCTGATGTGAGTTTTAAAAGGATCAGCCGGGCTGACTCTGGGAACAGATTACGTGGGAAGTGAGGGAGGAAGCTGGGATTCTGCGGACCACCCCACAATCATTGCTTGTTTGAGGCGCTCAGAGAACTGAGGTCTCAAGACACCCAAATGAACTCAATTTCAAAAAGTGACAGGACTCTGCCAGGAGAAATGAGTTCCACAGGGCGCTTCCACCCTGACAGTGTAGAGAGAGGGAAGATGGTTGCCAAAGATGTAAGGAGAGGGAGCGGAAATTCTTAGACGTTCCTGAAGACCCTGTGTGGCCTGCTGTACCGCGAGCTAGACACAGGGGAATTCTCACTCTCAAGGCTTCGCCCGGGCTTCTGACAGCAGAATGAAGATTGAAGACAGGACAGAAGAGTGGCGACAGCACCCCTTAGTGCCCCTGGCCTGAAAGAAGGGGTTTTATTCCACAGGAAAATTCCACATGCGTCCCCAGCCCTCTGTCAAACACAGCTGAACTCCTGAGCCACTGGGGGACAGACGGCAAGAGTGTCTGTCCTCAAGAGCTCCCTCGGTAGAGGGAGACCCCATCTGCCCCTGGGATGATGGTATCCAGGCCTCCTCCCTGCTCCCCGGAAACGAGGTGAAGATCTATTGCTTCTGTGGAAAGATGGAAACCAAAGCCATCCTCCCTGAGAGGAGGGGGCAGGAGAACCGCCTGGACCCAGGACCCTGCACCAATGCACAGCAGAGGACGGCTGCCAGGGGACGGGGCAGGGGATCTTCTGCCCAGGGGCACACACTATACGAGGCTGAATTTTGGGTAATGGGCAGTGACGGGAGAGGCCCTAATTTCAAGGCCAAGGCACACGGTCCCTGCCTAAGACAGAGGGTAAACCAGGGGAATTGAGGATCACCCCCCTCCACTGCCACCCATTCAAGAGCCTAGCATCAAGAAACGAGTAACAGCCGGGCGCCATGGCACACACCTGTAATCCCAGCGACTCTGAAGGCTGAGGCAGGAGGATCGCAAGTTCGTGGCCAGCCTCAGCAACTTAGCAAGACCCTAAGTAACTCAGTGAGACCCTGTCTCAAAATTTAAAATATATATGTGTGTGTGTGTGTGTGTGTGTGTGTGTGTGTGTGTGTGCAAAGAGCTGGGGATGTAGTTCAGTGGTGGCAAAGCATCCCTGGGTTCAATCTACATTATGGAAGGAAGGAAGGAAGGGAGATGAAACAAATCAGGGGCAGGAATAGGGAATGAGAACTCTATAGCACAAACAGAGGTAGCTGACACCGGAAGGTAGAGTGATCACAGAAAAAATTACTCTAGCATCCAAGGCCTCCCACTAAGAAAGGCTGAGGACAGCACACCAGAGGAACTGAAAGCCTATGTTCTCAGGAGGTGATGACAGCAATAGCAAAACGCAAATCTAGCTCAACTCTTCCACACTAATGGCTGGACAGAGCAGGAGCATGAATTCCATTTACCTCTGGCACTACTGTCCTCCAAACACAATGCCTGGCATTCAATTAGAAATTGAGGCATGTAGGAGCCTTGTTTGGGGAGATGGCTTGAATTGTGGTTGACTATGAGCCGTGGAGATTTGGGCATTGTTGCCTTTCGTAGTTTTATGGGACTTGTCCCAGGATCTTGAGTGACTTGGCCGAAATTGTTGATCGGGTCAGCGCCATTTTGGTGGTGTGTGTGGCATGTGTTAGTCGTTGTTAGAACCAGAGAGAAAAGTTATCAGAATAAAAAGCTGTTCGTCTCCAGTTTGCCTCTAAACTTCTACCCGCGGCTCCGTTGCTCCAAGCGCTTCAGGCGACAACAGAGGCACAAGCAGGCACAATGGTGCACACCTGTAATCCCAGCTACTCAGGAGGCTGAGGCAGGAGCATCTGGAGGTCAAAGCCAGCCTCAGCAACTTAGTGAGAACCTATCTCAAGATTAAAAAAAAAGGAAGAAAGGGAACTTACTTTTAAGATGGAGGAATAAAATATGGCCTGTATTTCAAAGGTCAGGTTCCCACACTCTGGAACTGACAAATGGAAAGTTTGATTTTGTGAATCCTTAAAATTCTTAGCAAAGACTGCCATCCATTTTAAGAGTGCTATTAAGAGTCAGAGCGGGTGGCTATCCATACGTCTTTAACGGGTGGAATGGTTATTGTAAACCAGGAGCAAAGGAACTGGGCCAAATGCAGAGAAATAGCAAATGTCACAGGAAATAAGCAAATGCAGAGGTAGCCTCAATTCTGAAGAGGACTTTTGAGCGGTGGAAGACAAATGGCGTAGAGAGTCCGTAAGTGTGTTATATATACACACACATGTGCACTGTGTAAATACCCTGCAGACCGCCAGGCCATCCTTCAGATTCATGATATAAGAAGGGTTTCCATACACCCAAACATAAATTATCTCAACATATCCCTTCTATCAACTTCGAAAAGTTGTTTCAATAATATTAACTATGTTGCTTTTAAGATATTTTAAGGGTAGATTTTAGCATCTGTTTCTACATAGTCTATCTGAAGAGGGGAACTGATTTAAACCCTGAGTTCTTTATTACAGTTAGCTAACCAGTTTAATGAATCAAGTTCAACACAAAATCCTTTCCATCATCATACAACCTTTTTTTTTTGAGGTTTCTGATAACATTTGTAGATTGCGATTTTTATCTCTCTGCTTAATTACTTGAAGGTGTATGAGGCTACAGACCAGAAGCATTGCAAACACCATGGTTACCTGTCTGTGTTGGTCAGCTTTCCATGACTATGACAAAATCCCTGAGATGTTCAACTAGAAAGAAGAAAGGTTTACTTTGGTTCATGGGTTCAGAGGTTTCAGTCCATGGTTGGTTGGCCCTTTGCATTAGGCCTGTGGCAGCATGGTATGTTTGGAGGGAGCACACGCAGGGAAGTGAAAAAGAAAAAGAGAAGTGCCCAGGGTCATAATATCCCCTCCACAGACACATCCCCCTGCAGTGACCTAACTTCCGTCCACCCCAGGCTGTACCTCTTAGAGGTTTCGCTACCCCGGTAGCACCACAGGCTGGCAAGCAACCCTGTAACTCATGGAAATTGGGGGAACATTTTAGATCCAAATTATAGCATTTGTCCTATTTAGTCAGACATTCTGAATCCCGAGTACCATCTCCTGTTCAATCAAATGGAAGATGAAAGGGCAGGTAGCTACAGAAAGTACCAGAACCTCCCTGTCCTATACCAGTTTAGAGGACATATATTTAGTGGATATCACCTCGGTCCAAATACTTGTGCAATAAATATCTAGTTTAGGGTCTCAATTAGGTTGCAAGACACAAAAGGATATGTTTGAAAATAATTTACTTCACTATGGATAAATTATTAGCTGATATTATCATATAGTTAAACACTATGACTAATTACAAATATATAAATATTGGGATGCTTCACTTTGACTATGGTGTTAGTCATATCTTTGTTGTTGTTGTTGTTGTTGTTGTTGCCGTAACCAAAATACCTGAACAACTTAGAGAAGGGAAAGTACTTTTTGGGCTCACAGTTTCACGGGTTCAGTCCATGGTCAGTTGGCTCCATTACTGTGGGCTAAGGTAGAATATCATGGCAGAAGGACAAAAAAAGTGAGAGAGAGGTGCTCAGCTCGTGGTAGCTGGGAAGCAGAGAGAGAGAGAGAGCAGCCAGGGACAAGATATAGTCCGAGTGCACACCCAAGTGACCTACTTCCTCCAGCCATGCCCCACCTGTCTACAGTTGCCACCCAGGAGTCCCTCCAAATTATGAATCCATCAAATGGTCTAATCCTCCGATAAGGTTTTAGCTCTCATAGTCTAATCATTTCACCTCTGAACGTTGCTATGTTGCCTAACACATGTGCTTTTCCTGGGGACACCTTATACGCAAACCAAAACAACCACCAAGCCTCCTTTTACCCGGGAGGGTTGCTGTATTATATTGGATGTTTTAGTAAAGACCCCAGAATAAGAGTGACTTAGTAGAAGTTTGTGTCCTGTCTTGTAGAGGCTCAGGAAGGTGGTACAGGGCTCTTACGGCAACGTCACAATCACCATAAACCCAGGATATTTCTAATCTTACTGTCTTGTCATCATCACATCTTGAGCTTGTCTTACGTTGCCATGAGAGAATGCCACCAATTTGGTGGCAGGCCTCTCCTCCTGCCTTGCAGACACCTACCTTCTCACTTGTCCACACAGCCTTTCCCCTGTGTGCACAAACCTGGTGCCAGTGCCTCTTCTCAAAGGACAGCAGTCCTATTGGATCAGGACTCCACCCTTATGACCTCATCTTAATCACCTCCCTCTAGCCCCTATCTCCACACACAGTCACATTGGGTATTTGTGCTTCGACATTTGAGTTTGGTGGGGACAGAACTCAATTCCTAATATGACTCAGGAGCAATGAATGCTCTAGCTACCACCATACATTCCAGCCAAAAGGCAGAGGAGAAGACAGCAGAAGACACCTTCTTCCTTTTAAGTGCTAGAAATTTGCACACATCACTTTCACTCGAATTCCACTGGCCAGATCCTAGTTACATGGCCACACCTCATTGCAAAGCAGCCTGGAAAATTGATTTTTTTGAGTGAACACCTGTGAGCCTCGCTGTTAGGGTTTGGATATGAGGTGTCCCCCCAAAGCTCCTTTGTTAATACAGGAATATTCAGAGGTGAAGTTGTTGGATTATGGGAGCTCTAACTTGATTAGTCCATCCTAGTTTGGATGGACTGGGTGGTGACCTTCTGAGGGGGTAGGGGACAGCTGAAGGAGGTGGGTCCCTGGGGGCATGTCCTGGAAGGTTCCTTCTCCCTGTGGCCCTTTCACCTTCTCTCTGCTTCCCTGGTCTCCAAGAGCTCAGAAACTTTCCTCCACCGCGCCCTTTGGCCATGATGCTCCGCCTCACCTATGGCCCCCAGCCATGGAGCCGGCTGGCCACGGACAGCTTCTGAAATCATGAGTCCAAAATACTCGTCATGTATTTTGGTCACAGCTATGAAAGCACACCAGCTTACATATTTCTTCAGGAGGGAAGACTAGATGTTAGGAGACAACCAGCAGCCTTAGCCACAGGTGGAAATGTTCTGTTTTCTGGTATGATTGTGTCCAGATCTTGGTTTGGGTCTGTCTCTCCTTATCCACTTCTCCTTTGTATTTCTTTGTTTCCCCTCCAGAGTGCTGGGTCCACTCAGTGTCCCCAGCAGGAGCATGATTTGTTCTTTACGTGGGTCCACAGGTGGTCTGGACATGTTATTATCCCAAAAGACCCTTCTGCACTCTGATCAGGGGTGAGGAGGTACAACCCAGGAAGGGATGCTGCAACCCATCGTAGGAGGAGAATTCAAGGTCAAAGGAGAGAACTTTTAGATGGGGACATTAGAACATTCTGTCTGCTAGTGGAAGTGATAACCTTCTGTCCTTGTTTTTAAAATCTTCAAAGACAGCAGACCATTCGTGGGGGAGAGGATCTTTAGAGACCATTGAATTCCTATGTTATTTCTCTCTCCTGCCTCCTGCTTTGTGTCTCTTAAAGATGGAATGTCCTCTTCCGCTAGCATTTTTAATCTGTTTCCTACAAAATTACGCAATTTCCTGATGTTTCTCCTATGATAATTGAGCCAATGTCTGCTTTGGGGGACTTTCCCTGTTTTAAGGTTTCCCAAAAGCTTTATATGAGTCTCTGTCTCCTGCACTCTATGGGAACACTCTGTTCTGACACTCATGGAACAGCTAATTTAAAAGTGCATCTTGTCACCTTGGCCGCATTTCAATCAACAAGTATTTACTGAGTGCGTTCTCTGCCCCAACACCATTTGAGATCCTGTAGACTACAGACAGAGGCCTGGAAAAGACCTGAGAGAGAACAGCTCAGTTTGTAAATGAGCAAGCAGGAGGCCCAAAGACCAAACAGATTGCCTCAAGATCTGGAGACCTTTGAGAAGAATAACCTGCTGAGATTTCCCCATTTCTTCTTCTCCTTGTCGTTTATGCTCTGATGGGGAAAGATGAATGAGAGTGTGTGAGGTAACAGGGCACCTTTTCTGAGCCAGGCACTGTGTTTTCAATATGTTATATAATTTCCATTATCCCCCTAAGAACTTAATAATAAGATTACTCTGTGAGAATTCAACTGGGGAAAAAACCCACAGAATTCATCCTGACAGATAAAATGCAAAGCCTACAAGGAGAATGCACAAGAATATTTTCAATATAATTATTCATAGCAACAAAGACTAGAAACAACCTACATTCTCAAAAAAGGGAGAATAGTTAATTTTTTTTTTTTTTTTGGAGTAAAAACTTTTTTTTTGTCCCTTTTAGATATACATGACAGTAGAGTGTATTTTGACGTACATAATTATGTGGTGGTGATTTATACAGTGGAATCTTATATAGCAGTACAGATGAATAAACTGGAAATATATCAGTATGAAATACCTATATCAATATTATATACAATCATAACATTAAAGGGAAAAGTAAGTTGCAAACTGACAAGTTGGGTGTAATTCCATTTATTCAAAGTTTGAAAGCACAGAAAAGGACCACATATGTCTATGGGTGTACATATATATAGTATAAACAGGTATGGAAGTCATCTAAAATTCAGTGTACCAATGATAATAGCAAACACATAATATAGTGCTCAATTTGTGCCACTCACTCACTATTAACTCACTTCTTCCCTTAATACCCCTGTGAGGGAGGTACTGTTACCCCATTTTGCGGAGAACCTGAGCAGAGAAGCCCGAGGCTCGTGGAAGTCTGTCCCTCTGCTTCATTAGAGGTCACGTTCAAAGCCTCCGAGGAGTATGACAGTTTATTTTTTTAACTTGTTTAATTCTGTATTTTCTTGACTTTCTTGACGGCACCCTTTTTGATAGCAACACCCAGTGGCTTCCAGTAGAAGTTAATGCCCTACCCAAGATGATCTAGGTAGGCGCTCTGCTGCCCCCTAATGAGAAATGCTAATATATTCGCGACTGAGCGCTGCGGCTCTGCGGGCAGGGAGGGGGAGCTGAGAGGCAGGCTTTGCTCAACTAGGCGCTATGCAGAAAAAAGGCCGCCTTGAGCCCCGTGCTCCCGCCTGTCCGTGCAGCAGCACTGTAACCATGGGGGCCGCAGCTGCTGTCACCATCAGAGAACATTTTTTCCCCTTTTCTTTTATTCTAAATTGTTATATATAATAGCAGAATGGATTACAATTCACATTACACTCATAGAGCACATTTTTACATAACTCTGGTTGTATACAAAGTATATTCACACCATTCGTGTCTTCATACATGCACGTAGGGTAATGATATCCATCTCATTCCACCATCTTTTTTCTTTTTATTTACCCTTTTGCCCTCTCCCTTCCCCTCCCTCCCCATTGGCCTTTCTAGTGTTCCTCTGATCCTCCTATGCTCCCCATCCCAACCCTACTGTGAATCAGCCTCCTTAACACTAAGATCACCCAGCAAATTCCTGGCTCTGTTTGTGGTTCGCCCAGGAATCTTTGGCTTATGATTTATTTTCCCTGTAAATTTGTCAATTAACAAGACAAGCAATAGTTCATATTGTTTACGAAAGTGCAGTCTGGTTCATACCTCAGTCTGTAGTGAGTTTGATAATGTGAGCCTATTCCCCAACACCAAGACCTACCCCAGAGCTTTCTCTGAATGAACTAATAATCCAAATTCTGGACTTATAAAGCGAGGAACCAGATCTGGAACATCAGCGTGTGCATACCTTCAGAAAACTTTGAGGGAGCAATCAGCCACTTGTCTAGGAATCTGTCTTCTCTTGGCCTTCTTTATATTGCCATATGTATCTAACCTGATCTTGCCAGCAATTCTGGGAAGAAGATGTCACTATTCTCATTTTAAAGATGAAAACACCAAGGCTTAAAGGGAATGCCTTGGGAGGGGAGGGTCCCGGTCTGATTAACAAAAAATTGTGATAGAGATCAAGATTTATTTATGCCCCTTCCTAGCCTCAAAATGTTGGAGTGAGTCACACTCCCATTTCACAACTTCCCAGTAGAGAATGGTGGAAGTGCCTCCTGCAGAAGCCGTGTGATAAATGCTTTTCCCCAGTCTACGGAGCTATTGGGAGCTGGCGGAACCTTTAGGAGGTGGACCTAGCAGAGTGAGTTAGGTTATCGAGGGGGCATTGCACCCTTGAAGGGGATATTGGGACCCCAGCCTCTTCCCCTCTCCCTCTGCTTCCTGGTCACCATGAGGTGAGCAGCTCTGCTCTACCATGTGCTCCCCTCCAAGATGTGCTGCCTCACCACAGGCCCAAAACCAAAGAAGCTGACTGACCATGGACTGAAACCACGAGTTAAAACAAACCTTTCTTCCTTTTAAGTTGTTTATCTCAGGTATTGTGTCACAGCAACAGAAAGCTGACTAATGCTGGCTACTCAGTGGTCAGGGCTTTGACCTGGACATGAACATGAATGATGAGCATATCCCTCACAGCTGATTTCCCTGGGATGCATGGAGATTGCATGTCCATCTGCTTAGTAAGGATAGTAACCCTCACAGGATGAGGCAGGATAGGGCCCTGGGCCTCTAGATGGAACTGGGATTTCTGGGGGAAAGGCAGGGTATAGAAAAGAGTGTGGAGGCAGTAGGGGGAGGAGGAAAAAAGAAAGACATAAGAAGGGGCTCACGGCCAGATGCCCACCTGAGATGGCCATGTGCCCTGGTGGGGATTCCAGGGGTAGGGCAATGTTCTGAACCATTTTATAGACCAAGTTAATGAGTGGTCAATTATCCCTTCTTTCTAGAAACAGGTTTTGCTTTTGCGCCATTCCCAGATGCTGCAGACATAAGAATGGAATTATATATTTGTGCACACATGCAGAGAAAATGTCTGAGGTAATAGTCATAAAAGTATTATTAATTGTGCTGGGTGCTGTGGCATGCACCTGCAATCCCAGGCATGTGGGTGAGGCAGGAGGATCACAAGATCAAGGTCAGCCTGGGCAACTTAGTGAGACCCCATCTCAAAAGCAAATTAAAAATGACTGATTGTGATCTTTGGTTGAAGGTTTTGGTGATGTTTGCTTTCTTCTTTCTACTTTTGTATTCTTTTTTAATTGTTTACTTTATACTTATTTTTTATTTTATTTTTGTGGGAATCTACCACTGAGCCACCTTCCCCGGCCCCTTTTATTTTTTTTTTATTTTGAAGCAGGTGTTTGCAAACTTGCCCAGGTTGACCTCAAACTTGCAATCGTCCTGAGTAGCTGGGATTACAGCCGTGAGCCACCGTATCCATCTTTGTTTCATTGTTCAAATAATGGGCTGAAATTATTTTATGATTTTAAAAAATTAGGTTTTTTTTTTTTTTTTTTTTTCATTTAAGATACAAAAACCCACATGTGTCTACTACCTTCAGGTATATTTGCTGCCTCAAGGATGCCTGAAAGTTACAACACGACTCTGAACGAATTAGTAGCCTCTGGCCACACAAAGGTTTGAGAAGAGATGGAAGAAAATGAGATGTACAAAGATCTGGATGTGAGAGTGCCAGGTACACGTCATACCGTTTTTGGTTCTAAGAACAGGCTGTTCGGTACCTCTTGACTCCCCACAAAATCATCTTCAAACTTTCCAGATATTTGCTTCCTGCCCCTTGGGGCAAAAAGAGCTCTTTAGGGCTGATTGTAAGTACCAAGGACCTCAGATAAAAAGCTCAAAAAACAAATATAGAAATTGAAACTTTTTTTTTTTTTTTTTTTTTTTTTAGACATAATCCAGAAAGAGAAATGGGGCCAGAGGTGTGGCTCAGCAGGAGAGTGCATGCCTGGCATTCACTAGGTACTAAATTCAAACTCGAGCACAGTGAGAAGGAAGAAAAGGGAAAAAAGAGAAATGATAACCAGCTGCTCCATCCTGGGCTCAGGGATGGACAAGAATCAAAATGTCCCTGAGTCATTTAGGGGGAGACCAGTAAGTTGGCCTGAGATACTGAGACAGGGGATTTCCTTCTTTGACTCAACACATGACCAAAGCATAGAATTTGGCTATGTGATGTCCTTATAAAAACAAAGAAATAGACTCAATCAACTTCCCAATCAGTGGTTACAGAGAGTTTTTATTTTAGTGCAGATGCTATCGTTCCCTGTCTCTTGACCTCCAATGAATGTGCCTATATTGAACGGTTGTCATCTGCAGAATCCAAGTTACCCTATGGATCAGGGCTAGAGCCCTGGAAAGGAGAGCCAGGTGGAAGAAGTGTGGGGCCATGACTCTCCTTGTCTGATTTCTTCCACCAGGTCTCTCTTAGACCATGCTGTCCTATATAGCCACTAGCCACATGTGTTTATGTAAACTGAAATTAATTCAAATTGGTTTTGAAGTGTTGAGAGAATCCAGGGACACAAATAGGAAATCTCATCTCTTTTTCCTTTTTTTGTACTGGGGATGGAACCCAAAGTTACTTTACCACTGAGCTACGTCCCCAGCCCTTTTTATTTTTTACTCTGAGACAGAGTCTTGCCAAGTTGCTAAGGGCCTCAATGAGTTGCTGAGGCTGTCCTTGAACTTGTGATCCTCCTGCCTCAACCTCCAGAGTCCCTGGGATTATAGGCGTGCACCACCACACTCAGCAAGGCCATCTCCCCCCTCCCCCTCCCCCTCCCTCTCCTCTCTCTCTCTCTCTCTCTCTCTCCCCTTCTCTCCCTCCCTCCGTCTCTTTTTCACCTTGAATCCTTCTGAGATGTTCTAGCATGGTAGCAGAAAGTATTGATAACCTCCAGAATGAACAGCAATGGATTTTTCTTTTAAGATAATCTACTCTCTTTCTATGTGCGTGTGTGTGTGTGTGCACGCGCACACACACACACACACACACACACACACACACAAATATTTAGAAAGGCACACACCAAATGAGCTGCCATGGTTACTTCTGCAAGTGAGGCAGAAGAGCTACAGGGTCAAAGGGCATCTGAGGCAGGGCTGGGGATGGAGGGAGGAGGGACATTCACTGTCCCTGTATTCATTTCTGGAGGCAATGAAGGTTATGAGGCAAAGAATGCCAATCTCTGCCCCAACAGCTTTGAGGGTGAAGGAGGCAGAGTTCAAGGCTAGCTGTGTGCTAATTTTAGAACAGCAGAGCCTGGAACACAAACCAACCAAAGTCATGCAAACACTGTGGGGAAACAATGCCTTCCAGCTGCTTCCAGTAAGGTGGGACATTTTCTTCCATGAGGATGCTTTAATCTTTAGTGTGAGAAAACCCATATAAAGAGGCTTTAAAATAAATAAACAAGCAAATAAACACACCATTCCAAAATTCTTGCCAATCTAAATTTTTTGTTCTCTAAGAACAAAGCTTGTAAGGAATACTAAACAAATGTTTGGGGGGAAATCTTGTCCACTCTCACCTGCCCACATTCCACCTCACTGGAGGAGCTGGAAGGCACTCCCTTTGTGTGGCTCTGGTTGGTTTGTGTTCCAGGCTCTTTGATTCTAAAATTAGCACACGGCTAGCCTTGAACTCTGCCTCCTTCACCCTCAGAGCTGTAGGGGCAGAGATATGCATTCTTTGCCTGGTAATCTTCATTGCATTCAAGGACTGGTTCTTTGTCTAATTTAGGAGTCAAATTCACTGAGATGCTGGGTTTGCTCTTTGTAACGATATGATTGAGTACAAATTGATGTGTTCTAGACCAGGATCCAATTGATTAGAATGCTGGCTGTTCTACTCACTATCACTATAAACTTAACCCAGTTATTTAGCTATTCCAATGCCTTAGCTTCTTCATTTGCTGTGTGAATTAAACACAATGATATTCGTAAAGCCCTTTTAATAGTATTTGTCACATGGTGATTGTTAGACGTCATTACTATTTGCATATCTAGAGTCACAGAGGGTTTCTGGGGACCAGGGGATCTTCCAACTGCTCTGGCTAAAATAATTGATGGACAAATTTGATTTAAGGCCTTAATGTTAAATTTTTCTAAAATCCTAATCATTATTGTTATCTTTAATACTTCAGATTTAATGCAATTACAGTCATGCTTTTATTTTTTTAAAAACAAAGCCTTTACTTGGCAGCCTTTTCTATTATTTCTAAAGACACTCAGATGCAGTAAGAGTATGTTCGGATCCTAGGAGAGGAGCCAGCCTCCTCCAGGCTTTTGTCACCCCCTATCACAAACTCACCCTCTTTCCCCCACAGAACTTTGGGCCTGTTCTCACTATAGCTTACAAGAAAATGCTAGTGTGACTAGCTTCTCAGCTGCTTCCCAAGCCCCTGGCTTCAAAGTGAGACAAATTTCGAAAGAGGACATAAATAAGCTATTAAGATTTTCCTCTAATGTTAGATAATGGTCAGTGGGATGAAATTGGTACAATCATGTTGAAGTCCAATTTGACATTTAAAATATTCGAAGGTATCTCTAATCCCTTAGAGCCGGCAAATCTATGTTTGTGAATGTAAGCAACCAATAAAGTTCATACAGCATTGCTTACATTAGCAGAATATTCTGGAGACATATCTAAATACATAATTGTGACACTTTCATACTTTGAAATTTCCATATTAATATTTTCTTTTAAAATATGAACAAGAACTGCAGGTACTGCTATGAAAAGGTGCCCACAGTGTGTTCAGTTTAAAAACAACAAATTGTACACCACCATTTATCACGTTGTAGCAGTTCCCTATTGCTGTGTAACCAACCATCCCAAAAACCTTTTGCATCTTATATTAACAATCATATACTTGCTCACGATTCTGTGTGCAATTTGAGCTGGGCTCAGACAGGACAACTCGTCTCGGCTAGGGGTGGGCTCACTGATAGCGTGTCCCCAAGCAGGCACTGCTGGAACCTCTCTAGAACTGCCTGTTCGTTCTCTTCTACCTGCCCTCTTATCCTCCAGGAGGTGAATCCGGGCTTGTTCACCTGGCAGCTACACCCCCAAGAGACTGAGGGTGAAAAATGCAAATCCCCCTTGGCTGGGGATGCCCAATGTCTTTCCCACCATTTTCTCTTGATCAAAGCAAGTTGTAAGGTTTGCCCAGATTCAAGGTGTGGGAAGACAGATTCCACCTCTTAATGGGAGCTGTGTGGTAGTCATCACCCCAAATAATCTGCAAATCATGCTCATTTTCTGGGATTTGTGTTTTTCTCTAGCTCCCTCCCATACTGAACCTGGGAGAGCTCAAGTGTCCAATAGGATAGAGTTGAAGTGATGTGTGATTTGTGGAGTTAGGTCATGGCAGGCTTTGCACCTGCCACTGTGTTCTTCTGCATCAGTCCTTGCAGGGGAGTCAGGCGCATTCCCAGAGGAGCTTCAGGCAGCCGATGGATAGACACCCATGAAAAGGAACCCAGGCCTCCGCCAACAGCTGGCTGCTCCCTGTGGGTGTGTGACCAAGCCATTGGAAGTGGGTCCTCCTGCTCTAGTCAAATCGTTAGGTGATGCAGCCTCTGCTGACACTTGGCTACAACCTCACAAGGGTCCCCACACCAGGCCATGTAGTGAAGCTGCTCCTTGATTCCTGATGCCCAGAACTCTGTGAGAAATAGTAGACGTGTAGTGTTATTTTAAGCCACTAATTTTAGAATGATTTATTATGTAACACTAGATAATGAGGTGCAAATAATACAAGTGCAAATAATTGTAGCATAGAGAGATTAATGAGAGAGATAATTCCCAGAGGCTGGGAATAAGCATGTGTGTGTGTGTGTGTGTGTGTGTGTGTGTGTGTTGTGTGTGTGTGTGTATCGTTGTTGGATATGAAAGGAGAGGCAGATTCACACTGTTTTCTTTGGGCCTTTTTTTTCATACTTGTTTGAAGCTTTTCACTGATGATATTTTACTTCTCTAATTTTTTTAAACAAAAAAAAATTTCTCTTGATCTTTCAAAACATTTGCTCGCACGTGTGTATTTATGCCAGGAAGAAGGTCAACTCATCGGAGAGTCGTTAGAGGGCATCTGGTCCTTTCTGTAACTGCTCAGAACATCATCTTGGGCTCTGTTTACCAGGATGAACACTCTTGGGAAAAGCATGGGACTGAAGTAACAGCACAACCGCAGTGAGGTTCAGGCACCCATTTTCCTTTTAAATGAGATTTTCTCCAAAAGTCAACATCCAACCTAGTCACTGAAATGCAATTAGAACATACAGCTGGATCTGGTTTAGAACATGAAGATTCTGTTTGAGAAAACAAACACAAAATGGGGCTCAGCTGTCTAAACCAGTTTAGAGAACGCCGTGTTTAAAAAAAAATGCTCCTATGCGTTTTCCAATCGCTTTTCATTGCAATGAGGTTTTGAAAATCAATGGACCCAATCAATTAATCTGTGTGATTGACCAGTTCTTTTCAAAATAAGGAGTCTAAAGGCTCTCATCTACTGTAAATAGAGATAATTGCTTTTTTGGTAACTTGTGTTTTGTTTCCCCAAAGTCTGAGATAAATCCATGAATTTCTTCCTAGAGGGTAAGAAGCCTGCAGTTTCTCTCATACTGTTCTTTTTGTGATGTTCATTATTACTTTTTTTTTTTCTTTTTTCTGATTTACTAGGTGTTGACAGCATCTTCAGGGCTGGAAACAAAATCCTCAAGGAGGCGCTAGCTTTGGCCTAATAGACAACAGCTTGGGTCTCTCTCCAAGACTATTCAGGATGCACAATCTTTAATCTTATGGCCTTGCACAGAGTCCTGGAAGAGGCAGTTTCCCTTCAAAGGGAAATGTCTCACTTTCAAAAAAGGCATGAATTTGATCCCTAGCACCACAATTAATTAACTAAAATAAAGATATAAAAATTTAAAAAGCATGAAATAAAGAAACATGATATAAAGAGAACATCTTCCTAACCCTTAGGGTTTATGCAGATTGCTTAAAATTTCTAAAATCTGTAATTCTTTTAAAAATATTTTTTTAGTTGTCAATGGACCTTTATTTTATTTATTTATATGTGGTGCTGAGAATCTAACCCAGTGCCTCACACATGTCAGGCAAGCGCTCTACCACCGAGCCACAAACCTAGCCCCTAAAATCTGTAATTTAATGGAGAAATTAAGACCTTTTTTTCCTATTCTGGTTAAAAGCTTAGGGGTATTGAAAATAAAATCTGATTTTTCTTGATGCAGCAACTTCTTTTATTTTTCCCTACTGTTTTAGTCCAACCTCTGCCCCAAATCCCATTTAAGACAGGACCAGGTGGGCATCTTAGGTGTATGAATATGAAAAAGACTGTTTCCCAGAAATTGCAAGCCGAGTTTTCCCAAGAAATGTTCAGGAGGAAACTGTAGCCACTGCAAGCAATTTGGGATACATAGCGGGAAGGTTTGAGAGCTTCCCTATGCTCCGTATATCCAGCTCCAAGACTCACTGTGATTTTGAGCAAGCCACCGACACCCTTCTAGGGTTGGCTTCCTTCAATGATACAATGGAATAATTCTTGTGAGCAAAGCATCACAAAACTATTAGAAGGTTGACAAAAGTAAAGAACACAAATCCTGGCCACAGAGATAGTTCACATGGGTGTATGTTCAACTGGGTTGACTTAATGGTAAAGACATTTCATATAAAATTCCTGAGGGAGTTTGCCTAAGTTTCCTTGAAAAATCTAAAATGTAGGAAGACTTTCATCACACTGATTTTGCAGATGAATCAAGCCCTTGTCTTATATGCTTTCTAATTCCAGTGTGAGATCTATTTTCACAAACACATTACACACAGGCATAGTAAAGTTGTTTGTGAAAGAAACAACTGAAAGTACTAGCCCAATTACTGAACGTTGGGTTTGTGGGTGGGGAGTCCCCTTCTGGTGGAGGACAAAAATAAGAAGTAAATCAGGGATGGATCTTCAATATTATATAAGCCTTCTGAAGAACTGGGTTGAAAGTGACTCTGAGCTTTACCCTGCTCTCCCTGAACTATTATGGGACCCATAAGGGTCTGACTAATCCACCAAAGAGTGAAAGGGGAAAAAAATGGAAGCAAGAGAACATGTTTCAGCGGGCCTGGCTTCCCTGTCAATAGGCAGCCCACATAAACCAGGGAGATTAGGCTGGACAGGCCCCTTCTCCTCCCTGCCCACCAGGCCTAGCCAGGCACACAGGATCTGAGAGGAAGAGGAAAGGGAATTTTTCAGTATAGCACCTGAACATGCTTCCCCTGTCTCACCAATCAGATTGGTCAGTGACTCCTAAGCTTTCTGATTGGTCAGAAACCCTCCATCTCACCAATTAGACTGCTCATTACTTCCCCTTTAGGGAGGAGCAATTCCAGAATTTGCAGAGTTCAAAACACTGGTTCCCTATGGCACCATCCTCCTACACAGGAAGTCCCTTCCTAACATGGACCAGAAAATAAATGTTTCCTGGCTCTACCTCAACCCAAATAAATATAATCCCCGTGTGAATAAATTATCTTGTAGGCATTCCCAATGCTGTCCAACATATGTTAACCAGCACCCAAATTAATATGAAAGTCGGGGGTGTGTGGCTGGGTGATGAGTCACTGTATTTTTGCAAATTCATATGAAACACAAAACAGACAAACACTCTGCTCAGAGTTTTTGTTCTGAGTGATTTGGGGGTGGCTATGTTAGTTGTTAGAATTCGGAACACATTTCTTCCCCATAAACTGACGTTCCAAAGCTAACTGATACTTGGTTTCCCAAAGTGGGCCACCAAAGGTTTTTATACCAGTACGATTTTCCCTCTGCCCTGTTGTTTTCCTGAAGAATGAATTACAAAATCTAACATGGAAAACCAGAAATACATTAGAAGGGCACCTACCTCCTGGGGCTCCCCCTACTCCTTCTCTTCTTCTCTGGCCCAGATACAACAGAATTGGGATTTTGGAAGAGAAGGCTTGGGTAGATTCACTAAGGCAGCAGTTATTTGCTGATTTTCCATGTCTGTATCTGCATCTAAACAAGAAGATGTAAGTTCTTCTCCACAGCTATATAAAAACTCAAGTTCCTTAAATGACCAAAATTGAGATGATAAAAGATTTTCTCATTCAGTTACTCATTTCTATATTAAAAATTTAGATCCTGTTATATACCAGGTCCTAGACAGACAGTTGTGAACCAAACAGACCCTCTTCCTTCCTTCATGGAAGGAAACCTAGTTGTAGGTGGGAGGGGTGGGTATAGGTTAGTTAACTATAAGTACAATATTAAGCAAATAGGCAAATAAATAATATACATGCAAACCATATTAAGTGCTACAAAGGAAATGAGGGCAGGGAGTATTTCTAGGAAATGAAATTTGAGCTTAGGCTTGAAAGATGAGAGTTAGGCAGGAAGAGAGTGTGTATGTGAGTGGGGTGGAGGTCAAACAGACCAGCCCAGGAACAGCAAAGGCAATGAGATGAGGAAAGCTGGGGGCATTTAGAAGGCCACCAGCAGGTAGCCCAGAGCCCCACTCCAAAGCCATGGAGTCTGACCATACTCTGGCCTCCCTGCAGTGGCCTGCCAGCAGTGAGTAATTCTGGCTTTGGAAAGGGCACATTTGTAAGCCTAAATTAACAATACGTCCTGTTTCTCATCCGTGACTTCTCTCTATTTCCAGTTTTAAACAGTCAGCAGGGAGGGAGCTGAAGTGATATTGGAGAAGCTAGTGGAGACTCATGGTGCCAAACCTTGTGGGCCAATTAAGGGATCTTGTAACGCATCCTGAGTGTGGTAGAGAGGCTTGAGGCCTTTATAAAGGCTCATGGCAGAATCATAATTACTTTTTTAAAAATCTAGTCCAGGAGCTGGGGCTCGGGCTCAGTAGTAGAGCACTTGTCTCACAGTGTGGGGCGCTGGGTTTGATCCTCAGCACCACATAAATAAATAAAATAAAGGTATTGTGCTCATCTACAACTAAAAAGAGTCTAGTCCAGTTGGAATGTGGAGTGTGGATTTGGCAGAGGGACTGGGGGTGGGAAGGGAAGCAGGGAAACCCATTGGGAGATGACCACAGGAAGTCAGGTAAAAGAGAATGGAGGGTGGACCACTGTGGCTGGGGGGTTAGGGCAGTGGTCGAAGTTACTGTAAAGTTTGAAGGAGGGATTAGGACATCTGTAGGATGAGTTTGAGGGTTTTGGTCAGCTTTTTCGCTGCTGTGACTAAAAGGATCTGAGTAGAACAACTGTAGAGGAGAAAAGGTTTACTTGAGGGCTCATGATTTCAGAGGTCTTAGTCCATAGAAGGCCAGCCTCATTCCTCAAGGCTCAAGGTGAGGCTGAACATCATGGCGGAAGAGGGTGGCAGAGGGAAGCAGTTCACATCACGGTGATCAGGAAGCAGAAGGAGAAAAATCTACTCTTCAGATACAAATATATACCCAAAGCCACACTCCAATCTCCACCTCTTCCAGCCACACCCTACTACTTCAGTTAATCCCACTAGGGATTAACTAACTGATTAGGCTTGGACGATAACCCAATCATTTCTCCTCCAAACCTTCTTGCTTGTCTCATGTGAGCTTTTGGGACACTTCACATCCAAACCATAACACCGAGAGAAGGCGACTCCCAGGCTGGAGCACTTGGATGGATGAGAGGGGTGTGCGCCATGATGGGAACACAGGAGGAAGGGCAAGAAGAGAAAATGGAGAGTTGGCTGGGGGTGTGTGCAGTTCGAGATCACTGTGAGGTCCTGAGAGGCCGTTGAAACTCAGACAAGAGCTCTGAACTCTGAACCCGAGAAACCACCATGGGAGCTGTTGGGACAGGGATAGTATCTGGAGCCACCGTGAGGCCCTGCACACCTCACAGTCAATCCCATCTGTAGCTATAGGGGGTAAACCAAGCTATTGGCTTAAAGTGGAGAAGGAAACCAATTCGTCCATAATGGTGCCAAGAAACCACTTTTTACCTGCTATTATAATAAACCCACTTTTATCCCAAGCTTCACATTAGAGTGACAATGGGCCTGAGAAAAAGATAGCTCAGGTCCTTTTGCTGTGGTGGTAGTCTTTGGGGTGTGGGGTGCTGGGGATTGATCCTGCAGCCTTATGCGTGCTAGGCAAGCATTCTGTCGCTAAGCCCCATCCCCAGTCCATCGGGTTCTGATTTCTTTCTTGCGGTTGGAACATTGAAGCACCTCCTCTGTGATTTTGCATTTCCCAGATTTAATATCCCTCCCTCAAAATGCACCAAAAATAAGGGAATTTTCTGTGCAGTTAGCTGGGCATGTCACTTTTCTGAGACCCTCTAAGAAGGGGCCATTTTGCCTTCTGTGGTAAAACTATTTGCTTTCCCTTCATGATTAGGATTTTAGTTGCATCTGGACATGGCCGAGTTGGAACCTGCCACTCACTGGAAAGTCCCACTCCAAGTGGAAGTGACACTCCAAAGCCATGGAGTTTGACCAGACTCAGGCCTCCCTGCAGTGGCCTGCCAGCAGTGAGTAATTCTGGCTTTGGAAAGGGCACATTTGTAAGGCTAAATTAATACGTCCTGTTTCTCATCCGTGACTTCTCTCTATTTCCAGTTTTAAACAGTCAGCTGCCTTGGTTACATGATCATGCAAAAAGCTTTTTTTTGGAGGTGCATGTGTTTGTTGTCTTTCCCAGAATGGACTCAACTCTTGGAACCAAATCAGCCGGTACCTATCCAGATGCTCACAGGAGAGGAAGGAGAAATCAAATCCATTTCCCTTACCTTTCTGAATGGAAAACCCCGAACACCCAGCATTCCCAAATCTCCTGCCATTGTTCCCCAGTGGCAAGAAGCTGTGAAGCAGATGAGGAACTTGAGCGTTTCCATGACGTCGGGCTCCTTTCCCACATTTTGTTCTCTTATCTCATCTGATAAGGTTGAAGAGGTGCATGTGACTGATATAAATTGCCTTCCCTCAGCAAAAAAACTATGCCAGGCGCAGTGGCACACACTGGTAATCCCAGTAGCTCAGGAGGCTGAGGCAGGAGGATCATGAGGTAAAAGCCAGCCTCAGCAATTTAGCAAGACCCTAAGCAATTTAGCAAGACCCTGACCCTGTCTCTAAATAAGATATTTTTTAAAAAGGGCCAGGGATGTAGCTCAGTGGTTAAGTGTCCCTGGGTTTAAACCCTGGTACAAAAAAAAAAAAAAAAAAAAAAAAAAAAAAAGAGGGCACTTAGTGGTAAAACACTGGGAAAAAAAGTAAAATAACATCTAAACTAAAGGCACAGCCTCCCTCTGATCTTCCTTTTTGCTACCCTAAGTTCAGTACATAAGTCTTTAGTCTCCAGTGAGAAAAAAAAAAAAAAAATCTCACCAACCTCAAGTTAAAAGACTTATGTGGCCTTAAGGCAAAACATCCCAAAGCTCCACCAGACCAAATCCAAGGTGACCAGGCGGACAGCTGCTCTGATGTCACAACTCTCATATTTATGCAAATGGTAGTTTGGGTCCCACTGGAGGGCATCACTTCGCCTCCTAATGAACTGTTTTACTTTTCTTTGACCAGCAGCCGGCTGCCCTGGGTAACAGCCATGGCACAGGAGAGCTAATTGCTCACAATTGGAAGTACAGACGAGGACAATAAAGGAAAAATATTCACAGTTTGACCTTAGGACGGAGAACACATGTGTAGGTTTCTTCCTGCCAAGCTGAAGTTTCCAGGTAGGAACTTACTGTAACTCATTCCATGGATTATCGATTAAAAGAATCTCGTAACAGGTAGGTTTCTAAGGTCAAAAGGACAAACTAGCAATCAGGCCATGGCAGAAACACACACAGAGGCCAAGGGATTTGCAGCACCCACGTGTGGAATTCAGAATTGTGGTGGAGACACAGCAGTCAGCATGTGTGTGGCTGCCAAGGAGAGGCTGGGAACACAGGTAAGAGGAGCCCTGCCTTCTGATTAGGGAGCCCAGTGGGTAGCTGGGTTACATGATGGAAAATAATTATTTTTCCAGGGCTAATAGTTTTTAAAGCACATGTTTTGGTGAATCACTGGAACTGTCAGCCACCAGAAGTGCTTAAGCCAACCACTAGGAAAAGCAAGAAATGTCATGTGTAGCTGGGTAGCTTTGCAAGCGACTTCGCCCCTCCCACCCTCAGTTTCTTCCTCTACATATTGGGAGTGATCATTCTAAGATTGCACTGAGAATTGAATGAAATAATACAGGTAAGTAGCCAGGACCGGGGAGACAGTAAACGTTCAATAACTGTTAGCAAATATGCTACTGCTGCTGATGGTGGTGGTGGTGAAGAGGGAGCAATAATTTATTTAAGCAATAATTAGAATTATATCTTTAGAATTAGAAGTCTTAGCCATAAATGTGTTAATTTTTTTCTTTCTTTTTGTTTGTAAACATAGGCCAACGTTTGGTTATAACAACACTGCTTATGGAAAAATCTTTGAAAGTTTTGGCAAAGTGTTTGAAAAAGCCAGACTTGCTTGATTTGTCTGATACAGATTTCAGTGCACACTTCTTTGCATATTCAAACATACAAGGATTCCCAGGATACTGGGGCCTATGGGTCAGCAGTTCCTGCTTATTTGGAAACTGGTCCCGGCACAAATATGTCCCAGGCCTAATGATAGCCTGAAGGTACAGTGACCCTGTGTTTATTTCCTTGTTGATTTCCCTTCCCTGGCTGCAAGCTCATTTTCCCATTGCTTGCAGGAAAACAACATCCAGGGGTGCGGTAAGCCTGACTTGGCAGTCCAAAGGTGAACAAAAGCATCCTGGCTTTTGGCGAGAAAAGGAGGAAGTTCAAGGGAGCCTCTGTCTATCCAAACCAGCACAGATTTGTCACTGATGCTAACAAGTGCCATCCTGTGGGGTGCTCTCCTTGGAGGACGTCCACAGGTTGCTCTCAGGATTGGGGAATCTGCTCCCCAAGTCTTCATGAGGGCAGGGGATATACTGATGGAACTCTGAGGAGGGGGATTTTCATGCCTGTTGAGAAGGTGGGACTCAGAAGAGAGAAGAAAATTTTCCTGACCTGCTGCTGAGCAGAGAAACACAGCTCCCAGGTGGATTGTCCTCAAGGTCTCACACGACTGGAAAACTACCCAGCAAAGGTAAGATGGCCTGGTTCCTCCACCAGGTGGAATCTAGTGCAATTTCAGAGTGCTTTGTCCCTACCCAGGCTCCTACCCTAGCCCTACCTGACACACATGCACACTACCCCCAAGTTGTGGAGGAATGCCTAGGCAGGGACCTTCCTCAAAACACTAGCAGGGCCTCCAGACGGTTGTGCTTTTTGGGTCAATTTTTTTTTTTTTTTTTTTTTTCCTTACTGATTTCATGGAAATGTTCTCCTTTGTTTAAAAAAAAAAAAAAAAAAAAAGGGAAACTGATTTGCAAAACAGATCAGTAAAAATGTATGCAATCCCACTAAGGGTAATTGGATTTATATAACATTATTCTTCATTAGTTTATTTATTTATTTATTTATTTTAATTGTTGATGTATCTTTTATTTATATTGTATTTATATCATTTATTCATTTATTTATATGTGGTGCTGAGAATCAAACCCAGTGCCTCACACATGCTAGGCAAGTGCTCTACCCATGAGCCACAACCCCAGCCCCCTCATTAGTTTTTAAAACACATCCACAGGCACATTTTATTTCATTTCTGTAGGACTAGGTTTTTTTTTGTTGCAAGAAGAGACACTGTCCAGGACTCTGGGTCCTATGTCACTGTGAAAGCTCTGTGCCCAAGGAATGCTAAAGGGGTGGTGGGAGCTCTTCAAAGGAGAGCTGCAAGCCTGGGCGTAGCAGAGAGAGGAGAGTAGATGGAGGGAGAGCATTTCAGATCAACACAAGTCCTCAGGGAGGAGTTTGGGGGGTGAACATTTACAGCAAGACCGTGAGCATGTGCGTGGCTGGAGAGGAGAGGCTGGGAACACAGATGAGAGGCGCCCTGCCTTGTGTTTGATGGAAACATGTAAGTTAGTTGTGCAGTGGGCTGTGTGCAGCATGACGGGTGTTCTGGGATGGGGGGGGGGGGAGTTCACTCAGTGTGTGAGAGCTGGGCTGGAGGCTTGGGCAACCTGTGGTGGGGAGGTGGGAAATTTCACAGCAGAAGCAGTGTGTGTAGGGAGGTGGCATAAAACAGCAAGAAGAGCTACATCGATTTGACTTCAAATCCTCCTTTGTTTTCTACTTACATATGTATTTATTTCCATAGTGATCACATGGTATTGAAAAGCCATAGATGCATTCTGGGTCCTTCCAAGTCCAGTACAACAATACAGAGTTCATTCTGTTTTCTCCCTTTCCATGTTGGAACTCCCGTCTTTAACATTTATTGGAGCCAGGCTCTAATTATATACATATTTGCTTATTTACTATACTTTATAAATTTATAATATGCAATAATACATTATATATTATTTTATATAATTTAAGATATATTAATATATTGGATACATTTGATTGCTTAATATTTTTGCTCATTTGTTCATTCCCTAGATCCCAAGAACCTACAGCTGGCACAAGCCCTGTCCTCTTCCCCACACCGATGCCCTCCTTCCCTGCTTAGGCTCTGACACCCTGGTCTGGGCCTTTCCATCCCTCCACCACGCCTGTGTGGTGCCTACCTTGGATGGCCCCACATAATGACCTTAAGGACTATGGTCCATCCTATGTATTAGATAGCTCCAAATATATGATGGTTTGACTTATAGTCTTGCAACTCTGGGACGGTGTGGAAGTTACACGTATTCAGCAGAGACTGTACTTCCCAGTACGCATACAACCAATTGAAAGTTTCTCACTTTCAGTACCATATTCAATAATATTTAACATATTATTATAAAATGGCTTTGTGAGAGATGATGTCCCAACTCCAGGCTAATGTAAATGCTCTGGGCACATTTGAGGTGAGCTAGGCCAAGCTAGGATGTTCAGTAGGTCAGGTGTATTAGGTGCATTTTCAATTTATAATATTATCTGCTTACAATGGATTATTCAAGATGTAACCCTGAGAAGGATCTGTATTATGCCATCCCTATCTTTGAGTTTCTAGGGGCAGAGCTGTCTTCTCCAGGTATATAGGACACGTGTTCCTAGCACCAGGCCTGGAGGGGTGGGGCTCATACTTTTTATCCCATCCTATTCAGTGCTGCTCTCATTAACAAGGACGTGGGCTGCTCAGGGTCTGCTTAGGACAAAAACAACATTTTCAGGGTACAAATTACTCTATGCGATCACTGCTCCTATTTCTATTCTGCCAGGATCTTGTCCAGTCTCTCCTATACCCAACAACAGGTACTAATGAAGCAATGAAGCACTTACTAGGTACCAGGTGTTTGTTTTTGTCTCTAGGTTGAGACACAGAGGGTTTTTTGTTGTTGTTGTTGTTGTTGTTGTTCCAGGGATTGAACCCAGGGGCACTTAACCACTAAGCCACATCACCAGCTCCCCCCACCTTTTTAAATTGTAATTTGTTATATATGACAGCAGAATGTATTACAATTCATATTATCCATATAGAGCACAATTTTTCATATCTCTGGTTGTACACAAAACAGAGTCATACCCTTCATGTCTTTATACATGTACTTAGGGTAATGATGTCCCCCCACCCCGCCTTTTTTTCTTTTTTTTTTTTTGTATTTTATTTAGGCACAGGGTCTTGCCAAGTTGCTTAGGCCCTTGCTAAGTTGCTGAGGCTTGCTTTGAACTCACGATCCTGCCTCAGCCTCCCAAGCCACTGGAATTACAAACATGCACCGCCACACCCAGCTAGACACAGAGATTTAAAACTGTGGTCTCCACCCTCAAGGGACACTCTACTAGGCAGCAGACAAGCAGTCAGTTGACAATTCCATATGGCCAAGAGCAATGAGAGCTGTCTTGCACAGGAAGGGCACCTATCCCAGATGCAGTGGGAGAAACAAGAGGCCCAAGGGGAATCCTGGATGGGCCGGGATCGACAGGGAAGGAAGGGCCAGTGGGAGGCAAAGGGAGTGGTGTGAAGGGCAGAAGGGAGAACAGGGTGGTGAATTCCAGCAGTTAACTAGTGTGGCTAGTGCCAGGGCCAGAGGCAAGGGCAGGGCCTGGACAGACAGGTTGGTCGAGGTGGACCATGCACACCAGGCCAAAGGCTGCATTGTAGACTTTAGGACAAGAGGCTCTGGAGCCGAGCTCTCTGGGTCCAATCCTGGTTCTGCAACTTATTACTAGCCTTTCCATCTTAGGCAAGTCAATGCTCGGTGCCTCAGTTTCCTTCACTGTAAAACTGGAGGCCGTAACAGGGATGCCTCATGGGACTGACCTGATTAAATAAGCTTTTTTACATGGTATACACAGAAATGCATAGCATATGAAGCATATAGTAAGTATTAGATACTAATATGATTTTCCAACAGGTGGATCACAAAGGGGTTAGGGCATTGGCAATGTAGGAGCATTAAAAAATAATGTTTTAAAACAACAAATTATTTAAAAAAAAAAATTTAAAAGAATAGATTTTGGTATTTCAAAAGAAACTGTGAAGTCATTATCTTTTGAAAAATCAGAAATTTTTGGACTCATTTTATGACTTCTTGTTTTTCTTTGATACGTTTTGGGGAATGGGGGCATCATAAGCTTTTCATTGTTTTGGACTTGAAAGGTCCCAGTGTTGCCCTGCATGCTCAGGAGACCTCTCTCCTATTGGTTTCCCGTTGTTAGGGGTGGCCTTTGTGTGCACTCAGTGGGTTCTGGGCCGATAGTAATGGTCATGATCTTCCTGACAACCCAGTAACAACCAAGGCTACCCCAAAGCTTAGGGCAGATCATCCTGAAGCTCAATTATTGCTAAATCAATTCTGCACCATGAGTGTATTGTGGGGATGAAAGGGCAAGGAGTCGGGTAATTCTTGAAACTTTTCTGAAAGTCTATTTGCAGTAGGCCATGGTGGTCTTTTAGCAATGACCTTTTAGCCCCTGCTATTGGAGCCGTGAGGCAGTCCTCTCTTCCCTACAGTCCATATCCCTGAGAACCAGAGGAGCCAAAAAGACGTAGATGAAAAATGCCAATGATATATCAAAATAAAAAACATCTGAGCATGTAAAGACACATCAGCAGAGTGAAAAGGTGACCCAGAGTAGAAGAAAATACTTACAAATCATATATCTGATAAGAGATCAATATCCAGAATATATAAAGAACTCCTACAATTCAACAACAACAACAAAAACAATTTAGAAATGGGCAAAAGACTTGAACAGGCATTTCTCCAAAGAAGATATACTAAGGAGCAACACCCCCATGAAAGGATGCTCAACATCACTAATCAGCACGAAAATGCAAACCAAAACCACAGAGAAAGGCCATCTCACACTCATCAGGATAGTTTTCATTAAAAAGAAACAAGAGTTGTCAAGGACGTGGAGAAATTAGAACTTCTGTTGGTGGGAATGCATATTGGTGCAGGAGTTCTAGAAAACAGCAGGACAGTTCATCAAAAAACTAAAAGCAGAATTGTCATATAACACAGCAATCCCACTTCTTGGTATATACCTCAAAGATTAGAAAGTGGAAACTCAGACCAATGTTTGCGTATCTATGTTCATAGTAGCATTATTCACAATAGCTTAAAGGTGGAAGAAAAGGTGTCCACTGACAGATGAATGGATAAACAAAATGTAGTACAGACATACAATGGGATGCTACTCAACCTTAAAAGAGAAGGGATCTCTACACCGTGTACAACCAGAGAATTGAAATGTTGTGCTCCATTTGTGTATGACAAGTTGAAATGCACTCTTGCTGTCACGTACAACTAAGTAGAACAAATAAAAAATAAATAATTAGTTTTTTAAAAAAAGAGGGGGGAAATTCTGACACTTGCCACAGTTGGATGAAATTTGAGGTCATTATGTTAAGCAAAATAAAGCCAATTACAAAAGAACAAATGTTATATGATTCCACTTCCATGAGGCATCTAGAGTAGTCAGATTCATAGAGATAGGAAGTGGCTAAGAGCCGGGGGTTGGGGGAGTGGGGAATTATTATTTAATGGGAACAGAGTTTCTGTTTTGCAAACTGGAAAGAGTTCTGGAAACAGTGGTGATGGTTGTACAACAATGTGAATGTACTTAACTACTGACTGCACACTTATAAAAAGGATTAAGATGGCAAATTTCATGTTATATGTATTTTACCATAATTTAAAAATGGCAATGAGTTGGATTTTTTGTTGTTGTTGTTGTTTGTTTGTTTGTTAAAAAGGTGGACCAATGATTTAGAGGAAAATGATTAGGAGAACAGTAGGAGTAAAAAGAGTCCTAGGATTTGTACAGAAACTTTCCACATCTCAGTATTTCCTAGACATGATGGAGACCTAAATTATAATACTTAAATTTTATTTTAAGGCTCTTATCTTGGGGGAAGAATTATATATAAAGTCTTGGTCAGAACTTGGTCATGCTTCCTTTAAAGATTAGCTAAGATACTCTGTGTTAAACCACGAAGACCAGACAACTCCACCAATGAACTATATAAGGAGATTGCCTTCAAACACTTAAGGTTGGCGTTCTATTGAAGATACAGAAATGAAGGTACACTATGCAACAGGCTTATTTTTTAGTGTGGATGTGAGAGCACATAAGTATGCTACTGAAATATTTCAGGCTATAGTTCTGAATGAATGTCAGGTGAGCCAGAGGTGGTATATGAGAGGATTTTAAGAAACACACATCCTGATCACCCAGTTCTACATGAAAGTTTGTGGAAATAGACCAGCATGAGGCTGAAACTGAATGTGAGGCACAGCCATGGTGGTAAAGCATCTGCCTAAACCCTGGTCCAAGAAGAAGGGAGGAGGTGGAGCCAGGACCCTTTCCTCCTCCAGGTAACTTGCCTGACCAGGAGTCCAGCCTGGGCTACCAGGGCTTTCCTGCCTCATACAGCTTCCTCCACCTCTTTTATCTTTGTTGTTGTATTATAATCATACAAAATAGTGAGATACCTTATGATGTACATATATAACCTAATTGGTCCATTTCATTTCCCACACCTCCCCTTCCCCTCCTCTCCTCCCATCCCCATCCCCATCTTCTACTTGTCTCCTTACTAATTTTTTTTTTTTTTTTTGTGGTGGTGATGGAGATTGAACCCAGGGCCTTGTGCATGCCAGACAAGCACTCTACCAACTGAGCTATTTCCCCTGCCCCTCCTTACTATTTTTGTGAAAATGCCTCTCCCCCCTATTTTCTCTCTAACTTCTAGATATGAGAAAAAAACATACAACCCTTGACTTTCTAAGTCTGGTTCACTTAACACAATATTCTCCTGTTGTATCCATTTACCTGAAAATGACGTCATTTCATTCTATTTCATGTGTGCACACACACATCACATTTCTTTTGATGGGCATCGAGGCTGGTTCCATACTTGGCTATTGTGGATTGGGTTGCCCTAAACATGGGTTGACATGTATTGCTGTAGTATGCTAACTAGTTCTTTTGGATAGATACCAAGGAGTGGTGCAGCTGGGTGATATGGTGGTTCCATTCCTAGTCTTTTGGGCTTTCTCTGCCTCTAAACACACATGTTCACTTCATCTCCATGTGAGGCATCTTACTTGGCTCAAGCTACATTAGAACAATAATGAAATAATAAGTGAAAAAATCAATAGTGGGTGATGGAGCTTTGCACAGCATAAGCCAGATGTGTGTTTTCATTTGTTTGTATTCCACTTCATTCCACAAAGGCAACAACTGGAGAACAGAAAGGAGAACCGAGGCCACACAACTAGCACGGCCCATTTCTGGCCAGCACAGAGTTTTAAGTTTTTAATTCTATTAGCCACTAACATCTTTTTTAAAAATTAGGAAATTTCATATAAAAAATCTAAATTCCAAATTCTTTTAAAACAGGAAAATTCAGCTCCACTGTCCCCACATTTATTCATTCATTCATGCACTTGGCCAACAGATTGGGTGACAATTCTTGTGCAAGGCACTATTCTAGGTATGGGGGTATATAGCAGAGGTGAAATAGACGCAACCAAGCAGACGATTAATAAGAAAAATAAAGGAAATTATAAATGCCGTGAGTAACTTAGGGCTAAGGGATAGAGATTGACAATGGGGTAGGGGACAACATTATTTTAGTAGAATGTGAGGGAAGACCTCTCCCAGATTGCCAGGCCCCACCATGCCTAGTACTCCACCCACTTCAATCATTCACTGCTCTCTGCCCAGCAATTGGGGAAATCTGAGCCTGTGAGTTCTGCAATAAAATGATGGCAAATATTAAAAAAAAAAAAAAAGAGTTTGAATTAGGAACAGGGCAAATTAAAATAAGAAAATGGTGATAAGACCAGAGCAAATAAGAACCCAACAGGGATGACGTAAGAGACTTCCTGATTGATATAGTTGGACATCGGATTCAACTGAGCTTTCTGGCAACTAGAGCAAAAGGAAGATATGTGCAGTGATGTCACTTTCATTTGCTGAAAGGAAGAAATAAAACCACCCCTTTCCAGGTATAAAGCTGTTCTCTCCTGAACTAACAATAGGAATTGGCGGCATCGGACTTTACAAAGGGAACTGAGTAAAACGGTGATCAATATCCTCATTGACACATGTACAGAAGTAGGGTATGCCCCATCATTTCAGTCGCTCCTCCAAAACCCCTTTATTGGGACACTAAAATAAGCATTAGAGAAGGACAACACCAGTATTTCTCTCCAGTGTCCACAGATAAGAGACTGTGTAAAGCCAAGATAACGCAGCGCAGACCACTTGCTCCTGCTATGTCCATTGACAATTCATGGAGCATTAGAAGAATGGACAGAGTGCCTGTCACTCAAACATCTTTCTAACATCTTCCTTCCATAAATCAATCAATCTTCTTTCTTTCTTACTTTCCTCCTCCTCCTCCTCCTTCTTCTTCTTCCTTTTTTTTTTTTTTTTTTTATGGGGATTGAACTCATGGGCACTTAACCAGAGAGCCACATCCCTAGCCCTTTTTATGTTTTATTTTGAGGCAGGGTCTTTCTAAGTTGCTTAGGGCCTCACTAAATTGCTAAGACTGGCTTTGAACTTGCTATCTTCCTGCTAGCCTCCCAAGCTGCTAGAATTACAGGTGTATACCACCATGCCTGTTCCATAATATGCAGCCAGTTAGACAGGGAGAAAGTAAAGGTTCTTGGTGGCACGCCTTAGTGCCAGCCTATTACCAAGAAGCAATTTCTGTGGCCCTTGACCTTTTGATTTAAGTAGGGAAAACCTCCTTTGTTTTCTGGAATAGCCCTGTGAAGAAAAACCAATGACCCACGTAAAGGAAGGAAATTACTGAATCTATTCATTCCCCCGCTGCACTAGAGGACTCTGCCACACGCCTGGGCTGGTGACCAAAGGCCAGGAAATCTCAACTGCCTTCCAGAATGTTCCTGAGTAGCTCTCCCATGGCTCCACTCTCCTAAGCCTCTCCAGAGTTGCTGAAGAAGCCTCTCCCCTGGATTCCTGCTGTGTTCCGGCCATCATGTATCTCCAGGTGCAGAGCCAATCTGCACTTTCAAATGTGCTCATGTCCCAAGAGAAAACACATAGGCCAAAGACAGTGAAGCCAAATTTTTTGCCCTTATTTTTTGGCCTGGGTGCCGCCTGGCTGACCCTTGACCTGGGTTATCTTTTTGCTCTCTGGAGACTCTGTGTGCCCACTCCCCTCCTGTTGGCAACAATGCCACAGCTGTTGGAGGGCCAGGCCGGCAGGTAGGTATTATTTCTCTCTTTCTCTTGAAAACTGAGAAGAGCATTTTGACTGCGTTGCTTATAATCCTCCCCAGACTTCCTCCGCCCCTGTGCCACACCTCTCTGTCACTCTAGTTAAATATGCCCTTTGAGCCAACCTCACAGAACTGGTTCTCTGGGTTTGTAACAATGACCTCCCAGAATACCCAGACGGAGCTCCCTCTAGCAGGAGCCTCGTGGTCTCTGCCTCTCCGTCTGGCAACAGGCCCTTCGGGTGTCAAATTAATCTACCCTACCTGAGAGGCTTCCTGAGCCCCTGACGTGGAATCCCACTAGGTCCTGCAAAAGGGGCCGCCATGATCACCCGAGGATTTTCTGCTAGCACCCCAGATGGCACCATGTTTTCTGACAAACTTCATCCTGTAAATTTCTTATCATGGACTGTAAACTAATTTATGGGCACATATCAACACAGGTACTTAAATCACTTTCCATCTCTTTCTTTTATCACTAAAATGAAGTGCAAAACAATGAGTTCAACTCACCCATCAGGTTTTGGTTTTGAAGGGCAGGGGTCACTGTTACTAAGTTTCCAAGTTCTTGAAATGTTTTAGTAGACAAATAAAAACTTGTCACCAACTGATGCTGAATAGCTAGGAAACAAACCTGGCAGGGCACCAGGGTGTTCCGTGGGTGCCAGATTTGCAGAATAATGCTAATGGCTGCTGAGTTCCTCCTGTGGGCTGGCACCTCAAACTCAACTCGGTTTGGTTTCTTGTGTTTCATTCTCAGATTTCTGAAAAGTCCTGTGGTTATTTCCATTTTGCAGATCAAGAAAATGAGGGGCAAAGAGCTTCAGAAAGTTGCCCAAAGTCACCAAGCAGGGGGCCTGGATTTGAACCCAGGTCTGTTACACTCTGAAGCTCTTAGGAGGCAGAAGAAGGTGAGGGAAAGGGGAAGTGAGATGGTGTGAGGTCTGTGTCTCTCTATCCCATGGCCCTTGTCTGATTAGTGAACATAGATTGCATCTCAGACTCTACATCAGTCACACTCTGTCCATTCTGGGTGACACCTGATTCAGTTATAAAGACCAGGGTTTCTCAGCTTTCCCAGGACTGGCATTTGGAGCTGGATAGTTCTTTGACGTGGTGGCTGTCCTGTGTGTTGAAGGATATTTAGCCACACTCTGGGCCTCTGCCTCTTAGATATAAGTAGCTCCTCCTACATCTGACAACCGAAAATGTCTCCAGACAACATCACATGGCCTCTGGAGCACGAGATCACCCACTTGGAGCACCAGCACCCTCCCTGAACACAGAAGCAAAGGGAAATTACAGTTCCACAGAGGCCATGGTCGAAGTCCCCGGGGGTTGGAGCTTCCTGGGCAGCCATGGGTGGTCTCTGGTGATTCTTCAAGGGGAGTGGCCTCTAGACATGGCGTCATTTTGGCCTCAAAGTTAACAGAAAAGACTGGGACTGCAATGAGCCTCAAGCAAGCCTCAGGCACCACCAGCTTGCAGGTGGATGGAGCAAGAGTCCATCCAGAAGCTGCAGGGTCAGGATTACCATTTGGACCGGAAGTCTGAGTACCGTCTGGAGATGGTCCTTTCTTCCGTGGCCATGCCTGTGGCATTCATTTGACACAAAGGGTTAGAGTGCCCACGCCAGGTACAACTTTAGGGGCATAGAGGTTAGGTGAGAGGGGCTATGTGGTGCTGGTTTCTTGTGGCCTATCATAAGCAGGCCACCAGGCCATTCATCCCAGGCCCCAGAGTAGGCCTCAAATCTAAAATATGACATAACCTCCAATGTCATATGCTTGCTGAATTTTAAACCTATGTTTAAAATCACTAATTTGTTCCAAATGTACATTTAAAATATATCATTTCATATTTCTATTTTGAGATTTCTTTGATTGTTAATATCCCATGAGCTGTACAAAGTGGAAGTGGCCTGAACCTGTCTTGATTTTGGACAGGCCCTGCTGCGTCGTGTGAGCAGAGTGAGGCACATGGGAGTGTACAGGCTAGAAGGCCCTGGGCTCCCAACGTGTTCCCCGCATGCTCTCATCAGTGCCGGAAATTCTACGAAGACTTTCCATGCAATACTGTACATTCCAGGATAGTTCTTTTAAATTCTAATTTGTTATATATGACAGCAGAATGAATGTCAATTCATATTACACATATATAAGCACGATGTTTCATATCTCCGGTTATACACAACAGAGTCGCACCATTCGTGTCTTTATTACAGGTACTTAGAGTAATGATGTCCATCTCGTTCCACTGCCTTTCCTACCCCCATCCCTGGTCCCTTCCCCTCCCTCTCCTTTGCCCTATCTAGAGTTCCTCCATTCTTCCCATGCACCCCCATCCCCATTATGAATCAGTATCCTTATAGCTGAGAAAATCCTTATATTTGGTTTTTTGGGATTGACTAATTTCACTTAGCATTATATTCTCCAACTCCATTCATTTACCTGCAGATGCCATGATTTTATTCTCTTTTAAATGCTGAGTGATATTCCATTGTGTATATATACCACATTTTTCTTTATCCATTCATCTACTGAAGGGCATCTAGGTTGGTTGCACAGTTTAGCTATTGTGTTCAGGATAATTTTTAAATAAAAAAAATTCCTGGGAGAATGTACAATGGCCTTTCCAAACTCAGTACAGATTGAGCACCCTTATCTGAAATTCTTGGGACCAAGAGTACTTTGGACTTTATAGATTTTTTTTCTACTTTTGGAATATTTCCATAGGCATAATGAGACATCTTGGGGATGGGACCCACTTCTAAACATGAAATTCAGTTGTGTTTCATATATATCTCATATACGTATCTTGTAGGTGTATTTATAGGATATTTGTAGTATTTTGATGATCACCCATCATGTGAAGCAAGAGCGGAATTTTCCACTTGTGGTGTCATGTTGGTGCTTAAAAGATTTTGGATTTTGGAGCATTTCAGCTTTTGAATTTTTGGATTGGGGCTGCTCAGCCTGTAAGGAGATAAACAAGCCAATTTCAGAGTCAAAAGGTGTGAACAATCTCTTTGCCAAAGAAGATTTGCAGACAAGTAAGCAAAGATGGGAAAAGATGCTCAACATCATTAGTCACTAGGGAATAGCAAATTAAAACCACAGCGAGATACCATTGCCTGCCTATTAGAACAACTGAGAAAGACTCACCATACCAAGTGTTGTACGGCAGGTGGGCACTGGCACTGCTGTTGGGAAAAGAAAATGGTACAACCACTTAGAAAAAGTTTGACAGTTTCTTAACAAATTAAAGTACACCTACGATAAGATCCAACAATTGCACCCCTAAATATTTACTCATGGGAAGTGAAAACTTACCCCTATGCAAAGAGTTGTACACATATTTTCACAGCAGCTTTATTGGTAGTAGCCCCAAACTGGGGACACCCCAAATTCCCATTAGGAGGTGATTGAGTAACTGTGACTATGCTGTGTCCACACCATGCACTATTACTCCACAGTGAGAAGGAATGAAGTATTGTCACACACAAATTGTCATGCTGAGTGAAAGAAGCCACACCAAAAAAAGGATGCACACTGTCTGATTCCACTTATGGAGTCTTCTAGAAAATGCAGACAACCTAGTGTTATAGAAATGAGATCAGTGTTTGCCTGGGGATGTGGCAGAGGGACTAAGGGGAAACTTTTGGGGGTGATGGATGTGCTCCTTATGGCTTGATTGTGGTGATAATTTCGTGAGCATATATGTATGAAAAAATTCATTAGAACTGTGATATTAAATATGTGCACTGATGCAGCCCTGGGTGTTAGGAGCTGGGACAGAGGCACAGTCACTTGGTCCACTTGAGAAATTCCACCATTTCTTGCTCCTCAGGCTGAACTTGGGGGTTGTGGCCATCTCTCCTCAGCACTGTCTGGCAATTGTTAAGGACATGTGAGAAACTCAGCAACGACACTTCCGCTTCTTGGTGGGTGAGAGCCCTACTGTGCTACTGCTCACTGTTCCTGAAGGGAGCCTTTATCTGGCTAACTCTCCTCTTGGGGCCAAAAGCAATGAGATCAAAATACACTGGATGTATTTGCATGGCTAAGACCCCTCCTTCCTAGAGAGGGAAGAGGGTAGCCCCCGCCCCCCCCCCAGAACAGAGAAGGTGGCCCAGCAACTTGGATCCCCTCCAGCAGACTCAAGCCAACAGAAAACGGTGCAGTCTCCCAGTGTTCATTGAAGGAACAAAATGCACAAATGCGTGCACTTAGACCAGGGCCCGGTGCTGTCTCCAGAGCCGGGCCCTGCAGGTGCAAGCTCCAATTACAGCAGCAGGGCTTCCAATACCTTTTCATTCCCAACAACAGCCAGGCCTCAGCCCCAGCCAGGGATTGAAGGAAGCCCCGGAAGGAGTGCCGACCAGGCTGGGGAAAACAAAGACTGTCCAAGCGTAGCTCATGTGAGTCAAACCTGAAACCTGGATTTGCTTTCAAAACTCTTGTGAGAAGGAGCCAAATCAGTTCACTGGATGCAAGGAAAGAATCCACCTGCTGAGGCCCTCCACACCCTCTGTAAGACATTGTGTGGCATTTTCTTTGGTATCCCAGCTAGTCTCAGTACTTTTACAAAGGCAGTCTTATTGGTTGTTTCCACCATTGACAACGCTCCCCCTACACTGATGTATTTTCCAGGGTTATGGTTGCAGGATGTCCCCCCTAAATTCGTGGTTCTATATTGTTAATATCACATCAGGGCTTAAAACTAAAGCACTCAGAACCTTCATATTTAGCAAAGGGGTGTGTGGCTATTGACGCACTTACCAGTGCTCCGTCCTCCGCAGAGAGCACCAGGGCCACAGACTATCTTTCTCACTCCTTCTCTTGCTTCTCACTTTTTCCTGCAAAGTGCAGGCTAAAAGGTTGACTCGGAGCTCCAGGATGCTTCTTTAACGAAGTCAAGCTTGTTCTGCAGCCAAAGAGACGCTGCAGGGGGGGAAGATGTGCAGCCACCTCCTTGTCACTATCTGGGCTTCTTTCCCCAAACCTGCTTCATGAGGAGCTGCTTCCTCACCTGTCCCACACTCTTGTTTTTAACACCTAAATCTCCAAAGAATTAAAAACAGTAACAAAAGAAAGTAAAAAATCTATATTCCTACCACCACTGTCCCATCAGCCAGTTTTCTGTCTCCTTCTAGATCTTGTCATTGGGCCTCTTTTTTTTTTTTGTCTGTTTAGCATGTGAATATACATATAACTCCTGATTATTCCTCTGACTTGTCTTCCCCACTGGGTTTTGGTTGTGTGAATTGCTCATAAGCTGGAAACAAAAGAAATAGGCCTTTTGACAATTTAGCACCTCAAAGCAGCCAATTCTGGTTAGGGAGAAATAGGCTGAGTGGGGGAAAGTCTCTGGTCACCACATTTTCATCAGGTGATCAATTCATAGCCTTGTCTTAGGTGTGTTTCTATTTGAAGAAACCTTATCAATACACGTGATTGATTCTTTAGCATGGAACGCGTGTCCAACAGCACTGTAACTCATGCCTGAAGGAAGCTTATCTCATGTGAATATTTGCTCCTTAAAATACATGACAACCTTCTTAAGCTTAAGAACACTAGACAACACTTCAGCATTATGCTGAAGGGCCATTTGAAACAGTGAAATCACAAATAAAATGCACAAAATGAGAAAAACATGCTGGTAAATAGGTCACCAAAAGAGCCCTTTTTTTTATAGAACCCTCTGAATAAAGAAGGCTAAGGTCACCTTGTTCGGCCGCAGCTGAGGATGTGTGATCCGGTGAATCAGATTTTCTCTGTTCTGAGCTTGTCCACAAACGACCACAAAAGCACTTTGAGTATGATTGATTGGGCATTAAATTGAATTTTATTGCCTGGCACAGTGATGTACACCTGTAATCCCAGCAACTCAGCAAGCTGAGGAAAGAGGATCACAAGTTCAAGGCTAGCCTGGGCATCTTAGCGAGTCCCTGTCTCAAAATTAAAAATAAAAGTGGCTGGAAATGTAGTTCAGTAGTAGAGTACCCCTGGATTTAATCATTATACCCCCCTCAAAAAAAATAAAAAAGAATTATTAAATAGGCAAATTTAAAACTATGGAATCTATAAATAATAAGTATTGATTATACCTGTGTTGTATTAATGTAATATGAAGACAGGAGGCAGGTGGTTATTTATATTTCCCTTGGAAAACAGCTTGTCTTGTCTTATTAAAGTCATTACCAGCATGACTGCCATGTCTCAGTGAAAAATCATTTCCTCTAAAGTGTTAGTTTCAGGAATATGTGACAGAAATCTTTTGTCTTGCTCCCAAGATCAGCATCAAAATTGCTAGGTCTGGTTGAGCGGAATCCATCTGGGAGGAAGTCAGTCTGAGTTTGAGTGGTGGTCTAGACCCCATCATCGGTCTGACCTTGAACCCAGCGTAAATGGCCTCATCTGCAAAGGAGAAAGTCTGTATCCCATCATTTCTAAACCACTCATTATTTCCCATTTTAACCTCTCTGAAACCGTGTGAGGTTTTTGTTTTGTTTTGTTTTGCAACTGGTGATGCATTGTAGTTTAAATGGCATCATCTTATTTTCTTTCTGGGTGGTACATACATAAAATAAAGAGTGCACCGTCGGTCCACCCTTTCGCCTCATAGACGTGATGAAATACAGCACTAGCAATGCCTGCTTGGGGGTGCTGCGAGGATTGAACAATGCTGCAGCTGCGCAGGGCTGCCACAAAAAAGTAAACAACATGCAAAAAGAAATGTACAGTGCAAAGCACTTGCGAATGATGGAATTATTATTTATGAGTATTGATTTTGCCTGGGGTAGCTCACTCTTTCACTTTCAAGTTTTTCAGAAAATTTCACAAGGGCTTGTGCCCTGACCTCTGCTGACTCAGATTATATGTTTTCTCAAGCAATGGTTGGTACAAACAAATTATTTTAATGGGTCATAAAATTTCGGCCATTGGGAAGAAATTCCTAAAGCAATTTAAAAACCATAACTTAGGGAAAAAAAAGCAAAACACAAATTTCTTGGGGCCAGGGCTGTCCTTTCCCCAGGCCTATGGCTCTGTGACCATGAGGCTACCCGTGGTTTAGTTCCTGGGATTCTCTTATTTGCACTATGAGAGTCTTTGCCAGTGCAAATTGGGTTTCCTCTTGTAGAACTGCTATCACCTTCCTTCTGTCCTCGCAGCGGTGAAGGAAAGTGAAACAATTGGGGTTCCATGTAGGAGAAAAAGCTTATGGTGCCTTCACCCCAAACAAATGTTTCAACTGCAGGGAACATGTTTCCTGGCTTGTGGTTGTTTGTTCCTTGATGGAAAGAGACAAAATAAATCAGAGAAATGTTTTCAGAGTCTAATGTGGACACGTAATGGTGGGTTCCCTGGGAGTGCAGCTCTGAGGGCTGCTGAGGGCTTGCTCAGAGAGGAAGGTATGCAGGTGGCTCTATCTGCTGTCCTTGTGTCAGGTGACTCTCCGTGTCAGAGGGCAAATGGGAGAGGACAGAAAAAACCAGAGTTTATCAGGTGCTTCTTGGCCATTTTGTGTAACGGTTTCAACACACTTAAATATGGGTTTTATTATTATTTCTGTTTTACAGTTATACAACCTGATACTTAAAGGTGAAATGAATTGCTTAAGGTCACAAGGAAAAAAATCAGCTTAAACACTAAATCCTTCTGGCTCAAAGTTGTCTTTCTCCCCTCCCTCCCTCCCTCCCTTCCTTCCTTCCTTCTTTCCTTCCTTCCTTCCTTTATTTCTTTTCTTTCCCCTCCCCCTGCCCCCCCCCAAGGCTAGGGATGAAACCCAGGGCCTCACATAAGACAGGCAACTGGTACACCCCTGAGTGACACCCCTAAGCCCCCAGTTTGTATCCTAAGGTCTAACTAGAGTCTCAAATAATTCATTTGCCATCATTTCTCCTGTGATCTTCTCTGAGGGACATTTCTAAACCTGGCTGCTGTGTCCTGACCACAGGGACATGCATAAGCAGCTGTGAGCTAATGTGTTTGAGACAATCAAGCTTTGTTTCCTCTGAAGCCAGGCGAGGATGCTGCATCCCTTCAGTATCAAGCTCCTCCTCCTTAAAAATGAAAGATAATAGACGTGCTATGCGGCCTCTGTGAGATTCCTCTTTGATTTCCACTCTGAATAGCAGGCGTTGTCCTCAGCAGTTATTACTTTTGGAGTGCCGGCCAGTAAAGATTAGTATCTCCTTTACGTAAATGATACTAGTTGACGGGCCCAAGGTCACACCAGGAATTAGTGATGCAGCCAAAAGTGGAGTCTAATACTCCTGGTCCCCCATCATGGGCCACATCAGACCACACTGCTGTTTTATGCACATTCAGTAAATATTTATAGCTTTATATATCTTCCCAGCTGCAGTTAGGACAAGAAGTACTCCTACATATATATGTGCATATAAAACAGATGTGAGAAAATGTAAACTTGAATTACATAGACACAATCTCCTTGATATGAAAAGTAGTGGGCTAACCCCTGAGATACCCAAGATTTAAGATGAGTGCTTGGCCTTTCTTTCTTTTTTTTTTTTTTTTTTTTTGGTACCGGGGATTGAACTCAGGGGCACTCGACCACTGGGCCACATCCCCAGCCCTTGTTTTGTATTTTATTAGAGACAGGGTCTCACTGAGTTGCTAAGTACCTCGCCATTGCTGAGGCTGACTTTGAACTCGCGATCCTCCTGCCTCAGCCTCCGCAAAGTGCTGGGATTACAGGCATGCGCCACCACACCCGGCTGCTTGGCCCTTTTTAATCTCTTAGATGTTTTCAATGTTTTGAACATAAGATGGCTTTTTAAGATGAGTTGACAGAACATGTATCAAATCATGCCCCTACTTCCCAATACACAGATTTTACATTAAATAATAAAAAACTTACAAGATATCAGTCCTATTTCTCTTTGTAATACTATTGAATAATTACAATGTATTAATGCTGAATAGACTCATTCTATTCAGATGGCAAATATTCTTTACTATAAGATGCTTGAGGAAGGAGAACATCCATCTTAATGGAAGTTTATATTTTAAAAATTAGATTCTTTAAAACATTATAGTGAATTATGTGAGGCAGTGTTCATTCAAACTGATCAAAGAAACAGGGGGATGTTGTTGGCTCACAAAACAGGGAAGTCTAGAGGAGGGGATCTGGTTCCAACAATGCCTACCCACCCACACCGCCATTCCCCCTGCTACCCCTCCCAATCCCCCTCCCCACCAGCATCTGGCCATTGCACTATTCTGCTTTAGAGGGAACTGGTGTCATTCTTCCCATCCCCACCCGATGTGACAGAAAAGATCCTAACTTACTTGGTTACAACACACAGGGCTCAAACATGCTGGGAAGGAATCATTGACCGAGTCAATCAGTCACCTTTGGGGCCAACCCCCATGATCAGGGAGAAATGGTCTGTGGTCTGTAGAGGCCAGGTCCTGTACCCACCTTCTGACATGGAAGGTGGTGAGTTGGTTGGTCAATGCCACACCTGTCAGTGACACTAGGACCAGGGGATGGAGGAGGAGCTCTCCAGAAGAGACAGAGCGTCAATGCCAGAGGAATGGAAGGCTGAGATGGGCAGACATGAAGTGCCAATTATCTCAGCCTGTTCTACTGGGCTTGTCATAAAAATAATGATAATAAAAATACAGTCAAGTGGCTGATATTGCGTGCACAAGGCTAATGTGTGACTTTCAGATCCCCCGCCCTTTACATGGTGTTACCATGGAGGACGTGAATCACAGTATTCTTATAGTTTGGATGTGAGGTGTCCCCCAAAAGCTCATGTGTGAGACAATGCAAGGTTTAGAAGAGAAATGATGGAATTTTGAGAGCCTTAATCCAATAAGTGAATTAATCCCCTGATGGAATTAAATGAGTGGTAACTGAAGGCAGGCAGGGTGTAGCTGGAGGAGGTGGGTCCCTGAGGGTGTGGCTTTGGGGTACATATTTGGTATCTGGCAAATGGAGTCTCTCTCTTGCTTCCTGATCATCATATGAGCCAGGAATGGAGCCAGCTGTGTATGGCCCAAGACCTCCGAAACCACGAGCCCCCAAATAAACGTTTCCTCCTCTACAATTGTGCTGGTTGCATTTTTTAGTCATAGCAGTGAAAAAGCTGATGAAAACAGTATGCTTGATGACCTGGGGAGTGATTTGCAATGGTTTCATAGTGTTAGTAACAAGAATATTAGTATCAAAATGTGTTGTTCCCAGTTTCTGCACTGGGTTCCGGAGCCTCCCAAATAATGCTTTATGAATCCTCGTAGGTCCCCTGTGGAGGAGCTGGCACATATTTCACTGTAGAGCCTTTCTGGTGATAGAGAAACTGGACCTCAAGGAGGTGATGCAATCTCCCCAGGGTCCCACCGCCAGTTTGTGGCCGAGTCTGACAACTCTGGTCTCATGTCCTGACTGTGGGGATGGTCTCCCTTCTGGGCCACCACTTGGCTCCGAGGAGGAAAATTGATGAGGGCTCTTATGTCAAGCACCACTATGATTGGTTTTTAATAGCCTTGATTTTCATCTTGTGAGGAAAATAGCATATCCTTCCCTGGCTAAACACTATTTCAAGAAAAGCCACAAACCAGTCCCCTGAGTCCTGTTTACAAAAACAAACCCAACCTAACTCGGCTGAGCCTACAAAAACTGATCACCTCACGGAGCTTCCCTGTGTGGAGCCCACAGATTGAGGAGCAGCGTTCTTGGAACTGCCCTGCGTTTTTCTGAGTCCAGCATGGCCAGAGGAAATGAAAAGCACTGCAGAAAATTAGGTGAGGAAACCCCGGGAAAAGGACATATAGCAAGAGGAAAACACTGAAGGGAAGAAGGAGGACGTGGCAAGACTACAAAACCCATTGTGCATGGGGGACCCAAGGGAAGAGTGGAGAAGGAAGCTGGGAGGGAGGGCCTGTCGAGGCTCTAGGAGGTGGGGCAGGTTGCCATCACCGCATCCCCACCCCGTGCCTTGATTTTCACATCCATTTCCCCGTTGCGTTTAATATTGTCATCACGACATCTTTGCAAGTGACGTGTGGTCCTCCTGCATATATGTAAAGACAGAAATAAAAGCCCATGGAATCCAGCTAACTTTTTCAGTTCCTGCAGCTAATCACTGATGAAGTTGGGGCTGAATCCAGATGTATTTGATTTCAAAGTTCCTATTTTTTCTGTCCCTCCCTCCCCATCACCCACTTGTCTTAGGTTATCTATAAATAGAGTCTGAGATAAGGATTCTTGTACAAAGCATTTCTTGGGGGAAATGCTCTCAGGAGAAAGGGTGTGACGAAAGCAGGACAGAGCAGGGGACTGTTCTCAGCAAGGAGATAGCTGTTGCAGGTCCAGCTTTAGCCTGATCCCACAGGGAGCATGAATTGCACCTAAGAATTCATCCTGCCTTGAGACGAGGGAGCAGACTTCTGTACACCATATCAGCCAGTCATTGCCTGTAGGCTGTCCCTGTTGGCCAGGGTGGAGAAGGATAGGGGTGGGGGTGACACCTCAGAGGAGCAGCCGTTTGGAAGAAGGCAGTGGCTGTAAGTCATTAGCAGCTGCACTTGCAGCAGCAGGGGTACAGATGTAATAGGCCAGAGGACAGCAAAGGAGAGCTGTGCATGGTAACAGCATCCTCTACACACCTACTATCAGCCTCTGACCATGAAGGGAAGGAAGGATGGGAAACCAGAGGAGAAGGAATCACTGTTCTGGTGGTCACTGGAAATCCTGCTCCAAGTGCCCAGGTCAGTTCTGAAGCCCAGCCATTGCAGCAGTCAATCTCAGGTCGCTTCCCTGACACTGAGCAAGGTCCTATGATAATGCAGCCCTTCTAGACATGCCCCAGTAGCACCCACCAGTCTCCTTTCCAAGTCAAGCTGCAATTGATTAGAAGAACCATCTATCACCCTCACTGCACCCAAGGCCAGAAAGACTAGCACTGGCTGCTAAGATTGTCTCCAAGAAACTGCATCCCTCAATGCCATGGCCTTCCGCCCCACCCCCCACCATGCCCAGCACACACACAACCCAGATTGACCCAGTCCATAGGACCACACTTCTGCCCAGTGGAACCCCCTGCAAAGTTCTGGCTAGTACCCTGTAGGCTAACCTGGACTGGTCTCCCCCAGCTGGCCTCTGCAAGCAAGTAGACCCTGTCCCAACCTGGGAGAGGGTTCTTATGCCTTATTATGGTTCTTCTGTTCCACTTCTAAGGCTGATTTAGTAAATTCTTTTTTTTTTTTTACTTTTAAATGTTATTTATTTGTTTATTTATTTATTTATTTTTAGATATACATGACAGTAGAGTGTATTTTGACATATCATACATACATGGACTATAACTTCCCATTCTTGTGATTGTACATGATATGGAGTTATACTGGTCATGTATTCATATATGTGACTCAATAAATTCCTGATACTTGAGTTCCCTTAAGTTTCTGTGAACACTAAATTAGCAAATTATGAACCATTGTTCCTAGGAAAACTAAAGGTTTACTTCCTGTGAGCCTCTAGTCAACATTTTCATCAGCCATCCAATACATAACCTTTTTTATGTGTTCAATTAAAAACAGCTTGTTTGATATATATTGTTGATTCACTAACATCAAACACCCAATAGCACTATATCCCATGCCTGAACAAAGCTTATCTAACATATATGTATTTACTCTGTGAGGTATTTGACAGCCTTCTTGTACTAGGGGACGCTAGACAGCTCTTCAGCACAAATCACCAGACAGGGACTGTGGTACACTCCTGTAATTCCAGTGACTCAGATGGCTAAAGCAGGTGGATCACAAGTTTGAGGCCAGCCTCAGCAACTTAGCGAGACCCTTAGCGTCTTAGCAAGATCCTGTCTCAAAGTAAAAAATAAAAAGGGCTGGGTATGTAGTACAGTGGTAGAGTATCCCTAGGTTCAGTTCAATCCCCAGTACTATAAAAAAAAAAAAAAAAAATTTAAAAAGAAGAAGAAGCAGAGGCAGGGAGGCGGGTCACAGGTGACGTTACCATGAACAGAAAGCACAAAAATGTGAAAGTGTGGTTCTAAATAGACTTGTTGAAACGAAAAGGACACTGTTGAAACAAGAAGGCAAACGTCACCTTGTTCAACCTCAGCTGGGAATGTGTGCATCTGATGACTCAAATTTTTGCAGCTCTGGGCATGTCCAAAAATGACCACAAAATCACCATGAATATTGATTTGGTAGTTACAATTAAATTTTATGGAGTAGTCAAACTCACAACTATGAAATCCACAAATGATTGACTGTATAAGTACCCAATTCTAAGTGACAAAGATGTTTTTGTGCCTTGTTATTAATTTTAAAGCCTCTGTTTTAAGCAGAAGCTCCTGGAATACTATGTAGCTTTAACGTGTATGTGTGTGTGTGTGTGTGTGTGTGTGTGTGTGTGTACCAATGAACTAGAAGAAATAGTCTAGGTACATTGTATAGATTTTGGCTTTTCAATGGAATAGTATTTTGGAGGAACAAGAAAAACAGATGTAATTATGGTCTTTATTGTGTATACATACAGAAGCTCTTTATTTTTTAAATAGGATCATCCATTTTTAAAATCTGAGGTGTGCCTATAATATTTAAAAACAAAAGGGAGGCTCTACCAAGCCAGGATGCTGGCCTAGTGTCTTTCAGGTGACATCTGCTGAGATGAGTTGCAGGCCAACCACACCCCACTCCCACCACCCCAAAGACTGAGCTCACACTGAGAAAGGGTGGCTTTTCTCCCACGCCCTGGGTCTGAGCCTGTCGTACCTCCAGTTAAATGCTATTGCCTCATCTTTGAGGCAAATGGCTATGCTGATGGTTTTGATCATCTCTGGGCAGGGCAGTGGCTGGTGGTGCAGACGGCCATTGGGCAAGCCATTCAGAAGGCAGGCAGCAAGTTCAGAGCGAGGGTAGAAGAGCCAGAGCAAACTCTAAGCACTGAAAGTCTGCCCCTTGGGAAGGTCGGCCCAAACTCAGTCTGTTTCTTGGTTGAAAGGACTTTGTCACCACCGCTCTGTCGTTTAGGCACAGCTTCCCATCCTGTGTCCAGTCCTGGATGCGTGGAGGGATGGCTGGGCAGGAAGCGGTGCTCAGCTGCCACTCTCACCTCAAGGAGCCCCCCAGGTGAACGTCCTACCCTGTGTGCGTGCCCCAAGGACGGTGTTCGGGACAGACTTCCACTCACTCCCAACCTTCCAACCACAAGGCTGCCTCCCAGCTTTGCCTAGTAGAAATTCCAGAGACGATTTGGTTTCTAGTGAACTTCACTTTCTCTCCTACTTGGAAACCGGAAGAGGCCTCTGAAGCTGGAGTGTTGTAAACAGACGCCCAGGATGGCCTCTGGCTGCTTCCTGTGCTCCATGTGACCCAGAGCCGAGCCCGCCCACTGCACAGGTGTTCTCAAATCTTCACTGAGGGAGTGCAGACAGAGGCCTAGCTAAGGGGAAGGGTGTAGGGCCCCTGCACCAAGGACTTCCAGATCTTCCCTGAGGGGCAGCAATAGCAAAGGTGGCTTCAAGGATCTGATGCAGCTCAGAGCATTAAATGTATACAGATGGTGGCATCCATCTTCAGAGGGCTGACTCAGACCTGACCTGCACACAGAAAGGGTATGCTTTCAACTCAAAAACAATTTGATTTTTTTTAATTAAAATTCTCCCACCATTAACAGCAATTCTCGTGGAAATGATGTAGGAGTCTATCCAAGTTACCTAGAAAAAAGTGAAATTTTCAACAGGATTGCTCCAATCAGTTTACCAACACTTGACAGGGCTTTTCTTATACGTGTTAGTGGGCAATGTACTTTCCATCAGGAAGGGTGATAAATACATGCTGAGGACCACCCTGTACCCTCAAGGACATGACAAGAGAGTCGGGTGGACGACGAGACTCCTAGGCAATGGAAAACGCAAATCTGGTCCTCATCCACCATCTGGGGAAGTCTTGTCACACCAGCTAAACTCTCCTTCTCCCCAGGTCTCTGCTGGCCTGAGAGAGAGAGGCTGGGAGCAGCTGCAAGCATCCTGAGCCACAGCCTCACCGACCCCCAATGAGTGTACCTGGAGCAAAGGTGGCTGAAGGGGACAGGAGGAGCCCTCGCGTGCCACTCCTGTTCTGCCCAAGAGGCGAGAGGAATCAAGCTTCCCCAGAGGTCTTGCTGTAATCTGGCATCCACTTCCAGTCTAGACTCACGCTAAAGATGGGTGCATGGTGTGGTTTTCATTAGATTTCAGAAGGAAACTTAATTCTCAAGTCTTTGGTTTTCATGACTATAAAGCACTTTTCTGAAGCCCCCAAGGACTGAGGATCACAAGATAGCTGAAGGAGAGCTCCTTTCCTTTCTCTGGTTTGCCTATTTATGGCAAAAAGAAAAGAAATGACATTTGACTGAGAAGGGAAGACTTTCTATCTTGGCTGCCCCCCAGTTGTGTCTACTATCCATACGGCTGCGGATGCCCCAGTGATCTGGTGTCTGCGCTGAAGCAAGTGACTTCAAAATGCCATCATGCCCAGCACCTCGCCTAGTCCCTGCCTCAGCGTGTTCAACAAAAATTTGAATTCAAGAGGAAATGAATACTAGTCTGCAGGCCGCAAACCTCTATTTACTTATTTATAAGATCTTTTTAAAAGACATATTGAATTATAATTCACATAGCATAAAATTCACCTGGGTAAAATATACAACTCGGTCGTAGTACATGTCAAAGACGGTGCAACCCTCACCACTATCAAACTTCGGAACACTTCAGCCCCCCAAAAAGCAACCCTGGGCCCACTCCGTGGTTCTCTATCGCCCCTCCTTGGTCCCCTGAAAACTAAAATATATTTTCTTTATATATTCACTTACCCTGGATATGTCTTTTAAATGCAACCAGGATATGTGGCTTTTGTGTCAGCCTTCTTTCACTTGGTATAATGATTTTATAGGTCATCCAGGTTGAAACATATGCCAGTACTTCATGCCTTTTTATTGGTGAACAATATTCCATTTTGTGCAAACTTTGAACGTATCCATTCATCAGTTGATGGGAATTTGGGTCATTTCCACTTTGGGGTTATTACAAAGAACATTTGTGCTTTGTGGTGACATGTATTTTCAATGTCTTGCAAAAACACACACACACACACACACACACACACACACACACACCCCTAGGGATGGAATTACTGGTTCATATGGTAGCACTGTTTAACCTTTTGCCAAACTGCTCTACTCAAAAGTGGCCATACCATTTTACAAAGCCTACAGTGAAGGAGGGTTCCAACTTCTCTATACCCTTACCAACACTGTTGGTTTGTTTGTTTTTGTTTACACCATTTTTACATGTATAATTCAGTGACATAAAGAACATGCATACTGTTGTTCAAATCATCACCACTGTCCTGCTTTGGAACTTTTTCTTCTTCCCAAACTGAAACTGCATATCCATTAAGCAATAGCTTCCTATCCCCGCTTCTCCAACCCTGATCTCTGCTGTTCTACTCTCTGTCTCCATGAATTTGACTAATCCAAGGACCTCGTGTAAGTGGAGTCATGCAATCTAGATGTCCTTTTGTCACTGCCTTTTTCACTTAGCATAATACCCTCATTGTGTCAGAATGCCCTTCCTTTTTAAGGCTGAGTTGTATTCCATCATGAGTATACACCACACTTGTCACCGATCATCCATCAGTGGTCACGTGGGTTGCTTGCACCTTGGATGATTATGAATAATGCTGCCGTGTACATCTGTGTACAAATATCTGCCTGATTCCCTGCTTTCAATTATTCTGAGGTATTAAGGAACCTCCTTAATGTTTTCCACAATGGTTAGACCAATTTAAATTCTTATTTTCTTTCTTCCTTCCTCCCTTCCTTCTCTCTCTCTCCCTCCCTCCATCCCTCTCTCCCTCTTTCTTTCCTTTTCTTTTTGGCCATCCTGGTGGGTATGAAGTGATATCTCCATTTGATCTACCTTCTCTAACAATTAATCATGTGGAACATCTTTTCATGAGCTTATTGCCTATTTGTCTATCTTCTTTAGAGAAATATTCATTCAAATCATTTTCCCATTTCATTTCGAAATTGGCTTATTCTGTAGTTTGGATGTAATTGAGTAAGTCCTCCAAAAGTTCATAGGTTGGAAGCTTAGTCCTTGGTGTGGTGCTGTAGGGAGGTAGTGGGACCTTTAAGAGGTGGAGTCTAGTGGATCATTGGGGGATATCTCATTGCAGAAATCTGTCCTCCAAAGATATCAATGGAGGTTGTTATCAAATACCAATACTGCTCCCTCCCTTCTCTCTAGCTTCCTGTCTTGCCTTGTGATTCTCTTGTACACACTCCCACTATGATGCCACCCACCATGTGACACAGCCCAGAGGACCCTCCTCAGAAGCCAAATGGATAGGACCACCCAATCTTGAACTTTCAGCCTCCAAAATTCTCAGCTAAATAAAACTCTTTTCTTTATAAATTACCTGGCCTCATAAATTTTGTTGTAGCAATGAAAATGGACTAATACAGCTTATTTATTTGCTTAAGTTGTAAGAGTTCATTATTTGTTTATTATTTGTTCTCCAATGTGTGACTTGCCCATGTTTTCACATTGCAGGGGTTATCTTTTCATTTTCTATATGGTGTACTTTGAAGCAGAAAGGCTTTTAATTTTGATGAAGACCAGTTTCTTTTTTCTTTTGTTGTTTGTGTTTTTGGTGTTGCAGTAAGAAACCATTGCCTAATTCAAAGTAATGAAGATTTTTCTCTTCTGTTTTCCCATGAGTTTTATAGCTTTTGCTCTTACCTTTAGGCCCATGATTCACTTTGACTTAATTATTACATATGATATGCCTATAAGTTTCTCAAATATTAACCTTAAATATATATGTCTTTTTAGAACAATTAAATTCATTCTGTATTCTACCAAAGAGAGCTATTGTTGCAATGCTGGGCAGTTTCCTTTAATTAAACTCATTTTCTTTTTAAGAAAAAAAAAATTTAGTTATAGATGGACACAATATCTTTATTTTGTTTATTTATTTTTATGTGGTGCTGAGGGACAAACCCAGTGCCTCACATGTATGAGGCAAGCGCTCTGCCACTGAGCCACAACCCCAGCCCTGGAATCATTTTCTTATGAGTATTTTTTAAATGTAGAATTATGTTTATGGGGGCTGGAGAGATAGCTCAATTGGTAGAGTGCTTGCCTAGCATTCACAAAGCCCTGGGTTCAATTCCCAGCACCACCAAAAAAATAAAATAAAATAGAATTATGTTTGTGTGTTTAAGAAAAGAAGAAGAAAGAAAAAGAAAAGAGAAAAAGTTTCCCTGGCTTTTACCCATATATACGTTGTGCTTAAGAATTCAGAAAATGTTCAAATATTTTATTTAATCAATCATTTAATAAATCTGTGTGTGCTTATTATGCACGTGCAGTCCTCCAAAAGGTGGGTGGTCTATAAGGCTCAATGCTGCAGAGAGGTCAAGGTGAGGGGCCCAGGAAAGGCCCTGGAGTTTGGCGGTTAGAAAGCAAGACTATCTGTGCCAGGACAGTCTCAGCAGGTGGGAGGGCAGCTAGGGAAGTTGCAAATAAAAAGACCATCAGTTGTGAAAAAGAGAAATAAGATAATATGAAAAAGTACAAAAGAATCAAGTGAAGAATTATCCCAGCTTGGCACACACTTGTAATCCCAGTGGCGCACTCCTGAATCCCAGGGCCTGAAGCAGGAGGATCGAGAGTTCAAAGCGAGCCTTAGCAAAAGTGAGGCGCTAAGCAACTCAGTGAGACCCTGTCTCAAAATAAAATACAAAATAGGGCTGGGGATGTGGCTGAGGGGTCAAGCCCCTGAGTTCAATCCCCTGGTGCCAAAAAAAAAAAAAAAAAAAAAATTATCCCAAACAAGCGAAACCTGACCATGTTAGTTGGCGAGACAGAAATGAGAGGAACCCCTGGAGCAGCTTTAGCAAAGGAATAATTGAGAGCCCAGTTTGCAGAGGTGAGCAGCAAGGATAGTGTGAAGAGCTTAGCTTTCATGAGTAAATTGGAAATCAGAAAAACATACCTATATAGAGATCTTGCAACACAAGCCAGTATTTTAGAATAAAAGAAGTTCAAAACCTAGCACTTGAGCTCTAAATGCAGACAGACCGGGTTTAAGTTCTGGCTTGGCTATTTGTTAGCTGTGCAACTCTGAGCAAGCTACTAACTGCTCTGGGCTTCAGCAAAATGGAAATAGTGATAGACCTACCTCATGGGGTTGTGTCAGGGTTATATGAGAACAACACATAAATCTCTTAATAGCTATACATTCTGTAGCTCTGACAAAAAATAAAACACATCCAAGTAACTTTAATTGAGACTTGGTTAAAATTCTATTTTATTCTACCATAACCCTCTTCCTACCAGGAAATCACAATACTCTTGACAAAAATATAATAAATACACATCACTCTTATCCCATCTCTGTCCTTCATGCAATATGGAGCTGAATCTCTTCTGCATGCATTAAATGCTCTCATCCTCTGGTATAACTGAGATGAAGTTTGCCCCGCAGATTCCAGTTGTACAATGTATTCAAATGATCAGTTCCAGATGGTCCCTCCTAGTGATGAGATCAGCGCCATTTTGAAATCTCTTCCAACCCCAAGCTAGAATAAGTCACTAAAGCTCTTTATGATTAAATGTCACCATAAAACATTTCTTTTCATCTCTGGCTAATGAAAGGACAATCTGTTTCCACCTATCTTGTGCAACTGTATTCACTCATTAAAACTCCCTCCCAAAGAATAATATTTTTCTTCTAAGAGAAATGAAATTGAGAAAGACAACACCAGTGACTCCGAGGCACACAGGTCAGATCGTAAAGTCCTGTGACCTAGACGAGCAATGTTTCGGGCACCATTTGTCAGTCTCTCTCTCGTCCTCTCATCTCTCCAGCAATTGGTATTTTCCCAGTAAACACAAGAAACTGCACGGGGCTGGGGATGTCTTGTTTTTCTCCCAAGTATTTTTCGTTTACAGTCTTAAACCTTTCCCTCTCATGAACTTCCTCCCTTGTTTTCTTTACTGTATCCTGTTGTAATAAGAGGATTTTGTTTCTTATACTGATTTGGAAAGCTTCCTTCCTGGCTTTCAGATGCTCTCTTCAGATGTCAGAATCAGAGATAATGGTCCATTGCCGGCCAGGGGCAGGAGAGTGATGGAGGAAACAGGGAGCCGTGGTCTCTCCACGCCGATCAGGTGGCCGTGCTCGAGAGGGCTGAGAGGGCTGAGAGGCCCAGTGTGTGCCAACAGTGGCTGCACTGTTCCCTCCCGCGACACCGGGGCATTAACATGCAAGGCTGGTGGTTTGAAAATTGTCGGTATTTCCTAATCCACGCACTCTTTGGAAAGTCAATAGTTTTTCTGAAGAACTTAATCACTCAGAATAGAATTGGATTTATTGCAAATGCCAACTCTCTTGATCAAAATCCACTCTTCCTGGATTCTGACATACCTGAGGTGGGGTTCTGTCTAATCATTTCCTTCTCATGAAACACAACATATACAATAAGTGAGTGGTAGAGCACTTGCCTGGCACCTGTGAGGCACTGGGTTCGATCCTCCGTACCACATACAAATAAATAAAATAAAAAGATCCACTGATAACTAAAAAAAAATTTTTTTTAATGTATGAGGAAACACAAGAAACATAACTTAGTGCAACTTGCCAATAAAATCATGAGAAATGATTATTAATCTCCAGAGACCTGCTCAAATAAAATCTTAATTTCCAGAAATATTCAAATTTTTATTCTTAAAAATACCCATGAGTATAAGTAGGGGGGGGTGGCATATAGCAAGATCACTCACTCCAATTCCTTCATTTATGAATGAGGAGAGAGTACAGGGGTCGAAATTAAAGAGACCCAAAGCAATTCACTGTGATCAGCAACCAACTTAGGACCCAACTTTCAACCCAGAGCTTGTCTCATGTCACCGCCTCTGCCTTTTGAGGTGGGGTTCGGTACACCAAAATATAATAAGAAATCATAATGCAAATCTTTTAGAAGTAGAAACTAGATTTCCTCCTTCACCCCTAGCCACCTCTGGTCTTCTTAACTTCCTGTGTGATTCTGTCAGACATCCTGGGTAGGACATCCCAAGCAGAGGGTGCTACACAGTGCTATCATTTGGCAGGTTGGAAAATTGAGACTCCTTCCCAGTCGTCCGAGCAGAGCTTCTGAAACTTGCATATGCATGCAAGTCACCCGGGGATCTTGTTCCATGTGAATTCGGATTCCCAGGTCAGAAAGCAAGCTCTGAGATTCTGCCTCACTAACAAAGCTAAGAGGTCCCCAGGTGATGTCAGTGTGTTTTGTGCACCACACTTGGGGTAACGATGAACTACAGGGGAAACACAGGTGGAGACCCAAGCAGGGGCCAGTTACAGTGTTACAGTGTATTGAAAGAATTTGGATTCTCTCTTGAAAGTAACAGGAGCAGCAACTACACTTGATATCTTCAAACTGATGTTGTCTTTCCAAGTTTATTGGATGCTCCCAAGTCATTTCCACAGGGAAGCTTACTCAGCCTTCCCTGCGTGGGTCATCACATGCACAACTTGATTTACAATGTGTTACACTCCAAGTTAACACTGATCCACCCATCTGTCAAAGTCACTTGAATCTAAACACTGAGGGGACAGTTATGTCTTTTTCAGTATTGTATACTCAAACTGAATGTACCTAACACCTTGCACTGGGTCTGCCCCACAGTTTTTCTATAAACATTGGTGTGTGTTATGTTTGTTCTAGGAAAAAAGTTCTCAAACACTAGCCTGTGTCAATTAGCTGGAGGGATTGTTATAACACAGGATGATAGATCCCACCTGGGGAGGGGCTTAATCATTTGCATTTCTACTATGTTCCCAGGTAATGCAGTTGCTGCTAGCCTGGGACACTTTGAGAACCACTGGTCTAGAAGAGACCTTCAATAACTTCCTGCCAAGGGATGGTAATACATAAGGCTAAAAGTGTGGACTCTAAGCTATTCATTATTAAGTCTCAGAATACACATTCATAAAATGCAGATGATAGAAATAGTACTCACCCCTTAGGTTAATGTGAGGATTCCATGAGAACTCAGTAATTGTAAATCAGTATTAATTATCATTACTAAAGAAACTCACTTTACTTGCTAATGGAAGAGAGAGAATAAAATCTTTTGCATAAAGCCTCAAGGTGGTTTGTTTGTTTGTTTGTTTTTAACAAATAGACTGGGTAAATGTGAGTTTAGCCCCTAATCTTTTAAATCTTTAGGAATAGTATAGCTCCTCTTGTACTTTGTAACCATAGTTTTTATATTTTCTTAACCCATGACAGTACCAGCTGACCCTGGATTAGGATAGCTATAATAAACAAGATAGACAATAATAAGGGTTGACAAGGATGTGGAGTATTAGAAACTTCATACATTGCTGACGGATATGTAAAACAGAGCAACCACTTTGGAAAATAGTCTGGTATTTCATCAAAAAGCTCAACATAGGATTACCATATGACCCAGCATCCCCACTCCTACATTTATGTTATATAGAATTGCAAATACGGTCTCACAAAAACTTATATGAATGTTCATAGAATCAATGCTCAGAAGCCAAAGAGCCCCATACATTTTTGAATAGCTGAAAAAAAAAAAACATGGTATATATTCATACAATGGAATTTCATTTAGCCATAAAAAGGAACAAAGTCCTGATACCTGCTACAACATAGATGAAACTGGAAAACTTCATGCTAAGTGAAAGAAGTCTGGAACAAAAGGCCAAAGATTACATGATTCTACGTATATGAAATATCCAAAATAGGCAAATCCATAGAGATAGGAAGCAGACTGGGAGTTATCATGGCTGGGGAAAGAGGCAAGGAAGAGTGAGTGATGCTAATGTAATGGGTTTTAAAGGAGATGATGTCCATGTTCTAGGATTAGATGGTGCTGATGGTGGCACAGTCTTGTGAATAAACTAAAAACCACTGAATTGGGTGGCTGGTGCTTTCCCATAGGCCAAGGACACTGCCACTGCTGATGTCCCCATCTTGAGGGTGCCTAGGCAGCCCGGCAGATACCTGTGATACAGTATAACAGGAAGCAAAGCTCAGGGAAACAGTATCTTAGTCCAAATTCTAGATGAGTCAGTTTGAGGCCAAGTTAAGTAACTTATAAAGCATGAAAAAACTAAAACAGCAGAGAATTGTCTTATACAGAAGAAAAGAGAAACAATTAAGTGGGAAAGTATCAAAGCAAGGTTTGATGGAAATCCTTGAAAAAGTAAGCCAACATCTGAACTCAACAAAAGTAAAGCAATGAACTCTGATGAGAACGACAATTATTGAACTAAAAGTATTTAGAGACTAGAACTTAATGGAACAATTCTAGTCAGAAGTTAAGATCTGGTTAAATGTTTACTCTATTGTCTATGTGACTTTTTAAACATTGAACTTATGCAAAATTTAAAAACCACTGAATTGTATGCTTAACAGGATTGATTTTATAGTGTTAAATTAGATCATAGTGCAAAAATGATTTTAAGATCCTATAACCCAAGTTGGGCTCAGTGGTACATGCCTGTAATCTCAGCAGCTCAGGAGGCTGAAGATCAGGAGGTTTGCAAGTTCAAAGTCAGCCTCAGCAACTTAGATCCTGTCTCTAAATAAAAAATAAAAAAGGCTGGGGATGTGGCTCAGTGGTTAAGTGGTTAAGCACCTCTGGGTTCAATTTCTGGTACAAAAAATAAATAAATAAATCCTATAATCCTGCTTGGTTATAACATTTTCATCTTAGGGTAGCCCTTTAGAGTAGCCACTGGCCGACAGGTGTCTTGAGCTCTTTTCCAAAGAAAATGATGCTAAAAGTTTGGGGGGGGGGGAAAAAAGCACTTATAAAATGAAATATAACATATCTCAGTACACTTTTAAACTGAAGTGATTCTACTTTGGATATATTTAAATAAAATATATATTAAAATGAACTTGCTTTTGTATTTTTATTTTTTCAATGTAGCTAGTAGAAATTTTAAATTTTGTACATGATTTGCATTATCTTTCTATTGGCCAGGTCCTCCCCAATAGGTCAGGTGTCTTTGGAGAGACACATGAAAAGCATGGGCGTCTGGGAGTGGTGAAGCTGAGGCTGGTCTTTTCATCACAGGAGGGCTCTGTACCCAGGGCTCGCTGAGCTCTGTCCCATTAGCATGACTCAACACATGTAAACAGGGCAATTCAATGGATATTTCCAGTTTTTGTTCTTTGAGTAGAAGGCCACCTGCGAAAACAGAGCCTTGTTATCTCAAAGAGCAAGGTTCTGAGCCATTATTATTTTAGAAAGTACTTTTTGTGTCTCTTGCTAATGAACTACACAGCAAGTCATCTGAAAAAGAAATTTTTAAAGCATAATTTCTTTCCTCTTCAGAGTAACTTTTTTCCAAGCCTCAAGTCCTTCATCAAAATATCATTAACGTTGACATGTATTTCTTGATACAGTGATCATAAGAACTCTCCTAGCAGGGAAAATTATTTTAAAATGAGTCAAAGACAAAGATTTATTTCATAAGCAAGGTAGTTAGGGGCAATTTACTTAAATGGTTTAAGAATGGGGAAAAAAAGTCTATTAGTAAGAAAATTAAGTAGATTAGTTGCTTTTACAAAAACTGTAATATCTTTTGACTATAAAAACAACAGATGTTTTTCTGAACAATGTCAAAAACACTAATAAGCAAAGATAAGTAAATAGCCAACAGTCCTAATTCTTCTACCAGAGATAATTGTTGATATATAGATGTCTAACCTTCCAGAAAAAAAATTAAGGTTTTGATCAGTCCAAATTTTTCTGCATAAAGAAAATTGGCTCAATTTCTGTTGTTGACTCCTGGCCAACAAATAGAACATTTACTTTCGTCCAATCAGAAATAATTCTGTCAACACTCTAAATTTTGAGAGGACACATCCAATTTTTATAAGTTTGATTAGATAACATTCCAGGGTTACAACTTTTTGCCTTGATCTCAGCTAAAACAAGGAAGCTATTCACAGTCCTCATGGAGATGACGTGGGTGGGCATGTCTCTATACATTTTTCTTTTCTCCTCACCAACAAGGTTGTATAAAAATATTTACTGCTGTCCTATAGATTCATGTACATGGAGTAGTGTCCAAGTCATGAGCTGGGAGGATGGATTATTTGCTGGAGTTTTTATGCACCCACATTCAAGTATTTCCCCAGCTGTGTTTACAGCCTTGGGTTTCTAAGCCTCTTGAGAAGTAATCAGATTTGATCATCTTAAATCCCAAAGTAAATTTTCTTTTCTGGAGATTATTCTACTTGCTAACCCAGGTTCGTTTGGCCTATTGAAGCATCTTCTAGTGCCGTGACATCCAAAAATGAAATCTGTGATTTTGCTCCAAGAAAGAGAAAGGGAAACCTGAAATATGACTTAGATTCTCCCTGCAAGAAGTGAGATCTCAGAATCCCTCTGCTCCTTTAAAAAGAAAAATTATCATATCCTGTCTAACTCTTTGCTTATTTCATTTTGTAAGTTTGGTCGCTTCAAAATAGTATAAACCCCTTTAGAGCCAAGATTCTCAGATGATTTTTTTTTTGTATTATAGTTTACTTTATAACTTTCTATAGTAACGGTCTCAGACACAGACAGCTTTATATGCTCAATATTCTTGTTTCTTGATTAATGGGAAGGACATGTGATATTCAAACGTTTAGGAGATTGTAACTTATGGGTGATTTCTAGCCAGGGAACTTTTATAAATGACTATTTTGGCATTCCTTAGTTTAAACCTCTGTATCTTCACAGCTATCTGCACTTAGAGCCAGGGTGTTTGGTAAGAGCTGGGGCTTTTCCAGTTCACAGTAAGAACTTAAGAAAAATCAATTCACCCATCTGTGCCTCAGTGTCCTCATGGAAATGACAAAGAGTTAATTAACTAAATTAGCTAATTCATGCAAAATGAATGGCATAGCAACCAGCATATTTATAAGGTTTAACAAACATTAGCTGCTACCACTAATCTTACTACAACCACTATTCTCTTGACTAATGAGCTCAGTTCTCCACTAATTGGAAAGATGTTCTCTTTTTCCAGGCCGGGTCCTTGGAGAGCCATGGATTTGGAGAAGTAAAGCAACAAGAAACATCTGCAGAGCTGGCCAGGTAAGCAAAATAACCAGACCATTCATTTTGTGACATATCCAAGTACCCAGGAAACGGGATGAAAGCGGCACAGGTGTCGTGTGAAACGCTGAGTTTGGTCCACACATGCTGACCTCCCACTGCCGTAAGCTGCCGCCCAAGGAACAGGACAGCAAGAGCAGAAATGAGATGCTGTGTCTGCCTTTGCAAATTTTCTGTCTCCTGTGAGCTTTGCAGTGTACAGTACATAGGAATTATTTGTGACCGTGTGGGGAATGTGTTTTCCTAGATTCCTAAGAAAAATCTCGGGGGAAACAAAAAAGTAGAAAATGTGCTTCATTATACACAGAAAATTAGAAAATAAAGATACTGAATTAAAACACTCATATCCCTGTAATAATCAGGTGTTGCTGTTTTACAAACTACTTCAAAGCTCAGTGCCTTCAAATAACTATCATTCATTATTTGGCACAATTCTGTGGGTTGGTGAGCTAAAGGTTTTGCCTGTGATCACTACAGGCAAATTCATTACATTAGCTAATTCATTCAAAATGAATGACATAGCAACCAGTATATTTATATATATTTATATATCCATATAACATATGGATATATCTCCATATAAATATATATGGACATATATGGATATATAGATAATATATTTATATATCCAGTTAAAGGGAGAGTATACATCTCCCTTTAACTGGAAAGTCCAAGATGGCCTCACTCGTGTCTGAGAGTTGGTGTTGGCCATTGGCTAGAGCCTCAGTTCTCTTCCTAAGGTTTCTCATTCACCTCTAAGTTAGGCTGAGTGTCTCTACAGCTTGGTAATCTCAAGGTCTCAAGAGGGCAGGAGTTGCAGATTCAAAGTTTCTGGGAGTCCCACTGTCCCAACAGCAGGCCATGTAGTCAGAAGTAGTCCCACCTTTAGTTGAGGGAAGACGCATTGCATTGCCAAGGGATTGGATACAGTGTCAGTTAATCATCGCTGCACAACAAACCACCAGGTACACTAAATCTCCCACACCCGATTTATTGCCCTTTCAGTTGTGGCATTTTCTCTTTAGTGGCATGTGTAATCATCCCTCCAGTTTCTTTCTGCAGTTACTTCATTTGAAGTGTCATGACAAAACTAGGGTCAATGACTTGAGGAAAACTACATTTCTTTCTCACTCTCAGAGTTCAAAAGCAGATGAATGAATTTAGGAATGGCTCCAAAAGTCAACTTGGGATAAAAGGAAGAGAATACATGTTTCAGTAAAGAGAAGGAGCCAGATTCTGAGGCTGGACCACACCCCTGGAGTGTTCCCAGCACCCGGAGCTTCCTTTGAAGTGAAGGAAATTGCTCCACCATGAGGAGGCTGGAGGAGGAGGGATGTGAGCCTGCAATGGAGACCAGGCAAACATTCTGTCTGCATCCAGGAGGAGATGGACTTCCGGGCTGCAAACAGCATGGGCTGACTGAAGGATCTCCAGTCAGTGTTGTTGGCTTCTTGTGTTTTACTTCTATTTGACCCTGAAGAATTTCCAATTTAGACAACCCTAAAAATTTAAGACCTCTGGCCCAACAAGCAATGGGTCACTTTCCCAGATACCCCCTGTGGAACCCCTTCCCAGTGGCTTGTCCAGTGCGCACAAAGAAGAACCACAGCTTGATGCTCCTAGAAAATGCACCTGAGGTGGCCTGACTCGCTCTGTCTAGAAAGGTTAATGTGAGGGCCACTTCATAAAAGGAAGTGTGGGCAAGAAGAGGCAGTAGTAGAAACCCCAAAGGGACACCTACTTACAGAGGGTTGTCGGATGCTTTCCTCAGTGCTGTGTCCAGGACAAAACACCAGGTCATGGGAGAGAAAGTCTCAGAATAAAGTATCAGAATCCCACAGTGAGAAATTCTTTCCTGAAGAATGTGTAGGTTCAGGGTTACAAATGCAACAGAAAATTCCCCAGAACTTAATAAGTTGTCGGTCAGAGCATCTTGAACCAGCCAAGTCATTTCTGTATATTTTCATACATATTCACAAATGCATGTGTATGATCAATTCAAGCACAGGTACAGGAGGGTGTACAGGCAGGCATGGGTGGTCTTTTCATTTGTTTGCTTTCCTTTTTTTTTTTTTTTTTCATTTTGATTTGGGATTTCCTCTTGTCTTCCTCACATTTCAAGTCCCAACCCACCACCTACCCAGAAACCCATTTTTTTTAAATATTTATTTGCTTTAGTTTTACACAATGCATGTATTTTTACGTGGTGCTAAGGATCGAACCCGGGTCGCGCACGTGCTAGGCGAGTGCCCTACCACTGAGCCACATCCCAGCCCCCAGAAACCCATTTAATAATCTAGTAAGCATATCTCCTATTTCTGCCCACAGCTGTATAATGATATGTGGACACATACAAGCACAGACACACTTGGGTGCTTTCTGATCATTATTTATTATTACAGGCCTGTAATCCCAGCGGCTCAGGAGGCTGAGGCAGGAGGATCATGAGTTCAAAGCCAGCCTCAGCAGTGGCAAGGCACTATGCAACTCAGTGAGACCCTGTCTCTAAATAAAATACAAAATAGGAATGGGAATGTGGCTCAGTGGTTGAGCACCCCTGAGTTCAATCCCCAGTACCAAAAAAAAAAAAAAAAAAAAAAAAAAAATAGGACCAGAGTATACATTTCCCCTGCATTGTGCACTCTGTCAACAATACCTTCTGAAATTCTATCAACCAGCAAATGCTAATTCATTCTTTCCAATGACCATATTGTTATAGCACATAGATATACTGTAATTTATTCAAACATTCTAATACTAGAAACATTTTTTAGCTTTTACAAACAGTTTTCAAGAAGAAGAAGAAAAACAAGCAAACAAGAACACCAACCAACCTTCCCCTGTTTCCTGGTCACTTTGGATTTGCTTTCCTATGTGTTGCCTATGCATATCCTTTGCCCATTTTCCTATTTTCTTTCTTGTTTTCTCTTGTCAAATTATAGTGAATCATCATATATCATAAAAATTAAGTCTATTATCTGCAATACAATTTTAGTAATATGTACTGCCAAAGTGAACATATGTTATCTGGATTATTTATGTTTTATTCAAATCTGCTGTAGTCTATTGCATTTTATGTTATCTTTACAGAAAAAGTTGTAATTTTTGTAGCTGAACGTAACTGTCTTTTCTCTCAGAGTTTTTGAGTTCTCAGTTTTGATTGGGAAGATTTTTCCTGCCTCCATACAGTATATATAATCTACTAGATTTTCTTGCAAGTGCTTTGCTTTACTTCACCTTTTTATATTTTTCACTCATATATTTTTACTATATCATTGAATATATGATAAAATTGGGATCTAAAAGGACACTTACTAGAATACAATGGCTTTATAAAGGTTTTAACAACTTCTAACGAAGTCTCTTACTCCATCTCTAGTTATTTTTCCAAACTTATGTGTCTTTTTCTTTGGTATTTAATTTTTTTCTCTAAAAGTTCAAGGTCACTTTATCCAATTACCAAAAGCAAATGAATAAACCACAAACATATCTTGTAATTTTTAGAGAAAAACACACACAATTTGAGGAACCTAATACTTTTATGACAATAAATCTTCCCATCCAAGATTATGGTACATCTTTCCATTTCTTCATTTCCCCTTTTGCACATAAAGGGAGTAATTAATATATTGTTGTTAATTTCCTTTTTATTGCATCTATTTGTAAGCACTTCACAGGGATTTTTTTTTGTTTTTCATCATTTTAAGTATATGTTTTTCCACCCCTAATTTCTAGGGTAGAAAAGGACTAATGATGTTTTTATTAGATTCCTTTGGGTTTTCTAGGTTTACAATCATATCATCTGCAAATGTAGATATTTTTACTTCTTCTTTTTCAATGTTTATCCCAGTTTCCAAATTTGTTGTCATAGTTTAATATTTTAATATTTTTAATACCTTTAGTCATTTTAATATCAGTTCTGTCTGCTTCTTGATCATTTATAATTTTGCTTTCCCCCTCCTTTTTAAAAATTTAAGCCTATTTACAGATATGTATACATGTCTGATGTTTTTATATACCAAAATTTTAAATTTATTCATATATTCTACTACATGTTCTGATTCCTGTTTCATTAATTTAAGCTTTTACCTTTATTGATAACTCTTATTTTTTTATGATTTTTTTAAGATGGGGATTTAGCTTAATTCTTATCTGAAATTTTTCATAAGGCAAGCATTTTGGTTATATAATTTTTCAGAATTTTCATAGATCCCTAAAAAATGTTATAAAGTTCTCTTTTTTATTGTTTTTGAAATTACCGGTAATTTTGAAATTTCCTCTTTGAGCTGAATGTTTTCAAAGTATTTCTAATATTCAATTTATTTTTGTCAACTTTTAAAATATTTTTCTTACTTATGAAATTTTGATCACATAACATAAGCTGAGGTCTTTACACTTTGGAATTTCTGTGGTTTTCCTTGTAGCCACGTACATGGTCAGTCTTTTTAAATGCTCTGTGGATATGTGCTCTGTGGAAATGATACAAATCTTTTGTAACAGGTTTACATAGGTTAAAATAAAGATTTCAGACGGGGGCATGGCACATGCTTGTAATCCAACCTACTGGGGAGGCTGAGGCAGAAGGATTGTTTGAGCCCATAGGTTTGAGGCCAGCTTGAGCAGTTAGCAAAAGCCTCATCTCAAATGAACAAACAAAACGTAAGGACTTCAAAGAAAGTGTTTACTTTCAAATCTTGACTTTACACATGACCTTGAGCACATCTGTAAATATGTAAATAATAGTATCTGCCTTATGGGGATGTTGTGAGCGTTAAATTATTTAATATTCATAAGATGTTTAGAATAGGACATGAAAGGTGCTGTGTAATTACTATATAAGTAAAAAAAATTAGTCAATCCCTTCTTTTTTTTCTCCAGAACATTCCAACACAATCCAAAGAGATATACTGAGTTATTGTTAAGTTTTTTGGTGTGTTCAAGGATGGCTTGTGGATTAAAACATATTATTCTGGTACTAATTTATTTTTAATTAAATTTTAAATTGCTAAAATTATAAATTGTAAAAGTTCTTCCTTATCTCTTTTTTCTTAAATAGATTTTTCAGTGATCATCTTACTTCCTTGAATTTTTTTTATCTTTACTATTTATTTTTTTCCACTTGACCACCCTTTTGTCCTTCAGTAAACTTGGCCACACTCCTCCTTGACTGAGAGGTCTTCTGCCAAGTTGCCCATAAGCAGCCATTGGTGGTACACTTGAGATCCTTGAAAGCAGTTCGGGAAGGTGAGTTGTCCTGTGTCATCAGACCAGAGTAGAGATGTACTCCCAAAGTGGTGTTGAGCATTCTGAGTTCCACCATCCATTCATTTTTACCATGTCCAGGGTCCTTCATTTCTTCATGTCGATGTAGGTTTCTGTCGGATAGCACATTCCTTCTGCCTGAACTGCTTTTCTGAAGATTTCTTGTAACACATGTCTGGTGATAACAAACGCCCTCAGTCCATGTCACTGAGTGCAAAATTTGGGTTGACAGTTTTTCTCCCCTTCAACACTTTAAAGATGTTCTTCCATAGTATTTTGACTTTGATAGTTTGACAAATCTGCTATTTTTGTTCCTCTGATTGCCATCTTTCTTCATAATTTTCTCTTCAGTGTTGGTTTTCAACAGTTTAAGTGTGATGTGTCTAAGAGTATATTGTTTTTCATGAGGTAGAGAGAGGCAGGGATTTATCCTGTCTCGTATTCTCTCAGAAGTTCAGTGATTTGGGCTGGGCATTGGTGGTGCATGCCTGTAATCCCAGTGGCTTGGGAGGCTGAGGCAGGAGGATCATAAGTTCAAAGCCAGCCTTGGCAATTTAGTGAGGACCTAAGCAACTTAGCAAGACTCTGTCTTTAAATAAAAAATAAAAAAGGGCTGGGATGCAGCTCATGTTTTAGTCAGCTTTTTGGCTGCTGTGAATAAAAGACCCAACCAGGAACAACTGTAAAGGAGAAAAGGTTTATTTAGGGGCTCACAGTTTCAGAGATCTTAGTCCATAAAAGGCAGGCTCCATTCCTCCGGGCTCAAGGTGAGACAGAACGTCATGGCAAAAGAGTGTGGCAGGAGGAAGCAGCTCATGTCATGATGAGAAAGCAGAGAGAGACTCCACTCTCCAGATACAAATATATACCACAAAGCCACAACACCCCCAACTCCCACCTCCTCCAGCCACACCTACCACTGCAGTTAGGACTCAGTTAATCCCTATCGGGGATTAAATCACTGATTGGATTAAGACCTCACAACCCAATCATTTCTTCTCTGAACCTTCTTGCATTGTCTAATTGAGCTTTTGGGGGAAACCACATGTAAACTATTACACTTCACTTTGTATATGTATATCAAAACACTACGGTCGTGCACCTTAAATTTATACAAATTAAAATGATAATATGTTAAAATTTATTTTTAAGTGTTCCAATCATCTGTTGTAGTAGATTGTATTTTCCATGTGAGTACCATGCCATTTTTCCCATCCCTCACGTTCTGCCAGGAGTCTGTGCCACTCCCCATCTAAAAGTAGAGTCTCTTTCTCCATCTCTTTAAATCTTGTGGCCTTTGTGACTCCTTTGGTCACTAGAATATGGGAGAATTGATGCCACGCTTGTTCTAGGTATGGCACTTAGCTGGCCTGGCAGCTTGCTCTCTATATGCTAATGGGGACCCCAAGTCTCTCTGTGGTTTTGTGATCTGGGTCTACTCTATTCTCCCACAATTCTCTGAGGAGTGTAAAAAAAGGGGGGGGGAGTGATGAAAGAGATGTTGTCTTATCACTTTTTTAGATTCAACTCATCTTTTTGCTACTTGATTTGATTCCAAATTGTTTTCATATTCTTTCAACATTTCGTAGATAATTCAATTGCCTTCCAATAATTTTGCATATCTCTGTCTTATCTAATTTCCTGATCACAGTTTCAGGTTTATTCTAATGACATCCTAAGGTTACCTACTATAATCATATTTCTTAAAAATCAAGTTGTTATTATATTTCTGATAGTTTTCGTTTTCTACAGGTAAATGTTTAATGGGTTTTTATGCTCCAGCTACATTTGTTTATTCATTTATTTACTTATTTTTATTAGAGCTTTATAGCTATACATAATAGTTGGGTTCATGCCAACAAACTCATACATGGCATGGACTTTGATTTCAGTTCATGATTTCCCTCTTAGATGTTTGGTGTTTCATGCACACAGTCTATGATCATTATATTTTCTTTATAAAAATGTCTTTTGTCCTTCCAGAATGTCCTCTTTTTATTCTGTTGAACGATATTACCCTTAAGTTCCACCTTTGGGGATGTTAATATTTCAGATCGCTTTACCTCTGCATGTGCCTCTTTTCTTCCCCTCATGTCTCCGTATTAACAGCATGCAGTTAAATTGTGTGTTTTAGCATATTAGGAAAGTCTCTGCTGTTTCCTTATTCAATAACTATTAATTGAGCACTTACTATGTTCTAAATTCTAATCTAGGCATTAGTGTGTCAAAGAAAGACACCTGATCTCAAGAAATTGGAGGAGAGGAGGCAGGTGATAAATAATAGCCATAACATAAGCAGTTAACATGGTGTATTACAAGTGCTAACTACTGAGGAGAAAAAGGAAAGTTGAACAGAGTATGTGGGACTGGAGTATAAGAGGGTAGGTTACAGTTATAAATAGTCATGACAGGCGCTGTTGAGTAAAAGTGAAGGACAAAAGGGAGTGGCTATGTGGGCATCTGGAGAAGAGTAGTCCAGGCACAAATAACAGGCACTATCAAGTCCTGTGGTGGGGGTGGGGGTGCGCCTCACATGTGCAAGGAAAAGCAAGGAAGCCGGTGTGGCTGGAGTGGGGTACAAGGGGAAGCAGTAGTAGATTCAGGCTGACAGTCACCATGGGATTTGGCTTTAGTGGTGTCCTTGGTAACCTGGCTGCATGTGCACAGTGCTGGCGTGAGGGTAAGGCCATGTCCTCCAAGGCACTAGTACATGGTGGGCATGCAGTTGGCCCTCTATATCTGCGGGTTCTGAAGTCACAGATTCAATCAACTTTGGATTGAAAATGTTCAAAAAAAAATTATATCTGCACCAAACATGTAGGTTTTAGTCAGGTTTTTGCTGCCATGACTAAAAGACCTGAAAAGAACACCTGTAGAGGAAGAAAAGTATCTTTGGGGGCTCATGGTTTCAGAGGTCTCAGTCCGTGGACAGCAGGCTCCATTGCTTTGGGCCTGAAGTGAGGCAGAACATCATGGCGAAAAAGTATAGTGGAGGGAAGTGGCTCACATGATGATCAGGAAGCAGAGGGAAAGAGAGACTGAGCTCAGCTCATCAAATATGTACCCCAAAGGCACACCCCCAATGACCCACCTCTTCCAGCCACACCCTACCCACCTTCGGTTACCACTCAGTTAATTCCTATCTAGGGATTACTTCACCGATTGGGTAAATGCTCTCATAGCCCAAATATTTCACCTCTGAATGTTCTTCCATTGTCTCACACATGAGCTTTGGGGGAACGTTGCAGGAAGCAATGTCTTGACCTTTAGACTCCCTAAATACCAACTTGCTTTGTACTAGGTATTATAAGTTAACAAGTGTGCCTGTACCGAAAACAGAAATCTCCTAAGCTTTTACTACTTTTACTTGTCTTAGAGCTTACTCCTAGAGAGAAAGAAAGATAGAGCTTAGCTTCTTGTAAGATTAACAGCTGTCTTCCTACATAGCACTTGTTTCTCTTTGTACTGGCCGTATTCTGATAAGTTAACGACGGAGAGATGATTCGTTCTCTTAACTCGGACCGCTTTTACCCGGTTTTCAGCTTTTTGGGTGCCTAAAGTGGAACTTAAAGGCCCTTCCTAATTAGGGCTCCTTCAAACTAGAGATGTAAAGATAAAGGAGGATGTAGATTATGTGCAAATACTAGGACATCTTATATAAGGGTCTTGACATCCCTGGATTTTGGTATCTGCAGGAGGTCCTGGAACCAAGCCCTCTTGAATACCAAGGGACAACTGTACCTAATTTTATATCTTCTCTCTAATTTATTACTTATTTAATTTTATTTTTATACTTTTATTTTGATACAATTATTTCATTGTTTGACCATTATTTGAGTCTTCTCCTGATTCTAACCTCATCTGTGCATTTGCTAGCCACAAAAGGAACAGGATTTTTAACTTTCTTACAAGCCCTAGGCACAGAGGAAAGAGGACTGGGTACGTCTTTGGACCAGTGTCTCAATCTGGGCAGGAAGCAGGTGCCCTTGTCAAGTCAGGTAACTGAAAACAGCTTATGAAAGGGACCATTTTCAAGGTTGAACACAGGGTATGGAATAACCAAGGGGAGAATGCAGGACCCGGTGATAGTGTGTGTTGGAGTGAGATGGGTGGAGCCAATACCACACAAGAGAGAAGAAACAAAGACTGAAACTCAGAGGGAACGAGAGCTTGTGCCCTACATCACAAACTTAACCACTCCGTTAATCTGGAAGGGGCGTTCAGAAGCACATAATATAGCACGTCGCTCCTGGAATCTGGTGCGTGCATAGCAGCCTCTATTCCAGTTTCCTGCCCCAGCACCCACTTTTCTTAGCCCATGACCTGTCATCCCCACCCAAAAGGCTCAGCTCCAATCCAACATGAGCACAAATCCTTAGATTTGGGGAATTTACCTTCTAGTTCATTACATGAGAGACAATTTAATCTGTCTCTGACTTTGGGCTGGTATCATAATTGATTTTTGGTTGCAAGAAATAAATAAAATGAGCCTTAGTCTATTCCAGATATCAGATCCGACCTTGAATACCCTTTGAGGTCTAGTTAAAACTTGGCCTGACCCCCAATATCACCACCTAGGAGAATCCAGAATCTTCACTACACAGTTTCAGTGAGTTCCTGGGCTATTTCCTTTTCCTTCTTCCTACATTCACACTCCCACCTCAGCTTAGGCTCTGCCAGTTCTGCTTCTTGTTCATGAAGCTTTTAAGTCTAGAGAGTTCACTGGTTTTCCTTGAACAACCCCTTTACTTCAAGCATCTTGTAAGGATAAGGACTTTAATGACATGACACTTTTCATTTGATCTCATTTCTTCTTTCTTCAAACATCATCCAGTGTAAGAAGTACTATGTTTGTGATAAGAGGACAAACACAGAGTGAAGCTTTAGTTTCTAGTATACATTTAGTGTGGCAGTGGGGAAAGAATAATGTTTTTTTTTTTTCCCCTATGAAGGGTAGAACAAAAATCAGCAACTCATCAGCAATTTCAAATGGACTTAATGTCTGTTGGGTAAATTACTCTCCATCAAATTCATGAAACAACAAGTAGATTTGGGCAGCTCCCCTTGTTTCTGCACCATCACTATCTATAAGAATTTTCAGTATGTCTGACAATGTCAAGACCAGGGCTGGCTCAGGTGCAGCCTTGACACTGTGACATTATTGTGCTCCCCCTATTGGAAAACTGCTTTCTTTGATCTTTAAGAATTTTGTTGATCAGAGCATCGTTTGATTTTAGAATTTTACAACAGGAAAGGATTTTTTTTTTTTTTTTTTTTTACAGAAAAAGAGGCTTTGACAAGTGATGAGTGTCCACTGAACTCATTGTCTCTGCTAATTTTTGCCTGTTCTCCTTTCTTTTTCTTGTCTCAAAAGCAGATTCAGAGCTTCATGCGCACTGCCCGTGCTAAGGCACATTCGAAAAAGTAAGAAATCTGTCAACTTTCTAGGCTTTCAGGTACATTTGGCTGGCTTTAAAATAGAGCAAGATGATCTATCATGGATGGACCTGAAAGCCCTGTGGCCCAAGTACACTTCCACCCAAGCTTTCCTCTTTCTCCTTCACTGGCCTTGGCTTTGAATTGCAGTCTCACAGCTCTTCCATTTTCACTCCATAACCCAGGTCGCTCATACAGGTTATTTCCCCTAATCAAGTCTGTAGGTCTTTAATCTCCTGTAGGTGTCTGCTGCTCACGGGACCTGGACTAATCCTGAGGCTGGTGTCAAGATCACAGGCAGCAGGTCTCACGTGTTACATTTGGCTCCAATCCCCACGACACTGTGGAGGGGAATGTCCCACACTACTTTGGGCAGGAGCATCGATAGACCCCAGTGTCCATTTCTTACTCTATCACTTCCGTGGAATTCTAAGGCTTCCTGATGAGGAGCCACTTTTGCTACTGTAAGAAATCTCGTGTGATCTTCTCCAGGGAAGAACGATGGTGCTAATGGGAGATGGCAGCCATTCAAGCAGGGGTGAAGAGTGCAGCCTATTTGCAGATTCCATAGAATGGAAGGACTTGTAGGCATGGGTGTGAGAGACAGGGAGAAGTAGTGGTACCCAGCTGGGAGAGACTGGCTTTAGTATAACTGTCAGTGGGGACAGGGGTCAGGCCCATCAGTGACCCTGGTATGCAGTTCCTGGTTCCTCATTCCAGAGAAGATGCGACCTTGAGATGAGTTGAAGGCAAACCAGGAACCTCACAGACCTTCTCCCAAGTTCAGGCTCCAAGGAGTTGATGTGTACAGCTGAGATGAGGAGGGGACGTCCTTAGCATGACTGCTGTCCTCTCTGCCAAAACCCCAAGGCCTCGTGGCACTGAAGAGTAAGGACCCCACCTGCTTGCTGCCACACTCACATGATAGTCACAGATGCTGTGAGTTATGGGTGAACAGACAGAACGGTGTTGGTCCAGGTGCAGCCTAATCCCTCACAAGGCCTGGTCACCCTGGGGAGGCATTTTAGTGATAGTCACCCAAGTGGGGGCGTGAGTACAGTTGCAGAGGGACTCGTCAGGGCTGTACTTCCAGTCTACCTCCTGGGCAGACTAAGAGAAAGTGGCTGAGGAGGGGACTGTGCTATCTTAGGGGGACTGCTGCAACTGGAAGAACCAGTCTGGCCACCCTGGACTGATGGCTGGCACTGATAGTGACAAAGGCTCAAATTAAGACATCACAAACAGGGAACTTGGAGATCTGGGGCCTGTACTACCTGTACTGGTTATTAACACAGCAACTAGCTCTGAAGCTTCCATTCGCTGTCACTGGACCGAGCTGAGTGGATTTGAATACAAAATACAAGCTGCTTCTCTGCTATTCTTATATCCCAGGAGGAATGAGCTTCTGCTCTCTCACCTATGCTGTGGTCCCTTGACTGCAGTGAAAGTCAACATTGCCAATTCGGGATTAGTTGAGCTACTCAGTAATGGAGGACTCCAGAGAAGGTACATGATAATAATACCCCACACTCTTATAATGGACAAAGGACAGTTGTAAGGAAAGTATTCATTACTCGGTGATAATGTAAGCTCTAGACTTGGAGTTCAGCTTGCATACCGGGAGGAGATAGCTACTTCTGGGCCCACAGTTATCAGAAACAGAGTGACAAGCCTTCCCTGTCCGGTGCCTGAGTCCACGCCCACTGCTCCACCTTGCTGTGGCTTTAATGGCTACCAGGAGGCCTAACCTCTTTTGCTTTGAGCACCTCACTGTGGATTAGCAACTGTTCACTGGGGTTCTCCTTGGCAGTGAAAAATTCAGCTCTAAGAAGGGATGAGAAGAGAGGTCACTCCATCCAGTGTAACTGTCCAAATTAGAAAAGGAGTGCTTTCACGTCTCATGATTGGAGAAAAGTCAAATGAGCTTCCCTTTGCAGAGACCCTGTTGCTCAGAAGCTGACTGAGGGGTTGTCTACCCACTACTGGTGAGTGGTTTTCATGATTCTCTCTTTCCTCCATTCTTCCACTCAGGATTCTGGGGACGGGCTCTCTGGCTGTGTTTCCTGTCTTGGAGGCCCTGCCCTTTCTTGCATGGGAGTGAAAGTTCACTGGCAGGAAAACACTTCCCCACAAGAAAGCTGGCTTCTCCTGGACTTCTCACGCCCAAGTGGACCAGCAACGCAGTTCCTATCTTGCTTTCACCCTTTCTACTACATTCCTTTTTGGGACATTTCTTGGATGTATGTGTCCTTAAGTCACTTTGTGAATTTTCAACCCCCTTGGGAAAATGTTTGAAAACTTGTGCTTTTAAGCCGGAACAGAGTCCTCTACTAAACAGCACAAAGCCCAGTGAGGGTGTACATGGTTGACATAAAAAATTTTAAAAAGGCAATTTGTTGTTTTCTGCTGAAGACTGAACATACAAAAGTAGAATAAAAAGGGCTTGAAGTTCCAAAAATCCAAATGCTGAATGCTTTCTCTAATATAAGGAGGCTGATTCATAGTGGGGTTGGGACGGAGAGCATAGGAGGATTAGAGGAACTTATGAAAGGCCAATGGGGAGGAAGGGCAAGGGAGGGAGCAAAAGGGTAAAAAAAAAAAAAAAAGATGGTGGAACGAGATGGACATCATTACCCTAAGTGCATGTATAAAGACACAATGGTGTGAATGTACTTTGAATACAACCACAGATATGTAAAATGTGTTCTATGTGTGTACTATGAATTGTAATGCATTCTGCTGTCATATATAACAACTTAGAATTTAAAAAAGGATTGAAGCTATACTAACACCTTTAAAACTTACAATGCTTCAGGTGTGCATCTTTTTAAAAAAGGTCTACTGAGATGCCAGCTCTACCTTAAAGGACTTTAAATTCATCTCAGTATCCAGATGTTACTGTCACTGCACAGTACAGATATTTTTCAAAGCCTTGCCAAGGTGCCAGCTGACCCTGACTGTGAGCATGAAAATAGAAACCAAATTGGTGACCTAGCTGGTCTTTGTACCTACTCAGAGTACTTGCCTCTAACATTAGTGTGAACCAGGATGCCCTAAGAAGTTTAGGTCTTCCGGGATGACACACTTTCAAATACAGAAGAAGGTGTAGGCCCTTGTTTTCATGAGCCTCCTTCTCTGTGTGGCCCTGCATGGCTAAGGGTCAAGGCAAGACTGTTCGGGGGCCTGGCTCTATCGTCCAGTGGCCTGCGCTCAAATATTAGCTCTACCATTTACCAGGTGGGTGAACTCAGGCAAGTTTTTTTTTTAAACAATTTGGAGTCTTGAAATTAGAAGAAGCTATCTGGGCTCCCTGTCTCCTGTAACTGCATCTGCAATCTTCTTCTGTTGGGGCAATTTCCACCTTGCCCTTCATTTGTCTATAAATCTGTTGACTATGTAATAAGGCAAATTCTTTTTTTATCCTTGACACCAACTAAGATATTGGAGGCAATTAATACATTTGTTGTTTAGATGAGTGAATGTGTGAATAACATCTGAATTATTGTATGTAATTCTGAAAATTAAATGTGATAGAGAACTCCCGCCCCAAAACATATGGGTTCTGATTCTTGGGAAAAGACTCAGGATTTAATGTAACAATGTGTATTTCCTTCATTCTTTTCTTTGTCTAGTATTCATCTTTAGTTCTTTAGTATTTGTTTGTTTGTTTATTTATTGTGGTACTGGAATCAAACCCAGGGTCTCTTGCATGCTAGGCAAGCACTTTACCACTGAGCTACATCCCCAGCCTTTCTTCTCTAGTCCTTTGAACTGAAATTTGTTAAAGGCCTAATGTCCCTTCCAGGTAGTGAACTAAGCTGGAGATGACAGTAGAAGTCATTTTCCTTACTTTGCAGTGGAGAGGAGAAAGTCTTTTTAAAATTACAAGCAGTAAAATAACTGCTCGATTAGAGTATGCAGGGAGCACAGAACAGGCACCAATATCTGCGAGGGGAAGTCAGGCAGAGTTCCACAGAGGAGAGGGCATCAGAGCCAGCTCTGGGATGGAGCAGGAGTTGCCTAGACTGTACTCCTAACAGCCTGGGAGAGAGCCTCACGTCTGCCTGGAACCAGCCAGACACGTAAGACAAGTTACCGTACCTCTCAGAGACTCAATTTCTTCTTCTGTTAATAACATATCTATGGGATTTCTGCCAGGATTCAGTAAGCTAAGAGGCCAAGTGCATATCAGCCATCTGGGCAATGATAAATGAGTGCTGTCACGATGGAACTGCATGGGAAAGAGCCTAGAAGGGAGAGCCTGGTTGTTATGGGAGCTACAATCAAGTTTTGGGGGCATCCCAGGGGAACCCCAATGAACACTGCCCCTCTTTTCCACCTGGGTTGAGGAAAATTTAGGAGAGTAATCATAGAGGTCAAAATATCACCTTCAAAATGCTAATGGCTAAACTGGAGAGTCAGCATGGAGCAAGGAAGCAGAGCTAGACGGCTCCCCGGCTGGGCGGCTCTGGCCCGGCAGCTTCCAAACAGGAAAGACTCAGCCCATGGAGCAATAGAGGAAAGCTCAGGATTACTCCCTGGACAGAAAGAGGAGGAGCAAAATCAAGCTTGCCCAGTTGCTGTTCCCGGGGTTACCAGTCAGGGACTGTTGGGGCAGAGTGAGTGCAGGGTGGAGCACAGGCAGTGTGCTGACGAACAGTTTCCCTGTGGCAGTGGGGACATGGCAAGGGAACAGGGCGGGTGCTTCAGCTATCACGGTGTTCCTAGGGCATGGGGGCTGTGGGGGGGGCTGGTATTCTGGGCATGGAAAGGATTAGAGCATGTGGATGAGGTTGATTGGCATCCGGGGGCCATATTGTGAGGAGCCATGCATGGAGGTGAGGCAGAGGACTGAGGGTAAGTGACTACTGAGGGAGAAGGAAGAGGGACCGACCAGGAATATCCCTGGGTTGATTGCCAAGGGGAGTGACAAATGTGGCTGGCACTGCATAGCATCAATATATGGTGCCACTGATCCCCATGCTTCTAGGATGAGAGAAGCCTGGTGACATGGCTTCGTCACGTCCTTGGGAAGGTGAGGATGCTGGCAAGGAAGTGAGATCTGAACACAGCAGGGAAGATGGGGTCTCGGCAGCCCCCCTCATGGGTCCAGGATCCATCCACACAGCGTAGTCAAGGCAGAGGAGAAGGTAAAATTTGAGTAAAGGTCAGAGGACACAGAATAGAAGTGCATTCACATATTTCTTTATTTCTGAGATGGTAGATTTGGGGGTAACAAGATCTAAGGGTTAAGTCTGTGAAGGGTGGCTCAAGAAGAATTAAGGTAATTTATAGTTGGGGAGATTAAGAATGAATGCTTAAGGGGTTATCTACAAGGATATGGAAGTTCTGAGGCTTAGGTCAAAGTTAACAGAGAAGGGACATTTTACTTCTTTGACATGTGGAAGTGGATCAATTGAAGTAGTCATGTATGAAGGAATCAAGAAAGAAACAAGACATGACAAGCTTCAAATTATCAACCACCACTACCAAAAAAAAGCTGCTTGAGAATATTTCACCTGCTTTATAGCAGGAAGGAGATCATACAGACATAAAGACTTTTACAGCTGTCGCAAAATAGAGGTCTGATGATGATTACAGAGACAGTAGTAAAGAAGTCATTTTTCCCTCTACTACAAAAGAGTGTGCTGGCCACATATCTGCATAGTCCACATTCACAATGTGCCATCTTCAATGAATGAATGAATTCTCATTTTCCTGACATACTCCCTGTCTCCACAAGAGCACACAAACCCAACAATTGACTCCTCCTAAGCCATAGATCCATAGGTACTCTAGAGGCGAGTCTGCAAACCAGGCAACACAGGCACTGTAAGTTGTGAGAGAAACGGAATCTGTTCTGTAGCTACACACCCGATGGCATCTATCACATCAGCTGATATTTATGATTACTACTATTATTTCCCATAATTGCCCTTCTGAGATGTGCTCATTTGCATCATGCTAAGCACTTGTAATTAGCCAATGAAAGATTTGGAGCTGAGCTGGTTCAAAACAAAATTGAGGCCTATGCGATGCCATGTATGCATAGCAATTTCATCTCCTACTGCTGAATATCTCCAGAAATTACATAACTGAGGCTTTTTCTAGAGATGGCTTCTTATTACAATCAGACGAAATGTGTTCATTTTCATTGTGGCATTCAGTCATCTTAGACAACTCTACAAATATTCTGGGGCCGGGGGGAGGAAGCAAAACAGAGGCTAAATAATTCCCCTGAATCACGAGGTATGGCCTTAGCAGTAGGTTCATTGCCAGGAGGAATCCTTGAGGGTGCCAGTGTTCATTGTGGGAATCTAGAAGTAAAGAGCTTTGAAATCAGACCTCCTCCTCCCCTTCCATTTCCCTGTCAAGATGCATAAAGGCGTTCAAACCAATCAAAAACCCAAGCGAGCTGGCTGGCTAAACAGGACCAGCCCAACCTTGAATTCAGGGAGCTTTCTAATGCGTCCCACCTGCCTCTCTGAAGAACACCGCTTCCAGGATACCAGAGGCAGCAAAGAGAAAAAAAGACCAGGGGGGGGTAGCAGAAGTGGAAACTCACGGACATTGGCACAACCCTAAAAACACCGTTGTTCTTAAGAAACTACCCCAAGATGGATCTGGCCCTCTTTCCTTCCCTCCTTCCTGAGAAAAGCCGCCTAGAGTCATATGAAGACATGAAATCTCCAAAGTCGAGGCTCTTGATAATCTGGTCCCATCTCACCTGTCCAAGTTCAGTGCCCCGTGGATCCTTTTGGCCCAGCAGCCTCTCACCTCCCTCTCCTCCCCACCACGCACACATAGCCTAGATCATTCCAGCACCCCCCAAACACCCCTACCCTGCCTGCAATCCTTTCTTGTCTCTGCCTTCTCTCCACGTCCTCCGAGATCCAACTCATATTTCTTTTGTCCCCAAATCTTCCCCTATGCCACAGGCAACAGCAACACCTTCCCTCCCACTTACTGTCAAACTAAGGGTAGTGAATGGTTTGATCTTAGGGGTCAATATCAACTGCTACTGCTCCTGGCAATGCAGCTGGAGAGTCCAGAGCTAACCGCTGGATCCAGGGCACCTTGGCCTTTCAGCAATGACAATGAGAGTGGCCCGGGAAGAGGGAATGAAGCAACGTGTGTCCACTGTTTGCTGGCCCTGGTCTAACCCATTCAGCCTGGTAGTGTTGATAATGGAATTTAACTTAACCTTGTCTTCTATTATTCAACTGGATGTAGTTCTGTGATCTTATGGCATTCTGATAAAATTTCCAGATTTTAAAGACTCTACTAAAATTATAGAGCATAAAAGATGTCATAGAGAGTTATAGTGATCCTTCAAGCTGGGTTTACTTCTTGGGCTTGGTTTGATAGGGCTTTAAAAAGATGATTTCAGCAGGCACAGTGGTATACGTCTGTAATCCCAGCACTTGGGAGGCTGAGGCAGGAGGATCAGGGTTCAAAGCCAGCCTCAGCAACAGGGAGGCACTAAGCAACTCAGTAAGACTCTGTCTCTAAATAAAATACAAAAGGTGGGGGGCAGGGGATGTGGCTCAGTGGTTGAGTGCCCCTGAGTTCAATCCCCGGTACCAAGAAAAAAAGATTTCAAGAATGCTCCCAGGAGTGATAATGTTGTTTCTCAAATATAAGTACACACATGTATATATGTCCTATACATATATACTCTATGTATAAAGCAGATTACTAATTTATTTGTAACTGCATTGCAACTGCAGACTTCCTTCCTAGAAAGGACACTCCCAGGCCTACTTCTACAAGGCACTTCTTTCCAAACAAGGGATAGGTCAGAGGCTAAAGGAGGGAGGGCCCAGGCCTTGTCCAGTGTGCATCCAACCAAAACCTTCCCTTCTTTCTTTCTGGTGATTAACAAGGACCTGGTTAAAAACTGTTCTGGCCATGCCTCTTGCTGCATAAGCCATCCAGAAGCAAATTCTCAGCTTATCCAGGCCTGGTTTCCCTAACTGTGGAACGCAGGTAGCACTGGGACCTGATTAAGGCAGTCAGCCGTACAAAGTGCTTGGAACAAAAATGAACTTGGCAAACACTTACTCAGTGTTAGCTTCTATGATTATTATTTTCACCTTTTCCCCAGCACTTTAGAAATATAATTTCTGTGTTAATCCAATATAATTACAAAGTCCATACTGATTTTTGTTTGGCCTTTGAAGATTGTACTAAATCCAGGAGTACCAGGAACAGTGCTCGGTCTTGGGTGGCTCATGTGTGAAACAGTCCAGTGTTTTCTCTTCCTTCAGACACTGTACCTGGGAGCTCCACTCCAAGTTTAATGCTAATTTTCCATTTTCATTCTTTTTCCCTTATTTTCTTTCCTCAGACCATACATGCAGACAGCTGGGTTTTGGTATACAGCAAATGAAACCCCACAGTATTAAGTCTTTTCCATGAAGTTTTATGCACTGTCACCTCCTGAAAATTCACTTCCCCTGCTCCTCACGGTCAATGCTGTGAACCTAGGCCTGACATCCAGCTCCCAAGTCAGATCCAAACAGCCGAGGTATAAGGGACACCACACTGGGCTGCGGGAGCCAGCCCCGGGCCTGGCCTTCTAGATGATTCAGTAGGTGGTAGGCTCCCCTGCCCCTCCCTCTGTCCCCAGGGACTCCAGGTCACTGGAAAGGCAAAGTCTTTATTTTGGTGGGCTGATACTTTCCCCTTTTTAAAAGACCTGCAAGCAAAACAGATTCTCTGCCTTAATCTTTTTCTTGTTTTGTTTTGTTTTGTTTTTTTCCTTCATATTAAAGTTACAGCCACACTTTAACCCTAGTTTCTAATGGATAAAGGCACAAAGCTCCCAGGTGAAGAAGGCATTTAGGCCTGTCTGAGGAGGTGGGGAGCCAGTTCCCCGCAGATGAAGAGCCCAGGGTGCACCGTGCACCCCGCGCCCTCCCCAGGTCCCTCCTCACACACCCCTCCCCCATTGCTTTATCAGCTATTGAGTGACTGGTTGCAGCCAAGGTGGAGGCTTAGGGATGGGATCAAGACTCCTTCTCCTAACTCCTTCCAGTTTTCTTTCTTCTTCCACTCCTCCCCCAGGAAAAACTCCAACCAACCCCCCAAACCTCTAGGGATTATGAAGGAGCCCTAATTAGGAAGGGCTGTTGTAGCTAGCTGGAAGCCATAAGTTCCACCTGATATGTATGTGACGCACCTGTAGGCACCCGCAAACCTGAAGGTATATAACCGGGTGAAAGTGGTCCGAGTTAGGAGAATGGAGAATTCAGTCAGCCGGGCAGTCACTCGGTCGGTCAGAAGAATCAGAGCGGCCAGAACGTAGGCAGAGCGGTTACAGAAGAAAAACCAGATAGAAGAAGTAATGACTGGCCAGAGTTAGGCCGAGAAAAGCTTAACTCTGCCTCCGAGAGTTTTTCCCGGGTTTCGGTACCAGGCAGCTTACAGGATTACACTATTAAAACACGTGGATGCAAAGATCAGGAGGAGAGGCGAAGGGAGAAGAGAGAGGCAAAATAGGGGCATGGTGTATATTTCAACATTTATTTTCTTCAAGGGAAACAAAAAAAAATCTCTCGGGCAAGCAGACCATCCTCCAGGGAGGGTGAGTCCCCAATTCCCCCCAGGCAGCACGTTCCAGGGAGTGAATAAATTGTGCAGGGATGCTAGATGCAGGTCATAGAAATAGACAATGATTCAGTAGGATGATAGGAATTGTTTACCGTCCTCTTCGCAAGATGCCAGAGGGCTTAACAGTCAGGATTCCTCATGGCTGCCACTCAGGTACCAGCAGAGTCGCAGCCTTGCCTCCCTTTCCTGCTGGAAAGGCTGAAGCAGCAGTGACTTGCCCACAGTCACACATAGCTTGGGACCGAAATAACTCTGACTCCTCCTTCCTGGCTCTAGCAGCAGACAACATCGCCTTATTACTGCGCTATCATCCAAATCTGAATCATTTAAAAAGCTCCTAATTGCAGGCTCACAGTGAACTGTAACCGCCGTGTGACTCTAACTGCCCAGCAAGCCCAACACGGAATTGAAGTGCTGGGGGTGGGGCACGGGCATAGAGAAAAAGTGTTTGGGAATGACTTTAGAACTGCTGACAATTATCAGATTCAGATTTTTAAGCAATGAATTTGAAATGTCACCTCCAATCTGTCTTGGTATTGGAACAGAGAATCATTTGGGATTTAAACAGATGCCATTCAAAAAGGCTTTAGGGACTCAATCTCAGATATTTCTAAGGAGTCAATAGCCTTACTCTTTCTTTTTTAAATTACTGTCTTATTTCAGTATTTAACCCGTTTTGTCCCAGCATCCCAGATGTGCAACACCCATAAAAACTTAAATTGAACCACGGATATACCACTTATCATAACTTTGAAATAACTATTATGTTTGCAGAATTGAAAACTTGGGACTTAATGGGTTAAACTTCCCTTTTAAAGTTCTATGTTGGCTGCTGTGGGGAGCGAAGAAGGCTTGGGGGAAAAAAATCAGGCGTCTCAGTTCAGATCTGTACACAGGGCTGGACACGTGCTGTGCTCAGGAAAGAAAGTAAATTCCATCTGGCAAATTGTTCTAACTGATTCATTTGTCCTCCAAGAGACGCCACCTACCTGCTTGCAGGTATTCAGGTAAATGACAGGTGGGCGGGACCTACTGAATGTTTCAAAGCTAAGGTCTCAGCAATGCTTTATCTGTCCTGGCTCCTGTGATGTCACACATTTCCTGCTCTGGACCAACCAATGCGCTCCTCCTTCCTCCAGGCACCTGTACACTGAAGTTGAGGCTGGTCAGAGCTCAGGCAGCCCAAGAAGGTGCGCAGTTCAGCCACAAGGGGTGAGAACTGCCTGGCGACTGCTATTTTGAGAGCCCCAACCATTTGAAAAGGTGAGCTGAAACTCCATTTTTTCTCTTTGGTGTTTAGATCACTGGCATGTAAAGGAACTAAATGGGGAATTTAAATAAAAAATATAAGCTGAATGCCTTAGCTCTGGGTGAAGTTCTTTTGAGAGAAGAGACAATATCCTTGACACTGTGGTTGCAGAGTATAGTTCTTTCAGGTCTGATATTGGATCCTTTTTGTTTCCTCTAATCATTAATCTAGCCTCTGCTTGTCTGCGAAGTTGATCTGATTTTTTTAAAGCCCTAGAAAGGAGTGGAGTAGAGACTTTTTTTTTCAAACTTAGCACAAAGGTGCAGACCTGTTCATCCCGTTTAATGGGGGTTGGAAGGCCCCAGGGCTGAAAAAGTTCAGTTGCCTTCTTTTTTGCTTGGCTTTGCCTAGCTTTCTGTGTTCATCTCAGAGACAATTGAGATCTAAACCTGTGCAACATGTTCCTCAGACAACTGAATTCTGTTGGCCTACCCCAAAGCACCCCCCCCTCCCATTTTCCTCTCTTTCTTCTCAGAAAAGATTTACTGGATTCTTTGCTCTTTGTTGAACGATTGCTCTGTACAAAAACCTGTGCTGTCTGGATTAGAATCGATTATCTTCAGACTCAGATTGGCTGCCTGTTGACCTTTGGTTAAAGTAAAGATTATCCCTTCAAGGCCACAACAATGTAACTTCGGTTCTGATTTTTAATTTTGGAGAACACATTTGCTTTTTCTCTTTTTCTTTTAATAGGAAACACATAGAGGAGGTTTGTTCTGCCAGGGCCTGACTTGTTCAAAGTAATTGTATCTCTAGGATCCATTTTTGTTTTCTTCATCCTGATCACGTGGCCTGTACGGCTTCTGTTCTGGAAAGCCCTTGACGACCCTACACTGTTGTTAGTGAAAGCCAAGAAACCACCTCCAAACCCAGCTCCCTGCTGGGATGAGCTGGGACACCTGGGGAATGACATAAACGTGTGAAGCTCCCCATTCCAGATTCCTTTTTCTGAGATTTACGTTAACAAATAGGCTTGCAAGGGGGGAAATCTGCTAGGAATTACACTACCTACTATTTATCCGCCCAGAAATTTGAATTACATGTAAATTTTCCAAGAGTATGAATTGGAACAAGTTAAGAAAGGTTTCACCTTAGGCAGGCAGTTGCTTCTTACCACTAAGAATCTGCCCCACTCCTGTTACCAATTTCTCTTCTACTGTTGGGAAGCTCACGTTGTTTTTTGTTTTGTTTTGTTTTTTAATATGTTTAGTTGCAGATGGACACAATAACTTTATTTATTTATTTTTATATGGTGCTGAGGATCGAACCCAGTGCCTCACACGTGCTAGGCAAGCACTCTACCATTAAGCCACAACCCCAGCCTCTCACATTGTTTTCTTCACCGACCTCTGTGCCCTGAACTTGTGTGTTGGGTGGAGACTGCTGCTTGTACCTTAATAATGTTCTCACTTGATTCAGAGCTTTGTCAGCAGAAAGAAAAAGATCTGAGCCTTGTATCTTCTGAATAAAAATGTGTCTTGAAAGTTCTGAATCTCTCCACAACCTTGTATTCCCTCTGGTTTACTATGGTTGATTAGTTCTTTTCACAATAATTAACTTATGATTAAACACATCATCTCATCACTTTATGTCAGCAACTCTGGCTACTAAACATCAAAGCCATGGACCTTATACCCCCTGATAGGAGAAAGGGAAAAAATGACAGACTGAAATTCAGAGTCAGAACATCTACAATGTAGCTGGTTTGTTGAAAAACTCATACATGAGTTCTGTCCAAACTTCCTATATTAACCCCACCCCTTAGATCAAGGGACATAAAGTCTGATGGAAAAATCTCTTCCACTGACATCTTTGAGCAAATTACTTCTCTGACCTTCAGTTTCTTCCTCAGTAAGACAAGAGAGAATGATCCCTTGGATATACTGTAGTCAGGGGAAGTAAAGGAGGTAACTAAAATATGAGGAGGTTAACTCTAAGCCAGTGCCTGGGGCTGGGGCTGAGCCAGTGCCAAATAAAGGCGGGTCCATCTTTCCTGAAGGAACACTCCTGGGTGTGTGGAGATGGTTGAGCCCACTGCGCTAAAAGATCTCCTATGGTTGCAATTGTTAGGAACCCTGATGGCTCTCGTTATTGAAATTAATTGGAAGTAATTAACTCCAATGTGAGTAGTTTGGAGAAATAAACCAGGGGGAGGAGAGTGCCTACAGGACGTCCTGGAAGGAGCCAGGCGCAGTGTCTCCCGGGTCTCCTAGGCAAAGCTTTGGGGAAGTTAGATATTCTTTCCTTTCCCCACCTCACAGCTCTCAGAACAACAGACACACAAAATATGGGCTCCCCACAGGCCTTCGGGGGAAATGTGCCGCTGTCATTTGCTGTAATCTGACTTGGCAGGGAGCCCTGTTAGCTTTCAGTTGTGCTATCTCCAGCTTAGACTGGGCACTTGGTTGCCTCCAATCTTGCAGATAAACACCCTTTTTTACCCAGCCTGCAAGAGCAGATGGCATCCAGAGGGGACATACAGCAGGATTGGAGCCTGCACTGTATTGTGTAACGGAAGTTCCAGGGTCCGTTGGATATTGGTGCCCCCTTAGTGGAATATCCCGTGACCTTCAGGAACTTTAAGTCGTTGCATAGGAACAGGGGTGTTCTCAGGCCCGTGTGAGTTTCTCCTGGTCTCACCCCATCCAGAAGGAATAACACACGTTTCCATCTTTCAAGAGCCAGGGCGTAGTGGACCAAGGACAGTGGCTTCTAACCTTGAACCTACTGCTGTCTTGCTTAGGCGACCCCGAGGAAGAACCCTGACTTCCCTGCCCATCAGTTTCCTTGTCTACATCTTTCCCCCCCAAAAAAAGGATGCTAAGATGGGGTGCTTCACAGCCCTGTTGGTCCTTACAACAGATGCCAGATGGGCTTCCCACCTACGCAAGTGGGTCAGACTGACTGGAGCTGGGGGCAGTGCCTGGCTAGGAAACAGTAATCGTATTCATCTAAATTCTAGGTGGAGCAATGTTCCTGCTCTAGAATAATGATCAGGTCTGTGGCATCAGATCACCTGTGTTCAAAACTCAATCCGACCTTGTGCTGCCTGTGTGCCTAGGGCAGGTTAGGGGCTGCGATCCAACCCAGGGCCTCGTGCATGTTACACAATTGCTCTACCACAGAGCTGCACCCCCAGCTGGAACAGGTTCAGTAACCTGCTTTATCTCAGCAGTAAAATAGGATTATTGCAAAGATGAAATGAGTTGCAATATGTAAATGGTACCTGACAGAATGTTAACTCTTACTTGTATTATTTTCTTGAAAGAATGGCATAGTGGTGGAATCAGATTTGGGTTTAAGACCCAGTTCGCCATGTAATTACTAGCCTCTGTGTGGTACTCAAAATCTCTGCCTCAGTTTGGTCACCTGGTAAATGAAATGTTTAGCAAATTCAAGGCTGTTGTGACAAACAACTGAAACAGTTACGAGTGCGGTGCTTGGCAAATAAATGCTCAGTCAGTGTTACCTATTGTTATGTTATTACAGAAAAAAATGTCACACTGGCTACAATAACAATCTTCATAATCATGCTGCAGTCTGGATGTAATGATAGAAATGGTAATAAGTTGAGGGCCAAAGACTGAAGAAATGGATTTCTCTCAAAGGCTTAGAAGGAAAACCTGTTAATAGAGATAATCTTGTTTACCTGGGCTCTCTAGGGTAGAGTAGCTGCCAGCTACGGTGCTGGGCTTTTGCAGACCAGTGGGCATTAGGATCTGTGATGTGAGACATGGTGATCATCAGCGGCCGTGATTCCCAGTTTCACTTCCCGGAGTCTCTTCAACCTGACCTTGGCCGTGATCTCCTTTTGATATTTGAATTCCTCACTTAAGGTGGGAAAAATAAGGTCTGCTAGGACTTTGGCCACTCAAAAGGCCATCTGTGGGACGCTGCCAAGAGAGGCCAAGTCAGGGAGGCTCTCAAGTGTGGTTCCTCACTGCCTCAGTGTCCCTGGGCTTCCTGGTACTGTGGAACTATTCTTGCTATTTATGTGCTGGTATTACATAGACTCACTTTTATGTGGGTGGCGCATTTATTGTCCTCTGACAGTACCTCCAAACTATCAATGGCCTTTCAAAACTATTTGGAGGGTAGACTGTGTGCCACTCTTTGTGGGTTAATGAGATTTAGCCATCTACTGTCCCCAAAGAATGAACTTTGCCTTCAAAGCCGTGAAAGTTCCTAAGTACAGAAAACTGCACTGAGCTCAAATCAGGAAGGTGCTTGCGTCTCTGGTAAACTTCTGACATCAATTATTTCCTCCTATCTCATTCTGTGTGGCACGAGGACACCACAGTGACCTATTGGTTAGTTAATCAGAGCCACCTTTAGATCAGTATGAGGAAGACCTTTCTATGAATTAGAGTTGTCCAAAGTGTAGCAGGTTGCCTTTTGGGGTACTGAGTTCCTTGTCACTGAAGGTGACAATTTCATAGTATATGCAGTGTTTGGTATGTGTTTGCCAGATGGAGGGATGGACAGAAGGACAGAAGGATGGATGGATGACAAAGAATATTTGTGTTTCTTCAGGACATACACACTCACCCATTAAATGAGGGATCTGTTAGGAATCTCATAAAATTATTTCAAAGATTAAATGAGAAGATACATGTCAAGTACCTAGCACAGTACCTTGCATGCAATAAACTGCTCATTGAAAGGAACAATTATTATTTTAATTTATATTATATTCTAAAAAGGAAAGGAGAAAAGGAATTCCTTCTCCAGACAGAGGGTAGATGAGATGATCTCTGAACTTGAGATGTGCAGTTTCTGTGACAGACCCTTCATTCCTGTCCCTGTGCTTTGTCCTGTACCTTTCTGAAAGAAGTTCTTCTTCCTGTCCCTTGAGCCATGTTCCTTGACATGGTGGGTTGACTAGTATACTTCCTATGGTAGCAACAGGGTCTGTCCCAAATAACAGTAGCTTATTCCTCCTCCTCCTCCTACTCCTCCTCCTCCTTCTTCTTCTTTTTTGGCAGTGCTGGGGATGGAACCTCAGGCACGCCAGGTAAGCACTCTACCACTGAGCTATATCCCAGACCCACCTTTTTGTTTGTTTATTGACATCAAGAATATGACGTGGAACATGTGGACTTAAATTCCACCATTATTTTCAAATGACTCTTATTTGCTTCTTGTATTGGATACATTTGTGACAGGGACACAAAAGACTTCACCCACAGCAGAGTGAAAACTCTCCAGGAATTTTCTTTAATAGCCTCTTGGCACAGAGCTAGGCAACTGCACATGCATGATGGGGAGGTCTAAATATGCCACTGCTATCTGTCAAGATGATTTGCATAGCTTGCTTATGACTGCTTTTGTCAGTCACGTGGCTTTTTTGGAATAGAACACTGCACGTTAAGGTTCCTGCATGCTCATGTTAATGTGTGAGTCACCTGGCGTTTTCAAACTCCTCAGTAAGTATCATTGTCATGCTTGTATTACGTCTTCCATAGCATGAGCACACTCAGCCATTCCATCTGTGGCCCTTTTCCCCTTGAGGCCCTTGCAAATTGGTCTCATAGTCATTACCGAAGATGTCTGTATTCTAATTTATTATGGATTAAAAGGAAATTATAACCTTTTTAGACTAGAGAAGATCTGCCATCTCTAAGTTACATAGCTAAGTGGCTGCCATCTCAAAACATTTTCCCTATCCCTAAGGCCTACTGAGAAATGTTGGAGAAGGTCATTGGGAAGGTTCACCCACCCCTGTGGGAATGCCCTAGAAATATATGCCCCTCTTCTACTGGCTTCCTAGGTGTGCCATGACAAATTACCTTAAGCTTGGTGGCTGAGAACAATTTGGGCTTACTCTTTCAGTTCTGGAGGACAGATGTTTGAATCAAGATGTCAGCAGTACTGGGCTCCCTCCTCTGAAGACTGTGGGGGAGAATCTTCCCCTGCCTCTTCCAGCTTTTAGTGGCTCCAGACATTCCTTGGTTTGCAGCTATATAATTCTAATCTCTGCCTGTCCTCACACCCCCTTCTCCTCTGTTTGTCTCCTCTTCTGTCTCTTATCTGGACATTTATTGTTGGATTTAGGGACCATTGAGATAATCAAAGATGATTTCCTCTCAAGATCTTAGAGTTGATGACATCTTCAAAGGCCCATTTTTCCCAACAAGCCATATTCCTAATTTGGGATTAAGATGTGGACATAAACCGGGCGCGGTGGCGCACGCCTGTAATCCCAGCACCTGGGAGGCTGAGGCAGGAGGATCGCGAGTTCAAAGCCAGCCTCAGCAATGACAAGGCACTTAGCAACTCAGTGAGACCCTGTGTCTAATAAATTACCAAAAAGGTCTGGGGATGTGGCCCAGTGGTTCAGTGCTCCTGAGTTCAATCCCCAGTACCAAAAAAAAAAAAAAAAAAAAAAAAAAAAAGATGTGGACATATACTTAGGGGAGCCATTATTTTACCCACTCTACTCTACAACTGATATCCGTATACACAGGACCCTCCAACTATTTATGGAGAGATTTGTTTTTATCCTCTTGCAAAGTACAGGCAAGGAGAGTTATTGTGGGCAGCCTTCACCATGGCCATCATTTATTTCTACGTAGGGTTTTGTAGTGTTAGACCTGATGAGTTCTTCTAGTCAACTCTATTAACTCTAATGATCTACTGAGAAAAAAATCAACAATGGCTGTGTTGCATTAGTAGGCGAGTAGAATCTTGGTTAAGGAAATGATCACTTCCCTTAATTCTGAGTCCACCAAACCACAATAATCATTGTTCATTTCCAGGAGCCATGTTTTCAAAGGGAACCCTAACAAACTAGAACCCTTTTCTACTACTTGATTACCCAAAATCAGCTAGAAGGACCAGAGACAGTAGGAAAAGACAAAGGAGAAACCACCAAATGCTGTGTTTAATGGGAGGGGGTGGCTGTCACATTTGAGGGAGTCCACTTGGTAGATGTTATACTGAAAGGCAGAACACAGGCCAAAGGTCAGAGTAACAAGAGGGAAGCATCCAGCTATTGGAAAACTGATGAGGTGTCCGTCACCAACAGTGTGTGTCAGCAGAAGCTGGTAGGTTGTCCTTTAGATGTTTTGGAAGAGCATTTTCCCATTTGGTAAGAATCTAACATCCTTACCTAACTCAAAATCCTATGACTGCTGAATAAATAATTTTAAAAGCTCAACTTCTCACATGTGGACACCAGACACCAGGGGGTACACTCCTCTTCCTTGGGTGGTGCATTTGCTCAGGTCCCTGAACTCACCCAGATTTCTTCCCATCTGTCCAAATTCCATTTACCTTTCATGACCTTTCCTGGGAATTCTCTATTCTATGAACCTTCCTTGGCCGCTCTGGGCCACCCTGCACCCCTCTCTTGTTCCTTCTCCAAGGCTTATCATATCCAACTATCCTGTTGCCATTTGTGGTGTTCTACCACTTTTCCGGCTTTGTAAACTCTATTTTCGAACTTAGATTGAAACACAGTAAAGCTGAAATTGAACTCCCTTTGGAAACTCCCACTGAGTTTAAGACAAATGCCAGGCATGGACTAGGCGATCAGTGAACACCTGTATAATGGAAATAGCAGCAAGACATTGAGAATTCAAATATCTTTCTTCATCTCATTTTTCTCTCCATAAAACTTAGTTATCTGTTTTTTAAAAACCCACAAGTATTTCCTGAGTGGAAGAGGGCCAGCGTGCTTCTTTTCAACGCTTCTCCTCTGACATCAGCCCTTCCCAGCATCCTGTGCTGACTGCAGGGACAGAGTGCTTGGTCAATGTAAAGCACTCTGCCTTCATTTTTACTGTTTGCTCTTTCGCCAGGTTTTAGACTAGGAAATAGAAGGACATCTTGTCCGGTAGAGCTCTCACAGACAAATCCAAGAATGAAGGGTGCGCCATGACACCCCAGGGGAGGGGTGGTAAAATCCAACAGGAGAGGCGAAGCTCTTCTCTAACCTACTTCTGACAGGCGTTTTCTGGCTTCTAAAACTTGTATCTGATTGGTTAGTCACTTGGGAGTCTTTTCACTTAACCACTTCCCATGTTTTTCCCACTTTATGAATATCTCTGCGTTCTTGGTTATTGACTCCAGGTGTGTTACATTGTCTCCTTTTAGTTCAATCTCCTGTAATTTCCTGATATAATTCTGATCGCTGTAAAGATGCCCCCCCCTTTTTTTTTGCTGTCCTTTCTAGCGTTGGAAACACTATGCAGGTGAATGTCATTAACACATTTCGTTAATGAGTCACTTACTCTCTCTTTGAGGCCATGGATGTAGACGTTAAGCAGACACAGAGCTCCCCACAATCTTTGTCGCAGCCTGTAAGCCCCTGCGCCCCGTCTTCCTCTGCAGTGCACATGTCTCCCCCCCCCCCCCCCCCCACCGCACACACAGGCCCACCACCCCCCGCTGCAACCCTGGCTCTTGGTTCAAAGGCAGTTCATATCCCAGGTGTAACCCTTTTATTTCTTTCCTTTTTTCCTGTGGGTACTGGAGATTGAACCCAGGGGTGCTCTACTGCTGAGCCACATCCCCAGCCCTTTTTATTTCGAGACGAGGTATTTAATCAGCTTTGCATTGCTGTGACCAAAATATGACTTAAAGGCAAAAAAAGTTTATTATGGCTCCTGGTTTTCTAGGTTCAGTCTATGGTAGGCCGATCCATCACTCTAGGCCCAAGGATGAGGCAGAACATAATGGCGGCAACGTGTAGCGGAGGAGTGCTGCTCCATCCACAGCAGGCAGGAAACAGAGAGAGGGAAAGGCAGAGGGGGTCTCCAGGAACACGGCCCCTTCCAGGGAAAGCTCCTGTGACCCGCCAACTTCTGTCCTGCCCCATCTGCCTACAGTTACCACCCAGTCAGTCCCTTCAAACTAGGATGGACTGATTAGATTACAGCTGTCAGGGGAGCTTTTGGGGACACCTCATACCCAAACCATGACACAGGGTCTCACTACGTTGCCCCGGGTGGTCTCAAACTCCTGTCTCTGCCTCCTAAATGGCTGGAACTAGGGGTTACAGCACCACACCCAGCTTTAAACTCAAGATTTTTTTTTTTTTTTTTGGCACCAGGAATTGAACTCAGGGGCACTCGACCACTGAGCCACATCTCCAACCCTCCTATTTTGTATTTTATTTAGAAACAGGGTCTCACTGATTTGCTTAGTGACTCGCTTTTGTTAAGGCTGCCTTTGAACTCGCAATCCTCCTGCCTTGGCCTCCCAAGCTGCTGGGATTAGAGGTGCTAACCTCGGATTCTTGAAGGTAAAAGTTACCTGTGAAAGCATCTGGGATAGTGTTAGCCTGTGTGTGTTTGAAACACATTGTAAAGCCTTCGGTTGGTTGAAGGGATTAAAAGATTTTGAACAACTGGAAGTCAAAAAATGACAAAGCAAACACGACTATTGGACAGTCAGTCACATTGTGCGTCCAGGGTTGTGCTCTGTGCAGTGTCCTGGAGGAGAGAACTGTTGATTTCATAACCGGGCTCTCAGATATGCATGAAACACAGCTCTGACAGCACCCAGTCATTCCTTGATCTTTATGGGCAGCTGGCTTTAGATTGCACCTTCTTTTTTTTTTTTTTTTTTTTTTTTTTTGGTACCGGGGATTGAACTCAGGGCACTTGACCACTGGGCCACATCCCCAGCCCTTTTTTGTATTTTTATTAGAAGCAGGGTCTCACTGAGTTACTAAGTGCCTCGCCATTGCTGAGGCTGGCTTTGAACTCGCGATCCTCCTGCCTCAGCCTCCCAAAGTGCTGGGATTACAGGCGTGCGCCACCGCACCCGGCTTAGATTGCACCTTCTTTCACAAGGTCCCGAAGCAGGTTGCTCCCTCTGCCTCATGCCCCCTTCAGCAAACTGCTCACCTGGCATCCCTATCAAGCACCACCATAGGTAGAACCACAATCAGGTTAGACTATGGTTAAAGATTAGTGGCCCATCTGCGAAGCACTGGCAATTCTGTGGTTTTTGTCATTGCACCTGGCTGGCATCCAGGTCAAGTGAAAGGAAAATATGGAGACCCATAAAGGTGACTGATATCCCAGCTGGATCCAAGCTACAGTTTCGACACACCATGCTCTCTACCTGGGATTCTAGAACTAATAGCGACAATGTCATGGTTAAGGTGAGGCAAACCAGGTACCCACCTTGGGGTACAAAATTGAAGTTGCTAAAAAAATTCAATCATGCTTTTAATGAAGTCTTTTTAAAAATCAAAATTAAGCCAGGCGTGGTGGTGCACGCCTGTAATCCCAGCACTTGGGAGGCTGAGGCAGGAGGATCACAAGTTTAAAGCCAGCCTCAGCAATGGCGAGGCACTTAGCAACTCAGTGAGACCCTGTCTCTAATAAAAATACAAAAAGGGCTGGGGATGTGGCCCAGTGGTCGAGTGCCTCTGAGTTCAATCCTTGGTACAAAAAAAAAAAAAAAAAAAAAAAAATCAAAATTAATGCAAAAAAATTGGTGATGAGCAACAGATCAAAACTTTGAGAAGATCAAACTGGGTGTGGTGGCGCACACCTATAGTCCTAGACTCAGAACACCGAGGCAGGAAGATGGCAAGTTCAAAGCCAGCCTCAGCAACTTAGCAAGGCCCTGAGCAATGTAATGAGACTCTTATCTCAAAATAAAAATAAAAAATAAAATTAAAAGGGCTGGGATGTGACTCAGTGGTTAAGTACCCCTGGGTTCAATTCACAGTACCAAAAATAAGAAATAAAATTTTTAAAATAAGGAAAAGATTCATAAGGTAAGGTTATTTAAAATGGAAATATTTAAGATCATTGCTTAGTGAAGAGAAATTGTTCAACATGGCATTTCCTCATAAGTGAGATAAGCAAAGAGGTAGGTTTTGAAAATATTGATGAGCCTGCTTCTTTTTTTTTTTTTTTTTTTTGGTACCAGGGATTGAACTCAGGGGCATTCGACCACTGGGCCACATCCCCAGCCCTTTTTATGGATTTTATTAGAGACAGGGTCTCATTGACTTGCTAAGTGCCTCGCCATTGCTGAGGCTAGCTTTGAACTCGCGATCCTCCTGCCTCAGCCTCCCAAAGTGCTGGGGTTACAGGCATGCGCCACCATGCCTGGCTCCCAGTCTGCTTCTTTTGCAGACTAGGAAAGTAAAACTATCTTAAAAATTCTGTTTTTTAGTATAAGTAAATGTCTAAGCTTTAAATGACATCTTTTAATATACCTACTTTTCCTATTTCCCTCATTTTTTTCAACTACTTTAATGGTCTGGAAAAAAATTAACCATTAGAAGGACACAAAAACATGTATATTGAGACACGGTTTTTTCCTTTCGCCTCAGACTGCAGTTTGGCTTAGCACAACACTATGGGGAAAATGCATCTGTTATTTGGAATCTATTCAGTGCATCTTTCTGAACATGCTTGTCATGGCAAAGAGGATTGCCATAGGCAAGGCTTTCCAGCAGAAAAGGGGAAGGGGACACTGTTATGGACCAGGGTGACTAGCCTACCTCCTCAGACACTTTCCTTTTCCAGTATTTGAGTATCTATTTTTCTTTTTCTCGTTCTGGAAGAGGTGGTCAGAGCTGCAGGCTTCCAGTTCTTCCCATTGCTCTCCATTCAATGTTGCCCTTGACCTATCACTTTTTAAACTTTTTCTTTTTGTTATTAAATTTCAGTGAATATTAATCAGTATTTGTGCTCTGGGTGGGACAACTTATCTGTGACTGACTGTTTGTTGACTTGATCTCCAGTTCTTTTCTTGTGCTGTTTATCATGTCAGCACATTTTAGAATGAGATTTATCAGAATTAAGGAATGCTTACAAACACATAGGAGTGCTCCAGATTCCCCAAATACCATTTGTTCTAGGGAATGAGGATGCACTGTGGATTCCAATACTAAACTGTTTAGCCATTGAATACTTTCTTGTGTTTATATAAATCCACCTAAAGCCACAAATATCTTTGCATTTTCTAAACTGTGTTCATATCTCTTGTTTTTTGCTTTTAAAAGTCTAAACACTTCTGCCTTATTACCCTTAAGATGTGTGTGTATGTATATATCCAGATGTGTATGGATGGATGGATGCACGCACACATGGGGTGGATAAATAGAGAGATTGTTGACCTCGATATCTGCAGGAGGATTGGTTCCAGGACCCTGTGAATACCCAAATCTGCAGATGCTCAAATTTCTTAGATAAAATGTCACAATATTTGCATATAATCTTTTTACATCTTCCTGTACATGCTGAATCATCTCTAGATTATTTATAATATCTAATACAATCAAATCCTATGTAAATAGTTATCATGCTCTTTTTTTAGGGAATAAAGATAAGGCAAAAAGTCTGTACATGTTTAGAATCAATGCAAAAATTCTGTAGTATTTTCTGTCCATGGTTGATTGAATCTATGAATTTATATCCCTCACACACAGAGGGTTGACTAACACACACACACATGCGTGGGCATGTACACACATGCATATTTTTTTCTTTTTGTCTCCCTTGTAGCCAGGAATCATTTCCTCTGGGCCTCAGGGCATTGTCCTGCTCGGCCCACTCAGGAGTGGCCAGGTGTGCCATTGGTACCAAAAAGGCGGGTGGAGCCTGGGCCGGCTGCCATCAGACCCAGGAAACAGAGGTGCGTCCTGCGGTTGTGGAGCTCACCTTACCCATGCCTTATGGGAGGGACACTGAGAAGTCAGGGAGCGAGTGCAGGGTGGCTTGTAGAATCTAGAAACCCGAAGAAACACTGGATGAACCTGAGGCTGCTCAGCCTGGGAGAGGGTGGGAGGTGGGTATTGGAGTACTTCGGGACTTAGGAATGAGGTGGGTTCTTAAGAGCAGCATGAATAACACTGGTACTCGTGCAGGGGGGTGGGGAGTTATAGGGAGGCCAAATTTTGCCCGATATATGAACTTTTTCCCCCAGAAGGGCTGTCCAAAGGCAGAAGAGTCTATTATAGACCTGCTTCAGGACAATCCAGAGAACTTCCTTTCAACTCAGAGTCTGTGGCTACAATGTTTCATTTTTAATAAGGTTAAAGCACCAATGCAGGAATGGCTGCCATGGTGAATGGATTCTTTTTAATAATATGGAATCCTCTCTACTGGCTGGAAATGGGCACCCAGGCAACAATTTCAGAGAAGCTTTAGGGTCAAATCTGGTTCTTTCAATAGGAGGAAAATACGAAATTATCAGTGACAACTGTATCAGATCACCATTTTCTGTAGTCAAGGATGTACTGAAAGGAGAATTAGCAGGACAGTCGCACACCAGGGACCCCATCGTTCTGATGGCCCTTATACAGAAATCTTTCTCCTATCAAGCAGGCTGTATTCCAAAGGCTGTTCTTAAATCTGTTTAGTGCAAGTGATAGTTCCACACACTCTCCGGGGACCTCTAGGTTGCAGACAGCCCAACTCACTTTTGCTCTGGTGTGTATCTGTATTGTCAATGCTATGGTTTGCGCATCCCTCAAACATATGTTGACGTTTTTTAATTTTTAAAATTTTTTTTTTCCTTTTATTCTAAGTTGTTATATATGAAAGCAGAATGCATTATAATTCATATTACACTTATAGAGCACATTTTTGCATATCTCTGGTTGTAAACAAAGTGTATTCACACCGTTCGTGTCTTCATACATGCATCTCATTGTAATATCTTTTTTTTTTAACCCTTTTGCCCCCTCCCTTCCCTTCCCTCCCCATTGGCCTTTCTAGTATTCCTTTAATCCTCCTATGCTCCCCATCCCAAACCCACTGTGAATCAGCCTCCTTATATCAGAGAAGACATTTGGCATTTGGATTTTTGGGATTGGCTAACTTCACTTAGCATTATATTCTCCAACTTCATCCATTTACCTGTGAATGCCATTATTTTATTCTCTTTTATTGCTGAGTACTATTCCATTGTGTAACGGAGCATGGTGGCACACACCTGTAATCCCAGCACTTGGGAGGCTGAGGCAGGAGGATCATGAATTCAAAGCCAGCCTTAGCAATGGTGAAGTACTTGGCAACTCAGTGAGACCCTGTGTCTAATAAAATACAAAAAAGAAAAGGGCTGGGGATGTGACCCAGTGGTCGAGTACCCCTGAGTTCAATACCCGGTACCAAAAAAATAAAAAAATATTCCATTGTGTATATATACCACATTTTCTTTATCCATTCATCTACTGAAGGGCATCTAGGTTGGTTCCACAGTTTAGCTATTGTGAATTGTGCTGCTATAAACGTTGATGTGGCTGTGTTTAAGTGCTGTTTTTAAGTCCTTTGGGTATAGACCAAGGAGTGGGATAGCTGGGTCATAAGGTGGTTGCATTCCCAGTTTTCCAAGGAATCTCCATACTGCTTTCCATATTGGCTGCACCATTTTGCAGTCCCACCATCAATGTATGAGTGTGCCTTCCCCCCCCCCCCCGCATCCTCTCCAACCTTTATTGTCTGTGTTCTTAATAGCTGCCATTCTGACTAGAGTGAGATAAAATCTTAGAGTAGTTTTGATTTGCATTTCTCTAATTGCCAGCATATATTGACATTTAAGTGCTGATGTGATCATAGTAAGAGATGAGAAGGTCACGAATGGCCAAGGCCGGTCTCTCAGGAGGGGGTCGGTGATAACCAGATGAAGTTCAGTCCCCATTCGCGTCCTTTCTTGCCTGTCTGCATGTTATGGTGCAGCATGAGGACCTGGCCAGGTGCAGGTGCCTTGCTCTGGCACCGCCCAGTCTGTGGTATTCTGTTGTAGCAGCAGAAAAAGACTAAGACAGCCAGGAAGTGCTGAGTGTGAAAACCAGGCTTCTGTCCAGGTGTCAGGCCTGACCCCGAAATGATGGGAAAGGAAGCACCTGTATTCTTTTTTTTTTTTTTTTAATATTTATTTATTTACTTTAGTTGTACACAATGCAGTGCATTTATGTTTACGTGGTGCTGAGGATCGAACCCGGGCCGCGCACGTGCAAGGCGAGTGCTCTGCCGCTGAGCCACAACCCCAGCCCTGTATTCTTTATTCTTTATTCTTCCTGGTGCTTCTCAGCACTACATTGACGGCCTTGATGACACATATCTGTAAAAATCACCTTCAGCTTCTGTCTACCTCAAATTAGTAGGACGGGGAGAAGGTTGTTCCTAAGGCACAGTAACCCTGAAAGTGCCACCCCCTACAATACACACACACACACACACACACCCCTGAGGATGGCATAGGCTCTTCTGCTCTCTCACTCCACACTGCAGGAAGCCCTATGACAGCTCTCTCTGCCCTCTTCAGCCAGGGCCAGAAATGCTGCAACCTGACACGTTGTTGAGTAAATTGAGATGGTCTCAAAGCCAACAGGCCCTCTCTCTTACTATTTGGGGCAGAAAATAGTTTACTTGTTACATCAGTGATTTTTTGATCATTTCCTCTCCACTCATCAGCAAGGCTCCTCTGTGTCTAAAAACATGCGATGTCATCTGTGTTTATAAGATAGAGACTGGAAAGATGAACTGCCAGGTAAATGATATTGACCTTATGTTTAAATGTCTACCTAGTTCTTTGCTTTAGAGCACAAACTGCTGCTTCAGTCGATCTCCTCATCATCTGTTTTGATTCACAAAAGGCTGTATTTAGTCTAGATTAAATTCAGAAAATCTATGCATCAGTGTTTATATTAATAATACATTAAGAAATTGGTTTACCATATGGGTAAGTGTCAGGGAATTCAACTGCTCTCAGAAACAGAAAGAGAGGAAGGAGAGAGGAAGAAGAGGAGAGAAGGAGAAAGAAGGAAGGGAGAGGGCAAGGGAGGGGAGGGGAGGCCTCCAGTTGGGGCTGAGGCCGTGTTTGCTTCGTTCTATCTCAGGCACTTCAGTGCTCAGTAGAGTCAAGGAATCTTTTTCTCTCAAGATCTTCGATATAGGGGCTAGGATTGTAGCTCAGCCGTACAGCGCTCGCCTAGCACATGCGCGGCCCGGGGTTCGATCCTCAGCACCACATAAAAATAAAGGCATTGTGGCCAGGCGTGGTGGCGCACGCCTGTAATCCCAGCACTTTGGGAGGCTGAGGCAGGAGGATCGCGAGTTCAAAGCCAGCCTCAGCAATCTCGAGGCACTTAGCAACTCAGTGAGACCCTGTCTCTAATAAAATACAAAAAAAGGGCTGGGGATGTGACCCAGTGGTCGAGTGCCCCTGAGTTCAATCCCCGGTACCACAAAAAAAAAAAAAAAGGCATTGTGTACAGCTAAAGCAAATAAATTTTTTTTTTTTTTAAAGATCTTCCATATATCTATTTGCAGTGGGGCCTAAAGAGACATAAAACCTTCTCATTTCCCAGGACTTTTGCGTTGAATTAGTTACATTACTGGGGTTCTGACTGGTCAAGACAGGTGCTGGGAGGTGCAGTGGTGGAATGGTTAGGAGCAGAAAGTGGAGGAAGACAGTCCTGCCTGTTTTGTTTCCTTTAGGGTGTGACAGGCAAATTGCTTACATACCATACTTTGGTTTCCTTGTCAGTTACATTAAAAACAGAAACTCCTGGGGGGTTTGTGAGGCTTAAATAATATAATAAGCCCCCTTAACACAGTCCCCGGCACATGGAAAATGCTCAAAAAACTGTTAGGAAGCAAAGAAAAAGAAAAGGAAATAAAAGGTGGGGGAGGTGTGTTTCCAGACATCCTTTTCTGAATGGGGACGTTACACCAGTCTGGTGGTTTACAATTTCTATTTCTTAAGCCTCAAAGAGCATATCGTGAGGAGTATTGCTGTGTCAATAGGACGCCAGCTGAGCTGAGCCTGGCTGGGGAGAGGTGCTGTGTTAGTTAGCTTTGCATCACTGGAATGAAATACCCGAGGCAACTAAAATTATAAAGGGAATGGGTTGTTTTGGCTTATGGTTCTGGAGGTTCCAGTTCAAGGTCAGGTGGCCCCACTGCTTTGGGCCTCTGGCGATGGTGGCACATCATGGTGGGAGCACATGAACTGCTCAGATCGTGAACCAAGGAACAGAGAGGCCAGGGTCCCACCTTGCCAGTCAGGAGCTCAGTAGAGTCAAGGAATCTTTTTCTCCCAAGATCTTCAAAATATCTACTTGCAGTGGGGCCTAAAGAGATATAAAGCCCTCTAATTTCCCGGTGACCCCCAGTGACTTCCCAGGAGGCTCCACCACTTCCAATAGCACCACCCTGGAGAACAGGCCCTTCCCACCTGTACCTATGGGGGATGCTCATCCAAGCCAAGGGTTCTCCTTGTCTCCTCCTACTTCCACTCTCGTGAGGAACCTCAGGCGTCTGACACCTTTTAGAACAATTTAAATGCCAAAAGTCTGGTTCAAGCCACGATTTCACTGACAAAAGAATGATTCTGAAATGTGAAGTTATGTTTTCAGTGATAGCACCAGAGCTGCAGCCCGACTCCCTATTACAGACGTACCCTGACAGCCACAGGAGAAGGAATAGACAGGACGGGAGTATGTGGGAGTACGTGACCAAGGTCTTCCAGAAAAATCTCACAAGCTCCAGAGCTTCATTTCACCATCTGTGAACCTTTTCCGCTGTAGTGAATGATAGCCTTTTGGGTGGCCCATTTCCATTTTCTTGTTTATTTTTAACTATTACTGGTGTCACTTGGAGCATTTCCGGTGAGGTTCCAGTACCTTCTAGCCGTCTTGAGGACAAATAGCAGCTGTGCAGGCCTCCATGAAATTTGACTGAAAACTTCATCCCTTCCTGCACCCTCTGCCTTTGCCTTCGGTGGTCCTGGCTGACACTACAGAAAATGCTGTGTTTTTTAGGTGCTTTCACACTGGGGCCATTTTACTTCAACCTCTTGTCCAGAGGGTTCTTTCAGGCATCCTAGCACAGCTCAGAAATGTAAACAACAAAGCTGACTCAATGAAAGTTTAAAGTCAATGTAGTTTCTCTCTGAGATAAGGCTGTGTTTGTACAAACAACCTCAGACTTCATTTGGAAGAGAAAAAAGATGTAGCACAATTTATGCCTGTCACGCTATTTCCACATGCAGCTAATTTCCTGTTGCGTTACTCTTGTGTCTTCATGTTCTTGTGGAAAGTTTAAGGTCTTCTTATTGACTTTTGGAGAAGAAGAAGGTTGAGTTGGGGGATGAGGGAGAGGTCAGATTCTTACTTGCAGTGAGAGTGGCCCCAGAGTCCTAGTTTGCTTACGACCTGGCTCTTTTACTTTTGTGTGTGTCCATTTCCCCTCTGGACTGGGGACTGCCTAAGAACACACCCATCTTTTATGACCCTCTCTGACAAATCGGCTACACTGGCTTATAACAACTCAATGCTAATGACCTTCCAGAGTATGTTGAAAAAATGTTTTTTAAAATGAATTTAATATGACATGTCAAAGTGCATTCCATTCTTGAGTTCTCACCCCCATCTCACTACCAGGCTCACAGTTGGTGCTTGAAAAAATATTTATCAACTGATTATCCATGAGACTTCTTATTCACAAATCAAATATGTTGAAAAGCTCTGTTATTTGGGGGCCCCATCTATATGAAAGGAAAATGCACATTCTTTTAGTATTCTGTTGATTTGAAAAAATATATACAATTGAATAGAAGTGCACTATTAGAACAAAGTAAATTAGACCCCTTGCGGAAACTGTAGCTTTCAGTTTCTGGTCCAACAGAGGTCAAGGGGAGACACTATGAATTCCGTAATGAATACATGTAAGAATTGTAGCTAATATTTATTGAGCATTTGATAAATGCCAGGTACCAATCTAAGAGCTTTATGAGACAGATCTCGTTTAATCCTCATATCAGTCCTAGAATGTAGGACTTTATTATCCCCATTTTACAGAGATGGAAACAGAGGCTGAAATCACCGGCCCTCAGTGGTGGCGGGATTTGAACCCAGGCCTTGTGTTCAGAACCCACTTCACCAGGGCAACTGGGCAGATGAGGGGGCGAGGGACATGCATGCAGAAGGAAACTGTGCTCTTCCCATCATAAAAATACAAAAGACCCTCCACCTTTTCTTTCTTCTCAGATGATTTATTGAAGGCTCTGATTTTCTACAGTTTCTGAGTTTTGGAGAAAGATAGGGAAAAGTTAAGAGAAAACCGTCAGTGTTAACTGTTTTTTTCTTATCCTGATCTAAACAAGAATTTTATATCACTGTCTATTTAATTTCGTTAACATTACATTTCTTCAAGTTTATCTCTTTTGAGCTACAACAGACATTTCACAGATATTACCCAGGTGATTGTTAGCATGCCAATACGAGGATGTTACGGGTACCTGTCACTCCCGCTGGAGTGGAGGGTGAGACGAGGCCCATGGAGGCAAGGTTGCTTGCCTGTCAGTCACTCCAGAATGGGCACTACTCCATGGTTGGATTGGAGCTCAGTTCCCGTCCACTGGTAGCAGGGTCTCACGCTCAGCATCAGTGTTTTGTGTGTCATGAAGCAAATATGAACCATTTTTTTCTCTTCCAGGCTTGCAGATGGCACCTAGGAGATCTTGACTTGTCCTGAGGAAGTCCTGTTTTGCTGGGTTTGCTGTCCAGCTGTTCCCCAGTTGACCATGAACCAGCCCGACCCTGCCGATGACCCGGATCCCAGCCCGTACCCGCTGTGCGTGGTGTGCGGCCAAGCCCACTCCCCCGAGGAAAACCACTTCTACACCTACACTGAAGACGTGGACGATGACCTCATCTGCCACATCTGCCTGCAAGCTCTGCTGGACCCTTTGGACACTCCCTGTGGACATACCTACTGCACCGTGTGCCTCACCAACTTCCTGGTGGAGAAGGACTTCTGTCCCGTGGATCGCAAGCGTGTGGTCCTGCAGCACTGCAAGAAGTCCAGCATCCTGGTCAACAAACTTCTCAACAAGCTGCTGGTGACCTGCCCTTTCACAGAGCACTGCTCGGAGGTGCTGCAGCGCTGCGACCTCCAGCACCACTTCCAAACCAGGTCGGTCCTGCCCTGTGCCAGCCCGCAAGCCATCCCAGGGGGTGCAGTGGGGACACCTCTGTCTCCTGCGGGAAGGGGCTTCCAGGGCCCTGGGTGCTCCATGGGATACTGCTCCTCTCTTTTTCTTTGCACCCAGTGAAAGATGCATTCAAAATAAGGAACATTCTAGGTGTTTATGGCTGAGAATCAGTGTGAAGAAATGGCACATGGTAGAGTTGTGTTGTGTGGATATGTTTATGGGGGTTTTTTTGAAATTGTGGTAAAATATATAGAGCATAAAATTAACTATTTTTAGCCATTACTGAATGTACAGTTAAGTGGCATTAAGTGCTTTGTGCAACTGTCACCACCATCCACCTTGAGAACTTTCACATCTTCCCAAATTGCAACTCTGCACCACTAAATGAGAACTCCCTGTTCTGCCCTCTTGGGCCTGCAGCTGCCCTTGCGCTTCCTCTGAATTTGACTGCCCTTAAGTGCCTCATAAAAATGGAAACATATAATACTGTCCTTTGGGACAAGCTTGCTTCATGTTTATGTTTTGAAATGTGAAAGATACTGGAAGGAGCTACTGAAAAAGATTTCCTGGTGGTCATGGCTTCTTTTTTAAACCTTAGGGAAAAAAATCTCCCAGTCTCACCCAGGACTATTAGAATTTCCTCTATGCCAGAATTGACAAGGCCTAGCTATTCTCTGAGAAGATGAACTTTGGCCCTCCAGGTGACAGGTTCTGCTAACCTAGGGGCCAGGGCGCCCACACCGGTGACAGATTTACAGTGTGCTCCTGCTGGTGGTGGCTGGCGTCACTATTCCACCTGTCTGCCACTTCATTGTCATGTTCTGGGCAGTCCTTGTGGGAATGGCCGCACAGGCAGGTGGCCCTGGGTTTTGTTCCACATGAGGAACTCTCCTAGGACATTGAGGGTGCTTAGTCAAGGGTGAAAATAATACCACAATTATTTTGTAAGAGGAAATTTGGGGCCTGGTGTTTATCTTGGATTGGACTCTGCTGTGACCAAGGCAAGGGCAGGTACAGGTATTCTTTTAAAGGTCATTTGCCGTAGGTCACAGATCTGTCTTTGTCTTTTGGGTCATATGTGGATTCTGCAAATTTTGCGTGTGTGTGTGTGTGTGTGTGTGTCTGTGTGTGTGCGCGCGCGTGCATGCGTGTGTGTTGCTGGGGATTGAACCCAGGGCTTTGTGCATGTGAGGCAAGCACTCTATATGTGGATCCTTTAATGCAAGTTTGTATCAAAAGCAAGAACCTGAGCACAATGCTTAGCTCATATTTCCTGTGCTAATTATGCCTATGAACTCATTTTTGAGCCAAATGCTTCTTACTTGGGTTTTTGCAGGAGACAGATGACTATTAGAAAATGCTGGGGTGTCTACTAGGATGCCCCACCTCCCTGATTCCCCAGAAGAAGGGTGGCCAAAGGAGAAGGAGGAAGAGAGTCTATTTGTGACCTTTGCTGGATGTTTCGCCTAGGTGTGAAGGCACCCAGTAGGTCAGGGGTCAAGGGCGGTGCAGATGCTGTCAGGTACTGGTCCACACAGAGCCTAGACCGGGACCACACTGGGTGGGAAGGCAAGGAGCATGAGGAGAGAGAGTCCTGATGGAGCTCCGCTGCCCATACCCCCATAACATTCCCCCGTTCCTGACACGCTGCAACCTGCATATTTGTGTGGGGAGTGGTATTAGTTCCTTGTTGCTGCTGTAACAATTCATCATAAATTTGTGACTTAAAACACCTCAAATTTGTTAGCTTAAATTCTGAGGGTTTGGAGTCCAACACTGGCTTTACCAGACCAACCTCCAGGCACAGCTGCTGTCCTTTGGGCCCTAGGGAAGGATTCCTTTACTCACACTCTCCAGCTGCCTGCCATGGCTTGCGGCACCTTCGTCCATCTTCAAAACCAGCCACACTGCGTCTTCCAGCTTCTCTCTCTGACCTCTGCTTCTGTTAACACATCTGTGGCCCTGACCCTCCCACCCCCTCTGGGAGGACTCATGTGATTATGTTGGGCACACCTGAATCACCCAGTGTAGTCGCTTGTCTCAGGCTCCTTCACTGAGTCACTTCTGCAAGGTCCCCTCCGCCCTGTGAGGGATCCTATTCACAGGCTCTGGAGATCAGAAGGTGACACCTTTGGGGCTCATCACTCTGCACACTCCAGGAGTTAGGAGAGAGCGAAGGAAAGAAATGGAGGCCCTTTCTGGGGAGAAAGTGAAAATGCGGCTCCTCCTCCTCCCTTCTCAAGAGCTGATTTGGGCTGAGAGTGGGCCTAAAAATAGGGGTAGGGGTAAGATGGCACATGGATTTGAGAGTGAGGCCAGGGCAGAGGCTGGGAGGAGGCTGTCAGAGACCCTGTGGGGCTCCAGAGAGAGAGGACTCAAGTGCACCACAGCTGTCCCCAGCAGAGCAGAACATCATTCACCACCCACGCGGCAGCGTGACCCTGACAGCCTCAGGGAAGCTTGGGAGGGAGCCCTGCCCGTTGCTCAGCTGATAATGATGTGCACCTCAGGAAAACAGCAGTGAAGGAGGAACCCCAAGCTGGCAGAAATCCTGTCACCTCTCTGAGCTGTGGCCAGAGTCCTTCACAGGCCCCCGGGCGGCGGCTCTCTGGAGAAGACAGTTCCCATCTCGAGGAGGTGTAGGCCTCAACACCTGCCCTTGAACCTCTCCACACTCTGGCTGCCTAAGTAGGTCAAAGCCAGCATTTCCCAAAATATATCCTGAGTATTAGTCAGCAAGTGCTCAATGCACACCCCTCCCCTATAGTCCCCGGACTCTTCATTGGCAAGAACTAAGAATCTGGATCATCTAGAACCTGATTCTGGATCACTCTTGGGCCTTGACCACCTCTTCCTCCCTTAGGGGAGAGAGAAGGAGGCTGTAATCAATACCTCTGCAGCCCCTTGAACTGGGAAGCTAGGAGGTGCCCAGGAGACCTGTGTCTTCTTTACTTTTCTGTAGGAAGCCTCCAACCTGTTAGGAGTATTGTCATACACATGTGCTTTTGTTTATAAATTTTACATTTTCTTTAATATCACTTTATTCAGTAAATAACTTTTAAATGCTTAATTTTTTTCATTGACTAATACAAATTATGGTGTCCAACATCATGTTTTAAAATGTGTATGCATTGTACAGTGTCTCAATCAAACTTCTTTACATGCATTACCTTATGGAATTATTTATTTTTGTGATAGAAACACGTAAAACCTACTCTTAGCAATTTTCAAGTTTACAATGCATTAACAGTGTTAATGTAGATCTCTTGAACTTACTTCTTCTGCCTAACTGAAAGTGACCAATAGCAGGCTTGAGTTGGGGTGCAGGCAGGCAGCATGCTATTTTTAAACAAATGCTGCCTGTTTTCTCCAGGATTCGTGTTATTTATAAGCAGTGCTGTCTCCTTGAGTCGAATATAAATCCTGAGCAGAACCTTTAGGACTGTCCGGGGGTGTGTATGACTGGATGGATCGTTGGCTACATGGACAACTCTTTCTGATTTCAGACTAGAGAGCTCTTCTTTGGGAGTAACCCTGAGCATGTGAGCTAGTGTTTGGAATCTTCTGGAAAATTCCATTAACTTCTACCTTCTTAGACTCCCATGACATGGGTCTTCTGAAGGGAATTCCCAGTAGGTTGATGGGTTTGTTGGGTTGAATGGCAGCTTCCTAACCAAAACACACTGCCAGGGACGTAGTGGGGCCAGTGCAGAGGGTCCGGCCAGTACATCTTTCTCGATGCAGACCATCAGTGAGACAGTCATGCTGGCAAAGCTTTTCCTTCCTCCATCCTGAGTGAGGCTTATCCTGGGCCCAAGACCATATCTGCCTTGTGTAATACTGTCATCTGCATATGTGATATTTATTGATAATCTGTACCAGGCCAGGCTCTGGATGAAAGAAAAATCTACCCAAGCCATGATTTCTGCCTCTGAGGAAATGACCTTTCAAAGGTAAAGAAAAGAACCTGGAAATGCACAGACATTAGATTGTTTCCCAGGGCAAGTCACATTGCACTTCAATTTCTCTTTCTCTCTAAAAAAACAAGAGATAATAAAGCTGACCCTCCTTAAGTACTTGAATAAAGAGATCATTGTTCAGTGTTTTGAAAGGAGTGGGGAAGGGAAATGTGATGTAATTGGCCCAAGACACACCTGGCTGCAGGTTCTCTGGGAATATTTCCTTGATTAACTTTGCACCCAATGTCCTGGGAGTTTCTTCTCCAAAAGCCTGCCTGGAATCTCCGTTGACCTTTGCCTTTTTCTGAAGTGTGTTCAGTACAAGCTGGGCTCAGGCAGCTCTGTGGCGAGGGGGGGATTCCACTTGGGGGAGAAGAAATCTAGGGGAGAATCACCCCTGGATAGGTCAGTGTACTACGAGTCTTAGTCATTTCAGCCTGGCTGAACACCTGCACAACAATTGTGCTTCGGCACACATGCTGACTGTGCCTGCTGACCATGAGCCCAGCCTCCTCTTGGCCTCCACCTCACCTGTGCAGTGAAGAGAAAAGAAATAAGAAAACAGGAGGTGATGGGTGATGTCCAAGGTGACATTTAAGGAAATAGGACAGCAGTAGGGGCTGTTTATTGGCAAAGAAGCCAGAGAGCACTCCATGATCATTGGAAGTGGGGCTTTAGCCCCAGGGTATTGTGCTAATTTGGATTACATCTGGCAGGTGATGGCACATCCAAATTATATAGGCTTAACCAGGTAGTGGTTTTATTTTTCTCATGTAACACCAGGTCAGCTTTTTGGCTGCTGTGACTAAATAACCTGATAAGAACAAGTTTAGGGGAGAAAAAGGTTATTTGGGGGCTCACAGTTTCAGAGGTCTCAGTCCATAGACAGCAGGCTCCATTCCTGTGGGCTCGAGGTGAGGCAGAACATCATGGCAGAAGAGAATGGCAGAGGGAAGCAGCTCACATCATGATCAGGAAGCAGAGAGAGATCTCCACTCGCCAGATACAAAATGTATACCCCAAGACCATGCCCCAGTGACCCCCCTCCTCTAGCCACACCCTACCTGCCTTTAGTCACCACTCAGTTAATCCCACAAGGGATTAATTCACTTATTGGGCTAAGGCTCTCATAACCCAATCATTTCTCCTCTGAACCTTCTTGCATTGTCTCACACATGAGCTTTGGGGGACACCTCACATTCAAACCATAACACAAGCCTTGTGGTGGGAAGCCTAGGACCAGGATTATGTGAACATGATGCCACCAGGAATCCAGCCTCTTTCTACTTTTCAGTTAAGCTTCCCTGCTCAAGTTTGTCACCTCGTGATCTCAAAAGGAAAGGAAAAACACACAGTATGCAAACGGAGGCACTCCTTTAAATAGCTTTCTGGGATGCCTCCCTTAATATTTTCTGCTCATATCTCATTGGCTAGTACTTATCACATGGCCCCATTGCAGAGGGGCTAAGCCCATCACTACAGTGAACAAAACCTGGTTCTGTTATAAGAAAGAAGGCGAGATTAGATGATGGATAGGCAATCAGCAGTGGCTGCAGTAGTGATGTCAAATAACAACAGAAAACAATACTTCAATATTTATATTGCATTCATGTTCATTAACTAGTTTTATCCCCTTGAAATGCAAAATGACTGGATGAGTACTCTCTTCTTCTCTAGAGGACTTATTGAATGTCAGGAGCCATCTGACAGGTCTAAGATTGTCAAAGGTACAATCCAACACCACTATGAAGTCCACAGCCTATGTTTCATGTCACATCACCTGTGAGTTATGAGCTAGGCACAAGGTCCTGGACATTCAAGAAGAGCATGTCCCAGGACTTTGTGGAACTCCACTTTTGGAAAAGATCATTACATGCCATGTTCTTAATAGTATAGGAAGAAAGAAGGGATAAGAAGAGAATAATAAAGCCTTTTGGAGATAGGTGAAGAGCTGCCAGCTAGGCTCATTCCTTATTATTAATAACTATTAATAACAATATTCAGTAAGGCCTTTGTTCTTCACAGGCATAATTTCATTTCACCTTCATATCAACACTCTGAGTTTAGTGCTATTACTATTGTCTTTCTTTTATAAGGAGGACACAGATGTTTAGAGAGGTTGAGCAACTTACCCAGTGTCACACAGCGAGTACGTGGCAGAAGCTCAAGCTTCTCTGACTCCAATACCCAAATGCCAAACCGGACTTCCTTTTTACTGTTTTTCACCATCTCTGACTCACTCTCGCATTCCAGCCTTGCTGGAATACAATTCAAATTTGGGCCTCAACAATATTAGAAATTATTTCATGTCATGCTTTATCAAGGTTGCTTATCTCTGATCTAAATGATAGAAGTTAAATCTGCACCCCCCAGGGATCGATTGTGTTTGACCTCTTTGATTCCTGCCTCAGGCCCTTGCAGAATCCTGATGTCAAGTTTCTAGTTCCACACTGATGGAAGTTGGTCTCATCCTGTAGACTTCTCTGGTCTTCTTCCTATCAAATGTGGTTTGCCAGGACTATTCGGTTGTCATTAGTGTAATTATTCCTGTGAGCCATCTCGATTAAGATTTAAGCCTCAACGTGGTTAAGTGGAGTTTAATCTTCTTAAATATGGGATAGAAGGAGGGGAGTCTGGGGGCCTCTGTGGCATTCCAGAGCATAGACACACAAAGAAGTCCAGCCAAGCAGTTTCCACAGACTCCAAGTGCAGGTCTTACAGCTGGGGAGATGACGGGGCCCAGTCCTTGCTGGACCAGGTACTGCTAGTCCCATTACAAAGACGAGGTCACTGAGACTCAGGAGCTTCAGTGAAATGGTCATCCAGCTTGTGACAGAGCTCTATCCAGTCACAGAGGAGGAGGAGCAACGGTGACTCCTTTCCTCACAGAACAGGACCCTGTGTGTTGTTTAGTCAGAACTTCACGCCTGTCAGGCCCTTGTCCTTCTCAAAGAGAAGGACACATTCAGTTCCTCCACAGAGCCATTTTTTTTTAACATAACTGCATACAGCAATTGTTTTTTTTTTTTTTAGTTGTAGATGGACACGATATCTTTTTATTTTATTGATTTATTTTTATGTGGTGCTAAGGATCGAACCCAGTGCCCCACACATGCTAGGCAAGTGCTCTACCACTGAGCCACAACCCCAGCCCCTACAGAGCCAATTTTTAAAATTGACAAGGGAGCATCCAATCTCTTACACATGTCAGTGTAGTCAGGACGGTGGTTGGTGAAATGTCATCAGTATGAGTTCTAGATAGATGTGCAGTGCTCTGGAGGGGGAGCTGGCTTGTATCTAAGCCGCTCCTGTGTCGCAGTGTCTGAGACTCTCTTCGAGCTCAGCCCTCCAGGCTGTGTTCCAAAGATGCTAATTTCTTCCGGTGTCTTGCTCTGGCAGGCTGTAGGACAGATTTTATTCTTTGCTTATTCATACTGTGGGGTCTGAATATGCCATGCTTCTGCCCTCTTCAGACACAGCTTCACCCCCAGCCTGGCAGCTCCAGGCCAGTGATGTAAATGTACCAGCTGCTCCCCAAGAACCAGTCCGCATCCTGCAGGGGGGCTGGGCCCTCTGCCGGGCATCAGCCTGCCTGCTCTCTGCCTAAGCCCTCGCGCCAACCATGGTGGGTCCCTCCGATCTCCCATCTCCTCATCTGAGAATCAGAGGACATAATCCTCTTACAGGCCCATGATTTATAGTGTGGCTTAATCTAAAGTCTCTAAGTCAGATTCGTTATGATCTACTGATTGTGGGGACATGAACAGGTTTGCTTAAAGGGGCTGGGCTGGCACGGCCCCTGCAGCTGTCAGAGAGAAGGTGGCAGGAAGAAAGCGGCGCCCTGCTGGGAAGATGAAGGCGCTTCTGCTGCTGGTCTTGCCCTGGCTCAGTCCTGCCAACTACATTGACAATGTGGGCAACCTGCACTTCCTGTATTCAGAACTGTGAGTCCCCTCTCTTACCCTGCCTGCTGCCTGCCTGTGTTTGTGTGTCGGGGTGTCGGGGGTGGGACCTGAGTCTGCTCCTGGCTGGTTTGTCCGTTTGGAGGAATTCATTCTCCATCCACTGGACTCGCTCACTCACGATGCCCCCCGGGCAGCTCGGCCGCTGACTGTGATTTAACAAGGAAAACACCATCTTCCTGGGCGAGGTGCTTTCCCAGCACAGCATTTTCTTTTCTTTCTGTTTTTTTTTTTTTTTTTTTTTCTTTTCTTTTCTTTTCGTGCTTCTGTGCCAACGCTGCTTTTTTCCATAGTCGGCTTTTTCTCAATAGATGTGTCTTCCGTCCATAAATAGAACCCAAATAGCAGTTAAGAACAGAGCTGCCATGAATAGCTCTGCCTCCTCCGTAGGGTATTTGTAATTGTGAACAGCCATCGTCCCTTTATTGAGCCGTGCATGGGTCTCCACACCTGAAAACAGGTATGATATCAGTAAAGGAAAAAAAACCCTATGCATAAGATAGATGGATAGATAGATAGATAGATAGATGATTGATAGATAGATACACACATATCCATTTTATTTTTATTTTTTGATCATTTTTAAATGTATGGGAAATATAGAACCATGCCATGAACACCCATATTCCCATCACCTCAATTTAATGAGGAATATTTAGCTCCATTTGCTTCATATATTTTATTTTTTGCTGAAAAAGAATGGTCTGAAGTAAATTGTAGCCATCATGACATTTTACCTTGAAATACTTCACTAAACATCTCTAAAGCAAAGACACTTTTCTACACAACTATGTCCATTTTATGGGAGGAAATAGCTCACTCATGTCCCCAGCCTCTAAACTAAGTATTTTTCTGGCTCCTTTTGTTAGTGAGCTTTGAAAGAGGATTGCAGACTGATGTCAACATTTTCAAAGGACCACATAAAAAGCATGGCTATGTGTACCTCAGTGTTTGGAGCATTTAACAAAAATGTATTCCCTCCTTGTTAACCAGAAAGGTAAAAATAGCAAGAATTGGTGTAAATTAGAGTCAGTGGGCAAATAAAAACAGGAACTCTAAATAGAGTTCATGGAACCCTGATTAGAAACGCATGGTTTGTCGTATTTAGATGGTGATGCCACCCATGACTAGGCAGTGACAGACAGTGCCTCTTTTGTAATTAGCTAGACTAACCAATTTGTTTAGCACAGTAGCTGCTCAATAAATGCTTGATAAATAGAGCTAGGTCCTTGGAGACAGCTCATTTGTTTTGGGGACTCTACCTTTCAGCATTCTCTGGTCTCCCTTATTGGAAAACAATTCCAGTGCACCTTAGATAAGAACTCTCAAAGAGAAGGTGTCTGGCTTAAGCCTGAATCATGAGCACATCTGGGGGAAACGATGCCACTGTGGAAGCTTTTTAAGAAAAACATGCTAACTGGGTTACCTGGGATAATGACAGGGCTCCTCCTGAAGGATGCTGAAATTCAGATTTCTGCAGTCCAGTACCACAGCAGTCCTTCCCACCCACCCACGCCCCTCCACTACCCTTGTTAGTTGCTGTGTTGGTTTCCAAAGACTGCTGTCATGAATCACCACATGCTGGGTGTCTAGATATTTCTCTCACAGTTTTAAAATCCAAAAGCTTGAGGTTCAGGTGTCGGCAGGCCCACACTCCCCATAAAAGCCATAGGGGAGAATCCATCCCTGCAGCTTAGTTTCTGGTGGCTTCCGGGATTCCTTGGCTTAACGGCTGCCTAACTCCACTCTCCACTGCCGTCTGCACCTGGCCTTCTCCCCTGTGCCCTTTCCAATTCTGTTTATGTCTCCTCTTCTTACAAAGACGTTTGTCATCAGGTTTAGGGTCTACTTGGATGCTCCATCATGATGCTATCTTGAGATCCTCAACTTAAGTGCACCTCTAAGACCCTTTTTCCAAATAAGGTTGCATTCACAGTTCTGGTGGGCATATCTTTTTTCAGGAACTGGAGAGTAGGGGAGCATTCAATCCACTTCAGTCACTACTGCAGGGCCTTTCCATTTAGTTACTTCCAGTTTCATAGCCTCATGGAAGAAAGAATTCATCTTACCTTAACAATTTTCTTTTCTGCAAGTTCATGAATCAAAGGGAATTTTTCTGCTGAATAACTGAGTGAATACCCAGGTCTAAACTGTGATGTGACCCAGAAAGCATGGAGCTAGGGAATTGCCCAGGACAGTACTCCCAGATTTATTTGACAGAACTTCCTCAGAAGTTTCCAATTACTGGGGATGCTTGGTGAGGGAATTCCATGAAGCCACTGCCTGGTGCTGCTGTGATCATTGACAAATCGGTGAATCAGTAACACATTTCAGGTATGGTGGCTCTAAAGAATACTGGTGCAGTATCTACCCACCCTTGTGTGAGTTACAATCTAGTTGAAGAGATGAAATTTATACACATAAGAAATGGAAGCAACGAACCAAAGCAGAAGGGATAAGTCTTTTCAAAGTAGAGTAGCTCGTACATTGAGAGGAGGTGATGGAGATTGTCCACCTCCAGCTCCTAGAGATCTTCAGGGTTTGAACTGGAGCTAGATTAGGCAGAATCAGGAGTAGAAGGGAAAGCATTTCAGGCAGGGCAAACAACATTGGCAGAAAGGTTGAGGTGTGGCTATGATTGTCACCAAAGCTTTGAAAAACAACTTCAAGCAATTAATGCGGCTGCGAGTCCCTGAGTTGAGAGATTCTTCTCTTACCCCATTGGGATCTTCAAGGCAGGAGAGATCAATGGATTTGCCAGGCTTCCTTCTCTTTTCATCCGAGCTTTGAGCCTTGACCTTGGGTGAAACTTGCCCTGTGTCCCTGGTGCTTGCAGAGCCAGAGACCCCCTTGCATTTCCCCTTCTATCTAACAAGGCACTCTGAGCTCTGTTCCGTGGAACCCAGCTAGAACACTGGAGCTAGTAGGAAAGAGATTCAGATTTATCATGCAGTCCAGGGTTCTCAAACTCAGATGACTACAGGGGGCAGGCAAAAATTATTTTAAAATATGAATCATTCAGGTATAAGACAAAAGAGATGGTGAAGCCTTTGGTTGATGGAAGTATATATATGCTGGAGTCATTCAAATTCAATTTAAAATAATTTCAATTCAAAACAAAGACACCCTATCCCACTCAGCAGGTCACTTCTGCATGCTTGATTTGGCCTTGAGGGACAATAGTTTATGACCCTGGGCAGCTCCTTCAATAAACATGACCTTTGTCACCTGGTGCCTTGATCCAAAGGAGAGTAAGTTGGCAGAAGCAGCCTAAACTAGAGTCTTTGACATGGAGTCCCAGTCTGTCAAGTAAGGGTCGGAGCCGGGAATGCACCAGAGTTTGCAGAGGGCATGCCATGGGGAAAAGGCCCTTTCTCTCCCCCCACAGGCCCTCACCCCAGGTCTCCACCAACTCTGTTTCTGAATTTCCTAGATCCCAAAGAGAAAGCAGGAAATAAACCTCCTCGTGTTTCTGGCCTATTTAGGGCCAGGCACATGAAAACTTGTAGGTGAAGGCCTTAGAACAGTGTAGGTTCAGAGGAGCACCTCCATCAGAATTGGGGGCTGAGTTTGTTTTTCAAATTCAGATTCTTGAGCCTTAAACCCCAGTAAAACTACAGTCTTTAAGGGCAGGGCCACCAAGCTGCTCCTTGAATTCTTTAGGTGACTCATATGGGGCTCGCCACTACCAGGCCGAAAGAGCTCCCCAGGTGATTCTTTGGCACTACATTTCAAGACTCCCTCCCTCCAGCGAGGATGCCGGCACCTGTTGCCGCCTGAAGCGATGGCCACTTGGAGCAACGAAGCCGCGGGAAGAAGTTCAGAGGCGAACTGGAAACAAACAACTTTTTATTCTGATAACTTTTCTCTCTGGCTCTAACAACAACTAACACGCGCCACACACACCACCAAAATGGCACTGACCCGATCAGCAATCTTGGCTCAAGTCACTCGAGATCCCGGGACAAGTCCCGCGAGATCTCGAGCCAAGTCCCGTGAGACTACGGAAGGCGACAATGCCCAAATCTCCATGGCCCATAGTCAACCGCAATTTAAGCCATCTCCCCAAATGGGGCTCCTGCAGGCACCCTGACTTCCTGTTGAAAATTGTGGCTTCTCTCAGTGTGTCCTCCATGCTGGGCATTGTCTTTCCACTTTACTGGTGTGTTCTTAGGAGGGCTTAAAGATGTGTCACATGCCAAGCTCTGCACTCGATTAGTAAGGTTGAACTGAGTGACATGAATTTGCCTCACATCTTAGCCAATTTGTAAGCATTGCAAGCTGTGATAATGGAGACTCTGGTTTGGTTTCTATGGGAGGGAGAGTGGATCTTGCTCATCACAATCCAAGCTCAGATGTCTCAGAATGTAGCTCTGTACTTGAATAAGTAAGATTGTCATTGCCCTGGTCAGTGATCTCCTGTACTTTTAAATATTTAGTTTAGCAAACATCCTTGGAAAAACACTGGTGTTGGAAGGAGGAGCATCGTGTGATACATTTTATGGTGCACCCAGAAAACCCACAACAGCTATTTTCAAAAAAGCGAAATAATTTTTTTTTTAAATATTTTCTCCACCTTTCAAATTTCTAGTTCTCATCACCCTTGAGAATACTTTTCACTGTCATTTCTGGTGGGCTCTGTGACCTGCTCGTGCCTATGGGGCAGGCTCTGAATAAGCTTTGAGTGGATGCACAGTAAGCTGGGGCCTTGCTTTTGCAAGTAAATATCTGTCCTTCATTTTAGGGACACAGTTATCTACAGGACAGCTCAGCGTGACTGCTGGAGGATCACCAGTCCCGGAAACTAGCACTACTACTTAGCTGTGTGACTTCTTGGGAAGCCAGGAAGTGGCGGCTCTCTATCTAGCTTAGAGTCGGATAAATATTTTTGGTTTGTAAGTGGAATCACTATGAACAGTATGCATGCCAGAATCTGGAGACAAAAATTACACTTTATTCCCCGACCCCTGTGACATCACAGTTCCCAATGGGGATGGCTTCTTCCCACTGGAGTTTTGTACTCTGAAAATGAAAATGAGTGACTCCAGTTCTGCTTGAATTATTCAGGGCTTGCAAGGATGAGGACTCCAGGAGAAACTGCCAAGAGCAGCATGAGTTGGGGAGGAGGGGCTCTGTGTGCGTCCTTCCTGCAAACTGGGGTCAGCCCCGGGAGTCAGGACACACAGCACTCGTCAAGTGTCTTAGGGTCAAGGATTCTAACCACCCACCACCTCTCTCTAGGAGGACTTTCTCAAACCAACCTGCAGAACACACCTCTGACAATTTGCACTGATTTCATGCAACAAGGATGTTACTTTTGGGCTCACGGGTCAAAGAGAGCCTTCAATCAAAAGCAGCTGGGCATTCTGGGCCTTCGGGTGAGAAGATGGCTCACCTTTTCTGTGTCACTCTTTAGGTGGTCTAGCTTCTCAGTTTTCCTTCTCTAGTTCAAGGCCTTGTAGCAAAATGAGCCAGAGGGGCTCCTTTCCTCCCTTGCTATCTTCAGCCAGACTTGGGCCAGGTCACCTGGGAAACGTCTATTCTGAACACTATAGTAATGGAGAGCCACACAGGCTTGTCTGCGTCCTTGCCCTTGGGCTCTTATGTCCGTGAACCAGGGCGAGGAGGACTAATGAGGGATGCAGTGGGGTTACCTCAGCACCCTTTCCCCCCACTTCGTCTCACCAGGCTAACCCCCGATGCTTTCAAAGTTCACACAAACCAGGAGAGCTTTGCGGATTTGCTGGTAAATTTGTTCCTTTTCCGCCAAAATTGAATAGGAAAAAAAATGCTACAGATCTCTGGATTTTTCTTGTCATGCTTTGAGCACCTGAAGTCGAGTTTGAGTCAGGCAAGAGGTAGAGTTTACAGAGGAAATGGGGTGAGGCGGAGAGACCGTATTCCAGCATATTGAGGTCCAGTCTTGCGGCACAAAGCCAGGGCCCGGTTGGGTTCAGTGACTCTCAACGTCTTTGGAAGTATTTCATTCGGCATGTGTTTTAGTGGGACATTTTCCTTCAACTTTTTAGACTTGTGTGTTTTGAAGGAAATTGAAGCTGCATGTTCCTGATTATTTATACTGAACTCACCAAAATGCTGCTTTGTAATGATTCTTTGATGTCCAAAGAGCATTGTGGTCCTGTTTCAAGGTCTTGTGTTTTTTTTTTTTTTTCTCCTTCAGAGTCAACAAGTTCTTTTTTGCCAGCAGGGAGGCAATTCCAGGTCCAAATGCTTCACTTTCTGGTCTAAAATGTTCTCCCTTAGAAAACTCCTACCTCATCAAAACCCAGCAGTTTGAGTTCCCCTCTCCTGTGCATGGCCAATGGTTTCCTGTCTAGCCCCTTGACTATGTCAGGTGAAGGGACAAGGTTGGAGTTTCTTTAAAAGTCTCAGCAATCCATGTTTGATTGATTTTCTTCTTCATTTTAACTTGTTCTAACGGAAAATTCCAAACAATACAAAAATAGAAGCATAATGAACACCCATGTATTTTACAGCCATCTCTACACGTATCATTTCACGGCCGACCTTGTTTCAGCTATATCCCTTTGAATTGTTTTTGAAGCCAGACTCTTCCTATCATTTTTTTCTGCAAAAATTCCAGCATTTAATCTCCAAAGGGTAGATTCTTAAGAAATGTGACTATAGTGCTAATTTCAAACCCAAAACAAGTAATTTGAATACCTTAATATCAAATAACCAGTCAGTTCAAAATTTCCCTATAGTCTCATAATTTTTCTTACTACACTTTGTTTGAATCATGTGCCAAATACAATCTTGCAATCGGTTGGCATATTTCTAAAGTCTCTTTCCTCCTCTTCCTCCTTCTTCTGTATGCCACTGACAAAGAAGAGTTCTTGAGTTAGATTTTGAGGAATCTGGCTTTGGAAAACTGCAAATACTAGACTAGAAACTGAAAGAGAAAAATAAAACAATGATTTTAATTTAACATCCAAGTTGAGGGAATTATTAAGAGGGAAAGGTCAAACCATACAAATACTAAATCCTTTGTGAATTTAACTGCAGTTTTACCTGAGGTGAGTGTTTTTGATGACTTTATCACCAGGAGCTTTAAAGGGAGGACATAGAAATAATGGAGAAGTGTCTTCTCCCTAGAGTAAGTGATTCACAATTTTTGATCATAGGCCTATATCAATAAAGCTACTTATTTGCATGCCTGTCATATGTATAGTTATGTATTTATATGTAGTTATGCATAGTTACCCATACATATACATATTTTATGTGTATTTGTATATGTATAGTCAGTCATTGATTTATATATAGTGATATAGATATATATAGTTCATACATTTTGTCATATGTACAGTTATCTATAAATTATACACATGTACTATTGCATTAATATACCCATTATAGGACATGCATTACAGTGTTTTTAAAGGCTAAGAAAAAGCCATTAGCGTTCCAGTGAAGTCTCCCCCCATTCCTGACACTTTGGAGACTGCCGCTTGAGAAACAAGCCCTCTGAACTCTTGGCGTAGGAACACAAGGGTTTCCATGTTAACAGAGGACATGCTTACTGTCAGTCTGTGGAGTTGGTCTTGGAAGGAATGGGGCAGGAAATGGCCCACTTTTACAGGCCAAGTAAAACTTGCGGGCCAAAAGGAACGGACATCCTTTTCTCTCAGTCATATTCCCTTTTCAGGAGAGAAAAAGGGGAAATCCTTCTTCTCTGTGCCCACGACCCCTCTGCCCGTCTGCTTTCTCCACGGCCACCCCACTCTCCACCACCCCTAATGGCACAGGGGTGGGCTTGGAAGGAGCCAGGTTTGACAAACCTGAAATGTTGGATTATTTAAAACATTCATTTCGAGAAGATGCCCTAACTGGTAGTTCCCCTCTCCGCATCTGGACGGGGCACATATGTGGCAGGAAGCTGGAACCGTGACCAGCGGCCTTGCAGTCAGAGCTCCCAGGTCTCAACTTCAACTTTCCTTCTGACTCCCCCTTGTGTTCTTCTCGTACGGTTCCCTAGAGAAGCAGCGCTGTAGTCCTGGGGCACTTCAAAGCCCATTTCTTCTGTTTGACTCTTGCAAGGTCAGAGCCGGAACAGTCTTCCTAAGGCGCTGTGTGTCCTTCCCCGCCCGCTTCCTTCACTAGCAGCTCTACCCACACCAGTAGGAGAGGAAGAGGCCAGGCCCCTGAGACAGCAAGTGAGTCCACTGGTCACCCTGAGGACCGTGATCACGTGACCCTCCACTGCAGGGCTGGAGGTGAGATGACCTTGTGAATGAGTGACCGGGCACACACTGGAGACAGACACACTCAGATCCCTTACACAGTCTCCGCCATCTGGGCAACCTGGGGCAAATTACTTCACCTCACCTCTGAATTTTTCTTGCCCCCAAATGGGAATAATAACACCTACCTCACAGGTTGTCATGAGTATTTAATAAAATTTATCTGAAGTGTTTATTACAGTGTTGGGCACATAGGAAACCCTTAAACTGTGAGTTTTATTAGTAATGGTCAGTAGTTACTAGAAAGTATGTCATTAGTCCTAAGACAAACTTTAATATCTCTGAAAGGAGGTGGAATACAAAGAAAGTTGATTGTGTTTTTCTTTTTTATCTTGGTGACATATGAAATATTGGTACATTTTATAATAGATGGAGTCTTGGACTGGATGAAATTTGATGATAACTCAACTTCAGCCACAGTGAGCATGGGTGGACAGAGATCCAGAAAAGTGGAATTGCTGAAACCACGGAGTCCCTTCCTCCCTCTCTCACTGAAGAGGCAGGCGAGTTATCTGAGCTGAGAAAGGGGCGTTAGATGAAGTCTGGCCTCTTACCTGAGCCTTTTGGCAGCAAACAAGGTCCACACCTGCTCAGCAGATTCCTAGGAGCCTTGGCCACACCTGACCCTGACTCTTACCTCTGCCAGCCCTCCTCCCCAGGAGTCATTCCTCAGCTATTCAGCTATTTCTAGTTACCTTGACATTGTGGCTCCTACTTCCTCCTTCCTGTCCAGCTTCCCCCTTGAAGAGGAAGACTCAGCCCAGTGTGTCATTTGGCAGGTGGAGTCTGTGGCCCAGAACCATAGCTATTTAGAGCTTCAGGAGACCATGGAGGTGATCTATACCAAACCTCCCATTTTATAGGTGAAGAAACTGAGGCACAGTAGTTTACTCAAATGACTCAGCCCTATCAGTATTAGGCTATGTGACCTTGAACAAGTCATGACGTTTTATTGGAAACAATGTTAATACATTCCTTATTGTATGAAATATATCCTCGGGAAGCAATAAAACTGGAGCTAGTTGTTAAAAGTTTCAACTAACAGCTTTAGGCAAAGCAATGCCATAGATGTGATACAGTGAGACATGTGACCACGCACATCACCCATTAGGAGCTGAGCGTCCCCTGAAGGAGTCTGACCTCCTGGGCATGCTCAGAGAATGGTGTCATGGCACTTCCTTGGCCAGTTTTGTACAAATGCAACCTGGGGCCATTTGACAGTAATAAAGCTTTTACATTGGAATGTGGCATTCCAAGGTTTATATGGGATTCTAAGGGTTTCATATACAAAGGACTGCAGCAAAGAGGAAGGGCAGAGTCCTGTCATAAATCAGTTTTAGTTTGTAGTCATTAAAAATGCAGCCTCCAAAGTCACTTAAACCTGAGTTCAGCTCCTGGCCGGTCCCTGATTAGCTGTGTAACCCTGGCTAGATTAATGACAGCCTCAGCTACACTTCAAGTTTCTCATTCTTAAATCAGAGCTCTTAATGACAGTGCCTACTTCATACTCCTGGACACTTAGTAGACTCTTGGAGCATTGTAAGCATCTCATAAACATTAGCCATGGTGATGATAAATAAATTCACAGCAAAAGCAGTGAATTCCCATCTTATTGATGAGAAAAACTCAGATTCAGAGAGTTGAAGGAAGCCCCCCCCTAGGTGACCTAGCCAACCTGGAAGGCAGGCACCCTGCTTGTAGGACCAGGGCTTCCCCACCCCCCTCACTGCACCACACTTTGTTGCCATGGTGACAGATGGCATCACTGGGATGTGTGTTCAGTTGCTCCAGACCTGTACTTTACTAGGAGCAGGTGAGTCATCTGAGCTGAGAAAAACAGATTCTGAACCAGACGAGTAATTGCTTCATAGATTAGAATAGTAGATAATTTAGTAGACTATTTAGATTGCTTCTTTGACCAGTTAAAGTTATGCCAAAGACGGAGCTTTTTTGCTTATACAGCTAGCTTCCCATTGAAGTAGCCTAAGGAAGCAGACTATGAGAAGTCCCAAAGACCTTTCTTCAAAGTGGTCAGCCAAAAACATTTTGAGTTTCGTGACTAATTGCTGATAGATTAAAGAGGATCAAAGGCTTCCTACTGTGTGTGCATCTGAAATAATTCTTTCCTCTAAGATACCACTGCTGTTTTGTTAGAAAATGAATCCAGTCACCATCAGAAGTACAGGAGTCTCCCCTCCCCTCGATACAATCCCTGATGTGTTGCGAAAATATAAGGGGTTGGGGTCTTTAACCTCCCTGTACCCGGGATGGACCTCTTTTGTCCAGCAAAAGAGGCCAGAAAGGTCTACCCCAACGAAGAGGCTAGATTGGGAGAGGGGAGGCTGCCGATATTCCCTCCACCCGCCTTTAAAAGGCTCAGGAACATACTGGGGAGTACAGTCAAGGGGTGCAGGAGCTCGTTTATTGAGAAGGTGGACAATGCTTTATAATGGGCCATAGCCAATCAGTGACCAGCAGGGTGGTTCTAGTTCTCACAGCCATGCCCCCTGCTTAGCCTAGGTCAGGTAACAGGGCGTGGTAATGTGGCAAGCAGCCAGAAAGCCAGAGCTTTTCCATTTCCTTTGTAGACAGTGTAAGGTCCCAACACTGATGGACCTGAGGTGTCACTGGGGACATGCAGTATGATCACAGCATGAACTTGAGCCACACTGACCCTGGCTCTGCCACTCACTGGGTGCATGTCTCTGGGCAATTGCCTCGACTTCTGATGATCTTCATAGCAGCCCCGTGGAGGTCCCGCGAGAACTTAAGTAAGATCCTGCATATGCAGGTGACATGGTTCTGCTGGCTGTGTTTCTGTATTGTGCAAGCCAGCTCCCTGTCTTCATTCCCTGTGCACTTTCCTTTTTGGAAAAGACACCCATGAGATATCGGGCAGTGGCGCTGGTATCTACTTACTTGAGGGTCTTCCCTGAGCTGCCCATCTTTTGGCTTCCTTGGCTTCTGCTCAGGACAGCAGCTCAACTCATCAGGGAATTAGGGTCCTTTAAACATCATAGAAGAATTATGAGACCTCTGAGAGGCGCTAATTCTCCTGAAGAGTCCCCCAAATGCTTATAATCTGCTTTAGAGGTTTTAGGAGCCCAAGGATAACTAGACAGGAGCGGTGTCTGGGGCTCAAAAATAGGACCAGGGAGTGAAGAAGACTAAGAAACACAGTGATCTCTGTGACTTGGGTGTTGTTTCTTCAATTACTAAATAACCAGAAATATGGCCAATTTGATTTTTTAAAAATCTCCCATTCAGTTGCTTACTGCCATTTAAAGAAGCATCAGGGTGATTGATTTATCACTCTTCAGCTGCTTTTTTCAACGGAGGCATGGGGACTTCCATAGAATCCAATAATTTGATTCTCCTTCAGATTCTTTTTTTTATTAAATATTTATTTATTTACTTTAGTTGTACACAATGCAACAGCATTTATGTTTATGTGGTGCTGAGGATCGAACCCAGGCCGTGCACGTGCAAGGCGAGCGCTCTACCGCTGAGCCACAACCCCAGCCCTCCTTCAAATTCTTTAATGTTGGTTTGACACTTAGCAAAGGCAGGGAATTTCTGTGAATCAAAAATTGTTTTACACTTTGTGTGAAACATAAACAGGTTTGCTTGTCCAGTGGAAGCAAGTTAATGTTCTGAAAACAAAAAAATTCAGCAAGATGTTTTCTACTTCTTGGAAGGTCTTCAGTGTTTTGTTTTCTAAACCAGGTAACCTCCTGGTAGTTGAACAAAGAGTTTCAACTTAGGTAGTAAAGAAAAAAATGAAAAAGAGAAAGAAAAGAAAAGCAAGGCAAGAACAGTCATTCATCACCAACAAAAACACTCATTCCTGGGAAGAATATAACTTAGTAGTAAATATTTATCAAATGCTTATGAAATATCAGAATATTGGGCATATTCTGGGCTCTGGGGCTTACCCCAGAGAGAAGGCTGGAAAAAAGAAAACATACAGTACATCCGATGGAAATAAATGGCTTGCAATAAAGTAGCCAGGGTAAAGAGACGCTGTTTTATATAAGAAGGCCCGGTGAGAAAGTGGCATCAGGGCAGGTGCCAGAAGGAAGACGGGAGGCACCAGTGATGGCATCTGATGTCGGGACAAGCCAATGCAGCAGGGAAGTCAGGACAGTCTATGGCCTAAGTCCACATCTGTAGGGCTTCTAACAACAGAATGTCTGTGAGCAGCAGATGAGAGTCATGTAGAAGGGTCTTGCTCTTGAATGTTGGTGTGTGCCATTTCCACTTGCTTTCCCCTTTTCTGGATTATTCCAGCAGCAGGGGAGAGGCATGCACATTTACATGGAGCAGAAGATGCCCGTGGCCTCCCTCCCTGCCTCCCTAGCGTCGCTGCTCAGTGTGAATTCATGTTGCATTTTCTCACCTCTAAATTGTGCTGCTTTCTGAATTTCTCCAACCTCGTCATGTTGTGTTTTCGGTGTGTGCCGTCCAATTGCAGGTGTGTCTGTGTCTAACCCGGTTTATTTATCTTCCTTCCTCTCCTGTCTTCTGGGGTATTCCCCACCTGACCATCATCTACAAATCTTGTGACACTTACTCCCAGGTCATGGGTCGGGGTGTTGAGATAGATGTGGTGGTGGATTCTTGTGACAGCCTCTGAAGTGCTCCCGGGCTGGGCTTCATACCACCTTGGTTCGTGATTTCTGTCCATTTCAGCAGCACTCCCTCCTTCTGTATCTTTGCCCTAATAGTAAAAATAAAGTCTTGCCCAAGCCACGGTATGTTGGGTTCACCCCCCCTGCCGCTGCCATCCTTTTATATTCTGAATTACAACAAGAACAGTAGTATGGTCTTCAAGATAATCTCAGGAACTTGTCTTGGTAATTTAAACACAAATTGTTCTCTGTTCATTCAGGCGTGGCTTTTCTCAACAAGTAAAATTTTACTTCCCTAATATTCTAAAGTTTTTTAAACCAATGATTACTTATATCACACACTAATTTTTCACCATTCCTTCTTTGTTTTCCTTCTGCATACTATCACATGTTGTTGGTCTTTTCCCAATTTTTGGACATCCCCCGAGTGCGAGGTAATTTTTCAGAGATGATTATTCATTTTTACTACACCATTGTTCAGTAAGCATATTAGTCAAATTCTTTTATTCCCAGGGGCTGTGTGTCCAGCTGACTAATGTGTGCTCGTGTTTGCCAAATATTCCTTTACCTAATTTTTTTTTTGTTCAAACTTATCTGCATGAGTTTATAAGTCTCCAGATTTCACTTATTTGTACTTCTGAAAGAGTTCTAACATTTGGGAGTTTTAATTCCTGCATTTTCCTCTTTTACTTGTAGATCTGCATTCTATCAAGCAGTTTGGCCTATTTTTTATGACTCAGGATGAGCTTATGGATTTTAAAGCTATTGCTAATGTGTTAAGATGTTTTGTTTCAACACATGTGTTTTTCTCTGCTGAGCTTAAATGATGCAGCCCATTGTCTTGGCCTCTGATTGTTCCTGCCTCCAGTGTTAGGAACTGTTCCTTGATCCTAAGAGTTTCTGACACATGACTGAATAGCTGCCTACATTTTCTACTTGATACAAATAGTTAGAAACTAGGATGAAAAAAAACATGTACTATAAATTTCTTTCAAAAAAAGAAAAGAGCAATGGAATGTGTTGATCGGATCAGCTTTGTAGAAACTGTCAAGTCTCTCAAAGCCTAGAACTTTCCACGAGGTGAACAGCTTGGCATTAATTATTCACCTTTCCTCAGAGAAATGGTTTTACTCAACCCAGCCTCTTTTTCAACAGGACCTTGCCAAGACCACATTATTTTAGAGAGCATTTTGCAGAAGTTTATTCAGTTGCTAATGGTATCCTAACTGGGGTTGAGACCTCCACCCACTCACTAGAGAATCCTGAAATCACAGAATGAATTCCTGCCACTCATTTTTAGAATCTAATCCGATGCCCTTATTTTACTAAAGACAAATGTTTGACCCCAGTACATGAGGACATCTAAACCTGTCGCCACTCTGTGTCGATGACTACTCCAGTAGAAGGCTCTGTCTCTGATGCAGTAACTCTTATTCTTAACGAGTGTCTTTACAAGGTGGTGTGGCACTTGGCTTGGAATTGGTGTTGGCACATGCTCAAGTGGTCTCATTGTCATCTGTTAGCAGGAACAAGGTTATTGTTATGCCATTTTGCTTTATTCAAATAGCATTAGATTTAGTATCATTAGTGGCCAGAGCAAAAACAATTGGAACAACCCAAAATATTAAATTTCTGCTTCTAAAATGTGTGGCCAAATCAGCTTTTGCCATGGACAAAAGGCCCAGGCACAGACAGCTGAAATGAAATACTCTGTGGCTGATTTCAAAGACAGAGCAGCCTTGCTGTGGGGAACACCCCCAGCAGCTCACAGGAAGCCACTGTCCCTGTCCTCTGAAAGCACACTGGGAAAATAGGCAGTTAGCAATGTCTTAGATCGTGTGGGTGTTAGATAACAACAGTCCTGGTGCAGAGACTTCAGCGTACATCCACTTTTAAAGAGGTTGGCACGGGGGTAAACCCAGCAAGTTAGAACTAGATCATTTTCTTCACATGAAAGAATAGTCTTATAAAGCATATGCTCATGTTAGTAGGGCAGAAACTTTAGAATTTTAAAATATTCTCAAAGTATCAAAACTCTTTCAAATAAACAAGTCCTTTGAAAGAGAAAGATTGGGGAATATTTGAGCATTTTCACAACCCAGACAGAATTCAGTGAGCAACTATCTATAAACTCCATTATTATTGTTATAGGCAAAGGGTAAGATAACTTTCCCACTCCTCAGATTTTGTGGGAAAAAAATGACTAGAGGACCAGAGGATAGGAACCATTGCTAGGGATCTCCAAGGAAGGGAACATGTGGACATTTCTTTGGTCCAGACCTTGGCCTTGGGCATCTGGCAGCTCCACTTGGCAGGGGGCCTCATGGCCCTGTGGCTGGCTGAGGGAGCCCTCGACCCATGCAGTTGCTGTAAAGCACCGTGAACCTCTTTGATGTAGCAGGATGATTGCATACTGATCGGATTTTAGTCAGGAAATCTAACTTAGTTGAAATAAAACAAAAACAAAAACCCTTAAAACATATTAAGCCCTTGGACCTGACTCTACTTTCAGTGGAACCAAGTTGATTTAGTCCTCTTTCTGGAGCCCCTTCAACTCTTCGGATCTCTTGCACTTGGCCGTGCAAGACTGCAAGAACGTTTAATCGGCTGCTTGGCATGCTCCTCTGATTACTTCCAGAAGGGCAGAACACGTTGTCCCTGTTGAAGGTCTTCAGTTACCTTTTTTTTTTTTTTTTTTTTTTTTCTTTTTCTACTGCTCCTCCAAAAGGGCTCTTGTTCCGATGTGTCCGTGTTCAGCCTTTCCTGGCCATGAAAATAATGAGACCAGACACTAATCGCTGCTGCGTTTTGAGTTGTTGCGTAGTGTCCCCAGTGAGCTGAACACCTGTGTGTCTGAAGGTTCTTTCAATCAAGCCTTGGAGTCACCGCTGCATCAAGCGAGACTCAGGCTACACGGGGAGGAGGTTTGAACCAAACACACGCCATGACACCAGGCTGAAGCCACCTGACAGAGCAAGCTGATTGATTCTGACGTTTCCAAGATTTAGGGCTGGCTCAGATTCATGGTTTCTGAAGTGCAGTTAAGTGGTTTTTCAGAGATGACCCCAGTGCATTCAGAAAAGAAGCCTGGGGTGCCCACCTCACACCCCACCTCACGTTCCACACCTCCTGCCTGTGTGCCCTGGAGGTGGTGGAGCCCGGATGTGGCAGAACTTTACAAGGAAAGCTGTTCTAGGTGGCAGAGACACTGCACCAGAGGTTCTTCTGTGGCTACTGACCTGGTTTGCTGAAGAAGGCCTGCTCAACCCAGGGGCTTCCTGGCCAGTCTGGTAGAAGGGCGTGCGGTCCCATCCCCAGAAGCCATCCGAAAGCCCACCCTGTGTGTGACACATGCACCCTTCTTGTGTTCTGGGTTCTTTGCTTGGGAGTGGATTTTTGATAGCAATTTTTGTAATTATCAATTTTTCTCTTTAAAGGGGGCAATTAGGGGGCTGCAGCTAGAGTACTTACCTAGCATGTGCAAGACCCAGCGTTCGATCCCCAGCACCACAAAAATAAATAAATAAATAAGACATCTATAATTTAGCCAATGGCTGATTGAAACTAAATGCTATGCAAATTTCCTTAACATACTTTGTGTCCTCTACAATTTCATATTTGGAAGGAGAATAATTTGAGAAGCAACTACTGGCGGTAGCCAGGCTGCCCAGCCTTAGGATACTCTGACTTCCCTCAGGGAGGTGCAGGCGCAGCTCCCCTGGCCTCCCCACAACCCCTCCTGAAAAGAAGGAACTGGATGGACCAGACCGTGTGTTTACAAGGAAGGAGAGCAGCACGTGGAAAGCTGCCCTCTCTGTTGTCTGTGACAAAGCCGTTCCCTTCCCTGGTGTTACAGGGCCGGTTGGGTAGGCTGCAGTGAGACTCAGGGACAGGCCAATGACAGGTGGACAGGTAGTGCAGAGGAAGGTGCCAGGGCTGTCCACCTGTATAGGCCCCAGGCAGCACCAAGAGCCTCACAAGTCTAGCAGTAGAACCTGGTGTTTGGTGCAAGTTGGACCAGCTTAAATGGAGTGAGAGAATACTAAATGAACATAGAGTGACCATTTCCCTCTCCTTTGTAACTACTTAGTCTATGTGTGCATCTATTTAACTAAGAAAGGAATAAAACTAGTCAATGTTTCCCAAGGAGCCTGCATCCGACCACTTGAGAGAGAAACACTCTAACTTCCCTCCCTCCTCTACCCAGAAACAAGGCTAGATGCAGGGAGGACTAGAACTCAGCCCTCAGCCAACAGATTCAATGGATCATACTGGTGGACTTCAAGGGTGCTGTTCACCATTATCTAAGTACATATAGGGCTGGGTGCAGTAATGCATCCCTGTAATCCCAGAGGCTTGGGAGGCTGAAGCAGGAGGATCACAAGTTCCAAGCCAGCCTCAGCAATTTAGCAAGACCCTAAGCAATGCAGTTCTTACCCTGTCTCTAAATTTAAAAAAAAAAAAAAAAAAAAAGGCTGGGGATGTGGCTCAGTGGTAAGCACCCCTGGGTTCAATCCCCAATATGCACCCCCCAAAAAAACACAAACACACACACACACACACACACACACACACATAGGCATGCTCATAGTTCCTTCTTTATAATTTGATGGGTGGTTTGTGGATTTTTTTTTTTTTTTTTTTTTTTTTTTTTGGTACCAGGGATTAAATCCAGAGGCACTTAACCACTCAGTCACATCCCCAGCCCTTTTTTATGTTTTATTTAGAGACAGGGTCTCACTGAGGTGCTTAGGGGCTTGCTAAGTTGCTGAGGCTGCCTTTGAACTCGCAATCCTCCTACCTCAGCCTCCTGAGCCACTGGGATTTCAGGCGTGCACCACCATGCTCAGCTGATGGGTGTTTGACTCATCTGGGTACCAGATGTTCGTGCCAGTTGTCGTCCCCCCTCCTTTTTTAATATATCCACCTTTATCATGTGTTTTCAGGCAAATTATCTTTGACAAGAAAATCAGTATACCTTCCCCACTACCACCCTAAGATGCAAAGAATACAGTTCTAGAGGTGAGTCCTTTCACCTATTGGCATGCGCAATGAATGGCTCAGGCTATGAAAAAGCAATAAACAAAAAGGCAGATTTTCCTGAGTAATTAGAATTTGACCACTGTTAGCGCCATATTAGGGGTATTTGGTTTTTGCTACCAGCAGAGGGGAAGAAAAAAAAATCCTGAGATTGGAGCAGAAATTCCACAATGATGTTAATATTTATAGCATATTGTGATGAATACAGTTGATCACAGCTTTCGTGTTGTTGTTTAACCAAGTAATACATCAGTAGGTATAGAACTAAGAAGAGGAAGAGAATCAACTAATTACAGACACACAAAGGAGTGACTTGTCATGAACACGTTGTGCTTCCTCCAGTGCTCAAAGGCTCTGGGGAGGCCTGTCGAACACTCACTGGAGGAAGTTGTGTCACTTGGGCATCTGTACATCTTTTTTCTTTCTTTCTTTTTATTTTTAATTGTAGATGGACACAATATCTTTATTTCATTTATTTATTTTTTTATGTGGTGCTGAGGATTGAACCCAGGGCCTCACACATGCGAGGCAAGCGCTCTACCACTGAGCTACAGCTACAGCCCATGTACATCTTTTTATAAAGATGTGATGTGGGAATGGGAGCCCCAGACTGGGAATGTAGTGGCCCTGAGATCTAACCTAGAGTCGGTACGTCAGGGTTGCCAAACTCCTTTCTGTAGTGTGCCTTTGTAGAACACAGCGTGTTCTAGGACCAAGGTCAGGGATAAAGAGGAAATCTTTGTAGCCAGGAGTTGCTTGTGGCCTGGACACCGTTCCACTCAACCTCTTCTGGGTACTTTACTATGGCTGTTTTTTGTTTTGTTTCCTACAAATTCCTCAGGGGACACCTCCGGTGGCTGTGGCCTTTGTGTTAGAAGCCTCTTCCAAAGGAGTGTGTAGTGGAATCTGTCCATCTGTTTGAGCTTTAGTCACTGGAAGAAATCCCAGTTGGCATTTCCCATGGGATTCCCACTGAGAGATTGACTTGCCCTCGAGAATGCAGGAGGTGCATTCATAGAAGGCCTTGTGTTTGGGTAGGAATGGCCTTGGTTACTCTCTACCCATGTCCTCCTGCTTAAATAAAGAAAATCATGCTGCTTATTAAGTGGTATAACCAATAAAACACTGATAAGGCAGTATAAGTGCTGTAAAATGCTTACTGACATCAAGTGATTAACCACAAGGCTTACTGTTGGTGAGGTCCCTGGAGACTCTCAGAAGTACTGACCTTGACTAACTGTACTGCTTCAGTATCGCAGCTTCCCCGTCTGTACAATGGGTGTGACGGTGACTTTGTCAGCAGTCATCAGGTTCTGTACCAAAGGTAGAAGAAGGTGAGTCCCAGCCCCATCTGCTCTTGAACTGAACCAACAGACGAATGAGAAGGCAGGGAGGGAGGCAGCAGAGGGGAGGAAGGAAGAAAGGGGTGATTGAGTAGGAGGTACTTGACACATACACAGTGCAGGAGATAGGGAGCTGATTCAGGGACCAGGCTGACCATGAGCCAAGCAAACCCCACCCATCTCCCTGGCTCCCACCCCCACATTTCATTTCAACCTATATCAAGCGATTGGGTCAGTTTTCATAATTGACAGTAACATTTACCCTGAGCATATTAACACAGTGTTTTAAAGTTTTCATTAATGGAGTAGAATGATAAAAATATTCATAAAAATAACTAATGTTCAATTTCATTACAACAAAGTGAGTCCATTTGTTTTAATGGATTGATTTCTCCTGTGCCCTTGTCGGGAAGCAGAGAAAAACAGTTTGTTATTTTTGGCCAAGGGGCAATATTTCATTTGTGGCAACATTAAGATTTAGGTTTTTCTGCCTGTAAGTGTCTTGAGATCATTTGTGAAGTTGGTTTGCTACTCTCTGGACCAGAATACCCTATAAAATCACATAATCCAGAGGCCCAGGCCATCAAGTTCTGCAGATTCAAAAAGCCACCAGTATATGAAAGATGTCACCTTAAAGAAGCAATGTGTGCCATTCTGGCATGAAATGTGAAGTTAGTAGGTGTGCCCAGGCCAAATAGTAACCTGCATGGGGTCAGTGGCCCAAAGAGAGTGCTGAATTTTTGCTGCACATGCTGAAGAACACAGAGAGTAATGCTGAACTTTAGAGTTTACGTGTGGATTCTTTGGTCGTTTGAGCATATCCAGGTGAAAAAGCAGCCAAGATACACCACCATACTTACAGAGTTCATGGTCATGTTATCCCATACATATGTTCCCCTTGCTACACTGAATGATCTTACTGAAAAAGAAGAATTGTTCCTACCCCAGAAAAGGAAGGTCATAGAAGAAAAAGATATCCACAAAGAAACTAAAGAAACAGAAACTAGTAGCACAGGAATAAATTCACCATCAAATAAATGTAAATGAAAGTTTAAATAAAAAGATGCAGATATGTCATAGAAATAGTAACATTGTAGGAGAAAGATAATGATTACAGTATAATTTACAGTATAAGAACAAAAAGAGTCATGCCTCAGGCAACCCAAACAGCAAAGCCTTGTCTCAGTTGTTTATGGTGTCAACATAACCCCATTAAATAGACTTAATTTATAATGGAAATAGCAATATTAGTGGCTCTTACATGACTATGACTATATCTTTTGTGTTCCTTAAAAAAAAAGTCTAAAACTTTAAATTCCAATGCAGAAAGAAAAATGTGCTTCTATGTTTCTCCTGATTCCTTCCAGCCCTGAGGGTTATAATTATTCCAGAAAAAGGATAAACACCTCCTACCATCAACAGGAAAAATTTTCATTTTAACCGGTTAATGCTAAGGTGTTAGTTTCTTCTGCTTCCAAGCAATCATTTCTTTTCATTGTGATTTCTTTATTTTTTTTATTTACCAATTTATTTTACATGTACCTTGCAAAGCAAGTCATAGTACAACAAGTAAAATTGAGAGAAATTCTTTAAAATACACACATTAAAATCATTAATTTTAAATATGTTGTGATATGGATGATAAATAAAGCAATTTTACTCCAGGGACATGGTTTATGCTATTTAAAATGACTATATGCAATACATAATATATCACTTCATGGTAGTAACTCAGCAAAACAGTTTAGTTACGTTTATAGCATATTAAGACAACAATCATCATTAATAACATTATAACAAGAATTTCATATTTTCAAAACTTTATGAAATTTAAGAATATTTGTAGTAATAAAGCATGGTATAACATTACTTCAATAATCAGAGTTACAAACAAAAAATAACTTTAAAACACATAAAGGTATAGGCTGTCTCCCTGACATTCTCTCAGTGATCCTTGCAATGATGCGATGAGGTGATGGGTCAAGCCTTACAATGGACAAGGACCCAGAGGCCCCCAGACACCCAGAGAACTTGGCTGGTGATTAGAGACACAAAAAAAGACCACGCATCATTGGCTCTTGACATGGACTTTCTTGAGCATTAGAAGACAGTTGAGATGTTTCTAATAAACATCTTCACATCTTTTTCTTCTGTTGCACGCCAAATGACTGAAAAGCAAGGGTCTGGAATTCTCTCCCATTCTTCCATTATCAGCTGGTGATAATTGAGACTGGAGATAGGCCTTACCCAGAAGCATGGTGCACTTGAGGACTCACATGCCCTCCAAGAGCCAGTTTAGCAAGGCTGTCAAAGCACTGGTGGGAAAATCAGCAGGGAAGTTGGCATCTCTGAGTTGTTCAGCTTATGCTGGTGCTCATGCATGGGATAACTGGACCCAGTGCTAACCCATGCACACGGTCCCATTGTAAAAGACCTTTGTAAGCTGCCTGGTACCGAAAACCGGGAGGAAAAACTCTCGGAGGCAGAGTTAAGCCTTTACTACTTTTACTTCTACTTTCTTAGAGCTTAGAGAGGGAAAGAAAGATTTTTAGAGAGAAAGATTAAAGCGAGCTTTTCTTCTTGTCTTCTTAGCTTAGAGTTAGAGTTAGAAAGATAGAGCTTAGCTTAGAGAAAGACTAGAGCTTCTTTCTTCTCTCTTCTTTCTTCCTTCTTCTGTCTTCTGTCTTCTATCTTCCTCAGGAGCCTCGGCCTAACTCTGACCAGTCATTACTTCTTCTATCTGGTTTCTTTTCTGTAACCGCTCTGCCTACGTTCTGGCCGCTCTGATTCTTCTGACCGACCGAGTGACTGCCCGGCTGACTGAATTCTCCGTTCTCCTAACTCGGACCGCTTTCACCCGGTTATATACCTTCAGGTTTGTGGGTGCCTACAGGTGCGTCACATACATATCAGGTGGAACCCATGGCTTCCAGCTAGCTACAACAGCCCTTCCTAATTAGGGCTCCTTCAGACCTTCATGGGTACAATTGCAAAGTTAGCCATTCTGTCTTTAGGGCTAATGCTTTTGCCATGGACACGGCTGTCCACCAGCACCACCCTCACCCTGATCTGGCTGCTGGCTGCCAAGGCATGGGCAGAGATCTCAAACCTCAGTGTGCCCTGGGGAACTTGTGAAAACACAGGCGCTTGGTCTCCCTTTCCTCCACAGAGCAGTCAGCCTTGGCACTGTTGATATTTTGGACCATGTAACTCTTTGTTCTGGGGCAGGGGCAGGGGTCCTTCTGATCACTCTGGGATGTTTAGCAGCATCCTTGGCCTCTGGATAGATGCCAGCAGCATTCTCCCAAGTAGTGGCAATCAGAAAGATCTCTGGACATTTTCAGAGGTCCTTTGGGGTTGAAAATCCCTAAAACAGTAGTCTTAGGGATTCTAATCCCTAATGGGAGAGGAGGGCCCAGGATTCTGTTTGTAATCAGCTCCTCCATCCAGTCTGATCCCTTATGCATACCGTTGGCCTTTTCTTCCCTTTCAGTGCCCCCATGTGCTTCTGCTCCTTCTTCTGTGACCACCTCTAGGATTGACAGCAATCTAAAATGGTAAAGCCCAGTTTGTCCTTCCCAGGCCAGGCCCACCAAGCTACACAGAAGGCAATTCACTGACCCAGTGAACAAAACCATGCTGTCTGCTGCTAAGTGGGCTGCTCTTGCATCTCAGAAGCGCGCTTGCTTAGTGACAGGGTCCTTTTGGAGGTAATGTCCATGCTGGGTTTTTTTTTGTTTTTGTTTTTGTTTTTTGGTTTTTGTTTGTTTGTTTGGTACCGGAGATTGAACTCAGGGGCACTCGACCACTGGGCCACATCCCCAGCCCTTTTTTGTATTTTATTAGAGACAGGGTCTCACTGAGTTGCTTAGTGCCTCACCATTGCTGAGGCTGGCTTTGAACTCTCGATCCTCCTGCATCAGCCTCCCAAGTGCTGGGATTACAGGTGTGCACCACCACACTCCGCTCATGCTGCTGTTATATAACCCCACAAAAACTAAATAGACACCCCTGCTGGGATCTTTTGGGCCCCAAAAGGACTCAGAAGGTCTCAGCCCAGCAGGCATAGATGACACCTGGGCAGCCAGTGTTCCCTGAAGGGAGGCTGGACCTGATTGCCCCTGCAGGTGAGATCACCTCTAGCAGGAACCCATCTCCCTGCTGTCTGGTGGAAGCTGGGCACTAGCAAAGCCGAATCTGATGCCTGCCTTTCTAGCATGAGTGATTCCAGTGCCTTCAGGAATTCTGTTGTTTAGTCTGTCTCCTATGGTTGGAACTTCCTCTCCAAATGGTCGTCATACTGGGGATGCTATTTTCCAACTGGAGTGAGGAGGATTTTACTATCAAAAGACTGTACTTGGAAGGGGTGCTCCATTCAATAAGGAAGGGCCTTCTGTGTGGCTCTTGATGGGAGATGATCATTTTGTCTAAAATAAGCCTGAGTGCAGCCTGGCAGCTCCATGGATTCCTGTCTGTGGGGCCCCTTGGCACTTCTAGCTATTAGAGCTGATGGACTTGTGTCATCAGGTGATTTCTTGAAGGGGTCGCTGAATATATTGATGGTATTTGTATCCTTGATCCACCCCTTTCTTAAGGACATAAGTCATTGCACAGTTTGACTTAGAAATAACATTGTCATTACTTGTTTCTCATTGGAAGACTGAATAGATGCTCACAGTGTCAGCTTTTGGCTTGTGGGTTTCTTAGAACAGTACCAGAGCTGGCGAAATCCTTTCCAGTGAAGAGAGCAACTGAGGCAGACAGTGGTTTCTAGTCTGCAAAGCAGCCACACTGTGTCCCCAGACATTCCTGAAGAGAGAAGTAAATACATCACCAGGATGTTGTGATAGAGCAAAGAGCAACAACACCCGAAGATTAAGGGTTCCAAGCTCCCCTTAGAACTCCAAGTATTAATTATGGTCCAATGTCAAGAAAAATGAAGTGCAAAACTGGTGGCTTAAGAGCAGCTCGGTTCAAACGTATTGCAAACGTGGAGCGTTTCAGTCTCACATGGAGTCCTGTTCACAGTTTACACGAAGGTTATGAGCTCCGCGGCCCCCCTCCACGTTCTCCCTGAGCTTATGTGTTTACATGGTGGAGAAGCATCAGAGCTGGCAAACCTAACAACTAATTTCAAGCTAAAATAATTTATACTAAAACTTTTCTAAAACTAAATATTGTCCTGACCACTGCCTGTTTCTGTGGGCCTCTTCCAGGGACCTCTGGGTAGAAAATATGAGAAGGACACATGTCTGAGCCAGCTGGGACAAAGAATTTTAAGGTTTTCAGGGGCATCCAGTGCAAATTTTGCCATCTCCATTTCTTTGATATTTTTTAGTTGTCCTTGTTGGCTTTTTTTAAAGTTTTTTATTATTATTATTTTTTTAGTTGTACACAATGCCTTTATTCTTACATGGTGCTGAGGATGGAACCCGGGCTGCGCACGTGCTGGGCGAGCACTCTACTGCTGAGCCACAACCCCAACTCCCTTGTTGGCTTTTGAGGGAAATTTTAATATACTTTTTACATGTTAAAGTTATTAATTGTTTAATTACACGTTATAATTATTTTTGCAATTTTCATCAGTCTCTTAATATTACGATTCTTACTGTATATTTTATTTATTTATTTCATATACATATTTATTTCATATATATATATGGGGGGGTTGGTATTAAGGATTGAACCCAGGGGCACTTAACCACTGAGCCATATCCCCAATCCTTTTTTGCATTTTATTTAAAGACAGGGTCTCACTGAGTTTTTGCTTAGGGCCTTGATAAGTTGATGAGGCTGGCTTTGAACTCACGATCCTCCTTCCTCAGCCTCCTGAGCCACTGGGATTACAGGCATGTGCCACAGCGCCCAGCATCTTTCTGTATATTTTAAAACATTATTTAGTCTTAAGGAATGCTTAGAAAGCAGCGTGTAACCATCTGTAACCACATCACTCTAGCACAACTATTGTTGTTTGCTAGTTTTTGTATGTGAAGACAAATGATTTTCCTAATTGCAAACAGCTTAGAACATTTTTGAACGGAGAGAAGTGTGTAATTTCTGCTCGATTAAACATGATAACTTTGACCTCTCACATTTCTTTGAAGAGTAGAAAGTTCTCTACATGGAGGTCTCTCTGTTGAGACTCTCTGTATTGAGTGTGCACTATATTTTCTCCCAGTCTTTGCAACACTTTTTCACAGGCCCCATGAAAATCATGTTCTCTTTGCCCATCTATAAATGAGGGAAGCCCTTTTAAGACTGTGCCCTGGACAGTGCGTGTCCATTTCCCTTGCCAATCATGCACCTGGGAACAGGGCTAATGTGGCCTCTGGCCCACAGCTACTGAATCGGTTAAGCCTGGTACATCCCCTTGTGCAGCAGGTCCTTTCTAGGGAAGACCTCCCTTACTGAGGTGGCACATGTGCTACCACAGCCTGTCCCAGTTCTCATTGTGAGTGCCAGCTCTGGCCACTCACAATGTACATAAAGCTGTTAGTGTCATGCTTCCTTCTACCCCCGGAGCCTCCCTGCATCTGTCCTGCCCACAAGGACAGTAGCTTTGTGCCTTACTGGCAGACTGTCCCTTCTAGGATATAGTTCCAATACTGCCCCTCTTCCCTTTGACCTTTAATTCTCTTGTTTCTTGTGCATACAGTCTCTGCAGGAGTATGGAAATAGGTGAAGGCAATAACTTAGTATACTGTCTTAAAAATTAACACCCCCATTTCCTGTTTTTCAACTGAAAAAAAGCCTGCCTAGGTCTCTGGACCAGGGAGCAGAGAGGGGCATAAAGAAGCATCTTCTTTTCTCTCCCTACCCACCCCCACCAGTTGTGATCTGTTCTGTTTCATGAGGCAGTATAGCTGTGGGGTTCCCAGCTCCAGCACCCCCGTCTCCTAGATTATGTCAGTGCACTGTCTATAGTTTGGTGTTTTAAGTTTTCTTGTGATAGTGTGTGTGTGTGTGTGTGTGTGTGTGTGTGTGTGTGTGTGTGTTGGGCAGGACTCTTAAGCTGCAGATGCCAATAAGCCAGCAAAGACAGCATGTCTCACAGACCAAAAATCTAGACATCACTGGATCTTGAAATCCACCAGTGTGGCTCTCTCTTTCCACCTCACAGTTTGGGTTTTTTTCTGTCCTGGCTTCTTTCCCACCAATAAAACATACAGTTAGCTTTCCATATTCATGGATTCTGAATTCACAGGTTCAACCAACTGTAGATCAAAACTATTTGGGGGAAAAAAAATCGCATCTGTACTAAACATGTACAGACTTTTTCTTGTCTTATTCCCTAACCAATATAGTAGGGCAACTATCTGCGCAGCATTTACATTGTATTAGGAATTATAAGTACTCTAGATATGATTTAAAGTACATAGGAGAATATACATAGGTTATGTGCAAACAGTATGCATTTCCATATAAGGAACTTGAGCACCATGGATTTTGGTATCAGAGGAAGATCCTGAAACCAGTCTCCCAGGATATTGAGACACAACTGTAAATAGCTCCAACTCTGATTGAATGGATGTCTGACACATATCCCTCCTAGAACAAATCTGTTTAGATGTCCTGATTGGCTAGATTCTATCACATGTTCTCCCCACCTACTCCTTCCTCTGAGGAGGGTGATGCAGGGGAGATAAAGTCAGTCCTTGCAGGCTAGCTGGGATAAGTTATCTGCTCTCACTAGTTTCTGTCCAGGGTATACTTGCTCTTAAAATATTTTGGATATCATCCTTGTGCAAGCTCACATGATTGACTGACAGTCCCTCCAAGTGGGTGATAGCAGTTTTCAAAGGATAAATATACCTAGCAGGTAGACACAAAAATCTATGCAACAATTTCAGCATTGTTATGAGGACTTTTGGAGACAGATGGGAAAGACAATTGAACATGGGCGATCCTGAATCCCAAGTGTTAGATTAACTTAGAAAATATAAGACTTTATTTCCAGGACCCAGCACATAGTAGGATAAAATTAATAGTTGGGGGTTGAATGAATGAATGCAAAAGTGAACTATGCCAGGCATGGTGTCACATTCCTGTAATCCCAGCAACTCTGGAGGCTGAGGTAGGAGGATCCCATGTTTGAGGCCAGCCTGGGTATCTTAGAGAGACCCTATCTCAAAATAAAAAATAAAAAGGACTTGGGTGTAGCTCAGGGGTAGCAAACCCTGGGTTTAATTCCCAGTACCAAGCGGGGGAAATAGGACTACAATGCATTTTGCTCTGGAATTGAGACTTGACTCCTTCCCCTTCCTCCCTTATTTGTTGGGAAGATACCAAATCTGTCAGTGAGGGAGCAGCTTTCACAGAGTTCTGTCCTCACGACGTCCACCAGCCCTGGGTTGCCCCCTTGCCCCTGCCAGGGCTCACTACTGCATAGTCCACCTGGCACCTGCTGTATGTGCGAATGCGGGTTTTGCCACTATCCAGTGAAGCACAGAATCAGGCTTTGCTGAGTGAAGGTGACATTGCTAAAGAATGCAACGAACCCCAGGGAATGTGCAGTGGAGTCGAAGCATTTCCTATGCATGGACCCCGTGTGTGAAAGGGGCGGGAGCACACCTACAAGAACCAGTGGGGCCGTGAGTGGCCTCGAGCTAAAACCTGTGAGATAACCGAGTCAGCACCAGGCTTGTGGAAACTGGTTCTGGGCGTGAGGGATTCAGCCCCACTCTCAGAAGGCCTGTGAAGCTGTTGGATAGTAGTAAGCACTGCTGCAAATTAGGAAAACACATACAGGCAAACAAATTCCTAAAGTAGAAGAAAGTACTTACAATGGATAAGTAAGTAATCCTTGACTTAGAAAAATAGCTTATTTATACCTTGAACCTGGGAATTGGCTGGTTCATTGAACGTATAGATAGATATAAAAGTATCCATTAACTGAAACATTTGTATCAGTTTACCAAGATGAAATGAAGTTGATTTTGGTACTGACAAGATAGAACTGAATTTTAAAATTCTTAGTGACATGGTTAATGTCTATAAACACTGTTGGGATTGGATTCTGGTTTTTTTTTTTCTTCCTTGTCTTTGGGGGAAAAAAGAGTCTGAAAACTTATTTGACCTAGCATATATTTGGTGTCTAATTCATGCATTCCCCACTCCTCATTTAGGTATCATTTTCTATTACTTTAGAATGATGGTTGCATAGTTTACAAAAAGGAATTTGCTCTGTATTGGGGGGATTTTTTTTGTCTGTTTATTTATTTTGATTTTGGTACTGGGAATTGAACCCAGGGCCTGGCACATGCTAGGAAAGTGCTCATCCTGAGCTACATTCCCAGCCCTTGCTCTATATTTTAATTCATTCTACAAACTCTATGAGCCTTCTTTGAAGTCAGCTGCTGGAGAGATAAAGATTGCAAGATACCATTTTTACCAATAAGAGGCTGAGAGTTTAAGTGGCCAGATGGACAAATTCACAACTGGTAAATGTCAGAGGTTCAGAGATTCAAAAAGAGAAAATATAGTTGTCCCTCAGTATCTGTGAGGGATTAGTTCCAGGACCTCCCTAGAATCATCCTCCCGGGGATGCTCAAGCCCTTTATATAAATAAAATGGCACAGAATTTGTACACAAGCCGTATACATCCTTCAGTATCTATTATCCCTAGATTACTGGTCATACTTAATACAATGCAAATGCTGTGTCAATAGTTGCTACACTGGATTAATTAGGGAATAATTAAAAGAAAAACAGTCTGTACAAGTTCAGTCCAGATGCAGTTTTTCCTGAGCATTTTCAATGCCAGGTTGGTTAAACCTGCAGATGTGGAGAGCCTGCTGGACTTTTACCCTGGGCTTAAAGATTTTAAGAGATGACCCTTGAACTGGATCTTGAAGATGGAAAGGGAGATTTTTGTTGGGCAACGACAAGAAAAGAAGCATTTCAAAGAGCAGATAGATGGAAAGCACCAAGATGGTGGCTGCTGGTGTCCGGAGCAGGGCAGGTGGCTGGTGTGGCCAGAGGGAAGCACCTCTCATCACAGAGACTGTGAGAAGCTGTGGATTCCTTCAGACTATCTTTACCAGCATCTTGGCTAATGCTTTCATTGGGCTTTAATATTTCTTTCCAAATGTAATCATTAGGATGTTACGTTGCATTTCAGGGGTTAATGGTTTAATCTATTGGAAATTCAGACACAAGGATTCAGAATTAGGGAGATAGTTCAGAAGTAGCTGTTATGTCTCGTTGACATATTAACCAATACATATAATTTAATGTCAAGATTTATATACTTCCAAAATGCAATTTCTCATATGAACATGGAGATGAATACTTAGGAATGTGTACTGAAGCAATTGTCTAGTGAGGGGGGTTTTGGTTTTTTGTATCACCAACAGGAAGAGGTCTCTTGTTGAATGTGATGTATAATAGCAGAAATTGTTGCATATTTTTTCTTTTCTAAAAAGTCCCCAAAACATGCTATACAGATGCTTCTCAGCTTAGGATGGAGTTACATCCTGATAAACCCATTGTAAATTGGGAATGCATTTGCCACACCTAAAACCCTATGCGTCCTTCCTCAGTAGTACAGTACCCTAGAGTGTCTGTTGTTTCCCTCAGTGGTCATGTGGTGACTGGAGCTGAGGCTTGCCACCACCTAGCATCTCAAGAGAAGATGGTACCACATGTACTGGGGAAAGATCAACCTTCAAAATCCAAAGTACAGTCTCTCCCTGATGCATATTGCTTTTACACTATCATCAAATCCACAACTCTAATTTGAACCCTCATAAGTCAGGAATCACTTTAATACTTTCCCTTTAGTCAGCTTCCAGATGAATAGCCTGCATTTTGAAAAATGGAGTGCCAATAACCAAGTAATTATTCTGATTAAGCAATAATTAGATAGATACTGGCAATTTGCAGAGTCCAATTTGCAAATTGCCCCTTTTATTAAATGACAGAGTATGCGCTGGCACTGCTCAGGTGGTATTTCCCAAAAAAATGGGGCTGAGCTCACAAAGACCTTTATTATTTTAACTAGCAGCCCAGCTTGCCAGTGCCCCACCCCAGCCCTGTCCCTGCCCCAGGAGTGCTCTCCCGGGCAGGGCCTGCCATTTCAGCCAGAGCTCAGTAGCACTGCCGCCCATGTTTTTGATACAAGAAGAATATTCTAGGACCAAGTCTACCTTTAAGCAGTTTTGAGTCCTTGAAATGGCAGTATTGAGCTCTCTCTATCCACCAGTCTGATGGACAGTTCTCTCCACATGGTGGATGATGGTTTGTTGATGGAGGGACAGAAATAGTTCTTAGATCTGCTGAGGCCACCAGAGAGCTGGAATTGCAGACAGGGGCCAGTGTCTTTTTGATCTGTGTGGTTAGCTAGACAAGGTGGGTTGGGCTGAAACCACGGCAAAGCAAAAGCAGAATTAAGGAGGTAGGAAGTTTTAGGCTTGCGTTCTCTTGTTTTACCAGCAGTTTGACTTTGAACAAGTAACAGAGCTTTTAAGGGGTTTTAAAAATCTATAACTGGGGAAACTTGTCCATGCTGAGTAGCTTTGGGAGTTCTAAACGAGAGTTCAACCAAAGAGTGAGCGTGTGTAAATATTAGAAGGCTCTGTAGTTGCAAAGGGCTAATAAGTGTAGATTACTACCTATCCAGTACACAAAAGCTTTCTGGAAGCTTCTAAAACCATGCACAAATCTACAGCTGCACACTGCAAGGATTCTTCCATGCAAGGGCTCCTTCAGATCACATGGAAATTGGAAAAGGATACCTCAGCATGGACAGAGCTGTTTTGCAAGAAAGGGCCCATTCCTATTGGCAGACATATCCTCTGCTGACACCTATCTTGGGAAGCAGGGCACTGGCTGCATGGTAGTCCCCTCAACTCCTCAAATGGGCTCCTGTGTGCAGGACCCAAACTGGTCAACTGTATTTATTTTTCTTTTTTTATTTCCTCTTTAAAAGTTTATTATTGAAATAAACCACAAATAGCATAAGCAGCTTATTTTTATTTTTTTATTCTAAATTGTTACATATGACAGTAGAATGCATTACAACTCATATTATACATATAGAGCACATTTTTCCATATCTCTGGTTGTATACAAAGTATATTCACACCATTCGTGTCTTCACACATGCACTTAGGGTAATGATATCCCAAACACTAGAAAGGTCAACAGGAAGGGAGGTAAAGGGAGGGGACAAGGGGGTTTAAAAAAGAAAAAGAAAAAGTAAAAAGATACGTTTATTTTTCTTAAATCTCATATATGGTCTCCTCAGAAATACAGCTGACTTTCTAGGAATTGAATGAGCCCAAGAGGTGACATTGACTGATAGAAGGAATATGGACTTGCTATCACACTGGCTTGTTATCCATTTCTTGGTCTACCATTTACTAGTTGTATTAAAATTGAGTCTTCAAGGAAAATACTTCCTGCTGTATTATACTAGGTGACCAATTTAACTTCTCTGAATCTATTTTTTATTTGCTAAATGAAAAACAGCACCACCTTGGTCCTCGGATTTGGTGGTGAGTATTAAATATGATAAATATCATCTATGAGATGAGAGTATAGGGCTCAACAAATGTTTGTTTTACTATGGGCCATGTCTGCCACTTCCATTAGCTCTTTACTTATTTATTTCTAGGACAGGTGACCTCCACTATCAATCACTAGCTCTTCAAATCCATCATGATTTCAATGAAATCATGACCATAGTGCCATCAAAGTCCAGTGAAAGCCTGTTGACCATGTCTTCAGAACAGAAAAACAGAACACTTTAATTTAAACCATAGGACTGTTGCTCATCAAGCTGTATCTTCTGAAAATACATCCATCCAAAACTCCTGGTTTTCTGGAGGAACAAACTTTATGCAAAATGTCAATCTTAATATATCAGATTGATAGTCAATTTAAGAATAGGCTGACCAGCCAGATGACATTTAAGTCAATGGAAAAGAAACTGTCTTCTGAGTATCAGTTCTCAACGTGGAAACTAACTCAGTCCTCTCCTGTAATTAACCAGATCCTCTCACTGGCAGGCAAGCAGGATGATGGGTAACAGGGGGGGTGGAGCCCTCACTGAGTATATTAGGAAAACTCAGCAAAGTAATAAGGGCTGCAAACTGTCTCACGTATCCTAAATTACCCAGATGCAGAGTGATTTCTGTAATGTACCTAGGCCTGTCTTCATCACCTGGGTCTGTCTTCATTTGGAGATGCAAAAACTATACTTCCAAGTTCACCTGTGAATCAGAAAATCTCTTTCCCATCAAGCACTGTCTGGGTTTGTATGAAAAGTGCACATTTATATTTGAAAACTTGCACGACTTGAGATAATCGTTTCCAAGATTCACAGGATAGTATCTAGAACAATCCTTTACTTAGTTTTTGTCAGGAACATAAATGCACCCCTAGATTGGGGTCTCCTGGGGAGATTCTTAGAGGGTCCTATTCCTTAATATAGCTAAAGATCTGTGCAGTTGTATTATATTATAATAAACAACTCACAGTAAATGAAATGCCTAAGATCTTAATAAAAATTTACAATATCTGGGAGAGTTCAGATCCAAAGGACGTGAGCTCCAAATTCCACCACACGGAGACTGCATCTCTGCTGACTGCGCTAATCCCCTGCAGCTTCGCATTCCCATCTCCTGTCTCCATTTTTGGCAGATGGGCAAAAGCTCGACTGGAACAACTTGGAAGTCCATGGCACCCTAATAAATCTGGGGATGCTGTTTACTCCTTCTAGAAAAATTGGACAGATTGAAATGTTTGACCCCATTGATCTCAGAGCATTCTCTGGTGATAGATTTTAGTTATGAGTAAGTTGAGTGATAAATTGAGTGGTTGGCAGATGGCCAGAGTTTTTGTTTCACTTACACATTTTTTTTTCTTTTTCTGTTCTTTGCTATCTCTTCCATGAGGCTATTAAATTCTTAGAGAAGTGAAAGGAAAAAGAATAAAATGGGTTGAGACCTAAAAGGCAACCTTTCAGCCCACAAGTGGTTAAAAAAAAAAAAAAAAAAAAACAGAAGGAAAAAACAAACAAACAAACAAAAAACTGTATGGCCATGTTTAGGATTCAGAGTAGTAGGAATCAAAACTGAACACTGAATACTGAAGAGTCCGTAGTAAAGACAGAGGCTTTACCAGGTGTGCAAACCCTCCACTCTGAGTATCAGAAATCACCCTGACACGCATGGTTGGGCAAGTAGTAATTTAAGACATTTACCCACCGTGAAAAGTTTATAACCTTAATGTGCATGGTTTGGAAGGTATATGTAAAAGTGAGTATTTTTTCAATTCTTTTTTTTTTTTTTTTTTTTTTGGTACTGGGGATTAAACCCAGGGGTGCTTAGCCACTGAGCAACATCCCCAGCCCTTTTTATTTTTTATTTTGAGATAGGGTCACACTGTGCTGCTCAGGGCCTTGCTGAGCTGCTGAGGCTGGCTTTGAACTTGTAATCTGTCTGCCTCAGCCTCCCCAGTGACTGGGATTACAGGCGTGTGTCATGGTGCCCAGCTAAATTATTTCAATTCTCAAGTGAGGTTTCTGAACCAGGAACAGAGTGACTAATTTTTACATCAGTAATTGGAACCAGGAACCTAATTACTGAAATACTCCTGCATTGTCATTGAACAGGTGTTCCCTGAGCACCCGCTGCACATCGAGCATCACCACCGTCCCCTGCGGAAATCTCAGGCTTAGAGTTAGTGTTGAAAGGGGTCCAGTAGAACTCACTTGAAAATTTTTTTTTTTTTTTAATTTTTCTAAGTTGTTATATATGACAGCAGAATGCATTACAATTTATATTACACTTATAGAGCACATTTTTACGTATCTCTGGTTGTGTACAAAGTATACTCACACCAATCGTGTCTTCATACATACACTTAGGTTAATGATATCCATCTCATTCTACCATCTTTTTTTTTTTTTTTTTAACCCTCTTGCCTGGCTTGATCTGAGGTACCTGAGAGGCTGCAGTTTTCAAATATTCCCAGGTAATTCTGTTGCTCAGTCCAGGCAAGAACCAACAGACAGAAGAACAGGCATGTTGATAGAACAATGGTCAAGTTGCTTAGCAATGTACCTCAACACGTACGGTCCCTAAAAACATGCATTCATTTGATCCAGTTATAGGAAAACACAAAAATATAAACACCTGTATGTGTGTGTCTAGACATATAAAAATATTGAAAGGCTCAAGACTAACAGAGTAGCAGCAGTTTTCTTCGGGATGGAATTATGGATTATTTTTCTTTTCTTCTTTTTACTTTTCCATATTTTCAAAAATGGGGCCCTTCCCTGAAGCTCAGTTTTGAAATCTGAATAAAAGGAGCTATTTCTATTTGATTCCAATATAACCAAGGAAGCATTTTACAAATAGCTTCTACATAAACAATACTGTATGCATGAGAGAAGACATACAGGACGTGGTCTCAGGGAGTATGACCTTTGACATGGGGGGGGGGTGAGGCAGGCTACAGCATCATACGCCTGTAGTCATGTAGTTCATTCAAGTGGATTAAGTGCAGTGCTCAATACACGGGAAATGTAAGTTTGGTTTTTGGAACATTTTGGAATTTTTTTCCTGAATATATTTGATTGACACTTGGTGCAGTCCATGGATGTGGAACCTATGGAAGTGGAGGATATGTAGCTCCCATGTCCGTGTTATCAGCCTGTCTCACTGCTGTGCTAGATTACTAAACACTACAGAGGCAGAGGCTTTTTATTTGGGGGGGGGGGGTACCAGGAGTTAAACTCAGGGGCACTCAACCACTGAGCCACATCCTCGGCCCTATTTTGTGATTTTATTTAGAGACAGGGTCTCACTGAATGGCTTAGCGCCTTGCTTTTGTGAAGGCTGGCTTTGAACTTGCGATCCTCCTACCTCAGCCTCCTGAGCCATTGGAATTATAGGTGTGGGCCACCGCACCTAGCAAGAGTCTTAGGAGCACCTAACCTATGCCTTACATTCAGTAGATTTTAGTAGCCACTTAAATATTTATGAAATGAGCAGGTGTTGTGGCGCACACCTATAATCCCAGCTACTTGGGAGACTGAGGCAGCAGGATGTTAACTTAGAGGCCAGTCTGATCAATGTAGGGAGACCCTGTCTCAAAATTAAATATAAGAAAGGACTACAAGTGTAGATCAATGGTTGAGTGCTTGTCCAGCATGTATGAAGCCCTGGGTTTGACCCCCAGTACCCAAAAAAAATTATAGAATGAATGAGTTCCAAGAGGAGAGAGATTATAGCAGTCCCCCCACCCTTTATCCATGGTTTTGCATTCCAAAGTTTCAGTTACCCATGGTTAACAAAAAGAAGATGGGTGAGCACAATACAATAAGATGTTTAGAGACCACAATGTGGTCTTCACAATATATTGTCATAACTGTTCTATTCTTAGTTGTTGTTCATCTTCTACCAATCCTGATTTATAAATCAAACTTTATCATAGGCATGTATGTATAGAGAAAGCATAATATACATAGGATTCAGTATACTCTGCAGTTTCAGGCAGCCACTGGGGGTCTTGGAATGTATCCCCAGGTGATAAGTGGGGGACTGGTGTACTGTGACACTTCAGTGGGAGAGTGAGATTTGAGGCAGGCCTTGGGTACATGGGTGGGACTTGCAATGGTGGCCACTGCAGGTGGGAGGCCAGCCTGGGAAAAGACCTGGGGTAGAGATGGGTTGGAGGTGAGGGGGGACCATTTATTGCTATTGCCTGATTGAAAGAAGCCTATGTAGAACAGTGTTACGGTTTGGATGTGAGGTGTTCCCCAAAAGCTCACGTGTGAGACAATGCAAGAAGGTTCAGAGGAGAAATGATTGTGTTGTGAGGTCTTAACCCAATCAGTGATTTGATCCCCTGATAGGGATTAACTGAGTGGTAACTGAAGTGGTAGGTGTGGCTGGAAGAGGTCGGAATTGGATCGTGGCTTTGGTGTATATATTTGTATCTGGAGAGTGGAGTCTCTCTCTGCTCCTGGATCACTATGATGTGAGCTGCTTCCCTCTGCCACACTCTCCCACCATGACGTTCAGCGTCACCTGGAGCCCTGAGGAATGGAGCCGGCCTTCTATGGACTAAGACCTCCGAAACCGTGAGCCCCCAAATAAACTCTTCCTCCTCTATAGTTGTTCTGGCCAGGTCCTTTAGTCACAGCAGCGAAAAAGCTGACCAAAATGTGCAGTGACTGTGCCAAATGAAAGAAACTGAGCAGAACAGTAGCCCAAAGGTGGAGAAATGATGGAGAATGGTGGAGAAAGAGGGCGTTTTCCGATATCCAGCAAGCCAACATGGAGTAGGCATTTCCTGCCAGCAGGAGAAGCCAGACTCTGCTCCCCATCACCTACACAACACAGTGCAGAAGAAATAAAATGTGATTCACAGAAGGAAGAAGTCTGTTTGCTTTGAATAGATTAAAAGGGGAGGAAAGGCTGGGCTTGTGGCTCAGTGCTAGAGTGCTTGCCCACCATGTATGAGGAACTGGGTTCAATTCTCAGCACCACATATAAATAAAGAAAATACAGGTCCATCAACAACTAAAAAGTTTTTTTAAAAAATTAAAAAAGCGGGGGGGAGCTCATTTAGCAAACAAAATGACTGGAAAAATAGGATTTTTGTTTCATGCAAAAAGATTTGGCAAAAAGAGCTGAATATCTTTGTGTGACACATTTTCAAACACAGAGGAGGAAGAACAATATCCGAGTGTCGGGTAGTGCGTGTAGGAGTCCGACACCCAGCCCTGAAAGGGTTTGGACAAACTCTGGCATTTCGTAGTTATCCTAAGAGTGCAATGGAATGCTCTTGGGGGACAAAAGGAAATGTTTCTGTATGTCTGGGAATGATTTCCTCTCAGTGCCATACCACCTTCCCCCACACTCCATCTCCACACTGAGCTGGGACACACTCTCAGCAGCCCCTGGGATAGTATGACCTTACAGAAACACAAGGGCTTAAAAAAAAAATGTGGGGCTGGGGCTATGGCTCAGCGGTAGAACTCTTATCTTGTATGTATGAGGCCCTGGGTTCGATCCTCAGCACCACATAAATAAAAATAAATAAATAAAGGTATTGTGTCTACCTACTAATAAAACAAATTTTTTTTAAATGTTACAGGCAGCTGCACACCTAAGCTGCTTTCAAAGAGGTCAGAAAAGCTCAATGATCGCATGTCTAGAAATCCTCACCACCATGAAACCCACCCTTTCCAGTTACCCTAAAAACCCTTCCTGAGCAATCCTGAAATGGAAAGCACAGTTGATCTGTGCCAAGCTTTTGTCATTCCAAGTGTTTTAAAACTAAGTACAGACTTGGCGCGGGGCACATGCCTGTAATCCCAGTGGCAGGGGAGGCTGAGGCAGGAGGATTGAGAGTTCAAAGCTAGCCTCAGCAAAAGCGAGGCCCTAAGCAACTCAGTGAGACACTGTCTCTAAATAAAATACAAAATAGGGCTGGGGATGTGGCTCAGTGGCCTAGTTCCCTGAATTCAATCCCCAGTTCCCCGACCCACCTACCCCCCCCCCAAAATTAAGTACAATCAATCAGAATGGAACCAGGAATTGCAGGAAACAAAAGTTAACCCAAAAGAAGCGGATGGCCCCCCACACCTACATACCTGAATCCATCCATGGCAGCTGACAGAAAACTCATATCATCTGTAGCATGGGAATTATCTGCTCCCCTCCCCAAAGTGTCTAGGGAAAGAACTCATTGACCCCAAAGATGTCAGAGACTCACGGAACGGATAAACTACTCTGACGTCTCCGTGAAGAATGGACCTGGCATGTGGACTGTGCCCAAGCCCTCCACCTTCCCTCATTAACCACTGTCAGCCTCACATCTGGTTTCGACTTTGGAATTCCTCAGCCTCAGCCCAGGGAGCAGCACTGGTATTTATCAGGCGCTCCTGGCTATCAGCTCAGCTCTTCCTAAACTAAACAGTGGGGTCCATTCCTTTAGTTGCTGGAAGCTCTGGAATTGTGTAAGGTTTGGACTAGCCAGGGTTGCCATGAGGGGCTGCACTGAGACAGCAGTTTGGGGATGGCATTTTGGAACCCAATTAACAGAGCAGCTTAGGAGCCTGTGCTGGGAGGTGCATGAGGGCCCCTCCAAAACCAGCTTCTGCTTCTATTAAATCTTTGAGCAAAAACATAGGAAAAGAAAGAAGATGTGCTTCAGTGTCATGGTTAAGAGTGTCCTATTCAGAGTCACAACTCTGATGCCAAATTCTGTCCCTGCCACTTAAAAGGTAACCATTTCATTTGGTTTGCCTGGCACTGACCATTTTTAAAACTGAAAATCCTGCCTCTCAAAAACCACGTCCGGTACTGCTAGTCACCGTAGATGCTAACTGTATGACCTATGTGTTGTTTCAAATCTGCAAAACGGGGGTAATAATCATGCCTACCTCATTAGCTTGGTGTTGGAAGAATTAACTGGGTAAAGACCAACCTGACCCAGGTTAAGGCATGTGTGTTATGTGTGTTAGTTGTGACCTGACATATGTAGAGAATTTAAATCAGCATTAAAATCCCAGCCCGAGCTGTGTCTAGCTTTGAGTTTTCGCTATAATATTGAGCCATGTGGGGTAAATTACATAACCTCTTTGAACCTTGTTTTTCCACACCTGTAAAATAGGGATAATATAACCCAGGTGGGGCAACGTTTAATAGGATAAGCCCCAATACTGTGCCTGCTGATAAAGACCAAAATGTCAGACAACAGCTCAAGAGGTTCCAGTGATGAGCCTTGTGATTAAAAGGAGTGAGCCGGACATGGCGTTGCATGTCTGTAATCCCAGTGACTTGGGAGCCTGAGGCAGGCAGATCACGAATTCAAAGCCGGCCTCAGCAACTCAGCGAGACCCTGCGTCTAATAAAAGGGCTGGAGATATGGCTCAGTGATTAAGCGTCCCTGGATTCAATCTCTGGTACCAAGAAAACAAACAAACAAACAAACAAAACCGGAGAGAGCACAGTGTACCAGCCAGTGTGATGGTCACCTCGGCCTCCTGGCCTCACTGTTCACAACCAGGGCAGATGCTGTTATCAGTGCGTAGGAATAGGCGAATGCCTGGACTGACGGGCTCCCTCTAGAGGTGGACTGGATAAATCACACGGAGGCGCCTGCCTGCCCCTCTCCCTCTCCAAGACAGGATCCTTTCAAGGCTCCACCTCCAGGATTCAGAGGCCACGCCTGTTCCGGGGACAGTTAAATTATTTTTGGAGAGGAAGAATGGCTATGAGAAAACAAGCTCGAGGGCACACGGGGACCCAGCAAGCATGCTCCACTGACAAATGGCCCTGATGACAGGGCCAAAGTGAAGGCGCAGGCAGCATAATGGTCACAGCTAGCTCGTGCCTGTCACCCTAGGCCCCAGGAAGCCAACTGGATAAGAACAGGCCTCGCTTGACAGCTTGTGCTGCCTGCGTTCCCGTAGCAGCCACTCAGTAACTGGCAGCAAACGATAGCAAAAGCAAAGAGTGAAATTATAAATAACCTGCTTCTAATTTTCCTTGCTTTTTTTCTGCCTCCCATGTTGCAGTCACCTCCCAATTATCAGCCACCAGGCTACATAGCATCTTGAGGTGTGCGCCCAGTTAAGTTCTGCCTGCATTGGGTTCAAACCCCAGAACTTGTGCTTACCACGTGACCCCGGGAGAGTTACTTCCTCCCTCTGTGCCTTGATGTCTCTTACAAAGCGGGCACGTAACAGAATCTCCCTTGCATGAATGGTGTGAGGACTGCATGGATTTATGTGTACAAAGTGGGTAAAACAGGGTTTAGTCCACAGAGGATAATAAGTGGACTGGAAATATTGGCCATACTATGTTGTCATTGATTTGTGGTTTGAGATTTGAAAGATTAAGAGATGGTGTTTTAGTCAGCTTTTTCTCAACTGTGACTAAAAGACCCGTCCAGCACAATTGTAGAGGAGGAAAAGTTTATTTGAGGGCTGAGGGTTTCAGAGTCTCAGTCCATAGACAGCCAGCTTTATTCCTCAGGTCTCCACGTGAGGCAGAACAACATGGCGAAGAATGTGGCAGAAGGAAACAGCTCAGGGGGTGTTCAGGCAGCAGAGAGAGAGGTCTCCAATATACCCCAAAGCCACACCCCCAATTAACTGCCTAATCCCAGCCACACCCCACCCACCTCCAGTTGCCACTCAGTTAATCCCATCAGGGTTTAATTCACTGATTAGGTTAAGGCTATGACCCAGTCATTTCTCCTCCAAACCCTCTTGCATTTTCTCATATGTGAGCTTTTGGGGGACACCTCACATCCTAACCATAATAGATGGAATCACAGATTCTTACAGATGCTAATTCTGTAAACTAATAGAAAAGAGAGAGAGAAAAGGATAGCCCTTAACGTTAGATGGAAGACCGTTCTCTTCCTCTTTCCCTCCCTTTTCCCCTCCAAGGTAGAAACTGGCCCTGTTCAGAGACTGACCAACTGTTTCTCATGCCTGCCCAGCACTGGATAATTCCTCCTACTGCAAGCATCAGTATCTTGGCAAAACTGCGTCAAGTGTGGTTGCTTAGGTTGGCATTGGTCCATTTGTCACCTGAGTAAACTCTAACCTGAGGGCACAGTGCACCTTCTGATCCTCTTCCCACCAAGCTAAGAGACTGGGGATCCAGCTGCCCCTAACTTGGCCTTTGTTTTCACATGTCTTTCCAGGTTGTTTTGAATTTTCCCATCCTGGTGTTCTGGTGTTCGTTAGCAAGTGAAACAGAGGTGGTTGGAAGAACTGGGAACATTTGCCCACTGGGGACATTGCCCCCCCAGTGGTTTGGAGGCAGAAGAAAGGGACTAATGAGGAGAGGCAGTGTGTGGCTGGGGTGACGCAAGAGGAACATTGGTTCTCCGGCACAAGGGCTGCTCAGAATCAAACTCATACTCAGGATCTAAGCTGACTCCCGGAGGGTGGGCTTGCCCAGCTGATGATCTCCTCTACTTATTAACTGACGGGTCACCCGTGACTACAAAGTGCTGGTGGTATTTTCATGTACCGTTTTTGGTACCTGTGTAAGTGGCCATGAGGGTCTATCCCAAGGAACACGGATTATAACCTAGAATGGGACAAAAAGCCATCTGAACAAGGAAGAGTGACTCTACCTAATATTCTTAGCCCAAAGAGATATTTAAGAAGATGCAGCCTAAGAATCTGCCTTTAGGCATAACAATTATGCTAATTTTTGCTTAATGAGTTGCTACTACACTGCTAGGCAGTTTTAATGAATCTTTAAACCTCATGGTAAATAAAAATTGTTGTGCCCATTCTACATATGGGAAATGATGTACAAAGGGACTGAGGAACTTGTCCAAATTTGCAGAGCTGGTTGATGGCAGACCTAGGATTCCCACTTAGATGTTTTAAACTTGAAAACCTGTGCTTTTCTCGCATCACTGTACCATCTTTCTGAGCAGGTTCTCCATAAACATTCATTGAATCAAAAATTATATTTTGATATTACTCTAAAAAATCCCCACGGCACCAGCATCATGTGTCAAAGGGAATGGTATATGGAAATAATTACTCTTAAGTCCCAGATTTTAAAACCCAGATCAAATAAAATCCTACTAAGGTTTTTAGGGAAGTATGTGAACAAAAGGAAGACTAACTGAAAAAAAAATCTACCTTTCCTTTCCCACCCCCACCACATCCCTCTCTCTGGCCTTGGATTGGAGTGTTTTTAAATGAAAAGGAAAATGATGATCTTGCTGAGAGAAAGGGAGATGCCCATCAGTATCACTATCACCCACAAGTAATTATGTGTTATCAGGGCTGTGTGGGTGCAGCCTGAAATCCCCAACGTGGTAATTTCAACAAACAGAACACTAAAAGGGGTGACTGTTACTCAGTTCAATTCAACAAATGTTTACTTAGAGCCTTGTGGTTGCCCAGAGCTAACCAGTTAGCAGAGTTGATGTGTCTTGACCGGTGGCCATAAAAGACATGGGAATCTAGGAGCCTGTTCTTCCCAAGCACCAGGCTGAGGAAGTCACTCAGTCCTAGAAAGAGAGAGCCTGCATTTTTTTTTTTTTTTTTTTTTTAGAGTTTGGCTCCACTGGCTTAATTGTAGACTAGTCAATTCCAACCTCTCTGTAAAATGCTCCCCTATCATAGATCTTTGGTATAGTAATTGTTATTGCATTGGAATTTTGAGTCATTAAATCTGTTGTTTGGATGGTATATTTGGATTTTAAAATATTGTCCCTCAAATATTTTTTTTAAAAAAATATACCTGGACTACAAATAAATGTTACTCTGTGAAGGTCAGCATCTCACACCTGGTTCTCATGCCTCGTTCATGAATTAGGACCCTTAGCCTGAAGAGACTGAGTACCACAGTGGTGGGGTGCTGTCTTTACACTGAGGTGGTATAGTGCCAAGGAGGCACTTCATCTGGGTAGAAGCACAACTGACCTGAGTCATCTGATGAATATAAATAGCCAATTAAGACACAGGTTGAGAATCCCTTATGCGAAATGCTTGGGACCAAAAGTGTTTTGGATTTCAGATTTTTAGTATTTTGGAATATTTGCAGACACATAATTAGATATCTTAGGGATGAGACCTAAGGCTAAACACAATATTTTATTCAGTATTTTTAGTTCATGCTTTGACTGGAACCCATCACATTTCAGATGTGAAATGTCCCACTTGGGGCATTGTGTCAATGCTGTCAATGCTTCAGATTTTGGAGCGTTTTGGATCAGAATTATACAATGTGTGATTCTCTCTACTGTCTAGGAACTGAGTTAATTCTTTCATTAGGGAAGTCATTTTTTCACTCACGAATTACATATTGAGCCAGTACAGTGGCACATGCCTGTAATCCAAGCAACTCTGGAGGCTGAAGCAGGAGGATCGTGAGTTCAAAGCCAGTGTCAGCAACTTAACGAGTTCTGGATATCTCTTGCTGGATGACATCTGGGTGTCAAGAGAGAGAAAGAATCAAGGACAAGCCTAAGATTTGGGGGTTGAATGATGAAAGGATATAAAATAAGGATGATGTGGGAAGAGCTGGTTTGGCAGGGAGAGTCAGGGTGTGTGTGTTAGGTTGAAGATGCCTGTTAGATGTCAAAGTGAAGATGTGCAGTGGGTGCTCTGATAAAAAGTCTGCAGTCCTGGGGAAGCTCAGGGCCAGAGGCCTGGGGAGAAAGCATGGAACCCACAGTCTGGATTCAGATCCCAGCTCCTCTCTGTGGACTTGGACAAGGCTGTTCTCCCTCTGGTTCCAGTATCCTCCTCTGTGAAGTGAGGTGATGCCACTAATACCTCAGGACAGGTGGGAGGGTCAGTCAAGGCCGCATTCGTAAAGTTTGGCATGGACTACAAGATGGGACATGGACGATGTTTGCCTCCTCTTGCCAACCTCCTGCTGGGTTGCCAGATGCTGAGACAAAGCCATGAACAACGTGATGGGTCAGGAAAGGCCCACATGTCAGCCTGAGAAAGGTGGTCCCCAATCCCGCAAGCAGTGGGAAACATCTCCAGGGGAAGTCCACGAGTAAAACGAGATGGTGTTGGTGTGGTTACAGTGGACTGGACGGTGGGAAATCGGGGACGTAGATCTGGGACGGGGAGGGGTTCAGGAGGAGGTGTGGTGTAGGAGGACTAGGGCCAAGGCCGTGGCCCTGGAGAAGGAGTTGGGGGCTGAGCACACCAAGGCCCACCCTCGGTCTCGGGAATCACCAGCACGCTGACAAAGACTTTCTCTGAGCCCCAGCCCTGTGAGTCCCTGAGGCTTCCACAGCCTGTTTCCCAGTTGCCTTCCCAAGAACACAAAGGAAAGCCACCATCTCCCTACTGCAGCACGCTCTCCCTCCGTGGCCCAGGGAACACCACTTGGAGCAACGTTTCAGAATCACTCCACTCTTGGCAGGGAAACCTGCTTCTCTCCAGAGTGTCCTAATCCTGGTTCCCTGAGAGGAAGAACATGTACAGCCACAAGGGGTGAATGTCTCCCTTTCCAGTTAAAGACAAGCATCCGGCAAGCTGTAGTTCTCTCAGGAGTGAAACAGTTGAGACTTCAGCCTCATTCTCCAACTGGGATTGGAAATGGGGGTGGGACAGGTAATGAAAGGGATGCTGTCCTCAGGTGCCATCTCACCTGTGCATTCACACATACACACACACACACACACACACACACACACACATCTCACCCACATACCTTACACAGGTGAGAAGGGAAGGAGATTGGGGGCAGAAGAGGGAGGAGGAGGGCAGTGTTGCTGCCTGAGGCACTGAAAAGAGAAATGGACCCAACTGACCCACAGGGCCATTTTTTCTTATTACCAGAGACTAGAATGTGCCACCTCTTAAGATAGAGCTCTCCTACATATGTGTTTTGTTTGAACCACACAGTGTTTTAAAAAATTTTTTGAATTTGTGGCCAACATTTAAAGGGAATTTCAAAAATGGTTTTTGGCATCCAAATTGCTTGCTCTAGCAGCACGGGACTGGCCTTTGTAAGGCTATGATCAGCAAAGCTCTGTGGTGGCCACTGGGTCCTACGTCCAACAGCACTCCTCACCATGGTCCCCACCCAGCCCCTCCTCCCTCCTGGCCTCAAAGCACGTGAGTTTGCAAGCCCAGGTTTAAAGGAAGATCGGAGTGGGTGATTAATGAACTCCAAGAGAGGAGCAAACTATTTGTTTATCTGGTACAGAAGTGAAACGAGAAAGGAAGAATAAAAGTTAGATGGAGGGGAGGTTGGGTAGTTGCCCTGACAACGATCATGACGGTATTGAGGGTCCCTTCCCTGTGGACAACTCCTGCTCTCCTGTCGTAAGTGGGTAAGTTCACCATAGCAGGTCGCCATTCCCTGTAAACCAGCTACTGCTGCCAGGTAGGTCCTCTGGGGTTCAGGACCTCTGTGAATTGTGTCTGGGGTCTGTCCTGCTTTATCTCCAACTCTCCTTAACAGTGAATTCACAGACAGAGGAATTTTGTAGGAAAGGGGTTTGTTTTCTCCTCCCCAAAGAGACAAAAATTGCAGCATACCTAGGGTCAGCATTCTTCCTGATTTTCCTCTGCTTGCTTTGATAAAGGACCCCCCCACACACATACACCCTCCATTATCACCAAGACAACCAGTGTTCAGAATTGCTAGTTTTAATGGATGGTCAAACATCCAAAGTTAGTGGTTTGGTTGGAAAGTGGTTTTCTGTGTTCCTCGTGTTCATCCTTCAAGTTCAGAGCCATCACCACCTGAGAGCACTTAGCAAGCTCAGGATAACTGAAAGAGAGCATAAATCCTGCTTGCTTTGAACACAACCCAGGGCTCACAGTATGTTCCTGCACTGGCCAATGGTAATCAGCTCTTCCCCTCTCCTTCCCTCTTGTGTGCTTGTAAATCAAGAGGCCCCAGTATTAGTCACCACAAAAGAGATAATTAGTAACTACAAAGCTGCTCCCTCCATCCATCACTCTATGCCTCAGATTCCAGCTTAGCCAAGAGGCTGGAGCAAGCTAAGGTTGCACAAGGATGAGTTATTTAAACAAGATTCTTTTTTTTTTTTTTTTTTTTCAAACAAAGCTTACGAGTCTGTTTCACTCTAAATTCTGCATCATGTCCAGCCGTTGTAAGGACAGCTGTGACCCAGGGCCAAAGGGAAGGTCCTTACCCGTTGTATCAAGTTTTCCTTTCCTGGAACCCCAGGAATTTGAAGCAGCAATGCTGCTTTAATGGCATAATCGTGGGGATTCAGAACTTTTAGAAATGCCTCACACCTCTTCGGTGATCAGGCAGCAGAGGAAGATGCCACTGTCTTTCACTGGGATATGCCATGTCCCTCCTCAAGAAAAGCATGCTTGTGTCTTTGCCAGCCTTTCGTCCAATTGGAAAATTAATTTCCTGTTTTGGCAGGGCATATATTCAAGGGCAACTGTTGCCCCCCAAAAAGAAAGACTGTTTCCAGACCCACTAAGCATTCTAGGAACTTCCTTCCCATGCCTTGCTGACCAAATATTGCTGGCCTGCGTAGAAGTGTTCCACTCATGTATTTATGACTTGGGAGCTGCTATAACGCACACTGGCTTCTATTTTTTCCATCACACAATGTTTCTTCCAGTTTTTTAATTTCCCGTATCAACCACTTTGCTATTTTTAAGCAGAATATTTTCAAGCCAAAGTAGCTGGTCGGTATGATAAAATCTCACTGACTCAAGCAGGAGCTTGAACTCTTCCTAGGTGAGCAGCATGAGGAGTATGAGCTGGGCTTTGTACCAGCCTTCCTCTTCTTCTAGAAGATAGGGTACAGGGTTAGATAATCCTAGTCCTTCTCTATTAAGATTAAAATCATGTTTCATCATAGCTAAGATGCTACTGATTCTAAGGACATCATATTGAAAGTGCTTGGAAGAAAAAGAAATTTTAAAATGTTCCACTGGTTAAATGATCTTGAAACATCTTTAAAGATGTTTGTTCCCATGGTGACTTGATTATTCATAACAGACTCTTGTGCTTTGAAATCCATTTAGGTAGATTTGACAACTTCTCCTTTCCTGCAAAAATTGTGTTGCTTGATGTGACATAGTGATCCTTTTTGATGATCTGAGTAACAAAATGTAACACCACCTTTCATCTCCTTAGCGGTGTCTTTCTAAGCAAATAGTTTATTTGCTTATTCCTTTGCAAGAAAATATGGGATTACAGACCTACTAAGGATGAATGTTTGCTTCATCAATATCTATTGTATACCCCTCTGCTCTGTTTCTGAGACTTTCCATATGTATGGTAGCTTTTCATTTCAATCCTGATTCATAATGTAAGCTTTTCTAAGACACTTAGTGGTAGTTAAACTCAGGAGTGTAGTGCCAAGAGTTAGGCCAATAAAGCGGAAATGACAAGACAGACACCTGTGATTGTGTGGCCACACTCAGGCAATGACATCACGTTGTGACTGCTCCTTGGCAGTCACAAACACTTCACCCTTATCAATCACACTTGTTACAATATGAAAAATGAAATAGCTAAATAATGGAAAGGACTACTTTCTCATTTACTGTATATGTAGCAGGATACTAAACTCTTGATAAGACAGTATCAACCAAACCTTACACCAAGAAGTAAAGTGTAGATTAGAAAGTTTAACCAGGTTTAAAAAAAAAATCGCCCCACATCCCTCAGTTCAGCAAATTTCAGGGCAAGGATTCTGATCTAGACAATAGGGCCTTCCATTCTGCCATTTCTATGGTTCTAAGGGTAGTAGACATCATGCATGCAGATCAACTGTAGACCAACCTTGGATTCTATTCCTTTTCAAGAACATGAAGCATCATTTCCCATGGGATCACAAAGGTCTTTTTTAAATGGCTCAATCAGATAGGGTTTTGTATGATGAACTGATCAGAATAACTTCTAATTAGCATGTCTAATACATGCCAATGGCCACTTCTTACAGGAACTCATGGATATGATTTCCGTTTTCACAACTATGGGAGCTGCCTGCCCTTACCACAGTACAATGAGATAGTTAAATCATCATCATTTCCTAACCAGAGCCTTGCCTGTGAGATAAAATGACTTGCCCAGTGAAATACAGTCATGGCAAAATAGGGCCTAGATCAGCTCAAACCTTGCCCTTCCAAGTCTTGGGTATCATCTCCTTTTTCTACTTCTCCCTATTACATCAATGACTGGTCTTATGGAGTTAGTTTGTTTGATTTTTTTTTTCCATAAATGGATGGTGAAACAAATAGTTTTACATAAATGGATGGATAGAAACAAATATGTTTTTGTTAAAAAGAAAAAAACAACATAAAAGCTGTTTTATTCTCCCAACGTTGGAAGACGTGACCATGAATGACATTTTCCAGTGCATAACATCCCTAGTCCTGGCCTCTCTGAGCAATAAGGGAGGTCCTTGGAGACCAGCCCAGATGCAGAAATGGAAGCCACCAAGCCTGCCCCTAGAGAATAGTGATGCTGAGTAAACTCCTGTGGCTTTGTGGCAATGGTGTTTTGGTTTTCATGGGCAGTTAAATATGGATTCTGGGAGAAGCTTTGTATTTATGTTCAATACTGTTGGGAGCAAAACCCAAAAGAAAGGAGTGAGCGTATGACTAAGAGCTTTCATGGTCAAAATAAATACCATCAAGAAGGAATTACCAAGTCCAAACAGGTAAAGATGGCCATCCTCCACGCTAGTCACGTAGACACCAGAATGTTCATAGGTTTCAGCACCCGGGGTAGAGGCTGCATTAGGAGAATACAATAAGCACCTTTTAATTGTTTTCTCAGGTCACTGATCCATTTGGTGGCAACGTTGGTATATTAAGTATCTATGTGTGAAAAGGGAAGGGGGCATAGGGCCAGCATGTGTGTTTGAAGAGGCCTGACTGAACAATGGCCACAGGAGGGGACGCCTTTCTGACCTCCCCTCTGGTCCTGTCTCAGCTGTAAAGGTGCCTCCCACTATGGCCTGACCAAAGACAGGAAGAGGCGCTCACAAGATGGCTGCCCAGACGGCTACGCCAGCCTCACAGCAACGGCGCTGTCCCCAGAGGTCTCTGCAGCTGCTACCATCTCCTTAATGATAGACGAGCCTGGCCTAGACAACCCTGCATACGTGGCAACGGCCGAGGACAGTCAGCCAGCAAACAGTCCTTTGGACTCTGGCCGGAGCAACCGGACCAGGGGTGAGTCAAAAGGGTGGGTGTCGGGGAATGGGATCTTGGCCTTCCTTGGGATTGCCCTCTACGGAATACTTACTGTGGAAAATTCGGGAAATGTTTTTGTAAGGGAAATGGTTCTGGTAGTTTTGGCAGCTACTCCATGTACAATTCTCCAAAGTGAAATGAAACCAGGAGTACCTCAGGTCAGCAGAGCTGTGTACTCTGACTTGGTGAAAGTGGGTGAAGGGAGACCAGATGATTTATCACTCCAACCGTGCCAGGACCTTCCCTGCCTGCTCAAGAAAAGTGCTGTTACAGTCACTTCATCCCCAGGGGGAAAACTGATTTCAAAACAAGCCATGTATATTTCACTGTAGAAAATTTAGAAAGTAGAGGTAAGCAAATTCTACCTAGAGGTAATCCTACTACCTAGAAATAATCGCTGTTCAGGTTTTAATGTATTTTATCAGATGTGTACATGCAAGATGATTTCTATTAACTACTGGCTCTATCACCTCGCTTTTCCTCAGCACGGCCCTTTGAGCGGTCCACTATCCGAAGTAGATCTTTTAAAAAAATTAACCGAGCTTTGAGTGTTCTTCGAAGGACAAAGAGTGGGAGTGCAGTTGCCAATCAAGCTGACCAGGGCAGGGATCATCATGAAAATCCCACTGGCCCTGAAGGTAAGTGAAGTCCCCCAGGAGGCTGGACATGGGCTGGGCTTCCAGGGTGACTTCAAGGGGTAAGGACAGACTGGCCACCATCCACCGTCTCTTCCCAAGGCTATAAAATACTTTTTACCTTGATCAATGTCCTTCTCTTGTAAGTAACTAAAATCAGAAACAAATGCTCTCCTTTTTCACAGATGAGGGAAAATGTGTCAGACCCCTTACCTTTAGGAGCTGGCTGAGGGCTGGGGCTGTAACTCAGTGGTAGAGAGCTTGCCTAGCGCAGGTGGGGCACAGGGTTCTATTCGCAGCACCACATAAAAACAAATGAATAAAATAAAAGTCAAATTCTTTTTTTAAAAAAAGTATTTATTTGCTTTAAAAATGGGTTTATTTTTACGTGGTGCTGAGGATTGAACCCGGGCCGCGCACGTGCCAGGCGAGCGCTCCACTGCTGAGCCTCAACCCCAGCCCCAAAAGTCAAATTCTTAAAAAAACAAAAAGGAGCTAGCTGAATGCACATGAAGAATAATAATCATAGTTAATAAATGGAGAACATTTAAAATAGTGCTGGCACACAATAAATGACATATTTATTTGTTCTCATTACAACTGTGTACGGGGTGTGGTTCTGAGTGTTTTGTGTGCATCTCCTCAGTCCTCCACACGATGAAGAAGTTACTATTTTTTTAAATATTTGTTTAAGATGTTGATGGGCCTTTATTTTATTCATATGCGGTGCTGAGAATTGAACCCAGGGCCTCACACATGCCAGGCAAGTGCTCTACCACTGAGCAACTCCATTTTACAGGTGAAGGCAACTGAAGCACAGAGAAGTTACTTAGCGTGTTCCATATTATCTTGCTGAACTTTGAATATGGCTCTAGAATCCATGCAAAGAGAGTTACTAGATAGTAGATCCTATGTGGTTTCTCCAGGATAAAGGGAGCTGAACAAACACCATCTTACCCGTTTCTTTTCATTTCATTTTAGAAGTTTAGAGTAGTAATACTAATAGCTTTTTAAACAAAAGCTGAGCTCCTTCTGTGTTCCAGGTAGTGTTCTAAGCCATTTTAAAAAGTCACAACAATGCTAAGGGATGAAGGTTATCATTCCCATTTTACAGATGAGGAAACTGAGCCACAGAGAGATTAAGCAACTAAGCAAGAGTCGCCCAGCTGAAAAAAAAAAAAAAGAAATGGTAAAACTAGGATTTTAACTCAGATCCTCTGGCTCCAGAAACTACTCTGATAACCACCAGGTTATTCTTCCCTTCAGTCTTGGGGGTTGAGAGGTTGAGCCCAAACCACTATATTTATTATGCCCTCAGAAAGTTCTTCAGGAGGTGTATTAAACCCCTTCTTTCTTACTTTTGATCACCTCTTACCCTGTGTGTGTTCTCTCTCTCTCTCTCTTTCTTTCTCTCTCTCTCTCATCTGTGTGTGTGTGTGTGCTATAACTACTCTGAGCCTCTTTCAGTCCTGTAAGTACTTGACCTCTTTCCCTCACCATACTGCTGTTATTACGAGAACTCAAAATACCCATTCAAATTGCTTAGCTCCGTGCCACCGTACAATGAACTCACTGTAAACAATAATCATTGTCAAGTATTTTGGTTCTCTGGGGAGGGTGCAATTTTGAACAAATTCTTTTCTTTCCAGACTAATGCAAGTTTGACAGTTCAGAAATGACTTTAATGCGTTGGAGTCACCAGGGCCTCTCTGGTGTGGCTCTAATTAACATCATTTACAAGTGTGACTGGGTCTGTCTTTTCAGACTATGAAAGCAGATGTCCTTGAGCAGTTTAGGTTCAGGAGTATGGTTTTTGTAACTCTTTGGGAATGAGGTAGCAAGGGAGGGGACAGGGAGGGAGGATCAACAGCTTTGATGGTTATTTCCAAATCTTTCTTTGCTCAAAATAATTGTTTAAGAACTCTCCATTCCCTTGTTCCTAGACATGTTCTGACAGATGCTGTGGTGTAGCCTACCTAATGGAATCAGAGTAGCTGAAACACTGATTGAATTCAATCATCCAAGCACTGTTAGCACCAGAACTGACAGATTAAGACAGCTACTGGCTGCTTTATAGCAGAACCAGTCACTTCCATTAAATTAAATCGGAGCGCATTTACAATGTCTCTCAGGCTTGCTCTGGCCCCTAAATTACATTGTTAACCATGTTCTGTAATACTTAGAAATAACTATGATTTTTTTTTTTTTTTTTTTTTGCATGGTTCCTGGAGAGTTGAGTTCATTAGGAAAAACAGACTAAAGTCATAGATTGTGAAAATAGTCACACACACACACACACACACACACACACACACACACACACACAAAGGATTATCTAGAACCAGGCCCTTGGTGTTCCATCTTTCCAGATGACGATATTAAAGGAAATTCTCAGGGTAACGGCAGCTGTGAGCAGCTGCAGGAGACAGAAGCTTCTGGTCCCTCTGCATCCTAACTTCAGGCTCAGGCTATTCAGGAGAGCCACTCTTCCTGCTTGATCAGGTGGCTGGGTCCCAGCACTTACTGGTTTCTTCTCCATACACTTCAATTCATACTGAAATGAAAATTGTGCCCGCCATGGACTGCTGGGTTATCAATACTTAGGACAAGTCCCTGTGGCTTCTTACCTGGCTGTGAATTCCTGGTTCCAGGAAGCCTGGTGGAGGCAGTCAGCAATCATCGGGGGCACCTGGTTCTGACCTGGCTCTGAGAATCACCTGACATCGCAGCCCCCAGCTAGTTGGTTCACTTCCCCTTTCTGCACTTGAACAAGTTAAGAAGCAGAAAAAGCCACACAGCCACCATCCCAGCTGCTTCTCTCTACCTGGTCACAGCAGGATGGGAGGGGGGAGGTGAGAGGGAACTGTGAAAGGTTTCATGGGGAAAGCAGATTCTTCAGCTAAAAAAAAAAATAAAGCTTGGAAACACCAGCCTACATAATCTCTAAACCTCCTTATCTCTGAATCCAGTGATTGAGGTAGATCAGGGACGAACCTCCAGAAGCCACTCGCTAGGCCTTGGACTCTTCTTACTTATGAAACAGGTCTTATGACTTTCACTATTGACAGTGGCATCTGACTGATGATTCCCCAACCCTAAAAAGCAGCATCTTTAGGGGAAAGAATCCTTAAAATGCTCAAAGAAGGCAGAAGAGCAGGGTTGTTTTATTTCTGTCCCTGATTTAGCAGATGCTGAAACTTCAGTCCATTCCGTAAAAGATGTTCATTTATTCACTCATCCATTCCTGTTCACCCAGGAAATATCGGCAGAAGACTTTTGCATGCAGAGATCTGTACACAGAACCACGGAGAAGCCAGACAGGCCCTCAAGGATTTTGGCATAAAGTGGGCGATATAAGAAACGGGCATGAATGATAATAATAGAAGGTTGAATGCCATTAGAAATAGAGAGAAAGCCTTATAGGAAATGGTATGTTTAGAGAGAGCAAGGGAAAGAGAGATCAGGGTAGAGTGTAATTGGAAGGGATCATTTCGTGCAACCTTGAAGGAAAAATTGGGTTTAGGCTCAGGATGAAAAGCATTCCAGGAGAGAGACTCACCCTGGCACGAAGGGAGCAAAAGTGGAAAACACACATGAGAAACAATGAATAGTTTAGTTTGGTAAGAAGAGTGGTTGGAAATGTCCACTGGGTGGGTGTCTTAAATAAATACTATCTTTGCCCATTTCAGTCTTTCCAAGGCTGTATCACCTGATTCCAGATGGTGAAATTACCAGCATCAAGATCAATCGAGCAGATCCCAACGAAAGCCTCTCCATTAGGCTTGTGGGAGGTAGCGAAACCCCACTGGTCCATATCATTATCCAACACATTTATCGTGATGGAGTGATCGCTAGAGATGGCCGGCTGTTGCCAGGAGACATCATCCTCAAGGTAGAGACTGTGGCTGTGGGGCTGTGACAAGGCCCTTACTATAAAAACCCTTCAGAGCAGATGATAGATGGATGTGGATGGATGGTTGGATAGACGGACAGGTGGGTTGGTGGACAGATGGATGGATGGACAGGTGGGTTGGTGGATGGATGGCCAGACAGATGGGTGGGTGAGTGGATGGATGGATGGATGGATGGATAGATGGACAGGTGGGTGGGTAAATGGGTGGATGGATGGTTGGTTGAATGGATGAGGGGAAAATAGTAAAATAAATGTGGACATTCATTTTCCATAGTTATCATATTGTTATGACTCTTCATATGAGATTTATCATAATTGAGAAAGTCTTTCATTCTCACTTTCTTTCCTCTTCCAGTTTATAAATATTTTTGTTTCTATATTATTTTGTCTCTGTCTCCTTCTCTTCCCTCTTCTTTCTCTCTGCTACTTTTTAATCTTCTTCTCCCTTCTATGCCTACTCTTTCTTCCCCCTCCTTCTCCTACAGCATTTAACTAATATAAAACTGGAACATATATTTTCTTAAATTGTTTTTAGAGCAGATTAATGGAACATTTTGTGTTTTATCTAATCACATCCAGATATTCTTCTAAAGCAAATTTCCTATGGTTTAATGGTTCTCCATGAAAATAAAAGCAATCCCTCAGCTGTTTTTGCCAACTCAGAGACATTGCAGGGGCGACAGATGGAGGAGTGGGTTGTCTTGGGCACACTGTCCGCCAAGGCTTGGGTGAGGAGAGGGACTTCAGGAGGAATTTTCAGAAGAAGAGAAAGGATAAAGTTAGAGTTGTTTATCAGACAGAAGTCAAATGTGTGCCAGAAGTGACAAGAAGTCCCTCCCTGCGCATATATTTCCTGATCCACAGATAACGGTTTCATCCCACCCCTTCTAGGTTGCTAAGGGACAAGCTCTTGTCACATTGTGAGCTGTTTGTTTGGCAATCTAGTTGGACTAAAAGGAGAAATAATTTAAAGCAGTTATTGCAGAAATGCTGACATTCCCACTGGCCTCTGAGGTGGGACGCAACCTCAAGGGGCAGCCAGCAGCACAATCTGCGATGCTCTGCATGGCTTCCTCCCCATCTAGTGGAAACTGGGCTGCCTGGGAGAGTTGCATAATAAAACATTTTGATCCTTGTGGTCTTCAGCTGGCACTTGCAGGCAAAAGGGCTGCCAGCACTCTTTGCAGGCAACCCTGACCTCTTGGCCTGGGTGTAATGGGGAAAGCAGGCCCCATACTCTGCTCACCTGTGCTTGGACAAAGGTGGCCCATGTTTGCATGGGGAGCCCCTGCTCTTCCCTGAAGGTGTAGCAGAGAACGGGTGACTGTCCCACAGGAAGGCCTTTTGAAAGCTCATTCCAAGGCGCCTCTAACAATTGGCTGCAAGTACAAGAAGTCTTACCAGACTCTAGAAATTCAAGAAGGTTGTGGCTCCTTCATGGGCCTCCTCCTCAAGAACTGAATGCAGGACTGCTGTGAATTGTTTTCTTCCAGAGAGGTGCCTGATGCTAGGGGCTGCAGCCCCCGGCAGGGCCTGCGTAGCTGGAGTAATTAAAACCAGAAAGCCTGCTGCAGCACCAGCCCTGCACAGTGTTATGAGAGGCACGAATGAGAAGGCCAAGCTTAACGACACTTAAGTAGCATTGTGAGGTGAGCTAGCCTTTCAGTAAGAGAGCCCAGAAACTTCCTTTCACGTTGGTGTGTTTGAAATTGTATAGGGACTCCCCCCCACCTTTTTGCTGGGGGGAAACACAGGCAAGATGACCACCTTAACACCTTCGCACACACTCACACACTGTCACTCTCACTACCATACTCATACACTTGGAAACAGACCCAAGCACACCACTTAGACACATAACTCTCTGTCACACACTAATACACACACACCCTCATGCACATATGCACATTCTCTCTCACACACATACGCTGTCACTTGTTACCATACTCATGCATGCGCACACATTCAGGCTTATATATTTCTCTCTCTCTCTCTCTCTCTCTCTCTCTCTCTCTCACACACACACACACACACATACACACACACACACAGAGAGATGGGAAAAGAAGTTCCAGTATGGGTGACCCAGGGAGAACAATTCAATTAAAGAATTTTTTAGGGAAAAAAATGTCAACTCAGCTTGGTTTGAACGGCCATTAATATAATTGTTTGGGGGCTGGCGTGGAGTTCAATGGTAGAGCATGTGCTTAGCATGTGTGAAATCACAAAAAAAGAATAAGAGTTTAGTTACGTAATCATTTGACAGAGCTGGTTGGGAAGATTCCTTTTCTTCTTTTGTCTTTTCCTACTTTTTCTTTCTTCCTTCCCCTCCTACCAGCTAAAAAATAAGTTTGGCAGGCAACAGAAGTGAAGGTTGGGATTCTGTAAATAAATGGGCAGCCTGTGTGAGGACAAGTTTGCAAAGCGCCCACTCACAGAGGCCTGCAAGGTACCATGGGAAGACGGGGATGTTTGGACACAGGCTAAGGGGAGAGCTGGGAAGTCTCTAGGGGAACAGCACCTGGGTCTCCTAGGGCCTGGGCCTTCTACTTCATTACTGTCGCGGTGCTGGGGATCTCACCCAGGGCCCTGCACAGGCGAGCCTGGGCCTCTGAGGAAGGGGGATGGCAGGGGTTGTTGACTGCAGATGCTCCATCCCCCCAGGTCAACGGAATGGACATCAGCAACGTCCCCCACAACTACGCCCTGCGCCTCCTGCGACAGCCCTGCCAGGTGCTGCGGCTCACCGTGCTGCGTGAGCAGAAGTTCCGGAGCAGGGGCAACGGGCAGGTGTTGGACACTTACGGACCCCGGGATGACAGTTTCCATGTGATTCTCAACAAAAGTAGCCCCGAGGAGCAGCTGGGAATAAAACTGGTGCGCAAGGTGGACGAACCTGGGGTGTTCATCTTCAACGTGCTGGATGGCGGCGTGGCCGACCGACACGGGCAGCTGGAGGAGAACGACCGCGTGTTGGCCATCAATGGACACGACCTCCGATATGGCAGCCCAGAAAGCGCGGCTCACCTGATTCAGGTGGGTCACCATCAGAAACCCCCAGCATGAGCGGAGCACGGTGCCTCCCTCAGGCAGTCTAGGTGGAAGGGCCAAGTCGCCAAAGCTTCCACCCAGGTCAGAACCTCATGCAAGCAACTGATGTGTCTAGGGTCACGCGCATTCCCCATGCGTTGTTCAGCTGAACACATGGGGCTGTGGGTTGCAACCTCACAAGGTTAAGGTCAGTGAAGGTTAGCAGGGTCAAGCCATCTTTGTATCCAGTGAGCTAGATGCGGACCCAGAAGTCATTCAGATACCTCTGGAAACCTCCAGGACAGCCTATTGTATTAACTCCCTCAAGAAACTGTGCTAGGCATCCCCCAGGGACCCTGTGAACAGACACTATGATGGGTTGGCCAAAGCTAAGACCAGGTGATCTGGAAAGTTCACAGAAACTCAACTATGAAAGTAGAAGTAGTGCCCTAATGAGAGAGGTGTTCAAATTCTTCATCTCTTGGGCAAAAAGAGTTCACGATAGCCTGACAGTGGTTCACACTAATACGCTTTTCTGAACGGTGTGATTTCATTAAGCACTAGTGTGCATCTTATTGACTGTGGCTGGGTCACCATGGAATATTCTTCCTTTTCTTTTTTTTAATCATTTTTTAAAATTTTGAGATAATTCTGAATTAATAAAAAACAATAATTCTGGATTGTTGTAAAAGGCAACACAGAGGAATCCCTGATACACATTTCTCTTTTCCCCAGTGTTAACATCTTGCAAAACCGTGGTACAGTATCACAACCAGGCTGTTGACACTGACATATCAAGATGCAGAATATTTCCATCCCCACAAAGATCCTTATGAAAGTGACCCTTTTATAGCCACATCTACCTCCCTCTTACCCTGCCTCCTCCTTCACTCTTGGCAACTGCTCATCTATTCTCTATTTCTGTAATTTTGAATTTAAAATTTTTTGCATAAATGGAATCATACAGTATATAAGCTTTTGTGATTGGCTTTTCTCACTCATTATAATTTTCTGGAGATTCCTCCAGATAGTTGGGTGTCTCAGTAATGTTTCCTGATCTGACAGCTTTATTCTTAAAGGGACAGGTATTATTCTGAGCTCTTGTGTTCTAACCCATTCTTTCTCTTCACTTATCAAACATGTATTAAGTTTCCACTGCTTACCTGGCCCTGGGTTAGGTGCAGAGAACAGACAGGTGTGGCTCTCCCCAAGAAGCCCACTCCCTGACACAGGGGACTTTCTCTTCTCGACTGCCATATGGTGTGATAGTTCTGCAGTGAAGAAATCAAGTCCTGCTGGTGCAGATGCAGGAGAGATCTTTGCTGAGGTGGGCCTCTGAACTCTTCGTGGCAGAGGAAGGTCTTGAACTGGGGCTTTCAGGAATGAGCAGAAGTTCTCTAGGTGGATAAGCAGTGAGGGTCATTCTAATGAGAAACAAGACAAAAGAACATTTCCCTCTATCCCATCAGGGATATGGTTAATACTTGAAGCATAGTGTGTGTACAAAACAGCAGCAATACGCAAGGCAGAAGTGGGAGGCAAGGGCCAGGCCAGGGAGAGTATTATGAGCCAGGCTAAGGCCAAGAGTATCCCCGAAGCTGTGGAATATCATTGGATGGCTCTAGAAAGGAAGGTGATGTGAATCTTCCAGAAAGATCCATCCTTAGCGAGACGGGCAGTCAGCAGCAGAAACTGAACCCCGCAGAGCCCCGAGCTGCCCTCAAGACTCGACCACTGAGCACACACACTTCCCTCTCCCCTTGGCACCCACTGGTAGACTTCTTCCAGGGGTCGGCAGCTCTGGTCACTGTTGTGTGTGTGCTTATCCCTCTTCTTCAAGAAGAATCAAGCAGTACTTTGTATTTTTGTCAGTTGAAGCCTGGGCAGCCGGGGGCAGAAGTTGCATGGGGACTTGCCCTACTCCCTCTGCTCACGAGGACAGGAAGCACACCTGGTGCCTGGGCCCTGAGCAGTGGCTCTTGGTGGGAGTCCCAGTTCCAAGGTGATGCTCAGCCCCCTGGATGTCCATTTGCCCAAGAAGGCCTGAGCTCATCATACCCTGTGGAGGAAGTGGAGAAAAAAAGCAGAGTTACCAGAGGCATATCCTTTCTGGGTTTATGCCAGAATTCATATTGCCTGGCCCCAACTTCTCTGACCACCACACTTACTTATTTACACACCTACTTGGTATCTAAAGTGAATATCTAGCCGGACGCAGTGGCACACAGCTGTAATCCCAGCAGCTCGGGAGGCTGAGGCTGGAGGATCGCCAGTTCAAAGCCAGACTCAGCAAAAGCGAGGTGCTAAGCAACTCAGTGAGACCCTGTCTCTAAATAAAATATAAAATAGGGCTGGGGATGTGGCTCAGTGGTTGAGTGCTCCTGAGTTCAATCCCTAGTACCCATAAATAAATAAATAAATAAATAAATAAACAAAATAAACATCTAAAGGCATCTCAAAATTCATGTCCAAGACTGATCCCTTGACTTCTCCACACTCCACCCATGGCCAAACTTTCTCCCCTTTCTCCTTTCCAGTCTCCAAAAATGACACCATTTACCCAGTTACTTGGCCAAAAGGAGTCTTCACATACTTGAGCATCCTTCTTTCCCAGTTCATGTCTCACCACCTCCGTGGCCTCCATCAGCCAGGCTGCCATCATCATCAGCCTGGGCCACTGCAAGAGCCTCTTAACCAGCCTCCCTGCTTCCACACTCAACTGCAGACTGACTTCTTTACAAAGCCCAGCTGTGCCATTCTCCTGCTCTCAGCCTTCTGGGCCTTTTCAAGATAATTAGGTTAAAATTACAAAGCCTTGGCATGGCTGGCAGAGACATACATCCTCTGGCCTTCAGTTCTCTCTCCAGATTAATTTCTCAAGCAAAGGGGAGAATTTCTGGTATTCTCCACTTAGTTTAAGCATTTTTAGCTACATTGCCTTCTTCCCACTCTGCACATATTTCAAGAAGTTTTCCACCTCAGGGCCCAAGTTCTTGCTGTCCATCTGCCTGGAAGAATCTTCTGTAGAAGATTCATATCTGTTGGACTCACCCCCATATCTCATTCAAGTCTCTTCTTCTCATAGAGGCCTTCCCTGACAATCTCACTTCAGATAGTATACCCGTGCACACACAGAGTCCATCATCTAATCTATTTTTCTTTCCTACCAGTCATTTTATGATTACCTGCCAGTCCCAGGGTGGTCTAATACAGTGGAGCATTGCATCCCAACCCCTTAGCCCAATGCCTGGCAAGAGCAGGCACTCAATAAGCATTTACTTACGGTTTGTAAATTTTGTTGAGTTAAAAAATGGAGTCAAATTATAAATCTGTAAATGTATCTAAGATACATTTTGCACATTAATTTCTACCTCACGGGGACTGGTTATTCAACCAGAGAACAAGAACAAGCAGTGCATCTACTTTTACATGCTATTTGTCCCCAAGATATAATCTGTCCTCAAATTTGCTCAATCATTATTGTTTGAGAAGCTTCTGTATACCCAGAGATGTACAGCATAGTGACAAACCAGACTGACACAGCTCCTGGCCTGGAACGCGTTCTGATCTCAAGCATAAGCCAGCATGAGATGTGTGACTCTAGTCTTCATAAGCCAGTAGGTTAGAACACAGAAAAGACCATATAGAAACACTTGTGCATGGAAAAGGGTCTGTTTTATTTTTCCGAGAAGGAACTCCATTCTTAGCATGATTTTTTTTTCCACTGTACATTTGTTAGCACCCTCTGCAGGTCAATCAGGGAACTCACATTTTGAACATGATCTATTGCCAACTGTACTTCGCAATAGGCAAAAGAAAAGCTCTTACTCATATTATTTGGAAAAATTTGATTGCATATGGCATTCTACTTTTGTAGATTAATAACAGAAGAGCAAAAAAATTCCCTGAGAAAGTTAATTTATGAAATAAAATCTTGCCTAACAGTGGGAATTCCTAAAAGATTGTTTTGCTTACTAAACAAAGCCAATGTGCTTTATAAGTAGGAAAGTTTTTTTTCTTAAAAAAAACTAGGGCAAAGCTAGTTGGGAAAGAAATGAAAAAAAAAACAGAATGCTGGAAAAACTCAGCTAAGCAATCTCTTGCTGTTTCTAAAGAATGGATTTTATTTATGTGATACTTGTAACACACACCAGGCTGGGGGGATTAAACTAAATGCCCTTCAAAGGTTGAGACTCAGATTTCTACCCATTCCTTGGCTCTGCAGCCCTCGTATGTCTACTCCATGAATCACACTTGCCCCACAGAGAAATTCCCAGACAACATGTCCTCTTGACCATGTTATCTCCCACAGCACCCCACATTCTGCTTTTTTCTGCATTACTTCAGGGAAGAGTTATTACAGAGAGACCACAACTGTTTTAAATCTGACCAACTTTACATATGTTGAGCCCTGACCTCAGCTTATTCAGCAGCAGCCTGGGTTAACCAGACCCTAGTGTTAGACAGATGGTCCGGCCCCACTGAGAAGAAAAACCTTAAAGAGACAGAAACTTCCAACACAGAGCAGTTGACATAGTGAGGACAAGTTGATTTTTCACTGTTGTTAATTTCTCAAGTGTTTTGAGCACTTTCATTGGACTAACTGTATATAAGAGACAGTGTTTGGGGAACTGTTTGATGTCATACCAAAATAAAAGAGCAAAGAAATAATGGACTAAAGCTTTGAGACACCAGGAAAAACAGAGGTCTCAACATCCCACCCCTAGGAGGGTTGGCATGCACCCACCCAGTTTGCATGAGGCTTTTATTCTGAAAGGTATGCCTATTTTGAGATGCTTTCATTTCTTGGCAGTTCTAGATTCGTGTGTACATATTTATTTAGAAAGTAAATATAATTAATGTGTATAATTAATAAAGAAAGAAGGTAATTGGGAATTTCAAATTTTGAGCATCCCTCTATGGCTTTTGTCTTTCAGCAACCCCAGACTTGATGCAGATGCTGAAAAAAAATTATTGACCTTTAGTAGAGATGATGAAACAAGGGGTTTCCATGAATACTGACACGTGCTTTTTTTGTTCCTCAGGAGAGTTAATATTTAAATGGAAAGTTATTTCATTAAAGAACAACTGACAACCAGGCACTTCAGACTTTTAAAAAGAATGTGATAGGGCTTTAGACAAAGCCAGAAGGCAAGCCTTATCATATTACCTAGGTTTGTTCTAAATCCATGATTTCAGTGCATGAGTTCTGCTGTGTACCTGGAGAAAAAGAAAAAAAAAAGGCAAAAACTTTTGTGGTAATTTAAACATTCAAGTCCCCTGGAGCCAGTAAGAACCACCAGTGAAATAAGAACTGATAGGTCTGTGTGTGATTTCTACAGATCAGCCCAGCTAATAAGGAATCCAATCCCTACTGAAATTGTCTTTCCATGGTACTGTAGTAAATTTAATACACACAGACTAAACTATACATAGATTCTTAAATCTCCTTGAGCTGAATTCTCAAGGTCCAAATGATTTTTATATGCAGCTCCAAATTCCATGTGTTTTTGAGAAATTTTGCCTTGGTAAGTGGTACAGCTTTCCGTCCTAGAATTTTATAAATGCAGATCTTAGGCACAGCTATACACTGAGAACATTAAGGAATCTTGACACTTGACTACCCTTTCTCCAATACATACATCCTCCCCACGCATAGTTTTGTCTTGCTTTTTACAATACTAGGGATTGAACCCAGGGGCACTCTACCACTAAGCTGCACCCATAACTCTTTTTAAATTGTTTTATTTTGAGACAGGGTCTCACTAAGTTGCCCAGTCTAGCCTCAAACATATGATCCTCCTGCCTCAACCTCCTGCATAGCTGGGATTATAGGTGTGCACCACTACCTAGCGGCCACATGCATTTTCTTTCTTTTTTTTTTTTTTTTTTTTTAATCATGGAACAGAGTTGATCCTGCAGGAAACCTCTAGACACTGTAAGAGAAATGGTGTTTAAGGCAGAGGAATAGGTTCACTCTATTGACTCAACACTCAGCAAATTCAGCAACGCAGGAACTTAATGCTTATTTTGAGTTTGTCACTGACATCCGTATGACCCTGCATAAGTCACCATCTGTATTATCATCATCATTAATTTCTTTACACCTTAAAGATGTGTGTTCCTGGGAACATAGGGTGAGCTACAGTGCAGTGGAAAAAATAAACCAAATTTCTATCCTAATTCTCTCTTGCTACCCTGATCAATCCAAAGATCTTTTCCCCACTTTTCCTCAAACTTCCTTAATTGCCTTTCTCCTCATCCAAACTCTTAATTGTTTTTCATTCACTGAAAGAGCTTCCACCTCTGCAGCCATTCATGAATTCCCTTTATAATGTGCCAGGCCCTATGCTAGATGCTAAAATTTTCAATGGTGAACAAATCCACACATACCAGATTTGGTTTTACCAACCTCATTTTATAGGGAATATCAACTTGCCACGTACCATTACCTTATTTTGGAGTTATATTTCTGAAGTCCCCAATTCTTTGCTTAGTGGGAAGGATTCCTCCCACCCCAGAAGTTCTCTTGCTCCCTGGAGAGAAGGGTAAGGGCAAGGACTTTGTTCCCATACCTTGTTGTGTAATATGTAGTATGTGATTCAGTCAGCAGGAATGACCGGTGACTCTGTTGTTTTCTAGCTTATCATTTGGGTCTGATGCTTCCAGTTGTCTGTATTGCCATGTAAGGCCTGTGTACCACCCACGGTTTCAGAGGTAGCTGTGCTGTTAGAATGTGCTCTGTGGTGCAGTCCTGTCTGTTGTCTTTGAATTAATCAATAATGATCAAGACAGGCATCTATGGATTCTTGGTCCCATGAAACCTAAAGGCAATCCTCTATGGAAAGTGGGAGTTCCGTCAACGAGGTCCTCGGTGCATGTGGCCCATCAGCCAATAAAACCCTGCTATCCTGGTCAGACTAGAACTCATCCTCTGGGCCCAGTTCTATACCACCCCCCCACCTCCACCCAACTTTATAATTAGATCCAGAGTTCACCAGGTTTTTGAGATGATTTGAAAACATTAAATATTGCAGGAAGTAGAAAGAGTTGACCCAGAAAGGAGAAGAGCTAAGAAAGGACATTGAAAGGCATCTTGAAATAGGATTGTCACATGGAAATTGATTTGGGGTTATCCTATAGAACCTAACCAATGGCAAGGAAGAGAATGAAAAATTTAAGGTTAACCTAAAGGCAAATTTTCTAATTAGTGCTGTTCTAAATGGGCACATAGTGGACTTCCTGTCACTGGGGGTATTGACTCATGAGCTTGGTCACAACTGGCAAGGGAGTTGTAGGGGAATGGAACCATGGGCTAGAGGGAAAATGTTGGATTAGATGATGTCTGACATCTCTTGCCTATCTGTGACTTTCTAATTAAACAGAATCAGTGCTTCCCACTTACCCTGTGCTCTGTGTGTACAGATGGATGAGCTGAGCATGATACTTGAACGTTTGCTAGAAGGGAAGCTAAAAGGCAAGATAGAAAGACCCAGTCCCACAAGCCTATGTTGAAAATCATTTGAGCCTTTCGGCCTTATTCTGGGATTTTTGGAAAAGAAGCCATTGGGGAATGCAGAATGAATTGGGGTTTTTCAAAGATGATCATTAAAACTTCTGATATTAATGGATGGAACATTAATAGAGACCCGCTCTCTAGGCTGCAGACACTGTTAAGTCCCACCCCTGCAATCACTTGCCTGTACCGGGGAGCCACACAGTTGGTGTATCTCCTGTGGACCTAGACTGTGCTGTACAGAGAGCTGTGCACCTGTTCTGCCAACTCTGAACAACACAATCCTGAGGCCCTATCAATTTGGAGTCTCCCTTTCAGGTGTTTGCATAGAACGATGCCCCGAAGCATTCTGAGGGGGGAAGGTAGTGACTCTTAATTTGAAGGGTTTTTTAAATTTTTTTAAGAAGGAAAAAAAAGTTTATAAAGCTAGTAGAAGAAAGACAATGAATGAAACCACACGAATTAGATATAGTTTACTTAGCATTTTATTTCAGCATCAATAAAAAGAAAAAAGCACCAAAAGTGCATCTGGCTTATCTCCTGTCCTCCTATACACATGAATAGCAAAGCCCTTGGCTAGGTGAGAGGCTGACACCTTCATGTGCAGATGATCGATCAACTTTTGCTCTGCCTGAACTCATCGCTGGCCCTCTAGCCACTATTTATTATTAAAATAACAGGTCTACTGTACCCATCTTCCTGGTACATATTATATAGGTATTAAATTAAGACTCAGTCTCCTGTCGGGCATGGTGGCACACACCTGTAATCCCAGCAGCTCAGGAGGCTGAGGCAGGAGGATCCAAAGTTCAAAGCCTCAGCAATTTATCAAGGCCCTAAGCAGCTCAGTGAGACCCTTTCTCTAAGTAAAATACAAAAAAGGGCTGGGGATGTGGCTCAATGGTTAAGTGCCCCTGGGTTCAATCCTGGTGCAAAAAAAAAAAAAAAAAAAAAAATCATTCTTCCTCAGTCTTTCTTTTCTGCTCCTGGTTCCTCTTCTCACACTCACATCACATTCTCACTAGTGGGGGGGAAAAAAAAAAGACTCTGGGACTGGGCTGTTTCTCTACCCTGATCCAGCTGCTCCTGAGAGTTAAGAGCCAGGACAAACACATTAGCCCATTTTCCACCTTCTATCTTCAAACACTACAAAAGAAAGTGCCTTGAATCGTCTCCCTGTGAGCAATTTACAAGGTGGCTGGTAAGAGCCACAGATCCAGCCTCACAGAGAATTTATTTCCAAGTAAATTGATACCAGAGTTATTTATTGGAGCGTTAGTTCTGCCAACAACTCAATACCAGAGCCAGCGTTTGAAAACACAGTGAGAAAACTGTGTTCGAAAATGTGAATTGAATAGCTCTCGCAGGCTGCTCCTTGGCCATTTCCATGGTGCCTGGCAAGCCGACTTGATGCGTAAGTCTCCAGTGTTCTCAGTTCTTATGAGGTGCTTGGATCATGTGCTGCTCCTTGTCCAAGATGAACCTGGGACGGGACAGGACGTGGGCCTAGAGACAAACCTGCTGCCGAGAGCCTGCGCCACAGTGGATTTCCCCGAAGATAAGAGCAGATTCAGGCTCAGTGACTGAAGTTTGGACCTGACTGTTTGCTGCTGCTTATCTTTTAGTGATTTTTGTTTCAGAGAGTTCGCAAAGATAACCTTATTAGGGTAACAGAGGCTTACAGGCCAAAGAAAGAGACACAGCTATTATTCCAAGGATCAACTGCAGTTGGCTAATACCGTAGTTCTGCGTGTCAGCATCTTCATGATTATTTCCTGGGCTTGTCATTTTTGCTCTCTTCTGACACAGGCTTTTTATCTGATGAGAAACACCAGGGAGTGCAGGATGGGCAGGCAAACAGAGGGAGGGCACGTAGGCAGTGACTAGGCAGGCCAGGAGGTGGCCTGGCTGGGTGAGAGCGGGCCAAGGACTCAAACTTACTTTTTGGACCCCATTTTTAGTAGGATTTTCTTATTCTTTCTTTCTTTCCTTTTTTTTTTAATTTTAATTTTTTATTTCCTCTCTCTCTCTTTCTTCCTTTCTGTCTTTCTTTCTATTGGGTATTGGACCCAGGGATGCTTAACCATTGAGCCACATCCCCAGCCCTTTTTTTATATTTTATTTACAGACAGGGGTCTCACTAAGTTGCTTAGGTCCTCGCTAAGTTGCTGAAGCTGGCTTTGAACTCACAAGCCTCCTGCCTCAGCCTCCTGAGCCGCTGGGATTACAGGCATGCACCACTGCCTAGCCCTTTTTTTTTTTATAATGCTAATTTGTAATATTGACAGCAGATGCATTAAAATTCATATCACACATATAGAGCACAATTTTTCATATCTCTGGTTGTATACAAAGTAGAGTCACCTATGACGGTGGAATGAGTTAGACATCATTACCCTAAGTACACGTATGAAGACATGAATGGTGTGAAAATACTTTGTGTAGAACCAGTGACTTGAAAAATTGTGCACTATATATGTAATATGAAATGAATTGCATTCTGCAAGCATGTATAACAAATTAGAATAAATAAATAATTTTTTAAAAAGTATTGTCACCTCATTCATGTCTTCATACATGTACTTGGGGTAATGATGACCATCGCATTCCACTGCCTGGCCCTCTTTATTATTATTGTTTTTGTTTTTGTTTTGAAACAGGGTCTTTTTAAGTTTCTTAGGGCCTTGCTAAGTTCTGAGACTGGCCTTGACCATGTGATCTTCCTGCCTCAGTCTCCTGAGTCGCTGGTATTACAGTGGGCACTACCATGCCTGGCTGGATTTTCTAAATTTATATGAAATGAATTAACTCACCTGAATGACCATCCATTGTGATATTGACATTCAACATACTAACTGCACTTTAGCAATTTTATCTTAAAAAGTCCATCTAATTTACAGCCACCCAGTTGATGACCCCTGAGTTTCTAGAGAGCCCTGAGAAGAGCTATTTATCAATATAAGAATGCAAAGTCATAAAGATTTGGACTGATCGATGTTAGACAGCCATGGGGATAATTTCATTGGCAAGTGTTCATGTTGTTTAAAGTTTAAAAAACAAGGGCTTGGTTCCTGAGAGATAGGGTGGGTTATGTACCCTGGGAAGGAAGAGAAGAGAGGCAGTGTCTTAATCCAGTTGGCTGCTGTAACAAAGTACACTAAACCAGGTGGCTTAAAAATAACAGAAAGTTATTTCTCACAGTTCTGAAGATTGAGGTGCTGTGTCTTCACTTGGTGGAAAGGCAGACTCCCTCAGTCCTCTTTTAAAATGGCACTAATCCCATTCATAAAGTCCCCACATGTAATACCATCACCTTGTTGGTTAGGATTTCAGCATGTGAGCTTTGGTAGGAATAAACATTGAGACTGTGGCAGGCAGAAAGCTAATACCTCCAGCTCCCATCATCTGAGGTCAGCAGGCCATGTCAGCTTGGGCCAGTGAGGGAGCCCTAGATCTGTAAGTCTCACAGGTCTAAGGCCTGGTCTGTCTGTCCTGCAGATCTGAAACCTCAATGGTCAGCAAGTCTGGGATAAGGATTCTCCCTATCAGACCTGCATGAAATGGATCTGTGGTAGAAAGCCAATTTGTACATTTACCACGTGGAGAAGGGACCTTTCCAATAAGCAACATTTTTGCTATTCTGAATGCTCCGTCCAAGTATCAACATAGGTAGCAGAGAGGACTACTAGTCAGAATTAGTGGCAGTTGCACAAAAAATAAAGAATCAAGGCAGTGGACCAGGCTGTATTAGAACCTAATTAGTCATCCCTGCCTATCTAAAGTGACCAACCTTTCCAGCATCAGAAGGTTTAAGACTCTCAGACACAGGATTTCCCTTCCTGCAGTGGCAAAGCTGCCACCATTAACCCCATTTCTTTTCAACATTTACCTTTTTGACCCATCATATATATATATATATATATATATATATATATATATATATTTTCATAACATGTATATTATTTATTCTAATTAGTTACACGTGACAGTAGAATGCATTTTGACACATCATACATAAATGAAGTATAACTTCTCATTCTTCTGGTTGTACATGATGTAGAGTTACACAGGTCATGTAATTATATATGCATATAGGGTAATAATGTCTGATTCATTCTAAAATCATTTCTACTCCCTTTCCACCTCCCCTTCCTTCACTCCCCTCTGTCTAATCCAAATTACCTCTATTCTTTCCCCGACCCTTATTGTGAATCAGAGTCTGCATATCAGAGAAAACCTTTGGCCTTTGTTTCTTTGGGATTGGCTTATTTCACTTAGCATAATATTCTCCATTTCCATCCATTGACTGGCAAATGCTATGATTTCATTCTTTATGGCTGAGTAATAATCCATTGTTTATGTATACCACAGTTTCTTTATCCATTCATTTGTTGAAGGGCACCCAGGTTGGTTCCATATTTTAGCTATTGTGAATTGAGTTGCTATAAACATTGGTGTGTACCATTTACCTTTGATCTTAGGCCTTTGATCTGGGCTTCTGTGTTACACTGGGCACTTTATTCTATCCAGAAAGGCCTTTGAACATGGCTTGTGTGCAGTGTTATTGGTTAAAAATAAATTAGTAGCTGGGCGTGGTGGAGCACTCCTGTAAACACAGCAGTTCAGGAGGCTGAGACAGGAGGATGGAGAGTTCAAAGCCAGCCTCGGCAATGGCAGGGTGCTAAGCAACTCAGTGAGACCCTGTCTCTAAATAAAATGAAAAATAGGGCTGGGGATGTGGCTCAGAAGTCAAATGCCCCTGAGTCCAATCCCCAATATCAAAAAATAAAAATAAATCAATTAGCACCATCTGATGACATCTCTTCAAAGGTTTGCATGAGTCAGAACTTCTTTAGATTTTCCCTTGGAGCAATGTGCTTTACCTGGATTAAGGTTAAAGGAAATAACTCATGTTCTTGCAGGATGTGAACTGACATAAAAAAAATATATACTAGAAATCATTTTTTCCCATAAAAAGAGGTACAACCGAAGTCACATCCTGGTTAGCAGCTGGCGCCAGGTGCTGTGCGCAAGAGCTCTGAGAGCGTTAACAGCTGTGTCTTCCCGCCCAGGCCAGCGAAAGGCGCGTCCACCTCGTGGTGTCCCGCCAGGTTCGACAGCACAGCCCAGACATCCTTCAGGAAGCCAGCTGGATCAGCAACGGCAACTGGTCCCCAGGCCCAGGCGAGAGGAGCAGCACGCCCAAGGTGAGGCCAGCCGGGGCGTGTCCGCTGCTCCTGCAAGGAGCTGTTTCTTGGGAACGCAGCGCACTTTAATATTTCTAAGTGTCACCTCTGGACTTTGTCACTTAAAGAAACGCTGTAATGCCTGTAAAACTTAAGGCCCAAAGTCCCATCATCTGATTTGGTGGGGTAACAGGTGTCTCCTATCGAAGCAGGAGCAAGGAAAGTGCCGGGAGAGTTTTAAAACCTGCTCTTACAGACCTCGTGTTGGGACCTAATTTCTAGTCTAAGCCAAATACATGTCTTGTTTTTACCAAGAGTCATGATGTTTAAGGACTGTTTTCCATTTACTTTGAAATGAAACAAGAGGTTTGCTTGGTTTCTGGTCGTTAAGATTCCCAGTCTGACTGGAAATAAACATAATTATTCCTCTGCTATTTTAAATATGTTTGTGTTTTAGAACAGACCCAGGAAGATAATTTAAAGGCTTGAAGCTCATGGAATGGAACATTAGGGAGTGGTGGGGATTGGGGCAAACCAGAGAACATGTCCTATCTTATGACATTTAAAATCAGAAAAATCTTAAAACATTCTGGATCAAGCAGAATGGATCTGTGGGTGGAATCTTTCATGCCACCAGTCTGCAGCCTCCCTTCAAGTGAGGTGACCCAACCCAACTTGTACTGCTATCTATAGCTTCTATGAGAGGCAACACCTTCACCTCTCCATATAAACATACATACACACATACATATATATTTTGATATATACATACACACATATATCCACGAGTTGAGTTTTTGAGCAATGTATGCAGAAATAATATTCTAAATTTTAATTAAAGAGCATGATCACTTTATATTGTTACAGAGTTTATAAGATTACATCCTCCTCCAGCCAGGTCCCATAGATCCTTGAATTCCATGTTTATAATAAGAAATGTAGACAGACCAAATACAATCTTCTAAAACATTTTCTAGATAAGGACTCCCTGACGTATTCTTGCTAATAAACACTGCTAACATGTTTTAATTAAACTGACAGTTTTTATGAATGGAAAACTGGTGTATCGGCTCCATTAACTAAAGATTGTTATTTATTTAACTGATTTCAGTTGATTAAGTATAATATGTTACATTCTAATTCATTAAATCACTAGAAGGGGGCCCTCCCGCCACCTGCCGTGAGTCATGGCAAGGCCGGGAAGCTCTGCCCACTTTGCCACAACCCTCTGTCCTGTGTCTGAATTCCTGGAAACACTTCTACTCTGGCCTGCTGGGAAACCTTATAGTTCTCTCTGCCTTCTGAAATGTCCTTACCAAAAGAGTGACATATTTAATATAAAATCAAGACACATATGGCTTGTTTGATGGTTTAGTTTTTTTTTTTTTTATGTTCTGACTCAAGTTTTGTTTGATTTAAGAAACTTTGTGGTATTTTGAAAATAGGAGCTTAAATGATTCAAAGACATACCATAGGAGGCAAGCCAGGATTTATGGAACAGAAAAGCCTTTGGTCCATCGGAAAGTCAAGGAATGATAGGCAAGGGGTGACCTCTGTGGGAGAGGAAAAAGCACGTGACCGGGGCAACACGGGCCCTTTAACCATATGCAGAACATTCATTTTTCACCTTGAGTTGCACAGTGCAGGTTGTGGTGTTATTCTGCATACATTTTTTTAGGTGTCTAAAATTTTATTTTAAAAATCCAAAGCAAATATTCTAAAATATATTTATTTTGAATAGCTTGAGTGATAAATACTTGGCTGCCCAAGTATTAGGCACTCTGACTATTTTTAATCAGCTTAAACTATTTCATCATAAATCGTTTTTAAGCATTAAGGAACATTCCAAGGCCTTCAAAGTAGGGAGGGAAGAGTGGGGAGAAAAGAAAAATAAAAAAAGATTATCTCCATCATACTTTCCTCCTCCCCTACCCACGATGGGAAATGCTGTGTCGAGGATTTTTTTGAGAGACTTGGGTTTTCCCATCACTGCCTAGGACCTCTCTCTGATTAGGAAACCAAATGGAGATTCAGGACAGTTGGACATATGTGGACATATATGGCTTATTTGATGTGTTAGTTTTTTTGTTCTGAATAAAATTTCTTATTTGTGGTGTTCCTTTGGTTCATCATGTTGGACCCCTCAATGTTCAGCTAAGTATCCCTTGGCTCCGTGAAGGCAAGGCTGTGTAGCAAGCACCAAGGAAGAGAGAAGCAAGGGTCACCTGGTTTTCAACTTATAAAACATTCCTGATATTCATCAAGGATAATGTTGACTCACCATCAGGAAGGGGTGACTCACTTGACCAATTTCAGATACAGTTCACTTTGTATACCTCAAATTCCTCCACTGGTCTCCAACCTGTCTGTCCCCCGCCCCATTTTTACTATTGCCTTTTCAAATGGAAATTCTCTCTGAGTTTGCCCATAGAATCTGGGATAAGGTACCTGCTGGAGAGGGATGCAAAATGACAGCTCTTTTTGTGTGTCTTTCCCTGTGATCCCAAGGACCACCATCATATTGATTCAATTTGCATCATATATGCAACTTTGGTCACTTTTGCATGTAGCTAACCCACTCGTGAATACATGCACCATGTTTTTCTGTCTGTGCCCTCAGCCCTTCCATCCTGCAGCCACCTGTCACGAGAAGGTGGTAAATATCCGAAAAGACCCCAGCGAATCTCTCGGCATGACCGTTGCAGGGGGAGCATCGCATAGGGAATGGGACTTGCCTATCTACGTCATCAGCGTCGAACCTGGAGGAGTCATAAGCAGAGACGGAAGAATAAAAACAGGTAAAAAGCAAAGAGAATTCAGACACTGGGGTGGCGGAGCACAAAGAGGAAATGAAAGCTTGCTAGGTTAGGTTACTGTTTCCAAGAATTACCAAGAGAATGTGAGAGGGGTCCGGCTAGTACATCAGTTATGGGCTGACCATGATTAGTTTGAGCATAGCTGCTGGACCTGGGTTCACTCCTTTGTCCATGGGGGCTGATAGGGGCCAGCTAGCCTGCTGGTAAAGCTAGATCCACCAGGCTGTGCCAGGAACGAACAGGCAATGGCTGCCATTATGAGCCAGTTGCTTCTAGGGTATAATTTGGTTCTGCTTATTCTAAGTGGTTCTTTGTTGGATTGATTCTATGGTGAAATTAATTCATGAATTGTTCCATTTTACGGATTGGATAGGAAAAATTACTTGGTAGATTTTTGATTCAGTGGTACTGCACTAGGTGCTTTCTCCTTGGAGAAAAGTGTTTCACACTCTCTTAATCACACATTTTCTGGACTACATTAAGTGAAGGGAGGTGGTGTCAAAATCACTTCTACAAATATACGGGGGTGACAGCATTGTCAGTACCCACAAAGGGATAGCTTAGGCGGATGACCAATTCCAACTTTTTTTTTTTTTTTTTTGTGGTACCGGGGATTGAACTCAGGGGCACTCGACCACTGGGCCACATCCCCAGCCCTTTTTTGTATTTTATTAGAAGCAGGGTCTCACTGAGTTGCTAAGTGCCTCGCCATTGCTGAGGCTGGCTTTGAACTCACGATCCTCCTGCCTCAGCCTCCCAAAGTGCTGGGATTATAGGCGTGCGCCACCGCGCCTGGCCAACAATTCCAACTTTTAAGGATAAGAGATAAAATGTGAAGTTTCTGAGGACCAGTGGCTCAGCCTGAGAGCCACGGGGGCCGGCGTGTTAAGACCTGAGCTGGCCACCCCACGGATGCTTCGTCTTGGGTCAGCAAGAACTCAAGTCCTTTCCAACATCTGTATTTTCCTGCCTGCTTACTCCTGCTGTGGTTATTCTGTATGAAAAAAAAAAAAAAAAAAAAAAAAAAAAAGATGATAGAGAAGGGAAGCCAAAACACAGGAGAGATAAAAGAATAGAAAACGACAATAGGGGAGGTGTGTATTTTCATTTCTCTCGCTTTTCTGCAAGTGCCTGTGTGCAGAACAATGCAGTCTAACAGAAGCAAATCACTGTGGGAACACGAGCTAGAGTTGGATCCACGTGCTGTATGGAGGTGGTCCTGCACATGTAGGTGCTTAGCTGCTGGTGGACGTGCAAACCTTGACCGTCAGTGGAAATATTCACTCTTCTTTCCACCTAAGAGGAAAGAAGGTCCAGGTCCTGTTTTTCTAGGCTGCTCCGGGCTCCTCTGCCAGCACCGTCAGGGGTAGCTTCTTATTCATCTGCCCTTTCCATGTTTATTGGGCTTAGGCTCTGTGCCAAGGCTCTGGGCATTGCTGGAGCTTTTGCCAAGAGTTTGCACTTTATGCTAAGAACACACAAAAAGGAGTGAAAAGTAGGGGGTTTTTGATTGAGAAGTGAATAAAGCTATTTTATCTTCCTTCTTTCATTTTTAAAGCGAAGACCAAACACCAATAGATATGCTTTAGAAAACCCCCAACAATGCCATTCACCTGCGTTTACGTCAGTGCCAGGGACTGGTAACACACGCCTCGCTCTTGGCGTCCTGCATCCTTGTCCCTTTGCCCTTGAAGCAGAGGGGCCCTGTTTGCACTTGCTAAACATGGCTTCTGCTTGTCTGGCCATCAGGTGACATTTTGTTGAGTGTCAATGGGACTGAACTCACAGAAGTCAACAGGAGCGAGGCAGTTGCCTTACTGAAAAGCACGTCCTCCTCGGTGGTACTCAGAGCCTTGGAAGTCAAAGAACAGGAGCCCCCAGAAGACGGCAGCAGCCCAGCAGCCCTGGACTCCAACCACAACATGACTCTCCCCGGCGACTGGGCCCCGTCCTGGGTCATGTGGCTGGAATTACCACGGTGAGTCTCAACAGGACATCCCTGTGGGGACAGGGACAAAATGATTCCGTTTCTTAAACCACTGTTTTCACTCCCTTGGGATGATTCATGACACTAGCATCTTAATGAGACCCAGTCTTGGTTACGGGACTATTTGAAATAATTCTGTCTTCCTGGGGTTACTGAAAATTCACGTAGTGATCCTAAGGCAGGGACAGAGGTCTGGATACACAAACATGATTAGGCACTCACACTGAAGATTTGCAGAGGTGCCATGTACAGCTGTATATGTTGTTCATGCAACAAGCAGCTCAGCACACAGGCAAGAGGGGATAGACATCAAGCCTGTGTTTATGCACTTGGGAGCTGAGCTGCCTCTACCCAGGGAAAGTTTTGCTTTTGCCTAATCTGCTGTTGGCAGCCCCAGGAACTTGTATGGAGGTTGACTGTGGCTTTGCCACTGCCTCTTTCAGCTGGCCGTGGGAATACACAAACCCTGGGTATACATAAAGCCATATGGCAGGACACTTCGCCTCTGCCCAGAAGGCAAGCCTCTGCAGGTTGGGATGCGTCTCAGCTCATGCCTTCTTAATGCTGCTCCTGGGAAGTGTTTTAGAAGCTTTGGGTTGTCATTTTAGTGGGATGTAAGTGAAGTATGAAGTCTTCTTACATACTGAGGGGTTTGGGACACCCCCACTAAATAGCTCTGTACAGAAATTGAATAGGCAAAGGACAGATAAATTGGTGTTTGTGCACCTGCATCAGAGTGTAAACACTGATTTTCAGAAGACAACCTTACTGAGTCCCAGTAAGTGACTTAAATATGAAATACTGGAGTTGCTGAAGATGACGTACTGGCACAGGATTAAATGAGTGAAAGCAGGATGTTTGGTTTTAGAGTGTTTTTGTTGAGGGTGGAGATAGGTTTCTTTCATTTTTTTTTTTTTTTAATTTGAAAAACTCCCTGCCTCAAATACAAACTGACCTAGATTTCGTTTTGAGCCTTCACTATTTGATAAATTGTTTTTAAAATGGTACACTTTAAAAAAAAATGCTTAAAGAGTTGAAAACTGGGTATTGAGATAGTGTTTAAAAATCTTCAGACATTTTACAGCTATAGCTGAGTGGAAGAAGAGAGTAGTACTTTAAATAAAATTTTATTTTTAAAAAAGTTTCTGAAGCTTGACTCTTAAGCTGTGTTTTAGTTTTTGTTTGAAAGGGATTTTGTCATGTAGTCGAGGTCCCTCGTGGTTCATTCACGTAAGGCAAGGCAGTGTAGAGTGCTTTTCTCTCCAAATACAGCCCGGTGATGGACTCCTCTCCTTTGCTTTCGGTCATTTGGCTTTGGATTAAGGCTGGATTTGCTTGTTTCCTCTGAAAGGAGCTCCCAAGGGAAATGTGTCCTAATGCCAGCGTAGACAGCGCTGACTTCCAGCACCCTGGAAAGTCTTCATTTCCTTCATTCCTGCCTCTTCCTGCAGTAATATAATAAAGGGTACAAAATTCAAAGAGTGTGCACAGAATGGAAAGTGGGTCTCCTTCCCTCCCTGGTCCTCTCAGATCCACTCAACAGAGGTGATCAGTGTTACCAATTTCTTGTGAATTTTTCCAGGGAGAGCCTGTGTCCAAGGCCTGCAGACTCTGAAAAAAGCCAGAGAGTTTAGGCTTCAAGGGTCATGTAGTCTCTTCACAGCTACTCAGTTCTGCTCTTGTAGCGGAAGAGCAGCCATATTTAATCTGAATGAATGGCTCTGTGTTTTTTTGTTTGTTTGTTTGTTTGTTTTGGTACCGGGAGTTGAACTCAGGGGCACTCGACCACTGGGCCACATCCCCAGCCCTTTTTTGTGTTTTATCAGAGACAGGGTCTCACTGAGTTGCTAAGTGCCTTGCCATTGCTGAGGCTGGTTTTGAACTTGCAATCCTCCTGTCTCAGCCTCCCAAGTGCTGGGATTACAGGTGTGCACCACTGTGCCTGGCTTGGCTCTGGGTTTTAATAAAGCTTTCTTAACAAATACAGGTGGTATGCTGGGCTGTAGCTTGCTGAGTCTGGCCCGTGTATGTATGTGTACACAGACACAGACACAGACACACACACTGTGGTAGCATATACACTCTTATATACCTGTTTTCCCTAATGTATGGTTCAGCCAGTTACCTAAGGTTCTCTAGCAATGAAAACATAACATGTCTGCAGGTCTTGAATCAGGAAAACCATTGCAACCATGTCCTTGGGTATATCATGTCTTCATGATATAGCCAAGCTAGAAACAAAACACACCGAAAAGAGTGTGTGAGAAGAGGGCAGCTTTGGCACGCTGAGCTGCAGGTGTCTCTGCTGAACCACTGGTGTCAGATACAGGTGGTGGCCGAGGGCGTGAATGTGGGTGATAAAGCTCAAGGCAAACGTGCATTATCAAAGTGCCCTTGTCGAGAGAGCATTGTGTGCCGCAAGTGACCCCAGAAGTGACATTGCCTCCCAGCTATACAAGTTGTCAGCTCCCATCCAATAGGAGGCCATTCAGAAAACATTGACGGCTTTCTGATTTCTTCTTTGTTGGCTCTCGAGGCCCATGACCCACATCTGGAAGGCTTTCAATTCATGCTCTCATCTGAACCAGTATGATAAAAATATGCATTAACTCATTTCTCCTCTTGCCTAAGAATTTAACTTTTTAGTCTTCTGTAGCTCTTAAAAGCATTTTAATCAGAATTGTCTGTATTGACTAGCAAAGCAGGAGAGATATCAGGGATATTATTTTTTTAGCCCCAAATCTTTCACATTCGGTTGTGAGACAGTGGCATTGTCAGGCACAGCCATGCTGTGGAATAGTAATAAAAGGCACAGTGGCTAATGCTTCCAGGCACTCTTCTAAGAGTGTCATGTTTTACATTTTTCACTCACTGACAACTCAGTTCCATGAGTTAGGTATTAAGAGCATCCTGACACTAGACATAAACTAAGCTCAGAATGGTTAATGTTGTATGGCTATTAAAAGGCAGAGATGGAGCTAGGGATGTAGTTCAGTTGGTAGAGTGCTTTCCTCACATGCACAAGGCCCCGGGTTCAATCCCCAGCACTGCTAAAAAGAAAAAAAAAAAAAAAAAAAAGGCAGAGCTGGAAGTTGAACCAGACAGTTTTGTCTTAAAGTTTACATAATTTTAAGCACTGTGCACTAATAAGTTTTGGGAGCATTCCCAATAGGATGTTAAGCCTATGTTTAGCTTTAATAATCTGAGTTGTGTCATTTGTTTTTTTCTCTACCATAAAGCCAATTCTGGAGGAATTTGAATGACACAGCCTTTGTCATTTACCTGGTGTTTCATACAATAGCACCAGAAGAGTCCGAATAGCTTTTGTCATTGCTCACAGTTTAGGCCTCAAATTTCTTGTCATTTGCCCCACCCCATCACCTTCCCTATGGGATGATTATTAGTAAGTCATAATCAACCAAAAATCAAATGAGTTATTCATGTCCAAATCATTTCAAGCACAAAATTATTTTTAAAGTATTTTTTTAACATCTGCCCCAAATCTACCTACATTTAATGTGAGATATGAAATACATTTTGACACATTTGCTATAATAATGGGTGGAGCCTCCAAAAGAAAAAGAATGCTTAATTTTCCTGAAGGTCTTTAAGTGGCTGTGCTTAGCAAACATTTGTTCAATGAAAAAATGAAGTAATGTACTATATACTAGGAATGGCCTTCAAGAAATTTAGTCTAAACCAAATGAAGTAAATAACAAAATGTCATCATAAATTATTTGAAGTTATGAATGGTGAAAGTTATCATTAAACTCATGGATGCTTGCTAGGCACATGTTACTTTGGGACACTAGACAAGACACTGGAGTGGATGGTCTGTTTCATCTGGTTGGACGGTATGACCAAAACAGGAGAGCAGGAATAGCAATTGTTTTCACAGTTGTGCTGCATAACAGCCAGTTGCAAACTCTCAGTAGCATACAAGAATCATTTCGCTTGTCTATCAGTCTAGGGGGTTCGTCTGGCCTGGCCTAGGCTTGGTTGGTCTTGGCTGGCTTGAACATATATTTGCGCTCTGTTCTTGGGCCATTTGGACAGTGCTGCTGCTGATCCTGGCTGACCATGCTTGCATGTCTAGGCTTTGGCTGGCCGAGACAAACATCCCGCTGATACTCTTATAGCCGAGCTAGAAATAAAGTAGTTGGACACTACAAACTATGTGATAAAGGTCATAGACACCAGGAAGGTGGTGTAAAGAATTAGGGCCATTAGTGCAGTTATTTTGTCACATTAAGAAAGAATGAGGGGCTGGATGTGGTGGCACAAGCCTGTAATCCTAGCAGCTCCGGAGGCTGAGGCAGGAGGATCCCATGTTCAAAGCCAGCCTCAGCAAAAGTGAGGTGCTAAGCAACTAAGACAAAAATAGGACTGAGGATGTGGCTCAGTGGTCACTGAGTACCTGAGTTCAATCCCAGTACCAAAAAGAAAAGAAAGAATGAGGGGACAGTAGCTGTTTGGGACATGTTGAGTTTGAGATACCAGTGGGACATGCAAGTTTGCTAAACATGTCTATAGCAGCAATTCTCAAATGTTTCTTGTCTGCATGCTTTAAAAAAGTATTTATGATCTCAAAGAGTTTTCATTTATCTATATCTCATATTTACCTTACTAAAAATTAGCCCAAGGAATGTTTTAAATAATTTAAAATGATGTATCTATTTTATGTTAATATAAATAGCACCTTTGATGAGAAAAATATTTTCTAAAAAATTAGTGATAGTGGCATTATTTTATGTTACTTGAAGACCTCTTAATGCTTAGTGCAACAGATAACTGGATTTTTGTGTTTTCGTCTGTGTTGAGTCGTATCACCCACCTTATGACTTCTGGAAAATATCACTGGTGTGCTTATAAAAAAATAAGAGTAAAAAAGGCAAATCAGATCTATTATGAAAATTATTTTTATCTTCAGCCTTCCTGAAAGACACATACTTTGGGACCACACTTTGGATAGATTGGGGCAGGATCAATATGCAGATGGTGCAGGATAGGGACTGAGGGAATATTGAAGTCTACTGAGTAGGGGGGCTGGGGAAAGGGGAGCCTTGAAGGATGCCAAGAAAGAATGAGCAATTGAAGAACAAGAAAATATCCATATCTACTGGACTTGGACATTCACTGCAACCATCTTTTAATTTTTTTTAATCAGTATTTTCCACTTTTAACATTCTGTTACATTCTAAATGTAAAACGGTCCAGGCTCTTACTTCCTGCAATACTCTGCCACAGTTCCCATGGCTACGTACTTCTTGGGATTCAGGTGAGGGACTAAATGGCATCTCTTTAGAGCCCTTTCTTAACCACCCTTTGGGACCATCTGCATGGCAAAATCACAACCCTCAGATTTATCTAATAGCGTACATTTTCTCCAAGCCCACAGTTAGGTCCTAGGACACTGTGGGTGAACATCCAGTAACTGACACCCGTAGCCACGGGGAGCCTGGCAGCGTATTCCAGACAGGGAGATCAGTTAACACCAAAGCTTAAGGTAAGAACAGACCTGGCGGAGACCAGCAATAGCAAAAAGGACTGTGTCTAGAACTTGTGAGTGAGAGGAGAGAAGTGTGAGAACCTCTGAGAAGTAGGTTGTGGCCAGGTGAGGTAGAAGGAGGAACGGGAGGACCACGCTGAGTAGGGACTCGAAGCGTCACTAGAAGTTGGAGACCACAGTCTTGTAGGAGCACCTGTCTTCATGGTTGTTACTTTGGAATTCAGTGGGTTTCCATTGCATGCATTATGATTTCTAGCTGTATTTTATAAAGTAATAATGTCTATCATTAATCTGATTAACTTACTAAAGAATAATGTCTTTGGGCCCTAGATCAATCTTTGAAATGATTAAAGCTCAATTCTCACAACCAAAATTGATATAATAGAAAAACTTGCAAGGAAAAGTCAAAAATATGTTTCGAAAGGAAAAAACACATTGTAAATATGCTGGCTTTAAAAGCTTTTTTTTTTTTTTTTTTTTTTTTTTTGTACTGGGGATTGAACTCAGGGGCACTCAACCACTGGGCCACATCCCCAGCCCTTTTATTTATTTTATTATTTTATTTTATTTTATTATTTTATTTTATTATTTTATGTAGAGACAGGGTCTCACTGAGTTACTAAGTGCCTCACCATTGCTGAGGCTGGCTTTGAACTCACGATCCTCCTATTTCAGCCTCCCAAGTGCTGGGACTACAGGCGTGCGCCACCGCGCCTGGCTTTCAAAGCATTTTCAAAATAGTGTGGCAGGAGACTCAGCATAGTCAGGTTTGGGGGTGGCTCATGGTACATCTCCTCCTGGTTCCGTACATCATTGCTTCCCTGCTCTGACTGTGAACTAGGTTTCACAGGATACCAGAACCTCCTGATTTGTGTGAGGGAGAATCCAGTTTGGCATACTTTATATAATCTAGAAAAAAATGGGTGCCAAGGGAACATGGAAACCAGAATATAAACACAGTAGAACCACCTGGAAGATGGTTTTTCTTAAAAAAAAAAAAAAAAAAAAAAAAAAAAAAAAAAAAGCTAAGCACATGCTGTGTCACTGAGCTACACCTCCAGCCCCTCCCCCAAATATTTTAATATAAAATGTTTAAATATAGATTGGCATACAATACTTGAATACAATTGTAAGAATAAGAGGCTGTAAGTTTATATGATGAGAAAACCATTAGAAGAGAACTTAAGATACCATTTCCAAGTTTAGTGCTGTCACAGATTATCTGAAACACAGATTACTTCATCTTCCTGTTCTGTTTTTTCTTATAAGTTTTAGTTAACATTCTGTTTTCTACTAAATGTAAAATGGGGGCTGGGGTTGTGGCTCAGCAGTAGAGAGCTCACCTAGCACTTGCAAGGCTCTGGGTTCAATCCTCAGCACCACATTAAAAAATAAATAAATAAAATAAAGGTTAAAAAAATAAAAATAAATATAAAATGGTCCAGGCTCTTCCTTCTTGGAATACTCTGCCATGCTTCACCTACTTCTTGGGATTCAGGTGATGGACTAAATGGCCTCTCTTTAGAGCCCTTTCTTAACTACTCAGATAATATTAGGCAGTAGTCCAGATGCAATCAAATATCTGTAAGAATGGGGCACTAAGTAAACAGGTTGGAAAGATGAGAGGAGGAGGGGTCAGATGGAATACTTGAAATGAGATTTGGGGGTAGTCATTACTGATAATGATATAAATAAGGGCGGAAAGATACTACAGTAAAATTTATCTAACAAAGAATTTAAAATTTTATCCTTTTGTTTAGTCAGAATCTTAGCCTAACATTTTCCTTTAAAATTAACTTTTTAAAGAAACATGGTATTTCTTAAGTATTTTAACAGCTTCAGAAATTACCTAGAGCAGTGGGTGAGACAATGCTTGATACACAAACTATATTATTGGTCTGTGATAAGAACAGAAATTGAAGTCATTTGGAAATTTTTATAGCAATTTGACATGGCAACATTATTCTGGCATATGACCAGCAAACTCATCTTGAACTTGCTTGGTGAGTTAACTTGTGGAAGCTGCATGCGAGTTATGCAAAACAGGACCCCACATTACCACCAATGGCATCTTTAATTTTTCAGTTGTTACCAAAACTGTTTAAAAAGTCTGTGATAAGATTTTAATTTCGTAATCATTGAATTTTTAAAAATCAAACGTGTTTTAAATGTTTTAATATTATGAGCTAAATTAGGGAAGTAAATTTCCTAGTTATTCTGAATCATGTTTCACTGGACTTTTCTTAAGACAAGGCATAACTTTTCTGAAAATAAATGGCAAAAGAAGTAATTTCAAATGATCTAAGTGATTTCTTTTAAATAAAGACAAAGTACATACTACTTTCACTTATCTATGGAACATATAAGTATACCAGAACATATACCAGAACATATAAGATGTAGATGGTTGTTCATAGTTTATTTGTATGGAATAAAATATTCATTGGATGTAGATGGTTGTTTATAGTTTATTTGTATGGAATAAAATATTCATTAAGGGTCAAATAATTTCCCAGGAGATACTTAATGAAAAAAAAACAACAAACTCAAGCAGCAGTCAAAAGAACGAGAAACACTGCAGTTTCAAGTAGTGTTGTATATGTGTGTGTGTGTATAATGTTGTAGGACAATGGATATAAATCAAAACTGGGTATGGTTGGGGCTGGGGTTGTGGCTTAGCGGTAGAGCGCTCGCCTAGTATGTGCGCGGCCCAGGTTCGATCCTCAGCACCATGTAAATAAATGCATTGTGCACAACTAAAGCAAATAAATAAATATTTTTTTTAAAAAGTGGGTATGGTGTTGAGTTATAGCACATTTTAAAGGTATCCACCGAACCAACTCCAAAGCCTTTGAAAGTCAGCAACGTCATGAAGTGTCACGTTACATTGACAAGCAAGGTCAGTAGCACATGTAATGACCAACTTCACTAAATATTTCACAAGAGACTTTTTATTGGTTGTCAAAAAGCAGTTAATGATACAGTTTATAAACAAAACAGTCATATCTTGATTTTTATCAAAATGAAAATGCTAATTTCCTGTCAGACCAGCTCTGGAACTACAGCTACACAAGGCAGACGAGGGGTTTCAGAGAAAACTCTTGCTCCTGACACACCTGTCTCTGGTAACTGGAACACAGTTTGCACCTGGCCTGCATCTATGTGAACACTGATCTGATGAGCGCTGAATAGCAAAAGATTCTCTTTAATTTCATTTTCTATTTTGAGGATTCTACTCATTTACAGAAGAGGTGTGGTCTTTCCTTCTCCCATTCCTTTTATAACTTCTAATTCAGTTTATGCCAGGTTGTTTTTCCTCCAAGATGATTTGTTCTTACAATCTTTAAATGTGCCTCGATTTCTTCATGCCTGCATGCTTCTGAGCTTAAATTAGTATGAACTAATATTTTTCAAAGATCAAGAAAATTCCACAACTTCATTAGCGTAAGTTTAAATTTTTCTCATTGATAGTAATCACTTACTCAAAGGATCTTTGCCTTCATTAAAAATTTATATCCACAAGTACATAAAATTACGATATCCACAAAAATGTTTCACTTTGGTTTATCAATAAGGATTCAGGCATACTCAGCTTTTTGCTAATGCATATTCAAACTAATCCTTGTCAGGATTATGATTATCTTTCCCAGAAGACATAAAAACTGAACATAACAGGTGATTTTTTTATTAAGGGTCTTCAGCTATGGAAAACAGGATCAATTACAAAAAGCTGGCTTCAAGTATGAAGGTGACTAAGCTATGACAGAATTTGAATGGGACCTCTCCAGTGCTACTTGGCTTTAAAAAATGCCAATAAAAGGAATGGGAGATGAAATCACAATAATTATTAACAGTTAAAACTTTCAACTGTGCAGATACACTGATTACATTCTATTTCAGGTACTTGTATAACTGTAAAGATGTTGTATTACGAAGAAACACAGCTGGAAGCCTGGGTTTCTGCATTGTAGGAGGTTATGAAGAATACAATGGAAACAAACCTTTTTTTATCAAATCCATTGTTGAAGGAACACCAGCATACAATGATGGAAGAATTAGGTAATGACAACTACTTAACAAAAAAATTTATTCATATATTTTGCTTTCTACATGCAAAAGTTTGGCCCCATTTGAAACAAAGTATGTAGGTACTATACTTTTTGTGGAGGAGGGTATTAAGAAATAAAACATCATGTAGCATTTAATTTCTAAGAAATCCAAAATTACACACCCTCTTGGTCCCAGTACTGCGACTTCCTGTACTTTTAGCATCCCTTCTACCACAAGCTGAATGAATAGTGAGTTTGGAGAATTTGAGAGATGGGTGTGTGTGGGGGGGTGGGGGGGTGGAATCCTCAATTAGAAGTAATATGTAATTAAAATGGACAGATGTAGCAAAAACTAGTACCAACAAAAACTTTAGCAATGGACTAAAATATTAATAATGAATCTTTTTTGTTTTATTTTAGATGTGGTGATATTATTCTTGCTGTCAATGGTAGAAGTACATCAGGCATGATACATGCTTGCTTGGCAAGGATGCTGAAAGAACTTAAAGGAAGAATTACCCTCACTATTGTTTCTTGGCCTGGCACTTTTTTATAAAATCAGTGATGGGCCTCAGAATAACAAAAACCACAAATAGGCTAAGTTGAAACAATATATTTATCAATTTTTATATTTAAAGAATACATTATAAAAATGTCAAAAAAAAGTATCTAATGAAAGCCAGTTACACCTCAGAGAATATTCTCAAAATAAAAACTACTATTAATAATTTTTAATTCAGTGTGGAAGATTTCTCATTATAACTTTAATTTATATTTTTACATTCAATTAAAAAGTTCAACTAAAGTGGTTTATATGCCCCACCCCACTGAATTCAAATCAGTGATTTAAATAAAAAATCTGGTATATATTTAATTTTGGAAAAAGTACATATGGGGATTTTTAAATTTAAAAGCCAGAGGATTTTTTTTAAAATGCACTGCTGAGAAACATTTATTTCATCAAGTGAGAAATAAAATATTTTTCAAAAATCATAGTAGTCTTTGTATGTGATTCTATTGTTTACTTCTATTATTACCCATTTAAAAGATCCTAGTAATTCATCTTTGAAACACCAAGTTGTTACCACAATTGACATAATGCCTTCTAGGGTTATCCCTAAAATTCTGTTATAAACTTTTGTTTCCTTAAGTTTTAACAAGAAATGACTAATCTAAATCTCCCATTATGAAGATTATTTTTATTCACAATATAGTTAGTAATGGTATAAAAAACTCCACATGCTACTCTACCAATAAGCCTTGGAAAACACCTCAAAGAAAGGTGAAACCGGCTTGACCTTGGCTCAGAGCTGGCCGTGAGGCAATTCAACTTTGTGTCACAGTGACGAGTGTCTATACATGTGCCTGCTAAAAACTACACAGAGGAAAAAAGTTACAGGTCATCCAAATGACTTCTAAGTTTTATTAATTTGGATATAAAAGTACCCATTTAGTTTTACCATGGACACAACTTTATAACACTGAAAACTTGTTATCAAAAATTATGATATAAAAAAATGTGTACAAGTTCTTTAGTATGCTTGAGCAAGACTGCCATAGCAGTAATGTTGAAGACTCAGAGGGGCCTTTTAATGCCTTTTGCAGTGCAACCTCTTATGAGACTGGTGATGCCTTTACAAGAAGCCTGTGGTCAAGGTGGATCCTTGACTTTCATCAGGTACTTACTGTGTATGTGCATAGCTAAAGAAAACTCTTTAAAATCCCCTGCTAAGTGACTGATTCACATTACTTTCTTGAATATAAAGTCATTGCTGTCTTTTATTTCATTTTTTTTTTTTTTAAATATTACAAGACAAAGATTTTTTAACTTAACATGAAAAATTCACTTTTATTTTGGGGAAAAAGTTAACTTTCCATACTAACAGAACAAGATTAAAGGTAAATTTCTTAAACATTATCCAGAAAAATAACAAGATTTATAGTTTCTATTTCTGGTACTCATATACACAAAAGGCACAAAGTGTGCCTACTCTGCAGGTGCAGCTTCAGTGCTCTCCTGTTCAGGGGCAGGCTCACTGCCCGCTTCTTTTCCTTCTTTGCTTCTTTTAGATTTTTTGTGCTTATGTCTCCTGTGACTGTCTCCTTCTTCACTTTCATGGCGACGTCTACTATTACTAAAGAAAAAGAAAAGAGTGTTGTACTTAAAAATGTTTAAAAACACAAGTAGTGAGAAAAATTAACTTATTTTAAGTAAATTCACAATACAGAACTAGGTTTAAGATAATTTAACCCCTTCTTTTTCTCTTAAACATATTTTACAGAGTAATCAGTTTTGATGAGACTTTCATACAGATTACATTATAGGGTCATCTTCACCAGTAATATCCCAGATTCCCATTTACTTTATTCTGAAAGACTAAATAGAAATTGGGAATGGAAGCACTTATCAAAACAGGAAGTACAATGCTATAGGGCTGATTTTCAGCAAACAATAGGTAAGAAAATTTAATTATTTCTTTCAACTATAAGCCCCCAATTTTTTCTCTAAAACAAACATTGCTTTGATTATGATACTTATAATTGTTTCATAAGCCAAGATTTACCCCCTCAAAATGAGATAATAAACCAAAATCTCTCATGATTATTTTTATTCCAAGTAAATTATGGACTTGGTTACTAAATGTATTTTTGTTCAGATTTAAAAATCTTTGTTGAAGCTCATGAGGAAACAACTATTTCAATAGATTATCCTCAATCTTCCAATTAGGAACATGTATTCTACTGGCTATTTGGAAATTTATGTTTTTACTTTCTGAGGAAACAACTATTTCAATAGATTATCCTCAATCTTCCAATTAGGAACATGTATTCTACTGGATATTTGGAAATTTATGTTTTTACTTTCTGAAGAAGAATCAGTTTGTATCTTGGCTTCAAAGCAATTCTCTACCTGCGAGATGACTTGTGTCTGGTTTCCTCTTTTTCTCTGTGTCGTCTTTCTCTATGTCGTTCTTCTTTCTCTCGACTTGCTCGGTGACGCTCATAGCCTCTTTCTGCATATTCCCTGTATCTGTATCTCTCTTCATCACTGCAACAGAAATGGAAACAAGTTTAATTGACACTGGGACTATTTATTCTTCATGACTGCAAATTACAAAGGAAGAGACTGTGAAGTCCAACAGAAACCTGCATATTGGCATCTTACAGGGTAGGTGGGAAATAAATTTTTGTTGAACTGAGAGTCTCAAATTAGTACTAGATCTAATGTAAGAATACAAAATATGATAATTATACATCATGTGCTGTCATAAATGTCACAGCATAGATTTCATGTAATACTTTTGTATTTATTTAAAAATGGGAACTATAACTCCTTTAAATTTTAATCAGCAGCTTTCTTTTGCTCCTTTTAGAATTAAAAGCATATTTGTATATGTCAGATTTCCAATCAAAATTCCTACGTTATTTGTAAAGTCTTGGATACACAATAAGGACTCCAAAAATATATGGTTCACAATGACTACAAGGTAGAAAGCAGATCTTAAACCTTTGGCTTATCAATTATAGAAAGTACATTCGACTAGCAGAGAGGTACAAATGTGAAGAACAGAGACATCAAACCAACTTCAATAACACCCATAGAGAATACATGAAGATGGACCATACCTGCAGTCTGACATCCCAATTATTCCATACTGTAACTCTTTGGGGTGGAGGTGTGCACATGGCTAATAATGCTGAATTCATAAGTGTAAACTGCGTTTTTTTTTGTTTTTGTTTTTGCTTTTTAATTTTAAATAGAATTACACAAACTGGAAACTGGACTGATGGCCAGAGTTAAAGCGTAGTTTTTCTTTTCCTCCCCAGATCTGTCACTCCTTTCATGTCTTTTAACTGACATTCCTCACTCAATCTCTTATCCTTCAAGTCTTCTTGGGGGGGGGGGGGAGGGTTGACATAGAAATCATAACTTTCTACAACATAACATCAGTAAATTCTCTCACATTAAAAATTTATCTTTTGAAAACTTTTATTGGTTCTTTTTAGTTATACAAAACATTGGGATTGATTTATAACATAAAAGCATGGAATATAATTTGTTCTAATTCAGTCCCCAGTACTTCCCCTTCCCCCTATTCTACTCGTCTTTCTGCTATTTACTTACACTGTTTTTAAAATTAGTCTCTTGTGGATATACAGAATGGTGAGATTCACTGTGGAATATTCATACGTACATAGCAAAGTTAAGAAAGATTCATTCCACTATTCTTCCCTTATCCCATCGCTCCTCCCTTTCCTTCAATCTCCTTCTTCTACTCCACTAATCTTTGTAATAAATTTATCTTTTAGAATACTGTATTAAAGAGCTTTGGTTTAGCCGGGCATGGTGGCGCACGCCTGTAATCCCAGCACTTATGAGGCCGAGGCAGGAAGATCACGAGTTCAAAGCCAGCCTCAGCAATGGCGAGGCACTTAGCAACTCAGTGAGACCCTGTCTCTAATAAAATACAAAAAAGGGCTGGGGATGTGGCCCAGTGGTCGAGTGCCCCTGAGTTCAATCCCCAGTACCAAAAAAAAAAAAAAAAAAAAAAAAAGCTTTGGTTTGTAGAAATATGTTTAATACAAACTATCAATCTTCATGAAGCAATGCAATGTTCGAGAATCTGGGTGGGTGGTAATAAAATCAGGTCAACGTATAAGCCATATAAAAGAAGAAGTCATTTGTGTTTTCCCAGCAAAAGTAATGATCCAGTATTGCTATGTTTAATGCCAAATCATAATGCTATCAAATGAGCTGATATATTGTTTTCAAAATGTTTTGTAATAGAAAAATGCATAGTATATACATATGCACACATATATACATATATGTATCTATTTTTTCCTAAGCATAAATATGTATTTTGTACTTGGAAGGCTGGAAACATGTCAACTAGAAGGCGACATGCCATGACAGGTAGGGTAGAGGAAAGAATACGGCAGAGTATACCCAGATCACATCCTGACTAGCATACTAAATGAGTAACCCAGGCTATAACTTAAACTCTCTAAACCTTGGTTTTCTCACCTATAAAATTGGTAACAATCGTTTTCAGGATTTCTGCATATTTAATAATAGAGTGCTTGGTATAGGAGTAGTCTATCAATGGGAGTTCTTGGTGGATTTAATAGTTAATTTTTCAGAAGCAGAAATGGTTTTTATAAAGGTTACTGGCCCTGTAATAATGGCTCATCTCTGAAGTAGAAAAACTAGCACCATAGCCAATGAATATAATAATTAAAATCTCTCAAAAAATGAGGATGTATTTGCAATGACTCCAACTAGATTTACATAAAAACAATTAAGGTCAATTATCTCATAATTTGTCTTGTATCTCTCTCTTTTCCCTCTTATCCTAAAACCAACTCTTGTTAGTTAGCTTTATGGCCTTTAGTTTATGAAGACAGGAACCTTAAAATAGACGTAGGGGCGTTGGTCCTATAGGTAAAATATGAAGACCCTCCTACTTTCATCCCCTTTCTGGTAAGTGGCTACAGCACCAAGATTTCTCTGGGCCTGGAAATAATTAGAGCCATTTTAAACGCTCTAAAATGACCAGTCTTCTTTCTGGCCCACAATTAAGCTGCCTAAAAAACAGATGTCAAAACTGGCCTATAATTTTCAAAACAATGACCCTGTAATTTGTAATGCAACACATACTACATACCACACTGCTTTTTTAGACATTTTTGTCAGTCTTCAGAAACAAATGGCCTTTACTTAATATAAATATATTTCACTTGGATTTTCCAGAGGATAATTTTTTTTCCTACAATGATTTAGAATGTATAAAATTCCTCTGCCTTTTGCCTTTCTGGCCTTAAACTTGTAGTTAAATTTAGGTAAACAATGACTCCTAATTCCCTACCTACTCAAATATGATTTAACTATTATTAACACTTACTTACTTTCTTTTTTTTTTTTTTTTTTTTTTTTTTTTTTTTTTGGTACTCACTCGACCACTGAGTCACATCCCCAGCCCTATTTTGTATTTTATTTAGAGACAGGGTCTCACTGAGTTGCTTAGCGCCTTGCCATTGCTGAGGCTGGCTTTGAACTTGAGATCTTCTTGTCTTAGCCTCCCAAGCTGCTGGGATTACAGGTATGTGCCACCGTGCCCAGTGCTGTTATTAACACTTTTAAGTTTCAAAAAAAATTCAGTAACATCTGTGCATGTGTATATTTAAAATCAAGGAATCAAGTAACTTAGCTTCAAATTAGCGTATTATTCAAAGAAAATATATGAGCTATAGCAAAGCAATTCATTTCAATCTTCTTTAATATTAAGTTTTTGCACTAAGTTCCTTACGAACACGTACATTCTAGAGGTAAAAGTGCTTTCTCAAATATATCCGTTCAAACTATATTAGAAATGATTCAACTTTTTGGAAAGCAATTTCCAGATTCTCAATGTCAGTATTTATTCCTTCTTAAATCAAAATTGCTGAAAGATACTAACTACTTCTCTAGTATCTATCACCATCTTGTCCTTTTAGAAAAGAAAGACATTTCTTTCACCAATTTTACCATCATATATTGGTCCAGTTTCCAGAAACCACCCTGGCTTAAAAAGATCTAATTTAAAGTATCAACTTCAGTGAGAACTATTTTATTTAAGGAACCATAAAACTTCCATAGCGCGTTGGCTCTTCCTATCAATGACAAAGTAATACAAAACGGAGTGTTTTGGCTTATGTCCTGGGGGATGTTCTAAACTCAGTAGTGAAGTAGTTAAGAAAAAAGTAAAAAAAAAAAAAAAAAAAAAAAAAAAAAAAAAAAAAAAAAAAAGAAAAAGAAAGAAAAAGAAAAAAGAAAATCCTATGGAGAATAGTCCCAGGAAAGCAAAACAAAGCAAAAGCAAAGCAAAACCCAGCATCTTATTCTGGGCTCTGTGACAACTGCATTCATCTTAGACAGGGAGTACAGATTAACTCATTTATCTGAACAGAAAAAGCCAGACTTTGTTCTGACAGAAATGTGAACTGGTTGTCTGGCTTTACAATGAGAAGTATCTTTTACCAATTAAGTTGGCATGGTAGGTCTTTTCCATAAATGGAATGAGGAAAATCTGCAGTTCCAAGGCCTGCATGAAAATAAATCTTTAACACATATAACACTGTTTTCCTTTTTAACAATATTTTAGCAAATATGTACTGAAATTAGTAAGTAGTATTTTGGTCTTCCCAACCTTTTCTCAGTTCAACAAGTTACACTGCCTCTAAATGAAAGAGTAACAAGTATAACTGGTAGGCTTTTAATAAATCTTGCTACTTTCAGTGTTCTTACAAGAAATTGAGAAAGCAAAAGACTTTAGTTATTGACCATATGGGGCTGAACGGCAACCCCTAGAAAAATAGGTGCAAGTCCTAATCCCTGGTACCTGTGAATGTGACCTTATTTAGAAACAGGATATTTGCACAGATAATCAAGTTGAGGTCACACTGAATTAGACTGAGCCTAATATATGTAAACAAGGCTTCTTAGTGCTTACCTCTACATATTAAAAAAAAAATTAATGACAGACCATTTATTCATTAACAATAGTAATATTCATCCATGGATACCTATATTAATTGGGGATGAGGAAAAGTTCTTCCATCACATTTATGGGATATATTTCCATTACATTATTTTTAGTATATTTATTTATAATAAAGAAAATAATAATTAAAATCAGGATTAATTTTTGAAAAACCATTTCAGGTACTTAGGTCATTAAACAAGTTTCTTTAAATATTTTAATTTATACACATGCATTGCAGAAAAGACAGGATAAACAATTTAAAAATTTTCAAGACTAAACATTCTTTGGGAAAAGTGATTAAAAAAATGGATTATAGTGTTTGGCAAACCACAAGATTTTTAATCCACTGGACATATTTAAGAATGACACTTTTACTTTTAAGTATTAACATTTATAATACACTGGAAGTTATAATATACTGGAAAGTATATTTATAACATACCGTCAACTATTTAAACAAAAAATTTCAGATGGTTAAGATCCAAATTTGCAAAGAGGTATGAAATTCTTTTAAGGGATAAGTGACCAAATAAATTTGAAGACTTGCTCTAGGTAATGAGAAGCCTCTAAAAATGAAACAGATATGATTTTTAAATGACTTATTCTTAAGTACTTTTCAAGCATCCCTTCTCCAAGTTAATTGGAATTCACTTCCTTACCCCAAATATTAATTTGAAATATTAAATGAAACATGCATGTACAAACTCATGCACACCCAACAAACCTGTTGAAAACACTTGGGGTAGGACTGTGATCACGCTCCCTCTCTCTCTCTCTGGTACGTTCTCGTTCTCTGTCCCGATCACGATCTCGCTCTCTATCTCTGTCTCTTTCTCTGTCTCGGTCTTTTTCTCTTCTTGCATAATAGTCCCATTGCTTGGTGGTGTCCACAAGACTAGGCCATGAAGGAGCAGAACCAGTAAGATGGGGAAAAGCAACTAAGAAAAAAAAAAAAGAAGAAAACCACAGTAATTAAAAACAAAGGTTATGGTACTGAAAAACAAAAAGACCAAAAAAGAAACAAACAAACAAAAAACCTACCCTCCAAAATGTGTCACTAGGTTATAATAAAAACTTACTTTATAAATTAGAAAAGAGAAATATCACATGGCAAATATCCCCAAATTGAATGAAGATCTAGAAACAAATCTCAAAAGACCTAATAAATCTTAAAGACCATTCACTTGGCAAAGTAAATAGGAATCAAAATTAGACTACAAACTTCCCAATGTAAAAAATGAAAACCAGAATACCCTGGAACATCTTCGAAGTGCTGAGTGAAAATAATTATTATTCTACAAATGTATACTCAACAAAATTATATTTTTAAAATAAAACAATGGTATTTATAAGACAAACAAAAAAGCAAACAGTATCAAAAGACTTCAAGAAAACAAGAAAACAAGATACACTATCAGCCAAACTTTGAAAAAAGGTAAATTACAAAGATCCAAGACAATGAGAGAAAGGAGTTACTCTAGAAAGCTGTACGATCAAAGGAGGAAATGGTTGAACAAATAAATGGTAATCATATATGCAAATAAAATATGCTAACCAATAGGAGAGTTTTTTTTTAAAAGAATAAAATTATAACAATGAATCACAATAGAATGTCAGTTAGAAGAGTGTCCTAAGGTCTCTATTGATGAAGGGGATTCAGCTATCATTTAACTATGCATAATAAATTTCCAGAGCAATCACTAAAGAAAAAATTTATAATTTCAAAACAATATAGGAAAAAAATGGAATTAAAAATTAACCAAAACAAACAAAACAAAACAAAACAAAAAAACAGTCAATTCAAAAAGACTTGGAAAGGATTGGAGTGGGGAGAAAAGTTCAAATGTTTCAAAAATCACAATAATAATAAGGGATTGAATTCATCAGTTCAAAAACAAAGACTGTTGATTTTTACTTTTAAGAAGTCTTAACTATATTCTGAACATAAGATAAAAACACACAGAAAGATTGAAAAGAAAAATAAGGAAACTATTAGAACCCCCTGAATCTCCCAGATGATCAGCTATATTGATAAAGCAGATTCATACAAAAATCATTACTGAAGAAAAAATGATTACATGGGGAAAAAACGCATTTCACCTTCAAGAAGATCCCTGAAAGTTTAAATCTGCTCTAACAAAATCATCTTAAATTTTAGAATGAATGCTGATGGAAGTAAGCAAAAATAGCAAAATCCATGAGAAATAATATTTCAATTATTGACATATTAGGTAAGCAGACAAAAAAGTCTGTAGAGAGAGGAAAGGTCTTAGCAGCACATTGTTTATAAGTCTGAATTAATGAATGTAACATAGGATACTAACCATAACAAAAAGTACTTATTTTCAAGCACCTAGAAACTTAAAATACACATGCAGAAGCTAAGAATGATAGAAGCCATATTCTCTGACTACCATGCAACTTATGTTAAAAGTCATATCTAAAAAAGTTATGGGTAGGGCTTGGGTTGTGGCTCAGCGGTGGAGTGCTCGCCTAGCGCGTGTGCGGCCCGGGTTCGATCCTCGGCACCACATACAAATAAATGCATTGTGTACAACCAAAGCAAATAAATATTAAAAAAAAAGTTATGGGTAAACATCCATACACCATAAATTAAAAACACATTTTTGATAACTCATGAGTCCAAAAAATTCCTAAATTTAAACTGCTAGAAACTAAACCTAAGGCAAAAATATGATCTATAGAAAGTTTAGGAATACAAACTATTCTAGAAGGAAATCTAAGTCTTGAAACACTACTAGAAAAGACTGAAAATTAATGAGCTAAGCTTCCAACCTACAAACTTAAAAAAGAATAAAAATGATCCAACAGAAGGGAGATAGAGAACTGAAATCAGGTAAATAAAAACCCACCATACAAAAGTAAATAGCTGAAAGTTGGTTTTTGAAGACCAGAGAAGACAATCATTTAACAAGATTAAAAAGAACATATAAACAATATCAGAACCAAAAGGGACCACCAACTAGATATTGCAGAGATTAAACAATAAAGGGAACATTATATACTTTGTAATAATACACTATGTAAAAGTTGGCTGAAATGGGTTCCTACAAAAAACAAAACCAAAAACTTTAGCAAACAAAAGTGACTCAAGAATCAAAAGAAATCTTGAATAATCTCATAATTATAAAAGACATTGAATCAGTAATTTAAAATCTTCCCACAAGACCAAATAGATTTTACAGGTGAATTCCAATAATTTATAAGGTATAGATTATTCCAATATTATCCAAATAGAGGGAAAAAGAGATTATTTCCTAACGTCTTCCATGTGACTTGTATGCCTTGATGCAAATAAAGAAAAATCATAGGTCAGTTTTATACGAATTTAGATGCCCAAATTCTAAATATTAGCAATTACTGCTTATTTAAAATAAGATAATCAATCATGACCAAGTTAGGTTAATCACAGCAATCAACAGTAGTTTGATATTAAAAGAATGTAGAAATCTAATTTCTCACATTAACAGATCAGAGAAGAAAAACAATTACAATTATCTCAAAAAGCACTTGATTCAATTCAACATCCATTCACAGTTTAAAGCCCTTGGAAAAGTAGGAGGATGGAAATTTTCTTAATCTGATATAAGGTTTCATTAAAAACATGATAGTAAAACTCTAGAAGCATTTCCTTAAAGAAAAAAAGGATAATTTTATTTCTCGTACTTCAAATATGGAAGGTCCTGGTCAGAAGAAGAGAAGAACAACAACAAAAGTCAAATACTACTACTACTACTACTAGTAATAATAACTTAAAATAAATGAAAGAAAAAATAGGAGGGTGAGGGTAAGAAAATAAGTAAAAAGAAAACTGTCATTATCTGAAGGTAATATTATTGTCTGAAAAGGTTGGAGATTTAGTGAAAGTTCAGCAAGGTAAATGGCTATAAGATAAATACAAAAAATAACCAACTCTATTACTAATTCAACAAACATAAATAGAACATGTGGCTCAATGTATATACCATTTACAGCAGCAACACTGTATTAAGTACCTACGGACTATATCTAACTCAAAATATGTAAGTGTACAGATATAATTATAGTAGCTTATCAAAACACATTAAGGAAGATCTCTAATAAATGATGATTACTCATTCAGGGATACATGCAGTTCTGCAAAGGTTTGGATTCCACAGAGACTAATCTATAGCACCAATGTAATTCTAACATGGTATAGTAAAAGCAAGAACTCTGAAGCCAGGCTATATGGATTCAAATTCTCACTGCCATTTGTTGTGTCATTCTAGGAAAATTAATTAACCTGGTATTCGACTTCCTCATATGTAGCATGAAGATATCTCTATTATCTACTTAAAAGGCTCTCAGGACTACATGAGTTAATTTAAGTTAATATAAACAAATAGCTCAGAACATTGTTACAAAAAACACTATATAAATGTTAGTTATTAATCAAAACCACAACAGATATTTTCAAGGAACTTGTACAGTTGATCCCAAAGTACATATGGAAAAGTACGGCAATACTTACAAAGCAGAGTAAGGCAGATAAATTTTGCTGCACCAGATATCAGATTATGAAACTTGTGATTAAGAAGTTATGACATTATTAGCAGACAACTAGTCAAATTAATTAGCCAAGTAGTCTACAAAGCTCCCAAACAGATTCATACATATCTGGAAATCTGATATATGAAGATGACATTGTAGGCCCCTCAGGAAGAATAGATTATTCAATAAATGATGCTGGGACACCTAAATCTTTAGTACCAGAAGCAGAAATTAATTCCAGATGGACTTACTTAATCCTTAAGGACTTACATTTGAAAAACTTAAAAATCTTTTTTTTTTTTGGCACCGGGGATTGAACTCAGGGGCACTCGACCACTGGACCACATCACCAGCCCCCCTTTTTTTGGTGTTTTATTAGAGACAGGGTCTCACTGAGTTGCTAAGTGCCTCGCCATTGCTGAACTCATGATCCTCCTGCCTTAGCCTCCCAAGTGCTGGGATTACAGGCGTGCACCACCACGTCTGGCTGAAAAACTTAAAAACTTTTTAAAGAAATAAAAGCATTAAAGAATATCTTTATGTACTTGAGGTAGAGAAAATTATGATCCAACTATGAACCGAAGTAAAATGTAATATGACTTTGTACAATTGATGAAGTATAAGAAAAAGATGTTAATTTGAATTTACATACTTGCCATAGGATCTGTCTCCTTTGAGGGGCTTAGGTGTTATAATTTATCTCTGCAGTGCTGGAAGTTTACACAGCCATACAATGTAAATATGATGCAAAAATGTTTATTTTTCAGCTTTTAGAATAAAAAAATCTGTTAGAGTGTAGGTAATTGGGGTTCCAGGACAGAATATAAATATTCTAAGTACATGTCCAGTCAAACAAAACAAAGATGCACTAATATTCTGCACAGCCATGGTTGATGGCACACAAAATGGAGATCTAGCACATGAATAAAAGGAGAAAAACAGTGGGAAAAAGGAGAGAGGCAGTGATAAATGGGTTTAAAAATTATTTTGGGCTGAATGCAAATGAGAAGAAGCAGATAAAAGAAAAGTTCTTCGCTCTCCCCTATTTGCCTAGAAACAAACAGTATAAAATTTACAAAAGGCACAGGGGTCTTTCTTACCCTCTTTACCAAGAAGGACACTGATTTACAGATATCTTTAAGCCCTTACCACACTGGAGAATACACCAAGAGTAAACTATATAACAAAACTCAACCATCTAGCCTTTATCTACTATATATTCATATACTGCATTCCAAACAATGGATCCTTTATCTTGTCACTTCCCTAAAATTTTCCTTTTCTTTGTTGCTTTTTTTTTTTTAAAGTAACCTGAGAACTACTCACTTCCTGGGTATCTTATGTCACATGAGGCATACCTGTTAAGAAATGCTTTTTCTCTTGTTTCTCTTGTTAATCTATATTTTGTTAGAGAGGAGTTATCTTAACTAAGATCTATGTAGACAGAAAGTTGTTTTTTTACCCTACCCTACCTACACACTCAAAGACTTCTAATTTTCCTCCTAATCTAAGAAGGCAACACTGTCATCCTAACATTAATACATACCCTATAAATCCACAAATTTTTCACAGTAAATCTCATAATTTCACAACTCAGCTTAAAAAATTAATTGGCTCCTCACGATCCTCTAAAAAAGGTCCAAGCTCCACAGCATGGCTATACAAGCAAAGCTTGTTTTATTGCTCTTTGCTTTATTGTGCTTTGTGGATATTTTCTCAAATTGAAGATCTGCGACAACCTTCCATCAAGCAAGTCTATCGGCACCATTTTCCCAACACCGTGAGCTCACATGATGTCTCCATGTCACATTTTGTTAAGTCTCAAAATACTTCAAACTTTTTATTATTGTTATTTCTATGATGGGGTTCTGTGATCAATAATCTTTTATGTTACTACTATAATTGTTCTGAGGCATGAAACTGTGTCAATAAAGCAATATTAATCAATAAATGTGTGTTTGGTCTGCTTAACTGACCAGCTATTCTCCTATCTTGCTCCCTTCTCCTCAATACTCCCTATTCCCCAGGACAAAATATTGAAATTGGGCCAGTTAATAACACTAAATTGACCTTTAAGTGTTCAAGTAAAAGGACAATCACAGGTCTCTCAAATTAAAAGCTAGAAATAATTAAGCTTGGTAAAGGAAGGCACATTGAAAACATAGGTCAAAAGTTAGGCCTCTTGTGCCAGACGGCAAATTTATGAATACAAAGGTAAAGTTCCTGAAGGAAATTTAAAGTGCTACTCTAGTAAACACAAATAATAAGAAAGTTTTAGTCTTATTGCTGATAGGGAGCAAGTTTTAATGGTCTGGATAGAATATCAAACCATCTGTAATATTCCCTTTAGACAAAGCCTAACCTAGAGCTAGGACTTAACTCTTCATGGAGGCTGAAAGAGGTGAAGGAGATGCAGAAGAAAAGCTTGAAGCTAACAGAGGTTGGTTCATGAGTTTTTTTGTTTTGTTTTGTTTTGGCAGTGAAGGGGACTGAACCCAGGGTCTTGTGCTTGCGAGGCAAGCACTCTACCAATTGAGCTATATCTCCAGCCCCACCTCCCACCCCATTCATGAAGTTTAATAAAAAAAAAAGAAAAAGGAAAAAAAAAAAGGCATCTTCTGGGGCTGGGTTTGTGGCTCAGCGGTAGAGCACTCGCCTAGCACGTGCGCAGCCCGGGTTCGAACCTCAGCACCACATAAATGCATTGCATTGTGTACAACTAAAGCAAATAAATAAATATTTTTTTTAAAAAAAGGCATCTTCATAACATGAAAGTGCAAAGTGGTGTGGCAAGTGCTGATGCAAAAGTTGCAGCAAGGTATCCAGAACATCTAGCTAAGACAGTTGATGAAAGTGGCTACACTCAAGAACAGATTTTCAACGTAAACTAAAAATAGCCTACTAATGGAAGAAGACTGATCTATGATTTTCATAGTTGCAGAGAACAAATTAATGCCTGGTTTCAAAGCTTCAAATGATGGGCTGGCTCTCTTATTAGGGCTACTGCAGTTGGTGACTTTAAGTTGAAGTCAAAGCTTATTTACTATTCCAGAAATCTTAGGGCCCAAGAATTATACTAAGTCTACTTTGCCTATGCTCTATAAATGGAACAACAAAGCCCGTATGGCAGCAATCTGTTTATAACATGGCTTATTGATTATTTTAAGCCCACTATAAAGACCTATTCCTTGGAAAACAAAAAGATTTTTTTTCAAAATATCACTGCTGACAATGCATGTGGTTATCCAAGAGTTCTGAGGGTGATGTACAATGAAATTCATGTTGCTTACATACACAAATGTACATTCCATTCTGTAGTCTGTGGATTAAGTGGGTAATTATGACTTTCAATTTTTATTTAAGAAAAGCATTTCTGAAGGCTGTAACTGCCTTTGATACATTTGGGCAAAATAAAGTAAAAGTCTTCTGGGAAGGATTCACCATTTTAGATGCCATTAAGAATAGTTGTGATTTATTGGTTTGATCAAAATAGTAACATTAATGACAGTTTGAAAGAAGCTGATTCCAATCTCCATGGATGACTGTGAGGGGTTCAGGATTTTAGTGGACAAAGTAACTGCAGATATGAATATGGCAAGAGAATTAGAATTAGAAACAAAAAATGAAGATGTGATAAAATTGCTGCAATCTCACCACAAATTTTTAATGCATAAGCAACTGTTCCTCATGCAGAAGCATAGAAAGTTGTTTCTTAAGATGGGCATCTACTCTTGGTGAAGATGCTGTAAACACTGTTGAAACAACAAAGGATCTAGAATAGTACATAAACTTAATTGAGAAGGCAGCAGCAAGGTTTGTGAGGACTGATTCCAATTTCTCAAGAAGTCCTAATGTGGGTCAAGTGCTATCAAATGGCATCATAAGCTACAGAGAATTTTTCATGAAAGGAAGACTAAATTAATCATTGTTGTCTTCTTTTAAGAAATTGCCAGAGCCACCCAAACCTTCAGCAACTACCAACAGCAGTCATCATCAATGAGGCAAGACCCTGCACCAGCAAAGAGGTTAAGATTTGGCTAAGGTGATTTTTTTTTTCTTTTTCTTTATTTTCTTTTTTTTAAAAGCAATAAAGTATTTTTAAATTAAAGTTCTTTTAAACATAATGCTATTTAACACATAATAGACTGTTACTATAGTGTAAACATTACTTTTATATGCTCTAGGAAACTGAAAACTTTGTGACTTATTTTATTGCAACATTTGTTTTTATTACAATAAATGTGTATCATCTCTCAGACATGCTTGTACTCCCCTACATGAAGCCTATCATGTTCTCACATCCTCTATCTTTGAACTACAGGGAAGTCAAATCATCTACTACTCCACCCCTCTGGAGTGCAAGACCCCTCCACTAAACTCCCATGACACCTTTAATAAGCTACCTCCTTTCTAGTCTATATGTCTCACTGTAGCCTTAAAATTTAGTACAACGCATTTTTAAAATAAATGAATAAATAAAAGTGGCATCAAAAAAACTTGGGAGGGCTGGGGCTGTAGCTCAGTGGCAGAGTGCTTGCCTAGCATGTGTGAGGTACTGGGTTCGATCCTCAGCACCACATAAAAATAAAACAAAAAGGTACTGTGTCCACCTACAACTAAAAAATAAATGTTTTTAAAAAAAAAAAAAAACTTGGGAAAGAATAAAGTTGTTACACATGAACACAAAAGAGGACCTAGAGATTATTTATAAGAAAAATTAAAGTAGCAAGAAGGAAAATAAGAATATTAGATACTATGACTCAGACAGACAAGGAATATGAGACAAATTTGTGACAAATTCTAAATCCTTTTAGGAAAAGTAAGGTACAAATATCTCTTATGCTACTATTTACTAACCTTTAAATGTATAATCAATAAATAAATAAAAATTATTTTATTAACTAACCTGGCAGATGCTTTACCTTAGTTATTTCTTCAGATAATTTTTTTCATTGCTATCTAAGATGTTACTTTAAACCACAGAAACACATTTTTATTGCTTTAAAATATTTATGTACTTTATTGATTCAAACTGAATCTGGGCAACTGATTATGAATCTGAATCTGGGTGACTAATAACTTACCATTGCCATATGGAAATGCACGTGCAGAACGGCTATCATAACCAGAGGAATGTCCGCTGTTGAGGGAAAAAAATGTATTTTTACATCTGTTGCAAATTAATTTCATTAGTTTGGTACAAATGGAAAAACAGCAAGGTAAAATTATAACTTATTTTTGAGACAGGGTCACACTAAGTTGCCTAGAATGACCTCCACCTCCTGGGCTCAAGAAATCATCCTCTGCTTCAGCCTCCTGAATAACTCAAGACTTTAGGCGTGCACTCCTGTGCCTGGCAAAACTTTCATTCAACTATGACAAATGTTAATGCTGTAATTTTATTTATAAATACTTAAACACAGCCTTTTAACCTCAATAAACCTAATACCTATTTTTTGTTTTGCAGTACTGGGCACTATGTTTACAAAATTATCTTTGAAAATATTAACAAGACATGTATGTGATTCTTGTGCATGCTAGGTGAGCATCCAATAGAAATAACAGATTTCATTTGTAAGTGATTTCTTTTTCTTTTTTAAACTGGATGACAGTGTTTTATTCACATTTTACTACATCAATTCACTCAACATTACAAAATTGGAAATCATCTCTCAGATATTTTTCCTGGTTTTATGGAAAACAAACTGTCTTAGATATCAAAATTTATTTGTGAGTGATTTCTATCTGCCAAGAATTGTGCTGGAGCGTTAATCTTTTTTTATTTATTTATTTTTTAAATTTACTTTAGTTGTACACAATGCAATGCCTTTATTTTTACGTGGTGCTGAGGATTGAACCCGGGCCGCACACGTGCGAGGCGAGCACCCCCGGAGCTTTAATCTTCACAACTTTATCAACCCCTAGGGTAAAATGTGAAACTAAGTCTCAGAAAGGTAATGAAATTTACCTGGCAACACTGTGATTTCAATGTTATTAAACTAATTATTAAACCCTCTGCTGTTAAACACAATATTGTCACCCAATATTACTGAGAATATTCTTCAGTACAGCTTTCCAGGTGATATAAACTGTTTAAGAGATAGGCATTATTCATGATTTCCAGTAAACTATTTCCCACAAAACTGATGATACCCAAGTTTTTAATAATCTAGCAGTTTCTTTAACCAGTATATCATAAACCAAAGATATTATTTCAAAATATTATGATTTCATTTTCTTTGCCCTATTTTGATAATAGGCTGTAGGTCTAACATTTATAAATTAAAAGGCAGGTGCTATGTTTATAAAATTATCCTTGAAAATATTACCGAGACATGTATGTGATTCTCTGTCAAAAGGCTATCACAATGGTAAAAAATTTACAGTATTCATAGTGATTTATTTACCTTTCTATTGTTGGTATAAGAGATGGAGGAGGAGCACCTGGTGGAGGAGGAAAACCTGAAACATTCAATCAGAAGACAAAAAAAAAAAATAAAAAAAATAAATTAACAGAATATATGTTTAATGTAAAGAGCAAAACAACGCTGCAGAGTACCACTAAATTTCTCTGGGGACATAAACGTGCTTTTCTATATTAAAATGGACAGAAAAAAAATGGAGCTTAAACGTATAAACAGATTTTTGGAGCAATAAAAATTTCCATATACAGTCTGGCCTAACACAGAACACAAATGGGGAGTCAGGACACCCGGTCTTATTTTCAGCACCACACACAGCCCATTTTGTGAGTATGAGAGTTAGTCTCAATGCCTTACCTTTTCCATATAAAAAACAGTAGTAGTGTTGCCATCAGATATGTTATACTTGAAATATTTTAAAAGAAAAGTAAATAAAATAGCAATTACCTTTTTAAAAAAATATCTTGAGTTCTAGATGTATAAAAATTTCCTTAAAAATGTGTAACTTATAAATAAAATCTTACCAGTAAATATATAACTAGTCAAAGCTGAGAACATCCGCCATTAAATATGTTTTAAATAGCACAACCCCAACAAATTACTTAACAAAGAAAGGCACATAATAGAGTTTTTGATTTGTTTGGAGGAAAATAATTTGCACCTTTATATCATGAGGTCTGCATTCTCAATAATTCGTAATACTTAAGTGAAACACCACAGAATAATATGGCTAAAAGGGATTTTAACAGTTAATCTACTCTACACTTTCAAATTCAGATAGGCAATATAGCATCACAACAAAGACATTAAGATTCCGCAACTTACGATACCAATTCCTTCCAAGTTTTAACAACTCTCACTATTAGGAAATGCATTAGATTATATAATTTAAATCCCTCACACAATTCATCTGCTGTCCTGATGAGGACAAGTATTCCACTGTCATATTATCTATTATCTTCTACATATTTGAAAACTCTTCCATTAAGCCTCCTTTTTAATAGTCTATGTAAAAATGAATCCCTGTTTTCTTATCTCTTCTCAAAGCTCCATTTAAATCTTTTTATTCCTGCTTCAAACTATTTCCAACTTTATCATGCTTTCCACTGTGTACAGTTTTAGGGTCTATACCTTCCCTATGAAACATCAATATAAGCAAAAGTTTAGCCATTACCACATTAGTCCTGGAGTCCACAATCCTTTGTTACACAGCCTCACAATCACACTGACTTTTAAACTAAAAAGACATACCAATTCCTTTGATTTCTGATGTTTTTTCAGCCACATTCACACACAATCAGTGACTTTATCACATATGCAAATATTTACACTATCTTTTACAATCTAAACTTCACTAATTCCATTTATTCAGGCCATTCTGAATTTAGACCCAAGCAATATCCCTTGTGATTTTCTTCATATCCTTTGGCTTTTAAAATACTGGACTCAACTAAACATGCTTGCTAATAGGGTTTGCTCTCACAAAATAAAAAGAAATAACTGACAAAACAAAACAAAACAAAGCTGGGCTCCATATAAACTCCTACTGACCACACCATTCTAACAATGAACAACAAATCACCACTCTAAGAACCACCATCTGAGGAGTTAACAATCCATCTAATTGCTGTGTGATTCACAACATATTTTCTCATGATACTGAGTTATGCCACCAGGGTAAAGAAATCAGAAACCATGAAAAAGTCAAGATAAATTATTTTTCTCTTCTCTTATAGTCACTTTATCATATAAAATTTCATTGATCTAAAAAGACTTAATAAAATTTTTTATTTATATCCCATACTGTTTTCTTCACCAATTGATAAGGTGAAAATTTTCTCAGAATCTCTATTTCTACAGAAATGGGTAAGACAGGTAGGTATAAGAAAGCTAAGTATCTTAAAACGGGAATGAAGCAAAGGCAGAGCTGAAAATAGGACCTTGAAATCCCAATAGCCTATTCATGTTCTAACTGCATCGACACTGTCCCTCCTATAAGCTTGAAATTTCATGTTCATTAACAATGATGGAGAAAACATGAAAAAAGTTTTACCTGGAGGTGGTACAGTTATTGGAATACCTAAAAAACAAGTGATGAAATTTAATATAGTAACTGGATTTCAGAACCTGTTATGTATTTATGCCATCACCAAAACAAACTTTGAAATAAAACCTCTTGCCTTATTATCCTGGCTTAGTCACTCAAGAGAAGCATTCTGTTTTCTTGCAGACCAACAATTCAGTATAACATCCAACTTCCCTGATGAAAACCCATTCTACCAACTTGATAACAAGATTTCCCCCACTAGCTGTAATCACAAGTGAAATTAAGATTAAGTTAAAAAGCACCCTAGTGCATACGCAAACATCAAACTCCAAAATATTGGTTCTAACTAAATTCGATAATCAATGTCTGATCTTAGTACCTTAATATTTTACTAGGGAAACTGATCAGTGAGCTTCTTTAATATTATAGGTAGTGCAAGGCAACTCTGATGACTATGGATATTATTTACTTTTGTAAAGCTCAATGTGAGCCACTCAAATGAATATAAAGTTGATGAGACATCGTTTTTACTATAAAATGTTTTATTATTGTTGGCAGGAGTGGGGCAATATTTAATATTTTCTTTGTTTTGTAGGAATATAGAAAGAAATACAGCAAATTAATATATATGTGTACATGTGTATGTGTGTGTGTGTGTGTGTGTGTGTATGGGCACATTAAAAAACATGGATGATTTACTTCTACCGGTGTCAGCAAATATAGTGATTCTAACTCATTATTTGCACACATTATAAACTTTAATAAATTATATATGAACATTCTCAGTTTACATTGGCCAAATGTGCTCTTAAATCCTAATGTAAAATTGATTTACTGAGAACTAAAATTAAATTCTGCATTTTAAATTTAAGAGATACAAGAAAGGCAATTTATGTGGCATGCAAATTGTAACTATTTTAGTTGAAGAAAAGTAACAGATTTCTAAGTAGGAACACAGGAAAAATTTTAAAACAACTTTCTCATGAAAAGCTTTATACCACAGATAAGTCCAACACAATTGGAGTGGTTTTCTAAATTTTATCTTAAAAACTACATCAAAATTAGTACAAAAGGGGGGAATCAAATTCGTTAAATAAATGCATGCAAAAAAATGAAAACAGAATCACTTTTGGATGTTCTATTGAAAATGGATACCTGCTAATAGTTTAAAAATGTTGTGATACCCATGTTTTATCTGAATAAGAGGTTTATATGAAAAAGATATTAAGACAGCAAATGGCCTTAAAATACAGACTGAAGCAACCTGATTCAACCACCTATGCAATCAAAGGATATGCTCAGCTTATTTAATCAACAAGACTAAAGATGGCAGGTAAGACAGCCATATTTCAAAAATCATTAGGCTTCCACAATCTACCAACTAACCCACAGTTAATGACAATTCTCATCCATCCTGAGGGTTACCTTGCTGCTCCCAAATCACTGAACTAAAAGAATCCAGCAGCCAATGACAAGCTAATAGAGTACCAGATTCCAAACTAAATGGAAAATTAAGACAAAGCATCAAATGCTCTTAATATATACTATTACGTAATTCTCTTTAGAACAGTACAGATTTTTTAGAACACTACTGCACTTCGCTGTTTTAATCCTAGTTTCCCCACTTAAATATATGATTTACTTTCTTTGGTACATAAAATAAAAGACTATACCAAACTCAGCCATCCACTCTGTCATACTATGAACCTAATAACTTTACCTAAATGAATACCTGAGCAGCACGTATCACTTCAGTTAGTGCTTACTACAATTTACTAAAATGTGAATTTGTGCGAAAAAACAAGAAATTAATAGTTAGCCCATTCAAGATTGAGTCCTCAAAACATTCAAGTTTTGTGAAATGCCCATAAAACAAAGATGAAAGACATACAAGTTAAAATTACAGTTTGCCGTTAAGTTTAATCTTACTACAGTAGAGTCATAGGACAGATTTTTTAAAAAGTCAACTGGAACTAAGTACAAAGAAAAATCATGCTTTATATAATGTTTCAAAAACCACCTACATACATCAGAAAGTTGGCAGGGACTCTAGAAAGAGTTCTACTTGTGAGATCTCTATTTCATCTGAGATTTTATTTCAAGGTTTATTGGTAAATGTTCACCGAAACAGGATTATAAAGCTGGAACATTATACAACCAATTCCTTAACAACCATCAAGTACATTTTCAAACTACAAAACTTATTATCTGTTACAATATTGTACAAATAACATTTTCATTTAAAAATCACTATTTAGTATTAATTTTTGTTAACCAAAAGATAAATAATGTAAGGGAGAGGAAATTCATCTCAAAAATCCCTGCTTTCTCCCTTCCTTTAACACCTCCACCTTTCTGGCCAACACACAAACTGCCTAGGCTAGCCAATTGACTTGAAAAACTTAATTACTGAGTTTCTTTTCTACATCCTTTATCTGTAAAATAAGTACGAAAAAAAATATTTATTTTCCTAGGAAGCCTTATCTAACAGTATTAAAAATAAGGTTTTTAGTTCTGACCAAAACCTCTTGGAAAAAAGTAATTCAAACTCTCATGGAATGAATAATTAGTTGTACTGAAATCACAACCTGTATCAGAATCACCTGGGAACATTGCTGAGCTCTTTTCCTAGAATTTCTGATTCAGTAGTAGGTCTAGGGTGAGACCAGAAAATTTGGATCCCCACGAATTTCCCATGTTGCAGACCTGGGATCATACTTCGAGAATTAGTGGATTAGATTCTAAACATTTCTCCTAATTTCACTGCTGAGAAACTCAAAACAGATTAAATATATTCTATTAAAAATTGTTACTAAACCTAAAGCATCTATATGTGATACAAAGAGTAAAACCATATTAGAACCTATACTATCTAGCATTCTCAAACAATGGAAGAGAGGAAGGGAGAGGGGGAAGATGATTTAGTTTTTCTAATTCATAATATACACTCTTAAATGTGTAAGTGGAGTACTAGGAGGTGGAAACCTGAAATCTTTCTTGGAGAACTGAGGCAAGGAAACAGAAAGGAAGGCAGTTATTCCTGTTAAACATAATATTAAGAATAATTTACCAATACTAAAAATTCCCACAAAATTAACATGGGCTCTATAGTTTCTCTTTCTTTACCCCCGCGCCGCAAAAATGAACAAAGAGCCAGGCGCGGTGGCGCACGCCTGTAATCCCAGCACTTTGGGAGGCTGAGGCAGGAGGATCGCGAGTTCAAAGCCAGCCTCAGCAATGGCGAGGCACTTAGCAACTCAGTGAGACCCTGTCTCTAAATAAAATACAAAAAAGGGCTGGGGATGTGACCCAGTGGTCGAGTGCCCCTGAGTTCAATCCCCGGTACCACCAAAAAAAAAAAAAAAAAGAACAAAGATTGTCTATAAATAAGTTCATTCTTAAAGTATTGCATCATCAATTTGTAAGTGATAGGCAACTTCTGAGATGGCTCTCAATGATCTCTGCCTCCTGGTATCTTCTCCTCTGTATACCACTGATATTCATGCCCTTTCCTTTGAGTGTAGGCTGAATGTTGTGACTTATTTCTAACAAATGAAATATATAAATATAGCAAAAATGATAGGCCATCACTTCTATGACTAGATTATAAAAGACTATCACTTCTATTTTGATGGCACTCTTTCTATTATTGCCATCTCAGCTTGCATGCTTTAATGAAGTAAGCTGTCATGCTGGAGAGGTCCACGGACAGTTGAGGAACTGAAACCCTCTCATCCCAACAGCGTAGAAAAAACCTGAATCCTTTTAATAAACAAGTGAGTAAGCTACAAGAACAGTTCTTTAGTCAAATATTCAGAGATGACTGCAAGGTCTGAGAGACTAAAGCAGAGAACCTAGTTAACTATTCCCAGAAAAACTGATAACCCTGTGTTGTTTTAAGTCACTACATTTTGGGGTAATTCATGATGCAGCACCCAATATAATAACTATCTTTACTCTATTGAAAGTTCAAAAGAAAGAAAAAAAAAATGACAAAATTATGTGAATTCTACTTCCTATTTCTCACTAGTAAATTTCTGTCAGACAAGATTGGGCACATTCAGGGTGGTATGGCTGTTGACAAGATACCACCTTCTGTAAAAAAAATGCTTTTCTATATATCATGATTTAAAAAATTAGATACACACACACACACCATCTACTATTTATCCTTTAAAAAAAAATCAAGTGTAAAATGCTGCAAACTGTTTCTTAATGATTCAAGGTTTAATTACAAGGAGCAGAAAACAGAAGTAATTTTAAAGAAAAAATGTATTTAGAAAATGCTGTGGTCACAAATATTAACACAACCAAAAAGTTACCAGCATGTCTAGCAAGCAAAAAAGATAATTTTATATCATAAAATGGATGAACTATAATTATCATAAGAGGAACATCCATGCGGTGGGGCTGGGGATGGGGTGGACAACATTCAAAAACCAACATCCTAAACAGGCTTGTAATCTCCACGAAATTTGGATTTAGATTAATTTTAATTGTTTCAAAAAATACTATTTATTTACATACAATTAGCAACATAACAGAAGAGAAAATGAGTACAATTCTCAAAGACTTCAAGAAATTTTTTTTCAAAGGTACTTCTGGTAAATAGTTCTAGTTAATATGAAATCTGCTGGGTAACACCAAAAGCTATCACACTATAGCTTAATGAATGCTATATCCAGAAAACAACTTCTCAATTAAAAAGACAAAACTCAAGGGTGATGATAATATTCATCTAATATAAGCCAACAATTTGCCAAAGCAGCACTTCCCATAAAGTTTTGCCTAGGAATTCCAGGGAGTGGTCTCTGAGATTTTCCTCAGGTCAAAACTACCTTCATAAATATACTAATATGTTGCCTTCTTTATGTTTATTCTCTTACAAATGTACAGTCAAGTTTTCAAAAGGCTACGGAACTTGTGATATCACTATTGATTTAATGCATAAACAGGAGAGCCCCACTTTTTCTAATAAGTCACATAGTAAGAGATTTACAAAAGTTTAAAACTAGGCCACTTCTTCTCACTAGAGGACTTTTTATTGTTCTAGGGGAAAATTTACTATTTTTCATTTTTAAAAATGTTCTTTATGAGCCGGGCGCGGTGGCGCACGCCTGTAATCCCAGCACTTTGGGAGGCTGAGGCAGGAGGATTGCGAGTTCAAAGCCAGCCTCAGCAATGGCGAGGCACTTAGCAACTCAGTAAGACCCTGTCTCTAAATAAAATACAAAGAAAGGGCTGGGGATGTGACTCAGTGGTCAAGTGCCCCTGAGTTCAATCCCTGGTACCACAAAAAAAAAAAAAAAAAAAAAAAAAAAAAAGTTCTTTATGTTAACATACGGGTTATGGATATTTTTATATTGATTAATAAGTGCCTTAATTTCTCAGTTTTAATTTCTAATTAAAAAAAAACAGCTATAACATGTATAAATAGAAGGTCTTTGGGGTCTGCAGTAATTTGTTTTTTTTAATATTTACTTATTTGCTTTAGTCGTACACAATGAGTTTATTTGTACGTGGTGCTGAGGATCGAACCCGGGCCGCGCACGTGCGAGGCGAGCGCTCTACTGCTGAGCCACAATCCCAGCCCATGCAGTAATTTTTAAGAGTTCAAAGAAGTACATGACCTAAGTTTGAGAAATGCTTATAATGTTAAAGAACCAAAGTAGTAAGAAAGAAATCATGTAAAGAGAATGCAGACCTTTGGGAAATGCAGAAAGAACCGCAGATGAACCCTAAATCAAAATATTTAAGGCACAAAAATTTTAACTTCATACAATTAGCAGTACTCAATGACTAGGTAAGATACTGATCTACATGACAACAGTATTTTAAGAGGGAACCAAATTACTTCTAAAATGTACAATTTTTTAATATTTGAATTCTAAACAAACAAGTAAACCCCACGTCCAGCTTTTAAATCAGGGATAAATTTTTGTTAAGAATAGCTGATCTACAAAGAGCCTTTCTCAACTCATAAAAATTCTACTCTTGGGCTCTATTTCAATTGTTCAAGACCTACAGAATAGTCCTAATATTAGTTAATGCAACCAAAAATGAGTCAAACTAAACTTGCCTTCTACCCTCCAATATACTTATGAAAAATATATGACACTAAAGTAAATTGACATTTAAAAGCCTACATTATAAGCCTACCATAAATACAGCTAGTTCAAATCATGAAAACTCTTTTTAGAAACAAAAACAAGCCAGATACAGATGAACAAACATTGTTATGATTCAACTTACATAAGATACTATAATAAACAAATTCAGAGAGGCCAAAAAGTAGAACAGGGGTTAACAGGGGCTGGGGGATTGGTAGGGAGTGGAGGGATGTAATGCTTAAAGTTATAAAATTTTTGTTGGAGATGATGAAAAAGTTTTAGGTATGGATCATGGGTGATGGTTACACAATGAACTGTACTCCCTGCACTCTTACAATTGTTAACATAAACTAGATCACCTAGCCTATGATATCAATCCTTTCAGTTTTATAATATTTCTTCTAATGAACAAGAATTTAAAACTGCTTATTCAGTTAGGCTTAGGCTTCTTAACATAAATCAGGCAAATAATAAAACTTTAGTTAACTGGATTTAAAAACAAAACATAAAACAAATTCCTGGTTATTTCCCTACCCAGAAACATATATGAATGCATTTCGACATCAAGGAAGTACTTGGGGAAGGGGTAGTGGGGTGTCCCTAAGACACGTTATTGCTGTGAATAAGCAATAATAAGCCAATAATAGTTTCCTTGAGAGGTACCGATCCATTTCAACATAGTTAAGAAAGAAAACAGTCTTTCCAGCAAACTGCCTGGATTAGAATTCTGCTTCTATTTCTAGCTGTTACTTAAATTCACTAAGCCCCTATTTGCTCATCTATAAAATCAGAATAACTGTTTTAGAATCAAATAAGTTAATATATAGGATATGTTCAGAACAGCACCTTCAAAAGTATGCAATGGTAATTAGCTATATTTCTATTACTACTCAGAAAAAAAGCATAAAATTGCTCTAATGTGTTTCTGGGAAAAAAAAAAAAAAAACCACAATACAACAGGATCTATTTTCTGGTTCACTCAAAAAGGAAAATAACAGAAGATCATAATTTGCCAGTATTTACTTTTAGTAAACACTGACAGTATATACTGTCAGTATGGCTGCAAGGAACCATATTTCCAGAGGTCTTTTTCATCTCTGTTGTACTCTAATACAAAAAACTCCTCCAATCTTCATATAAATCTATCGTGGCCAGAAATGCTTTGTCCTCCCCATTTACTAATAAGATTTCATATGTTTGCAGATATGTGTTTATGGGGAGAGGAGGCAATACATCTCTGCCAACAATCTGACAGTAAAAATCTTGGGTAAGAGTTGTCTCCTCATCTCATAATTATTAAGAACTATTTTGGGGGCTGGGGTTTTGGCTTAGTGGTAGAGTGCTCGCCTGGCACATGTGAATCGAACACTGGGTTCGATTCTCAGCACCACATAAAAATAAATAAAGGTATTGTGTCCATCTACAACTTAAAATTTAAAAAAAAAAAAAAAAAGAAAGAAAAGAAATATTTTGTTATGTGATTAGTTATATCTGTAAACCTCCAAGCAGAGTTGACCATAAATTTTACCCTCCAAATGAGGGCATGTCTGAGAATTTACAGTAATAACTATGGTGGGACAAAATGTGTAAGGTAGGTCTGTTACAGGCAAACTTATATGTATAGTCACCCTACTTCAAAACAAAACTGGCAGCAAATTAAAATATGGATATAATATACCATTACTGTATATCTCATCACATATAAAACTTTAGTCTTAAAAATTTTTGTTATGAATTAGAAATATAACAAACAAAGTTAACACTAAAATACATTTAAGTCATTTCTCAAAGGATTTTTCCCACTGGTGGGTGGCACACCCCTGTTAATTCCAGAGACTCAGGAGGCTGAGGCAGGAAGATCACAGGTTTAAAGCCAGCCTCAACAATTTAGCGAGATCCTGACTCAAAAATAAAAAGGACCTGGGATGTCACTTAGTGGTTAAGCATCTCTGGATTCAATCCCTGGTACCACCACCCTGCACAGCGCCCCCCCCCCCCCCCAATTTTTTCCTCTTTTCAATATTTCTGAAGAAACCAAAAAAGGAAACTCAGGATTTCTCTAAGAAAAATTCCTTTAAGGGGATATTTTTTAAAAGACTCGTGAACCACAGCTTTCTTTCTTTGGCTGCTTGTGAGCCTGAAGGTGATTTAAAATTACAACAAACTACAGAACATGGTATATTCATGTGATTTTGTACAAAGAGCAACTTGATAGCTTTCAGAAGGGTCTACATTAAAGCTGGTATTTATCTACACAGCCATGCTGCTGTTTAGAGCCAGTGCAAATCTGGACTGAATGTACTAATTGTTAATCTGAAAACCATCTCTGGTGTTATGTAAAAAATAAATACATTGTTAATTAGCTAAAGTTTAGGGAACGTGATGTGTACACATGTACACAAAACATTATGACTAGCACCAAGGAAAAAAACAGATGAAAATAATAGCCTATACTCTCTCCAACAACTCACACTCTAGTAAAAATAAGGAGTAATTCAGATAGTCTTAACTAATATTCAGTTTTAATAAAACTTGATATTCTCCCCACCTCCAGCATGGTATCATGCAAGGCAGCATTAGAATTCAACTGGAATCTGTATTCCTTAAATACTGAGAGGACTGCAGGGAAACATAATCCAAAAATAAGCATCAATTGAAATCTGGATAGGAAGCACGGAGCTGAATTAACATTCAGGAGATGAACAGACTAAGCAAAAAAAAGATAATGGTATTCTGTAGTATAATGTCATCAACAACCTAAACATTATTCAAAGATTTCTTATTTTTTAAAAAATATTTATTTGCTTTAGTTGTACACAATGCGTTTATTTTTACGTGGTGCTGAGGATCGAACCCGGGCTGCGCACGTACTAGATGAGCGCTCTGCCGCTGAGCCACAACCCCAGCCCAAAGCTTTCTTATTCTTATAAACAAATTACATGGCAAAGAAATGGAGTGATTTTACTATTTTGAAAAAACAGTAAACTTCCAGATAATGCCAATGCCTATCAGGAATATCCTACACAAAGCTTCTGAATGTTCTAATACTAGCAAAGTATTTATTTTTTCTTTAATTTTTCTCCTAAATGGCCAGTTGAACATATAAAAATGTTAGCCATCTAAAGACAAACAATTAGCTCATAAATAAGAAAAATTCTTTCATTCTATCATTTGTGACAACATGCATGAACCTGGAGAACACAATGCTTAGTGAAATAAGCCAGGCACAAAAACACACACAATCTGATTTATATGTGAAATCTAAAAATAGTGAACTCATAGAAGTAGAGAGCAGAATGGAGGTTACCAGAAGCTGAGGCAAGGGTGGGAAATGGGAGAAGCTGTTCAAGGAGTATAAAGTATCAGTCACACAGGAAGTATTAGTTTCAGAGATCTATTATACAGCATGATGACTGGTTAATAAATGTGTTTTAAAATTGCTAAAAAATAGTTTTTAAATGTTCACACCACAGAATACGAATATATAAAGTGATGGCTGTGTTCATTAGCCCAAAATCATTCCACAATGTAAACATATAGTAAAAATCTACAAACATGTAAAATTATGTCAATTAAAATAAATTTTAGGGCTGGGGTTGTGGCTCAGTGGCAGAGTGCTTGCCTCACACATGTGAGGCACTGGGTTTGATCCTCAGCACCACATAAAAATGAATAAACAAAATAAAGATATTGTGTCCATTCATGTATAAGCAAAAAATATATAAAATAAATAGAATTTTAAAGAGTTAAAAATTTTTAAAGAAAATTCTTTCAAATCCCCTTTAGTACCTAAAGTTTAAGACTATAAAGCAATTCAGCATAAGGACAATTATCATAAACATTAATCATTTTTATTCTTATTAATCAAATATTCAAAAACTGTTACCACTTTTTTTCAGAGGACAAAAGATTCATTTATGAATCACATTAAGTGAATCACATTTGTGAATCACCTAAGTGCCCTTTCATTTGATTAGTTCTCAGCACAGTAAATACCCAAGAATCATAGGTCCAATACCAATTCATAACTGTTTGAGTTCAATTCAGTTGTTAAAATAAGAAAGTCACTGAACTCTAGAAATTAAGTTGTCTGGAGTAATAAGCAAATCTAACTTATCCAGGTTTTCATTTCCTCTATTTGGAGACAAGAGATTCTCTACAAGCCATGAATCCTTTTTTGTAATATTTTCTCAACTTTTCTGAGGGTTGAGGGGATAAAAGGAAATCAAAAGTGGTGAGAGGATGAAGGGCAGAGAGCGCAGCTGACATTCAGAGGTCAAGGGAAGAATATCAGGGAAGGGCTATTCAAACCCTTTGGCTCTGTGCTCTGATGACAATTAGCATCTTAAGGCAAAGACAGCTCTCTGGCAAATGTAAAGTGAATAAAAGTATATGAATGTCTAGTACAAATTAATTTTACTAATAGAAAGCAAATTCTAATACATGTTGCCATGTAATTTTGATTAGGATCAGCATTGTTATCATTTATTACTGGCATTTAATGTAGGAAGAAAGTAATTATAATCTCAAATCAATCTTGTTCAATAAAGTTGGCTAAAAGGAAAAAATACTGAAACTTACTGGGAAGAAACTTAGAGAAATCACTGCATAAAAGATAAAAAATACAAATAAATGTGAAACTTGGGGACTGTAAAATTTTTCTCTACTACTACTAAAATGGTTTTTAATAATCTAAAGCAGCTAAAAAATATAATAAAAAATTAAAACTACTTTTCTGTTTAAAAGTAGTAATTACCAGGTATCTGGCACCTAGTAGCAGTCTCCTAAAAGGAAACCAGCATACAAAGAAAGAAGACTGCCAGACAAATTTTAATTGCAATCTCTTCACAGGATGTAATTTTTTTTACCTACTCCAACTGTGAAAGTATCTTTAATTATTTTTTTCAAAACAAGTTAACATATGGTTTTCTTTTCAGTATGGATTTATACACATACTATTAGCAACCTTAGTTCAGGGATCACTTATATTTTGGGGTCCATTTTACTATCTGTATGTTTTTCTCTATTTTAGAATATTATTTCTGCTATGCTGAAATAGAAAGACATACATAAATATACACATACACATATATTTATGTGTTTCAATTGAATCTGTTAAAGATAATAAATTATCTATTATATTACTGCAATCATTATTATTTTCAAATATATTTTTTCACTGTGAACTCAAAAAGAAACACTCACAGGTTATTTTTCTTTCAAAGTCAAATGCCTTTTTTGCTATTTACCTGGTGGTGGAATCAGAGGTGGAGCAGTGCTGACAGTTGGAGGTGGTGGAAGAAATGGAGGAGGTGGAAGGTGGGTGGGAGGAGCTCCTGGAGGGAAAAATGGAGGTGGTTTGCTAAAATTGTTGTCTACTTCAGTAGCAGATCTTTCAGAAAGGACCTAAAATTAAAGCATAGTTCATTAGAAAGATAACGAAATATTCTTATCTAAGATTAATCTTAGTAACTTCATTTAATCTAAGAAATAAAATAAAAGGCAGTTTAATTCACATACATGTATTTTGGGGGGGCAATGATTCTATGTGTGTGATATGCATTTATAACATTTGCATTTCACTCACACAAAATACTTTTTCAAAGGTTCATATTGAAAGCCTAGGAAAAGTAAGTAGATTATCACCAAGAAAACTTGTTTGCGGGAATGGGGTGGGGGTGGGGGGGTGTTAACAGAGACTGAACTGAGGGCACTCAACCACTGAGCCAAATCTCCAGCCCTATTTTGAATTTTATTTAGAGTTGCTTAGCACCTTGCATTTGCTGAGGCTGGCTTTGAACCATCAATCCTCCTATCTTAGCCTCTAAAGCCACTGGAATTACAGGCATGTACCATGGTGGTGGGCCCCAAAAGAAACTTTTAATACGAAACAGCGGGGGCTGGGGTTGTGGCTCAGTGGTAGAGTGCAGCACCACATAAAATAAATAAATAAAGGTATTGTGTTCGTCTACAAAAAAAAAAAAAAAGAAAAACAATAAAAACATTCCAAACAAGAAACAAGTACCTTGTAAATACAATATAGCAAGTATATTTGTTATCCATCCAAAGTTAAAAGATTTAAATTAAGGAAACATAACCATTCATCATAGCTACTAGCCCTGAGAAATTAACATGGCAGCAGGTCAGAAACAAATTCACCATACCAAGGCCTATCATCACCAGGTTGCAAAGCAAAGCATCCATCAATAGGTTACAAGTAACAGACAGTAATACATGTATGTTACTTTTTCATGTAAGCCCCATAACTCTTAATAACTAAGGTTCATTCCTAAAAGATAAAGCAGTGTTGGCAAAATGCTAATCTGTGTGAACAGGTAAGGGACATGCAGCATCAGAAGCACTCCAAACCTACTGAAATACAACACGAAAAAAATGGCACCTAGAAATTTGGACTTTTAACAAGTTGACTAAGGGATTCTGAAGTTCAAACAGGTTTGGAAAATAGCAACTTTTTATGTTTACGTTTTATACAGAATTTACACTTCTTGAATCTTGGTTAACTAAAACTTATCATTTAAACATATAATCTTTTTTGTTAAGTTTTTGTATATTTAAATACAGTAATTTTTATAAGGTTTATGCTCATAACATTTCTTAAATAGGGTACAGAATTATTTTAAGAAATCACGGCATTTTAATGGTAGAAGAAGGAAAAAGAGGACCACTTTCCATTTCAGAAATAATTACCTTTAAGAATACTAAAAAGAATATTTTACAGAATTAATTGGAGATTAAAATTCAAAACACTTCCAACATTTTTTAAGGTACTGAAAAGAACCAAACAAGTAATGAAAAGGTACAGCCAAGCTGAATAACTGGCAGTCTCAGTTACTTAAGTTCTAACATTATTTGTCAATTTACTCATAACTCATTTCCTTTCACTCTTCCACTTGTAAACAAAGAAACTCCACTTCCTCCAGAAATGTCATGTAATTAATTATGGCACATACAATGAAGCCTTCATAAAAAGATCTTAACTCATATTTTTAAGATTAATATTGGAAAATAATTTTAGATGAAAAAATACACAAAAATATAATCATAATAGCATCCCAATTCTGCTTAGTAACAAGGAAGAGTTGTACCAGAATGTGAAATGTGACATAATTTAGGTAATAGAATTATTAAGTTTTTCCAAAACTGTAATCAGGAATATATGTTGTTTATAACAAGGAAAAAGAAAAACCTTACTAAGAAAGATACAGAGATTGTAAATTCTAAATGAAAAAGCTTTTGTAATAATTATAAGCGTGACTAGTTCCACATTTTCAATCTCTTTGTAGAATTAAAACATCTAACACATAGCATAGTATCATGAATATTCACTAAATAAATTATTATACAATTATGCTCCCTCAGTTAAAATATAATTGATTTTTAAATACTAAACCTGTATGTTGCTGTTTTCATTTGCTCGTCGCCTTCCCTCTACTCGGCTAATAGTTATAGTCTGACCAATAACATCAATTGCTCCAGGTAATCTCCTGCAACATAAAAATTAGATCAACTCAGTTTCACCTGATTATTATATGTTTGAAAAATTATGAAAATATTAAGTGAAAAATAAAACTAAAAACCTTTTGCAATGTATTTTAAAATAAAAAGAGTGAAACAATTTCACTAAATTAGCTCTCACTACTTTCTACTGTGCTAAAATGTTTTATTAATAAACTAGAACCAACATACCCAGTAATGACCATAATGTTATATTTTAAGTACTTGTATAGCTTTTCTTCTATCTTTTAACTCTCCACCTGAATTTATGTTCAAGGAACCGGATCGGATAGCAAATGTTAGACATATTTAATTAAAACTTGTAGAATAAATATCCTAATTCCATTACACCAACTTTTAAAATTCCCATAAGGAGGCTTAAAAAGAAATAATGCTCATTTCAACACAATAATATATTCAAGTATTAAAAAAACAGAAAACCAGTTTTTTACTTCTGATAATTTGCCTTTAGATAGAAAAACTTAAAAAGAGTCTGCTCTATTTTTAGTTCTATTTACAATTCTTTAAAGTTTAAATAAATGAGTATATGGGAAAATAGTCTACCACAAAACAAAGCTGTAAATTTAATAGGAAAATCTAATAAGTTAAAAAAAAATTTTTTTTTTTAATTTGGTACCAGGGATTGAACTCAGGGGCACTAGACCACTGGGCCACATCCCCAGCCCATTTTTTGTATTTTTATTAGAGATAGGGTCTTACTGAGTTGCTAAGTGCCTGACCATTGCTGAGGCTGGCTTTGAACTTGTGATCCTCCTGCCTCAGCCTCCCAAGTGCTGGGATTACAGATGTGCGCCACCATGCCCAGCTAGAAAATTAAATTTTTAAAAATAAAATGTCAAAAGCTATATTTTAGTTGAGGAAGGGCTCTGTACAAGTATATATGCTTATGTGCATATATGACTACATGACCAGTATAATTCTACATCATGTACAACCAGAAAAATGAAGAGTTATACTCCATTTATGTATGATGTGTCAAAATGCATTCTACTGTCATGTATAACTAATTAGATCATATTTTTAAAAAGTACATATGCCTAAGAAGACACAGAGATCACTTGCAGGAATAGGCAAGGAGAAGTGAGTGCAAAGTAAAGGAATTTCTCTTCCATCATTCAGTTCTAAACAATTCCACTTTTGGAACATTTTAGGAAATGTGAAGCAATTAAAATACCATGGGTCTATAGATACCAGGTTGGCTTCCTAAAATGATTAATAATAAACAACACATATTATTTGTAGAATGCCTAACCTGTTACACCAAAACCTCACAAAAATCCTCAACTTAAAAATTATTGTACAGTTAGACACAATTAAGTTGGGGTTGAGAGTGAAGTCACAAAGTAATAATTAAATGGCAAAACTAACTTTCAAACCTGAAATCTTTCAGATCTCAATGCCTAAGACCCTTTCCTTTGAGCCCTATTGCCTTCTAACAAGATAGTTCCCATTTGAGAAATTTAAAACTCTTCTGGAAATAACAGATCAGCAAAAGTCTATCTCAAGTGAACCTTAAAACACTCCACAAATAATTTTTTAAAAATTTTATTCTAATTTGTTATGTATGACAGCAGAATGCATTACAAATCATATTACACATATATAGCACTATTTTTCATATCTCTGGTTGTACACAATGTAGTCACACCATTCATGTTTTCATATACGTACTTAAGAGTAATGATGTCCATCTCATTCCACTGCCTTTCCTATTCCATGCCTCCTCCCTTTCCCTCCGTCCCCTTTGCCCTATCTAGAGTTTGTCTATTCCTCCCATGCTCTCCCCCTCATCCCTATTATGAATTAGCATTCTTATATCAGAGAAAACATTTGGCCCCTGTTTTTTTGAGATTGGCTTATTTCACTTAGCATGATATTCTCCAACTCCATCCATTTACCTGCAAATGGCATGATTTTATTCTCTTTTAATGCTGAGTAATATTCCATTGTGTCTTTATACCACATTTTCTTTATCCATTCATCCACTGAAGGGCATCTAGGTTGGTCCCACAGTTTAGCTACACAAATATATATATATATATTTTTTTGGCTCATAAAAATAAAGACAACCCTATTACTACAAGTATATAACAACTCCTGAAATGGCCAGTACGTAGTCAATACCATCTCTTCCCAACTTAAATTTTCCCTTCTCTACAATTGTAAATACAATTTTAAACAAGTTTAGTCTTTCTAATTTTATGCCTGGATCACTAACTTCCTAAGTTCCCTCATGATCTCAAAAGCCAAGAGTGATTTCACTTAACATATCCTTCAATATAACCGGGGAACCATCCTTACATTCACTTATAAAAAAATCCAAGCACTTCCAAGATAAAACAAAAAGTTCTCCAATTTTTATCTAAAACTTAGAATAATTAAAAAACTATGACCACCACAACTTCATATCAAAGTACATGCCATCAGCTCTGATACATATAACCTTTCAGATTCTAACATCCTACCAGATAACAGGTGTGTAGTGAGCCAGGATTTCCTTCACCATGTATAGTTATCTAGATTTCATTGTCAAAATTTGTATATCCTCTGTACTATTTCATTTCCTACGCTTTCCTATTCCCAATTGCAGAATTTGTCCCCTTTCCATTTTTAAATTTACTCTCCTCAAGACCAAATTCTCCCAATTGTTAAAAGCAATAAAAAATAGATCCAAACATAAGACTCTAACTTTTCTGTTAAGGGAAAAGACTTCAATAAGCTGTCTTTACCACTGATCTTTAAGGGCCTTAGGTTTTCAAAACTCCTGGAACACACAAGAATATTTATCTTAAAGTTTACCTTAAATATAGTCAGAGAAGTCTTAATTTGATTTCTTTTCTCCAGCATTAAATGGCCTGATTACTAAAGATTCAAAATGGCAAATACTATTTCTAAAAACATACAACTGAAAAAGCATTCTTGAGAAGTGTATATTCCTACAGGGAGGTTCAGAAAATTTCAATTTCCTACATTTTCATTAAGACCTCTTTGCACAGGCATTTAAAAAAAATTTTTTTTTTAAAAATATTTATTTATTTGCTTTAGTTGTACACAATGCATTTTTTTATTTTTACGTGGTGCTGGGGATCGAACCCGGGCTGCACACATGCTAGACAAGCGCTCTACCGCTGAGCCACGACCCCAGCCCCTGCACAGGCATTTTTACCATTCACAGATTTACCTTAATTTAATGAGAAATGAAATTTACTCACAAATGTCTCATGACAGATACACAGCATATACTTAAGTTACCAAAAGCACATAATATTTAACACAAATAATTTTAAAATTCAATGTTATTCTGATGTTACACTTTGGAAAACATTATTGAACTCTATTATCCCATGAATGTTTTTTTCCCCTTCCTAGTGCTAGGGATTGAATCCTGGGAATGCGAGGCAAGCCTTCTACCACTGAGGTATATCACCAGCCCTCTATGAAAATTCTTGAAGGAGAGCTTTTTATTTCATTGTATAAAAACATTTAGTAGAGATTCATTATGAGGAAATCTATAACTTAAGATTTCCATGTACTACAGGTTGTACAGGGTCTGCAAACTTGTTCAATAAGGTAGATAGCTAATGCCGCTGTAACAATTCTCCTTTCTAAATTGAACTCAACCATCTAGTAAAAACTTGAAACAGACAGAAACTAACTACACTGGATATCTAAATGAAGTCTATGGTTTAAACAGGTAATGAAAGTTCACAAGAGCTTTCACCTTGCTTCATGGAACAGATGAACATGAAAATATCTCTAAAATTATAATGTAATTAGATTAAAATGTCATATTTTGATGATTCTGATATCTCAGAAAGGGTTTAAGGGCTGCTTGCAGAGATGCAACAAAAACTTTTAATAGAAAACTTGGGGCCAAGCAAAGTTGGAATAAAGGTTAATTGCTAATCTTCTGCCATAATTTGATTTCTGAGCTAATTATTTATAGCAATCAAAACAAAGAACATCATTGATACAAACATCTTTAATGTACATAAGATAAAAACAAATCATTTCCTCTGAAGTTTGCTTTTTGCTGGTAATAGCAGTATTTATTAAGACAAGCATTTTCTATAAAGACTTTACATATGTTTATTATTCATAATAACTATTACTATTTCCATATAGATGATAATAAGGAATAAAACTTTGGTCTTTGAGTCCACTTAAGAGAAAGTTTAAGTGCAAGAGTTTCTAAAAACATAGTAAGAAATACATTTTGCATGGCAATTCAGAACATAATGGTAGTACCTAAAACTAAAAGCAAAAGTTTCATGAGATGATGCTTACCATAAAAACAAAATATTAAAACCAACTCTAATTATGTTAATACTTATATATGCGAGGAAAAAAGCAAAATAAACAATGTAAAACCAAGAAATACTGGTAGAAACCACCAAACTGACTTCATAACCCCCTAATGGATTGTAACCTCATGCTCTGAAAAGCTCTGAAGACAAAGTTTCCAATATTACAACAAAAACAAAAGTAAATTTCAGAGCTACTTCTCAAAATGTTCCTCAATGCTATACAAAGCATAACAACACACATGTCAATAAAAACAATTAAAATAAAAGCAAGCAAAACAATGTGGTCTGAATATTTATCCCTCTTAACGATCAGGCTTGATCTAAGGATTTATTATGTTTTTGAGAGCAAGAATTCCTAACTAGCACACATGGTTCTCTAAGAAGGATCAAGAGGCCCTGAACCTAAATAAATGCATGTGTATACATGTAAGTTTCAAACAAGAGACCATAGTTTGCAGCAAAATTTCAAACAGGTTATTGCTTTAAAGAAAAGTTCAGAAACACTATTTTAAAAAACGGATGAATCACATATTCTTATGGAAATCTAATTTTCTCATAGTAGAGCTTCTAATAAGAATTTGGTGACAGTTCAGAGGTCTATTCTCTAAGAGAAAAACTAGAATGTGATATTTTCATATTCCCAAGTTAAAGACAGAACTGGCATGATGTCTAAATCAGATCATGTATCTAAAGAGATGGCTGTACAATTTTGCACAGAAATTGGTGTAACTTTTTTTAAGCTATTGTAAGAAAGAAATGAGTCTATGAAATGTAATACATTCTGCTATCATTTCTAACAACTTAGAATGAAAATAAATAAATTTGGGGGGGGGGAGAAATGAGCCTTCAACGACAAATAGTATGAATTTAGACAACGAGAAGCAAGGATATTTTAAATGGAGGGAAAAGCATGAGTCAAGAAGGATGTGGGGAAAACATTTTTATGTACAGGATTTCTTCTGAGCAAATATATTATTTATCACTCTGCTTACAGCAACATAATTCACCTGATAGCGGTTATCAACCAAAAGACTTTCAAAGAGGCAGAGAATATAAATTAAATGAAAAGCCCATAAAGAACTCAATGAGGCTATAAAATTTAGTTCATTACACTAAATCTATCATTTTACTTCAAAATCCAAAATGTCCAGAAAGCATTTGATCTTAATTTTTATGCCAGAATTGAGTCATTATGTTAAAATGATTCTCAATTTGCCTGTATATCAGAATCATTCATCTGGGGAGTTTTTAAAAATCCTGATGCCCTAAATGAATTTAAAAGACACTTCTCAAATGAAGAAATACAAATGGACAACAAATATATGGAAAAAGTTCAACATCATTAGCAATTAGGGAAATGCAAATTAATACTACACTGAGATTTCATCTCACACTAATCAGAATGGCAGTTATCAAGAATAGAAATAATAATAAATGCTGAGAGGTTGTGGAGAAAAAGGAACATTTTTTACACTGTTGGTGGCATTGTGAATTAGTGCCACCACTATGGAAATCAGTATGGAGGTTTCTCAAGAGACTATGCATGGGGCTACCATAAGTCCCAACTATACCACTCCTCAGCATTTATCCTAAAGAATTAAAGTCATCATACTATAGTGACACATGCATACCCAGGTTTACAGCAGCACAATTCACAATAACAATATAATGGAAATAGCCTAGGTGTGCATCAACAGATGAATGGATAAAGAAAATATGGTATATATTCACAAATGAGTTTTACTTAGCCATAAGAAAAATGAAATGATGTCACCTGTAGGAAAATGGATAGAACTAGAGACGATTATGCTAAGCGAAGTAAGTCAAACCCAGAGGTCAAGGGACTTATGTTTTCTCTGATATATAAGCTGGAGAAGAAAAGAACGAGAAAACTGGGAGCAGATCTCATGAAAAGCAAAGGGAGATTAGGAGAGGAAAGGGACCAAGGGGTGGGAAGTATGGATGAGAGGTGATATTGGGCAAATTATGTTGTTATATTGTGTGTATGTACAAATATGTAACAACAAATCTCATCATTATGTACAACTATAATGCACCAATAAAATATGGGGGGAAAAAAAAAGAATCATGATACCCAGAATGCACACCACACCATTTAAAACAGGCCTAAGTATCAACACTTTTTTAAAGGTCTCCCAAGTAATTCTAACATACAGCCAAAGTGAAGACTACAGACTACAACATAAAGAGCATGTTCAAAGAAGAAACCAACAGACATTTGATTTTCCTCTTGAAAGAATTTAGTTGTTGAAAATTAATATTTAATGCTTTACTGCTCAATAAATACAGTCATACTATCAAGGTCTATTAATTAACATAAGGATAAAACTCATTACATACTTTCATACATTATCTTTTTTGTGAACCGACATAATATTGCTTCTATATTTGTGCTTACGTTTCACTTTCACAAGCACAAGAATAAATTTCTCTACAATGCACACATTTGTAAAGAAAATTTAATATATTCTAGTGTTCAGATGGATTTATTAAACAAAAATCCTAACTAGAAAACTAACATACATCCAAAATACAAATCATAGAATTTAAAACTATCTTCAAGATGTGTGATTTATTTTCTCTTAGCACCAATTTTAAAGAGATGGATAAAGCCTGTGATAAAAACAGGATCTCCACGTGTGATAGCACATGCCTCAGCAACACAGGAGGCTGAAGCAACAGGATCAAAAATTCCATGCCAGCCCAGGGAACTAAGTAAGATCCTGTCTCAAAATAAAAACTAAAAAGGGCCAGGAATATAACTCAGTGATGGTAGGTCCCAGATTCTATCCCCAGTACCCACTCCTCAGTATATATCCAAAAGATCTAAAATCAGCATACTACAGGGATGCAATCACATCCATGTTTACAGCAGCACAATTCACAATAGCCAAGCTATGGAACCAACCTAACTTACCTTTGACAGAGGAATGAACAAAGAAAACATGGTATATAAAGAAAAATGAAATTATGGCATTTGCCAGGAAATGGATGAACTGGAGACTATCATGCTAAGTGAATAAGCCAGACCCAGAAAAGTAAAAGGTCAATTATTTTCTCAGATATGTGGAAGCTAGTCCAAAACAAGAAAAGAGGGTAGGGGGATTCAATCAAAATAGAAGATGGATCAGTGCAGTAGAGGAAGGGGATTAAGGGGTACAGAGGAGGGACAGGACAAGGGAAGAACAGTGGAATAAATCTGACCTAACTTTCCCATGTACATATATGAATATACCACAGTGAACTTCATAATGATGTATATCCACAAGACACTAATTAAGGAAAAAAAAAAAAAAAAAAAACTGTAAGCAAATAGTAGAAAGATCAGTAGAGTAGAGGAAAAAGGAACAGGGAGAGGGATAAAGGAAGGGACAGGTAAGTACCGGGGACTGAATTAGAGAAAATTATATTCCATGCTTTTATAATTATGTCAAAATTAATTTTAATGTTATAACTAAAAATAAAAATAAAAGCCAGGCGCTGTGGCACATGCCTGTAATTCCAGCACTTGGGAGGCTGAGGCAGGAGGATCGTGAGTTCAAAGCCAGCCTCAGCAATGGTGAAGCACTTAGCAACTCAGTGAGACCCTGTCTCTAATAAAATACAAAAAAGGGCTGGGGATGTGGCCCAGTGGTTGAGTGCCCCTGAGTTCAATCCCTAGTACCAATAACAATAATAATAATAAATGAATTTACACAAAAATATTTACAATCATTTAAAAAAAAGAAAAAAAATCAGAGAATAAGCAGAACCACTAACTGGCTGCCTAACTTTATCTTACGAGCCTTACAGTAGGTGTTTTCATAAGCTTAGATATTTAATCCTTACAAAAACATTGCAAATGAGGCATAAATTCAATTAACTTCATTTTTATGATGTGCCAAGTGGCGCCTTTGCATACTAAAATTGCAGTATCGGGTTTCAGATTCCATATACCCAACTCCAGTGTGCCTTTCCGAACTTAGTATGCTCTTCCTCTTCTTCCAAAAAATAATTCCCACACTAATTTTCTGAGAGCTGAATTTGTGAAATATTAAGTTACTTTTTAAGCTTTACAACAAAACAAAAGGCCTTGAATGCTTAAAGATGAAATATGCTCAAACTGACTTACTGGAGGGCATTAAAAGTGTTCATTAATGCAATCAAGTTTATTCATTTTTTGTACAGAGCTTGCAATAAAGTTTTACCTGCAATATTTATGCTTAAACTTATGCCTTTAAATTTATCACTGACAGGGAAAAAAAAAATCACAGCTCTCCAGGAAACTTTTTAAAAAATAACAAAGGCCTTCATACATCCAATCACATAAAATCTTACAAGCTATAAATTACAGCAGCATGCAGAGTACTATTTAAGAACAGATGAAGAAGTAATTTTTAGATATAATGTGCATTAAACATCCAGTTTTATTACAAGTTTTGTGCTTGTCTAATACACAAGGTATAAGCAGATTTCAATATATTAGTGATTCAACACTGAAAAGCAATCTTTACTAATCCTCATTGAGGAATCTCAATCAGTTAAAAAGTATTCTGATAGAGGAACATAAGCTTTTTGAAAAACAACCCAGAATTTGAAACTCATTAGCTAAAAGAATAAGAATTTGGTACTATAAAATGGAAACACAGAAATAAACTGGATGTTAGGGGAGGTTATAGCCAACAATCAATGAACGAGTAATATACGAATTTCAATCTTCTGTGTTTACTAAAACTGCTCCAATCTTCTAATTGGTTTTCTAAGTCTTACAAATTTGAATTTATGAAGCAAACTTACACCAATAAAAAGCTACTCTTATAGATACAAAATTAGCTTAAAGAATACTATTTAAGCCGGGCGCGGTGGCGCACGCCTGTAATCCCAACACTTTGGGAGGCTGAGACAGAAGGATCAAGAGTTCAAAGCCAGCCTCAGCAATGGGGAGGCACTTAGCAACTCAGTGAGACCCTGTCTCTAAATAAAATACAAAAAAGGGATGGGGATGTGACCCAGAGGTCGAGTACCCTGAGTTCAATCCCTGGTACCACATAAAAAAAAAAAAAAAAAATTCCTCTTCTTCCAAAAAATAATTCCCACACTAATTTTCTGAGAGCTGAATTTGTGAAATATTAAGTTACTTTTTAAGCTTTACAACAAAACAAAAGGCCTTGAATGCTTAAAGATGAAATATGCTCAAACTGACTTACTGGAGGGCATTAAAAGTGTTCATTAATGCAATCAAGTTTATTCATTTTTTGTACAGAGCTTGCAATAAAGTTTTACCTGCAATATTTATGCTTAAACTTATGCCTTTAAATTTATCACTGACAGGGAAAAAAAAAATCACAGCTCTCCAGGAAACTTTTTAAAAAATAACAAAGGCCTTCATACATCCAATCACATAAAATCTTACAAGCTATAAATTACAGCAGCATGCAGAGTACTATTTAAGAACAGATGAAGAAGTAATTTTTAGATATAATGTGCATTAAACATCCAGTTTTATTACAAGTTTTGTGCTTGTCTAATACACAAGGTATAAGCAGATTTCAATATATTAGTGATTCAACACTGAAAAGCAATCTTTACTAATCCTCATTGAGGAATCTCAATCAGTTAAAAAGTATTCTGATAGAGGAACATAAGCTTTTTGAAAAACAACCCAGAATTTGAAACTCATTAGCTAAAAGAATAAGAATTTGGTACTATAAAATGGAAACACAGAAATAAACTGGATGTTAGGGGAGGTTATAGCCAACAATCAATGAACGAGTAATATACGAATTTCAATCTTCTGTGTTTACTAAAACTGCTCCAATCTTCTAATTGGTTTTCTAAGTCTTACAAATTTGAATTTATGAAGCAAACTTACACCAATAAAAAGCTACTCTTATAGATACAAAATTAGCTTAAAGAATACTATTTAAGCCGGGCGCGGTGGCGCACGCCTGTAATCCCAACACTTTGGGAGGCTGAGACAGAAGGATCAAGAGTTCAAAGCCAGCCTCAGCAATGGGGAGGCACTTAGCAACTCAGTGAGACCCTGTCTCTAAATAAAATACAAAAAAGGGATGGGGATGTGACCCAGAGGTCGAGTGCCCCTGAGTTCAATCCCTGGTACCACATAAAAAAAAAAAAAAAAAAAAAAAAAAAAAAAAAAAAAGAATACTATTTAAAATGTTTGAAAAACATTGTTACGCAAATTAAGAGTAATTAGTGTGAAGTAAGAAGTCCAAGGCTTCAAATATAGTAGCTTATAAAAAGAATTTCAACCTTCAGTTTTAAGCAATGCCTCAAAGTCCACATTTCTCAATTACTTTATAAGAGCTAAGCTGGGCATGGTGGTGCACTCCTATAATCCCAGCAACACTGGAGGCTGAGGCAAGAGGATGCCAAGTTCAAGACCAGCCTCAGCAACTTGGCAAGATCCTAAGCAATTTAGGGAGATCTGGTTTCAAAATAAAAAAATAAAAAAGGGGGGTTAGGGGCATAGCTCAGTGGCAGAATACTTGCCTAGCACATGTGAGGCCCTGAGTTCAATCTTTAGCACCACATAAAAATAAAGAAAATAAAGGTATTGCGTCCATCAACAACTAAAATATTTCTTAAAAATTAAAAAAATAATGTTTTAAAAAAGGAGCTGGAGGGCTGGGGTTGTGGCTCAGCGGCAGAGCGCTCGCCTCACACGTGCGCGGCCCGGGTTCAATCCTCAGCACCACGTAAACATAAATGCATGGCATTGTGTACAACTAAAAGTAAATAAATAAATATTTAAAAAAAAATAAAAAAGGAGCTGGAGCTGTGGCTCAGGGGTTAAGCGCCCCTGGGTTCAATTCCCTAGTACCAAAACAAAAAAACAAAACTAAACAAAAAAAATACACACTCAAAACAGAAAAAAACAAGAGCTGAAATCTAGTTTTCTATTTTAACAATAAGTGTGTGTGTATACGCATACAGTGTACACACTCTACATACACATGCACACACACAATGTTTAAAAAGAGAAAAACAGCTCTTACCTAGGGATTTTGGAATTTTCAAAACTACAAAAAAATGTACTGAAAAATATACTATTCACTTTTCTATTACAAATATTTCCCAAGATAATCACAAAGTCAGAATGGAGAGTTTTCTGTGTTTCCAAAGCATTTTTTTTTAGGGGAAAAGGAAGTGTGGGGGAAGTTTTACATAGAGTAAGTACTGAGATGCATCGTTTTCAGGTAGGAGAACCAATATTCTCCCTATAAACCAGCCATTTTATTTTAAGAAATAAAATATTATTTCAAAAACAAAACAAAAATTTTAAAATTCTAAGTAAATGACTGATATAAAAGGAATTTAGATGTTCAAACAACAGTACAAAAGAAACAAATATAAACGTTAAATTTAAAAAATAATGGATTTCATATATTCCTATGACACTTTGCCTACAAAAGGTACCTTGTCTACAATGAAGGGATTCTAACCCCAGCTTTGCTACTTAACTACCTATGAATTGGGGCAAATTTTCTATTTCATCGTAAACCAAGGATAAACAAAAAAATAAGAGAATTTCAGGACCAAAGGAAGCTTTCCAGATTACATAGTCTAGCCCCAACATTTTACACACGTGATAATGAAGAAATAGACTTTAGAAACTCTACTTAATTCACACAGGGAGTTATTGACAAAACTATACCTAAGATCCTAATCCAATACTTAGCCATGAGACAGTTGTTAAGAAAATAAGTTATTCTTTATATACAAAGATGGCTCATCATCAAAGCATAATAATTTAATTTTATAATTAAAATTCTTATTGTCTAATTAAATAGGCTGTTGATGTTACTAATCACTTTAAAGACAATTCCAAGTATTTCTCTATGCACTAAATAAAGTTAGTAACAGAGAAATTATGATTAGTGAGCATTTAAAATTTTGGATTCCAAAGAGATGCCAAGTGTGAAAAAGTTCATGTATTTTAGTCCACGTTTGTTAAAGTTTTCTTTACTTAAAATGGCTCTGGAAATTTTTGTTTGTTTCTCAAGTATAATTTTAGTGACAGATAAATTCATAGTATACAACACATCTGAAAAAAGTCAATGAGTACTGTTAAAATAATAAGATGTATAAACTTTCATTCTTTAGCCTGCTAAAGCAACACATATAATACTAGTCCAAAAACAGATAACACATTTTTATCTGTATTAGTTACTAAACTGTAGTTTTAATATTCTTTATAGAGTCAATTTTTTTCTTTCTTTCTTTTTTTTTTTTAATGAGAGCAGTAGCTACTTTTGACAATGTCTAAGTTTATTCTCTCCTAACAGGAAATTCTATTAAAGTAAATTGATTAGAAATTCTTACAACTCATGGGGAATACATAATTAAGACTCCATAGAAAAAGAAATCTAATAAATCAAATTTTGACAGTGTTTCTTCCCTTTGCTTATTTTAAGATGTTATGAAACTCTACTTAATTCAAAGCCATCATCATAAGATACATAAAGTACTTGAAAGTCTAAAATTCTGTAACAAAAACAAAACAGAAAAATCACCCTTACAATTCCACAGTTATTTAAAACTTTTAAAGTGGTATTAATAAAAAGGTGGTTGAATGAGACGGATATCATTTTCCTTAATGCATGATTGAAGACCTGAATTGTACGAATATACTTTGTATACAAACAGTTGTATGTAAAAAGATACTAAATATATGCACTATGAGTTGTACATATTAAAAATTATAAAAAAAAAAAAAAAGTGGTATTTGGAAGCTATCTTGGTCCTTATTTCCAGGTGAGGCACTGAAGCATTATTTCTCAGACTGATTACCACTGGCAATGCATTTTCACATACTAACACAGTTGCATCTTATTATATCCCTTAGGAATAAATTACTTGTATAAATTACAGGCTCAGAGAAATGATAATTTCTGCCTAACATTGTATGCTTTGTAAATATAAAAATTTAGAAACAAACCAAAATTCTATGGAGGTGAGTCATCATTCAAAGCACGACAATAAGGAAAATAGTACATGCCAGGACAGACAGTAGACCCATTTAATGGAATAACAGGTTTATATACTACTGTTGGGTGTAAAGATTGAAAAGATGTAAGTGGAATCAAATTTTACAGGTCCTAAATACTGTCTCAAAGGTTAGATTTTATTCCACACATGGTAAAAAGCACCTGGGAATATTTTAACAGGATATGATACGAAAAAGAACGAGATAACCTGCAGCAAAGGGGAAAGAAAAATATTTACTGACCACTCAATGGTGTGGCTTAATACAATTTATTATGTATTATAGAAAGCCAAAAGGATAAGTGGCAAGACACATGCTAGGTCTTCATTAATAAGGTAACTAAAAAACCCTTAACTATACTCTGAAAAAGCATAATATGGGGGGTAAAAATAAGGTAGACTAATTAAAATTTGTTATCTTACTAATGAGACAAAACAACACTGATGATCTAAACATCAGGGAGTATCCAATGTTTAAAAATAGCCTTACCTTAGATCAGGTGATTCGGCCCTCCCATATCGATCCTGCCACTTCCCAACGCTTGAATTGGCTTTTCTGGAGGCAGTACTTGTCTGAGACTGAGAAGAGGTGCTGTTTCTGGCGAGATAAATTTTCTATGTTTTTTCTTACATATTGTTGTCTCTGACCCCCCTTGTACTGTTTTTGCTTTCTTTTTTTTTTTCCTTGACATGCTTTTTCTAAAGTTCTTTAACATGTTCCTATAGTACCATTCTTTTCAAGTCATAGAAAATACCTGCCGTGGTACTAAGACTACTAGTGACATTTAAATACTAGTGTTATCAATATATTATAAACTCTAGAATATTTTTAGAAATACTCAACATAATATGATGTCAAAATGTAGAAATAAGAAAAGTACCAAGAGTTTGTTTCAGGTTAAAATATATTATCAAAAAATAAATTTCTGTGACTATTAATTAAAAACATTAATTTCTGTAGTGTCCCAAAATCTTATTCAAATTTTTGGTATTTCGTTCCCTACATTTTTCAATAACAGATATAGGTATTATTAGTGCAATCAGTTAAGAATAACACTAATTATTTTCATAAAAACCTATATACTAAATACATATATTTTATTAAAATTCCATTTCAAAGTAACAACTCTTTCAAAAAAGTAAAATCACAAAGTTAATTTTATCCCCAGTGACATACTCCATAAAAAGTTCAGCTATTTATACTCTTGCCAGTCCTTTAAGAGACTAATAAAATGCTCATGCAAAGAAACTAGTAAAATATATATGCTTATTTATGTAAAAAGAGGACATGAGAATCAGAAACAAAAATAAATGAAATCTCACAATAATAAAACAAGAATGACAAAGTCTTTATATACCTTTGGATATTCTTGCCTTTGAAGCTATTTTTAATATTTAACATAAACAAAAAATAAAATTATCATCAGTTACCATGGGAAAAAAGAAATGCTAAAGTGAAAACAGATATAATGAAACAAATTATATTTTAAATAACATAACCATTGAAGGAAATTATTAAACACAATATTTTGACTATTCACCTTTAGTCTAAAAAAAAGAAATGCAAACAAATCTTGAACTCTACTTATTGAGTTTGCTTTTTTAATGTAAGTGTAGAGAGGTTCTGAATCTATTTTATGTGTATTTAAAGAGCAATCAAAAGAGTATTTATAAACGGCTGAGATTTAAGTTCTCTCTGTGAGAAAAGGGAGATGTAACATGGAATAGGTGAAGAAAAGAGAATTAGAAACTCTGGTGTTCAACTGAATGTAAAAGAAATATAATTTCATGATTAAAATTTTGTAAACAGAGCATACATATGGACAATTTCATATTGAAATTATTTTTTCCTGAGTACTGAAAAGACTTGGAAATAATGATACTCCAGTACAATAAGCATAGCCAGCACTCTGATCTTATTTTTAATTACTATTTCCCACTAAGAGGTACAGTGCCTTCAAGAAATGAGTTCTTCTTGGGAAAAATCAGGAAAATACAAGATAAGCCTGGAACATCTTGGTAATGACAAATAATAAAGAATTAAAAAAAAAAAAAAAAAAGATGGTGACACGTTAAAAAGTTACAGAAGCCAATTTGCAGAGAGCTCCCACTGATCTAATTTGGTATAATTTGAGCATCAAAATGAATTACAGGCCAGGCGCGGTGGCGCATGCCTGTAATCCCAGCACTTTGGGAGGCTGAGGCAGGAGGATCGCGAGTTCAAAGCCAGCCTCAGCAATGGCGAGGCACTTAGCAACTCAGTGAGACCCTGTCTCTAAAAAAATACAAAAAGGGCCAGGGATGTGGCCCAGTGGTCGAGTGCCCCTGAGTTCAATCCCTGGTACCACACCACACACACACACACACACACACACAAAAAAAAAGAATTAGAGCACATATAAATCATACATATACTTTTATACACTACATATACAAAAAAGCCCTACTTACAAGCCATACATACATCCTCTCTCACACATAATAAATCTAAGTGATAATAAGTGAGATAGATGGGAAACCTCATTTTAAAAGTAGAATGCAAACTAATACATATGAAGAGAAATACAGTTAGATAACCGTTTATAATCACTATTTTGCAGCCAATACAACACTAACTGATTAAAATGAAAACCATCATGGATGTTAAAATTCTTGAGAAGTTTGTAAAGGTATGAGATATTTATACTCAGTTTCCCCACAAAATTATTTATTAAATACAAAGGGGGAAATAGCAACTGTGCAGTGCAGAAATCTGAAGGATGCCACCCCAAGGTAAGTGAATATTTAACATCACTAATAAAATAATGGGACAAAGTGATATCATGTATCTCCTGGTGATGCACTGAAAAGGACACGACATCACTTACATATTACTACTGCGCCAAAAGCAAAGCCTAAATCTAATAATGAGGAGACATCAAGCAAACTCAGATTGAAAGATCATCTGCAAAACAACTGAACTGTACTCTTCTAAAATTCAATGCCACAATATAAACAATGAAAGGCTGAGCAGCTTTTTCCAGATTTGGAAAGAATAAACAGATAAAAGAATTGAATGTAATGAATGATCCAGACTGAATCCTAAATACAGGAGGGAAGAAAAGAACTGCAATAAAGGACTTATTGGAATAATTGGTAAAACTTACAACCTATATAGGTAAAATTATTATAAATTTTTCTCACTTTGATAACTATGTCCTGTGATTATGTAACAAAATGTCCTTACTCTTGAGGAAAAACATGCCAAAATATTTAGGGATAGAGGGAAGTAAAGCTCACAATTAACATGCAAAAGGTTTAGAAGAAAAGTGTTTCTGAGAAATTATAGTGCAAATATGACAACATGATAGTACTGGTGAATCTGTGTATATGAAAGTTTTTTGTACTTTTCTTCCAACTCTTTGGAATTTTGAATTTTTGTCAAAACACTAAGAAAATAAAAACAACAAACGAAGGAGGCAAAACAAGGACTTTCAGAAACAATGGCAGAAGGAGTTTGACATCAATATACTAAGTGCATGTATAAAAACTCAAATGGTATGAAAATACTTTGTGTAAAACCAATGAGTTGGAAAACTGTGCTCTTTATATGTAATATGAAAGGAATTGCACTCTAAAAGCATGTATAACAAACTAAATTAAATTTTTTTAAAAAAGGACTTTCAGGAGAATGGTAATATTCCCTTTACTGATCTATGTAGTGATTTTCATGGGTATGTTCAGTTGTGAAAACTTATTAAGCTGTAAATTGTTAATGTCACTTTTCTGTATGTATGTATTTCCAAAGAGGTAAATAATACAAAACCTTTTAAAGATTAAAGAGAATTTCTAATATATTAAATATTAACCTTTTACTTAAGTGTAACTATTTGTTGGGCAGTACAGGAAATGAGAAACCCAGTACTTTTTCAGATAAGGTACAAAAATTTTTCTTTAAAAGGTTCTGTGCAAACATATCAACATCTATAAATTAGCAAGGCAATCTAAGATTTTAGCAATGGAAATAAAGTGATTACATCAATAGTACAGCTCATTACTCAATACCTGTTTTGTAGCCTCTACTATGTTTTAATAAATGACATTATTCTCTTCTCTCTAAAGTCAATAAAATTTCATTTCCAAAGATTTTATCCAATCTCCACAAATATGAGGAATAAAAATTATATATATATTTTTAAATCCACAATTTTTGTAGGGAAATATTTCACATTGACTAAAAATTAGTATCATTTTGCTCAACTGAAGATGAATTCAGAAAACAATTTTTCTAGTAAATAGTGTCCTTTATATGCAAAAGTGACAGCACTGATATGCTAGGTAATTTTTGTTTCTACAGGTTGCAGATAAATTATTCACTTTTTCTTTAGTCATGATGGCCCTGCTAATTTTTCCATTCTTCCTTTACCTATTGGTCCTTTGACCATCTGTGTTCTCCCATCTCTGCTTATTGTCTCCATCTCTACTTAGATCCATGGTCCATCAGTATAATCAACACCTTGAGTACCTGCTCAGTACATGTTTACCTGGTATAACCTACTACACTCTTGTTAAAAAAAACTCTACCTATGCTGGGCACGGTGTCACACACTTGTAATCCCAGCAGCTTGGGAGGCTGAGGCAGGAGGACCATGAGTTCAAAGACAACCTCAGCAAAAGCAAGGCACTAAGCAACTCAGTGAGACCATGTCTCTAAATAAAATACAAAATAGGGCTGGGGATGTGGCTCAGTGGTTGAGTGCCCCGAGTTCAATCCCCAGTAACCATCCACCCCCCGAAAAAAGCTCTATCTACTCCTGAACTTGAAAAGGATGAGAAAAATAACTTTTCCCAACCCCTAAGTATACAAAACGCTCCAATTTCGTTCACCGTGAAACACCTCCTGACACATTTCCCTTCAAATACTGTTCCATTTCTTGGCACTGACCCCCACTGAAAAAATTAAAAGTCTTGAAAAAATTTTAAATTTTTTTTTCTAATTCCTCTCCTCCCATTTTCTCTTAAACCCATTCTAGTCTTTTACCTTTACCTTGTATCACTGAAAGTAATTCCAGTCAGAATCACTAATGACCTTCACATTTGAAAATCTTATAGTTATTCTCAATCTTCATCTTCTTGACCAATTAATCATTAATGTTTGGTAGTTGATCATTTCTTTTTTAAAATCCTTTTCAAGACATACACTGGGTTTTCTTCACTAGTCATTCCTCCTTATTTGTCCCTTCTTGCTGAGTTCCTTTATTTTTCTGACCCACATAGGAATACCTCAAAGCTCTGTCCTCTTACTCTTCTGTCAATACTTATTTTATGGTATAATTCCATTTCATAGCTTCATTTACTACTAAATGGTGTTCATCGCAAATTGATATCTCTAGCCAATACCTCCTCCTATGTATTCCAAATCCACATATCCAACTTCCCACTCAGATTTTTATTTGTATGCTAAATAAGCATCTCAATTTTATTATGCTAAACTGAACTCTTAGTCTTCCCCATCTGAAGTCACTCCTCCAGTAATCTTTTCTGTTTCCGTAAAAATGACTCCATCATTCCACTTGAGTTGTGTAGGGCAAAAACTTTATATTAATGCTTGACTTTTTTTTCTCTGAAATCTATATACAACCCATCAAGATAGGCTACAGGTATACTTTTTGAAATACACGAAGTATTTGACTATTTCTCACCACTATCATGTTATTCCAAATCACCACTCTCTCTCATTTTAATAACTGCTATAACTTCCCAACTGGACCGTTTCCTCCCTTAATTATTCTACAGGATGTTCACAGTAAAGCAGCTCAACTGAGATTTAACATCTAAATCAGATTATCTTATTGTTCCATTCAAAATCTGACAAAGGCTCCCAATTTATTTCAATGACAGGAAAAGGCAACCCTCTTATTAGGATAAGGTCTTATATAATCTGACCTAAATTTAAACAACAAACAAAAGGCAATGTACAGAAAATTATAACAGCAAACATCAACAGAGTATTTTCTATGTACCACATACTGTTCTTAAATACTTTACATAAATGAATGCATTTAACATATACAATTATATGGTGAAGGAAGTGCTATTACTGATTTTATAGATTAGGAAATCTAAACCTAAAACAACGAGGGAGTTTGCCCAAAGACACACAACTATTAAGTTTCAGAGCCAGAATTTGAAACCTTGAAGTGTAACTCTAAATTCCAAGCTCATAACACTTACTACAAAACATCAGAAACTCAATGAATGAAAATTGATCCCTTAAAAAAAGGAATATCCAAAGGAATACTAAGCAATAAAAAAAATCAAAATCCTTTAGGTATCATTAAGTTCTTATCATTCTATGAGATTACATTTAGTTTAAATAATCACATTTGGATATGTCAATGACAATCCATAAAAATCTTGGATCACTTTCTGATATGTAATTTTGGCTAAAATCAAGAATCTTTACCTAAACGTTAACCTATATGCTCCCATAAGGTTTCTTCCTGCATTACTAGATTATAAAGTATAATATTTTATGACAATAAAAAATTATACAATAATAAAAACAGAACACTGTACAAAATAAATTTAAACAAGTAACACAAACAGGTAAGTAACTTGGCTGAGAACTAGAAATTGCTGCTTTCACTTGTTCCAGGCCCAGACTTGAGTCACTTTTCTCTAACCTAAGATTAAACCTCCAGCATCATCAAACTTCTCAAGACTTAGCCTATCCTTTGCCCTTATCCTTGTAATGGAGAAACAAATAACCATTTTACACAATTGAGTAAAAAGGACATTTTCCATGTTTGCCAGTTATATCTTGTACTTTATAAACACAAAATTAGGTATTGCCACATAAAAATCAAAGGGAAAAAAATGGTTTTAATTTGGAAGATTTTCCAGAATGAAATTTCTACCACCTCTTTTACTAAAATCAGCAAAAGCCTTAGATGTAGACGTCAAATAAATCTTTAAGAATAACATGCACAAATAGCAAGATCGTTGTTATCACCATTACTAAGTATAAGATTACTATCTTTATATGTACACATAACTATATACTGTGCTTCATTTCTTGTTTACCCAGGTTTTGTTTTACTTTTCCAGATACAACAGCATCCAGAAGATATTTTCACAAAGAATTCATTTTGAACTATAAAGTTCCAGTTTTTGTTGGTAGAACACTGAGAAACGAACTTTATACTTAAAACAGCACAAATACAAATTAAAAGACACCAATGCCTTACAATAATTGAGTTACAACTCTTTTACTAACCTGCTTGGTGGGAGTCCAGTCTTGAACAAAGATGGAGGAGAAGTAAACTCAGCTTTTGTAGATGGAAGTGCTGTTTCTTTCTCTGAATTTCCAGTTCTGCCCTGCTGTACCTTTAAAATGGAAAAAAAAAAAAAAAAAAAAAAAGGAATAGTAGCTTGTTTATTTAATATATAAAACAAAATGCACTTAAGATGTTAAAATAAGTTTATACATTTCATTTGAAGTTATATATAAAAATATTTAATGGCTTAATATTTATTAAAATTAACTTCTTTTATATTAGCCTTAGGTAAAAGGCATCAAGACGGATTATGGGATCAAATGTTTCAACTACTAAAATGTTAATTTTGTCACTTACATGCTCAATAAATTAAAACTCTTTGGAACTTTCATAAATTATTTCTGATCTACACAAAGAAGTCCAAAATACTCAGTTATGACTCCATCTATCAGAATTCAAGAAAGGCCTTGAAGAATTTTTTCCATCTGTGTTCACTACCCTCATCTAAAATAATCAGTGGCCATTTTAGCCATTCTGACCATTTTCTATTTAGACTTGCTGCCACATAAATACAAATAATCTGCCCACAATCCATACCATTTCTTTCATTTTCCCATCACCACGATCAGTATCACCATCTGCCAGTTCTGTAGATCTAAAAGCTTAAAGTCAATTTTCTGTCTCCTTCATACCTCTTCAATCTCTATACTATTTTCCAAACCAGGTATCCGTTTAGTCTATTATTTATCAAAGATTTGTCCGTCCATGCTTTCTGCTTCCATCAGATCCTCTGAATATGGTCTAGTCATACTCCTCTAGCCTGGTGTTTATGTTCTTTTGCTTTTATCTCAACTTCTATCTTAAAATAATCATCAAATTACTAAATTTAAACGAAGTTGTCCTACACTTAAATAACATCACAGTATATCTTAGGCCCTAAATTCTATGGTCCGTTTTCCATTTAAATTCAGCACCACTGTCCTTTCCCAAAGGCAAAGACCAGGAGAATCTCAGATATTTGACTCTAATGTATTTGAATTATTGATTTGATTCCAAAAGTCATTACATGGGGAAAAAAAATCTTTTTTTAAGCCATTAGTTAGATCACTTATTAATTATGTTAATTAGTACCCAGCACATCTGTTTAAAATGCACTGATCCTAAGGAGATAAGGATCAACACTAAGGCAATGGAGACAGAATGACTGAAGTAGAACTGAGAGACACGTGACAGCTAAAACTGACAGAATTTGGTGACTAGAAAACTGAACATAATTCATTCACCATTTATTAACCACAAAACATCTACTATGTACCAGAAGCGGAGACATCAGAGAAAAATACAACCTATCTTAAACCTCAGGGTAAGGGGCTGGGATTGTGGCTCAGCGGTAGAGTGCTCGTCTAGCACGTGCGCGGCCCGGGTTCGATCCTCAGCACCACATAAAAATAAACGCATTGTGTGCGATGAAAGCAAATAAATAAATATTAAAAAAAAACACCTCAGGGTAAAACAGACCCCAAATATGCAATATGTAAATGCTATGAAAAAACACAGGACAAAAGATGCTATGGGAACATTAGAAAATATGCATTGCTCTGTCTAGGGATGTCAGGAATACTCAGACTTGATATTATGGTCCTAATGAACACAAATAATTTATATGCAACATCTGACTTGTCTAACTGACATCTTGAAGATGCCTTGGCCAAATAAAACTATTGATTTCCCCCAATCTGATCCTGAGTCTTCCTCATATGAACAAATGGCTCTTATTATCTACTGAATTTCTCAAGGAAAACAAAACACCATAAGTATTAACTACACATCAGTGTACAATATGTCAACTTAACCTTTACAACATATACAAAATCTCACCATTTATTATAAAGCCCCCTCCTAAAACCCAAGTCAAACCCACCAATACAAACAATCTCAGCCATTCTGCTAAATGAACTTGTCTCTCCACTTTTGCCTCTCTAAAATCCATCCTCCATAGATGGCCAAAGCAATCTATTAAAATACAAGTTTAAATCAACTCATTTATTCCAAACTGTCCAAGGTTCCTATTGCAACTAGGGGAAGAAAAAAAAAAAAAATCAATGTCTTGGCAGCCTACAAGACTACATGGTATGGGCCTGTCTACTACTCTGACTTTGTTTTCCTCTATTCTTCCCCAACTGATCTTTACTGTGTCAGTCATAAGGGTCTTTTTTTTTTTTTTTTTTTTTCTTGTCCTTTTTAACATATAAGCTACTAGTTTGTCAGGGTTTTTATACTAGATGTCCCTTCTGTTTGGAATGCTTTCTCTATACTTGTGGCTTTCTCCTCTAATCAAGAGTAGTAACCTCCCTATCTCTTATCTATAGTTTCACTTTCTGTATTTTCATTTACCACTGGTCAAAAGCAGACCAAAAATATTAAATGAAAAATTCCAAAATTAAACAATTTGTAAGTTAAATTATGCAATGACAGTAAATGATAAAATCCTGAACATTCTAACTTCATCCCACGTAAGATATGAATAATCCCTTTGTCTAGTGAATCCTGTCTATGCTACCTGGACATTAAACATTTAGCTGTCTGGGACACTGAATCCACTGTGGTAGTATCACAGTTGTTGTGTTCCTAACCCTTGCTTTATTCAATAATGGTCCCCAAAAGCAAGAGTAGTGATGCTGGCAATTTGGGTAAGGAAAGAGAAGCTGTAAAGTGCACTTAGCAACTCAGTGAGACCCTGTCTCTAAATAAAATACAAAAAAGGGCTGGGGATGTGACCCAGTGGTTGAGTGCCCCTGAGTTCAAGCCCCAGTACCGGAAAAAAAAAAAAAAAAAAAAAAAAAAAAGAACTCTAATAAATAAATGAAGAACTCTAATAAATAAATGTTGACTTTGGGACTTAGTTTAAATGTCACTTCTTCAAAATCCTTCAAAAGACATGGAGTTTCTAACCAATGTAATTTTGGCTGGGTGACTCCAGAGGCTGAGGCAGGAAACCACAAGTTCAAGACAAGCCTGAACAATTTACTCAGACCTTGGCTCAAAATTAAATACGGGCTGTGGATGTAGTTCATTTGTAGAGAGCTCCCGAGTTCAATTCAAGCACCACGCGCGTGCGCGCGCACACACACACAAACAACAAAAAAAAACTATGTAATCTCTGGTATTATTATTTTCCCTATCAAGATAGATAAACTACAAGACAATGGCACCTAGGTCTATTATGACCCCATTGAGAAGGCTGAGAAAGAGAAGTGGAAGAGGGTATAAAAATGATGGAAAGCCGGGCGCGGGGGCGCACGCCTGTAATCCCAGCACTTTGGGAGGCTGAGGCAGGAGGATTGCGAGTTCAAAGCCAGCCTCAGCAATGGTGAGGCACTTAGCAACTCAGTGAGACCCTGTCTCTAAATAAAAAATACAAAAAAGGTCTGGGGATGTGACCCAGTGGTCGAGTGCCCCTGAGTTCAATCCCCGGTACCACCAAAAAAAAAAAAAAAAAAAAAAAAAAAAGATGGGAGGGCAGCACAGAAAAAATAAAAAATTATAATAGGCAGGTGAGATGATAGGGCATCAGGCAGGGAAGATTTTTCAAAATGTAAAAATTGCTTGTGTTTCCTAAGTTTTCTTTTATCCTTAATTTCTTCGTAATATACTCATTATATGACACAATTCTGAAAATCCTCACATTCTAGCAAAGTTCCTCATTAGATTGAATTATGATTATCCACTTGTTAATCTTCAGATATGGCACTCAGGATTACACAGTCAAAACATGCCTAACCAGAACATAATGAAATTATTATTTCAAATGACCTAATAGTTTAAGAAATGACTGCTAAGACACTATGACTGTTTTCTTAAAAACAAATACATATCAGATCTTGAAATATAAACAATAGAATTAAAATCTATAAACCAGAAAAGTTAAATGATACTACCCAAGTACCGAAAGTTTAGGAATTATTTTTTGAATGTTTCTTTAGTCCATCACAGCATCTTTTATAAAAGTTTAAATATGAACAATATTTTAAAAAAGAACTTAGAAAATAGTGGTATACTCAAATAATAGATAATACAAATATTCAAAATTACAACTATCAAAAAATTTTATCTTGTACAACCAGATGAATGAGAAGTTATACTCCATTTATGTTTGATGTGTCAAAATGCATTCTACTGTCATGTATAACTAATTAGAACAAAAAATTTTTTTAATAATCTAGCAAAACATTTACCAAATAATGTTAGGATGAATAAAGGAAAAGGGCAAAGCCATAAATAATCACAATTTTATTTCAACCCACAAAAACAAAAAGTTTGGGACAGCAATGACATTTAAGACTTTGAAAAGAGATGAGGAAAATAGTAACTGAGCAGAACTGAGAGCTAAATCCTGAATCAGCTAAGAGAAATCAAAGACATCATGATCAGACATAGCAGGACAAAAAAAGTTCAGAAACTGACAACTCCAGCTCCCAGAAGATTTGAATCGGTTAGGCATATACCCTCTAGGCACAATACTGGAATGCCTTCTCTGAAAAATCATATTACCACAAAAAGAAGGGGGGGGGGGGAGCAAACAACCTAAAGATACTAACGTGAAAAAAGCTTAATCCTACAGGATCCTACAGGAACTTCCAGTTGACTTTTAGCAGCCCACTCTTAAACAAGTGAATGGCTAACAATCAATAAACATTTGAGAAAAGTCCAAGTCAGAAGTCAACAATAACATCAAAAACCAACTTAAAGAAAACAAACTATTCAGAAAATAATTTTAAAAAAAAACTAACACAAGCCGAGCGCGGTGGCGCACGCCTGTCATCCCAGCACTTGGGAGGCTGAGGCAGGAGGATCGCGAGTTCAAAGCCAGCCTCAGCAATGGCGAGGCACTTAGCAACTCAGTGAGACCCTGTCTCTAATAAAATACAAAAAAAGGGCTGGGGATGTGGCCTAGTGGTCGAGCGCCCCTGAGTTCAATCCCCAGTACCAAAAAAAAAAAAAAAAAAAGGCTAGATCCTAAAAAAACTAACACAAGCATAATCATTTGTATTTGTTGTGGGGCAGGGGAGACAGTGCATTACTACAAAAAGAATAGGATGCAAAAGTAATAACAAGTTTTCTTGGGAATTAAAAATATAACAGCAGGCTATCATCCATAAGAGAGCCAGCCCCCATGAGTTTTCACTGTTTTTAAAAACCTACCATAAAAGAAAATGAAAAAGTACACAGAAGCTGAGTTTATGAGTTTATAAACAAGTCTCACTTCTGTTAGAAGAAAAAAGCACCACCATAAACAATCAAGTTAACTAAGACAACTTTTCTATCTCATCTTCATAATCAAGTATAACAAAATATTCAATGTCTAAGTAGACAACATCGCCAAAAAGAACTTGGTGACCCTTTAAAATATGGTAGACCTTTTCAAGTACTTCCAAATTATTTACAACAGAACAAGAACCAAATACTTACCCATAGTAGGATGTAAATTTAAAATTTATTTCTCTATACAGAACTGTGTCCAGCAGAGCGACTACATCTGTGGATATAGCACATGCATTGCATAAGGCAGTATTTTGGTGGATAGGGCTGCCGTCCCAAAAGGGGCAGAGTTCCATATGCAGACCAAAAAGGTTCCCCAAGCATTTCTGCCAGTCTAAAAGTCACTCCCAATCTTCATCCCACTGCCACTCAATGTAAAAATCAAATATTAAGGGAAAGAAAACACTACCAACCACATTTCAAGTATGAAAATATAATATTCACTTTTAAACTGGTTATGATCATACCATGGCACGGAGAAGTCAGAAGTCAGACTTGATACCTAACCTGGCAATATCATCCTTCAAGTTCCTCACATAAACTGACTCCTTTTAAGTGTTAATTTTAAAAATCAAATCAACAGCCTTATCGCTTTTGTTAAGGTCTTAGAGACACGCAGATAATGTGTAAAATTCTTGAAAACATCTTGATCTACAAGAGACATCACACCAATGATTTCAGTGTCATACAGATAGAAAACATCATAGCACCATTCTTAACCTTTCTTTCTTTTCTTTTTTTTTTTTTTTTTAAGAAAATTAGGAAAAATAATTTCTGCTTCTGAAAACTAGAGCATGAGCTACAATGACAGCTTAACCTGTTACCATGGACTTTTATCTCCTATAAACATACATGTGCTGTACTCAAAATAAAACCATAACATACAGCAAAGAACAGTTTAACTTGGCATTTTTGTTAGTAATGATAGGCTATAAATTCACATGCTTGCAAAAGTGGAGATAAAACAACAATCAGCAAATTTGTAAGTCACCAGGAAGCTGAAGGTTTGGGAAAAAAGAGAGCTATTTCTAGTTTAAATCTGACCCTTCAGTAGTGGTATGGAGCAGACTCAAGAACAAAAAATGAGAGCAACCAAGGATAATTTACTAAAATTCACCTTAAAAAGATTGAATCTGCCATCTTGGATCTCTGCACCTGGTGTGTAACTTCCATAGTACAGTCTTCGGCCTAAGTTAAATAACATATTCCCCATTAAGATACCACATAAATTTTAATTGATAGGCCATATAAAGACAAACTAGCTGTGGCTAGTTTGTGACTTGAAACTAAGAACATAAAATAATCATTAATAAGAAACTCTGAAAAGGAAGAGAAAAAAAACAAACAGGGAAGAGAATGAAAATTTTAAACTATCATGTAGCATTTAACCACCTTCATAGGGAAAATGTGACTTATTTGGGAGTAAAAGTGGGACAGTAAAAAAGGCAGGAATATTCTGGAATATTTACTAATTACCGTAATTTTATTTGTAGTAGAAGTAACTGTGTATAACTTCAAGTCCCATTCGTATCCTCTTTTGTTTTTCACAGTAAGCTTTCCAAGTATCTTCATTGAACCCATAATTAAAGTAATCAGAAAGATCAGCACCTAAAGACAAAATATATCTTTAGTGTGCAAATATTTAAATGCTATGCAGCATCAAAAAACACAATGAACTGGGCTAGGGTTGTAGCGCAGGTGGTAGAGCACATGCCTTGCATGTGTGAGGCAAGGGGTTTGATCCTCAGCATCACATTAAAAATAAATAAATAAAGGTATTGTGTCTATCTACAAATAAAAAAATGTATTTTTAAAAAATACAATGAAGTACTAAAACATAAATTTAGCATTCTTATCAGTCTTACCACCCCTTCTAATTTTACTAGTTCTCAAAATTACCACCACAAAACAGAAAAGACTACAGAACATTTTGATCAAAATTATTTTTAGAAATGGAATTATAATACACATGTCAACATTTATAGTTATGCTAGGCCACAGGAAGATTTAATAATATAAGTCCTTATTACTCATCATTTGCTTACAATAAAAATGACCTTGAAAAAACAATAACCTAAGTTGATGCTCAAAAATACTTTTCTGATAACATCAAACTATACCTTTTTTGAACTTAACAAAATACACAATAATCTTACCAGGTTTACGCCATGGTTTATCTTCAAAAGAATCCAAATCTACCTCCAAGAGTGGAACTCCATTAATGCTTCCAGGAGCATCAAGATCTACTCCTTTGACTTTTGTTCCTATTTCAGAGAAATAACAAATGGTAAAGGAGCTACATCAGCAAAAAGGTAGAAGATACCATAGACCAACAGAAAATACTGACACCTTTTTATACTCCTGGCACAAAAAACAATGGTAAAGGTTCCAAACCTAGGGGTTGTAGCGCAGTGGTAGAGCACATGCCTTGCATGTGTGAGGCAAGGGGTTTGATCCTCAGCATCACATAAAAATAAATAAATAAAGGTATTGTGTCTATCTACAAATAAAAATGTATTTTTAAAAAATACAATGAAGTACTAAAACATAAATTTAGCATTCTATCAGTCTTACCACCCCTTCTAATTTTACTAGTTCTCAAAATTACCACCACAAAACAGAAAGACTACAGAACATTTTGATCAAAATTATTTTTAGAAATGGAATTATAATACACATGTCAACATTTATAGTTATGCTAGGCCACAGGAAGATTTAATAATATAAGTCCTTATTACTCATCATTTGCTTACAATAAAAATGACCTTGAAAAAACAATAACCTAAGTTGATGCTCAAAAATACTTTTCTGATAACATCAAACTATACCTTTTTTGAACTTAACAAAATACACAATAATCTTACCAGGTTTACGCCATGGTTTATCTTCAAAAGAATCCAAATCTACCTCCAAGAGTGGAACTCCATTAATGCTTCCAGGAGCATCAAGATCTACTCCTTTGACTTTTGTTCCTATTTCAGAGAAATAACAAATGGTAAAGGAGCTACATCAGCAAAAAGGTAGAAGATACCATAGACCAACAGAAAATACTGACACCTTTTTATACTCCTGGCACAAAAACAATGGTAAAGGTTCCAAACAAACATTAGAATAATGTTCACCATAAAAAAAATTAAATGACCTAAAGCTTTATGGTGTAACTCTAAGATTAATTGGATGGAAAGATTAGGGACTTATTACTTATAAATAACGGATTACTATACTAATAGGAAGTAACATAACATAAATTTCCATTTTGAAATCACTGTTTTTGTATAGCCTTGGAGTGAAGAAAAGTTTTACTTTTGCTAAAGGTTGTAAAGTAAGTCAAAGAAAAAATAAATGACAACTATACAGTCAGGACACCCTACAATGTTTGCTATCTGGCCTTTTACAGAAAAAGTCTGCAAATGGCTGCGGTATATAGTTAAAAACACTGTCCATTAAAGGAGATATTACAGGTCTGGGGTTGTGGCTCAGTGATAGAGTGCTTGCCTAGCATGTGTGAGGCACTGGGTTCGATTCTCAGCACCACATATAAACAAATAAATAAATAAAGGTCCATCAATAACAAATAAAAATTTTAAAAAGATATTACAATCTACTTATGACTTATTCAAGATAGGTGCCTTATTTTCCTATTGATACAACTACAAATATAAATTTTACCTGTAGTTCCATAAACTCTTCCCCCTGTCTTGATGTTAAGATTTACAGGTGCTGTACCATAACTCCTAAAAGACAAAATAAAAATTATACTGAGAAACAGTACACAAACCAAATATTTAATGTGTTATTTGTCCACATAGTAAATGGATAGACTGACACTGACTCAAACATTTTAGAAAACACTTTATACTAATTTAAAAAGTCTGTCACTTGCTTAACAAAAGATAAAGACAAAATTTTTGTACAAATCTGATTTGTTTCCATCTCAAAAGTTTTCCTACCACTAAGTTGATATCTCATTATTGCAAACTTTATCAGAAATTTGGCTAGGAAGCAAAGAATAGTTTATAGGCCTGTGTTTTATTCTCTTGTCTCTTAGCTATTCAACATACAGCAATCCTGGTAGAGTGAAATTTCTCCACCATGTTCCTAAATCCAGTGGTCTTGTTTTAGTGCTTTCCACATTTTATACTGTTGATAAAACCTCTTTCAAATGCTCACGTATTTTGTTCATAAAAATGAATGCATTTATATGGAATTTAAAAATGAGTATGGCCTGGCATGTTGGCACTTGCCTATAATCCCAGAGTCTCAGGAGGCTGAGGCAGGAGGATTGCAGGTTTGAGGCGAACCACAGCAACTTAGCAAGGTAGTTAAGCAATCTAGTGAGACCCTGTCTCAAAATAAAAAATGAAAAGGGCTGGGGGTGTGGCTCATTGATTAAGCACACTTCAGTTCATTCCCTGGTACCAAAAAAAAATAAATAAATAAAATGAGTCTGGGATAAAAGCAGAACAGGGTCTGCTGGTGGTGGTATGATTAACAATTGAGATGGAACAAGGGGAAAATTTCTCTGCTTTTAACATTTCATATGTTGATCTGAGTTGTGGTTACACAAATGCATACATTTCAAAACATTATTGAACAGCACCTTTTTAAAATGTAGTCTAATACACGTGTGATATAAAAAGTCAGATTAACCCATATTCACATACAAGTTTTGTCAAATACTAGTTGCATAACTTTGGCCCAGTCACTTAGACCCCATAAACCTTGTATAAAATTTACGTAAGGTAAGCTCACAGTTTTCTCCTTTTCTATATAATGCATTCTAGTGTATGAGCAGAAATATCAAATATACCAACTAAAACAGACTCACATATAATTGAGGCGGTTAGGGAAAAAAGAATAGAGGAGACCAGGTAAAGATTCGTATTGAACAAAGATATTAGGAAGACTTCTAGTTATAGATAACATCTTAAATGATACTTTTTCATATTATATTCATGCTATTTAATTTGGTGCTTTTTCCCTCACAGGTTCAGCCAAGTCGACTTGTGATGATTCATTGCTTTTGATCTGCCTAATAATTACCTGCATCTTTTGTCTCCAATTTACTCAATTTATGGAACTTAGTTCAGCTACATTAGCAATGTCATTTTTATTTAAAAATAAAAGTCCAAATTCAATAAAATATGTAAATAATTGTAGCTCGCCAGGTGCAGTGGCACATGCCTGTAATCCTAGCACTTGGGAGGCTGAGGCAGGAGGATCACAAATTCAATGCCAGCCTCAGCATGGCGAAGCACTTAGCAACTCATTGAGACCCTATCTCTAATAAAAATATAAAAAAGGCCTGGGGATGTGGCCCAGTGGTCGAGTGCCCCTGAGTTCAATTCCCGGTAACAAAAAAGAAAAATAATAATAATTGTAGCTCCATTGGTATGAATGCAAAAAGCATAAAGTAGTCCAAGTTAAACTGTTACTCTCAAGCAATATTATCATTACCAACTAGCAATGTTTAATCTTCTTACATTGATCAATTCATTTTATAAACATTTACTGACCATGAAAATAAGCCCAATATGGTTCTAGGTTAAGGAGGGAGAATGAGGAGCTAGACAAATGTGGTTTCAGTTTTCATGATGCTTACATTTCAACAATCTAAGTTCAGCACAGTAAAGGTAACTTAGGAATATATACATATAGGAGCAGTATGATACACAAAAGATCTAGTGCGAAAGACTAGTGCACAAATATCAAGGACTGTCTTTAAACTGTCCTCTTAGAAGTTGGCTAAGAATTCAATAAATGAATTTCTTTGATTCCTACTCAGCTAGTTTTCATTCCTCATTCTGCCTCTTAAAACATCACTTTTCTTTATTAAGCCACCAAGTCTTTCATTCATTGTGTTCAGAGGAACTTAGCTGTACCGAAAACTGCATTTAAGCAAATCTACACATGTCCCTTCTTCCACAAGGCTCAGGCTACACCAAATGCTGGATCCAATGGCCTTGCACTTTCTCAAGAAACTTCAAAGTTAATGTCAAATGAATATATTTCAACCTGCTCCTCCTATATGTACTTAATTAACAACTCTAAAAACCTTTAAGTTACTGAGTCATTAGTCTCTAATTTATCCACAACCAACAGGTAAATCATGGTACTTCTCTTTATCACTCACTCAAATATACTTTGCTTTCCTATTCATCTCTATACTACTGCTGCTGGCTTAGTTTAGAGTATCACTTCACCTGGACAAATACAAGTATATTAGCCAAGTTCTTATCAAATCCATCCCAACTACTACTACTCTTCAGAATTATCTTTTCACATAATCTGTCCTGCCTAAAAATCTTTACAGGCCTCATAAGGGGAGGGCAAAACTATCCTAATTCCTTCCATAAGTCATTTCAACCATTCCTTTCCTCAACCTTATCCTCCAATCATGTAGTTCTTCTAAGTCATGCTTCTACTATGTTTATTTTATTAGCAGTGCCTTCCTGTCTAAAATTTATCAAGAATCACTCAAGTAAGTTCAAATGTTACCTCTAGGATCATTTCTTCAATACCGATGGGCTTTTAGCAACTCTCCTCTCAAAGCTTTCAAATCACTATTACATGCTTCTATTTTAGCATTATATTGCACTGAAAATATTTGCTTACTTGTCTGTCTTCCTCCCTACTTCTAGAAAATAAAAATCTATTAAATTTTTATTTCCACCACCAGTTAATAAATGCAGAAATCAAAAACTGTTGTTTCCTTTTAACTATATCTAAATAGTCAACCTTATCTTTAGGAAAAAAAATTTCATGGTGAAACTTCAAGAGATTTTTTTGTATCATGACTAAGAAAAAGTAAAAACAATGGAATCAACCACTGATGGTTTAATGTGGGCACACTCTGTTAATTTTTGTACTTTCTATTTTGCTTTATTTCAGTATTTGGAGATATTCCCCTTGAAAACTGAAAGAAAGCCAATGAGAAAATAAAATAATACTTTGTGTACAGAATTCTCAGAAGCAAATTTTAATGACAATTTGTGTTCAAGGGACAATACTAAACTTGTTTAAGTTTCATCTTATCTCCAGATACTAAAATTAAGCAAACTACACTCTTCATAAAGGTCTGTAACTTACTTTTGAAATGCATTAAAATAAATGAACTAACAAATAGATAAAGGTAAGGACATATACATGTATGAGTTAACGTAAATATTGCAAAGTGTAGATTGTACAATCTGGGTGATGTGTGAGTGTTCAAAGGTCAATTCCTTCAGGTTTTTGAATATTTAAAATTTTTCATCATCAAATGTTGCAGGGGGAAAAAAATCTACAGAGACAGTGTAAATTTATTCAATAAACATCTACTGAATACTTACTATATATAAGGCAATGTGAGGAAAAGGAAAACCCATAGACCACAATTTCTACTCTAAATGAGTTGAGAGTCTAAAAGTGATGAACATATACAAGCATAACTAAGAAGTACCATAAGAAATAAAGTTCTGATAAAGTACTATGAAAATACATGTACCTTTAATATTTGCATGCAATTCCTACTAAAAAAGAAAACTGATCACATTCATAATAAAAAAAATTGCTATGCTTTAAATTCCCTGAAACTTACAAATACTAATCAATACAACAAAAAAACTAAATACACAACGATTATCATTATGCAGATAGTAAGCCGGGCGCAGTGGCGCACGCCTGTAATCCCAGCACTTTGGGAGGCTGAGATAGGAGAATCGCGAGTTCAAAGCCAGCCTCAGCAATGGCGAGGCACTTAGCAACTCAGTGAGACCCTGTCTCTAAATAAAATACAAAAAAGGGCTGGGGATGTGAACCAGTGGTCGAGTGCCCCTGAGTTCAATCTCCGGTACCACAAAAAAAAAAAAAAAAAAAAAAAAAAAAAATGCAGATAGTAAAAGCCTACCAGAAGACCTACAAGTATTGTATTACAATCCAAGAATAATTATTTACTTTCTCAAATGGGAATGAAGAGCACATTAAGAGTTTCCAGCATTAATATAAGCAATTGAGTCTCTTCTCTACCTGTTTCCTAAAAAGTAGATAAGTTTTTTTTTTTTAATTTTTTTAGTTGTAGATAGACACAATACCTTTATTTTATTTGTTTATTTTTATGTGGTGACAGGGATCGAACCCAGTGCCTCTCGCATGCTAGGCAAGCACTCTACCACTGAGCCACAACCCCGGTCCAAGTTGATAAGATTTTTAAACCAAATGGGTAGCCATTATCATAATGCAAAGCTGACTGTGACGATTATTGAATTTCAACATTAAAGTTTCCCAAAAATCAATGATTTTTGTAAAAAATGGCTCTACTGAAGAAGTATTAAAAAATATATGTGTGTGCACATATATACACACATGTATTTTTTAATACTTCTTCAGTAGAGCCATATATATACACGCACATATATAAATATATATATATATATATATATGGATTCCAGATAAGGCTGCTTAATAAACTATAGTAAAATTAATGTGGTTATTTTATGTATCCAATGCACAAACTATAGTAATCACATTATACAGCCAATCTGAAGAAAAAAACATTAACTCCTTTTTTTTTTTTTTTTTTTTTGGTACCAGGGATTGAACTCAGGGGCACTCGACCACTGGGCCACATCCCCAGCCCTTTTTTGTATTTTATTAGAGACAGGGTCTCACTGAGTTGCTAAGTGCCTTGCCATTGCTGAGGCTGGCTTTGAACTCGCGATCCTCCTGCCTCAGCCTCCCAAAGTGCAGGGATTACAGGCGTGCGCCAAACATTGACTCTTAATTCTACTACCACAACTAAATCTCAATCTATACTTTAGAGCATTCCCTTTCAGTCCTTTCAGATTCCTTATGTGCTCAATGAGTCAAGAACAGTCACTTTACTTGCTTCAGTTTATGAAGTATAAAAGTTAACACCGACACACTGGCCTAATGGATAATTAATTTGAAAAATAATTATGAAAAATAAATACATTTGATATTGTTTTTACTAAACAAAAAAAATTTAAAGCTAAATTAAGATTTGGATAAGTAACAAAATGAAAGAATTAATGGCAAATTACAATTTAAGATTTTCCAGTTCTAACCAACAAATTCATAACATTCAAATTCTTTTATGAAAATACTTTAAATGCATGAATCAAAACTTCTGCTTCCATGTAACGAATTAACTATATCTTTAGGAAAGAAATATCTTCATAGTAAAATTGTAACAAGAGTTCCTTCATGTTACATTAAAATAGAAAACATAAAACAATGAGATCAACCACTGACAACTTGATATAATCACAGTATCTTTGCTGTACAGCTGTCACATAAATATTACCTAATTAAAAATAACTTACCCATACTGTGGTGCTCCTGTTTTAATATCTCCTATAGTGACATGAACATCATCCTCATCATCATCACTGTCACTATCACTATCATCTTCTGTCTCAGTCACTTTCTATAACCAACATAAACAATTATAGAATACATTCAATAATCTATTACAAAATTTTTTATTTTATTATTTTTACTTGGTCTTTTTTAACATTAATAACTACAAATAAAACCATCCTATTTGAGATAATAGTTTTAGAGAAAAAAGTTACAAGTTTATAAAGGCACTACCTATATTTCAACTCATAAAATTTATAACTGATGTTCTATACAATAAACGTCTTTATTTCAGCATCGCATTCTCTTGGCAAATAACTTCATTTTTTTGTTTTGTTTTACTATTTATGACTGCCCTTCTTATAAAAAGGATCTAAAGCAATATAATAAGAATTATTCTTTAAAAAAGTATTTTTGACAAAAATATGAATAAAAGGAAAACAATTTTAAGATTCAGTGTCAAGCTTAAAAAGTATAAAATAGTTAAGGAGCAGCTGGATTACTCTTGGCATTCATTTATGACTAAAAGAGCTCTTGCCTAAAGATGGTTTAGGGAACTCTTATATCTCCGAGTTAAAGTGGGTCCACTTATAAAGCTTTTACTATGGCTCTAAAAGACTATAATGTATGTAATTACATAACAGTAAATAAGCATATCACCCAGGCAAAATACAATGTACAAATATTCATAAGACCTTCCAAAATACCAATTTGATAGGCATGAAGTCAGGGACTATCACATCTACCAGGGGAAAAAAGGCATTGGTAAAAACCCATAATATTTAAACTCTGGTGAGACTCAATGTTTGCGTTGAAAATCAAACTATGTGGCTCAGTGGTACAGTGCATGCCTAGAGTTCAATTGTGCAGCCCTGAGTTCAATTCCCAGCACCGCCAAAAAGTAAACTAATTAATTGAGGGGAAAAAAAAATCAAAAATTAAACTATGATCTATTCAGCTAGTCTATGACTATTCAGTTCTTTGAAAGCAATAACCATCAAGCCTTTTGCATATTATTATTTCCTCTGAAGTCTCTTCCCACTATTTATTCTCCTCCTCATTAACTCCTACATATACTTCTGAAGGTACCAGATGAAGTAGGAGAGGCCAAATCACACAAGATACAGCACATTATGATAAATGCTGGCTTTATTTTTAAGTCAGTTGTGAAGTTATTGATAAAATTTTTAAAAAGGAAAGTAATTGGATTTCAAAGCCTTATGATTATGTTACCGGTTTTGGTACGCCATTTTCAGCAGTTTCATCTTCAATTCCCGATGGAGGATTAGCACTACAGACAAAATAAGTGCACATCAGATATTGCTTTACAAGTACAGAAAGATTATACTATTATTTTTACACTATGCCTGATAAGGTTTTCTAAATTAATGTCTCCAATGATAGTAAGAATAAGGGTGGTAAAATCTGCCTGTCTTCTTCTGGGTTATTCTTAATATCTTGCATAAAACCGTACTTAGCAATTAAAGGGCTAGGGGTGTAACGTAACTTAGTGGTAGAAAGTTTTGTCTAGCAACCATAAAGCCCTGGGTTTAATCCCTCAACACAACAACCAAAAAGAAGAAAAACAGAAGTAGGAAATGGAAATGCCTCGACAATTTTTTAATGACTTTTGATGATGGGATATACTTCATTTTTAGATTTTAAAAATATGCAGCACACTTAATCAACTTTCCTTATCATCAATCTTTATAGTATATTTCATGTGCAAGGTAATATCATAACTGCCAAGAGCTGTGTAACAATTTCTCCTTTTCCTTTGTGCCCATGAAATTCAGATTTGTGATATCTCTTAGTATCCAGTTAACATAACATACTTCTGTCTGGTTTCCTGTTTCAGTCTTCCAATGTGATATTATTAACAGCCCCAGACCTAGTCTTTTATATGGACAGTTAATACTTGAATTTGTCCTTTCACATAAACTATATATAATGTAACAATAAAACACATTTATGGAAATGGGGCTGTAGCTCAGTGGTAGAGCACTTGCCTAACATGTATGAGGCACTGGGTTTGATTCTCAGCACCGCACATAAATAAATGAACAAAATAAAGGTCCATCAATGTCTAAAAAAATACTAAAATAAAAGAAACACATTGTCAAGAGACTCAAGATGGCCATTAACCAACAAATAACACTTTTAGTACTCTAGGATAATTGGTTTCTTATATTTTTAATAATTATGATTTCAACAGTGAACATTAGCCACTACTTCACCTCATAGATAGGAAAACTGAAGCACAAAGCAGTGAAATGATTTGGCCTAAATCCCAGAAAAAATTAGTGGCATCTCAAAGACATTTTCATTATAATTCATTAGTATATCCACTTCCTGATTAAATAAATTTCTAAATAGCTAGGCAAAAGTTTTACTTTTTTCCTGGTGTATGTATGTGAGTGCATGCATGCACAGGACAGAAAATACTCGTTTGCTTTTTATGTCACAAAACTGTATACTATATTCAGTCAAAACTTGGATAGATAAAACATGACAGAACTAGAGACAGTGTAATGCAATAGTTTAAGGACAGAGGCTTCAACAATGAACCAGTAACAAAGAAATTGGGGCAGACAGCAACAGCAGGGTCCCAGGGAGAGCAATGCAGTGATGTACCAAGATAGATACTAGTTTTGGCAGAACTCCTTTCCTCAACAGAATTATTCTCTTAGAAGTTTTATTAATTCTCCATCACCATTAAAATGGTCAGATCCCATCCCCAGCAGGATGAAATAAATGCATTAGCTCTCCAAATGAAGTTTTAATAAATACTATAAATAGTTGTAATAGTGACACTAAGAGCAAGTAGGATTCATTCAATAAATTTTATCAAACTGTATACTAGCGAGTTAAAGTTCAATAAGAAAGGAAATTTTGAGAATTACAACTAAGGACTAACAAGAAACTATGGTATAAAGATTATATTTGATTAAAGTTCTATACCCAGTAATCAACTAATTTCTTAACCGACTAAAGAAATATTTAATCACTTTCATAACTATATATTAATCCCGATTTTGTGGTTGGGAATAGGATTTGAAATTGAGCTGAATACATAAATTTCAAAACTAAATTATTAAATTTCACATAACAAATTGAGTGAAATATAGGGGTATATTTAGGTGAGGACAACTGTAATTTCGGCTCTTCCTAAACTATTTCCACTTCCACTTCTTCCTTATCCTTTTTTTGTTGTTGTTATATAGCATTATTGAGATATAATTCACATTTATCCACTTAAAGGGTACAATTATATGGGTTTTAACACATTCACAGTGCAACCATCATAACTATTTAACTCTAGAACATGTGCATGAACCCCCAAAAGAAATATTCTATGTATCAGCAGTTGCTCTCCATTTTCCCCCCAGCCTACAACTATTAATCTTCCTGTCTCTATGGATTTGCTAATTCTGAACATTTCATATAAATGGAATCATGTAACATGTTATCCTTTGTGACTGGTTTTTTTCACTTGCCATAATGTTTCATAGAAGTGAAATTTCTTCTGTGTTGTAACACATATCAATAGTTCATTTCTTTCCACCGCCAAACAATATTTCGTTGTATGGGTACACCACATTAAACCTATCAATTCATCAGTTAGTGGACACTTAGATTGTTTCCAGTCTTTGACTACAATGAATAAGGCTGTTATTATGAACACTCACATGCTTGTTTTTGTGTGGATGTATATTTTAACTTCTGAGTGGAAATGCTGGATCATTTGGTAACTGTTTGTTTCACTGAGGAAAGTATTAGACTGTCAAAGTAACTGTACCATTTTATAATTTCACCAGAGGTATAAGGAACAATTGGGGTTCCTATTTCTTCACATCTCCACCAACACTTGTTTTATCTTTTTGTTTATAGCCATCCTACTGGACAGTTATTTCCTCCCTTTTTAAAATCCAAATATTCCTTAAGTGCTCTTTGCAAAACTACTGTTCCCTCCACGATTTAGAATACTGTTATCCTCAGAGTAAAGTCAGCATACTCATGTACTTATGAGTTGCTTTGAAATTTAGAGTAAATTTCCATTCCCCATATATATTTTACAAATGTTATTTATACCTTCCTGATATAACAAAGAAAATCAACCTTACCAAGAATTAGTTAATTTTACCTTGCATCTAATTAAAGCATTGAAATTTTTAAAAATTTTATAAAAGCAGTAATTTTCATGGTTTCCTTATTTAAATGTTAAAGTATTTTCCTCAGTAATGCAGCGATTATGCTGTATACACGACTATTAGGCTCACTTAAAATTTTGTTACTTAAAAGTAGTCAAATGCTAACTTTAAAAACTATCCTGTAAGTTACTAGCAAATAAGATGGAATTAGTGTAAGACTAGGTCTTGAAGCATAAGACTAGGTCTTGAATATCCTATAACCTTTAGTCAAAATGTGGTAGTCAAATTAATGATCACAACAATCTTGACAATTTGTTGATAGAACCACTTAAGCACACAATCTGTACAAGCATCAGCAGGAAATTTCACTAACCTGGCATTTTCTTCTTCTGGCCTTTCAACTTCATTTTCGTCTACCAAATAAAATAAAATAAAATAAATAAATAAACCAAGCTTAAAGAAAGCAGTATTATGAAAATCTGAAGTGATCATCACAAGCACTAACCTAGGTCCTTTGCCAAATCACTGTGCACATGCACGTCCCATGGGCCTATAAGCATATCCAAAGTTAGATCACCTTATAATCACTAAACAAGATACGTCTTTTATGGAAAAAAATCAGACTTTACTGCTATAAAAATAAGCTTAAGAGGTACTGAAGATTTCCAGATCTTCATAAAAGAAATTCCACACATTCACATTTCAGAGTATTAATGCTAAATCTCCCCATCAAAATTTTTTTTACAAACTTATCAAATTTACATCATTGAGGAGCTGCATGATGCCCAACATGCAGATTTAATATACTCTTCTAAAACAATAGAGAATTTACGTTTTAGTCAAAGAACAAATGTTACGTTTCAAATCTGGAGTCACTACCAGACAAGAAGGATTATGACTTAATGAAAGTTTAAAACCAGATGTCAAATAATTCCTCTTCAAAAAGTACAAGATGCATTATTTTGAGGAGAAAATACACATGAGATGACACCAGAAATATAAAGCTAAGGGTCATGAACTTCTATGACGTGGGTTAAAGTGTAATCTCTTAAAAAAGAAAAACTTCACCTTAACACAGGAGACAATCAGGGTTTTCTTTATGGGCCATAATGTATTCATTCCATCTCTCTTTTTCCTGTCTCTTAATTAATAATTTAAAGCACGACTTTCAGACAAGGAGGTACCCTTGCAGGTGCATTCCATACAAACTGACCATCAAGAAACAAGACGTTAGTTTCACAGCATTAACTTTATTTAGCTATTATTACAGAATGACTTTCTGAAAGCAAGGGACAGGAAGGGTACCCTGTGGCCACGGGGCACGAAGAGATGCACCAAACACACCCCCAAATCGATTTTTTAAAAATCAAGAATAAAGGGCGCAGAGGCAAGGCGGCCTGGAGGCCCGGGGAAGAGGCGGATGAGCGGGACTCGCAGTCGAGCTGAGCCCGGGCCCCACGTCCTCCACCGCCGCGAGTGGTGCAGAAGGGGACACGCACCGGGGCTACGCGGAGGAGGCCGCGGGGAGGGGGGCGCGCACGCCGCGCTCGGCCTGGGCAGGCCCGACGGGATCCCAGCGAGGCCCACAGCGGCGGCGCGAGGGACCGAGAGGCCAGCCGTTTGCGGGCCGAGAGGGCAGGCCCGAGGGACCCGGGAGAGAGACAGGGACAGGAAGTTCCGTACCGCCATACAGCCACTCTTCCTCCTCATCCCCTCCGGTGCCGCCGCTCAGCTCCGACACTAGGCGCTCCACCTCGCCGGCCGACATGGCCGCCCCCGCGCACAACTTAAAGACGGCGATCAACAGCCCCCTCCAACCCCTTCCCCAGATTCGCTGTCCCGGGGCGCGAGGCAGGCGCGAACCCGGCGGTGAGCCAACCAAACAAGCACTAGACTCAAATACAGGGAAGGCGGTGGCGAAGGCGGCAAAGATGAAGATTCCTGCGCCGGCCCGCCTGCGCACGCGCAGCTGCACCCCAGCAGCGCGGCGTCTTTAGGTGGCTGGGCTTCCGTGGCGGCAGCACCTGGGCCCGGTTGGGCATGCGCGGTGCAGTCGGCCCCGCCCCGACGGAGCCCGCGGCGTCCTTGGCGTGGCTTTCTCGCCAGCGTCCTGCGTCGGCTAGGCTCCCCTCCCCCAGCCTTCCCTCCAATCGCCCTGGGTTTTTGCCGGTCCATTGTTTCTTCTCCATCTGCTGCTGTTTGCTCTGATCTCCCTTTTAGTTACTTAAGTGTTCCTAAAGGCCTTGTCTCATTCTTGACTTGTTGCAGGCGGGATACCGAATCGTCACCTATCACCTGTCGGGCCCCAGTTGCTCATTAGAGAAGACAGCATCTACACTCCGTGTCTCAAAAAATTAATTTTAAAAGCCAACCAAAGAAAAATTATGAAAAATACATTTTCCTTGTTTAAAACAATAATAATTGAAGTCGAGGTCAAGGACCGCCTCATTCACTATCCTCAACTTCAGAGGCCACCCTTTTGTTTTTGTGCATTGTTCTGAAATTTTTTGTGCATTTAGTTCAGGTGTCTTGTTGGGAGAACTTGAAGTTGAGGGGTCTTAAAAGGCATGGTATCATCCTGCGACTTTGTTTTCTTTCTTTGTTTTTCTTTCTTTCTTTCTTTCTTTCTTTCTTTCTTAACTTTACTAGAGTCTTGGAGATTTAATTGTAGTACATAGTATATATTTAGCACATGTCCCTTTTTAATGCTGATAAAATTCTGTAGCATGGCTATCACAAAGTGAATATGGCTACTTCGCTATTGATGCACATGACTGCATTCAAATCTTTTGCCAGAAGAAAGAAATCCTACAATAAAGATCCTTGTGGTTTGTTCAAGTGTGTCTTCAAGCTAGATCATAAGAATGGGTAGTTTTTATTTTAATAGATAATGCCAAAAGATGACATTGGATGTGTTAATAATGGAATTCTAGTTCTTAACTAGTTGGTTGTGATAATCAACCCACTTGGGTAATCAACCTACAAAGTGGGAAAGCTGAATTAGATATTTCTAAGATTCCCTTAATTCTACAAGTTTCAAGTGGGATACTCATTTTTCAACAGAAAGAAATCCATTTTGGTTGTATAAATCAATGAACGGACTTTTTTTTGTGTTCCCTAATGAATAAATATTGTTCTTTATTCCACAGTCTATTGAGTACCTGCTCTGTTTAAGATGGTAGAAAATAAAAACATGAGTAAAACAGGATTGCCCTTAAAAAGCTCTCAGTTTATTGAGAATGACAGAGGGCGGTAAGAAATTAACTTTCCAGCTAGGAAAAGGTGGAAGTGTTTACACCCCACCAATACCACACCATCCCCCATTGTTTAAATGAGCCATGTGGTTTTAATTCTCTTTATCTTTGAATGAACCTCTACCTACTTTGTTGAAAGTAATTCCTTAGTTTCTTCTAAATTCTGTTTACCTTTGTAAAATCTTCCCTGAATCCCACTTCATCTCTTCCCACTTATTTATTTATGCAACCAATATTTGTGGAAAGTCTACTAAGGGTCAGGAACTCTTTAAAACTACATAGATTTAGCAGTGAGTTAAAAAAAGAAAGTCCTTCCTTTCCTGTGGCTTTCATTCTTTTGAGAGAGTTAGACAAAAACAACAACAAAATGTTAAGAATTATGAAGAATAAGTTATAATAGAGTCCAGAGAAATGTGGTGAAGACGGATGGGGTGCAATTTTATATCAAGTAGTCTAAAAAAGCCATTCTAATGAGGTGGTATAAGTGTAGCATCCTGCATGAAAACAGGACGTAAGCCCTGTGGGGATTCCTGGGTGAATAGACCAACAGAGGAATTAGGAAGTGCAAAGACCCTGAGGTAGGAGGATTCTTGGTGTGTTTGGTGGTTGAATGAGATGGATATCATTATCCTAAATGCATGATTGAAGATCTGAATGGTACTTATATACTTTGTATACAAGCAGTTGTATGTAAAAAGATACTATACTTGTGCATGATGAATAAGTAAATAAATAATAAAAAAAAATTAAAAAAAAATAAAAAAAAAATATAGTTATTCAAAAAAAAAAAAAAAAAAAAGAACCCAAATATACCTGGATTGAAATGATGACAAAATGTAGATGAGGTCAGTGGTATTGGAGAATAAGTAGGGCAGAGCTAATAATCACCCATCTAGACCTTATGCTTCTTCCATGGCATGGGTTGATCACATTGTACAGTTCAGACCTTTCACTAGACCAAATCCTCGCTCAAACAGGGCATCTTGTTTGTTGCTTCCATTTCTTACATGGTGCAAAACACCAAATTGACCTTCTTCTCTTTGCTGAAAGAAATGGAAAGAAGTTTTTTTTTTTTTTTAATATTTATTCAATGCAATGCATTTATGTTTACGTGGTGCTGAGGATCGAACCCGGGCCGCGCACGTGCGAGGTGAGTGCTCTGCCACTGAGCTACAACCCCAGCCCTAGAAAGAAGGTTTTCTTTGTTTATTATTCTAAAAATCCCTAATGACTGGTGATTTCATGGGAGAACCAATTGCCTTTTGCTGAGGGGCTGTTTTCTTCTACCAGCTGCCTGAAAGCAGATTCCCTTTCAAGGCATTGCTTAAACTGAACTGAAGAATTGGTGAAGAATAATTAATGCATGAGATCACCTTCATGGTAGAGGTTAGCATTTGAGCTTAGCTTTTTAAAACGAACATTTCTATAAGCAGAGAAGCCCATAAATCACTAACAACCACTTTTAAAAGGCCTCTTCCTTCCTTGCTTCCAAACTGAGTTTCTGACATGACTACGCTTCCTTAGTTAAAGGTGTCTTTATCTCCTTACTCACCAAGGTTTGTGGGGGGGATGTCAAAGGTGCATAGTTTGAAGACATTTTATATACTTCCTCCCACACTATACAATCAAACTACTACATTTGCTCTAATCATATTGGTTTAATATTTTATTGTTTTTTGCAGTCTGTTATTTCTTGGCAAAAATAATAAGCCAGGCATGGTGGTGCCCATCTGTAGTCACAGCTACTCTGGAGGCTGAGAGGGGAGAATCACTAGAACCCACAAGGTTCCAACGTGGGCAACATAGTAAGACCCTCCATCTCAATAAATACATAAATAATGATGATGATGATATTCTGATTTTTTTTTTTTTTTTTTTTTGTGGTACTGGGGATTGAACTCAGGGGTACTCGACCACTGGGCCACATCCCCAGCCCTTTTTTTTTTTTTTTGTATTTTATTTAGAGACAGGGTCTCACTGAGTTGGTAAGTGCCTCGCCATTGCTGAGGCTGGCTTTGAACTCGCGATCCTCCTGCCTCAGCCTCTCAAAGTGCTGGGATTACAGGCGTGTGCCACCACGCCCGGCTTCAATCATGCTATTTTTGAAACACTTTTCCCCCATGGCTTCTCACACAGACTGTACTTCTGCCTGCCCAGAAAGATTGGTCTGATTTCTACCATTATCATCTCTCTTCTTCATGCTCCCTTAAAGCTAACTCAAGCATATCATATGACTCCCTAAATACCGGACTTATATCCTGTAATCCAGAATCATATATCCAATGACTTACTAGATGTTTCTACCCAGATGCCTCCCAAATATCTTCAAAACAATATGCCTCCATATCTATTAGGATGATCACTTTAAAAATAACAGAAAATATCAAGTGTTTGAAAGAATGTGGAGAAATTGGAACCCTTGTGCATTGTCATTGGAAATATAAAATGTTGCAGCTACTGTGGACAAAGAGCTAATGTTTCTTTGAAACATTAATAATAGAATTATTGTATGATTCAGCATTTTTTCTTCTAGGTATATACACAAAAGAATTAAAAACAGGATCTAGAGATTGGTACACACCTACAGAGCGGTATTATTGACAATAACAAATTGGTGGAAGCAACTCAAATGTCCTTGATAGGTGAATGTATAGATGCTATATATATACATACCATGAAATAGTAATCAACTTTTAAAAGGATAGAAATGCTGACACCTTACAACATAGATGAACACAGAGGAAATTATGCTAGCTAGAATAAGACAACAAAGCAAATACTGTATGATTCCACTTATATGATGTGTCTAGAGTAGTCAACTCATGGAAACAAAGTACAGTGGAGGTTGCCGGAAGCTTGGAGAGGAAATGAAGAACTATCTAAAGTGTATGGGATTTCAGTTTTGCAAGATAGAAAGTTCTGGACATTCGTTATACGACAGTGTGGATGTACTTAATACCCCTGAACTATACACTTTAAAATAGCTAATATAGTAAATTTTATGATATGCATATGTTCCCATAATTAAACAAAAACATGTCCAACTGAATTCAGTATATTTATTCCCCAATCTGCTGCTTTTCTGGTTTTTCAAATATAATTCACTGCCATTTACCAGTGATCCACACAGAAAACTGGGTGCTAACCTAAAATTCTCCTTTTGCCTCCTTCTTTCTCCTAGATAACTCACCAAACCTTTTGGCACTGTTTTCTAAAATATTTATTTTTTAGTTGTAGGTGGACACAATATCTTTATTTTATTTTACGTGCTGCTGAGGATAGAACCCAGTGCCTCACAAATAGCTAGGTGAGTGCTCTAAGCCACAACCCCAGCACTGGCACTGTTTTTTTTTTTTTTTCTTTTGGTACCAGGGAATGAACTCGGGGGCACTTGACCACTGGGCCACATCCCCAGCCCTTTTTTGTTATTTTATTAGAGAAAGGGTCTCACTGAGTTGCTAAGTGCCTTGCCATTGCTGAAGCTGGGTTTGGACTCGCAATCCTCCTGATTCAGCCTCCCACGTGCTGGGATTACAGGCATGCGCCACCATGTCCAGCAGCACTGTTTTTTAAACATCTCTTTATACACCTCACTCTGTCATTCTCTTTTATTTTTATCCCTATCAGCTTTTAGCTATAGTTGTTGCTGGTAACTAACCTATTTTTCTAAAATGCAGAGGTGAGCTGTGTGCAGTGGCAGGCTGAGGCAGGAGGATAGTGAGTTCAAAGCCAGCCTCAGCAAAAGTGAGGCACTAAGCAACTCAGTGAGACCCTGTCTCTAAATAAAATACAAAACAGGTCTTGGGATGTGGCTCAGTGGTCGAGTGCCCCTGAGTTCAATCCCTGGTACCAAAGTAAATAAATAAAATCCAGCGGTGAACAAGCAATTTCCACCCAAAGACTTCAATAATTTCCAATTGGCTGCTACTATTTAGAATGGAACATAAGATGCTCCATGATCTTGTCTGTTCCATTTCTAGTTACTTGTTCATATTTTTTCTTAGACCTTTCTTTATGCAATACACTCCAGCTAAAATAACCTATTTGTAGTTAAAATAACCTATTTGTAGTTTCAAAGGACACATTTTACAGTTTCATGACTCTACAATTTTATTCATGTTGCACTTTCTGCCTGGGCTGCCAGGAATGCTCCTCCCTATTCTGTCCACCTGCTAAACACCTGGTTTCGTTGAAGACAACTAAAAACTCATGTTCTATATGAAACTTCTTCTGACCACTTCCCTTTTTCTTTCACTTAATCAGAATTTTTTATTCCTTCCCTAGTAACTCCTATGTACTTTTAAAAATCATTGCTTATGTGACATTTTATTGCACTTAGTATGAGTCCTTTTATTTCATTATGATTCTTTTGAATACAAGGATTAGCTTATTTCTCTTTTTATCCTGAATACCCAACACAGGGTCTGGAATATTGTACATGTTCATTAAAAGTTTGCTGAATATTTATTATATGGATATTAACTGAGCATTCAACAAACACTTATAGAATACCTACTATCTTCTAATTTGGGGTTATCTTGGTCTCTAGTGCATAATCTAGTAGATATGTTAAGGAAAATAGGTATGTTAAAACTTACCCAATGATTGTATTGCAAGTACTTAGCCGACTTAGAAGAGGACAGGGTCGTGGAGGTAGTGAGTTAGGAAAACCCTCACACGGAATGTATAATTGGAATGGTTATTTTGGGTAAGAGTTTATCAGGTGCAAATTCTTTGTGAATTATATGATTTATTAACCATTTCATCTTTGGATTTTGGCACAGTGATTTTACTTAAGTACTTATTAAATATTGGTTGAACAAACTGAGCCCATGAAACTCTCTGGGTTCAATCTGTTGACTTTGTTGTGCAGGTACATAATGTTCCAGGCTGGGAGTATCAGTGCAGAGAAATTGAGAAATCATGAAGGATTTGGTAACTTTGAAGGAGTATGGATACATCCTGTAGGCAACTGGACCAGGTGAAGCTTTGAAGCAGTAAAATGTAAGGACCATCTTAGTTTATTAGGAAGAAACCTGAATCAAAGGTGGAAGAGATAGAAAACTGGGAAGTGATGGGAGAATCATTGTGTTAGTCCAGGTGAGTGAAGTTACTGAGCTGGGATGACAGCAAGGATGGAGAGGAAGAACTAATTTCTAGGAGTTTTGAACCACATCAAGATTTAGTGACCATGAGATGCAGGTGAAAAGATGGAGAAAGGGAAATTGAGAACAGCAGGTTTAATAAGAGGCTTGTGTGCAATAACACACGTGATCGCAGTCTATAAATTACAAATTATTACACAGCAGTGGCTGTTTTTATTCTCCGCTTCTCAAGAGTTTAGATGGGGAAAGTGGCTGTAATTTCAGAGATGTGTTCATATCCGAGGAAGATATTAAACTTCAGATTAGGTTTTATTATTCCTAAGAGTTCTGAGGGAGCACGGAAAGGTAACCTGAGCCGACAGACTAGGGGACAAAGGTAATGCGTGCAGTTCAGCCAGCCCTTTCCTAGACAGCCCCTTTCCTTCTCTGGAACTTTTGAGGAAGCCCAAGGCTATGGAGCCCCGCCTACTTCCTCCCACTCCCGCCCACCCTCCCTCTAACCCGAGCCTCCAGACTAGCCAATCAGTGCTCACTACATCATCACAGTGCGCGGCTACCAGGCGCGTCAGAGACAGGACCACGTGTACTGTGTTGACTGTCAAAGTCTCTGAACACCCAATTTCCGGAAGCTGTGAGTTCTGCCAGAAGTTCCTGCACCCGAGTTTCCCTGAGTCTGCGAATCCCGGCCATGAGTGTCCCGGGCGTGCTGTCCTTCACCCAGCAAGGCTGGGAGCAGGTGCTGGCCAAAGTCAAACGGGCTGTGGTCTACTTGGACACCGCCTGCGCCGAGAGCCTGCATTGGGGCTGCGGATCCACGCGGCTCCTTGAGGCCGTGGGTGGTCCTGAGTGTCACCTGAGGGAGTTCAAGCCTGATGCAGTTGGGGGAGGAGTCAAGCAACCCAAGGCAGTGTTTGTGTTGAGCTGCCTACTGAAAGGTCGGACTGTGGAGACTATAAGAGACATAATATGCCGCAGTCACTTCCAGTATTGTGTGGTGATCACAGCAGTGAGCCACGCTGTCCACCTTACGGCTAACCATGTCCCAGCGGCTGCAGCGGCCGAGCTGGAGGGGCAGCATCCCGTGTTTGAGCAGCTGGAGGAGAAGCTGTGTGAATGGATGGGAAACATGAACTACACGGCTGAGGTGCTGCACGTCCCGTTGTTGCTCGCCCCTGCTGCTCCTCACTTTGCCTTAACTCCAGCCTTTGCTTCCCTTTTCCCACTGCTACCCCAGGATGTACATCTCCTTAATAGTGCCAGACCCGACAAGAGGAGGCTAGGAAGCCTGGGTGAAGTGGATGCCTCTACCCTGACCCCAAAGCTGCTGCTGCAGATCAGGTGCCTGGTGTCAGGCCTCAGTTCTCTGTGTGAGCATTTAGGGGTACGAGAAGAGTGTTTTGCAGTGGGTTCCCTCAGTCGGGTCATTGCCGCAGATCTGGCCAATTATGCTCCTGCCAAGAACAGAAGGAAGAATGCTACAGGCAAGGCATCTGTGGTCTTTGTGGATAGAACTCTGGATCTCACAGGTAAGTGGCATTGCTACGGAGTTATTCGTATTCACTCTCTACGGTACAGGAACTTTCATCATTCAGCATGTTTTATTGGCCTCTTATTATATGTGAGATTGAGGATACAAAGATGATCTAAATGGACACAGTCCTTGATTTCACAGAGTTTAGAATTTAGTTTAGAAGGGAGATCAAGAAAAGAAAGTTAGCAATTATAATACAATTTGTTGAGTGTGTAATGGGTAAACATAGCCTCTATATGCATTGCCATATTAAACAAAACAACTGCCTCTAGCCCATGAGACTGGAAAATGGAGTTATGCTAACGTAGAGAACTGTCCACTTGGAAACTTTCTAAAATTTGAAGATGCCAACATCTACAAAAACCCTTCGGGCTGGGGATATAGCTCAGTTGGTAGAGTGTTTGCCTTGCATACACAAGGCCCTGGGTTCAATCCCCAGCACCACACACACACACACACACACACACACACACACACAAAAATCCTTCATCAGAGAATTCTGACCTGTGGGAGAGGTGTTAGAAGACACAGGGGAAGGAAAACTATAAAACAAAACATGAAATTATCATTAACAGTTGAAGTTTAGTTTTTTCTTTAAATAAATGTTAAAAAATGAGACTAACCATAAATATCCCTAGTAAATTAGATGAAACAAAAGTATGCAAAATATTTTATTTATTGATTTGTTCTTAGTTTCGTTTTGTTTTGTGGTACTAGGGATTGAACACAGGAGTGCTTAGCCACTAAGCCACATTCCCAGCCCTTTTTATTTTTTAAATTTTGAGTTGGGGTCTCACTAAGTTGCTGAGGCTGACTTTGAACTTGTGATCCTCTTGCCTCAGCCTTCTGAGTAGCTGGAATTACAGGTGTGCACCACCACTCCTGGCTCTTGTTTTTAGTTTACATTGTGTTGACAATTAAGTGTGTAGTCTCAAATCATAATAATGTATTAAATATTTATACACACAAGGGACAAATGTAACCTTGAAATTGGTGAAGGGAAAAACAACTTGTGATACTTGATGTGTGCATTTATTTTCAAAGGTTAACTTTACTGTTCTGAAATTAGGTAGATATAATGCTACTAATAGTAAATGCTAGTCATATTCAAGTTTGGGAAGAATACTCAGGAAACTTAACATTGGTAAGCATTCCCTTTAGTAGGTAAGTAAAAAGGTTGAATGAAGTTATATAAACAATAATAAAGTATTTGAGTTTTTTTACCTTAATAGATGAACTTTCAGATCATAAGATGGGAAGCAATGGTAGTACTGGAGTGGAAATTTAATTAGGTAACTGGGAAAACTAGGTGTCCAATGTGAAACTGTAATTTAAATATAAGTAATAACTAACATAATTGGACTCTTAGAGGATTAAAACTATGATATTTGATGAGTATACACTTGTTAAGATATTTGATGAATGATATATATGTTTATACATCTATTCCTGTATGCCAAAAATGTGACTTATTATTTCATAATTAATCAGGAAGTTTGCATATTTTTTCATTTCCCCCTAAGTCTCCAGTGCTCTGGTTGCCCAGCATCATAGCAATAACTTTTTTATGTCTTTGATATCAAATCCTTGCATATGCTTTTTTTTCACATATAGAACAGATGACTTAAACATAGCTTCTGCCCTGTAAAAGTGATAGCATAGGGCTGGGATTGTGGCTCAGCGGTAGAGCGCTCACCTAGCACATGTGCGGCCGGGGTTCGATCCTCAGCACCACGTAAAAATAAACGCACTGTGTGCAACTAAAGCAAATAAATAAATGTTTTTTTTAAAAAAGTGATAGCATAAAGCAGTCAAGGAAGACTTAGAAAATAAGGACCCATGGAAAAACAAAATTGCCATGCAATAGCAATCATTTCATACTTTCTCCAAGGGAAGTTTCTAGATCTCCTCCCCCATACTCACCCTCAACTTTCTTGCTTGTAGAATCACTGAGAAAACAGAAGCCATCAGAAAACTTCCTTATCTTCTATCACCAAATCTACCACCTTTTCTTATTTATTTTTTTTTATTTATCTGTCTTTTCTTTTTTGGAACTGGGAGTCAAACTGAGGGCTTTGTGAATGCAAGGCAAATGCGTTGCCGTTGAGCTACATCCCAGGTCTTTACCACCTTTCCCATATCTGTATCCATGTATTTTTCTTTCCTTTCTTCATTTAAAAAGGCAAGTAGCTGGGCACGGTGGCGCACACCTGTAATCCCAGCACTTGGGAGATTGATGCAGGAGGATCCCGAGTTCAAAGCCAACCTCAGCAATAGTGAGGCACTTAGCAACTCAGTGAGACCCTATCTCTAATAAAATACAAAAAAGGGCTGGGGATGTGTCCTGGTGGTCGAGTGCCCCTGAGTTCAATCCCAGTACCAAAAAAAAAAAAAAAAAAAAAAAAAAAAAGCAAGTAGTCAAGTGCAGGTGTTACACCTGTAATCCCAGCAAATGGGGAAGCTGAGGCAGGAGGATGGCAACTTTGAGACAAGCGTCAGCAATTTAGTGAGAACTATCTCAAAATATAAAATAAAAAGGGTTAGACATGTAGCTCAGTGGTAGAACACCCCTGGGTTTAATCCCCGTGTACCACCAGAGTGAAAAGAAAAGGAATGTACTGTCCCTGATACAAACATCAACTTTTTCACCTTTGCAAATCCTCTCTATTTTTATTTCTCATAAATTTACCTTTGTCAAATACCCCTTATCTAGATGAACAGTTTTTTCCTCTTCTCTGAATTTTCACCATTACATCCAAACAGGATAGAACATCTCCCTTCTTAACCCTTGAGTGCTTCGCAAACTTCAGTCCATTTTGGGAAATTTTTTTTGCTTCATTTTATAACAGACTTGAAAGAGTTTATATATTTTCTGTCTCCACAACCATCTGCTCCAATTTTCCCTCAACTCCCCTTAAATTACGTTTTTATTTTCCAATACTTCCCAGACACTTTATTTGTCAAGGACCCCAGTGATTTCTACATCACCAGATCCAGTGTTAAAATGTCAGCACTCCATTTTGAACCTCAAAGAAGTATTACAACAGTAAAACAAATAGCTTAAAATGTATAAAAATTCAAAAAAATACAGATAAGTAGCCCATGGAGCCAGGTTCCTGTGTAATCTCATTAAGGCATAAATCTGGTATGCCATTTGTTTGCTTGTAGTCCTTACATAGCCTCCTGTCCCACCTACTTTTAAATTTAATGTCTTTACCATTGTTTTCAAGACCACATGTGTCTTTTCTCTAATCTCCCCTCACACACTACAGGTACACTGTCCATCTTGTCATTCCTCAGACATGCCAAGCATGTCCCAAACTCAGGGCTTTTTTTAAAAAAATTTTTTGGTAGTTGTAGATGGACAGAATGCCTTTATTTTATTTGCTTAATTTTTACGTGGTGCTGAGGATCAAACCCAGTGCCTCATGCATGCTAGGGCACTCTGCCACTGAGCTATAGCCCCAGCCTCCTGATCAGGGCTTTTGAAGTTCCTTTGTATCTCTGTTCTTGCAGGTATCCACATGACTTTATACTCATTTTCTTTGAGTCTCTGATCAAGTGCTTGCTCCTCAGAGATCATCTCTGACCATTTGTTTTATCCTCTAATCCTTTTACCCTGCTTTGTTTGTCATGGCTTTTGCCACTGCCAATTGATGATTGCCTGTCTCCTTCCACCTGAATAGGAGCTTGTGCGGGGAGGGGTTCTATTTTATTTACAGTTTATTTACCTGCACTCAGAAGAGAACTTTGAAAACAGTAGAAATTCAACAAATATTTATTGAATGATGGATGGAAGAGTGGATTAACAGTTGTTGCCAACTAAACTTTCATACACATTAGTACACATTCTATTTGCTTTTGAGATTTTTGTTTATTAAACACATAAATGTATTTTATTTATTTATTTATTTTTACATTTGATATTATACTTATAGAGCACATATCTCTGGTTGTATACAGAGTATATTCACACCATTCATGTCTTCATACATGTACTTAGGGTAATGATATCCATCTCATTCTACCATCTTTTTTTTTGTCCTTCATCCTTTTGTCCCCTCCCTTTCTTTCCCTCCCCATTGGCCATTCTAGTGTTCCTCTAATTCTCCTACATTCCCCGTCCAAAACCCCCCTGTGAATCGGCCTCCTTATAGCAGAGAAAACATTTGGATTTGGCCTTTTGGGATTGGCTAACTTCACTTAGCATTATATTCTCCAACTTCATCCATTTACCTGCGAATGCCATGAGATTTTTGAGTCATTCCCACAGATACAGTAGGTATGCACTAAGATGCATAGATTCTTAATGTTCTATCATTTTGTAGTTTGGGCATACAATAAAACTGGAGAAAGTAAATAGTGATATTAATTATTCATATTTGTGTGAGTATTTTATGGCTAAAAATCACTTTCACATTACCTTATTTGCAGTTGGGGGAGTTAACAACAAAGAAATTAAGGCTCAAAATGTGATTCTTTTTTTTTTTTTTTTTTTTTTAAATATTTTTTTATTTATTTGCTTTAGTTGTACACAATGCGTTTTATTCAATGCATTTTATTTGTACGTGGCGCTGAGGATCGAACCCGGGTCGCCCACGCGCTAGGCGAGCGCTCTACCGCTGAGCCACAATCCCAGCCTCAAAATGTGATTCTTACTGGAAAAAAAGAATAAACATTAGGTAGCTATCCAGGTGTGAAAATACTGCATCAGTATTTTTATAAATGTCCAAGTTTGGCATCTTTTGTTTTCTGAATTGTCAAAGTGAGAGTTGTGAGTGTTGTTAGTGTGAAGTCTTCACTTTCTGTACATTGGTTAAGGATCCTTCTGCTAGTTGTCTCACTTCCAGAGTGTCTTTTAAATTAGTGAAGTTACCTAGTTAGGCAGGTTGGTATGGGTGGAGATGTTAGGTACATGAAATCATGTGAAACAATATTCGGTATTGAAAGGGCATTGCTCCAAGGGACCAAATTAGAGGTTTTTCTGTGTAGATAGATTCAAGGCAGCAATTTAAAAGAGAAAGAAAAATTCAACCACTTTGTCAAGGAACTAGGAGATGCTAGAAAAATATTAATCTGAATAGAATATTGAGAGAATTATACAAAGTGTGATGATAAAGCAATGAGACTGAACCTTCAATAGTTAGCTGAGCTATTCCCCAAAACATTAAAAAGTATAATGTATATGCTTCCATCATAGCTCTTGAGTAATTAAGTTCAAAAACATCTAGGTAGGGATGAGCAAGGTCAGTGCCCCACAGGGAGCAGGGCACTGGCTAGGGTTCAGGGTATTGGGGCCTGAATGAGGATGAGAGGAAATCTCCTGAATAGGGTGAGGTGATCTGTGTGTGGTGGTAGGTGGCAGTAGCAGTGGTGAAATGATGAAAACCTAGTGAGATAAAGGGGTGTTTCTGGGCCTGGGGTGTTTGCCTGTTTTCTGGTGTTGTCCCCTCCGGAACCAATCCCCTCTTAGTATAACATAGCTAGGAAATATCTGTGACCTATTTCTCTTTTTAAAAATTATGATATGTTCTCTTTAGAAGGGATCAAGAGTATTACTGGCTAAACGAGAGTAGACTTGGGAGAGTAGGTTCAATTTGGGCTAGTTTATTATTGTGTCCTGATGTGTTAGCTTTGTGTCACTATGATGAAAAGACCTGACAAGAACAATTTGGAGGAGAAAAGGTTTATTTTGGCTCACAGTTTCAGAAATTTAGTATTTGGTCTGCTGATTCTGCTGCTCTGGGCCTGAGGTAAGGCAGAGCATTATGGTGGAAGGGCATGGTGAAGGACTGCTGCTCAGTTCATGAGATGTACAAAGCAGAGAGAGCTTGAGTGCAAGGAGCCAGGGATAATATACTCCCCAAGGCATGCCCACAGTGACCTATTTCCTCCAGCCTTGCTTTACCTGCCTACAGTTACCACATATTAATCCATTCAAATTTTTAATCCATCAAATGGGTCAATCCACTGATTTGGTCACAACTCTCATAATCTGATCATTTTGCTTCTGAACATTATTGCATTGTCTTATACATGAGCTTTCAGAAGATGCCTCATATTCAAACCATAACACCTAATAATTTATAAATTGAAGTCCTTTTCAATGGATACCTTTTGGATAATCACCCAAATTATCTTCCAAATGATCAGCTAAAAGGTTCATTCAATGCAAAGATGTTTCAACATGGGGTTGGGGTTGTGGCTCAGTGGTAGAGCGCTCACGGCCTGGGTTCAATCCTCAGCACCACGTAAACATAAATGCATTGCATTGTGTACAACTAAAGCAAATAAATAAATATCAAAAAAAACTAATGTTAAAAAAAGATGTATCAACGTAGTATTATAATTCTATATTAGTAATATACAGGGCATATTTTCAGTTGGCAAATAACTACTGTAAATTCTATTGTTTAAATGTTGAAATGCTTCTGTACTATTGAGTAAAGAAATCCTCTACTTTCTGAGACCACAATCACATAATACTGTTGCCCACTGGAAGCATGAGATAGGGTCTAGGAATGTGCTGGTGTGGATGCAGCTGGTCCTGCAGAGGTGCTGAAAGTACTGAGGAGGGTCATGGTGGTAGTGACAGTTGTGCAAATGCTGTACTTGCCCACTGCTCCTGAGTTAGCCCCAGATTGTATGGGGTTGTAGGGTAGATTTTATTGGCTGTTGTTGGCATGGGTTCTCGCAGCGTTTAGTACAGATACTGGCATAGGAGCATACCTGGACACAATACTCAAACTTCTTACTGATCCACCCTTCTGGATGCAACAGGCTCAGGGAGCTGGGGAGCTTATGACTTTGAGTGTAATGAAAGATTACACTAATAATTTCTAAAAATAAAGTAATTTGAAAATTATTGGAATGACTTAATTTTTTTTGATACTAGGGCCTGAATCCAGGGACACTTAACCACTGAGACAAATCTCCAGCCCTTTTTTTTTTTTATTTTGAAACAAGGTCTTGCTAAGTTGCTTAGAACCTCGATAAGTTGCTGAGGTTGCCTTTGAACTTGTGATCCTCCTGTTTCAGCTTCCTGAGCCACTGGGATTATAGGCGTGCATCACTGAGACCAGCTGGAATTTCAATTTATACCACTTGATAGCAATTTCATATAGAGACCAAAAGGAAATAAACGTTAAGTCTTTAATTTAGATGATAATTTATATACTAATTTATGTGGTTAATTGTTAATATTTTGGAGGCTAGCATTGATAACTTACCATTTGAAGGTTTACATACTTCAGATATGAAATTGGTAGTACCAAAATAACCTCAAATAATTCATAAATATTTGAATGTTAATACCATGTTTACAAAATGGACAAGTTTTTTTTTTTCATCTTTTTGGCATTAGGTGATATAGCTGAAAGTTATATCACCTTATCTAATTTGGATGCTTGCTGTGTGTTAAGCACTGTTCTGGGTGTTAGGGAAACAGTGGTGAGCAAGACAGACAAGGTTCTTGCCCTCCTGAAACAGTTGGTAAACTCTCAGGACTTAAAACATATGGAATGTTTGTTAAAATTGCTGAGAAGTAAGTGGCCACATATTTGTCTATCCCTTTGATTCTGCCTTGCTTTGACCATGTCCAGGCTGCCCAGGAGCTTGGGTACCCAGGCTTCGGGCATATTTGCATAGAGGATTTAAACACTATTCTGTAGTCTGCTCTGGCTTCTGGTTTGTCTCTAGACACAATTAAAAGGAAGAATTGATTCATACATCCCTAGAAGTTAGAGTCTGGCTCTTAAGATCATCTAGAGTACTTTGTTAATAATCTTCAAATACAAAATCAAAAGGTAGGTTGTGGTGGTAATTCTGGGATTTAAATTTTTTCTCCGGTTTTTCTGAAGTTTAGCGTCATGTGAACTTTTAAATCAAAGTTATTTGATTAAAGATTAACTTTTTTTTTTTTTTGTAGTGGGAATTGAACTTAGGGGCACTTGACCACTGAGCCACATCCCCAGCCCTATTTTGTATTTTATTTAGAGACAGGCTCTCACTGAATTGCTTAGTGCCTCCCTGTTGCTGAGGCTGACTTTGAACTCGATATCCTTCTGTCTCAGCCACCCGAGCCACTGGGATTACAGACATGTGTCACTGCACCCGGCAAAGATTAACTTTTGATTCACTAAATGGCTCTTGGTTCTGGGGTTATGATATACTGAGGTATTACTTATCATTGCTTTAAGGTATAGCTGTGTATTTATTCATTAAAGTATTGATATTTGGTACTATTGATACTTGCAAATATTTGAGAGTATACTGTTTTTTTTTTTTCCAGCACTCTGCGCATATAACCATCTACTATTTTCACTATTTCTTTGAGGAAAGTATTATAGTCATCTCCATTTTACAGATGAGGAAACTGAAGCATAGAGGAGTTAAGTAACATGCACAAGATCACATAGCTAGTAAGTGGTACAGGCAGAATTTGAACCTTGACAGTTTGCTTCAGAGCCTGTGCCCATGAGCTCTCTCATCTGTGTGGCTGTGGGGAGTTTCAGAACCCTTGTTATGGATAGTAGAGATAGTACTGATTTGGTCCAGAAGTAGGCAGCTTCAGATTCTAGGCATAATTGTTGACTGCAGTGCTGTTCATTAAATCATCAGTTTAAAAAGTAACTGAAATATTTCTTCCCCCATCTACTTTTCCACAAATGTGAATTAATCAACTAATATCTTCATTTTAGAGGTTAGATGCTACTGTTTAAAATAATCATGGGTCTGAGGAACAATTGGAAATCCACATAAAGCACTAACTAGGTTGCTGACAATAAATCTATATCAGTGTAACCTCATTTCCTGGCTTAGTGACTTAACTTGCGGTATGGTCCTCACTGAGCCTTTGAAGGATTTTCTCATTTATAATAAAGGGAAAATGTAAACCTTTTGGAAGGACATGAAATCATTCATATATTAAAAATGTGTTGGACATCATTGGTTGAGGAATGGAGGAATAGTGCTAAGAATATCAAAGTCCTTACTTTTTTTTTTTTTTTTTTTTCCTGTGGTACTGGGGATTGAACCCAGGGCTTATGTGCATGTGAAGCAAGCACTCTACCAGCTGAGCTATATCCCCAGCCCCAAAGTCCTTACATTTATGAAACTTAGATTTTCTTAGAGGAATAATATGGTAAAGAAATTACTATATAATATTAGGTATTAATAAGGGCTATGAATAATAATGAAGCTAGGTGTGAGTTTAAATGTATCTACTCATTGATACATCTTTCAAGAAATGAAGCTTAAATTGTCTTCTCCTTGAGTGTGTGCTGGTATAGTGACCTACTTGCCCCTCAGATTAGCATTAGTAGAGAGGCCAATGTATATATTCTAAGTCCAGATCATAAAACGCATGTGGCCTCCTCCTTGCTTTGTTTTCTTGTATCACTTCCTCTGGGAGAAGGTGGCAGCCATGTCATGAGGACACTCAAGCAGCTCTGTGGAGAGGCCCATGCAGGGCTCCTTCACCAGCTAGTTAGGAACTGAGGCCTCCAAGCAATAGTTACTTGAGCGAGTCATCTGAAAGTGGATCCTCTATCTCCAGTCAAGTGTTCAGAGGACTACAGCCCCAGCCGACATATTGATAGCAATTTTATGACAGACTGAGTCAGAACCCAGTTAAGCTACTTCGAATTCCTGGGTACACAGAAACTGTGAAATAAGTAAATTTTGTTTTAAGCTGCTAAGTTTTGGGGTAATATGTTATATAGCAAAAACAACTAATATACTGGGTAAGAGATTAGAGATTTTTATGATGGAGTAACATTAGATAACATTGCTAAGGAAGACCTCTTTGAGGATGTGACATTTGAACAGCATCTGAAATAAGAGAGTAAGTAGGTTAGGTAGCTATCTGTGGCTAGAACATATTAGTCGCAAGGATTGGCAAGTGTAAAGGGCCTAGATTTAGATTTTGTTAGAGGAAGAATATGGTAAAGAATATTTGGTGGGCACATGTTTGACATGTGTGAGGAGCAGTGGGAGGCCAGTGTAGCTGAAGTATTGTGATCTAGGGGAATAGTGATAAGAGGTAAAGTTGAGACTCAGGCAAAGGGAATGCATTATAGGGCAAAAGGAGGATTTGGAATACAAGCCAGAGTACATTGGGAAAACACTTGGGGGTTTTAGAGCTGTGATATGGCATGATCAGATTTATGTTATTCAGGATCATGTATGTAAGGAGTGTGGGGATTACAATAGATCCTCAATATATGGGAGCAGTTCTGTCTCACCACAAAGGACTAAGGGGCACAACCCCCAAAATATCCTGTTTGTGAGATGTAGAAATGGCTGCTGTTGCCTTTTTATCTGTTGAGCTTCACTACAGTGTGATTGAGCTATTATGAAGACTCCCCAATTCTTGCTTTATGCTTTGTAAGTAGAGGCAAGTGAAGATGTTTCATACCTTACAATGACACTAACGTTTGTATTCACATTATGAGTCACAGGACTGGTATTTTTCTGAGACTGTTAACTAAAAAGTTGAGCCTGAAGCAGTAGCTTATTAATGTACAGTCTCAAATCCTGGGGTTCAAAGATACTTAGGTGTCAGTTGGACCAATTCTGAGTTTTTAGATTGGTAAAAGAGCACCCCCTGCACACACCCGCACACACAAAAAACTAGTAGAGGAAGGAACCCCTTGAGCCCATGTCTCTATTTTTTTGAATTTACACCTCCTTAGAAACGATGGCATTCGGAATTAATCCATTCTTTGCTCAGACCATTCTTATGCTCACATTGCTATTGACCATATTCAAAGTTGGACAGGGAAGAAATAACTGGGTTCTGGGTGACTTCCACTCCAGAGTAGCTCAAACAATATTTTTTTAAATAATATTTGTTTATTTGTTTTAGTTGTACACAATGCCTTTATTCTTATATGGTGCTGAGGATCGAACCCGGGCCGCACACGTGCTAGGCGAGCGCTCTGCCACTGAGCCACATCCCCAGCCCTCAAACAATATTTTAAATTTTCTCTAATAAAGGAAAAATTAAGCTCCCTGAAAATGTAAGTGTAATAAAACTCTTGGCAGTTTATTCATTTTATGAAAGAGATTCTGAGCCGGGCGTAGTGGCGCACGCCTGTAATCTCAGCACTTTGGGAGGCTGAGGCAGGAGGATCGCGAGTTCAAAGCCAGCCTCAGCAAAGGCGAGGCATTGAGCAACTCAGTGAGACAATATACAAAACAATATACAAAAAAGGGCGGGGGATGTGGCCCAGTGGTCGAGTGCCTCTGAGTTCAATCCCCGGTACACACACACACACACACACACACACACACACACACACACACAAAGAGATTCTGAAGACGTTGATAGGCCCAAATACTTAGTCTATATTTAGGTCATGAAAATGGCAATAATTGAATTTTAAAAATGAATATTGAGCCCTCTAAAGCTGGACATGTGAGAGACTGTATTCATAAAATAGCAGTGGTGTTATCATAGTCAGTTCAGATCAGCATTTTGTTATTCCTCTGATGTGATATTTTAAACAGTTTTTATGGAACATAAAATTTTTAAATTGTACTCTTTGTAGCAAATATTGGGGAGAATGAAGTTTTGGTAGAACCAAACATCTTACCATCTAAATATAACCCTGGTGAAGATTTTGGGATATTTATGTGTAGGTAAGTGTGTGTGTATATGTGTACACAATATATTTTTTATTCTTATTACAACAGGGATATATATTCACCATAGGAAGTTTAGAAATTCTGCATAAATACAATAGAATTAAAATCTTAATTTGAGAACTGCTTCAATAAATATATTACAAGTTAAGAAAGATTTTTCTTAGCTGGGAATGGTGGCACATGCCTGTAATCCCAGTGGCTCGGGAGGTTGAGGCAGTAGTATTGCAAGTTCAAAGCCAGCCTTAGTAGCTTAGCGAGGTCCTAAGCAATTTAGCAAGACCCTGTCTCAAAATGAAAAATAAAAAGGGCTGGGGATGTGTCTCAATGATTAAGTATCCCTGGGTTCAATCCCTGGTACAAAAAAAGAAAACAACAACAAAAACCCTTTTTCTCTACTTGTGATCATTTAGGATGTGATGTTTTGGTTGTGTAAAGTTAATAGCCATTAAACCTTAAGAAAAATACAAGCATTTTATATCTGGACTTCTCATATTCAGAAAATTTCAAGAGTGTCAACAGTTTCATTTTGCAGAGGGTTTAATGAACTGAAGGTCCCTAAGTGTGGATAGGGAGGAGGACTGAGTAACACCAGATTGTGGGGCTAAATAAGCTGGGAAAGCAAGAGCACATACAGAACACTCATTTGTACCATATTTTTTTTTATTAATGACAGAGTAAAAATTAAGTATAGCTTGGGAGAAGAGATCAGAATTTGGGCATCAGTTTCAAAGAACAGTTATTTTGATGATAATTGGAGATTTATAAAAGTTTTTAGTGAGGATGAAACTAGTGGAGACAAAAAGATGTTTATGATGTTATGAGGCAATTCGTGTATCTCTGATTTGGTCTTAAAGACATAATTTACTTAGACACTTCTGACCTCTCTCTGGATCCCAGGGCCTCTAATAATTACTGGGCATTCATTCACCTGGTTATTAACAAGCAGCTCTTAGTCTGCTGGGGAAACAACCATAAACTACAGACAACATAAATAAGATATGGTTCTTTCTGCCCTGAATAAATAAAGAAACATACTGGCTCTATCTTAAGTCACTTCTGTGAGGCTATTTTTTTTTAAATGAAGAACATGGAGTTTTGAATTATTTGACTCCTGGCTTTGAATTCTTGCTTTGTAATTAACAAGTTAATTATTTACTTAATCTTGAGCAAGTGATTTAAATTAATCTTCTATTATGTAACTGAGAATTGTTGGGACTCATGTCTGCCAAGGGGAAGGACTTTGGCTGCTTACCACACCCTAGTAGGACCGGGGCTAAGCAAAGGGGTGTGGCTATGACTTAGCGTGAGAGACTGAACTGCCCTGCTGGCTGATTGGTTAGTTCTAGGCCTATTTAAGTTCAGCACCTTGCCAATAAAGTTTGAGTTTTGGTTTTCTCCTTGCTATACAAAACTCCCCGGGTGTGGCATGGTATCTGCCCAGCAGGCGGATAGGAGACACTCAGCTATTTTTGTCCTTAAGCCCATCTTCGCCCGGTAAGTTACTTCCTTTCTGCGGGCAGGAAGGAACCCCCTTTTAGGGCCCAAAAGGGGGGTAGCTTTAGACTGCGGCCCCATTCATAACTCAGCAGCCCTGGCAGGTTGGCGCCCAACGTGGGGCAGGAAAAAATTATCGGTGGGCTTAACACCGTTAGAGACGCAGCGTCTCTTTCTCTGGCAAAAATACCCTCTATTATAGGGCAAGCATTAACATTTAAAAAATATGAAGACCCAGCCCTCAAGACATGGCGATGTATTTTAAGAAAGCAAGGTTTCCAAATATCTGATAGCCAAGCAGAAGTGATTTGGAATTCGTTAATACGGGCGGCTCCCTGGCTCCCAAAGTCTGATTTTAATTCTTGAAAAACGTGAGGCGAAGTGAAACAAATTTTAAGAGACAGAGAAGTTGAATATGGGGAAGTCCCGCCTCCGGGAGTTTATCCAGCTTTATGTGCCCTAAAAGCATGCTCACTCTTACAAAAAACACAAAGATCTAATCTTTCCCGGTCAGGAGAATTAAACAGCCCCTCCCGGTCCGCAAATTTAGAGAAATCTAACCAATCCCTAAAAACAAAGAAATCTCGCTCCAAGGAATTAGAAGTTACAGCCCCTCCTTTAGAGAGCTCTAACAAATTCCCTGATGACAAAGGCCACCGGCCACATGGCTTACCACTTTGTGAGCGGGATCCACCATTTTATAAGCCAGCCCTTGTTGAGCCTTCTACGCCACCGCTATACCAAGAGGCGCTAGCGCCCTCTAGTGGGCTTTCACCTATAATGACATTTCCAGTTAATTTAAATCCGAGAGCAGACAGACCTCAAATTTGGTATCCCTGGGAGACTCAAAAATTAAAAGAATTAAAAAAGGCTGTAGCGGAAGATGGTCCAAACTCGCCATGGGCAAAATGCATTTTACAAAATCTCGCTCATCACGCCTGTACAAGTAGAGATTGGAAAGATTTAACAAAAGCTGTGCTCCCGAGACCGTTATTCCTTAAATGGTGTGCATATTTTTCTGATGAATGCCATATGCAGGCTGAGAGGAACCAAACTGCAAATCCTCCCATACCAATAACCTTTGGGATGCTGTCAGGAACTAGTGACCAATATGCCACAGGAATTCAACAAGCAGCATTACCAGCTCCGTACCGAGAACAGGTGCAAGCTTTAGGGCTGGCAGCATGGAAGAAGCTAGAAGAAGGCCCCACAGAGCCTCCTATAGCTAGAATCACCCAAAAAGCTAATGAGGATCTAGCCACATTTATTGAGAGAGTGGAAAAAAGCCTTCAAAGGAAATTTCCACCTGGTGCAATGAGGGACCAATTTGCCAAAATGTTAGTTTGGGAAGAAATGACCGCAAATCACAAACTGGCCTGTGCTAGGTTAAAAGATAGATCTATGGGGAGATGGATTATTGCCACCAAAGATGTGGGTTCGACAACTCACCAATCTCAGATATTGACCACTGCCCTTAATGCCCACACTGAGGTATTAACAACAGTTTTAAATGAAACAGGAGCCTATTTTAAGTGTGGACGACAAGGCCATTTTAAAAAAGACTGCCCCAATGGCCATGGTCGTCCTCCAAAATGCTCCCCTGGCCAGACTCAAAGTCCAGCTGCCCCTAGAACACTTTGTCCTAGATGTAAAAGAGGATATCATTGGAAAAAAGATTGCAAGTCTAAATTTGATATTCAAGGGAAACCTTTAAACTCCTGAGGGGGCACCCTCCAGCCCCGTTACACCAAGGAGGTTCCCCTGCTCACAGTCCCCCTCAGGTCCATTGGACAGTTCCTATTGTTCCATAAATTAGACCAAAGATAGATATTTATATATCAAGAAAAAAATTTCGTTGCCTAATTGATACTGGGGCAGATCGTACTATACTAAGAAAGGAAGAGATTCCACCCCAATGGGAACTAATTCCAGGGCCTCAGTTACTTGGAGTAGGTGGAAACACTCATTCAGAAGAGACCAGAAATTGGCTTAAATGGAGAGATATAGATGGAAACCAAGGGGAAGTTCGTCCCCTTGTGGCCCTTAGATTAACTTCTAATTTATTAGGCCAAGACATCTTAAGAGAAGCAGAGGCGTACATTACTACAACCCATAGAAAGCTTCAAAATGATATATTAACTAAAGATACAGAAAGAAAAACTTCCAATCATCAAATAGGGTCTCACCCCCAATCCTAAGGGCCACTGCTCCCCAAGTTCCTGCCATTCAATGGCGAGATGGCCCCCCAATCTGGGTCAAGCAGTGGCCCCTTCCTACTAAAAAACTAAACCATTTGGGGCTGGGATTGTGGCTCAGCGGTAGAGCACTCGCCTAGCGCGTGGGCGACCTGGGTTCGATCCTCAGCACCACATACAGATAAAATGCATTGAATAAAACACATTGTGTACAACTAAAGCAAATAAATAAAAATATTAAAAAAAACCAAACTAAACCATTTGAGGACAATTGTCCAAGAACAGTTAGCCCTAAGACACATTAGACCTTCTCTTAGCCCATAGAACAGTCCTGTTTTTGTTATACAAAAGGCCACAGGGAAATGGAGGATATTACAAGACCTCCGAAAAATTAATGATAAAATGTTCCTTGTTGGCACACCTCTGCGTGGCCTCCCCTGGATCCCTTCTATCTCAAGAGATTTAACCTTAAATGTTATTGATATTAAAGATTGTTATTTTTCAATACCTCTTCATCCAGATGATTATGAAAAGTTTACATTCTCGGTCCCCTCAGTCAATTTTCAAAAACCAGATGAGCGATATAAATGGATAGTTCTCCCTCAAGGTATGGCTAACAGCCCAGCTTTTTGTCAATATTATGTTTCATGTCTTCTGTCACCATTAATGAAAAAATTACAATTCACCCTATATGTTTATATAGATGACATCATCCTAGGAGCTGCTGATGTCCAACAACTAAACTCAGCTTACCTAACCCTTCAAAAACTCTTAGAAAAAGGAGGGTTACACATATCCAATGATAAGATACAAACTATTCCTCCCTTTAAAATATTGGGGACAAAACTTAGCCTAGACTCGGTTTGTCCTCTCAAACCTCAACTAGTCATTCAAAAATCTTACTCCTTGGCAGAGTTACAAAAGCTATTAGGAGAGCTAAACTAGTTAAGACCATGGCTTCATATCTCTACTAAAGATTTATTACCTCTCTTTGAGTTGCTACGGGGAAAATCCCCCCTGATGTGATTTTACTAAAAGAAAGTCATCTGTCAATATTACAAAAAGTCCAAGATGCCCTCAATTCAACCCAATTGGCTCAATACCAATCAAAGCAACCTCTATATCTGTGGGTTTTCTCAGGTGCTAAGCTCTTTACAGCTATGCTCACCCAGATGGGAAATCCATTAGAATGGATACATTCCTCTGTGGGAGGAGCACCTCGAGTTTATTCCCAATTAGATCAATTAATAGATCTTATAATAAAAGGGAGAGATACATCATTGAGGCATTATGGAAAAGACCCAGACATTTTAACAATTCCTTACCATTTGTCAAACTTCAAATAGATACAGAGAAACAACCCTAGAGTCTCCTATGCTTTAAAAAGATTTCTAAAAAAAGTTGACTGTCATTACGGGTCAACCAAATGGACCTCTTCTTTTCCCAAACTGGAGTAGACTCCCCCCATCCTGTTTTCCATCAAGCCACTCCCCAAGGCAGTAAATGTATTCACAGATGGAAGAAAAGAAGGGTCAACTGTTGTAGTATTTCACTCATCCTCAGGCCAAAAGACACAATACTTTAAAGCAGTTACTAGTTCTACTCAATTTAAAAAATTATATGCTGTTACATTAGCCTTGACCCATGTCCAAAAGCCTATAAATCTTTTCTCAAATAGTTTATATGTAATTAACCTATTACCTACTCTAAATGCCTCATATATAAAGATAGATAATAATCCTATCACCCCTCTGATGATTCAGGTTCGATCCCTGTTAAAGGGGCATAATAAACCTGTGTTCATCCAACATCTTAGGGGACATCAAGGCTTATCTGGGCCCCTCTCTGAGGGAAATCAGGCCGCTGACCGTTTGACCACCATAGGTGTATTAACAGTTACAGTCCCATATCAACAAGACCTTCAGTTAGCCCAAGGTCTTCACGACCTTACTCATTTAAATTGGAGAGGACTACATAATAAATTTCCTTTAGTTCCTATAAAAGATTTAAAAAAGATTGTAAAAACATGTAAGTCCTGTTTGCCCTTCTTACAAGTCCCACCTCTCCAGTCCCCTGGGGTAAATCCCAGAGGCCTACTGCCCAACGCTGTCTAGCAAACTGATGTAACCCATTATGTGCCATTTAAAAAATTAAAATATATATTTATGTCCATAGATACTTATTCACATGCTTGTTGGGCCACAACACACTCTAAAAAAAGGGCTAAACATGCTGAAAGTCACTTTTTACAATGCTTTACTATTCTTAGATTGCCAAAACAAGTTAAAACCGATAATGGACCCTGTTTTATGAGCAAATCATTACAAAAGTTCTTCCAAACTTGACATATTAAACATACCACAGAGATCCCATATAACCCAAAAGGACAAGCCATCATAGAAAGACATAATAAAACCTTAAAGGACCAATTAATAAAACAAAATAAAAAAAGCAACCCCCATGACCAGTTGAAAACAGCTATGCTTACTTTAAATATTTTAAATTTTTCCAAACAGCAGCCTCTGTCTACGTTTCAAAGACACTGGTCTAACCAAACGCCTTATGTAAAAGTTGAGGTCTGATGGAAAGACCCATTAACTGGAGTCTGGAGAGGTCCTGATCCGTTAATAAGTGCTGACAGAGGTTTTAGATGTGTCTTCCCAATGGGAGAACAAAACCCTATATGGGTGCCTGCCAGAGATCTCAAATACTGCCAATCCGACCAAAATGACTACCCAGGAGCACAAGCTCTTGAGGAATGATCTGAAGGAGCCCCAATTAGGAAGGGCTATTGCAGCTAGCTGGAAGCCATAAGTTCCACCTGATATGTATGTGATGCACTTGTAAATGCACGTGAGGCACCCGCAAAGCTAAAGGTATATAACCGGGTGAAAGCAGTCGGAGTTAGGAGAACGAAGAATGAATTCATTCAGTTAGTCGTGCAGTCGCTCGGTCGGTCAGAAGAAGAGTTCGGGTCAGAGAAGAAGGAGAATTCATTCAGTCAGTTGTGCAGTCGCTCGGTCGGTCAGAAGAAGAGTTTGGGTCGGAGAAGAAGAAAAGAATCAGAGCGGCCAGAACGTAGGCAGAGCGGTTACAGAAGAGAAACCAGATAGAAGAAGTAATTGCTGGTCAGAGTTAGGCTGAGGCTCCCGAAGAAGAAAGAAGAAAGAAGCTCTAAAAAATAATCTTTCTCTAGCTAAGCTCTCTCTATCTTTCTTTCTCTCTAAGCTAAGAAGAAAAGAAGAAAGAAGAAAGCTCTCTCTAATCTCTCTCTAATCTTTCTCTCTAAAAATCTTTCTTTCTCTCTCTAAGCTCTCTCTAATCTTTCTCTAAGCTAAGCTCTCTCTTTCTTTCTCTCTAAGCTAAGAAGAAGAAAGAAGAAAGCTCTCTCTAATCTCTCTCTAATCTTTCTCTCTAAAAATCTTTTTTTCTCTCTCTAAGCTCTCTCCAAGAAAGTAGAAGTAAAAGTAGTAATAGCTTTACTCTGCCTCCGAGTTTTCCTCCCGCGGCGCTGTGGCTGGCCATGACAGGCAGCTTACAGTGATCCTTTCTTTTTTCCACAAAAATAAAAACACCGTGACAAATCTCCTGTCCTGCTGTGATTAAACTTCTCATCACATCCATTCCAAAATTCATCAAAAACACTATCTTGGACTCCTTCTTTGTCAGTATCTCAACCCTCTGCAATGAGAGAAGAGGGACTGGGCCATTCCTGTGACAATTATCTGGACTTTATGCTAGACGACTTCCTTTGGACTCTGAGAGAAGAGCGCTATATCTTATGACAATTATCTGGACTTTGTGCTGGACGGCTTCCTTTGGACTCTAAGAGAAGAGTCCCATTCCTGTGACAATCGTCCGGACTTTATGCCAAAAGACTTCCTTTAAACTAAGCTAAATGGATGGACTTTCTCCCTTTGATAAAATCCCTGCTAAATAGATGGACTTTCTCCCTTTGGTGAAATCCCTGATTGTCATTGTCTTTGTGTACACTTTTAGCCCGATTGATACAGCTGGGTGGTCTACTGTCACGCTGAGCTATAGCCCTACAGGCTTGGCCACGGTCCTTAACAGGATGCAGAGGTTTGCCATCCAGTCAAGCCTTCCCAAAGGTGACTGTCATGTCCCGTGTGCTCCCCTTGGCCACTTGCTGGCCCTAGGTATGTCCACCTAAAATGCTAGAGTGATAGCCAATTACGGGTAAGATTTTTCCCAGAGAAGAGAAATCAACCTAGACAGGCACACTCTCAAGTAAGTTGGATACCCTACAAGATAAGACATCCCATTTTTAAAATATAAAATAGAGAGACCCCCATTTTAAATAAAACAAAAAAGGGAAATTGTTGGGACTCATGTCTGCCAAGGGGAAGGACTTTGGCTGCTTACCATGCCCTAGTAGGACCGGGGCTAAGCAAAGGGGTGTGGCTATGACGTAGCATGAGAGACTGAACTGCCCTGCTGGCTGATTGGTTAGTTCTAGGCCTATTTTAAGTTCAGCACCTTGCCAATAAAGTTTGAGTTTTGGCTTTCTCGCTTTCTATACAAAACTCCCTGGGTGTGGCATGGTATCTGCCCAGCAGGCGGATAGGAGACACTCAGCTATTTTTGTCCTTAAGCCCATCTTCGCCCGGTAAGTTACTTCCTTTCTGCGGGCAGGAAGGAACCCCCTTTTAGGGCCCAAAAGTGGGGTAGCTTTAGACCGCGGCCCCCATTCATAACTCAGCAGCCCCGGCAGAGCATAATACCTACATATTAGAGATGTTGTAAGAATTCAGTGGATAGTAAATGTATAGTATGGACCTTAGCATCTGGTATATCATAAGCCTTCAATAATTATTAGTTGTTGTCATGAAGAGGGGGATGGTGATGATACCTTGGGTTCCTGGTTTAGGCTTTCCTATCTAGTTTTTCTGTCTCATTAATATGACCTGGCAGAAAATAACACGAGGGAGCAAAATATTGGTTGATTTGAAATGGATGGCAAGTCCCACTCATTGATGGGATAATGTCTTTCAAAAAATGATAGCTTTTGGAAAGATAATTTTTTTAGTGTTGAGTTTTGAGTTAACTAATTAATTAATTCATTAATATAATTAACACATGAAAAGTTCTCTGAGTACCTAGTATACAAAAAACATTCAACAGGGCTGGGGTTGTGGCTCAGTGGCAGAGCGCTCGCCTCGCACGTGCACGGCCCGGGTTCGATCCTCAGCACCACGTAAACATAAATGCATTGCATTGTATACAACTAAAGTAAATAAATAAATATTTAAAAAAAACATTCAACAAACGTTGTGTTGTTGTTAGCTATTATCATTTGTTTATTTATTCTTTCCTTTATCTAACAAATATTTATTGAAAGACAACTAGCTGCCAATTTCCATGCCAGACATGGTGGGCTGTGGGTGAACTATATAAACAGAGCTTTTGCCATTATGAAGATGAAGTTGTAGTGGAGGTTCCTAAGTTCTGGATTTTAGTGTCTTTGTCAATGAAAATAAAATACTACTTTAAATTTTCATGATAGTATCATCCTATGATACTAGTTAACTGATTGACTATATGCCGAAAAATTGTTCAGCAAATACTTATGGACACTTGCTATATGTAGCACTGTGGTGGTGCTAGAGATATAGCAGTAACTAGAGAAGATAAGATTCCTGTCCTCATGGGTCATTAAGTCGATCTATGAGGCACACGTTGATGAGGTAATTAATATGATCAGTATTACAAAGGCCAAAATACTAGGTTTATGTAGTTGTTTTATGTAGCAGAAACTAAAAATGACTATTAATTTTTATAGAAGTGGCATTATAAAGCATTTATCCAGTTAACTTTTTCCTCCCAGTTTGTGAGTTTACATTTTCTTTCTGCTTAAACAGGAGCTGTTGGACATCATGGAGATAACTTAGTAGAGAAGATCATTTCAGTGCTTCCACAACTTCCAGGCCACACGAATGATGTGATGGTTAATATGGTAGAGCTCACTGCACTCCAGCATGAGGAGGGGAATCAGAATGTGATTGCACCAGGCTGTCTTGCACAGTCCAAGTAAGATGTGTAGTTTTGTTCTCTTGTTCTCCCTCTTCTCTTTCTTTTTATTCTCAACTGAGTATCCATGTTCAAAGAAACACTGATGAGTTGGTCTAGTTGAAAAAATCATAATGGATAACCTTAGAAAAACTTATTTTAACTTAAAAATAACCACATCTGTTAAATATAACAATAAGCCAGAGAGTATGGCATTTTATAGGAGTGTCACTTGGAGATGATATAAGCTTGTTTCCACTGTCAATTGAATCAGTTGACGTATCTCCATTTCACAGATAGTTTCACATGGAATTGAGACTAAGCTTGCTCTTTTTTTTTTCCCATGTGCTTTTCCCATATGACTAAAAAGCAGCACATATAACTATGAACCAGTGCTACCTTTTAATATGTAAATATATGCTCTTGGACATCAATGGGATGAGTTTTTGTTGGTAAGTATATATATTTTTTACATGCTTAAAGAAATGAAAGATGGGCTAGGTATGTAGCTCAGTTGGTAGAGTGCTTGCCTCGCATGCACAAGGCAATCCCCAGCACCACCAAAAAAAAAAAAAAAAAAAAAAAAAAAGAAAGAAAGAAAGAAAGAAAATAAATGAAAGAAAAAACATAGAGTACTTGAAATCATACAGTATTTCAGAAATAAAAAGAACTTTTCTCCAGAAACAACAATAAAAATATGTGGTAGTCACATTCTTGACTTTGTCCTTCATCAACAATTCTTATCAATATCATTCTTATTCTCAGAAGAATTATTATTGTTTTAAAAAACTGTACTAAAAGGAAAATAGGTGTCTAAGACTGTTTTTTATTTCTGTTTTTAAATAAGAATCTTTTGACATTATAGTTTTAAATTTTAACAGTAATAGATACATTTGGAATTTTCTATCATATGTATAATTAATTTGGAACTCCTAAATTTTTACCTTTTTTGTGGATAAGTTAATAACATTTATTAGATGCCCAGAGTGTGTATAAAGATCAGCGTGGGAAGAAAATGAAAAATTCTAGACCTTGTCTTTTGGTGTGTGTGTGTGTGTGCACGGCGGCAGGGAGGGGTGGGGACGGTTTACTGGGGATGGAATCCAGGGCTTCATCTGTGTCACACTTGTGCACTATCATTGAGCTACACCCCTAGCCTTTTAAAAAATTTTATTTTGTGATAGGGTCTCAGTAAATGGCTTAGGCTTCCTCAAACTTGTGATTTTCCTGCTTCAGCCTCCAAAGTAGCTAGAATTACAAATGTGTGCCACCACACCCTGGCTGACTTGTCTGTTTTTTTTTTTAATGCTTGTACATACAATAAAAGCATAAGCCAAAGGTTTGCAGCTACATAAACCTAGAAATAACTGTGGTTGTAAATACTTATCACTATTCAGAGGGCTTTTCAGAAGTTAATAATTAAGGACTTACTGTGAGTCTTATTTTAGGCTAAGTAATGTAAAGGACATAAAAGTATATAAAATATCATTCTAGCCTTCAAGGAACCCTTCTCTTGTCTGTAATAATGATGTATCCCAGGTGAAATAAAAAAAAAAAAAACTCAAAATGATATGAAATCAAGACTAATATATCTGTGCTACAAATTATAATTCCTAAAAGTGAAGTATCAGGATAGTGTAGTCTTTGTAGGGACAATCTGGGCCTTGTGGAAGGGGTGTTGCTTGAATTGATTATGTACTGAGGGATATAGAAAAGAGGAGGGGACTAGCATGAACACAGGTATAGAAACAAGGTGATCAGGGTCTGTAGTGATGGGTTGTAGAGAAGAGAGACAACCTTACTGGACCACTGCTGCCATCAGCTCTGTGAACATTTTTCAGGACATATTATGTGCCAGGCATAGATACTCCCAGGCATCTTACATTTGAGGAGTCATTTCCAGTTTCACAGTAACCCAAGTTGGTGGGTGTTATCATTCCATTACAATTTTACAGGTAATAGCAGGGCACCGTGACGCACGCCTGTAATCCCAGCACTTGGGAGGCTGAGGCAGGAGGATTGCGAGTTCAAAGCCAGCCTCAGCAATGAAGAGGCACTTAGCAACTCACGGAGACCCTGTCTTTAATAAAAATACAAAAAAGGGCTGGGAATGTGGCCCAGTGGTTGAGTGCCCCTGAGTTCAATCCCTGATACCAAAAAAAAATTTTTTTACAGGTAAGGAAACTGAGGCAAAGAAACATTAAGTAACACATTAAATGTTTAGGGGCAGAGCTGGTAATGAGCCCACCACTTCTAGCTATAGAACAAGAGAAAGCAAGCTCCCTAGAGAAGTTTGCAAAAAGAGGTATTGAACCCATCATTTTTAGTGAGCAGGAAAAGACACAAATTCTTGGAAGTATAATAAGACAAATATTAGAATAAAGGTGGCTCTGAGATCTATAACTAATGTTTTCATATGGCCAATTTATTTAATCTTGATTCTCAAGCACTCATTCTACCTTAAGCTTGGTTCAAGTGTCAGCCAGGTCAGTCTTGAAGTCCCATATCACTTGCCAATGATTGCTGGAGAAACGGGCAGATGACAAGAGGGAGGAAACTGAGGCAAAGAAATATTAAGTAACATATTCTTAGGACTTCTTGCCCAGATTTCTTAGCTTCTTTTATCCCTTTTCTTTTCTTTTTGTTACCAGGGATTGAACTCAGGGGCACTCAACCACTGGGCCACATCCCCAGCCCTTTTTTGTATTTTATTAGAGACAAGGTCTCACTGAGTTGCTAAGTGCCTCGCCATTTCTGAGGCTGGCTTTGAACTCGCAATCCTCCTGCCTCAGCCCCCCAAGTTGCTGGGATTACAGGCATGTGCCACCGTGCCTGGCTGTTTTTTCCCATTTCTTTATTGGTGCATTATAATTGTATATAATGATGTGATTTGTTGTTATATATTCATAGATATACAATATAATGAAATAATTTGGCCAATATCATTCCTCAGTATTTCTACTTTTTTTCCCTTCCTCCATTCTCCTGGTCCCTTTCCTCTAGTCTACTGATCTCCCTTTGATTTTCATGGATCCCCTTCCACCTTTCTTTTCCTTTTTCCTCTCTAGCTTCTGCATATCAAAGAAAAATATGTCCCTTGATTTTCTAGGTTTAACTTATTTTGCTTATCATAATTTTCTCTATTTTCATCCATTTTCCTTCAAATGACATTTCATTTTTCTTTATGGCTGAATAAAACTCCACTGGGTGTACACACATTTTTCTTTATCCATTCATCTGTTGATGAACACCAAAACTGATTCCATAGTTTGGTTATTGTGGATTATGATGCTATAAGCAAGGGTCTGCATATATTGCTGTAGTATATTGACTTTAATTCTTTAGGATAAATCCTGAAGAGTGAGTGGTATACCTGGGTCATGTGGTAGTTCCTCTTTGAGGAACTCCATGCTGTTTTCCACGGTGGTTGTACTAATTTCCAATCCCCAACCACCCGAAAAACAATTAAAAATGTGAAGAGAGTGCCAACAGAATGGGAGAAAATCTTTGCTAGCAGCTCTTTTGACAAATAATTAATATCAAAAACTATATAAAGAACCCCCAAAACTTAAGACTAGAGAAAAAACCCAGTTAATAAATGGGCAAATGAACTAAGTAGACACTTCTCGAAAGAACAAATACAAATGGCCAACAAATATATGAAAAAATGTTCAACATCATTTGCAATTAGGGCAATGTTAATCAAAACTACATTGAGATTTCATCTCACTCTAGTCAGACTGGCAACCAGCAAGAATACAAATAAGGCTGGGCACGATGGTGCATGCCTGTAATTCTAGAGGCTTGAGAGGCTGAGGTAGGAGGATCGAGAGTTCAAAGCCAGCCTCAGCAACTTAGTGAGTCCTTGAGCAACTCAGTGAGACCCTGTCTCTAAATAAAACATAAAAAAGGGTTGGGGATGTGGCTAAGTGGTCAAGTCACACTTGGGTTCAATCCCTGAAATAATAATAATAATAATAATAATAATAATAATAATAGTAATAATAATAAATGCTAAAGAAGATATGGAGAAAAGGAACACTTTTACACTGTTGGTGGAAATGTAAATTAGTTTCTTTGCTTCTTAAAAATTATTCAAGAAACACAGAACCTCCCAATCCTCAGGACTCTCATGTAAATCTCGAAACTGCTGTAGCCATCTTGCTCATGCCCAAATGTTGATGCTAATTCTTGGAAGGTAACGTGACCAAGATTGCTGCAAAGAGCACCTGTACTCTCTGGAGCTCATATTATGTGGGTGAATACATTTCCTTATTGTTTAAACCAAATTAAATTGCTATTTTCTATTATTTGTAATCCTGGCACATTTTTTTAATCCCTCATTATTTCATCTATAAAACAAGGACATTGCTTTAAATGACTTCTAAGCCTCTTATTGCCTTTAAAATAATCCATCCAACTCAGCCTCTGCTGTGACTCAGTTCTACCTCTGAGCATTTAGACTGTGTACATTTATGTGTTTTCTCTTATAATTCTTTGTCTTCATTGGTGTTCTTTTCTTCTCAATAGATAGGAACAAGTGTAATCATAGACAATTGGCTTTGAGTGCTATCCAAAGATGAGAGTATGCTCACAAATCTCAAAAATGAGTTCTAGAGGGATCTGAATAAAGAAGAAAATGAGAACAGGTTTTATGAAATAGTGAGACTAGAAGTGAAGTTGTACATGATAAAGAGATAGGTGGTAAGAAAATTATAAGCAAAAATGGTGTTATGATTTGGATGTGAGCTGTCCCCTAAAAGCTCACATGTGAGACAATGCAAGAAGGTTCAGGTGAGAAATGATTGGGTTGTAAGAGTCTTAACCCAATCTGTGAATTAATCCCCTGGTAGGGATTAACTGAGTGGTAACTGAAGTGGTAAAGTGTGGCTGGAGGAGGTGGGAAATAGGGCATGGCTTTGGTATACATATACATATTTTGTTTTTTTGAGAAAAAGGAAAAAGACGGTTTATTGCTTTGCTGGCAAAGGAGAAACACAGAGGACTCCTGCCCCAAAGGCTGTGATTCTATCCATCAGCAGGAACAGGGGGTTTTAAAGAGGTGATTCAGAGAAAATGAGATTAGAGAAGGAGAAGATCAGGGAGAAGGTTAGGGAAAAGAAGATCAGAGAGGAGAAGGTCAGGGAGAAGAAGGCTGGGAAAAAATATGTAAGTTTCAAAGGCACAAGGGATACAGTCAAAGCATCAACTGAACCCCTGTTACAATTAAGCACTGTCAATTTCTAGTTTCCATTTCTATGGAAAGTGGGTGGTGACATCTGTAAGCTACTTCCCCCTTGGGGGGGGGAAGTTTGGGGAAGTCACCCAAAGTCCTTGTTCTCTATCAGCTGGGGCATGGACAGTTAAGAGCATCCAGCATCAGAGCAGTCCAGAGGTCCACCATGGAAGATGGCAGGTGACTGGACAAGGCATACATAAGGCAGGGATCATGCTAAGACAACAATAAAAAGCAAAGCAATACATTTTTGTAAATAATTAGAACAAAAACTCTTAGTATTTCAGCCAGTCTCTGAAAAACATGAGGACAGTGACTCATAATCTTATCAGTGAAAAACAGATCAAGTTCATCAATGTAGGAGGTTAAGAAGATTTATAGCTCTATGAAATCAGACTGAAATTAACTTGGGACAAATTTGGGACTCTTGTGATTATTACTATCATTCACTCTCACACAAGAACCCTTCCTTTATAGCCTCCAGCTTTACTTACTTTTGGAAGGGCTGACACAAGTGTACATCTTAGGTCACATTTAAACAACCATTGTTTTTCCTTTTAAATGGTCCATGTAGGACTGTGTTTTTAGGCTATACTCTCCTGCCAGGTGTTTAAGACCAAGTTGGTCAAAATTGACTTTGCTCCTGTCTGCTCTTAAGAGTCAGCTGAGATTCCTCACAGATCACTCTTTGTGACATGTGTGAAGCCTCCTGGCTCCTTTAGGTTTCCTCTACCCATGGTGCCACTTGCCAGGATGGGTTGGGGTCTGGCTGACCATATGTGGTTTCTCTTGGAAGCATCAGGGGCATTGGAGGGTCTTCAATGAACCTCCTCTTTGCAGTCTGTGCACCGATTGGCTTCCTATTCTCTAGAGTCCTCTCCATCTCCCTGATCAGCAGATAGGGTGACTTACCAGAGTTTCAGGGCCCAGAGAGGGGGTCCCATTATTCTCTGGGTCCTGGCTGACTATAGGGGGTGAGAAACAAAATACTTTTTCCTTGGCCCTTTTACTTTTTTGACTTTGGTTTCCAAGTTTTTTGTTTTTAAACACCCAGCAAGCCAGTTTCACCAGGCTTAAAGGTTATAACTTCAATATCTATAATTTTACAGTTACCCCTTTCATTTAATTGAGTATTAGTACTGGAAATCAGCATTATATAGTATCTGTCCTGTAGGTGATGGTTTAGTATCTCAAATTAACCCAGGCTGTTTTTTTTTTTTTAATTTATTTTTTTGGAAGCAGTACTTCTGCACAACACTAATAGGCAACAGTTATAAAGTTTATAAGGAAAATACAAAATGAAATTACAGAAAAAAATATTCAGTTTGTGTAATAGCTATGAACAAAGAAAAAATCTTGAACATTTACTTAGTTATACATTATATCCCCTGTTTAAGATCACAGTAATCTTTACAACAAAAATCAATTTTTTGAACACAACACAAATGAGCTGAAGTCTAGCCTATTTTGGAGCCATTTTAACATGAGTAAGGTGGGGAGGCAGAGCCTCATCTCAGGTAAGGCGGGACTCTTCACAATTAACACAATACAACATTACACCTGAAACTTGAAATAAGATAGGCTAAGAGAATTTTAACTTTCTGTTTGTGGGAAACTGTGGTGGTGTATATATTTGTATCTGGCAAGTGGAGACCTCTGTCTCTGCTTCCTAATCACCATGTGAAATTCTTCTCTCCCCAACATTCTTCTGCCATGATGTCCTGCTTCACCTTGAGCCCTGAGGAATGGAGCCAGCCTCTTATGGACTGATTCCTCTGAAACCATGAGCCCCTAAATAAGCCTTTCCTCCTGTATAATTGTTCTGGTTGGGTCTTTTAGTTACAGCAGTGAAAAAGCTGACTAAAACGAATGGCCAAAGCAGTAACTGAAAGAAAATGGTAGTTTTTCAGTTGCATGGAAGACTTAATTGCACCAATTAATTTCTCTGCAAAGAAGAAATTGAAACAAGTCACTTTTCCTAGAATATACTGTATGTCCATCAAAATAGCAGTAATTACTACCACCTCTGACAACTCTCCAGAAACTTTTCAATGACACAGAGTGAGAATAAGAACACTTAGTACTAAAATGCAAAACAGATGGGTATTTTGGCAACAAATGTGCATGCAATGGAATAATCTTTAAAAAGCAACTTTCTAACTATGATATAAGCCTTCATAATAAAAATTTATTGCTAATATAATTTTCATAATAGGCTGTTTGTAATTATTGCAATTGAAGTTACTGCCAATGCAAATGTGAAATTGAGAACTTAAATGTATTACAACATGGTTTTCCAGTCCATGTCTATTATTCCCTGGATTATGTAGAATATTTTTGGCAAGAGAGAGGCAGAATATTTCTGTTCTTATGTTTTCCTCCTGTTGAACTAGGTTTTTATTCTCTGTCCCAAGCTCCATTCTTTCAAACCCATTAGTAGTTTTCAACTCCTTAAGCAACCTGAGTTCAATTCCCTCCATATATTGACAATATTTGTGTTTGGTGCCCCAGCACTGGCCTGTCCACTCACCCATGGTCCTGCAAGTTCTGCTGAGTCCAGTATCCCCTTCTCTTATTGCTCTTCAGTGCCTCCCAATGAAAGCCAAAGGCCTAACTATGGCCTAAAGTCTGTGTGTCATCTGACTTCCTGTTCCTCTCTGAACTTGTTCTTTCCTCCTTACTTACTCCTTCCCAGCCACACAAGAAGCTTCCTTGCTATTCCTCCAATGAGTACAGGGTTCTGCCTCAGGGCTTTGACTCTGGATCTTCCCCACACCTAGATCCTTCCCAAAGGCACACACTTGCCCCATATTTCCTTTATTCCTTTTTAGTGAGTCTTTTCATGACCATCTTAGCACTTCATATTTCCTCTATTTCATTTTTTCTTATTTAGTTGAATATAGTTATTTTTGTTGTGTTTTCCACTAGAGAGTTTCATGATAGCAGGGATATTTGTCAGTTTTATTCACTGCTATGTCCCTTTGCCTAGAATACTATCAGCACTCCAGAGATACCTGTTGAGTGGAATGAATGGTGATGGGTATTGTCAGGGCAGGATGCATGAGTGGAGTGTATTACTAGACTAAGAGAGAGTTAGCCAAAATTGAGAATGGGCTTTCTAGACTCTAATTGTTGAATCTTTAAACAGTCATTAGGTTAGTAAAATATTTGTAAAATATTCAAATTTACTTATGATACATTAAATATATGTGGAGAACGTGCAAGGTACTGATGACATTACAGACTGATAGATGACATTATGGACTCCATAGAGGGTTGTTAGGGGATTGAAAAGTTAGTGAAGTGAAGATGGAGGAAAAAGGGGGTATCTTACTGTATTTATCAGTTTGTGTGTTTTGAGTATTCAGTCATATGAATGTATATCTTATTAAAAATCGATAGAAGTAATATTTCAATAAAAACATTACTTCTTCTTAAGGTACATTAAGGCCAAGTTTTCTGTTCCTAGGAAAGAAAGTTGCTGTCTCTTACTTTGGAACCTCAAGAAAGCTTCTCTCATCTATGCTGTCCTCTTTCCTCTGTGAACTATTCTTTCTTTTAAAACATTTATTAAAATGCTACATTATAATTGTTATGTCTTTCTTTTCCACTAAATTGTAACTGCCTTGAAAGTACTAATTGTATCTTGGCACTCAAAGAAGTGTTAGTGAATTGAATAAAACAGCCAATAAATGGTCAAATAAACATTTTTTTAATAAATTTTAACATTAGATTTGAGGCCTGGTATAAAAATAATGCTATAAATCCTTGAAAAGCTTTATATGCATCATTTCAGTACTTAAGTCATAGGAGAGCATTGTTGATTGACATATATACAGCTATGGGTTGCTTAAGATAGAGATTCACTCTGAGAAATTTGTCCTTATGTGATTTCGTTGTTTTGAGAGTATCACAGCCTGTACTTACACAAACCTGGATAGTTTAGGTCGATCACTCCACATGTCCCTTTTTTTTTTTTTTAATGCCTTTATTTTATTTATTTATTATTTTTACATGGAGCTGAGGATTGAACCCAGGGCCTCGTATGTGCTAAGCGAGGACTCTACTGCTGAGCCACAACCCCAGCCCCTCCACATGTCCTCTTGATGCAATGAAGAGGTACATATATGGGATGTATAAGGCTGTTGCCATTGTTATATGCATACTATTTAACAGTAAACTTAAAATAGGAAATACACTTTGACATTAAAAGTAAAGGGTAGTAAATACATAAACCAGCAGCAATGTTTAGTTGTTCAGTGAGTACTATACATAATTGCTTGTCTTATACTTTCATACAGCAGGCAAGCAGTAATGCAGCATCACCACAAACACACGAGTAACGTCTTGAACTGCAGAGTCATTAGATAGATAGGAACTGTTCAGGTCCATCAAGTTTTATGGGACTGACATCATCTCTGTGTTCCATTGTTGATTGAAATGTTTTTATATGGTGCGTGTCTGTGTGTGTTTCCATGAGCACCTCTTATTTCTTCCATTAAGTTTCTGCAGAACAGGCTTTTTTGTGTGTAGTCTTTCCCAAATACACTGCATTGTCTAAGTCAGAAAAAAGAAAGTGAAATTTGTTGATCCAAGACGCAAAGAAAAGACCACTAACTCTAATTTTAAATTAAAGCAAGCTTATATTGTATACACACAAAGAGAGCTGGCCAGTGGCTGCCCCTCCCAAACACTGGGCTTGGGGTCAGCCCCGCTCTCAGGGAAGACAAGGTTTTTATAGTTCAAAGAGTTACAAAAAATCTTGGAACTTACAGCTAACAAGGTCAGACATGTGTAATTCAAAAGCAAGTAGCAAACTAATAATCTACATGGCATTGCATTCCAAGGGAAGGGAGTATAGTCAAACCCCACATCAAAAGTTTATGAGATACCGTTAGTTTTAGAGAGAGAGAGAGAGTTGTTATCTGGTCAAGGAAAGCCAGGCCTGAGTGAGCTCAAGGCCTGGGCATGAATACCAAACAATTTTAATACATCAAAATAAGCTCAGGCCAAATAGGAATCCTAGCATTTCATGGAAAACTGAAGTGAGCTTTTCATAACTTTTTGACAGGATGGCTCCCAGTCTTAAAATTGAATTAGGCTGGTTTATCATTCCCCCCTTGTGTTATTTGTCCTTTTCAAATCGTTGAAAGGGAGTAATCATATAGGCTAATTTTATCGATGGTACATAATAGAATTAAATTGCAGCCCAATAAACCGGAGCATATAGTTAATGATGCATGGGACAATAACTAGTAGAAGGATACAAATTATAGGACCTAAGAGAGAAGTTAACCATGGAAACCAATCTCCCAAGCCTAACCAATAATTACTCGTTTTAATTTTGTTAATCTCCTGTCTTATCTCATCTACCTGTTGTTGGATAACATTAGAATAACCTGTAATATTAAAACAGCACATGCCTGGGAATTGTTGGCAACCCAAGTGATGTTTCAATAAAAGAAAATCAATAGCCGCTCTATTTTGTAACATTGAGGTTCGAAGTTCTTTCATCTCTTGATTAATTTCTGCCAAAACTTGTGCAGTAAGGTTAGCTGTTTTGCTAAAACTACAGGCTAATTTTGTGATTTCTCTTTGTATTTCAAAAACTAGACCCAGAAGTGGCAAAAGAAAAGCTGCTGCAATTGCAGTGTCTAGTGGGTCCAGGAGGATTAAATTGTCATTGCAGTTGGAGGGCAGACTTCGGGTAATTCGGTGGGGAGCTGTCAGGGATGGCAGTAAAGGAAAGATCCATCCAATAGAACAGATCCCAGAAAAGTTTGTAGGCAAAGCCTGGAAGGTTGCTTTATTACAGAGAAAAACCCATCCTGTTGGCAGTCGTTTGCCATTGGGTAGGGAGATATTTTGCTCAATAGAACAATTTGGGGGGGATCGGGGAAGGGTGCAATCTATGCATAAACAATGCTTTTGAATAACCAGTGAAGCTGGCAAAGCTGGCTCTGCATGGTATACTGGCCAGTCTTGCTGCGTTGCTCTATCACCAGTGACTCTAACATAGTCAGTATATTTTACAGATAGACCCATAAGATTGTTAGCTAGCAATTGATGGATGGAGTTTCCTTCTTGTACACAGAAGGAACTTTTGTCTATAGTGTCAACAGCCAATTGTAACCAAAAGTTTTGAGTAGTTACAGAATTTAGGGGACTCACAGAAACATCCACCTTTAAAGTAGCTTTTGAATAAACAGTATCTATTGGGGCCCCTTTTTTTAGCTTAGTACAGGAATACTGTCCTGAATCTTGAGGGTGAGCAGAGTATTTATAGATTCCAAAATTTATATTATCCCCTCGAGATTGGTCTGTAAGATTTTTCCATGGTCCCTCCCTGAATCCCTGACTAAAAATTTCTTGGTTATCTTTATGCCATTTGATAGGGCCAATTACTGGATCTTGACAAGAGTAAGTACAATTTAGTATTAGTGGGGATCCTGCAATAGCAGGTCCTTCTTGGGCTACAGATGGGGTACAAGGTTTGTTGGGGCCAGCATAGCTAAAACCTAAGTATACATGTATACTACAACAGGCAAAAATTATTAGCATAATGCTTATAATAACAGGAAAAGCAATAAGAAGCTAGTGACAAAATATTAAACCTTAGTAATTGTAACTTTAAAAGGCCCACGCTGAGTCACTTTCCACCTCTGGCTGCTGGATTTTCTTCCAGTGGGTTTTTCCTCCGTGGTTTCTGTAGGTGCCTTTTTTAGCTGTGAGTGATGGATCCAGGCAGGAGTACCAGCAACTTTGATAGCAGTAGGAGTTCGGAGAATCACGATGTAAGGGCCCTCCCTCCTGGGCTCAAGGCTGTTCGTTCTTAAACGTCGTATCAGCACAGCATCGCCTGGTTGGAATGAATGATCGGGCAGTCTGTGTCCAACGGGCTGAGCAGCCTGGACCTGGGGAAAGATCTTATCTATGATTAGTTGTAGCACTTTGAATGTTTCTGAGATTGGAATGTCTCCCACCGGATCTTGGTGTACTCTGGGAACCAAAGGCGGTGGCCGCCCATAAATTATTTCATAAGGGGTAAATTTTTCCTGGTAAGGGGTGCAATGGGCCCTTAAGAGAGCAAAAGGCAGGAGATCAACCCAGTTACCACCAGTCTCAAGTATTAATTTAGTCAAAGTTTCCTTTAATGTTCTATTCATCCTTCCTACCTTTCCTGAACTTTGAGGATGGTACATACAATGTAATTTCCAGTTTATATTAAGGGCTCTTGAAATTAATTGAGATAATTTGGCCATGAAGGCCGGGCCATTGTCAGGCCCCAAAGTTAGAGGAAGGCCAAATCTAGGAACAATCTCAGTTATTAGTTTTTTCAACTACTATTTGTGCTATTTCTGTTCGAGTTCGAAAAGCTTTTACCCAGCCTGAGACAGTTTCAACAAAGACTAACAAGTATTTATATCCATATAGTCCTGGTTTAATTTTAGTAAAGTCCAATTCCTAAAATTCACCAGGTACAGTACCTTGACTTCTGTTTCCCTGTGGAAGATGGTTCTTTTTAGCATTTACCTGTGCACATGTCATGCAACGATTTGAGATGTTCTGGAGTATCCCTCGGTGTCCTGGGAACCAAACGTGGGGTGAAATTAGTTCTGAAGTCTTCTTGGGGGATAAATGCATTGCCTGATGAAGATCAGTTAACCATTTTCTTCCTAAAAGCTTAGGTATGCAAATTTTCCCATCTGGGAGAGTCCACCAGCTGTGACAGTTTTGTTGGGCTCCCATAGAGGAGTACAAGTTTTATCTCTTCAGTAGTGTATGAAGGAGTTTCTTCCTCAATTTTAACTGGGAGTTTTGGGCGATTTGAGAATTCAAGAATAGTTCGGCATTTTGACTCCCCAAGGGCTATTTCCCTGGCTGTTTGATCAGCCAAGTTATTACCTTGGGTCTGGGGGCTATTGTCTTTATGGTGTCCAGGCCAGTGGATAATAGCCAGTTTATCTGGCAACCAGATAGTCTCCAGTAATTGAAGGATTTCTTGTTTATTTTTGATAGTCTTTCCATCTGAAGTTAAAAATCCCCTTTGTTTGTATATCTGTCCATCCACATGTACTGTAGCAAAAGCATAATGGCTGTCTGTGTAAATGTTCACCTGTTTTCCTTCTGCCCATCTCAATGCCTGTGTTACTGCAATGATTTCTGCTTTTTGGGATGATGAGCTTCCTGGCAAAGCCTGTGCCCAGATAATTTCTTTTTGGCCTGTAACTACTGCTGCTCCCGAATACCTTATTCCATCCCGGACATAACTGCTACCATTGGTGTAAAGGTCTGCGTCTCTGTTGGTGAGAGGAATGTCAGTCAGGTCTGGTCAGGTACCTTGGATGACATCCAGCATCTCTGAGCAGTCATGAATTGGCTCCTCTGGGTTATCATCAGGCAGCAGGGTTGCAGGATTGATTGCCAGAGATTTACTGAAGGTCAATCTGTCCTTGTCTAGGAGGAGAGCCTGGTACTGAGTGAGACGGGCATTTGACATCCATTGACTGGTGGCATCCCTCAATAGGGTTTCCACTGTGTGAGGGGCAGTCACAGTGAGAGTATGCCCCAGAGAAAGTTTATCTGCTTTCTTTACCGGTATCACAGTAGCCACTATGGCTCGTAAACAAGGGGGCCATCCTGATGCTACAGGATCCAGCCTTTTTTTAAATGTAGGCAGTTGGTCTTTTCCATGGCCCTAAATTTTGGGTAAGAACTCCTTTAGCAATACCCTTTCTCTAATGAACATAAAGATGGAAGGGCTTAGATATATTAGGGAGGGTTAAGGCAGGGGCCTGAACCAGAGCCTCCTTTAAATTTCTGAAGGCCAATTTATTCTCCTCAGTTCAAATTAAAGGTGACTTGCCTCCTGCAGTTGCAGTATATAACAGCTTGGTAATTTCATCAAATCCAGGTATCCAAAGGCGGCAGTATTCAATTGCCCCTAGAAATTTCCTAACCTGCTTTTTAGTGGTTGGGGTTGGGATCTTCATTATGGCTTCTATGCGGGTTTGGGATAACAGTCTTTTCCCTTCCCTCAGTTCATATCCCAAATAAGTAACCCGAGAGGAACAGATTTTTGCCTTTTTCTTGGAGACTAGGTACCCCAATTGAGCCAAGGTTCCTAGCAAACCCCGGTGGCCCTTAAACAGTCCTCTTTGTCTTTTGCTGCTAACAGAAGATCATCCACATATTGGAGCAATGTTACCTCAGGGTACTTACTGCGAAACAGTCTCAGATCTTGATTGAGAGTTTCATGAAAGATAGTGAAGGAATTTTTAAATCCCTGAGGTAGTCGAGTCCAGGTCAGTAGTCCCAATATCCCCATCTCTAAATCAGTCTATTCGAAAGCGAAGATAAGCTGACTCAGTTTTGACAAAGGGATGGAGAAAAATGTGTCTTTCAAATCTAATACAGTATATACTGTATGTTCTGGTGGCAACAAACTGAGCAAAGTGTAGGGGTTAGGGACAGTTGGGTGTATAGTTTCTACCCGTTTGTTCACTTCCCTTAAGTCCTGTACTGGTCTGTAATCTTGAGTCCCAGGCTTTTGGACAGGCAACAATGGGGTGTTCCAAGCTGATTGACATCTAATTAGCATCTCCACTTCTGGGAGACACCTGACGTGGGGTTTAATTTCTTTTCTGGCTTCAAAACTGATGGGGTATTGTTTAACCCAGATGGACATAGCCCCAGATGTTAGTTGTATTACAACTGGTGGCACATGCTCAGCTAGCCCTGGAGGGTTATCATCAGCCCAAACTGTAGGAATTTCTTGAATTAATAATTTCTCCCATTTTCCTTTTGAAGTTTGGGTAGGATTTTGAAAAAGCAGATAATCCTCACTTAATGGGCAGGTTATAGTTAGGGCCTTTGCAGTATTCCCCAATTCTAATGTAGGCATATCTCCAGAAAATGAAATAGTTGCCTGAAGTTTGCTTAAAAGGTCCCATCCCAGCAACGGGAAAGGGCATTCAGGGATAACAATGAAAGAGTGAGTTACAGTTCCTCGTCCTATGTTAACAGTCCGGTCTGTAGTCCATTTATACTTTTTAATTTTTCCTGTTGCCCCTTGCATTTCCATGGTTTCATTAGTGAGGGGTCCTATGGGCATCTGTAACACCGAATGTGAAGCTCCTGTATTCACTAGGAAATTTACAGGTTGGCCCCCAATTGAGAAAGTTACCATGGGCTCTCAGGAGCCTAGTTTGAAAGAGCCATGGACTCCCTATTCTTCTAAAGTTAAAACTGGTTTTGGCTGAGGAGCTCTGGCCTGTGGTTGGGGCAAGCTCTTCGGATTACGTTGGGGGCATTCATTTTTCCAATGTCCAATTTCTTTGCAATAAGCACACTGGTTTTGTAGCAGGGAGAACCGCTTTTTGTCTCTGTTGTATGTGGTCTGCCTTTGTCTAGGATTGGAGGTTTCAGAAGCCTGTAATGCGGCCACTGTGGCCCTGTTTACTTTCCTTATCAGTAGATCATCTCAACTATCTCTATTTGCAAACACCTTTTGGGCTATTTCCAATAATTCTGACCTGGTTTTTCCTGCAAAGCCATCTATCTTTTGTATCTTTTTTTTTTTTTTTTTTTTTTTTTTTTTTGTGGTACCGGGGATTGAACTCAGGGGCACTTGACCACTGGGTCACATCCCCAGACCTTTTTAGTATTTTATTTAGAGACAGGGTCTCACTGAGTTGGTAAGTGCCTCGCCATTGCTGAGGCTGGCTTTGAACTCGCGATCCTCCTGCCTCAGCCTCCCAAAGTGCTGGGATTACAAGCGTGCGCCACCACGCCCGGCTTCTTTTGCATCTTTTTACGTATGTCTGGGGCTGACTGAGTCACAAAAGCCAGATTAATCGCCTTGAGGCTTGTTGGGTCCTCAGGGTCTATAGGAGTATATAGACGGTATGCCTCCAGGAGGCGCTCGAGAAACGCTGAAGGCGACTCATCTGGCCGCTGTTTTACATCTGCTACCTTAGAAAGATTTGTGGGTTTTCGAGCTACCCTTTTAAGGCCCTCTAATAGAGTCTGGTGGTACTCACTGAGTGCTCTCCTACCTTCAGTTATCCCATAGTCCCAGCTTGGTCTTCTCCTAGGTAAATCTCGTTCAATCACTTCTGTTTTTTTGTTGCTTGTAAGAGCGCTTATCCCAGGCAGCGCTTTAGCCACTTCTGCCAGGATTCGCTCCTTTTCCTCCGTAGTGAAGAGAGTATGGACAATCTGTTGGCAGTCATCCCAGGTGGGGAGGTGATTAAAGAAAACGGAATCAACCAGACAAATCAAGGAACTAGGATCGTGCTAAAAGGGGGATTCTGGTTTTTCCAGTTATAAAGGTCTGTTGTGGAAAATGGAACATACACATAGCGACCTTCTGGAATCTGGTGGAGAGGAAGAACGGGGGCCAGAGTCGGCTCCACTTCAGGGATATTAATAGAAATGGAGCCGGCAGGTCGGCCAGGGGAAGCAACTGAGTCAGGCCTTCCATAAGGGTGGCCCTGTCGGGTATGGGGAGGAGAAAGAATAGGGGCTGGCTCCTTTGGGAAGACTAGAGTTGGAGGAGTGGTTGAGTGGGGCGATTGAGGAAGCGGTTGAGGGGAGGGAGAGGGAGATGGTGGAGTAGTTAGTGGAGCAGCTGCTACTGCACCCGCGGCAGGAGGATAAAGAGGAGCCGAAGTATATGGGGGAAGGAGGAAATCCTCCAGAGAGTCCTGTAGGACAGGGTTCTTAGTGGATTTATGGTTTGTGTTTGAGGGACCCTAGGGAGTTCTCCCAGCTACAACCAGGGCTTGCCCTCCCTGTCCGTTCCAGACCATCCAAACCTTCATCAAGGTGGGAGAATTAGTTGTTGCTTCCGCCCAGGGTAGAATATATTTTATTTGATCTGGGTGGCCAGGATTACCAAGAGTGATGTTAGATATAGCCCATGCCACTTGGGGATCAAAGGTGCCCTCAGGGGGCCAGCTGACTCCGAAGGTGGGCCATTCTACCTCACAGAATGTTCGGAGGCATTTCTTGGTGATGGGATAATCATAATCCTGCTTAACAAAATGGAGATAAAGTTTGTCAAAATTCCTTAAAATACAGTTCAAAGGAGTATCAGGCTTACTTGTCTTATTACCCATGTTGTTCAATTTTCTTACATTTACAACAGAGAAGACACACAATGAGAAGGCAGAAAACAAAAAGATAAACAAAACAAAACAAAACAACAACAACAAAAAACCAGAACACAGGACAATACACAAAAGAACAAGAACCAGGCGCCAAACCAACCAGGGAGCAGTGCCATGTCTTGCTAATGCTCCGGACAGGAGTGCGTATGTGCCTCGCCAGGCACCTCTCTGTCCCCAGTGGGAATTCCCGACCAGAACCAGAAAGCAGTGCGACCTTTCGCTACTGCCCTGGACAGGTGCCTTGCCAGCCACCTCACTGTCCCCAGAAGAGATCTCAAAACCAGATACCAGATGTTACTAGGGCGCCACTTACCTGTGGAGGTTTTTTTTCCCACTGGATGCTTGCTAATTCTTTTGATGCGGCAGTTCACTCCAGTAGTCCGAAGGACTGAAGGCATACCCTGGGGCCTTGGAACGTCTCAAGGTGCGCACCCCCTAGGGTGGCACTCCGCCCCGGAGTCCCAGAGCGAAGGTCCGGCTTCAGAATTTGTAGTGGTCTGAATCTCGCTGGGGCCTCCAAAAATGTTTATCTAAGATGAAAAGAAAAGACCACCAACTCCAATTTTAAATTAAAGCAAGCTTATATTGTATACACACAAAGAGAGCTGGCCAGTGGCTGCCCCTCCCAAACACTGGGCTTGGGGTCAGCCCCGCTCTCAGGGAAGACAAGGTTTTTATAGTTCAAAGAGTTACAAAAAATCTTGGGAACTTACAGCTAACAAGGTCAGACATGTGTAATTCAAAAGCAAGTAGCAAACTAATAATCTACATGGCATTGCATTCCAAGGGAAGGGAGTATAGTCAAACCCCACATCAAAAGTTTATGAGGCACCGTTAGTTTTAGAGAGAGAGAGAGAGTTGTTATCTGGTCAAGGAAAGCCAGGCCTGAGTGAGCTCAAGGCCTGGGCATGAATACCAAACAATTTTAATACATCAAAATAAGCTCAGGCCAAATAGGAATCCTAGCATTTCATAGAAAACTAAAGTGAGCTTTTCATAACTTTTTGACAGGATGGCTCCCAGTCTTAAGATGGAATTAGGCTGGTTTATCAAAATTCAGTTACTTAATTTTGTTAGGCATTGTGTTAGATATTTTAGTTATTGTTTTACTTAATTCAAAAGCAACTATAGAAGTGATACCACAGGTTATCCATGACGAGTTCTGCTTCCTCACATGTTGAAGTTTGAACATTAGAGAAGCACACTGAGGCAAGCATATAAAGCAGCATTATTTAAAAAGGGGTAACATAGAATTCTCCCTGGAGGGAGAAGGGGGCCATAGTGATGCCAGATTTAAAGATAGGTAGTTAGTGTAGTTAGGTAAATCTGGTCTGATAGTGAGTCTAATAAAGAAAATGGAGTCCAATCTGAGCCTGGGAAATCAGAACAACACCTGGGAGACTGAAATGTTAATGTCCCCAAGGCCGGGGGCCCATCCTCAAAAACTGTTAATGAATCAGCTCCCAACAAAATAGGGAGATGCTAATCAAATCGCCCCAGGCCCTTCCTGCCCAGATCTCTCCTCCCCTGCCCCATTGGCCTTCCTGTTTTCCACCTTTTGGCCTTCCCACCTGCATCCCTCTTCACTAGCAGGACAGAGGAAAATACACAAAACAAAGGACAGGAATGTAGGAGGACAAAAGAAACCCTTAGATATAAAAGGGATAAGTCCTCCTCTTCCCACAGATTCCACCTTTTGGGATCCCCTTCTTCTTCTGGGGGAAGTCTTTTCTGCTATCCTTTAATAAAGCCTTTTACTTTCCACTCTATACTTGCCTGGGTGTGCTTCTCTGGTGTTATACTTCAGCATTCGGGGAAGCAAGGACTTGTCACAGTAACCAGGGGTATCAATAGCTGGTATCCTGGTATCCCAAGAATCGAGGTGTTCTGCCCTTTTTATTTGTCCTAGGCTTCCTTTGTTCTCCTGCTCTTATCTCTCTCCTTTCTGCATACATGACTAGGCATTTGAGTAGGTCTAGGAAATGCTGGGTGGGCTGGCCAAAAGGTGGGAAACAGATGGGCTAATGGGGGAAGGGCAGGATGGAACAGTCAAGGACACAACCTTGTTGTACCCAATTTTCAGGAAAAAAGTCTCACAAGCCACTCATGTAATAGCCAATGAAGCCTTTATTCTGGCCAGGGCCACCAACTACGTCCAGCACAGAGCAGGATAGTAGAAAATGGCACCAGCTCATAGCAAGGGCAGGGTTTTATAAAGCACAGGGTTAATATGCCCTCAGGCCCTCAGGTGGAGACTAGTTTAAGGGTGGGTCAATGGGCTATCAGGTGGAGATAGTCCAAGTCCAGTTTAAGTCTACTTTGCTTATAACAACCTTATAGATCCCTGTAGGGAGGGACAATTCCCAGGACTGGTTACCTAGGCTCCAACCAGGTTGGAGCAGGGGCAGTTTCTTTCTTTCTTTCTTTTTGGCTCCGAGTGGCCACATCCCCATCCCTTTTTTTTGTATTTTACTAGAGACAGGGTCTCACTGAGTTGCTAAGTGCCTCACCATTGCTGAAGCTGGCTTTGAACTCGGGATCCTCCTTCCTCAGCCTCCCAAGTGCTAGGATTACAGGCGTGCGCCACTGCACCCAGCTTGGGGCAGGTTCTTTATAAGGGTGGAGGAAGGGCTCTGAAGGAACTAACATTTCAATCCTTCTGGGGACTGTCTCCAACTTCCAGACTCACTCAAAATTGGCTTCCTTTATCCGACCTGACTTGATTTACCTGTCTATACTGACTACCTGTCTAATTCTGGCTTCAGAAGGTGGATATTATTATCATTTTGTTGTTGTTTAAAATGTATTTTTAGTTGTAGATAGACAAAATACCTTTACTTAATTTATTTATTTATTTTTATGTGGTCCCGGGGATTGAACTCAGTGCTTTACACATGCTAGGCAAGTGCTCTACCACTGAGCTACAACCCTGGCCCCTTGTTTTTCTTTTTATAGAAATTGAGAGAAGAGTCTTAAGCAATTTGACCTAAGTCAAATTTTCCCTAAGTGATTGGGTCAGATCTTTTTTTAAAATATGTATTTATTTTAGTTGTAAATGGACCTTTATTTCATTTATATGTGGTGCTGAGACTCAAACCCAGGGCCTCATACATGCTAGGCAAGTGCTCTACCATTGAGCCACAACCCTAACCCCTGGGTCAGATCTTTAAAAAAAATTTTTTTTGTTTTCTCTTTTAATTCCAAGGCACATGCCTTCTCTACCATATCATTCCAACTTTATGACACATGCTTAGTTGAATGTACATATAAAGAAAGAGATGAATTCAGAAATTATGAATATCTGGCTTACAAAGAGCTGGGTTTTCTTTCTTTCTTTTTTTTTTTTTTTAATTTTGTGTTGTGTTGCTACCACCAGTTACTGGTGAGGAGTTCTGCTCCCCCAAATGTTGAAGTTTGAACATGAGAGAAGCACGCCGAGGCAAGCATATAAAGCAGGGTTTATTTAAAAAGGGGTAACATAGACTTCTCCTAGGAGGAAGAAGGGAGCCATAACTGGTACCCTGGTATCCAAAGAAGCAAGGCAGGTCTGCCTTTTTTATATGTCTTAGGCTTCCTTTGTTCTCTTCCAGGCCCAGGAATGCTCAGTGGGCTGGCCAAAAAGTGGAAAATAGGAGGGGTAAAGAGGGGAAGGGCAGGATGGTGCAGCCCTGGACACATTAATCAACAACTTTATAGCTCGCTGTAGGGAGGGGCAATTCCTGGGACTGGTTACCTTAGCAAGCAGTTGTAGCAGTGGCAGGTTCTTGATAAGGGTGGAAGAAGGGCTCTGAAGGAATTAACATTTCAATCCTAGGGGCACAGTCTCTAACTTCCCTGGACTCATTCAAAATTGGCTTCTTTGATCCAACCTGACTTGATTTTCCTGCTATACTGACTGTCTAATTCTGGCTTCAGTGTTGTTTTTGGTTTTTGGTGCCAAGGGTCTAACCTAGGACCTTTCACATGCGAGGCAAGTGCTCTACCACTGAGCTATTCCCCAGGTCAAAAATAGTATTTTAAGTCCAGTTTTCTTGTTAGTGTTTAGTTTGGTGATGGGATTCTGTTTTTAGACTATAAAGCAGTGTAATATATTGAGCAGATCAAACACAAACCCAACAGTTTCAACCTTAACAATTATGAGCCAATTTCTTATTAACATTTTTTTTTTTTTTTTTTTTTTTTTTTTTTGTGGTACCGGGGATTGAACTCAGGGGCACTTGACCACTGGGTCACATCCCCAGCCCTTTTTTTGTATTTTATTTAGAGACAGGGTCTCACTGAGTTGCTAAGTGCCTCGCCATTGCTGAGGATGGCTTTGAACTCGCAATCCTCCTGCCTCAGCCTCCCAAAGTGCTGGGATTACAGGCGTGCGCCACCGCGCCCGGCTTCTTATTAACTTTAACGTTGTTAAGCAACCTGGGAATGGAGTGTATTACATCATTAACTGGGCCATTAAACTAAAAAAAAGGTTGAGTTATTTCCAAATAGTGATAAAATTTTGTTTATTTTCTTGCTTTTCAAATACCAATTAAATGTAGTATGAAAGACACAGTAACATTTTCAGAGGGAAGAAAGTTTTTTCTTAGAGCAATGCCATTATTTTGATAAATGTCCAGTAAGGAGTATTTAAGTAATTAAATATACCAAGAACATTTAAAGTTGTATTTGATAAAGAATTATATTTAATAAATATATTTTTCAGAATTCTTTTAAAGTTATGTATTAAAAAAATTTCAAAGGTAGCTTTTCTTTCTGAATATATGCTGACATACTGCTATTCTGTCACAGTATTTGTTAACTAAGGAATGTGCATTCAAACTTCAAAATCTTTTCCATATTGAAAACTTTAAAATTGTTTGTGGTCTCTGAAGGATAGATGAACACACACCGAAACCGCCGTGTAGAAAGAAAGGGGGGGGGTATTGATTCACCAAAGGGACACGTGGAGGGGATGGGGGTGAACCGTGAAGGGAACGAATGGGGAGGAGGAAAAATAAAGGAAAAGAGGGGGTTTACTAAGGGAAGGGGAGAAAAGGGGAAGGGGGGAAGGGAGAAAGGGGAACGGGGAAGGGGAGAGCTAGTGAGAAGATGATGGTGAAAAGAGAGAGAGGGAGTTCTGGACAAGCCGGGGCTTAAGTACAGAGGGGTGGGAGTGTGACTTATATGGTCTGGATTGGCTCAGAAAGGGAGAGCCCGCCCTGGGTTGAATTCCCACGAGAGGCGAGTATTCCCAAGATCAGGAATGGTGGGGACTCAGAGCCCGCCAAAGGTGAATTCTCGTGAGAGTTGGGCACTTCTGGGAAGGCGCCTGGGGGTATGGCCTGCCAGCCTGAATCTTGTCCAACATTCCCCCCTTTTTGTTTTCTTAGGAAGTGGGGCGTCGTGTCTCAATCTGGCTGCTTCAGAGCTGAAAGGGGGCGACATGGGGTGTTATGAGGGGGGGATGTAGGCATACAAAACAGGCAAATCAGGCTTGAGGGTGAAAAAATTCCCAGGAGGTAGTCACGAAAAAGATGAATCTCTGCAGGTATGAGATGGATGAAGTTTCCTTGAGGCCATAGATCGGTGAAGGGTGTGAAACCAAGCTTCTGCAGAGGTCACGGGGGAAATCAGTCAGTCATCTTTTCGAAGAGCACGTAGGAATTGTAGGCCTTGCGAGTTTACAGGTAGCAGGTGAAGAGGCCAATGGAGAGTGCGAGGCGCATCATAATGAGCATAGGGTGGCAGGTTAGGGGCCTTTCAGAGCAAGCTGGCCAAGAGTCATCCAGGCGTAGTTGATCCCTTTAGGATCTGGCAAATTAGTTTTGAAGTGATGAGAAGTCATCTGTTGTTTTAGAGTTGATAATCCTGAGGAGAAGCTGGTTAAAGGTTTGGTTAGAGATTTTGCTTAATTGTCCCTGCAGAAATTTTATGACACAGGGAAGGAAGGCATAGAATAAGAGAACTTCAACTAGCGGTCCCCATATTGGGAGAGCCTAGCTGATGAAGTTTTGTGAACATGTCCCAATGGGATTGTCGTGCCAGTTGTAATTTTTCCTTTCTAACTGTTCTCCTTCCTGCATACTATGACAAGGCCCAGTGAGATGGCCAAAAGGTGGGAAGCAGATGGGCTGAGGCAGGAAGGGCAGGATGGTGCATCCCAGGACACATGAATTAAAAACTGTATAGCTCCCTGTAGGGAGGGGCAATTCCTGGGACAGGTTAACTTGGCAAGGGGTTGGGGCAGGTTGTTGATAAGGGTGGAAGAAGGCCTCTGAGGGAATTAACATTTCAGTCCCTCAGGGGACAGTCTCCCAGTTCCCAAAATTGGCTCACTCAAATTGGCTTTCGACCTGACTTGATTTACCTATACATGCTGACTGCCTATGAGATTCTGGCTTCATTCCCCTTCTAATTTTAGGAACTCCTTACTACTGTAAGGGAATGGGATGATGACCGGATCTGGCTTCTTCGAGCTGAACAGGGGCGACGAGATGGGGACAAGTAGTTTGGAGTTCCCTTTTTAGAAGTCAGGCCAGATTGAAGCCGGGGGAAGATTGTAAAGTCATCAGGGACAGGAGCCTCTATGAGAGAAGCAAAAAACATGAGTACTGAAGAAATGTTGCAGCATCTGAAACATGTCAATGTATACCATGAAGATGATAATTTCTCACCAGGAGGTGTGAGGGCTGAGAAGTTGTCCCCATAATAAGGCCAGAGTGGATATGGCCTTTATTTGGGAATATAAATCTTTAACATTCCCAGAATCATCAGGAATGTAAACACAACATTTAATATGGTAGTCAAGCTACTTAATGTCATCTGATCCTATAAAATCTTTCTATTGGAGGGCTAGGTAATCATGCTCTGTTAAACTGTTTCTTTTTAGAGTTATCAGGCATTCCTGCCTAAGAATCTCTTTTGTAGCCTTCAGTCTTACCAATTCTTGGGGCTAATACAAGTGTATATCTGAAGTTACATTTAACTATTATTTCTTAAATACCCAGGAATGGTTGTGTTTTGGTTTCAACTGTTTTTGCTATTTGTTTAAGATGAAGTAGGTCAAACTGACTTTTGCTTTTATCTATTGCTAAGAGTCAGCTGATTTCTGATGGGAATAACTCTTGGGGGAATTTAAGAGCAGCTTTTCCATTCTGCTAGTGGCTTCTGCAAGGATAGGTCCAGGTCTTGCTTGACCTTGTGGCTTCCCTTGGAAGCACCAGGGATATCTCCCTTTTCCAAGGACCCTCCTTTTAGCAAGTGCACTGGTTAGCTTTCTCTTCTCCAGAAGTCTCATAGCCTCCCTGCTCGAGAGACCATGTGGCCCAAAGTTGCAAAGCTCTTTATAGAAGTTCCCTGTTCCCTGGACCAGACAGACTCTAAGGGCAAGAGCCAAATATTGGTTTTCTTGGCCCTTTTAATTTAACTTTAAAGTCTTGATCTTAAACATACAGCAAGTTAGTCTCACCAGTCTCAAGTGCACTGGGCTTTATTTAATGCCTATAAATTTACTATCATTTACCCTTTCCATTAATTGGGGTTTGTACCATCCTAAGTGATTGTTTATTGTCTTAAATCAACCCAGGTTTTGTTATTGAAGCAATACCTCTACAAAACATTGACAGGCAACTTTTAGACAATTTACAAGGAAAATACAAAATAAAATTAACGAGAATAAAATCACATTTAGTTTGTGTAATAACCATCTTGAATTTTGACTGAGTTATATACTACAACTCCTGTTTCTTAACAACAAAAATCATTCTTTTGACCATAACCATAAACAAATTGAAGTTTGGTCTGCCCTGGAGCCACTCTGGCATATAGTAAAGGTGGAAGGCCAGAGCCTTCTCAGGTAAGGTGGGGCTCTTGTATTGGCCTAGAACACCGAGAGCCAAACCCTTCGTTTCATGAACATAAAGGATAAATGGCTGAAGAAGATCTGGGAGATGAAGAGCTGGGGCCTGTGACAGTGCCTGCTGCAGATGCTTAAACTTAGCCTGAATGCTTTCGGGAAGGAACTTTCCCTTAATCCCCTTAGCTGCCTCATATAGGGGTGAAGGAGCCTATAATCAAGGAGATAGCTAAAGATTGCGGTTAGCTGAGAGCCACAAAAGATGTTCTAGTTTCCACCTTATAGTAATACATTATCCAAAGAATCTTTGTATGCCCGTGAACACTGCGTGACGCACCTGTAAGCTCGAGCTGTAAGCACGTGTCCTTGTTAAAGCTATATGTATATAAATGGGTGAGTTTAGTTAGTGTGTGTGGGAAGAAGAAGAAGGTGGTGGTTGGAGTTAGAGCGTTTGGAGTGATTGCTGGAGCCGGAGAGAGAAGAAGAATAAAAGACCTTTTTTCATTTTCATCCTGCCTCCGAATTTTCCTGCGGCGTTCGTTGCTCCAAGCGGTTTCCGCTTCAGGCAGCAACAAGTGGTGGCCTGTACGGGGAATTCGGCGGCAAGGTAAGAAAAAAGAAAATTTAAAAATATGGGAGCGAATATAACAAAAAGTTGGTTTATAAAAGCCACAAATGAAATTTTTGATAGCGAGAACTCAGAGGATAGTGAGAAAAGTGAACAAGAAAGCATATCCTCTGACTCAGTTGAGACCAGCAAGGAGAGCAGTAATGTAAATTCAAAAGTAAGAACTGCAAAAGCCATCAGAAGCTTAAAAAATTAGCTGAGGAGTATGTACTCTCCTTAGAAGCTGAAACTCAGGATACTAGTGAAAGTGATAATAGTAACAAGGAGCCAAACCATGAGAGTACGGTCTCCTCCACTGAGCCAGTTAGGAATTATGAAGCTAGTAGTGAGGAGGAATCAAAAAGCGATTCAGGGAGCACAGTCTCCAATAAAAAGAACAAAAAGAAATTAAAAAAGAGAAAAGACCGTCAAATAGAGGAACCACTAGTGCCCTCTGCTCCTTCATGGATAGAATACCTAACAGAAACAATAAGGAGTATTGATCAGAAAGTACGTGCCCTTGAGGTAGAAATTGGCAGCCTTTCTGAGTGCTTATATGCTCTCGAACAACATAGACCGCGGAGCACCTAGAACTGCCAGTATTTCAAAATGAAGAGGGACAAAGGTATCACAAGTCCCTAGACTTTAAGACAATAAAGAATTTTAAAGAGGCGGTAATGACCTATGGGCCTCAAGTTCCGTTCACATTAAGTATGATAGAGTCACTTAACACCCTAATCTTAGCCCCCTCAGATTGGAAAAGTCTATGCAGAGCGGTACTAAGTGGGGGACCATACCTAATCTGGAAAACTCAATTCCAGGAACTTTGTTCAGAAATAGCAAAGAGAAATGCTGCAGCAGGTTTCCCTCAACGCAATATAGATATGCTCACAGGGGAGGGTCAGTTCGCCGAACTACAAAATCAGCTACAATACGATCCTGGTGTGTATGCCCAGATACACACTGCAGCTGTGAAAGCCTGGAAGACAATATCAGGCACAGGGGATCTGCAAGGCAGCCTATCAAAAGTTATACAAGGGTCTAACGAACCTTATGCTGATTTTGTAGATAGACTCTTAAAAACAACATCTAGAGTTTTTGGCGAAGTCGAGCAAGCTATGCCTCTAGTTATCCAATTAGCGTACGAGAATATTAATAAATATTGCCAGGATGCAATAAGGCCGTGGAGAAGTAAAAAAGACTTATCAATTTATATCAGACTGTGCAAAGACATTAACGAGGCTGTTATCACAGGCAACGTAATTGCTGCAGTGATGAAAAATTTCTCCCCTCAAAATTCCCAAAGGATTCAACCTAGAACAGGATATTCCAGACAAAAGTATTATAATCAACCAAGATATGCTAAGCAATATCCCCCAAGGGTAATAAGATCAAATTCATACCGTGCTCCAGGCCGATGCCCCAGGTGCAAAAAGGGTATACATTGGGCCAATCAATGCCATTCCAGATATGATATATATGGAAATGATTTATCAAGGATTTCAAAAAACGGGGCACGGGGCCCAATGCCCCGGGGCCCACAAATGTATGAGGCACTAGAGGAGGAATGCACACTAGAGGAGGAATGCCCTCAGATCCAAATGATTCCTCATCACAATCCCTCCTACCCATTAACTCCCTTATCAGAGGGACAAGAGGAAGTGCAGGATTAGATGTCTGTTCTACTGCCCGGATGGTCCTGAACCTGCAATGGGGGTTCAGCTGATTCCTACGGGAATCAGGGGACCTATCCCTTCAGGAACTGTGGGACTAATCCTTGGGCATAGTTCTAAGAGTTTATTAGGCTTTAATGTTATACCAGGGGTTATTGATTCAGATTATAATGGAGAGATTAAAATAATGCTAAGTACACACAGGGGCATCATCTCCGTAAATCAAGGAGACAGAATCGCACAGCTGCTCCTCATTCCCAGTCTCCATAGTTCTTTTAAAAGCATGCCACAAAATAGAAATAGCAGAGCATTCGGTTCCACTGGTTTAGGACCTATGGCTTTCTGGGTACAGGATTGTTCACGGAGGCCGATGTGCAAATTAAAAATTCAAGGTATAGAGATGGAGGGGCTGATTGATACAGGAGCTGACTCTTCCATCATAAATCTACAACAATGGCCTAAGCACTGGCCTCTACAGAAAGCCTCAACCAGTTTAAGAGGCTTGGGATATAGTAATACCCCAGCACAAAGTGCTGTAATCTTAAATTGGCAAGACAATGAAGGCCATACAGGAACATTCAAACCCTATGTTTTAAACAGCTTGCCAGTTACCCTATGGGGAAGAGATATCTTACATCAAATGGGGCTACACCTAGCGACCAAGCCTGCAGGTGTTAAGAATAAAAATCCTAATCATAATAAAAAAGGCAAAGGACATTTTTTCTAGGGGCCACTGAGAAAACAATTTTAAAAATACCATGGATCTCTAATAAGCCAGTTTGGGTCCCTCAGTGGCCCCTATCCAAAGAAAAATTGCAAGCGGCCCATCAATTAATTAAAGAACAATTAGAAGCAGGACACATAGAGCCTTCCACCTCTCCCTGGAATTCTCCCATATTTGTAATTAAGAAAAAATTGGGAAAATGGAGACTATTACAAGACCTAAGACAAATTAATAAAACAATGCAAATTATGGGACCTACCCAACCTGGACTTCCTAATCCTGTAGCTATTCCAAAAAACTATTACCTTATAACTCTTGATATAAAGGACTGTTTTTTTTTACATTCCCCTACATCCTCTGGATGCCCCCAGGTTTGCTTTTTCAATTCCTTCTATCAATAATAATGGCCCTGATAAAAGATATCAATGGAAAGTATTGCCGCAGGGAATGGCAAATAGCCCTACAATGTGCCAACTATATGTGGACAGAGCTATACAGCCCATTAAAAACAAATATCAAGACCTCATGTGTCTACACTACATGGACGATGTTTTATTAGCTCACCCTAATCAAAAAATCTTATTTAATATATTTAGTGAAATAACAAAAAATTTAAAAAAATATGGAGTATATATATCAGAAGAAAAAGTTCAAAGCAGATCACCTATACTATATTTAGGCTTTCAAATCATGGATACTTTTGTTAAACCCCCCAAAATTCTAATAAGTAAAGAACATTTGACCACCCTCAATGATTTCCAAAAATTATTGGGAGACATTAATTGGCTTCGCCCTACACTAAGCCTCACTACTGGACAGTTAAAACCTTTATTTGACATCCTTCGCGGGAACCCTGATCCATCCTCACCGAGAACATTAACTCCTGAGGCCAGGAGAGCTCTAAAATTAGTAGAACAGGCCATTGAAAGATCCCATTGCGATAGATTTGATTTTGCACAACCACTAATATTGATTATTATTCCTTCACAATATACACCAACAGGAGTATTTTGGCAACAGGGACCTATATTATGGATACATTTGCCTGTCTCTCCTAAAAGTACAATTGAGTCTTATACCTCCATGGTGGCTAAACTTATTCTTCAAGGACTTAAAACCTCTACTAAAATATTTGGAATTCATCCCGCTACTATTATTACTCCTTATTCATCGTCACAGGTTGAATATTTGTGCTTCAATGATAATGATTGGGCTATAGCTAGATGCTCTACTTTTGCAAATTTTGACAATCATATTCCTAAATCTCCTATACTGTCCTTTTGTATCAATCATCCTATCATATTCCCACAGGTAATAAAAAATCAACACATTCCTAAAGCATTTAATGTATTTACAGATGGCTCCTCTAACAGTACTGCTGCAGTAGTCACTCAAAATGAAAAAATGATTCATATCACTAATCAAAAATCAGCTCAATTAGTGGAACTCGAAGCTATAATAATAGCTCTGGAAAATTTTAAAGAACAGCCTATGAATATTTTTTCAGACAGCCACTATATTGTACATGCTGTCCCTAAATTGGAGCTAGCAGGTCCAATAGCACCACATACTCCAGCTTTTAAATTGTTTTCTCAAATCCAAAATCTCCTATGGCAACGAAAAGAACCTTTATTTATAGGTCACATAAGAGCTCACACTAATCTGCCTGGTCCTCTCCATGAAGGTAATCAAAAAGCTGATACCCTCACTAAAACAATATTTATATTTACTACAGTACAACAAGCTACTTTATTTCATTCCCAGTTCCACGTTAACAGCACTACCTTAAGACAAAAATTTAAAATCACAAAAGAACAAGCTCGTAGAATTGTAAAAGAATGCCCATCTTGTGTAACACTTTTGCCCAATCCACATTATGGGGTTAACCCACGAGGTTTGATGCCCAATCATTTGTGGCAGATGGATGTCACACATGAGCCAAGTTTTGGAAAATTACGATTTATTCATGTCACCATAGATACATGCTCAGGCATGATTTTTGCTTCTTTATATTCCGGAGAAAAAGTTAAAGATACTATATCTCATTGTCTGCAAGCTTTTGCTGCATTGGGCATCCCCAAAATGCTTAAAACAGATAATGGCCCTGCATATACATCCACATCCTTCAAACAATTTTGTACAAAGTTCAATATTATCCACAAAACAAGTATCACTTATAATCCTCAGGGACAAGGAATAATTGAAAGAGCAAGTCGGACACTTAAAAATATGTTACTAAAGCAAAAAGATGGAAACTGTAAAAATCCTAAGGACAGATTGGCAGTTGCCCTGTTTACCCTAAATTTCTTAACTTTAGATTCTAATGGATATTCAGCTGGAGATAGACACTGGAACCCACACCAACAACATAAACCTTTGGTTTACTGGAAAGATGTTCTCTCAGGTACATGGAAGGGTCCAGACCCAGTATTAATTTGGGGGAGAGGATCTGTTTGTGTTTTTCCAAAGCATGAATCTCTCCAATATGGATACCATCTAGATTGATAAAGCAGGTACAAAGTCAAAAGGATCAAGACGAAGTTATTGAGGAGTCTAGATTGAATAAACAAGTACAAAATCAAGAGGACCAAAATGAAGGTATGGAGTGATTCCCTTAAGAGTCCTCCATTAAATTTACAACTTAAATTTCATCTTCCCGGCCGGGACAAGAAGATCTCTCTTCAGTGTATACACAATTGTATTTTTTTTCTTTTATATATGTCTTTATGTCTGTGCATTTGTCTAAATTTCATGTTAATGTGATGTCACAAATATATGTTTATATGTGCGTCTGTCTAGTGTGACGTCACAAATAATTAAGCGCTTAAAAAAAATAGGTAGATAGATATAGATCCAAATAACGTTAATTCATTTAAGCTTAGAATATTCTAATTAGATAATCAATAGATAGATAGATAGATAAATAGATATTCATATAAGTTCAGAATATTTTAATTAGATAATCAATTATAATGATAATCAATTTTGATTTATAGTTGTCTCCGGGACTTCTCTTCAGCTGTGAATATGTTTAATGTTGTATAACCTGATTTTTTTGGTGTTCCAACAGAGGATCATTTATTTGTTATTAACTTCATTTGTTTAATAGCTGATTAATTTGAATTATTTCAACAGGTATAGGATTGCTGTGTATATAGAGACTCGAGGATTCCAGCTAACAAATTATTTTTCCAAAATGCCTTTAGCTTTTCTTTATCTTTAATGCAGTAAACACCCTCAGTTTCTCTTTGATTATTTCTGAATGTGATATTTTGCCAGCTTATGTTTGTGGGAGCTTAAGCAGCAATGTGTGTGAGCAGAGATCAACTTTTTTTTTTTTTTTTTTTTTTTTTTTTTTTTTGTGGTACCAGGGATTGAACTCAGGGGCACTTGTCCACTGGGTCACATCCCCAGCCCTTTTTTGTATTTTATTTAGAGACAGGGTCTCACTGAGTTGTTAAGTGCCTCGCCACTGCTGAGGCTGGCTTTGAACTCGCGATCCTCCTGCCTCAGCCTCCCAAAGTGCTGGGATTACAGGCGCGAGCCACCGCGCCCGGCTGAGATCAACTTTTATTTTCTAATAATTCTTTTTTTAGTTGGACAGCTCACCTTTTGATCTCAGTGCTGGAATAGCACTGCCTTTCCCTTAATAATGGATGCTTGAGTTTTTAGGTAGCGGGCCCTGAAGATTTGCCGGTGGAAATGTCTAGACATAAAAAAGACGGCTGCTGCTACAACTGCAGGGACCATGGTCGCTGCAAGCATCCCTGCTGCTCAAGCATCAAACAACCTAACCAGCAGTGTGGCCTCTGCTCTGCATGCATGGGGCCTCTTGAATCTATGTGTTATAACTTATGGACATTTTGATTTTCCATTATTTTGGGACATTACGGGACAATGCCTTGCGGGTATTTGTCTAAGAGAACTCAGTGCATTACTTGATGAAACTAAGGGCAGCTGATTGGCTTAAAGAACTTGATACGCTATGGAAACTTGGCTTGTCAGCAGTAGGCTTACCACCTTAAAGCTGCAGCATCTCCTAAAAATTGGACGGCTGTTAGTCAACACACAGTCGATCCTGAAGGGCTCTATTGGATGGCTGGTTAGCCTATGACGGGTAAGATCCCCAGAAGGGGACAACCTAAGACACGGCACAGTCGCACGGGACAGTCTAATGTGGCCGGCATGTCAACCTAAGCCAGGAGTCAGGACAGCCTAGACTCCCATGACGGGTAAGAATGTCGGTTGCACATGGACGTCCTAGAACATCCCCTCTTTTAAAACTAAAAGGGGGAAATGAAGGAGCCTATAATCAAGGAGATAGCTAAAGATTGCGGTTAGCTGAGAGCCATAAAAGATGTTCTAGTTTCCACCTGATAGTAATACATTATCCAAAGAATCTTTGTATGCCCGTGAACACTGCGTGACGCACCTGTAAGCTCGAGCTGTAAGCACGTGTCCTTGTTAAAGCTATATGTATATAAACTGGGTGAGTTTAGTTAGTGTGTGTGGGAAGAAGAAGAAGGTGGTGGTTGGAGTTAGAGCGTTTGGAGTGATTGCTGGAGCCGGAGAGAGAAGAAGAATAAAAGACCTTTTTTCATTTTCATCCTGCCTCCGAATTTTCCTGCGGTGTTTGTTGCTCCAAGCGGTTTCCGCTTCAGGCAGCAACATAGGGGCTTTTCATAAAGAGAGAAATTGGGAATCTAGGCACGGAAATATCCTGCTAGCCCTAGGAAGGAAAGAATCTCTTCCTTTGTCTTGGGACATGGGAGCTCCTCGATGAGGGCCTTTCTGTCCACGGTAATGGCCTTTGATTGATGGGAAATCTGAACTCCTAAATACAGTACCTGCGTCTGGGCAAGCTGCAGCTTAGATGGGGAAGCACGATACCCGTGAGAAGCAAGAACATTTAAAAGGGTGTAAGAGTCTTCACAAGCTGTGAAAAAGGAAGGGCTGCAGAGGAGAAGGTCATCTATATATTGCAAGAGAGTGGAGTTAGGGAATTCAAGATCTTTGAGGTCCGCAGACAATGTCTGTCCAAAGATATGAGGGCTGTCTCGAAAACCCTGAGGGAGGACTGTCCAGGTCAACTGTTGGGACCGCTGAGTATCTGGATCTGTCCAGGTATTATAAGGGGACTGGGTGGGTCTGAGAAAACATTTCTGCAGAAGATTTGAGATAATGGGTTGGAGGCCCTTAAGGCTAGTGGCTGGAAGTGGATACTGGGCTTTTTTTTTGAAAACTCTGAGGTTCTTTAAGGTGAATTCGTATGGGGTCACACTGAGCAAATGAAGGATAGATGAACACATGCTGGAACCGCCATGTAGAAAGAAAGGGGGGGGGTTATTGATTCACCAAAGGGACATGTGCAGTGGATGGGGGTGAACCGTGAAGGGAACGAGTGGGAGGAGGAAAAATAAAGGAAAAGAGGGGGTTTATTAAGGGAAGGGGAGAAAGGGGGAAGTGGGAAGGGGAGAGCTAGTGAGAAGATGATGGCGAAAAGAGAGAGAGAGAGAGTTCTGGACAAGCCGGGGCTTAAGTACAGAGGGGTGGGAGCGTGACTTGTATGGTCCGGATTGGCTCAGAAAGGGAGAGCCTGCCCTGGGTTGAATTCCCAGGAGAGGCGAGTATTCCCAGGATCAGGAATGGTGGGGACTCAGAGCCCGCCAAAGGTGAATTCTCGGGAGAGTTGGGCACTTCCGGGAAGGCGCCTGGAGTTATGGCCTGCCAGCCTGAATCTTGTCCAACAGTCTCTGTGTTGTAAGAATACTGCACTTTGCGTTATTATAGCAGTGGGATTCATCAATTGAAACTGTGCCTCCTTTAAACAAACCTGGAACCTTGGGAAGTTAGCTAAAATGGAAATGAAAGATTGGAAATCTAAAATGGAAAGATTGGTTACATTTGAATGACAGGTAAGTGATAACAGCTCCTAATTGGGTTGATGTATACTGCCAGGTATAAGTCTATAATAAGTCCAAAATTCTAACTCCTGGTGAGTTAACCAGTCAGTCCTTTACTGGGGTGCTTCTGAATTGTATGTTGTATAGATTAGAGTGTTTTCAACAGCATGTTCAGATTGTACTTAAGCTCTGTTTATAACTTTTGCCCCCCCAATATTTGCTGGTATTCTTGCTGAACGTGTCCTTTTCTGATTTTGTCTTCCTCTGCCTCCTAATAGTAACAGCCATTAACCCAGTTAATTGCTGGCAGTGAGGTGGCTGCAATCAACAGGGTGGGGGTAGGTATGCTAACAAAACTGGAAGGAGAAGAAAGCAAAGAATTCCAAGCAAGGGGATAGTTTTAGCAATGAAAAAAGGCATCACGGGACTCTCCCCTCTTCCAGTTTTCTCTTAATCTGTCACACTCTTCTCTACTTTCAACCTTCTGCACTGGTCAAAACTATTTCTTCTTTAAGGCACACTGTGTGATCATTAGTTGGGTATCCACCTACATCATGACTGCCATCTCCCAAGTCAGTCACAGAATCAAAATGGTCTGTTTCACATCTCAACTCTCTTTTTTAGCTATGTCACACCTTTGCTTGCCACTCTACCTCTTAAAAATTCTCTCTCACCCTCGATTACACTGCTTTAAACAAAACAAAATGATGACATTAGGCCCAAGGCAGGTGAGATCTGAAATCTATTTGGGTGAAACATCATAGATAGAAATACAGAAGTGAACCAACCAAGCATGTAAATATTTCTCAAAGTATTTATTAATGGACTACTGTGTGCCAGACACTTGATGAAGACACTTGATAAGAAGTGTTGTTGTTTCTAAACAATAAATGATAAGCAAATAATATATAAGATCAGCTGGGTAAGTGCTATGACGTAAATAAAGTAAGGTAAGAGAGTCAGAAGGACTAAGAATTTGGGTGTTGATGAAGATTATGGAGGAGATTTTTTTTTTTTTTAAGGTCTTTCTGAGTTGTCTTCAAGCAAAGACCTCAGTGAAATGTTTCAACTCTTGAGGATACTTGGGGCTAGAACACTGTAGCCTGCAGGGATGGTTTATTGAAAGATTGCTCATTGGGTGCTAATTTCATTTCTCTAGTTGCTAAAGACATTGGATATATTTTCATGTTATTATTTACTATTTGGATATCTTTCAGATAAAATATTCCTTCAAATATTTTGCCCATTTTCTAATTAGATTGTTTGTTTTTACTGTTAAACTTTGAGAGGTTTCTTTTTGTAGTGCTGGGGATAGAATCCAGGGCCACCTGCATACTGGGTGCTCTACCACTGAGCTACACTCTTCCCCAAAATTTCTTTATGTAAGTCTTATTCAGATTAAGTGATTTGGAAATATTTTCTCCTACTCTGTAGCTTATCTTTCATCCTATTAACAGGATCTTTCCTTTGAGCACAACCTAATGTTTAATTTTTTTTTTTTTTTGGTACCTGGGATTGAACTCAGGGGCACTCGACCACTGGGCCACATCCCCAGCCCTTATTTTGTATTTTATTAGAGACAGGGTCTCACTGAGTTGCTAAATGCCTCGCCATTGCTGAGGCTGGCTTTGAACTCGGGATCCTCCTGCCTCAACCTCCCAAGTGCTGGGATTATAGGCATGCGCCACCACGCCCGGCTTAATGTTTAATTTCGATGATGTCCAATTGTCAATTTTTAAAAATAGATTGTACTTTTGGTGTCAAATCTTAAAAACTGTCTGCATAACCCTAGATTTTAAAGATTTTTTATTATGTATTTTTCCTCCAAGTTTTATAGATTTCATTTAAATCTGTGATCAATTTTGAGTTATTATTTTACATAAAATATATAAGATACAAGATCTTTAATAAGCTATAATAAGACTTGTGTTGATGTGACTTTTTTGGCAAGGGTGCTTGTTTTGTTTTAAAGTCTGTGCGTGCTCAATTGCTCTAGTACTATTTATTGAAAGGCTATTTTCCCTCCATAGAAACACTTTGGCATGTTTTACAAAAATCAGTTCAGATGGCTGCTTAGACCTACTCATGGCTTCTCTATTTATTCCATTGATCTATTTGTCTATCCCTCTACTAATACCACAGGCAAAGAGAGGGTGAGATTGGTGGGGGTGGGGTAGAGACAGGGCAGACAGACAAAAGTGGGCTGAACTCATGTTTTGATAAAGAACTCACTCTCACATTAATGATATTAATCCATTCATGAATGCAAAACCTTTATGGCTAAATACCTCTTCAAGTTTCCACCTCCCAACACCTCTGCATTGGGATTGAGTTTTCAACATGTGAACTTTGGGGGACACAGTCAAACCATAGCAAAATGCATTTCTTTTTTTTTTTTTTGAGTGATTGTAAATAATACATCTTTAATATCTGTGTCCTTATGTTCACTACTAGTATATAAAAGTCCATTTAATTTTTGCATGTTCATCGTGTGTTCTGCAACCTTGCTGAATTCATGAATTAGTTCTACCAGTTTTTGTGTGAGACATCTTGGAATTTTCTAAGTAAATAATCATATCATATGCAAATAGAGACAGTTTTTCTCATTCTTTTTTTTTGGCTTATAAGCCTTTTATTTCATTTTTTGCCTTATTGCCTTGACTAGAACGTCCAACGTGATGGTGGTTATGCAGCAAAATGAAATTATGCCCCTATCTCTCACCATGCACAAAATTAAACTCAAAGTGGATCAAGGATCTAGGAATTAAACCAGAGACCCTGCACCTAATACAAGAATAAGTAGGCCCAAATCTTCATCATGTCAGATTAGGCCCACACTTCCTTAATAAGACTCCTATAGCACAAGAATTAAAACCAAGAATCAATAAATGGGACAGATTTAAACTTAAAAGTTTCCTCTCAGCAAAAGAAATAATCAGTGAGGTGAATAGAGAGCCTCCAGAATGGGAGCAATTTTTTACTACATGCACATCAGATAGAGTACTAGTCTCTAGGATATATAAAGCACTGAAAAACCTTAATACCAAAAAAAAAAAAAAAAAAAAAAAAAAAAAAACCCCACAAATAACCTCATCAGTAAATGGGCTAAGTAACTGAACAGACACTTCTCAGAAGATGATATACAATCAATCAACAAATATATGAAAAAATGTTCAACATTTCTAGCAATCAGAGAAATGCAAATCAAAACTACTCTTAAGATTTTATCTCATTCCAGTCAGAATGGCAGCTATTAAGACGGGGAAAAAGGTACACTCATACATTGCTGGTGGGACTGCAAATTGTTGCAACCAATCTGGAAAATAGTATGGAGATTCCTTGGAAAACTTGGAATGGTACCACTATTTGACCCAGCTGTCCCACTCCTTAGTTTATACCCAAAGGACTTAAAAATACAGCATACTATAGTGACACAGCCACATCAATGTTTATAGCAGCACAATTTACAATAGCTAAATTGTGGAACCAACCTAGATGCCCTTCAGTAGATGAATGGATAAAGAAACTGTGGTATATATACACAATGGAATATTACTCAGCATTAAAAGAGAATAAAATGGCATTCGCAGGTAAATGAATGGAGTTGGAGAATATGATGCTAAGTGAAATTAGCCAATCCCAAAAAACCGAATGCCGAATGTTTTCTCTGATATGAGGATGCTGATCCATAGTGGGGACCTGGTGGCGGGGAGCATGGGAAGAAATTTTCAATAGGGCAAAGGAGAGGGAAGGGAAGGGAGGGGGTAGGGGGTTAGAAAGACAGCGGAATGGGATAGACATCATTACCCTAACTACATGTATGAAGACATGAATGGTATGAATCTACTTTGCGTACAATCAGACATGAAAAATTGTGCTCTATATGTGTACTATAAATTGAAATGCATTCTGTTGTCCTATATAACAAATTAGAATAAATAAACAATTAAATGAATAAATAGAATGGTGAGAGTGGGCATCCTATAATTGTTTTGGATCATCAATATAATACCAGCTATAGTTTTTAAAAAATATTTATTTATTTGTTTTAGTGGTACACAGTGTCTTTATTTTTACATGATGCTGAGGATCAAACCGGGCCACGCACGTGCTAGGCACGTGCTACCGTTGAGCTACAACCCCAGCCCCCCCCCCCCCTTTTTTTTAAATGGTGGTTTTTATCAAGTTGAACAGGGTTTTTTTTTTTTTTTTTTTTTAATGTGGTTTTTATCAAGTTGAACAGGTCTCCCTCTTTTTCTATTTCTCTTGAGAGTTTGTATCGTGAATGAATGTTAAATTCTGTCAGTTATTTTTGGATTCAGTAGATATGATTATTAATCTGGTGGATTGCATTATTGGATTTTCAAATACTAAACTAGCCTTTCTTCACTGGAATAAACTCCATTTTATCATGATGTATAATTATTTTTGGATATTGCTGCATTCTGTTTGCTAATATTTGGCTAAAGATTTTTGCATCTATATTTATAATGACCATTGTTCTGTAGCTTTCTTTTTTGTATTATCTTTGTCTATCTTTTAAAAATCAGCAACTCTGGTTTCATAAAATGAATTGAGTTGTAGGAGCCCTGTTTGGGGAGATGGCTTAAATTGCGGTTGACTACGGGCTTTGGACATGTTTGGGCATTGGCGCCTTCCATAGTCTCACAGGACTTGGCCCGAGATCTTGAGGGACTTGAGCGAGATTGTGGATGAGGTCTGTGCCATTTTGGAGGTTAGAGGAGCGTGGACGGCGTGTTGGGGTGTAGTTAGAGCCAGACAGAAAAGTTATCAGAATAAAGGGATGTTTGTTTCCAGTTCGTCTCTAAACTTCTTCCTGCGGCTTCTTTGATCCAAGCGGCCATCGCTTCAGGCGACAACATTGAGTAACATTTCTGTCTTTTCTATTTTCTGGAAGAGTTTGTATAGAAATAGTTTTAATTTATCTTATGTGTTTGGTAGAGTTCTAGTAAAACCATCTGGGACTGGAGGATTCTATTTTAGGATTTTTAAATTAATGAATTTAATGTCCTCAATAGTTGTAAGACTATTCAAGTTATCTATTTTACTTTGGGTGAATTGTAATAATGTTATTTAAGGAATTGGCCCATTTCATCTAAGTTGTCAAATTTACATTTGTAGTATGGTTTGTAGTATTCCTTTATTATCCCTTTGATATACATGTTTCTGTACTGATATCTCATTTCATCACTGATATTGGCAATTTATTTATTTTTTTCCTTTTTTTCAGTTTTATTAGAAGTTTGTTAATCTTTTTGATGTTCTTGAAGGAAGTAATTATTTGTTCCAATGACTTTCTGTATTTTTATTTTTGTTTTCCATTTTATGAACTTATTCTTTCATTATTCCCTTTCTTCTGCTCGTTTTGAGTCTGGTCTGTTATAGTGGTGGAGACGGGAGAATTTCCTCTCTAATGTGTACATGTAGTGCTATGAAATGTCCTCTCAGCAGTGCTTCAGTCATCTTGATGTGTTGTGTTTTCATTTCTGTTCAATCTATTTGTGATTTTTTTCTTTGCTTGATGGATTATTTAGTACTATGCCATTTAGGTTCCAAGTGTTTGAAGATATTTCATGTTTTATTTTCTGTTACTGATTCTGAGTTTGTCTCCATTGTGCATTGGAGAATGCACTCGTATGATTTGAGTTATTTAATGTTTGTTGTGATTTGTTTTATGGCCCAGGATATGGTCTACTTTGATATTTGTTCCATGGACACTTGTAAAGAATGTGTATAATGCTGTTGTTGGGTGGAGTATTCAATAATTGTTGATGGTATCCTATTGGTTGATGGTTTTGTTGGTTGCTTATACATTTTTGCTGATTTTCTTTCTAGTTTTCTATCAATTGTTGATACAGAGGTGATGAAACTCCACAATTGTGAATCTGTGCAATTTTCATTTTAGTTCTATTAGATTGCACTTCTCCTTGTTTTTGGCTCTGCTGTTTGATGTATAAACTTTAGGAATGCTATGTCGTTTTGGTGCATTGACCTTTTAATCATTAGATGATGTCACTGTGTTGCTGGTAATTTTCTTTGTCCTAAAATCACTTTATCTGATTTATTATAGCTTTTGTTTAATGTTTGCTTGATATACCTTTTTATTTTATTTTATCATTTTATGTAATGTGAGTTTGTTATAAAAATCATATGATTGGGTCATATTTTTTAATCCATTTTGCTGATCTCTGTCTTTAATTTATGTATTTAGACACCTTGTATTTAATGGAACTAACTTTATGTTAAGGCTTGAATCTACCCTTCTTGTTCTTGTTTTCTTTTTATGGCCACTGTTTTTCATTTCTGTTTCTTTTATCTAGATTTTCTGCAGGTCACTTGAACAATTTTTGGAATTGCACTTGATTTGTCTTCAATGTTTTTGAGTCTGTCTATTTGTATGGCTCTTCAATGGTTGCACTAGGTATTACATGTAATGATATATTATCTGTAAGACATATATATATGTATATATATAATTTTTGCAACACTATGTATACATTTACATATAATGTAATTGCATATTATAGCATCACAATCTACTGGTGGTGTCATTTTACCTGTTTCAGAGAAGTGTGGAAATCTTACCTCTTATTTTCCTTTGCCTTTCCACACTTAAAATTATCTTAAATATTTCCTCTACATACATTTTGAATCTCATCAGACATTGTTATAATATTTGTTTCCACCATCAGTTTAGAAATCTCAGAAGAAAAGCTTATTGTGTTTACTTTTATTTTTGCTTATTGTGTTCTTTCTTCCTTTCTGATGTCTCAAGACGTCGAATTTCTTTTCTGTTTAAAGAATTTCCATTAATCATTTAATTACAGAAGGTCTACTGGAAACAAAGTCACTTAGCTTTTATTCATCTGAGAATATTTTGATTTCCCATCACTCTCGAGTGAAACTTTCACTGGTATGGGGTTGGGTTGACATTTCTTTTCTTTTAACGCTAGAAATGTTTTGACTTTACCCTGATATGAAAACAATCCACATTCAGCCAGGCATGGTGGCACACTCCTGTAATTCCAGCAGCTTGGGAGGCTGAGGCAGGAGGATCACAAGTTCAAAGCCAGCCTCAGCAAATTTGAGGTGCTAAGCAATTCAGTGAGACCTTGTCGCTAAATAAAATACAAAAATACAGGGCTGGGTGGGAGATGTGGCTCAGTGGCTGAGTGCCCCTGAATTCATTCCCCTGTACGCCCCCCCCCAAAAAAAAACCCAACCAAATAAACAAACAAAAACAAAACAATACACATTCAGCAGAAACTACTTTGAATTTGGAATTTTGATCTTTTCCCGGGCTAATGATATCTGGTAGGATACTCTGTGTGATGTGAGGCAGTGGCAGAGAGCCACAGCTCCCAACCGTGGGATCATCAGGGGAGGCAACCCGCACTCTACAGTGCCCACTCCTCTATGTCCTTTTGATATGTCATCATCATCCTCTTGATTATTCCCTTACTTTCTGGTATCAGATAGTTCAGGTACATCTTGTACTTTTTCTTCTATAGTCCTAGAATCAGCCATTTCTCTAGGGAGCACCAATTTATTTTAGTGGAGAACTTTAAGTAGAAGTCAAGATCTGGGTGCTCAGTGTACTCGGAGTGTTGTTGTTCCCAGGTCCTTACAGTGGACACAGTTAAGGAATTAACACACACACACACACACACACACACACACACACACACACATTTATGCAGATTTCTCTGTGTACTGAACATCATGAGTTCACAATAATACTTCAATTTCAAGCCAGTATCACAAGGATTCATTAAATTTTTGCTTTCCATATATATAAGTCCCTTCTTGACTGGTAAATTGGCTCTTCTTACCCCTCAACATATTTACTTATTTGCTGAGTCTCCTGTGTTTAACAAATATACTATAATCAAAACTACCTCTTCCTTCTCTTCTGTATAAGTGCATTCTTTTTTCCTCTTAGTCTCTAACACTCACAGCACCCACCCCACACTGCCTGGAGATTCCTTTGTACCATTCAGGTTCTGATACTTTCTGGCTTGGCCTGCCCTGGCATTGTACCTCTCTTTACCTCTTTTAGTTAGACACCTGACTGGGCTGCCACTGCCCCTGTGCACACACTCCTGGTGTAGGTATCCTCACCATTCCACTCGATTTTGGATATATGAGCCCTGGATACCTTTCTCATCCCATGTGGGGTCTGCCTCCCTGAGTCAAATTGCTGTTACCCACTCTTCCACATGGAGGTCCTCATCCTGGTTATGATCTGACACTTCCAGCAGGCCCCTTAAGCCCTTCATGCAGATGCCCCTCTCTTCTTGCTTGGATATGCACACGCTGCATCCTGCAGACAACCCTCCCCCTGAAGATTCCTCCTTACCTTTCTCTGGCTTCCGCACTCCATGCTAGATTTTGTCTGCCTACTTGACGCTTAACCCTTGATGCTCCATCAGGACACCTCTCTTTTGAAGTACCACCTAATGGAACTAAATGAGGAAGGAGTTTTTGTTTGATTAGGACTAACTTGTAAAGAAAGGAAGATTCTGTTTGATTGGTTCTTTTTTAAACTTAAATGAGGAATACCTGATGTTAACCTTATTCTGAGAAATGATAGCCGTGTATGTATAGTCATGGGTTTCGTGTGCTACTTACATTTTTTTCTGGTTTACATTGATGTAAATACAGATAATTAAAATTAATCAGTTCACCTGTGGATTTCTGAAAATCAGTTTGCCAACTTCATGTTTAGGAAGCTGTAGGTTAGGAGATTAATTTCATGACATTTAAAGTTGACTTAGGTTTTAAATTTTAGGGAATTTGGATCTTGATGTTTAATAAAACTGATATTAAAACCATATTTTCTAGCAACAAAAAGCTGGTTTCTCTTTCTTATATTGTTGCACAAGATGTTGTACAAGGGTGGTAATGGTGGCCATCCTTGTCTTATTTCTCACATATTTGGCTTGGTCGTGGTTTGCTATTTTCTCACAGACTTTTCCAGGTCTTGGTGTTTTTTTTCTTTATTTTCTCCAGGATTGACGTTGGGGAGGAGTTAGGAATCATGTACTCCAGTATCCTGAAAGGCTCTTAACAAATATTGTTTGAAGTGTTACTGTTACCTATGCTTTCTGAACCTCAGACTCCTCATCTGAAAATTGGTTTATAATAATGCCAGCAATATATAGTTGTAATAAAACTGGAGTTACAGATGAAATCAAATTCTCTTTTTTTGCTGCTATAATTGCCAGAGGGAGAGTCTGCCTAAGTTACATGCTTCTGCAGCTGAGAAAGCCCATTTTCATGTGAGCTGCTAATCAGAACAGGGAAATGCCTGCTGGCATCAGCTTCATGGATCACAACTGGCAAAGCTGGATTCTTTGCTGTTACTATTGTAGTGGTATGTTGCAGGTCTCAGTGGCATGCCCCCTGATATTGCAGCAGACCCTAACAGGTCACTGAAAATTTCTTCCTGGGTTCTTGTCTGAAGTGAGAAGAAAGGAAGTAACACTTCCACTGGTGAGAGGAAACCTGATAGCAGGTTGCCACTTAAGGGTACTAGTCTAGAGGTTAATATGGTTACCAGGTAAGGTCATTGATCAAAATCTATGCTAATCGGGTATTGGAAAAGAGCCAAGTCTATTGGTCTGTATCTGTGTTAAACAGGTATTGGAAAGTATTAGGGCTGTTGATTCAGCCCATGACCTTCTGATTGGTTGTGCCCTTTTAGACCTTGAGTCTGTGTAGCCTTCACTCAGGTTTGGCCTGATCCCCTTCTCCTGCCTCTCTAGGACAAAGGAATAGCTGGATGTTTGGAATGTGTATACAGTTAATTTCATGGAGTGGCCTTTACATTTAGAGAAGCCTTTTGGGGATCCATTGGCCTAACTGTCTGCCTCTTTTACTATCTGTCCATCCTATCTTATTCAGTAAGCCTCAAAGAAGATAAAAATAAGTCAAATGCCTTGCATAGTTCCTTCGGAGCACCTATGTTCCCTTTGGGATTTCAGATTTATTTATGTATTTACTGAAAACTGCTATTAGTGAGTCTCACAAGATGCCTTCCAAAATCCCTTTTAGCTAGTTTGTTTATTCAAGACATTTGGAATTGACAAAATGAGTCTGAAAACTTCTTGGTTTAATGCTGGTCTAAAATGTAACTCTTGAAGACCAGTTCTGTTTCTTTCTTCTATTTTTTTACTCCTTCATCTTTCTCTCCTTTTTTTCTAATTCTTTGTGATATGATTGAACAGTGCATTAATTATTTTTGTTAGTCATTTGTGTTTTGCTGGGTCACAACTTCCAAATATACTTTACTTTCTTGTAGGAATGTATAATGTTGACAGGTTTTGTCATCTGTTTCCCCAGAAAAGGCAATGAGTCTTCTTTTATTGCCACACATATGTGAGCACACAAGTGTGCACATACACAATAATTTTCTAGGTTGTATCACATACTTAAGGAAAGTGAATGTCAGAGACAAAAAAGTGAGAGAGAACTTTAGAGTTTCTCTAGTGAGAAAGAGGCATTGCAAGGTCCATTAGGGTTGGAAAAGAGGCCCTGATTGCTGGTTGGGGGTCATATATATCTTTAGTTGATATGATACACAGAGACCTTTCTCATCTGCTACGATTTTCGTTAACCTACTTTCCCAGGCTATATTTATTAATACATAGTTAACTAGTATCAGTATTTATATTAACAGTATTCTCCTATTTTCTGTGTTCTTGATGCTCGGATCTGGGTCCAAGAGAAAGCAAACAACTAGCCTGGAAATGTGCCTTTCGTGTGTGAACTAACCAATCTAGGCACACCCACCTCCTTCTTTGAGGTGTTCACCCCAGGCCAATGTTTCCTTACTCTAAGGTCCCCAGGGTTAGGTACCAAACAACTGAAGTGGGGGCAACCCCTATTCTTTAGATCCCACTGAAATTACTCTAAACCCCAAACACTAAAACACAATGAACACTAAACCACAATGATGGCATGCATCTATGATCGTGCATTGCTTCCTCTCCTCTGCCTCCTCACCAGCCCCACGCTTCCCCTTGTGGCCTAGCATGGCCCAGCATGGCATGGTATGCCTCTTGATCTGTGACTGTGACTGTAAAATTATTTTTTTCTTCTTGACAGTCAGTATGTCAGTATGTCTTACCATACTGATTAAAATAAATCTCAGGTCCATTTTAGAGCTATATTAAAGAGATTTTTAGAAGGTGATGTGCTGCTAAGCCAGTAGATTGAATGAAAATGAGTGAGTGGTAGTTGTTTCAGGCCTTTGAATTTTGTTCTTCCTTGTGGAAGACGTTCCAGACATGTGTGCCTAGTATCCTTTCATTTTGGAATTTTGCCTTGAATCTCCTTTACTAGTGGGGCAATTTTCACAACAAAAACCTGGAAGGAACCTTGAAGATTTGTCTTTATTCCTTATGCCTGGAGCTTTTTGAAATGGTTCTCAGACTTGGCTATTATGGAGTAGAGAAATTAAACAACACAGAGCTCCTTCCTTTTTATGGGTCAAATAAGGTCCTGTTCTTTCAAAACACACACACACACACACACACACACACACACACACACACACACAACACACGTATATGAAAAATTTATCTTGTTTAATGACAAAAAGGCTTTACAGTGAATGATTTAGCTTCTCAAGCTCTGCTTCATCCTTTTTAAACAAATTTTTTTTATTTGTTTTAATTAGTTATATATGACAGTAGAATGCATTTATGCACTTCAATATCATATATAGATGGGATATACTTTTTTATTTTTTTGAGTGCACATGTTGTAGAATCACATTGGTCATGCAGTCACATATATACATAAAACAATAATATCTCTTTTGTTCCTCTATCCTTCCTGTTCCCAAATTCCCTCTCCTTCCCTTCCTTCACTTCCCTCTACCTAATCTAAGGTAACTCTATTCTTCTCTAGTGCCCCTCCATTATGAATTAGCATCCACATATTAGAGAAAACATTTGGCCTTTGTTGTTTTAGGATTGGCTCATTTTCCTTAGCATGATATTCTCCAACTCCATCCATTTATACTAAATAAAAATAGTATGCTGGCTGTGCCAGTGGAGCTTCAAAATAAATCCAGTTTTCTATCCCTTAAAGAGACTGCTAATCCTAAACCCCTTTAAATGAAAGAACTACTGTATGCTCAGTATCATATTTCTATTAACACCTCAACACTATACTCCTAAAGTATTAAGGGAGGTCGCATGAAATACCTTAACAAAATCTATGAGCATTAATGTAGTAAAATAATAGGAGCAACACAAATTTATATCCACTTGAACCAAAACCCAAACAAAAAACAATGAGGGAAAAATCAAGACTTTAATAATTTTGACAGATTAGCTTTTCCCAATTTAGTAGCTTTGAAGTTTCATATGTATGTGTGTGTTTAGGTACAATGGTGTCACACAACAGAGTGATAGATTCTGAAATCACAGTGTTTTTTTAATAGAACAATAGATTATGGTGATGTTGAAATGACTCTTCTTCATGGAGTGAAGTGATGGGTAAAGCAGGCAGATAAGTTTGCTTCTAAGAGTCACTATAAAACTGTCACTGAATCTTCTAAGAGTTCCTTGACACAGGAATTAATCCTTAACTTTCCATGTTTTGAATGTGAGCCCAAACACACAGATGTAACCAATTGAATCTAGAGATGGGTTTCTCAGTGGAGCAAGTGCTGACCTTTGGAGTGGGTTAGGGAAGTGACCTGCAGGAACTCAAAGTAAACCTTTTGGAGGCAGAAAATGTACATAAAGGGTTGTGTGTTTTTTTTCAATTAAGCTAGTTGTGTTAGTGATTTAACATCCTCATACTGAATTAAACCATTTATAGATTAGAAATTCATTTGGAGAACAGTCTTTCCTACACTTTATTATTTGCTAAGAGGACATTATTAATGAGTTGTGTCAATTATAGTGTTTTCCTTAATGAACTGGTAGGGAATAGAAATAGGAATAAAAAATGTTTATTTGTATTGAGATGAAGCCCAATTAGCCTTAGTTATTTTATATGATGGCTAAACATTTCATATATTGTTATGTTTTTTAATTTTTTTTGATGTTGATGAATCTTTATTTTATTCATTTATTTCTATGTGGTGCTGAGAATCGAGCCGAGTGCCTCCCACATGCTAGGCAAGTGGTCTACCACTGAGCCACAGCCCCAGCCCTGTTGCTATGTTTTGATCTACTTTGTAAGAGGTTTCATAGGTCTGTGACAGTGCTGAATTAAAGCATCATATTGAAGGAAGAAATGATGAAATTGAGTATATATTGGGAAGAGATGAAACTTTGATTACATATCAGTGGGAGATTATTCTTTTATTGTTCCAAACATTATAAATCTGGTGTTTATCCTGGATTTTACTTAGTTTTCTGAACACGTGGTTGTGATTTTGATACTGTTAAAGATATTTCAGTGTATTTATAATCTGGAAGCAATCACACAGATGGATTTTTTCTTCGCTATAGACTAATGCAAAAGGAGCCTGAATTCTTTTAGGATATCTTTAAATTTTTGGATACCAAGCCAAAAGCATATAATTCACAACAAGCTTATTATGCTAATTAAATGTTTATAATAGACATTTATTTGTGCTTTTAAAATAAAATTCTTTCTCCCAGTTAGAACAGTATAGATTGAATTAGTATGGTGCTTTATTTTTGTTGAATAAAATAGTGAAAGTTACTTTCTTATAGTATAAATGAGACTTGAAATGTAGATAGATGTGACTTCTCCAAAGAATGAACTGTGTGAAAGTTCAGGCTTTTTCATTATATTCTATTTCTTCCCAAAATGTCTTCTCAAGGAGACATTTTATTTATATTTATTGTTTTTAAACTTATCTTTTTTCTTTTGACAATGTATTTGATAGTTATGGAGACTTTTTTAACAAATGTGATGGTGGATACAAAAAATTCTTAAAATAGTTCTTTTCCTTTCAATTACTGAACCACATATATGAAAGGCTGTTTCTGTTGATAATTGTGTATGTGTGTGTCCTTGAGTGGCTTCTGTACAGTTTTCAACAAAACCTTATGACCTTGAGCAAAGTACTCAGTCTATCATGGTCACAGTTTACTTCTTAGAAAGAATGTAGATGAGATAATTTCTAATGAACATTGGAAGATCTCAATTCCTCTTTAAGATTTTTATTTATTACATTCTGAAAATAAACTCCAAAACATGGATTACATGACAGCAGTGGTTTTATGTTTGTTTTGCTCACTGCTGTATCCCAGTCCCAAGAACAGTGTGTTGTGCATGGTAGGCACTTATTAAATATTTGTTAACTAAATGCACAAAACCCCAAAGAAAAACCATCAGTAGCAAAAACCTGATAGATTATGTTCACCGGACAGGAAGCGTGAAGGAGCCTATAATCAAGGAGATAGCTAAAGATTGCGGTTAGCTGAGAGCCATAAAAGTTGTTCTAGTTTCCACCTGATATTAATACATTATTCAAAGAATCTTTGTATGTCCGTGAACACTCTGTGACGCACCTGTAAGCTCGAGCTGTAAGCACGTGTCCTTGTTAAAGCTATATGTATATAACTGGGTGAGTTTGGTTAGTGTGTGTGGGAAGAAGAAGAAGGTGGTGGTTGGAGTTAGAGCATTTGGAGTGATTGCTGGAGCCGGAGAGAGAAGAAGAATAAAAGACCTTTTTTCATTTTCATCCTGCCTCCGAATTTTCCTGCGGTGTTCGTTGCTCCAAGCGGCTTCCGCTTCAGGCAGCAACAGAAGAGCATGTATCCATTCAACTGTGCAAAATAATAAATTTGAAAATTCACTAAAAATAGTAAATTTGATTCTAGTGCTGCCCTGGGAAATTCTTTCAGTGGCTCTTTATTCTCCTATAGGTTAAGACTTACACTTTGAACGTGCTCAGGATTTCTTTGGCTATTCTGGATCTCTTATTTTTCTAAATGAATTGTAGAACTATTATTTTTTCCTAGTTCTGTGACGAATGTCATTTCGCATTTAGATAGGGATTGTGTTGAATCTGTATATTGCTTTTGGTAGTGTGGTCATTTTGACAATAATTCCTCATAATGGATAAGTTTATTAAAGGTGAAGTAATTGTTTAAAAAGTAGTTAAGAGGAAAGATGAGTAGTGAAGTCACTATGAATAATTTAATGAACACAAAACTACCGTAAGAGTTATGAAGCTTACTATTGATGGAAGCGATTATTCCCTGCTGCATAAAACAATTGATTCATCATGCTTTCTGTTTAAAATTAGTTAAATGTTTTTTATTGTCATTGTGTTTCTGTTGGAATACTGTCACTGTTATTGCAAATCCTGTGAGTAAGCTTAGCTTCCCATGCATGCCATGAAAAAACTATTTCTCTGAGTTTAGTCAAAAGATGATGGCGTGCATTCACATTTCATTGTCAGTCTCCTAATTGTATGCTTTCCACTTGACTGAAGTAGTACCATGATTCACCAATCAGCCACCTTTTAAAAATTAATGCTGTCTTCTTTGTTTTATTTGGTGATGAGTATTTCCTGTTTGTTTCTAGTGGACTGTATTTGACATTTCATACATGCCAAACCAAGGCAACTTCTAAGATTTGATTATGAGTATAGAAAGACTGCTGAATAAAAAGTCAGGAATGAGGGGCTGGGGTTGTGGCTCAGTGGCAGAGCGCTTGCCTGGCGCGTGCGCGGCCTGGGTTTGATCCTTAGCACCACGTAAACATAAATGCATTGCATTGTGTACAACTAAAGTAAATAAATAAATTTTAAAAAAAGTCAGGAATGATCTGAAAGGACCATATCTTCATGTAGAGAAGTCTCCTGAAAGATTTTAAAGGAACGACCTTTAGCAGTATATAATTATGCGTATGTTATTGGTTTGTTATCTTCAAAGATGCTAGTTTGTCAAACACATTTTGATTTCTAAGGATACAACAATCAGTTTATCAAAAGTACATGCATTTAGTATATATTTAGTATTGGATGTAGTTACTGACAATATAGAAACTAATTGCATTTCATAGTAATATATTGGATGTTCAAATATAGTACTTTTTAATTGTTTATTTCAGGGAGTCCATTGTAACAAATAAAATTGTGTTCCAGTAGCTACAATGAATTGAAGTTTATCTTTTGAGAAAATATAACTTTTTAAAAATATATTATTAGTTGTAGATGGACACAATATCTTAATTTATTTATTTATATGTGGTGCTGAGGATCGAACCTATTGCCTCACATGTGCTAGGCAAGCTCTCTACAACTGAGCTGCATATAACCCCAGCCCCAGAAAATATGACTTTAAAAACAGAAGAAGGTAGAAAATATACTATAGAGCTTTTGGGAATTTTCTTTAGTTAATTCTTTTTATTAATGTCACTGGATTTGTGAAAAAGAATAAGGGTTTTAATAAAAGCAATGTGAGATATCCATCCATCTTTTGCTGAGCTGGGCAAAGTCAGGCATATTCACAAATATGAACTCCTAGTACATAATGGATACCTTATTAATATGCTTTGTTTGGGACCCAAAGAACCTCAGACATTGACATTCTAGTTCGTCTTTCTTTTATAGGATGGTGTAGAATCATGGTAAAAAGTGGATTTTGGAGTTTATAGGGACCCAGCTTCAAATCCTAATTTATTGGCTGTGTAATTTGGACACATTATTTTATCTCTTTAAGAATCAGCTTTGTTATTTATGAAATGGGGTCAATGATCCATATCCTAAGAGATTGTTACTTAGAGAGATAAAATAGTCATTTTGGCTATAACATAGTGAGCTCTCAATAAATGAAATAAATCATGAGTTACACCTATAAAGTGATGTAAGGCCCCAGGAAGATTGACTGAATTATCCAAAGTGACAGAAACAGCCCATTGGCACTTCCAGTGGGCACTTCTATTTAAAAATTTTTATTAAAAATGAGATGTTAGGCAAGTGGTTTTATTTTTGTCTCAGTTTATGAGTCATAAAGTATCTTTTTTTTTGTTGGTTTTTTTTTTGGTACTGGGGATTGAACTCAGGGGCACTCCACCACTAGGCCACATCCCCAGCCCTTGTTTGTATTTTATTAGAGACAGGGTCTCACTGAGTTGCTAAGTGCCTCTTCATTGCTGAGGCTAGCTTTGAACTCGCGAGATCCTCCTGCCTCAGCCTCCCAAGTGCTGGGATTATAGGCGTGAACCACCTTGCACGGCTGAGTCATAAAGTATCTAGAGGATATTATCCCTACTCTCTTTCCTAGGGTTATAATGAACATAAAATAATAGCTAGATTGAAAAGAATACCTCAAAGCAATTTAGACTTTAAGTTTTTGCCTTTTTGGCTATATAAGGGATATAAGTAGAATGTTTGAAAATTCAGCAATATTTGTTCGGAGAGAAACAAGAAAAGCTGAATATTTAAAAAAGAAAGCTGAATAAAAATGGGAAATACTTAGTATTTTGTAACAAAGCATTAATGACTAAAAGGGTAACCTTGTGATATTATTTAAAACAAAAAATGCAAAATACTGACAGAGCTTTACCTGCTTCATAACTTTATATAGATATTCACTTTTTACTCTCTTTCATTATAACCTATGTGGGCCCCACATTTGAGTTTAAGACAAGAATAGTGGGTGTTAAGGATTAAGAAAAAACCGGTAGTCGGCTGAAGATGGTGGACAGGAGGGATGTGCTCCTGAAAGTCAGTCACTAAAAGAGGCTTAGTGGGAAGTTTGAATGAGTTCCTAGCACTATTCTTGCAACTGAGAGGGAACTGGGACATTCCTGCTTCTCCGGATGGTGAGACAGTGAAATGCAACTAACTCTAGACCGCCAACACACGGGGCCCAGTACAAGAGTTCTACAGACGAACCAGCGCTAAGGTGCAGCCAGAGCGGTAGCCCCATGGTAAGGGAGAGATCTGGACAACAGCTTTAAACAACGCAGAAGGATAATAAGAAAGCTAGATGGGAGCGGAGTCCACACAGAGTTCTTTCACTTCTTTCACGCAATCAGCCAGGCCAGACTTGCATGCTCGAGGGTGTCACACAGGTCGGGGGAAGTGCTGTTGAACCCGAGGAGAGAAACCGCCACCAATTTTGAGGACAGCTGCAGCGGACGGGGACAAAGAAACAAGGAAGAAAGGAGAAGTAGCTGCGGGCTTCCACGGATCTAGCCAGTGCTCTGAGAATAGCACACACCTGGGTGAGATGCAGGCAGGCAGCAGGGGGGGGAGGGTGGGTCTGAGGCCAGGGCCATGGCCCTGAGACGCTACAACTGTGGGAGGGCGCGGGGAGTGGACACCTTCTGGATGGACCCTTTCCCAGTGCCATTCACCTGCTGATGCTCCCCGCCCTGAGCTACTCTTCCCTTGTGTCATTTTGCCGCTGGCCAAAGGTACAGACTTTACTCCACCCACAGGTTCTCTGTGATTGCCTGAATGTGATTCGGGACAACTGGCTTAAACTGGAAGGGAAAAAAGAAGGGCTTCTCAGGGTACTGTTTGAATGAGACTTGTTCCTGGGTTCGTCTTTGTGTGTTTTTGTTGTTGTTGTTTGTTTGTTTTTGTTTTGTTTTGTTTGACTGTGTTTGAGTTTGTCTGTTTTTGTTCCTCTTTTCTTTCTTTCTTCCTTCTCACTTGGGTCTTTTTTCTTCTTCCCTCAACTTTCCTATTTACACCCTGCCACTGCATTCTTTTTTTATTTTTGTGGTACTGGGGATTGAACTCAGGGGCACTCCACTACTGGGTCACATCTCTAGCCCTTTTTGTATTTTTATTACAGACAGGGTCTCACTGAGTTGCTAAGTGCCTCACCATTGCTGACGCTGGCTTTGAACCCGTGATCCTCTTGCCTCAGCCTCCCAAATTGCTGGGATTACAGGCGTGCGCCACCATGCCCGGCTTCACTGCATTCTTAACAGAGGTGAAAACAAGTTATACGCAGAATTTGGAATATCTAGAACCGGGGCAACTGAACTATACAGCAAAGCGGTGTTATATATAGTTTATTCTCTATGTGTTTTTTTACTCACTTTCTCTTTCCTCTCTTTTATACTAATTCCTACTTCTCTGTCATCTTTTTTTCTTTTTTCTCTCTCTCTTTTTTCTTCTTTTCCATCCTTCTTTTTTTCTTTTCTCAACGGTTGCATAAGTTTGGTTTATATATGAACCGGTCTTCCCATCGTTCGCTCCATTCTATTTCCTCTCTCGTCTGCTGATATTATACCACTTCCATAGAATTCTCTTTTCACACTTCCTAGAAAAGAACAACTCAACACCCTCACTTCCTTCTTCCTAAACTTATCACCTCTGTGCCCAATACTTGAAGCTATAATCCCCATCAAAAACATACAGAGTAAATTGGAGACAATATCTGAGTTAACTAAATCTGTACATTGTGATCAAACTGTGATTATCTGAATAGAAAGTGTCTGGTTTTAAAGTGTAAAGTATTTATAAGGGGATCTGATAGCATTGTTCTACAGGAGCATCATAAGGCTTTAAGGTAAAAATGAAATAGTTGAGGTTCCACAGTGCTAGAAGAAAAGTCACACAAGCAATATGAAGAAACAAGGGAAGAAAGTGACTCAATCAAATCCACATACCTCCTCAGTAGATTCCATGGCAAGTACAGTTGGTCAAATGCCAGAAATGAAATTCAGAAATTACATATTCCAAATGTTTATGGAACTTAAGAATGAACTAAAAAAGGAGAAGAGGGAGCAAATACAGGTGGTAAAAGATCATTTTGACAACGATCTCCAAAAACAAATACAGGAAGCAAAAGATTACTTTGATAGGGAGATAGAGGTTCTAAAAAGAAACCAAACAGAAATTCTGGAAATGAAAGAAGCAATAAACCAAACTAAATGTTCAATTGAAAGCATCACCAACAGATTAGACCACTTGGAAGAAAGGACCTCAGATAAGGAAGACAAAATATATATCCTGGAGAAAAATGTAGATTACACAGCAAAAATGGTAAGAAATCAACAAGAGAAGAATATTCAAGAAATATGGGACAATATAAAAAGACCAAATTTAAGAGTGATTGGGGTGGAGGAAGGTGCAGAGTTCCAAGCCAAAGGAATGAGTTATGCATTCAATGAAATAATAGCAGAAAATTTTCCAAACTTGAGGAATGAATGGGAAAACCAAGTGCAAGAGGCTTACAGAACAACAAACGTACAAAATCACAACAGATCCACACCAAGGCACATTATAATAAAAATGCCTAATATACTGAGCAAGGAGATAATATTAAAAGTCACGAGAGAAAAGAAACAGATTACATATAGGGGGTAACCAATCAGACTATGTTCAGATTTTTCAACCAAGACCTTAAAAGCCAGAAGATCCTGGAATGGCATATTTCAACCTCTGAAAGAAAAGGGATGCCAACCAAGAATCTTATACCCAGCAAAACTGAGCTTTAGATTTGAAGATGAAATAAAAACCTTCCATGACAAACAAAAGTTAAAAGATTTCACAACTCGAAAGCTAGCACTTCTGAACATCCTGGGCAAAATATTCTATGAAGAAGAACAGAAAAATAACAATGAAAATCAACAAAGGGAGATTAAACTAAAGGAAATACCAACCAGAGGAGAAACCAAATCACGTTATATACCATAAACAAATAAAAATGGATGGGAATACGAATCACATCTCAGTCATAACCCTGAATGTTAATGGCCTAAACTCTCCATTCAAAAGACACAGATTGTCAGACTGGATTAAAAAAATGACCCAACAAGTTGCTGTCTCCAAGAAACCCACCTCATAGAAAAAGCCATCAATAGACTGAAGACGAAAGGCTGGGAAAAGTCTTATCATTCACATGGGCTGCACAAGCAAGCAGGGCTTCCATTTTCATATCAAATAAGGTAGACTTCAAGCCAAAGCTAATCAAAAGGGACAAAGATGGATATTTCTTACTACTTAAGGGAACCATATATCAACAAGATATAACAATTATAAATCTATATGCCCCAAATAATGGAGCACCTACATTCATCAAACAAACCCTTCTCAAGTTCAAGAGTAAAATAGACCACAACACAGTTATTCTAGGGGACTTCAACACACCTCTCTAACCAATGGATAGATCATCCAAACAAAAGCTAAACAAGGAAAATTTAGGCCTCATTAAAACAATTAATAACTTAGAACTAACGGATATATATATAGAATATTTCATCCCTCATTAAGTGAATATACTTTCTTCTCAGCAGCACATGGCTCCTTCTCCAAAATAGACCACATATAATTGCACAAGGCAACTCTTAGCAAATACAAAAAAGTAGAGATACTACCCTGCATTCTATCAGACCATAATGGGATGAAATTGGAAATCAACAATCAATGATAATACAAGAAACAAAAAAAACTACTTTAACAACTGGAAGCTAAACAACATGCTACTGAATGAACAAGGGGTTGAAAAAGACATCAAGGATGTAAACTACCTGGTACCGAAACCCGGGAGGAAAACTCGGAGGCAGAGTAAAGCTATTACTACTTTTACTTCTACTTTCTTAGAGAGAGCTTAGAGAGGGAAAGAAAGATTTTTAGAGAGAAAGGTTAGAGAGAGCTTTTCTTCTTGTCTCTTCTTAGCTTAGAGAGAGAGAAAGAAAGATAGAGCTTAGCTTAGAGAAAGATTATTTTTTAGAGCTTCTTGCTTCTTTCTTCTTTCTTCCTCGGGAGCCTCAGTCTAACTCTGACCAGCCATTACTTCTTCTATCTGGTTTCTCTTCTGTAACCGCTCTGCCTACGTTCTGGCTGCTCTGATTCTTTTCTTCTTCTCCGACCCGAACTCTTCTTCTGACCGAGCGACTGCATGACTGACCGAATGAATTCATTCTTCTCCTGACTCCGACTGCTTTCACCTGGTTATATACCTTTAGCTTTGCGGGTGCCTCACGTGCATTTACAGGTGCGTCACATACATACTTATTATCAGGTGCAACTTATGGCTTCCAGCTGACCGCAATAGCCATCTCCCTAATTGGGACTCCTTCACAAGGAGGAGATTAAAAAATTTCTAGAGGTAAATGAGAACACAGATACATCATATAGACATCTCTGGGACACTATGAAGGCAGTAGTAAGAGGAAAATTCATTACACTGAGTTAATTCCTTAAAAGAAAAAAGAACCCAACAAATAAATGACTTAATATCACACCTCAAAGCACTAGAAAAAGAAGAACAGATCAACACCAAGAGCAGTAGAAGACAGTAAATAATTAAAATCAGAGCTGAAATTAATGAAATTGAGACTAAAGAAACAATTCAAAGAATCGACAAAACTAAAATCTGGTTCTTTGAAAAAATAAATAAAATTGACAGACCCCTAGCGATGCTAATGAAAAGAAGAAGAGAAAAAACTCAAATTTCTAACATCTGTGATGAAAAAGGAAATATCACAACAAACACCTCAGATATACAGAAGATAATTAGAAATTACTTTGAAAACATGTACTCTAACAAAATAGAAAATATTGAAAGCATTGACAGATTTCTAGAGTTGTACGAATTGTCCAAACTGGAACTGGAGGCTATACACATTTTAAACAGATAATTTCAAGCAAGGAAATAGAAGATGCCATCAAAAACCTACCAACAAGAAAAAGCCCAGTTCTTGATGGGTTTACAGGCGAGTTCTACAAGACCTTCAAAGAAGAACTAATACCAATGCTCTTCAACTTATTTCACGAAATAAAAAAAGAGGGAAGTGTACCAGACTCTTTCTATGAGGCCAATATTACATTAATTCCAAAGCCAGGCAAAGGCACAGCCAAAAAAGAAAACTTCAGGCCAATATCTTTAATGAACATGGATGCAAAAATCCTCAACAAAATTCTGGCAAATCGAATACAAAAACATATAAAAAAGATTGTGTACCACGATCAAGTGGGGTTTATCCCAGGGATGCAAGGCTGGTTGAACATTCAGAAATCAATAAACATAATACATCACATCAATAGACTTAAAGATAAAAACCATATGATCATGTCAATAGACGCAGAAAAAGCATTCGACAAAATAGAACACCCCTTTATGTTCAAAACACTGGAGAAAATAGGATAATCAGGAACATATCTCAACATTATAAAAGCTATTTATGCAAAGCCCCAAGCTAACATTATCTTAAATGGAGAAAAATTGAAAGCATTCCCTCTAAAAACTGGAAAAAGACAGGGATGTCCCCTTTCACCACTGCTGTTTAACACAGTACTTGAAACTCTGGCTAGAGCAATTAGACAGATGAAAGAAAATAAAGTGATCTAGATAGGAAAAGAAGAGCTCAAATTAGCACTATTTGCTGATGACATGATAATATACCTCGAAGATCCAAAAAACTCTACAAGATAACTTTTAAAACTAGTAAATGAATTCGGCAAAGTAGCAGGATACAAAATAAATACCCATAAGTCAAAGGCATTTTTGTACATCAGTGACAAAGCCTCTGAAAAAGAAATGATGAAAACTACTCCATTTACAATAGCATAAAAAAAATAAAATATCTGGGAATCAACTTAATGAAAGAGGTGAAAGACCTCTATAACGAAAACTATAGAACACTAAAGAAAGAAATTATAGAAGACCTCAGAAGATGGAAAGACCTACCTTGTTCTTGGATAGGTAGAATTAATATTGTCAAAATGTCCATACTACCAAAAGCATTATAGAGATTTAACACAATTCCAATGAAAATCCCATTGACATTCCTCAAAGAAATAGAAAAAGCAGTCATGAAATTCATCTAGAAAAATAAGAGACCAGAATAGCTAAAGTAATACTTAGCAAGAAAAGTGAAGCAGGTGGCATCACCATACCAGACATTAAATTATACTATAGAGCAATAGTAACAAAAACAGCATGGTATTGACACCAAAACAGACTGGGAGACCAATGGTACAGAATTGAGGACACAGAGACTAATACATATAATTTCAGCTATCTCTTATTAGACAAAGGTGCCAAAAATGTACAGTGGAGAAAGGATGGCCTCTTCAACAAATGGTGCTGGGAAAACTGGAAATCCATATGCAACAAAATGAAGTTAAACCCTTATCTTTCACCATGCACAAAATTCAATTCAAAGTGGATCAAGGACTTAGGAATTAGACCAGAGACAATACGCCTAATAGAAGAAAAAATAAGCTCCAATTTCCAAAATGTCGGAGTAGGACCCAAATTCCTTAAAAACAATCCTGTATTGATATAAGGAGGCCAATTCACAGTCGGGTTTGGATGGGGAGCATACGAGGATTAGAGGAACACTAGAATAGCCAATGGGGAGGGACATGAAGGGAGGGGGCAAAAGGGTGAAGGAAAAAAAAAAAAAAGATGGTAGAATGAGATGGATATCATTACCCTAAGTGCATGTATGAAGTTACGAATGGTGTGAATATACTTTGCATACAACCAGGGATTTGTAAAAAAGTGCTCTATATGTGTAATATGAAATGTAATACATTCTGTTGTCATTTATAACATCTTAGAATAAAAAATAAATAAATTTAAAAAAATCTAAATAAAAAAAAAGAATCCTGTAGCGCAAGAATTAATATCAAGAATTAATGAATGGGATTGATTCAAACTAAGAAGCTTCTTCTCAGCAAAAAAACAATCAGTGAGGTGAATAGAGAGCCTACTAATTGGAAACAAATATTTAATACATGCATATCAGATAGAGCACTAATTTCTAGAATATATAAAGAGCTCAAAAAACTTAACTCCAAAAAAACAAATAACCCAATCAATAAATGGGCTAAGGAATTGAAAAGACACTTCTCAGAAGAAGATACACAAGTAATCAACAAATACATGAAAAAAATGCTCAACATTTCTGGCAATTACAGAAATGCAAATAAAAACTACTCTTAAGATTTTATTTCACTCCAGTCAGAATGGCAGTTATCAAGAAAACAAACAACAATAAATGTTGGAGAGGATGTGGGGAAAAAGGCACATTCATACATTGCTAGTGGGACTGAAAAATGGTGCAACTGTTATGGAAAGCAGTATGGAGATTTCTTGGAAAACTGGGAATGGAACCACCCTATGACCCAGCCATCCCACTCCTGGGTCTATTCCCAACGGACTTAAAAACAGCATATTACAGTGACACAGCCACTTCAACGTTTATAGCAGCACAATTCCCAATAGTTAGGTTGTGGAACCAACATAGATGTCCCTCAGTAGATGAATGGATAAAGAAAATGTGGTATATATACACAACGGAGTATTGCTCAGCAATAAAAGAGAATAAAATCATGGCATTCACAGGTAAATGGCTGAAGTCGGAGAATATAATGCTAAGTAAAGTTAGTCAGTCTCAAAAATCCAAATACCAAATGTTTTCTCTGATATAAGGAAGCTGATTAACAGTGGTGTTAGGTTGGGGTACATAGGAGGATTAGAGGAACACTATAATGCCAAAGGGGAGGGAGTGGAAGGAAGGGAGTAAGGGGGGATGGAGGGGAAAAAAAAAAGAAAAGGTGGTTGAATAAGATGGATATCTTTATCCCAAATGCATGATTGAAGACTTGAAAGGTACGAATATACTTTGTATACAAACAGTGCTATGTAAAAAGATGCTTTATATGTGTACTATGAATTGTAATCCATACTACTATTATAAATACAACTTTGAATACAAAAAATTCTAAAAAAAAAAAACCAACATGAAAAGTTGAAAATAATCAACATTCTACATAATTGATTCTCTGATGATTTGCTTACCACCAACAAGGCATGTTATAGTAAAAGGATTATTGGGCTTAGAAGTCATTATCTTGGTATGAGTCCTGGTTTTGCCATGTTGAGTTGTCTTTTACAGGTTGAGTGTACTTAAGTCAATTGGCATCTCAGAGGATCTAATTGGGTCACTAATAATGGCTTAGCTCATAAGGTGAGGAGCAAATGAGATATATAAGGTGTTTTGTAAATTATTATATATGTATATATGTAAATGCTTTTATATATGTATGTAAATGCTTTTAAAATAGGATACAGTGATGGTATTTGAAAGTAGATCTTAATATAAAATAGTTATACTTTATTTACCTTTCAAAATTATTTATTAATTTAGTCATCACTACCCCACCACCCCCAGAAAAGAGACAAAGAGAATCTGTTTTTATATGGGCCTGATTATTAAAAAGATACCTTGATGTGGTGGTACACACATACAATCCCAGTGACTCCAGACTTCCATAGGCAGGAGGCTGGCAAGTTTGAGGCCATCTTGGGCACTTAGTGAGACCTTATCTTAAAATAAAATACAAATAGGGTTGGGGATATAGCCCAATGATAGAATATTTGCTAGTATGTGTGAGACCCTGGTTTCAATCCCTAATAGCACAAAACAAAGAAAAACAAAAGAAACACGAATGGATTTTCATCTGTCTGTGTTGGGTTGGGGATAATCCTGCCGAAGATGTGGAGGTAGTTAATTTAAGCCAGTTAGTATAGCTTTGATTGTCTTCAGTGTCAGACATTCAGAGAACCTTGATTACTTCATGCATGTTCATTCGGTCAACTGAAAGTGACAGTGTGTGATGTGAAGTTTAGTATGATATTTAGGAAACTGTTTAGGACAGGAAGTAGACATTAGTAAGTCAGTCATAATTCTGGACAATCAGAATTATTTATACAAACAAAACAATTTTCAAAGGAACATGCCCGGTCTACATGTCATTGTTAGAGATCATGGACACTATATATTTCTCCTAATTTTTTTTTTTTTTTTTTTTTTTTTTTTGGTACCGGGGATTGAACTCAGGGGCACTTGACCACTGGGCCATATCCCCAGCCCTTTTTTGTATTTTATTAGAGACAGGGTCTCACTGAGTTGTTAAGTGCCTCGCCATTGCTGAGGCTGGCTTTGAACTCATGATCCTCCTGCCTCAGCCTCTCAAGTGCTAGGATTACAGGCATGCGCCACTACACCAGGCTATTTCTCTTAATATGTTTTAATAGATAAGAAGCAGAAAGTTCAAGCCCAAAGTGACTTTAAGTATACTGTATGCACATTAATCAGGGACTTGTGAATAAATGTAATCAATGTAGGGGCTGGAATTGTAGCTCAGTGGTAGAGCGCTTGCCTTGCACAATTGAGGCACTGGGTTCAATCCTCAGCACCATATAAAAATAAATAAATAAAATAAAGATATTGTGTCCATCCACAACTAAAAAATATTTTAAAAAATCAATTTAATTAAGTGAATTTGTACCATATATTGCTAAGACTTGAGCATACTAAATTAAAAATCATAGGACAATATGATTCATAAGAACAATAATAGTAGTAACAACCACAATACAACCATATAACTATTAAATGTTTATTGTGAATCAAATTGCTTAAGGTACATTATTATTTTTTTAAATATATATTTATTTGCTTTAATTGTACACAATGTGCTTTATTTTTACGTGGTGCTGAGGATCGAACCCAGGCCGCGCACATGCTAGGAGAGCACTCTACTGCTGAGCCACAACCCCATCCCTAAGGTACATTATTTTATTTACTCCTTATAACAACTCTCTGAAGTTACTATCATCTTCATAGATGAGAAAACTGAGGAAAATGAATTATGTGCACAAAGGCACATAACTAGCAAGTATTATTTATTCAATATTTACTGAGAGTCCCGTCTCCAGGTCTGCCTCATTCTAGGTGGTGGTGAATTAGCAGTGAGTTAAACAAAATCCCTGCCTCTCCAGAGGGTCTCACCTTTTATGAGGAAGATATGCAACAAACAAACAACATGGAAGCATACAGTATGTCTAATGGCAGCAAGGATTATGTAGAGCAGTAAAGCCAACTGAGGAGGCAAGAGAGTGCTAGGATAAGGTTGTGGGATGGGCTTCATCACTCTTTTATCTAGGGTGGTGGGGGAACCTCTCTGATAATGTGACATTTTAGTAGATACGTGGGAATAAAGGGATGTTTTCAGGAAGAATGCTCCTGGTAAAGGAGGGGAAAAGGTCCCTGTTCTTGGGAGGATGATATGGGAGGCCATATATTTGGAGTGGGTAAAGAGGAGAATGGTTGGACTCCAGAGCCCTTGTTTTAATTCTACACTAATATAATTTAATTGGTCAACCACAGCATTACCTAACCCACTGTGATCTTGGGCACATACTATATTAGAGAGATGTATATTCTTGTGGAAAGGAGAAGGGTAGTGACATGCTATGCTGGGGAGGCTCTCTGAGACATCTCTGTGGTCTAGTGAGAGATCCTTTGAGAATAAAAGTAAGGTATGATTATAGACCATAACTTAGAGAAACTGGGAGTGAAACTTATCCCCTAAGAACTCTACAGTGATTTTCCATTGCCTGCTGAAGTTTAGAAAAATTGTGTCTTTCTGAAAACCCCATAGCAAATAGACCTGCTGTTGTATTATGATAAAGATTATTTTCAAAACTGCTAAGCTATGTTGTTCCTCTTACAGTGTGAAATTAATTACAAACTCTTTGGCATCCTATCCCTTACAGACCTGGCAAGAAATAAGGGACCCTCATAGTATGGCTCCCACCTTCTCTTGCCCTTACTTCTTCTGTCCCTCCCCTTGTACCTTGGCATAGAACAAAACAGTCCTAGGACTTTGTATATTCCGAAATGTCCTTCTTTCTCCTGTGACTATAATTTTATATTTTCTTTAAAGCCTTTCTTTACCATTTTCCTTCCTAGGTTGAGTTATAAGTTCTTTCCTTGCTGCTTTTGGAGCTTGAGTTTTGTTGTATTTGCTTATCGTTTCCGGTTGAAATCCTTCCTTTAGCCCCTTGCCTCCCAGACAGGATTAGATTTGCATAAAGATCTATGCAAGAGTTGATCATGACTCTTATCACTCTTTTTTGTTGTTGTTTTTGTTTTTTGTAATTTATTTTTCAGACTAAGTCATTGAAAGCTCGTTTTTAGAATTTAAATTCCAACCAGATACCAGGCTTGGCATGTAGTTCACTTGCTCACTTAAATTACATTTAATAATAGATGCAGGGTTTTTTTAGTCAGGGTTTTCTAAATGAGCAGAACCAATAGAATAGGTATATAATTATAAAGGGGGATTTATTAGATTGGCTTACATGCTAGTCCTGCAATGGCCATTTATAAGCTGTAGAGTTGGGGAAACCAGTTACTGCTCAATCCAAGAAACTGGAAGCCTGAGTACAGGAGGGACCATTGATTCTGCCCCAGGCCAGGCTGAAGGTCTGGAAGCTCGCTTGAGAATTGCTGGTGTGAGTCACATTCAAAGGCTGAAGAAGCTGGAGGCTGATGTCTTATAATAGCAGCAAAAGGCACACTTGCTCAAGAACCACCCAGCTGTGCATGTGGCCTACATGCTTTTTGTTCCATCTGGGTCCCCACTCTATTTGATAATATTACCTATGTTCAGGGTTGGTCTTCTTACCTCAGTTGTCTGACCCACATGCCAATTGTTTCTGGAAACACCCTCATAGACGCACCCAGAAGTATGCTTTACTAATTTTCTAGTTGTCTCTCATTCTAGTCAGATTGACAACCAAGATTAACCCCATCACAAGAGTTATCATGATGAAAGTTTTGATCAGATTAAACCAAGAAGTGTATGTTGAACAGTGATTTCATTTCACTATGGGGAAATAGATGATAATAATGCAACTACTGTTTAAAGAAAGATCATTGTGTGCTAGACATTAAAAATCAGTGCTAAATTATAAAATTTCATCATTCTAGCTCAAATCAAAACTTGAAAGAAGCATTTTATTAGGTATAACTTTAAAGCTAAATTAATATATTAATAGATAAACTTTTAAAACTAAATTTTAAAAAATGCATTCATTTTCAAACTACTGCTAACTGGATAGTAGGAGAGTTAGTAGGTCTTTGAATAGAGGAAGAAGTCCTTAAAAATGGACAAAAGTCATCTTTGTTTCTTTGTATTCTGTTTTGAAAATGTTACTACAAATGTGTATCCTTGGCTACATGGCAGATATCTTCCGGAAAGAACACTGTACTCATTTATAATTTAGACATGGCATGTTGGGTAAGACAGAGGGCTATTGGGGAAGTGAGCCCAGATGAGACCCTGCATAATGCAGTGCTTCGAGCAGTCATAAACAGTTAATTGTAAAGGCTTCTTCATGGGCCATCCTTCCAACCTAAGACCCAAAGTGGAACACTTCAGCCCATGGTTTCTTGGTGCTAGCCCTGATTTTTATTCAGTAGGAAGCCTACTAATTAGGACGTCTATTGAGTAATTTTTGAACAGGAATTCTCATTGCTGATTGCTTTGTATTTCTCAGAAAAGTATGTTATCTTAAATTGACACACAGTTTATAATTACTGATACAAAGTCATTTTTAGACAAATATCTAATTTTGACTTGCTTAATATTTTGTTACTCTAGCAATGTTGAATTACATTCTGAAATATTTTCAAGTAAAAATCTCAAAAAAGTTTTTAAGTAGTTTCCCGTACTTCTCATGGCATAATATAGCTTTTCTTCCTTTTTTTTTTGTTTTGATTTTCTGGTCTCCTAATTTCTCAATATTTTGTGCCAATTAAACAAATTAGATATTCCTTATTGAATCCTAATCCTAATGAGTCTTTTGGTAAGAAAAACTGAATTAGTGCTCAAAAGTGCTTTCAACCCTTTACATTTTCTGGTAGAAATTTATTCCAAAGCTCTTTTTGTGGTTCTGCTGCAGTGACACAGCTGCGAAAGCCCTGTGGGAAGCCTTACTGAACACCAAGCACAAAGAGGCAGTGATGGAAGTTCGGAGACATCTAGTGGAAGCAGCAAGCAGAGAAAACCTGCCAATCAAGATGAGTATGGGTAAGCCTTTCTACTCCTTTCTACTCCACCTAGGAAGCTTCTGTAAGCCTACTCTGAACTGTGGACCAGTCTAGCCAATGTGGTGAAAGTACTGAATACATTTGTGAACTGTGGAAAGAATAGGGAAGAAATATGTGCACACTGCCCTCGGGCTTGGCATTGATGACTTTTCTTAGAATGCTTAGGAACTTTAGGAAAGCTCTTGCTTACAAAGAATAATTCTTTTAGTTTCTTAATTGATTCTAAAACTATCAAAATTAGTCTGGACTATCTTCCCTTAACTCTATTCCACCCCTACTCCCTTTTTACTCCCCTGTCCCACTTAGGTAGATGAAAGTTCTTTCACTGGATTTGAATTAGTGAATGAATTAGTATCCTGAAAAAGCAACTGAGCAGACAGATATGTCCTATCCTGGCTCCTCATGGCATAATGTAGCTTTTCTTAGACCCTTAGAGCAGTCTGCTAATTGTCCAGTCACATGAATGTTACTTCTTCTTCACCATGGATCACATACTTCATGTTTCTCTCTCTTTCTCTTTCTTTTTAACATCCACCTTTGTCTTTGGAAGAATATGGCTGCAATGAATTTTAAGTTTTTTAAACATAATTCTTTCATTCATTTATTTATTTTTGTGATACTGGAGATTGAATTTAAGGCCTTGTGCATTCTAGTGCTCTGCCATTTTGCTACATCTGCAGCTGAAATTTGTTTAAAATATTTTTTCTTTTGACCAAAAAGTTAAAAAAAAAATCACAGAAGTAATATTTTTATTTTAAAAAAGAAATTTGGCTTTTAACTGTTTTGTTTTTTAAAAATACATTAAATAATTTTAGTAGGAAAATATTTAAATATGGCTATTGAGTCTGGTTAATATAATTTATTTTTGGAAACTTACAAAAATTGATATTTTAAAAAAGGTTTCTTATAATCTGCTTTGTATTATCTATTAAATATTAGCATATTGATAGTCTATCTTCTATTTTTTAGTGATGTGATACTTTTGCAATACTTTTCTGTCTGGCTAATTTTGCTTAATCATGATAACCTCCAGTTCATCCAAATGACATGATTTTATTCTTCTTTATACCTGAATAAAACTTCATTGCATATATACCATTTATTTTTTTAATCCATTCATCTGTTGATGGGCATCTAGCCTGATTCTGTGCCTTGGCTATTGTGTATACGACTGAAATAAATGTGGGTATACATTAAAAATCAGTGCTAAATTATAAAATTTCATCATTCTAGCTCAAATCCAAATTTGAAAGAACCATTTTATTAGGTATAACTTTAAAGCTAAATTAATATATTAATAGATAAACTTATAAAACTAAATTTTAAAAAATGCATTCATTTTCAAACTATTGCTAACTGGATAGTAGGAGAATTAGTAGGCTAACTGACTTCCTTTCCTTTGGGTAGATACCTAGGAGTAGAATAGCTGGGTAGTATGGTAGATCTAGTTTTAGTTTTTTGAGGAGTCTGCACACTGTTTTCCCTGGAGGATAGCCTAAGTTTTTAATTAGGTATAATAATTAAAAGTCAAACTAAAAATTTGGAAATAGAACAATGTAGATGAGCCCAGGAAGAAAAAAGTTATAGGATCATTACGTGAAAATGCGATTATGACAGTGTATTAGGTGACTATATGTGAGAGCTTTAAAGAACATAGTGATGATAAGAAAAGTGAAAATAATTAACATTTGTTGAGTACTTAACAATGTGCCAGAGTTTCTAATTCTTTACATGTGTAGTCTTATTTAATCATTACAGTAATTCTGTGAGCTAGGAAAAAGTCACATGTCCCATTTTTCAGATGAGGAAACAAACAGAAAAATTAAGTCACTTGAGATCATACATCCGATAAGGGGTAGGGCTGGAATTCAAATCCAAACATTCTGATGGCAGAGGATGTACACTTTGTTTATAAAATCATGCTAATTCTATGTAACCAATTCCAGAAGTTTTACATTTTGTTTGGGAGTAGAAATAGAGTTACTGCTTTGAGAGCATTCTGGCATTTGATTACCAATTGTAGTTCCCTCTCTCCTTCCTTTTCTTATTCTTTTTCCCTCTCTTCTTTCTTTTTTTCCTCTCTCCCTCTTTTCTTTCCAGTCTTAGGTATACATTACTAACATGTATATTTACCTTTTAGAGTCCCTTACTCATGAACATGTTGAAACAAGAGCTAATTTATATCATGAATCATCAAAAGTAGGAATGCACAAGGTGTTTTGTTAACAATAAAGTTAGTTTACATTGTGTTTCAGTGACATAACTTTATGATGCTGTCACAGTGCAGAAATCAATTCTGATTTCTGTACACTGTACAATTTCTGATCACTGTAGGAATCTCAAAAGATCAAGGAACTTTATTTTTTCTGAAGAGTCAGGAAAAAAAAAAAGACAATTACCCCATGAGGAAATCAAATGTCAATGTTTGCATTTTCTCCTCTCCCCCATATTAGGTAATATGGTTTTCTTTATCCCACAACTCTATCTAGGATGGTAGGAATCAAGAGGAAGAAAGAAACAAAGAAATAGGTGATTGTTAGCAAGATTGGCTCATACTCTATGCTTGTGCCAATTAGAATTTAGTAAAAAATAACACAGTGTGGCTACTCATTTCTGCTTCATATCACTAGCTAGAATTTCTTGTGTGTCTCATTTCCGTATATAAACAGGTATATAACCATGCAAGTAAGAACTGGAAGTTTTGATCATAATGACATTGAATTTTGAAAACTGCCTATCATAAGCTTATCATTAAAAAAAACAAGCTTTGGGCTGGGGTTGTGGCTCAGTGGGTAGAGCGCTCGCCTAGCACGTGCGCAGCCCGGGTTCGATCCTCAGTACCACGTAAACATAAATACATTGCATTGTGTACAACTAAAGCAAATAAATAAATATTTTAAAAAAAACAAGCTTTGTACTCTTAAATGACTTAAATGCTTTTTCTAGCAGCATTTTAAAACTATGAAATACTATGCAGTGCACTTTAAATTATGCACTGTCCTCCCACCCCTGCTGTAAATCTTACTGAAGTATAAATTTTTCTGACTATGATAGAGGCTTCTGGTATTTTTGAGACATTAAACAGACTTTAATTCTAGACTGAGGATTTGAGAAGGATCTCATGACTGAAACCTCAGATCTTAAATATAAAGTTTCTCAGTACAAGGTAAGTTCATATTAAAACATGAGCACCGAGAGAAACACCATTCTCTTAAATGATAAAAGTTGATTTGCTAAAATAAAGAAAAGTCATTTTATCATTGCAAATATAAACACATGCCATCTTTCTAAGAGCTTGTTATTAAATTGTCAGTTAAGCAGTATGTTCCAGAAGAGTGATTTTTTTAAAAAATACTGAGAGTGAATTGTATTTTTTTTACTAGATTCCATACTGAAAAATGTATTCTGAAAGTAAGAACAAATACATGCTAAAAATCTATTTGATTGTGTCCCAAATGGCCGCTTAGAGATTGAAGCTTCCTGTCTTGACCTCTGATGCCCTGGAGAGACTCTTTCTCTGAAGTACCATTGTGGTTCATGGTGGTCGAAAGATCTTCACCTGTCTGTCCTACAGCTCTCTGAAGAAGGGACACATTCCTCAGTATATAATTTGTGGCATAAATATCCTGTTAGAGTTAAAGTGAAACAGATCTCTTAATAATACTGTCCTTTCTTTAGCAGATAAGATTCTTGAGAGTATTCTGTACTTGATGCCTGTTTCTTTGTTATTTTATTGTTTATTAATCTAGTGCAGTCTAGGTGCTGACACTTTTTTACTGAAAAGTCTCCCAGACCACTAAAATTAAGGACATTTTTTTTTCTCAGTCTTTTTTCTTCTTGACTTCTCTATGGCATCCACTTTTAGGCTATTGCTTCTTTCTTGTATGTATGATGTATGCTTTCTGTGACTTTTGGCCCTCCTGATTTCGATGGAGTACAGAGTTAATTCTATTGGGGTTGAATCACAGGTCTGCCACTTACTAGACAAACATTTATTTATTCATAAAATGGAAGAAATATCTGTTTTCTGGAAATTGAAAGAAAATGAAAACTCCTAGTAGTAATTAACATTTTGAAGCAAATTGGAATTGGTGTGCTGTCTGTGGGAAAATCTTCATTAAGTTAAATGATTTCTCCTTTCTTTGAGAGAAATGTGCTCATTCATTCTTCTTCACTTGTCTTTTTCTAGGCTTTATGCTGAGTGTTTGAATATGTACTTTCTAGAAACACAGCCTTTCTTTCTTCCTCTTCCCCTCCCCACCTTTCTTTCTTTCCAGGCTGACCTCAAATTTGTAATCCTCCTGTCTCAGCCTCCAGAGTAACTAGGATTACAGATTTGTGCCCCAGGGGCTGGTTTAACTGAGTCTTTTTAAATGCAGAATTCTAAGTGGTTTTTCCACTTTCACCTTAGTTGTGATTAACTTCTTCTCCAACTCCATTCACACCCTCACTTCTACCCCATCTCACCTTGACTGTATTAGGGATTCCTGTGCCTCTGTGGCCCACACTTTTGTAGAAGAATCTCTTGAGCTGCATTTCCAGATCATAATCTGACCCACTGTGCTGTGATACTTCTTAATTTGCTCTCCTAGTTCTGGGACACCTTAGTGTCAGCCCTGTTTATTCACCACCACTTTCTCTTTTCCAAATTAAGTATGACGAATTCTTTGAACCATTTGTGAAAAGACAAGCCTGCCCACCTTGTACCATCATGGCTGCCTCTAGTTCCAAGCCACTAGCAAAGCTCTGGTTTGTTAACCTCTCAGCTGAACAAGATGCTGTCTTGGTTTTCCCCTATTTTGGACACCACAATTCTCTTAATCAAGTCCCACATAAGATAAGTGATTTTTATTTCCTCCCAATGCCTTGCTTGCTGTTGTTTCCAGCCTTTAACTTTTAGCAATTTCAACTACTGTTGAAAAACAGCAATAAATCAAAACCCTTTAAAATTTTATTCAATGTCATTTTTCCAACATTATTGAGAGTCCTCTGCTTCTTGTTTTTGGTACTTGAATTAGCCCAGTTCTGGCTGCATAACAGCTGTGGTTTGATTACATTTATGTCTTTTGCTCTCATTATGGAGAATTTTGTCTGGAGTTAAGGGGAACATGTATGCCTGCACATTTTGTGTGTGTAAGAGACAGTGTAAAAAGAGAGAGAAAGATAAAGGAAACGACAGGTGGGGAAATGGGGAGATTGGCAAACTTTTTAAAAAGAATAGGTTAAAACCTAATAAGAGCTGGGCGTGGTGGCGCATGCCTGTAATCCCAGAACTTGGGGGGCTGAGGCAGGAGGATCTAGAGTTCAAAGCCACCCTCAGCAGTGGCGAGGCACTTAGCAACTCAGTAAGACCCTGTCTCTAATAAAATACAAAAAAGGGCTGGGGATGTGGCCCAGTGGTCGAGTGCCCCTGAATTCAATCCCCAGTCCCCCCCAAAAAACTTAATAAGAACAACATGCAATGTGATAGATAGTAACTTACAAAGATGAGAAAATCTAGATGCTTTGTAGGATACATACTGATTCTCAACTCTCATTCATCTGTATCTTAATGTTTTAGTTGTTGCCACAATTTTGGGAATAGGAAAGGTAATTAACTTTTATCAAATAGCTACTTTATTTCAGGTGCTATAACAGAAGTTTTGCATATTTCACTTAATGTTCCAACAAATCTTGTGAATTTGGTACTCCTGTTTCACTCCCATTTCACCAAGAAGGAAAACAGACCCAGAAGATTGACTCCCCTTTCCAGGATTCCTGTGCCAGTTGTTAAGTTATTGTCTCTCAGATCAAAACTCCCCCTTCTGCTCCATGCTGCTGGGGCTGGGACTGTGCAGAGCACACTTCTGCTATTCTTGCTGGCTCCCTGTTATGCTGCGCCAATAAAGAGAGTTGAGAAGACTGCAAAGCTCCAGGGTGAAGGAGCAACTTGGGGCTTCCTGTCTGCTTGCCAGGGATTCTGCTTCTGCTGTGTCGTGCCAACAGTACTTCTCCACAGCATTGGGGGGTGGGGTTCCTGTGGCAGTAGGTGAATCCAGTTTGCAGCTTCAGCAACACATGCAGCTTCATGGCATCCACACCTCAGAGGCGCCAGCCCAGCCCAGCCCAGCCCAGGAACATTGTATTCTTGGAGGTCCAACTTTTCCAAATTTAAGCTCACAGGTCCCTAAATTTGTAAATTTTAATAATTCCAATTTCTTTTTCTCTGTCAGTCTCCTCCCACTCCCCCTCTTGGATTTCTTCCCACTAGTGGTGTTGGTTGCTGTCACCTCCATTATACCCTGGAGTTTTTTCATCTTTTCAGTTCCCTAGTTCACAGTTTTTTTGTATTAGATTTTCTCTGTTCAAAAGCTGGTGTGTTGGGGCTGGGATTGTGGCTCAGTGGTAAGAGCACTTGCCTAGCATGTGTGAGGCCCTGGGTTTGATTCTCAGTACCACATATAAATAAATGAATAAAATAAAGGTCCATCAACATCTAAAAAAAGTACTAAAAAAAAAAAAAAAGCTGGTGTGTTGACTGCCTTCTGCCTAGGTCCTGACTGATAGTCACCCAGCAAATGAGCCAGGTTACAAACCTGAGTCTATGTGACTTCTGTGTCAAGACTCTTTCTGGATAGAGGATTTGATGATTGGGGTAGGAGGTATCATCTACAGAGCCACAAATGCAGATTTGCAGCTTCAGCAACACATGCAGCTGCCACCCCCCTGCTTAGAACCCTTTGAGGGGTCCCCATTGGCTCAAAATATTGTACAAACATGCCATTTATGAAAAATTTCTGCCTTTGAGCCTCTTGACTTCACCTACCCACTCCCCTTGCTTTATTTCTCTCCCCATTCCCCAGCATGGGCTTTTGCAGATCCAGGTATCTGCTGCCTTTGCCTGAAATACTTCGATTTTCTTTTCCCTTGAGCTCCACTCTATACCCTTTTCTACCTGTGACTCTGGAGGTTGACTTTTATGGGCTGCCTCAAAGACTTGCCTGTCTATCAGTTGGGTTAGGCTCTTGTTTGCTTGGATTCTTTCCTACCAGGATGCAGTTGGTTGCATTCCTCTACCCTTCTGTGGCATCTTCCTTATGACAGAGTGATCAAAGCATCCTCGTCATCAAAATAAAGGAGAGAAGCAAAAGCATGCCTCCTTTGTAAGGACAGATATTATACAAACATGGCGCTGAGAGAGTTAATCCTGTCTATGTATATTCTTATGGTCCTGTTTTCTGCTCATATATGTGGCCATCAGGTGTGAATACATTAATTAATTATTAAGAGTGAAACTGGTTCTGGAAATTATAGCCTTATGGAATCTGAGTTAGAAGCATAAAAACATTTTCTAAAGTTGTACTAATATAGCAGGTTTCTAGTTAGGAAACAGCTTTTGTAAATGCCTGCTGTTTGACCTCTTCTCATTATAATCATGTGCACCTAGAAAAAGCTTTAAAGGTCTTTCTGTGATTGATAAGGATTCCTTTTATTTTTGAAGTAGTTTAAGATAGATATATACAAGTTCCTTAGGGTAGAAGTCCTTCAGAGCTAACATTTGGCTATGAGAAAATACCTGTTAGCTCGACCTCTGAAAAACAGCTATGCCTCCCATCCCTGTCCCTAGGTTCAAAACAAAACTATTATAGAAACACAATAGTGCTTTGAAACCAGGCAGAAAAAATTAACTTCAATAAGGCAGATAAACAGGTGTGCAGAGGAATGCCTTCAGAAAATCCATGAGAAATGAATCGGACCCAGACTTGTTACAGATAAAGTGTAACAGTAATGCAGGGCATTCAAATAATGAGTACACAGGATCTTGAAACATGTTGGGTAAAAGATCAAAAAGTCTAAAATGTAATCAGGAGATGTTGCTGCTTCCCTGGATCTTATGACTGTGATGTAACCAAAAAAGTTAATGTATGCTGCCAAAAAGTATGCTATATTACATGCAAGAAAGAAAGTAAAGACAGAAGATTCAGCAGCCTGACTCTCGTGTCTCTTTGCTGTCTCTCCACCGCTGCCCTCTGACTCCTTCACTAGCCCTATCGAGATACCCTCCCCCTCTTTGCTGAAGCCAGACTTTAGCACCCTTCCCTTATTGGTTTTCATTAACACTTTGGATTTCTCCCAGCTTCCACTCTCCTAAGATGTCTCTTTGTTAAGAGCTCCTTGTTTTCACTGCTTGAGAATGCTCTTTGCTGCCACAACCTTAACTCTGTGAGCACTCATTTTCCACACAGAGTCCCTGGTGCATGCATGCACAAACACAGACACATTTTTTTGTCTGTTTCCTGTTAAAACCCACCTTATTTTTCACGAACTGATAGAGTTGTCACTTTCTCTGTGGAGGTATATCTAAGTTCTTTCTTCCCTGCTTTTCTCCCCCTTTTTTGTTGCCTGAATTGATTGCGGTGACTCCTTAGGATGCATAGCTCTTTTATTGATGCTTCCTTAGCACTAGCTACAGTGTAATATGGTTAAATGTGAGTCAATCCAAAACCTTATGTCATGTTCTTTATTGGCCATTAGAAGAACTTAGTACATAGTGGGTGGCTTAATACTTGTTGGTTCAGTAAGTGTGGCAGTAAGGGTGGTGGGAATAATGAAACAGTGAATATTTCTATTTTAAATTATATTATTATTGTTTATGTTCACAGTTTTCCTTTCTGATATTTCTTGTTCCTCTTGATGTCTCTGTACCATCTGTTCCTATCTTATTTCTTGGGCTTTTTCCCTGTTGTCCTCATATCTCTGTGCTGTTTTGATGGCTTCCTGTTCCTAGTTGTTTCTTGTTTTCTCTTCCTTACTTCTAGTTCACTAGAAGACTATAGATGTCTTTATTTCCTTGGACATATTTTGCATATAAATGCTCAGTTAATGACTGCTACTAATCTTAAAGCTTTACCCTACTTTCACTCCTCTCCAAAACAAAAACACTCATTTCCTACAATTCAGTCTCCTGACTTTTACAATTCTTTCCCAACATTTTTTCCATTATATCTCCCAGCCCATACCATCCTCTCTAGTAGATGATATCTTATATTCCTCTCAGTACTGTTTTTGTTTCTACTGCTATTATAGCAGTTACTACCAGACTCTGAGTAGTTGGGGCTTGGAATTCTTTTTTTTTTTTTTTTTGTGGTACCGGGGATTGAACTCAGGGGCACTCGACCCCTGAGCCACATCCTCAGCCCTTTGTTGTATTTTTATTAGAGACAGAGTCTTACTGAGTTGCTAAGCGCCTCGCCATTGCTGAGGGTGGCTTTGAACTCGCGATCCTCCTGCCTCAGCCTCCCAAAGTGCTGGGATTACAGGCGTGTGCCACCGTGCCCGGCTTGGGGCTTGGAATTCTTATCCATGTGAGTGGTAGGATTTCTCCCAACCTTTCACCTTCAGCCTGTGGATGTCTTTTCCTATGAGATGAGTCTCTTGGAGGCAGCATATTGTTGGGTCTGATTTTTTATTCAATCTGCTAGTCTGTGTCTTTTGATTGGTGAGTTTAGGCCATTAACATTCAGTTATTAGTGAGACATGATTTGTATTCCCAGTCATTTTTGGCTGGATTTGTTTATATTTGGTATTTAACTTGACAATGGTTTCTCCTCTGATTGATTTTTCCTTTAGTGTAATACCTCCCTCTGCTGATTTTCATCATTGTTTTTCATTTCCTCTTTGTGGAATATTTTGCCAAGAATGTTCTGTAGTGCTGGCTTTCTAGTTGTAAATTCTTTTAACTTTTGTTTATCATGGAAGGTTTTCATTTTGTCCTCAAATCTAAAGCTTAATTTTGCTGGATATATCATTCCATCTGTAGAAATTGTTCCCTTAGTTGGTAAATGTGACTGGAGTAAGATTTGGATTAGTTGCCTAGTGATTACGTTGAAACCTGAGTGATGAATTTCTGAAGGAAATACGTATTGTATAAGGTTGATCCAAGAGAGATAGTAGACTGAATAAGAGGGTTGAATTCAGAGCCCTATGGAATATATCCATTTAAGAGGTACGGAGAAGAAGAGAATCTAGAGAAAGAGACAGAGTCTTAAGATCATTAAATAATGCTTCAGCGTGTACTCCGTCACATATAGCAGAATTTATATTGCTTTTGTTTGTTATTTCTTCATCAGTAGATGGGCATTTGAATGTCTAATGTCCCATAAACATCTACCCTCTTGCTCTGTACTTTTAATTTAAATAGATGTTTCCTCTTTTTATGTCTCATTATCTTATTTCTAAAAAAATGAATTTTATATGTATGTTTGAGATTCACAACATTATGTTATAAAAATATCTTGATAGTAAAGTCATTAGTGTAATGAATCAAATGAATATATTTCTCATACAGTTACTTTTTGTGATAAAACAACCAAAATCTATTTCTTTTACAAAAATCCCTAATATGATACAATTTTATTAACTATAGTCTTTTATTGTACATTATATTTCTAGACTTGTTCAACATAAATATCTACTGTTTTGCATTCTTTGATGTACATCCTACCATTTCCTCTCCCTCAACCTGCTCCTGGTAACCACTGTTAAGTCTCCAGCTCTGTATATCTGACCTGTAAAAAGAAGAATTTCTATATAATTTATATCATGTAATGCCTTTTCTTTATTTTTGGCTTATCTTACTCAGTATAATGTCCTTTAGTTTTATCTATATTGTGGCAAATGGCAGGATTTCCTTTTTCAAGACTGAATAATATTCCATCATGTGTGTGTACGTGTGTTCATTTTCTTTATCCCTTTATTTGTCACCACTTTATGAAGTTGTTTCTGTATCATGGCTTTTGTGAATAATGTGCAATGAACATGGGAATGCAGATATCTTTGTGAAGTGGTGATTAATTTCCTTTGGGTCTATACACGGAAGAGAGATTCCCGGACTATATAATAGTTCTCTTTTTAGTTCCTTTTAGAATGTCTATACTGTTTTCTTTAAGGGCTATAGCAGTCCACATTCCTACCACCAGTGTACCAGGGTCCCCTTTTCTTTTCCTTATTTTTTTATTTTTATTTTTTTGTGTGTGGTGCTAGGGATTGAACCCAGGGCCTTGTGCATAGGAGGCAAGCACTCTACCAAATGAGCTATATCCCAGCCCTCCCCTTTTCTCTATACATTTAAAAACATCTGTTATCTCTTCTCTTTTAGATAATAGACATCCTAATAAGTATAAGGTGATATCTCATAATGGCTTTAATTTGCATTTCCTTGATAATGAGTGATGTTGAGCACCCTTTCATATACCCATTGGACATTTCTATGCCTTCTTTGGAGAAATGTCAACTCAAATCCACTTTTTTAAAAAAATATTTATTTATTTACGTTAGTTGTACACAATGCAATGCATTTATGCTTACGTGGTGCTGAGGATCGAACCCAGGCCGCGCATATGTGAGGCGAATGCTTTGCCGCTGAGCCACAATCCCAGCCCTCAAATCCACTTTTTTAAAAAAATATTTGCTTTAGTTGTACACAATGCAATGCATTTATTTTTACGTGGTGCTGAGGATCGAACCTGGGCCATGCACATGCTAGGTGAGTGCTCTACTGCTGAGCCACAACCCCAGCCCCTCAAATCCAATTTTTAAAAAAATTAAATTATTTATTTATTCTAATTTATTATACATGCTTGCAGAATGCAATTCATTTCATATTATATATAGAGTACAACTTTTCAAGTCACTGGTTCTATACAAAGTATTTTCATACCATTCGTGTCTTCATACATGTACTTAGGGTAATGATGGCTAACTCATTCTTCCGTTATTCCTATCTCCTTGCCCCTCAAAGCCACTTTTTAAGTAAGTTGTTTTTCTACAGTTCAGTTGTAAGATTTTTTTTTTTTTTTTTTTTTTTTTTTTTTGGTACCGGGGATTGAATCAGGGGCACTGGACCACTGGGCCACATCCCCACCCCTTTTTTGTATTTTATTAGAGACATGGTCTCAGTGAGTTGCTAAGTGCCTTGCCATTGCTGAGGCTGGCTTTGAACTCGCGATCCTCCTGCCTCAGCCTCCCAAGTGCTGGGATTACAGGTGTGTGCCACTGTGCCTAGCTAATGAGAATTATTTATAAATTTTCATATAAACTCCCATCAGATATTTGGCTTATAGATATTTTTCCCAGTGTAGCAGTTGCTTTTTCATTTTGTTGATTGTTTCCTTTGTTGTGTAGAAACAGTTTAGTTTCATGTAGTCTCATTTATTTATTTTTGTTTTTTAAGTATGTGCTTTTGGTGTTATAACAAAGAATTGTTGCTAAAGTCAGTGTCAAGGAGTGTTTCCCTTATGTTCTAGGAATTTTATTGTTTTCAGTCTTACATTTAGGTCTTTATCCATTATGAATTGATATTTTAACATGGTGTAAGAAAAGGGTCCAATTTCACTCATTTGCACGTGGAGACCCAGTTTTCCAAGCACTGCTATTGAAGAAACTGTCCTTTTCTCATTGTGTTCTCTTGAAGTTTTGCTGAAAATTAGTTGACTGTGTTTGGATTTATTTCTGGACTTTATAATTTGTTTCATTGGTCCTACTGCTTTTATACCAGTACTGTACTGTTTGATTGCTATGCATTGTAATCTAATTTTAAATTAGGAAGTGTGATGCCCCCCAATTTTGTTTTTTTTTCTCAGCATTGATTTGTATATTCAGGTTTTTTTTTTTTTGTTTGTTTTGTTTTGTTTTTGTTTGTTTGGTTGCTTATTTGTTTTATGGTTCCACATGAATTTTAGGATTGTATTTTCACTTTCTGTGAAAAATGCCATTAGAATTTTGATAAGGATTGCATTGAATCTGTATATTGCTTTGGGTAGTATGTTTTTTTTTTTGTTTGTTTGTTTTTTGTTTTTGTGGTACCGGGGATTGAACTCAGGGGTACTCGACCACTGAGTCACATCCCCAGCCCTTTTTTGTATTTTATTTAGAGACAGGGTCTCACTGAGTTGCTAAGTGCCTCGCCATTGCTGAGGCTGGCTTTGAACTCACGATCCTCCTGCCTCAGCCTCCCAAAGTGCTGGGATTACAGGCGTGCGCCACCACGCCCTGCTAGGGTAGTATGTTTTAACAATATAATTCTTCCAACCCATGAACACAGAACATCTTTCCCTTCATTTGTGTTTTTAAAAAAATTATTTCACTGATGTTTTATAGTTTTCAGAGTACAAATATTTTACCTCCTTCCTTAAATTTATACCTAAGTATTTTTTTAACGCAATCATAAATGGGATTGTTTTCTTGCTTTCTTTTCCATTTACATTGTTGTCTGTATATAGAAAATCATCTAATTTTCATATATTGATTTTGTATCTTGCAGCTTAACTAATGCATTTATTTGTTTTGACAGTTTTTTTTAAAAAATGTTTTAGTTGTAGATGGATACAATATATTTATTTATTTTATTGATTGATTGATTGATTGATGTGGTGCTGAGGATTGAACCTAGTGCCTCACACTTGCTAGGCAAGCACTCTGTCACTGAGCCACAACTCCATCCCCTTGACAGTTTTTTTTTTTTTTTTTAATTTTTTTGGTTGTCAATGGACCTTTATTTTATTTATTTATATGTGGTTCTGAGAATGGAATCCAGTGCCTCACACATGCTAGGCATGTACTCTATTACTGAGCTATACAGCTCCAGCCTGTTTTGACAGTTTTTGTGGTAGAATCTTTGAGATACTTAATATAAAGGATTGTGCTATCTACAAATAGATAATTTTTTGTTTCTGATTTGGATGCCTTTTATTATTTTTTTTGTCTGACATTTTGCTCTTGCTAGTACTTTCAGTACTGTGTTGATTATAAGCGGCAACAGTGGGCTTCCCTGCCTTATACCAGATCTTATTAGAAAAGCTCTCAGTTTTTCTCCACTGATTACAATGTTAGTTGTGGGTTTTTTGTGAGTGGCCTTTGTTGTGTTGTGGATTTATTTTTATATTCCCAAATAATTAATAGTCTTTTATTAAGAAAACCTGTTGAGCTTTGTCAAATGCTTTTTGTGCCACAATTGAGAATAACTTTGTGGTTTTCATTTTTCATTCTATTGATGATTTGTATTACATTGATTATTTTCACATGTTAAAGCAGCCTTCATGACAGGGATAAATTTTAGATATTATATTTAATCTTTTTGAGCTTGTTGAATTTGGTTTGCTAATATTTTATTGAGGATTACCACATCGGTGTGCATCAGAGATACTGATTTGTAGTTTCCCTTTTTAATAATGTCTTTGTTTGCAGTATGGAGATTTCTTGGAAAACTGGGAATGGAACCATCCTATGACCCAGCCATCCCACTCTTGGGTCTATTCCCAAAGGACTTAAAAACAGCATATTACAGTGACACAGCTATCTCAATGTTTGTAGCTGCACAATTCACAATAGCTAGGTTGTGGAACCAACCTAGATGTCCCTCAGTAAATGAGTGGATTAAGAAAATGTGGTATATACGCACAATGGAATTTTACTCAGCAATAAAAGAAAACAAATTAATGGCATTTGCAGGTAAATGGATGAAGTTGGAAGACATAATGCTAAGTGAAGTTAGTCAGTCTCAAAAAATCCAAGTACCAAATGTTCTCTCTTATATAAGGAGGCTATTTCAAAGTATTGTTGGATGGGGGTACATAGGAGGATTAGAGGAACACTAGAATGGTCAAGGGAAGGGAGGGTAAGGGAGGAACAAGAGGGGAGGGAGGGGGAGAAAAAAAAAAAGGTGGTTGAATGAGACGGATATCATTTTCCTTAATGCATGATTGAAGACCTGAACTGTACGAATATACTTTGTATACAAACAGTTGTATGTAAAAAGATACTAAATATATGCACTATGAGTTGTACATATTAAAAATTATAAAAATAAAATTATATATAAAATAAATAATGTCTTTGTTTAGCTTAGGTATTGAGGTAATTCTAATATCGTATGTAAACATAACCTTCAAGTGCTATATTTGGAAGAGTTTATTGGTAATAATTTTTCTTTTGAGTATTGGGTAGGATTCAGCTGTGAAGCCATATATCTAGTCCAGGACTTTTCCTTGTTAGAAATTTGAAAATTACTACTTAAATCTATGCTTCTTTTTGGTGGGGGTGGGAGTGGGTGGGAAGCGCTATTAAAGCCTTCTATTTTTCCTTAATACAATGAAGTCTACATTTTTCTAGAAACATGTTTATTTCTTCTAGGTTATCTAATTTTTATCATATCATTGGTCATAATAGTCCTGTATTTTATTTCTGAAGCGTCTGTTGTAATGTCTCAACTTTTGTTTCTGATTTTATTGAGTCTTTTCTCTTTTTTGGGTTAAGAATTTGTAAATATTGCTAACTAATTTATTTTTGAAAAACTGACTCTTGATTTTATCAATTTTCTCCCTATGGTTTTTCTGTACTCTGTTGAATTGAGCTTTATTCTGATCTTTATTATTTTGCTCTTTCTTCTAACTTAAAGTTTACTTTGTTCTTTTTAATTTTTTCCCTAGTTCCTTGAGGTATAATGTTAGGCTATTTATTTGGTAACTTTCTTCTTTTTTTAATGTAATTATTTATTGGTATGAACCTCCCTCTTTTGTGCTGTATAGGTTGTGTTTCTATTGTTTTATGTCTCAAGATATTTTAAAATTTCTTATTTGTTTTCTTCCTTATTTTATTCTAAGTTGTTATAAATGACATTAGAGTGCATTACATTTCATATTATACTTATAGAGCACATTTTTACAGATCTCTGGTTGTATACAAAGTATATTCACACCATTCGTGTCTTATTTGTTTTCTTATTTGATCTATTATGCTCAGGAACATGGAATTTATGCATATTTGTAAATTTTCCAAGATTCTTCCTGTTATTGATTTCTCATTTCATAGTATTGTTATGGGAAAAAAATACTAGATATGATTTTAATCTTCTTAAACTGGTTAAGACATTTTGTGATGTAACATATGGTCTATCTTGGAGAATGCTCCATGTGTATGTACTAACGAAGAATGCATATTTTGCTGCTATTGGATGCAATGTTCTATATTTTAGCTCCATTTGGTCTAAAATTTAGTTTAATTCCAGTATTTTCCCATTGATTTTCTGTCTGGTTGACCTATTCATTGGTGAAAATGGGGTATTGAAGTCTCTTATTATTATTGTATTGGAACTTATCTCTTCAGATTTATTAATGTTTGTTTTATATATTTGGTAGGTTCTTTGATATTGGGCACCTATACATTTACAACTCTTATGTCCTTTTATTAACTGACCCCTTTGTCATTAAATAATGCCCTTCTTTGTATTTGGCAACAGTTTTGACTTGAGACTATTTTATCTAAATATAGCAACTCTTGCTCTCTTTTTATTATTACTTGCATTTGTTTACTTAGTAGTGTCCAATAAGTCCTATAGACTTTCTCTACTCTTTTTTTTTTTTTTTTTGGTACTGGGGATTGAACTCAGGGGCACTCAACCCCTGGGCCATACCCCCAGCCTTTTTTTTTGTATTTTATTAGAGACAGGGTCTCACTGAGTTGCTAAGTGCCTCACCATTGCTGAGGCTGGCTTTGAACTCGTGATCCTCCTGCCTCAGCCTCCCAAGTGCTGGGATTACAGGCGTGCGCCACCGCACCCGGCTTTCTCTACTCTTTCATTGCATTTTCTTTTGTTTCCTCTGACTGAATTATTTCAAAAGGTTCAATTTTAAGTTCATAGGTACTACTTTTGCTTGATTTAGTCTGCTGTTGAAACTCTCTACTTTTTTATTTCATTCATCAAATTCTTCAGCTCCAAGATTTCAGTTTGGTTCTTCTTTTGAAAAAATTGTTTTATTTGTTGATAGATCTTTATTTATTTATATCTGGTTCTGAGAATTGAACCCAGTGCTTCACACATGCTAGGCAAGCATTCTACCACTGAGCCACAACCCCAGCCCTCAGTTTGGTTCTTTTTTGATGATATTTATCACTGTGGGATTTCTTATTCAGATCATGAATTATTTTTCTGATTTGGTTAAATTGCCTCGCTGCATTCTCTTGGAATTCACTGAGTTTCTAGTTTCCATAGAGATCATTATTTTGAATTCCTTTTTATGCAATTTGCAAATTCCCTTTTCTTTGGAACCATTAGTGGAAAAGTATTATGTTCCTTTGGTGATGTCCTCATTTTTACATGTTTCTTGTGCCTCTGTGTTGATACCTGTGCATCTACTAAAAGAATTTCTCCTTTCAAAGTTAGAATGGTTTTCATAGAGACTTTCCCCTGTAGATAGGCCATAGGGTGTCTTTTGGTAGGGTGTGTGTTGGTTCTGATTTCAGGTGAATATAGTAGAATTGTCTTCATGCAGCTTCTTCAGCTGGGTTCAGTGTCAACAATGGCTATAGGTGCCTCAGTGGCCCAGGCTGTGGAAATATTTGGCAGCAATGGTGGCAGGGTAGATTGTTAGGCTTCTCAGCAGCAAGAATTTTAGGTATACTCCAGTTCTCTTTTTCCCATCAAGGGGTGACTTAGCTGAGGGGATCTTTCTTGGTGTCAGGTCTGATGTGACCCATATGCAACCATAGCAGTGCTATTCCAGGGCATAGATTGTAGCCGCCTGAAGCGCTTGGAGCAACGGAGCCGCGGGAAGAACTTCAGAAGCAAACTGGAGACAAACAGCTTTTTATTCTGATAACTTTTCTCTCTGGTTCTAACAACAACTAACACACGCCAAACACACCACTAAAATGGCGCTGACCCGATCAGCAATTTCGGCCAAGTCACTCGAGATTCCGCAACAAATCCCGTGAGACTACGGGTGGCGACAATGGCCAAATCTCCACGGCTCATAGTCAACTGCAAATCAAGTCAATCCCCAAACAGGGCTCCTGCATTAGATGGTTAAAGCTGCTGTCATAGTGGGGTCATGGTATTAGTGTCTTGCTGAACTACAGGGATACCTGCAATGTGGGCACAGGTTCAACTTCTGATACACGGGTGGATGTAGCTCTTCCACAAGACTGGGGACTATGGCTTTGAGGAATTCCCTTGTAGCTTGGGTATAGGGAGGGGTGTAGTTGTTACTCTGATCCTGGGGGTCAGGGAACCAACCTGGAATGGCCCTGGGGAAGAAGGAATGTTTCAGAGGCTAGGGCCTTGGGTAGCAGAGCACAGCTGCAATTTGGGCTCTGGAGCCAACAGGGTACAGTGGTAACTTGAGCACTAGGAGAGGGGTACTGCATAGCGGTAGCTATAGACCCCAGGGTGATGGGACCCAGAAGTGAGTCTGGCTCTGTGAGGCTGGTACTGGCAGCATGAAAAACCCAGAATGGCAGGATCCAGCTGTGTCTTGTGCTATGGAAAGGGAAGGGGCATGGAAGTGAAATGATAGGTGTACTACCCAGAGAGCTAAGGCTCCTCAATAGTTCAGACTGGAGGACTAGTTCAGATCCAAGAAGACAAGGCTCTGTAGCTGTCTGGACCACAGGGTGGGGTGCACAGCTCAGACAAGGATATGTTTCCATGAGGAGAAGGACACCACATTATTTCAGGTTCTTGGAGGCACAACTGCTGTGCTAAACTAGGGCTGCATATCCCTGAGAGGCTGGTCTTGCAGAGAGCAGGGCTGTACTTCCTGTTGAAACTATCTGCTATTGAAACTGTGATAGCTTGGCCATGAAATAGTGCTCTGCCACGTGTACATGCATGGTGCAATGGTGGCAGAGCCTTAGTGATAAAGGGATGCAGTGGCTACTGGCCTCTAGAGCAGAATGAAATCTAGAAGGAACTCTGGTTTGAAGATGGCACAGCATACTAGCAGCTTGAGCCATGATGGGCAGTACACAATCTGAACTTTTCTGGAGTAGTGTGATCTGCATTCCATTATAGGCAGTTCCAGGCAGCTCCTAAACTGAGCTTGGGACCTGTGAGGCCTGTAAGATTCTCCAGTAGTTGAGGCAGCAAGTGTCTGGGAGTAACAGGAGCAGCTGGGAACCTCCTGCATACCCCTTTCCTGAAGGGAGAAGACCCTTCTGTTTCAGACTGGGGCATAGGGCACAGAGATGAAATGTTTCCTTGTAGCCATCCTAAGTTTTGTGCTTCACAGGATTTTTGCTGCTTCTTTCCTATACTGTATACTCCAGTAGTCTCCTTTTAGTCACTCTCTTCAAAGAGCAGTCATTTATTCATTATATTGATCCTTTTTCTGCGTGGGGGAGGAGGGGGCGAGCATTGGGCACCCCTGGTCGGCTATCTTGCTTATTAATCCTCTTATGCTTTCTCAACATAAGGGATCCTGAATGTTATACTATAGGCAGGAGTTAAAAATCCCTGAGAACGCGAGGTGGTGAGAAGGCCCATGTCTGCAGGGTCAGAGGTTGTCCTTTAAGAGCAGAAATTCCTTTCCAAGTCAGAGTGGAGCCATCAAGGAAATGCTTCTTCTCTGGCAACCTGGTGTTCTGCCCCTGGATAACTGGGGGAATCTATCTCTTCTCTTCTTTGCTCGCTGCTTAGTTTATAAACATTGAACCAGTGTTTAAGTTAGCTTCAGGAAGGCCACATTTCCACAGAAAACCGAACCATAAATGTTTCTGGTGATTTTATATTTCACTGTTCTGCATAACTTCAGGGAGAGCCATTTATTTTCTGTTTGTAACCCCTGATCCTGCAACAGTTACTTTATTACATAATAGCCTGGAAATAGAGCATATAGCAGATCTCTCAATTTTGGACCCATGGAATTGACTTGATTTATGTAATTAAAATGCTCTTTTCACATTAGTTTCTTCTTTTACTATTATTGTAATGGTTGTAGAGCTAAAAATTTTTGTGTAACAAGAAACACATACTATTTAAAGGATATTCCAGAAAACTTCTCAATATTTATGGTGTTATAAAAATGGACATTAATTCACAGCTGGGCTTTATCCAAGTTTCACTATACAGATGGCCATGTATATTGCCCTTCAAATCCCTGTGGGAGAAGGTTTGTAATTTCTTCCCTCTTTCCCCTTTAATAACTTGTTTCAATGTTTCATAGTCATCATGATCAAAAAAATTTCCCCCAGGTCTATTTTAAATCTCTCCACCTGTATGTTAACCATATTTCTTTACCCTTTGACCTCAACTGAGGTGAGAAGCAGACAGTTACTATTACTCTTCTGTTTCTTTATCTGTTGAAAGACTATGCTTTACCCATTACACAAATCAGTGATAGCAATAAAGTCAAATTTCCCAGAGAAAAACAAATATCTGTCTGCTCTACAAGAAACAGACACTACTTTGTTTTAGAGCCAAGAGATTATTTTAAAAGTAACCCTAGATCAAGCTTATAAAAAATTCAGGTGACAATATATGTAAAATAAAAAGTGAACATATAATTCTTTCATTCTACTACCTCCATCACCCTGCTTTTGGAAGTAACTTTTTTTTTTAAAGAATTTCGGTCCTTGAAATGGGGCTGGGGTTGTGGCTCAGTGGCAGAGCGCTCGCCTAGCACATGCACCACGTAAAAATAAAGGCATTGTGTACAACTAAAGCAAATAAATAAATATTTAAAAAAAGAATTTCTTTTTTAGTTGTAGATGGACACAATACTGTTATTTTTGTTTGTTTATTTTTTTATGTGGTGCTGAGGATCAAACCCAGTGCCTCACACATGCTAGGCAAGCACTCTACCACTAATCCAGCCCCTTGAAGTAATTTTTTTTTGGTACCGGGGATTGAACTCAGGGGCACTTGACCACTGGGCCACATCCCCAGCCCTTTTTTATATTTTATTAGAGACAGGGTCTCACTGAGTTGCTAAGTGCCTCGCCATTGCTGAGGCTGGCTTTGAACTCGTGATCCTCCTGCCTCAGCCTCCCAAGTGCTAGGATTACAGGCGTGTGCCACCGCGCCCGGCTGTAATTTTTTAATTAAATCAATTTTTGCCTTCCAAGCACCTGTCTATATAATTGGTAGGAAAATAAATTAAAAAAAAAAAAACAAAGATAAGAAAACAGAATCAAGGTGCATGCTAATAGTATAGTCATGTGGTTTCCATTCTGACTTTTCTCTTTCCCTCATATTAGAGTTTTGGCTACCCAGCATAAAAACCATGAGGAAACTTAATTATACAGTTGTGCTTCATTTTAAACCTTATATGTATTTTAAAAATCATGTTGGGCTGGGGTTGTGGCTCAGCAGTAGAGTGCTTGTCTTAGCATGTGCGTGGCCCAGGTTTGATCCTCAGCACCACGTAAAAATAAAACGCATTGTGTACAACTAAAGCAAATAAATAAATATTTTTTAAAAATCATGTTAAATTGTTACATAAAATTAAATTTTAAGTGTATGAGGATATTGATACAGCCATGGGAAACTACTGTACCATACCAACTAAACCCTGGCAGTTCCACATATGGGTGTGCATCCAGCAGAAATGAGTGCTTTTGTCCACCAAAAGACATGTATTAGAATGTTCATAATATTATTTATAATGGCCCCAAACTATAAAATATAAATGTGCTTCAACAGCAGAATGTATTAAGAAACTAGTGTAGTCAAACAGAGCAATAAAACACAGTAACAAAAAGGATTTTTGGATAATATGGAGCCAATGAAGCCAGGTGCAAGCAAGTACACATGTACAATTTCATTTAAATGAAGTTTAAAAGCAGACAAAATGTGATTTGTTGTAATAGAGATCAAAATACTGGTTTACCTTTTGGGAATTGTTGACTGGATAAGCATTCCAGGGAATCTCCTAGGGTGATGAATGTATGCTAGACCTTGATCCAGGAGGTGATTATATGGACAGACATATGTAAAAATGATTTGGACTATGTACTTACGATTTGTGTGCTTTACTGTATGCATGTTGTGCTCCTCACTTACCAACTCCTTTATATCTGAAGCTTCTGATTTTGGAGTTCATGTTCTGGAAAGATGGCATCCTCGTTGATGCAGGGTCTTTTCACATATTCCAGGTTAAGTTTTTTTTGCAGCAGAAGATGATAATAATGATGATTGATGATGGTGATGATGTTTGCTTCATCTATTAGTATTCTTACATTCCTCTTTTGTCTTTCAGGAAATTATATTTCATTATATTAAAAAATACATAATGATAGTTTTACTACATACAAAAAGCCAGAGTTCAATTGTTACTACTTGATTGTTCTCATTTCTATTGCTTCTCTGTTTCTTGATATAACTAAATGCAGTTATGTTTCCCAAATGAATGATCTGTTCTGGTTATATTCTAATATGAATGCTACTTTTTCATTTGGGTATGGGGTTTTTATTTTTAAGTAATAAAAATGTTCTGAAATTACATAGCATTGGCGTTGTATACCTCAGTGACTATACCAAAACCCACTTAATTGTACATTTTTTTAGGGTGAATTTTATGGTATATGAGTTATATCTCAGTTAAGCTATTTTTTTTTAAAATAGCTCTTAGAAATTAAAGAAATCATTGTGGAAATAAAATATTCAGCAAAAGTTTGAATATAAATACTGAAAATCTAGGAATGTAGGAATAAAGAAGAAGACATTTGAAAGATGGGAAAATAAAGAAGATGAAGCCGGGCGTAGTGGTGCACGCCTGTAATCCCAGTACTGGAGAGGCTGAGATAGGAGGATCGCGAGTTCAAAGCCAGCCTCAGCAATGGTGAGGCACTTAGCAACTCAGTAAGACCCTGTCTCTAATAAAATACCAAAAAGGTCTGGGGATGTGGCTCAGAGGTCGAGTGGCCCTGAGTTCAATCCTCGGTACCAAAAAAAAAAAAAAAGAAGACAAAGAACGATACACAGAATGAATTCAGGAGGCCCAAAACTATTAGAAGTTTCAGAGAGAGAGGAAGTAGAGGATAGGAAATTAGCAAAGAAAAAATGCAAGCTTTCCTAGATGTGAAAAAAAATTTCAAATTACATAGTCTTACTGAGAAGCAAGTAGAAAGGATTTTTTAAAAACCCTCTAAATTAAACACAATCACTGTGATTCCCACAGATACTGAAGGGCCTGAAGAGAGCCTCATCTGCAGATAAACAAGACTGAGACAAGCACACATTTCTGTCATTCTGGTGGATCATTCTGGTGAGATCTCCTGTGGAGTAGATGTGAACACATTGCTCAGGGTAGCCATTTAAATCTTTTGTACATTATTTTACAAAACTCCTAAATCATTCTTCATATACAAAATTCTGGCTCTCTTTTGCTAACTGTTGAATTAACACTCAAATTTTCTCTAATGGTGCAGTGAATAGTTTAATTTTAGCCGAGTTGCCTCATTTGGAAGGGAAAATATGTATTTTGCAAAATCATGTGCTAGGTATCAAGGCTAATGATAAAAAAAAAAAATCATTGGCAGCAGCCTGTTCAAAAATCTACGCAACCTTGTAATCAGAGCACTAAAAAACCCCAACAAGAATCTTGATAAAAACACTAGTACATTTAGAAAGACATAGTCAGTTTCTATATGTAAATGTTAGAGCAAATGTAGAACTTGATGCGGATGAAAGAGTTGAAGGTAGCTCATTGCAAGGAGGTATGAGAGGAGTTGAGGTTGTTTAGTTATGGAAGCAAAAGCAAAATGAACTGAAGATCAGGTCAAATCAAACAGGAAACATTTTAAATAGGGCATGTGGCCAGCAGAGCCAAGAGGAAGAGCTGGGAATGAATGGGCACTTCATGGAATACTCTGTTCCTTCTGTGGCTTGCAGAATTCAGCTGTGCTCACTTACTTTATGTTCAGTTGCTGTTATTTGGTGATACAAAATGTTAAAATAATGAGGAAAAAACAACAAATCAACAGGTGTGACTTTTGTGAAATGTTCACATTATTCTGGTTTGCCAATTGTGTATGAAATAATAAACCAGAGTCTTCGAAGAGCATATTTAAATATTTCCATATGCTTTGTTTTTATCATATTAGAAAATGATTGAGAAGGAGAAAAATGAAATGCCAATATTTGATTTCTGGGGATGTGAGTCTTAAAAATATAAAGTCTGTTTATTCAAATTGCACACATTGGGTTTTAATTCATGTTTGTGGGAATATGATGAATGAAAAATGTGCAATGACAGTATGGTCATACCTTATATCAAGAGATTTTTTTAAAAAAAATAGCTAAATGTACTATTTTAGACAAAATTTTGTTGGTGATTACTTGCTACCACCACAACAGTTATGGGATTAAATCATACGTGGCACTAACAAAATACTCTTTATTTTAAGAATGCCAATAAACAGTTATACATATGTAGATACTTTACTTATAATTTACTTCATTTTACTAAGTCGCAAAACAGATTGAACAAGCTATAATTTGTTGTGTATGTAGTAATGGGAAGAATAATCTCCATAATGCATTTGAATTTAGCTGAATTCAATATTGTAAGGGTTATAGAGAATATTAAAATACAATACTAAATTCTTTTATTTTCTAGATCTGTACCCTTCCCCCTAAAAGATAATTATATTTTAATAACTGTTTTTAAAAATATATGTAATTGGTGGTAAGCTTTGTGTTTTTCTTTTAACTAAATTGAAATCAGAAGTTTGTTTCTTTCTTTAAAATGAAAAAAATAAGAACAATAAACCCCAATAGCATTTCTTGCTTGAAAACCACTTTTCAAATGTGAAATTGTCACTGTTCAAAAAGTTACTATACATTATGCAGTCTTGATATAAAATAATCCTTGTTTTATAGTTTTTAAAAATGTGTTGCAAAGCCTTCTGGGTTGACATTTTAAAACCATCATATAAATCTGCCTGACAAGTTATTTTTTTTTCCTTTTTTAAAAGTAAGGTATGGATAAATGTTCTGCCCTTTACTTTTCAACACCTGGTTCTAGTTGCTCATTGTTTTAGTTGATGTGAACTAAGAATCTTTATTCGAGTCATTAATCTTACTACAACATTTTTGGTAACCAATTCATTGATTTCCATTTTTGGCATAGGTTTGTGATTAAACTAAAATTTTAAAAATGTCACAAGCCTATATTTTAAGGCATCTCTGTGAAATACTTTTTTATTGAATTTCAGTTAGCATGTTATAAATTATTAGGAGGAAAATCTGCTTTCATGACATATCTAATGAAGTGTTAGAGGTGTGTTTTGTGAGAAAAGGATTTACAGTGCAAAGGAGAAGAAAATAGAGCAGGAATGTTGATTAATTGCAGAGTTCACAGTGTTGTTGTGAACAATGTGCTCTGTTGGCATTTCCTGTTTTGAAATTATTCATTTTGTTTCTTTAGATCACAAGCCTTATGTGGGAAGGTAGCATTATGTAAACCTGGTAACTGAGTCTCTTTGCCAGGAAAAGCTAACAATAAAAAGTCTGCCTATGTTTTTTAACTGAAGACACCCTTACCTTTAAAATGTACATATGGTGGGGTTGGGGATGTGGCTGGTGGTAGGGAGCTTGCCTAGCATGAGCAAGAAAATAACAAGTAATCATACTCGAATTTCAGTATCAAAGAACAGCCCACAAATAGGTGGTGGGTAAAATGTGTAGGAATGATTTGCTTGTGTTGCAGCTATGTTGACCCCATTGCTTTCTTTATGCCTGATGGTGGCAATCTGGTGTCCAGCGGCTTTGTGCAAAGCATCAGTGAATGGCTGGGATGAAGTTTAACAGATTGGAGAATGGCAGTGAGTGAGTCAAAGACTGCTGTGGGAAGAAGTTGGACTTAGGGGCTCTGGGGGAATGAATTAACAAATTGTGTGCATGCATGTATGTCTGTGTATATCTTGTATCATCTCTAACCTTTTATGAGGTTGGGTTCTCTTATGCTGTATATGCATGACCAATATAGCAAATATGTTACATGTCACACCAAATCCTTTCTTCTGATATCTCATTGTCCAGAATTTTTGCTATTCAATTTCTCCATACATTTTTGTTCCATGTAACAGTTTTTATCCTCACAAGTATTTTATGAACCCACTGATATCAATGATAAAATTTAAGCTATAGTCATAACATATTTCTTCTCTTATTTTGTTATACCCATGATTAGGAATCTGACCTTTTTCTCTTTTGGATTCCTATATCATATATCATGGAGTGGTACTCCAAAGTTCTAGCTATAGTCACATAAAACTTATATTTATTTGAAAATTGTTTACAGGGTATCACAGGATTTTAAAATGTATTCTATTGGCAATACAACCTTTGTTAAGTCCCTTAACATCTGTTTTCTTACTTGAAAAATGCAGGTTACATCTTTGCTGTTGCTGCTGTTGGGAAGATTACAACAGCTTAGGAAAGTGTGCAGTCAATTCTAAAGCTCTGTGCAAATAAAAGACAATGGTGTTTTTCATGGCATCTTCTCATTATTTTTCCTACTCCCAGAAGAGGGTATGCTGATTAATTATTATGTTTCTCCAGGGAGAGTCACACCAGGACAGCTCACATCCTATGTTCAGCTCTTCAAGAATAATCTCAAAGCTCTAAGGAATCATTGTGGGCTCCTACAGCTTGGGCTGGCCACAGTTCAAACTTTGAAACACCCGCAGACAGCCAAGTGGGACAACTTTCTAGCTTTTGAAAGGCTCCTTCTCCAGGTATGTTGCTATGGGAGCTTTTGACTTCCAGGGAAAACTGATGTTTTCTATAGTCTCAGTATATATATACATTATATATATATTTTTTTACCATCTTATCGTCTTTATTTGGAGATTGAATATGGTTTATTTTATTTATTATTTTTATTCTAAGTTGTTATAAATGACAGCAGAATGCATTATATTTCATATTATACTTATAGAGCACATTTTTACATATCTTTGGTTGTATACAAAGTATATTCACACCATTCATGTCTTCATACATGCACATAAAGTAATGATATCCATCTCATTCTACCATCTTTTTTTTTTTTATTCACTCTTTTGGCCCCTCCCTTTCCCTCTCTCCCCATTGGCCATTCTAGTGTTCCTCGAATCCTCCTATGCTCCCCGTCCCAACCCCACTGTGAATCGGCCTCCTTATACCAGAGAAAACATTCGGATTTGGCTTTTTGGGATTGGCTAACTTCACTTAGCATTATATTCTCCAACTTCATCCATTTACCTGCGAATGCCATGATTTTATTCTCTTTTAGTGCTGAGTAATACTCCATTGTGTATATATACCACATTTTCTTTATCCATTCACTTACTGAAGGGCATCTAGGTTGGTTCCATAGTTAAGCTATTGTGAATTGTGCTGCTATAAACATTGATGTGGCTGTGTCCCTGTAGTATGCTGTTTTTAAATCCTTTGGGAATAGACCCAGTAGTGGGATAGCTGGGTCATAACGTGTTTCCATTCCCAGTTTTCCAAGGAATCTCCATACTACTTTCCAGATTGGCTGCATCATTTTGCAGTCCCACCAGCAATGTATGAGTGTGCCTTTTTCCCCACATCCTTGCCAACATTTATTGTTGTTTGTGTTCTTAATAGCTGCCATTCTGACTGGTGTGAGATGAAATCTTAGAGTGGTTTTGATTTGCATTTCTCTAATTCCCAGAGATGTTGAACGTTTTTTCATGTATTTGTTGATTGATTGTATATCTTCTTCTGAGAAGTGTCTTTTCAGTTCCTTGGCCCATTTATTGATTGGGTTATTTGTTTTTTTGGTGTTAAGATTTTTGAGTTCTTTATAAATTCTGGAGATTAGTGCTCTATTTAATGTGCATGTGGTAAAAATTTGTTCCCAATTAGTAGGCTCTCTATTCACCTCACTGATTGTTTCTTTTGCTGAGAAGAAGCTTTTTAGTTTGAATCTATCCCATTTATTAATTCTTGAGATTAATTCTTGTGCTACAGGATTCTTATTAAGGAACTTGGGGCCTAATCCGACACGTTAGAGATTAGAGCTTACTTTTTCTTCTATTAGGTGTAGTGTCTCTGGTATAATTCCTAGATCCTTGATCCACTTTGAGTTGAGTTTTGTGCATGGTGTGAGATAGGCTTTTGATTTCATTTTGTTGCATATGGATTTCCAGTTTTCCTAGCGTCATTTGTTGAAGAGGCTATCTTTTCTCCAATGTACATTTTTTGGTGCCTTTGTCTAATATAAGATAACTGAAATTATATGAGTTAGTCTCTGTGTCCTCTATTCTGTACCATTGGTCTACCAATCGATTTTGGTGCCAATACCATGCTGTTTTTGTTAATACTGCTCTGTAGTATAACTTAAGTTCTGGTATAGTGATGCTACGTGTTTCACTCTTCTTGCTTTAGCTGTTCTAGGTCTCTTATTTTTCCAGATGAATTTCATGACTGCTTTTTCTATTTCTATGAGGAATGTCATTGGGATTTTGATTGGAATTGCATTAAATCTGTATAGCACTTTTGGTAGTATGGTCATTTTGACAATATTAAGTCTGCCTATCCAAGAGCAAGGTAGATCTTTTAATCTTTTAAGGTCTTCTATAATTTTTTTCTTTAGTGTTCTGTTTTTATTATAGAGGTCTTTCACGTACATCTTTGGTTAAGTTGATTCTCAAGTTTTTTTTTCCTTTGATGCTATTGTAAATGGGGTAGTTTTCCTCATTTCCCTTTCAAAGGATTTTTCACTGATATGTAGAAATGCCTTATATTTATGCTTGTTGATTTTGTATCCTGCTACTTTGCTGGAGTTCTAGAAGTTTTCTGGTGGAATTTTTTGGGTCTTCTAGTTTTAAAATCATATCATCAGTGAATAGTGATAATTTGAGTTCTACTTTACCTATCTGTATTCCTTTAATTTCATTGGTCTGTCTTATTGCTCTGGCCAGTGTTTCAAGTACTATGTTAAATAGAAGTGGTGAAAGAGGGCATCCCTGTCTTGTTCCATTTTTTAGAGGGAATGCTTTCAATTTTTCTCCATTTAGAATGATGTTGGCCTGGGGCTTAGCATAGGTAGCTTTTACAATGTTGAGATAAGTTCCTGTTATCCCTAGTTTTTTTAGTGTTTTGAACATGAAGGGGTGCCGTATTTTGTGAAATGCTTTTTCTGCATCTATTGAGATAATAATATGGTTCTTATCTTTAAGTCTATTGATGTAATGAATTATGTTTATTGATATCCATATGTTGCCGTATGTTGAACCATCCTCGCATCCCTGGAATGAACCCCACTTGCTCGTGGTATACTATATTTTTGGCATATTTTTGTATCCGATTTGCCAGAACTTTATTGAGAATTTTTGCATCTATGTTCATTAGAGATATTGGTCTGAAGTTTTCTTTCTTTGATGTGTCTTTGCCTGGTTTCGGGATCAGGGTGATATTGACCTCATAGGATGAGTTTGGAAGTGCTCCCTCTTTTTCTATTTCCTGAAATAAATTGAAGAGTATTGGTATTAGTTCTTCTTTAAAGGTCTTGTAGAACTCAGCTGTGTATCATCTGGTCCTGGGCTTTTCTTGGTTGGTAGGCTTCTGATGGCATCTTCTATTTCGTCGCTTGAAATTGGTCTGTTTAAATTGTGTATATCATCCTGCTTCAATTTGGGCAAATCATACGACTCTAGAAATTTGTTGATGCCTTCAATGTTTTGTATTTTATTGGAGTACAAGTTTTCAAAATAATTTCGAATTATCTCCTGTATTTCCATAGTGTCTGTTATGATATTTCCTTTTTCATCACATATATTAGTAATTTGAGTTTTCTCTCTCTTCCCTTTGTTAGCCTGGCTAAGGGTCTGTCAATTTAATTTATTTTTTCAAAGAAACAACTTTTTGTTTTGTCAATTTTTCAGTTGTTTATTTTGTTTCAATTTCATCTCTGATTTTAATTATTTCCTGTCTTCTACTGCTTTTGGTATTGGATTGTTCTTCTTTTTCTAGAGCTTTGAGATGTAATGTTAAGTCATTTATTTGTTGACTTTTTCTTCTTCTTTTTTTTTTTGGTACCGGGGATTGAACTCAGGGGCACTTGACCACTGGGCCACATCCCCAGCCCTTTTTTTGTATTTGATTAGAGACAGGGTCTCACTGAGTTGCTAAGTGCCTTGCCATTGCTGAGGCTGGCTTTGAACTCGCGATCCTCCTGCCTCAGCCTCCCAAGTGCTGGGATTACAGGCGTGCGCCACCGTGCCTGGCTGACTTTTTCTTCTTTTGAGGAATGAACTCAATGCAATGAACTTTCTTCTTAGAACTGCCTTCATAGTGTCCCAGAGATTTCGATATGTTGTGTCTGTGTTCTTGTTCACCTCTATTAATTTTTTAATCTCTTCTTTGATGTCATCTGCAACCCGTTTTTCATTCCTTAGCATATTATTTAGTCTCCAGGTGTTGGAGTAGCTTTTATTTCTTATTTTATCATTGATTTCTAATTTCATTCCATTAAGGTCAGATAGAATGCAGGGTAGTATCTCTATTTTTTTATATTTGCTAAGAGATGTTTTGTGGCTTAGTATATGGTCTATTTTAGAGAAGGATCTATATGCTGCTGAGAAGAAAGGTATTTGCTTGTTGAAGGATGAAATATTCTATATAAGTCAGTTAAGTCTAAGTTGTTTATTTTATTTTTGAGTTCTATAGTTTCTTTGTTCAGCTTTTGTTTGGAAGAGCTATCCAGTGGTGAAAGGGGTGTGTTAATTCTCCAAGAATTATTGTGTTGTGGTCAATTTGATTCTTGAACTTGAGAAGAGTTTGTTTGATGAACATGGATGCTCCATTGTTTGGGGCATATATATTTATAATTGTTAAGTCTTGTTGGTGTATGGTTCCCTTGAGAAGTATGAAGTGTCCTTCTTTATCCCTTTTGATTGACTCTATTAGGTTGAAGTCTACTTTATTTGATATGAGTATGGAAACCCCTGCTTGTCTCCTTAGTTCATGTGAGTGGTAGGATTTCTCCCACCTTTTCACCTTTAGCCTGTGGATGTCTTTTCCTATGAGATGAGTCTCTTGGAGGCAGCATATTGTTGGGTGTGTTTTTGATTCAATCTGCTAGTCTATGTCTTTTGATTGGTGAGTTTAGGCCATTAACATTCAGAGTTATTATTGAGACATGATTTGTATTCCCAGCCATTTTTAGTATTTAACTTGACATGGTTTCTCCTCTGATTGGTTTTTCCTTTAGTGTAATACTTCCCTTTGCTGATTTTCATCATTGTTTTTCATTTCCTCTTCATGGAATATTTTGCTATGTTCTATAGTGCTGGCTTTCTAATTGTAAATTCTTTTAACTTTTGTTTATCATGGAAGGTTTTTATTTCATCCTCAAATCTAAAGCTTAATTTTGCTGGATATAAGATTCTTGGTTGGCATCCCTTTTCTTTCAGAGCTTGGTATATGTTGTTCCATGATCTCCTGGCTTTGAGTGTCTGAGTTGAAAAATCTGCCGTGATACAAATTGGTCTCCCTCTATATGTGATCTGATTCCTTTCTCTTGCGGCCTTCAAGATTCTATCCTTAGGGCTGGGGTTGTGGCTCAGCAGTAGAGTGCTCACCTAGCACATGTGTGGACCGGGTTCAATCCTCAGCCCCACGTAAAAATAAACGCTGTGTGTACAATTAAAGCAAATAAATAAATTTTTTTAGTAAAAAGATTCTATCCTTATTCTGTATGCTAGGCATTTTCATTATAATGTGTCTTGGTGTAGATCTGTTGTAATTTTGTATATTTTGTGTCCTGTAAGCCTCTTGTATTTGGTTTTCCAATTCCTTCTTCAGGCTTGGGAAATTTTCTGATATTATTTCATTGAAGAGATTGTGTATTCCTTTGGTTTGAAACAAATAAAGACAGTTTTATTTTTTCTTTTCCACTTTTGCTACTACTTTCTTACTTTAGTACATTGATCAGGAATACTAGGCCACTGTTAAAAAGAGGTAATGATGTTAGGCATCTTCATCTTATTCCTGACATTAAAGAAATGTTCCAGAATTTTATTACTGGATAGTACATTTTCTGAGGTTTTGTTTTATATATATAGTTGTAGATGGATACAATACATTTATTTGTCTTTATTTTTTTTTTATGTGGTGCTGGGGATCGAACCTAGTACCTCAAGCGTGCTAGGCAAGTGCTCTACCACTGAGCCACAACCCCAGCCCTTTGTTTTATTTTTATTTTTTTAAAAAATATTTATTTTTTTAGTTTTAGGTGAACACAATATCTTTATTTTATCTTTATGTAGTGCTGAGGATGGAACCCAGTGCCTTACCCATGCTAGGCAAGTGCTCTACTACTTGAGCCACAACCCCAGCCCCCCTTGTTTTATTTTTAATCAGGCTAAGGAAATTCTATTCTAATTCTAGCTCCATGAGGTTTTTGTGTTTGTTAATTCAGTTAGTATTAAATTCTGTGTTATGCAGATTTGGAAATTTTAGATGACCATTTCATTATTCTCCCTTAATCTATTATTATGATGAATTGCACTTAAAAAATTTTAAATTCTAAATAATCTTTTTTGTATTCCTGGTTCTACACACACACAATGGTGTGTGTTCACACATACAAACATTTCTGGATTTAGTTTCTAATACTTTCCTAACCTATTTAAATTTGTGCTCGTTGTGAAATTAGCATATACTTTTTAAAAATTGTGTTGCCATTGTGTGGTTTTGAAAAAAACATTATAGTAGTTTAGTAAAATCAGGATGAATTTCACTTTTTCTGTGCTCTGGAAGTTTTATTGTTTATTATAATAATCATTATTTCTTATTTATTTTTATTGATGCAATTAGTAATATAGATGTTGGGTTTTATTGTGATATAGGGGTACATGCATATAAAATTATGGGATCAATTTCTCTCCTCAATTACTCCCCTAACTCTCCTCTCCTCCCTCTCCTGATCCTCTTTCTCTACCCTAATGGGTTTCCTTATACTTTCATAATGTACCCCATCCTTTTTTTCTTTTTCATTTTTCTCACTAGCTTCCACATATGAAAGAAAACATGACACTTGTCTTTCTAAGTCTGGCTTATTTTGCTTAACCTGATGCTCTTCCAGTTCCATCCTTGTTCCTATAAATGGCATAATTTCATTCTTTATGGTTGGATGAAACTCCATGTGTATATGAACCACATTTTCTTTATCCATTCATCAGTTGATGGACACCTGGGCTGACGAGATTTTTTTAAAAGAAATTATCAGTTGCTTAAAAGTAGACTATCCGGGGGCTGGGGTTGTGGCTCAGCGGTAGAGTGCTCGCCTAGCACGTGTGCGGCCCGGGTTCAATCCTCAGCACCACATTAAAAAAAAAAAAAAAAAAAAACGCATTGTGTACAACTAAAAGCAAATAAATAAATATTTTTTAAAAAAAGTAGACTATCCCCAAGGAATATTTTTTAAAAAAAAATATTTATTTGCTTTAGTTGTACACAATGCATTTATTTGTTCATTTGTTTGGTACCAGGGACTGAACTCAGGGGCACTCGACCACTGGGCCACATCCCCAGCCCTTTTTTGTATTTTATTAGAGACAGGGTCTCACTGAGTTGCTAGGTGCCTCGCCATTGCTGAGGCTGGCTTTGAACTTGTGATCCTCCTGCCTCAGCCTCCCAAGTGCTGGGATTACAGGCGTGTGCCACCGGGCCCAGCTTACAATATGTTTATTTTTATTTTTTTCTTTATTCTTTTTTTTTAATTTTTATTTATAGTAGTATGTATTACAGTTCATACTATACATATAGAGTATCTTTTTACAATAAATAGTTCGTATTCAAAGTATATTCACAGTATTCAAGTCTTCAATCGTGCATTTAGAATAATGATATCCATCTTATTCAACCACTTTTTCCCCCTTCCCCCTTTTACCCTCCCTTCCTCTCCCCTCCCTTTGACCATTATAGTGTTCCTCTAGTCCTCCTATGTACCCCGACCCATCAATACTGTGAACCGGCTTCCTTATATCAGAGGAAACATTCGGTATTTGGATTTTTGAGATTGACTGATTTCACTTAGCATTATATTCTCCATCTTCATCCATTTACCTGCGAATGTTATTATTTTATTCTCTTTTATTGCTGAATAAAATTCCATTGTGTATATATACCACATTTTCTTTATCCATTCATCTACCAAGGGACATCTAGGTTGGTTCCACAACCTAGCTATTGTGAATTGTGCTGCTATAAACATTGAGGTAGCTGTGTCACTGTAATATGCTGTTTTTAAGTCCTTTGGGAATATACCCAGGAGTGGGATGGCTGGGTCATAGGGTGGTTCCATTCCCATTTTCCCAAGAAATCTCCAAACTGCTTTCCATAATGGTTGTACCATTTTGCAGTCCCACCAGCAATGTATGAGTGTGCCTTTTTCCCCACATCCTCTCCAACATTTATTGTTGTTTGTGTTCTTGATAGCTGACATTCTGACTGGAGTGAAATGAAATCTTAGAGTAGTTTTGATTTGCATTTCTCTAATTGCCAGCGATGTTGAGCATTTTTTCATGTATTTGTTGATTAATCGTGTATCTTCTTTTGAGAAGTGTCTTTTCAATTCCTTAGCCCATTTATCAATTGGATTATTTGGTTTTTTGGTGTCAAGTTTTTTGAGTTCTTTATATATTCTAGAAATTAGTGCTCTATCCGATGTGCGTGTATTGAATATTTGTTCCCAGTTAGTTGGTTCTCTATTAACCTCACTTATTGTTTCTTTTGCTGAGAAGAAGCTTTTTAGCTTAAATCTATTCCATTCATTAATTCTTGGTAATAATTCTTGCGCTACAGGATTCTTGTTAAGGAACTTGGAGCCTAATCCGACATGTTGGAAATTGTAGCTTACTTTTTCTTCTATTAGGTGTATTGTCTCTGGTCTAATTCCTAAGTCCTTGATCCACTTTGAATTGAATTTTGTGCATGGTGAGACATACAGGTTTAATTTCATTTTGTTGCATATGGATTTCCAGTTTTCCCAGCACCATTTGTTGAAGAGGCCATCCTTTCTCCACTGTACATTTTTGGCGCCTTTGTCTAATATAAGATAGCTGAAATTATATGTATTAGTCTCTGTGTCCTCAATTCCGTACCATTGGTCCACTGGTCTGTTTTGGTGCCAGTACCATGCTGTTGTTGTTACTATTGCTCTATAGTATATTTTAAAGTCTGGTATGGTGATGCCGCCTGCTTCACTTTTCCTGCTCAGGATTGCTTTAGCTATTCTGGGTCTCTTATTTTTCCAGATGAATTTCATGACTGCTTTTTCTATTTCTTTGAGAAATGTCATTGGGATTTTGATTGGAATTGCATTAAATCTGTATAATGCTTTTGGTAGTATGGACATTTTGACAATATTAATTCTACCTATCCAAGAACAAGGTAGGTCTTTCCATCTTCTGAGGTCTTCTACGATTTCTTTCTTTAGTGTTCTATAGTTTTCGTTAAAGAGGTCCTTCACCTCTTTCGTTAAGTTGATTCCCAGGTATTTTATTTTTTTTATTGCTATTGTAAATGGAGTAGTTTTCATCATTTCCCTTTCAGAGGCTTTGTCACTGATGTACAAAAATGCCTTTGACTTATGGGTATTGATTTTGTATCCCGCTACTTTGCTGAATTCATTTACTAGTTGTAAAAGTTTTCTGGTAGAGTTTTTTTGGGTCTTCTAGGTATATTAACATGTCATCAGCAAACAGTGCTAATTTGAGCTCTTCTTTTCTTATCTGGATCCCTTTAATTTCTTTCGTCTGTCTAATTGCTCTGGCCAGAGTTTCAAGTACTGTGTTAAATAGCAGTGATGAGAAGGGGCATCCCTGTCTTGTTCTAGTTTTTAGAGGGAATGCTTTCAATTTTTCTCCATTTAAGATAATGTTAGCTTGAAGTTTTGCATAGATAGCTTTTATAATGTTGAGATATGTTCCTGTTATTCCTAATTTTTCTAGAGCTTTGAACATAAAGGAGTGTTGTATTTTGTCAAATGCTTTTTCTGCGTCTATTGAGATGATCATATGGCTTTTATCTTTAAGTCTATTGATGTGATGTATTATATTTATTGATTTCCGAATGTTGAACCAGCCTTGCATCCCTGGGATAAACCCCACTTGATCATGGTGCACTATCTTTCTGATATGTTTTTTAATCCGATTTGCCAGAATTTTATTGAGTATTTTTGCATCTATGTTCATTAAAGATATTGGCCTGAAGTTTTCTTTTTTGGCTGTGTCTTTGCCTGGCTTTGGGATTAATGTGATATTGGCCTCATAGAAATAGTCTGGAAGAGCTCCCTCTTTTTCTATTTCTTGAAATAATTTGAAGAGCATCGGTATTAGTTCTTCTTTGAAGGTCTTGTAGAACTCTGCTGTAAACCCATCAGGACCTGGACTTTTTCTTGTTGGAAGTTTTTTGATAGTGTCTTCTATTTCTTCACTTGAAATTGATTTATTTAAATTGTGTATAGCCTCCTGTTCCAGTTTGGGGAATTAATACGACTCTAGAAATCTGTCTATGCTTTCAGTAATTTCTATTTTATTAGAGTACAATTTTTCAAAGTAATTTCTAATTATCTCCTGTATATCTGAGGTGTTTGTTGTGATATTTCCTTTTTCATCACGGATGCTAGTAATTTGAGTTTTTTCTCTTCTTCTTTTTGTTAGCATTGCTAGGGGTCTGTCAATTTTATTCATTTTTTCAAAGAACCAACTTTTGGTTTTGTTAATTCTTTGAATTGTTTTTTTAGTCTCAATTTCATTAATTTCAGCTCTGATTTTAATTATTTCCTGTCTTCTACTGCTCTTAGTGTTGATCTGTTCCTCTTTTTCTAGTGCTTTGAGGTGTGATGTTAAATCCTTTATTTGTTGTTGATTTTTTCTTTTAATGAAGGAATTCAGTGCAATGAATTTTCCTCTTACTACTGCCTTCATAGTGTCCCAGCGATTTCTGTATGATGTATCAGCATTCTCATTTACCTCTAGGAATTTTTTTATCTCCTCCTTGATGTCTTCTTCAACCCCTTGTTCATTCAGTAGCATGTTGTTTAGCTTCCAGCTGTTGGAGTAGTTTTTTTTATTTCTTGTATTATCATTGATTTCCAATTTCATCCCATTATGGTCTGATAGAATGTAAGGTAGGATTTCTATTTTTTTATATTTGCTGAGAGTTACCTTGTGACATAATATATGGTCAATTTTGGAGAAGGAGCCATGTGCTGCTGAGAAGAAAGTGTATTTGCTTACTGAGGGATGAAATATTCTATATATGTCCGTTAGGTCTAAGTTATTAATTGTTTTAATGAGGCCTAATGTTTGTTTATTTAGCTTTTGTTTGTATGATCTATCCATTGGTGAGAGAGGTGTGTTGAAGTCCCCTAGAATAACTGTGTTGTGGTCTATTTTACTTTTGAACTTGAGAAGGGTTTGTTTGATGAATGTTGGTGCTCCATTATTTGGGGCATATAGATTTATAATTGTTATATCTTGTTGATGAATGGTTCCCTTAAGTAGTAAGAAATATCCATCTTTATCTCTTTTGATTAGCTTTGGCTTGAAGTCTACTTTATTTGATATGAGAATGGAAACCCCTGCCTGCTTCCGCAGCCCATGTGCGTGATAAGACTTTTCCCAGCCTTTCACCTTCAATCGCTTGATGTCTTTTTCTATGAGGTGTGTTTCTTGTAGGCAACAAATTGTTGGGTTGTTTCTTTTAGTCCAATCTGACAATCTGTGAGTTTAGACAATTAACATTTAGGTTTATTATTGAGATGTAATTCTTATTTCCATCCATTTTAAAATGTATTATGGTAATTAGCTTGATTTGGGTTCTCCTCTGGTTGGTAATTCCTTTAGTTTACTATCTCCCTTTGTTGGTTTTCAATGTTATTTTTCTCTTCTTCTTCATGGAAAATTTTGCCCAAGATGTTCAGAAGTGCTGGCTTTCGAGTTGTGAAATCTTTTAACTTTTATTTGTCGTGGAAGGTTTTTATTTCATCTTCGAATCTAAAGCTCAATTTTGCTGGATATAAGATTCTTGGTTGACAACCCTTTTCTTTCAGAGCTTGAAATATGCTATTCCAGGATCTTCTAGCTTTTAAGGTCTGGGTTGAAAAATCTGAGCATAATCTGATTGGTTTCCCCCTATATGTAATCTGCTTCCTTTCTCTTGTGGCTTTTAGTATTCTCTCTTTGCCTAGTATATTAGGCAATTTCATTATAATGTGCCTTGGTGTGGATCTGTTGTGGTTTTGTACGTTTGGTGTTCGGTAAGCCTCTTGAACTTGGTTTTGCCATTTGTTCCTCATGTGTGGAAAATTTTCTGCTATTATTTCATTGAATAAATTGCTCATTCCTTTGGTTTAAAACTCTGCACCTTCTTCAACACCAATCACTCTTAAGTTTGGTCTTTTTATGCTGTCCCATAATTCCTGAATGCTCTGTTCTTGTTTTCTTACTTCTTTTGCCGTGTCCTCTAGATTTTTCTCCAGGATAAATATTTTGTCTTCATTATCTGAGGTCCTTTCTTCAAGGAGATCTAATCTGTTGGTGATGCTTTCAATTGAGCATTTAGTTCGGTTTATTTCTTCTTTCATTTCCAGAATTTCCGTTTGGTTTTTCTTTAGAATCTCTATCTCCCTATTGAAGTAATCTTTTGCTTCTTGTATTTGTTTTTGGAGTTCTTTGTCAAAATGCTCTTTTACTGCCTCTACTTGCTCTCTCATCTCATTTTTAATTTCAATCTTAAGATCCATAAACATTTGGAATATGTAATTTCTAAATTCCATCTCTGGCATTTGACCAACTGTGCTTGCCATGGAATCATTTGAGGGGGCCTATTGGTTGGTTTCAGCCACTTTCTTCCCTTGCTTCTTCATAATGCTTGTGTGTCTATTTTCCTAGCACTGTGGGACCTTTTTATTTCAATTTTACCTTATAGCCTTATGTTTCTCTTGTGGTACAATGCTGTCAGGTCCCCTTATAAATACCTTACAGTTTAAGCTCTAACACTTTCTTTACAGCAAATCCCAGTTTGATCACAATGTACAGATTTAGTTAACCCAGATATTGTTTCCAATTTACTCTGTACGCTTGCGTTGGGGTTTACAGTTTCAGTATTGGATACAGAGATGATATGTTTAGGAAGAAGCAAGTGAGATTACTGAGATGTTCTTTCTTAGGAAGTATAACAGTAGAATTCTATAGAAGTGGTTTAATATCAGCAGACAGGAGAGAAAAGAGAATGGAGTGAGCGATTTAGAGGAAAGACGATTTGTATATAAACCCAACTTATTTAGCCTTTGAGAGAAGAAAGATAAAGGAAGATGGAAAAGAAAAAATAAAAAGGAACAATGCGAGATAATAAAGAATTAAGAATTATTGTAAGAGAGAGGAGAGAGAAACTGAGTCAAGAAAAATAGAGATTAAACTATATATAACACCGCTTTTCTGTATATTTCAATTGCCCCAGGCCTAGAAGTCCCAATTTCTGCGTATACCTTGTTTTCACCTCTGATGAGTACACAATGACAGGGTGTAAGTAGATAAGATGAGGGCAGAAGAGACTAAAATGAGAAGGAAGAAAGGAAAGAGGAACACAGACACACAAATAATCCCAGTGTCAAACAGAACAAAAACAAAAACAAATAAACAAACAAAAAGAAGAAGAAAAAAAAAACAGAGTTGGAGTTTAAGCCAGTTGACTTGGACCACGCCTAGACAGTCACAGTAGAGTCTAGTCTGCAGCTCTGGCCAGTGGCAAATTGGCACAGAGAAATAATGGCTGGGGGGTGGGGGGTGTGAGTACGTGAATAGCATCAAGAAAGCGTTCATCAAAAAGGCACGCATTCCCCACGCCCGCCCCCCGGTTATAGCTCTTGTGGTTGCTGCGCTGGCCTCAGGCAGGCCCTTCCATTCGGGCTGCCTGTGCACGTCTCACCAGGTGTTTGCTGTTCTCCGGGCTCTGGATCGTTCCTTGGATGCCTGCAACTGTTTTTCTTCTCCGTTTCTTTGTCCCGGTCAGCTGCAGCCCTTCTCCAAAATGGCGGCACCTTCCCCGGTCCCGATAGCAGTATCCCGGTCCTGTGTGTCACTCTGATGCGTGCAGGTCTCATTCGGCAATTTACGCGAAAGAAGTCTGTGAGGCCGCTGCTGGCATCTGGCTCTCTTTTTATTCTGCGCTGTTTTTTGCTGTGGTCTGCACTTCCTGTACTGCAATGCTACCACAGCAGCTGCGCCGTTAATGCTGGTTCGGCCTATGGGTCGCTGGCACTGGACTCCGTGCGTCAGCGGTGTGGAGTTTCTTGTATTTTCACCGTCTGTATGTGCGTGGATGTCTCAGCTCCCTTCCAGTTGCGGGAATGTTGCTAAGAACACGTTCAATCTTCCCGATAAGCCTGTTTTATTGCCAGTCTCCCGAGCGTGCTTCTCTGCTTTCCGCCATCTTTTTCCCACCTCCAATATGTTTATTTTTAATGTGGCAGGCCACACACTTGCTAGCTGAACGCTCTACCGCTGAGCCACAATCCCAGCCCCCGAGGAAGTATCTTTATCTAATGCTTTGTTGCTGTTGTTTATAACATAAATTATAATTAATAATTGTATGGGTGAGTCAGAACTATAATTTCTTTAATTCTTTATATATTTGAATTTCTTCTGACAGAGGTATTTTAAAATGTCTCACAATGATTGTGAGTTTATTAATTACTCTTTATATTTTTTTCTCTATCTGAGTCACTATTTAAAAATGTGAGTTCATAGTAATATCATGATTCTAATCTAATATCACAGGGTTCATTCCGGTTTTCTTCCTTTTCCAAACCTTAAAATCATTCAGTAATCCTCATGTTTTCTGAGGAATCTGTCTCCCATTATTCTCAACATATTTAGTTGTAAATATTGTTGTGTGTAACCATTCTTCCATTAGAACTGCTGCCACACCCCGTGGATGCACTTTCCTCACCTGGGCTCTGTCTTCCTGCTCCAGGTGGTGGCCAGGCTCACACAGATGGCCTAGTTTAGTTCACACAGAGGTGCCCCTTTGAAACCTCTCCTCAGGGTGCCGTTCTGTCCTTGTTGGACTCTGCTGTCTCACTGCTCTGCCTCCTGCATAGCCCTCTTCACCCCTCTCAGGCTCCAGCACCTACACCACACCCCATCATGCTCCCGTGGCACAGATGCACTCCTTATCTGCAGCCGCTGGCACTGTGTGTCAGGCCACTGCCATCACCACTTCCCTATTTGGATGTCCTCACCTGCTTAGGCTTGTCACTCTGTCTTGGATGTTGCCGTCCCCCAGCCTTTGCATGGAGACCTTCTGATTCTGACAAGCCAAGCAGGGCTGCTGCTGCACAACCCCATCTCTCTGACCCTCCCCACAAGATGTCTTCTTTATCACTTTTGGTCCCTGTTAGTCATGTGGACACCTTCCTCATCTTGCTCACGTTCTTGTGCACTGCTTCTGGGACTTGCCTGCCTCATCCTCCACATGGATGCCTCCTCCATCCCCTTGGGTTTCAATAACCTGCACTAGGCCCTGGCACATATGTGCAGAGAAGATCTCCTCACTAGCTTTGGCCCTGGTCTCTTGCTCTGGGATGTGGTTGCCCCTCCCTATGGACATCGCCTTCGCTCTGATAACCTGCTTTAAGTCACTTTTGCAACCTCCCTCTTGACCCTTGCCCTACCAGGTGGATACAAACCCTTCATTCTGAGAATGTAGCTCCAAAGTAAGAATAGGTAGTCCCCAAACCAAATACAAGTGTTTCTAAACAAGGCTGGATATAGTTTTTTCTCCTAAGAAAGATAATCTGTCAACTTATTAGAGGTTTTTGAAGAAATTCAACAAAATCTTAATATTTTAATATTTCTAATTAACATTCAGAATCTTTTGTTTCCTATTAGACTTGTTAGACTATTAGATGTGAACATGGAATTTGGTGTTTTTCTTTTAGCAAATAGAAAAAGTAAAAAGGACCGGGGAAAAGAAGTAAACATTTAAAATACTAAGACTCAACTTTCATCGTAATTGCGTATCGCCCTAGCTAGCACTGTGTTTGTCATTTCTCGGTCCTTAAAAGTTAGGGTTTTAGCATAGGCAGACTCATAAACTGGCTTTATAATTGCTCTTTGTTTATGAACATGCTTATTTTATATAGTATACACTCATCCATTAGTGTAACAGGTTATAATGTATGGTTAGCTGTCTCTTATACAGACTTTGATTAGAAAATGGAGCATTTGAGTTTATTTTGAGCATGAGAGCAATGTTTAGCTTTTCCCAAGGGCTTGAGAGCCACTGAGAAATCTCAGCCAATGTTAAGAATTGTTTATTTCTTTGGAGACCAATTTCTACTACTTTCTACTGGGCCTCCATCACTGAAACCTCAGTGTTGAATTTATGGTCTAAGTAACCTTATAGGCGACCTTGGTTAAGAAAAAGAAATCAGTTTTGGAAATCTACAATTCAAAATGTGTTGCAGAATCTCTCCCACTCACTGCTAGCTCATGGGTCACAGGTTCTGGTGATCTCATGCTAGTCAGCAACAGAGCTGAGGACTGTACACAGACTCCCATTTGACTCAGGCTCCTAACAGTGGTTGATTTAGGAATATTATTAAGAAATAGCATTTTATATGTTCAAAGGAGCAACTATACGAAAAAAATCTAATATTTACTAGCAGGGAATACATTTTAAAAAGCCCAAGGAAATAAAGTATGTTCATAGCTATTTTTTTTCTCTTCAGTGTCCAAAATCACAGACAATATTTTAGGCATTGAGTGTATGTATGCTAATTGTCAAATCGTTATGTTTCTGTTTCAAAAAGGAGCAAGTTTAACCTGAACACAGATACATTTATGTTATTAATGAATGTGTTCCCAAAGTAGGTTTACTTTCTGTTTTTTTCTTTTTATTTTAAATTACTTTTATTGTTTTTCAGTTTATAATTAGGGCATCACATTGATTTTTTAAAAAAATTATTTAAATTAAATTTATTTTTAATGTATACATAACATACAACTGCATGCATATTAATGGGATAATGTGATGTTTTCATACATGTATAAGTTGTAGAATATTTAAATCAAGTTAAACATATCTCCTCATTTATCATTTCTTATGGTGAAAACTTTCAAAATCCTTTCTTCTAGCATTTTGAAACAATAAATTATTGTTACCAACAGTCACTTACTGTGTAATAGCACATCAGAACTTCTTACTCCCATAACTTTGCTTTCTAAGAGTACAGATTTGCTTAATTTGTTGGTAAGGACATGAAGAATGCCTTTTGTATAGAGTAGCAAAGACTTTGAATTTATTTCCTCATCTAAGTAGGAAGAAACCACCTATCCCACAGTGTTATTTTAGGATTGAGTGAGATCATATGTCTGCATCACCAAGTTTCAGTGCCTGGCAAATAGCAATTGCTCAATAAATGGTAATTATTATTATTTATTCTTTTAGCTGAGCCAAAGATATTTAAAATGCCTACTTATTTTATGTGAATAATCCTTTAATAATATTCTCACCTTAATATTGTTTTCCTAAATTAAAATTTAGTGAGGAAGAATGAGTCTTTCACTTTGAAAAATGTTAGCCTTTTTTTATGTTTACTGTTTGATAATGTTTAGCAATGTTTTCATTTAAACCTGCAATGTATAGCTGATTTTTCAATGCTAATTGTAACAGGAAAAAGCTTTTCTTGAGTGTAGTATTATTTACTGTGGTTATAAAATGCTAGCAGACTATGGAGTAAAGGAAGCAGCTGTGTTTATGTTTCCTAAAGCACATGCTTTCTAAATATATGTATTATCCATTTCCAGTTATTTCTTTAGGCGCACTTTATATTTTACATGAAAAAATACAACTTGGAAATGGCTTTAAAATATAAGTGAATTATAAAGGCACTCAAGATAATCCAGGTATAATATTGCTTTAGTTTTATCTCTCTTTGCAATGAAAAATAGGCCATACTATTTCATTAGTTGCCAAAGTAGTTTTTAATAGGTAGGATTCATTTTTAAAATTTATTAAATTTTAGATCATTTCTTTCTAAAACAAACTAAATTCACCCAAACTAAATAATACTGTGTCTGCTTGTTCTATAACAATTTGGTGGGTTTTACCTTCTGAGTTCTCTAATGCTTTTATTAACTCTGAAGCCATATGGCTTGGCTTGAAAATAGAATAGCTCATTTTTGTGCTGTTCCTGACTTAACCATCCCCTTAAGGAGGTCCTGTTTTTTTTTAATATTTATTTTTTTAATTGATTATAATTAGGATTGAATTTTTCTGGGAAGTTTTCACCAGTTACTTTTCTGTGGGCAAGGACCTTGGTATCCAGAGTCATTTAGCACCATGGTATGTTGTTACTTGCAAACACATCTGTGATATCATTTGAAAAAAAAGCTGAGGAAAGAGGCAGAAAAAGTTGATTTCCTAAACCAGTCCTGGGCACTGTTTATAGACAAGGGAGAGATTTTGATAGCATTTTTCCTGAGAAGGCAAATTGTGAAATTTGCTTTTCACAAAACTGCTTCAAAATAACTGCAGAAGCAAGTATTGGAGCAAAACAACCTTTTCCCTCTCCTGATTTCCATGACGAAGGGTTTTCCTGGGTACACTCTTGCCTCTCTCTGACATTCTACTGCTTCCTCTCCTAGCAACAGAGGTGTTTTGTCTGGCTGGTAATTTGGGGATGGTTGGATAGCCTCAACTCTGCTTTTTTTCTTCTTGGAGGGGCCCTGAGCCACTCTTCAGGGTTAGGATCTGCTCTCACTGGGTAGCAGCTGCTGCTTCTTTCTCCACTCTTCTTTAGAGTGAGCTGGGAGCAGGGGGTGGTCAGTCTGTCCTGTGCCTTCACTGGAGGTTCGCCCTGGCCAAGGCTTGCCTGTAACTGGGAGGAGGAGGTTGTCTGATTTTGAGACCCTTATTGGTTTATAGACCTGACATTCCATCACTTAGTTTTGCTTCTCTCTATATATTCATATAGCATATATGTGCATCTTCATACTGTATGAAGGTTTATTTATCTTAGCACAATACTAAATCATGGGAGTTTTAAAATTTTCTAGACAAATTAATTGAGAAAAGTTCCAGATTAATGACAGGAATTAAAGAGATCTGAGTAGCCTAACATTTATTCCTCAAGTGCTTATGTGATTAGTTTCTTATTAAGTAACAGGACTTTTACCCGCCCCCCAACTTTTTGCAATTCAGAACACCTGGGGGGCACTCTCTTATTTATAGGTAGGAGAATTAATAAACATTACTAGGGCTGGGGTTGTGGCTCAGCGGTAGAGCACTTGCCTTGCAGGAGTGAGGCACTGGATTTGATCCTCAGCACCACATAAAAATAAATAAATAAAGATATTGTGTCAAAAAAAAAGAATTTAGTTTAAAAATAAAATAAAGGTATTGTGTTCACCTACAACTAAAAAATAGAGATTAAAAAAATTACTAGTTTTCAGAAACATAAATCTTCCAATCACTTTCTCTCGCCTCTAGGGAAGCCTCTGCCCTCTAATTCTTTGCCAGAGGTGTCATCCCCAAATGTGTAAGGAAAATGCTAAAAAGCCTTTTCCAAAAGAAATTATTTTGTTCTATTCCATGTAATAGACATATTTTGAGCATGTTCTTTCTTCTGGACAGTGAAGTTATAAAATTGAAACTTATAATGTCTCTTGCATATGCATGCAACTTATTTTGTAATGTGGATCAGAAATAGGCACATTAGTACTATTTGTGCCATCTTTAGGGATACAGGCCCAAATAGGATCTTGTAGGTTGGTCTGCGTACCTAAGTTCTGCATCAATAGTATTGCCTCTGTAAGTCCTAGATTCTGATCAACCAATTTTCTTAAATACATTTCTTAAATTGCTGATTTGAACTTGTGAACTACATAGCAGAGGTTGGACATGTTATGATTATGAATCTGACCACGATTCCATTTGCTAGTAACCAAGTCAAGTCAAAAGCCAAGTTTGTCTGATGCTCAAGCCAGGCCCTTCACTACTAATGTCCTACCGGAATATTTGTCCTGGGTAAGGCATCAGAATAGCTGTTGGCCACTTTCATACTTGTTCTCTCGTATGGGAAAAAAAAGTTCTTGAAACACGAAAGGTCTATATAACTCATTAATAAAAAGATCAAATTTGTATGTGTTTAAATTGATGATTTTATGAGTACCAGGATCACTAAAATGTTCCCTACTAACTTGCTTTTCCTTGATCCTTGATCTGTCTATAAGTTTGGCATTCAATGGCATCATCAAAAATACAAAAAATAATAAATGCTGGTCAGGATGTGGGGAACAAGGTATACTTATACATTGTTGGTTGAACTGCAAATCAGTACAACTGGAATGGACTCACCTGATGACCCAGCTATCCCATTCTTTGGTATTTATCCAAAAGAACTAAAATCAATGTCCTGTAGTGATACATGCATACCAATGTTTATAGCAGCACAGTTCACAATAACCAAGCTATGGAACTAGTGTAGGTGTCCCTCAATAGATGACTGGATAAAGACAATGTGGTATATATACACAATGGAGTTTTACTCAGTCATAAAGAGGAATGAAATGTCATTTTCTGATAAATGGATAGAACTGGAGAATATCATACTGAGTGAAATAAACCAGATGCAGAAAGTCATGGGTTGAATGTTTTCTCTTACATGCAGAAGCTATAGAAAAATAAGGAATGTTTTAAAAGGGAGGGATCTCATGAAAGTAGAAGACAGAACAGTGAAGTAGGGGAAAGTGAATGAGGGGGAAGGAGGAGGGAAGGGGAAGGGGAGGAACAGCAGAATGAAATTAACCAAACTATGTCATGTACATGTATAAACATATCACAATGAATTCTACTTTTATGTATAACTATAATACACTAATTAAAAAAATAAATAAAATGTTTATTTAAAATGTTTGGCATTCAAGTTAGATTTTCCTCTCGAGTTTCACTCCTTTCAAGCTTTTATTTGAAACTTATGAGACTTACACATTTTTTAATGTTTATCATCTCAATTTTACTCTTTTGTGCAGAATATTTTAATGTTGTTCTTCTCTAACACATTATAATACAGGAGCGAGAGAAATGGAAAAATAGAGGAGCTAATATCCATGAACTTCTTGTTCCTTTACCCAGGATGGGCACATTGCCAGATTTGGAGTTAGGTGAATTTGTGCCAAGCACCTGATTAGAAAGTGAGAGTCAAATGCATAGGCTATGTGAACTATTGCTTTTAAACTGGGCTTGCCCTAGAAGCAATGATATCATGTGTTATTCCAGCTGGAAGCCAGAGTTAGTAATCAGGCAAAGTAAATTCAAGGCTAACAATTTTAGTTCTAAGTATTTATGGGTCAACCAAAAGACTTTCAAATACAGACTTTATGCCAGGGACTGAAGGTGAATATGGGTGGGTCCCTATGGAAAAAAATAAGAAGGGTACCCATTCTGGTTTGCTTGACCACATAAGGGCAATAATAGCAGAGTATGCTTTCCTGCACTGATTCCGTCTTCCATCTGAGCCACTCCCTCTAGCTGTTTGTACCAGGCTGGTCACCCTAGTGGTTGCTGAGATTTTTTTTTCCTCCTCTTTTTAAACATTTAGATTCTTAAGTGTGAATGTGGCCTGTCCCTTGGCTGGCTGACTATCTAGAACACTGCTGATATAATCATTCTGAGGGTGCTAGAATTTAGCTTAACACTAGTGAGTCCTGAGGCTAGACAGTAGGTTTGAGTGTGAGCATAGATTTCTCCTGTTTTCCATTTTTTTTTTCCCTGTTCTCAAAGGCTAGATAGGGTAAGTTATTGATTGAGGTGTTTTGTTTTGTTTTGCTTTGTTTTGGCCAAGGGCTGTTAATGTTCACAAATTGGAGGAATATTTCAAGAAATATCCCAGTGCCTTTCTGGACAGGGACATTGGAGATGTGGTTGAATCTGCCTTACCTAAAGTGTCTGACTGCATGTGTGGGCCTTCGCAGTCCCTTTTATCACTTTTCACTGACAAAGTCAAAGAGCTGACAGCAGAAGTGTGAAGTGCTGAGTGGACACTGCTCAGCCTGGATTTTTCTTTCCAGAGCTTGTGGGTGCCTGAAGTGATGACCGTGGAATGATATAGAGCTCCACAGAGGGGCACTCTTCAGGAGGACAATATGTGAGTGCCCTGAGCACTCTCTTTGCTGTGTGCTTGCAGTGGGAGCAGTGTTAGCTTATAAGCTGCAGTGTGGTGTTGTGGTGTCGTTTTACAAATGTGGAAATACATCTTTTAGAGTGACATGTCATTTTATATTTGTGGGGAAAAAAAAACAACCACAGCTGGGCAGTAAGATATTGGTCACACCATATATTTTTAACAGGAGCCTTCCCTAACACATATATAGGAAACACTGTTTTTTAGTCTTCCAATTTAAAATTCTTTAAAAAAAATAGTAAGTGAGCAAAATTAAATTCCCCAAAAGTCTATTCCAGGGGAAAATATGTGTTAATAATTGATAGGTTGCCACGTTGACTCATGGAGCTCTTGTAATCATTCATGTGATTTTTCTTGAAATCTATGTTGTGGTTTTTACAAGAGAGTACAAAATTTCCTTTTACTAGTTAATCTGTGTAGGGATGATGCAGTCTTTGTTTTTTGTAAGTTGTTTTGTTTAATGTGAAAACAAAATGGGAACATCATTTTCCATGAATACAAAGATTGATATATATGATATGTATGGATAAGAAAAATAACAGAACAGGGGCTGGGGTTGTGGCTCAGCGGCAGAGCGCTCGCCTCGCACGTGTGCAGCCCGGGTTCGATCCTCAGCACCACGTAAACATAAATGCATTGATTGTGTACAACTAAAGCAAATAAATATTTAAAAAAAAAAATAACAGAGCAAATGTGGTCAAGTTGGGCACTGGAAGAATATTTTTAATGATGTGGAGAAATGTTATGTCATATTAATGAAAAAATAGTATATATGGATATGAAAAACAAAACTGCATATGTACTATGAACTCATCTCTGTTAAACAATTAAAAACACAAAGACATTAGAGGGAGGTTAGGTGCTTAGAAAGAATTATTACAAATACTGGATAACACATCAAAATGATTATTGCAGTTATTCATGAGCAATAGATTTTCCAGGTATATACTGCTACATGGCAAATTACCCCCAAACTCAGTGGCTTAAAGCAAGAGTTTGGTTATAGTTCATGATTTTGTGTGGCAAGAATTTAGACAGAGCTCAGCTGGGCAATTCTCTGGCTTCACAGGGCATCTATTGAGGTAACTTGGTGATACGCACATGGTGGAGGGAGGACCCAAGATGGCTTCTGCCACATGTTTGGGATACATAGGGAACAGAAGGATGGACTTGGCTGTAGGGCCTACGGTGGCCTTTTCAGCATGGCAGTCTCGGGGTAGTCAGACTTCTCTAGTGGAGGCTAAGTGACCCAGAGAAATTGTCTGGGGGGAATTGATAAAAACTGCAAGGCTTCTTATAACTTGGCCTTGGAAGTTCCAGAACTTCTAGAGACTACCCTAGAACCAAAGGGAAAAAAATTAAACTTCACTTCCTAAGGGATAAAAATGAAGACATTGTCACCATTTTCATCCTACCTCAGCTGAAATGAGTAATTTTTAATTTTCCTTGTGTTTCTGCAGGGTCTGCAATATATTCTTTTTATACATTTGTAAGAGCTTTTTAAAATATCAATTCTATAACCTTGAATGATACAATGAAACAGTTAGCATAGAGTCTACCATAGAGACCTCTATAAATGTCATCTTCCATCAGTATTTATCTTTGTTTCCTTCTTTCTAGAATAGAAAAGTATTGGTAAATTTATTTCCAGTGGCTCATTTTAAATGGTGTTGAAAAGACATAATTTGGGGTAGGCAGGTCAAAATATTTTCCATTAGCAGTTAACACTTAAACTATGTTTTGAAGGAAGGAAACTTGCTAGTTAGGGTGGTTAGGAAAGACATGCAAGGTATTGAGGACTATGCACACAAGAGCACAGTTCTGATAGCACACAGTAGGCCACAGGACCTTTTACTGTGGCTGGGTTTTTAAGGTACACCTTTGTGAATAAAGGACTGACAGTGGGGGAGGAAGGATTAAATCCAGAGTTAAGACAAAAACAGAATATACAGGCCTTTAGTGACTGATTTGCTGTAATAGATCCTTGAAAGTTCAAGCAAACAAAATTTAATTCTTCACCAGTTAAAGCAATCTTACTATCTGTTCCTGATTCAGTTTTCTTTCCTTTACTTGCAAATTTCATGTGAAAAAGATACAATTCAGACCAAGTAATAAACTACATGTGGATAAATTTTCTTCCAAACTAAAAAAATGAAAGAGTTGGAGAAATGACTGACCAAGGCATATTTCTAGGTTTAAAAATAAAGTTATTTATTTATTTTTTCCAGAAAGTCAATAGAAGCAGCCATTTGTCCATCATCTTAGAATGGTTGTTCCTGCCTATTGAGCTTATTAGCTTCTTTCTTACTGTCCCAGGGCTCTTGTGTGCATGTGCCATATGGGCTCCACATCTGGTGACCAGTCCATGCTCTTACAGGGGGAAGAAAACAAAACTTCCTTTGAGGGACTACATAAATACATTTCTGCTACTGCCCATGTCTGCAAATATCTGGGTCCCAAATTAAATGCATAAAGCTGAAGTTGTATTACTTTTCAAAGATAACAGTAACTAGATAGGACACAATACAAATTAGGGCTTTAAACTTTTTGGCACCAGATCTTTTCTCCTAGCATATTACTTGTGATGATATTTCTTTGATGTTTTGACATCTCTCTGAAATCATGATTAAATATGGTAACCAGAACTAGCACTGATTTATACTGGGAAAATCATTTGGAATCAATATTATAGGGGGAAAATACTATTTGGAATAGGTCTTCAACTTTTAATGAATTTAATTGGTGTTGAAGTTCCAAGTCTTTTGTTTTTCTTCCTCCAGAACTGTCATTGAAGTAGTTATCACAATAAGTTATTAAACAACAAAAAATTCAAATAAAAAGTGAGTTCAAGATTTTAACAAAAGTTTGTAACTTAATATATTTTTTTAAACTTATTGTAGATATCCACTCTCCTATTCATAAAATAATAGCCTTTTGGCAACCACTCATAGTGGTATATTTGCATCATTTAAAAATAATTTTTTCAGTAAAAGCCTTGAGAAGAATGTTGAAGTGTCTATGTATACAGTGGTTTTCTCTCCACTGGCTATGGTGGGGACATAATCAGGACTCCAAGCTTCACTACTGAGATTTATAATTTATATATGTATATTTTTTTAACTCACTGAGTCATTGTTTCTTCTCTTACTATTTTAGAACATGATAAAAATTTGTACATTTTCCTGTGTTAAAGAAACAAAAGGGTCTAAGGGGAAAGGCATAATCCAGATGAGATAGTTGTATAGGAACAGATTTTTGAGGTGTTAACTGATGCTGTGAAAAGCTGTTTCATAATGCTCCTAATGAGAAAACAATATGGTCAGGAAACTTGCTGATATTGAAATCTGACTCTTTCAACGTATAGTCAGGTACCCCAGGAACAAAGAGACACAGCAGAATCAGTTCCATGTGTGGCTGAGCAGTTTTCTGTTGTGGTTCCTCTGCTGCCTCTTCTGGTAGCTTCTCATGGTGCTTGCTGGTGTTCAAGGCCTGGAAGTGTGCCTGAGGTACAGAGCTTCCGCTTTCTCCCTGCTTCTTATTTTCCCATTACCATCTTCCAGCAAAATTAATCTGCTTTTACTTTCCTCCAATTTGTCTTCTGGAAGTGCTATTTTAATCTGAAATTGATTTTCTCTTATAGCATAATAAATCTTGATTTGAAATTTATATGGGTAATAAGTTAAAAAGTAACTAAGCAGTCAGTGCAATCATAAAAAAAAAATCACCAAAGATCTGGATAATATTCATTAGATGGAAATTCATAAGGCAAATCACCACTGGAGAAGGAGTTAGAGATGGGGTGATGTTATCATTCCAGACTGTGGTAGTATTGTCAAGAATAAGTTATTAGAAAGGTCTTTTAATTCATAAGACTTGGATTGAGTGGGGTTCTAATTTAATTTTACGATTTTTATTACAAGGCAAGATCTTGGCAAAATTAAAGACACACAAGTTAGTCTCAATAGGACTTCTTTGATCAGGAATCAAAGGAGCTGATTTTTAGTCTTTAAATTCTTTGCTCCTTAGCTTATCAGTCTAATGAGATACTATTTTATTTCTTCTTTTCCTTAAAGAGAGTCAGCAATGATCAATATTATCTTACTCTTTTTTTCATATTTTTATTAGTATATTATAGTTGTACATAACGGTGGGATTCATTATTACATATTTGTACATACAAACAATGTAACAATATAATTTTGCCTATATCACTCCCCAGTATTTTTCCTTTCCCTCTGCTCCTCCCTCCCCCTGGTCCCTTTCCTTTACTCTACTGATCTCCCTTTGATTTTCATGAGACACTCCCCTACCTTTCTTTTTTTTTTTTTTATATTTATTTATTTATTTGCTTTAGTCGTACACAATGCCTTTGTTTTTTCACGTGGTGCTGAGGATTGAACCCGCGCCGCGCATGTGCTAGGCGAGTGCTCTACTGCTGAGCCACAACCCCAGCCCCCCCTACCTTTCTTTTTATTTTTCCTCTCTAGCTTCCACATAGGAAAGAAACCATAGAACCTTTCACTTTCTGAGTTTGGCTTATTTTGCTTAACATAATGTTCTTGTTATGGTGTGGATATGTAGTGTCCGCCAAAAAGTCATGTGTGAGACAATGCAAGAATGTTCAGAGGTGAAACGATTAGATCATGAGAGTTGTGGATTAATCCACTGATAGGTATTAACTAGGTGGTAACCATGGGAACATAGGGTATGGCTGGAGGAGATGGGTCACTGGGAGTGTGCCTTTGGGGTTTTTATTTTGTCCCAAGTGAGAACTTTCTGATTGCCATGTTCCAAGCTATATTCCTTCTCTACAACCTTCTATCATGATGTTCTGCCTTACCTCAGGCCTGGAGCAATGGAAATGAAGAAATGATGTTTGAGTGGATACCTGAATGAAGAGAGGCCATGGGGGGAGAGAGTGCTCTAGATAGAGACAGCAGGGAGGACAGTATCCCCATGCAGGTTGGAGGCCACTGCTGGGCTGTGTGCTAGAGTGGGGGGCTGAGCTTGGAGGTGTGGGGGGAAGAACGGCTGGGCAAAGTCTGAGGCCTTGTGGGCTCTGGTGGTTTAGTAACCATTATTATTATTTTCACTTACATTTTGATCTTATATATCATAAAATAATGCTAAACCTTAAAAACAAGACATTATTAGTTGGATGAATAAGAAAATTAGAAGCAAACTTCCACTGTTACTCTTTTATGCTTTGATATTTGCCTGAGCATCTTAAGTGTATTTTAGCCTGAACTAGCATGAAGGTTTTGTATATGAACTCTTAAAATTTTTACAAAAGTTCTCCCCACCCAGGGTTGACTGAAAGCAGATAGACTTTGGAGGTCATACTCACTCTGGTTTCAATTTCAGACCCTTCTTTGTATCAAATTCACATCCCTGAAGAGAAATGAATTAAGTCAGAGGCATTTTTTTCTTCCTCTATTCCAAAGTAGCTTTTAGAGGGTTTGTTTTGGTGCTGTGTATCATCAAGGGGAATTTTTTTCCCTATACACCTGCAGCAATAAAACATAAAAGGATAGTGATCTTGAGTTCTGTCTTTACTAGTGTCTTTATGCTTATGCTAGAGATAATCATATCTAAAATTTTATATGCAGTTGGGTCGTCTTGAGATATAAACTTTATAATAAAGGTAATGCTTTTTATACTAAGCCTAATAAATAATTTTAATGTAATCATCATTGCTGGAAAGTATTTATGTGTGCCATATGTGTTTATACACACTTCATTTATCATTATTACTGAAGTGTTTCCATATTTTAAGGAGAACAAGCCATCCTGGTACCTACAAGCTGAACATGTCCCTTGGCTGCCTTTCTACCTACACCTAGTTAACTATTTGGTTTTCTCTCATGTGTAGAATTTTTAAAAAAACCAACTATATTTGCTAACAAGATAGAAAAGAAGTAAAATGTGCTGGCTAAAAACAAACAAAAAAACCAAATGTAGTGATGTCATTATTGTAAATTAATTAAGGTTCACTTGGGAAGAAGGATTTGAATGGTTCACTTGGTTTCCTTTTGAAAACTGCCACATTTCAAGAGAAAAAAAGATTTCATGTAACAGTTGTATCACAAGAACTACTCTAAAAGTCCACTTTAATATGAACAGTTCTGCTTATTACCTTAATTCTGACTTCCCCTCCACAACACACACACACTCCCTCAGTCCCTCGCTATTTACTTAATATTTTATTTTGCTGTTCTCTGTTCATATGCTTCTTGCTCTCTTTTGATTTGGACACTGTCTGCAGCCTGTCCTGGACTGTGTTGTTGGTCTGGGAAGTGAGATGAGCCAGGTGATTGCTTCATGGTTTTGTCAGTGTGGGTGTGCTGAAGAGTACACCAACCTACACATATATCCAACATTTGTATTGTTTTGACTCTTGCCAGTCCTGGTCCTTTATGGGCTATTCTACGTGGTTAACTTTACCAAACTTGGGGAAGGAAAGGAGCATTTTATTTATTTTTAAAAATATTTATTTATTTACTTTAGTTGTACACAATGCAATGCATTTATGTTTACATGGTGCTGAGGATTGAACCCGGGCCGTGCACGTGCGAGGCAAGCGCTCTGCCGCTGAGCCACAACCCCAGCCCAGGAGCATTTTATTTTGAGGGCAAGGGAATGTTTTCCCAACAGTGAATTGTATTAAGTTCAGGAACTATTTTCCAATAGAAGGAACAGAAGTGCATGACTGGGTACTCTAAAATACAGCTGGAGGAATTAGGCTAGAGAATATATTATCCAACCAAAACAAGGCAACTGAAGAGGGAAGGGAAAAGCAAAAGTGAAATAGTAAAATCTTAGGTAGAAATTGTCCTTGATAAGCCTGACATTCATTGAAGGGCAAAAACCCATGCTGGAGACACTGTGTAGTAAAAGGTTTATTAACAGGCCCCTAATGGCCAGTCAGGACCAAAGGGGCACGTGGAGGGGAAGGGAAGGGGAGAAAGGGAGAAGGGGATAGAGAAATGGAAGAAGGGAAAAGGGGAAGGGGAGTGCTGGTGAGAATACCGCTGCGAAAAGGGAGGGGTTCTGGACCAGCAGGGGCTTAAGTACAGAGGGGCCGAAGCAAGACTTGTATGGTCAGGATTGGCTCAGAAAGGGAGAACCCGCCCTGGGTGAATTCCAGCAAGAAGCAAGTATTCCTAGGATCAGAAAGGGCGGGGACTCGGAGCCTGCAAAATGTGGATTCTCTCAAGAGATGGGCACTTCCAGGAAGTTAAAGCTCAGGCTCACTGGATAATCCTAATGCACCTGGGGGTTATGGCCTGTCAGCCCAATTTTATCTAACATTCATAATCATTAGTTGGCATTTTTGGCTCCTCAGTATATGGTTTAACCCAGTGGATCTCAAGCATTTTGGTCATAGGACCCCTTTATGTTCTTGAAAATTGACGTGGATGCTAAGGAGCTTTTATTTATATGGCTTATATCTACTGATATTAATAATTTTAGAAATTAAAGAAGAACTTTAAAAATATTTGTATTCATTAAATATTATAAGAATAAATGTTATTCACTAAAACCACAGTATATGTATACCTAACATGAATATATTTTTGATGAAAATAATTAGTTTTCAAAACATAAATATTTAGTGAGAAGAATGGCATTGTTTTATATTTTACACACCTCTTTAATACCTGTCTTAATAGAAGACAGCTGGATTCTCCTATCCACTTCTGCATTCAATCGTTTGTTGTACTACACACACAGAGCTTCTGGAAAACGTCACTATATGCTCCTGAGAGAATGAGAGTGAAGAAGGCAAATAATGTATTAGCATTACTATGAAAATCATTTTGGCCTCTTGGACCCCCAGGAAAAGCCCCTAAGTGGTTCCCTGACCACAGTTTGAAAACTCTTGGCCAAAGCAAATCTTCCCAAACCACACTTAAGTATTAACCCGTTGCTTTCCCCAACTCCACACACTTGTTCTCCTAGCTATCTACAGTTTAGGAACCAAAACCCCAAGCATCGGAGGCAAATAGAGTCTACAGTACAGATGTCTCTCTGGGAGGGTTTTTGTTTTTTGTTTTTTAACACAAGATCTGTGAAAACAGCAAAAGGGTTAATTGAGAATGAGGGATTCTACTTTCTGAAGTTATCCACAGTAGTCAGGGCCAGGTTAATTGGAAAGTAGTTCAAAAGGGAGAAGAACAAAAAAGATACATACATACATACATACATAAACATTTAAGAAATACACAATGTATATGGTATATTCATTTATTCACCCATAATTCATTCCCTCTCTCTGTGTGTCTTTCTCTCTTTCTTCTCTCTAAACTTCCTCTTCCTCCCTCTTCCCTCCTTTCTCTTTTTGTTCTTTTGTGTGTGTGTGTGTATTGGACCCAGGAGAATTCTGCCCAGACTGGGCTTGAACTTATGGTCCTCCTCCCTTACCTTCCGAGTATTTGGGATTACAGGTGTGAACTACTGTGCTGGGCTTACCCAATCTTTTAATGTAGTCCCAAGTTGTCTTTAGGTAACGACTTGCTGATTGGCATTCCCTGTCCTCTTCTTTTTATAAGGCACACTCAAAATGCATCATTTACTCTTTTCAATTTTGTATTTTTAAAAAATGTAGTAAGACCTTAACGTTACTTTCAAAATAATATATGGTCTCTAAAAACACAGGTGTTTCACTTTTTTTATGGTGTAGTTTGAGGACAGAGAGCATGTCTTGTCATATTTTTTCTTAGTCTTAACATAGTCTTAACATGGAGATATTCTGTGAAAGCTTATTAATTGAATATTCAGGGAGGGCATGCATAAATAAATGAATGAATCAGAGGCTACATAATGAAATCTGTTCATTATCAATGCTTTCTGACTCTTCTATAAGCACTACAGGAAGGAATAGCCAAGAAGACATTCTTACATTCAGGGAAGAACTGACCATTAGTGTTGACCCTCCACTGGGTCTTTAAGGAGAATCATTACATTTTCCTGCTTCAGCTTTTAGTTCTCTAGGAAGATACTGAACACAAATATTAGCCAAAAGTCTGACAAATACTCAAAGGGGAAGCCTTGTTGGCTGCCACCACCTCATCTAAAGTCTAGTCATCCTTTGGTATCTGCTGGCGATGAGTTCTAGGACTGCCCTCAGACACAAAAATTCTGGAATGCTCAAGTCACTTATATAAATTGGCATAGTATTTGTATATTACTTATGTGTATCCTCCTATATATTTAAATCATATGTAGATTACTTATAATACCTGATACAATATAAAGGCTATGTAAATACAGTTATACTGTATTTTTAGGGAGCAATAGCAGGAAAAAACATTCCATGCATGTTGAGTACAGGTACAATCATAAATGGCAGGGGGTTACTGCAGTGTATGCCTGCATACCACTTCATTGGCATGGATTCAGCCTAGTGCACAGTGAGCAGCAAATTTGAGTTTTACCTTTTAGAACTTCCAGGATTTTTTTTTTTTTTCAATTTCAATTCACAGTTGGTTGAATCCTTGGATTTGGAAACTGTGGATATAAAGTGCTGATTGTATAAACAGCAGTGTCACAAGATTGTCCAGAATATTAACAAATAATTTGTAGGAAAGTGTATGTCTTATACTGGATTATTCAATAAATGTCTGTAAAAGCATTGTTGTTATATCTGAATTATCCACTTGTTACTGCACTGATAAACTTTATTCCAATGTCAGAATTTTCATTTTACATAGATATGTAAAAAGCAGTTATTTCAAGATGTAAGTACTTAAAATTTTCTTTTCTGTTGTTGTTTTTGCTTGTTTGTTTGTTCTTTGGTACTGGGGATTAAACCCAGGATGGGTTTTGCTAATTTGCTGAGGCTGGCTTCGAACTTGTGATCCTCCTGCCTCAGTCTCCTAAATTGCTGGGATTACAGGTGTGTGCTACCTTGCTGGGCTTAGTACTTAATATTTCTAACATTGATTTTGAAACTACTTAATCATGTTTTTGTTTTTTTTTTTTTGGTACCGGGGATTGAACTCAGGGGCACTTGACCACTGGGCCACATCCCCAGCCCTTTTTTGTATTATTAGAGACAGGGTCTCACTGAGTTACTAAGTGCCTCGCCATTGCTGAGGCTGGCTTCGAACTCGCGATCCTCCTGCCTCAGCCTCCCAAAGTGCTGGGATTACAGGCGTGTGCCACCGCGCCCGGCGTGTCTTAATCATGTTTTTGTTGGTCCAGGATCTCTTCAGGTTTTTTCCTGGACATTAAGGATTATTGGTTTTATCAGTACAGCAGTTTGAAAATGTGATCACTTTTTTTTTCTTCCTTCCTGTCTTCATACTCCCCCCCTCCCCAAACTATATTAAATTCCTAGGCTTTTCCAGGTGCTATTAATTTATCAAAGTAATATATACATATAGTTTTTAAAGGTCAAATATAAGCAGTGTTAGCTTTGACTATAGTGAGGACAATTAACTGAAACTGTATAAAGTGATATTAATAATCAATGAGAAAATTATAATTGTTCCATGAGTTTTAACATTTTTTTGTGAAAACATTGAAAACTCATTTATTCTTGGCTATACTTCTATGGGAAAATTAGTATTACAACATCCTACCCTTTGCACTGTCAAGACCATGAATATCTCTGAGAGTTTCTTCAATGTGAGATATTTACTTACTTATTTTATTTATTCTTTTTAGATATATATGACAGTAGAGTGTGTTTTGACATATTATGCTTACATGGACTATAACTTCCCATTCTTGTGGTTGTACATGATGTGGAGTTTCACTGGTTGTGTATTCATATAAGAACATAGGAAAGTTATGTCCAATTCATTCCACTGTCTTTCCTATTCCTATCCCCCTCCTTCCCTTCATTCCCCTTTGTCTAACCCTATGAACTTCTACCCCTGCCCCCCTTATTATATGTTAGCATCGTATATCAGAGAGAACATTTAGCCTTTGGTTTTGGGGGATTGGCTTCCACGTGAGAGTTCTTGCCTGCATTTTCTTCTCTGGAACCTTGTCATTCTGTTCATCACAACCAATTTCTTGTTTTATATGGATGAGTATGGCTTCACTCTTCCATTTGCATTCTATTTGTGTTTCACTGTTAGTGGTGTCACTTTTTATTACTGTACTTTCACCTTCATTGACCAATTTCCCCTTTCAGTTTATTTCTTTCTTTATTTTTTTTGGTGAAAATGTCACACATTTTGCTGTCTCTGAGTGACCTGGATAACAGATGGGCAGTGACAATCACTGACAGCCTTGAAAAAAGTGACAGAATTAGTCACTGATCTTGATCACATCTGTTTTTTGTGCAGTAATTTGTGGATTGAGGGGTTCCACTGAGGTTTGTACTTTTAATAATTACTCCTGTTAACATCCCCAGGTAACTGAAATTTGAGCTGCGTTTTGGGGATCTGGTGTTAATAATGATCAAGCAAATATTATTCACAGCTGAGCCTTGTAATATACTGTGAATATGCTTATTTTTTATGTTCCGTTTTTCTTTAATTATTAACTACCTTATTTTTAATTTAGGTTTACCTTGTATCTATTAGTAATTTGGGGAACATCTTTAAATAGACTTTTTCTTCTCTTGTTGGCTCTATAATTTTCCATAAGATTAATTACATTAGGGACAGGGTTTTAAGCAGTCCTGTTCTGCTTTGGTTTCTGTTTTCAACCTCTGTTCTCTGCCTAGTTCTCATCTTGGGCATTATCATTCTTTGCTGTCATCCTTCAAATTTCAGTTGCATTTTTCCTGAGATTGAATCATGTTTTCTTGGATCACTCTTCTTTTTTGGTTTACTCCTTTGATTCAGTAGAGCACATCCTTTAGTTATTTGGCAGGTTGAATAGACAGCAGAGTAGTAAAGGGTACAGTGGTGATGACAGCCTTCATCATGCCTGCCCCCTGGGTCCAGTCTGGACTGCTTATCTAATATGCCTAGTGCACAGTTGTGATCAAATATTCTTTCTTCTCTATTTGCAGATTCCTTTTTCTTCTTCTTTGTGTTGGATCTCCTGTTTTTTCCATCCCATATCTTACTTTATCTTAAACACCCTCCCCCATTTTTATGAAAAACATTATCTAGTAATTTCCTGAGAAGGTGAGCACAAGGAATATACCCTTTCAGATCTTGATAATTTGAGTAAAGAATTCCAGCTTAGAAATAATTTTCCAGCCGGGCGCAGTGGCGTACGCCTGTAATCCCAGCACTTGGGAGGCTGAGGCAGGAGGATCGCAAGTTCAAAGCCAGCCTCAGCAATGGCGAGGCACCTAGCAACTCAGTGAGACCCTGTCTCTAATAAAATACAAAAAAGGGCTGGGGATGTGGCCCAGTGGTCAAGTGCCCCCGAGTTCAATCCCCAGTACCAAAAAAAACAAAACAAAACAAAAAGAAGAAATAGTTTTCCATTGGAATTTTGAAAACATTGCTCCATTGTTTACTTGCTTCCAGAGCTGCTTTTGAGATGCCTGAATCTGTTCTGATGTTTTAATTCTTTGTAACTTTTTTTTTTCCTCCTATGGGAAGTTATAGTTATAGGTTTTGTATCTGTTGCCAGTTTTCTGAAATTTTGTAATTATGCACCATGCTGTAGATCTAGTTTCATTTATTTTGCTGGGTATTATTTCAGTATAGAATTGCATATTCTTTCACTTTGGGAAATTTTCTTGATTTTGTGTGTGTGTGTGATGTGTGTGTGTGTGTGTGTGTGTGTGTGTGTGTGTGATTTCCTTTCTCCATTTTTTCTATTTTCTGTTTCTTAAATTCCTTTATTTGTTCTATTAGGTGTAGTGTCTCTGGTCTAATTCCTAGATCCTTGATCCACTTGGAGTTGAATTTTGTGCATGGTGAGAGATAGAGGTTTAATTTCATTTTATTGCATATGGATTTCCAGTTTTCCCAGCACCATTTGTTGAAGAGGCTATCTTTTCTCCAATGTACGTTTTTGGCACCTTTGTCTAATATAAGATAACTGAAATTATATGTGTTAGTCTCTGTGTCCTCTATTCTGTACCATTGGTCTACTGGCCTATTTTGTTGCCAATACCATGCTGTTTTTGTTACTATTGCTCTGTAGTATAATTTAAGGTCTGGTATAGTGATGCCACCTGCTTCACTCCTCTTACTAAGGATTGCTTTAGCTATTCTGGGTCTCTTATTTTTCCAGATGAATTTCATAACTGCTTTTTCTATTTCTATGAGGAATGTCATTGGGATTTTGATTGGCATTGCATTAAATCTGTATAGTGCTTTTGGTAGTATGGTCATTTTGACAATATTAGTTCTGCCTATCCAAGAACAGGGTAGATCTTTCCATCTTCTAAGGTTTTCCATAATTTCTTTCTTTAGTGTTCTGTAGTTTTCATTGTAGAGGTCTTTCACATCTTTGGTTAAGTTGATTCCCAAGTATTTTATTTTTTTTGATGCTATTGTAAACGGGGTAGTTTTCCTCATTTCCCTTTCAGAGGATTTGTCACTGATATATAGAAATGCCTTAGATTTATGGGTGTTGATTTTGTATCCTGCTACTTTGCTGAATTCATTTATGAGTTCTAGAAGTTTTCTGGTGGAATTTTTTGGGTCTTCTAGGTATAAAATCATATCATCAGCAAATAATGATAATTTGAGTTCTACTTTACCTATCTGTAACCCTTTAATTTCTTTCATCTGTCTTATTGTTCTGGCCAGCATTTCAATTACTATGTTGAATAGAAGTGGTGAAAGAGGGCATCCCTGTCTTGTTCCAGTTTTTAAAGGGAATGCTTTCAGTTTTTCTCCATTTAGAATAATGTTGGCCTGGGGATTAGTATATATAGCTTTTATGATGTTGAGATATGTTCCAGTTTTCCCTAGTTTTTCTAGTGTTTTGAGCATGAAGGGGTGCTGTATTTTGTCAAATGCTTTTTCTGCATCTATTGAGATAATCATATGGTTCTTCACCTCCTTAACTGGTCTTCTAATTTTTTAAATATTTTTCTTCTTCTTTTTTCTATAGCTTTTGTTTCCTTTTTGCTCTTCTGGGAGATGTCTTTAACTTTGACTTCTAAGCTTTTAATTTTATTTTTGCTATCGCAATTTTAATTTTAAGAGTTCTTGGGCTGGGTATATAGCTTAGTGGTAAAGCACTTGCCTAGCATGTGTGAGGCCCATCACCACACACACACACACACACAGATTTTGCGGAGGGTGTTTATATGTGCATATGTCTGTACTGTGCATATTATTTTTTATAATAGCATAACTTTTTATGAATACAATATTTTCTCCTTGTTTCAAGGATATATTTTTTTGACATTTCCTTCTCCTGTATGATTTTCCTACATTGCTTTTTGTTTTGTTTTGTTTTTAACTTAAGGTGTTTGTTTTATTTTTTATCTTCTATGTTAGAAGCTTTTCTCAGATACTGTATAATCCCTGGTGGTAAGAATTAGGAGTAGAAGCCAAAAAGGCTGATTGAACATGCTGAACTTTTGGTGGGTTTGTGGATTTGAGGCTTACTGTAGGTGATTAGGTGAGTTATTTGTTGGTGAACCATTTGTTTTATGCAGCTTTCTGGTCACTGTGACCAGAGGACTAACAAGAAAATTTTTAGAGAGGGAACGTTTATTTGGCACTCATTATTTCAGAGGTCTTGGTCCTTAGATGGCCGGCTCCATAGCTCTGGGCCCTAGATGAGGCAGAACCTCATGGCAGAAGGGCATGGAGGAGGAAAGTGGCTTAGGATATGACGATTGGGAAGCAGAGAGAGCACTCTACTCACCCAGGGTAAAATATAAAACCCAAAGGCATGCCCCCAGTGCCTCCTCTAGGTATACCCTGACTGCCTACAGTTACCACCCAGTTAATCCATACAAGTGGGTAAATGCACTGATTAAGTTAAGGCTCTCATAACCCAATCATTTCACCTCTAAACTTTCTTGCATTGTCTCACACATGAGATTTTGGGGGGCATCACATATCTAACCATAATACCATCAAAATCAGTATTAGGGCTTTCTTTCTGAGCTAGTCCCCCAATGAGTGCCCTTCCGATTTCCAGCATGGGATAGAGGCATCTTTGGGGATTCATATGGAAGAAAGGACAGTATCCAGGTTTAGGTGTATTTTCAGTTAAGTTTTTGCCAATCAATCACGTGGCAGACTGAGTTATACATGATTATCCTAAATACATGTATGAAGACACAATTGTTGTAAAAATACTTTATATAAAAAAATTTAAAAAATAATAAAACTTAATTGTCTTATGGTCTCTAGAGGATAAACCCCTAGTCTGCTGTCAAAGTAAGAGAGGCAATTTCTAAGTGTCAAGGAGAGTTGGAAAAAACTTAGGGATCCAGCTGAATTTCAGACAACTTTGTTTCATTTATTCTTAATTTACCCCCATTCCCTTATAATTTCAGAGGAACCTCTTGCTGCCATTTCCTGATTCTGTAGTATAAATTGAGTTGTTTCTCAGCTTTTGTATTAGCTAGACTCTGACTTTTTTGGTTTTTATAAGTTCTTTAGCACTTATCCATTACATTTCCATATTCTAGAATTTTGTTTTTATCATACCCTCTCCAGATTTCCTTGTATTTATGAGTTTACTTGTTAAAAAATAAAGAATAAAGAATACTTACTTATTAAAAAATAAGAATAAAGAATAAAACCTTGTTCTTTTTGGTGATTTTAGCAGGGATTTGTGAATGACTATGTTTATGTATATGCATGCATTCAGTTTGCCATCTTAATGCTGAATTCCTTTCATCTTTCCAAAATTGACAATCTTACTTGCAAATCTTCTATTATGCCTAATTATCTCATTGGAGTCAAATATAAATTTAAAGGACTATCTGACCATTCTCTCTCTCTCTTTGAAATTCAAGTTCCCATTATTTATAAATGATTACATCAATTTTGTTTTCTATAAAATATTCACCCTTTTCTAATTTTGTAAACTTTTGACATGGAAAATAAATCTACATGGTTGTGATGAAATATCAGTGGAAAATTAAATATACACAGAGCTGAGTGACTAAAGCGAATTCATTCAGCATGCATATGTGTTCAGATTGAGTCTATTAGAGGCTGTACAGGTCACATGTATATTAAATACATGCCATTATGACAGAATGTACTTTTATCTACATTTACTTCTCAATAAATATATAGTGAGGATATGATCTTAACACATTTTGCCCAAACCAGAGACTCTTTACTTTGTAGAGAAAAACTTCTTTTCGTTATTAGCAGAGTGCTTCCATCTCCTGCCTCTCCAAACAGAAAACAATCTATTGCTTTTACCATAAGTAGAGGGAAAAACTCTGTTATTAGTCATTGGTGACAGTGCTTATATTTTCCCCTCAAATATGATTATATCAGGATGCTGCAGTATAATTTTTTTCATTTGCATTCCACTTTAATAGTTCAAAGTTTTCAGATATTCCCACTTGTGCTACTTTATGTATTCTACAGTGAGTTTTTTGTTGAGGGTGAGTTTGGAGGTGGAGGGATGGGAAGAAGAACAGAAGTTGCTCAGTAGGGATTAAGACAAGCCTCTATTACCCTGACTCTAGGATTCACTGAGTGTCTTTGATTCTGGTTCAGAGGGTTCAGGTGCAGAATAAACACCCCTTGGAGGAAATTTTCCTGACTACAAGCTCTATTTCTGATTTTGGCCAATAGCCTTAGCATTATATACTGAACTATGTCTCCCCAAATTTCCTGTTGAATTCCTAGTCTCCAAAATGACAATATTTAGAGATGAGGCCTTTGAAAGGTATTTAGGTTTAGTTGAAGTTATAAGGATGTGACTCTCTCCTTGCTCTTTTCAAAAAAAATTTTTTAAGATGTTGATGGACCTTTATTTTATTCATTTATTTATGTGCCGTGCTGAGAATTGAACCCAGTGCCTCGTGCATGCTAGACAAGCTGACCACTGAGCCACAACCCCAGCTCCTATCTCTTTTAAGAAGAGGTACAAAAGCACTTATGTTCCACCCCACCCCACTCCCTGCCATGTTGAGAACACAGTAAGAAGTTGGCCATCTGCCAGCCAGGGGGGAAAACCCTCACCAGAACCTGATCATATTGGCACCTTGATCTCAGACTTTCAGCCACTACAACTGTGAAAAAATAAAATTTTTGTTGTTCAAGCCATCCAGCTATGATATTTTGGTATGGCCCAAGCTGACTAATACACTCAAATAGTCTGTCATCATCACGTGGGAGACAGCCTGACTCTAACCCATTCCTACTCAGGAAATGTGTGTTGGGATGATATTTTCTCATACCAGCCAATTCTTTAATTTTCTGGACACTGAGTATTCAATAATTTAGTTCATTTCTGGTGCTACCTGACATTAGTGTTGATATCACAAGTTTAAGGGTCTTAGCCCCTCAAGAGGCCTCTGCTTTTTTTATTTTAGGTTTTTAAAAATTTGTTCTAATTAGTTATACATAACAGTAGAATGCCCTTTGACACATCATACATAAATGGAGTATAATTTCTCATTCTTTTGGTTGTACATGATGTCGAATCACACCAGTCACGCAGTCATATATGTACACAGGGTAATAATGCCTGATCCATTCTACTATTCTTTCTACCATCATACCCCTCCCCTCCTTTTACTCTCCCTCTAATCCAAAGTTACTCTAGTAATTCTTTCAGTAATTCTTCCCTAGCCTCCCCACCCCTTATTGTGGTAGTCTCTACTTTTGATGCTAGTTGCCTGGTCCTTGGCCATCCCCTTATTCTAAACAATTTATAAATTAGGGGAGTCCCAGAGCCCCTCCTCAGGTTCAATAATTTGTTAACATAGCTTACAAAACCTAGGAAAACACTTTATTTATGTTTACCAGTTTTTTAACAAAAGGACATTGCTCATGAACAGCCAAGTGGAAGAGGTGAGCAGGGCAACGTATGTGGCAGTGAGTTTTCATTCCTCCTCATCAGGCCACCCTCCCAGCAAGTCCAGGTGCTCACAAGCCAGAGGTCATGAGAACTTGTTTGGAGGCTCTAGAAGAGTGCACAGCTACTCTTATACCCTTGACCAAGGAACAGTTCTCCTCTATTGAGGAAGATTGACCTTTTTTGTCCTTTTCAACTGAGCATGAAGCTTTAGGAGGGGTGCACATGGAGCAGCGAGGGAGAAAATGGACACCCGCCTAGCCAGCTAGATCATCAGAATCAACCCTGTTGATTTCTATGTCTTAGGAAATCCTAAGGGTTTGGGGGAGCTTTTTGCCAGGAACCAAGGACAAAGGCAAAATTGATTTCTTATGCCATTTAATCCAAAGCTCATACCTTACTGTTTGTGATCATCTCCTCTCTCAATCATCAGGTACATAAAAAACAAAAAGAGGCAAGAAAGTAAGCATTTATATAGTGTGTCAGGAAGCTTTTTGACTATAGGCGATAGAGAAATGACTTAAATAATAAGGAAAATGTGTTATTGCCAGGAGAAAATTCTGTCTCCTTTTTTATCACAAATGCCATCATCCAGAGATAAAACAAGTGCTTGCCCTTGGAGGGACAGAGTGGTTACATCAGCTTTGCTGCAGAACCTTGGCCCCTCAAACAACCTTGACAGTGATATTTTGGTTGGTGAGAAACTAATTAGAAGATGGGATCCTTTTACAAACTCTTCAAATGACCCAGAGTTTCAAACAGATGTTTCAGGGACATGCATACCTGCTGCTCTTCCATTAGCCAATTACTTTGTTGCAACTGTCACAAGTTCTTTTTTTGCAGTAATTATGAAGAATTATGTACCATCTGGCAAGTTAAATGTTTAGCTCAATTTGAGGGAAACGTGGTGGTAATTACAGGCCCAGTGTTTCTGTTAAGTCTTGAAAAAGAGCCTATTAGCACATTTGAGAAAATTTGAGAAAACTTTGGTGAAAAGGCATAGGGACAGATCCTGTTCTCCAGGTAGCAGCATAGTAGGGCCTCCTGGTATCTTTAAACAAACACTATGCATACAAATGTGCATGTCCCCACACACTTGCACAACATAAAACCAAGAAACCCCAACACCAAAGCAACTTGCACAAATGGATAGAGTGTACCATAGTAAAAAGAATGTACTGAATTAAAATTGAGAACATTTAGATATGGTTCATAAATTCTTGCTGGTTTCTTAAGATATTTGAATAGTTTTACCATTCTTATCATCTCCTTTTGCACATTTTAAAATATTAGCCTATGTACCTATCAACAATTATAATATTCAGTTTTTATTAGAATTATGAAATTTGTGTAAAAAAACCCCCTCTTGTTTGAATTTATAACACCCTAGTCTCTTAAAGCAAGTAAGCAAATAAACCTTTGAGTTGAAATTGAAGACAAAGATAAACATAAAACTTGCTAACTCTGTAGGGATGTTTGATTGTTTTAAAGTCAAATAATTAGTTGTTTTGTTTAGTAACTTTAGCTTTCAAGTATTATGAATGTTTCAAACACTCAAATTTTTAGTAATCAGGAGAAATCCATATGGATTACCATTAGGTATGCTAAAAAATTACTATTATATATCTATTTATCTTTTGTTCTTGGGACCTGGCAAAGACTTTGTGTTTTTTTTTTTGTTGTTGTTGTTGTTGTTTTTCTACCTCTGCAAACCCCCAAAACCTTGTAAGCATTAGAAGCCAAGCATTCAGCACAGTTGCAGTTTCCATACTTCTTAATAGGCCAGCCAAGAGCTATCCTAGGCAGATGGAAAGAAAAAGTTTATTTCTGGAAAATATGAAGACATCCTTGTACTTGTAAATATTTTTTTACCCCATATTTTTGAAATTAACATCTAATTAGCATGGGGCACATTGGCTTGTGTTTACCAACTAGCTCTGCATTTCATTTTATACCAAGATGAAATATTCATTCATTTATATTTTTAACCATCTCCCAATGTAATATTATATTTACAATAAAGAACATCTGGATATTTCCGATTGGAAAAGTTTTCGTGCTTTGAAATATGACATTAAATAAATAGTTCTCCTTCCACTGCTAAACAACAATCAGCATGTCTCAGATATTTAAATATTTTTTTAAATAAAAATTTTGCTTTTTGTATCATTTAAGACATCTTATTATAAGAGGTAGGTGGTGAAAAAGCAGGTTGGGCTTTAGGGGAAAATCTGAAATTTTGTAATAAATGAGGGTGATTATGCCAGCACAGTTAAATCTTAATGAAGAATAATGGCCCTTTTTCCTCCTTTAATCTGGCCTCAGTCCTTTCAAGTATGAGCATGATGTTACAATACTGCCCCCTACTGTAAGACTTTGTGTGGCCCTCCCAAAGAAACATCAAGGGGAAAACAGAAAACAACAGATGACTGGGGACAATTATATCTCATTACATTTGGCATTTAAAAGCATGTTCGGAAGAGCGGTTCAGTCCCAAGAAGAAATCCACAATAAAAGCATAATACGTGCTTTTGTTTTTCAGGTTTTTTTTTTTTTTTTTTTTTTTAAATGTTGTTGCTACTCTGTTCCTTTGAGTTAAACAAGGAAACTTTCTTCTCCTGACACTCTTAGGGATGATGGATCTTACTCAAGGTTTTGTGAATGTGTTTTTGTTTTAATTAGTGTTGATTTCAAGGAATTTTGCATCTTTGAAAAAAGCATCAAATTCTTTGAGGCTGGATGAAGAATGATGCTTTGTCTATCTTCAGTGTGGCATTGGTATTTTTAATAACAGATACAAATCTTGTGGTAAAGTATATCAATTCAACCAATCATCTTGGAGTTCATCCAATCTTAAATGTAACTGTAAACAACTTTGTATTGTTTTGCATTGAGTAAAACTTTAAATTCATGTGAACAAGCCTTTGGCATGAAAAAAGACTGCCTTTTATTTGGGGGGAAAGTTGAATTCTTTTTTCTTTTTTTATGGGTATTGCTTTAAAAAATGATTTTCATGACATTTCTTTTGCCAATGCATATTTTCTGACATTAAAAAACAAATCGAAAGCCACTTATCATATGAATCATTGTTAAAGTCAGCAGTAATCCACTGTGTAAAATCTCCCTGTAAAGGCGCAGAGGCCAGGGGCTTAAACCTGGAGCACATTAAATTAGTTCCAGTCTCTCGCGAATGGGCTTTGCCTGGCTTGCTTAGGCAGGCAAATCGGAAACAGGCAGTTTATAACAAGAAGTCTGCCTTAAAAACCATGGGGTTCATTGGAGAAAGATTTATATCCCCCACTTATATAAACATTACAAATGTGGACTGCAAGTAGGAGGGAAACCTTTATCGAAATCTCTTGAAGAGCTTTTTCATTGTGAGTAAAATGGACAGCATGCACTGTTGTTTGAAGATATGCCAGCATTTCTACAATCATCTTCTTCAATGCTTTGCCTGATTAAAATGTAGCACTGTGAAAACTAACCAGACCACCTACTTTTAATTTATTTTCACGATGAGACTAAGCTGGCATCAAGAGTAGAGCCAAAAAAACTCTGTGCAAAAGGAGAAAATGATCATCTCAGGATTTAAAAAAATACAGTATAATTATATAAATTCATAAGGACAGCGGAATCTGGCTATCAGTTTATATCACCTCCTGATTTAAAATGATTTTTTATATATAAACGCTAGCCTAGACATCATATTGTTTTTGGGAATGTAATAGAATCCAGATGAGGCTTGAAATATTTAGTCCAATAAAATGAGAAAGGCTGAAAGGAAAGATTACTATTTGAGATTAGAGTAGCTATTTATTTGATATTTCACATATGGTGAATTTTGGTCTATGAACTAAATTTCTGTTTTCATCTCATTTGTAGTATCTTAAAAATTTCCATAGAATTGTACTTTATTTTGTTCCCAAATTTGTCTAACAGTACACCAAAAATTGTTTGCTTTGGGCTTGTTGATAGTAGCTATTATTTAATGGATTTTAGTATAACAATCCAGGTAGTTCTGAATCAGTATTTTCTTAGGATTTCTTCAGTCTATCTGAAAGATAGCACATCTGTTTTTAGCATTCTTAGTCAGTTCCAAATGCACCTTAAAAGTAAAGACTGACTATAAGTAGTGACATGTTGGAAGCATTTGAGAGACACAACATGAAACTAGGACCTGCAGGAAGATTGTGGGGGTGAGAGTCTCAGGAAGTGTCTCCCCAAGAAGGATTGTCTAAGGCTATTTGCCTACCAGGCCTATTTGCCTGGATGGATTTTTATCAGACATGCAGAGGTGGAAGATGGAGTTAGGTCCAATGTAAAACAATCGGTGAAGTCAAACTAAGGCTTTCTTACTAAAAACACTAGTGAGTCTCTTGTGTGAGGCTTTTATAAATAACTATATACCATGCTAAGCACTTACAGACATCATTTTTAATTTTTGTAATAACTCAATTTTTAAATGAGGAAATTGGGATACAAAGCCTTGGGCCACATGCTCAGGTCACACCTCTGTGTGTGGCAGTGATTATGGTAACCAGCCATTCAGCCCAAGCTCTTAAGCCTTTTTTGTCACTACATAGTACAGGTTCATTTTTCTGATTTTAATGTCACATGGGGTTTCTACATCACATCTGTAATCTATAATCCTATTAATGTTCAACCCTGTCCTGTTGAGATCCATGGACTTTTTTTTTTTTTTTTGGTACCAGGAATTTAACCCAGGGGCACTGTACCATTGGGCAACATACCCAGCCCTTTTTATTTTTTATTTTGAGATAGACTCACTAAATTGCTGAGGCTGGCCTCAAACTTGCAGTCTTCCTGCCTTGGCCTCCCAGGTTGCTGGGATCATAGCATGCCCACAGTGCCCAGCAAGATTTATAGATTTTTAATTAGAAGCTTTATCTATATCTAAAGCCATGATACCCATATGAAAGACCCTGAATATGAGTATGGATTCTTTTCTCTTGTATACTGGGCTGGAGGCTCAGGAGATATAAGCTAGCTTGTGCCAGAGGTCATTAGGTAGTGACGAAGATGACTCTTTGGTCAAGGAGGCTGATATTCTGTGCAGAAGGATTATGATGTAATCCTGTTAATCTGCAGGTAGTCTGTGATCTATCTTTCCAAACAATTAAGTTACCCTAAATCTATAATATTTGCTAATGGTAGAATTCTACTGTGGAAGGCTTCTTATTTCAAAGATACACTAACCTTAAGTTGAAGGCAAAAGAGTTCTTAATCATTTCTAACTACTGATTCCTTGAATAAGTAAAATTTAGGTCTTTGAGAAATTTGACCCATGTTCATCTGTAATATGAAGAAAAGAATATAATGAATAGCAGCAGTTAGTCTTCATCATATAATAATTTCTTAAACACAAAAACCCCTCTAAACCTCAGGTAATCACATTGCTCATTTTTTGGTCCTTTTTTGACTTATTCCACTACATTTTGTGCTAAAAGAAAACAAAAAGGGTTCTTAAAAATTTATATCAGGTGCTGTATTTTTTGCATTAATAGTGGATATTGAATTTCAATAAATTTAATTTCATAAATTACAAAAAGTAAGGCACAAATGCTTATGTAATTATAAGTTCCAAAATGGTTGTGATAGATAATAGTGAATTTCTTCTTTTCATGGTTGGCATAAGCATGGACCAAAAGAAAAAAAAAAATCTAGGGTATAAGCTAAAATAGTGTTAGTAGAAGTGATAGGAGGAAGAGGAGGAGGAAGAAGAAAAAAAACCACTACTCTTGTTAGTCTGTTTACCTGTGTTATACTTTGGATCTGGAATGTCCCCAGAGGCTCATATGTTGAAGACCTGGTCTCCAGCTGGTGGTGCAATTGGGAGGTAGGGCTAGTAGGAGGAAATAAGTCACTGGGAATGTGCATTGGGCCCCCTGCCCCTTCCTCTCTCTCATGTTACTTTTTGACTGCCATGAAATGAGTAGTTTTATTCTCTGCCATGATGTTCTGCCTCACCAGAGGCCCAGTGACCATGGACTGAAACCTCTGAAACCATGAGCCAAAATGAACTTTTCTTCCTTTAAGTTGATTTTCTCAGGTACTTTGTCACAGTGACAGAGAGCTGATTAACAAAACCTGTGAGAGTATGGTCTATACTTGATTGAAGAAGAAACGAAGATGTAACAGTATTTTCAGTGTTTAAGAAGCTAATCAATAGTAAAACTAAAGCTGTGATATAAATATGTTTTGTCTGTATGTGTGTGAGTTGTGAGGCAAGGATGCAAGTGAACTAAATTCTAATCTATCATAGTGAAAAGTCAATGGATAATGTCAGCAACTGTGATTTGTAAAATAAGTGATATAATCATGACACATCACTTGGTTGATGCTGAATCTTCAGAGAACACTGAATGAACAATCAACAAAAGTGGTTTCCTCTGAGAAGTAGGAGCAGGCTTGGGGAGGGTTGAGGTAGGAGGATGTTGCTTTTCATTATAGACTACTCTGTTCTGTTTGTATCAAATCCTGTGGACCATGTTCATGTTTTCCTTTGATAAGAATGAAATTTGTTTGAAACAGCATTGGTAGAAATAAAAGAGTACTTAAGGGTCTACCTCTTTAAAAAGACAAGAAAGATAAATCCTGCCCTGTACCCTGTTGTCCTTTTCTGCCCTTCAAACAGAGATCTGAGAAATTAGGTAGAATATAGCATAGGAGTGACTGCTCTTGGTTTTGTTTAGTCTTAAAAGTTCCCTTTGTTGGCGAGGTGAAGGATTTCAGAAAAGACATTTTAAAAAATCCATTTGGTTAATTAGGCCAGCTTTTTTGATGACTAAATAAACCTGACCAATGACCTGTGGACCATTTTGATTAATTTTCGATCCCAAATTACTGAGGTCCATAGATTTAAGTGATGGATGTAGTGACAGGAAGCCTCAAGGACTTCTTAGATTATTTTTGTCTTTTTGTTACTGTTACTAGAAAATATTTGTACTCTGAAGGTCTGTTTCTTTGAAAGATAATCACAGCAACCTTGACTGTCTGGGATACTAAAGCTGGTTAACCACTTAACGAAATCCTGTTGAGGTCTCTTTAGAGGTAGTAGGAATCTCAGCTCATTACACATATTTTGATATCAGCGTTTGTCTTTATTTCCTTTACAGACTTTTCTTGCTCATTTCTTTCCTTTTTCACTCCTAGAAAGACTTTTTTGATTGTATATATTTTTCATGAAAACCTATTTAGCTGAACTTGTTTTACCTTAAATTTATTTTTAGTTAGGAAATTTAGTCATTTCCCAGTTTAGCACTGACAATTTAGATGCTATTTATGATCAAAATTTTTGTAAAATAAAGAAATGAATATTTTACATTTCCTGACTATGTAATCTTATGCTTGATAATTTTTTTATGCCACTAACCAAATAGATAATCAAACTTTCTCAGTGTACCACCCTTAAAGATTTATATCAGGTACTGTTGCTTTATAATATTTTTAAAATATGCAATCCTATCCAAAGATTAGCATTTATACCTCTTCTCTGCAGAGCATTTTTATATTAATTATCCATTTAATCATCACAACAAATCTGTGAGGAAAGTAGAGAAGAATCACTGTCCTCATTCATAGATTAGGGGAGAGAGATTGAGCGACTTGACTTGCTCCCTCAGAGTTGTGTTAGAACAAGAAAGTTCAATTTTGACCTTGATTTCATGTTACTCTGCAGTGGGATTTAAGTCTAGTGTAGCAGGGATAGGAGTTTAGTGAAACACACAACAGAATGCAGGAAGCATCCTGTGTATGCTGATGAGCAATAAGGAACTATAATGGATCTTGTAGGGTGGGGCTTTTCTTGAGTCATACAGTGGAATCAAGGTGCAACAAAGTTGGGAGTTGTTGGGAGAGCAGTGAACCTGAGATCAGGAGTTTCATCTCAAGAGGGCAGTTATTCTTTAGCTCTTCTTTATATTCAACAGTTTAGCTTCAGCATTGCTTGAATTTGCAGATTTTTAAGAGAAGATCGAAGTTTGAACTTTTTCATGGGAAATTTCCTAATTTTAAAACACTCTTCTTATTAAATAAAATGTTTGGTTCCCAGGATCCCTGACATAAGCATTACTGCTCCTCTGTTTAGGCACTTGGGACAGCCAACATTGAGCTAATCTTCCCATCCATCTGTGATGAAAGGAAGACTGGGAGGAGAACACTGCAGGAACAGGGAAGGTTACAGGCAGGGGACATGGAAATTTCACACCTAGGAAACTCCTTTCTGATTAGTGTTTTCCAATAGAAAAGTCTTTGTGGAGTCACAAAATGTCTTTCTATTGTTTTCTATGATGGTACCTGATTTCATTTGTTTTGCCTTGTTTATCTATCTATCTATCTATATCTATCTATCTATCTATCTATCTATCTATCTATCTATCTATCTATCTATCTATCTATATCTATCTACCTATCTGTATCTATCTATCCATCTATCTATCTAATCTACCTATCTCTATCTCTATCTATCTCTCTCTATCTATCTATCTATCTATCTATCTATCTGTTCTAATCAGTTGTACATGACAGTAGAAAGCTCTTCTATTCATTGTACACAAATGGAGCAGAGTTTTTCACTTCTCTGGTTGTGTATGAAGTAGAGTCACACCATTTGTGAAATCATACATGTATCTAAGGTAATGATGTCTGTCACATTCCATCATCTTTCCTACCCTTTTATCCCCTCCTCTCTCCCCTTTGCCCCATCCAGAGTTCCTCCACTTATCTCATGTATCCCCCCCCCCCATATGGATTAGCATTCACTTATCAGAGAAAACATTCGGCCCCTTTTTTTTTTGAGATTGGCTTATTTCACTTAGCATGATATTCTCCAACTCTATCCATTTACCTGAAAATGCCATAATTTTGTTCTTTTTTAAAAAAATATTTATTTATTTGCTTTAGTTATACACAATGCAATGTATTTATGTTTACGTGGTTGTAAGCTGCCTGGTACTGAAAACCGGGAGGAAAAACTCTCGGAGGCAGAGTTAAGCTTTTACTACTTTACTTCTACTTTCTTAGAGCTTAGAGAGGGAAAGAAAGATTTTTCTTCTTAGCTTAGAGAGAAAGAAAGATATAGTAGAGCTTAGAGCTTAGCTTAGAGTCTTAGAAAGATAGAGCTTAGCTTAGAGAAAGATTAGAGCTTCTTTCTTCTCTCTTCTTTCTTCCTTCTTCTTTCTTCTGTCTTCTGTCTTCCTTGGGAGCCTCGGCCTAACTCTGACCAGTCATTACTTCTTCTATCTGGTTTCTCTTCTGTAACCGCTCTGCCTACGTTCTGGCCGCTCTGATTCTTCTGACCGACCGAGTGACTGCCCGGCTGACTGAATTCTCCGTTCTCCTAACTCGGACCGCTTTCACCCGGTTATATACCTTCAGGTTTGCGGGTGCCTACAGGTGCGTCACATACATATCAGGTGGAACTTATGGCTTCCAGCTAGCTGCAACAGCCCTTCCTAATTAGGGCTCCTTCACGTGGTGCTGAGAATCGAACCCTGGCCGTGCACGTGCTAGGCAAACGCTCTACTGCTGAGCCACAACCCCAGCCCAATTTTGTTCTCTTTTAATGCTGAGTAATATTCCATTGTGTATATGTACCACAGTTTCTTTATCTATTCATCTATTGAAGGACATCTAGGTTGCTTCCACAGTTTAGCAATTGTGAATTGTGCTGTTATAAACATTGAAGTGGCTGCATTATTGTAGTATGATGTTTTTAAGTCTTTAGGATATAGACTGAGGAGTGAGATAGCTGGGTCAAATGGTGGTTCCATTCCAAGTTTTCTAAGGAATCTCCATACTGCTTTCCAGATTGGTTGCACTAATTTGCAGTCCCACCAGCAGTGTGAGTGTGCCTTTCCCCCCATACCCTCACTAACACTTCTTGTTGCTTGTATTTTTTGTTCTTTGTTTGTTTTTTGTTTTTGTTATTATTTATTTGCTTAATCTTGCTTCCTTAACATAAATCCATATTGTAAAATTTGATCTTTCAGGAGCTTCAGAATGTCAATCTTAATTTCAGTGAGGTAGGCCATTAACATAGTTTTCCAAAAATTATGAAATATAGCCTCTAACCATAATTAGTAATACTTTTTTTTTAAAAGCAATAAGATTATTTCAGGAAAGGTAAATATTACAAGCTCCAGAATGAGATTGTCTGACTGTGTGATCCTACCAAACTAATAAATGCCTGTAAACCGTGCTTGTCCCATCTGTGAAATGGGTACGTTAACAGCATTTATTTTACACAGCTTTGTGGGGATTGAATTTGAATATATACAAAGAGTACTTCCACTGGTATCTGAATAATTATCACTTGGTAATTTTTTGCTGTAGTGGTTGTTTTGTCACATACATTGAAGGTTTTGGTTTATATAAAATTTTTGATAACTGCCATTCTGACTGGAGTGAGATAAAATCTTAGAGTAGTTTTGATTTGCATTTCCCTAATTGCTAGAGATGTTGGACATTTTTTCATATATTTGTTGATTGATGGTATTTCTCCTTCTGTGAAGAGTCTGTTCAATTCCTTAGCCCATTTATTGATTGGGTTATTTGTTTTTTTTGTTAATTTTTTTGGGTATTTTATATATCCTGGAGATTAGTGCTGTATCTGATGTGAGTGTGGCAAAATTTTGCTCCTCAAATGTAGGCTCCCTCTTCACCTCATTGATTATTCCTTTTGCCAAGAAGAAGCTTTTTAGTTTGAGTCCATTCTGTTTATTTATTCTTGATTTTATTTCTTGCACTTTAGGAGTCTTGTTAAGGAAGTCGGGTCCTAATCTGACATGATGAAGATTTGGGCCTACTTTTTCTTCTATTAGGTATAGGGTCTCTGGTTTAATTCCTATGTCCTTGATCCACTTTGAGTTGAGTTTTGTGCATGGTGAGAGATAGGGGTTTATTTTCATTTTGCTGCATATGGATTTCCAGTTTTCCCAGCACCATTTGTTGAAGAGGCTGTCTTTTCTCCAATGTATATTTTTGGTGCCTTTGTCTAATATAAGATAACTGTATTTATGTGGGCTTGTCTTTGTGTCTTCTATTCTGTACTATTGGTGTACATGTCTATTTTGGCACCAATACCATGCTATTTTTGTTACTATAGCTTTGTAGTATAGTTTAAGTCTGGTATTGTGATGCCTCCTGCTTCACTATTCTTGTTAAGGATTGCTTTGGCTATTCTGAGTCTCTCTTATTTTTCCATGAGAATTTCGTGGTTGCTTTTCCTATTTCTATGAGGAATGATGTTTGGATTTTAATTGGAATTGCATTGAATCTGTATATTGCTTTGGATAGTATGGCCATTTTGACAGTATTGATTCTGCCTGTCCAAGAGCATGGGAGATCTTTCCATCTTTAATTTATTTCTTTAGTGTTCTGTAGTTTTCATTGTAGAAGTATTTTGCCTCTTTTTTTTAAAAAAAAAATATTTATTTATTTACTTTAGTTGTACACAATGCAATATATTTATGTTTACGTGGTGCTGAGGATCGAAACTGGGCCGCTCACGTGTGAGGCGAGCGCTCTGCCGCTGAGCCACAACCCCAGCCCCCTTTTGCCTCTTTTTTTTTTAAATGTTTTTATTTATTTGCTTTAGTTGTACACAATGCATGTATTTTTATGTGGTGCTGAGGATCTAACCCGGGTCCCGCATGTGCTAGGCGAGCGCCCTACCGCTGAGCCACATCCCAGTCCCCCTTTTGCCTCTTTTGATAGGTTGAGTCCCAAGCATTTTTTTTTTTTTTTTGAGGCTATTGTTAATAGGGTAGTTTTCCTAATTTCTCTTTCAGAGGATTCATCACTGATATGTAGAAATGCATTTGATTTATGGGTATTGATTTTATATCCTGCTACTTTGCTGAATTCATTTATTAATTCTAGAAGTTTTCTGGTGGAATTTTTCAGATCCTCAAAGTATAGAATCATGTTTCGGCAAATAATGATAGTTTGAGTTCTTCTTTTCCTATCTATATCCTTTAATTTCTTTCATCTGTCTAATTGCTCTGGCTAGAGTTTCAAGGACTATGTTGAATAGAAGTGGTGAAAGAGGGTATTCCTGTCTTGTTCCAGTTTTTAGAGGGAATACTTCCAATTTTTCTCCATTTAGGATGATGTTGGCCTTTGGTTTAGCATAGATTGCTTTTACAATGTTGAGGTATGTTCCTATTACCCCTAGTTTTTCTAGTGTTTTGAACATGAAAGGGTGCTGTATTTTATCAAATGCTTTCTCTGCATAAATTTATATAATCATATGATTCTTATCTTTAAGCCTATTGATGAGATAAATTATGTTTATTGATTTCTATATGTTGAACCAAACCTGTATCCCTAGAATGAAACACACTTGATCATGGTGCACTATTTTTTTAAATATGTTTTTGTATGCAATTTGCCAAAATTTTATTGAGAATTTTTTGCATCTATGTTCATGAGGAATATTGGTCTGAAATTTTCTTTCTTTGATGTATCTCTGTCTAGTTTTGGTATCAGGGTGATAATAACATCATAGAATGCGTTTGGAAGGGTTCCCTTATTTCATGGAATAATTTGAGGAGTATTGATATTAATTCTTTGTAGCTTTTGTAGAACTTGGTTGAGAATCCATCTGGTCCTGGGCTTCTCTTGGTTGGTAGTCTTTTGATGACATTTTCTGTTTCCTTGCTTAAAATTGTTTAAGTTGTATATGTCCTCCTGCTTTAGTTTGGGTAGGTCATATTCCTCTAGAAATTTGTCGGTGTCTTTGAGGTTTTCTATTTTACTGGAGTATAAATTTTCAAAATAGTTTCTAATTATCTTCTGTATTTCAGTAGTATCTGTCATGATATTTCCTTTTTCATCACAAATTTTAATAATTTGAGTTTTCTCTCTCCTTTTCATTAGGGTGACTAAGGGTTTTGTTGATTTTATTTAGTTTTTCAAAGAACCAGCTTTTTGTTTTGTCAATTTTTTTGGATTGTTTCTTTTGTTTCAATTTTATTGATTTCAGCCCTAATTTTAATTATTTCCTGTCTTATGCTTCTTTTGGTGTTGGTTTGTTTCTCTTTCTCTAGGGCTTTGAGATGTAATGTCAGGTTGTTTATTTGTTGACTTTTTCTTCTTTTAATGAATGAGCTTAATACAATGAACTTTCCTCTTAGTACTGCCTTCATAGTGTCCCAGACATTTTGATATGTTGTATTGGAGTTCTCATTTACCTCTAAGAATCTTTTTTATCTCCTCCCTGCTAGCTTCTGTTATCCATGCATCATTCAATAGTCTATTATTTAGTCTCCAGGTGTTAGAGTAGCTTCTATTTATTATTTTATTTTCTTTGTTTATTTTTATGTGGTGCTGAGGATCAAACCCAGTACCTCACACATGCTAGGCAAGCCCTCTGTTCACTAAGCTACAGCCCCAGCCCAGTATCTCTATTTATTTATTTATTTTTGTATTTACTAAGACTTGCTTTGTGGTATCATATATGGCCTATTTTGGAGAAGGATCCATGTGCTACTGAGAAAAAAGTGTATTCACTTGTTGATGGGTGGAATATTCTATATATGTCTGTTAAGTCTAAATTATTGATTGTCTTATTGAGTTCTATAGTTTCTTTGTTTAGGTTTTTGTTTTGTTGTTGTTGTTGTTTTGTTTTGTTTTTTGGTGCTGGGGATTGAACCCATGGCCTTGTGCATGAAGGGCAAGCACTCTATCAACTGAGCTAAATCCCCAGCCCTCTTTGTTTGTTTTTTGTTTGGAACATGTATCCAATGGTGAGAGAGGTGTGTTAAAGCCACCCAGTATTATTGTGTTATGGTCTATTTGATTCTTGAAGTTGAGAAGAGTTTGTTTGATATACATAGATGCCCCATTGTTTGGGGTATTGATATTTATGATTGTTATGTCTTGTTGATATATGATTCCCTTAAGTAGTATGAAATGACTTTCTTTATCCCTTTTCACTAACTTGGTTTGAAGTCTACTTTATCTGATATGAGGCTGGAAACCCTTGCTTGTTTACACAGTCCATGTGAGTGATACGTTTTCCCCAATTCTTTCGCCTTTTTTTAATCCAAACTTCCAGTCTATGTCTTTTAATTGATGAGTTTAGGCCATTGACATTCAGTGTTATTATTGAGACATGGTTTGTATTCCTGGTCATTTTGTTTTATTTTTGGTTTTTACCTTGACTTGCTTTCTCCTTTGATTGGCCTTTCTTTTAGTGTAGTTCCTCTCTTTGTAGATTTTCATTATTTTTTTTCATTTCCTCCACGTGGAATATTTTGCCAAGAAATGTTCTGTAGTACAGGTTTTCTTACTGTAAATTCTTTTAACTTTTGTTTATCATGGAAGGTTTTTATTTCATCATCAAATCTGTAGCTTAATTTTGCTGGATATAAGATTCTTGGCATCCATTTTCTTTCAGAGCTTGGAATATGTTGTTGCAGGATCTCCTGGCTTTGGGGGTCTGGGTTGAAAAATCTGCTTAGATATGAATTGGTCTTCCCCTATGTGTAATCCGATTCCTCTCTCTTGCAGCCTTTAAAATTCTATCCATATTCTGTATGCTAGGCATTTTCATTATAACGTGTCTTGGTATAGATCTATTATAATTTTTTACATTTGGTGTCTTGTAATCCTCTTGTATTTGATTTTCCAATTCATTCTTCATGTTTGGGAAACTTTCTGGTATTATTTTATTGAAGAGATTATGTATTCCTTTGGTTTCAATTTATGTGCCTTACTCTATCCCAATAAATCTTAGATTTGGTCTTTTGATGTTATCCCATAATTCTTAGATGTTCTGTTTTTTCTTCTTATTCAGAATCTCTCTTTCTTGAAGTAACCTTTTGCTACTTGTATTTGTTCTCTTATTTCTTTTTTGTTGTGATCAGTGGTTGCCTGTATTTGCTCTCTTATTTCTTTGTTGGAATGATCATTTTTTGCCTGCATTTGCTTACTTAGGTCATTCTTTAATTCTCAGATCATTTTAATTATGTACATTTTGAACTCCTTCTCTGACATTTCAACTACTGTGCTGTGGATATATTCTATCCTTATTGTATCTTGGTTTGTTTGGGGCACTCTCCTCCCTTTTTTCATGTTTTCTATGTGTTTTCCTTTCTTGCAGTGCAGATCTGAGGTATTGCAGCTTCTACCCTAGAGTCTTGTAGTGTCCCTGCAGGTTACCAATACTTCACCTTTAAGGAGGATATCAATATTTACAGCACCCAATGCAGTCAATATACAGCCATAAATCAAGTAGCTTCTATTTTGACATTTATAGTTTTGTCGCTATAAACAGAAATGATGAGTTTGGTTATATTCTACCATGTAGCCAGTAGCTTTGCATAATTGTTTATGCAAACAATGGTAGACATGGGGGTGGGTGTAGGGGGCTGTGATGTTTATTAGATAGGATGTGAGAATATTAGAGGCATTAGATTATAGGACTAGTGAAAGGGTAATCAAAAGAAGTTGTCTGTTAGCAGGAGAAAAAAGAGAGGAAACCCCATGCAAGGCTCCCTGTTACCTCTGCAACAGGATGGTGTCTGTTAGCACACCTAGTAGAGATATCTCTGGTGCATCCGGGCCCACAGGGACTTTGGTTGAAGGAGCCCCAATTAGGGAGATGGCTATTGCGGTCAGCTGGAAGCCATAAGTTCCACCTGATAATAAGTATGTATGTGACGCACCTGTAAATGCACGTGAGGCACCCGCAAAGCTAAAGGTATATAACCGGGTGAAAGCGGTCGGAGTCAGGAGAAGAATGAATTCATTCAGTCAGTCATGCAGTCGCTCGGTCGGAAGAAGAGTTCGGGTCGGAGAAGAAGAAAAAGAATCAGAGCGGCCAGAACATAGGCAGAGCGGTTACAGAAGAGAAACCAGATAGAAGAAGTAATTGCTGGTCAGAGTCAGGCAGAGGCTCCCGAGGAAGAAAGAAGAAAGAAGAAAGAAGCTCTAAAAGCTAAGCTCTCTCTCTCTCTCTCTCTAAAAAGAAGAAATCTCTCTCTTTCAAACTCTCTCTCTTTCTCTCTAAGCTCTAAGAAGAAGAAGAAAAAGCTATCTCTAATCTTTCTCTCTAAGCTCTTTCTAAGAAGAAGAAAAATCTTTCTTTTTCTCTCTAAGCTCTCTCTAAGAAAGTAGAAGTAAAAGTAGTAATAGCTTTACTCTGCCTCTGAGTTTTCCTCCCGCGGCGCCGTGGCTGGCTGTGACAGGCAGCTTACATTTGGTGATGGTTTTTCAGGTCCAGGTTGTTGTGCCTAGATGGAAGTGACCATATCCCTAGTTGGTGGCAGCAGTAACATCAAACCTGTAGGTACCTTGATGTTGGGCTTCCAGGCCCTAGTCAGTGTCCCAAGGTGGAAGCTGCCCTAGCTAAAGATGGTGGAGGCGGTAGCAGAGGTAACCCAAGATGGCAGTGGATGTGTCCCAAGATGGAGGCAACTGCTTTCAGAGTTGGGGATAGAAGGATGGGCTGTACAATGGTGTTAGGTGGCCTATTTGGTGATGCCACAGCGCAGCATGTGGTGCTGCAATGGGCAGCTGTGTCCTGACCCTGTCCGATGTCCCATGGTGGAGATTACAACATGGGAAGGGCTATGGCGGTGTCTGCTATGTCCCCAAATGGAGGTGGTTTGGTTGGAGCCACACATTAGTGAATAGGGATCCGTGGTGCGGTGTTCCTCTCTGGGCAGGTTTGGTGTTCCCCCCCAGTGGCAGGCCGCGGTGTGGGTCAGGTCTCTCAAGGGCAGCAGGCTGTGGGGTCCTGATTTAATTTCTATATGAGGTCATATAACATTACATTGACATATCTAGATGAATATGACTTATCTTTATATTTAATATTGTTCTAGATCTAAAGCAAAGTAAGTGTAAACCTTATACTTTCTGATTATCAGTATAATTTTTCTTCAATAACACATTTCTTAAATGATTTTATGTCTTAATTTCTGTACTGTCCAGAACAGTTTTATGGCAACTCTGGTATTAAATTTATTTATAACAATTTTCTGGTTTTAACTTTTGCAAGAGTTCATAGACATATATGTAGTTTACTGGATTACAAAATATTTATATTGATTAGAGCATTTGATGATCTAGTTGTAGTTATTATATTTCATTGCTTTTCATTAATTTATTCAATACCTACTATTTCATTGGCATTGGTGTTCAACACAGAACAAAACACGGAGTGAAATCTCTGCTTTCATAGATTTTACTTTCTTAGTGTGGGGAGATAGTCAAATCATGAAAATCAATAAGTGAATTGTTATAAAAGTATAAAGTATACTGTTATAGAAGTATAAAGGCTATGCAATTGGAAGTTAGTGGTAAAGATGTTTACAATTATAAATACGATGGTCAAGAAAGCCTCAATGAAAAGATGACTTTTAGGCAAAAACTGAAGACAGAGAGGAAATTAAGCTACATAGGACATCTGCATGCAGATGTTATAGCAAAAGCTTCACATGAGAGATGCCAAGTATTTTTAATGACCCAGGAGGCACATGAGTCTGGGGCAAAGCAGGCAAGAGCATATTAAGTCAGATAGCTCCTGTGGGGCCTTGTTAGCAATGACAAGGATACATACATAAAAACACACACACACACACACACACACACACACACACACACACACATCTCCACCAACATTTCAGAGCTTTTTCTTCAGGTAGTTGAATAGAAGAGACCAATTATTAGGGATTATTCCCCATTATTAAAATAGTTTGGGCTTTTTGAAGGTAGGGCTAAAGAGAGGATGAGGAGATAAGTTGAATGTATCAGGAGTTAGTCAGAGCTATTAGAATTGGAAAGTGACTCTAGAATTTCTGGTTTTCCATATAGAATTGGACCCCCTTTGTATGTTCATATCATGTTGTTGATACATTTATTTTATCCTTCATCTTAATGTTTAGTTTGTATTGAAAGTAAGTGTCAAAAGATTAGTTAATTCCCATATACATTTTTTCAGCAAGTACTTTTTTTTTTTTTTTTTTTTTTTTTTTGGTACTGGGGATTGAACTCAGGGGCACTTGACCACTGGGCCACATCCCCATCCCTTTTTTGTATTTTATTAGAGACAGGGTCTCACTGAGTTGCTAAGTGCCTCACCATTGCTGAGGCTGGCTTTGAACTCGCGATCCTCCAGCCTCAATCTCCCAAGTGCTGGGATTACAGGCATGCGCCACGGAACCCGGCAGCAAATACTTCTTGAGTGATGTTCTGATTAGGCACTAAACTAGTCTTTGCAGTAAGCAGTAAAATGAACTTAAGGATGTAGCCAACATTCTAGTGATATATTCTGCTACAGTGAAAGGCTATGTGGATCTTCTTGAGGTAGCATAAAATAACCTCCTCCAAACTATTTTTGTGTGCATGTCTAAAAACAATTTGGATAATGTTATGAACTGAATGTGTTTCTCCCAAATTCATTCAGGGAACCTCTACCTACTTCCCTGCCCAAGTGATAGTATTTAGAGGTGGGCCTTTAAAAGGTAAATAAGTGTAGATGAGGTCATGAGGGTGGAGTACTTGTAATGGAATTAGTGCCCTTATAAAGAGACCAGAGAGATCACACATGCATGCTCACAAGATTCTTTCCCACAAGAGAATACAACAAAAAGGAAGCAAAGTCTGTAAACAAGAAAGATGGCCTCACCAGAACCTGACCATGCTAGCACCCTGATCTTGGACTCTCCAGGCCTCTAGAACTGTGAGAAAGAAATGCATCTCGTTTGAGTCACCCAGTCTGTGGGATCTGTTGTAGCAGCCCAACCTGACTAAGACAGGTAGATAAATTGGGTAGAAAAGAGACAATCCTCTAACCTCCTTTTCTAACATATTTATTGCCTCCTTTTGGTTTCATGTGACAGAAATTTAAATCGAATGGTAATTAACAGTTTAAGGCATGATTGGATCCAGATTTTAAAAATGTCTTATCAGGAGTTTGTTTCTTAGTCCTACTCCCTTTATTACTTTCAGTTTTTGGTAGGCTCTTTCTAAGTGGTAACAAAGAGGTCTTCAGCAGCAATAGGCTTATATTTTCCCAGCATGGAACTCTGACAGAAAGAACTTGCTTCTTTCCCATATGTGCCATTTTTGAAACATGAGAATGTTTGCCTTTTGCCTATTTCTGAAGTGGTTGAAATGGGTTCTTTTCCCCTCAGCTGTGAACAAGCATTTGAACTGTTAGCCAAGAGGTTCCTTTAAATTTGTGGAAAGCATATGAGTTACAGCATAGATAAACATACAATGGAAGTGTTTCTGGAACTATAACCATACAGATCACTAAATCTTTGATAATTAATGTTTTGTTTTGTTTTTTCTTTTTGCTGCTGAGTAAGCAGGAGATTAAGGTTTTAACTTTATCTAGCATTGTGTAGTTTTCTTTCTCTCCATTTTTTTTTCATGCCATTTAGCCATTAAGCATAGGATGTCTCCTTGAGTAGTTGTTTTTAGTCTTTAGTTGAACTACTCACTGAATTACTTAGACTGCTTATTTACCCATAGAACCTGTGGGCAGAAGCTCATTACTGTATACCTTTTCTAAGAAGGGTAGGGCAGCCACTACATGATATAATATATATTGAAGACATATTGTATTGTCAGGGGTATCTGGATGACTCATGAATATCTCCTAATGTTTATTTTTTCTTTTTGGAAAAGGTCATTTTTCTTATTTTCTTAATTATGAAATACATTTTCCACAAAAAATTTAGGAAATGTTGTAGTTTTTTTTATTACGTAGAGATAATCATTGTTGGCATTTTGGTATGTTTTCTTTCAGGTATTTTTTATGTGAATGTATATGTACACTCTTGAACCTATACACATTTTGTTATTGTTGTTTTAATGAAAAAGGAACTATGTGGTATATAATTTGCTGTTAAATAATTTGATTTTTAATTATGTATATTCCACAAGATCACAGCATTCACAGTTTCATAAAGGTGCTATAATTTATAAATTATTCTTGTTGGATCACTAGATTATATTCACTTTTTCACTCTTATAAAGAAGTCTGCAGTTTGTATCTTTGTAATGATTATTTCCTTGGTATACATGACTAGATTTCCTAGCCCAAAAGGTGTGTACATTTTAAGACTTTTGATGGTTCTTGGTAAAATATGCCAATTTAATATGCCTTGGAAATATGCCAATTTAAGCTCTATGCAAAGTTCCAGAAGCATGCTCATTGCTTCATACCATATCTATAGCTAATATAATCAAAACAAAAACAAAATGACCAAGCAAAAATTTTAACTAATGCCTTCTAATTACTTAAATAACATGGATTTTTTATGTTTGATTATTTCATTTGCATATATTAATATTCTTTGAAATACTATCTTCTGCTTTCCTATTTTTCTTTTCTGTCTCTTTTTTCTATTGGATTTTATAATCTTCTTGTTATTTTGTAAAAGCTATTCCTATATTTAGAATGTTAATCTTTTTTCATGTTTGGCCTTTGGTATTTATTTATTGTTCTCATAGGACATGGATTTTTTTTTTTTTTTCATACAGTCAGATCTATCTCTTCCTTTATTGGCTTGATTTTTCAGAATTTGTGGAGGACATTACATCAGGCATTGGGTTAAGAACTTTACAGTCATGTTCTCATTCATCCCACCCCACCACTGCTTGTGTCAGGTACTGTTATCAACCTCACTTTACCGATGAAAAACTGACTCTATAAACACCAAATTGGGAATTGAATCCCTACAGCCTGACTCAGAACTGGTTCTCTCGACCATTTATTTAATTCCTTTCTTGCTTGATTTTGCTTTTAGTGTCATGTTTAGGCCTCTCACTTAAGATTATATAAACATTCACCTGTATTTTCTTTCATTATAATTATGATTTAAGACTTACCTCATATTTAAATATTTTATCCCATAATCTCTGGGATCTCTTGTTCTCTGGTGTGCAGGCAGAGAATAATTGCTTGTTGCTTTTTATTCACTACTCTTTCTTTGTTTTTAAAGCTTTAGCTAAATTCCTTTTTTCTTTTTCCCATGATAATGCTAGTGTTAGTTCAACAAACATTTTCTAAACTGTTCTTTGGTGCAAGAATCTCTGCTAGGCACTGTAGGGATGGATAAATTAACAAGATAGAGTCATTAGCCTTTCCAGAAACTTGTGATGTAATGGAAAAAGAGAGACATACAGAGGGAGCCTTAGGGTAAACTATGATAACTTCTCTAAAAGAGGTAAACATAACAAAGTCGAAAAGGGGAGAGGTAGAAGAGTTTGAGCTGATGGGGAAGGTAGGAGTAATTAAGGAAGGACCAGGAAGGATGGGAAAAATCAGACTATAGAGTGAGGAGAATAATAGAGCCATATCACATGGCTGTTAAGATCAAAAGAGTTAATACATGTAAAGTGTGTGGGATGTGACTGGCATGTAGTCAAGAGCTAAGTTAAGTGTTTATTTTCATGATCACAAATAAAATATTGAAAAGTTCTGATTGTACACTAAGTCCCCCCTTGCAGATTTCTACTTATACATCAGAGTATCTCTCTTGATGTTTTACATTAGTAGTTACTGTTTGTCTGTTCCATGTTTTTCTGCCCTGCTCTTATAAAGCTATTTATGTTGTGCTTGAAGGAGGGCAGGTTATTACTGCAGGAAAATGAATTTAATTAACTTGAAGCCAGTTTTATCAAATTTTATATAGCATGCTTTTATTTTGAAATTTGTCCATTAACCTTAGAAAGAAGTTTAATGAAGAAAGTCAGACAGTCTTAGTTACAGATTGTAATCACAGTTAATTTGAAATATCTCCATGCACAGGGATGTGTGTGTGTGTGTGCACGTGCCTTTTATTACTTAGTAATTAAAATAATTGCCCAAAATAATGAATTGAAGTAATTCTAGTTTAATTCAGATAGTGAATAGAATATTTGAAAACCATGCTTGGTATCTTTGCTATTGGCTGACACTGGGTGTCTGGACAACCCTCCTAAGTAGAGGCAGACCCTTGCCAGGGAACAGTAGTCAGCAACAGAGATCAGGAAGCAGGAAGCTTGGAGCCCAGAATGAATTTTGAGAGCAGCACTGACAAGGTTAAATGGATGATGACTATAAGCCCTTATCCATTAAACTTTGAAAACAGAAGTCACCAGGGCTCGAGAGAAAGTAGTTTTGTGTAGAAGAGCACTGTTGGGTTGGTAGACTAGAGGCTATTTGCAGCCCTTGGTGATCTTTAAACATTTATGGTTCATTAGAAGGAGACCCAATGTGAAAGTGGACCATCTCCTCGTTCTTCTCCTTTCTGTACATACCCATCAGAACCATCACTTTCTCCCTCACCAGAACCAGTTTTCCTTGGATAGTTATAGAATTGGAGAGAAAAACCACAGGACTAGTTAACATGATACCTTTATAAGAGTAAGAAAAGACTTCTTCTTCTAGACACACCAGTGCGTCTGCCTGAAAACTGCCACAATCACTATAAAAATCTGTGATGTTTATGATTTGAATAGTGCTCCCTTAATTATCTGATATATAACCATGTGATGATGCCCTGAAAGTAAAGGCTGGGTATTGGAGAAAGTGGAGGAAAATTGTAAAGGCCACTTTGAAGAGGCTTTCTCCTTTATCACACCATGTACCTTTACCTACCCTGTCCTCTGGCATTTGGACTGCACAGGTCATTGTTTTGCAGGACTGTCTAGGACACTGAAAGATATTTATTGTCCACACTTTCTACTGCCCAAATTAGTGCCTGTAGTGCTCCTTAGTCATTGTGTCAACCAAAAATATTCTGCCCCCAGTTCCAGATGCCCCCTAGAAGGATAATACCTTCAGGTTGAGAACTTTTGTCCTGGCCCCTGTACCAATCCTTTATTCTTAAAAATACCATATATGAAGCCTCATCCTTCAAGACTGGTTTTTTTAAGTTGCCTCCTCAGTGAAGATTTCCATCTTCTCACTAGACAGAACTGACACATCCTCTGTGTTCCTACATAGCACCTGTTAGGAAAGACACCACATTGCCTTGTGACTGGGTTTGAAAGCATGTTTCTCTGTTCCTCCCATTAGATTTTGAATTGTTCAGATGGGGATAATGTGGTCATCCTGGTGTCCGTAGAGTCTAGCACAGTCTCTGGATCTTCCTGGAAAGCTTTTCTCCACTTTCTCTATAAGGCCAACTAAAAATTTTAAAACCCCAAAACTTATTTTAATTTGCCAAAATATTTTGCCCAATGAAATATTACTTGAAATTAAACAAAGTTATAGGTTACTGTAATTCAAAGTAGTTGGGAGTTACTTTTATAAGATACTTAAAATATTAGTTTCCTCTTCAGACCATCATTTTTAAGGAAGCCAGGCTGTTGGTTTGCTGGTGCAAAAATATTATTCTAAATCAAAATTGCTGTGGTTCATTACTACCTAAAGGAGTAAGATATGATGTCTTATAGCATAATTGATTTATATATATATATATATGTATATATATATATATATATATATATATAATATTGCAAAGGACTATCATTTCAAGAGAAATTCATTGCTGTCTGTATTTCTCTTTGGATTGTGTATGTCCCACTGAGTCAGCCCCTGTGGCATGAAGTAAGTGAAGAATATTTTTCTTATTATTCTACAATGTATGAGAGTCAGTTAGCTACTGGTAATGTTCAAACATTTTTATATTTCATTTAGTTTTTAAATATTCTCTTTGTTTTTGTTTTAGCAAAATAAATAAATAAATAAATAAATAAATAAATAAATAAAGAGTCAACTCCATCAAAATAAATCCATCTAAAAAGAGAATGCTTGTTCTCCAGAAAAATTAATGTATTACAGGTGCTAGAGAGGTTGTCTCTAGGCAGCCAACCTATATTAGAGCAATAAAAAAGTTCACAGGGACTCATGAAAATGGACAAGGATTATTCTGTCTACATAGCACTATTAGCATTTGTCAATAAGTACAAAAGTGAGAGATTGATGAGTTTGTTTTGCTCTTATCAACAGTCACCATCCTTCTAGAAAGGCCTTTGGACACACAGGACATAAAGTGATTTAGTTAGCGTACATCTTAGGCTGCTATGGTAAAGTAGGCAGGCATAAACAAAGTACACATTTTATTTTCTGTCTTGTAAAAATCTCCATCAGTGGCCTGGGGCTAGTAATATAACTTCTTGGTGATATGGTCCTACTTACTGTTGTTCTATTGTACACACTACTTACATTTTGTGGTCCCAAATGTCTGTTATAGCTTACAAGCATTTCCTTATTCCAGAGGTCAAAATTAGGGACAGAGAGGAAGTGATGGGTATGGCACATTCCCTTTAAGATTGTGATTCAGAAATTGCACATATCACCATATCTCACCATCCTACTGACCAGATCTTAGTTACATGGCCACACCTATTGTCAGGGAGGCTGAGAAATGTACTTCTTTGTTCTAGGTAGCCATGTGCCAAGCTAAAGGAGTGGTTATTTTACTGAGTAAGGAAAATTAAGTATTTGGGCACAAGGAAAAGTCTCTACTAAAATGGCATTTAACACTAGTTACAGTATTCCAAGTCAGGGACATAAATTGCATATGTTGACTAATATTTCTTCAAAGAAGTTCACTTTTCTTAGTTAATTATGCAGTTTTTGAAAAACATTTGTTAAATAAAGCAACACTGATGGAATTAATGGAACTAATTCTTTCTTGGATTAACAGTTGTGCATGTTCAGATTAATTGTTCTGTGTTTCTTTGATATGAAGATATGCAGATATAAAGCCAATAGCAGGTAGCCTCTTATACCTTCAGGCCACTTGAAGGATGCAGAATTGGAAGCTAGTACCACTTTATTAACAAAGGCATTGCCTCATACCTACTAAGTAGTATTTATTATCCTAATAACCAAAATGTAAGGAAGATGGAAAATTTCATAATGTTGTAAAGTTTAGAAATGTTCTTACTATTATTCTGTTAAATGTTAGTTTTCATTTTCTAAGATTAAAAAAAAAATTCTGCTCCATTTACTTTGACTTCCAAAAGAAAATTTTAATTTCCTTTCCCTTCCCATTCTCTGTCTTCTTGCCTCTAACTCCTACATAGTCTTTATTTCCTCTAAGAAGCTTTATTTACCTGACATTCCAATTCTGGATGGGGTGTCCCCAGTGCATTTTACCAAAACACCAGGAATGCTATTACTATCTTATGACTAAGCTCTGTTTTGTAATTTGTTTCTGTTATTGTCTCCCATTAGACTCTGAGCTATGTTAGGGAATGACCTTGTTCATTCACTAATGTATCCCCTCTGTCTAGCACACACTGCCTGAACACACACTGGTTAAATAAATGTTAGGAATGAAAGGTAGGGACTGGTTGTGGCTCAGTGGTACAGCCGCTTGTCTAGCACGTGTGAGGCACTGGGTTTGATCCTCAGCACCACATAAAAATAAATAAATAAATAAATGTCCAAATACAACTAAAAAAGAACGAATGGTATAGAGAAGGAAGAGGTGGGAGGTAAAGCTAACGAAAGGAAAATAAGAGGGCCATGTGCAGTGGTGCTTGTCTGTAGCTCGGCAGCTTGGGAGGCTGAGGCAACAAAGCAAGACCTTTCTCAAAAAGAGAGGGATTGGGGCAGAGGAGGCAAGCAATAGAAATGGGAGAACAACTTCTTATCTCATTAAGTCATTATAGTTAAAGTTCCTTCTCTCTGATACACCTAAGTGGCAGGACATTCAGTACAGTGGTCTAGAAGGTTTTGGTCCCTCTGATGCCTGCTTGCTTGCTATGGCAGTTGTTCCTTCCTCCCTATCCAGGTCCTTCCTTTATGCCTGTGGCAGGAATCAGAGGTGCTTTAGGGGTTGGTGGACGTGGAGCATTTCTCTGTCAGCTTATTGATGTGCTGGCCAGGTAATGGTCCCATGCCCTTCCCAGGTTGTCTCATCAGTTCACTCCCAGAGGGCCTCAAGATCTATATATTTCATATATATATAATGTGGGGGAGGGCGTGTGTGTGTGTGTGTGTGTGTGTGTGTGTGTGTGTGTGTATGTGTATACATACATATATGCATATATTTTTTTTTTTTTGGTACCGAGGATTGAACCCAGGGGCTCGTAACCACTAAGCCACATCCCCAGCCCATTTTTTATATTTTATTTTGAGACAGGGTCTTGCTAAGTTGCTTAGGGCCTTGATAAGTTTCTGAGGTTGACTTTGAACTCATGATCCTCCTGCCTCAGCCTCCCAAGCTGCTGGCTTACACGCCTTTGCCACAGTGCTCAGCCAAGCCCCAAGAGATTTAAGGAAAGTTTAAATACTGTGTTTAAACTATGTATCATGTCTTACCACTTCATGAAAATAAATTTCCTTTGAATATTATCTGTATTTTCAAGCATTACTAATTTAAAAATCTATCTGGTATTTTTAGACTTAGTAAAATATATTTTCCTGTGATTTGTTACAGATTTTAGAAGGAGTTGTTTATATAGGTAGATGTGTTTCTATTTGTGTTACTTAGTGTAAATCTAAGTATTCAATGACACATTTTTACCACAATGCATTCCATTATTATCTCAGATTGAGTGCTCTTTCCCAATTGAAAGAGCCTGTTTTATGAAATAAAGTAAAAAAAAAAAAAAAAAATCATTTGAATAGGAAAAAATTGAAAACGGGCAACAATGTGGTAGGTAGAGAGATCTGAAGAATGGAATGGGAGAAAACAATAGTCATAATTGTAAATTCACAGTTTTGGTGTTGGATATTTAATGAATAAAGAAGGAAGTCAAGGGCTTGGAAGGTCTGAAAATTCCATAGGTATTATGGAGCTATAAAGCTAGAACCAGGGCCCTTGAGGATCCTCTTGGCAGTGCTTCCATTTCACACCAGAGGAGAGAGCCTCAGTGACAAACCCGAAGTCACTAAAAGGGGCAGTTGTCTTACCAGTTAGTTTAGTGCTTTTCCATTTTTGAAACTCTTAAGGCTTATAGTTATGCAATCTGATGAAATAGTCCATGGAGGCAGATTTAAGGATGCCAAAGTGTTCTAAACCAGTCATTGATTTTTTTGCTTTACACCTTTTCTGAGAAAAATAGGGCATAAAATAAACTAGTAACAAATATGAATATGATTCATGGTAGTATTTCAGTTAACTTAGGAGTTAATTTCAGTCTAAATCAATGCTACAGACAATGGGAAGATTTCAGAAATACACAGTAATCCTGAAAATTCATTGACTTGCTTACAGTTTAAAACAATTATCAGTATTGTTTCATGTGCAAGTAAAATTTTAAATTTAGTAGTATTTTTGCTGTATTTGATTGCTTTTTATTTTGTACCAGGAATTGAACCCAGGGGTGCTTAACCACCGAGCCAAATACCCAGCTGTTTTTATTTTTGAGACAGTGTCTTACTAAGTTGCTTAGATCCTTGCAAAGTTGCCAAGGTGGCCTCACACTTACTGTCCTCCTGTCTCAGCCTCCTGAGTCATTGGGATTACAGGCTTGCACCACCATGCCTGGCTATTTTGGGTTATATTTGAATAACTTGGAAAATATCACAGTTTTGTCTCAAGTGAATTTGTACATCCAATTTCTTCATTTCTAAAAACAGGAAATTTAAAAATTCAAACCAAGCTACAACATATCATATTACATGGTTTTAAGAAATAAAATTTATTTCTTTTCTAATAGTGAAAAAGTTATTAACTCTGAAAGTGATTTGAAATTTTTGCTGTTTGTTAGAGTACCTTCTGAGTTCCTGTATTTCAATTCAGATTCCTGTGGAATTCTATGGGGATGGCTAAAATATGCAGCCATTGTTGGGGGAAAAAGTTTTGTCTGTAGTCAGCAGAATATGAAACCCCAAAGTAAACTGAAGTTGGAGCTGAGTAAGACTTTCTGTAGTCAACATGATACATTCATCTGTCACAAACGTGCAAAACAGTGGTCTATGCTGCCTGCATGAGCAGAAACATTTTCATGGATAATATGAATCTTTTTTTTTTTATAAACAAAAGAAACTGTACAGTCTCAAAGGCTAACTGTATTGACTAAAAGGCATTTCTTTAGACTGAGGACACAGAGAAAGGTGTGGGGATGTGGGGACTTACTGTTTTGTATTAGCAGATGTTTTTCACTTTGTAACTGTATAACTTGCCACCAACCCTAGGACTCTTAACAACATGAGGAAATAAACCAATTTCAGATCTCATTAATGGCATTCTCACTTTATTCTTCCCAGTGCCTAATTTAATCATTTGATTGAAGTAGAAATAGAAAATAGATTTATTATACCAGCATTTTCTGGGTTCTTTAATATGCTTAGGACTATAATAGAAGCTAAGTGCACAAGATGACTAGTACTTTCGCTTTTTATTTTACTATATCCAACTTATGTTGTCACTGTTGAGATATCTGCAGTTACTGTAATGCCAGTTCCTTTGTATATGATCCATTTTGTTTGATTTTCAGATTTGTGTGTATGTATGTGTGCATTTTGCAATTTTACAATTTTATATCTAACTCTGGATTTCTTTACATTTGCCCTGCTTGGCATATATTGTATATCCTGTGTCTGTAGATTTATGTTTTTTATAAGTTCTAGAGAATTCTAATATGTTATTTCATCCAGTTTATGGTTCTTCTCCATTTTTATCATGTTTTTATAATACATCAATAATACCAGGGTTCATTGTAACATAGTCATACATGCACATAACATAATCTGCTCCATTTCATTCTCTAGTTCTTTCCCTTTCTCTCCTTTCCTCCCTCCCCCTGATTATCTTCCTCTACTGATCTTCATCCTATTTATTTATTTTAATTGGTGCAGTGTAATTATTCATAAAATTAGGATCATTGTGATATATTCACACATGCACATAGCATAATTTGGTTGACTTCATTTCTCCGTCCCTCCCCTTTCCTTCGCTCACTCCCTCCACCTGTGCACTCTTCCTTTATTATGCTCCCTTCAATTTTTGTAAGATCCTTTTTATATTCTTTTTTCCCCCTCTAGCTTCTGCATATGAGATCAAATCTTTGACTTTCTGAGTCTAGTTAATTTTTCTTAGCACGTTGTTCTCCAGTTTCATCCATTTACCAGCAAATGACATAAGTTTCTCCATTTTAAAAATTCTGGAACCCCAATTAAACATGTATTAGACCTTCTCACTCAGTATTTGTCTTTGTGTTTTCTGTCTTTTATTCCTTTGCCATAATTTTGTTAATATCTTCAGGTATACTGCCTATTATACAATTTGCCCTTTTCATATTTGAAGTCAGTATTTGGGTTTTTATTTCAAATATTATATTTTTCACTTTTAAAAACTTGTATTTTTTTCTTTTAAACTTCAGGTTAGTTTTGACAGTCTCTTCTTCCCATCTTAATTGTTTTGTTTTCATCTTTTATTTCTTTGAACATTTTAAACATAGTTACATTTTTTACAATTCCACTGTTTAAGTCACTAGGATTTGAGTCTTCTATGTGGTTTATTTTTATGTCTGTATTGTATGGGATAGGGAAAGAAAGTGTAGAATTATTGTATTTGATCAAACTTAAGTTGTTATCAGATTAAATAACAACTATAAAATATTTTATGTAAACATCACGTTAACTACATTAGCATATTTTCTGTTGCTATAACAAAATACCTGAGATTGGGTGTTTTAGAAACAAAAGAGGCTGAGTTAGGTCACAAGTTTCGGAAGTTTAAGAGCATGGCACTGGCATTTGCTAGCCTTAGTGAGAGCCTGCTGACTATATTGCAGCATGGCAGATGGCATAATGATAGGAGTACATGTGCGAGGGAGAGATCATATGGCAAGACAGGAACACAGGCATTCAGGAGTCAGGCTCACTCTTTTATAACAACTCACTGTTACAGGGACTAACCAGTGTCTCATGAGAAACACATGAATCCCTTTTAGGGTCAGTGTCCCCAGTGACCTAATACCTTGCACTAAGCCTTACTTCTTGAAAATTCTGCCACCTTCCAACATTGCTGCAATAGAGACCAAGCTTCCAACACATGAGCCCTTAAAGATACACCACACCCAAATCCATAACAATAACTGTAAAACAGAAATCTATAGTAGGTCACAAAACATATGTAGAAAGAATTCAAAGCATAGTAGTATAGAAAACTGTCAGATAGTAAGTATCCACAAAACAACCAGAAAGCAAGTTACAAAATGGCAGTAGTAAGTCCTTATCTGTCAATAGTTACTTTGAATGTAAATGGATTAAATTCTTTAAAAAATGATATAAATTAACTGAATGGATGGGGAAAAAACCACAACTGCCTATAACAAATTAACCTCACTTTTAGCAACACACATAACCTGAAAGTGAAGGGTTGAAAAAAGCATAGCTATACTTTGACAAAAATAGAACTTTAAAGCAAAAACTATAATGAGAAAAGAAGGGTATTCTTCAATGATAAAAGGGTTGGTTCACCAAAAGGATTTGCTTAGTATAAGTGTATATGCACCCAACATTGGAGACCTAAATATATACCAAATATTAAAGGATCTGAAGGGAAAGATAGATTGCAAAAAAGTAATAGTAGGAATCTTCACTGCCAGATTTTCTACAATTGGCAGATCATCCAGATGGAAAATAATGAAGAAACATTGTATGGGAATCATGCTTTAGACCAATGGACCATCAGACATAGAAAGGACATGCCATTCAACATTAATAGAATAATCTTTTCAAGTGCATATGGAATATTCTCCAGGATAGATTATATGTTAGGCCACAACAAACTCTGAATAAATTGAAGAGGATTAAAAATCATGTTAGATATATTTAGTTAGGAAAAATAGAAAAAAATTCATGCACTTCTATAGACTTTTTTTTTTTATACCAGAGATTGAGCCCTGGGGTGTTTAACCAATGAGCCACATCCTCAGCCCCTTTTTTAAATTTTATTTCGAGACAGGGTCTTGCTAAATTGCTTGTTGCTTAGGACCTTGCGAAGTTGCTGAGGCTGGCTTTGAACTCACAATCCTCTTGCCTCAGCCTCCTGAGCCACTGTGATTACAGGTTTGCATGCACTACTGTACCTGGCCTCTCAATTGACTTTTGACAGAGGTGCCAAGAACATATAAAGGAAAAAAGGCAGTTGTGTACCAGACAGTACCAATGCAGAGTTAATGACTCCTATTCAGCAAGCAACCTTTTTCATAGATTTTTTTTTCTTGTTGTCACTCAGGCAAAAAGGGGAATTGATATATGGGCAAGGATTGGATGCCATGATCTCTGATGTCTCATTCTGTTTTTTTTTTTTTAATATTTTTATTTATTTGCTTTTAGTTGTACACAATGCGTTTTATTCAATGCATTTTATTTGTACGTGGTGCTGACGATTGAACCCGGGTCGCCCACACGCTAGGCGAGCGCTCTACCACTGAGCCACAATCCCAGCCCTCATTCTGTTTTTTTTAATGAAAATGCATCTGAACCACCAATATCCATAGCAGCATTATTCATAAAAAGGAAGAAAAAAACCTAAATGTTCATTGACAAATGAACACATAGTATAATGTTATATACATATGATGGGATACTATTTAACTTTAAAAAGAAATTGAAATTCTGACACATTCTACAACATGAGAGAACCTAGGAGACACTAGGCTAAGTGGAATAAACCATAAACTACAAGAGAAAAACTGTATTATTTCACTTCTATAAGTATGTAGTGTAGTTCAATTTATAGAGACTGTACAGTTAGAAAATATCACACTTGTGCAGATACTGACTTCCATAATAAGACCACCTAAAGCTCAAGAAAAAAAAAAAAAAAAAACAAGAAGCAATAAGTGGGATGCCATCAAATTAAAAAGCTTCTGCACAAGAAAGGAAACAAGAGCATGAAGGGAGAGCCTACAGAATAGGAGAAATCTTTGCCAGCTGCTCCTCTGACAGGGGACTAACATCCAGAATATGTAAAGAACTCAAAGAGCTTAGCACTTAATAAACAAATAACCCAATCAATAAGTGGGCAAAAGAACTAAACAGACATTTCTTAAAAGAAACACAAAAGGCCAATAGACATATGAAAAAAAATTCACCATCTCTGGCAGTCAGGGAAATGCAAATCAAAACTTCACTAAGATTTCATCTCACTCTAGTCAGAATGACAGTTATCAAGAATACAAATAATAATAAATAATAATAACTATTGGCAAGGGTGTGGAAAAAGGTACACTTGTACATTGTTGGTGGGACTGCATATTAGTACAATGACTCTGGAAAGCAGTATGAAGATTCCTCAAAAAACTAGGAATGGAACAGCCATGTGATCTAGCTATCCTACTCCTCAGTATTTATCCAAAAGAAATAAAATCAGCATACTGTAGTGACACAGTCACATCAATATTTATAGCAGCACAGTTCACAATAGTCAAGTTATGGAACAAGCCCAAGTGCCTGTCAATAGGTGCATGAATTAATGAAATGTGATATACATACATACATATAGTGGAATTTTAGTCATAAAGAAGAATGAAATTATATGACATTATGGCGTTTGCCAGTAAATGGATGGAACTGGAGAGCATGATGCTACGTGAAATAAACCAGACATAGAAAATCAAGGGTTGAATGTTTTCTCTCATATGCAGAAGCTAGAACAAAATAAGGGGAAAAAAGTGTGTGTGGGGTGTCTGATATCATAAAAATATAGGGAAGATCAGTGGAGTAGAAGAAACAGATCAAGAGGGAGCGAACAGGGGCTGGGATTGTGGCTCAGTGGTAAAGCACTCGCCTAGCATGTGCGAGGCGCTGGGTTCAATCCTCAGCACCACATAAAAATAAATAAATAAAATAAAGGTATTGTGTCCAACTACAAATAAAAAAATTACAAAAAAGAGGAATGGAACAGAATGAGAAAGGGGAGGAAATGTGAAATGAATTACACCATGTACATGCATAAATATACTATAGTGAATTCCACCTTTATTTATATCTGTAAGGCACCAATTAAACTTAGATAAATAAATGAGTAAAAGGAAGACAAATAGAGGAAGGAAAATGGGGAGGGAGGAGGAGGGGAAAGCAGGGTTACCAGGGCCTAAAGGGAAGTAAATTAAATTCTGTGCATGTACAATTTTGTCAAAATGAACCCAATTCTTATGTACAACTATAATGCACTTATAAAAAAGATTTTTCAAGGAAAACAGAAAAATATAAAAAAAATCAAAATGGTAAATCTGTGTTATATATATTTTACCACAACAATAAAAAAGTACATCTGAGGGCTGGGGAAATAGCTCAGTTGGTAGAGTGCTTGCCTCTCATGTACAAGGTACTGGGTTAAATCCCTGGCATCACACACACACACACACACATGCACACACACAAAAAAATACATCTGAGAACTGATGAGTTGGAGAAAATCATATGATGTCAGAGGTCATTTTCAGAAACTTCATTTACTCAGTCATCCATTCATTCAACAAATATTGAGTTCCTACTATGTATTGGGTACATTTTAGACACTGGCGCTACAGTAGTGAACAAAATGGAAAACAGTCCTGACATTCCCATGCGTTTTAGAGTGATGAGATAGATAACAAATAAAGTCAATAAATAAAGCATATAGTAGATAAGGTGGTAAAGTTTTCTGTGAAGAAGTAGAAAGCAGAGATGGGAGACTGGGTGAATGGCAGTGTGGCTGGAGCAAACAGAAGGAAGGGGTGGGGAGTAAGAGTGGTTTAAGATAAAGGGAATCAGGGCCCATCATGCAGGGCCATGCAGGTCAGTGCGCAGAGCACTCCATATCTCTCCAGGACTGAATCTCCAGTAGACTCAAGACAATAGTCAAGATCCTTTCATACCCACTGAGAAGAATTTGTGTTTTCATTGATTACATAACTGCAGGCAGAGATTTCCTCTGTCCTCAAGATTGTCTATTTAAAAATTCATACAAGTAGGTAGATACTTATAAAGACAACACACACACACACACACACACACACACACATCACCATCTCCTTCTTGCTTAATTCAACTTTGTGGCCTAAGTATTTTTCTTCTATTTTCTTAGGAAACAGAATATGAGGCAAAATTTGTATAATAATTCTTTTAAAGGAGATGGGATGGAATCCTGGAATAGCAAGAGTAAGGGGGAAAGGAAAATTGATGAAGGAAGAAAGGGAAGCAAATGCAAGAGGATACGTTACTGAACTGGCACTATTTCACAAGAAACACCACCAGTTAGTCAATCATGGGGACAACTTGAAGAAGGCTCGACAGCACTGTTGCTGCTATGGAAATAGTTAGCAGGGGAGAGTCTAGGTGAGGAATCTATCTGCCAGTTCTTTTCTGTCTCCTTGTGTCTCATTGGTCTTAAAGTTTTGCACAAAGAATGCCAATCGCTTTTACTTCCAGATGGTGTCCTCTGGTTCCTCTAGGTGGTTATGAAGGAAGCCAGAGCCTCCAGCAGGCCCACTGGGTTTGATCTTGGTATGGAGCTGCTGTAGCTTGCATGGTGGTGGGCATGATGTAATCATGTCAAAATTGTCCCCAGGGAAGTCTAAAGATTCAGCAGTGCTGGGTAAGGCAGGGCAGCAGTGGCTCAGACACTCTGCTGAACAAGTGGCCAAGGCTTGGTTGGGCAGTTGGAGGTCAGGGTGCAGGTGAATCTTGAGGGGCATGCAAATACATCTGTTTCCCTGCCTCTGTCCACATAGAAGCATCCTTTTGGAGAAAAGTTCATAAAATAGCAATAAATATAGTAATAGAGCAAATGTATAATACTTTAAAATTTGTAAAGAGCTTATCTTGCTTATATTCCATGAAAGCCTAGTGAGGTATGTGGTATTGTCCCTATTTTATACCAAGAACTCAAGACCCAGAGATGTTAAATGCTTTGCTATGGCTAAGAGGTACAGTGTGACTTGAATTGCAGTCTTTCATACTACAAGGAAATGAAATGCTTACCTTCTGAATCTATACCAGTGCATTTTAAAAAAAGGAGAACAGTAATAAACACTCTTTAGTTAGTTTCTATAAAATGTGATTTGAGGTAGGTCCAGAAAGACTTTCTATGCCAAATTATCATTGAAGCAGAGGTGTAACCATTGAGGAATTAGCTCCACATCCTCTGAGGTTCTTTCTCTCTTCTTTCTCTAAATTTTTGTTTGTTTGTTTTTTTAGTTATAGAGGGACACAATACCTTTATTTTATTTATTTGTTTTTATGTGGTGCTGAGGATGGAACCCAGTGCCTCACATGTGCTAGTCAAGTGCTCTACCACTGAGCCACAAACCCAGCCCTCTCTCCTCTTTTTAAATGCAGACTTTTCTTGGATGAATTTGGCCACTTAGTCATTCATCTCTTAGAGGAAGAATGGGCTTATTTACTCATAGGAAGAAGTCAGTGAGCTCTGGGTGGGGACAGAGAGAATCAAAGCCAGAGAATGGGGAGACCTCAAAGGCAAATTTACTCTTTATGATTTTGGCTGTTGGGCCTCCATTCTACCTTTCAGGCCTTTGTCCACACTTCCCTTCTGGAGAAGAGAACATTCCAGAATTGCTTCTTAGCAGGCTGATTCAGCCTAAAGAACTTCTGGCTGGGACACTTTTGGGAGGGAACTACAGGACCTTGTCCCAGTTTCACTCAACTAGCAGATTTCTATAGGCTGGTCATGAATGAGGAATGGTGCTTTGTTGCTGAGTAGAATTTCCCTGTTGCTTGTCACTCTCAGAAAGGAGCCTGAGGCCTTGACCTTTGAAGTGCCTTTCTCTACTTCCCAACAAGTAATATGAAATGTGTTGAAACAGTACTTAAGATAACTGGTTTTCACAGCTTTTGCACAGGTCTTTTTTATTGGCCATTTTCTCCCTCCTCTGAAAACATTTAGTGGTCTTTGCTTTCTCTGTAGATTCTTGAAGTCAAATTCTATCAGGGACTTGGGAACAAGGTATATCACATTAAGAGATCTAAAATTTGTATTTTTATCTTCTGTCACTCCTAATTTGCCAGAAATGTAGCTCCTTTTGTGAAATCAGTGAAATGATATCATTTCTGTTGCCTGCTAAGAGTTTCAAAATTGTTGCTTGGCCAGATTTAAAAAACAAGCATGCAAGGAAAGAAGACAACAAAACAAAACAAGTTTTAAAATAATGTACACATTTTGTGAATATTTTGTTATTAGGGGCAGAATTTATAATAGCTCAAGCAAAGAGTGAGCATCTTAAGTAGGCACTGATTTGAGAAGTGTGATTTTAATTTTTTTTTTTTTTTTTGTAGAGGGTTTGGAAGGCCCAGCATTGACCTGTTTTTATTATTTATATTGGCTCCCTTGATGATAGACAAACAGACCTAACCTGGGGCCAACAGAACCACAGGAAATTTAGGTCACGGATAGTTGCATTTTAAAAACTCTGAATTTTAGAGGCTGCTCCATCATTGTCATTGATTGATGATAACATGACAACAAGAGCTCTTAAATCATTAAAGGTGGCCAGATAAAGACAAATGGCTGGCGGTTTTGTTGGATGCACAGTTCCCAACTCCCCGTGGTGTTCTGTTCTGCTCTCGGAAGAAGTCACTTGTCCCTCATTTCATGCGACTTAAGGCTCTGCTGGCCTGTTTACAGAACACAGCCTCTTAAACTTGGCAGTTCTGTTTGAAGCACAGCATAACATCATTTCCCGAGAGATAGGGAAAAACATTACAAAAAAGTTTATATTCCCTCTGAAACATATGTGCATTTTAAACTGAACAGCCTTTGAAATTGTTCTTTCCATCTCTCTCTGAAATCAGGACCTTTCCCGGTCCCCCTAGCCAAAGGTATGTGTAGCCCAATGAGATTATTTGATGAATCCTGTAAGCTTCTTGTGTTTTCCTGCTCTTGCTTTGGATAAATGCTAATCTGTAATAAGAACTCTAAGTAGATAGCTCTGTTCTTCCCAGGACACAGGAAATATGGCCTGGTATAATGGCATTTTTAAATCTTTTTATTGAAGTAAAATATAATATAGAAAAGAACAGCTCGATGAATTTTTACTAACTGAAGACAGCTGTGTAATCAGCACCCAGATCAGCCTGGAAGATTACCAGCTACCCTGGAAGCCCCTTTAGCTGCCTCACAGTTACTCCCTCTTCCCATGGGGTAGGGATTTCTAAAAACGTAGATTATTTTTCCCTGGTTTTGATAGCTTAAACAAATGGTATTGTATAATATGTTATTTTTTTCTAACTTTTTCATTCAACATTGTATCCATTAGATTCATTCATTCTTATTTTGTGAAATTGTAGATCATTCATTCTCATTGCTACATAGTATTCCACTATGTGAATATCTCACCTTTTTTTTTCTCTAGTGGCATTTACAGTGGGAGAGAAAGTTTGTGGAATCTATTTTTGTGTTCATGAGGAATTCACTGTACCTCACTGCCATAGAGTAATTTGTTCCTTGGACATAGAATGCCAGTTTGTTCCTTGTAGGGATTAAATTTGGGAAACATTTGTATTTTGAAATCAGCCTCTCTGAACAAGATTTAAAAAAACATAAACCAATTCCATATTTGCTTATTTTTCTTTTATTTGCATCTTTTGAAAAAAATATTTATTTATTTGCTTTAGTTGTACACAATGGGTTTTTTATTTGCACGTGGCAAGCGCTCTACCGCTGAGCCACCACCCAAGCCCTTATTTTGCATCTTAACTGGACACATTTAATTCAAAAAGGGAAGGTCAGAGAGGATGATACTTGAATTGACTCTTGAGACCAGGTGAGGAAGAGGCAGAAGAACATTCGTAGGCAGGAAGATAAGCCTACGCAAATGCACAAAGGCGAAATGGAAATAGTTCAGAAAGCTGAATTAAAATCTATGAAGAGAGGATTCCTGATGGATGAGGGCCACGAGGGTAAAAGGAATGTCTGTATTAATGGCAAGAGCTTTATCAGGAGGCCTGTCTTGTCACCTAATAAATCCAAATAGATCAATTTTTTGTTTTAGAATGAGGTAAATCATGGCTAGAGGTAATGATAGTTGCAACTTTGGTAGAAGAAAGGATGGAGAATAGAGAATGGATATTAAAATCATTAGTATTTGGTGGCTGATGTCCTGTGGCAGGGATAAGGGAGATACTGGAAGAGTCCAAATTTTTGACTTGACCAGCTGGAAGAATAATGGTACCAAAGAATAATATAGGACATACAGAATGAAGCTCAAATTTTGGGATATGAATATTGATTTCAATTTTAGACACAGTAAATTAAAATTGCAGGTAAGATATATAATGGAAAAGTCTAATAGACAGTTGGCTGGGTTTGGCCCAAAGGAAAAATTTGGCTAGAGATTCTGCATTTATGAATCCTATTAGTTAGTATTCAAGTTAAAGTGTTCTATACCAGAAGAATCCATACAGTGACTCAAACAGGATCATTTATTTCACTTTCATGCTGTGGTCTAGAAATAGTTGGGTGGTCCAGTCCAGATGCTGAGAATATGGCCCATGGACCAGCAACATTGACATTAATTTGGAAACCTGTGAGAAGTTCAGGATAAAGGGCCCATGCTGTTGGATTCCAGGCAGGAGGCTGCGCCTCCCAGGCAGAAGGCCACACCTCCCCAGGTGTTTTGTGAAAAACTACACCTCCCGAGATCCTCAGCATGACCAGCAAACCTGACCAGCAAGTGCCCTGTCCACTACCTCCTGACCTCTGGTAGCCTATAGGGCAAGGACTCACTCCAAGGGGGTTTTTATGACCCCTACTCTACTTAAGCCGGCCCCGGACTGAAATCGCTCTCTGTTCGTGCTCGCCCCTGCTCCCGTCTGTCCCCCATTCTTCCTTCGTGGTTTGTCCCCATCCCCTCCACGTGCTTCTTTTGGTGATTCAATAAACCCCCCTCCCTTTTCCCATATGGCGGTTTCAGCGTGCGTTCATCTATCCTTCATTTTTTCTAACACATGCCACACCTAATGAATTTAACAAAAGCCCTGGGTAGTATATATGCACATTAAATTTTGAGAAGCCTTGATGCAGGATCCCATCTTCCTTCTATCTTGTTCCTTGGCCTTCCTCTCTAAGAACATAGTTGAAGCTGGTTTGCCACCATTTTTTCTACAGTTCAGCTATGGGAAGTTGAAAATAACAAACTTTCCCTTTAGGATGTAATATCTTGAAATTATTAAATATTAATATGAATATAGAAAATTAAAAATATTATTTTATTCCTTTACAAAGTAATAAGCTCTTTATATGCTAATATAAATGACATATTTTATGAAAGGTAACTATTTTCCAAAACAAAAAATAAGCAAGTATGTCATTGGTTTATGTTTTTGAAAATCTTTTAAATGTCTTTTTGATAGAAAGCAGCTGGCTCCTTGAATTTGCTTCCTCATTCAATATGCTGCCATATGTTGTTTTGGTTGAAGTATATGAAGAAAATCCAGCCTCAAGCAGATACATAGTTAGAAAAGGGAATAATATTTTTTAGATGTTTGTAGATATCCTTTTTTGATACCATATTTAAACTCTACAAGTAGTGATCTCTTAAAGGTAAGTTGTAATGTGGAACTGGAAACCATGAATAAGCTTTTTGTACACTGGCTTACCTTTATTTTGGGTGGATCTTTCTCCTGTGCCTAACCTTCTTACACCATAAATTAGTCATTTGGAAAGCATTGGTCAATTAATTTTTATAGATCTTCTGAATGGTGATACATTTTATTGTACAGTTAAAAAATCACATTTTAATGTCACCACTTATCTCATCAGAAGAGTCTTTAAGAATAGAGACTCTGGCAATGACAGATAAAAGTTTTCCAAAATTCCAATTTTTGCTTAAAAGCCAGAATTTTGTCATTGACAATAAATGCATCAGTTGTTTTCCTTGAAGGAACAGGCTCACTTTGCCCAATTTTGAGAACATGTTTGCCAAATACCCAGCTCTTAGTAATCCCACTTTCTCCACCATTATTTCAAGGAATGGGGTTTTGCAGGAGGGAAGCAGTGAGTTCAGTCAGACAGTTGCACCAGGGCTTTTTCTAGAGATAACCACAGTAAGGTGGTATGCAGCAAAGTGCTTCATGTATGGTTTCCTTTTTGTCACAGAATATGAAAGAGATATTTTAAGGTTTGAGAGTCCATAAGATTAATAATTTTTACTGTCATCAGGGACACTTTTCAGTGAAACCATCTTTTTTTTAGAATTTTAATTTCAACTGTGAATACATAGCAGAGTGGTAAAAGAGTATAGTAACTATTAGCATAGTTTGGAGCCACAGACTTGATCTGTGTTAAGTTAGTGGCAATTTTACCCATCATGCTTTTGCAGTATTAGTACAAGTGTCCACACAATGGAAAAGGCAAAGAATGTTTTGGAATTATTATAAAAATAAATTTGACCTCATGGACCTGTTGAAAGGCCTCAGGGATCTCAGGGATCTAAGGGCCCCACTTGGAAAACCACTGTCCTATGTGATCATTCTGGATCTGGTAAATGTTAGCTTAGGAGACTTCATGGTTTTGGACTGGGTACTTGTAGGCAAAATTGTTAATTAGAAGGTTTTAATTCTGAAGTGTCTTGAAGCCTTCCCTTTCTATCATATCTCTGAAGGTACTCACTGGCTCTAGTGGTACAAAAGAAAGAAGTACACTGAGGTCCTGTTCATACTTGCTCTTGCTTGTTCATGCAATCATTTGACAAGTATATATTGAGCCCTACATTTTGGTTTGTTTTGTGCTGATGTACTAGATCACTCAAGACTGGGTAATTAATACTGAATAGAAGGTTTTGGCTCATAGTTCTAGAGTCTGGGAAGTCTATATCAAGGTGTTTGCATTCGGCAAGGCCTTCCTGTTGAATCATCCTCTGGTGGAAGGTGGAAGGGCCAAGAGTGAACAAGAGGTGACAGAACTCACCCGATTATAGGGGTACAAATTCCATTTCCAAGGTGGATCCCTCTTAAAGATCCATCTCTTAGTACTGTATCAATGGCAATTAAATTTTAGCATGAGTTTTAGAGGGGACAAACATTCAAGCCTACCATGTGTCAATTCTCTGCTCTGGTGCAGTGGCTCATACCCTATCTCACACAAACCACTGATCTAATTTCCTACTGCAGCTCCAGCATATGACCACAAACTTCGTGGCTTAAGACAACAGACATCTATTACATTACAGTTCTGGAGGTCTTACTGGATTAACATGAAGATGTTATTAGAGATGTATTACTTTTCAGAGGTTGTATAAAAGAACTTGTTTCTTTGCCCTTTCCAGCTTTCACAGGCTCCTTGCATCTGTAGGTCTTTTTCCTCCATCAAAGCCAGCACCACTGCATCTTTCTAATCCTTCATCATCACATCTCTCTGACCACTGCAGAGAAAGGTTCTCTGTTTTTAAGCATTCATGTGATTAGTTTAGACCCACTCAGATAATACAGGTTTATCTCCACATCTCAAGATCTGTAGCTCTAATCACATCTACAAAGTCCCTTTTGCCATATCGAGTAACATATTCACAGATTCTAGGGCCTGGGGCATGGGCTTCTATGGAGGACCATAATTATTGTACAGTCTTAGTAATGGCATATTGGATATTTGTTAAAGGAATGAAGGGAGGATTCCATTCCACTGTTCATTTCTTAGAGCCTTGATCTTCCCTGGTTTTAGCTGCTGACTATTTTAAGACTTAGCTGAGGTGCATCTCTTCCAGGATTTAGGTGTGTTTCTAAACTAAATGTACACCTCCGTGAGAGAACTTATTTCTAATACTGTTATGTCAGTTGATTCCTACCACCATTCACCAGTGAGTTCCTTAGATTTTGTGTCTTGCTTTGTTCTTGTATTCCCAGAGCATAGCACAGGCTCTGGCACATATTGTGTGTACAACACATGTGTATTGATGTATTTGTTGATGCATGAGTACATCCATGAATTATCTTACACATGCTAATTTATAGTTTTGCATTTTGCTGGAGTATATAAAAATAAGCCCATTGCCCAAAGAAACAGTGAATTTAGTTACAAGAGTTTAGAACATTGTGACAAGCTTTAAGGCAAGTGATGTTTTGGGGCAGAAGGCCCTTGGGCACTTTCTTGGGTCCTCACTGGCAACATCCGATATGCCTGTGCACATGGCTAGAGGAATTTCAGAGATAGGTTCTGTAGTTGTGGCTTGGAGTGGCTTGGAGTTTCAATGACTGTCTCCAGGTTCTGGCCTCAGAGGAGCAGGTGTGAGGCCAGCCTGGCCTGGCCTGCCCTTCAGTCACATGGAGTATGCTGCTCATGCCAGAACAGAGACTTAACTTCTCAGAGGTGTTTTAATTCAACCAAAAAGTCAGCTTTTCTTAAGACAACACACATTTTACAGAAGGCTTTTGTGTGGAGTTATTGGGGACTGATTCAAGAATAACAGGAGCCCCAGACTGCAGATAAACAAAAGGTTTTTTCACTCTAGACTCAGCTCTAGTTCCCTACCTCCTACTAGGAAGCCCATTTATATAAAAGTGACCGAGAAACTTCATCCCAGGTACTTTACAAAGAAGCCCTTTTCCCCCCACTTTGGTCATGGTTTGCTGTGCTTCTCTGTTTTCAATGGTGGTATTTAATAATGTTTATTTTTCCTTTGACCTTTTACTAAGGGCTGCAGTTGAGTTCCAAGATGTGGTTTCAAACCCAGTATTTGTAGGCTTTCTCCCTCCTTTGAGACAACTTCCTATTCCTAGAAGGTGTGCTGTTCCTTCATCAACTATTTTGACCAGGTCAGCTGGGTAAGAAAGTAGCCCATGGACAGTAGGTGGTGGTAATTGTAGTAATTATAGTTTATATTCATAGAGGCTTCATGCCAAGCACTGTCCTGTGTGCTTTATTTCTGTCATTACATCCTCAGAACAACCTGATGAAGCAAATCTATAATTGTATGTTCCTAAATAAGATAAGGTGTTTTCTGCAAAATTCATCCTCAGAAAAGAGGGTATCACCTTATGTTAGAATCCTTCCAAAGATTGTGCTATTGCTTTATTCTAAACCATAGAGTACTTGAAATAATTTGTCTCAGTGTTATATACATGTTGCTTTGATATGGCATTGCCTAATAATCAGGCATTTATGGTACTTTTTCCATTTTACAGATGAGACTTAGGTTAAATAATTTGCCTAGGGTTATGCAAGTTACAAAGGGGTACAAGTAGGATTCTAACCTGGTTATTTCCTCTTACTCCCATATCCTCACCATTAATCCTGCAGAGATTCTTTTCTCTTTTAAAAGCCTTTAATCTATGGAATCTCTGATCTTTTCCTTTCTTCTTATGAAGGTTTCATTCTAAGAGCACAGAAGATCAGAAAATGGATGTCTACTCAATCTGGAGCCATTCTTTTATGGACAGTATAAGGAAAGTCTAGTTTACCTTCCAAGTCAAAATAATTTTTTTTTCTCTTGCAAGTTGATTTTCTCAGGCTTTTTGTCAAAGTAATGGAAAATTAACATACTACTTTTGCCGAAGAGAGAAGTTCAGTGTTTCCTAGGTTAGTTCTTTATGTTGGCTAATGGCTCTAGTTGTGAGGAGTCTTCCTCACACTAAGATAAAACTATCTTTCTTGGAATTTTCAGTATGTCATAAAGGAAATCAAATTGTACCTGGATTGATCTCTTTTAACCTGCCTGCCTTGCCTTGCCTTTCCAATATATTTTTTAAAGGATATTTTTGGTTTACAGAAAAATTCCCAAGACAGTACAGAGAGTTTCTGTATATCCTCCACCTTATTATTTCAATATTATATTGCTATAGTACATTTCTTAGAACTATGGAACCAACACAGGCACATTAATATCAACTATAAACTCCAGACTTTTCAGATTTCATTAGTTTTCCCTTGAACTCCTTTTTTCTCTGATCTAGTATCCCATCCAGGATACCACATTACATTTTGTAGTTACAGTTTCTTAGTCTCATTGGCTGTGAGACAGTTTTTCAGTTGATCCTTATTTTTCATGATCTTGACAATTTTGAGTGTAGTCAGGCATTTTATACAGTGTTCTCAGTTGGGATTTGTCTGATGTTTTTGTCATGTTGGACTGGAATTATGGGTCTGGGGAAGGAACACTAAAAAAGGGAAGCCCATTGTTAGTGATAATAATATAACATCACTGGTTATGTCAGCCTTGTTCTCCTAGATAAGGTCAAGTTATTTTGCTCTTGTCTTTTCTATACTCTATTCTTTAGAAGCAAATGACTATGTACATATACAACTGATGAGGAGAAATAAGCCCCACCTCCTAAGGGGGAGAGTATCTACATAAGTAATTTGGAGTTTTTAAAGGAAGGCTTATCTCTTCTCCACATTTATACTTATTAATTCAATTATTTATATCAATATGGATTGATGGATGTCTATTATATATTTTAGGTTGTACACAAATACTACTGTCGTTCAAATCATCCCAGCTTCAGTCACTGGGAAGTCTTTCAGTTGGTTCCTGTGTCTTTTTGACAGGTTCTGGTTCTTTCGTTTTTTGAGTACTTCCTTGATTTCTGGCTCTAAAGTTGGTTCATCTTGTGTTTTCTCTGCCCCATCTCTTGAATCAGTCATTTTTTGGAGATCCTTGGTTCCTTTTCTTGGAGAAACCAAGGTTTGGCTACCAGATGTGCTCACTGCTACCCAGGTGCCATGAGTTTCAGATCATCTCAGTGGGCAAAATTAGGAAACACATGTATACATGCCAACCCATGTCACACATGTGCCTATAGCTGTTTCTGAATTTGTTCATCTGCATATATGGTAAAGCTTTTCTTTGCTGAGCATTTAATTTTTGCTGAGTAGTGAACAGTAAGAGTACAAATTGCCACCTTCTACTACCAACAGTAAAGTAAAAAAAAGAAGAGGATAGAGAGAAGAAAATGAAAATGAAGACCTGAGCAAAATGTCACTCATTGCTCTACCATCCTCTAGTCAGATCATGTCATTTTAGAGATGAAGAGATCCCAAGAAGTCAAGCAACTAGTTAATGAAACAGGATTGGAATTTGGCTTTCTGAAATGGAATCTCTCTCTTTTTTTTTTTTTTTTTTTTTTCCCACCGTACTTCATGCCTCTGGTTTGCATTCTTGGCTTTGTGTTCAACTTAATTTTTGGTTTCTGGGGTTGCAATAAGCAGATTTCAAATGTAATTTTTGAAATTGGTGTGTGCAGCATAAGTCTGCTAGAGTCTCACTAATGAGGGATTCTATACTCTGGCACCTATCATACCAGTGACTTAAATGAAGTCCAGAAGGTCAGATGGTAGTGTGTGAAAATTTACAAATGATTATGATGATTATCTTACCCTGGTTTACTTTTTCTAATGGTCTTTTAGAAAAACTTTCTGCTCTGGGGGAGAACCATAGGGCTCCTATAGGTTAGATACTTAGGTATGTACCTGCTTTTTAGAAATGGGATGTAAAGCAATGAAGGAAATTGCTTACTTACATCCAAGGAGTTGGAGAGTCAAAAGCAAAAATGCAATTGACAGTCTCCATGGCCCTCTTTGAACAGGTCAACCATATGGCTCTTTTTGTTTAAATTACTTTGGCAGCTAGTAAAGCAAAGAAAGAACCCCTGAGGTTTCTTCTCTAGACATTCTGGGATATGGGACAGTCATAGAGTGCCTGCAAGCCTTTCAGCCCTGTTACTTGTGAGGAGTATATTTGTTTATAGTTGGTAAATCATTCCTGTCACCATGTGCCAGTAAAATCTCTGTTCTTTTCCATTTTTACCTCATCCAGTCCAAAGACTTAGCATTTTCTTTTTGTGCAGTACACTGTGAACATCCAAGACTTTCAGTGGAAATAAATGGCAACAGCTGTTTTCCTCTCTTCCCCGCCCCACCCCTCTCTCTCTTTCTGTGTGTGTGTGTATGTACACAAAATATAATTGTGAACCTTAACCTCAACATCATCTATACAAATTTGTCCAGGTGTAGAAATGACTAGAAAAGCTCATTTGGGGTGCTCATTCCAGTATGGAACAGCATTCAGCTGTTTGCTGTTAATTTTCTCTTGAGATTTTCTACAGGTCTTTGCCCATCTAGTACTCTCTTCTTCCCATGGCTTGACCTATACAAAATAGTGGCTGCACATACATGCACACATGTACATGACACACCACACACCCCTGAGGCCCCATGGCACTTACCACTGGCTACTGCACTTATATATTTTCTTCTTTAGCTTTTTAATTATCCCTTTCCCCCGCTAGAATGTAAACAATATGAAAGCAGGGAATGTTTGCTGACCTAGAAGAGAAGCTGGAACTTAGTAGATGCTCAGGGAACACTTCTGAATGGATGATGTAAGTTGCAAGTTGTGATAATTTGGCCCCTGATTTGAATATAAATACGAATAGTGGAATTTCATTTTATGGGGCTATTTTATAAGTGAAATTAAATTATGCTGTTTAAAGTGAGAATTTGTTTATTCACCAAAAATTTATGTTAGAAATGAGTATAGTTTCTTGGGCATTATGTAGTTACTCTAATAATGCAAGACTATAATCACATACAAAGAATTTGAAAATTCTCTGCTAAGAAAACACTGAAAAAGTTGATGGAAAAATGAAACATATATATATATATATACATATATATATATATATGTATATATATTTAATTTTAAGGTTAACTACCTTCACATTCACTCAAACAATTCTAGAGCCTTAAATGACATTACCCACTTTTACCCCTTATTCTATTAATAAGATTTATCAGAAAATGACTTTGTTATTATAAATATATTCTGACCAATATTTGCCAACATAGAGAATATTAAAAAGAATATGCTGCAAAATCTGAGGTGATTCTTTGAAGGAGTGTCAGCATTCATTTTTTGTATAGATCTGCCATATTTGTTTATTTTTTAAAAATCATATGATTTTACAATACATTATTTTTATTTAAAATTTCAAACGTCTGAAGTAGTTAACATTTTATTTTTAAAATTAGTGGGCTCTTATTTGTTTAAGCAGTAGTAGCCAGCCATTTCATAAACTAGATCTCACAAAACAAAAACTCTTATGCCAAACTTCTTGTAGTATTCTCTCCAGGGCAAATAAACAGAAATAAAAACAATGTGGTCAGTGAGTATCATAGACTTGTTTGCAAGCTATTTTGGGATTAAAGTAGTGCATAAATTGTGTTTTTGTTTGAGATTGACATATTTTCCTATTATCACTTTCTATTTCAGAGCATTGGGGAATCATCAATGTCTACTGTATTAAATCAGCTGCTGCCTATGATTAAGCCTTCATCCCAGAGGACCAATGATGACTATAACCCTGAGGAGTTGCTGATCCTCCTCATATATATTTATTCTGTCACTGGAGAGTTTGTGGTGGACAAAGACCTGGGAGATACTGAAGGAAAAGTGAAGAAAGCATTGGCTCAGGCCTTTTGTGAGGAGTCCAAGTTGTCACCTTTGCTTCAAAAAATCACAGGTCAGTGTTTGACAAAGTTATAGCACATAAACACCAATGATACAGAAAACAGATTTAAAGGTAAAGGCTATTTCAAGAAGAGGATATAAGCATCTCCATTGGCATCATTCAGAATCTCTTGAGGCCTGATGAATGCCAGCCACCTGTAGGGGCAGGTTTCCACTATGGTGTTTTCTTTTCTAGTTGTGGTAGCGAAATGGCTTTCTTTCTAAATGAGCATCAGAATTCATTTTCCTTATGAGAATAATATTGTCTTTAAGGAAAAAAGAAAATGTAGCACATCTTCTACAAAGGGTTTCTATTGCAAGTTCTCCTTGAGATTGTCTTTTCAAACTTAACACTGTTTTTTTAAGGTGTTACACAATGTTATAGGTTTGAAAATTGCCGTTTGCAGGAGTAGTCTCATATTTTGTCTTTCCATACTTCATTTCAATTTGAATTAATTGTTATTATCCAAAATGATGCCTTGATATTACGGTAAGTAGTTTATGCCAGTTTTTGGGAAATATATAATTAAATATCATAAAATCTGTTTTCATTTCCAATAATACCTATTGATACAACTCATAAAAAACATCCATTTGTGTCATGTTGTGTTAAATTCAATCTAGTCATTTACAGTTTATGTAAAACATATTTCTATTCCTATGAATTGAGCCAAAGTCTGGGAGTGAGAAGTTATTAAAACTTATGCGTAAAACACAAGTACTTTAAAAACAGCAAAATTCTCTTTTTGTGTGTGTGTGTGTGTGTGTGTGTGTGTGTGTGTGTGTTTTCAGGTGCACACAGACCTCTCCATTCAGAAAGGCTCAATTGAAGCAGATTGAACATCCTCCGGTTTCCCCTTGTCCTGTATTAGGCCTCCCTGGGAAAGCATCCAGACTTCCCAGAAGCAGACAGTGTGCCATAAACTGTGGTGTCTCCTGCACATGTGCTTTATCTTGTGCCCACTGCTAACCTTTCCTATGATTGGTTTTGGAAAGTGAAACCCTGATGAGATGGAAACCAAAGTTTCCACAGAAATGAAACATTTCCTTGCTTCGTGTAGAAACTGCTGGCCAGCCTCAAATCTACTTGAGCAAAACTTGTGGAATTTGTTCCCATTTCATTAAGTACAGTGCTATATGTGATTACATGCGTTTGTTTGGCTATAAATGAATATTGACATAAGAAGATTTAATATGGTTTGTACAGTACTTAGAACAGAGCTTTAATTTAAAGTAAATTTGAATGCTAGGTGAATTTAATTGGAAGTTATTCTTAAGAGCATAATTTTAGAAACAGACAACAAGGATGGTATGTTTTAACTGAGGTCATTTGGATAGGTTTTTGTAACGTTTTTGTATTTTTCCATGTTATTTTTGGAACTAAAGTCATGCTGTAAGAGTGTTCTTTTAACATTCACTCAAGGTGTCCATTGACCCAACAGTTCGTTTTTTATTAGTTTCTTTATTTATGGTTGCTCAGGATATTGCATTTTCTTGCTTTTAAAATACGTCTGTGCATTCATGTTTATATTAGAAAAGTTTTTGTAAGCTCAAAGTTGAATATTAAAATACAAGAATTTGTGGACATTTTAGCATCTTTAAATTTCAGAGATATTTTATAATATTAAGTATACATTTTTGCCTAGATTAACTTTGGGTGTACAATTTAAACAGGGTGGATAATTTGTGTTACTTAACTTTCACATAAGTGAACTAACCACTCAAACACACTCAAGCACATGTGTGCATATGCGCGCGCGCATACACACACACACACACACACACACACACACACATACAGTTTATCAGCCTCTGTAGACACCAACAGGACTATATTTCTGAAGACAGACTTTTACATGGCCAGAGTAGATATGCCCCTTATTAAATATGTTGAGAAGCCAAATGTTCTAAAAAGTAGGGTTTGTATTTACAGTGAAGATGGATGAGGAGAATGTATAAGGTGCATCTCAGGAGAAAAAGTCATAGCATAATATTGGGTTATTCAGTGTTGTAAAATAGCAGGGGATATCTCAGTATATATTGGGAGAATTGAATTACCTTTCAAATGTGTTCACAATATCCTGGAACTAGGTTAACATGGCTTTTATGAAGAATTTGCCTACAATGTTGGGTTTACATTATTCCAGTGTATATTCTTGACTTTCTTTTTATTAATGGCAGAGTTTATTTTGTGCTTTCTGCATATTTTGTGGCTGATGAAAATTTTGTTAAGAATTTTTGAAAACAATACAAGTACTCTACTTTTTATGTGATGCTGCAGTTTTGCCTCTTAACTGTTGATAGGATCAAGAAAGTAACCCTTTTTCTGTACTAAAAACTCAAGCATGCTGTCATCACTCAGCAGCTAATTGGTAGGCTAGGATTTGAACCCAGCTTTGCTGGACATGGAGCCCAGGTGTTTAAGCATGAGCCCATGTGAGCTTCTCAAGAATAAGACCATTCTAACCTTTGACTTTACCACGTTCTGTAACTCATGGTTGGGTATATATATATATTGTTTTATGCCATGTGTGCTCAAATGTCCCATGAGGTTCTTAGTATCTGACTGGATAATTAATATTCTCATTAATATTTTGGATATTACCTGTGCTTTTTTAAATCTGTCTATATTAGCTACTTTTACATTTTTTCATACTTTGCTATTTTCATTCATGAATCCTCTTCATTTTGGCATTGTTATAAAGAAATTGAAATATTATTTCTAGCCATTGAAATCTATTCGTATCTAGTTTTTTGAAGCAGAAATAGAAAATTTAAATTCTGTTGATTTCCCTAATATCTCTTGACAATAATTTTCCTGTGTTTAAAATTTATAGTTCCCTTTTTTTCTGATCATTATGTAATTTATTTTTGACAGTTTCTTCCATTTTTCTGTATTCTTTCTTTATGTGGAAAGACAATAAGAAATTGTGATTGGCAAAACAAAAACTTTAGCATGTCTGTCAATGACATTTTTTTTGTTTTGTTTCCACATTTTTATTTTTTTTTCTTTTTCTTTTTTTATTTATAATAGTAGTATGTATTACAATTCATAATGCACATATATAGCATCTTTTTACATACAACTGTTTGTATACAAAGTATATAAGTACCATTCATATCTTCAATCATACATTTAAGATAATGATATCCATCTCATTCAACCACCATTTTTTTTCTTTTTTTTCCTCCCTCTCTCCCCCCTTGCTCCCTCCCTTCCCCTCCCTTTCCTTTGACCATTTTAGTGTTCCTCTAATCCTCCTATGTACCCCCATCCAACAACACTGTGAACTAGAACAGCATATTACAGTGACACAGCCACTTCAATGTTTATAGCAGCACAATTCACAATAGGTAGGTTGTGGAACCAACCTAGATGTCCCTCAGTAGATGAGTGGATAAAGAAAATGTGGTATATATACAAAATGGAATTTTACTCAGCAATAAAAGAGAATAAAATAATGGCATTTGCAGGTAAATGGATGAAGTTGGAGAATATAATGCTAAGTGAAATTAGTCAATCTCAAAAATCCAAATACCAAATGTTTTCTCTGACATTTTCTTTTTAATCTGTTCTCTTTATAATAGCTACTTTGGGGAATATTTCTAGAGTGGTGGGCAAAAATTTATTTTTTCCCCCAACTCATGCAAAATAACAAGGATTAGCTCTCTGGAGGTTAGGAGTGGGGAGTTGTAAAAAGAAAAGTGGTACAGCCCAAATATGCTGATTAATGTTATGCTTTCTCAGTCCTGCTAAGTTCAAAGAGAGTATCAGTTTCTGTATACGTTAGTGTTTGCAGGGCAATCACAAGAGAAAACAAAGGAAAACCATTTGAACTTCAGAGAATGAAATCAAATGCTATTTTTAAAGGTCTGTATAGGCTTTGGAATGTCATCATACAGAGAGATCTATCAGAGGAAAATGTAGGGTTTGGATCCTTGATTGAAAGTCCAGGCTCTGCTATTTTCTAGCTGTGTTGTGTGTTTGTGGGCAAATCACCCATCTTGAACTTGACATGAAACATAGGTGCCTTACTGACTGCCATGATTTTACAGAGAATAAAATGATGTTTTGTGTGTGAACTAATTAGGGGCCCATCTGGGGTTGTCAGTCAGTAATCATTATTTTGATAGCATCTCAAGCTTTTCACCTGGTGGTGTGCACAGACATCGAGGATGCTTGATGAGTGCACTGAGGGGACGAGACTGCGTGGTCAGAGGCAGCCTTCCTACCCAGATGACCCTTGGACTGAGGTGAAGCAGCAGCTTGGCACACCTGCAGTCAATTAGGAGCAAACCAGTTCTCTCAAGCAGGTTGGTCAGAAAGCTCTGAATCAGGAAACAGAAGCAAAAGTGCCATATTGTTTTTTTGACACATGAAACAATTTGGAAGATTTTTTAAAATTTATTTATTTATTCTAATTTGTTGTATATGACAGCAGAATGCATTTCAATTCATAGTACACATATAAAGCACAATTTTTCATGTCTTGTTGTACACAAAATAGAGACACACCATTCATGTCTTCATACATGTACTTAGGGTAATGTCTATCTCATTTCACTGTCTTCCATACCCCCTGCTATCTCCCTTCCCTTCCCTCCCCTTTGCCCTATCTAAAGTTCCTTCATTCCTCCTATGCTCCACCCGCTACCAATCCCCATTATGGATCAACATCCTTATATCAGAGAAAATATTCAGTGTTTATTTTTTGGGATTGGCTTACTTCACTTAAGCATAATATTCTCCAACTCCATCCATTTGCCTGCAAATGCCATGATTTCATTCTCTTTTTCTTTATCCATTCATCTACTGAAGGGCATCTAGGTTGGTTCCACAATTTAGCTATTTGTGAATTGTGCTGCTATAAGCATTGATGTGGCTACATTAGTGTAGTTTGCTGTTTTTAAATCCTTTGTGTATAAACCAAGGAGTGGGATAGCTGGGTCAAATGGTGGTTGGAATATTTTTTTGATATAATAATTATTATTACTATTTGATTTATTTTCCCGGAGTTTTTATGGTAGCTTTAAAGAGAAGGTCAATAAGGGCTAGATCTATTTAGTTAGGCATAGTGTAAAGCAAGAGAATGAATGATCTAAAGTATCTCAGAATTCTGTATTTCATGATAGAGGCATGATAATACCATAGTGTAGGAGCCTTGTTTGGGGAGATGGCTTAAATTGCGGTTGACTACGGGCTTTGGACATGTTTGGGCATTGGCACCTTCCGTAGTCTCACGGGACTTGGCCCGAGATCTTGCGAGACTTGGCCGGATCTCGAGGGACTTGAGAGAGATTGCGGATGAGGTCTGCGCCATTTTTGGAGGTTAGAGGAGTGTGGACGGTGTGTTGGGGTGTAGTTAGAGCCAGAGAGAAAAGTTATCAAAATAAAGAGCTGTTTGTTTCCAGTTCCTCTCTAAACTTCTTCCCGCGGCTTCTTTGCTCCAAGCGGCCATCGCTTCAGGCGACTACACCATAGAAACTGTCATTTACATTTATTAAACTCTTATTTGACTTCCTGTTGATAATGTGGGATTTTCAGTTGTCATCATTGCCTTAGGATTGCACCCAGATGTGTAACAGAAAATGCACCAGATTAACTTAATAAATCAGGATTTATTTTCAGCCCAAAGTATTGAGACAGGCAGACCTCAGGCTCTTACTTCCTTCTTCATTGTCCTTAAGATGTGGTTTTGTCATGGTCACGAGGGCGTCACTTCTGCTCAGGCATCATGCCCATACATTGGGCAGTAAAGATAAGATGAAGGCAAAAGGAATATATTAACTGAGTCTGTCCCTGCACAGTAGTTTTTCTAATAAAAATAATAGTTTTCTTGAAAACCTCACTTAGAAGACTTGTATTCTTGGCTAGAACTGCATTGCATAGTTACCTCTAGCTACAAGACAGGCTTATGAATGCATATATTATCATGAACAAAGTGAGGGTTTTCTTAGAAGAAAGAATGTGAGATTGGATATTAGGTAAGAAAGTTGTATTTGCTACAGTACCTTCAGTATCTTCATTTTAGTAAAATGACAAGGGAATTTATTTTATAGTATATACTAAAATAATAGTCTGGCTTATTGATCTTATACACTTAACATTTTCAACTAGTTGATGGGTAGGTGTCTAGCATAAGCCCTCCAAGCACAGAAAACCTCAGGCAGCAGTACAGAGTATTGAGGTTCTTTTAGCACAGGATTTGGAGTCAGGTGGACTTGGGTGCTGGCTCTTTATTATTGTGTGATCTTGAGTCAATGGTTTAACTTTATAGATCCTCAGTTTCCTCATAAATTAAATGGGGTAATAATAGTAACCAAACTCATGAAATAGAGTTCTTGGCACAGATCCTAGAACATAATGTATTGTCAGTATATATTAACTGCAACATCATTGTTATTTCTACCATTATTGTTATTTTTATCATTATTACAATCATCAGGAAATGTCTCTTCTCAGAGTTTTCAAAGCTATTTTAGAGACAAGGCTGACATAGAAAATAACACAAAACAAAACAATAAATATCATACTAAGAAGTTAAGCATCCAAAATGGGTGAAAATGAATGTCACAGTGACTTGGTATTAAATGACATGCATGAACAAAGAATTGACATTACTGTATTAGGTCTAACCAAATAGAATCCCTTATAGACAAGGATTGGGGTAATACCAGGTAACATCATTATAATACCTGATGAACCTAGGTAATAACAATATAGTATTGAAATCACTTTCATATGCAATCTCTTAAATGGAATATGTGAGCCCATAAGCTTGCATGTCTAATAAATATATATCCTCAAACATCTGAGCTTAAGTGAAATATATCTGTAATGCTAACTTCTCTTTGAGATCATTTATTCAAAAATTACTAGTTTTTTAATCATGTTTTGGGACAAGAGAATAAAATTGTATTTTTATTTGAAAATAGTAGAGTCGCAGTGTTCACTGTTTCCATTTTTCCATGGCAATTCCTTCCCCTAATAAATCCAGGTACACTCTTGGGAGGTCCTGTAGTTGCCTGGGTTTTTATGTTAGGTGTAAGAGCTAATAAGGGCCCGGCATGGTGGCACACGCCTGTAGCCTGTAATACCAGCAGCTCAGGAGGATGAGGCAGGAGGGTTGCAAGTTCAAAGCCAGCCTCAGCAAAAGCGAGGCGCTAAGCAACTCAATGAGACTCTGTCTCTAATAAAACACAAAATAGGGCTGGGGATGTGGTTCAGTGGTTGAGTGCCCCTGAGTTCAATCCCCAGCACCACCCCCCCCATAAAAGAGAAAAAAAAAAAAAAAAAAAAACCCCAAAGGCATAGATTATTATGCTTTCTTAATAGAAAGAGTCTCAGCAATTATCCAGTCTGTTTACTTTGCACATGAGGAAATCAAGATTGCAAATGTTAACTGGCTTGCCTTAAATAGCCAACCAAAAAATGGCCTGTCCAGTGCAGGAATGAGGCTAGAGTCTCTCTCTCTCTTCCCCCCGCCCCCCCCCTCTCCCTTTTTCATTCCAGAATTCTTTTACTAAACCAGTGATTCTCAACCTTTGGCTCATACATCTGGAAAAACAGGATTTAGAGCAAGGGTTCACTGCTTTGAATGTACTTTTTGTGTCATCCACAAACTCTTTACATATAAATATACAAATATTTTAGGTGCTGTTGTGATTTATAAAAGATTAATTCATTTAAGGATATTGATGAATTTATAGGACTTTCCCCCTTTGTGTCTTCCAATTAACAGATATCCAAAGCATGATTATATGACATCATATCCTTTAAAAATGGGAAACTATGCATTACAATAGAAATCTCAAACTCAAATGCCATCAGGGGCTAGCAAGTAATATAAATTAGTAAAGTAGGTTAGGTTTTGAAAAACAAAGGTGAAAAGTACAGTAATAAATGGCAAAGGGTAGTTAGTCTTAAAGTGGACTATAAGAAGTGGAAGAGATTATGTCAAACTAGAGATGCTCTTATTTTGCCAGGGGAGCATCTAATATTCTAATCTCTCAAGAAAGCAAGAATCTAGATTTTTTAAAAGAAATTTGAAATCACCCAAGTTTAAAAATTGGCTTGTTTTCTTTTTTTGTTATTGTTTTCATGTTAAATTAACAAGTATTTATTGAACGCATTCTTTCAGCAAAGCCTTACATTAGAAAATTGAGATAATCTGATAGTTCTTCTTTTACGTACTTTCTTCTTTTTATTTGAAGTTGTTGTATATGACAGTAGACTGCATTAGAATTCATAATACACACATAGAGCACATTTTTACATATCTCTGGTTATATACAAAGTATATTCATGCCATTCATGTCTTCATACATGCACATAAAGTAATGATATCCATCTCATTCTGTCATCTTTTTTTGTTTGTTTTTTTATTCTCTTGCTCTTTCCTTTTCCCTCCCTCCCCATTGACCTTTCTGATGTTCTTCTAATCCTCCTATGATCCCTGTCCCAACCCCACTGTGCATCAGCCTCCTTATACCAGAGAAAACATTTGGCATTTGGATTTTTGGGATTAGCTACTTCACTTAGCATTATATTCTTCAGTTTCATCCATTTACCTGCGAATGCCATTATTTTATTCTCTTTTATTGCTGAGTAATATTCCATTGTGTATATATACAACATTTTCTTTATCCATTCATCTACTGAGGGGCATCTATGCTGGTTCCATAGCCTAGCTATTTTGAATTGTGCTGTTATAAACATTGATGTGGCTGTGTCCCTGTAGTGTGCTGTTTTTAAGTCCTTTGGGAATAGACCCAGGAGTGGGATAGCTGGGTCATAAGGTGGTTCCATTCCCAGTTTTCCAAGGAATCTCCATACTGCTTTCCAGATTGGCTGCACCATTTTGCAGTCCCACCAGCAATGTATGAGTGTCTTTTTCCCCACATCCTCTCCAACATTTATTGTTGTTTGTGTTCTTAATAGCTGCCATTCAGACTGGAGTGAAATGAAATCTTAGAGTGGTTTTGATTTGCATTTCTCTGATTGCCAGAGATGTTGAACATTTTTTCATGTATTTGTTGATTGATTGTGTATCTTCTTCTGAGAAGTATCTGTTCAGTTCCTTGGCTCATTTACTAATTGAGTTATTTGTTTCTTTTTTTTGTTGTTGTTATTTTTTTTTTTTTTTTGGTGTTAAGATTTTTAAGCTCTTTTTATATTCTAGAGATCAGTGCTCTATCTGACGAGCGTGTTGTAAAGATTTGTTCCCAATTAGTAGGTTCTCTGTTCACCTCACTGATTGTTTCTTTTGCTGAGAAGAAGCTTTTTAGTTTGAATCCATCCCATTCGTTAATTCTAGATTTTAATTATTGTGCAATAGGAGTCTTATTAAGGAAGTAGGAGCTGATATGATGGAGGTTTGGGCCTACTTTTTCTTCTAATAGTCACATGGTCTCTGGTTTAATTCCTAGCTCCTTGATCCACTTTGAATTTTGTGCATGGTGAGAGATAGAGGTTCAGTTTCATTTTGTTGCATATGGATTTCCAGTTATCCCAGCACCATTTGTTGGAGAGGCTGTCTTTTCTCCAATGTATGTTTTTGGCACCTTTATCTAATATAAGATAGCTGTAGTTGTGCGCATTAGTCTCTGTGTCCTCTATTCTGTACCATTGGTCTACATGTCTATTTTGGTGCCAGTATCATGCTGTTTTTGTTACTATTACTCTGTAGTATAGTTTAAGGTATGGTATAGTGATGCCACCTGCTTCACTCTTCTTGCTGAGGATTGCTTTAGCTATTCTGGGTCTCTTATTTTTCCAGATGAATTTCATGACTGCCTTTTCTATTTCTATAAGGAATGCCATTGAGATTTAGTTTAGAAAGCACTCTTATTTTTAAAATTCTATTTCATTGTGTTAAGAACACTTATAGGAGAGCTAAACTCTTAAACAACTTTTCAAGTGTACAGTCTGAAACTGTTAAACATAGGCAGAATGTTATACAACAGATCTCTAGAACATTTCTATCTTGTGTAATGAAAACTTTATGCCCATTGATTTATCTCCATTTAACTCCCTCCCAAGCCCCTGGCAATCACCATTCCACTCTTTCATTGTACACATTTGCCCATTTTAGATACCTCACATAAGTGGAATCCTGCAGTATGTATCCTTTTATGATTGGCTTATTTCAGTTAGTGTAAATGTCCTCAGATTCATCTGTGTTGTTACCTTTGCTGGATTTTATATTTAAGACTGAGTAATATTCCATTGCCTCAAAGATGTTGACTTTCTGGTGTTCATTACAGCACTATGGACAGCAGCCAAGATGGAGAAATAATCTAAGTGCCCATCAATAAATAGACAGATGATATTGTTCTTAAGGATACTTAAGCTAGGTATAGTTCAGTGAGCTTCAGCTGGGGTTCTCTTGCATGTCCCATGGAAATCTCACAAAGGAGTCTTCTCATCCACCGTGAATGAGGAAGGAGTCGAGGATCTCTTTTTCTTTGGTTTGTGGAAGGCAGCTCATGACATTTTCAGGTCTATGTTCCAGTGGAAAACACTTATATGCTCTTATTTATGTAAAACAAAGCCACATTCTGCAACCAACAGTAAAAACCTATTTGCAATCATTTGTGTATGACAGTGTATCTTTTGTTTTTGAAAATTTCAGGTAAACATAGGCCCTATAAAACCATTATTGCTATTCATGACTGTTATTTGATTATTAAAGCCTTCATCTCCTTTAGCACAGGGCATTGACATTCTGTTTATTATGTTAGAGGAGATGTGCTTTTAAACAAAGCATTTTTCATACTGGGCCAGGTATTTTTTCATAGTCTTGTAGAAAGTTAGACTTCTTAATAAATTATGAAGTACTTCCGAACAGAGAATTATAAAAAATGAGGAGTTAATAAGAATTTCTCCTTGTAATCTTCCTTTGCTATCACCTCTACATTCTTCCTTCATCTCACAGTTTTCCCTCAGTCATTTGTCAAATTTAAGAATACATATTTCTGCATATTTGTATGCCTACGGATGCTATTCCAACTGAAAAACAGTTTTAAAGATTTTAAAAATATGTCCCTTGAGAATTTATTCCTTAAACCTGGAACATACTCCTGGCCTGGCAATGACAAGGATGTTGCTATGGTAACTGGAAGAGTGATCTTAAAAGTCCATCACCAACCTTCATGTTATCCAGACTTGGATGGAAACTTTAGCTCGTGACAGTAGGTGACAGTGTATGAAACTATGACAGTAGAATCTACTTAACTGAAGGAAGACTTCAAAATGTGGAAAAAGATTTATTTCAGAAAGTTTCACCTCATCTCTTGGTTTATACCTGTGAGTCCCATTTATTATGGCATGCTGATATTAGATTTTTCTATGAAGGAACCTACATACCTTCATTTCTAGTGTTTCTGATTTCTTGTTTCAGGCCTGCCAAAACAAAACAGCTCTGAACATTTTTGTTTTCCGTTGTAGTTTGCACACTGTTTGGTATAATAGGGTCTATTTTTCCTCTTGATTTCTAAGATTTCTGCTGGAAACTCTGATGAAGAACATATGTTTGCCCTAAATCACTCCCCTGAGAAATGTTGGAACTGTTACATTTAGTTTTACTATCCAACATATTAAAATAGTTAACCACAGAACACATTACTAAACAGCTATATCAAGTGAAGTTTCAAATGTTTAGTACATATTTAAAATATATCTTAAGCTGTGAAGAAAGAAAGAAATTTCGAGCTGCTTATTGAGGTAGCTAACTAGTAAAGCATTTGTGCTCATGTGTTAAGGGATCCCTACAAATAACTTTCCCTAATACTTAACTTTTCTATGCATATCACAAAAAGCAATCATTCTTAACTAAGACACTGGAACAGATCTTGTACTCATATTTATATTTGCACAAATGCATGTGACATAATGTCCACATCACTAATTTTTATGTCTGCACACAATGCCAACAATGTCACCCACCACATACCAAGGTTTAGTTAACAGTCGACCTCATGTATGATGGTGGTCCCATGCAATTTCATCTTTTGTTTACTGTGTTTCTTGATTGCATCAAGAGGTCATGTTGAGTGATTGACCTATACCGTCTAGATTTATATAAATTCACACTGTGATGAAATTGCTCAATGTTACATTTCTCAGAACATATTCCCCATTGTTAGGAGACCTGTGACTTTCATTGAATGTGATTATCTAATTCTTTAAGAGATTAGTCATTACTATTTCTTCTTAACTATATATTAAATGTATGCATTTCTCAATAGTGAAAGAAGAAATGGAATGTATGGCATACAAGGGTAGTTTTCTTGAACACGTAGCTGAGAATCAAGAAGGAGAAATTGGATTATGTGGCTGCAGAAAACACAGCGGGGAGGAGGAGCCCCAATTTATACTTGTAAATATGACTGTCTTTCTGTAACTCACAAGTCAATCACTTAGCTTGTTGCTGCCTCAGTATCCTTATCAAAAAATGAGAATCTTAGAGCCGGGTGCGGTGGCACACGCCTGTAATCCCAGCACTTCGGGAGGCTGAGGCAGGAGGATCGCGAGTTCAAAGCCAGCCTCAGCAATGGTGAGGCACTTAGCAACTCAGTGAGACCCTGTCTCCAAATAAAATACAAAAAAAAAGGGGGCTGGGGATATGGCCCAGTGGTCGAGTTCCCCTGAGTTCAATCCCCGGTACCACCAAAAAAAAAAAAAAAAAAAAAAAAAAGAGAGAGAGAATCTTGTACTAGGCATATCTTAAGTCTCCTCTTTGTTTACTCATTCTGTGGTTCTAGTTCCATATACTTTATTATTTTTACCAGAATCAATGTACACCTTCCCCTACTTCCAAATCAGCTCCTCTTCCATATATTCTGTCATTTCAGGGATATTGGCATCATTTCTGGAGAGAAGCAAGGGAGCCATTGACTCAGCTTCACTCCCTTGTTATTGACTGCTCCCTGCAGCCCATTTCTGTTTCTTTTGAGATCCTGTTCACATCTCTCCAAAGGTGCTCCTTTATCCGCAGAGGCATGCTGGCCCATGGCTGCCTCCCCCAGATTCATCCTGCATGCTGTTATAAGGCAAACATTCTCAAATTTATTTTTGTATATTAATGCATTTAAGATTTTTCTTTGTTATTATAATCATACATTCTCATTGTAGAAAATTTGGAAACAGAATAATGTAGGGGATACTTATAAGTTTTATTGATTATTGCTATGGCCTTTTTCTCTCTAATTTGTTGTTGTTGTTTTCCTACTGAATTGTTCGTTTTATGCTTAATGATTTCAAATCAGAGCACTTGGATTTAAATTTTTTTTTTAATAGTGAGTCACATGTTTTCCTGGTTGGGGTTTGCCTTTTGTATTTGCCTATGTGGGAACTGCAGATAGTGGGGGTGGGAGTGGAGGGGTATACATACGAGTCGGGGCAGGAGCAACAATGTGATCAGGATTCTGCGTCTTCTAAACTTTTCTTCCCTTTAGGTATTGGCCCCATCCTTTCCTATCACAGTTGCCCAGTATGACCTCTCATACCTCCCAGCCACTCCTGGTTTATGTCATTACAGAATAGCAACCCATGAAAAGGAGTGCTTTTTTTCAATCCCAGGAAAGAAAGCTGACTGGCTTTCAGTCACTATTGCAGAGGATGGGGTACCGTTTTCCCAGGCCATGTGGCCAGACTCTGTGTGTGTGTGTGTGTGTGTGTGTGTGTGTGTGTGTGTGTTTGTAAGAGGGGGAGAGAAGTGGGGTCTGGGATTTGGAGAAAGGAGCCTTGGAGTTAGTACTGTGATTGATGGTCCCATCTTTGTTACTTAGAATAAGAGTTAGAATGAGTCCATAAAGAAGGAGTTATTGACATAGAAAAATTAGATATGTTCACCATAAGAACATTCAGTAATAGACCAGGTTTGTACTTTTGTGTTTTAAAAAATGTAACCATCTTTTCTTCCCTTTTTTGAATTTGTTTTGCCTGTAAACAGGGAAGGAAATATCACTGACACCTGAATAACTACTTGAAGAGTCGGTGTTTGCATGCCTAAAAATAATTGTCTAGTATTTTCTCTAGACAGTGTCTTAGAAAAACAGTGCGCAATTGTCAATTAAAATAATTCTTAGACCTAAAGGTGCTTTCATCTTGTGATTACCTCTCAACCCTCAAGTTGCTGTAATTGTGCCTGTGAATGGGTGGCTATGTAACCATGTGTAATTCTTGCAATATAAGCTTTAGAAGGGCAGGGATTCTCCTTTGGATAAAATTTAAAACTCCATTCAGGAGTTTTACATATTCCTTAAAATTTTTTATAATTGAATTTTTTCCTGATTTCAGAAGACAAACTTATTAGAATACTTGAAAGAGTTTTTGCTCTTTAACAGGCAAAGAATAAAATTAAAAATTACCTCTAACTTCGCTACAGAGAAAAATGGCTGTTGGTATTTTAATGTATATTTGGTGCAAAATCAATTGGTATGGAGAGAGATATCCCAGATGTACTCCTAGGTGAAGGTATCAAGTAGGACTTTGTTTTACATCTGTTTTGCAATTGACCTACTAAGGTCATAGTGCCTAGGAAAAAAAAAAAAAAAAGGTGTATTAGCAATGTAAAGATCTCAAAACTAGCAATGGAAAGGAAGTTGTTGAGATTGCTGGTGTCCCAACATCTGTGTCCCAAGTTCTAAGAGACATTATTCTTGCAAAGTAAAATTACCCTTAATTGGAGGATAATAAGGATCCTCTAACCCCAAAAGGAGAAGCATTAGGATCTTGGATGGGAGGAAAAAACATTTAGATAGCAAACTATTCAGCCTAAAATTGCAGCAGGAAAAAAAATGTTTTAAAAGACACAATAAGCTCTTATATGATGTGAAAGTGGAAGGTGAGCATTTTAAAAACTGAAAGGAGAATGTGTATGTATAGCCACAGTGATATTGATTTGTATTTTGAAATTTAGTTTTAAATGTAACCAAGAACCCAATTCCCACAGAAGCCTGCCTCTTCCTGCCTTCATGTGTTGCCTGTTTATTCCTCCTTAACACCTGGATAGAATTGGTCCCAAATGGAATGGTAATTTTCACTCAAGTGTTTATAAAATGAAACCCCCTTCTTTTTTCCTCCCCTTTTCTTTTTTTAAAACACAAAGAATATGCCTGCACCTCTTCTTCAGGCTCTTGAGTTGCTGCCAACCTGACACAGAGCCAACTGGAACAGGAAACTGATATGGTACAGTGTTCATTAACAATTTACATTTTCTAAAATACAGAATGGTTTAGGGCTTTAATTTTAGAAACTGTGGTTTTATCCAAACTACACTCTAAAATTACGGACTCTTTATTTTCTTATTTTTGTTGTGGTGGTGAGAAAAAACAGTTAAATCCAAACTGTTCTTTTCACCTAGTGGTGTAGGATTTGGGGTTCCTTTTCTGTACAAATCTCTGCCTTACAAGGAATTTAATCTTTGGCCAGGAACAGTTTCTTCACAGTTAAAATATGTTTAACTGGAGATGCAGATCCTTTCTGTAAAATTATAGAAACAGTTCACCAAGTACACAATAACACTTGTAGTTACAGTTTGTAGTATTTTGGTGATCTCTGTCACGTACAAGAAGTGAAGCACATTTTTTTGTATATTAAATAATGTAGAATGTCTTAAATTTGGTTCTGAGGAACTGATTCCAAGGCATAAATTTAGTCTGTAATTGTTTCTTTATTTTTATTTCTAAGCTTTAATCTCTTGCCTACTATTGCCCTTCATCATTCTTCCATTCCTAATCTCACACCTAAAAGAAATTAGAAAGATTGCACACACCACACCTTATGACCCTACACTTGGGGAGTTTGCACACTCTTCCTGATGATATCAAGTTGTTTTCCTTGGGAATGCAGGAGTCCAGACAAAATGACATCATCGGAGATGAGTACAACCCTTTATTGTAGGAATGGACATTTTTTTAATGGCTTTTGACTTTAGGGTGATTATAGCATTTCAGAGCAGCAGCCCTGCCAGATATTAGGATGGAGGTGTTGAAGCTGTTGTGTATCTGAGCAGCCCATACACAGAGTTTAGAACAGAACAAAATCCACCAGGGTATTTTTGTTGGGAGGTTTGGGGTAGGGTTTGTGCAAAGATAAGTCAAAATATCGGTTCCTTAATTACTTCCTTATTGTTATTATCTTTGCAGTTATTTCTTGAGCCAAATCATGGCTAAATGTAGTTGAAACTCAGATTCAATGTCTGGAAAATCATAAAGTATTCTGAGAACATACATATATTGGCTGTGTGTGTGCGTGTGTGTGGTACAGGGAATCAAGCTCAGGGCCTTGCATGTGCTAGGCAAGTGCTTTACCACTAAGCTATACCCCAGCCTCATATATTGGCTTTTTTATTGGCTTATTTTTTTTTGAGGACATGGCTCTTATTTTTCAGTTTGGCAGTGAAAACAATCAATATTTTGCCTAAAATAATAGCACAAGTGCACATGATCGGGCTGAAAAAAATCTGGGTCATTACTCTCCAGGGTAGGGAGGAGCCAGGAACAGTTACCAAACACTGTGATACACCCACTGTGTCCTCTGTGTCTGGACCAAAGTGACACACCCTCTGTACTGGCCTTTTCAGAGCAGCAGAATGTAATTTTCCCATGGTTACCTTCTCAATCTCAGGCCATTTTATTCTTTCATTCTCTTTGTTCTAACCACAGGCTTTTTATTTCCTTAAATATATTATGCTCCCTTCAGACCTGAGGTCCTTGCATAAGCAGTTCCCTGCAATCATCTCCTCAGCCCAACTCAGTTAACCCCTTCAGAACTCAGCCCAAGTCACAGTTCCTCAGGCCAGTCTCTGACCTTCCAGACTGGCTCAGCACCTCCAACACCGTTGTGTGTTTTAAAGTGAATGCAGGTTATTATATAGCTGTGTGATCATTCAGTTAGTGACTGCCTTACCTCCCAGACCACAAACTCCATGAGTTTTGTTCACCATCGTATCTCCAACAGCAGTTATGTTTGGAGGCACATAGTAGGCTCTTCATTACTATTAATCAAATGAATGAGAGGATAAGAAGGAAACTCTCACTAAGTTTCTGGGTTTACTCTGACTCTGCAACAGGGCAAATACGTTTTAAGTTTACCAGAGGGACTCAGCTTTGGAGAATAAAAAGTTGATTGAGGAAGAAAATGGAACATCAAAGGAAGCCACAACTATGAAACAGAGTTTTGAAACCATTATTTGAAATATATTTAGGAAAATATTTCATTTAGTGAAAACAAATAATATCAGTCATTAATGAAACAGTTGTTTTTGTGCTTTGATATTTTTATGAAACCAGATTTTTAAATTCTGTGAGTTTTGATTAAATTAGCTATTTCTTTTCCCATTTTTTTCTTCATCTTTATTGTTTTTTCCCTTCTTTCCTTTTGTCTCCTCATCTTGCTTTCCTAGTCAGATACTGAGCATTCCAGCGAATACCTGGATGCAAAACATTTTTAAACCCATATTTTAACCCTCCAGTCTTCTGAAAATCCTTCTCCAACCTGATCACAGTAGGAGTGAAACAGACCAAAGAAATTTTGTGGAAAAGAACTCACAGAGGGTAGGAAAGTTTCCTGCCAAGAGCTGATTCCTGGAGGCTGGGGTTGTGGCTCAGTGGTAGAGCACTCGCCTAGCACATGCGAGGCCCTGGGTTCGATCCTCAGCACCACATAAAACTAAATAAAATAAAGGTTTTATGTCCAACTACAACTAAAAAATAAATATTTAAAAAAAAGAAAAAAAGAGCTGATTCCTGGGAATCCCATTTTTCTCTTCAGGTGTGGCTCATCCACACAGCAACTAGCAACTAATAATTACCTAACACCTCTGTAGTTATGTAGATAACTCATTTGTCTCATATAGTGTGAAGAGGCTTCAAATTACCAGTTATGAAGAAAGGTGCATCCCACCTTCCTAGCCCAACACTTGCAAACTGGTATGATATGATAGACTTTCAAAATAGGTTGTTTTTTTTCTTTTTTCCCTCCTCTCTTCCTGTTTTTCTTCTTTCAGCCAATTGCTATAGAGGAACAATTATGCATCTGAGGTGGTGCTAGAGACAGGGGTGCAGTAGGAACTCTTCTTTAGATACAGTGGCTTTCAAGCACTATTCTGCAAAGCAGCTGTGTCAGAATCACCTGAGATGATTTTAACAATATACATTTGCAGGTTCTCCCCTGACCTACTGAATCAGAAAGTTGAGGAGGTGATTTAGGGGTTCTGTATGGACCTGGAACAGTATGCTCTTTCTGCAGTCCTTTTGATGGAGAAGGGCTTTTACTTGAAATATTATTCCATTTGATGTATCTGGGACCTCAACCTCTCTTGTGAATCACACAAACAAGATGGTGGGAATTTCCCACTTGGAGGGGTTGCTTAGAGGTTCTGAATAGATTTTTTGGGCATCAATGAGCATTGCTTCTCACTGGCACTCAGCTAATACTGGCTATGTCCATCAGTGGTCCCATCCTATATTAGCAGCAAGGTTGCCACCTGGTCTCAGGTTGGCTGTTTCCTCAGCTTTGCCCAACACTGAGCACTTTAAAATACCTTATGTACTTTACCTCATTTAATCTACTAGTTTTATAGAAGAAGATTAATTGACATATCTAATGCACATGATCCCATGCTCACCTCTTTTTATACATTTCCTCTTTTCATTTACTGTGCCCAACCTGAAACATTTTTAAACTCAAATTCTGGGAGTGGGGAAAGATAGCTGTTCTAGTATGCAGCCTAATCTTTTTGTCTTTCACTTTGACTAGTATTGTTTAAACTTAGTGGTCAAGTGTGTGTGTTGTTTTCTATTTATTTAGAAGATGATATCTTTGCATACACTTGTCAGGCTGGGTTAGGGTGGGAATGGTAGGGGAAGGAAGCATACCTCACAACAGTGGTGGAAGTGAAAATAAATTAACTGACATCTAGATGGTAGATGTCCAGCATGGTACTGTTCATTGAAAATGTGGATCTGTGATGATAATTCTGGATGGAGAGTGGGTCATCAAAGTAGTCCTTCTATAGAGTTTTACAGGAATAGAGGGAAGTACTGGATGTGAATTATAGATACATTGTGAGTAATCCCACAGTGAAGAAATGTCTAGATTTTCTTATATGAATAAATTACACATTTACTATAATAATATTAAAAATAAGTAAGGCTGAGGAGCATAGCTCACTAGGATTGCACTTGCCTAACATGCCTAGCATGCACGAGGCCTGGGGGTCAATCCCCAGCTTTGCAAACAAAACAAAACAAAAGCAGAACCACCATTTAGTGGGAGCCTATAAAATACCTTGTGTACTTTGCCTCATTTAATCTACTGGTTTTACAGAAAAGGGTTAATTGACATATCTAATGTACAGTGCTATTAAGCTAAACAGTTGGAAATCAACACTAGGCCAGTGGGGCCAAGGCAGGGCTGCTTCATCTCTGTGCTCTCTTGCCAGCTGGTTCTGGGCTGAACCACTCCAGCCATTCCTTCTCATCTATTTGTTCTGTTTGTCTTTCATTGTTTATTGTGATGAAGTTGTTTAGTGGCTGAAGCTCCTGCCAAAATAAGAAATCTTCCTACTCTTCCTTCCTTTCATGGTGAGTGAGCTGGAACTGGAGCTGGCAGCGTGTCAGGGTTCAGAGGTCAGAGGCCAGGATTTTTCCCCCTTGGTTCCTTATATTTAGCACCATAGTTAGTGAATCTTGGGAAGGGATTCTTTAAGTGATCCCAGTAGGTAAAAATTGAGTTTAAATGGACAACACAATGTGATAATGGCATTGACATATAAGAAGGAAGGACTCATTTTGGAAAAGAAGAGAAGTGAATTATATTGATAGCTGCTCATGTTGGTATTCTTGATTAATGTCTGCTTTTTAAAAAAGCACACTGGCAATATAGCTCTAGTCATTGTACCAGTCACAAGCACTTGGTTATGTTCATGTCATATGAGACCACATATAGGCAGGCTGGCTGGACTGTCACTTGCTGCACCAGGGAGTCAAGATGGCATATACCTTGTCTTCATAGCCCACCACTGTGAGTGTGAGCACAGCCCTCTGCAAGCTGTGCCAGTAACCCCAGGGTCACTTCTTCTGTGGATTTGGAAGGGACCTGAAGGAATGGTCCACACCAGCATTCCCCAGATTCTGTCAGCTCTTCTCTTCTATACCTCAGAAGCAAACTGGATCCCAGACTCGTAACCACTAAGCCTTCGCTGTTCTGGGCCTTGTTTTGCTTGGCCTACTCAGGGTTCATGTCAACTTTTAACCCAAAGACCAGTTTGAACAATAGAGAGGTTCTCATGAACAGCTGGATTTTAATTAATTAATTAATTAACTTACTTATTTTTCTTTCTGAAAATGTGGGAATGATTGGAGCTGGGTGGTGGCTGCCCCTTAGAAGCAGTCTCTGCTCCGCACCCTGCCCCAGAATCTGTCCCTTGATTTATTCTGCAATTATTACCTGTGGTCCCAGGCACAGTGCAGTCGGTGGCTTCTGCTTCACCATCACTGCAGGGAGCTCCCTCCACCTTCCTGTTGGTGGAATGGAAGAATATAATGAGCAGCAGTTCTGACCAGTTTGGAAGTGGTCACTTAAAATTCTGTCCCTTTTTTTGCAAACAGGAACTCGAGATCCACATAACCATGAGTGTCCTTAGAGGCCCAGCAATGTATCAAGCACAGGATGTGCCACTTGGCAAACATCTGTTAAATGAATGAATCTACGACTAGAACCCCTGAGTGCTTGGGGACTCAGGGTCATTTGTTTGGCTGGAAGAGGAGACATAATGGGGCAGTTCGGGAATATTAATGACGTTCTTTAAATACATGCAGGGTTTGGATGACAACTAGCAATTTTCCATTTCCATGAAAAACAGGATTTTATTTTTATTTTGTGATGGGATACCTTGACCACTGTATCCCAAAGCCCTTTCGGAGACATTAAACTTTGGTGACCTTATAAAATTTCAACAAATTTTCTTCCTTTTCATCCAAGCAAATGTCCTCTTGGATTCAGTTGGGCCACATAGTTTCTCTAACCTGATGTTGTCTATTTCTCCCAGCGTAGGCTATGAAACACAGACCTCTGTGTCCCTGGGCCCCAGAGAATTTTGGTGGTAACTTGTAACCTTTGTTTTGTTAATAACAGCAGGGCCCTGCCCTACCAGGTAACAAAAAAATTAATACTGCTCTTACCACAGTGTTTATGAACTAGAGCTCCTTAGATTGATGGCATTGAATCTTGGTTCTACTATTTATTTGTATTATGGCCATGAGTAAGTTGTATCACATCTGGCCTAATTTCCTCATCTGCAAAATGGGTATCCTAGGGGTGCTGGAGATAGCATTGTTGGACAGTGCATGGTACATTGTGGACCCTCAGCAAATGGCAGCTGCTGCTATAGTGGGGTAGTGATTGCAGTGGTGATATCTGCTTTAAATTATAGAAATGTAGCCACTAAGAACTTCTTTTGTATCTCTCTTTCTTCCCCCAGGTTTATTGAGGTATACTTGACAAATAAAATTGCATTTGTTAAAGTGTGCTAGATTTCTTTTAAATGCATTTATTATTTTGAGAATTGCCAAGTCCTTTTGTCATCAGACTGTAAAAATATTGGATATGTTTTTCCCCAAGTTTGATATGGCAAAGCAAGAGCCTTTGAGGTATGCATTCAAGGAGCTGGCTGCTTTCCTGGTTATGGGAGGTAGATGAGGCTGTTTGAAGGAAGGTGATTAGCCTCCCATTGTAATTACTCTTTAAAACCCCAACACTTTCTAACCCCTGATTGCTGAAGGAAAACAAGGCTCTGGTTTCTGCCTAAGCCCCTTGCAGTAGAGGCCAGCTTTGGAATGCTGTGTGACGTCACTGCTGATTGGCCCTGGGGTTCTGGGTTTCGTCTGTGTTATTAGAATACCTTAGCGTATCTGTTTTCCCCAGAGGATTATAAAAAGTTCTGAAGTGAAAGCATACTTGAGGGGTAAGACTTGCCTATCCCAAACACTGGCAAACTTGACTAACTTTTAAGGGGACTTAATTTTTTTCTTAGCCATCAAGGCACAGGACTTTTTTTTTTTCCCCCCCCTGCCTTATTGCCACCTCTCTCTGATCCACTCCTTACTTAGTTTGAATGGACACTTGATTCAGGGGCAACATTGTAAGGAAAATGTTTATGTCAGGCTCTTGCTTTCTAGTTACTTAAAGTCTCCTTTCAGGTCTCTACCAAGAAATAGTGCATTCAATCCGAATTAGAATTGACTCTCAGAGTGGCTTTTGTACCTCATGTGATATGGCTTCCACTGAAACAAAAGCCTTCCGTTTGGGAAAAAAAAAAGGGGGGGGGGGTGGTTGGGAGGTGCCTTGCAGGCTATAAGAAGAAATGTGTGGGGCTAAATGGCAGAAGACAGTGTGAGAGAAGCCTTACCGAGTCAGAATTGAATGTATCACTGCCAGTTCTGCTGTGACCTTGGCAAGTTCTTACCTCTCAGGTTTTCCACTCTGTGAGTCAGGAATGTGGAGCACCACCCTCACAGAGAGGATGGAGGAGCCTGCCCACAGGAGGCTCTCAGTTAATAGTATGTAGTAATAGTAAGACATGCCTCAGTGGTAAGAAGTATTGCAGAGGAGACTGTTGGTGGGGAGAGCTTTCTAATGGAATTTCTAACTGAAGGCTACCAATTAGGATAGGATAGATTTTTTGAAGTAACAACCTCAAAATTTCAGTGGCTTGAAGTAATAAAAAATTATTTCTGGCTTATCCTACATGTTCATCAGAAGAGCTGAGAGCTCTGTTCTCCATTGTTATTTTCATCCTCCTCACTCCAGAAACCTATGGACAGAGCAGCCACAAACACATGGCTATTCTCCAGAGGAGAGGGAAGAACAAGGTAAACAGGACTGTTGATTAAACTTTTTGCCACGATGTGCCATGGTACTTCTGCTCATGCCTCAGTGGGCGCAGTAAGGGTCATGGTCACCCCTAACTTGGACTATGCAAGTTTAGTCTTACCTTTCTTCCTGTGAAGGAGGAAAATCAAAAAGTTTGGGGAGAGCAGCACTAAAATCTGCCATGCTTGTCTGAGGTCAGGGAAGGTTTCCTTAGGAGGCAATGTTTGAGTTGAATTCTGAAGCAGAAGACAAAGGGACCAAGATGGAAAGAAGATGAATTGACAAATGTGACTGACGTGATGAGGCTAACTGCAGGCCTTGTGAGCTTGTTTAAAGATGGGGCATTTATCCTAAGAGTTTATACGAAGCTAATAAGAGGGTTTAAGTGGAGTAAGAATCAGGTGTGTATTTTTGATAGGATGCCATGGCTGGTGTGAATAGATAGGATTGGGTGGGGTGAAGAATGAGTAAGGGTAGGCCAGTGGGGAAGCTGTGCTCTGTACAGCTAGAGAAGATGGCGATTTGATTTAGGCAGTGACAGTTGAGAGAAGTGGGTAGATTGGAGAAACAGGGCTTGGAGGTTGGACAAGATCCTCTGAGGAATCCATTAGCCACCTCTTCTCAGTGAGGAAACAAAAGCTTGGAGAAAACAAAGCTGTTCTTATAAGTGCCAAACTCAGGATTCAAACCTTAGCCTGGTTCCAAGAGTTCCAAGACTTGTACTCTGTCACACTACTTCAGCAGACTATTTTGAGGTTTATGGTATGTCCTTGTAATAGGGAAAGGGTGCATATTTTCAGGGCTCTGACTTGGCTCAGGTGGAGCTTGCAGACTGTTTGGTGGCAGATGTCATGACTCACTGTGGTATGATCACCTTAGAGCCATGCCAGCTGCACAGTAAATCCCAGATGGCTTTAGACTGATATGACATTAAACTAAAAAAAATTAGAAATCATATTTAAATGCTTCCATTTGAATTGATTTTATATATTAGGGCTAGAGTCTTTTGTATTATAAGATATTTTGGAGTTGGTTAAAGTACCTTAAAGATTTTAGTTGACCCCTAATTCATTCCTCATTGCATCCTCACTCCCTTCTTATTCTCTGTTCTCTTTTTCTTTCTTCATCCATCATTTGGTCATCAAATACTTTCTGAGTGACATCTATTCTGGAGCAATATGGCAAGGTCATTCAGAATATGGTCTTTAAAATTGTTGTGTAAAAGCCCCATTCCATCTTCTCTATCAACATCAAAATTCCAGGTCTAGCTCAGTATGCACTGGTTTATGAACCTTCCTCAGCCTCTGTCCACCAGTACTAAATGACCTGCATTCACTGTGGCTGTTTTAAGCCCATCTGTCTTAGGTTAACCCCTTGGTCCCCTTTGTAGTCTGTTCTCCTTGACAATGAGGAACTCATTTTTTATACTTCTTTTATTTTTCTCAAATGCACTCATCATGGTATTAAGCATACAGTGATTTCCTAATACACCCAATAATAGAAGGATGAATGGTGTTTTATCTTGATCTATTTATAGCATTGAGATTTCACATGATAAACTGAAAAACAAGTGGTCTTGAAATATAATCTGTAATAAAAATTTTAGATAACACAGAAACCCAAATCAATATATTCAAAATATGAAAATTTTTAAATGGTACAATTAACAATATTGCTATGAGTAATGGTAGAAGTACAGAAATTCAACTTATACAATTTATTTCCTTTTCATTTCTTAATTATATGTCCAAAGAACATCTCGGTTTCCAGGACTTTATGATACAGGATAGCTTTGCTACTAAGTAATCTTTAGTCTGCAGTTTGCTCTAATTTTTGCCTTTCTAAGTATCACAGAGTTTTGCTTGAAAGATGAAAAAATCAGAGATAACTCAGAATAATTCCAAATAAGATTATGAATAAAAGAATGGAAATTATATGTGTCAGAAAATTCAGTAATAATATGTCATATTGGTCATATTCTGTCTTATTTCCTTTTTTACCACTAAATCTTTATATGCTATGCTGGATGACCCCATGAGCTATGGAGAAGAGAACTTTAGGGAAATGTCAAGTGGTCTTTGTTATGTGTTAATATTCTGCAGTAGTGATTAGCACAAACTGTTCAGCTGGTGTGGATTTGTTTTTGTTTTAAATGAACTTTACTTTTTAGAATGGCTTTGCATTTACAGAAAAATTGCAAAGCTAATACAGGGCTCTCAAACTCGCTAACATTTTAACATCACATGTTAATATGGCACATTTGTTACAATTAACAAATATTGATATATTTTATTAACAACAGTCTCTAATTTTTTTTCACATTTTCTTATTACTTACCTAATATCCTTTTTCTGTTCCAGGGTTATATTTACATTTAGTCATCATGTATCCTTGTGTCACATTGTATCAAGGGTATGTAGTATAAATGTGACATTGATACTTGGTAGAGTCCTGTTTTCAGGTTTCTCCATGATACACTTATTCTTCTTTCCCCTTTACATACTGCATGCACTCTTTGGAAAGGAGTCATTATGTGGAGCCCATACTAATGAATGGGAATTCTGCTCTGCCTCCTTGATGGCAAAATATTTACATAAGTTATTTGGAATTTTTCTCTACAAGAGATTTTCTTATTTTTTATTTCACTATGGACTGATGGGCATTTATTCTGTACTTTGGGTTATAATCCCATACTTATCTTTGTTGTTGTTGTTCCTAATATTTTATCTTTGACTTTTGACAGTTTCTGTGTTCTTCATCTTTATGGACCTTCCTCTCCCCTTCCCCACTCTTTTCTTTCCTTCCTTCTTCCCTCCCTCCCTCCCTCCTCCCTTTCTTCCTTTTGGAACTACAAAATGATCTAGAATCATCTTGTATATTTCCTGCCCTAGTCCTAGAATCAGGTATTTCTTCAAGAAGGACTGTTTCCTTTCACTGAAGAGTTTTGAAAATTTAGATCAAGAGGTAAATATGCTTGTTGCTACTAAGAAGTCATTGTCCTTCTAGACCCTCTTACCTTATAGAGCAAGTGTGTGTGTGTGTGTGTGTGTGTGTGTGTGTGTGTGTGTGTATTATTTTCAGATCCATGTTGATTCACATATCTAAAATATTTCTTTATGAAACCATCTGTCTCCAGATTAAGCCAAACATTGGTTATACTGATATCTCCAAATCTAATTCATTACCTGTGTGCGCAGATGGATCATAACCTCATATCCTTGTATATCTGTACACTTCCATACCAACAGTAAAAAATCTGGCTCCTACCATCATCAATTTATTAGATTGTTTAGATTCACCCTCATCTCACCTGAAAGAGCACATAAGTGAAGTTGTGGCCTCCTAGGGTATGTATCCAGAACCACCCTCTTCACTTATGATGTTAATTTTGATCACATGGTCAAGATGTTATCTAGTTTATTCCTATAATAAAGTTACTGTTCTCCCTGTGATTAATAGGCAGTTCATGGTCATTTATTTTGAGACCATACAAATATTGTACTTCTCATCAAACTTTCTCCCATTGATTCCCAAGATCAGAGCTTGTATGTGTGTGTACGCGTGTGTGGTTGTGTGTGTGTGTGTGTGTGTGTGGTTTTGTATGTGGTGGTGTTAGTTCTTTGTCTTCACATCAGGGAACTATTTAGGCTGAGGCAAGAGAATTGCAAATTCAAGGTCCGCCTCAGCAATTTAGTGAGGCCCTAAGCAACTTTGTGAGGCCCTGTCTTTAAATTTAAAATAAAAAGGGCTGGTAAAATGCCTCTGGGTTCAATCCCGTACCCCGCCCAACCCTCCAAAGAAAGTCTACCAAAACTAATTTAAGATTTACTTGCAGATTCTCCACCCCTCAGACTGAGGGTATTAATCAAAGCATTATATTCTAATGTTACTTGAATTAGTTCTTCTCTAGCCTTCCCCCACCCATCTTTCCCAATTTGGTTCCATTATTCAGTCAGGATTCAGTTTGTGTTTGTATTTCAACTTTAGGGTTTTCACCTATGCTTATTGATTTAATTGTATTTTTTCAATATGTAAAAGATTAACATTCTTCCATATTTAAAACTGTATAAAAAGGTGTACAATCACAAATGTCACTCACTTCTCTATCCCATGCTCCTGCCACTTCATCCCTTTCTAGATAACCAATTTCATTGGTTTCTGATTCATTATTTCTGTGTTTCTTTTTGCAAAAATAATAAGAGGAAATTTATGGTGACTTATTTCCTCATATATAAAAAGTACCATGCTACATATACTTTTTTTTCCTGTGCTTTTAAAATGAATAATATATCCTGGAAGTTATTCTGTATCTGTTCATAGAGAGCTTTCTTCTTTTTTCTTACATCTGCCTAGCCTTCCATTGTGAGTTAATTCAACCATATCCTATGTTTGAAATTTTAGGCATTTTAAGGTGTTTTTAAATATTTATGATTCCAAATAATCATCTATTGCAGAATATTGTATGTATGTGTTGAAAGTATGTCATCAAGGTAAATTTCTAAATAGGTCATTGTTGTCATGATATGTGGGGTAAAGGTTAATGCATATAGTTAAATTAGACCTTGAAAAATACCTTTACATAGTTGTAACCCTCTGCCTTCTCACTAGTCACATGATGGAGGACTTGCTTTCCTCTAGTCTTGCCAACCAACTGTATTATCAAGATTTTTTTTTCACCAATATGCTGAGTGAAAAATGGTATTTTGATGTAATTATATTATGGATTTCTCTTTTAAGGGAATTTGAATATATTTTCCTATTTAAAAGTAACTTTTTATCTTTTATGTGAATTGTCTATTCATGTTGTTTGCCCATTTTTCTATAGTACTTTTTGGTCTCTTTTCATCAAAATTTTAAAGTTATTTATAAATTGTGAACATTAGTTCTTTTTTTTTAAATTTTATTTTTATAATTTTTAATATGTACAACTCATAGTGCATATATTTAGTATCTTTTTACATACAACTATTTGTATACAAAGTATATTCGTACAATTCAGGTCTTCAATCATGCATTAAGGAAAATGATATCCATCTCATTCAACCACCTTTTTTTTCCTTTTCTCCCCCTCCCTCCCCTCTTGCTCCCCGAACATTAGTTCTTATGATATATTTTCAAATATTTTTTTCTAATTTATTTGTCTTATGACTTTGCCTATGATATTTTGCTATTCATTATTTTGATAGTGAAATATATCAGTCTTTTGGGAAAAAATTATCTGGCTTTTTAACTCAGAATTAGAAGACCTTTCTACCTTCAGGTATTAGGGTAATTTGGATACTTAAAAATTAATTTTATAGTCTTATATTTAGAATCTCAGATCAATTTGGAGTTCATGTTTATGGCTGGCATGAGAAATGGATAAAAATTTGTTTTTTCCAAATAGCTATCCAGTTGTCTCATCATCTTTTGTTATAAAAGCTAAGATCAGAAGTTCAAAGCCAGCCTCACAAACTTAGGCCCTATGAAACTCAGGAAGAACCTGTCTCTAAATAAAATATTAAAAAGTACTGGGGATGTGGCTCAGTTGTTAAGTGTCCCTAGGTTCAATTCCCGGTACCAAAATAAAAGAAAGTCCACCTTTCTCCCAGCATTTCGAGATGTACCTGTGTCTTATGCTAGAGTAACTTCTATCTGCAGTTGGCTCTCTTTCTGGACTCATGGTTCTCGATTCATTGGTCTGTGTATCTCTTCGTGTTCCAGCACAACACCATTTTAATTATAGACTTTTAGTAGACTTTAATATTTCTGGTATGGATATTCCTTCATCACAGCTCTTCCTTGTCATTGTTTTCCTAGATACTCTTGTTTGGTTATTCTTTTTGTATGAAGTTTAAGATGTAGTAAAATCAATTTGCCTTTTTCCAGGAGGGGGGGGAAAGGTTTTTTTTTTTTTTTTTTTTTTTTTTAAGCTAGGATTTCACAAAATTTACATATTGACTTAATGATAACAAACATCTTCTACTGACACTGAGACATCCTGGCTAAGAAACAGAAATGTCTACATCCATTTAATTCTGCATTTGTATTTCACAGGAGTGTTTTATTCATATATTTTGAAACTTTAACGTTTATTTATAAGTATTATCTCTTTTTCCTTGTCATTGCAAATAGGGGTTTCTCTACCATTATAATTTTTTTTTAAATTTCCACTTAAAAATCAATGCACAGTACATTTTATTTTGTCATTTCAAACTATCTCAGTACATCCAGACTATGCTAGCATCAAGGATATTTCTTCCATGAGTAACATCCTTTACATCAGTAGATAAGTTAAAAACTTCACACATGTTCTGTGAGCTGGAATCTACTGAAACCCTTCATTATCTAGAACTTAAAAAAACAACTATTATCAAATGAGAATATAATTCTGGAACTCTGTGGGTTGCTCTTTGAATTAATGCAACAGAAATGTTTTGACAGGGATCAAAGACAGGAACAGGACCAGAAAAAGGTCCCAGTCTCCTTATAGGTGCATCAGCATGTGGTAGCACAGCTTTTCAACAGCATAGGAGCAACTTTTGTAAACCCAGACAGCCACTGCTTCTGAGTTTCTACAAGCCAGCCTTTCCATAGGTGTCGTGGGTTAAGTATTTTGCCATTCACAAAGTACTCGTAGCTTCTTCCTGTCATGGGAGCTGCAGTGCTTCAGTGTAATCATTGCATTTGACATTTTTCTGTCTCTTTTCAGCCATTTGAAGTTGTGCTAGAAGTAGAGATCTTTCTTTTCTATACCTAATCTTACAACTGTGGAGTTGCCTGATTCATTATGAAGCACAGGTTAGGGATGGTGGTTATTTATGCAAAAGTTCTGAATAATTGCATAATCATGAGATTTAAGGAAACTTACAAACTATATGTATATATACATATATATACATACATACATATACATATATATATATTGCAGTTCACTTTTATCATTGATATACCTTGCATTCACTACCAAAGATAGATACTAAAACTACTAAATAAATAAATAAGGAAAACCCCACAAATTTTTAGAATAATGCTGAAGTAAAACTAGAAACTCACTCTTGGTACTTGTTGGGTTTGGTCTGAGGTCATGTTTGGTTCCATAGGGAGCCTTGTGCATCTGGTTTTTTATCCCATCCATTCATCCCTCATCCAGATACTATTCTCACAGATATTTTGTCAAAATACCTATAAAAGCATCTTTTTATAGTGTAATATAGTCCTAATAATCTTTCAACACCTAATTTAATGAAGGCAATGAAATTGTGCTATCTAGCATGGATAGACTAATTGATCAGATTAAGAAACCATCTCTCTCACTACACACATATGTATGTGCACATTTATTTATTTGCTTGTATAATTTGTTTCATCTTTCTTAACTGTGATGGTACTTCTGATTCTTAACAACTTCAGGGCCATCACTAAAATGTTAATATTTTTGGAATTTAATAGATAATAATAGTAGACAATATTTGTTGTACGTTTCTGTACCAGGCCCTATTACTTTTGTTTTTTTAAAGTTTCTGATATTCTTTAATTTACTTTTTTAAGAAAACACTTATTTATTTGTTTTAGTTGTACACAATGCCTTTATTCTCATGTGGTGCTGAGGATCGAACCTGGGCTGCGCACACGCTGGGCGAGCACTCTACTGCTGAGCCACAATCCCAGCCCTCTTCAGTCTACTTTTATTTACTTTTGCCCACAACATTTTAAGTATTAGCATGAAACACAATAGGAAAACCATGATTATATTGTTCCTGTACTAGTCCTAAAACATGCAGAAAAGTATCTATGTAGGTATGTATAAAAATATATGTGACCCCTGATGGCAATAACTTTTCGGAAATAATAGTATAAAGTAATTTTCAAGTGCATATGCCTCCTTTTACATAGTCTGACATGAGTTTTATAAAAGTCAAGGTGAAATCAGAAGTCAGCACCTTTACTTGATGAAAGTGTGAATGAACAGTCTTTGTGAAAGAAATATCAGTACACAAAGGTTACAGACAACATTCAAATCATCAGCATTGCAAATGTTTTCAGAATAATAATAATAGAGTACTAAAACCCAGACACTATCTCAAAGCCCTATTTAGTAGTTGCTATTATCCTACATTGAACAAATGAGGAAACTGAGGCACGTTAAATAACTTGCCCAAGCTCACCCAGGTGGTAAGTATTGATAATTTAATTCCTGAGCTCTTAACCACTACAGAAGTGGAAGCTAAGGGTTCTGGTTACTAAAAGAACAGGTATTAGAGTGCTGCTATTATATCTTTTTTCAGTAGTTCCTTGATATCCATATCCTTTCTGGTTTCCTTTGTTGGTTCCATAATTTACTGGTATTTCCAAACTAGTTTCCCTCCCTTTCTTTCCCGCGCGCCCCCCCTCCCACCTCTTCCCTTCCTGTGCTGGGGATTGTGCTTAGTAGTCAACCACTCTGCCACTAATCTACATTATCAGCTCCTTTTAGACTTTCTATGTCACTGAACTCGAATTAGGTTCAATTCAGTCTTGTCCAGTATTTTATGAACGTTTATCTACCTTTTACTAACAAATCCTTTTGTCAAGTAACAATACCCCTCAATAGAGTAACACCCATTAGAGGATATTTAGTGAGGAAAAGAGCTAACCATTGTGTGCTTAGTGGGCACAAGGTAAGAGGAATGCAATGATAATTTACTGTTTTCAATTTCAACTCTCGGCTTTGTGAAATTTTATGATCCCATGTGGAAAAAAGAGATTGAATAAATAGTCCTGTGGATGACCTTAGCGATTTTGGAAAACTAGTGATGATTTGTAATTGTTTACTGTTCATGTATTTCTAACATTAATGGTGGTGGTACAAGTGATAGAACCAATCATTATTGGTATTTGTGTTCACTAACTTAAAAACAGTTCTTGAGCACTTGCTGAGGTGCCCAAGATATAGCAATGAGCAACACAGGCAAGGATCCCTTTCCCTATAGAGCCTACTGTTTAGCTGAAGGAGAAACTTAATAAGAAATAAGCATAATGTGTGGATAGATAGATGAGTAAATGACAGAGTATCTTACTAGATGGAAGGGGATGTAGGGAAAGTAATAGTATGGTAGTTTCAGGGAGTTGAGACTATGGGAAGAACTAATAGTACAGAGTTAAGGAAATCAGGAGAGCATGTATGTGTGCATACACATGGGCAGTATTAAAGAGAAGTGCCAGGCAGAGTGCATTCAGAAGATGAAATTAGAAAAATGATTTTAAGGGGTTCAGGGAGTAACCAAGTGGTTATCTGGGGGAAGAGCTTTCCTGGAAGAAGGAATGTTTAAAGCAAAGCTTCTAAGCTGGGTGAGTCGGGAAAGTTTAAGGAACAGAATGAGCAAGATAAGGGGAAGATAACAGCATACCATGAAGTCTGTGAGCCATTTACAGGGCTATGGCTTTAACTCTTAGTGAAACGTAGAGCTATTGGGGCATTTTAAGAAGAAAAGTCACATCTGACATTATTTTTATAGGATCACATTGTGTATTCTGCTGAAAAGAGACTGAAGAGGGGAGCAGGAGCAGAAGCATGAACTCCCAGGGGAGGCTTTCAGAGTGCTGTGGGTGAGAGGTGGTGGAAGCCTGGACCAGGATGGTGAAGGATATTCAAAGAGACCAGTTTCTGTATTTATTTTGAGGTTTATACCCAAAGGATTGGATATGGGATGGATGTACAACATAAGGGAACGAAAGCTGTCAGTGATGACGCTAGGGGTTTTTGATCTGAGCAACTAAAACAATTGGAGTTAAAGTCAGCTGGGATGAAGGAGCCTGTATATAAGTAGTTTTTGAAAGAAAAACATCAATTCCCTTTGGCTATGCTGAGATTGACACATCCTTTGGACATCCAAGACTGAAACTGAAGAGCTGTTGGAAGGTAGATGTTATATAAGGTCAAGAGACTGAATAATATCACCAAGGGGTAAGAATAGTTAGAGAAGGAAGCAAAACCAAAAACTAAAATGAAATGGAAGGGCAGAAGAAAAGAACCAGCAGTGGAAGATGAAAAAGTGCAACCAGTGAGGTAGAAGGAAAACCCAATTGAGTATGTTATCTTGCTTGGTAATGGCTCATGCCTAGAATCCCAATGACTCAGGAGGCTGAAACAAGAAGATTGCAAGTCTGAGGACAACTTCAGCAACTTAGCAAGGCCCCATCTAAAAATAAAAAATAAAAAAGACTGAGGATGTAACAGTGGTAAAGCATCCCTGAGTTTAATCCCCAGTACCCCACCAAAGAATATGTTCTCTTTAAAGCCAAGTTAAAGTATATCAGTGATGCTGCTAATCAGACATGGACCACTTTTTGACTGCTGTATTTTGCAACATAGAGTTCATTGCTGACATATACAGTAGCAGTTTCAATACAGCAAAGGGGCAAAGCTTTGTGGGATTGTATTTAATAGATAGTTAGAAAATAAGAATGTGACAGTGACTATGAACACCTCTTTGAAAGACAGTCTGTAAAGGATACCCAAGAAATAAGGTGGTTGTAGAAAGGGGAAGTGGAGTCATACACACACACACACACACACACACACACACACACACACACACACACACACACACACACATATTTATGATAAGAAAAATAAAAGCATGTTTTCATGCCAATAGAAATGATCTATTAGCCGGGAATGGTGGTACGCTCTTGTAATCATAGCACTTTGGGAGACTGAGGCAGGAAAATCACAAGTTTAAGGCCAGCCTGGACAACTTAGTGAGAACCTATCTCAAAATAAAAAGTGCTGGGGATGTAGATCAGTGGTAGAGTACCCTATGTTCAATCCTCAGTACTGTAGATAAGGAAAATAAAAGAAGAAGAAATGATCTGTTGGAGAGTAAAAAAATTGATGATGTTGGAACAAAAGGGCAGAGTTGCTAGAGCCAAGTTATGAACTGAATTGCAGCCCTCCCAAATTTATATGTGAAAGCACTGACCAGCAACTCAGAACATGACTTTATTTGAGGATTGTGTCCTTAAGGAGGTTAATTTAAAATAGAATGAGGTCATTAGGGTAGGCCCTAATCCAATATGACTATATCAATATAAGAAAAGATTAGGATGCAGATACACACAGAGGAAAGACCATGTGAACACACAGGAAGAAAGAACATGGCCGAGGGGAGAGGCCTTACAAAAAGCAACCCTATCAACACCTGGATCTCAGACTTCTAGACTCCAGAATTGTGAGAAAATAAATTTATCTTGTTTAAGCCACCCAGTCTGTGGTGTTTATTATGGCATCCCTAGAAAACTAATACAAACCACATGCTTGAAGAGACAAGGGGATTGGATGCAAAGCACAATGGAGATTAACTGAAGTTGAAGTAAGGCTACTCTGCAAGAGTCCCATTTACAAATGAGAAAGTTGAGACTCATGAAGGTTTAGGTAGGAGAATTGAAAGTTTGAGGCCAGTCGCAGCAACTTAGTGAGGCCCTAAGCAACTTAGCAAGATCCTGTCCCAAGAAAAAAATTTAAAAAGGGCTGGGGATGTGGCTCAGTGGTAAAGCACTCCAAAGTTGTCTCCCCAGCACTGCCACCGTCCCCGCTCAGAAAGGACGTGTGGCTTGGCTAAAGTTATACCCCTAGTAAAGCCAAATTTTCTAACTCTGTCTTAAGTTTTCCCCTCTTATTTATATTAGTATATGAATAAACTATTTCAAATATGAAAGATAATTTCAGTGCTATTCACATAGTTCAAAGTTTAAAAATCACATACAGTTGAGGGCTGTGGCTGTGGCTCAGAGGTAGAGCGCTCGCTTAGTATGCCTCGGGCACCGGGTTCGATCCTCAGCACCACATAAAAATAAAATAAAGATATTGTGTCCACCTATAACTAAAAAATAAATATTAAAAAAATTACATACAGTTGAAATGGTTTCCTCCCAGCCTACTCCACCAGCCCTACCACCACCATTATGCTTCCTGAAGACACCAGGTACCTCACTATCTTGTGTTTTCTTGCTGAGACATCACATACACACACACAAAAGTATCTTTCTTCCCCATCCTTTTTGTTAAATGTAAATCACATATGTCTTCTCTTTCTCAGAACCACTTGTCTCACTCTTTCTTCCTTCAGAGCAGTCTTGCTGAATGGCCTACACAAAACAGCAATAACTCCTGTCCCCAAATTGGTCCTTGGGTTTATTTTTTTTTTCAGTCTCTTTATTTTTTATCATATACTTGTTGTCATCTCACATACTATATTTTAATTTTCATCATTCTTATATTATGGAAACCAATAATCTACTTTCTGTCTCTATAATTTTGCCATTTCAAGAATATTATATATAAGGAATCATATGGAAAGTGACTTGTTGAGACTGGCTTTTTTTTTTTTTTTTCCAAATGAGATCTATCAAAGTTGTATCATGTCCCAACAGTTCCTTTGGCATCCCACATCTATCCTTTTCACTGCTGAGTAGAGCTTTATGGCATAGATACACCACAGTTTATTTAACCATTTATTGATGGACATGTGGATTATTTCCTTTAACTATTCATTTATTGATGGACATGTGGATTATTTACAGTTCTGGGCTATTAAAAACAAGGCTGCTATGAACATTCATATTCAGGTTTTTGTGTGAATGTAAATTTTCAGTCCTCTGGGATAAATGAATAAGAGTATAATTGCTGGGTTGTCAGATAAGTATACGATTATTTCTTATGGAAATTACCAAAGTATTTCCCAGAATGGCTGTATCATTTTACATTTCAACCAGCAAAATTAAGATCATTTCCCTTTTAAAATGTTTTAAAAACAAGGGAGCTTTTTAGGATGTGTCATATTATATATTTTATCAGCCATCTTGTAAATTCAACAAAGGCTGAGATTTTGTCATTGTGTCTCTGTTTTTTTTTTTTTTTTAAAGTTGACAGGGTTTATTACATGACTGTCTCATAACTGACACAGAGCAATAACTCCTGGGGACAAGCCCTGTGATCCCTTGTACACCCACTCTCAAGTTCCCTCCAGCAGTCATGTCATTGTGTCTCTGTATATGTACTTCCAGCTCAAGGTCTAGCATGTTGTATTGTGTAAATATTTGTTGAATGAAATGAATCACAAGTATGGGCTATAATATGGCCTACTAATGTGGCTTTGATTCAGTGGGATTATTTTGCATGAATAATATTCTAATTTTGATGTCTCCTTTTATTTCTCACTTGCCTAAAAACCTACAATTATGTTGATTTTGACTCTGGAGGATTTATATTTCTTTAATTATTGAATCGGTGTATATTTTAGAATTTTGTTATCCCAGCAGAATGTAAACTAAAATAATTTTTTAAGGGCAAAGCTTCAAGTTATTATAAATGGAAAATGAATATGACCTAGAATATCTTAACATGGAAGATATGACATTGCTAAAATGGAGTTCAGAGTGTTGGATTCCTTATTCTAGCAGTCTTATATAGCCCAGATGTAAGAATACATCTCTCCTCTCAGAAACCCTCAGATCTGCCAAAGCAATTTTTACAAAAGTTGTAGCCTCTGCACTCAGTAGGGGCTTTAGATGTCCTAAATTTGAACTGTTGAGGTTGAACTAAATTGACATTTTATGGAACAATAAATCATAATTAACTTTTATTTAGCAATAAGATTTATATAGATATTCATAGAGGATTATGTTGATATTTTTATAAGGTATTTTCCAGAGTCTGAATAAAGGAAGATAATCAGAGACAATACATATTCAGATGACTTTTTTAGGCTTTATGTTTTTAATCTCTTGTTAATAATCACTTTTGAGTCTTCCATACCACCCTAGCGCAGAGTTTGCCAGAATTCTTCTTTTACCTATTTTTCTCTTTTCCCTATGTTCTAAGAGTTAATTCTTTATCCCTAATGTGAGAGAGCTCCCCCTCCTCCTCCACCTCCTCCTCCTCCTCCTTCTTTTTCTTGTACCAAGGATTGAACTCAGGGGCACTTGACCACTGAGCCACATCCCCAGCCCTTTTTGTATTTTATTTAGAGACAGGGTCTCACTGAGTTGTTTAGGGCCTCACTAAATTGCTGAGGCTGGCTTTGAACTTATAATCCTCTTGCCTCAGCCTCCTGAGCTGCTGGGAGAGAGCTCTCTTCTAGCTCAAAACAACAACAACAACAACAACAACAACAACAACAACAACACTGGTAACAATATTCTCTGGCATTATGAACATCTTTTTAACTTTGTATCTCCTAACACTGCCCTTCCAACAATCATCAAAGGCACAAAGTTGCTTCTTTGAACCCTTGGACTTAAGCTTTACAAATCTGGAAACTCCCTTTTATCTATTAATGACCACAATGTATAATATATCATAAGATATTATAACACCCATTTGTATAATTGGTACCCAAAATCAAGCAGTATGGTATAGCAGTTATGAGTGTGGTCTTGGGGTTGACATGATGAATCAGTGATGGCTTGTGCAGTTGTGACGATCAGAGACTGAGTGCCTAGACAGGCCTGTGTCTGAGTCACTGACTCCTGGACTTCGATTATCCATCTGTAAAATGGGAAGTGATAGTGTTTATCTTATGGGGTTGATGTGATGATCAAAGGAGACAAGACAAAGCCCTGAATACAATGCTTAGCACATGTCAGTTCTCCATAATTGCTAGCCTTTAATTGTAAGCTTCATGCGGGCAGAGATTTGGTCTGTATTCTCATTATCTAAGACTATTCATTGTAGATTCACAAATACTTACTGAGTAAGTGAATGAATTGTTATTAAAGACCTCACTCAAGAATACTACTATGTAATCAGTTATCTTTCTCACTCTAAATCACAAACTGTAGAAACTTTTAATGGAAGCCTTTTTCTTTTCTATCCAGATCTTATGATTCTTTACTGTACTGTGTTTTCACATATTTAGTTAGCTAGCATTGAGCTCCTAAGAATACCTCATGTAAAGCTTTTCATCTCTGCCCTCAAGGAGCTTTTTATAAAATATTTTTATTTGTTTTAATTAGTTATACATGGCTGTAGAATGTGTTTGTGCACTTTGATATATCATACGTAAATGGGGTATAATTTCTCATTTTCCTGATTGTACATATCGTAGAATCACATCAGTCATGCAGTCATATATGTACATAGGTAATAATGTCTGTTTTATTCTACTATCCTTCCTATCCCCATATTTTTGTCTTGAAAGGAAAAACAGACCTGCTGCTTCCTGCTTCTGGATGAGGCCCCCCTACTGGTTACTTTTCATTCTCCATACTATCTCTTACAGCATTGTCAGTGAGTTCAACATGTGTGTCTTCTAAAAAGCATTGCCACATATAATTTGGATCCAACAGAAAGTCCAAATGTTTATGAGAAGATGTTTGTTTTCAGTTTTTTATTTTTTATTTTGTTGCCAAAATAGTTTTCACTTGTCATCTTTTTTTGACTGGCTTCCAGAACTGTAGATACAAAGCAACAGATGGCCTGGAAGAGGGTTTCACAATGTCCCTTGGGTTTAGCAAAATCCCACTTGCCACCCAGACATCACAGTTTCTTGACAAACCTTCAAAGCTTCTCCAACTTGTTTTCCATTACAAATCAGTACAGTGCTTGGAAGTTACTATAACATACTTTATAACTACCAAAGCGAAACTTTGGCTGTTGGAGCTCTCTGTAGAAGAAACAAATATATCACACATATTGGCACAGATGTCTTTAAATTAATTTTATTTTAATGGTTAAGCATGTTTTGAAATGTCACAGGGGAAATATTTGTATATCTTTACAATTTCAGAAATGATACCAAGCAAAGATGTTCTGTGGATTAATATTAGCTCTTATTTCAAATGCTAATTAGATTCCAAAACTAATTTAAAATATGGAAATTCTTTAAGCAGATCTAAAGATGGCCCTATTGGATTTATTTTAATGCCTTTCTAAGCAATTAATATATATACACACACATAAATATATATATTCATACACAGACACATATATACACATACTTACTTTTGTTATAAATGTCTTATGATCTTAGGACAAAATGAATTAGTGTCTTCTGGATATGAATTTTTTAATTTGTTTTTTCATATATTGAGGTTCCCTTTTACAACTAGAGAATTAAACAGAAAAAATTTCACTTTTGTGCCAATAGAGAAATTGTAGGCTGCTTCATTAGTTATTTGTCAAATAAATAACTTAAAAGCCCTATATTTTAATCTTAGTTACTGTTTTCATAATGACAAGTTTCATAAAGAATTTCATGATTTTAAAAATAAGCATAATTTGCTGGGCATGGTGGCACACACCTATAGTTTCAGTGGCTTGGGAGGCTAAATCAGGAAGATTGCAAGTTCAAAGCCAGCCTCAGCAATTTAGCAAGCCCTGTCTCAAAAAAAAAATAAAAAGTGCTGGGGGTGTGCTTCAAAGTGGTAGAGCTTCCCTGCGTTCAACTCCCAGGACCAGGGGTGGGGTGGGGAAGCACAATTTGATTTCATCAAAATTAAAAACTTTCTTTTAAAATAATGGCATTCGCAGGTAAATGGATGAAGTTGGAGGACATAATGCTAAGTGAAGTTAATCAGTCTCAAAAATCCAAGTACCTAATGTTTTCTCTGATATAAGGAGTCAGAGTCACAGTGGTGTTGGGAGTCAGGGTACTCAGGAAGATTAGAGGAACACTAGAGTGGTCAAAGGGGAGGGAGAAGAAGAGAGGGAGCTAGGGGTGAACGGGGGGATGGGGTAAAAAAGGGGAGGTATAATAAGATGGATATCATTATCCTAAATGCATGATTGAAGACTTGAATAGTATGAATATACTTTGTATACAAACAGTGTTATGTGAAAAGAGGCTCTATGTGTGTATTATGAACCGTAATGCATTCTACTAGAATGGCTAATGGGGAGGGGGGGGGGGAGGGAGGGGAAGGGAGGGGGCAAAAGGGTGAAGGAAAAAAAAAAAGATGGTAGAATGAGATGGATATCATTACCCTAAGTGCATGTATGAAGTCACAAATGGTGTGAATATACTTTGCATACAACCAGAGATTTGTAAAAAAAAAAAAAAAAAAAAAAGTGCTCTGTATGTATAATGTGAAATGTAATGCATTGTGCTGTCATTTATAACATCTTAGAACAAAAAAAAAATTAAAAACTTTTTTTGCTTCAAAGGACAATAGCAAAAGGGTAAAAAGACAACTCAAAGAATTGGATAAAATATTTCAAATTATATATGTGATAATAATCTGGTATTCAGAATATACAAAGAACTCTTATTACTCAACAATTAAAGAGGTAAATAATACAATTTAAGCATGAGCAAGCCAAAGTCTAGGTGGTATATAAATAGCAGAATTTTTTTTTTTTTCCCTCACAGTCCTGGAGACTGGGAAGTCCTAGGTCACACTTCTGGCAGATTCAGTGTCCACTGAGGGCTGCTCTCAGGTTCATAAATGGCACCTGCTTGCTGAATCATCACATTGTTGAAGCTCTTCAAAATTTCTTTTATAAGGACACTTATCTCATTCACTACTTAATCACCTATCAAAGGCTCCTCCTTCTAACATCAGGGATTAGAACCTCTACCTATGAATTTTGGGAGAACACAAACATTTAGTCTATAGCATCCACCACTGCCTTGCCCCCACTTCTTCATGTCCTTACATGTAAAAGACTTTCATTATATCTCAACAGACCCACAAGGTTTTTTTTTTTTTTTTTTTTTTTTTTTGGTACCAGGGATTGAACTCAGGAGCACTGAGCCACATCCCCAGCCGTTTTTTATATTTTATTAGAGACAGGGTCTCACTGAGTTGCTAAGTGCCTCACCATTGCTGAGGCTGGCTTTGAACTCGCGATCCTCCTGCCTCAGCCTCCCAAGTGCTGGGATTACAGGTGTGCGCCACTGCGCCCTACTTCACAAGTCTTAATTCATTCCAACACCAACTCTAAAATCTAAAATCCAAGTTGTCATCTAAATATCTAAATCAGGTAGGGGAAACATTTCAAGGTATGATTCATCGTGAAGCAAATTTCTCTTAACCAGTAAGCTTGTGAAACCAAACAAATTATATGCTTCTAAAATAAAATGGTGGGACTGGCATATAATATGCATTTCCATTCCAAAAGGGAGAAATAGGAAAGAAGAAAACTACGAGGCAAATACTTGAGATCATGGGGATCAACAATCATTTTCTTTGGCTTGATGCTCCATCTTCCAAACCAACTAGAGCAAAGCTGCTGGGTGGGGTCCTGCCTCTGCAGCCTATCCAGAAAGGGCTTAGGACCCCAAGGGTTAGGCGCACCTGCCCTCATTGCTTTGGGCAGCCCTGCCCTCACAATTTTGCATGGAGGTCATCTGGCCTTTGGAAGATGGGGTGGACACCTGCCTCCTACCCCATACTTTTGAAATAAAGGAGGCAGCCTAATGATCTCTGAATCTACTTCAGTATCATTCTTTTGTTGCCACTCCTGGCTTCTGTTGAGATGACTGATCCGTAATCTTGGTCAAGTGGTTCCTTGGACACACCCTTAGTTTTATTTATTTATTTATTTTTGCAGTAAAATAGGTTGAGAATCTTGCAAATCTTAATGTTCTACTTCTTTTTTGCTTTTCATCTTTAAGCATTTCCATTTTCTCTCATTTTACTATAAATAGTGAGAAGGAGCCAAACCTCATTTTCAATACTTTGCTTTGAAACAGCTTTTGCTAAAAACAAACATACTTTGGAGATAGCACAGGTTCAGTTCCAGACCACCACAATAAAGTGAATATTGCAATAATGTGAGCCACATGGATTTATTTCCCAGTACATATTAAAGTTATGTTTACTCTATATGGTAGACAATTAAGAATGCAATAGCACTGTCTTAAAAATGTACATATCTTAATTAAAGAATGCTTTATCACCAAAAAAAAAAAAAAAAAAAAAAGAAAGAAAGAAAAAAAAAAACACCTAACAATCATCTGACCCTTCTGCTAGTCACAGTCTTTTTGCTGGTGTGGGGTTTTGCCTCAGTATTGTTGGTTGCTATCTGAGCAAGGTAATGGTTATTGAAAGTTGGGGTGGCTGTGACAATTTTGTAAAATAAGACAATAATGAAGTATGCCACTTTGAATGACTTTTCCTTTCATGAAAGATTTCTCTATATGATGCTGTTTGATAGCAGTTTACCCAGAGCAGAACTTTTTTCAAAGTTGGAATCAAACCTCTCAAACCCTACCACTGCTTTATAAATTAATTTTATGAGCTATTTTAAATCCTTTGTTGTCATTTCAATAGTGTCTTTACAGATTCCAGTGTATTCCCTCTCCAGAAACTATTTTCTTTGTTCATCCATAGGAAGCAACTCCTTATTCATTAAAATTTTATATGAGATTATATAATTCAGTCACATCTTCAGCCTCTACTTCTAATTTTCTTATGGTTTGGATATGTTGTGTCCCCCAGAGTTTCATGCATTGAAGCCTTGGTCCCCAGTGTGTAGCAATGACCAGAAGTGGGGATTTAGGGAAGTGATTGGATTATGAGGGCTCTGACCTCATAAATGGATTAATCCATCAAAGTATTCATAGCTGAATGGACTATTGGAAGATGATGGGAACAGTAGGAGGTAGAACCTAGTTGGAAAGAGTAGGTCCTTGGGGACATGCCTTCGGGGGTACGATGTCTTTTTCCTGGCTCCTTCTTCCCCTGCCTTTCCCCCCTCGCACCTCCTCCCAGCTGCCATCAGCTGAGCAGCTTTCCTCCCCCACACCCTTCTGCTTTGAGGTTCTGCCTCACTTCAGGCCCCAAGCAATGGAGCCATCTGACCATGGACTGAAGCCTCTGAAACTGTGAGTCAAAATAAATCTTCCCTCTTTTAAGTTGTTTTTATTAGGTATTTTTTTTTTAACAGTGATGAAAGCTGACTAATAGAAATTCTAATTCTTTTGCTGTTCCCAACGCAACTGTAGTTTAATCCCCTCAAAGTCATCCATGAGGGTTGGAATCACCTTCTTCAAACTCCTGTTCATGTTGATATTTTGACATCCTCCCATGAATTACCAAAGTTATTAATGGCATCTGGAAAGGCCAATCTTTTCTAGAAGGTTTTCAATTCATTTTCCCAGCTCTATCAGAAAAATAACTACCCACAGTAGCTGTTGCCTTATGAAGTGTATTGCAGCATGGTAACAACATGATGTCATTGCACATCTCTGTCAGAGCTCTTGGGTGACCAGGTGCATTGTCAATGAGCAGTGATATTTTGAAAGGATTTTTTTTTTTTTTCCCCTGAGCAATGGGCTTAAAATATCCAGTAAGCCATGTTGTGAGCAGATGCGCTGCCATCAGGCTTTGCTATTCCATGTACAGCACAAAGGCAGAGTGGAGTTAGTAAAATTCGTAAGGACCCAAGAGTGTTAGAATGGTATATGCAGACTGGCTTCAACTTAAAATCACTAGCTGTATTAGCCCTTAATAAGGGAGCCAGCCTGTCTTTGAAACTTTAAAGCCAGGCATTGACTTAGTTCCTGTCTATCTATGAAAGCCCTACCTGACATTTTCAACATAAGGTTTCTCATTCTACATTGAAAAATTGTTGGTTAGTGTAGCCACCTTCATCAATTATCTTATTTGGATCTTCCAGAAATTTTACTGCAGCTTCTACATGAGCACTTGTGGCTTTACATTGCATTTTAATGTTATGGAGGTGGCTTCTTTCTTAAACCTCATGAACCAATCTCTACTAGTTTCAGACTTCTCTTATGCAGCCTCTTCACTTCTCTCAAGCTTTATAGAACTGAAGAGAGTTAGGACCTTTATCTGAATTCGGCTTTGGCTTAAGGGAATAGTGTGCCTGGTTTGATCTTTCTTCCAGACCGCTACAACTTTCTCCCTATCAGCGATAGAATTATTTTGCTTTCTTATCATTTATTTGTTCACTGGAGTATCATTTTTAATTTCCTTCAAAAACTTTTCCTCCGCATTAACAATTTGGCTAATTCTCTGGCACATGAGGTCTAGTTTTTAGCCTATCTTGGCTTTCAACATGCCATTCTTCCAAGCTAAATCATTTCTAGCTTCTGATTTTTTTGTTTTGTTTTGTTTTGTTTATTTATTTATTTATTTTTTATAATTTTTAATATGTACAACTCATAGTGCTTATATTTAGTATCTTTTTACATACAACTGTTTGTATACAAAGTATATTCGTACAATTCAGGTCTTCAATCATGCATTAAGGAAAATGATATTCGTCTCATTCAACCACCTTTTTTTTTTTTTTTCTCCCCCTCCCTCCCCTCTTTCTAGCTTCTGATTTAAAGTGAGAGATACATGACTCTTCCTTTCACTTGGACATTTAGAGGTATTGTAGGGTTAAATGACCTAATTTCAATAGTGCTTTGTCTCAGGGACTAGGAATACCTCAGAAGAGGGAAAGAGATGGGAATGGCTGGTTGGCTGAGTAGGCAGCACACAAACATTTGTCAATAAAATTATCTGTTTTATGTGGGTATGATCTGTGGCACCACAAAACAATTACAATGCTAATATCAGGGTTTACCATAACAGATATAATAATTATGAAAAGTTGAAATATTGTGAAGGTTACAAAAATGTGTCACAAAGACAAGAAATGAACAAATGCTATTGGAAAAACAGCATTGGCACTGATAGACTGGCTCAATATTGGTTTTCCACAAGCCTTCAGTCTGTAAAAAACAAAATATCTGTGAAGTGCAATACAGTGAGTTGTGCTTGTAATGTACATGGCTCAGAAGTTCCACTGTCCATACAATACCGGAACGTGGACATTATTCCCCCCATTTTTTTTTTTTTTTTTTTTTTGCCATTCTTTAAGGACGGACTTTCCTATAGATGTCAATAACTTCTTTATTTTGGTCTGAGATCTCACCAGAACAACTCTACACATCCATGGATTCCTACCAACATTCTGTTCACAATTCATTCAGAATTCTCTGAGGAGATTGAGGCTTTCTCTGTAGCTCTTCTCTTTTCCTTTCTGGGCCCTCCCCAGAATCACTTTTGTATTTTTTTTCATGATAACCTAGCCTTTTTTAGCAAACACCTCGAAATTTTTCCAGTTTTTATCCATTATCTAGTTCCAAAGTTGCTTCTACATTTTTAGGTATTTATTATAGCAGCACTCCACTCCCGGTACCAAAATCTGTACTAGTCAGGGGGTTCTCCAGAGAAATAGAACCAATAGAATGTACATACTGAGATAGATATTAGTTATAAAGAATTGACTCATGCAGTTATAAAGGCTGAAGAATCCTATACCCTGTGGTTTATAAACTAGAGGTCCAGGAAAGCCAGCAGAATGAGGCTATCTAAATCTGAAGGCCTAGAAGCAAGTGAGGCCAATGGTGTTAAACCTTAACCTGAGTCTGAAGGCTTTAGAATCAGAAGCACTGATGTCCCTGGGTAGAGGATGGATGTCCCATTTCAAGCACAGACAAGATTTGGTCTTCTTGTGCTTTTTGTTCTGTTCAGGCCCTCAATGGCTACAATCATGGCCTATGCCACTGTTAGGATGATCTTTCTACTTAGTCTACTAATTCAAATGCTTATCTCTTCTGCAAGTAACCTCACAGAAGTGTTTCATCAGTTTTCTGGGCATCCCTTAGCCAAGTGGGATGCATCAATTTTCCAAAGATGATGACCAGCAAGTACATGAAAAAATGATCAGCTTCATTAACCTATAGGGAAATATAAATCAAAATCACAATAAGAATCATTTCAAGCCAGGTGCTATGGTGCATGCCTGTAATCCCAGCAGCTTGGGAGGCTGAGGCAGGAGGATCGCGAGTTCAAAGCCAGCCTCAGCAAAAGTGAGGTGCCAAGCAACTCAGCGAGACCCTGTCTCTAAATAAAATACAAAATAGGGCTGGGGAGTACCCCTAAATTCAATCCCTGGTGCCCCCGTGCCCCACACTAAAAAAAGAATCATTTCATACCCATGGCAATAGCTAATTTGGGGGGTTAGGACAATAACAAATATTGATGAGGATTTGGAGAAATTAGAATCTTCGTGCATGATTGGTGGGAATATAAAATAGTGCAAACACTTTGGAAAATGGTTTGGCAATTCCTCAGAAAATTTAAACTTGGAATTTCCATCTGACCTAGCAATTCTATTCCAAGGTATTAATCCAGCCACCCATTCCCAAGAGCATTGAGGATGTATGCACACACAAAACTTGTACATGAATGTTCCATTCTTTTTTTCATATTTTTGGTGTGCTATAGTTAAACATAATGGTGGTCTACGTTGTTATATACTCATTCATGCACGCAATATAATAATACAGTCTGGCCGATATCATTCCTGATTAATTGCTCTTTGCCTCTCTTCCTCCCTGGTCCCTTTCCTCTACTCTCCTGGTCTCCTTAGATTTTCATGAGATACCCCACTCCACGTTTTCTTTTTTTTTCCTTTTTCATCTCTAACTTCCACATATTAGAGAAAACATATGATCCTTGACTTTCTGAGTTTGGCCTGCTTTACTTAACATAATGTTTTAAATTTCCATCCATTTTCCTGCGACTAACATAATTTCATTCTTCTTTTTGGCTGAATACAACTCCACTGTATGTATACACCACATTTTAAAAAATTCATTCATCCATTGACAGACACCTAAGCTGGTTCCATAGTTTGGTTACTGTGAATTATGCTGCTATAAACAGGTATGCAAGTATCCCTATAGTATGCTGACTTTAGTTCTTTAGGATAAATACCAAGGAGTGGTATAGCTGGGTGATATGGTGGTTCCATTCCTAGTCTTTTGAGGAAACTCCATACTGATTTCCATAATAGTTCTACTAATTTATAATCCTACCAACAGTGTAAAAGTGTTCCTTTTTCTCCTTACTCTCTGCCACATTTATTACTGTATTTCTCTCTCTCTCTCTCTCAATTCTTGATGGCTGTCATGATGAAATTTCAGTGTAGTTTTCATTTGTATTTTTCTAATTGCTCAAGACATTGATCATTTTTTTTCATGTAATTTTTGTTGTATTTCTTTTTTTGAGAAGTGTCTGTTTAGTCCATTTGCCCATTTATTAATTGGGGCTTTGGGAGGAGTTTTTTTTTTTTTTTTAAGCTCTTTATCTATTCTGGATATAAATCCTCTGTCAGAAAAGTAGGTAGCAAAGATTTTCTCCCATTCTGAAGGATCTCTCTTCACATTCTTAATTGTTTCCTTTGCTGTGCAGAAGCTTTTTAATATGATGCCACCCCATTTATTAATTCTTGCTATTCTTTCTTAAGCTTCAGGAGTCCTACTGATGAATATTCCATTTTTATTAATCAAAATAACCCAGAATTAGTGACAACCCAAATGTTCATCTGCTGATGAACATTTTAGCAAAATGTATTATATCTATACAATATAAGAAAATAGATAAAAGTATCAACACATGCTAAAACATAGATGAACCTTGAAAACATTATGCTAAATGAAAGAAGCCAGACACACAAGAAAACCACATATTGTATGATTTCGTTTATATTAAATGTCCAGAATGAAAAAATCTATAGAGACAGAAAGATTAGTGGTTGCCAGAGCCTGGCAGAGGAATGGAGAGAAAGGGAGGGAGGAGGAGGGAAGAAAGAAATGACTCCTGATGGGTCTGGGTTTCTTTAAAGGGTGATTTAAGTGTTCAGGAATTAGATAGTGGTGACAGCTGTACAACTTTGTGAATATGATAAAATCCACTGAATTTCATAATTTAAAGTGGTAAATTTTATCATATGTAAATTGTCCCAGTTTTAAAAGATCAGCACAGAACAAAGGGAAATGTTGGATTCCGGGCAGGGAAAGGCATGCCTCCCAGGCAGCTCAACTAGCCACACCCCCAGGCGCCTTAAGACTCCCAAGCACCCCAGGTTGGCCACACTGCTGGCCATGCCTCAGGTTGACCATGCCCCTGCACACTCCCCAAGTGCCTTATTGAGCCAATTGCAACATATGGGCTTGCCTTCTGACTCCTACGGAACTGGGGTCCCTCAGACCACCGGTCCACTACTTAAGCGCCCTCCACACTGAAACCAGCCCCTTTTTTTTTCTTTTCCTCCCGTCACACGTGCCTATTCTCCCTTCCCCCAACGTGTTCCTTCGGCTGATTAATAAAATCCCCCCCCCTTTTCTACACGGCGGTCCCAGCGTGTGTTTCCTCTACCCTTCAGGAAACAAAAGAAAAAAAGAAGTTAAATACATTTTTAAAAGAAAAATCAGTACAGGGAGCCTATAAAAATCAATGAACAACAACAGCATAACAAATAATCCAGATATACCAATGAATAGGCTATATAGACTAGACTTTTTAAACCCACACGATAAGATTATTGCCTGAAATTCTGCTTCAAGTGTGCTCAAGCGTAGATTTAATTATGTCTTGCATTTATAGGACATTAGGAAGTAGACTATAGTTTGCAACAAGTAATTGAAATAATATACTAGATAATCCCTGAAGCTGGAATTATCACATACTTGCTGTATTTTATCTACTTTAATATGCATAGTTTTTTTTTTTTCAAATTTTAATGTCTTTGAGATAGAACATAACAATTGATGGTGCCTTGAATGTGATGAAATGTGGTGGTTTTGTATTGTGTGTTTGCTTCCAATGCCTTTGTAGAGTGGTTAGCCATACCAGATTAACTTTTCTATTCTCTAAAGAGCTATTTATATTAAAATGTCATTGTCAGTGCACCCCCAGTGGTATGTTTATTTTGAGGTTTTGAAATCCGGTTGTTGACATATCTCCTAATTGCATAAAAATAGTTCTCAGAGGTTAAAGGAAGGCTTCCCACACCTCCTCCCTGTCTTTTTTGTACAATGAATATTGAGAATGATTGCCTTCCTTCATTTTTTGTGAGCCAGAGAGACAAAGTCCTATCAGGGTACCTACTGGTAGATACTTTTCTGTTACTTGAAGGAGTAAGTGGAAACTTAATCTGACATTTAAAATTTCTGTTTCTACATATGTTATTTTCGTTTGAAACCTTGAGTTTCTTCAATGTTTATGTTATAGAGTAAGATTTAATTGCTTTTTGTTGTCATAACATATTCTAATTGTGCTAAAATATCATATAATACAAGAAAGTTTTGCTTGAGTGTCTTCTCTAAGGATTTTTTAAAATATTTATTTATTTGCTTTAGTTGTACACAATGCAGTGCATTTATGTTTACGTGGTGCTGAGGATTGAACCTGGGCCGCGCACGTGCGAGGCGAGTGCTCTGCTGCTGAGCTACAACCCCAGCCCCTCTAAGGACTTTTGAACCAGAAAAATCTTAGGTTCTTGAGTGGAGACTGAGGTGATATTATTAATCCATTGTTTACAAAATGTTTGTTTTACCCTTAAACACAGACTGAACCTGGTTATTAAAAATGTTCATACTTCTTATAAATTTAAACATGAAATAAGAAACTCAGAATTAGCAGGCTGAGAATAAATTGTCAAGGGGAATGGGTAGGGAGGGAAAATTTGCATTCTTAAAACACTTGGTCTATGTGATAGTCTCTTTTTCCAAAGGCAAAGCTTCTCTGGCGTTACCTTTAAACAAATATGTTAATCCTTACCATCTGTCCATGTGTGCTACACAACAGGAATGCCTAACTATTCCCATGTGAAGAAAGGAATTTCTTTATGTATATATTAAAATGTATATTTATGCATATAAATCTTCTTATATATGTTTTCTGTACAGCACAAATATGTATCTGTATAAGCCATATATCCATCAAATATTCCTTAGGGTCTTAGCCCAACGGTGATTTGTAATGGAGAGAATGACTTTCTCATCTTTTTGGTTGAGGATTTGAAATTAGATAATAAATACAAGTGATGAAACAAGGTATAAATGGAGTATAAACATTTATTAAGAATCTAGTGGTTCTTGTGCAGAGAGCCATATAGTAATAATTATTAGGTACTTTGAATACTCTAACATTAATTTCAATCTGAATTCTTGTTTTTTTAAAAATCTTTTGCACATTAGGTTGATCACATGCATTGTGACAATCTCTCCCCTCCACTTTGTTTCCAGTCCAGATCAGAATTTCTCCTGATGAAAGAGGGGTAACTTTTAGAAAGTAGAGGCACCATAGAGGTCAATACACTCTCAGTGCTACGTCTACCTAGACCCCTCCACCTAGGTATTATAGCCCATGGTGGTGCCTAATTATAGGATACCTGTGGAAACCTGCTTCAGATCCATGGCCATGCTGTGTTCTTGCTTGATTTGCACCTTATTCTGTTTCATCTTAATTCAGTGTGATGATTAATTTTATGTGTTAACTTGATGGGCTAAAGATGCCCAGGGAGTTGATAAAACATTATTTCTGGATGTGCCTGTGCAGTTGTTTGCAGATGAGATTGGCATTTGAATTGAACGACTAAATAATGAAGATCTCCTTCACCAGTGAGGGTAGGCACCTGCCAATTCATAAGGGCCTGAATAGAACAAAATTGCTCCCTGTTTGAAATGAATATTCAAGCTTCTAGTTCCTTGGACTTTGAGACTAAGACTCATACTTATATGGTCAGTCCTCCTGCCTCTCCTCGCCCCACCTCCTCGTCCCCATATTCTCAGGCCTTCAAACTCAGATTGAATTACACTACCTGATGTCCTGGTTCTTTCACTTTTATATGGCAGATTATAGGACTTCTCAGCCTCCTTAACCTTTATTATCTATCTATCTATCTATCTATCTATCTATCTATCTATCTATGTTTTCTATTTTTTGTTGTTATTTTCCTGCTACACTGTGCAATCTAAAATTAAATGTGGTCATTCTTAGGCTGATTACCTATACATGTAGCCTTAACCCTAGAGCTGGATTCCTTTAGAAGAACAAAGGAAGATTCTTCCTCATAAGAAGAACAGTGTAAGTTTTATGAGATGCTACTGGATGCTCAGATGAGATGCGTCTCACAACGGAACTAGACTCTTCAACTTTTTCTTGGCAGACTTTGAGCAATATACAAAATGACTTCTCATGTATTAAAAGTAGTGCCATTACCAAGCCTATTGTTTCCAGGTTCTATTCTGGTGCTGAATGAAGAAATAATTTGTTCTTAAAAAAAAAAAAAAAGGAAATGAGATAAACATTGGATAAATCGAAGTGTGGCCAGCAGCCTCCTCTGGGCCAGTGTAGTGAAATGCTGCTGAGAAGCCCGAACCCCTTGCTCATCACCATTTGAAGGTTCATTAAATTGGATGGAGAATTGTATTTAAATGCTCAGAGTTGGCAAGTCCTTTTTAACTCACAGCTTTTTAAATACCTTCTTCTGCCAGTGATTGGTCCGTCCACCTCATTTTCCTCTTAACATTTCACTAGCACCTCGGCTCCTGACAGTAACGAGGACACAAGGCCAGGCAGATATCAGCACGCTTGCTCAGCCCAGCAGCGACTTGGGAATGAGCCTGACAAGAGCCAGGGAGCAGAGGCTTCTCGTAAATAATGGTGTGCTCTTGTCAGTGGTTTTGGCCTCGCAGGTTGGTGACATGTTTCTACACAGATGGGTCAGCTCTTGCCTGCCATTCTGTCTTCCAAACTTCCTGTTCAAGGGAATGGTTTTCATCAACCTTGATGCTGTAAGAACACCTACTTTATAAGATTGGTTTTTTTTTCCCAACTAAAAGAAAATAACTGAATGTTTTTGTTGTATAAAAGATTTCTTTAGAAAAGAATTAAAGGGGTTGGAGTGATCAGTCCAGTTGTCCATGTGAAAAGTTATAACTGTCATAGAGGCTTTCTTTTGTAATACAAGAAAATTAAGACTGAAGAGAACAATGCTGTTGAGGCTCAGACTTCATTAAATGTCATTAAGAAATTTTACCATTTGCTGTCTAACTGCTTCTCTTATTTTTTCTTATAAATAATCTCTGCACATATATGTCATTTTGTCCATGCATATCTACAAACCTCTTGGCAAGAAAAATAATGTCTTCTCCTTTTTTCAGCATCTGGATCTCATTTTCGGAGGCACAATCCAAATGTAGTGAGCAGGGTTTGGAATGCTTGGTATGCCAGCCTCATTCAGCCAGTATTTACCACTAGGTACAAAACAAAGCACAGGTAAATTATAGGGACCCAGTCAGCCTTATTAGACCCATGAAATTAGCTTTACCTAAGTAATAGAAAATGAATAGCTTTCAAAGATTTGTACATTTACAGAAGGAAAAATAACACATGTATTTCTGTCATGTGTATGTACACATAAGAGTATCCTACCTTAAGAATCCCTAATAGGTAAAAATAGAATAAATAAAAGCATACAATGTAGGAAGTGATTATATACCCTTCTTCATTTATATTCAGATTGTTATTATTTGACAATGAGAATAATTGGCAAGCTGCTAGAGTCAATAGAGATAATTCCATTTACAAAAGTTTAAGAAATGTTTTGCATGATGTAGTAAGAATGCAGAGCACGATCAGAAAGAAACTGAGTCTCTCTTGGATTTTAAGATGAAGTAAATGTGAAGGAAAACATAACCCCCTTTAGTAAAATGTGATACCAAATGTAATTTTTGAAGCAAAGAAATATCCCTTTCCATTAGTGCTCTGATGACCACCAGAAAATCTAACTCCATTATGCCTGATGAATTTACCTAAAAGGAGCCCCAGTAGGACTGACTTTTATCAAGGAGTCATTAAGGAAGGTGTTGGTAGTCATCTCAGATGGGAATTTTGCTTCCTTCCATGTCTGAATATTTAGCAGAAGGGATGAGAAGGCTAAGTCCTAAGCAAGTATTTAATGGGCATGTTCCATGCTGTGGATACTGTGCTAGATGAACTAGAATACTAACCAGCAATAGAGAGTAGTTGCAGTAATATGAGGGAAAGGAAGAGTTGATAACAAGGGTCAGAAACCCAAACCAGATCAAGAGAAAGGGTACTGATGATAAAGAATGGAGAATGATCTGGAATCCAGTTGCAGGAAGTGCAGCCAGTCTCAAGGGGAGCTCTAACCTTTGAGCTTTTAGTCTCATTCAGGCAGTTGCTCTCTGGATAGTACACACACATTTTTGTATGTGCTTGTCCCCTTTGTGGACCAGCATCATCTTCTTTCTTGGTTTCTGCTGCTTCATAAACCCACTCACTCAGGGCGTTGGTCTATCAAGTAGAGTTGTCTGTATTCTACATAATCTCACACTTCACTTCTCCGCAGCTAATCAACTCATTTGCATCCCAATTTCAAATTCTCAAGAAAAAAAAAATCTGATTCAGTCCAGCCTATGGATTAGTTGGTCTTGGATCCATCTAACACAAAAAATTTCACTACTTACTTACTCTGTGACAGGTCCTGGTTAAGCATACTACATGTACTATCTCATGTAATCTCAGGCATTGTTGTTATGGTTTGGGTCTTAAATATTCCCAAGGGCCCATATGTTGAAGGCTTGATTGTCAGCCAGTGGCACTCTTATGAAGGGTTTTGGTAGTGATATATCACAGCATCATACATTAGGCAAAACTTTATTTGCTTTTTATGTTTCAAACAATGTGAAAATTGTATTGCTATCTGATGCCAAAAACTAAAAACAATTTTAATATAATTAAAAGCTTTATTAGGGTTGGGGATATAGCTCAGTTGGTAGAGTGCTTGCCTTGCATGCACAAGGCCCTGGGTTCAATCCCCAACACCACTGAGGGAAAAAAAAAAAGTTTTATAATCTCTACACTTTCTTTTTTTAGTTATATGGGAATAGAAACTCTCTTTTAGAACATAACCCCTACACTTAAGTTGTATGCATTTGCCTTTCTTGCATGTTTTTAAGAATCAGTTTTTGTAAAAGTAGCACATACCTGTACATGTACTACAGTTATTAGAAATGATAGAGCATGGGATTTGGAATCTTTCACCTTGATTATAGTTTTCATTGCATTTTTAACTTTGGACAAAAGAGATATGTTAAGCTTCAGGATTTTTGTTTGTTTTTAAATTAATAAACAAATGAGATTTAAAATAATATTTACTTCATAGATGATTGTGAAGATCAAGAAATAAAATGGATATGAAAAATTGCTAATTAAAGGGCAGACACTAGTGGTGCTCAGTGTATCCTATGCATAATCCTAAAGTAATATTCTAAATTTGGGGTCCACAGACACACACCCCCTCCAATTTATATGCAAACTTACCTGTGTTTACATCTGTATCTGCTAATATCCAGTTCAGCTATGAGTGACAGAACACCTAAAAGTAACTGTGGCTTGATGAAATGTAAATTCATTTCCCTTTCAAACGTACAAACTCAAGATATGACATCTAGACCAAGCACGTTGGTTCAGTAATTATTAGGGACTCAGGTTCCTTCTGTCTTGTTGTTTTGCTTTACCAAGCTTATGACTTCTTCTCATATTCCAAAATAGCTCAAGCTCCAAGTTATCATATCTACATTCAGTCCAGCAATAAAGAGGACACAGAAGTTTATTGGATTAGACAGATTGGAATGAAGGGAAGGGAGGGGGGTTGTGAATAGGAAAGACAGTAGAATGAATTAGACATAACCTTTCTATGTTCATATATGAATACATGACCAGTTTAACTCCGCATCACGTACAACCACAAGAATGTGAAGTTATATTCCATGTATGTCAAAATATACTCTACTGTCATGTATAATAAGAACAAATTTAAAAAATGGGGAAAAAGTGAAAAAAAGATTCTATAATGGGGGAAAAAAAGAAGAAGAAGAAGACACAGAGAAGGGAGTGAAAGAAGACCATGTTTAAGAACACGTCCTGGAAGTAACAGCACTTATATCTCATTGGCTGAAAGTTAGTCACATGGCTCATCTAGCCAAAAGCACAACTAAGAAATGTAGTCTTTTTTTTAAAAAATATATTCTGATTTGTTAAATATGACAGCAGAATGCATTTCAATTCATATTACACATATATAGCACAATTTTTCATATCTCTGGTTGTACACAAAATAGAGTCACACCATTCATGTCTTCATACATGCACTTAGAGTAATGATGTTCACTTCATTTCACTGCCTTTCCTACCCCCATGCTCCCTCCCTTCCCCTCCTTCCCCTTTGCCCTATCTAGAGTTTGTCTATTCCTCCCATGCTCCCCCCATCTGTCCCCATTATGAATCAGCATCCTTGTATTAGAGAAAACATTTGGCATTTGTTTTTTGGGGATTGGCTTACTTCATTTAGTATTATATTCTCCAACTCCATCCATTTGCCTGAAAATGCCATGATTTTATTTTCTTTCAATGCTGAGTAATATTCCATTGTGTGTATGTATGTATGTATGTATACACACACACATACACATACACACACACACACACACACACACACACACACACACGTCACAGTTTCTTTATCCATTCTTCTACTGAAGGACATCTAGGCTGGTTCCACAGTTTAGCTATTGTGAATTGTGCTGCCATGAACATTGATGTGGCTGTGTCCCTGTAGTGTGCTGTTTTTAAGTCCTTTGGGAATAGACCCAGGAGTGGGATAGCTGGATCATAAGGTGGTTCCATTCCAAGTTTTCGAAGGAATTTCCATACTGCTTTCCATATTGGCTGCACCAATTTGCAGTCCCACCAGCAATGTATGAGTGTGCCTTTTCCCCCACATCATCACCAACACTTACTGTTGTTTGTATTCTTAATAGCTGCCATAATGACTAGAGAGAGATGAAATCTTAGAGTAGTTTTGATTTTATTTCTGTATTTGCTAGAGATGTTGAACATTTTTTCATGTATTTGTTGATTGATTGTATATCATCTTCTAAGAAGTGTCTGTTCAGTTCTTTGGTCCATTTATTGATTGGGTTATTTGAGAAATGTAGTCTTTATTCTAAGAGTTCTGTAATTAAGCAACAAAGGGAGAGTGGCTAACAGGAGAATCTTGTATGTCTTCAATAATATGGATATATATTTTGAAAAGTGAAAAAATATATAGCTTTCATCAAAATCTTAATATTTATAATTTATAAACATGAAAACAAAAACATAGTTTTAAAGTGGAATCAGTGGAGTCAGTCATTTTTAGTATGTAAACCTATAGATTAAAATTATCTTTCTACAATTACCTTGCTATCTGTGCTATGAAAGACAGGTAAGAAATAACCAGTAGTCAGTAAGTGCAGATTTAGTGTTGCCATGTACACAGCATGAATATCATTTGATAATAATTGCTTATTATTTTAATTTGCCCTACTAAATCAGTTGTTTCGCACATCATAAGCCAAATACTTTTTTTCATGCACTCTGTTTATGATCTATTACTTAAAAGATTCTTAATTTTAAAATTTATTTACACCCTTTTCTTCTTTATCATTTTGGATACCAATCAAGGTTCCTTTTGAGAATTAGTTGACTTTTGCTTTTCATAATAATTAATTTCAAATGAATAAAGTCTAGTGAGCATTTTTCTTAGTTTAATTGAATTTTTGCTTTTAATGCTTTTGCTTTGTACAAAGCATCTGATCTTTTTATTTTCATGTTTTAAGTAACACATGTTGGGCAACACATAAACTCTTTAAAATTCTGATTTAATTCATTTAAAATTAAGCAACTGATAAAAACCATTCTAAAAAAATAAACTGTTGTTTGTATTCTTAATAGCTGACATTTTAATTTTTTATTTTTGTCTTTATTATACATAGTCTTCTTTGCTATGTACAAATTTGTAGCTATAAATGGTTGGGTTATTTATTTTAATTAATGTCTACTAAGAAATTTCCCTCTTTAGAAAAAAGTCAGATGTCAACATGAAACACATAACTCCCCTGAAGTGGCATTACTAGTTTAATTGCTAGAGTAAAACTATGTCAGGCCTTTTGCAAGTATTAAGATTAGTTAATTTTGCAGCTGTAAATAATCAATATTGATTGACACAGAAACATATATATGTAATTGTTAAAGTAGAAAAGGTTAGAAAGCAAGTGTGTCTAATGTGTTTTTTCAAATATTTAAGTGTTAGGAAGAAAACAATCTCTTGCAATATACACCAGCTGTCCAATCTTTTAATAGCAGCTATCTTTGGATGATGAGGTTAAAGGTGATTTTTTTTTTTAACCTTGGGAGTTTCTTTTCTATATTCTATGGATTTCTACAGTATCATGTTGCATTATTTTTATTACTAGGGAGAGAAAAACAAGCTTTTTTCATTTTGGAGAAAAGTTATAAGAAAATCCATAAATAAAGGTAGCAATTTTCCCCCACCACACAGTTCTATCTTCTAACACTGAAACAGCCACTTAGGTAAAATCATACACCTCCCAAGTGAGTGCTGTGATTTTTGAAGCATAGCGTTTGGGAAACGTGATATACAGCTGCTTTTGTTGATGAAGCTTCTTTGCTTTGCCTGTGTGGGCTGAATGGCAATAACTACGCTGAATTGCCTTAAGATGTGAAAATATAGAAACTCAATTCAATGTGAATTAGAAATTCCGTCTCTTGAATATCCTTCCCTTCAGAGTCGAGGACTCAGTGTTAATGAGGATGTGTGGGTCTTACTTATCCTAAGGTGTGAGATTAGCAGATGACTGCTGGGTAAATCAGTAAAGCTTTTGTGCACTGTACAAGCAAGAATAAACCAGCTCTTTTAACCCAAGGCAAGGCATTCCCTTTTTCTGGATTCCCTAGTGAATCCTTCAGCTGAGTCGGAGACTCAAAGATAAAGCCACTTCTATGCTTCTCTGTGCCTACTGAGAATCCTGCCAAAGCCTTCTATGAGGTATCTGTGAATTTACCCTGGGAGAACACCACACAGTGTCCCTGGCTTCCTGTTCTAAATGACCCACTCCAATGGCACACTGTAATACTACTCAAGGTAGAGAGAGTGAGCTGCCAAAACCTATTTATTGCTTTGCTGGCCTTGGACCGTGCACATCCGTCTTAAGTTAAATGAGGGTCATAGGAAGAGCTGTTCTTCTCTCCTGTCTTGCCAACACTAGGATCTTGTATAAAGATTGAAATAAATTATATAGTGTTTCTCTGTGTTCATTTTCCCACCCTACAAAGTGCTGTTCTTTAAAGATGTGTGAGAGAATGAATTAGGGGAAATAGATACTTGCAGTTTCACACATAAATATTGACTGTCTTAAGCTCAGAGATACAGGTTAAAGACTATGGGTCTCCATGCTGGAATATTATGCTGCCTTTAAAAATAGCATTGAAGAATAATTAATGAAGTGCAAAGGTGGTCAGAATATTCTGTTATATGGATAACTATCATCTATTTAAACAAAGTAATATGTGGAATATTATCTTATTTTTGTGCTTAAAATTTAAAGAATATGTATGTAGGAAAAAAATATTATATTCAAAGATGTACTCAACACACTTTTTATAGTTACCTTTCATTAGGAGAATTATGCCCTTTCTCTCTCCCCCCACTTCATCATTATTTGTTGAATTTTTCAAAATAAACTAAAAATGAAGTCATTTAAAATAAGTTAATAAGTGATTATACATATATAAAATATGAAATGTACCAGTTAATTGGGAAAGGGACATATTTTAGAACATTTTATTTCTGATAGTTACATTTTTATCTTTTAAAAAGATACTTTAGACACTGTGAAGCAGTAGAGGGACTGTATGTGGGAATTCTCTGTATTTTCTGCTGATTTTTTCCGGTGAAACTAAAACTTCTCTTTTTAAAAAAAAACCTATTAATGAAAAATTTAGAAGACCCTTTCTGTTGCACTGCTTTGGCCATCTTTAATTTCTTCACAATTGGGAAAGAACAGGACTGGCTGTGTACTCTGAGGCTGTTTCCTCCTGCTGTTTCTCCTGGCTGGCTCCTCCTGGACTCCTGAAGCCCAGACTCTATCTGCCCTTGCCCCTTTCCTGGTCAAGGAACAAGCTGCCTCTTTACCCTGGGTGCCTGTGTACTGGTGAGGACCTGGTCCTCGGAGGTTTTGTTGTGCCCTGCGCACAGGCCCATTCGGTAAGGCTGTTGCAGTGCTATGACACCACTCTTTGGGTTATGACCCTGCCCCCACAGATCCCTTATTGAAATGTAAGTATGAATACTAATTGTTTTGCCCAAAATCAAGGTGTGAGGTCCAGGATGCATACAGCATGTTTGGGATAAATGCAAGAGCTAGAAGGCCAGGACGGGTGGGACTAAGATCTCCATGCCAGTCCTGACTTCTCTTTCTCCACCCATGTTCCCTTTAGCAAGACACTTTGGGGAAAGGAGGAGATAGAAGGTCAAAGGAATTGAAGGATGATTCGTGGATGGTGTACCACTCTACTGTGCTTGGTTCTCAGGTAGAATGCTAATTGTTCTTATTAGCTAACCGACCAGTAATAACTAGCTAAGTAGTAATGACTTCTCCTTTCCTCTTTCATCCTTCATAAACACATGTTGAAGTATGTGCCCAGCTTTGCCTGGGGTTCTGGGGCTGCAATGGTGAGAACAAGCATCTGTGGCCCCTCTCCCTCCTGAGGCTTGCCGTTGAATGGGAGAGAACTGAGCCAGTAAACACACTTTATAATGTAAAGTTGGAACTGGGGCAAGAGCTGTGGAGGAAAGGTCCATATAGTATCGGAAGGTATGAATCTGGCAAGTCAGATATCTTGCCCCCAAGGAAATAGCACATCAGCCAAGACCTGAAGGATGAGTTGGCATGAACTAGGCAGAGGGAGCAAAAGGTTTTCCAGGCAGAAGGAACAGCATGTGCTAAAGCTCTGTTTAATATTGCTGATTGATGGGGGCTCCCAGATCACTGAACAGCCTTCAATTTTTAATGTTCCAATTTCCAAACACCCCACAGGACTCATCCAGGTGCAAGCAAATGTTCTTCTGAACCTATTATATTTATTTTGGGTGTTCTGTATCAGCTATAAAATTTGTTTTTACAGCTGCAATTTTTGCTACAGAATTTGAACACACGTCATAAAATAATCACAAGGAAAAAGCACACACAATGACTTCTGATTTTGATTACTAAGTGCCTACTGTCACTCAGCAGTTATTCCATCATCTTGATAACTGTAAAATAAGGATGAAAGGTCAGGCTCTCAAATTTAGGTTGTATTAATAACATGATTTTTAACATAATTTGAAATTTGTTTAAGGTTACAGCTTTGATTTTAGATATTAGCCAAAAAAGATTGGGCCTTACCCACAAATTGTTTTCTTTGTAACCTTTTGGTAAGGTAAAAGTTTTGTCAAGCACCATTTTTCTTGAACTTAGAGAACTTTAAAGACAATATTAGTCCTGGTTGGAACATTTACCTGTGATTATTTTCATGGTGAAATGGTAGTGTTAAATCTCCTGATGTTAAAGGAATTATTTTATTTCAAAGCATAATTCTAGAATATTCTGTCTGTTCTTGCCATAGTTTATGTTCCTTAAAGTTTTATTCTATGAGAGGTGGTCAGTGAATACAGTAGTAAGAACATGGATGTGAAACATATGCTATTCTTATTCAAGGGCTCAGTTGAACATTTCCTTTTCAAAACCTTCAGTTAGCAATCTGATTCACTTCTGCAAATTGAGGATTATACTGTGCATTTGTTAAAAAATAAACTATAGTATGGTAGTAGAATGGCACCAGGAAGCATTGTATGTATTGAATTATTTTAAGTTAAAAAGAAAACAAACTCTTACTTTGATATGGTAACAGAAACCAAATAGAAACTTATATTTTCTTTAAAAATAAAATTTTCTGACCTAAAATAGTGATGCTACTGAGTAATGTTAACCTAAAATATATTATGATTATACTTTTAGGTGTGATAATAATATAAAAACAATAAGTATTTAAAGTCTTAAAATATGACTGTAGTTTAATAAAAATAATGTATTCTATTAGACAATGCAGAGTATTATTGATGGTTTGCTGTGATAGTTTCTCAGCAGGATTAAGGAGGTTTCCATGCTCTCTTCTAATCTGACATCTGACTTATTATTTGTGTAGTGAGTGTTCTTACAGTAGAAGTATTCATTCCTTTTCCAGATTTCCTTTCAAATTTATACAAAAGTTTTTCTCTCTTATCCTTTTCGCCAGGTTACTTCCCTGGTCTATATCCTTGAAGTAATTTACATGCAGTATAAATACTCTTAACACATAAAAGCTGTATTGAATTTATTATTGTGCTAACTGCTATAAGTGATCTGTGACCACTGCTAGTTATGTGCTTTTCATTTGTGTAGTAATTATTCTACCAGGATGAGCTTCTGCTGAAAGTGTCCTTGTCGCTCTCAAGGTATTTTCTTATTAAATTTTAACTTCTGGGACTGTTGGAAAAATGAATTGAATCTTTTCTAAAAAGAAACATGCTTTCATTAGTAAACTTATAGAAGCGTGCATTCTATTGGAAAATTATGCATGTCCCCAAAGAAAACACTAAGAGCATTGTTAATTATAAATCATGATTGATTGAATCCTTTCTATGTGACAGACACTAAGCTGAACACCTTACATGAATTACCTCACTGAACCCTATGAAATCATTCCCTTTTTTATGCCTGTTTTCCGATGAGGAAATTGAAGCTCAAGTAAGTTAGTAAACTTGTCCAAAGGCTCATAAATAGTTAGTGGTGGAGCTGGATTTCAGACTTTGAAAGGACATATTTTAAGACTGTGATTATATCTTTTTCCAGATAATTCCATTGCATTAGTGTATCTTCTGATGGGGCTTACTAACAAGAGCCTCACCCTCAAACATCAGGCTTTCCTGCCCCTTCCTCTGTTTCAAAGACCTTCAGAGATCAAGGACTGTTACTTGGATTGTTGTCAGGGTTTTCAAAGATTGTTTCAGAAAGTTAATAATGTGGCTTGTAGTTTTGAAAATGAGGCATAAGTGGGCTCTAGCATGTCTTCAGGACATTCACCCAAGTAATAAATTCTGTGCCCCCCCTTTCCAATTTCCAAGAGACCATTTGCAGTAACAGAATATTGTTAGAATCTTCTCCAAAGTGCTGCTTTTCTGTTGCATTCAGGTGTTTGATCAAAAATGGATGTGCTGCGAGCCATTACCAAAGAAAGAAAGTAAATTTGAGTTGACACTGATATTTCATATAAAGAGCAAACTTCTGAAGGAAGGGAGAGAGAGAGAGAGAGAGAGAGAGAGAGAGAGAGAGAGAGAGAGATTGAAGAGAAAGAGGGAGGAAAAAGAAAGGAGAGAGGGAGGAAAGAAAGGAAGCGTGAGACCATTTTCTTCAAAGTTAGCCACAAATGATAGGAAATCTAGGGTAAATGCCTGATGCCTTGAGCTTAACTAGAATAAAATTCTGATAAGCCAGTCAACAAATATATGAAAAAATGTTCAACATCTCTAGCAATTAGAGAAATGCAAATTAAGACTACACCAAAATTTCACCTTACTCCAGTCAGAATGGCAATTGTCAAGCATACAAATAACAATATTGGCAAGGATGTGGACAAAAAGGTACACTAGTAAGTTGCTGGTGGGACTGCAAATTAGTGCCACCATTTTGGAAAGCAGTATGGAGATTCCTCAGAAAACTTGGAATGGAACCACCATTTGACCCAGCTATCCCACTCCTTGCTTTATACCCAAAGGGCTTAAAATCAGCATACTACAGTGATGCAGCCACGTCAATGTTTATAGCAGCTCAATTCACAATAGCTAAACTATAGAACCAACCTAGATGCCCTTCAACAGATGAATGGATAAAGAAAATGTGGTATCTATACTGGAATATTACTCAGTGTTATGGTTAGGATATGAGGTGTCCCTCAAAAGCTCATGTGTGGGACAATGCAAGAAGTTTCAGAGGAGAAATGATTGGATTGTGAGAGCCTGAACCCAATCAGTGAATTAATCCCTGATGAGATTAATTGAGTGGTAATTAAAGGCAGGTTGGGTGTGGCTGGAGGAAGTGGTTAATTGAGGTGTGGCTTTGGTGTATGTATTTATATCTGGAGAGTGGAGTCTCTCTCTCTCTCTGCCTCCTGGTCACCGTGATGTGAGCTGCTTTCCTCCGCCACCCTCTCCCACCATTATGGGAGCCTCACCTCAAGCCCTGAAGAAAGGAGCCAGCCTTCTATGGACTAAGACCTCTGAAATCCTGGGCCTTCAAATAAACTTCTCCTGAAATTGTTCTGGTCAGATCCTTTAGTCCCAGAAGCAAAGAAGCTAATTAAAACACTCAGCCATAAAGAACGAAATCATAGCTATTGCCAGTAAATGGATGGAACTGGAGACTATCACGCTAAGTGAAATAAGCCAGTCCCCAAACACCAATGGCCAAATGTTCTCTCTGATATGTGGATGCTAACATACAATAAGGAGGAGGGGGAGAAGAATAGAAGTTCATTGGATTAGACAAAGGGGAATGAAGGGAAGGGAGGGGGAATGGGAAATAGGAAAGACAGTAAAATGAATTGGATGTAACTTTCCTATGTTCATATATGAAAACATAACCAGTGTAACTCCACATTGTGTACAACCTCAAGAATGGGGAGTTAGACTCCAAGTATGGATAATAATCAAAATATATTCTACTGTCATGTATTTCTAAAAATAACAAATTAAAAATTAAAAAAAAATAGAAATATACAATGTAACAACAACAAATTCTGACAAGCATATAATCTGCCAGAGATATCCTTTTCCAAAAGCTGATCATGCTTATTGGGGTCTCCCCAGAGGGTTACTTTAATCAAGTGACTCTAGTTTTAGTGATGAACTCATTTTTAATGAAGAGAAGTTTAATAAATTCTGGATATTATCCATCAAAAGTGAAACATGCTGGGCACAGTGGCACACACCTGTAATCCTGTGGTTCTGGAGGCTGAGGCAAGAGGATCACGAGTTCAAAGCCATCCTCAGCAGCGGCAAGGTGCTAAACAACTCAGTGAGACCATCTCTAAATAATTAAACACACAAAAATGGGCTGGGGATGTGCCAGTGGTTAAGTGCCCCTGGGTTCAATCCTTGGTACCAAAAAAAAAAAAAAAAAAAAAAGAATTGTATTCAGGTGATGTAATGTTCTCTCACTTTTCTCATTTAATGAGATATTGTCATCATCACTATTGTCCTAGACTCAAGACAGATTTGAGATTGAACCCTAACTACCTGTTGATCAGACTTGAGACTTTGAGCAAGTGGCATTGCCTCTCTGGGTTTCACTCTTCTTACCTGTTAAAGGATATAATAGTATTATTTGAATTATTTGAAAGTTAAATCAGGCCCCTCTTTTTCCTTTCCTTTTCATCTCATTCTAAAATCAGAATTTTTATTTTAAATGTATGTTAGGATACATTTCCTCTAAGGAAATGCTTCTCTTACTGCCTTTAGAGAACTGTTACATTGAAGGATGAATTGTATACAGAATAATTGCTCTCTCTGTTTTTAAGGGATGGAGGGTTAGAATTTCTAATGTAAAGATAGATAAAACAGTTTTTCACATTTGAAGTTGAGTGCCATGAGATCAGTATTTATAAATAAAGATTAAAGCTCAGTAAAAGAATTATTCCCAATCATATTTCCAATAGTGAAGGATATGGATTTGCTAAATTAACAAGTATATGTTAAACAATTATTTTTATGAGCAGGACCTTATCTTAGGTATTTTAACTGTGAACATATATTTTTAAAATTGAAACTTCAACTTTGATATCTCATTATGAAAAGAACTCAGGAAATTGCAAGATGAATGATTTTTTTTTTGGTAGGGCAAGGTCATTTCACATTTTAGTGTTTTTATATCATCATGTACCTATTAAATTATATGGGTTCCATGTAATAATGCCAGCCTTGTTACCCGAGAGACTAAATCCCAGGAAGGTACTCAAAATCCAGGTTTTTTTATGTCAAATCACAGATGTGATTTGTATAACCTCTCACTTGAAGTAAAAATACTTTTTCTGTGTGTCACTCGTAAGTCACAATTTTACCCTTGTTTAAGCAAGCTTTAAAAAGTCTGCACAAGTAGGAAGAGCTCCTGATTTTGTTCATCAGAGTACTGGTCTCTTCACTCCTGAATTTCCCAGCTGAAGAAAAATGATATTTGGCTAGTAGGCATGTTGTGATGCTTCAGCAAAAATACCTGTAACTCTTCATTTGCTTCTCTGATAACTAGGATGAGGGTTTGAGCAGACATGCAAAGAAAAATTTACAAATCAGCTCTTTCTACAAGGAAGTAATAGGCCTCCTGCAAACATAACTTTTCTAGAAGCGACGACTCCTCCTCCATTATTACTGCTACTACTACTATTACTATTACGATTTTGTATACTATCTCATATAGTTACAATGATAATAATATATGTTTTAAATCACCTAATAGCATCTTGCTACCTCCCTGAACTAAAGGCTGGCATCACATCTGGTTATAGTAATATCAACCCTCTGTCCAGCTGTGGGTTTGGGAAAAGTGACCTATTGTCCCTTTTGTACCAACTTGTATACTAGTGTCACAGTTCTTTGTAAGTTGCTGAAGGAAGACTAAGGCAATCAGATTTGCTTAATGGAGACGGGGTACATATTGCCTTCATGAGAATTTCTTGTGACACACCTCCCCAGGGAAAAAGTCCTTAAAAACTACCATCTGATCTCCCATCCCTAAAGCACTTCACACATAGGGTGTTATTTTCCAAATGAATAAATAACACAACTGCAGTAAGTAGAACTCTGCCCTAAAGGAACCCACAATGTAAAGGCAACAGAAGGCAGAACCATAGACCCCCAGCTACATGATGGGCCTGACATAATCTTAAAAGCCTTTCTGATTTGTGTTTTCCGTCTCCTCATTTGCATTGTTTTCATCCAAGCAGGAGAGAAAGATTAGTCATTCACTCAGTGGTTTGGAGCAGGGGCACTGGTTAGACACTGCCTGGGTCCATAGACCAACAGTCCTGCCTTGGACAAGTTAATTGAACCTTTCTGGGCTTCAGTACCATCCCCCGAGCACCACTATGAGGACTCAGTTGGAGAACGAGTGGAAAGCATTTAGAAACAGGCCAGGCACAGAGCAAGGTCGCAATAAATTTTTATTAGCCATTAGTTATTGGAAATGACAAAATGTTCGATTTTGTGTTTTACTCTGTTAACAGATGTAGAACTCAAGAAAGATCTGGTTCTTTTAAAGTTCTTAGCATATTTAATAAAGAAATGATGAAATAAGCTTATAAAAATGATAATACATTTTAAATATTTATATTTTCTATTTGTATAATTTAATATAAGTTTATATTATATACTATTTATATAGAAGTACTTGGTTAATGCTTTTAGCCAAAAATATAGTGCAACGTAATTTTGCTATTCAAAAGTAATTGTAGGATAAATTCGGAATTCCCAGTTCCTTCTGTGTGTGTGAGCCAGTGTAGTTGCAGTTTTTAAACTGTACATATGATCATCGAGAATTCTGGTTTAGGTTTTTACTATACTATACTTTCTATCATCATTTTAGGGTGGACTTCTACTTACTAAAAGTTGTTTGCTGTATGATAGCATATTGTGTTATACTGACCGCAGCCTCACAAACACCATGTTTACCACGCCTCTTGTATGTATCAAGAGGTCGCATCCAGAGATGGAGCTGAACTATCTAGGTGTGAATATACTTATAATGTACACATAATGACAAAACACCTAATGACACACTTCTCAGAATGCATCCCCATAGTTAAGTGACATGACTGTACATTGTCTGCCTTTTTGGTTCTTATTTTCATGAGTTCATAGTGGCTACTTGAGGGGGGATATCACAACAGATTGAATCTAAAAGGAAATAAAAGAAGCTACCTGCCTTCTGTTGAGCAAGAGATGTAGGAAATTTGCAAAAATTTGAAATCATGGTATTCACTATTTTTGTTGTTTTTTGGAAGTATAGTTTTTAAAGATATAAAGATAAGTAACTTGTAATGGATTATTATTTTCAGGTTTAATTTCTAAACAGCAGTAGATAAAACCCATAAAAACAAAAGCTTTTGGAGATTTCTCATTATTTGTAGTATAAAAAAGTCCTTTACTAGGTATCTTCTCTGTAAAAAGGGGCGGAAACACCTCCCTTGCACAGTTGTGGGAGGATTTAACCAGCACAAACCTTCTCTGTTTCTGGTGTCCTTGGTTTGGGAGCACTCTGTTTCATTTAATTTAGGATTTTCCTGCTCCTTGGAGGTGAGGGGGAGATCAGTCACCTGGCTGGAATTGATTTGGGAAGAAATCTGAAGCACTAAATTGCTCCTATATAAACTTTAAACCACTTTTCCCACCAAGCTCTACTCTGTACCCTGGCCCATAGTGGTCCTGGGCATTTCTGAGATGCTGTGACACTGAATGGCATGCCACGCGGTGGCTTCCTCAGCTCTAAGTCACTTACCACTGTCTGTGTGCTATCTTCCAAGTCTGCCTTGAATCAAGTTTACCTCCTTTCCAATTTCTTTGTCCTTGTGGGTTAGTAACTTTTTTACCACTTTACTGGTAGTTTTAGGGGTTGGAAAATAAGCAGCTATGAGCTTATTTTATAATAAGCTGGAAAATAAGCAGATATGAGCTTATTCATATATTCAGTCTTCCACACTTAACTAAAAGATTAACTTAAAGATTCAAACAAAATGATTCAGTTAAGGGCAGATTGTTGGGGGTGGTTTTGCTTTCCTTTTTGGCATTTATTGTTGTGATTTTTGAATGCAAATTGGAATCACTTGGGGAACTTTACAACTGTTGCTGCCTGGTCTCAACCCCAGAGTCTCTAATGTCCTTAGCCTAGAGTTTGGCCTGGGAATAGCAATTTTTGAAGCTCCCCAAGTGACACCACTGCTATGAAGACTTTGGTCCTAAACTTCTTCCATTTTTCCTGGAACACTGTATGTATTTGAACTGAAGACACAGTCAACTGTCTATGAAGTTATATAATTGGTTCATCTATTAAAAACATTGTTAGGGCTGGGGATGTAGCTCAGTGGTAGAGTGCTTGCCTAGCATGCCTGAGGCACTGGGTTTGATTCTCAGCACCATGTATAAATGAATAAGAGAAAAATAAAGGACCATCAACAACTAAAAATGATATTTAAAAAATAGCATTGTTAGGCTGGTGGTGTAGCTCCATGGTAGAGCACTTGCATACTGTGTGCAAGACTCTGGGTTCAATCCCCAGTGCCACAAAAATAAATCGATAAAAAATAAAAAATTATGACAATCAAATGAACATTTTTAACATTTTTAACATTGCCACGTGGTGGCATATTTTGCTAAATATGACATTAACTTTTTCCTTAACACAAATGAATCTCTACTGCCCCCCTCACAATTACATGGAGGAAATATACTCATGAAGTATTACTTATAAGTGAAATAGGATTCTTTAAAAAATAATATCTATAGTAGCACTAAACATAATAGCTCTATAATGGTACTACAATTACCACCTCTATCTTCCTGACTGAGCATTATTTATGGTAGAATGTTGAAATGAATTATATTTGTAATTAGCTAAGGTAATAATAAATTCAGCTGCCTGTTGGTTGGTGAGGTTAATAGAACTATTTATATTGGAAAATTTTCTGCTGAGAATTAACAGCTTTCCTCTTGTTGAATTCTGGGATGGTTTGTATAGAGAATGCTGAGTAATTTTCTAGCCATTAGCAACCACTCTGTGAGCTGACATCAAGTTCTGGCTAGTCTCTGCATTGCCCTGTAGCTGCTCAATATTAGTGCTGATAACTTCACTTTTAGGTTGCTAACAGAGCACAAGGTATATATGGCTTCATTTTTATGTTCTACCACATTTGGAAAGCTAACGAAAAGCCTGTAGTGACCTTCCCTCTAAACCTTGAAGACACATCACTTCTACCCCCTGCCTTGATAGCAAGTGCCCTGTCCCTGATATTGTTGGTTAGCTGCACTTGACTTTTCCTTCTTTCCCAGGATTTTCTTCCATGTCCTCATTACTCTTCCTTCTCCATTCTTCCTAGTCTCCACACTAAGTGTCCCCTCTCCTTCCGCATCATTACTGTATTGTAGTGTATATGAGAATCTAAAACTGCAGGAGATGGGGGAAGTATAGAAAAATAATTTATTGGTGGCTAAAAACGGTTCCTTACTAGAGAAGCTAAGTTAAAAAGAAACATACAGTATATTACGGAAAATCCAATCTCGAAGTTGGTGTCATGGTGGTTTACACTACTTGTTATTTTCCAAAATGTACATCATGCATGATTCTGCATTCTGATTGAATAATGATTAGAAAATGTTTGATGTAAATCCATTTGTTGTGGATAAAATAGAATTAGCATTTGCCTATAAAAATCTATTCTTTCTTTAAGTTCAAGAGCTGTCCTTTCTCTGAGAGGTAAAACATATACATTTCACATTAACATTTTAGAGATGTTGATGGGGCCCAGTGCTAAACCATGGCTGAGGTTGAATGGTCAGGACTTGCTGTAAGAATGGACATCCCCCTGGGTCCTCACCTGAGGTCATTAAATTGATTTAGTCTAGATCTACTCGCTATATTTTAATGCAGCTTAGCTGTAAAAATACAAGGCCCCTATTGTATAATACAGGCTGTGAATTGTTATTTTTTTAGGCCTGTCAATGTAAAAAATGTGTCTGTTTGCCTTCCCCTATGACCTGAAAAAAATTTAGTTATATTACAGAGTAGCAGGACACCCTGGAAATGTTGGTTTTGGAAGGTACCTTGAGGAATAACATATAAAAAAAATCTGGCAACATGATTTGGTAAAAGTGCCAGGGATACACATGTTCATTTTGGGGCACATCATTATCCATCCTTTTCAGTTAAGTGTCTGGGCTAGGAGTAAACCACATGAAGAGCCTCCACGAGGCTGGTGGTTCTCATCATGGTGGTCTGCTTTGGCCAGAGAGATGATTTTCACTTCAGCCAGTCAGTAGGGAGACCCAGAAATGGACACGTGCTCCAATACCCAAAACCCGAGGAAGCCACACTAAATATACTATACCCAAGATCTGCCCAAAATAAACCAGATGGCATTTGGTGTGCCAGGGCGTTTACCAGAATGTTTGTTGTAGACTGCTGTAAGACCCATGTATCTGTCATAAAACTGGTGAGTTCTGGTGTTTTCTCTCTCTTTTTCTTTTGTTTTTGCACATGGACACGAGTAGCTATTTCTTCAGATCTTTCATCCTGTGGGTTCCTCCAGGGTGGTTCTGTTTTGTCCTAATATGTACTGGGATGGATACCTTACAGGAAATCACTACACTGTGCCACATGTGGTTTTGTAATGGGCCTGTTTTGAGGCTACTTCCCAAACCCCTGGGACTCTGAGGGGCTCTTTCTCAAGGGTAGCTCTCTAGCAGCTGTGGAGATTTAAATGCTATAGGTAAACACAGGGGAGACAGGCCGTGTCCCTTTTCTACCTGTCATCCACCATGATGGGCTCCAAGGGCTCTTTTGAGAGGGATCCTGGCCATAGTCCCTTTGCCTCAGGCTCTGGAGTCTCATGGGCCTGACTTAGATCTGAGCTCTACCACATCCTCTCTGCCTGACCTCCAGCAAGTTACACTCTTGGATCAGTTTTCTAATATGTAAAATAAAGAATAATGCAGACATTCAGTGGGTTACTGTGAAGATTAAATCAGATAATGAATGCAAGCTTCCTAGTAAATAGTAAGCACTCAATCAGTGTTAGATATCACAGTTGGCTATTACCACTGTTACGGCTGTGAATGTCCTATCTCGTGCCCTACACCCACCAACATAGACCCCACAATTGCTGTCATTGTTGTTTCTCTTCCTGTTAAATTTAACCTATTTAATTTACCTTTTTAAAGTTGGACTTTAAATTTAAAAAAAAAACCCATTTTGATAACTAAGCTATTCATTTTGATTCTTCACCTATCTTCAGCTTCTTGTGCTCTAAAAGATTTTAGTTTTTTTAAATCAAACATTGTTTAAACTGTTTTGTTCTTTGTTGCCCGTTGTATCTCTGTATTTTTTTTTCTATTTAAGTTCAACAAATATCTGTCAGGTACCTTCCATTTGATGGGCACCATGCCAGGAGCTAAGGATTACAGAGAAGATTTGTGTAAGATTCTGCCCTCTAGAAGCTTGAGGGAAGCAAATATCTAAAAAATTCAGCTACAATACAGATTGCTAGTTGTCATTAGAAAAGGAATGAAAACTACACAGGGACAACAAGAAGAAGATACTCCTGACCCAGCCCAGGGAAGCAGGGGAGTCTTTACTAAGGGAATTATGAGGGAATTCTTCCCTTGTGCTACAGTTTGGATAAGTGTCCTGCAGTAGCCTGTGTGTTAAAGACTTGGTCACCAACCTGTGGGAGGGTGGAATCTTTAAGAGGTGGGGCCTAGTCATATGGGGGTGTGCACTTGAAGGTGTCATTGGGATCCTGAATTCTCTCCCTCTCCTCCTCTTTTTGCCACCACGAAATGACAGCTTCTTGTGCCACACACTCCCACCATGTGGTACTATCTCTCTCCACAGGCCCCAGAGCAACTGGGCCGATCAGCCATGGACTAAAAACTCTGAAACCATGACCCAAAATAAGCCTTTCCTCCTTTTTTTTTTGGTACCGGGGATTGAACTCAGGGGCACTTGACCACTGGGCCACATCCCCAACCCTTTTTTTTTGTATTTTATTAGAGACAGGGTCTTGCTGAGTTGCTAAGTGCCTCACCATTCCTGAGGCTGGCTTTGAACTCACGATCCTCCTGCCTCAGCCTCCCAAGTGCTGGGATTACAGGCGTGCGACACCACACCCAGCAAAGCCTTTCCTCCTTTTAAGTCAGCCATCTGAGTATTTCGTTATAGTAATATGAGACTGACTCACACACCTGTGGGTAGGAAGGTGTCAGGAGGACAGCAGGCCTATTCCTCTCTAGTCAGAGAGAAGAATGAACACAAAAGCATGAAAGTGAACAATGGAATGAGAACCATGTGACTGGAGCATAGTGTGTGAGTGTGGGGTGTCATGAGTTGAGAACATCTTGGGGTCTGGATAACAAGAGCTTTGTATGCCTTGCTGAGCAACTTGGCCTTTGTCCCCAGCTGTGAGAGAGCCCTTACAGTTTCTACTTTCATACAGTGAAATGCAGACCATAAGTGTGCAACCTAATGAAGTTTCCATATGTATGCAATCACATGTACTTGCAACTTTCCCAACCCCACGGCAGCCCTCTTCCACATCCTTTAGAGGTAACCATCCTCCGACCTCTGTCACCACCGTATGTTAATCTTGCCAGTTCTGAGCTTCAGATAACTGGGATCATACAATGTGTACTCTTTCATTTCTGGCTTCTTTCCTTCATTATTTCGTCTGTGAGATCCATTCCTATTGTTGCATGCAGCTTTGTCTTGTAACTTGTGTCCTATAAAGATATCTCTGTGGCCACTTGTGACTAATTTTTTCCTTCACATGTTGACCTTTAGTTACCTGAAAGCAAACCAAGAATGAACTTTTCATCCACTTTCATTTTAGCCCTCTTTACAAAATGCTCATAGTGTAAGTCCCAGTTATCACGTGGGATACAGGTGGGGATTGTCACATGGTCCCACCTGAAGGAGTACGGATCTGTCAGTAGCTGGAACATTGAAGACCATGAAGTTCCGTTCAAGAGTAGTTCAGTTATCTTGTTACTCTTTAGCCTCCCATGGCCTTCTAACTTATCAATTAAATGATTTTTTATTTGTGCTAATTAGTTATACATGATAGAATGCATTTTGACACATCATACATAAATGGAGTGTAACTCATTCTTCTGGTTGTACCTGATGTACAGTTACACCTGTCATGTAATCATATATGCTCGCAGGGTAATAATGTCCAATTCATTCTACTACCTTCCTATCCCCATGCTCCCTCTCCTTCCTTCACTCACTTCTGTCTAATACACAGTACTTCTATTTTTCCCTAGTCCCCCACTTATTGTGAACCAGCATCCACATATCAGAGAAAACATTTGGCCTTTGGTTTTTTAGGATTGGCTTATTTAACTTAACATAATATTTTCCAGCTTTATCCATTTACCAGCAAATGCTATAATTTCATTCTTTTTTATGGCTGAATAATATTCCTGTGTGTGTATGTGTGTGTGACCCACACACATACACACACGTTTTCTTTTTTTTTCCCTTTTTATTGGCGCATTATAATTATACATAACAGTGGGATCTGTTGTAATATATTCATACATGCACACAATAAAACAGTATAATTTGATCACTTTCATTTCCCAGTACCTCCCTTTTCCCTCCCCTCCCTCCCCTGATTCCCTTCTTCTTTTCTACTGGTCTCCCTTCTATGTACTTTTAAAAATTTGTTCTAATTACTTATAGATGACAGTAGAATGCATTTTGACATATTGTACACAAATGGAGCACAACTTCTCATTCCTCTGACTGTACATGGTGCAGAGTCACACCAGTAGTGTAATCATATATAGGGCAATAATGTCTGTCTCATTCTACCATCTTTCCCATCCCACAGCTCCACCCCTCCCCACAACCCCACCCTTCCCTTTACTAACCTCTGCACAATCCAAAGTTCCTTCAGTCTTCCTTACAGCCCCACCCCCCACTATAGATCAGCATCTGCTTATCAGAGAAAACATTTGGCCTTTGGTTTGTTTGGATTGGATTATTTCACTTTGCATTATGTTCTCTAGTTCCATCCATTTACCTAAAAATGCCATAATTTCATTCTTACTTAAGGCTGAATAATATTCCATTGTGTATATATACCACATTTTCTTTATCCATTCACATGTTGAAGGGCATCTAGGTTGGTTCCATAGTTTAGCTATTATGAATTGAGCTGCTGTAAACATTGGCATGGCTGCATCACTGATTTTAAGTCCTTCGGGTTAAACCAAGGAGTGGGATAGCTGGGTCAAATGGTGGTTCCATTCCAAGCTTTCTGAGGAATCTCCATATTGCTTTCCAACTTATAGTCCCAGCAGTAATGGACAAGTGTACCTTTTTCCCCACATCTTCATCAACACTATTATTGTTTGTTTTCTTGATAATTGCCATTCTGACTAGAATGAGATGAAATCTTAGAGTAGCTTTGATTTGCATTTCTCTAATTGCTAGAGATGATGAACATTTTTTCATGTATTTGTTGACCATTTGTATTTCTTCTTCTGTGAAGTGTCAGTTCAGTTCCTTTGCCCATTTATTGATTGGGTCATTTGATTTTTTGGTGTTAGGTTTTTTGAGTTCTTTATATATCCTGGAGATTGATACTCTATCTGAGGTATATGTGGTAAAGATTTTCTCCCATTCTGTAAGCTCTCTCTTCACGTTATTGATTGTTTCCTTTGCTGCGAAGAAGCTTTTTAGTTTGATTCCATCCCATCAATTAAATGATTTTTAAAAAAATATTTATTTATTTAAAAAATATTTATTTATTTGCTTTAGTTGTACACAATGCAATGCATTTATGTTTACGTGGTGCTGAGGATTGAACCCGGGCCGCGCACATGCTAGGCGAGCGCTCTACCACTGAGCCACAACCCCAGCCCCTCAATTAAATGATTTTTGAGAAGTTACTAGGTGCCAGACATGGGGACATGTGACAAGAAATTTGTAGTGAGCAATCAGTCAAAATTGTGTCCTATTCAAGAGATTGGGAAATCCTTTCTTAAAGAAATGCCAGCTGAGCTGAGAACCAAAGGCTGAGTGGGAAGGGACAGCATATTCAGAGGATATAAAGTTGGAGAAAACCCTTCAAGTTCCAGAAGCTGAAAGAGTTGGTCATGTGGGATGAAGAGGAAGATAAGACAGAGTTTGAGGTGGGGACACAGACAGTGATGTGATCTTGTGAGGGTCTTGGATTTTCTTATGAAAGCCAAGGAAAACCTCTGAAAGACTTAAGAAGGGAAGTTATATGATCCGTTTTTACCTTTTATAATTTTTTATTAACTTTTTAAAGTTATTTATGGAGCTCTTTACTTTATTCATTTATTTATATGCGGTGCTGAGAATCAAACCCAGTACCTCACACATGCTTTAGGCAAGTGCTCTCCCACTGATCCACAACCCCAGCCCAATTTTGCCTTTTTAAACTAGATTCCCTGTTGTACTTTGATTAAAGGAGAGGGGGCCTGGTGTTGGGTATCTGAGCTCCAGATCTGGGCCCACCAGGACAGCAAGCTGGAGCCATTCCCTCCATCCACATCTTGTTTACTGATGTGTTTAGATATTTTCTGTATATTTTACCTTCCTTACATCCTACACTTTGAGAACTTCCTCCCCTTTAACTAAGATGTGAAGGGAAGCACCCAAGAGAACAAATTTTAAAACCTTAGTTTCTTCTTCTTCTTTATTTTAAAATTTTTTTGTAGTTGTAGATGGACAACTTTATTTTATTTGTTTGTTTTTATGTGGCACTGAGGATCAAACCCAGTGCCTCATGCAAGCTAGCCAAGCGCTCTACCACTGAGCTACAGCCCCAGCCCCTTACTTTCTTCTTTAATCAGTCTTCTTTGGGATAAATATCAGAATTTTCACTTTAGGCAGGTGAACACTGAAACCTCAGTGGTTTACCTCCATGCCATGAACTTGGCTTTACATCCAGGTGGAGAAGCATATTAGTGATCCCAGCAATTATACTACTAAGTGTAACTTACCCTAGCTACTGTAATAAAATCCAAATTAAAGCAGCTTGCCCTAATAAAATTTTACTTTCTCACTTAAGCAAACCAGGGTGTGTTGAGGTGATACCTCTCCTGGCCCTATGTGGTCTCACAGCTTGGAATCTTCAGCCCCCCACCGTACTGCTGGGGATCAGAGTGGTACAGAAGATTGGACAGGATGCTCTGTTGCCAGGTCTGGGAGGAGCTCTCATCACTCCTGTGTGTGCTTGGTAGGCCAGAGTGCAGCTGCGTGTCCCAGAGCCTCACTGGAAGAGAGGCTGACAAACATTTTCCCAGTACCAGAAAGAAAAAAAAATAAGGAGTCTTCATCTCACCAGTCAGCCACAAGGACATAAAATGTGCTAAAGCTGGTCTTACTTGTTGCAATTACTTGTATTCAACCTTTTGTCCAGTAAGTCTTCATTAGTGCCTATGTTGACCCAGGCCTGAGGAATAAAGCAGGGAACAAGGTGGATGTGATCTCCGCCTTCATGGCTCTAACAGGTTAGCCAGGAGACAGAAATTTATATAACAGTCACACAAACAAACATTTAATTATAAAATTGAAATAAGGCTCTAAAGGGCAGATGGTATGAGAGGGCACATATCAGGAGACCCAACATAGTGAAGAAGTGTTCAGAGAAGGTCCCTCTAAGGCAAATGTGGATAAGCTGTCACCTAACAGATGACAGAAAATCGAGTCAGTAGTAGACAGCTTTCAGAGTGAGCAAGGGGTGGGGGGGAGTGCATTGGGCTTCTAGAAACTGAAGGAAGCATGGCTGAAGCCCAAAGAGAAGGGAGGCTGCAGCCAGACAACCCAGGGCCTGGTGGGCCATGAAAATAAAACATTTGGGGTAATAAAGCAGGGAAAGCCATTGAATGGGGTTTCAGCCTAGGAGTCACATGACCATATCTGTGTTTTATAAAACACTGATCTCACTGCTGAGAGTGGTCTGGAGGGAGGCCAATGATGGTGTCAGCAGTCAGGTGCTTTATCTGTGTGGCTTTTCCTGGTTTTTGTTCTTCCTTCTTAACCTCCCACCACTGTATGTAAAACTCTCAGGCTCCAGTGGATGGGCAGTAATTTTCAGTTCCAGACATGGAGATGTTATCTGTATTATTGAAGTAGAATAATCTAATCCAATTCTGAGTTCTTTGTCATCTTGAAATGTTCCTCATGGCCTCTCTACTATCTGTCTCAATCCAGTTAATCACGTCAGCTATTTAGCCAGACTGTTGCTGGCAAGGGTTGCCGCCACTTAATCTAGAGCTAGTAGAAAGCAGTGCCTCTGACTGCCTCACACACCATTATGAAAATGTCTGATTGACATCTCATTTGTTAACCATTATTGGGGAGGATAAAGTATCTCCCGTAGATCTTGCTTCTCTTAAGTACTCAATGGTATTTTAAGACTTTTAAAAATTTCTGCTCTTAAAAGTAGCCATAGAAAAAAGAGTGAAGATAGAATTTTAAAGGGAAGATTTGTTTACTTACATCATACAACTATGTTTACATGTCATATTAGAGTATTTGTGGGCTTTCATACATCTATCAGAATATCTTCTATTGTTTTTTTTTTTTTTTCCTTTTTATTTTTTGATCTGTATAGACTATGGCAGGAATAAACATTTGCTAAGTGAGTAAATACATGAATGAAAACATGTCAACTGAAGAAAGTTTTAAAGTATTGATAAGCCAAAAGAAGAAAACAGAAATGACCTAAAAAAAACAATGAAATGACCCATCATCCTTCCACTGAGGGAGAACATTTTGCCTGTGCATTTTTACACAATTTTGAATAGATCATTTTTGTATGCTACTTTTCTAAAGAAATATTTTTATGGTTGTTTTCTAAAATATTTCTGAAATTATCTGGCATGAGGTCAGTGTAGATCTTATTATCAGAAAACTGAGATGAGACAGCTTGGTGCAAGGGGCAGAGTCAGGCAAGATCCATGATTCCAATTGCTGCATTCCCCTGTCCATCATACCCTGCTGCTTCCCTGCTCACGTTTATAAGTCACTTTTTTATTTGGGAGGTAGGGGTGTGTGGTGGCAATCAGGGGTCAGCATCATGGTTTAGAGCTCCTGGTGCTCTGCTGTAGGAGTTAACAGCCTATAGACCTGCCCTCAGGACTGTTCTGGGATGAAATGATTCAGTTCAGGATATGAAAAGAGCGCCGTACAGCGCTTGGCACATGGAATACACTGTGCCGGCGTTTGCAGTTATTGCTGTGGTTACTATTACTACTAATCTCCCCCAGTCATTATACATTTCTTCTCCTCGTCCACCCACATTAAGATTATGCATGCCAGACAGAGTTCTAGTCCTTGGCATCATAATTATGCTTTTTGCCCTTCTTGATAAATTCCAGACTCTCAAAGTTTTAAATTTGTTCCCAAGAAGAAAATGCCTTTCCATATGGAAATAAGCCTATGTTAAAGAAACTGACCTGGGTTGAAAGCAAACACACCATTCTATTGTACTTAGTCTTTGGGGCATGTTTTCTAATTCTCCTTTACTATTCATCTGATTCACTCTGCAAGCTACAAAATGACTCCCCAAATTGATGTTTTGATAGTGGATTTTTGTCTTTTTCTTTTTTAGGTCGAAATAATACTGTAAGGGTTAAGGTGAGCCACTAAGTTTTAATTACAGTATTTAAAGTATTTTCAAGTTACCTTACCCCAGTTGCTCCTGGGTCTTATGGAAAGGCTGAATGAATGCCTGGGCCATATTCAGCCATCACCAAACACAATGCACACTCCCCCACTCTGTGACTACTTGGGGCAGCAAGCCTGTCAGGCCTGGGGGCAGTCACTTTTTCAGAATTAGAAACCTCTGCAAAATGTCACCATTTTAAATCCCAGGAGTTACCCACTTGGAGATGCCTATTTCAAAAAGGTTTTAACCTCATTATGCCAAGGAAAACAAAATAGCAAAGCAAGCTTTATGGGGTTCTTGGGAAGAATAAAGTGTGTCCTCCATGGCTTTCTTTGGGTAGAAACAACCTAAGTAGAACCTCAAGGCCTAAAGTTGGGAGATTTCTGAATTTCAAAGTTGTGGGAAGGTAGAAGCATTGGCCTATATGTGCATGTGCGTGTGCGCTAGTTGTGGATGTTTGCACGCAAAGGGGGAACGTGGTAACAGTTAACGAGCAAGAGAAAGCAATCTATGAGAAAATGTTTGGAAGAAAATTGTGTTTCTATCTTTCAAGAATAACAGGGGAGCATAAAATTTCTCTTTATCTTTTCATTCTCTTTCTTCAAGTTGTAGAACAATTCTTAAAGTGTTGTAGGTACTCAAAAGTAATTATTGAATGAAATATGAAAAATCAAAACTTGGGGAAGTAATTACTATATACATTATTGCTGTAACACATAACATTGTTGAAGTGGGACTGTCAGGTATCATTGAAACCAGAACTTTCTAGTTGAAACATTATTTTCTGAAACTCATTCTGTTTTAGTGGTTTTTCGGGGTAGCAAAATAATAAATAACCTGTGCTATTAAAAAAAATGATACATTTTAGAATAATCTGTGCCCCCATACCTAAATTTATCATCATAAACATTGAAGATGTGTACTGGAAAGACTTTTTTTTTTTTTTTTTTTTTTTTTTTGTGGTACTGGGGATTGAACTCAGGGGCACTCGACCACTGGGTCACATCCCCAGCCCTGTTTTGTATTTTATTTAGAGACAGGGTTTCACTGAGTTGCTAAGTGCCTCGCCATTGCTGAGGCTGGCTTTGAACTCGTGATCCTCCTGCCTCAGCCTCCCAAAGTGCTGGGATTACAGGCGTGCGCCACCGCGCCTGGCTGGAAAGACTTTTTGAAGTATTGATTTTTCAGCCTCACAGTAGAAGAAAAATAAAAACTAAAGATCCAGACAGCTGGATTCTGGTCCAGCCTCTGTACCTTAATGACTGTGTAGCCTTTGGGAATATACTTGACGTCTCTGATCTTTGATTCCTTCACCTTTAAATGAGTGTTCAGCTAAATGTTCTGAGGGACCTTCCAGATATATGAAGCTATGAAGTTTTTTTAATTTCATGGATAATTAGTAAACCTCTACATCTTAAGGAATTAGATAACTATGAGAAAATTCCCTATGAAAATCATTTTAGGGTATATTAAATTTTTTCTAAGTTGATAGAAACTTATTCAGATAGTCACAGACTATTTTTGATTTTCCAAAATACATAAATAACTGGTAGATAGATTAATTTATTCACTTGTCCACTAAGCATTTTGAACATTAATATATATATATATATATATACACACACAAATGTATATGTACAAATATACATATATATGTATATATGTGTATATACACATATATATATGCCAGAAATTGGATGCTAAGTATTCAAAGGAAAATACCTTATTTGGCAGAATTTAAGATATGCATATAATTATATATATATATGCATATATATATGCATATATATATATATATATATATATATATATAAGCAGCAATCTAATTTTATAAGGAATTTTGGGAGAAAATAAAATTTTAAATGTTCCATTATGCAGAGAGTGAAAAAGATATTCATATATATAACATATTTGTATAGTGTGTGAAACCTAAGTTTTGGATATAGTAATATGTTACAAATACTCAAAATTACACTTTTAAATCTGACTTACATATATAATAAGAAATGTATTGGTCTTGGCATAATAGTACATAGCAAGAAAATACGAATTACTTTGACAAATGAAGTGCCCCTGCCAGTGGTGTTCCTATGGGGTTAGAAAAGCAAATACCACTGCTATATTTCATTGAATACTAATAACTAAAATTTTGTAATATAAAACAAATGTTAATGAATTCCAGTTGAGTACATGCAGTCAAAGCAATAATATTGATAAAACAGTACAGAGAAAAAAATAAAATTTATAAACGTGCCTGAATTCTTCTTTGGGTAGCCTGAGTATTTGTGAGGCTCATTTGGTTGCTGTGAGGTATTGGGGTGCCACACTGTCTCCTAGAGAAGTGTGACACTTCTGCTATTGTCCACTGAATGCAGGTACAGATTTATTAACTTTTCTTTTAATTGCAGTAGCATTGTTTACTTTTAGTACATTTTTATCAAAGTTACTTTGTATTAGGTGACTATATGTTCCACAGCTCACTCCAGACTCAAGGCAGTTTTTCTTTTGAGGGGAGTGGAGGTGGGAGTTGGGGTGAGGAGGCAGCAAATGCAAATTAGAGCTGGCAAAAAGAAACAGAAGTATTCTTGGCTCCCAATAGACTCGCTATGTAAAAACAGAGACAGAACTGTAGCATAATACTATAGGAATTCTGACTTTAATCATTGCTGCATCTGAATCACTGAGAAAACTTGCAAAACTTAGATGAGTGAAGAGGAGGAGGAGGAGGAAGAATGAAATCTAGGACCTACTGTGTCACAACTTCTATGATCAGGGTATTTTGAACAATAACTTTTCGACTCAGGCTGGACAGTAGGATACATGAGAGCAGGAAGTGATTGCCAAATCTGCCCAGCTAGGCAAAAGCTACTTCCTGAAGGGTCTTGCGTGCCCTGCTAAGTGGAACAGATTTTATTCTTTAAGTGGTAGGGAGTCATAGAAGCTGGAGACTAATGTGGTCACACTTGGGTTTTAAAAAGTTACTGTGCTGAGAGCAATACTGGAAAGAAGACCCTGTTAGGAGGATACTGTTGTGTTCAAGCCAGTGCTGATGAGAGAGCCCTTGCATTGGTGGAGAGGAGGGAATGGCTTCTAAGAGGTACTTGGGGGAGAGCTAGTGGAATATGTGTCAGTTGTAAATGGCTTCTGGTTTAGGCAACAGGGTGTTGAGTGGTGCTATATTTTAAAGGTAGAACAAATAGATGAAGAAGCAAGTCTGGGAAGGACAGCGTGGGTTTGACTTTGGCTCAGTGGCTTTGGGCAGGCTGTGGAACATCTGTCTAACAGGAGTAACTATATTACCTCCAAAATGGTCTCCCTGCTCCTGCTTTTGCTCTCCTATAATCTTTTCTTATCATAACAACAAAAATTGTCCTTTCAAAACATACATTGAACCTTATCAGTCCTCTATTTGAAAAGCACTCAGTAACTTACCACCTCATTCAGCATAAAAACCAAAGTCTCCCAGTGGCCATAGGGGCCCAGGAGATACCTAACCTCTCAGACCTCACTTCCTCCTCCTCTTACCTTGTTTATTCTTCTTGAGCTACATAAGCTTCTCTAAGTCCCCAAACCCACCAGGACTGCTCCTTACTCAGGGCCTTTGCATCTTCCGGTCTCTACTTCAGGTAGGGGTAGTGGTGCTGGTGGTGTGGTAGTGGTTTGGGCCTGTGTTCAAGCCAAGAGCCAAACCCACAGACCTTAGTAAGCGAAAGAATGGCTCCTTCCTTCACCTGTTCAGGTCTTTGCTAGATTGCTTCCTGCCCTTTTTAAAATCTGCCCCTCCCTTCTCCTGCCATTCCTTAGTTCCCATTCAAAATCCACACATTTATGTCCCTAATCCAAATAACTCAAGCCCATATTCACAATGATCTTCCTTTCATCCAATCAACAGTACCTCTTATGTACCTATGAAGCACCATGTTCCAAGCACTGGAGATACAGCAGTGAACAAAACAAATATCCATGGCTTCACAGGCCTATATTATAGCTGGTGGAGATGAACACAAACAAATACATACAAAATGCATTATTATGGCATGGTACTTTTTAATGCCTGTCACTCAGCAAATCTGACATAGGACAGGAGGATAAGAGAAGGAGCTTATCTTGAGTTCGGGTTTGGCAGGAGGAATCAGTGAAAAGGATGAGGGTGCTTCTAAGAGGAGCTAAAATGCTAGAAAGGGAAGAAAACAGAATCCCAGAAACTTCAGAAGAGTTTAAGGGGACAGAAAAATAAATCATATTTTCTTTGTCTACAAGATTAAATATTTTAATTTAGTTGCTCCTAAATACTTAATAATATGCTCAAAGTTTCCAATGGCTTACTAATTTATTCAAACTAAAATATTTATTGAGCACATAGTACATTTTATTCACTGTCACAATCTTTGGCAAAACAGCCCTAAGCAGATCTAGAATTATAGGATTGCAAGGGACCTTAGAAATAAATTAGTCTAAAATTCACACTTTTTAAAAATCACAAAGTTAGGCCCCAGAATAGTAAATTGGCTTTCCCAGTGTCATATAACCAGCTAGTAGCAAACCTGGGACTTAAAACCAGGTCTTCAGGTGCCTTCAGTTTTCATTCCCAAACCTCATACTGTCCTCATTTATTGGGATCAAACTTTTTAAAGGTGTAAACTTGTATTTTCATGATGAAAATCACTGGGAAATAGTACTTTCTTTATAGATACTTTATTTTCAGTGTGCTTTTCAGGAATTTCCATAAAGTACACTATACAAGTAAACTAGAAGTGAGAAAACTGATCATTAAATGTAGTAGTTAGGAAATGTGGTTACAAGCTTAGAACCCTACTTGAGCTAGTACACACAGCATGAAGAGGGAATAGGCACCAATAACATTAAAAAAAAAATAAAGAGCTATAATCTCAAAAAGAATAGGGGATGGGGATAATTTATGATAGGCTACAATACTTATTTGTGCAGCTTGGATCACATATCTGCTTCCTACACAATCCATAATATCAGAAGAGATTCATGATTTAAGAAGGAAAAAAAGGCTTCGCAATGGAATCCAGGGTAGAGAAGAGTTCTCAAAAGGAGGAGGAAGAGTACTTGTGGGGTGTGTCTAATGGGGTAGAGCAGAAAGGAGCAGGGACACCTTCAGCTATCATGTCCATCTTACAATGATGAAAGGCTGGTCAGGGAGGAAGGACCTAGATCCTGGTGCAGGTCTGATGAAGGTGAGAACAGCCATAGGGGACTTCAGGAGTAAAGATTGCCTGTTAAAGGAGATTCAAGAGGAAATGGCTAAGTCCAGTACCTTCCCCATCTTCATCTCAATGTCCAAAAATAAGAGAGACTCCTTATTTTGCAAATATATTTTGGGAAATTTATTATTTTTTGGATGTTTTAGGAGTTTTTATTTGAAGAAAAACTTAGGTTTTTTTCTTTTAAGCTTTCCAATAATTAAAAAGTACACAAGTGTTTTCTCTCTCTACCTGGTATGTATTCTAACAAAGCTTTGTCATATATAAGTACATATTATATATGTACAACATAAATATCATATATGTAACATGTTATATACAAAAATGAAACTTATTTTTAATAATACTGTTTTGCCCATTGTTTTGTGTTCAACAAGATGAGACCTTGAACACATATTAACATGTTTCTCTATTCTAATCCTCATGTTTTGATATAATTATCTAAACATTTTTTTCCAAATAATTATCCTTTCTTTACTTTATATTTCTGGAATTTAACTAATTTTTATTTACAAATGCATGAAATTTCACACCAACACAGTCCACAATCATTTAGAGTTACACATGGATGGTTTCTCTTTTCCATACTGTTTCTTGCATGACAAATCTCCTAACTCATTTATACTTGTTAGTTGACAGCCACCTAAGATCTCCAGCCTAATCATGACACTTTAATTTCACTGCCATCTGCTTCCTGCCTCCTTTTGGCTCAATGCCATCACTTTTACTCCACTCTTCCCTGAAGTCGGCTTCATCTGATTCCCCACAGCGCCTTTCCTGGTTCCATCTGATCTGGGGTTGCCTACAGCACTTTGAAGCAGAGCTTTATAGAGATGTTTTCCTAGCCTCCTTCCCCCTCACTCCTGCTTTGTTTAATAAGAAGCCCCTTGATTAATGTTTAACATAATTGTGTTTTTTTTGGTTTCCAAATCCACTGCCATGGTCAGAAATGGTGAAGTGGAATTTACTTTTAGAAACAGTGCCTGTGGCCCCATTATTGTTCTAACTTATAAAGTCTAGGTGCTTTCTGGTTTCTCTGTCTCAAAAGACAGAGGAAGACATACTACCTCTGGCTGTGATTGTTGAGCCCAACCCTTCTCCATGACAAACCAGGGATCCCATTTGGATGGTAGCATGGTACCAAGAAGAAACCACAAGAGGCTGTACCAAGAAAGAGAATAAGCTTCAAGGATTCTGGGGCTCCATTGGGTTGCTATTCTTTGGAAATCTAACATCTGCACAAATAGAGGGAAGTAGAATACAGTGAATTAACACTCAGGTGGAAAAAATGGACTGAGACAAAATGAAGAGGAGAGTAGTTTAATATGTGCAAGTATTTTCAGAGAATATTTTATCTGATACCAGAACTTTCCCATATATGTTTTTCTGTAAACATTATTTTATTTATTTATGAAGATATTTAGATCTTGCCTTAAAGTGTCAAGAATTCTAGTACATATCTCCTTTTATTTTCTGTTGGATTGAGAAAGGCAAAGAACATGCCGAGCCATGCCACAAGCACTGGCATCTCCCTCCACTCTGGCTTATTGTTCCCCAGTGGGAATGTGTTGCCGCCTGAAGCGCTCGGAGCACCGGAGCCGCGGGAAGAACTTCAGAAGCAAACTGGAGACAAACAGCTTTTTATTCTGATAACTTTTCTCTCTGGTTCTAACAACTAACTCACGCCAAACACACCACTAAAATGGCGCTGACCCGATCAGCAATTTCGGCCAAGTCACTCCAGATCCCGCAACAAAATCCCGTGAGACTACGGGTGGCGACAATGGCCAAATCTCCCCGGCTCATAGTCAACTTCAATTCAAGCCAATCCCCAAAACAGGGCTCCTACAGGAATGAGGGCACGCTGTTGTCACAGCTTTTTATTTATTTATTTATTTATTTTTTAAAGAAACCTTATTTATACACATAAAAACACATGTGATGTCAGGTTGTTGAAACCAATGTAATGGCTTCATGCACTTCCACATTTGGGTTCGGAAATTGGTACTTCTACCAACATGATGTATTGAGAATGAGAGAAAAGCCATGTAGTGGTCCCCATCAAGACTGGCTTTGCAAGCCACATCAGAGTTGTGAATTACTAAAGGGCCCAGAAGTCATCCATCGGAAGCATAGTCAAGCTCTGCTGAAAGAAGTGTGTCCATGCTTTAATTAGACCCATGAGACCAGGTCTGGGCTCTTAAATATGTTGAGATATGCTTTATCTTTTTGACAGAGCCTATTTGTCCTGCAGCTTGTCTTAACAAAGTGGAACATTTATGCACCATGCTGTTATACAGAAAATAGGACATATATAAAAAATAAGGAAACTCCTAAGGATATTGGATAATAAAATTGAAGAGCTGAGTAGACCCTGGGAAACAGGGCTGTGCTACAGATGCCTGACAAGAATAAAATGAAGTATTTCAGCACCAACAGTTATAAGTAATTGTACTACCACTGAAATAGTGAAACAGGGATTTTTTGAAAATTTTTTTAGTTGTAGATGGATAGCATGCCTTTATTTTATTTGTTTATTTTTCGGTGGTGCTAAGGATCGAACCCAGTGCCTCACACGTGCTAGGCAAGCGCTCTGCTGCTGAGCTACAGCTGCACCCTGAAGCAGGGATTTTGAAGCAACAATATATGCATTTCTTAAGAGTTATATCAAACCACCCTTAAACCACATGTGTCAAGTGACCTTTTTTTATTTTCAAAGGCAAATGCAGTGTGGTGCATTTTCTTTGTTGCTCTTATCTTCACCTAATACTCTTGCAAAACTAAATTCTTACACTTAGACCTGGGGACTGAGATATGCAAGTTATTCACTTATTTACTCACACCAGACAGCTCATCTCCTGATTTAAATACTGTTTCAATAACTGTATGGATGTTGATGCATTCTGCATAGAATTATTTTTAGAGCAACAACAACAAAACACATAAAAACTCTTGAAGTCTACCAAGTCTTATGCAATGCTTAGAAATCCGTGTCAAGTATAAAAACACCTTATGAATCCACCAGATTCTCCAACACTTTTGTTCCCATCAGTGAGAATGTCCCAGGCATCCAAAAACTATAGGAGACAACGTGGGATGCAGCAGCATGGACGGTTCTAGAAATAAGCCTCTGCCATTGGGGATCCCACAGATGGTTGCATAAGCCCTTTTAATTAGCACATTACTGACCCAATAATAGCTTCTTCTGAGAGATGTGCTTTATATTCCAGTCCACCCATCTGGCATGGCTGTGCTGCTTGTAGACCACATAATAAAAGTCTTTATGAAAATACGCACAGCATATGTCTAGTAGCAGATTTATAGACTGAGTAGACCCTGTGGTTTCCTTTTTTTTGACTCCCCTTCACCGAATAAGGGAAATGAGTAAACACCCAAAACCTGAGCAATTATTTAAGTTCAGCAAGGGCTTTATCTTGCTCACAAAAGATTTTATATCAACAAGCTTAAAATGTCTTAAACTGTTTTCAAAATTATTATTTTTACTCTTGATGAAGATCTTATAAAATTTATCAGTAAGTTTTAAATCATTAAAAAAGTACAGTGTTTATTGGCAATGTTGAAGATTCATGAACCTGCTTCTAAGAGGCATAAGAATTCTTTTTAAAACAATTTTTTTAATATTTATTTTTTAGTTGTAGTTGGGCACAATACCTTTATTTTATTTATTTATTTTTATGTGGTGCTGAGGATCAAACCCAGGGCCTCACGTGTGCTAGGCTGTACAGCTGAGCCACAACCCCAGCCCCATGTAAAAAACTCTTATGGCTGAGGTTTGCAGCGAATAGAGGAAACCTAAAGAATAGGGATTGCTCATGTACAATTGAGAGCTTTTTATAGAAATTTTCAGCCACAAAAGCAGTCAAAGAAAAGTATATTATTTGTGCTAAAATAGCTATTTTTCATCTTACACACTAATAAGCTTTCATATGAAACATAGACTCTCAGATTATTTTATTTTATTGCATTATAGTAAATTAAGTTTTAGGTTGAATGAACCCCATCTTATAAAATTAAGGTGTGATTAGAGAAAAAACAATGTCAAATTCCAACAAAACTTCCATCTTGAGAGAGAATCTATAGAAGATTTTTGTCAATATTAAAGTTACATATTTATATTTTTTGGTTAAGAACCTGGTGTTTTTCTGGGTTCTTTCTCTGTATCCTGTTGTACTTAGAGCAAAACTCGTAATGGACAATGAGAGCAGTTTAAAACAAGCTCTTCAGTGAACATTTGTAAGGAAACATAAGGAAGCCCAATTATCAATCTGAAAAATTGTATCCAAGAAGATGAAGTTGCCTTTATAGTTGAGGCTGGGCCAAGGAAAGGTGATTGCTTTTGGGAAGGCTCTCTGGTCCATGGAACCCTCTTGAGACTCATGAAAGGATTTGTCAACTGTAGGGAGGAGGAGTTCCCTTACTGGATTCCAGTGAATGCCAGTAATAGCTTGGTAAATCAGAAAACATGACTTTTTCTAGACTTGCATTCATTTTTTTTCTTTTTAGAAGTATCTCTTCAACATGCTGTTCTTATTTAGAAATATTCTGGGAACCATGTGGCTATTCTAGAGTCAATTTGTGTTTTCAATTAATTTTCAAAAATATTGTACAGTCTAACATTGGCCAACACTCTTTAAAAGATCTGTAACACCACCATTTTATTTTCATTGAATGCAGTCTTAATAAAAACTTCCATATTCTGGCTTAAAATAAAGTATAGTGTTCCAAGAAAATATCCAAGATCTATATTTCCCAGGGTTTGGTTGAACCATGACATTACATTCATTGTTGGATTGTTGTCATGTTTATTGTAGAATTTTTTCCTTGGCCTTGAGCAGGATGAGTTCTCTGGCCTGTAGTGGTTGGATATGATTTTAAAGGATTAGATATTTTTCTGTGAAAAGACAACTTCAAATCCAAGTGAACGTAAGTGTCCAAAAAGACTTAGGCTTAGGGGCTGTGCAAGCTGTGCTTTTACATGCACCTGTGCTTACAGAATAGGTCTCAGATTGGTTTGTGTTTTTCATTGGTTACATAAAACATTCTTTTAAACTTGGCAGGCAGTTACTGATTGGCAACCCAAATGTTTCCATAATGTACTATCGGGTTGGGTTTCATTAAATGACATACAAATGCTGGCTCAAGGAGAAACTGCCAATCTTACTCTTCAATCTGACTCTTAAACTCAAAATCAAGCTTCCATTTTGAATTATTGGTAAAACACATTTTTAAGTGGCTGGCATGAAATCAGTTAAATTCTGTTTTTATTGGAAAATACATGCATATATCTTCAGTTTGAGACATAAGATGTTAGATTTTTATACTTTTGTATTGTGAAAAAATTTTCTTAAAATACCTCCATACATTATCATAATAGGTAAATCATGGAAAATGAAAAGTACCTTATCATCCAATTTGTTAGAAAATTTCTCCCTATTTGATGAATATGTTTGCATATTTTTTCCTATACAATTACTGACATACCTATGCATATATGTTCCTTAAAATGGACTCACCATATGTCTAAACTTCTATAACTCACCTTTCTCTTAGACATCTTTCCTTGCAAGTGCATACACATCTACCTTATTCATCTTGGGCAGGAAAATTTCATTCCTTTTTCTCATAATTCATTTGAATGGTCCTCAACTATTAGGTATTTACAGTAAACATTGTTATTCATTTTAATTATGTATAGTAAACTTTACTTTTTGGTGTAAAGTTCTAGGAATGAACATAGTCATGTGACCACCACAATCCAGATACAGCACTATCCCATCACTTCAAAAGTCTCTCCATACTGTCCCTTTGTAGTCAAGCCCTTCTCCCACTATCAGCCTTTGCCATTGTTTTGTTTTCTGTTCATATAATCTTGCCTTTTTGATAATGTCATAAAAATTGAATCATACAGAATATAGTCTTTTGAATATGGCTTCCTTCACTAAGCATGATGTATTTGAGATCCACCAATGTTGTGTGTGTCACTTGTCCATTTATTTTTATTGTTGACCAGTCTTCCATTGTACAGAGATGCCAGTTAATTTATCCAATACTAATAAAGGACATTTGAGTTGTTTTTAGTTGTTGAAATTATGGGGTAAATTCATTATAAATAGTCATGAACAGGTTTTTGTGTGAACATAAGCTTCACTTTCATTTGTGTGAATGCCCAAGATTGGGATTACTGAGTCATGTAGTAAATATATTTGATTTTTAAAAACTGCCAGATTTTTTTCTGAAGTATCTGAACCATCTTATTGACCATTTTTCTCATTTCTTTACTGATTGTTTTCTTATTGAGTCTTATGTATTTTGTGTTTTTTTGGATACAAGTTATTTATCAGATATTGTTTTGCATATATTTTCTCTCATACTACATTTATAATTTTGTTCTTTCAACTGCTCCTTCTAAATTTGATGATATCCAATTCATCATTTTTAAATGAATTATGGTTCTGATATCAGTTAAGAAATTTTTGCATCACATCAAACCTCCAAGATTTTTCTCCTGTACTTTCTTCTAGAAGTTTTATAGTTTTAACTCTTATATTCAGATCTATGATCAATTTAGAGTTAATTTTCATGTAAGGTATAAGTTATTAATTAGGATTTTTTTTCTTACAGACATTTAATAATATCAGCACTATTTGCTGTAAGTATTTTCCTTCCTCCATTGAAGTGCCTTTGCATATTTATCAAAATCAGTTCTTCATATATGTGTGGGTATATTTCTGAACACTTCATTCTGTTCCAGAGTTATGAATTTTAAAGATCTACCATATTGCTTCTAAATTTTTTCCAGGAAAGGAAGCTACGAAATCCCATTCAGACCATGTTCTTGTTTATAGAATAATAAAGTTATAGTGAAGGCATTTTGTAATTAAACTCAAGTCATAAAAACTTGAATTAAGGAGCAGGTCTCCAAAGTACAGTGTATACATGAGATGTTCCAAAAGAGTGCAGAAGAAAATATTAGGGCTTCTATCCTGTTCTCTGGGCCTCTGACTCATGCTTACCAAAAGGCTTTGCCTTGTTCCCTTCTTGCATTTACAGCAGTTGACTAGGACTCGGTACTCACTGAAGTGGAACAGGGCAGGAAGAACAAAGTTAATGAAAAGCAATGTGTGCACACTTGAGGTTAAATATTTTTGGTAGGATTTTTCCAAAGATGAAGATTGGTGTTAAATTTTTCCAGATTCTTCGTAATAGATAAAGTGTAAAATTATAGAATGATTTTCTTTTACACACACAAACACATTAAAAGGAAAATTTTATAGCTCAAAAACATTTGATATTTGTTTAAGCCCTGAATAATAGAATTCTTTTTTGTTACTAAGTGCTTGCCTTTTTTCTTGTATTGGAACAGAGTATTATAAACTGACATATTTTTTGTTTCAAACAGCAGAATGTCAAAGCAAGATGTAAAATACATGTAACATGCATTTATCAATGAAATGGTTCAGAAAACCTCTCCAGTTTGCCAATTTATTATCCACCGTACCTTCCCAACCCTCATAAGCCCTAAGGACATTTCATCAAGTGACTGAATCAACTCTGTGGTAGAATTCAGGAAAAAAGTTACTTCAGCAAACTAGCAATGAGTCAAGCAGTCACTCTCCCTTAATATTTACCTCATTAAGTGCTTGAGGAGGGAAAACTTAGAACCCTGGGAAAGAGCTTTCTTCCTTCTACTTTCCCCCTCCTTCCTTCCTTTCCTTTCTTTCCTCTGTATTCAACACGTATCACTGAGCCATATTATGAAGGAATCACAGAAGGAATATGACACAGTCCCTCTCTATGTTGGACAGAGAACGTATATTCACAAGTCAAGAAAGTAATACTATAGTACATTCACAAAAAATTATCCTGCAATTGCTAACTTTACCAAGGTGCAATGATATTTTTCTCAATAAAATAAAATAGTAATAGTCTTTTTTCTAATTTGCCAAAAAAGAAGTTAATGGATAAAACTTCAAGCATTTCTCTCATATTTTTTCTTAAAACTTTAATCCTTGCTACCACTAGTCTATCTAGAAAGAAAAAAATAATGAAATCTGAATTAGCACAAAAATTTACTTACTTTGCATTCAATATATGTATATCCATTATTCATGTTCTTCAACAAATCACCCCAACACCTGAGACTTCCAGGTGCGGAATTTATAGAATTACCAAGTGACACACACTAAGAGAGTACATGGAATTATAGATGTTGGGGCTGGGAGCAACCTCTTTAATCACCCTATCCATGCCTGTTGGGAAACCAGCACAGGCAAGCTGGCCTACTTTTGCAACATCACTGCCCAGGACATTTCAGAACTGGACCAGACCTTTTCTGTGAATGACTTCTGAGTGCTCAGTTGAAAAAAGAGAGATGTGTGGGGATGGGCAGCTGAGTAGACTATGTGGAGAGAGCCGACAATCAAGGCCTGGAAGGATGGGAAGAACAGGGTAGGCTGAGAGAATGTATTTTAAGAGCTTTAGTAATAAATTACTCCTGGGTCTCTCTTAGAGATACCAGGAAATTCTCAGCTTTGGGGAATAGAATATTCCAGTTTTAAGCCCCTTTCAACACCATCCAGTCCAAGGTCTTCACTTGCAGTAAAAGGAACTTGCCCAGAGCCCACTGCCAATCATAACTGAAGTTCTACAGTGCCAGAACTGTCACTGTGTTTCCAAAGACTAGCATGACACTTGGTGTACAGCAGCCATTCAGTAGATACGGTTGAACACTCCAGTGAAATAAGTCTATGGTTCTGGATGAGGCTGGCTCAGTTAGAAACTGGTTCTCTCACTGGTGGTATAGTTAGTTGGGAACTTAAGGGAAATCTCTTACATTGGTCTGTGTTAATTTTGTCAGATTATTAGGGTGACAGTTAATTCATTGCTATTTCAAAACATACACATCTAATTTGACCAGAGAAATTATTTTGAAACTTCACACTTTTACTAGTAGGAAAAAATCTGGAAGAGTTTAGTAATCATTTTCAGCTTTGGAATTTGTATTCTCCATTTCTTGCTTTTCCCCTGCCCAGTGGTTTAAGTTTTAAAGTTTGCTTCTCATTGTTTCTTCCACTCACTCTATACTATATACCCTATTACCTTCAAGTAGTAGTGGTTGTGACTACTCTAGTTGGTCATTACCTTCAAGTAGTAGTGGTTGTGACTACTCTAGTTGCCTAGAAGTTATAAAGTATTTCAGACATCCAAAAGGATCTGGCTACTACTGTGATCTCTTAGAACTTAGAGGTTAGCAAATAGCAATACAATGATAAGCCAGTATGGACTTGTAGAGTTTTCACTATAACTTAATCCCAGTGTCTACCAACTAACAAGAGGTTAATTTAACGCTGTAAATGGACCTGGGTATCATCATTTTTCATTCAGTGCACCACTGCAAAACTGGTCTGGTGGCTTGTCCATAGTGCTCTGGAAGGCCTGACTAGGAACTGAGGCAGCCTTTTTAACTCCTCTTAAATCATCTATTTATCCAACTGTATCTACTGAATGACTGCTGTACACCAGGTGTTGTGCTAGTCTTTGGAAGCACAGTGACAGTTCTGGCACTGTAGAACTTCGGTTATGCCTCTGATTGGCAGTGGGCTCTGGGCAAGTTTCCTTTTCCTGCAAGTGAAGATCTTGGACTGGATGGTCTTGAAAGGGGCTTAAAACTGGAATATTCTATTCCCCTAAGCTGAGAATGTCCTGGAATCTCTAAGAGAGACCCAGGAGTAATTTAAATAGTTTGTGGGGGACGGTGAGAAGACATTGTAATAAAATATTTAACAGAAGGAATTCTGGCTTTTGGTTTTTTGAAGTTTTTTATTTATTTTTTCCTAATGGTGGTATCATTTTTGTAAAATGTGGAATTTTTTCTGTGAGGGGGAAGTAAGAAATTTAAAACAGTAGTCATTTATTCCACCTATTTTATTTAAAGTAGATTTTAAGGACATAATTCAGTCTAAGCAAAAAGATTTCTTGAAAATTTTAATCTGTGGAACTGGCCCTGTGCAAGTCAAGTATATTAGATTTATACATATATTTAACAAAAGTTAGATTTTGAGAAATTTTATTTCAAATTCAATCCAGAAGACAAGTGACATGCCTCCCATTAAATAAGTGTTTTGTGTCTACTGTGGTGCCCAGCTGCAGGCCACATGGGCCATCAGAGGTGAGTAAGACAAGGTTCTTGTCTTCAAAGAACTTTCAGTGTGGTTGTTTTTCCTGCATGAATTTAGTAGCTTTTTATTTCTCTTTTTGACTTGAGTCTTTTGCGTTTGCAATGGAGATATTTTGCTCTTGGATAATGGGCAGTATCATGATAGAATATACTGAGAAAGCATAAAAGTGAAAAGGGCTAACTTTGATAGGGACATTTGTGCTTTAACTAAAATGATGGAAATTGGGAAAGAGCTATCTCCCTGTATTCTATGGGTCATCTTGAAATTGTACTTACTAAGCATTCTTCCTTAGTAACACAGAGAATATTTGGTTTTTCTTTGATGTGTTTCTTGGTTTGGAAGTATCTATGCTATTTGGTATCAATTAAACTAAAAAAGTTTTATGGATTAACAGAAATGTTTGCTTTAGTGTTGATTTTTCTCATTTTGTTGTAAAATGGGTATCCCCATCTGTGCTTCATCTACAACTTGGAAATAAAGACATTTTTAAGTATATAAATATGATTTGAGGATTTGTGCAAGTATAGTTTTCTATTTCAGAGGTGACCACCCGGAAGGGCTAAGCCACCTTCCCTCCATTCTCTCCTCTTCTTTCATTCCATTCTTTTTATTCCTAGCTATAATAATAGGAGCTTTCAGCAAAGCCCACAGCAGGGCTGTGGAGATGCTCACAGGTTGAATTAATCACAATGTGTCCCATTCAGCAATGAACAGATTAAGGCATAGTGTAACTGGTGGGCCAAGGGTAGTGCATGTTAGCAGAGTCTAAGCTGATATTCTGGAGAAGAAGTTCAGAAGCTGTACCAATCTCCAAGTTACCAAGTACTGCTTTCATCAAACTGTTTGGGCCCCGGGATAATCTGGGCCATGTGTGTTTATTGAGGTGGTGACAGGACTGAGTTAAAGGGACAATAGAACTCTTTCATAGTAATATCCCTAGGGGCAGCTAAAAACTTATTTGGAGTATCTGATGCCAAGGGAAATGGCTGGAGGTATTTAAAATAACCTTTTAATGAAAATACAGTGATTGCTGGAAAAAAATTCATTATTTTATTTGTTTATTTATTTTATTTCAGCAAAAAGTAATGGCCCCAATTTGATATTACATAGCTAGTCTTCAAATAGGCCAAACCAAACAACTGACAGTAAACAACTGATAGTGTCTTGGCCTACCATTTATTCATTTAACCATTCGTACATCAAATATTTACTGATTGCCTCCTCTATGTTGTTTCTCCTCCCTCAGACCTTTCCTTCAGTATCTTCCTCCAAGTCAATCATGCTGTTTTTTAAAAACAGAGCTTTAAATCCTATTTGTTTACCTGTTACATAGAACAAGCTAAATAAGAATGTTGGGTTTTTAGCATTTGTTATACAGTTTGTGTTAAATAAGAAAAGACTGACAGCCATCAACTCTTTAGAGGACTTTTCTGCAGTCAGAATTTAGCCTAGAATTCTTCGTGTTGGGAAGGTATGTGAATCTTCAGCTTCCTTATGATGGCTGACTTGCCATCAGGGTTTTAGGAACACAGCCACAACTATTTAATGGCAGCAGACACATGGAGAATAGCAGGTTTCTGTTGGTTGGTTGATTCTGGAGGCCCAGCAAAAAGGCCAGAGCTGATTGTGGTGTTTACATTCCAAGCCAGCTTCAGATTTATTTAATTTACAGTGTCTCTAGAACTCTGGACTTTCATCAACAGGGATTCCTTCTCACCCTCAATTTTTCATCCAAATAGGCATTCCCAGTGTAGGATGAAGTCGCCCCTTAAATGATTACCCTCACATGGCAAGAAGATGCCACAACAAGTGGGGCAGAGCTCACACTCAGGGCTGCTGGCACTGGAAGTTGCATTTATTAATAATATCTCTCATTTCAAAAGAGATACAAAGTGGTTTATAGAGAAACATACTGTAAAATCAGTGATAATATCAGGGCAAGAAGAAAATAAGAATAGAAAATAAAATTAAGCTAAAGGCATGATAAAAAGACCACTGAGTATAATTATAAAGCATAAGATAAAAGCCATAAAGCAAAAGCCATAAAGTCCTATATAATTGAAATTGTTTTAGATTCATCACAGAGCTTCCTAGCAGCCAAAGAAAAGAAGGAGCTAAGATTGATTAGAATTTGGGATCTTAGAAAAGGAATGGGGACTAATGTCATTGCATCCTGCCCACCTAGACTATAACCTTAAAGGAGACCCTGTGCTTCCTGGATTATCGGTACTTCCTATGGCTATAGCAATATTTTTTAGAGTTCACATGGTTCCATGGTTCATTTTCCCAAAGTATGCCTTTGGAAGCTAATGTCCTAATTTTTCCAGGTATGGTGTTGGAATTTAAGTCATAATTCAATTATAGATTTCAACTTCTCATCCCAGCAATATTCATCTTTTGGGGAGAAAATTCAAATCGGAAGGAAGGAATGAGATATAGGGAAGTGAACTAACAATTCAAAATTAGGTGCAGTTTCTCAGGAAAGGGTTTTCCCTCCCTGGAGTCTAACTCTACATTTAAACCCATGACCCCTGAGTCTAAATATTTATCGAGCTCTCTACGTACAAAGGTCTCAAGAAGATACAACTACCCATGGGCACCATAAATTAAACCAGTTGACTGATATACTTAGAGGTTTAATGTGGCTTTCTTTAGCCTTTTGGATAGTTCTCAAAAAAAAAAAAAAAAGCCTGTAAAAGCACTGCTTATTCTATAGATTTACCTTGGGCCCATTCGTTTATTTATACGATAAATAATTCTCACACTTCAGCTCTGTGCCAGGCACTGTGCCAGGCACTGGGGATAAAGCGATAAATAAAAATGTCAAAACCTCTACATACGCATAGTTTACAATTATTATTTTGTTGTTATTACTTAACATTAAGAAGAAAAACTTAACTCCTTGCACTTTTTTCTAGCTGACCAGTGAGTCTCTTAAGTACTATCTCATTTCTATTTTGATCTCTAAATTCCCTGTGAGGTAGTTTTGCAGGAATTAATCCCCTCTCTGGAGACAAGGAAAAAGTTTAAACTTGCCAAGGTCATACAGAGTTGGACTCAAAACCTGGCCACAAACTCTAAGGCCTAACCCTTCACTATTAAAACATTCTCGCAATTATGATTTTAATTTTTTTTCTGACTTCCAATTTGCTAGATGGAAAAAGATGAAGAACTATTTATGACATTATATTAATATGACATTATTATGTGAGCTATTTATGACATAATAAAGAGCTTATTATGACATGCATTATAAATATGCCATATGTGCATTTTTCAGGAAAATAGAGAAAAATAATCAGAACACAGAGGTTTTTCTATACCTGCTATCTGATTTAATGTTGGTCTCCAATGACCTTTGAGGCCCTGACCTTGTGGGCCTCAGCATGTTTTCAGGAATGACTTATGGGTGGAGAAGAACAGAAAGATACTGTGTTCATATTCCTCATGACTCAGCAAGAAAGAAAGAAAAAAAAAACATTTTTCAATGTTTCTTCCTTTTCACATGCATCTCTCAATAGTTAGCTTGCACTTGACATCCTTATGTAGTTCAGTTTCCTTTTCCAACCTAGTAGAGATAATATTTTCCCTACCAAAGTTTAAATAACAAGAGAGTATAGTAGAAGGGCTTCCGACAATCACACAAATCACTTGACAACATCCCCAGTGGCATTAACCATCTATACTCTCTGATACATGGACCTGTGACCCCCTCCTCATTTTTCACATGGGGATGCTGGCATCCAGTCATTGGGCTAGAAGGGGTTCAGTAATGTTTTGCATCTGCTGGCTTGGCACCAGTCATCATAGAGTATCACCTGGATTCTGTCTTATGGCCTCTAGGGCCAAGTATAGAGGCACTACAGAAAAATAACTATCATGTTCATCTGTCGGCACTGTTTATATGAGCAAGACAAGATTTTGCTGAAGTATATAAAAGAAAAAAAAATTGGAAAAAAATTCTGGTCAAAAAGTCCAGCAAGGATTTTCCTACCATCTTTCTCTTTGTTCACCACATCTTCAAATCCTGACAGATCTCAAATGTCACCTTCTCTAAGGAGTTTTTCCCAACACCCTCACCCTCTGTGTGCTCCTGGAGAACTTACTTCATACCATGTTGTATTGCTGTTATTTATTTGTATTTCCCTCTCCCATTAGACTATAAAGGCTTCAAAGGAGAAAAGCCATCACATCTTTTAAAGTTCATAACATACAGCATGTTTCCGTTCAGGAAGTGATTTGCAAGTTTAGAAAAAAATTAGGGTCTCCACTAGTTTTAAACTAAACCTACAGAAATAAATATGTTGAAAATTTTTATTAGAAAAAACATTATAGTTAAAAATGTTTTGTAAACAGTTAAGATTAGGAATTGCGGTGTTTTAGATTTTAGGATATCTTTTTAAAGAAAAAACTTAAAAACAATTGAAATTTTTTTGTTAAAAACTGACAGATATTTGAAACTCTTCAATATCATTTAAAATTGACTTCAGACGTTTAACAGCTGACCATCATTAATTAAATAACCTCAATTCATGCTTGTCCTTCTAAAATGGCTTTCTGTTTTAATTGAAGATCTCATTACATGAGTATGTCATGTGAGAGGTGCATATGTGTAGTCATGGTAGAAATTATTTTTAAAAGAATATAAGACTTTTAAAAGAGCTATCACTTTGAGGCTGGCTTGGATGCTTTAGGGAGAAATGATGAGGTGGCCGTAGCAGCAATTCTGGAAGGAATGTCTGGGACAGAATTTTGACTTGTACTAAAGCAAACCATCTGCCCTGGCATTAAGACCCTCACATCACATTTTCATCAAAGGGCTGGGGCAGGTCCTCAGGATTAACCTCATGCAAGCATAACCCAGATACCCAGCCTTCATCTTCTCTAATACCTGGTTCCTACCATAGTACCAGGGAGGTTTTTAGGGCCAGGTGCGGCAGTGCTCATGTCAGTGGCACTGGCAGGGGAGGCTGGAAACATGGGACTCTTCATGTGCCTAGAAAGAAGAGGAAAGTACCCCAGTGAACTAGCTACTTAGTCTTTAAGATCTGGAATCATCTTTCAGGAAACCTTTTCTAAGCACCATGGTATGGAAGTAGACTGGAAGATACAGATACTAGAGATGTTTTGTTTTGTTGCGGGGGACCTAAACCCAGGTCCTCATGACTAGGCAAGTACTTTACAGCTGAGCCATACCCTAGGCCCACAGTAGCAATGTTGAATCATGAGGATTTAGTGACGGACTGACTAGATGGGGAGGCAAATATACAAAGGATAGTACTGACAGTGCCCTCACCTTTCTCCATATCTGGGCTTTTGAAGCTGTCTGGAAATTATTATAAATGACTGAACAGGCTCTGAATAGTTTGTCCTATCACAAAACTGTTTTAAAACAGTGACCCATTTAGTCACCAGATGTGTATAACTGGCTTTCACATTCACTCTAGACCATATGACTTTCAGAGGTCTGATTTGAAAGAGAATACCATCTAATTAATATGAATTAACATTAGCAAAAACAGTACTGTACTGATACATTAAAGGCCTTTACAATGAAGAAAAGTCATGAAATGACATGCTAATTTAGTGTGTGGGCACCGGAAGAGCTATTACCTATTCAAAGACAGTTGTAAGAGAATCAGCCAGGACAAGCTGGTTGCTAATGGTTCCTGGCGTGGGAGGAGAAAGCTGCACTGCAATTCTTGGCTCTGAGGTGGGGTCAACAAGATCAGTAGCCCAGCGCTGACCTTTGTGTTTGGAGTCTTTCCTACTGACTCGCCAGACTCTTATAATTTGGCAGAAATGTAGGCAGAGCTTTCTGTGCCTAAATCTTAAACCTCCTGACTAGCATGTTCTTTATGATAATAATTAGCATTGCTTGGGATCCACAGCAGAGCAGTCACCTAAGACCCACCATATTAATCTAAATTAAATCAACAAGTGACACCAGAGAACCCACTGGAAGATGGGGGCAGGCAGCCAAGTAGCACAGCTGAATAACTTTGTATATCTTTTGTTTGGAAGTGACTTTTTTGACAAAAAGTAATATGCCTGATAGAGTGAGAGGATTTTAGCAACACCAGTATACTCATACATTTTTCAAGGGTCAAGCTTGTCCAATCCCCTTGAATCCAAGAAGATTTTTTTACTATTTCTTTCTTCTGATCATGAAAGCAGTGTGTCCTTTTATAATCAGGCCAATGGCAATTAAGCTATATATATATATATTGTGGAAGATTATGAAGATAAAAATTTTAAATTAACTTTAATCCCATCATCTACAGATAATCACTCTAAATATTTTGGTCTCCTTCAGTTCATAGGAATGTATATATAAATATATGTAAATATAAAAATATATACACACATATATATTTATTTTTCAAAAATTTATTTTTAATAGTTGTATTATATTCTAAGATTTACTATTATTTATTTAAGCATTTTTCTATTTTTGTACATTTCAGTTTTTTTCCAGCTTTTGAACATCCTTGTGCATAAATATTTGTCCTTATCTTAGATTACTTCCTTAGGATAAAGTCCTGGAAATGGAACTATGAGGTCAAATATTACAATCCTTCTTAAGGCTCCTGATGACTGTGGGTCCCATTTTACCCCAGGACATTTGCTGCTGTTTATTCCCACCATCTGGACGTAAGGGAGCCTGACTTACAGAAATCATTTCAGCATTGAGTATGATTCTTTATCACCAAGCAGAAATTGGATGTTCTCTGGTCTCTATATAGCTACATGGAGTGTTCTGCTTAGTACCTGCTCACCTTGAGTGCATACTGTGGCTATTATAACAAACTTCATTGTGATCATGCTCAGTCTAAAGGCTAATAAGAGCAGACACAGCTATCTAAAATGTGCCCTGCATGAGCACGTGCCTTACATTGTTCTTAATGAGCAAAGTCAGGCTGATATGAGCTTGTTGTGTTTAGACATCCTCAGCATCCCAAACGATGCTGTTTGGTCCCCAGGGTTGATACGTTGGTCTCTTTCCCAGAAATGTCTAACAATAAGGGAACTCCAAGCGTGAAAACTGCACTTCATGGGCCTACTGCAGTTTTCCTGCTGACAGAAAATTGATTGACTGAATATAAATCACTGTGACTTGAGTGATTCTGTCCACTCAGGATGAATTGAGGAGAAATCACCAGAAGGAAATTGGCCTCTGAAGTGTGAGAGCATTGGATTATTGCCGTCAGGAGCGATGCTTGTCAGAAGCGTTGTTTTTACCTCCTTTTGGATTACATGTTGTTCAGAGCAACACTGAGTTGCTCTGAGATTTAGACCTACCTTTCTCTAGGTATACATGTACTACCTATTTCCTTTTTGTTTTAGTAACCCACAAACAACAAACTTATAATAGTTAATAACACTTGGTTTATTTTGCTACAATACCAAAATTTTCATCAACTTTCCTTATATGCTTAATAATGTCACAGAAATTAATCAGATCATTTATTTACTGGGGCCGAACCAATAAAAAACCAACAAAGTTTTGCCTTGCCATCGTGGAGCTTACATTCTGGTGTGGAATACAGTAAAGAAGGCTATGGTACCTCCCATAGTAATGATAGCTTTGGAGAAAGAGCAGGGGAAATTGTCAGGGGGGTATGGAGTGGATAGGGGTGTACTATTTTATATGGCAAGGTCAGGAGGGGTCTCCTTGAAGGTTACATCTGAACAAACCTGAATGGAGTGGGACTATGAGGCTTTTGGATTTGGGGGTGAATGACCTTCCAGGTATGGGGAAAAACAAATGCCCAGGCCCTTAAGCAGTGGCTTGCTGGGTCTCGTCCAGTCCAGGAACAACATCCAGGAGGTCAGAATGAGTGAGGAGGATCGGGAGGAGAGGTGGCAGAGCTCAGGGTAGGTAGGATGAGATGGCCTTTGTGGGGATTTTTGCTTTGACTCTTCAAGAAAAGTAGGCCACAGAGGGTTTTCAGCAGAGAGTTGACATCATCTGACTTTAATTTTCATTGGCAGCAGAGGTGGTTAGTTTATCCATAGACACAGGAGGGAAGGATGAGCGTGTGGGCACAGGTGCAAAGGTCACAAGATGAGAGGTGGGAGCACACAGAAGGCCCCATCTGATAGCCTCTGCTTCTTGGAGAAGCAGAAAACCAAGTCACCAGCTGGGAATGAGGTTGTGGAAGAGGGGAGGAGTGTGGAGGAGAGGAGAGGGCCGAGCAATGCTCCCCGGGACTGGGAGACTACCTGGACAGAGAAATGCAGGAGGAATGGGAATTGATATGATCACTAGTGCCTTGATTATTGGTGATTTGAGTAGAAGATGGATTAGATATAAAATTTATTCTTGAAATTACTTTAAGCTTTCCTTTAGCCAGCTGCCTCCTCAGCCTTCAATCTATAACCCTTATTAGCTGACTTTCTTTGCCAGTGTTGATACGTTACAACTTTAATAAGAGTTTAGTTGTAACAACTAAAATCTTGGACCAATGGAGCCGGAAAGGGCCTTAGAAATCATCAGTTCTACCCCTTCATTTTACAGATAAGAGTCAGACACCCACCCACTAGGGAGATAAAGTGACCTCCCCAGGGGACATAACTCATGGCTTATACAGCTGATTGCAATCATCTCCTGATTCCCAGCCCAGTGCTTTTTATACTACAACAAATAGCTCACTGTTTTTTCCAAAAAATAATTTTAAAAGAAGATTATCATACTAATGTTGTTAAAGTGCCATATTCTGATGGAATCTAAATGGTTAAAGTTTCAAAGATGAAGTTCCATCAAATGTTTTTTGAATATTTTATTTAGGTTTTTAAAACCCATACAACACTTACTATTTCATTCAAGTTAAATACAGATACAAAACAGAACACCATCATCAGAAATTTGGGCAAGTTACCTCACTCTTTCACACAGCGTGTTTTTACTTAACTTGTTTTTATTCATTCTGTCTCTCTTCTTATTTTTCATATGTGATTTAAATGTTTTCCACGTTTATTTCTAGTGGGTAAAGTGTGGTCCATGTGGTACCATTGCACAACACCCCCACCCCTAGATAATTGCCCTCCTTATTTTTAGGAAGCAGAAAATAGCCTATTGTATTATAATTAGTCAATGGTGCCCACCCAAATATGATTGTTAGAGCAAGAACTTTTGCTTCTCTCTTTTAGGGGAAAGAATGAGGATAGGGAGCAGGATGAAGGATATTTTAGTCATTTTTTAATGTCCATAAATACTTGGGAAATCTTAGGATTCATGTTTTTTTCAAATGCTCTAGGAGACTTTTCAAAAAAATTCATACAAATCCAGTTTAAAACTACAACAATGAAATAAGTTTTCTTTCATTTATCTTCTAATTATATCCTCTTACTCAGCTCAGCACAATTCACTTATTTTGTCTAGTACAAAGAATATTCAGAGGGCTCATGGTTAAAGAGCTCAGAAATCGCAGCTAAATAAAAATTTTAATGAGCTGGAGTTTTGAAGTTTTGCAAAAAAGATTTGGAAGACTTTTTAAAAATTCATACTATAGTAGTATGCAGTTTTTTCAGTTTTTCTGAATCTGTTTGAACCTTAAAAAATGAAAATGTTAGCCCAGGATAGATAGGATTTTCTTGCTTTCTGCTCCTGTATGATCCAGAAGTTGTAACCAAAAAGCTGAATTTGTGACAGCAGATTTATTTCCATGGCAACTGACTGTAATGTTACAAACATGAGAATATTGGCTAGTTCAACATGAAGGTTAAGGAAGATTCCTATTAGAATAGGATCATCCAAAACCAATGCCAAGGGGAATATTATCAGAGCTGCTTCCAGCAGTGTGTCCTTTTCAAAAAAGTTCTCATTGTTTCCAGAGCTTTGTCTTAGCTTGTGAAGGTTTTTTGTTGTTTGTTATTGTTGTTTCATGTTTTAGTTTTGTTTATTGATTTCCCCACCCCAGGTAACTGGGTAAAAAAAAAAATGGTTATTTTTAGCTTTAGAAAAAAACTGTCTCCACCTTAATTTAATTCTTCCTTCATAAATAAGACTTATGTTGGAACTTCAGTCAAAAACATCTGTACTTTGTGCTGGACAAACATCTGCCTTCCTACAAGAGCTGCTGGCCTTCTGATGTTAGATAAACCCATGTTTCTTTTAAAGTCCCTCACAGAAGGTACTGGGAAAGAGAAGCCTGCTCATTCTTTAATCCAGAGTGCCTCTTTGTGGCCAGAACAGGTTACTGCACAAGGAAGCCAAAGCTTCCAAACTGTACACCAGTTTACTCTCCATTCCTCCCCCCACCAACCTTAATAATTTTTTAAAAGCAAAATGTACTTTAATAAGTGTTCTGCTTGACAATGTAGTCTAAACACCAAGAGAAGAGCATGTGGAGCTGTGTCACCACTCTGGAACATACCCAGGGCATAGGGGCTATTTTTCTAATGGTGATGCGAGACTGATGAGTGGTGAATGGTGATGCTGATCTGTCTGCATCTTATCTGACCCACCCCATGTTGACCACATGCACCTGAGAGATGTGGCCACTCTGGGGAAAGCCCACTTGGCTCACCTACTGCCTCTTCCAAAGGTTGGGCTAGTTATGGCTTTTTGTTAAACTCTCTTACTATAAATTCCTTCAGGATAGAACTGTGTCTTCCTCACCTCTGTATTCCCTATGCATTTCCCAGTGCCTGGCGCATACCAGGTCCCCGTGAATGCTGGATGAATGATGGGTGTTTAAGGACCAACATTTGTAGATCACAGACCTAACGTCCATAATCGTGGCCTGTGTCCTGACCATCCGAGCATATGGTTAGTTTTTTATACTGTGTTTTTCCATGTTTACGCTTTAAATTGCCTTAAATATAGTGAACTTTGCTTAATGAGAAACTGAGGTAGCAAATAGCAGACCCTGTAACAGAGCTGGACATTTTTAACATAGTTCCTCTCTTCTCCCTCCTGACTTGCTGACTTTTGGTTTATTTTGCTAAATCATTAGCTTGTAATGTCTACTTTTTATTCAAAACATCTGCCATCCAGTAGTACACCAGTAACATTTTCTAGTGGCTACCATCAGCTCAGAGCAAAAATAGGCCTGTGTACCCAAACAGCAGGGAGTGCTGAGTTACGCTCATTTTCACAGAATAGGGATCCTGACCATGTTTGATTGCCCTTTACCATCCACATAAAATATGTTGTGTAGAATACTTTTAAATTTTTTTTGTTTTTAAAATGGTTTTATTAGCACATTATGGTATATGAAATTATACATAATCAGTTGGGTTCACTTTGGCATAATCATACATGCATAGAATTTAATTTGCTCCATTTCAGTCTGCAGCGTCTCCTCTTTCTGTCTTCAGGATACTTTTTTTTTTTTTTTAAAGGCACATTTACCTGTTTTGAGAATTGAACTGCATTCCACCAAACTCATGTATTAGTTCAATAAATGTTTATTCATCTCCTACTACGTGCTTGGCATTGTTCTAGGGTTACAAAAGTAGATAAAATAGTCCTTCCTGCACCTCCAGGAGACCCAAGGGCACCCTACTGCAATGTGACCTGCGCCTTAGTGGAAGAACATACACAGAAGAGATCTGAGTGTACACGCGGGAAAGCAGTTGTGTGAGGTGCTTGGTAAATGCTGCATGTTGAATTTGGGGCCTTCCCAAAGTAAGCACATCACCTGTGTGCTGCAAAGCTGAACTGAGAATAGTGTCTGGAGTGAGGGGAGAATAGCTACAAAATAACGTTTCATACCAAGCTAAAAATGTTAACTTGGGCAAGGCCAGGAAAAAACGCTTGGATTTTAGGTGTGGCCAGTAGAAACCAGACTGACTGTAATTCCTTTCTTACCTCCTCTAATGTGGATTACTGATATTGACTTTATAAAACTTCTGAAACTTTCTTCTCCAGACCTTTAACAAGATATTCCCTCAGCCTGCAGCATCACTACCAGTCTGTCCACATACCCACTCCTCTTTTCATCCTGGAGGGAGCCTTTTCTGTCACAGTGGCCTGTGCTTCTGCATCATGGCATTTACCACACCATAATGTGGCAGAGTATGTCCCTAAACTCCCCTACACATGGAAAAGGGTCTCTCTGTGTGTGTGTGCACACGTTTCTGTGTGTGTGTTTCTCCAGGGCCTTTCTCTTCACCCTTGCTTGGTACCTCAGAGCTTAGCAAAGATGTGTTGATCAAATTAGATAATTAATGTAATTGCCACTGGCTCTATGATATAGCATCTCTGTATGTCACTTCAGAATACCGGGTATTTTTCATTGAGCCTCTTTACTGAAGGAAGAGAAAAGCACTTCTCACATAGATGAGAGGACTGTTCTCTCTGTAGAACTCACAATATCTTTTCTTCAGTGGTAAACATTGAAGCTTTCTTGGAATATAAAGTATATTCTCTTAAATAAAAAGGAAGATATATAGTCCAGGATCTTCCCTGGAGCTGTTTCTGATCTACAAATGAGGGGTGGGTCTGATGATCGTAGAGGATCCTTCAGCAAAAGTCTTCCTCTGGAGCCAAATTACAAACAATACAAAACCATCTTATCACTGCCAAGACCCCACTAATGTTAATTAAGATTCTATAGAGGTCTTGAGCTATCAAGAAGAAAAAGTGAAGAAACTCTCCCCAGCAGACTTTAGTGCACAAGAATTTTTTAAATTTTTTTTAGTTGTCAATGGCTCTTTTATTATTTGTTTGTTTGTTTGTTTATATGCAGTACTGAGGATCAAACCCAGGGCCTCACACATGCCAGGCAAGTGCTCTACCACTGAGCCACAACGCCTGCCCCAAGTATACAAGAATTTTGTTGAGTGACTGAAAGAATGAGATTTAAAAAAAAAAAAAAAAAAAAAAAGCCAGATGGAGAAAGCTCAAACAGTAAAAAGGGAAATATACCCACTGTTGTTGGAATTTTCAAGAAGAAAAGGGAGACTTGGCCACAAGGGCACAAGTGGACATTGGAAGTAAAAGAGTTATTTAAGGAGTCCCCCTATTTGTTCACACAGTTAGGGCCCAAGAATATGCAGGGAAAAACTTGTCTAATAAGAGAATTAAGGCCATGAAACTAGCACTGCTGTATTTACAGGCCATACTTGGATAAATGTTGTGGATTAACAGTTTGATGTGGCTTCTTTTTGAAGTTTAGTGAAAAGGAGTCCCAGGAAGATAGTGAAAGGTGGGAAGAAGAATCCATTCTGAACAGGTTTTCTTTCCTCCTGAGATGGCTATTTTTCTGAGTTTGCAACAGTTCTCAAAGGCAGAAGCGCAACACGTGTTGTCAGCGATGCTGCCGTTTGGAAGTGGTGCGGGAGTGCCGCAGCCTCCTTCCTATGCAGTGTCTCAGTGTGGCGCAGTTCAGTCTAGCGAGGGCCCCTTCCTGTCATAAATAAGATTACTTTCATTTCACTTGTGGAGTGTGCTATTCCTCAGAGTAATGAATTTCCTCTGTGCCTTTGAGCACATAAACATGGTTTTCATTAGCTTTTTCTCTCTTGGAGGAAAAAAAGAGAGAGAGAGAGAGAGAGGGAGAAAGAAAAGAGAAGGAGGTAGAAGAGAGAATCTGAGCAAAATTAATAAGATGTCAATTAACTACATAAATGCAGATAGATGCCTTTTTGGCCAACTGGCTGGAATGTGCTTGTGAGCAGTTATCAGAAAAGCACAAGTTCATCTCTTCTGAAATGCTAAGAAAATGAAGCAGGGTAGAGAGAGGCATATGTTCTATCCTATGTGAACAAAGAAATGAAAGGAAAAGATCTTTTTCAAATCTTGTTTTAAGGAGAATTGCATCAAAAAGTCCATTAGTGTGGCCTCTGATTAGATCAGACAAATAACCCTGGGTTCTTCTGGAAGTAGGGAGCACTTCACAGAGGACCAGTCTGCTTGACGGGTATCACAATGCAGTCTTGGCATCATCATCCACCTCCTGCCTCTGCTCGTGTGTGTGTGTGTGTTTGTGTGTGTGTGTGTGTTTATGCTAATGAGACATCCCAGCCTCTCCAGATTTCAAATCCCCGCCCCCATGATATTTGTAAGGCAGCTCAGAGGGCTACATATGCAGTTGTTCAATTTTATGGTTTGAAATCTCTTGTCAAGGGGTGACTCATGATAACAGGGCTGGGCTTTTCTCATTGTTTATGCTGCATACTTGAACCTGAAAGCTATTTAGGGTCCACTGACCCTTTGACTTCTGCCGGGACCTTTTTCTTACTGTTATTTTTGGAAATTTGTAGGCAGTGAGTGGGGGATGGACTCTTCTCGAATTATCCTAAAGAAGGAGTTAAGCCATTTAAATTAAAAGATTAAAAAAGTCTAAAACTGTTTTTCCAAAATTAATTATTCTCAGTGGAAAATCCCTAAATTTGTCTTCCCAGAATCTTTTTCTCTCTCTACAAGTCAATGTCCATTTTAGTCTTTAATTCACATCATATTATTTGCTTATTTGTCCTTCTAGAGAGGAAAAAATGATAATGTTATGAAAGCATCAAGTAATTAAATTCCCAGCAACAGGTTGTCACTGACAATATGCAGCAGATCAAACTTGTCACCCAGAGAAAGAAGCTTGAAACATTTCACAGTGAGGTGTCTCCCAGCCCAGTTTTGACCTCCTGGATAGGTGTTCTTGTTACAGTTTAGAAGTACAGCTGGTTTCCATTTGAATGGAGAAGGATGGAATCGTTTAAGGAGCCCGTGCTTCTCATAGGTGAAGGCTGCTTCACCCAACTGTGAGCAACGCTCTCGAGGACTCTTGAAAACAAGCTTCCATTTCACTTAGCCATAGCACAGGAAATTCTTTCTGGCTTGTTTTTGTTGTGAACAGAGAGACTACTGCATAAGAAAAATTCCCTGTAGTTGTTTAATATTTGCTTGGTAGTGTGCTGGTCCCTAATCAAGTCCTTATTCTGGGTAAATCATGTCAACTCTGTCACTGTTTTGATTGGAAGCATGAATTGTAATGTTAAAAATCTCTCAGGACAGTAAACCTCTGCAGCTGTGGGAGGCTGGAGCTTTTTACTGGTGTTATTAAAGGAACCTGAGGGACTTCTTTGGGGGAAAAAGCTAAGATGGAGTGAAATTCATAAGGTGCACAGAGATTTAGGATGAAGGTTTTATTATGAGCACAGCCCCATAACAGTATCCTCATAGAAACAGATACAGAATATATCAGTTGTTGCATGGATTGGCAAGCAGGTTTTTGCTGACTTTTTACCTGTTGTTGGGTTTTTGTTGTTTTGTTTTTTGCTTTTTGAAAAATAGGATCCAAGTACAAAATATTAAAGCAGACATATTCAGTGCTTTAGAACAGTATTTGAACTGAATACTTTTTCCAGGTACTCTCTAGGAACCTTTATTTCCTAAAAGCAATTTTCAGGGTTTTCCATTAATGTTTTTATGGCATCGATTCTCCTTGGAACAAAAGAGGTGCAAAAATGTTAAATTTTTCATTATTCTAAGACATGACTGACTAGACTACCCCCTGCTGTATTTGGGATCTGAGGAATGTCCTCAGAGTATAAAAACATGTGTTGAAGGGGTTGGATCCCAAAGAACATGAAAAGGAGCAAATGAAACCAAAAATTTTGCTTGGGAGCCAAGACCAATCCCATACCTAAGGTGTTTCTTTTCCATATTGTTTTTTTGTTCTCTTGCTCATTCCTTTATTCACTAATGCATTCCACAGAGCATGTTTATTGAGCATCTACTGTGAGCCCAGAACTGTGCTGGATACTGGGAGGTCTGAATAGAGGCAACTTGCCCACAAGGACAGGTATTCCTGCCAAGAATGTTCTGTCCTTGTTGCTGTAGTGTAAGGAGCAGCTGGACTCCGCAGTCAGCCTTGACATTGAGCAGAAGTCTGTGTGTTCTCTTGACTGTGCCTTTCATTGCCAGCATCTTTGCTATTGTATAAAAGCCATCATTCGTTCTAAAGTCAATCTCTAATTGGAAATAAATCTGTCATAATTAGGTAGCAATACAAGCCCCCCACCCCCCAGAAAACCCCAATTTATACAAAACAACTTTAAATAATTTAAACAAAGTAACTGTAAAGTTTGGAGGTGTTGTAAAGTTGACCGTCAGGTATAAACAATAAGAAGATCTTGTGAAGGCTACAGAAATATGACAAATGTGTTTTCTTTAAAGCAAGAGGAGGGTCAGACCTAGGGAAGAAACTTCTAAAATATCAACTCAGCAAAGCCAGGGCAAAACTTTTGGAAACTCATACTCATGGGGGAGGCTGGATACTGTGGGAGATACAAGGTAGGATAAAATAGTCTCCATCCTAATCTAGGGGAGGAAATGAAACATAAGCCCTGGACTTAGAAGGTGGTGCTCTCCAAGCTTTCCTTGCAGCCTAAGAAATCACTGTGAACACCGAGCTCCTGCCTGCCAATGGAATGTGGGGTCCTTGGGAAAGGTGCAGGACCCCAGACTGAAGACATGCACAGAGCCATCCCATGTTCCCACCTGGAATGTGCATGCTGTTCCTGGCCCTGTTCCTCAGAAAAGATAGAATCAGGCAAGATTCTGAGAAATGCAAGTGAAGTGGGGAGCAGGGATGGATGGTGAGTGAGAACAGCTGCCATATTGGGGAAAAACAAAACAGCTGGGGTTCTTCAGTCTGTAGGAATGGAGGTTGAACCTATGTGTGTCTGTAAATGAAACTCATGTGTAAGGTCACACTAAATCTCAGTATCACAACCTTGGGAAAGCCACAATCAGTTGTGAAGTCTTCAGCCAAACATTCTACTTCTTTGGACCCCACTTTCCTTTTTTTTTTTTTTTTTTTTTTGTGGTACCAGGGATTGAACTCAGGGGCACTCGACCACTGGGCCACATCCCCAGCCCTTTTTTGTAATTTTATTTAGAGACAGGGTTTTCACTGAGTTGCTAAGTGCCTCGCCATTGCTGAGGCTGGCTTTGAACTCGCGATCCTCCTGCCTCAGCCTCCCAAAGTGCTAGGATTACAGGCGTGCGCCACCGCGCCCGGCTAAAACAACCTTTCCTTTTTAATAATCCATATTCCAAGGGGTTTTCAGTAACACACCTGTCCTACAAGGTGCTTGCTGGAAAAAAAGGTATTCTTTAGCCAAGTAAGCTTGAAGATGTCTGCATACCATGTTTTCCTCCAGTACACCCAACCATTCACATTTGATATTAAAAGCTCTCAATAGGTCATCCTTAAATATAACCTGTCAACTTGGTGGGTCTCAGCCAGCATTTCTCCAACTGTTTGACCATGGAATCCTTTGTTCATTTAGTTTCTGTGAGGACTTTGACAGTGCTTTTGGAAAAATTGGACTACAAGTTCTTTCAGATTCCTGGAAGGAAGTTAGTCCAAGATAGAGGAAGCACTGCCTAACACTGTGAAATATGTTGCTCTAGAGCTGATACTAGAAGAAAAAGAGTGGGAGTTTATATCCATTTATGGATGATGACAAGTTTATCAAAGGTAATTGGGAGGAGAAGCTGACAATCCAAAGAAAAAACATTATCATGCACATGGTGCTTTTGGAGCTGCTATTAGACCCAGCTCTTCACATGAGAGTGTAGATTATTCTGTCAGGATCACATATCTGTTTTGCACCATTGAAGGAAAAAGTACATAAATGACCTATTTAAGTTTTGGCTAAATCAAGTATATAGTTCTGCATGAGAGAGAGATACAGAATTGGAAAATACTTCTCTTGGACTTTGAAGCCAGTCATATTCCATTAAGTTTGAGTTCATGCCCATTAAAACAGCATCAGCTGCTTTCTATAGCTTATCTCCAGAAACCTGGCTAGGCATTCAAGTTCAAGTTTTGTACTTGTGTTGGGCCCCCTACACACACCCCCCAGACACTTTTTACTAATATTTGGAAAATGTCTTATACATGCACCCCTGTTTCCTGACCTGTTGGCTGACTTCCATCTTTCTCTTACTTCCCTACCTTGCCAAACATGTTTACATAGCCACAATGTCCTTCCAACATTATAAAGTTTCCTGTTATTTATTGGACTTTAGGGAGAGCAAATGAATATGGTAGATTAAGTAATTGAGGTTTAGACTAGCTTTCTTGCTCACCTTTTGCTTCATCTCTCCCCTCGTGTGGTTCTTCCCCTCTCCCCACTCTTCTCCACTCTAGTTTGGGCTGGGATGGGAAAGGGGAGGAAATGAATCCTATGTGGACTACACCAGGGGCTCCCTTGCCCTATGGACTTCTGGTTGGGATTAACTAATGGAGAGTTTTAGCTATAGATTTTAGTGGGAGAATGAGGCCACCCACTCCTCTGAGCTGCTTTCTCTGTGTTTTAGACTCTTCTTTCCATTGGCTTTTCATACCTAGGCCTGGCCTATAACTAGCCCAAGAGTGCTGGACCTCTGCTTGTTAGTTTCCTTAAACCTTGCACACATATTTATAAACAATCCTTTATTAAATTCTCTTCAAATTACCCAGTTAGAATATGTCATCTGTTTCCTGCAGAGGCTTTGACTGGTGTACCCACCTTCTCTAACCTTTTGTGTTCTTTTTTGCTTTCTAGCCAATGGCACCATTAGAGGGCAGCTCAAGTTCACCTTCTTAAGGAAGTTACTCTGTTCCACATGAATCTATTTTTGAGATCTCTTAAGTCTTACAAACTGCCCTTCTTGTATGCATCCCAAAGTGTTCTCTTGTATATTGACTTAAATGCACTAAGATCAGTGCTCCTGGTGCTTGCAGCTGGTGTTTCATGGGTGTGTAGGAGGGTGGCTAATGAGTGGAGGTTGCCAGTTGGCAGCCTGACATTTGGCAGATGATTGACAATTGTCAAGTTTATAGAGTATCTCCAGGCCCTGGCTAGCAAGTTGTAGAGTTGGGAGGTGGGAACTATCATCGTCTCCATTTTACAGGTACAAATACTGACACAGAGAAGAGTTAGATAGATTGCTCCCTACACACCCGGAGCAAGTACTAGAGCTAGAATTTAAACCTAGACAGTCTAACTCCAGAATCCATGCTCTTAACACAATACCAAGCTACTTCTCACAGTTTTTAAAATTTAAAATTACCAGTTACCACTAAAAATTTATGTTTCACTTTAAAATCTGCATTTCTGGCATCCCCCCTTGAAAAAAAATGGCAGATTTGGCTGTTGACATCCAGAGGCCAGAGGTACAAACACTGCCTTGTTCAAGTGGGGTGTATGCTGTCCCTAGCGAAAGGCTCACCCAGCCTGTCCCTCCGAGATCCATGCTCCTTCCTGACTTCTAGTGGATTGAGTCTGAGATTCGTGCATGAAAATGATTTTTACAAAAGGTCTTTTGGAAACCGTTCACATGCCCTTAACCATTCCCCACATTAACTCCAAAGTCTATATTTTTAAATTGCTGCAATACCTAGCACAGATAAGATTATAATTGGTAAAAACCAATGGATTTGAAGAAAATGATTTGCTGAAGTTAGCTAAGGTAGGCCCTAGCCTACTAACTCTTAATTCCGTAAGGACATGAGAGGTATCCTTGTCCTTAAAACAGTCTGCTTACAATGCCAAATGGAAAATCCAGGAACATTCCTGAACCCTCATTGCTGTTGGCAGTGCTGCTTCTGCTGCCCACTGAAAGAGACTGTCCACTCACTCCAGTCACAGTGGTGTGAAGCTTGGGGGACAGAAGACCCACTGCTAGGTGGAGGGTGCTGTAGGAGAGGGGAAAGGCTGCTTTTGGGGTAGGAGGACCGTAGGAGAGGGGAAAGGCTGCTTTGTGGGTAGGAGGACCTGTAGGAGAGGGGAAAAGCTGCTTTTGGGATAGGAGGACCGTAGGAGAGGGGAAAGGCTGCTTTGAGCGAGAAGGTGAAGGGAAGGTTCAAAGAAGTTGAGGACACAGAGGGTTTCCTCATAGACGTAAATCCCAGCAGGCATGAAGATCTGGAACTTGGACAGGGGTAGATGAAAGCAAGTAGGGATGTGCAGAGCCAAATTGGGAACAGTGTGGTGAGGAGTGATGGGGAGGCTTGGGTGTTAGATGTACACAGGCAATAGGACATGTGGGGGTAGACCTCATGCCCCGAGGAAGATCATGGCCTGAGGCAGTGAGTGTTGAAGAAGAGGCAGGGATGGGGAGGACAAGCTGTTCTGGGAGCACAGAGCTCTGCACAACCCCCCCCCTTCTTCTGGAGTGTGGGATAGAGCACACGGCACAAAGTAGAGAGTATTGAAAGGCAGGTGCCACCGTCGTTACTATGAAGTGGACAGCAGAATGCCCTGCCTTTTATATTTGCATATTCACACATAATTGAGAAGTTTCAGCAGAATCTGGATGTTTCTATAACTCACATCTAGGAAGCTTACTTCAACTGTGTTAAGCGCACATAAACCTTATTTTTTTAATGTGATATTCTTTGGGTCTCTTTGATGGAAAGTTTTATTATTCCTCTTTTTATAGCTTTACCCTCTCCTGTGGAACCAAAGGACCTCAGGAAATAGATGCAATTAAGAAAGTGAGTCACCTTTCCCAAGCCAGGTGACTGGTATATTTGTAGTGGTACTATGCAGACCTGCAGGTGGAACATGAAGAGCTTAGGGAGACCTCACAGACTCCTCCTCGTGAACGACTGCCAGGGATTGGGGAACAGAGTTGGCCAACACTTGGAGCTCTGGATCCTTGCCAAGCTTTCCAAAACTTGGCTCATGAGTAACATCCATCTGCCACAAATGATTGGGCATCAATCCTCTAGGGTTGCTATTGGTCCTGCTAACTCTAATTTTGGGACGGCTTGTACAATATAGTGGCTATCTGAAAAAATGTTTACGGGCTGGTCCCTAAAATTTTCCAGAGCTCTTACCACAGCTTCCAATTCCACTAGTTGAGCTGATTTGTGTGCAGTTATGTAAGTCATATTTTCTTTTTTAGTGACTACTGTAGCAATACCATTTGAGGACCCATCTGTAAATACATTAAATGCCTTAGGAATAGGTTGATTTTTTATTACCTGTGGAAATATAATAGGATGATTAATACAAAAAGATAATATAGGGGACTTAGGAAGATGATTATCAAAATTTGCAGAAGTAGAGCATTTAGCTATAGCCCAATCATTATCATTGAAGCATAAGTATTCAATCTGTGATGATGAATAGGGAGTAATAATAGTAGCAGGGTGAATGCCAAATATTTTAGTAGAAGTCTTAAGTCCTTGAAGAATAAGTTTAGCCACCATGGAGGTATAAGATTCAATTATACTTTTAGGAGAGACGGGCAAATGTATCCATAATAAAGGCCCTTGTTGCCCAAAATACTCCTGTGGGTGTATATTGTGAAGAAATAATAATCAACATCAGCGGTTGAGTTAAATCAAATCTATCACAATGAGCTCCTTCGATGGCTTTTTCTACTAACTTTAAAGCTTTCCTAGCATCAGGAGTCAATGTTCGTGGTGAAGATGGATCAGGATCTCCACGAAGGATGTCAAATAAAGGTTTTAGTTGGCCAGTAGTGAGATTTAGTGTAGGGCGAAGCCAATTAATGTCTCCCAGTAGTTTTTGGAAATCATTGAGGGTGGTCAAATGTTCTTTATTTATTAAAATTTTTTGGGGTCTAACAAAAGTATCCATGATTTTAAATCCTAAATATAATATGGGAGATCTGGTTTGAACTTTTTTCTTCTGCTATATATAATCCATAATTTTTTTTAAATTTCTACCACATCACTGAATATATTAGAATAAGATTTTTGATAGGTGTGGGCCGAATAAAATAGCATCCAGTATGTTAGACACATGAGGTTTGGATATTTTAATTAATGGTTGATACCTTGTCCACATATATTTGGCATATGGTGGGGCTATTATCCATTCCCTTGTAAAACCTTCCATTGATATCTCTGATCAGCCATTATTGTTTCATAGAAGGAACGAAAAAGCAAACCTGGGGGCATCCAGAGGATGTAGGGTATAGAAAAGAAGCAATCCTGTAATATCAAGAGTAGATAAGATGAAATTTTTGGAATAGCTACGACTAGAAAGTCCAGGTTGAGTAGGCCACAAACTTGCATGTTTTATTGATTTGTCTAAATCATGTAACAATCGCCATATTTCCTGACTTTTTCTGATCACAATAGGGGGGAATTCAGAGGAGGGGGGGGGTAACCTATATGACCTGCTTCTAATTGATCCTGAACTAATTGGTGGCCGCTTGTATTCTCTTTAGATAGGGGCCACTGAGGGACCCACAACTGGCTTATCAGAAAGCCATGGAATTTTCAAAATTATTTTCTCAGAGCCCCGAAAAAAAATATCTTTTCCTTTTATGACAATGATTACTTTTTAGGGTTAAGATTACTCTGTAAACTTTTTTGATAATCGAGTTCTTTATGGTTACGGGGGGGGGGGAAGATACCCTGTAGGTTTTCCACATTATAACAACTGCAAGGCTTGGTTTCAAGGTGTACTCCCATTTGTTGCAAAAATCTCTTCCCATAAAGTAACCGGTAGATTAGGTAAAACAAAGCTGAAATGTTCCTTTATGCCTTCATCATCCTCCCATTTTAAAATAACTGCACTTTTATTCTGGGAGGTTATTATATCCCAAGCTCTCTTAAAGTGGTTCAGGGCCTGTCTGCAGAGGCAATGCTTGGCCCATTGTCGTAATTAATAAATGGAAGAGTCAGCTCCAGTATCTATTAATCCCCTCCATTTCTATCCTTGGATTTTATTTTACACATAGGCCTCCTTGAACCGTCTCGACCCAGCAAGCCATGGCCTTGAGTCAGTGGAACAAAATCCTCAATGTTCCCTATCTGAGGCATACTCCATATTAAATGAATTATGTAAATTGGGAAGGAGAAGCAAGACTGAGCAATTCCTATCTCCTTGATTAACAGAACTTACACATTTGGGGTGAGCATAAGCATTAATTTTGTATTTCCTTTGTAGTCCTGATTTTATAACACCTGGGGTCACTTGCAAACCTAAAAAGCTATTAGGACTAATGCCCGATAATAAGTCCTACAGTCCCGAGGGAGAGGGTCCCCTGGACTCCTGTGGGAATCAGTGGAACCCCCATTTTCAGGTGTTAACACTATTCGGGCGGGAACAGAGGCCTAATCCTGCATATTCCTCTTGTTCCTCAGGGAGGGAGTGGATGGGTAAGTAGGGATAGTGTCGGGGAAGCATCTGGAGTGGATCTGGGTCAGGGCCTGGGGCAGGAGGCTTCCTGCAGTTCTCAAAAGGCGATCATGCAAAGTCGGCCTACGGCTCATTAGGTCCTTGAATCCACTTTTGACAAGCTACCTTAGTAAGATCCCCATGTCCTTGTACATTTTTCCATGCCTCTAAGGCAGCTTGCATTTATCTGAGCATTTTATATTCTAGTTGGAGTCATAATCTGTTTGACCTGGTAAGTCTGCGAATTGCCCTTCTCCGGTGAGCATGTCTATAATATTCGTTTCTTCCAAACCCTGCAGCCGCGTTTCTTTTAGCCGTTTCAATACAAAGTATCTTGGAATTGCGATCGCCAAACAAGAATTGCCCCCGCTTAATGTTGCTTTACATAGACTTTTCCATTCTGAGGGGGTTAGTTTATAGCTAAAGTGTTGTTTATAGGGACTCCGGCAAACTCAACGGGAAAGGAGCTTTGGGGCCCATTAAGTTCATTACCTGCCTCTTTGAGATTTTTTTATTTTTTTGAACTCTACTGTACTGATGGACACTCTGTCCATTTTTTCCTTTTCAACATGCTTGGCCAGGACTTTCCCATCTGCAGACATCAGCCATGGTGGGTGAGTGGTGCTCATGCCTCTTAGAAGTTCATAGAAAAGTACAGAATTTGCAGATCTCTCAACATCTATTGCCTTAGCCTCCATGGACTTGGGGAGTGGAATCATGGCCAAAGTTAAGAGTAGAAATCCCCATTTCTCTTAAGAATAGAGAGCTTTCCAGAGGGTGAGGGAGGAGGCGCTTAACCCCTAAAATTACCCTCCCCCAACTGTGAGCAGATTCCCTGCCTCTCCACTCTCCTAGCTTCCACAATACACAGCTTGTCCTCATGGTGCCAGGCAGGGAAATCACCCTGGAAAGTTTCTAGAATGCCTCTGACAGCATATCTATGCATTGGATCCTCCTACCCCCTTACCCTCCTTCCTTTGGCCGGTCTGTCCTCAATCACGCGTGGCATATGGCCAATGCTTTCAAATTCCAGATTGACTACTTACATAGTTATATGACCATGGGCAAGTCACTTGTCCTCTGTGACAGTTCTTTCACCTGGCAGAAGGGTCATAATTGTACCCCTATTGTGTGGTCATTGTAGGAATTGAATGAACTAAACGATGTCTGGCATGTAGTATCTAAATGTTAGTTACAGGATGTATTTTGACTACAATGATAGTGGGTGGGTATCTGGCCATCCACCAGGTTCTCTTTATGCAAGATAATTACCTTCACGTCTCTGGTCAGCAGACATTGGTCACTGAAGTCAGCCTAACCTGGCCTCCCTGCAGCACTTGTTTACGTCTCCCTTGCCTGCTCGCCAATCTCTTGTTCCCGTGTTGCTGGGATAGCCACCAGGTTGGACAGCTCTAGACAAGAGCTATTCTGAATCAGACCCCAGAGGTCTCCCGCAGACCACATAGCATGCGTGTGTTGTTATTCGGCTTCCTTCTGTGGCTGAGGAATGGCTGCCTAAGTACTGCTTCTTTTTATAGATGGCTCTGACTAGCATATTTGCTGATTAAAAGGGAAGCCTCACAGAGCATTCATTTTGAAGAACATAGTAATACTTTCGAACCACGATGGTTTCAGACATTTATTGTAAAGTGTTTATTTCCTAAAATAAGGAGGCATTCGTTTTGTTGACTTCCTCCTAATGAGAATCCCTCAGGGATTTGAAAGCTGTCATTGTGCCCTTTCTCCTTCCTCACTTTCCAGCTCACTCATCCAGAAGCATCTGACCAGTGAGTGCTATCATTAAAGTTGTGATTGAGCTTTGAAAGGAATCCTTTGCTACTACTGTCCCCTTAGAATCTTTCCAAGCTGCCTCTATTTACCAAATGTCAGAACTTTCAAATCCTAGCAACAATCCTCTCTCCTTTTTAAGTACTTATCTTGAGTACTTAAACACAGTACTTCTTCCTGTGTGCTGTTTCTACACTGGGACGTTCCTTTGTGGTTACAGGACTTATCACACTATGTCTGGCGTGTAGTATCTACATGTTAATTACGGCATGTATTTTGACTACAATGACAGTAGGTGGGTATCTGGCCATCCACCAAGTCCTTTTTTTTTTTTTTTTTTTTTTTTTTTTGTTACCAGGGATTGAACTCAGGGGCACTCGACCACTGGGCCACATCCCCAGCCCTTTTTTGTATTTTATTAGAGACAGGGTCTCACTGAGTTACTAAGTGCCTCGCCATTGCTGAGGCTGGCTTTGAACTCGCGATCCTCCTGCCTCAGCCTCTCAAAGTGCTGGGATTACAGGCATGCGCCACCACGCCCGGCTCCACCAAGTCCTCTTTATGCAAGATAATTACCTTCATGTCTCTGGTCAGCAGACATTGGTCACTGAAGTCAGCCTAACCTGGCCTCCCTGTGGTACTTGTTACTTGTTACTATTGTAACATTTGACAACTATTTAATAGTGCTTATTACCAGGCTCTAGCACTGGTAAAGAACTGACCGTAAATAAGAATCCAAAACAGTTGACAGTACTTTCTGTGGTAATGGAAATGTCCTACATCTATATTATCCAGGATGGTAGCACTGTCCAGATGTGCCTGTGGAGCACTTAAAATGTGGCTAGTGCAATTGAGGAACAAATTTTGTAATTTTATGAATTGAACTTACAGGCAAACACCTATACAGGGTTAGCCACCTCTAGAACCAGAGACTCACGAGGAGAGAGATCTTTCTTGCTGTACTCCCAGCACTAACGACAATGCCTACCCACGGAATGAAGGAAGGAAGGGAAGGGAAGCCGAGGGGACATCTTAGGATCTATCTGTGTCTGTGTGTATGTGTGTGTGTGTGGTGTGCATGCACACACATGCATGTGTTTAACCGATCTTTAAGTCCTAGGAGGCAGGGATTTATCTGTTCATATATTTGTTTATGTATCTGTAAGTCCCGGAAGGTAGGGGTTGTCTTTCTGCTTATACCTTTGGACCCATTGTCTAAAACCAAATTGAGGTTCATAGGAGACCCGTAAGAAGGGTTGTATCGAATCAAATGCTAAGTAAATGCAAGGTTGGTAATGGTAGTGACAGTGATCGTAGTGGTTATCAGGAGGAAAGTTATGCTGCCCGGCGCTCCATGTCGGGGCAGCAGAGTCGGCACTGTCCACCTGCCGCATCCCTTGCACGCCTTCTAAGTCCATCAGGCGAATCTGCCTTTCCTGACACATCCCCACCTCTGGCTCCCTGCTTGACTTGGAAATCCAGTTTCTTAAACTTGAAGAGTCTGAATTCCAGCTGGGTGCTGTGGCGCATGCCTGTAATCCCAGCTGCTTGGGAGACTGAGGCAGGAAGATTGCAAGTTCAAAGCCAGCCTCAGCAAAATTGAGGCGCTATGCAACTCAGTGAGACCCTGTCTCTAAATAAAATACAAAATAGGGCTGGGGATGTGGCCCAGTAGTTAAGTGCCCCTCAGTTCAATTCCCAACCCTCACAAGAAAGACACCACCCCTCTCAACTTCCTATTAAACATGGATTTCTCACAAATGGCCTCTCAGTGCCTCTCTGATGCTTCCTTTGTTGAACCACAACATTCTGGCCTTCCTTTTCCCCTCCTGCCCTTCTTGACAGCCATAACTGAGCTCTTGGATTATTCCATGGTCTTATTAACTGCAAGCCCACTTATTAACATCTAGTGGAAACGACATTGACTTCATCAGCTGATGCCTTGGATTCAAGTTTTAGCTTTGCAGCTTGCTGCTTATGTTAACTTGGGCCAGTTACGTAACCACTTATACCCTCAGTTTCCTCCCCTGTAAAATGACATAACCATTTCTCCTAAATTTACTGAGAATCATGTGAGATGCTGTGAAGATCTGACACAGTGCTTTTTGACCAATAAAGGTTAGCTCTCTTCTCTTCTTAAACATGCCTACACATACAAATTTTCATACACATAAATACGTATGAATTTAAGTCAATTTGGGGTGTTTAGCTTTTAATTATATTTTATGAAAATTTTATTATATTATTGCCCCTCATAGCTGTCTCATTATTAAAAGTTTAAATTACTAAACTAGTAATCTTACCCTCATTCTGAAAAACTAGTTTGTTTCTATTATTGTAATAAAGGGCATATTCCAAGTCCTTTAGTCCTTCTATGATAAAATAAAGGTCAATTTTTAAAATCTTTTTTCTACATTGCAAATAAAGCAAAACTTAAGCCGAATAAAGAAAGGGATTAAAATGGTAGAAAAACAATTCAGTAATAGGCAAGAAAGTAGAATGATTTTAGAGTAAACTCTTTAGAGTAATTAGAGTTAATTCCCTCTCCCCTATGCGTGCTCTTAACTGTCCTGGTAGAGAAAGCAGCAATTTACAAACATCAATTACCACTGCAAGACAGGCATTTGAAGGAGGCAGCTGCAGACTCCTCTGCCACCATGTGCTCCCTCCCAGCAGAGGAGCATGTCCTTGTCCTTCAGAAGGTGGCCACAGCACCAACTGCACAACTGCAGTTAGGTTGATTACTATAGCAAAGAGTTATATTTGAGAAGTATCAAGAATGCTCATTTTCTTAATACAAAGAAAGCAGCCAGTGTTGTTGCATTTATTATAATGTGTAATTCACTGTTCTTGATTAAGTACTACAATGACAGAAGAATTCTAGATCCTTCTAGAACACTCAATTTTAGGACTCAGTTTTGGTCTCAGTTCTGTCATCAGCTAGCTGCATGACCTTAGACATGTACTTTTCTTTATTATTAATTTTTTATATTTTCATCTTTTTTTGTGTGTGTATGTGGTGCTGGGTTCAGGCCTGATACATGCTGGGCTATGTCCTCAGTCCCTCAGACCTGTTCTTAAGTCTTTAGTTTTATTATCTATCAACTAGGAGAGGTACAAAATGTTTTACTATATGATCTCTTATATATGTTTGTGGTGCTATATGATAGTAGTCTCCCCTTACCCATGGGGATATGTTACAAGATCCCTGGTGGATGCCTGAAAGAGCAAGTAGTACCAAACTATGTTTTTCTTACATAGGGCTACATACCTATAATAAAGTTTAATGATAAATTAGGCACAGTAAGAGATTAACAACAATAATAAAATAGAAGAGTTATAACAGTGAACTGTGATAAAATTATGTGAATGTGGTCTGTGTTTCTCAAAATACTGTACTCTATTCCCCTTTCTTGTGATTCTGTGAGATAATACAGTACCTATGTGATAATGTGAAATGAAATGAAAGACATAGGTATTGTGTTGTAGCACTGGTCTACTATGTAAAGATTACTTGAACACAAGCACTGTGATATTTGGACAGTTGATCTGAATACTGAAGTGGCTATGAAGTGACTACTGGGCAAGTACTGTATACTGCATGGATACACTACACAAATGGATGAGTTACATACCAAGTGGGATGGAGCAATATAAAGTGAGATTTCATCATGCTCACAAGAACAGCAAACAACTTAAAACTTATAAATCGTTTATTTCTGGAATTTTTTGGACCATGTTTGGCTGCAGGTAACTGAAACTGCAAAATAAAACCAAGGATAAGGGGAGACTACTATATAGTTACTGAATACATGCCACAATTGCAAATGGGAAAACCCTGAAGACCCTTTATGATATTTTTAACTGATGCAGAATAAATTACTGGATAATCTCAGCCTTTGGAATGAAATGTAGCTTAGGAATCATAATTGGTTTCCAGACATAGGAAATAAAGAATAAGCATATTCATCTTGGGGTAGAGAATTATTTTCATGTTTCTCTTTTCCATTTCTCTTTCACCTTATTGGCATCGCAGAATTTACTCATATGATATAAATACATATTAGATTCCCACTGTGAGCTAACAGAATGCCCCATGGTGGAGAATTTAAGAAGGTTAGAGCATAGCCCTGAACTCAAAGGTTCAAAGGTCAGAACAAGAAGTCAACAAAATGCTCACAGGCCCTCAACCACCTCCTTCTTCCTTGACATCTCCAATGGTCCTTGGAGGAGTGGTTTCTTGAGGAATGAGTAGTTTTTCCAGGTGGACAAGAGAACATGGTACAAACAAGGCTTCAGGTTGCTGAGTAGGGGGGTTCTCAGATTGTGTGCATGTGTGTGTGTGTGTGTGTGTGTGTGTGTGTGTGTGTGTGTGAGAGAGAGAGAGAGAGAGAGAGAGAGAGAGAGAGAGAGAGAGAGAGATATGGGAGGGGTGACTTGGAAGGTAGGCTGAGACTGACCCCAAAAGGTCTTATATGTCAAATCTAGGACTTTATTCTGGAAGTAGGGGGGGAACTGCTGAAGGCTTTGAACTCAAGAAGTGACCTGATTAGATACCAAGGCCTACTAGCCAGTGGAACTTTCCTTTTTAACATTTTTTGTGCTTCGGTTTTTAGTGCTTCGGTTATGCAACTCAAGAAGGAACATTATCTCTTCAAAGCCTTCTAGAGTTCTCTCTAGAGTTCTCTTTCTCTAGAGTTCTCCTTCTAGAGTTCTCTTTCCTTCTGAGTGCAACATAATTAAATCTTAGTATTATTGTCCCAATATAGTACCATCTCTCCAATGCAAAGAAAGTCAATTAGAATATCATTCAATATGAATATTTTTGTTTATTTTAGTATGTGAGGATAAATTTATCATTAACAAACATACGTCAAATGGTCATTATATTCACATAGCAGTTCTGCAATAGCTATTTCCCTTCCCATGAGGGAGCCTTGCTTTTCTCCACTGGCAAAATCTCCCAGCCCTGCATAGACAATACATACTGCCAGGACCAGGAGCAGCAGGCTGCCTGAGAAACAGGCCAAGACTTGATGTTGAGAAGTTTGGTGCTATGTCCTGGGAACTTTGAGACTTAGGGCTCAAATTAAGATTCCCCTTGCTTGGGCTGGGGTTTTGGCTCAGCGGTAGAGCACTCGCCTAGCACGTGCGCGGCCCGGGTTCAATCCTTAGCACCATGTAAAAATAAAAAAGGCATTGTGTACAACTAAAATAAATAAATAAATATTAAAAAAAAATATTCCCCTTGCTCCTCCATACACATCTGGGTGGCTTTCTAACCTGTCCTTCAGTGGAACAGAGGCAAATTCAGATGCCACAGAGAGCCATATGGAGAGTATAAACACAAATGATTTGAGGATTGGAGACTGTGTTCCATCTAAAGGGAGTCACTACTGCTAAGCTCCTGCCAATTGTTGACAAGATGGAATGAGGGCTCAGTGTAACTAGATCTGCTGGAAATCCCTATGCATGGAAAAAATCTTTTGGTGTTTAGATATTGGGGGGAAAATCTTATTTGGGGCCTCTGACAGAACTCAAGCACATGCCACCACCTGGCTACCCAAGGCCCATCTAGACATGAGGCTCTTCTAGTCTTGCCCATTCTGGGATCTTCTCAGCCTGACCACCAAAGGGAAAGCACCTGACCCCACAGTTTCTGTCTCCTCCAACATCCCATCAGCACTTCTTGAGCATCTGCCATACTCCAAGCATTGTGCTCGAGGCTGGTGGGGGCGGGGGGCTGTGCAGAGGTTGGGAAAAGGCAGTCTCTGGTGCTTGCAGGAACACACAGGTAAATAGACCACACAGGAGGCCACCCAGTGTCTCAGGAGCTCAGAGACGGCTGTCTCTCTCACTGCCCAGCATAGTCCAGGAGGGATCAGAGAAGACAACAAGGAATTCCCCCTGGATGCTTCTTGAACCTCTCCACAATGACCTGACTTTGAACCATGCTGGTCATGAGGTAGCACATGGGCCTTTCTTCAGGTGATTTCAGAAATTCATAGCTTACCCAGATGGCATCCTAAAGGCAGACCTGAAGCATAAAGCTGCAAGGATATGAAACAGAGACTTTTCCAGGTTTAACCAGCAATGAACTAAATCAAGAGGACTCAGTTGTATTTCTGATGTCTTGGGTCAAATAACTTTTTTCTTTCCTCTATATGTAAGTTATTTAGATGGCAAAATCACTACTCTAGTATCAGTGTTTTCCTTATTGTCTAAATGCCAGGTTAATCATAAACGTTCTCCTGGAGTCTTGGACTTGCAACAGGTGAAAGCCAGATATAGCAGCTGAGGGGCTGCAGCCCCACACCTGGCATGACAAAGGAAGCTTGAAAACCAAGTGTTCCCAGCCAGAACCATACACAAGAGTGAGGCCCACCATGTAGAGACAGGGAGAGGCCTTTTATTTTTCTGACACCCAAGTATGCCAAACTAAAAAGTCACCCCCTTTGACTTCTGTTGGTTTACACTCACTGCAAGTGGTCAGGTCTTTTATTTTTGCAGTGCTGAGGATGAAACCCAGGGCCTCATGCATGCTAGCCAAGCACTCTACCACTGAGCTACACCTCCAACCCCTTTTTATTTTTTATTTTGAGACAGGATCTGACTAAGTTGTCCAAGCTGGCCTTCAACTTGCAGTCCTCCTACCTCAGCCTCCAGAGTAGCTGGAATGATAGGCATGCACCAAGGCAAACAGGCTCAGCTCTCCTTTTGAGAGAAAGAACAGCACGTGGTTTCAAATGCAGCACTGGCACAACTTGGGCCTTCCCCTGAGGAAATCAAAATCAGTGACTTACAGTCATAGTGGCTTCACCATAAAAAATCCACTTGCTTAGTGCAATGTGAGGGAAAAGTGCAACTGTGATTAAGATCTTTTCAGTTGTAGCACAGCTAAAACTCCAGAGAAGGCTTTCTGGAAGAAGTGATGCCCAAACTGCACCCAGTGTGTAATAGGAGCCAGCAAGATGAAGGGGAAAGAGCCAAGAATTTTCTGAGTAGCAGAGAGCATCTGCAACGGCCCTGGGAGGAAGGAGCTTCAGGACCAGACACAGCTTCTGTGCCGTAGGAGAGTAGAGAGGGGAAGCTGGATGGGTGCGGGGACAGAGCCTGCAGGGCTGCAGTAAGCCACCAGGCTTCACCCCGAGGCTCCTGTCTTCTGGGGCCAGACCAGAGTGTTAGACCCACAAGGGTTGCCAGGGAACGAGAGCCCTCCCACTCTATAGCACCGAGTCACCACCCCTCGCCACCAGCGTCCAGAGAGAAGAATGTTTTCTGTCAGACACAGCTGTGTTGAATGTGGAATGTCTCAGTCCTATTTGTTTTTATAAATTTGTCATCAAGGTAGAAACCACAACAAAAATGGTGTCCACATTCATGCACAGACCTCCCATAGTTCTTTCAGATTAGGGTCACCTCCTCCTTACTACCATTTTAGTTATGCTCTCCCTCTGGGCAGGAGGAATGGAATTATCCTGCAGTCTGATAAAAATTATTAAATGGAATATAATGGCATTAATTCATCCTTTATTAATTTTGGAATCATGGTAATTCATGCTTATATTGGATGGAATTCTCTGTTGTCCTGACTCTGAAATGAGAGTATCAAAGCAAATGAGCAGTGTAAATAGACTTCAGGGTCAGAGAGCTGGGTTAATTCTGTGTCATCTTGGTCAATTCATGAGAGCATGTCCCCAAGAGTCTTACTCACCAACACTCTCAAAGGATCATCTTATGTTCTGGAAACTAATATTCAATTTCTTAATAATTAATTCCATGTATTAACTCTTTATTGCTAATTCAAACACCCTTAAGTCAAATGTCAGAGGGAAATCATAGACAGCATATATTTGGTTGGTATTTTTTTTTGCCTCAGATGAGGGTTCATCCCAATGACAACTTTCTCTACCACCTGTAACTCAGGGACCACCTTGAATGTGGATGGAAGGTGCAGTGGTCTATGCTTGTGAATGGGTTACACTACACAGATGCCTTGAGGTCTCTGGTAACTTAAGGCCTTTTTTCCAACCAGGAAAAGGGATCTCTTTCCCAAGCCCTGGGGTTGACCTTTGTGATATTTTACCATTCCTAAGGTCCCAAAGAGAATGACAAGTGCTCTGAGATAGCCTTTCTCTGAAGACTGGACTGGCACTCGCCTCCTTCTCTACTGCAGACCTCCTGTCCCCAGGTTCTGCTTCAAAGTAGGCCACATTAAGCAGGAGGCCTGCCTTTCTGCACCTGCCCCTGGGAAGGATGAGAGAACACACCACAAAAGGCCTTTTGCCTATTTATTCCTGCCACAGAAAGTTCCAATGGCCCCTACCAACAGGGCCCACCTGTGTTTCCACAAGAGCTTTCATCCCTTCGTCCCACTCCAGAGGGCCCCCTAAGGGGCTGAGTGGGAGGAGGAAGGCCTGGAGCTCCCTTCAAATGCTGCATATGGAGCCAACAATAACAACTGGCTGTACACAGGCCAGAGCCCAGGGGAAGATTCTGAGGTGGGCTCAGTGGGATGCAGTCTAAAGATTTCCAGCACTGCAGGATAGAGAGGGACCCTGGGTTTGGGGGAAGGTCAAGTCCCTGAAGCCAAACCAATTCAAGGGCCTACCTGGAATCATGCATGACCCCAAAGCAAGATGAAAATCTTTGAAATGTGATTGATGACACTGGCATTCTGAGCATTTTAGACTTAAAAATGTAACCAAGTACTCATTCTGGATTTTGGGAAAAAAAAAAAAATTGCTGTGCTTCCAAAGAGTCATGTTTCTAGTAGAAGCCCTGGAATGCAGCCTTATCTTCTCCTTTTCTTGGGCTGATCCTCTGTCCTGGATGCTGACCTTGCTCCTTCCTCACACAAGATCTTCTGGATTGGGAGGAGCAATAGATGCAGACAGCCTAATTTGTTCTTGGCAAGAACCACAGCCTGCATTGCTGTGAGGGTCAGGAGAATCATAAATAATTCACAAAATTTGGGTTTTCCAAGATGAGATGGGCTGAGTAGAATTTTATTTTTTATCCCTCTTCCCACTCCAAACTATGATACCCCTAGCACTGCTTGTCCCTGAAGCCAGTATCTTCCTCGTATTCATGAGAGGGGCAGGGCGGGAAGGCCTCTGCATGTGAACACGAAGCACATGGAGTTGGTATGTGAAGATGCTGTGATGCAGGAGCTGGGACATCTTGAAAGCTGAAACATAAAACAACATTTTAAAAGAGGAAAATAGCTCCAATGTGTTTCCAATATGCACCACACAGGAAACAGGGATGGGGGCTCCAGAGATGATGAGGGAGCCTGCTCCAGCTGGAGGGCTTTTATCATTACTCTGTTATCGTCTGCACATCAAGTGTTGAAGACCTTGCTCTAGTTCCAGGAGGGAGCGGGTCCTAATGGCTAGAGGCTTGGAATGGGTCTCTCCATCTCCTTCAGCATGAAAATTTCAAATTAAAAGTTTGGTCCTTGTCTGACTAGAGATATGAGTGAACAAAATGCTTCCTCTATCAGAGGGGACTGTCGTCTGGCCTTGTTCTCTGTATTTAAGCTAGATACAGAAGAAGATAGTGACTCAAAAGGCAGTATCAGTATTCCAGTCATTGTTTAATGCTGTTTAGGAAGGGATGTCACTCTGACTAGAGGTGGAATTGAGCGAGAACCCGGCTCAGTCCCCTTACTGCCAGGACCACCAAGGCCTCCCATGTTGGGCAGGAGTGGCAACCTCTGAGCTGGTGCATGGGAGATGGCACTACAGGGGAATGCTTGTGGAACACAATGGTCACCTACAACCACCTGCCTTCTTGGCTCAGACTTCCTTAAACCCCTTCCCTCTTTCCTTGCCCCTTTGCTACCTGTTCCTTGCCCCTTTTCTTGAAGATGGGGTCAAGAGAGATACGACTTCCTCGAAACAAGGAGAGCTGCAATAGTGTTTCCAACAAAGATCGTTTGGGAAGTGGTGAGAAAAAGAGATGGAAGGTTTCAGACTATCTCTGAACTTTATTTCTCTTTCTCTCTTACCAAGGCCAGGTATGTTGCTGAGTGCTGGTCAAACAAAAGGAGTTAGGAGTTAGTTCTTGCTCTTAAGAAACCAAATCTAAAAAAGAAAAACCAAATCTAGAAGAAACTCAAGTAAACACAGCAATGACACTGTGGTATCAGTTTGCTTCCTTTCTTACAGTAGTTATCATTTAGAAGTAATTAAACTTCTTTAGCAACAGATGTTGGTGGTATCATTAACACGGTAGGCGTTTGTAAAGGTTTTATTTTTATGAGATGATGATGATGACAATAAATATATTTTATGATACTATACAGATGTAGACCCTCTCATTCTTTCCTATTATTAATGAGTGAGCTTCTTTGCATCATAAGCAATGAGAGCAGAGGCTGTGTCAGGACAGACTGCTCTGTGGCATCTCACAGCAAACAGGACTCCACTGGTCACAAACTCAGAAGTCCAAGTGCAGGACCCCTACCACCTGGGACGTCAGGGGAGCACATAGCTACTTGGTGCCTTGCTCTCCTCATCTCTAAAAGGTGGTCCTTGTGTCCATGGGCCAGATGATCTCCAGATTCCTCACTGAGCACTGGCTCTTGCAGTTCACAGTCTACCCTTGACCAAGGAAAATTCTGGTACCAGAAAGTTCCATGAGCTTGCCTGAAGTGCCAGCAGAACCAGAGGTACAATTTAGGTCTCTACCACTAAGTCCTTTATTCTTTCCCACATTCCCTTAATTTCAGGATGGTCATAAAGTAAGCTGCTAGTGAAATGTGAGGGCTTGGTAGAAATATGAAGGAAAAAAGCAATGTGAAAAAGATATAGAGAATTCTCCAGATTTGGTCACAGTCCATGTGAAACTGGTCCAGAACCCTTGAGCTTCCTCAGGCACCCCTGTCTGTGATCCATAAGCCTCAAGGCATTTTTCATTGTTTTCTGCCAACCATTCAGAAGAAATGCTGGCCCAAGAATGCCCTGGGAATGGCCCCTGAGTGGCCCACTCCTGGCTTTGGGAAGCTGCCCCTCTGACCACAGTGGCCAATAGTGCAGCCCTGCTCCAGCTGCAGCTGTCTAGGGTTGGAACAGCCTCGGGAAGACAGATGCAGGGCCTTCCAGGTGCGCATATGCCTCGTTCCCTCACCGTGGCATGGCCACCAAGGCTTGCAGTTCCTAACCCCCCATGCCTATCATCTTTTTGACATTCCCAAGTATTTCCCACAATTCTATCTTCAACTCTTTTCCCTGAGGTCAATGATTGCCAAGTACAAAGCAGTCTATGAATAATTTCAGTGTCAAAAGAAAAGTACCTGTCCTAGACAGTTACAATGATTTCAATTAATTTTACAGACATTTTTATCTTCACAGTCTGGAAACTTGGGGTGGAACTCCAGCAATATTTCCAACTTTCCCCCTGCATCTGTGCGGTGGCATTTTGTTTTCATCAGACAGTCCATGTGTGCCACCCCCTTGCCACTGTCTGTTTCTTCATTCTTAAAGTAGTCATCTTGAGGAGAGAAAAGCACATGTTTAAAAAAAAAAAATTATATGGAGCCTGCAAACACACTGGAGACCAGAACAGAGCTGCTTTTAGATACGCATTCTAGTGAGCCACTGAAGGTATTTGGACGACTTAGTTGCAGCACATAAATACAATGTCCAATTAAAGAAAAACACCATACATACTTTTTAAGGTTGCCTGGGTAAATGTATTCACTGTGCAGATGTACATTTTTTAGGTTTAGACTCCACCTCATTCCAAAAGGGTTTGAGATAACTTTGGGACAAATATTGGCAGACAGAACAATCTGAACTCAAAAATTTAATGACAGAATGGCTCCTGTCTGCACATTGCACCCCACTTTCCATAGCTAGGTTCCACCACAGGTTCCAAAACTTATCCTGCTCTTAGAATTAAAAGCACTTCCCTCCCGAGGTAGTCGGATGGAGCAACATCAAAACATCTTGAGGCTGTTCTACGTGGAGCTTGTCACCAGGCTTTCTTCTGTCTCTGGTGATCACCTCCTCTCCCCTGACCTTCACAGGGCTTTGTCTTGAGGTGCCAGTCTTCTCCACAAAGCTGAGCCCCTCCTCAAAAACCTATGTGATTTCCCTGATCCTCCAAGTTCAGGAGCCTTCCATCCTTGGCCCATACTTCTTGGTGGTGGGAGTTCTCCCCTTTAACCCCAATCTCCCTGCCTAAGGGGAAAAGACAAGAATATGGACTCTGAAATCAGCAGATCTTGGAATGAATCCATAGTCTGCCTTCTATTGTCCTTAAGACCTTGACAGTTTACTTAGCTACAATTCCTTATGTTTAAATAGGAGGAATAACAGTACAATCCCAGAGATTTTGGTGAGGATGGAGTCAGATAATGCCCCCAAAGTGCTTCAGACAGAACATGACACAGAAATATTCAGTGCAAAGCCACTGTTGTTATTAAACTTACCTCTTCCAAGCTTTCTGGACACCAACCACCTAGCTCCTGAGAGTCCCTGTACTACTTCAAACAAGCTTTCCTGCAGGCCACATCTACTCAGCTTCTCTTTGGCCTTGCAGGGCGCTCTCTAGTAGCCCTTACTGACCTCTCTTGCCCCCTTCCTACTCTGCTCTACCCCTAATCAGCATGATCTCCTGATTGTGCACACCAGCGACCTTCCCTCCATGCCCACCTAAAGCCCAGTCTGCTCCAAATTCAGGTGGTCCGCCCAGGCTCGCCACTCTCTTCCCCCAGCGCTTATTCTGATGGAACTAAAGATGAGCTAATGCTTAAGAGCTACAAGAGTGGCCAGTTTCTTTGGGATCTCTATATTTCTCTTTTGTTAGAAAGACCAATCCTTTACATGTACCATGACTTCTACTCTTTACTTTTGTCATTCATTCTAAGATACCATTTGCTACAACAATGCATAACGTAGACACAAGATCTGCTCTCAATTAGTTTATGCTTTATTGCTTTATTGAGAGAATACTACAGGTCAATATATTATACATTTGTCATTGTCATTTGTGTTCAAATAGACTGTTTTTTTTTAATTTTTTTATTATTTATTTACTTATTCATCATGCACAAGTATAGTATCTTTTTACATACAACTGCTTGTATACAAAGTATATAAGTAGGATCAGAGGAACACAAATAGACTGTTTTAACTTGGTAATTTGTATGGTTCTTTCATCTGGACAAGTTACTTAATCCATCTGTGCCTGGTGTTTTACTTCTGAACAGTGGGAATAAATGATAGCTTGTACCTACAGATTGGCAGGCCACCTCAGTGCTCTTCCTTGCCGGGACTCCTTAATGCATTTCACAAACTGTGCAACCATATTAGGAACCCTCAACTAGATAATTCACTTTATTTATTTCATTTTTATTTGTTCTTTTTAGTTATATATGACAGTAGAGTGTATTTTGACATATCATACATACATGTACAACCCATTCTCGTGGTTGTACATGATGTGGAGTTACACTGGTCATGTATTCATATATGAACATAGAAAAGTTATGTCTGATTCATTCTACTGTCTTCCCTATTCCCAACCCTACTCCCTTCCCTTCATTCCCCTTTGTCTAATCCAAAGTAGTTCTATTCTCCCCACTACTACCACCACTTATTGTGTGTTAGTATCTGCATATCAAAGAGAACATTTGGCCTTTGGTTTTGGGGGATTGGCTTATTTCACTTAGCATGATAGTCTCCAGTTCTATCCATTTACTGGCAAATATAATTTCATTCTTCTCTATGGCTGAGTAATATTCCATTATGCATATATAGCACATTTTCTTTATTCATTCATCTGTTGAAGGGCACCTAGGTTGTTTGCATAGCTTAGCTATTGTGAATTGAGTTGCTATAAACATTGGTGTGGCTGCATTAATGTAGTATGCTGATTTTTAGTCCTTTGGGTATATACTGAGGAGTGGGATAACTGGATCAAATGGTGGTTCCATTCCCAGTTTTCCAAGGAATCTCTATACTGCTTTCCAGAGTGGTTGTATCAATTCTCAGTCCCACCAGCAATGTATGAGTGTACCTTTTCGTCCCAATCCTCACCAACACTTATTGTTACTTGTATTCCTGATAGATAATTCAATTTAAATAGTTAAAAAGGAATAGTAATGGGTTGGCACACTGGAAGTGCACAGTAACAAGTTATTATTCATTGCAGTGGTGAAACAAGGCTAATAAAACACATCAGGCATGTGGGGCCGGGGCGCTGGTATCTGCCAGGTCTTTACTTATCTTTGCAGCAGCTTAGTCTCATTAGAAGCATGTTTGCAGTCAACCTTAAATGTAAGAAGACAGCTTTCGTATTACCGCCGGTTCTCCTTCAGGAGCCACTGAATCATGTTAAGATGTCTCTTTCATTTTTGACCCCTGCTTCAGCACTCCTTCTAGGAGGATAATAAATGAGCATGTTAGGTTCGCCTGCCGTAGTTAACTACTGTCTACGCAATGCCACAGGAGATTATCCAAGAGTGTTCAGATAATAGATCACCTCAGCCTATTTATGCATGCAGCAGTAACGAGCAAAAGTTGAAGCAGGCATGAAGGATGAGAGGGAGGGGAGGAAGAAGGCGATGCCAGAACCTGAAGAGCCGAGGCAAAGGTGGAGAGTCAGAGAGGGAAATGGGAGGTGAGCACCCACCTAAGACACGGAGCAGAGAACACAGATAGGGGGTGTCTGGAGGGCACAGAGGGTACCGAGAGGGAGATCATGAATCACCCAACAGAAAAGCCAGGGTTTTGAGAAAACAGAATGCACTGGGCAGATTGGGAAGAAAGTAGAATTTTTGAAATGAACACAGAAATCAGGGTGCCTGTAATTCAATGCCAAAAATGGAAAACATGCATCATTGGACTACATCTAACAACGAAGCAAAAGGTTTCTCTGATAGAAATTACTCTGCTGCAGGCACTATCTTGAGCATTCCATGGCATTTTTATCTTTTCTTTCTTTCTTTCTTTTTTTTTTTTTTTTGCATTGTATTTGAAGCATACACACTAGGGAAACTTACATAAGTTGAATTCCTAAGTTAGAACATTTCAAATATTTCAGATGCTGAAACACTATAGTATGATATTACATTGTGTAATATGTGTTATATGATATTGGAGATCACAATGTGGATAAAGACAAAATGGAAGTTATGCTGTTAATAAGACTGTTTATTTATATCATCTCTCTTCAGTGTACATTATCAATAGTGCCATGTTGGTCTCATAACATCCCTTTGAGATCAATAGATAGGTGTTTACTTTGCAAAAAGACATTAAAAAAGACAACCAATAATCCATGAATCATTTGCATTACTAGGGGCGCCATTCAAGTTTCCTCTTCCTTTCTTAAAATGCCTGCCCGCTCTGTTCATCCTTCAGAAACAAACAGAATAGGGATTGGACACACCAGGCAGAGGTTGGGCTTCCTGATATGTTAGCTTTACCAACTGGAGCAACTACCTGGCAAACTACCTTCTTAAGGCCCCAATTTCTCCTGTAACATGGGGATACTGCTCCTTTTCCCCTGGGATTATTGTGATTATTAGTGATAAAAAAAATATATCAAATATTAGTACTCCTCAATTTACAATGGGGTTACATCCTGGTGAACACATAATAAATTGAAGATATCCTAAGTGGAAAAATATCATTGTGATTAGCCTACCAAACATCATCACTTAGTAAATCAGCACATTGTAAGGTTTCTGTTCTTTCCCCTCCTGATCCCATGGCTGCCTAGGAGCTGCAGCTCACTGCTGCTGCCCAGCATCTCAAGACAGTACGAAACTGAGCATCACTAGTCCAGGAAAAGGTCAACATGCAAAGTGCAATCACTACTGAACATGTTTCACTTTTGTACCTCATAAAGTGGAAAAGTAGTAAATCAAATCATAGTAAGTCAGGGACCACCTGTTTTTAGAACAGTGAGTGGTCAAATGTAGTTATTATTTTCTACTATAGAAAATAGTTATAGTAATGAACAGCAATGCTTATAATCAAGAAAAAGTATTGCAAAGCATGGTATTATACACCTGTAATCCCAGCAATTCACGAGGTTGAAGCAGGAGGATGACAAGTTTGAAGCCAGCTTCAGCAACTTAGCAAGGCCCTAAGCAATTTAGCAAGAGATCCTGTCTCAAGATAAAAAATAAAAAAAATTTAAGACCTAGGTGGACAAGTACTTGATAGTGCCTTTGCCAGGTATGGGCCATGAAAACAATTTGTTATAAGACAAAGCAGATTGCCATAAATATAAACATAATTCAAAACTCATTTTCTTTGACAGTGAATGTGGCATTGTTTAATATTAATGTCCCCATTCTATACTAATATTAAGAAATAGAAGAAAGCATCAATAAATCAATTGTATTCACAGTGGAAAAGAATTGTTTGAATTGCATTTTAAAAAAGAAATACCCATAGTCATTGCTTTGAAGTACTTTCATCTAATTTAAAATTCTATATTAATGAATAAGTTAAGAATATTTAGAAGTTTCATATAATTGTGTGCTAACAACTTTGAGGAAGGGAAAACATTTTGCCTTCCAATTTCTCAAATAAATTATTTTAATTAATGTTAAAAAAATAAAATAAAAAGAGCTGGGGATGAGGCTTAGTGGTTAAACACCCTGGGTTCAATCCCTAGTACCTGCTCCCCACTCCAAAAAGAATAAAAAGAAAATAAGAAAAAAGTGGGGAAGAGAGCAAGATTAATTTAAGGAGAATAAATGAGAACATATTCTGGAGAGAATTTATCATATAATAAAGGGGAGATGTATTCTCTATTGCCTCTGAGTGGGTGTACCTAAATGGAAATACTGACAGAAATAGAATAAATTCAGCCACAGACTTCATGAAATGTTATTAAAATGAAGGTTTGGCATCCCTAAAAAATGTCTTAATCTGTATCTCAACATTAAGATTAAAATTAGGGCAAGTGGGCTGGGGCTGTGGCTCAGCGGCAGAGCGCTCGCCTCGCACGTGCGCGGCCCGGGTTCGATCCTCAGCACCACGTAAACATAAATGCATTGCATTGTGTACAACTAAATTAAATAAATAAATATTTTTAAAAAATTAGGGCAAGTCAGCTTTTACAAAAAATAAATAAATAAAGTTTTACATAGGTTGAAGCCTGATTTTATAATGTTCGAAAACCTAAGAATTAGCAGCAGCCGTTTTCCCCTGGACTTGATCCTCTGAACTTACATCCTTCCTAGAGTCCCAACGACATAGAGGCCTCCTAAATTATGTAGCCTGCAACAAATGTGGCTCATGAGATCAAATCATAAAGCAACCTAACTTGGTTTCTCACTATTGCTTTAAATTATTTGATGGACCTGATTCTTTCCTTTACCTAGCCTGAATATTTGAGAAAGTCCATAATCATACTGAACTGGTCCATAGCTTTCTGGTCACACTTAGAAAATGCAGTCTCGAGTTAGTAGTTTGTACGTCCATCTTCATGTGGTAGTCGGGGCTTTGAAGATGCATTACAGTTCAGTTCTCCAGTTTCTGCCTGCCACAGGTGAAGAGGGAGTTGTGGCTGGCTGCTTCTCTCTTCCCACCCTTAAGAGTTCTCTTCTTCCTCCCATAGCTGAGAAAACTGCAGCATCTGACTTCTGCAAAGCTAGAGTTCAGAAAGCCGAAGGGGAGGGAGGGCAGGGATGTCTGATACTGTGGTGAGCCCTCTGGTCAGATGTTGCACCAGCTCTTTCTCTAGAAAAAACTTAGGAGGTTCTTCTGAGATACCCCAATGCTCCTGATTTCTCACCTGCATGTCCCTCTGCATGGAGAAATGCTATTCCAGCTATTGCCATCAGTCAGTTTGATGAGAGGGCATTGCATTGTGTGTTTTGTCTATTGTTTGTCTTTGTGGATGGCAGCTAGTTGCATATACCATCACCTTCTCAGTTAACAGTATAATAAGCACAAAAAATAACTTAAGCAAATGAAGGATAAATGTAAGTGAATCTGAGAAGAAGTTCTGTGGCTTGAAGTTAGTTAAGTGACAAATTTATCAGTTATTCTAATTTTCAAAAGGCGCTGATGAAGACAGCAGATTGCCAATCTCAAGTGCTCTCTGTTGCAGACAAGATGGCTTACCTTCCCGTGAACTCTCTTGAAAAAGAAACTGTACAGGAACCTATGCTCTAGAGACTCCAAGAAAAGAGAGGAAAAAGTGAGCAAGATCTAAGAAAGTATTGTCATGAAGAGGAAAGTTTGTGGAAAGGAATGGCCAATAGGAAAAGGGAGTTTCCTCAACTGTACTGTTGAAGCACAATGAAGGGGGAGAGGGAGCGGTACAGAGACCACTCATTTAAAAATCCTTTCAAACTCTGGTTAGTTTGCAACTAAAAATTTCAAGACATTATATATCAAACTCTGAATTCTCACAAAACATTAGATTGAGCCATATGAAATTCTATTTCATAGATTAAAAAAAGTCCAAGTGTTGGTTTTTTTTTTTTTTTTTTGGGGGGGGGGAGCGATGGTGCTGGGGATTGAACTCAGGGGCACTTGACCACTGGGCCACATCCCCAGCCCTTTTTTGTATTTTATTTCGAGACAGGGTCTCACTGAGTTGCTAAGTGCCTTGCCATTGCTGAGGCTGGCTTTGAACTTGCGATCCTCCTGCCTCAGCCTCCCAAGTGCTGGGATTACAGGCGTGTGCACCATCATGCCCAGCTGTGTCCAAGTGTTGACAATTTCATAGGGGTTTAGACTTTTGATTTTACTTCTCTTGTCATAAATACTGAATTCTTTCTTGTAGTGTAGAGATTTTTGACTAGATCCTAAGCTGCATGACTTAAGGAATGGAGTCTTACTCCTGGCTCATTCCCTGCAGCACGCAGCACATGATGGTGGCTGAGAAAATACTTATTCACTCATTCCATGCTCAGAGCCTTCACTGTTAGTAAAGGAAGTCACAGAGTGAGATTCTTAGCATAGAACTTGCCCCTGATATGCAAAGTAGAAGGTAAAAGAAGCTTCAAACTTTACATATGATTAACAACCTTAAGAAAACCTTATTCCATCTTCCTTTCTGTAGCCCAGGGAAGTGAAAAAAGGGGAAGAAGGTGCAGCAGTATCCTCCAGGGTCAGCTGCAGAAGGAAGAAATCTAGTTCTACCTTCAGCCCCAGACACCTACCTTATCCAAGGGAGGTGGCTAGAATAAGATCTGCTTGGATGTGTCCCTACCACCACAACATCAAGAGGGACAAGAGCAAAAGCAGAATATGTGGAATTGCATGCCACTTCTGTCCTTTCAGTGTCTTAGGAGGAGTTACTCCTTGGAGATCTCTTCAGCACCTTTAAAAATCTCCACATACAGCCCCGCCTCTCCTTGGTGTTTTGCTTAGCTGATTGGAAATTTCTGAGTATGTTTAGGGCTTTGTTCTAGAATGGGACACATAGCTGGAATTGCAGAGCATCATCTGTTGCATATTTGGAGAAACTGTTTTAAACCTAATGCAACCCTAACCTGCTGTCTTTGACCCAGAATTCCAGATAGCTACTTGGGTCTTCTAAAATCATAAACATTTAATGTTTGTGATCCTAATTTTTTTAATGAAAAAATTTACATCTGGCATTTTGCAATCTTCTAAAGGAAGTTTTCCAGACACCTTTGGGGGTGTGATTTCTTAACAGAATAAAACTGTCATGGTCTTATAACATGCTGCTACATGGCAGTAGACACTTCTCCAAAACACCCTCAAATTTATCAACACCCAAATCCCCAAAGTCACCAATATGAAATTAGCATTTTATTAGAAATGCATTTGGGATCCTTAGTAACTTGAAAGGCTTCTATTTTAATATTTAGGATGAAACATAAGGCTAATTAATAAAATATGGTGCTAAGCACCGTGCCAAATGAAATAAATATTTAGTGGAAATAACTAAAATGACTTTGCTACAGTAGGAAGGTCCCCAAAATTTTAAAGAATGCTGGGTGTTCATATGTTTTTCACTAATGCATGCTGAATATTCTGTTCAGCTCTCTGAGCTGGATAAGAGCAGCGCAAGGATTACTCCTAATGCCAGGAAGCAGTTATGCAGTCCAACAATATTAAGTAAGTATTTTATGATCAATACTCTTAAAACCCCAGGAGAAATTTTAAAACTTAAATTGTCTGAAGCTTAGCTCTATGGCTCCCAATTAAATGAGTAAGTTGTGTTTTTAAGTACCCATGTCCTGCTCAAAATTCCCCATAGCTTTTTTTTTTTTTTTTTTTTTTAAGTTATAAAATGTGTTACTGGCAACAGAATTCAGCTTAATAAGTTTCAGAAGGTTTTGATAGTTCATTTGCACTTTGCCTTATAAAAGGTGTGGGCAAGTAAGCAAAATAATTTTCTCCATCTCCTACATTACTGGGAAGGGTACAAAATCCAGCTGCATTTCATTAAAGCTGTTTTGGAAAGTTGAAGACAGTCCCTGAAGAAAAGAGGATTTAAATTCAAATACTTGGAAGCTGAGGTTAAACATTGCACAAGCCCCTCTCCCTTTATATCAGAATGATAGATGACTTTAGGCCTCCGCTGACCTAAGGGTTTGTCACTGGTGATCAACCACAAGAAGAACTACTTAGACTTGTTTAGGAATCACAACTTATAAACTATTTCCCATTCATTCTATCATATGATAGTCACTCTTAGGTCATATATATCCTCAAGGGACCCTGGTTTCAGAGCAACTTAAACCATTGTGAGCTCTGTTACAGGTTCAGTTCCATTGGGAAGCATTTGATTCTAGTGTCAATCAGCCAGGCATTTTTTGTTTCTCTGACAAAGAAACAAAAGAGGGTTGGATATTCATAGGAGTGTTTGAACAGCACCCATGACAATGGTGTCTTTGAGACAGAGTGCTGAGGTCACTATTTTATAAAGCAGCAGGAAAAGTTACTTTTTAAGACAAGCCAACACTCAAATTCTTCACCTTGTTTTATCAGTGATTTTAGTATCACACATGTTCCTTCCTTTTATTTCAATATGAACATATATGACATAGTCTTTGCCTTTCCAAAGTTAGAGTCTTACAAAAAGTGCCTTTGGAGTAATTCATCCACAGGGGTCATACTTACGACAAACATCACTGGCTTCCTGTTTGGCAACCTGGCCCAGTAGGACCTCACATGCTTTGTGAATGCTTTACCATTCACTTACATTCTCACTACAGCTACTTTGCACAGAAGCAGTAAACAGATAACCCCATTCACTCCATCAAAAAGATAAAAAAAAATAAAGGCTGGTAAGGATGTGGGGAAAAGGAAACTCTCATACATTGTTGATGAGAAGATAAACTGGTATAGGCACTATGGTGAACAGTATGGAGCTTCCTCAAGAAACTAAAAATTAGATCTACATATGATCCACCTATCCCACTTCTGGTCATATACCCAAAGATATTTAAATCAGCATACCAAAGAGATACCTGTATGCCCGTGTTCACCTGAACCCAATAGCTAAGTAGGAAATCTACCTAAATGCCTTTTAGTGGATGAATAGATGAAGGAAATGGAGGGGGGCAGGGAGAGAGGGAGAAAAGAATATTATTCAGCCATAAAAAGAGTAATAGTCTATCATTTGTAGCAAAATGGATGGAACTGGAAGACATCGTGTTAAATAAGTCAGAAGCAGAAAGACAAATACTTGATGTTCTCTCTCATATGTGGATGTGTTTTTTAAAAAATTAACCAAAACATATAATAGTGACTACTGGAGGCTGGGAAGGTGGGGAGGAAGCAGAGCTTGAACAATAGGCATCCCAACATAGGTAGAGAGAAGTGATAGATTCTAGTGCTTTCCAGAACAGTTGGGGATTAGCGTTTATAATGACATATTATGTATTTTCTGAATAACTAGGAGAGAGGGACTTAAAGGCTCCAAACACAAAGTAATGATAAGAAGAGGGAAACATTAATTACCCTGAAGTGATCAGTACATACTGTATATGTTGAACTATCACCCTGTACCCCATAAATATCTATAATTATATGTTAATGGAAAAAATTTCAAATGTTTAAGAAGATGGAAATGTTAACTACACCGACTTGATCATTATACACTGGATATATGTATTACATTATCACACTGTACCCCATAAATGTGTACAATTCAAAAAGAAAAATAACCAACCTTTCTAAAGTTGACCAAGCAAAATCAAATATAATAGATAGTACTTGTTTTAAGAGAATTTAAAATGCTAGCAGAATATGATAGGGTTTTTTTATGTAAGGTATCTTTTCCCCTAGAATTTATTTATTAAAATGACAATTTTAAACATGTCTTATCTTCGAGAATATTTGATATTAAGGAAGAGAAACCCATTGAAAGCAACTCAGATCAAAAATGAATAGCAGGGATATGGGGATTATCCCAGAATCTGATTGCTGGAGTGTCTTTCCAGATTAAAATCAAACTCTGACTTTTTTCAGTTTTAAATTCCTATAATCCAGATGCACTATGGAAGAAGAAACGGAGGGAGGTGGGGGGGGGGTGGGGGGGAGAGAGAGAGAGAGAGAGAGAGAGAGAGAGAGAGAGAGAGAGATGGAGGAAGGGAAGGGAAGAGAGCTATGAGAAATAAATAATTGAGGCGAGACTTTCTCTTAGGAAAAGAGATGGCCCACAAAACAGTCTAAATTCCCCAGGACAGAGGAGACCAGCTGGAGCATCAGTCTTAATGAGAGTCTGCAGCTGGTAAGCAAGGATACTAGACTTACACCTAAAGCAAGCAAACAGTTCTTTTTTTCATATTCCAGATAACGAAACCAAACTAGAAACAAAGGAGAGGGTTTGGGTCTCTAGGTTCTTTTGATTTTTTCCAGCAGAGGTCACCATTTTCATGATCTAGATGGGTTTCAAAGTCTTAAACATAGAAACTATTAGGTTCTATAATTTAAAATAGACAAATTATTGAAATTGAGCCCTCAACTCTTGGAACCAAGCACAGACCCTCTATGAGTCACTTTGTTTGGTAGATTTAAGAAAATAACAATTGTCTAGAATATGTAGGTTGTCGAAGCAGTTTAATTTAGATCTTGGCATTTGAGATAAATTTCCACTAAGCTAAAATAAATACATTGCCTTTGAACATTTGTATAAACAAGTACACACACACAACTACAGTTTTGAAACTATTTTGGCAGCTTTAAAATGTGACTCCCCCTCTCCCTTTAGATCATTTAAAATGAAAGAAGAGTTATAAATATCATTACAAATCTCTGCCATATGGTGCTTTTAGGTGTGTCCATTATTAAAACTGATTCTATAAGCATCAAAAAATGGCAGATGCATATATTGAAACTTTGAATTTGGTTTTCTAGGATCTGGTGTCCTTATGTGGCTATGTAAAGAATTGTCATGTCCTTCTGTCCCTTTATTTGTGAACTTTTGTAGACTCTGTTTTCTGGCAAACATCCAGGCCTTAGGTTGAAGGATTGAAACAATGCCTTGTGTAAGTTGAACCGTAATACTGTCAAAAGCCATCACAATAAAGCAAGGGATCAAATAGTTCACACTGGAGCTCAATAAAAATACCCTCTTTGAGTGAGTAGGGAATTGTGACCATAAATAATGCCCAATAGAATCCCATGAGGCTGGATTTTCTTAAAGTATTTGTTGTCCCATGTGGACCATTATTTTGACTATTCCTGTCATATACATCTTTCTAAAATAAATTTGGATGAAGTATAGATAGAGAAAATAAAGGTTGCTTTTTTTTTCCAGTGCATGGCCCTGTGTGTGCATTTATCCGGCTGCTGAATGATTTTGAACAGTAGAGAGCAGTAGAGGAATGCTAAGCACTCAGCCTGCCCCAAATCAGATGTTCGGGAAGGGAGGTAGGGGAAGACAGGAAAGGTGTGCTCTCTTAAGATGACAATGGAAGACACTTTTTCACTGACAGGGGCATTTTGGAACTATGTTTGGATATATCCATTTTTAAAGAAGGGACATCATCCAAATAATAACCAACCAAGTAGGAATGCTAGTATTTATGCTATTTTTTATTTATTATGAATTAAAGCTGTTTACTTTGGAAGAGTAGAAAAGTTCAGTAACAAATTCTGTGTGAGCTTTAGATCAGTACTAGTTATAGTCCAGAGCATGCTTCTGACTACTTATATAGAAGAGTCATCAAAATCATGTCATTTCAATGAATGCCATTTTATACTAAATGTTTGAGGCATTTGCGTGAATTTACTAAGAAAGGTGCCTGTCACTCACAGTGTAGTTAAACTGCCTTTTGTGCAAACTGTATCATCATTCAGATCTGTCCCCTTGGCCTTTGTAACTCTCCTTGGGTGGTAGTGATGGGGGCACTGATGATAATAACACCACCACCATCATGCCTACTCAGTGCCAAGTACCAGGCATTGCAGCCTCTGTTGCACTGTTTCCATTTCTAGCCTCACATAACCATGTCCAAAGCCAGTTTCTTTGTTCCTTATTCTTGTATCTTCCAATCTCATAAACAGTAACACCATCTGTCCAAGCCAGAAACATAGAAGTCATCTTTGATCCTTCCTTCTTTCTTGCCTCCCACAAATTCTTTTGATTCCAATTCCAAAATGTATCTCAAATCCATCCCTTCTTTCCAAATCAATCATCACACTCTCAACTGGACCCCCATAATCTTATACCTGCACAACATTAAAAAACTCCATCTGGTCTTTCCCCTCCTAGCAGCAGTGTGATACTAAATTTGTATTTGCAAACATAGATCAGAACCTAGTATTTTCTTGTGTGCAACCCTTCAATTGTGTCAGAATGCATCCTATATACCTGATGGAAGCCCACCAAACCTGACCATCTTCCCTTCCTCCCCCTGCACCCACTCACATTTTTTCTCACTCAGGACCTTTCTGTGTGCTGTAGCCTCTGCCTAAAGGTGATGTGATTTGGAGAAGTAATTTAATCTTCTGAGCCTTGGTGTCTGCCTCTATGAAATAGAGAGCTATTTCTTTCCAGCAATGACCTTCCCATTTCCCTTGAAAAGACAGCAGTTTGCCTGAATTTGTCTTTTAATAAAGCTCTACCATGCACTGATCCTGAAATAATACGAGAGGTTAGTAACAAGCCATTGGAAAAATATTTTCCAAGTATATTGCAGTAATATACAGTACTTTGAAATTGAGATGTATATTTTAACCAGCAATGTTTTCAATTAATAGAGGGATGTTTATACCATGTGAGAAGCCTTAAAGCCTACAATTACAGCAGGCAGGAGACTTCATCTTTCATAGAAAGTAAATGAACTGCTCGCTCACTTGTTTCTATCCGAATGCAGCATTTACATATGGGTTTGTATCCAAATTGGAATTCTAACCATCCTTTATTAAAAATACATTTTCAGGACTTATACTGTTCTCATCAGCATGACAGTGTTGTCAAGATTCCAATCTTAGATTCTCAGGCTCCCAAACCAGAATTCTTCCATTGCCTATAGCAGATAATAACTAATTAGATGCTCGTAAACCAATGTACCATAAAAACAAAGGTGGCTTTTCAAATAGGTTTATTTAGAAACTGAGCCCTCTTCACACCAATCCCATCCAGTTTCTGTTCTTTGCTGAGTATCTACCAGATGCCAGGCACCATACCAAGTACAGGCTATATGATAAGTAGAACCTCTCAAAAGGCTCACAGTCTAGCAGGAAGATCCATATGAAAAAATCAATAAATCAATAATCATGTCAGAAACTGGGTGAAGTAATAAAGAAAGGTTCTGTGAGCTCTAGAGCAACTAAGTACTTCTGTCAATATGGAGAACCAGGCAAAGCATGATGGGTGAATGGTAAATAAGAAAACATTTCAAGAAGATAAGTCACGTATGCAGAGGAATAGGAAGTGCATCAGTAGTGTCCTCTGGAAATAGCTGGATTTCAAGAGGGTCTGTGGCCAGAGACAAAGCTGTGAAGAGCCAGGTGCCATGTTATGAAGCACCTGTGCATGCGTTCCATGAAATTTGAACTGTGTCCTAAAAAACAAATAATAACATTGTTAGCTAACTTTGTTGAGACTCACTAAATCCTCTTTACATGATATAACTCTCGCAGTTCTGGGAGACACTGGCCCAGTTTGGCCCCCTCATAAGCCCTGCTCTATGCTCTTCTACCTCTAAGAGGAAAGGGGCCACAGAAACCTCGTGATCTTGGCAAATTACCCAACACCTCTCAACCTCATTTGTCATCTGTAAAATGGGAATAATCATAGTGCCTGACACACTGGGCTATCGTGAAAATTAAACAAGTTAAAACATGTAAAATGCTTAATTAGGACACAGGGCAGGACCTGCTCTATTATCATCTTCAACATTATCATTTTAATCCCTTTTTGAGGATTCAAGAAATAGAACACAACGACCATATTTGCTTGTTAAAAGATGACTATGGGGGCAGGGTGAGAGAAGGCTGGGGGTTAGTCCGTGGTATTCCCAACTCCAGGAGATGCTCTCGACCTTGTAGTCTGTATAAATGGTGTCCTGGGACCTGTGGTGTGCCGTAGATCTGAGCAGAACACAACAAGAAGTAACCTGGGGATGCTGAAAACCTAGATGTGGAGAGCAGAGAGGGCAGTGGCTGGTACTGAGGAAGCAAGAATGAGGGGGTGAGGACAACCAAGGAAGGGAGAAGTCCTGAGCCACTCTCAGGTGTCGGGTCTGGGTGGGTGGGTTGAGGGGAGACATGGGCTATGGGAACCAACCCAGGTTATTCTGTTTCTAAATAAGTGTCTCTACTTCTTTTCAAAGGAAAAATAAACATGATTTTAGATTTGCCATTTTCTTTCTATTAAGTATATGTCTTTTCCTCTTATGAGTGCAAATAATTGGGACTGACTGTGTTGCCAATAACACCATACCCTGAGGCAGTTGAGGTTCAGTGCCAGGACAGGTATTATAAGCCTCTTCTGTTTTGTTTTTTTTTTTTTTTTTTTTCTTTTTTTTTTTTTTTTTTTTTTTTTTTTTTTTTTTTTTTTTTTTTACTATGGCAGTCTTCTTTCTGGCAAGACTGACCTTGATATTTCTGAACTGATGGTTTTTTCACTCAGGGCACCTTTTAAATGAATTTGGATGCACTTTAAGTGGATATAAATGAAATCTATTGATTATGGGAAAGTGCTGCATTGTGCTACTGTACATTTGAAATACCTCATTTTAGGGCATGTGAGTGTAAAGTTTTAATGACACAGAAGAGAAAAATTATCTGTGTATATATCTTTTTGTGAAGACAACTTCTGAACATCCTGAAAATTGAAGAGACAGAAAGGAATGTGGGTTGTGTCGTTGCATATGTCCCTGGCAAGCCTACACACCGGGGTGTAGGTCACACCTGCCAGCGTGGGGGAAGTCTCCCTCTCCAGAAACAGGCAGGTGGTGTGTTACAAGATGATTTCCTGAGCCCTTTTGAATCCAATAATATACTTTTCTACTTTATCTTACTTTTAACTACTTTCAAAAAAAAAAAAAAAAAAAAAAACAGTTCAATAGTTTACAAAGGCTGGAAACACATATTTCTTGGGAATCTAATTATTGCCCCTGCTTAACCCTGAGTGTGATACTTATCCAAAAAATGCCACATTTTTAGTGTTGTTTTACTAGAACCAGAGAGCTGTGATATTCCTTGGTGATATGCCAAGACCCTCTCCATAAACACACATGCTCCCCACGATTCATGTCCCAACCATGTTTATCCACTGCTGCTGCTTCCTTCTGTTTGTTTTCTTGTTTTAAAGCAAAATATGCCCTTTTATTTTTCTAAAACAATGAATCAAAATAAGCATCCAATGATTACAAAAACAATCTAAAAACAATTTTAAAGAAATAAACCATCTGTACAATTTGATAGCTTTGAAACAATAATAGCTACCATTTTTTGAGGGCTAATGAATGGTACACCAAGTGTTGTGCCAGGTGTTTTACATACATTCTTGCATTTGATCCTCCCTGAAAGATGTATCACTGCCATTTCCACATGGGAAGGTTGGACTTGGATATATATAATCTGGCCTTTCTCCCAGACTCTGATGAGAATGTTTGTTATATGCCAAGACCCTCTCCATAAACACACATGCTCCCCACGATTCATGTCCCAACATGAGGGTCGTTTGGGAATAGGACCAGAAGCCAGGGAGAGCAGTGGCCAGGGCTCCAGTGGAGTTATGTCTGCCTAAGAGGATGCTCTCTTGCTCCATAGCACTTTCATTGTTGCTTCAGCTTGACCCTTCACACCTTCTGAAATCAGCCTCCATGTTAGGCCTTGGCCCCAAGACTCCAGATTCCACTTCTCCCTTGGTTAACACGACCATTGGCCTTCCTGCTTCCCCTCCACAATACTTCTTTCAGTCCTTTGTTCACCTTTCCATGAAGAATTATTGAGCACTTCCTACGTGCCAACCACTGCTCTAAGGCTACAGATAGAGCAGTGAACTAAGTGGTCTATTTAGTGTAGCTCTTGGTTCCATAGAGCCATTGGGTGCAGACGAAAAATAAGCAGGTACAGAAATCATCCTGAATCTGAGTTTAGAATCAATCCACTTTCCTTTCCTACATCACTGCAGGCTTCTGACCAGCAACACAGCAAACACCTTGCTCTTGCTTGAGTGCTTTCTCATGTGCCACACACAGCGTGTGTGCCTTTCTATCCTTGGCAGGCTGTAAGAATTCTCGGAAGGCGCTGGCTTCTGTGCTTCCTACTCGTCCACCTGGATCAGGAGCTGGGCTCTGTAGGTCCCAACAACTCCTCCATACCTGTTTTCTCTTCACTCTATATTCATCTTCCCAGTAACCACAGAACAAGAGAAACCAGCCAGTCATGCAGTCATCATTCCTGAACAGGGTCTGCCCCAATCCTTCCATCTTTAACCAGATGCAATAATATAGAAGCAAAGCTGATGCCCTCTTTTTCAGCCTTTCCTTGCCTGACACCCTGTCTTTTTTCTGGTCTTGTAGTCTGGCCCATGAGATCAGGGGATCCCAAAGCACCCCTGCTGGCTGCAGCCATTATTTTCTGATAATGCTGTGTTGTCTCTTCCCACAAAGTTCTCACCTCCACATCCCTGAGAAAGGGCAAGTGATGTGAGCTCTGTGCCTGACCCTCTCTACCTTGGCCTGGAATGTGGTAGACCCTTCATACTGTTGGGAAGGATTCCCTAGCAAATGTTCAGTTTCATAAATGGTCCTATAACAGTGCATAATTTCTCCCACAGAATGCAGTCAAGTGTAAGTGGCCCCTTCAGACACTTAATAATGCTATGAATATTGTACAAAAATAGTTGAATTTCTTCCAAGAATCATCAGTTATGTACAGCCCCTTAAGATTCTTTCTGCTGCCAAGGGCAGTATGGCAGAATTAACTCTCCTGTGGGGGCAACAGTTCAAAGTAAAGCTGCCACTTCAAGGGAGTTCCAGGGACTTGGGTAAGAATGATAGCAGCAATAGGAGCTGGCCTGCCACAGTGCTTATGTGTGTGAGGCTCCATGCTGGGACTTTATAAATGGGACTCTTTAATCCTCCAGCAACCTCAAGAAGCAGGTGCTATTATTACCCCAATTTTTCAGATAAGAAAATTAAAGCACAGAGAGGTAAAGTAACTTGCCCAGGGTTACCCAGCCAGCAAATGATGGAGACAGGATTCAAATCTAGGCTGCCTGTTAGGGTTAATGCTAAAATCTCAAATGTCATCCCTTTCAGTGGGAGTAAACAACAAAGCTGGGATGAGCTGTAGGCTCTCTGATAGCCACAGTGAGGCATTCAATGCTTGTGGAGTGGCAAAGTGTCACATTTCCTGAGTGTTTGGGTCCTTAGGAACACCAGTTCCTTACATGCTAGGGGTGCATTGGCACAGTGCCCCTGAACCCAGCTTTCTCTGAGGGTCATCAAGTATTTCTTTTCAGTTTGTGGTCCAGCTGCCTTTACCCTCTGCTGGACTTTCCTTGATTGCAGGAGGAGGTGGAGCCTTGGGAAGTGGCTGAGTTTGGATGACACTTCTGATTAAAGAAGGAGCCAGGGAAGGGAGAGCTGCAATTTCTTAAAATTTCCAAGGAATAAATTTCCTGCTTAGCTCTGGAAGACAAGGGAAATGCCTCCCCTAACAAATTCTGTTTATCAAAGTGACACTTTCCAGCCAGGTCGCAGTTTCTTCATTTAAACACTAGTATACTTCCGCAGCCACAGCTGGAAGCTTCCTCCCAGTGCTTTCCTTACCAAAGCCTCTGCCTTAAGCTCAAATTTGCACCTGAATAGAACCTTGGAAACTACCAGTTGTCTTTCATATCCCTACAGCTCTCCAGCCTTTAAAAACATTTTAAGTGGAAAAAATATAGCCATATTAAAGGAAAGTACACATTTTAGAAATTCTATCTGCTTTTTTTTTTCTTTTTTCTTTTTTTTCTCCAGAGCCAGGGCTTGAATCCAGAGGTGCTCTATCTCTCAACTACATCCCAACCTTTTTTTATTTTTATTTTGAGACAGGTCTAAGTTGCTTAGAGCCTTGCTAATTTATTAAGGCCCCGCTTGAACTCGCAATCCTCCTGCCTCAGCCTCCCGAGTTGCTAGGATTACAGGTGTGCACCACCTGGTCCGGCTTAACAATGATTTTCACTTGTGCATGTTGTCTTCTAGTCCAGGCTCACAATAGTCATGTTTTCCCAAATCGTGCTCACAGCTCATGTCAGTGGCTAACCCTCAAATCTGAGGGGCTCACCACGCCTACATTCACTTCCCACTCACTCTGCATCTCTAGCTCAGGTCTGCAGAGGGCTCTGCTTGTCAGTGACTCCTGCACCCCAGCGTCCAGGCCCATCCCCACACACACTTCTGCAATCACTGCAGCAGGGAGAGGAGAAACAGCAAATGAAAGACACACTGTTTAAAGCTCTGCCTGGAACAACACCCATGATCTCAGCTTGCCTTCCACCAGCCAAAGAAGTCACACTCCAGGTCAACTGCAGGGAATAGATTGGCACATCAACCAAATAGAGTTGTAGGAGATGGATGTTTGAGAATGCCCTTTATGATCCCCTAAATGTGCTCTATTCTATCATGAACCATAATTTACTCATCTATATTCCTACTCACAGAAGCAGCAAGTGTCTACGTGATTCTAGAACACGTGTGTGAATATGTTTTATGGCACCATCCCCAAGTGACATTTGGTTGCCTGCACGTTAAATCTCTCTTTTTTTGGCACCGGGGATTGAACTCAGGGGCACTCGACTACTGGGCCATATCCCCAGTCCCCCCCCCCTTTTTTTTTTTGTATTTTATTAGAGACAAGGTCTCACTGAGTTGCTAAACGCCTCGCCATTGCTGAGGCTGGCTTTAAACTCGGGATCCTTCTGCCTCAGCCTCCCAAGTGCTGGGATTACAGGCGTGCACCACCGCGCCTAGCTACATTAAATCTCTATGTGCACATCCCCTCCTTCCCCCATCCCTCCTTCTCTCTCTCTTACACACACACACACACACACACACACACACACACATATACACACACACACAGTGTGCTACCAATCTCCAAACTAGCAGCTTCCTTCTTGCCCCGTCCAATTCTGCCTTGCGGTTTTGGAAGTGTAACTCAGAGATGTTGTCATGCCCACTGTCATGTGGCTAGGTTCTCGACCACCTCTACTCAGCCCTCCTCTGTTGTAGTAAAGAATTTATCATAGACTCTTATGTTCCACGTCAGCCAGCTGCAAGTGCATCGATGCTAAACACACGCAGGCAGGCATATCTGATCACCTGTTCGCCCTCCAGCCACATATCAGAAAATCAGGCACTAAGAAAGCCCAGCTCCATAATACAACTCAACGTGCCTGCATGTTCTGATTTGCTCCCTTTTAAATGCAGGGTGTCATCATAAGCACCCCATCTCCTCCCTGCTGCCACTTCTGTCTGCATGCCTTTTAAAAAGCTGAGAACACTGTGCCCAGCATTTAAAGTACCAAGCAGCAGCCCTCCCTGCACAGCTGAGTGACACACCTGTGTGTTCAGCCCTAGCACTGTGCCTGGCACACAGTGGTTCATGTCCAGGTTATAGGATCACTGTGGCTTTTGGATTGAATTATTGTGTATTGTCAGCCTTCTACATTATTCAGTAAAGTGTTGATGGGACACAAGAGCCACTGGCCTGTAGTTAAATACTTACATTAAGAAATGAATGACCTAGTGGACCGTGGCTTAAAGGTATGCTGGAGCTGGGAAGGGACTCAACACTGATAGGAGTGGAGTAGGGAAGGGAAGGGGCAAGGGGCGGCATCATGCAGAGCCCAGGTGGCCAAGGGCAGGGCTCAGCAGGCTATGCAAGCTCAGGCATGGCTCAGGAAAACCTGGCACCCCCAGGCCCAAACTGACAAACCAGAGAGGGATTGCAAGAGGAATCAGACACAGCTGTAATTTGGTGAAGAAAGTTTATCTGGGGATATGTGAGGAGTACAGAGAACTGAACATGTTCCCCTGTGGAAAGAGAGCCAGGACCAGCAGGGACTAACAGACACCATGGGATGGTTGGAGCTGCCGGGCTGGGATTCCAGGACTGCCCTGTATCCCTTTCATAAATTCTTTAACTTCCTTCTGCTTGAGATTTCTCATCTGTGAAATGGAATTACATAAGGTAGTCCCTACCTCTCAAGGATGTTGTGAAGATGAAATAAAACAGTAAATGTAAAATTGCTTAGAGCAAGGACTGCCACTAGTTACTGCTTTAAAGATGTGGTTTGGTTTCCATAGCGGTTGCACCATTTTGCAGTCCCACCAGCAATGTATGAGTGTGCCTTTTTCCCCACATCCTCTCCAACATTTATTGTTGTTTGTGTTCTTGATAGCTGCCATTCTGACTGGAGTGAAATGAAATCTTAGAGTAGTTTTGATTTGCATTTCTCTAATTTCCAGTGATGTTGAACATTTTTTCATGTATTTGTTGATTAATCGTGTATCTTCTTCTGAGAAGTGTCTTTTCAATTCCTTAGCCCATTTATTGATTGGGTTATTTGCTTTTTTGGTGTTAAGTTTTTTTAGTTCTATATACATTCTAGAAATTAGTGCTCTATCTGATGTGCATGTATTAAATATTTGTTCCCAATTAGTTGGCTCTCTATTCACCTCACTGATTGTTTCTTTTGCTGAGAAGAAGGTTTTTAGTTTAAATCTATCCCATTCATTAATTCTTGGTAATAGTTCTTGTGCTGCAGGATTCTTATTAAGGAACTTGGGGCCTAATCCGACATGTTGGAAATTGGAGCTTACTTTTTCTTCTATTAGGCGTATTGTCTCTGGTCTAATTCCTAGGTCCTTGATCCATGGAGATTTCTTGGGAAAATGGGAATGGAACCACCCTATGACCCAGCCATCCCACTCCTGGGTCTATTCCCCAAAGACTTAAAAACAGCATATTACAGTGACACAGCCACTTCAATGTTTATAGCAGCACAATTCACAATAGCTAGGTTATGGAACCAACCTAGATGCCCCTCAGTAGATGAGTGGATAAAGAAAATATGGTATATATACAAAATGGAATTTTACTCAGCAATAAGAGAGAATCAAATAATGGCATTTGCAGGTAAATGGATGAAGTTGGAGAATATAATGCTAAGTGAAATTAGTCAATCTCAAAAATCCAAGTACCGAATGTTTTCTCTGATATAAGGAGGCTGGTTCACAGAGTTGTTGGAAGGGGGTACATAGGATCAGAGGAACACTAGAATGGTCAATGGAAAGGGAGGGGAGGGAGGGAGTAAGGGGGGGGTTGGAAAAAAATTGGTGGTTGAATGAGATGGATATCATTATCCTAAATGCATGATTGAAGATCTGAATGGTACTTATATACTTTGTATACAAGCAGTTGTATGTAAAAAGATACTATACTTGTACATGATGAATAAGTAAATAAATAATAAAAAAATTAAAAAAAAATAAAGATGTGGTTTGGGCTGAGCACAGTGGTACACACTCATAATTCACGCCATTTGGAAGACTGAGGAAGGAAGATGACAAGTTCCAGTCCAGTCTGGTCAACTTAGTGAGAAACTCATCTCAAAAATAATCACAATAAAATAAAACAAAACTATCTTCTAGGAGGGAGTCTTAGGTCTCAGATCCTAAATGAGATTTAGGCAAAGGTCCCAGAACTAGAAGCTAGATACATTTCCATGTAGAAGAGTCCCGACTCCAGGGTGGAGAATCAGTTAGAAGGAAGAGTGAAGCCATGGTAGAAGATCTGGAAGGTGAAGAACATGCCTTCTCTCTCTTTTTTTTTTTTTTTCTTTTTCTTTTCTTTTTTTAAATTCTAAGTTGTTATAAATGACAGCAGAATGCATTACATTTCATATTACACATATAGAGCACATTTTTACATATCTCTGGTTGTATGCAAAGTATATTCACACCATTCGTGACTTCATACATGCACTTAGGGTAGTGATATCCATCTCATTCTACCATCTTTTTTTTTTCTTCACCCTTTTGCTCCCTCCCTTCCCCTCCCTCCCCATTGGCCATTTTAGTGTTCCTCTAATCCTCCTATGCTCCCCACCCCAATCCGACTGTGAATTGGCCTCCTTATATCAGAGAAAACATTTGGCATTTGGGTTTTTGGGATTGGCTAACTTCAATAGTCATGAAATTCATCTGGAAAAATAATAGACCCAGAATAGCTAAAGCAATCCTTAGTAAGAGGAGTGAAGCAAGTGGCATCACTATACCAGACCTTAAATTATACTACAGAGCAATAGTAACAAAAACAGCATGGTATTGGCACCAAAATAGGCGGGTAGACCAATGGTACAGAATAGAGGACACAGAGACTAATTCATATAATTTCAGTTATCTTATATTAGACAAAGGCACCAAAAATGTACATTGGAGAAAAGATAGCCTCTTCAACAAATGGTGCTGGGAAAACTGGAAATCCATATGCAATAAAATGAAATTAAACCTCTATCTCTCACCATGCACAAAATTCAACTCAAAGTGGATCAAGGATCTAGGAATTAGACCAGAGACACTACACCTAATAGAAGAAAAAGTAAGCTCTAATATCCAACATGTTGGATTAGGCCCCAAGTTCCTTAATAAGAATCCTGTAGCACAAGAATTAATACCAAGAATCAATAAATGGGATAAACTCAAATTACAAAGCTTCTTCTCAGCAAAAGAAATAATCAGTGAGGTGAAGAGAGAGCCTACTAATTGGGAACAAATTTTTACCACATGCATGTCAGATAGAGCACTAATCTCTAGAATATATAAAGAACTCAAAAATCTTAACACCAAAAAAATAAATAACCCAATCAATAAATGGGCCAAGGAATTGAACAGACACTTCTCAGAAGAAGATATACAATCAATCAACAAATACATGGAAAAATGTTCAACCTCTCTGGCAATTAGAGAAATGCAAATCAAAACCACTCTAAGATTTCATCTCACACCAGTCAGAATGGCAGCTATTAAGAACACAAACAACAATAAATGTTGGAGAGGATGTGGAGGAAAAGGCACACTTATACATTGTTGGTGGGACTGCAAAATGGTGCAGCCAATCTGGAAAGCAGTATAGAGATACCTTGGAAAACTTGGAATGGAACCACCTTATGACCCAGCTATCCCACTCCTTGGTCTTTACCCAAAAGACTTGAAAACAGCATACTACAGGGACACAGCCACATCAATGTTTATAGCAGCACAATTCACAATAGCTAAACTGTGGAACCAACCTAGATGCCCTTCAGTAGATGAATGGACAAAGAAAATGTGGTATATACACACAATGGAGTATTACTCAGCAATAAGAGAGAATAAAATCATGGCATTTGCAGGTAAATGGATGGAATTAGAGAATATAATGCTAAGAACATGCCTTTTCAAAGTGGTTGAAAATGCAGAATATGGACAACATGGGGGAATTTTGAATACATGCCAGTCATAAAAGGACAAAATACTGTGTGACTGCACTTACATAAGGTACCTAGAGTCCTCAAACCCATAAAGACAGAAATTAGAATGGTGGCTGCCTGGAGGATGAGGTCAGGGGTTGCCAGGAATCATTGTTCAAAGGGAAGAATTTTAATTTTGCAAGATGAAAATAGTTCTGGAGCTGGAATGGCAGTAATAGTTGCACAGCACCGTGGATGTACTTAACACACTGAACTGTACATTTAGAATTTTTTAAATAGTAGATTTTTATGTCACATATTTTTACCACAATTTTTTTAAATTAAGGAAGTCTGTATAAAGTATAGACTTTAGTTACAATTAAGTAATCAAATTACCACAGTAAGAGAAACTGCATATGAGAGGGATATGAGAAGTCTCTGTAACAGGGTCACTTTACCACTGAACTACATCTCAGCCCTTATTTAAATTTTTATTTTGAGACAGGATCTGAATAAGTTGCACAGGCTGACCTTGAACTTGTGGTATTCCTGCCTCAGCTTCCTAAATAGCTGGGAATAAAGGCATGTACCACCACTGCCAACTAATAATTATTTTTAACTGACATAAAAAGTGTATATATTTGTAGTGTATATGTATATATGACATATACATATATATGTGGTATATATGTTATGATGTTATGAAATTATTAAATCAAGTAAACTGAAATATCCATTATCTTGCATAGTTAGCACTGTGTGTGTGTGTGTGGTGAGAAAATATAAAATCTACACTCAGCAATATTCAAGTACAATACATTGTTATTAATTGTAGTCCACATGTTATACAATAGATTCCTTGCATTTACTCCTCCTAAGTGAAATGTTGCTTTCTTTGATCAACATCTCCCCAATTCCCTCATTTATATTTTTTTATGAATCTGAAACTATTCTACAAAATAAAATCTATTTTAAAAAATAAATATGCAGAAGATGGAAAGCCTTGGAGCTACTTTAACTAGAGTAAAGGATAATTGTAATCTCTGGAGAAATCATTATAAGCCTGAAAACAGATTATAAATGTGATTTGTATAGTAATGTGACAAAGAGGAAAGGGACTTGAGGATTTAGAAGACTGGTGACAATGGCAAGGAAACAGATGACCACTGGCTCTGGCTGCAAAAGGATCCAGGTGGTCAAGGGCCTGTGCTCACATTCATCCCACCTTGCACCTGTGTAGAAGAAAGGCACAAAACCATACATAATCACTCTAGGTTGTTTCAAATTTCAAATATAGAAAATTACAAAACCTCCATCCTTGGACATTTCCTTAAAGCAAAATAACTCCGACAATTTAGGGATGGACAGAATGGTACCAAGCAGGGCATGAGGCCTAGGCCCCAGAATCCTGGTGGTCTGGTATGTCCATGAAGACTTGGGTACCCAAATATGTCAGAATGGAACTCTCAAGTGCTGATGCTATAAATCATTCAGATGTCATTTTCATAGGATTATGCCATTTTGAATTCACATCCCTAAAAGTCCCTAGAGAGCCTTTATAAATCAGATCCAAGTTTAATACATTTTTAGCACTCACAAAGTTCAACATTTGGCATGTTTATTCATGTAGTTTTTAATCCCCATAATAGCTGTAGCATTATTACCACAGAATATCATATGAAGAAACTAGAATCAAATATTGTGAGTAGTACATGACAGAAGAAGGGATCAAATTGTGATCTTCTTGCCATAACTATGGAAGAATGGATTGTGAGTTTCTATGGCCCTTTTATAATAGCTGTCAAACCAGATGAAATCAAATCAGAGAGGTTTTGGCCACATATATGGTGGTGAGGTGGTTGTTTACAGGCCTGATCCAGCCAGGAATGCTGGCTACAGCAGAGGGCACTAGAGGAGGCATGGAAGAACAGAAGTGGGCAGAGAATAGCCCAACGTGTGCCCTGCTGCACTCCTGCTGGGAGCTGACCTATAAGCAATGTTGACACCATTTCAAAATCTACTCAGTAGTATAGAAATTGGGCATGCACATGTTCTGACCTACTGATGGAAGAAGAAGGCAAGGAAATTGTGAATGTAGGAAAACATGGCACAGTGTGGGCAGAATAAACACTAGCATGACTAGCTTGACAGGGACAGAATTAAGAGATTATGCAATTGGGGTGGGACTGCTAAAGGGCCATGTGGCTTGGGTTGAGGCAGGAAATCAGCAAATGGTGTGCCCTAATATTAAGAAATGTAAGAAGTTTTGATAATATGCTAGGTATGATATCAATATTAGGGCCTTCTTGAGCCTCTGTAATCTACTTAAGTAATTAGGATGTTTTCAATATGGCTCCCAGAAAAAGAAAGACATGCACCAGGATGCAGAAATGGCATGGATAAAAGCATGAAAATTTCTGATATTCTCTAGCTCAGCCTCCATCAGGTAGCGTATATGTGTATAGCTGGTAGTAGGATTCAATAAATGCTTTTTGAGCAAAAGGTTATATCAGGGAATAACGTGTGTGTGTGTGTGTGTGTGTGTGTGTGTGTGTGTGTGTGTGTGTGTGTCTGTGCAGCTTTGGTGATTATGTGAATCTTTTATGTCCATGAGTCACCATACATTCTGTGTTTGTGATCAGGAATCATGTAATTAATGTCATCTCTATAACGCTTCTCAGCTTCTGTGAAGTATTTTCCATTGTAGGATGGAATCTCCAGTGGTACATTTTCTAAATTATAGACCAAGTTAACAAGGGCTATTTCAAATGCTTATCTGAGACCATCCTATTTCAATCTGTCCCATCCTTAGAAGTAATCAAGGGAAGGCTGGACCACTAACTAAACTGGATGGAAGTTTGAGATTAAAAGATTCTGATTCTGAGTTCATTTTTCTGTGATCTCCAAATCCTCCAAGGTGCACATTCTCATGACAGTCTGAGGTAGATTATAGTAGCCGAGTATATTGTCTTTATATTGCAAAACAATTATGTTTAGCTTTGAACCATTTATTAAGTGAAATGAAAACTCAAGCCACTTAGCATACAACTCTTATAGACTGTGCCTGGGAGCATGGATGGAGATAACCAGGGGACTGCAGAGGCCATTGAAAAAGACATTGATTTCCAAAAAATGTGAGGCCCCTCATAATATAATAAAAGATTTCCCATTTCTAATTTGGAAATTTTGAACCTGATGGTTGAAGCAATTAGAAATCACTACCAACTACTGAATTAACTCTGAACCAAATCCAACCTGGAGATATGTACTTGTTCACCCTTCTGCTAAGCTCCTGTGCCTTTAACAAGTCCAGAACTTAAACAACTAACAGACAGAAAAAGGCCTGACCTAGTTTTTGAATCTTTACATGATGCATAGATAAAAATAATTTCTCTGTACTAATTAACTTAAAAATCTTGGAACATAACAACTTGGAGGCTTTCCATTTCTAAAATTGGTGCCCAGAATATTGCTAAGTGGCCTGATCTAGGGAAAGATGTGTTGGTTTTAATTAATCCAACATTGAGCTTTTCAGTGGAAATAATTCCATAAAATCCCTGTATTATTCTTTCTCTCAATCACAAAAGAATAATATAATATGGGAAGGACAAATATATGACTAATCTTTCACACCCAGGTTTAATTTTTTTAAACATCTCTTGATTTCCATGTATTTGATTAATCATTCAGATAGCTACTCAACATGGAACTTTCAAGTTCCAGTTACTGATGCTTATCATATCCAATTTACAATGAGATCAGAATGCTAAATTTCCTCACCCCACATCTGCTTTTTTTGTTGTTGTTATTGCACATTATTTGCCTATAAAAATGTTTACTTTTATTGTGATTATTAACACATAGTAATTGTACAAATTGATGGCTTTTACTGTGCCATTTCCGTACATAGATATATTGTGACTGGATCATGTCCACTCTCCCTTCTACCCTCTCTTGACCCAGATCTGAGACAGAGAGGGGGACTGATTGCTGCTAATTGGACTTGCAGAAGAGACACCTGTCTCAGAGATGTTCTCTTCCTCCTCTGTCTGAGAAAACCAAATAAATCATCAGAGCTAGAACAGAAGGAATTTGAATTCATTTTTGTGTGTGGTGGTGCTGGGGATTGAACCCAGGAACTAGAACATTCTAGGAAAGTACTCTACCACTGAGCTATACCCCCGGGCCCTGATGGGGAGACTTGAAGACAGTTAAATTTGTTACTTTGCCTTGGATACTTATATTTATTTGTAGTAGTTCAATTTTGGATAAGGAACACAAGGGGTGGTAAAAAAGAAGAAGGAAAAGGAGAAGAAGGAGGATGGAAGATGGGAAGAAGAAGAGGAAGAGGAGGGAGAAGAGGAAGATGAGGAAGAGGAAGAAGAGGAGGATGAGGAAGAGGAAGAAGAGGAGGAGGAGGCGGCGGCCAAGTCAAAGACATGGGTGCTCTGAGAAAGAGTGATTGGATTGCTTTGAAAACCTGACTCTAAGACACAGGGAAGAGAAAGCAGTTCAAGGACCTTTTAGCAAATTCTTAATGCAGAAGAATTTAAGTATATGTAAACATTTTTAAAATAGGAAGGGTGAGTGACCCAAAATAGTTACTGTTCCTCCAATCTCATATTGCATCAGAAGAAAACAATAATAGCAGGAAGAATGACAATGGGAAGAATACTTTTTTTTTTTTTTTTTTTTTTCCAATTAAAAAGCCAGTGATCCCAAATAGTCCCATAGTAATCTCATTTGTTTTTTGGTTTTGTTCAGTTTTGGTTTTGGTTTTTATTAGCAAGCAGGACATTTTTCATAATAAGTTGTGAATTTAGAGAAATACATTTGTTCTTTTTAACAAGGGTAATTAAAGTGCCCTAGTAGTAATGGAGTACTTCTGGAGACTCAGTCAACTGGTAAAATTTGTGTTTGTTTAGGAACTTCTTGATCTAAACAAAGCCAGTGTTTGTGCATGTTGGGCTGGGGCAGGAGAAAGAAGGCAATCAATGAGCCATGTGTAAACAAGTCACCTCTGTGTGGATTCAGGCCTTAGCCCTTCCTGCTATTCTCTCCTTTTGGGATCTCATCCAAGCTCAGAACTTCAGCTGTCCCATCCGTGGAGATAATTAATTTGGAAAAGAAAGATTCACAAGGACCTGGATAGTAAAATATTGGATAAGTGGTCCTGAGTAAAAGGGATTAGACTTCTTTCAGAGGCAGCCAGATTCCAGGGCCTGGGAGAGCCAGCTAGGTGAGGCAGGTTTCCTGAGACTGACTGAAGGAGGTGAGGGGGGAGGTAAGAATGCACACTTCTGACTGCTTCTCCAGTCTGTCTCATGGTCGTGCTGAGTCCCCTAAACTGTTCTCATTAGACTATTAACACAACTATCATTTAAACATATTGCTTCAAATAAGAAAATGGATGTGGGACAACCACTTTTGAGAGGTGACCAAGGAGAATGACCTCTTCCACACTCCTCAGTCCAAGTGTGCTTTTTCTTAATCAGATCACCTTCATCTCATTTACAACCATCAAATTTATGGGGAAGACCATTTCATCACAATAAAAAGTTAAGGTAAAACAGCTCATATTAAAAGGTCCAAGGATACATCTGGTTCCCTCTGTCTTTGTCCTCATGAGTCTATCTCCAACCTGGTTCTGCTTTCCTCTATGTTGGTTTCCCTCTCTGGTCTCTCCTCTCCAAGTAGTAGCAAAATGACCACCAAAAGCTCCGAGGCTACTTCCTCTGAATGGGAAACCCCAGATAAAGGAGAGCTTCTCTTAGCCCATGGTTTAAATGAATATAGCTTGTTTTGAATCCTTCAAGTGGCCAGATGGATAGGATGCTTTGGTCAGCAATGTCAAGTTCAGCCCCACCTGAACCACAAGAGCTGAGGGTAAGTTTAATGAAAATTAGTATGCTGTTATCAATAGAAATGGGAATGGATGCAGTCATTGCCTCTTCCTAATTCCTCACTCTCTCCTCCAAGGCCAGCCTTAGGTCCCATTTCCCTCAGGAGCCCATTTTGTAACCAGGCTGCTCATTATCACCATGAACTCCAACCGCACTTACTTCCTACAGCTTTCCTACTCTAAAACTAGGGGCTAAGATCCTTAAAGGCACAGACCATATCTTATTCACCTTTACAGTTTGGTTTTGCTCATAGATCCTGGAACTTATTTTACATCATTGATAGATGACAAATTTTTGATTGAGGATGACTTTTGTGTGCGTGCGCTCGTGCACGCGTGTGTGTGTGTGTGTGTGTGTGTGTGTGCGCGCGCATGTGTGTGTGTTTGAGAAAGGGATGAGTGCATGGGTAAAGGAGAAGTGCGTCTCTGGAAATGGATCAGCAGGCAACGCCTGTGTCTGGTGGCTGCAGGATTGATACAGGCCTTTGACCATCTTGGTGGCTAGGGTCAAGGCCTCAGCTGAGGAGATTTTGCATCCTTACATGTCAGGCAGCATAATGATGAGATTACAAGGAACACAGAGAGCAGGTTATTTTGTGCCTCTTGACCTCAGTTTCATAGGGAGGGACAAAAATCAATAGACCCAAAAGGAAAGAATGAAGACAAAAGGTGAGGGGGGCATTTTCAGGGAACAGCAGCAACATAAATTAGGAGAAAAAGTTAAGACCATGGTCAAAGGTGACAATACTTATTTGCTTTCACATTGTTCACTTACAGCCTAATTTTACCTGTTTTGTTTTGTTTTTTTTTTTTTTTTTTTTTTTTGGTGTGTGTGTGTGTGTGTGTGTGTGTGTGTGTGTGTTTCAGTTTGGAATCCACCCACTCTCCCATATGTGCTCCAATAGTCTCTGATCTAGTGACCCTTTCCTCAGTAACTAGTTCCATATGTTTATTCACTTCTATTTGTAAAACAAATTTAAGAAGATTCTTTCAGCTAAGGTCATGTCATCTTGTTTTTGCATTCCTTTTAAATGGGAGGAATTTGTTTGGTATGGTTTAAACCTTTCAAAGGATGAAAAAATTGCCTCTCCTGTAAGAAGCAAGATCTTGGTGTTGTATAAAATTGATCTAAATAATATTCTAGATATTTTAGGGTTAACTTTGGGCCCAATGAAAGAGTAAATCTTACTTTCTTGAAAAATCTCTTACCAAAGGAAACTTTGGGCCATTACAATAAAGTTGGATTTATGAATCACATACAATGTTATCTCAGACTTTAATGCTTAAAAATCACCTGGGTTCTTGTTCAACAATCCCTTTACCCCAGGGATTCTGATTTTGTAGATCTGAAGTGGAACTCAGATTGGTGATTCTGGCAAGAGTGGTCTGTATGCCAAGCTCTGGAAACACTGACCCAGCCCAACAACATGTTATCGGGCACCAAGCAACTGCAGCCAACAGTTGTGAAGTGGCCTGTTGAACACCACACAGCCATTAGACTGAGACTACTATAGAGACATACCACCCAAAGCTTTGCTTTTTTGCCTCTTATAAGAGGCGTCTTAAATAGTGGTTAAGAACATAGAATCAAGTCAGAATGTCTGGATCCCAATACCAATTTGACCACCACCAAACCCTGAGACCTCTTCCAAGTTACTTTACCTCTCTAATCCTTAGTGTTTTACTCTGTAACATCAGAATAATAATGTTACTATTTACAGGGGTTGTTAAGAGGATTACATATAATACATGTAAAGCACTTTGCATGTTGCCTAATAAATAAATTCAGCTTAGTACCCAAGTATGATTATCAGCTTATTGTTATATATGGTAAATTACCTCCCTGCTTGAACTGTACTTACCTGTAGTTTTCCAGAAGGCATGGATACCATTTGGGATGAAATAGCAAGGAGTTTCTGGGAGCAAGAAGTACAAAGACCCCTTTTCTTAGCCCTGGCCACACATCTCCTCCTGCCATGCTAGCAGTGGGTGACTGATATGGGAGTCAACTGGTCCCAAGTTAGAGACTCCCTTCTGGAAAATTTTACTTTGTCCTTGAGCCTGTGGTAACTATGAGGAAGTCCATCTGTCTGTAGACACAGAAATGTTAGATTGGTGGTAAGAGACTAAAGTCAGTTTGAGGGAGTGGAGGAGAAACCGCAATAAAAGACCAGTTATGAGTGTTCCTCAAGCAAGGCCACCACGTGGGACTGTAAATAGTACAACCACTGTGGGACTGTAAATAGTACAACCACTGTGGAAATCAGCATGGAGACTCCTCAAAAGACTAGGCATGGAGCCACCATATGACCCAGCTATACTACCCCTCGGTGTTTATCCTTAAGAATTAAAGTCATCATACTGTAGTGATATATGCCCACCCATGTTTTTGGCAGAACAATTTACAATAGTTAAACTATGGAACAAGCCTAGTTGTCCATCAATGGATGCATGGAAAGAAAATGTTTTATATGTACACAATGGAGTTTTATTCGGCTATATAGAAAAAATGAAATTATGTCATTTTTAGGAAAATGGATGGAACTCGGAAGACATTATGTTAAGCAAAATAAACCAAACTCAAAAGGTCAAGGATCATATGTTTTCTCTCATTTGTGGAAACTAGAAAGGAAAAAGGAAAAGAAAAGTGTGAAGGGTAGGGATCTCATGAAAATCCAAGAGAGATCAGTAGAATAGAGGAAAGGGACTGATGGAGGGAAGAGAAGAAGGAAAGGGGAAATACTGGGGAATGATATTAGTCAAATTATATCATTATATTATGTGCATGTGTGAATATATAACAACAAACCCCACCATTATGTACAACTATAAAATACCAATAAAAATATAGAAAAGAAAAAGAAAACATGCTGCAGTGATACATGATACTCAATGTTTATAGCAACACAATTCACAATAGTCAAATTGTGGAACCAACCTAGGTGTTAATCAGTGAATGAATGGATAAAGAAAATGTGGCATATATACACAGTGGAGTTTTGTTTAGCCATAAAGAATAATGAAATTATGTCATTTTCAGGGAAATGGATGAAACTTGAGAACCTTATGCTAAGCAAAATAAGCCAAATTCAGAAAGTGAATGGTCGGATGTTTTCTCTCTCATGTGTGGAAGCTAAACAGGAACAAGGAAATGAAAGGTATAGGGCAGGGGAATCTCAAGAAAATCAGAGGGAGATCATAGAGTAGAGGAAAAGGACCAAAGGGAGGGAAAGGAAAAATACTGGGGAATGATATTGACCAAATTATTTTTTACATAGAATTTATGCTGTATTAGGCATTATTTTTTTCATGTTTTTTATTGGTACCTTATAATTATACATAATAGTGTGTTTCATGTTACATATTCATACATGTACATGATATAACAATATAATTTTAAGTAAATTGTTTTAAACGCTATCATGTTATAGAATGTTAGTTCTAAAAGGAACCTTAGGAAACTACCTTGTCCAGCACCTTCCCTTCCTCCATTAAAAAGTGAGAAAAGTACCTGGTTGGTGACAGAATTGGATTAAGAGCCCAATTAGTCTCCTTCCTAACCATAAATAAACACACACATAAAGCCCACTTTACAGTATTGACAAAAGGGTCTCTTATCCTAGTCAGATTTTAATATGTAAGCCCAAGTTCATGACCTTCTTATAAAGACTGGGATCAAATGTGTATGCTGGGTGTAGTTTCTAATTGGACTTAAAGTGTCATTGTTTTTTCTCCCCACCTTGGGGAGTAAAAGTAGCTGTGCCTAGTCTAAAGGAACAATTTGAATGCAATAAGAGAAAATGAACCTTTTTTCCTTTGTGTCTGACTTGATTTCTGTGTACAATGAGCCTGTGTTCTGAGGAGTGCCTGGAAATGGCCACTAGATCATAATGCCCTTCACTGTTCTGCTGCACAAGGAAGCCGTGTGCGGGTTTAAAGGGACTCCCTTAAAAACAGCACCCACTAGCCAGTTAATAAAAAACAGCCCTCTGAGTCCTGCTTGCAGTGGCTCCCTGAGATTTATATTAACAAATTCAGACATAAATATAACCTCGGTCTGATGTAAACACATCCCTCCAGCAGGTTAGATTTTCATCTGAACCCGGGCCACTTGGCCCAGCATTGGGAGCTGCAGGTTTAAGTCTCATCCCTGTGGACAAAATCAAATGTGGACTGAGTGGAAGTCAGACAGCAGGGAGAATTCTTTTGCTGACATCTCCATGAGTAGCCTCCCCTCTCTTTTTCTCTGGTTTTGGGGCCTGGTGCACGCTTGCCATTGTGAAGCAACGGAAGAGATAAGAACAAAACCTGGTGAATGCACTTGGTGAGTGATGGCCATTGGAGCCGTGCGGTATGTGGGCCTCAGCCTTTGTGAGGGGTCACCCGGGATTTGTGAGAGCCCATAAACTGCCACGTCAGGAAGAACCACTGCTATTCTCAGCAACTGATAGCTGGCAGCAGCTGCCAACACTTTTTTTTTTTTTAAACTCAGACCACATACTGCTCCTCTCCTGCTGATTCTTTAAATCTGCCTCTCAGAGTGGCAGATGGTGACAGTTCTCCAGATGTTACAGCTTTCATGTTCATCTGATGTTTATACGGTGTGCCCCGGTTGTTGATGTAAGTAGAATCACACACCCAGCACTTGTGGACCCAGCTGTGCAGCCCAGGCCAGCTGTCAGGGCCGCTCTTCAGGGCTCAGGTGGAGGTGCTATGCTCCCACCTGTCCCTTACATTTAAACCCTGTGTTTGCAAGCCTGCTCCTGTGGAATGAAACCTTTGAATATACAACCCAGAGTAGTTTTGAGACTCTTGGGGTATCTCTGATCCACTTGCCCTCCTCTCTCCTGTGACTTCAATCTCCCAGGCCATAGGAGTTCCCCAAAACATTGAAGACCTGGGTTATGAAGACATATTCATTCTGACCTCCAGCTGAATTTGGCTAAAATTCCAGCAACTCCAGCCCATTGTCTCTTCCATCTTGGCCAACCTCTGGCTACTCACACTGGGGCAGTGTTCCACCCTACTGCAGAGACTTGAGGGCTCAGTACTGGAAGATCCTTTGTTGGGCATCATGATGTCACCTGCCATGCACCCAGCCTCCTGAGAATTCTTCACAGGAAACCACTCTTTGTCTCCAGCCATTAGATTTTAGTGGGCTGTCAATCACAATACCTCACTTTTTTGACCACTGAACTGGGCCATCTGGGTTTCTTGTCTAGGACTTTACTAATTGACGTGAAAGGAAGCACATTATTTCCTAACCATGAAGCTGAGGAGATATGTTCATGAGAGCTGCTGGCAGCCATGTTTTATACTGCATGGAAGACATCAGTATGTAGGAGAAGTGAGCTGGTCCTCAGAGAGAAGAGAAAAGAGATGAAAGGGCCTGGGAGGATTCAGGGTCTTACTTCAGTGTGCTAGGACCTACCTGGCCACCTCTCCTTCCCTTGGCTTGGTTGTTTAGCCATTTCATTCCGCTCTTTGCTATAAAATGATTTAAGCTGGATTTCTGTCCCCTGCAATAAAAATCCTAGTGTAGTCCCCTAGACTTCTGCCATGGTCTCTCTTATGAAGCCACTGCATTATCCTCTGGTCCTTTGACCATATGCCCCTTCCAGTCTCCAAGAAGAAGGAGGTTTTCCTTCTAAATGCAATAAGCAACAGAGCCACAAGTTTAAACAGGCAGTCAGACTCCAGAGACCTGCTCTTAGTCTTCCTCTAGAAGACTCCTAAAAGTTGCCTCATTTTCTCATAACTTTGTAGGACATTCATATAAGTACCCTGGTGAGTTGGTCATGATGGAGCACACCTATGATCCCAGCAACATGGGAGTCTCAGGCAGGAGGATTACAAGTTTGTATGATTGCCTGCTGTAGGGAGGTGGCCTACAACTGCTGCAAGGATGACAGTTCTTTAAGGTTCAGAATTGACCTTAGGCTTCTTCCATACTTAGAACTCCTGCTGTGGAAGATTATTCCAAGGGCCTTCCTGTGGCATCCCAGACCTGAGACTGGAAGGAAGATTTGAGCCCACTGTAGCCTTCACTTTACCAACAAATGTCAATGCCTGTAGTGAAGTCCCCATGGCACTGCCAACCACAGCAGCAGGCACCTCTGCCTATTGCAGCAGTCCATGGTGACACAGTCTGGGAAATGTTTGCACAGCCAAAGAGCTCTCCATCTCAGCCAGTGCAATGGATATTTTTCTTATCCTCAAACCATTACTAGTAACTACTGTCTTTGTCCATTAGTGCCTTTGTAGAAAAGTATGATTTTCTATTTCTGTGTATGTAATTTTTTTTTCTGTTACAAATTAGTGAGGCAAATCAGCTGCTCTTGTCAGTATCTTTGTTTTGGGGTTTTGTTTGGTTTTTGTTTTTAACCAGGGATTGAACCCAGGGTCTCGTTACCACTAAGCTATATCCCTGCTCCTTTATTTATTATTATTTTTTAAATTTGAGACAGAGGCTTGCTGAGTTGCTGAGGCTGGCCTCAAACTTGCAATCCTCCTGCCTGCAACTCCCATGTTGCTGGGATCATAGGTGTGCTCCATCATGACCAACTCACCAGGGTACTTATATGAATGTCCTACAAAGTTGTAAGAAAATGAGGCAACTTTTAGGAGTCTTCTAGAGGAAGACTAAGAGCAGGTCTCTGGAGTCTGACTGCCTGTTTGGACTTGTAGCTCTGTTGCTTACCGATGCTGTCCCTAAAACGAATCATTTAACCTCTTTGTGCCTTAGTTTCCTAAGCAGAGAGCAGTCCTGGAAACCCCTTTCCTGAGCCCTCCCATCCCATCCCAGATCAGAGGGAACACTCTGGAACAATAGGGCCCAAGGTAGAAAGTCAGCCACTCTTGCTCCCTTCCCAGGGTTGCCTTTGTGCAAGAGGAGATGAAAGGTGAAGCTTGGGGGTGGGAGGAAAGTAGCCACCAGATGGACTGAGAAAAGTCTCAAGAATAGGGGGAGCGTAGGAGAAGGCTTGACGTCAGGAGCAGTGGGGTGGGTGGGGAGGTTCCTTTATGGATCAAATGGAGCAGGCAGAAAAGCAGCAGATGAAAGAGGAGTATGCACCACACAGAGAGGGGTCCGTGACTGGGGTGGGGGTCGGGGCAGAGCCCCTTCCTTCTATCTTTCATGGCCCTAAAGAATCCCTCCTCGTCCCACGTTCTAGTCAGTGTGTACATCTGCAAGCCTGCCAACCCTCGAGCCAGTGTTTGTGCTTGGAGGACATGATTAGATCCTGGACTTAATTTATGCATTTCTTTGATGCTGATGCAGCTGTGTGAGTCATGGTTATTTTATTTGCTTTCCCTTAGACTCTCCCTTATGGTTTTTGCTAGACTGCTTGTTCCTCTTTCGTGCTGCTTTTCTGGGCCTTAGATCTGTTTGCCCATGGGTATTCTGGTGAAATATATGAAACTGGGGGAGGCAGGGACTGTAAGGAACGAATGCAAAGATGAATATGAAGAAGATTTTAAAGCGTGAGGAGCTGCATGAGTGTGAAGAGGAGCTGGTAACATACCTGGGGAAGTTCATTGTCAAGTAGAGGATTACTAATGGACCTATGTTAGAGTTTATCCAGGAAAACCAAGTCATGAACACAACCATGATATCCCCCAAATGACAAGGCTGGGCAGGGATATTTGATTGATGCTGTTTGCAGTCTACAGCGAAGGACAGGTGAGCACTTACTGCCTACTCAGGTGCTTGCCTGTGGTCTAGTGGCTGAGACCAGACTCCTGCGTCCAGCTATCTGTGTTTGAATCCTGGTTGTGCCACCTACTAGCTCTGTTACCCTGGGCAAGATGCCTTACCTCTCTGTACCTCTGCTCCCTAATGGCAGGGGACATGCTAAATCCCAGTGCTGTGGGGTTGCTGTGAGGCTTATAAGGAGCACTCAGAGCAGCACCAGGCACAGGACGCTATGATCTAGGTGGGAGCTGCTCTCACGTCCAGGCTTCTGTCACCATCAGACAGTACTCTTTAGCAGCAGGGACTCAGAGCAGGTTGCTATGGTCCTGCTCTTCTGGGAACTTAGCTTTATAATCTGAACTTGAAAATATTCATTTGAACCATATGAAATTGCTATTTTGGCAATTCAGAAATGGCTGAAAATCAGCAATTTCCATGCTCTAACAGGGGAAAGGACTTTCAACTTTGCAACTGCCACCTACAGATGAGCAAATGGCTGTGATTCCCAGGGAGGCTCGCCTCAGAAGTCAGGCGGCTTTGCTCCAGTGCTCAGGGCACTGTGGCATGGTGAGACACGCTAGACTCCCCCGATGTCGCTCACTCTCAGCTTGGGGGCACTTGGACTCGGCTGGACTGTGACCAGCACTGCCTGTGAACCTCTTCACATGGTGGATGTAGTAGACATTCCTCCTTCTGTTGTTCTGCTTGAGGCTGGCTGTCCTCTCACTCCAAGTCATGGAGTGGCATCAACTGACTGCCAGTGTGCAGGTGTAGAACTCAGCTGGGTGCGTGCTCTTTAAAAGTCTAGCATTGGAGCTTACTTTTTCTTCTATTAGGCGTATTGTCTCTGGTCTAATTCCTAAGTCCTTGATCCACTTTGAATTGAGTTTTGTGCATGGTGAGAGATAAGGGTTTAATTTCATTTTGTTGCATATGGATTTCCAGTTTTCCCAGCACCATTTGTTGAAGAGGCTATCCTTTTTCCACTGTACATTTTTGGCGCCTTTGTCTAATATAAGATAGCTGAAATTGTATGTATTAGTCTCTGTGTCCTCAATTCTGTACCACTGGTCTACCGGTCTGTTTTGGTGCCAATACCATGCTGTTTTTGTTACTATTGCTCTATTGTATAAATTTTTTAAAAATCTAGCATTGGAAACTTCTGTAGATAAATTTTGGGTGAAGATGATAATAGTAAGCCCCTCAAAGGCTCCTGTGAGAACTGAGGGTGGATATACATGGAACATACCCAGCACTCTGTGGTTTTTGTTGTTGTTGTTTAATTTTAAAGACATCTTTATTTTTTATTGCACCTAGTACTTTGTAAATGTTCAGCTAATGCAGTGGTTGTGGCTGTCATCCTGGCCTGGTTGTTATTCTTATTAACTTGCTGTTACTTTCGAACAGGCCTTTGCATTCAACCTAACCAGTAGCATAAGCTGTTGGCCCTATGGGACAGTAAAGTTACTGACACCACTCCTCCCTTCTGTAGCTATTGAAAAAATACATTTATAGATTTCAAGATGCTGGTTGTCATTTTATTACCAGTTTCCTACTCTTTAGTGGCATTTTCAGGGAATAGTTAGGTTCTGTGAAGATCAGTTTTTTTATCTGAGAAAAAATAGGGGGGATTTAATGTTTGGGAGGGTGAAATACTATCATTTTTCTTTTGGACTGTTTCTAGCATGTGTCCCCTTGTCACCAAAAGATTTCAAAGTTCTCATCCACCCTGTTCCTCCTAAATCGGGAATTATATATCAGGAAAGAAAAGCGCCTTCAGCAACCTGTTGCTTGAGTCACCTTCCTGGTTCTATATGTGGCTGCCATGCATTTCAAAAGATATTGTTGATTAATTTGTCTTTGTAGGTGGGGGGGCATGGGGTGAGTGGAGGAACTTTGGATTGGTCAAGGGGGAGGGAAGGAAGGGGAGGGGCATGGGGAATAGGTAAGATGGTGGAATGAGATGGACATCTTTACCCTAGGTACATGGATGATTGCACGAATGGTTTGGCCCTACTTTGTGTACAACCAGAGAAGTGAAAAATTGTGCTCCATTTGTGTACAGTGAATCGAAGAGCTTTCTACTGTCATATACAACTGATTAGAACAAATAAAAATAAAAAATATATTGTTGAAATAGCCATTGAAGTCATAGTGACAGTGATCTTGAAGTCTGTTATTGGTGAGAGGGAGAAGACAAACTTTATTCCAGAGGACTGACTACTAAACTGTTCTGTTTAACGTGCTGGCAGTATTTCTCTCTCAGCAGCTGCCCACCCTTCCAGAAGGTACAAACCTTAGCACTCATTGCCTGGGAGCAGACTGCACAGGGCTGCAGGGGGGAGAGCAGTGGCTTCAGGTCACCCCTAGAGAGATCCCTGGCTGTGGCATGTGCCACTGTCTGTGCCCCACATGGGGTGCCCACATGGGGCAGGGGAGTGGCAGGGGTGGGAGTGGGGAATGGCATCTGGCCCTTACACAAAGAGAGGTAAAAAGAAGTGGCTTTGCTGCTCTCTCCTGGCTCCAGTTCAGGCTGCTCTTTCTTAGCCTGGCACCTGAACCTAACTCCAGGTACTATTTTTATGTCCAGATCTTGTTATACTGCCTGTCACTCCACCATCTTTTTTTAGGAGTTGTCTCTTTAAAAAACAAACAAACAAACAAACAAACAAACAAAAAACCCTCTCCTCTGAACAATGTTGGAATTTATTTTAATACCTTTCTAGAATCTATCATCATTATCATCTGTTAGGATACTCTAAGTTTTGCTGCATTAACAAATTAACCCCCAAAGTTCAAAGACTTATTCCAGTTAAGGACTTATTCCTTGCCCATTTTACATGTGCAGTGTGGCTCAGTGGAGTTTTTGTTCCACACATTTTTCTCAGAGACCTGGACTGAAGGAGGCTTGAACTCATAGCTGCACATCCAGAGGCCTGCACAGACACTGTGGTGGAGAAGGACAAGAGCTGTGTTGGAGGCTATTGTACTGTCTCTTGGAGTGTCACTTCGTACAGCTTCTTGGCAAAAACTAATCACATGACTTCTCCTAACTGTGAGGGGCAGGACAACAATATGGGTCACATGGATAGTCTGTCTGCAGATGATGTCTCCACCATAGTAAGTCTCCCTGAATTTTCAGAATTACAGAGTAGATAATGGTTTTCAGATTGTTAGTCTTCCTAAGGATTCTAATTGAGCAGGCAAGAGATATCCATTTTCATAGACCTCCCAGTCTCCAATTAATGAGCCCTCCTCTGCTCCTAGGCCACAGTATCCACGTTGCCACACCTTAGTGTACGGCATTAGATCTAGCCTCTCTGCTTCTCCCACTCCAAGCTAAATTCCTAAATCTTGAGGGAAGAAAACAGATGTTTAGGGGAAAAATACTGCCAGTACTCAACAGGGTATCTGGCTACTTGGTGAGTCAAGAAAGAAGGGAAGAAAGGAAGGAGAGGAGAGAATGAATGAATAGATGAATCAGTCAAAACCACTTCTTGGAGTGGGTTAATCATAAGCTAGACTCATCTTTTATAGGTTGATTTTTACCAGTGTGGTGAGCACTGGTGTCAGGTTAAATGTTTAGGTATATAGTAAATGCAACATTAAATATTTTTCTCTAACTTCTTTAATTTATAGGTTGTGGTCCCATTCCCCTGGGTTGTAGAAACTTACTCTCTGGCAAGTCTAGGGCCCCCACCATTTTTTCCTACATGCCAGAAGCCAAGGCTATAAAGAGGTGGTATCTGTTTCAGTGCGTATCCCCAAGACAGCCTTTGTCCTACTGGTCTTCCACTGTCAGTCCACAGGGTCCTGGTGGGTGTCCCTGGCTCCTGTCTGGAATCCAGTTCACTGTCAGAGTCTCTTTGAATTCCATTGAGTTCTGCAGTCTTTGAGCAAGGGGGTCCCAGGGTCCTCAGAGTCTCTTCCAGGTTTCATCTGCAGCCATGTCACCCTGAGCCACAGACAGTTCTTGGCCATGGAAAATACTGTGACCTCGTGTGATGCATGTCACAGCCATTTCTTCTCTGAGTCATCAAGAGGTGAAGGAAGCAAAGACCCCTTTGTTCTACATACCTACAAATGTGTCCAGCTCCCTCCCCTCATGCCTTTACTGAAACAATGTATAAAGAGGAGAGCATGGCTCCCTTTTTAGGAGCCTGTAACATTTGTTAAACTTTGTGTTTCCATCATTTTTCCTCTCCTTCCACCCCAACCACACCCAATTCTACACCATCCACAACCCAGGGACATTTCTGTAGTCTCGGGGGCAAGAAGCCTGACTTGTCTCTTTCACTCTCCTCAATATCCTCAGGACCTCACTTTGTATCTCAACATCTAAGAGAAGTTATGGGTTGTAAGGTCAAAAGAAAGGTGAGTCCGTGCACGTGTGTGCAGTCCATTAATACTTTAAATATCATCCCGCCACACTCAGGCTCTCAAGGTAGCCTATTTGTTCTATGCCCCAAATTCAATCTAAAGGCATCTTCATCTGCCTCATCCCCTGTCTGCTGTCCAGTTGGGCATGCGCATGTGCTTGCTGTCCCATCTGCCCACCCCCTCTGCCCAGAGCAGCTTCACACAGCACGTCCAACCTGTGCCCCAATTCCAGGCTCTGCTTCCCTCCTGGATTCTGCACCAAGGTTCAATGACATCTTGCCCACTCCAGTGGTTTGGTGGTGTCGGTCTGGATTTTTTAATATCCTAAATCAAAGGATAAAAGATTTGGGGTGCCACTGTTTCCATGGAGCACTTGGGTCTGGCCCTTGCAGGTCACCCCTATAACCATACATCTTCCAAGAAGTGAGGAAGGAGGAGACTCGGGTGAACACAACACACCGCAGCTCTCAGAGCAAAGCCAGTGGCTGGGGGCTTATTTATCCATGCCTGTCAGTAATCTTGTAGGAAAAACTCTGTCTGCAAGGAACCCTGAGGAAAGACGGCTCGTGCAGAAAAGCACGCATGAGCGAACCCCTGTCGGTGAAGTAAAAAAGGAAAGTGGTGAACCTTGGGCATCAGAAAGGAAAGTGGTGGCTTTCAGATACAAATGGTTCTCAGAGACTAAAGCAATGCACCCGTGAAGAGCAGCCCTGCGTACTCCCTGGGCTCCAGGCTCTGAACTTGGAACCATATTTTCATAATGTACATACTGGAAAAGATCCCACTGTTACACTATGAACATATAAAGAGAAGCATTAGATGTGTGTGTGTGGTGAACTAGTGTTGCCGCCTGAAGCGCTTGGAGCACCGGAGCCGCGGGAAGAACTTGCAAACTGGAGACAAACAGCTTTTTATTCTGATAACTTTTCTCTCTGGTTCTAACAACAACTAAGCCAAACACTCCACTAAAATGGCGCTGACCGATCAGCAATTTCGGCCAAGTCACTCGAGATCCCGCAACAAGTCTCGTGAGACTACGGGAGGAGACAATGTCCAAATCTCCACGGCTCATAGTCAATGTGCAATTCAAGCCAATCTCCAAACAGGGCTCCTACAAACTAGTATTCTGAGGACATTTTATTGTCCTATAAGAACTTATGCTGAGGACATGGAGCACCAACAAGGATGTGGTCCCAGTTGCACAGAGAGTTGGTGACCTGCAACACCCATCAAGGTCCAGTCTTGTGGCTGTCCATGCTGTTTCGTAAGAAGCCTTTATGCTCAGAATTCTAATTCAGTCTGATGATGCAAGAGTCTTTTTAAGCCATCTCTTAAGATGCCTGCTTTTAATAAATTGGTATTCAAAGTGCCTGTGTAGGGAGAAGAAAATAGAAGGCAGGATGTGGAAGAAAGAGAATATATATTACCACTCTGGAAATAGACACAAGAAGAATCAACCCGCCTGTTGATTTAAATCCAGCCTGTCCACCCCCATGAAGTTACACACTGGCAGGGAAAAAGAAAGGCTCCAGCCTGTTCTGTTGGCTGCTGCATCCTCGGGGATGCATACTTCATACATAGGAGTAGGAGTTGGGAATCATCATGATATTTCCATGTGTGAGCCACTGGTTGCAGTGAAGAGACTTGGTGTGTGTCACCACTAGTAGCAGATGTTGGCACTGACTTACACTGTGTAGCTGTGTAGAGTTTGCGCTGCAGTTCCATCAGCTCATCGCCACTGTAGATCTTTCAGGGGAAACTGAGGCTCGAAGTTTAAAAGTCTGTCCAAAGTTCTGCTGCTGTAAGTCCAGGTCCTCACTCAGCCTCGCCTGTGTCTTCTGGCACCACAGGCGTATCAGTCATGTCTCGATCTTGTCCTAGGAACCATGTTCCAGGGAGTAAAGAAGGAGGAGAAAATGCATCAGCAAAGCCCTGCCATGTTCTAGGGACACAATGCCCCTTGTCCCATTTCCTCTCCCAGTCTTTATCTTCAATACAGCACTCTCTCCTGAGGTTTCCAGCCATTGCTCTGTCCTAGAGAGGCTGGATAGCATCAGACTTTACATGTGTATCATTCTCATTTCCCTGAATCTGTTTAAAAAGAAAACTTGTATGTGTTTCTTGTAGTTCACTCCATTTATTCTGTGATTTGCCTGTTTGAATTCTTTGCTTATCTACTCGAAAGTTTATCATTTTCCTATTGATTTTCTTATCAATTTCTCCATTTGTTTAGACAACCCTTTGTTGGTTCTATGTTACAAGTATCTTAGACTAGCTTAGGTTTGTCTTTTCATTTTGTTCATGGTATCCTTAAATTCTTTTAAAAAATTTTTTAGGTTTTGGGTTATTCACTTGTAGGTCTTAATGCACCTGAATTTTCCCCCATGTACTTTGTGTTGTAGGGATGAGATTTTGTAGTGGTTTTGTCTAACCACCAGTTGATCAGTAGTAGTTTACCCTTTTGCCGTGGAATTTCATTGCCATCTTGGCTGAATATCAAGTTTCCATATATGCCTGGAATTGTTCATAGACCCTCTATTTGGTTTTAGTTGTCTCTTTGTCAGTACCATACTGTCTTAATTACCATATGTGTTTGATGACTCTGCTAATCTTCAAATATGCATTGGTTATTGTTAGCCCTAAACTCTCCCATAAATGTTTAGAATCAACTTTTTAAATTACACACATACCCCTTACTTTGTGACTTTCATTGTAATTCTTCTGAATTAATAGATTAATTTGAAGAGAACTGATACTTCTTTACAGTAGTAATCTGTGATGGAGCTTGAGCTTCATCTGTCACAGGTGTGTGAAGGCCAGAGCTTGCTCTGAACAGTGAATCAACTCCTGGCTTCTGCCTGGCAGTTTCTCTGTGAATTGGAAGGTCCCTGGAATGGCCATCTGTGACGGAACCTTGGGTTCATTACAGCATATAGTTTTCTCAATGGTGAGCAGAAAGGAGAAATGATTGTAGTGTGATTTGCCAAGATTTTTTTTTTCAAGCTGAGTGATCAAATATGTATAATTAGGTAGGGGGTAAAAAAACCCTCTAAGAACAGGGCAAGGGCCAGCACTGCTCTGACAGCTAGAATCCCAAGGTGGCCTAATTGGGAGCGCTCACACTCGCCCAGGCACAGTCCACAGGCTGCAGCAGCTGGGAAGCATCAGCAAGACAAGAAATTCAAAAATAGCATCCAGGGAAAACAACAATAGTGTTTTCAAGCCTGCTGAGTTTGACGTGCCCAGCCAATTTCATTCCAAAGATTATTACCCTTTCCTTCTGATGTGTACTTTCCTGCCTCTCCCAGCTTTCCAATCATAAATACCTAAGATCTAAAGAAAAACAATCCCTGGGTAATAATGCCAATCCTTTATTCTCAATGGCTCCAACACTGGAAAATGAGAATTTTTAAAGGATGAGAGCCGATTTCTTTTAACTCTGAAGATTTTGTAGAAATTAAACTAAGTAGCTGTGTTATGAAAAACAATAGAAACATAAATCATATTTTTAGTCAAGAAGATAAGAATGGTAATGTTGGTTCATGACCTTCATCAGAGTCATTGTCATGGTAAAGCATTTGTATTTCCAACTTTAGAAAGATTTAACGAGAACTTAATATTCCTCCCTGTTTAAGTAGGAATAATGAATTTGAGGTATAGACATCAAACAGTAAGAGGGGGGCAAAGGTCCCCAACCTTTTTCGAGTTGGAATGCTATGGTAATTTTGAAACATGGCATTCATTCCCCCTCCTTTAAAAATCTCTCAATGGGATATACTTATTTTTAAATGGAAATTTTTAAATCTTTTACTGTGAGAATTTGAGGATATTTTTGGCATTTTGAGATTAACTTATGGCTGCTAATGACAGCTTCAGAAGATGCATTTACACCAAGAAGGACAAGATAGCAGGCTAGCCATCAGACCTGACTATTGTGCTAAAAATGCAGATCCCGGGTACCAATCCAAGAGATTCTGTTTTTGATGTAAGCATCTCATTCTCTGAACTTTTTACAAATAACCTATTTTATTTTTCTACTCTTGTGAATTATTCCAAGCTCACAACTTTTATTTTCTCCTAAGACTATGAGAACGAAAATGATTTTTTAAAAAGATGTAGGATTTGCTTTTAAAATACCATTAATTTAAGAATAAGAGAAGAATCAGATCCCCACACAGAGAAGTTTGGTGTATAAAACTCACCCTCTTTATTCCTTCTTAAAGAAAAGAAAGGAGTATTACAATTCTCAGGAATCCTTCCATAACGTAAAGTTTGGAGAGAAAAAAAAAGAGTTAAATTTAAAGTCAGTAAAAGAATCATTTCATTTGAACTGTGCTATTTTACATAACTTGGAAAGTACACCTAGAGACCTCTGGTCACTAGTGGCTGTGAGAAGGTCGTGTTCTAGTGGGAGCTGTCACTTTCTGCTGATAAGGAATCCTGTCCCTTTGCTTTTGTTTATTGGTGGTGGTGCTGTTTTTTTCTTATTTGGAGTTTTTTATCCTTGACTTAGCAGAAGTAGAACACATTTCCCATGGATTAACACTGAGCGCTGATGAAAAAAAGAAACATTTGTGAAAAGATCAGTGTTACATCCCCACTTTTTTCCATGACAAAGAGGATACAGGATGAGTAGGCTCCAAACGTATGTGTTAATGGAGAGAATATTTGACTTTAGAAAATCTTGGCGGAGACAGAGCTCTAGAAATAAGAAGGCAGCCAGATTTTCTGGGATAGTTTCCTTAAAGAAAAGTAAGTTAAGTGTACAGTTAAGTCAGACTCATAATGCTTGAATATGTGGATTATTCTCTTTGATCAACGTTTAGACAATATAGATAAAAGTACAAGTTCCTCTCAATGTCCCCTCTTTTCTTATTCCATTCCTTTCTCCCTGAGTAACCCCTGTTATCAGTTTGGATATAGTCTTCCATATTCTCTTTTAAGTATGCATATAATAAACGTATATGCAAAGGGATGCTTAAAAGCATATAAGGCTTTTTAAAGCATATATAGCATCATATTCTACAGCTTGTTTTCTGACTTAATATATCTAAAATTTTTTCTCAGATTTCCCCATATAGATATTTGTATTGGCTGCATAATATTCCATGTTGTTAATGTAATCATTGTGCTTTGGTGCACATATTAAAGAACTGTTTCTAGTTATTGTCACCTGCAATCCATGCACAGTGACCACCCTTCTACATGCTTCTTTGTACTCTTGTATGATTATTCCTAGGGTAGGTTCCTAAAAGTAGAATTCCTAGGTTAAAGGGCCTTCACATTTATAGTTTTAGTTCACACTACTTCATTCCTCTCCAAAATGACTTTACTAAGCTACATTTCTGCCAATTCATTATAAACATTTGATATTACTAAGCTTTAAAATGTTAATGGTGAAGGAAAACTATATTGTATTTTGATTTAATTTTTAGCGACTTTTAAGAATTATCATATTAATGCATGCACACACACACACAGAGGAATGCTGTATCCACCCATATGGTCCTGGTTAAGTCTATACTAAATATGCATTGACATACCCTCAAGTTGGTACTTCCTCCAGATCCCAAGTTGAAGACAGAATAGGTGACTGATATGGCAAACAGTTTTGTCCTAGATATCAGCGTGGTGGTGGGTGGCTATGACGTGATGAGAGGATAGGAGACAATGGCTTCTGAAAAATATCCTTCCTACTGAGTAAGTTAATGCCTGGAAATTTCCTTCAGGAAAACAAGTCCTTTTATAATAAGCACTGACCCTTTGCAAAGCAACCTCCTCTAACAAAACAACAACAACAAAAAAATGTTAATGTGCAAAGTGAGACTACAGATGGCCTGCACGGTTCCTCAGCCCTAAAGTACTGAGATTGTCGAGGAGATGACCTTGTTGTCAGGAATAAACAGGGCCTTGAGGGAATTAAATTCACAACAGATGAGAAGGTCAAGAAACAGCTGCAGTCAGGGTGACCATGAGAAGCTTTGATTCCTTTGGGGTAGCAGAAGATGTTGAGTTACTGCAGAGAGGGACATCTCGGAGGCCACCTTCCTTCCTGGAGGTCACCTCACCTAGCTAGCACTCTGCTCAGAGGGATGGTTCTGATAAAGCCTTAGGAGACAGTGCCCTGTCAATCAATGGAAATATATTTAAAGCTAGATTAGAAAGTTGAAATAGCTCATCCATAATGTTATTAACTAAGACATATAAGAAAGGCCAGCCAATCTTGTTCTTGAGAGCAAAGATGATAAATGTGTCACTAAAAGAGCAGATATAGGCCACTGGATTTTGTTCTGTAAGAGCCACGCCACCCATGTCTTCGCAGTGTTGCACAGTTCTCTGACAGGGACTCCAAAGGCCTAGAATGATGCAGTTATGATTCTTTTTTGTCCTGTGGTTTCTTCCTTAAGTGCCTAGGACATGAAGCTTAAGACGGCATCTCTAAATGTGGTTGTTAGAAAAGCAGCACACTTCTAATCTCCTCTCCCACAACCACAGGCCTCCTGGAGTGGAACGCAATAATATTGTGGAAGTATGAAAAGCTTTTTAAAAATAAGTACTAATATGTCATTTGTATGATTAAAGAAATGAGAATTCTCAGTCTTGGTCTACATTGACATAAATAAGTATTAAGAGATAATACTTATCGTGATTATGCAAAACTGTATAAATTCAGACTCAATGAGACAGGGTGGGTTTAAAATTACAAGTGTTATCTGTCATTCAGTAAAGTCCATTGAGAGTATTTTTAGTACTTATTATTCCTTGTCAATTTCTAAGGATTTATCTGCTGAATAATTAATTGTTTGCACCATTGACATTTAGATATCCAGGTGCTTTTATGTTTTAGGCTTTCATTTTATTAGATTCTTTAGTAAATAAAATATTCTCAGTGGGCTAAAAATAAAAGGAGACCATGTGGTTCTATTTTAGGTGATTGAAGAGTTGGGAGGAGAACTGGAAATGGAGATGGGTCACCCAGAGCCATCACATAGATGTTGTGGTCTAACCCTCCAAAGTCCAGGTGTTGCCAGTGGGACAGTGTTAGGGCCAGACCTGTCAGAGGTGATGAGGCCAGGAGCACTTCTCTTTCCTGAGTAGAAGGTCCTTATAAAGGGGCCTGAGGGAGGCAGGCCTTCTGACCTCTGCCACATGAGGACACAGCAAGAAGGTCCAAACCAGATGCTGGCACCTTAATCTTTGACTTCCTGCCCTCTAGAGCTATGAGGAAATATGTTTCTGTTCTTTATAACTACCTAGTCTCAGGTATTCTGTTATAGTTACATGAAATGGACTGAGCCATGTCCCTAGCATCAGCTTAATACCTATCTTCAACAGGGATTTTTTTTAAATTTTTTTATTATTTATTTACTTATTCATCATGCACAAGTATAGTATCTTTTTACATACAACTGCTTGTATACAAAGTATATAAGTACCATTCAGATCTTCAATCATGCATTTAGGATAATGATATCCATCTCATTCAACCACCAATTTTTTTCCAACCCCCCCCCTTACTCCTTCCCTCCCCTCCCTTTCCGTTGACCATTCTAGTGTTCCTCTGATCCTATGTACCCCCTTCCAACAACACTGTGAACCAGCCTCCTTATATCAGAGAAAACATTCGGTACTTGGATTTTTGAGATTGACTAATTTCACTTAGCATTATATTCTCCAACTTCATCCATTTACCTGCAAATGCCATTATTTATTCTCTCTTATTGCTGAGTAAAATTCCATTTTGTATATATACCACATTTTCTTCATCCACTCATCTACTGAGGGACATCTAGGTTGGTTCCATAACCTAGCTATTGTGAATTGTGCTGCTATAAACATTGAAGTGGCTGTGTCACTGTAATATGCTGTTTTTAAGTCTTTTGGGAATAGACCCAGGAGTGGGATGGCTGGGTCATAGGGTGGTTCCATTCCCATTTTCAACAGGGATTTTTTTAAAGCCACGAGTTACTAACCAGATTTCTTTCATGTGAGACATTTAGAATTCAGTACATTCCGTGAGGCATAGTCTTGATTGCTAGTGTGGAGGAGCTGGGAACTGCCACCAGCCTCCTGTGCCAGGGACACCATCTTGAATTGTGGGCTACTCCCACACCTTTCTTTCATTTTAATCATCCTGTAGCATTTTAGAAGATTTTTCTCTAGCAGCAGTAGGGTAATGCATATTCAGATAATGCCAAATTCTCTTTCGCTTAATACTTGTTTTATGTGCTTTTTTTTTTTTTTTTTCCTTGCAGGGTAGGTTTATATAGGTCAAATCTTTAGCCATTTATATGTTTTGCTACATTTGTTAGGCAAATCCCATTTTGATGAGGATATTCTCATGTCAACATGCTCAGGATGGCTTAAACATTTTGAATGCCAACATACTAGCCCACTTGTTTTAAGTCATATTCATGAATGTGAAATGCTTTCTCCTGTCCCTTAGTCCCCCTACCTTCTGGTCTAAACCAAGGTGTAACTCATTGAGAGTGCCACCTGAAGGTAACCTGACAAAGCTGCTTTCCCTGAGGGTCAGGCTCCACTTCAAGGTCTTCCCGTGTAACTTATCTACTCCCCTAACCCCCCTATGGAGAAAGTCCTGTTATCACCCATAATGTATTGATGAAGCCCAGAGAAGTCAGATAACTTGTCCAGCCCCACATAGCTAGTGCTGGAGAGAACTAGAATTATTCCAGTCTCCTTGGCCCCAGAGGCCTTGCTTCTAATAACCACACGATCCCATCTCCTCTAAATCAGAACCTCCAAACAAGATGGTCATGTCTCTCCAGATCAGCTCCCTGGTCCTCAGGTACTGTTGACTCTGAAATCAGTCCTCTCAACTGCTTTCAAACTATCATGCAGTTTCCAACATCTCCATGGTGCTCACCCTCACTGAGGTTAATCAGAACAATCCTGAGCCACTCTGGGGTCCACTACTGGCTTGTCAAGGATGTCAAACCTACTCCTGCTCAGTAGCCCTCCAGCTTCCTGAGACACCTGCTAACTCCACCTCTCTGCGCTGTCTGCCCAGTGACCATTTGTTGAGTGACTGGTGCATGTTGGACATTGACCAAGTTGTGGTGGATATGATAAAGTTATAAATGAGCAGGAAGACCGACAAACAAAAGCCCGTCAGTGCCTCAGGGAGTGTGGGCTCCCTGCTTGGTTGGAATTCCTAAGCCAGCTGGGCTGGGGGCTGCTGTGGATGACAGGGTGGAGCTGCACTTGTCTTTCACAGGTGGCTTTGATGTCATGAAGCAGTAGCAGCAGGCCGCCATAGCTGTGTGTGCCAGGGCAAGGCATGTGGCATATTCTTACCAAATGTGTGCAAATCGGGACAGGAAGAGAATGACATCGGTGGGACTTCTTTATTTGGCCGTTATTTCTGGTTGCTTTCCTGGTTTCCCTTCTCTCCTGTCTTGTTCTTTTATCCTTCTTTCTGTGCCTTTGAGTATGTTCCTAAGTCCCACCCAATCCCTACCCAAGCAAGATAGCTCTTCTTGTGCCATACTGAAACTTTGCTTGACTGTGGCCTAGAGCACCATCAGCTCATGAGCACAGCTGCCCTGTGCTGGGGATCCCACCCCCGTGCCTCACAACAAGTATGCATGCTGTCCACAGTCTGTGGCACTCTGCCCGGATGCCCCTCCCTCCTGGCATTTCTGTGTTTGGCCTTTGGAGTGATCTAGTTGTCATGCTTTTTCATAGACAGCATGGTGTAATCACCAGATTCAATGCAGACCTGGATTTAAACTCATCTCTGTCACCTAACTAGTTATGTTCCTTTGACTAAGTTCCCCTCCCTCTCTGAACCTCTGTTTTCTCAGTATAAAATGGAGATAATACCTACTTCTCAGTGTTACTAGGATTAGGTGTGAATAACATGTACATATCTAAAATACAGTAATGGTCATTTAATGTGTTAATTTTCTTTCCAGTTGACTATGTAGATTCCTTATTCATTTTCTTCCACCTTCATCTAGAATTTGAAGGGCTGGTATTTGTGTTGGTTAGGATGAGCTAATAACAAACAACCCTAGAATCTCAGTACAGTCATCTTTTGATATCCAGGACTCCCACAGGTACCAAAATACTCAAACGCCCAAGTAAGTCCCTTATATAAAATGGGATAGTTTTTGCATATAATCTATGCACATTCTCCTGTATACTTTAAATTATCTCTGGATTATTTATAATACCTAATACAATATAAATATACAATATAAATGTCATATAATTGATTGCTATACTATATTATTAGAAAAAAAAATGACAAGAAAAAAGTCTGTAATGCTCAATATGGATGCAGGGGTTTTTTTTCCCCAAGAATTTTCTCTCTGCAGTGGTTGAACCCATGCCTGCAGAACCTCCAGATCCAGAGAGCCAGCTGTGGTGCACACCACGGATTGGTGTTTTAGTCAGCTTTTTCATTACTGTGACCAAGAGACCTGACAAGGACAATGTAGAAGAGGAAGGTTTATTTTGGCTCATGGTTGCAGAGGTTCAGTCCATGGTCACCTGCTCCATAGCTCTGGGACCAGTCTGAGGTGGAACATCATGGCAGAGGGCATGGAGGAAGAAGGCAGTTTGGGACGTGGCAACAAGGAACTAGACAAAATATCAACCCCAAAGGCATACCCCAATAACCTCCTCCAGCCAGACCTACCTGCCTATGGTTTCCACCCAGTTAATCTATTAGTGGATTAATCCACTTATTAAGTCACACCTCTCATAATCTAATTATTTCACCTTGGAAAATTCTTCCATTATTTCACACATGAGCTTTTGGGGGATACCTTATATCTAAACCATAACCATTAGTTTCTTGTCTGTGCCCTGTGTCCCCCTTGGTTTGTAGGGGCCCTGCCAGGCAGCCAGAGTCCTCCTGGCTTCTGTAGGCACAAAGGCAGGTTGAAGAGGAAGTAAACCACATACTGGCTTTTAAAGGTTTGTACTGAGATATGGCACCTGTCACCGCCGCTTATATTTTACTGCCAATCCATTGTCCTCCTCACATGAGAAAGCATGAAATTCTATCACACACCAGGAAGAGGAGACCTGGGATACCATTCAACACCAGTGACTACCCCGGTGGCACTGGAGATGAGTAAACCTGGGAGCAAAATCTTATTTTGTACAATGAAATCTTAATTTAAATTCCTTTCACCTAGATCAAGTGAGGGTTGTTGCACAAGTGAGTAAAATCAAGAAAACTGTAACGGCATTATTAGCTTTCTGGAGGGAACAAAGCACTTTAATGTATGAGAGGTGTGTGGTTAGTTATGGGCACTTTGCAGAAATCCAGTCTTAAATGTTCATGGCAATAGGAAGCAGACTCCTGTGCTTGTTAGTATCTTACAGATGGGCTCTAGTATCACTTGCAGATAATAAAGGTACATCTTTCTAAATAATCCATAATTTAGGTCTGTCATAGGTTAGACTGATAATTCTCTTAGCTATTTGTTTAAATTTGAACTGTTTTGTTACATTTATGCTATACTTGTTATCATAATCTTTCAGGTGTTTGTTTATTGATTTCCTGCTGTGATAAATACATAATATTTTAGAGTCTGGGCACTGGGTCCATATGGCTTCGGTTCAAATAATGGTCTGCCATAAATTGGCTGTGTGGCCTTGAGTAAGTTACTCAATCTCTCTCTGCCTCATTTTTCTCTTCTGTGTGATGGGGATGATGACAGCACCTGTTTTGTAGAACAGTTCTAAGGAGTAAATGAATTAACATATATCAAAAACTTGGAATATGGCGCACGCCTGTAATCCCAGCACTTGGGAGGCTGAGGAAGGAGGATTGCGAGTTCAAAGCCAGCCTCAGCAATGGCGAGGCACTTAGCAACTCAGTGAGACCCTGTCTCTAATAAAGTGCAAAAAAGGGCTGGGGATGTGGCCCAGTGGTTGAGTGCCCCTGAGTTTAATCCCCGGTACCAAAACAAAAAAAAAAAAAAAAAAAAAAAAAACTTGGAATAGTACTTGGTGCATAGCAAGTGCTCAATAAATGTTACCTATTATCATCATTCTTAGGCTCAATGGAGAAATGTAAAGAGAGTTTGGTGCAAGTATAACTTTTTATGTTTTGTTTGCTGGTCTGTGCTGTGTTCAGAACAGTGCCATGGGGCAGGAGGTGCTCAGTAAGCAGGTGTTGAGTGAACCAGTGCATGAGCCCTCACCTCATGAGCAGCCTAATCCTTGATTCTTTCTTGGAGTAATAAAAAGCTACTTGACCAATCTTGAATTCTCAGGATGCAGAGCGGACCAGCCCCAACCCCTCCAGCTGAGGGTCTCCTCCCCCTCCCTCGCCAGCTCGCTTTCAAGCAAATTCTGGTAGCAATGCTGGGCAGCCTTGGGCTTTCCTGACTTCGCCTCTCTTCACACCCTCAGTTGGTGACCCTGCCATTGCAACATTGAGCCTCTCACAGCAGGGGCTGCTGCTGCTGAAGCCATGCTAGAGTGCCAGCTTTCTCCTGTGGCAATCTGGGTGATTGGCATGTTATTTAATGTGGTTTTGACTCACTGAGTTTCCCTGTGTTCTTACTGTCAGAAGGGAGGAGGGAGATGTGGAAAAGGCTTGGGCGCATGTGATTCAGAGCTTGAGTGCTCGCTCCAGCAGCCTCTTCCAGGTGGCCTGCTACTCTCCAGGCCACAGGTTCCACTGCTGTCCCTCCATTATCAACCTGTGAAGGTGCCAGACTTGTGGGCATTCCGTCCTTCCCATCTTCCTCTTCATGTGTGTGCTCTCTCCTCCCCTCCCCCTTCTACAGTGGACTCTGTATGAAGCCCTGCCTGCGTCTCTGAGCTCCTCTGGGACCCTTCCCCTTCCACCAGGCACTTAGCCATTTTGCCATAAGTCCAAGTATATTCTTACCTCAGGGCCTTTGCACTGCTTCCTGTCTGCCTAGAAAGCTTTTTCCTAGGTATCTGCAGTGTTTGCCTACTCTTTTTCAAGGTCTCTGCTAAGATGCCACCTCCTCCAATAGGCCAATTTTTTTTTTTTTTTTTTTTTTTTTGCCATTTCTTAAATATCTACCTTCATTTTTCTTCTGGGCACTTATTTCCAATAACCTTGTGATTTATTGGTTTGTGAATTGATGTGCATATGTCTGTTTTCCCTCCCAGGGTATAAGATGCCTGAGTGCAGGCACTAAGCCTTCAGTGCCTAGCATGTACTTAGCACTCAATAACTGTATATTGAAGGGAAGGAAGTTCAGCTTACAACTAATAAATAGACGAGTTGGTTTAGAATCAATTCACAGGAAAAGACTGAGTAAGTAATGGGACAGATAGTACATAGGAGTCACAGAAGGGAAGGTGACTGAGAAATGACTCAAGTTCAGGAAAATGGACGTGGCAGACAGCGTGTGCAAGCTGAAGGAGGCAGAGGGGCAGAATACTCTTGAGTCAGCCTCCTGCATCAGGCCTGGAAGGAGAAGAGCAGATAGGATGCAAGCCAGAGGGCAAGCAGTGGCATTCACTGTGCCTTGGCGACTCCGTGAGGAGATAGGCTAGACAGGTGTGCAGAAAAGGAGAGGTACCTTAGGATCCTACCACTTAGACACTCATTGACTTTGAAAAGTGATAAATCAGGGCTATGACTGGCCTTGTAAAGAACCAAGAGGAATGTGCCTGACCCTGCATTTTAACAGCAGAGACAGTATTTTCTGTCAGGTTTTCTTCCCCACTGGAAATATAGCCTCTGCCGTTGACCTTGCTGAGAGCCCGCACTGAAGAGTGAAAACTGAAACCGAGGCTGAGGCTTCTGCTAGGCATCAGGGACAGAGGGCTGAGGTTAAGTGAGTGAAGCTGTGACACACAGGAATGATCACTAGGAGCAAGTCGATCTGGGTACCCAGGAATAAATCACACCACTACCCAGAGTCAGCCTCCCTCCCCGCCCGCCAAAGCAAGTAGTACTTTGGTCAGCCATGAAAAATAAAAGGAGATTGATGTATATTGCTTTTCAGAGGTAGCATATCTTTATTTTTTCTTTATGTTTAAATTATATGCTTCTTTAAAAAATCAAAATGGAACAGAGGTACATAAAGAAGAAAGTAGAAGTCTCTTATAATTCACACACAAGAACCCTTAGAGGTAACTGCTTCACAGTGATTTATTGTACACCTACAACATTTCAAGCACAGGCACTATTTTAGAAGGTTCAGATATATCAGTATTTAAACAAAGGTCTTTGTCCTCCCTGGGTTTATTTTCTACTGTTGTGCTGTATGTAACAATAGCCACTAGCTAATGTTTCACCAGAAATACCAGCCACATTTCAAGAGCTCAGTGGCCATATGAGCTAGTGGCTACTGTATTAGGCAACAAAGATACAGAATATTTCTATCAGGACAGAAAGTCCAAAGGAATAACAAGTGTAACAGTGTGCAATATATCATTTTGTATTTGTATATACAAATCTCTGTGTGTGTGTATGTGTGTGTATATAAGATAGGATATACGCTATATAGCATATGCACTGTATATTCTGCTCAGCACTGTATATTCTGCTCATCAACCTACTTTTGTCAGTTAATCTAGCATATCTTATTAATAATAGATCAAACCACATTTGTTTTTATCTTCCCATTGATGGATATTTAATTAATTCCAAGTTTGTACTATTATAAACAATATTACTATGAAAACCCTTGGAACTTTTACCTTACCTTATTTCTCTAGCCCTTTTTTTTTTTTTTTTTTTTTTTTTTTGGTACTGGAGATTGAACCACCCAGGGGCACTTTAACACTGAGCTACATCCTCAGTCCCTTTGAATTTTTTTTTTTTTTTTTTTTTTTTTTTTTGAGACAGGGCCTCACTAAGTTACTGAGGTTGGCCTCAAACTTGCAATCCTCCTTTCTCAGTCTCCAGAGTCACTGGCATTATGGGTGTGCACTCCCTCTGTAGCACTTTCTTAATCTGGATTCTGTGAACTACGGTGAGTTACAGTAGCCACTAGCCACATATGGCCAAGTAGCTCAGAACACAGTAGACACTCAGTACATGTTGACTGTGCCTGTAGGAAGCTTTGCAGAAGTCCCCCGAGGTGCATTTCTAGTTGGTGCACCATCCAGACCTTCCTGTCTTCCTGGCCCCAAAGCAAACCAGACAGTGCAATGGCCTCTGAAAATCTGGAGCCTGAAGCCATAGCCAGCAATTTCCAACCAGGGCTTTTTTGTCTTGTTTTGTTTCCAGAATAATTACACATTTTGAATCTAGCCACACTACATTTATTGACCACCTCCTGGGTTCCTGGCCCTGCATGAGGCACCAAAGCTTTTGCAGGCCTGAGACCTGGCTCATTTTATGAGCTCACAATGAAGCTGTTGTGGCAACCTTGGGTAAAGGGGATATGGCTGTTCATTAAAGCTGGGCCCAACCTCTAGGCACCATTTCACTGGGATGGAGGCAAGTGCTGGGCCCAGAAAGGCAGGCAGTGATATGCTGGTGTGGAGAGAATTCCTATGTCACCTTAGGTGGCCCTTCTCGGTTTGTTGGTTTTTTTCTCTGCATAGTAGAAGCCAAAAAAAATTCTAACCTTTTCACAGTCTTTATTTCTCAACTAATTCACTCCAGCTTGCCCTTTCAGGGCTATGAGATGTTGAGCCCTCTCTGGGCTGCTGTGTGTCTTCTGCCCTCAGATCACAGGGCTGGCTCTATGCCTTAATCCCTCCCGTCCCCATCTGCGGGAGGGAAGAGTTCTGCCCAGCCATCTTGCCTAAAGTCACCCTCCCTCACCTCCATAGAGTGATGGTGAAAACAGCTGTGGGCTTAAAACTGTCTCTGCTCAGAACCAAGCGGAAGACAAGATACCCTACATCTCTGTGGTAAGTTATTTTTGTAGACAGAATTTAAATCACCTGTAGACCAGGGGATTCATCTCATTTATTTCCAGCAAAGGCTGAAGGAAAGGGGTGAAAGCTGCGTGGAGCCTATCTAGACTGTAGTTAGGCAGGTAAGGAGTCCCTAGAAGGCTGCAGACAAGGGACCCTCGCTCACTCCTCAAGGCAGAGAAGCAGGGAGAGCCACTGCTCTCTCTCCTGCCCCTTCCAAATCCCAACCACTGGGCTGTGACCTGAGTGTGCTCCAAGCCCTGAGCTCACAGCCCTCCTGTGCACTTTCCTTGATTTCTCTGCCTTTGTTTCCAGGGTCTGTCTCAAGGTTCTTCCTTGTAGAGAGAGAGATTTTTGTCCTCCTCTCTTGCCACAGGCCCGTTGGCAACCCTTTCTGGACTGCATCCCATCTCTGAATCAGGAATGGCTAACCTGCACACTAATCCACACTACCTCCAAAAGAAAATACAGAAAAGCAATAGATAAGAGGCCTCATTTAGTGAGAGCTTAAATTTCAGGCACAGCAATGCTGGCTCGGTTCAATGGAGATTTACAACAACAGGTGCAGGGGAACCTTAGAGTGAGGCCGAGGGAGGGTGTACCTCTGGGGGAGGGGGAGGGAGAGGTCTCATTTGATCTGTCTGCTACTGGAAGAAAAACGCCATTTGCTCTTCTATTCTTTTAAGAAACAAAAGGAATGAAAGAATCTTTAGACCAATAAGCTTCTCTTTTATTCTTCCCTTTTCCCCAAATAGATCAGAAAATGATCCCATATTATTTACCACCTCACTTTCCCCAAAAAGTATGGGGTAAAAAGACACTGAGTGTCTTGTGCTTCCAGAATCTCTTAACAAGCTCAGTGGAGCTGCAGCTCAAGAAACAAAATGGAAAACAAAGGGTTTTAAAGAAATCTTCCAAATGACAGTGAGAACAAGAGGCTGGAGACAGCCAGACAGTAATTTGAAAAGCTTTTAAATATGCCATGATTTGAACTTCAGATTTCACCCTTTTCTACAAATGGACAATTAGCGTAGTGCAGGTTTGTGTAATTAGCAGACAAGCATAACTCGAAGGGCAGTATTCATTGTAACCTGGGTAAGAAAGCATTTCCCAACGGCACATCATAGCCAGGAATGACACCATATTATTTGCACACTCTTGACCCCACTTTCATTGGCATTTCTAAAGTGAAGTAAAACCTTATCTCTTTTTCCTCATGTGCAATGGGCTTTGGGTAGTATTTTTCAAACCAACAACTAGACTGGAAATGGGCTAAGAATCAGACTGGAACAGAAACAGTCTACCACTGTGGTTCTTCATGGCTCCATTTTTGACCTGCACCTGTAGGAAGACTCCCATGTGGTCTTTTGGGGGAGCTCTGGAGCCTCTGCTGCAGCTGCATCTGTTCAGGTCCCCCAAAATGTCCCCTGTCCTCCTCTACCAACACATACCCACACCCCTGCAATGGAGAACAGGGAGGGGAAAGGTATGAAGGAAAACACAGCAACAAGCTGGTTGCAGGAAGGGGTACATCAGACATGCTTCCTGGAGGGCAGGTGGGGTCAGCCACCAGTGTGTCTGGGAAGGACCATCCATGGAAGGAGCATCTGGGCTCCCTTTCCCTCCCTCTGACATGCTGGACTGACCCATGAATGCTGAAACTTTGCATTTGGAAATATTATTCCCTGCTGTCATGGAAGGATTGGCAGGCTTTCCCCAACTCAGAGAACAATAAAATAAGCTCATCACATTTTTCCCACCCTTTCATCCATCCTGTGTTATCTTTGTTGCAGCTTCATCTTTTGTAGCAACTTCCTCTGCCCCCCCCCCCAAAAAATAAGTAAGCAAATTTTAACATAAATATTGCCAGCTGTGCTGAACTTGTGGGCAGGGTGTGACGATTCCTCTGTGTACCTTGTCTTCTCCTAATTCAGAAGGGGAAATCAACAGTGACAATTTGTCATAGTGTTCCTCTACCAGGCGGCCTTCAGGCTCTCTTAAGGTGCAGCCTAGCTCCCAGGGCTCTGCCACCTGGAAGCTTTGAAAACAACCAGATCCAGGTAACCTGTCAAGGCAGCTCTGAGAGTGGGCAAACCATACTGAGCTCTTCAGACCGAGCAGCAATGTCAGCACACTTTGAAAGGGGACTTATTATAGTATAAATGGCAATTTTGTAATTCAGTAGAATTAATTTAGCAGAACAAAAACAAGCAACTTTTTAGGAAGCACTTACAGTGAGATCTGCCTGTTTGAGCCCTTGGCTGTGATTACTGGTAGGAGCCCATACTCGGCGGGGGATGGTGAGATTTGTGAACACATGCTCTGTGTAAGTGGCTGTATGGCAGGTTTCATGACTGGGAAAGCAGCCCAAAGTCAAAATGATATGAAAGAGGTCTGATTTTCTCATGGTAAAAGCCCAATAATAGAAGATTATGTAACTAATTAAAAATCCATTGCCTGCCTTTTTTGAGAAATACTGTACCTCAAACACTGTACCTATTTCAGTTACTCTGTTGAACTTCAGGATCTCTTTGTCTGTAATGTATTTAGATTGGTTTGATAGACAACACAGTGACTAACATGAAATTGTATTAATTCATATGATACAGTATCACATCATTTATTAAATTCTCAAGGCTTCCTTTATTTAGCCACATACAATCTTAAGATAAAGAAATTCTTTTTTATCTTTCAGTTGTGATAGACAGAAGAACCACCATGGAGATATTTCTCAGAATCATCTTAGAGGAAATTTTTAGGAATAGTTGGGGTTATTTCATTGCTTTATGATGATCTAGGATTGTCTGATTTGCTGCCTCCTTGGCACTTCTGCCTGCACCTCAGACAGGATTTCTGCTTTCTGGGCCTGACAACTTGACCTTGAGCCAGACAAAGCTACCCTTAAAAATGGGTGAGTTCCAAAGCATGTGCCTGACAGTTTCCTTCCTTCTTCCTCCTATATGAGTTCTCCTCGAAAGCCTCAGAGCTTGGGCAGCAACATGCATCAGGTCACATTCTCTCTTGAATGTACAAGTCTTCCCATGTCCTGCACTCATCCCAAACCTGCCTAATGATAATAGAATTCAGCTGTCATTTGTTCCTTTAATCATCTATTTTACAAAAGCTGAATTTGCTGGAGGCTTAGAAAGCAGTGGAACTGGTTTTTGGTATATTTTTAGGATGATAGCTGGTACCTATGAAAAATTAGGTGACATATGTTAAGAAGCATAATTATATAATAAACACCCATGGACCCACCACCCTGTCCTGTCCCTTTGCTAACACACATCCCTACCCCCACTCTGTCCAGAGGTAACCATTGCTCTGAAGTTTGTATTTGTCATCCTCTCTTCTTTTAAAAACAGTTTTGTCACATATGTATATATTCCTAAACCATGTGTGGTTTAGTTTTGTGTGTTAAATAGACAAGCAGAATTCATCAGCCTATAGAGGTTGCTCTTCTCTGGTAGCCTTTTTGGGAGTTGATCTCTTTCCCCATGTGGGCTGCAGTTGCTCAAAACCAGCTGAGAGCTCTTTGTTTGAAATTTCCTGCAGAGGCAGTTTATCATCAAGATAAAGTTTATTATCAAGAAAATCAGTGCTGTTGCTCTACAGAATGTTTATGCTGATTCTACTATTTTGCCTATAACCTCTCTGTTTTCCCCACTCATTTATTTAAGACATATTTAGTGGGCCAGGTACAGTGCTAGGGACCAGCAGTGAGAGATCAGCAGAGGAGAGTTCAGAGTCTCGCTCCCGTTGGAGCTTGTCCTTCTCTCTACTTCCCTCTCTTGTTACTTAGGCAACAACTGTAGTTGCAGGATAAGAGATTACAGGACACAGACCAGGATTCAGCAAACCAATAGGACCGTCAAACCAGTATGGGCAGGAGCCAGAGGGGAGGCTTATGAAGAGACTGTAGAAAATGGTCTTTGTGGGTGCAAACCTGTCTTGGACCCTCTGTGGCCTCACTTTGGTATTTCTGGCACAGATTTTATTAGACTACCTCATACACTTACTCAAACATATTCATGTCATTGCTTGTTTGAGTCAGCTTTTTTTGCTTCTGTGGCCAAAAGACCTGATAAGAACAGTTAGAGGAGGAAAAGATTTTTGGAGGGGGTTCATGGTTTCAGAGGTCTCAGTCCATAGATGGCTGACTCCATTCCTTGGGGTTTGAGGTGAGGCAGAACATCGTGGCAGAAGAGTGTGATGGAGGAAAGCAATTGGGAACATGGCACTAGGAAGCAAAGAGAGAGAATTCCTTCACCATGGACAAAATATATACTCCAAAGGCACACCCCCAATGACCCCCCTCCTCTAGCCACACCCTACCTGCCTACTTAACCACCCAGTTAATGGATTAACTATCAGCAGGTTAATGCACTGATTAGGTTAAGGCTCTCATAACCCAATCATTTCACCTCTAAATCCTCTTGCGTTGTCTCACACGTGAGCTTTCGGGGACACCTCATATCTAAACCATAACATTACTCCACCCCTGTGAGGAGCCCCTGCCATGTGGTGTAGCTCAGGGCCTCTACAATGAAGGAGAAAACAGGCTCCGTTACACCTGAAATCTGACAACCTAGATTCTTTTTATTAGAGGACTCAAAAGTCACACCAGGTCATTTAGTATGAGATTGATGATGTAGCTAACACTGTCTGGGAAGTATAACTATGGAACCTCAGGAACGTGTCTTGATTTTCATTTGTAATAATATATATAATGAATATAATTTTTTTGTATACTCACACACATTTCTTGTATTCCTAATCTGCCTTCACATGACCCAGTCACCAAAATAATATCTGTAATCCTTCTATAAAATATGACTAGTGCCAAAACACTGACATCCTCGTGGTTCTAAAGCCATCTCTGTGTGCCCATGCACATTTGCTCTTCCCAGTTAGGTACTTCTTAATAGTCTGCTAGTTTGTCCCCAAATCTACTTCTGCCAGTTATATTCGTTACTAAATTGCAAAATTTAATTAAAGGTTTTCATGTAGTGTTAAAATATAAATTCAGAAAGAAAACTGTTTTAGTGACAAACTTAATTGAATGTTTTTGAAAGACTCAGTAAAGATAAGTCACTTTTTTCAAATTTATTTTTTATTTTAAGTTGTTAGAAATGACAGCAGAATGCATTACATTTCATATTATACTTGTAGAGCACATTTTTACATATCTCTGGTTGTATACAAAGTATATTCACACCATTCCAGACTTCATACATGCACTTAGGGTAATGATATCCATCTCATTCTACCATCTTTTTTTTTTCCTTCACCCTTTTGCTCCCTCCCTTCCCCTCCCTCCCCACTGGCCATTCTAGTGTTCCTCTAATCCCCCTATGCTCCCCATCCCAACCCCACTGTGAATCGGCCTCCTTATATCAGAGAAAACATTTGGCATTTGGCTTTTTTGGGATTGGCTAACTTCACTTAGCATTATATTCTCTAACTTCATTCGATGAAGTTAGAGAATATACTGCTAAGATAAGTCACTTTTTAAAAATGCTTTTGTGGGCTGGGGATATAGCTCAGTGGCAGGGCCCTTGCCTACTGTGTATGAGGCCCTAGGCTCAATCCCCAGCACCACACAAACAAACAAAATAAACCTTTCAGATTAGGTGTAAATAAAGCAACTATAAAGGATCAAAAGACAATAAAATGTAGAAGAATTATGCCCTCAGATTATGCTGAAGTTCTCTTTAGCTGCCAGTTCCACTTTCAATGGAGTACATAGTTTATCAGAAATCCTACAAGGTGCATGCTGCATGTTGTTAGAAACAGAACTGCAATCAGCAGACAATGCTCAAAAACTAGACCTTGGCCTTTCACCAAAGGATTACTGAATGAGAGTACATTTATTTTTTAATTTAAAATAAATACATTTATTTATATGTATATAAGGATGGATGGGTGGATGGATATGGATATGTGCGTGAGAGATTGATTTTTCGTGCTACCTCTTTGAATAACTTTCTCAGTCTCCTGTCTTTCCCAAGAACACTTGAAAAGGGAGCTTCTGTTATTTGCCTTATGCACTTGGCAGGACCACCTGACTCAGGAGTCATTTTATGTAGTCACATCATTAGAAGATTTCAGATGTGACATCACTTGCTAAGGTCTACTTGGTTTTTATTTTATTTTATTTTTATTTGCCAAACATTTAATGAAAGCCCTGAGAAACAAAACTCCATTTTATAAACAATCATTTCAAAAGAGAGAAAAGGAATTGTCACCCTGCTGGATGGATGAGGCAGGTCGCGACCTCCAGATGCTCTGCCCTCTCCAGCCATGTCAAACCCCCTAGCAGATCTTTTCTCTGACTAGCCCATAAGGTGGGCTCCCCTGCAGCTTGCAGAGAGGCAGCCAGCAGGGACAAACAAGAAAGTAGCCTGTGCTCTCAATTCCAGACCAGTAGAAGGACAAGAAGAGCATCCTTGGGCCAGAAGAGAAAATGGCCTCATGACCAGACCTCTTGACTCTTAGCTTATGGTCTACTTTTTGACCCTGGCTTTTTCCAAAGTAATCAGGGGCCTGAAAGACCTTTAGAACTATGAGGAGAAATAATATTAGTAAGTAGGGAAACATTTCAAATCCTAATCTAGCCACACCCCTGCTCTTCAGCACATTCAACCACACAGTAACTGTGCCCTGTGTTTAGTCTGCTTGTGTGTGTGTGTGTGTGTGTGTGTGTGTGTGTGTGTGTGAGAGAGAGAGAGGCCTTAAGAGCAAGCTACTTCACCTCCAGTCCAAACTGAGGCAGCCTCCTATACAAGATGCTTTATTTGCTTTATTTTCTTGAATACATAAGGAATAAAATCAAACCATGGAAACCAGATTTTATGAAAAGATGTCCCAAGAACCAAAAAGCTTCAAGCATGTTTCAAACAGAATAGAAGATGCCAGCCACCTAGAGGAAGGAGCAGAGCTTCATTCCAGCCATCCCAAGAGGATCGCTAAGTGATTCAGCCTGCTTTCCATTGTAACCTTGTTGTGGCTGAAAACGTGAGACCCGCAGTGTACAGAGCCATGGAAACCACTGTTCTGCCTCTGCTGGAGGCGAGGGACCTGAGTAAATGGAGAAGGGTGGGAGGGGAGGGCAGGGAGGGCGGGCACGACACAGGAGTCCTACTTTGTTACTCTGAGGAGTAACCGGAACCCTGCCCAAGAGATGCCCAGGCCATCAGAGAAAGAAACTGCAAGAATGAGTCATCCCCTCCCCCATTTTGGAAGAAAACAGGGGCACCTAGGGATTGGGGCCCCCCTTATCAAGAGGTAGGCAACTAAAAAAAGTACACAGACTATGTTTAGCTAAAGGCTAGGATCAGCTTCTGTTTTATTACCTATTTAACTAAGTGGATTAAATAGAATTCACTGGAATTGTACACTTAAGAGTTCCCTTACAAAATGCCATTATCTCAGGAACTGGCTTAATAAAGCAGGCTGTCAGGGGCTTATTAGAAGTAACTGAATACAGCACCTTACAGAGCAAAGATTCAAAGGAGCCCCACACAGCCACGCCTGGGAAACCTCACACCTGTGTGGCCACTAGAGAAGAGTCAGGGTCTAGACCTGAACCACCAATCAGCATCTACTCCCGGGACAGGCCTGGGTCTTCCCAGGAAGAAAGGCATTTACCACTCCCTCCATTTTAAAAGTGTTTCTTCACCTTGGTGGTGAATTAAGTATTTTGTTTAAAAAAAAAAAAAAAGTGTACTTTTTTGTATACATGTGATCTTAACACATCAAGAGATAGCAGTGGGTGATGGGGATTAACAGGACCACCTTTGGAGGGGGCCTGCAAGAATTTGAATCTCAGGTTTACCACTGACTCGTGGAATGACCTTGTGGTACTTCTCTATAGCTCATTTTTTCCATCTGCAAAATGGAAATGACAACAGTATCTACCATGATGGGTTTCTGTGGAGGTTAAACATGCTAATATAAGTAAATTTCTTAGAATAGTTCCTGGCATAGGGTGAGCATTCCATGATTACAGGGATTACTATCATCTCAGAAAATAACTCATCTCACTTAATATCTCTTGTATCCACATCCCCTCTTCTCTGTTAATTTCAACATGAACTTGAAATGAGCTGCATTCACAGATGAAACTTTGAATGGTGGGAGGCCGTGTACATGGAGAGCTCAGGTCTGCAGTCAGGGACATTTGGACCCTGGCCCTGCTGGTGATAGCAATATGTGATCTCCCACAAGACATTTATCTTCTCTGACCATATTTCTAAAGAGTTTGTACATTTAACTTTCAATTTGGGTTTGGGTAAATAAATGTAAATAGCTTTTCTAGTGAAAATTAATGAAAGACTGATAAAAACAAATCTCCTTCACCTAGTATCCCCAAAACAGGCACATCATTGCACACTTCTCTGGGGATAACAGATGAGTTAGAGTTAATGGTTTGGACAGAAGTTGACCTGGTATGGCTGCTTTGAACAATGGTCATAATTGGCTATCTTTCAGGAGACTTTTACTTTATTGGTCAATTTTGGACTTTTCGTTTTCCTTCCAGCAATTTGATAGTTTTATTTTCCTGTTGAATTCATTTGAGCTCAACTCACCAGTAACCTATAAACACTTCTTTCAAACAACCTGCTCCACTGTTGACTTTTAATTGTTGCTTTTGCTTAATTTATATGTACAATCCACAACATCCATGTATAATCTAGAATTTTCAGTAAATAGTCATTAATCTAGCTGATGATTCTATTACACTCAGCTTAATCGATAAATATACTCCTCGCTTTCCAAAAAATTAAAATAAACCATATGGAAAATTGGATAAATTTTTCAGTCCTATGGAAAGTGAATGATTTAGATAAAAAATGTCAGTCTAAGCCGGGCGTGGTAGCACGTGCCTGTAATCCCAGCACTCTGGGAGGCTGAGGCAGGAGGATCGCAAGTTCAAAGCCAGCCTCAGCAATGGCGAGGCACTTAGCAACTTAGTGAGACCCTGTCTCTAAATAAAATACAAAAAAGGGCTGGGGATGTGGCCCAGTGGTCGAGTGCCCCTGAGTTCAATTCCCGGTACCAAAAAAAAAAAAAAAAAAAAAAAAAAAAAAAGTCAGTCTATTAGATAGGTTATCTTTAGAGGAATTAAACACTTTGCATAGTATTAGGACTAGTAGCATTTTCTTTCTCCTTATTGTTATTTGAAAAAGCAATACATAATCTAAATCTTTTAGATATCATTGATGTAATTTCTCATATCTTAAATGGTTCAGTCTGAGAATTTGTAAAAAGAAAGCTCTTGGTTGAGGGGAAGCCATGCCCTCCCAGGATTTCTTCTGGTTGGTTAGTGCCTGATGCACAGATTGTTGTGTCTTACCCAGGACAAGCATGATGTGATGTCATTCAATGGTTTGTACCTGTGAATCTGAGCTTTTCTTGGCAATGAACCTCTTTAGGAAACAGAAGGAAGTTATGAACGTGTTCCTTAGAAAACTGCACACTTGCTCCTTCCCACAAGGTTTGGCATTGGGTTTTGGGAGGGACTGCATGGGACCCCTGAGTTCTCTCCATCAGCTAGCTCCCTTCCACCCACTGCAGCTCATAGATCCCCTGTGTGTAGGGTCTGTTGAACACAGGGAGGTTTTCTCTCACTAGGCTATGGTTTGGGTATTGGTTGTCCTCCAGGGTCATGTGTTAGGAAATTGGTCTCCAAAGCGGTGATATAAGTGGTGGTAAAACTATGAAAAGGTGATTAGGTCATTGGGGGCACTGCCCTTAGAAGGGATTAATGCTGGTTTTACAGAGAGAGAGTTCTTAAAATAGCAAGTTTTTTTCTTTCTTTTTTTATTTATAATAGTAGTATGTATTATAATTCATAATGCACATATATAGCATCTTTTTACATACAACTGTTTGTATACAAAGTATATAAGTACCATTCAGATCTTCAATCATGCATTTAGGATAATGATATCCATCTCATTCAACCACCAATTTTTTTTCCTTTTCCCCCCCCCTCCCCCTTACTCCCTCCCTTCCCCTCTCTTTCCTTTGACCATTCTATTGTTCCTCTAATCCTCCTATGTACCCCCATCCAACAACACTGTGAATTAGCCTCCTTATATCAGAGAAAACATTCAGTATTTGGATTTTTGTGATTGACTAACTTCACTTGGCATTATATTCTCCAACTTCATCCATTTACCTGCAAATGCCATTATTTTATTCTCTTTTATTGCTGAGTAAAATTCCATTTTGTATACATACCACATTTTCTTTATCCACTCATCTACTGAGGGACATCTAGGTTGGTTCCACAACCTACCTATTGTGAATTGTGCTGCTATAAACATTGAAGTGGCTGTGTCACTGTAATATGAAAATAGCAAGTTTTTATCAAAGGAAAAATACTGGTCTCTCCTCATCCTCTGGCTTCCCATCTCACCATATCATCTTTCCCGCTCATACATTCTCCCACTGTGATGTCATCAGCCATGTTGGGGTGTAGCTAAAGGGCTCTTTGTCAGAGACTGAACAGAGAGGTCCACCAAATCTTGGATTTCCAGGCCAAACCTATGAGCTAAATAAACCTTTTTTCTTTATGAACTTTCCAGTCTCCAGTATTTAGTTATGACAATAGAAAATGGATTAGCTCAACTATGCTTTGATTTTTTTTTTTTTAATAATAATGAGTCAGATGTTTCTGGAAGCAAGGAGACAAAGATTATACAGAGGATTTTTGCCTGTCCTTTGAGAGTTATTATATACAATGTCACACAGTCATTAAGAGTATGGACTCAGCTACCTACATGCTAACTTGCTACTTGATAGAGTTGGGGTTTTTTTAATGCTTCTATGAATGTTAGATAAATTCCTTTTTTTTAAGATTAAGCTTGTTTGATTCTATCTTTTCTCCCTAGAAAACAAGTTCTCTGATCAAAAACAACAAGTGTCTCTTCACTTCATACTCAGTAGGATAGCTATAATCAAGAATATAGATAATTTGGATAATAAACAGATAAAGCTAAACCCTCTTACACTCCTGTTGGGAATGTCAAATAGTGCAGTTACTTTGGAAAACAGTCTGCAGTTCTTCAAAAATTTCAACACAGAGCTGTCAAATGACCCAGCAATTCTACTTCTAGGTTTATATCCAAGAGAAAATGTGTATTGACCCAAAAACGTGTACATGCAAAACTAGCAGAATGCAAAACTAACATTTGGTAGAAAGAACCCAAATGTCCATTAACTGAAGAATGTGTATATAAAAAGTAGTGTATCCATTCAATGAAATATGGCAGGCAATAAAAGGAATGAAGCACTGATACATAGTACAACTTGGATGAACCCTGAAAACATGATAAATGCAAGAAGCCAGTCACAAAATGTCACATATTCTATGATTCTATTTATATGAAATGTTCAGAATTGGTAAATTCATAGAGACAGAAAGCCCTTTGGTGGTTGCCAGGGTGTAGTGGTAGGAAAAAATTGGGATTTATTGCTGACAGGTATGTGGTTTCTAGTTGGAGCAATAGAAGCTGTTCTAAAATTGATTGTGGGGGTGATGGTTTTATACTAAAAGCTATTGGATTGTGCACTTTAAATGCTGAATGATTTATGTCTTAATAAAGCTACTACCAAACAACAATGACAAACAAGGGACAGCTCTAGGTGCAGCCTGCCTGGTTCAACTGCAGTGGAGGCTCTGGAGTCCCGAGACAAGGATTTGAGTGCGGTTACTGCATTTGGAAAGCTAGCCCCTGAGCACAGTGAGCAAGCAGGGAGGGAAGGAAGACTGCTCAAGGGGACGTTCATGAATGAGTTGCTGCTGTGGGTGGCTGAGCCCCTCAGAAAGGCTGTGAAGACCACAACTCAAAAGTGTCCCTGCAAGGGATGAGAAAGTGGAGTTATTTCTATGCATGTGGACTGTCCAGCACTTCCAGTCTGCACCTGTGCAGGTTTGACACTCTTACAAGCGGAGAAAACTCCAGCTAGGAAGAACTAGAGACACAGACAGACAGACATGCAGGTACTTGAGGTAGAAAGCACTCAAAGTGCCCAAGAACTGTTCATCAAACCTACAGGTGACATGAGGGGTGACACCGCCTGATATGGACAGGGTTTTGATAATGTCCATTAATGGGAGTGTTACCTAACCTGCACCCCAGCTCCCACATCCTCAAGATGAAGAAAATAATTGCTCCTACCTCACCTGGGTGATGTGAGAGTTAATGCTCATCTGATGTATATAAGAGGGTCAAGAGTACGCATTTTTAATCTTTCTCTATTTTTAAAATTTCTGTCTTATTCTTGTTCTTTTCTCTACTGAATGAGCTTCTAACAAAATAGAGAATGAGTCCATCTAATTCAAAAGGAAATAGAATGATTGCCGAGAACACTCTTGTGAGGCCCTTTGTGTCCCCTCGGCTCTGAATGGCTGCCTTTTGAAATATGCCTCATGCTTTGTTAGCACATCAGACAGATGCCCGTCCCAGCAAGTTCTGCTATTGGAGCGACTCTATTATCTTTCTCCAGTCTTTCTGTCTGACTTTATGGAAACTGTTGGTGGGATTCAAGCAAGGGAGCTTCATAAGGGGTCTCTTATATTTTCCTTTGTGGCTCCTTATACGTTCCCAAAGCCGTATTCTGAAGAGTGAAGCCCCTAGGGGGTTTCTTTCTGTGAACTGTCTGCAGTCTAGGGGTTGAAGGCAGTGGCTGCAACCCCAGGCAATTCTGAGCACCACTCTGTCAGAGGCATTTAGGCTCAATATGTTTTGTTGCTCATGGGTGACTGAAACAGCCCAGTTGGTGAACAGCCAGGGCAAAATGGGTTTTCAAAAATTCCCAACTGTGTCATCAAGCTCAAGCTGTCATGAGGAAAACTTAATTGAAGAATCTGCTCACCTAAGAAAATGTTTCTGGATTGTTTCAGGCTGTGACTCTTCAATTAACCTGACATCTCACAAATCCAAAATTGCTGTGGATGAGCTCTTCAGTACTCTTCGGGACATTGCCGGAGCTCGGAGTCTCATGAAACAGTTTAAGTCTGTGTGTGTCCCTGGGAATCACAGCCACCAGGCAAGTGCATGTGCCCTAAAGTGACTGTCTAATTGGTTGTGCTTTGAGGATTCAAAGGCTACAACTATAAGGAAAGCTTTCATTTAACTTCTAAGATGAGGGGTTCTTTCTAGATGAACTCCTATTCCCTTTTAGTTCTGGGCTTGGGGTTCCACTGACTCTGAAAGCCTCTCAGTTCACTTGTACCCTAGGCTTGATGCAGTGGGATGAGCTCTTGATTGGGAGTCACCCATAGTATTTTTTTTCTGGGGCGGGGGGAGAACCAGGGATTGAACTCAGGGGCACTCAACCACTGAGCCACATCCCCAGCCCTATTTTGTATTTTATTTAGAGACAGGGTCTCACTGAGTTGCTTAGTACCTCACTTTTTCTGAGGCTGGCTTTGAACTCACAATCCTCCTGCCTCAGCCTCCCACGCTGCTGGGATTACAAGCGGTCACCACTACACCCAGCACACCCATAGTTTTTTAACTGTGCATCTGTCAGCCCTAGAGAAGTCTCTTGATTTCTTTGGGACCCAGTCACTACAGGTGCCAAATGAAGGACTGGCCTTAGATGATTCCTAAGTTTCTGGATCTGAAGAGTCTATAAACATTTTGAACAATCCGAATAATAAAAATACTTAAAAATTGTACGGAAGGAAAAAGAAGTTTGTGAGGGTCAAACACTTATTATCAAAATCCCCTCAGGGCTGTCTGAGGAGAGTAAGAGAACCTCAGAAGAATGTTTTGACTGTTGAGTAGGAAGATAGTATGAGAAGCCAATATTAAATGAAACTCTGTGAGGGAAATGCACAGAAAGAGCCAGAGGGGAGTTCAAAGAGTGAAAAAAGGCTGTAGCCATGGAGCATGGGGAGTCTCTTGCTGGACAAGGGAAGAGACAGAGCTAAGGTTCCTGGTGACCGAGCATGAGCTTCCAGGGAAGAAGAGATGTTTCTGATGGAAAAAATCATGAATTTTGGCTGTGGGAATCTTCTCCTCCAACTTCCCATGAAATCCTTAGTAAAATCCACTGCATTTGTTAAAACTTCTTAGAGAGCTGAATGTGCTGCTAGTGAGGACTGTGTCATAGTGAGAAGCTAAGCTTCAGAGTGTCAACTCTGTGAGGGGGCGTGTAGACAAGCTAACGTGCCCCCTGACAGCCTAGCACAATCCTGATTCTCCCCCGCGTGTTCCTAGTGCAGCACTCTGCACTTAATTTTTCCTTTGATTCCCATAAGTAAGCCAGAGAGGCATCATCCCGAGACCCAGAAAGCCAAGTGACGTACCACAGGCACAGAGTGGCCAGCGGCAGATTCTGGGCCTTTGCAGCCAACACGAAAACCTCCTGCTCCACTGTACCATGGTTCTCATGGAGGTTCTAGGAGTATTGGTTGATGGTGCCAATGGTCAACCAAAATCACTTGCCACGATACTAAAGACCATAGAAACTGGCACCTGACTTAGAAACAAAGATCTGAGGATAGCACTGCCACAAAATAGAATCACTCAGGGCTGGGGTTGTGGCTCAGCGGTAGAGCGCTTACCTAGCACGTGCGTGGCCCGGGTTCAATCCTCAGCACCACATAAAAATAAAAACGCATTGTGTACAACTAAAAGCAAATAAATAAATATTTTAAAAAATAGAATCACTCAGATCACTAATCACATGTAGTTTTGGCATTTAAAAAGAAAATCAGCAATTTAAATATTGCAGTATTAAATATTGCAGTATTCCAAAAGAAATGATAGAACTGGTGATGTATGATAAAGTTTAGACCAAAGATGTCAAGAAGCAAATGGCTGCTATAGTTAGAAAGAGGAAATAAACCACTAACTTAATGAGGTCTTTTCCATTTTATGATCATCGTGGTGAGTGATTTGGCCAGCTTCTTTCACATAAACATGTGTTAGCTATAAACCTTGAGCTTCATAGGGACAATGATGAGCAGCCCAGATTGATTCCTTGCTGCCAGTCCTCCAGGCCTCAGCACCCTGTGCTGCTGTCATGGCCTTTAGAAAATGCAGTTTCCCCTGTTGCACCTACTTCCCCTTATAGGGAATCATCAACATCAATACACTCACCAAAAGCCCTGGGTGGCCATTATCAGGAAGTGAGGAGGGGTGGGATAATGTGTGTGTTAAATAAATAATGCTACGAACACGTAGTGAAATACTGCACAGCCATAATATGAATGGGCCCAAGCTGGGTATGCTGGGAAGGCCATATGGAATCTCTGTCTCAAGGTCTGCTTCTTGGGAAGTCCAACTACAATAGGCTCATGATTCATTAGGTGGAGAAAAACACTACAAATCATTCTGTAAAGCATTATCCTATTTCATAAAGATAATAAAATAAAAAGTATATATGAGTATTCATGCTTAATAAGTCTTTAAAATTGGGGAGAGAATTATAATAGAGACTGTCTAGGGGACGGGGAGAGTTGAATGGGCAAAGAGGAACACTGACTTCTTGCTTTTACATATTTTGACATTTTTTTAAAAATTTTAAACTGCAGATGTAAGCCCTGTGAGCACAGGGCTTCTGGTCTGTTTTTCTCACTGCCATATCCTCAGTGCCTAAAGAGGTGTCCTACACATAGAAAGTGCTTAATAAATATTTGTTAGGTGCATCTTCTGTTGGAATACTTACATCTTTATTACAGACCACAAGATAAATTGGGATAGAAGGTGCTGGGTCTGCTTTTGAAGATAGGACTTGGCTGGGCATTTTTCTGTCCATCTCTTCTCCCAATCTGGTCCTCAACCCCATGGCTCCAGGAGAAATCTGTGCTTTCTATCCAGTGCTGTGCTGTCTCTCTGCAGAATCTAGTTGAGATGTCCTGGGCTCCCCAGCACACCCAGGAAAGCACTACACCTGGTCTGGCCATCATCTCCTGTTCCAGTTAGCCCTATGCTGTGCTCTGGCTCTCTGTCCTGGGTCTTGGGACCCCTGCCACCTCAAATCCCTCCCTAGTGCCCTCTCTCCTGCTCTGATGCACACGTGCTAACTCTCAGAGGTCCTCATGTTTCCCCACTGGCGCTGGAGGTGCTTCTTATTTTACCTTCATCTATTATCCTGTTAGGAAAATGTGTCCATCATGGTTCAGTTGCAGGAAACAGACCCCACGCCCTGCCATTTGAAGGAGAATGTGATTCACTGCAAGGGATTATCAAACCTCTGGAAGACCAGAGGAGTGAGGTCTGCACTGGCCCTCCAGAAATAAGTTTAGAACATCGCCAGATCTGGCACTCCGGGGAGCCAGGACCTCGCCACAGTCAGGGACTGGGATGGTGGGGACGAGAGGTTGCTGCTGAAGCTCCTGACCTGAAGAACATGCCGCACAGCTGGAAGCAGCCTCTGTGCTTGCTCACCATGGATCTGTAGGGTCAGGCTCAGTGCTGCCGCTCTGGTGAGCAGGTAGATAGGTGGATGGATGCCAGAGTGTGGGCCTTACCCAGATTGGGATTTCATGTTCTTCATTCTTCCACAAAGAGGTTAGCACAGAGGTTAACAGCAGACTTCAGAGCCAGAGCACCTGTGTTCACAGTCCAGCTGTGCCCTGTACTACCAAAGTGACTTTAGGCAAGCCACTTCACCTGTCTATGCCTGGTTCCCCTCTATAAAAAGGAGCTTATAATAGTCGCTCTCTCACAAAGATGCTGTAATGATTTGGTAGGTTAATACATATAAAACTTTCAGGACAGCATCTGGCACATGATCACCATTACATAAATATTCACAATGACAACCATGAAAAAAATGCAGAGCAGAAGAGCCGGTCCCTTGGTCATCTTCTGCGGCATCCATCTTTTCCTTTGACCGGATGAGAACTATGCAGGATGACCTCCTGAAACTGGCAGTTACTGCTGTTTAGTGCCAACACCTGTCTGAAAAGTTGTGTTTGTGGGTCCACCGTGGCCAGTGAAGCCCCGGCTCCCCACCGCCTTGCAGCAGGACTCTTAGCCCTTCCTTTTCTCATTGTACACGTCCCAGTTTCATGGGAGGCGTGCGCACCTTCCTTGGTGCCAGTGTTTGATGTGCCCTGTTCCTCAGCAGTGGCATCAGGAGCGTGTCAGCAGAGGTCTCAGGGCAAGGAGCTCATGAGGCCTTTCTGACAACATGTCGATGGCTCTTGCATGGCCGTGGCATAAGTCTCTGAGAGCAGAGCTGAGCCGAGAAACTCTGCACACATGCGTGCTGTCTCTTGTGCCTCTGGCACGCTGAACGGGAGCATTTAGAACCAGCGGTGCCCAGGAAGTTTGATTCATCTTGTGCCCAGTGAAAAATGGATTTCTGAACGGTCTCCGGGCCCTCTCTTTCTTCAGCACTCCGGAGCCCTGGCCTCCAGCTGTTCATTTCCCAGGCTAATTTTGATTCCTTCTCCTGGTTCTGTCTCCCTAAACCCAGACCTGCTAAGCGTGGGACATGACTAAACTGAGGGCCAGGAAATGTGGCTCTGTCCTGACTTCTACTTCTAAATGGCCATGTAAACTCAAGCAAATTTCTTTACTATCTTTGGTTTTGGTTGCCTCATATTGAAGTTGAGGAACTACATTCAAATTTTTAAAAAATAATCTCCTATATAGAAAGATGGGATGGATGGATGGATGAGTGAATAGATAAACAAATGAAGCATTGAGATTTAAACTGCAAACAATTTCCATTAAGAAGATGAAAGGAGAAAAAATAGGTCAGAGTATAGCAAAAAATAAAAATAAATAAGCCGTGGAATAGTCGAATAAAGCCACAATTTTTTTTTTTTTTTTTTTGGTGGTGGTACCAGGGATTGAACTCAGGGGCACTCAACCACTGGGTCACATCCCCAGCCCTTTTTTGTATTTTATTTAGAGACAGGGTCTCACTGAGTTGCTAAGTACCTCGCTATTGCTGAGGCTGAAAGCCACAGTTTTAAGCAGATGTTTTTCTCTGCAGTCTTGGACTGAAACAAAATGAATACCTTCTACAAGTCTAGTTTCATGAGAAGTTGGTGTTCAGAGTCGGTTCTGTGGAAGAGAGAGAAGCAAGCAGGAGGCAACAGCTCAGGTTTCCTTGGAAACGGATATCCCAGACAGTGTTTAAAGTGCACCAAATTCTGGAAGACACTGGAGTTAGATTCTTATGGGTAATGTCAGATACTGCTGCTGTACCGAGTACCTTTTCTAAGGCAATGAAAGTCTTCTAGATGTAACCACACCTTGCTTATCTCCACCACAAGATTAACTAGGAACATTGGCATGAGTATTTTATTTTTCATATTTTGTTTAAATATGGCATCTTTTGTTTGCTTTTCAGTTTTTATTTTTATGATTTTTATTTTTAAATTTTATTTATTTATTTATTTATTTATTTATTTTTGTGTGGTACCAGGGATTGAACTCAGGGGCACTCGACCACTGGGCCACACCCCCAGCCCTTTTTTGTATTTTATTAGAGACAGGGTCTCACTGAGTTGCTAAGTGCCCCGCCATTGCTGAGGCTGGCTTTGAACTCGCGATCCTCCTGCCTCAGCCTCCCAAAGTGCTGGGATTACAGGCGTGCGCCACCGCGCCCAGCTTATGATTTTTTTATTTTTACTTTTTATATAGTTTTGTGATTCTGGGGATTAGTCCCAGGGCCTTGTGCATACCAGGCAGGCACTCTACCATGGAACCATTGTGCTGTATCCCCAGCCCTAAATATGGCATTTTAAAAAGTCCAGTTTGTTCTTAAGAAGATACTAGTCATTTAAAGAATGGGAAGAAAGGCGTTTCTGATATAGAACCAGTTCTGTGAAGCTTTGGCTATTTCGTGTGTACTGCTGCTGTCAGGGCATCTCTTCAGGTTCCCTCAAACCTTCAGCCTCATGAGACCAGCAGACAGGGCCACGTGATGACCACTCTTGCCTTTGTGGGCTCCTTCCACTGTAAAAACAAGAAATGTTAAAACATTCAGTATAATTATACCAATATAAAGGAAAACATTAATATTTCATTTCAAAACATTATTTTGACCTAGAACTTCTTTTTTTTTTTTTCCTTTTGATATAAAAAATTAAGACATTTTCGTGGATCCGGAAAAGTAATGTGGGCCTGAGATGTGTGTGTCCTGTGCCTTACAGATAAGTTGGTTCTGTTGTTATAGCCCCTCTGACAGCAGTCTGCCCAGGACAGGCAAAGTGCTTGCCATCAGAGGAGCACCAGGTGTTTTCTTCCCTGAAGTAGTCCTCATGACCACCCGTAAAGCATGAAGCAGGCCATGCAGCTATCAAGGAAGGAGCGATGCAGCTTGATCCGTGGGGACTGTGCAGGAGTGAAAGGACTGGGTTCACATCGGGTGGGTGCAGGAGTCCCTGGTTTTAAAACCTCATATCGTACAGGAGCTCATTTCTCAGCAGCAACTCCGTGGGCATGGCTTCCAGCGCTCCTCCTGGAGACACGCCCAAGTATTATTCAAGTCATCGCACTCAGGAGCCCAGAGCTGTAGCTTTCTATCAAATATTTGTAGTTCTCCCAGTTTAATGCAGTTCACTAAGCTGGGGTCATTTTGTCATAAGCACTCTTGCCTGGCTACATAGTTTGACATTCTTTCTTTATCAGGTTTCCAGGGAAACAGCTAGAAAGTTAACCAAAGGTCAAATTCCTAGGCAGAAGGGAAAAAAAGTTTAATGATCCTTTGCTCACACATGCACCATGCCAATTGTTAAGGAAATAATTATATTAATATTGCTTCAAAATCTACAGTATGTCTGTGGCAGAGACAATACTGTGTGTTCCCCAAACTCCATTTACTTGTCCTGAGCATGCAGTGACAGTACATTTTCCAGATTCCCTAGTAGGTAAATGTGGAGGGGTGACTAATTCTGGCCAATGAACTATGGATAGAAGTGACACATTTTCAGGCCAGGCCCATACCATCTATCTAAATCCTCTACCCCTCCCCCCCCCAATCATCATCTGCTAATGAGACGTGAAGTCTCCAGTGTGGAATTCCAGTGTATCACGGAGTGCTGGTATCACTTGATGTCAGGAACCTGGGTCTCTGAATGCTTGTCTAGAACACAGACCACCCCAACCCACTCCTACAGCATGTGAAATAAGCAAGAAATAAATGACCAATAAGAAAAGGAAAGAACAAATTGTCTGAATTTTTTGGGGGGGAGGGTTACTGGGGATTGAACTCAGGGGCACTCGACCACTGGGCCACATCCCTAACCCTTTTTGTATTTTATTAGAGACAGGGTCTCACTGAGTTTGCAAGTGCCTCGCCATTGCTGAGGCTGGCTTTGAACTCGCGATCCTCCTGCCTCAGCCTCCCAAAGTGCTGGGATTACAGGCGTGCACCACCGCGCCCGGCTTGTCTGAATTTTTTAATTCCTCTCCTTCCCCCCAAAAAAGGTGAACTGCTAGGCATTGTTTGATCAGGAAAGTTTAAATTACTGTGGTTGACCCTCTTAAAGTTGAAGCAAACAATGTGACTGACCCACCCTCTGGCCATTTCTAACGTGAGAAAAACTTTCGGTAGGGTTGCAGAGAAATGAAACCTATCTCCTCTTCAACTTTCACAGGGTCCTTTGCTGAGAAGTGGGTAGCTCCTGGCTAAGTAACAACTTTGTGACAATTGGGTTCTCATCTGAAAAGCCACTGCCAAGGCAGTTTTTTCAGATTTCAAACATGATTTGGTGATCAGAACAATTCAAACTAAGTGGCTGAAATTAAGGAGTCAAAGGTTCTTATCATTAAAACCCTAATTGGAAAAAGTTCAAATGTATTTCCTAAGAAGGCATAAGACAAGCAGTGCTTTGTACCCGAGAAAGTTTTTCCAAATTGTGCTTTTTAAATATTGCTTAGTCATTTTGTACTTAGTTGTTTTAATAGAAAATTTAGTGGGTTTTTTTCCTAAGTAGTAGATGACAAAAGCTATCAATTTCTCTTTAAATGAGTAATACTTCTATTATTTACTATTCTTTGGGTTACAAGTAAAAATAGAAAAAAGAAAAAAAGCTCCAAGTGGCTTAAACAAAATGGTAATTTACTGGAGCCTATGACGAAAGTCCAGAAGAAGGTCAACTTCTGCTGGTGAGAGGCCATTGCCAGGGTGATGCTGACAGGAAGAACAGCCCAAGGAGGAGCAATCATGCTTGCTCTTCCTGCCTTCCAGGCTCTCTCTAGTGCCCCCTATAGGCCGAGCCTAACACACCCAATTAGCTAACATGGTTTGCAGTCAAAGACCAGCATCACAGAACTGAGTCTAAAAGGGAACATTAAAAATGGAGAGACAAGAGCTCAACAACTATCACATCTCAGTAGAAAAATTATATTTCAAAATTATTGTCACATAAAATGATAATCAACTGAGTACAGTGGTATACACCTGTAATCCCAGCTACACAGGAGGCTGAGGCCAGAGGATCACAAGTTAAGGCCAGCCTCAGCAACTTAGCAAGACTCTTAAGTTAAATCCCCAGCACAAAATAAATAAATAAATAAATAGCCAGAGAGAATACAGCTAAAAGTATAAGAAATGAGTATTCTAGGGGCATGTCAAGCAGTTTATAAAAACATTTATTTTTCTGGATTATGTGATGTGTTTTTTTGTCTATCACTTTTTTATATTTTAAATTGTTACTTATTTTCTCATCTTAAGTAACTATTAATCTACTATCTTAAAAAAATAATATAAAAAAGACTTCCAACATTCTCCAAAAGTCTCAAGAATAAAGGTGTTAAAGGAGCAGCACTTCCAAATCTCTGCTCACCCCTCCCTCCAGGGTGAACCCAGCTTTGTGGGTATATGAGGTACTCAGGAGTGCTTCATTCCACAAAGTCCAGGGAAGCAAGAGAGGGAGAGAAAGAGGAGGGGATGGAGAGAAAGGTCCCAGCATTCCTGCTTTTCCTGATCCTCATATGTCCTTCTTGCCTGTTGTTTCAATCTACCTTGGGGTCTCTGGAGCCCTGAGAACAATCCTGTCACCCTGCATGTACTGTGCCCAGCACAGGAGAACAGTGTTTTAGCTTGGTCTACAGAGCCGCCTTTGTCCATGGTCTGAGCTTATATCAGAATTGCTTTTCTTTTCTTTCTTTCTTTCTTTTTTTTTTTTTTTTTTTTTTTTTGTTATTTTTTTAGTGGTAGATGGACACAATACCTTTATTTATTTTTATGTGGGGCTGAGAATCAAACCCAGTGCCTCACACATGCTAGGCAAGCACTCTACCACTGAGCTACAACCCCAGCCCTCAGAATCACTTTTCTTCCTTGCAGAAGGTACATTCTATGAAAAGCAGCAACCTTTTTGTGGGTGTGTTCATTGGGAAGTATATTTTGTTTTTTCTAAAATATGACAGCCTATGTGTATTTCTCTGTTTCCACATCAAGTTAATTTTTATAGTCAGTTTTTATATAAAACAAATAAAATTATATAAAAATTAGGCTAATAAAAGAAATAACTGTAAGCTCCTGAAAGTAAAGAATGGCCTTTTGAGGGGCTGGGGATAGCTCAGTGGTAGAGCATTTGCCTCACACATGTGAGGCACTGGGTTCGATCCTCAGCACCACATAAAAATGAATAAATAAAGATATTGTGTCCATCTTTAAAAAATCTTTTTTAAAAATGGCCTTTTATGACTCTATATTCCCTTCATGCTTTGTATCATAAATTCATTCAGTTCAGTGGTAGAAATCTGAAAAACTCAAACACACAAAGTTTTGTCATGTAAAGTAAGTCTTTACTTAGCCTATCTGTGGTATGGTATGGAAACTCTACAAATCATCACTGCCCAAGGTTTCTCCAGCTCTCTGCTCCATCTCTAAGGAGTTGCTCTGTCTTCCAAGATGGTTGCTAGTGCTCCAGATATCACTTCCACATTCCAGGCAGCAGAACAGAGAAGGAAGAAAAAAGAAGGCTTCTGAAAGTCCCATATGATTCTTCTACTTATGTCTCATTGTCCAGAAGTTAGGGAGACAGCCACACTTCACTGCAAAGAAGGCTGGAGGAGTAGTCTTTTAGTTAGCTGATAATGAGCCTGACTGAAAATTGGAATCTATTGCTAAGAAAGAAGAATTTAATGTTTGATGATTCCTTCTCCATGGGGGAGAAACTTTAAAGAGATTAAAAATGAAGTTAAAAGGAATAAATATCCTGAAGGACTAAGATGATAGAAGTGCTCCCAAGACGACTTACTCCAGGAAGAGTATTTGCAGAACTCAGAGGCCACTCCGTGGGCGTTAACATTTATAGCATGATATTTGTTGGATTGTTTTATGAATCCAGAAGTAGACCTTTTAATTTGGAAAAATAAGAAATAAATACCTCCTACTTCCTGAGCCCAGAAATTAAATAGCCCTAATTAACATTTCAGTGTGCTTTACCCTAATCTCTTTCCAATGCATAAATAATTTATTAATTTATAACAAATAGGAGGTTATTTTTAATTATTTATAGTGGTATTTTAAACTGTACTTAAAAAAATGATACAATGGAAAGTCTTCCCTCCTCCCTTTGTCTGGTACCCAGCCTTGATCACTGATGATTGTAGTTTGCATAAGTCACAGCAGTTTATTTTTGTGTATTTAGCACATAGGACCGTCGTGTTCTCCTGCACCCTTTACACAAATGCCAGCCCACCATACCCTAAGGCTCATCTTGCCCTTTTCCATCACACATGATTCTGCACCCATTTTCTGCTGCATCAACGCAGAGGTCCCCCCTTCACTTGCGTGAATTTCCTCCCTATAGATGCACCTCACTCATTCAACGGCTCCCAGTGATGAGGACTGGGTGGTTTCTCGGTTTTTGCTATCTCAAACAATAAACAGCATTTTTTTTTGGATCTCATTTACATTTGTGAACATATCCAATGAATAAACTTCTAGAAGTGGAATTGCTAGATTAGATACATCTGTGGTTTTGATGGGTATTGACAAATTGTTCTTCGTGTTGATTGCAACAATTTACATTCCAACCAGCCATGTCAGAGAGTGCCTGTGACCCCTGGGACCTCATCAAAAATGTGTGTTTTCTAACTTTTGGATACTTGCCTAAGTTTAAAAAAAAAAAATCTTGGCATAGCTTTAATTCAAATTTCTCTTATTATTAGCAAGGTTGATCCATAGATTTATATAGATTGCTGTCTTATCAATGTTCCTTTTCAGTGCATGCCCTTCATGATCACTTATTTAATCATGAAATCTTTGGGCACACAATGGTCTGCTTGACTAATAAACATCAAAAGGTAGAAGGTGGTATCTTCAGCTGAGCAGATACTGGTTCTCCCTGCATCGTATCCCTGAGGAATAGACCAGCTATATATGGACATTTTTAATGTTAATGATCTACATATTGCTTTAATTCTAAGATATTTCCAGAGAATTGGAATAAAAGAAAAATAAATTTAATATGTCTGTTAAAAAAGCAAGATCAAGACAGGGATGAGGTCAGCACACTAAATACCTGTGACTACGGCTACAGGCAGCCACATATTTGGCCAATGCAAAGAGAGAGAGTTCAAGTCAGGCTGCAGCCCGACAGTGCCTGTTAGAACGTGGCTTTTCATGGCGCAGAGAGTGCGTGGAGGGGAGACTCTTCTTCTGCCTTTGCCCTGCATTTGCATTTGCCAGATGCTGTGCCAGATGTGAGCTGATCAACAGAAGCAACAACAACACTGGGAGGAAGGTGGCCCAGCTAATGGGAAGCAAAGATACGGAAGAAATTCCAGTGAGAACTTTAAAAAGGGATGGAGAACAGCATGGCAAAGAAAAACAATCAATCAATCAGGGCTCTGTGTAGCTCAATGGTAGAGTGCTTGCCTAGTATGCATGAGACCCTGGATTCCATCCCCAGCGCTGCACACACACACACACACACACACACACAAAATCAACAAAGAAATAAAACATGAAAAAAGAAAAGAGAGAAAGGTGGGGAAAATCTCAGAAAGCACAGCAGTCAGTGAGATGTGACCTCCAGATGCAACCTAAATATGGATGGGTTATTTAGGTCAGAGAAGTGGAAAGCGCCGTTTATCAAACTCTAGGAGTTGTTGTAAATTAACGTTGTTACCCTAATTCTACTGAAATTCCTGTAGTGCTTTGTGGCCTGCTTTCTGCCCTGACCTTGGTCAGATTCGTTTTGTCATCTTGAGCTCTTTTTCTGGCCAAAGCTTGGAGTTGTGCTCTTCAGACCAAGGGGGGTTGCCTCAAATTTGGATGTTGACAACACATTGTCAGTAAACATTCAAGTTCCTAGCAAAGGGGAATGTAATTCTAAAAATATTTAGGAAAAAAATGGAGACCATCTTTGTGTTTATATCAAATGCCAGGACTTTGCTTTCCAACATACTTCACGCATAAAATTGTCACTTTAAATCTAGATGGAAGCCAGTCTGAGGCAGGAGGATCACAAGTTCGAGGCCAGCCTCAGCAACTTAGTGAGACCCTAAGCAACATAGTAAGACCATGTCTCAAAATAAAAAATAAAAATAGGCTGGGGATGTGGCTCAATGATTAAACACGTCTAGGTTCAATTCCTGGTACAAAAAAAAAAAAAAATTGAACAATTAGTCAAACTGTGACTGTAACTCTGGTAAGAGAGATTTTCTTGTAGAAGGGGGTGTATGAGGCAGAACATAGTGCTAAAGAATTAGGATGAGAGTACCAGAAAAACTCCATATTGTTTCATTGTCTTTTCTTATACATGCATACACACACAAGCACAGCCATTACTCAGTATTAAAATAAACTTGCTTTGTTTTCCTTAATGCAGATAAAGGTGTCCTTTCTCCAGACAAACCAAACAAATGCTTTCACTTACAGCACAGTATTTTGTCTTTCCAGGCAACCTATAAGCCCTTGTTGAAGCAGGTTGTGGAAGAAATATTTAATCCTGAGAAGCCAGATCCTGTTGATATTGAGCACATGTCTTCAGGCCTCCTGATCTCCTTAAAACTGGATTTAGCATGTTCATGAAGGTAAGCAGCCATGAAGAGGTAATCCTGAGGAGAATGACGTTCCCTTTGCTGGGCGTGAAAATGTGGTGCACTGATAGCCCTGGCCAGAGCCACACAGATAACAGTCTGTATTTTAGCTCTTCTGAAATCAGGGCAGTCTTTGTTTACCTTTTGGTTATGAGCAGCCCAACCTTGCAGCCTCACACAGTCTTCTGATCTGAGCACTGTCGTTTCCCACCACCTAGTGCAGCCTAAGGTGGCGCACACCAACCCCCAGCCCCACCCCAGGAACAGCACTGGAAACTTCTCTCTTTGTGATCCATGTTTCACTTAACCATGAATCCATATACTATCCACCAGGCTTAGTGACAGTCCTTTGCTCTTAATTCTAGAACTTACGTTATAGGATAACAAGCAATTCTGTACAGTCCTGTGACTAACATCACTCTAAAATCCATTTGGAAATGACTTGGGTTTAGGTCCAGCAGACTTCTAAGTGATAAGGGCTAGAACTTCTCTGGCTCATATCTGGGGTGGGTCAAACTGATTGAACAGCCCTTGAAGTGGGGATGAAAGGAGGAAAAGTACACAAATGGCTTCTATTTTTAACCCACTATAAAGTTTCTAAATTTAAAAGAATCTAAACAAGATTACAGGCTGACCTCCCAGGCTATGCCAGGATTTCAGTGGTAATAACTTTTGGAAATAACAGAATGTTTTGCCAGTTTCTAAAAGTCTTTGAAATCATGAATTAATCTCCATAGAAGATCTGGCCTTTCAGAATTCAATAAATGCATATTCCAGAAAAACAGCCCATTCCAAAGCCCAAGTACAGACGCCAGACAATCAGACTCTCAACCAAGCAGTAAACGGCTGGAGCAGACACACAGGGCTCAGTTCGCTGGTCCCAATTACCAGCAACTTCTGTTGCAATGCCTGGCTGGTGCATTTTCCAACTCCTACAGGTCCTCCTCCTTCTTTCTTTTCTTCTCTTTCCTTAATGAAGCAATGCAGATCAGCTTTATTTTTTAAAAAATATTTTTTAGTTGTTGACAGACCTTTATTTGATTTATTTATATGTGGTGCTGAGAATTGAACCCAGTGCCTCACACATCCTAGGCAAAAGCTCTATTATTAAGATACAACTCCAGCCCCCAGATCGACTTCTTAAAAGCATCTGAGAATTAGGATGAGAGTATTGAATGTCAATAAGTCCAGAATCACTGAGCTGCTCCTTTCCTAAGTAGCCCTTTGTGGTGGCTAATTTGTTCAAAAACTTCCAAGCTAAACATGGTTTCCAACCTTCTCCAACCTTTCTCATATTCACTCCTGAAGAGACGCTAAATAACAAGTGTGGAGTGTCCAGGTCAGTAAGGCCTGAGGATGGCACGGTGGCCTCTGTGTCCTTTCCCAGACGGGCTTCTCATCTTGTGGTGCAGTTGGGCCCTGAAGGAAAGGGTCTGACCAAGGCTTCAATTGGCAATTTGACCCCGCTGCACTCTAAGAGGTGAGTTTTGGGTGAGAGGAGACCCTGACTCTGCTCATTGTCCAATGATGTCCCTTGGACAGAAAGAACTGTTTGTTAGCAAAAAGGGTTCCACGATCACATATGTTTGGAAAAAACTGGGTCAAAAAACAACTTACCTGTGTCATCCAGCATCACATGGGTTTGCCTGCTAATGGACTCTGTGCCTTTCAGAGGCGACCGTGGAGGCTGCATAGTGGTGCTGTGGGAGGACCACCTACATGCATTTTCCACCACTGTTCTGTAAAATGGAACATCCAGGAGATGTCACATTTTAAAGTTACCCTTTAAACTCTGCATCTCTTCCTGTGATCAGAAGCACCACTGTGCTAAATGCACTCTGCCTAGGAGGGAGCTTAGAACCATCCTGGGCCAGCACTGGGAAACTGCACTTTCTGAGCACCTCCTTCCTAAGTTCCCCATTTCAAGCCCCATTGTTAGGGGTCATGCAGAAACACTCTGGCAGCCAAAGACTGGTATCAGAGGGAGGTTTCCACAAAGTGGATTTAGAAGAAGGAATCGGAGCTGGGCACAGTGGCACACACCTGTAATCTTAGCTACTTAGGAAGCTAAGGCAGAAGGATCACTTTTGTGTGTGTGTGTGTGTGTGTGTGTGATGATGGTGCTGGAGATTGAATCCAGGGCCTTGTGCATGTGAGTCAAGCACTCTACCAACTGAGCTATAACCTCAGCCCACAATCACATGTTTGAGACCAACCTCAGAAACTCAGTCAGACCTGGTCTCAAAATAAAAAGGATTTGGGTTGTAGCTCAGTGGAAGAGTGCTCGCCTAGCATGTGTGAAACCCTGGGTTCTATCCCCATACCACACACAAAGTGATTTTTTTTTAAAAAAAGGAGGAGGAGGAGGAAGACCACCCTGTTCTCCTATCAGCGGTCAGTATCCACTGCTCACTCCTCAACTCTGGGCAGGGCATCTCATCTGTCCACCTGGGCTGGGGAGACTCTCCCTAGGCTAATCAGAAAGCCCTTGCCACCCCAGTACCCCAAAGAAGAACCATTTTTTTTAAATTTCCGATTGGGCCTCTATGGCATAGAGCTCAGCAAAGAAAGTTATGTGTAGCCTGTGTGTTCAGGATTTAGACATAATTGTAATAAACTTGCAGCCAGTAGGGGTTTTGAGGAACCCCTAATTTCCAAAAGACACTTCTTTGAGATAGAGGTGAAGCCATCAAGAAGAGACTCCATTCCACTTTAGGTCCTTGGAGAGAGGGGGGTGTAAGACACAGTGTCACATGGTCATGGCGGTTCACCAGTTTCCTTTGTCCTGTTTTCCATTTCTTGCCACCACCCAAGTTATAGAAATAACCTGTGATCAGCATGTTTCCATCCTTTCTTGTATTAATCCTCAGGACCACCCTCAGGGGTAGGTCCTGTCACTATCCCTGTCTCACTAGTGAGGAAGCTGAGGCCCAGGAGGGCTGAGCAATGGAAGTGAGCTCCAGAAGGCTGGGTTGTGTCTCCCTTTCCTCTGTGCTCAGGTGCTTTCCAGAGGGCAACGCAGTGGCGACACAAGGATTTATCCCTAAGTCACTCTTCTTCCAAAGCCCAGGCTCCTGGCCACATGTCTTTTCTCTAGAATATTGCCAGGCATTTTTTTGTTTTAGTTAAATATTCATATGTTATTAATTCTGGTTGTCTTCAGAATTATTCATAAGCACAAATGCTTTCCCTTTCCAATATCTGTGTAGGTGGTGAATAAAGTCTGTGCCTGGGTTGGTCCTCAGACAGCCAGATCAGCTGGCACCCTGTCTTCTCTGGGACTTGGCCGCTGGCTCTTGGGTGGTGCCCCCCAGGAGGATAAATATGAGCATTGCTGCTGAGTTGCCTCTGCACGTGGCCTCTTCTTTCTGGATCAGCAGCCAACAGATATCACTCATGCCTTTCTTGCCACTTGCTGCCCTGTTCTGCACCTCTGGAATCTGCTCCCCACTTCTCATTCAAGACTCCCCAGTGCTGAGCTAGGAGGAAGCAAACAGGCAGAGCTGATGAAACAAAATCACCCATGTGGAACCCTTCCCCTGCCTAGGGTACTGTTGTACAAATGGGACAATTCTAGAAATGCAACTTCAGCTGGAAGGGAGCCACGTTGCTGGCCCAATCCTGCTCTGTCTCTGTACTTAGAGATGGTCTCGTGAACGATGTTGGCTTGGGGTCACCCAGAGGCAGTATCTGCAGACTGTGCAGAAGACAAGGGAAGACTGAGAAACCAGTGAGAGAGGTGCTGGGAAATAGGGCCTCAGTGATTCCCACAGGGTGCACTGTGTCTGCCCTCATGACCAGTAAAAGACACAGGAAAGAGTTGTCCAGGCCTCTGTCTTCCGCAGGGTTCTATGCCTTTGTCCACACTCCTGTGGTGACCCTTACACATTGTGCTGTAATCACACTTGTTGACTTCCTTTCTCCAGATTTATGTTTTTCTTCAGATTAGCACAACTTGGTCCATTGCACATTAGTGGAACAAGACATTGATTCAATGGGTCATAATCAGCATTTTATTTTAATGGAACAAGTAGAATAGACTAGATCAGAGTTTATTGCATTTAGTGAGGTAAATAGCACACCCTAGGAGCTGATATATATACATGTGTACAATTTAAATGTGTTTTTAACTACAAGTCACACTGAAAATGCAAAAGCTATGGCTGTGAGAGTGGAGGGCTGATCTCGGTCCTATTCTCTTCTGTATTCTCAGCTCTTGGCACCTATATAGGCCTTGTGTTAGAGTCAGCCTTTTCACTTCTGTGTCCAAAAGACCCAACCAGAACAATGTTACAGGAGGAAAAGCTTACTTGTTGCTCATAGTTTAAGAGGTCTCAGTCCCTAGATGGCCAGCCCCATAACTTTGAACCCAAAATGAGGCAGAAGAGCATGGAGGAAGAATATAGCAGTTACCACCCAGTTCATCCCTATCAGACGATTCATGCACCAACTAGGTGACATCTCTCAGAATCTAATCATTTGCCTCTGAACATTCTTGCATTGTCTCACACGTGAGCTTTTGGAGGACACCTCATATCTGAACCATAACTGGTGCTCACTAAAGGTGGGATTTAGGTTAAGAGTGGACCTGGTATAGTGTTCTCTCAGAAAGCAGCAGTTCAAACTCACTGATTCCTCTTTCCAACTCTATTAGTTTGTAGGGGACCCCTGTGAATGCCCAAAAGCATGGATAGTGCCAAACCCTTCATGGACTGTTTTTTTTCCTGTACACACATACATGAATTTAATGCCTTTGCCATCTTAACTAAGCACATATCATGCACTGTAGACATATCTTTTGCAGTTTGTAGTGTGACAATAAAACTAGTACTGATTTCTTTCTCCTTCTACATAATTTTCATGGGTAGATTGGCTCTCACCATTCATTTTAGCAAAGTCAGCATACAATTATTTTTTTCATTCTTAATTAAGTCAAGAACTTTCACTTTTTCAGTTGAGGGAAGCACTTCTAGGCTTCTTTTAGGCATATTGGAATTGCCAGCATCATTATTCTTCTGCTTTGGGGTTATAATTAAATAAAGTAAGGGTTTTGAACACAAGCGGTGTGGTATTGCCACAGTTGGTCTGATTACCAATATGGCTGCTAAGTGATTGACAGGTGGGTAGCATATGCAGTATAGATACTCTGAACAAAGGAATGATGTGTCCAGGCAGGACAGAGCAGGACAGTATAAGATCTCATCACACTGCTCAAAACAGCATGCAGTTTTAAATTTCCAAGTTGTTTGTTTCTGAAATTTTCCATTTTATATTTTCAGACCACAATTGACCATAGATAAGTGAAACTGGAAAGCAAAAGATCAGTTAAGTAGGGAGTACTATATAGCTCTGAAGTCCAAAATTTCATTTCAGTAATTTCACAAGCTATATATGGAAGGTAGCAGCCTTATAGGTCAACTCCAGTGACCCTCAGTGGAGACCCTGTCATCATTTCTATTGGCTATTAGGAAAGGTGAAGCTGATCATCAGCATGACATAACCCCCAAAGCAGAGCTCATCACACTCGCACCATGTGCACAGCAGAGGCAGAGGCCACCTCCACCTCTGTCAAAACATATGACAGTCTCATCCCCTTTCCACACCAACAGCATAGAAACCTGTTTCTTCCAACTTCTTTGTCTCCTTGGAGAAAAGGACAGAAATGAAGGGGCTTATTTGCTAGGGAAATTAAGTGAATCATCGAGAGGAGAAAGATCCTAAGAGTGGTCAGATGGAAGATGAGTGATACCAGGGGAGATTTGAGAAATCTCATACTATTTAGCCTCTTTTTAAAATTCTTTTTTAGTTTCAGTAAATAATAGATGGCTATCTGTTTTACACATTCCTTTCCCACCAATCTCATACATTCTATACTAACTTCATTCTGCCTTCTGTTTATAACAGTCACATGACACATCTGAAGTCACACCATGCCTTAGAAATTGGGCCCCACCAGCTATGTGACCTTGGGCACATCATTTAGCCTCTTTGTGCTTGACTTTCCTCATTTATAAAATGGGGATGGTAATAGCACCAACTTTATAGGGCAGCTGTGAGAATTAAATGAGTGACTACATGCACAAAACTCAGAACAGTACACAGCCTATAGTAAGTGCTATGTCAGTGTTTGCTGATCTTTTCATGAATTGTGACTCTTGAGAAAGCAGCCACTTAGAGCATCTTTGTATCCCTGAATGCGGCATTTGGTAGACACAGCCAAACTGTTGAGTGCACGAGTGATTCAATAAAAGAGAAGAGCTGGGTGCAGTAAGTGCATGCCTGTAATCCCAGTGACTTGGGAGACCGAGGCAGAAGGATCACAAGTTTGAGGCCAGCCTGGGCAACTTAGCATGCCCTGTCTCAAAATAAAAAAATTTTAAAAGGACAGGGATGTAGCTCAGTGGCAAAGCACTCCTGGGTTCAATGCCTAGTATCGAATAGAATAGAATAGAATAGAATAGAATAGACACCCTGTCCCCAGAGAAGTCACAAGCATTGCAGATTTTACTAGCAGTCTTTGACAGAAAGACATGTGGTTGAGTGCCCTCCTTTTATTGTGTCTGTCGGAAGTCACCTTCATAAGGCTGTGATGTGGTTTTCCAGACTCATTTCTTTCACCACTATGCATTCAACTTGTCAACCTCCTCAGTCTTGGTGGACACTATTCCCCCTGTGGCAAATTGTGATGAGCCCATGAAATACTGTACAGGAACCACACAAGATGGTTCAAGGCCTAGAGGCCCACAGCAGTAAGCTCTGGCCACGCAGAACACAGAGGCAAAGCCCAAGATGGCTCAGGACCCTGAGTCCCCAGAAGGCGTCAGCAGTAGTCTCTGTGCACTGGGAGAGGGCAAGAGCACATTCGCTGCTGCTCCTGGCAGCCTCAGCTCCCTAGGCAAATGAAGGCCTCCATTCCAGGCTCTTGGAAGTGGCTCCTGGAACCAGCTCCTGGAACCAGTCTATTTAGGTACATTTCCATAGGCAGCATTTTATGAAAAAATGCCTGTGTGTCTAAGATTCTCTGCATCAAACAAATCCTACATAAGCAAGGAAGTCAAGGCAGCTGGATTACACCCTCACTAGAGTCAGAACTTCATTTACATCATATTACAATTTATTGGACTTCTCTTTGTAATGCCTTCTTGTGTAAATCAGAGTGTCGAGAAATCTTTGATCCCACTTGTTCTGATTATCTGTTGCCTCTTAAGAAGTCATCCAACAACATTGACTAATAATATGACCCATTCATTATGTTCATGACTCTGCACCCTGGGCAGAGCTCAGGGTGCACCTCCCAGGGAAGAGCTCAGGTTGCACCTCCCAGGGAAGAGCTCAGGGTACACTCCCAGGGAAAGTGGCTCGTTCACATGGACACTAAGTTGGTGCTGAACTGCTCCTAGTAGCTCGACTGTGCGTGTGGGCTGGGGCCTCAGTCTCTCTCTACATAGGCCTCTTTAATGGACTTTCTCACACGCAGAAGCTGTGTTCCAGGGGCAAGCATCCAAAGAGGGACAGCCAGGTGGAAGGTGTATTGTGTTTAGTGACGCAGCCTTCAAAGTCACGCAGCATCACTTCCATAGTAGTGAGACAGTCACAAATGCCCACCCAGGTTGAAGAGGAGGAGACTGAAAAAGGACCAAGAGAATGAGGAACAGAAAACATTGTGATGATCACTTTTGAGAATGCAGTCTGCACCCCACTGAATACATGCTTGACTCTCCAGCTGGGCAAGGGCAGTGTTGGGATGAACCTGGGAGTTTTCCCGGAAATCTAGAGGCCATGAAAATCATTCATACTACCAACCAGCCTCAAAATAAGTGAGCCCAGAAAGGCTTTGATGATGAAGGCCAACTTCATCATCAAACTGTCCAGGATATTTTTAAATATAATCTAAAAGGACAAGAAGAAGGGGGGGAAAGTACAAAATCAACTTCCTACTAAGAAATGGAACTGCAGAACTTTCCTCAAAATGTGCTTCGTGGAGTCCTGTAGGTAATCCAGACCAGCGGGGGAGAAGAGCAAGCACGCCTGCTAGGTCACTCTTCCTGTACCTCCAAGAGAAAGTGTTTCACTTCAGCCTGAGGCACTTCTCAGCCAGAGGGTAGACTGTGGCTCACCCATAGGACTGCCAGCTTCAAAGGGCCTGGGAAGCCCACTGGCTTCCTATGGGACTAGGAAGAACTGTGAAGGGACTAGGAAGAACTGTGAAGGGCCCAACTTGACATTCCTGAGACAGCCCAGCTCCCTCTCTGTAGTTCCTCTGCACAGAGCACCTTGGAGGAAAGCTTGATAGCAATCTAATAAATCAAAACATTCCTCAACCCCACATTAATTTAATTTAAAACTGGCATGTCTAATAAGCAGCACTTTTAAAGTGCGTTTCTGGAATTTGTGGGTTGGAGTTCAGTCTCCTGAAAACAATGTATTTTATATCTACTCCATGTGTTTGGACCTCAGCTTGTTTTGACTAGAGGACATGATTTGTCAAGATGTGTTCTCTGCTGGAATCTGCATGAGGAGGGTGGGTTTTATCTAATGAAACTGCATGAGGCCCTTTCACCTCCTTTCCTGTGTGCTTTTTAAGAAGTGTTCTTTGTTATTATTGTTTCATTTCTTATGTGGCCATGTTTAATTGGAAAAAATAAGAGATTTATGAAAAAGCTCATGGAAGCCACCAATGCTTACCTCTGGGCCTTGTGTTTGAGTTCATACAAAAGCCCCGTTACTCAAGGTGGTGACAGAAAAAACCCACAAGGAAAAAAATGAATGACTGCTCAACAGACCCTGAAATATTGGGCATGGTCAGAAGATAACATTTGAAACCTTTTCATTTGCAATTAATATGCCAACAAATTGTGACAACTTAATCCAAGAAAAGGCACTTTATTATGAGAACCAAAGGATGTCCTAGGGAACTCAAGCACAGCAATGCAGTGGGCCTCAGGAAGGACTGGGACTAAGAACTGGAAAGCCATAAGGGAGGTCGGCAGCTGCTAGTGCCCAGCCTCTTTTAGGTGCTCAACAGCACTGGCTGAATGAATGGCTGAGTAGCCAATCCATGGCTTGGTTCTCCTTTAGAGCCTAGCTTGGAGCCTCATCTATCTGAGAACAAATTTTGAGTCTGAGGAAAAGGTCTATAGTTGGCCCCACCTGGTTCTGGGCTCCATTCCATGACCAATCAACTATAGCTGGGCAGCAGGATCACATTGTAAGTCCATGGCTCCAACCATGCGGATGAGGGACTACTGGCTTGTGGGCTGCATAGGTACCTCCAGAGGTATATACAGCAGGCGTCAGTGATGCTTTAGAATGGAGAGTGAAATTCTGGACTTCAGGTGAATTTTGATGTCATATCCTTGAACCTGAGAGGTAGATATACCTTGGAGGCCATCTAGTCCCGCTCCTTCTTAGTCACACAAGAGAAACAAGAGTCAGAGAGAAATTGTTGGCTTAGGTCTATCATACTTAATGGCATTTCTGACAAGAGAAAACCATCTCAGCATTTGAGTTTGTTGATTAAATGAGCACAAGTTATGGAGTTCCTCTTTGCAGCACTATTTATAACTATTGTTTATATTTTCTTCTTAATTATGCTACATACTACGAGGTGGGGTTTGATTTATGTCTAACACTAGCTAAATGTGTTCCATAAGTTCTAGTGTGGTGGATGTTTGGTACAAATCATTAAGCAAAGACAAAAAAAAACTTGATGCTTTGCTTTGTCTAGAAGTGAATGATTCTTGAGATCATCTGCTGTGTGCCAGTCACTGTTGTAGGGAAGGCAGATATGAGATGAACTAGATCAGGATGAATACATACCACAGCACAGTGAGGTCGTGTTTCTTGATGTTTGTTGGGGAGATTCCCAAGAAAACTGAGGATTGCGAGGAAGAGAGAGGAGTGGTACAGGAAATGCGATAGGAGAGCATAGAGGAGTAGCTCAACCAGGATCAGAGGAAGCTTCCCAGGGACACTGAATTTCATCAGACCAATAGGGGTCAGGAACAAAGTAATGAACTGTCATGGTATGGGCGGAATTGCTTTAGTTCCAAGTGACAGAGCTAAGGTGGTATGTAGGCAGTAAAAGACTGTTAAGATAGAGATAAGCAGAAGCTAGATCAACAGGGGCTGGAGGTTTGGTATTTGACCCAAAATAATAAAGTGTCATTGAAAGTTTTTTTTTAAGAATATACAACAAGGGGCTGGGATTGTGGCTCAGCGGTAGAGCGCTCGCCTAGCACGTGCGCGGCCCGGGTTCAATCCTTAGCGCCATGTAAAAATAAAAGGCATTGTGTACAACGTAAATAAATAAATAAATATTTTAAAAAAAGAAAGAAATCTCTTTAAAAAAAAGAATATACAAGTTTACATTTCATGAAGATTGCCCTGGCAGCATTGAGAGAAGGGGAAACAAGGGCCCACCTGGCATCAGGTGGGAAGGGAAGTGAGAAGATGAGAATCTGAGCTCAGGGTTGAGGGAATAAGAGGGCATTGATTGAATGTGGAAGTAAGTAAGAGGAAGTTGTCTAGGGCCATTTGCTTGGTCTGGAGTGACTAGAGGGATGTGGTTGACATTGTGTCTTATTGGGAAGCAGGAAATGGAGAAGGTAACTTATATTTTGGCTTGGACAGCTTAGGGGCTCAGGAGATAGCTCTGAGGTCGGCAGAGCCTGGTCCAACAGTAGCAAGCTGGAGCCCTTGGGATGTGTGAGGCATGAACTGTGAGCGGGGTAGGGGTGCTAGGGAGGATGTGGGGTAAAGAGCAGGAACTGGAGGTATTATGATCTGGATATGAGGTGTCCCTCAAAAGCTCCTGGGCTAATGCAGGAGGTTCAATGATTAGATGATGACAGCTGCAACCCAATAACAGGATAATTTCCATTTGATGGATTTGTGATTTGAATATATTATTAGGTAGTAACTATAGGCAGGTGGGACATAGTTGGAGCAAGTAGGTCACTGGGGGTTGTAGGAGCCTTGTTTGGGGAGATGGCTAAGATTACAGTTGACTACGGGCCATAGAGATGTTTGGGCATTGCCACCTTCCGTAGTCTCACGGGACTTGGCCCGGGATCTTGCAGGACTTGGCCCGGGATCTCGAGAGACTTGAGCCGAGATTGCTGATCGGGTCTGCGCCATTTTTTGGTGTGTTGGTTGTTTAGTGGTGTGTGTGGTGCATGTTAAAGTCATTGTTAGAGCCAGAGAAAAAAGTTATCAGAATAAAAAAGCCGTTTGTTTCCAGTTCACCTCTGAACTTCTTCCCGCGGCTTCGTTGCTCCAAGCGGCCATCGCTTCCGGCGGCAACAAGGGGTATGTCCTTGGTGCACCCTGCCCTCCTTTGATTTCTGGCTTCCGTGAGTTGAACAGCTTTCCTCCACTATGCCTTTCTTCCATGATGCTCTTTGGACCCAGAACAATAAAGTTGGCCAACAATGAACAGAACCTCTGAAACTGTGACCAAATAAACTTTTCCGCTTCTAAGTTGTTCTTATCAGGTATGTTGATCACAATGACAAGAAAAACTGACTGATATAGGAGACCAGACCAGGTGGGAGTGCAGTATGTAATGGAGCAAGTGGAGCAAGAGAACAGCATCTAAGGAGAGCTCAGGGAGGAGGGAGCATGGGAGAAGTTTCAGGAAGGAGGAAGCCATCAATTGCAGCAAATGCAGCAGGAAGGTCAAGCTCAATGTCAGAGTGGGGTAGCAGCATGCCGCCTTTCGCACTGTGACTGAATGAGTAAGTCCACAGGAACCTAGTAATTGGATGATGTTTCTAAAGAACTAACTTGCAGTTTGAAGAATTGGTTTATAAATGGCAGTGTGTGGATTGCAAAGGAGGACATTTATATCTCTTCAGGGAGATAGACTTGAATTTTAGTCTCAATCCTACAGCATATTAGTTTGGTGACTTTAAATTATCTCACCCTTTAAGCTTCAGTGTCTCTCTCTCTGTAAAATGGGGCTTCTGCCTACTTCATAGATTCTAAGTATTGCCTAGAATAATGGTTCCCCTGCCCCCAGTTTTCCTCCATAGCATTTACCACCTTCTGCACTTACCAGTCTACGTATTTATTTTTACCCCCCCCACACCCATCCTACCGCTAAAATGTAAGTTCTGTGGCACTGGGATTCTTCTCTGTTTGGTGCATTGCTGAATCCCTGATGCTTCAAGCAGCACCTGGCCCTCAACAAATATTTATTGAATGGACAAAAAACTGAATAGTCGGGCACGGTGGCGCACACCTGTAATCCCAGCACTTGGGAGACTGAGGCAGGAGGATTGCAAGTTCAAAGCCAGCCTCAGCAATGGCAAGGCACTTAGCAACTCAGTGAGACCCTGTCTCTAATAAAATATAAAAAAGGGCTGGGGATGTGGCTCAGTGGTCAAGTGCCCCTGAGTTCAATCCCGGTACCAAAAAAAAAAAAAAAAAAAAAAACTCAAAAACAAAGACAAAAAAAAACGAATAAAAAACGAAGCACAGCATTAGACATGAAGTATCTGGTGACAGTGGTGGCAATGTTAATAACTCAACAGCCATCTTCAAAGTCAGCCTGGGTCTTTTCAGAGTCTAGTACTCTTTAAGGCCCATGCTCCTGTTTCTGACTCTACAAGGCACTGCCCATTGATGGCGAATTGGGGACCTGAACTTCCTTGTTTTAGGGACAAGTGAGTCACAGATGGAGAGAAATTGAGTAAAGGAACACCATGTGAGGGAAGTGACAACAGGATTCCCAGGGCTCCTAGAGAGCTCCTAGAAACTAGAAGCAACAGAAAGCGTTTTGACAACCCCAGCCATGGAAGTCAGTTAGACATCAAACAGCTCCCTCGGGGCCCACACCTGCAAAGTGGGCCCACAGCCTCTGCTGGAAAGGCAGCAATGCAACATGGAAGGAAACCATCTTCTCTGACCAGAACTGCTGTCTTAAAGTCACAGCTGGCAAAGTTTTTGAAAATGAAAGAGCAGAGACACTGACTTGCTTTATTAATCTGTGCATGTGTGACGGCAGAAATGATGCTTAAATCTTTCATCTTCAAAGTGTGTCACACCATGAACTAACTTACAAATGGGACCCAGCCATGTATGGCTGCTAATAAAGACTGCGTTATTTGGATGGAAGAGGCTCCAGTTCCCTACAGCCTGCTGAACTGACATGGTCTGAAGGGAAAGTCTGGTATCAAAACATAAATCTAAACTAAAACCCAAATAGCAAACAGCAACATGCATTAATTAGACCCATTTATTTGTACAAAACCAACATTCCCTCCACTCCTCCAGGGAACTGCTCTTTGTTGTTGCTGTTCATTTTTTTTTCCCCTTTTCATCTTTCAATACATCTTTCCAAGATTCTTGCCATGTACGACAGATTCCAGACTCTCTTATGGAAAGCATATGTCACAGAGAACATATTGTACCATGCTGAAGCTCTGGAGTCAATTGTGTTTCTGGATTGAGAAACAACAGTTGTTTGTGGGGCTGGGAGGAATCCCAGGGTCAGTTATTCAGCCTGACAAACCATGAGTTAAACACTTTCTAGAAGCTCTCTAAGAAGGGCATTTCCACTAGCCTGTGCATCCCATTCATTTGTTCTTTTCTCTGTTTTATTCATGTAACTCTATCTGAACATTTCCTGTGTGCTAGGTACTATGCTCAGCCCTGTAATTTTAGGGTAAATGTGTGCAGTCCCTGCCCATCAGGAGCTCAGAGTCTGGAGGAGATAGTATGTCAGGATAGCAGTTTGGTTTTCTAAGGCCAAAACAGGGGGCTGTCAGGCTGTAATCATGGGCAGAGGTTGAAAGATATCTGTGGAGAACTTCTCAGAGCAGGAGATGCTTTTAGAGAGAAGAGAAGAGAAGAGAAGAGAAGAGAAGAGAAGAGAAGAGGCAAAGAGGGAGATGAGGGACTCCACCTGGAGGAGACTGAATGCTACCCGAGATAATATGACACAGGTGGCACTCAAACTGTTTAATGGGCTTAGAGAGAGGCTGAAACCCACGGGTGTGGCCTTACCAGTACCTATGGGCTGCAGTTGAAAACCTCCCAGTCTTATAATTAAGCAAAAGAATCAAAGTACCCTGTAGAACAGTAGAAGTCAAGTGGTGGTTACCCTAGGAAAAGTGGTAACACGAGGGGGCTTGAGGTACAAGTTTTACTTCTTGATCTGGGTGCTGGACATGCAGGTTTATTTACTTTGTGAAAATAAATGAAATTGTACACTTGTAATTAATGCACTTTTTGGTGCCTATGTTCAATAAAATGTCACATGTTCAACAGAATGTCCCCAAAAATGCAAATAACCAAGCATTGAGGCATACACAAGTCACTGTGAATGACTCCAGAGAAAACAAAATGTGGAGAGGAAATGGAGACTCACTTAATCCAAAGCTATGTGATATAAGCCTTCTATACTGAAGTATCTATACTGAAGTATATAAGGGAGTTTGAACTTCATCCTCGTGGCCATGAAACTCTATGCAGAGAATGTGCATGTAACAGAACTGAGTGGTATGTAGGACTGTGGCCAGTGGCTCTATAATTTCATTACTTCATCTTTTCATCTGCAAATACACTAATAGTTGTATTTGCCTTCTAAAGATATTTTGAGAATTAAAAAAAAGAGAATGCGCACAAGTAGCATTGTGCTCACTATAATCAATACTAAATATTGGCATATTAGAAAGATTAGTACAGGCTGGGGATATAGCTCAGTTGGTAGAGTGCTTGCCTCGCATGCACAAGGCCCTGGGTTCAATCCCCAGCACCACAAATAAAGAAAAGAAAGATTACTAGGCAGAAATCAAGGGAATGGATGCAGAATGTCCAGATCAGGGACTGAGAGTAAAGCAGAAGGCCTCAGCAGTAATCTAGTGAAGAAGTTGGGGGTGGTGGGAGTGCAGGGAATATTGATGACTGTGAGGGGCAGAAAGGACAGGACTCAACCTGGGAGACAAAAGAGGCAGCAAAGTCCAAGATGGCTCTCCTATGTCTGTCTCAAGTGACTGTGATGTGGGATATGGATAGAGCTTCAAGAGAAGGGTAGCATTGGAGGGAAGGTTGCACATCAAATTTGAAGCCTGTTTAGAACAGGAAGGCATCAGGTGGCAATGTCCAAGGATCGTAGAGATGTTTGAGCTGAAGACAAATTTGGGAAGTATATAAAAGATTGTCAAAGGCAAATGAGAAGATGAAGTCCCTTGGGGATGATGTGTTGAGTGGGAAGAGCAAGAGGCCAAGCATGGAGCCCTAAGCAGTGCCAAATTGTATCTGAGAAGAAACAGAAATATGGGCTGGGGGTGTTGCTCAGTGGCAATTGCCTAACATGCATGAGGGCCTGGGTGCCATCTCCTACAAAAAAGAGAGAGGGGCAGGAGGGAGGGAGGAGAGAGAGAGGGAAGGAAGGAAGGAAGGAAGGAAGGAAGGAAGGAAGGAAAAAAGAGGGAGGGGAAGGAAAAGAAGAAAGAGGAAAGACCAAGAGAATATCATTATGGTAGCCAAAAAGGGTGTTATTGATTGTGACAAATGCCAAAGAAATGTCCTGTTAGATAAAGTCAAAGAAGTGTTCATTGACTCCTACAATATAATGGCCATTAGTGACTTCAGTGGGAACAATTCCAGAGGATAGTGTGACAATAGCAGGGTCTCAGTGGGTGTTATGGGTGGCAGATTAGAAGAAAGAGGTCAACAAATGCAAAGATAGGACCCTGAGCCTCTGGGCCCTATTGTCCAGTTGGTGTCATTTTGTCTAGCAGGATGCTAGAGGTAGGTGAGGAGTTGACAATCTTTTTCCTTTTGTTGGGGGGAGTTAACAGGGGATTGAACTCAGGGGCACTTGACCACTGGGCCACATCCCCAGCCCTATTTTGTATTTTATTTAGAGACAGGGTCTCACTGAGTTGCTTAGTGCCTTGCTTTTGCTGAGGCTGGCTTTGAACTTGCGAGTCTCCTGCCTCAGCCTCCCAAGCTGCTGGGATTACAAGCATGCACCACCATGCCCAGCAACGATCTTTTTCTAAAGGTGAAAGGATTTTGTAACTTTTTCCAATATTCACTACTAACAATCTTGAAGACCTTTAGAATTTCCTCCACCCTTTCCTCCCTCTCTCCCTCCTTCCCTCCTTCCTTCCCTTCCTTACTTCCTTCCTTCTTCCTTCCTTCCTTCCTTCTTACTGTGAGTTTCTCTTCAGAATCCAAGAAGTAAGTTATATAACTTGGAATATTTAATGTGTTATCCTTTTAAGAGTTTTTAAAATAAGATACTTAGAAATGGGTATTTCTAGGCAAGGGACAGCAGAACCCAGCTGAGAAAGGAGCTGCGACTGGGGCAGGGAAAGAGCTTCCTGGTGTCGCACTGCCCACCCTGCTGCTCCTCGGGACACTCCGAGGCATGCAGAGGCTTGTGCGTCTGTGAGCACGAGTGAGTGAACACACTAGCCCCTGCTTGTCCGGGCCTCCAGGCCCGCTCCATCCTGGCCAGGCCCTGAACTGCTCCACCCGGCTGGTGACCACTTGTCTCCAGACCTTGGCTCACACCATTTCTCCGGCCCACTCCTCACCAATGCAACTCGGGCTTCCAAAAATAACTCAAAACACAATTCTTAGAAACCCTATTGTCTAGTTTGTGTCACTTTGCTATGGCTGTTCATGGGTTAATTTGCATTTCCTGAGTGGTTATTAAGAGTCATTCTGATTTTAGGGGTAAAATAATACTTGGCCTCATTGGTGAAATCATATGTCATCAGGAAGAATTCTCTACAGCTCCTGATGTAGGTTCCATGCAGTGTGGATTCTCCACTAACAATGTTTGAAGAAGTAAAGGTCTGTGCTAGAGTCTGCTGTCCCTAAGGGTGGCCCAGTATCCTCCATCTTGGTACACCTCCCCCTCCCCCACCTGCTGTGAGTTCTGACTGCTCATGAATTCCACACACATTTACAGAGCACCTATTCTGTGCCCAAAACTAGGTATACTGGGAGTTGCACAGAGAGCCAGGTAGATAAGGTGCCTACCCTGGTGGGTTTCCGTTCTCATACAGGAGACAGCCAACAGGAAACAAATAAGAAAATATGGTTGCCACAGGCTGTGGGACCTGCTCTGAAGGAAGTAACCATGCAACAAAGAAGGGAAGCAAGTTTGCGCTGGGACCTGAGCAATACTGAGGAATATAATGTGCTGTCCCTCAGCTGTCACTTTTGTTTGGTAGCTGCCAGCTCCTGTAACTTTTCTTTTCTTTTTTTTTTTAATATTTATTTATTTATTTGTTTTAGTTGTACACAATGACTTTCCGTAAGACTTTTAAGTGGGTATAATAAGGTACCATGTTATTTTCCTGGACAATTAGGTCACAATTAGCACACCTGATGGCTAATAAATCACAGTCTCTCAGAGTCAGTGGGCATGATGAGTGTGGCAGCCCTGGCCCGCCATCTGATGCTGCTGGTCTTCTGTTTTGCAGGTGAGCCGGCCTCATCCCAGTGACCACCCGCTCCTGATCCTCTTCATGGTGGGTGGCATCACAGTCTCCGAAGCCAAAATGGTCAAAGACCTTGTGGCTTCCCTGAAGCCAGGAGCCCAGGTAAGAAGAACAAGAACCCAGAGGCAGACTGGGAGGGGCCCACAGGGGTCTGGTGCTCCTCTTCCAGCCTGGGGCCCTCTCTCTCCATCCGGGCTTTCCTGCTCTCCCACCTGCTGCTGCCCTCTGCACATTCTCCTGCCTGCCCCAGGATCCACCAGCCTCCGTCCAGACCCAACCTAGCACCCTCTGGATTACCTTGTTCCCCATAGTAGAGGACTTTGATAGAGTCCATTATGACAGGTTAATTCCACATGAAGCAGATTAATCTTAAATTGAATCTGTGTTGCTTGCAAAGCAAATTGCTCCCCAGATGGGTGAGGGGGTGGGTGCAGTGAGCAGAGGGAGGAGAGCTCTCCTTGCCCCATCCTTTCCTACCTCTGGGCTCCAAGGCCAAGGTGTTGCTATCATCATCACTCCTCAGTGCATTGATTCTTCAATCAGTGCTTAGTCACTCAAGAATTTGCCCTGCTTTCTAGACTCCCTATAGTTGAGGGATGACTCCAGAGACCTCCGCCCAGCTGTGCCCATTAGGGGACGGACATCGCTAAGACAATGACTGGTGTGCGCTTTCTCCTCTGTACCTCTTGCCAGGTCCCATCCCATTCCCGAAACAGGAAGCCTGCCCTGCAGCCCTCGGTTCAGAACACAGAACTTTTGATTTTATAGGCCTGGGTTCTAATCCTGCCCCTGCCTTTGACTAGCCAGGGGATCTGTGAGAGAAAAGTCCTGTTTTCTCACTTAGGAAACTGGGTGGGTTAGCTGTAAATCAGATCCAGTTTGAGAATGTGCTTGACACGGTGCCCGGCTGGCGGCTGGCAGCACTGGTGGCTACGGTTATTATCCACCCTTTCCGAGCAGTCACTGCCCTGCTCTGGAGGAGGGTTTGAGGCTCATGGCCCAGGAAGGAGCCTTCCAGAAAAGGAGCGCTCCAGCCTCTGCAGGCCCCAGCCTGACTGGAGATGCAGAGCCAGTAACTTGGTAAGATTTAAACCCTCGGCCTGGTAGGTTCCCCAAAAACACACCCTGGGACAGGGCCACAGCAGCTGCTGGCTTACTTGGGAGATGATCCCAAGAAGTGAGGAGATGAGAAACAGTGAGGGGACAGTGAGGGGACAAAGTCCAGAACAAGGTGCACCACTTGGCTGGTCACACTGCGCACAACTGAAGCCCAGCCCTCCTGGGGCCTGAGGGGCGGTGTGTGATGTGCCTCAGCATCGTCACATCAGAAGACAGGGAGCCTGGATGTCTCCCCTTGACTCCCACCCCTGACTGGGACTTGGTTCCAGGGGGGTTATCTTCCTGACATTTGGAGGTCACAGCCTTGTGCCACCTCTGCACACAGCTGGGCAGTGCTTCCTGGCTTGCAGAACACCAAACAGAGGTGCAGTGCTTCAGGCAGGACGCCAGCCGGTGCTGGGGACTGTCCGCCAAGCTGCACAGAAACCAGCTGGATGGGGGCCGTGGGATTCCAGCCCGGCGCTGGCTGCCTGAGACCTACTGTCATCTTTGTGTGCTGCATCAGCCCACTGCTCTCAGGGTCCACGCAGCCAGCCATGGGAGCCCCTGTTTTGCCCTTCTGTGATGTCCTGCTGTTGCTCCAGACCCTTCCTGCATCTCTGCTGGCCTCCACAATCCATTCTGTGCAATGAAGCCTGCTCATGAGTGCTTTATATTTGCTGGCCTGGTCTCCTCAACCAGACGGGAATTCCCTGAGGACAAACTCAGGGGCTGTCCAGGCCTGAACATATAGCAGGAACTCAGTAACCCCTGTGGTGTGGTGGATTTATTGACTCCACGAGAACTGGCTTGATGGAGCAGTCTGTGTTGAGTGACTGGGCCACCCGGTGAGGTCAAGTAGGCCTGGCCCCTGTCGGTGTCCAGACAGTCAACTAGAGAAGCTCAGAACTGGGTACTGGGGGAGCTACAACAGGTACCTGAGCAGAGGAGTGACAAGGTATTGGCTGTGACCATTCCTGCTGTCATTACTATACCCTGTTATGGTCATAGCTGATGAAACTTCTGATAAATTGGTAAATTCAGCGCATTTATGACCCTCTCTGTCAGCAATGTTAAGGGTCTGTTTAATGAGCAATTGCCTTTTTGAAAAACACATTTAAAAAAAAAATCAGAAAGTACCCTTCTCACTGTCCCTCACTCGGTGAACCCAATTCTTAGCTCTTAAAACAAGGATGCATTGCCACAGCCTACAGACATGGTAGTCCCCGCTATAAAAGATAAATGCAGGCGTCTTCAAAGCCCTGTGACCCGAGTTTGACAACATAGCCGGAACCTCCAAGGGCTTTGCTGCAGTCTGATCCTGTGCCCAGTCTTCTGCCCAGAGAGCTTCTTAAGAGAATTTTGGGTTTAAGGAGCAGCCTTGACTGCTTGCCACTTGTCCTTTGTGCCCAAAGCTCCCCAAAGAGATAATAGGCCCTAGGAAGATTTCCCAAGGCATTAAGGGAAGTGGGTTATTTAGCACAGTGTCCTCCTCTCCAAGTTCAGGAAAGCAGGGGGATCACCGGTGTTGGCATCTCCCTCTCCTGCACCTGACAGACACACAGCTGTCCTGGCCTGGCGGCTAAGCACAGAGTTCAGTTTTGGGCTTTTATTTTATTTTTTATTTTTTTGGTACCAGGGATTGAACTCAGGGACACTCGACCACTGGGCCACATCCCCAGCCCTTTTTTTTTATTTTATTAAAGACAGGGTCTCACTGAGTTGCTTAGTGCCTCACCACTGCTGAGGCTGGCTTTGAACTCGCGATCCTCCTGCCTCAGCCTCCCAAGTGCTGGGATTACAGGCATATGCCACTGTACCCAGCCAGTTTCCTGCTTTTAGAGGCCCCATAGGAATAGGCCTGGCTGGCTGAGCCATCCACACAACCAGCTCCATTATCTGTGCAGACTCAGACTTCTGTCAAGCATACGTGTAACCTAACTGAAGGGGGCGGGGTGGGTTCTTCAGGATCCACAGTAGGCCATCACAGGGATGGCGGGCCACTAGGAGAGGAGCTCTGACCTGACCATCAGTGTAAACATGAGTCTTGGAGCCAGCGCTTCTGTTCTGCCTTTTCCGGAGTGTTACTGTCTGCTCCAGGGGCGAGGAATTGCACCTTGCCCACTGCCGCTTGCCTGAGTCGAGGCCGCCTCTGCTAGACACCGCCCCAGTCAGCCTCCCTCGAGCCCTCACTCAGCAGGGCAGGGTCCAGCTCTGGGCCACACAGAACTTCAAAGCAGAGGAGGCTCTTCCCTCTTCCCCAGGACAGTTCTGCAGACCCACCAAGCTGGCGACCCTCCTCCCCCAGGCCTCCTCTTCAGTTTCTATAGCCACCTCACTTGCACCCTGTGACATGGACCTGAGGCCCCTGCTAATTGAGGCTGCTGTCATCACCTCATTTAGTCTCCCTCTCACACACGATTGGAACTGAAAAAACCATCCCTTGGTGTGTACTGATCAGTGCAGAGGACATTGGGCCACCTCCTCCCATCCCGGCCACAGCTCACAAGACCCCACATGACCTCACCCTGCCTCCCTTTGGGGCTTCTTTTCTATTCCACATCTCTTCCCTTCCAGCCTCAGGACTTTGCTTTTTTTAACTATTGTGTTTTCAGTACCTCAAACAGGGTCTGCCACTTGGTGGATATTCATCCATGTTCATTGAGTGTCAGATACTAAGCATAGAAATTTATTATATTATTGTAGCATTAGAGAAAAGCAGATTTTCTGGAACAGATCACACAAATCATGCCAACCTATTGATTCATATTGAGAGTATGGACAACTAAAATCACTTCATGTCTATATCTATTGCTACTAATCTCTATCTTCCCTATCCTATATCTTTGTGGATGCTTTTTAGACCTAAGTAGAGACTTAAAATCATTTCTACTAAATTGGGTTAACTGATCACTCAACAAATGTTCATAGAGCATAGTCAAGCTAGATATGTTCCTGCTTTCTCAAAACTGCCATCCTATAAGGGGGTGACTGACAAGAGGCAGGATCTGCAGCTCGTGGTGAACATGCAGAGGATACAGGTGGGGGTTGTGGTGGGAAAACCAGAGGAGGAGCTCCCTGTAGATGGCACAGGCTCCTCTGGGAGGAGAGCATTTTGGATCTGAGATGTGAAAGCATTCTGGGATCAGCTATTCAAAGAAAGCCTATAGGATTCTTTTAAGGCACCTGTAGGAACAAACTCACTCTCACAAAGAGTGACAAGGATAGTATGAAACACAGGGAACCAGAAACACGTTCCCTTCTGCAGGTCCCAGGACTGCTGGACTGACATGGGCATGCTTCTCTGCTCTCACCTTCTGTGGTCACGGGACACATGCTAATGAGAGAAAGAGGCAAGTTGGGAAAGCTCCTGTTTCCTGGCTACAAAAATGTCCTCCTTCCTCGACTTCATCGAGGAGAGCAACTCCCCAACATGCCCCCAACAGCCACGAGAACCAGGTGGGAGTCCCCACAACCAAGCACCAGCTCGTGTCCCCACACTCACTGGCTGCCTGGTGTGGGGTTCTGTGGCCAGACAGCTCTGGTCACCTGAGATCTGCAGCTGGGTGGTGGCAGCAAGTCCAGAAGCCTGTGATCGTGAGAAGAAAATAACAGGGAGGTACCCTCCTGGAAAACACAGGGAGCGGCCAGCTGAGGACAAAGAGGAAGGCTAGGCAGGCGTAGACCCGGCACCGGCTACTCTTCATAGATGGCTCATGCACACCACCCACCCCACTTTCATGCAGTTCTATATTTCCAGAGTTGAATATTTAGTGAGGACATAAGAATCATATTTTTAAAAAATAGTAGATCCAAGCCGGGCGCAGTGGTGCACTCCTATAATCCCAGCACTTGGGAAGCTGAGGCAGGAGGATCGCAAGTTCAAAGCCAACCTCAGCAATGAAGAGGCACTTAGCAACTTAGTAAGACCCTGTCTCTAATAAAATACAAAAAAAGGGCTGGGGATGTGGCCCAGTGGTCGAGTGCCCCTGAGTTCAATCCCTGGTACCAAAAAAAAAAAAAAAAAAATAGTAGATCCAGGGTCAGGCACTGTGGTTCACCTCTATAATCCCAGCTCCTCAGGTCTCTGAGGCAAAAGGATCACTAATATGAAGACAGCCTAGGCAACCTAGTGAGACTCTGTCTCAAAGTAAAATAATAATAATAATTAAAAGGGCTGAAGATATGTCTCAGAACTCAAATGCCCCTGAGTTCAATCCTTAATACTAGGGGAAGAAAAAAAAAAAGTAGATCCAGAAATATGCAAATACACAATTTTACACACAATTTTGGGGGTTCAAGGAGAACTAAATCCTGCTCTAAAACCTGCTTCCAGGTTATTTTTAAATTGATGAGAAGCCCCAGGGAAGGAGATGAGTGAATTTAACAACAGCAACACCACCTACAAAAAAAATCAGAAGGGACAAAAAATGATCTGAATCTCACACTTCCAAGCTCTTGGGGAGCCTAAAGCACAGCACCCAGAGCTTTGGGACAAGGTGAAAGCAGATCAAATGGTTTACGAGGAATTTTCCAACAAAGAAAATCCATTGTCCCACTGGTGTAAAGATCAAACCCTTTTACAATTAAGACAGGTGTGTGAGTGTGTGTGTGGGTGTGTGCACACGCGTAAGAATTAGATAATGCCTCCAATATGGTATGTGCTCAAAAAATAGTTCTTCAAGTCAATGAATATGCATATTGGTGCTTGTGCCTATGTGGGTTACTTTTGGGGGGAAAAATGTCTCAAGAAAAGATAGACAAAGGAAGAAAACAAAATTACTCCCTGCTTTCTTTTGATTCCCAGTGTTGGAAATCAGAGGGTTATGAGCATCCAAATCCTAGACTTTCCTGCTTCCTCCACATTCAGCAGAAATAGAACAGCAAGATGCTGGCACCTGCAAATTACATCGGTGGCTGGAGACAGGAGAGTTGAGCAAGCGAGTGGGCTGGGTATCTCCGGGGGCTGGGCTACTCCTGGTGCTGAGAGCAAGGCATCTCAGAGCACAGCACCACCAGCATGGAGCCCAGAGGCTGCTGGAGGGATTGGTTCCCTGGCTCTGGGGAATATGGTGTCCTTGCACCTGTCTCAGTCAGCCAACACATTTTTTTCATGTCAGATTTCTGCTATGTTCCAGATGCCTGTTTTTAATGAATGATCTCGAAGTTCTAACACTCCACCATGGAACTGCCAATGCTAGCCACACTTGGTGACACCTAAATCAGTCGCCCTGCAGCTATGGTGTAATTCCAGCTCTTAAAAAAAAAAAAAATTGTGCCTGCTAAATGTCCAATTTATCCTGTGAGGGAGTAAAGTCCACCTGCAGCCAGCTGGTATTTCTTGTGAGAGGTGTCCCAGTATTGGGTAGTACAAGATGGGTGTGGTGGGTGGCCATCTTGTGCACTGGTGGCCTGTGAAGGAAGCTCCCACCCTGCAGCTCTGCCCAGGCCTGAGGTGAGAAGAGCAGAACTAATCGAAAAGAAGAATGAAGAGGAGGAGGAGAAGGAGAAGGAGGTGGAGAGGAAGGGTAAAGACACAAAAGGGGGAGAAAGGAGTAGACAACTCAGACCACGAGTGGCCTGGTGGCCAGGACAGGGGCTACCCTGGGTTTGCGTTAGTGCTCTCGCTGCCTGACAGCTGGCCATTCTCTAAAAGGACATTAGAGACCATATTTAATTTGTCTCCTGTCACACACAGGAGATGGCTGTGTTTTAAAAACCTAAGTGTCATCTGATAGGCCTGTCTCAGGCTCTTCTGAGCATTTTTCTTTTTCACTTTTGAGTGTCTTTTTTCCTTCCCCATTTGGAGTCCATTTGTGCAGAAATGGCTTTAGTTGAATAAGCTAGGAAAAAACCTGAAAGACTCAAAAGCAGACTGAAATGTCAAAAATACCTAAGATGAAAAATACTTAAGTATCACTGTCATGCTGTGTGGACGTTAGCCGTGTGAGCCCACTCGCTCTTTAATAGGAATCTTAGATGAGTAGATTTTTGTTGAATTCTTGTGAAAGCCAGAGCCATTTGAGCATCTGTTCGTAGAGCTTCCCTGAGTGAAAACCTTCCTTTTGGCCAATGCTAAACTCCCTGCCTCCTTCACTGTATGGTTTCTGTTTACCAATTCTTTATGAACTCACTAAATCAAAGACCTGCTCTGTATGGGGCACTGTGCTACGAAGCCCAGTGAAGGAAATGGAGAAAGCTATGAATTATAAACCACCATGGGTGCACAGTCTTGGGGAAGGGTAGTCTGGGAAGACTTCTGGAGGCGGTGACACCTGAGAAGAGTAAAGGACAACTGGTATGTCTTCAGCCAAAGAGTAGGGAAACTCTGTTCCAGATTTTTTAAATTGTCCCCAAAGAGCCAGTTACAGAACTGCTAATAATTTGGGGTGGCTGGAGCATGGACTGATGGTGAGGGGTGTGGGAGCAGGGGTGGGGTGTGAAGAGCTGAGCTAGGAGCAGATTCTGAAGGCCTGGAAGACTCTCCGGAGAGCTGGGCTTATCAAAGGGCAGTGAGGCGGCGGGAAGGATTGTAAGCCTGTGAGTAATACCCTCAGGTTGACACTCGGAGGAGAAGAAGGTTCTGGTAACTCCACCTCCCCTGCATCGCTCAGTGACGGCAGGGGCTACACAGCAGAAGGAGTGCAGCGGAGGAAGCACACAGCGAGGGTGGCCATGGTGGTGAAGGTGAGAAGACAGTGATGGCGACTGCCACCGCAGGCCCCTCCAGAGCCTGCACTGTGTTAAATGTTCCAGAGGTTCACATTTGATCCTCGTAGAAATTATACAAGGTAGACAGCATTTTCACACCTTACAGATGAGGAAACTGAGGCTCTGGGTGATTAAACAACTTCTCCAGGGTCAGCTGGGTTCCAGCTCAAGTTGGGTGCTCCTAACTCTTTACTCTTAACCTCTCTACTCCTGGGAAGAATCCGTGGGCTCAGCCCGGCTTTCTCCCATCCTCAAAGGCCACCTAACCTACTTTATGAGCTGCCTCTGTTTTCCATCTGTTTCTTTTCACTTCTCCATAGGGTGGGCCACAGACACTCTGGTTTAGCCCTCACAAAGCTATTGCTTGAGGTGTGTGTAAATACCTGCTTGTTTAGATGTGAGGAACCTGGTCTTTGGGTGCCAGCTCAGTGGTGGAAAGTGAATCCACAGTCTCTGTCAGCCATGGTCAGGAGCCTGCACGCCACCCAAGAGTGATAGATTCTTCACTCTCAGGTGATCAGTTATTGCTGCTCTTGAAATGTTGACATCAACTGAATCTCCAAGTTCCTCAATCCTGCCAGCAAACTTCGCAACCGTGGGGACTCGCTGCAGCCCTCACACCTCCACTAGCTTTGTTTTGGAACCAAGGATGCCAGGGGCTGGTGGTATTGTGGGGACTGGCAAGTCGCAGGGGTGCTACCTTGCTAGGTCCTCTGGCATATTAACCATTACTGGCCTCTCTTACCTCAGAAGACTCTGCTTCCGGAGAGTGTGCAAAGAATTTCTGCCTTTATATGTGCATTTTTAAATGGGCTTTCTAATTGTGTTCTGTGAATCCCTAGGAGTCCATGAATCTCTCCTAAAACTGTATTTGAAATATTATGTATGAACTTATGTGTATTTTTCTAGAGAGTTCTTAGCTTTTCTAGAGAGTTCTTAGCTTTTCTAGAGAGTTCTTAGCTTACATAATATTCAAAAGGAGGCCTGTGACCCAATCAAAAAAAAATTTACCAATAAAACAGCAGCTGCCAAGCGCTTCCTGTGCTCTCCACACATGAGCTTATGTAATCCTCACGACAATCCTGGGAGCTCAGGCTGTTCTTTGCCTTCTGTGACAGCTGAGGCAAGGAGACTTGAGGTTAGGTGACTTTCCAGAGGATGTCTACACTATCGGCGGTGAAGCTGGGATCCACTCAGGGTCTGCAGTGGGCTCTGGCCTGGTCGCCACCATTGCCACTCACCTGCTAGGTCTGGTGCAGACCTGGGATGAAAAGAAACCCTCTCTAGGCCCACAGTGTCTAAGCCACACGCACGGGTGATAAGGCGATGCTGATATTCACTCAATGTCCTCAAAGACTCTTTGCCTGCTTTCAAGGAAAAATGGGAAGCACAAATTCCATGGTTTTTTCCTGCCAAAATATGATTCACCCATAAGACACTAGCTACATATTTTTTAAAATAATTCTCTTTCAAGAATAAGTAAAATATATGCTTCCAATAACTAGTGGTTTTTCTTAAAAAAAAAACACAAATTTTATTAAGCTGTTAAAAGTTGCTTTTTTAACAAGAAAATGATGAAAGACCTCCTTTTCTCCTTTCTTAGTTCCTTCCACTGTTCCTCCATGCTGGAATGTGGACTTTGTTTTTCATCAGTGAACCAGTCGAAATGGGAGTTGGTTACTTCACTGTTTCCAACAGTGGACTGGGAACTACTTTGGGGGGTGGGAGGAGAGGACAGGGAAGTGTCCAGGCCAACTTGCTTCCCTCTAAAGTAGCAGGGCCAGGCTATATCTCCAAGTGAAGCCCACTCATGCTGCCCCCCTGGAATCTCCATCACTCAGACACTGGCTTGTGAAATTCCAACTCTAGTACCACCTCCCCATTTCCCACAGTCACCTCCTGTCAAGTGGGTGTACAGCACCTGGTTGGGCAAAATCTCACTGGGCCCTTAACAAGCATACCACATGCCCCACCCGGCCCTAGGGTCAGGCTCTCCCAGTGTTCCAGAGAGAAATCCACCCAGAGTGAAGTCCAGGCCGAGGGAGCTAGAAGTATCACCCGACAGGGAGCCAGAGAGCCCAAAGGGCCATGTGGACTAGCGGAGCGAAGCAGCCATGCCCACCCAGAACCTTGGTGATAGATATGTAGCCCTGGAACCAGGGCCTCAACTGCTCCTGACTTACCCACTTACGTATGGCCTAGAAAAGCTACTTAACCTTTCAGTACTTTGTTTTTCCATCTACACAATAGAAATAATACAACTATTCCATAAGAATGCGTTGAGGATTAAATGGAGATTTAGTCCTCATAAGAACTAGTGACCATCAGCTGCAATCATCAGCTTGATTATTACAGGCTGATGTATGTTTCCTACTAAAAAAGAGATGTTGAAGTTCTAACCCCGTCCTCTAAGACCTGTGAATGTGACCTTATTTGGAAATGTGGTCTTTGCAGATGATTGAGTTAAAATGAGATATACGTGGGCTCCAATTCAATGAGTACGTCCAGAGAGAAAGGGGAAATTTGGACACAGTGGCAAAAACGAGTAGAGGGAAGAACATGTGTGGAAGTGAGAAAAGGGCGTGGGACCAGGTTCTTCCTGCAGCCCTTCAAAGGAACCAACCCTGTCAGTTGAACTTGGACTTCTAGTCTCCAGAACTGTGAGACAGGAGCTTTCTGTTATTTAAGCCATTTGGCTTGTGATACTGAGAAACTAATAGAGTCATCATCGTCATCCCCAACAGCAGCACCCTCACCTTGGGTACGCCTTCACTTGCTCCCCTCAAGGAGCAAAGTCTCCCTGAAAGTGGGAGAAACCTCAATATTGAGGTCAAATTACCACGTGGCAAAGCCACCACGTGATCACATTCAATTCAGCATCAAGGTGGGGTTGGGCTCAACCATTCCAATCCACCCAGAGTTCCTCTTAGCTGTTCTTGGTACACCATTGGTTAAAGGCCTAGTAGACACAGTCCAGCTGTCCCACAGGCCACCTTCCCCAGACCACATCCCTCCTTCCATCCAGGACACTAGCACCAGGTGGTGTTCAACCTGTCACCTTTTGCCTTTTTCATTGAGGTTCTCTCCACACCCCCTCCAAAGTCACACGTTGCATTTTTATTTCTCATCATCTAATAACCCAGCATTGACTTTCCTAATTTTCTGCCGTTGTGTTTGCCCTTCCTGTTGTTAGGTGATCCTGCTGTCCACGCGACTCCTAAAGCCACTTAACATTCCCGAGCTGTTATTTGCAACTGATCGACTACATCCAGACCTTGGTTTCTGACATCTGCTAAGAAGATAAGACCTACCCACGCTAGAAATACCAATACCATCATCTGTCCCCATTCCAGATATGCCTCCAAAACCATCGTCCCTGTTGCTAATTGTGGGTATGACCACATTCTGCTGGAAGAGTCTTAATAACTGAGCAACGAGGTACTCTGTTTGGATTGCTCATATATTTTTTTAAATCTTTTTTTTTTTTTTCATTTTTCTAAAAGTGTCAAGTTCTCTTTAGCTGACGTAATACTGATAATTTCCATTTACCCTTAACTCTTTATTTGTGATTCTTCCTATAAGTTCATTAATCCTAAATAAAAGCCTGTTGGTAAGTTACAATGAGTCTTTTGATCTGACATCAGCCAAGAAAAAGTTAGGCACGCTTTAGAATTATGAGTGTGAGGAAAGTTTGCTTTTCTTTAAGATTACATAACTGAGGAGGGAACACTACAGATGCGTCTGAGGCTCTGTTTCTCCCTTGATCTGAAACAATTCTGAAAAGATGGGGAGGGGAGGGGTGGCGCTGGGGCAGCCTGTGTGTGCTGTAAATCATGCTGCCTAACAAAGGGCCACATTGTTCCAGCCTGCTGGCTAGGCAGAGCTGCCAGGCTCCTCAGAACAGCAGTGGGAGAGAGGGAGAGGGGAGCGCTGTCCTTGCCTAGAGGTTTCCTCCCCTCCAGAGAAAGGCCCAGTAGAAGAGATCTTGTCCCAGGGAGTTTAGATCATGACCTCAACCCCTGTGGCCTTTGTGATTTCAAGTTCCTATTGAAATATAAATTTTTCTGTAAGTTTAAAATTTCTTTCTGGCCATAGCAGAAAAACCCAGACCCACCTAGTGAAATTATATGAGAACCCTAGGGAAAAAGAAAAGAAAGATGAAAAACCCTGCTTGGAATACAGACATTTATAGGTATGTACAGTTGATGGAAATTTCTGGCATCTCTAAAAGATGTTTGAAACAAGGGAATAAAGCTGAAAAAGTTTCTAATGTGGATTGAATAGGTAGAGGAACTAAAACTAAACCACAACACTCATTTGTCTGATTCTAGTTCTCAAAGGGCATTAATAAAAAAAAAAAAAAAAAGTTTTTTAAAACTGAGAAGTTGGAAATCGTTCCAAAGCAGGGTTTTTATAGAAATGGACGTTCATTTTCTTGCCCAAGTATGCCTTCCACTTTATTCTTGTTCTTTGTTAGTGCAAAATATAGGAGATATCATATACTTATTTATTTTTTATCCTGCTAGTCTAAAAGTTATCAGTTAGAATGAGGAAGAAAATGGCAATAGCCCTAAAGAAGTTATGGTGTTAGCAGAGGCCAGTATTTTATAAAATGGTATAATTGAAAGAAATCCGTAATCAGACTCAAATCTGCATTCATTCTCACATGTTGAGTGAGCACCTGCAATGAACATTCCAGGTCCTCTGTGAGGTTCTGAACCATGGTTATGCACGAGGGACACATCTCTGACTCGGTGGCACTCCCAGAACAGGCAACTAGTGCTTCCCTGGTGCCTGGGCCCTGTGTGAGTATCTTCTCAAAGTGAAGTTGCAAAGCATATGCCTACATGCAAGCGAAGCTTTCTAGAAATATAGAACCAAACTCCTAACAAGTGGTTACCTCTGGGGAAAAAATATCCAATGGGAGGGCTATGAAAAGAGGGAATCTTGCTTTCTGTATACTTAAGTATTGTTTGTTTGTTTGTTTTTTTAACACCAAACTTGTGTTTGTGTTTACTTTTGTAACTTTAAATTTGGAGTGTGGTCAGTCAAGAGGCTTGAGCCTAGGGGCACTTTCCCACTGAGCTACATCCCCAGGCCCTTTTATTTATTTATTTATTTTATTGAGACAGCATCTTGCAAAATTGCTGAGGTTGGCCTTAAACTTGTGATCCTCCTGCCTCAGCCACCCCAGTAGCTGGGATTATAGGTGTGTGCTACTGCACCTGGCACTTTTGTGACTTCAATTGCATTTTTACAAGTTAATGTTTTTTATATTATGGAACAATATTCAAAATCTTTTACTTTTATATAATAATAGGAGAAAGTAACTAATTATAAGTGCAACTATGTAGTAGTTACCAAGTCTTGAAACTTTTCTCAGTACTGCATTAAACATGGCCACAGGTAGTCTCTCAGTGGTGGGAAGAAAGTGTGGTTTATAATCATCGGTTTCCATCTCTGTGGTCACTGATTGGAGGAACTGAGCCAGTGAACAAGTAGGCGGCAGAAGGCTTTGGAGGGAAGGTGAGCTGGAGGAAGTGAGTCTTAGCCAGTTTGCTTTGAATAAGAAGGCAGGAGGCATAGGACTGGACACAGTTCATTGATTAAAAAGCAGGAACATCATAGAAACTTGGTATTGCCGGGCGCAGTGGCGCACGCCTGTAATCCCAGCACTTGGGAGGCTGAGGCAGGAGGATCTCGAGTTCAAAGCCAGCCTCAGCAATGGCCAGGCACTTAGCAACTCATTGAGACCCTGTCTCTAATAAAAACACAAAAAAGGGCTGTGATGTGGCCCAGTGGTCGAGTGCCCTTGAGTTCAATCCCTGGTACCAAAAAAAAAAAAAAAAAAGAAAGAAAGAAAGAAAGAAACTTTGTATAAATCCCACAAAGCGACTTCACTAAATAAAGAAAAAGGTGATGGTTCAGGAAATGGAACACTGTCCCCCTGGCACCTCTTGGAAGCTCTTGGAATCACTGTCCCTCTTGGAACCTCTCTGCTCCTGTTTCTGTGCTCATTTCTCAGGCAAGGAAGGGGCTGCCAATTACCCTCCCCACCCACTGCAAAGGAGCAGAGTGCAGAACAGAACTCCGCAGCCTCCTCAGGGTCAGTTCTGCCACTAAGAGCAATACAGATCCCTCCAAGCCTGTTTCTGCATAAAATACAGATAATAACAGTCCCACTTCTCGGGAGGCGTCCTATGGAGCCATTTCTAACACAATGGCTTAGCGTGTGACCACCGAGCAACGTGCGTCTTCACCACGAGGTCACCAATGAAATTACTTCACAAAGTGCTAAAGTATCAGGAGGAGAGCAATAGTAAATGAAGAAAAAGTTTGAAGGCACTCTGAAGTTGAAAAATGGAGGATGTCTTGGTCTAGGACATTTCCAAGACAATATAACCCTGACAGCGGTATTGGCAGCCCCATCCCATGGCTACATTCCAATCCTACTTCTTTCACTTAGTGGTTCACTTTTCCTTGTCTTAGCTGACAATGACATTGGAGGACAATGAGACCTACTACACTGGGTTGTGGCAACGATTAAAAGAGCTGATGCACATGTAGCAGGAATATGGTGCAAGGTGAGCTCCTTACTGGAGTCACCTCCGTCCTTGAATGATGTCTGATTACTCTTGCAGCACCATCTGTCTCCAAGAGTACTTTCTCCATCACTAACATGAGTCAAGAAATAGTCATGCACAATCTGAGATTGACATCCTGATTTACCATTTCACCCTTATCCAAATGTGTCCATTTGTCACTGGGACAAGGGTTCCGAGGAGGTCCCCAAAAGGCAGGTGGACCTCAACTCAGGCCATGAGGATTCTTGAAGTTTTCACAGAAAGGAATTTAAGAACAGGTCAAAGTGAAGCACATACTGAATTTATTGAGAGAAAAAGAAGTCCACACTCTCTGAGAGAGTAGAGCAGAGATGATGGAGAAGAACATGCTGGCACCATCTTGACCAGGCGCGTTACACATGGAAGATCAATAGTACAGGGACATGATCTAAGAGGGTGTTTTATTTCTCCTTTGTGTTGGTAGCTGGGCAGGTTGACTATGGCCAGTTGGGGGTCATTTACTGCCATTTTGACCATTATCAGGACAGGGTATTCTTTTTCTTCTTTGTTCTGCTTTGTAAACACAGTACAGTATTGGTGTACTTGTGGATAAGGTCTAATAATTGATATAAGTGCTGTTTGTGATCAGGCTATGTGAAAGTGACTTTTAAATCTGAACTTTAAATTATGGCTACTCTTGTGTTGTCCCGCATGTCTCCTTTCTACCTATCCTCATGCCTCTATCCTTTGTCTCATTCTGAGGGGATCACCCACCCCATGTCAGCCACCCAAAGGTGACATGAAACGCAGAGCTGAGTGGTAGTGCTCTTTCTCCTGTCTCAGGCCTGGCGTGAGTGTTTACCACCTGAACTGGTTGGCCAGAGTCAACACAAGCATACAAAAGCAAATCTCCTGCCAAGGACCTCACAGGCCACTTTTTACAAACACAGTAGATAAAGGTGTAAATACTTTGTAGCAATTGACTTGTGCTTCTGTAAGCCTCTTTCTGGAGCTCTTCTGCAAACAGAGTCTGGCAGCGCTCCAGAACTACTCAGCCCAGCATGGTCCCCAGGGCCAAGCCTATGCAAATATTCTGCTTCTATTAGGGCCCCTACATTACAGCCGCATTTAAATAACAAAGAATTCCATCAATCTCCCCGCCCCAAGACCACTATTTATTTTACCCTGGTTACCAGAAACTAAATCTCAATAGCAAATAATCCAGTATTACAAACATTGTCTTCATCCTGCCCAAGGAACATCAAGAAACTCCATATCTGTTTTCAAAGGAACTTAAGGAGACAAAACAAGATGATGGGGGGTTTGCAGACTATATGAGAAGAAGGCATGGGGTGGCTGGGGTCTTGCCACCATCGGCAATAACAGTAATCCAGTTCTCTTCTCAAATTCAGGAGTAATGAGGACAATAAGAACTTTCTGGAATCTTCTCTTTAGACCTTAAAGGGAGTGCCAACAATACCAGTTTTCCTGGATTATTTATTGTAACCAGACAAGCTCCATGATTCCTTCTGGGATGTGCCCCCCCGGCCCCGCCTCCTCTGCCGGGGGTCTGTCCTGAGTTTTCTCTACAGAGACTTCTGAGCCCTCCCATCTCCCCTCAGCCAAGACAGGATCACAGTTTCCCAACTACTCCTTTGTGGGGATTTGCCCACAAGCTTGTTCATTTGCCCAGAAAATAGTTTTGTTTTGTTTTTTTCCCCTCTTGGGGTGTAAGATGAATGTTGAAATCCCATTTTTCTCCTTAACAAGGGTCTCTCTATAAACACACCCATAGCTCCTAAGCCTTGGGGTTAAGAGCTGGCCAGCCTGGCAAATCAGCCAGCCCTGTGACTGCACAGCCCGGCTTGGCCCGCCGCAGAGGCTGCAAATGGTTTTGATTTGAGACAGGGAGGAAACTTGAAAGCCAGACATCATGACAGACATGGGTCCGGCTGGTTCTTAGACAGGCTGCATGGCCGCCCCCCTTGCCGGGACATCTTTATTACCGAGGGAGGCTGGAGGCCAGCAGCAGCTGGCTGATGGCAACAGCAGATGTGGCCTACCCCAAAGGGGGGCTGGGCCAGGAAGGAGTCAGTAGCAGAAGGGAGGCGAAGGAAGCAGGCCCAGGCCCAGGACAGAGGCCAGGGTGGGGAAGGCAGGTCCCTGGTGGAGTCTGATTCAAGGACCAGTGGGACATCCCCGGGCTTTTAAGCTGTGGCATCAGAAGAACCTGGGGTGGAATCCTGGATCTGCTGCTTCAGAGCCTGGCTGGCCATTTGGTTCTTCTGAGCCTCCCATTTTCTTTTCAGGAGAAGAAACTAAAGATGGATGGTGGGGTTGTAGAAAATGTCTGTTATTTCAAACTTCCCACCATGCCCAGCACATAGATTTTCAATAAACACAGTGGAAGCAATCATCGTCACCATCTCTGTGGCCCTGAGTGGGTCATCTCTGAGCCTCAGCGTTCTCATCTTTAAAATGGAAGTGATATTACCTTTCTAAGGATTCTTTTAAAAAATTACAAGAGAGCATGTGTAGTGTGGCATGTTGTAAACATTCAGTAAATTTGAATTTGAATTCCTTCCCCTTCTCTACTGCCCTGCACCCAGACACATCCACATCTCTGCCTTCCCTTGCCGGGTGGCAAAGGAGAAATTTCCCTGCCCCAGGAGGGGAGAGGGCTGATTTTCAGCACCAGGTGATTACAGTTTAGAAAATTTTAGAAAGGAAGGAGATAAAATGATGAGAAACAATACTCATAATAAAAGAGATGAGAAAAATAGTTGAAACATGAGGTCAAATTCAGAAAAGAAAACATGGTGTATTCCACAACTATAAATAGTTGAGTCAGCCTGAGATGGTGGCAGAACTAGGCCCTGGGTGGTTTCCAGCTGGGACTCTGTCTCTTTCTGTCTCTGTGTCTATCTCTGTTCCCCATTCCCCACCCCCAGTAGCCTGAAACAAATCCCTTTATCCCTCTAAATGGACTAAAGCTGGAACATTGAGGCGACATGTGAGAGCCAGGCCTGTGCAGGGGTAAGGAAGTGAGGGGCAGAGGCCAGGGGGTGCAGAGGAGCAGCACATGCCCAGAATGGGAGCAGAGGAGGCCAGCAAGGTGTGTACAGATGTGTGGAGCTGATAGAAAAGAAGGGGAAGCAGCACAACAGTGACAAATGCAAAGGCACCTTTGCCACAGAAAGCCACCCACAGGGAAGCTCTTACCTCCTTTCATTCCGGAACCCGGGGAAGAGACCATGCGAAAGAACATACAGATTAACCTCCCACTCACTGGTCTCTGTTAACACAACCACGAAGAAGGAGAACAAGTGAAGGCAATGGACTCTAGTTGGAGATTGTTGGCCCTGCCTTTGTACTGAGACTTTTTTAGTCTCCTCTTGGAATCTTTTCCTCTCCCTGCCCCCAACATATGTATGTACCCTTGAGGTGAGGTGAGACTCCAAGTGCATACGAGGAAGTCTTGGAGCATCACCAGAGCATCAACGTCAAGAACAGTCAGATTTTTCCCTTGGGAAAACAGATTTGAAAATCCAGGTCCACACCATAGTAGACCCCAATAGCTATTTACAGTGGCTGCTTCCCTGACCCTACCACCCCACCTATGCAGCAATATCATGAGAACATTGAATATAGTCAGAAGACGTGGATTCATTCCTCTGTTGTGAACCTGAGCACATTTTTCTCTTCTGCAAAATGGTGTCATCACCTCCCCCCGCCCTTCTCATGGGGTTGTCCTGAGGATTGAACAAGATCAGGTATGTGAAAGCCCTACTCAAATAGAAGGTGGGATTATTTGCCCACAAAGATGGTGACTCACTTAGCTTGCAAGAAAAGGGCTTCCAGGCCCAGGTGGGAGCAGATAAGAGGTCCAGCGGTCATAGCACACACACACTGGCAGCAAAGCTCTGTGGAAATGGCTCTGAGCAGCTGAACAATGGTGGCTGTGAGCTTTTCAATGAGAATAAGTGTATTTTTTATAACTGCATACCCAAAGAGGTTTACCAAATAAATCATAAAGAAGCACTGATCTTGTATAGAAGCATTTCTACCCACAAGGATTTGCTGTGAGATTCACATAGTAAGACATTCGTCTTAGGTTTACCTGGAAGACCATGATGGGAATGAACAGGCATATGCTACTCTGGAGAATAAAGTGCCAAATTGCCATTCATAACACTCACAGGTTGTGGCCCTGCAGTTATTCAACTTGTTCTGTAAGTATAAATTTCATCATCTATAAAATGGAGATGCTAATAAAAGGTACCAACAAATGACCTCGGTGGTTTATTGGGAGACTTAAGAGATAACCCTGAAAGGTATAAAATGCCTGACTCAACATGCCCAAGAAATAGAAGATACTGAGTAATGTTTTGTCTGAAGGGCAGAAGGTTAAAATTTCAATAAAGACCAAGTCAGATGTCTGCTCTTTTAAAATCAAATTTATTGTACATAAAATAAATTAATTACAGTTTCAGCCAAAGCATGAATGGCTTTTTAAAGTGCATCTGTGTAGGGGATTTGGTGGGTAGCCACGGCATCTGGTCATTCTGCAACATAGTGTTTTGTATGTTAGCCACCCAAAGCCATGACTCAGCCAGGCCGAGGAATCAACCTAACATCATTGCCATGAGCCACTGACTTGAAGCACACCAAAATCAATTGACACGTTGGTTTTTTTCCACATACCTCAAGCAACAGTTAAAAAACAAACTACACAGTCTCACAATTAGTCTGTCTGGGGTTCAGTTGTTTTGAGTTCACAGCCATTCAACACATGTCCAACCAGGCATACCCATCCTGTCTCAGGAGAGCCAGCACCTTCCTTAAGACCACAGCGTATGCTGTCTGTATACAGAATATTTTGGCCCATGAACTCCACCTTTTTTGTGTGTGTGGTGGGGGTGGGGGTGGGGGTGGGGGTGGGGGATCCTCTTGTTCTTAAAGAAATCTGGGTATCCTTCAAGTTTGAAAGGTATTTTGTAAGGAACAGTGTTCCAAAAATGCAAATCATATTCATCAAACAGGAAAGGGAGCAGGAGGGAAAAAAGGCGGCTGTGAATGTTTAAGTCGTTCTTTCCTTCCCACTATTAATCACATCAATATATTTGGTGAAACTACAACTGACCATCATTTACAAGGCAAAGAACAAAAGCCAAAGTGAGTCTGCTCCCCGCTTCACTCGAAAGGAAACACAGTATATGTCACATATTCAGAGCAGCTCAATGGGCTCACTGGAGCCTCATCCATCTGTCCTCCTGTCCCCTGCTCCAAACACCACTGCCTTTTCTGTAGCAGTTCTTAGGCCCTCTGGGCACTTCTGCTCCAGCCCTTTCTGGAACCATGAACTACAGCCAGCATCCAACATTCCTGCACTGGAAGAACCTCAGGCCCTCTTCCCGGGAAGACCAAATCCCCTCCAGTGGGCTGCTTCAGACAGAGGTGACAGTTCTCACTTTGGCAGAGAGAGCTTGCTTGAACCTCCTCTTCAGGTCCTGCATGTTGGGTGACTTGGGCCTGGGAATGAGAGAGGTTCTTCGCTTCTCGGGCGTGCTGCTGGGCTGCTGTTTGTGACTCACTTCTTTGCACAGGACGTGGAAAGCGTTGTAGACATCATTGTAATTTTCACTGACGGACACTTCATAGAAGGAGCAGCCCAGCACACTGGCCAGCTGCAGTCCAAGCTGAGGGTCAACCTGCTTGATGTGCAACAGGTCGGCTTTGTTGGCCACGACCACCACAGGCAGCCGGGAGCCCAGGTGGAGCTGCTGGACATGCTGGTGGAGCTGGCCAATGAGTTCATAGCTCTTGTGGTCAGTGATGGAGAAGACAATCACCACGGCATCTGCCCAGCGAATGCACCGATTCAGCTGTTCATTGCAACTCAGGCCATTCTCGTGGACCTGAAAGAGTGGGGCAGCAGCAGCAGGGTGAATGGGAGTGCCAGTGCCACACACAGCCCTGGCTTGGTTGGCTGGCAAATCCAAAAGAGCCCTTCACAGTAGTGCCGAGCTGCAGGTCATAAACAAGTTAGATCCCCACACACTCCAGCTTTCTTGACAATATGTTGATCCAGCTGCACAGAGTTGGAATAAATAACAGTGCAGCTCGCCACACTCAAGTGGAAAATTGACCTGCAGAGAACTCCATGCAGAGAGACTTTGTAGTTGCACAAAATGGGAAATTAACTGGCTAGACAGTAAGTCTGGGGAAGTAAAGATAGGAGCTGGAAGCATTTAAACCTGGATAACTGCCCAGTTCAGGAGGCGGGGGGTGTGTGGGGGAACCATAGCATGGCTCTTTTGTCTATAGAGTAACTTTCCACAACATAAAAGTGATTCCAAGTATTTGAGACTATACCTAGATATTTGGTTTTTAATGCCAAAAACACATATGTAAAAACTGACCTTCTTAACCATTGCAAGGAATCCCTGCCAATTTCAAGTGCTTGGTTTAATCTTTCCTGCTGTGTTGAATCCTCCTAAGAGAAGGATTCTGCCTCTTAGCCAAATCTCCCAAATTAGGCCAGGCTAAGACTGACCAACAGCCAGATACAATTAATGTGTCAAACAACATGTAAAAGTCTAGACCTGACTCCTCAAGTCTTCTCCTCCAACTCGAGAAACTCTGAGAACAACTGAACAATTCCACAGTTAAGCTCCCCTTTGACCTATTAAGTCTCAATGCTTCTCACCTGAATACCTGGAGTATCCTGAACTTGAATCGCCAGGGTTTCACCTTCTATCTGAACTTGTCTGGTATAGAGGTTACCTATGAAGGCAAACAAACAAACAAACAAAAGATTATATTCTTCCTTCATGTGCAACTTTTAAAACATTGTGGGTTGGCTTCTTTATTTGACATTAGGAATGTAACCTACACCAAAACACAAAAAGAAGATATAGTTTATTTGTATGTAATGAACTTAGTTCAGGTTTGTTTTTCTTTTAAGATGAACTGCAATTTTAATCCTGTTTTAGTTAATTTAATAAAACCAGAGCAAAGTTTGTAGATTTTGGAAATTTGTTTAATTTTAAATGGAGTTTTCATGCTTAGGGGAAAAAATATATGTACACACACACACACACACACACACACACACACACACGGGGGGGGGGGTGCATATTTATGCTGCTGGGGAGAACACAGGGCCTTACACATGCTAGGCAAGCAGTTTACCACTGAGTTATAGACCCAACCCTAGCAATGTTCCCTTAAAGAACATTTTCTTGCTCAGCCTGTGTGGGATTTCTGTTTTAATATGTTACCATTCTTTGACAAGAAGTTTATATTTTGGCCATGAGATATAATGGCTTGGTAAGCAAATATGGTTAGTAAATGCACAGCTGACATCAAATGTAATAAAAATGTGGCGCAACGATAATCAACTATACATCAAAGCAGGCTACCATGTCTTATCTTGGGATGGCCTGCATAGTTCATTTCAAATAATCCCCTATAGGTACTTCACAGGATCTACGGACTTAAGCAATTTGCTAAAAGAGCATAGGTAGAAAGACCTTAAGCCTCCCAGTGGCTATTCTTAATCATAGGGATTGAAATATTTGTCCTCTCATTTATTCAGAAACTCTCCTTCTAAAACTCTACCATCTAGTTATTTTCTTTGTCAAGAGAACTTTAGGTTTACAACTGATGTCCTTTGCCCTTTGCTTTAAAAGGTCACCTCTGAAAGGCAGCCAGCAGAGAGGAAGAGGGGAGGGGGAGGAGCCGGCCAATGTTTTTTATGACTTTTGCAGGCGTGTTTTGAAGGGAGAGGCCCTGGAGTACAAAGGGTGCTTCCAACTGGGGTCCCTATAGTTAAAACATACCAAGGAGAATACTTTCAGGCACTTGATAAAATGATGAATGGGCCTGGAATGGAACGAGGCCAGATGGCAGGTTTTTTTTTGGGGGGGGGGAGGGGGGCATGGAGGGACATGCAGAGTTGGAAGTGGCAGAATCCTGATGCTCTCAGACTGTCACTCGGAAGGAACCTGCCTGGGAGGCACTGAGAAACGGGAATGGCAGTACTCCTGACAGCCTCTTCCTCAACACACTTCCTCACCTGCATTTCTTTCGTAGTCGCCAATGAATCGTTTGGTGAGGAACCGGACCACCAGAGCTGCAGGTCAGAGAAAGGAAGAGAGTTAACCCTGCAAGTTGGATGGGTCTCCACCCCACCCCCTATCTGGAAAACAACTCTCCCAGAGAAAGCCACAGACGGCCACCGAAGGAAATTCCTACCCTGTACCTCCTTGACCCTTCTTCCAGACAGACACAACGAAGGAGTAGAATGCCTGATGAATTATGGCTCTGCCAGCTGGGTCTTATGGCCCACCCCCTCCTCTGAGTCCAGCTCAGCCACACCTAAGCCTTCCAGCAGCGAACGTTCCCCTAATTTTAGAGACCTCTGGGAAGGATTATGTTCACTAACTTCCCTTTCTGTGCTACACATCGCCCAAGGCGCTAAACCCCAAAGTTCTAACCCCCGATGTGCTGGTAGTGGCCAGGAAATCATCTGGCCAATCTGGATCCCAGTCACCCTCGTCTGTTGAAGCAATCCCAGGGGACGGCGGGAGAGCGGTCTAGTTGCAGCTCCCACCTTTCCCCACGCCTGGTTAATCCACAAATCTCGGCACGGGTCTCCCACGTACTGCTCCGGAACTACGCGCCCGCCAACTCCAGAGCGCGAGGACTCACCGGTCTTGCCCACGCCGCTGGCTCCCACCACGGCGATCTTGACCAGCCGGCGGCCGGCGGCCCCCAGGCAACAATCGGCGGCGGAGGCGCTGCGGGAGCAGGGTACTCGGCTATGGTGCACATGTTCTGGATGAGGCGCATCGCCACTCCAGCCGGGGCTGCACCGCGCGCGCGGGACCGGACTTGCGGGGCGGGAGGAGGTCGGCGCAGTGCAGGAGTGGGCGCGGACGGGGCGCTCCGCGGTCAAGAAAAATATTAAAAACTAAGAAATGCAGGGAACCGGGCACAGAGTCGAGAGCGCAGAAGCTCTGGGCTAGAACTGCACCTCGGCGGCGCGCGCGGGGTTTTCTCCAAGGCAGGCCCCGCCCTCGCCCCCCACGGCCAATCCCGGGGCCCTCTGCTCGAAGCCCCGCCCACAAGGCTGCTCCGCGCTCCCGGCGCCCCCGCGAGTGCCTGCGGCCAGTGCCTGGGCCCCGTGAGCCGAGGGCGAAACAGGGCAGCGGGCGGGAGGAGAGCAATGTGTAGGCCGGGGTCCACCGATCAGCCAATGGCGAGCGCGGGGTTGGGTCCGGCGGCGCCCGCACGGGGCCGCTGCTGTGGCCGCGGGGTTGCGGGCGTCTTCCGCGCTGGGAAACGTGCTGGGCCCGGCGGCTGCGTGAGGGTATCCTGTAGTCTGTCTGTCTGGTGGGGCGCGCGGCCCCAGGCTTCCAAGGGCATTCCCAGGCATCTGCTCTAAGCCCACGAACCCACCCGTCCCAGCACACCGCTGACTTCTTGACCACTGCCTCTGCCCAGGGAACCTGCTCAGGGCAGTCCAGGACCTCGTGGGTGTGAGCCCTTGGGGGACTGGAGCTCCCTCGCATTCTGTTGCTGGGCTCTCTAATTTAGGGAGTGATTGTACTGATCTGGATGCATCCGAGGTGGCATCCTGGATCATAAATTTTAGCTACAATTGTAATAATTGACAAAGACCCCCATCACTACCCCCCTAAAATGTAATGTTTGACTTGGGGGCAAAACAGTATCACCCATTTTGCTCTAGGTCCACGTCCTTTGACTCTGTTGACAACGCAGTCTCGAGTGAAAACACACACACATACACGCACGGTGGAGCACATGTACTGCACCCCCAGAGGCAAATCAAGAAGTAATTATAGAACACGCTTTCTAGCGCTTCACACACATCACACCTCCTCCGGGAGCTATGAAATGGTAAGAAAACAGTTACCCCAAATGCAGTGTCTGTGGATGCCGACTCTATTGGGAGGCAGAAACCCCAAAGGATCTGTACTTAGTCTCTGGGCACAAGATGTGGCTTGATGCCATGGGAGGCGTAGGCCCTGCACTCATAAAATCCAGAGCTCCAATCCTTACATTCTCATCAGGGAAATGCATCTTGAGTGGCAAGCCAAATTCCTCCTCCAAGCAACCCTCTGTAGCTGGAACTGACTGCAAAATACATCACCATCCTCTCAGGCTGATCACCCCCATACACTGCACACCCTCCTGCCAACTTTTCTGGACCTCAGATGTCCCTGAGTCTTTTATCCTGGGGCATATTGCAACAAATTATGTGACTTTGTGTTTGTCCACATAAAAGGTTTAAATGTAAAAGTATGGTAAACCAATTCCCTTATCTTCACATCAGGCATCTAATTTGACCCCATTCCACCCTGGGTTTAACTGACCAGATATGTAGTAGAATTTACCAACCTGACCCAGTGAAGACTGTGAGGAACTCTCTTGTCTCTAACAGTTTAGAGGTTTACAGGACTTTAAGGGGAAATAAAAAGATAATAATGCTGTCTCCCCCCCCCCCCCAGATAGCATTCATTGTCCCTTCAATGTGTATTCCTTGCTTTATTCCAAAGGTTTCTCACTCTCAAGATAGCCCACATTCTCCCTTGAATGTGTATCTACTTCCTAAATAAACCTCTGTCTGTGCCTTTGGGGAAAAAAAGATAATCTCAAACTGCTTTGGTAGCAAGCCTTCTAGGATGGGCAACTTAATTACCAAGACACACAACTTCAGCAATAACCATAATAAAAGGTTCACTTCTAGGAAGATCACTAGAATGAAATAAGATCAGCCATTTGAGTCAGAAAGAAAAAGAACATTTCCAATATGCATCATGTCTTTCTGTGTGGTTTAAAACAAACTCGAGTTTTGCTGGTCTATAAAATCAAACTTAGCAAGGCTATAATTACAGGTAACCTTGTACTTTTAAACCCCACCCCCCAAAAAAGCTTGCAATTCTATCATGTTTACATAGTAAAATAATTATGTAGTCTACAGTATTTGTTGAACTGCTTTTCACCCTCCTTGCCTCCCCACACCGACATGACAAAAGTTGTCAGGAGGAATTTTGCTTTGAATCATTTTAGCTTCTGGGGCTTGATTTTCATTACCATGAAACTATACCAAACCTATGATTTTTCTGTCTGCATCACAAAGGCTGAATTTGATATTCTTATTTTGGGTCTAAACGATCACAGAACACAGAAAAGAAAGAGAGATGGAAAAAAGAAAAGAGTGCAATTCAAATTCCAAGCATCTACCATACAGTCCACCTATCTCAGATGATGGCACAGAACTATTCCTTCTTGTAAATTCAAATAATTAAAATAATTAATAAAAGAAAAGGAAAGAGTCAGGGCAGGAGAACTGGTATTTACTGAGGGCTGTAGGAAAGGGATGTTGCATTTTAAAATCTCATTTTGCTTTCACAACACTCCTATCATTCCCTCCAGTGGCAGTTATCCACTGCTGCTTAGCAAGCCTTGGTGCTTATGGTCCTGCATGTTAACATGTTCCATCAAAAATTTTTAAAATAGCCAGGACATTCACAATGAGATGGTATCATATGGTATAATGCTACAAAGAGGTTTAAGCCTCTCTCTCTCTCGTTTTCTTTTTCTGTCTCTCTCTGTTGGAAGTAAAAGAGATGAGGATGGGGGATTCAAATATGAGTGATTTCAGGAGGAAAAAAAAAATAAATGTTTTTCCAGGTTTTGATTTTGCCTCAAAAACAAAAGTCAGCATCTGGAGTTTCTATCACCTCCTTGGATATTTAGAGCTGACCTTTGCCCTGAGAGCTTCCAAAGATAATTCAGTGTCCAGAAGCCCTTAGGATGCCAGAATATAAATTCAATAAATATATATTGAACCTCTGGGCCACAGGTATGCTCATGAATCTTGGGTCTACACGGGCAACAAGAGAGACTTTTTTTTTTTTTTTTTTTTACCATTGCAGCAATTACATTTAGCCTAGAAAACAAGTGACCAAGTGATTTCAATAGAGTGTGAGAAAATGCTTTTGATTGATAGAAGAAATTCAGGAGTTAACAGGACTAAAAGCCTGAATTATGGCACTCTAGGAAGCACATGTAAAAGAGTGTCTGAAGAGTTGCAAAGTCGTGTATTATGCACAAACATACATGGATATGCAAGGATGTAGCAGGGGGTCAGGAGTCAGGGAGGGTGGTCTGGGTGGGTTACTTAATGGAGGAAACATCCCCTGCCAAAAGACAGAAGGTACTCAGTAAATATCTGTAGACTGTGAAATGAAAGAATGAGTGAATAAAGCAAAGAGCTCACTCTCATCACAAGAACAAATTCAAGGAACAAAGAACAGAGTTCTCAACGGTTGAATAGAAAGAAGAGCCCTGGTGAATTTTAAGGAGAGACGTGCATATGGACAGAAGAGGTCTGAGAGGTGATGAAGTCCTCCCTTCTTCCATGAACATACCCCGTGGAAGCCAAAGAAGCTGCTTCTTTGCCCCTCTCACTGAGGGTTGCTCACAAATGCACCCATTCAGTGTCAGAAGCCTTCGATAAGGACCAGACACATTTTTGTTGTTGTTTTTCAAGACTATGTCGACCCTGCCTATTGGAATCCAGCAAACAAATACCTCTTTGGCTATTTTAAACAGAATAGATTTAATAAATTAAGAATAAAAAATGAAAGAAAGCAGGCTGGGAGTGGTGGCACATGCCTGTAATCCCAGTGGCTCAGGAGGCTGAAGCAGGAGGATCATGAGTTCAAAGCCAACTTCATCAAAAAACGAGGCACTAAGCAACTCAGTGAGACCCTGTCTGTAAATAAAATACAAAAAAATAAGCCTGGGATGTGGCTCAGTGGTCGAGTGCCCCTGAAATTAGTCCCTGGTATCCGCCCCCACCACCAAAAAAAAAGAAACAAACAACAACAACAAACCACAAGGAGCTCCCTGCTTTCAACATTGGAAGGGCACAAATAGCAACTTTCAGCTGGGCCTACGGAAATAGCTTCCAGAGTGGTGCCATAGAACCGGTCCACCTTAAGAACTGCCACTACTTCCACATACAGGGGACTCCACAGGCAACCTCTGCGGCTGTCTCTCAAAACCCACCAAACTAGAGACTGCACATTGAAAGTTGCTACAGAAAAGCCCAAGATCTCCACAACTGCCCCTGCAGCAGAAAGCAACCAGGCAGCAGAGAGCTGCCTTCCTCCTACCTTTTTTCCTTGTGGAATTTTCTCTGAGCACCTTTACTGAATGGAATTAACTTGTATCCTTTACCCTAGCTGCAAGGAAGTCTGGGAAATGTCATGTTTAACTTTCTAGTCTCAACAACACAGTAGAAATGGGTAGAAAGGAAGCGAAGTATGAACCCAACCATTTCCTCCACACTTCTCCAGCAGCCCCAAGAACACAAAGGCCCAGAACAGGAAAGATTGTGTCCTAGCAGACATTTAGTTTTCAATTAAAAAGGATATAAAGAGGATCTTTTTATTTTTTTCTTTCTTTCTTTGTTTTTAGTGGACTGTTTTGAGGACAGGCTTAATTGCTTTTACATAACACGTACTGAATCCATTTTTCTACGGTTTTCTCATGCTCTGCCACAGGGAACCTCTGTTGATTTCACTTGCTCAGAATCCTTTTCTGAGCAATTGATGTGTATTAAGCACATCCCAATTTTCCTTTAGGCACCTTCCCTGCTCCACTTTCATGTTGGAGAGTGGTCCGGGGCAATCTCAAGCTTGCCTCACAGGTGAGTGTACCTGAGAATGCAGCCGGCCCAGAAGGCGGCACAATTGAGAGGCAGAAAAAGCCAGAACCCGAGTGGCATCTTTTCTGGCTCTACATCCAGCGATGCCTGAAAATCCAGACCTACCCTGGTTACAGGAGTCAACAAAGTCCCTTTTGAGAACCAACTGGTTCCCACTGGGTCATTGTCACTTGTACTGACTAAGTTCTCACAATTCCTGTCGTCCTGGAGCCATGGTCTCCCTGCTGCCACACTAGGATGGGTCCCCAGCATCCGCCACACCCCTCACTCAGAACTCTGCAGCTCCGCCATCTCTCTTCAGTAGATGTTACAGATATTAGGCCTTTTTATTTCACGTTTGTGGATAAAAACCTACAACTGAGGCCATTAGTCCATCCAGACAACCAATATTTTCCAAGTGCAAGAAGCCAGTCTGGAAGGCTACGTAGAGATGATTCTACTATGTGACATTCTGGGAAGGGCATAACTCTAAAGTCAGTAAAAAGATCGGTGGTTGCCCATGGTGAAGGGGAAGGAGGGACAAACAGGTGGAGCACAGAGGATTTTTAGGGCAGTGAAGTTACTCCATATGACACCATAATGGTGGACACATGTCACATTTGTTTGAAACCATGGAATACAGCACTTGAGAGTGGACCTTAATATAGACCATAGACTTTGAGTAATAATGATGTGTCGATAAGGTTCCATTGATTATGACAAATATACCATTGTGGTGTGGGGGAAGTTGGGGGGAGGTGTATGGGAATTCTCCATCCCTTTCTCTCATTTTTGCTGTAAATCAAAAACTTCTTTAAAAGAAATAGTCTAATTCTTTTTTAATTTTTCCTTTTTAGTAAATACATGTGTGTGTGTGTGTGTGTGTGTGTGTGTGTGTGTATAGAGAGAGAGAGAGAGAGAAAGTAGGGTATCTAGTCCAACTTCTGCCCTGAGGTTTTGAGCCCTCATACAACATCCCTGCTGTGACATTGTCCCACCTCATCTAGAACACTTCCTGTGGGGGGACCCCTTCCACCCAGAGCAGCACGTCTCCTCTCCCGCAGCCTCCTTCCAGAAAGACAGACTTTGGCATGCTCACAGCTTCCCCAATGCCCGGTGCATTTTTGCTGTGCTTTCTACAGCATTTGGAGAGTAGTGGGGATGGGACACAGGAACAGTAGCTGCCTGAACATGGGCTGCATGGGATGCGTGGCCCCTGCATCTGTGTTGAGAAATATTTGCAATAAAGTTTTAACATTCAGATTTTTTTTTTTAATTCAAGGAAAATATGGCTTGGAAACAGCCTGTGAGTTAAAGAGGGGAAGAATTTCATTTTGAGAAAACTTATCTTCAACGAGATCTCTGAGTATACAAATAGGAACAGGACAGATATAATGAAGCATGGCAGAGAGCTGTCATCCAGTGACTGCATGAAATGTGTGTTAGACATCCCACAGGCCTGCACATTCCACACCAGAGAGCTATGGGGGGACGTGAAGTGTGCTCAGGGGGTTTAAAATTGCCAACCTTCCTTCTGGTCAAGTCTAGACTGAAAGTCAGCCAGAATCCTTAGGCAAAGTAGGCACTAAATAACTCAAATAAAACCTCTTGCCATCTTGACTACAAAACTTTAACTTTGAAAAAAAGTGGGATCCTAAGTTCCAAGAGGGGGAAGGAGGGGCCTTGAATGGACCCTCCCTCCCCCTTCACATACCTTGGTGGGTTTCTATGGTAGCAAAACAGGTCACAATCCCTCTGTCCAGGCTCAGGAAGAAAGAAGAACTAGTGTTGCACAGTTCTATTCCCCAGCTATTCAATCAGATTTTATCTGTCCTCTTCTGGAAGGTTTACTCTGTCCTCTTGCTCTATTTCAATGTAATAATGAAGAAAAGATGAAAGTAATTCTCTTTTTCATTTAGGGCAAAATCTGAGGTTTTCTTCTTCTCTAATGACTTGAGTCTTAATAGCTCAAGTCATTTTCCTGGGAACACAGGGCTCCCATTTGTAAGCAATCTGATGACAATATTTCAGAATAAACTCAAGTTTTCAACATTGCTTGGGACAACTCATGAGTCCCCCCCCCCCCACCCCGTGTTTTCACTTAGGAGTAGGAAAAATCTCAGTGCCTATTTTCCCAAAGCCTTTGGAACATTGAAAGATGTCATGACTTCATTATTAATAAAGCCATTTTTAGGAGTTCCCTTAGTTAAATGAAATGTCTAATAATATTGCAAGTAGACAGTGAGAGTATTCTATTGGATCATTATCTTTTTCTGTCCAGCACAAAGAACAGTACAAGCATGTTCACTTGCTCCTTTTCTTGCTAACCCATCATTTGTCCAGAAAATAAAGGAGCAGAAATCAATGAATATTGGTGTTGGGTCCTCAGAAACAGGCACTCTTGGTATACTTGACAAGATGTTGTGATCAGAAGCTACGTACAGGCAGAAAAGTTTCATTAAAAAATCCCAACAATTAAGCCAATTGTTTAGCCAACCCCTTGGGTATCAAATTCCTAAGTAGATTGGACACACCTAATATTTGCCCTCTTACTGCTCTTCAGAATGTAGAAAAAGCCATCTAAGGACACTTTAGGAATTCTTATTGTCTTGGTAGACGGTGTCCTCTTCCCAGAACCTCAGCTCCTTAACATAAAGATCTAAAGTAAAAGGAAATCAGAACTTTTCATAAATACACACCTATGATCCAGGGAAAGAACAAGTGTCACTTCCCCCATTTCACACATCATCTAGAAAACAAGCAATTGAGTCTTCTTTTGCACCGAATCCATGATTGTCATTGCTTTGTCTGACTCTCAGAATTACAGTAACCATCAGAACCTTTCTAAACCCTAATTAATGCTACCATCTCAGGCCATTCACTACTGTCCAAATTATCATAGTCATAGTATGAAGTATAAAAGCTGAGCGTCAAGTTGACAGAGGTGTGTTAGTTACTTGGTTGATGATAATGCAAAAGAAGATGCAATCATTTCTTAAACAGGGAGGAAATTCAATCACCACACAGAAACTCTTTTTTCTAACAGTAGGCCGCCAGTGTGTAGGATTTTTCACCATATTTGCATTGTTAGTATATTTTCCTTCTGGTAAAAAATGAAATAGGTAGTGGATGAGATAAAAATTTGATGTCATGGTTTTCAAGAAATGCACAAATGACTCATGTACTTACTTACTTTGACAAGGCACTGGTTTCTATATAAAGAAACAAGTTGGACCCAAGATAGAAATTGCACATGGCACAATGCAGCTGGTGGAGAATTCACATATGCCAAGCATCAGGAGTATGAAAGTTGGTATGCAGGGACATCTCTGTGGGAACATTGTGTGAAGCCCATTAGTAATTATTATTAATTCATCTGGAATGTAAAGCTATCTACCTCAGGATCTTAAGTATTAGAAGATAAGAAAAACCTCAGTGTTGTTTGAGATAATTCTTAACAGCCCCTAAAAGCAAATAGCAATAATAAAATTTATTTATTTCCTTTTTGCAGTCTATGTGTCCCCCATGATCTATTTGACTCAATGGTAAATAAATTATGACAGATTTTTTTTTATCATGCAATAGATTAACTATACAATGAGACCTGTCGTATGAAAGAGCCCAGTAAATCATACAACTTTAATACTTTCATATCTCCGTGATGAGAGTGAAGCCAATAGCTATTTTTCCAGCCTGCACTGTCCTTTAATCAGTGGTTGGGAGGCAGTGTATTTACAGCTCATCAAGTCCTCTCTCAAATTCCTCATTACCTGGGCCTAGATGAGGAGATAGGAGGAAATACCCATGCTGAAGACTTTCTTGTATTCATTTGCCAAAAACACGCAGTGGAGTCAAGAGCCAGGGCATTCCTCTGCTCCCTATCCCCAAGCAAGAGATGGAATGATTACTTTTGGACAAGATATTGCATTGCACTATCAACCAGACCTATTGTGTCTTTAGGGCAGGCTCCTTGCGGTTACAGCGCACACCAGGCCTCAGAACACTGGGCAGAGCAATAGCTAGACGGTTGTACTGTCCAGGCAGCTGGCTCCACAAGTGTCTCAGTAATTTATTCAAGTAGTAGGAGACTGAACACTTCCCCCTCACCATCACGAATTGGTGCAACTATGAGAGGCCCCTTTCCTGCATAAGCTTTCTCTTACTTTCTCTCCATCTTTGGTCACCAGCTCACATAGGCCCAGGGCCACTCGACTCGTGGTTCAAACTTGTTGTACAGTTGTCCCTTATTATTCATGGATTCCAGGACCCCCCCCCCCCCAAAAAAAAAAAAAGATACCCAAATCCATGGACGCTCAACCCCCTTCTATAAAATCATGCAGTAGTGTAGTTGCCTCTAACCTAAGCACACCCTCCCATATATTTTAAACATCTCTATATAACTTATTCTAAGTTATACAATGCAAATGCTATGTAAATAGTTCTTTTCTATAATGTTAAAGATATAATTACAAGAAAAACGTCTGCATATGTTCAGTACAGATACAAAATTCTCCCAGATATTTATGACTCTCGGTTGGTTGAATCCTCAGATGCAGAGGCTGATCGTTTACCACGCAGCATGCCACATCATTTGCTTGGTTGTTTGTTTCCAACTCTCCACACTATACTGAGAGCTCCACACAGGTACAGATTTTATTTTGTTCACAGCTCTATCCCAAGAACCTAGGATAACAGCACATAGCGCACAGGTGAGCACTTAATGGGTATTTGGGAGTGAAGGAAGGAAGGAAGGAAGGAAGGAATCTGTGTGGTTTGTGGGCATTGAGAAAAGGGGCAGTGGAGAGAGTCTGAGGAAGCTGGAACTGCAGGAGTGGAGATTGGGGTACAAGGAAGGGGTGAAGCACAGGCTGGAGGTGAGGGTTCTCAGGTTGCCCCAGCACTGGCTTGGTCTTGACTCACTCTCCACTGACTGCAGAAGGAGGAAGAGGGTGGTTTGAGTTGATTGCCAAGTGGAGAGCTTGGGGACAATGCTGCTGATGGCCAGCTGGGTCTCAGACAGAGAGGAGTAAGGTCATTGACTCAGAATGGGGGGTGAGACAGGGAATGGCAGGGCGATGGCGGGGAAGGTGTGACAACGGAGCAGGTGGAGACATCTGCCAAAGATGCTTCAGCAAGAACCAAAAGAGCAGCTGAGATTTAAAAGAAAACAAAACCTGGGGGCCTGGAGCTCTTGGATCAGGCAGCAATGTTCTCTGGTGGAAGCAGAGAGAGAGGGTGCATCCCAAGGAGCCAAGAGGGTGGGTCCGCCCAGGATCTTGGTGAGTGGCTGACTGTGGAACGGAAGTGGGCAGTGAGTCAAGGGCATGTGGGAGGCCCACCTGTAGGCGGAGGACGGTACCAATTCCTTCCTGAGGGCCAGGCTCTGTGCTGCTCACCAAGCGTCCAGGCTGAGGCCTCTCCCCGTTAGAGCATCTGCAACTGAGCCCACACGCTGGACCGTACCTACACAGGGCAGCCACTGCCCAGCTTCTTCCTACTTCTTCTCTACTGCCAGCACGTGCCTGGCAGATACATTCGTGGAGGGATGGCAGGGTCGATGCAAGAGCTGGCAGATACAGTTTCTATTGTTCACTTTCTCCTGTGGGCCTCCTCCTAACCTGTGTGGGACTTGCACACCCCCCCCTGCGATGCTAACTGGTACCAACTGAGCTGACTCATTTAATTGTCACAAGAAACTAAAACTGTTAGATGCTGTTGTCATCCCTGTGTACAGAGGTAGAGTCCAGGTCCAGAAACATTAGGCCATTGGCTTGGGATGACACAGTTAGGAGGTGGGAAAGACAACATCTGAACCCAGACATTCTGGCTCCAGAGACCCACAGTTCTAAATCTGCTGCCCACTTCTCAATAGGCCCCACTGTCTCGCGACCCCCCGGCAAAGTGCCCTTTATCCTCAGCCTTGATCTTCCCTTTTTATCTTTTCTGAGACTTGCAGGTTGGAGGAGGTTTGTATTTGGAATGGAATGTGTGAAATGCAAGGATGAAGAGCAGGTTGAAAAGGAGGCTGGAGTCCAGGAGCCTCTGTGTGTGTGTGTGTGTGTGTGTGTGTGTATGCGTGCGCGTGCACACACACGTACACACACTCTAAAAGGCCCTGCAGTTGTTAAAAAATCATTTTTTATGTATTTCCCCCTAGACCTGAGTGGATCACAGCTACAGGACAGCAGCTGGACCCTGATGTAATTCAGAATTGGAGCATAGAAAGTTTAGGACAGTTACCTAGTAAAGCCACTAAATCAAGATGCTGCCTATTCCCAGTGGAGGAGGGGGGAAAGAAAGTCACTTTTTGAATTTAACTTAAGCATTCAATCCAAGCACCTCTTTATTTTCATCAAAAGTCCCAATTCAATTTAATTCCAACCGTAAGTTAGACATTCTGTAAGGTGCTTAGAAAAGGAAAAGTAGCATTTATCTATGTCTTAGTGTTTTGCTTTTTCCACTTTCTGTCCTTCTATTACATAATACCAGCCCCATTCAGGATAGGAACAATGCCTCACAATGGGGCCAGCGCTCAATGACGTGGAACACATTTGCCGAGCACTGGTGGCTGTTGACAAATGCCACCGCTCCACTTGAGTGTTTGTTTAATCATCAACAGAACCTTCGATTGCTTCATATGTCCTGCCCATGTGACAGTTATGTTCAGGTAAAGGGCTCCAGCTGTGGTTTGGAGAAAAGGATTCTGTTTTTGTCATGGGCAGGTGGTTCATTCTTCTGACTCGGGCAGAAAGTTTATTCCCTAGCAAATACTCTCCTCGTCACCATGATTCTGAAAATTTGAAAATGTTAAGGATTTTTCAAATGTTAAAAAAGTAAATTTTTCCCAGGAAAGATACCCCATAAATATTAGTTTTTTAACTATGATGTAGGGCCCGTTGGGTTATTTGTTTAAGTCACCATGTGCATCTGTGTCAACGTGAAAGTCACTGAAGTAATTTGACATGATCCTTGTCCTCAGAAAATTTATAAACCACTGAGGAAGGCAAGATAATCCACAGAGGAAAGAATGAATTATATATTATGGTCCATAAAAATGTCTGTCAGACTAAGGAGGAAAAGGAAGATCAATAAGTGCTGGAGTGGCCACAGGAACCTTCTAGAAATCCAGGAGCTAGAAATCCAGTTGGACCCATAGGATGGACGAGATTTGAACGAGAGTGTGCAGTTGGAGGAGGAATGGATGTGGTGTTGTGGTGGGGGTGGAAAAGGCTGCGTAGACAGAAGGAATTGTGTGAGGACAGAAAGGGAACTCGAAACCAATATATAAGATGTAACCAAATAATGGAAGGACTTGGAAGCTGGGAGCTAGCATGTTCAGACTTGAATCTTAGTGACTGTTAGTACCCAGACTCAGTGGTGAACTCAAGACTGGAAAATGCAAGAAAAGCCCTCACAGAAGTTAGCCACCCTGTTATGGTTCAGATACCATGGAGGTATCCTCCAAAAGCTCATGTGTGAGACAATGCAAGAAAGTGTAAGGGTGAAATGATTGGGTTATGAGAGCCTAAACCTAATCAGTGCATTAATCCCCTAATAAGGATTAACTGTGTGGTAACTGCAGGAGGTAGGGTGTGGCTGGAGGAGGTGGGTCATTGGGGGCAAGCTTTGGGGTATATATTTTGTCCTTATGGAAGGAGATCTTTCTCTGCTTCTTGGTGGCCGTGTTCTGAGCTGATTTCTTCCACTACATTCTTCTGCCATGATGTTCTGCCTTACCTTAGCCCCAAAGAATGGAGTCTATGGACTGAGACCTCTGAAACCATAGCCCCCAAATAAACTTTCTTCCACTAACTGTTCTTGTCAGGTGTCTTGGTCACAGCAACACAAATGCTGACTAAAAGACACCCTTCCAGAGTCCATTGGCAAGACAGGTGCGCCCCAGAACCCACCAGAAGCACAGGGATTGAAGGAAATAAGGAATTAGGAGGAAAAACATTGTGACCTTGGCTAACATCAGAAATGGGCCACGATTCAAAGATTGACTTGAAACTATGGACCATCTTTGATGTTTATTTTTTTCTTGGAAAACAAGGAAACTACAACCACTGAGCTTAGTCCCTTTTTTCTTAATCTGTTTTCTGTTGTAGTAATAATGGGGATTTTATAAAGAAAAGTCCATGATTCTGGAGGCTGGGAAGTCCCAGGGCACGGTGGCAGCTTTTGATGAGGACCTCACGCTGCAACATAACATGGTGGAAAAGCAGAAGGTCAGGCAGGCCCACAAGGCAGAGACAACACAAGAGGGGCTGCCTTGCTTTACTACAACCTGCTCTCGCTATAACTCATCCAGTCTGGAGAGAACTGGAACCCTTGTGAGAAAGGCACTAATCCCCGGAACTACCCAACTACATCTTTAGGGTCCTGCCACCTCTCGATGCCCTTACACTGGGAATCAAAATTTGCCACGAGTTTCAGAAGGTACAAACAATACTCGCCACAGCAATGATCCAGAAGCAGGTGACTACCTGTGGGATCAAGCAGGAGTAAGGGAGTGAGGGGAGGGGGCGAAAGACCAACCCTAGGTAACCACTAATCTGGAAAAGAAGGATGGTGAGGGCATCAACAATCCTGAAGAACTGTCTGCTTGAGCAGATCTTGTCCAGAAGCTCCAATAGCAGTCACATTGCCTAAATGGAAAGCAAATGATGATGGGAATAGACTTAATCTAGAGGCTGATACCATCCCAGGCAATATTTAGGGAGTATCTACTATGTGTTAATTTTGTATTAGAAAAAGGCAAGCTGGAATAGGCAACATAATGAAAAGGAGAACCTTGTGTGCCCAAGAAGAGAAAGCACATTCAGCCAGAATTTCATTCATTCACTCATTCATTCATTCATCTATTCTCATCAACAAAATATGTAAGGTGCAGCCTCTTAGTTGCCAATTTCAAGGGTCCCCATTTACATCATTTTCTGTATAAAGGGTACCTCTGGAACATCATGTAGAATAAATATGAACAAAGTCCTTGGAGCTGCTCATCAGGGTGGCCTGGACCGCATGCTTACTATATGTTGTAGTGCAGCTGGATATAGGTTCGGAGATGAGTCCAAGACGGGAACTGCTGACCAGCTAAGACTGCAGGTTGGAAGAGCATAAATGGCTATAGAGCGTAAGACATGCATGCACAAGGCCCCCAACAAACCCTGCTAGGTACCAGGGACTGGGCCAGCTCTTGTTTGTGTGCACTCATTCCCAGCCTTCCACTTAGAGTAGATGTGAGAAAAGTTGAAGGCAGCTCTTCCACAGAGAGAGGAGAAGGAGAGAGAGAGAGAGAGAGAGAGAGAGAGAGAGAGAGAGAGATTGTAAAACAGATTGTAGACAGAGGGTGGATTCCTCTACCAAGCATCCAGGTGGGCAGCCTTCTTTCCCTGAGGAGAGCTCAGCCCATTTGGAGAGAGACCAGACATCTGAAGTGGCTGGGAGCATGATTCTCCAGCCTGTGCGATGAAATGGATAATGAAATGGCTCTTCTCCCTCTGGAAGGCTGATGGTGGGGAATAATTTCCAACCTGTGATGACACCTTTCTCTTGACTTCATTAAACACTTACTTGAGTGAGAAAGGTGAAGTCAGTAAAAATTTATGGACTGCCTTGCCCTAATTTCTGCAAAGCCATGACTTTTCCTTCTCATTGGCTGCAGGATTTACTGAACATGAGCTAACAGTCACAAACCTGGCACCAGGGGAGCACAAAGATGCTCTGGGTAAGTTGAGACTAGCATCACGTTGATAGCTTTATGGCATTAAGCTGGCCGTGATGTCATAGCAGATGTCTAATTACTTAGAACATGAAAAGAAATTTCCACAGAAAACCTGATTCAGCAGTGAAATCTGCTCTTTGCTGTCTCCTGCCCACACTTAAACCCTGTGGTCCTTAGGTCATCACTGGAGACAGTTTCAGTCACAATGTCATCCTCAAATGCTCAGCACTAACTCGTGGTACCTCTAGCTCAGGGAGAAGAACCTGTTCAGCTCAAGGGTGGAGGAGTGGCGAGACTGCCCGGATACATTTTCATTTTATCATGCAGATAACTGGACTTCTCGGGAGGACAAGCATGGACTCTCTTGGGCTGGTGGATGCACTACCAACCCTCAGCTCCACCACCCTCCCGACACCCCTGACGTTCCACGGCTGTGGTACCTTGGTGGCCATTCACAGGGTGGTCTTCCCAAGCAACAGTTGTAACCACAGAATCATCATTTCTCAAAGTTACCTAAACTATATTTGCCTTCTACTTTAATCCCTTTGAGCCTTTCTTACTGCTCAAAATGAACTCAAAATAAAAAGAAGCATTCTTATCAACAGAGGAGAGCAGAGGGAACGGGGGGAGGGAGGAGGGAAGGAAAAGGGGAGTGTAGGGGGAATTGAAATCAAATTCCCTACATGTATTATTTTGTCAAAATGAACCCAAACACTAAGTATAATTATAATGCTCTAAATTTTTTTTTTAAAGAGGCATTCTTTAGTGTCTTCCTTAACCAAAGGCTTTTGCCCAGTTAAGCAGGACTTTGGGAGTCTTCTCTTGAGACAGGACCCTTTAGCTCACATGCAGAGTTTTCCGTCCATCCTCCTTGTGTGACTTTGCATCTGTGGCTGTCTGCAATGTCCCTGGAGTGCTTGGTGTTTGCTTCTCCAACACTTTACACTTGGTGAACATTCCCCAGTGATCAGAATGGCTCCTCAGGCTCCCACTGGTCATCTCTAAGCTCAAGCATCCAATGAGGAGTCTCCACAGGCATGATTTCAACATGGCAGCAGCCAGACAAGACGTCCTTATGAGGCTTCCCAAGGGGTGGCCTCGTCAGAAAAGAGCTGATCAAGACACAGATCTCAAAACCTGCTTAGTTTTGGAACCCAGTTAATGGAATGATGAGATGTCCTTTCGTTCTTCACTGACAATCCCATGTTCCTTACATTTCCCAGGAAACTCACAGCTAAGATCCATGCTTAACTGACTGCATATTCCCCATCTTGAATATTCTGGAGTACCTTTTCCATACCTTCATTGCTAAGCCTTTGTTCTTTTATCATTGTTTGGTGTACAGTATCATTACTCAATTCCCAACATAAGTGAGTAGTTGAGGGAATGAAGAGGAAATATCTATAGATCCTAAAGACAGAAACATAAAAAGCAGACCACGCCTCCATGTTTAGGTTGTGGGGTTGAATCCGATCATTTTAATAAAGTGATAGAGTGTCAACTAAGGTTGAGAGCTGGAGCAAGAAACTCAAAAGGCTTGCAATGGCCATAGTCTTCCTCTTAATTTGGCTAAAAAACATACCCCCACCTAGGATAACAGTACCATGAGGGCCCCATACTTCAATGAGTGAAGGAATCTTTAGGAGAATATCATAAAATACAGGAAACCACCTTGATGCCATGAATGAATATGGCTATCCATGGCAAACACAGTTACTGTCTGATCTAACGGCCAATCCCTGCTCCCTGGCCCTTGCTGCTTCTGAAACAGAAGGAAAAGAACTGAATTCTCATTTCCCAGTATCCACTGCAGTAAGGATTGTATCAAAGTCCTAGTCAACAAAATATAGGAAGTGGAAGTTTGTTGAGAGCTTCAGGGAAACCTTTGCCTTGGCTGTGGCCTGAACCGCCCCTCTCGAGGAATCGTAGAGCCTCAGTGTAGGGACACTAAGGCAGGCAGGAGGGTGGGCGTGGTGGGAGTGTGTGGAAGTTCTTATCCAAGTGCTTCCTCATCTCGGTGATGTGGAAAACAAGGCCGGCAGCTGAGATGGGGGTGAGGAAGGAGAAGTTGGGGATGTATATTAGGATTTTCAAGCAGTCTCAGGACCTATTTGAGTTCAGTGGTCAACAACATAGCAGTATTTCTCTCCAATCTTGTTCAGCAGCCTACAGACCGGCACAGATGAAGGTGTAATGAATTTGTGTTCCACCAGAAAGGGAAAGAGGAAGATAAAGAGGTGGCTGGTAGGTCTTTGCAAGTAATTCTAGACATAGACTGTGGTCGCTAAGCTTGGGACAGAGGGATATGCAGAAGGAGGCGAGTGGGGGCAATGATCTCGTTAGTCCTCTACCCACTGGGGCTGAAGGTGGTTTGAGGTGAGCTCTAGAGATTGTGTTCTGGGAAAGCAGAAGGTGTCGGTCAGAGGGGAAAGAGTTGAAACTGAGATGAAGGAGTTGTTGGTCACATCCGGATTATGATAAAGATGCAGTGTCCAGAGTGGACAATGAGGGCAACAGAGATCATGCCCTCCCCCTTCCTTGAAGCTGGATAATTGCCCTAAGGACTGAAAGCCCAAAAGTAGTTTCCTCCCATTTCCCACCACATAGACCCACTAGGTCAGTCACTGGTCATTCAATTCATTTTTGTATGTCTGCCAAATTCTCCTGCCTGTCCTCTGGGAAGGAAGAGCAGTCCTCCACAGTCATCTGCGCTTCTCCGTGAAGAGATGACATGGGCTGCCTGCACCTCATGGGCTCTCCGCTCCCTCCTCATCCCTACTAGCAGATCCATGCCGGAGCCCCAGTCAAGAGGAACTCCAGCCCTAGATGAGGTGCAAGTCAGGGCCTTAGTAAGAAGGAGGAGCTTGGGGCAATGGTGACTTCGTCTCAGAACAAGATGAGGTTGCAAGACAGGAGTGTGGCCCAGGCTCTCCTGGACCCAGATGATGTGCTTTGGACTGTGTTGTCGCCTGAAGCGATGGCCGCTTGGAGCAACGAAGCCGCAGGAAGAAGTTTAGAGGCGAACTGGAAACAAACAGCTTTTTATTTTGATAACTTTTCTCTCTGGCTCTAACAACGACTGTAACACGCACCACACACACCACCAAAAATGGCGCAGACCCGATCAGCAATCTCGCTCAAGTCTCACGAGATCTCGGGCCAAGTCCCGTGAGACTACAGAAGACGACAACAGCCAAACGTCTCCTTGGCCCGTAGTCAACCGCAATCTTAGCCATCTCCCCAAACAGGGCTCCTGCAGGACTGAGAATCCCACCTACTCCCCCACCCCACCCCCCACCACCACACACACACCTTCACTTGGTAGAAGTGCAAGCTATACAGGTTACAGTACAAAGGCCTGAGAGCCCAGCACGACATTGTGTGTATGGAGTCAGGATTTCACAGGTCTCAACTGCACATCTTCTAAGGTGAGATGCAGCTGCAAGGAGCAAAAGTCTTGGTAGGTGACTCAGGCAGACATTCATGGTAGCTCTGCAATGTTGGGAGGGTCCTGGCTTCATTTTCTTGCCCACCACCCAACTGTGACTCCCATTCTAGTAATGTTATTTTGGTCAAGATACTTACCTTTTTGAGGCCAAGTTTCCTCATTTGAAGAATGGGAGTAATTACGATATCTACTTCACAAGGCACATCAGCGAATTAATTAATATAATACTCGAAAAGTGCTTTGTATCAGTGCCAACACAATGAACCTTGGCAGGGACTCTTTGTTTCACTTGGGACTGCTAAAGTACTGGGCATGAAGTAGGAGCTCAAAAATATTTGTTGAATTAATAATTAATTGTTATCATTATTTTTGCTGCAAAGTACCCTCACGCTCCATCTAAAGTCTATTCCATTCACACGGCACCTAGAGACAGCCTGGACCTATTGACCCATCTTTATGTCTGGAAACCAGTTGCCCAAATTGGAAATGACCTGGGTGCAGTTGTCCAGGGGTAGCTGATGAAGGGACCAGCCCACATGGTCCCACCAGAGCCTCAAGACTGCCCCAAATGCTGCCGCCTCCGCCAGACCAGACGCTGCTAATGGCTTTTGTCTGTCTGCCAAATTCTCCTGCCTGTCCTCTGGGAAGGAAGAGCAGACATGACTGAGTCCTGGAGGCCAATTCCTGCCCGAGGCTGGGAGCCTGGGAAGGGGAGTGAGGAGCCAGCCCCTGGAGGGGACAGCTTTGGGGGATCCTGCGCAGCCCTGGAGGTGTTTTCTTCTCTTTGTCCCCCGGTTGCTGGTGCAATTGCAGCCTTTGCTTCAGAATGCCTCTGCCTCCTTCCTGCCAGGAGGATTGTGGCGAGAAAGCTCACAGGAGTCAAAACAAGCCGGCTGATATGAAAACCATATGAAAACTTGGCAGGACCCCCTCTCAGCCTAATGGGCCTCCCAGACATCGCCAAGCCCACAGACACTGGCCCTTTGTGAGGTCGGGGGCCCTGGCTCCCTCCCTCGTTCCCATTCTACTGAGACAAAATTAAAAGGGAAAGAGGAACAAGGAATGCAGCCAGTCTTCTCCAGCAGCCGTGTGCTTCGAAGGGATCAGAAGCAGGGAGCTGAGCTCCGTGTACTGAGTGCCTGTAGTTGCCCCCGGCCGAGTGCAGTCTGAGAAGATTAAATGGAAAATTCCAGGAATAAATATCTATGTTTATTTTATTGATTATTTTATTTATAAATTAATGATTCCAATTTTCTTTGGGGGTTCCTCTCAACTGCAGCTCCTGCGTGGATCTGCTAATAGGGAAGCGGAGGAGGAGCGAGGCCTGGAGGTTCAGGCAGGTCGTGTTGTCTGTCCGCGGAGAAGAGCTCCAGATGACTCCAGCAGGGGCTCCCCACAGTGGCTCTCTTTCTCTCACTGGGACCTTACTCACCCTGGTCCTTTTCTCCACTTCAAAGGTGGGGTCCCTGAGGTTGATGGAGGTCAGGCAGCCCAGGTCCCGCTACTACCAAGTGGTGGGACAGACAGCCTGGGTTCAAATGTAGGACTCTCTGGCTGAAAGCCTGGACCTTCATTATTATGGAGCTGCCTTCCAAGGTAGCGTTTGATTATTTCAAACAGATTTACCAACATACAAAATTTGCCTAAAGGCTTAACCTTCAGAAAAAGGCTTTTCCCATTCTAAAGAGAAATTGAGGCAGAGCTTGTCCTTGGTGATGCTATCAAACCTTTGGGCTATACTCTAACATGCCGTTGTTATTTATACCTGAAATTACTATAGTTCAAAGCCCTCTGGGTGTGGAAGGAGACTATTTTCTAGGGCTATCATCACTGAGGTGCTAAAATTAAATGTTAGTTTAGAGCAGCTTAAAAAAAAATAAAGCTAAATCAGAAAGTGAAAAAATAAAGGGCTGTGTTGAGAAAAGGGACCAAAGAAAGGGAAGTAGGGAGAGAGGGGGAAAATGCTGGGGAATGATAGTGACCAAATTATAAGGTTATGTTGTGTGCATGTATAAATAAATAACAACAAATGCCATCGATGTATACAACTATAATGCACCAATTAAATAAATAAATAAATAGATAGAAATAATTTTAAAAAGTAAATGGCTGGGTATATGATGGCCTGTGCTCTTGGTATCTAAAGCCCAGAAGGGAAAAAAAAAAAAAAAGAGTTTGGCCAGGAAGTACACATGCAGACTATGATCTGTCTATCATCTACTTCAGAACATATCTTCTTGGGATAATTTCTAAAAATAGCCCAAAGATCATTGGCAAACTTGATAACTTCTGTGTGACAACCCCCCCACCCCCAGCCAGGACTCAGAGGTCTTGATTTCCTCTCTCCTGGACTTCAGGGGCGGAGCCTGCTGCAGGAGGCTGTCTGGTCACTTACTTTAGTCTGGTCATTTTAGAAGACAAGGATCTGCCTCAACTGTCTCCTGAAGAGCCTCATGGAGGGGTCTCCCACTTGGGTATGGGGAATAAGGGAAGGCAAATGAACACAGCAAGGGACAAAGCAGCCCAGGTAAAGGGGGCAGGATACCCTCACCAACCTTCAGCAGGAGCTGGACAAATGAGTCACTCATCCACAGCTAAAGCGCCAAGAAGAATGGGTGGGATTGACAAGGAGCAATCGTTTCATTATATAAAAATGTTTTTTTTAATTTACAGCAAATTTTTTCAGTATAGACCAGGTTATAGCACGTACTCCTCCCTTATGTATGAGAGATACTTTTCAAGATACCTGGTGAATGTCCCAAATCATGGATCATAATAAGCTCTCTACTAGGCTTTCTTCCCATATACACACATGTTAATGAATTTAATTTGTGAATTAGGCATGGTAAGAGATTAACAACATTAACTATAATACTAAAAAAAGAACATTTGAACAACATCTTATTTTTTTTTCCTTTATATGTATTTTTTAGTTGTAGTTGGACACAATGCCTTCACTTTATTTATTTATTTTTATGTGGTGTTGAGGATTGAACCCAGGGCCCTTGCACATGCTAGGCGATTGAGCTATCGCAAAGCCACAACCCCTGAGTTATTGATTTCTGGAATTTTCTATTTCATCTTTTCAGATTGCACTTGACCATGGGTAAGTAAAACTGTGGAATGCAAAACCTCAGATGGAGTGGGGCCTACTGTACCACATGCATATATCACTTTTATAGAATACACTCTTTTTGAAGTGTGGAAGGAAGTTGCTGCAGCTGTTTTTCACCATGAGAGCGACACCATCCTTGGGTCTGTGATTGCTGGGTGCAGTTCCGATGATGTTACCTGAGAGTGGCTTGGGTGGAGTTGGAGGAAGGTGGCGGTGGTGGGGTCTGTCTAACCAGTGTCTGGATTGCCCAGCCCCTCAAACCAAACAAGAAGCCAGGGAGCTCATCCTCGGGCAGCTCTTGATTCCCATTATTCTAGTGGCATTTTTGAAGTATAGAAGTTAGATCTTGCTTTAAGCCTCATGATGTGATTTTGCAACCCTTGGTAGATATAGTTAGCCTACCCAGGGGAACACCAACAGTAGTCTCTCCCGGTCTCTAACAGATGGACGGAAATTCAAACTTCTCTTACACATTTTCTTCACCAAACTAAAGGAGCACATTGTGTTGTCTCAACAGGCTCAAGCTACAGACAGAATGGCTTTCTCTGCAGTCACTGTAACCCTGAGTCAGGTTTGGCTCACAGGGCCATCTGGCCTCAAAACCCACAGTACCCTACTATATTCAAAGCAATGCTAATTGCCTTGTTAACAGAGCTCCTCTCCAGAGAACGAAATTTAAGCAGAGGAATATCAAAGCGTGATTTTAAGAGAATTGAGTTGATCCAAGAACTGATAGCATTTCCAGCAACCAAGTCTCAGAAGGCTCACAGAGCAAATAAAGAACATTTTAATGGTATTGTCAGAGGATATGACTTGTCAAGGCAGATTTGCGAACAGGAAAGGGGGCAGAGACTACACTTGTCTAGACATCTGATTAGTGGGAAATTGTAGGATTATGAGGAGTGTAGATTTTTCTGGCTGCCATTTCTAAGGAGGTCAGGTTTTCTACGCAGAGAGCTAAATGAGAGAAACATTTGTATCCGGTAGAAAATGCTGACTGGTCCTTATCCTGCCTTGGGCTCCAGCAGCGATTCCAGACCGAGGGAACCCATTAGATGGAAATCCACGGTGTCACTCCTTGGTGCAATGGGAGGGTTGGCAGCTCAAAGATGGAAACCATCGCTGCGGGGGAAGACAAATGCAGGACAGTCATCCTTTCTTTCCTGTCCCTCAGTCTCAGTCCCAGATTGCTCTCTGATCACACTGCGAGCTGATCCTTTGGACTTGGGAAATCTGCTCTAACAGCACCCTTGTCCCCTCCGGACACTGACAGAAACCACAACACATTCAGAGTGGGAGTTATAGATTGTGGTAGACAAATAGTTCTTGATGAGTTCACCATGAAGCCAGGGGAGCTTGGAATGATTTCATGGCTTTGGTGAATGGGTGGACTCCGAAGGTGCCAGGTGAGTTCTGAGAGGAAATGGGCCCAGAATCAGGAAACCTGGGGTTGTGGGAAGGTTCCTCATCTCAGAAGTGAAGGCATTCCCGCAGCTCTCCCTGTCTCTGTCCCACCTGAGTGCTTTCTGTTCCGTGTGCCAACCATTCCTGCCTACAGCCCCGGGCTGCATACTTTTGCGGTGACCTCAGACAGGGCACAGCCAAGCACCGTCTGTGAGAAGGTCACAGCCCAGCTCCACGCCAGACACCGGCACTGCTGCAAAGGCACGTCTGGGGTTTAAAAATACAAAGGGTAATTAACATCAGTCTGAGTTCAACCAGGAAAACAAACCACTTTGTATATAAAACACGAACCTACTCTAGGGAATGTCTTACACAGGTGATGGAGGAGCCGAGAGGCCCAACAGGACCGTGAGACAACCTGGAATTGGCAGCGGCAGGAGTTGTCATTACCCTAAGGCAGGGGACAAAAGGAGGAGAAGGGACAAGCAGAGCTGTAGAAACTAAGAAAGCAGACCTGCCCTTGTGGGAGCCACGGCCCTGGAGAAGCCACCGTTCAAGGCAGGGAAGAAGGGGACCAAAGGAGCTGGGCTTTTGTCCCTTTGCCATGCCCCCTGCCTCCTGGAGGTGCCTGACATTGGCTGAACCAAGCAGGAAGTGTGCTGGCCTGGGGGTGTGGGACACAGAGTGCAGGGGTCAGTGCAGGCCTGGTCCAGGGCAAGCTGGGGCCAGCGGGCAGAGCAATCAGGTCAGATATTTTGTAAGCACTCCCCTGTCACCCTGTGCACTCTCCTCTGTTATGATCAGAATTAAACCACAGAGCAGGGCACCGTGGCGCACGCCTGTAATCCCAGCACTTGGGAGGCTGAGGCAGGAGGATCACGAGTTCAAAGCCAGCCTCAGCAATGGCGAGGCACTTAGCAACTCAGTGAGACCCAGTCTCTAATAAAATACAAAAAAAGGCTGGAGATGTGGCCCAGCGGTCGAGTGCCCCTGAGTTCAATCCCTGGTACAAAAAAAAAAAAAAAAAAAAGAAAAAAAGAAAAAAAGAATTAAACCACAGAATGAAATATTTGGGTAATTATTGGTTTAATGTTTTTTTCACCTCCCCCTAACCGTCCCTTAGCCCCGCAAACTCTAAGCTCTGTGAGGACAGGGAGAGAGTCTGCTGGATTCAGATTCGTCTCCAGCACCTAGCACAGAAAGTGGTCCTAGGAGATTCTTTAGCAATGTCTGTTGGAAATAGTTGAATGAATGAATAGTGTGTTCTGCCGATCTTGCAAACAACTGATTCTTAGAATGGGGCATGCCAGTTTTTCAGATCTAAGCCAGGAGCAGTGGTGCATGCCTGTGATCCAAGCAGCTCACAGGAGGATTACGAGTTCAAAGCCAGCCTCGGCACTTTAGCAAGGCCCTAAGCAACTTAGCAAGACCCTGTCTCAAAAATAAAGAATAATTTCAAAAAAGGGCTGGGGATGGGACTCAGTGGTTAAGTGCCTGCGGGTTCGATCCTTGATACCAAATAAATAATAAATTCATTAATCAAAAAAATAGATCTAGGGGGAGAGCAAATTCTGTAGGCCTAGACCAGCCTGTTGAACTCTAAGAATTCAACTTCATGCACTTCAGTAAGACTTTAGAATTTAAACAGATTTTATGCCATTTACCGGACAAGATTTTGCCACTTGATAAAGATGAGATTATTTTGTAAACTATAAAGTGATGTTTCAGTCGTAGGGATTAGAGTAACAATTATTATGCTTTTCCTGGGTGAGCCCCCCTTCTGCATCCACCTAGAGTGGTGGGGAAGAATTTTGGGGTGCCTCCATTTTAAGACCTGTTAATATCTGGGTACAGATAAAATTCCAGGTGACAATTTAAGCAATTTAGTTACAGGAAGAAAGAACGAAGGGGAAGGTGGGAAATCGTATGGAGACAAAGACTCAAACAGAGTAAGGACAACATGGAGTAGCTCGCGTATCGTCAGGAAAAAAGGCAGCAAAGTGGGACAGGTAGGAGGAAGGGGCTGGGAGCTAGAGACCATGAGTGCAGAGGAGCGCTGAGCTCCAAGTGACTGGAGTCAGTGACAGGTGAACAGCAGATGCCAATTAGGGCAAAGCACAGATGGAACCTGACGGGGCGAATTTTATGAGTCCAGAGGGACTAGCAAACTGATGGCTGTAGCAACCACGACTAAAACCTGTTATTGCCTAAGATGTGCCAAGGATCCAGCCAACTATTAATTCTCTGGACAACACTATGAAGTAAATACTATTATTTTCCCATTTTACTTGTAGGAAACAAGTGTTTGTGTGTGTGTGTGTGTGTGTGTGTGTGTGTGTGTGTTGTTTTGGTTTGGTTTAGTTTTCCAATATTTTTTCCCTTCTCCTAAGCATGCTCTGGTTTCTTTTCTTTTAAGAAATGTGTTAACTGGTTTCCAAGACTCCACAAATGAAACCTTCTGGTATTGACATACCTTATAGTCGCCATCCACACTGAATAGATGTGACCTGCATAACCAGAAAGAAACTGTAGAAATAGTGGCATGTGTCATGAAAGACAGTGTCCACTTTCTTCTTTCCTGGATCACTCACCCCGAGGATCTTAAGAAGCCCCATGGAGAGAGCCAAACGGTAAGGAACTGAGGCCTCCGGCCAAAAGCCAGCACCAACTGTTCAGAGTGAGACATCTTTGAAGCAAACCCCATTTGAAGCAGGGCGTGATTAGAGATGTGTGAGGAACCCCAGTCAAGACTTTAGATGACGGCAATCCCAGCTGACAGTTTGCCAACTCATGGGAGACCAAGTCCAGAATCACCCTGCCAAGCTGCCCCAGAATTCCTGGCCCACAGAAACCATCGTATAATAAATGTTCACTACTTTCTTAAGCCACTAAATTTGGAGATGATTGCCTGCAAGGCAAAAGATAAATATGACAAGTCAACTAGTTCTGCAATCTCAGGCGAGTTGCGGAAGGCCTATGTACCTTTATTTCCTCCTCTGTAAAAGTGTGTGTGCCAGTGTAACCTCCGGGTACCTTACTGGGTTTCTGGCACATGAGAAGCAGTATTTAAAAGCTGGCTCTCATTGAAAACCAAAGAACATTTACAGACCAGAAACCAAGCCCAGAGAGGTAACTAGGTCATTGACTGGTCAACAGTGCAGAACCTCCAAGATTTGGGCCTCACTTGGACTGTCTGATTCTGTATCTCCAGCCCTTGAATCACTCCTAGGAGAGGGCAGTATGGCCCCAAGACACCTGCTGGACACTGTGCCAATATTAACCATTAGCATGAGTCAGGCTCTCGGCTTGCTTTGGCAGGGTTATAACCCAGAAAAGAGCTTTTCCCTTTGCCTGTGGCCATTCCCACCTCTATCACACTTTCTGATCTCTGCTCCAACAAGGAAGAACAGCCTCACCGGTGCCTTCCACCTCTTACCTTCCCTCACCTACCTGGTTTTCAAATCACACCTGGATGCAAATGAATATATTCCTCTTGCTTACTTTATCATTTCACCGAGACAGAAGTGGGGTGACTCAGTGGGCTGGGTGCACTGGCTGGAAAAGAATCTAGAAGAGGCAACAGCGGCATCTACCTCAGGAGGAATGGTGGTGGTGCTGGTGGAAGATAAATAGAATGGTCAGGGAGACCTCACTGAGAAGGTGGCTTTAGAGAAATAATCTAAAGGAAGTGAGGGAGGGAGCTTCTTTGTGGCCAAGGGCAGGGAGAGGACATGGAGAGGAGGGAGTTTTAGGAAGTGGAAAATGACAAGTGCGCAAGCTCCGCCATGGTGCTTGATCTGGTATGCTCAACGAAACAGCAAGGGGACTGGAGCAGAGCCACAACCTGGCCAGGGACAGAGTAGAAGATGAAGACTGCAATGCAGTGGGAGGAGAGGGAAGCTAATCATAAGGGCACTTGCAGCCAGGACCATGGCTTTCGTCTGACAGTTGAGAAACACTGGAAGGTTCTGAGCAGAGGGTTGACGTGACCTCACTTCTGTTTAGCAGGTTTATTCTAGCCACCATGTTGCAAGTAGACCAATGGGGCCGAGAGTGGACGTGGGTGATTGCAATGGCCCAGGGAGAGATGGCGACCTGCACCAGAGCCGTGGTAGTGAGAGTGGTGAATGAAGGCTGAATTCTGGAAATACGTGGAAAATGGAGCCCTAAGGATTCTGAAAGTCTGACTGTTGAGTAGGGGAGAAGGAAGTCAAGGATAGTTCTTGGGCTTGGGTCCTGAGATGGAGAAAGATGGTTTACGTGAACTGAGATGGGGAAGCAGGGATGAGGCATGTCAAGGAGGCCATTAGAGATTTCCATTTTGGACACACTGAGTTCCTGATGCTCATCGGACATCCAGGTAGAAGTGCCCACCTGGTGAAAAGATGCCACTCAAAGATCCGAGATCACATTGAGAGTGAGGATTTTAAAAGAGAGAGAGAGAAGGGGTTCAAAATGCCTGTCCAATGAAGCATGGCTGGGCTCTGGCCACCCCACTAGCCATGGTCCCAATGGTCCAGGCCAGATCCATTCTCAGCCCCTGAGCACTTACCTGTGGTGGGATCATAGGTAGTGTCATGATTTCCAGAAGCTCATCACCTCAGAACATCAGATTTTATTTCAGAGTCATAAAAACAGAGACATTCAGATTTAAACTGTACTTGTATCAAAACTCAACATTTTCAAGGAAGATAGAGCAAGGGGCTGATAGTTGATAACAGGTTTTGTAAATGAGTCACCAAGACCCACCACAGTCAAGCTACACACACACACACACACACACACACACACACACACACACACCTTTTGAGCCTTTCAAACAGGATTCTGTTTGTAAAAATGAGGCACCAGATTTTTATCAGTGCACCTGTTGCTTAAGGTTTCACCGGTCTCCAGGTTTCCATAGTCAAAGGTCATCAACCCAAACCACCCCTGAGGATGTCATTGGCTGAATTACCCCTCAAGGTCCTCCTGGAAGAGGAGACAAAGACAGAGTAGGGGGAAGGAAGTGAAGCTGTTTCTACTTCTGGGATCCTGTCCCTCAACCCTACATGCGACTCCAGCCTGACACTGAGCCCTCTCTCTGGTCCCATTCAGAAGGGAGTACGCCCTCCCAGAAGACACTAAAGAAAAGGAGTGTCCTTCAGAAGGAACTCAGGCTTTGACACCTTTTCTAAAGCACTTGAGATGTCACACACACACACACACAAAATCTTAACTGGGGGAACCTCAACTTAAGTTCCTCCATGAACCAGCGGGTGGTTTGGGGTATGTGTAATCTGTTGGTGCCTCGGTCTTCTCATCTCTCAACTGGAAATCAGAATGCCCTTGAGATTGTTCTGAGGATTAAAGGAGTTGAAGTGTGTAAGGCACAAAGCTCAGTATCTGTCAGAAAATAGGTTAATCGATTGTATAGCGTGGTGACAATACAGTTTTCAGTTGCTGCTGTCATTATTATGAATTATTATGACTGAGTGCACTCTGAGCCACCTAGCTGAGTGACCTTGGGCAATATGTGCTCTCAAAGCCTCCTGGCTCCTGCCCTCAGAGATGCTGTCCTTCCTTGGCAGTCGGTGAACTGAACCCCATTCCTGGCTCCCAGACTGGCCGCAAGGCCACAGGAGCTCTTCAGGAGGCCACAACCATGGACGCAGATTGAGGTCACATGATGGGAAATAGGGTGGTGCCATCAGAAGCAAGAGGTCATTGGAGAAAATTCTACCTCTGGGCCTCTGGCTCCCCCTGTTCCTTTTCCCCTCAGGAATAATGATGTTCCTCCGCTCCCCACTTCTCCCTTGTACCCTGGATCCCTGGAAGAACTGTATGGAGTGCTCTGAGCATCTTCGGTAGGCTCTGTGTCTGCAGTTTCAAGGAAACCATCACATTTCACTAACTTCTTCCAGGAAACAGGTTTCACAACAAACAAAAAAGTCCAAACTTCTGAGAAAGTCTGTTTGCCTCTGCAGGGTCTTGCTTATGTTTGACTTTGCTCTACTGGCCATTGCTGGGCAGGACTGGGGGCATCTTGCCAAGGTGGAGGGAGCTGGTCACTAACTCCTGGGAGTTAGTGACACTGGGTGCCTAGGGCTGTGCCGACATGGGAAAAGGGAAGCAGAGGATGTGGGGGGGGGGGAGGAGGGTCCTGGACCAAGGACCAGGAGCAGAACTGAGGCATGCAGGATCCCAGGGCAAGCTAATCATTTGGTACTAGACTGAATGAGGAATTGTATTTCCTTGCTAGTGCAAGAAACCTAGCTTCAGTAAGTGGTTTATTTCTCTCTCACAAAATCAGAGGTCCAGAGAGTTCCTGTAGTGGCTCCATAAACTTATTAGGGACCCAGGCTTCTTTTCTCTCTCTGGTTCATTGTCTTGGCTTATTGCTTCCATTCTTCATGGTTTCTTCATGATCTGATATGGCTGCCAGGAGCTCCAGCCATTGCATTCATATTCCAGGCAACCAAGGAGGAGCAAAGAGGATTCACACTCTCCCCTTTCTAGAACATTCTCAGAAGTCCCACATCAAATCTGCTTACCTTTCAGCAGTGAGAGCTTAGACACATAACTGCACCTAGCTGCAAAGGAGGTTGTGCTGCATAGGAGACAATGAGAGTGCTCTGAGCAAGTGGGGAGCAGGAACGGGGGCTATGAGGCGCAGCACTACCTCTGCTTTGCCGTCCTCAACAACTCTGAGCTGGCCCCAAACTTGCACTTAGCTGCAGGAGCCCTGTTTGGGGAGATGGCTTAAATTGCGGTGGACTACGGGCTTTGGCTTTGGACATGTTTGGACATTGGCGCCTTCCGTAGTCTCACGGGACTTGGCCCAGGATCTTGCGAGACTTGGCCGGAGATCTCGAGGGACTTGAGCGAGATTGCGGATGAGGTCTGCGCCATTTTTGGAGGTTAGAGGAGCGTGGACGGCGTGTCGGGGTGTAGTTAGAGCCAGAGAGAAAAGTTATCAGAATAAAGAGCTGTTTGTTTCCAGTTCGTCTCTAAACTTCTTCCCGCGGCTTCTTTGCTCCAAGCGGCCATCGCTTCAGGCAACAACAGGTGGTGGCCCGGACAGGGAATCGACACGGCAGGTAAGAACTGAGGAACCTCGCAGGAGTCTCTAGTCAGAGCGGTTAAAATGGGTTCGAAAATAACTAAGACCCAAGTGTACAAGGCTCTGGATGGATTCTTTGATACAGCTGAGTCAGTTATTAGTGAGGAGAATTTGGAAAAAAGTGAAAGTGATCATGAAAGCTTGGCCTCGGCCGAGTCAGTTAGGGCCAGTAAGGATAGTATCAGTGAGGGCTCAAAAATGACAAAGATCCGAGCTGCTAAAGCTATTCAAGATTTATTAGAGATAGTTCAAGGATACATGCTCTCAATTGAATCCGGGACTCAGGATGTTACTGAGTCAGTTAGAACCAATGAGAGTAGTAGTAGTGAGGAGGAATGAAGTAAAAGTGATTCTGAGAAAATGAACAAAAGGAAATTAAGGAAGACCAAGATAAGGGACCATCAAGTGGAGGAACCTATGTCCTACACTCCCCCATGGGTGGAATCTATTACAGAAAATATGAAGGGTATCACTAGGTGTTTGCATACCCTAGAAATAGAAATAAAAAGTCTTTCTGAGCGCTTATGCGCTCTCGAGGGTAACTCAAGATACGTTGGGAACTGCCAGTATTTGAATATGAAAATGGAGAGAGGGGCCACCAGTCAGTAGATTTCAAAACAATAAAAATTCTCAAAGAGGCAGTAATGACATATGGACCCCAAGCTCCTTTCATGTTGAGTATACTGGAGTCCCTTAACACCTTTAGCTTAACTCCCTCAGACTGGAAACATCTATGCAAAGCAACATTAAGTGGGGGACAATACTTGGTTTGGCGATCACAATTTCAAGAACTTTGTATAGAAACAGCTAAAATAAATGCAGATGCAGGGTTTGGAGACCATAATATAGAAATGCTCACAGGAGAAGGGCCATTCGCAGACGTACAGGTTCAAAAATATTATACCCCAGGAGTATATGCTCAGATAAACGCAGCTGCCTTAAAGGCATGGAAAACTGTACAAGGACCTGGGGATCTACAAGGTAGCTTGTCCAAAGTAATTCAAGGACCTAATGAACCATATGCTGAATTTGCTGATCGACTTTTAAGAACTGCAGGTAGAGTTTTTGGAGACGTGATCAAGTTATGCCATTAGTTGTTCAATTAGCATATGAAAACGCTAATAAATATTGCCAGGAAGCCATCAGGCCATGGAGAAATAAAAAGGATCTTTCCATATATATACAACTATGTAAAGATATAAATGATGCCTTTGTCACAGGGAATATGATTGCAGCAGCTGTTAGAGATGCTGCCCCCCAGAATTTCACAAGGACTCAACCTAGACACTATAATCAATCAGGATATCCCAGGAAAAATTATCATAATCAATCAGGCTATTCTAGGCAAAATCCCAAAAGAGAAATAAGACCAAATTTATACCGTCTCCAGGTTGCTGCCCCAGGTGTAAAAAGGGAAATCATTGGGCCAATAAATGCTATTCAAAATTTGACATCCATGGAAATCCTTTGTTCAGGAATTCAAAAAACGGGGCACGGGACCCAATGCCCCAGGGCCCACAAATGTATGAGGCATTGGAGGAGGAGTATCCTGAAGCATCCATTCAGATGCTTCCTCGACACAACCCCTATTACCATCCACTCCCTCTCCAGAGGAACAGGAAGAAATGCAGGATTAGACCTCTGTTCCACCGCCCGAATAGTGTTAACACCTGAAATGGGGGTTCAACTGATTCCCACAGGAGTCAGGGGACCTCTTCCCTCAGGGACTGTAGGACGAAGTCCTCAAAGCTTAGTAGGTTTGCAAGTGACCCCAGGTGTAATAAACTCAGACTACAAAGAAGAAATAAAAATAATGCTTAGCTCACCCCAAAGTATAAGTTCTGTTAATCAAGGAGATAAAATTGCTCAGCTGCTTCTCCTTCCAAATTTACATAATTCATTTAAAATGAGTATGCCTCAAAAAGGGAACAATAGAAGATTTTGTTCCACTGATTCGAGACCCATGGCTTGCTGGGTTCGAGACTGTACTAGGCGGCCTATGTGTAAAATAAGAATCCAAGGAATAGAAATGGAGGGACTTATAGATACTGGAGCTGATTCCTCCATCATTAATTTACGACAATGGCCCAAACACTGGCCTCTGCAAAAAGCTTCAACCAGTTTAAGAGGCTTGGGATATAATAACCTCCCAGAAAAAAGTGCAGTAATTTTAAAATGGGAGGATGATGAAGGACATAAAGGAATGTTTCAGCCTTATGTTTTACCTAACCTACCAGTTACTTTATGGGGAAGAGATATTTTACAACAAATGGGAGTACACCTTGCAACCAAACCTGCATGTGTTAAATGTGAAAATATACAGGGTAATCTTAACCCTAAAAGAAATCATTATCAAAAAGTACAGGGTAAGCTTAACCCTAAAAGAAATGGAAAAAGACATTTTTTTCTTCGGGGCCACTGAGAAAATAATTTTGAAAATACCATGGCTTTCTGATAAGCCAGTGTGGGTCCCTCAGTGGCCCCTATCTAAAGAGAAATTACAAGCGGCCCACCTACTAGTTCAGGAACAATTAGAAGCAGGACATATAGAACCTTCCACCTCTCCCTGGAATTCCCCCATATTTGTGATCAAGAAAAAATCAGGAAAATGGCGATTATTACATGATCTTAGACAAATTAATAAAACCATGCAAGTCATGGGCCCTACTGAACCTGGACTTCCGAATCCTGTAGTTATTCCAAAAAGTTTCCATGTTATTAGTCTTGATATAAAGGATTGCTTCTTTTCTATTCCCCTACATCCTCTGGATGCCCCAGGTTTGCTTTTTCAGTTCCTTCTATTAACAACAATGGCCCTGATCAGAGATATCAATGGAAGGTTTTGCCGCAGGGAATGGCTAATAGCCCCACCATATGCCAAATATATGTGGACAAGGCTATCCAACCCATTAAAAATAACTATCCAAACCTCATGTGTCTACATTACATGGATGATATTTTACTGGCCCACCCTAATCAAAAAATCTTATTTAATATATTCAGTGACGTGGTAGAAAATTTTAAAAAATACGGATTATATATAGCAGAAGAAAAAGTTCAAACCAGATCTCCCATATTATATTTAGGATTTAAAATCATGGATACTTTTGTTAGACCCCCAAAAATTTTAATAAATAAAGAACATTTAACCACCCTCAATGATTTCCAAAAACTGCTGGGAGACATTAATTGGCTCCGCCCTACACTAAACCTCACTACTGGCCAATTAAAACCTTTATTTGATATCCTTCGAGGGGACCCTGATCCATCCTCACCGCGAACACTGACTCCAGATGCTAGGAAAGCTTTAAAGTTAGTAGAAAAAGCCATTGAAGGAGCTCATTGTGACAGATTTGATTTAACTCAACCGCTGATATTGATTATTATTTCTTCACAATATACACCCACATGAGTATTTTGGCAACAAGGGCCTTTATTATGGATACATTTGCCTGTCTCTCCTAAAAGCATAATTGAGTCTTATGCCTCCATGATGGCTAAACTTATTCTTCAAGGACATAAAACTTCTACTAAAATATTTGGCATTCACCCTGCTACTATTATTACTCCCTATTCATCATCACAGATTGAATATTTATGCTTCAATGATAATGACTGGGCTATAGCTAGATGCTCTACCTCTGCAAATTTTGATAATCACCTTCCTAAGTCTCCTATATTATCTTTTTTGTATTAATCATCCTATTATATTTCCACAGGTAATAAAAAATCAACCTATTCCTAAGGCATTTAATGTATTTACAGATGGGTCCTCAAATAGTACTGCTGCAATAGTCACTACAAAAGAAAATATGACTTACATAACTGCACATAAATCAGCTCAACTAGTGGAATTGGAAGCTGTGGTAAGAGCTCTGGAAAATTTTAGAGAGCAGCCCATAAACATTTTTTCAGATAGCCACTATATTGTACAAGCCGTCCCAAAATTAGAGTTAGCAGGACCAATAGCACCTCATACTCTAGCTTTTAAATTGTTTTATCAAATACAAAAACTTTTGTGGGAAAGAAAAGAACCTCTATTCATAGGCCATATTAGAGCACATACTAATTTGCCAGGCCCCCTCCATGAAGGTAATCAAAAGGCTGATGAACTTACAAAAACAATATTTATACCTTCAGCGCTACAACAAGCTACTTTATTTCATTCCCAGTTTCACATCAACAGCACCACCTTGTAGCGTAGGTTTAAAATCACAAAAGAGCAAGCCAGAACAATTGTAAAAGATTGTAAATCTTGTATGACACATTTGCCCAATCCTCATTTTGGTGTTAACCCTAGAGGATTATGCCCAATCATTTGTGGCAGATGGATGTTACTCATGAGCCAAGCTTTGGAAAATTGCGATTTATTCATGTAACCATAGATACATGCTCAGGCATGATTTTTGCTTCCTTACATTCCGGGAGAAAAAGTTAAAGATGTCACATCTCATTGTTTACAAGCTTTTGCTGCATTGGGCATCCCCAAAATGCTTAAAACAGATAATGGCCCCACATATACGTCCTCATCTTTCAAACAGTTTTGCGCAAAATTCAACATATCCCATAAAACAGGCATCCCATACAATCCTCAGGGTCAGGGCATTATTGAAAGAGCAAACCGCACACTGAAAATTATGTTATTAAAAACAAAAAGAAGGAAATTGGAAAAGTCCTAAGGACAGATTGGCAGTTGCCCTGTTTACCTTAAATTTTTTAACTTTAGACTCTAATGGTTATTCTGCTGGAGACAGACATTGGAATCCACACCAACAACATAAACCCTTGGTTTACTGGAAGGATGTTCTTTCAGGTACATGGAAGGGTCCAGATCCACTATTAATTTGGGGGAGAGGATCTGTTTGTGTTTTTCCAAAACACGAATCCTCTCCAATATGGATAACATCTAGATTAATAAAGCAGGTACCACATCAAAATGATCAAGATGTAGTTTGTTAAGGAATCAAGATTAATAAAAAATGTACAAAATCAAGAAGACCAAGATGAAGATATAGGATGACTCCCTCAAAAGTATCCTTCAAAATGTTTCACAACTCAAGAGTCATTCCTCCCGGCGGGACGAGGAGATCTCTCTTTAGTGTGCACACAATTGTATTTTTTTTTTCTTTTTATACATGTCTTTATGTCTGTACATTTGTCTACATTTCATGTTAATGTGACGTCACAAATATATGTTTGTATGTTTGTTCGTCTGTCCAGTGTGACGTCACAAAGAACAAAGCGCTTATGAAAAATAAATATATATATATATATATATATATATATATATATATATATGGATCCAAATAACTTTAATTCATTTTAGGTTAAGAGTATTCAATTTAGGTAAATAATTTTATAAATGAAGGTACTTTCAATTTTGATTATAGGTATCCCTGGGACTTCTCTTTAGCAAACAATATGACTAGTGCTATATAACCTAATATTTTGGTGTTTTGACATAAGATTGTTTATTTGTTATTAACTTTATTTGTTTAATAGCTGATTAATTTCAATTATCTCAACAGGTAAAAAATTGCTGTGTATACAGAGACTTGAGGGTTCCGGCTAACAAATTATTTCTCCAAAGTGCCTTTAGCTTTTCTTTAATCTATCTTTAATACAGTAAATACCCTCAGTCTTTCTTTCTTTTGTTCTCAATATGATATTTTGCCAACTTATGTTTGTGTGAGCTCAAACAACAATGTGTGTGAGCAAAAATCAACTTTAATTTTCTAATCTAATAATTCTGTTTTTTAGTTTGACAACTTGACTCTTCATTCAGTGCTGAAATAACACTGCCTTTCCTTTAATAACTGATGCTTGAGTTTCTAGGTAGTGGGCCCTGAAGATTTGCCGGTGGCATTGTCTAGACATAAAAAAGACGGCTGCTGCTACAGCTGCAGGGAACGCGGTCACCACAAGCATCCCTGCTGCTCAAGCATCAAACAACCTCACCAACAGTGTGGCCTCTGCTCTACATACATGGGACCTCCTACATCAATGTGTTATAACAAATGGACATTTTGATCTTTCATTGTTTGGGACTTTACGGGACAATACCTTGCGGACATTTGTCCAGAGAATTCAGTGTGTTACTTGATGAAAACTTAGGGCAGGTAATTTGTTTAAACAATTTGATATGCTATACAATTTGGCTCGTCACCAAAAGGCTTGTTGCCTTAAAGCCGCATCATCTCCTCACAATTGGGCGACTGTTAGTCCATCATACACAGTCGATCCTAAAGGGCTCCATTGGATGGCTGGTTAGCCAATGACGGCTAAGATCCCCAGAGGGGGACAACCTAAGACAGGCACAGTCGCACGGGACAGTCTCATGTGGCCGACATATCAACCTAAGACAAGAGTCAAGGGCACAGCCTTGATTATCCGATGACGGGTAAGAATGTTGGTTGCACATAGACGTCCTAGAGCATCCCCTCTTTTAAAACAAAAGGGGGAAATGCAGGAGCCCTGTTTGGGGAGATGGCTTAAATTGCGGTGGACTACGGGCTTTGGCTTTGGACATGTTTGGGCATTGGCGCCTTCCGTAGTCTCACGGGACTTGGCCCAGGATCTTGCGAGACTTGGCCGGAGATCTCGAGGGACTTGAGCGAGATTGCGGATGAGATCTGCGCCATTTTGGAGGTTAGAGGAGCGTGGACGGCGTGTCAGGGTGTAGTTAGAGCCAGAGAGAAAAGTTATCAGAATAAAGAGCTGTTTGTTTCCAGTTCGTCTCTAAACTTCTTCCCGCGGCTTCTTTGCTCCAAGCGCCCATCGCTTCAGGCGACAACACTTAGCACAAAGCACTGTATAAAGGGCTGTACTAATACCCTTGTTACTAAATTATTTCCCAGAGAATGTCACATGATTTGTCCCCACCATGTTATGCCGCACTCTAGAGGGGAATTCTGGCAACAGAGTTAGTTCCGTGTTCGTATGTGTTAGGGTTTGGATCTGGGACATTCCCCAAAAGCTCATGTGCTGGGGGCTTGGTCCCCAGTGAGCAGTGTTCAGAGGAAGCGATCGCATCATGAGGGCTCAGTGGATTAGTCCATTTGATGGATTGATAATTTCAGTGGACGACGGGGAAGTGGCAGGGACTGTAGGCAGGTGGGGCATGGTTGGATGAAGTAGCTCATAGCTCGCTGGGGTATGCCCTCAGGGAATATATCTTATCCCTGGCACCCTTCCCCCCTCCCCTCCCCCCCCCCCTTACTGGCTTCCAGGAGCCAGTGGCTTTCCTCTGACATACTGTTTGGCCATGATGTTCTGATGTTCTGCCTCATCTCAGGCCCGCAGCCAGCCCTGGACTGAAACTTCTAAAATCATAAACCAATCTAAACCTTTCCTCCTCTATTTGTTCTCATCAGGTATTTTGGTCATGGTGATGAACAACGAACGAACACAGTACATTGCCAAGGGTGCTTTGGCTCCACAACAATGTCCAAATATCCAGAAGACTGGTGGTGTGAGAAGTTGCCTGGTGGGTCCACACTGGTCTGCCTCTGACCTAGCAATGACACTGTCTCTCCGGATCCTCATCCAACAAATATCTGTCAAGCATCTAACCTGCCCAAGGCATCGTGCTAGGTGTTGTGGCCTCAAGAACCAACACCACCAATGCCATAGCTGGATGGTGCTCGTAGTCTGCTGGAGATTGTAGAAAATTCATATTCACCCTCGGGGCTGTGGGCCACAGAGGAAGCTGCCTGGCATCTCTACAAGTCAAGAGCTGAAGGTCCAGTGCAGGTTATTCAGATTATGAATAACCAAGAAATCACAAGATCGGAGGATGAAAGACCATTCCGGTCCCAGTGCAGAGAACAAATCGTAGAGGGTCAGGTGGAGGCAGGGAGGCCCGTCTGTTGCTTCACCCAGGAGGGCAGAAGAGAAGCAGGGGCAGTTTGGGTGGAGAAAAGGGGATGCTTACATGGGCTATCCTGGAGGTGGCATCCAGGGGTCTTGGTGACTGACTGAAGGATCTGTCTGGGATGACAGGAGAGGTCCAAACATGATGGTCAGTGTCTGCCTTTAAAACTGGATTATATGTCGTGGTTCTGGGTAACACAGGGGATAGGCCAGAACCTTTTGCCACAGACAGAAGCCACCAACCTAACTCTGGCTCCTCCACCTGCACTGTGAGGAGCCGGGCATATGGCTCCCAGTCTGCACCCCCCACACGCCCCTGCCTCCCTTGCAATTGCAGCACTGACTGGCTAAGATCCACAGGGACCTGGGAGACGCTCAGAGCTTTGAGGAAGAAAGAAAAAATTCTGAGTTCCTGGAATAAAAGCATGGACAGAGGGCTTGGCCTGGGCTCTGGGTGGCACGTCCTTATGGGAAGAGGGGCAGAGCCAGAAGAAAGAGGATGGGGGCTCCCACGTGCCCAGGGCAGTGTCCCAGCAGTTGGCTGGGGTCTAGGGGCAGTGATGCAGGAGGGAGCTGGGTCGGGGGGTAGTCGGGGCAGGTTGTGTTTGAAAGCCCTGTGGAGGTGCCCGGGAAGCAGGCAGAGATGTTGTCCTGGAACTCAGGAAGAGATCCGGGAGTCACATCCAGTACCCGCAGTGTCACACGTATGGAACAGGCCATGCTGCAACGGTGCAGTGGGTCTCTGAGGTTCCCTCCTGCTCCGGCTCCTGCTCGGTACCGTAAACCAGCCCCCACCTCGCTCCCTGGCCCCGAGCAAAGTATGCGGAAATCTGTCCAAGGGGCACAGCACACCCCGATTCACCCAACCCTTGTAATCAGTTTAGTTACACGACAAAATTCAGATCAGAGTGAGGATTAGTTTTTGAACAGTGTTTTGAACTTCACAGATGAAAGCCCCCTCCCCCACGCGCACAAAGAAAGCCCGAGGTATTATACATGACATAAACACACGGCCACCCCCGGTCTCCCTGCCACCTGATGCTCACAGACTCGCAGCCGGCTGGGTGATCAGTAGGCATCCCAAATTGCCTCCCGTGGCATCCACTCAGGTCTCCCAGGGAGGGAAATGGACTGTCCCCAGCCTGCTGCTCTGGAATGGCAAGCATTCGGGAAGGCCAGCCCCCGCCCTGCCTCCTCCAGGCCTCCTGCCTGCAGCCCAGGACAGCGTGGAGAGCAGGGACACTCCCTCTGCCTCCACTGTCCCAGAGAAGAGTGAAGGAGGAGGCAGAGCCAGGAGGGAGGTGGCCACCGCTGCAGGCCTGGCCTGCAGTTTCCCTGTTATTGTTCCCAGATGGGGACTGTCAGACCCTGTCAGCCTCAGACACACACCGAGAGCGTGGCATCCGCATTCCTGGAATGTGTGGAGGCCCAGGCTTCACCTTCTGCGGCCCTCAATTCAATAACATGTCAAGTTCCCTCATTCTCACCAGAGCTGAGACCCACTCACCCACTCGCTGACTGTGCCCACGTGCACCCTGCCTGTCCCCACACTTCAGGGGGCCCAGGCGAGGCATACTTAGCCTGCACTGAGTACACTGGTTGTCCAAGCCAACTGGGTCTCACCTGCTAGTGCCAGTTTCATGATGAACTTTGAGCACTTGATGCTCGTGGGACGTTGGGACTGATTATCCTGAATGCTGTCCCAGGACTTGGCAGCCTGTGGGACCAGAGAAGAGGCACATGACAGTGTGGCTTGTTGCTCTTTATTTTATGGCCTGGCTGCTTGCATCAACCAGGGGACTTGTCAGGGACTGCAGAGGAGACTGGTGCCCTTCATTCTCAACTGGGCATGCCCAGTCTGCCAGGATGGAAGACCCTGCCACGGCCCCCTCCACACGGTCCTGGTCTTGCCTCTCCTGCTCCCAGCCTGGAAGACTCTTCCCACGTGAGTCGAGGCTCTAACTCATCTGAAAGAACTTGGTCTGTTGTTCCAACAGCTCTGAATCTGCAGGCCATCAGGGTGCCTGTGGGGACAGATGAAGGGATCTGGGGCCCAGGAATGGTAAGTGATGGCTCAGGATCACAAAGCATTCGTGATTTGGATCTATTGTGGGTCACATTGCGTCCTCCTAAAGATATGAAATCCTAACCCTTGTACTTGTGAATACGACCTCATGTGGAAAACAGGCCTTTGCAGACGTAATCAAGTTCAGATGAAGTCATCAGGGTGGGCCCTACTCCACCATGACTGCTGTTCCTATAATAAGACAGAAATCTGGACCCAGACACAGGGGGAAGATGGCTACGTGAAGACAGAGAAAGAGGTTAGAGTCAGGTAGCCACCAGCCAAGGAACAGTTCAATGAAGCCACAGGAAGAGGCAAGAAAGGACCCTTCCCCAAGTGTTTGGAGGGAGCACAGCCCTGCCAACACCTTGATTTCAGACTCTGAACATCTGGAAATCTGAGAGAAGAAATTTCTGTTACTTTATGCCACCTTGGTTGTGGTATTTTGTTACAGCAATCCTAGGAAACTCATATCGCATCCAATAGCATTTCAGATACAAGAACTGAGTGACATTTAGAAGAGAATGCAGTTTCTCGGAAGCATGAGAGATAATGGCCCCATATGGGGTTGGGATTCAAGAGCACCTAGCAGGTCATGTTCAGCGTGCCAGTCATCTTTGGGGAGAATCTGGTGCTCTTCACCCCCTCTTGTCCTGAGAAAAGCCCTCAATCAAGGCCCAGTGATGTGGGCTTCTTATCTAACTTTAATTTGTATATTAATGCAAAATCACAGAGATTTTTTCCCCATAATCATTTTTATTTACTTATTTTATTTTTTGGTGGTGCTGGGGATCCAACCCAGGGCCTCGTGCCTGCTAGGCAAGCACTTTACCACTGAGCAACATCCCCAACCCCCTGAATCCTTCTTTAGTCTGTCCTCTACAATTCTGATGATTGGCATGTAAGTGACCTTCCCATATGAGGGATTTCAAGGCACCAAAATTGGAGTAGCCTCTGGGGTTAGGAATTCCTGGTTTACATTTGCCCTGTGACCTCACCCTGTCCCAGTAACTCCATTAAATTAAGTCATTTAGTTTTGTGGATTCAGTAAAGATGATAAGAGCCGGCGTAGAAAACACTGCCTTGGGATTAGGCTGACTGTGGACTATGGGTTTGGGCAAATGGACGCTTTGCAACTGACCTCAGTGTTTATCCTAGTTCTCAAGAGATGGAGATTATGAGCTGGCAAATTTCTGAGAATCCATTAACCAGCTCCTTGAGTCTGTGATGATGTTTCCTACAAGGCAATTAGGTGGTTTTTGCATCCAGGAATGACTGTGCTGCTGTCCCACCACCCAGCAGTGCCAGTCAGAGAGAACCCCCACCCCTGTTGCCTTCTGTCAGCCTCACCCATCTGCCCAGGTTGGTCTCCCAAACCCCAGATCTCCTGCTTACATAAGTTTGGTATAACTGTCCCAATAAGTATGTTTCTTTTTTTTTTTTTCTCCTCTTGCCTCTCTTCCTTTCACTGAAACTTCTTGTTTACTATGGAAGAGCTAAGAATCTAAACATATCAGGGGGCGGTCCCCCCACCCCCGTGGCCCCTTGAGGCATGAGTTGAACTAAATGGAACCATACCTCTAGTTTCTTTCCAAACCAACAGGTGGAACCAATTTAAAGCCTCGTGATCTTGCAATGCATGTGCAGAAATTTCCCTGCCTGTTTGAATGTTCTACCAAGAGGGACACACCGTTCTTGCCTGTGTTTTATCTGCCTGAGACAGGCACTGCCCTCCCCGCACAATGGGTCTGAACAATTGGCGGTTGCTTAAGCCTATTGTTGTCTGGCCATACGATGCACCCCATATAGTCATAGAAAGTCACAGTTTGGAAGCAAACTTCATGACATGGGAAAATGTTGACTTTCTGCTACTAAGTGAAAAGAGCTGCTTACAAAACAGAATGTACGGTATGAAAAAAATTATGCAAAATAACGCATATGTCTGTAACAAAATCTGGAAGGCTGTACTCCAAAATATAAACACTGGAACACTAGGGCCATGAGCATGCAAGGGCCCAGTTTGTGCAGGCACAATAGCATCCATTGGAGGGAACAGTGGTGGCTGGCACCTTGGCACAGGCTGTGCCTACCAGAAAGACTCTTTTCCTACTCATACAGTGACACCATAGAGGCTGCCATCAGCCCCAACAGTTGTGGGTGACTCTAACTTTTAGTCAATGTGCTTTTTCAATGTTTTCCTAAAGTTCCTCAATGAGTACATGATATTTTTGTATTAATTTTCTTGTTTTTTCTAATTAGTTATACGTGACAATAGAATGCACTTTGATATATTAATATATATTAATGGAGTATGATTTCTCATACTTCTGGTTGTACATGATGTAGAATCCTACCAGTCGTATAGTTATATACATAGGGTAAAATGTCTGATTCGTTCTACTATCCTTCCTGCCCCCATTCCCCCTCCCTTCCCTTCACTCCCCTCTGCCTAATCCAAAGTAACTCTAAAAAGTAAATCTAAAGTAAATCTAAAGCCACCTTCCCCCTTATTGTGAATTAACAAACACATATCAGAGAAAACATTCAGCCTTTGGTTTTGTGGGATTGGCTTATTTTGCTTAGCATGATATTCTCCAACTTTTGTATTAATTTTTTAAAAACAATGCATGATATAACTAATTTCAAAAAGGTACATGGTAAAAATTTGAGTAAGGCTAAACATTTGATAATATTAAGAGATTATTTGTATTTTTAAGTGTGCTAAGGATCTTGTGTTTATATTTTAAGAGTCATTAACTTCTAGAGATATACACTAAAATGTGTGTAAATGAAGTGTTGATGTCAGGTTGTCTTCAAAATAATAAAGGAGGTAGTTAAATGGGTAGGTATAGAACATAAAAAAAGAAAAGCCATGAACTAAGTGTTGTTGAAGCTGAGTGCTAGGAACATAGGGGTTTGTAATACTATTTTGTCTATTCCTATATATGTTATAAACTGCCATAATACAAAGCTAAAATAAAACAGAATTGTAACTGTCAGGGTTCTCCACAGAAACAGAATATATATACATATATTCTCTGGAGAAACATACATAGTAGTTCTCCTTATCCTCAACTCAGGTTTTCTAAGTTTTCAGTTAACCCTGGTTAACCATGGTCTGAAAGTATTAAATGGAAAATTCCAGAAATAAACAGTGCATAGATTTTAAATGTGCTCTGTTCTGAGTAGTGTAATGAAATCTCACACTGTGGTGCTTCATCCTGCCAGGACATGAATCATCCCTTTGTCCAGTGTATCCACACTGTATATGCTACTTACCCATTCATTTTTCATTTATAGCTACATTGGTTATCAGATCAACTGTTACAGTATCATAGTGCTTATGTTCAAGTAACTTTTATGTAGCTGTATCACAGTGTCTCTGTCATTCACCTCACTTTGTCTCATCACACAGGTATTGTATCATCTCACATCATCACAAGAAGGGTGAGTATAGTGCAAGATATTTTGAGAGAAAGAGAAAGGCCATATTCACGTAACTTTTATTACAGCATAGTTACAATTGTGCTATTTTATTATTAGTTATTATTGTTAATCTTTTGCAGTACCTAATTTGTAAATGAAACTTTGTCGTAAGTTAAGTATGTATAGGGAAAAATATATATTTCGGTCAGTCCTCTGTATTCACAGTTTTCCATATCTATCTGTGCATTCAATCAGTGGTGAAATGAAAATATGTGGGGGAAAAAATTACATCTTTACTGAACATACATAGACTTTTTTCTCATCATTATTCCCTAAACAATACAGCATAACAACTATACATAGCATTTACCTTGTATTAGATATGTGAAGTAACCTAGAGATGATTTAAAATACCAGTGAACATGTGAGTAGGTTATATTTAAAACTGTGCCATCATATTTAAGGGCCTTGAGCATCTGTAGATTTGAGGTATCCAAAAGAGCCCTGGGAGCCATGCCCTGTGATACTGAGAATTTTGTATACACTCAGTACTACTCAAGGTTTCACGTACCCACTGGGATCTTGGAATGTATACCCTTAGAAAAAGGGGGGTGTTTTGGTCAGCTTTTTTGCTGCTGTGATCAAAAGACTTGACGAAAACAATTTTAAAAAAGAAGAGTTTATTTGGGGGCTCACGGTTTCAGAGGTCCATAAACAGCCAGCTCTGTTGCGTGGGGCTCAAGGTGAGGGAAGTGGCTCACATGATGATCAGATAGCAGAGAGACTCCACTCACCAGATACAAAATATATACCCCCAAAGGCACCCCCCAGTGACCCACCTCCTCCAGCCACACTTACCTGCCTTCAGTCACCACTCAGTTAATCCTTATCAGGGGATTAATTCACTGTTTGGGCTAAGGCTCTCATAACCCAATCCTTTCTCCTCTGAGCCTTCTTGCATTGTCTCACACATGAGCTTTTGGGGGACACCTCACATCCAAACAATAAAGGGGGGACTTCTGTAGACATGAAGTGGCAGGGGAAGCTCAGGGTAAGATTGAGAGAATTTTTAAGGAGTTAGTTCATACAATTGCAGAGGCTGGCAAGTCCAAACTCTGCCAAGATCGTCTAGCAGGCTTCAAGCCAGCAAGGAGCCAATGAGGCAGTTCAAGTCTGCAGGCCCTCGCTCTGCAAGTCCCTCTTGCTTGAAGGAGGTCAGCTTCAAGTGATTGGTTGAGGCCCACCTGCACCGGGAAAGCCAATCTGCTTTATTCACTGTCCTCTGATTTAAATGTTAATCTCATCCCAAAATACCCTAACAGAAACACCCAGAATAATGTTTGACCACATTATGTGGGCACTGTGGCCTACCCAAGTTGATGCATAAATTAGCTGTCACAGTCACTGTGGCTGAGACACACCTGGATTTTCCTGCCCCTTTGCTTCTGGTAGAATTGTGCAAACCCACAGGCTGTGTGAGGAGTGGAGTCTATTGAAGGCTTGAGGACGGACAGTGCAGTGTGGCCAAGAGGGAAAGCAGCAGGACACACACCACCCACCCACCTCTGGCCGTGGTGGTCGATCTTGGCATTGCAGTCTGCTGCAGACAGCCATGGCAAAGCAGGCCACCAGGAGTTCTGGCAAAGCAGTGACATTCTGGCCCTCACAGCCAACATCAGGCAAACAGGTCCCACAAGCAGGATCGAGTAACAAAGTTTAACCCTTGACAAGAGCCACCTCATATCTAACAGGCTGAACTGCACAAAAATTGGGGCCCAACAAGCCTCCTGCTCCACTGAGACTAAAGAAGAAGGAAAAGAATTAACTTATAGTGGAAAGAAATGAACTTAGCTACATGGGGCAGCTCAGCACTGGTAAGGGAATATTAAGTACAGGCTTATTGTATCTTCTGGGAACATTTTCAGTTATGAGAAATTTAAAAATTGACCAGTGCTCTAAGGCAAACTACATTTTATAATTTATTTTTATTAGCATGTAATAATTGTATACATGACTGAGGAGCCATGTGATATTTCAAAACGTGCATGTAGCATGGACTGATCAAATCAGAACAATTCACATTTCCACCTCCTTACCGTTTCTTTGTGTTTGAAGGTCAAGTGCTCCTTTCTTCCAGTTTTTCATAAAATACGTAATAGGTTGTTGTGAACACAGTCACCCACTGTGCTGCGGAACGCCGGAACTGATTGTTTCTATGATGGTGTCTGACACCCAATACCCAATCTCCTCTTACCACCCGCCACCCCCACCCTTCCCAGTGATCACTATTCTACATTCACATGGGCTTTTATTTTTTTAAATAGCTATAAGCACATTTATCAATTGTTCAATAGTCAACAGGTAGGAAATCTCAGGGTTGGTTCAACAACCAGTGCTAACACTGGGAACCAGTGCTCTCCCACCTCCCCTCCTCTTTCTTCAGCAGCGATGGATACAGTGATTTTTTTCAGAAATACCTGGACATGTACATACGTCTTTGCAGTTGTAAAGTGTGTGTCCCTATGCCCTTTTTGAAGATGATGAGATGATGGGCTTAGAATTCAAGGAGCGAGGAGCTGAAATTCAAACTCAAGACTGCTTGAAACGAGAGGCCATGCTCGTGGCTCAGTAAACCCTTGGCTGTCCCAGAGCAAGAGAGGGGACATGAAAAGGGAGGGGAGACTCTATTGGCCCTCCTGGAACTCCAAGACCAGAGCCTCCGGCCCTTCGGGTGCTGCTGGGCAGGCAGAAGACAAGGAGCTGAAGCTGGGCACCACAAGGGTCTCCCCAGGGCCCAGAGCTGCAGGCCCAGCACTTGGTTGGAGAAAGCTCTGGAAGGATGCAACCGTCCCCTCCAGGAGTTCTGGTTGCTGTCTTCACTCTGGAGCTGTGAGGAGAAGGGGCTTCCCAGGCCCTTGCCGCCTCACCTGCTTCTCTCCCCCACTGTCACAAGCTCCCGGGGTTGTCCCACAGTGTCCTTCTCACCCATGCATCCTTGGTGCCGACAGCAGTGCTGCCACATGGCAGGTGCTCATGTTCATTTCTATGGAGGCTGTAACAAATGACCACAAAGTGAATGGTTTAAAACAATGCAAACATGCTGTCTTCTGGTCCTGTAGGCCAGAAGGTGGACAGTTTCGCTGGGTGGATACCAGGTGGTCAGCAGGGTGAGCTTCTTTTGAGGGGCTGGTGGGTAGAGCCCATTTTCCTGCATTTCCTGCTCCAGAAGGCTGCCTGCTAATCTGAGCTCAGGCCTTCATCCCTTTTCAAAGCTAGCAGCTCAAGGGGTGAGGCCTTCTCTCATGGCATCTTGGACCCTGCATTGCTGAACCCTAGAAACCAGCAAGGGGCTATAGGAGATTAAGAAAGACACACAAACATTTATAGAGAGGAATCTGGGACCAGGTGGGACACCAACCTCTGATGGAGGAACAATGACCCAGAGCTAGCTCAGCACATTTATTATATAGGGTCTCACAATCAGAAAGTTAAAACTATAGGGGCATTGTTCTTTGTGCACTAAAAAGTTACAGAACTAAAAACATTTTTGTAGCTATTTTACTGTTGCAGTGCTAGGAAAATCCTGTTATTATCTTGCTACACCCAGGAAGCCCATTGTCCAGAATTTCTGCAAAGCAGGCAATCTTGAAGTTTGCAGCACTTGTAAGATATTGTGGTTATCTTGTTAGGTTCAGAATTCTCTCTATCCCCGGCAGCTGGTATCTGAGCTCAAGCTCAAGACTGTTGTTGTTCCATACATTTGCACAGAATTTCCTCAGTCAAGGCTTTACCATAGCTCCTGGGCAATCTCACTCTGCACCTTTGCACAGAAAGTTCCCAGAGCAAAGCGCAGCCACAGCTCTGAGGCAATCAAAGACCATGATCCAAATCATCACTCTCCACAGGACCCTCCTTCCCATGTAACACCTGTTCCACAGCCTGGGAGACTTCACTTTGAAGGAATCATGTAAATAGTTAGGGTTCAGTGGAATAGTTCCAGGTCTTAATGTAATCACACCTGCAAAGTCCTTTTTGTCATGTAAACTAACATAGTCACAGGTTCCGGGATTAGGATTTGGACATTTTTGGGGAGGGCAATTGTTTTGCCTACGATAGGGCTTAAAAAACAATATTGAATTAATGAGAAGACAATCATAGGTCAAGGCTACACATAGTCCAGAGCCAGCTGCTTTTGGTTCAGAGCTTGGGTCCACCAAGGATGAATTCACAGGCACTTTCATGCCCTGAGAGGCCCAGCATGCTCCAGCTACCTCCCCTGGTCCCCTGCTACTTCTCTGTCTCAGTCTCCTCCCTCTCCTGTCCCTCCCACCCTCCTGCTCAAGCCATGCTTCCCTCTGTGCCAGGTGTCGTTCCCTACACTGGGACACACACAACTGGTTTCCCCATCTCCTTAAGACTTCACCCAAATATCCCCTTTCCTTGAGACCTGCTCTGACCACCTGTATTGGTTTCTTAGGGCTGCAGAGACAAGCTACCACAAACTGGGTAGTTTTAAAACAACAGACATTTATTCTCTTACAATCCAGGAAGCCAAAAGCCCAAAGTCAAGGTGTTGGCAGAGCCACACTCTCTCCAAGGCTGTGGGGAGACTCCTTCCCAGCAGCTTCCAGCTTCCCGTGGCTGCAGGTGCCCCTTGGTTAGGGGCTGTGTAACTCCAGATTTAAGGTCCCCCTGGATAATTCAGGACGATCAAAGCTTGAAACCTTTAATTATGTATGCAAGAAGCTTTTTTCCAAATGAGGTCACTTTTACAGGTTCCAGGAATTAGGACTTGGATATATTCAACCTACTACATCACACTATTTAAAAATTGCAAAACTGAACACACACACACAGGTCTTCCATGTCCTTTATCCTATTCTACTTTTTAATTCCCCAGTGCTTGTCACCTTCTAATATACTCTGTTATCTGCTTATATAAGAAGGGGCTTGCTGTTATGCTTCCCTTCTACTAGAATGAAATCTCCATGAGGACAGGGATTTCTGTCTTTTTTATGCATTGATGTAACACAAGAATCTAGGCCTAGAACAATGCTGGGCACGTAATTGATGCTCATTAAAGTCTTGCTGAGTGAATGCATGCATGAATGTCATGTGTTATGGAGACCCAAGGAATAACTCACTCATCAATTTGTGGCACAGTGACAATTTTTTTTTTGTCGTTGTTGTTGTTTTTGGTACTGGGGATTGAACTCAGGGGCACTCGACCACTGAGCCACATCCCCAGCCCTTTTATGTATTTTATTAGAGACAGGTCTCAGTAAGTGCCTCGCCATTGCTGAGTGGCTTTGCACTCGCTGTCTTCCTGCCTCAGCCTCCCAAGCGCTGGGATTACAGGCGTGTGCCACCGCTGCCGGCAACAATTGTTAATGATGTTGTACTAGCTGCAGACACACACAAGAAGTCAATAAGTGCCTATAGAATAAAATGAGATTAAATAACTATAAACTCACCCTTAAGAAAGTCCTGAGAGGTCCTCAGTGGACACAAAGAGTTATTCCCTTCACAAACTATTTTTTCTAGCTTTTTTGTTTCTTTTATTTTTTTCTCATCAGATTTCCAAATCCTGAGCTGCCTACTTGGGGAGGATCCCTGGGGGTGATTTAGAGTTAAATAGTTCCCAGGCTGAGTTGAAAATCACCACCCCCGAGTTAGAAAGGTTAGACTTCCAGAGATTACATATCGGTCTCTTAATAAGGTGTAATTAATCACACCAGTGAGCATAATGACTGAAAATAGTTTCCAAAGAGCAACTTGATGTTGGATAATTATAAATCGGAGGAGGTGAGTCTGAGATGCTGCTAGGGACATGGATGGATTGAGCTGAGCAAATACCCCGGGGATAAGGCTCCTTACAGCCTCAGGCAGCTGCACGCAAATTACCCCCTGACGCACCCCCGACCCCCCGCCCCCCGCCCATTTATAAGATCATTGGACCTTTAAAAGCTACTTGGGGATACACTTACTTGTTTATTTCCCAATACAAAGGTCTTCAAGACTAAAAAAAAAAAAGAAAGAAAGAAAGAAAGAAACGAATAGCTGATGAGCATGTCATTTTTAATGATTTTTTATTTTATTTTTAACTGAACAACTAATAATTTCATGTATTTATGGGGATATAGTGTGACGTTATAATAAACATATACATTGTGGAATGATTAAATCAAGCTCTCATCTCCATCACTTCACATACCCTCGATTTCTCTGCTAAAATCTACTTTTGGCAATTTAAAAACAAATAGTACAACATCATTAACAATTTTCACTGTGCCACAAATCGATGACTGAAAGTTCTTCCTCGGGTCTAACTGAAGGTTTGTGCCATGTGACCAGTCACCTCTTCCCATTCATCTCCCCTCCTGCCCTGGTAACCAGGGGCCGCTTTCTGCTTCTGTGAATTGGATGTGTTTGTGTCCCCATGTAACTGAGATCATGCTGTGTTTGTATTTCTGGGCTTATCTGGCTCGGCACAGCATTCTCTAGCCTCATCCATGGTGTCAAAATGACAGATTTTTCTTCTTTTTTAATACTGATTAGTATTCATCTGTATACACTGACCACATCTTCTCTATCCATTCATTTATTGATGGACACTAACAAGGTCGTTTCATATCTTAGCTATTGTGGGTGGCTTGACATTGAACATGAGTGACATGTCTCCTTGACATACTGATTTCTTTTCCTTGGAGATGAACCCAGCTGTGAGTGGAATTCCTGGATCATGCAGTAGTTCTAGGAAGAAAATGTAATTTGGGTGCCTGGGGTTTTGTCTTACTGTTTTGTCTTTATTTCAGTTTGTTGGATAGTTTTGGTCTTTTGCAAAGTTCACAGCATAACTAAAGCCTTTAAATACTAATTTATTTCTTATGTTTGGTAAAATGGGAAGACATATTTTGAAGGGTGTTTAGAAATTACAGGTGAGCCAAAGGGAGAAACTACTTTAAATTGCCTGTGACCCCACTACTCAGAGAAAGCCCTGGCCAAGCTCACCTCCCTGTCTCTGCATCTTCTGTCCTTCCTTATTTTTTCCCTTCTCAACCTTTACTCAGATACTCCAGCTGTGTTTACAGTGACTTGAAGATGACACACACCACAATAAGCCAAGAGGCCAGTGACGACCTGCTGATGTCCCAGCCCTGTTCCCAATATTGTGCCCTCAACTCCTGAACCTGCTCTTCTTCTTTTTCTTAAAATGTAAGAGCCCTAATTGAGGATAGCTAAGATGGCGGTTAGCTGAGAGCCATAAAAGTGTTCGAATATTTTCACCTGATATTCATGCATTTATCTAAGAATCTTTTTATGCCCGTGAACACTGTGTGACGCACCTGTAAGCTCGAGCTGTTAGCACTTGTCCTTGTTAAGGCAAAATGTATTTAACCAGGTGAGGTTAGTTAGAGGGTGGTTGGAGTTGGAGTTGGAGTTGGAGAGGTTGTTGGAGCCGGAGAGAGAAGTTAGAAGAGAGAAGAATAAAAGAACTTTTTCATTTCCATCCTGCCTCCGAGTTTTCTCCCGTGGCGTCGTTGCTGCAAGCGGCAATAGCTACAGGTGGCAACATTAAAATTTTTTATTTAATTTAATTTGTTATACATGCTTTTAGAGTGCAATTCCTTTCATATTACATATAAAGAGCACAGTTTTCCAAGTCATTGGTTTTACACAAAGTATTTTCATACCATTTGAGTTTTTAAACATGTACTTAGTGTATTGATGTCCAACTCCTTCTGCCATTGTTTCTATCCCCTTGCCCCTTTCCCTCCTCTCCCCCTTTTTTCTATTTAACATTTATTCATTCCTCTCATCCCCCCTCCCTTGCCAATATAATTCAGTATCAGCATAGCAAAGGAATCAATCGACCTTTGCTGAACCTGCTCTTCTTAACGTTTGTCTTGGAAGGGTTAAATCACAGGCCTCCATGAGGGTGGGTGACCCAGGCCAGATTTCCACCCTGGAAGATATTCCAGCGCTAGGTCTATCTCAGAATGACTGTGCACCTTAGCTTCCAGCAGTGAAGAATGATAAGAACAAAATCAGACATCATTCATGTACTCATCCATTGGACAGACACTTACCAACCGTCCACTCTGCGTTCATGTTCACAGTATCGACTGCTGCATAACAAACCATCTCAAAACAAAATGACTTTTAAGAGCAATTTATTATTCCTGCTCACAGGTTTGTGCTTTGCCTGAGATCAGCTGGGAGTTTCTATTTGGGGTCTCAAGTGGCTGCAGTCAGATTGCAGCTGGGGCTGAAGTCATCGAGGGCTGGACATCCAAGATGGCTCGTGCCAGGGCCGGCACCTCCGTGCTCCTTGGATTCTCCCTGTCTGTGTGGTGTCCTCATCCCTCAGGCCATTTCCACTTGGCTTGGGCATCACATAGGCTTCAGGACACTTGCACGTCTCACAGGGCAGCTAACTTCCAAAGGTGAAAGCCGAAGCTTCCAGGCCAGTGGAAGTCATCCCTGGGACAGCTACCGCGTGACTCATGCCACAGGCTAGGCACGGAAGCCGTCCCAGGCCCACCCAGATTCAAGGAGGTGGAAATGGGAGAATGTGCAGGAACCCTGTTTGGGGAGATAGCTAAGATTGCAGTTGACTATTGGGCCATAGACATTTTTGGGCATTTCCGCCTTCCGTAGTCTCACGGGACTTGGTCTGGGATCTCGCGGGACTTGGTCGAGGATCTCAAGAGATTTGAATGGTGACTCAGCAGATCGAGCTAGCGCCATTGCTGCTCGGGCGCATGGGAAGAGACCAGAGAGAGAAAAGACAGGGTTATCGCTATTGTATAGATATATTGTAGTTTCTTGTAAGATTAAAGAATATTTTCGTCTCCATCCTGTCTCCAGACTCCTTCCCACAGTGCTGCTGTTCCAGGCTGCAATCCCTTTCCGGCGACAACAGTTGGTGGCCCGTACGGGGATTTCAGCACGGCAGGTAAGAACTGAGAAACCTCGCAGGAGTCTCTAGTCAGAGCGGTTAAAATGGGTTCGAAAATAACTAAGACTCAAGTGTACGAGGCTCTTGATGAATTATTTGATATAGATGAGTCTGTCGTTAGTGAGGAGGATTTAGAAAACAGTGAAGGCGATCATGAAAGCGTAGATTCCGCTGAGTCAACTAAGACCAGTAAGGAGAGTATTAGAAGCGTCCCCAAAATGACAAAGATCCGAGCTGCTAAAGCTATTCAAGATTTATTAGAGATACTTCAAGGATACATGGTCTCAATTGAACCTGGGACTCAGGATGTTACTGAGTCAGTTAGGACCAATGAGAGTAGTAGTAGTGAGGAGGAATTCACTAAAGTTGATTTTGAGAAAATGAACAAAAGGAAATTAAGGAAGACCAAGATAAGGGATCATCAAGTGGAGGAACTTGTGTCCTCTACTCCCCCATGGGTGAAATCGATTACAGAAAATATGAAGGGTATCACTAGGCGTTTGCATACCCTAGAAACAGAAATAAAAAGTCTTTCTGAGCGCTTATGTGCTCTCGAGGGTAATTCACAGGTACGTTGGGAACTGCCAGTATTTGAACATGAAAATGGACAGAGGGACCACCAGCCAGTAGATTTCAAAACAATAAAAAATCTCAAAGAGGCAGTAATGACTTATGGACCCCAAGCTCCTTTCATGTTGAGTATACTGGAGTCCCTTAACACCTTTAGCTTAACCCCCTCAGACTGGAAACATCTATGTAAAGCAACATTAAGTGGGGGACAATACTTGGTTTGGCGATCGCAATTTCAAGAACTTTGTATAGAAACAGCTAAAAGAAACGCAGATGCAGGGTTTGAAGACCATAATATAGAAATGCTCACAGGAGAAGGGCAATTCGCAGACGTACAGGATCAAAAATATTATACCCCAGGAGTATATGCTCAGATAAACGCAGCTGCCTTAAAGGCATGGAAAACTGTACAAGGACCTGGGGATCTACAAGGTAGCTTGTCCAAAGTAATTCAAGGACCTAATGAACCATATGCTGAATTTGCTGATCGACTTTTGAGAACTGCAGGTAGAGTTTTTGGAGACATTGATCAAGTTATGCCATTAGTTGTTCAATTAGCGTACGAAAATGCTAATAAGTATTGCCAGGAAGCCATCAGGCCATGGAAAAATAAAAAGGATCTTTCCATATATATACAATTATGTAAAGATATAAATGATGCCTTTGTCACAGGGAATATGATTGCAGCAGCTGTGAGAGATGCTGCCCCTCAAAATTTTACAAGAGCTCAACATAGACATTATAATCAATCAGGATATTCTAGGCAAAATTATCATAATCAATCAGGCTATTCTAGGCAAAATCCTAAAAGAGAAATAAGACCAAATTCATACCGTGCTCCAGGTTGCTGCCCCAGGTGTAAGAAAGGAAATCATTGGGCCAATAAATGCTATTCAAAATTTGACATCCATGGAAATCCTTTGTTCAGGAATTCAAAAAACGGGGCACGGGGCCCAATGCCCCGGGGCCCACAAATGTACGAGGCATTGGAGGAGGAGTATCCTCAAGCATCCACTCAGATGCTTCCCCGACACAATCCCTATAGCCCATCCACTCCCTCGCCAGAGGAACAGGAGGAAATGCAGGATTAGACCTCTGTTCCACCGCCCAAATAGTGTTAACACCTGAAATGGGGGTTCAACTGATTCCCACAGGAGTCAGGGGACCTCTTCCCTCAGGGACTGTAGGACTTATTATCGGGCGAAGTCCAGAGAGCTTATTAGGTTTGCAAGTGACCCCAGGTGTAATAAACTCAGACTACAAAGGGGAAATAAAAATAATGCTTAGCTCACCCCAAAGTATAAGTTCTATTAATCAGGGAGATAGAATTGCTCAGCTGCTTCTCCTTCCAAATTTACATAATTCATTTAAAATGAATATGCCTCTAAATAGGAACAATAGAGGATTTTGTTCCACTGATTCGAAACCCATGGTTTGCTGGGTTCGGGACTGTACAAGGAGGCCTATGTGTAAAATAAGAATCCAAGGAATAGAAATGGAGGGTCTTATAGATACTGGAGCTGATTCTTCCATCATTAATTTACGTCAATGGCCCAAACACTGGCCTCTGCAAAAAGCTTCAACCAGTTTAAGAGGCTTGGGATATAATAACCTCCCAGAAAAAAGTGCGGTAATTTTAAAATGGGAGGATGATGAAGGACATGAAGGCACGTTTCAGCCTTATGTTTTACCTAATCTACCGGTTACTTTATGGGGAAGAGATATTTTACAACAAATGGGAGTACACCTTGCAACCAAACCTGCAGGTGTTAAATGTAAAAATCTACAGAGTAATCTTAACCCTATAAGAAATCATCAAAAAGTACAGGGTAAGCTTAACCCTAAAAGAAATCATTATCATATAGGAAAAAGACATTTTTCTTCGGGGCCACTGAGAAAATAATTTTGAAAATACCATGGCTTTCTGATAAGCCAGTGTGGGTCCCTCAGTGGCCCCTATCTAAAGAGAAATTACAAGCGGCCCACCTACTAGTTCAGGAACAATTAGAAGCAGGACATATAGAACCTTCTACCTCTCCTGGAATTCCCCCATATTTGTGATCAAGAAAAAATCAGGAAAATGGCGATTATTACATGATCTTAGACAAATTAATAAAACCATGCAAGTCATGGGCCCTACTCAACCTGGACTTCCGAATCCTATAGCTATTCCAAAAAATTTCCATGTTATTAGTCTTGATATAAAGGCTTGCTTCTTTTCTATTCCCCTACATCCTCTGGATGCCTCCAGGTTTGCCTTTTCAGTTCCTTCTATTAACAATAATGGCCCTGATCAGAGATATCAATGGAAGGTTTTGCTGCAGGGAATGGCTAATAGCCCCACCATATGCCAAATATATGTGGACAAGGCCATCCAACCCATTAAAAATAAATATCCAAACCTCATGTGTCTACATTACATGGATGATATTTTATTGGCCCACCCTAATCAAAAAATCTTATTTAATATATTCAGTGACGTGGTAGAAAATTTAAAAAAAAATACGGATTATATATAGCAGAAGAAAAAGTTCAAACCAGATCTCCCATATTATATTTAGGATTTAAAATCATGGATACTTTTGTTAGACCCCAAAAAATTTTAATAAATAAAGAACATTTAACCACCCTCAATGATTTCCAAAAACTACTGGGAGACATTAATTGGCTTCGCCCTACACTAAACCTCACTACTGGCCAATTAAAACCTTTATCTGATATCCTTCGAGGGGACCCTGATCCATCCTCACCGCGAACATTGACTCCTGATGCTAGGAAAGCTTTAAAGGTAGTAGAAAAAGCCATTGAAGGAGCTCATTGTGACAGATTTGATTTAACTCAACCGCTGATATTGATTATTATTTCTTCACAATATACACCCACAGGAGTATTTTGGCAACAAGGGCCTTTATTATGGATACATTTGCCTGTCTCTCCTAAAAGCATAATTGAGTCTTATACCTCCATGATGGCTAAACTTATTCTTCAAGGACTTAAAACTTCTACTAAAATATTTGGCATTCACCCTGCTACTATTATTACTCCCTATTCATCATCACAGATTGAATATTTATGCTTCAACGATAATGACTGGGCTATAGCTAGATGCTCTACCTCTGCAAATTTTGATAATCACCTTCCTAAGTCTCCTATATTATCTTTTTGTATTAATCATCCTATTATATTTCCACAGGTAATAAAAAATCAACCTATTCCTAAGGCATTTAATGTATTTACAGATGGGTCCTCAAATGGTACTGCTACAGTAGTCACTACAAAAGAAAATATGACTTACATAACTGCACACAAATCAGCTCAACTAGTGGAATTGGAAGCTGTGGTAAGAGCTCTGGAAAATTTTAGAGACCAGCCCATAAACATTTTTTCAGATAGCCACTATATTGTACAAGCCGTCCCAAAATTAGAGTTAGCAGGACCAATAGCACCTCATACTCCAGCCTTTTAAATTGTTTTATCAAATACAAAAACTTTTGTGGGCAAGAAAAGAACCTCTATTCATAGGCCATATTAGAGCACATACTAATTTGCCTGGCCCCCTCCATGAAAGTAATCAAAAGGCTGATGAACTTACAAAAACAATATTTATACTTTCAGCGCTACAACAAGCTACTTTATTTCATTCCCAGTTTCACGTCAACAGCACCACCTTGCAACGTAGGTTTAAAATCACAAAGGAGCAAGCCAAAACAATTGTAAAAGATTGTAAATCTTGTATGACACATTTGCCCAATCCTCATTTTGGTGTTAACCCTAGAGGATTAATGCCCAATCATTTGTGGCAGATGGATGTTACTCATGAGCCAAGTTTTGGAAAATTGCGATTTATTCATGTAACCATAGATACATGCTCAGGCATGATTTTTGCTTCCTTACATTCCAGAGAAAAAGTTAAAGATGTCACATCTCATTGTTTACAAGCTTTTGCTGCATTGGGCATCCCCAAAATGCTTAAAACAGATAATGGCCCCGCATATACGTCCTCATCTTTCAAAGAGTTTTGCGCAAAATTCAACATATCCCATAAAACAGGCATCCCATACAATCCTCAGGGTCAGGGCATTATTGAAAGAGCAAACCGCACACTAAAAGTTATGTTGTTAAAACAGAAAGAAGGAAACTGGAAAAATCCTAAGGACAGATTGGCAGTTGCCCTGTTTACCTTAAATTTTTTACCTTTAGACTCTGATGGTTATTCTGCTGGAGACAGACATTGGAACCCACATCAACAACATAAACCTTTGGTTTACTGGAAGGATGTTCTTTCAGGTACATGGAAAGGTCCAGATCCAGTGTTAATTTGGGGGAGAGGATCTGTTTGTGTTTTTCCAAAGCATGAATCCTCTCCAATATGGATACCATCTAGATTAATAAAGCAAGTACCAAATCAAAAGGATCAAGATGAAGTTGTTGAGGAATCAAGATTAATAAAAAAGGTACAAAATCAAGAGGACCATGATGAAGATATGGAATGATTCCCTTAAAAGAGTCCTTCAAAATACGTCACAACTTAAGTATCATTCCTCCCGGCTGGGACGAAGAGATCTCTCTTTAGTGTGCACACAATTGTATTTTTTTTTTTCTTTTTATATATGTGTTTATGTCTGTGTATTTGTCTAAATTTCATGTTAATGTGAAGTCACAAATATATGTTTGTATGTGCGTCTGTCTGTCCAGTCTGACATCAAAAATAACAAAGCGCTTGTGAATATAAATATATATATATATATATATATATATATATATATATGGATCCAAATAACTCTAATTCATTTAAGTTTAAGAGTATTCTAATTGGGTAAATAATTTAATAAGTGAAGGTACCTTCAATTTTGTTTTATAGGTGTCCCAGGGATTTCTCTTAAGCGAAAAATATGACTAGGGCTGTATAACCTGATATTTTGGTGTTTTGACATAAGGTTGCTTATTTGTTATTAACTTCATTTGTTTAATAAATGATTAATTTCAATCATTTCAACAGGTAAAGGACTGCTGTGTATGCAGAAACTCGAGAGTTCCAGCTAACAAATTATTTCTCCAAAGTGCTTTTAGTTTTTCTTTAATCTATCTTTAATACAGTAAATACCCTCAGTCTTTCTTTCTTTTGTTCTAAATATGATGTTTTGCCAGCTTATGTTTGTGGGAGCTCAGGGCTGCAATGTGTGTGAGCAGAAATCAACTTTAATTTTCTAATCTAATAATTCTGTTTTTTAGTTTGACAACTCGCCTCTTGACTCAGTGCTGGAATAGCACTGCCTTTCCTTTAATAATTGATGCTTGAGTCTCTAGGGAGCGGGCCCTGAAGATTTGCCGGTGGCATTGTCTAGACATAAAAAAAGACGGCTGCTGGTACAGATGCAGGGATCGCGGTCGCTGCAAGCATCCCTGCTGCTCAAATGTCAAACAACCTCACCAGCAGTGTGGCCTCTGCTCTGCATGCATGGGGCCTCCTAGATCTACGTGTTATAACAAGTGGACATTTTGATCTTTCATTGTTTGGGACTTCATGGGACAGTACCTTGGGGGTATTTGTTTAGACAACTCAGTGTGTTACTTGATAGAACTTAGGGCAGCTGATTTGTTTAAAGAATTTGATATGCTATGCAATTTAGCTCGTCACCAAAAGGCTTGTTGCCTTAAAGCCGCAGCATCTCCCCACAATTGGACGGCTGTTAGTCATCTTACACAGTCGATCCTAAAGGGCTCCATCGGATGGCTGGTTAGCCAATGATGGGTAAGATCCCCAGAGGGGGACAACCTAAGACAGGCACAGTCGCACGGGATAGTCTCATGTGGCCGACATATCAACCTAAGACAGGAGTCAAGGGCACAGCCTTGATTATCCGATGACGGGTAAGAATGTTGGTTGCACATAGACGTCCTAGAGCATCCCCTCTTTTAAAACAAAAGGGGGGGGCTGGGGTTGTGGCTCAGCGGTAGAGCGCTCGCCTAGCACGTGCGCGGCCCGGGTTCGAACCTCAGCACCATGTAAAAACGTACATTGTGTACAACTAAAAGCAAATAAATAAATATTTAAAAAAAAAAAAAAAAACAAAAGGGGGAAATGCAGGAGCCCTGTTTGGGGAGATAGCTAAGATTGCGGTTGACTATTGGGCCATAGACATTTTTGGGCATTTCCGCCTTCCGTAGTCTCACGGGACTTGGTCTGGGATCTCGCGGGACTTGGTCGAGGATCTCGAGAGATTTGAACGGTGACTCAGCAGATCGAGCTAGCGCCATTGCTGCTCGGGCGCATGGGAAGAGACCAGAGAGAGAAAAGACAGGGTTATCGCTATTGTATAGATATATTGTAGTTTCTTGTAAGATTAAAGAATATTTTCGTCTCCATCCTGTCTCCGGACTCCTTCCCGCGGCGCTGCCGTTCCAGGCTGCAATCCCTTTCCGGCGACAACAAGATTGGTGGGTGCAGAAGGGCACATGGGTGGGAAACCCTTGCCAACGTCTTTGGAGACCACAGTCTGCCACAGGCGGGCACTGTGTGCGGCCCCGATACAGGGTGCGCCCCTCGGAAGTTAGAGCTAACGCCTAGGAGGCATTAAGCAAATAAGCATGCAATCAAATATGTGTTTCCACATTGAAAACCTAGGTGCTATTAAAAAGGGAGAAGAAGAAGGAGGAGGAGGAGGAGGAGAAGAAGAAAAAGAAAAAAAGAACAGTAAAGAAAATGAGCAAAAGGAGCTTTGGCCAAGGAACACCTCCTCAAAGATGGAGCTTGTAGATGAAGACCCCAGGGAGGAGCAGGAGTTATCCAGGTGAACAGCATTCCGGGCAGAAGGAACAGCATGTGAGACAAAGAGGAGAGTGAGCTAAAGATGTAGGGACAAAAGAAAGATGGGTGCAAGCTGAGGTTAGAGAATAAGCCAGGGCTGGGGCCACCCTAACCCAGTAGCTAGGATTTATTTTTTTTCCCCTCAATGCAACAGAAATCACTTGTTTCCTGTAAGTTAGGTTCACCTAAAAGTGACAGATGTGTAAACAAGGTGGAAATTCATCTCTTCCTCACGTGAACTAAGTGTTGCGATCCAACAGAGGCTGGCGTGTCTAGCCACAGTGTCAGGAATCTAGCATCTTCTTTGCTCTGCCCTCCTCAGCCAAGTTTACCCCCAACTCATGGTCCAGCACGGCTGCTTGAGGGGCAGCCGTCCCGTCCACATGGCCGTCGGCAGGAAGGAAGAAGACAGGTGTTTTCTCTCATTCAGGACACATCACTTCCACTGTGGCTCACTGGCCACAATTTAATCATATAGCCATAACTCTCCGCCAGGGAGGCTGGGGGAAGGTGTCTTGATCCTAGATTCCCAGTGCCTCCTTAAAAGCTGGCTGCTTTGTTATTAATTAAGAAAGGGAGGGTGGATAAACCAACAGTCTCTGCTCTAGTACCAAAAGGTTTTAAAGAAGGGGATTATTTCTTACATTGCCAAAATGTGTTGTAAAATAGAGTCTAGCAGGGCATGGTGATGCACGCCTGTAATCCCAGCACTTGGGAGGCTGAGGCAGGAGGATCGCGAGTTCAAAGCCAGCCTCAGCAATGGCGAGGCACTTAGCAACTCAGTGAGACCCTGTCTCTAATAAAATACAAAAAAGGGCTAGGGATGTGGCCCAGTGGTCGAGTGCCCCTGAATTCAATCCCCGGTACCAAAAGAAAAAAAAAAAAAAATAGAGTCTCAAGTGCCCATAAGCCACACACAACTCTTCTCCGGGCAATCGTGACAATTCACTTAACTTCTCTGGACCCTCACTCAGTTCCTTGGCTCTAAGAGAGGGGCTATTCTGTGCATCTCATGAGTTTTGAGAACTAACGAGGTAATAATTGTGGAAGGATGATCAAGGCGTGAGAATGAGTCATCTTTCTTTTGTGTGTGTGTGTGTGGGGGGGTTAGGTTGATTCTGAGAACTGTGTAGAGGTCTGGAAGCACCCAGGAAATAAACATCGTTCCGTCTTTCCAGCATTCATGCTGTAGCTCTGAAGCCCGCTAGAAGTCCTTAAGTGGACAGAAGCGGGATGATGTCCCTTGTCCTTAAGTGGACAGACTGGACCTCTGTCGTCAATCCCTCAGGAATGCCAAAGCTGACCCCTCCCACTCTGGAAAGGTGGCAGCCCTGAGCCTTTGGTCACAGCTCAGCCAGCTGAAACGGATGACAGGAATGCAGTTTCCAGGAAGGAGGGACACACCACAAGTCACCCAGAGAGCAGCAGGATCTGAGATGAGTCAGTCTCTAAAATCTGGATTCAAGGCAAGGGCAGGGACTGAACTAGAGTCCATTTGTTCTTGCTCCAAACATTTTTCTCTACCTAATAATATGGAAGATGAACTACTGTTCATGGGCTGCCTGTTCAGCCCCGTGGCTGACTCTGAGCCAACCTCTCAAAACAAGCCCCTCATATGAGAGTCTGTAAAGACGCAGGGGTCAGCCACACCTCCATGTGTCAGATGAAGAAACCGAGGCCACAGTTACTACGGGCTAACAGCAGGACCCAGCCCCAGGAAGTCTGGCTCTCTGGTCTTTGAACATAGCACCAACAGCCCTACTTTTACTTCCTGATGTCTAGGTGCCTCAGATCTTGAAGGCCTATTCCACGTCAGGCCTCAAACCTCAGGGAGCTCACAGGCAGGTGGAGAGACGGATGGATGGACAGAGTGAGCACTCCAGGTGGATGTGCTGCTGGGTATGCTGACTGAGGAAGAACCACCCTGCCCTGGACATGTTGAAATCAGGGAAGGCTTCCTGGAGGAGGCAATGCTGAATCTGATGTCTCAGATTCACAGCCACACAATTGAGGATTTGGAGAGGAAAAAGCCTTCACACACATGTGGCTGTGTCTGCCTTGTAACTATACGCTTTAGATCCACCAATGGCTCCTAGTAATTTGTTGGTAAATGGCCGAGTGGGCTTTCCTGATCCTCAGTCCCTCTGTTTTGTGGCTCAGGTGTTTCATGGTAGGTTGTGGCAGGTTTGGGCAGCTAGAGGAGACAGGAAGCCAGTGGCACTTGCCCTGCGGGAGGGAGGGAGAGAGCTCAGCCCCCTGCTGAGAACCAGGTCTCCCTCCTTCCCTCACACTTGGGCTCCACAGGCCTCCATTACAACCTTCATTCTCTCTTGTTCCCAGGATAACGTTTTTTCTGTGAAGAGGCCCCAGGTCGCATTTGGAGAACTCCAGGCTCGAAGCTGAAAGACCTTACAGCGTGAGTTCCATTTCCAGTTGCTTTCCCCACAGTCCCCGGGGAAGGGCCCACCGCCTGCAGCCATTCGTCTGAACACCCTTCTTCACGCTCTCCTCACGGGGGCAAGAAAGTGAGATCCAGAGAAAGCACAGGCTGGGGGGCGGGCGGGGTGAATGGGGCCTCCTGGGGGCTGGCGTCCTCGGTGCCACCACATGCTGGGTATTCAGACAGTCTCTAATATGTGCCCAAGAACAAAGGACTTCCCCCAAAGGATGGCGCAGGTGCTCCCAGCTGGACAGGGGACCAGGATTCAGGGAACTTGCTCTGAGGCCATGCTTGACCTATGATGAAGAAAGCTCAGTTGTCCGCATCGGAGTGGGGGGAGGCTTCCGTAAGACTGCAAGAAAGTAAAGACAAAGGGAGGGGGCTGGGGATATGGCTCAGGTGGTAGAGTGCTTGCTTCACATGCACAAGGCCCTGGGTTCCAGAGAGAGAGAGAGAGAAAAGAGTAGAGGGAAGGGAAGAATGGATGGAGGAGAGAGAAAGAAGGAGAAAAGTTAAGAACCAGGATTTCTCAAACCAGCTTCTTCATTAGTAAAGGCCTCCAACCCACATTTCATAGAAAATCTTAAACATTTTCTATTAGGACTAGAATTCAGATGTGGCATTGTGGTAGAATTAAAAGAATCTGAGTTTTGGGGAAAAGCAGAATTGAGATTAAGTCCCATTGCTGCTAGGCCTTAGCCGCGTGACCTAGGAGGAGCCTCCACTTGCCCCTGAGTAGAAATGGGTGCGATCAGGTCCAGCAGAGCAGTGGACATGCCCAGACTGCGGGTCTCAGGCAGCCGCCCGGGAGGACAGCGGTGGCCCTCCCCGCCCTCACAGGCCTGAAAACCTGGGCAATCTGGCCCAAATGCTCCCCACAGCTCACGACCCTGGTGAGGGACCCAGAGCTGCTGAGAAACTGGAGGAGGAAAGGCATGAAGCGACAGGAGCAGAGGTCTGACGGCGCTGGGGGAGGCCCCAGCGCAGGCCCAGCCCTGACCCGGGGTTCGGGGTGTGTTGCTGACCGTCGCTGGTCCCCAGGTTCCCACGGGTGAATCCCTCTCCTCTTAGCCCTGCGTTGTAGGCCGGGCTGCTCCCACATCAGCCTCTCTCCTTCCACTCCTGCCCTGCATTCCAGGCGCGGGGGTCAGGCCTAGGGCCACTTCTCTAGTTTTGAGGTTGGAGGTTGTTACAGTTTTTACATGGAATATCCCCCTGATGTTCTCATGCTTAGGAATGGGGATTTGGGGAAGAGTTTGGATCCCGAGGGCTCTGAGCTATCAAAGGATTGACCCCTTGATGGATTCGTGGCGGAGTGGACTCCTGGGAGGTGGTGGAAACAGCAGGAGGGGGGATCTACTGATGGGAATGGGGTGTGGCTACATCTCATCCTACCCTACCCTCCCTCCCCTCCCCTCCCCTCTCCTCCTCTCCCCTCTCCTCTCTCTCTCCCCTCCCTCCCCTCCCCTCCCCTCTCCTCCTCTCCCCTCTCCTCTCTCTCCCCTTCCCTCCCCTTCCCTCCTCTTCCCTCCTCTCCCCTCCCCTCCCCTCTCCTCCTCTCTCCCCTCTCCTCTCTCTCCCCTCCCCTCCCCTCCCCTCCTCTTCCCTCCTCTCCCCCCCTCCCCTCCCCTCTCCTCCTCTCCCTCCTCTCCCCTCCCCTCCCCTCCCCTCCCCTCCTCTTCCCTCCTCTTCCCTCCCCTCCCCTCTTCTCCTCTCCCCTCTCCTCCCTCTCCCCTCCCCTCCCTCTCCCCTCCCTCCCCTCTTCTCCTCTTCCCTCCCCTCCCCTCTTCTCCTCTTCCCTCCCCTCCCCTTCTTTCCCCTCCCCTCCCCTCCTTTCCCCTCCTCTCCCCTCCCCTCCCCTCTTCCCCTCTCCCCTCCCTTCCTCCTTCCTGGCCACCCTGAGGTGAGCAGCTCTGCTCCACCACGCCCTCCCCTCCATGATGTTCTCACCACAGGCCCAACATAATGGAGCCAAGTGACTGTGGACCAAAACCTCTGAAACTATGAGTCAAAATAAATACCCCCCCCCCCCCCCCCCCGCTTTAGGTTGCTTTTCTCAGGTATTTTCGCACACTGATGCAAAGCTGGCAAACACAGAGGCTGGCCCTGCTCCTGGGCCACGCTGGTCGGGGCTGAACGCATCCCTCCTGCAGGCAGCCGGCTCCTGCTCCTGTTCCTGGGTTGAGCTGCAGCGGCTGTGAGAACAGTCTAGCGAGTGTGAGTCACACACACGCGTGTACGTGTGTGTTCCCTCCAGCGTGGCACCTCTGCCACCTCTTCCAGCCCCTGTGAATAAATCCATTCCCAGCCCTTTGAAACATTTCACCTCTAAACCCACAAAAATGCTGAGATTCTATCTGGGCCTCAGGAATTATTCATTTAAAAAGCAATTTCAAGTTGCATGACTCTTAATCTAGGAACTTTGACCTTCTGGAATCTTTCAACTTATTCCATGAGCAAATTTAAATGCATCCTGCTCTTTCTTTGTTTAGTAAGCGAACTAATCATTCTGGCATTATCCGTATTGTGGGTGGCAAGAAACCCCACACTACTTATTTGTACCAAGTAGATTTCTGACAGTTCTCAGAAAGGCTTATAATCAGAAAAAAGAAAGAGAGAAAAAAAAAAAGGCAGTGATATTTTCCAAGTAAAGAAGAGAATTACCCAGGAATTGAGTCAAAAGAGACAACTTATATGTAAACACTTGCTTAGGAATGTGGGGTTTAATACAGTAATTTCTTAATGCAATGACACAGTGCAAACACATTTTATTTACAGTGTTCTTGAAGCAACTTCTTGGGTGCTCTGTGCCATGGAATGAGATCCTTACTACTCTCTTGTCAAGAACCACGTGCTCACAGAGAAGTAGAATGTGATACTTACCTTGGGCAGGTCTCCAAAAAAAAGGTGGGGGGACAAAAAGCTAGGCTTTATTGAAACTGCAAACCTAGCATGCTTAAATGAAACGGTTCAGTGCAGCTTACCTAGATGAAGATATTGCAATACAGTGCATCTGTTGGGGGATGTATGACGTCCAATCATTCAATTCTAACTTAGAATCCATTCAGTTTTTCATGGAGATCTAGTCTTTCATATCAGCTATCCAGGTATGTTTAATTTTGTCATAAATTTTATTAATGTACCTGATAAGTGGAAAGCATATATTAATGTTGAGGAGGGGACTCTTTTAAATAACTTTCTATCAGTATAAAGTTACACAGAAATTTATGAAGTAAAGAAAAAAATCACTTTTATCACAACATCAGAACAATTATGATTTTTTTTTAGTATCAATCTTTTAGTCTTTTTAGTCTCTCTCTCTCTCTTTTTTTTTTTTTTTTTTTTTTTTTTTGGTACCAGGGATTGAACTCAGGGGGCACTTAGCCACTGAGCTACATCCCCAGCCCCCATTTTTAAAATTTTACTTAAAGACAGGGTCTCACTGAGTTTCTTAGGGCCTTGCTAAATTGTTGAAGCTGGCTTTGACCTGCAATCCTCCTGCCTCCGCCTCTTGAGCCTCTGGGATTATAGGCATGTGCCACCACACTTGGCTCTTTCAGCCATTTTTAATGCATAAATGACATGTTTTTTAATTAGTAAGTCATAACAATAATGTGATATTTTAAATTAGAGGATTATAAATGTACCAAATTTTATGCTCTGTTTTGCTATTTTTGTCACTTCTCCTTAACATGTGGTGCAAAGTCTGTCCCGTGTCATGGTATATTCCTTTAAGCCCTCCTTATCATTGGTATATAGCTTTCCACTAATTGAACCATTTTTTTCTTTTTTACATTAGATCCCTACTGTGCACCAGTTAGGTTCTTCTGGCTCTTTATTTGCTTGCTTGCTTGTTTGTTATAACAAACGATAGTGTAGATAGACCCATATGTATATCCATGATCGGTTGGTTCCCTAGAATAAAGAGTATGAGCATATCTTTTTGTAAAGCTACTCGTACTACAGCCAAATTACCTCCAAAGGTTGTAACAATATATGCTCACTCCAGAAATGTATAAAATAGCAGGGAAGCCAGGTGCAGTGGTGCACGCCTGTAATCCCATCAACTCAGGAAACGGAGGTAGGAGAATTGCAAGTTCAAGGCCAGCCTCTGAAATTTAGTGATACCCTAAGCAATTTAGGGAGACTCTGTCTCAAAATAAAAAAATAAAATGACTGTGATATAGCTCAGTGGTAAAGTGCTCCTGGGTTCAATCTCTAGTACCAAAAAGAAATAAGAAAAACAGAAAGAGAGAGAGAGAGAGAGAGAGAGAGAGAGAGGTAGGTTGGTTGAACATTCAGCTCTGGGTTCAAATCTTAACTTTGCCACTCTCCAGTCACATAACCTGGGGCAAATTATAGAAATTTTCTGTTCCTCAGATTTCTTTTTTGAAAAATAGGGGAAATAAATGTATTTATATCATCTGGCTTGTGGAGATTAAATAACATGAAAGAGTTCGGCCCTGTGAATGGCATGTTGGAGGTGCTCAATTAAAAGTTATCATCATCATCATCAGGAGAATCTTACTACCAGGTTCTTCCACTCATTGATTCAATTCACTGCACAAATATTTACTGAGTGTCCTCTGGTGTGCTGGGCTCAGTTCTTGGCCCTTGGGATACTCAGTGAACAAAACAGGAAGATCCCGTTCCTCACAGAGGCCCTGTCCTGGTGAGGGAGGGAGGAGACTGATAATGCACATCAAAAACAAGTAACTGAACAGGAGATTAGAAGAAGAAAGAGCAGAGCAGAATGAGGGCTTTCAAGAATTCAGGGGCAAGGGGTGAAATTTTAAGAAGGGCAATCAGAGCAGGTGCCAGTGAGAAGGTGACAGAGGAGCAAAGACTTGAAGAGGTGACGGAGTGGGACTCCAGATAGCAGGAGAGTGGCTGTGAGTGGAGCAGCCGAGACCAGCAGGGGCAGCTCGGCGCGCGGGAGAGGGAGGAGGTGCTGTTGGAGAGGCGGAGGCCTGGGGCCACCGGGGCCACAGGTAGAGGGAGAGAGCACGGGAGGGGACGCAGACCCCTGGGCCCTGTCCTCTGTGTGGAGTGAGGAGCCATCACAGGATTCTGAGCAGGGCAGTGACGTGATCTGACTCGTGTTTTATAAAGATCCCTCGGTCTCAATAGACTAGAGGAACCGAGGGCAGAACCAGGGAGCCTGTCAAGGGGCCTCTGCAGGGAGAGGTGATGGTGACTCCAACCAGGGCGGAAGGAGTGAAGGTGGCCCCCGGCACCGGGCCCTGGGCATGTTTTGAAGCAGTACCTATAGGATTTCTGTGAAGTGAGAACAGGACATGGGGCAGGAGATGAATAGGAGTCAGGGATTCGCTTCACAGCTTGTGACGTGAGCACTGGGAAGGAGGGTGTGGCCTTTAACGGACGGGGCACCAGGGGATTGATCATCTACTAGACGTCCAAGTGGAGATGGCGAGAAGACAGTTGGGTGGACAAACTTCTGGAGTTTGGGAGAGAGGGCTACAATCAAATGTAGATTCAGGGGTCGTTGGCCTAGGTGCGGAATTTTTCAAGCTATAAGGCTTAGTCTCTTTTGGCTGCTATAACAAAATACCCTAAAATGGGTTGATTACAAACAATACAAGTTTATTTCCCATGCTCTAGAAGCTAGAAATCCAAGATCAAGACAGCAGCAGCTTCAGTGTCTGCTAAGGGCCCACTTCCTTCATGTGCAAATGTCTCACAGTATCCTCACATGACAGACAGGGGCCAGAGAGCTGCTGGTCCACCTGTGTCCCCCCAAACCTTCTGTGTTGTAAGCTTGGTCCCCCAGAGTGGTGGTAGTGAGAGGTGATGGAACCTTTAAGAGAGGGGGCCCAGGAGAAGGTAATTAGGTCCTGGGAGCTCCACCCTCAGGAAGGATTAATGCTAGTCTTACACAGTCAATTGGCTTCTACAGGAGAGGGTGGTTATCAAAAGAGAAAACCTGCTTCCCACTTGCTCCCCATCTCACCATGTGATCTCTTCCACACAAGTTCCTGCCACCGTGATGCCATCTGCTAAGAGGCCGTCACAAAGCCAAACAGATGCTGGGACTATGCTTTTGAACCTCCATAACTGTGAGCCAAATGAACCTCTTTTCTTTATAAGGTACCCAGCCCCAGATTTTTTGTTACAGTAACAGAAATTGGACCTAAGGCAAGAGCTCTCTGGGGCTTCTTTTACAAGTACGCCAAACCCATTCATGAAAACCCTGTGACCTAAACACCTCCCAGAGGACCCCTAGTACCATTATATTGGGGATTAAGTTTATAGTAAATATGTTTGGGGTACACAAATATTCAGACAGTAATACTTTAAGATTAAATATAATCTCCAAGAAAATTCATCTAGATACAGCAGAAAAAAGGGCCAATGATTAAACTCTGGGATAACCTAACTTTAAAAGTTGGGAGGGAGAGCCGGGGCGCGGTGGCGCACACCTGTAATCCCAGCACTTGGGAGGCTGAGGCAGGAGGATCGTGAGTTCAAAGCCAGCCTCAGCAATGGCGAGGCACTTAGCAACTCAGTGAGACCCTGTCTCTAAAAAACACAAAAAGGGCTGGGGATGTGGCCCAGTGGTCGAGTGCCCCTGAGTTCAATCCCTGGTACCAAAAAAAGAAAAAGAAGTTGGGAGGGAGAGAAACAAAAAGCAAAGGAGACCAATAAGCAGCAAATTTTAATGGGGGTGGAAAACAAGGAGAATCTGATGTCCTAGAGGCCAAAGAAAGAAGAAAGGGGAGAAGAAAGCAGATCAAGGACAGAGTGATCCAGGGTGTCAAGTACTACTAAGAAAGAGATCAAGTGGCACAGCACTTGCCTAGCATGCAGGGTGCCCTGGGTTTGATCCTAGCACCCCAAAAATAAAAATGAAAGAGAGAGAGATCAGGTGAAGATGAGGACCAAGCACTGATGGGTGGTTGAGCGGTGTCAGCTGTTGGACGCAGGTCTGATGGAGGAAGCAGGACTAAGCCCGGGAAGAGCAGGTTGAAGGAAGGTGAGAGGAGACAGTTTGGAGACTGAGTGCAGGCAAATCTTGGAGGTGTTTGCTCTTAAATCTGGCAGTAGCTAGCTGAGGTGGTATAATTAAAAGAAGGTAGTGTGTGTGTGTGTGTGTGTGTGTGTGTGTGTGTGTGTGTGTGTGTTAAGGAATGTGTGCATGCTATGGGGAGGGTCCTGAAGATAAGAGGAAACTTTCCAATGCAGGAGAGGAGAGAACTGCTAGAAGAACATTTTGAGAGCACAAGAGGGGAGGGAATACAAAATGGAAAGGTTGGTTTGAAATAGGAGCTCAGGGAATATTTTCTGATGAATACTTCCAGTGCTCATAAGGAGGCAGATTGGTAAAGGTGTCTGTGAACGTTCTCTTCTGATTGGCAGATTTTCTCATGTACTTATTAAGAACCTACTGGATGGATAGCAGTAGGCTGCCCCTCTCGCCCACACCACCTTCTTCATATCCTTGGCATGTCCCTGCCTCTCTGGTGCTGTCATAATTCAGGACTATGTATACGACTTACTGGTTTTCAAGTGACAGGTACCCATAGAAGCCTAGAAGGACGGGCTGGGAATAGAGCTGAATGGTAGAGCACTTTCCTAGCATGCATAAAGCTCTGGGTTTGTCCCCAACATTTGGGGGAAAGAAGAAGAAGAAGGCTTGAAAGATATGAGGCTTTCCAAAGCCTTCTCTGAATACATGGTATTTCCTGGGATCAAGAATTTGAAGCAATTACCCTATCATCCATTACTAAACATTGGTAGAATTCTGTAGTAAAAATAGCTATGCTAAAAATAAAAAGTCCCGTACTTATCTGAGATTTGTCAACTAACCAGACAACATCTACATCTACATATTTGGAAACATCTGTGCAAACACTTAGATATTTGGAAACATCAAAAACCCTTGCATCACTTGGCATTTTTAGAGCTTTACACTCCTTATCCAGATATTTGAGTTTTGTGTAGACACAGCCAGACAGTATGTAAATTATTCATTTGACATAAAGCCTCTGTCTACAAAGATCTGGTTCTGCTCTCATTCAGATGCTAAGTGAAAGAACACAGTAACCATTGACCCATGAGAAACAAAATCTGACCATTATTTTCCTTGATATTGCCCCTGGAAATAAATATTCCCTTATACTTAAAGCTAAAGTCTTTCCCCAAATTTTCATTGCATGCTGTTTTTTTTTTTCATTTTTTTATTTGTTCTTTTTACATATACATGACAGACAGTAGAGTGTATTTTCACATATTATACTTACATGGAGGATAACTTCCCATTCTTGTGGTTGTATATGATGTGGAGTTTCACTGGTTGTATATTCATATGTGAACATGATTCATTCTATTATCTTTCCTATTCCCATCCCTCCTCTCTTGCATGCTTTAATTGTCATTCCAAACAATTAAACTATTCTGATTTCTTCTGGTACTCCAAGTAATTACAAATCTCTTTTTCATCTCCTTTTAAATTTTTTATGAAACTTTTTTTTTTTAATATTTATTTATTTACTTTAGTTGTACACAATGTGTTTCTTTGTACGTGGTGCTGAGGATCGAACCTGGGCCGCGCACATGCTAGGCAAGCGCTCTACCACTGAGCCACAATCCCAGCCCTTTTATGAAACTTTAAACCCACTAAAACCCCTTGCACAAAGTGGCTGGTATGTACCATCCAGAGATCTCACCGAGCCTGGCAGTTAAATGAGCTTGCCTTTTTATTGCCTTTGGATTCTGTTACTGCCCTTTGTTAGGAGTTGTTGGATAAGACACTGCAGCATAACTCACTGGAAATTAAGCCCAAAGCAGCTGGGTGCTGTGACACATGCCTGTAATCCCAGCAGCTCGGGAGGCTGAGGCAGGAGGATTGCAAGTTCAAAGCCAGCCTCAGCAACTTAGCAAGGCCCTAAGCAACTCAGTGAGACCCTGTCTCTAAATAGAAAATAAAAAGGGCTGGGGATATGGCTCAGTGATTAAGCGCCCCTGGATTCAATCCCCACTATCAAAACAAACAAACAACAACAACAAAAAGAAAAACGGCAAAAAAAAAAAAAAAAAAAAAAAAAAAAAAAACCCAAACACTATACAGCTTTTCAAAAAACCTACAATTCTTTTTAACCAATTTGGTATTAAATTCCACTTACTTTGTTTATGTGAAATATTATGATAAAGAATAGGTACATCATCTTTATGGTTCATGGTTATGCATAATTACTATCCCTAAAATGATTGTAACTGACATAGACCAAGAATCTTTGGCACTGTTTGGTCCTTCTGGTGCAGTAATAACTTAGGAATGCATAGATAACTTTCTCATATCAGATTCCAAAATGAAAGGAAATGTTAGAGGCAGTTCATTAATCTGCCATCTTTTTACTCCTTCCTCTGTAGATCCCTCTAGCTTTATGTAAATGATATGAGTTTTGAAAGTTAAAAACCAGTAAGGATAGGCTGGGGATAGAGCTCAGTTGGTAGAGTGCTTGCCTCACATGCACAAAGCCCTGGGTTCAATCCCCAGCAACACACACACACACACATACACACACACACCAAAAAAAACAAGAACAAAAAACAGTAAGGATATTCCTTGCTATACCTAGAACTTGGAATCCTACAAATGTTAATTTTATTATTTTTATGAGAAGAATGTGTATAAAAAGAAAATAAAAATTATAATTATTGGTCAGTGTGTATAATTTGTATTATGGTAATGCTAGCTGCTCTAACAAATAACCACCAAATATCCATGACATGGCAAAACAAATTTGTTTCTTGCTCATGTGATGTTCAAGAAGGTATTCATGGTCTGAGATGTAACTCAGTGGTAGAATGTTTGCCTAGCATGTTTAAGGCCCTGGGTTCTATCACCAGAACAAACAAAAAAAAAAAAGAGAAAATAAAAGGTATTTTTTACTTAGCCATTGGCTGTTCCTCCACATTGTCATTTAGGGATCTGAGCCCCTTCCAAGTTGTAGTCCCATAGCCTCTGTTTCCTTGAGGTTCTCTGTACCAGTAACAGAGGGCAAAGGGGAGCACAAAAAGAGAAAAGAAAAAAGAAAATCCCATTTCTTAAAAGTCCTACCCCAGAAGTGACACATCAGTTCTGTTCACATTCTACTGGTAAGAATTAGCCATATGTCCTGATTTGCAGACTGGCAAATTAGTCCCCAATTGAGCAATTGGGTCCAAGTGACAACTCTAAGTTTAAGAAGGGGGGAATAGCCAGCCATCTGTACCTGCTTATATAATACAATTACATTTAAAATACATATTCTGTAATGCCTCCCACTGTTAATCTTTCAGAATATAGCTAATAAATTTATTAGCTGGATTGTAAAATTAACAATATATTGGATCACACGCATGTGGCACATTTTAAGTGCACAGCATTTACATGGACAGTGTGGTTGCAATAGTAGCTGGGCCATTTCTCTGGTGCATCCATTTGCTAGCCAGGCTTATATTGCTAAATTAAATCTTAAGCACATTAAAAGAAAAAATTCAAGAAACCAGGTCTTTATAAAGCAATTCTGGTTATTAATTGTATTTTGGAAGGACCGTGAAGGAATCCGATTCATACCCATGACAAATCTTCTCCATGGTCTCGAGCTCTGACTATTCCCGTTCTGAGAATGCTTTAGATGATCCTGCTTGAAATGGATCCTCTGGATCTCTGGGTGCTCCTTTCTCTCTTGGAAGCCTTCTCTTTCCTCTCTCCCTTCTACCCTGCTGTCACTCAAACCCATTCTCTCCATTTTGAATCCCAAAGTCTCCCACATTAGCATAGAGAGAGGGAAGGGGCACAGTTTACTAGACACGGGCAAGAAGAGGGAAGAAGAGAACAGGGACAGAGTGGGAACACTTGCACTTTGTTAAACCCTCTATGACAATCACTCTTGAGCCTTGGGGTCCTCAAGGACCCTCAGACTCAATTCCAAGGAGACCCTGGCAGTCATCTTGGAGTTACTGGAGATGCTGTGTAGAGCATCCTGCAGGGCGGGGATCCTTCTTAGCTCCGTGGGAGGACCTTTGTCGGGGGAGGGGGGTGATTGTGGAGCTGCAGAAGAAGGTCGTCAGAGATGAAGCTAGGGTTAGGATTGTCGCTCACCTAGCGCATGTGCAGCCTGGGTTCGATCCTCAGCACCACCTAAAAATAAATAAAGGCATTGTGTACAACTTAAATAAATAAATAAATATATTTTTTAAAAAGATGAAACTAACCACCTAGTAACCTCTATCTGTTCCTCAGGATTAAGTCAGCAATGCATTCTTTATCAAGAGAATTACAAAAAATGAGAGCAGAGGTAGGAACTTGGTATGTAGGCAACACACACACACACACACACACACACACACAGATGGTAACCTCTAGTCCAGTTGACAGATGGGAAAAAAAAAAATCTCGATCCTACTTTAAACAAATAGAAATGACGGGCCAAATGTCTTCTGAAAAAATATTTAAAACACATACTCATATTCAAAAGTAGGAAAATAGTATCTCCAGGAGCGAACATGAAGAGGTAATTCATTCAGAGCTGGGGAGATAAGCAGGGGTTAAACCCATGCAGCCTTCAGACAGATTGGATCACAGGCTTCAGGGCTGTTTTCAATGCCCCTGAAGAACTGAGGAGCAGAGCAAGAGATCCTATGCAGGCAGACAGCTGCAATTTGCCTGATCTAGGAGCCAGAATTCTGCTAAACCATTGGTCCCAGATGTCAGGAAAAGGCGTGCAAAGTATTATAGGTTACATCAGGAAGAGAGCATCCACCCTAGGCCAAGAAACTCACCAACTGGAAGACCATCAACCAAACACAAGACTTGTTACTGAAAAGAACAATAAAAATAAATGAACCTCAGGCAACACTTTCTTTATTTTAAAAAGCCTAAAAAAGCAGAAAATAAATCCCAACTGATATGGTAAGGATGAATAAATAGTATTATTTGAACAAAGTTATAACAATAGAATAGAAAACTTATATGACATGGGATAATTTTCTAAGAAATATGAAATTCTAAAATTTATCCAGAAACCCCATCTTTCCATAGTTCAGGATGCTATATAAGTTTCAATTATCTGACCCTTCTTCCAGTATCACATTTCTGTGGGACTTTCCTGTGTGAGCAAGTTATTTAAAAAAAAATTTTTTTTTTTTTTTTTTTTTGGTACCAGGGATTGAACTCAGGGGCACTCGACCACTAGGCCACATCCCCAGCCCTTTTTTGTACTTAAATTATTAGAGACAGGGTCTCACTGAGTTGCTAAGTGCCTTGCCATTGCTGAGGCTGGCTTTGAACTCGCGATCCTCCTGCCTCAGCCTCCCAAGTGCTGGGATTACAGGTGTGCGCCACTGCACCTGGCTAAAATGGTTTTTATCTTGATTAAAATGAGAGAAGATTCAAAGAGAAATGAAGGGAAGGAAGGGGGGATGGGAATAGAAAGACAGTAGAATGAATCAGACATAACTTTCCTATGTTCATATATGAATACACGACTAGTGAAAGTCCACATCATATACAAACACAAGAATGGGATACTAATTGAATAAGTTATACTCCATGTATGTATAATATGTCAAAATATACTCTACTGTCATGTATATCTAAAAAAATTAATTTTTTAAAAATGGGAGGAAATTTCCTAGCATGTAAAAGAATCTGAAGAGCACACGATGTTACCCATGGACCTTTGTTCAATCACCAAAAATTATTTTGGCTTGTTACAAAAACTCAAAAAAAAGTTTCTATGGCTAGAGCAGTGGAGTTGGCCATTTATGGACTGAGTCCTCTGAAACCAACAAACTATTCAAGAGAAAAGGATTGTAGAAGCAGCAAATTAAAAAGAAATAGATTGAGTAGAATGAATCAGACATGAGGACGTATATGCCTACACAACCTGTGTGATTCTATATCCCGTACAACCAGAAGAATAAGATGTTATACTCCAGTCATGTATGATGCATCCAAGTGCATTCTACTGTCATGTATAATTAATTAGAACAAATAAAAATAAATAAGAAGTATAAGCAAAAAAAGAAAGAATGAAATAGACTGTACAGTAGGGGATATCCCAACAGAATGGGAAACTTGGATTTGAAGAGCGAGGAGGACTCGACTTCCTGTGGGGGAAATACTAAAGAATGAATAAAATAGAGAAGAAATGAAAATAAAAAGTCAAAATTTTTATGAAAAAGAAAAACTCCTTAGGAAAGAGACCAACAAGGAATATTTACCTCTGCCTGCTCAACCTCAAATTAAAGGGCATGCCACTGTTCCATATTCTAGAAAGGAAGGACCCTCGTGGCTCCCACCTGCACAGGTAAAACCTTTTAGCCAAGATCTTGGATGCCACAAGGTGGCAGGAGCCATCATCCATGAATTGCACTGTGGTAAAATCATCTCATTTCCATGGATATAACTATTTTAATAAATGAAAGATTGGTTGCCTGTCCCCCCCCAAAAATGTTGCTATGGTTTGAAGGTCCCCTCCAATACTCACACTGAAATGTGGTTACTATTGTAACAGTGTTAAGAGGTGGGGTCTTTAAGAGGAGATGAAGTCATGCGGGTTCTGTCCTCCTGGATTTATGCTGTTAATAGCAGGAGTAGCTTAGTTGTCATGGAAAAGAGTTTCTGGTAAAAAGAATGAGCTCATTCCAATTTCTCTGTCTTACACGTTGTCACTTGTCCTTCTGCCAGGATATGATGCAGTAAGAAGGCCCTTGCCAATGCTGGGACTATGCTCTGGGACTTCTTAGCCTGCAGAACTATGAGCCAAATAAACTTCTTATTGCTTATAAATTACCCAGTCTGTGGCATTCTGTTATGGCAGCAGAAAATGCATGAAGACACCAATCAATTTCTGTTATGAACATATATGCAAATAGTCAAAGAAAACTATTAGCTCATTGAATGCAATAATGAATCTTTTTGAAATTTCAAAGGTAAAGTTACACAGTAATTGGAGAAGGCATCATGATACCACTACACATTATTGTCCCTAGACACTTGATGCTATTTCTTGTAATACTGCCACACGAAAGAAAGAAATTTTTAAGTCAAATGTCCTTGATTCTTTGCTAATATGTTCCAGATTTTAAATTCTATGCAAGAAGTTCTCATAGCTGATCATACAACATATTTCCATGTCACAGATATGTGCTGGCAGAGGAAAGCACGTGTTTGATCATTTCAACCATGGAATTGGAAGACAAGCCCAGTTTTCAGCAAGAGTCATATAATAGAAAATTCCCCAAACAGAAAGGTAGTTTAGACGCAGGACAGTAAAAATGAAAAAAAAAAATCCATTAGAATTCATAAATGCAAAAAAATTTTAAATCTCTCCCTTCCCACAAAAGATACCAGTTCAAAGGTTTTCTTAGAGGCAGTTTTTTACCCAAATCATCAAACAATTACACTGTTCCAAAGATTTCCTTTCTCTCCATATTAATCAATAATTTAGTGCATCTCAATTCAATTATCAATAAGATTTTTGGGTGGCACTTGACAAACTGATTCTAATATTTACATAGAAGGATAAATGTTTAAGAAGAGCAAGCTAATTCTGGGGAAAAATCATCCTTTGAGACACAAAGGTGTATTATGATCCTATTAAAGCTGAAACTGCAGCGTTAGACAAAATATCAATGTAAACAAAATAGGTCTGCTAAATTAGAGACCCATGGTTCTGTAGAAACTTTGAATACAATAGGGAAACTGTTCTTCTTCAATCACTTTTAGAAGAAGTATTTGATAATCATGGGGGATTAAAAATAGAAAGAAAATTGAACGCAAATTCTACAATGCACTGAAGTCAAAATTCACCTCCAACATGAAGAATTCTTTAAACCTTTATTGCAAATTCTTTCCCTGGAATAAATAACTCTTTTGACCTTCTTTCCTAAAAGTAGCTAGAGTTTTGTGCTATGCCCAAAATAACAACAACAACAACAACAACAATAAACATATTTAAATGGGCTCTACCATATTGCAAAACAAAAAATAGCTAAGCAAAAATGAATACTGACTGAGAGGTCCTCAGAATATCAGCATTTTTTGGTAATATTAGATAGACAACTTCATTCACTTTGTTTCAGGGTTGTTTTAAAGCAATGTATAGCTTCATAAAATATTATTTTAGATATGACCAAAATAATAAGGCATAAGAAAGGAAAATTGACTTTAAATCAGATTGGGACCTCTTGATAGTGGTCACAGATACGCTGATTTAAGATCTCACTAGAAAACACTAAGTGCTTGAGACACTCATCAATTTAGAGTGAAGTGAATTCACTTTTACAGATAAAACAAGGGAACTCAGAATCTCAGAGCGAGTGCCACATTCTTACAGCATAGAGAAAAGGAACATAGTATGCAGATGGGTGTGCTGATATCAATCAGGAACATCCACAGACTACGCAGAGAAACCCTATTAAGGAAATTTTGACTTTGGAAGCTATTCAGTAAATGATAGTCATTCTTTCATGGAGAGAAAGAGCCAAGCTCACAACAACACTGGAAAAGGGTGTTTTTCAGCCTGGACATTCAAATATTTAACCTTGGTAGATACTACAGCAAAAATCTTTCACTTTTATATTATCCAAGTCTGATTGAAGTGAGTCCTTTCTTATACCATGTTATTTTGATTAATCTAAAACAATATTTTGCTAGATTAGCCATTACCTGAAAAAATTCAAAAGAGATGGCTGTTTATGAAATTATCAAAAAAATGTTGGTATTTTGAGTGCAAACAATTTGTGAGACCCTGCCTCAATTCTCAAAAAATTTCTGACAAATTGCATACAAAAACTTATTTAAAAAATAGTGGGGACTGGGGTTGTGGCTCAGTGGCAGAGAATTGCCTCGCACGTGTGAAGCACTGGGTTCAATCCTCAGCACCACATAAAAATAAATAAACAAAATAAAGATATTGTGTCCATGTATAAGTAAAAAAATTAAAAAGTATTTTAAAAAATAGTGCACCTTAATCAAGTGGGTTTTGTTCCAGGATGCAAGGTTGGTTGAACATATGGAAATCAATAAATGTAATTCATCACATCAATAGGCTTAAAGATAAGAATCATATGATAATATCAATTGATGCAGAGAAAGCATTTGACAAAATATAGCACCCTTTCATGTTCAAAACACTAAAAAAAACTAGGGATAGTAGGAACATACCTCAACATTATAAAAGCTATCTATGCTAAACGCAAGGCCAACCTTATTTTAAATGGAGAAAAATTGAAACATTCCCTCTAAAAATGGGAACAAGACAGGGATGCCCTCTTTCACCACTTCTATTCAACATAGTCCTTGAAACTCTAGCCAGAGCAATTAGACAGATGAAAGAAATTAAAGGGATATGAATAGGAAAAGAAGAACTCAAACTATCATTATTTGATGACAATATGATTCTATATTTAGAGGATCCAAAAAAAAAACTCCACCAGAAACTTCTAGAATTAATAAATGAATTCAGCAAAGTAGCAGGATATAAAATCAATACCCATAAATCAAATGTATTTCTATACATCAGTGATGAATCCTCTGAACAAGAAATTGGGAAAACTACTCCATACACAATAGCCTCAAAAAAAAAAAAAAAAAAAAAAGAACTTGGAGCCGGGCACGGTGGCACACACCTGTAATCCCAGCACTTGGGAGGCTGAGGCAGGAGGATCACAAGTTCAAAGCCAGCCTCAGCCATGGAGAGGCACTTAGCAACTCAATGAGACCCTTTCTCTAATAAAATACAAAAAAGGGCTGGGGATGTGGCACAGTGGTCGAGTACCCCTGAGTTCAATCCTCTGTACCAAAATACAAAAACAAAAACAAACAAAAACTTGGGAATCAATTTAAGAAAAGAGGTGAAAGACCTCCACAATGAAAACTACAGAACACTAAAGAAAGAAATTGAAGAAGACCTTAGAAGATAAAAAGATCTCCCCTGCTCTTGGATAGGCAAAATTAATATAGTCAAAATGGCCATACTACCCAAAGCACTATACAGATTCAGTGTGATTCTGATTAAAATCCCAATGTCATTCCTTATATAAATAGAAAAAACAACCATGAAATTCATTTGGAAAAATAAGATACCCAAAATAGCCAAAGTAATCCTTAGCAAGAAGAATGAAGAAGGAAGCATCACAATACCAAACCTTAAACTATACTACAAAGCTATAGTAACAAAAATGGCATGGTATTGGCACCAAAATAGACATGCAGACCAATGGTACAGAATAGAAAACACAGAGACAAACCCACAAAAATGCAGTTATCTCATACTAGACAAAGGCACCAAAAACATACATTGGAGAAAAGATAGTCTCTTCAACAAATGGTGCTGGGAAAACTGGAAATCCATATGCAGCAAAATAAAACTAAACCCATATCTCTCACCATACACAAAACTCAACTCAAAGTAGATCAAGGACCTAGGAATTAGTGCCTAATTGAGGAAAAAGTAGGCCCAATTCCTCATCACGTTGGATTAGGCCCTGATTTCCTTAACAAGACTCCTAAAGTGCAAGATTTAAAACCAAGAATCAATAAATGGGATAGATTCAAACTAAAAACTGGTTTCTCAGCCAAAGAAACACTCAATGAGGTAAACAGAGAACCTACCTTTTGGGAGCAAATTTTTGCCACATGTCAGATAGAGCACTAATCTCCAGGATATTTAAAGAACTCAAAAAACTTATCACCAAAAAAAAAACCAAACAGCCCAATAAATAAATGGGCTAAGGAGCTGAACAGAAACTCCTTAGAAGATATTCAATAGATCAACAAATATGTGAAAAAATGGTCAACATCTTTAGTAATGAGAGAAATGCAATCAAAACTACTCCAAGATTTCATTTCATGCCAGTCAGAATGGCAGTTATCATGAATACAGACAACAATAAATGCTGGCGAAGATATGGGGAAAAAGCATATTCTACATTTTTGGTGGGACTGCAAATTGGTGCAACCAATCTGTAAACAGTATGGAGATTCCTTAGAAAACTTGGACTGGAACCACCATTTGACCCAGCTATCCCACTCCATGGTCTATACCCAAAGGACTTAAAATCAGCATACTATAGTAATGCAGCCATATCAATGTTTATAGCAGCTCTTTTCACAATAGCTAAACTGTGGAAGCAACCTAGATGCCTTTCAATGGATGAATGGATAAAGAAACTGTGGTATATATACACAATGGAATATTACTCAGCATTAAAAGAAAATAAAATTATGACATTTGCAGGTAAATGGATGGAGTTAGAGAATATCATGCTAAGCAAAGTAAGCCCATCCCAAAAAAGCAAAGGATGAATGTTCTCTCTGATAAGTGGATGCTGATTCATAATGGGGGGGGGGGGATGGAGGAACTTTGGGCAAAGGGGAGGGATGGGAGAGGAGGAGGTATGGGGGAAGGAAAGATGGTGGAATGAGATGGACATAATCACCCTAGGTATATGTATGACTGCATATTTGGTGCGACGCTATATTATGTACAACCAGAGAAACAAAAAGTTGTGTTGCAGTTGTGTACAATGAATCAAAATGCATTCAGCTGTCATATACACCTAATTAAGATAAATTAATTAATTAATTAAAAAAAGAACTGTGTATGTGGCTCTGTAGTTAAACACCACTCGGTTCAATCCTTGGTACTAAAAAGAAAGAAAGAAAGAAAAGAAAAAAGGGAAAAAGAGAACAGGTTTATTTAGCTCGAAGTTTTGGAGACTGAAAATTCAGACAGCACGGTGTAGGCTCTGGTGAAGTTCCCCTGGATGTGTCACATCATGGCAGATGACATCAAGGCAGGAGCACATGTGAGAGGGAGCGATCACATGGCAAGGAAACCAGAGAGCAGAGAAGAGGCCAGGCTCACTGCTTTTGGTAGGGATTTTTGGTGTGTGGGGGGGGGAGGGGTGAGTATGGGGCTTTTACTCATGCATACTAGGAGAGCACTCCACCACTGAGCTACATCCCAGCCCAGACTCACTTTTTTTTAACACCTCTCTTTCTTTTTTTTTTGGTTCCGGGGATTGAACTCAGGGGCACTCGACCACTGGGCCACATCCCCAGCCCTTTTTTATATTTTATTAGACACAGGGTCTCACTGAGTTGCTAAGTGCCTCGCCATTGGTGAAGCTGGCTTTGAACTCATGATCCTCCTGCCTCAGCCTCCCAAGTGTTGGGATTATAGGCGTGCGCCACCGCGCCCGGCAACACCTCCCTTTCTTGAGTACTAACTCAAGGTCTCACGAGTATTACCTTAATTTCTTCATAGGGTGATGCCCCCAATAACCCCAAACACCTTGCACTAGACTACACCCCTTAAAGATTCTACCACTTCAATATAGCCACACCAAGGACTGAACTGCCAACACACAAACTTAGGGACACACTCAAACCATGTTCAAACCACAACAAGACACCAGCCACCAAGGGCAGTAAGGTGGGAAGTGCCAATGAAAACATAAGCTGGAGGTTTCTAGGGAAGAGGGAGAAAGAGCAACAGTGAGAGCAAAGAGGACACTTAAGCCCATCCGCAAGCTCAGGGGAGCAGTGGAGTGGGAGAGCAGGCAGCCTTGGCATGGCTATGGAGCAAATTGTGTCCTCAGGGAAGATTCCCCTCTCCATTAGATGAAGGGGCAGGAAAACTTCAGAAAAGGGATTAGGCATAATTTCAGTGATCATTCTTTTTTCTGGAAGTCCTATTCTTTCTTTTTCCCTCAAAGAAATTTAATATTTTAAATGATTCTGTTCCCTTCTCAATTTTACTTCCATCTTTAAGCTTTTTATACGTAATATTCTGTAGCTAATACTTCCAGTATATTAAGTTCTTGGGAATCCAATTTTTTTAACTTGCTGACTTTCATTCATGGAGTCCTTTTCTTGTGCTTGCTAGTGTTCTCTTATGAGCCTCTGTTCTGTTGCACTTGATCTGTGGAAATCCTGAGTGACCGGAGTTGATGCTTTCCTCCTGCGTGGTTTGGCAATTGTCTTGGCTACATGCTGGAAAGCATTTGCAAACTGTGAGCAGTATATATTATTTTGAGTTCTGACCCTGGGATTTTTCCTGATTGCACTGGTAGCACAGATTTAGACCAGAGAGTTACATACTGGGGTGTTGTAATTTTCACTTGAAAATAAATTTTTTTTTTCTACCCAGAATAGTAGTAGAAACAGTCTTTCATTTATAGCCTCAAAAGGAAGAATATTAATTCACAGTTTTACTAAATCACAGCTTTTAATGGTCACAGCTTTGCTTTACATAGGGTTTTACTCTTGGGGAGTTTGGGAGAAACAGTATATAAACAGAGGAAACACAGACACCAAAATAAAAGAAAAGTTTTTAAAATGTATGGCAGGGAGCTGTGGCTGTGGCTCAGTGCTAGAGCCCTTGCCTAGCACGTGTGAGGTACTAGGTTCAATCCTCAGCACCATATGTGCTGATTCAATTGTTTACCCACTCCTGTTAGTTCGCTAGGGCTGACATAATAAAATGCCACAGACTGAGCAGCTTAAACAACAGAAATGTATTTTCTCAATTTTGGAGTCTAAAGTCTAAGATTAAGGTATGACAGGTTTGGTTTTCCTGAGACCTCTCCTTGGCTTGTAGACAGGCACCTCCTCAGTGTGTCCTCATATGGCCTTTGGTATGTGTTTGCACACCCCTCGTTTCTCTTTCACCAGCCATATTGGATAAGAGCCTTGCCCTAATGACCTCATGTAGTCTCTGTTTACCTCTCTAAAGGCCCTCTCTTCAAATATAGCCACATTGGAAATCAGGGCTTCAACACATGAATTTGGGGAGGATGCAATTTCAGTCCATAACATCACTTATATAAAAAAGTAATATTCAATTCTTATCTTATGAAATATTAAAAACTAAATTCCAGGTGGAATAAAACTTTAAAACTTGAATCATAAAATTTGTAAAAAATAACTTGAAGCCGGGCGTGGTGGCACACGCCTGTAATCCCAGCACTTGGGAGGCTGAGGCAGGAGGATCGCAAATTCAAAGCCAGCCTCAGCAATGGCGAGGCACTTAGTAACTCAGTGAGACCCTGTCTCTAATAAAATACAAAAAAGGGCTGGGGATGTGGCCCAGTGGTCAAGTGCCCCTGAGTTCAATCCCCAGTACCAAAAAAAAAAAAAAAAAAACTTGAGATATTCCATGTGTAACCTTGGATCATAGATTTTTGTTTGTTTCGTTTGGTTGGGTTTTTTGTTTTTGTTTTTGTTTTTGTTTTTTTTTTGTTTTTGTTTTGGCACTGGGGATTTAACCCAGGGTGCTTTACCACTAAGCTATATCCCCAATCCTTGTTATTTTTTATTTTGAGACAGGGTCTCACCAAGTTGCTTAGGACCTCAGCTAAATTGCTGAGGCTACCCTTGAACTTGTGATCCTCCCACCTCAGCCTCCCACAGGAGTGGGAGTAATACAGGAGTGCACCACACCTTGCTCTAGAATTTCCCTTAATCAAGTCAGGAATCTCATAAGCTATGAAATAAAAATAGTAGATATGTTTTATTCTATGAAAAAAAATTTAATTTTATGAGGTGAAAGATAGATTAAACAATGTGGTCAATTGGTCTTGAACTACCACTCTAGGTACTCTAGGTATTTCAAGAAGAGAGAAATTCAATACATGGAATTGGGAGTTTGCAAAAGTATTTTAAGGACCATAGTACCAGAAGTCAGGTGGCTTCCACTGTACAATTGATTTCAAGGGCATATTAACAAAATTACAGTCAGGTGTCGGAAAGCTATTGCTGCTACCATCACTGCCTCCCCAATTCTCAAGGCCAGTAAGCTGATGATCAAACATTTGAATGCATATTCAGGTCACAAATATTCAGGTCTCCCCAAATTTGCTTTCTAGTAGCAACAGCAGAAGGAAATGGTATCTGCCTCATTTCTATCTTCCAGATCTTGGATGAGTGCATCTCCTTGTTCAATCTAATCAGTTTCCTAGCTGCAAAGAGTCTATGAAATGTGGTTTTAATTTTGCCAGAGTCTGTAATTGGGAAGGTACTTAAAAGATGTTAGAGTCAGGCATGGTGGTACACACCTGGAATCCCAGCAGCTCAGGAGGCTAAGGCACGAGGATCACAAGTTCAAAGCCAGCTTCAGCAACTTAGCAAGGCCCTGTGAAACTTAGTGAGCCCCTGTCTCTAAATTAAATATAAAAGGGGCTTGGGATGTGGCTCAGGGTTTGAGAGCCTCCAGTTCAATCCCTGGTACCTATCATACTCTGTACTATCATACAAAGACATAATTCAAAATACACTGGGAACTCTTAATGATGGATAAGAAAATGGTTGACAACTCAAAAGAAAAATGATGAAGGACATGAATAGCCAATTCACAGAAAAGAATATGTGGTAAAAATAACTGTAAAGAAAATATACTTAAGCCGGGCGTGGTGGCGCACGCCTGTAATCCCAGCACTTGGGAGGCTGAGGCAGGAGGATCACAAGTTCAAACCCAGCCTCAGCAATGTCGAGGCACTTAGCAACTCAGTGAGACCCTGTCTCTACTAAAATACAAAAAAGGGCTGGGGATGTGGCCCAGTGGTCGAGTGCCCCTGAGTTCAATCCCCGGTACCAAAAAAAAAAAAAAAAAAATATAATATAAATATATATAATATATATATATATAATATATATATTCTTAAACTCACCAGTTATCAAAGGAACCCAAAATTAAACAGTACAAAAATGTTACTTTATGCCCATCAGACTGGCAAGAATTTTAGAGAACATTGACATATAGCAATGGTAGGATATGGCAAAAGAGTACTTGAATTCAGGTAAAGAAAAGACAGATAACTAAGTTGATTATGCTATGCTATGAATGTTTATGTTACCCCCGAATTCCTATGTTGGAATCCTCACTCCCAACGTATTAGGAGGTAGAGAGATTGGGAGATGGTTAGTTCACAGGGTAGAGCCCTCATGGATGGGATTAGTGCTCTGATTAAAAAAAAAAAAAAAAAAGAAAGAAAGGCTCTGGATAGAGTCTCTTGCTTCATCCGCCATGTGAGTTCAGACTGGGAATAAGGCTATGTGTGAGGAAGCAGGACCTCTCCAGACACTCAATCTGCCATAGCCTTGATGGTGGATTTTTCAGCCTCTGGACCTGTGAGGAACAAATTTCTGTTGTTTACAAACCACTCAGTCTGTGGTATTTTTTTATAACAGCTACAACAGACCAAAGTAATTAGAAAGGAATTTAATACCAGGAATTACAAGATAAAAGGTATATTAAACAAGATGTGTCAGTGAGGATACAATGCAGGAAAATGAATCCCTCTAGGTATTTCAAGAAGAAATCAAAATAATTTTTGTTAGCTTTCCATTCCCCCCCCCCCCCCACACACACACAAAAAAAAACCCTGAGATAATCAACTTGTAAAAAGAAAATCTATATTTTGGCTCACAGCTTTGGAGTTTCAGTCCATGATTGGTTGGCCCCTTTGCTCTGGACCTGTGTGACACATTATGGCTGAGCGTATGGTGGAACAAAACTGCTCACTTTGTGCCTGAGACATGACAGAGAGCAAGAGGAAAGTGCTGAGGCCCCACTCTCTCTTTTAAGGGCACACCCCCAATGACCTCCCACTAGGCCCCACCTCCAAAAAGCCTCCACAAGTCCAATAGTACCTCCCCAGGAGCAAGCCTTTGCCACACAGGCCTTTGGGGGACACTCAAGATCCAAAGCACCTATTATTGAAAGGCCAGGAGCAGGTGGTTCTAAGTGGACCGCCACAGTGACAGTCAGAAAGCCACTGCTAAACTCACCACCAGAGACACTCTTCCTATTTTCTCTCTTCTATGTGGAAGAGTGTAATGAATATCACTTCCATGAAGTAATAAGATGTGTGTGCTTGTGTATGTGTGTATATCTACAAATGTGCGTCTGATTTTGTGTGCATGAGGAAGATTATGAAAGGATGCCTACTGCTTGCTAACATGGGTTGCTAGCATTCACGGAGGAGCAGGGGTGGGAGTGGGGCTTGAAATGCTGTGTGTGAGAAGGGCAAGAGGGAATGAGATAGGGGAGCAGAAAGAAAAGGGGAAAGAGAAGCACTAAAACAATGTTCATTGTATAGAGCAATGTTCAAACTCACCCTCTGAAACCTACAATTTAAAAAAGCTTGTGTCCAAACACTGCCCATAAGAAGACACTACGATTCAGCCAGGAATGTGTTACACACCACCATAACCAGTGAAACCAACTCTTGCTTAATTTATCCAGATGTCCTTTAATGGAATCTTTTCCATTCTGAAAGCAATTTGGCAAAAGCCACAAAACTTCCCTATTCATTGACCCAGAAACTTGCCTTCTAAAAATCTCTCCTAAGGAAAAATTGGAGATTTGGGAACAATTTTTGGTTTAAGTTTAAAGACATCATTGTAGTATTAATTACAATAGCAAAACATAAGAGGAAAGCAGTGTAAGTGTTTAGGAGAGATTAACTTTATAGATCCATAGAATGGACTATCATGCAACCACAAAAAATCATATTTTAAACATTTTAATGCACATAAAACTTCCCATGATATAATATTGAGTGAAGAATAAAACCAGACATAATAGGTATAGCATGATTTCACTGTTGTTAGACACACACACACACATACACACAAACAAACACACACACACATACACACAAGACCCCAAGGAGATACATCAAAATGTTAATGGTGATAAACTCAAGGAAATAGGTTGAAGATGATTATGCTTTTCTTCCATTTATTTACTTTTTTTTCAAATTTTCTAGAATGGGCATGTTTGGGATAAAACGCTATTCTTTTGCTCATCGAATACGAAGGCAATCTAATTAGCAAATTAGTCACCTCAAGTATCCTCAGTGAAGTGAGGTATCTCTGTATCCTCCCTACATCTGGTAGTGGACAGATGGGTAGGTGGGTGTGTGGATGGATGGATGGATGAATGGATGAATGGTTGGTTGGTTGGATGGATGTGTGTGTGTGTGTGTGTGTGTGTGTGTGTGTGTGTGTGTCCCAACGGGTTGGGCAGTGGTTCTCCTCCTTCATCAATCCCCCCTTCTTTTCTCTTGAAGCTTCATGGCACAGTAGGACATTTTTTGCAGATTGGAGGACCATTCTACTGATTAACGAATAGATACTACTTTTACCTCCTTCTGTATATGTCAGGCTTAATTCAGGACAGCATAGTATTTGTAAGAGAGAGCTAATAAAAACCACAAATCATTTGTGCATTTGTCAATATAACATAGGAATTATTATAGGATTGTATGAAATACTGAGGTTTGGTCCTTGGGTTCTCTACCAGGTCTCATTCATATACTTTGATGAGTCATATTCTGGTATCTTTGGCTTTCTATGGGAATCAGGAAGGACAGAAGACAAAATCATATCAGGAAGAGCTGGGAAAGGTAAGGCATTTGGGACATTTTTATACATTTAAAACTCATGGCAGGTCAAGAATGAAAATTTTATGGAATGACTATTGTGCTCAAGATCCCACATCTACCACTTTAGCCATCTACTTATGTATTAGGCACCTCAAATGTATAATTGCACTTAATCTTAACAAAAATATTATTATCTTAATTTTAGCCAGGCGCGGTGGCGCATGCCTGTAATCCCAGCACTTGGGAGGCTGAGGCAGGAGGATCAAAGCCAGCCTCAGCAATGGCGAGGCACTTAGCAATTCAGTAAGACCCTGTCTCTAATAAAATACAAAAAAGGGCTGCGGATGTGGCTCAGTGGTCAAGTGCTCCTGAGTTTAATCCCTGGTACCAAAAGAAGAAAAAAAATATATTATCTTAATTTTATTTATAAAGACCCTGGAGAGGATATAATCTGTTTGAGGTCACACCTTTAATAAATGGCAGAACCCAGATTCAAAGCTGAGCTTGTCCTCTTCCAAAACCCCAGGTTTGTCCAGTATGCCCAGCCCAAAGATTCACATCCTGACTCCTTACCACAACTGTACTAGAGCAAATCCTTTCTCCGCCATTTTAAAGCATTTGTTTGCACTCAGTTAAATTGTTTTGTGTTTGTTTGTTTGTTTTTTAAGTAGTCTTTGTTAATGGATGTTAATGCTTCTGTTCTGGAGTTAGCTTTCCTTCCAGGATGCCCAGGAACATTTCAAAGTTACAACTGAGCAGTAACAAATTATGGTCTTAACAAATTTCCCGCCTAATCATAAACTGATCACGGATTTGCAAGTATATGCTGGTGTTTACATCCTGGCTGTGAGCGGTATGCAGGCAAACATCAAAGTTTTGTGGGTGACAAAAAAATCACCTCTGATCTTCACTTCAAAGACAGACCAAACAAAAAGACCTTCCCAGCACTACATTGGAGATTAATGTCAATCATGCTTTTTCCTCAACTTGTCTATACAAGTGTGTGTTTTATGATGATGGAAGCTTGTTAGGAAACTGTAAACCTTCTAAGAAAGATGGTAAAAACACCTACAGAGCACGCGCGCACACACACACACACACACACACACACACACACACACATTTTCTTCCTGATGTGTTATAAGGAATTTTAGTCAATGAAACTTTTCCTCACTTAATCCTCATCCCCTAAGACTAATTTTAAAAGAATGCCAACAAGTCCGCACTGTAAAGATGTACCAATTATGTTTCCAAGCCCCCAAACCTATACTCCTGATGTTTTCTGTAATGTGTGCAGAACTTTCCTTCCTCTCCAGAGCCCACATATAACTCTTCTCTCCCAGGAACAGGCTGCCAAAGCCTTTTGGTCTGAGTACAGGATTTGCCCATGGCTCTGGATCCCACCTCACAGACAGGTGTGCTTCTGGGACACACCAACCCAAGGAAGGCAGCCTTGCTCCTGGGATCTTCCCAGGCTGGCTCCCTGCCCTGTTTCTATCTCCCACAGAGCCTGAGGTTGCCTTGGCTGCCTCACCTCCTGGGCAGTGTTCATCCATGAGCTCTCTGAGAGTTAGGACCACTTTTCAATCATTGTATATACAGGCACAAAACTCAGGGCCCAGTATACAGTCAGTGCTCACTAAGTGCCTGTCGTCTGAGTAAGTGCATGAAGGGATGTGCAGACCATACTTCACTCATGCAGCTGATCGCGAGTCCTCAGAAGTCTGGGAAACGAGATGAAGAACAATTGGAAGAGGGGGGCAGGTGGCTGGGGCAAGGTGGACAGTTGCAGTTTCTGTTGTGAAAACTCCAAGAAATCACAAAATGTATATTTAATCAAAAGGGACCATGAAACACAGGCTAACAGCCAAACGGACCATAACACACATCCATTATGGGACACAGGCTAGAGCTTCTGATCCCAGGATGGTGATATCATTTTCTTTGCAATCGAGGTCCAGGATGGTCTCTAATTTCTTAAACTATTCCCATCCACAAAATCTCTATGTAGTGTGTGTGTGTGTGTGTGTGTGTGTGTGTGTGTGTGTTCTAAATTAATGTGGTAATGGCCTCGTTTGTATAACAAATACCTTAAAACTTCTCAAACACTGAATACTCATGGCCTCTGTATTAGGTCCCTGTCATAACAAAATACCTGAGGCAAATACCTTACAAAGAGAAAAGGGTATTAAAGCTCATGGTTTTGAATGTTCCAGGGCATGATCCAGAGGCCCCATTCTTTGGGTGTCTGGTAAGGCAGCACATTAGGGTAGGAGCACATGACAGAGCAAACCATTCATTTCATGACCAGAAGAGAAAGAAAGGAAGAAGAAGAAACTGGGATCCTACAGTCCCCTTGGAGGGCATACCCACAATGTTCTAAGGACTTTTTACTAAGACTCACCTTCTACAGGTTCCACCACCTTCCAATAGCACCACCCCAAGGGCCAGGCCTTTCACACATGGGCCTTGGGAGCCACTTATCTAAACCACAGCAGCGCCATGATGGGTCTGTCCCATAAGGAGCTTGATATGACCCCTTAGATCAGATTACCCTGAAGCCACCTACTCTCTTACTGGAAACTGATTAAGGGCATTATGAAACCCCTTAAAATTGCTTTTCAACATTTTCAATTCAACTTGGAATTTGGTGATTCATTAAATCAACAAATAAGTATTTGTTTAGTATCAAATAAGTATTAGCTACTGTGCTAGGTCTAAGGATACATCCTCATACCACTAAATCTTAGTACAAATATCAGTTGGAAAGGTGCAAAGTAAAAACATTTCACTTTTCCCACTCACTCTGACTTCTACAGCCACTGCTATCAAGAATACAGAAGACAGCTGGGCGTGGTGGCGCACGCCTGTAATCCCAGCACTTTGGGAGGCTGAGGCAGGAGGATCGCGAGTTCAAAGCCAGCCTCAGCAGTGGTGAGGCACTTAGCAACTCAGTGAGACCCTGCCTCTAATAAAATACAAAAAAGGGCTGGGGATGTGGCCCAGTGGTCAAGTGCCCCTGAGTTCAATCCCTGGTACCAAAAAAAAAAAAGAATACAGAAGAACCCGAGCCAAGAGCAAAAGACAGATATTATTTCTAATTTGAATATCTGAATATCGGTGTTATGTGAGGTGTCCCCAAAAGGTCATGTGTGAGATAATGCAAGAAAGTTTAGAGGTGAAATGATTGGGTTATGATAGCCTTAACCCTATCAGTGAATCAATCCCCTGGTGGGACTAACTAGGTGGTAACTGTAGGCAGCGAGGGTATGGCTAGTGGAAGTGGGTCACTGGGGGTGTGCCTTTGGGGTACATATTTTGTGAGCTGAGCTTAGCTCTGTCTGCTTCCTGGTCATCATGTGAGCTGCTTCCCTTTACCACACTTTTCTTTCATGATATTCTGCCTCATCTCAAGCCCCAAGGAATGGAGCCAGCCTCCTATGAACTAAGACCTCTGAAACCTTAAGCCCCCAAATAAACATTACCTCCTCTAAAATTACTCTTGTCAGGTCTTTTAGTCACAGCAGGAAAAAAAAAAAAAAGACTGACTAAAACAATCAGCATCCATGAAAAGGGTGATTTCTCTGAGTTACTGAAATGAGGTGAGTTGATTTGAGGAGTTTTGTGACTAGAGGTTGCCTTAGTTCTTTATATAAATGTTATCCCAGGGCCCAATTCTGAACATTAATAGCAGGTGGCAAGAAGTACCAAGCAAGTGCGTTGAATGGACTCAGTTGCAGAAAACAGAATTCCCCAAAGCTCTTACAGGTCAGCAGGTCCCAGGGGCCTAGAGGCAGCAAGAAGCTGCCCTTCCTGCTTAGTTCACTCTTCAAACTCACCAGGCAGAGATGTCCCTCCTCCCCTGGGAAGCAGTAAGGAAGGGAGCAGAAGTGAGTCAGGCATGTTATTCTGCTGGACACTTGCTCACTTGGAAACTATACGAGTGGGGAAGGACGCACTGCGTACTAACCAGCTCAATATTTTGGAGTGGTTGATTTTATTCCCTGTGATTCTGACTTGGACTCTGTCTTTTAAAAACAAGTACAACCATAATGTCTGTCTCACCCAATTGCTGAAGTAATAGCTGAGCTCTCTCGTGGATATATAGGACAGTGACAGTAAGTTACCTAGGATGGTTTTGTGGTTTGGCTATGGTTGGTCCCCACCAACACTCACATGAAATTGGATTTCCCATGTAGTGATATTGGGAGGTAGGGTCTTTGGGAGATGATTAGTCATTGCTCTCAGGAATGGGTTAATATCTTTCCAGAGCGACTGAGTTAGTTATCTCAAGAGTGGGTTGTTATAAAGCAAGACTGGCACCTTCCCTCATAAAGTTTTAGTCTTTTTCTCTTGTACATGTGCTCTTCTGCTTGTACCCACTTCCCTGGTTCAATCCCCAGCAACACACACACACACACAAATGTGCATTAGTATTGATGGAAAGATCTCTGTGTGATCAAGAGTCATTCTAAAATGCATTGCCACAATCTTCCCATGTAAATTTCCATGAAGATAGAAAGTTACTTTTTTTTAAAGTGTGTGTGTGTGAGAGAGAGAGAGGGGGGGAGAAAGAGAGGAGAAAGAGAGAAGAGAGAGAGAGAGAGAGAGATGCTGGGGATTGAGCCCAGAGCCTTGCACATGCTCTACCACTGAGCTGCATTTCCAGCCCAGCCATATTCAACTTAAGATTTAATAATGCATTTCAGATATTGTTGCTAATTTTACTGAAAATAAACAGTGTCTTCCTGAGAAAGAAAAAGAAATGGACCTCCATTTGTAAGGCAAACCGTTCACTTCCTTCTTATAGTTTTGATTATCACTTAAAAGATTTATCTTAATTCTCCTCTTGTTTAAATTTAGAAACTGAATTTTAAAGCACTACTGATCAATTACACATTCCAGATTTTAAAGTTGTAGCTTTATATTAACTCATCAGGAAAAAGACTAGCAAATTCTCATTTCTTATAAAAATATGGCAATAGGGATGCATAGCATTCACAAAATAGGTCTAGGTCATTTGTGGTGCTCATTAGTCCTGCTACTCCTGTGGAAAAAAGCTAAAAGCATTGCCTGCATTTTGCAGATGGGAAAAAAAAAAGTGACAGGTTCCATCCTGCTCTGGGGATAATAGCAAAGCCTCTGGTAGAGTCAGAAATAGAACCTCAAGGGATTTGCTCCTTACTTGATGTAGAACAGTACTCAACTCAAGTAGTCTCATTAAAATGGTGTTACAGAAGAAGCAGGTCTATCTCTTTTCTCAATTTTCTTTAACAGAATTAAATAATTCACTTCAGCTCTACTCTCAATTGGATGCGTTATGCTAATCAAGCTAGTGAACCAACCAAATATGATTAAGATAGTGGCCTCAAAGAAAACGTTGGGACGCTAAGCATAATGAATAACATGTAATCATTTTAAGAAATCTCTTAAAAAAGAAAAAGGAATATTTAAAATCCAATACAGTCAGGGCTGTGAGAGAGAAAGCTCTATTATTTAGGTTCAGTGGGTCAATATGTAACTTCTAAATTGCTGCCTTAAAATAATTCTGAATTTTAAAGGATTATAAATTCTATCCCACAATCACTTTTTCCTTTTTTAATTATTTATTTATTCTAATTTGTTATACATGCTTGCAAAGTGTAATTCATTTCATATTACATATATAGAGCACAATTTTTCAAGTCACTGGTTCTACACAAAGTATTTTCACACCATTCTTGTCTTCATACATGTACTTAGGGTACTAATGTCTAACTCATTTCACTGTCATTCATACCCCCTTGCCCCCTCCTTTCCCCTCCCTCCACTTTGATCTATTTAAAGTTCCTTCATTTCTCCCATGCTCCCTGCCCCCCATAGCCATTATGAGTCAGCATCCTATAACAAAGGAATCATTTGGCCTTTGGTTTTTGGGGATTGGCTTAATTCACTTAGCATTATTTTCTCCAACTCCATCCATTTACCTGAAAATGCCATGATTTTATTCTCTGTTAGTGCTGCGTAATGTTCCATTGTGTATATATACCAAAGTTTCCCTCTCCATTCATCTACTGAAGGGCATCTGGGTTGGTCCCACAATTTAGCTATTGTGAATTGTGAACATTGATGTGGCTGTGTTCCTGTAGTATGCTGTTTTTAAGTCCTTTGTGTATATAGACCAAGGAGTGGAATAGCTGGGTCATAAGGTGGTTCCATTCCAAGTTTTCCAAGGAATCTCCATACTGTTTTCCAGATTGGCTGCACCAATTTACAGTCCCACCAGCAATGTATGAGTGTGCCTTTTTCCCAACATCCTTGCCAACACTTATTGTTGTTTGTATTTTTGATAGCTGCCATTCTGACTGGAGTAAGATGAAATCTCAGAGTAGTTTTGATTTGCATTTCTCTAATTGCTAGAGATATTGAACATTTTTTCATATATTTATTGATTGATTGTATATCCTCTCTTGAGAAGTGTTTGTTCAGTTCCTTGGTCCATTTATTGATTGGGTTATTTATTATTTTGGTACTAAGTTTTTTGAGTTTGTTATATATCCTAGAGATTAGTGCTCTATCTGATATGCTTGTGGTAAAGATTTGCTCCCATTCTGTAGGTATTAACCTCACTGATTGTTTCTTTTGCTGAGAGGAAACTTTTTAGTTTGAATCCATCCCATTTATTGATTCTTGGTTTTAATTCTTGTGCTATGGGGGTCTTATTAAGGAAGTAGGGGCCTAATCCAACATGATGGAGATTTCGGCCTACTTTTTCCTCTATTAGGAGCAAGGTCTCTGGTTTAATTCCTAGGTCCTTGATGCACTTTTGAAGGAGCCCTAATTAGGAAGGGCTGTTGCAGCTAGCTGGAAGCCATAAGTTCCACCTGATATGTATGTGACGCACCTGTAGGCACCTGCAAAGCTGAAGGTATATAACCGGGGTGAAAGCGGTCCGAGTTAGGAGAACGGAGAATTCAGTCAGCCGGGCAGTCACTCGGTCGGTCAGAAGAATCAGAGCGGCCAGAACGTAGGCAGAGCGGTACAGTAACCGGTTACAGAAGAGAAACCAGATAGAAGAAGTAATGACTGGCCAGAGTTAGGCCGAGGCTCCAGAGGACTGGTCAGAGTAAGGCCGAGGCTCCCGAGGAAGACAGAAGACAGAAGATGCATACTTGAGCAATGTCTCCAAAAACTCTACCTGCATTCTCAAAAGTCTATCAGCAAATTCCGCCATAATGTTCTGTAGGCTTGAATACTTTGGACAACTACTTGTAGATCCCCAGTCCTTTACAGTTTTTCCATGCCTTAAGAGCTGCATTAATCTGAGCAATATACGCTGGGGGTAAAATGTGTTTGATCCTGTATGTCTGCGAATTGCCTCTTCTCCTGGGAGCATTTCTATAATTATGGTCTCCACCCCGCATCTGCATTGTCTTTTAGCTGTTTTTCTATACAAAGTTCCGGAAATTCCGATCGCCAAACCAAGTATTCACCCCACACTTAATGTGGCTTACAGAGACGTTTCCATCTGCGGGGTAACAGATTTCTAGGGTATGCAAACGCTAGGAGACCCTTCATATTTCTGTAACTCCTTTCACCCATGGGTGAGGAGAGGGACACAAGTTCCTCCACTGATGATCCTTTATTCGTGGTCTTCCGTAATTGACAGAAGAAGGAAGAAAGAAGAGAGAAGAAAGAAGCTCTAATCTTTCTCTAAGCTAAGCTCTATATCTTTCTTTCTCTCTAAGATCTTTCTTTAAGCTAAGAAGACAAGAAGAAAAGCTCGTTCTAATCTTTCTCTCTAAAAATCTTTCTTTCCCTCTCTAAGCTCTAAGAAAGTAGAAGTAAAAGTAGTAAAAGCTTAACTCTGCCCCGAGAGTTTTTATCCCGGTTTACGGTACCAGGCAGCTTACACACTTTGAGTAGAGTTTTGTGCATGGTGAAAGACAGAGTTTTAATTTCATTTTGTTACATGTGATTTCCAGTTTTCCCAGCACCATTTGTTGAAGAGGCTATCTTTTTTCCAATGTATATTTTTGGCACCTTTGTTTAATGTAAGATAACTGTAGATATGTGGGTTAGTCTCTGTGTCCTCTATTCTGTACCATTGGTCTACAGGTCTACTTTGGTGCCAATACCCTGCTGTTTTTGTTACTATTGCTTTGTAGTTTAGTTTAAGGTCTGGAATAGTAATGTCACCAGCTTCACTCTTCTTGCTAAGGATTACCTTGGCTATTCTGGGTCTTCTATTTTCCCAGAAGAATTTCATGATTGCTGTTTCTGTTTCTATGAGGAATGTTATTGGGATTTTGATTGTGATTACATTGAATCTGTATAGTGCTTTTAGTAGCACGGTCATTTTGACAATTTTAATTCTACCTATCCAAGAACAAGGTAGATCTTTCCATCTTCTAAGATCTTATTTAATTTCTTTCTTTAGTGTGCTGTAGTTTTCAGTGTAGAGGTCTTTCACCACTTTCATTAAGTTGATTCCCAAGTTTGTTTTTCTGTTGTTGCTTTTTTTTGGTTTTGTTTTGTTTTGTTTTGTTTTGTTTTGTTTTTGGTACTGAGGATTGAACTCAGGGGCACTCGACCACTGGGCCACATCCCCAGTCCTTTTTTGTATTTTATTAGAGACAGGGTCTCACTGAGTTGCTAAGTGCCTCGCCATTGCTGAGGCTGGCTTTGAACTCGCGATCCTCCTGCCTCAGCCTCCCAAGTGCTAGGATTACAGGCGTGCGCCACCGCTCCCGGCTTTGTTTTTTGTTTTTTGTTGTTGTTGTTGTTTTAAGCTATTGTAAATGGGGTGGATTTCCTAGTTTCTCTTTCTGAGGATTCATCACAGATGTGCACAAATGCCTTTGATTTATGGGTGTTGATTTTATATCCAGCTACTTTGCTGAATTCATTTATTAGTTCTAGAAGATTTCTGGTGGAATTATTTTGGATCTTCTAGGTATAGAATCATATCATCTGCAAATAGTGATAATTTGAGCTCTTCTTTTCCTATCCATATCCCTTTAATTTCTTTCATCTGTCTAATTGTTCTGGCTAGAGTTTCAAGAACCATGTTAAATAGAAGTGATGAAAGAGGGAACCCCTGTCTTGCTCCAGTTTTTAGAAAGGGAATGCTTTCAATTTTTCTCCATTTAGGATAATGTTGGCCTGGGGCTTAGCATTGATGGCCTTTACAATGTTGAGGTATGTTCCTGTTATCCCTAGTTTTTCTAGCATTTTGAACATGAAGGGGTGCTCTATTTTGTCAAATGCTTTCTCTGTGTCTATTGAGATGATCATAAGATTTGTATCTTTGAGTCTATTGATGTGGTGAATTACATTTATTGATTTCTGTATGTTGGACCAACCTTGTAGCCCTGGGATGAACCCTACTTGATCATGGTGTACTATCTTTTTGATGTGTTTTTTGTATTCGATTTGCCAAAATTTTATTGAGAATTTTTGCATCTATATTCATTAGAGATATTGGTCTGAAGTTTTCTTTCTTTGATGTGTCTTTGTCTGGTTTTGGAATAAGGGTGATATTGGTCTCATAGAATGTGTTTGGAAGTGTTCCCTCTTTTTCTATTTCATGAAATAGTTTGAGAAGTAGTGGTGTTAGTTCTTCTTTAAAGGTCTTGTAGAACTCAGCTGTGTATCCATCCGGTCCTGAGGTTTTTTGGTTGGTAGGCTTCTCATGGCATCCTCTATTTCCTTGCTTGAAATTGATCTGTTTAAATTGTATATATCATTCTGACTTAGTTTGGGCATATCATATGCCTCTAGAAATTTGTTGATGCCTTTGATATTTTCTATTTTATTGGAGTACAAATTTTCAAAATAATTTCTAATTATCTTCTGTATTTCTGTAGTGTCCATTGTGACGTTTCCTTTTTAATTACAAATGTTAGTAATTTGAGTTTTCTCTCTCCTTTTCTTCATTAGCATGGCTAAAGATTTATCAATTTTATTTATTTTTTAAATAACCAACTTTTTGTTCTGTCAGAACAAAATTGTTTCAATTGTTGTTGTTTTTTTGTTTGTTTGTTTCAATTTCATTGATCTTAGCTCTGATTTTAATTATTTCCTGTCTTCAACTGCTTTGGGGGTTGACTTGTTCTTCTTTTTCTTGGGCTTTGAGATGTAATTTTAGTTCATTTATTTGTTGACTTTTTCTTCTTTGAAGAAATGAACTCCATGAAATGAAATTTCCTCTCAGAACTGCCTTCATAGTTTCCCAGAGATTTCAATATGTTGTATCGGTATTCTCATTTACCTCTAATAAATTTTTAATATCCTCCTTGATGTTTTCTGCAACCCATTGTTCTTTCAGTAGCATATTATTTAGTCTCCAGGTAGTTATTTCCTATTTCATTGTTGATTTCTAATTTCATTCCATTTCAGTAGCATATTATTTAGTTTCCAGGTGTTGGAGTAAATTTATTTCTTATTTCATCGTTGATTTCTAATTTTATTCCATTATGATCTAATAGAATGCAGGGTAGTACCTCTACTTTCTTATATTTGCTAAGAGTTGCTTTGTGGCATACTTTATGGTCTATTTTAGAGAAGGATCCATGTGCTGCTGAGAAGAAAGTATATTGGCTCATTGATGGATAAAATACTCTATATATGTCAGTTATGTCTAAGTTATTGATTGTATTATTAAGTTCTTTAGTTTCTTTGTTTAGCTTTTGTTTGGAAGATCTATCCAGAGGTGAGAGAGGTGTGTTAAAGTCACCCAGAATTATTGTGTTGTGGTCTATTTGATTCTAGAACTTGAGAAGAGTTTGATTGATGAATGTAGATGCTCCATTGTTTAGGGCATATTATGTATAACTGTTATGTCTTGTCGGTGTATTGTTCCTTTAAGTAGTATGAAATGTCCATCTTTATCTCTTTTGATTAACTTTGGCTTGAAGTCTACCTTATTTGATATGAGGATGGAAACCCCTGCTTGCTTATGTAAACCATGTGAATGGTATATTTTATCCCATCCTTTCACCTCAGTCTGTGGGTGTCTTTTCCTATAGGAAGAGTCTCTTTAAGGCAGAATATTGTTGGGTCCTTTTTTAAAATCCAATCTACCAGCCTATGTCTTTTGATTGGTGATTTTAAGCCATTAACATTCAGGGTCATTATTGAGACATGATTTTTATTACCAGTCATTTTTGTTTATTTTTGGTATTTAGCTTGACTTGGTTTCTTCTTTGGTTGGTTTTTCCTTTATTGTAGTTCTTCCCTTTGTAGCTTTTTATTATTGCTTTTCATTTCATCCTCATGGAATATTTTGCCAAGAATGTTCTGTAGTGCAGGCTTTCTTGTGAATTCTTTTAGTTTTTGTTTATCATGGAAGGTTTTTATTTCATCATCAAATATAAAGCTTAATTTTGCTGGATATAAGATTCTTGATTGGCATCCCTTATATTTTGTAGCCTGGTATATGTTGTTCCAGGATCTCTGGCTTTGAGGGTCTGGGTTGAAAAATCTGCTGAGATCCAAATTGGTCTTCCCTTATAGGTAATCTGATTTTTCTCTCTTGAGGCCTTTAAGATCCTATCCTTATTCTGTATGCTAGGCATTTTCATTATAATGTGTCTTGGTGTAGATCTTTTGTAATTTTGTACATTGGTGACCTATAGGCCTCTTGTATTTGATTTTCCAATTCATTCTTCATGCTTGGGAAATTTTCTGATATTATTTCATTGAAGAGGTTGTGCATTTGGTTTGAATCTCTGAACCCTCCTCTATTCCAATAAATCTTAAATTTGGTCTTTTGATGTTATCCCATAATTCTTGGATATTCTGTTCATGGTTTCTTACCATCTTCACTGTGAGGTCAACTTTATTTTCAAGATTGTATATTTTGTCCTCATTGTCTGAGGTCCTGTCTTCCCAGTGATCTAGTCTGGTGAGTAAGGAACCACAGTGTGGAGTGCCTCTCAGGGTGGGTGCAGGGTGCCTCTCTGAGTTGTTGGCCTGGGGCAGGCCTCTCTCTCTGGTTTTCCTCTTAGCTGTAGCAGTGTGGTGGGGTGGGCGGGTGGTAGGGCCTGCCTCTCCTGATCTCCTCCGTTGTGGTGAAGATGCTGTCTATTGAGTTTTTTTAATGGCTTATTGTTTCTTTCATTTCAAGGATTTATGTTTGTTTTTTAGAATCTCTATTCTTTCTTGAAGTAATCTCTTGCTACCTGTATTTGTTCTCTTATCTCTTTGTTGGATAGATCGATTTTTGCCTGTATCTGTTCACTTAAGTTGTTCTTTAATTCCCATATCATTTTAGATATGTATATTTGGAACTCTTTCTCTGACATTTGACCTACTGCACTATCTATGGATTCCATTGTTGTAGTTTCAGGCATTGAAACTTGGTTTGTTTCAGGCATTTTCCTCCCTTGTTTTTTCATGATGTTTATGTGTCATCCTCTCTTGCAGTGTAGATTCAAGGTATTACGGCTTCTGGCCTATTGTCTTATAGTGTCACAGGTTACCAATACCTCACCTTTAAGGGAGAGATCAATATTGCAGCACTCAATGTACCCAAAGTGTAGCCATATATCAGTTAGCCTCTATTTTTACATTTACAGTTTTGTCACTATAGAGTGAAATTATGAGATCAGTTATCTTCTACCATATTGGTTTGCATAATGGTTTACAGTTTCTAATGGTAGATGGGGAACTGGGGGCTTGGCTGAGATGTTTATGAGGTAGGATGTAAGAAAATAGAGGTATTAGATTATTTGACTAGAGAGAGGGTAATCATAAGAAGTTGACTGTGAGTAGGAGAAACAAGAGTTATGCATCCCATGCAAGACTCCTATTAGCTCAACAACAGGCTAACTGTTAGCACCTCTAGTAGAGAAATCTCTGGTGCAGCCAGGCCCACAGGGACCTTGATGACTTCTTACCAGGTCCTTATTGTTGTCCCTTGATAGAAGCAGTGCTATCCCAGTTTCATGGCAGTGGCAGCCTTAAGCCTATAGTTATCCTGATGTTGGGCTGTGCAGCCACACTTTGGTGAGTAAGGAACCCCATTATGGAGTGCCTCTCCAGGCAGGTGCGGGGTGCCTCTCCGAGTTGTTGGCCTGGGGCAGGCCTCTCTCTCTGGTTTTCCTCTTGGCTGCAGCAGTGTGGTGGGGAGGGCAGGGAGGCAGTCCTGCCTCTCGGATCTCCACTGCTGTGAAGAAACTCCACACTTTTTCTAAACTGAAAAAAATTAATTTTTAATTATCTTGTGAATCTACTTAGAAAAACAAAGAGAAGCAATGTTCTCAACTATAAATTTAAACCTTTTGCACAAAAAAAAAAAAGAAAAGAAAAGAAACATGAAACAACAAATACAGGCATGAATGGTAAACCTGTATTAATTATCAACTAGTCTTAAAGTTAACTCTTAGCAGTACTTCAGTATTTTCCTCCGTGGCAATTTTAATGTTTTAGCACCAAATGATCTCCCACTAGTAACAACGCTGGCTGCCAGTGTAAGGAGATGTTTACACACACTCCCTACACACACACCTTCCACTCACACCAACAAGGAGACACGGGCAGGTGGTGTCACACTCTGAGCCCAAAGCAACAGAAACAAGATCGAGGCATGGGGTCACACACGCATTCCTAGAAAGGCCAGCTTCTGCTCCCAGGCCTGTACTTGTCCTCAGACTTTACTGTCATTATTTAGAAGATGCAGACATTATTGCCGAAATATTATTCTATATGTTTCCATCAGTGTTCAGGACAACACTTTAAATAGCTACTTAATTCACACCATAATGACTGGTTTACAGCTTTAGCTCATTGGCAATTTTGGAAGAAACTATTTTTGAACGTTCTGGGTGTCCCTGATTTCTGCTTGAACCCCCTTCTGAGACAGTCTCAGCAGCTTACACACCTCCATCTCCCACTGCACCAAGTTCTCCGTGTGCCGGTCTCCACGGACACAGAAGAGCAGGAAGCCCTCCCTCTGCTCTTAGTCACAGCTCTTGACGTCCAGCACTTTGTGGATTTCCCACATCCCGTTCCTGGGATCCATGAAACTACTGGTTTTCCTGCTCCAGCTCAAGGAGCCAAGTATTGCTTCTTCGTTCTTGTCCTTTTGCTCAGCAGCGACTTTGCGACTTCTTTTGAGTTTTGAAGCTAATTGACGAAAAAGACTAGTGGTGCCTCTGCTTCCAGTCTGGGACAGTGGCTAGCTTGGTGGGACAGGTGTATGTTGCAGTTGGCGGTTCCCGGGGCTGGCGGTGGAAAGTGCTACACCAGCAGCGCCTCTCGGGTAGAAGATTCAATCTGGGGTGGTGGCACTGGTAATACGGTGGGTTGAAGCAACTGGAGTTCTCTGATCAGGAATGGTCTTGCTCTCCTTGCCATTCTGGATCACTAAATGTCTGCTGTGGTTTTCTCACTGCAAACGTTGAGTATCCCGCTGTATGGTCCCTCCAGGTGCTGTGCTGCTGCAGGGACCGGGGGGCTTTTCTTGCGTTCAGGAATGTCCACCTTGTTGGGATTACTTGCGTTCCCAAGCATGGGACTGGCGGGAGCAATTCCCTTTCCTCCCAGAGCACTGCCACCTGATTTCCAGGAGGGAGTTCCATCTTCTTTGAGGTCACTATCTGCAGTGCTAATCTGACTCCTCTTTGGATATGCCACACAGGAAGGAATAGCTGGTCCAGCATGGTCACTGTACCACCTGGGCTCCTGGCTCCACACCTCCCGGCACTTTGTGGTGAGGAGACTGTTGCTGAGGTCACTGCTTGTCTGCACTTCTGAAGATTTGCTCCTCAGAAAGTATGTAGCTGTGATTTCATCATATTTCATTTTACTGAGAGATTCTTGAATTTCCTCTTGTGAATATCCCATTCCTACTCTAATATCTCTTGTCTTCTGGTCTGAGATGTCTAGCTCTGGTTCAACAAAGGGTTTAAGTTTGTCTTCCTCACGCCCTGTGTTGATCCACCTGTCCTTCATGATTTGCTTTAGAGTACCTAGAGTAATTGGATTTAGTACCAGGAAGCATTTGAGAAGGTTTTCAAAGTCTGTGGACACGTAGAAAGGGATTCTGTGTTTCCCTGGCAACACTCTTTCTCTCTAAGTTCCTTCAGATTTTGCCCACCAAAGGGAAGAGACCCTCTGACCAGGGTGTATGGGAGAACACCCAGACTCTGTGTGGTGACTTCAGGCCCACGGTACTTCTTGCCCTGGAAGAGGGCTGGGGCTGCATATGGAGGACTACCACAAAACATGTCTAGTTTACTGCCAAGAGTAAACTCAGTGCTGAAACCCAAATCTGTTATGTTAATGTTCATATCCAGATCTAGCAACAGATTTTCAGCTTTGAGGTCCCTGTGATCGATCGGCTTTTAGTGGCAATACTGTACTGCAGACACAGTCTGTCTAAATTTAGCTCTTGCTTCTTTTTGGGTCATTCATCCATGTGCAACCAGATAGTCAAATACATCCCCTCCACTTGTATACTCCATGATTAAGTAGAGCGGTTTTTCAATTTTAATGACTTCAAGCAACTTCACTATGTCTGGATGATTAAAAATCTTCATATTCTTACTTCTCTGAAGACCTTTTGTAAACTTGTTGGATTCAACTGAGTTTTGTCAATTCTTTTTTTTTTTTTTTTTTTTTTTTTTTTTTGGTACTGGTACTGGGATTGAACTCAGGGGCACCCTACCACTGAACCACATTCCCAGCCCTATTTTATATTTTATTTCAAGACAGGGTCTCATTGAGTTGCTTAGCGCCTCACTTTTGCTGAGGCTGGCTTTGAACCCGTGATCCTCCTGCCTCCGCCTCCGGAGCCACTGGGATTACAGAAGTGCACCACTGTGCCCAAACTGTCAATTATTTTTATTGCAATCTCTCTGCCTATAAGGATGTGTCATGTCAATGTCACTTTTGCAAAGTTCCCCTTGCTGATTGTTTTTAACAGTCTGTAGTTTCGGATGTGAGGCTGCTCATCTGCACAGGAAGCTATGGGGTTTCTATACCTCCAGAGCACCCAGTGTGGGAGGTGAATTCTAGTCACCCATCTCCATGTGAGGTGTGCATGCTATGTGCAAGGTTCTTTATCATTGAGTATCTTCAATGTCTTTGGATGGTTTAACAGAAGAAAAAATAAACTCATAAATCTACTCAACCAGCAAAGCTAATAAATGTCTGTGGGTACCACTGGCAGGCTTTGGATAGGTAAGGGCTAGGCAAGGGAAGGGGAAACAAGGAAAGAGTTGGAGATGAAAGGTTGTTAAAAAAAAAAATAGCCTCACTTGCCTTCCACAACAAAAGATGTTTGCCCAGGTAAAAATTATCCTTCTGGTTAAGTCTAACCAGAGCAGAAGGCAAATGAGGAGTGGTACTAGGTCTACTCATTTCCAAGATTCTCATTCTAGAATCTGCTATGTAGTCAATGCAGTCATAAAGGTACTGATTGCATAAAGAATGATTATATACAACACTGGGATCAAATTTTCTGGGTTCAGCTTACATAAACTTCAAGTTTTATCAATACAGATTTTCATGTCAAATGTCCATAACACAAACCCCACAATATTTAGACTCTACTCAAAAGCAACTGCCTAGCTATTAACAAGAAATACAGACAAAACATCTCCTGCTTTGTTTGAGCTTTAACTTTGAACAGCAAGATCCCACGTAATCCACAGAAACAATGCCTTAACTAGTCTATATAAGATTATATAAGACTAACCATGGCTGAGCAGTTTAGGTGGCTAGAGGGCAGTGCTAAAGAACCCATGTTGAAGGAAGAATTGGGTTCTGTTAGATAGCTGTCACTCTGTAGCTGCCTGATGCTATTGCAGCCACAATACCACGGGAGGAAATTCGGCGGCAGGAATCTTTTCTCTTTTTCTCTTTGGCTTCTAAACTAAACTCTTTTCCGTATTCTCTTTGGCTTCTAAACTAAACTATTTTCCTTATATTATTATTCTCTTTTTCTCTCTGCCTTTCTCTTTTTCTCTTTCTCACTTCTCTGGCTTTTTCTAGCTTCTGCAACCTCTCGAACTCTTAACCGCTCTGACTCTTTTCTTCTTCTGACTACGTTCTTCTTCTGACGACATCTCTCCTTCTTCTGACTGACTACTTTCTGACTGACTCTCTAACCGACCTCACCCAGTTATATATCTTTAGCTTTACAGGTGTGTCACGTGCATACTTTGAATAATGTATGAATATCAGGTGGAACTTATGGCTCCCAGCTAACCGCAATAGCCATCTCTCTGATTAGGGCTCCTTTATCACTCTAATGAAATGCCTGAAATAATTAACTTATAAGAGAAAGGTATATTTAGCTCATAGTCCTGGAGTTTCCAGTCCAAGACTGGACAGATCCAGAGAAGATGAGGAAGAAGAAGAGGAAGAAGGAGGAGGAGGAGGAGGAGGAAGGAGAAAAAGAACCCACAATCACTTTTAAAGAAAAGCACCTTCAGGGGTGGGGCTGTAGCTCAGTGGCAGAGTGCTTTCCTAGCTTGCTTGAGGCACTGGGTTTTATCCTTAAAACAAATAAAATAAAGGCATTCTGTCCATCTACAACTACAATTTAAAAAAAAGAAAAAAAAAAACACCTTCAAAATTACAGAAATTGAGATTCCATGCTGCCATTCTGTGTCTACTATCTTTCCCCTGCAGATTTCCTAAATGTGTGTGTTTGTGCACACAAGTGTGCAAGTGTTCAAAGAGGAATTGGAGTCTCTAGCTGCTACACTCATTGTATGTGCTTAGAATGCTTGATATGCTCACCAGCCACCTATCCTGTTAGACTGGGGAATCAAATGCATTCACAAAATATTAAAAATATATGGGTCCTTGTGGAGTGTGGTGACTGAGATTGGGGGTCCCTAATTGCTTCATAGCTATATAATGCCTGCTGCCTGGGAATGTTTCTGGGCAAGGGTACAGGATGCCCAGTTGCTATGGTGAACCCCCGCCCCCAGGTTCTGTGCAAGAGTCTTATCAGTCTCCACCTTGATCTCAGGCAATAGCTCCAGGGAGAGAGGAATTCTAAGCATGGCAAGACAACTACAATGTGTCACCAAAGGTCCTACTTTGGAGCCTGCCCACTTAACAGTAACTTTAGACAATGGGCTTCCTGAAGTGCTCCAGGAAGCTCCAAGCATTGCAACAGTGAAATAGCTACAAGAATGTGTTTCTAGCCCTGTAACTTTCTAGTGCACAAAGAATGATGCTTCTATATGTCCTTTACTTCTTGATTATGAGACACCATATAAATAAACTTGCTGGGACAACTCTTTAGATACTGTTTCTCCATCAGAGAGCAGTGCTCCACTTGATCATAGCCTTTGATCTTAATGTGTGTGTGTGTGTGTGTGTGTGTGTGTGTGTGTGTGTGTGTGTGTGTTTCTTAATTCCCTGTGGCCCCTCGCTGGTTTCTCAGGATCTGCTGTACAGGTCATGACAGGTCCTCAGGTGGAAAATGAGGAAGTTAATCTTGGCTACTGGATAGGGAGTTGGAAGATTGAATTTTAAAAAAAAAAGAAGAAGAAGAAATAAAAGAAACTATATAGAGCTGTTAAAGGAGTCCAGAGAATGTAAAAACTGTGCAGTGAAGATTGGCTACTAGTATATAATATACTAGCATGAACACATGCCAGTCTGGCAATCATCTTTTTATTGACATGCATTTATACAACACATTATTAATGCGCATCATTTATGGGCTTGTGTATGTGTTGGGATGGGTACTGGGGATTTAACATAGGGCCCTCTACCACTGAAGTACATCTTCAGTCCTTTATAAGTTGGCCAAGCTGGCCTCCATCTTGCAATCCTGTTGCCTCAGCCTCCTGAGTAGCTGATCTATGGGCATTTAATATGGTCTAAATGTCTACCATGGTCTGATAGCCTCCAACATCACTAGCCACATCCCACCTGTAGCCCAGTGAACTAGACCCCAAGCTCCTCTTCTTTGCCTCAGACACTTTTTTTTTTTTTTTTGTACTGGGGATTGAACTTGGGAGCATTCTGCTACTGAATGCTCAGTCCTTTTCATTTTTTATTTTAAGATAGGGCCTCCCCAAGTTGCAGAGGCTGGACTTGACCTTACGATCCTTCTGCCTTAGCCTCCTGGGTCTCTGGGATTAGCAGTGTGCATCACTGTGCCATGCTCTCATACATGCATCTTCAATATTTTGCTTCATCATCCCTTCCAACCTTACACAGAAACCTTGACACCTCTGTTTTAGCTCTTGTCAAGTGATAATTTCACATTTTTAAGGGAGTCTTATATTCATGTTTGTTTTGTCTACTAGATTGAAAGTTCCACAAAAGCAAGGTCTATGTTTTGGATTTTTGTCTACTTACTCCCAGGTCTATTTACAGTGATTTGGCATGTGGTAGGTTCCCAGTACATATTGATTCTATAAAATACTAACGCATCCCAACATGAGGCTGGTACTCCTGAGGAATGGGCATTTCTCTCTTTCTCTTTATTTCACAAACATGGTTCCCCCCATCTCTGGCTTTATTCCACTATACTATGAAGAAACATACAGATTTTACTGGGTAAAAATAGCTTGCAGAAAATGTGAATTTAATTGGCAGGGAATGGGAGAGGGAGGAAAATAGAAGTCAATCAAGTAAGCATAGTGAGAAATTGGGTAGTCAGGGTTCTACAGAAACATGCATACAGAATTTTTGGAGTATTACTTTCATAGTTGAAAACAGTGTTGCTGCACTTTCGTTCACCACACTGTCATGTAAACATGTGCATGGTGTTTAAAGACATATCTATAAAGAATGTAAAACTGTGTAAAGAAACATTAATATAAGATGTTCTTAGAGTGCAACTTGAAGAGAAGGAGGAGAAAGAGGAGGAGCTGGAAGAGGAATAATAATGAGGTGGCGAGTCAACATCAGCAAGGTACAACAGGAATAGTGGTTACACCCATGTCACAAACCAGACAAAGAACAGAAGTCAGAAAGAGGAAATCAATGCAGAGACAGAAGACAAAAAATAATGGCCAGGAAAGGGCTGCGATAGGTGAGAGCAGAGACCAGAGGAGTAGGAGTGAAGTAGCTGTGGGGTAGGAGCCCTCCAGCTGGCAGAACAGTGGGAAGAACTAAGCAAGCTGCAGGCCCATTCCAAGGCTGGGAACCAAGAAGATGAAGAATTTGAAGACCTCAGCTCCTCCCCATGACTGCCTTTTTTAGAAGTATCCTCTCCCTTGGGGCTGGGGTTGTGGCTCAGCAGTAGAGCGCTCGCCTAATATATGTGCGGCCCGGGTTCGATCCTCAGCACCACGTACAAATAAATGAATTGTGCACAACTAAAGCAAATAAAAAAATTAAAAAAAAAAGAAGTATCCTCTCCCTACTGACTCAGTCTAAGGGAGGTCTCTTGTTTCATCCATTTAAAGATTAGGAAGCTGCAGGGTATGTAGAAGCACTCACTGAACTTAGCTGATCATATAAGTGAATAAAAATATGGCAAAGAGGTGCGTTCCAGCTTGGCCTGCCCACCTCGGAGACGCCATTGCTGCTGGGGCCTGCAGGGGAACAAGCCCCGGCCCATCCTTCCCAGCTCTGCCCACCCACTCCAGAGCCACAGGTAGTTGCCACCTCTGCCTGCAGGTCAGGGAACATGCCCTGGGCCCAGGAACAGGGAGAATTACATGGGGATACCTATCTTTTTTTCTCCTACTAACACCCTAATTCCCATGATTACCCTCTCACTAGTCAAATAATCGAATACCTCTATTTTCTCACATCCTACCTCACAAACATCTTAGCCAACCCCTAAGTTCCCCCTTCTACCATTAGATACTGTGAACCACCACACAAAAATACTGACCAAATGGTAGAAGACAATTGATCTCATCATTTATGTTTAAAGTGTCAAAACTATAAAAATAAAAATAGAAACTAGCTGGTATATGGCAATACATTGGGTATTTTGAATGCTGTAATACTGATCTTTCCCTTAAAAGTGAGGCATCCGGTAACCTGTAGGGATGCTATAAGACAATAGAACAGAAGCAGTAATACCTCAAACTTAAACTGCAAGAGAGGAAAACACATAGATATCATGAAAAAACAAGGGAGGAAAATGCCCAAAACAAACCAATAGAATCCACAGAAAGCACAATAGGTGAAATGTCAGAAAATGAGTTCTGAATATACATAATTAAAATGATTCGGGATTTTAAAAATGACCTAAATGAGCAGATAGAGGCAAAATTTGATCTCTCCAACAAAGAGATAAGAGATCAAATATAGGCAACCATCAATCACACCAACAAAGAGATAAGAGAACAAATACAGGTAGCAAAAGATTACTTCAAGAAAGAGAGAGAGTCAGAAAAAAAAACAAACAGAAATACTTGAAATGAAAGAAACAATAGGCCATTTAAAAAACTCAATAGATAATATCACCAATAGATTGGATCACTTGGAAGATAAGACCTCAGACAATGAGGACAAAATATATAATACTGAAAATAAAGTTGGCCACACAGTGAAGATGGTAAGAAACCATGAACAAAATATCCAAGAATTACGGGATACCATCAAAAGACCGAATATAAGATTTATTGGAATTGAGGAAGGTGCAGAGAATCAATCCAAAGGAATGCAAACTCTCTTTAATAAAATAATATCAGAAAATTTCCCAAACAAGAAGAACAAATTTCAAAACCAAATACAAGAAGAATATAGGATGCCAAATGTTTTTTTTTTTTTTTTTTTTTTTTTTGGTACCGGGGATTGAACTCAGGGGCACTCGACCACTGGGCCACATCCCCAGCCCTTTTTTGTATTTTATTAGAGACAGGGTCTCACTGAGTTGCTAAGTGCCTCGCCATTGCTGAGGCTGGCTTTGAACTCATGATCCTCCTGCCTCAGCCTCCCAAGTGCTAGGATTACAGGCGTGCGCCACCACGCCCGGCTTAGGATGCCAAATGTACAAAATTACAACCAATCTACACCAAGGCACATTATAATGAAAATGCCCAGCATACAAAATAAGGATAGAATTTTAAAGGCCATCAGAGAGAAAAATCAGATAACCTATGAAGGAAAACCAATTCACATATCAGCAAATTTTTCAACCCAGACCCCCAAAGCAAGGAGAGCCTGGAACAACATATGCCAGGCTCTAAAAGATAAGGGATGCCAACCAAGAATCTTATATCCAGCAAAATTAAGCTTTAGATTTGATGATGAACAGAACATTCTTGGCAAAATACAAGGAGGAATTGACAAACAACTATGAAAACCTGCAAAGGGAAGAACTACAATAAAGGAAAACTAACCATAGGAAAAATCAAGTCAAGCTAAATACCAAAAATAAAATTAAATAAAATAAAATTAAAAATGACTGGTAATACAAATCATATCTCAGTAATAACCCTGGATATTAACGGCCTGAACTCACCAATTAAAAGACATAGGCTGATAGATTGGATTTAAAAAAAAAAAGACCCAACAATATGCTGCCTTCAAGAGACACATCTCATAGGAAAAGACACCTACAGACTGAAGGTGATGGGATGGGATAAAATACAACATTCGCACGGACTATGTAAGCAAGCAGGGCTTTCCATCCTCATATCAAAGTAGACTTCAAGCCAAAGGTAATCAAAAGAAATAAAGATGGACATTTTATACTGCTAAAGGGAATCATGCATCAACAAGAAATAACTGTCATAAATATATATGCTCAAATAATGGAGCGTCCACGTTCATCAAACAAACTTCTCAAGTTCAAGAGTCAAATAGACCACAACACAATAATTTTAGGTGACTTTAACACACCTCTTTCACCTCTGGATAGATCTTCCAAACAAAAGCTAAACAAAGAAACTGTAGAACTCAATAAAACAGTCAATAGCTTAGATTTAACTGATATATAGAGAGTATATTATCCATCAACGAGTCAGTACACTTCCTTCTCAGCAGCACATGGATCATTCTCTAAAATAGACCATACATTATGCCATAAAGCAACTCTAAGCAAATATAAAAAAGTAGAGATACTACCCTGCATTCTATCAGATCATAATGGAATGAAATTAGAAATCAATGGTAAAATAAGAAACAAAATCTATTACAACACCTGGAGACTAAATAATATGCTACTGATTGAACAATGGGTTGAAGAAGACATCAAGAAGGAGATTAAAAAATTCTTAGAGGTAAATGAGAACATCCATACAACATATCTAAATCTCTGGGACACTGTGAAGGCAGTACTAAGAGGAAAATTCATTGCATGGAGTTCATTTCTTCAAAGAAGAAAAGGTCAACAAATAAATGAATTAACATTACACCTCAAAGCCCTAGAAAAAGAAGAACAAATCAACCCCAAAAGCAGTAGAAGATAGGAAATAATTAAAATCAGAGCCGAAATCAATGAAATTGAAACAAAAAACACAATTGAAGAAATTGACAGAACCAAAAGTTGGTTCTTTGAAAAAATAAGTAAAATTGACAAACCATTGGCTATGCTAACTAAGAAAAGGAGAGAAAAAACTCAAATTACCAATATCTGTGATGAAAAAGGAAACATCATGACAGACACTACGGAAATACAGAAGATAATTAGAAATTATTTTGAAAATCTATACTCCAATAAAATAGAAAATTACGAAGGCATCGACAAATTTCTAGAAACATATGATATGCCCAAACTAAATCAGGATGATATACCCAATTTAAATAGATCGATTTCAAGCAAAGAAATAGAGGATGCCATCAAAAACCTACCAACCAAGAAAAGCCCAGGTCCAGATGGATACACAACCGAATTCTACAAGACCTTTAAAGAAGAACTAACACCAATACTTCTCAAACTATTCCATGAAATAGAAAAAGAGGGAACCCTTCCAGACTCATTCTATGAGGCCAATATCACCCTGATTCCAAAACCAGGAAGAGACAAATCAAAGAAAAAAAACTTCAGACCAATATCTCTAATGAATATAGATGCAAAATTCTCAATAAAATTCTGGCAAATCGAATACAAAAACATAGTACATCATGATCAAGTGTGGTTCATTCCAGGGATGCAAGGTTGGTTCAACATAAGGAAATCAATAAATGTAATTCACCACATCAATAGACTCAAAGATAAAAATCATATGATCATCTCAATTGACGGAGAGAAAGCATTTGACAAGATACAGCACCCCTTCATGTTCAAAATGCTAGAAAAACTAGGGATAACAGGAACATACCTCAACATCGTAAAGGCCATCTATGCTAAGCCCCAGGCCAACATCATCCTAAGTGGAGAAAAGTTGAAAGCATTCCCTCTAAAAACTAGAACAAGTCAGGGATGCCCTCTTTCGCCACTACTATTTTACATAGTTCTTGAAACCCTAGCCAGTGCAATTAGACAGACAAAAGAAATAAAAGGGATACGGATAGGAAAAGAAAAACTCAAATTATCACTATTTGCAGACAATATGATTCTATACATAGAAGATCCAAAAAATCCCATCAGAAATCTTCTAGAACTAATAAATGAATTCAGCAAAGTGGCTGGATATAAAATCAATACCCATAAATCTAAGGCATTTCTGTACATCAGTGACAAATCCTCAGAAAGAGAAGCTAGGAAATCCACCCCATTTACTATAACCTCAAAAAAAAAAAATACTTGGGAATCAACTTAACAAAAGAAGTGGAAGACCTGTACAATGAAAACTACAGCACACTAAAGAAAGAAATTAAAGAAGATCTTAGAAGATGGAAAGATCTACCTTGTTAATGGATAGGTAGAACTAATATTGTCAAAATGACTATTCTACCAAAAGCACTATACAATTTCAATGCAATCCCAATCAAAATCCCAATATCATTCCTCATATAAATAGAAAAAGCAATCATGAAATTCATCTGGAAAAATAAGAGACCCAGAATAGCCAAAGCAATTCTTAGCAAGAAGAGTGAAGGGGTAGCATTACTATTCCAGACCTTAAACTAAAACTACAAAGCAATAACAAAAACAGAATGGTATTGGCACCAAAATATACCAGTAGACCAATGGTATAGATTAGAAGACACAGAGACTAACCCACACATCTACAGTTATCTTATATTAGACAAAGGTGCCAAAAACATACATTGGGTAAAAGACAGCCTCTTCAACACATGGTGTTGGGAAAACTGGAAATCCTTATGTAATAAAATTAAATTAAACCTCTCTCTCTCTCTCTCCATGCACAAAACTCAACTCAAAGTGGATCAAGGACCTACGAATTAAACCAGAGACCTTGCACCTAATAGAAGAAAAAGTAGGCCCAAATCTCCATCATGTTGGATTAGGCCCCAACTTCCTCAATAAGACCCCTATAGCACAAGAATTAAAACCAACTATTAATAAATGGGATGGATTCAAACTAAAAAGCTTCTTCTCAGTGAAAGAAACAATCAGTGAGGTGAACAGAGAACCTACAGAATGGGAGCAATTTTTCACCACAAGCACATCAGACAGAACATTAACTTCAAGAATATATAAAGCTCTCAAAAAACTTTACACCAAAAAAACAAACAACCCAATCAATAAATGGGCTAAGGAACTGACGGACACTTCCTGGAAGATGATATACAATCAATCAACAAATACATGAAAAAATGTTCAATATCTCTAGCAATTAGAGAAATGCAAATCAAAACTACTCTAAGATTTCATCTCATGCCAGTCAGAATGGCAGCTATCAAAAACACACAAACAACAATAAATGCTGGCGAGGATGTGGGGAAAAGGGCACACTTATACATTGCTGGTGGGGCTGCAAATTGCTGCAGCCAATCTAGAAAGCAGTATGGAGATTCCTAGGAAAACTTGGAATGGAACCACCATTTGACCCAGCTATCCCACTCCTCAGTCTATACCCAAAGGACTTAAAAACAGCTTACTACAGGGACACAGCCACATCAATGTTCATAGCAGCACAATTCACAATAGCTAGATTGTGGAAACAACCACAATGCCCATCAATAGATGAATGGATAGAGAAACTTTGGTATATATACACAATGGAACACTACTCAGCACTAAACGAGAATAAAATCATGGCATTCGCAGGTAAATGGATGGAGTTGGAGAAAATAATGCTAAGTAAAGTCAGCCAATCCAAAAAAAACAAAGGTCGAAGGATTCCTTTGCTATGATGCTACTGAATTATAGTGACAACAGAGGGCGAATGAGAGGAATGAAGGACTGTTAAATAGAACAAAGGGGAGGGAGGGAGAAGAGGGGCAAGGGGATAGGAATAAGGGCAGAATGAGTTGGACATCAATACACTAAGTGCATGTATAAAAACTCAAATGGTGTGAAAATACTTTGTGTAAAACCAGTGACTTGGAAAACTGTGCTCTTCATATGTAATATGAAAGGAATTGCACTCTGCAAGCATGTATAACAAATTAAATTAAATTAAAATATATATATATATATGTATATATATATGGCAAAGAAGTAGCAGCTCAGGATTCTAGAAGCTGTGAGACTTTAGCTTAGCCTCGGAGGCGGGGAAAGAGTAACTGAGCAGGCCTCTGGAGAGTACCCCAGGAGGGTTCAAAGACGGAGAGACCAGATTCATCAGTACCAAGGACTGGTGAACAGCCTGAAAAATCCGGTTCTTTAGAGGGATTTTCAGTGCAAGGTGCACTACTTCTAGAGCCACTAAGTGCCAGAAAGATCCCGAGGACTGAAGACCTTCAGTAGCCAAGGTCCTGGCCCGCCCCGCCCCTCCCGAGACTTCCTGGGGATTGGTTGCCTGGTGGAGGCACCTCCCACCGTGACACGCCCTTCCAAAGTCTTTCCAGGGATTGGTTGCCCGTCCTCAGCCCCGCCCCCATCCCCGCGTCCTGGTCCCTCCGCTCCACCCAGCTCCGCGCCCTGAGTGGGTCCCTGGTCTCTTTTTCACTCGCAGAACTGGCGGGGTCTTCGGCCTCCGGCTGCGAGTGCGCCCTGTAGGCCCGCGGGCCTGGGTAGTGGCTGGGCTCGCTGCATGTCCCCTCGAGCTTTGCTCCTGCGGTCAGAATGGAGGGGAAGAGCAACTCTGGCTTGGCGGGCGGGGCGAGGGGCGGGGGCGGGGGCGGGGGCGGGTGGTCCTGTCAGTCCCAGGGGCGCAAGACACAGGCTCTGCGTCTAGTCACACGGAAGTTGCCCAGGGAGGGTCTGAGGCTGTAACAAGTTTGCGCTTTGCTTCCTCTGGCTGATCCGCCGCAAGAACCCCGTCCTGGGATGACCTTGGGCCCCCGTAGTTTGTTTCTAACGTCTGCAGAGGTCAACAACCTCAATACTAAGTGCAGGCCTGTCCCTGTCTTTGGGCGAAATGAATTGATCCAGATTGCCAGCTCGTGGCCAAAGGCGAGGGAGGATTCCCAGGAGCTTGGTGCAGGGGCGCTAATTGCACACGCCCTTGGGGAAAAAACAAAACAGAACAAAACCCCAGAAAACTCCCGAATAGCCTTTCCTGTGTACTTTAAAGGTTAACGCATAAGGGTTAAATCCCAGAGAAGAGATTACAGAATTCTTCTTTGGATCCTGTCTGGTGTCACAACTGAACCAGGAAAAAAAAATTTCTTTGTGATATTTTCACATAACTTTAGACCACAAGTGATAGATTCAAACTTATTCACTTTGTGGATCATGGTATCCACTCTGACCTAATCCATTAACAACCCTGGTCTCTTTATGTTGCAATAAGGTACATAAAGGGCTCCCACCAAATGGTCAGGGCAATGTGGACTTGGATAGCTGTCACTTGCCCAGAAAATATCCCGCCTTCAATGCTCGCCAGGTTACAAACGTGGATCCTTCGTGCATAAAGAAACACCACATAGGACTGGGGTTGTAGTTCAGTGGTAGAGCGCTTGCCCCGCATGCGAGAAGCACTGGGTTGATCCTCAGCACATAAAAATAAAACCAAACATATTGTGTCCATCTACAGCTAAAAAAAAAAATATTTAGAAAGAAAGGAAGGAAGAAAGGAAAGCAGGCAGACAGACTACATAGTTGCACCCAACAAGACATCATAAACATTCCACCCAGGGATCACAAAGTCATTCAACAATATGAACACTTTTTCCAAGTTTGGCAACTATGATCTTCAAAAAGCAATTCTAAACATTTCCAAAGTAATGGAACAAATGTTCCATGTCACTATGCAGACCTTGGAAGTCTATCAATCTAAAGTTACTGGAGTAACCTCTGTATTCCAAAATCGTGACCTACAAACACTGACCACACAACAGGGAAGAGCTTGCGCAATGGTTGGCAAACAGTGGTGCTTCTATGTAAATAAGACAGGAGAAGCAATATCCAATCTACAGTATATAAAAGCACAGGTCAACAATGCTTTTGAGGCACATTCATTTAATTGGACTGAGCTGTTTCAGGAGTAGGAGACTGTTTCTGTGGAACATGGGACTGTGTGTTCCCATTTATTCTTTTCTGCTTATTCATCCTTGTTCTAATCTGTTCTTGTCTTTCGTGGATAGCTTAACTACCAACCTTTAACCCGAGTCCTCTCTCCACAGCAATGGAGCAAGCTCCTTATCTATGAAACTTCATGTCCATTTTCAGATGGGACAGTGAAGGGCCTAACAACACTTGGGAATGGCCTAACAACTACTTAGTACATCTGAACAAACAGCAGCTGCAGAAAAAAAAAAAAAAAAAAGCCTTATCTAAGCTTCCTTTGATGTGTATTTCAGGCCTTTCTGAGAATTCAGCTGCTCTAGCCCTCTCTAAGGAAGCATCCTGTAAGGGAGGAAACTGAATGCAGGATCCTCTGGGGTAATTTAAATGTATAAATAAGCCTTATCTGACCTTTTCATACTTTCCTCTGAAGCCTTAATACACACACCCTACCCTTGGCCATTCAGAAAATACTCCATGTATAGTGCTTGTACATGCATGTATACTAATTCTCTTTCTTATTTATCTGTTAATAAATTTTCAGAACCCCACACTGGAACCTAAGTTAGTAGAAGAAAACTTTTCCTTCCAGCAACACTGTCTAGATTTTTCGGGATAGACAAGAAAGTGTGTTCAAATAGATAATGCAATTTGGAAGTCTGAGTTTTGTTTGAAGATGGGAAAATCCAATGTCTGCATATACACAAGGATTTCACCCTTTGAACTTGTCTGGAAGAGTCAACTTTGGACAGTCATCCTATACATTTAAGAACTGACTGTAACCTTTTATTTCCTTTAGGGAGGAAGCTGCAAACCGGTTAAAGCGGATCTGTGCTTTCTTGACTTCCTATAGACATTGCAGTCTACAGTCTTTTTTAAAAATTTTTTATTTGATTTAATTAGTTATGCATGACAGTAGAATGCATTTATACACTGTGATATATCATACATAGATGGGACATCATTTCTCATTTTTCAAAGTGTACATGTTGCAGAATCATATCGGTCATCTTACAGTCTTAACAGGGCATTTGGTGTGAGTGGAGCCAGCTTACCACCATGAGCAGCAGCTGGGACTAGAATAGTAGGGTCAATGTAGGGGAAGCATTTATTATACCAAACACTTCATTCTACCTGGTTTTGTAGTAAGTTCATAAAAAGAGGAGGAAGTAAGAAAAAATTTTATATACATATCTATTGGCATATAAAACTGAAAGAGTAAATCAGAAGTTAATGAACGTGATCATATACAAGGAACGGGCAGTGAGACGTTCACCTCCTTTTTAAAAGTTGAATATAAACAAACTAATAAATTTAATAACAATAATTTGAAGGAGCCCTAATTAGGAAGGGCTATTGCAGCTAGCTGGAAGCCATAAGTTCCACCTGATATGTATGTGACGCACCTGTAGGCACCCGCAAAGCTGAAGGTATATAACCGGGTGAAAGCGGTCCGAGTTAGGAGAACAGAGAATTCAGTCAGTCGGGCAGTCACTCGGTCGGTCAGAAGAATCAGAGCAGCCAGAAGGTAGGCAGAGTGGTTACAGAAGAGAAACCAGATAGAAGAAGGAATGACTGGTCAGAGTTAGGCCGAGGCTCCCAAGGAAGACAGAAGACAGAAGAAAGAATAAGGAAGAAAGAAGAGAGAAGAAAGAAGCTCTAATCTTTCTCTAAGCTAAGCTCTAAGCTCTATCTTTCTTTCTCTCTAAGACTCTAAGCTAAGAAGACAAGAAGAAAAGCTCGCTTTAATCTTTCTCTCTAAAAATCTTTCTTTCCCTCTCTAAGCTCTAAGAAAGTAGAAGTTAAAGTAGTAAAAGCTTTACTCTGCCTCCAAGAGTTTTCCTCCCGGTTTCCGGTACAAGGTAGCTTACAATAATTATTTCAAGTTATATAAAAAAACCAGCATGCTGGGGACATTCTTAAAGGTAGTTTTATTCATTCTAATGTTGATACTGTAAAAAAAAAAAAAACTCCATTGTGGGGAGAACCAAGATAATTACATATGTATACACACACCATATATATAGTTTTAGTATATATGTATGTGGTGTTCTGGATAGAATTATCTATATTTAATCATAATTGTATTTTTATATGTACTTGTATTTATGTATTATATATAAAATATATATATGCACATACAGACACACACACATATACACACACAGACACACATATTTAATTTGAGGCTTTAAAATGTCTGTTTGAAAACTTCTTATTCTGAGCTCAGTGCAGTAGCCCAAACCTGTGATCCCAGCATCTCAAGAGGATGAGGTAGGAGGATCCCAAGTTTGAGGACTAATGCAACGTAGTGAGACCATCTCAAAACTAAACCTTAAAAAGGGCTTGGGGGGCTGGGATTGTGGCTCAGCGGTAGAGCGCTCGCCTAGGGCGTGGGCGACCCGGGTTCGACCCTCAGCAACGTACTAAACCATTGTGTTAAAAAAGGGCTTGGGATGTGGCGCAGTGGTAAAGTAACCTTGGATTCAAACCCCAACACCCCCCCCCAAAAAAAAAAAAAAAAGAATTTTTATTCTGAATTAAATTTCAAAGAAAGTTGCAAAGATCATAAATTCCATGTACTCTTTATCCAGTTTCTCCCAGTGGAAGTAGAACACTGACATTAAGACATGTGGCAAGTGTTCCATGGTTCTGTCATTTTGTCACATGGAGATTCATGTAACCACCACAATCCAGATATAGAAGTTGGGTGGATTAATGTTTTTTTTAATCTTGATTTTTAGAACTTCCTATTCTCTTATGATGCTTTTATTTTCCATTTTACAGACAATTAAAATTGCAGTGTGTGTGTGTGTGTGTGTGTGTGTGTGTGTGCGTGTAATATATTCATTCCTTCATTCAGATATTCTGGTCTTTTTCCACTGAATATTTTAAAAGAGAGAAGTTGACTTTTCTTCCATTGCTCTATTTTTTTAAAAAATAGTTTTCTGATAGTTTTCCATTAATTTAGCTTTTATGTTTAATTTCTTATCTTTGGACTGTTGTTCAAATTTCTATCCAATTATTAAAATATATTCATTAGTTTTCTTTATTCCCTTGATTTAAAAAACCTTGTACAGCCATGTTTTCTGTTTTATTCTTTTTAAAATTGGAGCCATGTTTCTGAATTCTTATTCATTGGAGTAAAAATTTTTAATACCGCTATTATTCTGTAGTACAGCATAATAGGCTATAAAAGCTAATAATAGGGCTGGGGTTGTGGCTCAGCGGCAGAGCGCTCGCCTCACATGTGTTCGGCCCGGGTTCAATCCTCGGCACCACGTAAACATAAATGCATTGCATTGTGTACAACTAAAGTAAATAAATAAATATTTTAAAAAGCTAATAATAGTCAATAGTCTTTCTCTTTTCAGGTATTCTTTTATATTCAAATTCATTTATTTCCCACGTGGATATTTATAAATATTTTCTCTTTATATTACATTTAACATGCTCTATATTTAATCATTATTGTATTAATATAAAAACTTTATATACATTCGTGCAGTTGTAAATTAAGTAGAGAAAACAGCCATATAAAATATTTAGTCTCAAGCTTCAGAACTTACTTCTGATGCATCCAGCCATCTATAGCTTGTTTTTTTTTTTCTGCCTTCCTTCATCCTTTATGCCTATAATCTCACTCTATTCAAGAATATGCTATAGCTCTCTAATTCAATTCCTTTCTCAATAGACTCCCACTAATAAACCTAAGAGCTAGCATTGAAATGTATTTGCTATGCAGCAGAGACTGTCCTAAGCACTTTATGCTTTTAACTCATATAAGCTTTCCAGCACCATTAGGTGGGTACTATTACTTACTTCATTTTCCAGCTACATGAAGTAAGACAGGTTAAGAAACTCTCTCAAGTTCTCACAGTTGCTACATGGTGAAAGCCAACATGAACCCTGATGCAGTCAGTTCTACAGGCCATTCTCTGAAGCACTGTCCAGTCAGTATATTTTACAATTAAACAAATAGACGTCAGTAGCATCCTTTTTATTCTTTCAAATAATTAAGTTTTTGTGAATGTTATAAATTACAATTTAATTTTTGGCTGGTTATATGAGGACTTTTATCCTTTTTTTTTGTCATTGACTTATTTTTGTACCTACATTCAGGAAAATGTTAGCTGATTTCTTTGGATTTTCTAAGCGTATCAGTTACATCACTTGCACATACTGGTGCTTTTCTTCTTTTTTGTGTACAAGTACACTAGCATGGAATTTTCAAAGCAATATTAAATACTAATTGTGTTTGAATTTATTATTAAAGAAAATGTGACTAGAGTTTCATTATTAGACTGAAACTTTTTTTTTTTTTTTTTTTTTTTTTTTTTGGTGCTGGGATCAAACACAGGGCCTTTGCACTTGCTAGGCAAGCACTCTATCATTGAGCTATGCCTCCAGACTTACATGTTTCCTCTTACATGTATTCCTCTGACCTGATAGGAGAAAACTTCTCCTTAACAATAATAGGCAGACCTGAGACTTTCTCCCTAATCTCAAATTATAAGTGTAAGTACTTTAGCTGAAGATCTTGAAAGTATGAAAATGAATTTGATTCAGTTTAATTGGATTTGAAGATATGGGAAAACTAAATGTGATTTAGGATTATAGGGAAAGGAAATTGAGCCTTAGATGAAATGGTGTTTACCAGGCATTTATTTAGGGCACTGATTCTCGAACTTGACTACACATTGGAAATCGTATCAGTAAGATTTACAAATGATACTGATGCTGGGGTCCCTCTCCCAGGTACTCTAACAGAATTGGTCTAAAGCACAGAATGAATATTAGGAACTTTTAAAACCCCCAGGTAATTTTAATGTATAGCCAGATTTTTTTTTTTTTTTTTTTTTTGGTACCGGGGATTGAACTCAGGGGCACTCAACCACTGGGCCACATCCCCAGCCCTTTTTTGTATTTTTTTATTAGAGACAGGGTCTCACTGAGTTACTAAGTGCCTCGCCATTGCTGAGGCTGGCTTTGAACTCGCGATCCTCCTGCCTCAGCCTCCCAAAGTGCTGGGATAACAGGCGTGCGCCACCGCGCCCGGCTCAGCCAGATTTTTTTTTTGCTTTAAGATACTTTTGTTTTGTTTTGTTTTTCCAAATTTATTTTTTATCCTAAGTTGTTAGAAATGACAGCAGAATGTATTACATTTCTTATTATACTTGTAGAGCACATTTTTACATAATTCTGGTTGTATAAAAAGTATATTCACACCATTCCTGACTTCATACATGCACTTAGGGTAATGATATCCATCTCATTCTACCACCTTTTTTTTTCTTCACCCTTTTGTCCCCTTCCCTTCCCCCACCTCCCCATTGGCCATTCTAGTGTTCCTCTAATTCTCCTATGCTCTCCATCCCAACCCCACTGTGAATCAACCTCCTTATATCATAGAAAACATTTGGCATTTGGCTTTTTGGGATTGGCTAACTTAACTTAGCATTATATTCTCTAACTTCATCCATTTACCTGTGAATGCCATGATTTTATTCTCTCTTATTGCTGAGTAATACTCCATTGTTTACATATACCACATTTTCTTTATCCATTCATCTACTGAAGGGCATCTAGGTTGGTTCCACAGTTTAGCTATTGTGAATTGTGCTGCTATAAACATTGATGTGGCTGTGTCCCTGTAGTATGCTGTTTTTAAGTCCTTTGTGTATAGACCGAGGAGTGGGATAGCTGGGTTATAAGGTGGTTCCATTCCAAGTTTTCCAAGGAATCTCCATACTGCTTTCCATATTGGTTGCACCATTTTGCAGTCCCACCAACAATGTATGAGTGTGCCTTTTTCTCTACATCCTCACCAACATTTATTGTTGTTTGTGTTCTTAATAGCTGCCATTCTGACGGGTGTGAGATGAAATCTTAGAGTGGTTTTGATTTGCATTTCTCTAATTGCCAGAGATGTTGAACATTTTTCAAGTATTTGTTGATTGATTGTATGTCTTCTTCTGAGAAGTGTCTGTTCAGTTCCTTGGCCCATTTATTGATTGGGTTATTTGTCTTTTTGGTGTTAAGATTTTTGAGTTCTTTATATATTCTAGAGATTAGTGCTGTATCTGATGTATATGTGGTAAAAATTTGTTCCAACTAGTAGGCTCTCTATTCACCTCCCTGATCGTTTCTTTTGCTGAGAAGAAGCTTTGTAATTTGAATCTATCCCATTTATTGATTCTTGATATTAATTATTGTGCTACAGGATTCTTATTAAGGAACTTGGGGGCCTAATCCAACATGTTAGAGATTAGAGTTTACTTTTTCTTCTATTAGGTGTAGTGTCTCTGGTCTAATTCCTAGATCCTTGATCCACTTTGAGTTGAATTTTGTGCATGGTGAGAGATAGGAGTTTAATTTCATTTTCCTGCATATGGATTTCCAGTTTTCCCAGTACCATTTGTTGAAGAGGCTATCTTTTCTCCAATGTATGTTTTTGGTGCCTTTGTCTAATATAAGATAACTGAAATTATATGTGTTAGTCTCTGTGTCCTCTATTCTGTACCATTGGTCTACTAGCCTATTTTGGTGCCAATACCATGCTGTTTTTGTTACTATTGCTCTGTAGTATAATTTAAGGTCTGGTATAGTGATGCCACCTGCTTCACTCTTCTTGCTAAGGATTGCTTTAGCTTGTATAGACAGATTTTATAACTACTAATTTAGAAGAACCTTTAAGCCTATTTCCCATATTGTATAAATTCAAGTCTAGAGGTTTGTGTAGCCTACTAATAAAATATACCAGTGTGTATACTAATGTTCATCACAGCATGTTGGAAAACCATGCTGAGCGAAATAAGCCAGACACAAAAAACCCAATACTGTATGATCCCCCTTATTGAGTTAGCTAGAATAGTCAAATTCATAGACAGGTAGACAATGGAAGGCAGGGGACGTGAGGGGTTTTGGTTCAGTGGGTACAGAGTTTCAGTTTGGGAGGATGAAAAAGTTCTGGAAATGAATAATGGTGGTGATTGCACAACATCACGTATGTATTTATTTCCACAAAATTATACACTTAAAAATGGTTAAGCTGGGCATGGTGGCACATGCCTATAATCCCAGCACTTGGGAGGCTGAGGCAGGAGGATCTCGAGTTCAAAGCCAGCCTCAGCAATGGTGAGGTACTTAGCAACTCAGTGAGACCCTGTCTCTAAATAAAAAAGGGCTGGGGATGTGGCCCAGTGGTTGAGTGCCCCTGAGTTCAATCCCCGGTACCAAAAAAAAAAAAAAAAAAAAAAAAAAGTTTAAAAGGATAAATTTTGTTATATATGTATTTTAATACAAGAAAAATATTTTTTACAAAACATGCCAGTGGGCAAGCCATGAACCTCCTTTCCCAGCTACATTTTGGAGCATTGATATAGGGTATTGTAGTAATGACTATGACAGTTTGTTTGGGGGGCTGGAAGTTGGCAGTCCTCATGCTGTTTTCGAGGAAGACAGAACTTGCACTTTGCTGACAACCATTAGCCACTATAAAACCCTTACACAAGTGCAGAGAGGTGAGCGTGGAGCTGGATCTGCAGTGTGCTGCTCTGAAAGCCCTTGTGGGTAGAGCCCTTATTTATGTATGTATGTATGTATTTTTCTGTGCTAGAGATTGAACCCAGGACTTTAAGTACTGTGGACAAGTGCTCTACACCAATCCCTGTGTGGAACCTTTTGAAGCAGATTAGAGGTGAGTTTTGTTCACCCTATACCTTTGGACCTCACACATACATACCAAACAAAGCTAGGACGTCAAAGCCATTATTTCTTATTAATTGACAAATTTCTCAAAAGAAATATGATTTGCATTTGACTTGGCAATGTTTTGGTGTTCCAAAGAATGAACTGACGTGAAACATCTCTTTTTGATTCCAGTTTTGCATGAGATAAATGATGCCATATATTAGTATTGACTGGTGAAAAATGGTGGATCATAGTGTCAAAGAATGGCCTTGCAGTACTATAGTCCTGAGGTTTTGTCTTAGCAGAAGATAGATAAGCTTCCATGGCTTGTTGTCCCATGCAAACAGTTATACGATAAATTCAAGTTGGATGAGTATAGCAAATTTATATTTACAATGTCTAAATTCCAAAAGATGTCTACTAAGAAATCTTGCCAAAGAACAAATGGTTCTTTGGCAAGCAGAGGACTCTAGAACTGCACTGTCTGAAATTGTGTCCTTCAAATGTGCCTAGTGTAGCAAATGAATACAAAGGTGGTTTAACCCATTATGTCCCATATTCCCAGATGTGGGCCACCTATAAAAATGCAAATTGAACATCATTACCCTAGGTACATGTATGATGACATGAATAGTGTTACTCTACTTTGTGTACAACCAGAGAAATAAAAAATTGTGCTCTATATGTGTTCTATGAATTGAAATGCATTCTGCTGTCATGTATAACAAATTAGAATAAATAAATAAATTTTTAAAAATGTAAATTGAACAATCAATGTACCACTTGGGAATAATTAATTCATTTTATTAAATTGATCAATTGAAAGCTTGGAACTTATCAAAGCAATACACGTTTATTCTTTTACAACTCTGGAGGCCAGAATGTCAAAACCAGTTTGACTGGGTCAACATCAGGTGTAAGCTGGGCCACTCTCCCTCTGGAGGCTCTAGGGAACCCTCTGCTTCTTTGCCCCTCCCAGCTACTAGAGCAGCATTCCAAGCATTCCTAGGATGGAGGCCCCTTCTTCCATCTTCAGAGGCAGCAGCATGGCCACTGGCTTCAGTGATCACACTGCTGCTTTCTCTTCTGTAGCCAAATCTCCCTCTGTCTCCTTTCTGTAAGGACACTACCACTGTCTACCCAAATAATCTAGGATAATCTCCCCATCTCAAGATTCTTAGTTTAATTACATTTGCAAAGTCCCTTTTGCAGAATAAGGCCCAGGAATTAGGGTATTGGGCATATTTAGAGAGCATTATTTAGTCTACAGCACTGAGAAACTGAATATTTAATTTAATTAGACCTACAGCTGGTGGCTATTATCTTACATCAGGAATCTTTATTTTTTATTTTATTATTTTGGTACTGGGGATTGAACCCAAGGGTGCTCTACACTGAGTTACATCCTCAGCCCTTTTTATTCTTTATTTCATTTTTTATTTTAAGATAAGGTCTCGCTAAACTGCTGAGACTGGCCTCAAACTTGCCATCCTCCTGCCTCAGCCTCCCAAGTCTTGTGGAATTACAGGCATGTGCCAGTAAGCCTGGCTTCCTCAGGAATCTGTTCCTATGATGTGGGGCTACATATTTCATCTTGTCTGATCAAGATAAATGTTTTCCAAGGCACTACATTCTCCCACAGCAGAAATAGTATTTTCATTTCTAAGAGTTCAAGTTCAATTCTAAAAGTTCAACTTTGAAAGAACTGAGTATCTTACACATTGGGAACTGTGTCCCAAAATCCTTTTAAAAAGGATTTACATAAATATTTTTGAAGAGCAGCATAACATTAAACTCTGGTATTTGCTGCCACAGACCTTTTAGAGCTGTGTTATCCAGCAGAGCTTTCTGTAAAGATGGAAATATTATAAATCTGTACTGTCCAATCTGGTAGCTAATAGCCACATGGCTATTAAAATTTAAATTAAAAATTCAGTTCACTGGTACACTATCAAGGCTTACAATAAAGCCATAGTAATGGGGACAGTGTGTGGTTGGTGTAAAGATACACAAACCACTTGATAGAACAGAATCGAGTTGAGAAGTACATCTGCACACAAGTCATCACTTGATTTATAACAACTACAGATGGGAAAGTGATTTTTTAAATCAAACTTGCTAGATCAATTGGCTATCTACATAGGAAAAAAAGTATCTGGACCCGCCTCTACAAATAGAAAAGGTTTTCTTCAAAAGTCACCATTAAAAGAATGAAATGATACATTAGTATAATTTTACACACTAAAACCGACATGTCCATAATCATCATATTTATAATTTATCAAAATGTATCCATGTATGTTAGATTTCCTATCACTTTGATATTTAGAATCTTCTAGACCTGGTATCCTTCTCTATGCTGATAAATATATTTATACCTAATAAAATGTATTTCTGAATTAAAAATAAATGAAATGGAACTCAGAATGAGAGAGGATATATGCAATATATATGTGTGTATATATAAATACAGAGAGATGGGGGGGCAGGCAGGAGGAAGCTCTTGGAGATGATATATATGTTTATGGCAGAGATTGTGCTGATGGTTTCAAGGGTGTATCATTATCTCCAAACTCATCCAGTTGTGTACACTGGGTATATATAATTTAGTGTAGTAATCATACCTCAATAAAGTGATTTTTTTAAAGACACAGCAGATGAACAACCTGGGATATATTCATCCAATGGAATACTACTCAGACATGAAAAGGAAGGCATTAATGATATTGGATAAATCTCAATACAGTGTGCTAAATGAGAGGAATGTTACAAAAAAGAATGTACTGTATGACTCCAGTTGTATGAAATTTTGAAACAGACAAAACTGACCTACAGTGGTGGAAATGATCAGCATACCAGTTGCCCTGGGAGACTGAAAACGGGAGGCAGCATGAAGGGCCTTCCAGGGTGATGGTATGGTATATATTTGATAGAAGTTTGGGTTACACAAGTAAATGCATTTGTTGAACCTTAGCAAATATACACTAAAGATTTGTACATTTATTTCATGTACATTTTACACTGAAAGGAACCTTAGTTACCAATTTCAAGTTAGTGATAAATATGCTAAAATATTTAGAAAGCTAAAGATGTATCACTATCTGCAATTTAATTTGAAATGCTACAACATTAAGATGGATAGAGAAAAGAACTGTCATAAAACAAATTTTATAAAATATTAATGGTAGAGTCTATGAGGTGTTTTTTTGTTTTTGTTTTTTGGTGGTTTTTGTTTGTTTGTTTTGGTTTGCTACTAGGGATTGAACCCAGAGGTGCTTAACCACTGAGCCATATCCACAGTCCCTTTTTATATTATATTTAGAGACAGGGTCTCACTAAGTTGCTTAGAACCTTGCTAAATTGCTGATGTTGGCTTTGAATTCACAATCCTTCTTCCTCAGCCTCCCAAGTTGCTGGGATTATAGGCATGAGCCACCACACCCAGCTATGTGATATGTTTAAATGTGTTCACTGTGCGAAATTCTCTAAACTACTCAATATTTGAGTTTTTTTTAAATAATCAAATGTTAGGAAAATTTAAAAAAAAGACATTCTGAGAAATGGGCAAAGATTTTAAAAGACACTTCATAAAGTTATTTCTAAATAGCAGATAAATAAGATGAGAAGATGCTCAACTTTGTCAGTCATCAGAGAGAAGCAAATTAAAATGATATGAGACTCAATTATCACCCACCAAAATGTTCAAAATGGAAAACCAATAGAAGTTTCACTGGATTAGACAAAGGGGAATGATAGGAAGGGAGGAGGGAATAGTAAAGACAGTAGAATGAATCAGACATAACTTTCCTATGTTCATATATGAATGCACAACCAGTGAAACTCCATATCATGTACAATCACAAGAATAGGAAGTTATACTCCAACTATGTATGATAAGTCAAAATACATTCTACTGTCATGTATGACTAAAAAGAACAGATAAGCTTTTTTTAAAAAAAAATGGAAAACCAAGTGGTGATGAAAATGGTGAATATGTTGCTGAAATGAGTGTAAACAGATGCATTTTGGAAAACTTTAAAAATATCTCATAAATTTGAACATGGTATACAACCGCTGATCCAGAATTCCATTTCTAAGTTTATACCCAACAGAAATGCATTCATCATTCACCATGTTCATCAAAAGATATACTACAGTGTTTGTTGCAGTTCATTTGGCACTGGGGATTGAATCCAGAGGTACTTTTACAACTGAGCTACATCCCCAGCCCTTTTATTTTGAGACACATTCTTCCTATGTTGCTTTAGGGCCTCACTAAATTGCTGAGACTGGCCTTGAACTTGCCATCCTCCTGCTTCAGCCTCCAGAGTTGCTGGGATTACAGGCATGTACCACTGCACCTGAAAAGCAATAGTTTTCTTTTTTTTTCTTTCTTTCCTTTCTTTCTTTCTTTATATATATATATATATATATATATATATATATATATATATATATGGGATTGAACTCAGGGGCACTCGACCACTGGGCCCATCCCCAGCCCTTTTTTGTATTTTATTTAGAGACAGGGTCTCACTGAGTTGCTAAGTGCCCCGCCATTGCTGAGGCTGGCTTCGAACTCATGATCCTCCTGCCTCAGCCTCCCAAATGCTGGGATTACAGGCGTGAGCCACCACACCCGGCTTGAAAAAGCAATAGTTTTAATAGCTCCAAAATGTTGACTACTCCAAGGGGATTACTATCAAATTTGGGTAAATAAATTGTATATCCACACAATGAAATCCAAGACAACGTTCATATGAACAGACAATACAAAAAAAAAAAAAAAGTATGAACCTCATGAACATAATAGTAAGTTAAAGAAACCAAGAACAAAAGAATATTTGTTGAAATGGTTACACTCACATAGTGGACAAATGCAGGGATACTACCCTATGCTCTTAAAAGTCAGAATAGGGGTCACCCTTGAGTGGAAGGGAGTGGTTAGTCCTGGGATGTAGCTGTGTTCTGTTGCATGAGCTAGTTACTGGTTGCATGAGTGTGATTAGAATTTCAGCAGACTGCGTTCATGATGGTGTACTTACATGTAGGTATGTTGTAGTTTAATAAGAATCAGTCTCTGCCAAAGTATGTAAGCCAAAAGGGGCCACAGGAGGATTTCCCATTTGAAAGACTTGAGAAGGATTTGAGAGATGGGATCAGATTTACATTGGGAAGATTAATAGCGGATGGCCAGGAGAGGAGTAACTAAGCTGTTTATAGAAGTAACCCAGGCAAGCAATCATGAAGGCTTGAATTAAAGCAAAAGCAATAGGGATGAAAATGGCAGAGTACGGTGGATATTTAGAGAGCAAACGACAGGATTTGGATACATAAATAAATCCCCCGTTGTTTTTTTTATTTTTTTCCCCTTTGAAAAATGGGAATGATAACAGTTCTACTTTGTTGGGGGCTCTTTTGATGATTTATCGAATTAAGGGAGTTTAGTAGTGATCCTCGTCTCCCCCAAACAATGCTAATCGTTTACTATACATAGCAAAATATAAAGGTATTGATAAAAGGCTTGAAGAGAAATACTTGAATTTGACAAAGTTTAGGCGAGTCTGCCTTCCCCCAAGCACAGGTAAAAACCTCCTCCCTGATTAGGACTAGTCAGCATAGAACGCGGGATGAAAAGCCAAGGTTAGGAAGGAGACAGGATATGTCAGAATTTGGGCGTGAATTAGGGCTAAGGTACCAGGAGCTAGGGACTCCGCTAAGGACTCCATTCCTGTATTCCGGAGCACACAGAATCAAGGACTGTGTTGACATTTCCACTTCTCGCCGGCTCTGCTAGGAGTGAACTGGCAGAGAGGGCGGGGATTCAGGCCGAGGGGTGGAGTCGGAGCCAGAAAAGTGGCCAATGGAGCGCGAGCTTCCCCGTTCTTAACCAATTACGTGCACCGGGGACCGCTTCCGCCGGTGATTGGTAGACGCGTCGCGCAGGGTTCTCGCGACCTGCAGGCGTGTCAAACTCTCGCGAGGTTGTACGTCTTTGTACCAACGCTGACAGCTTGGTCTTGCTCCCCCAGGTGTTTCCTGGTCTACGGTGCCTCGGACACCTCTCCTCTAGCTCCAGACCGTGAGTCGAGAGCCTCGAGGGGAGGTGGACGCGGCCACGGACCGTGACTAGCCGCCTGTCCTCAAAACCTGTACCTGAGGCCAAAATGAGGCGCGGCCCTAGCTCGGGCTTTACCTGGCGTTCACCTGTATTCTCTGCGGGGTCCAGAGCAGCTCTGCTGCCACTTGGCGGAAGGAACCCGTAACGAACCTGTAGTGGTAGAGCAACCCGATTAGGCTGTACCAGGTACTTCGCTCACTTCAGCTGTGAAAAGGAGCTGAGAGGGACATTTGAATGAAATTTTATGGGTGAGCTTGTGGTCTTAGTGTTAGCACTATTTTTCTTTTAAAGATTTTTTTTTTTTAGTTGTTGATAGACATTTATTTATTTATATGCGGTGCTGAGAACCGCACCCAGTGCCTCACACATGCCAGGCAAGTGCCTTGTTAGCACATTTTAGTGCTTGCAGTGCAATATGTTACCATACTGATGGGGATTCACTGCCTAAGTTATTTAATTGGTGGCCTCCTGTTCCCAATCTCTTTCTAGCTCTTGCTTTCTCTGCCAATTTAAAGATGTTCAAGTGTGCTAAAGTCACTTATATTTTGAAGGGCCTTTCCAATGCAAACAAAGTAGTCCTAATGCAAACTCCTCCAGTAAAGAAACAATATGTCAGTATGTACTGAATTCTTACATTTAGCAAACAATTCAAAATCATTACCCTAAGTATTGATGTAAGATTGTGAAGGTTCATAAGAAAAGAACAAGTGCCGAAGAGGCTGGGAAGAAATTGGAACCCCTGTGCATTGCTAGTGGAAAAGTAAAGAAGTGTAGCTGCTGCGAAAAAAGTTTAATGGTTCCTCAAAAAATTAAAAGTAGAATTATGTAATCCAATTTCAATTCTTGGTATATACCCCAAAGAATTGAAAGCAGGGATTCAATCAAACAGATACATGTACACTAATTATATAGTAACATTCACAATACCCAGGGGGAAATGATCCAAATGTCTATCAACGAATGAATAGATAAACAAAGTGTGGTATACATATACAGTGGAATATCATTTGGCCTTGAAAAGGAGGAAAATTCTGACACATGCGACATGGGTGAACCTTAAGAACTACTCAGTAAAATAAGCCAGACAAATACTATGCTTCCACTTACGTGAGGTACTTAGAGTAGAAAAATTATAGAGACAGCAAAATAGTGGTGACTAGCATTGGGGGAGGGAGAAGTAAGGAGTTATTCCTTAATGGTTAAAAATAATTTCAGTTTGGGATGATGAAAAACTTCTAGAAATGAATCATGGTGGTGGTTGCACAAAATTGTGAGTATACATAATGCCAAAAATTGTATCCTTAAGTAGGGTTAAAGGATATATTTTATGTTCTGTATATTTCCACACAAACACCAAAAATAAATAAATAAAAATAAAGAAATAAATAAATCCCTGTAGATACAATTGAAATCACATCCAATCACTGTAAAACCTTGTGCTTTTTTTCCCTTTGTTTTTATTTATTTATTTTCTGTAGTTATAGATGGACATCATACCTTTATTTTGTTGTGGTGCTAAGAATTGAACCCAGTGCCTCAACGTACTAGGCAAGCACTCTTCTACTGAGTTACAGCCCCAGCCCCTAAAACCTTGTTTTAACTGATTGTAGCCTGTGCTTTGTACATCCTCTAAGTGAAGTATCTATTCAAAACTTGTAGGATGCTATCTTTCAATGTATGTGTGTTGTTTTCAATTACACTAAGCAGTATTTGCAGGATGAATTTGGGGAACAATACTTATGTTCCTAAGGACATAACCATACATATTATACAGACCAGAGACATTGATATCCATTTTCTTGTTATATATTTTTAAATAAATTATTTTGATATCTTTCCTTTGAGATTCCCTATCTATCAATACCAATAGAAAAAAATTCTAATTTCAGGCTAGGTCATTCTAAATATACAGACAAGGGAGAATTTATATGTTTTTAGGATGTATTTTTATCATCTTAGTTTTGTTGGAGGGGCGGAGTATGCTGCCTACATATAATGAATGTACTTCCTATTCATTTGATAAGTGAGGAAATGCCAGTTTATCCTTTTGAAGGTGGGAAAATAGAAGGCATTTGAGCTGAAATGGCATGGTGCTGAAGCCTTCATCAGCTCCAAAGATTATTTGTACTATTTTACTAAAGATTATTTGTGCTCTTCTGATATTTTATTAATTTTTCATGTGTACCTTGTGAAATTAGAGAAGCAGCTATTGCCAGGATAGATTATAACATTTCAGCTGGCCACAATAGTGCTTTTAAAGTTACCAGCTAACTTTGATAGGAGATATGTGTGAATAGAACTATCTTTTTTCACCTTAAAAAATAAGTGACTGTAAGCTAGGTGCGGTGGCGCTCGCCTGTAATCCCAGCACTTGGGAGGCTGAGGCAGGAGGATCACGAGTTCAAAGCCAGCCTCAGCAGTGACGAGGCACTTAGCAACTCAGTGAGACCCTGTATCTAATAAAATACAAAAAAGGGCTGGGGATGTGGCTCAGTGGTCGAATGCCCCTGAGTTCAATCCCCAGTACCAAAAAAAATAAAAATAAGTGCTTGTAATTTAAAGCAAAAAAAACATATTAAATAGTGTAAAGTTAAATAAATCTGCAAATGAGACCTTGAAATGTTAAATGCAGTCAGTAGTGACAAAAAGATGTCAAGAGCAAGTATTTTTAACTGGCACAAAAGATATAAAGAAGGTAGGAATGAGCCAGGCATAGTCCCAGCAGCTCAGGAGTCTAAGGCAGGAAGATCACAAGTTTGAAGCCAGCTTGGGCAAGCTAGGGAGAACCTTGTCTCAAAATAAAAATAAGAATGGCTAAAGATATAACTTACTGGTATAGAACCCCTGGGTTCAATCCCCAGTTACACACACATACACACACAAAGAGCAAGGATAATATCCATGATGACGCATGAAGTGGTCACCCAGCCACCCACAAAAACCATGAAAACACTGAAGGTCATAAATTTGGCTGGGTCATAAATTTTATTAGCTAAAATAGCCAACTAAATGATAAAAATGGCCAAAAAGTTAAACAAATGATTAAATTCATTCTGAAAGAAAATTTGCACGTGAAGAAATGTTCTGAGAATATTATTTCTCATTCTGTTGTGGTTGATGATCTTGGGGAGGCTTAACCAAAACAGCTACACAGGGATCTGCCACTTGGGACAGGACACAGTCCAGTTGTTGGTCTTGGAGTAATAAGCTAGTGTCTTCAAATGTTTTTCACTGGCTTTATAGACATGTGATTTAAACAACACAAAGCCTGTAGAACTGGTGTGACAGAGTGGAACATGGGACTAGATGCTTATTTATTTTTGTGGTTCTGGGGGTGTAACCCAGGGCTTTGCATGTACCAGGCAAGCACTCTACGATTGCTATGCTCCCAGCCCTCTTCCGTACAGGGTGTTGCTATTAAATTGTGCAGGTTGGTCTTGAACTTGAGATCCTCCTGCCATAGCCTTCTGTGTAGCTGGGATTACAGGGGTATGCCAACACACGCCAGCTGGGCTAGATATCTATTAGGAAAACCCTAGCAAACTAACTCAGGCATTTGCTACATGTTTTTCAAGGTGAGCTCATGTGAATTACCCTAGGCTGCCTGCAGTCTGGGCACTTACACTATATGGAAACATCACAGGAGTAAGAGTAGCCATGTTTAAGCAGAAATATTCAGATCTGTAATGAAACTTCTTTTTTAAGTGGGAGGTAGTAGAAACAGGAATTCAATTTCATCAGTGAATATACTGAGGACTGGGGCTATAGCTCAGTGGCAGAGCACTTGTCTGGCACATGTGAGCCACTGAGTTTGATCCTTAGCACCACATAAAAATAAACAAATAAAATAAAGGCCTGCTGTCCATATACAACTACAAAAAAAAAATAATAAAATTTTTCTAGAAAAATAAATTTTTAAGAAAAAGTGAACAGTTTAAGTAAAAATATACTTTTCATTTGTATTCATCCTACCTCTGAAAAATATCAGGACCTCATTTTAGTCACTTTACAAAACTTTCTAATCTCTATATAATCTGAAATGTCTTTTTTCATTTTTTGTTTAAATAACATTGGGGATGGAAGTCAGTGATGCTTTTGTTTGTTTGTTTTACAGGATCACCAAGTTGATGAGGCTACCCTGGTATTTATAATCCTTCCTGAGCCTGCAGCACAGCTAGGAATAAGGGCATGCACTACTGTGCCCAGCTCTAAATTTGTTTTAAATAGATTTTAATATATAAACTGTTCATGTATGAAATTTGGTATGAAATGTAGGCAGATAGAGGTCAATGTTTGATCCTACCTTCTTTAATTATGAGAATGAAATTTCACAGGTTGAGTTTTCATAAGGCATTACTGCAATTCATATATACACAATCTTCATCCACAAAAAGGGACTGAGTTTTGACCTTCACATTTTCTTTATTACTGACTTTAGCTGGTCATAACCTAAGCTTCTGCTCTAAATGCATTCATTAAAGGATGGCTTTATTAAATAGGTGAAAAATGGTTTCAGATAGAAGGAATTCTGATAAGCCAAGAAAAAAATGCAAAATTAATTTCAGGGGGCTGGAGTTGTGGCTCAGTAGTAGAGTGCTTGCCTAGCACATAAGGCACTGGGTACAATCCTCAGCACCACATAAAAATAAAGGTATTGTGTCCATCTACAATGAAAAGAAACTTTTTAAAGATTAAAAAAAGGTTCAGTATGTTTGCCCTTTAATATAATTGTAGTGTTTTTCCTATTATCTTGTTTCCATTACTAAAATCTTTAACAGTATTTTATACTGTTTAAATGAAATTTATTAAAAGCATACATAAATCAAAAATTGATTTTTGATGTATTTGCTTATTCTGCATTTTAGCCACATGCTTATCTCATTATTAGTCTAGATTTTAAATTCGCCACCCCACATGGCTTTTCAAAAATTGACCCATGAATCGATAAGCTCTATTTTCCCCTTCCATTAAGTACTAATACAAATAGTCTGGGAAGCACTCCGGTGTGGTGGTTTTAATCCCAGCAACATTTGCAGTCTTAAACTTTCATTCTGTTAGTTATCTGTGGTTGCTATTAACAAATTACCACAAACTTCATGGGTGGAAACAAATTTATTCACTCCTTTCTGAAGATCAAAAATCTGAAAGCCAAGTGCATGCTGCCTCAGGAGGGTAGAGTGGAGAATGTGTCCCTTGCCTCTTCCAGCTTCTGATGGCTGTCTCATTCCAAGGCCAGCATCTTCAAACATCTGCTTTGTCTTCATGACTGCCCCCTATATGTATGGAATCTCTTTTATGAGCCCCCCCCCCCAGCTCCTGTTGATCCTGGAATATTCAGAGGTAAAATGAATAGATTGAGAGCTGGAACTCAATCAGTCCATCTTAGTTTGAATGGGCTGACTGGGTATTATCTATAGTTAGGTATAGTATGGCTGGAGGAGGGTGGGTCATTGGGGATGTGCCCCAGAAGGGTGCATCTTCCCTGAAGCCCCTTCCCTCCCTGCTTCCTGATCACCATGACATTCTGCATCACCTTGGGCTGATAGTGATGAAACTGACTGATCATGAACTGAAATCATAAATCCAAAGTAAATTCTTTCTCTTCTAATAAGCTGTTCTTGTTGAGTAGGGTATTTTGGTTATAGTGATGCAAGCCAACACAGGCTTTATGATTGCATTTAGGGCCCACTAGGATTATCCAGGATAATCTCCACATCCCCAAACCCTTAATTTAATCCTACCTGCAAACCAGCTAACATTTACAGGTTCTAGAGATTAGCGTCTGGTATCTTTGGAAACTGTTAATTCACCCTACCACAGTATCTAGGTTCTGATATTTTCTGAGAAACAAGGTGGCTACACTATATAATCTCAATATTATATAATCCACCAGTTAAACTCTGTAGCAATGGAAGTGTACTCCATCTATTGCCATCTGTAGCCACATAGTTACAGAGCACTTGAAATGTAGGCAATATGGTCACAATCACTGTTTTGTCTACTTTGTTTACTAATGTGTTCCTAAAACTTAGAACAGTACTTAGCTCCTAGCTAAATGTTCATTTATTAAATGAAGACCAAAGCTATTAATTATTTTATCTTAATAAAAATATTTTGTTATTTATAGTACTCTTAATTGGAACAGTTGAAACTTTTGAGCTTTTGTATATAGAGAAATCTTTTATAAATCTTTGTATATAGAATGTTGTTGGGGTTTTTAGCCCCCGACTCCTCTCGACCCGCAAGAGAAGGGGGAGCATGCCCCAAAAAGGACGGATCGGGAAAGGTAAAAGCCGACTGACTGCCCGCACCCAGCCCTCCTTTCGGAGGACCATCAGACGCGTTAGGGAGACCGGTCAAGGCACAAGCTCAGTTTATTGAGAAAGTTGGACGGCCTTTATAGAAGACATGGGCCAATCAGCAGAAAGGTTATAGGGGAGCATAGGGAGCACGACCAGATCACATTGGAGGAACAGACACTAGGCTATCTTTGTGGTGGTTTGATTTTTCATCATATGTCTGGGCAAAACCCCTTGGCTAGGCCAAGTCCATGTATCAGGAAGTGGGAGACAGCCAGAGAGTTAGGTTTTCATTTCCATGACTTAAATTTCTATTCTTTCAGCTGATGTGTTCTTAATGTCCCTAGCATTTCCCCCTTTTTGTTTTATTGATGGGATCCCACCTTACTTGAGGGTGTGCATGTCTTAGGTTGTCCCCCTTTGGGGATCTTACCCGTCATTGACTACCACCCTAGCACTTCAGGCGGACTTACCCAAGGCCAACAAGCCGTGGCTGAGGGGAAGACATGGGACAGAGCAGTCAGTCGCCTTTGGGAAGGCTTCCCATGGATGATTTAGACCTCCACATCCTGACAAGGACCATGGCCAAGTTCGTAGGGCTCCAATCAGCATTGCCGAAGGCAGCATATTGTTGGCGGACCACCATAAGCTGTACTGATTTGACCCTGTCCTTAAGGAATTGAACAAGCTTGTTGATTACACAGGGCCCAAAGGTGAACGCAAGGATAACCAGGGATCCCACAAAGGGGAGAAGGCAGGGGAGCCACCCATTTAGTCCAGTCCAAAGGAAGCTAAAGTAAAGCTCGCTTTTGCGACGCTCCAGGTTTTCTTGTAGCCATTTGATTTTGTCTTGGACAATGCCCAAACGGTTGGCATAGAAACAATACTCCTCTCCCAGAAACAGGCATATTCTCTCTTCTCTCACCCCGGGGAGTTGTAATACTTGTGAAGGGCGTCCAGGACAATAGTGCTCCCGATGAATATTAGGAGGGAGATGATGAGGAGTCCAATCACAACGAGACAGAAGGTCCACCACGGTCTTTTCATTCCTGTGGAAAAAGGGAAAAGATCGCACCTCAAGAGAGAGTGCTCTTGGGTGGTCATTTTGTTATGATTGGTGGTATTTGAGGTCCCTGGCAGGTACCCAAATAGGGCTTGGTTCCCCAATTGGGAAGACACATCCAAATCCTCTGCCTGCACTTATGAGCAGATCAGTACCACACCAACATACAGTTAGTGGGTCCTTCTATTGGACCTCAACCTTTAGGTAGGGTGACTGGTTGGACCAATGTCTCTGAAAGGCAGTTAAGGGCTGGTCTTTGGAAAAATTTAAAATATTTAATGTAAGCATCGCTGTTTTTAACTGATCATGGGGGCTGTTTCCCCTTTTTGTTCTATTATTGGTCTTTTAGGGTCTTATTGTGCCTCTCAATGATGGCTTGTCCTTTTGGGTTACATGAGTTCCCTGTGGTATGTTTAACATGCCATCTTTGGAAAAATTCTTGCAATGATTTGCTCACAAAGCAGGGTTCATTATCTGTTTTAACCTGTAGGAGTAGGCCTAGAATGTCAAAACATAACTATGTACTTCAATTTTCCAAATGGTGCATAATGGGTTACATCAGTTTGCCAGACAGCATTGGGCCATAGGCCTCTAGGATTTACCCTAGGGGATTGGAGGGGTGGGACCTGTAAGAAGGGCATACAGGATTCACAGGTCCATAGAATCTTTTTGAGATCTTTTATAGGAACCAAGGGAAATTTATGATGTAGCCCTCTCCAATTTAGATGAGTGTGGTCATGAAGGCCTTGGGCCAGCTGAAGATCGTGTTGGGGTTGGGCTGTAGCCACCAGTATCCCCGATGTGGCCAAACAATCAGCCATTTGGTTGCCTCGTGTTAGGAAACTGGGCAAGTCTTGGTGTCCTCTTAGGTGTTGTAGGAATATGGGCTCGGCACGCCCCTTCAACAGGGATTGTACCTGAATCATTAAGGGAGTTATGGGATTCTTATCTAGCTTAATATAAGATGAAGCCAAAGCTGGCAGCAGGTTTACTACATAGAGGCTGTTTGAAAAGAGATTCATGGGCTCATGGACATGAGTTAAAGCTAAGGCAACTGCATACAACACTTTAAACTGTGCAGATCCAGTGACTGGCTCGAAATAGCTAACTTTTTTTCCCTTGGGTGTGCAAGAGGGAGGGAAATAAACTATGACATCAGATCCCTCTTTTCCACCATCAGTGGACACACAGGGAAGGGCCTAGTGGAGAACAGAGTGGGAGGAATCCATTTCAGCCTGGAGAAGGAAGTTACCCACCTAGTTGACCCATAGTGGCAATCAACCTTCCCCAAAAACCCTTCTAATGCACAAGATACTCTGTTGTTATTTCTTTGAACCCATTCAAAGTCTGACAAGTGATAAGGGACTGTCAAAACATCAGGCTCCTTTCCATAGTGCCTCACCGAGGCATCTCTACCTTTAATTATGATGTCTTCCAATTGGGCAAGTTGAGAATAGACTCTGGGTGCTCCCCCTATGGATGAGTGTATCCATTGGAGGGGGTCGCCCAACTGAGTGAGGGCAGCTGAAGACAGCTCAGCACCAGGGAGGACCCAGAGGCAGAGGGGATGTTCAGGTCGGTACCGAGCCAACTGGGCAGAACTGAGGGCTGACTGCATCTTCTGGAGTATTTGTTGATGGTCCTGTGTTAGTACAATGACATCTGTGGGACCCTTGTCCCTTAATAGGTGAAAGAGGGGGAGCATGTCTTCAGTGGAAATGTGAAGCGAAGGCCTCAACCACTTGAGTTCCCCTAATAGCTTTTGCAGCTCTACCAAAGAGTAAGATGATTGGAGGAGCAGCTGAGGTTTAAGGGGCAGACAGAGTCCAATTTAAGCTCAGCTCCTAAGGTTTTAAAAGGAGGTATAGTTTGAACCTTGTCACTAGAGACATGTAATCTCCCTTTTTCTAGGAGGTCTTGGAGTTCCCTATAAGTGGAACACAACTGTTGGGCATTGACAGCTCCAATAATGATGTCATCCATATACATATAAAGTGTAACCTGTGGTCGCCGTCGAAGGGGTTGTAAGACATGGGAGACAAAGTGTTGACAAAAGGCTGGGCTATTAGCCATACCCTTGGGCAGAACCCTGGAAATTGATGGAAGGAATAGAAAAGGCGAACTTCTCACAATAACAAATACAGGGCTATTCCAAGGGCTCAATGAGGGTCTAATGTGACCCAGGGCTAATTGTTCATGTACTATCTCTTCTAATTTTTGAAGTTTATTTCAAGGTAATGGCCACTGTTCCACCCACACGTGGGGGGCCTTGACGCCATTGGATGGCAGGGGTTGTTGGAACAGCGGCCCTTAGGATTGGGGGTGAGGCCTCACTCGGGGAGCAGGAACATTTCGCCTTGATGCCTCAGAGAGTCGATCCCCCCTATAATTGCTAAGGGAGCCCGGCAAATTAAATTGCTGTTGGTATTCCTCATCTTCCAAGATATCATCATAGGTCATTTTGTGGTCTGTGGTGATGTACACTTCTGCCTCCCCCAAGATATCTTGTCCCAATTAATTGGCTGAGAGGCCAGAGGCCACAAGGGGGCGGATGTCCCCTTGACTACTGTCTACATCTGCCATTTACGCCAATCTTTGGTTTCTTCTGACTTAGTGTTACCTCCTACCCCGAGTAATTGGGGCCCTGTAACTAATTTCCACTGAGGCAGAATCTCTTCCTTCCTTAGTACAGTGCGGTCTGCCCCTGTATTGATCAGGCAGCGAAATTTTTTCCCAGCTATGAATATGTCCATCTTTGGCCTGATCCCTGGGACAATGTGGACTGTCCAGTGTGCCCTAGGAGGGCCGCTGGAAAGGATGCCTCCTTTGTGTGACGGGGCTGGAGGGTGCCCCGACGTCAGTTTAAAGGCTTCCCTTCGATGTCAAATTTAGACTTACAGTCTCTCTGCCAATGAAACCCCTTCCTGCATTGTGGGCAAAGTGTCTTAGGGATGGACTGCCCTTTGGTGGGGCCTCTGACAGCACCCGGCCAGTGGGGCAGTCTCTTTTAAAGTGGCCCTGTTGCCTGCAGCCATAGCAGACCCCTTTTCCTTTATTTGTGGAGGAAGAGAGAGTAGCAGTGAGGGCCTCAGTAAGTGAGGCAGTCTGAGCCTGCAAGGCAGCAACCAAGGACTAAGACTGATGTGCCTGGGTACCAACATCCTTGGTTGCTACAATCCACCTCCCCATAGAACGGTCCTTCATTCCAGTGCAGGCCAGCTTGTGATCTGTGGTCATTCCCTCCCAGACTAGCATTTTGACAAATTGATCCTGCAGGGGCCCGGGGAAGGGGGGGTGGGAATTTCCTATGGAGGCTTCTTTCTACCCTCTCAATGAAAGTGGCCAGGTCCTCGGTGGCCTTTTGGGTGATCCCCGCTACGGGGGGCTCCTAGGGGCCTTCTTCCAATTTTTTTCCAGGCAGCCAGTCCCAGGGGCCATAGGGAGCTGGGATGGTGGCCTGTTAAAGGCCAGTGGAAAACTGGTCACTAGACCATAAGTTACAGGGACCAGAGGATTTGTGGCCTGGTTTCTCTCGGCCTGGGTGTGACATTCATCATTAAAAAAGGCACACCACTTTAAATACAAGGAACCAGGGAGAACAGCTTTAGTTAGGTTCTTCCAATCCTGGGTTGTGCACTGTTGGTGAGCTAAGCCCTGGAGGATAGTTTCAGCCCAAGGCGAATTGGGTCCTTCCTCTGAGACAGCTTTTTAAAGTTCCTTTAGGTCCTGAGCCTCTCATGGATACCACAGAGAGGGCCTATTGCCCCCCGGGTTAACATTTACCAGGAAGGCCATATATGGCAGAGGCGGGTTTCCGCCTATACTATAAGATGGCTGTTCTAACGGCTTCCCGCCAGTTGGATAAGATGGCGGCGGATGCTCCCCAGGCAGAGGGTGACAATATGGCGGAGGGCGCTCACCATCCGCAGAGCCTGTCAAAGGTTCAAGAGCAGGGGCAGTTGGCCACGGAGCGGGGGGACATAGCCAGGAATCAAAGGGGTCAAAAGGGTCCCTGCGGAGGGCCGGACTCTGCGGAGATGACAGGGTGGATCCGATCGATGCTGAAGGGGAAAGTCGGCGGAAATGGGAAGAAATGCACCCGAGTCAGATTGCAGAAATCCTTCTCTCTTTTACTTTTCTCAGCAGTGGTTTTTATACATCCCAGCAAACACAGTAATTCACATTCCAACTATTAGAGGTTACATTAAAGAATTTCAGGAAACTCCAGGGGAAAACCAAATATTTATCCTAAGTACATACTACTGATTAATCTTATCTGTAGGCAGAAGAAAACATTCTAAAAAACCTTAAAGCTTGTATTATCTAAACTAATGTTAAAAAATTCCTCAACTCTAGGCATGCCTGCTCATAAAGTTATATTGCCCTAGTATCTTCTTTTAAACTTCAACTGGGCCTAGACTTTAGCTGTAAAAACCTATCTTGCTGGTATAGCTAGCTTCTGGCTAGATTCCATAGGGCCATAGAACTGGTTTTATTTTTGATAATTAAATGTATTAGAACCTGGTGGTCATGCAGCAGAAATACATCAAGAGCATATACAGACAAAGTTAATTCCTCTATAGTCACATAAAGTGGCATCTCATCAGCAAAGAAGAGCCAAGTTCAAACTTCCAGGCATTTAAGTGGAAGGAGCTCAGGCTCAAACTCATTTGCGTAACCAAGGAAGAACTCAGATTCACAGCCCTGAACTAACGGAGTGGAAATCCAGCTCAATTCCTGGTTTAGGAAGAACTCAGATTCACAGCCCCGAACTAATGGAGTAGAAATCCAGCTCAATTCCTGGTTGAGAAATGCCGCAGGACTTAACTTTGGTCCAATCATGCTCAGATTCATTGTAGCCTAATGGAGTAATGCAAATCCATTTATAGTTAGCATGACATCTGGTTGTCATTCGAGTCTTAATATTTTGGATTTGGTTGCCCACATAAAGGATGACTTCCTCTAAAGCATTTATCCTAGCTTATAACTTTCTATCTATTTTCTCTTGAATAGCCATAGCTGCAGAAATATTTTTGAGATAAAGCATTCACTTGATTAGCTGTATGAATTTCCTTAACTAGAGCAGTAGAAGAAATAGCAATAGAGCCTATAATTTCTATAAGAGCAGTTATTTCTAAAATTAAGGCAGCAATAAATCTTTTTGCCTAATTAATTTGTTAAGCTTTTTTAGAATTTGAGTGTCCTCATCATTATACCAAATTTTATTTAACATTATAGGAAATATAGCATAAAAAAGTCGATGTTGTTAGAAAATGCTGAATAAAGTTAACTTAGCCAGGAACACGGTGTTAGTGAAATAAAGGGGTTTATTGGGGTGCCACGTGGGGAAGGGTAGGAAAAGGAAGGGAAGGGGGGGTAGGGAAGGGAGAACAGGAAGGAAGGAAAAAAGGGAAAAGGGACGAACGGGAAAAGGGACAGGCGCGAACAGAGAGAGGTTTCAGTCCGGGTCTGGCTTAAATAGCAGAGTGGTGGTCAGACCCCTGGAGTGGGTCCTTGCCCTATAGGCTGCCAGAGGTCAGGAGGTGATGGCCAGAGCACCTGGGAAAGGTAGTCTTTGTCACAAAGTACCTGGGGAGGTGTGGCCTTCTGCCTGGGAGGTGCAGCCTCCTGCCCGGAACGAACATTCCCCCCTTTTTGTTTTCTGAGGAAGCAGGGCATCATGTTTCAATCTGGCTGCTTCAGAGCTGAAGTGGGGCGATGTGGGGTGCTATGAGGGGAGATGTGAGCAGGCAGGTCAGGCTCGAGGGTGGAAAAAAATTCCCAGGAGGTAGGCGTGGAAAAGATGAATCTCTCCAGGTATGGGATAGATGAAGTTTCCTTGAAGCCATAGATTGGTGAGGGTGTCAAACCAGGCTTCTGCAGAAAGTCACTGAGGGAGTCAGCCGGCTATCCTCTAAGAGCATGTAGAAATTGTAGGCCTTCTGAGTTTGCAGGTAACACTATTATAGAAGCAACAAAGGGAAAGAAGGTGAGATGGATTATTGTCCATAGGCCTGTGTTCCACCAGGTGGGACTTACAGTGAAGAGGCCAATGGAGAGTTAAGCGCATCATAATGAGCATTGGGTGGCAGCATAGGGGCAAGACTCAGCTGATGAAGGGTCTAAGTCTTCTCTGGTTGGAAAGTCATTCGTTGGTTTTTTTTCAACAGTTGATAATCCCCAAGAAAAAGCTGGTTAAAAGTTCAAAACGAGAAAAACAGAAAAGATTATTTTGAGTCGGTATCAGGAAACACGAGAGAAACGAATTTTTAGGGGATCAGTGGGAATGGGAGAGCAAGTATACTGAGGTAGTTGTTTGTCGTCCTTTTGTGGATCTCCAGTTGGTTGAGCAGCTGGTTTCAGTCTGGAAATATGAATCCAAGAAGTCAAATTCCCTGAGGTTTCATGAAGCTTAGCAGCCGTGGGTGTACACAGCACAACCTGTAAAGGGCCTGTCCACTTTGGGACAAGGGACTGTTCCTGTGTCCTGGGGAGGGGAGAAATATACCCAAGAACCGGGTGTTAATGGGAATGAAGCAGTGAGCCTACCTGGGTCAGGCAGAATGAAATCTTGGCACTTCCATAGCTGATGTCTGATGAAGGACAAGATGGGAAGAGAAAGATCTTTGGGTAGGGGCCTTTGAGTTGGGGAAACTCCAGGTGGAAGAGCTGGTCACCCAAGCATAACATCAAAGGGGATAGTGAGGAAGTTTTCTTTGGGAGAACTCGGAGCCTAAAGAGGGCAAGGGGAAGTAAGAGTTCTATTACTCTCTACCTTCCCTGAAGACATGGGGTGATATGGGATGTAAAAATGCCGAGGAATGTTAAGGGAAGTCTGGGTGACTAGTGCAACGAGCACAACTGAATTGGGTTTGGTCAGAGGAGGAAGAAAGCTTGGATATAAAAGAATCTTTGCCCATTCTATCGACCGCTAGTAGAAATTGAAAACAATCTCTCAATTACCTAAGGGACTTTAGAGGGGTGTCAGCCGGGATGGATTAAGAAGTTCCACAGACTAATACAATATTCTGAAAAGCATCCTTTTCAAAATAAGTATTAGAGGGGGTCGGGCACGGTGGCGCATGCCTGTAATCCCAGCAATTGGGAGGCCAAGGCAGGAGGATCGCGAGTTCAAAGCCAGCCTCAGCCATGGCGAGGCACTTAGCAACTCAGTGAGACCCTGTCTCTAATAAAATACAAAAAAGGGCTGGGGGTGTGGCCCAGTGGTCCAGTGCCCCTGAGTTCAATCCCCGGTAAACAAAAAAAAAAAAAAAAAAAAAAAAAGTATTAGAGGGAGACCCAGGTCTGTGACTCAGTCGTCACTGGAGCCAGGCAGACGTGGGGTATCATGAGAAGAGTCCTTCTCAAGATATCGGAGGACTATGAGCCACCTTGCACAAGGGTTTTTCGTGTCCCGTCCTGGACGGGAAGGAGAGACTCAAGTCCGAAGTAGGCCAAAGGGCCAAAAAGGAACCTCTGTAAACGTCTCCAAGCTGAGAGGCAAAGGTTGCCGGAACACTAAGACTAAATCCAATGATATTGTGGTTGAAAAGATGAATAGAGGCTGAGTCAGGCGATTCCAGAAGGTTTATGCCCTTGGAATAGGATGGAAAAGAGAATGGAGATAGGAGAAGATTGATTGTACAGAAAGGGATGTGGGGGCCTGGGTAGTAGATTGGACTGAAGCCAGAAGAGAAGGAGAAGATAGTGCTGCTTCAGCCTTCGTGTTTCCCTGAACTATGGGAGAGTCTCCACTTTGTTGTGAAGGACAATGGGAGATCCCTACTAGTTTGGGCAGAAGAGAGGCTTGCAGGAGTTTTAAAGCCTGAAGCATCTCTATACAATCATGTTCTGGGGGCTCTGAGGAGACTGGGAGAAAGGAAGCTGGGTGTAAAGAGGAGCAGGATTGGAAAGAGTTTGAGGAGTAGAACATGACAGGGCAGGAGAGTTTGAAGGCTCTTATAGGTTAGCTGATATCTTAAATGGTGAGGAGAGGCAATAGTGACATGAGCACCAAAGGTCAGCTTCTTAGATTCCTGTAGAAGTAGGTAAGCAGCGGCCAGAGCCTGAAGACAGGGGGCCCACCCACGAACAGTGGGGTCAAGCTGTTTAGAAAGGTAGGCAAAGGTGGGGCCCTTGCATTGGCCTAGAACACTGAGAGCCAAACCCTTCATTTCATGGACATAAAGGGTGAATGGCTGAAGAAGGTCTAGGAGATGAAGAGCTGGGGCCTGTGACAGTGCCTGCTGCAGATGCTTAAACTCAGCCTGAATGTCTTCGGGGAGGAACTTTTCCTCAATCCATTTAGCTGCCTCATATAGGGGCTTTGCATAAAGAGAAAAATTGGGAATCCAGGCACAGAAATATCCCGCTAGGCCTAGGAAGAAAAGAATCTCTTCCTTTGTCTTGGGACATGGAAGGGCCTTGATGAGAGCCCTTCTGTCTACATTAATGGACCTCGACTGATGGGAAATCTGAACTCCTAGGTAAACCACCTGGGTCTAAGCAAGTTGCACCTTAGATGGGGAAACATGATACCCACAAGAGGAGAGAAAGTTTAAAAGAGTGCAAGAGTACTCACAAGCTGTGAAAGGGAGGGGCTGCAGAGAAGAAGGTGATCTATGTACTGCAGGAGAGTGGAGTTATAAGGGGAATGGGTGGGTCTGAGAAAATGTTTCCGCAGAAGATCTGAGATAGCTCCCTGTAGGGAGGGGCAATTCCTGAGATGGGTTACCCTGGCAACAGGTTGGGGCAGGTTGTTAACTGTAGAAGAAGGGCTCTGAGAGAATCAGCATTTCAATCCCTCGGGGGACAGTTTCCCAACTTCCCAAAATTGGCTCACTCAAATTGACTTTCGACCTGACTCAATTTACCTATATATGCTGACTGCCTATGATATTCTGGCTTCATTTCCCTTCTAATTTTAGGAACTCCTTACTACTAAGGGAATAGGACAATGACTGAATCTGGCTTCTTCAGGCTGAAAGTGGGCGAAGTGATGGGGGGAAGTAGTTTGGAGTTCCTTTTGTAGAAGTCAGGTCAGATTGAAGCCTGGGGAAGGTTGTAAAGTCATCAGGGATGGGAGCTTCTATTAGAGAAACAAAAAACATGAGTACTGAATAAATGTTGCAGCATCTGGAACATTTCAATGTATACCATGAGGATGATAATTTAAATCTTTAGCATGCACAGAGTTATCAGGAATGTAAACACAACATTTAATGTTACAGATATCTGTCCCGATAAGATGGTAGTTAAGCTACTGCTGAAGGCCAGCTTCAGTGAAGATGTCAAGGTCAGCCCGACTGATGCTGGAGAGGAACAAAAAGGAAATAATCCACACACGAGACAGGTTGTAGAAATCCTTCTACTCTTCTGATTTTACTTTTCTCAGCCTGGTTTTTTATACAAAAGCACAGTAATTCACATTTTTTCTATAGGAGGTTACTTAAAAGAATTACAGTAAAGAAGATTACAATAAAGGATTCCAGTAAAGAAGGTTTCCAGTAATTAACTATAGGAGGTTACAATAAAGGTTTCCAGTAATTAACTATAAAAGGTTACAATAAGGAACTTCAGGAATTTCCAAGGGAAAATCAAATATTATCCTAAGTACATACTACTGATTAATCTTATCTATAGGCAGAGGAAAGCATTCTAAAAATCTTAAAGCTAAGATTAAAAAATTCCTCAACTCTAGGTATGCCTACTCATAAAGTTATATTGCCCTAGTATCTTCCTTGAACTTCAGCTGGGCCTATCTTGCCAGTTTAGCTAGTTTCTGGCTAGATTCCACAGGGCCATAGAACTGGTTTTATATTTGATAATTAAATGTATTAGAACCTGGTGGTCATACATAGAAATACATCAGGAGCAGTAGAAATACGTTAAAAGCAGCAGAAATTCATCAAGAGCATCCTATATAGTCTCATAAAAGTGGCATCTCATTGGCAAAGAGGAGCCAAGCTCAGACTTCCAGGTTGGAAGGAGCTTGGGCTCAAACTCATTTGCATAACCAAGGAAGAACCCAGATTCACAGTCATAGATTAGCAGGCGGAGATCCGGCTCGATTCCTGGTTTGGAAGAACTTAGATCCACACAGCCCTGAATTAACAGGTGGAGATCCAGCTCAATTCCAAGTTGGGGAGATCTCAGACTCACAGCCCCGAACTAATGGGTTGGAGGTCGAGCTCAAATCCCTGAAAAATACCACATTTCCCCCTTCCTTTTGAGGGCAGCGACCTCTGTAGATGTGTTTCTAAGGCCTTTACAGAAAAGTCTGAAGAAGACTGGAAGAATAAAGCATAAGGGTATTATGAACAGGATAGCAAGACCAAGATTTATTAAGTAGGACCACCATGTGCTGTTAAAAACTGTAGCTTTTATATTATTAAATAAATCTGTAGCAAAACCCACAGTGGAATCAGCAGCCAGATGAACATGGCTAATCTCACTCACCCGCATTTGCAGGGAGTGAATATCTGGAGCCACATCTGAGTTATTCCAGATTCCCAACAAATGGGACTTAACCTTCATCCAATCATGCTCAGATTCATTGTAACCTAATGGAGTAATGCAAATCCATTTATAGTTAGCATGACATCTAGTTGTCATGCGAGTCTTAATATTTTGGATTTGATTGCCCACATAAAGGATAGCTTCCTCTAAAGCATTTATCCTAGTTTCTAACTTTCTATTTTTTTCTTGTATAGCCATGGCTGCAGAAATATTTTGAGATAAAGCATTCATATGATTAGCTGTATGAATTTCCTTAACTACAGCAGTAGAAGAAATAGCAATAGAGCCTAATATCCCTATTAGAGCAGATATTCCTAAAATAAGGGCTGCAACAAATCTTTTAGGCCTAATCAATTCATTTAACTCTTTTAATATCTGGATCCCTTGATCATCATACTATTTGACAGGAAGCATTACATAGGAAGGCTGATGAACTATTACAAAAGTTGTATAATTTTTGGGTAATACTTTGCAAACAATTAGTTAGCATACATTTTTGGCAGTCAACAGAATATACATCATTGATCATACTTATCTTCATAATTTTATGGTTCCCAATTAATATAGCATTGGGGGCATTTACACAAGCTCTAACCTTATAATGAATAGGTCCAGCTATCTGTTCAAGGTGACTGTATAGCAGTAGAGCTTATAATTTCTATAACAGAAGTTATTTCTAAAATTAAGGCAGCAATAAATCTTTTTGCCTAAATAATTTGTTAAACTTTTTAGAATTTAAGTGTCCTCATCATTATACCAAATTTTATATAACATTATAGGGTATATAGCATAAGAAAGTCGATGTCCTAATATAAAAATACCATATATTGCCTGTAACTAATAGTATATATATATATATATATATATATATATAATTAATTATTTTTACTTTTATAGATTGACTATTACCTATTAAAATGGCATGAAAAGTTTTTATATAAGCCCTAACATAAAAGCCTTCTATAATAAACTGGTATGTAACCAGGAGGAATAAATTGATTATCAGTAGTAAAGCATATAGGAGTGGTTTCAATTAATCTTTTCTTTTAAAATTGACATTATAGGAGGTTTTATGAGTAATTAATGAGTAATAGCAAAAAACACTTTTTCAGGGGTTACTGGTGACTCCTGAGCAGCAACGGGGCGCTGTGCCTGGGTGGTAAAATTTTTTATTTGACCCCAAGAAGGCAGCATAGACATCTGTGTTGACTGAGCCTGTTGCAGCGAGGGGGTGAGAAAGACGGGTTAGCAAAGTCAAAAGTCAGTTTTTTCTCTTGGGTCTGGAGTGTCCTTTGCAGGTAGGCTGGTGCTGAAACCTCCGTCTGTGCTGGGGCTGGTTTATGATGTCTTCACAAGATTATTAGGGATCCACAGAGGTGTTGAAGTTCCTGTGGAAAAAACATAAGCATAGCCTCCACCGACCGGATGTCAGAAGGGCATTAGGTTTTTTCTATTGACTTGTTAAAAGTCCCTTTTATTTTGAAAAGAGCATGTGGTAATATATGATAAAAATTTTCTATTTCTTAATTTAGAAATTTGAGCTTTTAATGTCTGATGAGCTCTTAAGAAAATAGCATTATAATATTTTAAGAAATTTTTGTCCTCTTACCACATAGATTAGCCTTCAGTTTATATCAGAATATTAACATTTAACCTTAGGGAAGAAAAACCCTTAAATAGCTTTTCCTGATTGTTTCATATACTTATTTAACCAACTTACATAGGCCTCTTACCTCACTTACATAAACCCTCTTATTTACTTCATCACAAAAAGTCTTTATCTTGAAACATTTTCTTTTCCTTCTATTTAATATGGTTTCCATATCTACAACCTTCTAATTTCTTTCTCTCATGTATTAACCCTTTTTTCTGTTCACATTTTGAGACAATCTTTATAATAATTTGAACTTAGACAAATTATTTCATCTTAATAAAAATATTTTGTTATTTATAGTACTCTTAACTGGAACAGGTGAAACTTTTGAGCCTTTGTATATAGAGAAGTCTTTTATAAACCTTTGTATATAAAATTACACACATCTGGCAACCATTTCATGAGAACACAATGCTTAAGTATATATAATTAATTATACCTGTTGGAACTTTAACCTCTTTCAGTGATAAAAAAGCAACTTTAAAATTTCTTTCTTAATTTATCAACTTATGAAAACAACCAATAATGTCACTTAATGGAATTTAAGGAGTTATTTGATGGCATATATAACAGTCAGCATTTTAACCTTGTAAAGCAATTAGATGTTAAACAAATAAAGTTATTTACAAATGAGTAATCTCACGTTAAATTGACTTTACCTATTTTTTTTCTTTGTAGAGGATGAGTCCTGCAACCAAGGGTTATTAAGGCATTAACATATTATTAGCTTTTAGACCAACTAAAGAGAATTGTGAGTTAAGTTTTCATTTTAGAAGCACCTTTATTTTTATATGTTTATTTAAGTTAAACTGAACTTACAATTCACATGAATTAAAGGTATTTGGATCCATTTATAAAAACTTTTTGATGAGCGGCTCATTTTGTATTTGCCAATCCTTATATCATTTAAATGACATATGAATATATATAGACATACAAACACAAAAGACAAGTGTGCACACATAACACAATAGCAAAAGCCTTGTAGCTTTTGTAGATAAATCTCCATTGCAATGCTATAGATGACTGCCTTGCTTTTCCCTTTATCTGTCATGAGGATGCCTTGCTCACTCAATCATAAGGAAGATGTCACACCCAGGGAAGGCCCTGAAGCCTGTTTTTTGACTCAGTAGTAGAAGATTTTGAGAGTAATTGTCCCTGCTTATCATATTTAGATCTGCATTCACGAGCCCAATGAAAGCCCTTTTGGCATTTGGGACATATAGTTTTAGGTTTGTTGTTAAGTTTAGGGTCTTTAGATAAGGGGCAGTCACGGCTAAAATGCCCTGGTTGTGTACAAGTAAAACAATATCCTTTAGTCGCAGTATCAAAGAATCTATCATGAATGTTAGTATATGCCTTTAGGAACTGCGAATAAGACTTTCCTTGCAGGGCGGCAGCAATTGCTATACCTTGAATATGAGCAGGAGTGAAATCCATACAAATCCTAATAAAATCAGTTAAAGTCCCAGTCTTTCTAATTGGGCGAAGTAATGCCTGGCAAGTGGGATTAGCATTCTCAAAAGCAAGCTGTTTAGTTAAAAGGTCAGCTGCTTCTGTGTTAGTTATCACCTTGGAGATAGTATCCTGCAGCCTGGCCATAAACTCCTCATATGGCTCAGTAGCTTTTTGCTTAACATTAGAGAGAAAAGTTTGTTTTGAATCAGAGACAGGGAGATTTCTCCATGCTGTCACAGCACATTTGGAAACCTCTCGTAATGCAGGTTTAGATAAAGAAAGTTGTGCTTGTTGCATATAATAATCGCCATTCCCCGTCAACATTGCAACAGTAAGCTGTGGTTGACCCCTTTTAAAAATTGTATTTTGAATAACTCGTTCAGCCTGTTCTTCATATTCTGCTTTCCACAGTAAATATTGGCCAGGAGCCAAACAAGACTTTGCTGTTTGTTGCCAATCAAAAGGAGTCATCCATTTTGCAGCAACAGAATCTACAAGCTGCAGAGTATATGGGGAAGTTGCTCCGAAATCTTTTACTGCAGTCTTTAATTCCTTTAGTAATTTAAAAGAAAGCGGCTGCCGTGTAGGGGGACTATCAGAGTCTTCAAAAAATGTTACCGGAACCACTTAAAGAAATATCTCCTGACTCTCTAGCTAGTGGTATTGCACCTATAAATATGGGACGGTGAGGCACTTGAGGGCCTGGGCCACATCTATTTTTTGAAGGTCTTCTAGGCTTTTGTCTAAATGGTGGAGCCAGTGGAACTAGCGGTATAGAAGCCGACAGATTTTGAAGCCCCTCAGAATTATGATATTTATTAACGGCTTCTTTTAAGTGTTGTTGGTCCTGAGGGGAAAAGTTATCATCTAAATCTTCCTCTGTATCAGAAGAAGATGAAGCAGTAGATTTATAATTAGCAGTATTGGAAGTAGCTCCTGTAAGAGGAGTTTGCTTCAGTGTTGTTACTCTGTCTGCAAGACAAACTGCTTCATGAGTAGGATCTAAAGCATCTTTAAATAAGCTCCACAATGAAAGAGCATCTGCAGGAACTCTCTCAGGCCCGTGGTGTTCATAATAGGTCATCATTTCTTTCCCTACTTTTATCCATGTTTTTAAGTTTAAAGTTCCTTCTTCAGGGAACCAAGGTGAGCATTCTTGAAGAAAATGAAAAAACTGCCTTAGCTGTTTAGAGGTAATAGCAAGCCCTCTTTTATTAAGCATAAGTTTAGCAATATCAATAAAGAGTTCTCTTTCTTTAGACTCATTATGGCCCATGGCTTCTCAAAGTTCTGTGATTATGCTTACTCTTTTCTCACTCAATCTATCTCTGTGGAGCAGTCTGTGGCACCCTGGGTAAGAGCCTATCCTTCACCTTAATGTTTCTCTTTGTAATAAGGCTGTAATATAGAAAAAGAATCTTACGATCGAGCCCCGGGTTGGGCGCCACTTGCTAGGGTCCAGCCTCAGCAGGGGGTGGGTTCTCGGGCCGTGTGGCGAAGGAAGTCAGTGGAGCTGCGAGAAACAGCACGCAAACAATCAGGTCAAGGGTTGAATCTTTCTCTCTTCTTCTTCTTTTCAGCATGGTTTTTATAGCACAGCAAGGCTTTGAGGTTACATCAAAAGGTAGTCATGGTTTTACAATTTAAGAAGTAAGCATTCATTTCTAAACATAGGCTACTGATTAATATCATCTATTTAGAAAGATTGACACAGTTGCTGGTCCTTGAAAAACATCCTTTTGCCTGTTTTATGACACCTTCTGTCCGGACTTTGAATTGCACCTAATCAATTGTGTTTCGAACTCCCATAACTCTTTAATAAATCTATGTAACTTTTTAACCCAGCACAGGCACCTATTGTTTTTCTGTAATGGTTTTGTTTTGAACCCAGAGGCAGGAAGGAAATGGAGGCACAGCTGTTCTCAAGTAAAGGATAAAGAAATCTTTTTACAAACAAAATGCATAGGTCTAAAAAGTCTCTTATCCTATGGCAGAAATTTATCTATGGAAGAAGCACATTTCCACACTAAACTATCTATAAAGGAATGTAATAAACTTTTAAGAATCTACAGAGGAAGTTCTTACCATAAACCCCACACAGGTTTTAGCAAGGAAGGTCAAATTGGGGATTTATCTTTATAGCTCTTTATCTGACTCCAGATGCCTTTCACCCACTGCAGGTTGCACAACTATTAGTTAGTCTTTGGCAGTCACACAGACCATAAGAAAAACAGAATAAGAATAAGACATCCTAAGTTTATCAAAGAAAACTGTTTGGGATTTTGTACTATATCTGAACTCACAGAGTCCACCTCGCTGCAGTTTACACACTTAAGTCTCATTCCCTAGAAATATTGGATCAGATTTAGTGGGCTGTAAAGAGAATTTCAGGTACAGAAAAGACAATGACAAATTTCCCCAACACTAACTTTATGCCACATCTCCGTAGAGGATAATCACCTTGTGCCATCCACCCTTGGAGAGCTTTGCTCATCCATAGGTCAAGAGAGAGATGTGGCAGTAGGGAAGGCCTCTGTCTAGCCAATGAAGGTATTTACCAGGACCAGGAGATATTTAAATATCTTTACTGTGGGCATATGGGTGAAGTCCATTTGCCAATCAGATGTGTGAAAATGGCCTCAGGCTTGATGGACTGGGAAGGCACGGTGGTGAAGGTCTGAGTTGGGATTGAAACTTTGGCAGATGTCTCAAGAAGCAGAAAGTGTCTTTAGAAATTTTCAGTCCTCAGGGGAGAGGGAAATATAGGACTTTATGTATTATCTCAGGGCAGAGGTGTTGGGGTGATAGAGGTTATGTAGGTAAGTTAGTATGTCTTGAGTGGTTGGGGTTAGGGTATGAGGTAAGGAAGAGTGTCATGATGGGGGCCTCTGCGGGGGGGACCCAAGGCTGCCTGTCTTGCAGCTTCATCAGCTTTGTTATTTCCCTTGGAAATGGTAGAAGTATCGGTTTGATAGGATCTGCAATGAGTTATTCCTGTTGCAGTGGGGAGATGGGAAGCCTCAAGCAGGGGCACAATGTAGGAAGCATTAATCATTGAGTTCCCTTTGGTGGAGAGGAGTCCCCTCTCCTCCCATATGGCTGAGCATGACAAGAGGATGTGGAAAGCATACTTGGAGTTAGTGTAAATGTTAAGGGTGCAACCCTGAGCTAAGGTAAAGGCCCTTGTGAGTGCAATAAGTTCCGCCTGTTGGTTGGAGGTGCTGGTGGGTAGAGGCTTGGCCTCAATGATTTCATTAAGGGGTGCTATGGCATATCTCATGAGGTGCCCTCATGAGAAAAAGAGCTCCCATCATTAAGCCATGTGTAGGAGGCCTGTGGCAGGGGTCCCTTTTGAATGTGGGAAGGGTGAGGAAGAAGGTCTTCTAGGGTCTCTATACAGGAGTTGAGTAGAGGATGGGAGTGGTTTGAGGGAGAAGGGAGAAGACTTGTCAGATTAATTGGTGGGCAGGGTTGAAAAGTCAGTGTAGAATCCTCTATAAGAGCAACTTGAATGGGAAAGAATCCTGCAGGGAGGAAGGATTCAAAGGCCTTTGTAGGTGAGGAGTTCAGAGAGGTGATGTGGAGAGAGGAATGTGATAGGAGATCCAAAGTTTGGTTTATTTGATTCCTGTACTAGGAGGGCTGCCAAAGCTAAAGTTCTCAAGGGGGGGGGGGGGGGGGGGCAACCTTGGATGGTTATATCTAGTTTATTTGAAAGGTACGCAACCAGAGCAAAGGTTGGTCCCAGCTGGTGTACCAAGGTTCCCAGAGCATATCCATCCTTTTCAGTGATACACAAAGAGAATGGGCAAGTAAGGTCAGGAAGACAGAGGGCAGGGGCTTGCAGGAGGGCTGGTTGAAGCCTGTGGAAACGTGGTGTTATAGGATTCAGAAGGGGTTCAGAGAGAGGGCCACTTGCAGCCTCATAGAGAAGGCAAGCCTAAAGGGAATAGTTGGGAACTAAAATGGCAGATCTGATGCCAATACTAGCCTCATCTCCAAACACCCATTTCATCTCTGAAAACACTACATTGTATTCCCAGGAGTCTAAAAAGCATTCCTGAAGATATTAAAGTTTAAATTGAAATGTATCATTTTTTCTATGAATTATAAAAAACAATCACAAAGATATTTAGATTTGTAACAAAATTTCTTTTAGTTCATCTGTAACTCCAGACAGGATCCAAAGAAGAGTTTTTGCAGTCTCTTCTCTGGGTTTTATGGAGGTTTCCTTTACCCTTCTGTGTTAGCCTCTTAAAGCACTGCATTAACCTTAAAAGGGCACAGGAAAGGGCGATTTGGGAGAGTTTTTGTTTATTTTTTAACTCTGGGTACCGCCTTGTGGGTCTCAGGTTTGTTTGTTTTTTTTTTTTAAGCAAGTCTGAAAATCCATCAGAGGCAGTTGTTCCACTGGGTGAGCACGGGAATGTAAATTTCCTTTCTGTTAAGGGAATGCCAGTTTCCGTCCCCTGCACCAAACACCGACGCACCCGAGCACCCCGTTCGCCATTGGCCGCGTGCTCGTGGCCTGGGTCTTTACATTTCAATCAAGGACACTGACATACCTGCGCTTTAGAACTGAGAGCGCTCCATCTTTGAGCCGTCAGAGACAAGGTCCGGGGGCCCAAGGTCAGCCCAGATCGGGGTTCTCCAAGCGGCAGTGAAGGCCCTGCCGCGACTCGCTACAAAGTAGCCGCGGATCAGCCTGCGGAAGCAAAGCGCAAACTTGTTACCGCGTCGGATCCTCCCGAGGAACCTCCGCATGGCTGCGCACGGCGCCTGTGTCTCGCGCGGCCCCGGGACGGACAAGGTTGCCCGCCCCGCGGGCCGCCGAGAGCTGCTCTACCCCTACATTCTGGCCGCCGGGAGCAGCGGAGCTCTGGGCGGGCAAAGCTTGAGGGGACGCGGGGCAAGAGCAGCCCCTAACCCGGCCTGCGGGCCGACAGAACACACTAGCAGTTGGAGGCCAGAAGCCAGAGACACTCACCCACCAACTCCACGGAACAAAAAGGCCTGGGTTCAGCGCCAGGCGCAGAAAGCAGGAGGGCGGGGAGAGCAGGGAGGGCAGACAGGAGGGCGGCGGAGCAGACAGCCAATCCCCAGAAAGACTCTGGGCAGGGGCGGGCGGTGAGGAGGGCCGTGAGGTGGGCGGCCAATCCCCAAGGCGAGTAGGGGCTGGCTGGCCTGGCCATTGGCTGCAGGGGAGCTTCAGCTCGCCGCGGTCGTGGGGCTGGGGGATTCTTCCTGCTCTTGCAGTGGCTGTAAAAGGAGCAGACCCTGAGCAGAGTATCCTTCTTTGAGCCTCAGGCATCCCAGGCGGGAATACCATGTTCATCAGGTTCCCCACCAGTTCTGGTTCTCTGGGACCCATGTGTTTTCCCCGGATACTTGGCTGGGGAGGCCTTCCTTGTTACTTCAGGGTTGGGACTGCCCCGCGCTTCCCTTTCCTAAAACTACACTAGCCCAGAGTGTGTTCAGGGCTTCAACCATGTCCGGTTCAACAAGCTCACCCCTGGCCTCTCCTAAACCTGAAAGACCTCATGCTCCCTGCGTTCGTTTACAATGCTCACCAAGTAGACTGTAATCAGTAGGGAGAGAGGTGAGTACCACAAACATTCTCAAGGTGGCAGACTCAAATTTGGCCAACAAATACGTACGTGAAATAAAATTGGAGTATATGCTGAAATGAGAGCTACTACTGCTCTATTTCCATCTATTAAGGAATTTAAAATATCTTTTATCATCCCCAAATTGTAGGGGCAGTAATGGATATATTGGGTAACTTACCAACTAGCAATTGGTTTTTGTGGGATTTGAACCCAAGCAGTCTGAACACAGAGCTCTTCAAACAATATACTACATCAGCCGGGCGCAGTGGCACACACCTGAATCCCAGCACTTGGGAGGCTGAGGCAGGAGGATCGCAAGTTCAAAGCCAGCCTCAGCAATGGCGAGGCACTTAGCAACTCAGCGAGACCCTGTATCTAATGAAATACAAAAAAAAAAAGGGGGGGGGGGGCTGGGGATGTGGCCCAGTGGTCGAGTGCCCCTGAGTTCAATCCCCTGTACAAAAAAATAAATAAATAAAAATAAAATACACACACACACACACACACACACACACACTACATTCCCCCACACTTTGTGTGGGAGTTGGAGTGGGAAGGGAAACCAAAAACTGGCGTTTTTTTTGATTGACTGATCAAAATAGGCAGCTCTGGTGGGGTTGACTGTCTATAGGCAGAAAGAACAGCTTGCTCAGAGCTCTAAGGTAGAACAGGAATGTGCTTGACCTGGTTAAGAATCCCAAAATATTTAACTTAAGGATATAGGAGAAGTGTGGCCTGAGATAAGGGTGGCTTGGGGCCAGACCTGCAGGATTATGCCAAGAATGATGGAGCAAAATCCATTTATAATGGCTTTTGAGATAAGTTCAGGATAATCTGTATTTGGTATTAAAAGTGCTCAAAATACAATTTAAAGGGAGCTGAATCAATGAGTTTATTATTGGGCCTGATTTTTCAAGAGAATTTAGTCTGTCCAAATTTAACCTATCAGAAATGAAACAGAGACTTAGAGGAATAGGATTCCAGATAGAAAGGCATAGATAGACCTGTTGATAATCCTGCTAGGGATGTATTGATTTCATATTCCCCCAAACTCTTAGCTCAATAAATGGGTACATTTCCCCTTGATGACTATTAATCCCTACCCCTGAGCTCTGGGCTCCATCTCTGCCAAACTCCTCAGACACCCCCCAAGTTATTCATATTTCTTTCTCTCTGTCTCCTCTCTCACTTCTCTCTGGCTTCTAGCTCGTATGTCTTGGAAGCTAAATACTTCTTACCTCCATCAAATGTCTCTAGTCCCCAGGTACCACACATGCTCTTCCTCTTCCTAACCAAACTTCAGAAAATACAATGTCTATGTATTTCCATCACCTCAGCCCTGCTCACTCATCAAACTTGCATATTCCAACTTTCTTCCTCACTATTTCCCTGAATTTGCTTTAGTGATCAAATCCAATGGTCCTTCACTTACCCAGCTTTTCTGGTATATGACCCGACTGTCCACTGCCTCTTTGGCTTCCCTTGCCTCTGAGTTGCTGGGTCCCTATTTCCCCTGGTGTTCCTCTAACATCTATTTGCAGCCATCCTTTCCTTTTTGTGGCTGAGTTCTTTCTCAGTTCCCTTCTCTTTTCACTCTGTATACTCTGGTTGACCAACTTCCCAGGTGTGACAGTAATAAAAGTCATGTACTGTGTGCCAGACATTTTATACACGTTATCTCTAATTCTTGAAGCAGTTACACAAGAGATAAGAATGTTAGCCATAGGGAATGAGCAGTTATGAGCCATTCATAGTATTTAGCTCTTTACATAAAAATGCTGTTATCATCATTTTAAGAGAACTTGAGTGCCTCTCCCATGTGATACAATGGCAGTTCTGGAATTCCAATCCTGGATCTCAGCCCACCTGCCTCCCACCACCCCACACTAGAGTCCCATATACTCAGAAGCCCTCCAGATATTGTAATCTGGATGTCTCAGAGACCCTACAAAATCAGCTTGCCTCAAATGGAGTTCACTGTCTTCATCCAATCTTACATGTCCCTTTTGTGTCCTCTGTCGTGATGAATAACTTTGTCCTTTGAGACAAAAGGATCATTTGCATCTTGGAGTTTAGAGCCATTCTGCACAACCGAATGAGACGGTGTCTCAAAATAAATAAATGAATGAATCCAACAAAAATGACTCCTAGTCCCCATGCTTTCCTCTTTCAGGCTCTTCCTCATCTCTTGGCCTCCTTCTTCACCACCCTGTTGTAGTCAGCCAATTCTTTCTATTGCCCATCCATGGATCTTCCTCTCTCTTTATCCTCTGCCTGATTCTTACGTCTAACTCCATGATCTTTGTTTTGGCCACTGAAGCAGCCTCCACTCAGTCTTCCTGTCTCCCCTCTTCCCTCTTCTAGTAATTCTTCCACATTGTCATTATTTGCATTAGAAATTCTAGATGGCTGTTCACTGTCATTAGGAACAAGACCAACTCCCCTATCTGTCTTTCTATCATCTCCCCCTTCCCACATACCTCTTTACCCAGCAACCATGCTGAGCTAACCACAGCTTACTGGCTGCTCTCCAGCACTGTCCAGAACAACTGTCTGTGATGATGGAAATGTTCTGTCTGTGCTGTCCAATATGGTAGCCACATGTGACTGTTGAGTACTTGAAATGTGACTAGCATAACACAAGAACTGAATTTTTTATTTCATTTACATTTAACTAATTTTAAATAGTCATATGTGACTGCTTGATACTATATTGAACCCCACAGCAATTTATATCCTTGATTCTCAAAGTGTAGTCCATCAGCATGGGTTTCACCTGATGCTTGGTAGAAGTGATGAATCAACCAGATGACCAGGTGCAGTGGCACAGGCCTGTCATCCCAGTGGCTCAGGAGATTGAGGCAGGAGGATCATGAATTCAAAGGCAGCCTTAGCAAAAGTGAGGCACTAAGCAACTCTGTGAGACCCTGTCTCCAAATAAAATACAAAATAGGGTTGGGTATGTGGCTCAGTGGTCTAGTGCCCCTGAGTTGTATCCCTGGTTACCACCCACCCACCCCCACAAAAAAAAAAAAAAAAAAAAAGAAAGAAAGAAAGAAAGAAAGAAAAGCTAAATCATTGGCCCCATCCCAGATCTGCAAATTCAGAATTTGCATTTCAACAAAATCCCTGGGTAGTCTGTAAATTCAGTCAAGTTTCAAGAAGCCCTGCTCTGAAGCTATCTCATGCTTCCTTACCTTCACAAGTACTGTTCTCTTTGAACTGCCTTTCATCTCTCCTTTCCTACTTATTGCTCAAGACCCAGCATCTAATTATGACATGTCTGTTCTTTTGCTTTTTTTTTTTTTTTTTGTATCAGGAATTGAATTCAGGGCAGTTAACCATTGAGTCACATCCCCAGCCCTTTTTTTGGATTTTTCTTAGAGGCAGGATCTTGCTGAATTGCTTAGGGCCTTGCTAAGTTGCTGAGGCTGGCTTTGAACTCCAGATCCTCCTGCCTCAGCCTCCCAAGCTTCTGGGATTACAGGTGTGCACCACTGTGCCTAGCAGTCTCAGGACATGTTCTTTCTGTAGTTATCTAGAGGGCAAGGAATGAAGGGTGTTCGAGAAGGAGTGAGACTGCGAGAGAAAATATCAATTATAAAACCACATACACACTATGTTTATGTAGTGCATGTGTGTGTGTGTGTGTGTGTGTGTGTGTGCGCTTGTGTGTGTGTAAAGACAGTTACTAAAATATCACTGGTAGTTCTTTTAAGGTGGTTTCAATTTCATGTCTATTTACTTTTCTTTATATCTTTGACACTGCACATACATTATTTGTATAACCACTTACTTTACAGAAAACAAAATAAAGGTTATTTTAGCTTTTTGTAAGTACAGATAGGTGGTCCCCAACTTACAATGGTTAGATCTTGGATTTTCAATTTATGATGGTGAAGTAACATGCATGCAGTAGAGCACCGGTGCATACATTCTGTTTTCCTCTTCAGCATTGTATTCAGTATATTTCATGAGTTCTTCAACATTTTTTGTATTAATTGGCTTTGTGTTAAATGATTTTGACTAATTGTAAGTTAATGCAAGTATTTTGAGTATATTTAAGATAGGCTAGGCTAAGGTGGGATGTTAGGTATATTAAATGCATTTTCGACTTGAAGTATTTTCAGCTTAAGAATGGGCTGACTGGGGACATAACCCAATCATAAGTTCAGGAGCATTTGTCATTGCAAGAACATGATATGAGGATAAAATATAGTATTTTACAATAAAGTAGAGCCCTCACCTCCCACAGTTAGAGACACGTCCTTGTCCATAACACTCCCATCTCATCAAGAGCCAATGGCAGCTGTGGCATTGGCAACCACTGACCTAAGAGCAGAAGGACACAGAATGATCTCCCTTGTGATGCTTTCACTGTTCTACCTTGTGTCCACTCTCTTATCCCCCACACAGAATGACAATTAACCTCCTCTTCATTCCCTGCCTGAGTTCCTAGCTACAACTGGAGACTGAAATAAGGCATTATGTGTAATGAAGATCACCTGGAATCATTAGAGACACCTCCAGAGTTATCTGGATATGTTGGTGACTTGGGTGCATCTTATTTGGTCCTAGATATCACAAATTTGTTCCATCAATTACTCTATCAAGAACCAATGTTTTTATATATTGGCTATTATATTTCTTTTTTTTTTTTTCTAAGTTTTGGAAATTTTTTTTTTTAAAAAAAAGACAATCACCCAAAGAAGTAACTTTAAATTCATGGGAAAATGTGTTTTTTTTTTTTTTTTTTTTTTTTTTTTTTTTTTTTTCACTGGGGATTGAACTCAACTCGAAACAAGACCTTTTTTGTATTTTATTTAGAGACAGGGTCTCCTGAAAGATTGCTGATGGCTGGCTTTGAACTCACGACTGCCTTCCCAAAATTACATGCGCCCACCGCGCCCGGCTGAAAATGTGTTTTGCTGATCTGTGGGATGCAGTTTCTGCAGAGCTTGCTAGTCTCCACCAATGGGTTCTGATCATAGGATCAGGTCACAAAAAACTACCAGTATGAACAGAGAAGGCAACATAGCCAGGGGCCAAAACATGGTTTGTAACCTGCATAGCCACCGATCTACAAAATTGAGAGGATATTGTGAAATTTCTTTGAGTAGCAATGTAAAGAAATCATTTTTAATTGTGCAAGCATTAATTCAATTATAAAGGCAGACCAGAAGGAAATTTACATTCTTTATTTTAGAATAAAAGTGGCTCATCTAGATAAGTGACAAACTCAGTGTTCTAAGTGGGCCTTTTGTACAGGAATAACCATGCTTATAAGTTCATGTCCATTTATCAATCTACTATTAGTACCCAGCTTGCCATGTATTGGTGGCTCCAGAGATATAATGTAATCTGGATGACAGGGTGCACCCAGACTTGATGAGGCCAATTTGTGTGGTCCCTCTCAAGAACAACAATGCAAAACATCATAATTTTATATCTTTTACCAGCACATACAACCATGCAGGCACATTGGGGGATCCCCTTCCAATCCCTCAATAGGCTCCATGCAAATGAAGAAAGTGAAACTCAAAACTTCACATCTTTTTCTCAGATGCTTTAGAGGGAGAAAGCACTGGTTAGCCTGGGCAACTTAATGAGACTCCATCTCAAAAAGAAAAAGAAAAAAAAAAAAGATGAGAAAGTTGGAGTGCAGGGAAAATAAGATGGAGTCCAGGGTTTTATACACACAATATAACCCATGAAGTACACTTGCTGGAAGAAGGCCAAAAATTTTCTCTGACCTGCCTGGCAGTCAGTGTAAAACTCAGAAGCAAATCATACACTCAAGAGAAACATATTCCTGAAAGAAATTTCCTCCATGGATCTCATAAAGAGGTCACTGTAGGGCTGGGGTTGTGGCTCAGCGGCAGAGCGCTCGCCTTGCACGTGTGCAGCCCGGGTTCGATCCTCAGCACCACATACCAATAAACGCATTGTGTACAACTAAAGCAAATAAATAAATATTAAAGAAAAAGAGGTCACTGTAATAATCAACCCCTTTAATATTAATAATCTAAAAAAGAATATTTTTAATCTCTCTAACTTCCATGTATCCAAGATTTTTGTGCCTAGTCAAGGTGATACCTAGTGAGAGGCTTAAACTCAAATAAAACAATTTCTTTCCAAGTCCTAATTATCATGTGGCAAACAATTCTCTGTCAGGTCAGGTAACATTTCGAAAGAGAACTAAATTCTGATTATGAAGCAGATAGGCCACACTCTACCGTGATCCTGAAACCAGTGACTGAAAATAAATGGGATGGTCCCATAAGAAAGATATTAGTATAGGGCCAGGGTATATATAGCTCAGTGGTAAAGCCTAGCATGTATGAGGCCCGGGGATCAATACAAAGCACTAAAAAAAAAAAAAAAAAAAAAAAAAAAAAAAAGTAATTCAGTTTAACTCCCTGGCCAAAGACTCAGCACTGAATTATAGATGTGTATGGACATGCATGCAACATATTTTTAAGGCAGTTCAATCAAACAAAAGTTAGAGTAGGTTCTAGGAACAACATATCACCATAGGAAGCCCTTCACGATAGAAAGTTAAATATAACACATCAAAATTCTTGCTTATCTTGATGATGAGAAATCAGCTGGTTGCTCAGAGTATCAACTATTTGGCTAATATAATTTCATCCTCATAGAATTTCAAGTGACTTTTAAGGAGGGTGTTTAAATGATCTTTCTCCTTTTAAAAAATGACCAAGAACTTACAGCCCAGTGCCTTTCCTATTTTGTCCATTAATTTTCCCCAGTTAATGGAGAAATTCAAAATTCTCTCCTTGAGCACTCCTCTCTCAGCCTCCTTGAGCTTTTTCCTGCTGAAAACTCAAAATACCTGCTTCTAATATTTGCCCTTCTACTCACCCTTACACTATTGGTGTTCAATGGTACAACTGAAATTCTTGGAATCAATACAAATTAAAGTGGTCAGGAAATCCCAAGTTCCTTTATTCTTAACTTTTTATTATGAAAATCTCCAATCATGTGCAAAAATAGATTTCAACAAGTCCTTGTGTATTTATCTCCCAGCCAACAACCATCAACCACAAACATTTATTTTTTACACTTGTTCCATCTATCACTCAAAGTATTTTAAAACAAATCTTGAATGTCATGTCACTTTCACCCCTAAATATTTCAGTATTCATCTCAAAACAAAAGACACAGTTATACCTGGCAACAATGCCAGCATGATTACTAAGAAAATAAACAATAATTCCAACTTTACATTCAAATTCTTTCATTGTCTTAAAATGTCATTTTACAGTTTGTTTGTTTCAGTTGGTATTCAAACAAGGTCTACTCATATTTAGATATTATGTTTCTTAAGTTTCTTTTAAGCCTGTTTTAGTCCAGTAAAATGATGTTCTTTTTTTCTTTTTGGTACTGGGTACTGAACTTAGGAGTGCTTTACCACTGAGCTACATCCCCAGTTCTTTTTATATTTTATTTTGAGATAGGGTCTTGCTAAGTTGCTGAGGTTGGCCTTGAACTGCTTGCAGCCTTCCTCTCTGAGCCTCCTGGGTCACTAGAACTACAGGCATGCAGTACCACACCTGGCCCTTTATCTTTTTTAGTAATAATTTTTGGGACATAATTCAGGTACTCAATTTTTTTGTTTGTTTTATAGTTTCTTTTATTAGCCAGGTACTATAAAAGTCACCCTTTTAGGTGCACAAATTGGTGGTTTTTATTAGTCATCGAGTTTCACATAATTATTACCATTATCTAATTCCAAAATATTTTTACATTCAACATTTTATTCCAAAAAGAGAACCTAAATCTTGGTATCCACACTTTCTGTCTCTATGAATTTGCCTATTCTGGGCTTTTCACGTCAATGGAATCACTCAAGATGTGACATATTGTGTCTGATTTTTTTCACTTGAGACTTGTGTTTTCAAGGGTTATCTACATTATATCAGATACCTACATGTCCATTTTATGATTGCATCACACTGCATAGATGTGCAGCATTTTGTTTAATCATTCATCAATTGGTGGACAAGAAGACTTTCAGTAAGTTATTGAGTGTACCACATGGATGATTTGGCTGTTTGCTCGAGGAGGGAGTTTGAATAATCTTTCTCTTTTAAAAAAAAAAATGACCAGCTTGTGCTGGTTTTGTTTCTCTCTTTCCTGTTTTTTTTTTTTTTTTTTTTTTTCCATAGACTTGGGAACTATTTGAGGATTTTTGTTTGTTTTGTTTTGTTTTGGGGGTGGGAGTAAGGGAGGACATACAAGGGATTGAACCCAGTGGTGGTTACCACTGAGTCACATTCCCAGCTGGGATTTTTTTTTTTTTTGACACAGGGTCTCCTCAGTTTCTTAGGGACTCACTAAAATGCTGAAGCTGCCTTAATGTGTGATTCATCTGCCTCAGCCTCCCAAGATGCTGAGCTTATAGGCGTGCACCACCATGCCCAGCTGAAAATTCATGTTCTTGAAGACTTGACTGTAAAATTTTATTTTGTGGAATAAATTCTCTGGCATGCTTGAGAAAGGTACAGAGTTCCAGGCCACATCCACCAGAGTCGTATTACATAGGTTTGAGAGCAGGCCCAGGAATCTGCATGTTTAACACACACCAATGGATTCTGATGCAGGTTCTGAACACAGTTTAGAGAAAAATACCAGAACACAATTTTAGAAACACTGACTAGGTATCCTTAAATCTTGATTTTAATGACACCTGGCATTTCACAGAAAATGCCATAGGAGCAACTGGTAGGTTTGGGGATACTACTTTTAGAGATACTAAAAAGGACTTAAGTTAGTCCCCTGGCTAATCTTGTGGGATGAAGATGGACATTTGAAAAACTGATGGCCAAGAAAATGTTTGTGTGTAGATGAAAATCAGCCACTGTGCATGAGTGAAGTAGCCAGATTTAGCTTTAAAGGAAATGAAAGCCAAATGGCCCCAAGAATTAGATTACTGCATACAGCTTTAAGATATTGACCTCAAAGTTTACACGTGCACTTATATTAATGAGAATACTTTTTGATAGAGAAATACGAATTCTGAACATGAAGCCATTTTCTTTTTTTCTTTTTTTTAATATTTATTTATTTACTTTAGTTGTACACAATGCAATGCATTTATGTTTACGTGGTGCTGAGGATCGAACCCGGGCCGCACACAGGCGAGGCGAGTGCTTTGCCGCTGAGCCACAACCCCAGCCCCCCCGAAGCCATTTTCTTTAATGTAAGCAAGAACAAGGTGTAACTTGTTAATATTCAAAGACAGCTATCTTTCTCTCTAAAAATACACCATAACAAAGTACAATCATTCTTGTTTCAACACATTTTCATTATTTAAGTAATGCATTTTGTATCACCAAAAACTCTTGAGAATGAAGAATTCTTTTTCCCTAATTTCATGAAAAGCATTTGTGTTCACTTAATAGATGAGCAATGCTTTTAGGGTCTTTTAAAAGCCGCAAATGGAGTTCCATTTACTCTATGCACCTTATTAAGCTATTTACAGATGAAGGTAATGTGGCATAGGGAAAACTATTGCTACTTTTTGGACTTCAAGGGTAAAATGGATTTTAGGTAAAGAAAAGTGAATTTTGATTTTCTGGAAGGGTATTTACTTGGGGACCACTGAAAGGAAATGTTTAATTCCTGAGGTAACAGCTTCCACTTGCTCAGTCCTCTTGACTTTGTTAGCATGAAGCGAAGGGGTGGATGCCCAAACAAGCTATATTTTAAAAAGTATTTTATGATGGAAAATGTTAAGCATATCCAAATGTAAGAAGACTGTATAAAAAGATTCAACAATAAAAATAGAAATATTTTGCCAATTTCATCTATTCACCTTTCTTTTTACTCAGGTGTTTGCAAAAAATACTTGACTTCCCTGATTGTCCCAAAGTTGTCTTTTATAGTCAGTTTCTTCTAATCAGTATCCAAACAAGATCCATACAGTTGGTTATGTTCTTAGGTCTCTTCTATATTATAACACTCCCCTTCCTTTATACAACTACTGATTTGTTGTAGAAAATGGATTAATTGTCCTGTCAAATGACTCACATTCTGGATTTGCCTTAGTGCTTCTTCTTAGTGTATTTATTACCTTTATTTTCTATTTCCTAGCTTGATGAGATTCAGATTGAATTTTGGATCAAGAAACTTTGTACTTCCTGATACATCCCATCATGAGGCTCTTTTTCTTTTGTTTTGTTTTGTTTTTAAATGGCACTGGGGATTGAACTAGGAGCTACATCCCCAGCCCTTTTTATATTATTTTTAGACAAAGTCTAGCTAAGTTTCCCAGACTGGCCTCTAACTTGCAAACTTCTGCCTCAGGCTCCCAATGAGCTGGGATCCCCAGGTGGCAAGTACCACCTCACCAGTCTTCATGAGACTTTTTTTTTTTTTTTTTTGGTACCAGGGATTGAACTCAGGGGCACTCGACCACTGGCCACATCCCCAGCCCTTTTTTTGTATTTTATTTAGAGACAGGGTCTCACTGAGTTGCTAAGTGCCTTGCCATTGCTGAGGCTGGCTTTGAACTTGTGATCCTCCTGCCTCAGCCTCCTAAGTGCTGGGGTTACAGGTGTGCGCCACCACGCCCTGCTCATGAGACTTTTGATGACACATTTGCCCCATTTTTCTAGGCTTCAACAATGAGTTCGAGTAGTGTCAATCTAATCCGTTCAGTATGAAGTTAGCCTTATCACCTTTGACTCAATGGCTTTAGCGTCCATTTATGTTCATTGTCTACCCCCTTTATTTCATTGGTAGTTGTGAAACAGCACTTAAAAATTTTTATTTTTTTTTTGCATTGCTGGGTATCAAAACTGGGACCTTGTGCATGCTAGACAAGTTCTCTACCACTGACTACACCTCCAACCAGAATTTAGAAAGACGATTCATCATTGTCTTTGCATTTATTAGTTGGACTTTTATAGGAATTTGCCCTCATGTATTATTTGGTTACCCTGGAAAATAGTTCACACAGCTAAGTCCCCATAAATTCTTTTTCCCCCCTTTATTTATCAAATTTCAGAAGAAAACATCCTCCAATAATAAGGGGAGAAGTTTTGCATTATGAATTCAGAATTTTAATATATTTGGCATTTCATCAAAAAGTCTGTTTTTAAAATTGATGCTGGAGATGGCATCATGAAATGCTGGCATCAGCCTTCTGAGCTGGTGTTTCTGAAAATATAGCCACAGACCATCTATATCAGAATCCCCTGGGGGCACAGATTACTATGCAAATTCCTGGGCCCCCACCAGGACCTACAGGGTCAGAGTCTTTGGAAGCAGAGCCCTGGAATCTGATTTTTTTGTTTTGTTTTGTTTGCTTGTTTGTTACCAGGGATTGAACCCAGAGGCATTAACAATTGAGACACATCCCTGGCCCATTTTAGTTTTGATTTTGAGACAAGGTCTCCAGTTGCTTAGGGCCTCACTAAGCTGCTGAGGCTGGTTTTGAACTTACAATCCTCCTGCCTCAGCCTCCTGGAGCTGCTGGGATTACAGGTGTGGGCTACCACCCCCAGCTGGTATCTGAATTTCTGACACTCTCTGGGGATTTCTAAAATCACTGTGGAATGGAGGAGAGCTTATGAGACAACCTTATTAGAAATCAGGAATAAAGGAATGGGAGGATGCACACTAAGTAGTTATTCCAAAATGACTTTAAAGATCAACCACCTGGGATTCAGAGAAAAGAGGGTAGACAGTCTCGTTTAGGTCCTGCAAGAAGGACCCAACAGACAAGAGTAATACTATGCAGTGCTGAACCCCTAGTGCTGTATTTTGATGGAGACAACTGGGTTCTGACTACCCACTGGACCTTGAACTCTCAGAAGCTTTTGCCTCTAAATCCTGTACACTGTGGTTCTATATGGCAATGAACTAATTTCCCCTGTGGGTTGACAGGGAAAATGTTGCTTACATCTACAGCCTCAGATATTGCACAACTCCTGTCTGCCTGGCCCCTGAGACCTCCACTGCATGGTCCATGTCATGTCATCAGGTAACACAGTTCCTCTTCCATCAGGACATGGAGTGCCATCAGTATTTGAAATATCAATTATCAATGTTGTCATCCACTCTCTTTTTGCATTGCTCATCTTCCCTAGGGAACACACTTTCCATATTTTATTCAAGTTCCCTATGCTTGACATTTAAACAAAACATTTGTTTAGTTGGTTTTCCATAAAGTGATGATCCATTTTTATAATTTCATTTGTCCTTAGTTATTGATATTTAAATAACATTGTTGGATGCACTGACTCACAGGGGAGAAATATATGTTTTTTTTAAAAAAAATGATTCAAACTTGCAGATCTCCTTGTCAATTGAATTTCTTGCAGATTAGAGAAAGCTAAACAACATCTCAGCATTTTTCTGCACATGTACTTGGGAAGGGGGGATGGGAATCAGGTTCTTGGAAATAACAGAAATCCCCGATCTCTCTGGATGAATGCAGCCCTGTCATATGCCAGTGAAGCTTTGTGTTATGCCAACATCCAGCTCACAGAAAGGGCATGGCAAAGGACAGGACTGGGCAATCCAGCAGGGCCCTGCAAGGGAGACAATTATATGCAGCTTCTTGTGAGATTCTTCAAGTTGGTGCCTGTGTTTTGGCATTGTTGTCTCCAGCCAGAAACCTGACTTGAGACTATTGGATTAGGGCAGAGGTTGTAAACTCAAATGCCTATTGTGGCCAGGAAGGTAGAACAGAGGAATGAAGACGCCTGGACAGGAGACTGGTGAAGTAGGGAGATGTCCCCACCGAAAGAGGCCATTTCTGATTCAGCTACTCCTGGCCAGGAATGTGGACTCTAAGTGGCTAAAGCTTTTGATGGTTAAGAGAAGCTGATAAATCTGAATTGTCATGTAAACTTTCTGGATTTCAAATGTTGGCATTATTCCAAACATATTTTAAACACAGCAACAGTTAAACTAGACAATGTCTATAGGCCACTATTTTGGAGCTTTTGATGGAGGGGATATAGTACCTTAAATTAATACCACCATGAAATAGAAGAGGACTTATACTTGCCAAATCAAGATGAGAGATGAAAGTCAGAGTCATGGCTGGTTTGCAGAAGCTGTTAGTGGAGATTCAAACCATGAACATCAAAGGGACAAATCAGCCTTATTCTGGTAAGTAGCCAAAGGCCAAGCTTGTGCAGTTGTGAGCTATTTGTCACCTAGCTGCCTGCTCTGGGCCGATGTATATGGATCGTTGCAGAGCCATAACTCAAATTCCATGCTGTATTGATTGTGGGCCAGTGGTGACATCTTCCTACAAGAAAATGATCACATTACTGAGCACCCCCCACACACACCTTAAGTCCTCAGAGGGAAGGAGACCTGAGTATTTACATGGATGGCTCTATAAAACTCCAAACCTTGACTTGCTGGCAAAGATAGTAGTGGAGATTTAGTCAGACTGCTTTGGTCTTTCTGAAGAGCAGTTGTCAGATTGCATGTCATGTTAGGTTTGGGTTTCAGGGTCACGTTGCCTCCTGATTAGTCAGGGAGAGGGAGTGTGGCTATATGACTACAACATATGGACAGAATGGTCTTTTGTATGGTTAGGTAACTGCATTTACAAAATTAATCTGAATTTTGCGAAGTTAAATTGAATTTAAAGAGAAATTTTAGACTTCAGAAAAGTATGTGGAATGGAATTCTGGGATGCTATAAAAGACTATGGGTATTTAGACCAGATTTCTAGTTCTGGCTCTATCTGTAACTGGTTAGGATCTTAATTATGTAATCTCTTTTGGCTCTAAGTTGATTGAATTAGATAAATCTGACTAATATATTCAATCATTATAGTTTATATTTAATTTTTTAAAAAGCTGGCTGCTTCTCTGTTTTTGCTTATAGTTTCTAACTATTCGTTTGCCCATTATTATTTTTCTTTCTTTCTTTTTTTTTTTTTTTTTGCATTGCTAGGGATCCAACCCAGAGCTTCCTGCGTGCTAGGCAAGCACTCTACAACTGAATCATACCCCAAGCCCAGAATTGTAGCTTTTCTGAGTAACATGGCTGAATCTCAAAAACATGATCTTGATAAATAGAACACACACACAAAAGCACATACTGCATGATTTTATTTATATAAAACCTCAGAAAGAAAAAAAAATGACTATGAACTGGGCATGGTGGCACATGCCCATAATCCCAGGAACTTGGAAGACTGAGGCATGAGGATCATAAGTTTGAGGTCAGATTCGGCAGTTTAGCAAGACCCTGTCTCAAAATAAAAATAAAAAGGGCTGGGGATGTAACTCAGTGGTAAATTGCCCCTGGGTTAAATTCCCAGTACCAGAAGCAAAGCAAAACCAAACCAAACCTGGACTATGGTGTTAGAAGTCAAGATGGGGTTGCCCCTGGTAAAAGGGATAGTGATTGGGAGGAGTGTGTGGGGATGAGAGAGGTGAAGGATTCCAGTGATGCTGGTCATGTTCTCTGCCTTCGTCAGGATGGTGATTACGCAGGTTTGTTTGCTTTAATATAATTCACTTATGTTTTATGTATATTTCAGTACTTACATTTTAGTTAAAAACATTAAAACAGAAAATTTGTGATTTTCATACTCAGTCATAAGAAATCTTTAAAAGTTGTACGCCAAAGAGAATTACAGGTGCTGCCCTTCTGAGGGCAGAATTCTCATTGCAGGCCTTGTTCTCCCAGGTGGTCCTGGCTTATCCTTAAAGCTTACACAAGGGCAGAGTATAATCTCGTGAGAGGAAATACTTTTTTTAATTTCAAATAATATTTGTGGACCTGGAAGGAATATATAAAATTCCCCCAAAGAAAGCCTATTCTAAATCTGTTCAGGGTTTGGAACAATACTTCCCTTAACCTCTGGTCTTCCAGTCTTACTCTCTTTTAATCATACCCTCATTCAACAAATACTTCTTGAGCACCTACTGTGTGCCTACAGTTCTGAGAGTTCTAACAGAGTAGTCAAGTCCTTTGGGGGTAATGGAGGAGATATATTCCCACCTGCTCTACTGAGAAGATGGAGGACTTCTGAGGTCAATTTCCACAACCTAACAGAAGGACCTTTACCTTTCCAAAGTTTCTGAGCCCTTGATCTGCCCCACTCCTCACACCTTCCAATAAGTGCCCCATCAAGCTTCATTGCTACTGATCCCTCACTTTCTAATGACAAACACAGAGCCTCCCACACTAATAATCTTGATGAAAGGAACAAATAAATGGACAAATCCATTGATTTCCTCACCTCCTTCAAGCTTCTGTCTAAGATCTCTTCTTATTGTATGGCCAAACCTCTCTAGGAAATCTCATTGCTAGGGAAGCTCATTTGCTTCCACTTCCACACCTGGTCTCATTTACAAAACTCCACGAGGGCGCCAGTTCTATATAATTCAGACGAGAACTGGAAGGAGAGAGAGAAACCTACCAGGAAAGCAACATGGTGAGTACAATGGTTTTGATCAAGGGTTTCAGGTAAAGTAATGACTCACTGAATACTTAGGAACATTCCCAGTAGGCACCTGGCACTGTGCCAGGTGTTCAAGGTTTCTAAAGAATTATTTTTGGGAAAGAAAAAAAAAAAAACACCTTTGACTAGAATTTTACTGGAGAAGATGAGGCTTGGAAGAGTTCCTATGGAAGTGAGCTCTGAGGAGTGAGCGGACTTGAAGCAGAAGGAGAGGTGAGGGTGTTGTGAGTCTGCAGGCCTGGGGGCATGAAGTGAGAGTGATGTTTGACTTCAAAGGTGGAAGAGGTGGGCAGAAAGCCCCTCACTGGGGGTTCTTTTGAGCTTTTTCTTTGTTTACTCTTTCCCATGCATTTCCTTCAGAGTCAGGCATCTTTAGAGTCTATCTTCTCTCCTTTTCCCTTGCTGACCTACTCCTATAGGCATTCTGTCTTAACCTTCCACCTGGACTGTCCATAATAGGATTCAAAGTTCTCTTCAGAGGTGATGCGTACATGACTCTGGGCAACTTATGGAAACTCTGAGTCTCAGCTTTCTCTCCTTTCAAATGGGAAATTTAAAATAATCTCTCTCACAGAACTGTCAAAAGGATTAAATGCACATTAAAACTTGGCTCAAGAGCTGACCATTGTTACTATTATTATTTACCATCCTCAGTTTTGTAGCTGCAAACATTTGACCACTTTATCTTCAAATACTCTTTGGCTTTTACGGTGTTATGTGTGTGGATTTTTTTTTTTTTTTTTTTTTTTTAATGTTTGGTTTTGTTTTCGGGGGTTCTAATACTTTGGAAGCCCTTTTAGTTTTTGCTGGCTCCTCTTCTTCCTGATCCTTGCACAGGGGAGCTCTCCATGACCCCCCTGTCTATTCTCACTCTGTACCCTCTCCCTGGGCAATTTCATCCACAATTGCCTGTCCTCCATTATCTTACATATGCTAATTACTCTTACATTTATTTGTCTAGTTGAGACTTTTCTTCAGAGCCCTAGATTTGTATGGTCAAGGGTTTAATTGATATAACCATTTAGGTGTTACGTGGTTATCTCAAAGTTATCACCTTTAAGCCAATCTCATTTCTCCCTAATCACAAATGCCTGAGCCTCCTCTTGCAAAATTCCCTACTATAAAAACAAAAAGCAACAAAACAAACAAACAAACAAAAGACATTGTCTTCATTCCAGTCAGAAACCTTGAACTTATCCTTATCTCTCACTCCAGTCATCCACAAATTTGACTGACAGCCTCCAAAAGCCAGTCTTCAGTCTGTTCACTTCTCTCTTTTCCGCAGCCATTCCTGTAAATCCAGGCTGCCAACAGCTCTGGGACTCTTAGGTTTTTCAATGGCTTCACCTAGGGTACTTTTGCTGTCCTTCAACCTTCTTTCCTACAGTGTAGCCAACTAGAGTAAACTGTTCTTTCAGCTAATCAACATGTATTACCAAATAAAAATCTCATCATGTCCCAACCTAGTTTAAAAATCCTTCAGTGGCCTTTTCAATTAGTTCTTCAAAATAAGCCAATTGTTCAAAAGGCTTAGGGAATCTCTACTACTTAAAAATACAACCACGAATCTACACCATGATTTTAGATGTAATTTCTCCATGAGAGAGATTCTAATGTGACGATCACCCCAAAGTCATCCTTATTTAATACTAACAGTATATAAAAAGGAGCAAAAATGTTTATAAACAATGTAGAAGAAAACTTCATTATAAAACCCAGTAGTGCAGCGTTGAGAATGTCTTGTTTTATCCAGGGATCCCCAATGCCTTTTGCAGGTTCAGCTCAGAGCAAGTCTTTAATATCTGTTGGATACATGATGATTAAGAAAAAAGGCTGTCTGTTCTGAATGGAATTGAAATACAATTCACAGAAATCATTTTGGTAATTAAACTCAAGTCTACAGCCAGCAAAACATTTTTTTTCCCCACCAGAGAGCCACCATTTACTAACCATTTGCATATCAAATGAGCTGCAATAGCCTGTTTGGCAGTAAGGAAAATGGAAAGAGCTTACTGTGCCAGGCACAGTGTTGGAGACTGCATGAGGTTTAAAAAAAAAACAAAAAGCAAGTAAGACCAGGCTGTGCCCCTCCAGGACAACTGGGAAAGAGACACTTGTCCAAATATTAATATTCAGTTTATTGGCTCCTCCTGTGAACAATGCCCTGGTTCTTAGGTGTAGTATAGGGAGCAAAACCAGACCTATTTCTTACTTCATGTCTGATGAGGAGTCAGAAACAGACACTCATCAAATAACCCCATGCACGATATTAATGGCTCTCAGATAGTAGTTGTTATATATGCCGTGCATGTTCTCTGTACCTTATATAAAACAGTGAAATGAGACTCTGAGGGGTACTCTTATTGTCTTCACTTTACAGAGAAGGAGACTGAGGCATAGAGAGGGTAAGAAACTTACCCAGTCATACAAATGGTACAGACAGCCTGAAACCAGCATCTGCTGTTTCAGCATCTACTGTTTAACCACCCCTTGCCTCCATTCTGTGCTGTATGGCATAAGCATATTTACAGATATGAATTCCATTTTGGGAGGATGGATGGTGCTATAAGAACATAAAACAAAGGCATCTCATGTGTCTTAGGGGACATTTAAAGACTGAGTAGGTGATAGCAAAGGGGAGGGAGCAGATGCAAAACTGTTGACAACAGGGGAAGTGCAGCACCAGTGGCCACAATGGAGAACTTCATTGGTGGGGGTGGAGAAAGCACGAGTAATTGCAGGGCCATCTGGGAACACCTAATGGAGGAAGCAAAACTTGAAAGTTTGGTTTAAAGGGTAGAGAAGAGAGGAACAGGGACATCATGAGTTCAGAATGAATATCAGGGGCAGGGACACACTGTTGAGTTAGGATTCTGTTAGTCATGAGCAGCAGATGCTCTATTGAAATTGGCCAAAAAAAACAAAGACTTCACCAGCTTGAGTTACTGAAAAGTCCAGGAGTTAGATCTGGCAGCAAGTGGGTAAATGATATTAGGGTCTCTCTATCATCCCTCACTTCCTTTTTCCTGTGCTGGACTTATTTTCAGGTGATGGAAAGAAGACAGCTCTAGATTTATATAGAGATCAGTTCAGTGAACTCAGGAAGGGGAACAATTCTTACCCCCAAAGTCCCAGGGCTGACTTTTACTAGCTCAGCTTGTTATTACATCCTCTTTACCAAACTAATTACTGTGAATGGGTCATGGAATGCTCTCATTGGCTGGGTCTGATCCTGTGCCTTCCTCTGGAGCCAGGGACCAGGTCAGACACACCTAAATCCTAAGGTCTGAGAGCCAGGGAGGGAACATTCCCCAGAGTGGAATTCCTGAGCAGTTACTGGAAGAAGGGTAATGATTGCTGGGCCTGCAGAAACAGAATTCCACCACAAATGCTTGGCTGAAGCAATGGTCCTCACACTTTAAAGCAAAAACTGATTTGTTATTTAGGTCTGGGATGGGAACAAGTCTGTATATCTAACACTAGCCCAGCTGATGCCATGGCTACTGGTTCAATGAACACACTTGGTGTGTGCAGAGGCATACTACCTGGAGTGAATGCCTCTCTCAAATTTAGACTACTTAGTTTCAGCCCATATCCCATTCTTCCATTTGCCTTCTTTTCCCAGCTCTAAATTCTACACCTTCATACCAGCTGCTCTCTATATGTGGGAAAGTTTTCCTCAAAGTTCTCTTGTCGGCTTGTTAACATTTTCAAGATTTACCTCTTATCCCTGCTGAATAATGTTTCCTCACTGAGCGAAGCTATCGTTACAATTCTTCAACTCAGGCCTTCTCTAGTTAAGACACATGAATATCAACCCCATGCAAGTGTTAGATGTATTTAATCATTCATGAGTTGGACAAGCTCTGCCATGTTCAATTGATTTGTTGTGTATGTAACTTACTACCCTAGTTTCAATCTGGTCGTGTATATTTAACACTTTGGTTTAGGATGTAGGCTTGAAAAGCATGCAAAGTTCCCTTTAATTTGCTGAGGTAGCACTCAGTAATCAGATGCTGTTCAGTTTTCATTGTGTCAGTGGTCTTTTCCATCCTGTGGGCTTTGCAATCCATGTGCCAATATTGGGAGAAAACCCAACTCTTATCAATGGTGTAAAATTTCCATTTCATATAAAGCTTTGAATTAATGCCTTTATAGAGGACCTGTGAAACTGAGTTCAGAGGCCTGACTTTTAGCCTTGAGGTTGCTCCTGAACTTGTTATGTGACATTTATAAAATCTTTAAATATTTTCTGGGCCTCAGCACCCGATTGATCATAGTTTGGGTCTTTTGCTGTCTCCTCCTCAATCAATTGTGCCCAACCTAGGTTAGCACACCAGCTTCTTCTGTAACATTTGGGTAACACAGAACTGGGCAGGACACTTGATCCTTTAAACCTCTGTTAGTGATCTGCAACAGAAGGTAATAGTGTCTACCATATGATAGAGTCATGGTGGCACTGAAGGAGATCATAAATGTCAAGCACAGCAAGACTCACAATGGTTAGAAATGAAAGTTGGCTATCATTATCATCAGGATCTATTCAGAAATTAGATTTAGGTTGTATGGCTTAAGCAGGAATATTAATGCTTATATCCATTGAAAAAATACAGTGCTGACATGGCCCCCCAAATGTTCAGTCTGCTGTGTTTGTCTTCTACTTCCACAACAGGTCCTAGGAGTATTAGCATTTAGCAACTCTTAAGTCTCATGTGTATAATATTGCTTCCCACCCAAAACATTACCCTTGGCTAGACAGAAGCTGTCTTCAATTATTATTAATTTCTCTTCTAATTCAACTTGTCATTAAATATATTGATTTAGGAATTTATCATGTGTTTCACTTGTACAAACTTCCTTTATGGACAGCCCTGAATTGCAACCTTGCATGTAGCATTTTCTCACGGTTTCTCACATGGTTTCTTTCAATTCACATTAACTTATCTGCTAAGTGGTGTACAAATTTGCATTTGGAGCCTGCAGCCATGACCTTCTATGAGGGAAATAAGTATAAGGGGAAACATCACCTATCTCAAAAACTAGAGATTAGGTGCCCCTGAGAGGGGTATGTTTTCCTGGAGGATGAGGAAAAGTTTTGTTCTTCTTTCCACTCCATCTTTTATACTTGCCCAGAACGACTTTCCCTTTATACCTGCTAATGTCACAAACTGCCTGAATGCACTGCTGCATCTGGCCTCAGCCCAGACTCGGATTCCTTTCCTTTCTCGGCGGCACCCTTTACCAGGCAGCTGCCGGCCGGCTGCTGGCCAGGGCTTTCAGGCCACTCCCATGTCCTGACCCCATTTTACTTCTTGGATTCCCGAGGGTGCCATCTGGCTGGAACCCTGGGGGAAAACTAAAAGTTGGGCGTAATCACCCCTACTTCTTATGTTCTCCACGCACCAACAAACATAAAACCCAGGGGATATTGGGCAAGGTGGTGGTGGGGGCACAGAGATAAGGCAGAGAGACATAATGATAGGGCTCAGACTGCAAGCGGTGGGTGTTCCTGCCAGCCCTCTCCGCGGCGCGCGTGCCCTAGGCTGGGGTCCCCGTTTCCTCAGCCCGGGTCGGTCAGTGGCCAACGTCTGGAGCGGTCACTGGCTTCCCGAGGACGCCAAGGGCTCGGGAGGAAAGCAGAGAGCCACCGCTGTGTTGGGGTTGAGGTCCGCCCTGCGGGGAGCTTGGTGCGGCTGTCACAGCTGTGCCACCACCGGCCAGGCCTCGCGGTCCAGCCAGAGTGGAGCAGGGCATCCAAAGGCAAAGCCAAAGGCTGAGGCCGGGCAGCGAGCGAGGCGCGGGCCGCCGGGCGCGCGGCGGAGCGCTCGGAGCGGCCGGCGGACTCCCGCGGCGCGCTCGCCGCCCCTCCTCCCCGCGCGCCGGCCGCGGCCCAGGCTCCCTCGCTCCGCCACTCCCCGCCCCTCGGCCGGCCTCCCCGCCCTCCCCGCCCTCCCCGCCGCCTCCTCCCGCCCGGCCTCCCTCTCCCAGCCAAACTGAAAGCCGGACCCCAGGCCGCCTCGCCGCCGCCCGGCCTCCTGCGCGCTCCACCATGGACAGTCCTGTTTTCACCTTGTAAAGATGGCGGTGCGGGATCGCTGCAACCTTTAGACTAATGACTGTCCGAAACATCGCCTCCATCTGTAATATGGTGAGTGGCCGCCGCCTCGGGGGTCGCGCCCGAGGCGCTGCGAGGCAAAGAAAGGGAAACCCGAGCCGCACACACGCCTGGCAGCGGCAGGGTGGAGACGAGGGGGCGGTGGGTCCGGTCAGCGCGGTCAGAAGTTCCCGGCCCCCAGGCTGGGCGGGCCGGCGGCGACACGAGCAGCGGGGGAGGCTCCCCGAGCCCCCAGCCCCGTCACCGAGTGCCCGCCCGCCGATTCCAGGGCCCTCCGCCGTGCCCCCGCCCTCCCGTTGCGGTGGAAGCCGCTGGCGGGGAGGTGGCCGCGCTCGAAGGTCCCCGGGGAGGGGAGTGGGGCTGAGCTGGGAGTAGGGGTCACCCATCCTGTCTTTGCAGTAAATAAGCCAGCGTTGGACTCCCTGACTGCCCACATCTCATTTTGAGTTTAGTCCTTCGATTGTATTTACAATTCATTTTGTAAGGACAGTTGGTGTATCTGGAGAAATTTGAAATGTGATAAAGCTGTAAAAACAAAGTGCAAAATTGTGGTTAGAGAGCTGAAATTCAACCTGGTTTAGGAAAGCATGGTAATTTATTCTGGATTCCTCAGTTTTCCTACCTGTGAAAGAGGGGCAAGGTTCTTTGACAGTAACATTTGTGGGCCCTAAAGATGCGGATGGCGGTGGGTGTGGAGGAGGTCTCCATGGTTCTTGTGTCCCATTCCCGTAGATCCAGAGGAGGCTGGTGGGCATGGACACAGTGAGGGGATATCACTGGGCTATAACAGGCTCTGGGTCCATGACCTAGTGGTCACTTTAATTTGGGAATCTCCCATTGCTTTCCCTTCCTTTTCAGTTTCTGCAGGAACAACTTCCAGTTTGGGTACCCAGAGTGTACCCTGCTGGTACCCTCACTTGTCAGAGCCTTGGGAAGCTCAGCTTGGGGTAAGGTATTGCCCCCCTATGCAGGGTGTGAATATTTTGTTTTATTATTTATTTGTGTTTTGGTGCTGGGGATGAAATCCAAGGCCTCCTGAACTCTAGGCAGACTCTGCCACCGAGTTAATCCCTAACCCCAGGGTGGGTGCTTTGCTTGCACTCTCCAGAATTCTCCCCAGCCCCATTCAAGTGGGTACACATGCTCTTTTAGTGGCAGTTTGGGGAAACCTCCCTCGAAGCTGGTAATATTGACCTCTATAAGCATATGAGGAGGGTTGTTTGAGAAGCCTCGGGGTAAGGTATCCTTCCTCCATCACATAGCTTTTTAAGTCTTCTGTCCCAAATTCTGTTACAAGATCGACACATGGCAAAGGATCATTAAGGAGCCCTGTGTTAGCTCAGGGCTGGAACTGAGACCCACTGGTTCTGGCTTCAGCTTTCAGTGCCATTGGGTAGGGCCACTGCCACAGCCAGTAGAGCAAAGGCTGGGGCTTCCCAGAGTGAGAGCTGCCTGGGGTTGGTACAGGGTGAGTTAGATAATGTGGGTGGCTCCTGGAGGCTTTTTCCATTTCCTCTTTTTCCTTCCTTTCTCCACAAGGAGACAGGTTTCCTGCTTCCTCCTGTCGAGTGGCATTAATGTTGCCTGGTGCAGTGAGAAGAGATGCTTTTCTTCTCAGTGTCTCTGCTGCGACCAGCACCTGAGGGGACTGTGAAACCACAGCAGCTTGAATGCTGTTCTACTCGCCTGCTGGGGTGGCCTCAGGCCTACAGGGTCTCTACAGGGTAGTGTTCCTGTCCTGCTTGTTTGTGGTAACACCTCTCTGTATTGAAGCAGGCTGGAAACTTTGAGAGCCAGCATGTCCCAAGAGGGAGCCAGCATGTCCCAAGAGGAAGCCAGCCTCTGGATTTTTTCCCCCTTCAGTGCATCTGGGGCTTCGTGGTACACCTGGGCAGAATGTCACAACCTGTTTTCCTTGGAACATAGCCAGTGAGACAAGCTGCCTGGGAAGACATGAGAGGAGCAGTCCAGTGCTATGGTCAGAGTGTTGACACCTCCCTCCTGTGGCCACCTAAAAGGCTATCAAGTTTAGGATCGCTGGGTGAAGTGAGGGCCCAGTAATTCATAAACGGGATTTAATCTTCCTGTTTGGACGCTGTGTCCAAGGAAGTCAGACTTCTGGGTGCAAGTCCTGCTTCTAACATGCAAAAGCTTTGTGTCCTTGAGCAGGTTGCTCTCTGTCTTGCCTTCTTAATCTATACAAAGAGTATGATAATGGTTATTATCTCACTGGACAGTTGCTTTAAGTGAGTTGCTGGGGTACAGGAGGGAGTACTCAGCAAGTACTTGGAGTGCTAGCTGTCATTGTCCATAATCTTCTTTTTCATTGTGTGTTACCTTCCAGTTGTTAAAGGGACCATGGAGATTATGCCTCCTCCTACTGGATGGAAGCAACCACTAACATAAACAACCCACACATTCTTTTGCAAGCTGAGTGGCAGTACACAAAGGCCAGGGTGGGAATTATTAGTCCCGCCCCTTATGAAAGGCTGCTCAGGTCACGTCTGGCCTTCCCAGACTCATTCCCAGAGCAGAAGCCTTGGTGATGAGACTGCTGTCTTTTCACCCAAGCAGACATAAATGTTCACTGGACCTCTCTTAGGAGTCTTCACTCAGAGATGAATTGTTTCCAGGTAGGTCTTTTCTGGGTCTTGCCTCACTATTGGACTTCTCTTTGGGGGCTGTTACTGATCCTTTCCATTCCTAATTCCACTTGGTCCCAGGCAGTTTGAGGTTTGAGTACTTGTAGAAAGAGTAGGTGGGATTGCTTTTTTTAAAAAAACAGGTAATTTGGCATATTTTAAATAGGCATATGTGTATCCCCAAAAGGGTGTTGAGATACCATCCTCCTGGGTGAGACAAACAGACCAAGACCAAGCACTGAAAAGTGGACTTGTTTCCTCCACCAGAGAAGAAGGGGCTCAGCTGAGCAGAAAGAAAACTTATAGCAAATCCTTCCTGAGCTGAATATCAACTCTTCTCCCCACACTTCTTTTTTTTAGATATAGAGAAATTGGAAAATATTCTCATTCCTACTCTTGCCTCCCACCCCACTGAAGTTTTGTTGTCCTTTGGGAGTTTAATGCTGGTTCCTTTTACTTCTTCCATGTGAATTCTCACCATAGTAATTCTTGATCAACTTGCTTAGTGGAAGTCAGCGTGGCCAGACAGCAGTGTCTGGTTTGGAGATAGTAAAGCTTGTTTGGCTGGTGTGTTGTAATTTTGAAAATGCTCTAGCTGCTCCCAAGCATGAGGAAATGTCCCCTGTTGATAATCCTCTGATTTTTGTCCAGACCAATGGATTTAACTTTCTATGTATTTTTATGGCCCTAAAATGGAAGTGGTTTTTTTTTTTTATTTTTTATTTTTTTTGAATATTCTATTTGAATTGAGGAATTTTTTAAAGAGGAGGCATTTGTTAGGAGAAACCAAATGTGACTTGTACCAATGCAAATTGGCTTAAATCCTTATGTCATCCTTATGTCATTCATTAATAGTGCAGTAAGATGTACTTTGGAGGAAATGCCATGTATCAGATAGATTACAAGTTTTGTACCTTTATAAACGGCCATCTCTTGAGGACCTGCTGTGTCAGTGTTGGCACGTACTATATGAAAGTGCTTAATAATTGAACGGGGGAGTCTCTGTCTCCAGGGAGCTCAGCTGATCCTTATCTCGTGGGCATAATATTGGTAAAGATAAAACAGTTTCAATGCAGCATGATATTTGCACAGATAAAGCTGAACAAAATCCCAAAAGCAGGACAATGGAAAGACCAATTTATATAATGGGGCATTTCTTTAATATTGATACACTTTCAGGTTGTGGCTTTTATTTTGTAGGAAGACATTATTATAGTCACTGTGAGTTAGAACTGGAATCTGCCATTGTCTTTCCAGTTAAGTATGAATCTAATATTGGCTTTGGGTAAATTGTTTTTCAGGGGACCTTTGTTTTTCTCATCCTTTAAAGCTCATACATACACATATATATATGCATATATATATATTTGGTCACAAAAATCTTAGTAGTATTTTTTCAAACAGTCTTTATAAAAATCTACATCTTAATTGGTTAGCAACCTCATGAGTACCTACCATACTTAAAATCTGTTGAACTTGTCCGCATTTTAGCATCCATGGAACAACCCCGGGATAATATTAACACCAGTTTGAGGGTTAAGTTTGATTTTTTAAAAAATAAATTGTTACCTTAAATTAAAGGGAAAGTAAAATTAGCAAAATTTTGAGCCAGTGTGGTGGCACATGCCTGTCATCTCAGTGACTCCTGAGGCTGAGGCAGGAGGAGTATTGCATATTCAGGGGACAGCTTTAGCAACTTAATGAGACCCTGTCTCAAAATGAAAAATAAAAAAAATGACTGGGGACCCAGCTCCATGGTAAAGTGCCCTTGGCTTCAATCCCAAGTTAAATAAATAAATAGCAAAAATTTGAAACAAAACTAGAGGATTTTTATAAATATAGTTTTTTTTAATATTTATTTATTTGTTTGTTTTAGATGTATACAATGCCTTTATTTTTACGGGCCACGCACGTGCTAGGTGAGCAGTCTACTGCTGAGCCACAACCCAGCCCCAATATAGTTTTTATCCTAGTAAGTCTTTTTTTTTTTTTTAAATATTTATTTATTTGCTTTTAGTTGTACACAATGCGTTTTTACGTGGTGCTGAGGATGGAACCACGTGCTAGGCGAATGCTCTACCACTGAGCCACAACCCCAGCCCCTTATCCTAGTAAGTCTTACCTGAGGGCCTACTTACCTGAGGCAAGCATTGTGCATTTTTAGAGTGGCTGGAAAAGTCTTTAATAAAATATGTGTCAATCTCATAGTTTGGAGAAAGGATAGCTTGTCTTTTGTTATTCATTTCCATTCTCAAGAGTAGTTGGCAACCATGAGTTTAGTGTAATGTATCAACTAGGAATTGTTATAATTGTTGGATTTTTAAAAATGCAGCTTGCGATGAGGTGTGTTAATGTTTAAAGAAAAAAATTCCACTCTTGTGGCCCCACAGGCCTAATATGCTAGAGTTTATGTTAGGTCAAGACCTGACAGTTAGGTCTGCAGATTTTTCTTTGTTTTTCTTGGAATCCTAGGGAAAACCAAAGTGGAATGCAAGTATTTAGGGAGAATTAAAGTTTGTAATGCCTTTTGTGGATATCAACTTTGTGTTCAGTTCACCCGTACGATAAAACCTATTTATTTATTTTTCACCATTGTGGCATATTGGTATGTTTGGGTTGTATTATTTTTCTCCCTCCCCAGTCTAGTCTTCTAGTTATTAAAGCTGGTTGAGGTTTTTATGTTGGTATTAAGTTTGGTAGTATCATCAGAAATGTACCTCTTGATGGTTTTATCTGTAGCCTACCCACAAAGCCAGCCCGAAGCAAACTGACTGAAAAGTTGTAAAAGATGGTGTCTTTTAGTCTAGTTAACTTTTCTGGTCCACATATTTTAATGCAGCTCCTACAACAAACCTTCATTTGTGGTGAAACCAAATGCTAGTCTACGAGTTTGAGAGGCCTTATTGGTCTTTTAGAGAGAAAGGGCCACCCAACAATGAACCAGCAAAAACTTTCTTGAGATAAATTATCAGCCTCCAGCACTAACACTAAAGGCTTTCTGGAATGTCTCTGTTGTGGGATTGTGGGTTAGAGTTTTGGGGATAGTATAACTCCCTTCATGGAATTTTACCACAGCTCAGAGAATGATTATTTGCTGGGCATAGTTTTTAAGATCATAGGGGTTGGGGTCACCCTGTTGGTTCCCAAAGCTTCACTTCCCACATGGATCCAACATTGTTCCTACCCAAAGGAGTCCTGATGCCACTTTCAGAATCTTCAAATGCTTTAAGGTAGCTCAGATATGAGATTCCATTTATGGGTGGAGGTGAATTTTAGGCATCCAGAAAAGTATGTAGATTAATAGGGCAAACACTCATAAATTCCCCACCCAGTGAAGAAATAAAATATTACAAATATAATTAAAACCACCTGCCCTTCCCCATTTCATTGCCTTTGTTCCAGAGTGACCACTATTATGAAGTTGGTGTTTATCACGTTTTTACGTTTTACTAGATGTGTGTGCATTTAGAAATCAGATGCAGTATTGTTTCTTTGTGTTTCAAGCCTGCTCTGTGGTACTGAACTAATCTTCTCAGTTTGCCTTTGTTGTTTAAATTATGATTTTGAGATTTATCCATTCAGATACACACGATTATAGTTTATTTTAACTGCTGTATAATATTTCTTCATATGAATGTGCTACAGTATATTCATTATATTGTTGATACTCACTTAGGCATACATGTTTTCATTTGTGCTGTTTTAGTGTTGTGAATGGTTGTGAACTCATTCTCCCTACATGAAAGTTTAAAATTTCTCTGTGTTGTATTCCCTAGAGGGAATTGCTGGCTCAAAGGAAATGGTCATCTTTCACTTTAATAGGTTACCAGATTGCTCGCCCAAGTAGTTGGATCAATTTTCACTCCAACCAGCAGCAGTTTGGAGGGATCCAGTCATTCTAGGTGCTTGCAGATACTTGATATTGTTCAACATTTCACCAGCCTGATGGGTGTGAAATTGCATCTTTGGGATTTAAACTAGCTTTTTCCTGTTTACTGGTGAGGTGGGACAGTTTTCATGTGTTTATTGTGCTGGGTTGTTTTTAGCCCAGGGCCCCGGGAACAGTTTTCCAGGGCTTGGGAGTCAGGATTGTGGTGTTGGTTCTGTCCGAAAACAGGTAATGGGACAATGAAGAAGAAGAACGGGGGACCAAAGCAAAAGTCAGGAAAGGTAGGGAAGAATAAGAAGACAGAGTTTGAAGGGATAACAGATGACAGAAGATCACCCCGGAGGGTTGAAACTTGTACCGAAAAGATGGCAGATGACATCCTGTGTGTTGGGAGTGAATTTGGGATAGTTCCTGCATTCAAGCCACATTGCTTTGATTGAAATTGGCTTTGGTGAAAATTGTGTCAGGGGCCTCTTCCGTTGAGCACAGCATCAAGGCTGGACTTGTGGAATTTTCCTGTTTACACGGTTGCTTTTTGAAGTTCTTTTAGAAAATCCACATATGCTCTTCTTCCTAAAATACATTTTCTTTGTTCTTTAGGTTAACCTAAAGGAAACCAGTTTTCATCAGGATTTGCTTGACTGCCCTGGTGGAGTTACTGTCTTGAATATTTGGAAAATATTCCCTGCACTTCATTTTATTGTCAGAGTATGGTGAATGTTACCTTATCAAATACAGAAATACTTGGTTTTAAAAGTATGGTTTACGGTAGCTTTAAAAATACTTTATACTGAGCTGGGGTATGGCTCAGTTCTTGCCTTGCATGCATGAAGCCCTGGGTTCAATCCCTAGCACCACACACACACTCACAGTTTAGTAGTTCTTCGATGTACTAAAGAATGATGCCTACATGTGCACTCTCTTATTAAAAATTCATACTCTGGAATTCTGTCCCTAGAGATTGTGATTAAGTAGGTCAAGGTGGGATCCTGGAATCGGCATTTTAAATAACTAGTCCTTCCTGTTTTCTCACTCCTTTTTCCACACACTCTGCTATAGGGGTCGCGAGAACCACACTTTGAGAAATATTGTTTTCTTTGCTTGCCTTGGCCTCTTAAAAAGCATTGCTTATAGAAACTACCTGCCACCTGAAAGTTTGTTTTTAAATCAATGTAAACTTATTTAAGGTAGTAATTTAATTTCAAGAGCTATAGATTGAGGCCATTCTGTAGATTTATTTTTAAATATTAAATAGCAAAGATTTTATTTATGCTTGTAGAACAGAGAGTATGAGCTATGACTGTAGGTCATATCACCTGAGAAGCTTCAAAAAGAAACTTTAAAAAGTAATTAAATCATAAAACATGAACACTCAAAAAGTATGGAAAAAAAGTATGTAATATATGTTATGTGGCCAAATACCCACCCTTCAGATTTAACAGATATTAAAATTTAGCCATAGCTGGTTGATTTTTTTTTTTTTTTTTTTTTTTTTTTTGATCCTGAGGATTGAACCCAGGGGCGCTTTACCACCCAGCCACATCCCCAACCCTTTTTTATATTTTTAGAAACAGGGTCTCCCTGAATTGCTTAGGACCTCACTAAGTTGCTGAGGCTGACTTTGAGCTCATGATCCTCCTGCCTCAACCTCCTGAGCCACTGGGATTACAGGCATGCACCACTGCACCCAGCCATAGCTGGTTGATTTTTTAAAACCTTGTAGATATGATACCTTACAAATATCACTCACTGCCCTGTTTCCTCATTGCTTTTTCCAGAACAGACCATTTTCATGAGTTTGGTACTGTGTCCACCATACATGTCTTACACTTTGTGAATCCATAAGCAGTCAAAGCTTGTGTGCGTGTAAAAATATGTGGCCTTTTGCAACTTTTTCTTTGCTCCACAACTATGTTTGAGATTATATTGACACAGAGATCTAGTTTAGTCATTCTAACTCCTTTATGTGGTTTACTTATTCCCTTGTTTAGGGATAATTTGATGGCTACTTAAACATTCTCCTCTGGAAACAGTACTGCAGTGAGTCTCCTTCTTGCTGACATTTTTGCTCATATGACTTCCTTTCTCCAGGGTATAGCTCTGGAAGTCAACGTGCTGCTCTTAGGCTATACCCATCTGCAGCTTTACTGGGCATTGTAGCCTTCACCAGAGCCTGTGCCATGCTCTTTGGACTTTCATCGTCTACAACTGTGAACTAAATAAACCTCTTTTCTATATAAGTTTCCCATCCCTGGGCATTTTGTTATACCAGTGAGAGGTGAACTAATACATGAGATATTTTCAAATGACTCTGCAAAGTGGTTCTACCAGTGGGGGCTTATTTGATATACATTACCTAAAGGGCCACAGTCTCAGTTTCTGATTATACATAGATGTAGGTAATTGGAGTAGGTTTTAGGGACCTGAGTGTGTGTGTATGTGTTTGTGTGTTTTAGGGCCCCAGTTGATTCAGATGAGCACACCAGTCTGAGAAACCACCATATGTGAATGGCAACTCCATGAGGGCAGGAGCTGTATTAATCTTATTTGTTATTGATTTTCCAGCTGTCAGCATGGTGTCTAGTACACATTTGGTAGATGGCTCAATAAATAATTGCTGATAAGTGAATAAAGAGGTGTGGTCTGGTATAATGGAAATATTGCCTTATAGACAAGCAACACTCCTCCAGCTGTGTTGTGCATAAGAATTACTTAAAGGTCTCGTGAAATTGTGTATTCTGATCCAGGAGCTCTGGGATGGGGCTGAGATCTGGCATTTCTAACCACCTCTCTGGTGATGGACATGCTGCTGGTTTGGGAAGCACGTTTGAGCAGCAAGATGGCGGCGGAGGGTGGGGGGACAATGACAAAATGAAACAATTATTTTCTTCTGGATAGTTGTAAAGCAGAGGAGTTTGGAATTTGGAATCCTGCTTGGTAAATCTCAGCGCTCATCTCTTTATCACTTTAAAGCAAAAGCAGATGAAGAACCTTCCTCATAACTGTTTTTTGAGCATCGAAGGAGCTCTTGTTCATGGAAGCACTCTGTGAGCTGTGAGGCCATTAGGCTTGTTACTTCTCATAATTATTCTCACTTTTATAGTGGATTAATATTTTCCTTCACTTTGCTAAAAGCACAAAGCTGTTGCCATTACAGGATCCAAGGAAATCTCATTTTGACCTGCTGTCTCTATTGAGTGGGACACTTTATCTGCATTTGGGGAAGCAGAAGCAAAAATCTACTTTTTTGGTTCTGACTGTAGGTGCTATGGAGCTGAAGAGGAGCTCCTTCTTACTGTTTTGGGGTGTGAGAGAAATAGGGCTGGAAAGGCCCATGGTTCTCTCCTAATCAGTCCTACACTGGAGCAGGATCATAGGGAGATGCTCTAATTTATTCTCCACGTCAGGCACATCTTAAAGAGAAAAGGGGGGTGCTCAAAATAACAATAAGATATTAGATGTAATCCAAATTGTTCAGGGCAAACTAGAGCTAAGAGCCCCCATAATAATCCACCATAGGACACTATCACATAAATGCAGGTTTTCTGGATGCTTTGGTAACTGGGGACTCTGATCATTGATCTGAGAGAGGCAATGGGGTGTGCAGAAGAGAGAGCAAATGTAAATAGCCACAGGAGGTGTTATGTGTTGTGTAGTCCCAGTTACTCGGAGGCTGAGGCAGGATTGCTTGAGCACAGGAGTTCGAGGCCAGCCTGAGCAACATAGTGTGACCCTTTTTATTAAAAATAAATAAAGTGGCATTCAGAACTAGTTGCATTGCATGCTTGGGATGGGGTACCTATTATTCCCAGGCTTCTTTTTCTCTAGAGAGAGAACGTGGGATGGATCCAATTCGTTAGGTCAGTGTCTCTCAAATGCCAATTTTGTGCTTCAAGGTTTTCACTAAATCTGTGTTTCACCTGAACTTATTTACTTAGTAGTTGTCTTTGAACCTGTTTACCTTGGTTTAATTTGGCCTCCTTCTATGCTAAAACTAAAATGGTGGGTTCAGTGAGCTAGATTTGTGCTTTTCTGGTACAGATCAAAAACATAAGTGCTGCGGGGCATGGTGGCACACTGTAATTCCAGCAGCTCAGGAGGCTGAGGCAGGAGGATTGTGAGTTCAAAGCCAGCCTCAGCAAAAGTGGACACTAAGCAACTCAGTGAGATCCTTTCTCCAAAATAGGGCTAGGGATGTGGCTCAGTGGTCGAGTGCCCTGAATTCAATCCCTAGCACCCCCCCCCCCAAAAAAAAAGTGCTAAAATTAAAAATGGTCGTCCCTGTGCCACTTAAGACTACCCTCCTCTTACCAGGATTCAGGGCCTGTAAGTTTGTACGATGTTCACTTGGATAAGAGGTTCTTTATGGTGGTTCAGGTAACTAACTGGCTGTTGAACTATATTGCAGACTACAGGTCAGGTTGGAGAACTTCTTGGGAGACAGGTCAGCCCATGGATGGGGTCTGGCTGGGGTTTCCACATGCTGGTGGCAGGGTGTGAGCAGCTGTGTGTTGCCTCTAAAAGACTCTCTTCTCACCCATGCCTGTGGGTGATGAGAGAACTTTCCTTCCTGGGATGTTGTGGGTGGGCTTAAGTGTAATCAGGTATGTCTAGTGTTTAATTTGAGGCCTAGACATTTTATCATCACTTGCTTTGAAAGTCCAAAAAGTGTAGGTCAGAGCCCTGAGCTAGGAACTCCCCGCTCCGGTGGCTTTCTGGTTCCGTGACATTGAGCAGGTCACCTTGTCCTCTCTGGGCCTGTGAAATAAGAACCATTCCTACAGGGAGCAGTGGTGAGACCTGAAGGCTCCAATCAAGGAGGACTGGGGAAGGGGCTGGGGGGAGGGCAAAGAAGGAAGAAGCTGTGATTTCTAGCCTAAGTATCATTGGAGGACACAGTGCAGAGGGTACGTGGTGGAGCTTTTGTAATCATGAGTTAAGATATGATGTTTTTCCTTACCCGATCTGTGAGGGCACATGGTATGGTGAAAGGTATTGAATCATCTAAGAGCTATGCCATTCCTCTTGGTGTTATTTGGTGAACACAAACGTTCCTAACTGAGAAATACATGGAGTACTAACCTCAGTTTCTTTTTTAATTTTTTTAAAAAATATTTTTAGTTGTAGATGGACATAATAGCTTTGTTTTATTTATTATTTGGTGCTGAGGATTGAACTCAGTGCCTCACACATGCTAGGCAACAAGCGCTCTACCACTGAGGCACACCCCAAATCCTCTTAAAAGTTTTTAAGTTTTTGATGAATGGGTAATATGCATTCACATGGCAGAAATTTCACAATGTGCAAAATGATTTGTGTTGAAAATAGACCCATCATCTAATTCATGTCTCTGGCATCTACCAGTATTTACAGTGTCTTGTGGTTCCATTTAGAGATATCTTATGCATATACAAGCAAATATGTTTATATTTTTCTCCTAGTTTTTGAAAACACGAGTAGTATGTATAGTTCACATGAATCTGTCCTCATTTGACCAATGTTTTTGTATCTTGGAGGTGAGCCTGTAAAAAGCATCTCATTCTTTTTTAACAGCTGCAGGATGTTCAGGTGCTTGAATGTGCTCAATTCACTTAACCAGGCCCCGTGGACTAGACATGTAGTTGGTTTTCCAGTCTGGGTTTTATAAACAAGGCTTCAAGGAACGACTTTGTCTGTGTGTCATGGTGCATATGTGGGAGTGTATCTGTCAACTGACTTTCTAGAGATAGGTTGGTGTTTGTGACTTTGAGGGGTTGTGCCAAATTGCCAGCCACTGGCACCATGTGCAATGTGTTGCCCATAGCCTGGCCAGTTGGGGGGAAGATGGTGTCCTGGTGTATTTTCAGTTTGTATTTCTCATATTAGAAATGAGCTTGAGCACCTATCACAGGCTTAAGAAATAAACTCAATATTTAAATGTTTTGCTCTTGGCAGTTATTTTTAGTCTATAGGGAAGGACCTTTATTTTTATTTTCAACCTACAACCAATACTTTTATAAAATGCAACAAAAAAGGATTGATAGCAAAGTGGAATTAAAAAATCCAAGATAAACAAAATACAAACCTCAATTTTTTGTTACTAAACTTGACAGATACAAAATTGCTCTGTCCACTCATTATGTACACTTTGCAGTTTCTGAACTTAGCTCCAGGCAGAGTGTTAATGCTTTGCTTAGGTAGCATTCCCGCTCCTGAGAAGGTCTCTGCCCGCTTCCCCCTCCCATTGTAACCCTATTTGGATAGGGGGAGAAGGCATACAAGTTCATATTTCTATTTTACAATCAGTGCATTTCAGGATGTTTTTATTATGTTGAATTAAAATATCTCTGAGGGTGTGATACTGATCCAGACGGGCATGGCCCCCAGGGCAAGGGTGCCATCAAACACATTTAGGCATAGCGAGTCTGTTAGTTCTCCTTGTGCTATGGGGAGGCGGGAAGCTCTATGAGGGGGAGATATATGAGTGGGAGCTGGAGTTGGGGTTTTTATTGGTGAAGACCTTGAGCTTAGGGGACCTGGGGGTATGGGAAGATAGGAGGGTAAATCACTCTATAGGAAAATGCACAGCACTGGCTTCTTGGACCTGGGGCTTTGTCAAAATCCCATGCCCCCCACATGGCCTTTCTAGAAAGTGAAGGGAAGAGAACCTCTGGGTAAAGCAGGAGCTTAAGGGACATGCTTGTGGAGAAGGCTTCTTGGTAACTTTGTAAAATATTGGGCAAAGAATGAGTTCTTGCTTCTAGTACACTGAGTCTTTCCTCCTTCTCCATCCTCAGCTAGAAAACAGACATGGGAGCTGGGGGCCGTGGCGCATGCCTATAATCCCAGCAACTCCCGTGAGGCTGAGGCAGGAGGATTGCAAGTTCAGGGCCAGCCTCAGCAATTTAGCCAGACCTTGTCTCAAAATAGAAAATAAAAAAGGCTGGGCATGTGGCTCAGTGGTTAAGTGTCCCTGGGTTCAATCCCTGGTACAGGAAACAACAACAACAACAACAACAACAACAACAAAAAACAAAAATCATGGGCCCAGGGAAGTGAGTCTTTCTTCTGTTTTTAAGTTGAAGTTGACCTCTCTAAGGACTTCATGGTACTATCTCTAAATGAGTAGAGAGTGGTCTCAGAAGATAGAGCCTGTAGCAGGTCCATACCATTTCTTCCTATAATGACATTGGACCATTATGCTGTCAGTATCTCTGGGCCAGTCGTCTTCATTAGCAGATGTTTAGCTTCCATGTTACAATTATCGAATCAAGTCGTGTGGAGGTTTTTTCCTGAGTCGTTTTTCCCCATCCAGTATCATAAAGAGTGGAAATGCATGTTGTCATGGTGTAGAATGAAATGCCCTTTGCCATCTTGTGGACAAGTGGTTCCCTGTTAAAGCCTGGAGAAGAACTGCCATTCAGTCAGGAATTGGGGCTGTGGAGTAGCCTTGGCCAGTGATCTCTGACCTTGGCAAATTACTTAATTCCATTGACCCCCTTCCCCTCACCTGTGAAGTGGGGATGGTGAGTCCACACAAATGACCTGTCAGGCAGGGTGGGTTATGTTCAGGGTTGCTCTGTGGGACAGGGCTCTGAGGTGATCTTTCTGCTAACTCAGCAGGATGGGCGTCCGTAACCACACTGGGAAGTGCTGGTGGTTAGGTAATATGTGGCAGCCGGCAGCCAAAGGGTCAGTGCTCAGAACCAGTCCTGGCTCTCTGCCCAGGGTCCTGCACCTGCAGCTAAGGAATGGCTAAAATTGTGAATGAAACCATCCTCTCTCCTGATGTGTGGTAGAGAGCTCAGATTCTGGATCTGAGCCACCTGCGTTTGAATCCTGGCCCTGCCTTAAGTGGCTGAGTGGGCTCTGCAGCTTCTGTCCATTGTCCATGTGTAGAATGGGTAGATGAAGAGTAATCTGCCTTGGGCTAGTGGGATTAAATGAATATATAGATATGAAGTTCTCTGAATGGTGAGTGTTGTGCACTGCTTATCCTTCCCGTTTCCTGAGTTTATTCAGTCAGCAACTTCATCAAGTTCTTTCTGCACGCAAGGCACTTAGGAGGTGCTGGCATCTGAGTCAGGCATAGTAGCCCTATGAGGACTCTATAAGGATTATAGAGTCTATGGTCTAGTGTGGGGGTGGCTAGCTTGTCTGCAAAGGGCTAGACGGTGAATATTTTAGGTTTTGTGGGCCATCACGTCTCTGTCACAACGATGCCACTCTTCTGTTGTATTGTGAAAGCAGTTACAATGGTAAATGAATGACCACGGCTGGGTTCCAGTGAAACTTGATGTCCAAAAACAGCAGGTCACATCTGACCTGTGGGCTGTAATTTGCAGATCTGTGGTCGAGTGAGAAGACAGATGTTAAATAATCACAAACAATTATGCTGTTACCAATTGTGATAAGTGCTGTGAAGGAGCAGGCTGCATTCTGTGAGAGGGAAGGGTCAGGGAAGAAATGACATTGAAGCCACAGGGTGAGGAAGAGACAGCTGGAGAGGGAGAGCACTCACACAGAGGACTGCTCCGAGGGGCAGGAGCCCTGGCCTAGATAGTTTGAACCAAGAGACTCAGCATTACAGTCTGCATTTGTATCTTTTGAAGGCATTTCAGATACTTTGCAGCTTTCTTTGGATAAAAAAAGTCAACAATGCTTTTTTCCTCTGATAACTCATGCTATTCTCTCCTTCTCTGCCCTCTGACTTGCCCAGTGATCCTAGTGATAGAAATGAACTATATCGAAATGGTAACATATTTTGTTCTGCCTACGAATCTCTCCCTCTCTCTGTGTCCCATTGTTCTTATTTCATTATTATCAGTTTCTATATAAGAATTTAGAGGTTAGGTAATCATAATACTGCTCTGTATTCCATTACTAGATGTAGAATGGTTTACTCCTTAGCATTTATTTTTGCTTCTTAGCAGAAAACTTTTAAAATTTAGCGTTCTTTTCTTTTCTTGTTTGGATAGATAAAAACTCACAGCCTTTGAAACAATTATGAAAAAAAAAAAAAAACTTTCAAAAAACAACATCCTCCCGATGACATCTCTTGTCTCACCTACTCCCAGCTTTGGTTCTCACGGTTTTGTGGTCACAAGGAGACACTAGACACTTGACATCTTGACAGGCAGTGTTGTATAGTGGTCGGGGGCACACTCTGCAGCCAGACTGTGTGAGTTCCAGTGTGGTTCCACTATTTGTTAGCTGTGTAAGCCAGAATAAGGTTGCCTACTCTCCCTGACCCTCTGTGTTTTTACCTTTAAAATAGGGACAATAATGGCATGTACCTCAGAGGATTGGTATGAGGATTAAAATGAGTAACATATGCAGATATTCCTTAGAAAAGTGATGCATACCTGCTTTTATGTGTCATCTGTTGTTATTGATTACATCAGAGGCTCCGGGGCTTTTTCCTCCTTTCCATCCTTGAGCCCTGGCAGGTGGCTCCTTACTCATCCCCATACTTTGGGCTGCATCGCTTCCTTTGTGCTTCACGTTCTCCATGAGGCTGTGGAGAGACCTTTGTCACGACAAATCCAGGAACACTGGTCCTTTTGCACACTAGTCCTTTATGTATTATTGTGCCTTGAAAATGTAGTTGATGAGGGGTTTTTTGAACATAGACCTAAAAACGTGGTTTTTAGCAGCAGCATTCACCACTCCTGTCATCTGATTCCTGCTGTGTAACTAGTGACTTGCTCTCTGTATATAGGTGTCATCTTTACATGTTGTCTTTGGCCTTTCTTGGGTCTCCTATCTACTTGGTGTAAATGTGACCGAGAGGTTTCGTGCCCTGAGAAACAGATGCAGGAGCTGCCTTGGGGAGATCTTGGGCAGGTAAGGTTACCTCTCTGGTAGCTGATCTCCAGGGATCTTATTGGCTTCTTTGTTTTGTTGTAGGCCCACTTGTGTTGTGGCTGTGATCTCTCTGGTTTTTACAGACCTTGTCATGCCATTGTTCCTATTATTTTCTTCTCCTGGGCAAGACTCTCGCTTCATTTTGCCCCCCAAGGAAAAAAAAATTCTAACTTGTTTTCCTTACAAGTTGCTTTTAAAAATTGTTTTATGAATAGCTTTGAGTCCCTACCGTGTGCATTGTGATTCATCCTTCCTGGGTCTTTGTTGTTGTTTCTTTTGTGTGTTGGTAGCACCCTTGGCACACAGAATCCTTTCAGAGGTGCTTTGAAAAGCTAACATTATAGCCTTCTTGTTGGAACTTGTCCCAGCTCAGATTCTATTTTTAATAAAGTTGGCTGCAATTGTTTTTCAAAGGTTACCACTTAAAAAAAAAAAAAAAAAAAAAAAAAACTGATGGAAATACAAAGTTTGCTTCTTGTAATTCCAGACCCTATGATTTACCCCCACAGGTCTATTTTTGTTCAGCATCTGATCATATAACAATTACTTTTCAGGGCCTCCCATTTGCCTTCAATGCCATTGTGCTAGGTGCGGTGATAGGAGTGCAGCTTCTGGTTCCTAATGCACTGGGCAGTTTATGTAGTGGGATGATATTCCCAGTTTCGCCTGATTCCCTCTGCTGCCCTTTGGAACAGGCAGGCTGGATATCAGCAACTTGAGCTGTCAGCCAGGAAACTAACTCCAAAGAGCGGTGAGGTGAGTGAAGTCAAAGGCAAATAAATACCAGCAAGAAACAAAAGAGCAAATGCAACCCTAGACATGGGCTGTGAGCCTTAGGTAACTAACTGGTCTACAGGGCATTGGTTTACTAAATTAAAAAAAAAAAATCAGTACAAAAATAATACACGCTCATAGTAAAAAGTATAAAGAGTTGAGACGATAAAAAGCAAAGCCCGTTTGTGACCTGCTCATCTCCCAGCCTCACTCCCTGACACTGAAGGCTATTGGTAATCCTTTTTCAAGTGTTAGCCGGACATGGTGGCACGCACCTGTAGTCCCACCTACTCAGGAGGCTGAGGCAGGAGGATCACTTGAGATCAGGGGTTTTAGGGCAGCCTGGGCAATAAAACATGAAAACAACCCCCCCCCCCCAAAGAAAAATAAAATCACAAACAAAATGAACAGTTTCTGAAGTGTTCTCTGGGGGAATTGTCATTAGATGTAGGTGTTGAATACAGTGGTCTGGTGTGGTGTGTTCACCTGTGTTCCTCACACATAGAAGAGTACTGGGTACAAAGTGGGCACAAAACACTGTTGATTGAATGAATGACATTTTCAGGATTGTCCTATGTACATTGATGCTCTATACCATGGTTATCACTGCATCTTGGACAAATTTTCACAGCATACCTATAGAGCAACTTAACTTTTCAAAATACCTATATGGGATTCCAGCACACGAATTACTGTAATTATTTAACCAGTTCAAGTTACTTCTTTACTTCTCATTTTTTTCTGTTTTAGACCTTGCTACAAGGACTGTCTGACACGTTGACAGCTGATTGTCCCCTAAACATCCATTTTTCATTTATAGTATAACAGACATTTTAACTGGTCATAGGTGCTCAGGTAAAGACCACCTTAGCCAGGTTCCATTGCTCTAGGTGTGGCCATGTGACTAGATTGGATTCTGGCCGGCGAGGTGTGAGCAAAGGTGATGTGTGCAGTGCCCAGGAGCATCCTTGAAAGGGGAGGAGTAGTCTGCTCTCTCCTGGCAGAGGTCATTTGGTGGTAGGAGCTGTAGCAGCCTTCTTGTTTCCAAAGCTAGAAGCTGACTCTGGAGGATGTCAGAGCAATAAGATAAGAGGAACCCAGGCCCCTGGCACCACATTCTCTTAAACATTTCATTATTTAAAATAATGAAAGAGACAGATACCCATCTCACTGAAGCCACACTTACATTATTTGGGTCTTTGTTACAGTCTCTGTATCTCTTTCCACCTCTGTGAGTGTATATGTAGAATAAATTAAAGTAGAATTGAAGAGTTGAAGGACATGGTCATTTAAAATGGATTGAAACTGCCTAATTACTCTCTAAGCACTCACCACCATCATCATCTCTTGAGACATTCCCCATCCAGTCATCTTATCATGCAGACATTTACATTTAACTTCCCAATCTGTTAAAGATGTAAAAAGATTTAATTTACCAAAGGAAAATACTAGCACCTAGCCAGGCACGGCGGTGGCGCACACCTGTAATCCCAGCACTTGGGAGGCTGAGGCAGGAGGATCGCGAGTTCAAAGCCAGCCTCAGCAATGGCGAGGCACTTAGCAAATCAGTGAGACCCTGTCTCTAAATAAAATACAAAAAAAGGGCTGGGGATGTGACCCAGTGGTTGAGTGCCCCTGAGTTCAATCCCCAGTACTACAAAAAAAAGAAAGAAAGAAAAGAAAATACTAGCACGTGAGGCAGGAGTTTGGTTCCAAATGTCAGTATTAGTCATGTTCTGTATCCTGGAAAGCAGTTCCTGGAATGCGTCTGCAAAAGGGAAGGGAGGATGGAGAAGTGATGGATGCCTCATGGGATGGCGCAGAGGGAGAGCACACACATATGTGTCCAAATTGTCATGCTCATGGTAGCTGCTCAGCCTTAACCATCCCCACCTGTGTGTTCATCCAACAACTCATCCAGTTCATCCAACAACTCATCTGCTCTTACTGTGGGCCTACTATGTGCTTGCCACTGGGAATGCAGTATTGGGCAGGTCAGAGATGGTCTTTGCTTCTTTGAGGTATAGCTTAGGGGACAGGGCAGATGTTAGAAATCATACAAACAACAATTGGAATATGTAAGGGAGACACACAGGATGCTGTGAAGAGTGAGTAGAGATTGGGGAGGAGGTGAATTAATTTTCTGTTTCTGCTGTGAAAGATTACGTAAACTTAGCAGCTTAAAAAGTCACAACTTGGTTATCTTAGATTTCTGGAGGTCAGAAGTTGTAAAGTCAGACATGGCTGGGGTATGCATCTTCCTAGGTGGCTCTAGGGAAAATTTGCTCCCTTCCCTTTTCCATTTTCGACAGGCTGCCCTGCATTCCTTGGCTCATGGCCTCTTCCATCTCCAAGGCCAGCAGTGTAGCATCTTCAGTCTCTGACCTCTGATTCCACTGCTACCTCTCCTCACTGACTCCTCATCTCCTCCTGCCTCCTTCCTATGAGGGTACTTGTGTTCATGCTGGGCCCAACCAGAAAATCCAGGATAACATTTGCATCTCAAGATCCTTAATCACATCTGCCATGTAAGGCAGGATTGTTGTAGGTTCTAGGGATGGGATGTGGATGTCTGAGGAAAACGTCTTTTGCTCTGTTTGCACCAGAGGGACTGACAATGTAGGGGTGGTCTGTGAAGAATTCCCTGAGGAGCTGGTCTTTAAACCAGGTTTGCAAGATGGTAGAATTCAGGCAGGGGAAGGGAGCTCAGGTGACATTCGGGAAGCAACTGGAGGTATCCGGGAACTGAAGGCAGTTACTGGACTAGGTAGTAGATCCTGGAGAATGCAGGTGTGGTGGCTCATGCCTGTGATCACAGGAACTTGGAGGCAGAGGCAGGAGGATGGCAAGTTTGAGCCCAGCCCAGTAGCTTGGCGAGACACTGTCTCAAATAAAAACTAAAAAAAAAGAGCTGGAGGTATAGCACAGTGGTAGAGCACCCCTGAGTTTAATTCCCAGTGGGGAGGGGGGTGTGGGGAGCAAGAACAAACAAACAAATCCCCCATAGTCTACCCCATAGTAAACCGTAGAATGAGTGGCAAGATGAGGTTGGTGACAGTAGTGAGAGTCGCTGGAGGATTCCAAAGCAGATGTGCATTTAAAAAGAGTACTCTTGCCACAGTTTTGATGGTGGGGTTAGAGATGAGTAAGGTGGACATTGGAGGCCTTGCAGGAGGGGTTGTAATTCAGAGGAGAGAACCTGGCAGCTTAGTCCAGCTGGTGTAGATTGAATCATTGGGGCACTGTGATGGGGGTGTAGAGTGCAGCAAGCTATGTGTAGTGTGATCTTGTGGTTTCTGGCATGAGCCAATCGGAGGAAGGTACTGTTGTTTACTTAGTGGGGAAACACCGGAAGAAGGAGAAATCCAGTTTGGGCAGATGGATGTTGAGGCCTTATGGATGGGCACGTGGGGATGCCTGTCTATGTCCATTCTGGAGCTCAGACATGATGCAGAGAGAGCTGGAAAGGGTTGGTGTGCAGTTGCTGGTTGAATCCATGTACGTGGTTACTGCCTGGGCCCTGGAGAGAGAGGCACAAGAGGGCCTCAGACTGCCCCAGGGTGAAGCCAGCATCTAAAAGTGCCCCACTGAAGTCTGCAACCTTTGGAGCCCATCAGGGATGGAATGGGTGTAGAATCGAGAAGCGGGTCTTTGGAGGGAAATCTGAAGGTGAGGACATGGAGACCAGTCTTACCCAGAAGAGACAAGTCTGCTTCCCACCTTGAAGGACAGTTGTGATCACACTGAGCCCACCTGGATTATCCTGGGCATTCTACCTTTTTAAGGTCAGATGATCAGTGCATTAATACTATCTAAATTTTCCTTTGCCATGGAAAACAATGTATTTATCAGTTATGGGGATTAGGACAAGGGCGTCCTTGGCAGGGCCATTATTTTACCTGTATCTGTTCAGTCATGTCCTGTCTGACATTGTTTAGGTCAACAATGGACTGTGTACATGACAGTGGTCCCACAGGATTGTAATGGATCTGGAAAATTCCTACCACCTGGTGATGTTGTGGTTGTTACAGTGGGGTAGTGTGCCACACACTCATGTTTGTGGTGGTGCAGGTAGAAACAAACTTATTGCCAATCATATGACTGTATAGCATGTTCAGTTATATACAAAATACGTGATAACAAATAACTACATTACTGGTTTATGTATTTACTACACTATAATTTCATTGTTATTTTAAAGTGCACTCTTATTTATACATAAAAACAAAGTTGACTGTAAAGCAGTGTGCTGTGTTGCATCGGCAGCAGCCTCAGACTTCTTGTGTTTACTGTCTTCCTCCTGCACCCCCTCATGCTTGGAATTGGACCCAGGGCCTCATGCATACTAGGTAAGCGCTCTCTAGCTGAGCCACATCCTCGGTCCCTTACCGAATCTCTTGAATGCACCATTTTCTCTTGTGCTTGATTGGCTTGCGTGGCATTTTGTTCATCATGGCCTAGGAGCAATAGGCTGTTCCACGTGTATATGTCACACAGTCAGGTGTGCAGTAGGCGGTACCACCTAGGTTTGTTTGAGTGCACTCTGGGATTCCCACGAGGAACTTGTAAAATGCTGTATTGCTCAGAACATGTCCCCATGTTTAAGTGATGCATGACTATACTGTAAAAGTATGAATGGTAGAGTGGTGACCTTCCCCAAGACCCATCACTCAGCTCCAACAGCACAACAACCCCCACCCCCATCTCCCCACTCACAAATCTTAGCAACCCCCTCATTTATCTGCAAGTGCTTCAGAAGGGATGGTTGTGTAAAGAGGTTGGGTGCTGAAGGAGAAGTGAGAGGTGGTACCCGGGAGAGGGGTTGATGGGGGAGATGCTGAAGGGTGTTTAAATTCTGATGAGATGGACCTGAATGAAAAGGAGAGGTCCTTAGGCAAGAGAGACATCTCCAGTGTCAACGAGGAGCATGTGGGTTTGTGAGTGGCGAGTTAACCCTATCTGCTGCTTAAAAGATGTTTTTTTTTTTTTTTTTTTTTTTTTTTTTGTTGAGAGGGGTCAGTGGGATGCCGAAGTTCTGAGGACCTTGGGGAAAGTTGGGGGGAACGTGGGATCTACGTGCTCCAGTGATGTTTGACTTTTTTCCTGCTTGTATCGCACATTTGTCTGGTGTGTGTTTAGAGGGGGCGGATGATTTGATTCAGACTGGGTTGGTTTTCTGCTGGGTGGTGTGGGTAGGGTACAGGGGATTTAGAAGGGCAGTTGAAATCGTCACCCAAAGACGAAGCTGAATAAGAAAGTAGAGGAGTGAAAGTTCCATGAGGTGTGCATGTGGCCACGATGGGACTTAAAGTCAGTGTGCAGAGCTGTGCTTGGGTGGACAGTGGCAGCTAGAGATGAGGACTTCAGGATGGTGGCCAGGTCCAAGGTATGTCTTTGGGAGACCCATCCAGGACCGATCTCCATGAGTTGGGGGCAGTCTTCCAGGGTCACGACAAGGACAAGGAGGCATGGACCTCCAAAAGGGGGATGTTTTGACAAGAGGGGAAGCGTGTGGTGGTCTGGAATCAGCACCAAGGATCAGGCCCTTCCAGCTTTGCCTCCTCACCTTTCCAGACCCTTGTATGTTAGGCGGGAGAGTGGGTGAGCTTGACCTGCAGGGTGGTGAGGAAGAGCCCTCAGGGAAGAGCCAGGCTTCACCCAACACTGCCACTCACTTTCTTCCTGGGCTGTGCTGTGGGTGGTGCTCCAGCATACTGCCCCAGAGGAGCTGTCCCCTGGGACTCTCCCCGTAGGAGGAGTCACCATCCTCACAAATGGGAAAATACCAAGATAGGTAGAAAAGAGCAGATGCAATCTAAGACTTAACAGCGAGCAAAAATCATGCATTAACTTGAATATATTGCTTTTTTTCATAAAGATTTAATGAGATTTATCTCCATGTGCTGTATTTTTGTATTTGACGTTTCTCCTGGGCTCTAAGCCATATATTCTAATTTTCTTGAAAAATGGCCATGGGTATATTTAATGCACATTATTTACATTGAATTATGATCAAAAGGTAGCTTTACTGAAACTTTAGTGATTTTTGTCTGTACCATAACATCCTGCCATAATTTGATACGTATTTCAAAAAATTTGCCTTGTAAGTAGAGTTACATTGTGCACGCATTCTCTCTCTCTCTCTCTCTCTCTCTCTAACACACACACACACACACAAAAAAAAAATAAAATAAAATAAATAAAAGATATTGAAACTACCTTACCCACAAATGAACATTGAACTCAAAGTCACTTCACTCAGTCTCAGATGATGGGTGAAGGAACTTAAGATTGGTGGGGCAGTTCTAAAGACCTAGAAACCAAATAGAAACAGGATATTAGGGTGGGAGGGATGCAGTATGTCATTTCTGCTGCTATTCTATTTGCTTAGGGTTTTTTTGTTTGTTTGTTTGTTTGTTTTTTGTTTTGCATTTAATGTTTTCTTGGTGACTAGTGGCCATTTTCACTAGGTCTCAGCCTATATATTGGCCATTTCTTCCTGTGAAAGATGCTAATTTTGAGTTAAGACTAAGGAGTAGCAGCAGATTTTAAATTGTTATTATAATAAAACATGGCTTTTTAGCTGGGCACAGTGGCGCAGGCCTGTAATCCCAACAGCGCTGGAGGCTGAGGCAGGCAAATCGCAAGTTTAGAGCCAGCCTCAGCAACTTAGCAAGGCCCTAACCAACTTAGCGAGACCCTGTCTCAAAATAAAAAGGGCAGGAGATGGTGGCTCAGTGGTTAAGCACCCCTGAGTTCCAACCCTAGTATCAAACAACAACAACAGCAAAACATGTCTTTTTATCTATCTGTCTATATTCCAGATCTTTGAGTTTCTGTGAGCTGAGTCTTAAATGATAGCCTGAGGATGTGAGAAGGCAACAGAGTTAAGGAAGAACAAATGGAGTTTGATCCAAACCATTCCTCACATCTATGGGCTCTGCATGCATGGATTCAGTCAACCACAGGTCAAGAATACCAAAAGAAAACTTCGTCTGTACTAAACACGTACAGTCCTTTTTCTTTGCTGTTATTCTCTAAACAATACAGTGTAGCAACTGTTTACCTGGTATTTATGTTGTATTAGGTATCACAAATAGAGATGATTTAAAATATACAGGAGGATGTGTGTAGGTTGTATGCCAGTACTACATCATGTTATATAAGGGACCCAAGCATCTATGTAGGGGTCCTTGGACCAGTCCTCCACAGATAATGAGGGGCCACTGCATTTACCTTGTTGGAATGAACCCAGTCACTTCCTAATCCCAGCAGACTCATTCAGGCCTTGGGGAGTAATGATTATCCATTGCTAGTGACTGTCCCTTAAGTGGCGCTCAGTCAATGTTTTAACAGGCAGGATCACTCTGTGCAGCCTTCGTTTAAAGTCAGGGGCTTCGGAGTCCAACTCCTGGTTTTACCCCGTGGCTCTACCACTTATTGACTGGACTTGGGACAGATTCTTCAGCCCTTCTGAGCTTTAAGTTCCTTGTCTGTTAAATGCGATCATAATAGTGCTTCATCTATTGGATAGTTGTAAGGATGAACAGCACAGTCCCTGGCACATGCTAGGAGTAACTGGTAGTGTCTCGTGGCTTACCAATTTGATGCATCTGAGAACTGTTAGGTGTCAAAGTGTATTTCTCCATTACTCACAATATTCTTTGGATGCATTACCTTCTAGGTAAGGCCTTCCCTGACCTCTCTTCTTAGAGGTGCAGCTGTCCACCCTCTGCCGCCATATGCCTCTCCTCCACCACTGCTCCCTGTCATCCCCATCTCTGCTTCCTACTTTCTTCTCCATTTCACTTGCCATCGTTCTCTTCCAGTGTACCGCGCTCCTAGTAAACTGTCCAACATGCTTGCTATGTGTCTCAGGGCGTCTTCATCTACTAAAGTGGGCACTCCATGAAATCAGGCAACGTGTCCATTTTGTTTGCCACTCTTTTATCAATGCCTAGATGGAGACCAGGGTCTGGCTCAGTGGGTGCACAGTAAATCCTTGTCAAAATGAAGAAATTGACTTTGAAAGTGGTAATATAGTTCTCCGTGCCATGTTTTTTAAAGCCTCTGCAGCTGTCTAGAATGATGATGTTTTATTCAGAAGTTCTTAGTGATAGTTTGCTCATTTGCCTATCTCACACTTCCTTTCCTAAGGGGGGATGACGGAAACCACAGAGAACAGGGATGAGTGGACGAAGAAGAATAGAGCTGACATCACTACCAAATCTACTGACTTCTTTTGACACATTTTCTTTCAGCACGAACATCCCCAGACACCCTGTTGACCAGGGGAGATGCTCGTCTTTGTAGCAGGCGGCTTAAGTATCATCTTGTTTTCTTGTCTATTTCACATGCAACAGAGCTTTTGTTATTTTTTTTTCTTTTAGGGCACCAATGCCTCTGCTCTGGAAAAAGACATTGGTCCAGAGCAGTTTCCAATCAATGAACACTACTTCGGATTGGTCAATGTAAGTATTTAAAATGTACTATTTTTATCAAACGTTTTAGAGTATTTGATGGAATTCTGCTGCCATCTTCATCATTCCCAATTTCTAAATAATTATCAATGTGCTTTAGTTTGTAGAAGTGGCACGTGTTGGAGATGGGGCATTTAATTTTTTTTTTTTTTTTTTTGGAAAGTTTTGAATCAGTTGTCCCAGAAAAAAGTATTTAATTACAACATTATTGGGTCAGATTCACATCCCCCCTTCCCCGTGCTTTGAGGGATTTCCTTCGCATACATAATCTCATGGCGACTTCATTAGCCTTTGTAGCCAACTCTGCTTTTGCATGTCCTCCTTTATCATGGGGTGAGTTTTCCAGGCAGGCTTTGTTTCTGTATGCATCAGTATAGCCAGAGTTCTGACACTGTTACCAGCTCATCAGTTGTGACTGGCTCATAATATAACCTGGTAGGGTGCCAGGAACAGGGACAGCTGTGGGGAAGAACCAGCACATGTTGCTCAGAATTGCTTGGCCTCGCTTTCCTTGCACTCTGCAGTAGCCCCTTGTATCTGGCTGGACTTCCAGGCTCTGCTTCCTCCATAGGTTGATGACAACCAAGGAGCAAGGCATCGTTCCCCACCCCTCCTGAGCTACCCACCCCTCATGAGCTTCCTTCCTCACCCAGTCCTTTCTCTGTGGGATGGAAGTTTAAAGTGACATCAAGTGTTAACTCATAAACACATGGTTTTCTGGAAGAACTGCTCTGTGCATAGATCTGGTCGTATTAGGTCTGGTCAGTGCCCAGGTCTGGTCAGCTTTAGGGTAAGCTGGAAATATTCTCTGCAAGTAAATGCAGCCTGGGATATAATGGAAAGAACAGTGGTTCCAGTGCAGTAGATTCCAGTGCAGTGCTGGAATCCCACCTATGCTATTCCCTAGCTGTGTGATCTGAACCTGCATTTCCCCATCTGTAAAATGGGGATCATAATGGTCTGTACCCACTTGGGAAGAGACGGATCAGTTTCTGTGTAAGTCCCTGAGATGAGACTGAGGCACGTTGTGGACACTTGGTAAATTTTTGCCCCTTTTCTTTCCCAGGAGTTGTTCGCTGGATCAGGGCTAAGCATTAAAGAATGTCTGGGTAAAAGTGAGACCCTGAATAGAGAGGAAAGAAGAGACGGTGGAAGGATTAATAAAGCACTGGAATATAGGGCATTGTGTGGGTGAAATACTGACTTCTAATTTTACTACAATTTTTTTAGCCATTGTGCCGGAGCCTCTGCTTAGCTTTGTGAAGATGATTATTCAAGTCGTGGGAACTCTGTCCTGGCTAAGGAAAATACAAATGCAGACTGTGAAGGAAAAAAAGAATTAAGGCCCCTCCTAGTTTGTGGAAGAGTTGTGTCCTCTGTACTTGTTACTTGCTTCATTTATGATCCCTCCAGTGGTGATTTATGATGGTTCCAGCGTCTCTGTAAAAGGTTCATCTTCTGTTACATAATTGTGTTAAAACAGATTAAAATATATAAAAATAGGAAACGTTCTATCTCCGTTCCTGTGGAGATGTCATGAAGGTGTGGCAGAGCCTCTGTTCTGCTCTCTGGCAGAGGACCTGAGCCAGCAGCCAGTTGAGAACAGCTGAGAAGGTGTCTGTGCCCTAGTGATTCTTCTGCTGCAGTTTGCAATCTGGGTTGTTAATCTTGTTATTCCCTTAGGGTCTTTCTTCCTGCTTGTTTCACTGTGTAGGAGCAATTCTGAAGTGATGGTCTCAGCCGTGTTCTCCCACGGAGTCGGACTTAGTCACTGGGAACCAAGTGAGATAATGACTGTCTCCTCTGTAATCATAAGCTCAGTGTCCCTGATTTCAAGAGGTATAAAATATTACTGTGTGGGCCCTAATCTGATTATAGGAGGCCGGGACTTGGGTGATACTGTACTGGGACAACTGCCACCTTGGAAGAAATGAGAGGGAGGGTAATTTAGAAGGTAAGAGGTGGGAGTCTGGGAGGTTGGCTTAAAGAGATGCCCTTTTGTCTCCCGTGCTCTGAAGTGAGGGGTTGTGGTCTGAGGCAATGGGCAGGGGCACTGGACTCTTGAAAGAGGAAAAAGAGCCCCCCTTCAGTTCAGGCTGATTGAGCTGGACAGGTGGGTCCTGGTTCCTCCATTTCTTTTTGATTTGGGTTTTTAGTTTCCTTGTCATGAGAGTTTTGATGAGTTGTAATGTGACATCTTTTATCTGGCCAGCTGCTTTTCTTGGTCTGCATATTATGTAGATTTTTTTCTTCTCTTTTTCTAAGCACCAGAAGGTCTCATTAGACTCTTTAATTAAGCAGAATGCTTATTATCATTTTAGAGATTTTTATGGGTTAGAAAAGCAATAGAATTATGTGCAGTAGTCTCCCCTTCTCTGTGGGGGTTATTTCTTCCAGGACCCCAGTAGATGCCTGAAACCATGGATAGTAATGAACGTGTACTATGTTTGTTTGTTTTTTTTTTATACATATGTACCTGTAATAAAATTCAAGTTATTTTATGAAGTTAACAACAATAATAATGTCCTAATAAAACAGAAAAGTTAAAATAATATACTGTAATAAAACTATCAGTATCATTGCTTGTTTCTTAAAAATGGTTTTGGAACCATTATTAAGTAAAATAAGGGTCACTTGAACTCTGTGATATTGTGACAATTGATCTGATAACTGAGATGGCTACTAAATGACATATGGGCTGGTAGCATATACAGCATGGATACACTGGGCAGAGGGATGGTTCACAATCTTGGCAGGATGGCACAGGATGGTGTAAGGTTTCATCACATGATCCAGAATGGTTCACTATAGAAAATGACACATCATTTATTTCTGTAATTTTCCACTTAACATTTTTTTGGACTGTGATTGGCTACAAGTAACTGAAACCATGAAAAGCATACCACAGATAAGGGGCAGGAGACTTCTGTACCCTTTCATTCCTTTCTCTGTTGAGCAGGTAGTCACTGGTGTTTAGCCTAACCAATTTTCTAATATGGTGAGCTGGGCTCTGATACAGGGAAATCTGGGCGGGTTCATGGATCCTGGCCTTCTCCTTCTCTCCTCCTGTTCCAGAGCGGGCTTTCCTCAGACAATGACTTGAGCCACCCCTCTTGTCCTTTGGCAGTTTGGAAACACATGCTACTGTAACTCCGTGCTTCAGGCCTTGTATTTCTGCCGGCCATTCCGTGAGAATGTGTTGGCATACAAGGCCCAGCAAAAAAAGAAGGAAAACCTGCTGACGTGCCTGGCAGACCTCTTCCACAGCATTGCCACGCAGAAGAAGAAGGTCGGCGTCATCCCACCAAAGAAGTTCATTTCAAGATTGAGGAAAGAGAATGGTGAGTCAGTGTGGCACCTCTTGGATTTACGGCTCTAGAGTAAGGGACGCTGAGTGTTCTGTGCATTTTCACAATGAAAAGTCAAATTTGTTTCTAATAAGTTTGGTCAACTATTCAAGTATCATTTTTTAAGAAAAGTTATTTTCTTCTCTATCCATTACGCATCACACAAAATTGGATTGACAATATGCTTAAAAATTTAGATCCATCCCATGTTAGAATAAATTTTTATTTTTTTACTCTGTTCTGGGTGAGATCTTTGTAAGAGGAAAATGGTCCGTGGCAGCCTTCTGAGTAGGACACTCATCAGATTAAATAGGCTGATACAATAATTGAATAATAGTACTTTTTTCTAAACTTGTCATAAGTGATAAAGTAAGTGCATATTACCTAATCAGAGTCTGCCATTTTGAAGATAATACCTCTCATTTTTATTTGCCTAAGATAATTAGAGGATATCAAGTCAATATCTATATGATAAAAATGTGCTGCTGTCACCTGCTTTTTCTGTCTTCTCTTTTGTGGGGGATATTTTGCACTGATAATATTTCTGACTAGGGAATTATTTGTCAGGGCAACTTGTGTTTGTCCTAGATTCTGCTTTCCTCCAACAGACTTGCACGGTTAATCAAATGTTTATTTTACAAAGTCTTGTTTAATTTGATTGCTGTCTTTTGAAGCTGTTGTAGTTTATATGTACTAGAATAAAAGTCATTCAAGGAAGGAAGCAAGCACTCCCAGTCCAGTGGTGAACATGATTAATAGTGGAGTTTCACAGCTGCATTTATCTCCTGGTAAAGTGTCCTGATAGCAAGGAGCCGCAGGAGGCTTCTGGAATCATTTGTAATTTGGTTTTGGAATAGCATCAGATAACATGCTCGCATATAGTCCTCATCTCCCTTGCGTATTATATTTAAGCTGCTTCCTGGCTGGTCCAGGGCTTAATATGCTTTTTGGGAAAAGACTCCAGGGCCCTGAAGAAATTACCCAATGAGTAATTGGTCATTGTGATCACGTCACGTTAATAATTGATATTTTATCAGATATATTGCCAGGTAGTTTCTGTTTTTCTGCAGAACAAATAAAAATTCTGCTCACTTTTTACATACAGGACTATAGGGAGACAGAGGAAATTGGTTCTTGATGGCGGCAGAAAATGGAAAAGAACAAAACTTTTGAAACTTACCCATTGATGCCACATGATAGAGATGAATCTATTTGTATTCCATACCTGTCCACCCTTTTCAGTATAAAAATGGTGGTGTGGCCTGTGAAACGATGCATCTCTCTTTGTTTTTCAAGAACCAGAGATGGACATAAGGACCTTCTCTTTTCCAGATCTCTTTGATAACTACATGCAGCAGGATGCGCACGAATTTTTAAATTATTTGCTAAACACTATTGCGGACATCCTGCAGGAAGAAAAGAAACAGGAAAAACAAAACGGGAAATTAAAAAATGGCAACATGAATGAACCTGCGGAGAATAATAAACCAGAACTCACCTGGGTCCACGAGATTTTTCAGGGAACGCTCACCAATGAAACCCGATGCTTAAACTGTGAAACTGTAAGTAGTAGGGCACTCTCATGAAACTTGCATATGCACATTTAGGTGGGCAGAGCTGTGCACGAGTGCAGCATACTGCTATAGAAGTAGCAGTTCCCTTCAGCATATTTGGACGAGCTTATTCATAAATATGAAACTGAAGTGCAAACTTCGAGAAGCATGGATCCGTCCAGGATGTCTCAGCTGGCTAATGCAGTGATGAGGCTTATCTTTTGAAATGCTAGATTGCTTTGCGCCATGGACACATTTTAGGGTATAAAAATTACACGACTGAATTGGGCCATTTGTCTTAAAAAGATTTTGGTCATGTGCGATTTGGAACAGACCATTGCCCCAACTTACAGCGAGTCAGCTGTGGTCCAGTGGACTTGAAGTCACAAGATTGACTCCTACTTTTCCAAAATAGAGAATTTCTACCACAGTAAGCTGGGTAGATGAGGCGAGTCACTCACAGAATTGTTTCGAGGTTTGGGTGAGCTTATGTGTTTGGAAGGGTCTGGCACATGAGAGGTGCTTAATGCTAATTGAATTTGAAAACATGTTCTCCTGAGCATGATACAGAGTGGCATATTTGCTTGTTATATTTAAGCTTTGTGAGTGGCCTCATGTATTGATATTTAAGAGTCCAGCTCTGGGTCCAGGCTGCCTGAGTTTGTATACTGGCTCTGACACTCAGTAGTATGGGACCCTGTGCAAATTATTCCTCTTTTCTGTCTCCTCATTTCTAAATTGGGGATTGGTGGGGGGGGGGGGGAAGGTTGGTGGGAGAGCACCTGTTTCATAGGTTGCTCGGAGAATGAAATGAATCAGTCCTTATAAAGCACTTAGAACCATACTTGGCACATAATATCCATGCAATGTCAGCTATTTGTTACAAGTAACAACATAGAAGTCTATGGGTTCATTAAGGGTCTCAGAGTTTCTTGATAGTATCTAAAAAAAAATGTGTATAATTGTGCATTTTGTGGGGAAGAGAGACAGACACTTTCAACAGATTCTGCTAAGGGCCTGTTAGTCTGGTCAGGCTTCTGTGGCACAGTGCTGTAATGGGTGACTTAAGCAACGAAAATTAGTTTCTCACAGTTCTGGAGTCTGGAAGTCTGAGATCAGGGCACCAGCATGGTCTGGTTCTAATGAGGGCTCCCTTCCCAGCTTGGAGATGGCTGCCTTCTTGCCATGCCCTCACACAGTAGAGAGAGAGGAAGAAAGTTCTCATGTCTCTTTTTTTTAACGACACCAATCCCATCACGAGGGTACCACCCTTATGACCCGAAGACCCCATTTCCACTTGTTTCAGCATCAATCTTGGGAAGACACAAATACGTAGTCCTTTGTAAGTTGTGACCCCCCATAAAAGTTAAGAAATGTGGATTTAGACATAAACTTCTGTGTAAGGAAGAAAACCTTTTGTTTTTGGCAGTCTTTCTAATGTGTTTTTTTTTTTTTTTTTTTTTTCTTTTCTTTTTTTCTTGGTACTGGGGATTGAACTCAGGGATACTAGACCACTGGGACACAACCTCAGCCCTTTTTTTGTATTTTATTTAGAGACAGGGTCTCACTGATTTGCTAAGTGCCTCGCCATTGCTGAGGCTGGCTTTGAACTCGCGATCCTCCTGCCTCAGCCTCCCAAGTGCTGGGATTACAGGTGTGTGCCACCACGCCCAGCTTCTAATGTTCTTTTTAACAGTGTTTTAATCAATGTTCTGATTTCATTGTGGAAACAATTAGAAACCATAGCTAAGCAAATGGAGACTAAAATTACTAGTAATCTTCCCATGCAGAGATGATAAACTCATAACATTTTGTAAAAATTCTGCTACATTAGCCCAAAGATAACCACTTACACATTTAAAAATATATCCTGCCCATTTTCTGCACATAATTATTTATCTAGAGATCCTTCTATCCCCTTTTTTCCTCATCTCCATTCCTTTCCTTCCTCTGTCCATTTCTACTTTCTATTCTTGTAAAATTCAAATGATTATAAAAGTAGAATAGCTTAATAAACCCCACATATTCGGGATCAGTGATTGCTAACACTTTGGCCCATGTTGAACTTCTCTCCTTCTACACGCCTCCTCCCTCATTAAACTGGTTTATTTTTAAGCAAAGTGCAAATAACCTTTTATTTATAATTTCTTTATTATTTGCTTGTATCTATAAGGGGAAAGAAGTGTTTTTATTTTTAAAAATGTACAATACTGTTACCATACCTAAGAAGAATCCCTTTACATCATTATTCACTCAGCATTCAAGTTTCTTTGAGGATTTTCTTTTTTTATCAGTTGGTTAATTCAAATCACAATTCAAACATGGTCTATACATTGCATTTGATCAATATGCATCCTAATCTATAGCTTGCCTTCACCTTCCTCTTTTTTCCCCCCCCTTACAATTAATTTGTTGAAGAAATCAGGTCGTTTTTGTCCTGTGGAATATTCCACACCGTAGACACATCCTTGTGGTGTTATTGAACATTTATAATAAAATGGCAGTGTGTTTCTACTACATTTACCTAGAAATCCATTCCCAAGGGGATATCCCAGCAAGTCTTTTAACCATGTGCACCAGAAGACTTATATGAGAAGGTTGTAGCAGAATTTTAAAGAATAAAGAGATATCTGCATACCTGACACCCGGAGTAAGAAATGGAACATTATTAATAACCCTGTAGCCTTCCAAGAGCCTCTTTGCAATTTAATTTTTCTCTGAACCCACTATTTTCAATTTTGTGTATTAGTACTTGTTTTTCTTGATGGTTTTACCCACATATGCATGAAATTGCTAGAAATTTAATTGTGCATGTTTATGACTTTTATATGGTGGAGTTATATTCTTCTAAAATTGCTTTCGTCGTTGAAAGATCCAGCCATTTCTTGTGTGCAGAATGGTTCATACATTTTCATCATTGTGCAGTATACTGTTCTGGAATATACCACGGTTTATTTTTTCCTTCTTTTATGTTGTGTCTAGTAGTTGACTTATTGACAGAGCTGCTACAGACCTTCTTATTCAAGTCTCCTGGTGCACATGGGCACAGTGTTTCTGGGGTAGCCCTGCGGGGCATGGAATTGCTGAGTCATAGAGCCCATTTGCCTTCCAGTTTTTTAACTAGGTAATGCCAAATTGTTTCTAACATAGTGGTAAGTTACTTTTAATAGATTTTCTGGTGTTGGCCCTGCCTTTTTGATAAACCAAACTTAATTTTTATCTTTTATGTACATTGTTAGATTTTGAGATCTAATGGTTTCTTCTTTAGAATTTTTGCTATGGAGTTTTTATTAGTAAGGTTGATTTGAATTTTTCCTTTCTCATAGTGTACTGGTCTATTTTTGGAATCAACATCCTTATAAAATCAGTTTTTTTCTTTCCTTTGGAAAAGTTTGTATACAGTTTGATCTCTCTGTCAGATGTTTGCTAGAACTCATTACCTACCTTACATCCCTTAAATATATAGTATGGCTTTTTTTTTTTTTTTTTTTTTTGGTACTGGGGATTGAACTCAGGGGCACTCGACCACTGGGCCCATCCCCAGCCCTTTTTTGTATTTTATTTAGAGACAGGGTCTCACTGAGTTACTAAGTGCCTCGCCATTGCTGAGGCTGGCTTCGAACCCATGATCCTCCTGCCTCAGCCTGCCAAGGGCTGGGATTACAGGCGTGTGCTACCACGCCCGGCCCCATATGGCTTGTTTTGATGTTTCTATGAGTGGCCATGTTGCCTCCTTCTGTGGTGCTGGTGAGTGAACCCAGGGCCTCATGCCTGCTAGGCAAGCACTCTACCACTGAGCTACACCCCCGGCATTTCCCTTTCTATCCCCTCCTAACCCCTGTAGCCTTTGTCTCTTAGTTTCTTTTGCTCAGTATCCCTCATGAGATTCATTTGTGTATTGCATGATGCTGTAATTCATTCATTATCATTGCATATAGTATTCTGTTGAATGAATATATCACAGTTTACTAATCTACTTCAGTGTTGATGGATATTTGGTTCTCTCCAGTTTTGGTCAATTATGAACAAAGATTCCATGAACATTGTAATATATAAACCCTGATGTACATAAAATCAGTTTCTTTAGGATGTATACATGGAAGTAGACTTGCTTGTTCATATCACATGCTTATGGTTTATATTGTTAGAGTGTCAGATTCTTAAAGCAGTTATACCAGTTTACACACCCAACGTGTGAGCACTCTCATTATTCCACATCTTTGTCCCAATATTCTCAGATGTCCTCACTGTTGCTAATCTAGTAAATGTATTTTATTCAGTAAAAAAAAAAAAAAAAAAAAAAAGATTTCCACATCCGCTGTTGTAAAGTTAGGAGGCACTAAAGATACAATGAAAGCCTTGCCTTTCTGGAAGTTCCACTATGAAGACATATTAATGACAAAATGAGTAATTGGTTATGTAATTACAGTCACAAAATGCTTTGAAGGAGAAGTACAGTCTACCCTGTGAGTTTATGATATAGATACCAGAACAATGGGGCGTTACATGTTCTGCATCACATTTGTAACCAGGAAATCTGCACCGCACTGGTGGAATCCTGTTTGGTTGTCTTTGAAGTTAGAACTGCAGATAAATCCATCTTGGCAGTATTCCATGTAGATTTTCAAGACTGATGATTGGCTCAGTTTCCTTTTTGTCTACGAACAAGTCAGCCAATCTCAACAAGTGCAAATATTGCATACTCAAATTTTTGTACTGCAAGGCTATTACCTGGCTTGTTATTTCCTGAAGGGTTGCCATGGACAGGAAGCCTTTTGCCAGAGGATTTCTCCACAAACTTTGAATCATACCATAATATTTTTTATAATGGCAATCCAGCTGTTTATAGTTGGTTTGTGAAAGTAGATGACAGTGGGTAACTGAGTTTTTCTGGAGAATGGGACAATCTTAAAAAATTATATATTTTTCCCACCTTGAAATGGTTAGATGATTTTTTTTCCCACTCTGAAGGTACTTGTATAATTCCCTCCATTTTCTTAGATCCTTCAACTGGATGGGATCCTAGAGTCATCTAATCCCTTCTTCTGCCAGTGTCCCAGTCCCTTCTGTGATGTCCTAGCCAGTTGGTCACCAGCATTCAATGGACCCCATCCAGAGGCTGGAACTCAATCTCCCAAGGATGCATTCCGTTTTTAGAAAGCTCTAGTTGTTAGAAAGCCTTCTTGCTTTCTAAGAAAGCACATTGCCTGCAGGCTCTTCCTGTTGTAAAATGTGGAGGACTTAGTGTTAGCGGAATTTGCAGGTAGGGACCGAGGCTCGAACTGTCGTATAGGGAAAGGAAAGTGGTTTATTGAATTACCAAAAAGAAACACGCGGAGGGGATGAGGACAAACCGCGGGGAACGGAGGGGAGCTGGAGCACGCGGGAACGGGAGTGGGGAGCAGGAGCAGGGAGCCGCAGGAACCAGGTGAGAACAGGAACAAAAGGGACGATTTCAGTCCGGGGCTGGCTTAAATAGAGTAGGGGTCATAAAACCCCCTTGGAGTGAGTCCTTGTCCTATAGGCCAGCAGAGGTCATGGGGGGAGGTAGTGGTAGTGGACAAGGGTCTTGCTGGTCAGGTTTTGGTCACGCTGAGGATCTCGGGAGCCGTAGTTTTCACAAGGCACCTGGAAAGGTGTGGCCTTCTGCCTGGGAGGTGTGGCCTTCTGCCTAGAACCAACATTCCCCCCTTTTTGATTTCTTAGGAAGTGGGGCGTCGTGTTTCGATCTGGCTGCTTCGGAGCTGAAATGGGGCGACGTGGGGTAGTTTTGGGGGGAGGGAGGAATGTAGGCAGGCAGGTCAGGCTTGAGGGTTAAAAAAAATTCCCAGGAGGCAGGCACCATAAAGATGGATCTCTGCAGGAGTGAATTGGATGAAGGTTCCTTGAAGCCATAAATCGGTGAGGGTGTCAAACCAGGCTTCTGCAGAGGTCACCGGGGGAATCAACCAACTATCCTCTTGGAGAGCATGTAGGAATTGTAGGCATCTCGAGTTTACAGGTGGCATCTTAACACTATTATGGAAACAACAAAGGAAAGAAGGTGAGAGGGATAATTGTCTGGCTGTTTATTTTACCGGGCGGGACTTACAGCAAAAAAAAACCAATCGAGGGAGTCAGGATGTAGCTGATCTCTCTAGAGATTGGCAACTCTGTCCCGAGGTGCAGGGAAGTCATCTCTGGTTGGAAGGTCATCTGTGGTTGTTAGCAGTTGATAATCCCTGAGGAGAAGCTGGTTAACGGTTTGGTTAGAAATTTGAGAAATATGATTTTGAAGGCATCGTATGAGGCAAGGAACTATCATCAGGACAAGACATATAGTTATAAATGGGCCTAGGAGAGGGAGGACCCAGGGGGCCACCCCTTCCCATAGTTCCCATGAGGATCTCTGCTGCCACCGGATCTTCTTGTCTCCTAAACTTTGCACTATCTCTTTTAAGCGTTGTACATTGTGGTCAACTTTGCCTGACTGGTTGACATAATAGCAGCATTCCTCACCCAGGAAAATACAGGTACCCCCTTTTTCTGCTGTGATGAGGTCCAAGGCTCGCCTGTTTTGGAGCACAACCTCCGCTAGTGATGAGAGTTGTTGCTGGAGGGCCTGGATGGAGTAGGCGGAGGCTTCAGCTGTGGTGGCGAGCTTATCTGTGAGGTCAGAGAGCTCCTGTTCAAAGGATTGGACCATTACAAGTGAATGAGCCAGTCCTCCAACTGAGAGGCCTGTGGAGGCAATCGCGGTGACTAAGCTAACACCCACTAAGGCTGCCAGAGTGGCCGCTCGCTTAGGACGCCCCCCTTGAGACTGTAGGGAGAAAAGAAGGTCTTCAACTTCAGCCTCTGTATATAGAGTCAAGCCTGGAATTAAGACAACAGGATAGCAGGGACCTGGGGTTTTAGCATCAATGCATCGGAACACGTGGGTGGAGCACCAAAACAGGAGAGGGGAAGAGAGAGTTAAATCACCCGTTATGGGATGCCAGGTGCGTTCTGGGCAAGAGTCTTTGGCGGCGGCCCAACAAGAAGTAACATTAAGGAATGGGGGGATAGTCGGAAGTGGGAGAGAGAGAGAGGATTGATTGTGGCATGAGGAGGTTGGGGTGACATTGGCTCGAACTGGGACCGGGACTAATAAAGACTTGCGAAGCGGCGCACAGAGGAAACAGGTTGAAGCGTTAAAGGTGGAATAGCTTGCTAATAAGGAAAGGGACAAAGAGAGAATGGAGTCCCAGGAGAAGGAGAGAGAGTCGTTTAAGTTTCGAAGATGGGTTCGAGTCTGCTGTCTGGTGGCACTAAGTTTCTCGAAAGCCCTGACAGCAGAAGAGTCTTTTATAGTTTTTTCTATAATAATTTTTCCTCGACCATGGATCCAATTGCGATTAGCAAACCCTACTGCAGCAATACGACTCTGCCAGGAAAAAGGGTCAGTAATCTTGAAAGTCACATTATGATTGTATTTCCAGGATTGGAGTTGGGATGGCATGATTCCCCAGGAGTTTGTTGTTCCCATAACAGGATGGGACCAATGATATTTACAGCTCCAGGATGGACATCCAACCCATCCATTAGGGTCATTATTGCACCAATTTTCTGTCTGGTCCTCTTTAAAACAAAGATACTTTGGTAATTTTGACATGTCAGGAAAACATCGGTGAGTACATGTGGAAACTGCATCAAAAGTAAGCAGAATGGAGGGACAATTATCAAAAGGGCAGGATGATTGATTGAGAAGGCGTGTTTTTTGCCCATCATTATCTAGTTGCCAAACCTCGAAAAAGTAACGGCATGGAGGAGCAGAGCAATAGGACACAGAACCTGCAGGGACAAATGGAAAGAGAGCCAGAGATAGAATGAAAATTTTGGAAAGGGTCATTTTAGATCAGTATTAGGAACACGAGAGAAGCGGATCTTGAGGGGATCGGTGGGGAGGGGGGAGCAGGTATACTGAGGTAGTTGTTTGTCGTCCTTTTGTAGATCCTCAGTTGGTTGAGCAGCTGGTTTTAGTCTGGAAATATGAATCCAAGAAGTCAAATTTCCTGAAGTTTCACGAAGCTTAGCAGCCGTGGGTGTGCACAGCACAACCTGGAAAGGGTCTGTCCACTTCGGGGCAAGGGAGGTTGCTCCTGTGTCCTGGGGAGGGGAGAAATATACCCAAGAACCGGGTGTCAATGGAAATGAAGTAGTGAGTCTATTCGGGTCAGGCAGAATGAAATCTTGGCACTTCCATAACTGATGTCTAATGAAGGACAAGATGGGAAGAGAAAGATCTTTGGGTAGGGGTCCCTGAGTTGGGGAAACTCCGGGTGGAAGGGCTGGTCGCCCAAACATAACCTCAAAAGGGGATAGTAAGGAGGGCTTTTTTGGGAGGACTCTGAGCCTAAAGAGGGCAAGAGGGAGTAACTTGACCCAGTCTAAGTGGAGTTCTAGGGAGAGTTTAGTCAGGACATCTTTAAGAGTCCTATTAGTCCTCTCTACTTTCCCTGAGGACTTGGGGTGATATGGGATGTGAAAATGCCAAGGGATATTAAGGGAAGTAGAAACACTCTGGGTAACCTGGGAAACAAATTCAGGCCCGTTGTCAGACTGGATGGACGTGGGCAATCCGAAACGGGGAAGGATTTCTGAGACTAGAATGGAGGCTACTGTGGAAGCCCTTTTATTGGAAGTAGGGAAGGCCTCCACCCATCCAGAGAAGGTGTCTACCAAAACCAGGAGATATTTGTGCCTCCGGGCAACTGGCATGTTGGTGAAGTCTATCTGCCAATCAGCTCCCGGAAGCTGGCCTCGAGCTTGGTGAGAGGGAAATGTCCCTGGTTTAAGGGGAGTATATGGGTTGGTGCGCTGACATGCAGTGCATGCTGAGGTGAGCTGATGGAGAAACTGTGTGTCTTCCGGAGTCAGGGTGAGGAAGGAGGTAGCGAAAGTCTTGAGGGCCTGAGGATTAGGATGGAAAAGGGAATGGAGATAGGAGAGGATTGATTGTGTGGAAGGGGATGTGGGGGTCTGGGTAGTAGGTAGGACTGGAGCCAGAAGAGAAGGAGAAGATAGTGCTGCCTCCCTTGCTGCCCTGTCAGCCTTCGTGTTTCCCTGAACTATGGGAGAGTCTCCACTTTGGTGTGAAGGACAATGGGAAATCCCTATTAACTTGGGCAGGAGAGAGACTTGCAAAAGTTTTGATATTAATTTAGAATTAGTAACTGCAGAACCTTTTGTGGTCAGCAGCCCTCGCTCTTTCCATACTGCTGAATGGGAAAGCAAAATATGGTAGACATATTTTGAGTCTGTGTAAAGGGTGAGGTTTTGATCAGCAGCTAATTCGAAGGCACGAATGACAGCTATTAATTCAGCCCGTTGGTTTGTGGTGTTGGGGGGTAGGGGTGCTGCCTCAATAACCTCTGATAGGGAAACGATAGCGTATCCAGCAAAACGTTGCCCATCTCTAAGGAAAGAGCTGCCATCTGTGAACCAAATTAAGGAAGGATCAGGAAGTGGTCCCTCTTTAATATGGGAGGGATGGGGGATTAAAGCCTCAAGTGTCTCTATACAATCATGTTCTGGGGGCTCTGGGGAGATTGGGAGAAGGGAAGCTGGGTGTAAAGAGGAGCAGGGTTGGAAGGTGATTGAGGGGTCATGCAAAAAGGAAACAAGGAGAGAAAGAACGCGACAGGGTGGGAGAGTTTGAAGGCTCTTATAGGTTAGTAAGTCTTTTAAATGATGAGGAGAGGCAACAGTAACCTGGGCACCAAAGGTCAACTTTTTTGATTCCTGCAGAAGTAGGTAAGCAGCAGCCAAAGCCCTAAGGCAGGGGGCCCATCCACGAACGGTGGGGTCAAGTTGTTTAGAGAGGTAGGCAACTGGAGCAAAGGTAGTGGCTTTGTATTGGCCTAGAACGCCAAGAGCCAAACCCTTCGTTTCATGGACATAAAGGGTAAATGGCTGAAGGAGGTCTGGGAGGTGAAGGGCTGGGGCCTGTGACAGTGCCTGCTGCAAATGTTTAAACTCGGCCTGAATGTTGTCAGGAAGGAATTTTCCCTCAATCTCCTTAGCTGCCTCGTATAGGGGCTTTGCATAAAGGGAGAAATTAGGAATCCAGGCACGGAAATATCCTGCTAGCCCTAGGAAAGAGAGAATCTCTTCCTTTGTCTTGGGGCATGGGAGCTCCTTGATGAGGGCTTTTCTGTCTACAGTAATGGCCTTTGATTGATGGGAAATCTGAACTCCTAAATATACTACCTGGGTCTGGGCAAGCTGTACCTTAGACGAGGAGACACGATACCCACGAGAAGCAAGAAAATTTAAAAGGGTGTAAGAGTCTTCACGAGCTGTGAAGAGGGAAGGACTGCAGAGGAGGAGGTCATCTACATATTGCAAGAGAGTGGAATTAGGGAATTTAAGGTCTTTGAGGTCTGCAGCCAATGTCTGACCAAAGATATGGGGACTGTCTCGAAAACCCTGAGGGAGGACTGTCCAGGTCAACTGTTGGGAACACCGGGTATCTGGATCTGTCCAAGTAAAGGCAAAGAGGTCTTGAGATTCTGGGGCTAGGGGTACAGTGAAGAAGGCATCTTTTAGGTCAATTACTGAGAAATGGGTGGATAAGGAAGGAATTAGGGAAAGAATAGTATAAGGATTTGGGACCACGGGGTGTATAGGCCTGACAGCCTCGTTGATGAGACGAAGATCTTGGACTAGCCGATAGGACCCATTAGACTTCTGAACTGCCAATATAGGGGTGTTGTAAGGAGAATGGGTGGGTCTGAGAAAGCGTTTCCGCAAAAGATCTGAGATGATGGGTTGAAGACCTCTGAGGCTCGCGGCTGGAAGTGGATATTGGGCTTTATTGGGGAAACGTTGGGGATCTTTAAGGTAGATTTGTACGGGGTCACACTGCGCGAGGGAGGGAGTCTGAGTATCCCAGACTTTGGGGTCTACTAAGTCGGCAGGGACAGGGTAATGAAAGGTTTCTGTGTCGATAGAAGGTTGGGGGGTTTCCGCCTCGATAGGGGGCTGAGGGGATTTTACATCACTAGGGGGCGATAGGGTTTCCTCATCAGCATCAGTAAGGGGTGATGGGTCAGTGGCTTTTGAAACGGTGAGAAGAAAAATGGGGGAGGAGACGGAGCCAGACGAACCAGAAAGCATGACCGAGCTAGGCAGATTGGAGAATATGATTGAGGCCTGGAATTTGACCAATATGTCCCTGCCCAATAGGGGCACAGGACACTGAGGCATTACCAGAAACTGGTGGGTGAAGGGATGGTGGTGAAGACAGCAAGACAGCATAGGAGTCTTGGGGGGCGAATAGCATTTCCCTCTACCCCGACAATAGGGGATGGTGCTATGGTGGTGGGGCCCCAAAACTCCCTCAAGACTGAGGAGGTGGCTCCTGTATCTAGCAGGAAATTTACGGGGCGTCCATCAACGAGGAGAGTAACCCTGGGCTCCTTCAATGCGATGTCAACGGTCGGGAGAGGAGCCCCTGGGCCCCTTCAGTCTTCCGTGGCCAGTGCCAGCAGGCTGGGGTTTGTGACTGGTCCAGCCCCCCTGCGGGAGCTGGGGCAGTCAATGCCCCAATGGCCCATCTTGGAACACTTTGGGCACGGGCGCCTAGGGGGCTTGGGATTAGGGCATTCTCTAGCCCAGTGTCCCTCTTTCCCGCACCTAAAGCAAGGCCCTGGGGGTTCCTCCTGTGTGGACTTATATGCCCCTTTTTTTGAGGCCTGAGCGTCAGGGCCCCTAAGGGCCTGAGCTAACATTTGAAACCTTGATCGCTCAGCCTTGTCATGTTTTAGAAACCTGCGACGTTCAGCGTCCTCTTCACGGTTATGATAGACTTTAAAAGCCGTGGCCAAAATCTCAGTCTGGGGAGTCACAGGGCCCAATTCTAATTTCCTTAACTTAGCTCGAATGTCGGGGTAGCTCTGAGACAGGAAATATGTCATAAGGACTTGACGGCCCCCCTGGGACTCAGGATCTAAATTTGTGTATTTTTGAAGGGCCTTCGTGAGCCGATCTAAAAATTCAGAGGGGGTCTCTTCTCTCTTTTGAATAATGTCCTGTAGCTTATCAAAATTAACAGGTTTCTGAGCCGCTCGTTTCAGACCATCCACTATACACGTTAGAAACTGGTCCCTTAAGACCACGTCCCCTGGGGCGTTGTAGTCCCATCGGGGGTCTCTCTCCGGCACTGCCTCGGGACCTATAGGAAAATTCGGGTTCATTCTGTGAGTCTCATCTGCATATGCTCTGGCTTGCTCCCAGACTCGCCTACGCTCCTCAGGAAGTAAGGTATTTGACAAAATAAAGTATGTGTCATGAAAGGTAAGGCTATAGGCTTGAGTGACCCACTGGAATTCTTTTATGTACGTCGTAGGGTCAGTTGTAAAAGAACCCAAGCGAAGCTCAATTTTGGAAAGATCAGACATGGAAAACGGGATGTGGACCCTTACAATTCCCTCCGCCCCAGCGACCTCCCTTAACGGCGCGATTATCTGAGCTGCCTGTTTTCTCGAGCGCGTCATAGGAGGGCTAAACTGCGAAGGCGGTAGAGTGGTAGGCGGGTCTGGGAGGTATGATGGTGGGACAGTTAGGGCCGGGAGTTGTACGGGAGACGCTGGGGGAGAAACGCGGGCCACGCAATGTTCTCCCGGAGCCGTTGGGGAAAGAACCGAGGAGGGGGCCAGAGCCTGGGGCACCGCGTCTGGTAAGAGACGAGTCTCAGAATCTAAGGGAGTACGGACCGGAGTTTGGGACTGGGGCAGCGCGCTCGCGCTCTGCGACGGCTGCATGGCTGGAGAGGGCGGGGGAGCCGCGGCTGCAGACTCGGAACCGAGCGGCGGGAACAGCGCGGGCGGAGGAGGCGGTGGCAGCGGAAACAGCTCGGGCAGGGGAGGCGGGGGAGGCGGCAGGAGCTGAGCGGAGCTGGGAACCGGAAATTGAGAGGGCGGGGGTACAGAGGGGGGAGGTTCTGGCAGAGCGGAAGGCGGGGGCGGGGCGAAGGATGAAGACAACGGAGGGGGAGGATCTAAGCTCGGAAGCCCGCCAATTTCAAAATCTAAAGCCTGGGCTGGGGGAGGGGAAACGCTCCGGAGCAGCCTTCCAGACTGCCGATACGGGGGAGGTGGAGCCTCTAGTCCCGGATCGAACTCGGGGTCAGTGGAAGATGGGGGGGGATCTGGAAACCTATAAGCAAGAAAGACTGTCTCAGGATTGCACCTGGTGCACAAAGAAGGATTGGAACGGAGGAGGAAGAAGGCATCGACATACGGCAACTCCGTCCATCTCTTTGTTTGTTGACAAAAGCTGGAGAGTTCCCGTAAAAGCCGGGAATCTAGGGATCCTGATTCTGGCCACTTATTGGATAGCGGGTAAGAAGGCCAAATTTTTGTACATAGCTTTATTAATTTGGTTTTGTTAATTTGGGGTTTTAAGCCTAATCGCACTCGATTTCTTAGGAGACAGGCGAGAGGCGTGTCGGCCTGAATGGAGAGGGAAGTTCCCATATTTCCCGATAGCGGGGAGGGGCTGATACAATGCTTTGGAAGGCGTCCCTTTCAAAGTTTGAATCAGAGTAAGATCCAAGCTCTCTCCCTTAGTCGTCACTAAGTGAGATGAGCCTTGGGGCACCTAAGCACCTTCCGTCCCGGACGGCAGGTTTAAAGGTGCCGGGGAGCTGTGAGCTTTTACTCCATGGAGACTATGGGAATGTTCCGTTCTGAACGGAAAAACGGAAGCTCAAGCCCGGAGTGCGGAGGGGAACCTTTCGAAAAAGCCGAGAGCCGTAGTCTGACAGATGGAAATTTTTAAAGTAGGCGAATAAAGATGGGGAGGGGGGCGGGGGGGGGGGGGAGAGTTCTCGGGGTCCACCGTCGCCCTGAAGGCTTGGGTGGGGTGTGGTCCCCCCTAGAATGGCCCCCAGTGAGATTGCCGGACGATCAACGGCCAATTCTCACCGCGCAGTGGCCAAACAGGTTTACGAACTCAGGGTGGACAGGGGGCTTACCAAAGTCCAGCGATGGTGTAGGAAGACAGACGGCCAAGGAGACGCGTGGTGGACGCTCGTCTCCTTTCCCGGTCAGGGAACCAAATGTTAGCGGAATTTGCAGGTAGGGACCGAGGCTCGAACTGTCGTATAGGGAAAGGAAAGGGGTTTATTGAATTACCAAAGAAACACGCGGAGGGGATGAGGACAAACCGCGGGGAACGGAGGGGAGCTGGAGCACGCGGGAACGGGAGTGGGGAGCAGGAGCAGGGAGCCGCAGGAACCAGGTGAGAACAGGAACAAAAGGGACGATTTCAGTCCGGGGCTGGCTTAAATAGAGTAGGGGTCATAAAACCCCCTTGGAGTGAGTCCTTGTCCTATAGGCCAGCAGAGGTCATGGGGGGAGGTAGTGGTAGTGGACAAGGGTCTTGCTGGTCAGGTTTTGGTCACGCTGAGGATCTCGGGAGCCGTAGTTTTCACAAGGCACCTGGAAAGGTGTGGCCTTCTGCCTGGGAGGTGTGGCCTTCTGCCTAGAACCAACACTTAGTGTTGAGGAAAAGCCAATGTGAAAGTTTTCCTTCAGAGATGAGAGACCTAGAGCCCTCTTTGAGGAAGGTCCCTTTGAGGACAGTCCTTGCCTGTGGCAGGCAGCTGCAGACAGAGCTTCAGTCAGAATCGCCAGGACCCACACTTGTGAAATCTCTCAGTGGGATTAAATTGCCCTAGATCCTGAGCAGCAAATTAGCCCCTGGGGACACTGTGCCTTTTGTCCCTGCCTCAGCCTCTTGTTCCTCCAATTGCGGAAAACCCTGGTGCCAATCCTCAAGTTTTCAGAAAGCAATGATTTTGCCCCCAGGGTCTCACCCTTTGTAAGCATTGCTCATGATTGTAGTGCAAATGTCAGCTGTGGGATTTATGGAGACAAAACAGTTTCTTTCTGCAATAGATTTGGAGAAACTATTTTAAGGGGTAATTCAGTGCTGACTTTTCCAGATAACCTTGATAAAGGCACTTAAGAATTGGGGCTTGGGGATTTTCCACTCTAGCTAAGACCTCCCTTGGTCTATCCTTTGTTTGCCTCCAAAGATTTATTAGGCTAGTTGGAGTTTAATTTTGTTGTTCATTTTAATTTTCCCTCTTTTATTTCAGCTGAGTTTTTTCTCTGCACATCTGTGGTTTTTCAATGCTTTTCCATGGCTTTAAGACCCATTTACATTTGTTTCTGAAGCCAAAATATTGTTTAAGGAACTACTGTTCCAAGTACCAATTTGCAGCTCCTTATTGCTTTGTTTGCAGAGGTTCAAATTGATCCTATAGAGCAGATCTGAGGCCTTCACAGATGTGCAAGAGTGGAGCCGGTTGATGCATGGAGGTGCCATCTCTCACCCAGGAGAGTCCCTGGCCCAGGGTTTCAGATGGGTGGTAGTGGCTTCTTTTCTCAGCCAACCCTTTGGTACCACCTCCAGCCAGTACACTGTCAGTTCATAGTTGAGCAGTGCAGAACCTTGTCACCTGTCCCACTAACTCAGGAAAGGAATATGGAGATTCAGAAGCACATTTGAATATAACTTAAATTATTCAAGAATTTAGCAAAACTCATGATTTGTATGTATGGTCTGTACATTCACTTTTTTCTGTTAACTGATTTTTAATTAATTACTTTAAAATTAAGAGCAAGTAGGGTCTCTTCTGTCTCTTTTAAACTGGAGTGTTTGGGTTGGGGGTAGGACTCCATGCCCAGAATGAGGGGAGAAAGGAGAATAAGATGTAGCCTGTTCTTGCTGAGAGTGTTGGAGTCTCCTAGTGATGATATATGTTTCCTTGGGTACAAGCTGTATTTTCCCATAGACCAAATCTCTGTGTGTAGGAAGAACATGTTTTGTTTTGTTTTGTTCTGGCAACTTTCTTAGGAGAGAAAAAGACACGCCCCACCCCCACCCCCAAATTTTTGGTTGTTCCTCCTGGGTAGATTGACCTGAGCATTACTTTCTCACACTCTAACTCTAGAAATAGTTTGCGTTTGGAATTGAAAAAGGTACAGTAACTTTCTTCCTCTTCCTGAAATCATTATTAGAGAAAAAGATTGGCATCTAGTAGGACAAGTTTTTATTTTTCATTACAAAGTGATGCTAGCTATCCAACTTCTGTGTGATTCCAGTTGGCTATAATCTTTTTGTTTTCTCCCAGAGAAGGTCCATTTAGGTAAAAGTAAATAAATAAATAAACAAATAAATTACGAATTAAATAATAGAATAACTTTTGGTTTATTTAAAAAGCAAACAAGAATATATGAAAAAGAAAATTGAAACTGCTTTTTACCCGTGACGAGTTCTTGTTCCCCGAACTCTGAAGAATAACGCAGAAGAAGCACTTAGAGGCAAGCATAGAGTGGAAAATGGAAAGCTTTATTTTTTTTAAAGGATAGCAAAAAGACTTCCCCCAGAGGGAGAAGGGGACCCGGAAACCAGGAATCCCAAAGGGAGGAGAGGACTTCTCCCTTTTATATCTGAAATCTTTCTTTTGTTCTTTTTATGTTCTCTATCTCTGTCCTGCCTGGGACAGGAATGTCAAAAGATGTGACACTGGAGGGCCCATGGTGGGTGGGGGACTCACAGGAAGGGCTTAGGGCTAATTGATTAGCATCTCCATTTGCTGGGAGCTGTTTCATTAACATTCCATAAGATGGGCCCTAAACTTGGGAACATTAACCATCTTCCTTAGAGTTGTTCTATGTCTTTCCAGGTCTCAGACTGACTCCATTTTCCTTATGGACTCCATGTTCTTTATGAAACTCGATGTTAGACCCGATTTGTCTATCTACACTCACTGCCTATCTTTAAATCTGGCTTCAAAATCATTCATATTTCTGCCATTCAGATGCCACTGCTCATATTTAGACATCTTTCCTTTTGTTCAGTTACTTTTTCATTTAGTAGATATTTATTGGGCATTTACTAAAGGCTGTACTAGAGATCTAGCTGTTGAAATAGAAAAGGTGGTTCTTGCTCTTTCATTTATTAATATAACATATATAAAACTATAAATTTCCCTTTACTGTTTTAACTGCATACCACAAATTTTGATGTTATATTTTCTTTGCCATCAGTTCAAGTATCTTCTAATTTCTCTTGTGGTTTTTTTTTTTTTTTTTTCATTTACCTACGCATTAATTAGAAGTATGCTCTTTAATTTCTAAATATTGTAACATTTTCCTAAATGTCCTGATGGCATTGATTTCTAATTCTGTTGTGGTTAGAGAATGAATATATTTAGTATCATTCAGTCATTTTAAATTTGCTGAGATATACTTTGTATTCTACACATGGTCTTTCCTGAAAGATCTGCACTTGAAAACAGAGTCTTCCAAGCTCAGAACTATTGATATTTTGGCTCAGATATTTCTGGGTCATTCTAGGATTGGTCTCACTTGATTTTATTTTTTTGGGGGGGTCCCTAAGCATCATAGGATATTTACCAGCATTCCTCTTTTCTACCCAGTAGATGCCAGTGGCATCTGCCAAGATGTGACAGTGGAAAATGTCTCCAGGCATATGCTGAGTGTTCCCTAAAGGCAAAAAACACCTGTCCTGCTCCCGCTTTCATTAAGGGGGATTGGACCCAGGGGCACTTTACCACTGAGTTACATCCCCAGTCCTTTTTATTTTTTATTTTAAGACAAGTTTTTGCTGAGTTGTTGAGGGTCTCACTAATTTGGTAAGACTGGCCTTGAACTTGAGATGTTCCTGCCTTAGCCTCCCCAGTTGCTAGGATTACAGGTATGCACCACTTTCCCCTATTGAGAATCCCTGAATTGAATAAAATGTGCATTATGTAGTTGTTGGGTGTAATATTCTTTGTCAGTCAGATATGGTAGTTGATAAAGTTATTTCAGATCTTTGATGTCTTTGACTACCCCCCACCCCAGCTTTTCTATCAGCTGCTAAGAAAGGGCTGTTAAAATACCTAACTGCGTGGGATTGTCTTATTTCTCCTAATTCTGTCAATTCTAGCTTCATGAATTTTTAAACTTTTTAAAAATGACTTTGTTGAGGGACGATTTACATATCATGAGATTCATCTTCTCAGTGATCTTTTAGTAATTTGCTGTATTGTGCACCTAGTGTTTGAACATTTCCATCACACCAATAAGACGGATCTTGTACCTGCAGTTAATCGCTATTCCCTGCTCCAGCCCACCATGAATCTCCTTTCTGTCTTAGGGTTTTGCCTTTTCTGGATGTTTCATGTGAATGCAATCAGTTAATGGAATCAGTCTTTTGGGTCTTGGACTTCTTTGATCTACATAACTTTTTGGAGTACCGTGTATCAGTAGTTCTTTCCTTTTTATTGTTGAATATAGTTGAGCTTCATGTATTGTTTAGGCTCTGTTGTGAGGAGCCTTCATATTTGATTGGTATATTCTGATAATAAATTGACCTTTTTGTCATAAGGAAATGTTTTCTTTTGTTCTCATAATAATCTATTTTACATGATAATAATATAACCCCTCTACATACTTATTCTAATTATTTGCATAGTATTTTTTCTAACCATTTATTTTCAGCGTGTATTTTTATGTTTAAAATTTAGTTCTTGTAGACAGCATATAATTGATCTAGCTTTTTTAAAAATCCATTCATCAATTTATATCTTTTAGTTGGAATTATAAGTTAATTAATATTTGCTATAATTATTGACATATTTGGGTGTGGGGCTGCCATTTTATTATTTGTTTTCTATGTGTTTTCTCAGATTTTTTTCTCTTTTTATTTCTGGATTATTGGGAGATATATATATATATATGTGTATATATATATATATATATATATATATATTACAATTCCTTATTAATTTTCCTGTTTGCCTTTGTTCTCAGTATTACCTGTGGTTGTACACATGTGTAAGTTTAATGGTTGTGTTAGAGATTACATTCCACATTTTTCACTTTTCACAGACTACAGTTAATAATGCTACTATTCCACATAAAGTATGGAAGGTTTGTAAATGTGTAGGTCCACATTCCCTCTGCCCTCATCTTCCCTTATTCTTTATGTTATAGTAGTTATACATTTTACATTCATGTATGGTATGAATCCCACAGGACAATAATTTTTTCTTCTTCAAAAAATTTTATAAAAAAGTAAAATAAGAGGAAAAAAGCCCCCAAGTCCCCTAAAACAAACAAACAAAAACAGAAAACTCATACCTTTTGTGTTCACACGTGTGTTTACCATTTTGAATATATATATTTTTCATTAAATTTGGAAAATGTTTAGCCATTATTTTTTTCAAATAGTTTTCCTGTATTATTCTCTCCTTCTCTTTTAGGACTCTGTTTATATGTACGATATTATCATAAGGGCCCCTGAGTATTTGCTCATTTTTACTGCAATTTTTTTCTTTCTTCTCTTAGTAGATAATTTCTACTGATCTGTCTTCTAGTTCACTTGCTCTTTCCTCTGTCATTTCCAGTTTGCTGTTAAGTTGATCTGATGTGTTTTGTTTTCCAGTTCTGGAATTTCCATTTGATCCTATTTTAATTGTTTCTGTTTTTCTTCCAGGATGTTATAGTTTTTGATCCATCATGGGTGTTTGTTTTCTTTTTCTTTACCAAAAGTAGTTATAATTCCAATCTCCTAATTTCAACATCTGGGTCATTCTAGGATTGGTCTCACTTGATTTTATTTTAAGAATTTCTTCCATTTTCTTGGTTCTTTGCATATTGTAAGTTTGGATCTTGTTCAGAATATTGAGACTGTTAAGTTACAGAGACTCTGGATTCTATTATTTTTCTTCAGTGAGTATGGAGTGCCTTTAGTATTGAGGCTGGAAGTTATCTTGACACAAACCACAAATTTTGCTTATTGGGTGGCTCGAATCTTGGATCAGACTCTCCCCATCTAAGCTGCTTTGTACTCCATGCTGAGCCGTGGGTGGGTAGCTCAGTGGTCAACCAGATGTGGGCAAAGTTGTTGATACCATCTCGGACTCTTTCCCTTCTTTCCAGTGGATGTCATTTCTCAGATTTAGGCTTCTGGATCCCAGATCAGAAGGACTGCCTTTCCCCCCACAAACCCCAGGTCCCAGGTGTGAAACCACCAACTCAGGCCATCATTCTTCCTCTGAGCGTGTGTCCCCATCTGCTGTTTTAGTTCATTTTCCAACACTTTCAGGTGCCTGCCTTGAGTTTATGGTTATCTGAGTGTGTCCTATCTGGATGAGTGTTGGTATGCTAAGATCTTTGTTATCACTGAAGCCAGTCTTTTGGACTTTTCATTTAAGTAAGGAAGAGACAGATAGTAATCAAAAAATAAAATACGGAGCTGGGGTTGTGGCTCAGTGGTTTAGTGCTCGCCTAAGCATGTATGCAATCCAGGTTCAATTCTCAGCACCACTTAAAAATTAAAGCCATTATGTACACCTAAAATAAATAAATAAATAAATAAATAAATAAATAAATAAAATACATATAACGTTAAGTGGTCAAATCAGTTCTCTATTGCTTTATTATAAAACCACTTCCAAAACTCTTGAGGCTTAAATGAAACTATATTTATTATTATTATTATTATTTTTTGTTAGAAGGTCTTTATATACAGACCATTCTTTTTAATTTATTTTTTATTTATAATAATTACAATTCATAGTGCACATATATAGCATCTTTTTACATACAACTGTTTGTATACAAAGTATATTCGTACCATTCAGGTCTTCAATCATGCATTTAGGATAATGATATCCATCTCATTCAACCACCTTCTTTTTTTTTTTTTTTTTTTTTCTTTTCTTCCCCTCCCTCCCCCCTTACTACTTCTCTACCCCTCCCTTCCCTTTGACCATTCTAGTGTTCCTCTAATCCTCCTATGTACCCCTATCCAACAATACTGTGAACTAGCCTCCTTATATCAGAGAAAACATTCGGTATTTGGATTTTTGAGATTGACTAATTTCACTTAGCATTATATACTCCAACTTCATCCATTTACCTGCAAATGCCATTATTTTATTCTCTTTTATTGCTGAGTAAAATTCCATTTTGTATATATACCACATTTTAACCCATACAGCTGTGGGTTGGCTAAGGGCCCCCTCGTCTAGGCTGGACTTGGCTGAACTTGTGTGTGTGAGGGTCTGTGGGCTCATTCATGAGTCTGCAGGTTCCCCAGGGGTTTTTCTCTAGATCCAGCTTGCCTCGGGTACCTTAGCTGACACTCTTCTCCATGGGTCTCCATCTCCTTCTTGAGAACAGCAGGCTAGCCTAGGCTTATCCATTCATCTTGTGGCGATGGTAGAAGTGCAAAAGAGTGGTTTCACACATGCTCATTTCAGTCTCTGCTTATAACAAACACGTCTTCTAAAATCCTGATGACCAAGGCAAGTCACATGGCCACACTCAGAATCAAGAATGGGGCAACTGGGCTGGGGTTGTGGCTCAGGGGTAGAGCGCTCGCCTAGCACGTGCGCGGCCCGGGTTTGATCCTCAGCACCATGTACAAATAAACGCATTGTGTACAACTAAAGCAAATAAATATTAAAAGAAAAAAAAAAAAGAATGGGGAAACATAATCGCTTCTCAATGAGAGACCTGTAGTCATATGGCAATGAAGTCAACATGGGCAGTGGTGAAGATTTGGGGCCATGAATTTTGCAATGGCAGGAATAAGTGCCTAAGAAAATTAAAGGATGATGGAGAGCCATAAGGGAATAAATGTGTGTGTGTAAACATGCACATGTCCTTTTTTAAAAATTGTTTTTAGTAGTAGATGGACACAATACTTTATTTATTTATTTAATGTGGCACTGGGGATTGAACCCAATGCCTCACACGTGCTAGGCAAGTGCTCTACCACTGAGCCACAACCCCAGCCCACATGTCTTTTTAATACAAAAATTGCAATTAACATGTAATTGTATAGCTTATGTTTTCATTTAATGCTATAACCATCATATAAATCATTTCCAGCTTTTTTTTTTTTTTTTTTTTTTTTTGGTACCAGGGATTGAACTCAGGGGCACTCGACCACTGGGCCACATCCCCAGTCCTTTTTTTTTTGTTTTTTATTCGAGACAGGGTCTCACTGAGTTGCTAAGTGCCTCACCATTGCTGAGGCTGGCTTTGAACTCGCGATCCTCCTGCCTCAGCCTCCCAAAGTGCTGGGATTACAGGCGTGCGCCACTGCGCCCGGCTATTTCCAGCTTTTTGATCATTTTAGGTGATGTAAAAATTTCTACCCTCTTCCATTTATTGAACACATACCTCTCTACCCCAACCCCTCCCCCTGGTACTGGGGATTGAACCCAGGGTGCTCTACCATTGAACTACATCCCCAGCCCTTTTTATTTTTTATTTTGAGACAGGTTCTCACTAAGTTGCCTAAACTGGGCTTGAATTTGCGCTCCTCCTGCCTCAGCCTCTCAGGTTGCTGGGATTGCAGGTGTGAACCACCACACCTGGCTCGAGTGCTTACTTTCAAAGTACTTTACATGTATTATCTGGTTTCATCCTTACAATGACCTTATGAGATAGATATTGCTATTGTCCCCACTTTACAGATGAGGAAGCTGAGGCACCGAGAGGCTAAGTAACTGGCTCCGAATCATACACTGTATAAGAGGCAGGGGTAGGATGTGGATCTGGGCAGTCTGTCTCAATGCCCATTTTTGTGTGTACTTATAAAAATACAAAAGAGTGTGCCTCCAAATGTCAGTGTTTCCTTAGATAGACTCCAGAACTTGGGGTGGTAGGGGAGTTGCCACACTTTGTTGAGGAAGTGTAAGTTCCATTCTGTTGCCAGTTGATTGAGCACGTCGGGGTTGTTTTGCTGAGTCAACTTGTCCCTGCCACTCCAAGAACAGGACAGTAAAATCCCAGGGTTGTTGGCAAATGAGTGTAACATAAGCACTAAAGCTTCAATAAGAACCAGATCCAGAGCTGGTGTGGTGTGACCTGTGCAGGGCCGAATGGGACCCATGAACCGGCTTGGCCCATGCAGGGCTCAGCATGGCGCTCTGCGTGAGCCAGGGCTCCAGGCCAGCTCCAGGGCTGAGCCTTACACAGACAGCACAGGGCTCTGTAGACAATGAGGACAACTTGATGTGTGTGTGTATACAGTTAGTGTGGCTCTCCACGACCTGAACAGTGAGGCACAGGAGGTAGGGGTGAGATCAAGAGACTGGCAAAAGGTGAAACAACTTAAAGAAGGGGTGATCGTCTGGGAAGTGAGTTTTCCAGGTCTCATCCTTTGTTCATTTGCGTCATTCTGCCGGGCAGGCTGTTTGATGTTTGTCTGATACTTCCTATGTTGAAACAATGGGACAGACGTTGGGAGAGGAAGAGAAATCTGGTTGAGTTTTAATTATTGAAGATTTTGAATCAAAGTTGTGAGAGGGATGAGGTTGACCTGAGCCTCAGGTTTTCTCTAGATTGGGTGGTTTTGGAGGTAAGTGCTTCCAATGCATGTGTGTAGCCACATGTGACTCTTACTGCAGGGATGGTGTTGGATTATCTGTGCATGTTCAGAGTCTTAGCTACAGTGTCTACAATGCATTTTGTGCCTAATACATATTTTCTTTTTTTTTTTTTATTCTTTCTTTAGGTTAGTAGCAAAGATGAAGATTTTCTTGACCTTTCTGTTGATGTGGAGCAGAATACTTCCATTACCCACTGTCTGAGGTAACCTCACGAATTCTGCCTGCTTTTTGAGGCTAGTGAACAAATGGAGAAATATGACCCTGTATTTTTAGGACATAATCTTCCATGCTCTTAAACCAGCATAATCCTATTATTTTCTATTTCTTCTTTCCAAAGAGAGATTCAAAATAAATATATGTGTTCTGAGAAGAGTCTTACAAGCTGAGAGAGGATCGGGTGGAAGTCATCAGTCATTAAATTTAAAAAATAAAATTGTGATCTTTAATACAGAGGTACACTTTTGGCTTTCTTCAGTCTCTTTCCTTGTCATACACTCACTGATGTAAATAAGTTAATAAATGTTACAGATGTCTATCATTGCTCTTTCTCTGAGATAATCTCTTCTATTATTTAAAAAATTATGCACTTTGAGAATCAATGAGGGAAGTGCCTTCTCCTCCACCTTTTTAGTATTCTGTGGAGCTCATTCATGGAGAGTATTTCCTCCCTCATTAGCCCTGAGAGAAGGTAAGGAGCCCAGAGTGTGGGCAGCTTGTCCAGGAGTACTGTCGATATGTGTGTTGACTCATATAGTGAAACGTGCTCAGAGTTGCTATGTAGACAAGATTCTCACTCCCCATAGCCTTTGCACAAGAGGACATGTGTGCTTGCCATTTGCCCCGGCCCTGTTGTGGACATGGGGGCAGAGGAGTGACTGTCACCTCAGTCCTCTGCTTCTGCGGCACTTACATTCTAGTGGGCACACACAGGCGAAGCAACCTGCCCAGGGAGTGGCTGAGATGACAGTGCCAGTGTAGACAGAGAGGCCAGGGTGGGCCTCCCACACAGAGTGCCACAGCTCTTTATAGTGTGTCACAAGGCACCGTCGATCTGTGTCAGTAAGGCTCAGGTGACACAGGACTGTTCTTTCAGATACTTGGGTTCCCTGGAACCTTTAGGATAGATTCAAGGGACTTGCTGTGCTGGTTGCCTGGTAGAAAACCCTCTTTCAGAACAGAGTCACCACCCCCTGCTGAGAAGAACTGCGGGGGTGGGAGCTGGGGCTGATCACTTCCTGTTACTCAGGGCTCAGGGGCTCCTCACCCCCAGTGGACAGTTCCCTGTCAGTTTGGTGTTTCAGCTCTTGTCTCCGTAGGTCCAGGTGTCTGGGATGAATTTGTTATCCCTTTGCATGGTGTGCTGTGGGCTAGGACAGCCTCTGTTTCTGCTTCCTGGTTCTGCTCATAGCACGTGTTCCAGCATTCCTGTGTGAAAAAAGGCACTTTTTGATATCCCCAAGGTTTCGTGATCACAGGATGTGGGAAAAGTTAAGGCTGAATGGACATTAGCAGATGAGGGAGCAGAGGAAAGGCATTATCTGCCCATTCCCCTTCCGGGAGGCAGTTTGGGGTAGGGCAGGTTGACTCTTTCCTTTCCCTTCTGGGAAATTCTGGCCTCTTCAAGAGGGAAGGAGGCAGTGGCTGTAACTTTGAGATCATCCAGGTAAAGAACTAGGTGGCTAGTCCTAATTTCAATCTTTGTGTTATAAAGAAATTAGCCCAGACTTGTTTCCATGCTTCTTTTCTTCCTGGAGAAATGTATGTATTGGTCCTGCATGCCAGAGAAGGCAGGGTAGAGGCATTTGGAAGGGTTAGAGCTGGGATGGGTCAACGTGTAATAGCCACCAAATGCCTTTAAACATCATTAGGTCCACATCTGAGTGGACCCTTCAGGCCAGTGTTCCTGATAGCACACCTAACCTTGACCATCTCACCGTATCTACCTACCTTTAGAGAAGCTGCCTGAGGTTGCCGTTCACCTCTGAGTTCTGTGGCAGCTTCTAGCCTGTCCCACCAGAAGGAACTCTCACCAGTGAATGAGCAATTCAGGCTGGTCCATTACCTTTTTCTATCCCTGAGACTAACGAGAAGGAATGATGTTGATCTTTCTTGGCCTCTTTGATGATTTTCTTTGGTTTTTGTTCTTTTTTTTTTTTCCACTTATTTTTAAAATCAGCCTATGCATTTTCTTGAGCATTATCTCCACACATCTCTTATGATGTGTTACTTTGGTCTTTCAAGTTATATTAATTACTCTTTTTTTTTTTTAATAAATCAAACTAAAATTGTGGGATTTGTTGGGCATGGTGGTACATATCTGTAATCCCAGCAACTTAGAAGGCTGAGGCATGAGGATCTCAAGTCCAAGGCCAGCCTCAGCAACTTGGACCCTGTCTCAAATAAATAAATAAATAAATAAATAAATAAATAACAAATAAAAAGGGCTGGGGATGTAGCTCAGTGGTGAAGTGCTCCTGGGCTCAATCTTCAGTGCCAAAAATAAATAAATAAATAAGTAAAAGTGTGGGATCTAAATGAAAGATTCCTGCCATCTCCTTCCAGAAGGGGTTTAGGTGACAGATTACAGTGCATTTTCACTGAACTTTATTCCCAGGTAAATGGCATAAATAGTGGTTAAATTCAGGATACAGATCTAAAGAAAATTTAAATCCATACTGTGGCAGAGCTATAATTCTGATATTTCAAATCTCAGTTCTATGTTTTAGACAAGGTAAGCCCTCTGCATGATAGGAAGACACTGAAAGAGTTTCTTTTTTTTTTTTTTTTTTTAAAGTTCAAGGATGTCTTCAGGCAAAAACTTAAAATATGTGCAGTTCATCTTAATTGTCCCTGCCAGGCCTTTTGAGTAGCTTTTGTCTTCCCCTTGAGTGCCTTCTTCTTTCCCTGTGGCTCCTTCACAGAAACTCACTTTTCTCTTCAAAATGTTCAGGGCCCCAAAATCACCTCCCACTTCCTCTGTGTTCCCCTCACTTAAAATCCCCAGTGTCAGGACATGAGCCATGTGTTAGAGGGAAGCAGCCTTTTAATTGTCCCAAAGCCCTTTCTATTTGAAAAATTAATATTCACTAAAATAAATTCCTTTTCTACTTATTTTGAGAAACTTCTTTCACATACTAAGTTCAGGTACACATGCGTTACTGTTGCTTATCTATTGGTTTCTCCCTTCTGTTCCTCTGACCTGTTTCCATTTTGGTTATTATTGACACATGGTATTTCATAGTATCTGACACATAAGCCCTATTTATGGATTTCTTTCTTAAAAATTGCTATAACACTTGAATTAGCACTTCTCAGAGGTTAGTGTGTATCAGAATCAGCTGGGGAGGTTGGTAAAACTAGGGGCCCAGACCATGTTCAAGAACTTCAGGGAGTCTGGGCCTGTCTTTAAAAATATTCTGGTGGGGGCTGGGATTGTGGCTCAGAGGTAGAGCGTTCGCCTAACACGTGCGCGGCTCGGGTTCGATCCTCAGCACCACGTACAAATAAACGCTTCATGTACAACTAAAAACAAATAAATAAATATTTAAAAAAAAATATTCTGGTGATTCTGATACTACCAAGTCAGAACCTCTGCTCTAGCTCTTTGCTACCAAGAGGTCCACAGACTGGCTCCCTGGATATCACCTGGGATCTCATTAGAAATGCAGAATCTCAGGTCCGCACTAAGACTCAATCAGGAGGCTGGTTCACAGTGTTGTTGGAAGGGGGTACATAGGATCAGAGGAACACTAGAATGGTCAACAGAAAGGGAGGGGAGGGAGGGAGTAAGGGGGTGGTTGGAAAAAAATTGGTGGTTGAATGAGATGGATATCATTATCCTAAATGCATGATTGAAGATCTGAATGGTACTTATATACTTTGTATACAAGCAGTTGTATGTAAAAAGATACTATACTTGTGCATGATGAATAAGTAAATAAATAATAAAAAAATAAATAAAAAAATAAAAAAAAAAAAAAAAAAAAAAAAAACCAAAACAAAACAAAACAAAAAAAAAGACTCAATCAATCAGAATCTGCATCTTGACAAGATGCCCCAGGGGGTTCAGATGCCCACTAACATTGGGCAGCCTGGGAACAGCTGTTCTCAGCCCTGGCAGCACACTGAAACTTTGGGGGAGTTTGAACAGCAATGCCCAGGTTTTACCTGGACAAATCCTCGTGTATTTGGGGGTGCACATGGAAAAAGGCAGGGAGGGTGGACATCGACTATTGAGATTTGTAAACAATCCCCACGTGATCTAAAATTTAGAGCAAAGCTTCCTAGTGGCAGGGAACAGGGTAACAGGGGCATGTTGGTCCCCTCGGCTCCTGGGAGAATGCGCAGAAGTTGGCACCAACGGAGCCCCATGGCCCGGGGGCGGGGGGGGGGAGCAGCCACATCAGGTTACCCCAGTGCGCTTCTCATACTGTGTCCATTTTCCCGTGGATCCTGACGTGAAAATTATCAGAAAGCACTGATGGAGAATTTCTTTTATATAAGTCAGTTTTTGAACTATGATGTTGAATTAGTTTGGATTTTAATTGAAAATCTATCAAATGTAGACATTAAAACTTGGACAGGGTAGCTGTCTGTACACTAGAAGAAAGCCTTCCCATGTGGAACATGGTCTTTCTCCATTTAATCCATTCTTGTGTATGTGTTTCCATAGGGTCTTATAGTTTCCTTTATTAAGGTGTGCATTTCTTATTAGATTTGTTCCTAAAGTGTATCTTTAAATGATGTTTGTTACTATCACTCTTTTGAAAGAAATGCAAAGAGCTTTGTGGCCACCCGCCTTCTCTGTACTCCTGTAATGTGTCAAAGAGGTCTACCATCTCCCTCCCCTTTGACTTCCTCCTTGAACTTACCTTCCATCTCTGTTGTTCACTTTGCTTCCGGTAACCATCAGCCTAAACCGATAGACCTGTTCTGCCTTAGTTTACTACTGGTAAGCCCCTTTTCCTGACTTATCCTTATTTTCCATTCCTTTTTCTTTCTTTCTCTCTCTCTCTCTCTCTCTCTCTCTCTCTTTTAGTAGTTTTTAGTTGTAGATGAACACAATACCTTTGTTTTATTTATTTATTTTTATGTGGTGCTGAGGATCGAACCCAGTGCCTCACATGCTAGGCAAGCTCTCTACCACTGAACCACAACCCCAGCCTCCTCATTTTCCGTTTCTTAACTCAAATACCAAGAGAGTGTCACCATGTCTTTTGTGGCAATGGGCTTCCAGCCAGCTGGAACTGGGCATGATGGTGATCGCTTGTAAATTGGGTCATTAAATTCGTACAGGTTGAGCATCCCTTATCAGAAATGCTTGGGCCCAGAAGTGCTAAGGATATGGTGATTAGGGATGCTTATCCCGTACTAATGTCTACCTCTCTGGGCCTACAAAGAACATTTTTGGAGACATGAGGATAGAAAAGTGTTAATTCCTTATCTTTGCTGTGCTTTCCTTGGCTATTTTGATAGGGAGGCTCGTCTGTGGGAGGTGTTCCATGGACACGAATCTTCACTGAGGCTTATCCTCACCTCCTGCTGCCCAGCTCCGCCATCCCACTCCAGCCAATCCCGTGCAACTAAAACACAATTTCACAGTGCTGACTCAATTGAAGTCTTCATTCAGCTAATTTTGAGTCTGTTTATGCACTAAGCACTTGAAATCTGAAAGTTGAGTATAATTGCCTTCTAAATGGTTTCCTTGGCTTTTGATCCGCTCTGTCCTTCCTCTTCGGTGCTGCCCGGAGTGGCATTTTCCCAAAGCATTGTCTGATGATGCCGTTTCCTTGATGAGAACTGCTGGTGGACTGCAGAGCCACAGGGGCCATGCCCGCCTCGTGGTAGTGTCCCGGGTTCTGCGCTACTCACTGCAGAGGCCATTCCTGCCACGCCTCCACCCCATGTTCCCACCTTCCCTCTGTGCCTTGCGTCCCTGCCTCTGTGCTGTGGCGTTTATTCACCGTTGCCCCCCAGCACACGTTCCCTCTGTGAGAACCTGACGTGGACTTTGCCCATTGAGGAAACGAACGGCCTGAATTTTTCCAGATCAAGCTCCTCTCTCTTTTTTTCTATGCTGTCCCCTGGACTTTATTTCTGTGTCTGTCTTTGGTTTTCATTCATTTGGCCTCTAACTGTTACCAAGTGCCATTATGGGTCAGGCTGGGGATATGGCATTGAGTGAGACCAAGCCACTGCCTGCTTATAGGAGAGTCAAGTGACCAGATGAACAGGAGGATGGTTTCAGATGGGCAAACAGGTGCCGAAGAAAACCAGACAGTCACATGGTAGGGGCTGGGTGGTCAGGGAGGTCCTCTCCAAAGAAGATAGTTAGGCTGAGCTCCAGCCAGCCAGCCCAGCAGCCATGCAGGCCTCCAAGAAGAGCTCTGGGTGCTGAGGAAGTAGCAAGGCTAGAAGAGTATAGCCCGAGGTTCCAGCAGCTGAGGCAAAGAGGTCAGCAGAGTAATGGGCTCTCCTGACCACAGCCTGTAGCCATGGCAGGGAGTTTGACTTACTCCTCAGTGCTGCGGGCAGAGGAACCATGTGTGTTGCTTGTTGTGATTTTTGTTTTTGTTTTTTTGCATGGGGACTAGGAATTAAACCCAGGGGCACTTAACCACTGAGCCACATCCCCAGCCCTTTTTATGTTTTTTATTTTGAGACAGGGTCTCACTCAGTTGCTTAGGGCCTTGGTAAGTTGCTGAGGCTGACTTTGAACTTGAGATACTCCTGCCCCAGCCTCCCACGTCACTGGGATCACATGCATGCACCACTATGCCCAGCCCACGTCCACTGCTTTATGTCTTGGCCACACCAACTATTTCACATGGCTGGTGGCTCATTTGTACATGGCTCTGTTAGCCTGTGAGTTATATGAGGACAGTTATTCTCTGTGAATCCTCAGGACCTAGTCCAGAGGATTGTTAGTAAAATCTGGGGATATAAGGAACGATCAGTTTTATTTTGATTTATTCTGTGTAGAGTCATTAACATCCATTTAAATGCCATTTTCTATTTAATAAAATCTGATCATTCTGGTGGTAGGACGCTGTGAATAAGGAAATGTCACAAGTACTTTCAAAACCATAGAGTAGTATTATATTCTGGATGTTCTTTTTCAGTCTTTTGAAACAGACCACAAAAATGTTAAGTAGAATCTTGACCAGAAAAGAAAGAAAGGCCATGACATTTAAAAAATGAAAACCTTAAGTAGCAGAGTAAAACCTTGTGATAAGATGAATACACAGAGAACAGATACGATGCCTTTTATTCTCAAAAATAGGCAGGATGAAGTTTTTCTCCTCTTGGGGGTGGGAGAGTCATGGGGAACAGGGGTGGGTAGAAGGCAGTCACCTCCTGGTAACTGGGGGTTTTCTTAGTTCAAAGTAAGGGAAGTTATATGTGGTTTTATCTATTTATTTATTTGTACTAGGACTCGAACCCAGGGGCACTTAGCCACTGAGCCACATCCCCAGCCCTTTTTTTTGTATTTTATTTTGAGACAGGATCTCGATGAGTTGCTCAGGGCTTCGCTAAATGCTGAGGCTGGTGATCCTCCTGCCTTGGCCTCCCCAGCAGCTGGGATTATAGGTGTGCACCACTGCCCCTGGCTATATGTGGTTTAAATTTCACTGTCTTTACTCTTGTGGTCTTTGAAAATGTTGACCCTCTGTGAGTCTTTATTAACTGCACCATTTATTTTATGTGATTGCCTTTTTCAGACCTGATGAGTATTAGGGTGGGCTTTTACTACAGGTCGTAGTTTTCTATTACAATTTTCAACTTCCAGCTTACAGGTATTCTCTATTAAGTCCTGAGGTTGGTTCCCCCACCACCACCCCCACCTTTGGCCCCGGAATCTGTTGGCAATTTTAGTTTATATTGTATTCCATTAAATAAAGTTGTATTTTAGAGTCTCGTGGTGAAGTAGTGAACTCGTTAACACAACCCAGTAGACATGCTCTAATGGCATAATGGCTCCTGCTGTTACAAGGGATCTTCTCTGATTACTGTTTTCCCTACTTCCACTTAAAAGTCACTCTGCAGGTAATAGCGGGGTATAAAATGTAGAATGCCAAGTATATTGGACTTTTTTTTTTTTTTTTTTTTTTCTGGTGCCAGGACCCAGGCCTTCCTGCATGCTAGGCAAGCATTCCACCACTAAGCGACATCCCCACCCCATTTGGACTTTTTAAAAGATGAAAATATTTTTCTCTGCAGAGACTTCAGCAACACAGAAACGCTGTGCAGTGAACAAAAATATTATTGTGAAACATGTTGCAGCAAACAGGAGGCCCAGAAAAGGTACGTAAAGGATTTGGCTCCGAAGTGGCTTTGAGACACAGGAGGAGCAGGCCGGCAGGCACACAGCTCTGGTTCTGCGTCTCAGCTTCACAGAGCTATTCAGTGTCCTTCCTCACCAGGGAAATGTGGACAGGAGTTCTGGCTTGAGAGCTGTCTGTCCGATTGTTTGCTCCTTCATTCAGTCACTCATTCAACCAGTCTTGAGTGCTGTAGTGTGCCAGATATTATGCTGGGTACACAAGTGGGGATCAAATATAATCCCTGTCTCTTAGGATTGAAGGTAAATGATATAATGTATTTAGCACAGTATATAACGTCGTAGACACCCAATATTATTGTTGTTAGTATTTCTTAGACATTGGGACTTCTTATTTACAGGGATTTTTTTTTAAAACCATCATTTAATAAGAAGTTGCGTTACAGAGATAGGCAATAAGAAAGTTACTGTGTTCTTTATTGACATAGAACCCAGAGTTCCCCATCTTGTTGCTAGCACCTGCTAGTTAGAATTTCTGGACACTCTGATAACCAGTTGTTCCTCATTATCTGCCCCCAGAAGCCAAGATGCTCAACGTTTTAGTCATCCCATGAAGCCTTACTACAACTTAAATTTTATTATGATGATGATTATGATTTCTTCCTGGTGGTTCTGGGCTTTCCTAGGTAGCTCACAGGTGCTCAATACTTCTGTTTAAAATCCTTGGGAGTCTGGATCAAGATTGAAATAATTTCTCTGCCAGCCTCCCCAGCCCTCCACTCCAGACATGAACATCTTACCTTATTGCATCAAAACTTACTAAAGGCCTGTCAGTGTCGCAGGCAGCAGTGGAGGTAGTAGGTAGATCTCTGTTAGTGGACAGGGAACTTGTCTCTGCTTCCCATCTTCTTGGTCGTCTGAGGCAGATGCCATGAAGAAGATTGCTATTCAGCCCTGCAGGGTTTTTTTGTTTTGTTTTGTTTTTTTTAATATTTATTTACTTTTTTTTAGTTGTAGGTGGACACAATACCTTTATTTTATTTTTATGTGGTGCTGAGGATCGAACCCAGTGCCTCACGCATGCTAGGCGAGCGCTCTTCCTCTGAGCCCCAGCCCCAGCCCCTGCTTGTTTGTTTTACCAGTAATTGAACCCAGGGACTTTACCACTGAGCTATATCCCTAGCCCTTTTTACTTTATTTTTTTATTTTGAAACTGGGTCTCACTAAGTTGTGTAGGGCCTCACTAAGTTGCTGAGGCTGGCCTGGAACTTGCAATCCTGCCTCTGCTTCCCGAGTTCCTAGGATTACGGGCATGCGCCACCATGCCCAGCAGCTCTGGAGGTTTGATGCATTAAAATGTCACCTGTTCCTATAAAAGAGGGGGTTACTCATAATTGTTTTCTTTTACTTATGTTTTTATTTTGCTTATTTTTATGAACCAGTTTTACCTTAACTGATTTTCAGTTAGACTCAATTTCTTCTTTTCAAACAACATGCATTGAAAGTGTGCAAAGCTGAACAGCACTGACCCTGACTTGGCACACTCATGACATGGGGGACCTGGAAGTAACCAAGCCCCTCCCTTCCAGCAGTGCTATCCATTAAGCTGTTACTGCTGTGATCATTGAGGAACACTAATGACCATCCCATGAAAAGAGGTTTTCTGTGTTTATGTGAGTTTGGGACATGATGCATCAAACAAACCACAACAGTTCCTTTCCTGCAGGATTTCTCAAAACTTCAGTGTGCTAATGCACATGGAGGACTTCAAAATAGGAAGTAGCCCTCTCCAGACAGCCGTGGGAAACCACATCTGCTAATGTCCCCAGTGTTCTCTCAAGCCCAGAGTGGGACACATACCCATGAGGCTGCTCCTGCATTATAAGTGAAGAAACTGAGGTCCACAAAGGGGACTGATTTGCCAGAGGACAGGAGAAAGAGTAGGTGTAAACGCCGCCCCCTTCACGTCTGACACCCAGGAGTGTGTGCCAGAAGCTTCCTTTGCAGGTTCTCAGAACCTGGAGTTTGGTCTGCATCCCCTACCTTGTCCTCTTCCCAACTTCCTTTTCTCAAAGCTCTCGGCCCTCCTGTCCATATCTCAGGGGTGGATTGTCCAAATATATTCTACTCCAGAAGGCAGAGGACAGTGACAGAGCGATTGCACATGTGTTTTTATTAGTACACAAATTCAGAAGCATCTACTTCGACCAACCAGAGACACCCCACTGTGATGTTGCTCCACTTAGCCAAGGATCAGCATTAGCCAGTCTTCATAAACTGGAATACGTTTCTCCCTGTGAGCTGCTTGGTTACTTGCCAGCTTGAAGTGTGCTAGAATCCCTCCTACTCACGTTTGTGTAGGTGACAGCATATCCTCGTTCCCTAGCAGTTAGTGGGTACAACTGATTTTCTGTTTCTTAGGATGAGGGTAAAAAAGCTGCCCATGATTTTGGCCCTGCACCTAAAGCGGTTCAAGTACATGGAGCAGCTCCACAGGTACACCAAGCTGTCTTACCGGGTGGTCTTCCCTCTGGAACTCCGGCTCTTCAACACCTCCAGCGATGCTGTGAACCTGGACCGCATGTATGACCTGGTGGCCGTGGTCGTTCACTGTGGCAGGTAAAGGTGGGCTAGGAAGTGGGTGCACATGATAATATAGGGGTTCTTTGCCAAAGCAGACCCTGCTACCTCTTACTGGACTGTAATACCCAGCACTTTTGGGGGATGTCATCCATACTTTCATTGATGACCTTAAAAAAAAAAATGATAATACAGGTTTGTGTCATTGAACAGTGGGGATGTGTTCTAAGAAATGGCTCATCATTGTGTGATCATTGTAGAGTAGACTTCTACAACTAAGGCTATGACATAGCTTTACATTGCTACAGGCAATGTAATCTTAAGGGACCGTTGTTGTGTATGGTCTGTCACTGACTGACATATCTCATGGTACCTGACTATATAAACATACCTCCAGATACACATAAATAGCATCACAATAATGATAATCCAGTTGTTCTATAATAAAGGACATAATTTAATAAATCTTCATTGGATAGCCATGATGCCTGTGATAAATTTAAAATAACATGGGAAAATAGATTTTATGCTATGATTTTAATTTTTAAAAAGCCAGATTACATCAACTGCATGATCTCAAAAGTACTTTAAGATGCAGAAATAAAGACTGGAAGCAAGAGATCAGATTTAATAATTTTATGGTACTTGGAGTGATTAATTCTATTCTTAAAAATGTCCTTTAGGCAATTTTAAGACTTTCCCCACATTCCGTAATAAGTGTACAACCAGAGAATGGAGAGAGAAGGCTTCTAGAAATGGAGAAGTGAAGTGTTTTGATGAAGGTCTTTTAGGCAAATATTTTTTTATTTTATAATTTGGTATAAGAAGGGAAAAGCACATGGAGAGTCCACCCGTTTGCCTCTCTTTGGTTTGGGGAGTGTCATGGAGCCTGTCTTCCCCTCTCCATCCGCCTAGGTAGTATGCCGTGAGCAAACCATTTCCAAGAGGAAACCATTGCCACGCAGGGGATGGGCTGGTCCATTTTTTCACTCTGCTAGGGTGAGTGGGCTCAGAGAGTGTAGCTTCGCATATGATCTGTCCTGTTTTTTTTTTTTTTTTTTTTTTTCCTGAGCATAATAACTTCAAGTCACCGTATATTTTTTCTTATGTCTCTGTACGTTATTTTTATTGACAGTTATGAGCCAGCCTGTGTTCTCCTGAAGAACAGCTCTAGCAGCTGTTCTTCTAAAGAACAGAGGGTTTTAGTCACGGAACCCTGGAGACTCCACATTGTGGAGAGCTGAGGAAGGTCTTGGGGCAGGTGGAGCCTGATGGGGTGGCATTGTGGTGGTGACAGTGTGGACCTGCACGTTTCCCCAGGGAGGTTGTGCAGGGCACATGAGCACGTTCAGGTTTGATCTGTGTGGGTGCCCAGTGCTGATTGCTGGGAGCACTGGTGAGAGCAAGGCAAGGCTCATTGAGGGCCTGGGGGACCTGTGGGAGGTTGGGTTCGGGAATCATCCCTGTCTGTGATGGGGATACAAAGGTCCAAGCAGTCCTGGCAGCAAGGGGAGTTGGTGCCAAGTCACACATGCTACCTACTTGGATGCTTTAAACCCCTCCCCTGGAGGTAGCTTCTTCCCATACACAGAGCAGGGCTGGCCTCACATGGGAAGTGGGTGACTTCCTGGGGTTTGAGCTACTGCTGTCCGGGTTCCATGCCAGGATCTGAGGACATGCACAGGAACCTGCCCTCATGAAGCATAGGGTCCGGGGCAAAGACAGATAATGTGAAAGTAAGCCCACTCCACCAAAGCAACCCTCTGCCAGATATCACTTATGGTTTTGATTGGTGCTGTGAGGAATAAGTAGGTAGATGAGGGCGGGTACTGCGAGACGCCTCTTCAGGTGAGGTGGTGGATGACATTGATCTTGGGAGGTAACATTCAAGCAGAGCCAAGGACGGAATGGGACAAGAATGCAAATGGGAGGGAGTCACTTCAGCCAGAGGACAGCAAGTGCAAAGGCCCAGATGGAGGACAGGAGCCCAGTGGACTAGAGCTCAGAGGGAGAGGGAAGGAGTGTCCTGATAAGGCTGAGAAAGATAGGAAGAATTGTTTGCAGCATTTTTGTGTTTAAAGAAGTGGAGGGATTCAGCTTTTCAACTTCAGTGGTGCATTAAAAAACAACTCTAGATTTAGAATGAAAATCCCCTTATAATGCAAATGTCACGTAACAACACAGTAATAGTTGTTCTTTCTACTCCTTCCACAGTGCACAATACCAACCTTTCTATCTTAGCACTCATTATCATGTATTATGGTTCCTCAGCATCTTTCTAAGACTTAAATCAGATCATCCTGCTCCTCAGAATTGCATGCAGCCTGGAGTCTGAACTCTTAGCCATCATGCCTCATGCTTTCTGCACCACTGCCCTTCTGCCCCTCTCTGCTTGTCTCCCCTCTGTCCTCCTGGGCCTCACTTGACTCCAGCTGCTGCAGTCTCCAGGCTCCTCCTGAACACGCCAAGGCTAACCCTGCCCCAGGCCTTTGCACTTGGAATTTCCCAGTCTTGAAACTTCCATCACGTAATCACATGACTTCTCTCCACGCATGTCCCCATTTCCTTCAAGGAAATTTGCTTTTGCTCAAATCTCACACTACCACAGAGACCTCTTTTCACTGATTTTTATCAAGTAATGCCTGCCCCTCAGTCCTTACTGTCCTGTTAACCCCTGTTAACTGACTCTTCCTCATTGCACTTATTACCACTTGACGTGTATTAACTGTTGGTTTGTTTATTGCCTACCCACCCCACACCCAGTGCCTCAGTCCCTTTAATGATGCTCTAACAGAGCATCACAGACTGGGGAGTTTATGTGCAGCAGAAGTTTATTTGGCTCATGGCTGTGGAGGTTGGGGAGTCCGAGGCCCAGGGGCTGCATCTGGTGAGGGCCTTCTTGCCATCCTAACATGGCAGAAGGTATCACATACGAGAGGAGGGCAACAGTGGAAGAAGGGGCTGATCTCGTTTTCATAGCAAACTGCTCTCGCAATAGCAGCACGCGTTACTTTTAAAGATGCCATCTCACAACTCCTGTTGCATTGGAGGTTAAGTGTCTAACGTGAACTTTAGGAGACACATTCAAACCATATCAACAAGTCCCAAAGTGGGGCTTTGTGTGGATCACTGTTTTTCTCCCTGACAGCCAGAACAGGGCCTGGCACACAACAGGTAGACAGGAACTCTTTGTTAATACTTGCAGATATGAAAGCCTGTTTCCCCCCTGGAATCTAAGTCCTTAGAGCATATTCCCTTTGTGCATTTTTGTCTTGCCCTACCAAGTGCTCCTCCATGAATTGTGGATATAGACAAAGCTACACTTTGTTCTTTTTATTACTGTTATTATTATTTAAGGTGGGGTCTGGCTGTGTTGCCCAGGCTGGCCTCAAACTCCTGGGCTCAGGCAGTCCTCCTATCTCAGCCTCCTGCATAGCTGGGACTGTAGGTGCCTGCCACTGAGCCCGGCTGCACCAAGTTCTTTATCCTGATGGCCTTAGGTTCCCCCCCCCCCCCCTAGTGAGCCATTGCTCATAAAGAGCAAAGTAGAGTTTTATAAACAAGTAAACATTTACCTGGTGACTTTCTTTCATTTGTTCTTTTCTAGTGGTCCTAATCGTGGGCATTATATTACTATTGTGAAAAGTCATGGCTTCTGGCTTTTGTTTGATGATGACATTGTAGAGGTTGGTATGCGGATTGTTCTCCAGAAGGCAAAGGGTACAGATGGGACTTGGGGGGGATGTGCATGTGTGGATGTTTTCTAAAATATGCCCATTTTCCCATAATCTGATTTGAAAACAAATTTCTTTCAAAACTAATTTTTGCTGATCCCCATTCTCCATGGAAAGGGAGGGGGAAATGGACAGTGCACTTGTCACTATGGTGTTCTTGTTACCTGATGCCACAGACATGGCATCTCTCCATCTCTGTGGTCACTGTAAGTCACAAGGACATGTGCTTCTTGTTTCCTACCATGCCTAAATTCCTCTCAGGTACAGAGCGAGTAATAGACTTCAGAGTTCTATTAAAATTCTTTTTTTTAATAAAAACTTTTTCTTGTTTTGATTATTATTTAAAATACGTATGATTTTTTTTTCAGTCTGTTGGATCTGGAAATCTATATTACAGCAAAGCGTTTCATATATTGATTTTGTTGTAAAGGAATACTAGCTGGAGTGAACCCTATACTCAAGGACATGGTCTGTTTTAAACCCACTAGGGTAACTTTTGAGTACATTTACACTAAAAGAAGTTAACTCTGGTGGTCTGAATGAATTAAAGTTACTCTCAGATCCTCCAGTTTACCAGCTGAAAGACAGAATTCCTGGCTTCTTCAAAGGGTGTTCATGTATATTTGCTGATGAATGAATAGGTGACTGTCTTCCCTAGTGATTTGCAATTTATGAATATGTCCTTCTGTCTGTGGAATTATCCATTGGTTATCAAAAGTTCCACATTGAATCACAAGTTCAAAGCCAGCCTCAGCAACTCAGTGAGGCCCTAAGCATCTTGGTGAGACCCTGTCTCAAAACTGTAAAAAGGACTGGGGATGTGGCTCAATGGTTAAGCACCTTTGGGTTCAATCCCTGGTACCAAAAATATACCAAATTGTGATTTCATAACAACTAGTGTCTCTTGCATTTTATTGCATGTTCTATGAGTGTTTCTTTGCCCAGAAATCATGGTAAATAATTGCATTGTTTTATTTTTCCTTTGTTGCAGAAAATAGATGCTCAAGCTATTGAAGAATTCTATGGCCTGACTTCAGATATATCAAAAAATTCAGAATCTGGATATATTTTATTCTATCAGTCAAGAGAATAAACTTAAAGAACTATGGGACTAAGTCAAGTGGGGGAAACTGTTCAAAGCACTATTACCCATTTCCCCTGCAGACCTCCTCCTTCCCCAGTGGCCCACTAACGTTACCACTCAGTGATCTGGCTGTGTTAAACTTTCTCTTTTTTTTTTTTTTTTTTTTTTTTTTAATATGCAGCACTACTCTTGGTTTTATTTTGGTCTGAGGTAGAGTTAACTGCAATCAGATTGAAGTAAGATTTATATGAATAACAGTTGCTAATTTTAGGTTTGGGTGAGTGCTATGCCACTCAGCTATGTCTGCTGAGTTACAATGGCATTTCCTATGAATGCCATGGTCTATTTTCAGTGTTTGCTAAACTTCCTAAATGGCTTCTGGGGTTTCCTTCCAATGCATTCCTTTAACTTGTCCCTGGAAGCATTACTACCCCTTTCTAGCATATCTGCCTCTTTTCCGACAGAAGGACAGAAGAATTGGGTAGATGTTCACCTTTTAGGGCTGCAACTATAGCTTTAAGTTTGTACAAGTGGAATTGTTTAAATGTTTAAAAGTGAGTAACCTCGATACTAAAAATCATCCTCCCCGTGGCACAGGGTGACGAGGAGCTGTTCGTGGTGGCTAGCGTCTGCACCAGGCTGTGCTGACCTAGCTGTCAGAATTCCAGGGGCTAAGCAGTTCTGGAGCTCAGGGCAGGCAAAGCCAAGAGGAAGGAGTTTTTGTGGACAGTGAAAAGTTGCTTTTCTTAATCTTTCTGCCAAAACCAAGTTTCAGGAAAATAACTCGATGCTGTTAATTTTTAGTGACACATTTCTTTTCTAAGGTCCTGTGAGTCGTATATATCCTGTACCTGGCACTGCTAAGTTTTTCAAGCTCTCTTTCCAATCCTGCTGGTGTTTCACAGTCTGTGGTCTCAAGGCTGAGATGCCACGTTGACTGCCTCTGGCACATCTCTCCTTAGCCAGCCAGCCGGTCAACACAACGTCCTTCCGTATCTGGGGTAACAGCAGCATTGCACCTTCACAACCGTCAGCCGCACTGTACAGCTTAATTTTTTAAAAAACATATTCTGTCCATTTACTGAGGCACTGGCAAGTCCCAGGGCAGAAACAGAGAACCCTCCCTGGAGGGAATGCTGGAGTTAGCTGAGGTATGAGGTGGGTCCAAGGACGTGTTAGTGGGCAGGTGAAGGAATGAACAAGATGGCGGCTGTTTCTCTGGCTCAGACTCCTAGAATGCTTGACAAGACAGAGATTTTTGGAAGAACCTCATCTCACTATAGTTACTTTTACTTTTTCACTTGTTATGTATTTATTAGAGCATTTGAGTATTGGTACCTTTTATTAAAAGGGTCAATTTGGTGTTTTTGCTGTTGGACTGGTTTTTGGTTTCCTACAAATACCATGAGTCAGAAATCACGACTTCCTTTGGGAAGTCAGTTGACTTCCATACTTTAATATACTGTGAACACATTATTTTGTTACCTAATCCATTGGAGAACAAACATGCAAACTCTTGGCATAATGTGAACTAAAACTGAAATTGAAAATGTTAGTGGCCATATTGCAACAATGAAGAGGATAGCACTTTATCTAGATGAAAACTGGATTTCTTATTTTTGAAATATCTTGAACTGTTTGTTGCTCAGAACTTAAGCATGCCAACACTTCATTTGTTCATGCTTGAAGTGAAATGTTTTACTCTTCACTGGAGAAGACAAAACAGGGTGATCTTCATGTTATTGTTTTATACAAGTGATGAAAATGTACCTTGCCTTGATTAGAGGCAAATTCATGTTTATAAATATTTTGTCTTTTCTTTTCCTCCATGAAACATATTCAGTAATCACTTACCTGGGAGGTGAGTCTTTATTCTATAAGAAGAGGCTTGTTTGTACTATAGATAGTCCATATACTTGATTGCAAGTTACAAAGTTTAAGAAAATGATGGTTGATCTCTAATATTTGGAAGTGATTCGTAAGAAAAAACTATTAAAATTACCTTTGAAACAACTCTTGAAGCCAATTTATTAGACAAAAATGTTTCAATTGGAATTCTACAGGAGTAATAAATAGTATGACTATAGGTTCAATACATGTATCACTTTTTTAATGTGTCAAGAATTTTTTCCCAGTGATTTAATCGGAGTGACTGCTTTGAATAGACAGAGTCAGCTAAAATTCAGCGTTCATGAGTACATTTTGGGAATTAAAGTATGGAAACTATTGCACAGACATTCAGATGGTTGTGTGATGCAGAAAAGAGGATCAGAAGGAGACAAAGCACACTTCTCTACCAACACTCCATCAGTTTCTCAACATTTAGAGCTATCTGGTAATTCCTTACCTCTTCCTTTTCAGTAAACAAAAGAAAAACTAGGCAGCTACATCCCCCGACCCCAGTCATTTTTCTTTATATGTAAAGACAATAGCATGCAAACACTTTGTTATTTTTTTAATCCCCTCATTCCAGGCATAATGCAGAGAATGGTGTGGGATGTGTGAGACCATTCCAAGGTCACAGAGATAGCACAAAGGCTCAGCAATATTCCCTCCACGGCCAGGGTTTTTGTGTGTCCTCTTTCAGCAGGAGTGAGTAGGCCTGCTGCATTTCTCTAGCTGCTGGGTGTCTAAACATAAGTTACAGTATTTTACACTTAAAAAAAAAAAAAAAAAGGAAGAACAATTTGCTTTATTGGTTACTTACTAGTTTAGTGCATAGATTATGGTACAGTATGCTGAAGTCTTTTTTTTAAAGAAGCAAATTTTGGTAAAATGCTGACATCCCGTCCTGTTCTGTTGCTGCATCTTCTGTTCCAAGGCAATGTGAAGTGGACTGGCGTGAAGTGCAAGGAACATGACCAGGGTGTTGGCTGGATAGTAAGCCAGTCTGGCCTGGTATATTTTGCATTTAAGCTGAAATGGAAAAAAATGACGGAAATGGTCCTATGCGTTTATTTTCATGAATACCCTTAGTTTCATGGACAGCCTAACAGAGAACTGTGTTCTAACTGGCACTTAGGACTTATTTTAGATATTGGAGTGTAGCTTTATTACAGATGGATTTTATCTTTAAACATTGCATTTTGATCAACTTTGTATATTCATGTGTATTAAAATACTGTGCACTAAATGTTTTGCCCTTGTTTGCTATTATATGGTCAAGGCATTTTTCAGCACTATTGTGATTAACTCATGTAAATGGCATGGGTCAGAGAAAACTATTTCCTATTTTTCTGCCTAATTAAATTTCTGTTTTCTGGTATTACATTAATTTATTTTTGGCTCCCATTTCTGTATAACCAAAATAGTTACTGTATTTGTGTGGTATTCACTTGATTTTGTTGCTTAAAAAGAAAAGAAAGACTTGTCGTTTTTGTTTAAAATAATCTGTACCTTCGGTTTTCTTTTTTTAATGTAACCAATTTAAGCACTTTAAGCAATAATGTCAAATCTCGTGAAATTTCAATCAGTTTAACATCCTGCCTCTAAAACTGTTTGCAAAAGAATAAATAAATAAATAAAATAGGAATTCTCTTCCTAGAGAATGACATCCGGGGACTGTTACACACGTGGACACTGAGGTCCCTCTTAACAGGTGAGTCAGTGACAGATATTGGGTCCAGGGAGTCATTCCAAACTTGATTTTCAAACAGTGGAAATATAAAGAAGAGTCTGATAACTGTGATATATAAAGGCAGTGCTACTGTCAAGGCTGAGAAAAATCAAAGTTCTGGAAATAATGCACCATGTTTTGAGTGAGAAAGATCAGCAGAATTAATCTAGAAACTGACATCTGGGGGACAACACTTTGAGAAAAATCAGTGACTAGAATGTAGGGAGGGTTAGCTAATCACATCACAGTGGATTCTTTGGGATTTTATGTCACCAGATGAAAGATCCACTCCTGAGATAAGAAAGTAGCTTCTGCCCTGGGGTTCTGTGGACCTCTGGTTTCTAGGCAGGAGTAGGGTGTGGCCCTGGCCTGGGCTGCTTGGCCTGTGAGCGGTGGAAACCCCCGAGCTGCGTACACACCACTGCCCACCCAGAAGGCAGCACGTGCAGGTCCCTGCCCGGTGGTCTCAGAATGCAGCCTGGGGTGGACTTCTCTTCCCAGGGGTGCAAACATGGACTGGAGGTTGTCATCTGGATACCTGCTTGGGCCCAATTATGGAGGTACAACCCCACAGGCCAAGAGCAGGGGCTGTGCCGTTAAGTGGTGGGTTTCCTGGTTCCTGTCCATCGTCTTTTGGGGTGACACAGTTGAACTTGGCTGAACAGGAACAGACTCTTTGGGGAAAGTCTGCCAGGAAGGCTGAAGGAAAACACCGTGGGACTGTGATTTTTTAGGTTTTTCATTTTCTCCACCTGTCAAATAGCATTTATAGAATAGGCCTGTCACCCCCAAGCCACCAAGGTCAAAGTGGTGTCCTTTCTTCCTTAGGACCCCACTTTGTTCCCTGCCTGCTGTTTGTGCTGTGCTAGCCTGCCTTCTAGCTCCTTCTATGGATGATGCATTTCTTAAAACAAGGATAAATCCTTAGGTCGCAGCAATGGACTAAGAGTTTTGCTTCTTAATTCACATTATAAAGGAACCAGTATGTTAAAGATCTTAACTGTAGATTTTATGAATCAAATATGTCATTTATAACAAATTGTTTACTACCAAGTAATTAGAACATATCCAGACTCCAAAATAAATCAGGGCCTGAGAGTCTTAAAGCTATGTGACTGGTGATTTTACTGGCTTAACCACCTGTGTTTGCATTTTTAAGTGCCCATCTGATTTAAGGTGCTTTGAACCAAACATGAGGACCTTATAAGTAAATGAAAGATAACTTCTTTGTGGTTATAAGAGACCAGAGTCAGAAATGACATTGGATTTTGTTTAAAAAAAAAAAAAAAAAAAAAAAAAAAAAAGGATTTCTAATTTTGTGTCCATTTCCCATGTGATTGTAATAAAGTGTTTAGTAACAACTTTGGGATGTCATATTCAAGTTATAAATTACAAGAATACGTCTTGCACCTTTTCCTCTCCCGATAGTGAGCATATAGGCTGTATGGAAGATGGCATGGAATTTCACAGAAGCTCTTCATGAGAAAGGAGGTTGGCTAATGTAGGCTGAAGTCCTATTTTGTCCTCACCTCTTCATGACACGGGGCTTGTGGATAAAAACTAAGACTTGGATCTGACTTGGCTGGAAGCAAAATAATTTGATAGTTGAAGTCACCGTTTCTATATATTTAACCAAGTCCCCCTGTGAGCCAACTCTGCTGTAATCATATTTCAGAGTCTTTCTTAATGGATCTTGCCAGAGAGAACTTTGTGTGCTGAGACAACTAAAAATAAACAAGAAAAAGTTCAGAGTGAGTCTTGATACCTCACAGCACACAAGGTCTCTGCACTTCAGAGTTCATCTCCAGGTTGAGAGTTGCTGTCTTTCCAATCCGAGGAGATGAGAACGGGTTTTTTGTTTCGTTTTGTTTTGTTTTTTCATGAGTTAGGAAACCTGAGTGAAAAAGAGACTCTGTTGGCCTTGCCCTCTTTCATAGAATAAATTGTTTGAAATGCCTTAAAAAGAAATTGCTTCTGCATATTTTTCTGTCTGCTACCCCAAAATCCAGAGAACAACACAGCTATAATCGGCAGCCTGGGTACGTTGTCTGTGCCAACTTGGACATAGGAGGCTATGTGGAAGTAGGGGTGAAGGCTATAAATTCCAGGATGTTCATTAGTTGACCTGGACTGTAAGTCACATATTGTCTGAAGAATCTAATGGTTTATGAAGTCTGAATTCACTGTAAAACCTGCTCTCAGATGGGAATTTGGACAGAGTGTAGAAGGAAAAGGGAACGTGAATCTCAGAGGGGCAAGTGGAGGACTATGACTTTAAGACTTCCCAGTTAGCTTCTAGCTTCTAGCCGTGGGTATCACTGCTGGTCCAGTCTGTGCATTTGACCTTCAGGGTAAGATGGAACTTAGGTCAACCCCATAAGTGCCCCCAGCTGATAAGCAACCTACAGATTCTTTTTAAAACTTTTTAAATTAGTGCATTATAATTATCCATATTAGTGGGATTCATTGTCATACGTGCCTTCATGCTTGCAGTATAATTTGGTCAGTTTCATTCCCAGTTTCCATTCCCTGATTTCCTTCCTCTATTCTACCGGTCTCCCTTCTATTTTGCAACCTACAGATTCTGTGCCCTTTCTGTTGTTGCCCTGACCTTGATCTCTGATAGAATTTTAGACGCCTTCAGTACAGGTGGACTTAATGCTGGGGGAGGATACTAACAGGTGGCATTTGGTGAAGGGCCCTCTCCCCAGGGCCTCAAGGGAGGTTCAGACACAATTGCAAAACAATGATAAGCATGTAATCGCTAGTTATGAGAGTCATTCAGAACTCCTGGGGTACCACAATAAACTGCTTTATCTGTTCCCATAACATCTCCCAGGCATGAAAGATGAGGCCGAAGAGAGGTGAGAAAAGAAAAACCACCTACAGCCTGAGCTAGCCACACCTTGGATGTTGTCAGGAACCACCTGGTGCTCAGAGCTGCGTGATGGGTTTTCTTGCTCAACATAATCTCACAAAACACCAGCCTCAGCAAGGTCATGCTGTGACCATGATGAAATGAGAGACAAAAACATCCACTTCATAATCTATCGACACATAGGCAAAAACAAGGTCATGGTGTGAACCACAAGATCCAAACATGCCCCTCCTTCCCAGTCTGTCGTCTGAGTGACTGTTGCTATTTGACCAATTGCCACTTTAGCCTCGCTCTCATCTGGCAGGTGAATTCAGGAATATCCCCAAGCAGAATTACACCCCCTGCCTGACAGCCCAGTCCTGGGCAAGCCCCTGCACCTGGACCCCTCCCTCCCCCAACCAAAGCTCTAGTACTCTAAGTTCTAACACCCTGTCACTGAGATGCCTCACCATTGGTGATGTGTGGCCTCTGATTGCAATGAACATTAAACAATCTGTTAACTGTAGCTGTGTCCCTGGTGGTCTGGTACAGACAGGAGTGTGCTGGACAGGGAGAAACTTCTTCCTGTGTAGAAGGGAAGGCCTTACACATAAAAACAGGTTTTTGTAATGAGTGTCTTGGTGCCTACAATTGATCGACAGCAACTCCTACCCAAGTGGCTGGTAGTGTTGGAGGCTTCCAACTTGGGGAAGTCCAGACTTCTGTTTTCGCTAACCGATTAAATAAGGTCTGTCATGTAAGGAAGCTGCTGGGAAGCACAATGGGCAGGTGACACGGTAATCACGGGCACGGCAGGTTTTGCTTACTGCTATAGATTCTTAGCACCTCCACAGCTACCTTTAGAAACCCTGTGGCTCAGGTTTGTCTGTCTGCAGAGCCCTTGAATCCATCAAGGTGTTAGGACCCATTCAAGGCAGGGTCGGAGCTCTATCCATATGGAGAGTTCAGTCTATTTCAGGAATTCTGGTTTGCTCCAACAGAGGAGCTCCAAGTTCTGCTGAATCTTGTTATGTGTGCCAGAAAACTTTCCATAATCCTCCAGCTAGGGATGGAAAGGGGGACAGTGAGAGGTAAGAGAAGACAAGGGACTGCAAAGGTGACTGAGGACACAAGTGCAGGGTCTGGTGCCCTCTAGTGGAAATGGCCTGGAAACACCTCTGATTTTTCTCTGAAGGGCTCCAGTGCAAATCTGCCCCTTGTACCAGGATAAGTAAAGAACTCAAAAACCTTAACACCAGAAAGACCTCAAATAACCCAATCAATAAATGGGCAAAGGAGCTGAACAGGCACTTCACAGAAGAAGAAATACGAATGGTCAACAAATATATGACAAAATGTTCAACATCTCCAGCAGTCAGAGAAATGAAATTAACACTGTACAGAGATTTCATCTCACTCCAGTCAGGATGGCAATTATCAAGAACACGAGTAACAACAAATGCTGGTGAGGATGTGGGGGAAAAGTTTCACTCATACATTGCTGGTGGGACTGCAAATTGGTGCAACCATTATGGAAAGCAGTATGGAGATTCCTCAAAAACTTGGAATGGAAGCACCATTTGACTCAGTTATCCCACTCCTTGGTATATACTCAAAGGACTTAAAATCAACATATTACAGTGATGCAGCCACATCAATGTGGGTTTTGTTGTGGGGGTGGGGTTACCAGGCATTGAACTCAGGGGCACTCGGCCACTGAGCCACATTCCCTAGCCCTATTTTGTATTTTATTTAGAGACAGGGTCTCACTGAATTGTTTAGCACCTCACTTTTACTGAGGCTGGCTTTGAACTCGAGATCCTGCTGCCTCAGCCTCCCAAGCTGCTGGGCTTTCAGGAGTACACCACTGCACCGGCCACATCAATGTTTTAACAGGTCAACTCACAATAGCTAAGCTATGGAACCAACTTAGGTATCCTTCAACAGATGAATGGATAAAGAAACTGTGGTATATATACACAATAGACTATTACTCAGCCATAAAAAGAATGACTTTATGACTTTTGCTAGATCCACTCATTGATAGTTCTGGAGACTATTGTGCTAAGTGAAATAAATCAATCCCCCAAAACCAAAAGTCAAATGTTCTCTCTGATATGTGGATGATAACACACAGCAAGGTGTGTGTGGTGGGGTGAAGAACAGAAGTTCATTGGATTAGACAAAGGGAAATGAAGGGAAGGGAGGGAGAATGGGAATAGGAAAGACATAGAATGGATCAGACATAACTTTCCTTTGTACATATATGCATACACAACCAGTGAAACTTCACATCATGTACAACCACAAAAATGGGATCCTAATTAGAATGTTATACTCCATGTATGTATGTCAAAATATACTCTATTGTCATATAGATCTAAAAAGAACAAAGTTAAAAAAATTTTTTTAGTTATACATGGACACAATATCTTTATTTTATTTTATTTTTTTCATGTGGTGCTGAGGATCGAACCCAGTGCCTCACACGTGTGAGGCAAGCAGTGTACCACTGAGCCACAACCCCAGCCCCAAGAACCAAGTTTTAAAAATGGAAAAAAAGACCTGCTGTGCAAGTCTTGCTTTTATTTTATTTAAATACCATCATTTACTCACAGGTTTTTTTGAAGGGGTGCTGGGGGGAAGGAAAGTAGAACTGTATTTTTAAACTATTTTTCTTTTTTTCTCTTTTGTGTCAGAGCATTATAGTTATACATAGTTGGGTTCACCTCAACAAACCCGTACCCACATGGAATTCAGTTTTACTTCCTTTCCCCCCCTCCTTCCCCCATTCTCCCTCCTCTACTGATCTTCCTTTTCCTCTTCTATCCATTCATTTTTGTTTGGTTCTTTCCACTTATACATAAAGGTGAAATTCCCTGTGGTATATTTATATGTGCACATAGCATGGTTTTGAAAAGATTCATTCTGCCTTTCCTCCCCTTTCCCATCTCTCCTCTCTCAATTTCCTTCCGCTCTACTGATCTTTCCTATATCTTTATGTATCCATTCTCCCCTCCTTCTTTCCTTTATTTTGCTGAAGTTCTACATATGAGAGAAAACATTTGACCCTGGAGTTTTCTGAGTCTGGTTTATTTCACTTAGCATGACATTCTCCATTTCCACCCATTAACCAGCAAATGCCACAATTTCATTCTTCTTTATGGCTGAATAGAACTCCATTGTGTAAATATACCACAATTTCTTAATCCATTCATCTGTCAATGGGCATCTGTTGATTCCCTATGTCCATGGGTTTTTGTAAAGATAAAACAAAAAACCAAAACTTGCCAATAGTTATCTTGAATCCAAGCCAAGGCTGAAATCAAATGGGCCTTTATCTTTTTGTAAAATGGGTCAGTGGAATAAGGGATCTTCAAAGGGGGTGAAGGAAATTAGCTTCATGAAGAGTGTCCTGCTCACCTCTGAAGCGTTGTGCCCAGCAAGTGTTGCTGAGTGAGACATATACATGATATGGACAGAGGCTGTAGGGCAAGAACCTAGGACAGAAGGCAGCTGACTCCGGCTTGCGTTTAGCTTCTTACTGTGGCAAAGTTGGATGGGAAGAAAGGAAAAGAAGGAAGGAAAGAAAATGACATCCTTGCGAAGTTGATGGAAGGATCTAAATCAAAGATCTGAAAGCCACTTTCTTATTTTTGGAGGCATGGAGAGAGAGTCCGCAGTAAGCCAGCTAAGGTGACAAAGCACAAGTTTAGTTCTCAGAGTCCTACCCAAGAGCAAATATCTGGTTTTGTTTCTGCTATTCAATTCATTGCAAGCTCTTAATTTTTGCCAACAAAAACTCTTAAGACCTTTCCCAAAGTAATACACAATAGAGGTTTATTTACTGCTTTAAATTTTCTGGAAAATGATTTTGCATTTTGAAGCACTCCCACATTATTTTGGCTAAAGACATTTATTTCTAGTTGTTTCTGCTAACTCCAAACTATAGGCTATATAGTAGAACTTTATATTAAGCTCAGAATTTTTCTCTTCTCCATTTGCATAGGTGGGGGAACTAAGTATTGGACCAAAAGTCTGCAGTGACATTCTGAGAACAGGAGCTGTGAAGAAGTGAATGATGGAAGTGTGAGAATATTCAATAAAAAAAATTTGCAAAGCAGAGCTGGAGGGAACAGGGAGAAATAATGTGTTATTCTTCCTAGGCATGACTTGTTAGTGAGCGACTTCTGTCACACCAAGATTTAGATGAGGCTGCCTGATGGAATTTATTTTAAAAATAGATTTCAGGAAAGGCAGATATATTTTGTTTTTAAAAAATCTTTTTTATTACAGGGAATTTTAAAACATGTACAAGAGTGGAGAGAGTATTGAGGAATGACTCAGCTTTGGCATTAACTGTGGCCCATCTTCTTGCAGGCTGATAGGATTTTCAGATAGCATTGGAAAGTTACACAAATAACAAGCCTTGTTTCAACTATTCAGTATCCCTAAACCCATGAAGGATAAAGTACGAGGTGCTAATACAGCCCAGACTGACAACCAGCTTTAGGGGATTATCCACTTATTTTGTCATTCCTCTTACTTGAAATAATATGCCACCCATCCGTGTAAATGCGGAAGCATTTTGTGATTTAGAGATTTTATTTTTGAAATGGCTTTAACTTGTATAATGGCCAAGTAGGATGAAATATAATGAAAGTGAGTCTGCAGTGTATGAGAGTGACCACATGTATTTTGAAAATTACATTGAAGATAATGGCTTCTCATAACTAATATAAATCATAGAATGTCGTCTTGTATACATTTAAGCAAAAGTGAAAACTTTTTGTAGCTGTCTGTCTTCCCCCCATGCCTTCCTTTTCTGGAATTTTCCCAAAGGGATGGGGCCAGCTTAATGTTCTGTCTGTCTGCACCCCTGCCTGTGATATTTTCCCTCATGGCTTGTCATCAGCAGGTTTCACTGATCCGTGGATTACAATAAAGAATGCCAGAGTGCAAAGGTAATGGACTGGGTAATGGACTGAACCTTCCAAGCTGAGATAAGGGGAAGAAGTCCCGACATGGTAGCAAGACTTGCTTGAGCCGCTTTCCAAGTTGTTACTGCCTAGAGGACTGGTGATGGTTATCCTGGCACTGAAGCAGGGTCACTGTGTGGTGACCCTCACAGTGGGAAAGAGATGAGAGCTCTGTTTTAGCTCTTTGAATCGTCACCTCTCCTGGGAGTCTGCAGACAGTATCTCAGAGAAGCACGCGGGGCTGGGCTGCAGGGGTCTGGGCAGGAAAGGAAAGGTGGTTTTAGCAAGCAAGGGGAGACAGAATTAGGTCTCATGTTTAGAATTTCACCTTCCACACCCCATTGTCCAAATGATCAGGGCAACCTTAAGTAGGACTTGTGGAACATATGTATGGTATTTTTTATTTTATTTTAGTGGATGGTAGTTTATATGGCATTTTGTTACTATACATTCCTTTTATATGGGATTATTTTATAAAGTTACTTAGTGAGAACATTGAGGCTGTTCAATGAACATGAAACTTCGAAATCGAGAATTGTGGGTCATAGTAACAGTCTCAACATCCAGTTTATATTTGAAATTTGTTTTCTTAATATGGGATTCAGAAAGTTCAAGCATACACAAGAGCATGATTTCAAATAGTTTTCTGCTTTCTCATCCAAGTATCAGAGAAAACATTTGGCATTTGGTTTATTGGGATTGGCTTACTTCCTTAGCATGATACTCTCCAACTCCATCCATTTACCTGCAAATGCCATGCTTTCATACTCTTTTATTGCTGAGTAATATTCCATTGTGTATATATACCACAGTTTCTTTATCCATTCATCTATTGAAGGGCATCTAGGTTGGTTCCACAGTTTGGCTATTGTGAATTGTATTAGACCTACTAGAAGAAAAAGTAGGCCCAAATCTTCATCATGTTACATCAGGCTCTGACATCCTTAACAAGACTCCTAAAGAGCAAGAAATAAAATTAAGAATCAATAAATGGTATGGATTCAAACTAAAAAGCTTCTTCTTAGCAAAAGAAACATTCAATGATGTGAAGAGAGAGCCTACAGTATGGGATCAAATTTTTGCCACATGCACTTCAGATAGAGCACTAATATCCAGGATATATAAAGAACTCAAAAAACTTAATGCCAGGGGCTGGGGTTGTGGCTCAGCGGCAGAGCGCTCGCCTCGCACATGTGCGGCCTGGGTTCGATCCTCAGCACCATGTAAACATAAATGCATTGCATTGTGTACAACTAAAGTAAATAAATAAATATTTTTAAAAAACTTAGCACCAAAAAACCAAACAACCCAATCAATAAAGGGGATAAGGAACTGAACAGACACTTCTCAGAAGAAGATATACAATTGATCAACAAATATATGAAAAAATGTTCAACATCTCTCGTAATTACAGAAATGTAAATCAAAACTACTCTAAGATTTCATCTCACTCCAGTCAGAATGGAAGTTATCAAGAATACAAGCAACAATAAGTGTTGGCGAGGATGTGGGGGGAAAAGGCACACTTATACATTGCTGGTGGGACTGCAGATTGGTGCAACCATTATGGAAAGCAGTATGGAGATTCCTTAAACAACTTGTAATGGAAGCACCATTTGACCCAGCTATCCCACATCCTTGGTCTATATCCAGAGGACTTAAAATCAGCATACTATAGTAACATAGCCACATCAATGTTTATGAACAGTGAAATTCTAGTGAAAAGATTTGTGGAACCCCTGAGGCAGGGTTCCATGGAACACAGTTTGACAACTGCGTGTGTAGCGTTTCAGCTTCCTGTGCTGCTTTTGCATGGCTTATTTTTTTCTCTTGAGAGACAGTGTTGAGCTCATTTTAACTTCATTTCACTAAGATAGCTCTGTAGGTAGGAAGAAAGGAGGCCAAAGTGGCCAGTCTGACTGACTGGACCCTGGCATAGTGAGGGTGGGTTCTGAGCCAATACCAAGAAAAACCACCAAGTAGGAGGACTTTGTTCTTGTGGCTTCTCCATCCTGGAACTGGAATGTTTCTGCCATCTCTTCTTGTAGGAACCCATGGCAGTGAGCTGCTCTTACTTGCCCAGGCTGTGTCCCCTGTTGTCCTCAGCTCACTCTGGGCTCCCAAGGGGCCATGATCCAGATGTTTTCTTCTGTCTTATCTTTCATTAAGACTTCCTCATTCAGAGTCCCTCCTGGCTGTTTTCAGTTTATACTGGTGTTATGGTTTAGATCTAAGTGTCCCCCAAAAGCTCATGTGTGGACAATGCAAGTTCATTCAGAGGCGAAGTGATTAGATTATGAGAGTTGTAACCTAGCCAGTGGATTAATCCACTAGTAGGGATTTGCTGGGTGGTAATTATAGGCAGGAAGGGTGTGGCTGGAGGAGAGTGCAGTTAGGATTTATATTTTGTCCCTGGTGAGTAGAACACCCCCCCTTCTCTCTCTCTCTCCTTCTTTGTTGCCCTGTCCTGAGCTGCTCTTCTCTGCTGCACCCTTCTGCCATGATGTTCTGCTTCACCTTGGGCCCAGAGCAATGCAGTTGGCTTGCTATGGACTGAGACCTCTGAAACTTCGAGCACCCAGTAAAATTCTTGTCAGGTATTTTGGTCAGAGTGGCAAACAGCTGGTAAACTAATCTAGCTGATACCTTGACTGGTACTGTTTTGCAGATATTAGTTATTCTTATTACACATATGCTGAACAATTATTATATGCCACATGGTGAGCTAAGCACATTGCATGAGTTATCTTGTTGGGTTCCTGCAAAAATTCGGTGAGATAGGTTCTTTCACAACCTCCTCTATTAGGGATTGGAGAACTGAACAATGGGCCTTTCTGAGAATCCTTCTGGGGAGCTTTGTTTGGGTGGCCACTCAGGCTACCTGTTGCAAAATCTCAACACAAATGTTAAGGTGGTGTGCAACCAAGCTTTGTTCACCTGAAAGAAGAGATCTTCCCCCCCCCCCCCCAAAGAACACACAAGTTAAGAGCACAGGGTTTGAAATAAAAATAACATAAATTTAAATGTTGCCTCTGTCACTTACCAGCTGTGTGTACCTGGTCAGTCTCAGCTTCCTCTTCTGCAAAATGGGGATAATAATAGCACCTATGTCTAAGTGTTGTGAGGATGAAATAGGGTAAGTATGTCAAGTATATAAGATGATGCCTGTCACTCTGCACACAGTGATGGTCACTACATTCAGTGCTGGAATGTAAGTGGTCATAAAATATTAGCTGTTATTTTTGTCAGTATTAACTTGTTGTTAGGGCTGGGCTAGCCAAACACAACACTGCCAGTCCAATCTTCCACTTACAATGTAAAACAAGAAAAAGCGAAGCTGCCTGGATTAATTGAAGGAAAAGAGAGAGGGGAGAGGGTGCGCTAACATCATTTAGCTTAATTCTTTTACTCTTGGGAGATAAGCTTGCCTCTTTGCATCATGGGAAGTCTCTTCTACAGCTTGATCCTAAAAGTAGCTATTCAGTATCTTTTTTCTTTTAGAGCAATAAAGTCTACAGAGTGGGTGTTGGGCATAGCTGGATGCTGTTGTGGCCAACCAAGGAAAGAGAGTGGGAAGAGCCGATGTCCTCAAGTCCTACTTTCCTGCACTTTGGGCCTTGAGAGGAGTGTTGCCTGAGAGCTGAGCATGCTGCTGGTGTGTAATTAAGTCAGCATTTGCTCCACAACTGCTGCTTCTGCACTCTGCAAAGACAGAGGGTCTCTCGTGACACAAGCCTCCCTCCCAAGCAGGTGTGGGGCTCAGCCAGGGGCATCCCTGCTTACAGAGGCCCACACTCTCGGGCAACAGCAACTCTTCAGGGCCTGGAGGCCCTTCATCAGGGCCCACAGTGAAGGCAGCCTTCTGTCTATCCATTGAAGGTGCCCCAGCAGCACAGTTTGCTCCAAATTTGTAATAATTTGGTGGCTCCTTCCCTGGGCCATTTGGTGTTCTCCTCCTGGGCTCTTTTATATGAAAATACCCTTGGTTTCCCCAGTTCCAGTCAACAAAACGTTAATATTTTAATTTTTTTAAATTAATTTTTTTTTTTTTTTTCTGGAGATGATGTCTTACCATGTTGCCCAGGCTGACTTTGAACTCCTAGGCACAAGCAAACTCCTGCCTCAGCCTCCAGAGTAGCTCAGACTAGAGGAGCATGTCACTGTACCCAGATAAAACACTTTGGTATTATTATTATTTATTATCATCTTGGTACCAGGGATTGAGCCCAGGGACACTGAACCACTGAGCTATATCCCTAGCCCTTTGTTATTTTTTTATTTTGAGACAAAGTCTTGTTAAGTTGCTTAGGGTCTCACTAAGTTGCTGAGGTTGGCTTTGAACTTGCAACCTTCCTGCCTCTGGGATTACAGGCATGTGTCATCATGTCTGGTACTTTGTATTTTTTTTTAAAGTAATAAATGCTCATTGTCCATAGTTAACAAAATACAAAAAGAATCATTCTTTTTGTCATTTTTCATACATTTGATTTTCATACACATTTAAAAAATTCACAGAACTGACACACAAATCATGATCATTGTTAAAATTTCAAAAAATAGAGTGAGCCTCACACGGTGGCACACACCTGTAATCCCAGCAGCTCCAGAGGCTGAGGCAGGAGGATCGTGTAAGCCAGCCTCAGCAAAAGTGAGGCGCTAAGCAACTCATTGAGATCCTGTCTCTAAATAAAATGTAAAATAGGGCTGGGGGTGTGGCTTAGTGGTCTAGTGCCCCTGAGTTCAATCCCCGGCACACTCCCCACCCCCAAAATTAGGTAGAATGAAAAATAAAAAATTCCCCTTTACTGCAATTACATTTTTTCCCCAAAGTAACTATTAATGGAAATTTGTAGAATTCCTTGCAAAATTTTCTTGCATGAATACATATATTTAAACTCAAAGATATATGAATACGTAGATATATATTTAGTTTTGATTTTGTAGTAAACATTTTTATTCTGCAACTTGCTCTTTTTTTTTTTCAAAATTTTGAGAACTTTTCCATACTAGGGCTTACCCCATTTAAAAAGCCACTGTGTGGACCAGGAGTGTGGCTCAGTATTTGCTTAGTATGCACATGAGAGGCTCTGAGTTCAGTCTCTAGTACTTAAAAAAAAAAAAAAAAAAAAAAAAAGCCTGTATATTATTATTATTCCATTATAAGAATATACAGCATTGCTGGGTGCGATGGTGCACGCCTATAATCCCAGCACTTGGGAGGCTGAGGCAGGAGGATCGCCAATTCAAAGCCAGCCTCAGCAATGGCAAGGCATTTAGCAACTCAGTGAGACCCTGTCTCTAATAAAATACAAAAAAGGGCTGGCCCAGTGGTCAAGGGCCCCTGAGTTCAATCCCTGGTACCAAAAAAAAAAAAAAAAAAAAAAGAATATACAGCATCATTCATTTAAGGGACATAAGAACATTTAGATTTGTTTTTTTGACTATTATATAAAAAAAACCTTAGAGTGAATATCTTGGTACACATATCTTTGTGCACCCACATTTTTCAACTTAAAACCCTCCCCAGGGGGCAGGAAGGATTTAGACTGGTAGCCCAGAAGGTTTATCTGTATGTAAGTGTGGAGTTAGTTCAGGGAAAGCATTTGGGGAAATTGGAGGGACCTGTTAAATCTTTTGGACCAAGAGCTAACACTAAAACCCAGCGCTACTTGGTTTTAGGAATGCCAAAAGAGATTTTTTTTTTTTTTTAAGTTTCACATTTATTTAATGTGCACAGACCCTGGAACTACCATCTAAGAATAATAATCTGATACATAATTTTAAGATTGCCAGAAGACAGTATAATGGGTTTCATATCTGTCGTTAGCTGGCACGTGGGTCTTTCCTCTCAGGCATCCGGGACCCAAGAGAGGCTTGAAAGTTGATAATTGTGTTTTTCCACTGTTGCTCTTTCAGCAGACTCTAGGATTTCCAGTTGTGAAACTTTCCGCGTTGTGAAACTTGTCTTTCTTCTCAAGTGTTTTCCTTGGTCTGCAGTTGTTTTGTAATGGTTGCCAAAGACAGATGATATCAGTTGTTAAGTGTCACAGCAGTTGTTTACCCATCCTTGAGATAAAAGATGGAAATCTGAAAGTGGAAGGGTAAGACTTGGAAAGAGGACTTAAGAAGCGACTGTTTCCAAGCCCTGGATGAAAGAGCTATCATCACTCGTTGCTTTGAGTTTAGGGTCCCTTGGATAATCTTGTTTGTCTGCAGACAATTCCTACATCAGTGATTTATAGACTCTGTTCTGAGGGTGGGTTTGCGCTAGAACACCGAGGAAAGGGAAAAACATCAGGGCCAGAGTCCGGATACAAACACAGACTATGCCCAAAAGCAGTGGTTCCCAGCTGTCTATGCTTCAGAACCAGAAGGAACCCCCTCCCCACCCCCCACCCTCAAAATAACCACACAGTCTCTCCAGTCTTGCCCCACATCCCGTCATCTCAGACCCTGGCATGTGACTGTAGTTAATCTGTAACATTTATGACATCAATGGAAACAAATTATTAGTATGGAGTTTGAATTAATCACATTAACCAGAGGACTTATGACATTTATGTCGATAGACGACTTACGACATGTCGATAGTTACCTTAATGATTATGATATGTAGAAAGGCAATATTATGGTAATAGACCAGGCAGAAAGAAACTGACCCTGTAGGAGTGTGACAATGACTGGCCTTTCTCTCATTTCCTGGGCTCCCTCCACTCCAAGACATAAGGCAGCCATAGCAGCACCCCTCCACATCCTTCCCAGCCCCTGAGCCCAGGCCAACTTTCCATCCTGCCTGGCCCCTCCTTCTTAGGGTGCTTCCTCCCGACTGTTCCTGGCACAGCAGCAGGAGGGATTTCTTCTACCCTTCTATTTTGAAACATTGTAAACCTACAGGAAAGTTGCAAGAGGGCTGGGGTTGTGGCCCAGTGGTAGAGCACTTGCCTAGCATGTGTGAGGCCCTGGGTTCGATTCTCAGCACCACATATGCATAAATGAATAAAATAAAGGTCCATCAACATCTAAAACAAATTAAAAAAATAAAAGAAAGTTGCAAGAGTAGAATAATAAGAACCTCTCTACCCTTCATCTACATTTACTGATTTAATAATTTGTGATACCTTCTTTATCTCTACACACATAGACATTATTATGGGTGGCCCATTTGAGAGGATGTTTGAGACATCGTGAGCTTTTACTCCTGGACATTTCAGTCTGGCCTCTAAGAATGAAGACATTTTCTCCCAAAATCACAGTGCAACGATCAAATTCAGGAAAGTGAACATTAATTCACCACTATTATCTAATATACAGTCCACATACAAATTTTACCCTTTGTCCCCCTAATGCCCCATATGACAATCTTATTTTCCTTCCAGAATCCAATCCTGGACAGACATTTAGTTGTCATGTATCTTCAACCTGTTTAAATCTCAGGCTTTTTCTCTTGCGACATTAGGAGTTTGAAGATGATATACAGATGTCTTCTGCATTCGGGTTCATCTGGGGTCTCCTCAGGAGTAGATCCAGGTGATGGCTTTTGGATAGGGTCCTTCTTAGGGCATCACGGCAGGCAGAGGGACCCTCGAACCAGGGGAGGCAGGTTGTTCTGCTTGGAATCTTACCCTCCAGCGGTGTCTCATTGGATCAGCGTCCTCACCTTCTTGGTAGGGTCCTGCACTCGCTGGCCCTGCTTCTCTGCTGTCCCCTTTCCCCTCCCTGTGCTCTGGCTGCGCTGGGATTCTTCCAGTTGAGTGCATAGGTCAAATGCCCTCCCTGGAAATCTCTTCCCCTCCATTCTGATTCCAGTTGGTTGGTCCACACGTTCAAGGAGGTTAGTTAGCTCTAGAAGAGAGGTAGAGGAAGGAATTGCCATGGCTTTGATATTGAAGTAACTGCAAGGCTGATAGCTATACCTATTATGTAGGTATGCTCTTTTTTTGGTACCAGGGATTGAACTCAGGGGCACTCGACCACTGGGCCACATCCCCAGTCCTTTTTTGTATTTTATTTAGAGACAGGGTCTCACTGAGTTGCTAAGTGCCTCACCATTGCTGAGGCTGGCTTTGAACCCTCGATCCTCCTGCCTCAGCCTCCCAAGTGCTGGGATTACAGGTGTGTGCCACCGCGCCCAGCTAGGTATGCTTTTTAATTACCTCCATTTTGAATAAAAGGAAGAATGCTTGTATTTGGCACACTCAAAAGAATGATCCTTCTCCCAAGTGATAGGTTTAGTTGGTGTGTGTGTGTGTGTCTGTTTAAAACTTTTGCAATAAGAGAAGCTAAAAAGTAACTTTAAAAAACTTTTTAGAAAGATATTTTAGGCTTTTGTCCATAGTATTTTGGGCACCTTAGGTATAAATAGTAAGTCTGCTAGTGTTTATAAAACTAGAAGACCTGATTAAATAATTCCATTTAGAATTCTTGGTGAAATCATAAGCAAGTATTATTCTTAACATGTGCTCTAAAATTCTACTCCAAACAATCAGTCTGTTTGACAGAAGAGCCATGTGTTATGTTGCTCTAAGCAATCTGAGGAAGTCACAGGGTGAAGATGTTTGTAAACATGTGCTTCTGGAGGCTGGGTTGTTCATGTTCAAGGCACATCTAGTGTCCTCAAAAGTGGCACCTTTGTGTGTCCTCACATAGTAGGAAGTGAGTAATACAATTTTAATTTTAGAATTTATATTTTCAGAAAGTTTGCAGTGACACACAGAGAGTTCTTATACTTCTTCACCCAGTTTTTCCTAACGTCAACATCTTCCATTATGTTGGTATATCTGTCAAAACTGAGAAACCAACGTTACTATAATGTTATTAACTGAACTCTAGAATTTATTCAGATTGTACCAGTTTTTCCACCAATGATCTCTTTCTGTCAAAAGATCCAACCAGTCCAGGGAGTGACAGTACATTTGGTTATCATGCCTCTACAGTTTCTTCCGGTCTGGGTGGTTTTGTATTCTTGTATTTCATGACCTGACAGCTTTGTGGAGTATTAATCAGGTTTTTTGTAGACTGTCATTTAATTTGAGTTTCTCTCATGGTGAGACTGGGGGTCATGAAGTATAGGAAAAAACTGCACAGAGGTGAGGGTTCCTTCCTTCCTATTGCATCAAATCAGGGGTCTGCGATGTCAGCATGGCTTACCACAGGTGAGAGTGACCTTGGTCTCTTGGCTAAGGTGGTACCTGCAGGTTTTGCCACTGTACTTACGTTTTCTCATCCCATATTTTATTCTTTGGAAGCAAGTCACTGAGTTCGACCCATTTTCAGGATGTTAAAAACAGCCTTAAAAGTTTTAGTATACATGTTACTGCTGTGATTAGAGGGTGGTGATTTTGAGTTTATTTCTGTTTTTCATTTCGATTACTCCTGGGGGAGGGAGCATGTTCTTTTTTTTTTAAATTTTATTTATTTGCTTTAGTTGTACACAATGCATTTTTATTTTTACATGGTGCTGAGGATCGAACCTGGGCCATGCACTTGCTAGGCAAGCGTTCTACCGCTGAGCCACAACCCCAGCCCCAGGGAATATGTTCTTTTGAAGTATCTCAGAACACCCTCACTGAATATCTCCCTAATACTAATTGTGAACAACTTAGTATGGTGGTAGGTATTTCCTAAGCTGGTTCATAGGTAGAACTAGCAAGAATTTGCCAAGGAGTTTTTTTTTTTTTTTTTTTTTTTTTTAATTATCAATGAACCTTTACTTATTTATTTATTTATTCATTTATTTATTTATTTATTTATTTATTTATTTATTTATAAGTGGTGCTGAGAATCAAACCCAGTGCCTCACACATGTTAGGCAAGCACTCTACCACTGAGCCACAACCCCAGCCCTAGGGAGGTTTTTTATGTTGAAAAAAATTTAATTTGCTGAAGGCTCCCCTATATTCACTTACTGATTTAATAAATAGATATTTACTGAGTGCATACTATACTCTAGGCAGTGCTGGGAATCCATGAACATATTTTTCCATCTCATGATTTGGTGTGGAAGAATAAATAAAATCACAAAGGCTTACTGAAGACTTACTACAAGCTGGACACAAAGCTGGGTGCTCTTTATTCACCATTAAATCTTTTTTTGTTTGTTTGTTTTTTGTTAAGATATCATCTCTTTATTTTCTTTTTTTATATTTTTACGTGGTGCTGAGGCTCGACCCACGGCTGCACATGTGCTAGGTGAGCACTCTACCACTGAACCACAACCCCAGCCCCATCATTAAATCTTTTTGACAGTCTTGCAAGTAAGCTTTTACTAGCCCTAGTTTATTTTATCTAAAAAAAAATCAATTAATTTTTTTAATCAACATAGTACTCATGTGTCATCGAAAACTCAAATAGCACCAAAAGATTTGACAAATGAAAATATAGGAGTTCAGTATTCCTAATCAGTGCAATAATCCAGAAATAACCAACCTTGCCTGATTGGGCTGTCTCTTGTGGTGTTTACCTCTGAATTTGTAAATGATACAAATTATCTAATTTGTACTAAATTACTTGAAAATTAAATTGCTATTCAAAGAAAATTAAGGCAAAATAAAACATGCATTAATAGAACACCACATAAAATCATTGAATGATTTTGTGAGATGAACACTTGTAACCACCCCCCAAGGCAAGAATCAGCATGACAGACCCCCTGGAGGCCCCTCTGCACTCCTGCCCTAACCAGGAGCCTCCACTCTCTGACCTCCACAGCTTCACTGTCTTGTTTTTTAAAGTAATTTTATTATCCATTGTACATTGTTGAACACTAGGGTTCATTTAGTTCATTTAGCATCTTTTAATCTGCAGGATTCTCTTCCATCCCTTCTTTTCCTTATCTTGATCTTTCTTTCTTACATATATTTTTCTTTTACAAAACCCATATTCTGGACTTCTGTAGTACACTATTCTTGGAGGACATTCTTTTTTAAAAAGTATGTTTAGTTGTAGATGGACACAATGCCTTTATTTTACTCATTTATTTTTATGTGGTTCTGAGCATCAAACCCAGTGCCTCACATGTGCTAGGCAAGCACTCTACCTCCGAGGTACAACCTCAGCCCTCGGAGGACATTCTTTTTACATACCTGTCCCCTTCTGTGCAGGCTCAACAGAAAAGCAGAGACTCTCTGTTTTAAGAAATATGTTTTCACCTACTCCTCTTCTTCTTCTCTTCTTCTTCTTCTTTCTTCTTCTTCTTCTTCTTCTTCTTCTTCTTCTTCTTCTTCTTCTTCTTCTGCTTCTTCTTTTTATATTTAGATTTTCTGATGTTCTTTTGAGGAAAAACATTAGAGACAGATCATTCTGGAAGGTAGGAAGATGAAGGCTCTACAGAAATGTGGGTACTTGGTAGCAGGATTTTACCCAATGTTTTTGTCTTTGATGGAAACAAACCCTACCATTATATAGGTAGTTTTTAAATTAAAAAAAAAAAAAAAAAAGACTAAAAGTGGCACACTGATTCAAAGTTGGTGCTCTGGGGCTGAGGATGTGGCTCACAGTAGAACATTTGCCTAGCTCTGGTGTCTTCCTAAATGCAAATCATGGCTTCTCTACTTCCCAGTGGCTAATTCCATCTTAAAACCCAGCCTAATTCCATCTTAAAACAGGGAGCCATCCTGTCAAAAAGTTATGAAAAGTCCACTTCAGTTTTCTATGAAATGCTAGGATTCCTATTTGGCCTGATCACATTTTGATGTTTTAAAATTGTTTGGAATTCCTGCCCAGGCCTTGAGCTCACTCAGGCCTGGCTTTCCTTGACCAGATAACAACCCTTTCTAAAACTAATGGTGCCTCATAAACTTTGATGTTGGGTCTGACTTTACTCCCTACCTTGGAATGCAATGCCATGTAGATTATTAGTTTGCTATTTGCCCTTGAATTGTGTATGTCTAAACTTTGTTAGCTGTAAGTTCCCAAGATTTTTTGTAACTCTTTGAACTATAAAAACCTTGTCTTCCCGGACAGCGGGGCTGATCCTGAGCCCAGTGTTTGGGAGGGGCAGCCGCCGGCCAACACTTTTTGTGTACACAATATAAGCTTGCTTTAATTTGATTTAAAATTGGAGTTGGTGGTCTTTTCTTTGTGTCTTGGATCAACAGTCACTTTGGGCAGGTTACTTAACCTCTTGTTGCCTCAGTATTCTCTTCTGTAATATGGGGTGATAAGTGCCATAGGGCGTTGGGAGGAGAAGAGAGATCATACATATAACATGCTTTGAACAGTAGTTGGCAAGCACCAAGCAAATGCTCACTACTTTAAGCCACTATTACTACTATTCTTTGCAACGTGAAATAGAGTAGATCAGCTTAAGCCTCGTGTACATGCCTAGGATTTTCAGCTCCTTCACTTACTCTCACTCCTGGTACATTTCCAGCTCTTATTCATGAGATGGGGATAAAATTAATTCATCCACAGCTGCTCTTTAATCTCTCACTATTTTCTGACTCTTTGACAAATAAATTATCAGTCTGTAAACTAAACAATTAGTTCTAGCTTGAAAGAATTTGTATACATCTCTGAGGCCATGCACTGTGGAACAAATCCTTTGTTTCCTCTGTTTATACATAAACTTCAGGATGCAACTACTGAAACCTCTGCTCTCTTCTCAGGCATTTTGGGAAGGGGGTAAAAAAGACTATAGTAATTAATGTTTGGTAACAGAGGAGGCAGTTGTGTTTCTATGTGTGTCCTTTAAACTCAGAAACCTCTGTTTCCTGCAATTTTATTTTCTAATATGTAGTGGTTATACTCTTGTAGTGGGTTGAATTTTGTTCTCTAAAGCAATATGCCTAATTCCAAACCCCAGATATCTGTGAAGGTGAACTTCTTTGGAAATAGGGTCATAGCCGATAAGTTAAGGATCTCAGATAAGATTATCCTGAATTTAGGGTGGGCCCCAAATCCAATGGAGTCTCCTTATAAAAGACAGAAAAGGAGAAATGGACAAAGGTGCAGGGGAAGGTCAGTGAGGATGAGCTTCAGATTGGAGTAATAACGTCTGTAAGCCAAGACTTGGGACTAGGATGGCTGGTGACCCCCAGGGCAGAAAGGGATACGATGAGCAATTCTCTCAGGACCTGCAAAAGGAATCCACCCTGCCAATGCCTTGATTTCTCACTTATGACTTCCAGAACTGTGAGAGAATAGATTTCTATTGCTTTAAGCTGCTAGATTTGTGGTAACTTGTTACGGAAGCCCTGGATACCAATATAACTCTCATGATAATCAAAGGCCTTCTGAATACTTCTTAAAATTCAAAACTGAAGAAACTAGATCTAGACATTCTACTTCTGCCAATAAAAATAACACCTCTCCTCACTCATATATCATGTATTTTTCCTAAACTAAACTAGTTGAGAAAAGGGCAAGTTCTGGTTAACTACTCTCTCACATGCCAGTGTCCATGTTTTTAAGGAATGCAAATGTATAAACTCTGTGGCACATAACTTGATCATTCTTAGATAAGTCAGAAGGCACTTCATATCATCAGAGACCGGGAACTTACCTGCTGTCTTATTCTGCTTGTACTGCTCTAACAAAATACAGGGCTGGCTAATTTAAAAAGTATAAGAATTTATTTTCTCATAGTTGTGAGGCTGGAAATCCAAGATCAGGGCACCAGCAGGTGTGGGTGTCTGGTGAGGGCTACTCTCTGCTTCCAAAATGGCACCCAATGAGCCATTAGCTAGAGGAGAGAAACACTATCCTCATGTAGTAGAAGCCAGGAGGCAAGTAAACTGAAAATTATGCAAAACCTCTCTCCTAAAGACCTAATCCCATTTATGATGGAGGATCCCTTATCGTCTCATCACCTCTTAAAGGCCCCAGCTCTTAATCATATCATGGTGGTAAGTTTGGAGGGGACACCTTCAAAACACACCTCCTCTGAAACCTCATCACCCTCACCCTGACATCCAACCAGTCACCACATTCCATAAACATTGTCTTCCAAATATCTCTTGATATCCATTTCCTCTGTTCCCACTGTCATACTGTAATCCAAACCACCATCCCCCTAACCCTGACAACTGCAGCAGTATCCCTCAACCCCATGGTCTCCCTACACCCTCACAGTGCTGCTGGCAGCACAGTCTGTTCAAAATGCAAGTCTGATTGTGTCATCCCCTTTGGTGGGTCTCCCTGGGATCTTTGAACAAAGGTTAAACTCCTAGAGAGGAGACTTTGTTTTCTTTACTCCTTTAAGTAGGATCTAAAACAACATGGCGTACAGCAGGTGCTCAATAAGAACTGGAATGAATGACTTACATGTACAATGAAGAGTCTACTTCAGAATCTAGTGCAGTCCCAGAGTCCTGGCTGTGTGACTTTGGAATAGAATTTACCTTGTCAGGCTTCATCCAGGGTCTTTCTCCTTCTCACTCACTAGTTTTTAGCCATTGGGTTTCTCAGGTCCTTCTAATGTTCAGTTTTTTTCCTCCCTCAGGAGTTTTTACTAGGTGGTTCCCTCTTCCTTCTCATTGTGTCTTGTCTACACCCCAAGTGCCCCTTTCTCAGTGCCATGATCTGAACGTTTGTGTCTTCCAGAAATGACTAGGTTGAAAATGAATTCTCAATATGCTGGTATTAGGAAGTGGGGTCCTTGGGAGGTGAATGGGTCATAAGGGTGAAGTCACCATAGATCAGGTTAGCATTCTATAAAAGAGGCTTCCAGAGAGTTGGCTTGCTGGCCACCATGTGAGAACAGTGAGAAGACAGTCTATGAACCTTCCTGTGGACCCTCCCAGACACTGAATTTCTGCCATCTTGATTTTGGACTTCTCAGCCTCCAGGACTGTAAGAAATAAACTTCCATTGTTTCTAAGCCACCTGATCCAAGGTCTTTCTTTCCAGCAGCCTTGAAAGACTAAGGTGACACTTAGTGAAACTTCCCCATTGAGTTGACATCTCCCTGTTATAGGCTCTCATAGAACTTTGTCCATTTCCTCCACATCACATACAACTTTGTATATTTATTTGGTGAGTATTAGTTTATATGCCACCTTGCCCACTTGGCTTTGAGTTCCATAAAAGGAGCTACCTTATTCACTACCCTATTTCCAGAATTTGTAATATAGTGATTGTTTAATAAAAGTTTGTGGAATGAATGAATTTCCCTGTGGTGTCCTAAGTTGCCATATGACTTTTGTGTGTGTGTGTGTGTGTGTGTGTGTGTGTGTGTGCTGGGAATGTAACCCAGGGCCTCATGCATGTGAAGCATGTGCTGTGTCACTAAACCGTACACCTCAGTCCCTCTATGCCTATTTATGTACAAAGCATATTTTGTAAAACACACACACACACACACACACACACACACACACACACACAAAGAGTTTTGGCCATAGGATTCATGGTTTTGGGGGTTAGGCATTCAGAGTCACATTTACTGAGACCCAAGATGCGTAGAAGATTCTATGTGATGCACGTTCTCCCAGGAGCACTCTGCTGGGTAAGCAGAGGTGGTGCGTTGCAGGCAAGTCAAGTGGAGCTTTTGGTCTGGCCCTGCACTTTGTACTTGGCCTCCCTGGCAGGTAAGCTGCCAGTCGCAGTGGGAGAAGAAACAGCAGGCTGGGGTGGGGGGCGGGGTGGAAGGTGGGGGGAAGGCACGTTTAAATGTGCTGTCACAGGCTGCAAGCTGGAGACTCAAAGCCTATTTTGGGGGACACACTTTTCTAACTCTGCACTTCTTGGCTCCCCTGGGAAATGAAGCAATACCTAGCAGTTCTTAGAGGTTCCATTTTCTCCCTGATCCAGCTATTATGACTTTGTAGTTTATCACCAGGCCTAGAAACCAGCCGGCAGGATGAGAACCATCGGTTTCTGAGAGCCTTCCCTGGAGCTAAACTGTGCTAGGCAGGCTCACATTGCCGTGACCTTGTAGTCTGTCCTCTCCCTTCTCGCTGTCCCTCCCTGCCTCCCTGTTTTCCACTCATTCATTCCCATGTCCCCAGCCCTGTGATAAATGCTAGAAATCAAGGGAGGACAAAGACTTTCATGGCCCCTGCTTTCATGGGGTTCGCACTTTAGTTCTTCTATTTTTAATCCTCCCCACAACCTATTGCGGGATCTATTATTCCTAATCTGTAAGTGGGGAAATAGGCTCTAGTTGGTTCAGGTGAGTTACCCCAGCAAATGGTGGAGCTGGATTTAATACGTAATCTACATGCCCCTCATTAGGTATTTCAAATTTCTCTCCACCCAGGAGGCCAGTGCAGCCAGTGGGAAGGTCACAACCTCTGCTAATGGCCTCACTGTAGAGGAACTGTGAGAAGAGGGGCGAGGGAGGGAGGGAGGGGCTCTGGCAGGAGAGGCCTCTGGTCCCACACAGGAACCCAGAGGATGCTGTTGGTGCTCCAGCCAGACCCCCTCATTCTCATCATTTGGGCACATGGCAGAAGAATCCTCTTGTGAGCTCTGGGGACTCTTTACACAGAGCTTGCTCTCAGCCTGGACCAGGTAGGCCGAATGGACCAGAGAGCTGGTGCTCCTGGGAGCAGCTTCCAGCCTGACCCTGGGGGCTGGAGGAGGATGCACTATCTCCCAGAGTCCCTGGCAGAGGAACTCTAGTTGCCCAGGGGCAAACTATCCAACTGGCCCTGCTTCTGCTAACTCCCTTCCCTCTCTCCTCTCATTTCCTCACTTCCTGGGAGCACCTCTAAAACTAGGACTGTCTCCAGTCTTTGTCTCAGGGTCTGTTTCTGGGAGACTCCATACTCTAGCCCATTCTAGTACTGACCTCACCATTTCATAGCCGTACAAACCTTGGAAAGATCATGTCATTGAAGACTCTGTCTCTAGAGCTTTAGAAATAGGAAAGAATAATATATCCCATGCCTCCTTTATGGGGTTGAAAGTAAGGCAAGTATCAAATAAGAAAATGTCTTCATACATTTTGGAGTTTGCAGAAATTTGGTGGGGTGTTAGGATAAGTAGAAATCCCCCAGGCTGGGCCCCTGGGAAGGTGCCTTCTTCTCAAGGTGCTCTGGGTTTTGATGTCAACTGGTGGCAGAGCTGACTCTCTGGGGAGTAGAGGAGTTAGAGTCCCAAGACATGGGTTCAAAACCCAGCTCTGCCCTCCACTGACTCTTGCCTTAGTTTGCTTATCTTTAAAGTGGAGATTCATGATTACTGTCTCAGAGTGCTTGGGAGGATTAATTAAAATAATGGACACACAAGAGTTTTATGAACCATAAAATTTTATGCAAATGCTGTAATTTTGGTAAGGATCACACACCAGATGGAAGGGAGAGGGGCCTATGTGTTGACTTAAAATGATGGTCATAGCTGAGGTGACAGGGAACAGCAGGAGGCTCACCAGACCCTGTCCTCTTTCTGGGAACAGAGTGGATGGCATTTCCCAGGCTCCTTTGCAGTTAGGAGGGACTACCGACCGGGTTCTGGAGTGGCATCTACTGCTTGCGGCCTGCCCCTGTGTCCCGCCCCTGTTCACTCTCCCTCCTTCCCTGTCTTCTGGCAGGTGCAGAGGTTCCAGTACGACCAGAACCAAGACACAGCTAGAGGACAGTGGGCCAGACTCCCCAACCACCAGCTGAGCTTCCCATGGACAAAAGACAAAACTGATCGTCTTAGCTGGAGCCTTAACTAAGACTTGGTTTATTTGCTACAAAAGTGTTTCTTAGTAGAACGGATAACAGTATTTACCTAGTTTTGTTCTCATTTATTTTACTTTTTCATTTAGATCAGATAGAGATCAGCCCTGGATCAGTTGGGTAGAAAACGCTTTTTTTAAAAAAAAAAAAAAAAACAAAGCTGACCAAAGATGGAATTCTTGCTCCATATTGTTTTAATGAACAAACAAGCCAACAATTTGCTGTCCCTTTAATTTCATTTTCTAACAAAATGAAAAACAGGATTTAAAGAATAATAATTCTTTGAAACTTTGGGGATACATACTCTGGTATTAATCCCATTCCCAAATCTCATTACCCCATGGAGAATCCCTGATAGAATTTACAGGGGCTTGAGCTCTATTTGAAAAACAAAAAGTGCAATCATCTATTTAGGATGGAGGTTTTCCTAGGGGTGCGTGATTTGTGGAATGTGGTTTAAGTTAAGCTTTCGCAGCAGGGGTCTTTCATATGAATAAGGATTACTCTCTTGACTAAACCCTTTAGAAGGTCACTGTACTCAGCCGCAAAGGGCAGCATATCCATAGTAGAAACTGGGCTCAAACTTGGAAGTTTTTGAAGACAAACACAAAAAGAGACCTCCGTACTCCATGAGAACAGGGCACATGGGTTTGGAGTCAGGCCAACACTTAGGGGTCAGACATCTCAGCTTTCAAAATTGCTACAGCAGCCCCAAAAGACCAGAAGGGGTTCGTAATAGCATGAAATTTAAATAGCTGCAATATGTCAGGAGTCTTCTGAGTCTCTGTAGCTTTGTGTCATGTACTTAATATTTCAGTTTAAAAAGACTTTCTGGAGGTCAAAATGCAGAACTGGGTTCTTTCCTTTAACTCAGCACTCTTTTGATGAATCCAAATGGTTGAACCCTATGTGAATCCAATTCCTTAAACCAGGAATCTGAGAGACCTGGGGAATCTACCAGGTTTTGTGATTCTTCTAGAAACTGCAACCACTCACATCCTGTGTCCTCACCAACTTTATAAACTGAGGCCACAGTGCTCGCTGACACAAACGGTGGCATCCTCTTCCCAAGCTCTCAGGGGTCCTGGTTCCTGGAGGTAGACCAGGAGGGGCTCTTGCTCCCACTCTCCCATCAATCCTGCTGGTCCTGGGCTTGTTTCCTTTCAGGTCACATCAGAGAGAAGTCCTTTCCCCTTACTCTGTGAAGATAGCCTCATTAGCCTAACAACTGGGCTTCTTTGCAAGAGACACTAAACCTCATGCAAATAGTCTCATATAAACATAGGAAATTATTCATTCACCTGGTTGAAAAATCTAGGACTCCATTCCCAAATTCAAGCACAAATTTGATCCAGGACTCACTGTTACCAGGATCCAATCTCTTTCCCCTCTTTGCTTTGATATTATTCAGCATTCTTTGTCTCTCTCTCTCTTTCCTCTACTCTCTCAAAGCCCTCTTGCTGCAAAGACTCAGGCTGCACATCCCCAGTCTTCCAGTGTCTGAGGTCAGGTTCATCAGGAAGAAGCACCTGCTTCTCACCTAGCATCTCCACAAAAGGTCCCACTGCATTTCACTCTTGGTCCCTGTTACTGAATCTGGAACAGCTCACCTGAGGAAGTGGACCAGTATGGTTGCGGCGTGTAACCACATGCTGGGGATATGATCTCAGCCAAGCAGCACATTCTCAAACTGTGGTTCCAAAGATTGTGAAGTCCCTGCTGAGCGGGAGTGGTTTAGAGCTTAAATGGCAGACACAGAGTAGGGCCCTTTTCTGGAACTCTTAGTGATGAGTTTTCTAAATCCTGTAGGAAAATCCAAGGTTAAGATGGCCCCAAGGAACTGTAGGTAGCCTGAAGAACAGCCTTCCTGTCAACAGAGGAAGTTCGGCTGGGTGATCTGACGTCATGTGGCCACTGGACATTCTTACTCCTGCAGTCACTTACTGGGGGCCACCAGTCTCTGACATCACTGGGAGGAGCAGTAGTGAATGGGGGTAGGTAGAAAATTCAGGCTTATCTCAGTTCAGTACCCCATCTCCACCACTGGCATACAGTAAAAGGATAATAGAAGGCAAGATCACTAGCAGCATCAATTGAAAAATCAATACTCTCTTTCCTAGTTCCTTTTCCTCACTAGGTTCTGAAAGCACGCGATGATGAGGAAAGATGCTTTATAGCTCTATCGCAGGCAGGAAATTGGAGGAGTCCTCCCTGACAGAGCCTATCAGTCCAAGAGAAAAGAATTAGTGTGTATCTAGCCCCCTCACGCAAACAATTAATGATCTCTGGCTTGATACCCCACCTGAGAAGCTCATCAGTCCACAAGCCCTGTACTGTTTTTATGCTTTCCCAAGCTAATTCTTGGGGACTTATAAAGATAAGGTAGTGATGTGAAATGGTGTCATCAAGGAGGCTGTGCAAAGTGTAAACTCACACTTACTGAGGTGGGCCACCAATTTGGCTCAGTCTCTCAACAGATAGCTCCAAGAGGGAAACAGGCTCAGCTGGACGTCTTGCAACGTTCCCTGGATAAAAGCCAATCCGATGCTCCCAGCTCTCCTCTTTCTTATTCTACCATCTCCCCTGGTGAGGGTTGCCATGGAATTTTCCTCAGGACTCCACTTCTGTGGATTTAGCGTCTCTCCCTGGGGGCATCTCAACAAAATTCCAGGCAGCTCTTCTCTAACTTCTCTAACTGAAGTTGCCCCATATGACTGTTTCTACCGGCATGGACGTGTCCCTTCCCATAGCAGCTGATGAAGACACCTCTTGGGGAAATTGTCATGGTTTTTGACTTCTAACCCAGCAATCCATTAGATCCCTAAAGAAGATTAAAGAGATGATGGAGATTAATTTGGTGAAAAAAAAGAGAAAAATCTCATTGTTGGGCTGACTTCTGAAGCGTTCATACCCCAGGGGAGTATCTGCTTAGATGTCTGTTTTGCCACGGTGGTTGCTGCAAAGGAGCAGGGGTTATTTACACTCTGTGGGCATCAGGTTTTGGAACTTCAGAGTGCCCTCAAAGAAGCAATCATGCGATTACCCTAAACTCAGGTCACGCCCTGTGCTTTACGGATTCACTGTGTGGAAGCATAAAGAAAGTCTGAGAAAAATGATACCCTGCTGATGTCTCCAAAATACCTCAGCAGGACAATGTGGCAAAGTCATCTTTTCTTGCTCCCATGTGACCCGGCAAAGGAGAATTTTATTCCTTGATTAAAAATGAATAGGACAAGGAATTGTACATACAGATAAAGTATATTACTTTAGATTTTCTACTGTACTCACAACACCTATTGAATCCTATCGCGTGCCAGGTCCTGTCCTTGGTGTTGGTGATGTCATAGCAAATGAGACCCTATCCTCCTCAAGGGGCTCACTGTCCAGAAAAGCTATGCAGAAAAACTTCAGTATAAAACATGTTAGTCAGTACTTTTCAATAGGTTTGTACAAGAATGCTTTGGAAATACAGGTAGAGAACCCCTAGTATGAAAACCTGAGATCTAAAATGCTCCAAAATCTGAGACTTTTGGAGCATCAGCGCGATGCCACAAGTGGGAAATTTCACAGCTGACCTCGTATGACCGATCACAGTCACACCACAGGTGCAGGTGCACAAAAAATATTGTGAAAAGTTCCCTCAGACTGTATGTCTAAAATATATAGGAAACATAAATGAATTTATTATATAGACTTGGATCACTTTGAAACCGCTTTTTACCGTGACGAGTTCTTGCTCCCCGAACGCTGAAGAATAACGCCGAAGAAGCACTCCGAGGCAAGCGTAGAGTGGAAAGTGGACAGCTTTATTGAAAGGATAGCAAAAGACTTCCCCCAGAGGGAGAAGGGGACCTGGAAACCAGGAATCCAAAGGGAGGGGAAACTTTCTCCCTTTTATATCTGAAATCTTTCTTTTGTCCCTTTCATGTTCCCTATCTCTGTCATTCCTAGGACAGGAATGTCAAAAGGAGGGCCCATGGTGGGTGTGAGATTTACGGGAAGGGTTTAGGGCTAGTTGATTAGCATCTAGCATCTCCATTTACTGGAAGTTGTTTCATTATCATTCCATAAGATGAGCCCTAAACTTGGGAACATTAACCATCTTCTCTCTCTTGGAGTTGCTCTGTGATTTTCCAGGACTCAGGCTGACTCCATTTTCCTTATGGACTCCATGTTCTTTATGAAACTCGATGTTAGACCCGATTTGCCTGACTACACTCACTACCTAGCTTTAAATCTGGCTTCATTCCCCCCTCTAATTTCAGGAACTCCTTACTGCTGTAAGGACATGGGGCGACGACCGAATCTAACTTCTTCGAGCTGAGAGGGGGCGAAGTGGGGCCAGCAGTTTGGAGTCCCTGTTTAAAAATCGGGTCTATCGAGTGGTCCACGATAGAAGTCCAGTTGAGAGTCAATAGGCTGAAGGGCCATTTGAGCAACTGGTGGTCTATAAGAGAAACAAGAATTTATGAGTACTGGAATGAGATTAATGCAACAATAAATGCCACAGCATAAGAATATACCAATGAGTATGATGAGGACAACAGAGACTAGCAATGTTTTCCACCATGAGGTACCAGAAAACCAGGAACTAAAATATTGTCCCCATGACACGGCTGGTGAAGACATGGCTTCTATCTGAGCATGCAAGTTCTTAAGAATTTTAGTCACATTGCCGGAACTATCAGGGATGTAAACACAGCATTCAGTTTTAATAATGGCACAAGTACCTCCTTGGGCTGCAGTGAGGACATCTAAAGCCATACGGTTTTGTAAGATGGCCTTTCTCATAAGTGTTACTTCAGTGTTAAGGAGAGAGATACTTTCCTCAACCTCCAGAAGCGCGGTCTGGGTGTAATTGTTCAAGGTTTCCACGTGCCACATTACATCCTCTAAACCAATATGTGGAATAAACAGTGAAGCTAGATGATATTGGAATCCATTGCTCTTGGGCATGTGGGTGAAATCAAGTTGCCAGTCTTCCCCAGGGAACTGTCTTGTCCTTTATAATCCTGGGGGCTTCTTGGCAGAGTTAAGTGGGTTATTTCTTTGGCACATTTCACAGGCCTTGACTATTTGATGGATAGTCTTTGGAATATTTTTTCCTTCAAATATCTCTCGGGTTAATTTAAGAGTATTTTCTTCTCCTAGGTGGAAAGATTGGTGTAGGGTGTGTAAAATCTTCCATTGGGAACTAGCAGGTAAATAAAGCTTGCTGTCCTCCATTTGAATCCACCCTGAGGGTAAGAGGCTACCTCCTTTAGATAAGGCCTGGTTTGTTTCCTCCTGAGTATACTGAGGTCTTATCTCTGGAGGAGGGCCTGCCCATGTCACATTCTAATAAAGGTAAACATAATGGTCCCTCTGGCCCCAAATTCATTGTAACAGAGGTCTTAAGTTTTGAAAGTAAATCCCGTCCTAATAAAGGGGTGGGGCACTCTGGAACTATCAGGAATGCATGAGAAAACATCATCCCGTCCCACTCACAACTCAGTGGGGGAGTGAACTTTCTAGTTATACACCTTCCAGACACTCCTTGCACCGTCATGGTTTTAGAGGAAAGGGGTCCAGAATACGTCGTGAGAACAGAATAACTGGCACCAGTATCTAAGAGGAAGTTGACCTCTTGGCTCCCTACGGAGAAGCAAACCCGGGGTTCACGTGTGGTGATAGGAGTTACGGGAGCCAGAATCGACCCCGGGCCCCATCAGGCCTGTGTGGGAGAGTCTGGCCTCAAGGACCTACGCCCCTCAGGACAGTCACTCTTCCAGTGGTTGCCTTGACATTTAGGGCAGGGCTTCGGAGGTGGCCGCTTTGCTTGTGAGCACTCCCGCTTGAAATGTCCTTTTTCTCCACAATGGAAACAAGTCCCTTTTGTGGATTGGGGAGCATTTCGTACTCCTCCTTTTCCACCCTGGGAGCTTACTCCTTTAAGAGCTAATACCAGCGTCTCAGTCTTTTTTCTGTCTCTGCGCTCTTTCACCCTTATTTCCTCCAGGTCTCTATTATAAAAGACGGAAGTAGCAAGTCGGAGGATATCATCTAAAGACTGATCAGGGCCATATGCCAATTTTTGTAGCTTCCTCCGAATGTCTGGGGCCGACTGGGTGATAAATTTGTCCTTCAAATTATGTGGCCCTCTGCGGATTCAGGATCCACGGTGGTGTGCTTTCTCATTGCCTCCCTGAGTTTCTCCATGAAGATAGCAGGACTTTCCTGCGAGCCCTGAATAATTTCTGACATCTTAGAATAGTTAATGGGCTTTTGCTTAACTCTTCTAAGGGCCTCGAGAATTAGCATTTGAAAGTGACTAAGTTTCCAAGCATCTTGTTCATCGTTTGGGTCCCAATCAGGCTCGTTCCTGGGAACCGCCTGTGCTCCTGTCGGGTAATTGGGTTTGCTTCTAGTCTGTGCTGCCGGGGCATGAGCAAGGTGTAAGTCATCCCCAAATTGCTCGGCTGCTCTTAAGGCAGCTTCCTTCTCATTAGAAGTTAAAGTCTGGTTAAGTAACAGCATAATGTCTTTCCAGGTAAGGTCAAACACCTGGCATATGTTTTGAAATACCTCAATATATTTATCTGGGTCTTCTGAGAATCTCCCTAAGTCAGTTTTTATCTGTCTTAAGTCTTGAAGGGAGAAGGGAGTATGTACTTTGACTGGTCCAAATTCTCCTCCTGGCATCTCCTGGAGGGGTAATATATTTGACTTGTCCATTGGGACAGATGGAGAGAGGCCAGGGTATGGGGGACAGGAGGGCTGCTGCTGGACATCAGCAGAGAATGAAGATTTGGGGTGTCCTCCTGACTCCTTCTCCTCGACAGGTGGTTTCTTAGGATTCTCTTCCTTCATAGCAGAGATCATAGCTAAGTCTACTTTACACTGCTGACATAATTGGGGGTCTTCCCTTAGGGCAAAGAAAGCCTGAACATACGGCACCTCCCCCCATTTCCCTTCCTTTTTGCAAAATCTATCAAGCTGCAAAATCGTATTGAAATTGATACTTCCCTCTGGTGGCCAGGATTCTCCATCAGGGAGTTTGTATTGAGGCCAGGCCTCGCGGCAGAAGAAAATGAGGCGCTTTTTCTTGAGTGTCTGTGGGTCAAACTTATTCCAGTTTTTCAATATGCAGGTAAGTGGTGTATCCGGCATATTGGAGAGAGAAGCTCCCATCTGAGTAAGAGAAAAAACAGGACTCAGGCGCCCGCGCCAAAGAGAACTGTTCCTATTAGGGACGTCTCCCCATCTCTGGAGCTTCCTCACGGTCCAGAAAACCCGTCTCTCATCACCTGGCTTTGCCAAAGTCATTTCTGGCCTCCTTTGGCAAAGTGCTGGGGTCTCAGTCTGCCCTGTGCCAAAGACCCTAGGAGGATTCAGACTTAAGGGCATTACTGCTTTCCTCCTTGCCACTATAAAAACCCATAACATAAATTCGCCTATTTTCTTGTTAAACTATTTTGCTCTGTGGACTAAAGGGACCTCTTGCAAGGTGAAGGGGAGACATCTACTGGTTGTAAAGTATACCACCTTTCCTATCGGAGGGACCCTGGAAAGGTTGAACTTTAGCCCCTGGCCACTTACAAAGAACACATCACATTTTAAACATCAGGATGAAATCAACCTACACATGCAAGAGAAATATAAACATTTCCTACAAATCATCTTAAGTCTTTCTCATATTCCTACAGCCTGAATTGCTAGCATTATGATTGGCAATGCAAAGGGAGCATCCAGGAGGGAATGGATGCGGGGTGGGGGAATGTGTGCTGGCCCACACGGAGGCAATTTGTAATTGGGGCTTTCCCTCAGCGCCATTCATCTACCGATCACCCAGATACCCCTAAGGGCTGTCGGGAGAGGGCTCAAGGGAAGGAACCTTAGGAATACGTCTGAGTGTGGCCCAGACCCGAATTCTGCAGTTGTTCCAACTCTCTCCTCCATCTCCACGCATCTAAGGTAGATCAGGACTTGGGACGCTGTGTACTCACGCCAAATGCTCTCCGGGCCTGGACAGAAAAGTAGGAAATGGCTTTGGCAGAGCCCAACATGCCTGTTCTGTCCAGAACAGGTGATTGGAAACTGTCTAGGCCGAGAAACCTTTCACCCGAGTCTTGAAGAGTGGCGGCTGCACTAACTGCATTTAAGTAGCCGACGGGTGCCCACTTTCTCCTCCGAAAGAAAAAGAGACAGATGCACCTCGACAGATTTGGGGTGCATTAAGAAGAGCTTACCTCGTGTAGTTTATCTCGGTGGGACCTCCACTATGAAACCGCTTTTTACCGTGACGAGTTCTTGCTCCCCGAACGCTGAAGAATAACGCCGAAGAAGCACTCCGAGGCAAGCGTAGAGTGGAAAGTGGACAGCTTTATTGAAAGGATAGCAAAAGACTTCCCCCAGAGGGAGAAGGGGACCTGGAAACCAGGAATCCAAAGGGAGGAGAAACTTTCTCCCTTTTATATCTGAAATCTTTCTTTTGTCCCTTTCATGTTCCCTATCTCTGTCATTCCTAGGACAGGAATGTCAAAAGGAGGGCCCATGGTGGGTGTGAGATTTACGGGAAGGGTTTAGGGCTAGTTGATTAGCATCTAGCATCTCCATTTACTGGAAGTTGTTTCATTATCATTCCATAAGATGAGCCCTAAACTTGGGAACATTAACCATCTTCTCTCTCTTGGAGTTGCTCTGTGATTTTCCAGGACTCAGGCTGACTCCATTTTCCTTATGGACTCCATGTTCTTTATGAAACTCGATGTTAGACCCGATTTGCCTGACTACACTCACTACCTAGCTTTAAATCTGGCTTCAACTTCCTCAGATAGCTTATTATTATTAGCAGGTGTTCCAAAATCTGAAAGAAAAAATAATTAGAAATCCGAAACACTTCTGGGTCCAAGTATTTTGGATGAGGGACACACAAGGGTATACACAAGGTCGTTGGATTCTTTCCCACAGGCCTGGGGTGGGGTTGAGGAAGAGTGACGTTAAGGAAGGCTTTGTGGAGGCATGCTTATCTTTTCACATTTATGCAATGAGAGGGGAAGAATAGCTAGAGAGATTTAATCTGGACATCTGTTGACTGCTGGGGAGTAGACATAAAGAGATACAACAAAGTTCTTGGCTTTAAGCAACATCTTTTAGGTCTAAAATGTATTTGGTTTCCTATAAACACTACTCATGAGGGAAATACATACTTGGAATGTGTTGATGAGTACCCAGATGCTTCATCTAAAGACAAAGAAGGGACGATTTGCCAGGTCTGGGAGGGAAGGATGATACTCCAAATGCTCAAAGAGTAATTCACTGAAAGGGATTGGGCCTGTTCCGAGTAGCTCACGAAGGCAGAACTAGAGCCAGTGGGTGGAAATTACAAGAAGGCAAATGTGAGCTTGCTATAAAGCCTTATTTTACTGGTATCCAGAACTCTAACCTGGAACAAACTGTCTTGTGAAATGGTGAGTGCCTTGTTTAATACTAAGTAAAGCAAAAATGATAGAAACGTATCCAGGTATTAAAAAAGGCTGGGCCACATTCATTCAGCAACTTTCTACCATGACCTTGGCATTTTGCTAGAATCCAGGGATTTAAGTGAGTCATAGATCCCATCCTCAAGGAAACTGGAAGGTATAGAGGCAAGCCCATAGAATATGACATAGGGCAGTAGAGTTTCCATGCTGAGAGGGTCTGGAAGTCTTCACAGAGGAGGTAACTTCTTTTTTTTTCAATTTTTAAAATTTGTTCTTGTTAGTTATACATGACAGCAGAGTGTATTTTGATATATCATACATACATGGAGTAAAACTTTTCATTCTTGTGGTTGTTCATGATGTGGAGTTACTACACTGGTTGTGTATTCATATATGAACATAGAAAAGTTATGTCCAATTCATTCTACTGTCTCTCCCATTCCATTCCCTCTCCCTTTTCCCCCACCACCACCCCATCCCAATCCAGCGGGTGGACCTCCAACTTCCCCCTTCCCGCCTTCTCACCTCTCCCTATTATGAGTCATCATGCGCATATCAGAGAGACAGGAGGTAACTTTTAAGCTGGGATCCAATAGACAAGGATATGATTCAGTTAAGGCAGTGACGGGAAAGGGGAGGTTGCAGAGATCCCTTCTAAGTCTAATAGTCCACACAAAATTGTTGGTCAGTATACTTTAAAAAATCGTCATTCCGCCGGCATGGTGGCGCATGCCTGTAATCCCAGCACTTGGGAGGCTGAGGCAGGAGGATTGTGAGTTCAAAGCCAGCCTCAGCAATGGTGAGGCACTTAACAACTCAGTGAGACCCTGTCTCTAATAAAATACGAAAAAGAGCTGGGGATGTGGCCCAGTGGTTGAGTGCCCCTGAGTTCAATTCCGGGACCAAAAAAAAAAAAAAAAATCTACATTCCATCTTTCATTCAGAGAAGAACATAATTAAGATCATGTTTACTAGGCATCCTTTAAAAATGTGATTAGTTTAATCACGTGGCCTAGTAACCAGAATGCAAATGAAAAATAGGATTTTGTTTGGAATGTGGCCCAGTCATGCTCTCTTTCTCTTCCTGCCCACCAGTTACTTGGTCACTTACCTGCCAGCACACCCTACAACTGGAAATATTCCTTCTTCTTCTTAATCATGAGATGGGAGTCACAGGCTGGTAGCATGGTGTTACAGTTTAGATATGAGGTGTCCCCCAAAAACTCATGTGTGAGACAATGTAAGAAAGTTCAGAGGTGAAATGATGGGGTTATGAGAGCCTTAATCTAATCAGTGCATCAATACTCTGGAGTGGATTAACTGGGTGGTAACAGCAGGCAGGTAGGCAGGTAGGGTGTGACTAAATGGGGTGGGTCACTGGGGGTATGCCTTTGGGGTATATATTTCATCCCTGGTGAGCAGAACTCCTTCCCCTTCCCCTTCCCCTCTCCCTCCCTGCTTCCTGTTTTCCATGTCCTGAGCTGCTTTCTTCCTTCACATCTTTCCATCAAGTTCTTCTTCACCTTAGGCCTAGAGCAATGGAGTTGGCTGTCTATGGACTGAGACCTCTGAAACTGTGAGCCCCAAATAAACTTTTCCTCCTCTAAGATTGTTTTTGTCTGGTCTTTTGTTCACAGTGCCAACAAAGCTGACTAAAACACAGATAACTGGAGGAGCTGTGACTCATGCCCAGTGCTGACTCACACCTTCTCTGCAGTGTTCCAGGGGCATCAAATGAAGTTTTAGATGGTGACCTTTGTCTTCTATCCCAGATGGTTGACAGTGATTGTTTCCCTTCATCCTGCTTTTATTAAGAGTCTACTTATGCTCAAAAGGCTGAGCCATCATAGGGCCTGGTCATTACCACCAGAGTATTGACTGTGTACCTTGGGAATAGAACACTCATCATCCACGTCAAAGGCCCTTCGTGTGTGGTCCAGTGCTAATTTGAAAGGCAGAGAGGGAAACTGCTATAAGGAATTCAGAGAAGAGAAAGAGGAAAGTGTCCTGTATTAGAAAAGACTTCAGCAGGAGAGGGGGACTGGAGTGTTAAAGGCTGAGGAGAATGTGGAGAGTCCAGAGAGGGACATTCCAAGTGAGAAGATGACACAGGCCAGTGCTTGGTGGTGAGACTGTGTGAGCATGGGGACAGTTGTGGTGAGAAGCTTGGGCTTATGAGTTGGCAGGAGCTGGCTGTAAGTCCTGGTGTGCCATTTGCCAGCAATGTGACTTCAGTTAAGTTATTGAACCATTCTGGGTTGCAATTTCAAAATCTAAAATGTAGAGATGAAAATACAACTAACTCATAGGTTGTTTTGAAGAAAAAAATGACACAATAACTGACATATTTTAGCCCAGGGCCTGGTGCATAGTAAATAATCAATGTTGGCTCTTCCTAATGATGCTGGTGACAATGACGATGATGACAATGGAGAAGAGGAGAGATCAATAGGGAGATCAGTCATGTACACTGGGACCGTTTTTGTCTAAACTATAAGGACCAGCATGCAACTATCAACAGAAGGTGAAAATAAAGCCTTCATGCTTGGGCTGGAGCAAATGAAGATCCACCTCTTCAGTCTAATGCGACCTTCAGGTACTGGGACGTGCACACAATCAGGAACAAGGGTCAGACCTCCCTGTTCGAGGGCCCCAAACTCTATCCAGGCTGTCATATAGCCATATTGACAACAATTCTTTCCTGGGTACAGTTCACAATATGTGGTGTCTTTGAATCAAAAAAGATTTTCTTACAAATGCTTGCCCCGGCCCCTCCTTCAAGTCTCAAGGTAAGCTCATGTTAGATGTTCTAAAGTGTATTCAGAACACCAAACATTGATTATATATTAAAAAACAAAACAAAACACTGGGCTGGGGTTGTGGCTCAGCGCCAGAGTGCTCGCCTTGCATGTGCGCAGCCCGGGTTCGATCCTCAGCACCACGTAAACATAAATGCATTGCATTGTGTACAACTAAAGTAAATAAATAAATATTTTAAAAAAACACTGATTACTGCAGTTTCCTTGGGTTAGGAATGCAGGTGCTTCTGGTTCAAGGTTTTCAGGGGTTGGGTAACCGCTGGGGTCTTGTCTGAAGGTTCAACATGGGTCAAGGTGGGAAAGGGGTCTTCTTCCAGACTGACTTCTAGGATCACAATTCTGACTGCTGGCTTTGGTCAGAGCCTTCTCTCAATTCCCTGCCACATGGGCCTCTTTGAAGGGCAGTTTAAAATGAATCAGTTGGTCTCCTTCAGAGTAAGACAGTGGGAGAAGATGGGCAAGACAGGAGCCAGAGTCCTTATATAATTTCATCTCAGCATGACATTCCAATACTTAGTGCTTGTTAGAAGCCAAGTTGCTAGGTTCAGCCTGCACTCAAGAGGAGGGGACTATGTGATTATATAAATCCCAGTGGCAAAGGACACTGGGGATATCCAAGATCTGTCCTCCACAGATCCTCATCATTCACCTGTGACTACAGCCAGCTCAAGGGGAAGTCCTGGGGCCAGACACCTTAAGGCTCCTCTCTCCAGATCCCATCCAGTGATGTCATTAGTATTTTAAAATCTAGAGTATTGCTATTATATAATGCACATAAAACCTTGTTATTTCTTTCTTTCTTTTTTTTTTTTTTTTTTTTTTTTGTGGTACCGGGGATTGAACTCAGGGGTGCTCAACCACTGGGCCACATCCCCAGCCCTTTTTTTTTGTATTTTATTAGAGACAGGGTCTCACTGAGTTGCTAAGTGCCTCGCCATTTCTGAGGCTGGCTTTGAACTTGCAATCCTCCTGCCTCAGCCTCCCAAGTGCTGGGATTACAGGCATGCATCAACCGAGCCCAGCTCCCTTGTTATTTCAATCTAAGTGTTAATGTATTTTTTTCAGAGTCTTTAATTTTGTTTATTTATTTTTACATGGTGTTGAGGATCAAACCCAGTGCTTCACACTTGCTAGGCAAGTGCTCTACCACTGAGCCATGCCCCCAGCCCCTTCAGATTCTTTAAGAGAAGTGTAAACTATCCTACTGCCTTTGGAGTAAATCTGCCCCAGGATATGGGTTATAAACTAAGTTCTTGTTTTCCTGTCCCCATGTTAGGAGTGATTCTCTAAATCAGCTCACACTCCAAAGGGATGGGAATGAGCCCAGAGGGTGAATATAAGAGGCAGCGTATTGGGGTCCTTCTGAGTTGACTACCTCCACCGTGAAGGGCAAGCATCCATTTCTCTGCATCCTTGCCTACCTGGGGTTTTCACTTAAAATCTGCTGAGACTTGTGACTACAGTCTGTATCACACTCTACTCATGGTTCATGCTTTGGTTATCCTGGGATTCCTGTTCCCCAGGTGCTGACTCCCTTCTGGCTTGAAGAGGTCCCTAATGAATTCTTGCCTGTGCTTAAATTCTTTCTGGATCCCATATTCATTTCTACTACTCTGGATCCAAGAACCCATATTTGGTGACAATAGGAAAGCCACCCCCAGCCATCTCTCCTCTGGAATGCTTTAGGCTGTGATCACTGCTACCCTCGAATATGATCTCTAGCAGTGCTGAAGGCACCCCTGCTGTCCCACATAGTCATTGTCAGGAAGGGTAGATGAGGTGCCCATGAAGAATGGTCTCCGACACACAAGACATGCCTACTCCTGTCCAGCATGGTTAAGGTTTACCCAGAAGAGCGAGACTAATGGCAAGAGAGGAAATTGATCAGAGGTCCATGTTGTTATAGAGTGAAGGTCTCAAAAGCCTTCAGAAATGCAAGGGTAGCCACCCCCAAGGACTGCTGGACAGAGCACGGAGCTTGTGGAGAGGGCATACAGGGTTAAAGATGTTGCCACCCCTGTGACCTTCACACATGAGCCTCACACACACCGTAAGCCTAAGAGTTGGTGGTGGATTGTGGGTAGCCCAGAGCCTGGAATTCTTCCTGTATCTAATGTGAAACTTGGTCCTAATCAGGGTGTTAATACCATCTGTCAGCCCAGTCTTTTGCCAACCTGAGAAAGAAATGTGTTGGTTAGGAGGAGTGCTCTGTTTGCCAGGCACTCTTTTGGAACTAGTGCCAGCCCACGGGGACCGTGACAACCAGATCCCACATGAGAGGTTCTGGAGCCTCCTACGTGAGATCTGGTTGATCTCATGTGTCCAAGCATCTCCCGCAGGGAAGAAGCAGGGCCCAGGGCTCAGGTGGGCCTCGGTCCATGTAAGCACATGGCCCACAAATGACTGAGGTGAGAGATGGGACGCAACCTCAGAACAGCAAGCTTCCTTCTTCTGCAGCGAAGTCAGTCAATCAGGCACGGGAGGGCTCGTTTTCTGGGTATGGAGATGGTCCCTGGGTTATAGAAGGAGTCTGGGTTTTATAGTTCACAAAGTGGGTGAATTAATCATAGGAGACTGTGGACGTGCGGTTTGGACAGTCAGGGACCTAGTTGTGTAGGTTAAAATTTTTAACGCAGGAAGGCAGTTGTAAAAAAATGTGAAACTCATTGTCACTGGGAAAAGCTCACAACTCACAACTTGGTGTTCACTGCTTATCTTCCTTCCTCTGGGACCCATTGTCACCTAGAGCTTCACTATTTGCTTTTCTCCTTCCAGGACTCCTCTGCAACAGGAACAGTAAAAGTCCAGGGCCCAGCGGTTCAGTATTTGCCTTCTCCCTTCTGGACCCATTGTGTTTGGGAAGGGGCTAATGTTTGCTGTGGGTGGAGATGCTGGGGATGAACCCAGGAAGGCATGGATGTTTGCTTTTTCTCTCAGGGCCCATTGTTATCGGGAAAGGAGGTGCTGGGAGAGGTTTAATGTTTGGCTAAATTCCCTCCCTCCTCCAGAGCCACACTGTCCCTCTGTTTTTCTTAGGGGGCGGTCTTATTCTTAGGAATATTATTTTCTATAACCCTTCAGTCCAGGCTTGGGTGTCCCATCTGGGTGGCACTGCTGTCTCTGATGGGTTCCAGGCACAAGAGGGGACTTAAGAAAATGCTGAAGAAGTCTCTCCATAGAGCAAGGCACAGGTTTAAGGACAGTATCACCCACAACAATCTGTGCCTTATCATCCGTATAAGGGCATTCAATCAGTACAGCTAACCATGGGCATTGGATGAGTTCCTGGCAAATCCCCTTGTCTAGGACACTGCTGATGGTGATACTGCTGGTGGTGGTGGTCACAAGGTTCCTGGAATTGAGGTTTGCATGCAGGAGATAAGGTGGGGAGTGCCCTCAACATCTGCAAATATGGGTGGAGGGGTGATGGGGAGGGAAGCAGGTGGGGAAGGAAGTGAGGGGTTTGGGCAGAGAGACAAGTTGGAGCGAGACACAGTTACAACAAAGGCCACAAGTGACCCTGGGGGAAGCTCTGGGCTGATAAGTTTATCACAAATGGAAGCAAGGTGGGTAGAATCTTAATCCCTCATTTAGTCAAATTTTTCATCACTATGACCAAAAGAACTGACAAGAACAAGATAAAGGAGGAAAAATTATCTTGGCTCCCAGTTTCAGAAGTCTCAGTGCATACACAGCCAACTCCATAGCTATGGGCTTGAGGCGAAGCAGAACATCATGGCGGAAGGAAGGGCGTGGCAGAGGGAAGCAGCTCAGGACGTGGTAACAATGAAGGAGGGTGGGGGGAGAACACCCTCCTCACCAGGGACAAAATATAAATACCAAAGGCATACCCCCAGTGACCTGCTTTCTCCAGCTAAACCCTACCTGCCTACAGTTACCACCCAGTTAATCCGTATCCCTAGAAGATTAGGTTACAGCTCTTATAATCTAATCACTTCACTTCTGAATGTTCTTGCATGGTCTCCCACATGAATTTTTTGGGGTCACCACATATCCAAACCACAATACCCTGCACTCCCTCCAAGTCATCAGACCGGTGTTGGGTGGGAGCTGCCTCTGGAGGGGACATGACTTTTGTCATGCAGATGATTCAGATGATGATTCTCTTCAGCTGAGGATTTTTTTTTTTTTTTTTCTTTCTTTCTTTCTTTCTTTTTTTTCTGTGCTTCCGGGAAGACTACTGAGTCAACAGTCAGCTCCCCCAGGCACTCAGGGGAAGAGTGTCCCAGTCCTGGGGCTGGGATGGAGGGGGTTGTTTAGTCATCACAAGGACACTGTGAAATAGGGATTCCTTGTCATGAGCCATTAAGATAGTTCACACATAGTCACACTTGTGAATGGTAAATCTAACCATCCAAGTTCATCTTGTTGAATTAAGTAGAATTTGCAGCATCGGGGGAGCCTGGGTGGGCACCTGTATGTGTGCATGTGTGGGTGTGTATGAGTCAGGGTTCTCCAGAGAGACAGAACCGCCAACAGGAGGTGTATATAGAGGTCGTAAGGAATTGGCTCATGCAATGGTGAGGGCTGGTAATTTCAAAGTCTGCAGGGTAGGTAGGCAGGCGGGCTGGAGACTCAGGGAAGAGTAGCAGTCCCAATCAATCTGCTGGCAGACTTCTTGCTTGAGCGGGAGAAGGTCAGTCTTTTCCTCTTAATGCCTTCAACGAATTGGAAAAGGCCCAGATTATGAGGGTAATCTGCTTTCTCAAAATATTTGATTAAAATTCCATTGTCATCTAAAAATAGTTTCACAGAAACATCTAGAATTATGTTTGACCAAACATCAGTGAACCATGGCCTAGCTAAGTTAACACATAAAGTTAATCATCAGGGTGCATATGAGACGGAAAGGGGAGGGCTAGGCTCTGGGAAAGCAGGAGGAAACAATGTCACTATCACTAGTCCCTCTCCTTTGCTCTCACTGGCTAACAATGGTCATTCTCACCTGTACCGCCCCTGTGTTGGGACTTTCCAGATGCTGTCTGCCGAGGGGATGGAAAAAACTCTGGCTCTGGTTGCTTACTGCAGGAGCCCTGTTTGGGGAGATGGCTTAAATTGCGGTGGACTACGGGCTTTGGCTTTGGACATGTTTGGGCATTGGCGCCTTCCGTACTTGGCCCGGGATCTTGCGAGACTTGGCCGGAGATCTCGAGAGACTTGAGCGAGATTGCGGAAGAGGTCTGCGCCATTTTGGAGGTTAGAGGAGCGTGGACGGCGTGTCGGGGTGTAGTTAGAGCCAGGGAGAAAAGTTGCCAGAATAAAGAGCTGTTTGTTTCCAGTTCGTCTCAAAACTTCTTCCCGCGGCTTCTTTGCTCCAAGCGGCCATCGCTTCAGGCGACTACAGCTTACCACGCCCTGTGGAGGACCTGGGCTAAGCAGGGAGTGTGGCTATGACCTATCGTGAGAGTCAGAACCGCCCTGCTGGTCACTGATTGGTTATGTTTAGGCCTTTATAAGTACAGTTCACCTTTCAATAAATGAGTTTTTGCACCGCTTCCGGCTAAACTCCCTGAGAGTGGCCTTGTGTCCCACAAATGGGCGGGGATGGGGTGGGGGTGGGGGCCGGGGGGAGGCACTCCAGCGACTTTTGCCCGCTAGGCCTGTATTCGCCATGTAGGCTACTTTAATCCTTTTTGCTGGTCAGAAAGGACCTCCTTTTGGGCTCCAAAAGGGGGGTGGCTTTAGACCTTGGTCCCTTTAATAAGTAAAGCGGCAGTTCGACACCCCTACCAAGCCTGGACCTGGCTTGAGCCCAGGGAGGCTGCAGAGTTTGCAGGAAGAGTAGAACCTGGCGTCCTCAGGCCTCTCTGCGCACCAAGCAATGGGGGAAGTTGGGTAAATGCTTATTTGCTGGCCTTCTAGGCCCCACTCTGGCTCCACCTGCAGGCCTCCTCACTCCCTCCAGGGTCACACGTGGCTGGGGCAGGTCTGCAATGAAGAGAAGCCTAAAGGGAGATTTCACCATCTTAGAAACCATCCTTCACCTCCCTGACCCCAGCAAAGGAGCCACATCCAACGTTTCCAAATCCATAACGTTGTATGTTTTCCTTTTCATTCCTGTAATTGCTTCAAAGCTCCTGACTGAACTATTATTTGGGACAAAGGCAAGACCCAGCAGTAAATTCACTTACCCCCTGCCCCACCCAACACACACACTAGAAGGTGACATTTCCCAGTGTAATCATCCAGTTTACTTTTCTGTTTACCCTGTCCTTCCAGTTTAGTCACACTCTTAATGTTCCTTTTGAGTATTTCCACCCAGAAGCCTTTGAGTAATCATGTGTATTTCTTATCCACAGAAAAAATGCTTGGAGTTTTCTGTTAGCTACAGCAATTTTGTATGTGGCTCAGCTATTACTTTAGAATATCTTAGAGCCATTTTTTGTTTGAACACTACTTATCTGTTCAGCCCAGGACTGGACTGGAGGAGAGAAAATGTGGATCAATAGTTTGGTGAAAAATCAGTAGAATTTCCCCCCTCCAGGGGACGGGTGTTCTGTTGATACGGGGTGGTGGCAGGGAGGGCAATTCTCTCCTACATAGCCATCCATTTTTGTGCTATTAAGTTCTTTTTCAATGCACTGGAATGTTCTTTGAATCTAAAGAAATGTTCTTCTGACTCTGTTCCTATATCCCATTTTTTTTCTGGTTAAATAAAACATTTAAATTTGAAGGAATTCTGAAAAGCGTTATTATTCTGTTTCTGTGTATTCTATTGTTATGGTCTGAATGCTTGTGGTGCTTCAAAATTCCTACACTGATACCTAATCACTACTTAGATGGTGTTAGGAGGTGGTGCCTTTGGAAGGTGATGGGATCATGAGGGCAGAGCCCTGGTGACTGGGATTAGTGGCTTTATAAAATAGGTCAAGGGACCTGGTTTGCCCCTTCCACCATGTAAGGATACAAGAAAGTGCCATCTGTGAACCAGAATGCAGGTCTTTCCCAAACACTGAATCTGCCAGATCTGTAATTATGGACTTCCCAGATTACAGAACTGTGGGAAATAAATTTTGGTTGTTCATGAGCCACTCAGTTGGTGTTATTTTGTTATAGCAGCCTGAATGGACTGAGATGTACTTAAAATAAGATAGGCTCTTCGAACTTTGTTTCTTTTTGAAACTAAGGTTGATTTTTGGAAAAGTCTAGTCTTCCTGCCTCTGACCCGGTCCCATCCAATGCTTCTCTGAAATGGCATCAGAATTTTCTAATATGTCCTATTGTTTTTATTGAATTGTATGACAATTGTGTGATGACAGTAGGGAGGGGGCATTGGGAAGGTGTGTTGAGGGATACCTAGGGAACACTGCTCACTCCCATTCCCCCCCACCTCCCCTCTGCCTCACAGGTGTGTAACCTGCAGTCTTTTCTGTCTCTGTGGCTGTGCTTGGCATCCTGAAGTCAGGGCCATGTCCCCACTGCCTTGTTGACCCCAGCTAGGGCAGGCACTGCAGTTGTCTTCCCCCAACTTTTTCTAATTCTCCCTTCCCGTGGCTGTCTCTCACTACAGAAACTGTGACAGCCAGGTGCTGATTTTCCGAGCACCCTCCCTGCCTTCATTACCTCCAGCTAGGATGACCCTGTGACTCATTCGGGCCAATTCCATATAAGGGGAAGTTGATTGACAGGGGCCTCTGGGAAATGTTTTCCTCTCTGACAAAAGTTGAGCACACACAAGAGGAGACTCCTGATGCTCTTCTCCCTGCCTTTGGATATGGCATTGCCACCAGAGGAAGGTCTGAGCAGTGCCCAGACAGGAGACCTCAACACAGGACAGGTGGGATTTTTGACGAATGTCACAGAAAGAAATTTAAGGACATATTAGATAGAGGCACACACAGAGATTTATTTAAGAAGTAAGGATTGAGCATTTGATGAGAGAGAGGGAGAGAGAGAGAGAGAGAGAGAGAGAGAGAGAGAGAGAGAGAAAGGGGTGGGGACTTTTCCTGAAAGCGAGAAGCAATGATAAACCCAGCCTAATTCCATCTTAAGACTGGGAGCCATCCTGTCAAAAAGTTATGAAAAGTCCACTTCAGTTTTCTGTGAAATGCTAGGATTCCTATTTGGCCTGATCACATTTTGATGTTTTAAAATTGTTTGGAATTCCTGCCCAGGCCTTGAGCTCACTCAGGCCTGGCTTTCCTTGACCAGATAAAAACCCTCTGTGAAGTCCCAGCTTCTCCTCATTAACTTTGATGTTAGAATCTTACTTTACTCCCTACCGTGGAATGCAATGCCATTATTACTTTGCTATTTGCCCTTGAATTGTATATATCTAAACTTTGTTAGCTGTAAGTTCCCAAGATTTTTTGTAACTCTTTGAACTATAAAAACCTTGTCTTCCCGGAGAGCGGGGCTGATCCTGAGCCCAGTGTTTGGGAGGGGCAGCCGCCGGCCAACACTTTTTGTGTACACAATATAAGCTTGCTTTAATTTGATTTAAAATTGGAGTTGGTGGTCTTTTCTTTGCATCATGGATCAACAGCAACCCCTTGGTCTAGGGTGTAAACATCTATAAAGAGATAGTAGTCATGGGCTGGACTATATAGGTAGAGTCTGGATGGAGTTACACAGTTTTGTGCCAGTTTTCCTAGTACCTGCACACTGCTCTCACATCATGCTACTTTCTGCAGGCAAGGACACTGGACAAGGACACAGTTGGGTGGCTCAGGAGTTACTTGTTTTGCATTCCAGGGCTTCACAGATGTTTCCTGCATTCCCGTGGTGGTGCATGGGTGTCTCCCTTTGGAGACTCAGTAGATCTTTTCTCTCCGTATCCCTGAATTCCTATCTCAGCGTGAAAAGAAATGATGCCTGCAGCTGTAACCGCCCTCTGCAGCCATCCAGACAAAAAGCCAACACGCTGACGTTGGTCAAGGAGAAGGGCGGCAAGAGACTGGCTGGAAACAGCAAAGCACTCCTGGGACTGCCCCCCTCTGATTTTCCCGTTAAGTCAACAACATGTCCTTAGTGTTGAAGTCAGTTTTCTCCCCACGGGAAGCTCTGCAGCCAAAAACAATCCTAACCAACGCATGAGCCAAGTACCTGGAGATACATAGATAAATAAGAGAGTGAATGAATGAAACTCCCGTCTTCCTGCTCTACCATACCTGCTTATATACGCTGATCATACCTGACCATGAGCAAGGCTTCACCTGGAAGAATTGGAGGCTGGGCTGGGATTATCAGAGGGCTCATACACTCACTGGGCTGGCGGTTGATGCTGGGAAGGTCTCAACATGGAACAGCTGGCTCTCCTTGGACCTCTCTCTCTCTCTCATTCCCCTACATAGTCTCTCTAGGATTGCAATTTCAATGTAGGTAGACTTTTTGCAAGGTGGCTGAGGGCTCCAAAAATGAGCATTTCAAGAGACAGAGTGGGAGAGCAAGCCAGGAGGAATGCGTATCCTTTATATGACCTAGCCTCAGACGTCATGTAGCATCTCTTCTGCCACAATGTGTTGGGCAGAGCAGTCATGGGCTCCTGTGAATTGCAGAGGATGGGAAACAGATGCCCTTCTTTTGGTGGACGGTGGCAAGTTCTGGAAAAGCAAGAATATTATGGTTTGGATAATTGTCTCCCCAACGTCCATGTGTTAAAATTTTGCTTCCCTGAGGTGAGCTGTTGGGAGGTGGTAAGGGCTTTAGGAGTGGTGCCTAGTGGGAGGTCTTTAGGTCTTTGGGGGTATGCCCTTGAAGGTGAATGTGGGACCTTGGTATCCTCTTCCTCTCTGCTCCCTGGCTATGAGGTAAGTAGTTTAGCTTTTGCCATATACTTCAGCCATTATGTGCTGCCACAGGCCCAAATCAATGTGGCCAAAAAATCATGGCCTGCAACCTTCAAAACTGTGGGCCCCAAATATCTGTTCTCTAAATAAGTTTATTATCCTGGTATTTTATTACAGTAACAGAAAACTGACTAATACAATGTGGAAGTGGAAATATTGCCATGGTCATTTTTGGAAAATTCTATCTGCCTCCAGTGCATTGTATATACCTCTGTTGTAAGATTGACATCTGGACATAATGACTTTCTTTCATGTCTATCTTTCTGACAAAGAATAAGAGTACCTGGAGGGTTTGGGATATGTTTTGTTCACTTTCATATTATACATATATGTTTCATAAATGCCTTAAATTCAATTCTCTGGGCATCATTTGTGTGTGTGTGTGTGTGTGTGTGTGTGTGTGTGTGTGTGTATGTGTGTAGGGGGGAGTATCAGGAGTGTTAAGAATTTTTGACCTTGGTTGCCAAGGTTATATCCATTGGGAGTCTGCCCCTCTTTACTGGGATAAGAGAATTAAAGTCAAGCTGGTATAGAAACCAGCCAGGATTTGCTTTTCAACCCATCAAGCTTATAGTAGTATTGTCTTCTAGAACTTTCTGTCATGAATGTTCTATACTTGTGCAATTGTGGGTCACCTGTGGCTATTGAGTGCTTGCAATGTGGACAATATAACTGAGGAACTGAATTTCACAATTCATTTTATTTTAATTAATTTCAAATGGCCTCTATGGCTAATGGTGCTTTATAGGACAGTTCAGTTCTTGAGGATCAGGTTTGGCAAGGACATCCCTATTTTGCAAGACCAATTACTACTGGGTTTTCTTTCTTTGGCAAAAGAAACAGAGTCACAAAGGCCTTTTTTGTACCCCTCCCGACTCCAACCCTCCCACGAAAACCCTCCTTTGAATCCTGAGACAGCTCTCCATTGTTTGGCTCAGTAACTTTCCCCTTCTACTTACATTCTGTCTTCATTTTTTCTTTCTCTCCCCCCCGCCCCATTTGGTCTTGACATAATGCTTTTTATTCCCATTTTGTTTTCTGTCTAGAAAAATAGTTCCTCTGTCTAATCTCTATCATATACACTAATGTAATTATCTCTGTTGAAAGGTTGTGGATATTATTTAAGTCAGTTACCACTTTCATGCACTTTAATTAAACCCTTCTTTAAACATTCTTGGTTGTTGATTATGTTCATTAAGCATCTTTAATCTGTTCTCAGAGGCTCCCTTGTTTAATTTTAGTTGTCATTCTCTGTATGCTTCCTGTTTGTGATTTCTGTTTTTATTGAACTGTCAGCGGAATGTTCTTGCTTTTTTGTGGCTTTTGGAGAATAATGTAATGAGCTTTGTTTTTTTCAGAGTTGAGAAGTGGGGTGGGGGTGGTCATCTTAACTTTATTGACAACAGTGTGCCCTAGCTTTGTTACCCTGTTTGACCGATGGGAGAGTGACAACAAATATGTTTTCTTCCGAAGCCCAGAAGTTCTGCCAGACAGAGTTCAGAAAGCATGCCTGGGGCTCCGGGGCATTTACATTTCAAAGGAAAACTTTATTTTTTATAAAAGCAAGTGTGAAATTAGGACCTAGAGGCCCTTGAGGATCTAGGTTCTGCAGTAAGCAGACTTAGGACAGTCAGGAAAGATTAGAGGAACACTAGAAAGGCCCATGGGGAGGTAGGCAAAGGGAGGGGGCAAAAGGGTAAAAAAAAAAAAAAAAAAAAAGATGGTAGAATGAGATGGATATCATTACTCTAAGTGCATATATGAAGACACGAATGGTGAGAATATACTTTGTATACAACCAGAGATATGTAAAAATGTGCTCTATAAGTGTAATATGAAATGTAATGCATTCTGCTATCATATATAATAACTTAGAATAAAAAATAAAAAAAATAGAAGTCACAGACTAAAGGGCAAAAATCACACCGGGGACAGCCGTGCAGCCAAGAGATTTATTCGACAGCCTTTGTGGCTGTTAGCAAAACCTGAGAAGAGGTGCTCTGGTCAAAGGTCGAAGAGGTGCTGGGAGAGGGGAGTCAGGGAGAAGGGAGTGTGCAAGCTCTGGTGGGAGAGGGGAGTCAGGTAGGGGAAGTGTGCAAGCTCTGAACAGAAGGTGGGTGCTTGGTCGCACCGGCTAGGATCTCTGGAGCTATCAGCTAAAGTAGCTGCTGTCTGGCTGGAGGCTGGAGCTGTTGGCTGGGAGTGGCCGTTGGACTGAAGGTGGTAGGTCTGGAGCTGTTTACACATACGTTTACACACCATTGTTATTTCCAACTGGTACTTTCTCAAGGTATATAAAAACAAGTCCTGCAAAATATGTGTCTTTGAAAATGTGGTATATATACACAATGGGATATTACTCAGCCATAAAGAAGAATGAAATTATGGCATTTGACAGTAAATGGATGGAACTGGAAAATATCATGCTAAGTGAAATAAGCCAATCTCCAAAAATCAAAGGCCGAATGTTCTCTCTGATTTGTGGATGCTAACCCGAAACAAGGAAGGTTGGGAAGGTGAATAATTGAAATCCACTGGACTAGACAAAGGGAAATGAAGGGAAGGGAGGGGGGAAGGGAATAGGAAAGACAGTAGAATTAGTTGGACAGAACTTTCCTAGACTTGTATTTGTATACACCACCAGGGTAACTCCACATCATGTATGACCACAAAAGTGGGAACATAAATAGAATAAGTTATACTCTATGTATGTATATTCTGCCAAAATAGATTCTACTGTCATGTGTAACTAAAACTAAAAGATAAAAATAATTTTTAAAAAAGAAAAACATGTGTCATTGTCTATTTGAACTGAGTATTGCATTGGTGGGTTGATACAACTAGAAGAGGGGCTGTGGACACTTAATCCCAGCAGTTCAGGAGGCTGAGACAGGAGGATCTATAGTTCGAAGCCAGCCTCAGCAATGGCAAGGTGCTAAGCAACTCAGTGAGACCCTGTCTCTAAATAAAATACAAAAAAGGGTTGGGGATGTGGCTTGGTGGTCAAATGCCCCTGAAGTCAATCCTCAGCGCAAAAAAAAAAAAAAAAAAAAAAAGCCAAATTTCCCTAGTTTCATAATTTTTCTTAGGACTAACCCTCAGGGAGAGTTTTAATAATGAACATTCTCCATGTATCTAAAATTGCTTAATTTCATGATGGTCTTACAGTTTCCATTTTAAGATTTGAGGCACAATGAAAGTAGGCCAGTTGTGTTCCCCCAGAGAGCAAACACTGAAGAGTCACAAGTCTCAGGCGGCCAGAAGCCTGAGTTCTCATGTTAGATCCAAATTGGCTGAGTTTGGAGGGCTTAGATTGATTAAATAATTCATTCACTTATTCGAAAAACATGTTTGAGCTTGATACCCTCCAAGAAGTCCCTAAAGAGACTCACTCCTGGCACGCAGGCTCTTGTGTGATCCTCCTCTGTCGTCAGTGGGGCTGACTTGGGTGGCCCACAGGACACTGTTGATATGGGAGGCTGTGACTTCTGAGGCTAGGCCGTGAAACAGCTTTCCTCTTGCTTTCTGAGGGACGTGCTGTGGGGGACGGAGCTATCCTGTCTTAAGCTGTCCCACAGAGAGGCCCAAGTGGTGACCCAGGGCCTCCTGCCAACAGCCCAGCGTGACCACCTTGGCAGCCACATGGTGAGCCATTGGGAAGTGACTCTTCTGGGACCAGTCAAGCTTTCAGGTGACTGCAGCTCAGGCCGACATCTTGATTACAACGTCTAAAGAGACTGCAGTCCAGAACCATCCAGAGAAGTTGGCCTCCCTTTTCTTCTTCCTTCCTTCCCTCCTTCCTTCCTTCCTTCCTTCCTTCCTTCCTTCCTTCCTTCCTTCCTTCCCTTCCTCCCCTCCCTTCCTTCCTTCCTTCCTCCCTCCTTCCTTCCTTCCTTCCTTCCTTCCTTCCTTCCTTCCTTCCTTCCTTCCTTCCTGTCAAATAAGTGTCTAGAATGGCTCACTGAAATCAGGAACACACTTTACTACATTTACTGGTTTATTATATATCCAAATGGAAGAGATTGACAGGGCAAAGCATGGGGCCGGGTAGGTGGAGCTTTCATTCCCTCTTTAGGCATTCCCGCCTCCAGTACCTTTGTTCACCAACCTGGAAGCTTTCTGATCCTGTTGTATAGGGATATTTGTTGTAGGTTTCAACAATTACTAGGCCCCATTGCTCGAATCACTGCCCATTGGCCCTAGGAGGTTGAGAGGTAGGGCTGAGACTTTTAACCCTCTATTCACGCTGTGATCTTTTTGGTGCCCAGCATTAATCCTGAAGCTATCTACCTATATTAGCATATAGAAGAATAGTTTTGACTTCAGAAATTCCAAGAGTTTTGGAAATGTGTGCCAAGAATCAGGGACAAAGACCAATACGTGTGTGTGTGTGTGTGTGTGTGTGTGTGTGTGTGTGTTCTTTTTTTTTTCTCCATCATACCAAGATTGATTTAAGGCACTAAACTCAGGTAATATTTTACTCAGCAGTTGATAACTGATCCAGATATTGTTACCTGAAAATATGGCCATGATTTGGGACAGAAGGACTTTTTAGTAAAAAGCTAAAGAATATTAGAGACATCTGAAATCAGGCTTCACTGACCCTGGGTTGTAATTTTTAAAAGAAAAAAAATTTCATGGAACCTTAGATGGCTGCTCCTTTCTCAGTGACTTTTGTAGGACAGCTCTTCACCAGGCCTTGAATACATACTTTTCTCCCCTGTTTTAGGCTCATAATTCTCAAGAACTGTAGAAGGACCTGGGAATGCAGCATTCTGAGATGGCACAGGACTGGCTACCACAGCCTAGTTCTCTTTCAATTCCCCGCCCCCCAATAGGATGTCCTTCAATGCCTTAGCCCAATGAGTCACATACCCAGGGGTATAAAGCCAGAGTGGGCCTCTCAGCTGAGTGCATTGAAGTTGAAACAGACTGAATTTGGGGGCCTCCTCTGAATTAAGAGCACCTTCCTCATGCTGAGAACGGAAGCTGAAGGCCTTCAACCCCTCCACCCTGACAGCACCAAGGAAGTTGAAAATCTGCCCCTGCCCTGCCTGTCTAGCCGAGGCCAACTCAATCTGCTCATGTCTATCATGGGGCTTTTATTTCTATAAATTGTAACTGTTGCGGTGGGACTTGCTGGAGAATCCATCTAACTGCTTCTCCCCAGTATGATCAAACTGCATAAAGTCCACTTTCCCTTTTTCCATCTTTTGCCTATTTTTCATGTGAGTGGGTGACTGAATCCAGCCTGCTGGGATCCAGGCCTGTCCCTGGTCTAGGCTGCCAAGGTAGGTGGATGGGCAATTACCTGGGGAAGATCACCAAAATGATTTTACAATAAGCCTATTGTGTTAAGTCCCACAGTAGTACATTTTGATAACTTTATACACACACACACACACACACACACACACACACACACATACATACATATGTATATATATAATCTATATTTTTTTAGTGTGCCCTTTTTGAACTCTAAATAATTGTACATATTATGGGGTACACCGCGATGATTTGATACCTGTATATAAAGTGTACTGCTCACATCAGGGTAATTAACATTTTCATCTCCTTAAACATTTATCATTTCTTTGTGTTGGGAAACCTCAAACTCCTCTCTTCTTGTTCTTTATATAATATATTAAAAATTGTCATGATCTGTAACTACCCTGTGATGCTGTAGAACATCAGAAATTATTCCTCCTATCTAACTGGATTTTTATTTTATTTTAGACCCTCTCGTCACATTTGGGTGCCTTTCATATATACGGCACCCATATTTAGCTTGCTGGCAAGGTAAAGGGATTCCATAGAGCAAAATAGATGTTGAAGTATCTAGCTGGATCGTGTATGCTGTGTGCTAAGAAACAGTGGCTATGGTGTGGGTCATTTAGATTAAAAACATAAAAGAGGGCTTTATTGCATACCAGGCATGCCCTGCACAGCAAATTTAATTCCTGCTGGGTGACAGCTGCTTCCTGGGATTAGTCCATACATGCCTGGATAGAGGATTGCTTTTATCTGTTTGGAACATTTTATGTCAATGTAAGTGTCCTACCTCCTGACCACTCACTGTTGACAGTCTTCATGACATATGGATAAGTAAACAAACAGACTTGCAGAACAGTGTGTATGGCAAGCTACCTTGTGTATAGAATGAGAGAAGATATTTATAGATAGTGATTCCTTCATTATTAAGATTGGTAGGTGCCAGGATGCAGAAGTAAACAAGACAGATGCAATCACTATGCACGGGGAGCATTTACACTAAGGCTGTGAATAAAATTGATTTATTTTTAGGCACAGTGCTATTTGGAGTATGGTGCACAATTTGTAAGAAGTAAATAAAGGAAATGTCATTAAATCGGGCAGACAGTGGAGCTTTCTGAGAATCAATGAAATGAAAGGTAGTGATATTACTTTAATGAGTACGGAACTCAAAATAAGTGTATTGAGAAAACAGCTTTAGCTCTCTTAACCAGTGACTAGCAACAGGGCTGCTGGGGGGAGGTGCAAATAGAGGAGTCAGGATTTAATGGATTCTTCCCCCAACTCCAATTCAAAGGGGGAATTGGACAGCTGATCCTAAGAAAGGTAGGTATAGACCCCAGCTGTGACATTAATGAGACTTAGCTCAACTATGTTTCATATTTCATTTTTTAAAATTTATTTATTTATTCTAATTTGTCATACATGACAGCAGAATGCATTTCAATTCATAGCACACATATAGAGCACAATTTTTCATATCTCTGGTTGTACACAAAGTAGAGTCACATCATTCGTGTCTTCATACATGTACTTAGGGTAATGATGTCCATCTTATTCCACCACCTTTCTTACCCCCATGCTCCCTCCCTTCTCCTCCTTTCCCTTTTCCCTATCTAAAGTTCATCTATTCCTCCCATGCTACCCACCCCCCCCATCCCCATTATGGATCAGCATCCTTATATCAGAGAAAACATTCGGCATTTGGTTTTCGGGGATTGGCTAACTTCACTTAGCATTATATTCTCCAACTCCATCCATTTACCTGCAAATGCCATGATTTTATTCTCTTTTGATGCTGAGAAATATTCCATTGTGTATATATACCACATTTTCTTTATCCATTCATCTACTGAAGAGTATGTGGGTTGGTTCCACAATTTAGCTATTGTAAATTGTGCCGCTACAAACATTGATATGGCTGTGTCCCTGTAGTATACTGTTTTTAAGTCCTTTGGGTATAAACTGAGGAGTGGGATAGCTGGGTCATAAGGTGTTTCCATTCCCAGCTTTCCAAGGAATCTCCATACTGCTTTTCATATTGGCTGCACCATTTTGCAGTCCCACCAGCAATGTATGAGTGTGCCTTTTCCCCACATCCTCGCCAACACTTGTTGTTGTTTGTATTCTTGATAGCTGCCATAATGACTGGTGTGAGATGAAATCTTAGTTTTGATTTGCATTTCTCTATTGCTAGAGATGTTGGGCATTTTTTCATATATTTGTTGATTGATTGTGTATCATCTTCTGAGAAGTGTCTGTTCATTTCCTTGGCCCATTTATTGATTGGGTTATTTGTTTTTTTGGCACTAAGATTTTTGAGTTATTTATATATTCCTAGAGATTGGTGCTCTATCTGATGTGCATGAGGTAAAAATTTGCTCCCATTCTGTAGGCTCTCTGTTTATCTCATTGATTGTTTCATTTGCTGAGAAGAAGCTTTTTAGTTTGAATCCATCCCATTTATTGATTCTTGAATTTATTTCTTGTGCTATAGGAGACTTATTAAGAAAGTTGGGGCCTAATCCGACATGATGAAGATTTGGGCCTACTTTTTCTTCTATTAGGCACAGGGTCTCTGGTTTAATTCCTAGGTTCTTGATCTACTTTGAGTTGAGTTTTGTGCATGGTGAGAGATAGGGGCTTAATTTCATTTTGCTGCTTATGGATTTCCCATTTCCTCAGCATCATTTGTTGAAGGGGCTATCTTTTCTCCAATATATGTTTTTGGCACCTTTGAGATAACTGTATTTGGGTTTGTCTCTGTGTCCTCTATTTTGTACCATTGGTCTACAAGTCTATTTTGGTGCCAATACTGTGCTGTTTTTGTTATTATTACTCTGTAGTATAGTTTAAGGTCTGGTATAGTGATGCCACCTGCTTCATTCTTCTTGCTAAGGATTGCTTTAGCTTTTCTGGGTCTCTTATTTTTCCAGATGAATTTCAGGACTGCTTTTTCTATTTCTATGAGGAATGCCATTGGGATTTATGTTTCAGCATTTCTACATTTGAGTTTTTCAGAGAGAAAATCATTCCATCATGATTCAAAGCAAGACTGGTTCAATTTCTCACGAGTTGTGTTTCCTACATTTCTTCATGGAAAGGTAGGGCTGACTCTCTTGCGGTTAGCAGGAAGGGCTAGGCCTCATCTGCTGGACCTCTTCTTTGAAATGCTTTCACTCCTGGCCTCCTTTTTTATCAGTGGAAAACAGCCCTGAATGGCCCTTGCACCTGGCTGTCCTCAGAGACCAAAGTGGTCAAGAGCAGTGCTGGGGTGGAGGCTCCTGCATTTATAAACCTCTGAAGTCCTTTTGCTCTTTCCTCATCCTTACCCTGCTGGTCCACTAGAATGATTGCCACCTCTCTTTTCCTAGCACTAACATGTTCCATAACCAACACCACCAAAAAACCTGTGCAGCCCTTGGAATGTACAGAATGGCACACTGAATTTTTGGAAGAGTAATTTTTGCAGAAGTCATGTGGTTTAGTGATTAGCAGATTGGATGCTGGAGCCAAAAGGCAGTGGGTTCAAATTCCAGTTCTGAGGATAACTAGTTGGGTAACCTGGTTACTTTTGTGACCCTGTATATTTTTATTTCCTCGGGCGTAAGTCTGAAATAGTAATAGCAAAACTTGTCTCACGGGGTTGCATTGCGGACTCACCATGCAGATGCAGGAGCTAGAAGGTCTGAGATGGTCCCGCTTTTTGCCAGCTACATGACCTTGGCAAGCCATTTATGCTCTCTGAGCCCCAGGTGCCTTCCTCTTGAAACTGGGCATAAATTACCCAAGTGTCTGTCTGAGAGATGGTTGGAAAGATTAAATGTGTTAATGTATATATTAAGGGTTGAATTGGGTCTTTTTAAAATTCATATGTTGAAGGCCTACCTCCTCAGACCTCAGACTGTGACCTTACTTGGAAATAGTGTCATTATGGATGTCATCAATTTACAATGAGGTCATTGTGGTGACTCCTAAAGCAGTGTGACTGGTGTCCTTACATAAAGACTTCAGATACAGACACACACAGAGAGAACATGTGAGGGCGAAGGCAGAGAAGGAAGAATGAATCTACAAGCCAAGGAAAACCAAAGATCATCAACAACTACCAGAAGTTCACAGAGAGGCATGGAATAGACTCTCCCTCACAGCTCTCAGAAGGAACCAACCCTGCCAACGTCTCCATCTTGGACTTCTAGCCTCCAGAATCCTATTGTTTAAACCACTCAGGTTTAGGTACTTTGTTATGGCAACTCTAGCTAACTAATACAGTACAGTTTGGAGTCACTGTTAATATGCAGAGCACTAAATAACTAATACAGGAATCAGTGGGAATTATAGTAAGTGGTCAGTGAATGCCAATCTCCATTTTTAGAACAAAAGACTCAGAGGCCCAGAATGACAAATATGCTTATCAGATTCTCCCATGGAAGGGGTGAATCCATAACCAAAGGGAAAACTTGGCCTCCTTTTAGGGTGATTGCTGACTTTACTCAAATGCATGAGACTTGGTGTAGGTGTGCCTGCACCACAGCCCACTGTTTAGTAAGAAGCCCTCAGCCTCAGGGATGCCTGCCAAGATTGTGAGGCTGCAGGAAGACAGGGAAGCAGCAGCCCCTGAGTTTGGCTAGGGGTGTGAGCAAGACTTGACCCTGCAGCTGCATACCTGGGGGGTGGGGCATTATAACAAATCCCAAAGGATGCTGAGGAAAGCAGAGTGGGGAACACCCATTACCCAAAAGGGACATTGGCATGAGCCTCCGTTTGCATTGTGGAGGGAGTGGCTTGGGGCAGGTGGGTGCCCTCTTCACGTGCTTCTTGCTGGTGACGTGGTTGGCCTTAACTTTGTCCTTCATTGTGACACATTGTAAACTGCTGTTCTTTCCTGAACACATAAAAGAAACCTAATATCCTGAAAGTTGTTTTTCTGTTTTGGCTGTTGGTGTCAAGAAAAAGCAATCTGCCTGACGCGCTCTATTTTGTCCTCAGTTAACACACTGTGATTACAGCCCGCCTCTCTCACCAACATTTATGAAAAAGAAGGGTGGGTATGTGAAAATCGCCTCTGGTGTTTTAAACACTGGGGGGAAAAATTGCTCATTTGTTCTCTGCAGGCTTCTGTATCTGATACAATCCTCCTGGGTCACAGAACCTAAAGACCCTCCAGGAAGGAGCAGGACAGCCTCTTCATCCAACTCCCCTGGTACTGGCCGACTGTGTCCCTTTAGTTCACTGTTGAAGAATAATGGTGACATGATGATCCTTCTGGAGTTGATCTAAAGAGGGGAGGTGGAACTAAAAGTACCTCATTTGGAACAGGAAGCTTTTTATAATCAAAATGCCTTAGCCTAGTATAGCCTATTGTAAAAAACACTGCTCCAGAATGCTCTGGCTGAACCCAGATGGTTGTGCCATATGTCCTGAAGCTTCTACGAGGTTCTGTTCGGATCCATTGTTCAATTCTGTACTACCCCATATAGTAGCCGCTAATTGTATGTGGCTACTGAGCGCTTGAAACATGGCTAGTCCAAACTGAGATGTGCCGTAAGTGCAAAATACACACCAGATTTTAAAGACTTAGTACAGAAAGAGAATGCAAATGATCTCATTAATAATTTTTTATTGATTACTTGGTGAAATGATAATATTTTTGATATATGGGTTAAATATTATTAAATATTATCTAAACCATTTTTTAAAAAGTTTTACTATTCCTTGTGGCCTTTTAAAAGATTTTTAGTAGTCACTTTAAAATTCCATCTATGACTTGCATTTGTGGCTCACACCGCCTGCTACTTCATTTGTACAAGTGTTTCTTCTTAAAGGATACTTAATTGTTTTGGATAAGTTGTTTTCCTGCTTTCCAGAAATTGATAAACAATTCAGACATTTGATTGCTTTCATGCCTGGTTCAGATAACTTCGTGACTTGCTACTGAATGTTAAAATATGTAGTTGAATCTCTTTGCTCCCCTGAGTCTATTCAACTTTAAACCACAGAGCTGGTTATAGGATGAGTCCAGAGACTCCCTCTGGGTTTAGGATTTTATGATTTTGTTTTAAAAATTGAAGCTTGAGGGCTGGGGTTGTGGCTCAGCGGTAGAGCGCTCGCCTAGCATGTGCGTCACCTGGGTTCGATCTTCAGCACCATGTAAAGACCAATGCATTGTGTACAACTAAAGCAAATAAATAAATATTATATAAAAAAAAATTGAAGCTTGAAAAGAGGAGAGACATCTAGGTTACTTGGGGAGATTCTTGACATTTGAAGTGTGATAAAGTTTTCTGAAGGTAAAGTCACTTTAACCAATCCTATTCCTGCTGAGCTGGAAGCCTGGAATCACACTCAGCGTGGAGCAGACAGGAGGAGCAGTGCTGCCTCCTACTGGGCTAACAGGGAGCAGCAAGTGTACAGAGGACGTGTCCCTGCACAGGTAGGTGCCTTGTGCTGATCATAACCCAAACAGTGAGGACAATAATGGCTCTGGCAGGAGATGCAAAGTGTGGGTGTGTGGGGGACCCCCCATATCTAGCAGGCCTTTCCATATGCCCCTCGCTGAAGAGTTAACCCTTGATTCAAATTAGTGCTGACTATGCCTTTCTAGTTACAGCGGTTATGCTAAGGGTCTCTGTATTCAGGACCAGTGAGGTTGCAAGAATGTGAGCACCAGAACTGTGCCCCTCCTGGTTCTGCTTTAAGGAGACAGCAGGCCTGCCTGAAGGTGTTATAAGCCAGGAGAAGCCAACTAAAGGGGCAGAGAGCTCCTCCATATTGGTTTTCTTCCCCTTTTAACCAAGGATCCTGACAAATGAGTCTATAAAGCATTCTTCTCTAATCTCATCCCCCCAACCCACAACACACTGAACAAACGCACACATCCACACCGTGCAAACACACACACCACCACGATCATCACTACCACCATCACACCTTGGTGATCAGGGATACACTGACTTGTGCTACTTGGAGTAAAGGAGAGAACCAAGGAAAACAGGAATCTCAAACCTGTTACCAGGACTCTTGGGAATGGAGGGAAAGCCAGTGACCTCCAGAGAAGCAAGAGACCCCCTGCACAGCAGATCATCACAGAGCCCAGAATGGATATGGCACTTGGAAGGTCATTTAGTAGCCACATTTTCTCCTAGGCACCGGTTTTCTTGTTGCCTGCCCTCTCTCTGGTCTTCCCTTCATCCTAGAAGCTGAGCTGGAGTTTGCTGATCTTCAAGTAGCCAGCTGTCACAGGACATATCTCCTTCTTGCATTATCTCTAACACACTCTAAATAAATACCTGGCTCCCACAACACATTTTGGCTTCTGCCTCCACGCGGTTCCTCCACTCTAGCTCCACAATCTCTGCTTTCTCATGACCCCTTTTTGTCATCTTTCTAATCTTGCCTGTATTTTCTGTGTGTTTTTTTTCTCTTGCTACCAAAGACAGCATCTTTTCTTACATCTCGACTTCATATTCCTGAGACTCTCCCCAGATCTCCATTTTATAATATTGAGAAATAGAACTTGATGGCTCAATCACCAGTGTTTCTGTTGGACAGAGAGTTCTCACCAGGCATCTCACAGGCCATGGGCCATCTTTGGATTGAGCGCATCTCTGGTTCAGTCAGCGGTGGTCCAGGGTGGGGTCACATAGCACAGAACGTGGCCATTCATGCTCACGGGGCAGATGCTCAGAAGTGCTCTGAGCAGAACCTTTAGGAAGGGGCCCCGGGGGTGGGGATTCCAAGGCTTTTCTCTTCCCTTGTTCATCTGCAGACACCTCCAGCTCCCAGCTACGATGCCGTTTCCGGTCCAATGTGCACCTTTCATAGGTTGCCACCTGCTTTAGTCGCTGGGCTTGCTTTTCTTATCAGTGGAGAGTGAAGATGGAGAGGGGAAGAGCTGATATGATTATGCTTTCTTTAATCAGAAAAGACCTTGAGAAATAAGGGAAGGTTTTATGACGATATGGAACAACACATGTCCCAAGCACTCTCAGTGGCAAATGCCACACACTGTGATTCCTCCCCAAGGAACATTTTGGGAAAGAAGATATTTGGAAAGGAAGCTCACCAGCCCATCCTGAACTCTCCATTTCTAGTTACTACTGCTGGTCATCCCAGTAGGCTTCAGGCCCTGGGAAAGCACGGGCCTTGGGGCCACTCCTCTACCCCAGCCTTTTTAAAAAAAAGTCATTTAGCACCAACTTAAGATCTTTCCCCACCCTATGCAGTCTCTGTCTTCTGTTCTCCCTGAGAAGCTGGGTGGCTGTGCTATTCAGAATTGTCTCAAGAGTGTAATTGCTCCTACATACTCAGTGCCCTGGTCTCCATGGTGTGTAATGCAATCACTTCAGGTAATTCTGGATCTCAGTGGTCTGATTGATGAAATCTGAGGAGAACTGAAATTGGGGCGGGGGACAGCACCTTACATTTCCCTCCCCCAGTAGCATTCTCATGTCTCAGAAAAGTGGACAACTGATCTCTTCTGAGAAGTTCCAGGTCTGCCTTACACATGTGGATGGTGACCCTTACTGTTCCCAGCCTAGGCTGTTTTCTAGTGAACTTCAGGGTTTCCATAAGTTACTATTAGGCTCAAGACACTGCTATAGAACAGTAGGCTCACCAATAATCAGATGTATTTGTTAAGGTCATTTTAGAATTTTAACCAACTCAAGAATGTGTAATGGCTCACAGCAATGTTTATAGCAGCTCAATTTACAATAGCTAAACTATGGAAGCAACCTAGGTGTCCTTCAATAGATTAATTGATAAAGAAAATGTGATATATATACTCAATGAAATATTACTCAGTTTTAAAAAAGAGAGAAATTACGGCATTTGCCAGTAAATGGATGGAGTTGGAGAATATCATACTAAACGGAATAAACCAATCCCAAAAAAACCAAAGGCTGAATGTTCTCTCTAATATGCAGATGCTAATTCACAATAAGGTGAGGTGGGGGGCACTAGAAAAGAATAGTGTTACCTTAGGTTAGGTAGAGGGAAGTGAAGGCAGGGGAGGGAAGGGGATGTAGGGATAGGAAAGATAGTAGAATGAAACAGATATTATTACTTTATGTATATATGTGACTGCATGACCAATGTGATTCTACAACATGTATACTCAGAAAAATGAGAAATTATATCCCATCTATGTATGATATATCAAAGTACAAGAATGCATTCTACTGTCATGTATAACTAAAACAAATTAAAAATTAATTAAAAAAAATTTTTAAAGAATGTATAATGGCCGGGCGCGGTGGCGCACGCCTGTAATCCCAGCACTTGGGAGGCTGAGGCAGGAGGATCGCGAGTTCAAAGCCAGCCTCAGCAATGGCGAGGCACTTAGCAACTCAGTGAGACCCTGTCTCTAAATAAAATACAAAAAAGGGCTGGGGATGTGACCCAGAGGACGAGTGCCCCTGAGTTCAATCCCTGGTACAAAAAAAAAAAAAAAAAAAAAAAAAAAAAAGAATGTATAATGGCTCAATAACAATATAAATTTATTTTTCCCCTCACATAAAGCTCACAGTGGGCACTGCTTGTGAGTGGGTGCCTCATCTAAGCAGATAATTGAAGACCCATATTTTTTCTCCTTGTAGCTCTGATGTCTTGTGGCTCCAGGTCTCTGTGAAGCACAGAGGGCTGCCTATGGGGGCTTTTGTTGTATAGGCTGGGAAGGACAAATATTGCTTCTACTCAAATTTCACTGACTGGTGCTTAGTCACATGACCTCCTCTAAGTGCAAAGGAAGTGGCTAGGTGGGGTCAGATATATGCCCAGGAAGAAGAGATGGAGCTTGGTGCACACATAGCAGTTCCTTTGACCATAAACAAGACCCCAGGTCCACGGTGCATCTGTCTGTGATTTTCAGGAGTGGAGGCTGTGCCTGAGCCCAACAGCCTGACCACTGGCCCATGAGGAAGAGCCAGTGAACCCGCCAACTGCCCTGGCTTTGAATCCTCTTTGCAAAGCTGTTTTCCAAGAAAACAGCTACTGGTCACTTGACTTCCACAGATCACTGGTAGAAAAAGAACACACTAACAAAGACCACCAGAGCTCTAGTCCAGCATTCAGATAGCTTACCAGGGCCAGGGGCCAAGTGTCCACAACTTTAGCTTACCACCTGGCCCAATGATAAACTTAGCTGATATTTCTAGCCCTTTCCCTAGCTGCTAAGTGCTCACCCAAGGATGTTACATGAATAGAGAGAACAGAAGACTGAGACTTTACAGGTGTGTGGGAACATAGGTTTGTGCTATAGGACTAAATAAAAAAATTTGAAGCCGGGCGCGGTGGCGCACACCTGTAATCCCAGCACTTTGGAGGCTGAGGCAGGAGGATCTCGAGTTCAAAGCCAGCCTCAGCAATGGCGAGGCACTTAGCACTCAGTGAGACCCTGTCTCTAATAAAATACAAAAAGGGCTGGGCCGGGCGTGGTGGCGCATGCCTGTAATCCCAGCACTTGGGAGGCTGAGGCAGGAGGATCACGAGTTCAAAGCCAGCCTCAGCAATGGCGAGGCACTTAGCAACTCAGTGAGATCCTGTCTCTAATAAAACACACAAAAGGGCTGGGGATGTGGCCCAGTGGTCGAGTGCCCCTGAGTTCAATCCCTGGTACCAAAAAAAAAAAAAAAAAAAAGGGCTGGGGATGTGGCCCAGTGGTCGAGTGCCCCTGAGTTCAATCCCCAGTACCAACAACAACAACAAAAAAAGTTTGAGTTATATGGCCACAGTCACAGAGCCAGTGAATGGTCCCTGCCCAGGCAGGGTGGCCCCAGAGGCGTGCGCTTCATCTTACACTGTACTTCCTTGCTACATGAGTGGATAAATTACAAAACATTGATGTTGTTTTTTTCTGCACCAATCTCTTTGATTTTTTTTTTTTTTTTTTAGGGTGAAGACTGGTCTTCCAAACTTATTTTGCTCTGTGGATGCCTGTAGCACTGAATGTTGGGATGTGCAAAGTAGAGACACGCATGGACCCTCTCAGCCCTGGAAAAGCTTCCCCTGCTAGTGAGCAGGTGCATCTCTCAACTGTCTCCTTCTCTGGTCCACTCCACCATCATCCCCCAAGCTTTGGCCCCTTCAGGACTTTCTTCCTCTTTGCCGCAATAACAAGTCAACTTTGAAACTCAAAAGTAGGCAGGCAAAGGCTTCTCCGGTTCTAGGTGCAATTGGCCTTCCATCCCCGAGGCCTCGCCTCAATGATACAGGGGACAAAGTGGGTTTAAATAACAACCACTACAACAGCTTTGAATTAAAAGTGGAAAATACTTCACTATTTGAAAAGATCATATTATCATTCTGTGACTTCAAGCAAAATTTTTATTATCTTAGCTTCTAAAGGAAAACATGAAAAGGCAATTCTGAGATTGTTTTCTATTTGTTAGCAAGCTTTGATTATGTGTCAGGCACAATACCAGATTCTGGAAAAATAAAGAGGCCAATGGTGTGGGCTCAGCAGAGCCAGGAGGAAAAGCTGGCGTACACACTGGATGAATGTATGGGAGAAATGGAGGAAGAAGAAAATGTGGTGGGCGTCCAGCGGACAGAGCAACTCATTCTATATGGGGGAGGGGCTTAACTATGTTAAATTATAAAAACAAGAACTACGTTAAGTAATAATAATGCGATTATGTCTCTGTTTTGTTTGTTTCTTGAACTTAATGTTTAAGCCCTCAATATTTCATATTAAATATTTGTCCAGATGTTCCCATTTGTAGCCTTTGTTTTATTTTATTTTATTTTGGGGGGGCTGGGGATTGAACCCAGGGCCTCACCCACGCTAAGCACTTGCTCTACCATTGAGCTGCACCCCTAGCCCCTTGGTTCGTTTTTGAAGAAGATAAACTGAGTTGGGCAGTGGAGATGGAGGGGGTAGGCAGGAAGGGTGTGAGGGCACAGAGACAGCAGATGGGAGGCAGTTTCCTTTTAGTGCTCTACAGAAGACTCGAACCAAAGTAGGGGCTGGGGCAAGCCTGGACCTGGCTTGGTGATGGAGGGTGGAGGGTTGGGATATCTTCATAATTTCTTTCTTTCTTCCCTTCCTTCCTTCCTTCCTTCCTTCCTTCCTTCCTTTCTTTCTTTCTTTCTTTCTTAGTACCAGGGATTAAATTCAAGGGCACTTAACCACTGAGTCACATTCCCAGCCCTTCTTCTTATTATTTTTTTTATTTTAAGGCAGGGTGTTGCTAAGTTGCTTAGGGCCTCTCTAAATTGCTGAGGCTGGCTTTGAACTCGTGATGCTCCTGCCTCAGCCTCCCAAGCCACTGGGATTACAGGCATGCGCCACCATGCCCGGCTATCTTCATAATTTCTGTGTTGGGGATTGACCCAATTATGTGTGCTTGAGAAGACAGTAGGGGACATGGGTTAGAAAGCCTGATGATGGGTTGTTAGGTATCTGTAGGACATCTACAATGACAAGGTAAATAGATGGTTGAAAGTACAAATCTAGAAGCAAGAGACCAGGTTGAATAGAGCACTCCGGGCCCCATTGTTGCGCTGTGCATGGTAGGTGGCAGTCAAAGTCATGGGACTGGTGAGATCCCTACCCAGAGGCAGGGGAGGGAGGCCAGCCAATGAAGCTAACAGTGATTTCAGAGTCTGTATAAAACGGGGAGAGTACAGCAACAGTTAACATCTCACTGAACACTCACCATATGCCTGATACTGTGTTGAACACTTTCTCAGGCATATGATTGGACTGTCATAACAACAAAATTATTATGAAATTGATATCATGCCCATTTTACAGATGAGGAAATAGAGGCTTAGAGGAACTTAGTAAAGATCACACTGCTAGTCTGGGGCAGACCCGGGATTTGGACTCTTAATTTGTCTTACTTCAGAGCCTGTGTTCCACTCAGCACTGGCTTGCTGTCTTGGCATCTCGGAAACAAAATGAGGATAGAGTTTATTTAAGAAGAAGGGCTGGGTGTTGAAGGCCATGGTGGGGGAACAGATTTGTCTTTCCAATTCTGTTTCAGGCTAATATCAACAAGTGCGTGGGCCCTGGCTCAAGGTAACTGCGTCAAAGAATAAAGACCCCTAATGTGGAAAGATGCCAAGAGGCACCTCAGCCTGGGAAGAAATGTGAGGGCAATTGAATCTTGGAAAATTTAAGCACAAAAGAGACTGCAAGCAGGTGGAAGGTTAAATAAACTAGAGCCTCTGACAGTTGAAAACTTGAGGCATAATGATTTCCAGATTCTACTGTTTGAACATGTTGTAGCCAAGTTTTCCATGTCTGTGAATCCAGATCTCTCTTTTCATTAGTTTCCTAATTCAGAGAGACTATGCTACACATCCTGCTCTCCACATCAAAATACTAAATGTCTAAAACATCGACTCCGTTAAACACCCTGAACGTTAAAATCTCTGAAATGATTCCTTTCTTCTAAGCCAACAATAACTGCTAGTAGTTATTGAGTCTTGACTTTGTACTAGAATCTGTTCTTAGCATTTTATACATATTACCCTTTCTAGGACACATCGACCCTAAGAAACAGGATGATTTTTAGAGGCATTTTACAATTGAGGAGAGTCTGGCTCTAGAGGTTGTGCTTTCAGCCCCTGCATCCTCAGGATGGGGGACACTTGCAGCTGGGTCTCCTGCACAGCTCAGGAATCCTCTCGTGTTTCTTACACATTTCCTTAGAGTTAAGTTGCTCTGGGTGCATTGAGAAGAGAATTCGCCATTAACAGTTGTAATCTACATGCATCCAAAGATTGCGTCTTATTCTCAGTTCTTTCATGAGCCTTGGACTTGAGACAATTCACAAATTTCTTTAAAAGAAATTTGTTTAAGATGTTATTACAAAACAAGCTTCATACACAAGAGTATATAAAGCACATCTGTACAACGTAAAGAAGAGCAATGCAGTATGTGGGTATCTGCCCTCTGGGCCTGGGAATGGCTTCTCCCCAAAGCTCAGAAGCTTCTGGTGTGCTTCTCCCACTGTGTTTCCGTTCCTTCCTCCTGGAAGTGGTCACCACCCTGAATGACCTCTGTGTTAATTAAGCCTTTGGTTTTCTTTAGAGCCTCATCACCTAGGATTGTATCCTTAAACAATAGACAGTCTAGTTTTACATATTCTTAGCTTAGGTAAAACAGAATCATACTCTCTTCTTGCTTGCTTCTCTGTCTCACCATTAGCTTCTTGTGATTTATCCCAATCTTTGTATATGCTGTGGCCAGGATGCAGGGGTCATATATTGCATCGTGGTTGGGTGAAGCCAGTGTTTAGCTAGCCCTTCTCCCATCAATGGTCATGATGCTTCCAGGACTTACTCTCTGCATCAATGGCACTTTCAATATACTGGTACTGATGGTGTTCAGATGCACTAGTTTTTTTGCAGTAGAGTGGTTGGGTTTGCTGTTCAGTCTGCAGCCCTTGTAGTTTTCCTCTGCAGGGACATTATGACAGTAGATAGATTGTGTGGCTCTGCCACCATTCTGTCTATGTTCAAATCCTCATGCTACCCATTAGCTGTGTGACCTTGGGCAACTCTCTCTGAGCCACAGTTTCCACATTTGCAAAACATGGTGAAAAGACAGGACTTATTTCTCAGGGTTATTTTGGGGATTACAAGAACTAATGCTTATGGAAATGATTATCAACATTCCTAGCTAAGAAAGTGTTGGGGAAATGTGTATTCCACCCCTGTGGGTCCAGGTGGAGGGCTTTAGTTAGGGCAACATTCCTGCCTCTCTCACTCCTGCTTCCCCAAGGGAGAAGTGATATATTTATCCAACGTGGTGGCCAACTGGTGTTGAAATAAGCCAGGCCGCAGAGGGGTGTGTTCTGGTCTGGTTTCTCCATATGGTCGGTAAAGGGGGACAAGGACAGCCTACCCTCAGCATAAGGTGATGGAGCACTGCCTTTAACTGGCCATCTGGACTAACTCAGGGAGCAAATGTGGCCTATTTGTGTGTCCACACTGGAAAGCCTTCCTCCACGGTCACTCAGCCAGCATGGGGCTGGCCTTTGGTCTCCACCCATAAATGGAGTCCTACATAGGTAGCTCCAAACCAGGGAAAGGGAAGAAAGGGGTAGCACTTATAGACTCCCTAAGAATGCAGTGCTAAGTGAATTGACCATAATTATGATCATACAAAATACTGTGGGACCCTCCAAGTTTAAGGTCCTGGGCAAGCTGGCTGGAGTGGGGCTAAGCTGTCCAGGCAGGTTCTGAGCTGCAAATAATCACGATATCAAATCCAGGCAATCTTTGTAGTTCATTTCACTGTCTGAATGCAATGGATGCATCCTTTCAGAGTTGCCCAGGAACAGGCAGCTGATCCAGCATCAGGACTTCCCCAGCCACCAGCACATCCAGCTTTCGGGGGGGTACACCCTGGAAGCCTGCCGCCTTCCTGATCTGCCAGTCACCTGAGGATCCGACTCTCTGGTCCTAAAGTCCTGGAAGGCAGAGTTTCGTGGAAGGTCACAGAGAGGTCAGGCTGGGGTGGTGTGTGTGTGTGAGTGTGTGTGTGTGTGTGTGTGTGTACCTGTATTATACACACGAAGTGAGACAGAAGTTAAAGATGGATGCTGGACATTTTGAATATTGTTACCATTGAAAAACCATTATTGTCCTGAATCTTTTACAAATGGCAGTGCTCTCTAGATTTGCATGATTAAGACAGTGAGAGAGAGAGAGAGTTTAGAGAGAGAGAGAGAGAGAGAGAGAACGGCAGAGGCAGACATATAGAGACATACAGAGACAGAGACAGAACTGAGTTAGATGACCACTGAGACAATAACTGTGACAGAAACTTATAGTGAGGGACAGAGACATAGGGAGACGCAGAAAGAGGAGAGAGAGAGAGTGGAGAGTGGGGGAGAAAGAGGGAGAGAGTATCAGAGCAGCACCGAGCTAGAAAGAAAGCCACCTGGAAAACGCAGGGCAGCGAGTCTGCAAGCTGCTGGGTGCCCCTCACCCCGTGTTTACCTTGTGTTAAGTAAATGCTATGTCTTCAGTGACATTTATCAGACTGTGAGTTGTTTTCAAAGAGATCATGACATTTTTTTGGAAAACTCAGGCGTGGACCTGAATTCCTAAAAGCTATGTAAGCCAAGGGCACCCCCTGCCCCCCAGCCTTCTCCACGCTCTCCAGCTCTCCCTGCTCAGGGCTGTGACCGCTTCCACACCAGCCAGGCAGCTGGTGTGTGGCAGATGTGGCCGCAGCAGGCGCCTCCTCCTGCTCTTCTGTGTGTGTGTGTGTGTGTGATGGGGGCAGAGCTGGCGCCTCTTCCGGCTCCCGGGCTAGGCACGCGGGGCTTCTGCTTGTGGTTTCCGAGAGCAACAAGGTGTGGTAGAAGAGCAGGGTCTCACCACGTCAGCAGCTGTGGGCTTTCAGATCTGCTGCCTACTGCTTGATGATGAAGTTCCTTCAGGAACCGGGCCTCCCGGGCTCCCCTGTCCCAGAGCTACCTCTCTGGCTATTCTAGGTTTGGCCTAAAGATCTATCCGTTTGTAGTGAACTGCAACCTAATTTAATGCACAAACAGACTGTAGACCACTCTTACAACAAGTAGCCAAATCTCAGCCAATCACAAGCGGCCACGTGTTCAAAACCAGCTTCTAATAGCACAGATGCCATCTGTAACCAATCACGCTATCTCTGTCCCTCACTTCCATTTCTGTAGGCCATTTCCTTCTTTCTTTCTTTTTTTTTTTTTTTTCTTTTTTTTTTTTTTTTTTGTGGTACCAGGGATTGAACTCAGGGGCACTCGACCACTGGGCCACATCCCCAGCCCTTTTTTTGTATTTTATTTAGAGACAGAGTCTCACTGAGTTGCCAAGTGCCTCGCCATTGCTGAGGCTGGCTTTGAACTCACGATCCTCCTGCCTCAGCCTCCCAAAGTGCTGGGATTACAGGCATGCACCACCACACCCGGCTTGTAGTTCATTTCTTTTTCTCTGGCTAGAATTATAATCTGGTCATGTGATGAAACAGGGTGCCCTGAACCAGATTTGATGGCCTCCTCCAGAATTGCAGAGATTTGCAATACTATATTCTTTGTAAAATATTTTTTTTTAAACTCCACTTGGTCTAGAACAGGTCTCCTGCCATTTTCTCTCAGATATTGGAGTCTGTCTCTGGACCCCTGTCTGTGCTGTGTTTTCAGTCTCAGGATCATTGAACTGACACTCCCATCCAGACATCGTGGGCCTCTACTTGTCTTTGGGGGAGTCTGAGGACAAAACCCCTTGAAGAGGGTGGCCAGGTCACATGAGATGCTAAAATGCTGAAGTAGCAACTTCTCCAGACCCTCAAGTGTCCTTCTTCTGCCCCTTGCTGGCCATATTGCTCAGACCTCTCCCTCAGGACCCCTGTGATCACCCAAGCAAAGGTTTGGTACTGGGACAGCACAGAGCTTCCAAGACCTTGCTACTCCTCCAGGCACAGACAGCTCCAAATGTGCTTGCCCACGAGGGCAGGAAAGCTGTGAGGTGACTTGGTATAAGCCAAAGAGGTGCCCTGATAGGGAACAGGACACTGGACTGGCCAGATTTGCAGAGGACAGATGTGAACTGGCAGGAGTCACCACCAACACTCTCTGATCAGCGTCCCCCTGTCCCTCTGCCCTGGCACTCACTAGGTGGTAGCACAACTGCCTGGGTTTGAAGTCAGCTCCTCCACTTTCCTGTGTGACTTGGGGCAAGTTACTTGCCTCTCTGTGCTTTAGTGTTTTCCTCTGTGACATGGGAATAGCTGTGGGCGTCACTGGGTAAGGGAGAGGATGCACTAAGGGCTCAGAGTGCTGCCCAGCACTCTGTGTGGCTTAGTTATGATTCTGTCCATTTTGTACAGGAGGACACTGACGTGCAGGCAGATTGTGTGACTTCCTCTGAGCAAGAAAATAAGGAAGTAGTGGAATTGCCAGAGCCCATCTTCCTCTAGTTACAATGCACCCAACCCCAAATCTGTACCACACCCAGCGACTCACCCCAAACTGCACCTTGGAGCCAGTCAACTCTAGACACTAGAATTCTCACTTTATTCAATTTCTTTCTTTCTTTTAAAATTTATTTTAATGTTTTGGTACTGGGGATTGAAATCAGAGGTCCAGTTCTTCTTTTATTATTATTATTTTTAAATTTTGAGACAGTGTTTTGCTAAGTTGCTGAAGGTCTTGCTACATTTCTGAGATTGGCCTGGAACTTGCAATCCTCCTGCCTCAGCCTCCCAAGTTGCTGGAATTATAGGTGTGTACCACTGCACTCAGTTATTTTATTCATTTTCTATAGCTGCTATAACAAATTAACAAGCTTAGTGGCTTAAAGCAACACACATTTAGTCCCTTTTAGTACTGGAGTTCTCAAACGCATTGTGCTTTAGATTCACTAAGGATATTTGTTAAAAGCACACATTTCCAGGTCCCATTTCCAGAGATCTGATGGCACATTGGGAATTGGATCCAGGACTCAGCACTTGAGCAAGGAGCCCGTGCTCTCCCTTCTCCTGACCGCCTGTAGATTCTTCATGCTGGTAGTCTTTGGATCATGTTTGAAGAATTGCCTTAAAACATGGTAACGCTAATTTGTGATCGTTTGGGGGAATTTTAAGTACAAAGTCCAGAATCAGCAAAAAGCTAAAAGGAACAGGTCATCTGACACAGAGAAGCTGTGAAAAAAGGGAGCATGCTGTCCCATGCTGTGATACCTCTTCAAATGCATGAGGGCTGTTGAAGGTTGTGATTATTGACCCCTCAAGATTGAACCACGACCTCTGAGGTCAATTGTGTTCAAAGCATCTTATCTTACACCTTCGTACTGGTCCCCAACCAAAAGAAAGTTTTATGATAAAGAGAGGATTTTTAACTTGCTCAGCCTTGCAAACTCAATCCAGTGTTTTCTTGGTCAGCTTGAATGATAAAGAGTAGCTTGTGATCCTGGTGATGCTGACTTCAGCCATGATGTCCAGGAGAAAAGGCAATTCCAATAAAAAGACAAAAAAAAAAAAAAAAAAAAAGCACTTCAAGTCAGAATTTTATTGGATTGATCGAAAGTTAAACACATTTTGCATGGAATCTATGAACTGTGAATTGCTTCTGATTCAGAGATGTTTTATGGATTTGCTCTAAACTTGAGAGCAGCAAAAACTCAACATCCTGAATAATGCAAATGCAGAAAGAAAAATTCCACCTCCTCTTTGGTGAGGGGCGTGTTAATCTTTTCTTGGATTTCACAGTCTGACCTTGAAGCCCAGTGAAGAAGTCCTGGGAGGGCTGCTGAGACTTGCTCCCCAGGGAGCTGGTACATTTCCATGTTCCAGGCCTCCAGGGAGGGAGCTGGCCATGTGATTATGGCCTTTATCCCCTTTTAGTCTCTCTGAATAGACAAAAATGATTGTTCTTCAAATGACATTCTATTTGGAGCTCCTGAGACAGTGCAGGAGAAAGAAATAGCACAGGGGTGGTTGGTGTTCTGAGTTGAGGCTGATGATAATCGAGGAAGTGGCATTTGGAAGAGTTCTGTGCAGAAAGGAAAAGTAGCCAAATAAGTCCAGCTCAGAGGAGCGGCTCAGATGCCTAAAATGTCACTGTCCTGGAAGCTCACCCCTCTGAGCACCAACTTTTCTTTTGAAAGCATATTTTATTAATATATTTCTAAAATGTTTTCACACATTTTTCAAGTTGTTTAAATGGAGAATATGGAACCCAATATAATGCTAGGGCAGGGAGGGCTGAGAAATCATCTCACCCGATCCTTCCATTTTGTAAATGATGAAAGTTGGGGGACTCACATCAAGCAACAACCCAATCATGGTAGAATCAGGATCTCTAGGAAATCTATGGATAGTCTTTCTTTTCTTGGACTAGAGCAGAGAAAGAACTCAGGGGCACTTGACCACTGAGCCACATCCCGAGCCCTTTTTTTGTATTTTATTTAGAGACAAGGTCTCACTGAGTTGCTCAGCACCTCCATTTTGCTGAGGCTGGCTTTGAACTCTCGATCCTCCTGCCTCAGCCTCTCAAGCTGCTGGGATTACAGGCATGCACCATGCACCTGGTTGGTTAGTCTTTCTATTCCATCTTTCCATTATGCTTTTCTCTTTAAAGTCACACTATTTTCTTGCCTAATACTATTTTTTAAAGTAAACTACAGTTAAGGGAATGTACATAGAGTTTTTACTTTAGATGCAAAAATAATTTCGTCGGAGGTCATTCAGAGGGTACCAACGCTGAAGACAAGCTGTCACTCGGGCTCAGGTGCTTTCTTCTGCTCAAGCGGTTTTCTTTTTCTTTCTTTCTTTCTTTTCCTTTTCTTTTCTTTCTTTTTGATACCAAGGATTGAACCCAGGGGTGCTTAACCACTGAGCCACATCCCCAGCCCCACCTGTTTTATTTTTTATTTTGAGACAGGTTCTCATTAAGTTGCTTAAGGCCTCGCTAAGTTGCTGCGGCTGGCTTTGAACTCGAGATCGTCTTGCCTCAGCCTCCCAAACCACTGGGATTACAGGCTTGTGCCACCGCTCCTGGCTTCAAGTGGATTTCTACTTCTCTGCATATTGCTTCTGGAAAAATCTAAACTCTATCTCAAGTTATACAATACTACCCCCCACCACCACCTTCTCCTTCATTTGTGTATTGGTGGCTGCTCCTGTTCTTTCTCCTGGAACAGAGGTTGCTCATGATTTATCTTCCCAATGCCAATGTCATCTTCCTCATTTCCCTCACAGGATCCCCCATATGGGAAATACTGTGTAGAGGCTGCTTTCCCTACCTGAGAGCAAACATGGCTAAATAGAATTAGCAATTCCATTCAATTTGTTCCTTACAGAAAGATATTCAGTCTTTCTCTTTCAGATCTGAGAAGATGAAAACTATTTTCCTGCTTTGCTTTCTCCAATCTAACAGAGATTCCAAGCATGGCCATAAGGTAGAGATCATGCTCTGTGGTTTAATTGTTAACACAAACCTCACATTGCAAGCAATGTCGAGAAAAATGGGATGATATTTCCCATTTCCATATGAGAGAATATGTGGATTTTTTGATAAATGATTTTAAAAAATCTAAATACTATAATGCAAGGCTATTTTAAAAGCTATTCATGATTTATTACTTTGTCAATGCTATTCATTTCTATTTCTCTGTTTTTATTATGGCTTCAAGAATAGTCTAGAAAAGATAAAAAATGAAAAGTTTCATTGCTGCCAACCATTTAGTATGGTACTTAAAATCTGTTTACTTATTTTTTTTTTTTTTTTTGGGTCAAGGAACAAAATTGAAGTACACATTGAAATAAAATGATACAAATATAGAGCTGAATACATTTTTACACAAATATGTATATATTTATAGAGTCATGTAACTACAACCTGCATCAAGATATAAAAATCTACAGCATTGCAGGAAGCTCCCTCATGGCCCTTTCTATCTATACCACTGTCTCTAAGCACTGTTATGATTTCTATCACAACCCATTAGTTTTGCCTACTTGTATACTTCCTGTTAATGGAGTCACGTGGCTTTTCTCTTTTGGGTCTAGCTTCTTTGGCTCCATATGTCTATAAAGTTCACTTATCTTAGATTTTTACCAGTAGATTTTTAAAAGTTATGTGTAGCATTCCATTATAAAAACGCATAAGAATCTATTCATCCTCCAGTTGATGAGCATCTGGATTATTTTCTATTAATATTAGGTTATTATAAATAAGCTTCTAGGACTACACTTGCATATGCCTTCTGGTTGACATGACACTCATTTCTCTTTGGTCTATGCTCATATGCTCAGGAGGGAAGGGTTGGGTAGCTGTGTGTTTATCTCTAGTGGTTATCGCCAAACAGCTCTTCAGCGTGGCTGACCTGGCATCATGTGGAAAGTTCTACCTGCCCTATCCCTTACCCAGCTCAGTGTCCACTCTTTAGTTTCAGCCATTGTGTGTGTGTGTGTGTGTGTGTGTGTGTGTGTGTGTGTGTGTGTGTGTGTGGTGGGCTCTCATTGTGGTTTTAATTTACATTTCCCTAGGAAGCAATGATGTTGACCAACTTTTCACATGCTGATGGGCTAGCTGCATATTTTTTTAATGCAAAGAGCCTTTATCTTGCCCTTTTAAAATTTGGGTTGATTGTCTTTTCTTATTGATTTTTAGGAGTTCTTTATATATTCTTTTTATCTTTTTGGTGTGTGTGTAGGGGGTAACCAGGGATTGAACCCAGGGTTGCTTAACCACCGAGCTACATCCCCAGCTTTCTTTCTTTCCTTATTTATTTGTTATTTTGAGTTGCTGAGCCTGGCTTTGAATTTGTGATCCTCCTGCCTCAGTCTCCCAAGCTCCTAGGATTACAGGCGTGTGCCACTGCACCCCACTCTTTATATATTCTTGATGAGTTCTCTCTTTTGTTACTTTTACAAATTTTTTCATTCATTCTGTGGCTTGTGTGTTTATTATCATTATAGTGAAGAACAGAAGTTCTTTCATATTTTATAAATTGACACCCAATTTATAATTTTTTTCCTATAATAGTTGCTCATTTTGTGTGTATTGTTGAAGAAATCTTTGCCTACCCACAGGTCAAGGAAATATTCTTCTATACTTTATATTATCTTATTTGTTTATTTATTTACTTTTGCTGTGTTGGGGATCAAACCCAGGGCTTTGTGCATGTCAGGCAAGCACTCTAACACTGAGCTACATGCCGGAGACCAGCTCCGGTTGGGGGGAGAAGACGTCGGCGAAAAGGTGAGAGATAGACCATGCAGCACACAAGTCTGGAGGCTAACTCTGACTTGACTTCTTTTACCCGAGTTTTTATAGCCCAGACAGCACAGTCTTTTACATTACAGCTTTTGAAGTTACATTAAAGAATTTCAGAGTTATACATTATGAAGGAAACAAGTTACATTAAGAAATTCAGGGTTATACATTCTGGGGGAAACAGGATATTGTTCTAAGTACATATTACTGATTAAACTTATCTAAAAACATAAAGCAAGCATATATTGATCAATCTTAAATGTCAAGAACAAAAACTGTTTTTACCTAAAACTATTTTTACAGCCCTTTAAGATCACTCACAATGTCCCACACCTTGATTGCCCTAATACATCATAGCTAAACCTTGACTGAACTCAGCTTACTATTGTTTCCTATAATAACTTTGTTCTGAATTAGAAAGAAGGAAGTACAGCTATTTCTCAGAAGTTAAGCTAACAGGTATTTTTCCTTTGATCAGGTGTTAGATCTAAGGGGTCTCTACTATGGAAAGCTTATATCAATATATCTTAAACTAATATCCTAAACTTACCTAAGATAAAAGAATCCTTATCAATCACAAGAAAGCCTTATAACTATAACTTAAAACCTTATAACTATAACTTAGAAAAGTCTGAATTATGGGGCACAGCAAGAGCCACAAGTTTAATCATTACTTACAAGCCTAATGTGTAATTATAAACCTGTTTTTCTCATGTACTAATGAATTTGCTATAGAGCTCCTGACTCAGACTTCACAATGTAAATTTGTGTGATCAGATTTATGTTTAATAGCTAACTTATGAGCCCCTAGTGGTCACACAGAAAAACAATGAGAATAGGGAGATAGAATTAACAATTGCAGCGCCATTTTTGTCTAACATCGTTCCTGGAAGAGGGAGCGATGCCTTGCTTTCTCTCCCTATTATTTCAGACAAGGAGCCTTGCTCACTTGTCCCAAGAAGATGTGACAGCTACACTCCCTGCCTATTTATCTTTTAGAAGCTTTACCATTTACTTCTTTACATTTATACCTATAATTCAGCTCAAATTAACTTCTGAGTGGGATATGAGGCAGGGGGTTATTTTTCCTCTCTATGGAATCCAGCTGCTCCAGGTTATTTTTCCCTTCTCTACGGTGGTGCTTTTTTTTTTTTTTTTTTTTTTTTTTGGTACCGGGGATTGGAATCCAGACCACTGCTCCCCAGCATGTTTTATTAGAGACAGGGTCTTGATTGCCTCGGAGCTGGCTTTGAACTCGCCCTTCTCAGCCTCCCAAAGTGCTACAGGGTGCGCCACCGTGCGGTGGTGCTTTTGTTGTAAACCAAGTGACTGCATGTGTGTGAGTCTGTGTCTGGATATGGGAACCTCACTTTTAGCATATTCATTGCAAACATTCTAGTGGATGTGGCCTTGGCTGAATGTCAGGAACCCTGACTTCCAGGGATGGTTTGCCAGGGAGAGCTGGGAGACTCAGTGTACAGGACATATTGATGTGTCTGCTGCCATATCCGATACCCCCTCCTAGCATGTGCGCCCTAACCTGTAAAGCTGGTATGTGACCACCCTTCTCCTTCAGTCACTGTGATTAACCACGATGACCACCTGACCTGTACCTATTAAGTTTTTTTTTTTTTTTCCCCTCTTGGGAATTTAACATGAGAGTCATAGAGATCAATAATATTTGAGCCCAAATGCTTTACATTTTCTGCAGGTTGTGTGCTTTTATAAAAAGTTCCATTTAGCGAGGTGTGGTGGCACACACCTGTAATTCCAGTGACTTGGGAGGCTGAGACAGGAGGATCGCAAGTTCGAGGTCAGCCTCAGCAATTCAGTGAGACCCTGTCTCAAAACAAAAAATAAATAAATAAATAAATAAATAAATAAATAAATAAATAAATAGGATGGGGGATGTAGCTCACTGATAAAACATCCCTGGGTTTAATCTAAAGTACCAAAAAATAAATTTTAAAATGTTCAATTTTTATTCAAACTAGTTTGGGTGTGTTTCTTGCTACCAAATGAACTTTGACAAAAACACTTGCTTTTCCATTTCTCAGAACACTAGGATTTTCTGTCACTTTTGTTGTAAAACAGGGCACCCCCACCCCACAACCTTGGTGCTGAAGAGAGATGTGAAGGTGCAAGCCAGCAAAACTTGTGACAGAAGCTGATCACACACGTGAGTGAGCAAGAAGCAGGTAGAGAGCAGGAAGGAGCCGCCCTGGAGATTCCTGAAGGGATGGACAAAGAAGAGCGAAGCCTCACAGGTCTGTCTCCCCACGGAAAACCAGATACACCTGTCCATTCATGAGATCATGGTGACGTGCTTCTCACAGCTTGGAGAAGAGGCTGCCTTCCGTTTTGGAGAAATCCACACACTGTGGGCATGTCTGATGTCTCCAAGAGGAAAGCAAGACCCTGCTTGTAAAGGAGTGATTGTAAAATTTGGGGGCAGCAAAAACACCAGCCTGATTATAATTTGTCATTAGAAAAAGACACTCTAAACAACCAGACTGTGTCCTTTTTGGATAAAGAGTAGGACAAAGAGTTGGATAAAGGGCAGGGGTCGGCATGGACTATGCACCAGGATCCAGGCAAGAGAAGCGCTACCCTGGACAGCACCAGCCTTAAAGAGCCTGGGGAAGGCACTCTGCAAAGACAGGGGCCACAACCCCAAAGAACAGCTTCACAACCATTCACACCGTCCTTTTCTCTAAGCCACACTCCCAAGTCACTTGGTTACCAATGGCCAATATGTCTTCCTCATTATATTGCAAGTGGGAAGATGATACCTTGGAAAGGAGTCAAAATATTTTAGCTAGTACAAAGACATAGCATTGCTTGTCTAGTTTATGTATTTCCATGAGCTTGAGTGGCAAAAGTTAGCATTCTTGTTTTCAATCATTTCTGGTATGTTAATAAAGCTGAGCCTAAGATGCTGGTTGATGTCCTGTAAATCAATTCACGGAGGCTGTGAGATCATCCTACATTATCATAAAACATCATTTTAAAAACCATCTCACAAAAAAAAAAAATAAAAATAAAAAACCATCTCACCAATGCCATAGGAATCATCTTGAGGACTATAATTCATGAAGGCATTTATGAGAACTTTGCTGCAGGTACTTAAGAAATGTGTTAGCATCGGAAGGCACTCATATCTTCAGAATATTCAGTGTTTTGTGATTTGTGCTGGAGCGTACAGGACAGAGATGGAGGATGAGAAACAAAGTGGAATGTCAGGTTGCACAGGCCGCTACAACAAAACACCACAGACTGGGTAGGCTTAGGCAATGGAAACTTGTAATCTGTAGCTTTGAAAGCTGGAAATTCTAGACCAAGGTGATTTGCTGATGGCCACCCCCTTGCCACCTCTTCATGGTCATCCCTCCTTACACATGCTTCTTTCTCTTCTTATAAAGACATCCATCACATTGGACTAAGGCTGTACCCCGACATCTTCATTTTTCACTTACTTCACCTCTTTAAATACCCTATTTCCCACCACGGTAGCATCCTGATGTATGGAGAGCTAGGGATTCAACATACAACTTTTTTGGGGGGGGTGCAAAATTCAGCCCATAGAAGATGTTGAAGATTGTCCTGTCAAGACAGCAAGTCTTCTAATATTTGTGTTGTTTGGGTGAGTTAGACCAAGGAAGAGTTGCTGAGGTTGGGTAGACTTGTCCAAGGTTAGCACCTAAACCAGGCAGGCAATGTTAGCTTCCCCATTCAACATTGTTGAATGTTCCCCACTCTTACAGAAAGCATAATGAAAATGCCTAGTTGTCATTTAATTATTGTGTTGGATGGACAGAGGTACAGCACAAACCAAAATACCATTGTTTTTTTTTTTTTTTTTTTTTTTTTTTGTGGTACTGGGGATTGAACCCAGGATTGCTCTACCATTAAGCTACACCCCCAGTCCTTTTTAAAAAATATTTATTTTTTAGTTATAGGTGGACTCAATACCTTTATTTTATTTTTATGTAGTGCTGAGGAACAAACCCAATGCCTCATGCATGCCAGGTGAGTGCTCTACCTCTGAGCCACAACCCCAGCCCCCAAATACCATTGTTTTAATTTAAAAGCCAACAAACTGGTGAGGAACATAAATATCCCAAGCAGTGTGGTGTGTTGGCCCCATGTTGGCGTAATGGTTGCTGTTTATGGAGAAGAGCGTTTCTGTGGGGAATGTTCCAACAGTAGGCCCAGAAGTGGAGAATTAGTGCTTCCTGTGCTGAGGCATCCCAGCATCCTGGGATTTTGCCAGAGTCCAGCTGGTTCTGGGACAGGGTTGCTGGACTTTGAAGGGGGGCAGATCCTGTCAAAAGCCCCCAACTCTAACTACTGTGCAATCTGAGTCAACTTGTTCTTTGTCAATATCTCTCCACATTTATGAATGATGAGAGGAAACAGTTGGGTACAAACTAGCTCAAACATAATCCTTACTGCCCTGGCCATGTCTGTAAAGCTTCTGATGACGGCTGGTGCTTCCAGGCATGGTCTACTTCATTGGCTCCTGCCAGGACAGGATTGATGTCAGGAGGGTTGTGGCAAACATTATAGTAGTAAATGAAGATTTTCAGGGAGAAATGATCTTAAGTCAGTTAGAATGACTAAGGTTTGTTTCATTTGTTTCTTGAGCACGTACCGGACCAAGGGACACACTTCTGATTATATAGACAAAAATTCTTCCTCCACGCAGCTTTCACTCTATTGGACAGAGACAGCTAATAAATAAAATCATTATGTGAAATGCATCCTATGTCAGATGGCGATATGTATATTATGGAGAAAAGTAAGGCAGAGAGGAAGCTTGAGGAGGTGGTGGGTAGCTTTGCAGTTATGAAGGACAGCCAGGAAAGACTTTGAGTCAAATCTTGAAGAAGGTAAGGAAGCAAGCCATGGAGCTACTGGGGGAAGAATGTTCCAGGCAAAGAGACCTGGTACCAGTTCCCTCAGGTACATGCAGGAAGAGCCAGGGAGCCAGCATGGCTGAAGTAGGAGGGGGCAGTGAGACCCCATGGGTGGGAGGATGTGAGAGCATGGGCAGGGTTGGGCAGGCCCATCACACAGGGCTTTTGTAAGGGCTGTGATTTTGACATTGAGTGAAATGGAAAGCTGTTGAGGGTCTAAGTAGATAAGTGAATGATTTACTAACTTTATTTTTTGGTACCAGGGATTGAACTCAGGGGCACTTGACCACTGAGCCACATCCCAGCCCTTTTTTGTATTTTATTGGAGTCGGGGTCTCACTGAGTTGCTTAGTGCCTCACTTTTGCCCGAGGCTGGCTTTGAACTCATGATTCTCTTGCCTCAGCCTTCCAAGCCGCTGGGATTACAGGTGTGTGCCACCACACCTGGCTGATTTACTAACTTTTAAAATGATTGAGAACTATTTGAAGGAAGACACAAATAGAAGTTAGGAAGACTAGTGAAGAAGTTACTGCAAGAAGCCAGGTAAGATCTGGTGGTGACCTGGACGAGGTGGCAGGGACTGGTGGTTGGACTGAATGAACTAATGATTGAAGTAGAATCATTAGGGACTGCCGACAGCTTAGCAGTGGTTGATGTATGAGAGGAAACAAGATGGCAGGTGGACCTCAAGGTCCTAGGCACATCATTACTAGCAATCTAGTGCCAAAGTGGCCAGAAGTATACCAGGAAGTATTGTTAGTCAGACAGATTTTGGAGTATCTGATAACTCAGACGTCACTCCTCTGAACATCACTGTAAGTCCTTAAGTGTAAATAATGGTTAAAACCCCCCAATCTGTACTGCAAATTGGTGCAGCCAATATGGAAAGCAGTATGGAGATTCCTTGGAAAACTGGGAATGGAAACACCATTTGACCCAGCTATCCCACTCCTGGGTCTATAACCAAAGGAGTTAAAAACAGCATACTTACAGGGACACAGCCACATCAATGTTTATAGCAGCACAATTCATGATAACTACACTGTGGAACCAACCTAGATACCTTTCAGTAGATGAATGGATAAAGAAAATGTGGTATATATACACAATGGAATATTATTCAGCAATAAAAGAGAATAAAATCATGGCATTTACAGGTAAATGGATGGAGTTGGAGAATATAATGCTAAGTGAAGTTAGCCAATCCCCAAAATCCAAATGCCGAATGTTTTCTCTTATATAAGGAGGCTGATTCATAGTGGGGTTGGGAGGGGGAACATGGGAGGATTAGACGAACTCTAAATAGGGCTAAAGGGTGGGAGGGGAAGGGAGGAAGCATGGGGGTAAAAAAGATGGTGGAATGAGATGGATATAATTACCCTAAGTACATGTATGAAGACATGATTGGTGTGAACATATTTTATATACGACCAGAGATATGAAAAAGTGTGCTCTGTAAGTGTAATATGAATTGTAATGCATTCTGCTGTCATATATAACAAATTAGAATAAAACAAATCCCCCAATCTGGCTTCACAGTTCCGGTACCTCCAACCCTCACATCCACCCATCCAGCTACCCCTCACTCATCCCAGCCTTCAGCGGCATCTCAGATATCCCTCAGGAATTCCCTGTCCCCTGAGATCTAGACGAGATTTATTTGGAACCCGTTCCATGGTGTGTGAAAGTCTAAGTCTCCCAAAGACTTTCACCAAATTTCAGGGGCTCCTATTTGTTGGCTTCCTCTGTATCCTGGACACCAGCTGCCATCCGTGCTGGCTCCCTGGTGTCTTCACACCAAACACTGTGGGGTGTCAGGGACTCTGTTGACGAGTAGAGGTGGGACACATGTTTCTTCACTTTTCTCCTTCATCACTTTTTCCAGGAATGAAAATCATCACCCTCATTGTTTTCTCTGTAGCAGTTTAGGGGCGTGTTTGTGGTTTACATTTGGTCTCCGTTCTGAGATCTTATCGTGAAGAAGCCATGTCTTTCTTAGAGCAGATTTCTTGTTCTCTTCCTTTAGATTTTTACTCAAACATCTTATCAGTGATATTCCATGCAAAAATGTCCCCCTCTGGCATTCTGATCCAGTTTTTTTTTTCTTCTTGTCCTACTTGTCACCATCACACATAGTGAATGGTCACTTTGGTTTGTTTTGTTTTGTTGTTGTTGTCTGTTCCCCTTTTATTTTTTTATTTTTTTGGGGTACTATGGATTGAACTCAGGGGCACTCAACCACTGGGCCACATCCACATCCCCAGCCCTTTTTTTGTATTTTATTAGAGACAGGGTCTCACTGAGTTGTTAAGTGCCTTGCTTTTGCTGAAGCTGGCTTTGAACTCGCGATCTTCCTGCCTCCGCCTCCCAAGTGCTGGGATTACAGGTGTGAGCCACCACGCCCGGCATCTGTTCCCCGTTTAGAGAGCAAAATCTAGGGGGCCAGGCTGATGTTTCAATCACTCTATTCTCAGCACCCAGAATTGGACCTGGCCAGAGGATGCACTCATGAGAGGAGTGAGATGGGGCTCTTCAAGCCTGGCTGGTCTTATTGAGGGGACCCGCTGATATCTGGGCAGGATGACTTGGGTCAAGCACAAAAAAGTTGTGCTTTCAGGATAGGGCAGTGTTTCTTAAAGTGTGGTCTGTGGGCCCATGGGGGCCCAGAGACTCTTTTTGCTTTTTCAGTGTGTTGACATTTCATTTGGCAGGCACAATTGCTGGTGATGAAGCATAAATGAAAGCCCTGGCCCCACACTAGATATGAGGCATTGCTTCCACAGCCTGATTCTCCATCACACACACAAAGATTTCCAGTTTCACTTAATAAAGTTTCTCCCCCCCCCCCCCCACCCTCTGGTGCTGGAGATTGAATCCAGGGACTCATACATGCTTCACCCCTAAGATATAACCCAGCCCAAGAATGTTCTTTATGTAAAAATTAACTACATGACATCTCAACCCTTGAGTAATAACTTCTTAATATTTGGTGTGATGAAATGGGAAATATGTATAGAACACTTTGGCTGCAAACTGAAGCCAAAGAAAAGCCCTTGCAAGATGGTCGAAATTGCAGGTGTCACTTTCTGTAAGGAAAACAATTTTTCTTAGAATGATTGACAGTCTAAGTCCATTTGGGTTGCTACACCATAAGCTGGGCAGTTTGTGAACAAAAATTGGTTTCTCACAGTTTTGGAGGCTGTGAAGTCCAAGATCAAGGCTCTGGCAGATCCAGTGTCTGGCCAGGACCCCTTGATGCTTCATGGAGTGGTGCCTTCTCCCTGTGGTGCCACCTGGTGGAAAGAGGACCAGGCCACTCTCTTGGACTAAGAGTGCTAATCCATTTACAAGGGCTGGCTGTCTCCATGCCCTAATTATCTCCCAGAGGTCGCATTTTCTAATATTGACATGTTGGTGATTAGGTTTCAAGATATGATTTTGAGAGGGACATGTGTGTTCAGACTATAGCATTGACTTAGAAATTACAGCCATTTAGATTTGAATAGTTGGCAGGCATTTTCTAAAAAATGAAGTGAGGCTGTCATCTCAAGGAGACAATGGCCAGCCTTTGTCAAATTATAAACTTGACAAGTGGAAATTAAGAATTTTTGAAAACTTGTATCCATGTCAGTGAGTTTGGCCACTTTTCAATACTTGAAGATTTTTTTGGTAAGATCAGTGATATATACTAATACATATATATATTACCAAAAAGTCTTCAAGTATTGCAAAGTATCAGAATATATACATTGATATATCAGTAATATAGTATAGTATATTTCTGATATATATGTGTATATATGTATACATAACTGATATATATATGCATATGTGAGTATATATATAATTTATTGATATATATGTTTAACATTTTAAGAAACTATCAAATAGGTCTTCATAGTAGTTACATGATTTTATATTACCACCAGCATTATATATGTGTGTATATACACATATATAGATCATATATATGTATACGTTCCTATATATAGCTCATGTATGTATATATACGTATATGTATGTATATGTATATGTATGTATATATACACACACACACATACACACACATGCATATAATGCAATGTGATCACATTTGGAAGATTTTCATAACTCAATGAACCAGTATTTTCCAAATGACTATGCTGTTCTAACATTATATATGGAAAAAACACATAATCAATGTACAATGGACCAATGGGTTTTATATAACAAAATATGAAGAATTGTTTATTTTGTTTCAGGTTCCATATTGCAACTTTAAGGAACTACCACTTGTCAAGCTTTGATATGGTATCAAACACATCTATAATTATCTGAAGATGCTATTAAAATATGAAATATTTCCTCCTTTCCAACTATGTTTTTATGTGAAGGTGGATTTTCTTTTAATTCTTAAGCTACAACAACATAATGCGCAACAGTGACTGTGACAAACAGATCTCAGGACCAGCTGTCTCTCATTAAGTGTGACATAAAACAGATGATGCAAAAATGTCAAGCAATGACACTTTTCTCACTAATTTGTTTTGGAAAATGTGGCTTCTTTTTTTCGGATGGCTTTGTTAAGGTATAATTGAAGTACAATAAACTGCATATTTAAAGTCTACAATTTAATCAAATTTGACATGTAACTGCATCTATGAAACCATCATCTCAAGCATGGTAATGAAAATGTCCACACAAACCCTCCCCCACAAAGTTTCCTTGTGTTCCATTTTCATTCCCCCCACCAATTTCTAGGGAACCAATGATCTTCTTTCTGGCACTATTTTGTTTGCATTTTCTAGAATTTTATATAAATATAATTACAGACTATATATTTTGTCTTTTTGTTCCACAGCCTAATTATTTTGAGATTCACTCATGTTTTTGTATGTATCAAAAGCTTATTCATTGCTGAGCGCCGTGGTGCACACCTATAATTCCAGCAGCTCGGGAGGCTGAGGCAGGATGCTCACAAGTTTGAGGCCAGCCTCAGCAACATATTGAGACCCTGTCTCAAAATAAAAAATAAAAAGGGCTAGAGATGTGGCTCAGTGGTTAAGCGCCCCTGGTTCAATCCTTGGTACCAGACAAACAAAAACATATAAAAACAAACCTCATTCATTTTCTTTGTAAGGATATAGTATAATTTGTTTCTTCATTCACCTATTATTGGGCATTTGGGTTGTTTTCAGGTTTTGGCTATTGTTCTATCAATTATTAATAAGGGGACATTTAAATTTCAGGTTATAATTGTGTGCTTGCCTATTTTGCCTTTCAGTTCTGCTGGTTTTTATTTTCAGTTCGAAGCCCTGCTATTAAGCATGCTCATTTAGGGTTGCATCTAAATACTTGCTTCATTGCCCCTGTATCATTATGAAGTGAGCTCCTTCATCCCCGGGAATATCCTTTACTCTGAAATCTGCTTGTCCAAAATTCATACTCAGCCCAGCTTTCCTTGGAGTTTTGTTACCAGGATCTATCGTTTTCAACTTTTAACCTACGGGTGTCTTTATATTTAAAGAAGATTCCTTTTAGACAGCATGAAATTGGGCTTGTTTGTTTGGTTTCCATTTTGAAAACCTTTGCCTTTTAATTGGGATGTTAGGCCATTTATACTGCATGAGATTATTGATATCTGCTATTTAAATCTGCTATTTTGCTCTTTGCTTTAAATTTACTCTTTTTTCTCCTTCTTTTTTTTTTTTTACTTTTTTACTTTTTATAGGTTGAAGATTTGGGGGGATTCCACTTTATCTCCTTTTTTTCTTATTAACTACAATCTTTGTGTTGTGTTTTCTTGCGGTTGCTTTAGGGTTTGGTCTTGAAGGCCACACGTTTTCCCTCCATCCCTATTTCATGTGTAGGACATACTCCTGGTACTTTGCTTATTTTCCTCCAGGCTATTGTCATATACGTGACTTCTACAATTTACATAAACCCCCTAATGAATCGACATCAATTTTCAGCTATCTCCTTGCATTTAAAGACTTAGATAATAGGAAAACTGACGTCTGTAATGATGATTTCTGGAGCTGCCCTTTTTTAGGAGTGGTGTGGATGCAGGCATCTGGCCTCAGTCTCCTGCCAAGACGACTTAAAATTCCTTGTGCAAGTTGGCTGGTGAGGGTTTTGTCAGCTTTTGTATTTCCAGAAAATTTTTTATTTTGTCTTCTTTTCTGAAATCTCCCTGGTTGAACAAAGAATTCTAGGTTGATTCTTCTTTCTTTTGGTACTTTCAAGATGTTGCTCCACTGTCTTCTAGATCATCGTTCCTAACAGGAAAATCTTTTATATTTCTGTAAATAACATGTCTTCTTTCTCTGGATATTTTTTTTCTTTCATATTACCTTTAAGTAATTTGATTATGATGTCTTGGAATAGTTTTATGTTTCTTGTGCATGATAGTCATAAACTTGCTAGATCTGTGGGCATAATTATAATTTTTATCTTTGGATAACTTTTTAGTGTTGTTATCTACTAATCCTATCATCTGTTTAATTTCTGGGTCAGTGAAAATTCCTTGATGTTACTCATTTTGGGTTGTATTTTCCTGCTTCTCCGTATCCTGGTAATTTTTTAATTCAATGCCAGACCTTGGAAGATCCTGGATATTTTCATATTTTTAAAAACATGCTTTACTTTTATTTTGGAATGGAGTGACATTACTTGGAAGCAGGTTGATCCTTTGGGGGTCTTGCTTTTAAAGTTTGTTAAGCCAGACCTCAGCAGCATCTTGTCTAGGTCAGTTTCCCCTACCACTAAGGCAAGGCCCTCCTTAGTATTCTACCCAGTGCCCCAGGAATTAGGAAGTGACCTGCTCTTGTTGTTGGGACTGGCTCTGTCCTTGGCCCTGTGTGGGCTCTGGGCACTGTCCCCTCTTGTGCTTTCAGGAGGTGCTTTCCGTAGCCTTGGGTTGTTTCTTCACACAGTATTCCTCAGAATGTTGACGGTGCCCTTGAAGATTGCAAAGTTGACTCTAGGCAACTCTGTCCCCTGCAGGAATTTGCCCTGTGAATCTCGGCTTACCTGAACTCCCAGCTCCATCTCCTCTCAATGCCATCAACTAGTAACCTTAGGTGATCCAAGAATATTAAAATATAGACAGTCGGACCCTTTACAAAAATGTTAGCTGACCCTGATTAGTGAACTGGTGCAACTGCACTCCATTTTCCTCTCTCAGGGATCTCTCTCTTTCATTGCTTGATGTCCAATGTCTTTTTTCTTTTTTCTTCAGTGCAGCAGACAAAACCGGTTATGTCCAATGTCTTGAGAACTGTTTTATATATTTTGTATCTCTTTTTTAAAAAAATGTTCAGGCCGGGCGCGGTGGCGCACGCCTGTAATCCCAGCACTTTGGGAGGCTGAGGCAGGAAGATCGTGAGTTCAAAGCCAGCGTCAGCAATGGCGAGGCACTTAGCAACTCAGTGAGACCCTGTCTCTAAATAAAATACAAAAAAAAAAGGGCTGGGGATGTGGCCCAGTGGTTGAGTACCGCTGAGTTCAACCTCTGGTACCACAAAAAAAAAAAAAAAAAAAAGTTCAGGTAAATCTGATCTTTGATACTACACCTTGGTTGGAAGCAAATGCATCCGATATAGCTATATTTAATAAAATATGTATGTAAGTAGATATTTAATGCATTTGTTGACTTTTAAAATGAAATAAAAATAAATGTTTAAAATTTTTTCAGTTTGGTTTGTACTTGCTGAATATCAATATGTCTAACCCACATAAACAAAAGCTCTGTGGATCCTTAACAGTTATTTATGTTTTAAATAAAGACACATTATTTTTAGAGCAATGTTTTGTTTATAGCAAGAGTAGAAAGAATGGAGAATTCCTACATATGCTCCTCATCCCCTCCCCAACCTCCCCCACAATCAATATCCTCTACCAATATGACACAGTTGTTAAAACCAATGAAGTAACATGGATACATCATTACTAGACAAAGCGCTTGGTTTCCATTAGGACTTGCTCTTTGTGGAGTGCATTTCACAGGTTTTGATAAATACACAGTGGCGTATTGTCCGCTGTTACTATATCAGGCAGAGTAGTTGTACAACCTTAGTATCCCCGGGGTTCTGCCTATTCATCCCAGCCCTCTCAATCCCCTGGCAACCACTGACTTTTCTCTGTTTCTATAGTTTTGTCTTTCCCAAGATGTCATATAGTTGGAACCAAGCAATATATAACCCTTTGGATTGGCTTCTTTTACTTTAAAATGTGCATTTAAGTTTCTTCTATCTTTGAATGGCTTGATAACTCATTTATTTTTGCTTTGTTTTGTGATGCTGGGGCCAGAACCCAGGACCTCACACATTAGACAAATGCTCTACCACTGAGCTCCATCCCCAGCTACGTTCACTTCTTTTTTCTTCACTGAGTAATATTCTCATATATGGTTGTATCACTGTGAATTAACCATCCACCTATTAAAGGAAATCTAAGTTTTTGCAATTATAAATAAAGGTCCCATATTCATGTGATCCTCAATAGTTTTCAGAGTGTAAAGGGGTCTTGCAATTAAAATATCTTAGAGACATTAGGTGAGGGATACTGCCTCTAAAGAAAGGAACAAAGGAATTTCTCTGTGCTCTGGTTCCCAAATATGCTTTCATTGATTATTTAATAAATGTACATTGATTTCCTCTGCTGTGGCCTATACTGTGCTGGGCACAATAGGAGACAATGATAAGAAAAGTCAGAAATATCAGTGTGTTGAAGGAACTTAACAGTTTAATGGGTACCTCAAACATTAATCAAATAGTCAATAAATAATTAAAATTTCTACGGGCCAAGTGCAAGGAAAGAGAGGTATATGAGGTCGAGGGAAGTCATCAAGGAGGTTTGACTTTGACTAGAAGGTCAGGGAATGCTTCTCTGTGGCAGTGACCGTCACGCCGAGGACCGGGAGATGAGGTGGTGTTGCTGCAGTGCGTGACCGGCCCACAGAGCAGAGCAGCTGTGGCCATTCCTCGCCACTGGTTCTTGTGATCCTGCAGGAAGAATTTCAAACAAGTCACACACAGCAGCAGGCAGGAGTTTATTAGAAAGATGGAGAATACGGATGTTCAGGACACACTGAGGGGTCGCTTCAGGGAGGTCAGTGTGGGTTTCAGGAGGCGAGGTTTTTTAAAAAGACTGAACATGGAGCCCTGCCTCTCTGGAATTCTTGCTGACTCCAGGAAGTTTTGCTCCCCTTGACATGATAAGGAAAGCGCCTGGGACTCAGAAGGAGTTAAGATCTGTGAAGTTTCTGCAGTGAAAACCCACGGAATTTCTTTTGTCCTAATGCATCCCTTTCTCCTTCTAAAAGCTCTCTTCCTTCCAGAACTTTCGGAGATAAAACTTTTGAAACAATGAAGTTTTTTTTTTTTTTTTTTTTTTTTTTTTTTGTCTTCCCCCAAAGCTGACTTTGAATAAAATGCACTTGTATACCAATTTGTCTTTGAATATCTCGGAGCTCAGAGTATTATGGCTTAGCCAACATTAGAGCTGCCTGGTGACAGGGGTTTTTGTTTGTTTGTTTTGTTGTTCTAGATTTGTTCTTGTCTGCTTTGATACTGTTCTCTATTATCCCCATCCCATGACCCATGAACTTTCTTTTGAATGCTTATGTCTGATTTCCTACCTGTAAGTTATCTTCTCTCTCCTTGCTCCTACTCTCTGCCCAGGGCTGGCTAAGCTACCTAACAGTGTTAACCTGGTGAAAATGAGAAGCAGGAAGCTGTGCTGGCTTATCAGAGACTGGTTTGCTAGTTCTTTTGTCCTCTTTTCCTTCTCCCCCTATTTCTTCTCCTTCCCTTGCTCTTCTTTCTCTCTCCCTCTTTCCCTTTCCCTCTCCTGTGACCTTTATCTACTTGGAATTAATGTTGACACTTTTCTACTTTGACGAGCAAACAGTAGAGCTTTTGTACACAGGATATTTCCAAACAACTGTGTAAAATTCAGAAAGAGGAAACCTGTGCCTGCTTGTGTGAGCTGATCCTTTTAGAGAAAGGTCAAGGTTCCAGCATGCTGATGACCTCTTGGTTTATGGTTTAGCATGGGAGGCGGGCGGCGAAGCAGGGGGAGAAAGGGAAGAGGCTGGGATCAATCATATCTAAAGGAGTCACTTCTGGCAAGGAAATTTAATGTCTGTGATTGAATCACTGCTCCATCAAAACAACTGTCATGCGTATTTACGTTTTGAACACGCTTGGGTTCTCTGCCCTAATGGAGAAAATGAAGATGTATGGTGTTAAAAGAGACAACATATATCTAGAATTATACTCATGTTGGAATTGCACTAATGTCAGCTGTAAACTGCAGAAATGCAAACTGGAATGGAAAGCCCTTTGGCTTTATAACTCTATAATTAGACACCAAGCCCTTAGTTTGACTCAGATATGTGATCTTTCCAAATGAAGTGGAGTTCTAGTGTAACTGTTGTTATGGTTTGGATGTGAGGTGTTCCCCAAAAGCTCACGTGTGAGACAATGTAAGAAGACTTGGAGGAGAAATGATTGGGTCGTAGCCTTAACCTAATCAGTGAATTGATCCCTGATGGGCTAAAACTGAGTGGTAACTGGAGGCAGGTGGGGTGTGGCTGGAGGAAGTGGTTCATTGGGGGCGTGACTATGGGGTATATATTTTGTATCTAGCAAGTGGAGTCTTTCCCTCTCTGCTTCCTGATCATCAAGTGAGCTGCTTCCCTCTACCACACTCTGCCATGATGTTCTGCCTCACCTTGAGCCCGTGGAATGGAGCCTGCTGTCTGTGAATTGAAACCTCTGAAACCATGAGCCCCCCCCCAAATAAACTTTTCCTCCTCTACAGTTGTGCTGGTTGGGTCTTTTAGTCACAGGAGAAAAAAGCTGACAACTGTAAACTTAATTTGTGTCTTTCTTATCAGTAAAGAAACACACAGCAAGGAGAAGGCCACAGCAGGAGACCTGCACTGGGATTGTTAGAAGCTGTTGTTCCACAATCACTGTGACTAAGACAAAAAACAAACCCCATGGAAGTCCCATTAGATCCATGCAGCTGCATGGGGCCTTAGCTGCAGGTTCCCAGGGAAAGTGCAGTATATTTTCACAACAGCAAGCAGAGGAGGATCATAAACTACAGCTCCAGGAGAGTTATTGTGATCAATTCACCAATGTGAAAAGGGTGCATTTCATTTAGGATTGTTTTGAAACACAGCAAAATATCTCCAAATTGGGGAAAGGGTCTATTTCCTATCCAGAATAATGAGAAGGCAGTAGAGTTGAAAAGAAATGCATTTTCATCTTAAACTGGGTTAGACTACTAGACTGGATCACACTCGACTAGATTACTGCAACTCTAACCCAGTTGGGGACCATCATGCAGATGCTCATCTTTGTTCCCTTCTCAAGGGAAGAAAATGGGAAGTTCATGGCAGTATTTCTCATCCAGTAACAGAGTAATTCTTGAAACACACCTTGTCTCTCTGCATTAGTGTAGTGGCATAAGCTGGCTAGCTTCTGTACTTTCAGAAGCTGCTAAAATAATTTTTCTCTCTATTCATTTGGCCACAGAGTCACAGACTCAGGGTGGAGGCAGATATGAGTGTATTGCCTCCAAAACTGTTCTGAGTAGATTTTTCCTAGTTTTACCTTTGGCAGATTTTCTTTTACAAGATCACAGCAAAGTGTGAAAGACAACAGAGAAGCCATCAGTACTTACAGAGTTGTTTCCATTTTTCACCATGTGGAGTCACAGAATTCTGAAGCACAAAGGAATTTATCTCCTCAGGAACCTAACTTAGAAAGAAGCCAGCATACACCAGATTGCAGAACTGGTTTGCTCTCCGGTGTGAACAAACAGGAAGATGGTTATTAATGGTTGTGCTTGCTAGGTATTGTTCTAGATGATGTAGTGATGAATAAGATGAAGTCCTTATGGGCTGGCATTTTAATGGGGAAGACAATAGCAAATAAATATGTAATATAATGTTAAGTGGTGAAAGAGTTAATAGAAAATTAATGCAGAATAAGGAGTTAAAGCATGACAGAGCTGCTAGAGAAGGCCACTTTGAAGGGGCAACATTTGATCAGAAATCAGCATGAAAAGAGCAAAGTGAGTCATTGTAAATGTGGCAATGAGCATGCCAGAAAAATCAATGAGCACGTGTAAAGCACATGAAAGGGTGTGGCTTGTTTGAGGACTAGTTACCCAAATTTGGTGAAAAGTTCAAGAGTTTAAAGCAAAGAAGTTCAATAATTCCAATCAAGAAAATAAATAAAAGTATGTCTAGACATATTGTATGGAAACTGCAGGAAACCAAAGACAAAAAGAAAATTTTAAACGGAGAGGAAGAAGTCCTAATACAGAAGGGGGAACCGTGATAACATTACAGCTGACTGCTCACCAGAAACTATGGGGACAGAAGACAATGAAGCAACCTCTTCAAGGTCCTGAAAGGAAAAATGCCCCCCAATTGCACATTCTATAGCTACTAAAAATACCCTTCTAAAAAGGAAGGCAAAACAAGTATATTTTCAGAAAAATGAAAGCTGAGAGAGTTCTTTGCCAGGAAATTATGCTGTAAGAAATGCTGAAGGAAGTGTTCAGGCAGAGACCATGAAACTGGCTGGGCCTTAAGAGGCAATGAATGGCTAATGTGGATGAATACAAAAAAATAATTTTGCTCATTTAATAATTTACCTTATTTCTGTGACTGCTTTTAACATGAATTGAAAAGCAAAAACAATAATGTAGTTTGAGATTAATAACAAATAATAGAAGTAAAATATAAGACTGCATAAAGGACAACAGAGAGCCGGGCGGGGTGGCGCACGCCTGAGCACTTTGGGAGGCTGAGGCAGGAGGATCGCAAGTTCAAAGCCAGCCTAATGGCGAGGCACTTCGTAACTCAGTGAGACCCTGTCTCTAATAAAATACAAAAAAAGGGCTGGGGATGTGGCCCAGTGATCAAGTGCCCCTGAGTTCAATCCCCAGTAAAAAAAAAAAAAAAAAAAGGACAACAGAGAATTAAAATGGGATTTTACTTTCATAAGATTCTTACATTGTGCATTAAATAGCATAATATTAAATAGAGGAATACTGTGATAACTTAAGGACGCATATTTAAACCCCAAGAGCAATCAACAAGACCAATAGAAGAGAAATAGTAAGATGTCAACATAATTGTACAAATAATTCCATTACATATAAATGGTTCAAAAACCCCAATATAAGACAGAAGTTGTCAGACTCATTCATTTTTAAAAAAGAAAGAACCAACTGTATGTTGTTGAAAAGAGATTCGTCTTGAATAAAAAAATCAAAATAGTTGGAAAGTAAAAGGATGGAAAAATACTACGTTAATAAACACTAATAATAATTTAAAAAACAGCCTGACTATGTTTATGTTGTGCAAAGCAGACTTCAAGACAAGGAATATTAACAGAGATAAGGAAGATTTTCATAATGATAAAAGGGTCAGTTCATCATAAAAAAACATATAAGTTTATGTATGTGGCAGAATTTAACACGAAGCTAAACTGAAAGAAATAAAGGAGAAAACCTCCTAAACCCTAACTGGCAATTTTAACACCCATTCCTCATTGATTGCCATAAGAGGCATCCTCAGTCCTTCGTTACTGTGATCAGAACAGTGTTCACTTTTGCAGGGACAGGGGAGAGAGGTTGACTGGAAATGAGCACGAGGGAACTTTCTGGAGCCACGAATATCTGTGATGGTAACTAGAATCAGTTAAGAAAAATACACAGGGGAGACAATGAGTATTTAAACTCTTTTTTGGGGGGAACTGCATTTCTATGTTGTTCAGATGAGATGACGTACCTGCCTCCTATGTTTGAAAAATGCCATGGTCTTGAGCACAGTTATTTAGGAAGAACATGCCAAAGGATACTTGTTGGATTCCAGCAGGAGGCCGAGCCTCCCAGGCAGGAGGCCACACCTCCCCAGGTGCTTTGTTAAAAACTACACCTCCCAAGATCCTCAGCGTGACCAAAAAACCTGACCAGCAAGTCCCCTGTCCACTACCACTCCCTGACCTCTGCTGGCCTATAGGGCAAGGACTCACTCCAAGGGGGTTTTATGACCCCTACTCTATTTAAAGCCAGCCCCAGACTGAGTTCGCTCTCTGTTCCTGCCGCTCTCTGTTCCTGCTGTGCTCCTGCTCGCGCCAGCTCCCGTTCATCCCCCGCGATTCATCCCCATCCCCTCCATGTGTTTTTTTTGGTAATTCAATAAACCCCTTTCCCTTTTCCTATACGACGGTTCCAGCGTGCGTCCATCTATCCTGCAAATTTTTCTAACATTTTGGTGCGTTGGCCGGGAAGGGAGACGCGTGTCCACCTTCTCCACAGCAACGCTGGACTTCGGTAAGCCCCCATCCACCCCGAGTTCCCAAACCTGTCTGGCCACAGCGCGGTGAGAATTGACCGTCGAGTGTCCGGCAATCTCGCCCGCGGCCCATACAGGGGGGATGACACCCCACCCAAGCCTTCAGGGCGACGGTGGACCCTGGGAACTCCCCTCCCCCCCTCCCCCACCTTTGTCCGCCCGCCCACCTTTATCCGCCCGCTCTAAAATTTCCAGCTGTAAGACTAGGGCTCTAGGCTGTGAGTGGCTAGGAAAGTTCCCCTCCGCACTCCGGGCTTGGGCTTCCGTTTTTCCATTCGGAACGGGGAAAAAAATCCGAAAACCTCCGCGGAGTAAGCTCATAGCCCTCGGCATCTTGGAAACCTGCCGTCCGGGACGGAACGTAGTTACTTAGATGTCCCAGGCTCTGTTGACCCAGTGACGATTGGGCAAGCGGGCTTGGATCTCCCTCTGATACATACTTTGGGAGGGACGCCTTCCAAAATACTGTATCAGCCTCTCCCCGTTAACGGGAAATATGGGAACTTCCCTATCAGCTCTGGCCGACACGCCTCTCAACTGTCTCCTAAGAAATCGAGCACATTTGGGCTTAAAACCCCGAATTAAGAAAAACAAATTGATAAAGTTATGTACAAAAATCTGGCCTTCTTACCCGCTATCCAATAAGTGGCCAGAGTCAGGATCCCTGGATCCCCAGCTTTTACGGGAACTCTCCAGCTTTTGTCAGCAATCAAAGAGATGGACAGACCTGCCATATGTGGACGCCTTCTCCCTTCTACGTTCGAATCCTTCCTTGTGCACCAGGTGCAGTCCTGAGATGGTATTGCTCGCCTACAGGCCTGCGGATTCTCCCCATCTTCCATTGACCCCGATTTCGATCCAGGATTAGAGGCTCCACCTCCCCCGTACCGGCAGCCTCGGACGCTGCTCCAGACTGCTCCACCCCCCCAGCTCAGGCTTTGGATTTTGAAATTGGCGGGCTTCCGAGCTTAGATCCTCCTCCCGCTTTGTCTTCATCCTTCGCTCCGCCCCGACTTCCGCTCCGTCAGAATCCTCCTCTGTAGACCCGCCTTCTCTGCCACGTCATTTCCGGTGCCTTCACCGCCGCTACCCCCGCCCTCTCAATTTCCTGTTCCCAGCTCCTCACCACTCCCGCCGTTACCCCCCGCCCACTCAACCTCCCGTTCTTAGTTCCGCGCCCCTTCTGCTGTTATCCCCGCCCACTCAGCTCCCGACGCTTGGTTCTGAGTCACTTCTGGCCACAGCTCCCCCGCCCTCTCCAGCCATGCAGCCCTTACCGAACGCGCTGCCTCAGTCCCAGACTCCAGTCCATACTCCCTCGGATTTTGAGACGTGTCTTTTACCAGACGCGCTGCCTCAGGCTCTGGCCCCCTCCCGGTTCCTTCCCCAACGGCTCCGGCGGCGGCACAGGGAGAGCATTGCGTAGCCCGCGTTTCTCCCCCAGCGTCTTCCGCGGAGCTACTCCCGGCCCCAGCCATTCCAGTACCATCCCTCCCAGACCCGCCTAACACTCTGCCGCCCCCAGCGTTCAGTCCTCCTATGACTCGCTCGAAAAAGCAGGCAGCTCAGATAATCGCGCCGTTAAGGGAGGTAGCTGGGACAGAGGGAGTTGTAAGGGTTCATATCCCATTCTCCATGTCTGATCTTTCCCAAATTGAGTGCCGCTTGGGATCCTTTACAACAGACCCTACGATGTACATAAAAGAATTCCAGTGGGTCACCCAAGCACACAGACTTACATTTCATGACGCATACTTTATTTTGTCAAATACTTTACTTCCTGAAGAGCGTAGATGTGTGTCTGGGAGCAAGCAAGAGCATATGCAGATGAGACTCACAGAGTGAACCCAAATTTCCCCTTTGGTCCTGAGGCTGTCCCAGATAGGGACCCACACTGGGATTACAATGCCCCAGGGGACGTGGTCTTAAGGGACCAGTTTTTAATGTGCATAGTAGATGGTCTTAAATGAGCAGCTCAGAAACCTGTTAATTTTGATAAGCTACAGGACATTATTCAAAAGAGAGAAGAGACCCCCTCTGAATTTTTAGATCGGCTCACAAAGGCCCTCCAAAAATACACAAATTTAGATCCCGAGTCCCAGGGGGGCCGTCAAGTCCTTATGACATACTTCCTGTCCCAAAGCTACCCCGACATTCAAGCTAAGTTAAGGAAATTAGAATTGGGCCCTGTGACCCCCCAGACCGAGATTTTGGCCACGGCTTTTAAAGTCTATCATAACCGTGAAGAAGACGCTGAACGTCGCAGGTTTCAAAAGTATGAGAAGGCTGAGTGATCAAAGTTCCAAATGTTAGCCCAGGCCCTTAGGGGCCCTGACACTCAGGCCTCAAGAAAAGGGGCATATAAGTCCACACAGGAGGAACCCCCAGGGCCTTGCTTTAGGTACGGGAAAGATGGACACTGGGCTAGAGAATGCCCTAATCCCAGGCCCCCTAAGCGCCCATGCCCAAAGTGTTCCAAGATGGGCCATTGGGGCATTGACTGCCCCAGCTCCTGCGGGGGGCTGGACCGGTCACAAACCCCAGCCTGCTGGCACTGGCCACGGAAGACTGATGGGGCCCAGAGGCTCCTCTCCCGACCGTTAACATCGCATTGAAGGAGCCCAGGGTTACTCTCCTTGTTGATGGACGCCCCGTGAATTTCCTGCTTGATACAGGAGCCACTTCCTCGGTCTTGAGGGAGTTTTGGGGCCCCACTACCATAGCACCATCCCCTATTGTCGGGGTAGAGGGAAATGCTATTTGCCCCCGCAAGACTCCTATGCTGTCTTGCTGTCTTCACCACCATCCCTTCACCCACCAGTTTCTGGTAATGCCTCAGTGTCCTGTGCCCTTATTGGGCAGGGACATATTGGCCAAATTTCAGGCCTCAATCATGTTCTCCAATCTGCCTAGCTCAGTTGTGCTTCCTGGTTCATCTTGCTCCGTCTCCTCCCCCATTTTTCTTCTTACTGTTTCAAAGGCCACTGACCCATCACCCCCTACTGATGCTGATGAGGAAACCCCATCGCCCCCTAGTGATGTAAGATCCCCTCAGCCCCCTACCGAGGCAGAACCCCCCCCCAACCTTCTATCGACACAGAAACTTTTCATTACCCTGTCCCCGCCGATTTAGTGGACCCCAAAGTCTGGGATACTCAGACTCCCTCCCTTGCACAGTGTGACCCCGTACAAATATACCTTAAAGATCCCCAACATTTCCCCAATAAAGCCCAATATCCACTTCCAGCCGCGAGCCTCAGAGGTCTTCAACCCATCATCTCAGATCTTTTGCGGAAACGCTTTCTCAGACCCACCCACTCCCCTTATAATACCCCTATATTAGCAGTTCAGAAGTCTAACGGGTCCTATCGGCTAGTCCAAGACCTTCGTCTCATCAATGAGTCTGTAAAACCTATACACCCCGTGGTCCCAAATCCTTATACTATTCTTTCCCTAATTCCTTCCACATTTACCTATTTCTCAGTTATTGATCTTAAAGATGCATTTTTCATGGTCCCTTTAGCCCAGGAGTCACAAGACCTCTTCGCCTTCACCTGGCTGACCCTGACACGCAACGGTCCCAACAACTGACTTGGACAGTCCTTCCTCAGGGTTTTCGAGACAGCCCCCATATCTTTGGTCAGACATCGGCTGCAGACCTCAAAGATCTTAAATTCCCTAATTCCCCTCTCTTGCAATATGTAGATGACCGCCTCCTCTGCAGCCCTTCCCTCTTCACAGCTCGTGAAGACTCTTACACCCTTTTAAATTTTCTTGCTTCTCGTGGGTATCGCGTTTCCTCATCTAAGGTGCAGCTTGCCCAGACCCAGGTAGTATATCTAGGAGTTCAGATTTCCCATCAATCAAAGGCCATTACCGTAGACAGAAAAGCCCTCATCAAGGAGCTCCCATGTCCCAAGACAAAGGAAGAGATTCTCTCTTTCCTAGGGCTAGCAGGATATTTCCGTGCCTGGATTCCTAATTTCTCTCTTTATGCAAAGCCCCTATATGAGGCAGCTAAGGAGATTGAGGTTTCCCTCAATCCTTCCTGACAGCATTCAGGCTGAGTTTAAACATTTGCAGCAGGCACTGTCACAGGCCCCAGCTCTTCATCTCCCAGACCTCCTTCAGCCATTTACCCTTTATGTCCATGAAACAAAGGGTTTGGCTCTCGGTGTTCTAGGCCAATACAAGGGCACCACCTTTGCTCCAGTTGCCTACCTCTCTAAACAACTTGACCCCACCGTTCGTGGATGGGCCCCCTGTCTTAGGGCTTTGGCTGCTGCTTACCTACTTCTGCAGGAATCAAAGAAGTTGACCTTTGGTGCCCAGGTTACTGTTGCCTCTCCTCATCATTTTAAAAGACTTACTAACCTATAAGAGCCTTCAAACTCTCCCACCCTGTCGCGTTCTTTCTCTCCTCGTTTCCTTTTTGCATGACTCCTCAATCACCTTCCAACCCTGCTCCTCTTTACACCCTGCTTCCCTTCTCTCAGTCTCCTCGGAGCCCCTAGAACATGATTGTATAGAGACATTCGAGGCTTTAATCCCCCATCCCTCCCATATTCAAGAGGGACCACTTCCTGATCCTTCCTTAATTTGGTTCACAGATGGCAGCTCTTTCTTTAAGGATTGGCAATGTTTTGCTGGATATGCTATCATTTCCCTATCAGAGGTTATTGAGGCAGCACCCCTACACCCCAACACCACAAACCAACGGGCTGAATTAATAGCTGTTATTCGTGCCTTCGAATTAGCTGCTGACCGAAACCTTACCCTTTACACAGACTCAAAATATGTTTACCATATTTTGCTTTCCCATTCAGCAGTATGGAAAGAGCGAGGGCTCCTGACCACAAAAGGTTCTGCAGTTACTAATTCTAAATTAATATCAAAACTTTTGCAAGTCTCTCTCCTGCCCAAGCTAATAGGGATTTCCCTTTGTCCTTCACACCAAAGTGGAGACTCTCCCATAGTTCAGGGAAACACGAAGGCTGACAGGGCAGCAAGGGAAGCAGCACTATCTTCTCCTTCTCTTCTGGCTCCAGTCCTACCTACTACCCAGACCCCCACATCCCCTTCCACACAATCAATCCTCTCCTATCTCCATTCCCTTTTCCATCCTAACCCTCAGGCCCTCAAGACTTTCGCTACCTCCTTCCTCACCCTGACTCCGGAAGACACACAGTTTCTCCATCAGCTCACCTCAGCGTGCACTGCATGTCAGCGCACCAACCCATATACTCCCCTTAAACCAGGAACATTTCCCTCTCACCAAGCTCGAGGCCAGCTTCCAGGAGCCGATTGGCAGATAGACTTCACCAACATGCCAGCTGCCCGGAGACACAAATATCTCCTGGTTTTGGTAGACACCTTCTCTGGATGGGTGGAGGCCTTCCCTACTTCCAATAAAAGGGCCTCCACAGTAGCCTCCATTCTAGTCTCAGAAATCCTTCCCGTTTCGGATTGCCCATGTCCATCCAGTCTGACAACGGGCCTGAATTTGTTTCCCAGGTTACCCAAAGCGTTTCTACTTCCCTTAATATCCCTTGGCATTTTCACATCCCATATCACCCCAAGTCCTCAGGGAAGGTAGAGAGGACTAATAGGACTCTTAAGGATGTCCTGACTAAACTCTCCCTAGAACTCCACCTGGACTGGGTCAAGTTACTCCCTCTTGCCCTCTTTAGGCTCAGAGTCCTCCCAAAAAAGCCCTCCTTACTATCCCCTTTTGAGGTTATGTTTGGGAGACCAGCCCTTCCACCTGGAGTTTCCCCAACTCAGGGACCCCTACCCAAAGATCTTTCTCTTCCCATCTTGTCCTTCATTAGACATCAGTTATGGAAGTGCCAAGATCTCATTCTGCCTGACCCAGGTAGACTAACTGCTTCATTCCCATTAATACCCGGTTCTTGGGTATATTTCTCCCCTCCCCAGGACACAGGAGCAGCCTCCCTTGCCCCGAAGTGGACAGGCCCTTTCCAGGTTGTGCTGTGCACACCCACGGCTGCTAAGCTTCGTGAAACTTCAGGAAATTTGACTTCTTGGATTCATATTTCCAGACTAAAACCAGCTGCTCAACCAACTGAGGATCTACAAAAGGATGACAGACAACTACCTCAGTATACTTGCTCCCCCCTCCCCACCGATCCCCTGAAGATCCGCTTCTCTCGTGTTCCTAATACTGATTTAAAATGACCCTTTCCGTAATTTTCATTCTATCTCTGGCTCTCTTTCCATTTGTCCCTGCAGGTTCTGTGTCCTATTGCTCTGCTCCTCCATGCCGTTACTTTTTTGAGGTTTGGCAACTAGATAATGATGGGCAAAAGACACGCCTTCTCAATCAGTCATCCTGCCCTTTCGATAATTGTCCCTCCATTCTGCTTACCTTTGATGCAGTTTCCACATGTGCTCACCGATGTTTTCCTGACATGTCAAAATTACCAAAGTATCTTTGTTTTAGAGAGGACCAGACAGAAAATTGGTGCAATGACCCTAATAGATGGATGTCCATCCTGGAGCTGTAAATATCATTGGTCCCATCCTGTTATAGGAACAAAAAACTCCTGGGGAATCATGCCATCCCAACTCCAATCCTGGAAATACAATAATAATGTAACCTTCAAGATTACTGACCCTTTTTCCTGGCAGAGTCGTGTTACTGCAGTAGGGTTTGCTAATCGCGAGACTGGATCCATGGTCGAGGGAAAATCATTATAGAAAAAACTATAAAAGACTCTTCTGCTGCCAGGGCTCTTGAGAAACTTAGTGCCACCAGACAACAGACTCGAACCCATCTTCGAAACTTGAACGACTCTCTCTCCTTCTCCTGGGACTCCATTCTCTCTTTGTCCCTTTCCTTATTAGCAAGCTATTCCACCTTTAACGCTTCAAACTGTTTCCTCTGTGCGCCGCTTCGCAAGTCTTTATTAGTCCCGGTCCCAGTTCGAGCCAATGTCACCCCAACCTCCTCATGCCACAATCCATCATCTCTCTCTCTCCCACTTCCAAATATCCCCCCCCTTCCTTAATGTTACTTCTTGTTGGGCTGCCGCCAAAGACTCTTGCCCAGAATGCACCTGGCATCCCATAACAAGCAATTTGATTCTCCCTCCCCCTCTCCTATTTTGGTGCTCCACCCACGTGTTCCGATGCATTGATGCTAAAACCCCAGGTCCCTGCTATCCTGTTGTCTTAATTCCAGGCTTGACTCTATATACAGAGGCTGAAGTTGAGGACCTTCTTTTCTCCCTACAGTCTCAAGGGGGGGCGTTCTAAGCGAGCGGCCACTCTGGCAGCCTTAGTGGGTGTTAGCTTAGTCACCGCGATTGCCTCCACAGGCCTCTCAGTTGGAGGACTGACTCATTCACTTGTAATGGCCCAATCCTTTGGACAGGAGCTCTCTGACCTCACAGATAAGCTCGCCACCACAGCTGAAGCCTCCGCCTACTCCATCCAGGCCCTCCAGCAACAACTCTCATCACTAGCGGAGGTTGTGCTCCAAACCAGGCGAGCCTTGGACCTCATCACAGCAGAAAAAGGGGGTACCTGTATTTTCTTGGGTGAGGAATGCTGCTATTATGTCAACCAGTCAGGCAAGGTTGACCACAACGTACAATGCTTAAAAGAGGTGGTGCAAGGTCTAGGGGACAAAAAGATCTGGTGGCAGCAGAGATCCTCATGGGAACTATGGGAAGGGGTGGCCCCCTGGGTCCTCCCTCTCCTAGGCCCACTTATAACTATATGTCTTGTCCTGATGATAGTTCCCTGCCTCATACGATGCCTTCAAAATCATATTTCTCAAATTTCTAACCAAACCGTTAACCAGCTTCTCCTCAGGGATTATCAACTGCTAACAACCACAGATGACCTTCCAACCAAAGATGACTTCCCTGCACCTCGGGACAGAGTTGCCAATCTCTAGAGAGATCAGCTACATCCTGACTCCCTCGATTGGCTTTTTGCTGTAAGTCCTGCCTGGTGGAATAAGCAGCCGGACAATCATCCCTCTCACCTTCTTTTCTTTGTTGTTTCCATAATAGTATTAAGATGCCACCTGTAAACTCGAGATGCCTACCATTCCTACATGCTCTCCAAGAGGATAGTTGGTTGATTCCCCGGTGACCTCTGCAGAAACCTGGTTTGACACCTTCACCGATTTATGGCTTCAAGGAACCTTCATCCAAATTCACTCCTGCAGAGATCCATCTTTATGGTGCCTGCCTCCTGGGAATTTTTTTTTTCACCCTCAAGCCTGACCTGCCTGCCCACACCTCCCCCCCCTCAGAACTACCCCACGTCGCCCCATTTCAGCTCCGAAGCAGCCAGATAGAAACACGATGCGCCACTTCCTAAGAAAACAAAAAGGGGGGAATGTTGGATTCCAGGCAGGAGGCCACGCCTCCTAGGCAGGAGGCCACACCTTCCCAGGTGCTTTGTTAAAAACTACACCTCCCAAGATCCTCAGCGTGACCAAAAAACCTGACCAGCAAGTCCCCTGTCCACTACCCCCCCCCCCCCCCGACCTCTGCTGGCCTATAGGGCAAGGACTCACTCCAAGGGGGTTTTATGACCCCTACTCTATTTAAAGCCAGCCCCAGACTGAGCTCGCTCTCTGTTCCTGCCGCTCTCTGTTCCTGCCGCTCTCTGTTCCTGCTCTCCGTTTCCGCGTGCGCTAGCTCCTGTTCATCCCCCGCGATTCATCCCCATCCCTCCACGTGTTTCTTTGGTAATTCAATAAACCCTTTCCCTTTTTCTATACGATGGGTCCAGCGTGTGTCCATCTATCCTGCAAATTTTAGGATTCTAACTGGTACCATAAGAGGCATAGGAACCATCTCTTCTAGTGAAATTTGACAGAGGCTCAAACAAAATCCAGAAAGAAGCCTTTCTACATAGGATTGCATGGGAATATATAATCATGTTGGGCATGCTAATATGTTAGTCCTTTTCATATTTTTAATTATATGCATATTAAAAATTTGTTTAATGAAGAAACTGTTCCTGTTTGGAGACTAAGAACCTCACTTCTCTTTGACACACAGTCTAGTGATGACTGAACATGTGTACTCACGGCTACAAAAAATCATGTTCCTTCAAACACCATGCTTTCCAAAATCCTTCAAAATATGATACTCTCCCACAGAGAAATTCTGACAGATCCACATTATAGATCAGGATATAAATCCAATCCCATGTAACAGAGACACATAGCTTTGCTCTGCATGACCACTGGGAACACAGACTCCTTGTCTCTTGTTGACCTATTTATAGTGTGGTGGTGTTTTCACCAATATGATACCAAAATAACTCATCACCAAGTTTGTATTTCAACCAAGAGAGACTGGGGAAAGAGGAAGGAGGAGGTGAATCTCTCCCTTTAGGGCAGAACCCAGAGTATCATATTTTTCACTTTATTCTCACCCATCTGGCCAGCACTTGGCACATAGTTACAAGAGTGTCTAGGGAATATAGTTTATTCGGAGTGGCTTAAGGATCAAAATAAATAACTTAAAAAAATTACTGTGGGAGACAGGAAGGTGGATACTGATGTGAAACCATTAGCCCGGCCTCCCTTATGCTCTTTCCTGTGATATTTTAGGCTTTTAGTTCTCCCAGGGGCCTGAGGCTGGCTGGCCTCCTAATCTTCACCTACCCTTGGGTTCATCACAGGGACAAGGAGGAAGCATGGGGTGGCCTACAGTCAGTCTTCATGGAGCATACCATGGCCTGCATTTGATTTACACCTGTGGCGTCTGTTTGAAGTAAGGATTCCCGGTTGTGATGGTTACTTTTGTATCTCAACTTATCTGAGCCATTTGAGGCTCAGAAATTTGATCAAGCATTACTCTGGATGAGTCCACGAGGGGTGTTTTTGGATGAAATGAACATCTGAGTTGGTAGACTGAGTAAAGCAGAGTGACTTCCCCAATGTGGGTGGGCCTCATCCAATCATTAAAAGCCCGAACAGAACAAAAAAAAAGTAGACCCTTCCTCAAGTTAGAGGACATTTCTGCTGCCTGACCTCCTTGAGCTAGAACATGCATCTTTTCCTGCCTTTGAATGTGAACTGAAACATCAGTTCATCTTGGGTCTCGAGTCTGCCGGCCTTTGAACTAGAAATATACAGTTGGTTCTCATGAGTGTGCAGCTTGCCAACTACAGATTTCAACTCTCATCAACTTCCATAATTACATGAGCTGATTCCTTAAAATGAACACATTATTTGCAAGTACATCATATATCGTTCCCTTTCTCTCTCTCCAGAAACTTCCTGACTCATATGACAATTAAAAACAAAGCCAGCGTGGTGCAAGTTCAAAGCCAGCCTCAGCAACTTAGGGAGGCCCTAAGCAACATAGTGAGAACATGTCTCAAAATAAAAACAAAATAAAAAAGTCTGGGGATGTGGCTCAGTGGTTTAGCACCCCTGGGTCCAATCCCTGGTACAAATAAAATAAAATAAAATAAAATAAAATAAAATAAAATAAAATAAAAAAAAAATCAGGAGACATTGATTTAGTCCCTAGGTGTAATAGATGGTGGGATTGGGACCCAGAGCCTTTAAGCGTTTTCTACAAATTAGGTGGACCCAAAACCAGGAATAGATCTTCCAACAGTTAGTTTGATGTTCTCTGCACAGAGTTTTTCCTTGTCCTTTGGGTGATGATACAGATAAAGCAAACCACATTTTACTAAAAGGCATATTTGTGTGTTGGTTCTCAGGTACACTTGATTGTAGGCTTCCTATTATTGTACAATTTCTACAGAAATTGTAAAACATATGTTTTATTCAGCTTTTTTTTGCTGCTGTGACTAAAAGATATGACCAAAACAATTTTAGAGGAGGAAAAGTTTATTTGGGGGCTCAGAGGTCTTAGTCTACAGAAGGCCGGCTCTATTCCTAGGGCTCAAGGTGAGGCTGAACATCATGGCAGAAGAGTGTGGCAGAGGGAAGCTGCTCACACAATGATCAGAAAGCAGAAATACTCTGCTTGCCAGGTACAAATATGTACCCAAAGCAACGCCCCAATGCTCCACCTCCTCCAGCCACACCCTAGCACTTCAGTTACCACTCAGTTAATCCCTATTAGGGGATTGATTCACTGATTGGGTTAAGACTCTGGGGGGAGGCAATCATTTCTCCTTTGAACCTTCTTGCACTGTTGCACAGGTGAGCTTTTTGAGGACACCTCACATCCAAACCATAACAATATAAATTCGCTTTTCCTATGAAATCATGTAATTCAGTTGAATGTAAATCAGTTGAAAAATTGATGATTTGGATGATTTCTACATTTTGGCTATTGTGAATGCTGATTCAATTAATATTAATTTACAAGTTTTTGTGTAAACATGTTTTTCCCCCTCCCTTAGTCTAAAATATTGGGAAGATGTGGAAAACAAACACATTTTAGCTTTTTAATGGTCATCTCTGAAACAGAACATCTTTTAAAATCTGTCTGGTAGCTGAATTGGTAATTGAATTCCACAAGCAAATGCCAACATCACCAAAGTAAAATCACAGTGTTGGAACAGAGAAACACAGTGACCACTCTGCACTGAGCAGACTGGGATCCAAATTTGATTTGTCAAGCTCAAAAATAAGCTGACCTCTTGCTGTGGTGGGGTTTGTGTGAGTAACACCCTGCCCCACTCACCCTCGCATGTGGGTGGAAGGAGAGAGAAACAGTGGGAAGAATTATAACTGCTATGCACAAGACAATATTTTCTGTACCAAAAATTAGGTCATGTCAGCAGTGGCTTTGAGGAAGGCATGAGTGTGAACTCTGGCTTGATAATCACTAAAGAAAGAATTTGTACCAATTGTTATATTTTTGTACTAGTAAAACCCAGCTTTTTTATAGATATAACTCATATACCAGACATTTCATTTAAAGTGTACAATTTAATGACTTTTAGAATATTCTAATATTGTGTAACCATCACCACTATCTAATTTCAGAATATCTTCATCACCCCCAAAAGAAACCATACTGGGGTGAGGATGTAATTCAGTGGTTGGTAAAGCACTTGCCTAGCATGCATGAGGCCCTGGGTTCAATCCCCAGTACTGCAAAAAATGAAAGAAAGGAAGGAAGGAAGAAAGGGAGGAAGGAAGGAAGGAAGGAAGGAAGGAAGGAAGGAAGGAAGGAAGGGAGGGAGGGAGGGAGGGAGGGAAGAAACTATGCCTATTAACAGCTCCCCGTTTCCCTCTCTCCCCAGACCCTGGAAACTACTAATCTACTTTCTGTCTGTATAAATTTACCTATTCTGTATGGATTTACCAATTCTGCACATACTCTAAAATGAAATCTTAGAATCTTTCTTTCTAAGATATTTTGTATCTGGTCACTTTAACTCAGCATAATGTTCTGAAGTTTCATTTATGATGTGTCATATATCAGAACACCATTTCTTTTCATGGCCACATAATATTTCTATTGCACAGATACATAATATCTTATTTATTCATTCACCAGTTGAAAAATTGATGATTTGGTGGTTTCTACTTTTTGGCTATTGTGAATAATGATTCAATTAACATTAATTTACAAGTTTTTGTGTAAACATGTTTTCAATTCTCTTGGGTACATTCCCAGTACAGGAATTTCTGGGTCATATGATAACACTATATTAAATTTTTTATTGATAAAATTTATTAATTTTAAACTTTATTAATCATTTTTATTATTCTATTTATGCACATTTATGGAGTATAGTGTGATCATTTGATACAGGTATACAAGATGTAATGATCATATCAGGTAGGTAGTATGCTCATCTCCTTAGCCTTTTATTTTTTTAAATAAATACCAAATTGTCTCCCTTTGTGGCTACATCATTTTAGTGTGAGAGTTCCAGTTTCTCTCTGTCCTCACCAACACTTGTCATTGTCCATCTGATTACAGCCATGCTAGTGCACGTCAAGTGCTGTTCTTATGGTTCTGATTTGCATATTTTACTAACAATTAATGATGTCAAGCATCTTTTCATTTGTTTCCTGTTTTTCTTTCTCTTTGTGATATGCCTGTTCAAATATTTTTCCACTTTAAAGAACTTCATTATCTACCTGTTTAAATACTGAGCTTTTGGAGTAGTTTAAATAAATTCTGTGTCAGATACAACAGATGTATTTCAATTATTTTCTCCCAATATGGAGCTTGCTTTTTAAATTTTCTCAGTTGTGTTTTTCAAAGAGAAAAGAGTTTCAGGGTCCTGATGCTCCCTTGGAGATTGGCATTAGGCCTGTGGCTGACTTTCCTCTTCATCTCCAGTTCCCCTCCAGATCACTATAGGGATAAGGAGGAGGAGGACAGGCAACCCTACAATATCTTTTCAGCAAGCAATTTTGATACAAGTATAATTTATCAACATTCTTCTTTATGGTTTGTAGTTTGGGTGGTCTATTAAATTTCAAGGCTGTGAAAACTTTCTAATATGCTTTCTTTCAGATGTTTTAGAATTTAAGTTTTACTTATAGTTCTATGATGCATTTCAAGTTAATTTTCTGTGTAGTATGACGAGTTAGTAGTTGAGAATTTTTTTCTCATATGATATCCAGTTGTTCCAACACTACCTATTGATATTATTATTGCCTCATTGAATTTCCTTCACAATTTAATCATGACTTATGTCTGTTTCTGGACTTTATATTGTTCTATTGATCTACATGTCTAGATTTTCACCATGCTGTCTTGGTTTCTGTAGCTTTATAGTAAGTCATAAAACCAAGTAGAGAAAGTCTTTGATCTTATTTTTTCAAGAATTCTCTGGGGACTGATAAATTGTAAGATTTGTTTTACTAATTACTCTGTGAAGGATTTTTATACTATGTTTATAAGGGGTATTGTTCTTTAGTTTTCTTGTAGGGTTCTTGTCAGATTTGGCTATCAGGAAATGCTGGCCATATACTATGAGTTGAGTGCTATTTTCTTCCTTCCTTCCTTCCTTCCTTCCTTTTTTCTTCCTTCCTTCTCTCTCTCTCTTTTTCTCTCCCTCCCTTCCTTCCTTCCTTTCTCTCTCTCTCTCTCTCTCTCTCTCTCTCTCTCTCTCTCTCTCTTTCTTTCTTTCTTTCTTATTCCTCTTCTATTTTCTGATCAAAGATTGTCATCTCCTCCTTAAACCTTTGGTAGAATTTACCTGTGCATCATGAATACAAGATGAATACAAGTTATTCATATTATTCCCTCCCCAAATGTTTGATATCATTTACTGGTGCTCTCTAACAAATGCTGAGATGGAGTCTGGAGGTGAAAGTGTTCATTATGGATCCACACCTGTAAAGGGTAGGGGAAGAAGGAGGATTCAGTGAGGGCCAACCAGCCTTGACCAACTCCAGCTTCCTTTGGAGCAGGTAATGCCCATGAGAGCTTCAGGTGAACTTTACGCCTTGCCGTGCCGTGTCCTTCCAGGAAAGCTATGACAAAGGAGGAGGCAGTGCTCTGCAGCTGAGGCGGGTCCCCAATCCTGGCAACTCTGCACTGGAATCCTAGTCTCTGCCCCTCGGCTGGCCGGTGTCTACCATGGTTCTCTCTGTGCCACCATCCAGAAGGTGCTGGGTGGCTTGTGCTCACTTCTCTGGCTTCACTTCACTCAGGGATCATATTCTGTGCTTCTTATTGTCAAGAAAATTGTCATTGCATAGATACTTTTCAGTTTTATAGTTGTTTTCAACAGAAGGGCTGTTCCAAGGCCAGTTAATCCATTGGGGAGGGAAGAAAGACTCTTCTGGCTAGCTTTGTCAGCCAGTTATGGAGAGACATGTGTTTCCATTATTTTGGTCAGGAGTTCATTTCGGACACAGCATTATAACTTTAAGATGTGCCTTTTCTTGGTGGACCAGGAAAGTTGAAAAGTCTTGAAGGACAAGGGCAGCGATAGACCTGGACTATGACAGAATGCTCTGTAATGCTGGCCCGTTCTCAGGAGACCTCTCTCTGCCAACCACCGCGACAATATCCTTTAAAAATAAAATAAAATTAGTCACATAAACATGTTTTGGGGCAGATTTTTAGAGCCCTCGGATGACATAGAAAAGGCCTGTTAGGGCTTCCTTCACTGCTCAGCTCTGCTCCCGGGCTATTTTGGCAGGAACCCTCAAAGCCTGAGTGGCATCGCCATATTTGTAATTGTGAGTGCTCCTATTGTTTTAGATGAGGCAAGGCACCAAAGACAGCAGGAAACAGTTTCATTTAGCTGCAGCCAGGTTCAGAGGGCACAGCCTTCACTGTGATCAATCAATCCCTCAGAGCCCCAAATTCAGGTAGTTTCAGAACTTTATACCCAGCATGCAAAGGGTGGGGCTCAGAAGTTCACAGTCTGCTGAAATTCACATAAAAGCAGCTTTTTTCCCCACTGTTCTGGGCAAGTTAACCCTTGAAGGACAACACCTGAGAAGGTGAGAGCTTCTTCTTCCCTTTCTTTCCTCTCCTGCCAGCTGTTACCATGGAGCCCAATTGGTAACTTATCTTAGAAATGTAGACATCTTTGTGAAGCTCCAGCTCAAGGCCAAGGCCTTGTTAAAGGATTTTTTTTTTTAAGTCACACTTTGCATTTGCAAACATACTTCTACAAACTACTATACTGGATAGATGTTTATGAAAAACTAAGAAAGTGGTATCCAGCACCCGGAGGGCTGATTTCTTCCAGGCCAGAGGCCAAGTAATAAAGCAACAGGAAAATAGAAAGTTTACCTATATTGAACCCTTTTGTAGAGACTCTTTTGCTGACAATCCTAAAGTCAGCCATTGTGAATATTTCTGGAGAAGCCCAGTTAAGATTTTCTGTAGAGGAGGGGGTGTCATTACACTATCATACTATCACCCACTCCTTTGCACTGTCTTAGCCTGTCTGTGCTGCTATAACAAAAATACCATAGTCTGGGTAGTTTATGTCAACTTACTTCTCTGGTTCTTTTTTTTTTTAATATTTATTTATTTGCTTTAGTTGTACACAATGCGTTTTACTTTCACGTGGTGCTGAGGATCGAACCCGGGGCCACGTACATGCTAGGCGAGCACTCTACCGCTGAGCCACAACCCCAGCCCACTTCTCTGGTTCCTGTGGCCGCAAATCCTGGATCAAAGTGCTGGCAGATTTGGGGTCTGGGGAGGGTCTACGTCTTAATTCATAGGTGGTTCCCTACTTGCTGTGTCCTTAGAGAGCACCAGGGATGATGGAGCCCAGGGGGGTGGGGATGTTTCCTTCCTATGGACACTAATCCTATTCACGAAGGCTTCACCCTCAAGATCAAGTCACATTCCCAAAGCTCTACCTCCCAACCTTACCACCTGAAGGAGTAGTGAAGCCAGAATTAGACAGGCAGATAGGCAAGTTCCAGAGACTGGAGGGATTGAAATGTTAATTCCTTCAGAGTCCTTTCTCCACCCTTATCAAGATAACCTGCCCTTGCTCCAACCTGTTACTAAGGTAACCTGTCCCAAGGGTTGGCCCTCCCTGCAGGGAGTTGTTAATTATGCCCCCTTCCTGCCCAGATCACTCCACCTTCGCCCCTCCAGCCCATCTGCTTCTCACCTTTTGGCCATCCCACCAAGCTTCTGGGCTTAGTCAGGTACACAGGAAGGACATAGATAAGGGGAAGAGAGAAGGAGAACAAAGGAAGCCTAGGACATATAAAACTGGCAGAACACCCTCACTTCTTGGGATACCAGGATACGAGCTATGGCCCCCTTCTGCCTCCTGGGAGAAGTCTATGCTACCTCTTTTTAAATAAACCCTGCTTTATACGCTTGCCTCAGCGTGCTTCTCTAATGTTATACTTCAACATGTGAGGATGCAGGACTCATCACCGGCAGTATCAGTAGGATTTTAACGTGTAAATTTTGGGAGAACACAAACACTGAGTAGATAACACACTGTCAGAATCCTTCACACCCGCATGTTTGGAGGGACTGGCAAGTCAAACTTGGGGGGCTTTTGAAGTTTGTATTTTACAAGAAAGAATATTTGGGGGGTTAATGGTTGATTAGAATAAGAGGAGCAAAAGGTGGTATAGAGAAGGAAGAGGCTTTTGACATATTCATTTTCATTCATTATTAGGTATACGGTAGGCACTCAACAGACGACTTAGTTATTGGTTAGTGTGGAATTTCATGTTCGGTTTAACTGGTAACTGTCCCCTTATGAAAAGTCAGCTCATTTTCAGCCCTACATTTCCCCGTGGAAGAAATCACTGCTTTATTTTGGCAGTTGTGAAATAACGGCAGACATTGTGAATGCAGGAACAATAGCAACGGATGGGAAAGAATCATCACAAGTGGGCTTTCTAGTGTGGGTGTTGAAAACTAATGTATTATTCTGTGTTCTGCTCTAAAGAACTTTCAATATTCTTCTTCTTTAGCTAAATCTGACTCTATTACTTATTATCGTGGCAGAAATGCAAAGAACAAAAAGTTCAGAAGCCATTTGTGTTCAAATAGACTGCAATTAAAAAGTCCCAGGCAAGCATTATAAGCTTATAAATAAGAGAGCTAGTGAGGGGGAAAAATAAAGAAGTAAAGGCTGAAGCAAGCTGTAACCTGCCAGATAGGAGAAAGGCTACAGAAAACCAGACAGGAAAGTGGGGAGAAAGAAGAAGTTATGACCATTAATTCTCAAATGGAAAAAGATAATCAGGGGCCTCAAAGAAGACTGAATTATTTAAAATGCTATGTCACTTTTTAACAAAGAGTTCCAGACAATGGTAAGCTTTTAAACTTACAGTGAAGGTTGATGAACAGAAAATAATCAGCCTAAGAATATTTCAGGGAACAAAGAAATAAATGAGCCCAAGCTACAATTTTTCTTCCTAAAGATCTTGGACTAAAAAAAAATTGAGATGGGATGTCACTGTCCTTGTACCTTTATTTGTGCTTCCACTACTGTGTCGATTCTTCCTTTCTGCATTGTCAGACCCCTGGTCAGTGCTTCTTCAAAAAGATACTGTTTTTTTGCAGGTCAATGAGGGCACTGCCCATGTTCAGTAACCACATCCCCAAAATATACACAAACAGCATGGATTTCATCTTCATATGCTTCTACCTGGTCTCATCTAAGGTTTACAATTAGGTCTCTCTCTCTTTCTCTTTAATAATGGGGATTGAACCCAGGGTTGCTTTACCACTGAGCTACATCCCTAATAATTTTTATTTTTTGTTTTGAAACAGGGTCTCACTAAATTGCTGAGGGTCTCACTAAGTTGCTGAGGCTGACCTCAAACTTGCAATCCTTCTGTCTCAGCTTCCTGAGTTTCTTGGATTATAGGCCTGCACCACCAAGCTGTTGAGGTTTGCAATTATCTTGATTGAGGTCTAGTGATTACTGTTATCATAGCCTTATAATGGCACTACAAAGCAGAGGTGAGTATCCTTTGATAAGAAACACCAACAATGCAAACTTCCTAATAATAAAAATAGCTATTATTTCTTGAGTGCCTAATACAATTTAATATTGACAACCAGATAAGCACTGTTGAATGATCTTTATTTTACAGATGGAAAAACTGCAGTTCATGAAGGTTTGTTGATTTCTTAAGATCTCACATAGCTGATGAGTAGCAGAACTGAACTTTACCCAAGTTCTTCTGTCACCAACTACATGCTCTTATCATGACCCAAAGTTTGTATTATCTGTTAGTCCCTTTGCAGGTGTAAGTGCTTTCATATTAGCAAGGACAATTGGCAAAATGTGAAGTCGCTTTGAAAACCGTTGCTATGGTAAAAGATTTAGAAAACAAAGAGTGTGGGTGTCTTAAATTAGAGGTGAGATTCTAACAACAGTGAATAAAATTAAAATGGTTTACAGAGGAACTCAATCTTGAGTGGCTGTGATGGATTAAGCACCACCCCCACCTTCCTGATTACAACTAAAAACTGGGCAGAGTATGTAAAGCAACTGAGAACTCTCAAGGGCAAATAATGGTAGCATATTAGGAAGGAAGCTAAAATTGTGAAGAATGACTTATGACAGTAGGTTTTCTTTTTTTAAAAAAGTGTTTTTAGTCTGCTGTATCTTCTGGTTTATACTCGAGATCAGTCTGAATGTAGAGACTTTTCAGTGGGTGTGGATGGAAAAAAGTTCCAAGAAAAATCCTCACTTTTTAGACAGAGGAAAGAGCAGGAAGTGGTTCCTTGCAGGACAAAGTGTCTGGTAGACATGCCTCCTCCCTGCGGTTTGTCCTATTCCATTCTCTCAGTCCTGCTCTGGGGCACGACTTGGGCATGAGGCTGTGCCTCTGTAGTAGAGGCAGAGGCTGAACAGGGACCTAACTCTGAGAGGAAGTCTTCCCCTCTGGCCAGTAGACCCTGTTGTGAGCTACAGAAAGTCGGGTGGTCCATTTCCAGAATATAGTATTTAGCCTTAATTGGGAGGTAAGATCCAATCATAGCCACTTTAATTATAGCCCTTCCCTTTGCCCGCCCCAATTTTAAAATCAGCCAATCACGTAGATTGTAACGTGGAACTCCTCCTATCAGAGCAAGGAGCAAGTTAGGGATAAAACAAGCGGAAGGCGCCCCCCCCGCCCCGCCCTCCCCACCACCCACAAGTGTGCTTGCTTCTGCAGAAGTTAAAATTTGCCTTCCCAGCACGTGTTTGATTCCTTGGGGGCACCCCGGTATTTCTAACCCTGTGGTTTCTTGCTGCTTTGCCTTTTAGATGGATTCAGTCCTTCAAGTGTGACAGTACAGGGAGGATAAAAATTGGCTTTTCCAGCCATAGAATCAGGAAGAGGGACCCGAGGGAAATAGCACAGAGAAGGAGATGGACAAAGGAATGTCCTAAATCAAACCCTGAACTCACCACTGAGTTGCAGATACGTGAAAGTGACCTGAAGCAGCAGAGCAAAGGGTTAGAGCACTGAACCATGGTGTGGACCACCCCTGCATCTCAGACCTGGGGTGCTCGCTTGGAGCAGACCGAGGAATGCAGTGAAGGGGTGAAAACTAAACTGAATTGGAAGCTTCAGCACACACATGGTGGGCAGGACTTGCCCTCGGAACCTAATTGGATTGATGGGATGCTAAAATAAAAAACATTTCCAGAGGATTTAAAGGGAACCTAGAGCCTCAAAACAATGTCTGTGATATAATTTAAAGTCACCAACATATGAAGAACCAGGGGGGGGGGGAAAAAATGTTAATAATTCTCTTGGGAAAATAATAACCAGTAGATTCCAATCCTGAGACTACCTCAATGTTGGAATTAACAAAAACTTTACAGAAATTATTGTGTCTGTGCTCTATGATATAAGGGCATTCTTGAAATGAAGGGAAATAAGGACGTTAGCAGCAAATAAATAAAAACTGTGAAAAAGAATCAATATTTTATAATCACAGAAATAAAAAATTCTCCTGGAATAGTTCACTAGTAGTATAGAGATAACAGAGAAAGGACTTAAAAACATATAAACAGAAATTAAGGAAAAGGTAAACATATTTTTGGAACATATCAAAATATATGGTATGAAATTAAGGTAGTAGCTATAGGAAAACTTAGAATATGAAATGCTTATATTAGAAAAGAAAGATCTTATATAAAAATATAATATTACACCTTAAAAAAGTAAAAAATGAAAAGTAAATTAGACCTAAAGTGAAGAGAGGGGAGGAAACAAGATAAAAACAGGCTGGGCATGTTGGCGCACTCCTGTAATCCCAGCAGCTTGGGAGGCTGAGGCAGGAGGATCGCAAGTTCAAAGCCAGCCTCAGGAACAGTGGGGCACTAAGCAACTCAGCGAGACCCTGTCTCTAAATAAAATACAAAAAAGGGCTGGGGGTGAGGCTCAGTGGTTGAGTGCCCCTGAGTTCAATTCCTGGTACCCCCTCCCCCCCAAAAAAAAGATAAAAGTAGAAATTATTAAAAGTGGGGAAAAAAATAGAGATGATTGCTGTAGCCAAATGCTGGTTCTTGAAAAGGAAAATCCAGGTTGAATTGAGAGAGAAAGAAGACATGAATTATCAATATTAGGAACGATATCACAAGAGAACCCCACAGACAGACATTAAAAATATTACAAGGGAATACCATAAATTCAATACCTTAGATGAAATGGACCAGTTCTTTATAAGATACAAATTGTTAAATCTTACACAAGAAGAAATAGATGACCTGAGTAGTTTTATATCTACTAAAGAAGAATTCATAGTTAAAAAGCATCTGGAAGTTTAAAGAAAAATAAAATTATGGCATTTGCAGGTAAATGGATGGAACTAGAAAATATCATGCTAAGTCAAATAAGCCAATCCCTCCAAAACAAAAGCCAAATGTTTTCTCTGATAAACAGATGCTGATCCACAGTGGGGTGGGGTATGGGGGGGGGATAGGGAAGCATGAAGGAACTTTGGATTGTGCAGAGGGGAGTGAGGGGAGGGGTGGGGCTGTGGGGAGGGAAGGATGGTAGAATGAGGCAGACATCATTACCCTGTATACATGCATGACTCCACTACTGGAGTGACTCTGCACCATGTACAGAGGAATGAGAAGCTGTGCTCCATTTGTGTACAATATGTCAAATGCATTCTACTGTGAAATAAATTTAAAAAAAAAGACTAAATTCATAAAAAAAAAGACAAAAAACAAAACAACATCCAGCAGTGGAAACTTCAAGCCTAGATAGCCTCAGTGGTGAATTATACCAAATATATAAGACAGAAATGTTACATTTATGTACAATCTCTACTCTTCCTAGGAGGCCAGTATAAATTGAATGCAAACTTGGGGAAATAAAGAGGAAGAAGGAGAAGGAAGAGGAGAGAGTGGGAGGAGGAGGGGGAGAAGTCCATAGTTGAGTATCCCTCACAAACATAAGCACAGAACTCTCCAACAAAATGTTAATGATTCAAATCCAGCTATACAGAAAAAGTGAGGAGAGAGAACACAGGAGTGCAAGGGTAGTTCAGCATTCTAAATTCAATTAATGCACCTTACCATATTATATTAACAGACTAAAGAAAAAAGGCATTTCAATAGCTACAAAACTTTTGATAAAATTCAATGTATCCTCATGATAAGAAATTTAAATTGATAAAGAGCATCTATTTTTTTTTAAATCCTACACTTAACATCACATGTAGTGATGAAACAGACTGCTTTTCGTTTAGTATTGGGTATAATATAAGGCTTTTACTAAGTCTATTCAGTATTGTGTTAGACATTTTAATCAGCATAGTAGGGCAAGAAAAAAGACATAAAAGTTACATGAACCATAAAGGAAAAAACAAACTGCCCCCATTCACAGATAACATGATTTTCTATGTAGAAAACTCCAAATATTCTACAAAAAAAGCTCCTTGAACTTATAAGAGAGTTTGGCATGGCTGCAAGATACAAGATTAATATACAAAATCGATTGTACTGTTCTCTATAGCTGTGTACAATTGGAAACAGAATTTTAAAAAAGTATTGTTTATAATATTTCTTCCTACACCATTGTTTAGATATAAATCAATATTAGGAACAAAAGAAGAACTATCCAGGCTTGCTGAAAACTACAAAATGTTAAGAAATCAAAGCACACCTAACTAAATGGAAAAATAAACTGTGTTCATTGGCTGGAAGTTTCATCACTGTTTTGTTGTTGCTGTTTATTTGTTTATATTTTTGGTCCTGGGAATCAAACCCAAGGCTTCATGCATGCTAAGTGTGCACTCTTCCAGTGAGCTAAATCCCAGTCCTCAGTATTGTTAAGATGTAAATTTTTCCCAAACTGATCTGTAGATTTATTGCGATCACAACCAAAATCTCAGCAGAATACTTTTGTAATATCAACAGTTGGTTCTGAAATACATAGAATCAAAATACAAAGTAATCAGAATAGCTAAAATAATTTTAAGAAAGAAGAAAAGGAGGACTCAAAATACTTAACAGTTGAGTTGGAGGACTCAAAATACTTGATAGTAAGACTTATTTTTAAGCAACAGTAATTGAGAGATTGTGGCATTGATGAAGACATAGATTATCAGGGGAACAGAACATAAAGTCCAAAAACAGAGTCACAATGATATGTGGCCAATAACTTTTTTTTTTTTTTTTTTTTTTTAAATGTGGTGCTGGGGATTAAACCCAGGGCCCTGTGCATGTGAGGAAAGCACTCTACCAACTGAGCTATATCCCCAGCCCATCAAGTGGCTTTCTTAAAATCCACTTTAAAGACTATTTAATGGAGAATTGTCCTTTTCTGCAAATGATGCTCAAATAATTGGACAGACATATATGTAAAACAATAATCTTGACTTATATCTCACAGTTTACAAAAAAAATTTCAGAATGAATTATAGGCTTAAATGTAAACTGCAAAACCATGAAACTTTCAGAAGAAAAAATAGGAGAAAATATTCATGACTGGTTTGGGTAGAGTTTTCAGATATGACAAGAAAAGCATAATCTGGGGCTGGGGTTGTGGGTCAGCAGTAGAGTGCTTGCCTAGCACATGTGTGGCCCTGGGTTCGATCCTCAGCACCATGTAAAAATAAATAAATAAAATAAAGGTATTGTGTCCAACTATAACTAAAAATATATATAAATATTAGAAAAAGAAAAGCATAATCTAAATGAAAAAAAGATCAATTACACTTAATCAAAATTCAAAATCTTTGGTCTGCAAAAATGTTAGACAATGAAAAGGAAAAATTGGGAAAATGAAATATTTGCAAATCAAATATCTAACAAAGGACTTGCATACAGAAACCAAAAAACAAAACCACTTGAAGATGAAACGTAAGTAAACAGCTTAATTTTTTAAATGAAAAATATTTGAACATTCACTTCAGCAAAGAAGATATTTGGATGAAAGGTTGTTGCCGCCTGAAGCGATGGCCGCTTAGAGCAACGAAGCCGCAGGAAGAAGTTCAGAGGTGAACTGGAAACAGCCTTTTTATTCTGATAACTTTTCTCTCTGGCTCTAACAACGACTTTAACACGCACCACACACACCACCAAAATGGCGCAGACCCGATGAGCAATCTTGCTTAAGTCCGGCGAGATCTTGGGCCAAGTCCCGTGAGACTACGGAAGGCGGCAATAGCCAAACATCTCCTTGGCCATAGTCAATCGCAATCTTAGCCATCTCCCCAAACAGGGCTCCTGCAAAAGGTAAGACACAAAAAGTTGCTCAACATCATCAGTCTTTAGAAAAAGACAAATTAATTTGTAATGAGACACTGTGGCAAATCTATTAAAATGGTTAAAATAAGGCCACTCTAAGGATAGAGAGTTCTGTCAAGGGTTGTGGCAACTGGAACTCTTGTACTTATTGTGGTAATGCAAAATAGTACAACCAGTTTGGAAAATCATTTAGCATGAACTCCTACCATACTATCTAACAATGAGAAATAAAAATTTATGTTCACACAAAAGCCTATCAACAAATATTATCAGCAGCATTATTCATAATCACTTATAACAAAAGCAATACAAATATCTTTTCACTGGTAGATGTCTAAACAGAATGCAATTTGTCCATGTAGTGAAATACTATTCAGCAATAAAAAGGAGTAAGCTACTGATTTTTTCAATGACATGGATAAATCTTGAATGCATTATATCAAATGAAAGAAGCCAGACTCAAATCAGTATGCAGAGTATTATTCTACTTACATGATGTTCTGGAAAGGGCAAAACTAGATGAATGTGATCAGTTGGTTGCTAGGGGTTAGTGGTGCGGGGATGGGGGTCATCTGACCACCCAGGAGCAGCATGAGCAAATCTCTTTGGGTTGAAGGAACTAACTAATATCATGATTGTGGATGTGGTTTCAAAAATCCATGCAAAATTCATTTCATTTGCATTTTAAAAATAAATAAGTAAAAATTTAAAGATATTAATTATTCTTACAAATTCCTTGAGTAAACTCCTTAAAATACTAAAACTAAAACTGCTGGCTGTGATTACTAGAATAACTTTCTGGAAGCAAACAGGAAGAGCCTAAGTCTGGTTTGGGGAGTTTAACCCTGTAACTAATCCCCAAGCCAATTCCGCACTGCCCTACAAATGGGAAATTCAAGTTACCTTCCAGACTTTTCCAGTTTTTGCCACCTAATTCAAGCACTGGAAGTACAGGAACTTTATGTTTTTTATAATGAATGATAGTGTTAACAAACAAAGAAAACAGAAAAGCCTATTTAAAAAGTTGAAAATGGCAAAACATCAGACGATAAGAGAAATATAAAATAAGTATAAGCACACTTTGTTTCTGGTAAATTCTATATGCCTCTGTACATGGTGTCCAGCGGAGACCTGCACAAGCCTTGTTCTTGCTTGGCATGTCCAAGATTTCTCCCAGCAAATTCTTACTGGATTTAAGAGATCCCTTTGTAAACTGGTTTATGTAGGAGAGAGGGTCCAACCAGATTAGGACTTGGAAGACAGAAACTTTTCTTTTTTCCATTCAAGAAGAAAAGTTACTTGCAGTTCAAGTTCATGGCTATTTTCTTTTCAGTCGTTCTGTCTTGTGAATTTTTAATCTATTACTTAGTGGTCTTTCAGTGTAGTTGACCTGAGGCGAAAACAGCAGCTCTTGCAAAGAACAAGGATGTCCTGCCCTTGGGCTGAAGATGGTGTTCTTTGACTGATGGCCACTTGCTTGAGAAAATGAGAGGTTGATGGATAAACAGAGGAAGAAGAAAATAGCAAAAGGAGAGAGACTTCCAGACCACAGGAGCTGCAACCTGAAGTTATATTCATGGTGGGGGACACCTTAGAAGGAAGTTGGAGCTCTGTCCAGGCTGACAGATGATGTGGCATGTGTCACAGCATTTATCCATCCACCTCATCTGCAGCTCAAGGGAGTTTCTGGCAGCCATAACACTGGCTTCCGCTATCAGATGAAGATATGCCGAGTAAGACAGTTTGAGAACTCTTTGACTCTGAAAAGCCATTTTCTTGTAAAGGCTGTATTTTGCCACGGCGACTGGAAGAGGGATGGTGGTAGCAATTGAACTCCTTGCCACGGCAAGCTGAACTCCTTGAAATTTCTTGCAAATTGAATTGCTCCCGCCCGCAAGAACATCATTCCAGCCACTGTAGAGATAAGCAGCAGCAGCTGCCAGCTGCACGCAGGTCCTTTGCAGCATGATCCACTTTATTAAAAAAGCGAGGCTCAATGTTGTGGGGAAGATTCTGCTCATTTACGGATAACTGTGATGTGCTTTCTTGAGCCTTCACAGAAGTTATTTGGGTGGTTTTAACCTTGCCTGCTCCCGAGTGGCCACATGCACTGTGCCTGCCAAGTGCTTCATAGAGGACAAACCTATGAGATCTTAGTCTTACTTGGAGGAACAGAAATGACCCCAGTTTTTGTTTTGTTTTGTTTTGGTACCCGGGATTGAACTCAGGGGCACTCGACCACTGGGCCACATCCCCAGCCCTTTTTTGTATTTTATTAGAGACAGGGTCTCACTGAGTTGCTAAGTGCCTCACCATTGCTGAGGCTGGCTTTGAACTCGCAATCCTCCTGCCTCAGCCTCCCAAGTGCTGGGATTACAGGCGTGCGCCACCCGCACCGGGCTATGATCCCAGTCTCATCTTGGATGGCACAACCCACCCAGATTATTCTTTAAGTGTTCCTTCCATTTCAAGACATAGTTTTCATCTGGCACAGAACAGCAACTGTGTACCCGGTGGTCCTCATAAATACAAAGCTCATTTTGTGCTTTTGAATTTACTTATTCTTTAGGGTAAAACTTCCTTGGAAAGGATGAAGCAATGTAAAAAAGCAACAGAGATTTGCATTTGGGGGAGAATATCAAAGCCAAAGACATGGAACTTCAGGCAGGGCACCTGTCAGAACTCACTGAGTCAGAAATACAGATGCAGATCATTTTCATGCACCTCGTAGAGAATCTAAATCACTAATAAGAAATTAATGCAAAAGAAGAGTTTGACTCAGTGTTCATACTATAAGGTAGAACAAGTGCTATGCAACAAAATTTTGCTTGCAACATCATTTTAATTAAATACATGTGTTTGCACCGTATGTAAATGGTGTTAGCATCATAACCTGCATGCATTACATACAGTTTCCTCAGAATGCATGTGGCAACCCTGGCACCCATGTGACTGTGTATGTGGATATGTGTTGGATTTTCTTTCATCCTCATATGAAGTAGTTCTCAAACTCCTCTACCTTAGAAAGCTGCTCTCTTAATTAAAGACACAGATGCTATGCACAGGACCATACTGTTTTAGTTGACTCACTCTTCTAGGCTAAATTAATTGGACCAGGTATTTTAAACGGGTGTAATTTTCTCTCTACTAGACTAATGATCAAGTCTGAATCTACTGTCTTTTAAAAATGAAGGAGGAAATGACCTTTGCTATTTAAAAAAAAATATATCCTTTGTGTCCTGATAATTTCAAGTCAAAGAAAGCGTATTTTTTGGTCTATTTTTTCTTTTAATCAAATGTTTAAATAGACATTTGAATTAATTTAAGGCTATCTCAGGAGGGAAAATCATAGAATAATTGCATTTAATGAAATAGAAATTCATTTGGGGAGCCACGTTATTTCTGCTGTTTTTTGTATGTCTAAGTTTTACTTTGAAAATGTGTGGGGAATTGAAAATAATTGTCCTTTTGTATGGTTCAAAAGAGACTTTTATGATTGTTAGGTTGAGAAAAAGCAGTAAGAATGCTAATGAGGTAAAAAAAAATATGGTGGTTAGATTAATTGTCTATAAAATCTTCTTATTTCATTTCATGGACATATGCTTAATTTTGAACAAAGAAAGTTATAAAGAATTACAAATCTTAATTCATAGGTAAGTTTTTTAAAATGATTTTAGTTATATTCTTTTTTTTTAATATTTATTTATTTGCTTTAGTTGTGCACATGCGTTTATTTGTACGTGGTGCTGAGGATTGAACCCAGGCCGCGCACATGCTAGGCGAGCACTCTACTGCTGAGCCACAACCCCAGCCCCTATAGGTAAGTTTTAAAACATTAAAAAATTAAAGCAGGCCTGACATTGGGAAAGGAAATCAATTAATTCATATAGGCTATCACTTCTTTGGGTTTACATTACTGAAACTATGATTGAAACAGGTTATACAGCTATGTATAGACTATAACCCCCACTCACTCTACATCAAATTTTGCTTTTAATATACTATACAACACAAAGCTTTGAGGGTATCATTCAAGATTATGAAATCACCATATATTTTTGTCTTTATTAAGAGTTCTAATGATTCTTTATTAAAAGACTTGTCAAATCGTCTTTTTATTATTCTCTGAAACCAAACAGAAAAAGTTATGTCTTTGGGGGTTGTTTCTTGTTATTTGTACAATAGAACTTGAGGTTACTGACAGTTCAAATGCTTTGGCCAAAGAAATAATCAAACTAATCAAAATCAGGAAATTTGTGAGTCTTTTATTAAGAAAAAGTTTTAAATATAGAAAACATGAAGGAACTTTACAGTCATTTTCCCTCATACCCACCACCTAGATTCTGCAGTTAATATTTTGCTATATTAGATTTATCACACTTCTCTCCAAGTAGCTTATCAAAACCCAGTGCAGCCATCGCCATCAATCCATCTTCTTTCTTCTTCTTTTTTTTTTTTTTTTTTTGGTACTGGGGATTGAACTCAGGGGCACTGGATCACTGAGCCACATCCCCAACCCTATTTTGTATTTTATTTAGATAAAGGGACTCACTGAGTTGCTTAGCAATTTGCTTTTGCTGAGGCTGTCTTTAAACTTGTGATCCTCCTGCCTCAGTCTCCTGGACCACAGGGATTACAGGTGTGTGCCGCTGTGCCCAGCCCAACTTATTTCTGGATGCATTTCAAAGTAAGTCGAAAACATCAGTGTACTTCTTCTCAAGTTCTTCAGCATACATAACACTAACTAGAGTTATTACAAGATTCTACTAGCAGAAGGATTAAACCTCATATTGTTTGGAGAGGAAAATAAAGTCTTTGGATCCCTAAAAAAAAAAAAAAAAAAAAATGACATAGTCGCAGTTTGAACACTTAGATTCAGTGTTTTAGGCAAAGGCTCAGAAAAATAAAGACAAACTAGGGGCACAGCTTATGATGATGGTAAAAAAAAAAAAAAAAAAAGTCCCCATACTTTCACCTGCAAGAAGTCTTCTTCTAAAGTTGGTCATCTCCCACCAGAGGCATTTTCTCCAAAGCCCATCTCTGATATGACTGTAGAGGTGTTCTCTCTTCCTCTGCCTCTCTCTATTAAATGTTGCTAAACCCTGAGAAGGCAGGATAAATAGAAGGGAGAGTTCAACCCTCAAAGGCAAAGGGCCATCAGTGGATTTGCTTGCTGTTCTCAGCATTCTGGGCAATCTACTGTCCAGCCAGTTAACTTCCCAGGAATGAGAGGCTGCTACAGGGAATTTCCAGCAATCTCTAGAAACTTGCATCAGACTTCACTCTACCAAAATGTAACAGAGAAGGGGCCAAGTGACAAAGAATTAGATGATTTAGCCCCTCAGCATTCTGAACACATCAGAATAAGTCTGCTTTTAGGAGAAAATACTTAACAAGCCTTGAGAATGCTAAGAGGCAAGTCATCTTGTCAGATTTGCTAATCCTGGGTCTGACCTAACTACATGAATAGAATTTTCTCAGTGGACTCAACTTTCAATGAATTCTACAGAAATCTAGTTTTCATCATCAGACTTCCATTCCACCATTAACCCTGACCACCTGTGTTTACTGTCCAGAAAGTTCCCATAAAATCTTCCTTGGATGGGTGCTTGATTTAGCAAAGGTCTTGCTTTCTTCTGCTTGTGTCCAGGCAAGACAGACAGGCCCATGGACTCCCAACTACACCTGAAACTCTCTGGAAGCTGAGGACTCAGAGCAGTGGGTTTCTCCTCTGGTGTTCAAGTCACCTCCTCCCACCCTTGCATTCCTGCTGCCATGATGAGGACCTGAGCTTCCACTGAAGACCAAGTCCATCCCAGGGAGGATGGACTTGCTCCGGACACCTGGCTCCAAGAGACCTGGGAGAGGGGACTCCGCCTCAGAGGGAATTAAAGAAAGGTGCCCTTGGGGGCCCTTGGCACCCACTGCCTAAGTAGGCATGGGGCCAGTGGAGAAACATTCAAATCAGTGGAGATTTAGGAAGGGCACCCATAAAGTTTCCATTCCCTGCTGTGCAGGCTCAGCTCAAATATTTTTAGGACCCAGGACAAGATACAAACAGAAGTTTGCATACCTCCAGTTTAACATTAAGAGTTATAAATCAATTTGAAGAACTGCTAAATAAAATGTTCTCTTCTCTGACCTTGACAAATACACTTTCATTAAGACCCACAAGGCCAGGTCTGAGTTCACAATTCCTGGACTTCTCAGAGGGTCGAACTCAAACATGGCAGCACAGAAAGATAATTCCCAGTCCCAGTGTGCAGCCTGCTCCCCTTTCTCCCCAGCCCCGATCCCACCTACACAGTCTAGTTCTTCTGTCCAAACTCCAGACACCACCCTACAAACAGCTGCTCCTTGGTCACTCCTCAGGTTTGGGGTGGGGAGTTCAGTTCATTGTGGGGAGCACAGATTCCTATAGCCACAAATTCCTCATGTAATGAGCAAAGGTGCAGATGTTGACCATGGCAGGACACGTCAAAGCATGGGACCACTGGTCCAAGGCACTTTCACAGAGCTTTCATTTTTTTTTTTTTTTTTGTACCGGGGATTGAACCCAGGGGCACTTGACCACTGAGCCACATCCCCAGGCCTTTTTTGTATTTTATTAGAGACAGGGGCTCACTGAGTAGCTAAGTGTCTCGCCATTGCTGAGGCTGGCTTTAAACTCGCGATCTCCTGCCTCAGCCTCCCAAGTGCTGGGATTACAGGCGTGCGCCACCGTGCCCGGCTGCTTTCATGTATTTTTAAGATGGAGCCTACTTCTTAGGGTTGGCAGGGCACTGCTTGAAGCACATTCATTCATTCATTCAGACTTTTTTTTTTTTTTTTTTTTTTTTTTTTTTTTTTGGTATGAGTGTGTTCTGTATGCAGATACACTGCAAACAGGCACCGTTTCTTCCCTCATGGAGACATCAAACACACCCACATTTGATCACAAATGTGTGAAGTGTTGTGAAGAGAAATAGGTGGCATTGAGAGAGTATTCAATAGGGGGACCTGGCTCAGTCTAGGAGGCAACCTGGGAAGGCTTGCTTATGGAAGTGATATTTAAGCCAAGATATGAAGGCTGAGTAGGACTTGTTTAAGAAGAGACCCAGGAACGGGTGGTGGGAAGAGTTCGTACAGGAGGAGCAGCCTGAGCAAAGGTTCTCAGGAAGTTCTATGGCAGAACTGGAAGCTGGTCTCCCAGATAGTCATATGTAAGCCATGGGAAGGACAGGGTGAGTCAGCCCACCCTGTCCCAGAATCCCATTTCTCGTGTGTTCTGTTAGTCAGCTTTCCTTAGCTGTGATAAGATACCAGAGATAGTCCACTTAAAAGGAGGAAAAGGTTTATTTTACTCATGGTTTCAGGGATTTCAGTTCATGTTTTTTGGTCCTGTTGCTTTGGGCAGTGAATAGGCAAAAAATCCTGGCAGGAAGGCATGGTGGAGGAAGCTAATCACCTCATGGTATCTGGGAAGCAAAGAGAGAGGTGATAGGGTCCAATATCTCCTCTCAAGGACATGCCCCAGTGGCCTAACTTCTCCCTACTAGGCCCCACTTCCTGAAGGTTCCACCACCTCCTACTAGCACTTAGTACAGAGACCACGTCTTTAGCATATGGGCCTTTGGGGGACATCTAGGATCCAAACCATAACACCTGCTCTACCAATAATTCCTTCCAGAAGAGTCCTGCCCTCTCCCCTCATGTCTAAGCACTCTGCACCAGCTTCGCCTACTCTCTCTCTCTCCTGGTAAGACAAAAGGGCAGTATGACATTCTGGAGCCTCCTTTGAACTTCTTTGAGGCTCAAAATGTCAATAGTGATGACGTTGAGAACCTTGCTCTAAAAGAAGGGAGAATATTAAAAATGCAACACATCCAGTCTTTCAAAGCTTTGCAGTATCCCTTCCTCCACCAGCAGCAAGCCTAACCCTCCTGAGGAATCACTCATTTGTATTCTGTGCCGCTTTGTCACAAGAAAAAGTCTCCCTTGCTTGGATATCACTTATCTACTGTACTTCCTCTGGACCCTGTTGGTTTTTTAAAAAGGACTGTATAAATATTGAAAGCTTACCTCAAGAATCAGAGCCTTTCATCTTAGAGGCCTTTGCCTATCTCCTGTAGGATTTTGCTCTCTCCTTCCTCCTGTTTGGCATAATTCTGAAACCATGAAACGTAGCCAGTCCTGAATCAAACTCTCTTTGTAAGGTTAGTACATTGTAGCCTCAGGAAACGATGCCACATTTCAGACGGATGCCGCCCCTGTTAAGATTCAATTGATAGTCAGCTCTGCTCTTGCAGAAACCTAGCATCTTAACATCGAGGATGGTCTTCATTCATCATTTCAGTTAAACTTTATTTTTGCAGAATTTCTTTTCAAGACAGCAAATTATTGTACACTTTAGGGCAGAAGGTGAGAGAGAAAAATTTGTCCCTGATTGAAAAAATAAAAAAGAAATAGCAGGTCTCAATTCTCTTGAGTAAAAGGAGAGATTGAGTCAGATCAACTAATTCTTTGATTCACTGGATTACTTCAAACTTCTTAACTAAGTGACCTCCAAGTCTTGGGACTTCTGAACTATGAGAGAAGTCACTGCTCTTAAATAAGAAAAAAATAATAATAATAAAAACCCTCTAGACTGGGCTATGAAAGATTATGTGGCTGTGGGGCCAGAAGATTAAAATGGGGTGCTCAACTTTTATGTTGCATAAAATGGGAAGCAACTAGAACTATGAGCTTTGACAGTGATTTAGAATTTCCCAAAGAGATTTGACCCATGTGGTAGTTCATTTGTTTCTCATCACAGTGACCCTGTGCGATGGGCAGGGCAAGTATTCTTACCTTCACTGGATCAAGGTCAAGGTAAGTGACTTATTTCAGACTCCCATAACTTAAGAGCTATATTAACTCATTGAAAGACACAAGATTTGATTATAACCAAAGGTTACTAACCTCCTCAGAACAATTAATATTTTAAGCCACTTGTTTTTTAATCCCAATGTGTTTTTTTTTTATTAGATAATAGATCTTTTTTTTTTTTTTTTTTTTTTAATTTATAACATACAGGCACTGGAGCATTGAACTAGAGAGGCCAAGCTGGAATTCCTTCATTGATTCCTTTAGCAACTGTTGGTTATTTTGCAAGTTACATTTGTTTGAAGTGTTGTGCTAGGGGGTGGGCGGGGAGAGAGACAATGAAGCATAGCATATAAAATGTGGTCTTGGCCCTCAAGTTGCTTATACAGATGTTCCTCAGTATCTGCGGTAGAGTTGGTTCCAGGACACCCCCCTTACATACCAAACTCTCTGGCTGCTCAAGTCCCTTCTATAAAATGGCATAGTATTTGCATAATCTATGTACATTCTCCTACATGCTTTAAATAATCTTTAGATGATTTATAATGCCTAATATCATGTGAATGATGTGTAAATAGTGGTATACTGCATTGTTCAGAGAATAATGACAAAAAAAAAAGTCTGTACATATTCAGTATAGATGCAATATTTGTCCAAATACTTTAAATCTGCAGTTGGTTGAATTCCTTGGATGCAGAATCTGCAGAGCTAGAGAGCCCACTGATCTTCTAGCAGGACAGACTTGTAAGCCACCTGCAGTCAGAAGGGCTTGAAAGGGGCGGGAAGTCACAGTGTGGGGACAACAGGGGGAGAAACAGTTTGTTCTGCCTGTGAGAGAAGAGGGAGGAATTTAAGGAGGAGGAGGGAGCACAAAAAGTGGGTCTCGAGTAGGATTCTGAACATCAGAGAAGGATATCACAGAGAAGAAAGAAATATTGACTGCATAATATTTCTGGTTAAGCTTTCTGCAAAGTTTTAAGTACAACATCCACTTATGTGTTCTCCATTCAGTATTATACAGATGCTTAGAAGGTAATTCCACTGACTTACTGACACAAAGAAGCATTTTATCTTTTTCTTCTCCGAAATGAGAGTACCCTTTAGTTAAGGACACGGGCTAAATGGAATTTTAACAAGAGAATTTATCTCATTTCTCATTTCAGTTTTCAAGGTCAATGCAATCTTGTTCATTTATCTTTTCTGTCTTCTTTGTTACATATCCTGGTGGCTCTCTCTCTCTCTCTCTCTCTCTCTCTCTCTCTCTCTCTCACACACACACACACACACACACACACACACACACACACACACATTTTTTTCCCTATGTACCAGGCACTGTGAATATTTAATTTCTTAGTCTTCACAGTTTGTGAGTTATATGGTGTTATTATTTCTACTTTATAGTTAGGGAGGCTGACATTAATTTTTTTTCTTTCAGTACTCGTGTTGAACCCAGGCCTCATGCACACTAGGCAAGCGCTCTGCCACTGAACTCATTCCCTGAAGTTCACTGAGTTATAGCAACATGTTCAAAATCACACAAACGCTAAGTCAGAGACAGGATTGAGAGGTGCCCACTCCACTCAAAAGCCATTCTACTATGGTCTACTGCTTCTGGTTAATTCTGTAAGAGAATCCACTGTGGCAGAGACTGATCATTGTTCCTCAGAATCCATTTTCTTCTTCCTCCTTGTAATAGAACTGACTCCCATCCGCCCCCAAACAGTTCCAGCAGGGAACAGCCATCAGTTTGCTTTGCAGCTGACCTTGTGCTGTCCTTCTGTCTTACTTGGATAACATACCCTTAAAAGGACAGTGCCTGTGTTCCACTTTCTTCCTGATGGCTAAAATGTGGTCATGCTGTCAGAGGTCTCCCCTGATATGATGGAGAAACTGGGTCCCTGGAGGAGAGCTTGGACAACCCACCTACTTCTGGGCGGTTAGTGAGACAGAAACTTCTGTTATTTGAGTCACTGTAGTTTTTTGGTCTCTTAAATGATTCTATAATTCATATAATTTCTGTGATTCAAGAGCACTAATCCAGATTTTCTAGGATATCAGAGGTGTCCCATTCCAGAACTAGAAAAAGAATAAATCACAGTGTGTTGTTACATCAAGTCCCCTTGACAAAAGCCTATTCTGGCATTTTGAGGCTTAACCCTGAACAATGTGATCCTGGCTGTCCCTGCTGCCTTAAAAGGCTGCTGCAGCCTCTAGACCTCAGAACACGTCCTGCTCAGACCTTGCTTCCAAGGGTAGAGTTCTGGAATCACTCCTGCATCCGGACTGCCAACCTCACAAGAGTCAATCTGTTTTCTCAGCAATACTGGGCAGAACAGCTCAGATCACCATGACATATACCCTGCAGTATTCAAATCAAATGAAACAAATATGCAAAACAAGAGTGAGCAATTTCATCCCCAGATTTATTATTTGTTACTGGAATGTCCTTGACCTTGGCTAAGGAAAAAGACCCAAATAGACGTGATGTACTACTGTTTGAACTTGGGACACAGCAGAAGTCACACTTAGGATATGAAACACTACAGGAGGACAAGCAAAGAAGCAATGGGGTCATAGGGGAAATGGAGATTCCTTGATTGGCACTAACTACAGATTTGGGAGACTATGAACTGTCCTAAATGAAAGCCAGACATGTCACTTAGGAGCTCCTTGTGAGAAGAGGTATTGGTTGGTAGAACTACTCTAAGACCCAGCTCCTGAGTTCTAACCCCCTAGGGCCTGGTATGTTGCTCTGCTTCTTATCTAGGGCATCCATCAGCCCTGGCTGCCTGGCTAGTAAATTTTCTCTTACCACCAATCTCCAGGATACTGGGAAGTCAGTAAGAATGGATCCTACCCTATCTTATCATCTTTAGACAATTAGAAGCTAAACTGTGAATGCAAACATCATAATCACTGGGGTTGGGAGTTACAGATTCCTTTTATTAGAAGATAGGCTATAGAAAAAAATGAATGTTTACACGTAATTTTGCACACCATTTCAGAGATGTTCAGAAAACTGCATGAAGCCTGTCCACAAATCCCCATACATATGTGGCATGGTAGTAGATGTACTCATCTGCATAAAAATATATCTCAGTATTCAATATATATATCTCAGTATTCACCACGTTGTGCTTGACTAAGTTGTGCTTGACTCCTTGAGGACAAGAGTTACCATTTGTTGGCTTGGTACAATCCTATGAGTATGAGTTTTGTGAAATGTGTGGGGAACCAGGTGTTATAGGCTTGATTTTACCATTTGGTCTAAAGATTTCCAGTCAAAATACTTTATTTTTAGAAGTATTTAGGAAACAAGGTGAGGCAGAGTAGGAAAGTGGTAGGGATTCAATGTCAAGGAAATTCTCAATTCCATCCATATGTAAATCATCTAACAGCTTGTGAATGATTTAGCAGCTGGTCACTGGTCCCAGAATAAATCTTTTTATAGGCAAAAGTCTGCCTCTATTTCACTGTTTAAGAGACAGCCTAAAATTGATGTAATACTTTAACCTGCTTAATTTTGCCTAGTTGTATAAAAATCCTTAATTTGATTCAATTTAAAATACCATATCTGCTCTTTTCCTACCTTTGGTGACCAAGTCTGCTAGTTGGTCTCCCATATTCATGTTCTCCTTCCTCGATAGAGAACTCCAGGCTGTTGACCGGACACAAGATTGTCCAGAGAAAGACATTCCCCAGCATGCCTTGCAAGTGGGTGTGGCTCTCTGATCAAATGACAACCAATGGAATATAGTTGATTTGTATGATAACTGAGAAGTTTAATAAATACAGTAGTTCCCCCTTATCCACAGTCAATTTTGGTCTGAGAATTATACGTGGAAAATTCCAGAAATAAATACAACATCAGTTTTAAATGTGTACCATTCTGAGTAACGTGATGAAACCCCACACTGCCCTGCTCATCCTACCTTGGACAGGAATCATCCCGTTGGCCAGCACATCCACTGTATAGCCTACCTGCCTGTCCCTCACTTAGCAGCCATCTTGGTTATCAGATTCTCTGTTGTAGATCACTGTGATTGTGTTCAGGCAATCCTTATCTATTTAATAATGACCCATTTAATTGTTCTATTAATAATAGTTCTATTTTATTATTAATTAGTATTGTTTACCTATTATCATGCTTAATTTAGGAATTAAATTTTGTCACTAGTATGTGCATATAGGAAAAAATACAGTATTTAACGAATTCAGTTTATCTGAGATTTCATTTCAGGCAACCACTTGGGGTCTCAGAGCATATCCACTGCTAATAATGGGGGACTACTCTAGTGGTGGGGGAAGAGGGCTGCTCTTCTCTTGTCCCTTTCCTCCTTCCTGCTGGTTAGAATGTACACAGAGGTGTGAGGAAGAGTCAACCTGACCCATAAGATCTAGAGGCATTTGAAGAGATCACACCCAAAGGTAGCAGCAGCCTGGGTCTCTGATCATTGTGGAGCCCCCAGTCACACTGGCTCAGAACTGTTTTAGGCTCCCCAAGACCACTTGCACATTCAGGGAATTTTGCTAGAAGGACTCACAGGACTCAACATATGCTCAGGCTCATGGCTAAGATTTATTACAGCAATGGAGTAAGGATAGACATCTAGATCATAAGGGAAAAAGACATTGGGAAAGTCAGGAGGAATCAACATGCAGGTTTCCTTATTCTGTCTTTTGTGAAGAGCTCATTCTGCCCCTAGCAATGAAAAATGCAGCAACATGTGTGTGATGTTTCTGCACCAGAGTCCCTGTGGGAGCTGGTCACATTAGGCACCCTCTGCTTAGCACATGCCAAAAGGCCATATTCCTACAAGAAAAGCAGACAGTTTAGGCATAGTGCTAAGTGGTATAAAATCCTTGATTCAATTTTTAAAAAAATAATTCTGCACTATTTTCTTGCAGTTTGTGGCAAAAACTCTTAATTGTTCTCCAATATCGATGGAAGACATTCCAAGAGGAAAGGTCCCAAATGCACACTAATGGCTGATTTTATGAGCAATCCTTTCTTAGGACTGCAGTCTCAGGCCCACTTTGTTAATTCTGCACAGGGCCTATCTAGATTATCTGAAAGAGAAATAAACTTTAAGCTTGTTTAAAGCAACATTCTTTGCATTCTTTGAGTTTTTATGTCTCTTAACCAAACCTAATTATTATTATTTTTTTGGCACTGGGGATTGAACTCAGGGGTACTCTACCACTGGGCCACATCCCTAGCCCTTTTTTGTATTTTATTAGAGACAGGGTCTCACTGAGTTGCTAAGTGCCTTGCCATTGCTGAGGCTGGCTTTAAACTCGTGATCCTCCTGCTTCAGCCTCCCAAGTCGCTGGGATTACAGGCCTGCGCCACTGAACCCTGCTCCAAACCTAATTCTAACACTTATCTTTCCTTCTTCAGCTATGAAGCGTACTCGACACCAGGCAGAGCTGGATCTTGGTGTTTAACAAGGGGGCAGATGCTGAGGCAGCTGGGGTCTTGCTGTCCAGGAACACATGCTTTCAAATTTCCAAATTTCATCTGGACAGTAGAAGGCATCAGTTTACAAAAGAGCCTGTGTTCCAAAGTCTCATTTGTAAACCTACTGACAAATGGGTAGAGGCAGTAAAGCTAAGGTGGCTGAGTCGGGCTGAGTCTAGTGTGCAGGTGAGGCGCCAGGTTCCAACTTGCTTCTCTTCCTGCATCTGAGAGCCCTTTAGTGAAACAGGCAACGACAGATCCAGTGAATGGCTTGGGAATGACTTTTCTCTAGTTTATTGTAGATCTGATAAGACGCAAGTCTCTTTATCATTTCAACTTCACTCTAGCAGTTCACACTAAGAAACAGTTTAGAGACTTTCCTACCACAATGTTCAAGCTCTGGAGAACAGGATCATAAGTTTGGGTTTTGGGGCTGGGGTTGTGGTTCAGCAGTAGAGCACTCGCCTAGCACATGGGTGACCCCAGTTCCATCCTCAGCACCATGTAAAAATAAAGGCATTGTGTACAACTAAAACAAACAAACAAACAAATATTTAAAAAAAATAAGTTTGAGTTTTGATTATTTGTTCTGGAAGTGGAGGGACCCTAACTGATTTTCTCACCTCACCACGGTAAAACGCAATACATCTCACAAGACCCGGCGAGTTAGCAAGAGTGGAAGTAGTAATCTTTCCTCCTGGTCCCCATTTACATACCACCCTGAACAATCAATCACCTATGATTACTTACTTGTCCACCAAAACTGGGGAAATGTGGACACTATGAAATCACATCTGCACAGTGGGCCAGCCCTTACATATTATCTCATTGATCAACTGCAATGTTGCTGACTCAACTCCAAGCTGTATGGGGCCATCAAGCAAGAAGAAAAGTCTACTAGTAGAGAGAGGCATGTGTATGAACAGAAGGCGGAACATTCTGACATTACATTTGCTTTGCGGTATTTTAAGTAGTGCCTGGGGGAGAAGAAAAATTATCCTAGAACACAGGAAGCAGCTCAGGACCTCCTTGCTGATTAAAACCACAAGACTTCCCTTTAAACAAACTGTAGGCATTTTCTTGGAATCTTTTTTTTAGGTTCTCCTAAGTTACTGTTATTAACATTTAAGCTGCTAATTAATTTGCATGTATGCCAAACGACACCACAGTGTTCCACGCTTGGGTGGGCATTTGATAAATGATATTTGAAGATGCTAATATCTAATCATCAAGCCAAAAGACATTTCCCAGGTCCTGAATAACAACCCCTTGGAAAGAAAAGTACACGTGGAGTGTGGAAACACCAGTCTTAAGAATCAAAGGATTTGGGCTGGGATATAGCTCAGTGATAGAGCTCTCACCTGGCATGCACAAAGCCTTGGGTTCAATTCCTAGTTTTTTTTTTTTTTTTTTTTTTTTTTTTTTTAATTGAATGACTCTTTAGGTTTTCTGGATATAACCTGGATGTGGCACTGGAAATTTGTTTTCTGTCTATTTATCTAAGAATTCTGTGGGCTGACCAGAGTTGAGGGAGGCTTAATCATTGAGTATAGCATAACCATCGACTGGCCCAGGGTGCCTTTATTAACCTAATGGTAGTGCTGAACAAAGGATAGGAGTCCTTATGATCATAAAGAAGAAAATCTAAATTTTTTTTTTTTTTTAAGTTGCCAAAGATCACGTCACTTTACCTGGGAGCAGGAGAGATAGTGGCAAAATCCTGGACTTGTGTGTCACAGAGGGATCTTACATTAGCCACTTGCTAGCTGTGAGCTTCCCTTACCTCCACGAGCTTTAGCTCTCCCTAACAGTACATAGCTTTACCTGACTGGGCTCTTGTGAGGGCAAAACTGAGACTGCTTATGTAAACACCTGTGGAGTGTCCTGGAGGATGGAGGCCTGTCCACTCTGTCCATTAACTTCCCAGAGAGGGGGCACTGGGGTTGTGGCTCAGCGGTAGAGCCCTCACCTAGCATGTGTGGCCCTGAGTTCAATCCTCAGCACCTCGTAAAAATAAATAAGTAAAATAAAGGTATTGTGTCCAACTACAACTAAAAAATAAATATTAAAAAAAAAAACTTCCCAGAGAGGGGAAATATTGGAAGTATAAGAAATCAAACACATAAATTGAGAGGTACAGCTTGAGGTTCTGTTTTGGGGTTTGATTTTCTTTTTCTTTTTCCCAGACAGAAAAAATACTATGGCAGGTTTAGATCTACACAGTGACTTCGTCTCACCATGCCATGTTTTCCGAGATGGCCCTGTGTGACCTGCCTCTCTGTGGTTTTGTTCATCTTACAGAGCATTTTTTTTTTTCCCTTTCAATTCCTTGATGTACTTGCCTGATGATTTATGGTTTACATCTTGTTAATTTTTCAAAATTCTGAACAGAAGTATGTTTACCAACCCCCCAACATCAGCCCCCACTGCTGTGCCCCTTCTGGAGACCCTACCATCCATCTTTACCCCCCACATCCCTCTGTCTCTCTAACACTGTCTCCTCCACCAGGGGTCCCTGGTTCCTAAGATGTGGGAGACCTTCATGCTCCAGATGAAGCAAACTGTGTTTCCCTAGCACAGTGTTTCTAAACTCTGGGAAAGGACTTAGGTGATTTTTAGGTGATATGCCAATGTGCCCTTCAATGGCATTATATCACACACAGAGAAGCCTTTCCCATTGTAGTTCTCTTCTAGTTATTGATTGCACAGAGGGGAAGGTTTCACTTGGCCCTATTGTGTCGTTAGCACTGATCCAATACTCTCAGTTTTCCCTTCTAACAAAGAAAGAGCACATCTCAGATTCAGAGTATTCCTACATGAGAATTTAGTAACCAAGTTTTGTTTTTGCAGTTTTTAATTTTATCAATGTTTCTAACTTATGCCAAATGATACAATATTTTAAAAATATTTTTAGTTGTAGATGAACACAATACCTTTATTTTATTTGTTTATTTTCATGTGGTCCAGAGGATGGAACCCAGTGTCTCATATGTGTGAGGCAAGGGCTCTACCACTGAGCCACAACCCCAGCCCAATACACCGTTTTTTATTTATAATAATAATTGAGTTTTTTAGATATAAATTCCCCACTAAGTAAAAATTTCCTTTAAAATAATATTTCTTGAATTTGAAAAGTGCAGTGACACACACCTGTCATCCCAGCAACTCGGGAGGCTGAGGCAGGAGGATTGCAAGTTCTCGGCCAGTCTGGGTAACTTCATAAGACCCTTTCTCAAAATAAAAATAAAAGAGGCTCAGTGGTAAAATGTCCCTGGGTTCAATCCCCAGTACTGAAAAAAAAAGTAATTTACAGGAGTAAACACTATAGGAAGCACACAACTACATCAAACTCTGAAGGCGGTACTAATGTGGCTAACATCTGCCAATTTATTCAGGACCATTGGACCATTGAGAGAAGCTAACTAAATATGTTGGGGAGGGGTGAGTAGGTGTTACTCAGAATGTATTTAGTCTCAGGGCTGGGATATAGCTCAGTTGGTAGAGTGCTTGCCTTACTTGCCCAAGGCCCTGGGTTCAATCCCCAATAGCACCAAAAAGAAAAAAGAAAAAAAATGTATTTGGTCTCTAAGCAAACCTAGAAGCCATTTCTTCCTCTTGTCTTCCACTAACACCCAACACCTTCTCCACCCTCACTACTATGACCATGGCCATCCCCTTGATCATCACTTCTGTCAGACCCAGCACCATTATTAGTAGCACATCACCACCTTCATCACCATTATCATACCTCCACTGTTATGGTCTACATCCTTGCTACCTCAGCCTTAGAATACTACAACAACTTTCTACCGGGATCCAAGCTCCCAGTCTTTATTAATTCCAGTTCATACTGCACATGTATATAAATCCACTTTCCTTCCATCAATTTCTTATGGAGCTGAGAGCGCTTCCCACTGAACTACTTGATCACATCTAAATTCTTCTGCCTGTCTCTTTCTCAACTCTCTCATCTCTCCTCTTTCTCCTTGTATTAGTCCATTTTTTCATTACTACAGTGAAATATCTGAAGCTGGGAGACTTAATAAAGAAAAGAGGTTTATTTAGTTTATACTTCTGGAGGCTGAGGAGCCCATAACTAATGATGGCCTTCTTTTTTTTTTTTTTGGATGAGACAGCATCTTATATTTTAGAAGAAATGCTACAACCACCCTCATCCTGCTCCTCTTCTTTGTCCGCTGCCCATTTTTCTTAAGTTTTAATTTTTAAATTTGTTTTAATTAGTTATACATGACAGTAGAGTGCATTATGCACTTTGATATATCATACATAGATGGAATATAATTTCACATTTTTCTGAGTGTACATGTTATAGAATCACATTGGTCATGCAGTCATATACATACATAAAGTAATAATGTCTGCTTTGTTCTACTATCCTTCATATCCCCATATCCCCTCCTCTCCTCTCTCTTCACTTCCCTCTACCTAATCTAAGGTAACTCAATTCTCTAGTGCCCCCCCCCCCATTATTGTGAATTAGCATCCACATATTAGAGAAAACATTTAGCTTTTTGTTTTTGGGTATTGGCTTATTTTGCTTAGCATAATATTCTCCAACTCCATCCATTTATTGGCAAATGCCATAATTTTATTCGTCTTCTTCTTTTATTTTTTGTACCAAAGATTAAACTCAGGGGCACTCAACCACTGGGCCACATCCCCAGTCCTTTTTTGTATTTCATTAGAGACAGGGTCTCACTGAGTTGTTAAGTGCCTCACCATTGCTGAGGCTGGCTTTGAACTGGCGATCCTCCTGCCTCAGCCTCCCAAGTGCTGGGATTACAGGCATGTGCCACCACGCCTGGCTAATTTTATTCTTCTTTAAAGCTGAGTAATATTCCATTGACATTTTCTTTATCCATTCATTTATTGAAGGACATCTAGGTTGGTTCCATAGTTTAGCTATTGTGAATTGAGCTGCTATAAACATTGACGTGGTTGCATCACTGCAGTATGCTGTTTTTGTGTGGGGAAAAGGTACACTATACAACAAGAGACAGGGATTATACCTGTGTGCACATGTCTCTTCTGATCTGTGTTCTTATAAAGCCACCAGTATTCAATCCTGGGGCCTCCACTCTGATGACATGAATCCTGTTCTTTTCCCAAAGACCCCACATCTAAGCACCATAGTTGGAATGAATTTCCAACCTTTTAATAAATACTTCACAAGGAGAATTTAAATTTAACACATAAATCCTTGTAGACACATTCAAACCATAGCACTTTTCTGTTTTCTCCTTACAACATCCCTTCTTTCCATTTAAGTCACCATAATTTTATAATGCTCTTAAGTGTTATTTGATAACATTTATGTCATTATATGTTTCTCTAAAAGCAATTTTTAATAGCTCCAACATCCCAGCTCTGGATGTTCCATGATTTATTTAGCCAAGCACTTACTGTTAGACATTTTAGCTATTTCCATTTTCTCATTATAATGAATGATACTACAATGAAAATTCTTGTAGACAAACAGGGACAACACCATTTCTCTCCTTCTTACTTCCTTACCTTGCAAGAAGCTCAACAAATAGTCACTGATCAAGTAAAGTGTAAAGGAAAACAAGGACATTTCCAAATGTCACTTTAAACAGGGACCTTAAATTGTTGAAAATAAAAAATACCTTCGCATCAGATGACCTTGCTTCCTTTTCTGAGCAGAAAGCAGAGAGAACTAGAACAGCAGCAAGATGACCTGACTCTGCCCTTTCAGAAGCCAAGAGAGTAATACATTGCCAAACTCTCACAAATGCTGAAATTAGGACTGGAAGTCTTTCAGCTTTCTGCTTGACCCCAGTCTCCCCAGCCTGCAGGTCAATGGCTTGATGAAGTGACAGCCTCCAGCTCCAACTATCTGTGCACCAGGGGAGGCTGAAAGTGTGACCTGGGGCAGCTTTGGAAGAGGAACTTATTTTTGTTTGGTGGGAAGCAGGGGCAAGGGGGTGAGAAGACATTGCCCTAAATATGATCTAATCCAGCTGTCCAAACATGGGCAATTCAATCCAGCCAGTTGTCCATTTCCCTAAATCCAGATGTTTGCTATCACCCAATCTCAGATCGTCTTTCCTTCTATTGAATGTAACTTGTACTAACCACGTTTGTCAAAGGCTTGCATTTGCTTTTAATTAGAAGACATCTATTTTGATTCAGCCAGGCCCTCTTAGCTTTAGCACTGACTCACAGCCCACATTATTAATAAACTTTAAATTCTAACTTTTCTTTGCCCTATGACAAATCACTGAGAATTTTGTCCCATTTCAAAGCTCAAATTTGAGAACTTCAAGACTACACTAAACATTTGAGTTGATTACTAGTATTTGATAGAATTCGAATAATTCTCTTCCATCTATAGATTTTTCTAAGCACTGAACTTCCTTGTTGGCAGTGGGTTTGGAATAGGTTTATCTTTGTATACAGAAGTCTTCAATAATTATGTTTCATAGCTAGACCTGCTTCCAAAGTATGGCCAGATGTGTGTGGTCTTGCTTAGGTCTACAATAGTGTCTCTGAGTTTTGTTTCTTCATCTGAATACTACGGTACTGTAAAATGTTATTGTGAGGATTAAATATCATAGAATATTTCAAATACTCCACACAGTGTGTTTAAGATGTAGTATTTATGCAAATATATGTGGATTCCTTCCATTCCCTTAAAAGTCTCTAGGTAGGAATCTGACTTTTATAAACGCATATCTGGTCCTGCCTCCAGCAGACTAAAGCAGACTTGCAATGGAATTAATTTTCTAAGTTTTAGTTCTTTCGTCTGAGAGACTGAGTGGCACCTGAATGAGCACCCTGGATATGCTGGGAGCAAGTGAGGACTTTTCTGTAATGGGTCCTTTTCTTGTGAAAAGTGTGTCTGGACCATTTTTGATCTAGTGCTCTGCCTAATGGGTGAGATCCTGTCATTGCTGACAATTATTTCTCAAGTTCACCAATGATGAGCCCCAGGAGAGCAGAGTCTGAAATTCATGATACATTCAGCATTAAAATAATAAATACACAGATTAGATTAGCTGGTTAATCCTTTTTATTTTCATGGACTTGTTTATTTGGAGTTGCTTTCCAAAAGCTGACCTATTTTCAATGAGAAGACAAAATCAAGTGTTTGAGTCTGGAAAGTTGAGACTAAGCCAAAGAACGATGGGGAACACCAAGAGAGATATATATAGAGCCTGAGGGTCAACAGGCCGCCTGTCCTCTCTGTCTGCTTTGGGTTTCTCTCAGTGCCTACCCCTTTCCCTGCCTTCTCCTTCTTTTGCTCCTCACTCATCTCTTTTGAAATTCTTTCCTTGACTCTGATCTGTCACCTTCTTTTGGCACTCTTAACTATTGCATCCTTGCTTCAACTTCTGGTGGTTTTGTCCAGTCTGTGACATCACCAGGATGGGGCATACAAGTATCTGTGGGACAGAAGCAGAGAGGGCTGGTTCTCCAACACAGATGTGCCTCAGGATCTGGGACTCACCTGGAGGAGCATCTGCCCCTGTTTCCTGGCCCTTCTTTTGCCAGCCAGATGCCATACCTGGCCTCTGTTTTCCCTAGTTTTTACTGATTCTGGTGTTACAGTCTGTGCTTGAGAATTCTAAACAAGAATCTCATAATAAACAAGAAGTGGCCTAGCATTTATTGATGATGAACTGCTGGTACTCAGCTAACTGTCTCACATGTGCTGTTATGGACTGAACGTGATTTCCTGGAATTCATATGTTGAAGCCCTGATCCCCATGTGTCCGTATTTGGAGATGGAGCCTCTAAGGAAGTAGTTAAATGAGGTCCTAAGGGAGAGATGCTGCTCCAATAAGATGGGTGCCATTATAAAAAGAGATACCAGAGAGCTCAGGCTCTCAGGACATTTGCAGCTCAGCAGGAGAGCCCCACCAGACACCCTGGCTGGCACTTAGATCTTAAACCTCCAGTCTCTGGAACTGTGAGAAAATTGTTGTTTAAGCCACCTGATCTTCTGTTACATCATCTGCTGTGGCATCCTGAGCAGACTAGAGCCAGCACTGTATCATTCAACCCACTCAATAGTCATCTTGGCTTTGATCATTGTTATTCCCATTTATAAAATGAGGAGTTAGTCAAAATAAACCATTTCTCTTAAGAATAAAAAGAATAGGGGCCAAGGATGTAGCTCAGTGCTAGAACACTTGCCTGGCTTGCATGAGGCATTAGTTCCAATCTCCATCACTGCAATAAATTGATCTATCAAGCAATTGAGGAAACTAAGGCAAAAAGAGATCAATTAATCTGTCTTCAAATTCTCAATTATTATATGATGAAGGTAAAAATTTGAATCCAAGTTTTCAGTGATGTGTATTTTTGCTTGAGTCCAACCTGTAAAATCAAAATTTATATCCTGTTTAAATTATAGACTTTTTCAAAGTATAAAAATGGTGAGGGCTGGGGTTGTGGTTCAGAGGTAGAGCACTCACCTAGCATGTGTGAGGCGCTGGGTTCAATCCTTGGCACCACATAAAAATAAAATAAAGGTTATTGTGTCCACCTACAACTAAAAAACACATATTCAACAAAAAATGGTGAAAGTAATTTTGAAAAGAAGAATTGTTTTGAGTTAAAAAATGTTGAGTCTGGCTTAAGACAATGACAGTCAAAATGTTTGAATCTATAGTGAATTAAAATACTGACATTTATAAGATTTTTGTTAAATTACAAACTCTGATTTATATAATTTTATTTACTACTACTTTTCAAAGTAATGACTGTATTTTTAGAATTCTACATGTTGCTATTAAGACTTACACCCCCCTGCCATGGCCTCTTAGCTGGAAAAAAACACGGTTCCTGCTTTCAGGAGTTCACTCATGTGGGGAGCAGACATGTACAGCTGGGGCATGCCCTGATAGGTTTGTATAGTACATTTATTTTTTAATTTTTTTAAAAATATTTATTTATTTGCTTTAGTTGTACACAATGCTTTTATTTTTACGTGGTGCTGAGGATCGAACCCGGGCCGCGCACGTGCTAGGCGAGTGCTCTATCGCTGAGCCACAATCCCAGCCCCTGTATAGTACATTTTTTTTTTTTTTGGAGATCCTATTGTGATTCATAAGATGATTGTAAGAGACTGGGAGTTTGCCAAGTGTGTGAGATATGGGTTCGTGGGTGTGAGCATGTGTGAGGTAGTGGGGTGGTAGCCTGGGTATGAGAAGGCATTTGGAAAGGGAGGGCTATGTGAAAAGGCTTGGAGGGGTGAAGTCCAGGTGTGTGTGCATGTGCATGTGTGTGTGTGTGTGTGTGTGTGTGTGTGTGTGTGTGGCTTAGCATTCATTGATTATGAAGTGCTGGTACTCAGCTAACTGTCTTACATGTGCTGTTACACACTGAACGTGATTTCTCAGAATTCATATGTGATGATGGTGGCGTTGCTGTGGTGTAAAGGGACATTCAGTAGAGGAAAGAACAAATGACACATGATAAACAGGTTGAGCAAGACCAGTTTCTCCTGTTTTATCTTCATTTTTGTATCTTCTTTCAGTATGAACCAATGGTCTAGGATGTGGGGCTAAACTAAAACTAGGTGTTCTAGTCAACTTTTTCACTGCTGTGAGCGAAAGACCTGTCAAGAACAATTAGAGGACAAAAAAATTTATTTGGGGGCTCATGGTTTCAGTCCATAGATGGCTGACTCCATTACTCGAGGCCCCAAATGAGGCAGGATATCATGACAAGAGAGTGTGGTGGAGGAAAGTGGCTCAGGATGTCTCACCAGGAAGGAGGGAGGGAGGGAGAAAGAGGGAGAGGGAGAGAGAGAGAGAGAGAGACTCCCCCAAAGCATGTGCCAAGTGACCCACCTCCCCCAGCCACACCCTTCCTGCCTTTAGTTACCACCCAGTTAATCCCCATCAGGGGATTAATTCACTGACTGGGTTAAAGCATTCCTAACCTGGTCATTTCCTCTCTAAATTCTCATTCATTGTCTCATCTTTTAGGGAAAACCCAATATGTAAACCATAAGACTAGGCATGACCCTGGCAGGTCACACATTTATTTTGTGCTGTGCCTTTAAACTTAACCAAGGCTTGCTTACAGGAGTGAAGTTGCCCAGGATCTCTGTGCCAGTCCTTAAGCTGGTGGTAAAGGGGAGATGCTGAACCAGATATTGGTGCCAGCCTAGAGTGATGAGTTAGAAAATAATGTGAGCATGTGGTTTATACCTAACATCTTCCCAAGTTCAGCTTTCCAAATTATTTGTAATTCGTTAAATAGTGTCTGTTTTTAATTTTCTGATGTACTTTTTTTTTCCATGTCACTAAATATGACTATATTACTTATCAATTTTAGAAAAATTGTTAATTTCATGATCTGGTGGATGAGGGGTTGGCCCCCTAAAACATCTCCTCCACCATTCATTTTTTTTTTTTTTAGGTGTATTGTCTCTGATCTAATTCTAGGTCTTTGATCCCACTTTGATTGAGTTTTGTGCATGGTGAGAGATAAAGGTTTAATTTCATTTTGTTGCATATGGATTTCCAGTTTTCCCAGCACCATTTGTTGAAGAGGCTATCCTTTCTCCACTGTACATTTTTTGGCACCTTTGTCTAATTATAAGATAGCTGTAATTAAATGTATTAGTCTCTGTATCCTCCAATTCGTGTACCATTGGTCCACCAGTCTGTTTTGGTGCCAATACCATGCTGTTTTTGTTACTATTGCTCTATAGTATAATTTAAAGTCCTGTTTTGGTATGGTGATGCCCCCTGCTTCACTTTTTTCTTGCTCAGGATTGCTTTGGCTATTCTGGGTCTCTATTATTTTTCCAGATGAATTTCATGACTGCTCTTTTCTATTTCTTTTGAAGAATGGACATTGGGATTTTGATAGGAATTGCATTTAAATCTGTATAATGCTTTGGTTAGTATGGACTTTTTGACAATATTAATTCTACCTATCCAAGAGCAAAGGTAGGTCTTTCCATCTTCTGAGTTCATCTATAATTTCTTTCTTTAGTGTTCTATAATTTTCCGTTATAAGGTCTTTCACCTCTTTCGTTAGGTTGATTCCCAGGTATTTTATTTTTTTTTTTGATGCTATTGCAAATGGGGTATTTTTCATCATTTCCCTTTCAGAGTCTTTGTCGCTGATGTACACAAATGCTTTGACTTATGTGTATTGATTTTGTATCCTGCAACCTTTGCCAAAAATTCGTTTACTAGTTGTAAATGTTTTCTGGTAGAGTTTTTTGGGTCTTCTAGGTAGATTATCATGTCATCAGCAAATAGTGCTAATTTGAGCTCTTCTTTTCCTATCTTAATCCCTTTTAATTTCTTTCGTCTGTCTAATTGCTCTGGCCAGAGTTTCCAGTACTATGTTAAATAGCAGTGGTGAAAGGGGACATCCCTGTCTTGTTCCAGTTTTTAGAGGGAATGCTTTCAATTTTTCTCCATTTAAGATTAATGTTAGCTCGGGGCCTTGCATAAATAGCTTTTATTATGTTAAGATATGTTCCTGATATTCCTAGTTTTTCTAGTGTTTTCAACATAAAGGGGTGTTGTATTTTGTCAAATGCTTTTTCTGCGGTTCAATTGAGATGATCATATGATTTTTGTCTTTAAGTCTATTGATGTGATGTATTATGTTTATTGATTTCCGAATATTGAACCAGCCTTGCATCCCTGGGATAAACCCCACTTGATCGTGGTGCACTATCTTTTGATATGTTTTTGTATCCGATTTGCCAGGATTTTGTGAGGATTTTTGCATCTATGTTCATTAAAGATATGGGCCTGAAGTTTTCTTTTTTGGATGTGTCTTTGCCAGGCTTTGGAATTAATGTAATATTGGCCTCATAGAAAGAGTCTGGAAGAGCTCCCTCTTTTTCTATTTCTTGAAATAGTTTGAAGAGCATTGGTATTAGTTCTTCTTTGAAAGTCTTATAGAACTCGGCTGTAAACCCATCAGGTCCTGGACTTTTCCTTGTTGGTAGCTTTTTGATGACATCTTCTATTTCTTCGCTTGTAATTGATCTATTTAAATTATGTATAGCCTCCACATCCAGTTTAGGCAAATCATATGGACTCTAGAAATCTGTCAATGCATTCAGTATTTTCTATTTTATTAGAGTACAAGTTTTCAAAAGTAATTTCTAATTATATTCTGTATATCTGAGGTGTTTGTTGTGATATTCCCTTTTTCATCACGAATGTTAGTAATTTGAGTTTTTTCTCTTCTTCTTTTCGTTAGCATTGCTAAGGGTCTGTCAATTTTGTTTATTTTTTCAAAGAACCAACTTTTAGTTTTGTCAATTCTTTGAATGGTTTCCTTAGTCTCAATTTCATTAATTTCTGCTCTGATTTTAATTATTTCCTGTCTTCTACTGCTCTTGGTGTTGGTCTGTTCTTCTTTTTCTAATGCTTTGAGGTGTGATGTTAAGTCATTTATTTGTTGGTTTTTTTTTCTCTTAAGGAATGAACTCAGTGCAATGAATTTTCCTCTTACTTACTGCCTTCATAGTGTCCCAGAGATTTCTATATGATGTATCTGTGTTCTCATCTTTACCTCCTCTAGGAATTTTTTGATCTCCTCTTGATGTCTTCTTCAACCCTTGTTCATTCAGTAGCATGTTGTTTAGCTTCAGTTGATGGAGTAGTTTTTCTTATTCCTTGTTTTGTCGTTGATTTCCAATTTTATCCCTTTATGGTCGATAGCATGCAGGGTAGTATCTCTATTTTTTTATATTTGCTGAGAGTTGCCTTGTGACATAATATATGGTCTATTTTGGAGAAGGAGCCATGTGCTGCTGAGAAAAATGTGTATTCGTTTACTGAGGGGATGAATATTCTATATATGTCTGTTAGGTCTAAATTGTTAATTGTTTTGAGGAGGCTTAAAGTTTCTTTGTTTTAGCTTTTGTTTGGATGATCTATCCATTGGTGAGAGAGGTGTGTTGAAGTCCCCTAGAATAACTGTGTTGTGGTCTATTTTACTCTTAAACTTAAGAAGCGTTTGTTTGATGAATGTAGGTGCATCCATTATTTGGGGCATACTGATTTATGATTGTTATATCCTGTTGATGGATGGTTCCCTTAAGTAATAAGAAATATCCATCTTTGTCCCTCTTGATTAATTTTGGTTGAAGTCTACCTTATTTGATATGAGAATGGAAACCCCTGCTTGTTTCGCCGGCCATGTGAGTGATTAAGGACTTTTCCCAGCCTTTCACTTTCAGTCTGTTGATGTCGTTTTTTCTATGAGGTGTGTTTCTTGGAGACAGCAAATTGTTGGGTCATTTCTTTTAATCCATTCTGATAATCTGTGTCTTTTGATTGGCGAGTTTAGGCCATTAACATTCAGGGTTTTATTATTGAGATGTGATTTTTATTCCCATCCATTTTTATTTGATTATGGTCTTTAGCTTGATTTGGTTTCTCTTCTGGTTGGTATTTCCTTTAGTTTAATATCTCCCTTTGTTGATTTTCGTTATCATCTTTCTCTTCTTCTTCATGAAATATGTTGCCCAGGATGTTCAGAAGTGCTGGCTTTCGAGTTGTGAAATCTTTTAACTTTTGCTTGTCGTGGAAGGTTTTTTATTTCATCTTCGAATCTAAAGCTCAATTTTGCTGGATATAAGATTCTTGGTTGACATCCCTTTTCTTTCAGAGCTTGAAATATGCTATTCCAGGATCTTCTTGCTTTTAAGGGTCTGGGTTGAAAAATCTGAACATAATCTGTTTGGTTTCCCCCTATATGTAATTTGCTTCCTTTCTCTTGTGGCTTTTTAGTTTTCTCTCCTTGCTCAGTGTATTAGGCATTTTCATTATAATGTGTCTAGGTGTGGCTCTTGTTGAGATTTTGTTTGTTTGGTGTTCGGTATGCCTCTTGAACTTGGTTTTCCATTTCATTCCTCAAGCTTGGAAAAATTTTCTGTAATTATTTCATTAAATAGATTACTCATTCCTTTGGCTTGAAACTCTGCCCCTTCCTCTACGCCAATCACTCTTAAGTTTGGTCTTTTTATGCTGTCCCATAATTCCTGGATGTTATGTTCATGATTATTAACAAGTTTTGCTGTATGGTTTAAATTCTTCTCTAAGACATATATTTTGTCTTCATTTGTCTGAGGTTCTATCTTCCAGATGGTCTATTCTGTTGGAGATGTTTTCAATTGAGCTTTTATTTTGGTTTATTGCTTCTTTCATTTCTGGAATTTCTGTTTGGATTCTCTTTAGAGCCTCTATTTCCCTATTGAAGTAATCTTTTACTTCCTGTATTTGTTTTTGGAGTTCTTTGTCAAAATGATCTTTTGCCTCCTGTACCTGCTCCCTCATCTCATTTTTGAGTTCATTCTTAAGTTCCATAAACATTTGGCATATGTAATTTCTAAATTATCCTCCACCATTCATTTTTTATTCTCTTTTTATTCCCCTATATTGTTCACTTTTAAAACCTAAAAATATTTACCTGATTATTTCTTGAGTTATCAAATACAAGGATTATCTTTCAACTTCCATTTTTACAAAATGGAAATATTAGTCTCCTTTCCTCTCATTACAGATTTCATTTCTTATTTTATCCCTAACTTTTGATATTTGTAATTTTCCACTAACATCACCATGGTCAAAAAGTAAATTTCTTTCTGACCATAGTTAGGATTTGTCTAAAGGTTAATTGTAACTATACAAAGTTAGCTCCTAGTGTTTGTGTTGCTGTGATTACATAAATATTGTTCTTTCACAAATAATGTACTCTGTTATTTGAAAGAGGTTTAGTTTTTTTTTTTCTTTTTTTTTTTTTTTTTTCTGTTCTAATTACTTCTCTCCTACCACCTTTGGTCTTTATTGCATTTTTAAATGTGATTATATTATTTTATATTTTCCAAGATAATATCACATATGCATTTTGATATATTGACTAGTCCATATATCTAAATTTAGTGACTATTTGTATAATTTATAGGTAGACAAAGTAATTTTATCATAGAACACATTAAATCCATACGAGAATACACACATAAAATACATATCTAATCAATAAAGCAAAATCCTGAAATCTCAATGCTCTGCACATGGTATCTTATCTCTGGAAACATCCAGATCCCTTTCAAATTCCGGTTTCTTATACCCCAGGCCTTCTTGATTTTCTCTCTACCTTTTATTTTGCTAGGTCACATCCTCCACTTCCTCTGACAGAGGCTGTGGGCAAAGTAAACTATAAGAATCCTTGCATACATGACAACTGTCTTATACATCTTACTAACATTTTGGTACTGTGTAGAATTCTAGATAGAAAATTATTTTCTTTTCAGTTCTTTGTCTTTCTCAGTTGTAGCTAATGACAAATTTTCCTATTTCTTTGTAAGTGAACCCTTTTGTCTTTCTGAAAGCATTAAAATTTTTTCTCTTTATCCTCAATGTTCTGAAATTTCACCATGATATGTCTGGTTATTGTCATGTCAAGAATTACCTAGACGCAGTGTAGCCACCAAATATATTTCCTGTCAGAGGTAGCATTAATGTGTTCCTTCTTCTGCGGATCACAGAACCAGAAAGACTCACAGACCAAATCAAAACATTCAGATCATGCCGTTTATTAAATCAATTAAAAACATAATGGAATAAAAACAAAGCTACAGTGGGAGACCCATACTTCTGGTCATGAACACACAATCTCCACATTCTTCTCTCTCTTTCTCTCTGTGCCACATCGGCCTTCCCCATTGACGTAGGTTTGTGGGACCAGAGAGTTAGATAGTGTTCAAGCCAGGGCCCACAGGGTGAACTTCCAGGGACCAGTGGGTTGGACATGCAAACGCAGAACAAGTGTGGCTGCCCACAGTGATGGCTAGCCAATTAGTCTGCTTAGTAGCTGTGGGTTTTATTATTGTTCCTTGAGCAGAGGACACAGGGAGCCAGAATGGGTATCACTAACGAATGGGTGGTTGGATCAGGTCTCTGAGTTCTGATGCTTCATATCTCACATCTGCTCAGTGAATTCTGAGTCTTCAGTGTCTGGCGCACATTCTGAATCTCATGGTTATTTGGCATGCAGAACTGACCACATGTTTAGTGCTGCAAGAACACCAGCTACCTTTGGTTCTTCCAGTCCTTCCATGTCTAACACACGGGCTCTGCTGACTACTTCTCCATACCTAGCACACTTGATGAGTATCCTCCAATCCACTGGTTTTCTTTTCTCCTACAGCAAAATTGCTGAACATTGGTTGTTTATTTTGTTCCATTCATCCTGCCTGGCACCTGGTAGATACTTCTTCACTGAAGACCTCATGTCTTAGTTCATAAATGTTCTTGTGCTTTCTTTGTTAGTTTCCTCCTCTCCATTTTTTCTTTCTAGAACCCTGATTAGTAGTAAGTCTACTCTGCCAAATTAATCATGTGTATCTCTTACCTTTTTTTCCTATCTCCCATTTTCTTGTCTTGTTCTACTGTTTAGAAAAATCCCTGGGCTTTCTCTTTCATCTGTTGACTTTTTGAATTCTGTAACCACATTTAAAAAATAGAATTTTTTAAAGAACAGTTTTAGATCTGCTAAAAAGTCGACAAGATGGCACAGAGTTCTCATACCTGGTTTCCTCTGTTGTTAATACCCTACAGGATAATGATACATTGGTTAAAATCAGTGAACCAATATTGATCCATTATTATGAATGAAAGCTCATAGTTTATTTACATTTACTTAGCTTTTACCTGCTGTCTTTTTCTCTTCTGGGATCCTATTTTAAGACACTGAACTGCATTTAATCATCATTTCTCTTTGGAGGCGGTGGCAGTTTCTTAGATATCTCTACTGTTGAATGACCTGGACACTTTTAAGGAATACTGATCAGATACTTTGTAGGATGCTCCATGATTGGAACTTTCCTGATGATTTTCTCATGATAAACTGGGGCTGTGGATCCTGGGGAGTAGGCTGCAGAGGTTCAGGGCTCTTTTCATCACATTATGTGGATGTGATTTATGGTGGTTGATGTTTGCTGATTGATTTCCTTGATCACCTGGCTGAGGTAGGGCTAGTTAGTCTTCTCAGCTTTAGAGTTACTCTCCCAGCCCTTACCCTTTCCATACTATATATACTCTTTGGAAGGAACTCGTTGTGCACACAAGGATTGGGAGATGATGTTCTTCAACTGGAGGGTGGAGAATCTTTGTAAATTACTGGAAAGTCTTCTTCATGGGAGATTTTTTTTTTCCCTCTTAAGTAACCACATCTTTAATTTCCAAAATTTTATTCTGGAAATAATAAAATTCTCATAGCATCCTATTCATCCATGCTATATCTGCTGTCCTTTTTCTGACCGTTTCATAGGGTTTTGGCAAGAAGGGTCTCTTTGCTTCTCTAAACTTCTGTTTCCTCAGGAGTTGGATTATCTTAGTCTTCTCTGACATTTCAATTTATTTTGAAACTTCTGGAAAATCTAGGTTTCTTATTCATATTCAGACACAGTAAATAGGAGGGCTCAAGGTTTGTCTATAGGAGTGGAATTTCTGGTTAACAGGTCTCACTTTTAGGATGAACATGACCCGTGAGGAGCTGTCCCTTATGCTGGTGGCTTCTCCAAATATCAGAATGCAGACAAGTTTTCAGAGACACCAATGCTCACACTAACTGTCCTACTTAGTCCTAAACAGCTTCTTTAATCTCAGAGGGAAGAGTCCTCTTTATATTTCTAAGGATGTGGGAGCTAAACTCCTGTCTTCTTTTTGTTCTGAGCACAGGACTGGAGGACACTGGGTAGCACATATTCCTTGAACTGTCCAGGAAATAATATTCTTATTTTCTACTTCACTTCTACATTCCTGCCCTACATGCAGTTTCCAAAGCCGGAGTGTCCTTGGGACACTGGTAGGCAGAATCCTGAAGATGTTCCGGCTTCTCCAGGTGGAGGAGGCTGTACCATCCATCTTACCTTGTCAGTATGTTCCCATCTGCTTCCACTCCTTCAGAAACTTACCAAGATCTCTCATCCTGTCCTGGCTGTTATTCCTTAGTATTGTATTAATGTTATTATGACAGAGAGACAGAGAGAGAGAGAGAGAGAGAGAGAGAGAGAGAGAGAGAGAGAGAGAAGCCTGCTCAATTTGTCACTGTGAACACTGCTCCTTTGGTTTTCATTATTAAAAAATGAAGTATGTTAATTAAGGTAGGCTGAACTGTTGTAACAAGATCCTAAAGCATATCCGATATAATAGAAGTTTATTTCCCATTGGTTTAATAATCCAAGCATTCTGGCAATGTTTCTCCTCTATGCAATGATTCAGGGAACCAGGCTCTACCTATCTGTGACTTGGCCATCCCCAGTGCCTCCCTGGGACCTAGCTACCTGGCCTGCAGAAGAGGAGCAAGAGGATGGAGGTGACATGCCTGCTTTTTAAAAATTTTGGGCCAGCACACGTGTCTGATGTGTTCCCATTCTATGCTGGGTACGAGGCGTCCTACACCTGTGTTAGATCCAAGGATGCTGGAAACGAAATTGCTGACCAGGCAGCAATTTCTCAGCTGCACCTCTGTGTGAAGAAGGGAAGGGTGGATCTGGGTGTAGATCTGGCTTCCTTCACCTTACATGTTTGGAGCCCAGAAAGGCAGTAATGAGCAATGGTAAGAATTAGGCAGAATCATACTTTGCTCAAAGACAATCTTCAGTCTTTACAACAGCAATGTGGTAGACTCTTTCCCACCTGCATGTTCCAACAGCTGTGCCATGCACCTCATGGAGTTGCTTTGAAGGGAAACTGAAGGAAAATGACACATAGTAAAATCTACATGTCAGACATTGTGCTAAGTGATTTACATACAGCCCAGACAACACATGCTCTCTCTGAGTCACAACAAAAGCTGTTTCTATCTGTGTAAAATCCCACAGTGTTCTCCATGGGAAAGGCATGGTACCTGGTGGTATTTTACAGCAAGAATTTGGCATAAAATTATTGTTCACACCTACTAAGTGCTACACATGATGTCAGGTCTTGGGAACAGAGATGGGAAAGACTCCACGCCCAATTTTTAGGAGCTTAGATTTCTCTAAAATGCAAAAAAAAAAAAAAAGAGTCAACCAGTCAACCTAATACAATGTGACAAGCTGGAGGAAGAGAGAGAATTTTCTCTGCCTGGAGGGGGCAGGGGTATGTGTGGATGTGTGGGATGTGTGGAGATGTCCAGCATTTGAGTAGGGTTTTAAGGGATAGTTAGGAATTTTCCAGAGAAAAGGGAAAAGGGTCAAACATACAAAGAATCATGGATTTCCCAGGGAGTGCCTGGTAGGGTGTTTGGTGCTGGAAACACGAGGCCCCTTGGGAAGGGGAGGCTGGAAAGGTGAGGTGGTAGAGGAGAAGGGAGGTGCCATGGTACGCTTTGTGCCAGGCCTTGCAGTCTCAGGCTGTCTCCCAACATCAGCTTCCTCAGGGAATAAAGCTGAAAGTTCATTTGAGACCAGGCCTCTGAGCCTCTTTGGCACTACTGACATTTTGGGCCACATAATTCCTTGCTGTGTGTGTACTGGGGGAGGGGTCAGGAGGGGTGTTCCACGCACTGTAGGATGGTTAGCAGCATGCTGCCTTCTCCTCACAGCTGCCAGCAGCACCTCCCAAGTTCTGTCAACAAGAACTAACCCTAGACAATGACAAATGTCCCCTGGGAGACAGATGGCCCTGTTCAAGAACCACACCATTAGGCAGATGTCACCTTTCTCCTATTCTCTCCCACAGAATTAAGCATAGTGTTTAGCATAGAGAAGGCCGATGTGTAATTTGAGGATGCATCTTCTTTGAACCAAAGTGCCTTATTCCATCAGCCAGCAGTCCTGCCCCGACTTGGAGGACTGTTATGAGGGTTACTCAGCACGGAGTATTCACCCTCTATTTTATCTTATAGTTACCTTAAAAATGTCTGTCACCTCCAGCAAATCATAAATTGGACCTAGCAGGGCTGTGGTGCATATTTATTTTCTTAAATTGAAGGGTAAGTTACCTTTTAAAAATAAACTGAAGCCGGCAGAGTTGGCACATGCCTTTAATCCCCAGTGACGGGAGGTGAAGGCAGGAGGATCCCACATTCGAGGTCAGCCTCAGCAATTTAGCGAGGCCCTGTCTCAAAATAATAAATGGAAAGGGCTGGATGTGACTCAGTGGGTAAACCGCTCTGGGTTCAATCCCCAGTACCAAAAATAAACAAATAAATAAAGTGATAGAGATCCAAGCACATTAAAAATGATTTTTGAACGCCCTATCTTTTCAGGGTAAACTGACCTCTTTTCATGCTTTACGACCTAAGCCATGAAAAAATGTATAGTTTATTTACTTACAGACACCCCTGTGGTCCATCTGGTGAAACAGCAGCCAGGTGCCTGCATTTTCTCCAGTAACGTTGATTTGGCTACCTACATATCTGGCCCCTAGAGCATATGGAGGTTTCTTTAATCAACAACTCAGAATATCCTCCCTTTAAGCACCTGTCAGAGGATTCATCCAAGAATTGATTACAGTCCAGCATTTGCCAAAAATGTGATTGAGACATCTGATTTTCAGAGAGACCATCTCAAAGGCATAATAACCCCCCCTTCCGCTCAGTCCGCCCTGTTCTATCCCTGCATAAGTCAGCTCATCAGAAAATAACAGGTCTTAGGCTCTGTTATTATTCAAGCTTTTCACAGAAATGCTTTTGGAGGAAAAAGAAAAAGTTGTGATTTTGCTTTTTTTTTTTTTTTGTAGAGGAAAATATAAGAAATACCCATCTGTGAGAAAAATCTGTCTTTTACAAATTCATAGTCAAGATGGCTGCCAGTGATTACCCAGTGTCCATTTCCTAAGAGTGAACTGAATTCTAACTTTAGCATGAAGCAGGAGAAGCCCACAGTGTGCCTTCAGACAGAACAGGGACCAGTCCTAAGCCCATCACTGAAAGGCTGGCAGGAAGGGTTCCTGCCTTGCTAGACTGCCAGGATGGGGGTGACAAAGGGATGCAAAGGAATGAGGCTTGTTCTGGGGTGAGAAGGGCAGAGGCTCCCTCCACAGTCAGGAGGGGTGTGCTTAGCTGTTGGCTCTCTGGATATCTTCAAAATCAGTCTTCTATATACAAATACAACCTAGGGCGACCCTAGGAAGAAAGCAGACATTTTGACTCAAAGTGAGATGGGAGTCCCAGGGTGTTTAATTTGAATTGAGACTGAAGATAAATGGACAATGGCCAGACCATGTAGGAAAAAAAATAGAATTGTGATTCAAGCTGCAGCAGCCAGCCCTGGGGATCCAACTCACTATATAGTAGCCAGCCCCAGAAGCCAGCCTGCCATGATAGACTTGTGGGAAGTCTGACTTGTATCTCCAGCAAAACCCAGGAAGCCAAACAATAACTCTAATGACAATTGTCCTGGATGGTCTGGACTTGATTACCAATGGACAGCTTCTCTGCTTTTTTTCTGCTTCCGACTCAAGACAAAGAGAAAGTCAAAATATACATCCCCAACCAATCACATACATTCCGCTTGTGCCAACAGCACCCAGTTAGGTCACACCTGACAACTTCTATTTTTTCCACTATGATGCTTTCCCACTCCTCTGCCTGCCTCTGAGTCTCTGCCAAACCCCAGTGATGGGGGCTGACTCTCTTCCTGCAGCAAATTCTGTGTGAGTCGTCTTTGCTTATTCTCATTTGATTGATCTTCATTTATTTCCACATGAATGTTGGAGATTATATAATCAAATCTTGAACTCCAAGCTGGTAAAGCATGGTAGAGCACACATAGAAGGGCATGGGTTTACCATGCTCAACTCCACCCCTGCCAAGCCTGTGTGTCTGCTAGAGTGAGCTGCCCTCTCTCTTCCCCTAGGAGAAGGACACCCAATTCTCCTGAACCCAGCACTAATGCCTCCACTTCAGAGGAGTTATCCTTACCTGCCATCAGCAAAATCCTAGGAATTCTATTCTTCTTCCATGTTGGAATGAGCATGGCATTTCAGTGTACTATGTTAATAGAAAAGAAATAAAGCATTCCTGAGCATTTTCTATTTCTTCGCTACTTATATACATCATCTCACTCAATCTTCCCTTAAGTTTGTGAAATAGGTGTTCTCCCTCAACTCCACAGATGATGAAAAGGACACCTCAACTCATAATACGAAATGGAAAAGGTGTCCCTCTTTCCCAGTTTGATTTTGAGTTCCCAGATAAGATAGAGACTATCTTTTCTCCCATGTTATGTTTATGGCACCTTTTCTAGTATGAGATAACTGTATTTATGTGAGTTGGTCTCTATGTCTTCTATTCTGTCCCATTGGTCTTCATGTCTGTTTTTGTGCCAATATCATGCTGTTTTTGTTACTACGGGTCTATCATATAATTAAAAGTCTGGTATTGTGAAGGTCTCCTGCTTCATGTTTTTTGTTTGTTGTTTGTTTTTTAAACTAAGGATTGCATTGGCTATTCTGGGCCTCTTTTGTTATATTGATTCCCAGATATTTTATTTTTTTGAGGCTATTGTGGTTTTCCCAATTTCTCTTGCAGCTGATTCATCACTGGAGTATGGGAACGTGAGTGATTTATGTCACTCACCAAATCTTTATGAAACACCTTTCATTTATCCAGATTGTTCCACATAAAGAATTACAATGCTTAAGAAATAATCTTGCCTCTACAACAAATGGTGCTAGGAAAACTGGAAATCTGTATGTAGAATGAAATTTAGCCCCTATCCCTCACCCTGCCCAAAACTCAGTTCAAAGTGAATCAAGGACCTAGATATTAGACCAAAAACCCTGCACATATTAGAAGAAAGGTAGTCCCAACACTTCAGCATGTGGAACTGACTTCTATAATAAGACCCCTAAGATGCAAGAAGTAAAATCAGTAATCAATAAATGGGATGGCATCAATCTAAAAAGTTTCTCACAGCAAAGGAAACAATCAAAACATGAAGAGAGAGCCTACAGGATGGGAGAAAATATTTTCCATCTGTACCTTATATACAGCATTAATTTTTAAGGAATATAAACAACTCAAGAAAACTTAACAGCAATAGAAAACCAAATAACCCAATCAATAAATGGGCAAAGGAACTGAACAAGCAGTTCACAGAAGAATGGTCAACAAATATATGAAAAAATGTTCAACATCTCTAGCAATTACGGAAATGAAAATTAAAACACTAAGATTCCATCTCACTCCAGTCAGAATGGCAATTATCAAGAATACAAGCAAGAATAAATGTTGGCGAGGATGCAGGGGAAAAGGTACACCTATACATTGCTGGTGAGACTGCAAATTGGTGCAACCACTTTGGAAAGCAGTATGGAGACTCCTCAAAAAACTTAGAATGGAACCACCATTTGACCCAGTTATCCCACTCCTTGGTATATACCTAAAGGACTTAAAATCAGCATAGTACAGTGATGCGGTCACATCAATGTTTATAGCAGATCAATTCAAATATCTAAGCTATGGAACCAACCTAGCTTCAATAAATGAATGGATAAAGAAATTGTGGTATATGTATACACAATAGAGTATACATATATTCAGCCATAAAGAATGACTTTATGATATTTGCTAGCATATGGATGGGTCTGGAGACTATTACACTAAGTGAAATAAGCCAGGCCTCCCAAAACCAAAGGTTGAATGTTTTCTCTGATAGGTAGAAGCTAACTCATAATAAGGGGGTGGGGGTTGAGGGAAAGAATAGAAGTGCAATAGATTAGATAATGAGAAATGAAGGGAAGGGAGGGGGGATAAACAAAGGAAAGACAGTGGAATGAATCTGACATGGTTTCTTCATGTACATATATGAAAACACAGTGAATCCTACCACCATGTACATGCATAAGAATGGGACTCTAACTAGAATAAGATACATTTCATGCTTGTATAATTATATCAAAATGGATTCTGCTGTCATATAAAACTAAAAAGAACCAATTAAAAAAGGGGGGTTTGGTAAGTGAATAAATGAATGAATGAATGGATTACTATAGGGCAGGAAAAACAGATGTGTTTGTAAGCCTATCCTGGTTTAAAGGACTACTTTTTCAAAAACATAGACCACATGGTTCCCATAGGTAAAGAGATTATAAGTAAAACCACCTCTTCCACCCAGACCCCAGTTCTGTGGACAGGAAATCAATCGTTGTAAAATTCCAGGTGGAGGCTTTGAGTGTTTCTAGCTCTGGCTACGTAGGTTTGGAGACTTTGATGCTTGTGAGTCACGTTTTGAAGACTTAATAGGCGACAGCAGCAGCTTCCTGCCTCAAGTGGGAAGAGCAATGTCAGCAGGTGATCTATAACCCGTGCCTAAGCAACACCGAGAAAACATTTTGTAAGCAGCGTATACTGAGAATGTATGATTTCGCCCAGCCTAGGGCAGTCTGCATCTTTGCTACTTTTGCTTTATTTAATTATTTTTAACACTTTTATTGAAAAGTTGTCATAGCAACAGCATCAGCAAACATTTTGAAGGGAAAAATTCTATTTCCAGCACCTTTAAGTGATAATTTTCACTTTTGTCCATTATCTAGCCAAGCCTAGCCATGTGCAAACATTTTATACATTGCAACCACAAAACAATATCTGTTTTGTAGTCTGCTTTTTCACCTAACATTACATCAAAAATATTTTCCATGTTTCCAAAGGCTTTCTTTTATCTTATTCAATGTGCCTGCGCCGTATTCCACACCTCACCAAACCATTCCCACACTAAACTATTCCTACACTACTAGGCAATTAGTTCACTTCTCATATTTTTACTATTTCCTTTTGGCGCATTGCAGGGAGCATCTTCTTGCATAAAGAATTTATTCTGATTGTTTATTTCTTAGAATAAATTCTCAGGAATCAAATTTCTGGTCTCCTTAGGTGGGGAGCTAGCCTGTCCATGAATGCAGCAACTCCTTTAAAAGAATTAAAAAGGGGCTGGGGTTGTGGCCTAGTGGTAGAGCACTTGCCTAGAATGTGTGAGGCACTGGGTTCGATTCTCAGCACCACATATGAATAAATGAATAAAATAAAGGTCCATCAACAATTCAAAGATATTTTTTAAAAAAATAAATAAAATGTATTCAGCTAGATAGCTATTTGGCTGCACACATGGGAAAAATTTACACTAAGGCTGCCTGATTAGAAGTTTTTGAAGCAAAACTGTTCTGCTCTGGTTTTGTGAACTCTCATGGTGGTAACAGAAATTTCCTTGTAACAGAAATTTCCTTTCTTCCTTTGGAGTTTTGCATCTTGCATCTCATACAGAGACTGGTTTAAAAAAAAGGAAAGAAAAGAAAAAAACACCAGAATTCTTACCTGCAAATAAGGGTTGCCTTTCAAAGGTCTTTTTCCATGGGAACGTATGTAAATGCTAAAAAGCATGAAACTCTTCTTAGGGAATTGCTTTTGTAGCCACTTTTTAAACTACAAAAGGAAATGTAGGCTCATTTTATCTTCTTCCTTTCCATGAGAGATAATCACTTAGCTTTATGGCCAAACAGAGACAAAAAGGCTGGGCGGGCAAGTCAAGGTCCTACCCATAATGACAGCTTTCACCCCAGAGGCACCCATTATTCAACAGGCTCAGTCTAGGTAGGTCTCATCACATCACATGAATAATACAGAGAAGGCAATGTATTAATATGCCCATTTTATAGAGTAGGAGACTGAGGTTTGAAAGCACGAGAGGAGTGCCTGGCTATGCAGCAGGGCAATGGCTGGTGTTCAAATCCAGGCCTGTTTTATTAGACAGCTGGTAGGCTTGACCACTCACCAAAGGATGAGGTGATAAAAGAGAATAAAATCATGGTATTCGCAGGTTAATGGATGGAGTTACAGAATATAATGCTAAGTGAAGTTAGCCAATCCCAAAAAGCCAAATGCCAAATTTTTTTTTCTGATATAAGGAGGCTGATTCACAGTGGGTTTGGGATGGGGAGCATAGGAGGATTAGAGGAACACTAGAATGGCCAATGGGGAGGGAGGGAAGGGAGGGGGCAAAAGGGTGGGAAAAAAAAAGACGGTAGAATGAGATGGGTATCATTACCCTAAGTGCATGTATGAAGACATGAATGGTGTGAATATACTTTGTATACAACCAGAGATATGTAAAAATGTGCTCAATAAGTATAAAATGAAATGGAATGCATTCTGCTGTCATTTATAACAACTTAGAATAATAAATAAATTTTAAAAAAAGGATGAGGTGAGCAACTTCCCTAGTAAAGAATCCAGACAATGGAAGAGCTTCACATTGAGGTTGGGAGGCAAAAGTAAAGGCAGTGGTTCAAGTCCAGGGCCTGGGGATTGTGGGCCTGGGTGGGCAGAGATTCCAGCCCAGCAGCTGGGTAGGGATAGCAGATGAATCTCGAGGAAGCACCTTGTTATTCTCACCTACTTCCCACCCAGGCTTGAGCTCTGCCCATGAGCCCCAGCCATAGAGGGACCTTCCAGAAGATGCCCAGTCTCCATCACTATGTCCCAGCCTCTCTTGGGATCCCACCATTTCTTCCAAGATGCCCACTGTAGGCTTTGCCTGAATCTTGATACTTCTTTCCTTGTCCTTGGACATCAGAGATTATTTTCTCAGTTACTCTGCCACTGCTCTCTCCTATCAGTCCTGCCTCAGGTCCCCGGCTTCCTCTCCCATGTCTGCCCCTTTCACTGCTGGAAAGACCCCTGGTTTATCTCCAAGAAATGGGCAGGTACTTGCTCCATTGGCTCTGTGTTGGTAATAACCACACCTGCACCTGAGCCTGGGCCCATTCTAGTAGGTGCAGAACCTGCTCCTTCCCCCTCTCACCTGCCCCACATTGTGTCCCTACCACCCAGAACCTCATCCTTAGACTCCTGTCCTGATCTATGACCCAGGAAACTGGAAGACACTTGGAAACAGAAACCTGAGATATATCCAGGGACCCAAGACTTCCTGTGTATTTAACAGCTTCATACATACCATCCCTTTTAATCCTCATAACATCCCATTTCTGTTTTATAAATGTGGGAACTTAAGTTTGGGGAAGTTAGGTAATTTTCCCATGTACCTTCCTGATGACAGAATTGAATTTGAATGCAGAAATTCTGTCTCTAGAGGCCACACTTGTAACCATACATCGCCATCTCTGGGTGGAGGTTGATGATGCCAAGGGAGGGAGATGGACCTAAAATTTAGAATGTAGAGGTCCTGGTTTTAGAAAGGGAAGAAACGTGGGAGAATGCTGAGGTCTGGTCTCAGCGAGGGGTGCAGAGCAGCACGATCAGGGCAGTTGCAGAAGTCAGGTTATCGGCTGGGGGTGCTGGGGCAGCACGATGGAGGTGCAACGTGACGTGCATGACGGGGCACAAAGGTAAGGAGTCAGCGATCAGAGACGGAGAAATCAGCACACAGACATGAGAGTCGGGCTGCTGAATCCTCTGTCTTTACTTTCTTTTTTGCATGTAATATAGCATATTTTTTGGCAGCATACATTAACTTTTGTGGTTACATCACAGTCATAAGATCCAGGGAAGCAGCAACATCTGCTGTTTACATTTTAGACTTTTTGATCTTTTATCCAACATGTTTCAAGGTCCTGTGTACTCATTATTTGAACGCCCTGCATTACTGTTACACTTTATCTGTAACTACTCTGGGTTCGATTCATTTCTCATAGATTTTCTGAAGCCATTCCTCCACACACCTGTTTATTTGCCTGATTGAAGTTAATTTTTTTCTGCCTGGTTTCAAAGCACTATTGTGTTTCTATAATAGTTTTGTTTTGAACCTAGGGACAGGGAAGAGAGGCATAGCCAAATGTTAGCTCTGAAGGACTTCTACCCTAAGGAACTTGTATATATCTATCTTAAACTACTCCAAAAGTAAAAGGAATCCTTATCAATTACAAAAAGACCTTTAAAGCTATTTCTTGGTGCATATGATTATAATGAGAAGAGGTCAAACAGCAGGCATTTACAAAAGCTGTTTCCTAACTAGAAACCTGCTATATAGTACAACTTTTAAAATGTTTTTATGCTTCTAACTCAGATTCTATAAGGCTATAATTTCCAGAACCAGTTTCCCTCTTAATAATTAATGTATTCACACCCAGTGGCCACATATATGAGCAGAAAACAAGACAGTAAGAATATACACAGGGTTAACTCTCTCAGTGCCATGTTTGTGTTACATCTTTTCCTTAGAAAGAAAGAATGCCTTGCTTCTTTCTTTACAATGATTGAGGATGCTTTGCTCATTCTATCATAAGGAAGATGTCACAGGAGAAAAACAAGGCATGTCAAACAACATATCTACAATCAACTTGGTATTACCCCGAAACCTGACTCTCCTTTGTCTTTCCTGTCTCCGTCATGGGCAATTCTATTTTTCCAGTTGTAAGGACACAAGTCTGGAAGGCTTCCTTGAATCTTCTTCCTACATTCCATCCCTCAGCACATCCTATTGGCTCCATCTCCAAAACACAGACTCTGACCACTTCTCACCCCTCCACCACTCCTCCATGATCTCAGCCAAGATCAGGCCTCACCTGGGTCATTCCAACAGCTCCTCACTTGCAGCTCTGCCCCCACAGTCTCCTCACTGCAGTCCAGTCCCAACACATCAATCAGAGTGATTTGAGGACACAAGTCAGATGCAATCACTCCTCTGCTCAAAACCTTCCAATGGTTCCCATCTTCCTAGGAGTTCAAATCCAAATTCTTACGGCTCCCAGCCCTCTCATCTCCCATTGTATCTCTTCATTAATTCCAGCCACACTGAATGCCTGGCTCCTCCTTGCACGTACCCAACATGCTCCAATATCAGAGTCAGTGGGATGAGCACTGTATATTACATATGCATAAAAAAAAAACAGGTTGAAACATAAATGCTTAATGATGGGGCCCAAACAATTGTCCTGAACTCCAACTGCAGAGACCCCCTTGGTTGTCTCCATTCTGTGAATTTTAATGCAGATAAGAAGAACTTGAAATGAAATTAGGGGCTTTGATTAGCACTAATATGTGGTCTGAAGATTTGGAAGAAGTAAGTATCTATATTTTGTCTGCTAATTTAATACTACCCCCCAACTGGCCCCACCAATACTTTTGACCGCCAGAGCTGGCTAATGGATGGCACTGTTACTTATCTGTTTGACATTGCAGGTATTTCCAGGCAAGTGGAGGGTATAGCAGATAGTCCCCAATTTGTGATTTAGAGCAGGGATTGGTAAAACCTTTCTAAAAATGGTCAGATAATTTAAGCATTTCAGGTTATTTTAGCATGAAAGCAGTTACAGAAAAGATGTAAACAAATGAGTGGTTCTGTCTCAGTGAAACTTTGTTTTAAAAAAAGGAAGTAGCCGGAGGTGACTCACTAGCCATAGTTTTCCAACCCCTGATCTGTGGGCACCTATGAGAGCCCAAACCAACACGTGGAAGCCCTGGTCTAACATGGTGTTTCCATGGGAGCTCCTGGCTGGAAAATAAATTGTATTCTTTTAAAATTTTTCTTGTACTTTCAGTATCTAGGGCTCACCTGGTATATAGTAGACATTCAGTAAAAATAAATGATTGAATGAATGCATAGAGTTTGGAGTGAAAAGGTCCTTTTGACATCTTCAGAGATACTGTTCATTCAGACATGTATTAGGCAAGCATTTATTGACTGTCCTCTGAATGCCAGATCCTGGAGCTGAGTAAAGGAGATGGGGTCTGCATCAGACCTCACAGAGCACAGAGTCCATTTGGTGAGGCAGATGTTCAAGAGCAAATATCAGCAAAGTTTGAAAATATTAACACCAGGATGTTCCGGGGGCTTTGGAAGCACTTTGGGAGTTGGGAACACTGTCAGGTGTGTTCCAGGAATGCCCATCAGACCCTGCACTTGTCAATCAAGGAGGACTTAGTTGGCTGGGCAGCAAAAGCATGAGCCTAAAGATGCAGGGACCAGAGATTATGTAACTGATGGACGTGGTCATCTTTATAAACACTAATACGCTGCTTAGCTGCCACCACCTGGATCAATAAGGGAGGCTCAAAATACTTCCATGATGGCTTTCCACTTGTTAATCAAGTGGCAATCACTCTGTTGTGAAGACCGTGTTAGGAATTTTGAGCATCATATTATTTCTTTTCAAGCCTCTTCAAGGAAGTATTATGTTCTGAACCAGCCTTTTGACAATGCATTATATTTAATCTTTTCACTGCTTTGATCTTTTTCTCTAAAAATTATTTCCATTATTCAATTTTCATTTTGCCTTTTCTATACCTCCTTTGTAAATTTGTCTTTAAGAGATGGAGAGACCATTGCATGCTGAGAAGTCCCAGCCTGCTTCTGCTATGAGAGGAATATAAGAGTCCTAACTGAAGGTCACCCCATTGTTAGAGAAGTGGATTCACAGAGGGCTTGAATTTCTTTTTGCATATATGCTGGGGACAGTTCCTGGCTGTGACTATAAAGAAAATGAAAATCACTATCCCTGCACTTTGTCAGAATGACGTTTCATGCCCTAAAGATAGTCAGACTGTCACAAAAGGTCTAGCATTCACGTCATCAGAGTCCCAAAAAGAAATGAGAAAGAAGGTGGGGCTGAAAAAGTGCTTGAAGAAATAATGGTGGAAAACTTGCTAAATGTGATAAAAGGTATGAGTCCACCAAGGCAAGAAGCTGGGTGAAGGTCACACCAAGACACATCGCATATCGCTTCTGAAAATTAAAGTAAAAAAACATCTTGAAAGTAGTGAGATGAGAACCAAACCTCACCTAAAGGGGGACAACAAATCAACAACAGTGTCCTTTTTATCAGAAACCATGGAAGCTATAAGAAAGGGCACAGATGTCAAAATAACTGTTCCAAGGGACAGCACCCTTCTGGAATCAAGTCAAAACATTCTCAGCTGACGGAAAACTAAGAGAATTTGCTGCCAAAATATCTGCCCTAGGATGAAGACAGGCTAAAGTTCTCTAAATGGAAAGGAAACAATCAAGGCAGAAACCTCATCTTGTTCTTGCCCTCAGTCAGTATTATATTGTAACAGAATAGGACACATGTACTTCAATTTTCATCCACCATTCCTTGCTCACAGCTCCTAAAACCTTTGCAATTTCCTAAGTGATTAGAGCAATAGCAGTATCTTTGGCTAAAATATTTTCCCTTTTTGTGTTTGATTCCTGAAATAGCTGATAAAGGAGAAAGATGTGTCTGTTATTGATAGAAAGCCCCTTTGAACCATGGCTGAGTTTATGCTACTAGGTGATGTTAGGAAAGCCCCAGATAACCACAGGAGGGTCTGGTTGCCTGTGGACCCACCGTGTGATTAGTGGATTGGAAATTTCAGTTCTACCCTCCAACCTTCAGGGAGGGGAGAGGGGCTGAAGGTTGAGTGGAACATCAGTGGCCAGTGATATGATTAACCATGCCTACGTAAGGAAGCCTCCATAAAACTCCAAAAGGACAGAGCTCTGAGAGCTTCCCTGTTGGTGAATGAGGACACATCCATGTGCCAGGAGGGTGACGCATCCCAACTCCACACCAGCAGCATCTCCTGTGCTGAATCTTGCCCTGTGCATCTCTTCATCTGGCTGTTCACCTATGCCCTTTAAAACATCCTCTGCAATAATGGGTAAATTGTAAATAATGTATTTCCTGAGTTCTCTGAGCTACTCTAGCCAAGTAATTAACCCAAGTAGGAAGTTATGGGAACTCCCAATTTATAGCTAGTCAGCTGGAAGTACAGGTCACAGCTTGGAAACTTACAATTGATAACTGAAGTGGTGAGGGTGGGAGGGAGGTGGTCTTGAGTGGAGACTTTAACCTGTGGAATCTGGCACTCTCTATCTTCTGGTAGATAGTGTAGAAATTGAATTGAATAATAAGGCACCCAGCTGGTACCCTCTGGAGAACTGCTCTTCCTAATTAAAAGTTTCTAGCACTAAATGCATACATTAGAAAAGAAGAAGAGTCTCAAGTAAATAATACAGCCATCATCTTGAGAATTTAGAAGAATAAGAATAAATTAAACCCCAGGCAAGTCGAAGGGAGGGAGCAATAAAAATAAGAGTAGGAAACAATGGAAATGAAAAAAGGAAAAACAATGGAGAAAATCAGTGAAAGAAAGTTCTGGATCTCAGCAAAGATCAGTAAAATTGACAAACCTCTAGCAAGACTGACAAAGAGAAAAAGATAGAGGAAACTAATTGCCAACATCAGTAAAAAGCGGGATATCACCACAGACCTTGCAAATACTAAAAGGAGAAAAAGGAATACCGTGAACAGGTCTACACACATACTTCTGATGCTTGTTGATAACAAATTTGACACTAGGCTGACAAGTCAATAAGTTTAGATTAAATGAACCAATTTTTTTAAAAAATGCAAAGTACTATAACTCAATAAGCAATAGATAATTTGAATAGCTCCATAACTCTTAAGGAAAATGAATTTGTAATTTAAACATTTCTCACAAAGGAAATGTTTCACTGGAGAATTGGGGAATTCTACCAAATATTTAAGGAAAAATAAACACTGATACCACACAACTTTTTTTCTGTAAAATATAACAGGTAGACATATTTCCCAATTTATTTTATGAAGCTAGTATTACTTGGATAACAAAACCATGTACTTTAGTACATGAAAAAAACCTGCAGACCAATATTCCTCATTAATATATAGACAGAAAAAATTAATAAAATATTAACTAATGGAATACAAAAATACATAAAAAAGAATTAAACATTAACAATGAATGGGGCTTACTCTAAGGACACTATTTTAGTCAGCTTTTTCATTGCTACAACCAAAAGACCTGACAAGAACAATTTTAGAGGAGGAAAAGTTTACTTGGGGCTCACAGTTTATAGGTATTAGTCCATAGATGGCTAATTCCATTGCTCTGGGCCCAAGGAAAGGCAGAACATCAGGTCAGAAGGGTGTGGCTGAGGAAAGCAGCTAAGGACATGGTGATCAGGAAGTACAGAGAGACTGCTCCACTCACAAGGGACAAAATAGATGCCCTCAATGACTTACGTCCTTCAGCCACAGCCTACCTGCCAGTGGTTACCACCTAGTTAATATATTCAATCAGATTAATGCACTGTTTAGATTAAAGCTCTCACAACCCAATCATTTCACCTCTAAATTTGTCTAATACATGAGCTTTGGGGGGACAATTTATAGCTAAACCATAACAGAGACAAAATCTTGTCACACCTGATAATCAATGAATATATTATATCATGCGGTAGGCAAAGGAGAAAAATATACATCAACATATCAATTAATGTGGAAAGGAAATTTGGCAAAATTTACTATGTCTTTGAAGGGCTTATTTTGTTCCCAGTCCCTTGGTCACTTTTCTCTCCCCCCCCCCCATCCCCTCTGCTTCTGGACACCATGAGGTGAGCAGCTTTGTTCTACCAAACCCTCCCTGCCATGATGTTCTGCCTCACCACAGGCCCAGAAATAACAGAGCCAAATAACCATGGACTGAAACCTCTGAAATTCTGAGTCAAAATAAATCCTCCTTCTTTTAAGTTTATTTTCTCAGGTGTTTTGTCACAGCAATGGAAAGTTTGTTAATATAGAGGGAGATTTCCTCAATTTAATAAAGAATATCTACCAAAATCTTAAAACTTAAAATATACTTAGTGGTGAAAATTGAATGTTTCTCCCTAAAGTCAGGAACAAGGAAAGGAAGTTCATTCTCACCATTCTAATTCAACTTAATATTAGAAGTTCTAGCCAATGCAATAAGACAAGTAAAGGAAATGAAAGATATATGGATACTAAAAGAAGAAATAAAACTGTCCCTATTTGCAAATGACATGATTATCTACATGTAAAATTCTCCCAAATCTAACCCCAAAACCCCAAAATCTAACAAAACACATAGTTCATGGAAATCATGGTGAGACCACCAATCTCACAAGATATAAGATAACCATACAGAAATATTATATTTTCATATACAATAAATTAACAAAGGGACATAAAAATGAAAAACACCATACCATTTACAATTGGAAAGAGAAATAGACACAGAGACAAAGAGACAGAGACAGAGATTGAGAGAAACTTAAATATAAATATAACAAAATTATATAGGACTCATGCTAAAAACTACAGAATCTGATGAAAGAAATAAAAAAGTTATAAATAAATAGATATGAATAAGACTAAATTAAACCCAAGATATGCCATGTTCATAGATAATAAAACTATAAAACTCAACAAAGATCTGTTCTTTATAAATTGAAATATAAATTTAATACAATTTATATCAAAATACAAGATTTTTGACAGATACAGATATTATTCTAAATTTTATATAAAGAAATGAAAAAAATAGAATTGCTATAACCATTTTTTAAAATAAATGAAATGGAACAAATAAATACAGTTGATTTTGAGAGAAAGCTACAGTAATCAAAACTATGATATTGCAGAGGGATCATAGATGAATGGAACAGAATAGAGAATATAGAAATAGACACCTGCTCTAAATATGCATAAATTTTTTTTACAAAGGTGTAAAATAAATTCAATGGAGAAAAGGTCACCCTCTCAAAACAGATGGTGTTACAGGGACTAACCATCCATAAGTAAAAAAGTAAACCTTGACCTAAATCTTATAGCTTTTATACAAAAATTAACCCAAAATGAATCATAGCTTAAATGTAAAACTGTTAAGCTTTTAGAATAAAAGAATATAGGAGAAAACCTTCAGGATCTAGAGCTACACAGAAGCTAGAATTCTTAGATGTGTTACATCAAAAGCATGATTCACATCATGTTCAACCACAAGAATGGGATCTAATTAGAATAATTTATACTCCATGTATGTATAATATGTCAAAATAGACTCTACTGTCATGTCTATCTAAAAAGAACAAATTGATAAAGAAAAAAGCATGATTCATAAGAGGAAAATTGATAAACTGACCTTACCAAAATTAAAAATTTTTGTTCTGCTAAAGATCCTGTTAAAAGTGGAAAAGATCAAATATAGACTGCAAGAAAACATTTTCAAACCACATATTGAACAAAAGACTGGTATTTAGAATGTTAAGAAACTCTGAAAACTCAAAACTGGAAAAACAAAACAAAACAATTCAGTTACAAAATGGGCAAAAGACAAACAGATGTTTCTCCAAAGTGGATAAACAGTTGAAAAGTAAACACATAAGAATATGCTCAATATCACTAGCCCTTAGGGAAATGTAAATTAAAGTCACAATGAGATATCAGTATATACACCTAGTAGAATTATCAAACTTAAAGTAGTGATAACATAAAATGCTGGTGAATATGCAGAGAAACTGGACCATTCATACATTGCTGGTGGGAATGTAAAATGGGATAGCTACTCTGGAAAAAGGTTGGCAGTTTCTTTTAAAACTAAGCATTCAACCCAGAAATTGTACTTTGGGGCATTTTAACCTAGAAAAATTAAAAAAAAAATATATATGCTTCCACAGAAACCTGTACACAAATTTTTTTTTCTTTTTTTTTTTTTTTTTTTTTTTAGTAATAGCCTTCACTTGGAAACAAACTAGATTGCCATACATATCAGGGTGATCATAACAAGAAAGGAACTGCTGATGGATGATAAAAACCAGGATGAATCTCCAGAGAAAATTCCAAATACTAAAAGATCACAAACTATATGCATCCATTTATATAGCATTTTTGAAACGACCAAGTATAGAAATGGAAAACAGATTAGAGGTACTCAGGGGTAAAGGAGAGAGTGAGTTCAGGTGGGAAACAGATGTGGTCATTAAAAAAACACAAGGGACCCTGTCATGACAGAAATGCTCTGTATGTTGACTACACCAATGTCAATACTGTGACTATGAAATTGTGCTGCAGTTTTGCAAGATATTGTCAGTGGGAAAGACAGGTAAGAGGCATTTTGGAGACTGTTATTTCCTATAACTGTATGTGAATCTAAAATTATTTCAAAATATTAAGTTTATTTATTTTCCCCCAGCTTTATTAAGGTATAATTGGCAAATAAAATTTGTGCATAGTTACTGTACCTAACATATTTTGATATGTGTATTCCCTGAAAAATGGTTAAATCAGGCTAATTAACATATCTAAAACTTCACATATTTATCATAGTTTTGTGGTAAGAACATAAGTTGGTGATGCTCTCAAATGTTTGGATATAAATGTATCAACATCTTATTTTTATATTTATTATTGTTAAACTTTATTAATAAAAAATTGTTAATACTTAAAAAAAAAGATTTCCTTTTTTGGCAATTTCAAGTTCATAATATATTATTGTTATGGTTTAGATGAGATGTCACCCAAAAGGTCACATGTGAGACAATGCAATGTGAAAGGATGAGGTTAAGAGAGCCTTAACCAGGGGCTGGAGTTGTGGCTCAGCGGTAGAGCACTCGCTTAGCATGTGTGCTGCCCTGGGTTTGATCTTCAGCACCACTTAAAAGATAAATAAATAGAATAAAGGTATTGTGTCCAACTACAACTGAAAAAAAAATGTGAAGAAAAAAAAAGAAAAAAGAAAAAGAGAGCCTTAACCTAATTAGCACATTAATCCTCTGTAGGGATTAAATCCTTGCTATATGGTCTGGTATTACTGGGTGGTAACTGTAGGCAGGTAGGGTGTGGTTAGAAGAGGTGGGTCATTGGAAGTGTGCCTGTGGGGTATATATTTTGTCCATGGTGGGAGAAATCGCTCTCTGCTTCTTGGTAGCCATGGTCTGACTTGCTTTCCTCCACCACATTCTTCTGCCATGATTTCCTGGCCTAAGACCTCTTAAACTATGAGCCCCAAAATAAACTTTTCCTTTCCTAATTGTTCTTGTCAGTTCTTTTGGTCACAGTGATGAAAAAGCTGACTAAAAGAATTATTAACTATAGTTACCATGCTGCACGTTATCTCTCTGGAACTATTTACTTATCCTAATGGAAACTCGGTATCTTTCAAACAGCATGTCCCTATCCTCCCACCCCTGCCATCCCAACCCTGGCATCTACATTCTACTTTCTGCTGCTATGAGTTGAGTATTCCTTTGTGTATATGCAGTTGACCCTCTGTATTCTTAGATTCTGCATCGTCAAATTCATCAATCAGGGATGGAAAATATTGGGGAAAAAATTACATCTGTTCTAAACATGTACAGGGTTTTTGTCTTGTCATTCTTCTCTCTAAATAATACCATCTAACAAGGATTTACATGTCATTAACTCTGTATTTGATATAAAAGTAATCTAGAAGTGAGTATTGCATTGTGTACAACTAAAGTAAATAAATAAATATTAAAAAAAAAGTATATGGGAGGGTGAGCACATGTTATATGCAAATATTGTGCCATTTTATATGAGGGACTTGAGCATCCTCAGATTGTAGTATCCATGGGGTAACCTGTCCACTCATCCATCCATAGACATTAGATTGGTTCCATGTCTCGATTATTGTGAATAAAGCTGCAATGAACATGGAATGCAGGTATTTCCTCTGACATCTTGATTGTATTTCTTTTGGACCTACCCTGAGAAATGGGATTGCTGGATCATATGGTAGTTTTAACGGAGCGAAGGTGTCTACTTCCAGTGCAGTTCACTTGAGGCAAGACTGGGGTAGGACATGCTTCCAAGCTCACTGATGTGGTGAGCAGGATTAGATTCTGGCCTCAGGAAAAGCTCCATGAGGCAGCGCACAACACACTACCTTTTTCATCAGAGTAAGCAAGAAAGATGAGCCAGGGAGAGACAGAGACAGAAAGAACAACACAGAAGTCACAGTCTTTTATACACCAATCTTTCAGGTGACACTGTACACACTCTTAATTAGAGGCGGCATCCTAGGGCCAGCCCACACCCTTGTGTAAGAGAATATTTAGGAGTCTATGAATGACAGGAGGCAGAGATGGTTGGGAGACATTTTAGAAGCTGCCAACCAGATGAAGGCTGGATATGTGTTAAATGAATAATTGGATAAATGAGGTGACACAGTCTAGTGCCAATCAGAAGGAACTGACTACAGGACAACACTGACAGAGTCAATCCATCAGGCTGCATGCTTACAGATCAAAGCACATCTCAATGAAGGTCCATCCTTGGTAGGTTCTTGCTGTCACAGTCAGATATTCTTGCAGCTTCACTGAGTCAGTGGGGCATGAGAGGGCACTTCCTGAGGAGGTTTTTTTGTGTGTCTAGTTTGGTTCTCCCATCTGGCTGGGGAAGGTAAACATTACTAGGGAGCTGTCATTGACTCCCTCAAGGAGATTCAGACTTTAAAAAATCTGGGACATATCAAAACATATCACCTTGATAAAACAAAAAGAGATTCATCAATCCTAGAAAAATTTCCTTTTCAGAAGCAATGCATTGATACGGGGACACAATACAGGCTTCAGATAAATGAGTGAATACCCGTGAAAGTATCACCACAATTTTCGGAGTTATCTAGCTCAGTGAGCCTGGGGTAAATGCTGCCTGCCAAAGTGAGCTGCAGGCTACACTAAATATCATGCCTAACCATCATCGAAGCGATCGCCACTGGAAACAGTAAATATTCCTATAAAAATACTGCAGCACAATTCTCTCAATGTCCCTGCCTTCCCTCCAGGATTCGTGATTGTTAGTTTTGCCAGATTGCTAAAACAAAGCCCTGCTACAATCGGGATTGGCCCCATGGAGAGCAAGATGAGGTGGTCACCATTGGATGTCATTTGAAGGTTGAGGAATCACTGTCCCACTCAAAAGCCTCTTCTTTTTTCTCTTTGGTCTTGGAACTGTCTCCAAACCCTCTATCATTACTCACAGTAGTGAAAGCAGATTCAAAGTAGGAGATGCTCCCTTTTCAATGCATCTCATGTGGAAGAAAACTCCCAACAACTCTTACGCAGAAAACCCACATGTCAGATTCCAAGCCAAAATATGGCAAACGAAACTCCTGAGAAAAACGTGGGGCAAAGGAGTTGAAAAGACACTGGAACACTCCTGGAGGTCTGGGTGGGTCCTCTGGGGTTGCTGTGACTTGGAGAGAAGAGCCTCTGCTGCAGCTCAGCCTGCCTGTCTGCTGGACCACTATGTGGCTCAAGGTTGTGACCATTTTATAGATGAGAAGGTCAAAGTTCAGGGAGACTAAGCAGCAGGAGAGCGCATAGTCAGGCTTGGAGTGCAGCATTGGCCAGCTTTATTCAAGCCACACTATGACAACTTTTCAAGGTCCACATTGGGCCAAATATTCACCCTCTCCTAAATTCACACCTACTTGCAACTTTGGGACATGGCCTGATTGAGAAATAGGGTCTTCAAAGATGTAAGCGATTAAAATGAGATCATATGAGGTTTGAGTGGACCCTAAATGGCATAGCTGGTGTCTTTATAAGAGAAAGGAGAGGGGGACTCAGCAGACATGCAGGGAAGGAGTCACGTGAAGACGGGGTCAAGCATGTGGAGGGAAACAACCACAGGCCCAGAACACGAGGCTGAGGGGAGCCAGGAGAAGCTAAAAGGAGAAGTCCTTCCTGCAGCCCCCAGAGGGAGCCTGGCCCTGCAACACCTTGGTTTTGGACTTTAGCCTTGGACTGTGAACATGCAGATTTCTGTTGTCCTAAGCCACTCAGTGGGAAGAACCGGCACAAGCCCAATGACCAGGACGTTTAACACCACCATTTCAATCTGGGACCTCAAGTAAGCATTTCCCAAGCAGAATCCTCCCACACCCTCAGTCCCTTCCCTCTGTCCCTCATGCTCTTCCTTTGGGTCCAGGTCTCTGCGTCAGGATTCACATTTTCACCCACCTCGAGGATTCATGAGGAAGCGAGAGTAGGTCTAACACCACTCACCTCACTTTCCAGCACGGCACATTTTTTTTCATATCTGGGCAAGAAGACTCATTTAGGTGGGCCCCAGGATGCCCCGTGCCAGTCACCCACTGCCCTGGCTCGTGAGACCTGTTTCTGATCATAGCAGAGTAAGCATGGGCTGTAGGATTTTATTCAGAGGGAACTCCATTCTCTCTCTCATCTTATCTATATTTTCCAAATAATATTCATGTTACTGAGTTTAGTGGATGTCACCAAAGAGAACCAGACGCTCTAAAAATTCCACAGTGCAGCCTTCTTCCAAAGAGTTCCAAATTAAAAAAAAAAAAAAAAAAAAAAAAAAAAGCAGTCTGGCTATTGTCCTTGGTAAATCTTGTTCCAGCAAGTTCTGCATCCACTTAACTTTATGAATCTGGGTTCTGTGGTTTGGATTCCATCCCTGCTCCTCCACTGCCCTCTTCCCAATTTAACCTCATCTAAACCAGGAGTCTGACAAAGTTGGGGGCTGGGGGAAGCCACAGCCAGCATCTTATTCTTTGTCTCTTGCTGCCCCCTGCCGGCCAAATCATGGCTTGGGGTTTTGTTTTGTTTCATTTTGTTTCACATTTCCTTCCATTCTTTTTCTTTTTAAACAAGAAAATGATTTTGTACGTTTGGAGTTCGGTAAGCCTCTTGAACTTGGTTTTCCCATTCATTCCTCAAGTTTGGAAGATTTTCTGCTATTATACTCATTCCTTTGGCTTGGAACCCTGCACCTTCCTCTACCCCAATCACTCTTAAGTTTGATCTTTTTATGTTGTTCCATATTTCTTGAATGTTCTGTTCTTGATTTCTTACCACTTTTGCTATGTAATCTAGATTTTTCTCCAGGATATATATTTTGTCTTCATTATCTGAGGTCCTTTCTTCCAAGTGGTCTAATCTGTTGGTGATGCTTTCAATTGAACATTTAGTTTGGTTTATTGCTTCTTTTATTTCCAGAATTTCTGTTTGGTTTCTCTTTAGAACCTCTATCTCCCTATTGAAGTAATCTTTTGCTTCCTGTATTTGTTTTTGGAGTTCTTTGTCAAAATGCTCTTTTACCACCTGTATTTGCTCTCTCATCTCATTTTTGAGTTCATTCTTAAGTTCCATAAACATTTGGAATATGTAATTTCTAAATCCCATCTCTGGCATTTGACCAACTGTTTGGAGAGGATGTGGGGGAAAAGGCACACTCATACATTGCTGGTGGGACTGCAAAATGGCGCAACCATTATGGAAAGCAGTATGGAGATTTCTTGGAAAACTGGGAATGGAACCACCCTATGACCCAGCCATCCCACTTCTGGGTCTATTCCCAAAGGACTTAAAAACAGTATATTACAGTTACACAGCCACTTCAATGTTTATAACATTGTGCTATTTATAATTGTGCTGTTTATAACAGCACAATTCACAATAGCTAGGTTGTGGAACCAACCTATATGTCCTTCAGTAGATGAGTGGATAAAGAAAATGTGGTATATATACACAATGGAATTTTACTCAGCAATAAAAGAGAATAAAATAATGGCATTCACAGGTAAATGGATGAAGTTGGAGAATATAATGCTAAGTGAAATTAGTCAATCTCAAAAATCAAAATACTGAATGTTTTTGCTGATATAAAGAGGCTGGTTCAGAGTGTTGTTGGGTTGGGGTACGTAGGAGGATTAGAGGAACACTAGAATGGTCAAAGGGAAGGGAGGGGAAGGAAGGGAGCAAGGGGGATGGAGGGGAAAAAAAAGAAAAGTTGGTTGAATAAGACAGATATCATTATTCTAAATGCATGATTGAAGACTGGAATGGTATGAATATACTTTGTATACAAACAGTTTTATGTAAAAAGATGCTCTATATGTGCATTATGAATTGTAATACATACTACTATTATAAATACAACAACTTTGAATAAAAAAAAAAAAATGAAAGATAAGTTCCTGGGGGTGGGTGGGTTAAGTGGAAGCAAAGTGTCTGGGTAAGAAAGCATCAGGTGACTTCCATTATTTAAGGTTCTTGGTTCAGCTTTTTAAATGAAGAAATGGAAACACTGACATTTAAGACATATTTACATTGAACTGATTGGTCTTTTTAAACACACACAAATGCAATGCAGATGTGCCTCTACTTGCAGCAGGGTTAAGTCCCAATAAATGTTGAAAATAACATAAGTCAAAATGCATTGGATACACTTAAAGTCCCAGCTTAGCCCAGCCTACCTTAAATGTGCTCAGAACACTTACATTAGCCTACGGTTGGGCAAAATTTTCCAACATTAAGCCAATTTTATAATACAGTATTAAATATCTTGTGCAATTTATTACTGAAAGTGAAAAGCAGAATGGGGGTTGTGGGTGTTCCAAGTCGGGTTTCTATGGAATGCATGCCACTTTTGCACCACAGCTGAAGCTGAAATTCATTAGATAGAACCACCATGAGTAAGGGACCACTGTAGGATATAATGGTGCTTCCCAAGATCATTTGATTTGTTAGAGTATCAGTTCAATGTACACTGCTGGTGGGATGGCCTGGTGGTGGGACACGGTCTTCTTTCATTCTCCTTAGCACATCTCAGTCCATGACTGCATCTAATATGGTATTAGGGATGATGGTATGGCCATCAGCCAAATGACCTTCCTGCCATAGCTCTGAGGAGAGGGTGCGGCCACAACTGGCTCTCAGAGAGTCTCTAAGGATGGGATGGAGGAGGAGGAGAGAGGAGAGGCAAGGGAGAGGATGAGGCAAAGAGTGTTAAGGCTCTGGAGACCATTCTTTCCAACAGGTAGACAATTCAAGGCAATGCCCTTTACCTGGAAGGCCATCATTGTTAGAAAAATTGTGTTGGATGGTGGCCAGGCCTCCAAAAATGCCTCTGTTCAGGGCTTCTCTGAGATGTCTGCTTACCCCAGGCACTGCCCTAGGACAGGGACTATCAGAGGCACCCAGAGCCAGCCATGGACCCAAGGAGTCAGCCACAAGAGCAGAAGGAAGACCACTGAGACAACCTCTCCACTGCTGGCTGACTGTTGTGAGAAAGCCAGGCCTGCCTCTCTGCTCCCTGAGAAGTTGCAGCTGGTGGAACAAAGATTTCTGTTCAGGGTTTCTGATCATGGGAAAATGCAGTCTCCTGCCAGCAAGAGCCAGTCCACCATGCTGTGTGATCTAGGACTCATGCCGCTTCTGGATCTGTTCCACCCAAACACCCTCCCATCACAGTCTCTCACAGTGGGTAATCCAGCATGGTGCTGTTCGCAGTATTACTTCCTTTTCACTGCGAGTCAGTTCAAATTGGCTTTATCAACTAAATGAGTTGACCTATGATGCTGGCACAGTGAATTGCAATTAGATTTAAGTTGAAGGAACTGATTGAAATGACAGTGCACATTGCTCTTCCCAACCCAGTTTGTAGATTAAACTTCCAGCTCACTTCCCACCTGCCCAGACATCTCTGTGTTTTATCAGATACCGCTCTCATCAATATCTCCAATACTGGGCCTTCCTCCAGACCTATTTCTATCTTAAGGGAAAGCACCACAATCCACCTTAATTGAGGGTAATCGAGAGTAAGCATTCAGAGACTTACTGCAGTTTGACATTGCTACAGCTTCTACACACGATCCATTGCCTTGAGGCCACTTTGGGTGTGGCCAAACTCAGGTAGAGGAACTCCTGTGTGCAGGTACGTATACCCCACATGGATCTAATCCTTCAGTATGGGTGTTTTGAGAAGCATGAGGGGGATGACCCTCTCTTCGCCTGAACAAGGGTTTAACCTCTGTGTCCTTGTCAACTTGTTTTCCTTCCTCCGGTAGCGTGTGAGTTGCAGGAGAGCACACACTTGCTGTCTAGTTTAGCACGTATTCAGGAAGCCCTGAATACGTATTTGTTCATGGTCCCTCCTCTGCGCAGCAACACTCAACCCAATACATTTTCTAGACTGCAGCCAGAATAATCGTCCTACAACTCAAATCTGATCAATACCCTTCCCTATTTAAAGCCTTTCGGTGACTCCTCAGTGGTTGGGGCAAAATTAAAAGCACCTAAAATAACCTGTGAAGGGCCTGTTCAGCACCGCAGCCACTCTCCACCTTTGCATTAAACTGGAGGGCCACACTTGCAGGATTCCAAGCATCCATGAAGGCGATTCTCCCTGCCCTGCCTGGAATCTCTTCCACCCTCCTTGACCAGCGCTAGGGTCTTCAGGTCTCAGCGCTGCTGTAGCTTCCACGGAGTTGCCTAAGAGTGACGGTGGTGGCGACATTCTGCAATTCTTCTTCTGTATGTCCACTTAAAGTAGGGTCTCGATCCACACCACTCCATCCACTCCAAATATGGCAGTAGACAAGATGACGTCTTTACGGAAGAGGTGATCAGGACTCCAGAGGTTCTAATCATGGGGCATGGAGCCAAGGCCACCCCTCACTCCTCAGCAGATTCAAATCTCCACATTCATCTGCTTTGTGTAAGCTCTCCATGCCTCAGTTTCCATCTGTAACCTGGGGCTGATGGTTACAGATGGAAACTGATAATGAACCAGTGCTTCATTATGTAATGTTAGTCATGGTTGTTGTTAGTAATCACTACTTCCGAGTCCCCATGTTTTGCTTTCTTTACTTCTAACTTCCTGCTACCTACTCCGTCTCTTGGGGTTTCCACTACACAGGACCTCCTGCACACATCTTTCAGATTTTCTTTGCCTGTTAGTCCCTTAATGGGCCCTTCATGGAAGGCTGTGGCACTAATCATTGTGTTACTTTAAAAGTGGCAAATACATCTATACCCAAAGGTCTTAAAATCAGTGTACTACAGGGACAAAGCCACATCAATGTTTATAGCAGCACAATTCACAATAGCTAAACTGTGGAACCAAGCAAGATGTCCTTCAGTAGATGAATGGATAAAGAAAATGTGATATATATACACAATGGAATATTATTCAGCATTAAAAGAGAATAAAATCATGGCATTTGTAGGTCAATGGAGTCGGAGAATATAATGCTAAGTGAAGTTAGCCAATCCCCAAAAGACCAAATGCCAAATGTTTTCTCTGATTTAAGGATGCTGATTCATAATGTGGTTGGGGGTGGGGCATGGGAGGATTAGATGAACTCTAGATAGGGCAAAGGAGAGGGAGGGGAAGGAAGGGGCATGGGGGTAGGAAAGATGGTGGAATGAGATAGACAGCATTACCCTAAGTACATGTATGAAGACACGAATGATGTGACTCTACTTTGTGTACAGAGATATGAAAAATTGTGCTCTATATGTGTAATATGAATTGTAATGTATTTTGCTGTCATATATAACAAATTAAAATCATAAAAAGTGGCAAATACAAGCATATGACAAAGAGAATAGATAGAATATTCTAAAAATAATTTCTTACTCTCTTGCATGATCTCCTGAAATTGTAATGCTCTATGTTGTTTTGCAGACTGGGCAGGAGAAATTGTGCTTAAAACTGATCAAATTCTCCTCTCTTTCAGGCTTCTTGGAAGGTTCCCTTTTCAGGTTTGGACAGAAAACTGAATTTGATGAAGAAATCCTTCTCTGTGCTTGTAAGTCTCAGGTGGAGGATTGTGTGGGTAGGAACTCCAGGTGGCCAAGGCCATGAGCAGGGTAATAGCAGCCATGAAATTAACAACCATAAAATCATTTACTGAGAGCACTTATTACTACAGGATCAAAATGATGATTTTCATTTCACTGCTGGTAGGCGGCAGGCGTTGGCATCCAAGGCAGGACCGTCTAATCTTCTGTCACACGGGAAAGGGCACAGATAACTCTTCCTCACCTGTGAGTCTAGGATTCTGTGCCAAGCAATGCAGTTAGTTGCTCATGGTAGGTCTCTGCTTGTCAATCCCCAATTTCTTTCTGTCCCTTAGATCTGTGAGTGCTGCGGACAGGCAATACACCTGGTGTGTGTGTGTGTGTGTGTGTGTGTGTGTGTGTGTGTGTGTGTGTGTGATTGCTGTAATTCAAGTCTCTGAGCTCTATATGCTCAGCATTCCACCTTTTATTTTAGTTCCATCTTTAAAAATGAAGTAATATAATCTTGCTGAGTAAACATAATGAAATAGATGTTTTAGACTTATAAAAAAATGGATTCACTCTAAATTTGAGAGGAGATGGATAAAGTTGGTTTGAAATCTATACTTACCCTGGGACACATGGAAAATTTGCCCTGTTGGAAATTTTCATCATGACAGATTAATTGCAAGAATAAAAGTTTTCTTAAGCAATGACCGGAAAGAGTAAACTTTAAAAATGCCTAAATTTACAGCCCTTAGAGAGTGATTTAGTCTGGAGTTCTCCACCCTGATTGTGCACAGGACTCACCAGCAGGGTTTATGAAAACCTAGAGAGCTGCTTGATGGGGAGGGTGTGGACACTCCCTAAAGATTCTGACTCAGTAGGTCTGGGGCAGGGTCCGAGGATTCACATTTCCAAAACTCCCAGGTAATGCTGGTCCTGTAAGCACCCTCTGAGAATCACTGATTAGGTTGCTCATTGGGATCACCTGGAGAGCCTGAAAAATAAACAGGAATTTTGTTACTTTGTATGGAGTACGACCTGGGCATTAGGGGTTTTAAGATCTCTCCAGACGCAGGGGCACAATGGCACACACCTGTAATCCCAGCCGCTTGGGAGGCTGAGGCAGGAGGATTGAGAGTTCAAAGCCAGCCTCAGCAAAGTCGAGGTACTTAGCAACTCAGAGAGACCCTGTCTCTAAATAAAATACAAAATAGGGCTGGGGATGTGGCTCAGTGGTTAAGTGCCCCCTGAGTTCAATCCCCAGTACCAAAAAAAAAGATCTCTCCAGACGACTATAAAGTACAGCAGAGTTTGAGAACCACAGATAGGGCAGGAGTTGTGGATATAAGTTAAGAAAAACAAGGGTTTGGGAGACCCAGTGTATACACAGTGGTTGAACACCTTGAAAGTTATCAATACCAGAATGAAGTCCCTTATGTTTAACCCTATTGAAATGAATTTGGGAAGCCAACTGAGGGACACTCAGGCACTATGCCTATACCAAAAAATACCTCAAGAACAGCTAGCCATACAAGGACAACGTGTGTTACCTAACAACATTTACCTACACTGTCACCTCTAATCCACAGATGTCAACTCTTGTGATTTGCCTCTGTAACCAGTGTTCTTTTGATTCAAAACTACTGATATGCCCTTCTCTCTTTATAGGCTTCCCCTTGTCTAACCTCCTCACATGCCACCTACGGTTGGCTGCATGTTCCAGATTGCAATCCTCTGCTTTTCCCAAGAAAATGCCTCCTTCGGAAAGCTTGCCTCTGCTGGTGGCTATTTTAGGTTGACAGCCCCCTTCATATCTTGAACTGGGAATCTCAAAGTGCACGACCCTGTTGGCAATGACTTTGCCCGGAAGTGGTTTTCAGGCCCTTGGAGGCTGAAAAAAATTTCCTAATATTAGGCATCTGTCTGTATTTCCCAGGGTTCTCAGGTATACATAAGAAGCCTATGGCCAAATAAGTAGGGAAGGAGTTTAGCAAATGGATATTGGTGACTTGAAGCTAAGCTCCAGAAGTGACGCACAAATCCCAGCCTAGACTGGCCTGGGGAGGAACCTGCCACTGCTGCCCTGCCCAATACTGGAAAAAAGCCAGGGCCACTGTCCTACCAGGGCCACTCACTTCCCCACCCGTATACACTGATGTAAGTTGATAGTGTCTGTCTCCGGCCTATCACCTTTGGTACTCCACCATTCAAATGGGTCCCCAGGGAGCTTCCTCCTGTGGCAGTCACTGCTAAGTGTGATTGGAGAGGTCGCTGCCACATGCCTCACTCTGCCTAGCAAACCTGGTTTTGACTGGATCTGGCCATGTATGACTGGGAATTCCTCCCAACACTGCAAAGGTCTTCTTTAGCCAGGGAAGGTGACAACGTGTGGCCATTAGCATCATTATTCCTCAGACCTTTAGCTCCTGCTTTCTTCTGTTTTGAGCTGCCAGATGGTCTATCTCCCTCAGTGTTCTCCACCCCACACAGGGCAGGGAGGCCAGTCCTGCCAGTTTTCTCCATCCTCCGTTCTTTTCACGGATGGGTTTCACAGTCAGTCACTGGATATTTTTTCAAATAGCCAATATTTGTGGTGACAGTATTAAAGGAAAGAACTACCTACCGTAACCTGCATTATGTGAAATGAATCTTTGGCCAGATAAAAGGAGAGGAGTGAACTAAACATACCAGTATGTGGCTCACACGCTGATTTCCATGCAAAGCATGCCAAGGGCAGAGCCTTGGAGTGCTGCTGCCTGGGGCTGTTCTGAGCCCCTGATATGAAACAGAAAAGAGGGGTTGACAACCCAAACGGAGTTGGAGTGCCTCTAACTGCTGGAGTTGTGGCCACAGGGAGGCCTGGCTTTCCTTGTTGGAAACAAGAGCCAAAGGCAGGGTGCACATTTCATTTGCTTCTTCAGAAACGTGTGAAGGCAGGGTGTGTCTGCCTTTGTCCTTCGTTTCCAGGCCTGGCGAGGGTAAGGGACCACCTCTGTTGACTGTGCCACCCCTGTGGGCAGGCCTCCGCACCACCTGTCCTCTGCACAGAGGTCTCCTTGCTCCACCACAGCAGCAGGTGCTGTCATTAGTCCTGATCTGCAGACAGGGAATCCCAAAGTGAGGAGAAAGAGAAACATGCCCACACTCAGATCAGGAAGTGAGCCAGGCCCAAGCTGACTCCAGAGTCATCGCTCTTCATTTCATGATAAAATTTATCTTTTTTCCAGTTATATAAATTGTATAATCATATATTCAAATAACACAGAGAAATGTAAGGGAAAAGGTCATCAAATTCACATGAAATCCTGTCACCCCAAGATAGCAAACGGTCATATTTTGGTAACTTCTTTTATGTGGTGTACGTGCCCATGCACATGGGTACACAATGTTGCATAAACAGAATCCTTACACAAATGTTGGCTCCTCAAGCTCTTGTTTGTTTGTTAGCAAGTGTAGCTAAGGTCGATGTGGCCCAAACACACCCTCTGTTTCTTTATTGAGGTTACTGTGAGGGTGGGTGGAGAAGAACGTATAATGTAAGCAAATAGAGACAGCCGCGGCTGGCCAGCCTCTTCACTCTGCGTGGACCTGGCGTGGTGCTGTGGAATTGGGAGCTAGTGTGCTATGATTAAGAATATGGATACAAGAGTCAGAACACAAGTGCTGATGTCTCAGCCACATCACTGACTAGCTGTGCAACCCCGGGCAAGTTACTGACCCTCTCTTCACCTCAATCTTCCAACTATGAAGTGGGGAATATCTCATGCGGTGGTTGCGAGGGTTAAATAAAACATATAAACTTGGAACATTCTTTCATCCAAAGTACAGGCTTAATATTAACCGATATTAAGAATACCCATGACGTGTAAATCCAGAAGGTACTCAGGCAAATTATTAATTACCAGGAAGGAACATGCGCTTTATTTATTTATTTATTTTTTGAAAAGTGTTTTGTTGTAATGGTTTTTTCCCTTGATACTAAATGCATTTAGTGCTATTTTTTCCCTTCCAAACATAAGATCTGTGGACAAAAAGGGTTTTATGTAGAACATATAATGTTGGAAATATATGAAAAGGCTTAAACAGCAGATGGTTTATTCGCCCTTTGTAAATTTATTTCTTTGCTCATTTATCTATTGATATTGTCAAGCACGTAATTATTTGTTGATTAAAAGAATGAAGAATGAATAAAAATGACTTAAACGTTTTATGGGTGCCTACTGTGTACCAGGTACTAAGTTAGAGACCCAAGAGACACAAAGTTGAATAAAACAAGATCACAGCCTCAAGGAGATTGCAATTCAATGACTCATATTCTTTCTTTATGATGATCTCTCCCTCCCTCCCTCTCACACACACACACAGACACACACACACCCTTTAAGAGAACAATTTTCTAATGGGAAGATAGAGTCTTCTGGCCTAATTGTTTTAAAATTTAAGCTGCAAGGTACACACAGATGAAAATTGCCCAGAGAAATCCAAATTAACCATACTTACTTATCTTTTGATTTTTTTTTACTTTAACATTTTTAATTTATTCTAATTTGTCATACATGACAACAGAATGCATTACAATCCATATTATACATATAGAGCACAATTTTTCATATCTCTGGTTGTACACAAAGTAGAGTCACACCATTCGTGTCTTCATACATGTAGTTAGGGTAATGATGACCATCGCCTTCCACCGTCTTTCATGCCCCCCTGTCCCCTCCCTTTTACTTATCCTTTTAGGTTCATGAAGACAGTGGAAGAAAACGAATTTCACAATCGAGACCAAATGCTGACCACCCAGTTCGACAAAGCATGAGCTTCTCTTTGGAGTGATAAATCCTACAAGTCCCGAGGGGGAAAGATGCTGCCCTATGAGAACGCACGGAGGCAGGCGGTCCTCGCAGGAAGGAGGACAAGCCACCCGTGCTAGGCCCAGCTCATTCTATTTTGCACGTGTGCTTTTGGAAAACTGGTTGAGTGCTCCCCTGTGACCAAGAAAAAAGGCTTGATGGAGTAGAAAGCCCTTCATTCTTGGCCCAACCCAGTCCCTTTTTGGCATGTTTGCCTTGGTGGAGCGAGGAAGAGGTTAGGTCCTGGCGGGTCAGCGTCCCCAGGGCGACTCGCCTGCGGTGTGGACTCCTTTGAACACACTGAGGCTATTTTAATGTTTCTTCCTCCTCCTGGCCCCATAGCGTCATTATTTGCAGTATATTAATTACTCATCAGAGCAGATTCAGCAACAGCTTTTCTCTTGTTGGTGGACACATCACCGATTTTATTGCTGGCCTGGTGTGTTTGTTCCTCAGCGGCCTCAATATTAGCCTGTTTTCTTCCAGATTTTATTACCTACAGACACAGAGCTTTGTGTCAATTGGAAGAAATAGTTCTCCACTTGATTAAACTTGGGACTTCTTCAAGAAAACGTCACTGAGCGGAATAAAATCTATTGTTGGCACCAGCGTGTCTGCTAGAATATTCTATGGAAAAAGATGAAAATAGCAACGTCAGCTATTAAAAAGGGAAAAATTCACTCCATTTACTTTTCCATTGTTTGCTAAGTGAATTCAGTTGCACCCAAAAAAGATGATGGAAAAACAGCCTGTTATTTCTCTCCTCACCCCTCCGCCTTTTGGCAAGGCTGGGCACTGGGGTCCATGTGGCCTTTAAACAGACCCTGAAGAAGGTGCTGGCGCTGGTCTGAGCTGACACCCTTTGCATTGGCTGCTGCATGGGCCACATCTTGCCATGCTCCACTTGGCTGTGCACCTAGACTGACGCCTTGTAAAGTCTTTCTCTGGAACACATGTTCCTTCTTGACATTAAATGTGTGCGACAGAGATCCAATTAAGAAAAGATGTAATACCCAAACGCCCTGTCTTTGAAGATGCTTCATTTCCAGGGGGTTGTGTTCACCCATTAAATCAAACAGTGGTCTTGGTAGATTCTATTAGTTTCCAAAACACCACAGAGAGTTGCTTTTCAACCTATGGAATATTTAATGGGAGTGAATTTCACCTCACAAACTTCAGCACGAAAACATAACTTTGGGACATGTATGGTAACCCAGCTTCATGTCAGACTCTGAGATTTTGTTCTGTTGGATTCAGGGGTAGGGGAGAGTCTCAGGGTCAAGATGTCTTTGTGTGTGGGGGCAGGGGGATCTTATTTCTAAAGGTTTGTTTATTGTGTTTCTCACCTTCAACCCACCCACCCCCATTTTATTGAAATACACTTGAGACAAAAAAATCCTATGTAGTTCAGGTATTCAACCGTGGTGCTTTGAAACAGTTACTACAACTGAACTAGTTAACACTGGCATCACCTTACTTGGTTATAATTGTCTTTCGTGTTGAGAACACTGAAGGTCAACTATCTAAGTAAAGCCCAGGAATACGACGATAACCATCATGCTATACATTAGATCTCCAGAACTTGTCCCCTAAAACTGTGCCTCTTTATCCATGGCCAGCATCTTCCCGGCTTCCCTTCCTGTCCCTGGAAGACACTATTGTATTCTTTGCTTTTGTGAATTTGACTTTTTTGTGCCTGCTTTATTTCACTTAGCATAATGTCCTGCGGGTTCATCCACAGTGTTGCAAAAGTCACAGCTCCCTTCTTTTATAAGGCTGAATAATATTTCATAACACACCACACACACACACACACACACACACACACACACCAGATGTCCCATTCATTCGTCAGTGGATACTTAGGTTGATTCCATATCTTGACTGTTGTAATAATGCCACAATGAAGTTGGGGCTCAGATGTCTCTTTAACATACTGATTCAATATTCTACTCAATAGCTCACATCTGAAGCACTGACTTCCGTCTTGAGTATTACAGTTTTAGGACAACCATAGCAGACTCCAGGTAATTTATGTATATATTTGGTGAAATTGGATTCTTTCTTTTTCTTTTTTATTTATTTATTTATTTTTTTTATGGTGCTAGGGATTGAACCCAGGGCCGTGTGCATGCAAGGCAAGCACTCTACCAACTGAGCTATATCCCCAGCCCTGGTGAAATTGGAATTGATGAAAGTTTTAAAGCTATACCCCTATTTGCTTCATTTTAGATAACATTCAAAAACAATTATCTTGATGGAATTGTTTTAAAATTCATTCTTCCATTCCTATCAGAATGTGTTTGTGAGACTGGTTCTCTGCCATGAGGATCATAAGATTAAAATATACAAATGATGTACATTTTGTATGTATAAAATCCTCTTTGAGGATCATTTGTCATTGATCTTACATAGAGGACAAGAATTATTCAGCAAAAAGCAAGATCCCTGAGTCATGTTAAAACATTAAAAACTGATGTATATGGGGCTTGTTACAAGTATACATACAGATACTTAGTATAAGCTATTTCACTTATAGATTATTTTATTGTGTTTTCTGAAAGCAGAAAGTATAATTGCAATTCTATTTTCATCCACTATGCCCACTCTCTCAATGAACAGCATTCACAGTTTTTGTGACTTTTCCTCTATCGTGTTTTTCTGACTGGATTTGTTGAATTATAATTTATGTCTCTTGAATCTAACAACAAATTTGCCATGCATTCTGTATTTTTTTTCATTTAATTTTTTATCTTATGGAAGTATCAGTTTATGGTGAAAGAACATTTTTAAAAAGCAAGAAACAACAAAAATATGGTCCTCTACTACAAATAGTTTGCCCACAGAGAGCAAAGAAGGCAATATAAACTAAGCTTTAGATGGCGACCACTTTCTTTTTCCCTGAAAATGTCACAGAGATCAACCCTTTCCGGAAATCTGTGTGGCAGCCTAGGCTGGTCCTCAGCTCAGAGGGTGAAGACACACAGCTGTGGTGCTGCCAGGGACCTCACGGTTATTTCTGGAATAACTGGAGAGGTGGTGAAGGAGCAAGGCAGGAGGCTGACTTCTGTAAAGATCTACTGAATCCCAGACTCTGCTCCTCAAATACACCATCTTGTCTCCTGAAGGAAGCAGAATTCGTTTGTTCAACAAATAATTACCGAGTGATCATTAGGTTCCGGAAGCCAGAAGCCAGACACAAATCCCTGCCTTCGGGGAGTTTAAGTTCTAGTGGGATGGGTAGAATTTGTGATGTCCAGGTCATTATAGCTCAGATTAGGCTTTTGCAGGATGTGTGTGCTCTAGATTGGTGTTCTATCAAAAAAAGCGCAGAAGAGAGGCGTTGCCTCAGTTCATTGACAAAGTGAGTAAATGGGATACATTTTTATTAATTTTAAAGATTTCATCCAACATTTTCTCAGAGCATTAGTACTAGACTCTGAGGAGTGGTGATAACCAATTAAACACACATTTATGTTGTTATTTTAAGATGACGATATTGACATTCTAGGTTGTTTTGTAAAGATTATGTGACTTGCAGGTATTTTATCTCCAGGGTCAAATTTGAAGATCCTAAGCCATATTCTTGGGGCACTATACAGAGAAAGCTGATCCCAAATGCAAGCCACCGTTCTTTCTCCAGATCATACTTAAAGAAGAGTAAGCTCATTCTTATTTTATTTTTACATGTTTTGCTAGTGCATTATAATTTCACATAATAGTGTGGTTCATTGTGACATATTCATAGATGTATATAACATAATTTGCTTCATTTCATTACCTAGTACCTCCCTTCTTCCCTGTCTGATTCCCTTCCTCTGTTCTACTGGTCTCCCTTCTATTTATTTATTTTTTAATTGGTGCATTATAAGTATACATAAAAGTGGGATTCGCTGCACTACATTCATACATGTACATAGTATAGATTTCTTGATTTAATTCCCTAGTACCTTTCATGTCTCTCCCTTCCTCTTTTCCTAATCCCCTACCTCTACTCTGGTGTTCTCCCTTTTAAATTCATCAAATATACTTCTCTCTCTCTCCTCTCCCACCCCCTTCTTGCACATGAGAGAAAATATTTAACACTTAACTTTCTGAGTCTGGAGTAAACTTGTTTTAAAAGGCTGGTGAGTCAATACCTTGCAAATTTCTAGAAATAGTTTTTCAAAATCACCAAATACTGACATCAGATAAAGAATATATCAAAGCCAATCCTAAAAAGATAGTTGGGAAGTCATCAAAAGGACATGAAAAACAATGGGCAGTGCAGGCCCATATTTTTAAATGTTCACTTCACTAGAAATCATATGTTTTAGTCAGATTTTTTGTCACTGTGACCAAAAGTCCAGAGAAGAACAATGCAGAGGAGAGGCTCAGTTGGAGCTTATGGTTTCAGAGGTCTCAGTCCATAGACGGCCAGCTCCACTGCTCTGGGCCTGAGGTGAGGCAGAACAGCATGGCAGAAGGGTGTGGTGGAGGAACGCCATTCAGGGCATAATAGTCAGGAAGCGGAGAATCTCACCAGGGACAAAATATATACTCCAAGGGTACAGCCCCATGACCTACCTCCTCTGGGCACACTTTACCTGCCTACGGTTACTACCTAGTTAATACGTTCAAGTGAATTAACACTGACTAGGTTAAGGCTCTCATAACCCAGACATTTCACCTTTAAAAGTTCTAGTATTATCTCACACATGAACTGTGGGATACCTCATATCTAAACCATAACAATATAAATGCAAATTTTAAAATAATAAATGCCAATAAGATACCACAGTAAAAACCACATTCTACCCATCCAAATGGCTAACTTTAAAACAACATGATTTTCAATTCTGGAGAAAATGATGAGGTGGTTCTTTTGTACAACTTCTGGGAGCATAAACTGGGTAGAATTTTTCCACAAAACATTTCACCACATATATCAACAGTTTTAAGGAGTTATTGGTCTAATAAGTATGACTATCTAGAGTAAAAAAATGTAGAAAAAAATGTGGACAAAAACAATTAACTGCAGTTGAATTATATCAGTATAAATTATAAATCTGAATTTTCACTAAAAGGAAATGATATGTACATTATAATTCATGTGATTTATTTTTTTTAAATTTTTATTTATAGTAGTATGTATTACAGTTCATACTATACATATAGAGCATGTGATTTAATTATACAACCACTAACTATTCTTAAGTTAGGGGGCAAAACCAAAAGTATACCATGATCTGAAGCAGAGAAAAAAATATATATGAATTAAAAGTATACAAAAAGGAAACTCACTAAAATTTTGTGTTTTCTGGGTGGTGGCATAAAGAAGAGCTTTTCATTTTATTTTCTTTCTACATTTTTGTATTATCTTTACCATAATTATCATATATTATTTTGATAATTAAAACTTTTTTGGGGAAAAATAAATCCAAACAGAAAGGCTTTTAAGGTTGATTCATTAAAGATTTGCAGAGTTGAGAGCTTACTTTTCTACAATTGAAGAAATATTCACCCCAAGATGAAAAAGACACTGTATCAGCTTGTTTTGTGTTGCTATAGCAAAATATCTGAGGCTAGATCATTTATAAAGAAAAAAGGTTTACTTAATTCACAGTTCTGAAGTCTAAAAATTTTAAGATTAGGCAGCTGCGTCTGTCAAGGACCTCATACTGTGTCATAACCTAACCAATGGCAATGTGTTATAGGAGAGCATACGAGAGTAGTGAGCAGGCACATGTGGAAGAGAACAAAGCACCAGGGGTATCCTTGCTTTCTTTTCTGGTAATTAATCCAGTCTGGTAATTAGCTCACTTCCACAAGACCTCATCCATTGTTGAGAGAACTAACCCAGTCTTTCAAAAAAGATGTTAACTTGTTCATGAGGGCAGTGTCTCATAACCTAATCACTTCCCAGAGGCCCCAACTGCTCACACTGTCATTGTGGAATCATGCTTCAACATGAGTTTTGGTGCCTTCAAACCACATCCAAGCCATAGCACGCACCTGTAAGAACACACACAAATACACACACACACACACACACACACAACACACACACACACACACATGAACACGTGCGAAACTGCAGGTTGCGAATGGCTTGGCCTGCCCATCACTCTGTGGGCAAATGCCTTTGCATTTATGCAAACATTACTGCACACAAAGTCCTGAATATTCTGCATTAGGTCTCCAGAACTCACTTGTCCCATGTGACGGTCTCAGCTGCAGCACTGTTGACACTTTGGACCGGCTAATTCTTTGCTGGGGGGTTGGCTGTCCTATTCATTAAGGATATTTAACACATCCCAGCCTCTTCCCGTTAGATGCCAATAGCAGCTCCACTCCCAGTCGTGACAATAAAAAATGTCTCCAGTGTCCCCAAGGGGGTATCCTTTCTAGCAACAAACCACTGATGTGCACCAACACCAGGCAAAATGTGCCCCTGCATGCACGAATACGACCTCACCTGCCCAGGCATTTATAACAAGGTCATCCCTTCTATTCATGCTGTGCTATATCTGTTGTTAATTTCCCCTCTCTTCTCTCTCTTTTAACCAACAGCGAGTACAACAGAGATACTAAAATTATTGAGTATCATATTTCTATTCTGTACTTTATGGGCACTTTAAGGAGGTTTCAGGAAGGCCCTGACTTTGTATGATTTCCCTTATGCACTGATTTTGAAACCCAGCCCAGGATAGGATTATCCCGTTGTACAGTCTTTTATACAATGCTTACATTTTATCTAATCTTTAAACACAGACATGGTAAATTTTGTATTGCTAGTGGATACCCATTATATGTTAAGTTAAATGTTATTAGTTCTTGATGATAAGAAAATAATTGATATAATTTTATTTTTAGTGGGCTTTGGAGTAAAAATTCTTGAGGGCAGTTCCTGACTAACTCTGGCTAATGTGGTAAGCTGACATATTCTTCTAGACTCAAGTAGAACTGTCCAACTTAGGCAGGCTCGAACCTCCTCACAGCTTTCTGTAGATCTGCAAAGGTAATGGACACACTTCCACAGCACCCATATTATTTTTTGTTTTTGTTTTTTGCAAAAAAAAAAAAGCTGTATACACACACACACACACACACACACACACATAAAACAGCTTGGAAATGAGGGGAAAAATCTTACTAAGAAATGTAGCTTAAACCTATATATCAATAAAGGGTAGGTTTTATAGTTCTGACTGTTGTTTTGGCATGTGTGCTCATTTACTGGAACTTAGGTTCACATCTGGTTATTTTATTAGTCATAACACTGGTTTTATTAATACAAGCTACAAGTAGACCCACAATGACCTCCTGGAAACAGGTTTGAGTCTGCAAGCATTTTTGTACAAGATGACTCTGGAATAAACATCAAGGCTTTTCAAAACTACCTTGATCAATAATAGTACCACCCTATTTGATTAGAGATCTTCAAACCACCTTTACATAAACTACCGTATTAATCAGCTTTCTGCAACTGTGACAAAATGCCTGAGATAAACAACTTACAAGAAGGAAGGGTTTATTTTGGAAGACAGTTTCAGAGGTTTCAGTCCATGTTGCTTGGCCTCTTTGCCTTTGGGCCTGGGGCAAGGCAGCCCATCATAGTGGGAGTGTGTGATGGAGGAAGGTGCTCACCTTATGGCCACCAGGAAGCAAAGACACAGGAAGACAAGTGATAGGTACCCATATACTCTCCAAGTGCATGCCCCCAGTGACCTAACCTCTTCCTACTGGGCTCCACCTCTTAAAAGTTCTGCTGCCCCCAACAGCACTGCAGGCTTGGGACTGAGCTTTTAACCTATGGGCCTTTGAGGGACTTTCCAGATTCAAACTAAAGCAACTACTAGCACACAAACACTAACACACACATGTGCTCACATAAAGGGCCGTACTGATACAGACAGCGAGAGTTCTGGAGTGAAGGCATCTGCAGTAAAATCATGATTTTGCCCCTATAAAGCAATGGCCATATAAGAATTCAGCCTCAGTTTGTGCAATTGTCCCTATATCCACCCTGCTGTGTGAGGACACACGAAGTGACAACTGGTAAGAACCGAGAATTGAAGAAGATAGTTTTAGGGGTGATACATCTTTGATGTCAGGCATGTAGCCTTTAAACATACACACGGTGAACTCTGAATTGCCAATGGTTACACATATGTTTATACAGAAGCACTAAATACAGCTAAGAGAATGTACAACAAACTCATGGTAATGGTGGCCTTTGGGGAGGAAGAGATGGAAATGACATTCAGTGAATCTGTAAAAGGGTGTTATACTATTAAATTTTTTCATCAAAGATAAAGATGGGTTGGTTAAAAATCTTACAGTATTAGTCTTGATGATAATGAAAGAGTTGATAGAAATAGAGCTGCTGTTTTTTTTTTTTTTTTTTTAATGCTCTCAGGAGTCAAACAGATCCAGGTGTGGTCTTGCAACTTACTAGTTGAGAGTCCTTGAGTGATTCTCTTGAGTATACCAAGTGTCAGTTTCACCAACCATAAAATGAAGATCACAATAGTACCTACTTCATTGGGTTGTTACAAAGAGTAAATGAACAAACTTGGCTCACAGTACATTACCCACTGAAGGAGCCACTGTTGACATGACAGACTCCAAGGTTAAGAGCACTGTGTTCCAAGTATTTTAATGGGACATGTGAGGCCTGGAGAACTAAGAGCTTCACTTGGAGAACTTGAAACAGAGGCCTGACGGGTCCCACTTCAACGGTGGACCATTTGTCTTTGAGTTGCTGTGGCAACCTGGGAGCCACAACTACAATGCAGCACAGTGTGAGTTAGCACATGTTAGGGGGTTTAGAAGTTAAGGGTGAACAGGATAAAGCATACGGTTTCCCAATCTTTCTTCATTCCGCAGACAGCGTCAGGCCAGCCTGCTGAATCTTTTTCCGAGCTGAACCTTATCAGCTTGATGGGGTTGGGGGAGGGGTGGCTGTTGTCTGTTGAGCTGGGTACCAGATGTTTACAGAAGGCTGGGAAATGAAGATGGGCTGGGCCTGGATTCGTGGGGGCCCATGTGTGTATGCAAAAGCATGTGAACATGTGTAAATATTGCTCCTTTTTCTGGGGCAAGGAGACTCCCAGTCCTGTGGAAATCTTGGTACCCGCAAAGATTGGGTGAGAAAAGCACTTCCTGAGAGAGAAATCTGTGGTCATTTCTTGGACAATCCTGCACGTCCCTGTACTCTAGAGTGGATGGAGAAGGACTGACATGGCCACGATGAATGTTCTAGAGCACCTCTTAGGGCCATGAGATGAATGCATGTCACTAAGAAATTGATCTAGTGTCTGGTCCTGTTGTCCATAAAAATACTGTGGAAGGGCAAGGTTCTCGGTGACGTGGTGGGCTTGCTGTGGGTATCATTAGATTTGGAGCACTGGAGCCGGGGTTCATGGGAGCTTTGGGGAATGGAGAAGTGAAAAAGTAGAACAGAATGAGTAGAAGCATGGAGGAAGACAGGGGGAATGGTCTGTAGAACAAGAAATCGGTAAGCAGGGCTTGAACCGAGAATTAATTTGGAGGTCCATGGGTAAAGGAAGTCGAGAGCTCACTGCGATATGAACCAATGGCCAGGTTAAGGATTTTAGGCTGTGGGTAGAGAACGGCAGCCCCTGGCGATACTCCAGGTCTCTTGGCTTCTACTTCTCCCGATCTTTCTTCCATCCTCCTCTCCTGCCTGCCAACACCTCCGTCTTCAGGTAGCACACAGTTTTACTAGGAGATGAGATGACCAAGTTCAGGAAGCAATGTGTGCCTTGGCTAAATTACCTTTCTGGATCTTGGTTTCTCAGATAGGATGATTGAGGAAAATACTTTCTGGCATTCCAAGATGGAAGTAAAGTTTTCGGAAGATTAATACAGTGTCCACATGCAGAAGGGTTTGTGAGGGGGAAGAGCCCACAGAGACCCACAAACCTCTTCCAGTTACATGGTTTATGCCAAATATAATATCGGTAGTACAGCAAACACTTCCAAGACTTGTCTTATTATTATTACCATTTTAAGAAGCAGTTATGTGTGGGTTCAATCTCCAGGCATTGCATCTTCCTTGGCGTGGCACAGCTGCATAGGCAAAGTGTGTTCTTCTACAGTGAGTTTATGTGCCTGCCCTCAAAATTAGTAGTTCACCTTTTAAACTTTTTGTTCATTTTAACTTTCACCTAATTCCTGGACTCTACCCTGATGCCAGACTCCCAGACGTGCACTTGTGTTCCTCTCCAGCACAAAGCACATCTTGAGACGAGAGCGCAGCAGAGATCAAGAGAGGCCGCCAACGAAACACTGGACCGTGTAGACCGACTCGCCCGTCGTCTGCCAAGCCACAGTCCTTCAGGATCCCGGAGAATTCGAAACCATATATAAAATAAATAAATGCAGATAGCACATTTCCTAGTTACGAGGGCCTCCCTGGACTTCCTCGGATCCAAGTTTTTCCCTTGTTTTTTCCTTCATTGCTGTCAGGGGAAACAGGGCCAGAGTTTGACCCCTTATGAAAGGTCATATACAAAGAGGGAGGAATAAGAGAATAATCCTGATTAACATCCTATGGGGAAGTGAAAAAGTAAACATTGCCCTGGAAAATAAACCCCAAGTCTTTCAAATCCCAGCATGCTAGCTTTTCAAGAACGGATCATTCCAACTTGGAGTGTCATCACTAAGCGGGCCTCTTTGACAAGAACTGACAATCTCAGATGAGCCCTTCTAAGTGGTGCAGATCATTTTCATGTTTTCATGAGTTATGCATCTGTTTACCTAGACTACTTCTCAGTTTTATGATCCTACAATGCAAATTTTAATCTGGAACTCCCCCAAAGGCTTAGAATATATTGTTATGCACGTATGTATCATTTATGTATTGGTCAATCTATTTCATTAAATGGTTGATGACTGATCCAGTTATCTATTGCTGCATAACAAGTGACTCCAAATTAGTGGTGTGAAACAATAACCATTTTGTTAAATTCATGGCTTTGTTGGTTAGGAATTTGGGTAAGGCACAATGGAGGGTGGTTTATCTTTGTTCCGTCGTGTATGGGGTCTCAACTTGGAAAGCTCAAACAACGTGAACTTACATGAATGGGTGGTGGTGCTTCTGGAAGTTTCTGCATGGAAATGTCTTGTACCTACTGAAGGCTGGGTCCTCCAAGACTACTGACCTGAGCATGGATAGGTGGTCTCTCTGTGGCTGGATTTTCTCACTCCAGGGGATTCTTGAGTCACTGGATTTCTTACATGGCATTGCAGGGCTCTAAGAGTGAGTGTTCTAGTGAACAATCTTGAAGGTTAGAAAGCCACATGACCTATGACATAATGACATAATCCTGAAAAAGCCCATAACATTACTTCCACTGTACTTCCCTGGAGAAAACAGACACAACACTACCCAGATTATAGAGGAATGGATACAGGCCCCACCTCTTGATGAGCTGAATGTCAAAGAATTTGGCCATATTTTAAAACCAATTAAAATTTCCTTTTATTTTGCATGCATTTTTAAAAAGATTTTGAAATTAGGGACAACAATTTATTCTCAGAAGTTGGGAGATAGATTGGTCATTTGCCTTACAGGGAAGGCCCCTTCCTTTCAGTCCCTGGGATGTATGTCTTTAACTGGCCTTTGGAGAGGGAAATATGGGGGGGAAATGAACCTCTAAAATACCACCTCACTTGCTACCCAAGGACACACTATCTACTGGCTTCCAGCTTGAGTGTATATGGATGGCTTCAAAGTCATCTAGAGCTTGAGGTCAGAGAAAAGGAATCAGGCAGGGGCCTTAACCACTCATCCTTCAATACGTAAAGTTTCACGGTCCTGGAGACACCCGCTGGGCTACAGGATCATGTCCTTCTTCTAGTCCAGATGGGTGACAAATTAGCTCTCATTGTCCAACAGCCAGTGGACTTGCCTCTGAGTTCGTTTTTTAGTCTCCAAGAATCTCCCCAGGCCTCAGGAGTGAGAAAAAAGAGGTCTCAGTTCACTTGGTCAGAGAACTACTAATTTTATTTTACAGAGGCTGAAAGGAGGGAGTTGTTATGGGTTCAGGGTAAGTCAGTTGTGAAGAATGTACATCAGATCTGCCATGGGGAAGATGTGGTTGGGAGGTGACCAGTGGTCAGGAAGTCACAGAGATGACTTCCCATACCATGACTTTTTCTAGGCTCAGCCATGCTCCTGGCCCCATTCTTTTCTCCAAATGTCGTGCCACCTCCCTACCACTAAACTTAAATCTGTAATGAGGCCACCTGCCATACTAAGATTGTTCCAGCCTACCACTAACTCTTGAGTTGAACCTGAGCAAGTCACTGACCCTCTTAGGTCCTTGTAGCTCTAACCCACTATGATTCAGATGTTCAGCTTGATTTCTGAAAAGTCTTGACCATGTATTCAAAGGTAGATCAGAGAAGTAGGTTGCCTTAATGTAGAGTTGTCAAATATTTCATAGAATGCATTTATACTGAAAATTTATTTATTATTTATCTGAAATTCAAATTTAACTCAGCCTCCTGTCTTCATCTGTTTTCTGCTGCTATAATAGAATATTCAAGACTGAACAATTTATAAAGGAAAATGATTTATTTCTCAGAGTTCTAGACTGGAAGTCCAAGATCAAAAGCCACATCTAGCAAGAACCTTTTTTGCTCTGTCATAACATGATAGGAAGGTAAGCAAGCATACACAAGATGGAGAGAAAAACCAGACAAATCATCCTTTAATCAGGAGAACACTCCCTCAGTACTAATCTAGTCCTTTGATAATGGCCTTAACCATTCATGAGGTCAGTACCCTTCTCTTTTTTTTTTTTTTTTTTTTTTTTTTTTTGGTACCAGGGACTGAACTCAGGGGCACTCCACCACTGAGCCACATCCCCAGCCCTTTTTTGTGTTTTTATTATAGACAGGGTTTCACTGAGTTACTAATGCCTCGCTATTGCTAAGGCTGGCTTTGAACTCGTGATCCTCTTGCCTCAGCCTCCCAACTGCTGGGATTACAGGCATGTGCCACTGCGCCCGGCTAAGGTCAGTACCCTTCTGACCTGTGTTAAATTAAGCTTTCCATTACTATAATAAAATACCTGAGATAATCAAGTTATACTGAGAGTAGGTTTATTTTGACTCACAGTTTTGGAGCCTCCACTGTGTGATAGGTTGGCCCCGTTGCTTTAAGTCTGTGGTAGCACATATGGTAGGAGTGTGTAGCAGAGCAAAGCAGCCTACCTCATTGCCAAGAAGTCAAAGAAAGCAAGGAGGAAGCTGGGGTCCCACAGTCCCCTCCAAGGGCACATCCTCCATAACCTAAAGAGCTCTCACTAGGCCCCATCTCGTATTGGTTCCACTACCTCCCAGTGGTTCCCCCTGGGGACTAAGCCTTTTGCTACTATAACAGAATACTGCCATGTGCTTTTGGGGGACCTTCAAGATCCAAACAATAGCATGACCTATCACTTCTTAAGGTTCCACCTCTCAATACTGTTACAATGGCAATTAAATTTGAATGAGTTTTGGAGGGGACCTTCAAACTATAGTACTGCCCATATTTTTATTTGCTAAACTTAGCAAACCTGTCTTAACAATTATGAGTATTTGGCTGGGGATAAAGCTCAGTGGTAGAGTATTTGCCTTGCTTGCATGAGGCTCTGGATTCAATCCCTGATACTGGTGGGGAGGGCAGTTAAAGGACCAGGTAATTCTAGAACTGGAATCAGAAAATGTTTATTATAAAAAGATCAGACTGAGGGCTGGGGCTGTAGCTCAATGGTAAAGCACCTGCCTCACATGTGTGAGGCACTGGGTTCAATCCTCAGCACCACATAAAAATAAATAAATAAAGATACTGTGCCCATCTACAACTAATATATATATATATATATATATATATATATGTATATATATGTATGTATGTATATATATGTGTGTGTGTGTGTGTGTGTGTGTGTTTCTTAAAAACAAACGATATCTAACTATTGCCCACCATCCCTGCAAACATTAACCATGGCATTTCCTGATCCTCATATCTCTTTCCTCTAGAGTAGGGATGAAGCAAATAGTTTAGTGCCAGGCTATGGGAGGCCAGACCCCAGCCAGGCTATTTGCCATTTAAGTGATCAGATTGAAAGTACTTTTAGATTTACCATTATAGGGCAAAAGCAATCATAGATTTTAATTAAACGATTGAACCTTGCTGTGATCCAATACAAGTTTATTTGCAAATACATTTGATGGAAATTATATTGTTCTATTGTGTGCATGTACAGATACATAACAACAAATCCTATCACAGTGTACAACTATAACATACCAACAAAACACGTGGAAAAAAATTGGCAGGCCCTTGTTTGATGGCTTCTGCTATAGAGCTCAACTACCTGGGCTTAAAGTCAGCTCGACCATTATTCAGAGATGTGAAATTAAGCAAGTAATTTAATTTTTTTCTACCTCAGTTTCTTTATCTATTACAGTGGGGATAATGGTAGTACATCTGCATCCTAGGGTATGAAATGGTTTTTCATGTGTGGTGTGTTCACAATAGTGCCTGTAAGTAGCAAAGGCCATGAAAAACCAGTGCATTCCATTTTCTGGCTTGGACTCTATACGCCTCAGTTTCAGAGTGGCTTAGATATAGGTAAGCTCCTGTAGCACTTACCATGTGGCTAGATACTTTAGATATTTGAATTCAGTCAACCCTCACAACAGCTTAGGTTGTAGGTACCATTATTATTGTTGTTTTCATCATTATCATTTTCATCCTCACCTTACCAATAAGAAATTAAGTGGCTTGCTCAAGGTCACTTAAATGGCAAATAGCCTGGCTGGGGTCTGGCCTCCCATAGCCTGGTACTAGACTATTTGCTTCATCCCTACTCTAGAGGAAAGAGATATGAAGATCAGGAAATGCCATGGTTAACGTTCTCAGGGATGGTTGGCAATCGTTAGATATCATTTGTTTTTAAGAAATACAACTTTCAAGAAACCCAGCTTTGACTTTGAGGATTTCTTTCCTGCTGTTCCTCTTGGCCTCTCGGGCCGACTGCCCACATGGTGGTACTCCTCTGGATAGACACCCATGAGGGGGCAAATTAAGAGCACATTTGGCTCTTAAATGCCAGGGGTATGAACTCTTCTTTCCTCCTTTCCAAGGCTTTTCTATTACTTCTCCCACCTCCCTGCCTCCTGCTCACCTTCTCTTCATTTCTCTCCTCCTTCTCCACCACTTATTCAGGCCTGAAAAGAAGCCAGGGAAAAGATATTTGCTTTGGGAGAAGAAGAGAAAAATAAAAGAAGAGCTATCCAAGTAAAAGAATAACTCCAATTTTCCACAAAGGGCTACTTCATGGAAAGATTGTGAGTTACAGGGCCTATACTCTCTCTCTCTTCTTTAGGAAAAACAAAGTTGATATAAACAGCTGGAGACCGTAACTTGAAAAACCAAGAAAGTAAGATGAATAAAACTTCCTGTTTTCCTCTCCGACCCTGGTCTACAGGGGCTTGGTCTACAACACCGCCTTCCAAACCAGATGTTGGACTCCCAAAAGCTCATTTCAGAGTCTCTGCATATCAATTATTCTTCCACAGCGCCACCAGATCTTAGATTCAGTTACAACGAGTGGGCTTCAGCCAAGTGCCTGCTGAGACAAGGGGCCTCTGGGGAAAAGCTGGGCAAATGTGGCCAGCATATGACACGGGACCAATAAGTAAAACTCTTACTTTCCCCACCTAAATCACTGCAACCTAACAGAGCTCCTCCCACGAGCCACGTACTGTGGCAGAATTCCAGCTTAGCTCACTGAACCCACGCCACAACCCATGAAGGAGAATCTGTTACTGCCCCTTGTTACAGATCAGAAAATCCAGCCTTCAGGAGGATGATTACCTGCCCTGGCTTTCGCACCTAGTAGGGCATCTTCCACCTCATCTCCACTCTCCAAGCTGCCATGTTTAGAAAAGATGAATGTACAGAGAAGAAACTATAATGATAGAGGATACCTGTTGTCTGCAAAGGACACATCATTACCTGCACCACGTTCAGCTCTGTCTGTTGCTGGGTGGGTCACCTTGCGCCTTGGCTGCTCATCCTCTTTGGAGACGTGTTGTCATCTATTTTAAAGGTCTGTCTGCATCCTCTGTGGTCACACCCAGCTGATGGACCCCAGGATGCACCGCCAATAATAACACAACCTTCCTTGAGACTCTCCTCAGCCTCCTCCCAGCCTCTCTTGCTCATCTCTTCTCGAATATGTCCAGGCTTTTATAATTATGTCAAAATGAATCCTGTGGTTATGTATAACTAGAAAGAACCAATTATATTTTTTTTAAATTAAAAAAATTTATTTTAAATGTGACCCAGAACAGGGAGGGTGGATCCCTTCATGGTAAAACTCTTCAGTGCTTGAACAGATTTTAAAAATGAGCTCTAAGCATGACATCTGTCTATATTTGGCCTTTTCATGCTGAGTGACAATCTGCCAATAGGATTAGTGGTGTCTTCCCTGCAAAAGAGCAACAGTGTGAGTTTGGGTGAAACCGTTCCTTGCCCGTTCAGTAATTAGTAGTTAGAAATATAATTACTGTAATTATCAAAATATATATCAATATTTTGATAGTCATCAAAATGTGTTTTATTGGATCTTCAACATTTCATGCAATTTTGTAATTCTGAAGGAGAAAAGGATTAGCATTTAAAACAATTAAAAGTACTCTCCAGTACACAACAAAGCTTTACTGGATGGCCTTGTGCCAGGTGCAGCTTTGGGCCCTCTCCACTCCACATGTCCCAGAGGTGAGAAGAATATGCTTACTTGCAGACCCCCATCCTCTCCACCAAGCTGTTCAAGGAAATGAAAAACAGCCTTTCTGCCAAAGTTCAGGAGCTCCCAATGTAGCCTTGCTCCTCTTTTCTAGGCAAGGATACTGTAGGCATATTTCATACTCAAAATCTATAAAAGAAACCAATGTAAGTGAAAAAAATAAAGAGAAACAAAGCAGATTTCTTTACTGCAGAAAATTTCAGTGCCATTAACATCCTAATGCCACTCTGAGTCCCCAGGGAGAAAATGCATTGTACAGAGATTTCTTGTGTTTTTGACCTCTGAATCCTTTACTTGGTGACCTCTTATGGCATGATTGTCTTGGTCTGTTTACGTTGCTATAACAAAATACCACACACTAGGTAATTTGTAAACAACAGAAACTTATTTCTCACAGTTTTGTAGGCTGGAAAACCCAAGATCATGGCACTGGGTGGTAAGGGACCAGTCTCTATGCTTCCAAGATGGCACCGTGTGGCTGCATCCTCAGGAGGGGAGGAACACTGTGACCTCATGTGGTTGAACAAAATGAAGTCCTCAAAAGTTCATGTGTTGGAATCTAATTGGGAGATGGGGCTTAAGGAGAAATGTTTAGGTCACGGACGTTCCGTCCTCATCAACTGATTAAGGCCATTCTCTCCAGAGTGGGTTAGTTCTCATGGGAGTAGCTTTGTTATAAAAAAGTGAGTTCTTCTCCAGAGGGGCTTCTTCTCACTAGCCCCTCTACTTTTCTGTCACGAGATATCACAGCACAAAAGCTCTTATTAGAGACCATTGTTATGCCCTTGGACTTTTCAGACTCCAGAATCATGAGCCAAATAAACTTTTTTTTTTCCTTATAGATTACAATCTGGAACATTTTATTGTAGCAACATAAAACAAACAGACTTGAATAAGTTTCAGTATGAATTTTGGAAAGGATATACATTCAAACCATCACAGACTCATTTTAGGAAATTGCAAAGTAGCTGTAATGACCACAGTGTGTTAAGAACATATACAAAATTTCATTCAAATGCTGGGTGGTCTGCATATATTTTTTCATTTAATATGTACTACATCTTGAAACATAAGGCTTCATTAGCACCACTTTACTAGAAAAGAAAACAAGATTTAGAGAATTTCAGTGATTTGCTTAAGGATACATAGTCTGGAAATGGTAGCATAAGGGCTGGTCTCAAAAGTTTTGATTCCTAAATCTTATATTCTTTTTCCTTAGAAACTTTTTTAAAGCAAATTTCTTTTTATTTATTTTATTTAATTTAATTTGTTATACATGCTTTTAGAGTGCAATTCCTTTAATCTTACATATAAATAGCACAGTTTTCCAAGTCATTGGTTTTACACAAAGTATTTTCATACCATTTGAGTTTTTATACATGCACTTAGTATACTAATGTCCAACTCCTTCTGCCATTGTTTCTATCCCCTTGCCCCTCTACCTCCCCCCTTATTTTATTTAACATTCCTTCATTCCTCTCATCCCCCCTCCCTTGCCACTATAATTCAGCATCATCATAGCAAAGGAATCAATCGACCTTTGGTTTCCTGGGATTGGCTGACTTCACTTAGCATTATATTCTCCAACTCCATCCATTTACCTGCAAATGCCATGATTTTATTCTCTTTTAGTGCTGAGTAGTGTTCCATTATGTATATATACCAAAGTTTCCCTATCCATTCATCTATTGATGGGCATTGGGGTTGTTTCCACAATCTAGCTATTGTGAATTGTGCTGCTATGAACATTGATGTGGCTGTGTCCCTGTAGCATGCTATTTTTAAGTCCTTTGGGTATAGACCGAGGAGTGGGATAGCTGGGTCAAATGGTGGTTCTATTTCAAGTTTTCCTAGGAATCTCCATACTGCTTTCCAAATTGGCTGCATCAATTTGCAGCCCCACCAGCAATGTATGAGTGTGCCCTTTTCCCCACGTCCTCGCCAGCATTTATTGTTGTTTGTGTTTTTGATAGCTGCCATTCTGACTGGCATGAGATGAAATCTTAGAATAGTTTTGATTTGCATTTCTCTAATTGCTAGAGATGTTGAACATTTTTTCATATATTTGTTGATTGATTATTTATCTCCTTCTGAGAAGTGTCTGTTCGGTTCCTTAGCCCATTTATTGATTGGGTTGTTTGTTTTTTTGGTGTAAAGGTTTTTGAGAGCTTTATATATCCTTGAAGTTAATGTTCTGTCTGATGTGCATGTGGTAAAGATCTGTTAAGCAAATTTCTTAAATGACAAAGTGAACAGAAACTACACAATAAACACTACCATGTTTACCATGCAAAATTAGTAATTTTTGAAGTTGGGTCATATTTTTTTCCAGTCTTTTCTAAAAAGTAAAACATTACAAGTCATCTTTGTTTCTTGTCTGGCTTCCTCCCTGTTGTGAATGAAACCCAACCCTGGGTTCCGGGGGAGGCAGCAGAACCTTGAACAGCTCAGACTCCTTTTGGATGCTTTTCTGCCAAAATCATAAAAATATTTCCTCTCATCTAGTTCTCATTCCTCACTTCCCTCTTGAGTTCCCTTCTAAATGGGAGGCACAAAGAGAAATATTTTTAAATAATATGATAAGCAAAGCCAGAGTTCCATCACCACAGCACCAATACACTGATCTGCAGTAAAAAAAAAAAAAAAAAAAAGTAGCCCCCATGTAGGTTCCGAAAGCACCAAGTAGGGTGTCTACAGCAGAGTTGTTTTCAGGTGTGACAGATACTGTAGGTGTTCAAGGAGCAAATAGTGGTCAGTGCTTAGGAATTTTAACTAGTGACATCACTCAGTGTGGCTGAAGATGACATGTGTGGATGGAGACAGCATCATGCCTAGATGTATTACACACACAACCACTCCACACTTCCAGGGCTCATGTGAAACTCCCTGCCATTCTTGTGCCCCCTGTGGATTTACCTTTCTACTCAGCACTCACTGCTGACATTCCATTACATGATGTGATGTGCTTTTTTTTTTTTTGCCTTGCTTGTCTTTTCTTCTAGAATGCAGCTCTCTGAAGGTAGCGCCTCGTCTGTGGGTCAGTGTGATGCCTGCACCACTGCTATCTTTATTCCAGCTCAGTAGAGAATATTAAGTAGAAAAAGTCATCCAAGAAAGAACCCAGAAAAAAAAGTACTATTTCAAGGAAATGAAGGAGAATCAATTTGGGTACCAAGAATTGAATATTCACTTTGGGATCCAGTGGAAGAAGAAAACAGCACCCCTGGTGATCTTCCACAGAAAGCCTCTCTCCCTGGTGGCAATATGGACAAGCTCCCATGCTCCATGGAATAATCTCTTTCCAGTGAAGAATCCTATTGCTGCTCGTAAGCAAGAGACACAAGAAATAGAGCTTTGTATCTTCCATCTTCAAAGCACAGAGCTAGGCATGTGATGACCAGTTGGTAACCATCCAAAGGTGACTCAGTCATCTTTTCCGTGGTCACAGAGGATGCCCAAAACTCTGTGGTTTGTAACCACAAAGGCTCACTTCTGTTGGCCGTGACTCTGGTGGGCTCCTCTCCTTGGGTCTTCTTTATTTGGAATGTAGGCTGAAGCAGCATCCCCTATTTTCAAGATACTATTTCCTGGAAAAGGGCCTCTGTTTAAATGTGGCACAAGTTGACGTCTATTTTTATTTTATTGGCCAAAGCAAGTGACATGGCCAAGTCCTATGTCAAGGGGAAAGACTATTTCTTTTCTCATAGGAAGCATGGGATACACATGGCTAAGGCAAGGAGGAATTCTTAGAGGAAGGGGAGTGAAGGGTTGAGAGTAATGATACACTCCATCCCCCACCTCTGAGTTTTGTGATCTCCCTGGAGCCCAAGAAACATCAACCCACTTCCTACAGGAGAAGAAAGGATTAAAAAATAAAAATTACAGAATGCTATTGTGGGCTCTTAAAACAATAGTAGAAAAATCAAGAAGACGCGGCACAGGTGGACTTAACATTCTTTCCTCCATTTGTCAGTTTGGAAGTTAAGAAGGAACGAGGTAAGACAGCAAAATCACAACTGTCAAAGAAAGTGGTCATGTGCACCCCAGCTTTGACACTGATTGATAATGTAGTAAATTGTATTATTATTCCCAACTGTTCTCTGCCCCTTCTTGTAGGTGGGTTGTGCTTCCCTGCCCTGTGGATATCAAGATTGGCCATGGGACTTGCTTTGTTTAGTAGAGTTTTAGAGGCCATTTCAAAGCTATTGCATTGTTCTGCTGGTTCTCTTCTACTTCTGCACAGGGCATCAGTGTCCCAGACAGCCTGGATCATGGGGAGGGTGCATTTGAGATCGAGCTACAGCTAACACGGAGGTTGAACAATAACACAAATCTTCATTGTTGTAAGTTACCAAAACTTAGGAGCCATTTGTTATTGCAGCAGAATCTAGTGAGAACTAACTGAAACAGATAATAACAACTGAAATGTATTGAGAACTTATTTTTTCCCCCAATACCATTCTTGGTAGTTAACTCATTGTCATAGACAGATTGGTTGTAACCCCCCAGATTCATATGTTAATTCCTAACGTTTAATGTGATGGTATTTGTATATGAGGCATTTGAGAGGTGATTATGAGGGTGGAGTTCCTACTATGGAATTAGCATCCTTAAAGAAAGAGGACAAAGAGAGTTTGTTCCCTCTCACTCCTTTTTTCCATGTGGGGCTACAATACAATGATGGTCGTCCAAAAACCAGGAAAAATGTCCTCACCAGACATCAGATCTGATGGCACCTTGATCTTGTTCTTCTCTGCCTCCACAGCTGTAAGAAATGTGCTTGTTTAAGCCATTCAGGCTACAGTGTTTTTTTGTTATAGTAGGCTGAGCAGACTGAGATACACTTCTAACCTGACATGCCTCTTTCTGCTCCCTGATGTCTTTCTTGTCTAGACTCACTCTGACGAGAAAATACCAGGTAGAAATGAACTCTAATGCCAGTTATTCAATTTTGGTTTTAAGGTTCTTCATATCTCTTCCAGAGAGATGAGAGGGGAGAGACTACTCATTGCTTCCTACCCCACACACCTCAAAGCAGATCCACTCAACCCCCCATTCCTCGGTGCCCCTTCCACATCTGTATTTCCACCATCATTTAGAACCTCCTTCTTGCCTATGATCCAGTGACTCTGTCCTCCAGTCACCTCAGCTGTCTTCTGTTGGCCTCCTAATTAAACTCTTTTCAACAATACTGACTGCATCTTGGAGTTTGGCCTTCTTGACACTACCGATAGACACGTGCCCCACTTTTGGTTGTTTGTCCTTGCTTAAGTGAACCACACACCTTTTACATACTCCTTTAGAAGCTAAGTTCAGAGAGTTAGCTCTTAAAGTTCAGATTTTTTTTCCTTTTCTGAAAAACACATTATCATAGCAATCATTTCTCTCAAGTTTCTAGAGTCTGAACAAACTTTTATTCTTTCTCTCTCCCTCCCTCCCCCCACTGCCTCTCTCTCTCTCTCTCTCTCTCTCTCTCTCTCTCTCTCTCTCTCAGGATTGGGCATTAAACCCAGGGCCTCACACATGCTGGGCAAGTGTTCTACCACTCAGCAACATCCCCAATGCTTTTTATTTTATTTTGAGACAGGGTTTCACTGAGTTGCCTAGGCTGGCCATTGAACTTGCCAGCCTCCCTCGTGGCCGGGATTACAGGCATGTGCCACCATGCCCAGTGTGTCTTCTATATTCTCTTCATTATTATTATCCTGATCTACATAATCACTTGCAACCAGACTCACTTTTACTTCTGTGGTTGCCTTGTCATTTGGGGTTGACATTAAGCCCACAGCAACCATTTCCCTGGTTACTTCTGACCTCTGAGAGAGTTCACATCACCAACATGGTACTCAAGGACGTGCCTGGTACTCTTCTTTGAACAGACTGAGATGCAGAGGTCTGCACAGCTGAGGGCCCCTTCACCACTCCTTGGTGCCTTGCTAGAGCACAAGCTTGTGCATGTGTGTGCCTGTGCACTCGTGCGTGTGTGCTTAATTTGTGTTATGATTCTCATTCATCCTGCTGTTTGGTTGAGTGTCTTTAATAACCTTCCATGATTATGAAGAACTGGGCTTGCTGTCTTCTTGTATTCTCCCCAAGGGATGACCAGAGAGCTTCCAGCTTCACACCTGTGGGTATCTCTCTTCCTAGCATACAGCGCTACTCCCCATTCTTTTACCATTCATGTTTCTTCTGAAGAATTCATCCAGTCATTGTCACATGTCATTGTCATATTTGAGTCGTCACTGTTTGGATCCTTGATACAGATCATGTTGACTTCCTGTGTCAGAATTGCAATATCATGTTGTCACTCAGGTGGCTTGTTTTCTGGTGTTTTTCTACAGTGATACACACAGCATGTGGTGGTCATACTGATTTTCTGATGCAGTACTTGACTTTTGTGGATAGGTACAAAAACCTACAGTGATTCAAAATTGTCATAAATATTGGCAATATGTTCCAGACAGGGACGTACCTAAGTGGCCACAGTGTATGTGAACCAGCTGTAGGTTTTATATAATAGCTAGTCCCTAAATGCATCACAAGAAACAGAACAGAATTAACTGAGTTCACATAATGTGGATGACTTGAAACTAACCAAACTTTTTTAAAAAACTCACAAAATTTGGTACAAAACGTCTCTCTCAATAAATTGAGATGACTGAAGTATCACCAAACAACTGTTCTGTGCTTGGTATCTGAAATCACAAATATTATATCTGACCACTTCCCTATTCTTCTAAAAATCCTGAGAAACTTCTCCCTTTCGCACACTTGTGCTCTGACGTGGCACTTTTTCATTTGGAATCTAATGCCCATCACAAATTGTAGCCAAGCACAGGATCTAATAGGTACACTTTTAAAATCTCTTTTAACTGCTACAAAGAAATGCACGTTATGAATATATCTGAGTACATTTATCCTTTCCCATTTAAAAAACATTTGGATAAACAATTTTCTTCTATTATAAGCAAAGTTACAATGAAAAGACTTGAACATGTATTTTCAAGCTACTGTGTGAGGGTGACTCTAGATGAATAGACTTGCTGAGTAGAAGGGGGTGCACAGGGAGCTAGTAAATGTCTTTCAAATCATAGCCAAAAATATCTTACCAGTTCATATTCCAGAAATATGTGCAAGTTTTCTACATCTTGGATAACAATAATTTTTTTAAACATTTATTGAGCACTTACCATGTCTTTGGCACTAAGCACTATGCACATATCAATTTAATTATTCTTCAAAACTACGCTATGTGGTGGGTTCTGTTGTTATCATCTATTTACAGTTGCGAAAACAGAAGCCAGCAAAATTAAGTAAATGCCCAATAATCAAACAAAAAGTAAAGGTGAAGCTGGGATTCAAACTCCAGCAACATGACTCCAGACCTAGCATTCTGCCAATCAAATGGGAGAAAAATAGGATTTTGTTACTGTTTGAATTGCTCTGTTCAGTGTGAGGTCTTCCCTCTTGCTTTACATCTGCTGGCCTTTGTCACCCTTTTCTATGACTCTCCTGTGTGGAGTCATCACTTACTGTGGCAGGCAGCATGGTATTTTCCAGTAGTTGTTCCTATTCCTTTTTTAATTTGGTGCTTTTGTTGTTTTAATGAAGAATAGGTACTGAATTTTAGCAAATTCTTCTTAGCAGCCAACAAGATGCTCATGTGGGTTTTATCCTTGAGTATGCTAGCACAATAAGTAACATTAAGATTATTTTAAACATTTATTGAGTTTATTATTTTAAACATTTATTTAAACATGTATTTATTATAAGTAAGATTTTTTTTTTTTTTTTTTTTTTTTTTTTTTGTGGTACCAGGGATTGAACTCAGGGGCACTCACCCACTGGGCCATATCCCCAGCCCTTTTTTGTACTTTTTTTATTTGGAGACAGGGTCTCACTGAGTTGCTAAGTGCCTCACCATTGCTGAGGCTGGCTTTGAACTCGCGATCCTCCTGCCTCAGCCTCCCAAAGTGCTGGGATTACAGGCGTGCGCCACCGCGCCCGGCCATTAATAGATTTTTTAAATTTGGAATTGTACTTTTGCATTTCTAGGTTAAATTCTACTTAGTTATCATGAAGTAGTCTTTCAACATACTAGTGGATTTGATTTGCTGATATTTTATTTAAGATACGAATGTTGACATTTTATTTAGGATTTTTGCATCTGTTTGAAAGTAAGATTAACCTGCTACTTTTTTCCTTTTATTAACTATGTTTGGTTTTAAAATCAATCTTAGACAAGTTTTAACATTAAGTTGAGACATTTTCTTTCATTTTGGTATTTTAGGACATTTTAGAAACAGAAATTATACATTCTTTGAGCTATTTTTGTGTCACCTGGTTCTAGTAAATTTTACAGAGGTACTGTATCATTTTTATAATTAGGAAGGTTTTCCAATAGTGAAACAAAAAGTTCATTTCATCTTTATCCCATTTACTATATTTCTACATTTATTTTTCTCTCAAACCCTTTTAATTAGCCTCATTGTTTTATTTGCATTAACTTAGATATTTAGAAGCTTTACATTCTTTATTAGAAAGTTTTTTAGAAGTATTAGTTTTCTATAACACTGTAATATTTCATATTTGAGCAGAATCCTTTATTAAGAAAGACTAGTTAAGGTTAACATCTTGGGCTTTGTTCTCTAAGTTAACATAATTAATTCTAGAAAGTCTGTCTAAACATTTTAGGATTCAAATCCTATGTGATAGTAGAGAAGGTGATTTCTCCTTAGCTCAAACAGATATTTTCTTGATTTATATGATAAATTATCAGGAGAAAACCTTAGGTCAAAATAAAATAAATAGGCATAACAACACACACACACATGCACACACACTATGTTCACTAAGAGTTCACATTATTGGAAACAGAAGGGGCTCATTACTTTAATTACAAAACAGAAGACACATTTTCAGAATAGCAGGCCTCCCCTTCCCTGGAGGTTTGGGAACATGGATTTGAGCCCCACTGATCTGTGATATGGGGCATGGATTACTGCCGTCTATGCCTGGATTCTCCCAGAGGGCGCAACAATTTTTGCACTTTGCCTGATAAAATTTCACACACTTTGAGCCAATAAATGGGACTCGAGACTTGCATGACGAAAAACAGATGAGGCTGCAAATGTGAAATGAGGGAAAGGCGATGGTGATGTTCCACCAGATATCGACTTAAGACATGAAAGTGACTCCTGTCTACATTTTTTCCCCCAGAATAAATACTGGATCAATATATAAATAAAACCATTTGTTTTGCATTCTTTTGAAATGATGGCATTTATCATGACATAAACCCATTGAATGCATTAGAAGTGGTTTCAAGGCGTTGGTGAATTTTCCTCCTAGTCCTGACTCCCCAGCCTTGCTCCCATAGTACCACTGAGCATCTCTGAACTAAAGTTTTAGGCTTTTCCAGAGACTGACAGGCCCTACTAAACATTTTAGGATTCAACATTTTAGGATTCAAATCTTAAAATATTTAGATCTCTCATTAGATAGCATCCAGAGCTATCTAATGAGAGTGTTGAAATTAATGTTATGCCTTTATCCTTGTGCTTTCTAAACCCTTTTGCTCTGAACAGTACTAGTTTGCTTGTGATGGTTTTGTTATGCCATCTTTGCTTATGATTTGGCTTCCATCTTGCTTTCTTAAGAGTACACCAATTTCCCATAGTGAAGCTAGAATCCCTCCCTGGAGACATGCAGTCCACTTGGGTATGACTGACATCTGGCCTGGCTCTCCCCCTAGACCTCTTCTCTTTTCCACATCCTCATTACCAGTGATGGGGAACCTGTCCCTCCACCCCATGTGATCACAGGATCTTGCTGGTATTGCTCTCCACCCACCGAAAGTTCTTAGAAATCATTGCAAGTTTGTATCCAGTGCCTTATGGCTAAGCCCTCAAATACTGTGACTAGGCGGGGACCCTGGCTTCCAAAGCCTTGCTTTCCCCATCACCCCACTCTTAGCATGCTCACAAGTCCTTGGTGGCCTGAAATTGAGATCCCAGGCTGTCTCTTGGTCAAGTGCATGTGCATAAGGACAGAGCACCAGAGCAGGAATCAAATATGTGAACTCTCCTAATTTCAGTGTTTTAAAGAAGACTCCTGGGTTGGCATAAGATTTTTGTCTTTACTAAAGTAAAAATGCCATATTGTCTCTATTTGATCAAAGTGATAAATGGCTTGTAAGCTCTGTATTTTAAAAAAATGTCACAAGAACTACCAGATCCTGTGAGATTTAAGTTTCCTGCTGGTCAGAACTATGCTCCCATTCCAAATGGACAGATGGCACCAGCCTGATATTCCTCCTTGCTCTCAGGACCACCAACAGAACTTCTTAAAAGTCCAGTGTAATTAGGCGGGCCTGGTGGCACACACCTGTAATCCCAGCACTTGGGAGGCTAAGGCAGGAGGATCGCGAGTTCAAAGCCAGCCTCAGCAATGATGAAGCACTTAGCAACTCAGTGAGACCCTGTCTGTAAATAAAAATACAAAAAGGGCTGGAGATGTGGCCCAGTGGTCGAGTGCCCCTGAGTCCAATCCCCTGTACAAAAAAAAAAAAAAAAAAAAAAAAAAAGTCCAGTGTAATTAACATTCATGAGTCAAAGGTGAGGCCAGGATAGGAACCGAATGACAAGGCTCCATGACTTCCACACATTTGCAGACCAGAGGTATATTCACCTGTTTTCATTCTAACTCAACTGCCTTTCTACTTCTCTTCCCACCCCCTATTTCTGTGAGTCTTCTAATAGGTATTATTTATTTATTTATTGTTTATTTGTTTGTTTTGTATTTGGTTTTGTTTAAACATAAATCTAGGACATGCCCTGATAAACTATTTCAGAGCTCCACACTGCCCCTGGAATACTTCCCAGTTCCCCTCCTGGCATTCAAAGAGTTGCATCCTCACCTGTCTCCCATTGCTCGTAAGCCCTATGTTCCCAAGTTGTACCTCAAACGTGCCCTGCATTCTCCCATCTCCTTGCATTTGTACAAACATTTCCTTCAGCCTGGATGGTCCACATCCCACCCATCTCTCACTATCCAAGTCAAATCTTGATGTACCTGAAAAGTCTTCTTGTATGTCCTCTCCCCACCAGAATTAACATCTATCCATAGTACTTTGGTTTTATCTCACACTCTGCCTGACAGAGGAGTGGCTTCCTATGCACATTTCACTTTAGCTTACAAGAGTCTGGATACTTCTTGGCAAACAAAAACTAACTCTATTTGCAATTTAAGCTGAAAAGGAACTTATAGTAAAGCACCTCACTTCGTGAATGGAAAGGCTAGAGAACCAAACTCTGAAATGTAGAATGAAATACATGGCAATAATGGCCCAAACCCACTCTCACTTGTGTCTTGTTATGGTTTAGATATAAAGAACCCACCAAAAGCTCACATGTGAGACAATGCAATAAAGTTTAGAAGTGAAATGATTGGGTTATGAGAGTCTTAACCTAACCCCTGATAGGGATTAACTGGTGATAACCGTAGGCAGGTAGGATATGGCTGGAGTAGGTGGGTTATTGGGGGCATGCCTTTGGGATATATATTTTGTCCCTGGTAAGGGGAAATACCCCCCCCCACTCTCTCTGTCCTGGTCATATTTCAGTCTTCTCTCTTCTACCATACTCTTCTACCATATTTTCTGCCTCACCTCAGGCCCTGATGAATGGAGCTCACCATCTCTAGACTGACACCTCTGAAACTGTGAGCCCCAGATAGACTTTTCCTTCTTTAACTGTTATATTCAGGTCTTTTGGTCACAGCAGAGAAAAAGCTGGCTAAAACATGTCTATAATCTTTGCCACGTGACTTTGCAGTTCCAGCTTCTACAGATGAAGAACGTGTTTCCCCATCACTTAATTTCAGCCTTAGTCATGTGACTTCCTTTAGTCATGGTATGATGTAATCAAAGTCTCAACAGGTGTTTGTGCAAATGGTCTGGAGTTGTTGAGCCTTTGTCATTACCATAGGGGTAAAAAAAAAGCCCAAGATAGCCTACTATCTTGGGGAAGTAATTAGAAATTGTGGAGTAAACCTGAATTGTCTAGCCAAGTGCAGGCTGACAGTCCACGGACTAGCAACTCCATGAGAATGAATGATTGTTATTTTGAGCTTTGGATTTGTTGTTGTTATGCAGAGAAGTTGTATGATGTTGCATGCCAACTTCCATTCACAGGTAAGTCTTCCATAGTTATTTTATGGTAGGCAAGTTTGAGTGTTCCAAGTGCATGTCCTTTCCCTTTCTTTCTTACCTTGACTGCAGTGGCACTGAAGTTTTAAAGGGCATAAGAATTATTGCATACACATACTCTCTCTCTCTCTCTCTCTCTCTCTCTCTCTCTCACACACACACACACACACACACATACACGCACACACTCATGCAACACTTTATGAGCAAGCTAAAGAATTTGGCAAGGGTACTTTGATTAAACGAGATTGTCTATTTACTCACTGAGTTTAGAAAACTAACCTCCATTAAAATGGAACTCCATTACATTTATCAACACTTAGTCTGTAAACTTCTGGAGGATAGGGGCTGTATTGTATTTATCTCTTGTCCACGTACCACCACTCCACTCCAAGGCTAGTTCAGTGTTTGCTTGCTTAGTTGAATTGTTTTTTGTGGTTATTAAGCATCTCATTTAGGAATGCAGTAAGAAATTCATAGATTAGCATTTCTACAGAGTTGCTGAAAGCTTGTATGCCAAGGTATGCAACACTCATTTAAGAGTGTGTGTGTATAAATTTTAATTGAAAAATTAAAACAAAGCCAGGAAAGCCCAGAAAGTCTCTTGGGTGTGCATTTTCCTTATAAATTAGTTTTTGTTTGTTTTTTGTGGTACTGGGAATTGAACACAGGACCTTGTGCTTATGAGGTAAGCACTTTACCAACTGAGCTATATCCCTAGCCCATTCCTTGTAAATTAAAGCAGCACAATTTTCTTTATCTTTGACTGCCAGTCAGGGGCAAATCAGAAACAGGATATTTCAGAACAATTTTCTCCCCAGATTTCTGCTCACACACCCTGTCATTGCAAAAAATGTCCCATATGGGGTTGGGCTTGAAGCAGGCATGCTCAAAGTTGAGGCCTTGTCCTGGGAATCTTCCCCGGGCGACAAGACCAAAGTTCCCACTCGGGCTGCAGGAGGCTATGGCCCATTTCTCTTCCCAGCCTGCCTCCTGTAGGATCCAGGTCAACACAGCCAACCTTCTGTTTGTTCAGCTGGACATTAGGGATAATGATACCCAACTACCTCACCAGGGCACCTAGGAATTCAAAGATGAATCCTTTGGTGGCCTTCGGCTGAAAAGTGCCATGAACCATGGGCAGAAGAGAAAAAGGCCCTTTGGTGGAAAAAAGCAAAGCAATGAGGCAGGAAAAACCCTCTAGCAAACCAATCGTTCCTTTCCCACTCTCTAGATTGTTCAGACATTAGTCAGGAACCAGTCTTATTGTCCCCAGCTACAGGGGACCTATTAACCTACCTGAGAGACCCTCTTATTGGCTTTCAGGAAAGAAGCAGATGCCCATCCAGCCCCTTTCCAGAACTGAGGGTGAGGCCTGCACCCAGCAATTCTTTGATGATCTTTCTCACAATCCTGATACTGGACACTGGGAGCTTTGACTAGATGACAGTGGAAATGAAATTGAGTCACACAAGTATGAATATACAGGCAAAGCCTTCATTAGGGTCTCCACTCGGGGAGGGAGACACAGCTCCAACAAGAAAGCGCCAAGCTGGCTCCCTGGGTTGGTGGGAGTGGTGAGCTAGTTTTATGGGCTACTTGCAGTGGGCTGGGAGCAATGTTACCCTGATGAGTTAAGTAACAGTGTCCTGGCTCTCATGATATACCGGTACTGTTTGAGGGTGGATAAATTAGGCACATTTGGTATCTGACAAATTGTAACTTAAGGTGAGAACTTTACATGGCTGTCATGTTCTGAGCCAAAGCTCAGGGGTACATTTGATCTTTGTTGCTATTATCTCACCCCCAACTCTTTCTGTAGCCTCAAAGGATGGAGATTAATGGTCAGTTAAAACAAAAATTCAGGAACAAGTACTGCCTGGTGGTGTCACATCTCACACTGGAGCATGGTACCTGTATCTTGAGACCTTGGCCCAATTGAGACAAGAGGAGTCCCAATTTTAATACCTCATTCTTATTCTGATAAATTGCTAAGTCCGTAGTAGATATTTGGTAAATTTGGTTGATGGGAAGACTATTGCTCTCTTTCTTCAATGTGTATTTTGTTTTATGACTATTCATTGTCTCTTGAGAGAAATTCTAAGCTTCCCTAGGGCAGAAATTATGACTTGCACAAAATTGAAACTTAGTGAGTCCAAACTTCTCAAAGTGTGGTCCTGGTATACCAGCATCAAAATAATATGAGTGCTTGTTAAATGTGCAGAATCTGAGATCTATGCAATATTAACAAAATTGAAAAAGGATCTGCACTGTAAGTTTTTCTAGGCATGTGTATGTTTACGAAGGTCTGTCCTAGGCCAGGGAAACTAAAATCTTTAGGGATTGGGAAAGAAGTTAAAGAGGATTAGGGGACACAGACTTGTGGAAAGTTGTAGTCATTGTTAACCTGAACATCATATTTTAATACAAGGTTTGTTGTCAGTTGTCAGAGCAAAATGCAATGATATTTTCCTTGCTTTATTTTTTTTTTCTATCTCCAAGAGCAATTAATGATTTTTACTTGCTAAAGTAACAAATAAAACCAGTTCTTATTGATCATAGTCCACATGGGAGATTTAATGTATTTTTGACAATTCTATCGTGCTTCCAAGTGTTACACATTTTCCCCATTTTTGTACCTGGAGAAAGGCATGTGTCAAATCCATCTTGCAGTACATCAGCTCCCCTGGATACTAAATGTGGTTTTGAGGTGTTGATTTCTTGAGATTTCCTTCTGTTGTATCTAAGCCAATGTCCTACGTGCATACAGTAAACACTCAATAAATGTTTCAGTCTCCTGACAAGATTTTGAGGTTGTAATGTGCAATTCAAGGTTCAGAGTAAAAGAGAGTAGCAAACTCCAAGTTTGAGGCATATTATAACATTTTGTCCTAAAAATTCTTTGTTGGGAAAAGAACACAGAACTCTGAAGAGACAGTCTGTGAATGAGTGAAGTAATTAAAAACACCTGGTATGCAAAAACCCATGACTGTGCTAGTATTTTTTTTTTCAAGGATAATCACAATTTCAGTTATTTTCCCAGCACACAGATTTTTATGCTGGCTCCTACTGTTAAAACACACCTGGCAATCTTAAGTAAAAATCTTGTCTCTTGTTGAGCTCATCTTAAATGTTAGATGGGGCCCTACTTTTATTAGGGGAAGTTTTATAGCCATTGTCTGGGGTGATGATTACATGCTTTGAAGTGAACAGGGATCCCCAGTGGAAGTAATTTGTTACAAGCTAGGAGCATTCAAGATGGTTACAAGCTAGGAGCATTCAAGATGCAGGGAGTGAGGTCATCGCAAGAACTGAGTATCATTTCTGTCCTTTCTTGACTTTCTCCTTTGTTTTGTTCTGTTTTGTTTTTCAACCTCTGCATCACATCATTTCACATTCTGAGATTTGACCCCATGCACAAGCTGGGCAGAAAAATCCATAAAAGATTGATTACTAACTCTATAAAGCTACATACAAAGTGATGTCGATCTGTAGCTCGGCTGGAAGACAGAGTTTGTAGTCTGAGTTTCACCCAGTAGGTGACAATGAAAAACAGAAAATAGAAAAAAGTAAATTAAAAAAGTGCTGGCTCTTTAAGAAGATCAACAAATTGACAAAACTGTGATTAGATTTAGAAGAACAAAAGAGTAAAGACTCAAATTACTAAAATCAGGAATGGAAGAGGAGACATCAATACTGACCTTATAGAAATAAAAAGGATTAGAAAGAAATAATATGAATAACTAGATTATCTGGATGAAATGGAGAAATTGCTGAGAAATACAAACACCAAAACTGACTCACAAAGAAATAGAAAATGTAAATAGAAGCATAATAATAAAAAAAAAAGATTGCCCTTGTAATTTTAAAACTTTCCATAGAATAAGGCCTGAGGCTCAGATGCTTCACTGCTAAATTCAACTAGCCATTTAAAGAAGAATTAAAACCAACCCTTCACAAGTTCTTTCACAAAATAGAAGCAAAGGAAAAACTTTCCATCTCATCCCACAAGGCCAGTGTTATCCTGTGACCAAAGCTAGACTAAGACTTCACAGAAAACTAAGGACCAACATCCTTATGAACAAACATGCGGCAGTCCTCAACAAAATGCCAGTAAAGTGAGCTCAGCAATGTATTAAAAAAAAAAAAAAAAAAAAAAAAGATTACACAATTTGACCAAGTGGGATTTTACCCCAAAAAGCAAGTTTAGTTTGTTAACATCTGGAAAATCAATTAGGGCAATATACCATATTAACAGACCAAAGAATACAAACAACACACATGATGTTCGCAATAAGTAAAGAAAAAAGGCATCCTTTCATGTAAAAAAAATACCATGTATCAAAGAAGGAATAGAAGAATGTCTTCAAACTGATAAAGTCTCTATAAACATTAACAACTAACATCTTTTTTGGTTGTAAAAGATTGAATTCCTTCTGAATTCCTTAGTCAGAAACAAGATAAAGATGTCTATTCTTCTCACTAGTATTCACCATAATGTTCAAACTCTTAACTACTCCCAGGTGACACTATCTCACATGTAGAAAATTCTATGGTATACACACACACACACACACACACACACACACACACACAATCTCTTATGAGCTCAGCAAGGTTGGAGGATATAACATCAGAATATAAAAGTAAATTTTATTTCTATGCACTAGCAATAAAAAATTTAAAAGTGAAATTAAGAAAACAATTCCATTTTTAACTTTATCCAAAGAATAAAAAATAAGGAATAAATTTAACAAAAAAAGTGTGAGACTTGAACATCAGAAAGTACAAAACATTGCTGAAAGCAAATTTAAAAGACATAAATAATTGGGAAGCATTCCATGTTCATAAATTAGAATACTTAATATTGGTAAGGTAGCAAATCTCTTATATCAGAATAAGATTCATCACACTCTATCAAATTCTCAACTGTGTTTTTGTTTGTTTGTTTCCTGCAGAACTTGACAAGTTGATTCTAAAATCTGTATGGAAATTGACAAAATTAAAAACTGTCAAAACGATCTTGAAAAAGAATATTGTTGGAAAACTCACATTTCCCCATTTAGAAACTTACTGAAAAACTACAGTAATAAAGATAGCATGATGCTGACAAAAGAATAAATATAGAGATCAATGGAATAGAGTTGAAAGTTGATAAAGAAATCCTTACATTTACGATCAACCAAGTTTTGAAAAGGGTGCTAAAGCAATAATATGGAGAAAGGGTAATCTTTTAAATTAGTGATGCTCAGACATGGAAAAGAATGACATTGAATCCCTACCTCACATCATATAGAAAGCATTATCTCAAAATGACTCAAAGGCCTAAATGTGAAACTAACACCATCTACCTCTTAGAAGAAAATGTAGAAGTAAACATGTTTGCAGCTTTAATAATAAAAAATTTTTAAAAATGTTGCTTTATGCCAGTAAGTTTTGAGGCAATCTGTCACATGGCAACTGATAAACAATATAGATTTTGGCACTCTGATATCAGGTGCTATCAAAACAGAAACTTAAAATGCAGGAGTAGCTTTAGAATCTATCAGTGGGTGGAAGGTAAAAGAACTTTTAGAAAAGTGTGTAAGTAAGAACATGGGTATTTTGACTGTTAGCAGAAGTCAAACAGCCTTCTAGGAGGCCACCATCAAAGACAGAAGGGAAAGGAAGAAAATGGCATTGGAGATTAGAGAAAAGAGAATCCTTATTATGTAGTTAGCAGAACATTTAGAAACACCAAATTATGATAATGTATAAAGTAGACATTATCTAAGATTTCCAGGCACTGTGTAAGATGCCTCCTCCTGATTTCTTCTTCCTGTTCATATTAAAATAGGAGGAAAGAGACAAGATCGAGGAAGGACTTTAAAACCAAAGGAGGCTAGACTTGGAGGTTGTGAAAAATTTTAGCTTCTTCTAATTGTGAAGAACAAACAATAAGATTAAGAAATGACTTTGAGACAAATATCATATCTATTGTAACAATCTGTAACTTACTATCTAGCAAAAGACAACATATTTTCCATTACATTCAGAATTAAACCTCTAACTCTTGCTAGGGTCTTTAAACCTCTCTTTATCTTCTATGCAGAGAATCACCCTCTTCCCCACCTCTCTGGGCTCCAGCTAGGCTGAATTTTTCCCTTATTCTTCAACACACCAAGCTGTCTTCCATCTAAGTGACTTTCCATTCTCTCAATTTCAAATGCTCTTCCCCCGTTTTTTTTTGTTGTTGTTGTTGTTGTTGTTTATTTGTTTGTTTGTTTATTTTTTTCATGACTGGCTCTTGTCATTCAGTCTTTCGATTTGTACTTAGATGTATTTGGATTAACTACAAAGGGAAGTACTGAATGGAAAGGCAAAGCTGCTCTAAGGAGGTGACATTTCAGCTGACTTGAATGGCAGGAAAAAAAAAATCTGTTAGTATCTACAAAACCTTGGAATCTTAGTGCCACCCTTAAAGTTATCCCAGATATTTCAGGGAATTCAGGAATATGTCCCATGTGTTCCCCTCAGGTCTTTGGCTTTCTAACCTCCATGAGGATGACACCATGGTTCTCTGTCATAACTTCACTTTCTCACTTAGGGCCTGACCTCCTGGTGCTTCCCAAACTGCAAAACCTCCAGAAGCTGTAGCACTTACTGAGCTGGGATGTGGGGGTTATGGAGCTCCTCAGAGTAGTGACAGCATGCTCTTTCCTTCATCCCCTGTAGAACTATGACATGAAGACTTCAAAGTAGCCCGTTTTATGCCAGAAGTCTTAGAAATTACTGCACAGAAATACTTTCTAGAGTATTCTTTGCCTGGTCTTCTGTCTTCTCAGAATACAGGTCTAGTATTCTTAGTGATTTTATAAGAAAAGAGAGAGACTGCAGCTAGTATATTTGCTCTGTCTTCTCATGTGATGCCCTCTACCATGTTGTGATGTAACAAGAAGGCCCCCACCAATGCCAGTATCATGCTTTCAAATTCCCCAACCTCCGTAACTATAAGAAATATGTTTCTTTTCTTTATAATTTACCCAGTCTCATGCATTTTGTTATAGCAACACAAAACAAAGAAGATCTCTGTACATATTGTTACAACCTTTTCCAATCATATTAACAGAAACACAGAATATATCCAGAACAAAATATAATCATAAAATTCTAGTTCAAGAAGCTCCTATTTTATTGAAACTGTGATCAAAGACTAAAAAGGTGCCACAATTTCATTTGGTCTGTTCTTTCCCTATATTTTTTCCACAGAATTTCCCCTTCTTTGGCCAGACTCTCTAAGTGTGGGTTTGGTGTTTCATCATCATCCCCTTTCTTCCTCTTAATAAATTTCACAGAAAGAAATACGACCAAAGAAAAGCCTGCCTCAGGGAATATGAACATCGAGGAGCCATATGGTGTAAGCTGCCTGTTGTGGCCAGCCACGGTGCCGCGGGAAAATTCTCGGAGGCAGAGTTAAGCTTTTACTACTTTTACTTCTACTTTCTTAGAGAGGGAAAAGAAAGATTTTTAGAGAGAAAGATTAAAGCAAGCTTTTCTTCTTGTAGAAAGATAGAGCTTAGCTTAGAGAAAGACTAGAGCTTCTTTCTTCTCTCTTCTTTCTTCCTTCTTCTGTCTTCTGTCTTCTGTCTTCCTCGGGAGCCTCGGCCTTACTCTGACCAGTCCTCTGGAGCCTCGGCCTAACTCTGGCCAGTCATTACTTCTTCTATCTGGTTTCTCTTCTGTAACCGCTCTGCCTACGTTCTGGCCGCTCTGATTCTTCTGACCGACCGAGTGACTGCCCGGCTGACTGAATTCTCCGTTCTCCTAACTCGGACCGCTTTCACCCGGTTATATACCTTCAGGTTTGCGGGTGCCTACAGGTGCGTCACATACATATCAGGTGGAACCCATGGCTTCCAGCTAGCTACAACAGCCCTTCCTAATTAGGGCCCCTTCATATTCCTTCCCTTTAGTTTAAAAAGGTGCTTTTGTTCTATTTTCTCTATTTTATTTTCTCTATTTTCTTTTATTTTCTTGTCCCTACCTAGCTTTTCACCTTTTATTTTTGAAAGGGTGGATATTTGAGCCCTTTTTGAGAAGGTGCTGTGGCTTTAAGGAAGCCTAATGCTGAGGAGCAGCTAACGCACCTAGTTAAGCACAATTGCATAAGCGGCTTTGACTTTTTTTTTTTTTTTCCTCTTCTTTATTTTTCTTTATGGCTTTCTTGCCAAAGCTCAATGGCTTTTTTTCTGCATGGTTTTTACCATGCTATTTAATTCTCTATTTTCTTTTAAGCTCATGGCTTTTTTCTTTATACTAAAGCTCAAGGCTTTTTCTCTATATTTTTTATGGCTTTTGGCCGGCTACTCTGCTTCGGCTTTTGGCCGGCTCGCTTCGGCTTTTCGCTGGCTACTCTGCTTCGGCTTAATTCTTAACTGGCTTCAACTGAGTCAGAGGCTATGCTCTCTTGTTTCTACTCTTTTTGCTGGTCTCAACTGAGTCTGAGGCTATGCTTTTTCATTGCTCTTATTTCTTAGCTTTTCTTCTCTGCCTGCCGAGCCCCGGACGGACCACCATTTGTAAGCTGCCTGGTACCGTAAACCGGGATAAAAACTCTCGGAGGCAGAGTTAAGCTTTTGCTACTTTTACTTCTACTTTCTTAGAGCTTAGAGAGAGGGAAAGAAAGATTTTTAGCTTAGAGTCTTAGAAAGAAAGATAGAGCTTAGAGTTCTTAGAGCTTTCTTCTCTCTTCTTTCTTCCTTCTTCTGTCTTCTGTCTTCTGTCTTCCTCGGGAGCCTCGGCCTTACTCTGACCAGTCATTACTTCTTCTATCTGGTTTCTCTTCTGTAACCGCTCTGCCTACGTTCTGGCCGCTCTGATTCTTCTGACCGACCGAGTGACTGCCCGGCTGACTGAATTCTCCGTTCTCCTAACTCGGACCGCTTTCACCCGGTTATATACCTTCAGGTTTGCGGGTGCCTACAGGTGCGTCACATACATATCAGGTGGAACCCATGGCTTCCAGCTACCTACAACAGCCCTTCCTAATTAGGGCCCCTTCAATATGGAGCCAAGTGGAAGCCTTTAAAGTAACTTCATCCTGTTTGGATGGTGAACTCACCCAGGCAAATGCAGTCATTTCACAAATTCATTGCCACATGGCTGTGAGTGTCCTGGCAGAGCGACCGCTTCTTGGCTGTCTCTGCCCGGCATCCAACAGCAGGCTGGAAAGTTGAAACAGTCTGACTTGGGGTGTGGGGGTGTCCAAACTCTCTTCTTGGTTTACTCTAGGGCATAGGAGGGTCCTCTCTAGCTGAGGACTCTGTTTTGCTCTCCCTGGGGGTGAAGTCCATTCCTCTCCCTGGGATGACCCTGCAGACTCACTCAGCAACCCTCAGCCATTTTAACTTTACACTTAAAGATTTTCTTGAACCACAGAGGCAAAAGCCATTAAGTAGCCACCAGCCTTGAAAACAAGACAAATTGTGTCTCATTCATCAGTCTTCTCATCAATGAGTCTCACCCTAACTCTATGGTGATCCCAGAACACACACACACACACACACACACACACACACACACACACACACTTAGAAATTAGCGTGCAGACATAAAGGTTACAGTTTTTTTTTTTTTTTTCCCATTCTTGTATCTTTCAGGGGGTACCTTCTTAACTTCTTGGATTTGTTCTCATTGGAACTTTCTTTGTATATGTATATTATATATATTCAGAGATAGAGAGAGAGAGATTATTTCGTAGCTGACCTAGGTCTTGATGACATCCATTGGAGAGAGTATTTGACATACTGGAGAGGGCGAGGGTAATTTGGAGAAATCTGAGGCAAGGTGTTCTTACTCTGATTATGGCTACAGAGTTCAGAGCAGCCATTAGAAGACCCTCTAGAAATATCTCTAGGGACTGAGTTTACTTGCTTCCATACACAAAGAAGCTTCCCAGCCTTCACTTGTCCCTAGGAAAGGTTTTCAGTACCAACCCACAGTACACAGTTCTCATTCTCCCCAATTGGGATTTTTCAATACCCTCCATCTCTACAAAGAAATGTTTTCATGTATTTTCTGACTTTCTGACCACCAAAGATCATACAACTGTCATCGCCTGGCATGGTTATGGAATATTTGTAGACCGAATTCAGATTATAGCATGTGATGGACCATTCATTGGCCTAGACATTAAAGGATGTATACGGTGGTTCTTTCTTGACATTTGTGTAAACTTGGACAAATCCTGAACCTCTTTGAGACTCGATCTCCCCACCTTTAAAATGGAGATGATGGTAATATCTGCTCTGCTAGCCACACCAGTCAGATATCAGAGGACTCTGAGTACGTGAAATAGCTTTAAAATGTGTGCTCCCAAAGAAAGATGTCCTGGTTTCTGTCAGCTCGCAGTTTGCTTGATGGGGCTCTGTGGGCTCCGTGCGCACATGCTGTGGAAGCATGCTGTAGTGTACATTAGTGGTTCCCAGCTGGAGGTGATTCTGCCCCCAAGTGACATTTAGCAATGTCTAGAGACAGCTTTGATTGCTTCAGCTGGCAGCGGGTAAGGCGGATACTACTGGCATCTTAAGGTAGAGGGCAGGGATGCTTCTCAACATCCTACAATATTTAGGGTATCTCACATCAAATAACTACCAAGACCAAAATGTCAATCATAAGGACAATGAGAAACCTTGGTGTGTAAGACAGGCACGGTGGCACACACCTGTAATCCCAGCACTTGGGAGGCTGAGGCAGGAGGATCGCGAGTTTAAAGCCAGCCTCAGGAATGGCAAGGCACTTAGCAACTCAGTGAGACCCTGTCTCTAATAAAGTACAAAAAAAAAAGGGATGGGGATGTGACCCAGCTGTCAAGTGCCCCTGAGTTCAATCCTCGGTACCAAAAAAAAAAAAAAAAAAAAAAAGAAAGAAAGAAAGAAAGAAAAGAAAAAGAAACCTTGGTGTGTACACAAGCTTACACTCTGTCCCTTAAAACCAGTGATCAATCATAGGGTGATTTGACATGTTGCTGATCCTTTGATGCAGCCTTGAAATCTTTTCCCCAGAAGCTTAGCCAAGTAGAAGGTGTGTCCTCCCTTGCAATAATCACATTGAGAAGAGCCCATGAAGTCTCTTAATTAGTAATTTTCAATGCATGGTCCTCAGACCAGCAGCAGCAGGATCCCCTGGGATCATGTCAGAAATACACCCAGACCTGCTGAATTCGTGGGGACCCAACAGGCTGTTTTTTACAAGCCTTTCCAGCGACTTGAATGCAAGCTGTAGTTCAAGAACCACTGACTAAACAATTGTCCCAACTCTGATTTTGCCACTCTGAACTTGGGAAAATGCATTAGCTTGTGTCCAGCTGTGTGGACTCCTGGCAGGGATCTCCCTGCTAGCTCCTCTCTGCTTCAAGGAGCTTTGGCAAACTCTAGCTGCAGAAAGCAATTGTCGTTATGACTTAGACCTCCTATTACAAGAGGCCTTGCTGAGAACCATGTAGGGGAAGCAGTGTCACCAGCTGGCACACATTCTGTTTTGATTAGGCTCTTGTGCTGATGGGCTTCTCTCCCGTGAGTGAGGGCTGGCTCCAAGTTCCATGGCCCTGCTGTGGGGATGGCATGCTGTGGAGCATCAAGGCATAAACAGAAGTGGTTAAGATGGGGGTGGCCAGGCCTGTGACTTTCCCTTTATAAGAAACTCCACAAATTTACCTGTGGGCCCAGGTTCAAACCCCACTGAGAAGGGAATACAGTAAATTCTCCTGTATGCCAGATCTTTCTGTGGTCCTAGCTCTGACATGTTCTCTGATCACATGGCCCTAGGAAAGTTAATTACTTCATAAGTAATGCTGTCCTATTAATGCCATTCTATTGCCTCATCACAACATTGATTTCATTCAGTAAACAAGCAGATGCTGGTCTGTGAAAAAACATGCTATGTATCATGTGGTTTGGAAATTTTCATGTGGGTATCAAAGATATACGCCACTCAACCAACTGGACACATAGATCATTATCTCTAACATAACATGGTAAACACTGCACAGAGCCTGATGAAGCCAGATGAGGAGATGCAGAGAGGGGTTGACTGTGATGTTCTCTGAGCTTGACTCCTGGGCCATTCACCTGCACAGACCTCTTTACAGTAACCCTGGGAAGAGTCTGAGCAATGTGTCTAGATGATGATAGGTTATAATTATATTGCAAAAGTAATTTATTTATTTATATATTTTTTAGCATCAATTGCTTAAGACCACTTCTTCTTCCTACTCTGGCTTCCCTTTGTCTCATTTCCCCTGTGTTGGGTGAAAATGGAGTAGCCAAAGGCATTTATGACTCCAGCTTTGGGGAAGCCAAGTTGGAGATATATTTAGTTGGGTTTAGTGGAAACATTATTAGATTCTCAGTCATTTCCAGATGTAGTCATTCCAGGTTAGAAAGGACTTCTAGAGAGTATCTTACTATCCACTGTGTGTTTTGGGGCCATGTTTTGGTGTTATGACCTCAAGGTGTGGGATAGGGGTCATGCTATGATATCAGACCTCCTTCAACACCAACACTGGAAATATGTGGGTGGCCGAGGAGAAACAAAGTTTGAAGTATTAGGAGCCAGATGCTGGTCTGTGAAAAAAACTAGTCATCAGATGTTGTAAATGGATAATCAATGGCTACTTAGCACAGACATTCTCTTCTGCTAGGAATGTACTTGATAATATGGGATGTGCAAATAAATTCTATCATTTTTTTTTTTTCCCTTGTACCAGGGATTGAACCCAGGGATGCTTAACCAGCCTTTTTTTTTTTTTTTTTGGAGACAGGATCTCAGTAAGTTGCTGAGGCTGGCTTTGAACTTTTGATCCTCCTGCCTCTTCAGCCTCCCGAACCTCTCAGATTACAGGCGTGAGGCACCGCGCCCAGCTTAATACATCTTTTTAAGGAAAATAGCAAGAAATAGAATTTTTGAAATTTCTGTATGTGTAGAGCACACTAGCAGAAATACCACAAATAGCAAGTGTGTGAAAACTTTAAATTTTATGCATTCTAGACACCCATAGTTTTTTTTTTTTTTAAAGTGACTATGTCAAAGGAATGTTTGAGTTATATTGCTATTTATTTGTTTAAAATATGGTATATAACATAATAAACCAGTATTTTACAAAGAGGTGACAAAGAGTTTCATATGTTGAAATCCTGACCCCCAACATGATGGTATGGTATGGGGTGGGGATTTGGGGTGATTAGGTCACATTAGTGGAGCCCCCATGAATGGGATGAGTGCCCTTGTAAAAGTGGCCTCAGTTCTCTTGGCCTGTTTCACCCCCATGAAGTCACCAGGACAAGTTGGTAGTGTGAATCCAGGAAGAGGCACCTCGCCAGAACCTGACCTTGCCACACCCTCATCTCAGCCTTCCAGCCTCCCGAACTGTCAGAGATAGCCTGGTCTATGGTGCTGTGCTGCAGCAGCCAAACTGACTAGGATAGCAGATCTATTTCCCACGCTCTGGCCCCTCGAGGGCAACAACTCCATTTGCTTCCTTGAGTTCTTCTTGGTTCAAGATATGCTTAGTCGTCTTACAACCTAAATGGATGGAGAATGCATACATGGAATAAATATTAAATTACAGCTCTGCGAATTATTCACATAAAGGTTAATAGGGAAGAAAAAGACTCGAAGTGAGCGGCATCTTCTCTGTACAATTGTCTTCCAAACACACATGCTGGGATTATAAACAATGCAACCAAGGGGGTGAGAATGATCTGGTGCTTCCTGGAGACCAGAGCTGAGGACCATATGGAGCGTCAGGAGGCTGCCAAGGTCGGCTTCATGGTGAAATCATTTTCAGCTGCTTCTCCAAATGGCTGCTTTCAGCCGGGTTCAGCACTTAGCGTCTGAGCTTGAGAAAGGGGGATCCCTCAAGGCTGCAGCTGAAAAATCCAAAACAAAACCTTGCTAAATGTGCTCCAGCTTTTCCTGTCCTGATACAGACAGCTGTGTGTGGAGCTTATAGACGTCAAGGTTACAGAACATTTCGAATACAAAAGTGGATCCCATGATCTCCCAGGCAATGAGAAGAGGGCTTGCTTTTGCGGGAGGGTTGGTAAAGAAAATAGGTGATGTTTGTCATCAAGTTTTAGTCGTTGAGAATAAAAGACAAAGTGACAGTGTCAACGGATGAATTCCAGAAAGGTCTTTATTCTGTGGGTCCTTGGTAATCATCCCCAAGCAATGTGGGAAGCTCACCCTTTAAACAATTAGGGAGTGAGGAAGACCCTGTGTTCTGGGCAAAACAACAGACGTAAAGCCATGGCAGGGCTCACTTAAGTGGCATAACCTCACATCATAAACCTAGTTTAGTTGCTGGAAGAATTTCTTTTTTGAGCCGGGTATGGTGGTGCACACCTGTAATCGCAGTGGCTCAGGAGGCTGAGGCAGGAGGATCAAGAGTTCAAAGCCAGCCTCAGCAATTTAGCGAGGCCCTAAGTAACTTAGTGAAACCCTATCTCTAAATAAAATACAAAAAAGGGCTGGGGATGTGGCTGAGTGGTTAAGTGACCCTAGGTTCAATCCTCAGTCTTAAAAAAAAAATCCCAAACTGCTGGGATTACAGGCATGTGCCACTGAGTCTGGCTGTTCTGTTTATCTTTATTGTCTCTTATGTGACGGGTGCTCTTTCAGTTGATGAATGAATGAATGTCTTTTGGGGAGTGAGTGCTAGAGATGCAACCCAGGAGCATTCTCCCCTGAGCTACATCACCAGCCACCCCCACTTTTTTTTTTTTTTAACTTGAGACAGGGTCTTGCTAAGTTACCAAGGCTGGACATGAACTTGAAATTCCTCCTCCTGAGTTGCTAGGATGTTTTCCTGGGATTATAAGAATGGACCACTCTACCCAGATGAATATCTTTTAAATAGGAAAATAAAGAAGCAATAATTAGGCTAAAGAAAGGAATGAAGTTCATGAATAAAATCTTTCTCTGCCAACAGCCTCAGTCCCAAGGCCACAGTTACCCTCCTTTCCCTTGCTTTTACCAGGTTTGTGATTCTGCCACAGTGGTACCTCTCCACGTGGGGCCCCCAGATCAGTGGCACCAGAAGCCCCTGCATACTTGATGCAACACAGAGTTTCACCTCCCCAGCCCCTTCCCATCTTCTGAATCAGAATGTCCAGGAGTGTCCAGAGTGTCCAATCTGACTTCACAAACACTCCCGTATGATGAGGCCAACTATCCCAGTGGTCACAGAACCTGACTGATGGACAAATTGAGGTGATTGAGTTGATTTAAAAACACATCCAGAAGCTAGAAGGAAGGGGACAGGGTAACATGGCGTGTTCTGGGGTGCAATTTTACAGTGTGCTCAAGAGTTTGAGCACAACCAGGCTAGAGTGGTGTGCTGTTATAGTCTTTATCTTCAAGACATTTTCCTGCTGGATTGCTGTGCTTTTCCTCTTGGGAAACCAGAGTCCAGTTTCATTTGTTTGTAAATGGAATCACACAGCATCTGCCGCCTCCAGGCTGAGGCTGTTTGCTTACTGACAAATACTACAGGAGTCACAACTACCCAGATGCCCACAGGCTGGGCCCAACTTACATGCTGGCTCTTTCCAGAGTGAAAACCCACAGGACACAGGGAGGAAAGGTGGAAAAGGGAAGCATCAAGATAAAGCCACTGCATGAGGGGATTTCTGCATCACAGTCGGGCTTGCACTGTCTTTGGGAAGATCACCCTGTTATCAGCCTCACAGTCATTACCAGCAGGCTCAGACTTTGGGAGACAACAGAAGCAACTGAGTTCCAACTGTGTTAGCTCTTCCACACAGACAAAAAAGGGCCTGGAAAGTAACCCAGCATCTCAGGGCTAAAATAATCAAACATCATTTTTATATTTCCATGAATTTTTTAAAAATTACAAATATACTTAAAACTAATACCCTGCTTAATTCTAATTACAAATATAATACATTCATTGCAGAGAATTTGGGAAACATGAAAGTGATACCAAAAGTTTGGTCTTTGTCCCTAGCTGAACCAAGAACAAGGACAAGATTTTAAGAAAAAGGAAAAAGTTTCATTGCTTTGCTAGCAAAGGAGAAAGGCAATGGACACAAGTCAAAAGAGGCTGCCATTCTAATTGCCAGGGGGAACAAAGGACTTTAAAAATGGGGGATACAAGCCTGGTACTGTAGTGGCACATGCCTGTAATGCCAGCAGCTCAGGAGACTGAGGCAGGAGGATCACAAGTTCAAAGCCAGCCTCAGCAACTTAGTAAGGCCCTGTCTCAAAATAAAAAAGTAAAAGGGCTGGAGATGGGGCTCAGTGGTTAAGCAACCTTGGGTTCAATCCCTGGTACCAAAAAATAAATAAATAAATAGATAGATAGATAGATAAATAAATAAATAAATAAAATATGGGCGGGGGGGACAGAGACTATTTTCCAAGTATATTATCAATAGATCTAATTAACGTTGGACTTAAATTCTTGAAAGAGCTGTTGTTCCAATTTCCAAGTCTGTAGTTTCTTTATTCTTGTGGACAGTGAGTAGAAAAGCAGATGAGTTGGCTTAGAACAGGAAAAATGTTAATCTTGCCTTCATGGTGGTTGGGGAGGGAAAGAGGGATAGAAGAAGAGGAAAAGAAAAAAGTCACCAATGTTTGAACAGCAAGGTTTGTATTCAAAGCATAAAGTGGATCCTTGTGACATGAAAGGGATCCCTGTTACAAAAGTATGAAGAAAAATTGAATCCTTCATTACCTCACTGCCAAATAATGACCACTCTTAATACCTTGAGAATTGCAGTTGAAACATAGAAAAATAAATAACAAAAATTCTCATAATATTACAGAGTAGGAAATTCTGACTTTTATTTAATACTATACTATTTCTCATAAGCATCAATTTTTAATGGCTACAAAATATTCTATCATATTAATTTATTTAGCCATTTGCTCACTGTTAAAGATTAGAGAACCTACAGAATGGGAGCAAATCTTTACCACAAGCATATCAGACAGAACATTAACATTCAAGGATATAAAGCTCTCAAAAACCTTTACACCAAAAAAAACAAACAAAAAAAAAAAAAAAAACCCAATCAGTAAATGGGCTAAGGAACTGAACAGACACTTCTCAGAAGATGATATACAATCAATCAACAAATATATGAAAAAATGTTCAACATCTCTAGCAATTAGAGAAATGCAAATCAAAACTACTCTAAGATTTCATCTCACACCAGTCAGAATGGCAGCTATCAAAAACACAAACAACAATAAATGTTGGCAAGGACGTGGGGAAAAGGGCACACTCATACATTGCTGGTGGGGCTGCAAATTGGTGCAGCCAATTTGGAAAGCAGTATAGAGATTCCTAGAAAACTTGGAATAGAACCACCATTTGACCCAGCTATCCCACTCCTTGGTCTATACCATAGGACTTAAAAACAGCTTACTACAGGGACACTGAAGGAGCCCCAATTAGGGAGATGGGTATTGCGGTCAGCTGGAAGCCATAAGTTCCACCTGATAATAAGTATGTATGTGACGCACCTGTAAATGCACGTGAGGCACCCACAAAGCTAAAGGTATATAACCAGGTGAAAGCAGTCGGAGTCAGGAGAACGAAGAATGAATTCATTCAGTCAGTCATGCAGTCGCTCGGTCGGAAGAAGAGTTCGGGTCGGAGAAGAAGAAAAGAATCAGAGTGGCCAGAACGTAGGCAGAGCGGTTACAGAAGAGAAACCAGATAGAAGAAGTAATTCCTTGTCAGAGTCAGGCCGAGGCTCCCGAGGAAGAAAGAAGAAAGAAGCTCTAAAAGCTAAGCTCTCTCTCTCTCTAAAGAAGAAATCTCTCTCTTTCAAGCTCTCTCTCTTTCTCTCTAAGCTCTAAGAAGATGAAGAAGAAAAAGCTCTATCTTTCTCTCTAAGCTCTAAGAAGAAGAAGAAAAAGCTATCTCTAATCTTTCTCTCTAAGCTCTTTCTAAGAAGAAGAAAAATCTTTCTTTCTCTCTCTAAGCTCTCTTTAAGAAAGTAGAAGTAAAAGTAGTAATAGCTTTACTCTGCCTCCGAGAGTTTTCCTCCCGCGGCGTTTGTGGCTGGCCATGACAGGCAGCTTACAGGACACAGCCACATCAATGTTTATAGCAGCACAATTTACAATAACTAGATTGTGGAAACAACCCCAATGCCCCAATAGAATGGATAGGGAAACTCTGGTATATATACACAATGGAACACTACTTAGCACTAAAAGATAATAAAATCATGGCATTTGCAGGTAAATGGATGGAGTTGGGGAAAATAATGATAAGTGAAGTCAGCCAATCCCAGGAAACCAAAGGTCGAATGATTCCTTTGCTATGATGATACTGAATTATAGTGGCAAGGAAGGGGGGATGAGAGGAATGAAGGAATGTTAAATAGAACAAAGGGGAGGGGAGAGGGCAAGGGGATAGGAATAATGGCAGAATGAGTTAGACATCAATACACTAAGTACATATATAAAAACACAAATGGTGTGAAAACACTTTATGTGAAAACCAGTGACTTGAAAAACTGTGCTCTTAGCTTTGTGCAGTGGCAGTATCATAGCCACTGGGGTTTATCTGAGGCACGATTATTGGTAATTGAAAAACTGTGCTCTTTATATGTAATATGAAATGAATTGCACTCTGCAAGCATGTATAACAAATTAGAATAAAAAAATTTAATTTTAAAAAAAAGATTAGATTCTTCCCAGTTTAATGCTAATATAATTACCATGTTTGGGTCTTTCTTTTCATCTCTACATCTCTATTTCTTTTTCTTTTTCTTTTTTTTTTTTAATTAGGTCTTTGCATCTCTATTTCTTTAGGATTGATTCCTAGATGTGGAATTACTGGGCAGACAGCATTTTGTGAGACTCCTGTGAGGTAGGAGAGCTGCATCTAGCCAGGGAAGACACAGACCTGGAAGATTGGCCAGGATTTGCCATATGGTCTTAAACAAAACCATTTTCTCTCTCTGGATGTTTTCCCATCATTAAATGGAAGAGCTGGAATAGGCCCCTGCCTCTCAAAACTAAGTGCTATGCCCTTCAACTAAGTATAAAGCAATATTTTTATGTGACAATAAACTCAGGGATATTATGGAACAATTATAGAACTGGTGTTTTTTCTTTTAAGATAAAATACAAAACTTCAAAGAAACTTCCTGCTTGTATTGGATTAGTCAGACCTCCCCGCAGTCCTCCCCCAAGAAAATGTTCTCTGTCCTTGGCTGATAGGGCTAGGTCAATGATGGAGTTTGGAGAAGGATTGGACGAGATGATCTTGAATGTACTGGCAGTCTGGAGGTTCAGGGCATACATGGTTCCTGGCATGCAAGCTGCAAAATCCTTATCAAAACTTCAGGCCTGTAATTTAGCCTTCAGCCTTGGATTGAAGCATTTTCATGTATTTTTCTATTGCCCAGTTTCATGTTGACTCAGGTTAAAACATTTATGATGTGTGTTTTTAAAACCTTATCAATCTGCCTTTAACCTACACATCACAGTGAACTTCACAGAAGCTCACTTTCAGGGACTTCTTCACTCATACAAAAGCATTTATTTTTATATGTATATACATATTATTATGCCAGAAAACATTGTGATACACCATGCACAGAGATGAATAAGATATAATCTCTCCCTGTCTTCTAGAAGTTAATAATTGATTTTTTCACAAAATATTACAGAAGATGCTAGATGTTAATAGGTATCATTTTTAAAACTGTCCAATATGTTTGAAAAGTGCTGCATTAAATGAAGTAGGTTTATTTACAGCAGCACTTTCAGAGCCTGTAATATGCTGATATGCATTGTGAATTCTCACCAGGGACATAAAGCATGTGGTATTCCTAAAAGAATTTTTAGAAAACTCTTCACATGGATCATCTTCAAGAACAAGAGACCTATGACACACAATTGGAGCAACACGGACCTAGTCAAATCGAATCTGAGCATTTACTCAACAAAAAGGTAGTAATTTTATAGTGGACAATAAAATACAGAGAAATTGAAGACAGATTCTTCCCCTTGGAAAATCTTTCAATGTGATAATGAGAAGAGGCCTGAAACACACACATGAAATACCCACAAACAAGTGAAAGTGCTGATAGAGGTGTGGAAGTAAAAATTAAAAAAAAAAAAAAAAAAATTGCAAAGGAGATAGATGAAATTAATCAAGGATAGTTTGACTGCAGAAGCCGGTTTTTTTTATATAGTTTTCTTGAAGAAATGAGATTACAGAATTTTAGAAATGAAAATGAAATACTCATTAAGGAAAAAGTGGAAGGAAACAGAGAAAAGTAGAATAAAGAAACTCAAATGTGCACACATGTATACACATATATCATACATATGTGTGGACATGCACATGTTTTCATTTAATGAGGGACAATTTTCTATTAGCATGTTCTATTGTGGTCAAAAATAACACAGTGTTTACCATCTTAAACTTTTTTCTTTTTCATCTGAAACTTTTTAAGTATACAGTAGTGCCAACTATATGAACATTGCTGTGCAACAGTTCTCTATGCATTTTTTATCTTGCAAAATTAAAATTCTCTCTTAATTGAACAACTTTCCCTTACACCTCCCCCGAGCTCCTGACAACCACCATTCTACTTTATATTTCTAAGTATCTAACTGCTTTAGATAACTCATAACAATGGAATCATGCAGCATTTATCTTTTTTGTTACTAGCTTATATTATTTAGCATAATGGATTTCAAGGTTCACACATGTCACAGCATATGACATGATTTCCCTGTTTTTTATTTTATTTTATTTTTTTTAATTCTAAGTTGTTAGAAATGACAGCAGAATGTATTACATTTCATATTATACTTGTAGAGCACATTTTTACATATCTCTGGTTGTATTAAAAATATATTCACACCATTTGTGACTTCATACATGCACTTAGGGTAATGATATCCATCTCATTCTACCATCTTTTTTTTTCTTCACTCTTTTGCCCCCTCCCTTCCCCTCCCTCCCCATAGGCCATTCTAGTGTTCCTCTAATCCTCCTATGCTCCCCATCCCAACCCGACTGTGCATCGGCCTCCTTATATTAGAGAAAACATTCGGCATTTGGCTTTTTGGGATTGGCTAACTTCACTTAGCATTATATTCTCTAACCCATCCATTTACCTGCGAATGCCATGATTTTATTCTCTCTTATTGCTGAGTAATACTCCATTGTTTATATACCACATTTTCTTTATCCATTCATCTACTGAAGGGCATCTACATTGGTTCCACAGTTTAGCTATTGTGAATTGTGCTGCTATAAACACTGATGTGGCTGTGTCCCTGTAGTATGCTGTTTTTAAGTCCTTTGGGTAAAGACCAAGGAGTGGGATAGCTGGGTCATAAAGTGGTTCCATTCCAAGTTTTCCAAAGAATCTCCATACTGCTTTCCATATTGGCTACACCATTTTGCAGTCCCACCAACAGTGTATGAGCGTGCCTTTTTCTCCACATCCTTGCCAACATTTATTGTTGTTTGTGTTCTTAATAGCCGCCATTCTGACGGGTGTGAGATGAAATCTTAGAGTGGTTTTGATTTGCATTTCTCTAATTGCCAGAGAGGTTGAGCATTTTTTCATGTATTGGTTGATTGATTGTATATCTTCTTCTGAGAAGTGTCTGTTCAGTTCCTTGGCCCATTTATTGATTGGGTTATTTGTTTTTTTGGTGTTAAGATTTTTGAGTTCTTTATATATTCTAGAGATTAGTGCTCTATCTGACGTGCGTGTGGTAAAAATTTGTTCCCAATTAGTAGGCTCTCTATTCACCTCACTGATTGTTTCTTTTGCTGAGAGATTTCCCTGTTTTCAAGGCTAAATTATATTCCAATGTATGTGTACCACATTTACTTTACCAATCTCCGATGATGGACAGATTAGGTTTGTTTCACTTCTTGGCTATTGTAAATGAATATGATGTGCAAATATCTCTTGGAGACCCTGTTTTCAGTACTTTTAAGCACATGCTCAGAAATGGGATTTCTGAATCACATTTATTCTATTTTTAATTTGTCATTTTTTGAGGAAACTCCACACTCCCCAGTGGCTACGTCATTTTACATTCCCACCAGTAGTACACAAGAGCCCCAATTTCTCCACATCCTTATCAATACTTATTCTTTTCTCTATGTTTAATAATGGCTGTCCCAATAGGTATGAGGTATGGATATTGTTATGATCTTGATTTGCATTTATTCCTAGGTATTGATATTGAGCATCTTTTCATGTGCTTTGTGACCCTTTGTATATCTTCTTTGGAGAATATCTAAGTCTTTTGTCCAATTTCTAGTTGGATCGTTTATTTTGTTGCTGTAGTTGTTGAGTTGCAGGAGTTCTTTCCATATTCTGGAAATTAACCTACTATCAGGTATATGATTTTTAAATATTTTTCCCATTGCATAAGGTTGCCTTTTCACTCTGTTGATTTTTTTTCCCCTTCGCTGCACAGGTATTTAAAGTCTGACATAGTCTCAGTCTAGTTTTGCTTTTGCTGCTTGTGCTTTTGATGTTGTATCCAAGAAATCATTACCAAACTCAGAGTCCTGAAACCTTCCCCTGTGTTTTCTTCTAGAACTTTTATTACATGGCTTGAATTTAGATCTTTAATCAATTTGATTTTTGTTTACAGTAGAAGGTAAAAGTCCAGCTTCATTCTGTTGCTTGTACATATTTGGTTTCCCCAACATGTTATGCTGAAAAGATTCTTCCCCATTGTGTAACATTGGCACCTTTGTGAAAGATCATTTGACCATATATGCAAGGGATTATTTCTGGACTATTTTGTTCTATTGATCTCTATGTCTGTTCTTATGTCAGTTCTAAGCCATTTTGATTACTGTGTCTTCATAATATGTGTTGAAATCAGGAAATGCGAGGTCTCCGGTCTTCTTTTTCTTTCTCCAGATTGTACTGAATTATTTTGAGGTCATTTGAAATGCTGTATAAATTTAAGAATTTTGTTTTTTATTTGTGCAAAATATATAATTTGTTTTTTGTACTTTTGTTACCAAGGATTGTACCCATGGGCACTTAACTACTGAACCAGATTTCCAGCCCTTTTTATTTATTTTGAGACAGAGTCTCACTAAGTTGCTTAGGGCCTTATTAAGTTGCTGAGGCTGGCATTGAATTTGCAATCTTCCTGCCTCAGCCTCCAGAGCCTCTGGGATTACAGATGTGTACTGCCATACCCAGCTATCACTGGGATTTTGATAAGGAGTACGATGAAGTTGTAGATCACTTTAAGGCATAATGAATATTTTAATATTCATCCTTCAAATCCATAAACATGGGATTTTTCCCATTTATTTGTGTCTTCTTTACCTGCTTTCAACCATGTATCACAGCTTTCAGTATACAGGTCTTTTGTCTCCTTGATTAAGTCTAACCCTAAGTCTTTTATTCCTTTTGATACTATTATAAAAGGTATTGTTTTAATTTCACTTTTGGAGTATTTATTTTTAGGATAAAGAAACACAATTGAACTCATGTATTGGTTTTATGTTCTGTAACTGCTGAATTTGTTTATTATAACAGGTGTGTGTGTGTGTACTTTTTAAAGTGCTCCACATATAAGATCATGTCATCTGCAGATAGAGATTTTACTTCCTCCCTTCCATCAGTATTCATTTTGTTTCACTTTCTTGCCTGATTGCTCGGCTATGAACTCTAATACTAAGTTAAATGGATGTGGTGAAAATGAGCATCCTTGCTTTGTTCTTAATCTTAGACAAAAAGTTTTCCATTTTTCACTATTGAGCATGATGTCAGCTGTGGACTTTTTATATACAGACTTTTTGTTTATTATGTTCAGGTAAATTCTTTCTATTTTTAGTATATTGAGTGTTTTTATCATGAAAGAGTATTGAATTTTGTCAAATTTTCTCTACATCGATTAAATGATCATGTGGAATTTGTTCTTTGTTCTGTCAGCATGGTGCATTACACTGATTGGATTTCATATGCTGAAACATCTTTGCATTCCAGAATAAAGCTCGGTTGGTCATGATGTCTAATTCTCATGATATAATGCCACATTCCATCTATTAGTATTTAGTGAGAATTCTTACATCAATATTTATCATGATTAATGATCTGTGGTTTTCTCTCAATATTTTTGTCTAAAATTTTGGTGTCAAGATAATGCTGATCCCATAGAATGAATTTGGAAGTGCTTCTTCCTCTTCATTTTTTTTTTTTCCAGAGAGTTTGAGAAGAAGCAGTGATAAATCTTAAATGTTTGGTAGAAGTCCCCAGTGAAGCCACCTGATCCTGGACTTGTCTTTGTTGGGGAGTTTTTTGACTATGTATTCATCTTCCTAGTTACAGGTCTGTTCAGATTTTCTTTCCATCTGGTTCTTCTCCTACCTTAATGGATGATAAATTCCTCATTAATATCTGAGGGACATACAGGAATGGAAGAGTGAAAAGATATTAAGTGAAGAATGAGGGGGAAGAGATTCCACTCCCTAAAGACAGTGTCCTCTATCTGCTGAGCAGTGTTCCCAGGGCTATTTTACAGTGCAGGTGGCTTGAAGTACTGGTGTAGACTAAGTGGCGGAGGTATCAACAGCCTATGGGCAAGCACTTGTGCATTTTCAAGTTTTATTGCACATTTCCTGGTTTGCCTTATTGAAAGAAGATGTCTGTGACTTTTCACACACTACTTCTAAAATGAAGAAACATTTCAGAGCTTGCAAACTTTGAGTTGCAAGAACACGTTTCTTTTAAACTTCACATCGAAAAATGAATCCTGTTGGTTTTATAGCTCTTCTGTCCCTTATTCCAATTTTGAATTTTGTTAGGCAGCCAATCTAGTGTGGTTTTAGGCTCTCATGGGACTCTTAGAATTTCATTATCTTTTGATATGTGCACCTGCAATATACATTAAAACGAAAAGGAAACATCCCTGTTTCCATTGCTTGATGTCTACATTTGTGGCAAATGAAAACTGTGAGCCTGATTGAATTACTTTCATATTCAAATCTGGACCACACTCCTATTTTTCTATCAGTAGTATTTGTAGAGGGCCCACTAATTTTCACAGGACTTTACATAACACTCTGTTTTGTAAACTTTAATGAAGCTAAAAGCAGGTATGGACAATACATTTTTAAATAAGGAAGTCAGGACAGTGGTTGTTGACCTACCAAGTAAGCTTGCCACCTCTTTGCCTATTCGTTTCTCTCTCACTGGAGATCATTATTAATCTTATCTTTCAAGAGTATTTGAAAGCTGGGCGTGGTGGCGCATGCCTGTAATCCCAGCACTTTGGGAGGCTGAGGCAGGAGGATCAAGAGTTCAAAGCCAGCCTCAGCAATGGCCAGGCACTTAGCAACTTAGTGAGACCCTGTCTTTAAATAAAATACAAGAAAGGGCTGGGGATGAAAAAAAAAAAAGAGTATTTGAAAGGCTGGTTCCAAGAAAAAAATAGAACAAATTAACTTTATGACCCCATCAAAAGCCTGGAAAAACATTTGGAAGGTATCAACAAGGTTATAACCTCTCTGTCTCTTCCTGTAACATTTCCCACTTATTTGTTTTGATTTTCTCCTTTCAACTATAATCATGGTCATATCAAAACATATAAAATATAGATGAGGGCTTCTTAATTCTCAAATCTCATGACCTCAATTGATGATGATAGCAGTCTTCTCATGTAAAGGGCTCAAATAATGCTTCCAGATCTTTACTTGGAATGTGACCCTAATTTAAAAATTAAGGGCTGAGGATGCAGCTCATCAGTAGAGTGCTTGCCTAGCATGTTCAAGGTCCTAGGTTTGATCCCCAGAACCTCCAAAAAATAGGAATTAATTAATTTTTGTTCTCTTCCTTTCTCAGCAATAAAATATAAATTTTATAAAATAATAGTTACCTTTTCTATATGTGATATGCTCTGATACGTTTTATTCTGTTCTTTTAATTGAACAAAAAAAAGGGTGTTCTATTTCTCTTCCCACCTTATTTTCTGAAATGTGTCTTTCTTGGCCTCGACTGATGAAAAGGAATAAAAATAATGATCAGCCCAATAACAATAAGTACTTCTAGTGCCCAGATGTGTTCTCTGACATTTTCCACTAAAAGGAATCCAGACTTTAAGTATAATATAACTCAGGTCAAAGGCAGAAAGTATAAAAACTGGCTAAAATAATAATATTACTCTACAAGAAAGGAAGGAAGATTCTTAAAGCTCCAAGAAGGAAATAGAACAAAGAACATTGGGGTCATGTCACAGTGACCTGGGAGCCAACTTGAAGATGTTCTTACACGCTAAAGATGGGACAAGTTAAGCAGCAATAAAAATAATAAATGCAGTGGATAAAGACACTAACTGTAATAAATTCTATGAGTTTATAATAATGCAAAAGACTCCCTCCTAATTGGTCATCTTTGAAGGACATAAGGGAACTAATTTACTATTCCAGAAACTGGTAAATAAAGGGAACAAATATCCTGTCTTTCCTGTGTGGATCATATTCCATAATTGATGAAGGCCATTTCTCTTTATAAAAGAAATAATGCTCATAAATGCATACAAATGCTAGAGTTATAATATATTCCTTTTTCCTTAGTGGGCACAAAAGGATGATATGAAATAAGGATCTAGGTAATAACCATTAATAACTGCTAATTATCATTAGTTCAAAAGTAAATGCCTAGATCAGGTGGTTAGCATATGAATCTATTGAATAATCTTGACTTTATTAAGGAGGAGTAGGAGGAGGAGCAAAAGGAGAGGAGGGGAAGGAGACAGTATGTGCTGCACTAGAAAGTTCACAGAATCTCCAAAAAGTAATCTTGGAAAAAATGGAAACTGATTTTTTTTTTTTTTTTTTTGGTCCTGGGGATTGAACTCAGGGGCACTCGATCACTGGGCCACACCCCCAGTCCTTTATTGTATTTTATTAGAGACAGGGTCTCACTGAGTTGCTAAGTGCCTCACCATTGCTGAGGCTGGCTTTGAACTCATGATCCTCCTGCCTCAGCCTCCGAAGTGCTGGGATTACAGGCGTGCACCACCACGCCTGGCATGGAAACTGATTTTGATTAAACTTTTAGCTGTATGGACTATGTCACAGGAAATACAGAGTACAGAGGAATATAATAAATATCGGCAAAAGTGCTGATTAAATGAAGATACAATCAGCAATAATCCAGATTTTAGAAAATTCTATAGGACAAATGATCCTGTTTCTTGAAGATTTGTGTGTGTGTGTGTGTGTGTGTGTGTGTGTGTGTGTGTGTGTGTATGTGGTGCTAGGGATTGAATCTAGGGGCACTTTACCACTAAACTACATTTCCACCCCCTCCCTTTTTATTTTATTTTTGAGACAGAGTCTTGCTAAATTTCTGAGGCTAGCCTACAACTTTGAATCCTTCTGCCTCCAAAATGACTGGGATTACAGGCATCTTCTACTGTGCCAAGTGTTTCAAGAAATAAATCTTAAGGAAAAAAAAAAAAAGAGAACAAGGACTTATGCATTGCATGGACTTTTTGATACTGATTTAAACAAATCAACTTTTTTTAAAAAATGACAAGAAAAGGAAATGTAAACACTGAATATCTAGTTGATGGTATTAGGAAATTATTGTTGCTTTGGTTGAGTGGTTGCATGTGTGTGTTTTATTTTTTTTAAATAGGTCTCTTAGAGATACTGAAGAATTTCATGTAAAAAATTGCAATTGCTTGTAAAAAAAAAAATCCTGTGTTTGCAGAGAGATGGAGTGGAAGTGCATCTCAGAGATGCTGAGATGCAACTCAGGGCTCTGAGTTGATCATGGTTAAATTGGGCAGTCTGTCCAGGGGGGTTACTATGGGTTTATTATAGTCATCTTCCAGGTTTTGTGAATTTCAAAATTTTTTCATAAATAAACTTAAAAACAACTGAAGTCAGTATCATTTTGATAAAGATCGATCAAATGACCTCAAGAGAGTTTGGGGGACACAGTGAACCAGTGTTGGGGAAAATGAGTCTCCAGGAATTGCTGGCTAGGATGGTGAAGGTCAGGATGGAGTCCAGGCTATTACCAGAGCCAAAGACAGCAGTCCCTTCGCAAATCCGAGCCACGTGGGAGAGATCAGACTGGCAACCACTTTTAAAATGCATCCTGTCGCCGGGCTCGGTGGCGCACGCCTGTAATCCCAGCACTTGGGAGGCTGAGGCAGGAGGATCGCGAGTTCAAAGCCAGCCTCAGCAATGGCGAGGCACTTAGCAACTCAGTGAGACCCTGTCTCCAAATAAAATACAAAAAAAGGTCTGGGGATGTGACCCAGTGGTCGAGTGCCCCTGAGTTCAATCCCTGGTACCACAAAAAAAAAAAAAAAAAGCAGAAGGGCTGGAGTTGTGGCTCAGTGACAGAGCACTTGCCTTGCATGTGTGAGGCGCTGGGTTCCATCCTCAGCACCACATAAAAATAAACAAACAAAATAAAGATATTGTGTCCATGTATAACATATATATATATATATATATATATATATATATATAATATATATATATACAGGGGATTGAACTCAGGGGCACTCAACCACTGGGCCACATCCCCAGCCCTTTTTCGTATTTTATTAGAGACAGGGTCTCACTGAGTTGCTAAGTGCCTCGCCATTGCTGAGGCTGGCTTTGAACTCGCAATCCTCCTGCCTCAGCCTCCCTCGTGCTGGGATTACAGGCATGCGCTACCATGCCTGGCTCTAAAAAAGTATTAAAAAAAAAAAAGAAAGAAAGAAAAAGAAAAAGCAGAAGATCTGAACACCCATCACGTTCAAAGAAACTCAGCTTTAAACTTCTGCCAAGGCCAGAGGAAAATAACAGCAGATCACATGGGTACCAGGTACACACACGCCTCTCCTGTCAGTGATGCTGGCAACCTCATTGAGTAGGGCTGATGGGGGATACTAAACAAGGGCAGGTGAAGGTCATCAGATCCAAGCAGGAGGGCAAGCAGAACCTTCACTTTAAAGGAAATTTACAGTTTTCACCATAACCTGTGATTAGACAGTTTAATTACAGGATGTCAACTATTCTATTTTCTTCTTTCTTTCTTCCTTTTTTTTTCTACTCATATAATGAAAATAAATAGGTACATCCTGAGATCCGAAAATTCCACAGAACAAGTTTGAATTGTGAGTGAAGAGATGGAGATGGGAAAATAATTGAGTTGTTTCCTGATCCTGAACTCACAATTTCTACTTCTACAACAATTATGTTTAGCAATTTGGCACCGGCTGTATTTTCTAGCTCAGCAAACAGCAACTGTTTTGTTTTGGTCATTGTCAACATATTGAGGGAGAGAAATGTTATCCTCCAGACATCACTGTAGGGAGAGCTTTGTATTTATTTGAGAGAAATATTTTGATAACTCACTGGAGGTGGAGGACTCTCAAAGGCATAATCAGGCAACAAGGATGATTCTAAGCTCCAGGACATGGAAAGGACGTGGGGACAAAGGAAATAGGACAGGAAAGTAAGGGGTGACAAGGGGATAGTGATTGTGTATTGTGCAAGGTGGCCTCCTTCACACACCCCTCACAATCTTGTGTCTGGTATGAGCAGATGTTTCCTCCCAGGAATCAGTGAAGGGCTGAGGCCTGACCTTCAGCTAGTCTATGTGACACCTTTGTACAAAGTATAAAAGGCAACCCATTGGGTGAAACATGCCAAAATGGCGCACACCCACTGGGTGGAGGAATTGTGGGAAACTCCCCTTCCTCTAGGCTCTCCTTAAAGGGATGAGCAGGGGCTAGATTTTGTTGTCACTCTATGCAGAGTCCAACCTGATTCTGTGTCCAGGTGAACAGATGCCCTGGTTCTCAGCCCAGGTTGAGAGGGACAAGGAGTCCAAAGGCAAAAAAAAAAAAAAAAAAAAAGGTCATTAAGAGTATGCAGTCCAAGAATTTGCAGGAAAAAAGGAATGGCTTGGGATTTTACAGGCTATACAATGGGGATTTGAGACAATCTTATATAAATCTCACAAGTGACCCTGGTTATACACCTATCAACGTCTGTCTATTCTTCTTATGGTTTATCTTATCTTGTCAAATTGTATGGAATTCCAAGGATACAAATCTTAGGGCTGTCCTCATCGATCATTGTTCACCATTTCTAATAATCAGATAAAAGAAACTAATCAAAATGAACTGATGAGGTGTGTGGCCTGCACCAGACTTTTTCTGGAATCCCCCTTTGCTCTCCACAGCTGGGTTTCAGCTTCTCTGTGCCAGGCGGCAGCCCGAGCTCAGAGGGGCCCATGTGCAGACAGGCCTGCTCAGGACCCGCAGCTGCTTCCACACACTCCACACTTTGTTTAAAGGAGAACCATATGGCAGGTCTGGGTAAGGGTCCCTGAAAGAAAAACAAGGTGTGCAGGCAGAGAAAATAAATACAGAGGAGAAAGAGGACCACAGCAGCAAGTAAGAAAAGAAATGGGGATTTGCAGGTGCTGGTGGGAACACATGGGCAGTCCACTGCCTGAAATGCAAATGCAGAAGGAGCCCCCACCACCACCACCAAATCTGTGTCCAATATCAAGGGTGGTTTTTCTTTTGGGGGGTGTGCAGATTTCAAACCTGGGTCATCTCTTATGGTCAGATGCTGGGCAAAAACAGCTTCCCCATCTCTACACTCAAGTCCCTGAAAAAGGAGAGAGGCTAGGGTGGGTGGTCCTGAGTGGAGGGAGGTTAGGAGGGTAGCCAGCACTGTGGGAAGAGTGGATGGGGGCATTAACCACAAGTGCAAGGCTGGAATCAGGCAGGACAGAGGAGAAGTTGGTGAAAGCCACAGATCACAAGAGGAACTGCTCTGGCTGTTCTTTGGTGAGTAACCTAAGGTGACACTGAACTTTTCTCTGAGTCTTCAGATGTGCATGTGGAGCAATCTCAGCAATGTTTACAGATAATAACAGCAATTAAAAACATAAGGGTTGAGGTGGCCAGACACTGAGAATATTGAAGGGATCAGTCAGTGTGTCTATTAAAGTAAGAGGACAAAAAAACCAAAACGGGTTTTTGGGGTATCTGTTCCTCCATGCACTTCAATCATTAAGTTCTATGGGAGTCTCATTGCGGCATCCTGTGATATTCACAAGTGAGGGTCATTCAGAAGCAGTCTAAAGGAAACTCCAGCTCAACTGCTGAAACAACACAGATAAACTCACACAAGACTGAAATACGGCTGCTCAGTGTGGTTCATTCAGTGCACCAAAGACTTCTCAAGGACCCAGGCTCTTTTGGTCTTTCTGTTTTCCCAGCATCATTGTGAGGGTTTGTCCTCAGCCCAGCTCCTTGCACATTACAAGATGGCCCCAGGTTTCCAACAGCTACATCCAGACTAGACACGGTCCTGATGCAGAAAGGAGAGCCTCTCTTCCATGCTCCTTGTCAGGTCTGAGGAAATCTTTCCCAATAAACTTCCCAGCAGACTTCATCTCATGTTGGCTCAACTTGTATTACATGTTCTGGTTCAAACCAGTTGCAAAGGGAATGATGAACATAGACCAGTGGTTTTTACATTTTAAAATGATTGAAAAATGTCAAATGAAGAATTTTTCATGACAAGTGAAAATTGTATGAAATTCAAATATCAGTGTCCATAAATAAAGTCTTCTAGGAACACAGCCACCCTAATTCATGTACACATCGACTGTGGCCTCTTTCATACTTCAATGCAGAGTCAAGCAGTTGCAAGAGAGACATGGCCTGCGAAGTCTAAATATTACTGTTTGATCCTTTGCAGAAAAAGTGTGCTGACCCCTGGCTTTACAACCTCAGGACCCACTTTCAAGGCTGGAACAGGGGTTGGTCTTCTTGAAGTCCATAGCCACACGGGGAAGGGAGGCTGACAAAACAAAGCTGGACAGCTTTGGAAAGGAGGAATTGGACATGAAATGGACTCTCCTTCTCACTAGCCATGATTCATTAATGGGTCCAAGGGTAACAATGTTCCAAAGCCAGGGCAATTCAATTATTGTGAACTTTTGAAAAGGGAAGGAAGCCATCCTTTCTCTGGCAGTTTGACTGTCAAATTAGTGCCTGGTCTCCCATTATTCATGGATAGGCAGATTCAACACAATTCCCATTAAGATACCAGTGACGTTCTTCACAGAACTAGAAAAAACAGTCCTAAAATTCATTTGGAAGAATAAAATACCCAGAATAGCCAAAAAAGCAATGTTGGAGGCATCACAATACTACAGAGCTATAGTACCAAAAATGGTATGGTGGTGGCATAAAAACAGACATGTAGACCAATGGTACAAAATAGAAGACACAGAGACAAAGTCACACAGGTACAGTTATCTGACCCTTAACAAAAAGTGCCAAAAACACACAGTGGAGAAAAAAAAAAAAAAAAAGCCTTTTAAACAAATGGTGCTAGGAAAACTGGTTATCCATATGTAGAAGAAAGAAACTAGACCCCATGTCTCACCCAGTACAAAGATCAACTCAAAATGAATCAAAGACCTAGAAATTAAACCAGAAACTGTGCAACTCCTAGAAGAAACCGTAGGGTCAATACTCCAACATATAGGCACAAGCAATGACTTTCTCATTAGGACTCCTAAATCACGGGAAATAATGCCAAGAGTTAACAAATGAAATGGTATCAAATTAAAATTAAAAAGTTTTTGCACAGCAAAAGAAATAATTAGGAATGCAAAGAAAGAACCTACACAATGGAAGAAAATCTTTGCTGCCAACTCTTCTGACAGAGGATTACTATCTAGAATATATAAAGAACTTAACTACTTTACACCAAAAAAATCAAATAAACTATTTAATAAATGGGCAAATTAATTAAACAGACATTTCTCAAAATAAGAAATACAAATGGCCAACAAATATATGAAAAAAATGCTCAACATCATTGGCAATTAGGGAAATGCAAATCAAAACTGCACTGAGATTTTATCTCAGACCAGTCAGAATGGCAGTCATCAAAAAACTGGGAATGGAACCACCTTATGACCCAGATATCCCACTCCTCAGTCTATACCCAAAGGACTTAAAAATAGCATACTACAGGGACACAGCCACATCAATGTTTATAGCAGCACAAATCACAATAGCTAAACTGTGGAACCAACCTAGATGCCCTTCAGTTGATGAATGGATAAAGAAAATGTGGTATATATACACAATGGAGTATTACTCAGCAATAAAAAAGAATAAAATAATGGCATTCACAGGTAAATGCATGAAGTTGGAGAGTATAATGCTAAGTAAAGTTAGCCAATTCCAAAAAGCCAAATGCCAAATGTTTTCTCTGATACAAGGAGGCCGATTCACAATGGGGTTGGGACAGGGAGCATAGGAGGATTAGAGGAACACCAGAATGGCTAATGGGGAGGAAGGAAAAGGAAGGGGGCAAAAGGGTGAAGAAAAAAAAGATGGTAGAATGAGATGGATATCATTACCCTAAGTGCATGTATGAAGACATGAATGGTGTTAATATACTTTGCATACAACCAGAGATATGTAAAAATGTACTCTATAAGTATATTATGAAATGTAATGAATGCATTCTGCTGTCATTTATAACAACTTAGAATAAAAAATAAATAAATTTTAAAAATAAAAAAGAATACAAATGATAATAAATGCTGAAGAGGATGTAGAGAAAAAGGAACACTTTTACAAGGATACTGTTGGTGGGATTGTAAATTAGTACAATCAGTATGGAGAGTCCTCAAAAGACTAGGAATGGAACCACCATATGACTCAGCTATACCACTTGTATTTATCTTCAAGAATTCAAGTTAGTGTACTATAGAGATACATGCATACCCATGTTTATGGCAACACAATTCACAATAGCCAAACTATGGAACCAGCCTATGTGTCCATCAACAGATGAATGGATTATAAAAAAATGTGGTGTATATACACAAAGGAGTTTTACTCAGCCATAAAGAAGAATAAAATATGTCATTTGCAGGAAAATGATGGAACTTGATAACATTATGTTAAGCAAAATAAGCCAAACTCAGAAGGTCAAGGATCTTATGTTTTCTCTCATGTGTAGAAGTTAGGAAAAAGGAAAAGAAAAGCTGGGGTGAGGAGGGTCTCATGAAAATCAAAGGGTAATCAGTGAAGAAAACGGGTCAGTCAGGTGGTGTGAGCTGGGGAGGGAGAGTGTTGGGGAGTGATATTGGTCAAGTTATATTGTTATATTGTGTGCACATACCAATATGTAACAATAAATCATATCACTATGTACAACTGTAATGCTGATTTAAAAATGTGGAAAGTGTGGGGGAGTTGAAAGTGTGCTTAGCCTTAACACTAATTCAGCAAATAAAAATTAAATAAATTATAAAAAAAAGTTTGCATCTGAGAACCACCAAAGGCCAAGTTCTCATCACTGTTGTAGATGCATTTAAGAGAACACAAAAGGCTTTAGGAACAAGAGGGGAACAGAGAGTGTTCTGGCAATATTTATGTCCCTGCTTATAGTTGGGCCTAAGGTCTAACTGTCGGCTTCATCACCCAGAGACTTAGGAAAGAAGCCAAACATTCCCCGTGTTCCCCAGGCAAGTTTAATGGAGTACAGTGGTTCACTTCAGACAGAAGACACTTGACTCCTCCAGCGTCAAGGATTACTTACTATCCATCTGAAAAGATGGGACTTTACTCCTAAAAAGGAAACTAACACCAGAGGCCAGAGCTCAGGACCAAAGGATAAGCTTAGCAGGTAAGTGCCATGAGGCTTCAGAGTGGAGAGGGATGAGAAAAGTTGTAAGGAGGTGAATTTGAGCGAGACCTTGGGGATGGGCAGAATTTAAAAGGAAAGACACAGCTATCTCGTAGCTGGAGAATTGTCCACACAGAGCCAGCAGTGCGAACGTACCCTGCAGATTCTGAGTAGGCCAGTCTGAGCCACTCCGTGGCCTGTGGGTGAGTTAGGGGCCTAGGAAGCCACAGGAATCCACTGAACGCTAATGAGCAAGGGGTCTAACCCGACATGGCTTGTAGGTCTTATTATTTGTCCAGATCCTGTTGTAGCCTCACTCACATGTCTGGAATGGGTAATAAAATTCTGAGTAGTCTTTTACTATGTGTGTGTGCTAGTAACCATCGCAGGCCCGCTCTCCCTAGAAAAGTGCTATCAGTAGAGTATAGATGTTTCTAGCTCCTTGCAGAGCTACACAGCAGACACTGAGTCAGCATGACCAGGTTCAAACTGAGCACTCAGGAAAGCTGCTCTCCTGCTCTGCCTGTTTGACACTTTGAAAGATGAGGCAGGGAAACCGCTGGTCTCCTGTAATTATCACCACCTGTTCTCTAAGCCCCTCTCCCCCTAGGAACATCTCCCACAGGAAAGAGAAGGAGGGAGGAAGGGAGGGAGAGAGACAGCCATACTTATTCAGGGGTCTGTCCGGTGAGGGTCTCTTCTGCAGGCCACTCTGCAAGGGCCCAGTCTTGTTCTGGGAATAGGACTGACCTTTGGCAAAACTGGGAAATAGCTGCCGTTTGTTTTCAAGGCCCTGCTGGCTCTGTTAGTGCTTTCTTCTAAACCATGTCTCTCAACTCTCTACCTTACTCAGGCTCCCAGAGGCCGCGCAGTTCAGCACTGCTGCCAGGATCCCATCCTGAAGTATTAAATGAAACACCTCAGAGTGCAAATCCTCTGGATTTTGCCAGCAGCCTCAGTTTAACCCTCCTCTCCCAGTTGCACACCACTGCCCACCCCCAACCCCAGTCCCCCCACCCCCCACGTCCCCCTCCCATGCAAGCAATCTTCCTCTGAGCCTTCTAAACTGCAAACCTGAACCCTACCACCTATGTTAAAGTCCTTGGAGGATGAATTAAGTTCCCTTTTCTTGGAATGTTACAGAACAGTGGTTCTTAAAGTACCATCCCCAGATAGGGAGCAATATCACCTAAGAACTTGGTAGAATTGTAAATTCTAGGCCCTGTCCCAGATCTGCTGAATCAGAACCCCTGAGGGTGGTATCTGACAAGCTGTGTTTTAGCAAGCCTTCCAAATAATTCTGATGGAAGGTCAAGTTTGAGAGTCCCTGATACAGGCAATCCCTGCCCTCCCGTCCAGCCTCATTGTGCACGTCTGCCCAGCCATAGATTTTCTACTTCCAGCCACAGATTTTCAAACCCCACCACCACCACACAAAACACCTAGGCTTTGTGTTAAACTGATTTGATGAAGATACTAGCTACCCTGGCAGAAAGATGTGAATTTTAAAAGATGACATCCTGGAGAGGGCTCATTTATCCCTAAGGAACCAATATCTAATAAAGAATTTGGGAGATGAGGGCACTAGGGTGGGGGGTTGAGGGGAGCAGTTCTCTCCAGTGGAAGTTTCTTTGTGTGCATAGCTGTAACCGATTAGCGTGGGGAGCAGGAGAAGAGCCTCAGCCTCTGGGCAGAAAGGAGACACCCCTACGTGACGCCACGCAATCCTGTCATCTGCTGCTGGAGATGGATACTGCGGTGAGGCTCCTGCTCAGGACCCCCAAGTCCTGAGGGGGGATTTAAGTGGGATACTTAATTTTTCCTCCACCAGAGGCAGAGTTCAGGGAGGCCAGACGGGGCGGGGCTAAAGGGCCTGTAGGAGCCTTCACAGCTGGAAGTGATTAAGACCAGCCTGGAAGGCAGCAGACAGGTAATAGTCTGGGATTGGTAGAGCTGCAGAAAGAAACCTTTGCCCTAGAGGTGTTTGGCAAGTCCCTTATGCTATATTTTGACTCAGCGTCTGACATGGCCGTGGAGGTTTTCAGCATGAAAAATGCAAACTGCTTAGCAGGTTCTTTTGCCCTCGAGATGGGAACTGTTTCTGTTGGCTTCACTTACGCATCAGGCAAGATGTTCCCTCCAGACCTACCTGAAGCAAAAACAGGGAGTTAGAATGTCTTGCTAACCTCCTCCTTTTCCTTAAGTCTGGAATTTCAGTTTCTTGCTGGGGACATGGCTCACACTTTCCTCCCAGGGACTCTTGAGGCATTCTGTGACTCCCTTCCTTTGTCTCCTCTGACCTCCTTCCCTCTCTCAGCTTTGTCCCCAGTCTAGGAGGAGGGTCACTGCCATGACCAACATGACCATGGAGTCTCTCTCCTCCCTTCTAGTTGAGGAGCTTGTTTCACACCGTCCTGGAAGCTCTGCAGTTCATCTTTCCTTCTGGACATCACAAATCTAACTCTTATGTTTTATCTTTACAAGAAAATTAGCTTAGCACAGAAGAAAGCTCCCTGTCCCGCTTTGTTATGGGGAAAAAAGTGCCCTAGGATTTATTTACAATGATCCAAACGTGAAAGAGTCCAGCTAAGCCTGAAATAATTCCCTTGACAGAATCTGCAAAGGAGGGATGCCAACAAAAATGAGATTGTGTTTCATCTCAGACATCTCACCCATAGGACTCTCCAGGGTAAAGAATAAACGAAAATGCAGAGGTATGTGTAGGAACACTACTCGATTCACGGTTTCCTCTGAATTAAGCGTGCTTTGCAGAAATACAATCTGCATGCTATTATCCCCAATTTTCTAAGTCCTTGCTAAGTTATATCAGGACTGCCACCCTTGCTGTTAAATGTCAGTTAAAACCTAATTAATTTAACTGCTCTGACAAGTTTAAATTAGCTCCCACAGAGACTGTAATTTGCCTCAAGTTCTTACCTACTATAGATCAGTAATTCCCAAATGACAGTGCTGCAGGCATGTTTTTTAAATAACTTTCACTGGTTTTCTTTAAAAAATTAACTGTATTATATGTTCATAGAAAAGTCAGAAAATGAAGAGAATCAAAGGATATTTTAATTTTATCATAGTTTCAACCATTATAAACATCTTGCTGTAAATTTTTCTTTCTTGCTGCTGTAATGACAGGTAATATTATAAAAACTATTAATGAACATTTCTCTTTGCATTTCCATGTTGATGAGTCAAAATAGGATTTTTGCAGACAGTAAGCTTGAAAGCCAGGTTTTGTCCAGAGAAGAGGATTTTCTAAATTCTTTAGCTATTAAGAAGCAAGTCCAATCCCAGCCATCCCACTCCTGGGTCTATTCCCAAAGGACTTAAAAACAGCATACTACCAGGACACAGCCACATCAATGTTTATAGCAGCACAATTCACAATAGCTAGACTGTGGAACCAGCCTAGATGCACTTCAGTAGATGAATGGTTAAAAAAAATGTGGTATATATACACAATGAAGTATTACTCAGCAATTAAAGAGAATAAAATAATGGCATTCGCAGGTAAATGGATGAAGTTGGAAAATATAATGCTAAGTGAAGTTAGCCAATCCCAAAAAGCCAAATGCCGAATATTTTCTCTGATATAAGGAGGCCTATTCACAGTGGGGTTTGGACTGGGAGCATAGGAGGATTAGAGGAACACTAGAATGGCCAATGGGGAAGGAAGAAAAGGAAGGGGGAAAAAGGGTGAAGGAAAAAAAAGATGGTAGAATGAGATGGATATCATTACCCTAAGTGCATGTATGAAGACAGGAATGGTGTGGATATACTTTGTATACAACCAGAGATATATAAAAATGTGCTCTATATGTGTATTATGACTTGTAATGCATTCTTCTGTCATATATAACAAATTTGAATAAAAATAATAATAATAAAAATTTTTTAAAAAGAAGAAAGTCCAAAAGGCTAAGGTTATAGAGCCCTTTCTATAAGGGTAGAGATGTGACTGCTTTTCCCTCTGATGATAAGACTCTTAGGCTTGCTTCTCAGAGGAGGAGAGAGATGCAGGAGGGAGAGGGAGTCCAAAACTCACCTTCACATGCATTCAAATGATGGAGAGAAGAAGAGAGAAAGAGGCAGGAAAAGGATGTGGAGAGCTCAGTCTCCTGGCTCCAAGACAGAGGGATATATAGCCACCATTAGAAAATTGCAGCTGCATCTAAGGGATCCAACCATACAGTAGTGTAAAGCAAAAAAAAAAAAAAAAAAAAAAAAAAAAAAATTATCTCCCAAAATAATCTGAGATGATTTTCCAGACTGGGGGTCAGCTCTTCATTCTGGACTTAGGGCATTATCTTCAACAGTATGTAACTATCATATCCAACTTTTATTGTGTAGGAAGGAAAAAGAGTTGAAAAGGCATATCCAATGTCATGAGACTTAGGCATAAAAGTGGCCGACTATACCTCTTCTCCTATTTTATTGGCCAGAACTTGGTCATGTGACCAAACATAACCACAAGGAATGCTGGGAAATATAATACAACTGATCAACTATATTTGCCCAGCCTTAATTCTATTATTGTGGAACAAAGAGAGAAAAGACTTTAGTTGTCGATCAACAGTCTCCTCCACAACTTTTGTCATAGATAGGGCCCTGTGTGGAGGAAGGGTGAACAACCTTTTACAAGAGGCAAAGGTGGATGACTTAGAGTCAGAGAGGTCCACAGAGTCAGGGGCTAGACGAGGCCAGGCAGGCCAAGGTGTACCGCTGTAGGTGACACCAAACTCAGACTGAATCACAGGTTACATCAGCTGTTGTTGTCAACTGCAAAGTCTAGCTGGCTGGGCAGAAGCGAGGCTGACAAAGCAGAGGAGCCAGAGGACATGACTTGGTCCTGGAGACCCATTCCTGTACCACCGCAAGCCCACAGTACTTACACCCTGGTTGCTATCTTAGGGATGAGAAGTAAGTGGGACACATACGTAAAAAACTGGGTAAATAGATCCATAAGGGGCCGTGTAACTGAAACAGACAGTCGAGAATATGAGAAGAGTGACCAAATTGGATTAAATGTATTCAAGCCCCATTGCTACTAGCAGGGTAGGGAGCTTATGAGGAAACTCAAGAGAAAATCATCAGTCAATAAAGAAACCACTTTTTTTTTGTTTTATTTTGTTGTTGTTGTTGTTGTTTTCTGAACATATGAGTAGGGTCTGAAAAAATTTTATCATCCCCAAACTTATATATGTACAAATGTCTTGGAGACACTGGAGCTGGGATTAGGAAATGCAGGCTGATGAAGTAAGCCTGTTCCCACCTCCACCTCAGAGGTTTTCTCTACAGGAAAAAAAAAAAAAAAAAAGCACAGCTCTCAAAAAATATTTACCTGAGGTTAGAAGTCCCAAGGGAGGGCACTTGAACTGTTATAACTCAAGTCCAGGAGGGGGCAGGATCAGAGTCAAGTTTGATTTCAGAGAGTGCCTCCAGGGCACCAAGCAAGACTCCCACACTTGGGCTGAGTTTAGCAGCAGGGCATAGAAGTCAGAGGTTCTGTGTAGAGTAAAATAATGAATCTGAATCCACCATTATCCAGTTCTGCCTCCATACCTGTGCGGGAGGCCAACAGACTAAGGGTACAGACTCTCCAGAGAAAATGTTTTAGATTGCCAAGCACTTAAAAACAATTCAATCACTCCCAAAGTCTGAACTTGGAAAGCTTCTTTCCAAATAGGACACCAACTCATTTGATAGGAAAACCTACCCCCAAGCTAAGCTGAAGATATTTATGGCTTTTCACTTATTCTGTCTAGTAAGGGTCTTCTGACACATCACTGAGAAATATAGTTTTTGATTTCTGAGTGTTCCAGACAAACACCCAGACCAGAGTTGTTCTATCATATACACCATATTCCTCACGTTACCATTTCCAGATGTGAGAAGTTCTGAATTGGAAACACACCTGGCCAAGGGTTGGGGTTAAGAGTTTGAAAACCTGTATTTCAGAATCATCCTTGCCACCCTTGCAATGAAGGATCTTAACTGGGTGAGATCCTCTTTTCAGTCTTGGCATTAGATTTCCTCTAATACTGTCAAGGGCTTGCTTTGGCCCACTTTCCATCACTATTACAAAACACCTCAAATAATCAACTCAAAAAGAGGAAGGTTTTCTTTGGGCTGTGGTTTCAGAGGTTTTAGTCCACAGCCCTGTTGCTTTGGGCCTGTGGCAGAACAGTGCTTCTGGAGCTCATGACAGAGAACAGTTCACTCATGGCAGCCAGGGAGCAGAGAGAGGGGAAGGGGATGGGGTCCTGATGTCCCCTCCAAGGGCTTGCACCAGTGATCTCACTTCCTCCAACTAAGCCCCACCTCTTAAGGGTCCCACGGTCTCTCAAGAGCACCAGGGGCTGGAACCAAGCCTTCCACACATGGGCCTCTACAGGCCACTCCAAATCCAAACTTTAGAAGGGTTCACAGAGTTTCATCTACAAAGATACAACAATTGACATTTGTCGGGAAGTTACACAGGGGCTGAGGTTTGTAGCTCTCCCTTGACCCCGGACGAACCTTCTCTGTCCAGCAGAGAGGCTGGGAGAGCATGCCTCAGAGATAAGGCGAGATTGGGAAAGGTGAAAGGTCACTGGCAATCCCTCCCCTGTCTTCAGAAGACCCAGGAAATACCAGGGAGCCCGGTCAGGTTAGAGCTGGAACTTGTTTATTGAAGAAGGTGGACAGTGTTTAAGGAGGACATGGGCCAATCTACAGGAAGAATACAGGGACACATAAGGAGCATGGCAAATCGTATTGGCGGAGCCCCCTACCCTATCCCTTAGGGTAGTTTCGGTTCCCATGACACGTCAGAGGAACTCCTGCTTAGGTCAGGTCCGTAACAGGGCATGGAAAGCAACTGAAGAGTTAGAGTTCTCTACCCTTTTGGCCAAGTGTTCTTAAGTTCCCAACAGACATTTGCTTTCTTTATCTGATTTTTTTAATGCTGATTTGATGAGTAAATAAAAATCTAGTCAAATTTTTATTTTCAGTTCATAAGGAAGCCTGAAATTAACTCTTCTCCTACATTTATTTATGTTTCTTTGTATGCTTTATTCAGATTGTGTGGACTAGAGAGGGAGTCAGACAATGGATCTATGCGCAGTTATTTTCAACACAAAATGTTTTGGAAACACACTTTGGAACTGTTTACTTAGCATAGAGATTTTAAAGGAAATAAGGGAAGTAGGTTAAAATAGTATCTGCCACCAACCACACTTTCTCTTACACCATTCAATGTAATCCTCATTACATTCACTGTTTTATCCATTTATTGTCATCATCATGAAATTGTAAAATGATAATTTTACCAGTACCATTCTAACTTAATTCTCACAAAAAATTTGTGAAGCATTCCCATTTGCTTTTGAGAGTTTAAGTAGTTTGCTCAACATCACACAGCTAGTAAGTTACTTAGCAAGCCATCAGTTGATAAAGGTCTCAACCTTTCTTAAAATCAATAGGTCCTGTGTATTTAGGAAGTCTTGCCTACCTTCAGTACCCCTGCACTTGACTTCAAGCCATCCTCTAATACATCTTTTGTACTTTCAACTTTGTTAATGGAAACTCTCTGCTAAAAACTCTCCAATGGCTTCCCATTGCCCTCAGGATAATATCTAACCTCCTCAGTATGGTATTCAATACCACTTATGATTTGGCTTTTCCTACCATTCTATTTTCATCTCCAAGCCGCAAAGAATCACTTGTCATTTCCATTTGTGCACTGTTCTTGTTTGCACAAATTGTTCCCTCTACCCAAAAGACTTTCCCAAAACTCTTTCGCAATTCCTCTTTCTAACTCCATTTCATCTCCAGGTCACCTTCATCAACCCAGGACTATTGCCAAAGACACCTCATAGGCCTCTCTGTGTTCACTCTTGCCCACTTTGTACCTCATTCATTCACCTGAGAGTAGCTTATGGGTGATTTTAAAGCAGAAATCAGATCTGTCACTCTTCTGTCCCTCAGTGTTCTATCCTTACCATGGCTCACAAAGCCCAGTGTGTCCCAGCTCACCTTCTACTTTTCCTTTCAAGCATCAATGTTCCCTTCACACTAGCCTCCTTCTTATCACTTGTCACCACCTCATGGCCTTTGCACTTGTTGTTCCATTGGCTTGGAATGCTCTTTCCCTAGTTCTTTCAGTGGCTGGGTCCTTCTCAACCTTCAGGTCTCAGTTTAAAGACAGCCTCCTCAGAGAGTCCTACACTGACCTTCCTTCTACCCACTCCATATGTGTGGTCCCTCGAGCTGCCACTGCTGTCATTCTCTGTGCTCTCCTTTCTTGTATCTTTCACAGCTATCAATATTTAATGTCTTTGTTTATTGCTTTGCATATTTATTCTGTTTCTCTTCTATTAGAGTCAGGTTCCATGAGGTCAAAGATCACATCTGTTTTATTTATCATTGTGTCCTCAGAATCCACTATGATGCCTGGCCCCAAATAAAGCTCCATTTTTATTGAATAGATGAGTGAATTAATTAATGAGTGAGTAAGTAAATGGATTCTATATAGCCCTGCACACGCATCATTTCATTATAGACACTTTTTCCTACTACTGCCACCACACTGGACTTCCTATGATGCTACTAACCATGATTCTTTGTGGATATTGACTTACTTGTATTTCTCCCCATGCCCTAGGCTAGGTGACCACCAAGAGCAAGGAGTATATGTTCTTTTTAAAGAGTGTTTTATTGGTGTGTGATCATCACATACACTGTGGGTTGCACTGTGTCATATATGTACATGCACACAGCATAATTTGATCAATTTCTTTCCCCATTATCTCTCCCCACCCCACTCCTCCCTCAGCCTAATCCCTCTCCTCTGCCCTACTGGTCTGCTCTCTCTTTTCTTTCTCCCCATTACTCTCTCTAGCTTCCACATAGGAAAGGAAACATACCACACTTGACCTTTTGAGTTTGGCTTATTTCACCTAGCCTGAAGCTCTCTGACTCCATCCATTTCCCTACAAATGATATAATTTCATTCTTCTTTGTGACCTAATAAAACTCCACCATATATACATAGCACATTTTTAAATCCATTTATCTGTTGATGGACACCTAGGCTGCTTCCATATTTGGCTATTGTAAGTTTTGCTGCTATAGACATGGGTATGCATGTATCTCTATAGTAAGCTGACTTGGATTCTTTTGGTTGAAAACTGAAGCGTGATGTAGCTGGTCATATGATGGTGACATTTCTAGTCTTTATGAGGAATCTCCACACCGATTTCCACATAGCTGTACTAATTTACAATCCCACCAACAGTGTATAAATATTCCATTTCCCCTATATCCTCATCAACACTGGTTATTTGTATTCTTGATAATTGCCATTCTAACTGGACTGGATAAAATCTCTATGGTTTTGATTTGAATTTCCCTGAATGCTGAAGATGTTGAATATTTTTTTTCATATATTTGTTGGCTATTTGTACTTTTTTTTGAGAAGTGTCTTTGTTTAATTTTCTCATTCATTAAATGGGTTATTTGGGGGTTTTAGTGTTAAACTTTTTGAGTTCTTTATGTATTCTAAATATTAATTCTCTGTTTGAAGAGTAGCTGTCAAAGATTTTCTCCCATTGGGTAGGTTCTCTTTTCACACTATGGCTTCCTTTGCTGTGCAGAAGCTTTATAATTTAATGCCATCCCATTTATTGGTTCTTGGTATTATTTCCTGAGCTTTAAGGGAAGTCCTTGCCTGTCCCTATGTGGTGTTGACTCTGTGTTTTCTTCGAGCAGTTGCAAATTTTCTGGTTTTATTTCTAAGTTTTTAATCCATTTGAGTTGATTTTACTGAGGGTGGAAGTAGAGATCTAGTTTCACTCTTCTACATGTGGATGTCCAATTTCCCCAGGACCATTTGTTTAAAAGGCTGTATTTTCTCCAAGATAATCAAGGACCAGATGACTGTATCTGTGTGAGTTTGTCTCTATGTTTTCTATCCTATTCCATTGGTCTGTGTGTCAATTTTTATGCCAGTACCTTGCAATTGCAAATTTTGTTACTATAGTTCTCTAATATAGTTTAAAGTTGGATATTGTGAATCCTCCAGCATTGGTCTTTTTGCTCAGGATTGCTTTGGCTATCCTGGGTCTTTTGTTCTTCCATATTAATTTTGGGATTTTTTTCCCCTAGTTCTATTAAGAATATTATTGGTATTTTGAGGCTGAGGTTGAGCTCAGTGGTATAGTGCTTGCCTAGCATGTGTGAGGCACTGGGTTCGATTCTTAGCACCACATATAAATAAATAAATAAATAAATAAATAAAGTTATTATGTTCATCTACAACTAAAAAAATTGGTGGTGGGGGGATGCAGTATCAGGGATTGAACTCAGAGGCACTCAGCCACTGAGCCACATCCCCTGCTCTATTTTGTTTTTTATTTAGAGACAGGGTCTCACTGAGTTGCTTAGCACCTCGCCATTGCTGAGGCTGGCTTTGAACTCATAATCTTCCTGCCTCAGCCTCCTGAGCCACTGGGATTACAGGCGTGCACCACCATGCCCAGCTTAAACTTTTTTTAAAAAAGAAGCTGAGTGGGCTGGGGTTGTGGCTCAGCGGTAGAGCACTCGCCTAGCATGCGTGCTGCCCGGGTTCTATCCTCAAGACCACATAAAAATAAACGCATTGTGTACAACTAAAGCAAATAAATAAATATTTTAAAAAAGAAGAAGAAGAAGAAGCTGAGTGTGGTGGCACCCACCTGTATGCCCAGTGGCTCAGGAGGCTGAGACAGGAGGATCACAAGTTCAAAGCCAGCCTCAGCAACTTAACGAGGCTCTAAGCAACTCAGTGGGATCTTCTCTCTAAATAAAATACAAAATAGGGCTGGGGATGTGGCTCAGTGGTCGAGTGCCCCTGAGTTCAATCCTCAGTAAACAACAACAACAACAAAAACAATATTACTGGTATTTTGATGGGGATTGCATTAAATCTGCACATTATTTTTGGTAACTTGGCTGTTTTAATGACATTACTTCTGCCTATTCATGAACATGGGAGGTCTTTCCATCTCCTAGTGTCTTTTTCTATTTATTTTTTCAATATTCTGTTAATTTTTATTATAGAGATCTTTCACCTCTGGTTAGATTTATTCCTAATATTTTATTTTATTTTATTTTTTATGGCTATTGTGAATGGAGTTGCTTTCCTGGCTTTTTTCTTCTGTGAGCTTATTGTTTGTGTATAGAAAAGCTATTGGTTTTTCTAGATTTATTTTATATCTTGCTACTTTGCTGAATTTGCTTATCAGATCTAGAAGTCTTCTGGTGGAGATTTTAGGGTCTTTTAAGATCATATTGTCTGTAAATAGGGATTTTTTAACTTCTTCCTTTCTGATTTCCATTCCTTGTTATATATTTCTCCTGCCTAATTGCCCTGGCTTAATTTTCAAGTGCTATATTGAATAGGAGAGCAGATATACTTGTCTTATCCCTGATTTTATAGAGGGAATGCTTTCAGTTTTTCCTCTTTAAGTATGATGTTGGCTTTTGTTTTGTCATACATAGCCTTTATTGTGTTAAGGTAAGTTCCTTCTATCCCTAGTTTTTAGGGATTTTATCATGAAGCAATGCTGAATTTTGTCAAAGTCATTTTCTGCATATATTGAGATGATTGTGGTTTTGTTCTTGATTCTATTTACATGATATAACATTTATTGATTTGCAAATGTTGGGTCCCTCAGATAAAACCAACTTGATCAAGATGTATAATCTTTTTGATGAGTTGCTGACCTCAATTCTCAAGTATTTTTAAAGGATTTTTGCATCTATGTTCATTAAGAACATTGGTCTGTAATTTTCTTTTCTTGATATGTTCTCATTCAGTTTTGGCATTAGGGTAATTCTGTATTTGTAAAATGTTTTTTTTCAAGTGTTCTCTTCCTTTAATTTCATAGAATAATATGAAGAGTATTGGTGTTAATTCTTCTTTAAAAATCTGGTAAAATTTGACTGTGAAACCATCCAGTCCTGGAATTTTATTTGTTGGGAAGGTTTTTAAAAAATTATTGCTTGCAGGAGCCCTGTTTGGGGAGATGGCTTGATTGGTTGACTATGAGCCGTGGAGATTTGGGCATTGTCGCCTTCCATAGTCTCACGGGACTTGTCCCAGGATCTCGAGTGACTTTGCCGAAATTGCTGATCGGGTCAGCGCCATTTTGGTGGTGTGTGTGGCGTGTGTTAGTCGTTGTTAGAACCAGAGAGAAAAGTTATCAGAATAAAAAGCTGTTTGTCTCCAGTTTGCCTCTGAACTTCTTCCCGCGGCTCCGTTGCTCCAAGCACTTCAGGCGGCAACAGGTGGCGGCCCGTACAGGGAATTTCGGAGCAGACAGGTAAGAACTGAAAGGTCTCTAAAGATGGGTTCAAATATAACTGAATCCCAAGTGATAGAGGCTATGCAAAGACTCCTTGATATACCTGACTCTGTTCTCAGTGAGGAGTATATAGAAAAAAGTGAAAGTGATCAAAAAAGCGTAGCTTCCACTGGGCCAACTAAGACCAGTAAAGAGAGTATTAGAAGAGTCCCAAAAATGACAAAAATCCAAGCTTAATTAAAGCTATTCGGGAGTTATTGGTGATAGCTGAAGGATACTTGCTCTTAATGGAACCTGGGCCTCAGGATATTGCTGTCAGTGAAATTAGCAGTGGTGAGGAATCTAGTAAAAGTGATCCTGAGAAAATGAGGAAAAAGAAACTAAAAAAGACTGAGAAAAAGGACCGTCAGGTAGAGGAACCACTTGTGTCCTCTACTCCCCCATGGGTGGAATCCATTACAGAAAATATGAAGGGTATTACTAGGCATTTGCATACCCTAGAAACAGAAATAAAAAGTCTTTCTGATCGCTTATGCGCTCTCGAGGACAACTCACAGATACATTGGGAACCGCCAGCATTTGAAAAGAAAAATGGACAGAGGGTCCATCAGTCAGTAGATTTCAAAACAATAAAAAATCTCAAATAGGCAGTAATGACTTATGGGCCCCAAGCTCCTTTCACATTGAGTATGCTGGAGTCCCTTAACACCTTTAGCTTAACCCCCTCAGACTGGAAAAGTCTATGTAAAGCAACATTAAGCGGGGGGCAATTCTTGGTTTGGCGATCGCAATTCCAAGAACTTTGTATAGAAACGGCTAAAAGAAACGCGGCTGCAGGGTTTGAAAACTATAATATAGACATGCTCACAGGAGAAGGGCAATTCGCAGACTTACAGGCTCAAACAGATTATGACCCAGATGTATATGCTCAGATAAACACAGCTGCCTTAGAGGCATGGAAAACTGTACAAGGACCTGGGGATCTACAAGGTAGCTTGTCAAAAGTGATTCAAGGACCTAATGAGCCGTATGCTGACTTTGCTGATCGACTTTTGAGAACTGCAGGTAGTGTGTTTGCAGATGTTGACCAAGCTATGCCATTAGTTGTTCAATTAGCTTATGAAAATGCTAATAAATGGTGCCAAGCAGCCATCAGGCCATGGAGAACTAAAAAGGATCTTTCCGTATATATACAACTATGTAAAGATATAAATGACGCCTTTGTCACAGGAAATGTGATTGCAGCCTCAATGAGAGGTGCTTCCCCTCGAAATTTCACAAAGGCTAAACGTAGACATTATAATCAATCAGGATATTCCAGGCAAAATTATCATAATCAATCAGGCTATTCTAGGCAAAATCCCAAAAGAGAAATAAGACCAAGCTCATACCGTGCCCCAGGCCGCTGCCCCAGGTGTAAAAAGGGAAAACATTGGGCCAATAAATGCCGTTCAAAATTTGACATCCATGGAAATCCTTTGTTCAGGAATTCAAAAAACAGTTCACGGGGCCCAATACCCCGGGGCCCACAAATGTACGGGGCATTGCAGGAGGAGTATCCTTAAGCATCCACTCAGATGCTTCCCCGACACAATCCCTACTACCCATCCACTCCCTCGCCAGAGGAACAAGAGGAAATGCAGGATTAGACCTCTGTTCCACCGCCCGAATAGTGTTAACACCTGAAATGGGGGTTCAACTGATTTCCACAGGAGTCAGGGGACCTCTTCCCTCAGGGACTGTAGGACTTATTATCGGGCATAGTCCTAAAAGCTTATTAGGTTTGCAAGTGACCCCAGGTGTTATAAACTCAGACTACAAAGGGGAAATAAAAATAATGCTTAGCTCACCCCAAAGTATAAGTTCTGTTAATCAAGGAGATAGAATTGCTCAGTTGCTTCTCCTTCCCAATTTACATAATTCATTTAAAATGGGTATGCCTCAAGAAGGGAACAATAGAGGATTTTGTTCCACTGACTCAAGACCCATGGCTTGCTGGGTTCGAGACTGTTCAAGGAGGCCTATGTGTAAAAATAAAAATCCAAGGAATAGAAATGGAGGGATTAATAGATACTGGAGCTGACTCTTCCATTATTAATTTACACCAATGGCCCAAGCACTGGCCTCTGCAAAAAGCTTCAACCAGTTTAAGAGGCTTGGGATATAATAACCTCCCAGATAAAAGTGCGGTAATTTTAAAATGGGAGGATGATGAAGGCCATAAAGGAACATTTCAGCCTTATGTTTTACCTAATCTACCGGTTACTTTATGGGGAAGAGATATTTTGCAACAAATGGGAGTACACCTTGCAACCAAGCCTGCAGATGTTAAATGTGAAAACCTACAGGGTAATCTTAACCATAAAAGAACTCATTATCAAAAGGTACAGAGTAATCTTAACCATAAAAGTAATCATTATCATAAAGGAAAAAGATATTTTTTGGGGGGGCCACTGAGAAAATAATTTTGAAAATACCATGGCTTTCTGATAAGCCAGTGTGGGTCCCTCAGTGGCCCCTATCTAAAGAGAAATTACAAGCGGCCCACCAATTAGTTCAGGAACAATTAGAAGCAGGTCATATAGAACCTTCCACCTCTCCCTGGAATTCACCCATATTTGTGATCAAGAAAAAGTCAGGAAAATGGCGATTGTTACATGATCTTAGACAAATTAATAAAACCATGCAAGTTATGGGGCCTACTCAACCTGGACTTCCTAGTCCCGTAGCTATTCCAAAAAATTTCCATCTTATTACTCTTGATATAAAGGATTGCTTCTTTTCTATTCCCCTACATCCTCTGGATGCCCCCAGGTTTGCATTTTCACTTCCTTCTATGAACAATAATGGCCCTGATCAGAGATATCAATGGAAGGTTTTACCACAGGGAATGGCTAATAGCCCCACCATATGCCAAATACATGTGGACAAGGCTATCCAACCCATTAAAAATAAATATACAAACCTCATGTGTCTACATTACATGGATGATATTTTATTGGCCCACCCTAATCAAAAAATCTTATTTAATATATTCAGTGACGTGGTAGAAAATTTAAAAAAATATGGATTATATATAGCAGAAGAAAAAGTTCAAACCAGATCTCCCATATTATATTTAGGATTTAAAATCATGGATACTTTTGTTAGACCCCAAAAAATTCTAATAAATAAAGAACATTTGACCACCCTCAATGATTTCCAAAAACTACTGGGAGACATTAATTGGCTTCGCCCTACACTAAATCTCACTACTGGCCAACTAAAACCTTTATTTGACATCCTTCGCGGAGACCCTGATCCATCTTCACCACGAACATTGACTCCTGATGCTAGGAAAGCTTTAAAGGTAGTAGAAAAAGCCATTGAAGGAGCTCATTGTGATAGATTTGATTTAACTCAACCGCTGATGTTGATTATTATTTCTTCACAATATACACCCACAGGAGTATTTTGGCAACAAGGGCCTTTATTATGGATACATTTGCCCGTCTCTCCTAAAAGTATAATTGAATCTTATACCTCCATGGTGGCTAAACTTATTCTTCAAGGACTTAAGACTTCTACTAAAATATTTGGCATTCACCCTGCTACTATTATTACTCCCTATTCATCATCACAGATTGAATACTTATGCTTCAATGATAATGATTGGGCTATAGCTAAATGCTCTACTTCTGCAAATTTTGATAATCATCTTCCTAAGTCCCCTATATTACCTTTTTGTATTAATCATCCTATTATATTTCCATAGGTAATAAAAAATCAACCTATTCCTAAGGCATTTAATGTATTTACAGATGGGTCCTCAAATGGTACTGCTACAGTAGTCACTAAAAAAGAAAATATGACTTACATAACTGCACACAAATCAGCTCAACTAGTGGAATTAGAAGCTGTGGTAAGAGCTCTGGAAAATTTTAGGGACCAGCCCATAAACATTTTTTCAGATAGCCACTATATTGTACAAGCCGTCCCAAAATTAGAGTTAGCAGGACCAATAGCACCTCATACTCCAGCCTTTAAATTGTTTTATCAAATACAAAAACTTTTGTGGGCAAGAAAAGAACCTCTATTCGTAGGCCATATTAGAGCACATACTAATTTGCCTGGTCCCCTCCATGAAGGTAATCAAAAGGCTGATGAACTTACAAAAACAATATTTATACTTTCAGTGCTACAACAAGCTACTTTATTCCACTCCCAGTTTCATGTCAACAGCACCACCTTGCAACGTAGGTTTAAAATCACAAAGAAGCAAGCCAGAACAATTGTAAAAGATTGTAAATCTTGTATGACACATTTGCCCAATCCTCATTTTGGTGTTAACCCTAGAGGATTAATGCCCAATCATTTGTGGCAGATGGATGTTACTCATGAGCCAAGTTTTGGAAAATTGCGATTTATTCATGTTACCATAGATACATGCTCAGGCATGATTTTTGCTTCCTTACATTCTGGAGAAAAAGTTAAAGATGTTACATCTCATTGTTTGCAAGCTTTTGCTGCATTGGGCATCCCCAAAATGCTTAAAACAGATAATGGCCCCGCATATACGTCCTTATCTTTCAAACAGTTTTGCGCAAAATTCAATATATCCCATGAAACAGGCATCCCATACAATCCTCAGGGTCAGGGCATTATTGAAAGAGCAAACCGAACACTGAAAATTATGTTATTAAAACAAAAAGAAGGAAATTGGAAAAGTCCTAAGGACAGATTGGCAGTTGCCCTGTTTACCTTAATTTTTTTAACTTTAGACTCTAATGGTTATTCTGCTGGAGACAGACATTGGAATCCACACCAACAACATAAACCTTTGGTTTACTGGAAGGATGTTCTTTCAGGTACATGGAAGGGTCCAGATCCAGTATTAATTTGGGGAAGAGGATCTGTTTGTGTTTTTCCAAAAGACGAATCCTCTCCAATATGGATACCATCTAGATTAATAAAACAGGTACCACATCAAAATGATCAAGATGAAGTTATTGAAGAATCAAGATTAATAAAAAAGGTACAAAATCAAGAGGACCAAGATGAAGGTATAGAATGATTCCCTCAAAAGAGTCCTTCAAAATATTTCACAACTTAAGTGTCATTTCTCCCGGCCGGGACGAGGAGATCTCTCTTTAGTGTGCACACAATTGTATTTTTTTTTTATTTTTATACATGTCTTTATGTCTGTATATTTGTCTACATTTCATGTTAATGTGACGTCACAAATATATGTTTGTATGTTTGTGCATCTGTCCAGTGTGACGTCACAAATAACAAGCGCTTATTGAAAAATATATATATATGTATATATATATACATATGGATCCAAATAACTTTAATTCATTCTAGGTTAAGAGTATTCAATTAAGAGTAAATAATTTTATAAATGAAGGTATTTTCAATTTTGATTTATAGGTGTCCCTGGGACTTCTCTTTAGCAAACAATATTGCAGGAGCCCTGTTTGGGGATTGGCTTGAATTGAAGTTGACTATGAGTTTTGGGGGAGATTTGGCCATTGTCGCCACCCGAAAAGTCTTACGGGATTTTGTTGCTGGGATCTGGAGTGACTTGGCCGAAATTGCTGATCGGGTCAGCGCCATTTTAGTGGTGTGTTTGGCGTGAGTAGTTGTTAGAACCAGAGAGAAAAGTTATCAGAATAAAAAGCTGTTTGTCTCCAGTTTGCTTCTGAAGTTCTTCCCGCGGCTCCGGTGCTCCGAGCGCTTCAGGCGGCAACAGGTGGCGGCCCGTACGGGGAACTTCGGAGCGGACAGGTAAGAACTGAAAGGTCTCTAAAGATGGGTTCGAATATAACTGAATCCCAAGTGATAGAGGCTATGCAAAGACTCCTTGATATACCTGACTCTGTTCTCAGTGAGGAGTATATAGACAAAAGTGAAAGTGATCAAAAAAGTGTAGATTCCACTGGGCCAACTGAGACCAGTAAAGAGAGTATTAGAAGAGACCCAAAAATGACAAAAATCCAAGCTATTAAAGCTATTCGGGAGTTATTGGCGAAAGCTGAAGGATACTTGCTCTCACTGGAACCTGGGCCTCAGGATATTGCTGTCAGTGAAATTAGCAGTGGTGAGGAATCTAGTAAAAGTGATCCTGAGAAAATGAGGAAAAAGAAATTAAAAAAGACCGAGAAAAAGGTCCGTCAGGCAGAGGAGTCACTTGTGGAAGTGACTACTCCCCCATGGGTGGAATCCATTACAGAAAATATGAAGGGTATTACTAGGCATTTGCATACCCTAGAAACAGAAAAAAAAAGTCTTTCTGATCGCTTATGCGCTCTCGAGGACAACTCACAGATACATTGGGAACCGCCAGCATTTGAAAAGAAAAATGGACAGAGTGTCCATCAGTCAGTAGATTTCAAAACAATAAAAAATCTCAAAGAGGCAGTAATGACTTATGGGCCCCAAGCTCCTTTCACGTTGAGTATGCTGGAGTCCCTTAACACCTTTAGCTTAACCCCCTCAGACTGGAAAAGTCTATGTAAAGCAACATTAAGCGGGGGGCAATTCTTGGTTTGGCGATCGCAATTTCCAAGAACTTTGTATAGAAACGGCTAAAAGAAACGCGGCTGCAGGGTTTGAAAACTATAATATAGACATGCTCACAGGAGAAGGGCAATTCGCAGACTTACAGGCTCAAACAGATTATGACTCAGATATATATGCTCAGATAAATGCAGCTGCCTTAGAGGCATGGAAAACTGTACAAGGACCTGGGGATCTACAAGGTAGCTTGTCAAAAGTGATTCAAGGACCTAATGAGCCGTATGCCGACTTTGCTGATCGACTTTTGAGAACTGCAGGTAGTGTGTTTGCAGATGTTGACCAAGCTATGCCTTTAGTTTGTTCAATTAGCTTATGAAAATGCAAATAAATGGTGCCAAGCAGCCATCAGGCCATGGAGAACTAAAAAGGATCTTTCCGTATATATACAACTATGTAAAGATATAAATGGCGCCTTTGTCACAGGAAATGTGATTGCAGCCTCAATGAGAGGTGCTTCCTCTCGAAATTTCACAAAGGCTAAACGTAGACATTATAATCAATCAGGATATTCCAGGCAAAATTATCATAATCAATCAGGCAATTCTAGGCAAAATCCCAAAAGAGAAATAAGATCAAGCTCATACCGTGCCCCAGGCCGCTGCCCCAGGTGTAAAAAGGGAAATCATTGGGCCAATAAATGCTATTCAAAATTTGACATCCATGGAAATCCTTTGTTCAGGAATTCAAAAAAACGGGGCACGGGGCCCAGTACCCCGGGGCCCACAAATGTACGGGGCATTGCAGAAGGAGTATCCTCAAGCATCCACTCAGATGCTTCCCCGACACAATCCCTACTACCCATCCACTCCCTCGCCAGAGGAACAAGAGGAAATGCAGGATTAGACCTCTGTTCCACCGCCCGAATAGTGTTAACACCTGAAATGGGGGTTCAACTGATTCCCACAGGAGTCAGGGGACCTCTTCCCTCAGGGACTGTAGGACTTATTATCGGGCGTAGTCCTAAAAGCTTATTAGGTTTGCAAGTGACCCCAGGTGTGTAATAAACTCAGACTACAAAGGGGAAATAAAAATAATGCTTAGCTCACCCCAAAGTGTAAGTTCTGTTAATCAAGGAGATAGAATTGCTCAGTTGCTTCTCCTTCCCAATTTACATAATTCATTTAAAATGGGTATGCCTCAAGAAGGGAACAATAGAGGATTTTGTTCCACTGACTCAAGTCCCATGGCTTGCTGGGTTCGAGACTGTTCAAGGAGGCCTATGTGTAAAAATAAAAATCCAAGGAATAGAAATGGAGGGATTAATAGATACTGGAGCTGACTCTTCCATTATTAATTTACGCCAATGGCCCAAGCACTGGCCTCTGCAAAAAGCTTCAACCAGTTTAAGAGGCTTGGGATATAATAACCTCCCAGATAAAAGTGCAGTAATTTTAAAATGGGAGGATGATGAAGGCCATAAAGGAACATTTCAGCCTTATGTTTTACCTAATCTACCGGTTACTTTATGGGGAAGAGATATTTTGCAACAAATGGGAGTACACCTTGCAACCAAGCCTGCAGATGTTAAATGTGAAAACCTACAGGGTAATCTTAACCATAAAAGAACTCATTATCAAAAAGTACAGAGTAATCTTAACCCTAAAAGTAATCATTGTCATAAAGGAAAAAGATATTTTTTTTCGGGGCCACTGAGAAAATAATTTTGAAAATACCATGGCTTTCTGATAAGCCAGTGTGGGTCCCTCAGTGGCCCCTATCTAAAGAGAAATTACAAGCGGCCCACCAATTAGTTCAGGAACAATTAGAAGCAGGTCATATAGAACCTTCCACCTCTCCCTGGAATTCCCCCATATTTGTGATCAAGAAAAAGTCAGGAAAATGGCGATTGTTACATGATCTTAGACAAATCAATAAAACCATGCAAGTTATGGGGCCTACTCAACCTGGACTTCCTAGTCCCGTAGCTATTCCAAAAAATTTCCATCTTATTACTCTTGATATAAAGGATTGCTTCTTTTCTATTCCCCTACATCCTCTGGATGCCCCCAGGTTTGCTTTTTCCGTTCCTTCTATGAACAATAATGGCCCTGATCAGAGATATCAATGGAAGGTTTTACCACAGGGAATGGCTAATAGCCCCACCATATGCCAAATATATGTTGGACAAGGCTATCCAACCCATTAAAAATAAATATCCAAACCTCATGTGTCTACATTACATGGATGATATTTTATTGGCCCACCCTAATCAAAAAATCTTATTTAATATATTCAGTGATGTGGTAGAAAATTTAAAAAAAATATGGATTATATATAGCAGAAGAAAAAGTTTCAAACCAGATCTCCCATATTATATTTAGGATTTAAAATCATGGATACTTTTGTTAGACCCCAAAAAATTTTAATAAATAAAGAACATTTGACCACCCTCAATGATTTCCAAAAACTACTGGGAGACATTAATTGGCTTCGCCCTACACTAAATCTCACTACTGGCCAACTAAAACCTTTATTTGACATCCTTCGTGGAGATCCTGATCCATCTTCACCACGAACATTGACTCCTGATGCTAGGAAAGCTTTAAAGTTAGTAGAAAAAGCCATCGAAGGAGCTCATTGTGATAGATTTGATTTAACTCAACCGCTGATGTTGATTATTATTTCTTCACAATATACACCCACAGGAGTATTTTGGCAACAAGGGCCTTTATTATGGATACATTTGCCCGTCTCTCCTAAAAGTATAATTGAATCTTATACCTCCATGGTGGCTAAACTTATTCTTCAAGGACTTAAGACTTCTACTAAAATATTTGGCATTCACCCTGCTACTATTATTACTCCCTATTCATCATCACAGATTGAATACTTATGCTTCAATGATAATGATTGGGCTATAGCTAAATGCTCTACTTCTGCAAATTTTGATAATCATCTTCCTAAGTCCCCTATATTATCTTTTTGTATTAATCATCCTATTATATTTCCACAGGTAATAAAAAATCAACCTATTCCTAAGGCATTTAATGTATTTACAGATGGGTCCTCAAATGGTACTGCTACAGTAGTCACTAAAAAAGAAAATATGACTTACATAACTGCACACAAATCAGCTCAACTAGTGGAATTGGAAGCTGTGGTAAGAGCTCTGGAAAATTTTAGGGACCAGCCCGTAAACATTTTTTCAGATAGCCACTATATTGTACAAGCCGTCCCAAAATTAGAGTTAGCAGGACCAATAGCACCTCATACTCCAGCCTTTAAATTGTTTTATCAAATACAAAAACTTTTGTGGGCAAGAAAAGAACCTCTATTCGTAGGCCATATTAGAGCACATACTAATTTGCCTGGTCCCCTCCATGAAGGTAATCAAAAGGCTGATGAACTTACAAAAACAGTATTTATACTTTCAGCGCTACAACAAGCTACTTTATTTCACTCCCAGTTTCATGTCAACAGCACCACCTTGCAACGTAGGTTTAAAATCACAAAGGAGCAAGCCAGAACAATTGTAAAAGATTGTAAATCTTGTATGACACATTTGCCCAATCCTCATTTTCGGCGTTAACCCTAGAGGATTAATGCCCAATCATTTGTGGCAGATGGATGTTACTCATGAGCCAAGTTTTGGAAAATTGCGATTTATTCATGTGACCATAGATACATGCTCAGGCATGATTTTTGCTTCCTTACATTCTGGAGAAAAAGTTAAAGATGTTACATCTCATTGTTTGCAAGCTTTTGCTGCATTGGGCATCCCCAAAATGCTTAAAACAGATAATGGCCCCGCATATACGTCCTCATCTTTCAACAGTTTTGCGCAAAATTCAATATATCCCATAAAACAGGCATCCCATACAATCCTCAGGGTCAGGGCATTATTGAAAGAGCAAACCGAACACTGAAAATTATGTTATTAAAACAAAAAGAAGGAAATTGGAAAAGTCCTAAGGACAGATTGGCAGTTGCCCTGTTTACCTTAAATTTTTTAACTTTAGACTCTAATGGTTATTCTGCTGGAGACAGACATTGGAATCCACACCAACAACATAAACCTTTGGTTTACTGGAAGGATGTTCTTTCAGGTACATGGAAGGGTCCAGATCCAGTATTAATTTGGGGAAGAGGATCTGTTTGTGTTTTTCCAAAAGACGAATCTCTCTCCAATATGGATACCATCTAGATTAATAAAACAGGTACCACATCAAAATGATCAAGATGAAGTTATTGAAGAATCAAGATTAATAAAAAAGGTACAAAATCAAGAGGACCAAGATGAAGGTATAGAATGATTCCCTCAAAAGAGTCCTTCAAAATATTTCACAACTTAAGTGTCATTCCTCCCGGCCGGGACGAGGAGATCTCTCTTTAGTGTGCACACAATTGTATTTTTTTTTTTCTTTTTATACATGTCTTTATGTCTGTACATTTGTCTACATTTCATGTTAATGTGACGTCACAAATATATGTTTGTATGTTTGTTGCGTCTGTCCAGTGTGACGTCACAAAGAACAAAGCGCTTATGAAAAAAAATATATATATATATATGGATCCAAATAACTTTAATTCATTTTAGGTTAAGAGTATTCAATTTAGGTAAATAATTTTATAAATGAAGGTACTTTCAATTTTGATTTATAGGTGTCCCTGGGACTTCTCTTTAGCAAACAATATGACTAGTGCTATATAACCTGATATTTTGGTGTTTTGACTTAAGATTGTTTATTTTGTATTAACTTCATTTGTTTAATAGCTCATTAATTTCAATTATCTCAACAGGTAAAAGATTGCTCTGTATACAGAGACTCAAGGGTTCCAGCTAACAAATTATTTCTCTAAAGTGCCTTTACCTTTTCTTTAATCTATCTTTAATGCAGTAATTACACTCAGTCTTTCTTTGTTTTGTTCTAAATATGATATTTTTCCAACTTATGTTTATAGAAGCTCAACCAGCGATGTGTGTGAACAAAAATCAACTTTAATTTTCTAATCTAATTATTCTATTTTGTAGTTTGACAACTCGCCTCTTGACTCAGTGCTGCAGTAGCACTGCCTTTCCTTTAATAATTGATGCTTGAGTTTCTAGGTAGCGGGCCCTGAAGATTTGCCGGTGGCATTGTCTAAACATAAAAAAGACGTCTGCTGCTACAGCTGCAGGGATCGCGACCGCCGCAAGCATCCCTGCTGCTCAAGCATCAAACAACCTCACCAACAGTGTGGCCTCTGCTCTACATGCATGGGGCCTCCTACATCAACATGTTATAACAAATGGACATTTTGATCTTTCATTGTTTGGGACTTTACGGGACAATGCCTTGCGGGTATTTGTCTAGAGAATTCAGTGTGTTACTTGATGGAACTTAGGGCAGCTGATTTGTTTAAACAATTTGATATGCTATGCAATTTGGCTCATCACCAAAAGGCTTGTCGCCTTAAAGCCGCAACATCTCCTCACAATTGGACGGCTGTTAGTCATCATACACAGTCGATCCTAAAGGGCTCCATTGGATGGCTGGTTAGCCAATGACGGGTAAGATCCCCAGAGGGGGACAACCTAAGACAGGCACAGTCGCACGGGACAGTCTCATGTGGCCGACATATCAACCTAAGACAGGAGTCAAGGGCATAGCCTTGATTATCCGATGACGGGTAAGAATGTTGGTTGCACATAGACGTCCTAGAGCATTACCTCTTTTAAAACAAAAAGGGGGAAATGCAGGAGCCCTGTTTGGGGAGATGGCTTGAATTGCGGTTGACTATGAGCCGTGGAGATTTGGGCATTGTCGCCTTCCGTAGTCTCACGGGACTTGGCCGGGATCTCGAGTGACTTGGCCGAAATTGCTGATCGGGTCAGCGCCATTTTGGTGGTGTGTGTGGCATGTGTTAGTCGTTGTTAGAACCAGAGAGAAAAGTTATCAGAATAAAAAGCTGTTTGTCTCCAGTTTGCCTCTGAACTTCTTCCCGCAGCTCCATTGCTCCAAGCGCTTCAGGCGGCAACAATTGCTTCAATCTCATTGCACATTATTGGTCTTTTTAAGTTTTCTATATCTTCCTGGTTTACTATTGGTGAATGTATGTGTCTAGAAATTATCCATTTCTTCTAGATTTTCAAACTTATTGGAATACAGATTTTCAAAATAGTCCTTAGAGATTTTCTGGATTTCAACAGTATCTGTTGTAATATCCTCCTTTTGTCTCAAATTTTGTTAATTGGGATCTTCCCTCTCTTTCTTTTAGTTAATTTCACTAGGATTTATCAGTCTTGTTTATCTTTTCAAAGAACCAAATGTTTGTTTTCTTGATTGTTTGTATCATTTTTATTCTCTATTTCATTAATTTCAGCTTTGATGTTTTATTATTTCTTTCCTTGTACTGGTTTGTTCTTGTTTCTCTAATGCTTTGATGTGCATCATTAGGTTATTTTATTTGAGATCTTTCTTCTTCTTTCTTTCCTCTCTCTCTCTCTCTCTCTCTTTTGTAGGCTCTTCTAGCTATCTTCTTATAACCATCTTCATTGTATCTCATTGGTTCTCTTTTTTTATTTTTATTTTTTGGTATCAGGGATTGAATTCAGGAGCACTCGACCACTGTGCCACATCCCCAGCACCTTTTTTGTATTTAATTTAGAGACAGGGTCTCACTGAGTTGCTAAGTGCCTTGCCATTGCTGAGGCTGGCTTTGAACTGACGATCCTCCTGCCTCAGCCTCCCAAGTGCTGGGATTACAGGCATACGCCACTGCTCCCAGCTCCCATTGGTTCTTAAATGTTGTGTTTCTATTTTCATTTGATGTTAAAAATTTTTAAATTTCTCTGCTGATTTCTTCAATGACCCACTCATCATTCCAGGTGTATTATTCAATCTAAATATATTTGTATAGTTTTTCTTGCTATTGATTTCTGATTTCATTCCATTATGATGTGATAAGATGCAAGGAATTATTTCAACATTTTTGATTTTCTAAGACTTGTTTTGTAGCCCAAAATATCTATTTTAGAGGAAATTCCATGAGCAGCTGAAAAGAACTATACTCAGTTATTGTTGAATGAAATATTCTGAAGATACCTGCTAAGTCCATTTGATCTATAGTAAGTTTTAGCTCTGTAGGATCTTTGTTGATTTTGTCTGGATGATCTAATTAGAGGTGTGTTGAAATCACCCACTATTATTGTATTGGGGCCCATCTGAGCCTTGGTATAGAGTAGTGTTTTGTTTTGCTTATGAAACAGGTACATGAACATTGTGGGCATAAATATTTACAGTCATTATTTCTTCCTGCTGGACCATTTCCTTTACTGATAGGTAGTGTCCTTTTTTGTCTCTTCTATCAAAAGTTGGCTTAAAGTCTGCTTTGTCAGATATGAGATTAGCCACTCCTGTTTGCTTTGGAGTTTCATTTGCATGGAATATCATTTTTTACCTTTTCATTCCCAGCCCATGGATTTCTGTGCTAATAAGTTGGTTCTTATTTTGTAATCCAATCTGCCACTCTGTGTCCTTTGATTGGAGAATTGTGACCATTCACACTCAGTGTTATTATAGAGATAAGTGTATTACACATACACACACACACACACACACACACACTTTATTTCTTGTGTTTGATCCAATCCTAATTCTCATTTGCTTATCTATCCTTCTAATGAGATTTACCCTTTCCCAAGCTCTCTTTGTTCTTTTCATCTCCTTCTTCCGTGTGTAGGATTCCTTTAATAATTTTAGTCAGTGCTGGTTTAGTGGTCATGATTCCTTTAGTTTATGCTTATCTTTAATTTTTAAAAAATTTCCTCTTTAATTCTTAAAGATACCTTTCTGGATACAATAATCAAGGTTAGCAATTATTTTCTTTCAGGGCTTGAAACACATCCTTCTAAGCCCTCTATGTTCTTCATTCTGAACACAGTGCCTGGTCCACATGGCAATAATTTATCATTAAATTAAATAGTTCATCAATAAAATGGTAAATCAAATGGGGTTAGTGAAGATTGAATACACAAAAGCTGCCAGTTCCCATGACAGTTCATAACTGCAGTCACAATCATTTCCATGAGAATGGGGCCCTGCCAGCCTCCTGCCCCCTTGTGACATTGCTCTGGTACAACATCAGGCAAGGAAAATATATTCCTGAGTATTTATTGAATGAATGAATAACTGGATTTGAAAATAAAAGAATGATAGAGCTCACAGATCTTATCTTTTTATTAGCAACTGCTCTTTCAGAAGACTTTGCTTTACTTTTAAGGCATTTTTTTTATACTTACCAAGAAGAATTTAGTTTTTCTGAACCTAAAGATGTCTTTAAGCATTATTTTCTTTTTCTGGCAGTGACTATTCTTGAAATTCTTTCGATAATTTCATCTGAATTTACTCTCACTCACTCCTCACGTATCTATGTGTCTATGTCTAAAGTTCTCAGCAACCCAAACTAAATCGCACAATAGATACTTCATCACTTACCATACCGCTCTCTTTCATCACTCTTCACTGAAAAATCCTGAAGCATTTTAGAGAAATGAATAAGTTTATTCTGTGAGGAAACTATTAGCCCCTGATTACAAATGAAGAAACTGGGCCCAAAAGATGAGAGCAGACTTGAGCTACAGAATTAAGATGAGAGACGTACTTAGGGTTTCAAGTTCTCTCTTCCAACCCATGTCTTCTGCCTTGGTTGTCAGGATGGCACTGCAGCACTGCAGCCATTCGCTTCTTCTCTCCTCCTCCTGACCCACCTACCACGCTATTCCCCAGGTTAAAGGACAACAGACTCTGTTGAGCTCCCCCACAAAGAAGAAAGCTTCTGGAAGTATTAAGATGCCAAGAGAAATTGAGAACCTCTTATGAGCCACTAAACTAAGGGAGTTTAGGAAGCACTGAGCTGTACACACACACACACACACACACACACACACACACACACATTTTAAAGAGAGGGGAAGTAAGTGCCTTTATTGTTATTTTTTTTAATGTGGTGCTGAGAATAAAACCCAGCGCCTCACAGGTGCTAGGCAAACACTCTGCCACTGAGCTACAGCCCCAGCCCCTATTTTTATATTTTTGGTGCTGGGGATCAACCAAGAACCTCCGTCCATGCTAAGCTTGCACTCTACCAATGAGGTTCATCCTCAGCTCTGAGCATGTTTCCTTAACCACACTCACCTTTGCCCCATAAGTTAGTGCCTTTTTCATGTACTGAATTCTTGCTAGTCAATGCAAAATAATATATAGCATTTATATTTGTTTTCTGATTTGAAAATAGTACGTATTCATTTTTTAAAAATTTGAAAACTATAAATAAGACCAAAAAAATGAACATAAGAATGTACTATAGAGGGCTGGGTTTGTGGCTCAGCGGTAGAGCGCTCACCTAGCATGCGCACGCCCCGTGGTGCGATCTGCAGCACCACGTACAAATAAACGCATTGTGTACAACTAAAGCAAATAAATAAAATATTTTTTAAAAAATGTACTATAGAAGTAACCACTATTCATATTTTTAATACCACTTCCCACTTGTTGTAATCATGCTAGATTCCTTATGTCTATCTTATTCAATCTATTAGCCTCCATATTTGGGAGTTCAGTAAAAAAATGAATACAGTTTGTAGTCTGAACTTTTTTCTTTTGAAAGCAGTTTCATACTATATATACTGTTTATAATCTACTTTTTAATAATCTAATATTGTTCTAGCAAGTAGGATTTTATGTATTGTGTTATTCCATTGTAGAGAGTTGGACAAAGGCAGTTCAGTTTCATGTTATGAATGTTTCATTTTGAATTTTTTTTTGTAAGTAGCAAGAACATTATTTCATCTGATATCATGCTTTTCCATAAAAAATTTTAAATTATTTAAACAATTTTTATTGGAATAATTTGGTAATTGTAATGGATTCCTTTAAAATATGGCAGCCTCATATTCTAATATGTAAATTCACCATAGTTTTATGAGCAATCCCTCATATTTGGAACATTTAGACATGGTTGTTGCATTTTTTCCATTACAAATAACACAAGAAAAAGCATCATTGCCATACATCTTTGTTGGTATATCTGACTATTTCTATATTATCCATCCCTAAGAGTGGAATTACTGGAGCAAGGGTTCTGCATGTTTAAGGTTTGCAATATGTATTGGCAACTGTCCTCCAGACAATTATACTCCCCAGTAGTGAGGCATGTGGATCCCCTTGGTTTTGCCTAGAGTTAAATGCTTTTGAAGAATTGTTTCTATTATTTTAGTGTGAAATGCTATTGAAGCAAGACGCCTTTACCACTTTGCATTATGAGCTTCAGCCTGAGCATAAGTAAATTGTTCCGAGTAATTGCATTTGCTTGTAAGGAGAATGTTTGCTGTTAACACATCTTCCTGTCAGTTAGATAATAAACTCACAGGCCCCCAGTCTTAGATGATGTATGTGCCTTTGTAGATTTACAGGCATTCTTATTGTATTCCTCTGATCGGGCTTTTGGTGAGCTCTGGATTTAGTTAAAATGAGAACTGATGATGACATCTGCTGCCATTTTCCCTCTTGTAGGAAGCTGAGCTCCTGAAGGACCTCAGGGTAACTCTGAGAGAACACAGATAGGATATGGGATACACCTTAAAGATTATAAGGACACAGAGAGAGAATTTTCCCTCCCTCCATCTTTTACTTCTGTCAGGACCTCAGCAGCTGTTCTTTACCCAGTCTACTGACTCAAAGGCTCCTCACTTCCAGCAGCAACTCCACACTCCTCAAGAACAGTTCCGCTCAGGGCCTGAATGTCTCCAACCAAACCACCTTCCTGCCTATCTGTCCTGCTATTGGTGGTAAATACACTGAGCCTTATCCTTCTCGGTGCTCCATTATAATGTGAAAAACAAAACCTCCCAATGCACACCCCTCAATGCCCTAGAAACCCTTGAGAGGGTGAGAAGGAATGGTCAAATGAGCTCTCAAATAAATCACAGTTGCTCCTTCTTTCCTTGTGTCTGCACCCAGACTGGAGAAGAGGGAGTCATGATGAGCCGGCTTTACCTTTCAATTTATCCAGTCACTCAGAGTGCCACAAGCCAGTGAACACTGGGCCCACTGCCTCCTTCCTCCTTGTGTGGCCCTGGGAGGGTTGTCTCTCAGAGATTTACCCTGTACAAGTAGAGCCTGAAGAAGTAGAAGGGAAGGAAGAAGCATACTGACTTAAGAAAAGCTTTTCAGGATTCCTGTAAATGGTCAGCCTTTTTCATATACAAGACAATAGAAAAAAATATATAACTAAGCATGTTTAAAACCAATATTTTATTAGAATATTTTAAAATATTTTTTATCAAAAACACAAACAACAATAAATGTTGGCAAGGATGTGGGGAAAAGGGCACACTCTTACATTGCTGGTGGGACTGCAAATTGGTACAGCCAATCTGGAAAGCAGTATGGAGATTCCTAGGAAAACTTGGAATGAAACCACCATTTGACCCAGCTATCCCACTCCTTGGTCTATACCCAAAAGACTTAAAAACAGCTTACTACAGGGACACAGCCACATCAATGTTTACAGCAACATAATTCACAATATTTAGATTGTGGAAACAACCCTGATGCCCATCAGTAGATGAATGGATAGGGAAACTTTGGTATATATATATATACCAAATATGTATATATATATATACCAAAGTATATATATATATATATATACACATACAATGGAACACTACTCAGCAATAAAAGAGAATAAAATCATGGCACTCACAGGTAATGGATGGAATTGGAGAAAATAATGCTAAATGAAGTTAGCCAATCCCCAAAAAACAAAGGTTGAATGATTCCTTTGCTATGATGATACTGACTTATAATGGCAAGGGAAGGGGTGTAAGAGCCTTTGATATATCATTATGAGGAAGTAGCTCTAAGATGGCGGCTGGCTGAGAGCCACTTACTTGTTTGTCAGACAACTTACCATGACCTGACCTTTATAGTGATTGGCTAAGAATTTTTCTGTGCTCATGGGCACTGTGTGCTGTAGCATTAAGTTGAGCTTGTGATGAGACACATGTATGCTTATTAAGAGAACTAATGCACCTGTGAGAAAAAAAAAAAAGGGCATTTAACCAGACTGTAGAGAGAAACAGGGGGAAAGGGGGAGAAAGAAAAATAAAGAAGAAAAAAGAACTACTCATTCCCAGTCTGCCTCCGATTTCTTTCCTGCAGTATCGTTGCTGCAGATGGCAACAAGTGGTGGCCCATACGGGGAACTCATCTGCACAGCAGGTAAGTACTGAGGAACCTTGCAGGAGTCTCTGGCCAGAGCGGTTAAGGGCGAGGAAAAATGGGTTTAGAAATTTCAAGGAACCAGATGGTCAAGGTTATTAGAGATTTGTTAAAGAGCAATGGAACAGCAGTAAAATCGAGTACTGTGCAGAAATACATTCAAATGATAATGAAAGTAAGCCCATGGTTTATATAGGAAGGGCTATTTACCATACCACAATGGGAACTTCATAAGCAAGAACTAATAGTGGCAGAAAAACAAGGATTTCCCCTTCCAAAAGGGACGTTTCCAATGTGGCATTTAGTTAGGGAATGCCTGCTCTCAACTAGACCTAAGGTTCAGGAAAGTGTTACTGAAAGTGCTGAAGCTTTGGGACAGGTACAAGAAAGGGAGTCAGTTAGGGCTAGTGAGGGTAATATTAGTGAGGAAGAATTACATGGAAGCGATCTTGAGAGCACAGTCTCCAATAAAATGAGCAAAAGGGAACTAAAAAGGACCAAGATGGAGGACCGTCAAGTGGAGAAACCACTTGTGCCTTCTGCTCCCCCATGGGATGACTCAATTGCAGAGACTATTAGGGGTCTTTCAAGGCACTTGCATGCCCTTGAGTGTCAAAGTTCACAGGAATTATGGGATCTGCCAGTGTTTGAAGATCAAAATCAACAAAGATACCATCAACATTTAGACTTTAAAACTATAAAAAACTTTAAGGAAGCAACAATGACATATGGGCCCCAAGCTCCTTTTACCATAAGCATGTTAGAATCTCTTAATACTCTCAATTTAACTCCTACAGATTGGAAAGGCTTATGTAAGGCAGTATTGAGCCGGGGACAATACTTAGTTTGGAGGTCTCAATTCCAAGAGCTCTGTGTTGAAACCGCTCATAGAAATGCGGCTGCAGGATTTCCAGGTTGTAACGTAGACATGTTAACTGGAGAAGGGCAATATGCTGATTTACAGGTTCAGACTCAGTACGATCCTGGAGTTTATGCTCAAATATACGCCGCAGCTGTTAAGGCTTGGATAACATTGCAAGGAACTGGTGACTTACAGGGTAGCTTGTCTAAGGTAATTCAGGGACCCAATGAGCCATATGCCGAATTTGTTGATCGTCTTTTACAGACAGCAAGTAGAGTTTTTGGAGATGTTGATCAAGCCATGCCATTAGTTGTTCAGCTGGCATATGAAAATGCCAACAAATATTGTCAAGACGCTATCAGACCTTGGAAATCTAAAAAGGACATTTCTTTTTATATAAAGCTTTGCAGGGACATCAATGATGCATTTATTACAGGTAGTATAATTGCAGCAGCCATGAGAGGTGCTTCTCCTCTTAATCCTGCAGGAGGGGCTCGACCTAAAGGTTGTTATCAGTGTAGTCAACCAGGTCATTTTAAAAAACAATGTCCCCAAAGAAGGCAAGAGACAACAGAAATAAAACCAAGCTCATCTCGTGCCCCAAGCTGCTGACCTAGGTATAAAAAAGGAAACCATTGGGCTAATGAATGCAGATCCCAAACTGATATTGATGGTAACATTTTGTCTGGCAATTCAAAAAATGGGGCACAGGGCCCAATGCCTCGGGGCCCACAAATGTACGGGGCATTAGAGAAGGAGTACCCTCAAACACCTATCCAGATGATTCCTCGACACAATCCCTTTTACCCATTAACTCCCTTGTCAGGGGAACAAAAGAAGTGCAGGACTGGACCTCTGTTCCACCGCCCAAATAGTGCTAACACCTGAGATGGGGGGTTCAACTGATTCCCATGGGAATCAGAGGACCTCTTCCCTTAGGGACTGTGGGACTTAGCCTGGGGCAAAGTTCAACTGGTTTATCTGGACTTCAAGTTACTCCAGGAGTGATAGATCCTGATTATCAAGGAGAAATCAAGATTATGCTCAGTTCACCTCGAGGCATTGGCTCTGTTAACCAAGGTGATAGAATTGCTCAGCTACTTCTTTTCCCCAGTCTACATGACTCATTTAAGTGTATGCCTCAAAATAGGAAGAATAGGGGATTTGGCTCCACTGGCTCAGGATCTATGGCTTGCTGGGTTCAGGATTGTTCACAGAGGCCTATGTGCAGACTTAAAATACAAGGAATAGAAATGGAAGGGTTAATTGACACTGGGGCTGACTCTTCTATTATTAACTTCCAACAATGGCCCAAACATTGGCCTTTACAGAAGGCTTCAACTAGTTTGAGAGGCCTAGGATATTCCAATAGCCCAGAACAAAGTGCAGCAGTTTTAAAGTGGGAAGGTGATGAAGGGCATCAAGGAACATTTCAGCCTTATGTTCTATCCAGCTTGCCAGTTACCTTATGGGGAAGGGATATATTAAAACAAATGGGAGTACACCTTACAACCGAGCCCGTATGTGTTACAAGTAAAAACTGGAGTCTCATGGAAAAACAGGGATATATTCCAGGTAAAGGACTAGGAAAAAATCTACAAGGTGATCCTAACCCTATTGAGCTTAAAGGAAATTGTCATCAAAAAGGTATAGGATATATACTGAGAAAACAATTTTGAAAATACCATGGCTTTCTGATAATCCAGTTTGGGTCCCTCATTGGCCCCTATATAGAGAGAAATTACAAGCGGCCCACTTACTAGTCCAAAAACAACTAGAGGCAGGACATATAGAACCTTCTACCTCTCCCTGGAATTTCCCCATATTCGTGATTAGGAAAAAATCAGGAAAATGGCGATTATTACATGATTTTAGAGAAATCAATAAAACCATGCAAATTATGGGCCCTACCCAACCTGGCTTCCTAATCCTATAGCCATTCCTCAAAATTTTCAGCTCATAGCCATTGATATAAAAGATTGCTTTTTCTCTATTCCTTTATCCTCTGAATGCCCCTTTGCTTTTACAGTTCCCTCTATTAATAATGATGGACCTGACCAAAGATTTAAGTGGAAAGTTTTACCCCAGGGTATGGCTAATAGCCCCACTATGTGTCAAATCTATGTAGATAAAGTTATTCAGCCTATCAGGAACTAATACCTGGAGCTTATGTGCCTCCATTATATGGATGATGTTCTGCTTGCTTATCCTAACCAAGAAGTCTTATTCACCATATTTAGCAATATATCAGAAAACTTGAAATGATATGGACTAAACATTGCTGAAGAAAAGGTTCAGACTAGATCTCCAATATTATATCTAGGATTCCAAATTATGGATACTTTTATTAAGCCTCAAAAAATCTTAATAAATAAGGAACATCTAGCTACTCTTAATGATTTTCAAAAATTGCTAGGAGACATTAATTGGCTTTGCCCTACACTAGGCCTCACTACTGGCCAACTAAGACCCTTATTTGATATCCTTCGTGGGAACCCTGATCCATCTTCACTGCGAACATTGACTCCTGAAGCTAGGGATGCTTTAAAGTTGGTAGAAAAGTCTATCGAAGGATCCCATTGTGATAGAATTGATTTTACTCGACCGCTGATATTGATCATTATTTCTTCACTATATACACCCACAGGAATATTTTGGCAACAGGGGCCTTTATTATGGATACATTTGCCCGTCTCTCCTAAAAGCACAATTGAGTCCTACACCTCCATGGTGGCTAAACTTATTCTCCAAGGACTTAAGTCTTCTATTAAAATATTTGGCATTCACCCCGCTACTATTATTACTCCCTACTCATCATCACAGATTGAATATTTATGCTTCAATGATAATGATTGGGCTATAGCTAGATGCTCTACTTCTGAAAATTTTAATAACCATCTTCCTAAGTCTCCTATACTATCTTTTTAAATCAATCATTCCATTATATTTCCACAGGTAATAAAAAATCAACCTATTTCCAAGGCATTAAATGTATTTACAGATGGGTCCTCCAACGGTACTGCTGCAGCAGTCACTCAAAAAGAAAATATGATTCATATTACTGCCCATATATCAGCTCAATTGGTAGAGTTAGAAGCTGTTATTATAGCTCTTGAAAGTTTTAGAGAATAGCCCATAAATATTTTCTCAGACAGTCATTATATTGTATATGCCATCCCTAAATTAGAGCTAGCAGGTCCAATAGCACCTCATACTCCAGCCTTTAAATTATTTTTCCAAATTCAAAACCTTCTATGGGAACATAAATAACCTTTGTTTATTGGACATATCAGAGCTCATACTAACTTGCCTGGTTCTCTCCATGAAGGTAATCAAAAGGCTGATGTGCTTACTCAAACAATCTTTATATTTTCAGCAGTCCAACAAGCTACCTCGTTCCATTCTCAATTTCATGTTAATAGTACTACTTTACAACAAAGATTCAAAATAACTAAAGATCAAGCTCGAACAATTGTGAAGGCTTGTCAATCTTGTGTGACACATTTTGCCCAATCCTCATCATGGTGTCAACCCAAGAGGATTAATGCCCAATCATTTATGGCAGATGGATGTTACTCATGAGCCAAGTTTTGGAAAATTGCGATTTGTTCATGTGTCCATAGATACATGTTCAGGCATGATTTTTGCTTCCTTACATGCTGGAGAAAAGGTTAAAGATGTTACGTCTCATTGTTTGCAAGCTTTTGCTGCATTGGGCATTCCCAAAATGCTTCAAACAGACAATGGCCCCGCATATACATCTTCATCTTTTAAACAGTTTTGTTCCAAATTCGACATACTTCATAAGACTGGTATTCCATATAATCTTCAAGGCCAAGGTATAATTGAATGAGCTAATCGCACACTCAAACTTATGCTTTTAAAACAAAAAGGGGGAGATTGGGTGACTTCTAAAGATAGATTAGCCGTAGCCCTTTTTACTTCAAATTTTTTAACTTTGGATTCCGAAGGATATTCGGCTGGAGACAGACACTGGAACCCACATCAACAACATAAACCTTTGGTTTACTGGAAGGATGTTCTTTCAGGCACATGGAAGGGCCCAGACCCAGTGTTAATTTGGGGGCGAGGATCTGTTTGTGTCTTTCCACAGATGCATCCTCGCCGGTGTGGATACCATCAAGATTGATAAAACAGGTGCCAAGTCAAAAGGGCCAAGATAAAGTTGTTGTGGATCCTCCTCTTAGTGATTCCCCTACATAGTGGAAAAGAGGTAACGCTTTGGTCAATAGTGAAAGGACGGCCATGGCCTTTGCCTTTGACTAACACATCTGGTTTATACCCATCTATATTTACTACTAATGCTACATTAGGACTGCCTGCTATCCCTTTCAATGATACCATTGCAAGCTTTATCAATGCTTCATTTTTGACTTAGTGGTAGTCTGTGTTTTTCTGTCTCAAACTCTTCTGATTCTTATCCTTGCATAATCTTAAAGAATCAGACCTTAGGTAAGTTCTGGCCTATTAATCACACATCTGCTACCATAGGCAATGTCTCTATTCTTTCAGGAGTTACTCCCCGACCTGTTCCCAAGGGTAATGTTACAGTCCCTTTATAACCTAGATGGGGTCCAAGTTGTTGGAAACCTTCTCCCACGTGGCCTCACTTGTGGACCAATTGTCAAGGTTCATCTCGAGCGACTTTTGTAGAAGGGCAGAAAACTTTTACATTTGCTCCTAAATTCAATACCTATTCCAACAAAACTTTCTGGGGATTCAATTATTCTTTTCAAAATCCTATTCTGGCAGAAACGGCCGATCCTTTTGATATTTGGTCTTTATGTGGAAAATGGGCTTGTACGGACATAGCGCTTATGTCCATGCTTCTAGGAGGACTCTTGGCTAATGGATCTTATATATTCAATTCATCAGTGACATTTGAAACCAATGTCTCGGTAGTTCAAACTATCAATATGACCTTCCAACCTACCCCTGTTTGCGTAGCCCCACCGTTCATATTCATAGTATCTAATAGTTCTATTTTTAATGATAGTTTGAATTGCACTCCTATAACTTGTTTCTTGACTCAGTGCTGGAATGGCACTGCCTTTCCTCTAATGATTGTTGCTCGAGTTCCTAGGTACATCCCTATGCCAGTCTTAGCGGACCCTGAAGACTTGCCGGTGGCATTGTCTAGACATAAAAGAGACGGCTGCTGCTGCTACAGCTGCAGGGGTTGCAATCGCTACAAGCATCCCTACTGCTCAAGCATTAAACAACCTCGCCAGCAGTGCGGCCTCTGCTCTACATACACAAGACCTCCTAAATCAGCATCTACATTTTTGAATTGTTCTTCTCAATCAACGTGTTGATCTTCTCTAAGAGCAAGTGGACATTTTGGCAGATCTTTCTACCATAGGATGTTTAGGACATTACACAGGACAATACCTTACGGGTATCCCTTTTCTTAACCTTAGTAGGGCAGCTAATTTGTCTGGAGAACTTAGTATGCTACTTAATGGAACTTGGAACCATAACTTTGATAATCTGACCAGAACCTTAGGAGCTCAAATAGTTTTAGTCAATTCCACAAGAGTGTCTGTGCCCTCTTTTAGTGATATGATGTCCTTCTTTAAAAATATTATATCTTGGGGTCAAAATGGGCAGGTATTTTGGGGCTTTGTTTACTACTTCTTTTTCTCATTGGATTGTCATTCTATTGCTTATGTAAAATATATGCTCGTCAGCGCAAAGACAAAATTATAATTAAAAATGTGCTTGCCGCCTTAGAAACCGGATCATCTCCTCATGCTTGATTGGCTCAATTAGACGGCTGGTAGTCAAAGATGGGAAAGTCTCATGTGACCAACATATCAACCTAAGACAGGAGTCAAGGGCACTCTATCTGCGGCCTTGATTATCCGATGACGGGTAAGAATGTTGATTGCACATGCAGATGCCTAAGACAGGCACAGTTGATCCTGATGTGGTGAGGGTCATCACCCATCCATTTAAGCTATCCCTCTTTTAAAACAAAAAGGGGGAAATGTAAGAGCCTTTGATATATCATTATGAGGAAGTAGCTCTAAATGGCAGCTGGCTGAGAGCCAAGAGGTGGTGCTTACTTGTTTGTCAGACAACTTACCATGACCTGACCTTTATAGTGATTGGCGAAGAATTTTTCCATGCTCGTGGGCACTGTGTGCTGTAGCATTAAGTTGAGCTTGTGACGAGACACATGTATGCTTATTAAGAGAACTAATGCACCTGTGAGGAAAAAAGGGGTATTTAACCAAACTGTAGAGAGGAACAGGGGGAAAAAAGGGAGAACGAAAAATAAAGAAGAAAAAAGAACAATAAAAGAACTACTCATTCCCAGTCTGCCTCCGATTTCTTTCCCGCGGTATCGTTGCTGCAGGCAGCAACAAAGGGGAATGGGAGGAATGAAGGAACTTTAAATAGAACAAAGGGGAGGGAGGGGTGGCAAGGGGGCAAGGGGATAGGAATAATGGCAGAATGAGTTAAATATCAATACCCTAAGTACATGCATGAAAACACAAATGGTGTGAAAATACTTTATGTAAAACCAGTGACTTGAAAAATTGTGCTTTTTATATGTAATATGAAACGAATTACACTCTGCAAACAAGTATAACAAATTAGAATAAAAAAAAGAGAAAAAATATTTATCATATTTGATCCTTTCATGAATATGAATTTTGTCATCGTCTTCCACTGTCCTCATCTCACCCCGTTTCTTTCATCTCATTCTTTACTAAATGAATTCCTCCTGAGGATCATTTTGTTCAGTGCATTAATTAATTGACTAATACCAAAGGCAGATGAAAATAGACTCCTTTTGTCTTCCAACCAAGATCACAGAAAGGACCCAGAGAAACCCAAAGCTTAAGTCCTCGTTAAGCACTCTCTGAATGAACCTGGCTCCGTGAGGCTCCAACCAGAGGAGATAACAGGACACAGTGGAATAGTGCTCACCTTGCTTTGCAACTACATAGGGTGGAACCTCGAGTGGCTTTGGACCACCCTCTGGCCTAGAGGCCTGGAGATTAACCTTTCAGACAAATGGAGACCCTCTCTGGAAAAGGGCTCAGCTTCCTGGCACCTTAAGAACTGAACAGTGTAGCTCACAGCTCTGCACACATATTTTTTCTCTCCAAAAGGGAGTGAAAGTCTCTCGGGATTTTGTGCAGCTGCAAGAGCTCATAAAGTCGTAGCATGACTTCATCTCTGGCCGGAGAGCAGAATGTTACACAGAACAGGAGACATCAACCAGTGCTAAATCAGGGCAAACAGGGAAGACTGGAGAAAGCAAGACGCGGGGTCTTAAAAACTCCACTCTACTAAAAATGGAATAATTATGCCATAAGTTAGCAATATCTCGAACAAACATTGATGAGACTAGGGAATATTCAAGCCCCTCACCCCAGTTTCATAGGACAAATGCCATAGATAGACTATCCTTCTATCAGGCTCCCAAAGAGCTGCCTGAGCCTGCAAGCAGCAGAGAGTTCATTCTAGCTTTAAGTGAGTCTTGGTCATTCCCAAATTTTGAGGCTGTGTGTGTGTGTGTGTGTGTGTGTGTGTGTGTATTTAATGCCATTCATTTGAATAGGAAGCTGGAGTGATGTTGATCTCAAGAACTGTAAAAGTTCTCTTGCTTTGGCAGGAATAATTTAGGATTCATATAGGGCACATAATAATCTGTGGTGTGAGTTGGTTCTAAAAATGCTGTTGGTTTGGAAATGGAATAGCAGGCCGTATAAGATCAAGTTCTTTCATAATGGTTACATGGTATTCTACAGAGCATGTAAATAGCTTTCCCATGTTATTTAGAACAGTGCATTGAGTTACTCATTTGTTGGTTTTTTTTTTTTTTTTTTTTTTTTTTTTGGACACTGTAATAGAATACATTTGAATTTTAATTTCTGCATATTGAAACATTTTATCAACATTGGGGGGATAGTTGTTTAAAGGATACTTTGTGAATACTTTTGGTAGTTGGACCTGTGAGAATAAACATTTACATCAGGTGAAATAAATATTCTATTATAAGAGTGGATAATCTTACTATTCATAAAAATCAGAAGTTGTCAATGTTATTTAAAAAGTCCTTCCATATTTTCAAAGGAACATTTTTCTTATCACTTGTTAGGGTTATAGTCCATGTTGTAAGATTTTTCAGTGGATTTTTTTAAAGAACAAAATGTCAAATAACAGCTTATAAAGAATTGATATAATAACTAAAGTCAACATGTTTTCATTTGTCCCTAAAAGTCCCCTCATGAAGCTGTGAAGTCTCTCACACATCCTGAGCACTACACAAAGGCCATTATCCGCTCTTTTCTAGGCACCTCCCATTAGACACTCATCTAAAGGGTTACAAACCCAGGTTTCCCATCCTAGGCCACCTCCTCGTTCATCTCTGTGGTTAATCTGCTGCCACCTGGCTGAACTTTTGTGCTAATGAGGTGTCCCCAGGCTTACCTCCTTCCCAACTCTAGGATTCACTGACACTCTCAGGCTCCTTCCAAGCTTAAGTCAGAATTCTCTGATGAGTCAAACCTACAAAGTCTCAGTTCAGCGTCTGTAAGGATAGGAGCATTAATCTTGGCGCACCGTCCACCCAATACCTAGAACAACACCTGCAACAAGATTAGACTGAACGTTGTGTGATCGTTAGCAATCTCACTTACATACATCTTATTTTCACAGATAAACAAGCCGAGGCCCAGACTATTTGCATGATTGGTTGCAACATTCACAAGTATTTAAACCTGAATTGGAGTCAAAAAGCATACTCTGCTTGCTACCATCTGATGGGCACTGGTTTGGCAAACACTGAGGACCTTCCATGAACCAAGCCCCTGTCAGGTGCCATAGGAAAGGCAGCAGAGGCCTGGCTTTCGAGAGGTCTTACATCCCGCAGGGCAGAATGCTAGGAGCCCAGCGACAGGCGTTTCTCTGATGCACTGATGCCGCTACTTCCACAGTGGCTTTCCTTCTCCCTTGGTGTCATGTCAGCTTGCTGCTTGAACCAACCCCATCTCCTATCTCATTCTGATTATTGAGGAACCACGCCTTACCCCCAATGTACCACCCTCTATTTTCACAGGAGACAAAGGGACCCATGCTAAGGTGCATGGCCTTGAGTGGACCATTCAGGACCGCTGATGAGTGTGTATGAAGACATGACACTGATTCTGTCCATCATGGAACCAAAAATGCCAACAAAATAAGTGTTGACAAATTGGCCTCATTTAGGCCACAAAGTGGACTTGAACATGGAAAGGACCCCAGATGACAGTGGAGTAAAGAGAGTAAGAGGTCAACAAAGGGTCTGCATAGTTGTTGGCAGCTGATTAGTCCATTTTGTTTGATCTCATTCCCTAATTTGGGTGAAGCCAAAGCTGTACAATTATTTTGCCACATTCCTGGCTTCGCAGTAGACACCACCCTTGTTTTTCTTTCTTCTTTCAATCCTCTTTTAATTTATATTTTCCTGCTGTATATTTGAATCTCCACTAGCCTCCTGAAATCCCTCCTGGAACAAGGCAAAATGAAAATTAATCAATTGATGGAAGATTAATCTACAATTGTGGACACTTCTCCATCTTCTCTCCCAGCCTACCACCATGCCTTCTCCATTCTCTTGTCATAGGTCTGTCATTGGCCACCAGCTTCTTCCTACTGGTTCTTCCTGTTCCTTCTCCCTGCCAGCTCACCTAAGCCCCTGGCAGCCACCTTCTCTTCAAGTTCTCCTCTCCCCTGTATCCTTTCAATGCTTTGCTTGGCCCTCCTTTCCTAGTGCCCCTTTCTAGCCTCATCAGCTAATTTCGGCAGGATGCTGAGATTCAGTTCTTGGCATTTTCTGTCTCATTTACTGTCAGAGGCGACAAACCCCTGAAAGACAAGGACTCTATTTTTTAAAAATCATAAAGGGCCTTGCACAAAATTGAAACTAAGTCACTGATTTAAACTGATAACATAGGCCTGGTGGTGGTATGGTCTAGGATGTCCTTCTGGGGACTATGATGAAAACATTGAGGAACAAAAGTCAACTAGCTCTGGAATAAGCCTATGAACAAACATCAGATTGAAATCTTTTCCTCTGCCCAGCACTCACTTGTTCAGATGGGGATGTGAATTCTGGCTTTGGTTTTGGCTGTTTCTTTTTTTAAATATTTTTAAAATCGTTACTGGACTTTATTTTATTTTTTTATATGTGGTGCAAAGAATTGAACCCAGTGCCTCACACGTGCTGGCAAGCACCCCACTGCTGAGCCATTTTGCACATGTTCTAAAACATCGCTGAATCCTTCATCTCTCTTCACGCTCACAGCCACCATGCTGCAAGCTCCTTGGTGCCCTATTGCCTCTCACCAGAACAATTGTGACAGCCTCCTACATAGTGGCCCTGCTGCCTTCTAGCCCCTCTCATGCCTTCTCCACACAGCAGCTGGAGAGGTCTTTAAATTTTGAAAACCTGGATGTGTTACTCTCCTGTTCCATAGCCCTCTATGGTTTCCCATTGCTCTGTACAGAAGTGCCTACCCTTTCGTGTGACCTGCAAGGCCCTACATGTCCTCACAGCCTCTCTCAGCTCCTGGAGTGCTCCCGACTCCTGGTCCTAGTGCCTCCTGGAACATTCTGAAGTCACTCTTACGGGCTTCCTCAGAGGCCTGCCCCAACTCTTCAGATTGGTTCAAAAATGTCACCTGTTCATTGTCATTCTATACCATTCTTTTCCCTCAAGGGATTTATGACAAGTGTAGTATTTACTTGCATGGTGTTGATTCTCCTGTGCTGGACTGGAAGCTCTCTGAGGGCAGGCATAATGCCTTCTTCATCACTTGGTCCACAGCACCTCATCTGGCACACAGTAGGTTCTCCATATGTGGTTGGTGAGTACACAAATAAATATAGACTATAAAAGAATCAGACCTTGCTGTCTACTAGCCCAATGCAATCCTTGAGTTCACAAAGCTGTTTAAGCCATCGCTGGAGCTGGGAGTAAAAGACATGGCTGAGTTGGGTGTGATGTGTTGAAGAAATACATAAAACATGTTCCACAACCCTAAGGATCTGACTGGAATGTGAGTTCAATGAGGAGTCACGTGCATGTGGAGTAGAGTCACACAAAATCCAAGCCAGGGACCTTTCCCTCAGCTGGGGAAAACCAAGGTCTTATCCTGTCTTCCCCACCTGCTAATGCCTTGGCCTGATCTATGTCCTAGTGCATATGGTAGATAAATATGTGATTGTCTTCTAGGGATTCTACTAAGTGGAAGCCAACACACTAAATAAGTGACAGATCATGATTTGTTTTGAAAACAATTGCATATTGAATTTTGCTTTACCTTCTCTCTGCTTATCTTTATAATTTTGGCATAATTCTTTGAATTTCAGGATCTATGAAGAGCTTTGGGAATTGAAAATTAGCATCTATGGTTTGATAAATACAGAAATAAACCTTAAGAAGGAGCATTCTTATAATTCTCAATTTGACTGCTTTTTGGACTCCCAGAGCTAATGTCAAAACTTCTTACATTTGGCAACATTGATGTTGTATTTTTGCATATAAGATATGCAATATACATTTTGCATATAAAATACCTATGAAAGTTTTAAAATCTCAAGGTTGGGTTATCCATTTTATTTAAGAAGAAAACTTCTGAAACACAGGATACATCTAAAAGTGTGCATAATTGTTTAAAAAATATTTACTGGTTACCTACCATGGGCATGGTATGGAGCTGGGCATTAAAGGCTATAGAAGATTGAAAAAAGACTCAAACTCAGTTCCTGCTCTCCAAGTACTTACAATCTAATGTGGGAGACAGGATGAGTCAATACTTTTTAAAGTTCTAGTTCAAGGAAGGAAGTAGTGTTATCATAGAGGCACAGTTGTAATCCTATGTATCCTACATATGTTTTATTTGTCTCTTACATATATTTAGAGAAGGGAATGACTCTTTCCCATTAAGAATATCTTGAAAGATTCTGGAAGGAAGTAAGATTTGAAACCAGTCATAAAAGAAGGTAGATTTTCTTTTCTCTTTCTCATCAATCTCTTTTACTTAAGGGAGCAAATACATGTAGACAATGCAGATGAGTCAAAAGGATCCAATACAAACCTCATAATACCACCACACAGAGATAACCACTAGTGGCAGCTTCTCCTCTGTGTGTCTTGATGTGGATATTTTACAAAATTGGCATCATCCACTGCATGTTTGTAACCTGCTTTGATCAGTTAACAATTCATCGTGAACATCTCTCCACGTCCACTTGTTAGTTGGAGCATGGGTATGTTTTATGGGGTAATGACTGGGAGGGAAATGCCTGAATATCAGCTATAGTATTTTCTAGAACAACAGGTGGGGAGAAATGAAGGCCATGCTATCAGAGCCTTGCTCAGTGAAGGTTGCTCCTGCTATATGCATAGCTCTGACTTGACAGGTTGGCTCGACATGAAGAACACAAAAAAGCATAACATCCTTCCATTCTGTGGATGACCTGGTCCATGAAACCAGCTGGAGTGTTCCTGAGATGCCTGGAAGAAACAAAAGGCCATCAGAAAAGAACATTTTCTACCTTATGGAGCAGAGCAGCTGGCACTACTGGGAGTGTCCCTGCTTTTGATTTTCTGTGAATGGGAGCAAACGTGGCATGTGGGCTGATGTATTTTTATTTGGAAAAGCACTGCCAATTAAACAGTAAAAGCCTGCAATCTTCCAAATGTTTATAATCTAAGTGGGTGTGCTCGGGGTGCAGCCCAGTGGGAAGCTTAACATTCCACTGAAAAAGGACCAACCAAGAGCAAGGTTCATAGACTGGTTGTTTTTCTCCAAAACAGAATAATTTTTCAAGGCGTAATGTGTATGTCCTGTTTCATGAATGTGAAGGACCATTCAGACTGCTGACTTCTAAGACAAGAAGTTAGTGTTTGCCTCAGTGGCACTATTCCAACAAGAAGCATAGGTGGGCTCAAGGTTATGATGATAGGATGATTTTCTTGGACCTCTTCATGCCCCACAATGGAGGCTGTTGGCCAAGTCTGGAGCCCATGGTTCTATTATTCATCTACTCACACAAACAAGCACACACATGTATGCACACGGGTTTATTAAGAATCTGTTACTATGTGCCAGAGACAATGCAAAATTCCACTAAAGACACATGTCGGGGACATCCCAGTTGCCTCATTCATGGGAGCAGGCAGAGGTAATGTGACACCAGGCCACACCTGGTCCAGCTACAGGAAGAACAAGGCACAAATAAAGAGGATAGGATTTATGTAAACAGAGCAGGTAGAATGTCCGTAGAAGAGACTCAATATAACCATGTCTCGATAATTTGTAATGTCAGGATTGGATGTTCCCATGATGAAGGAGCCCTTCGTGAGATACCTGTGATTTATAAAGTATGGTTTTCACAGGTACAGGTGATTTAAGCAATGGCCTCATGCCCAATCCCTTTGCTAGACAGGTGGTTTGCCTTGTCTCCCATAAGGGGTCCTCCACAGTGCCTCTTATGCATGGTATTCTCTCCAGGGCTCCCATTCATGACCTGCTCATTGATTTGCCTGTCATGGCTGGGGACCCTTGGATTTTCTTTTCTAGGGAGAATGCTCTCCCTCCATGGAGGTGTCATGGTAGGTATGAAGGCAAGACCATTTTCCTTCACTGCTTGCTGTTCTTTCCTCTCTCTCCCTCACCAACATAAACCCTTATGACCATGTTACTAAAAAGCTGAGGAAAATTACATTATGGGCCAGGAATGTGGTGGTGAATGCCTGTAATCCCAGCAGCTCAGGAGGCTGAGGCAGGAGGATCACAAGTTCAAAGCCAGCCTCAGCAATGACAAGGCACTTAGCAACTCAGTGAGTCCCTGTCTCTAAATAAAATACAATATAGGGCTGAGGATGTGGCTTAGTGGTTGAATGCCCCTGAGTTCAATCCCTGGTACCCCCCCCCCCCAAAAAAAAATTACATTATGAGAGAAAAAAAAAGTTGTAAGATTACTTCTTTCTCTGTTCAAGAAAGTAACTTCTTCAAGGTATAACCCAGTTCCTGAACTTACTCCATGGTCCTCTGGCCTCATCACCTCCCTCTTCTAAAAAAAAACAACTCCAGCTTCTAGTCACTGCTGGATATTGTATAGCCATGCTTTGGGATGTTCCACCCCTTTCCCATATAGTTGGGCTCCCCCAGATCAGCCTGCTTTCTTCAGCAGTATGGGCCTGAGTTATTCAGTTCAAAATTAGACTTTGTAGCCTCCAGCAGGATAGTAGTGAGTGGGGGTAGGAATGCTAGATTTAGTCAGCAAAACCACAAGATATCTAGCTAAATTTGCATTTCAGCTACACAACAAATTATTTTTATCATAAGTATATCCTATGCCATGTTTAGGACATACTTATGCTTAAAAAATTGTTACTTATCCAAAATTGAAATTTAACTTGGTGTGCTGTTTTTTACCTGGCAATGATAAGCACTGACTTTTGGCACCCCCAGAACAACTCAGGGTGGGCGAGGTCCTTCAGTTTCAGACCTCTTCAGGGCCTCTCTTAGCAGGGGCTGTGGTGGCCAAGGTGAACTAGTTTGTCAAGTGGGTAATCTCTCTTTCTGTGTCTCTCTATCCCTCAATGGTATGGTATGATATTCTAACCCATAAGGAAGGAGAGAATCACCTACAAACCACCCCCAAATGTGCCCATTCTACCTCACCTGAAACAGAGTCAGGACTGCTCACTATTTCTTCAGATAAGCATCCGTTCCTCTGTCCTCTCTCCTGCCTCCCTCCCTTACTGATTTCCAATCGTGTGCTTCAGGCCTACAATAAACTGCACGTCTCTGTCTCCCCAGAACTCATACATTGAAATCTAAACCCAATGTAATGGTATTAGGTGTTCAGGGAGGCAGTTAAGTTATGAGGGTGGAGCCCCCACGAATGGGATTAATGCCCTTAGGAAAGAGCGACCGTGGGTAAGTCTTTCCATCATGGGAGTTGGCAATCTGTAAGTAAGTGCCCGCTCACCAGAACCCAACCATGCTGGCACCCTGATCTTCAACTTCCAGGCGCCACTGTGAGAAATAAATGTCTGCAATTTGTTAGCCGCCCAGTCTATGGTATTCTGTTATGACGAGGCCTACTGAGTGCGTCACATATCCTAACTCCCTCCTCCCCAGGTTTACAAGAGGAAGAGTGATGTGGATCCAGGTGCACATATTTCTAAGAGAATGTTCAGAGTGGTCAAAGCACAGGCTCTGAGGTACAAATTGTGCCAAATCCACAGGGTGTGAGTTGTGGTTTTGCTATTAACTACCCATGCAAACTTGGACAAATTGTTCAAATTATCTGTGCATTAGTCTCCTCATCTAGCAAAGGGGGATGAGGAGCAAATAATATCATCCACCTCCAACAGTTGTTGTGAGGATTGAAAGACATGACACTCATAGAATGCTCAGAGGTGTTCCTAGCTTTCAGTGAATAGTTCATATTATCCCTTATTATCATTTTAAAGTTTTTGTTATGATTATTACTGAACTGGGGGTGGGGCTCTTAAACAAATCTGGGAATGTATTTCTCAGTGTTTAGACCATATATATCCTTGGTTGCTCTCAAAATTCATTCTCCTGTACAGAAACTCTTTTCTTTTCTTTTTTTATTTTTATTTTATTTTATTTTATTTTGGTACTGGGGATTGAACTCAGGGGCACTCTGACCACTGGGTCACATCCCCAGCCCTTTTTTGTATTTTATTTAGAGACAGGGTCTCACTGATTTGCTAAGTGCCTCACCATTGCTGAGGCTGGCTTTGAACTCTTGATCCTCCTGCCTCAGCCCCCCAAGTGCTGTGATTACAGGCATGCGCCATCACACCCTGCCAGAAACTCTTTTTCTTTTAGCTACTTTTTTTTTCCTATCATTCATTGGATGAGGAATGAGTAGAAGTCAGAAAGTTATTGCACTGCATCTAAACCCAAAGTAATTTCCACTTTAGTTTTCTTTCCCAATCCTACGGCTGGAGGGACAAGGAGACATTGCAGGTTTAGCGAACTGTAATCAAGGGGAGTGTGAGGAACAGGGCACCACAGGAAGAGTCAGAGGGAGGAGGAGCAGGACCTGGGCTGCCTGTGCCTCCTGAGAGCTCATCTCTGCTCCTACTGTGCCCAGAGGGGGCATTCTGGTGCACCCCTGAATGCTAGTGTCACAGGAGCTGTACTTGCCCTTTTTGGTTGTTGGAATTTGAGGTGTTATTTAACAGGCTATGACATGTACGCCAGAGTTTTGCCAGATGACATAAACCACCAAACCTTCCGCCTTCATTTTTATGGGCAACTGTGCTAAATGTTTTTCCTGTGCCCTCATGTCTGGACACACCTCTCTTTAAAGTGAAGAAAATGATCTTTCTACTATGACTAAGAGGTCCCAAAACATAATATTAAAATTCAATCAGGGTATCACATATTATTCCATAAGCCGACATGGGCCAGAACAGTCTTTTTAGGCTATTTCATCCCAGACAAACCCAGGAGAATTTGAGTTAGGTGTGAGGTTACAGGCCTAAACAGGTTTTTGGTGCTATCAGAATCAGAATCATCAGATGAAAAGTTTTCAGTGTAACCCAAAATATAATACATAAAAAATGTTCCTGATGAATTTTTCATATAGCCTGGTAGTAGTTACAAGCATTGCCTCCCTGGGTTTAGATCCTGGTTCTACCACCTGTTATCTGGGTAACCTGGGCAAATTACCTGATCTGCTACACTGGTCTCCCCATTAGTCAAATGGGGATGATCTCAGCTTCCTTCTAAGGTTATAGAAGGAAGGATGTAATTGTTATAAAACCCTGAGAAAAGTACTTGGCTTATAGGTACCCCTCAGATAATGTGTGCTATGAATATAATTTTATTTTAAAGTATTTAGTCAACTGACCACTTAATATAATTAACATGTCTATATTTAAATGCCAAAATCATTTATTTTTCAAACTTCTTTTTAATTGCAAAACTAACATGATCAATAAAAAATATACAACAGTGGTTCTGTTTTTATCATCTACCTTGACATACCATAAAGAAATGTTTTTAAAAATAAGCTTGGTGAAAATACTTCCGTAAAGTAAAAATATTATGAGATTTGCTCCTGTCCTGCGATGAGGAGGAAGAGGAAGTTGATTCTCAGCTATGCTTCAATCCAGAAAGTCCTGGGGGGGTTGCCTATTGAAGGGTCTCCCAAGAGGCAGCAAACCTCCCTTCACAATCTGTGGTTATGGGCATAAATGGCCCGGCCCATCAGCCTACATCAGGGCTTCACCTGTCTATAATCTGCTTTTCCATCTTTTACTTAATACCCAGAGATCTTTTTTTTTATAATAACTTTATTTTATTAATTTATTTTTTATGTGGTGTTGAGGATCATACCCAGTGCTTCACACATACTAGGCAAGCACTCCACCACTGAACCCCAGCCCCTGCCCAATAACCAGAGATCTTTACATGAAACCTCAAGTCTCTCCTCATCCCCATCTATTTTTTAGCAACCATGATACACCTACCATCTCTGAAATACTCATCAATTTACAACTCCAGTCCAGAATTTCTAAGACTCAGACTGTCTTCCATTTAGTATGTTCTCTTTGATGCTCTAAAGACCTATCAAAACTGAACTAAAATGAAATTCATCCTCTCCCTAAAATTGAACTGATTCCCTCTCCTCCCAAACCATATCCTCCTTTAGCAACACTCACTGCATTGAACAAAGCCACCATCTAACTAACTTCAGTTCAACCTTGACATCTCCTTGTCCCTCACCTTTTACCCAATGCTTCACCACCTCTTCTTGGTTTTACCTCTGAAATTGCCATTGACTCACTCATTTCTGCATCCTTCGACTCCAGTGTTCACCCCAGCACCCAGGTTCACACTAGCCACATCATTCATGGAGACCATGGCTTAATTTAGCCAAGTGTCCCACATCCGAGCTGGGCCCTCCTCTGATCCATTCTCTATTCCATTCTGAAGTCAGAATAATCTTTTCAAGTCTAATTAAGTCACTCTCTCATTTCAAATGCTCAATTAAATTTTCACTTTTCCTAGAATAAAGACGATTCCTTGAATTCTTCATTCAGCTTACAAGATGAACAGCCAGGCCCTTCTCTGCCTTTCTTGTTTCATCTGGCAATCCTGTTTGGCTTGGTTTCTCCTCTTCTGCCCCTTGGGCCTTCGGTCTGCCCCTTTTCTTTCCTACACTCTCTCTTGCCACTTGGTCTTCCCTCCCTCCTCAGCTTGGTCAATGCCAGTTTCTTTGTTTTCTCAGTCCAACCCTTGTTTTTTCAGGGAAAACTTTCTTAACCATCCTGATGTAGTCAACTTCTTCTAGTGCAGGATCTAATAACACTAAGTACTCCCCTTCACAGTACCTTCATTTAGCAAATACTTACTGAATGTGCCAGGTTCTCATCCAGGTACTAAAAATCTATCACTGAACAGAACAGAACAAGGTCTCTCCTCTTGTAGAGTTGACATTCTAACAGACAACAAGCAAACAAATATAAATGTCAGAGGATGATAAGTACTGTAAAAACAAATAGAGCAGGGAACTGGAAACAGAAACAAGGGGGTCAAACTACAAGATTTGTAATTTTTTCATTTGTTGGTGTAGGTATTTGATTAAGGTATTCCCCCACTAGACTGGAGGCTCCAGAGGGTTGAATTTGCTCACTGTTTATCTTCAGCATCTAAACGAATGCCTAATTTCATAATAGATGCTCAATAAAAATGATTGAATTATTCTCATTCCAATAACACTATTTGTTCAGAATGGAACACAAAACTATTGGCTAGCCTTATGTTAGCAGCTGTCAATAATTTTTTTTAAAGTGGCATTTGAAAATAAATTGTGTTTAGTCTCACTTGAAAACAATTTGACTTTTCAATCCCTATGTTCAAAACAAAGATCTTGGGAAATCTCAGACACTGAATGTTTTAAGTTCCCTTCATTCTTGGATGAAAAACAAATCCTGAAAGCATCCTGCACTTTCTTAATTTTTATGCTGGTAAATGATTTTCAAGCTGAAAGTCAAAGAAGAACAATTACCCAAATCTCCCATATTATGTTATATCAATGTGTGAATGTACCCTGCTGAATCCTGCTTTTATATATAAGCATTATGCACTAATTAAAAAAACAATAAGAATAAAAGGGAGATTAGTGGAGGAGAGCAAGCAGATCAGAGGGAAGGAAGAGGGAAGGGACTGGGGAATGAGATTGATCAAACAATGTTCTCTGTGGGTATAAGAATATGGCATAATGAATTCCACTATTATGTCTAATTGCAATGCCCCAATTAAAAAAAAAAAATATCAAATGTGACTGGTTGGAGGAAAAAGGGAAGAAAAAATTAAATCAGTGGATTCTGTTGTGACTGAATAAGCAAGGGAAAATGCAGACCTGTTTCACAAACGAGTTTACGCCTTTCAGAAAGAACATAACTTTCCCCCAAAGGATGGACTTGGCCCTAGAGCTCACATGATTTCACTTAAACTTTCTAGCTATTTCCAGGGAGCAAGACTAGCTATGGTTCTCAAGATTTACCTTTTTTCTCTATAGAGACAGTCAGCAGTTTGAAGGGAAGAGGGTTTGCCTGCTAAGCATTTCTGGGCAATACAAAACGCCACTCTTGACTTTCTGCTTTATTTTTCAATTAGGACAAAAGCTGAAGCTCTAAAACACAGTAATGACAACAGCATGGTAAGAAAAAGAAATGAATGCAAACACTTTTAAAAGGTGATGTTTAATTTTAAAACATTAAGTCCATCTGCAATAACTAAGACGCTTTGTGAGTTTGCCCTAGAGCATCAGACTTTCTGTTTTCTCTCGGCGTTCACATTTTCTAAACAAACTTGTGAAAGATTAAAAAAAAAAAAAAAAAAAAAAAAAAAAAAGCTAGTTTTCAGGAATTTTCCCAAAAAAATGAAGAGAAGGAAGCTTCAACACAGCAGAAAACTATGCTAAAAAGTGGATTTCTTAGGATGGAGGAGGGTGGGGGTAGGGCAAGGACACGTGGATCATGGCTGTTTGGTAAGAAATGCAAAATAAGCAAAAGCTCATGGAGTTTGCTTTGGAAATTTTTCCAAGAACAGAGCCTGTTGAATCATAGAGCTACACTGACATCTAGTGTATAGAAAGGTAAGGATCATCTATGAAATGAGCTATTCTCCATTGTCATACACAGTGCTAAAAAGGGAAATATTTTTCTGTCAATGTAAGTCAAGGGAAATCATAGCATTGAAATCCTCTGATGAAGGGCTTTCTTATATAACGTCTCATTTGATTCCTTCTACACCTGCGAAGAAAACAGAGAAATTACTATCAATCTCACTTCACAGACAGGGACACTGAGACTAGGATAAAGAGGTTTAGTGACTCCCAACGACATGCCCAGTAAGGGCAGAGTCAGGAAAAACACAACTTCTTTCGCCTTGGGTCTGGCTGTCCTGTAGTCTCCCTCCCCCTGCATCAACAGCCCTGCTCCCCAGCTTCAGGGGACACTGAAACACACCCTCCTCAGGGGACAGGGGAGGCCTCTTCATCTGGGAGAAGGGAAGGAGGGACATGATCTTATCTCATCCTTCTGGATTAGGATTGAGTGTCCTCTTTGAACTTATGCTTCTCTGGCCTCTAAAACTACAAATTAGAAAAACCCATCTCCCTAGGGGGAAAAAAAGGAGTTGGAAATGAATACAAAAGGGGAAAGTTCTAAACTATGGAAAAACTGAAAATTCACAAATATCTTTTTCCCCCTTTTTTAAACAAATCAAACACACACACACACAAAGAGATATATATGAATTTTCAAAAAAAAATGAAGAGAGGGAGGCTTCAACACAGCAGAAAACTGTGCTGAAAGTGGATTTTCGGGGGATGGAGGAGGGTGGGGGCAAGGCAAGGAGATATATATATATATATATATATATATATATATATATATATATATATCAGAAAACAAACATGCAAAAGGAAAATCATCTTAGGGGCCCCCTCCCATATATTTTACATAGGTGGCAGATACCAAGCATTTTCTTTTAAATTTTTCTTTTAAACAGCAAAAACAAAGAAACAAACCAGAAGGCCAAGTCAATCAATATAAATAGTAAAGAAATGACAAGAAGACTAACTGCAGGACTGCAGGGAGGAGGCCCTCTTTACATCTAAAGAGTGGGGACAAAATCTGCCTCCATTGGATTTCAAAAAGATATTTGGGGATAGCAGCACTCTCCATGTCAATTTTTTGACCTGGCTTCTACCTTTCCAAATAACTTTTTTAAATATCTCAAGGTCTCTTGGTGAACATACTATAAAGTCACCTTATTTTGAATAAAAACTGATAGTGATCATACACTAAAATCTAAATTTCTATGAGCAGGATGATTTGTTGCTGGGATGTATAATTTCTTTTACTTCTCTAGGGGAATATTGCTCTGTTTCATGAACTTTATAAGAGCTTTCTTTCTCTTTTTTAAAGGGATGCTAATAGAACTTTATTTTTTTTATAGTTTTATTAGTGCATTATAATTATACATAATGGTGGGACTCATTGTTACATCCTCATTTACATATTCATCTATTTCTATTCTATAACAACATACTTTGGCCCAAATCACTCTTACAGAGCTTTCTTACTGTTGACAATGTCATTACCTAAGTTTCATCCTATATTTTTAAAAATATAATCTCAACTCTTAACTATAAATTACAAAGCAAAGAGAATAGGCATTTGCTCTCCCTGACCTATAGCAGCACTAAACTTTCCAAAGAAAAATCAAAGATATTTTATAATTCATTTAAAAATATGATTCTTTTGTGTCAAGTTGGTTAGAGAAAAATGTCCAAAAGAACCCTCCATATAATTTAAAACAAGACTGGAGGTGAAGAGTGATTAGGACTTGAGGATTTCCTGGGCATTCAATTTTAATATTTGGCCCATTAAGGCACATTTCCATTGGAATTCTAAATGCAAGAAAAGGCTTTCATCCAGGGAAAATGATGGTTATTTGCTCAAACAATATAATTATTAGCTCAACCAGAAAATTACTATAATTTACTTAAATGACCATTCAGCCCAAGATTTCATTTTCTTATCTGTTTCATATCCTTTGACATAAAAAATAAACATACTAGAAGCTTTGGAGAGATTTATTAGGACATCTTTATCTGAGCAAGAAAAAAATAATTTTTTTTATAAACACATTTAGTGTATTCTTAACAATCACATTTGTACCCATAGTTCTAGTACAACCGTCAAAAGAATGATTTGGCAATGGCTATGTTAATTTCACTGATGCAGAAACCAGACCAGGTCAACCTGGCGTTAACAGCCACCTGGCTGCATTGTTATCTACAGTGAGTGAGTTAACTTACACTCTACCTCCCCTCGAAGAGTGTCAAAACTGAGTCAAAAACCGAGAAATAGAAACAAGGAATGAGTTAGGACAGTCAGACACGAGTTGTCAGTTTCAAGAATGGATATGGTCAAGAAATGGACAAATGAAATAAACGGACATTTCTCAAAAGAAGAAATACTCATGGCCAACAAATATAGGAAGAAATATTCCATGTCTTTAGCAATCAGGGAAATTCTAATCAAAAACTACACTGATATTTCATTTCACTCCAGCTGGAATGGCAGCCTTTATGATTACAAATAATAAATGCTGTCAAGGATGTTGGAGAAAAGGAATACTTATATACTACTGGTGAGATTATAAATTAGTACAATCACCATGGAATTCCATCTGGAGGTTCCTCAAAACACTAAGAATGGAAACACCATATGACCCAGCTATACCACTCTTTGGTATTTATCCTAAATAATTAAAGTCAGCATACTCTAGAGATACATGCTGCTTATAGCAGCAGTACAGTTCACAATAGCCAAGTTATGGAAGCAGCTAGGTAGTCATCAACAGATGAATGGATAAAAAAATGTATATATACACAACAGAGTTTCACTCAGTCATAAAGAAGAATGAAATTATACCATTTGCAGGAAAATGGGTAGAACTCCAGAGTATTGTGTTAACAAAATAAGCCAGACTTAGAAAGTCAAGGGTAGTGTGTGATCTGTCATATGGAGAGGCTAAAAAGAAAAAGTGTGGGGGGTGGAGTGATTTCTTGACTAGAGAAGAGAGACCAGTAGAGGTGAGGAAGGAGATCGGGGGGAAGGAGGAAGAGAGGGAAAAGGGAGGTACTGGGAACTGAAATTGACCAAACAATATTATGTGCATGTATGAATATGTCACAGTGAATCCCATCATGATGTATAACTATAATACACCAATAATTTTTTTTGTAAAAGAAATTGTACAGAATAGGAGTTGCATATTTAAACATCCACAGGAGCCAGATAGATGACAAGAAAGAGTGAAAACTAGGGGTGGTGAAGCATGTGACACATGCACATGCCCCAGCCCAAGAGGCACCAACTACTGCCCACCAAAGCCAGATATATGAGGAATGTGCAGAGAAGTGAGGAACCTAAAGTTGTTCTGGAAATCTTCCAGCTTTCAAAATGTGGGCTATTAGCTTTCCCAAAGCTCAGAAAGGGCCAAACCAAGAATCTCTGTAGGCCACACTCAACTCACAAGTCACTGGTTTATGATACCTGACATTTAACATCTGGGCTGCATCAGTTTTGCATTTTCTCAGTGTGTCTGAATTGTGTGCTTATGTGTGTGGGTGTGTTCAGAAACAGATTTACATGTCCTTGACCTATCTGCATACACAAAGATGAGTCAAATCAACACAGTTAAATAGCAGCCCAAAACCCAAAAACTCAGTTCTGCTGGATTGATCCCTTACAATGATGCCATTGATAGTGCCAGGACTGAAGCACAGAGGAGTCTGACAGTGCCGCCTCGGCTGATGCCCTCCCCTCCCCAGCCTTCTTGAACATCCCCCTCCTGCAAGCATCTCCCTGCTTTGCTGTGCTTTTTCATCCAGCAGGTAGTATCTGTAGCTCTTCTTTGGAGGACTGCCTTAAAACAACTATAGCCACCTTGCCAACAGGTGCGGAGACAGAGGCACATCCCGCCAGGGCAGGCAGCCCTTGACTAGTGACTTTCAGACGTAGGAGTAGGAAAGCAGCTTCCCTACCTTGGACTGGAGTGACCCTGAGGTATGACTTTCACTCCAGAGCCCCCCTGCAGGATTAGACGCTCCCTTCTGCAATACCTTGCCTCCCTTGTCCCTTTGCTTGGCATCCTCCACTGTCCCCTCTGCTCCCCCCACCCATTCCCCTTTTGCTTCCCTATGGGAGAACTTCCTTAATAAAACCACTCACATCATTCCTTGTCTCAGGGTTCTATCGAATTCAACCAAAGACCACTAGCCTCCTCTGTGGCTCAATTTCTTCTTCCATTACCTACCTTGTAGGGTTGTTTTGATGATGAGTATGCATATATAAAGAGCTTAGAACAATCCCTGGCAACCACTATGTAGGTATTGGCTAAAATTTTTCTCTTGTGATGTAAGATGATACAAATAAAAATGAAACCATCATGTCTTTCAGCCAAGTTCTATTTTCTGATGGAAAAATATATTGATTTAAACTTTATGTTGTAGCATATATAATATATGCCAGAGCACACTATATCTTTTTGTTCTCCAAGATTATCCACATATGACATGCCTCCAGGATGAAGCAAGACCCCACTAACAAACCTAACCTAAACTGGTGGATGTGTTTATAGGTGGCAGAAGAACCAGACCATGGCAGGGGACGTCCCAGACACCTTAGATATCCTAATGAAGCATTAAAATTGTTTCAGCTGCAGCCCATCTGTCAAATGCACCGGCCATGGTGAGCTTAACTCTCTTGGCCCATTAGTTTCTTCCATATTGACATGGCCTCAGCTTCCTGTCTTTCCTGCTGAAATAGGCATCTCTTTCCAAATGTCTTCATTGTTGTCAACAGTACCATCATCTATGTAATCCCTCAAGATTATAAGCTTAGAGCAGTTTATTTCCAGCTTCATCTCCCAAAACTAATCCATCACCACGTTCTTTTTTTTTTAATTCTAAGTTGTTATAAATGACAGCAGAATGCATTACATTTCATATTATACTTATAGAGCACATTTTTTACTTATCTCTGGTTATATACAAAGTATATTCACACTATTCGTGTCTTCTTACATGCACTTAGGGTAATGATACGTTCTGCCTATTGTTTTTTCACAAGGTCCAGTGGAGTCACTTCTCTGTGAAGCTACCACTGGAATATAAGTGTAATGCTTCAGGTTTGGGGATTATTATTTCCGACTTCTTCTCATGCCTTTTTGTCTCTCCTGTCTTCAAAACAATCATTGTCTCTATAGCCAATAGAAGATTCTTTAATGCATTTCAACACTTTTCACTCTTTCACAGCCAATGAGTGCGTGTTACCTAATTAACAAGTGAGTAGGTGGTGCTCTGTCGAGCATTGTTCTAAGGTGCTTTTGAATATTAACAATCCTTCAAGATAGGCACTATTGTTGCCCTTATTTTTCAGATGAGGAAACTGAGAGATGAATAATTTGGCAGAGGTTACACAGCTAGGAAGTGTCACAGGCAGGACACAAAGCCGCAGCAGCCTGGCTCCAGGTCATGTGTGCTAACTGACAGCGGGACACCCACAGTGTCTCTCAATCCACATGAGCTGTCACTACCATCAATCAACTTTCAGCATCACTTTCCTCCCAAAGTCCCAGATCCAAATGTTCCCATTTCAGAGTTTCTCTGAATAATTCTGAAGGCAGAATATTGCAAGGGACATTCTGTGAACAGGAGGAAGATGATTTACTTGGAAAATTTAGACAGGGAAATCACAGGCTGTAACACTGGGGTGAATCAGACTGCAATTATCGGCTGACATGCTGGGTGCCCAAAGCAGTGGACATATTTATGCCTGGCTCTCAAAATGTTGAAGAGTCTTAGTTTTTTCAGCCTTCAGTCTTGAGACATGTTTTTAGGGTACTAGGCCAGAGCCTGTTTTATGACCCCACAAAGTCCCTTTCCATGGACTAGGAACTAACCTCAAAAAAGCATTCACATGTAATGCCCTTGTATTCTTACGAATTCCTTAAACCTCCACGATCCTTCCTCATTACCTGAGGAAGGGAATTTCTCTCTTTGAGAGCATTAATTTCAAATTTTCAGTGTCATCTCTTTAGTGTTTTTCCAGGATGCCTATGGAAACCTCATACAAATAGGACCCTGGTGATCTGCCTAATGTCCCAAAGACCCCATGACTGATGTGTACATTGGGATAAGTATGTGGCTATATTTGAATAATAATTTTAAAGAATTTGAGGATAAGTGACACTTCCATGATCACCATGTTGGTATTTCATGTCTAAATTTTTACTGACCTTCAAACCAACTATAGATCTGGCTGTAGTTGTGGCTCTTTAGTAATTTGCCAATCCTTGCCATAATTCTTCCTCCGTGATTTTCAAAATAATAGTTTAAGTGAGCTTTAACATCTTCCTTAGGAATGCATTAATATTTGCTGGATCTTTTAACCAAAATAGAATGACTAGGCGTGGTCTCAGTAAACAATTACTGAGTGAGGTGCCAAAAGGAGACAACAATTTAAGATGTTCCAGAAACTTTTCAATATAACTATTAAGCTGGAGAAAATAAATAAAAGACTCTTCAAAAATATGTTGTTCAGTCACCATCTGGAATGGCTTAATATAGTAAAATACAAAAACAATAACATAGAATATGTTTTATTGAATTTCTTCAAAATAATTCAATTATGAAATCATACAGTGGGAGCAAACTGTGGTTACTTGGTTGGGGAGAACATAAGCTTTCAAATTATTGTTTTCATTTGGGGCTCAAGGGGAGGTGAGAGAGAATAGTTGGATATTAATTCCTTTAATATTTTCCCTTGGGAGAGCATAGCAACAAATTTTATGTCAGTGTAATTAAAACTTAATATCAACATGGCTCTCCCAATTTGATCAATATGTGGCATGTCAGTCATGGGCAGCAGATGAGTTGGTGACATGAGATCAAAGCATGCGGTGTACAGGAGGAAGTCAAAGTCAATTGTTTTGATCAAAATTTTTGCAAGGTTTGAATATTCCTTATAATAATGTCTCAGGATTCAAAGCAAGGTGGTAGAGAGTTTGCTCCTGGTTAGAACCTTAACTGTCAGATATGGTCCCTGCCACCCAGTGTCTATATAAAGAAAATTTGTTTCTTATGCCAACATTCATTCTGAAGCATTGATACTATATAAATTTTGCCATGCATTCATTTCAGCATCGGTAATCATTTATTTAAGTATTAAGTTATGCCAAATCTCACTTTTAAAAAGGTATAATGCAATAGTATTAAAGTGTAAAATAAGTGAAGAAAAAGTCAATGAGTAGATTGAGATTAGGAAAATATTAGAAATTAGGGGAAATATTAAGACATAGTACATTAAAATGCAATGTAATTGCTAGAAATGGGTAAGAAAATCATCTCTAAGCTTCTTAGTAGCCAAAGCAATGAGAAAAATATATTGAAACTTCAGATTCATACATTCCATAAGCATAAAAACAGCTCAGTTCTTTAGTAGAAACCCAGGCTTTCTTGGTGTTAGGACCTGAGAGGAAGTTCTGCTGTGATTGCTTACAAAAGAGCCTGGTCAAAGAAGCTCTATCCATCAAACTGCCTCAGCAGCCCAGAGATGATGCTCTGCCCTTTCTCCAAACTCCCAACAGGCTCCTGTAGTTTTTCATCCCCAAATTGAGTTCCTACTGCATACCTGGAATGTGTGTGAGATGCTGGGAAATACAACGGTAGACAGAACAGACCCAGTCTTGACCTAATGGAGCTTATAGTTTGGTGAACCAGAGACGGGTGGATGTTGCTAAATCATACATATATGTATGTGTGTGTGTGTGTGTGTGTGTGTGTGTGTATACATATATATATGATTATAACATAATCAGATTACATATACAATTACTATATATGAACACAATGTATACATATCTAAAATACAGGATATATGCCTTTACAAACTGTGATCAGTGCTATCATAGAAAATTAAAAATTACCATGAAAACAAGCTTCTTAAACTACCCAGAGAGTTAGACTTCCCTGAGGAAGTAAAGTTTGCACTTGGAACAGAAGGAGGAATGAGTACTGTCTCATTTAATACTGCATGATGCTGTATTTTTTTTTCTATCATTTGAAGAGGAAGAAATCTGATTCTGTTTTCCAAATTTCCATCATGAATACTGAACCCTTATAGGTATAGATCAGATCTCCTCCCATTTGTCCCATCCTGCCTCAACTGTGTCAGGGATGTCACAGTCCTCTACAAACCCTCCATTCCTTCAAGTGCCATTGAATAAGCATAGACTATAATTTAACTCCACCACCAACAAAAGTGCTCAGAAAGAACACACAGCTCCCTTTAGCCTCGACTCTAAGTACTTTAAACTAACAAACGTTTTAATTGACAGGAAATTCAAATACATCTTTTAAGCACTTTATTTTTATTACAAGTTTTGGGGGAGATCGGAGAGCCCCTGGAGAGAAATTTAAACTGGTGAGCTGGAAAAGCCCGAGCTTTGCTGCAAACTGGGAATTTCTCTTCACGTGCTATTTTTCTTCAGCTTGCAGTAACTGATATTTCAATAGTCCCTCTGCAGCAGGGGAACCAAGCAGCACCTGCAGACCTGTTCTCTCGTTCCTGCTGTAACAAATGGCTAATTATTCACAAACACACCAAATTGTTTTAACATGCCACTGAGGTCACTGAGCCAGACTCGTTTTCTCTCCTCCTTGTGACTCCTTTGCTTCCTCCTTTCTCTCTCTCCTCTCTCCTTCTCTTCTGTCCTCTTTCCTCTAACACTCCCTCTTTCCCCTCTGCCCCCACAGGCTCCATTCTCAGGATGGAAAGACAGTAAACCTGGATGATCAGACGCCCTGTGAAGGCTCAAAGCCTCTTGAGGGGCGTGGCTATGTGCCTGGTGACTCAGCCTTGTCTTCCTGCTCCCTGGACTGGAGCTTTTCCTGCCTGGAGTTCCTGGAGACGGGACTGCATATTTGTGGGGGACCATCACGGTTTGGGGCAAGGAAAGAAGGGCTGACAGAACAAAAGGGAGCTCGGTGTCCCTATCTTACATGGAGGAAGGGAAAATGGCTAAGATAGAGATAAGGGACCCAAGGGAATGGCAGAGAGCAAGGCTGGAAGCAAAGGAGAAGTCCCTTGATGGAGAATGGGCAAGACCACGTCAGGAGGGTCAGAAGACTGAACTTAGAGACACTCCCAGGGCTGAGGACAAGGGACCACTCAGCCCTGTGCTGAGTCTGGAAGGGAAGAGCTGCCATTGGGAGTCCTTTGCCTGTCTGGACATCTCATGGACAGCAAAGGGCTCATAGATACGAGGGTAAACTGTAGCATTCTAGACTCATATGGCCCTGCTGCTTAAGCTTCATGACCTTGGCACATGACTAATCTCTAAGCATGAGGCTGAATTCTTAAATGCCTATTTCTTAAAATGAGGAGAAGAGTACAAGAGCTGTGGTTGTTCCACAGATGGAAGATCTTATTCTTTCTTCTTCTACCTTTACCATTGTAACAGTGTGTGGTACGTGTTAGGTACCGAACGGTTTCCTTGCCGACTGTTGAAGGGATTATGTGCCAGGTGTGAATAACCAGGAAAGCATCCCCCACAGGACAAGATGCAATCAGTCAGTGTAAACTTTTAACAAGTTTATTCACAAACTACAAACACTGGCTAGACATTAAAGAACTCACTTTAGCCTTGACGGTCCCCATGTGGCCAGAGAGTACCGTCCTGTGCTTGTTTTCCTGGCTGTCCCCTATCACACAATCATTCGCTTCATTCTTTGGAGTTCCAACCTGCCAATGGAAACATCAGCTTCCCCCTCCCTCGGGCCAGCAGGCTGTGCTATGGAAAGAAAAACAGCCTCAGATGCAGACTTGATTTCGGGCAGCCAGGAGCTCAGAGACTGGACCTCTGTGGATGTCTCTGGGAAAACATCAAATTTCAGTGATGTGGATTTCTATCCACAACCTGGCAAGGGGAAAAAAAAAAAAAAAAAAAAAAAAAAAAAACAGCTGCATTCAATCTACACTCTGTGTGACCCTGACAATGCTATTGTTAGGACCACCTGTGCCAACTTAGATGACTAACACAACTGAGGAAGGGCCTCAAGTCAACCAAACAGAGATGTCAAAATATCAGGATGGCCAGATCCCATCTGGAATACTGTGCTGAATTCTGGACACCATATTTTAAGAGAATTCCCTGAAGCTGTGTTCCCAAGGGTAGCAATAAGATGAAAGAGAGGACAATAATTTATGGAACACAGCACGTAGATGAGCCAGGTACTGAACCAAGAGCTAAGACCCACTTTAAGCGTCACTCTGTAACATGTTCACCACAACCAACAAGAGCACTAATGTGGTCCCCATTTGCCAGATGAAAACACAAATGCTGGGAGCTTTCCTAAAGCCACACTAAGCTGCTATGAGAATGGATCTCAAGCTTGGGTATGACACTCCAGAGGCTGTCCTTTACAGTCACAAAGATGTAGACCATGATTTTTCAGGAGTCCTTAAAAGCACTCGAGATCCATTAAGATGAAGAAAAACTGACCAAAACCAGACATAGTGTGTCTTCATTGTCAAACAAACATTTGTTAATCTACTTAGCTCTAGATTTTGCTTTTGGCATGGAAGCTTCTTAGACACAGGTTTGACTTGATAAAAGTAGAATTCATTAACAGCCAGAGCAGACTTACAGAGGAATTCACAGATTTGGGTAAGTTCTAACGATCTCAACACATTCGAGCAGGGGCCCAGGGTCCTTCTGACAAGGATGCAGCAGAAGGACCCTGTCAGCTGGGGACAGCCACACAATTACTTCTAAGGTGCCCTCAATGCCTAGATTCTGTAATCCTAAATTGGCATTTTCACTGAGTGGTCTCAGGTCCTGTTACACACACAACATTCACATAGAGGTGTGTCCACATGAAGTATTGTTTGATCTTAAATGATAGAAAGCCCTGTTATAAAAAATCAATAAAGATGGAGAATCCAGTGGCAGATGTAGCCAGAATCATCACTATGAAATGCCACTGGACCTAGGGACACAAGTCAGCATCTGAGTCCCTTCTTTATACCTTTCAGCTCTGTGCCACCTCTACTGAGTGAATTTGAGCAGGCTGTCCTCATAGCATAGCCACCAGGATTTCTGGGGGACTCCAACAAGTAGAAAAAACAACAAAAAGCTAAGCTGAGTATGTTTGACCCAAATTCTCAACAAGACCTTTGGTTCTCTTTCATAAAACTGGTGTAGGCTGTGATGATGTCCAGAGAAGTGGGTTAGTCTGATTGGTCAGACCATTCACTAAATTCCCAGGAAACCTCCAGACCACGTGGACAGAGGCCAGGAAGAGTGGATCTTTTTACCCATTCAACAAATATTGCTGTGCACCTGCTATGGAAACCCGGCCTTGGGTTGGGCACCATAAAGCACATGAAGATAATTAAAAGGCCAAAGTTGCCAGGCATGGCAAATAAAGAAAAGGCAGGTTCATTCACCACGAATGACATTTAGGAAGTAGCTTTTGAACATCATCCTGCCTTTATGTAGAAAATCCTATTTTTCTTATATTAGGAAATTAAGAGAACCTCCTACTGGTTCTCAACGGGGTGATTTTATTCTCCAATCTCCACCCCACTCCCACCCCTGAAAGAAAATAGACAACGTTAGAGACATTTTTGGTCCCAACTAGAGGGACTAAACCACTGACACCTGGTAGGTTGAGGCCAGAGCACTGTTAAACACCCTACAACTCATAGAATAACCCCTTATAGCAAAGAATGATCCAGCCCAACATGTCAAAGGCGGAGCAACCCTGCCCAAGTGAAAGTGTAATAACCATGCATTTGTAATGTCCTGACACCTCCTGGGTGTGGGTGATGCTCCCTGGTTCTATAACAACCAGTAACACTAAAATGGGCATGGCCTGCCCCATGTATGGCAGGAACAAAGGGCAGAGCACCAGGCCTGGGTTCTATTTCCCCAAAAGGCGCCCCTCACAATTGCTAACAGCAGTTGATCTCCTACACTTCCATTGTTATCCACCCGTTCCTAGCTGGGACTCAGGCCACATTACCTTTCTGCTTCCAGGCTGGTCACCCAAGAGTCAGTGCCCCAGAATCACTAAGAATTCATGCCTGCCAGAGACGACGTGGCTAGCTAATGGATTGCACAGGGTTTCTGTCAAGTACATATCTTTAATTGGCCAAGAGACTGAACTTCATTTCAAAACTATTTGCTCACATCTCAGATGGGTGTTCCAGATGTCAAGATAGCAACCTATTGATGATCCAGGAACTGTGCCAAAAAGTGTCTGCTGGCTACGCTCCAAGGAGTTGACTTCACACTCTGTGGTGGGCCAGTCAGCCAGTGGCGTGTTAGGACTGTGACTGAATTTGTGCGGTGCAGGTAAACTTCACAGTCTAGGAACTTCATCAGCCTCCACTGAAGCCCTGCCTGTGTTCTGTTAGAAAGTTTGATGCAGACACATAGACAGAGTCTGGGACATGAATGAATGTGATTGAAACTATATCATTTCCAACCAAGCTGCCTTTCTGCCTCATTTTGAATTTTTAAAAACCCTGCCATAATAAACAAATCTACAAATAGACGAATATCACTTTTAGGCCATATCTATCCAAAATCTCCACCATGACCTTTTCATTTTACTTTTTAATTTAGTCAATGGGAAAACAAATCAAACCAATTATTTGACCAAACCAGCACTGATTTTACTTAAATTGGCAGTTCTCAACCTCGACCTCACATTAGAACCTCTTATGGAGTTTTATAAATTGTGGTGCTCAGGCCACCTCCCAGATCAATTAAATAAAAATTTCTGGAGGCAAATACAGGAATCAAAATCTTACAAGCTCTCTTGATGATTCTGAAGTGCTTCTGCCTGCATTTCCATACTGCACACTCTATGTTCCTCTCTAGCAAACGACTTAGGAGGGCTTGTATGACCTGAGCTTCACCACCAAAGGAAAAGGGAGGAGGAGGGAAGAGGAAGAAAGGGAGAGAGGGAGGAAGGGAGGAAGGGAGGAAGGGAGTGAGTGTTTCCAACCATTGCCATCAGCTCATTGTACTTAGAATTGGGGTTTCCTTTATGTATAACTTCCTCTCCATTAAAAATAAAGGAGTAGCTGCTCAGTTCTCTTGTGCAGAAATAGCTCTGCAGTTTCCTACAGTTTGTGAAATTGGTAAAGAACATCAGAAACATTTCAGACCAAAAGGTGCCTCCCACACTGGAACTGACCATTTTCTAGTATTATTACCTGTTTTTCCCATGCTAATAAAAATATTCAGTGAGCCAGCTTTGTGGTGGATGAGACAAGTGAAATGCTTTTTACTTTCATGTTAATCCTTTTAGGAAAGCACCCATATTCTTAAGCCAACTTGAAAAACAGACCATGATCCCATGATGGGTATCCTAACCATCTCAGGGTCAATAGATCCAAAAGACTTCACGTACCTCCTCAATCTTAGATTTTCCCAAAGCAACAGAACATACAGAAATGAGTTGCCTTTCCTTCCCCGCTGACGCTAGGTTGTTCTCCAGCAATTAATCTGTATGCAGGAACTAAAACTACACTTGAACACTTCATACCTCCCACTTCAGACTTATGATTTTTGCAAGCTTAGATTCCTAGTACAAACTGTTTCCTGAATTTAATGTCCATCTGGAGAGACTCCATGTCTGGACTCCCCGACATGCAGGTGAACCAGGCATCTCAGCCTCTACCTCCTTTCCTAGGTGGGACATGCATCTCACAGCCTCTAATAGCTCATCATAAGAGGCTGTCACTAAATTACTTGCTGTCATTCCTGCTGGGGACAGGAAGTTTGACAGCATTTCAAGCTGTGAGGAAAGGTGATGGCAGAGCTGGTGTGGAGAGGGTGTGGAACAGAAGGTCACTTGGCTGAGGCTTCCTGTCCACAGGGAGCTTCATATTTACAGCCTCAACTCTATCTCCAAATCCCAGACCACAGAGTCATAAAGAGTTGGCAGGATTCAAAGCTGATGTTCAGTCTGAGTTGAACGTCTACCCAGTCAGCCGTCTGTTGTGCCTCTATGCAGTTCGACTTAATATTTTCATAAATCTTTAATTTCTTGCGAATCGTTATATGGCATTTCTTTTCCATGAACTAAATGAATTTAATGTAACACATTAAATATAAACATTTAAAATACACTACACATTTTAAAGCATGTTTGGATATGTCTATAACCCTTTTTGTTAATTGACATAAGCTTTGTACATATTTATGGAGCACAGTGTAACATTTCCATACATGTTTACATTGTGCGACTGTCAAATCAGGGTAATTAGCATTCCCATCTCAAGTGCTTATTGTTGGAAACTTTGGATTCTTCTAGCTATTTAGAAAACTCCAGAAGTCAAGTTCTCAGAGTCTGAGAAACCAAGGTGAAAGGGTGTAAGGAGCCGGTCATCACAGTCCTCATAGAAGGAGAGAGGTATTCAGTGGGCCCCGTTCTCCAGAGCCGCTCCGCTGGAGCTGGGGAGTAATGGCTCTTTGATCTTTTACTTGCTGACAGAGCCACATTTGGTCTCCCTTGAGTTGGCATAAAGGAGAGGCCGTATCCCCTTTGAGTGGTTCCTGCCCAACAGGATGCAGGCAGATGGGCTTGCAAGGGAGGGGTGCTGGCAAAACTCTGCTGCTTCACACCTCCCTGGTGAGTGAGCAAAGGCTGAGTTCAAAGGCTACACATGAACAGCTCCTCGGCCCAGCTCTCAGGATATGGCACTTATGCCCATATCCTGAGAGCTGCCTTGGACCTTGAGTTGACAACTTTTATGCACATGTCTATGAGGTCATTCTCAGATCACAATTGTACAGTGGGAAAATCTTTTCAATGCACTAGCACCCTGGGTAGATAGAGTGTCGTTGATAGGAAAGGGAAGAGAATGAGGAGTGAGGCTAAATAATAAAAAAGAGCCAGTTCTAAATTGGTTGTAACAGTGGGGTCAGGGATAGTGTATTAGTGTCTTGTGGCTGCTATAACAAGTGACCATGACTTAATAATTTGAAAAAAATATATCAATAGATTATTTTACAATTCTGGAGGCCAGAAATCCAAAATGGGTCTCACTGGGTATAAATCAAGGTGTGAGCAAGGCTGCACATCTTTGAAGATCTAAGGAAGATCCTGTTTCCTCACCTTTCCTAGCTTCTAGAGGTTGTACATTCCTTGGCTCTTGCCCCCTTCCTCTATCTTCAAAGCCAACCCTATCAGGCTGAGCCATTCTGAGAGAATACTGGTTCTCTCTTCTCATTCCCTCTTTCATATTAAAGGTCTTGATGATTACATTGATCCCAGCCATGTAATGCAGGATAATCTGATTAGCAACCTTAACTCTCCCTCTATCCTGTAATCCAACATGTCCACAGATCCCAGGGATTGGAATGTGGACATCTTTGGGAGGCTATTATTGTGCCTGCCACAGGTAAGACTTACAACTGGAGACTAAGCAGTCCTCTATTAACAGACCTTGTGGGACACTAATTCACACCAGGAATATAAAAGAAGAGACATGAAAAGGCAGTGCACTGACATGCTGAGGGTCTGTGCAAAGGCCAGGATAGAGAAGCCTTCATGCTGAGGCTGCTGCTTATCCAAAGCTCTAACTTGTTTCTACTACTTCCTGCACAATCATGTCATAGCTGCAAGAAGAAAAAAAGTGGACAAATGAGCTCACGTGAGCATCTGATCATAGCTAGTGGTAACTGGGTACTTACTATATTCCATGTAGTGTCCTAAGCTGCTTGACTTGCATCACTCCATTGAACCCTCACAACTATCCACTGAGCCAGCAGTAATTATCTCCATTAGGGAGACTAGGGAACTGGGGCTCAGAGTTTGCATCATTACCTAGATTCTCAGTGCCTAAAAATACTGCTGCTCTTCCTCCTTCTGATGGCTGGATTTAAGGGTAGTGTGGCAAAAGACCACTAGAAAAAGGAATAGTAGTTCTAGTAGTAGCAAGCATTTATTGAGCATTTTTTTCTTTGCCACATGCTATATACAAAGTGGTCAACACACATTTATTCATTTAATCTCTAATCCCAGCAAGAACCCTGACATATTCTTCTTTCACTAATGAGGACATAGACACTCAAAGACATTGGGCCAGGTGCAGTGGCACACATCTGTAATCCCAGCAGCTTGGGAGGCTGAGGCAGAAGGATCACAAGCTCAAAGCCAGCCTCAGCAACTCAGTGAGACTCTGTCTCTAAATAAAATATCTTAAAAGGACTAAGGATTATCTCATTGGTTAAGCACCCCTGAGTTCAATCCCCAGTGCCAAATAATAAAAAGAAACTCAAAGACATGAACTTAACCATTGTTGCCTAATCAGAAAGTGGCCTTCCAGTCTGGGCATTGAAAGAGAAAGTCAAGACAGTGTCAAGGCAGCGTGTGCATTGGAGTCAGCTGGGGCTTGTGGAAAGTCAGATTTCTGGGCTCCACCTCTGAGGTCCTGATTCAGTGGGCCCGGGGCGGAGCCTGGTGATGTGCGTTCCTAGCTTATATCAGGTGGTGCTGATCCTGCTCGGAGAATCACTAGCATAGTGCAGCTGGCTCAGGCGCTGAAGTCAGACGTGGTTTTGATCATGACTGTGTCACTTACCAGCTGTGTGATCTCAGGCACAACCTTATCCTCTCTGAAGTAGAATTTCACATCTGGAAAATGACAATTTCTATCTCACTTGCTGTGAGGATTTTAGGTGAAATAATACATGTAGAGGAGCAAGCGAAAGGTAGACTCCTGGTGAATCATGGTTTCCTTTCTTTCCACCAACCTGCATACTAGAGAAAAGATGAGGCTCGAGATGAAGGCTCTCTGCAGTTCTGCTACAGGCTCTGAGATCCCAAGCTGAGTCAGCAACACCCCAAGCTAGTCAGATCTAGAACCCTAAATGTGGCTTTGAAGAAGGAGAGGAAAGCCTCTTTGTTCTTTCAACATGTCTGCTGGGTTGGACTCTGACATTTGCCCTTGGCAGTCATGCATCTAGCAAGACAGTGGGTCACAGGAACTTAACCACAGATGGCCCTGACCATGGATCAGCAACCTGGAAGACAGTTTCATCTGGGGGGAGCCATACTGTCTCCTGGAACATCTCTCTTCTCTGGGGACTTATCCTGGTGAGGACAAAAAGCCTTAGAATCACCTGTGACCCTAAAATGGGAGGTTTTACTCCATGTATATATGATATGTCAAAATACATTCTACTGTCATGTATAACTAAAAAGAACAAATAAAAAAATTTAAAAAAATGAATCACCTGCGACCATGACCCCTAGCCTGGTTTGACAAATTGAGCCTGTAGATAAGTTTAATTGCTATTTTTCACTTAAGAGGATGTCTCCTCGTTTCAAAAGCTCTTCTTTTATTCCTCTGCTTAGATTAAAATAACACTAGTGTTTTTAGGATTGGGTGGATGGTGAGCTTCATTTTTCCCAGGAGTCCCATCACTCTGCCAACCCCAGAGGCCCCCAAGGTGGCCTTAACCTCCATCACAACCTCTTCACACACTGTCAGACAGATGCTGCTTTAAGACACTAAGATCACCAAAACCAGACATAACCTCTTTGAGAAATGTCTTGGTTGTTAAGATATAACAACAAAATTGGCTTATTAAATATCTTCAACATCATCTCTTTGGACATAAACAGGTTCCTAGGACAGTTAGTTTGATAAAATAAAAATGAGAGGCCAGTGTTATGATTCAGTAGAAAGACAACCCTTGCAGAAGTCATACCCAGGCCCCCGAGGAAGGGCTGACAAACACTTGGCAGACAGGATCTCGAGCCCTGGAAAAGCCTGGTATCTGCTGTGTGTGTCTGTGGGAAAGTAGGAGCTTAAGAAAAGCAAGTCCAAGTCTGTGGTTTCTAAGCACTGCAGATATGTATGTACACATGTGTATACATGCATGCGCATGCGCGCACGCACACACAAACACATACAAGGCAGATTTGTTTTAATCAGGGATGGTGAGACACACAGACACAGAAATGACTGACAAGAAGAAAGAAGTTCATCACACAGACCTCTAGATACAGGAGACAGTGTGGGCCACGTAGGACCACGAGGGGCACCACTGGGGTCTGTCGGAAGGCAGAGGAAGTGAGGGGGGAAGGAGCAAGAGCATTTCTTGTGGTTTTTGCAGGAAAGAAAGAGGAGGTAAGCAGGTTTACCTGTTTGGCTGTTCTGCATGACTTTGGTGAGCTCTATGGTACAAAGTCACTTCCTAGCTGTCTGGTACCCAGCCCTGGTGTGACAAGAGCAAGTAGATAGTGGCCTAAGGAGTGGGAGTCCGATAGGGGTGGTGGTTGAGGCTGTGGGGTCTGGATTTCTGGATTTGAAAGTCATCCTCCTGAAGAGTTTGCTACCTCTAGGGGTTAGCTCACCCCAGGAAGGGCAATCCTCAAGGCTCAGGAAGGCTCCAGAGGTCAAATCACCCAAATATAGAAAATGAATCACACACACACACACACACACACACACACACACACACACACAGCACTGTTGTGGAGCTGGGGAACTTTGCAGCACTGTGGCACATGCCAGGCAGCTGTCCAGTTTCTGGATTGTTTTGTGCTTGTTCAATAGACCCTTTGTTGGCAGTGTAGACATTGCTGCTCTTTCCCCCTGAATGCAGCTGTTTGGTCGCCCTGTCTTTGCGCAGACATATTGTTCTGCGTAGTGGTGGGAGGAGGGGCTGGGATCATAGTTTGCAGGTCCTTACAGGAGCTACCTCAGCACAGAGGGAGAATGAGACCCAGACGTGGTGTGAGCCTGATAGGGTGGAAAAAAGGCCGGGAAGACTGATGAGAGCGCCGTTGATAACCATTCCTTAAACCATTCCTTATACCATTGCTCCAAGTTGCAGAGATCTTAGCAGTTTTAGGATCCTCCAGAGGCAAACCAGGGGCACCCGGAGTGTTCGTGTTGGCTTGCTCAGCCGTCACCTCCCCGGCCCTCGGGCAACACGCAGTCAGTACTTCTCACCACTGTCACCACCAACAAGGCTGTGTGACCAGGCAAGGTCCATCTCTCTGGCCACCTGGACCTTTGCCCAAGCTGGAACTACCCCAGTCCCTCCCTGGGATTTCTCTGCTGGTGTCTTTGGGTTCAGAGAGCTAAAGTTGTTTTTTTTTTTTTTTTTAAAGACAATAACTAATACTTGCTGAGTGATTATTAAGTACCAGTCATGTCAAAACACTTGGCACAGGTCACCTCTTTTAACTGAACCTTTGCAGCATCCTAGAAAGTGAGTGCTATGATCATCCTACTGTAAACAGGAGAAACTGAGACATAGGACAGCTGGGTCATTAGCTCACCATCACAGGCTGTCAATGACGGGGTCAAGATTCTGCCTCTGCCCAGCCTGGCTCCAGCACCTGGCTTGCTGTCATTGCTGTGTATTTTCTCTGGAGTTGCTGGCAGCTGTGCTCCCTGCTGTTTGGGGAAAGCTGATCAACAATAGAAGGGAATAAACTGCTTCCATGAGGAATAATTTCTCAGTTGTATATAATAGAAAACCCAAATAATTGGTTTACACAAGGGTTTATTTTTCTCTTACATAATATGAAGTACAGAAGAAGGCATGTCAGGCTAGGATGCAGGTTTTCCATGCCAACAGGGATGCAGGCTCTTTCTATCTTCTTCTCAATCCTTAGTGCCTGTTTTCCATCAGCAAGTCTGTGTTCATCATCCATGATGACTGCTGGGGCACCAACCATTGGGTTGGGATTCCAGGAAAAAAAGAGGAAGAATGGGAAAAAGGGAGAAATGATGATTCTCCCAACAGAGACTTCACCCTATAACTTTTCACTGGCTACTCTGGACTGAAAGGAACTTGGATGGTAAGATGTAGCAACTCCCAGTATCAGCCACAAGCACAGATACCTTCTAACAAGAACAGCAATGAGCAAGCTTCCATTTAAGACAAGTCTTCAGTCTTCTGAAGTCCAGAACAGGGGGTTTATCATCCTTACAGGGAATTTATCATCATCTCCTAGAAACAGCAGCCAATGTTGAATTTAGCATCCTTTCAACCTCAGGAAAATTTGGCCAAGCTCAGCAGATTCCACTAGCATCTCCACATACATGATCTTAGGGCTCACCAAAAGCCTAATGCAGGAGAACGAGGTTGTAAGCAAGGAAATGTGCAACAGGCTAATGCCAGCTTTTCTCAGGGGTTGCCAGACAGCATTGCCGGACACGCCGGGCAAAGCACACGAGTCGACTTTGAAGTCCTGTTGCATATCCCAACCCACCAAGGACTTAGACCACCAGATCCATGCCATAAGAACCTAATGTTGCAGCTATAAAAAGGTCCCCAAAGCAAATGAGAATGCTTTGTTTACCAAATCAAATAGCCCTTGTAAACAGGTCCTGAATTAGACTTGTCTCTAAATTTATGAGAACAGTGGATTTATGTTATTTCATATATCAAATAAAAATGGACAAAGCCATGACATTTTTAATGTCCAGTATTATGCTTTCATTAATATATATTTACATGCATGCAGTAGTGTTAGACTTGACTCATTCTTTAGGAAATAGGTCAAGAATGCAAGAGGGAAAAAATTGCTGGTAATGAACCCTAATGTCTCTCTATGGTTGTAAGATGGAAGAAGACACTGATTCCTCACAGAGGTGCACACACCATACATGTGGATTCAGATGGTCTTAAAGAGTCCTCATTAGACCCCTAAACACCCCACAGGCTTTCTTTTTGTTTGCTCGTTTCTGCTTCCAAACTTTACAAGTGCTATCTTCTCTGACTACAGTACCTTTCTCTACCTTTCAGCCTGGTGAACTTCCATTTTACCTTCAAAACTCTACTTAGATGCCTAGAAATTCCTAGGAGAAATTTCCTAGGACCCTCAATACAAATTTACTGCTTCTTTTTTATTCCATTCAGGTAGTTTATTTTAGCAAAATCATCATAGTAAGTTGTGCCTTTTTTAAATTTTTATGTCTCCCTCCTTGGCTAGACTGTGAGCTCACCAACAAGAGCTATGACCTATTTAATTCTGTGTCCAATACTAGCCACCCAGGAAGTGCTTGTGAATGTGAGTGAATGACAGAATGAATGAAACTGGATGTTAGCTTCTGTTTTATCCTAGTTTCCTGGAATTTCTGTTTTCCTCGCTCATACACTTTGGCTCTTCTAGGAATTGTGTCAAATCTTATAAGGCTCAAGTTGCCCACTTTGCCTGAGCAGCTAGGTCCAAAATTCTGAAAGCTTCAAATACTGATGTAGAAAATCCTCTTTCCTCTTTGCACCCTGGCTATTTGTATTAGCTTGTCTGATCTAAAGTATCAATACCTGGGAAAATGGGAAATGTGTCTTACAGATAAGAACTTTAAAAAAAAAAAAAAAAAAAAAAAAAAAACTCCCTATCAGGTCCAGGAAAATAAGTGGACATTATTGGATCAGAAAAGTTACGAAAAGGATGCCAGATAGCTAGGACAGTTGGCGAGCTCTGAGCTTGGCTGGAGCTTAGCTGGTTGCATACTCTGGTGGGTGGAATAAAAGACTGAATGAATGTTTTGGCAAAGGACATTGAAGGAAGAATGGCGAGGTGCCTGGATCAGATGTGGTTCATTTATAAGGGTACTGGACTTAGTTTTCAGATTGATTTTTATCTGGTTGATGGAGGCCCAGCTTGGAGTTACACAGATTAAGGCTTGAATGACGGATGGCTCAATTACTAAGATGTGTGAGTTTGGACATATTCTTTTCTGGTCCTCAGTTTTCTCATCTGTAAAATGAGGACAATGAGACTTTAAGTCCCCTGATGGAAAACAATGAATGCATCCCTTCATAGTACCCAGTGTCATTGATCTGGAACATAGCAGGCTGAGTGCCAATCTTCTTCCCTGTTTGAAAGGTTTGGCTCAAGAGAAGCAGAGGCCGTTGTCCCTGATTCTTGCCCTCGCTCACCCTGATCCCACCACCTTTGGAAGAAAAAACATTACTTGTTCTGCTATCATATAGAAACAGTGTAGGTGCTTTTGCCATTCAACACATATTTGATAGATTTTTTTTTTTATCTACCTTCTTTGAATATATTTTAACCTACAAAGTTTTCTTCCTTCTAAAAGTCTTCAGAGAATGTGCTGGTCCCTCTGCTTGGAACTTTCATACCTCCTTGAGGCTAATTCCTTCCCATCCATCACCTGTCAACACAAGCCTTCCCAGACACCAACTCCTCCTACTACCTGGTCCACAGTTATGGATTCCTACAAGGCCCTGCACTTCTCTGTCAAGGACTTCCCACCACCATGAACAAATAGTTACTAACTGACAAGGGCAAGAATTAGTTGTGTCTTGATTTTAACTGTAACCTCAGCCTTCTCCATTGATACTAGGAACTCAATAAATGTCTGCTGACCAAATCAATGAACCAATTCATGATGGACATAAAAAACCACCCCAAATCTCTGCCAATCTAGGATACAGAGTGGTTTATTAAACCAGAGCTAAGGTGACTTCTCCATGTCACCTTAGGCCTGGTTTAATAAGTGTTTGTTAAATAAATCAACAAGCTCTATCCTGGGAAAGAAGGGCTGATTCAAAAGGATGTTATATGATGGTCAGAGTTGCCTTTCATAAAGGCAAATCTCATGATGGGTCTACTCTAGAGGATAGAATGCTGCTGACTTTCTCAGAAAAATTGTCTTCAAGGAAAGCTATCCAATCCATTTTAAACTTTTAGAGCAGGACCCTGAGATATTCTGCATAACTTTTTTTAACTTAGCTCTTTACAAACTTGATAGCTTCATCTGTAAAATTTAAATACCTACTGCACATCAAAGGATCTTGAGTTTCAAAGTAACCCTTGTTTGACTTAAAAGTAGAACCTATCTAATTAGAAAAGTCCATGCTTCTTTTTACTGTTTTCAGGTGCTTATTTTATTTCTACCAGTTTCTGTAATGCAAGTGGAAGTAGGTTCCAATGAGTACTGTGTGTTCAAACCAAAACAGACGTTTAAAATAAGGATGACAAGGTGGGTTGGATATATAGTGTATTGACTTCTCCAAGCTGAAATTGCAGCCTTGGAATTCCTTCTCTGCCTGGCTTGGTTTGAAGCAACTACCATACGCCTCTTGTGCAGTAGAGCATGATGCACTATTACAAATCACTTGCTAGGGAGCTGGAGATATAACTCAGTTGGTAGAGTGCTTGCCTAGCATGCACAAGGCCCTGGGTTTTGATAGATATTTAATTGTGAATTGACTACAGTCCCTTGTCTCAAAGGACTTGCGTCTAGAGAGAAGACAGATGTAATCTAGAAGCTGAAACATGGGACTCAAACCATAGACAGTAGATGATCAGCTAGGAGTATCTTTTTTGATTTATTCTTTTTAGATATACATGACAGTAGAGTATATTTTGACATATTATAAATACATGGTGTATAATTTATTCTAATTAGAATCCCATTCTTGTGGTTGTATGCAATGTGGAGTTTCACTGGTGGTGTATTCATATATGAACATAGGAAAGTTATATCCGATTCTTTCTACTGTCATCCTACTCCCATCTCTCCTCCTTTCCTTCATTCTCCTTTGTCTAATCCACTGAACCTCTATTCTTTCCCCACCCCCTCGTTGTGTGTTAGCATCCACATATCAGAAAGAACATTTGGCCTTTGGGTTTGGGGGATTGGCTTATTTCACTTAGCATGATATTCTCCAGTTCTATCCATTTACCAGCAAACGTCATAATTTTGTTTTTCTTTATGGCTGAATAATATTCCGTGTGTGTGTGTGTGTGTGTGTGTGTGTGTGTGTGTATACACACACAACATTTTCTTTATCCATTCATCTGTTGAAGGAAGGACACATTGGTTTGTTCCATAGCTTGGCTACTGTGAATTGAGCTGCTATAAACATTGATATAGCTGCATCATTGTAGTATGCTGATTTAAACTCCTTTGGATATATACCAAGGAGCATTATAACCAGGTCAAATGGTGGTCCCATTCCTAGTCTTTTGAGGAATCTTTATACTTCAGCCGGAATTATCTAAAAAGGGACAGGAAGCTGCCGGAGATCAAGACTCTATAACCCGTTTATATGGTTTAAAGATGGTGGCTGTGCCTGGGTTTGTGGGCACCTCTTCCCCAAACATGTCTGGATTTGATTACTATTTAGAGAAAAGACAAAAATGCAGCATAGCTGATTCATGAAACATATAGCTGTCTCCCTAACTCATATTTTCACAAAGAGTCATAAGATGCAAATGAGTATGGGAAAATGCTATAAGAACAAGACTTTATGCCAATTTGCAAACAAGATGACCCTTCTCTCAATGAGCAATCTTCTTTATAATGATATCTTTTAAATAAATCTTTGATTTTCAAAATTCAATTCAGCATATCCATAGTGTGTGTCTTCTAGGTGCAGAGATTGGTTCTACTTGGACCATTTGGCCACGTGAGTAGCACATGAGCAAGTCCCCACAATAGGAGCATGCTTGGAATAATGTGTGGCCTCCAGACGTCCTCCAGGATTGCATTACACAGCAAGATATCCATCCCAAGAAAATGGACCCACCCTCAACTGCTCTCTCCTTGACCAAAGGACTCTACGGGCATTTTTACAAATAGCATTATGTCTACTGAATGCAAATCTTAGCATAGAGAACACTGAGGTCACTGTTCAAGAAAGCTAATGTTAGCAGGTCTATTCACCAAAATCAAATCCCATATAAGAAAGGCAGTTTATCGTGGATGCAGTCAACCTCCTACGATGACTATTTAGCAGTCTCAAGCTCAGGCTTCAGTGGCACATGGTCTGGCTTCCACCTGTGGTTTCATACCCATTAGCAATGACCTTGGTCTCTGCTTCCCAATCTTTAAAATGCTAATAATAATAGAGCTGGGGCTGTAGCTCAGAGAAGGCATGCTCACTTAACATGCACAAGGCCCTGGGTTTGATCCTCAGTAATGCAAAAAGAAAGTTGATAAAATGGAAATAATAATTCTACCCACCTCATCAGGTTATTGTAAATTGAATACGTGTAAATTTTTATGGGGCCTGGTACATAGCAAATGCCGAATAAACATTAAGAACTATTATTTCTATTACTATTTTTACATCCTTTCTAGCAGGAAGATTGTGTATTCAAAGTTGTCCCAGCCTCACAGTCATCCAGGGAAAACAGCAGCATGAAGATGGGATTAATTAAGAAAAGTTGCGGGGAAGGATGTCATGGACCAACTTAGAATAGCTGGAGCTGGAACGCTAGCAGCACACGATCTGCTTGGTGACAACTTGCAGAAGCTAAGATCATCGATGTGTCATGAAAAGACCAGAGCAAGACACAGGGTCCAGTGAGCTCTGACCAACCACATTCTAATGACCTGGAGACAAATGAGTGAAAAACACATGGACTCGATTTCCTCTTGAATGCACATGGGCTTAAAAATTAAGAGGAAAGGGTGCGTGCCAAAATGCATTTCATAATAAGCACTGTATTAATAAATGGCTCACTAAGCCAGAAACATCAATGGATCATCTGTGATGCTCATTAAACCCACGAGGCAACAGGTTGAAATACTCAGGAAATACTTAGAAAGAGATCAAAGAAGTTCTGACCCAGCAGCCATTGACATTGAAGCATAAATAGATTTGGGAAGGAAGAGAGAGGGTGTTTCCTAACTCTGGTGAGGAACATAGCTCTAAGAAAGAGAAAAAAAGGACATGGAGGTGACAACTTTGCCTCTCTGACCAAATGCAGTAATGCCTGCTGGGAGACTGGATCCTGCTTCCAAATCCTCCCCAGTTAGTGGCTGGGCCTTGGATGGCTTCCTTCATCTTCCCAGCTGATGCTGCATCTGCAAAATGAGGAATTTCCATACAGTGTCTTTGAAGGTCTCTTGCAGTTTGAAACATTAACAGGCAATTTTCAGCAAAAAATAAGGAATTGTATTCTTTTGCTGTCCAGTAAGCAAATATCATATCTAAATTAGAAATAATAAGTTAGGTATTGGAAAATGTTGAAGAGACAGTTCAAGAAGAGAAAGCATTCCTAAGAGAAGCCGTCTGCCTTTGTAAACTGAAGGACCCTCCGGGAACACAGACAAACTCACATTCGGGCTGCAATGTTTTCATAAGGCAGTTCTGGCTCAATCTCCCGCGGCGGCGGCCAGCAGCAGCTTTGCTAATGAGCTTTGACAGCATCAGAAAAATTAAAGTAAATTTGAGATGTGCCAAATTCATATTTGACTCAATTCCATGTCTAGATGAAAAAAAAAAAAAAAAAAAAAAAAAACATTCCATATTCATCCAAAGCCAAATATCCCAATCAGAAAGTGTATTTCTGGAATAACAATAATAAATCTAAAGTTATTATGACTTTATTATTAAACCCTTAGTTTGCTAAATTTTATAACTTTCCCTTTAAGATATTGGAGCAATGATTTCTGAGCTTTGTCAGCTTCACTAAATAGTTGCTCATTTTAAACTGAAAGCAGAGAAAAAGGGAGAATACTTTCACTGTATTTTCCTCCAGCCCTTTTTTGCTTTCATCCTAGTTTTTTCTTTCTTATATCTGGATGCTGCCACGTGTGACTATCAAGGTTTTCACAACATTATCAAGGATTTACTCCATGTAAAAATGTGAGGTAGGAAGTTGGCATAATGCTTTTAATTCATTCATGAAACTCTAAAAAGTTATTTTTCTTGAATCAGAGTCTAAATAAGATTAAATGGCTCAAAATTAAATAACTTATTTAAAGTTATTTTGTTTAAGGTTAGAAATGTTAGTATGCAAAATGATTTGGCAAAAATGTAAACCATTATAAAAACCTGATCTCTATTGTTCTACCTCTTACTATAAATTTAATTTGTATTAGCATCTGTTGGCTAGAAAAGGACATCATGTTCTTCCTGAAGTTGTCTAGCAAATGCATTTGTTTAATGTTTATTTTAACAATGAGTCAATTTACCTATTTAACAATTGCAATTCTCATTGTACATAAGAATATTTGAAATTCTTATTGTGCCAACTGTTAACAGCTTTTACAATAATCAGTAATTATGGCAACATTCTTGAAATGAATAAGTATACACATACTTGAGATAAATAATGGAATTTTCACACTTAAAACACATAAAGAGATTTTTTTTACTCCAAATTTCATCAAGAATGCTCACTTCCACTTAAAAGTAAGTATTCAAACGGCGATCAGGTTTGACAGACATGGTTTGTTCAAATTGTTGACTTTGTTAGGATGATTAGATGAAATAGATGTGATTGTAACGTACCTAACTGCAAAACCATTGGACTACAAAAGCTCAGAGAGATCAGAATAATCCTGATGGAAACTACTGACTCTTCGCTCTACAACCTTCCAAAGATGGGAAGGGAAGGCAAATCTGAACCACAGCTTTTGGGCAAAGTCAGCCTAGAAGGCATCCTTGCAAAGTCCAGGGCTGCCCCTCCCTAACTTCTGAAGAGAATTCTTTGCTTCATCCATTTCTGAACCCTCATTGCCCTAGTCAAAATTATGGATGGAAATAAAAGTTACAGAGACCAAAGAACTTGAGTTTTTTTAAACGAGCGAGGCATAGACCTGGCCCCAGAAGGCAGAAGCCCAAGATGAACAAGGTCAGCCGAGGTTGGAGAAAGACGGAGACCAGGGACTTTGGAGAGCGGCAGCTGCCATCAAGATGCCACTCTGAGGAGAGAGACTTCAGAAACTGTGCTGTCTGTTGGGTGGCAGGGTTTTCTGTCTGCAGCTTCTTCAAAGCTACTCTCATTGATGTTCTTTGAAGGCTTTGATGAGAAATTTCTTTTCTGTCTAGATGAATCACATGCATCTTATTTTTGAGAACAAGAAGGCTAAGTCTTATTCAAGTGGCAAGGAAGAAAGTCAAAGCCTTGTTGTCTTTGCAACAGTGTCACATTTAAATACATTTACATGCCTCTTAACTAGGAATGACAAATGGAAATATGTTCCAACCACATGAGAAATGTTCCTTTTGACTCAGCAATTCCGCTGCTAGTAACCTGAACGAATTAGAAACACAGGAAAGTTCTATGTACACAGGTATTTATTGTACCAATATTTATAGGAGTAAAACACTGGAAATCTCCACAAGGGGCATAGCTCAGTAAATTACATGTGATCACAAGATGGAATACTATGTATCTATGAATAAATTTTTTACAAAGAGCCATTTGTTGGTTTGGATCTATCTCATGTACAATTTAAGAATTTTTAACAGTAAAATTACAATTTTATGAAACAGAAATTACAATTTTGTGAAATGGCGGTATATTCTTACCAATATAAAATATATGTCTGTCATAGGATTTTGGTTTATATCTTCCTGAAACTTTTTCAGGCTAAAATAGTTTTGGCGAGGCTAATATAATAGAACTTCGGGCTTCAATACTCCCTATTTGTTCTTTGTAGCCCTTTGAAAACAATTTCCCCAGGGAAGAGTCTGGTCCAACTGGGGACAGGAACTTCTTCAACTCACTTTAAATGGAAATAAAATGACTTTCTTAGGAAGCAGGTAAGGTTAGGCCATTTGGTTTTCAAAAGATTTTAGCCCTTCCCTCAGCATTTCTTCCCCATTGGATAGAATTCCATCCCCCAATCCTCTCCATAGTCACCCCAAACTGTCCCTCAAGGGTCGTGTGTGGGACTGTGTTAGTGATTCTCAAGAGAGCCACTGGGGTTCCTGGGGCAGCCCCAACATCATCTGAGAACTTGCTAGAAGTTGCAAGTTCTCAGGTCCCACCTCAAACCCTCTAAATCAGAAACTTGTAGGGTGGGTAGGTAATTTAAGTTTTAACAAGCCCTCTTAGGGATTGTAGTAAGGCTCAAGTTTGAGAACCACTGGGCCATGTTTAACTGCCACTGATCTTTTTTGAAATTTCTTTACTTTGTTTTAATGGACAAATAATCATCCGTACTTACAAGGGGCAGTGTAACATGCTCATACATGTATGCGTTTTGTAACGATCAAATCAGGGTCATTAGCTTTCATTGCCTCAAACACTGTTTCTTTGTGGTAAGAATGTTCAAAATCCTCTTTTCCGAGTATTGTGAAATATAAAAGACATGATGAACTAAAATCATGCTGCTGTGCTGCAGAACACCAGACCCCACCCCTCCCTCAACTGGGACTTCACACTCTCTGTACATGGTCTCCCCTCCCCCCCACCCGGCCCCCACCATCCCTTGGTAACCACCTGTCTTCTCTTCACTGCTATGCATTCAGTTGTGGCTTAAATTCCACAGGTGAGATGCCACAATATTTGTCTCTCTGTGCCTGGCTTATTTTCCTTAACATGGTGTAAGCTGCCTGGTACCGAAAACCGGGGAAAAATCTCGGAGGCAGAGAAAAGCTTTTACTACTTTTACTTCTACTTTAGTCTTAGAGAGAGCTTAGAGAGGGAAAGAAAGATTTTTAGAGAGAAAGATTAAAGAGCTTTTCTTGTCTTCTTAGCTTAGAGAGTAGAGAGAAAGAAAGATAGAATAGAGCTTAGCTTAGAGAAAAATTAGAGCTTCTTTTTTCTCTCTTCTTTCTTCCTTCTTCTTTCTTCTGTCTTCTGTCTTCTGTCTTCCTCAGGAGCCTCGGCCTAACTCTGACCAGTCATTATCTTCTTCTATCTGGTTTCTCTTTTGTAACCGCTCTGCCTACGTTCTGGCCGCTCTGATTCTTCTGACCGACCGAGTGACTGCCCGACTGACCGAATGAGTTCGTTCTCCTAACTCGGACCGCTTTCACCCGGTTATATACCTTCAGCTTTTCGGGTGCCTACAGGTACATCACATACATATCAGGTGGAACCTATGGCTTCCAGCTAGCTACAACAGCCCTTCCTAATTAGGGCTCCTTCAACATGGTGTCCTTGGGTTCCATTTCTGCTGCCACACTCAGCGCCATCATTAGTGGATCTCACCACTGTACTTACCAATCCTGATGAAAACCATTTTAAAACTGTTTTTATAGATGAGTAGTTAAAGGATATGAAGTCCACCTACATTTCTGTTGTGGTGTAAACTAATCAATAAAATCAATAAGAATGTAAAATATAGATTATGGATGTAAGATTTTGATAAGTGAGGTAAGATAAGACAATTATAAAGCAAGAACTGTCATAGACAGGCCTAAGACTCCATTATGCTGCCTTCTTAAAAAAATCTGTTACAAGAGTGTTTCTGAAAAACTGAAATGAAAGCTGTTTTCTTATAATATATTATATTTTTGTACTTTGTACCCCACAAATTGTACTAATCCAAGAGATGGTGGTCTTGGTGACCTATATGACTTTGCAGTAGATTCTCGCCCCTGCTAACCATCTGCTCAAGCCCAGGATATGGTTGTCTAACACCTGCTCAGACCCAAGATGCAGTTGTCTGAGTTGCCTTAATTTTTTAGCTTCTGTAATCTGCTTGCTTGCTAACTAGGCCTGCCAAATTCTGGTTTAGCTTCTGTGATTGGCTTGCTTGCATGACGCTGAGAAAGTTGTGGTTTTCTTTCTTAAATTCCCAAAGAAAGCCAGGAAAGGCTGCTGTTCTTCCATAGAGCTTCAGTCTCTAAGGGTGGCAGCCCCTGGCCAGGTAATAAAGCTCTCTAATTTGTTTTTTGTTTTTTGTTCTTTTTTTTTTTAATATAATATCTTTATTGTATTTATTTATTTATTTATTTTAATGTGGTGCTGAGAATCAGCCCAGTGCCTCACATGTGCTAGACAAGTGCTTTACCACTGAGCCACAACCCCAGGCCTCTAATTTGTTTTAAATTCAGACTTGGAGTGTTTTCTGAAGTGGCTCCTCATAACAGTTTCCTCATGATCTAGAATGTGCCTGTGTAGGTAGATTCGTCAAGGGTTGTGCTGGTCTCCACATTCATGCCTTTCCTGAAATGGCGCTGGTCTTTCTCGAGGGGTACTGTAAGACACAGCCCACAGGATTCCTTATTTTCCCCAGGTAGAATATTCCTGAGGTAGGCCTCTGTTTCTCCAAGCTGACATTCGCAGTTCTCTCCCCTACTTGAAATGATATATTTTAAGTCTAATTACTTGCTTATTATTTGTCTCTTCTACTACAATGTGAGATCATTACCACAAAACAAATCTTACTCACTGGTGTATTGCTAGCACTTAAAATAGTGCCTGACTCCTAGTAGGTGCCTTATAGTAAAAAATTATAATTGGGTGAATGACTAGCATCATCCATTAATTACACATTGGCCAAGTGTTTGTGAGATGACTTCTAACTGGCCACTCTGTCAACAGCAGCAGTATTTCCACTGCCCACTTGATCTGCTCTAATCTCATGAACACCAGGAATTTTGTCATTGACCAGCTTCCCTCTTTGGAATGGATGACTTACAAACTTACAGTCAACTTTGTGGAGCACCAGAACCAAGGGTTGATGCTTTGATGGTTCAGATGTTTAGTCAGTTCCTGAATCATTTTCTAGTCTCACCTTGGTTTTTGTTCCCTTTTTTAGCTGATGTCTGATCACTGAGTTTTGTAACTTGACATGCCAGCACTACTGTTCTGGTTCAAATCCCTGTCCCAGTACTTACCTGCCAGGTGACCCTGGGTCAATTTTCATTTTGGTCTGCCTCATTTGGCTCATATGGAAAATGAAGATCCTAAGAACAGCTGCTTCCATGGTAAGTGCTGAGAAGAAGGCTAAGCACCTTGGTCGGGCTCAGTGATCCTTGGCAGCCATGGTGGTGGTGATTATTTTAAAAGAAGCCAATAAATAAATACAGAAACATAAAGAAAATATGCTGAAGTGTTCACGGGGCTCTCTCTAGAGATGGGGGTTTGGGGAATCATTGTCCTCTTTCTTTCTTTCTGTTTTCAAAATCTTAAAGAGTATGTAAAAGAAAAAATGGTCCATGCATCCTGGACTTTTCTAGATGAATTTAAGACATATGACAGAAGGATTTACTCCAGTCTAATCCCTAGAGAGCAATATACAAATCTGTCAGGGGAAAAAAAAAAAAAAACCCAGCCCACTAGTTTATCCTAGGCTATGTGGAGGGAGCACAGCTGGGGGAGATGGAGAGATGGTCCAATTGTAGTTCCTAGTATCTGCCTATGCCATAAAGAAAGGCAGCGGTGGTCTTATATTTCTCTTATGTGTTTTCAATCACAATAAATGGTGTCATTTTAGGATTTATTGCTGTTCTTAAGCCTGTACCCATTTATTTGTTATACTCAGTCTCATCTCAAATTAAAAAATGAGATAAGTAGTGAACAATTTTTTAAAAAACCACAGTTGTAATGAAACCCACTTAAAGTGTAAGACGTATCACTGGAAAAGGAGGCGGGTCAGGTGAGTGCTGGATCATCTCCACTTGCTCTTTGACCTTTCACCCTTCACCCTGGGCTGTAGGCTCCGGAGACTGCCTTCTCTAGACTGTGTGGCTTAAGCTCCTTTACTCTCCGGTTTCTGTCTGTTCTGGCTAATGGGTATTCCTGGCAAGTGATTGGAGGGAAGGAAGAGAAGGACATGGGGGTGTTTGGTCCAGGCTCCTTCCCTGTATGGTCTTCCACCAGTAGCCACAGCTTCCTTCAGGCAGCCCTCTTTGGGGAGGCCTATAAGCTCCTGCATGTTCTAGTAACTCATTTCTTCTCCAGGCCCAGGCTGGAATGGCTTGCTTCCAGCTTCAGCAAGCCCCACAATGCTCTTTCAAAACGTGTTGGTTGCCCTTAATCTTCCCCAGACCTTTATTGAACTCTCCACTTGACCTTGCTTAAGGGGCTGTTTCTCTCCATCCAGGAGTTCTACTAAGACCCCGACTGTTACAGGAGGAAATATATCAGAAAAGACAGCAAAGAAATCAACAGGACTTGTACACAGAACAGTTCTGAGCCTCCCAGCAGCCAAGTCAAAAAGAATAAAGCATATCAGGTAGCAGAATAAGATTTTTTTCTTTACGCTGAGCTCTGAGTAGAATTTTCCATGTGTCTTTACACAATGGGAGATATCTTAGTATTCATGCATTCCACCACTATGATGCATGAATTCTCACATAAGAGGAAAGTGATTGACATCAGGGGCTAGTTTAGCAGGGTGTAAGAGTGAGGAAGACACAGCACCATAAGAGGAGGTCACCATGTGGTAACCATGACTCCAAAGGGGAGTCATGCCAGTGGGGTGGCCAGACTTGCCAGCCACTTGTCTGTACTGTTCTTCAATGTCCCTGTCTCCTTCTAAAATGGTGCCTGGCACTTATAAAATTCTCAACAAATCATTGTTGAATAGAATGATGAATATCTTAAAATCTCTATAGGGTCACCTTTGGGCCTCTTGTATATTACAGCGTCTAAATGCACTCTTCCCTCAAGGAGCAAGTGCAGTGCTGCAGAGCAGAGCTCTCCCGTGGGGTGCACCTTGGAGGTATTTGAGGAGCTGTGCCAGTGCTGTCTGTCCCCCTGGTGTGCTGCCCGGTCATTCTGATTCCATTGGTCCAGGACTCAGCCAGGGCACCGGGATATTTTTTAAGTATCCAGATGATCGACCGTGATGTTCAGCCCAGACTGAGAACGTGAGTGTGCAAAATGTTCTGAAATTAGAGTCAAGACCTGGAGCCAGGACTTCGTCAGCAGGATCAGGCTGTAATCACAAACAGAGCATTGGACTCCCCTGAGCCTTAGTTTTCCCACGTGTAAAACGAAGATAACAACACTTTCTCTGAATGCTTCACAGGTCTGTCATATGGGTTAAATTATGTCTGTAAAAATTCTTGGTAAATTCTAGAACATTCTATACAGATATCCTCATCAACATGCACGTGAAATGGGTTAATGTGTTAATAAACATAAAAACCTGCTCACGTTATCGAATACTTTTCCTCTGCTTGGATTTTAAAGCCCCCCCCCCTCAAAAAAAGTCTGTATTTGATACTGAAGAGTTTTTTCTTTTGTTTTGTTTTCCTCCCCCCCCTCCTTTCTTTGCAGCACTGGGGACTGAACCCAGGGCCTCACACATACTAGACAAGTGCTCTACCACTGAGCTACACCCCCAGTTCCGAAAGATTTTTCTCGAGATACTACTAAAAGTTCGTAGACCATCATGCCTCGTGTGAAACAACACACCTCACATGCAGCCCAAGACCAAGAGCTCAAAGTGACCAGGAAAAGGCCTTTCTCCAATCTTGATAAGCTTAGCAAAAAAAAAAAAAAAAAAAAAAAAAAAAAAAAAAAAAAAAAGGCCAGATGCACTCCTGTAATCCCAGAGGCTCAGGAGGCTGAAGCAGGAGGATTGCCAAATTCAAAGCCAGCCTCAGCAACTCAGCCTGTCTCAAAATAAAAACTAAAAAGGGCTATGGATGTGGCTCAGTGGTTAAGTGCCCCTGGATTCAATCCCCAGTACTGGGGAAAAATATGTACCAAAAGAATGCGCATTTCCATGCTTGTCCTGTCACACGTACATTTAATTTCAAGTTTTATCATGTCGGAAAGTCTGTGGCCCCCAGCGGCCAGACTTGACCCCAGCATTGCTCTCTTCCCTTGCAGGTGTGCGGCTCAGTGGTGATCTTTATCTGTGGTCCTCCCGCCCACTGGTCTGCTGGCCCCTTCAATTGTTTATCCACCCTAGTAATATGTGTGATCACTGGAGATTACATTCTTTTCCTTTCCACAAACCCCAATAGATATTTATAAGAATTCAGTCCAAAAATGTTAGTATTCCTTGTTCTGCAAGTATAATTCTCTTTAAATCCAATGAAATATTTTGAAATTGTCTTCGGATTCTAACCAATAATAGAATTCAAATGACGCATTTTTATAAAAATAAAAATTTTCTTCTATTCAATTTGAAAAATCTGTTTCACTAAAAAAAAGTTTCATGATTAGAGTTCATTTAATTTGTATGTAATCTGTCAGGGTGGAGTGTAAGGAGAGTGAAACCTATAGGGCTTTTTCAACCTTAAGCTCCCTTAATCAGGCAAATCTCATATTGGCTCATCACACAGCCATTTCCTCAAGGAAAAAAACCTCAATCTTCCCTGTAAATCCTGTCAATCAAGTCAAATTCCTTAGAAAAGTTGCTTCCTGTTCATGTCATGGTTTTAATTGGACCAAGTGCCCTGTGGCATCTCTTGAAGCTTGCTCCCTGCCCTACTGTCAACTCACTTGGTCAGATCCTGCTGAATCAGGATGGTGGAAACTTCTAGGTGGCCTGGGGGACTATGAGGGTGCAGAAGGGAGGTGGGTGTGGAAAGGTCACTTTGCCTGAAAGATTCGCCTAATGAGACCTAACTCAACATGAGTTATGTAGACAGAAAACAACAGTATCCTTGCAACTTCAAAACTATAAGTAAACGTGCTTAGAAAATGGAGACATCAGATATGAAGCCAGATAGGGTTGGGGAAATGTAGAAAAGCCTTGATAGATTTCTAAAAAGATACATGGGAATACTTTTGTTTCTTGCTGACATTTGCCTCATACGTTCCAATGATTTCCTATTTTCACTTGACAGCTCAATAATTAGATGGTAGATTAATAGTAAGACCATGCCAAGATATTTTAAGTTGAAATAAAAGATATTTTTAAGAACATTAAAATTTTATTGCATTGAGATATAATTCAAGCAATATAAAATTCACCCTTTTAAAGTATATGATTCAATGGGTTTTAGTAAATTCACAAAATCCATATCTATCATCACTATCCAGTTATAAGAACATTTTCATCATCCCCAAAATAAAATCTAGACCAATTGATAGTCACTCTCCCAGTTTCCCACACCCTAAATCCTGGTAATCACTAACCAATTTTCCATCTCCATGAATTTGCCTATTTTTGGACATTTAACATAAAGGAAGTTACCCAACACGTGGTCTTCTGTTCCTGGCTTCTTTCATTTAGCCTGTTTTCAAGTGTTATCCATGTTGAAGCATGTATGAGAACTTCATTATTTTTTATTCACATAATATTTCATTGGATGGATATACCACATGTTGTTTATCCACTCATCAGCTTATGGGCACTTGGGTTGTTTATATTTTTTGGCTACTATGAATATTCACATGCAGGTCTTGTGTAGATATCTCTCTCTCTCTCACTCTTTCTCTCTCTCTCTCTCTCTCCCTTTGATACCAGGGATTGAATCCAGGGGCACTTAACCACTGAACCACATCCACAGCTTTTTTTTATTTTTTATTTTGAGAAAAGATATCACTAGGTTGCTGAAGGCTTCACTATATTGCTGAGGCTGGCCTCAAAATTGCAACCCTCCTGCCTCAGCCTCCCAAGTAGCTGGAATTATAGGTGTTTACCAGTGCACCTGGCTTGTTTTCACTTCTCTTGATTCTATGCATAGGAGTAGAATTGCTAGGTCATAAGATAACTCTGTGTTTAACATTTCAAGGGGCTGTCATGCTCTTTTTTTAAAGCGGCTACACTATTTTACAATTTCACTAGCAATATATAAGGATTCCAGTTTCTTCATAAGCTCACCAACACTTGCAATAGTGAAACCGCTTTTTACCCGTGACGAGTTCTTGTTCCCCGAACGCTGAAGAATAACACTGAAGAAGCACTCCGAGGCAAGCGTAGAGTGGAAAGTGGACAGCTTTATTGAAAGGATAGCAAAAAGACTTCCCCCAGAGGGAGAAGGGGACCTGGAAACCAGGAATCCAAAGGGAGGAGAGGCCTTCTCCCTTTTATATCTGAAATATTTCTTTTGTCCCTTTCATGTTCCCTATCTCTGTCCTTCCTAGGACAGGAATGTCAAAAGGAGGGCCCATGGTGGGTGTGAGATTTACGGGAAGGGTTTAGGGCTAGTTGATTAGCATCTCTGTTTGCTGGAGCTGTTTCATTAACATTCCATAAGATGGGCCCTCAACTTGGGAACATTAACCATCTTATCTCCCTTAGAGTTGCTCTGTGTTTTTCCAGGACTCAGGCTGACTCCATTTTCCTTATGGACTCCATGTTCTTTATGAAACTCGATGTTAGACCCGATTTGCCTGACTACACTCACTACCTAGCTTTAAATCTGGCTTCATTCCCCCCTTTAATTTCAGGAACTCCTTACTGCTGTAAGGACATGGGACGACGACCGAATCTAACTTCTTCGAGCTGAGAGGGGGCGAAGTAGGGCGAGCAGTTTGGAGTCCCCGTTTAAAAATCGGGTCTATCGAGTGGTCCACGATAGAAGTCCAGTTGAGAGTCAACAGGCTGAAGGGCCATTTGAGTGACAGGTGGTCTATAAGAGAAACAAGAATTTATGAGTACTGGAATGAGATTAATGCAACAATAAATGCCACAGCATAGGAATATACCAATGAGTATGATGAGGACAACAGAGACTAGCAATGTTTTCCACCATGAGGTACCAGAAAACCAGGAACTAAAATACTGTCCCCATGACACAGCTGGTGAAGACATGGCTTCTATCTGAGAGCATGCAAGTTTTTAAGAATGTTAGTCACATTGCCAGAACTATCAGGGATGTAAACACAGCATTCAGTTTTAATAATGGCACAAGTACCGCCTTGGGCTGCAGTGAGGACATCTAAAGCCATACGGTTTTGTAAGATGGCCTTTCTCATAAGCGTTACTTCAGTGTTAAGGAGAGAGATACTTTCCTCAACCTCAAGAAGCGCAGTCTGGGTGTAATTGTTCAAGGTTTCCACGTGCCACATTACATCCTCTAAACCAATATGTGGAATAAACAGTGAAGCTAGGTGATATTGGAATCCATTGCTCTTGGGCATGTGGGTAAAATCAAGTTGCCAGTCTTCCCCAGGGAACTGTCCTGTCCTTTGTAATCCTGGGGGCTTCTTGGCAGAGTTAAGTGGGTTATTTCTTTGGCACATTTCATAGGCCTTGACTATTTGATGGATAGTCTTTAGAATATTTTTCCTTCAAATATCTCTCGGGTTAATTTGAGAGTATTTTCTTCTCCTAGGTGGAAAGATTGGTGTAGGGTGTGTAAACTCTTCCATTGGGAACTAGCAGGTAAATAAAGCTTGCTGTCCTCCATTTGAATCCACCCTGAGGGTAAGAGGCTACCTCCTTTAGATAAGGCCTGGTGTGTTTCCTCCTGAGTATACTGAGGTCTTATCTCTGGAGGAGGGCCTGTCCATATCAGGGGAGCTAAGGTTGCCTTCTGTAAAGTTCCCTTAGCAGCTTCTTTGGCCTGTTGATCTGCAAGTCTATTACCTTCAGCTATTTCATCTATTCCCTTTTGATGACCCTGACAATGTATGACAGCTACTTCCTTGGGCAAATGAACAGCATCTAGCAGTCTTAAGATTTGCTCATAGTTCTTTATAGACGTTCCTCCGGTTGTTTGAAATCCTCTTTTCTTTCCAAATTGCTGCATGTGCATGCAGGATTAGATAAGCATACTTAGAATCAGTGTAAATATTAACTCTTTGCTGCTTCCCTAACTCCAGTGCTCTCGGTCTCTTCCCAGGGTGATTTTGATTGCCTCAGGAGTTAGTAAGGCTACTGCTGCTATTACTCTGAGACAATGAGCCAACCTCGACACCTGATCAAGTTCTTTGCTGAGATAAGCTACTGGCTGTTGAGCAGGTCCATTCTTCTGCGTGACCACTCCCAGAGCTGTTCCTCCTCTCTCAGTGACAAACAGGTTAAACTTTTGCTTAGTAGGTAAGCTGAGGGCAGGGGCTTGAAGTAGAGCCCCTTTTAATGCCTTAAAAGCCTTAATTTGTTGGGGTTCCCATGTCAGGGAAGTTGCTCCTTGGCTTAATGTTTCTTTGAGGAGGCTATAAAGAGGCTTAGCTAGTTCCCCATATCCGGGAATCCAAAGCCTGCAGTATCCAGTTATTCCTAGGAAGCCCCTAAGTTGTCTTATGGTCTGAGGTAAAGGATACCTTCCTATGGGGGCTATTCTTTCCCGCCCTAGTCTGTGAGTTCCTTGAGACAGCTGTAATCCTAAATATTGGACTTGTTTCTGACATAATTGAGCCTTCTTTTTTGAAACTTTATAACCCTTATCAGCTAAGAAGTTCAGAAGCTCGGTAGTGGCTTCTTGACATTCCCTTTTGGTAGAGGCACATAATAATATATCGTCTACATATTGGAGAACAGTTGCAGATGCTTTGTCTCTGAATTCCTTTAAATCTTTAGCTAGAGTTTGGCCAAACAGGTGAGGGCTGTCTCTAAATCCTTGGGGCAACACTGTCCAGGTTAATTGAGATCCACTATCTGGTTCCTCAAAGGCAAACAGATATTGCGATTGGGGGTCCAGGGGAATGCAGAAGAAAGCATCTTTTAAATCTAACACAGTAAACCAGGCTGCTGCCGCTGGAATTTCAGATAACAGAGTATATGGGTTAGGAACCATAGGGTGGAGGGGCACCACTGCTTCATTAATTATTCTGAGGTCCTGAACTAGGCGCCATTCCCCGTTTGATTTTTGAACTCCTAAGATAGGGGTGTTACATGGACTATTGCAAGGTACTAAAAGTTTTTGCTGTTTGAGGTTCTGAATGACTTTCAATAGTCCCTCTTTTGCTTCTGGGCGTAAGGGGTATTGCCTCTGGTGTGGAAAGACAGAAGGATTTTTTAAAGCTATTTTGATTGGGACTGCACTTTTTGCTCGTCCGATTTTACATTCTGTGGCCCACACTTCAGGGTTTATATCACATTCTAATAAAGGTAAACATAATGGTCCCTCTGGCCCCAAATTCAATGTAACAGAGGTCTTAAGTTTTGAAAGTAAAATCCCGTCCTAATAAAGGGGTGGGGCACTCTGGAACTATCAGGAATGCATGAGAAAACATCATCACGTCCCACTCACAACTCAGTGGGGGAGTGAACTTTCTAGTTATACACCTTCCAGACACTCCTTGTACCATCATAGTTTCAGAGGAAAGGGGTCCAGAATATGTCGTGAGAACAGAATAACTGGCACCAGTATCTAAGAGGAAGTTGACCTCTTGGCTCCCTACAGAGAAGCAAACCCGGGGTTCACGTGTGGTGATAGGAGTTACGGGAGCCAGAATCCACCCCGGGCCCATCAGGCCTGTGTGGGAGAGTCTGGCCTCAAGGACCTACGCCCCTCAGGACAGTCACTCTTCCAGTGGTTGCCTTGACATTTAGGGCAGGGCTTCGGAGGTGGCCGCTTTGCTTGTGAGCACTCCCGCTTGAAATGTCCTTTTTCTCCACAATGGAAACAAGTCCCTTTTGTGGATTGGGGAGCATTTCATACTCCTCCTTTTCCACCCTGGGAGCTTACTCCTTTAAGAGCGAATACCAGCATCTCAGTCTTTTTTCTGTCTCTGCGCTCTTTCACCCTTATTTCCTCCAGGTCTCTATTATAAAAGACGGAAGTAGCAAGTCGGAGGATATCATCTAAAGACTGATCAGGGCCATATGCCAATTTTTGTAACTTCCTCCGAATGTCTGGGGCCGACTGGGTGATAAATTTGTCCTTTAAAATTATGTGGCCCTCTGCGGATTCAGGATCCACGGTGGTGTGCTTTCTCATTGCCTCCCTGAGTTTCTCCATGAAGATAGCAGGACTTTCCTGCGGGCCCTGAATAATTTCTGACATCTTAGAATAGTTAATGGGCTTTTGCTTAACTCTTCTAAGGGCCTCAAGAATTAGCATTTGAAAGTGACTAAGTTTCCAAGCATCTTGTTCATCGTTTGGGTCCCAATCAGGATCGTTCCTGGGAACTGCCTGTGCTCCTGACGGGTAATTGGGTTTGCTTCTAGTCTGTGCTGCCGGGGCATGAGCAAGGTGTAAGTCATCCCCAAATTGCTCGGCTGCTCTTAGGGCAGCTTCCTTCTCATTAGAAGTTAAAGTCTGGTTGAGTAACAGCATAATGTCTTTCCAGGTAAGGTCAAACACCTGGCATATGTTTTGAAATACCTCAATATATTTATCTGGGTCTTCTGAGAATCTCCCTAAGTCAGTTTTTATCTGTCTTAAGTCTTGAAGGGAGAAGGGAGTATGTACTTTGACTGGTCCAAATTCTCCTCCTGGCATCTCCTGGAGGGGTAATACATTTGACTTGTCCATTGGGACAGATGGAGAGAGGCCAGGGTATGGGGGACAGGAGGGCTGCTGCTGGAAATCAGCAGAGAATGAAGATTTGGGGTGTCCTCCTGATTCCTTCTCCTCGACAGGTGGTTTCTTAGGATACTCTCCCTTCATAGCAGAGATCATAGCTAAGTCTACTTTACATTGCTGACACAATTGGGGGTCTTCCCTTAGGGCAAAGAAAGCCTGAACATACGGCACCTCCCCCCATTTCCCTTCCTTTTTGCAAAATCTATCAAGCTGCAAAATCGTATTGAAATTGATACTTCCCTCTGGTGGCCAGGATTCTCCATCAGGGAGTTTGTATTGAGGCCAGGCCTCGCGGCAGAAGAAAATGAGGCACTTTTTCTTGAGTGTCTGTGGGTCAAACTTATTCCAGTTTTTCAATATGCAGGTAAGTGGTGTACCCGGCATATTGGAGAGAGAAGCTCCCATCTGAGTAAGAGAAAAAACAGGACTCAGGCGCCCGCGCCAAAGAGAACTGTTCCTATTAGGGACGTCTCCCCATCTCTGGAGCTTCCTCACGGTCCAGAAAACCCGTCTCTCATCACCTGGCTTTGCCAAAGTCATTTCTGGCCTCCTTTGGCAAAGTGCTGGGGTCTCAGTCTGCCCTGTGCCAAAGACCCTAGGAGGATTCAGACTTAAGGGCATTACTGCTTTCCTCCTTGCCACTATAAAAACCCATAACATAAATTCGCCTATTTTCTTGTTAAACTATTTTGCTCTGTGGACTAAAGGGACCTCTTGCAAGGTGAAGGGGAGACATCTACTGGTTGTAAAGTATACCACCTTTCCTATCGGAGGGACCCTGGAAAGGTTGAACTTTAGCCCCTGGCCACTTACAAAGAACACATCACATTTTAAACATCAGGATGAAATCAACCTACACATGCAAGAGAAATATAAACATTTCCTACAAATCATCTTAAGTCTTTCTCATATTCCTACAGCCTGAATTGCTAGCATTATGATTGGCAATGCAAAGGGAGCATCCAGGAGGGAATGGATGCGGGGTGGGGGAATGTGTGCTGGCCCACACGGAGGCAATTTGTAATTGGGGCTTTCCCTCAGCGCCATTCATCTACCGATCACCCAGATACCCCTAAGGGCTGTCGGGAGAGGGCTCAAGGGAAGGAACCTTAGGAATACGTCTGAGTGTGGCCCAGACCCGAATTCTGCAGTTGTTCCAACTCTCTCCTCCATCTCCACGCATCTGAGGTAGATCAGGACTTGGGACGCTGTGTACTCACGCCAAATGCTCTCCGGGCCTGGACAGAAAAGTAGGAAATGGCTTTGGCAGAGCCCAACATGCCTGTTCTGTCCAGAACAGGTGATTGGAAACTGTCTAGGCCGAGAAACCTTTCACCCGAGTCTTGAAGAGTGGCGGCTGCACTAACTGCATTTAAGTAGCCGACGGGTGCCCACTTTCTCCTCCGAAAGAAAAAGAGACAGATGCACCTCGACAGATTTGGGGTGCATTAAGAAGAGCTTACCTCGTGTAGTTTATCTCGGTGGGACCTCCACTATGAAACCGCTTTTTACCGTGACGAGTTCTTGCTCCCCGAACGCTGAAGAATAACGCCGAAGAAGCACTCCGAGGCAAGCGTAGAGTGGAAAGTGGACAGCTTTATTGAAAGGATAGCAAAAGACTTCCCCCAGAGGGAGAAGGGGACCTGGAAACCAGGAATCCAAAGGGAGGAGAGGCCTTCTCCCTTTTATATCTGAAATATTTCTTTTGTCCCTTTCATGTTCCCTATCTCTGTCCTTCCTGGGACAGGGGACAGGAATGTCAAAAGATGTGACACCTGGAGGGCCCATGGCGGGAGTGAGATTCACAGGAAGGGCTTAGGGCTAGTTGATTAGCATCTCTGTTTGCTGGAGCTGTTTCATTAACATTCCATAAGATGGGTCCTAAACTTGGGAACATTAACCATCTTATCTCCCTTAGAGTTGCTCTGTGTTTTTCCAGGACTCAGGCTGACTCCATTTTCCTTATGGACTCCATGTTCTTTTATGAAACTCGATGTTAGACCCGATTTGCCTGACTACACTCACTACCTAGCTTTAAATCTGGCTTCAATAGTGTTTGTATTTTTTATTTTAGCCATCTTAGTAAGTTCTGAAGTGGTTTTTATGGTGGGTTTCATTTATATTTTCTGAATGATTAATGATACTTAACATTTTTATGTGCTAATTAGCCATGTAGATACCTTTGGAGAAATGTCCATTCAAGTCCTTAGTCCATGTTTAAATTGGTTTTGTTGATGATGCTTTCTTGCTGAATTGACAAATCCCTCTTCGGATCATGCTTTGCCCATATTTTTTCCTGTTCTATAAGACATCTTTTCATTTTCTTGATGGTGTTATTTGAAGTTCAAAAACTTTTTTTCATCTCAGTAAAGTCTAGTTTTCCCATTTCTTTCTTTTGTTATTTGTGTTTTGCAATCATATCTCAGAAACCACAGACTAATTCTAGGCCACAGATGTTTCTTCCTATGATTTTTCTCAAAGGGCTTTACAGTTTTCACTCTTATATTTAGGTCTATGACCCATTTTGTATTCATTTTTGCCCATGTTGGGAGGTAAGGACCCAACTTGATTTTTTTGTGTGTGGATATTCAGTTTCTTTCATCCATTCTGAAATCTCTGCCATTGATTGACATGTGTAATGAATTTGTTTAATTAATTACTGACAAGGTAAGATTCATATTATGATTTTGCTATTTGTTTTCTATAGGCCTTCTTTGTCCTCTATTCCTTCATTCCTGCCTTCTTTGTGGTTAAATAGGTGTTTCAATCATACATTTTATTTCCCTTGTTTGTTTTACTATGTATTTTTTAAGTATTTTTATTGTTTACAGTGGAGACTGAAATTAACCTCCTGAAACAACCAACTCTGTATTTACACAATCTTAACATTGCATAACTTTTGTATACTTAACTGGTATGCAAAACCTTGGCTTCTGTATACCTCCATTCCCCTTCACCTTTCTGGGAATATCATTATCATACCATTTATATCTTTATACATTATAACCCATCAACAAGGTTTTATAGTTATCGCTGGATGCAGTGGTCTTTTAAATGAAATACTAGAAAAGGCTTTAACCAACGTATTTATAATATCCTTTCTAATTACTGTTTATAGTGTCCTATATATTTGCCTATTCATACTTACAGTAGTTGATTTTACTGTGGCTCTTTGTATTTCCTAGTGTGGCATAGAGTAACTAGTGTCATTTCAGTCTGAACATTTCCATTTATTATTTCATGTATAGAAAGTCTGACAATAATGAGTTGTCCTGACAATTGCTTATTTGAGGATGTCTGAACTTCTCCTTTTTTTTTTTAGAACACTTTCACATCTACAAAAAATAAAATAAAAATAGGGAGATAGTCCAGTGCCCATATGCCCCAGACACAGTTCCTCCTATTAACTGTGTCATACACTACTGCAGTGCATTTCCTATAGTTAATGAACTGCTATTGATACGTTACTAACTACGGTGCACAGTTGATTTAGATTTCCATAGATTTTCCCCAGTGTTCTTTTCTTGTTCTGGGATCCCATCCAGGACACCGCAATGTATTTCGCTGTCCTGTCCCCCTACCGTCCTCTTGGCTGACTAGCTCAGCTCTCCTTGGCTCAGACTTCCCTTGTTTTTATTACCTTGACAGTTTTTTAAAGTACTAGTCAGGTATTTTGTATTTTCCTCCTGTTGGAATTTGTCTGTTTCTCTCTTGGTTAGACGGGGTGATGGGTTTTAGAGAGACAGACCGCAGCAGTCAAGTGCCATTTTCAGCACATCCAGTCAAGGGCACAGACGGTCAGCATGACTGACCACTGTTGATTTTGACCTGGGTCACCTGGCCAATCAGTGTTTCTCAGGTTTCCCCCTACAAAATTACTTTTTCCCCCTTTTCATACTCTACATTTTGGAAGGAAGTCTTGCATGCAGGATTGATGCTCCCCTTTCTTGAGAGCAAAGTAGCCACATAAATTACTTAGAAGTCTTCTGAAAAGAAATTTGTCTCTTCTTATTTATTTATTTATTCAATTATTTCTTTATATCAATATATATAGACTTATGGATATCTATTTTGTCTTTCCAGTTACAATCCAATTGTACTTTATTCTGTTGCTCCAATTGTGCCTGCTTGGATTCAAGTTCTTTCTGTCAGTTCCTATGCCCCTTTGACATACCCCACCAATGTAAGCTTGCCTTTTTGGCTTTTGTGACACTTTTTGATTACCCCCTTACTTCCTGTCACTGCAAGATACTCTTTGTATCTTTCCTTTGTTGTACCCAATTTTCAGGAAAAAAGTCTCACAAGCCACTCACATAATAGCCAATGAAGCCTTTATTCTGGCCAGGGCCACCAACTATGTCCAGCACAAAGCAGGATAGTAGAAAATGGCGCCTGCTCATAGCAAGGACAGGGTTTATAAAGCACAGGGTTAATATGCCCTCAGGCCCTCAGGTGCAGAAGATTTAAGGGTGGGTCAATGGGCCATCAAGGGTGGGTCAATGGGCCATCAGGTGGAGACAGTCCAAGTTCAGTTTAAGTCACCTTTGCTTATAACAGTACCCACTGGTCTTATGGGGAGAACAAATCTTTGTTCTCTTCCATAATCTGCCATCCCCATGTTTGGTTGAGAAACCAGCAGGCAGAATCAGGGAGACGGAATGCAAGACTGACTGCCAACACTGGGGACTCCCCTGATAACAGGCAGGAAGAGGGGTGATATTGAAAGTCCTAAAACTCCTCCTGGGAGGGGCAATTCCTGGAACAGGCCATCCCGGCAACATGTTGGGACAGGGGCAGGGTCTCCACAAGGGTGGAGGAAGGGCCCTGTGGGAATCAATGCTCCAATTTTCCAGTGGACAGTTTCCCAACAGTCTTCAACTTCCCCTGATTTGATTTACCTCTCTATACCAACTGCCTATGAGATTCTGGCTTCATTTCCCTTCTAATTTTAGGAACTCCTTACTACTGTAAGGACACGGGATGATGACCGAATCTGGCTTCTTCAAGCTGAACAGGGGTGACGAGATGGGGGCAAGTAGTTCGGAGTTCCCTTTTTAGAAGTCAAGTCAGATTGAAGCCTGGGAAAGAACAGGTTGTCATCAGGGACCAGCGCTTCTATGAGAGAAACAAAAAGCATGAGTACTGAATAAATGTTGCAGCATCTGGAACATGTCAATGTATACCACGAATATGGTAATTTCTCACCAGGAGGTGTGAGGGCTGAGAAGTTATCCCCATAATAAGGCCAGAGTGGACAAGGCCTTTATTTGGGAATATAACTTTAACATCCACAGAGTTTTCAGGAATGTAAACACAACATTTAACTTTTAATCTTACAGATCAGATGTCTATCCTGATAAGATGGTAGTCAAGCTACTTAATGCCATCTGATCCTATAAAATCTTTCTACTGGCATGACCTCTGTGTCCAGGAGAGAACCTCTTTATTTCTGTTACTTAGGGCTAGATAATCATACTACTGAATATTAAGCCTACCTGTGTAGGTTAGGAAGATCTGCAGGCCTTAAACTCACTAAAATCTTTTGACTTGGCAGTCACTTAATAATTAAACTGCTTATTTTTATAGTTATCAGGCATTCCTGCCTAAGAATCTCTTTTGTAGCCTTTAGTCTTATCAATTCTTGGGGCTAATACAAGTGTATATCTCAAATTACATTTAACTATTATTTCTTCAATGCCCAGGAATGGTTGTGTTTCAGTTTTAACTGTTTTTGCTAAGTGTTTAAGATGAAGCAGGTCAAACAGACTTTTGCTTTTATTTAACTTTAAAGTCTTGATCTTAAACATATAGCAAGAGTCTCACCAGTCTTAAATTAAGAGCTCTGGGCTTTACTTTAATGCCTATAACCTTACTGTCATTTACCCTTTCCATTAATTGGGGTTTGTACCAATCCTAGGTGATTGCTTATTGTCTTAAATTAACCCAGGTTGTGTCACTAAAGCACTACCTCTGCAAAACATTAACAGGCAACTTTTAGACAGTTTACAAGGAAAATACAAAATAAAATTAACAAGAGTAAAAAACACATTTAGTTTGTGTAATAACCATCTTGAATTTTGACTGAGTTATATACTACAACCCCTGTTTCTTAACAAGAATCATTCTTTTGACCCTAACCATAAACAAATTGAAGATTGGCCTGCCCTGGAGCCACTCTGGCATGCAGCAAACATGGAAGGAAGAGCCTTATTTTAGGCAAGGTGACACTCTTTATGAACTTTAGGTCAGGTGTTTTAGTTCTGAAGCTGATCTCTGGTTTACAGTATTAACCTTTATACAGATTAGGCTCTCATGAACTTAAAAAAAAAATACATTTAAATTGTACCCCAGTGTAAAAAGTAACATAAAACCTTATATCTTATTGACAACAGGTCTAGTTGTAGAACACATTTTAAATAATGTAAATAAATCTCTTATGTATTATCTTTATAAGCCTAAAATTACCATACAACTCTAGTTTGGAGAACACCAACTTGATATAATGCTCTTTTAGAGCTTTTCACCTCAAGGCTTGTACACCTGAAAGATATGAACACATTTAATATACAAGGAAGAGTATTACTCCACCATAATTACATTGATGTTTTTACATTAATCAAGTTTCTTAAAGAAATAACATTATAATATTTCAAAATAATAGTCATCATTCAACCACAACTGTAATCCTTAACTTCTTTCAGATTACTTGCTCAAAAAACCAAAACTTAATATTGTTATTTACAGTATTCCCAACAGAAACAGCTAAAATCTTTGAGCCTCTGCATACACAGAAATATTTTCTAAACCTTTATACAGAATCACACATATCTGTTAACCACTTCAGGAGAACACAATGTTTAAGCATATAGAATTATACCTGTTGGAACTTTAACTTTTTCCAGTGATGACAAAGCAACCTTAAAACCTGTTTTTTTAATTTACCAATTTATGAAAACAATCAATGTTACCCAATGGAATTCAAGGAGTTAAGAGTACTTGATGGTATATTTAACAGTTAGCATTTTAACCTTGAAAATTAATCAGATGTCTAACAAACAAAGTTACTCACAAATTTAACTTTCTTACATTTACACCAGAGAAGACACACAATGAAAAGGCAGAAAAACCATGGAACACAGAACAAGACACAAGGGAACAAGAACCAGGCGCCAAACCAACCAGGGAGCAGTGCAACATCTTGCTAATGCTCCGGACAGGAGTGCGTATGTGCCTCACCAGGCACCTCTCTGTCCCCAGTAGGAATTCCCGACCAGACCAGAACCAGAGGACAGTGCGACATTTCTCTACTGCCCCGGAGAGGAGTGTATGTGCCTTGCCAGGCACCTCACTGTCCCCAGAAGAGATCTCAAAACCAGATACCAGATATTATGGAGGCGCCACTTACCCATGGAGGTTTTCTCCACTGGATGCTTGCTAATTCTTTGATGAGGCAGTTCACTCCAGTAATCCGAAGGACCGAAGGCACATCCTGGGGCCTTGGAAGGTCTCAAGGTGTGCGGACCCCCTAGGATGGCACTCCATCCTGGAGTCCCAGAGTGAAGGTCCAGCTTCAGAATTTGTGGTGGTGAAGAAAAGACCACCAACTCTAATTTTAAATCAAATTAAAGCAAGCTTATACTAGTTCTTTGACCACCTAGAGAGACTTGTGAGTTATCCAATTTAGATTGAACCTTTTAAATCACGTGAATTAAAGGTATTTGGATCCATTTTTTTTTAATTTTCATGAGCGCTCATTTTCTATTTGCCAATCTTGATATCATGTACATGACATCTGGACATAAGCACATTTAGACATAAACACAGAACACAACTGTGCACATGTAACACAATAGCAAAGGCCTTGTAGCTTTTTGCACTCCATTGCAATGTTACAGATGTTTAAAAACTCCATAGTTGAATAAAAAATAGAACTGATCAAAACAACATTAACCTAGGTGCATAGGATCAAAATCATGAGTTCAAAAAATCTTAGAAAAATGACAGGCTGGTAATGCAAGTTCAGGTAAAAAGACATTTTAGCTTTTTTTTTTTCCTTTTTCTGGGGCTTAAGCTTGCTTCCCCATTTGCATTTCAATGTAAGTCCTGGCTGAGGTCTGGAAGGGTGGGGAACTGCAATTGTGAGCAGATACCTTATGCCTAAGGCACTTTTTCTAATCTCTGGCTCCCAGAATTATACTGCCTTCTAGGGGGACCATTCAGTCAATTTTCCATGTCGGCCAGTAAAACTTTTGTCAACTTTCAGTGTTTGCCTTTCCTGAGGGGGGTCGTGGTTGTTGTACTGTTGTACGGTTGTTGTGCAATTTTCACCAATTCAGATAATACCTTTCCCTCAAACCCTTCTAATTTCTGCAACTTCTTCTTTATATCTGGGGCAGACTGAGTTACAAAAGCTAAAACCAATCTAGAGCCTCCTTACCTCCATCACTGTTGGGGTCCTAGTTCAGGTGAGCAGAAGGAAAGAACCTGTCAATCCGAACGGGGTCATCTGTAGGCAGGCCATTCGGTCCAAGGATGGACCACTGGGCTTCCCGCCAGATCCGCTCATGCTCTTCAGACGGGAAAAGTGTTTGGAGGAGTTGGCCCGGGCGGGCCTCACAGGGCTCCACTGCTGCGCTGCGTTCGCTACCCTGCCCTGCTGGCTCAGGCTCCAGGCTGGTGGCAAAGGGAGGGAGGGAAAAATGAAACCGACGAGAATGCTAGCACACAAACAAAGATCAGCCACACAAGAAATAAACAGACACAAGGACAAAAGACAACCAGACTGGGCCACTCAGGGAGGCCCACCCACCAGACAACCAGATTGGGCGCCACACAGAACCAGATTGGGCCACACAGGGAGGCCCACCAGGTGGACAGGAGCGAAGTCTCGCCCTGTCCTGGGATTCAGTGTAAGCGACTGCTTCCAGTCTGACCTTATCCCCCAGAAGAGATCTCACCAGACAGGTAAACAGGCGGCTTCGTAGAGGCATCGGGAGAAGGGAGCATCAGTCCTCTCGGGGCAAGGCTGAGGAACTTCTCTCAGGAGCTCTCCCCTACCCCAAGAAGGAGTCCGCAATCGAGCACAAGAGGCCGAATTTGGGCGTGAGGGCAAGGAGAATAAAGAATCTCGCTGGGGCCTCCAAATGTTGTACCCAATTTTCAGGAAAAACATCTCACAACTCACGTAATAGCCAATGAAGCCTTTTTCTCTGGCCAGGGCCACCAACTACGTCCAGCACAAAGCAGGATAGTAGAAAATGGTGCCTGCTCATAGCAAGGGCAGGGTTTATAAAGCACAGGGTTAATATGCCCTCAGGGCCTCAGGTGGAGAGGGTTTAAGGGTGGGTTAATGGGCCATCAAAGGTGGGTCAATGGGCCATCAGGTGGAGACAGTCCAAGTCCAGTTTAAGTCACCTTTGCTTATAACACCTTCTCCAGTCCTAGACTCAACCATTTCTCCAAGAGGCCCTGGTTTCTTCTCTTGGAGAATGGGGTTAGAAATCTAGGTATATACCTGGACACTGGATATGCTCGTTGCTCCTGTGACATTGTTGCTTTTGGACTTCTCCTTTTCATTCCTTCTCTTCCCCCTGAATTCCTGGAAACCACTGATAAGTTCAGAGTCTACATATTTACTTTATCCAGAATATCATATAGTTAGAATCATAATAGGTAGCCTTGTCAAAACTGTCTGTTTTATTTAGTGATAAGCATTAAAAATTCATCCCGGTATTTTAGTGGTTTATAATTCATTTCTTTTTATCACTAAATGATATTCCATTGTATGGATTTACCATGATTTGTTTATCCTTTCACCTATTAAAGGACCTCTTGGTTCCAATTTGTGCTGATTATGAATAGAACTGCTATCACCAAGCACATGGCAGATTTTTTGTGTGGACATGTTTTTAAACCAGTTGAGTAAATAGCAAGGAGCACAATTGCTTAATTATATGCTAAGTTTTTGTCTAGCTTCAGAAAAAAACCTCCTAAACTCTCTTCAAGAGTAGCTATACTTCTCATTCATTTTTGTAAGCTAGTTTTGCTGGATATGGAATTCTTGACGACAGTCTCTTTTCTTTCAGAATCTTAAAGGTGTCTTCTGTCCTCTGTGGTTTTTTTTTTTTTTTCCTCTTTTATTCAAAGTTGTTGTATATATAACAGTAGTATGCATTACAATTCGTAACATGCATATAGAGCAACTTTTTACATAACACTGTTTGTACACAAAGTATATTCATACCATTCATGATATCTATCTCCTTCTACCAACTTCTTTGTTTTTTCCCTTCATACCCCCTTGCTCCATCCCTTCCCCTCCCTACCCATTGACCTTTCTAGTGTTCCTCTAATCCTCTTATGTTCCCCCACCCAACCCCACTGTGAATTAGCCTCCTTATATCAGAGAAAACATTCAGCATTTGGATTTTTGAGATTGGCTAACTTCACTTAGTATTATATTTTCCAACTTCATCCATTTACCTGTGAATGCCATTATTTTATTCTCTTTTATTGCTGAGTAATACTCCATTGTGTATATATACCACATTTTCTTTATCCACTCATCTACTGAAGGGCATCTAGGTTGGTTCCACAGCCTAGCTATTGTGAATTGTGCTGCTATAAACATTGATGTGGCTGTGTCCTGGTAGTATGCTATTTTAAAGTCCTTTGGGAATAGACCCAGGAGTGGTACGACTGGCCTCTGTGGTTTCTGATGAGATGTTAGCTGTGAACCTTGAGGACACCTTGTATGTGGTGCATCATTTTTCTCTTGCTGCTTGCAGGTGCCTCTCCCCTTTTCTTTGGCTTTAGCGGTTTGACTCTTATGTGTCTAGATATAAATTTATAAATTTTTCCTATGTAGAATTCATTGAATTTCTGGATATGCACATTAATGTCTTCCATCAAAATTGGGAAGTATTTGGCCTCAATTATTCAAATATTCTTTCATCCCCTTCCTCTCCTTCTCTTCTTCTGGCATCCCCATGTGCAAATGTTGTTGTGCTTCATGTATCCCACAGTTCTCTGAGGCTTTTTCATTTTCTTTTATTTCTTTTCTCTTTTGCTCTTCAGACTAGATTATCTCAACTAACCCATCTTCAAGTTTCCTGATGTTTTGTGCCAACTTAAATCTGCTATTGAATTTCCCTAGTGATTTTGTTCTTCATACTAGTTATTAGACTTTCAACTCCAGAACTTTTGATTGATTTTTTTTTTTTTTTTTTTTTTTTTTTTTTGTGGTACCAGGGATTGAACTCAGGGGCACTCGACCACTGGGCCACATCCCCAGCCCTTTTTTGTATTTTATTTAGAGACAGGGTCTCACTGAGTTGCTAAGTGCCTGGCCATTGCTGAGGCTGGCTTTGAACTCGCGATCCTCCTGCCTCAGCCTCCCAAAGTGCTGGGATTACAGGCGTGCGCCACCGCGCCCGGCTGATTTGGTTGTTTTTAATAATTTCTCTCATCACAGATATGTTCTGTTGGGTGATACATTACATTTTTACCTTCCTTAACTTTTTAGACATTGTTTCCTATCCTTCTTGGCACATGTTTATAATAGTTGATTTAAAGTCTTTATCTAGGAAGTCCAAAATTTGTACATCTTTACAAATAGCTTCTATTGACTTCTTTTTCTCCTGTGTATGGGCTGTGTTTTCCTGTTTATTTGCATGTCTCATAAGTTTTTTTATTGGTATTTTATACAATATCATGTGGTAGACCCAGAAATAAGATTCTGTCCCTCTCCGGCATCTGTTTAGAATGATATTTGTTAATCACTTTCCTAATCCTGCAAACACTATATTGTTTTATTTGAAGCCACTGAAGTACCTTTTTGGTTAGCTTAGTCATCATCTAATTATTGGAAAGAGATTTCCTCAAATGACTTTAAAAAAATAAGTTAGGAGTCTTTTCTGAAGGGCTTTGTGTATATATTGTAGTATAGCTTCAATAGTTTGGCAGTACAGTCCTTCCCTAGTCTTCAGTAATTGCCTGTGCAGAGCAGCAAGATCAACCAGAGGAAGATATTAAGGCCATCTTGCATCTTTCCTGAGCATTCACATGTGTGTGACTTTCTAGACACCCAGGAAAATGTTGAGGCTTTTCAAAGTCCTTGTGGACTTCACATTCTTCAGGTTTTCCTATTGAAAAATCCATCTGCTATTACTACCTCCAGCAGCTGTAACACAAAACAATTGCCACTACTTATTTTCAACAAACATCTTAGGGAAAATGGGGGATTTTTGCCACTGAGTCAGGTCTGAGATTAAAAATAAATGAGAGCCATGAAGGCAGTTTTCAGGGAGCTAACAGCCATGATAAATGTCTGGACATGAACTTGGGGGAGCACAAACCTATTTTCTATCTCCAGGGACTGCAGGGCTGTGGATTTCCACAGTCACTGTGGTTGTGCTTATTCTCAAGGCCACTATGGAGCTGGGGAGAAGTCAGTAAGGATAGGCATAATTAAAATGCCACAAACCTTTTTCAAGATACAACCTTTTACATGAATAAACACTCCTTGGATTGTTCCTTAGATGCCTGTGATTAATTTTCATAGTTCTGAAAAAGTTAATTTTGATCATTTTTTCCATTGTTCCTGTTGATTTTATTGAGAAGTGAATGTTTAAAGGTTTTTACTGTGCTTATTTGGAAGTGCTTCTCTCTTCCAGTCAGCAAGCTCTTAAATTTTATTGATGGAAATAATCCTGGTTTTGATCAAGCTCCAACCCTTTTCAGCCATGTGACCTTGGGCTGGATATTCATCTTCCTAGCCTGGGTTCCCACGTCATAAGATTTTTGTGAGGATTCTCTAGGAAAACACATGCAAGAGCTCATAGCAAATGCTTGATAAATGTTTATTTTTCTTTTCACTTTGCCCAATATGAATGGTACTTGCCCTCCACTCTAGGAACATATCTGCTATCCATTAACTGTCAGCCTGGATGGATTACTTAACTTTCAGATATTTGTGGTGTATTTTTTTGTTTTGTTTTTTGTTTTTACCTCCCAAGTCCATTCTAACACTCTGTTTCTATGCAAACTTTGTGTTTTGTTTTTCTGCTAACAAAGCAGAATACTATCTGCACACTATTTCTAAGCATTTTCGAGGTCACTATAGCATGATTGCTTACATGTGCAAAATAGGTTAATTGCACATTATTTTTGTCAGTTTATTAAATCAGGAATTTGTTTAAGCTGACTATTATTAACTTTGGTGGTATTGAATCATTTGTTATTAGTGGCATTTCAACTTTTAAATCTGATTTTCATGAATATGAACTGAAAATCTATAAATATTTTTTCTGAATTTCTAAAGACACCTTAAACTAAAAACTAAACATTCAACTATCCAAGAATAATAAAAGTTTCAATGTAGAATAAAAATATAGGTAGTTATCTTTAGAGATAAACATTATCTAATATATATATATATACATATATATATAGGTAGTTATCTTTAGAGATGAACATTATCTAATATATATATATGTACATATATATATATATATATATATATATATATATGGGTTTTTTTCACTCAAAAACTAAAAGCACATTTAGTCTTTATCAGAAATAAAGTAAAACAAAATCACTAAGCCTTTTTCAGCTCACTTGGAATGGCAATCTTTTCCTACAGAGGTTTTTGAGTAATTATTATATTTCTAATTTACAGGATCTCCCAGATTCAATCACAATAAGTACACTAATACGTACATCTACAGTACATCTCTCTTCATTCTGAAATCCATTCTGAAAGAAACAATATGGTTTCAGACTGTGACGAATCATGTGGCCTAGTGACACTCTTTTGGCATCACTGTGTATGTAGTTACTTTTTACTCATTTCTCATGTCTATGTGAAAAACTGTGTTTTATGTCAACAAATCCCCCTTTCTCAAGCAGCTGATGATGTTGGGCAAATTGAGGATGGGAGGGTGCAAAATTCATATATGAAATGCAATGGTAGAGTCTTCCAAATTTTTAAAGTAACTTTTCGCTTTCAGTTATGGAAATGATATATGTCGTGGTTAAAATTATTTTAAAATATCTGAAAGTACAGATAAAAATAAAGTCATCTATAATCTAATCAGGTAGATATAGACATTTTAGATAGTATTATACCTTTATTTTCCATGCCATGCATGTACTCTCTCTCTCTCTCTCTCTCTCTCTCTCTCTCTCACACACACACACACACACACACACACACACACACACACACACGATGGCATCTGCCTTATTTTGTGACTCTGACGCCAGTAAGACAGCACACAGAAAAAAGAGTTACTTTACTGATGGAGGGAGCCAACAATGAGAAGCTAAGCTTTCTATAAAATGCAGGCAGAAAAGCACATGGCACTTGTGAATTCACTGCAGTGGAGGTGGTGGCAGGGAGATGTGGGGGCAGATGTAGTGATAAAGACTAGGTCTTGGCCCTGCTCTGTTCAATCATAATTGTGACCAGCGAACTATGCAATCAAAACCTCACAAGGGCAAGGTAACCAGGGCGTGGACACTTCAGGGAGGAAGATCTGGGTCATCCACTGGGCAAACAGCCGAGGCCTGAAATGCTGGCCCAGAGTAAAAGGAATCTAGACTGAATGGGGGCGGGTGATGGATCTCAATGATGGCCTCAGATCCAGCTGCAACAACAGGACAGGGACTGCGGCTTGTTTTGTAAGCCCTTTCAATTTAGTCTTTTTCTCCATTTTGAGATTGTGGCTGACTACTATTCTGAAGATAGCAGAGTGGGCTTATGGAATATAAGTGGATCTGAGTGGTGCAAAGTGTAGACTGTAACGATATTGTTGCTCTTTTACCCCTCACCCCAGAGAGGACTCCAGGCAGGACGCTGGCTGCCTTTCTCAGTCACCCACCTCTTTCTGCTTCTCTGCCTGAGGACTTTCTGCTGCACCTCCAGGATATTTGCCCTGCCTGCTCAAGGGCAGGACAAAAGCAAGGGGTGTTGCAAACCCAGGAACAACCCCCAACCAGTGAAGCAAAGAATCTAGTACATAAATACTTAAACTTCCTTGTCCTGATGAAGGCCAATTCTGAAGCATATTCCATGTCCTTGGTCAAATTGTCCCCAGAGGGATTGAGCCCCATTGCCCCCAGTGTTAAGTCCTCATTACTGCATCCTTTATCAGCTTTTGTCCCTTCTCCGACTTGCTTGTGCTTCTTGAGATCACCTTCCTAAATGTCCTATCTGCTGTTCACTCTCAAATGACTTCTGGTTCTCCTTTCTGAAAAATTCAAATTAAGACAGTACTTTAAAAGTTAAAAAAAAAAAAAAAAAAAAAAAAAAAAAACAGGAATTGGACTTGTGGAACTCCCCTTTTTAGCCCGCACCTTTTTTAAGTTTAATTGCTTCTTTTTGCTTCTGTAAAATGCTTGGCTTAAAGATAATAGGCATCAAATTGCTGTGACTCCATTTTGTAATCAGCTGCCTCCACTTTATCAGCTTCAAGCTGTTGCAAGTCTCTGGTCATGGGGGACAAAGAGAGAACAAGCCTGGGCATATTAAGCCAGCCCGCGCACAATAAGATAAGGTAAAAGCAGGGCCCTGCAGGGCCCTGCAATGAGTTTGAGTAACAGCACATTCCATTGCTCTGGGGACAGCCTCCACCAGTGAAAACCCCCTTAGTCACACACGGGCTCCCTCTGGCCAATTGCAGTGTGACAAGACATCCTAGCTGTAAAGATGGCCAATCAGGTGAACCCCCTCCCTCTCCTTGCTTCGACCCCAATAAAAGACTCGCCCCTCCTGAGTTTGGGGCTCTCGGTACAGATCCACTGTGTTGGTGAGGTCTGAGAGTTTGAGCTTAAGCCCAAATAAAGGTTCTTTGTCTTTGCATACACTCCGGATTTCTTGGTGGTCATTGGGGGTCCATTCTCGGGGCATAACAGACTGAGACAGGAAATATGAGTGGATGGTGGAGAGACCATGGGCACATCCTCACCCTAAGTCTAGGTCAAGGACTGGAAAGGAGGACGTGAGTCCACTTGGACACTCTGCAAGGATGGGATCTTAGGCAAGACACTCTCGCCTACTCAAATGATAAGAGAATTGGAGAGAAACATTCACTGGAATCTCATCAAAAGCAAGGAACGTGAGTCTGGCAGGTCACTTAGAGCCCGAAAAGTCATCAAACATTCATTTAACAAATACTGGTTTAGGGTTTCCTATGCACCATGCATCATTCTTGGCACTGGGTGTAGAGCTAGGAGCAAAATAGGAAAAAAGAAAAAAAAAAAAAGGATAAAATTTTCCCCTTGGCACAGCATTCAATGGCTTTGTGACAGGATGGCAGTGTGTCCACTCACCTTCTTCTCTCTCATCACCACTCTTAGATTATGCTCAGAAATTCTGAACTACTTGCAGCTCCCCCTACAAGCCCTGCACCCTCAAACCTCTGCCCATCCACAAACTCTTCTTTCTTTTATGTCCTAAACCTCCCACTCCGTGTCTCCACTTGTCTCCCTGAAAAAATGAAGTCAAGGCAATCTAAAGTTTTTCTTTAATAAGAGTATATTTTAAAAGAAAATAGCAAGCAAGCTGAGTAGCCTGTAACTGTGTGATCTGTAATCCTATCAAATTCATATTGATATTTCTTCACTTTGTTCAAAATGATTAGTTAGAGATGTGTGTCTTCTGTGCCATGAGTGTTAGAAAAGAAACAAGGACGACTCCTAAAACAGGAGAGGAGGCAGGCAAGGTCAGAGAGCTGGCTCGTTCCTGTCAAGCATGTCACGTTCTTTATCCTCGGTAGAGGAATTCTTGACTAAAAAGAACAAACTTAAGATCCTGTGGGCTTGTTGGGTGTCCTAGCAATCAGGTATGATGCCCCCCATCCCCTGCCACAACTCCCAAACCCAGCTGTGCCCCAGGACTGCTTAAAATGGCCAATGCCTGTGTGAGGGCACAAACCCAATGAACCAGAATCTTTAAGAAAATTAGAGACCTGCACTTTAAGGCCCCCAAAGTGATTCTGATGTGCACCACTGCTTAAGAACCACATACATCTCATCACAGTTATGTCACATGCAGACACACATGGTGATGACTGAACCTCTCAACAAATTCCAAACCAGAATTACCAAATTCAAAATTCCCAGGCAATAGAGAACGGTGGGAACTATGGCAAAAGGAACAACACCCCTGCCCAGCCACTGCTTAGCTCCAGACAATGCCCATCTCAAAGTTGTGGTGTGTCAGGTGGTGACTCCAAAATTGATATGACTAGGTCTTAGTCTCTAGAACCTTATTTAGAAAGGGGTCTTTGCTGATGTAATCAAGTGAAGGTCTTAAGATTGTCCTGGAATTTCTAGGTAAACCCTAAATCCAATGACAGTTGTTCTCACTAGAGTGAGGCAGTGGAAAATTTGACACAAAGAGAAGACAATGTGGAGACAGAGGCGGAGATTGGAGTTCTGCAGCCACCAACCAAGGAATACCTACAAATCCTAGAGGCCTAAAGAAGCAGAGAAGAATTTTCCCACAGAGACTTCAGAGGGAGCACAGATCTGTCAACACCTTGAATTCAGACTCCAGCTCCCAGAAATGTGATAGAATAAATTTTTGTTGCTTTAAGCCATGTAGTTTGTGGTAATTTGCTACAGCACCTTTGGAAACTAATATAGGAGTACAACTAATATTAGTGGGCTTTCTCACGTTCTAACAAAAGGCAGAAATCCAGAATTCCTTCCATGTGAAATCTCCTTATATTTAAATGTTGACAATTTTCAACACTGAGCTGGCCAAACAATACAACTTTTTGACCAAATAATGCCACTTTTCTGTTAAATATTCACAAAGCCTTCCCTGTGCCTAACCACTCATTAGTCAACTTCAAGTTCAATACATATCCAAAAATTGTCTTTTTATTCTATGTATTTATTTATTCCTTTTGTTCTTTAAGGGACTTGTTCTAGAAATAGGCTCATTTAATTTCTGAATTCACAGGTAGGAAACAAAAATAATATTTGCATCCATCATTGTTTAATATTAAAAATGGAAACATTTTAGATCGCCTATCCAATAAACTTGGGAATATAAACATATTGATTTTTGTTTGTTTGTTTGTTTTTTCAACCTGACATGCTTGATTGGCCTGTTTCACTGTCCATCCTCATTCAAGTTTGATCAGCAAACACTGACTTGAAGTCCCCATCAGAAGAAATCAGCCATGAGTCCATCTCAGTCACCTCTTTGTATTCCCAGGAAGCCCTGAATAATAGCTGTGAGATTCATTCCTCTAAGTAGTTTTAACTTGCTGTCCTCTCATTAGCACTTTTAGATTGCTAAACCTTTTTGCCTAGATTTTAAAGTATTTTTTCAAGAGGAAATAGCAACTATGCTTCTCCTTATATGGGCTAGGACCGGCCAGCAGGAGACCTGGGCTTCAATCCCAATTTGCCACTAAACAGCTGCATGACCTTGGCCAACTCTCTTCACCTCTCTAGGCCTCAATTTCCTGTAGTTGATCTCTGAATTTCCTTCCAGCTTTAAAAATTATTTTGACAGTGTAATTTAATTATGCAATAAAATCTCAAATCTAGTTCATCTTTCCTCAGGCTTACCCAAGGGTGGAGAAGGCAGGACGCAAGCTTTCATTTATTCACCAAACACTCATTAGGATTCTACCATGTGCCAGATAGGCTGTCAAGAGCTGGGGGCACAAACTTGAATGTAAGACAGACATTGCCTCAAAGTTGCAGTCTTTTGATGGTTAGGGGTGCAGCTCCAAAGAAATCAACAATTGCCACATAGCTTTATGTTAGGGGATGCAGAGAGCTCAAGGGAAGCCTAGGGAAGATCCTACAATTCATGTGGGAAGAGTCAGGGGAGGGTCCCTTGAGGAGGTGATGCTGAAATTGGGTTTGCAGAACAAGCAGAAGCTATGCATGCAAAGAAGAGATATAATAGCCCATGCAAAAGCATAAAGGAAAAAATAGCCTGGAAAATATATAGTACTCAGAGAATGACCAATAATTATTAGCTAGACAAGCTCAAACGAAGCTGCAGCGTATTGTTTCCTGTGATTTCGGGCAGCAGCTGGATCTGCAACTGTTCCGCCTTCCCCTACCTCCTCCAGCTTTTTCAACTCCTGGGCCAGATGTGCATTTGGCTCCATGATATTGACACGTTCTCCTGCAAGGTGTCCATCATCAAAGTCGGAAGCAGTGAGAACTGACCTAGGGTCTAGTCAGTCCTCAAGGCCTCCAGCATGACCTTGTTCTCTCCCACTTTGCATTCATCTTCTCTTTCCAGGAACTTTCCCTGTGAATTTCAAGTTCATACATCAACATGAAGCCAACAGCTCGAGTATCAGATAGAAAACACATCTTGAAATAAATATGGCATATATATGATACATAAAAACATATCCACATAGGCATCTATGTGGATATAGATGATTCTGCTTTGAGCACTGATTCAGGACTCTGGGGGTGTGGGTCTAGATATGCACTACTCTCAGGTGACATTAATTTCCACTCAGATTGTTATGAGCATAAACCATTAGATATGCTTCTCTGCCTTCTAGAGCCCAGCCATTTTTTTATAATTTTACTTTTTTATTAGATCATTATAGTTATGCTAGTAGTTGGATTCATCCTAACAACGTCATACATGCAGGGAGTTCAATTTCAGTTCATGATCACCCTCTTTTTCCTCCCCGCCTTTTCCTTCCCGTCCTCCCTTCCCTTCTCTGTCCTCCTTCCTCTATTCTCCTAGAATTCCTTTCATTCATCTATTTATTTATATTTGATTGGTTCTTTTTGCTTTTTTATAAAGGTGAAATTCCCTGTGGTGTATTTATATATGCACATGACATGATTTTTAAAGAATTCATTCCACATTGCTTTCCCTTTCCCATCCCTCCACTCTGCCTCTCCAGCTCCTTCTTCTACATTTCTAATCTTCCCCGTGTCTTTATAATATCCTACCCTTTCTTCCTCTTTCCTTTATTTTACTCTAGCTTCCACAAATGAGGGGAAACATTTGACCTTTGGGTTTCTGAGTCTGGCTTATTTCACTTAGCGTGATGTTCTCCATTTCCATCAATTTACCAGCAAACGCCTTAAATTTATTCTTCTGTATGGCTGAGTAGAACTCCATTGAGTATAAATACCACAATTTCTTAATTCACTCAGCTATTGGTGGGCATCTGGAGTTGATTCCATAATTTAGCTATCGTGAGACCCTAGTCATTTCTAAACAATGTTTCAGATATCCCCAAGCTGGTAATTTGTAAAAAATATTCTATCTCTCATTGCAAATGAGAAAAGTTAATTATTCTCATACTAATAGTTCTTTTTAAAAAAAAAAAATCTGTAGTAAAAAGCCACTGATGAGCTATGCCATCTCTGTGACTCCATTTTTTCATCTGTGAAATGGAGCTACAGTGAGATTGTTCTGGTGAATAAAAATAATGCAAGCAGAGAAACTTGTACAAGTTTTTCACATGATGATTTTTTTTTTTTTTTTTTGTGGTACCGGGGATTGAACTCAGGGGCACTTGACCACTGGGCCATATCCCCAGCCCTTTTTTGTATTTTATTTGGAGACAGGGTCTCACTGAGTTGCTAAGTGCCTCGCCATTGCTGAGGCTGGCTTTGAACTCGCGATCCTCCTGCCTCAGCCTCCCAAAGTGCTGGGATTACAGGCGTGCGCCACCGCGCCCGGCTCCATGATTTTTTTAATTAAAAAAAAAAAAAGGGAAAGAAAACCAAGGAGGTCTTTATCTTGCATGAAGGAAAGAGAAACAACCATCTAGAAGAGAACCTGGAATCTAAAGATCAGGTGCAGGTAGTTGAAAACGAGCCCAGGAACTTTCACACTCACTCCAGCTTCTTGGCTAAATAAAATTAGAAAGTCTTTTCAAAATGGAAAAGGACTGAGGACTTCTTCAATTAGTTGATGATTGTGCTGGACAGACAGGGCAGCCTGCTTCTAGAGACCACAGGATAAATGTAAGTCCTTCAGGACACTGAAAGAGAAATAACATTTTGTCTTTTTTAAAAATTAATTGTATTTAAAGTTTTAAATGAGAACAATTTTTGGTGGCACAAAATATACCAAAAGATGTAGTGAAGAGCAGTTCTCCTCCCCTAACCCCTAGCATCCAACTTCCTTTTCCTCTATTGCCCACTTCTTGTGTATCCATCCAGAGAAATCCTACACCTGTACAATTATAAATACACACACATACACAACAATGCACACAATATACACATATATCCACCAATAGAGTACAAGTCAGATAATTGCATAGATTTTTTATACATAATTTTAACTGTATGTTCTGCATAGTATTCTCTATTTTGCTTCTTATACTTTACAGTGTCCCTTGGTACTTCTCCAAATCAGCTACAAACATGCCCCATTTTTTTTGTTTTGTTTTGTTTTCTGCCATCAGGGTGGGTACTTCTTTTTTTTTGTTCCAATTAGTTATACATGACAGTAGAATGCATTTTGACACATCATACATAATGGAGTATAACTTCTCACTCTTCTGGTTGTACATGATTTAGAGTTACACAGGTCATGTAATTATATATGCATACAGGGTAATAATGTCTGATTCATTCTACTATCATTCCTACCCCCATACCTCTTCTCCTCTCTTCACTCCCCTCTGTCTAATCCAAAGTACCTCTATTCTTCCCTAGCTCCCCACCCCCTTATTGTGAATTAGCATCCACATATCAGAGAAAACATTCAACCTTTGGTTCTTTGGGATTGGTTTATTTCGCTTAGCATGGTAGTCTCCAATTCCATCCATTTACCGGCAAATGACATAATTTCATTCTTCTTAAAGACAGAGTAATATTACATTGTGTATATGTACCACAATTTCTTTATCCATTCATCTGTTGATAGTTCCATATTTTAGCTATTGTGAATTGAACTTCTATAAACATTGACGTGGCTGCATCACTGTACTATGCTGATTTTAAGTCCTTTGAGTATATGCCTAAAAGTAGAATAAGTGGGTCAAATGGTGGTTCCATTCCAAGTTTTCTGAGGAATCTCCATACTGTTTTCCAGAGTGGTTGCACCAATTTGCAGTCTCACCAGCAATGTAGCCTTGTGCTTTTTAATGGCTGCATAACAGTCAATTGCTTAGATGTACAAACATCACAATAACTTTTGATGTGTACATGTACATTATTGCCAATACTTTACTATTAAAATAACGCTGTGATGAAGAGCCTTGTACACACACGAGTGACAGTGTCTTAGGATAAAATCCTAGAAAAAAAATCTTTGAGTTAAAAGGTTCATATGCTACTGCAAATGGAATTTTGTCAGACATATATCAATTTACACCCTCAATATTAATTAACCTATTTCCTTATACTGGTAACACTGTGCACAAGCAAAAGTTTGTTTTTATCAATCTGATTGGCAAAAGATATATCTCATTTTCTCTTGTCTTGTGAAAAAGCAGAATCTTTTCATATATTCAGAGTTATATAAAATTTTCTCTTTTGTGAAGTATCTTCTTATATTTTCACCCAAGTTTTCTATTGAGTGACTTATCTTTCTTGTACCCACCTACAGGAACATTTTCTATGTCAAAAAAATATAAATGATATGAGTTGCAAATACGGTTTGTCTTCAGTCTCACAGTGGTTTTTACCATCAGATTAAAACTCCCAAATAATACAAATTTAATAAAATGTGTTTGGGTCTAATCCAATCTTGAAATTACATGGGACAAATTTCCTAAAAATATGTATATCCTAGAAAAAGATACAACAATTCCATAAATGGGTATTGGATATTTTAAAATGTCTGGTCTTAGACTCAAAAAAAAATCTTCTTAAGCATATTTCTGTTTTAAATTTCAATATTTTAGATCAGAGAGATGTATTAATTTATAATATTAAAATTCTTATTGGTGTAAAAAAAATTAACAGCAAGAGCCAATAGCTGTAAAACACACACTGATACCCTGACTAAATTATAACACATTGCACACATGTCTTGAATTATGTAAATTTACTCCATAAAGATGTATAAATATTATGATTCAATAAAAAGAAATCAGTCTGATATATCATAGGAAGAATACCAAACATAAAACAAAAAACAAAAACAAAAAAAAAAAAAACTGAATCTGCAAACAAGGAGGTAGCCTAGAAACTCTTCAATAAGCTGCGCCCTTCTGGAGACCCTTTCACACAAGCTGTTCAGAGAAGCCTCTGCTAGGTAGCAAAAGAAAACCCATCTCCAGAAACCAGAGTCACTGACCTCTTAGAGCATCTCTGATTGCACAAAGGAGTCTCAGTGAGTTTTGTCCCCTGAGATGGGAAGAAAATGGAATCATTCTATGCTCCATTGTACAGTAAGAGCCGTTCCAGAGCCAAAACTGTGGAAAGGATACAGGAAGAAAGATACAGGCCATCCCGGCAAAACAGGAAGGAGCCTACAGACTTGAATGGACAAAAGACAAACCCAGCAGGTAGTCAGAAAGGAAAACAACTCTCCCCCTTGGACCACGTTGCATTGCTATCCTGGGAAAGCAGCCATCATTTAGCAAGACCTCTCTTCCTAGCCCCTCCCTGAAAAATGGTCAAACTCTCAGCTGTGGAGTCCCATGTCTGTGACCTGAGACTTCCAACGATTGCTTCTATTCATGCCTGATGTTGTGACAGACACTCCTATTTCCCTTGCAGACTCTGTCTGGCTCAAGGACCTGTTTCTACTCCTCCATGTTGACTTCCCTTTGGATTCCCTTTCCAGTTCCTTCCAATTCTAGTTCTTTCAGTTTGTGGTCTTCCATTTCAGTAGCTGGAGGGGATGCTTTCAGGAGGTGCAAGAAAATAATATTGTAAAAAAAAATATTGTGAAAATAATATTGTGAAGATTTCCATCCCTGTCAGCCAAGAGGAAACCAGAAAAAGCAATGTGTTCTTTTTATTGTTTTGCTCTGGGTCAATGTGTCTGAAATATGGGCAGGAGGAAAGGCAGTGGAGTGGACTCTCCTGTGGCCAAGGACAGAGGAAACTTTCTAAAATCAGCATAATTGACTCACCACTAGTTCACACTTTCAATCTTTAACAGACTTTCTGCCCCTTTCCTTGCCTGCTCACGCATTCAGCTTGAAAGCACTTCAAATTTCACAGAACATTGAGCATCTGAGAAATATTGAGCATCTGAGAAATATTGGGACTTACGGACGTGATAAATTATGCAGATGCTGTTGATAATTTGGGTCTCTAAAACCAGCTGCCTGTAGATATGCCAAAGTTTTGGTTAAAATAAAAGGTCATAGCTGTTAGAGCCAGCAGAGACCCTGCAGATCAATTGGCAGCAATGCCTTCTTTCAGATGAGGCAAAGAGACCAGGGGAGGTTAAATGTCTTGTCCCACATCATTCAGCTGCAAAAGGCAGAGCCAGGATCCTAATCCAGGTCTCCAGGCTAGAGGTACAGTGCTGTTTCCATGACTCACCTGTAAATGACTCTGCAGTAAGCATCTCACTGTACCAAGGATGATTTCTGTAAATGAATCCCTATACTTTGAACCACACTGAGCAATGGAAATGTCACATACACACACACACTTTCCCTGAAGTCAAACAGCAAACTATTAAGCCCTTGGGCTTCTAGCAATTTGTGCATAACATACACAATTTATTTGTCTGAGTCAGTTAAAACTTTTAACCAATCCACAGAAGTTCATTTCATACATACCTCCATTACAATTATTGCTCAGAGAAGGTGTTTTCAAATTTTGAGAATTACAGATGGTTTAATTAACACATGTTGGTATTTGTATTTTAACCTTGGTGACACTCCAATAACTGTTGTCAAAAAAAAAAAAAAAAAATTATGGAAAGGGACTTTTGACAAAAGCCTGGATTTAAAAGTTTTATTTGGCTCACATCATTTGGGGCTTTGGGAAGCCAGAGTTTTTCTTTTATTCTACCCTAACATTGAATGTCTTAACCATCTTTCTATATACCAGATATTTCATCTTTAAAATGACAAATTTGTTGGAGTGAAACTTAAGACCGGCTTGGAGCAGTCAAAGTGCACAGAGAATTCCAGAGCAGCAACCTAGCTGGTGAAGGTCACCTTCCTCTGCAGACAGCAGGAGCTGGCAGTCAGCTGTGACTGCTGGCTGATCTCCTACCACAGGGACTAGACACCATCAGCCTCCTTAACTCCTAACAAAGATTGGGAATCTGATGCTGAATACAGGGCGCTCCTCTGTCACCCATCCACAGCTGCTGTAGGCAAAGTAATGAAATCAGACCTTGTCAGATCACCATACTCATCCCTGCTAACAACCTCAGAAGGAAGTCAGAGGAAGTGCCACAGAGGAAGTGTGTCGTGATCCACCTCAGGAGAGGCCTTATCTCTCTCCTCTTGTACTTAGAACATAGTTGGGATATAAAAGTTGTCAGATCAGTGGCTACAGATAACACGTGGGGACAGGTTGATGGTCCATGCTTTTGGCACACACTGTCCCTCTCTCAGTCAGCACTATCACGGAGTCTGCATTTGACCTTCGGCTATAGCTCCCTCCCTCTTAATAGGAGCCCTGAAGATCACAACCTCAAAGCCTCGGTCTCTCTTCTCTTCTTGATACATTCCTGTTAGAAAACCAAATCTCAGCTAATCCGTCTCTAGAAGTGAAGCAAGGAAGAATGAGCACAGTCCAAGGTCTGTCATAATTTATCATCTCTCTAAACCTTAAACACTTAATTTCAACCTAAAATACATAAACTTATGATTTAAATTGTACCTATTTAATATGTTGTATATTAGAGAACAAATGTTCCTTACCTTATGATGGGGTTTCATCCTGATAAATCCATTACAACTTTACTTAAGTCAAGAATGTATTTGCGGGCTGGGGTTGTGGCTCAGCGGTAGAGTGATTTCCTAGTACGTGCGAGGCACTGGGTTCAATCCTCAGCACCACATAAACATAAATAAACAAAATGAAGGTAATGTGTCCATCTACAACTAAAAAAAATTTTATTTTAATGTGTTTGACACACCTAACTTCCCAAACATCATGGTTTGGCCTGATACCTTAACTGCTCAGAACACTTACATTAGCCTAAAGTTGGGCAGAATTGTCTCTCAGAAAGCCTGTTTTATCATAAAGTGTTGAATATCTCATCTCATTTATTGACTACTGTAATGAAAGTGAAAAACAGAATGGTCACATGGGTACTCCCTAGTGATGTACAGTTAAGGTACAGTAAAGTGTGGTTCCAACTAAATGCATTTCACTTGAAAAGTAGAGGAACCCTAACCTGGGAACAATCCATATGTGTATACATTAACATATACGTTTATAATATAAATACATAAAAATACAATTTATCAATATGTAGGGCCAAAGCATTTTTTCATTGTGAGTTCATCATTTACTGACCTATAAAATCTTTCTGACATCGACCAAACATGTTATGCACTGTCTGCTACGCCTAACTTGAATTCTCTAAAGATGAGCAGAAGAGCTGAGAATGTGGCTCAGTGGTAGAGTGCTTGCCTAGCATGGGTGAGGCCCTGGGTTCAATCTGTAGCACAGCACTCAATCAGTAAATAAGAACAGTAAGTTAAAGATACTTCCTCATCAGTTGAAGTATAGAACTCTTGAATTTTTATTATTTTATTAAGCCTTTATAATTGTTTCACATGGGTAGCTAGACCTTTTCCTTTCTAATAATGAACATTTTGTGATGTTTTTAACTGTGATTATAGAACAAATAGACCCATCACAAATTACTTAACTGATTTTATATATGATCATATTTGGCTTCGCATTTGCAATTTTGTTTTTACCTTGAGCACACTGAGAAAGGCACAATACAAAATTGTTGTTGGGGGAGTATATGTCTCAAAACACTTGTGTGTAACTGTTCATAGTAACACCATTCACAATAGCCTATAGGTGAAAACAACCCAGTATGCCATTACCAATAGATGGATAAACAAGTTGTGGTACACGCATACAATAGAACCATTACTCATGCATAAAAAGGAATTAAGTACTGATAACAGCCACAGTATGGCTGAATGTCAAAAAAAATATGCTATGTGCAAGAAGCAGGATGCTGAAGATCATATTTTGTATGACTCCATTTACATGAAATATCCAGAATAGATAAAGCTATAATATCAGAAAGCACATCAGTGGTTTCTGGGGGCTTGGAGGAAGAGGGATGTGAGGGATTGATTTATGGGTACAGGGACAATACCCTTTTGGGGTGGTAAAATGTTCTGGAAATAATAGAGGGGATGGTAATGCAGCATTGTGAATGTACTAAATGCCTCTGAGTTCTATACATTTAAATGCTTAATTTCATTATGTGAATTTTAGGTCCCAAGAATCTACAACTCCCCTCCACACACATATGCACATGCCACGCACATCCACACTGCATGCGTGTGTGAGCCCACAGCCATCCTTAGCAGATGTCCTTCTGCCTTCCCAGAGCTCACTGCTCGGTCACTCCTGCTTTGTGTACCAGAGTCTGGAGATCTCTCAGAGCCTTAGAGATGCTGCAATCTTCACATGAGCTTCTCATCCTCCTTCCCAGACTAAATTCCATTCTCTCAAGTCTGCATTAAAGGGACTATCAGAATCAGCTTGATGGGCCATTTGGACACTGTTAGGAGACCTGACAGGTCCCTTTGGGTCTTTTATTGCTCCATGAAGGTGAACAGGGGCATTGGCTGCACAGCCCCCTCCACCTGCATTCCCTGAGGGGCATCATTTCCTTTCAGCAGCATAGATGTGCCAGGTCTGCAGAGCAAATTAAACACACCCATTGCTTCTTGAAAAATGGCAGACACTACGGTAAGCCCTGCTGGTAAGCACACATTGCCCTGAAATTTGTATCTCAAAATACAAACAGGCTCAACAACTTTGATTTAGGCTTCCAGATGTTCCACCAAGAGGAAGAGAAAGAACTCCAATGGGACAGCTGAGCTCTGACTGGGAAAGTCTCCCATCTTTATCTCTGGAAGCCCTACACAAAGCAGATCTAGCCCAGGAGCCCGTTGTGAGACCATTGTGAGACATGGTGAGCCTCAGAGAGGGGGATTAAAGCTAACAGAAAGCAAATGTCTACTTGGCAAAGTCCACAGCTGACGTCAGTTTATTTTCCTCTCCATTGTTAATGCGGGGCAGGGGGAGAGTTATAACAGGACAGCTCTGGTGGAAATGCTAAATACAAAGTGTTCTGTTTGACTTTGATCATTCGTGCTTACTGTGATAAGCAACACATGGCAGCAGCCTTGACTTCTCGCTGTAGTAAATTATCAATTTAATCATCTTTCCCACAAAAGCTCACCTGCTCAGGAAAGAAAATGTCAAAGAATGAAGACAAAAAGAGGGACTCCAGCAAATGCACAAAAACATGCTTGAATTTACCTATTAGTGTGCTCTGCTAAAGACAGGCTCCACCTCCTCTTAACAGAAAACCCTCATAGAAATTTCCAAGTTTCAGGACTTTCATTACCATGATCATATCCTTTTTGGTGTGTGTGGCTAAATAGACATAAGACAAAATTTGCAATGTAACCATTTTTAATTGTGCAGTTCAGTGACATTAAGCACATTCACATTGATGTGATTTGCAAATATTCTTCTCCCAGGCGATGGACTGTCTTTTCACTCTCTTGATAGATCATTTGTTGTATAAAAGTTTCTAAATTTGGTAAAGTAGAAGGTATCTACATTTTCTTTTGTTGTCTGTGCTTTAGTTGATATCCAAAAAATCATTGCCAAATCCACTGTCATGATGATTTCCCCCTTTTTCTCTAGGAGTTTTATCATTTTCTTTCTTATATTTAAGTCTTTGATCCATTTTGAGTTAATTTTTATATATTATGTAAGTTAAATGTCCAACTTCATTATTTTGTTTGTAGATATCCTGTTCTCCCAGTTCTAATTTTTAAAATAGATTGTCCTTTCCACATTGAATGGTGTTGGCACCATTGTTGAAAATCATTTCACCATATAGGCAAGGATTTACTTCTTTAGTCTACATTTTCAGATTCATGCTGGTATGATACTGTTTTGATTACTGTAGCATTGTGGCAAGTTTTGCGATTATAAAGTATGAGCCTTCCAACATTAATCTTGTTTTTCAAGATTATTTTGACTATTCAGGGCCTCTGGAGATTCCATATGAATTTTCAGATAGATTTTCCTATCTCTGTAAAGAAAAATCATTAGGGTTTTAATAAGGATATCATGAAATCTATAAATTTCAAGGTGGTCTCAGTCTTTTTTATAAGTTAAAATGCTGGTGGCTTTAAGTACAGTAGACTATCTCCAACTCAAGAGGTAGGGTGGGCCCAGATATGTGACAACCAGACTTCGCTTGCTCTAGAGTTACCTCAGTTCTGGTAGGGATGTAGCTCAATGGTAGGGACATGCTTAGCATGTGTGAGGGTCTAGGTGTCTTTTCACTCTCTTGAAAAGAGAGTTGCTAGGTGATCCCTAGCAACACAAAAAATAAAATAAGTCCAAGAATTGTCAAGACAATTTGTCCCTTGTAATAAAGTATATTTATTCCCTATAATCTAATTGCACTGATTTAAATTAACCATGCACCCAATTAGCAACATTGGTAAAGACAGAGCTTGATTACCTTAGTACCTGATCCAATCACAGGCAAGATGATAGGATTACTACAACTGGCTTAAATGAGTCAAATTATACCGTTGGAGATAAGGGTGGGGGTAGCTTCCTGAGTTGTGCAGCAAAAAGGGATGCCTAATCAATAGTAGGATGCTCTTGGAGTGGAAGGGGATGAGGATGAACACTATGTAGTCAACTAGTGGTGTTCCCTAGATATCTACAGCTATGGTCTTTGTAAGTGGGCTGGGGTTTGTGAATAATAAAAGATGTCTTCCTAGAGGAAAGTAAGGGGAGGGGAAGGAGGAACTATGACATCATAAAGATATAGGGAAGATCAGTAGAGTAGAAGGAGATTTAGAGGGAGGGAGGAGGGAATGGGAATGGGGAGGAAATGCAGAATGAATTTGACAAAACTGCACTGTGTGCAAGTATAAATATGCCACAGTGAATTCCACCTTTACATATATCTATATAGCACCAATTAAAAATAAATACATAAATGAGTGAAAGGAAAGCCAGTGGAGGAAGGGGAAGGAGGAAAGGAGGAAAAGCAGGGGCACCAGAAACTGAAATGAAGTGAATTTAATTCTTTGCATGTATAATTATGTCAAAATGAACCCACTATTATGTATAACAATAATGCACTAACAAAAAATATTTTTCTAAATAAAAGATGTATTGCCCTTAGGTGCAATAAGTCCAAATATTGTCATATTGAGGAAGAATACTACTGTGGAATCAAGGTGATTTTATTTAGCAATAGCAATGGATTATGTAAAAATACTAACAAATTTCCAAACAGATCAAACAAACTCCAAAAGTCCTGAATTTAATCCAACTTGAGCAATGTTTATGCCTCAAACTTCAAAAATAATATTTTGCTTAAGTCAATACATAGAAAGTATACAGTGGTGGTAACAATAATGAACTTGTATGGCACTTTCAATACTTTATAATCTAATTTCCCATCTGATCGTGCTTAAAAGGGCCACAACTAAGGGGTTCATTCTGCCTGTTGGACTTTTTAAATTTTCCATTTTTTTTTTTTATGTACCACCATTTTACAGAAATATTCAACCTCCTCCAGCACATTCTGGCTAGAACAAGCCCTTAGATGAATGGAGGAAAAATGTGGTGGGCTGATTGTTTCCGTTTGAAAAAGGAAGAAAGATCTACCATATTGGTAGAGCTTTCTAGAGGAAATCAAATGAAACTAAATAATCTCATGTGAGTATTGACAATATTTCTTCCTCTTTGTGAAATAGTTGATGCTTCTAAAAATATATTTTCAAATATAACCATCTAAAATTTTTTTAATTTTTGAGTCCAAATATAGCTGAGCCACTGTTTTATCATTAGCAACAAATCAGATTAAAGTATCTGAGAAGCATCCACCTGGACAGAAATTGGTTATAAATGTGATGCCATTGAAAATAGTGACGTCACGTCAGAACCCTCCCATGGGAAGTGTCATGGATCAGTGGACCAATAGCTATGTCTCATCTTCAACTGTCATTGAGTTCATCAGAACAAAAGTCTCAGAATACTTATTTCCTGTGAACTACAGTAAATCCCTTTAGGATGTTGATTATGCCTCTTAAAAGACATTTACATTAAAGATTATAAAAGCCTAAGACAAATTAGGCTACCTGGAGTTTGTGGGATGCGTTGTTTAAATTAACTTAGACCTGTGTGCATAGTGAACAAATTAATATCTCACAAAATCAGGTCAATTTGACATCTCCAATTCCCAAATGCTCTTGAAGACCAGAGATCTGTTTCTCTAGCGGATCCAAAGAGAGAAATCCCTGAGGAAAGATTTCAGGCAGAACATTTCAGGGCTTATGTTTCATTGCAATTATCTCTTCGCTTCCTGTGGATATTTGATTTATTACTGCTGTCAAGAAACACCTCAGTTTCCAGTAAGAAAATGAAGAAAGGCTGAGACACCCACATCCCAGCTGGCCAAGGTTCCAGTCACGTGGCATCTGTGAAAATATGAGTGATGAAGTTCTGGTTTCCAATGTTAATTGAAAAAAAAAATCAAGCTTTCGATTTTTCCTATCCATCTTGTGGTTTTATTTCTTCTGAGCCTCAGATTTTAAAGTGATAACGTTAAGAATAGTATAAATAAATGATGCAAACACTTTTTTGGAAAGTAAAATTATTCTACAAAATATTTTTCTACAAAATAATAATCCCCCCAAGCCCTATGAAGATGGTTTATTAAAACAATCCAAATCTCGAAAAAACTAAAAGCCTCAAGAAATAAACACCTTTTCCTTGGGGGGACGGGGCACGGTAAGATGTACATATGGGGAAGGAAATCTATATTCAAAAATTTTTGAATCTGATACAGTATGGCTAACTAAAGCCTCAGACACTTATTCAGAAGACTTTACATTTATTTGTTATAGCCGTTGAGTTTCCAGAAACTCTAAAAATTTGCATTTTGTCAGATAGTTTGTATGTATGCTTGGGAATGCTGAGGCTCTGTCTTACTTTGGGGGGCCATTTTGGGACATTGTAATTAAAGACCAATAAATACAAACCCTAGGGGGTTTACAAGTGGCTGCAGAGTGGCCATGTGCATGCAGTAGACTGCCAGTCTCCTACACAGAACCCATTCCTCCCTCTTCCTCCTACCCACTTTGGTTGAGCTCCTTCAGCAACAGACACTGAAGTAAGGACTTGGGCACGAGCCGTTTGTCTGAGCAGTGATAACAGAAGACACTGGTAGTCAGGCCCAGTCCAGATCATATCAACGAGTAGACTGTCTTTGTGGGCCACAGCAGCTCAATACCACTGAGGACTTAAGGGAGGCAGAGAGAACATACCTCAGAGCTTTTCCACCAGGAAGCAAAAAAGCTGGGGTACCCACTGCTGACCAAAAGCTGCTCTGGAAACATGGATGCTCTGCACTTTACAGCCTGCCCCACATGCAGAGCAAGCTACCTTCTGTCCAGAGAATTCCTCAGACAGACAGCAGCTGTTAGTGTGTCCCAGAAACAGTGCACTTCAGGAAGATAAGGGCACCAACAGCCCCTGCTACACTACACAACTCCAGTTTGGCCAGGCGTTGCCTCTCTCTAAAACATCCGTTGCTCATTGGTGCACTCTGGATTGGCTTCCGCCTTTCCTGGGACTAGTATTGGGTGTTATGTGCTTATTGTAATATAAGTATTTTATAATACATGGTTATTATATTTACATATATTTATAGGGACACAGGTAGTTCATCCAAAACCTTATAAATTTTATTTGTGTTTACCAAGATAGTATAATAAGATATTTATAGTCAAAAAACCCCATTTTGTACTCTAGCTCTGCTAGATTTATTAAATAGTGCCATGGTTTGGAGGTGCCCTCTCACACACAAATTCATGTGTTGGAATCCTAATTTCCAGTGCAGCAGTGTTGCGAGGGGAAGCCCTAATAAGAGGTGATTAGGTAAGAGTAGACTTGTTATCAAAGCAAGTTCAGCCCTCTGTTGTTCACTCAGTCTTGCCCTCTGTTGCCCTTCCACTTTCTGTCATGGGGTGATGCCAGTGCCATGCTCTTTAACTTTCTAACCTCCAGACTGTAGTCAAATGCATGGTTTTTTTTTTTTAAATAAATTACCCAGCCTCAGGTATTCTGTTAGTGTAGCAGAAAATGAACTTAAGACAGTAAGCACTCATAGACAAGTTTTGATTTCCATTTTCTCTAGGTATAAAAGAATAATATTCTCTCTTCCTTCAATCTTGCTGATTTGTCAAAGAAACACATCACATGGCGTATGTAAAAGCATCTATAAACTCTGCATACATAGCTCCACCAAAAAAAAAAAAAAATCACTTCTTAACCTCTATCAACGATACTTACATCCTCTGGCTTTGTTACCTAGTACATGAAGGGCAATATTTTAAGTTGATAAATGAGGGCTTTCTCTTCCAGACTTGAGGATACCAGAACCTGACTCTGCCTCTCTTCACTTGGCTCATAAAATCTGCACCCTGGGGGAAGGCCTGACTTTACCGTGTGGAAAGAAACCAAAGGAGAGAAAGACTCAGGTTTGATGCAGCCAGAGGCTTTGAGCTTTGGTGTCCCTTTGCAGCCTCACTGCCTGCCAAGAGGGCAGGTGTGGGGACCCCTGGGACCCCGGAGAACAGCCTGAGACTCCAGGAGAGGAGGTGCAGAAGCGGAGGGGAACATGAACCCAGGAAGGTCCCAGCTGGGAAATAAAACGGGCCAAACCAAGAGTGCTGCTCACTCACAAATCAAAGGAAATCTCTCAGAAGGGAAGTTTGTCGGGAGCAACCTGGATGCTGGCCAGAGGAGAAAACAGAGAGGCTTACAGACTCCCATTAAAATGCATCCACAGAAGAAAGCAGATCCATCCTCCCAATGAGGAGCAGGGGTGGCGGTCAGCGTGGCCTCTGTCCACCGGGACATCTTCCTCCTTCCTTCCAGCACACTGCAGGACAGGGGTGCCTCCCCACCCAAGTGCTTCACAGTGCCGAGCAAAGTACTCATCTTTGTTGTAGGAATTAAAGTGAACCCAACTTACGGTCAACAAGAAATCACTGAAGAACCATTTCTGAGCATGCACCATGCACAATGCACGCTGAGCGTGTGGAAGGGTTTGGCGGGAAAGCAAAGGGGCGGGCTTCTGTGCGTGCTGGCGCGAGCAGCAGCGGAGTGACTTCACAGTTCCACTCACGCCCGGCCCGCTTGCGTAACAAGGGTTGGGGACCTCATCTCAAGATAAAATACCCAAGAGCATCAGGAACCCTCCTCACTTCCTTGGGTTCCATTTCCCTTTCCAGGTTGAAGATCATCGGTTTTACAAATGAGGAAACTGAGGCTCAGAGCGCAGCTAAGTGATGGGGCCAGGATTCAAACTCAAGTGGGTTGCATCCCAGGGTTATGCTGGCCACTAGGAAGTCTCTGTCTCTGCACAACAGAGGACCTAGAAAAGTGGGCCACCTGAGAACTCCATCCAAACCAGATCTGAACACATAGAAGCAGTAATGCCTGGGCCATCAGCAGCGGCAATCAGGGCACCGTGACTCTGGCTTAATATTGAAGGTGAGAGGGCTCTGGGAAGATAAGTTCTGGGCTCTGAGAAGAAACTTTTAATGACCCGCTTCTCACGTCCTCCTTCCAAAATTTCCTCTTTCTTAAATATCTCCATCTTAATTATTTAAAGGTAGGAATGCCCATACTTGATGTTCCAGAAGATATTTCAATATTTCCAGGATGCAATTACTGTGACCACAAGTGTGTGATTTTCTGAACAGGCCACATGCCTATCTCTGGATTGGAGTTGGTCCACCTGCATCTGAAAGCTATTAACAGACAAATCAAAGTTGTGGAACAGAGGAAGAAGAGATCAATGGTGGATGGGCAAAAGTAGCAAATATCTGCTGTACTGGCCCTTATCTTAGATACATAAAGTCTTAATCCTATCAGCCTGTGAAAAGATGGTCTAGGCCTAAAAATAGAAATACAAGGGACAGGAACAAGAAACTTCCTATTTTCATCAAGTAAAAGATGATTCCATGCTTCCTTTCTTTTTTGACCATCTTCAATGCCAATTATCCTTTTGTATTTTTCTCAAATAATTGTACAGATGCTGGCTTAACAGTTTGGAGTGCAACATGTTTACAATTAGTTCATTCAGTCTGAGTGGTACATTCTTTTTTTTTGACCAGATTCTGTTGTCCACTGCTCCCCACCTCCCCTCAACCTCCAGGGGCTAAGACTGAGTATAAGATATTGGTTCAGTTGTGAATCCACTCCTGCTGGGGTGGATGGACAGAGGTGAATTCATGCTGTTGGTGGTAGGCAGCTGCTATGGTTTGGATATGGTTTGAGTATGTCCCTCAAGGTTCAAGTGTTGGAAGCTTCATCCCCAGTGTGGCAGGGTGAGAGGTGGTGGAACCTATAAGGAGTGGGCCCAGTGGATGATTAGGTCACTGGAGGCACCAATGCAGGGAGTCATGTATTTATTTCAGAACTTCGGTTAGTTTCTGCAATTTGAAATTGTTATCAAAAGGCTAAGCCCTTCCTTTGTCTCTGGTTTCCTGTCTCACCATATGACCTTTTCTGAACATGCTCCCACCATGATATCCTCCATCATGATACAGCTGGGGGGTGTAGCTCATTAGAGCCAGTGCTATTCTATTGGGACTTACAGACTCTAAAAACTGTAGGACAAATATGCCTCTTTTCTTTATAAAGTATGCATCCTCAGGTATTTTGTTACAGCAAAAGAAAGCAGACTAAAACAGCCACCATATGCAGTTCACAGAGCAGCACTAGCAGATCTGGCATTGGTGGGGCATAGATTCAGATAGAGGAAACTGATCCTAAGGCTCTGGTTTAGGGGACCTCGCCTGGCTCTCCTTTTTTATGTTTTCCCCCATGGAACTAAGAGTCTACAAGTCCAACAGGATGCACCCACTCAGAGCCTGATCTCATTCCTGCTTCTTAACTGTACCCCAAGTACACAGGTTCACTAAATTCCCTGCCCAAATGACCTAAGGTCATTTCTAGAACCTGTATGTTCTACTTGCCTGTATCTGTTCCCCTGACTGCAGACCATTCACGCTTATAGACCCAAAGGGAAGTTAAGAGACGACTTCAGCAGATGTGGCTGATGCTTTTATATCAGGCTAAAATAGTAAGAAGAGGGATGTGCTCAGGGCTGGGAACAAGGGCCAGATTTCCCCCATTAAATACTAAGATATCAGAAATCCTAAGTTTGAACCTGACTTTTCAGCTAATCATGAAAGTATTTGACAAGAAAGGAGGATATAACATTTTGTTTACTAGATTATTCATTAGATGTATAACTTATCTATAACCTATGTCATATTTAGATGTACATTGGGCCTCCATTGAAGTCTTGACACAGGTCCTTCACTTGTTGGAATGGTGGTCTTGCCCTGTAGTGCCAGAAACAAAACAGGGGTGAAGTCCTCACCAGTTCCTTCCAGTTTTGCTAGTGTGCTCTGCCTGCCTGCTGCCTCTGCTGCCACTTTTCTAAGCCTCATTCTCTCACCTTGCTAGAAACTGCCTCTCAGCAATATCCATTTTTGCTTTCGTGAGTCAGAATTGATTTCTTTACTATACCAAATGGGAAATAAAAACTTCAGTGGTATGTAGATGAGCTAAATGGCATGGAACCATCCAGTAGACATCTTTCTATCCTGCTAACTTCCTCTACCTGGGCTCTGTTAAAAGGTTTTTCTCAATTCAAGAAACTCCACCTTTTCTAGTCCTCACGTGATCCAGGGAGAGTGAAGTGCTCTCTGGAATCACATACATGGTTAGAGGGCCTCTGGGGACTGTAACCTACACAGCTGCAGGTCTGGAAAATATTGTTCTGACTTTTTCCAGCCCAGTCCTTGAGCCGAGTCACCTTTGGAACTTTCATGCAATGGATCACTCTCCAATCACAGGTTTAGGCATCACATCTCTGGGGATGTTACAAAAGTCAAAAGTTGGGAGGATTTAGATAGAGAATAAAAAGCAACTTATTCAAAAAGTATTTTGCTTTGGCAGGGGACCCCCTCTAGCCCAGATTTTAACTAAGGTATTAGACCTTTCCTCATCTTGTGCCATGATTCCAAACACGTGGATCTCTGCCTGATGGCATTATCAACTGTTTTAAAATTATAAATTACACACACACACACAATTGTGACAATCACCTGTATGTTCATTCTGATTATTGCTGGCTGGCAAGATTATAGATATTTTTCTTTCTTCTTATTTGTATTTCCCACTTTTCAACAATAAACAGATTTCAATTGTATAATTAGAATTCAGCAGGTATGAAAAAAGCAAAAGGAGACTGGAAAAAAAAGTTCAAATCTAAAGCTGAGAGTTTTAAGATTTATGCAGGAGTACTAGATCAAGGCTCATGAGTCTCCGCCCCTGATAGGACACAGACAAAATCTCATTAGTTCTGTTTGTTGAGAACTTCAGAATTATATTCAAATTTGTCCCTAAGTCACCCTATTCATCATGTGTTAATATTCTCCTTAATAATAATTTATTATTATTCTGTAATAAATCATCTCTGCCTTTGTGTCAATTGTGTTGGCCTGAGTGTCTTTCCATTCTGTGGAGCTTTTTGAGAATTCTTGGAACTGCTATAAACAGGCACCACTGGATCTCTCCACAGAGAAGACTTCTCACCAATTTGCACATGAAAGTTGGTAGTTAACTTGAAAAGTTGGGGGTCATTGTTCCTTTCATTTAAACTTTAGGGACATCCTCAAAGAGCTCTCAAAGACAACCTTTTTTTTTTCTCTCTCTCTCTAATTTTAAAGAAATTGAAGTCATTTGGCCAAAGCTAGTATGTTTGCAAAGGAAATTTATTATTTTATAAACTCTCAACCTAAATCTGCCTAGTGTGCAAGGAGAAAAAGTCAGGACCCCAAATAAACTGATATTCTGTACAAAAGGAAAACCTGAAAATAGTCTCTAACGTTATGGAGTCTGTAGTATTCTCCATTGGCACTCAATGGAGGGAGAATGAGAAGTTGAGGATGAGTTTTCTGCAAAGGATGAGCCCTCCCATAATGGGCTTACAACAAAGCAAGGCATTTTTCACAGTTTCCTTTAAACAGCAATAGGTAGACATAGCAGTAATAGAAAAGGACTGGTTAAAAACATCCTTTTGGCAGCAAACACACCTGGATGCAAACCCCAGTCTCAAATATGTTTGCTTTATCAGACTTTGAAAACACCACTCAATCTCTCTGTATCCTTATCTCCCCACTTATAAAATGATAATTATAATAGTACACTTTTATAGTTCTATTTTGATGTGCTTTTTCCAGAAAGTCAAGAGTCACATGTTTTCTATCATATGTGGAAATTATAAAAAAGTGTATGTGTGTGTGTGTGGGGGGGTTCCCATGAAATTCGATGGGAGTCCAGTAGGTAGAGGAAGGAGAGAGGAGGAAACAGGAAGAGGAAGGAGGGCATGAAAAGGGGAGGTATTGGGGAATAAAATAGAACAAATTCTATTGTTCTACTGTGTGCATGTACAAATATGTAACGATGAATCCCACTGTAATCTATGACAATAATGCACCAATTAAAATTTCAATCTAATGTGAAAATATTGGAGGAAAATCATAAGACTGATAAACAAATGCTGAAATTCAAAAGAAGATTGGAAACTACTAGAAGAGAAAGGGGCAGATGAGGGAGAAGGAAGGACAGCTGAGATCTTTTTAAAATCAATTGAAAATCTATATCGAAATCTTTTTTTAACTTTAAAATTTTTTTAAAAATCTATCTGAGAGCTGCAAGAAAAGAGAATTTCTTCTGATAATTCCAGTTCAGGAATCTGGAAATAAATACTATGTGTCAAACTGTACAGCTTTCTTAGTCGAGAGCAAGTAAGCAAAATAACTAAACTTCAAAAATACTCTTTTTTTTTTGAGACTTTCCCCCAATTTCTTAGACCTCATGGAATTCAGTGGAAATTCACAAGAATTACAATTCCTGTCTTCCAGTGTATCCTGATGGATTTGTAGTATCACAGTACATGGATTAAAACCATTAACAACTTTCTAATGAAGGTGAAAATTCTTTTTATTGCTATATTCCTAACAGATAAGGATGAACTATTCAAGACATTTGAGAGACATGTATTTGTTCTCTCTTTCTCTGTTTCTCTCACTGTCTTCTGTTCTCCTTTTATTTGGCACAGACATTAAACATTGGATGTCAAAAGTTCCTGGCAGGCAAATAAAGAAATAAAATAATTGCTATTTTTTTTTCAAGCAACAATTGTTTCACCCATGTGAAAATGAGTGGTTAACTGTGCTTGATCTTATTAAATGAGAAAAGAAAGGACATTGAAAGCATCACCCTCACATAAATAAGGAATCATTAAATATCTCATTTATAGTGCAATGAAATCTATGCAATCTAATTGAAAAACATTTGCCCGTGGATGTTTGCCTCACTATAAGCATCTGAGCCTTATAAGAATTTTAACAATAATAGATGAAGAGGCTTCTAAACATAATTTTAAATATATATTAGTATACATTTACACGTATATGTTATCAATGGGCCAATGGCATAGATTCATTTTAATCTGAAATTTAATTTCCTCTTGATTGTCTTGATCTGTCTAATAAATTTCAAGCAATTGTTGGGCTGCACCCTATCCCAAAACTGAATGGTTTTGGCAAGAAATAAATAGAAGCTTGATTTTCATTTCCATCTGTTCATTAAGGTTATTGTTTGCTATTTGTTTGGTTCTCTAGTCCCCTAGCTCAAAAATCTATTTTGTTGGAAAACAATGTATGATTTATAGAAATTTAATCCAGGTTTACCTCCTGGAAATCAGCAGGCAAAAGTGAAGATCAAATTTGTCAGCTGTTGTTGCCTTAAAGAACATTTTGAGAAAAGCACATTTCTTTATCCTTCTTTATTTTCAATAGAAAATGAAAAAGTGATCCCTGGAATCATCTCCTTGTTGACACTCAGGTCTTTGTTTTCTCTGAATGTAGTGGAAAATACTTCAACTTACCTGAGATGCCTCCAACCAAGTTTTGAAAAGGAACAGTTCTGAGGTTATGTTCTTAGATGGGTTTGTTCTTCATAAATGATACCCCTTCTTTATTTATTTATTTCCCTTTAACCCCTTTTTTAAACAAATATTTGGCTTTTCCAGAAGTAAGGAATTGAACCAATTTATTTTGTGCATGCATTCTTCCTTAAAGCTTCTAATTTCAGCAACTTGATTCCAGCTAGCTACCCAGGTATGTGATTTGTGGTTCACTCAGAAACTCCCACTGGAAGGGCCCCAGGCTTGGCTTAATGCTCTGCAATTGCCATCTTGAAATTCTTTATTATTGAACAAGGAGCTCTGAATTATTGTTTTGTGCTGAGCCCCCCCCACACCACCAAATGATGTAGCAAGCCCTGCTCAATTAATGTAATCAATCATTAGAATTCAAATGAAAGACTATGTGAGCTTTACAGACTATAATAATAATAATAATAATAATAATAATAATAATAATATAGAATATTTGTTGACCATTATATATTAGAACACTAAGAATTTTACAAGCATTAATTCATTTAGCCCTTGAACAAAATGACTATAACAGTATTATCATGAGCTCCATTCTGTGGATGAGGAAATTGAAATACAAAGAGGATACTGAAATTGCCTAGAATCTCTACTAATTGAAGGGCCAGAATTAGATCCCTGAAAGCCTGACTCCAGAGCCTATTATGCTAAAAATAGTGAAAATGGTTTACAGAAAATTTCAGGATCACCTGGCTTCCATAACACAGCCCTTATCCCCAGAAACTCATAAAGCCAAACTTGTTTCGTGTGTCTACTTCCCTTATTTGCCCCCAAGTTTCAGACTTTAAATTATATGTACAACTGTGTATGTTTTAGCAGAATTTATAGGGTGCCCCCCATTTCTTTGATCCATGAAGTAGCCCACCTGCAGTTTGTTGATGGACCAAAGGATTACAATTTAATTCTTCTGGGAGCATCCATGTTACCTTAGATGAATTTCAGAGGTTTCAGGTTGATTGCCTAACTCATGTATTTGCTAACCCAAGAGACCCCCTCAGTTTTTATTTCTTATTTAAGGTGGGTTCAGTTCCTTGGCTGCACTAAAAATGCTTTTTGCTTCATAAAACTTGTTCTGGCGGGCTTCTAATTAGTTTGCCTTCTGTCAAAAATGGGAAACTAGCTTCAGAAGTCTAGTGTTTTTCAAGCAGGGAAGGTAATAAACCTAGCAGTCAGCATCTATGAATAAAAACAAAGAAAGGACAAAGGAATTCCCATTTCATGAGAGGTGGTAATAATTCAAGGCCAAAACATCCATGCACTAAGTGATTTATTCAAAGTATTTTTAAAGAAAGGAAGTTATAGCATAACTACTCATTGGAAGAATCATGACTGACGTGCTGGCAGGGACTGGCAGGATAGGTCCAATACAGGAAGCAAGCAGAGTGTAGCCTGCTGTCTCTGAGCTCTGTAGTCCAAAGACCAGGCTTTAAGCCCTGGCTTTACTACTTGCTAGAAAGTAAAACCTCAGGCAAAGCTTCTTCACAATTAAAAAAAATAATAATACATATTATGTGCCAGGTGTTGCACTAGATTCTGGTTTATGCAGGTGTGCCTAAAAAAAAACAAAGAAAGATGGCACCTTGCCTTCAAGGTTCTTGTGGTCAAGTGTGACACTACAGTTGCATTTATATATATTAAGTATGGAAGACATATAGTGGATTCTAACATCATCTTATACGTCTGTCTCTGAGGAACGTGGTATAAGCCTTAACCATGGGGTAACAGAATGCTTTCTGCTACCATCTCAGACTAGGCAGGCATGATACAGCAGGTTACAGGTCAATCTTATTATTAGGTGTTTCCATGAAAAACATGGACCCCAGCACCACATAAAAATAAATAGAATAAAGGTGTTGTGGGAAAAAAATCTAAAAAATAAAATTCATTTTTTTAAAAGAAAAACATTAAGTAAATGAGTGCTAGGCAAGCACTCTGCCACCCAACCAATTGCTCTTTCATTTACTTAATATTTTCTTTTTTATTTAATTTTTTAGTTGCATATGACACAATATTTTTATTTATTTATTTATTTTTATGTGGTGCTAAGGATCAAACCCAGTGCCTCACACGAGTGAGGCAAGCACTCTACCACTGAGCTACAGTCCCAGCCCTAATATTTTTTTTAAAATCAGTTTATGTTTCAATTTTAACCATGCCTTAAGCAATGATAGCCATGAAATCATGAAAAAGTGTGTAATTTGACTAATACATTTTAAAATAAACACAAAATCATTAAAATAAAAAATTTTGCATCCAGGCCAAATCATTTCATGCAATATTTTTTGGAAAACACTGTTGTAATTCATTCATTCAGCAAATAGCCTCTGAATCCCTATTTCCTGCCAGACACTGCACTAGCTGTCAGTCACACACAAATTAGCAAGGGGTTATGATGAGTTTGTTATTTCTGACTAAGGTGATGTGCATGGTACTGAGGTCCCAGGTGCCAAAATGAAGTTATTTAGTTATTTAATCTCACTTTATCCCTGAGGTAAACCCATATCCTTGCAAAAGAATCCATTTCATGCAAAGAGTGCACTTGAGCTAGGGCTGGGGATCAGTGGTAGAGCACTCTGCCTAGCACAAGTGAGGCACTGTGTTCAATCCTCAGCACCACATAAAAAGTAAATTAATAAACAAAGATATTGTGTGTCCATCTACAACTAAAAAAATATTTTTTATAAAAGTGTGCATGTGTGTTTAAGGTTTTTGTTTTTGTTTTTGTTGTTTTATTTTGTTTTATAACCATGGCATGTGACCATCATAGTTCAATTATTGTCAGAGAAATTCCTGGAATAAAGAGTTTATGATTTTTTTTTAATGTACTGGGTATTTAACCCAGGGGTGCTCAACCACTGACTCACATCCTATCCCTTTTTATTTTTTTGAGACAGGGTCGCCCTAAGTTCCTAAATTGCTGAGGCTGGACTTGAACTTGCAATCCTCCTGCTTCAGCCTCCCAAGTCACTAGGATTATAGGTAGGTGTGTGCCACTGCACCCAACTGAGTTTGTGCTCTTTTAAAGCACTTTTGGAAAGAAAGGTGATGTCTACACCTCAATGAGTCAGGAACTTAAGTGGCCAAATACCAACTCCCCCAGCTCCTACTTCAGTATATGACATCATCTGCCAAACTGCTTAGAGTAATTATTATTATTCTTAAAAAGATTCCCTGGGCAAACAAGTGGAAACCACTGGATTATAAAAAGAAGAAATGTGGTTCTTTACTGGAAAACCTTTCAGAATATTTATTTGCTAATATGTATTGCAGCTTTCCAAGAGAGGGTTGTGGCTTCATTGTTTCTCAAAGTCATCTGAACCTAGAACCCTTTCATAAGAATCATTGCATTAAACTTGTTTTTCATAAATACACTTGGGGGGGCTGGGGTTGTAGCTCAGTGGTAAAGCACTTGCCTCGCATGTGTGATGCACTGGGTTCGCTCCTCAGCACCACATAAAATAAATAAATAAATAAATAAATAAATAAATAAATAAATAAATATACACTTGGGAAAAATATTCTAGAAACATCCTGCACTGCAAAATTAGCCAAGATCAAAAGACCTGGGAGAAGATAGGCAGCAAGTTTGTCCTTTCCTCCTTTGCAGTGGATCCTGGCTGGCAGAAAACTTTCCTATGCTTGGTTCCTGAGGGTTGGAGAAATGGAATTTCATTGAGAAGTGTTAATTCTCAGGCTCAATTTTAGAAGTAGAATAAGAAGAGAAATTCTAGAGTTTAGAGTATACCCTGAGCCCCCAGCAGAAGGAAAGAGCATCAGCTCACTCAGAGGCTTGTCCTAGACATGGTGGTCAAGAGAGGACAGACAACTTGAGGTGTGTTCGGGGCAAGGTGGGCTCAACACTTGCGTCCAGATGGTGTTTGGAGTTCTTCCCTTGGAACATCTGAAGTCCCACACGGAGCCAATGAAGACAATCCCAAACATTTTCCTAGGGCTGAGAATATAAATTCAACTACAAAACTGGAAAATTTTCAAACCTATTTCTCCATAATGTGGGTGTTTGGGTTTCTTTTAAAATACTGTTCCAGTAAAATTGCACAGAGTCCGTCCACAGACGTAAACAGCGGCCCAAGGGCAGATGGTAAAAACCCTGGTTCTCAGACCGCGAGTTGTAAGAACATCTCTCCCTCGATCGTCACGGAACTTTGGAAGCCAAGTGAAGCACAACATGTGTGCCATATTGATTCCCAAGGCAGCACTTATTCTTATTCTCACCAGCAAAGGTTATGAGTCATGTTTGGGTGTCTCATAAATTGTGGTAAATTGAGTCAGATTTGTCTTTTTTTCCAGTGTAATTGAGCAACAAAAATCACTACTCTTGAAAACACAGAATATGAGTTGTTGCCATGTGCTTACAGGACCTGCGACAGGTTTATAGGCACCTTTCACGAGATCGCCCATGTTTTAAGGCCCATGCATTTCCAGGGAAGACTTGAGTGCCTGCTGAGCGATTTTTTTTTTTTTTTTTTAATTATTCCATTGGTTTTTTGGATTAAAATCCTAGGCTCTGGTCAAGTTCAGTTTTTCAATTAAAAAACCTTCAAATAGATAAAAGACAACTTTATGAGTAAAAGGGTCTAAAGGCCCTAAGTAACCTCACAGGGACAGGTAAGCAGAAAACGTCCATTAATATCAGGTTGGTAGGTTTTCTGAACAAAGATGGCTGCAACTATCCCCTCTCTGCACCAGAGTCCCTTGCAGAAGGATGTGGCACCTCCTACTGTCAAGATCTGTAGTCTATTTCTTCACTCTGTGGATCCAGGCTGAACTTGTAACTGTGGCCAATAGAATATAAAAGAGGTGACAGTGAGCTAGGCCTTACACGTTTGCCCTCCCTTGGACCCTTGTGAATAACCTAGGCCAGCTGCTGGAGAACTCAAGAACACTTGGTCTGTGGTCAGTCAATGCCATCATTGCAGCTGAGACCTGAGCTGGCGCATGTGGTGTATGGTACAGGAACCACATATGACAAAGCCCGGCCAACATGAGCAGCCCAATTGAGATCAGCCAAGCCTGCCCAAATCATCAGAACCTACCAGTTGCCCCACTAACTTGTGAGCAATAATAGTTATTGTCTAAACCACTCAGAATTGGGGTAGCTTGGTATGCAGCCATAACTAATTGATAATACAAACTTAGCCACCATATCATCTCCATCACCAACATCATCATTCATTTTAACATTTTTCCACATACATCCTCCCCACACATTCCCTCTATTATTAACATCTTGCTTTTTTTTTTTTTTTTTTTACAAATGTTGAGCTAATATTGACACAATATTATTAATTAAAGTCCATAGCTCTGTTAGGGTTCACTGTGTTGTATATCCTATGGGTTTTGACAAAAGTATAATGGCACATACATACAATACAGTATTGTACAGACTAGTTTCACTTCCCTTTAAAATCCCTGGTACTCTACCTGTTCATCCTTCTTTCCCTGCTCTGGATTCCTGGAAACCACTTGACATTTTACTGTCTCCATAGTTTCCAGAATTTCATGTGGTTGGAATCATACACTGTATTGCCTTTTCAGATTGGTTTATATTACCATGTTCTATGTATCTAACACTATGCTTCTTTTAACCCTGGGGTTATGTCATTAACCCCATGTGGTGTTATTATTATTATGTTTGATTTACTAAACTCAGGTAAGTTACACATACAGCTAATAAATGCTGGAGCTTGGGAAACACAGCCCTACCTTTAGAGTCTGAACTCTTAACTAGCACAGCAAAAGTTGCAAAGGATGCCCCAGAGGCCACACATAGCCTCCAGCTTTGTTTCATTTGGCTCACCTAGTATTTTAAATACCAGAAAATGAAAATTGTAGGTGTGGCAAATTTAGGTCTGCATTCTCACAAGGCAATTGTCTTCGTCAGCTCGGGGTGCTATAACAGACCCTAAGGACTAGGGGGCTTAAACAACAGACATTCATTTCTCACAGTCCTGGCGGCTGGCTCAAGGTGCCAACAGTATCTGTTCTGGTAAAGACTCTTCCTGGCTTACAGGCTACACTCCTTCTCACTGTGTCCTCACATGGCAGAGAAAGAGAACTCTGGTCTCTCTTCTTCTCACAAGGACACTTCATGGGGCCCCACCCTCACAAACTCATTGAATCTTAGTTAACTTTCCAAAGGCGCTAACCACACTATTCAAATGCAATCACACCAGAGCTTAGGGCTTCAACCTATGAATTTTGTGGGAATGCAAGCATTCAGTCTACAACAATAATAATTGGCCAATATTAAGTGACAGTTGTGCCAGGAGATCATGATATTGTCCTTTTCCAGAGTCCTTACCACTCCCTATGGCAATGACCTGAACCTAGTCACTTATCCTAGTCACTTTATCTCTCTGGCACCAGGAGTATTTGAGTTGTATTTGTTGTTGTTGTTGTTTTGGTTTGATTTTTGGTTTCCTTCCTTCCTCCCTCCCTCCTTTCCCTCCTTCTCTCTCTCTCTCTCTCTCTCTCTCTCTCTCTCTCTCTCTCTCTCTCTCTTTCTTTCTTCCTTTCTTTCCACTGAATTTCCTCCAAGCACTGTCACTGACCCTAGCTGGAGTCCTGTAGGGCAAGAGTACAGTTTGGCTGTAAATATGAAGCAGCTCATCTGGGTCTTGGATTAAGATGGTGACTAAAATATCCCACTGCCTCAAGACTGTGCTGCACTCATGGGCAGTCCTCACCTGCAGTGTAGAACACCTTAAATGAGGCATGTCACTGGCTTGGTTCTTTTGGCCTGAAAACCCCTCCTAAGTGGTGTGGGTTCATGAGAGCTTCTCACCTCTGACCACTGCAGGATGATCAGGACACCTTGAAGCTGACCTAATGACAAGGCCAATGGGCAAGCACAGGTGAGCTCTGGTCCCTGAGAAGGTCACTTCATGCCAACCAGCTACTAGGGCCAAAACATTCCCCACAGAACAAAGTCTTCTCTATAAAACCTCCTGAAGAGTTGTTTTCTTAGCTTTGCTTAAGAAATATACTCCACCATCCAAGAGTTCCATCATTTGAATCACTTCTGCCATTTCTCATGCTTGGTGGTCAGGATACCTTTACCACGGTTTCTAATGCTTTGAATGTGAAAACACTACTTGTCTTTATCCCTGGTGCTTTTAAGAATGATATTCAGCTGTCACCTCTTATTATTATGGGTATACCTGAATCCTTTTAAAAAATCTCCACAGGAGGGCTGGGATTGTGGCTCAGCAGTAGAGCCTTCGCCTAGCAAGTGTGCAGCCCGGGTTCGATCCTCAGCACCACATACAAATAAACACATTGTGTACAACTAAAGCAAATAAATAAATATTTTTTAAAAAATCTCCACAGGAAAAAAGTAGTCATATTTTCCAAAATAGACTAAAAAATGTGTTCATTTTATAAGAATATTGTTAATTGAGATAAAATGTTTACAAAGTAAAAATATATATATATATATATATCCACTGGCTTTTACGGATGAGAGTCCAGTAAAAGGAATTTCTATTCAGCCTAACACCTTGATGGATGGTGGGCTTGGGAAGGCAGTCCTGAAGCTGGACTGGGAACACGAGATGGAGACAATTGGGTTAAAGGGAATGTGCAGTCCTGGGAGCAATCTGGGAGATCAGCAGAAATTAAGGAAGAAGAAAAGTAAGTGAAATCAAGGAAAGTTAGACAGTAGAAGAGCTATCAAGAGTGAAGATTACATGATGTAGCATTACATGATGTAGCAGAGCTGGTGAGATATGCAGTACTGCTAGGTGTCTTAAAACAAGATTGAAGAATAAAATGATTTAATATGAAATTTGATGCTGATTACTACACTGTGTTGACATGATGCTCCCCCATAGTAACACACAGACTTTTGGTAAAAGTTCTACTACAATCCATACCGATATCCAAAATCATGAATTGGGTAGGGGCAGGCACCAAGAAGGTCCTAAGTTTTGGGTCTTATGGGACAGAAAAAATTGGAGCAGCTTTAAGATAGGAAGCAAAACAAGACTTCAGGGGATACAGAAAATAGAGCCAGAGGTGACAGTGAAGTTTAGAATCTTGGGCCGGCATTGAACTTTCTTAGTCTTTACCTGGGGGTTGGGCGCCACTCTTATCTAGATCTTGAGGGTTCAGAACACCCTAGATGACACCCAAGTTACATAACCATTGGGTTTCAACGAGAATTTTCCACTGAGATCTCCCAGCTGGTTCCATTCAACCTGCCCCAGGCAAATGCAAACAAACCACGGGTATTTGACCCTGTGGGAGGGACAGGGTGTCCAGACAGAGTTAATGTGTAGGCCCTGGTGTGTGTGTGTTTTCCCAGCAGCCTCTGCAACTGGAGAAATTTGTAATTCAAGATTTGCGTAGTAGTTGCCTAAGAGAAAATGGAATCTGCTTGAGGTTTTTGGATGGGGTATGAATAATGCAAATCCTTAATTTTCACTGAGCTGTTGACTTTTACAAGCTTGTCTTCAAAGTACAGGACATTTTGCCATCTTGACTTGGTGAAAATTTTGATCCCAAATTTTGATAGTAAAGGGCTATTTCACTACACATTTTAATCAGAAGTATATCAATATTGATAAATCTTCATAAATCACTTTTCAGAGCAAATATAAGTAAGCCAGTGGAGCAGTCAGGAACTATATTCATCTGTGAATAGACTAAGACTGTACTGATCACGTAAGAGTTTACCCTTTCTTGAAAAGAAGTCTGGAGATAGACCCTCCAGGAATGATGCTGTGATTCCATGATGTCCTCAGAACCCGTGCCCCTTCCATGATCCCCACTCCATCCTCAGCTTTTCCTTCCATCCTTCAGGGCCCCTTTTCTACTCTGAAGGCTGATGGAAATTCAGCCAGGACACAAGGGAAAAGGAAAAGCTTGTTTCCTTTTCTTAATGAGCCTTTCAGAAATACCACTCAGCAGCTCCGCTACACATCACTAGCCAGAGCACAGACCCAGGCTGCACCTGACAGCAAAGAAGACTGGGTGGTGTCGATTCCCATCAGGGCACCTTGCCCAGCACTACTGAGAAAGGGGGAAAAACAGATATGGAAAGCAGGCCCCTCTCTCACCACACCACTGCATTCTTTGGTTAATTCTTCTTTAGGGGCAGCTAAAAGCTGCTGGGTTGTTCTTTTGTTTTGTTTTGTTTTGTTTTTGTTGTTTTATTTTGTATTTTTGTTTTCATTTTGCTGAAATTATTTAATTAGCTTTAATTCCTTTTAATTTAAAATTTATAATGATGATTTGGTTCATTCCATTGTGTTAGAAGATCAGATTTCACCAACACATAGTATATGCTATTGTGAGATTTCTTTTACATACATTATTTCTACCAAAGTTAAATTTTCTGCTATCAAATATGGTACTTTAAAATTACCTCAAAAATATTATTTCACTTGCTGTATAGTTAGATATTGAATCTCTTACAAAGGTCCAGGTGTTAAGGGCTTGATTCCCAGGCTTTACTGGGAGGTACTGTGGGGCTTTAGGAGGAGGGACCACATGGAAGGCCCTTAGGTTATTGGCAGAGTGCCTCTGAAGGGTATCTTGGGACCCCATCCCCTTCATTTATCTATATATTTGTTTATTTATTGATTTATTTTGCTTCCTAGCCATGAGGTTAGCAGGTTGCTCTCCTTCCAACTTCCCACCCTTGCACCCCACATACTCACCAGAGATGGAAGGAAATAGGTCTGCCCAATCTTAGTCTGGAACCTCCAAAACTATGAACCAAAATAAACTTTTTATTTATAAGCTAATTATCTCAGGTATTTCATTATAGTGATGGAAAGTCAACACACACCCTTATTAATATTGCAGAAAAAGTAAAATAATCACTATCGAACATTTTGGTGTGGCCTTCTAGGAAAAGCTAAATGTGGAGCTGGGCAAAGTGGCAAACAACATGTAGTTCCAGTTCCTCAGGAAGCAAGTTTGAGGCCAGCCTCAAGAATTTAGTGAGGCCCTGTCTCAAAATTTTAAAAGTAAAATAAAATAAAAAGGAACGGGAATATGGTTCAGTGGTACAGCACCCCTGGGTTCCATCCCCAGTACCACATCAAAAAAATTAAGTATGTATTATATTTATTATATTTATTTCTTAACGAATCTATGAGAAAGATATAGAGTAATTTAGTAAGAAAGAACTTTAGAGAAGCAGAGAGAAAAAGACTGCAGGAGAGAGAGACAGAAGGAGTTGACACAAGGAAGCCCAAGCAGATAAGAAGGTGAGTAAAGAGGAGCCCAGCCACCCAGCCTAGAAGGACTGTGGGGTGAGGCAGGTGTGACACTGGTGGGGCAGAGAGAAGGTCCGATATGTGCCCATCTCCCTGTCCTGAATAGGGAGGAATGCAGGGACTAAGTCACAGATAAGTCTTGCCTTGCAGGCTGTTCAAGGTAACCCTGTGAGGCCACCAGGAAGCCTTGGACTCTTGGACAGTCTAGGGTTCAGCTTGCCTTCCTAGTGTCCATGTTTCATGAATACCAGGTTAAAATAAGTCAGCCTGCAAGATGCCCACAAGTATACCCACAGCCCACAGCCCTTCAGTATAGGGTGGACAGCCTCATCTATGAACTCGATGGACTTATGACAGGGACTCTCAAGAGGATGGGGGAAAGAAGGGAGTATCCTGCAGGTCCTGACCCTTTGAGAAAGACTAGGCACACGTGTATACATCACAAACATCAACTGAGATGCAGCAGAACACCTAAGGATAGGTCCAGGCCAGTCATACCTTGGGGGACACGAGGTATACATACCAAAGACCAGCATGAGGTCTCAAGAAGCCCATCCCACACTCACTTTGGTTTCCTCTTGGAGAAAAGTAGGGGAAGAAGGGAGAAATTTAAAATACTAAGAAATGATTCCCTAAGGCATGGGATTAAACATAAATCAGTATAAATAAGTTTAAATCATGAGTATAAATTGGATTAGGGTCGATCAGGTCCTACTCCCCTCTCACACTCCCCAGAGGAGTAGGAATGAGAAGAGCACCGGAGGCAGAGTTTATCAGGCATATGTAAATACAGGCACTTTCTTTGCACCTTTGATTAGGGAGAGGCCATCTGTGGCTGCACCAGAACTACTAAATTCTTTAACAACCTAAGGGGTCCAAGTGTTCTGCTTCCTTCCACAACATTATCTCCTGTGAGTCTCCCATGAAGTAAGTATGGACAACATTTTTTACCTCCATTCCACAATGAATGAGGGGATGTGGGTCATAAACTAGCAAGTGATGGGGCTAGAGGAAGGATTCGGCTTCTCCAGCTAGCTCTCTGAGCAAGGGAATGCAAAAGGCTCCAGATGTTTCCAACAAGGACTCAGCAAACAGGCTGTCCAGGCAATGGACACATATGGGCACTGCTCTCTAGACATACTGACAGTTCTCACTCTGACCAAAGAGTAAACTCTGGGCAGAGACAGCTCCTCACAGCAAGCCCTGGGAGAACCACCCAGCTGCATGGGCTTCAGTGTTCTGTTCTCCCCAAGCATCCACAAAGCCCTGTTAAAGCTCCAGACCCAGTTTCTCATTTCATTTTGTGCCAAGGACATTATATTTGCAGTTTTCTCAACTCCCACAAGGCCTTATTGTAGCTCTATTGGTCTGATTTAATTAAAATCAATTCTTGGAAAGACTCACATACAGGACTGGACCTATTGTTCTCTCTTGCTAACTTGCTGGAAAACTGTACACAAACCCCACTGAACCCAGTTGCTGCAGACCCAACCACATCATCATCCAAAAGTCATTTGTCACTTCCTAAATTAGTTATAAGCCAAGTTCAGGTTCACAGGAAGCCCCAAGATCTCAACAACTTTTCCAGGGTCTCAAGATTTGAGTTGTGTTCCCTTTAACCCATTAAGTCTCGAGATTTCAATTCTGTGGCCATTTCAATGAAATTTACATAGATGCATTAAAATAGGTTGGAAATCATAATCTAGAGCTAATGTAATTTCTTATCACTAGTGACATTAATGAATATTATCACTAATCATTCACCTGTTAATTTTCTCAAAATAATAAAACTCTAAAAATGTAAATATTTATTTCAGAGTTACCATAGTGGCATGTTTGCTGCTCAGTTTAAGTTTTTAGGTGTTCCGTCAATGGGACTATGGGATGTAATGGGTTAAGATGGGCTGGAAATCTAGAATTGAAATGATGTTTGTAAATCAGCCTCTCTGGGTCTGTGGGCTCCAGCTGCTCGAGTTTCATTAGGATGACTTCTCAGGGCCTTCAGATCTTATTTCACATCAGGCTAAATCTGGTCTTGATTAAAGCTTCAGTGGGGAAAGCATATGGCAGTCAGAAAGGCAGAGGCCCTGTTACAAGCCCCTGCAGGTTCACGCCAAAGAAAGTCAGAGCCCATAAACTGTCTGCCATTCCTTCAAGTTGGGCTCCAAATGAAACATGAGCTTGTGTCCTGCCTTTTGTTTATGTATTTGAGTTAATTGAGTTTTTAATTATTAAAAGTAAGACCAGTCAGGCAAGGAATTTAGTGAACTAAGCATTAAAATAGCACATTATGGAGGCAAATTTAAGTCCTCCTAACACAAATTAGTGTGGGGATTCTGTTGTCATCTATTTTAATAGGAAAATAGGAAGGAGTGGGACTGTAACCATCCCTAGTTTGCTAAGCTTTTGCATCTGCAGAGTGAAAGGGATAATGGTTTAGCTTTTGAATTCCATTAGGCCAGACAAAACTTTTTTTCTAGGACATACTTACAGTTGACTCCAGGACTAGCCATACAAAGAGGAAATAGACCCTTGCTTCCTGTCATCAGAGCTCCCGGCCAGAGCAGACCAGAAATTATACAACTTACTTCCACAGATACAGGATGGGAGTTTTTGCAGAGTGGTCTCATTACTGAAAGAATCAATACATGAAATTTTGTTCTGCATGCTCTTGAGTTCTTTATGTTGTAGAAAAAAAGCATTAGAGGTAGAGTTTCCTTACATCTGATGTTTTTCCTTTTTTTTCATATAATGATGCAAAATATTACAAAATAAATGCTATTACAGTGTATTCCTCGTGTGTGTGTTTTTACATTTTCACTTCATTTGATTTTTAATCAACATACAATAATTGTACAAATTTATGGGGCAGAAAGTGGTGTTTTAATGATCGGATCGTGTAATTAGAATATCCATGATCTTAAACATCTACAGTTTTCTTTGGGGTGAAACATTCAAAATCCTCTCTTTTGCTGTTTTGAGGACCCTTCGGCATTTTAAGATCTCTGCTTCCTTTCTTCTTAAAACAATATTATTTAGTCACTTTTTTTATGGACAATTCTTATTACTTTTCAAAAAACCTGTTAATTCCTTCCAAAGAAATTGCAGCAATGTGTTTTCACTGCAGCTTGTAGGAGAACTGGGTCTGTGCTGGCAACCTATACACTGTCCCCAACTAGCAGAGGGTCCTGTCTCTGCTGACAGTTGCATCCAGGTAAAATCCTAGGATTCCTCACAACAGCCCATTCCCAGGAACTGAAACCCAGAAAACACAGCTGGAGACCCAAGGACGCGGGGAAATAAGCAGCAGAGCTCACTGGGAGAGAGCGATGGGGTTGGGGTTGGGGGCTACATAGGGGAGTGAGATGCTCTGTATCCTCAGCAGAAGACAGCTTGTCTTTATAGCTGTTTCTTTCTTTCTTTTTTTTTTTCTTTTGGTACCGGGGATTGAACTCAGGGGCACTCTACCACTGGGGCACATCTCAGCCAGCCCTTTTCTGTATTTTATTAGAGACAGGGTCTCACTGAGTTGCTAAGTGCCTTGCCTTTGCTGAGGCTGGCTTTGAACTCGTGATTCTCCTGCCTCAGCCTCCCAAGTGCTGGGATTACAGGCATGCGCCACCGCACCTGACTTATGTTTCTTTAGTGTTCTATGGATATCTGTGTTCTCAGAGCATTTATTTAGCACCTGCTCTGTATTGTTTCAAATTTAGTTCTCATAGATATCCTATTTTATCCATCATATTCCCTCTCACAGGAATCATGGCACCCTACTTGTGAATCTTCTGACCTGAGGGTTATTTTAGAGCTGCCATCAACTCAACTCAGAAACAACTCAAAGAAGGAGTCAATATGCACTTCATGAGGCATGAGTGATTTCTTTTTGAAGACTCACAGCCTGGGTGATTCTCTCTGAACCCTCCCTCTCTGGGTCAGGCTTTTCTACCTAGAAGACTTTACGTTTTCCAAGTGACACTGCCCACAGCCATGTCTCCAGCCTTTGTCAGCATGTCTGTGGTAGGGCGTGTCTCTGTGCCCCTGCAGAATGGACCAAAGCCCACACTCCCAGGGCTAGCTCAATAAGACGTGGTTCTATGCCAGGAGAGACACATCCCTTGAAAGAACATGCTTTAGTCAGCTTTTTCACTGCTGTGACTGAAAGACCTGACAAGAACAACTGTAGAGGAAGAAAGTTTAATTGGGGGCTCACAGTTTCAGAGGTCTCAGTCCATGGACAGCAGGCTCCATTCCTCAGGGCTTGAGGTGACGCAAAACAACATGGTGGAAGAGTGTGGCAGAAAGGAGCCGCTCACATGATAATCGGGAAGCTGAGAGAGAGAGACTCCACTCACCAAATACAAAACATATACACCAAAGGCAAGACCCCAATGACCTCCTCCTCCAGCCACACCCTACCCACCTTCAGTTACCACTCAGTTAACCCCAGGGGATTAATTCACTGATTGAATTAGGGCTTTCATAACCCAGTCATTTCTCCTCTAAACCTTCCCGCATTGTCTCACACATGAGCTTACATCCAAACCATAACAGAACAGTATTTGCACCTCAGCCCATCTGTCTGACTCATTACCTGAGCCCCACTTTTTGTATCAAACATTAGCTGGCTGCTGCTTTCAAAGCCTGGCCAGAGGCGAAGTGATGAAGTAGACACCCAACTATCTCTTCTCAAAAAAATCCAGACATATTCTATTTACTCTCACACTGTTTGTTTCCTCAGTCTTTGGTGTGACTCCCTCAAGGCTCTGTGACATCATATGCAAAGCTGCCTATTATTCCCCAGACAGACCAAAGCTGTGGGGTTGGGGCTGGCACTGGAGTCAGGATGTGTACCAGAACACTTCCACGGCATTGTGGAGAGGGCTCCTGATGTCAGCCAGATTGTAGCTGTGTGCAGTAAAGGGAGCTCAAGACACATTGTCAGGTGTCTGGGTGTTCTGATCTGGGTTTCTAGTAATTAAAAAAAAAAAAAAAAAAAGTGGGCCCCTAAACCATGGAAACTTCTGGAGGCAGACACAAGAGACTATGGGGACAGCAGAAGTTGACCATTTCCTATAAAGTTATCAGAGCCTTGCAAAAATAATGGTGCATCACCCCCACACCCATTTATAATTGTCTTGTTTGTTTTTTACAGTTTAAACTAAAATTAAGGGAGTATAATAAAATTCTGTTTTTTCCTAAAGCTGCTTAGAATTCTTTTTGAAAATAACAGTAAATTGTTTTATCTTGGGGCTTGACCTTGTTTTGCTGTTATACTACCTCCCTTAAGTCTGACTAGGAGGTAGGTAGCCAGGATTCATCCTGGTCCTCTTTTTCCAACTTTAAAAATCAAGACAAAGGGCTGGGGTTGTAGCTCAGTGATAGAGCACTTGCCTCACAAGTATGAGGCCCTGGGTTCGATCCTCAGCACCACATAAAAAAATAAATAAATAAAAATAAAGATATTGTGTCCATCTACAACTAAAAACTTTTTTTAAAAAAAAGCAAAACAGACCATTGCTACTGGTCGTCTCTGTGACAAGCAAATAGATCTCTTGGCTCACAGGAAGAAGAAAAAAAGCCTTTCTTTGCTTTCATTTGCTTTATTACCACCATTCAGAATATTTTGCAGTTAATGTTAAATACATCAAATGTATTTTCTGCTCTTGGAAAAAGGTGTTCCCAGAGGAGGTTTCTTGAAACAGAAGGATTATCTCCAATGGAATGTTTTTTCTGAGGTCTCTTTATAAAGTACTCACTGTTTTTCAAAAGTTTTTTTTTCAAGTTCTAGTACACACTGCACCATCTTGCAATTACTAGGTTAATTCTGAAGGCAACTCTCCAGCATAGATAGACTAAAGCCAGACAAGACACGTATTTCAGAAAGATCTGTCAGAGAATGTACAGTGGAATTGCATCCAGTAGCTAACAAACCTCCATTATCTCATGCTTTCCCAAGGAAATTTCTATATTTCTGACACGAGAAGTTCTTGTTCACTATGAATGTTGAAGGTTATATTTTATTCATATAAAACAATCCCTGTGCAGTTGAATTTATTTCAATTTTCATTCAATATTTCTCTGAAAGATTAAAAATGCTTTTCAGGGAGCCGGTAATCATGTCTGCACATAAGAATGGCAGTGTGGTCCTCTTGTCCATACTAGGACTAAGATGCTCCAAGGAACAAGGCAAAACTGTACCGATCAGATCCACGTAACACAGTTTATGTCAATAGAAACTGAGGTTGGGCAAGTCCTCATTATCTCTTAAATATAACATTCTTCATTTTTGTGGCAACAGAGAAAAAGTTGCTAGTAAATGTAATTTCTTCTGGTATAAGAAACTGGCTTATTGTGTTTTGCTTTATTTTTAAGATGTCATACTGAAAAGACCTACATTGCAGCAGGAATTTTCCTTCAAAGCCCAAGGATGAAAGCCCATTGAGCTAATTTACCACAATTCGGAGTGAACATTCAGAACCCAGGAGAATGTATTACCATTTCTCTTTATTTAAAAATTTTGACATTTCTCATTAAACTGTTTTCTTAAATATTGAATTATGATATTATTTATTAGATATATTAACATCCAATGCAACTGCCTAACTTTCCTCACCCTTGTCTTAATGCTGGTCCATTATTCTCTTCCTAGAAAACTCCAGAAGAAAGGCAGAATCCCTGTTAGGCAGAATCCCTGTTTGAAGCATATGGCTTAAAAGGGTAAAATGAAAAATGATTCTGATGACCTATTCTTAGATGTGGATCTCTAAAGACTTTGAAAATGTCATCAAGCCAATCCTAAATCCTCTTCCTCCTACCCAGATCCACTGCATGCTGATGGGCACTGTAAAATTCCAGGGGACAGGTCCTCAGCATGATCTATATCAGAGCTATCCAGTGCTACCGCCAACCCTCAGCTTTGGTTATAGGTCCACAGTCAATAAAAAATTTGCCCCCCAAAAATCAATCATGTCCCTAAGCAAGTTGTTCAATGAAGCTATTTATTTGTTTATTTGTTTGTTTGTTTTTATTTTTTTCATTTTACTTCTATCAAGACTTTCTTGACGAAGGAAACAATGTATCAGTTTATATTCTGGTTCAAGCTCCTTCTTGTATACTGGTACTTTGAGTCACTGCCATCCAAATGAGGGGCGGTCCAGGGGTTGTCAAAAGTAAAATCCACACAACCAAATGTGGAATTCCCTTTCTCACCTCTCCTTACCTTTTAAGTAGTGAGACATATCACCCAGCAGCCAAACTAGCAAAGAGATCTCTTTGAAGAAGGCCCTCCCTCCTTCAGCTTCTCCTGTAATACCCTCCCTCTTTACATTTTTCACATTTGAAATGTTTCTTTTCCTTTTCCTGGATTGGCTCTGAGGCAGAGGTTCCTTTACACTAGTCTGGTTAAGAAAGACAGGGTCCTTACCAAGGACAATTTCTGAACTCCTAACGCTATATACAGCATCTCCTTGTTAAAATTGAATACAAATAAAGTTGATGCTCAAACCATTAGATATTACAGATCTGGACTTGATGGCTTACGATCTCAATTAGCACCTTCCTTAGTGTCATATATATATATATATATATATATATATATATATATATATATATACACACATATATATAGTGTCATATATACATATATATGTATATATACATATACATATATATAGTTGTAGATGAACAGAATGCCTTTATTTTATTTATTTATTTTTATGTGGTGCTGAGGATCGAACCCAGCCTCACACGTGCTAGGCAAGCACTGCGCCACCAAGCTATAGCCCCAACCCCTGCTTCCTTATTGTTGAGAATAAATCCACACCAAGGAAGTTTCCCTTCATACAGTCACGAGTGGCACTATCCCAAAACCATTCCATCAGAGAGGATGCTGGGAAAGCTGAAGACGGAGTCCCCTCCCCAAGTCTGACCCAGATGGTTGAAGCCCTAGAGAGCTAAGGATAAAGCCTAGATGCGGGGTGGGGGGACAGAAAGTCCTTTGTAAAATTTTGCTTGTAGGCTGCTATTTCTATTTATACTTAGCTGTGTGGTCACTGGCCCAAAGGCATATTTAACTGATCAATTCAGTGTAAAAACAAATTTTATGATCAATGTTAGCTTGCAAAAAAATGAAAATACACACCACACATATGCAGGCCTAAAGAAGCCAAATTGAAAATCATTATTTTTGACAGGAAACTTCTGCAGAAGCGATTATTAATGTTATAATGCTTTTTTCTTGCTTCTACACAGAATTTTGGCTTTTTCAAACATTCTAGAAACATCACTCTGGTGAGTCCCTACAATTTTCTTTGAGAGCTGTTTAGCTACCTCGTTCCATCTTCTGGGTGATAACTAAAATACTTACTTGAAATAACTCTATAAAGATTTCTGAATTGGAGGTCCTTGCCCAGGACCTGGAGAGTTTGGACCATGCAAAATACCAAGCATTCGGAAAATCTTGGAAATCTTTGAGGACAGTGAAAGAAATCCATCAGTTTCTCCTCTGCCATGTTTATGAGTCAAGAGCTGCATCCCAAACATTTATTAAGGCACTACTTTTGTACCAGGAAGAATTCTTAAGTTGATAAGACAATGGTGTCAGATTATGCAACATTTTAAAAACTACTAAACTTTTTTCTTCTAGCTGAAAAATTGTTTCCTGGGCCTTAATAGAATCAAATTCATAAATCCTTTATGAGTTTTAATGACATATAATTTCACACATCACATTTTTTATCACACTCTTTGTTTTTTATGCCTGATCATCCTCCACCAATTTAAGTTATTCTCCAAATTTATAGAGGGCAGTAAAACCAGCAATTAAGTTACAGATGTTATCTGAGGAAATGCTGTTTGAATCTTGTTACCAACGGCTAGTAGCTGCTCATTTCCTACGCAACATTGCCATCTCGTGGCTGACTCCGTTCATTTCCAAGGGACACTCCAGACTGGGAGAGCTCCACAGATGGGGATGGATTTATGGCCCTCTAATATCCTCCAATTGTGGGCCAAGTTGGCTAGGGAGGAAGTAATCATCCAAAGAAATTTTACAACTTTGGTTTCCAGTAATCCATGCCATTTTATATTGCATTACCACCTTTGGTTTTTTAATGAAGAAAAACTAAGTTCAGATCAAGGAAAACATTAAGAAGAAAATCCATCATTTCCATCAAACACTTCTTTTAGAATGATTAGTCCATCTATTTCAAAATGCCTCATATTCAAATTGGACTACATTTATGCTTTGTTCTTTCCTGAAGATTTTTTGAAACTGCTTGTTTCAACATTAAGACATTGTGGTGATGAGACATTATGTTGGCCTCTAAAAGAAAAAATGTTTTGTGGCTCATGAATGGAAACTAAGCTGTTAGTTTCCATCTTCTCTTTAGGACATTTGATATTTTGCCAAGTGAATAGAAAAATCCAGATTTCTGTATTCAATGTTTGGGAGAATTCCAGTTGAGGTAGGCCACCTGTGAGGTCTAATATTTGGATGTCAGTTTCACTCATGTTAGATATTTCTCTACAGATGAATGCAGATGATCATAAAGCAATTCCCAAGTCTAGATCATGCAGGTGACTTCTGGCTCCCTTTGGCAGAAAATCATGATGATTCAAACTATGACCAATGGGGACTCATTATTCTAACTAGGGCTCCAACTTTCAATTACACACAATGAACAGAGATCTATAAGATGGAAAGGAATGACTTCTAAGTTTAGAAAAGGAGATACATTCTGAAAGGTCAACAGGGAAGCTATCCAAATATGAAACACATCAGGGGAAACTTTTGGCCACAGGGAATAGAAACAAAATTGCTATTCTGTCTCTTCCTTCTCATTTATTGAAAATTCAATTGCATAGCCCATAATTTGTCACTTATTTATATGCATGTATGCAGATAAAGAATAAATATATTCAATTTTCAGTAATTTACCTATTTATGGATTGAGGCAAATAGTTTAATATGCTCAGAGGTTTTTAAATTACAACATCATATTTCATTTAGAAAGTTAGGAGCAGCATAATATATGCAACATAATATATGCAATAAATTATTTCTACAATATTCTGGTTGTGGGTTATTAAAGCTTGGTCTACACCAGGGTCTTTAAAACCTGCTTGCTGATATTAAAAATATGGATACTACTGGAGATGCTTATTCAGTAAACTTGAGAGGAATCCAAGAATCTATCTCTGATAAGCACACCAAGTAATTTTCATCATCAGACAAATGTGGAAAGTACTATTCAACATTTTCATTGAAGTGAATCAAGATCTAAGACTAAGATCCAGACATATTATAATCTATTTTGAAGGGTGTCACTTTTTAATAACCCAAATATTCAAAAAGTTGGAAAATAATTATTTGCAATTTTCATAGAATGTAATATATGGACCAGGGTATAAATGAATTGTTTTATGGAATGTTAGTCAGTGTGCTCTAATTTTGAATATTCATCTCTTTCATTGACAAGGAATTAAAGATTAGGTTCCTCTATTTAAAAGGTATAAATGAATTTGTATCAAGGAGATTAATTAGGAAAACTGAAACCCTGAAAAGGAAGCCAGAACTAGAAAGAGAAAATAGAAGTGGAGATAAAAAGATATAAGAAGGTAAAGGAGATAAACCCAAGGCCAATTTCATTCTAAATGGAGAAAAATTGGAAGCATTCCTTCTAAAAACTGGAACAAAACAGGGATACCTTTTCACCACTTCTATTCAACATAGTCCTAGAAACTTTAGACAGAGCAATTAGACAGATGAAAGAAATTAAAGGGATATGAATAGGAAAAGGAGAACCCAAACTATCATTATTTGCCGAAAACATGATTCTATACTTAGAGGATCTGAAAAACTCCACCAGAAAACTTCTAGAATTAATAAATGAATTCAGCAAAGTAGCAGGATATAAAATCAATACCCATAAATCAAATGCATTTCTATATATCGTGATGAATCCTCTGAAAAAGAAATTAGGAAAACTACCCCATTTACAATAGCCTAAAAAAAACAAACAAACAAAAAAAAAAAACCTTGGGAATCAATCTAACAAAAGAGGTGAAGAAAGACCTCTACAATGAAAACTACAGAACGCTAAAGAAAGAAATTGAAGAAGACCTTAGAAGATGAAAAAATCGCCCATGCTTTTGGATAGGCAAATTAACATTGTAAAAATGGCCATACTACCCAAAGTGCTATACAGATTCAATGTGATTCCAATTAAAATCCCATTGTCACTGGGCACGGTAGCGCACGCCTGTAATCCCAGCACTTGGGAGGCTGAGGCAGGAGGATCACGAGCTCAAAGCCAGCCTCAGCAATGGCGAGGCACTTAGCAACTCAGTGAGACCCTGTCTCTAATAAAATACAAAAAGGGCTGGGGATGTGGCCCAATGGTTGAGTGCCCCTGAGTTCAATCTCTGGTACAAAAAAAAAAAAAAAAAATCCCATTGTCATTCCTTATAGAAATAGAAAAATCAATCATGAAATTCATTTGGAAAAATAAGAGACCAGAATAATCAAAGCAATCCTTAGCAAGAAGAGTGAAGCAGGAGGCATCACAATATCAGACCTTAAACTATACTGCAAAGCAATAGTAACAAAAACAGCATGGTATTGGCACCAAAATAGACATGTAGACCAATGGTACAGAATAGAAGACACAGAGACAAAAACACATAAATATAGTTATCTCAGACAAAGGTGCCAAAAACATACATTGGAGAAAAGGTAGCCTCTTCAACAAATGGTGCTGGAAGAACTGGAAATCCAGGAGCAGAATAGACACTTCTTAGAAGAAGGATTAAATTTTAAGACATGGTCAGCAGCACCTCTAATTAAAAAAAAAAAAAAAAAAAAGGTTTCCTGAAATATTTTTTCTAGAACAATGCTTCTACAAGAGCTCCATGAACAAAAGGATCCCATGGTAAAGAAAGTCTTCAGAATGCTGCTTCTGAGAGATTCCTTTGCATGGAATCAAATAAAACCTGTTTGATTACTTTAGCTCAGCACTTCAATTCAGTACTTTCCAAATCAACCTGACCCAGAACACTTTTTTTCACTCCACCTCTTACTAACTTCCCAGAGAATTAGTGAGAAGAGGGTGGACTCAACATCAGAAAACCTGGGTTTGAACTTTGCTCCCACATTTACTAGCTCTATGACCTGGGGTAGGTTACCTAGTAATGACCTTGAGCCTCCACTGCTCCATCTGTAAAATGGGTTTAATAGTGTAAGGTGCTTATCACAATGTCTGGCACCTGGTGTTATGGTTTGGATATGAGGCGTCCCCCAAAAGTTCATGTGTGAGACAATGCAAGATTGTTCAGAGGAAAAATGATTGGGTTGTGAGAGTCTTAACCCGATCAGTGGATCAATCCCCTGATAGGGATTAACTGAATGGTAACTGAAGTGGTAGGGTATGGCTGGAGGAGATGGGAATTGGGGTGTGTCTTGGGGGTATATATTTGTATCTGTTAAGTGGAGACCTCTCTCTCTGCTTCCTGATCACGGTGATGTGAGCTGCACTCTCCTGCCATGATGTCCTGCCTCACTTCAAGCCCCAAGGGATGGAGCTGGCCTTCTAAGACCTCTGTGAGCCCTCAAATAAATTCTTCCTCCTGCACAGTTGTTCTGGTCAGATCCTTTAGTCACAGCAATGAAAAAGCTGACTAAAGCACTTAGTAAATGCTGAATTAAATACCCATTATTAGTATTCTGAGGACATTTCAGGAAACTTACGGACATGTTAAGTCCTGTCAAATTATCAATATACAGTATTAAATTGTCATCATCCTTATGACATATAGAATGAATTTATTTTTCCAAATGAAACCAAACCAACCCCCCCCCAAAAAAAAAAATCCAGAGTTTTTTATTTTTCTTCCATCAGATCAAGAAAGGTCGGAAGTTAGTCACACCACAACTAGGCCAGTGACTTACAGCAAACAGGTGTCATAAGCAACAGGACACTGCATAGATTCTAACAGGTCTTGGACCATTTCTAAGGAGAAGAGCTTTACCCCGAGGGCCCTCCCACCAGCCAGGAAGCAAGACTGTGCTCCTGCCAAACACCACAGAGGGAGAGGGGGAGCCTGCTTTTCCCACCCTCCCGACTCACTCCCTTTTCCCTCTCATTCAAATGCTCCAAGTCATTTGCATTCTAACATCCTTCAAAGTCTTCAGATGGAGTAAGGTCCAAAAAGGAAAATATCGAATACTTTCTGATAATGTGTGGGTGGTTGGGAAGGCTCCCTAAGATGAGCACCAGTCCTTGAAGAAAGCAGAAGCTCCCACTTTGTGTCTGTTCTGGTTCTGATTAAGGCCTCCTTTCCAAGGATGAGTGCAAAGTCCTTTGGGTCCTGCTTGCCATTTTCATAGAGTCACCTGTTTCCTCAGATCCACTCACTGTATGTTACCTTGAGCTGGGACAGCCCCTGTCTGATCCCTGAATGAGTATCACAGGTGATAGTGATATTCCCGGTGATAATGTCAGGGAAGACACTGACCCTGCTCAATATTGACAGGAGTTTCTTAATATTGTCTCCCAAACAGAAGGTCATTAACAGTCACGCCCCTACTCTCAGACACCACAGATCCAGCCTGAAGGCACACACTGCCAAGGAGTGCCAAGGACAGTCTCTTCACAACTAAAAGCCTGTTCACCATGGCGTCCAAGGGGCCTGATGATGCCTAGAACACCATTTAACAAAACAAAGGCAAAGGCTTCTTAAATGAATGGATAATGAATGAACACATAACCTCTCTCCATTCCAACTTCAAACTCATGACCCACAAGTTGAGCCAATCCTGGAATCCATTCTTTCAAGATATGGCTGTGGGGCAGGGGTAGAGCATTTGCCTAGCACGTGCAGGTCCCTGGGTTCAAACCTCAGCACCACATGAAAATGAATGAATGGGCTTAAAGCTATTGTGTCCAACTAAAACTGAAAAATATTAAGAAAAAAAAAGATATGGCTATGAAGCTTACTCTCTGGTCTAAGAAGATAGAAGGAAGTAGGAGGGATGTGATACCCCCTCCCCCAGTGTCCCAATAGCAGAAATCCCCTAAAAGTTCTGATTCATCAAATGACACTCAAATTCTAACCAACATCCAACCACCAAATAGCTTTTCTAACATATATTTTATGCCATATTTCAATTCACGACTTCATTTATATCAAATAAAAATGTAAAATGGCTCAGACTGAGGATGTAGCTCAGTGGTAGCACACACACTTAGCAGCATGCAGGAGGCCCTGAGTTCAATCCTGAGCACCCCCCCCCCCGAAACTTTCAACTATATTGAAGCAAAACTAACATACTCATATATCATACCGATTTCTTGTTCACCCAATAGAAAGTAGAAATAGCTATCCAGTTGTGATGGGCAATTGTCAGTGATACCATGGAAAGTCTGATGTTTCTGATGATCCCCAGTGGACAGTTTTTTATAGTGTGAAATTGTTCTATCACATTTTATTTTAAAATTTAAAAATGAGGTCCTGTCTTATTTTTCAAGGCCCTTGCTTACTCACTGTATTAAGGCCAACACACTTCACTGCTTTGGTATTTAAATGACATATACTAAATGTCACTTACCCATATGGTTCCTGAGATCATATGTCAATGACCTAATGCAGTTTGTAATGCTAATTTCTTAAAGGATCCATAACACCTTACCCTTTATTATGGGTATGAAATTATTCAAAGCAATACTTTTAAGAAAACTTCCACTCCACTTTAACTTTGTAGAATGCTATTGGCAGTGATCTGCCTCTCACAAGATTTGTGGGGTTCTTAAAAGCAAATTGGAATGGTCTGCAAATTGCTCTGTTAATTAGGAATACAGCAGATGGAGGAGCACTCATCCGTGGTAAAGGGAGGTGTTGGAATTGATTTTCTCTGGGCTCTTCCTCTCCTCCCTCCCCAGCTCATTTTATTAATGATGCCAGGAGTATAAATAAGTTCAATAGATATTTGTTAAGACTGAGTAATTCACCTGTGGATGACATAATTGAGTTATATTCTCTTGACTTTGTCACACTATTTTTATACTCTTCACTTCAGTAGCTTTTTATGTTGAGATATCTGCCTGAAACATTAATGTTTTTGAATCCTTCAATTGACATATAATATTGTCCATTTTATATTTATGTTTGCTGGACTCTTGACTCCATTATTGCCTCTCATACTTGCTCTCTATGACAGGAAGATCATCATGGCATGCAACTGGACATGACATTAAACTCCATAAAAACTAGCACTTTTTCCACTCCTACTAAGGAGGTATTCAGTAAGTGTATGAATAAGTAGATGAACAAATCAAATTAAGATCACCATATGATGAAGGAGCCCTAATAGGAAGGGCTGTTGCAGCTAGCTGGAAGCCATAAGTTCCACCTGATATGTATGTGACGCACCTGTAGGCACCCGCAAAGCTGAAGGTATATAACCGGGTGAAAGCGGTCCGAGTTAGGAGAACAAATTCATTCGGTCAGTCGGGTAGTCACTCGGTCGGTCAGAAGAATCAGAGCGGCCAGAACGTAGGCAGAGCGGTTACAGAAGAGAAACCAGATAGAAGACAGAAGAGAAACCAGATAGAAGAAGTAATGACTGGTCAGAGTTAGGCCGAGACTCCTGAGGAAGACAGAAGACAGAAGAAAGAAGAAGGAAGAAAGAAGAGAGAAGAAAGAAGCTCTAATCTTTCTCTAAGCTCTAAGCTCTACTCTTTCTTTCCCTCTCTAAGCTCTAAGAAAGTAGAAGTAAAAGTAGTAAAAGCTTAACTCTGCCCCCGAGAGTTTTTATCCCGGTTTACGGTACCAGGCAGCTTACAATATGACATGAAGGAACAAAAGAAAACAGATTGAATCTTATTCTGAAGTAAGAGACTTTGAAACAAAAGAATGCAGTGTGTCGGATGAACAGGTTCCATCGCTGTGAGGTTGAAGCCACACCTAGGTGTTGTGGGGAGCAAGTGCAGCAATGTAAGTGAAAACTCATGAACATGGAAGAGAGTCTGGAATATGAGGAAGAGCTGTGAAGAATAGTAACTTAGCAATTAAGTTATAGTGTGGAATTGCAGCAATCGCAGGGTCAACCTCAGAGCAGGGTGCAGTCAATTATTTTCTGAATGAATTTGGTCATGATTCAAGGCCTGTTATAGTTTAGATGCGAGGTATTCCCCAAAAGCTCATGCGTGAGACAGTACAAGAACATTCAGAGGTTGAAATGCTGGGGTTATTAGAGCCTTAACCCAATCAGTGAATTAATCCCCTGATGGGATTTACTTGAGTGGAAACTGAAGGAAGGTTGGTTGTGACTGGAGGAGGTGGGTCATTGGGGGCATGCCTTTGGGGTGTATATTTTGTATGTGGTGAGTGGAGTCTCTCTCTTTCTCTCTTTGTCTCTGCTTTCTGATCATTGTGTGAGCTGCTTCCTTCTGCCACACTCTTCTGCCATGAGGTTCTGCCTCACCTCCAGCCCCGAGGAATGGAGCCTGCTGTCTATGAACTGAGATCTTTGAAACCGTGAACCCCCCAAATAAACTTTTCCTCCTCTACAATTGTTCTGGTTGGGTCTTTTAGTCACAGCGGCAAAAAAAAATCTGACTAAAACAAGGTCTCATATATTAGAGATGGTGAAGGACATCACTAACCTGGAACCTGGGAGGAGAGCTCTCCATTGCAAAGAACTGACAATTACAAAAAGCACTTTTTATTGATTTTATTATTAGATGTCAAACCAATAATACAGAAACTAACATTTACCCAGGATAAAAAAGATTTTTTTCATTTTCAGAGTTTCTAAGTTAAGGCACATACCCAGATGAAATAAGTCCAGACCAGCTTCCTTTGGTTTTACGGATTCTTTCCAAAAATGATTCTAGGCTATTCCAATTTCCTTCTGTAGCTAGAGTTCAAATCAGAAACTTGAGAAATGGCAAGTGGCCAGATAGGGCCAAGAGCAAATAACTGAGCTATGTGACCTTTTTCCAAATTAGATTATACATTTGTCTCCTGAAAAGAAATTATGGCACACAGGCATTCTCGTTGCTTAGACTTTAGAAAAAAACCTTTCAACACATAACACAAAGTAACTATTGCATGGTTTTAATACACAATAAATTGTCCAGGAATGCAATTTGCTGTGTAAGTCAAGCAAGACTGTTTTGTTGTTGTTGTTGTTTAAAACATTACCAAGCAAGCCAACTAATTGTACCCTTTTAAGATGACTCTTCCCACTTCATAAAGTCATATCTAATGACAACACTAACATCTTCTTTTGCCAACACACCACACATCGATCTGCAGCTGTAGCTAGTGATCCACAAGCAGGTATTGCATAAAATTAAGTATCAGACACCTTATCTTCAAGGGTAATTATACTCATTCTTTTTTTTAAATACATTTTATTAAAATTTTCTTTCCTTTCCCTCTGTTTTATTATACAGTTTGGGGTACTACATTCATTGTTAAAATTCTACATGCACATAGATTATATTAACTTTGGCTTTCATCTCAGGATATCCAGAATAAAACATTTGCTGCAAAGAGGGATTAAGCCTGGCAGGGTTTAAGAGAACCACTAATTTCATCCAACACTCTCACTCTACAATGAAACTGAGGTTCAGAGAGATGACATAACTTGTTCAAGCCCACAAAGCAAGCTAATGACCAGAGGGGTTCTAGGAGCTACCTAGGGGACCTAGTGCTCCTTCCAACACACCACAAGGTCTCAAAAAGGTGATGATATAAATGCACAAAGAAAGAAAATTAAACTCACACCTTAGAGTGAGCCAGTGGCCATTGGACTCAAAGAAAAGGGAATAAGGAGGTCCCCCCACTCCCAGCACAGGGGCAAGATGCTCTAGAGAAGTTGTTTTTTGGTTTATATTCTGTTCATCTAAAAAACGCCAGGTGCAGGTTTGGGTGCTGAACTTAAGCAAACTAAGACGTGTCCAATTCAAAATTTCTGTCTAAAAAGTATATGGAAACATCAGTCAATAGTGAGGCTCAGGTTTAAGGATGGCTTGAGAATAGGGGGCAAAGCAGAAAGAACATGATGCATCTAGAGAAATCATAGTCCCTTATTATCTTGAATGTGAACTTTCAAGAGTACTTCACAGTGAAGAAGTCAAGCCAGAAAAATTAAATTTAAAATGGATAAATGATGCCCCTAATTTTACTTCTTGAGTTCAGGTATTTTTAGTCAATTGGGAGTTTATAGGAGGAAGAATAAGTAAAGAACAGGTCCCACAGGTAACCTATACGTTTAACATGTGCATTTAAGCAGTTTAAGACATTTCTAAGGAGATAATGCAAGGTGATCAACATTATCTCAAAGCTGCTTCTCATCAAATCATTGCTCTGTGTTTATGAAGCAAGAAACTTCTCTCAACTAAGTAGCTTCCACATTTGATACTCCACAATACCAAACTGAGTAACTCTCAAAGCAAAAGCAGAAAAGCAAACTAATGAGTTACATTCTTTCAAATTATCAGTTTACACTTAGCCTGATATTGCTGATGATGATATCATTGGTATTGTCTTCCAAACCTTAAAATGCAATTAAAGCACCCAGTTTTTTCAGGTTGAAATCTGTTACTAACAATTATAACATTTATGACCAACCTGTAAGCTAAAAGGCCTTTTTCTTTTGGATTCAGCATGGTAAAGACTTTGCACTCTTGTTTGTACAGTTGCTATAAAAGAGCCTAGTATTTCAAGATGGAAATCCTGAATCTTTGTAATGGACTTTGCTTCAAATGAATATGATCCTAAATGCCTATGCAATCTTTTTTTATGAAATTAATGGAATTTGTATCTATAAAATAAAATAAAATGCAATATATCTAAAGTTACAGATGCGCTAAGCCAAAACATTTAACTCTGTGTGTAGAGGGATACACAGAATGCCCGTTCACATCATGCTAAATGAAGTCGGAGGCAGACAAGGCAGGCAGCCGGAGGCCCAGGGGAAGATGGCTGCAAGGATGTGCGACGTGCTGTGGCATAGGACCACCTGTGCTGATTTTAAAACCCTAGGGAGAAAAAACAAACAGTTCATCACTATGGCCACTTCCTTAGAGTTTTCTTTTGGAAGTATCCAAATGAAAAGGGGGTGATTAATCTAGATTTATAGCAACTAAAGCTCCTCCTGTCTAACTCAGGGGACCAGCATGGGTCCCCATCAGTGAGAGGACCCCAGAAATAGATGATATGGAGGGAAGGGATATTCTCTAGGGAGCCGAACACTCATGGTGCTGCACATGCTGAGTACTAGGAAGAGTATTAAAAAGCAGAAAACTCGATCTGTCTTAACTATCCCACTTACTAGGCAATGTACATCTTATTGGAGAAGGACTCCGACTTCGAGATATCTGGAAAATAAGACAAAGTGTAATGTGAACCACACAGTAGACAGAGCTCAAAGGATGAATCCTTTTGACATGTTTTTTGTTCCCCCCTAAAACTATCTAATTAGTTGTTCTGAGGCCCTTTAGAACTATGATTTCTCTCCTGAGGCTGACCACTGTGAGTCCTTTTATGTTTTTTGAAGTAAATGGGAACTCAATTAGGTTTAAATTATAGTATTAATTACAAACTGGGTTCGATGGCCATATTGAACTTAATGCTTTTCAGAAAATAATAATTATAATAATTAATGAAATCTAAAATAATGATATAATCGTCTATTACATAGCCTTAGTAAGTTATCTCATGTCTCCAAAACCGTGCCTTATTAAGCAGCTTTTTTCAGATCTCATCTTTAATTTTAATAAGCAGAAGCTGCCACTGTAACTATCAGCTGATGCTGGCTGCAAGCATCACTCCTACCCTGAGCTGTCCAACATTTTAAATAAATAGATGTTAATGAAGATGGAGTCTGTTCTGGATGACCTCAAGTAAGCCAAAAAGCCATACTAACCAAAAACATTTACATTTTATTTTACAGGTGTACCCAGTTTTGTTGTAGGGAGAGGCTGATGTGAAGGAACATTGGCAGAAGTTTCACCTTTGCGAATACATTCTACTTCCTTGTCTAAAGTTCAAATTACTTTGTTCCCCCTTAGCACAAAATGAGAAACAGAGAGGAGGGTCAGATGTGTCTAGGGCTCATCACGGAGGACACTGTCCATGGATGAAATGCCTAATCAGAGTCCAGAGTGACAGTATGCCCTGGCTGTCACACAAGAGGTATCTAACATTACTTTCCTCTGATATGCTGTTTCTTCTTGGAATGGGAGGACTACAATTCTCCCAGTATAATGCTCCCAATATTTCCCTTTTATTTCCCAGTCCATTACATGCATGTCCTTTTGCTTTTACCTTTTGTAAATACTTAATCAGAAATACAGATAATCAAGTTATATTAAATTAAGTTATATTAAAATCCTCAGGAGCAAAATGACTATCAACATGCCTCTTCTACCTCCCCACCATTCTTGGGCCATTTTCCTCCCCTGGATATTTCCCCTGATTCTCAGCCCATTGAAATTCTACCCATTCTGGATCAAATAAAATACCAGCTCCTCAAAGAGCACCACCCCCTTGTTTTTTAAACTTCATGGCCTTTGTTTTACAGACTGAGCCACTTTATAGACTGGATTACATTCAGTTAATTTGTTTAAATTATTTTGATCTTCCCATATGGGGGTCCTTTCAGAGAAAAGACTAATCATGCTTAGTTGTTTTTGTGTCCCTCCAAAACTCTGACATCTATCAGTTACAGAAGGAATGTTTGAGAAGGAGCCAGCTGCAGAAACAAGATACTTGTTAAACTCCTTAAGAAAGGTGAGTCTGGGCTGGGGTTGTGGCTCAGGGGTAGAGCGCTTGCCTAGCATGTGTAGGGCACTGGGTTCCATCCTCAGCACCACATAAAAATAAATAAATAAAATAAAGGTATTGTGTGTGTCCATCTACAACTAAAAAACATTGAAAAAGAAAGAAAGGTGACTCTTGTTAACTGTAGTATTTTTTTTTTTTTTTTGCTTTGTTTTTTTGCTGAGGAGATCTTGCCCCTTTGGGGCTGCAGTTGCAATGTTCAGAGACGTCTAACATTACCAAGTGTGGTTCTCCTCCACCGCTCTCTCTTCTAAAACAAGGCTGAACACATTTGTGAACAAATGTTATTTGAAGGAACAGATGATAGTTAGCCTCTCTGACATATACTTGTCTTGATCCAGTCTTGACCAAATATTATTTGTTGAATAAATGGACAGTGGTGAGTTGTAATAATGTTTCTAGGGATGCTATCTTCAAAATTTTCAGAGATGTTTTTCTGTTATTTTTTTAACTTGATGAAAGTGTTAGTAATTCTTCCAAGAACTAATACACAAAGAAACTACTTTTTCCTACTATGAATTTGGGTACAAATAAATACCTTCAATAAAGGAATGAAATCCAGATCATTTGAGCAATTTCCCCAAACTCATACAGTAATTGCGAGAGGAACCAGGGGCCTGTGACCAGATCAGTTGACTAAGGCATTTCTCCTTCCCTTTTCAGAAAGCTATTTGATATCTAATGGGCAACATCAGAGATAATAAAGCTACTAAGTAATAAAGTCTATTATTGCTTGAACTAATTAAAAATATAATAAAAACCTCCACCCCCTCTTCTTCCTTCACTCTATAATGGTAAAACTCTTTAGCCCTCAGTAGTATAAAAATCACTTTCGGGTAAGTGATATTGCAACAAGTTCTCTTGATACCTATAATAGACTTACAATCACCAAAGAGGCTGTTGAAGTAAAGAAAATGTGGGCCACAGGTGTTTTGTGTAAAAATGATTAGACAGATAAGTACCGTGCTTAAACCAATGCGGTTACGGGGACAAATAGGGCTTAAACTCCTGCTTCGACATCGACTCACAGTTCTCACTGAATTCCACTTAAAAATAAAAAAGAGAGAGAGAGAAAGAGAGAGAGAAATAGTTAAGAATGTACCAAAGCTGACATTGCTTAAAACAACATGCACATCCCATGATCTGAGAGGTTTACTGACAGGATTACACTTGCCCATGACTGGTCACCAGTATGGGCTTATTATTTCCTATGATTGCCAAATATTGGGCAACTTTCAAATAAAATCACACTATAATGAACTTGGGGTGATTCAGATTCTTGGCACTAGTAAAATTTCAAAAAAAAATTTTTAGAGTAAACTATTAGAAATCACATTTGAGTTTGCAAGTGTTGGAGAATATAAGCTCCACGTGGGTAGGGATTTGTGTCTATTTCATTCATTGCCAAATCTCCTAGCATTTAAGTACAGTGCTCAGGTCATAGATAAGTATTGAATAAATATCATTGAATGAAACACCACTGTTGCACATTGACTCTCTAACCAAATGAATAAAGACCGAACTGTACCTCAAATTCATCTGATTGCATATATTACACACATGCTGTTTTTATTGTTTTAATAAAAATACAACAAAACTGTCTAGAAAAATTGTATTCACTCAAAAGAGATCTTACAAGCAAAATCCCTCCTTGATATTTCTCTTTCAACTCAACCCTTTTCTTTTCCAAGTTTTTCCTTTTGGGATATTATCTTTTGATTTGGGGGTTTAAACTTGGGCAAATGTTGGTGATATACTTGATGCGAGAGGAGGAGGATGTAAAAAGGAAACTGATGGAGAATATGAGAACAGTGGCTGCTTCCTCTTGCTCTCTGCCAAACTGCACTGCAAGGGAGTGTTTAAGAGACTGGGATTGCTGGAGGGCAGGAAGCACACCTTATGATCCATAAGATCATTGTAGAGCATTGTAATTGTCAGATCAACAAAACCCAATTTTGATGGTCTCCACTCTCATAGCATAAAACATCTTATTAAGATACTATTCACCACAGCCAGGCGTGGTGGCGCACGCCTGTAATCCCAGCACTTGGGAGGCTAAGGCAGGAGGATTGCGAGTTCAAAGCCAGCCTCAGCAATGGCGAGGTACTTAGCAACTCAGTGAGACCCTGTCTCTGATAAAATACAAAAAAAAAAAAAAAAAAAAGGGCTGGGGATGTGGCCCAGTGGTTGAGTGCCCCTGAGTTCAATCCCTGGTACCAAAAAAAAAAAAAAGATTCTATTCACCACAATGGGATGTTTAAGATACAAAAATCATTTTCCTAAGTTCTTTGAAAATAAAATACAGCCCTTTTCTACTATATGCTGCCACAAGGCACTTCCCCTATTGTCCAGTTCAAAGAGAATAGAATCAGAGACCACCCAGATGACTGTTTTGCTCTGGATCGAGGGGTTTCCCTTTAGAATTAACCCTCTCTAGGTATAGGACCATGTTCAACGCTGTACCCCCATGAACTATTCAAGACAAGCACCTGTGGCCACCAGTTGTGCAGCACCCAGTCCTCCTACAACACACACATGCTCACACAATTAGATACCCAGGACACCCTTCTGAAGTCTGTTCAATTATTTAATATGTTTAGTACTTCTGTAGCCCTGAATATAGAAAGCGATTGCTTCCAAAACTGATCTGCTTCTCTCTCCCTAACTCCTCTGCCATCTTTTCTCTGTCCCTTCCCTTTCTACATGTCATACCAAGGAGAGAAAAATGGCACATTCATAGTTTCCCAAAATGAAGACTTATCAGTAAAAAATTGTCAAATTATTTCCTGAAAGTTCATTAATCACTTTCAAATGCTTAGGATTATAGAAAGCCTCCAACAAGATGATTTCGAAGGATTTTTCCTTAAAAATATCACCATCTTTCTAAGACAGAAGATGTAAATTTGAATAGCTCCATCTTATAAATAGAGCAATAAAGAAATTACTGCCAGGGAATAATGTACAATGATGGAAGAATAAATAAAAACTATCTGTTTTTCAAAGGCCATCTCATTCTCCTTCGTATGAAATCTTATCAAACTCTTCATTCAACTTCTTCTATAGAATCTTTGGGTTTATAAATGTTCTCGAACTTGTGAATCAAACACTGGGGATGAACTGTCACTATGCAAGGCCACCGTACAAAAGCCCCTCTCCTGGTGACAGCTTCTCCCTTCATAATGACACAGTCATTCTCCATGAGAGCAGGCCACACATGGTAATAGACCAAGGGAGCGGTAAAATCCGAGTCATAGCTGCGTCGGTACCTAAGGTAAACACAAAAGAACAGAAAAAAAAGAAGTTAAGCAATCAAGCAGCATCACCTGGGGAAACCTCAGTGTGAAGTTTCTTTTTTTTTTTTTTTTATTATGCTTAGCTCTAGGTAAATATGGATCCCGATCCCGTTATTAAAGAAATGGCTGCAGGCTCTTAAAATAGAAACCAGTGATAACTAGGACCTGTCAGGAAGTCACTAAGAGCAAGTCCTGGAGACTAATCTTATCCCTTCCTCTCCTCAGGATTGTAAGATTCGCAAGACAGGGAAATGCTAGCAGATAGACTACCTGAAGTCCCATAAGGCTTCCTATAAGATTCTCCATACTGTCTCCGTGGACAAAGTAAAGAAATACAGGTGGATGGTTTACTTGTGCAGGTGGCCTGAAAACTGGTTCCATGACCCTATCCAAAGAGTAATGAATGAATCAACAAGAACCTGACTGAAGATGCTGAAGATTCTTTCAATCCTGTACATCAACACACTTACCAGTGACTTGTACCAAACACAGAACCATGCTCAGAGGTGGGGAGGATAGGAAATAAAAAATAGATGATGATATCCAAAAAATAGCTCAACAGGCCAGAACAATAAGTTGGATCTAATATGATAAACTCAAGGTTAATATATATGAGGTCCTGCAATTGAGTCTAAAGAGCATTTAACTGAACAAATTAAGGAAAAGGTTTAGTCGCAGCATGAGAGGAAATAAAGAAGCAGGTTTTAGTTGCACTCAAAATGTGTCAACAGAATTTTAAGGCTAAATGTGAGGAAAAAAGAAAAATGATTTCGAATTATCTGACTTAATACATCGGGAATAAGAATAAAAAGGGTGTTAACCCCTCTCCACTGGTAGTTCAAACTCCCTATATTTAATTGCAGATACTTTCATTAAAACGACTACTCAGCAGAGCATGAACAGTGATTCCCTGGGTTGGTTGAATCTACAGATGGGACCCTGTGGATGCAGAGGGCTGAAGGCAGAAACAAAGCCAATCGTTGTTCTGAATCTCAATTTTAACTGGACAACCATTCAGGCAAGAAGGCAGGAGAGGTGCCTCTGGTTAAAGGCCTGTAGCTGGGAGGACAGACAGGTCTGGGAAATGGGCAAATTCTACAAACTAAAATGAGGGAAAGTTTGAGTGGTACTGTCCATCCTGCAGAGGAAGGAGGAATAAAGGAAGGTGGATGATGATGATGATATATGCTCTGTAAATGAATCAAAAAGATGCACCTGTGATGTACTGTTCTCATATCCTGCCCTTCCATGAGTGGAAGCATGCTGAGGTCAGTGACCTAAAAGAAACTAGAAACAGATTAAAGTTGCGCTGTAAGGCAACCAGAAAGCCTAATCATTGATGTGATTTGCCCAAGCCAAAAAAAAAGTATGTGGTCTCCCTCAACAACATTTCAAGAGTCCTGGATAGCCCCCTCCCCATGACTCCATGACTCCAACAACACCCAGAGCTAATATTTCCTGAGCATTCACTACGTGCCAGCAGTTACCTCAGCTATCCTTCTATATTCCTAGGGATTAGGCATTATTATTTCCCCTTTTGACAGAGAAGAAATTAAGGAACAGAAAAATGAAGTATAGCACACCCAGGATTACCCAGCTAATAGGAGGTGGAGCTAAGATGTGAACCAAGGCAGCCCGCGATAGAGTCAGTGTTTCTTGGCCTCTTCCCAGATAATCTCCAGTTATAGCTAAGATTTCATCAAATCTCAATAGATGTTTGAAATGAATTTAATATCTTTTAATTTATAAAGAGAATATCTGCCATGTAAAACTTAGAAATCCAATGGTCCTAGATAAGAATGCAGTGCATCCTCTCAAACTTCAGTGTGCACAAAACACACTGGGTACTTTTTTTAAAAATTTTTAGTTATAGATGGACACAATATCTTCATTTTATTTATTTATTTTTACGTGGTGCTGAGGATGGAACCCAGTGCCTCACACGTGCAAGGCAAGCACTTTGCCACTGAGCCACAACCCCACCCCCACACTGGGTACTTTCTAAACTGCAGCTTCCTAAGCTCCACTACAAACCCACAGCATGAAACAACATCTCATGGAATGTGGTGCAGGAATGTGCATTTTTCACAAGCACCGTGAGTGATCTGCACACTGTACTTTGAGGAACCTAGCCTAAATAATTCAATAAAAGCCAATAAAAAGTAACATGCATTTGCATTTATAGAGCACCTTTCTTTTAAAATGTTCCAGACAGGTTCCAGGTACCATTAGTTCTCCCCAAAGGCCAGTCTGTTTAGTGGACAATGAGCCCAGGAGGGTCCTGCTCAGAAGTACAGAGAAGTCCACTGCAGGGCCTGGAGAGCAGAGGGTCTACTGACCCCCACTACCAAACACACACACACACACTGCAGCCCCTACCCCGTATTGTTCTCAGGGACAGAAGCAAGGCAGTTTATTAAAGGGAAATCCCTTAGCTTCTGCTCCTGTGTCTCTTACTTGGTGTCATTAAAAACTTCTCCATCTGCCCCAAAGGCAATGTCAAGGGGTGGTTCTAAGGACTGCATGGCAAAGGCGATGCAGCAAATCTCCTGGATAAAGTCACTGAGGAGACAAAAGTCAACTTCAGGAGGGAACGAGATCTTGGGGTTGACATTCATAGCTCGGATCACATCCTGAAAAACAAACAAAAAAAAATGGCATTATCCGGTGACCAACCTGTGACAAGACATTTTGACACCTTGAGGACTCTGACATCAGCTATGACCAATGGGAGATGGGAAAAGAGTGTGTCAATGAAAATAAGCCAGAAAACCAGCACAGGTGTTACAAACAGAAGGATGTTGTCACTCATTGACAGGGAAGGAGGAAAGGTACACAAATGACAGGCTGAAGGCCCAAAACTAAGGGGAAAATAGTCCAGGGATTTTTAAATTATTTTCTTATTTTTCTTTGCTGCATAAGTGGTATAAGGTGCCAACACAGACCTCTGACGTGTTCCCAATCCATAAGAATAATTGAAATAGCTTGCTTTTATTGAGTGTTTACCATGTGCAATCTTGTGCTAAGCAAACGACCTGCTTTCTTTCATTAAATCCTCTGATGACTCTGTGGGGTAAAAATCATTGTTTCCATTTAAAGATTAGAAAATCTAAGCCCAGAAAGGTTATGTAAATGTATAACATCACATAGCAGTCAAGTGGCAGGATCAGTATGCAAATCCACACTTACCTCCCAAAGCCCTTCCTCTTAAGAACTGTGATATTCTATCTCCCAATCTTAGGGCCCCATTTGAAGAACAGAACACTAAAGCTCAGAACATTTTTTTTTTCCATAAAATTTCTAAGAAAAAAAAATAGACAGGAATGACTAGTACTACGAGACTAACTGAACGCTGTTCCTTCTTCTCTTCTGTTAACATGGAAGCAATACAAATGCTAATGAGTTCCCGAATTATGAATATCCAATGCAAATGTTATCTACCACAAGCCAGTTCTAACAGGAGACCCAACACTTACATTAACACTGCTTACGGAATCATACAGATCAAGATGGCAAATGATATATTCAGAGACAGCATTCTCAAAGTCATTCGACCCTCCATAAGATGGTGTTAGTGTCTTCCTCACCCGGATCTTGAAGTGTCTGAAGGCCATTTTAGCCACGTGGAATGCCTCCTGCATGTGGAAACACAGCACATTTATCTGATGAGAGGAGGGGGGGTGAAGAAGTCCGAAGAAATGAATTCAAAAGAATAACAAATTCCACCTCATTTTAGTCTCCAGATAACTGAACACAGCTGGTTGAAATGTCTTTAATATGATAGAAAATAACATCTCTCAATTTTGAAAAGCATGCAAGTATATACATATAACAGGCCATGTTCACTAATTGCAAGCATTAACCACTGTTCTGGTCATTCTGAGTGCAGATTCAAGGACAGAGGTCCTCCACCTTGAGCCCACTGCAATAGCACATCACTGGCCAAGGAATGAGAGAAAATTATCAGTCTAGAGTTCATTCCATTCAGAAGCACCTTATCAGCTAATTTCCTGGTACATATCAATTCAATAAACCTTTCTTGAGGGGGTTAATACCTTTTATATAGTACGCCCTGAGAAAACTCAGTTAAGAAAGAAAGACCCAGCCTGCATGTTTGCACAGCTATAACCAACTCAGTAAGTGATTCTTAATTATAAAAACCAGGGTTGGCAAAATTTTTTTTCTATGAGGAGACAAATATTTTAGGTTTTTCAAACTACCTATAATCTTTCTCACATTTTTTTCCTTACGATCCTTTAAAAATGTAAAAAATCATTCTTACATTCTTAGCTTTGGGGCAGTATTTCTCATAGAAATACAAGCCAGGTCAAGGTCTAGTCCATGGGCCATAGTGTGCTGACCTCTGATTAAATGAACAGACATAGGATTCTGGACAATTCTGCTGTCATAGTAACAAAATGTTACTATTTTTTATGTTTAATTATTCCCATAATAGACCCTTAGTACAGTATGGCATCCACCCACTGAACAAATGTATTTGCTTTGGAAACTAAGGACTGTACATTTTTAATTTGCTATACTCAAGCAGCTGACATATTATCAGTTTCAGTAACTACTCTTCATTAACTAAACAGAAGAGCTAACACAACTGTAACCTCTGATATTTAGACCTGAAGTAAATGGATCAAGCAACTGTCATTTGCAGTAATTTGTGTGTGTGTGTGTGTGTGTGTGTGTGTGTGTGTGTGGTAGTGTGTGTGCTCATATGCTCATATTAGACAAAGGTACAGTGCAAATCAACTTAGTATATACCCACTGAAAATAGTGCTACATTTATGGATACTTCTTCAACAAATTGGTCACTACTAATAAAGGCATATGAACAGTTATTATTTGTGAAAAGCAATTCACCCCTGAATATTTGTCATGAAAGGAAAAGAAAGGAAGGGAGGGAGGGAGAAAGGAAGGAGTGAAGAAGGAGAGGGAGGGGACAGAGGGGGAGACAGGAATCCCCCTATTCAGTGGCCTCAAGATGCACAAGTCCCTTGCAGTTGTACCATTCGCTTTACCAAAACGTCTCCCCACTGCACCCAGGACAGCCCAAGTCGGCCGCAGGAGTGTCACGTACCACAGTGGCGATGTAGATGATCCTCTGCACTGTCTCTGCCTTGTCGATGCAGCGCCGCAGCAAGCACTGGGCGTCGAGGCGGGCCTGGGAATAGGCGTCGCTGAACCGGGACAGGAGGGCAGCTTTGCGTGCCACACTGGACATTTTGGAACCATTTGGGGATGTGCTTCTGATCTTGGCTATTTTGTTGTTGGGGCTGGTGGACCTGCTCCGGCTGTGGCTGCGGCTGCGGCTGGGGCTCTGGCTGGGGCTGTGGCTGATGCTGTGGCTGCGGCTGCGGCTGTGGCTGTGGCTGCGGCTGTGGCTATGGCTGCGGCTGTGGCTGCCACTGTGTGGGCCAGGGCTAGGAGTCCGGCTCCTGGCTGCCCTGTGGATGAGGGGGAATCAGCCTGGGAGACCCTGAGTTCCTGCCCTCTGCTTGTTCCTGGTTCTACTCCCCACATCAAATGCAAATGACACACCCAACCCTCCAAGGAAGGTTCAAGTGGCTGACTGGGATGACCTTCCTCCTGAGTCTCAAAGGTCATCACAAGCAAGAAATTACTGGAAGAAATATTCCATATCTGCACAGTGAGTTCAAATTTATAAAGGACTCCCCCTTCATGTGTCACCTCCATTTATCCTTTAAATGACCCTGTGAGGCCAGCTCTGCTTCTTGGCCATTTTACAGATAAGGAACTTGAAGCTTTAAAAAAACTAAAGGAGCACCCTCAAGGAACACAGCTAGCAAGAGCTGGAGTTCAGGAGGAGAAGTCAGATGTTGGTGTTTCTGACTCTGACCTTGGCGTGCTCACACCACAGGAGCACATCACTCAAGCCTTGTGCTACAACCTGGATTGCTACCCAGTAGGAAGTGAAGTCATCAACCAGAGGACGCGGCCCCAGAAAAGGGACACTTTACATAAGAAACTGTACAGTGCTGTCAGTACTGACTGGCAGGCTACCGGAAGGGGTGGAGAAGGCCTCATGTTTGCCAACTTCCAGGGTGCAGATGCCCCTACCATGGCAGAAAGGCCCAGGTTCTTGGGATCAAGTACACATCAGCACCCAGGCAGCAGAGAGGGAGTCCCAAAAATGACTCAGGTGTCAGTTAGGGAAATGGGATAATGTTTCAAAAGCCTGAATTAGAGCATGCTGGGGGAGCCTGGGGCAGAGAGGGTAGAAAGAATAAAGGAGATGAGGAGACTCCCAAGATCAACATGCTTCTGTGCCTTCACCTCACTCTATCTTAATGACCCACCTCAACACAACTGCCCTTCAGAAGAACACTTAACCTACACACACCAACCATAATGTGAGACAGAAAAAAGAAATACCATGCCCTTCAACAGATGAATGAATAAAGAAAATGTGATACATACATACATATATATATATATATATATGTATGTATGTATATACACAATGGAATATTACTCAGCCATAAAGAAGAATGAAATTATGCATTGCTGGCAAATGGATAGAACTGGAGACTATCATGCTAAGTGACATAAGCCAGTCCCCCCCCCCAAAAAAAAAAAAAACAAAGGCAGAATGTTCTCTCTGATATGCAGATGCTAACACACAACTGGGGTAGGGGAGGAAAGCACAGAAGTTCATTAGATTAGACAAAGGGGAATTAAGGGACGAGAGGGAGAATGGAAATAGGAAGGACATTTGAATGAATCAGACATAACTTTCCTGTGTTCATATATGAATACACAACCAGCGACACTCCACATAATGTACAACCACAAGAATGGGATCCTATAAAGAAAATATGGTATATATACAAAATGGAATTTTACTCAGCAATAAGAGAGAATAAAATAATGGCATTTGCAGGTAAATGGATGAAGTCGGAGAATATAATGCTAAGTGAAATTAGTCAATCTCAAAAATCCAAGTACCGAATGTTTTCTCTGATATAAGGAGGCTGGTTCACAGAGTTGTTGGAAGGGGGTACATAGGATCAGAGGAACACTAGAATGGTCAACGGAAAGGGAGGGGAGGGAGGGAGTAAGGGGGGGTTGGAAAAAAAAATTGGTGGTTGAATGAGATGGATATCATTATCCTAAATGCATGATTGAAGATCTGAATGGTACTTATATACTTTGTATACAAGCAGTTGTATGTAAAAAGATACTATACTTGTGCATGATGAATAAGTAAATAAATAATAAAAAAAAAGAAAAAAAAAAAGAATGGGATCCTAATTAGGATAAGTTATACTCCATGTATGTATAATATGTATAAAATACATATTATATGTATGTATAAAATACACTCTACTGTTTATAATATATATAAAATACATATTATATGTATGTATAAAATACACTCTACTGTCACGTATATCTAAAAAGAACAAATTAAAAAAATTTTTTAAAAAACACCATGCAGACTGTTGTCCCTGGGGAGAAGAGTCCTAGACTTCAGAGAAAAGAACTTCTTATATTATGAACATTCTTTCAACTCAGGCAGCATCTCTCACCTTACTGGTGCACACAGCCTGGTTTCAAGTCAAAGACCCACCACCCCCTTCCCCATACCTCCCCATCGAATATAAATTACTGCCAAGTGCTAGCACTCCAAGAGTTGTTTTCTCTCTCTGGAGGAGTACAGTCAAAGAAAATGATCCCCTTATAAGCTTCCCAAATTGTTGAGGTTATGGTTTAAAATGTCATTTTAGTCCCCAACTCCATGCTCTTACCACTAACTCAGAAAAAAAATTTAAAAGAGAAAAGATCAGTGAGAATTTGTCAGACCTTCCTTGAAGACCAGCTTTCTCAGCAGACAAGACAGCGATCTCATCCTTCAGGTTTCGGAGGTGTTTCTCATAGTCAGATATCACCTCTGAGTTCCTCTGCTCTGCGCTCTGCAGCTGCTCTAAGTCCCGCTGCTCTGCACACCGCTGCTCTAAGCTCCGTGGCTCTGAGTTCCTCTGATCTGAGCTCCTTCTCTCTGAGTTCCTCCTGATGGAACTCCGGCGATCGGATCTGCCGTAATCTGGGTGATCAGACCTGCTGTAGTCTTGGTGATCAGATCTGCCGTAGTCTGATCGCCTAAAGTCTGAGTTCCTGTGGCGAGCGTCCTCCTGGGCTTGAAGAGATTTAAGCCTGAAGAGCAGAGAGAGCAGGGTGGGGAGGGGAGGGAAAAGATTAAGCAAAGGAAATGAAGGAAAAGGAAAGAAAAGAAAGGAAGAGAAGGAAGGGAGAGAGGGAGGGAGGGTGGTAGGGCAATGAGCAACAACTGGTATACCTAACATCAGCCTGCCATTGTGCATTGGAAGGGTCAGATGGAAATACACATGAACAGACACATATGAGCAAAGAGCAGAACTTCCAGTGTCTGGGTGCTAGTCCCCATCTGCAGCTTGCATGGGAAAAGGTCCCTAAAGAAAGAATGCTCATGCAGGGCCTCTAAGAGAGGTAGAGTGGACCTAGGCTCATACTGTTCCACACTGGTCTCCATTCTATGGAATTCTGCAAACACCTGACCTACCTGCAAATCCTAGTCCAGGGCTGAAGGTGTTGCTCAGTGGTAGAGCACTTGCCTAGCAAACGTGAGGCTCTGGGTTCACTCCCCAGTACCTCAAAAAATAATAAAAGAGTTGGAGCAGGGGACTTCCAGGGAAATTGAATGATATTCACAAAACTATCTAGAAGTACAAGCCTATGAAAATAATGGAGTATGGAAACCAACCAACCAAAATCTTTAGAAATAAAATTGGCACCCTCATTAAGATCCAAAGAGATGTGGCCTCCACAAAACAGAAGCAAAAGCTATAGAACATGCTGTGATGACCATAACAATAGTGCGAGAGGAGAAGGTAGGAAGTAAGATTCAGAAGGACGAAGAGAAGTGAAAAAACGTACAAGGGTTCAAAGCTGCACCGGAAACAGTAGAGAACAGATTCAGAACTATGAGAGACCAATGAGCAATATGATCAATAAATCTGAGAACGTGAACCAAATAGGCAATAAGAGATTCACATGATGACGAGGGAGAAGTTAGAAGTGGAAAACAAAACAGCTTCTGAGCTAAGCTATATGTGTGTTCCTGAAGAAAGGTGAACAACTAGAACATGTGAAAACCATCAGAAAGGGTGAGTGTGCATGTGTAGGTGCAGGTGAGTAAAATACACTTCCTGCTTGCTCTTGTCCTGGGGGAGGGGGAATCAAAACTAACATCAAGAAACATAAAACCTTAAAGGATCTATGTGTTTATTGTTGCCTTCTGTAAACTCATCTTTAGGAAATAATCTGAAATTTAAGCTCAGATTTTCCACAAAATTATCCCAATGTTGTTTCCAATGTTGAAAATCAGCATCTAAGTAAATATTCAACATGAAGGAAATATCCAAATGATGGGAAATGATAAACATATTTGAAACTAAATTCTGCAATCATTTTTTTCATGGTGATAGAGGAAAACAATGGGATCAAGAAAATCATACTTATATACTTTATTCTGCATTCTGCCCTGTTAATTAGAAGGAACATCAAATGGTAACAGTTACTGGCACTAGAATTATGAGAGGGTTTTTAGATGTCTTCATGTCATATTGTACTATAGAGACTTTAGACTATATCACATAAGTGATATTTTTGTTTTCTTTTTTTGGTATTTGGATTAAACCCAGGACCCTCAAGCATCCTAAGTGAGTACTCTACCACTGAGCTACATCCCAATCCTTAGGTAACATTTTTGTAATAAGAAAAATATATCAAAAGTTCATAAAAATGTTGTTGCCTTTTCTCTTTAATAATATTTTTTTTCATATTATAACAGAGCATAAAAAAAACTAAAGTCAAGGATTAATCAGCAGGCTGCAATAATCCTATCATTTTTCTTACTGCTTTTTTAGCTGATTTATTTCCTCCTCTGCAGCCAAAAGGGATATGGCAGATCTGTTCTTGGTTTCTTCGAGAGCCTTTCCAGTTTCAGCAAGACTGTAAGAGAAATCAGTAACTAAAGAGATTTTCCAAAATCAGCAGACTTTCCAAATCAAGGCCTAGGTTCTCTTGGGGACCTTTGTCATATGATAATAAATTCAACATAAACAAAATCAAATTATAAGACATCTGCATTCAATCAGATAATGTTGCAGATATTATGGTGGACATGGACACAAAAACATGCCAGCACCCTTAGCTCAAGGTCAAACACAAAGGAAGGCCAGAGCTACTTTAAAGACTGTGTGATAACTATTAATGTTAAAATGTAAAGGATGGAGAAACTCATTCAGTTCCTCCTTCTCATCTTCCTAATTCATCTACTCTATTTATACCCAATCCCCAGATTGTCTCTCTATAAAATCTCCATTTTTCTCAAATATGTCAATACCTATCCCTGTTACTTTACACTATGGAGCTGCATTTGCCTTATTTTTCCCAGACTCATAAAATGTTTATTGCCCACCTACGAAAGTCCTCCACAATCACACCAGACTGTAAGTATTTCATGTCTTCCTGCTTCTGATGTCTGCCACTTACTGTGCACAACTTTCCTGAGTTTTCATTGTTAGTTTCAAGGACTCTCTTCACTGTAAGCAAATCATAATGATATACTCTCTTTTTTTAGACCTGTCTAAATTTAAAAATAAGTAGGAGTGGGATGGATGACCATGGACGAAGATCAGTGCTTCTCCGTGAAGTTGTCCTAGGTACAATGAGATATCCTGGTCCCTGACTTCTCTGACCTGCCTCCCTGGAACAGGTAAACTCTTTCATCACAGAAATTGTGAGGCTAAGAAAACACAGATGGAAGAGTGGGAAATGAGACCTGGGATTCTGCTGTGGTTTGGATCTTAAGTGTCTCCCCACCAAAGCTCATGTGTTGAAGTCTTGGTCCCCAGATGATGGCACTCTTGGGAAGTTGTGGGAATATTAAGAAGGGGGGCCTAGTTGGAGGGAACAGGTCACTGGGCCCTGATCCCTTTCTCCCTCTCTTTTTGCTTTCTGATTGCCATAATGTGAGCAGCTCTGGTTCACCATACATTCCCTGCCATGCTATTCAGCCTCACCACAAGTCCAAAAGGACAGGGTCAAAGTGACCAAGGATTGAAACCTCTGAAACCATGAACCAAAATAAAACTGTCCACATTCAAGTTGTTTACCTCAGGTATTTTGTTAGAGAGATGAAAATCTGACTAAAACGGAAAATTGCTACTAAGAAGTGTGCCACGGTGGGTGCTAGAATCATACCTGACCCTCTGCTTCAGAAGCCTTTGGAATGCGTTTGCAGGAGGAGTTTGGATCAATCAGGAGAAGCAGACTGGGAAAAGCTTAGAATGTCATAAAGAAAACTTAATGAATGATTCTGGTGGAAGCTCAAAGAAACAGAATGCTGATAGGAATGTGAAGAATAAAGACTGTGCTTGTGAAGTTTCAGATGGAAATGAGGGTTCTAGGGTGTTTCATATTGTAGAAAGAATTTTGTCTACATTTTTCTCATGCTGAGACTTTATGGGAAGTTGAGTTTAAAGGTGATGGATTAATTAATATGGTGGAGGAAATTTCAAGGCAACACAGCATATAGGCGGTGGTAGGGGTGTTGCTGGCTGCTTTTAGTCAGACTTACAGTGAGAATCAAAAGCAAAAATCAGCATGGAAAGATATAAAAACTTGGAGTTTGTCCCAAAATAAAGCACATTTAAAAGTTGCATCAAAGAAAAGTATGGTTCGCCGGGCGCGGTGGCGCACGCCTGTAATCCCAGCACTTTAGGAGGCTGAGACAGGAGGATCGCGAGTTCAAAGCCAGCCTCAGCAATGGTGAGGCACTTAGCAACTCAGTGAGACCCTGTCTCTAAATAAAATACAAAAAAGGTCTGGTGATGCGGCCCAGTGGTCGAGTGCCCCTGAGTTCAATCCCCGGTACCAAAAAAAAAAAAAAAAAAAGTATGGTTGCTGAAGAGATTAATGCCATTTAGAAAAGAAGCCAAGTCTGGGTGCAGTAGCCCATCCTTGTAACCCCTGCTGAGGCAGGAGAATCATAAGTGTGGCTTATCCTGAGCAATACAAAGAGACCCCCATTTCAGAAGAAGGAGGAGGAGGAAGAGGAGGAGAAACAGAAGCCACCAAGTATTTTGCATCAGGACAATAGGAAAGATGACTTAAGGGATTCTCAGGAGTTAGTAAGACCCCAGCCAGCCAAGACTGCTGTTTGAGAAGAGAGCTCTGGGACACACTGCTTGCAAAGGGCCATGTGGGGAATTGGAGAAAAGGAAGCCAGAATGAGAGAGGGAAGAGGGAGCTGGTTACCATAGAACCTTGGAAACAGACTTACATTTGGGATACCTTAAATAAAAACATAAAAAAAGAAATACAGGTGGGCTGAGCACAGTGGTACACACCTCGAATCCCAGTGGCTCAGGAGGCTGAGACAGAAGGATCACAAGTTCAAAGCCAGCAACTTATCAAGGCCATAAGAGACCCTATCTCTAAATAAAATATGACAAAAGGGTTGGGGATGGCTCAGCAGTTAAGCACCCTGGCCAGGTTCAATCCCAGTACAAAAAACAAAACAAAACACAAAAAAAAACAGTAAAGTAATGAAGCCCTACTTCACCACTAGAAGCATCTGGAGGGGCTTTTATCCCCTTAAGCAGTTGTCAACTAATGTCCCAGGAAACCTATGCAGACAAAGCACAACTCAGGACCCCTCAGCACAAGACACTAGTGCCAAGGTCACTAAGGCTGAGAGGACAGTACAAGACCAAAAGATCTTATCTGCAGCACCAGGAGACTATGCAAGCATCCCTTCCCTAAATGCCAATCTAAGGAAGGATAAGGGGATAAGAGCTAGTTTTGCTCATGCCAGGGCAAAACTAGCTCTCGCTATTACTGAAAACTGAAGTTTTCACAAAAGTGACTATAATAAACCAGAAAAGACCTAGAAAGAGGTAAATATGAGGATCAGCTGACATGAATTGAAATAAATAGAGATTCAGAGAAATCATGTTTCTTGCATGTTACAACTGTACATTTTGACTTTTGCAGCTATAATCCTGCTCACTGACTATGATTCCAAGTGGGAAAATGCATGGGTGCATAGAAAAAATGTCTGGAGCCAAATACACCAACATGTTGACAGGGGTGAGATAACAGTTATTTTCATCTGTACATTTTTGGTAGTTGTATATATTTGATGAGGAAATTGGTACTACTTTTATAATCAAGCAAAACTAAATCAATAGGGATATTTTCATTTGGGAGAGAAGACAGGACATCTCATGAGAACAGGCAGAGGGCTACACAATATTTAATCTCGGTCTTAATTGGTTAATACAGACTTCCTTTCCCATCCCCAGAAGCAATGGAGCGATGCTGTGGGAGTGGAAAGACCTTATTAACAGACTTTTGTTAAGTTATGTCAAAGGCAACTTCATGCATATTTGTCTATCTTCCTCAAGAACAAATCCAAACCTGCAATTTTCTTTGCAATGATTCCCTGTGCTTGCTACCCTGACTGCCCAGAGCCTGCATCTGACATCTGTTGTGGCCTACCATTAACTTTTAAAATATATTATTATACCTAAGAGTTATTTCAAAATGGTATTTTTTTAACTCTAACTCTCTCCATCAGGCATCAACAGGCCCCTAAAAAAAAATAGTATAGCTGCTTTATCTTTTATTCTCTTCCTTCCCTTTCCTCTTTAGCTGATCTTCCATCCTCTTTAACTCTTCCCCTTCTACATCTTTTTTAAAAAGATCTTTCCTCCCAAGGATAGATTTTCATCTACAGTCTTTACTTACTTGTAATTGTGAGCTGATGCTGGACCTATGGAGGAGGAAGAGTTTTGCAGATGCAGGTGAGGGACCAGGGATCACAGACTATATTGGTATCTTGTCCCCAAACTCAGACACTGACTCCCAGCTTGCACAAATGTGTGTGCGTGTGTGTGCACGCGCGCGCAGATCGTGTTACTTATTTGCAAATGCCCACATTTACGTGAGCCATTATTCTCCTTCAAATTTAAATGAGAGTTAAAATGAGAACAATTCTTTTTGAAAAAAAGATAACTTGCATTGCTCTTACTCGTCTTTAACCTGGTTGAGTTGATTACGGGTTGTGTTCAAGTCAGAGTCTAGTTGTTGTAGGTCCCGAGGACTAGTCCCTTTAACTCTGTCCCTATCAAATGTGTCCTGAAAAGATAACAAAAATCAAAAATTAGTCTGAATACATGAAACGACATGGATTGCAAAACACTGTGCCAAGCAAAATAAAGTCAAGACCCAGATGAACACATAATGTGTGCTTCCATTTGCATGATGTTCTAGAGCTGGCAAAACTGATCTAAGGTGACAGAAACCAGAAGAGTGGTTGCCCTGGAGTGGCACAAGGAACAATCTGGAGTGATGGAAATGCTTCACCTCTCAGTAAGGGTGTGAGGTGCACCCATACATGCATTTGTCAAAACTCACTGACCTTGGATTTCACTGTATATAAGGCAGTATTTGATTTACAAAATAAATGAATAAATAAATACTTTTAAAGCATCATCCTATGTCTCTACACCTGGATGTGATATCCACAGGGAGTGAAAATTTGAGAAGAATTCAAACATCCTCAGGGAGAAAAATTACTTAGTGACAACTGATATCTGTAGAGTCTTAACCATATGCCGGACCTCTGTGAGTGTTTTTCATGTTTATTGCATTTCATTCTCACAATGACCCCATTATTAGATCAGTAAAATCACTGTCCTAATTCAGCCAATAAGGAAACTGAGACATAAATGATTAGACCTTGCCGAGGGCCATGGGAGTGGGACAGATTTCCTGCCCCTGGATCTCCAAGCAGGAATCCTTCAACCACTGTCTTGTTAAGACCCCTTGATTAAAACAGTCTGATCTAAATGCTTCAGTTTTAGAAAAGGATTCATGTACATCCATTTAAACATTTAAAAGTAAAGCTGGTGATCACTGTGGTCTGGATATGGTGTCCTCCAAGGGTGCCTATATTGGAAGGTTGGTCCCCAGAGTGGCAAGGTAAGAGGGGATGTGGAACCTTAAATGGCTTTTAGGTCATTGAGGACACCGTCTTCAGAAGGAACTGATGTAGTTCTGGGAAAGGGTTGTTATAAAAGAGCAATCCTGACCTTCCGCTCATGCTGGGTTCCTGTCTCTATTTGATCTCTATCTCCTACATATGCTCCCCACTGATGTTGCCCCCCAGGAGGGCCCTCTAGAGCCAGCACTGTGCTATTTGGACTTTCAGCCTTCAGAACTTACGAGCTAAATTAACATCTTTTATTTATATTTTATCCAACCTCAAGTATTTTTGTTGTGGTTCTGGAAAACAAACTAGTATATTGATGTTGTATTTACCCAGACATAATGATATTGAGGCATTAAGCGAGGCTCATGTTCTTTTCTAGTCTGATCTCCAGCTGTTGGAATTTACACTCCCCCTTGGAAACCGGTAATCCCAAATTATGACACTCTTAGCATGCTAAGTTTTCTTGTTATCTTGGAAATTTCAGTTTTATTGCATTGCTTCAGGAAGTCGAGGGTCATTCTTTAGCATTCTTACCTGTAGAGAGGGGACCTTGCTGTCAACAGGTTTTCCCATAGAAGCAGCAGTAAAAGAAGCCTCCAGCCAAGGCAAAAGGCGAGACTTGATTGTTTCCACACCATCATTATGTCCTCCTAAGAGAACACGCACAAGGTCAGAGAGAGAAAGCAAACTGCACACCAATTCAGTCAGCAAACACAGAACCAAGAAGTGGGAGTGGGACAGGAAAGCGAGGGCCATTCTCACCTTCTTGGGCGGCAATAGTGAGGATCCCAAAGAGCTGTCCCTGCACTTTGGCAACTTGTTCAATGATTTCAAGGCAGTAATTTAGATTCTGATCACATGAGTTCGTCTGTAAAGTCAAAACAGCAGTCATCAGTGTGATTCCTTTACTCCGGGACCCACTGCAGACAGACAAGTGTCTCTTGATCCAGGGGGCTCCTGGCTCTGAAATGCTCACTGCAGCAGACACTGCTGGGCAGGCACCAAAACCTGTTCCCCTTCCCTCCCCCTGGACATACCATTTGCCCCCAGAGTCCCAGGAGTGTGTGTGTGGCCCTGAGACTGAGTTCAATTAGTGGTCTGAGAAGTGATGTGTGTCATGTCCAGGCATGACCAAGAAGAAAATCTCCTGAGCAATCTTTTTCTCTCATTCCCATTGGCCAGTCAAATGCAAAAAGGGCCAGCAGAGGACCCAAGGTATCAGGGATGGTGGAGTCACAAGATTTGTAAGGCTTCTGATTGAGCATTTGCACCAAACTACTGCATAATCGAGAAAGTCATTTTGTGTGTGTTAAACCACTAAGATTTGAGGTTGTTTTTATAGCATAATCCTACTGAGTGGATTCTGCAAAAAGTCCTCTTATAAAATGAACATGCCTTCTGTAGCACAGTACAAGTTGTCAATTTATTTGCTTTAGTGGCTCTTGTCCTCTACGCAAATTCGATTTTTGTTACACATGCAAAAAGAACACTAATTCTTACTTTATAATTAACTTTTGTATTTGTTCTTTTTATAGGTACATGAGAGTACAGTATATTTTGGCATGTCATACATACATAGAGTATAACTTCCCATTCTTGTGGTTGTACGTGACTGGAGTTTCATTGGTCATGTATTCATATATGAACATAGGAAATTTACTTCTGATTCATTCCACCGTCTTCCCTATTCTCACCCCCCTCCCTTCCCTTCATTCGCCTTTGTCTAATCCAAAGTACTTCTATTCTTCCCTCTCCTACCCTTACTGTGTGTTAGCATCCTCATATAAGAGAGAACATTCAGCCTTTGGTTTTGGGGGGGAATTGACCTACTTCACTTAGCCTGATAGCCTCCAGGTCTATCATTTTACTGGCAAATGCCTTAATATCATTCTTCTTTATGACTGAGTAATATTCCATTTTCTTTATCCATTCCTCCACTGAAGGGCACCTAGGTAGGTTCCATAGCTTAGCTATTGTGAATTGAGCTGCTATAAATATTGATGTGACTGTGTCACTATAGTATGCTGATTTTAAGTCCTTTGGGTATATACCGAGGAATGGGATAACTGTCAAATGGTGAGAACACTAATTCTTAACAGCAAAAGAAAAATATCTGCATTGAAGATACAATGGAGAATAAGACAAAAGATGCACAGGCTGCTGACTAGAGGGCAAGTAGATAGCTCCCTTAGCTCCCTGCAGTGGAACAGTAAGTCTTATTACACAGTGAGTGCGAGGTCTGCCCCATTACCTCAGAAAATCAGGGAAGGCTTCTGAGAGGAAGTAAAAACCAGCCCAAGAAGAAATTAGGCAGACTTGGAGAAGAGGTAGGTCCAATATCCATGGAACCTTCAAAGCGATGAAATCAGAAGATGGGAAGGGGGTAATAGCCTTTTAGCTATTATTCCATGAGATTTTACCATTTCATCATTAGCCAAACATCTAATTGAATATACTACTAAAAGAAGGAGTAGAATCATAAGCAATAAATAAATCACATGGGTATAAAACTGTATAATTTATGTGTCACTCAGGTCATAATCAAGCATTGCCATCAGTGACCCCCAGGCACCACAAATCCCAGAACAGGAAGCAAAACACAAGGAGGATGTAACTAGAATGAAGAGAAACCATTGCTCTAGGCAAAAGTTCACAAGTAAAATTCATTATCTGTGCCAACAAGGGAAATGGTCTGGACAGGAACTTGTCCTGTTCTGGTATGCTCAGCCCTGCATTCTGTCATGTCCACACATTCAAACTTGGTATGCATTGGATGGATGAATGAAAATTAGATGATCCACTCTTCGATTTTGATACACACCCCCATAGACCAGGCACGATCAGTGCTTTACTCAGTAGAATCTCAGTTAATCCCTGCAATTGTATCTTATGCTATTATTATCATTCCAATTTTCAGATGAGAACACGGAGACACAGAGAGGTTAAGAAGCTTGCCCAAGGCTCTCCAGCTCATGAGCTGTCAGAGCTGAGAGTGGAACCCTGATTCCAGAGCCCATGCTCCTAACTACTGACTTACACTGACATTTTTACTGTGACTAGTGTTTGGGGAGGAATGGATGATATGACAAAGAGTAAACGGGGAGGGCAGCCAGGAAAGGGCTCTGTGAGGAGGGGACGCTTGAGCTAAAATCTGGCTGATTCACTGATGTGAAGCAAAAGGGAAAGAGCATGCCAGGCAATGGGCACAGCAAGGCCAAAGGCCCTGAGGCAGGAACACGTCGGACAACCCGGAGGACTACGAGTAGGTGAGTGTGGCAGAAGCATAGGTCAGAGAGGTTGGCAAGGCAGACCCTGGAGGGCCTCACAGGACCGGTGAGGAACGTCCATGGGATAGGCTGGTAACTGGGGGGCAGCTGGGTTAATTTTTGTGCCTGGTAACTAGCTCTGTTGCAGCCCTACTTCCTCCTGTCGCCATTCCTTCCCTTTGTCTTGTCCTTCCATCCCCTCCTCCCAGACATACTGAATGCTTTCTGAAAATGAGTTTGCCTTTCTTTCTTGTGCCTACATCTATTGTTACTAGTATCCTGGAAACTGAAAGGCCCGAACACTGATGAAGGAATCATTTAACAACACCTTATTGACCTGATCAGAATTCTGCACCCCACAACCCATGTGCAGCTATGTCTGTTCTTCCTCACACACCAGCAGCTCCTCCCCTAGGCCACGGTGTGCCTCACAATGACACTGAACTTCAGTGGACTACTTACAAGACTGGTACCCTCTGGCTAGACCATGCCATTTACAAAGAGGATAGAGAATGAGCTGAAGAGTCAAGGAGACCCCAAGAATCACAGCTCTGCCGCCTGCCACAGTTCTCTGTGATCCTACACAAGTTCTGTAGCTTCTCTGAGCCCCTTTTGTCTCTTATACATGGGGACAATAAGGCCTTGCTGAGTGTTAGGAGAATGAAATGGAAACAACACATGCCTAGCTCCTCAGAGACAGGAGGTGTTCAATAATCAAAAGCTATGAGGTGGTTTGCAGCAAGGCAAGGAGCCAGGAACTTAGGGGCAGGGCAGGGCTTGGTTCAGATCTGGATCCTTGCATTAGCTGAATTGTTTTAGACAGGAGGCTCCATTTCCTGATGTTTAGGAGGTGGTTGGTCCCTCCAGCCAACTCAGGCACAGAGCTAAGCATAAAGGAGAGACACAGTTAAATTAGAAGCAGGATTGTAGTGTCGTTATAATCTGCTCTTAATGCCTTGCCTGGTGCCTGTGCATAATGGGCACCCAAAGGAATGTTGTCAAATGTGTTTGCATACACAACTCAAATCACAGAATACAATATATTATGTCACAATTCTCCTGGTCCCAAGACCTGTCACAACATGCCACAGCTTCTTACACAAAGCACTGCACAGGATATTCAAGCCATAGAAGGTCACATTATTCTACCAAGATAAATAGAACAAAGACATGAACTCTTTAGAACTCTTGTCTCCAAAGCATAGTCTTTCCAGACTCATTTCTTCATAAATCATTGAGTTCCTATTACATGCTAAGTCCCAGGACTGGCAGCTGTAGTGACAAAGTTACATTTAAAAAAGAAAAAGAAGTTGCCTGCTATCAGTGAGTTCACCAGCTTTGGCAGGGGGATGGAGAATGAGAAGCGCGCAGGGAGCAAATAACTACTAGAGTAGGTTGGGGCTTTGTGTGACAGTGAACTGCAGACAGAACAAGCTCCAGTGAGGGGTTAGAGGAAGAGGGAAGGGCATTTCAAAAAGGAGGAAGAGCAAGTACCAAAGACAAGAAGCAGAATCACTAGGGGAAAATGAGTTCAGGGTCCAAAGACCAAATATGAAAGCCTTGACTTGCCTTGACTTGCCTTGACTTGTTCTGGGCTTTGTCCTGTCATTGGAAGATCTATGAGGCAAGGATGGAAGGGTTAGGGGGAAAGACCAGATTTGCTTGGCATTTTAACAAAAATACTTCTGCAGGAGCAGACCACACAGAGTTTGTGTTGGAGAACGAGTCTGGAGGGGAGGTAGGCAGATGTAACCATCTGGCCAAGAGATGCGGAAGGCTGTGGACATAACAAAGGTGGCCTAAAGGTCTCTCCCAGGCCCACGTTACACCTGGGTCAGTCAAGGTCCCATTGATTCCAGCATTACCTTGGAGGAGGTCAGGAGGTTTTAGAAACAGACAGAGGTGGGAGAGGGCTGAGACTACATTTGGGTTTGGATAGTTCAGGAGGCCCGGAAGACCCTCAGATGGAAATGTCTAATAATAGTCTAATGATAGTATCTAACAATTATTGAGCACTTACTCTATGCCAGCCAGGCACTGCACACAAAGCTCTATATACACTGTTTCATCAAATCCTCAGAACAACCTTACAAATTGAATGCCGGCATCAACCCGAGTTCACCAATGCAGAAAAACAAAATAAAGTAATTTGAAGAGACAGTGGTTGAACAGGGCCCTACACCTATTGCTGCAGCCTCCAGCACTAGAATCTAGCTCTCCCCCGGAAGCTTTACCAAAAGCAGATGCAAGATAGGTCTGGAATTCATATGAAAGGTGGGAGTTGAAGATGTGGACTTGGAAGCCCTCTGCAGATGGGAGAGAGTGGAAGCTGCATGCATTGAGGTCACCAGGGAGATGTGTGGTGGGAAGAGGGCTGAGGGCAGGCTGCAGGGCCATCTTGCTATGTCAGAAGTAGGTTGAGGAAGATTGGCCAGAGAATGAACAATAGAGCAAAAACAGGAAGTAGATGATAATCAGCAAGAAAAATGAAAAAGAACTATGAAGCCAGGGAAGAAAGTGGCTTCCAGAAATAAGAGGCATAGTTTACTCTTTGCTTCTCTCAGGTACTTATGTTCTCTACCAATCTTTATGGAGGGGCCTGATGGTGCTAGATGCTAGGGACACAATGGTTGAGTGACATAGTCTCTTACCCTCAAGGAATGCATAATCTAAGATAAACACAAATAAATGCATGTTGTAATAAAACTAGGTCCAGACTTCAGAGTTCAGACTCCAAAGAAGTAGTAAGGAGCCAACAAGATACAGGAAGGCCTTCATCTGAGGAACCTGGGGAGGGGCCACCACACTTAAAAGCAAGAAGATCCTGGAATAGCATATTTCAAGCTCTGAAAAAAAAGGGATGTCCACAAAGAATCTTATATCCAGCAAAATTGAGCTTTAGATTCAAAGATGAAATAAAAACCTTCCACGACAAGCAAAAGTTAAAAGATGGGCTAGGGTTGTGGCTCAGTGGCAGAGCGCTCGCCTCGCATGTGCGCGGCCCATGTTCGATCCTCAGCATCACGTAAACATAAATGCATTGCATTGTGTACAACTAAAGTAAATAAATAAATAGTTAAAAAAAAAGTATTTGTGCAAGTTGTAAAGTATAATTTAATGCTTGGCTCTTTCATGAAATCCACATACTTTATAAAAAAAGTTAAAAGATTTTGCAACTCGAAAGCCAGCACTCCTGAACATCCTGGACAAAATTTTTCATGAAGAAGAAGAGAAAAATAACAATGAAAATCAACAAAGGGAGATATTAAACTCAGGGAAATACCAACCAGAAGAGAAGCCAAATCAAACTAAAGACCATAATACAAATAAAAATGGATGGGAATAAAAATCACATCTCAATAATAACCCTGAATGTTAATGGCCTAAACTCGCCATTCAAAAGACACAGATTATCTGAATGGATTAAAAAAAATGACCCAACAATTTGCTGTCTCCAAGAAACACACCTCTAAGAAAAAGACATCAATAGACTGAAGGTGAAAGGCTGGGAAAAGTATTATCACTCACATGGCATGCGGAAGCAAGCAGGGGTTTCCATTCCCGTTTCAAATAAGGTAGACTTCAAGCCAAAGCTAATCAAAAGGGATAAAGATGGATATTTCTTACTACTTAAGGGAACCATTCATCAACAGGATATAACAATCATAAATCTATATGCCCCAAATAATGGAGCACCTACATTGAACAAACAAACGCTTCTCAAGTTCAAGAGTAAAATAGACCACAACACAGTTATCCTAGGGGACTTCAACACACCTCTCTCACCAATGGATAGATCATCCAAACAAAAGCTAAACGAAGAAACTTTAGGCCTCCTTAATACAATTAATAACTTAGACCTAACGGACATATATAGAATATTTCATCCCTCAGTAAACGAATACACTTTTTTCTCAGCAGCACATGGCTCCTTCTCCAAAATAGACCATATATTATGTCACAAGGCAACTCTCAGCAAATACAAAAAACATAGAGATACTACCCTGCATTCTATCAGACCATAAAGGGATGAAATTGGAAATCAACGACAAAACCAAGAATAAGAAAAACTACTCCAACAACTGGAAGCTAAACAACATGCTACAGAATGAACAAGGGGTTGAAGAAGACATCAAAGAGGAGATTAAAAAATTCCTAGAGGTAAATGAGAACACAGATACAACGTATAGAAATCTCTGGGACACTATGAAGGCAGTAATAAGAGGAAAATTCATTGCACTGAGTTCATTCCTTAAAAGGAAAAAAAAAAAAAACCAACAAATAAATGACTTAACATCACACCTCAAAGCACTAGAAAAAGAAGAACAGACCAACACCAAGAGCAGTAGAAGACAGGAAATAATTAAAATCAGAGCAGAAATTAATGAAATTGACACTAAGGAAAAAATTCAAAGAATTGACAAAACTAAAAGTTGGTTCTTTGAAAAAATAAACAAAATTGACAGACCCTTAGTGATGCTAACGAAAAGAAGAAGAGAAAAAACTCAAATTACTAACATTTGTGATGAAAAAGGGAATATCACAACAAACACCTCAGATATACAGAAGATAATTAGAAATTACTTTGAAAACTTGTACTCTAATAAAATAGAAAATACTGAATGCATTGACAAATTTCTAGAGTCGTATGATTTGCCTAAACTGGATCTGGAGGCTATACACAATTTAAACAGATCGATTACAAGCGAAGAAATAGAAGATGTCATCAAAAAGCTACCAACAAGGAAAGTCCAGGACCTGATGGGTTTACAGCCGAGTTCTACAAGACTTTTAAAGAAGAACTAATACCAATGCTCTTCAAACTATTCCAAGAAATAAAAAAAGAGGGATCTCTTCCAGACTCTTTCTATGAGGCCAATATTACATTAATTCCAAAGCCAGGCAAAGATGCATCCAAAAAAGAAAACTTCAGGCCAATATCTTTAATGAACATAGATGCAAACATCCTCAACAAAATCCTGGCAAATCGGATACAAAAACATATCAAAAAGATAGTGCACCACGATCAAGTGGGATTTATTCCAGGGATGCAAGGCTGGTCCAACATTCGGAAATCAATAAACATAATACATCATATCAATAGACTTAAAGATAAAAATCATATGATTATCTCAATAGATGCAGAAAAAGCATTTGACAAAATACAGCACCCCTTTATGTTCAAAACACTGGAAAAACTAGGAATATAAGGAACATATCTCAACATTATAAAAGCTATTTATGCAAGGCCCAGAGCTAACATTATCTTAAATGGAGAAAAATTGAAAGCATTTTCTCTAAAAACTGGAACAAGACAGGGATGCCCCCTTTCACCACTGCTATTGAACATAGTACTGGAAACTCTGGCCAGAGCAATTAGACGAAAGAAATTAAAGGGATCCAGGTAGGAAAAGAAGAGCTCAAATTAGCACTATTTGCTGATGACATGATAATATACCCAGAAGACCCAAAAAACTCTACCAGAAAACTTTTGCAACTAGTAAATGAATTCAGCAAAGTAGCAGGATACAAAATCAATACCCATAAGCCAAAGGCATTTTTGTACATCAGTGACAAAGCCTCTGAAAGGGAAATGATGAAAACTACCCCAATTACAATAGCATAAAAAAAAAATACCTGGGAATCAACTTAACAAAAGAGGTGAAAGACCTCTATAAGGAAAATTATAGAACACTAAAGAAAGAAATCATAGAAGAACTCAGAAGATGAAAAGACCTACCTTGCTCTTGGATAGGCAGAATCAATATTGTCAAAATGTCCATACTACCAAAAGCATTATACAGATTCAATGCAATTCCAATCAAAATCCCAATGTCATTCTTCAAAGAAATAGAAAAAGCAGTCATGAAATTCATTTGGAAAAATAAGAGACCCAGAATAGCCAAAGCAATCCTGAACAAGAAAAGTGAAGCAGGTGGCATCACCATACCGGACTTTAAATTATACTATAGAGCAATAGTAACAAAAACAGCATGGTATTGGCACCAAAACAGACTGGTAAACCAATGGTACAGAATTGAGGATACAGAGACTAATACATATAATTTCATCTATCTTATATTAGACAAAGGCGCCAAAAATGTGCAGTGGAGAAAGGATAGCCTCTTCAAGAAATGGTGCTGGGAAAACTGGAAATACATATGCAACAAAATGAAATTAAACCCTTATCTCTCACCATGCACAAAACTCAATTCAAAGTGGATCAAGGACCTAGGAATTAGACCAGAGACAATACACCTAATAGAAGAAAAAGTAAGCTCCAATTTCCAACATGTCGGATTAGTCCCCAAGTTCCTTAATAAGAATCCTGTAGCACAAGAATTATTATCAAGAATTAATGAATGGGATAAATTTAAACTAAAAAGCTTCTTCTCAGCAAAAGAAACAATCAGTGAGGTGAATAGAGAGCCAACTAATTGGGAACAAATATTTAATACGTGCACATTAGATACTGCACTAATTTCTAGAATATATAAAGAATTCAAAAAACTTAACAACAAAAAAAAAAAATAATCCAATCAATAAATGGGCTAAGGAATTGAAAAGACACTTCTCAGAAGAAGATACACAATTAATCAGCAAATACATGAAAAAATGCTCAACATTGCTGGCAATTAGAGAAATGCAAATCAAAACTACTCTAAGATTTCATTTCACTCCAGTCAGATTGGCAGCTATCAAGAACACAAACAACAATAAATGTTGGAGAGGATGTGGGGAAAAAGGCACACTCATATATTGCTGGTGGGACTGCAAAATGGTGCAACCGCTATGGAAAGCAGTATGGAGATTTCTTGGAAAACTGGGAATGGAACCACCCTATGACCCAGCTATCCCACTCCTGGGTCTATTCCCAAAGGTCTTAAAAACAGCATATTACAGTGACACAGCCACTTCAATGTTTATGGCAGCACAATTCCCAATAGGTAGGTTGTGGAACCAACCTAGATGTCCCTCAGTAGATGAGTGGATAAAGAAAATGTGGTATATATACAAAATGGAATTTTACTCAGCAATAAAAGAGTATAAAATAATGGCATTTGCAGGTAAATGGATGAAGTTGAAGAATATAATGCTAAGTGAAGTTAGCCAATCCCAAAAATCCAAATACCGAATGTTTTCTCTGATATAAGGAGGCTAGTTCACAGTGTTGTTGGATGGGGGTACATAGGAGGATTAGAGGAACACCAGAATGGTCAAAGGAAAGGGAGGGGAAGGGAGGGAGCAAGGGGGAGGGAGTGGGGTAAAAAAGGGAAAAAAAATTGGTGGTTGAATGAGATTGATATCATTATCCTAAATGCATGATTGAAGATCTGAATGGTACTTATATACTTTGTATACAAACAGTTATACATAAAAAGATGCTATATATGTGCATTATGAATTGTAATACATACTACTATTATAAATAAAAAAAGAAAGGAAAAAAAAGCCACAACATACCACTGAATAGTAGCGGAGAAGAATCCAGCTTTGCCAGCTGCAACCCTCAGAGAGCTGATGCCAGCAGGCATCCCCTACTGTGATGAGTTGCTAGCACTGAAATGGGCTTTCTGGGCTATGGAGCCCTGCCACTCAAGCAGACCCCACCCACCAGCAGAAGCAGAGAATCAAGTTTTTTTCTCAAAATCTGGTTTCACTATACTAACAGGGCAATAAGTTTGCTTAACCCGCATCTCCACAAACATGTGACTAAAGTGATGTGCTTACCAGATCAATGGGCCATGATGTCACTGGGTGATAGGAATTCTTCCGCTCATAAAGTTGTAGGGGACCACCAGTTGTACCTGCAGTCTAACGTAGTTATGTGGCTTTTGACTGTATAAATACAACAGTTTATGTGTGTTATGTGGTGAAACAAAATGCACTGACACCCTGGGTAAGTTTTAAAAACATGGCTCTAGAGGATAGTGTCTTGTCTGTGTTGAGAACTCCCGGTGTGGGCAATGAGAGCCACAAAAATGATTCCTTAGAGACCTGCATCAACGTTGATTGGAAGTGGGCATGGAGAAAGGCAGGGAGATCAATAGGAATCTGTCATGTTATAGGAATGAACTTCAACAAGTGGGACCAAATTCTAGTGGCCTGTGTAGATTAAAAAAAAAGTGAGAGGAGTTGGGCGCCATGGCTCACGCCTGTAATCCCAGCACTTTGGGAGGCTGAGGGAGGAGGATCGCGAGTTCAAAGCCAGCCTCAGCAACAGCGAGGCACTTAGCAACTCAGTGAGACCCTGTCTCTAAATAAAATTTTTAAAAATTTTAAATTTTTTAAATTTGCTGGTGGGACTGCAAAATGGTGCAACCGCTATGGAAAGCAGTATGGAGATTTCTTGGAAAACTGGGAATGGAACCACCCTATGACCCAGCTATCCCACTCCTGGGTCTATTTCCAAAGGACTTAAAAACAGCATATTACAGTGACACAGTGGTCGAGTGCCCCTGAGTTCAATCCCCAGTACCAAAAAAAAAAAAAAAAAAAAAAAAAAAAAAAGTGAGAGGAAATTATTCAGGAATGTAACCCCACCCTTATAAACATAAAGAAAATGTGTTCTTTTAAACACTCTAAACAACAGTTATGGGCTCTTCACTTCCTTTTGTAAACATGATGGCTGTGAAAACATTCAGTTTTGTTAGGCAGAATTCTCCGTCATGCATGAAGCTATTATTCCTGGGAGGTTTTTGTTGTTGTTATTGTTCATTTGTTTATTTTGCAACAAAGTTCTCTTGAGATCTATCCTGTACACATCCTAGAAGCTGATTTTCCCACATATGTAAGAAATAATAGGAGCTTAAAATAAGAGCAGCTTGGCGTGGGAGGCTGAGGCACGAGGATTACAAATTCAAAGCCAGCTTCAGCAAGCTAGTGAGGTCCTAGCAACTAATCAAGATCCTGTTTAAACATTTAAAAAAAAAAAAAAGTTTAAAAAAAGGGTTGGGGATGTGGCTCAGTGGTTAAGTGCCCTCTGGGTTCAATCCCTGTTACCAAAGGTGTGGGGGAAGAGGGTGGTGAATAAGAGCAGCAGCTGAAGGGGGAAAGCGGGAGGTATTTGAGAGTTATTTATCAGGCGGAATTCTCAGGGTTTAAATGAACCCATTTGTGAAGTGGGATGGAGAAGGAGGGGCCCAGGTTTCTGACTTGGTCAATTGAGGGGATTATGACACCATTACCCAGCCAGAGGCAGTGAATATTCCTATTGGACTTATTTATTCTCCTTAAATATTAAACTTAAAATGCTTACATTAAAAAGTTTGTCCCAGAAGAAAATAAGAAAAGTCAAATTGAAAAAGTTGACCACCTCTGTTAAAAACAAAAATGTTCTGCCTTATTCACTCATCAATTTATTTTGCCATAAGTTGATCATTAGAAACTGACAGAAAAGGCAGCGCCAGTTCAATATTCTGCACGCTTTCTCACATTTCCAGTACAATTAAATTGGGGCCACATAACTGCAGTCATGTTCTCCAAAATGTGACTGTAATCACGTGTGGCATAATGTGCTATTTCAGTCGACCACAGGCTACTTACAAGATGGTGGTCCCATGGGATCAAACAGCCTCGTGACCATGCAGCTTAGTTTGTGTAAGCACACTCTATCGTGTTCGCACAACCACAAAAATCACCAACTCACGCATTTCTTAGAACGTATCTGCATCATCAAATGATGCCTGGCTGTACCTCTGGCTAAGGGATGATGAATGGGGGTGGTGTGCGTCACTTAAGAGCAGTGCAAGTTTCCACTGCTTTTCCCTGCAGCCCATTGAGGTCACGTGATAGGATGGTGGAAATACTAAATAGAGGGTGCTGAAGCTAAGCCAGTGACAGAGCTGTCTCTGAACTTCAGGGGAAGCCAAGTTTTAAAGACATAACCCTCAGAGTGATGGAGGAGAGCTGCCATCAAACCATGTGAAAGAAAAAGGAAAAACCTCTCTTCTACTTGGACACTGAGATTTGGGGGGGGCTATTCAACACTGCAGCTTGGTCTGGCCAGTAAAGAGATGAGCATCTTAAATTGAAGAAAATGTTTCTCTAGAAATTTACTAATTAGATTGATTCCTCAAGAATGTAGAAATATGTCTCCCAAAGAGGAGGGTGAAGGCAGGAAGGGAGTCTGTTTGTACACACCATAGCAACGACAACAAAAACCTTTTGTACTAGGAATCAGGCATATTTTGGCATAGATCCCTTATTTCAGCCACAAAGTTTATTTTAAACCAAACAACAGAAGACATATCTCAAATAATATCTGCTTTTTATGTGTTGATATTTAATAATGCTGTTTCCCCTTATTTGTGTAGACATCTGTCACACAAATGAAGACTAATGTGTGTGGAAGTCTTGCATTTCCAATCCTGTCCAACAGCTCCACTCACACATTAAATAATGCAAGATTTCCAGACTGTACTGTCTGGGTGTCTATTATTTTACTTTAAGAAATCTCATCAATCCTATCTTGGGGTTGGAGTATCCAAAGGTACAATTAAGTATTACATTTGCTACTATCACTAAATAGAGGAAATTTTTTGAAATAACAAATCTCTGAGCATCTAACACAGCTTAACTCCCTAGTCCACAGGGCTCTGAAGGGAAACAAAAGCATCTCAGAGGGAGGAGGATTTCCATCCAGAGCTAACCTACCCCAGGAGCTGCTAACTGGGTAAGGGAATTTCTCTTCTCATGCTAACATTTCCATGAAGTAATTAGGTAATCAGAATTCAGTTCTGCATAGAAGGTGATTTCAGATTTTTTCAGTTTGTCAATAAAATGTACAGATGTTGCACAATACATTGCAGTTATTTGGGCACTATACTCTTGCAGTATCCCTAAGGACCATTCTTGGAATGATCTTGTTCACTAAATGTGCTAAGCAAGTTTACGAGAGGTTGATTCATACAAGGTCTTGCCTAAAGTGTTACCCAGCCCCATCCACTCTCCCTAAAGTTTCGAATTTCTCCATCATAGGACAATGAGAACATTTCCAAAATATGATCCAAACTTCTCTCTTCTTGGATTACACATTTAGCTTCTTCCCAGGGCTCTTCACCATTTGGCCCCAACTCTCCTCCTACTCAGCCTCACCTCATTTCCGTCCCCTGTTCTGAACCAATCACAGCATACACACCCCATGTCAACTTCTTCAGTTTTCCCTGCCTTTGTACATGCTGTTTCCACTATCCTTCCTCTTCTTTGTCAGATGAAGGTTCATCTTTAAGATGCAGCTCACTGAGCTGGGTGGTAGAGTGACAGAGCACTTGCCTAGCACTCAGTGGTATAAGGCTTGCCTAGTGCATGTGAGGCTCTAGGTTCAATCCTCAGAACTTCAGAAAAATAAATACATAAAATAAAGGTATTGTGTCCATAAAAAAAAAAAGATGCAGTTCATATTGCTATTACCAGCACCCAGCATTAATAAGCACACCACAAACTCTGAGAAGATATTTATAAAGGTACACTGTAAAAACTGTAAATAATGTATAACCCACTGAGTATCCATTTGTTAATCACCATTTGTTGAATGCATTTTTATGCTTTTGATAATTGGTTCAGTTCTTGGTTGAACAACAAGGAATTCTCTATGACCTCTCACCATAAAGGCTCGTTCAACTCAACCACAAAGGAGGAAAACAACTTCCAAAAGTCACATGTTCAAACCAAGCTGTCCCTGAACTTCAGGGGAAGTCAAGTTTTAAAGGCATAACCCTCAAACATTTAAAATGGGGCTTACTCTAAGGCAATACCTCCATAGTGACTAAAAGAAAATGAGTCATCAATGTTTGCTGCTGTTTTTACTATTTGCTTTTCTTATGGCATTGAAAAATGCGGCATTTCTCAACCAGGAATTGAGCTGGATTTCCACTCCGTTAGTTTGGGGCTGTGAATCTGAGTTCTTCTTAACCAGGAATCGAGCTGGATTTCCACCTGTTAATTCAGGGCTGTGAATCTGAGTTCTTCCTCGGTTACACAAATGAGTTTGAGTCCAAGCTCCTTCCAGTTAAATGCCTGGAAGTTTGAACTTGGCTCCTCTTTGCTGATGAGATGCCACTTTTATGCGACTATAGAGGAATTAACTTTGTCTGTATATGCTCTTGATGTATTTCTGCTGTTTGACCACCAGGTTCTAATACATTTAATTATCAAAAATAAAACCAGTTCTATGGCCCTGTGGAATCTAGCCAGAAGCTAGCTAAACAAGCAAGATAGGTTTTTTCAGCTAAAGTCTAGGCCCCGTTGAAGTTTAAAGAAGATACTAGGGCAATATAACTTTATGAGCAGGCATACCTAGAGTTGAGGAATTTTTTAACATTAGCTTTAAGATTTTTAGAATGTTTTCCCCTGCCTATAGATAAGAATAATCAATAGTATGTACTTAGGATAATATTTGATTTTCCCCTGGAAATTCCTGAAATTCTTTAAAGTAACCTTCTATAGTTAATTACTGGAATTCTTTATTGTAACCTCCCTTACTGGAATCCTTTATTGTAACCTCCTTTACTGGAATTCTTTTATGTAACCTCCTATAGTTGAAAATGTGAATTACTGTGCTTGTTGGGATGTATAAAAATCATGCTGAGAAAAGTAAAATCAGAGTAGAAGGATTTCTGCAACCTGTCTCGTGTGTGTATCATTTCCTTTCGCCGACGTTTCCCCTCCAGCATCGGTTGGGCTCACCTTGACATCTTTGCTGAAGACAGCCTTCAGCAGAAAAATACCCTTTATCTGAAAATTTTTAAAAAATGAGCAAGTAGGCTGGGCACCATGGCACACACCTGTAATCCTAGAGGCTCGGGAGGCCGAGACAGGGAGATCTCGAGTTCAAAGCCAGCCTCAGTAATGGCAAGGCCCTAAGCAATTCAGTGAGGTCCTATCTCTAAATAAAATACAAAAAAAAGGTCTGGGGATGTGGCTCAGTGGTTAAGTGACCCTGATTTCAATTTCCAGTACCAAAAAATAGAATAAAAAATAGTTTTTCCTTGGACCCAGAAAACTGCTAGGTATTATAAGATTAAAAGGAAAATTACACACACACACACACACACACACACACACACAACTGTGAAGCAGAAAATTACATTTTTAAAGAATTTACTGTCTAATAACATATACAGTAGTACCCCGTTATCCATGGGGATATATTTCAAGACCCCCAGTGGATACCTGAAATAGCAGATGATACCAAATCCTGTACATACTGTACTATACACCATGTTTTTAAATTGTATATGCCTGCAATATTTTAACAGTACAAGGGTTAATCTGCCCCTCTATGTTTTATGCCCTGGTGCCTTCTTTGCTTGATTACTTTTGCACTTTGAGGCTTGATAATAATTAAGAAAAAAGATTGCTTTAACACAAGCATGACAATACAGCAACAGTCAATCTGAAAATTGAATTACTAAGTGACTAACTAACAGGCAGGTAGCATATACAGGATGAACACTCTAGACAAAGGGATGATTCACGTCCCAGGTGGAACTGAATTGCTGAACAGTGAGAGATTTCATCATACTACTGAAAATGGCACACAATTTAAAACTTATGAATTGTTTATTTCTGGAATTTTCTGTTTAATATTTTCAGACCATGGTTAACTTCAGGTAACTGAAACTGAGGAAAGTAGAACCATGGCTAAGGAGAGACTGTTTTGTAGGACATAATGAAACAGGTCACTCTATGAAATAGATCATTGTGAAATGGTAGTGATGCTCCTTAAGGTGGGGGTGATAAGAAAGGATAAGAAGGAAATTATATCAGGGAAATTTAAAGGTAAAACTAAATAGGATCCATTAGTCCAAATAATAGCCAGTTGGAAGAAAATCCAAATTTTGCAATATGTTTTAAAATTGATTGGTCACTTGATTGTTTTTCTTAAAAAAATAAACTCCTGTGATGGGGGAACGATTTTAATAATATTCCTGATTCTAAAGGAGTATTCATGAGCTTTTATTTTGCTCAAGTTAATTAGAACTGAACCAACAGTCAGCAAAATCAACCTTCCATTGCAAGTATAATTTATAGCTTTTAATAAGCACAATTCTCTACAACCCATAGTTTAACAAATAGAGTTTGCTACAATGAATATTACTCTTCTTAAGGTTTAAGTCAAAAATCCCTGGTACTAATAAAACAGGCTTGCAGCTTTGCAAGAATATACTTAGCAATTGATCAAAACCCAACATTAGATGACGAGATACAAAATAATTTTAGATGTAACTTAAATTTTATGCTATAGATAGTTTAAAGATGACTTTCTCACCCTCTCTTTTTATCTACCCAAAGACTGCTTGCACAAAAAACATTTGTATCTTCTCACTTGTGCTCCTAATTGAAATTTGTGGCTTCTGGTTTCAATACAATTTCAACAAAGGCTGAATTAAAAATATTTGGGAATCATTTTTAATTCTATATTGGATATGAGGTTTTAAGAAGAAATATGAGTCAAAGAAACTGGCTGTCTAGCATGCATTCAGTCATTAAGCATTTGTGGAGCAACTATTAGATGTTCAACATTGTTCTAAGTGTTAGGAATACAGCAGTGCAGAGCCAAGCAGAAAACTCTGCCCTCTGGAACTTACATTCTAATGGAGGCAGAGGGGAAACCACTCATAAAATAAATAAGAGGTAAAAATTAGAAGACGTAGGTATTATAAAAGAAATGAAGTAGAGAAGGGAAAAAGTGAATGCCAGTGGTAAGGGTAGGAAATGACAATTGTGAACAGGATGATCAGGTGGCCTCTCTGAGAAAGTGACACTTAAGCAAAAGAACTTGAAGGAGGTCAGAAAGTAAAGATTTTGAAATCTCAAAAATATCAACAAGTGGAAACTTTTCTAGGCAAGTAAGTGCAAAATGCCCCAAAGCAGAAATTGTGCTACCCACACCATTAGTCACTAGCCATACATAACTATTTAAAATTAAATTGAAAAAAGTAAAATTAAAAATTCAGTTACTCTGTATATAGTTGCCACATTTCAGGAGCTCAATAAACCCCCATATTGAACAGTGCAGATATAGAACATATCCATCATCATAGAAAGTTCCATTGGAGAGTGAGTATAGCCAGTATTGCTGGCGTGGCTCGAGCAAGGAGAACAGTAATAAATGAGGTCAGAGAGGTAAAAAAGACACAATGTGTAGAATTTCAAAGTCCATTGAAGAAACTTTGGCTTTTTTTTTTTTTTATTTCAAGTGAAATAGGAAGTTTGAAGAGTCTTCACAAAGAAGAGTAACTTGATCTGAACATTCAGAAGAATCACTTTGGGTTATTGTTTTTGCAATAGTCCAGGGTGGTAGCAATGGAGGTGGTGAAAAGTGTTCAGAGTCTATGAATTTTGAGGCTAGACCAACAGATCCTGCTGGTGTAGGGGCGTGGAGTGCATCTTGAGAAAGACAATTAAGTTAGGAAGGAAATCTGTGTTTGGGGAATGGGAAAGGCAATTTTAGGCTGCTTTGATTTCGACACGACAATAGTACTCACTATTTAAAATGTCCATGGGCAATCAGAGAAGTGAGAGCTCAGATGGGAACAAGTCCCCAATATAGATATGCAATTGGTCAGCGCACGAGTAAAGGATGAAATAGGAGTAGAGGGTGAAGAATCGTTTAGAAATCTTCTGGTTCCTGTGAGTGCAGTGTTTAGAGTGGTAAGGGGAACCTAGATTGAAATGGTTTTAATGAGAACAGAGAAACAGTTTGCTACCAAGACAGAAAACTGTAACAAACAATGGCACTTCTCAGTACTTTCAGGGAATTTCTAAAACAATCATTTAATTTGTTCCACCAAATGCTAGTGCCATTTGTGTTAAGCACTGTGAAAAAAAATGCTTTTTAAAATTTCAGAGCTCAGACCACAGGGCACTAAAAAAGAATAAATACATACACTAGGATTTGTTACTCTCAACTTTCTGAGACTAGGTAGCAAGCAGGTGCTTTAAAAAGTGGTGGGGAGAACCCAGATCCTTTGCGATAAAGGAGAGGTAATTTTAATTTTTCCTGAATTCTTGGTGAAGAAATGGCCAGTTCTGTTTCTTTAAAAGGGAGCAAAGAGAGAAACTACTAGACACTAGAAGGGAAAGCCAAGGAAAAGCTCTAGCTGTTCTCTGAGCCACCCTCCACTTCAGAAGCCCTGATTTAAAGGGTGAACCAGGAAGCCCAAGGGACTCCTGAGAAGCCAGAGCTCAGAAAGGAGCTGATCTAAATGCAAAAAAATTGTGAGATGAGGAATGGAACTTTACATATCATCTACTCCAATCCTTTCCATTGTACAGATCAGGCACTGTGACCCAGAAAGGTTAAGTAAATTGCCGCAGAGTTTTTCAGCTAGCTCTACTCAAGGTCAGACCTAGAACCCAGACCAGGGTCAGGGGTGGGAGAGAGGGTGTTAAATTCCATTTAGCATCTTTTTTCTGCCTGATGTCTCTACTTGCTATACGAGGGGAACCTCTCTCTCCTATTTAAGGCAGACAGACCCCAAAAGCAAGGCAGTTCTAACACTCTGAATTCTACTTGAGGCCGGGAGGGGGTGGGGTGGGGGTGATTACAGGGAGCCAGAGTGGAAGTAGAGATTAATGAGATTTGAACAGTGCATGGATTTGATAATAGAATATTGGCTTCTTACAAAAGCCCTCCAGAAATCTGCTTTGGTGTAGAAACTCTAGCCTCAATTGCCACACTAATCAGCACGCAAGTGTTAACTGGTGTCCTTTTCACTAATTTCTGAGCAATAACTCCTGGGTGTATGTTTATAAAAATTCATTCTGGTGCGTCTGGATATCTTCAGAGCGGGAGACTTGCGAAAAGGCGGGAGAGGTGTACTAAAACATAATTCGGGTTGGGGTGGAGGGCAACATGGATTCCACGGGCTGGGGGCAGAAGGGAGAGGGTCAGGCAGGACCCGGCACAGGTTTTCCCGTTGCTAAGATCGCCGGCGTCCTTGGTTACCGCCGTAGGTAAGGTGCTCCGCCAACAGCCCGGTTGCCGCGGAATCCCGCGCTCTGGCGCAGGAAGCACCACCCCATCGCCGCCGAAAGGCACCGGAGGACAGGTTCCCTTCCCTTCCCGCCATCCCAGCCCAAGGCCCGGGTTCCCGTTAGGAACCACAAACACCGGGGTTTGCAAAGCGGCCTCACCGACGCCTCTCCCGTTAAAGCCCGGCGAGCACTGTGCGGGGATCGACCGCGGGGCGAGCCGGAGTCCTCCCACCCCGACTCACGTTGTACTCTTTCGCCCAGGAGTCTAGCCTGTCCTGCAACCGTCGTAAACTTTCGCTCGAGACCAGCCTCCTCAGGTTGTCCGCCATCGCTCGCTTTTACACGCGGCTCCTCTCTGGGAGACGGAGACGTGGAGGGGCCGAAGCAGTGGCCTCCGCAGGACCGCGGCGTGGTGTAGCGGGATGGATGATATCTTCCAGGGGGGCTCAGATAGCAGCTGGTGTTTCCATCCCCCCCTTCGGGTCGGACCGGGCAGGGTTCGGGATGCCAGGGGGGGTGCCCTGGGCCGCAGCTGTCGCGCCTCATCCGCTGCCCGGCGCGCCCTCCTGGTTCCCCCGCCGCCGCCCGCGAGCCCCGGCCATATATACCCTGGCGATTATTAAACAAACCTTGACGTGGGCGGGCGGCTGCCAGGGACGCCGCGTCGGGGCAACGCTCTGACCACCCCGCCCCGCCCTGCAGCGCCCGGCCGCTCGGACTCACCCACTATGCGCCCTGCCGCTGCCCCTGATGCTGCTGTCCCTCCTACTCCTGCTTCTGTTGCTGCTTCTGGTGCAGTGGGGCGAGGGCGAGGGGCGCCAAAGCCACCCGGATTCGGGGATCAGACAGGGAACTAGACGGCGCCCAGACCCGGCCGGCGGCAGTGCGACCCCTTGATGGGCCCAGACGCAGGGCAGTGCGGACTGGGGCGGCAGACAGCTGGAGGCCTAGAATCTTCCTCCGCACGCTGAGCTCTGGGTGACAACACCTGCCTAGAAAGTAAAAGCTAACCCTTAATGGACATTTTTTTTTTTTTTTTTTTTTTTGACTCTCAGGAAATCACCTCTTTGGCCCTTCCTGTATTCTTTCACGTCTCAAACCTTTCATGCATTTGCAGCCTCCTAGGATTTGCCTGTAGGAAACTTGATGGAACTAAAATTTCAATTTTTCTTCTATCTTTTGCTTTGTTTTTTAGCCCACGGAGTGGGTGTCCAAGTCAATGGCACCAGGAGGTTCACAAATAAGAACTGATCCCTGGTTTGGATAGGATTTGGTAGTATGTGCGAGCATATGTGTATATGCCATTGAATACTATAAAGCTTCATTTAATTCTGAATTCCTTAAATGAGACTTTGTAGAAGTTCCCGCTGTGATCTGTCACTTTTTCAAAGAATGCATTCAGCCACAGTGAGTTATGGTTTGAACTATTTAAATGAAATCATTTCAACCATTAAGCATGTTAGAAGCAATCTCTTGCTTTATATGCCATCAAATGATGTACTGATTGCAAATCATCTGTTCATTAAATCACGGAGGTGAAGCTAACAACTTTAAACTCATTTTCATTTCTTTAGGTACTTGAAAGGCTATGAACATTGTGTATATATTACCATAAAAATTATTATGGTAATAAATTTATACATAAAATTATTGTGTATAAATTACCATAAAATTCAGAATTTGCACCACCTCTTGTTTTTTGTTGTTGTTGTTGTTGTTTTTTGTTTGTTTGTTTGTTTGTTTTAATTGCAGTGGTTTTACTGTTCAGTAATGAAAATGAAAGGTTAGTTTCTGGAGTCTGCATTCCTGCTATTTTTTGCACACCACAAAATCAGGATTATAAGGGTACAACATATTGGTGTATCACAGTAGAAAAATTACTAAAGAAAAAAAAAAACTATTCATTAGACATCTCCTTCCTAAAATGTGGGAGCAAGGGAGAAGGAAAGGAATGGAGGAAAACAGACTTCTTCATTTGGAGCCACTTGCATATTCCAATAGGTAATAGGAATCTGAGCAGTCCTGTTTACTTATTCATAAAAAAATGAACTGGGGCAGCTGTTTAGGACAAATTAGAGGTTAAATCCTTTTCCTTGCTGTGAGTACCTTAATTAGCCTGTAATCCTTGTTTCATCATCTGTAAAAACACAATAGTTCTTACTTCATAGAATTATTATGAGACCAAATAAGACAATTCAGGTAAAGTATTCAGCATAGAGTTTGGCAGTGCTCAAAAAATGCTATGATTGGTATTATTATGAATTTTGATCACAGAATTATATTAAATAAAACTAGATTTAAACTATCCAAATTTCCAATAACAGGATGATGGCTGAGTAAATCATTCAATGAAATATTTTACTAAAAAATCTTATTGAGGAACATTTAATATCTAGAAATTCTCACTATAATATTAAGTGAAAAAAGCAGGACATTACATTATATATTGTTTTAACTTATACAATACAAAACCAAGATGTGATTATTGGATGACTTTTAATTAGCTCCTTTATAGTTTTCCAATTTTCCAAACTTCTATGGTAAACATGAATTGCTACTATGAATATTTATCAGAAAAAGTTAGCAAAGACAGTTACCAAAAAACTTTACCACTCTTGGAAAAATGTTAGCCAAAATATGAATGTTTGTTAACTGCTGATTTAAAACAGAATATGCTTTGACCAAATGTCTCTGTTACTGATTTAATAATTAGACTTACAATGTCTAAGATAGAATGATATTTTGATATCACCCTTGAATATACTACCTGATGTCATTTATCTCCTCTAGTTCCACAACTGGACTCAAGATCCTCAAGATATTTAAAGCCTGCAGCCTTTTGAACATCTTGGTTACCCTGGAACTCAGGAGCACGCATGCATTGTACATAGAAGGACCTTTGTGTTTATTGATAAGAGAAATGGGCCTTCCATTCAGTGACTCAAAATAAGAGGAATGTTCCACAAACTTACTATTCATCCACACTACTTTCAAAAAAAGTATCTGAGATGGCTTACAGCGAAAGACTTGTAGAAAATATCAGTTAGAAATTTTTTTAAGGAAAAAAGCAAATACACCCTAAATTTGTGTGAAAGATTGAACCTCATTTCACATTCAATTCTGGGTTTTGTGTAAGCCTAGGCAGAAAGAAAATGAATTTTATGATTAGGATTATTTAATTCTTAAAGTATATGCCTCTTCTTTGAATGGAAACATTTTCCTGGTACCAATTCTAAAATAAGTTTATCTTTTTTAAAGATTATAGAACAATAGAGTTGAAAGGTGTCTCTAATAACCATATTTAAGAAAATATAGAAGCCGGGTGGTGGCGCATGCTGTAATCCCAGCACTTGGGAGGCTGAGGCAGGAGGATCACGAGTTCAAAGCCAGCCTCAGCAATGGCGAGGCACTTAGCAACTCAGTGAGACCCTGTCTCTAATAAAATACAAAAAAGGGCTGGGGATGTGGTCCAGTGGTCAAGGGCCCTGAGTTCAATCCCTGGTACCAAAAAAAATAATAATAAAAAGCTAAATATAGAGCCAAGCCAGGCACAGTGGTGCAGGCTTGTAATCCAAGCAACTCGTGAGATTGAAGCAGGAAGATCGCAAATTCAAAGCATCAGCAATTTAGTGAGGCCTTGGGTAACTTAGCAAGCCCCTGTCTCTAAATAAAAATAAAAAGGGCTGGGAATGTGGCTTAGTATACACACACACACATACACACACACACACATATATATATATAAATAATATACAGGTACTACTATATATACATAAATATATGAACATTCTTGATGTGATTGTTTCTCGAAGCTGCCTGTGATCAATGTGAAGAGGGTAACCCTAGAACACTTGTCATCAAAAACCACATCAAGCAATTGATGACCCATTTCTTAGCTCTCAGATGGTGTTACTTGATACAAGAATAGAACTTCCAATGCCCATAGCAGATATCTAAGTGCCCTTAATGACACTCCCCTCTGAACAGTTTTCAGAGGGCACTGAATAGCAATCAATTTAAGAGAAAGCAAGATCTCAGAATGCAAATATCTGAAGTTGCTCATTAAAAAAGAGCCCATGTGCTTTGAATTATATGAATGCATTCAACATGATTGAAATTCTATTTTAAAAGTAAATAAGCCTACTTATTTTAATAAACATCAAATAAGTAAAGATTCTATTTGAAGAATGTTTTGATGCTCTAAATTTTGTCTCAATTTGATTATTTTAGGATATTAACAAGTAGGCAATTTTTCTTAAAAGAAGTTGTAAGAACAGTGCTCTAGCCCCCTGGAAATTACATCTTACCACCACTGCCTCGGATGCTGGCCATGGTGCCTAAAGTTTGCCTGGCTAGGTTCCCATCTTGCTTTGGTCTCATCCCTTCTTTCTATGCCCCTATTTTTCCTTTTTGGAATGGGAACATTTACTCTGTCCCATTTATATTGGGTGTATGTGACTTGATTTTGATTTTTACAGGGGCTCACAGCCACAAGTTTGCCTTGAGTCTTGGAGGAGACTTTGGACTTGGACTTTTGAGCAATGCAGAAACTGTTCAGTCTATGGGAACTCTTGGAAAAGTACTAAGTACATTTTGCACTGTGAGATAGACATGAGTTTGGGGGGCTAGGGGTGGAATGTTATGGTTTGCATCTTGGATGTCCCCCAAAAAGCTCATATATTAGGTAATTCAAGAATGTTCAGAAGTGAAATGATTAGATTATGAAAGCTGTAACCTCATTGATAGATTAATCCATTTGATGTATTAATCATTTGAATGGATTACAGGGTGGTAACTTTAGGCAGCTGGCACATGACTGGAAGAGGTAGGTCCCTTGGGGTATGGCTTGGGCTATATCTTCCCATGGCTCCTTCCTCTCTCTCTCTCTCTCTGCTTCCCTGATACCATAAGCTGAGCATCTTTCCTTTCCAATGCCCTTCCACTATGATGTTCTACCTCACCTCTGGCCCAGAGCAATGGCTGACCAGGACCTCTGAAACCATGAGCCCAAAATAAATTTTTCTTCCTCTATTTTGTTTTTTATTTTGGTAACACTGACTCAAAGTTGGCTAACAGAAACAAACTTAGAACATGGACACTGTTGCTTTGTCTCACACTGTATTTGTGAATTAATGACTTTATATGTTATTAATCACCATGAGCCACATTTCTTTCATCTATAAAATGAAAAGCATAGACTAGATGAGTTTCTAAGATCTCTTATAGTCCTGACATTCTTTAATGCTGTTTTAACATTTTATAGGTTCAGGATCAAACACATCTTGCCCTTGTTTCCATTTTTGGTTCACAGTTTAGTTTGGACCCAGCCTTGATTCTGAGAGTTTTTGCCAATCACCAAAAGTTTATATATATATAAATAATATACAGGTACTACTATATATACATAAATATATGAACATTCTTGATGTGATTGTTTCTCGAAGCTGCCTGTGATCAATGTGAAGAGGGTAACCCTAGAACACTTGTCATCAAAAACCACATCAAGCAATTGATGACCCATTTCTTAGCTCTCAGATGGTGTTACTTGATACAAGAATAGAACTTCCAATGCCCATAGCAGATATCTAAGTGCCCTTAATGACACTCCCCTCTGAACAGTTTTCAGAGGGCACTGAATAGCAATCAATTTAAGAGAAAGCAAGATCTCAGAATGCAAATATCTGAAGTTGCTCATTAAAAAAGAGCCCATGTGCTTTGAATTATATGAATGCATTCAACATGATTGAAATTCTATTTTAAAAGTAAATAAGCCTACTTATTTTAATAAACATCAAATAAGTAAAGATTCTATTTGAAGAATGTTTTGATGCTCTAAATTTTGTCTCAATTTGATTATTTTAGGATATTAACAAGTAGGCAATTTTTCTTAAAAGAAGTTGTAAGAACAGTGCTCTAGCCCCCTGGAAATTACATCTTACCACCACTGCCTCGGATGCTGGCCATGGTGCCTAAAGTTTGCCTGGCTAGGTTCCCATCTTGCTTTGGTCTCATCCCTTCTTTCTATGCCCCTATTTTTCCTTTTTGGAATGGGAACATTTACTCTGTCCCATTTATATTGGATGTATGTGACTTGATTTTGATTTTTACAGGGGCTCACAGCCACAAGTTTGCCTTGAGTCTTGGAGGAGACTTTGGACTTGGACTTTTGAGCAATGCAGAAACTGTTCAGTCTATGGGAACTCTTGGAAAAGTACTAAGTACATTTTGCACTGTGAGATAGACATGAGTTTGGGGGGGCTAGGGGTGGAATGTTATGGTTTGCATCTTGGATGTCCCCCAAAAAGCTCATATATTAGGTAATTCAAGAATGTTCAGAAGTGAAATGATTAGATTATGAAAGCTGTAACCTCATTGATAGATTAATCCATTTGATGTATTAATCATTTGAATGGATTACAGGGTGGTAACTTTAGGCAGCTGGCACATGACTGGAAGAGGTAGGTCCCTTGGGGTATGGCTTGGGCTATATCTTCCCATGGCTCCTTCCTCTCTCTCTCTCTCTCTGCTTCCCTGATACCATAAGCTGAGCATCTTTCCTTTCCAATGCCCTTCCACTATGATGTTCTACCTCACCTCTGGCCCAGAGCAATGGCTGACCAGGACCTCTGAAACCATGAGCCCAAAATAAATTTTTCTTCCTCTATTTTGTTTTTATTTTGGTAACACTGACTCAAAGTTGGCTAACAGAAACAAACTTAGAACATGGACACTGTTGCTTTGTCTCACACTGTATTTGTGAATTAATGACTTTATATGTTATTAATCACCATGAGCCACATTTCTTTCATCTATAAAATGAAAAGCATAGACGAGATGAGTTCTAAGATCTCTTATAGTCCTGACATTCTTTAATGCTGTTTTAACATTTTATAGGTTCAGGATCAAACACATCTTGCCCTTGTTTCCATTTTTGGTTCACAGTTTAGTTTGGACCCAGCCTTGATTCTGAGAGTTTTTGCCAATCACCAAAAGTTGGGCACCATTTTCGAGTACAAGGGTTTTGTTTTTTTTTTCTTTGATTAAAGATGAAAATAATAAAAATGCAGTTTATTCAAGAATTGGGTGAATTAGAGATTAGTAATACAACAGATTACAGTACAACAGTCTAAAATTGAACATTAGAGGTATATATTATTAAATAAAATCTTATCCAATTTCACTTAAAGAATAAATTTCAAAAGAAAATCATGTTTAATCCCATTTTTATAAAAACAAACGTTATTTGTACACATAGGATTGTTTCAACCAATGCTTCATTAAAATAAACGTTTAAATTTTCCCTTTTATCACTTATTCTCAGCAATTTTACTATGATGGATCTGATTATGGTGTGTTTCTCTCCAATTTATTCTCTACATTTCAGTTTGTTTCTCTGTGTTCCTCCAACTTCTATGATGTTCTGGAACAGTTACCTCTGCCCCTACTGAACATTTAGCTGTTTTCTGAACCCAAGGAGTTTTCTAATGCTAGCCTACGTTCCCCTTTTTAAACTACAGCTTGAAAAGTGTCTCCAGGCAGTAGCTGGGGTCAGTTATAGGGACAATTTCATTTGTTTCCCTTCTTTCAATAATCATGTTCATGATTATTTGCTCTTTCTTGTCTGATCTTTGAAAATCATTGTCTCAATATTTTGTCTATTTTGTAGTTGTTCATGTTGTGGTGTTTGTGGACAAATCCCAAACCCATTAATTCTTTGAGGCTAGAAGCATAAATCATAGTGAAAATAAAATATGTTCATGAATATATTATATATATACATATATATATACATATATATATATATACATATATATATATATACATATATATATATATATATATATATAGTGTGTGTGTGTGTGTGTGTGTAGTACTGGGGATTGAACTCAGGGGCATTCGACCACTGGGTCACATTCCCAGCCCTTTTTTGTATTTTTATTTAGAGACAGGGTCTCACTGAGTTGCTAAGTGCCTCGCCATTGCTGAGGCTGGCTTTGAACTCGCGATCCTCCTGCCTCAGCCTCCCAAAGTGCTGGGATTACAGGCGTGCACCACTGCGCCCAGCTTATTATAAATTTTTTATAAAGGCAGAAATTTCTCTCCCCCAATCTATGTACCCAGAAACATATATATTAGGGTATATCATTTGAAATTTTGTTATTAGGTTGAAACAATGAGTACAAGTTATTTTACAAGCTTGCTGGAATAACATTCCTAACCTCTAGTAAACAAGGAATTTCTCTATGGTTGCACTTTTAATAAATTTAGGCCCAGCTCCACTGACAGATTTTCTAACCCCGCTCCCACCCCTAGAGCTCATCACTGTTCTTTATACCTTCTCTAACTTTTAGACATTGTCACATAATACTTATTTGTATGCTTCCTCTATAAGCCTGTGTATTTCTTGAAGGAAAGGGCAAAGGCTTATCCAACACAGCAACTGGCTTAATGAGAAAGGAAGGAAGGGGAGGAAGAAGGAAGAGAAGAAGGAAGGAAGGAAATAATTGGCTGAATTATATCTGATGTCATAATCCCTCTTAGGTAGAAAAAATTTACCAGACAGGTGTTCATTTCTTAGGCTGTCATAATTCTACCTCACAGCCAGGAGTCAGGATTCATATATTCCAGAGAAGTATAATGTGTCAAATATCTACCTGGCAAAGACTTCCTGAAAGTCCTTAATTTTGTCCACTCTTGAATTCTACTTGCATCAATCAACTGGACGAATTTTTTATTTGAGATGTTAAGAAGCCAACAAAAGATTAACCAGATCCACTCAATGAAATGAGAGCTCAGCATATGTAGTTCACACAATACTGAACATAAATATATGCAATAAGCCACAAGGGTATACAGTGGGATCCTCATCCTGATTCTTCCTTACTAAGGACAGTGGCACACCCTTAGCCAGTGTGGCCATAAGAATAGTCTATGTTCTGGTCCAGAAACGCAGAGCCCTGATCCTCTTCTTCGTGTGCTGGGCTATTCTTGTCCCACTGCTATCTGGATTAAGATCTTGTTTCTTTGGATCAGGGCCTGTATTGCTAGTTAAAGAAAATCTTCTGGCTTTAGCTGACCCAATTGCATGACATTGTTTTTAAATATAGTGCTTATTGGTGGTACACTAAAGCACTTTGTACTCAGAAGTACCCCGTTCTTATACGCAGAAAACACTTCTTTGTTTACTTAGCATTCTATAACCTGAGTGCTTTGTGTTCTCATTTCAGGAGATTCATTTTTGTCCTTTTGTTTCTCTGCCTGATTGGAGGAAAAGTGAAGCAGGGGAAAGTCCCATTCGTTGGGAGGAAGAACTAATTGATGAGAATCAGCTTCTTCCACTGGGCAGAAGCAAAGATGCTGTGTCCTCTGTGATCCCAGTACCAAGAAGCATTTTCTGCTCAAAGCAGCCCATAAGAATTTCCCTGAAAAATTAAATCATGCCCACTATTGCCTAAACTACAAAAACAAGAGGAAAAACTTAATGTATCACATAGTCTCACCTTAGCACCCAAATAAACTACAGAACATTTACAGAAAATACAGAGTAAAGAGAGAAAATTAAAAACAAGATAGATATAGTATGATATTTGCCAAAATACCCCTCCTATCTCAATCTAGGTTTCCATCATAGTACAAAAAAAGGCATCACTGTCCTTGATATTTTTGGCTCTGCTAGCCATATCAGTGGCAAACATAAAGCTTCATGAAATGGCCAACGAAGTCTGAGCTCAGGATACATTAAGTTATTGCAGAGGAGAACAGGTCATGGCTCACCTAGGAAGATACCACTAAGCATCTCAGGAGAGTGACATGGGACAGCATGATGGCCATCTCTAGGATGAATGATGTTGGAATAGAAACTTTTCAGCACAATTAATGAACACTTACAGGATTTCTACTGAGATACAACTATCTGACTTAAGTATGAGGCAAAATTAAACTGAGTTCCTGGTCCCTAAGATGTCACAGTTCATTCAAGAGAAAACTACCACAACCATAGTTCACTAGGACAAGTTATAAAATTCTATGGAAACAATGACTTCCCTTACCTTCTTTCCTGTCCTCTTGAAGAAAGAACCAGGGAAAGTTATGGAAGAAGGTGACATTTAGGGCCAGTTACGAAAGGATGGAGAGGAGTTCACCATAAAGAGAAGAAAACGCGGACGGAGGAGGAATGGTAGACAAGAGGCGTGTGATTGAATGGAGAGTGAGGAAGTGAGGAATACTTATCCAGTGTGACACAGAAGAATCAGGAACAAGAGACAAGACCAGGATAGTCCTGGGCTTATCTATGATGAGTACTGTATATTAGACTAAAAAAAACTGATCTTTATTTCATAGGCAGTGGGGAGGCAGCCAAGGGTTATAAACAAAATAAAATATATATAATTAGATCTTTTTTATATCACATTGGAGGTCCTAGAGGTTAAGTTTGGAAGAGGTGGGACTGAACCCAGGAAAAGCAGTTAGAAAACAGAGAGATGAGGGATGATGAGGTCCTCCTCTGGGGTACTGTATGATGAGTGTTAGGATGGACACATGCCAATAATATTTGTTACCCAATAAAAAATTAACCCAGTATTCATTCATTAAAATTAATTAGTATGTATCATACATTGGTTCCTAATGTGTTCAAGACTTAGAGCAACATGAAAGTAATAACACATTATCCCTGCTCTGTAAGTAACTCACAGTCTAGTCAAGGCCAAAGTGTACGGGCAAGAAAAGCAAAATAACAAGTTAGTATGTTAAGTATCAAATGGGTATCATAGTGAATCGGTACAATAAGAGTTAAAAGGAGAAAGCAACAAGGATTGGCTATAATTGTCTGGAAGAGGTAGAATTGATAAAGATGGGTAGAATTTGAAGAGGTATAAATTCACAGATAAGTAAGATACATGGGTAAGTAAATTTCAGCATAGTGTGATTCATAATAGAGATGTGCTTGAGGATCACAGGGAGGAGCACAGATATCAAGTTTGTGATGGTGAGACGGATTATTAAAGTTTTGCTAGAAAGGAATCCTTTCAGCTGGGTTTCAGTGGACAAGTGAAACAGCTCGATAAAAGAGAAAGATCCACAGAGGGATAGGCACAGGGACATCAGAGACTCAATATGTTTAGGCAAATGTGTGTGACTACAAATATTACATGATTGGAGGGAAGGAGGAGTTTTTCGGAGAGGCAGGAAATAAGGCTAAAAGAGGTAGACAGGATTCAGCAGACAATAGCCCTAATATGCTGACACAAAGAGTATAAGTGTCATTATGGAAGGTGCTGGGGGTGGGGGTTTAAGCTTCAGGAGGAGGAGAGTCATGATTCAATTTGTATTTTAGAAAGATCACTCTAGAAATAGTACAGAATGACTTTGAGGTGTATGGCTGGACTGGTGTCATTCACTAAGAGAACATAAGGGAAGCAGATTAGGGGGAAAGATTTATGAGTTTCAATTTTGGATGTGTTGAGCTTGAAGTATGTATTAGTTGTCTATGGCTACTCTAATAAATTACTACAAAACTTGGTGAAGGTCACACACACACACACATATATATACACACATATATATATCTCTCTCACACACACACACACACACACACACACACACACATGAACAATCTTGATATGATTGTTTCTTGAACCTGCCTGTGATCAATGTGAAGAGGGTAACCCTAGAACACTTGTCATCAAAAACCACATCAAGCAATTGATGACCCATTTCTTAGCTCTCAGATGGTGTTATTTGATATAAGACATAGAACTTCCATGCCCATAGCAGATATTACACTCCCCTCTGAACAGTTTTCACTGAGCACTGAATAGCAATCAATTTAAGAGAAAGCAAGATCTCAGAATGCAAATATCTGAAGTTGCTGGTTGGGACTCACCCACTATGCGCCGCACCGATGCTCCTGGTGCTGCTTTTCCTCCTGCTCCTGCTTTTGTTTCTGCCTCTGGTGCAGTGGGGTGGAGGGCGAGGTGCACCAAAGCAGCACATCAGAATATTTCTGCACAATTAAATCATGCCCACTATTGCCTAAACTACAAAAACAAGAGGAAAAACTTAATGTGTCACACAGTCTCACCTTAGCACCCAAATAAACTACAGAACATTTACAGAAAATACAGAGTAAAGAGGGAAAATTAAAAACAAGGTAGATGTAGTGTGTGATATTTACCAAAATACCCCTCCTATCTCAATCTAGGTTTCCATCATAGTACAACAGAAATTATTTTCTCTTTGTTCTGGAGGCTAGAAAGTAGAGGTCAGCAATGTTGATTGCTTCCAGAGGCTCTAAGGGAGGAACTATTTCATTCTTTTCTGCTGGCTGCTGGTGGCTGATGACAGTTCTTAGAATTCCCACCCAGTAGTCAGATTGCTCCAATCTCTGCCTGTGTCTTTCCACCATCTCCTTTGCATATACCCTGTCCTCTCCAAGGATACCTTCCCTTACAGGCCCACAACTCTAACTCCAGGGTCATCTTTTTTCCCCCTGCAGTACCAGGAATTGAACCCAGGGCTTTGTGCATACTAGGCAAGTAGTCTACCACAGAGCTACAACCCTGATTGGGTTATCTTATCTAGAGATCCTTAACTTAATTAGTCTGCGTCTCAAGCCATTCAAGATGCTATAGTAGAATGCCATAAACTGAGTGGCTTATCAAACGAGAGAAATTTTGTTTCTCCCAGTTCTGGATTTTGGGCAGACTAAGATCCAGGATTTGGAGTCTGATGACAGCACATTTCCTAATTCATAGATGGAAACTTGTCACTATGTTCTCACATAGTGGAAGGGACAAATGAACAATCTTGGGCTTAATACGTAAGGGCACTAATCTCATTCATGAGGGCAGAACTAATAGCCTGATCACCTCATGCTAAGGTTTGAATTGGTCCCACAAATTCCAAGTGTTGGAAACAATCTCCAAGTCAATAGTATTGAGAGGTAAGACCTGTCAGATGAGTAGGCCATGAGAGTTTGCCTTCATAAAAGATTAAGGTCATAATCTGGTGAAATTAAGTTATCTCAGGAGTAGGCTCCTTGCAAAAGGAAAAAGATGGCCCCTTTCTTCTCTTTCCCCCTTGCCCTCTCTCACCTTTTACCATCCTATGGTGGATGGGGAATGATGCAGCAAAAAGGTCATCATCATATACAGGCTTTGACTTCCCAACATTCAGAAACATAAGAAATAAATCCCAGGTATTCTGTTATAACAGTGTGAAATGGAACAAGACACCTCCCAAAGGCCCTGTCACTTCCCAAATTTCCACTTCCCAGTGCTATCATATTTGGGCTTAGGATTTCAACATATGAATTTCGTTATGGGCAGAAGCACACAAATATTCAGCCTATAGCAAAAAACCTATTTCCACAAGGATCGCAAAAATACTAAGAGTTATATGTCTTGGATATTACTTTTTGAGCGACACTATGCAACCCACTACAAAGTGAATGAGGGGATAAATGTCTTCATAGTCTGCATCATACTCGGGAGGATGGGCTGGAGAGCTCTGCTTTGTGCTTCCAAATTTAATAATATACAATAGGCAAAAGGAAATACAGAAGGAAAGCCTGTGTTGTTTGGCAGAAAGAGTAAAGATTTGAGTCAGATGAACATGAATTCAATCTTAGCTCTTCATTAGTTGAAAACTTGGCCAGCCATTTAACTTATACAAGCCTTGATTTCTTCATTTGATATATAGGGACCTATCTCATAAGACTGTTTTGAGAATTAAGGAGAATTAACAGGCACACAGTGGCCTCTAAATATCATTATGTCAAAGAAAGAAGTTTGAAGATAATATACTTGATATTGCCTTATGTTAAAGTTGTGATTGTATAAATGAATTGGATCTCTTCATAAAGGACACAAATTGGCATCAAGGAGAATAGTGGTATGTCCTATCAGCGACAAAGATCAACAATGAAGTATCCAAGAGAGGGTGATCTTCAGATAGCCAAAGGAGAGGCTGGGGCTATGGCTCAGTGGTAGAGGGCTCGTCTCACATGTGTGAGGCCCTGGGTTTGATCCTCGGCACCACATAAATAAAATAAAGGTATTGTGTCCACCTGCAACTAAAAAATATTTTTAAAAAACATATAGCCAAAGGAGCATTTGGCTTCAGGAAAATTTGCTGCCAGGAAGGTATCTGTTATCAGCACCCAACTGAGAGTGAGCTTGGCAAAATCAAGGCATCATTTTCTAGTCTTAAAACTGGAATATTAGGCATATTTTGAAGAAATTTAATAAGCTTCGTACTGTACCCGGAATTGGAGATAAAAGGATGAGTGAGACATAGACATACGATGCAATCTAAAGTATTACACAAGGGTAGGAGCAGAGTTAAGGAACAGAACTCCTAAAACCACCCCTGAGAGCCTTGGAAGGGTTTGAAGAGAATGAGACATTTGGATGGTCCTTGAGGATAAACAAGAGTATGTCAGCCAGAGAAAGGAGAAGGACTTTACAAACAGAAGAAAAAGAAGCAATGCATAGGAATTAAGAGCTACCTTTCCAGATTCAGAAACAGTAACTCAGGATCAATCAAAAGCCCAGTTATCCAAATTTATGAATGAAACAGAGCCAAGCTATTAACAGAGATTTGGTGCTGCCTCCAGCCATATTTTTTAGTCTTCCTGCCTATAATAGCAGATTTGTCCTAGGGTCTGAGGCAGGAGCAAGCCTTCAGATGTGAGTCAGATAATTTCTAGCGTTTGGGAAAGAAGATATGCAGAGATTGATGACCAGTTAGATACAGACCATACATAAAACCAGAGAAGAGGAGGGAGAAAGATTAGGAAGCATTTACTACATGACATTATCGATTTTAAACTTCACATCAATCCTCTAGTATAAATTACAGCGGTGAAATACCCATTCCAGTCATCAAAAAGCAAAACTGACCTAATTCCTGGAGAAAGGAAGCTTTCTGCTGAGAGTCAGCCCTGGGTCCCAGGATGCTTTCTAAAAGTGACTGTCGCGTGAGAAACAGTACTTGCACCTTGGTTGCTACTCTTCATTACGTTTTTCTTTTTCGATGAAAGGAGTGACAAAGCACAATGAATATGTACTCAAGTTACTTGTACCTAGGGGTGGCTTCCTGGTGTGCGGTAAATATTAAAGTAGGTTCTCCAAGAACATAAATCTTCAACACTATTTTCAATACTATGAGGAAAAACCACTCCCAATACCGCAGGAAAAAAAGCTTCAGATTTCATAGGTCCTCCAAAGTTTAGAAGCAGCCCTGAAGCGACTCAGTGTCTTCCCTGGGAACAATTTCCAAGATTTTAACCACCGACTGGTAACTTAATTTCTGCCCACATTGTCACATCCCGTCCTCGCCCATGAGTACGCAGGATGTCACCCCTTCCCACCCTAGCCAGGGAGACGCTGGCAAGGAGGACGTCACAGCTCAGGATGGCAGCAGCCCTTCACACTCGGGAATGGAGTGGAAGGGGAGAGGCGAGTTCTGTATTTTGGTGGCTCCCTTTCGGTAGGGATCTGGGGGCGGCTGGGGGTCGCCTGGGATCCCTGTCAGACCCTTTCCTGACTCAGCGCGGGAAACCTCGCCGCAGCCCCAGCTCAAGTCTCGGGAACGGAGCGCCAGGGCGCGGCGGGGCGGGGAGGGGTGGGGCGGGGGTGTGAGCGGCGCCTGCCTCCAGTGCGCAGGCGCGGGCGCTGCGGGCACGGCCTGGCGGGGAGCGCGGCGGCGGCGGCGGCGGAGAGGCGAGCGCGGGAAGATGGCGGCAGCGGCTACGGCGGTGGGGGCCGAGCAGGTCTGTGAGCCCCGCTGCGGCTGGGGCTGGAGGAGCGGGCGAGGCCCGGCCCTGCCGGTGGGCCCGCGGTAGGGCCGGCCGGCTGGGCGCGAGGGCCGGCGGGGACTGGGCTCCGAGGGGCGGGGCGGGAGGAGCTGTCCGCGACCGGGATGCTGGCAAAGGCGGGGCGCGACCCCGAGCTGGAGCTCCCTCGCGGGGAAGGGGAGACTGCCGCGGCCCTCGGCCTAGCTTGGCTTGGCTATCCATCGGCGGCAGTGAGAAAGAAGGGGACACTGTCCTCAGGGATCGGGAGGCTACCGTGCCAGCCCGGAGCCTACTCCGGGACGTGCCCTGCTTGGCCGCCAGCAAAGATGCGGATAAAAATAACCTCAGTCCCTGCCTGAGGCTCCTCAGACACCAGCCAAGAAGTGGTCAGCTGTTGCCTGGTGTCAGATTGTGGCTTCAGATCCACGGCTTGTTTCTGCCAACCCCGATTTGCAGACGTGCCAGATTTCCCCTCCCACTTTGGTTTTTGGAGATTTAGTCGCCAGTATAAAACCGTCCTATCCAGTGGGTTTAAAATCACTTTTAGGAATGCATTATCAAGTATTTCCTGATCTGCATTGTAAACTTGTAACTTATTCTGTTTCAGAGCGCCCCCCCCAACAGCCTATACTCATGCAAACATATACATGCATATATGTGTGTGAATATGTGTACATACATATATATGTATGGTTGCTAGGGAGATAATTTTTAGTCACTTGTTTCCCTTTAAAATAACTGATATAGTTTCTTTTAAGAAAGTGTCATTCTTCAACATCATTGCAAAAATAAACGAGCCAAGTTGCAAAAAGTTGACTTTTGGAAAGATTTTTGTAGGTGAGTAATGTTTTAGGGATCTATTAGTTCCTGGAAGTCTCATTCTAAGCGACAGAAAAAAATAGGAAGATGTGAAGTCTGCTTTCAAGGAGCCTAAAGTCAAACTGCCAAATAAATGCAGAAAAATCAGCAAAAAACTATAGTCGAGCTGCTAATCTAGCGATAGTTAATGTAAAGGAATGAGTGAGATTTAAAGAAGTTTGAAACTGTTGAGGTTAAAGCTGTTCCTTGGCTCTCTTGACTTTCCTCATGATTAAGTAGCTTCTGTTTTAGATGATTCTTTTGCCATCTGTGTCATACCTTTTGATACTCTTGAGATTCTTGATGTTCTGTTCTTATTTACACATAAGCTGGGTATTGTGATCCCTCCCAATCTTCCTTGTGAGCCATCTTAGACCCCTCTGTATCACACTCACATCCAAGAAGTCACCTAATCCTGACAGTTCTACCTCTTAAATCTTCTCCCCAGTCTTCCCTTCATCTCCAAAGCAATGGTTCAATCAGGCTTTCACTTGCACTATTAGAGGAACCTGCTATTCTATTCAGCTTACCTCTTTTGTCATGATTTTGCTTGATGTAAATCTAAATTGTATCACTCATAATTTTAAAATCTTCAGTAGTTCACTGCCTGTTTCAGAAACTCCATTCTTGCATTGGTACTTATTGTCATTTACTAGCACCCAACCATATCCCTCACCTCCTCTTTTGATTCATTCCTATACCTATCCTCTCCATCCACATAAAATTACCAAAGTTCGTTGACTCAGAGATGACTTGTACTCTAAATCTCAAAGTTGTTCCCTATGCCTAGAATGCCCCTCCCTGCTCTTTTGCTGGACTAAATCCTGACCGTCCTTCAGAATTCAACTCAAACCTCAACTTTTCTTAGAAACCTTACTATGGCCCCCACCCCCTAAGTAGCTTTGCTGTCCTCTTCTGTACCCTTTTGGTATTGCTTTCACTGCTATGGTATGCCACTTACCATGTTATACTGCAATTGTTAGTGACCTTGTCTGTCTACCCTATTGTCCTATAAGTAAGCTCTTTGAAGGATATCTTGTTTACCAGTTTGGAGTACCTGACACCACATGGTAAATATTCAGTAAATGTGAAATACATCATCTGCATCCCAGAAGGGATGAATTTTGCCCTTTCTCTCTTATCTGTGGACCTATATTCATACTCTGCCTAAGACCTTTAAGTTGCCCATCTATAAAGCTATCACAAGCCCATACTGTATCGGTACAAAATAGAAGAAAACACTCTCATTTATGGCATTTTACTCCTGCAACTGAAAAGCAACCTAAATGCACATTCAACTCTAAAATGTCTACAGGTCATGCACCCTCTTAGGTGTTGTAGCCTCCCATAGTACCCAACCTACACAACTGTATTCACATCTATTTTATTATAAAATCTTTTAAGTAGATTATTTTACCTTCTACAGAGCCTTCCTTATCATTCCTGATCTATGTCAGATCTAGCAATGCTGGTAAAACTAAAGTTTTGGACAAGTAAGGCCAGGCTGAGGAAGTTCTTGGATAGCAAAATACAGACTCTAATCTTTATGTTCTGTTGAGCTGGAGGCCACCAGTGGTTTTTGATCATGAATGACTTATGTTTCAGGAAATGAAAAAGGTAAGGCCATCTGTCAAGGAGGAGTGAAAAGGAAAACTGGAATATTAATGTGGTGGCAGGGGTAGCAGGCTGATCAAAGGCTTATGAAAAATGGAAAAAAAAAAAAACCCAGGAAGTATTTGAGTGCCTGTATCTGACCCACCTAGTCCTCCCCCTTTCCCTAGAAACTAGCTCATCCTGATTCTCTCCCATTTGAACTCTGCAGCATGTACTCCTATGCACTTGGTTTGGCATCCAAATATACAGAGTTCCTTATTGCATTGTTAACTATTTCAGGCATAGGACTGTAATGCGTATAGAATAAGGATGCTGGCCTATGTGTCTTGTGTCCCTATATATGGTATTAATGTTCAAGCATAAAATTCTTAATATATACCTATTCAATAAAGAGTTTTCTCAAAGCTCTAAAAGTTATATAAGTTGGGCAGTATCCATTTCTACCATTCCTTTCATGCATGTGTTAAATAGAATTATTGCATAATACGTCATTCAACCAGTCTAGTTTAATTGTTCTCAAGGTTTTTTGATCTTCTCTCTTTACACTATTAAACACTACTGAGATCTCAAAGAGCTTTTGTTTATGTAGGTTACATGCATTGATATTTACCTGAATAGAAATCAAAACTGAAAAAATTTTGAAAACACAAGAATGTACAAACATTGCATTAGCTCTAAGAGTGATAATGTCATCACGTATGATCATGTTCTCCATTGTCCATTCAAGAGAGGAGAATGAAAAAGAAAATGATATCTTAACATTATTTTGAAAATGTACCTGGCATTCCAGACTCTGGAGGGGTTCACTTGTCTCCAACACAGCCCCCCCCCCCCCCCACACACACACTCTTACATACACACACTCAAAGGACTGCCCAGTCTGCTGATCTAGGATAATGTTAGCTTTAGTCAATGGAGTTATAAGGAGTTATATAAGGAGATATAAGGAGTTATATCCAAATTCTTCTGAAAATATGCATATGAAAAAATTAAACATTTTAATAAAACATTAATAAAAATAAATTTCCCACCATAGGTATATTTGTCAACTCCAACAAGAAGTGAGGTGTACACCTTATTGACAATATGACTGTGGAAAGCATAGAGGAAAAATATATTATTCAAATAGTCACACTGAAGTTTCTGCTATGCAGTGCCTCTAAGTATAGTGATGTCCTTATTGGAGCCTGCAGTGCCATGACTGGCAGGGTTGTAGTGGAAAATATATCAGTAACTAGTTCAGCATTCTTTTTTATTATTATTTTTTAGTTGTCAATGGATCTTTTATTTATTTATTTGTATGCAGTGCTGAGGATCAAACCTGTTCCTCACACTTGCCAGGCAGGTGCTCTAAGCCACAACTCCAGCCCTAGTTTAGCTTTCTTTAGTTATGAATTTGCCCTTAATAAATGTATCAAAGAAGTGTATTACAGCTGTTCCATTATGCCGTATTTTGTTTTTAGCAAAGTTCCAATGGTCCTGTAAAGAAGTCCATGCGTGAGAAGGCTGTGGAGAGAAGGAATGTTAATAAAGAACACAATAGTAACTTTAAAGCAGGATATATTCCAATTGATGAAGATCGGCTCCATAAAACAGGATTGAGAGGGAGAAAGGGCAATTTAGCCATCTGTGTGATTATCCTCCTGTTTATCCTGGCTGTCATCAATTTAATTGTAAGTATATGGTGCAGAATATTCTCTTTTTAATCACCATGGGGAAATTTTCATCTTGTTTCATGGTAATATCATGCACTTAGTTCCTGTAACTTATGGGGGGACTGTCTTATTTTCTGCTTTTCTATACTTGTTTTATCTCGTACAGGCTTTAGTGAATATGTATAAAAAACCTAGTAGGCTGAGGAGGCAACGCTAATTGCAGGAAAAGTTGAATGAAAAGACAGGAATCTATTTTTTCGGAGAGGCAAAGACAATAAAATCATGGCAAAGTTCTCCTTTCAGGAAAAAAATTGACAGATTCTCCCTTTGAAGGACTTAACTTTTAATAAGGATAGAGTCAACTCAATAGAGAGGAACTTTGCCATGATTTTATTGTCTTTGCCTCTCCGAAAAAATAGATTCCTGTCTTTTCATTCAACTTTTCCTGCAATAAGTGTTGCCTCCTCAGCAAGATTTTAAAATCATAAACCTTTTTTTAAATTATAATTATTATTTTTATTAACACCATACTCAATTATTTTTTTATTTTTATTGGTTAATGGCAGTAAAGATTTGGATTTTGTAGTCCCAAGTCCCTGTTGTCAAGAATGAAAGGATCAGCCGGGTAGGGTGGTACATGCCTATAATCCCAGCAGCTCAGGAGGCTGAGGCAGGAGGATTGTGAGTTCAGAGACAGCTTCAGCAAACTTAGTGAGACCTTGAGCAACTTAGTGAGACCCCATGGCTCAGTGGTTAAGTGCCCCTGGGTTTAATCCCTGGTACTAAAAAGAATGAAAGAATCTGGTAGGTTGATTCATACTATGGTGCTGAGGACCTATAATAGCTACCTTTTCCAAAGATATTTACTTTTTTACAGAAAGGGCTTTTTAGTCTGAGTTCATGACTCTGTAGGTTAATTTTGAAACCTTCTGGAATATATTTAGATTGATATTTTTTATCTTCAGAGAGTGATTACTGTTATACATAAGACTGTTCATAAACATGATATGCAGCACTTCAAAAGTGAATTTATGGGCTGGGGTTGTTGCTCAGCGGTGGAGTGCTCACCTAGCACAGGCACAGCCTGGGTTCGATCCTTAGCACCATGTAAAAATAAAGGCATTGTGTACAACTAAAGCAAATTAAAAATATTTTTTAAAAAGTAAATTTATGTTATTTTTACTTCTAATGCTTTCAAGCCAACCTTTGTATTTTATGTACATTAAAAACATTTGTGTTTAATTATTCACTAAAGTCAGTAAGAGCTAGTATACATTTTATAGTAGGTACCATAAATAGCTTCACTAGAAGCACATACTCTGAATCTATTTTTTATCTTATAATCTTGTCTTATTGAAGATTCCTGGTTAAGATGGCAGAATAAAGACATTTTTGTCCTCTTCCCAAAACACTCATCCCAAAGTGACAATGTCGAGAAACAGAAATATCCTTGAAAAGGGTGAAATACAACTGAAATCCCAAACCACAATATATGAAGACAAAAAGTAGGAGAAGGAATGGCAAATACTTGTCAGTGAGGAGAGATTGCTTGCCTGTGTGTTGGGAGGGGGTTGCAGGGTATGTTAGTGAAGTATCTTGCTGAACCCTGCAAAGCCTCAGGAGTTGGAAGTACAGGTACCTTGAAAAGCAGAAGCAAGACAGGACCTGAAATAGAACTTGTTTGAAAAATCTTTAGTAGTCAGATGCCTAGGCCTCCCTCTCTCCCAACCAGCAGTTAGGCAGCTGCCCCTCTGAACACCACCCAAAACTAGCATGTGTCTAGACACCTTGGGCCAGACAGGGATCTTTGTGCCTAAGCCTGTTGCAAGAAGGTGGGTTTCCAACCTGAAAGCAGTGCACTGAGGCTTCCTGCACTCCCTTCTCCTCCTCCTCCTCCAACTCCCTGGCAGCAGGTGAGACAGAGGAGCCCTCCAAGGTAACTGAAGCACTTAAAGAAAAGATGTGACAATAGTGACTTTTGGCAGGTCCCAGTGAAAATACCATTGACTCTCCCTATCATGAAGCCAGTAAGTCACAAGCCCCACCCCACATAGAGAAATTTCTATGATAATTTTCTCAAAAATCACCATTAAGTATGAACACTGAACAGGGGATCAATAGATTTTTGAAGAAAACTCCAGGAATTGAAAAATGACAGAGGGCAAAATACCCAAGTCTTGGGGAAGTATAAACTTAGAGAGAGAGAGAGAGAATGCAATTATTGACAGAAAATATAAGGATATTGAGTCTGTAAGACAAGAATGACATACCATTTAAAAGGAGCAATTGAAGAATAGGAAGAACTCATAAAGATATACACACAGATGGGTGGATAGACTTTGGAAAACAAAGGAAAGTAGCTCTTCCAGAATGTTCAACAAAAATGAAGAATCAGTCTGGGAGTTTACTTTTAATAGGAGATTCAGAAGCAAAAACAAAAACATTGGCAAGTTATCTTAAGAAAAATTTCTAGAACAGATTAAAAACTACCATTCTAGCTCTGCAATAATGCATTAAGAAAAAATAACAAAAAGAAGTAGTCCAGGCTATTACTATGAAATGTAAAAAAATAAAATAATCAGAAATAAAGACCTTAAAGTCTTCCTTAAAAAAATAGATTTATATAAAGAGTAAGTCAGAGTGGCATGGACCTCTCAAAAGCAGAAGTGGGCTAGGCATGGTGGTGCACCCCTGTAATCCCAGTGTCTCAGGAAGGAGGCTGAGGCAGGAGGATTACAAGTTTAAGACCAGCCTGGGCAATTTGTCAAGATCCTGTCTCAAAACAAAAAGGGATGGGAATGTAGCTCAGTGGTAGAGTGTTCCAGTACCAATAAGAATATTTTTTTAAACTAGCAATGGAAACTGGAAGGCAATAAAACAATAGCTTTCAAAGTTCAGAAAGAACATCATTTCAAACGTATACCTAGCCAGAGTGTCAGTCAAATGCAACATTCTTGCCATGCACATTCTTCAGAAATTTTTACTTCTACTTTGTTTCTGAGAAAACCACTAGCACTAAAGAAAGTTGAAGATAAGGAAACTGGGTATCTTTCTTGCACAGGAGTAAGACAAAAGGAAATTCTAACATGAAAGAAAACGAAAAGTACAGGATTACAGCTGTGCAGGAGGCCAGAGAAATCCAGATTAGAGCAGGAAGACAGGGGTTCCAGAAGGATTTTCTGAGAGAGAAAAATAAAACAAATACATTATCTGAGGAGTTTGGACAGAATACTCATGTAGGTTTATAGAAATGTTGGAGGTTTTGAGATTTAGTTAGATTTTCAAAGAAGCTAAGCAAATTAAAGAAGTATTATACAAAGTACAAGGAAAGAACTGCCATCATAATACAGTATTTGCTTTAGCAATGAATAGTGTTTACAGGGTCATAGTACTGAAAATATCAAACATAGATTCACCTGAAACTTGAGGTTGGAGTTGGGAGAGAAAAGAGGTAGAAATAAGCTAAAATTCTCATCTGCTAAAATAAGAAATTACGGGCTGGGGTTGTGGCTCAGCGGCAGAGCACTCGCCTCGCACGTGCACGGCCCGGTTCAATCCTCAGCACCACGTAAACATAAATGCATTGCATTGTGTACAACTAAAGTAAATAAATAAATATTTTAAAAAATAAGAAGTTACTAGATAAAACCTAAAATTGATAAATGTAGAAATAATAGTATACATATATTATTTCATATGTTACTTAGAAACAAGGAGATAAAGCCTACAGCTAAAATTGTTGAAAGTGATTATCTTGGGGAATGAGACCTGAAAAGGTAGAAGAAATTATAGACTTTTCCATATATTTTACTTGGTCTTTTGCATGTAATGCCATGAAAAAATAAAAAAAAATAATGCCGTGTTTATAAGTGGAAAATCAATTAATATATTCATCTTACTGATTAAACATTTTTAGGAAGTCTTTAATATTTTGGCAATGATTTTTTCTTTTCATTTTCCAAGTGTGCCAAGTGTATGCCTGTTAACAATGGGCTTGTGCCCTTTTTCAGATAACCCTTGTTATTTGGGCTGTGATTCGCATTGGACCAAATGGCTGTGACAGCATGGAGTTTCATGAAAGTGGTCTACTTCGATTTAAGCAAGTATCTGACATGGGAGTTATACATCCTCTTTATAAGAGCACAGTTGGAGGAAGGCGAAATGAAAATTTGGTCATCACTGGCAACAACCAACCTGTAAGTTATGACATTAATTGAAATGTGGTGTGAATGAAAAAGTGGGAATAGAGAATAATTCTTTGTAAAAACCTAGAGTTGATTATAGGAAAGCAGTATCTTCTTTTAAAGAAAATTAATATATTCATTTTATATTCATAAATGTATTTAGTATTTGTAAATAGTACTGAATAGGGTTGGCTTTATAATATATTAAAGTTGGATGCTTTCTTAATATTCTAGATTTTGTTGACAGATATAATTAGTGTAAGAATAGGTAAGTTACTCTTCTCCACCTGAGGAAGCTATTAAGAGAACTCCTTCCTGGGTTAGAATACTCCATATTTTCTGGGAATCTGAAAGAGAGTGTGCCTCTCTTCTCAGTGGCAGTCCATGCTAGGTGGCTGCTCTAACATAGGCTTTTGACCCAGCCACTTTAGGCCTTGAGCCATGTTCCGTAAGACCTGTGTATTTATGCAGAGCCAAAGAAGCAAATAAACATTTAAATTTTCATTTTTTTAATATGAATTCTACAATTTATTATCAGAGTAAACTAAAACTAAGTAACACAAATCTCTTTGAACTACATCTACAGTTTCTCATCTTAACATGGAGATATTAATAAAAACAGATACAGAATTATGGTGAAAACTAAAATATTACATTAAAAATGTTGTTATATACTAGCTGCTCATTTTTTTTTTTTTTTATTTTAACTTTTTATACATGTTAAATTTTTATTTTAAAGAATTCTTCTCCCAGCCGGGCGCGGTGGCACACGCCTGTAATCCCAGCACTTTGGGAGGCTGAGGCAGGAGGATCACGAGTTCAAAGCCAGCCTCAGCAATGGCGAGGCACTTAGCAACTCAGTGAGACCCTGTCTCTAATAAAATACAAAAAAGGGCTGGGGATGTGACCCAGTGGTCAAGGGCCCCTGAGTTCAATCCCCGGTACCAAATAAAAAAAAAAAAAAAGAATTCTTCTCCCAAGGAAGTAGAGACAGGACACATGCATTTAAAAGCATTTGAAGTTAGTCTGTTATTACAGTTTGTTAAAAATAGTGTTTCATAGTATTTTTTTTAAAATAATGTTCTTCATGAATTTTGGTTGTAGTATTCTTTGAAAATATATTCACAATAGAGTGTTTTTCTGAAGATTGTTTTTCAGCAAGGGACAACAAAGCTCAGTGTAGAAAAGAACAAAACTTCTATTACAAGTGACATTGGTATGCAGTTTTTTGACCCGAGGACTCAACATATCTTATTCAGCACAGACTATGAAACCCATGAGTTTCATTTGCCAAGTGGAGTGAAAAGTCTGAATGTTCAAAAAGCATCTACTGAAAGGGTATGATTTATTTTCTTCACTTTACTAATGGGAGACAATTATTGTCTAAAGTTATAAAGTGGGGGGAGAGTTTCACTTCTTTACAGTGATATGAAAGAATGTATTCCAGAACATTAGAAAGGATTACTTCTAGATCTTTCATTATCTAGTTTATGTGAGCAATATCAAGTCCTCTCTTTATTATCAGTTTCCAGATCTAAAATAATTCCTGTCATATCTCATGTTTGAAACTCCCATTTATCTGTGATAATTAGTCTCACATTATTTAGAAACTCTTTTCAGTACTTTATTTTTAATTTTTAGATTACCAGCAATGCTACCAGTGATTTAAATATAAAAGTTGATGGGCGTGCTATTGTGCGTGGAAATGAAGGAGTATTCATTATGGGCAAAACCATTGAATTTCACATGGGTGGTAATATGGAGTTAAAGGCTGTGAGTATTAAGAATTTTAAGAGAGTTATTAGGTTCTTAGATATATAAATCCACGTGTAGAATAGTATACAGTTACTAAAACTGGTGATGTATATTTTTTTGTCATGAAAATGCTTTCAAAATGGATTGTGAAGTAAAAGAGAGTTATAAAACAATTTGTGAAATATTTCATTTTTACTTTTTAGAACATATCTGTTTATAAAAATGTACAAGAATATGTCAAAATATCAACAATATTTAGTTATGAGTAGCAGGAAAACAATTTAATTTTATGTTTATTTCTGTTAGTTTATATTTTCTAAATTTTGTTGGTATTAATTTAAAAAGCAAAAAAAAAAAAAAAAAAAAGCCACGCTTCTTAAAGAGAATACTGGAAGATCAAAGTATGCATGTCCTAAAGTTATTGTTTAACTAAAGATTCTTCATGTCCTTTCCTGGTTTTTATCCAGTACTGTGAAAAAACCAATTATCAAATATATCAAGTGTATTTTATTTAAACATCTATTATTATTAATTACATGGGGAAAAGATTTTTTACCTTATTGCAGCTGCTGAAAATTAAATTTTCTTTGGGTTTCACAGATTATATCTGAAATTTAGCAGATATCATATTTCATATAAGGGAGCCGTAAGTTCAAAAACTTCTACCAGCTCATAATTCTGTTTAAAATGTATTTATTCTGAGCCAGGCGTGGTGGCGCACTCCTGTAATCCCAGCACTTGGAAGGCTGAGGCAGGAGAATCAGGAGTTCAAAGCCAGCCTCAGCAATGGTGAGGCACTTAGCAACTCAGTGAGACCCTGTCTCTAATAAAATACAAAAAAGGACTGGGGATGTGGCCCAGTGGTTGAGTGCCCCTGAGTTCAATCCCCAGTACAAAAAAAAAAAAAAAAATGTATTTATTCAAAATGCCTTTGGGCACTTACTATATATTAAACTAAAACTAATTAAATTTGTCTTACCAAATATTTCATGATAAAAGTGACTTCAAATAAAAGACTTATTTATTCCCTTTTTAAAAAATTCAAGTTGGGGTACTTATATACTTTGTATACAAGCAGTTGTATGTAAAAAGATGCTATACTTGTGCATTATGAATAATTAAATAAATAATTTTAAAAAAATTTAAGTTGGGGCTGGGTCTATGGCTCAGTGATAGAGTGCTCGTCTCGCATGTGTGAGTCCCTGGGTTCGATCCTCAGCACCGCATAAATAAAATAAAGGTATTGTGTCCACCTACAGCTAAAAAAAAAATTAAAATTAAAAAAAATTTTAAAGTTCATTTTTTAGGAGTAATGAACTTTAGAAAATGAGGTAGTTGTTTGACTTTCATAAACAAATTTTCCCCTAAAGCTTATAATTCCATCTCTAAATAATAAAGATGAACATAAAGTATAATTCTTGCCAGTAACACCCTAACAATATTGAGTAGTTACTTGCATTGTGCTAAGAATTAGCCCTTCCTCTAAGAGATCAATGTTGAGCACCAGTCACAGCCAGGCTATTGTTTTGTGCATGAGAAAGCAAGAGGTGTGAGCCATTTGTAGAGACCATAAACAATTATTTAAGTGTTAAAATACTTGAAAATATATGTACATACCAGTTTCTTCAGTTAAAAAAATGAAAAGATAACTAGCTTTATAATTCAGTTAATATCAATGGTTAGTTTAAAAGAATATAAGCTACTCACAAGAATTTTATCAAACTACCTTTTCCAATTCCTTCCCCCATCCCCCTTTCTCTCCCCTGCCCGTCCGCTCCCCCAACTCCCCTCTCTCTCTCTATATATATATTTTTTTTTTTCTTTTTTGTGGTTCTAGCAATCAAACCCAGAGCCTTACACACATGCTAAGCAAGATTTCTCCCCTGAGCTACATTATTAGCCCTTATTTTTCATTTTTAATTAACATGTAGTGTACATATTTATGAGGTACATTGTGATGTTTTGATAAATATAATGTGTAATGATCAAATTTGAGTAATTAGCATATCCATCACCTCAAAAATTTATTGTTTCTTTGAGATAAGAACATTCAAAATCCTCTCTTCTAGCTGTTTTTAAGTATACAATGTATTGTTAACTGTATTCACCCTACTATGTAATAGAACTCTAGATTTGAAAACTGCCTAATAATTTATAGAAAGTAAAATTAAATGACCACAAGATGGCAGCATTGGAATAAAATTTAAAAACTAATCATTTAAGAATTATATTTATTCCATATGTAGCTTGAGCATCCCTATTCCAAAAATTTGGATTAGGAAAACTTGACCAGTAAAATATTCCAAAATCCAAAACACTGTGAAATCTGAAACACTGTGTTCCAAGCATTTCATATAAGGGATATTCAGCCTGTAACATCACTATATAGTACATTAGCCATTTCTGTTGCTTTTTAACCATCTTCCTGTCATCTCATATTGTAAATACCCTCTACAAGATGATTTGGAACTGCTGCCTTAGCCTTTCCTCTGAACTAAAGTTCATATATGCAAATGCCTACTTACTTTCTCTACTTCCATGTCTAATAGTATCCGAAATCTAACAAGTCTAAAATCTTGATATCTTACTTCCTCACCAAACATACATTTCTTTCAGTGTTCTGTCCTGTAAAATGATAACCCATCAGCAAAGCCTTCTGGCTTTACTTTCAGAAGATGTACAGAGGCTGGCTGCTTCTCACCACCTCCATCATTACCATTGTGGTATGAACTGCCATCATTTTCCCACCTGGATTGTTGGAACAGCCTCCTAATTGGTCCTTTCATGACCTTCCTTCACACCTGTAGTCATTCAGCCAGAATGATTTTCTAAAACAGTCATATCACTTTCCTGTTCAGAATCCTCTATATGGCTTCCATCTAATTTCAAATAAAATCCAGAATCCATTCCTTTGACTTTGATATCTTGTTCCTGGTTATTTCTCTGTCTCAACTCCTTACCCTCTATGCTGCATTCATAGTGGCCACCTTATATATAGTCCCTAAAACATCAGGCACATCTTTACCTTTGCATGTTCCATTTTCTCTGCTTGGAATTCCCTTCCCCAGTTACCTACCTGACTTAACTTCCTCACTTCTTCCAGTTTCTGTTGGAATGTGACCTTATCAGAGAGGCCTTCCCTGATTCTTTTGTAAAATAGGATCCCGTCCTGCTCACTCTCTCTACTTACCCTGCTTTAGGTTTCCCCAGAATTTATCCCATCTGATGTCTTATATGTCTTACCTCTTCATTTGTTTATTGTTTGCCCCTTCCCTGAAATGGTGGCCTATGAGAACTTGGACTTTGCCCATTGCATTTACTTCTGTATCACTAGCACCTAGGACAGTGCCTGGCACATAGTGGGCACTTAATAATTATTTGTTGAATGAATGAAAGAAGAAAGGAAGGAAGGGAGATAAACTTAGTGGTGGTCCCTCTTAAAACAGGAGTTTTAAGAGCCTATGTTATAAGAGTGTTTCTGGAGCAGTGGACTTGAAGAGGAAGAACCTCCAGACAGTTTCCTTTGAATATCTTGTTTTCTAAATTATATGGTTTTAATCTTAGTTAATTCAATCTTCATTAAATAAAATTAATTCCCTGTAAGAGAAAATGTCTTTTTCTTCTCATTATCACAAACTTATCAGTCAGTAACTTTGTTAATATTCTCTTAGGAATTAACAAGTGAAAATGAGACATAATCAACATTAGTTTTATTATACACTTAGGAGTTTTATGTAATTTTAACTAATAATTGATAGTTATGTGGCAGGTTTATTGACATACAGTAGAACTGAACAAACTAAGAAGCCACCAGTTGAATCTTGATGGTTGTTTTGGTGTTTGATGTTGCCATTATTGTTTTGGTTATGATTTTACTCTCTTACTGCCTTCTTTTCATGTTAATATTCTGGAAATTTTTGTTTAATAACTTTGTTCTATACTCACATGGGGAAGTAAATAAATTGTATTATTATCCTTTCTGTAGGAAAACAGCATCATCCTAAATGGGACTGTGATGGTCAGTACAACTCGATTACCCAGTTCCTCCAGTGGAGACCAGCTGGGTGGTGGTGACTGGGTGCGCTATAAGCTCTGCATGTGTGCTGATGGGACTCTCTTCAAAGTACAAGTAACTGGCCAGAACATGGGCTGCCAAATCTCAGACAACCCTTGTGGGAACACACATTAGAAGAGCCCAGAGGTCATCAGTGTGTTATATCTTGACTTGACCTTTTTTTTTTTTTTCCTGAGTATGCATGCAAATCATGTTTTTACAGAGTTTGTGATAATTTGTAACTATTTTAACTGGAGAGCACTACTGTATATATTATTTAGTCTCCATATTTGAAATATTCTTGAGAGCCTAAATTCTAATACATTTTATTAAGTTGCACTGATTTTTCAAATGACAGTCCTCTAAAATCATTATAAGAAGTTAATAAAATCAAAATTAATCTTTAAAGAAGTGTTTTTTTAAAATTCCACTATCCTTGACTAAAGGATAAAGGGCTGACGCAACTGTTTAGATTCACTTTAATAAGTTTTTGATAATTCTAATGGGGATAGACCCATTAGAGAGTTTAAAAGGCATACCATCAGTGTTTCATGTTCTATCTTTTGGTTTCTAAAAGAAAAGATGTGGATTTTTAGTGTATTACCTTGAGCCATATTCTCACCTGCCAGTAAAGTCATTAAAGAACTTGACATTTTTGGGAGAATAAACTGTGGTTCCTTAGTTTTTCACTAAGAAGAAAACACTCTGTGATAGAATGTTTATTTGATATGATGATAATTATTGAGAATTCACAGTGTGGTAGAAAGCAGACACGTGCTCAGTTTTAACTTTTTAAGTAACAATAGCTGTCATTTGTTGAGTGTCTTAGGCATTGCATGTTTAATGTCTTTAGTTCTCACTGAGGCTCTCTGAGTAGGTATTATTATCCCAGTTTTACCCATTAGGAACTGATGATCAGACAAGTTAAGAAACTTGCCTAAGATGATATAGTAAATAGCAGAGTTGGGATTGGAATTCAGGTGTGATTCAAACCTAGATGTAATTGATTCCAAATACCATGCTCTTTTTACTATCTGCACTGAATTCTCAATTATTTAAAACTCTAAAAAGATGAAAAAGGAATAATTCAAACTTCTCTAAGGTAAGAAAGTCAAACAAAACAGTTTCACTATTCTAGTTAAAAGAAATCTCATATCAGACCAAAGAAAATAACCAATCACTGTCAGATTTTAACTATCTTAAGCCAGTTCCAAAATACTATTCTATATAGAGGTGTAATTGGCCTACGTATGACTTACCAGTTTTCCAACTAAAGGTCCTTGGCACACTGGATTACCTGCATAGGTTCCAGAGGTACTGGGACATTCTTACCCTCAGCCCTTGGGACAACTCAGTGCAGTGGTAGGCAGTAGGCCCAGCCAACTTGTGCTGATTTCACTACAGTTGCCACACTAATGTCACCCTTTTTAATGTGTCAGGATACTGAACTAAAGGATGCTAATGCAGGAGATAATACACAAAATTTTTGAGTATAAGAACTTACCTTCTAATATCACTATCTCATTACAATTAAACCCTCAAACCAGTTGATTTTTAACGTATTTTGTATTTGATGTGAAAGGAACTCTCTGATATTATTAAGACATACACAGGATCAGGGACAGGGACCCCAAAGTAGATTGCTGTAGAATAAGCAGTAGGGACATATCAGAGGTTCCATCTGCAGTGAAATATAACTATGTTCTGTCATGGTCACTTTGAACTGTGTAGAAGATCAATGCAAAAAATTGTATTCAATATAGTCATGGTTCTCTCTTACAGAAAAACCATATACCTTAGGGATTATGAAGTCAATAAATTTTACTGAAATAGGATTGATTTACTACATAATACTGAGAACAGTTTTTAAATGAAAAGTAAGTAAGAGATTTATGACCTCTGAGTATTATTAGTTGTAGTGAAATTTGAAGCCTTTTGGATATCTTTTAATATCTGAATGATTCTTAGAAAAAAATTCACTGAAATTTTCATTTAGATGCTCAGTATATTTTTAAATTATACATTCATTACTTGTCTATTTAGATTTGTTTTGAAAGTTTCTTTAAATATTTTTACTAAAACCACAGAATACTATATTACAAAGTATTATTTATTGAATCTAATTCATGAAATAGTCTATTTTTACTTCTCTTTGAGAAATACTTGTGTTTTTGATACATCTCCATTAAGTGCTTTTGACATGAGAAGATATTTTGGTGTTTTTATAAAACTGACTGTTATCAGGTATAGCATTTTAGGATACTTTGTAGGTAGCCTTTGCTTTTCCACTGAAATGTAGACCTGGAAAATTCATTGGGAAGCAGAACAAGAACAAACCTCCCGTTTTACCTGTGACCTATTTTGATTCACAGTAAAATTTCAGCAACTCAATAGCACCTCCAGATGGTGTTTTTCCTATAAGAGGATAAATTTGCCTCTTCCTGCTCTATGTTCATTCTCTTCCATTAAGCACTGATAGGGCAAGCAGCAGCCTTGAGGGAGGTGGATGAGAGAGGACCCTGTGAAGGTTCTAGCTACATGCTTGGTTAAATAAAGACAGTATTCCAGAGGTGGATTACCATGACATGGGGAACAAAACTAAATAAATGCATGATTTTTTAGAGACTGTCTAATGGGCAGATAGGAAAAATGCAAAACAACACAAAGCAGGGGCTGCTTATACATAGTCTGCAATATTTTAAAATATACTAATTTGTATTTTTTTGGCATTGTGAAAAAAATTTGTGTGATAGTTTTGATGATGAAAGATAGAAATTCTATCTAGTTTTGAATGAGTGTTTTTTAAGGAAGTAAAATGTTATGGTGCTAGACTTGACAATGAAGAGACCATTGAAATGCTGACAATTTTACTCATGTGAAGTGTTGATAGGGGCAAAGATTAGAAATCATGCCATACCAAAAAAAAAAAAAAAAAAATGAAGTAGATAAAAACTCGTTTCAGATTGCTAACTTGCATTTCAGTTCATTCAATTTGTAATGACTATTAATGACCTCTGTTTACAATAAAAATTCTGTAAAATGTTGGCTGTTAGTTTTTTAGTGGTTATATGTTAATGGATTTCCACTTGATCATGCAGACATTACAAATTTAAATGTGGCTTGAGAATGGAACATCATCTGTATTTATGTAATATCTCTGGAATCAGATTTAGAAAGTTGCATGTCTGGATAGTCCTACCCCATTTGCATTGCAGAAGTCCTCTCTCCAGTGTCCCAGGGAACTAACTGTGCACAGAGATGAAAGGGTGAAGGCTTGCCACATAGCTGGCATGGTGGCAGGATGGGAGGAGCCTTCAAGGCTCAGTTCCAAAATCCCTACCTGGCTGCTCCAGCTATAGACCCGCTTGAAAACTACCTAAGGATTTTAAGGTATGTCTCAGAAGCAGTGTATCATAGTTTTTCCACATCTTCTCATTACCAAAAGTAGCCTCTCTTACTTTTTTCTTTCTCTTTTTCCAACTTCTCTTTATCTAAGAATGAATTCTTGATTTCGTTTCTACTTATTTTTTTTCTCTACTACCTTCTTCCTCCTCCTCTCTCTCTGATATATGCACACCCACACCCAGTATTTCTAACTGCTTCTTCATACTTAAGCTTGAATATGTCTATTTAAAGACTTAAATTTTACCTTATTGTTTTCAGTTTCCTCACAAACTTTTTCAGGAGTTCTTAGTGCTAAACACCACTAATTTATATATACCCAGTATATATAAATTTCTATGTAATAAAAATAATATTTCTTTATAAATTAATAACTTTTACTTAAGATAATAGGATTATTCTTATCTAATTGTTTTGAACTTAAATCCATTAACATATCAGTGTCTTCAACTTAAAAAGAAGCAAGGCAATAAAAAAATAAAAACACTTTTAAAGAAAAAGTATTTTTCAACCACATCTTTCTCTTCAGTACTACAAAGTAATGTGCTTCTCTAAAGTGTTGTTGTTGCTAATGTTGTAGCATTAGTTGTGTATACAATATAAGTATAATGATTACAGCTGGAATGTAGAAGGAAATATTTTTTTGACTGGACAAATTAATTCAGTTTCTCTGCATAAGGGACACACTATAAATCACTCCTCCTGCTGTAGGGCACCTTTGCAGTTCATGGTCATGTGTATAAATTTAGATGTCATTCAAAATATGGGAGAACTGACCTTGTGTGAAAAAAAGTTTAAAACTTAACATTGTAAATTTAATTTAGTCCACACATTCATTCATGCAAACAAAGCATAACCCAGTGACAGACTACAGACTATTAAAAATATAAAACATGGAAATGTATATGTGTGTGTGTGTGTGTGTGTGTGTGTGTGTGTGTGTGTGTGTGTGTATGTCATGGTCCTTAACCTTCTTTGGGGGAGTTCAGAACAGACATAAAGCAAAACACTAAAAATGCAGGATAGCATTCATTCAATAAATATTTAATGAAATATTTGTGAAGGTATAAAGACAAATAGAGGCTAGAGCACAGGATTTGAGATGAGTATGGAAGGATGTATAGGATTTAGACTGAGGAGAGGAAAAGGCATTTAGCGTGGAATTGGGAATAGATGAAAAGCTAATTTTGACATGAGATGTACACATATAGTTCTTTGCCTAAGCCATATCTTGTGGTTGTTCCACATGCATTTATCAAACTAGTTCTTGAGGTCAGCTAGATAACTCAAATCTTTGAGTGCCACTCTGAGAGATTTGAACTATAGGCAATAAGGAGCTCTCTGAGGATTCTGATCATCTAATTGATGAGGGAATTACACGAGAAAAACAGTATCATGGAAAAATGACCCTTTAGAATCACCCAGAATGCACCAAGAAAAAGAAGAAGAGTCGAGTTAGGGGCAGGAAAATCAACTAGAACATTCTGGTATTTTAGACTGAAGCAATGAAAACTAGAATGTATGCCATTAAATCAGAAAGGAAGGGGGTCTTTGTTATAACTGCATATTGAATAATGTGGTTATTTATACACTGATTTTTAAGTGTAATTTTAAAACAAAATCACAAAAGCCGGGCAAGGTGGTGCACACATGTAATCCCAGCACTTGGGAGGCTGAGGTAGGAGGATCGCAAGTTCAAAAACCATATCAGTTAGACATTTTTTTAAGGAAAAAGCAAATATACCCTAAATTTGTGTGAAATATTGAACCTCATTTCACATTCAATTCTGGGTTTTGTGTAAGCCGAGGCAGAAAGAAAAATGAATTATATGATTAGGATTATTTAATTCTTAAAGTATATGCCTCTTCTTTGAATGGAAACATTTTCCTGGTACCAATTCTAAAATAAGTTTATCTTTTTAAAAGATTATAGAACAATATAGTTGAAAGGTGTCTCTAATAACCATATTTAAGAAAATATAGAAGCCAGGTGTGGTGGCGCACGCTGTAATCCCAGCACTTGGGAGGCTGAGGCAGGAGGATCACGAGTTCAAAGCCAGTCTCAGCAATGGCGAGGCACTTAGCAACTTGGTGAGACCCTGTCTCTATTAAAAAGATAAAAAAGGGCTGGGGATGTGGCCCAGTGGTCAAGTGCCCCTGAGTTCAATCCCTGGTACCAAAACAAAACAAAACAAAAAATCACTAAAGCTATTTCTTTTTAAAATTATTGTATGTATGCATTCAGCCTTTGTGACTTGTATTTATACTTATAAAACTTTCAGTTGCTTTTCAAGAATTTTTGGTGAAAAATATACCTGAGGTTTCTATCTCTCACTGTATCTACATGGTTCTGGGGCAGAGCATCCTTTTCATAACTCATTTATGTTGTATATATTAAAATTATTTGAAAGGTCACAAAAACCACAAAGACAAAGATTTTAGTGCTTCCAGTCATGGAAAAAAAGGATATCTCTGGCGAGTTGAACTTTCTACTTTCAGGGTTATGGGAAGTTCACAGTTAATGTAACTGGATATCATTCATGTAATAAACCACAAGGCTTACAATTTTCTAGATAAGCGTAGCAGACTTTGTTCCCTACTAATGACCAGAAAAGAAATAGAGAAGTCTTTTCTTGGTAAGTTTCACTCACTCCAAAGCAGACTACCGAGTGAATGATACTGAAAAAGCAGATGCCAAGGTGAGGACTTAGTGAATGTATGATTTTCTGAAAATGCAGACAAGTCCTTTCTTTAAAGTGTTACAAATAAAATTTTATGCTAGTTATACCATTTCAGTAGTTACATTTTAATGTCTTGATTTCTAAGAAATCATTCACTTAAATTGACAATCAAGATAACTTTCATGGATCTTAAAAGTGGAAAGTTAGATATCCTGCTTCTTATTTGCTGCTAGTTTTTATGTAAGTTATTTTGAAAAGTCAATTTTTTTTTCATTTTTCTAGGCATTATGAAAAACTTCTATTTCAGAGTTATTACCATAGTTATAGGTCTTTTCTTTACTGGAACAAGAGAAAATTCATCAAGAAAAAGCAGTATTTTATTCAATTCTGAGTACCAAAGTAATGAACATCTCCTGACAAATTGTTCTACTGGAAATCATGAGCTACCCAAGGACATACCACAGACAGCAGCCACAGTGAACGTAAGCTTCGGTTTCTTTAGAGTTCTCTTATGGTCTCACACGATAAAAGAAGAATGGGAAATAAAACACCTGGACCTCAGTGATACTCTCATATGGAAAATAACCTTGAGCCCTCTCACACATTTACATGCTTTGGAGATATTCAACCTGAGCAACAGTGCCATCCACTCCATCTCGTTGGATCTACCCAGTCCTCTCTCCTTACCAGTAAAACACCACAGAAGCAGCTTCCAAAATGAACTTGTCTTTCTAAAGGTGCTAATTCTTCAAAGAAATGAACTCACTGACATTCCCAAGGGTAAGTACAATTTGAAAAGGTGGACTAGAGAGAGAAACAAAGAGTATGAGGAGAATTAATGTTTTGTGTCAATAAGAATTCCATATTTGTTTTCAGTTTCAAGGGACCAACTGACAATAAAGCAATTTGATCAGAGCAAATACAGTAAAAGGAGTTTCACAGTGGCATTCGAAGTCATATGTGAAATTTATATAGAAATTTTATATTCTGAAGTGCTGGGAGATTTCCTTTTTTTGTTATTGTTGTTGTTTGTTTGTAATCTTGTTCACCGTTTGCCAAGCACCTACTTTACACAAGATACTTATGCTTAAAAAAAGTAATGATTTTGCCTGCTTTCTTTATTCCAAATTATGCATATTTAGCTTTTCTCATTTTTCAGTTCTTATGTTTCAGATAGATAGATAGTTATGGAGGTTTTGTTTTTTTGTTGTTGTTGTTGTTGTTGTTCATTTTCCCTTTCCCCAGCTTCAGGCTTTCTTTTAAGCATCATTTGGCGATAATAATCTTGCAGGTAAAGGCATGATTATTTCAATCACCATATCAGCAGAACTGTGTGAGAAGGAGGGAGTTTTTTTTTTTCTCTTTGACCTTCTGCAGGAAAAAAAAGTGTAGTATTTTCAGTGCAAAGTGTAAATGATTAGATTCCATTTTATAACTTTTATTTTATTGTTCTTATTACAAAAGGAATGCCTGTTATTTGTAGAATTTTCAGGGATTTAAGAAGCATTAAAAGGTAAAATTTAAACACTTGTGCAATACATATTCTTTAAATTTATTCTTTATACCTAAATATACATTTTTCTTCCAGTGATACTATACATAATATTTCATAATTTATATTTCCTATCAAGACATTTGGGACATATTTATATAATTAAGTAATCTCACAAATAATATTTGAAAGAGTTGCATAGTTTTCATATATGTGTCATAATTGGATTAATAACTTTTAGGTTATTTTCATTTTGATATATTTGAACGAGCATTGTTATGTGTATACATTTGACATAACATATTTTTAAACAAGTGTGGTAGATATAAATCTCACTCCACAAATTCTAAGTATCCTAGAGACATAACATTCTGTAGCCTATAACATAATTTCTGACTCTGAGCCCCCAATGGGGTGGTTATAGGTTACATAACATCCATCTTTCATTGGTTTCTCTCTGCCTTTCCCCAGATGAGTACTGTAGCTGTAGACTCTTATGTCCTGACAAGACGTGTGTGTTTCTACCTGCTGCTACCCAGAGAATATTGCTTCTTAGTCTGTTCAGTTTAGAGAAAATTTCTTTCCCCTTTTTGTTTCTTCCAAACTCTGTGTGTCTAGAAGGTCCTTCCCTCTGAAAGTTTAGGACTTAGGGCTGCTCTGCCTCTGCCTTGCCATGTAGGCACTCTGGAGTGGCGAGCATGAAGCCTGTTTTCTGCTTGAATGGAGAGAAAGGGAAAGAGGAAACTATAGGCAAGGATAAAGATAAAAATGTCAAAATATTATTCTACCACAGAATAAATAGAGAAGTGCTGAGCCTCTCTCCCTAGGGCAGATGAAGACTCCAGTTTAATCAGTGTTTAGGGCTAATACAATTCCACTTCAGGACCAAATATTCCTATAAATACAGCTACAGACTCATTTTCCTTTTTCAAGTTAAACTTCTGCCTCCCAAAATATGTTAAACCTGCAGAGGTCAAAAATAAATACAATGAGCAAATCCTCTATCTGAAATTCCATTAGAATTCTGGCAGATGAAACCATAGAGAAATGAACAAAGTAGATACTGAAAGTCCAATGTAAGTCATAAATCTAATTGGATATAATTCAGAGTCCTTTTATCCTTGGCATTTGGTGATTTGAATTGTTTTTCTGTTATCATCATATGCTTTCAGTTTCTCCTAGGTTGAATCCCCTGTAACTGACTTTAAAATTCCATTTTGGAGGAAAGTATTTTATTAAAAATGTGCTGCCTGGGTGTTGTAGTTTGAATGTGAGGTGTCCCCCCAGAGCTCCTGTGTTGATGCAGGGATATTCAGAGGTAAAATGATTAGAAGAGCTGACCCACTTTCTCTAGTCCATCCTAGTTAGAATGGCTTGACTGGTGGTAAACATAGGCACATGGGACACAGCTGGAAGAAGTGGGTCACCGGGGTGTGCCCTGGAAGGGTGGTTCTTCCTGTGACCCCCTTCTCCCCTCTATCTTTCTCCATTCCTCTCCCTCATCACCACATTGCTACCATAAGGGAAGGAACTACCCTCTGCTGTACCTATCCCCCTTGATGTTCATCCTCACCTTGGGCCCAGAGCAATGGAGTTGGCTGTCTGTGGACTGAGACCTCCCAAACCATGAGCCCCAACTACACTTTCCCTCCTCTAAGCTGTTCTTTTTGGGTATTTTGGTCATAGTGACAAAAAAAAAAAAAAAGAAATAGCCAACCAAAACACTGGGTCACTACCCAATTTTTGGCCTTTCCTTTGTTTTTTGTTTTTTGTTTTTTTCGGTTTCTTCATAAGTCTGTTTTGAGAGGTTTGGGGTTTTGTTTGTTTTCTTACTACACTACTGGGAATCAAACTCCAGGCCTCTGACATGCTAAACAAGCACTCTACCATTGAGCTACATCCCAGCCCTCTGTTTAAAGTTACATCTAAATAATACACATACCCCTCAACTTAAGATGTGGCTACAACTTTGTAAACCCATCGTAAGTTGAAAACATCATAAGGCAAAAATACATTTAATACACCTCATCTACCAAACATCATAGGCTAGCCTTTCTTAGACATGCTCAGAACATTTATATTAGCCTATATTTAGGAAAAATCATGTAATACAAAGCCTGTTTTATAATAAAATGTTGAATATCTCGTGTAATTTATTGAATGCTATAGTAAAAGTGAAAAACAGTGGTTGTGTGAGCATGCTTTCACACCATTATAAAGTCAGAAAACCTTAAGTGGACCGCTTATAAGCTTAAGACAATCCATGTAATATTTATTCACAGAATTGTGAAGATAAGTGGAAAAAATATCTCAAGAACCTAATTTAACATGGTAGCTGGCATAATAAATGGAAGCAATTAAACTACATGAAAAGTATTTTGTAGACTTGTACTTTGTAAATATTAGTTTTTATTGCTCTCCGGGCACAAATTGAGAATAACAGTGTACTTAGAAACAAATAATTAATTTGTTTTTCTCTAAGTCTCAAGTTAACTTTTAAAATGTTAAATACTATTGCTGTGGATGGGATTCATAGCCCACTATAATTGATGAGCAGAGAACCATTTGTGTCTATTTAGATGTGCTTGCACTCATCTACAATAGCAACAAATTAGAGATGTCCCAGAAGGCAGTAATCAAGCAATTATCCTTGTCGCACATACATACCTTTATAACTCATGTCTCATGTGTGTTTACATGGTGACTGTTTATGGGACACCCCCCATTTTTGTAAGGGTGAATCATCACATGGACTAACAATTATCAGGTAATCTCCAGTGTTCAGAGTCAGCCGAGGTCACCAGTAAGCTTTGTGCTGGGAAAATACCCAGGTGAGGTACTGGCCAATGCAACATACAAAACAGAAACCATCCATGAATTTAACCTTAATGATAATTCCACCTTCCTTCCTTAACTTTGTTTCTTTTTAAATATTTATTTAGTTGTAGATGAACACACAGTATCTTTATTTATTTTTATGTGGTGCTGAGGATTGAAACCCAGTGCCTCACACATGCAAGGCAAGCACTTTTACCACTGAGCTACAGCCACAGCCCCTCTATCCTTAATTTTGAAGTACAATATTAATAACTGAGAAATCACTGTGTTCTTCAGCTTTCTGTTGCTATAACAAAATACCTGAGATAGTCAACTTAAAGAGAAGAAAGGCTTGTTTTAGCATATGGTTTTGGCAGTTTCAGTCCACCTAAGTTGGCCCCTATTGCTTATGAGCCTTGCTGAGGTAGTACATCATGGCAGGAGCATATGGCAAAGAAAGCTGCTCACCTCATGGCAGCCAGGGAATGGAAGGAGAGAGCAAGAGACCTGCATCCTATAGTCGTCCCCTTCAAGGGCATCTCTTGAAACATGGAATCTACCCTCGAATATCCAAGCCCAGCCATTAATGCACCTCACAACCACTTTCATGTAAACCCATCAAGAAAAACTTTTAAAAAACACATTTCCCCCCATTTAGAAATGCAGCCAAGTATCATAGAAGAATTTACTCAAATTTCTCAACTCCATCTTCAATGTCATTTTCAAGGACAACACCAGTTCTCTTAATAAAGTAAAATTTTAATTCTTTTAAATTGGAAGAAGAAAAAATTTCATATGGGAGACATAACTGAACTTCATGGTGTTAATTCTGATCTCCAGAAGAAGCTTACTTTCTTGAAGAATCTCATCTTGATATTATGAGAGGAGTTGAATAAAATTGATTTCCTTATAACTCTCTGTATGCAAAACCACCCATTCCCTCCATGATTGGCCGTGTTCTGGTCCCAGTCTTATTTACTCTTATATTACTGTTATTCTATTTACTTGTTTATTGACCTTAAAGGAATCACTTAACCTAAAAATACCTCCTGGTCCTTATCTTTAACTGAGGGTACCCACAGTTGGTGTTATGATCAGAGAGAGTGTGTATGATGACCCTAACAAATGGAGTGATGGCATATATAAAACATCTCTTACAGTGCTGGTACATAGCAGATGCTCAAAAACTGTTAGTTCCCTGTCTTAGTCAGCTTTTTCGCTGCTGTGACTAGAAGAACTGACTAGAACAACTATAGAGGAGGAAAAGTTTATTTGAGGGCTCACAATTTCAGAGGGCTTAGTCCATAGAAGGCTGGTACCATTTCTTAGGGCTCAAGATGAGGTTGAACATCATGGAAGAGTGTGTGGCAAGAGGGAAGCAGCTCACATCATGGTGATCAAGAAGCCGAGAGAGAGAGAGAGAGAGAGAGAAGAGAGAGAGAGAGAGAGAGAGAGACTCTATTTACCAGATACAAATATATACACAAAGCCACGCCCCGATTCCCACCTCCTGCAGCCATACCCTACCACTTTAACTCACTGATTAGGCTAAGGCTATAATCCAACCATTTATCCTCCAAACTTTCTTGCATTGTCTCACATGTGGGCTTTCAGGGGACACCACTTCTAAACCATAACATTTTCCTTTAGCTCCAGTTGATAGTCCTGTACCTCTAATTCTGTTCCAGTTGATAGTCCTGTACCTCTAATTTCCTGTTCCAATCTTTGCTAGAATGATCACTTCCTTGATTTCAGATAGTTAAAGGTGATTCTAATTTCCTGTCTGTAAATATTCAGAGTTTATATGAAGCTCATTGCTACTGTTCATACTTGTGCAGGTCTGTATAATATTGAAGGCCTCTGCTGCTCCTGTTTCTGAACTCTCTCTCATCTGTCCTCTAACTCTCAGCCATACTGATCGGTGAAACTGTTGCCATTATCAAGATGATGACCTACACATCAACTTAAGTTTCTTCATGCCCTTTTGTAATCTGTCTTTCCCACTCATCACCTCTCCCCCACCATTGATCTCTTTTCTATCGCTGTAGATTCATTTGCATTTTCCATAATTTTACATAAATGCAAATCATACACTACAAATGGCCCCTGCTGATTCAACTTAATGATTACTTGGCTTCATGCTGGTGTGAAAGCAAAACACATTAAGTAGCAACTGTACTTTGAATTTTGATCTTTTCCTGGTCTAGTGAAATGGGGAGTGATACTCTGTTGTGATGCTGAGCAGTGGCAGGAAGCCCAGTCAGCCTGATCACAGGGGAGACAACTGACCCTACAGTGCACTGTATTGCTAAGCTGTGATGCTTGGTAGGTTAGGTGTATTAAATGCATTTTTAATTTATGATATCTTCAACTTACGATAGGTTTATTGGAATAGAGCATCATAAGTCAAGGAACATCTATATATATATATATATATATATATATATACACACACACACACACACACACACACACATATATATATATATATATATAATTTGTTTGTTTGTTTGTTTTGGTACTGGGGATTGAACGCTGGCACTTAACCACTGAGCCACATCTCCAGCCCTTTTTTGTATTTTATTTAGAGACATGGTCTCACTGAGTTGCTTAGTGCCTTCCTTTTGCTGAGGCTGGCTTTGAACTTGTGATCCTCTTGCCTCAGCCTCCCGAGACACTGGGATTACAGGTGTGTGCCACCTCACCTGGCTTATATGTACTTTTGTTGTAGCTGCTTTCTTTCAGCATAATTATCTTGAGATTTATTCATATTGTCATGTATATTAAAATTTCATTCCTTTTTATTGCTGAGTAGAATTCCTTCATGTGGATAATCATCTACCTGTTGATAAACTGTCCTTTTTGACTTTTACAAATAAAACTGCTAGCTAAAAGGATGGAGAAATAAATTATTATATAAACACTAATCAAAAGAGTATTTCAGACAAAGCAGACTTCAGAACAAGAAAACTTATCAAGGATAAGGAAGATATCAGTTCTTGAAGAAAACATAATAATCCTCAATATGAATGCACTTAACAACAGAACATTAGAATACGTAAGGAAAAAACTGATAGTTCAACATCACCCTATCATTGATAGATCAAGCAAGCAAGGAATCAATAAGGATCTAGTTTATTTGAATAGCACAATCAGTCAGCTTGATCTAAATGATATCTGTAGAATGCTTCATCTAGCCAATCACAGTGACCCATGCCTGAAATACCAGCAATTCAGGAGGCTTAGGCAGGCGGGTTGCAAGTTTGAGGTCAGCCTGAGCATCTTAGCAAGACCCAAGCAACTTAGTGAGATCTTGTCACAAAATAAAAAATGCAAAGTACTGGGAATAAAGCTCAGTGGTAAAGCGTCCCTGGGTACAATCCCCAGTACCCTCACCCCCCCAAAAAAGAATGTTCCATTCAAAAATAGTTGAATACACATTCTTCTCAAGCTCACATGGAACATTCATCAAGTTACGTCTACACTATGGATCATAAACACATCTTAACAAACATGGAAAATAGAAATCATATAAACTGAGTAATTCAATTACAGTAGAACTAAACCATGAATCAATAACAAATATAACTGGAAAACTGTAAAGTCTCTGGGAACTAAATGTGTTAGTCAGCTTTCTGTCACTATGATAAATACCTGAGATACATCAACTTAAAGGGAGGAAAGGTTTATTTTGTCTTATGGTTTCCAAGGTTTCAGTCCGTGGTCATTTGGCTGCATTCCTTTTGAACCTGTAGCAAGGCAGAACATCATGGTAAGGGAGCATGTGGTAAAGCAAAGCTCCTCACCTCATGGTGGCTAGGAAGCAAAGAGAGTAGAGAGGCCAGGTCCCAATATCTTCTTCAAGGGTATGCCCCAATGTCCTGACTTCTTTAAACCTCCTCAAAGCTCTTTAAACCACTTCTAAGAGCACTTCCACAGGCTGAGGACCACAACTTCAACACATAGGCCCTCTAGGAACTTTCAAAATGCAAACTATAGCACTAAACAACAGTTTTAAATAATACATAGGTCAAAGAAGTCTCTAGAGTAGTTTTTTAAATATTTTGAGCTGGTTGATAATGAAAATGCAACTTATTTAAATAAAACAGAAGGAAATTCATAGAATTAAATGCACATATTAGAAAAGAAGTTAAAAATCAGTAACCTAAACTTCTACTTTAGAAAATTAAAGAACACAATGCAAGCCTAAATCAAGCAGAAGAAAAGAAATAATTAAAGTGATAGACAGCAAAGAAATTAAAAACAGAAAAAAAATAGATAAAATGAGCAAATTCAAAATTTGGTTATTTGAAAAAATACATAAAATTGAAATCCTCTAGCCAAACTACACCTCCACAAATAAAATGAGGAAAGACACAAATTAGGCTAACATCAGAGATTAAAGAGTAGTTATTGGCACTATTCCTATTGACATTCTTAAAATAGTAAAATTTTGTGGCAATCTATGTTTTCATTTCTCTTAAGTAAATAATCTAGTTGTTGAATGGCTGGGCCATATATAGGGTTTATGTTTAACTTTTTCAGAAATTGTCAAATTGTTTTGCCATGTGGCTATACCATTTTAAATTTCAACTAGTATTGTATGAGAATTTCAGTTCTACATCATCACCATGCTAGGTATGATTGGTCTTCTTAATTATAGCCACACTAATTGGTGTACAATATTATATCAGTTTTGTTTGGATTTCTCTAAATTACTGATATTGAACATCTTTCTGTGTATTTATTTGACATTTGTATAACTTTGATGATGTTTGCAGATCTTTGACTCATTAAAATCTCTAAATTACCGAGTTTTGAGAGTTCCTTACATATTCTGGATACAACTCCTTTAAGAGAATGTGATTTGCAAGTATTTTCTTCCAGTATATAAGTGTGATTCATTATCTTTAACAATGTCTTTCAAAGAGCTGTTTATAATTTTTAGGAAGTCCAATTCATAAATTTGTTATTTTATAGATTATATTGTGATGTCTAAGAAATCTTTGCCTAACCCAATATCACAAAGATTTTCTCCTCTTGTAGAAGTTTTATCACCTCCAAGTTTTACATTTAGGTTTATGATCCATTTTGAGTTGATTGTTATATGTGATGCTGTTAACAGTTTTAGTAATGTGTAATTTTTCTAGGTTCATTTGCTGAAAAGATTATTTTTGAAAAGCTTTTTGCTTTTGTCAAAGATTAACATAGGTGAAACTATTTCTGAATTTCTTCCAAAGATCCCTTGGTCTGTCTTGATCCCAATGCTACAGTATATTGATTTCTAGAGATATGTAATAATTTTGAAGTCAGATAATGTAAGTTCTCCAAATTTATTATTATTTTTAAAGCTGTTTTGACTATCCTAGGTTGTTTTCATCTCCATATAAATTTAGAATCAGTGTGTCAATTTCTAGAGAAAATCCTGCTGGGATTTTTATTGGAATTGTGTTGCATCTATAGATCAATTTGGGGAGAATTAACTTCTTAACAATAGTGAAGTATTCTGATACATAAACACAGAATTTCCCTCCACTTATTTAAGCATTTGGTTTCTCTCAACAGTGTCTTATAATTTTCAGAGGATATGTCTTGCACATATTTTGTCAGATTTATCTCTGTGTATTTCAGGTTTTTGATGCTATTTCAAATAAATCAAAAATACTATTGACCTTTACATATTTATCTTTTATCCTAAAATCCTATCAGACTCAATTCTTAGTTCTAGACCTTTTTTGTAGATTCTACAGGGTTATCTACAAGGACAATTATGATATCTGCAAATAGAAGTAGTTCATCTTTTTCTTTCCATTCTGGATGCCTTTTTCTTACAATATTACACTAGCTAGAACCTCCAGCACAGTGCTAAACAGAAGCAGTGAGAGTGGGTGTCCTTGTCTTTTTTCTAATTTTAGAGGAAAAGCATTCAGTCTTTTATCATTAAGCCTAATGTTAGCTGTTGGTTTTTCATAGGTGCTCTCTTTTGGGCTAATGAGATTTTCTCTATTTCTAGTTTGCTCAAAGTTTTTATCAGGCACAGACATTGAATTTCATTAAATGCTTTTTTGGATCTGCTAAGATGATCATATGGTTTTTATTTTTCATCTGTTAATATGGAAAATAGTAGACATTTTCAGTATTCAACCAAATTTGCATTTCTGGGATGAATTCCATTTAGTCATGATGTACTGTCCTTTTTACATATTGTTGGATTCAATTTGATGAAATTTTGCTAAGGAATATATTGCATCTGTGTTCATGAGGAATATTGGGTTGTTTTTCTTTTTTGTAATATCAGTTTAAGGTTTGGGTATCAGTGTATTACACACCTCATAAAATGAGTTGGGAGATATTTCCTCTTCAGTTTTCTGGAAAAGTTTGTTTAGAATTGGTTTTATTTCTTCTGTAAATGTTTGGTAGCTTTCTGCAGGAAGCCATCAAGCAATCTAAACCTTCCATTTTCTTTATTGAAAGTATTTAACTACAAGTGCTTTACTAAATGTAGGAATATTCAGATTATCTATTGCTTTTTGAGTGAAAATATTGATAATTTGTGTTTTTCAAGGAATTTGACCATTTCATCTAAGCTATTAAATTTGACATAAAATTGTTCATGATAATCCTGTATCTTTTTAATTTCTATAGACTATGATTAGTGATACTGATAATTTGTGTCATTTTTGATCAGCCTGGTAAAAAAAATTTTTTTTTACCAATTTTATTTTTTATGCTTTATATTCAGTTGATTTTCTCTATTATTTTTCTATATTATATTCAATTTGTTTCTTCTCTACTCTTTATTATGTTATTTCTTCTGCTTACTTTTAGTTTCATTTACTCTTACAAGTGTTTTAAGGGAGAAGGCCATTGTCTCGAGCCCTTTCTTTTTTCTAGCATAGGCATTTTATTCAATAAATTTTCCTCTAAAAATTATTGGCTATATCCCACAAATTTTGATATGTAGTGTTTTCATTTTAATTCAAATCAAAGCATCATGTTTCCTCAGGAAGCTGAGACAAGAGGATCACAAGTTCCAGGACAGCCTGGGGAACCAAGGGAGACCCTATCTCAAAATAAAAAATAAAGTGTGCTGAGCTTTAGCTGAATGATGGAGCACCATTGGGTTCAATCCCCACAGGAATTTGGAAGTTTTGTTGTTCAGTGCATAAATACTTAGGATTGTTATGTACTCTGGGTGAATCAGTTTCTTTTTTTTTTTCTTTTATTTATTTATTTTATTTTCAAATTTATTTTTTATTCTAAGTTGTTAGAAATGACAGCAGAATATATTACATTTCATATTATACTTGTAGAGCACATTTTTACATATCTCTGGTTGTATACAAAGTATTATACACACCATTTGTGACTTCATACATGCACTTAGAGTAATGATATCAATCTCATTCTACCATCTTTTTTTTTCCTTCAACCTTTTGCCCCCTCCCTTCCCTTCCCTCCCCATTGGCCATTCTAGTGTTCCTCTAATCCTCCTATGCTCCCCATCCCAACCCCACTGTGAATCGGCCTCCTTATATCAGAGAAAACATTTGGCATTTGGCTTTTGGGAATTGGCTAACTTCACTTAGCTTTATATTCTCTAACTTAATCCATTTACGTGCGAATGCCATGATTTTATTCTCTCTTATTGCTGAATAATACTCCATTGTGTATATATACCACATTTTCCTTATCCATTCATCTACTGAAGGGTATCTAGGTTGGTTTCACAGGTTAGCTATTGTGAATTGTGCTGCTATAAACATTGATGTGGCTGTGTCCCTGTAGTATGCTGTTTTTAAGTCCTTTGGGTATAGACCAAGGAGTGGGATAGCTGGGTCATAAGGTGGTTCCATTCCAAGTTTTCCAAAGAATCTCCATACTGCTTTCCATATTGGCTGCACCATTTTGCAATCCCACCAACAGTGTATGAGCATGCCTTTTTCTCCACATCCTCGCCAACATTTATTGTTGTTTGTGTTCTTTTTTTTTTTTATCTTTTTTCTCTCTTTTTTTTTAAATTTTATTTTTATAATTTTTAATATGTACAACTCATAGTGCATATATTTAGTATCTTTTTACATACAACTGTTTGTATACAAAGTATATTCGTACAATTCAGGTCTTCAATCATGCATTAAGGAAAATGATATCCGTCTCATTCAAACACCTTTTTTTTTCTCCCCCTCCCTCCCCTCTTGCTCCCTCCCTTACCCTCCCTTCCCTTGACCATTCTAGTGTTCCTCTAATCCTCCTATGTACCCCCATCCAACTATACTTTGAAATAGCCTCCTTATATAAGAGAGAACATTTGGTACTTGGATTTTTGAGACTGACTAACTTCACTTAGCATTATGTCTTCCAACTTCATCCATTTACCTGCAAATGCCATTAATTTGTTTTCTTTTATTGCTGAGTAAAATTCCATTGTGCGTATATACCACATTTTCTTAATCCACTCATTTATTGAGGGACAACTAGGTTGGTTCCACAACCTAGCTATTGTGAATTGTGCAGCTACAAACATTGAGATAGCTGTGTCACTGTAATATGCTGTTTTTAGGTCCTTTGGGAATAGACCCAGGAGTGGGATGGCTGGGTCATAGGATGGTTCCATTCCCAGTTTTCCAAGAAATCTCCATACTGCTTTCCATAACGGTTGCACCATTTTGCAGTCCCGCCAGCAATGTATGAGTGTGCCTTTTTCCCCACATCCTCTCCAACATTTATTGTTGCTTGTGTTCTTGATGGCTGCCATTCTGACTGGAGTGAAGTGAAATCTTAGAGTAGTTTTGATTTGCATTTCTCTAATTGCCAGCGATGTTGAACATTTTTTCATGTATTTGTTGATTAATCGTGTATCTTCTTCTGAGAGGTGTCTTCTCAATTCCTTAGCCCATTTATTGATTGGGTTATTTGTTTTTTTAGTGTAAAGTTTTTTGAGTTCTTTATATATTCTAGAGATTAGTGCTCTATCTGATGTGCATGTATTAAAAATTTGTTCCCAATTAGTTGGCTCTCTATTCACCTCACTGATTGTTTCTTTTGCTGAAAAGAAGCTTTTTAGTTTAAATCTATCCCATTCATTAATTCTTGGTAGTAATTCTTGCGCTACAGGATTCTTATTAAGGAACTTGGGGCCTAATCCAACATGTTGGAAATTGGAGCTTACTTTTTCTTCTATTAGGTGTATTGTCTCTGGTCTAATTCCTAGGTCCTTGATCCACTTTGAATTGAGTTTTGTGCATGGTGAGAGATAAAGGTTTAATTTCATTTTGTTGCATATGGATTTCCAGTTTTTCCAGCACCATTTGTTGAAGAGGCTATCCTTTCTCCACTGTACATTTTTGGCACCTTTGTCTAATATAAGATAGCTGTAATTATATGTATTAGTCTCTGTATCCTCAATTCTATACCATTGGTCTACCAGTCTATTTTGGTGCCAATACCATGCTGTTTTTGTTACTATTGCTCTGTAGTATAATTTAAGGTCTGGTATAGTGATGCCATCAGCTTCACTCCTCTTGCTAAGGATTGCTTTAGCTATTCTGGGTCTCTTATTTTTCCAGATGAATTTCATGACTGCTATTTCAATTTCTTTGAAGAATGTCATTGGGATTTTGATTGGAATTGCATTAAATCTGTATAATGCTTTTGGTGGTATGGACATTTTGACAATATTAATTCTACCTATCCAAGAGCAAGGTAGGTCTTTCCATCTTCTGAGTTCATCTATAATTTCTTTCTTTAGTGTTCTATAATTTTCGTTATAGAGGTCTTTCACCTCTTTCGTTAGGTTGATTCCCAGGTATTTTATTTTTTTTTGATGCTATTGCAAATGGGGTATTTTTCAACATTTCCCTTTCAGAGTCTTTGTCGCTGATGTACACAAATGCCTTTGACTTATGTGTATTGATTTTGTATCCTGCAACTTTGCCAAATTCGTTTATTAGTTGTAAAAGTTTTCTGGTAGAGTTTTTTTGGGTCTTCTAGGTAGATTTATCATGTCATCAGCAAATAGTGCTAATTTGAGCTCTTCTTTTCCTATCTTGATCCCTTTAATTTCTTTCGTCTGTCTAATTGCTCTGGCCAGAGTTTCCAGTACTATGTTAAATAGCAGTGGTGAAAGGGGGCATCCCTGTCTTGTTCCAGTTTTTAGAGTGAATGCTTTCAATTTTTCTCCATTTAAGATAATGTTAGCTCTGGGCCTTGCATAAATAGCTTTTATAATGTTAAGATATGTTCCTGATATTCCTAGTTTTTCCAGTGTTTTGAACATAAAGGGGTGTTGTATTTTGTCAAATGCTTTTTCTGTGTCAATTGAGATGATCATATGATTTTTGTCTTTAAGTCTATTGATGTGATGTATTATGTTTATTGATTTCCGAATGTTGAACCAGCCTTGCATCCCTGGGATAAACCCCACTTGATCGTGGTGCACTATCTTTTTGATATGTTTTTGTATCCGATTTGCCAGGATTTTGTTGAGGATTTTTGCGTCTATGTTCATTAAAGATATGGGCCTGAAGTTTTCTTTTTTGGATGTGTCTTTGCCTGGCTTTGGAATTAATGTAATATTGGCCTCATAGAAAGAGTCTGGAAGAGCTCCCTCTTTTTCTATTTCTTGAAATAGTTTGAAGAGCATTGGTATTAGTTCTTCTTTGAAAGTCTTATAGAACTCGGCTGTAAACCCATCAGGTCCTGGACTTTTCCTTGTTGGTAGCTTTTTGATGACATCTTCTATTTCTTCGCTTGTAATTGATCTGTTTAAATTGTGTATAGCCTCCACATCCAGTTTAGGCAAATCATATGACTCTGGAAATCTGTCAATGCATTCAGTATTTTCTATTTTATTAGAGTACAAGTTTTCAAAGTAATTTCTAATTATATTCTGTATATCTGAGGTGTTTGTTGTGATATTCCCTTTTTCATCACGAATGTTAGTAATTTGAGTTTTTTCTCTTCTTCTTTTTGTTAGCATCACTAAGGGTCTGTCAATTTTGTTTATTTTTTCAAAGAACCAACTTTTAGTTTTGTCAATTCTTTGAATGGCTTCCTTAGTCTCAATTTCATTAATTTCTGCTCTGATTTTAATTATTTCCTGTCTTCTACTGCTCTTGGTGTTGGTCTGTTCTTCTTTTTCTAATGCTTTGAGGTGTGATGTTAAGTCATTTATTTGTTGGGTTTTTTTCCTCTTAAGGAATGAACTCAGTGCAATGAATTTTCCTCTTACTACTGCCTTCATAGTATCCCAGAGATTTCTATATGATGTATCTGTGTTCTCATTTACCTCTAGGAATTTTTTGATCTCCTCTTTGATGTCTTCTTCAACCCCTTGTTCATTCAGTAGCATGTTGTTTAGCTTCCAGTTGATGGAGTAGTTTTTCTTATTTCTTGTTTTGTCGTTGATTTCCAATTTCATCCCTTTATGGTCCGATAGCATGCAGGGTAGTATCTCTATTTTTTTTATATTTGCTGAGAGTTGCCTTGTGACATAATATATGGTCTATTTTGGAGAAGGAGCCATGTGCTGCTGAGAAAAATGTGTATTCGTTTACTGAGGGATGAAATATTCTATATATGTCTGTTAGGTCTAAATTGTTAATTGTTTTGAGGAGGCTTAAAGTTTCTTTGTTTAGCTTTTGTTTGGATGATCTATCCATTGGTGAGAGAGGTGTGTTGAAGTCCCCTAGGATAACTGTGTTGTGGTCTATTTTACTCTTGAACTTAAGAAGCATTTGTTTGATGAATGTAGGTGCTCCATTATTTGGGGCGTACAGATTTATGATTGTTATATCCTGTTGATGGATGGTTCCCTTGAGTAATAAGAAATATCCATCTTTGTCCCTCTTGATTAGTTTTGGTTTGAAGTCTACCTTATTTGATATGAGAATGGAAACCCCTGCTTGCTTCCGCTGGCCATGTGAGTGATAAGACTTTTCCCAGCCTTTCACTTTCAGTCTGTTGATGTCTTTTTCTAAGAGGTGTGTTTCTTGGAGACAGCAAATTGTTGGGTCATTTCTTTTAATCCATTCTGATAATCTGTGTCTTTTGATTGGCGAGTTTAGGCCATTAACATTCAGGGTTATTATTGAGATGTGATTTTTATTCCCATCCATTTTTATTTGAATTATGGTCTTTAGCTTGATTTGGTTTCTCTTCTGATTGGTATTTCCTTTAGTTTAATATCTCCCTTTGGTGATTTTCATTATCATCTTTCTCTTCTTCTTCATGAAAAATGTTGCCCAGGATGCTCTGAAGTGCTGGCTTTCGAGTTGTGAAATCTTTTAACTTTTGCTTGTCGTGGAAGGTTTTTATTTCATCTTCGAATCTAAAGCTTAATTTTGCTGGATATAAGATTCTTGGTTGACATCCCTTTTCTTTCAGAGCTTGAAATATGCTATTCCAGGATCTTCTTGCTTTTAAGGTCTGGGTTGAAAAATCTGAACATAGTCTGATTGTTTTCCCCCTATATGTAATTTGCTTCCTTTCTCTTGTGGCTTTTAGTATTCTCTCCTTGCTCAGTGTATTAGGCATTTTCATTATAATGTGTCTAGGTGTGGATCTGTTGAGATTTTGTTTGTTTGGTGTTCGGTATGCCTCTTGAACTTGGTTTTCCATTTCATTCCTCAAGCTTGGAAAATTTTCAGTAATTATTTCGTTAAATAGATTACTCATTCCTTTGGCTTGAAACTCTGCCCCTTCCTCTACGCCAATCACTCTTAAGTTTGGTCTTTTTATGCTGTCCCATAATTCTTGGATGTTATGTTCTTGATTTTTAACAAGTTTTGCTGTATGTTCTAAATTCTTCTCTAGTACATATATTTTGTCTTCATTGTCTGAGGTTCTTTCCTCCAAGTGGCTACTCTGTTGTATATGCTTTCAATTGAACTTTTATTTTGGTTTATTGCTTCTTTCATTTCTGGAATTTCTATTTGGTTTCTCTTTAGAGCCTCTATTTCCCTATTGAAGTAATCTTTTACTTCCTGTATTTGTTTTTGGAGTTCTTTGTCAAAATGATCTTTTGCCTCCTGTACCTGCTCCCTCATCTCGTTTTTGAGTTCATTCTTAAGTTCCATAAACATTTGGCATATGTAATTTCTAAATTCCATCTCTGGCATTTGACCAACTGTGCTTGCCATGACATCTACTGATGAGGTATCTTGATTAGTTTGTGTCATTTTCTTTCCTTGTTTTTTCATGTTGCTTGTGTGTCTATTCTTCCTGCACTGTGGGACCTTGACTATTTTGATTTTACCTTAAAGCCCTATGTTGTTCCTGTAGTACAATGCTATCAGATCACCTTATAATTCCTTTACACTTTTAAAACCTAACACTTTCTATTCAGAAAATCCAAGTTTGATCACAATGTACAGATTTTGTTAACCCAGATATTATTTCCAATTTACTCTGTACGCTTCTGATAGGGTTTTATAGCTTCAAGTATTGGATACAGAGGTGTTATGTTTAGGAAGAAGGAAGTGTCTTGAATTGTTCTTTCTTGGAAAGTATGAAAGGAGATATCTATTGAGGTGGTTTAGTGGAAGTGGTTTAGTATCAGTAGACAATGGAAGAAAGAGAATGGGGTTGACAATTAGGTGAAAAGATCAATTTATATATAAAGTAAGTTGGAAAAGAAAAAAATGATAAAAGAGTAGGATTTTGTGTAAGAGAGAGGAGAGAGAGAATCAAGGAAATAGAGAGTAAACTATATCTAACACCCACTTTGCTACCCAGTTCAATTGCGCCGGTTCTAGAAATCCCAAGTTCTGCGTATAACTTGTTTTTGCCTCTGTTTAGTATGCACTGGCAGGATGTAAACATGAAAGATGAAGGAGGAAGAAAAGATACAAGAGTGGGAAGGAAGAAAAGATGGAAAGAAAAAAGGAGCGGAAGCAAACAAACACACTAACAATCAATGCGGAAGGAAAAAAAAAAAAAGCAGAACAAAACAAAGCCAAAAAAAGAAAAAGAAAAATAAACAGACAGACAAACAAACAAACAAAAAAAAAAAAAAAACCTCCCTGCAATCCAACAAGACAAGCAAACCAACATAAAGAAAAGGAAGAAAAAAAAAAAAAAAGGCGAACCCCAAGTCTCAGACAAAACGGGCCCTGGGAAGCCCCCCCTCTTTTTTTTCCTTTCCAGTTCAAACCAATTGCCATTGGACCACGTCCAGACAGTCTGCGATCCTGTCAGTGAAATCAAGGCTGCATCTTAGGCCAGTGGCTGCACGGTTCAGTGAAGGAGTGGCCCAGGGGGATTGTGTGTGTCAGCAGATGATTGGCACAGGGAAGGGGACCCTCCAGAAGGCACCCCCTCCCCAAGCCCACCCACAGTTGCAGCCTCTTGTTGCTGCTGTGCTTGCCTCAGAAACGCCTTCCCCTGCTGACCACCCGAGTCTCACCCAATTGTGCGTTGTCTTCAGAGAGCTGGAGAGTCCCTGGATGGCTGAAGCCGTCGCTCTCCGTCTCCTCCCCTTTGTCTGGAGCTTTCAAAGATGGCGGTGCACTCCTTCCAGTCAGCAGCAGCTCCGCAGACTCCCGTATCCTCGCCGATCACTTTCAAGACTGTTGGGTGGATGTCTCCGTGCCGAAGTAGCACCGGGAAGCCACATCTGTGACTGTGGTGCAGACAGCGCTGCTTCGGACTGTGGCCCGCTCCACTCTGCCCCTGTTTGCTGATCCCTGATCTCTGCGCCGCTCTGTCCGGGGCCCCACTACTGAGGGTCGCGTCAGGCGGAGTGTGGATTTGAACTGGCGCTGTGGGCCCGCGGTCTCCCGTGGTTCCCCAGCACCAATCCCGCCAGCTGTTATTGCTGGTTTTTATCGCCGGTTTCACGCTGGTGTGCCGTGAGTTTGGCTGGGGTTGCAGTAGTAGCGCGGTCTCCCCACACTGACTTTGTTTCGGACAGCCTGTGCACCACCCAGGCGGTTTTGCAGGAGCCTCGCGGCTCCAGCCACTGCAGACAGCTTGTCTCTTTCTCTCTCTGGTAGTGGTAATCAAACGGTCCAGGAGATCGGTATTTTCAGCCTATATATATATATATGAAGAAAGGCAATTTATCTGCTTTGTTGGATTCTTTCCATGGAGCTGTCCTGAAGTGCGTCTTCCTCTAATCCACCATCTTGGATCCGCCTGTTTGTGTTCTTAATAGCTTTCATTCTGACTGGTGTGAGATGAAATTTTAGAGTGGTTTTGATTTGCATTTCTCTAATTGCCAGAGATGTTGAACATTTTTTTTCAAGTATTTGTTGATTGATTGTATATCTTCTTCTGAGAAGTATCTGTTTAGTTCCTTGGCCCATTTATTGATTGGGTTATTTGTTTTTTTGGTGTTAAGATTTTTGAGTTCTTTATATATTCTAGAGATTAGTGCTCTATCTGACGTGCGTGTGGTAAAAATTTGTTCCCAATTAGTAGGCTCTCTATGCACCTCACTGATTGTTTCTTTTGCTGAGAAAAAGCTTTGTAATTTGAATCTATCCCATTTATTGATTCTTGATATTAATTCTTGTGCTACAGGATTCTTATTAAGGAACGTGGGGCCTAATCCAACATGTTGGGGATTAGAGCTTACTTTTTCTTCTATTAGGTGTAGTGTCTCTGGTCTAATTCCTAGCTCCTTGATCCACTTTGAGTTGAATTTTGTGCACGGTGAGAGATAGAGGTTTAATTTCATTTTGTTGCATATGGATTTCCAGTTTTCCCAGCACCATTTGTTGAAGAGGCTATCTTTTCTCCAATGTACGTTTTTCGTGCCTTTGTCGAATACAAGATAACTGAAATTATATGCGTTAGTCTCTGTGTCCTCTATTCTGTACCATTGGTCTACCGGCCTATTTTGGTGCCAATACCATGCTGTTTTTGTTACTATTGCTCTGTAGTATAATTTAAGGTCTGGTATAGTGATGCCACCTGCTTCACTCCTCTTGCTAAGGATTGCTTTAGCTATTCTTGGTCTCTTTATTTTTCCAGATGAATTTTATGACTGCTTTTTCTATTTCTATGAGGAATGTCATTGGGATTTTGATTGGCATTGCATTAAATCTGTATAGTGCTTTTGGTAGTATGGTTATTTTGACAATATTAGTTCTGCCTATCCAAGAACAGGGTAGACCTTTCCATCTTCTAAGGTCTTCCATAATTTCTTTCATTAGTGTTCTGTAGTTTTCATTATAGAGGTCTTTCATGTCTTTGGTTAAGTTTATTCCCAAGTTTTTTTTTTTTTTTTTTTGATGCTATTGTAAACGGGGTAGTTTTCCTCATTTCCCTCAGAGGATTTGTCACTGATATATAGAAATGCCTTAGATTTATGGGTATTGATTTTGTATCCTGCTACTTTGCTGAATTCATTTATGAGTTCTAGAAGTTTTTCTGGTGGAATTTTTTGGGTCTTCTAGGTATAAAATCATATTGTCAGCAAATATTGATATTTGAGTTCAACTTTATGTATCTGTATCCCTTTAATTTCTTTCGTCTGTCTTATTGCTGTGGCCAGCATTTCAATTACTGTGTTTAATAGAAGTGGTGAAAGAGGGCATCCCTGTCTTGTTCCAGTTTTTAGAGGGAATGTTTCAATTTTTCTGTATTTAGAATAATGCTGTCCTGGGGATTAGCATATATAGCTTTTACAATATTGAGATATGTTCCTGTTATCCCTAGGTTTTCTAGTGTTTTGAACATGAAGGGGTGCTGTATTTTGTCAAATGCTTTTTCTGCATCTATTGAGATAATCATATGGTTCTTATCTTTGAGTCTATTGATGTGATGAATTACATTTATTGATTTCCATATGTTGAACCATCCTTGCATCCCTGGAATGAACCCCACTTGATTGTGGTGTATTATATTTTTGATATGTTTTTGTACCCGTTTTGCCAGAATTTTATTGAGAATTTTTGCATCTATTTCATTAAAGATATGGGTCTGAAGTTTTCTTTTTTTTTTTTTTTTTTTTTTTGATGTGTCTTTGACTGGTTTGGGGATCAGGATGATATTGGCCTTATAGAATGAGTTTGGAAGTGATCCTTCTTTTTCTATTTCCTGAAATAAATTGAAGAGTATTGGTATCAGTTCTTCTTTGAAGGTCTTGTAGAACTTGGCTGTGTATCCATCAGGTCCTGGGCTTTTCTTGGTTGGTAGGCTTCTATGGCATCTTCTGTTTCATCGCTTGAAATTGGTCTGTTCAAATTGTGTATATCATCCTGCTTTAATTTGGGCAGATCATACAACTCTAGAAATTTGTCGATGACTTTGGTGTTTTGTATTTTGTTGGAGTACAAGTTTCCAAAATAATTTCAAATTATTTCCTGTATTTCCGTAGTGTTTGTTGTGATATTTCCTTTTTCATTGTATATGTTAGTAATTTGAGTTTTTTCTCTCCTTCTCTTTGTTAGCCTGGCTAAGGGTCTGTCAATTTTATTTATTTTTTTCAAAGAACCAACTTTTTGTTTTGTCAATTTTTTCAATTGTTTCTTTTATTTCAATATCATTAATTTCAGCTCTGATTTTAATTATTTCCTGTCTTCTACCACTTTTGGTGTTGGATTGTTCTTCTTTTTATACAGCTTTGAGATGTAATTTTAATTTATTTATTTGTTGACTTTTTCTTCTTTTGAGGAATGAAGTCAATGCAATGAACTTTCCTCTTAGAACTGCCTTCATAGTGTCCCAGAGATTTCCATATGTTGTGTCTGTGTTCTCATTCACCTCTAAGAATTTTTTAATCTCCTCTTTGATGTCATCTGCAGCCCATTGTTCATTCAGTAGCATATTATAGAGTCTCCAGGTGTTGGAGTAGCTTTTATTTCTGATTTTATCATTGATTTCTAATTTCATTCCATTATGGTCTGATAGAATGCAGGGTAATATCCCTACTTTTTTATATTTGCTAAGAGTTGTTTTGTGGCATAGTATATGGTCTATTTTAGAAAAGGATCCATGTGCTGCTGAGAAGAAAGTGTATTCGCTTGTTGAAGGATGAAATATTCTATATAAGTCAGTTAAGTCTAAGTTGTTTATTGTATTTTTGAGTTCTATAGTTTCTTTGTTCAGCTTTTGTTTGGAAGATCTATCCAGTGGTGAAAGGGGTATGTTAAAGAAACCCAGAATTATTGTGTTGTGGTCAATTTGACTCTTAAACTTGAGGAGAGTTTGATGAACATGGATGCTCCATTGTTTGGGCATATATATTTATAATTGTTAAGTCTTGTTGGTGTATGGTTCCCTTGAGCAGTATATAGTGTCCTTTTTTATCCCTTTTGATTGACTTTAGCTTGAAGTCTGCTTTATTTGATATGAGGATGGAAACCCCTGCTTGTTTCCTCAGTCAATGTGAGTGGTAGGATTTCTCCCAACCTTTCACCCTCAGCCTATGGATGTCTTTTCCAATGAGATGAGTCTCTTGGAGGCAACATATTTATTGGGTCTATTTTTTTGATCCAATCTGCTAGTCTATGTCTTTTGATTGTTGTTTAGGCCATTAACATTCAGAGTTATTATTGAGATGTGTTTTGTATTCCCAGCCATTTTTGTTTATTTTTCAAATTGTTGGGTCATTTCTTTTAATCCATTCTGATAATCTGTGTCTTTTGATTGGCGAGTTTAGGCCATTAACATTCAGGGTTTTATTGAGATGTGATTTTTATTCCCATCCATTTTTATTGAATTATGGTCTTTAGCTTGATTTGGTTTCTCTTCTGATTGGTATTTCCTTTAGTTTAATATCTCCCTTTGGTGATTTTCATTATCATCTTTCTCTTCTTCTTCATGAAAAATGTTGCCCAGGATGCTCTGAAGTGCTGGCTTTTCGAGTTGTGAAATCTTTTAACTTTTGCTTGTCGTGGAAGGTTTTTATTTCATCTTCGAATCTAAAGCTTAATTTTGCTGGGTATAAGATTTTTGGTTGGCTTCTCTTTTCTTTCAGAGCTTGAAATATGCTATTCCAGGATCTTCTTGCTTTTAAGGTCTGGGTTGAAAAATCTGAACATAGTCTGATTGTTTTCCCCCTATATGTAATTTGCTTCCTTTCTCTTGTGGCTTTTAGTATTCTCTCCTTGCTCAGTGTATTAGGCATTTTCATTATAATGTGTCTAGGTGTGGATCTGTTGAGATTTTGTTTGTTTGGTGTTCGGTATGCCTCTTGAACTTGGTTTTCCATTTCATTCCTCAAGCTTGGAAAATTTTCAGTAATTATTTCGTTAAATAGATTACTCATTCCTTTGGCTTGAAACTCTGCCCCTTCCTCTACGCCAATCACTCTTAAGTTTGGTCTTTTTATGCTGTCCATAATTCTTGGATGTTATGTTCTTGATTTTTAACAAGTTTTGCTGTATGTTCTAAATTCTTCTCTAGTACATATATTTTGTCTTCATTGTCTGAGGTTCTTTCCTCCAAGTGGCTACTCTGTTGTATATGCTTTCAATTGAACTTTTATTTTGGTTTATTGCTTCTTTCATTTCTGGAATTTTCTATTTGGTTTCTCTTTAGAGCCTCTATTTCCCTATTGAAGTAATCTTTTACTTCCTGTATTTGTTTTTGGAAGTCTTTGTCAAAATGATCTTTTGCCTCCTGTACCTGCTCCTCATCTCGTTTTTGAGTTCATTCTTAAGTTCCATAAACATTTGGCATATGTAATTTCTAAATTCCATCTCTGGCATTTGACCAACTGTGCTTGCCATGACATCTACTGATGAGGTATTTGATTAGTTTGTGTCATTTTCTTTCCTTGTTTTTTCATGTTGCTTGTGTGTCTATTTCTTCCTGCACTGTGGGACCTTGACTATTTTGATTTTACCTTAAAGCCCTATGTTGTTCCTGTAGTACAATGCTATCAGATCACCTTATAATTCCTTTACACTTTTAAAACCTAACACTTTCTATTCAGAAAATCCAAGTTTGATCACAATGTACAGATTTTGTTAACCCAGATATTATTTTCCAATTTACTCTGTACGCTTCTGATAGGGTTTTATAGCTTCAAGTATTGGATACAGAGGTGTTATGTTTAGGAAGAAGGAAGTGTCTTGAATTGTTCTTTCTTGGAAAGTATGAAAGGAGATATCTATTGAGGTGGTTTAGTGGAAGTGGTTTAGTATCAGTAGACAATGGAAGAAAGAGAATGGGGTTGACAATTAGGTGAAAAGATCAATTTATATATAAAGTAAGTTGGAAAGAAAAAAATGATAAAAGAGTAGGATTTGGTGTAAGAGAGAGGAGAGAGAGAATCAAGGAAATAGAGAGTAAACTATATCTAACACCACTTTGCTACCCAGTTCAATTGCGCCGGTTCTAGAAATCCCAAGTTCTGCGTATAACTTGTTTTTGCCTCTGTTTAGTATGCACTGGCAGGATGTAAACATGAAAGATGAAGGAGGAAGAAAAGATACAAGAGTGGGTAAGGAAGAAAAGATGGAAAGAAAAAAGGAGCGGAAGCAAACAAACACACTAACAATCAATGCGGAAGGAAAAAAAAAAAAAGCAGAACAAAACAAAGCCAAAAAAAGAAAAAGAAAATAAACAGACAGACAAACAAACAAACAAACAAAAAAAAAAAACCTCCCTGCAATCCAACAAGACAAGCAAACCAACATAAAGAAAAGGAAGAGAAAAAAAAAAACGGCGAACCCCAAGGTCTCAGACAAAACGGGCCCTGGAAGCCCCCTCTTTTTTTTCCTTTCCAGTTCAAACCAATTGCCATTGGACCACGTCCAGACAGTCTGCGATCCTGTCCAGTGAAATCAAGGCTGCATCTTAGGGCCAGTGGGCTGCACGCGGTTCAGTGAAGGAGTGGCCCAGGGGGATTGTGTGGTCAAGAGATGATTGGCACAGGGAAGGGGACCCTCCAGAAGGCACCCCCTCCCCAAGCCCACCCACAGTTGCAGCCTCTTGTTGCTGCTGTGCTTGCCTCAGAAACGCCTTCCCCTGCTGACCACCCCGAGTCTCACCCAATTGTGCGTTGTCTTCAGAGAGCTGGAGAGTCCCTGGATGGCTGAGCCGTCGCTCTCCGTTATCTCCTCCCCTTGTCTGAGCTTTCAAAGATGGCTTGTGTTCTTGATGGCTGCCATTCTGACTGGAGTGAAGTGAAATCTTAGAGTAGTTTTGATTTGCATTTCTCTAATTGCCAGCGATGTTGAACATTTTTTCATGTATTTGTTGATTAATCGTGTATCTTCTTCTGAGAGGTGTCTTCTCAATTCCTTAGCCCATTTATTGATTGGGTTATTTGTTTTTTTAGTGTAAAGTTTTTTGAGTTCTTTATATATTCTAGAGATTAGTGCTCTATCTGATGTGCATGTATTAAAAATTTGTTCCCAATTAGTTGGCTCTCTATTCACCTCACTGATTGTTTCTTTTGCTGAAAAGAAGCTTTTTAGTTTAAATCTATCCCATTCATTAATTCTTGGTAGTAATTCTTGCGCTACAGGATTCTTATTAAGGAACTTGGGGCCTAATCCAACATGTTGGAAATTGGAGCTTACTTTTTCTTCTATTAGGTGTATTGTCTCTGGTCTAATTCCTAGGTCCTTGATCCACTTTGAATTGAGTTTTGTGCATGGTGAGAGATAAAGGTTTAATTTCATTTTGTTGCATATGGATTTCCAGTTTTCCCAGCACCATTTGTTGAAGAGGCTATCCTTTCTCCACTGTACATTTTTGGCACCTTTGTCTAATATAAGATAGCTGTAATTATATGTATTAGTCTCTGTATCCTCAATTCTATACCATTGGTCTACCAGTCTATTTTGGTGCCAATACCATGCTGTTTTTGTTACTATTGCTCTGTAGTATAATTTAAGGTCTGGTATAGTGATGCCATCAGCTTCACTCCTCTTGCTAAGGATTGCTTTAGCTATTCTGGGTCTCTTATTTTTCCAGATGAATTTCATGACTGCTATTTCAATTTCTTTGAAGAATGTCATTGGGATTTTGATTGGAATTGCATTAAATCTGTATAATGCTTTTGGTGGTATGGACATTTTGACAATATTAATTCTACCTATCCAAGAGCAAGGTAGGTCTTTCCATCTTCTGAGTTCATCTATAATTTCTTTCTTTAGTGTTCTATAATTTTCGTTATAGAGGTCTTTCACCTCTTTCGTTAGGTTGATTCCCAGGTATTTTATTTTTTTTTTGATGCTATTGCAAATGGGGTATTTTTCAACATTTCCCTTTCAGAGTCTTTGTCGCTGATGTACACAAATGCCTTTGACTTATGTGTATTGATTTTGTATCCTGCAACTTTGCCAAATTCGTTTATTAGTTGTAAAAGTTTTCTGGTAGAGTTTTTTGGGTCTTCTAGGTAGATTTATCATGTCATCAGCAAATAGTGCTAATTTGAGCTCTTCTTTTCCTATCTTGATCCCTTTAATTTCTTTCGTCTGTCTAATTGCTCTGGCCAGAGTTTCAGTACTATGTTAAATAGCAGTGGTGAAAGGGGGCATCCCTGTCTTGTTCCAGTTTTTAGAGTGAATGCTTTCAATTTTTCTCCATTTAAGATAATGTTAGCTCTGGGCCTTGCATAAATAGCTTTTATAATGTTAAGATATGTTCCTGATATTCCTAGTTTTTCCAGTGTTTTGAACATAAAGGGGTGTTGTATTTTGTCAAATGCTTTTTCTGTGTCAATTGAGATGATCATATGATTTTTGTCTTTAAGTCTATTGATGTGATGTATTATGTTTATTGATTTCCGAATGTTGAACCAGCCTTGCATCCCTGGGATAAACCCCACTTGATCGTGGTGCACTATCTTTTTGATATGTTTTTGTATCCGATTTGCCAGGATTTTGTTGAGGATTTTTGCGTCTATGTTCATTAAAGATATGGGCCTGAAGTTTTCTTTTTTTGGATGTGTCTTTGCCTGGCTTTGGAATTAATGTAATATTGGCCTCATAGAAAGAGTCTGGAAGAGCTCCCTCTTTTTCTATTTCTTGAAATAGTTTGAAGAGCATTGGTATTAGTTCTTCTTTGAAAGTCTTATAGAACTCGGCTGTAAACCCATCAGGTCCTGGACTTTTCCTTGTTGGTAGCTTTTTGATGACATCTTCTATTTCTTCGCTTGTAATTGATCTGTTTAAATTGTGTATAGCCTCCACATCCAGTTTAGGCAAATCATATGACTCTGGAAATCTGTCAATGCATTCAGTATTTTCTATTTTATTAGAGTACAAGTTTTCAAAGTAATTTCTAATTATATTCTGTATATCTGAGGTGTTTGTTGTGATATTCCCTTTTTCATCACGAATGTTAGTAATTTGAGTTTTTTCTCTTCTTCTTTTTGTTAGCATCACTAAGGGTCTGTCAATTTTGTTTATTTTTTCAAAGAACCAACTTTTAGTTTTGTCAATTCTTTGAATGGTTTCCTTAGTCTCAATTTCATTAATTTCTGCTCTGATTTTAATTATTTCCTGTCTTCTACTGCTCTTGGTGTTGGTCTGTTCTTCTTTTTCTAATGCTTTGAGGTGTGATGTTAAGTCATTTATTTGTTGGGTTTTTTTCCTCTTAAGGAATGAACTCAGTGCAATGAATTTTCCTCTTACTACTGCCTTCATAGTATCCCAGAGATTTCTATATGATGTATCTGTGTTCTCATTTACCTCTAGGAATTTTTTGATCTCCTCTTTGATGTCTTCTTCAACCCCTTGTTCATTCAGTAGCATGTTGTTTAGCTTCCAGTTGATGGAGTAGTTTTTCTTATTTCTTGTTTTGTCGTTGATTTCCAATTTCATCCCTTTATGGTCCGATAGCATGCAGGGTAGTATCTCTATTTTTTTATATTTGCTGAGAGTTGCCTTGTGACATAATATATGGTCTATTTTGGAGAAGGAGCCATGTGCTGCTGAGAAAAATGTGTATTCGTTTACTGAGGGATGAAATATTCTATATATGTCTGTTAGGTCTAAATTGTTAATTGTTTTGAGGAGGCTTAAAGTTTCTTTGTTTAGCTTTTGTTTGGATGATCTATCCATTGGTGAGAGAGGTGTGTTGAAGTCCCCTAGGATAACTGTGTTGTGGTCTATTTTACTCTTGAACTTAAGAAGCATTTGTTTGATGAATGTAGGTGCTCCATTATTTGGGGCGTACAGATTTATGATTGTTATATCCTGTTGATGGATGGTTCCCTTGAGTAATAAGAAATATCCATCTTTGTCCCTCTTGATTAGTTTTGGTTTGAAGTCTACCTTATTTGATATGAGAATGGAAACCCCTGCTTGCTTCCGCTGGCCATGTGAGTGATAAGACTTTTCCCAGCCTTTCACTTTCAGTCTGTTGATGTCTTTTTCTAAGAGGTGTGTTTCTTGGAGACAGCAAATTGTTGGGTCATTTCTTTTAATCCATTCTGATAATCTGTGTCTTTTGATTGGCGAGTTTAGGCCATTAACATTCAGGGTTATTATTGAGATGTGATTTTTATTCCCATCCATTTTTATTTGAATTATGGTCTTTAGCTTGATTTGGTTTCTCTTCTGATTGGTATTTCCTTTAGTTTAATATCTCCCTTTGGTGATTTTCATTATCATCTTTCTCTTCTTCTTCATGAAAAATGTTGCCCAGGATGCTCTGAAGTGCTGGCTTTCGAGTTGTGAAATCTTTTAACTTTTGCTTGTCGTGGAAGGTTTTTATTTCATCTTCGAATCTAAAGCTTAATTTTGCTGGATATAAGATTCTTGGTTGACATCCCTTTTCTTTCAGAGTTTGAAATATGCTATTCCAGGATCTTCTTGCTTTTAAGGTCTGGGTTGAAAAATCTGAACATAGTCTGATTGTTTTCCCCCTATATGTAATTTGCTTCCTTTCTCTTGTGGCTTTTAGTATTCTCTCCTTGCTCAGTGTATTAGGCATTTTCATTATAATGTGTCTAGGTGTGGATCTGTTGAGATTTTGTTTGTTTGGTGTTCGGTATGCCTCTTGAACTTGGTTTTCCATTTCATTCCTCAAGCTTGGAAAATTTTCAGTAATTATTTCGTTAAATAGATTACTCATTCCTTTGGCTTGAAACTCTGCCCCTTCCTCTACGCCAATCACTCTTAAGTTTGGTCTTTTTATGCTGTCCCATAATTCTTGGATGTTATGTTCTTGATTTTTAACAAGTTTTGCTGTATGTTCTAAATTCTTCTCTAGTACATATATTTTGTCTTCATTGTCTGAGGTTCTTTCCTCCAAGTGGCTACTCTGTTGTATATGCTTTCAATTGAACTTTTATTTTGGTTTATTGCTTCTTTCATTTCTGGAATTTCTATTTGGTTTCTCTTTAGAGCCTCTATTTCCCTATTGAAGTAATCTTTTACTTCCTGTATTTGTTTTTGGAGTTCTTTGTCAAAATGATCTTTTGCCTCCTGTACCTGCTCCCTCATCTCGTTTTTGAGTTCATTCTTAAGTTCCATAAACATTTGGCATATGTAATTTCTAAATTCCATCTCTGGCATTTGACCAACTGTGCTTGCCATGACATCTACTGATGAGGTATCTTGATTAGTTTGTGTCATTTTCTTTCCTTGTTTTTTCATGTTGCTTGTGTGTCTATTCTTCCTGCACTGTGGGACCTTGACTATTTTGATTTTACCTTAAAGCCCTATGTTGTTCCTGTAGTACAATGCTATCAGATCACCTTATAATTCCTTTACACTTTTAAAACCTAACACTTTCTATTCAGAAAATCCAAGTTTGATCACAATGTACAGATTTTGTTAACCCAGATATTATTTCCAATTTACTCTGTACGCTTCTGATAGGGTTTTATAGCTTCAAGTATTGGATACAGAGGTGTTATGTTTAGGAAGAAGGAAGTGTCTTGAATTGTTCTTTCTTGGAAAGTATGAAAGGAGATATCTATTGAGGTGGTTTAGTGGAAGTGGTTTAGTATCAGTAGACAATGGAAGAAAGAGAATGGGGTTGACAATTAGGTGAAAAGATCAATTTATATATAAAGTAAGTTGGAAAAGAAAAAAATGATAAAAGAGTAGGATTTGGTGTAAGAGAGAGGAGAGAGAGAATCAAGGAAATAGAGAGTAAACTATATATAACACCACTTTGCTACCCAGTTCAATTGCGCCGGTTCTAGAAATCCCAAGTTCTGCGTATAACTTGTTTTTGCCTCTGTTTAGTATGCACTGGCAGGATGTAAACATGAAAGATGAAGGAGGAAGAAAAGATACAAGAGTGGGAAGGAAGAAAAGATGGAAAGAAAAAAGGAGCGGAAGCAAACAAACACACTAACAATCAATGCGGAAGGAAAAAAAAAAAAAGCAGAACAAAACAAAGCCAAAAAAAGAAAAAGAAAAATAAACAGACAGACAAACAAACAAACAAAAAAAAAAAAAAACCTCCCTGCAATCCAACAAGACAAGCAAACCAACATAAAGAAAAGGAAGAGAAAAAAAAAAAAGGCGAACCCCAAGTCTCAGACAAAACGGGCCCTGGGAAGCCCCCCTCTTTTTTTTTCCTTTCCAGTTCAAACCAATTGCCATTGGACCACATCCAGACAGTCTGCGATCCTGTCAGTGAAATCAAGGCTGCATCTTAGGCCAGTGGCTGCACGGTTCAGTGAAGGAGTGGCCCAGGGGGATTGTGTGTGTCAGCAGATGATTGGCACAGGGAAGGGGACCCTCCAGAAGGCACCCCCTCCCCAAGCCCACCCACAGTTGCAGCCTCTTGTTGCTGCTGTGCTTGCCTCAGAAACGCCTTCCCCTGCTGACCACCCGAGTCTCACCCAATTGTGCGTTGTCTTCAGAGAGCTGGAGAGTCCCTGGATGGCTGAAGCCGTCGCTCTCCATCTCCTCCCCTTTGTCTGGAGCTTTCAAAGATGGCGGTGCACTCCTTCCAGTCAGCAGCAGCTCCGCAGACTCCCGTATCCTCGCCGATCACTTTCAAGACTGTTGGGTGGATGTCTCTGTGCCGAAGTAGCACCGGGAAGCCACATCTGTGACTGTGGTGCAGACAGCGCTGCTTCGGACTGTGGCCCGCTCCACTCTGCCCCTGTTTGCTGATCCCTGATCTCTGCGCCGCTCTGTCCGGGGGCCCCACTACTGAGGGTCGCGTCAGGCGGAGTGTGGATTTGAACTGGCGCTGTGGGCCCGCGGTCTCCCGTGGTTCCCCAGCACCAATCCCGCCAGCTGTTATTGCTGGTTTTTATCGCCGGTTTCACGCTGGTGTGCCGTGAGTTTGGCTGGGGTTGCAGTAGTAGCGCGGTCTCCCCCCACACTGACTTTGTTTCGGACAGCCTGTGCACCACCCAGGCGGTTTTGCAGGAGCCTCGCGGCTCCAGCCACTGCAGACAGCTTGTCTCTTTCTCTCTCTGGTAGTGGTAATCAAACGGTCCAGGAGATCGGTATTTTCAGCCTATATATATATATGAAGAAAGGCAATTTATCTGCTTTGTTGGATTCTTTCCATGGAGCTGTCCTGAAGTGCGTCTTCCTCTAATCCACCATCTTGGATCCGCCTGTTTGTGTTCTTAATAGCTTTCATTCTGACTGGTGTGAGATGAAATTTTAGAGTGGTTTTGATTTGCATTTCTCTAATTGCCAGAGATGTTGAACATTTTTTTTTCAAGTATTTGTTGATTGATTGTATATCTTCTTCTGAGAAGTATCTGTTTAGTTCCTTGGCCCATTTATTGATTGGGTTATTTGTTTTTTTTGGTGTTAAGATTTTTGAGTTCTTTATATATTCTAGAGATTAGTGCTCTATCTGACGTGCGTGTGGTAAAAATTTGTTCCCAATTAGTAGGCTCTCTATGCACCTCACTGATTGTTTCTTTTGCTGAGAAAAAGCTTTGTAATTTGAATCTATCCCATTTATTGATTCTTGATATTAATTCTTGTGCTACAGGATTCTTATTAAGGAACGTGGGGCCTAATCCAACATGTTGGGGATTAGAGCTTACTTTTTCTTCTATTAGGTGTAGTGTCTCTGGTCTAATTCCTAGCTCCTTGATCCACTTTGAGTTGAATTTTGTGCACGGTGAGAGATAGAGGTTTAATTTCATTTTGTTGCATATGGATTTCCAGTTTTCCCAGCACCATTTGTTGAAGAGGCTATCTTTTCTCCAATGTACGTTTTTCGTGCCTTTGTCGAATACAAGATAACTGAAATTATATGCGTTAGTCTCTGTGTCCTCTATTCTGTACCATTGGTCTACCGGCCTATTTTGGTGCCAATACCATGCTGTTTTTGTTACTATTGCTCTGTAGTATAATTTAAGGTCTGGTATAGTGATGTCACCTGCTTCACTCCTCTTGCTAAGGATTGCTTTAGCTATTCTTGGTCTCTTATTTTTCCAGATGAATTTTATGACTGCTTTTTCTATTTCTATGAGGAATGTCATTGGGATTTTGATTGGCATTGCATTAAATCTGTATAGTGCTTTTGGTAGTATGGTTATTTTGACAATATTAGTTCTGCCTATCCAAGAACAGGGTAGACCTTTCCATCTTCTAAGGTCTTCCATAATTTCTTTCATTAGTGTTCTGTAGTTTTCATTATAGAGGTCTTTCATGTCTTTGGTTAAGTTTATTCCCAAGTTTTTTTTTTTTTTTTGATGCTATTGTAAACGGGGTAGTTTTCCTCATTTCCCTCAGAGGATTTGTCACTGATATATAGAAATGCCTTAGATTTATGGGTATTGATTTTGTATCCTGCTACTTTGCTGAATTCATTTATGAGTTCTAGAAGTTTTCTGGTGGAATTTTTTGGGTCTTCTAGGTATAAAATCATATTGTCAGCAAATATTGATATTTGAGTTCAACTTTATGTATCTGTATCCCTTTAATTTCTTTCGTCTGTCTTATTGCTGTGGCCAGCATTTCAATTACTGTGTTTAATAGAAGTGGTGAAAGAGGGCATCCCTGTCTTGTTCCAGTTTTTAGAGGGAATGTTTCAATTTTTCTGTATTTAGAATAATGTTGGCCTGGGGATTAGCACATATAGCTTTTACAATATTGAGATATGTTCCTGTTATCCCTAGGTTTTCTAGTGTTTTGAACATGAAGGGGTGCTGTATTTTGTCAAATGCTTTTTCTGCATCTATTGAGATAATCATATGGTTCTTATCTTTGAGTCTATTGATGTGATGAATTACATTTATTGATTTCCATATGTTGAACCATCCTTGCATCCCTGGAATGAACCCCACTTGATTGTGGTGTATTATATTTTTGATATGTTTTTGTACCCGTTTTGCCAGAATTTTATTGAGAATTTTTGCATCTATTTCATTAAAGATATGGGTCTGAAGTTTTCTTTTTTTTTTTTTTTTTTTTGATGTGTCTTTGACTGGTTTGGGGATCAGGATGATATTGGCCTTATAGAATGAGTTTGGAAGTGATCCTTCTTTTTCTATTTCCTGAAATAAATTGAAGAGTATTGGTATCAGTTCTTCTTTGAAGGTCTTGTAGAACTTGGCTGTGTATCCATCAGGTCCTGGGCTTTTCTTGGTTGGTAGGCTTCTATGGCATCTTCTGTTTCATCGCTTGAAATTGGTCTGTTCAAATTGTGTATATCATCCTGCTTTAATTTGGGCAGATCATACAACTCTAGAAATTTGTCGATGACTTTGGTGTTTTGTATTTTGTTGGAGTACAAGTTTCCAAAATAATTTCAAATTATTTCCTGTATTTTCGTAGTGTTTGTTGTGATATTTCCTTTTTCATTGTATATGTTAGTAATTTGAGTTTTTTCTCTCCTTCTCTTTGTTAGCCTGGCTAAGGGTCTGTCAATTTTATTTATTTTTTTCAAAGAACCAACTTTTTGTTTTGTCAATTTTTTCAATTGTTTCTTTTATTTCAATATCATTAATTTCAGCTCTGATTTTAATTATTTCCTGTCTTCTACCACTTTTGGTGTTGGATTGTTCTTCTTTTTATACAGCTTTGAGATGTAATTTTAATTTATTTATTTGTTGACTTTTTCTTCTTTTGAGGAATGAAGTCAATGCAATGAACTTTCCTCTTAGAACTGCCTTCATAGTGTCCCAGAGATTTCCATATGTTGTGTCTGTGTTCTCATTCACCTCTAAGAATTTTTTAATCTCCTCTTTGATGTCATCTGCAGCCCATTGTTCATTCAGTAGCATATTATAGAGTCTCCAGGTGTTGGAGTAGCTTTTATTTCTGATTTTATCATTGATTTCTAATTTCATTCCATTATGGTCTGATAGAATGCAGGGTAATATCCCTACTTTTTTATATTTGCTAAGAGTTGTTTTGTGGCATAGTATATGGTCTATTTTAGAAAAGGATCTATGCTGCTGAGAAGAAAGTGTATTCGCTTGTTGAAGGATGAAATATTCTATATAAGTCAGTTAAGTCTAAGTTGTTTATTGTATTTTTGAGTTCTATAGTTTCTTTGTTCAGCTTTTGTTTGGAAGATCTATCCAGTGGTGAAAGGGGTATGTTAAAGAAACCCAGAATTATTGTGTTGTGGTCAATTTGACTCTTAAACTTGAGGAGAGTTTGATGAACATGGATGCTCCATTGTTTGGGGCATATATATTTATAATTGTTAAGTCTTGTTGGTGTATGGTTCCCTTGAGCAGTATATAGTGTCCTTTTTTATCCCTTTTGATTGACTTTAGCTTGAAGTCTACTTTATTTGATATGAGGATGGAAACCCCTGCTTGTTTCCTCAGTCAATGTGAGTGGTAGGATTTCTCCCAACCTTTCACCCTCAGCCTATGGATGTCTTTTCCAATGAGATGAGTCTCTTGGAGGCAACATATTATTGGGTCTGTTTTTTTGATCCAATCTGCTAGTCTATGTCTTTTGATTGTTGTTTAGGCCATTAACATTCAGAGTTATTATTGAGATGTGTTTTTGTATTCCCAGCCATTTTTGTTTTATTTTTGGTATTTACCTTGACATGGTTTCTCTTCTGATTGTTTTTTCCTTTAGTGTAATACCTCCCTCTGTTGATTTTCATCATTGTTTTTTCCTCTTCATGGAATATTTTGGCAAGGATGTTCTGTAGTGCTGGCTTTCTACTTGTAAATTCTTATAACTTTTGTTTATCATGGAAGGTTTTTATTTCATCCTCAAATCTAAAGCTTAATTTTGCTGGGTATAAGATTTTTGGTTGGCTTCTCTTTTCTTTCAGAGCTTGGAAAATGTTGTTCCATGATCTCCTAGCTTTGAGTGTCTGAGTTGAAAAGTCTTCTGTGATACGAATTGGTCTCCCCCTATATATGATCTGATTCCTCTCTTTTACGGCCTTTAAAATTCTATCCTTGTTCTGTATGCTAGGCATTTTCATTATAATGTGTCTTGGTGTAGACCTGTTGTAATTTTGTACATTTGCTGTCCTATAAGCCTCTTCTATTTGGTTTTCCAAATCATTCTTCATGCTTGGGAAATTTTCTGATATTATATCATTGAAGAGGTTGTGCATTCCTTTGGTTTGAAACTCTGTGCCTTCCTCTATCCCAATTACTCTTAGATTTGGTCTTTTGATGCTGTCCCATACTTCTTGAATATTCTGTTCATGGTTTCTTACTATCTTCATTGTGTGGTCAACTTTATTTTCAAGATTATATACTTTGTCTTCATTGTCTGAAGTTCTTTCTTCCAGTTGATCTAGTCTGTTGGTGATGCATTCTATTGTATTTTTTATTTGGTTAATTGTTTCCTTCATTTCAAGCATTTCTGACTTTTTTTTTCAGATTTTCTGTCTCTTTTATTAAGTAATCTTTTGCTACCTGTATTTGCTTTTTTATATCTTTGTTTTAGTGGTCAATTTTTGCTTGTATTTGCTCATTTAGGTCATTCTTTGAATCACAGATCATTTTAATTATGAACCTTCTGAACTCCTTCTCTGACATTTCATCAACTTCACTGAGCATGCGTTCTGTTATTGTAGAATCCTGGTTTGTTTGAGGTACTTTCCTCCCTTGTTTTTTCATGTTGCCTATTTGCCTTACTTTCTTGCAGTGTAGGTCTGAGATATTACAATTTCTTCCTTATGTTCTTATAATATCCTTGCAGGTTGTCTGTACCTCCCCTTACTGTTGGGCTATCAGAACCTGCCACTGTCCCTCAAAGTATGCTACCTGGGGCTGGGTCCACGCAGGTTGATGTGGGTCAAACTGATTGAGTCTGAGCTCCTGTGGTGGTCTGCTGGTTGGAGGAGGCAGTCCTCTGAGCGGAGGTCAGTGAAGCTGTCCTAGACTTGCCTGAGCTCTGTGGGTGTGGGCTGGGCTGACCTGGGCCCGCCTGTGCTTGGGCAGAGGTTGGTGGAACTTCCCTGAGCCTGGCCACACTCGAGGGAATGTCAGCGGGACTGACCTGGGGCTGGCTGCACTGGGCTGAAGGTCAGTGGGACTGACCTGGTCGTGGTGGCACTCCAATGTAGGTCCCCAGGACCACACTCAGCATGCTTGAACTCAAGCAGAGTTGGTGGGTCTGTCCTTGCTGTCTCCTGCTCTGGGGTGGAGGTCAGCGGGACTGGCTGGAGCCTGGTCACACACCAGCGGGGGTCAGGGGGACTGACTTGGGGCTGACCACGCTGGGGTGAAAGTCAGTGGGACTGACCTGGGCCTGGTGGTACTCCCATGCAGGTCCCTGGGACTGCCCTGGGCCCACCTGAACTCAAGCAGAGTTGGCGGGTCTGTCCTTGCTGGCTCCTGCTCTCCAGTTTCTTTATCATTATAAAATCATGCTCTTTATGCCTGGTAGTATTCTTCTGCTCTGAAATACTACATTTTACATTAATATAGCCACTTCAGATATCTTTTGATTATTGTCAGCATAGTATATTGTTTCCATCAATCTACTTCTTTTTACAACATTTTTTAAAAATGTGACTTGTATACATAAAATTTTTCCTTTCAAACTATATGACTGAAGAGATTTTAGTATATTCACATAGTTGTGCAGCTATCATCAATATCTAATTTTAGAATGTTTTAATCACTCCAAAAATAAGCCCCATCAACATTAGTAGTCAACCTCCATATATTTAATTTTTAAAAACAGGTTTATTAATGTATAATTAACATAAATTAAGCAACATACATGAAAGTATACAGTTGATAGGTTTTGACACATCTATACACATGTGAAACCATCACACTCAAAATGGTGAACACATCCATCACTCTCAGAAGTGCCCTCAAGTCCCTTTGTGATTTCCCTCTCCTGCCCCTCCCCATGCCTCCACCCCAAAGCAATCACTGATCTGCTTTCTGTCACTATAGACCAAGGTATCTTTTCTAGAGTTTTATATAAATGGAATCACACAATATGTATACTTTCCCATCTGGCTTCTTTCATGCGGCATAATGTTTTAGATTTATTCACTTTGGCGTATGTATCGTTACTTTGTTCTTTTTTGTTCCTGAGCATTATTCCAATGTATGGATATGTTATACTTTGCTTTATTCATTTACCCATTAAGGGGCCCTTTTAATTGTGTCCAGCTTTCAACTACTATGAATAAACCTGCTATATAAATTTTTGTTTGTATGGAAATGTATTCTCTTTTACTCTTGGTTAAATGCCTACTAGTGTAAAGACTGGACTGTGTGGTATATTTAACTTTTTAAGAAATTGCCACACTTTTCCATGGTTGCCATACCATTTTCCATCAGCAGTTCCTCCACATCTTCAGTAACACTTGGTACATTAGACTTTTTAATTTACGCTAATGTAATAAGTGAACAGTGCTATCTGCTGATTTTAATTTGCATTTTCCTAACACCTAGTGATACTGAGCATCTTTTAATATGATTATTCGCTATCCATATATCTTTGCTAAAAATGTCTTTAACACTCTGTTTTGTTAAAAATTTGGTGGTTTTTTATTACTGAGTTTTGGAAGTTTTTTTTAAAAAGAAATGTATCTTGAACACAAGCTATATTCTCCACAAAGACTTTTCTCCCTTTCTGTGTCTTGTCTTTTCATTCTCCTAACAGTGTCGTTTGAAGAACAGAGGTTTTCGGTATTGATGAAGTGTAATTTTTTGTTTGTTCCTTTACTGATTGTTTTGGTGTCATATCTAAAATCTTTTTGCCTAGCTGAAGGTCTCAAAAAGTTTGTTTTCTTCTAGAACTGTCAGTTTTAGGTGTCGTATTTAGGTCTAATGATTTTGTGCTAATTTTTCTATAGAATGCCAAGATTTTTTTTTTTTCTATGTGGATATCCAGTTGTTTTAGCACCATTTGTTTAAAAGACAGACTTTTTTTGTCCTCTTACCATTATCCTGCTTGTGACTTTATATTTAAAGTGAATTCCTCATAGACATTTTTAAAACGCAAGATATTACTTTAAAAAAAAAAAAAAGCAAGAGCTTTTTTATCCCAACTGAGGATCCTTGCATGATTTTACTGGGATTCTTGGGTCATTACTTAAATCTACCATCTTAGGTTAATTTTTTTTTTTTTTTTTTTTTTCCCCTACTTACTCTTTGTGCTGTCTGTTTGTTCCCCTCTCCCCGTTTCTGTCATTTTTGCATCAGTTGTATATTTTTTAAAATTATTTATTTACTTATTCATAATGCATAAGTATAGCATCTTTTTATATACAAGTTGTATATTTTTAAAAATCAATCTTCTGTATCTCCTTTGTATGCTTACTAGTCATAATTCTTTGCCATTTTTTGTTTACTAGTTGCTTTCTAATATACATTTTAGTATCACAGTCTGTTTTCATGTAGTATTATATACTACTTGCCTAGAATATAAACACTACAATAGTATTCTCCTGGACTTTGTGCAAATATTATAATACATTTATATGCTATAAATTTATAATACATTTATACTATTTTTGCTTTAAACAATTGATGCTTTTAAAGAAGTTTACATAAGAAAAATATTTGTATTAACTCACATAGTTACATTTCTGAATTCTTTGTTCCTTTGTATAGATCCAGACTTCCATCTGGTTTAATTTGGGGGGCTTGAGATATAATCTCAAAACACAAAACCCCAAAAGTTATAATCTTAAACATCAATATTTCAAAAGATCAAAATCCCTGAAGTCTGAAATCTCAAAAGTTCAAAGGTCCCAAAACTATAATTTTGGAAAAATAATTTTCAAAGTTCTGTAAAATACATTTATTTACAGTTATAAAGGGGAGTTTGAGAAACATAAAAACATGACAATATATCATAGGCTACTTTACACAATAAAATTGACAATAATAATAAACATAGTTTTGCAACCATAAATACTCAGGTACACTACAGTAGTCACACAGGGTTTAACAGTTACAAGTAGACAAACCATATTCATAAGGAAATAGATAAAAAAGAGACATGTGTGCACACTTATCATTGTGGTTGGTTATTGTGTACACCCAGCTTTACAACTGCAGTCATCTGAAATGCTTGATGGACAACTTAAGCCTTTTGACAAGATTGATCAAAGCCAGGATGGGTCACTTCAGACTGCTGGTATAGGCAGTCTGGCACACGTTCAAGCTGTTGAGCCTGAGTTCTGATACTCAAGGCTGCAGAAGGAAACACCGCCTTAGCTCTCAGTCACCAATTCACCTTCTGTGTTTACTCTCTGTGGGGCCAATTGGATGGTGGTTGCCCACACTGAGGGCATATCTTCCCCACTCAGACACTCACAGATATACTCAAAAATTGTGTCAGGTATGGGAAACTGAGGCAGGAGGATCACAAGTTCAAAGCCAGCCTCAGCAATTTAGTGAGGCCCTAAGCAACTTAGCAAAACCCTGTTTCAAAATAAAAACTAAACAGAGCTGGGGATGTGGCTCAGTGGTTGAGTGCCCCTAGGTTCAAACCCCAGTTTAAAAAAAAAAAAAAAAAAATGCTTCACCAGATTTCTAGTTATTTATCCATCTAACACAATACCACTGTGTACAATCAAAAACACACCAATCCTTCCCCAGAATTTGGCTTTCTGCCCCTCTTTTTTTGTTGTTGTTCTCATTAGTTACACATGACAGTAGAATGCATTTTGACATATCATATATAAATGGAGTATAACGTCTCATTCTTCTGGTTGTGCACGATGTAGACTTATATCAGTCATGTAATCATATATGCACATAGGGTAATAATATCCAATTCATTCTATCATTCTTCCCCCCATACTCCCTCCTCTCCCTTCACTCCCCACTATCTAATCCAAAGTACCTCTATTCTTCCATAGCCCCTCCTCCTTATTGAAAATTAGTATCCACATATCAGAGAAAACATTCAGCCTTTGGTTCTTTGGGATTGGCTTATTTCACTTAGCATGATATTCTCCAGCTCCATTCATTTACTAGCAAATGCCATAATTTCATTCTTCTTTAAGGCTGGGTAATGTTCCATTGTGTATATATACCACATTTTCTTTATCCATTTATCTGTTGAAGGACACCTAGGTTGATTCCATAGTTTAGCTATTGTAAATTGAGCTTCTATAAACATTGATGTGACTGTGTCACTATAGTATGCTGATTTTAAGTCCTTTGGGTATAAACTGAGAAGTGGGATGGAAGTGGGTCAAATGATGGTTCCATTCCAAGTTTTCTGAGGAATCTCCATACTGCTTTCCATAGTGGTTCACTAATTTGTAGTCCCACCCAGCAATGTATAAGTGTACCTTCTTCCCCACATCCTCACCAACATTTATTGTTGCTTATATTCTTGGTAATTACCATTTTAACTGGAGTGAGATGAAATCTTGGAGTTGTTTTGATTTGCATTTCTCTAATTGCTAGAGATGTTGAACATTTTTTCATATATTTGTTGATTTATTGTACTTCTTCTTCTGTGAAGTGTCTATTCAGTTCCTTAGCCCATTTATTGATTGGGTTATTTGTCTTTTTAGTGTTAAGTTTTTTGAGTTCTTTATATATCCTAGAGATTAATGCTCTATCTGAGGTGCATGTGGTAAAGATTTTCTCCCATTCTGAAGGCTCTCTCTTCTTGTTAGAATGTTTCCTTTGCTGAGAAGAAGCTTTTTAGTTTGAATCCATTCCATTTATTGATTCTTGATCTTACTTCTTGCAATTTAGGAGTCTTGTTAAGGAAGACAATTCCTAAGCTGACATGGTGAAGATTTGGGCCTACTTTTTCTTCTATTAAGCACAGGGTCTCTGTTCTAGTGCTAAGTTTTGTGCAGGGTGAGAAATAGGGGCTTAATTTTATTTTGCTACCTATGGATTTCCAGTTCTCCCAGCAGCATTTGTTGAAGAGGCTATCTTTTCTCATTATCCCATTCACAAGTCTGCCAGCACTTACAAAACTGTCCAGAATAATTCACACAGTCACCTGATGCTGATCTCACTAAATGACTTAGATTCTATGAATAAGAAAACTTCTGTGGCATCCAAGAGCAGCTCTGATTCTAGTCTATCACAATAGTTTGTTATCCCTCAATAGATTATACCTATCACTTTGAAGGTGACACAGTGGGTCCAAGTTTGTTCCACATGTCCCTCAATTGGGACAGCCAGGCCATGTTCTTTTTATGGTACTGGCAGAAGCCAAGAGAACAAGTGCCACCACATATACATGTTTGAAATCTTTGCTTATGCCACATCTGCTGACATTCCATGGGCCAAAGCAGGTCACATGGCCAAAAAATCTCAGCGGGTGGAAAAGTATATTCTGCCCACAGGAAAATGAATATTTGCTGGACCATAATCTACACTATTAGGGCTTCCACTGGGCTCAGAATGCTGGAAGATCATAGTAGTCAAGGCAGATCTTGATTTCAGTTGTGAGAAACAAGTTATAAGGAAGGTAACATTAGGCATGGAGATCTTAAGTGATGTTCCCTAACTCACATCAATGTCACTAACAAAGATGGACTAAAACTTGATTTCTTAAGTCCCCCTCCAGGTCACTATTCCATGGCACAAGAAGGATAACTAAGCAACCCTTAACACATTTGACAAATTTATTATATATTCCATGACTCAGACCTTTCTTTGATTAGAGAGTCCTGCCCTCTGCCTTCTTTTCCTTTTTTTCACAATCAAGATGGTATTATTTTTGTTTTGTTTTGTTTTTTAATTTGATTGTGGGCCTTGCTCAAGCCCGCCCTCTTTTTTAAGTTGAAAAGATGGGCATGGTGACGGGGTAATGTTAAGACACCTGGGTTTAGATCCTAGCTCATCTACCATGACAGTAAGCAAGTTCTTACCTCTGTGATTTCATTCATAAAATGGTGATAAGCCGCAGGACTTTGTGAAGAGTAAAAGGAGATGTTTGTGAAATGCTTAGAGCATAAAGAGTGTACAACTAAATAGTTAAAAAAAAAATATTCTCTCCACTTCAAAGCTAGTCAAGAGCTCTCCCTTCTAATAGCCCCTAAGTTACCTATTCAATTCAATTAAGCACTGAGGATATTTTAGGAACCATAAGTTCAAATTCCTAAATAGTCCAGGCAGATATCATGAAAACATTAAGGAACCTATGGAGTCTTTCACATTGTTATCTTATGTTGCGTTTTTCTTACAGATCCATGTATTTGCATACTAAAGCATGTAGGAATATTCTCTACACAAAGAAACATATATTTCTCCAGGTATTTTATTAAAAATATTTTACGAATGGACTTCAGCCTAGGCTTTTCAGTTGGAAGCTTCCTGGCTGAAGTATTGGAGCAAGGTCCTGCTAGATTGAGGAGGGTGAGGGGAAAGTGGACCAAAGTGCCCAGGGCCATGGGGCAGCCAGCACACAGGGACTCCAGAAATGGCTATTTATAAACCAATATGAGAATATTTCTTACTCTCATGTGTCAACTAAATATGAGCTTTGGTTTCTCTCATTGTTTTTTAAACATATAGTCATGTTGGCTATCCTTAGTATTCCTATTTTTGTAGAACATGAGTACAAAGAAATCATGATCTCATATAAGCTCAAGCCCCCATCTGAAGCAGGCAGCCCTCATTCAGCTCCAGCCAAATGCTGTCTTATGCCAGTTGGAACTTCCAGTTTTTAAGAGAAGCCAGAAATGCAAATTTTTGTATTGAATCTTTAATGTTGGCTCAATGATTTCTAAATCTCTGCACAGGGCAAACCCTATGGTATCTGATCTATTGAATGTATACAATATACCAGACATTCCAAGAATTCAAAGATATGAATTCTTCCCTGAAGGGACTTGATCCTCTGATGGTCAGGTGGACACTCAAATAATAGGTAATTTTATAGTTGGATGGTGTGCATGATAAGCTAATTTGTATAACTAAGTAATTTTTTTCTTGTCTGTATATCTTATTATCCAACCAGACTAAACTCCTTAAGGGTAAGAATTCTGAGCTCTATTTGTCCTCAGCACCAAGTCCCTTTTTCATAATGTTTTGATTGACTTACTGCCCTAGCGGTCTCTTGCTTTAATCCATGTAACTAAAATGAATGTATAACAACCTACCTGGTACAGCCATTTTAATTAAGTCATCATCTCTCTGCATAATCAGTCAGTCCTATAGTAAGTACCTTACAGGTTGGTAGGCAAGGAATAAACCCTTCTGGAATTGAATCAACTTACTCTGATATGCGGTAGTTAAAGACAGCCACATGCTAGAGCAGAGCAGAAGAAAATGTAAATATGCAGGCGCTTCCTTGTGAGACCCATCTGGGAAATCAAATTTGGGAGATTGCTATGACTGGCACTTTATTCTCAACCTTTATTTTCAATGCCAAACAGACCTTCTGGTTACTCCCTGGAATCAAGTGAAGTACAAAGGCAGAAACCAAACTTCAGTTTGATTATTGTGCTGAAAAACAAACTCTAGCTATAATTTATTACCTTTGAAAATGCAAGAATACCTAGAAAATGGTCATAATTATGGCACTAAATAGTATAAGAAAGGACATGGCTACAAAATACAGTCAGATAATCTTAAAACTAGAGATATTTATTCATGTAATAAAGCACCAAAATGACATATTTTCTCTGTTATCGTGGCAAAATTATTCCATTTTACCCATGGTTCAATAGAATAAACAAATATTTATTCATCACCTCCCTTAATCAAGGTTGTATTTTCACTGATGCTTTTATTTAAAAGTAGTGTAGGCTCATTGTAGGAAAGAACTTGAAAGTATATAAAATAGTTTCCTTCCATTTCCCTCCTCCCTTTTCTCAATAATCCTACTGCTAAGTATAACAACTACTAACAACTACTAATAGTTCAGTTTGTCGTCTAGGCCTTTCTTCTGCTCAAACATATAGCCCTTTCCCCAAAAAACATTGAAATTACACTCTATATAAAGTTAAGTTCTGCAGCTTAACTTTTTTCTTCCTGTTCAGTCAACTAACAGTTGTATCAACCCCATTCTCTTTTAAAACTACCTATTATTTAATAGTATTAATACACCACATTTGACAACTTCTCAATGGAGACCCATTAATGTTATCTTCAATTTTCCACCCTTACAAACAATGCTGCAGTAAATGCCGCCAGTTTAGGTTTTAATTTATTTTTTCCTTTTAACAGGACTATGGAAACTGAAGTCATTGCAGAGTTTGGATCTGTCATTCAATGGGATATTGCAGATTGGGCTGTCTGATTTTCATAACTGCCTGCAACTGGAGAACCTCTATTTAAAAAGCAACAAAATATTCAAAATTCACCCAGAAGCTTTCAAGGACCTCAAAAAATTACAGGTTCTAAAATTGTTTTTATAATATCTTAGATATTCAGACATATGGGCAATTACATTGGAAGACTTTCCTTTGAAGAGTATACTCACATCCTTTTTTACTGGCTATTAATCAAAACATGTAAGTCTATTTTAAAATCCCTTAGAAGAGCTGAAGTCTCTTCATTGCTTCATAAATCAAAGGCCACATTAATGGACATGAACTTCACCCAAACAATACTCAACAACAAAAAATTATTTTCTAAATCAAATTAAATCAAACTCCAAGTTTCCACTTACTGTTTGGCAAGAAATTAAATCTGCTATTTGTAAGGCTGCCTCCCTAAACTGCAAGATGAGTCAAAGCCCTTGGGGTCTCACATGAAAACTGGAATGCTTGGGAAGACCCCTCTGAACCACTCTGGAAAATGCTGAGATGTCAACAACTCATACTATCTAGACCACAAAGGGCCAGGGACCCTCTTGCTTCTATGCCCAAATTGGGCATGAGATAATAAAAATGGTGATGCTAGTGCATTTTGTATCACGTTAACCACAACAGGCCACATACTGTTCTAAACATCAGACACATACTGGGGGAGCCTGTGTCACATTAAGCTTCCCAAAGTCCTCACAGCTGTGAGGGTGAGGAACCCCAAGCCCTGCTCTTGGTTTGGCAAATTCAGCCTCTTTTCCTCCAAGCACTTTCCTCCATGCCCTTCTGCTTTGGAATGACATTGTAAAATCTCCCCTCATTGGTCCTTTAGAAATACCAGAAGAGCCTCCAGTGTGGCACACTGAAACAATCTTCAGTTATAACTTCTATCACCCACCCCCAGTCCTTCCATAGGCCAGTATCATTCACTGAAAACATAATGTGAGCTGCACATACTACTTTAAATGTTCTAGTATCTGCATTTAAAAAACTAAAATAAGCAAATGAATTTCATTTTAGTGATATGTATTATTTAAGCCAGTATATTATCTTCTACACATGTAATCCATATAAAAATTCTTAGTGAGATATTTTACATTCCCTTGTTTATACCAAATCTTCACACCTGGTGTGTTTTACATCCCAACATGGACTACCCATGTGGTAATTTCATGATAGCTACATGAGGCTCATGGTTGTCATTATTAGGCAACACAGACATAGACAACTGACATTTCCCCAGTGATGGGAACTGCTGTTGAAGTGTAGCCATGAGAAAAGTCTCCAGCCCCCAGAATGGCTCCCTGAGCCCTCCACCATGGAAAACGGGCTGGGGAAGCAGTGGTGAGGTGGGGGGCTCTAGAGCCAGCTGTATGGCTAGACTCTGCCACTTACCAGCCACATCATCTTGGTTATCAGATCTCTCTGTGCTGTTTTCTCACATGTAAAGTGGAGATGACTTAGTTCTTTCTCATAGTTTTGTGAGAATTAAATGTTTTAATACATACAAAGTTCTTAGAACTGTGCTTAGGATTTGGTAAGACTCTTTATTCATGTAGACTACATATAGAAATTTTAAATTGGTCACAGTACTCTGTTCTGTTAATATACAAATCTTATCATGCTGTTCATTGGTTAAAATTTGTCCAAATTTCTCAAGTACAGTCCTGGCCCTGCCTGCTTCTCTAACCTCGTTTCAAGCCACTCTCCCCTTGATCACTGGTTTCCTATCCATTTTCATCTCAAGCCCTCCCCGCTTGCTGATCTTTTACCTGGGAGAGCTAAATCATATTAATCCTTTCAGCTTTAGGTTGAATGTCAACTCTTCAAGAAGACCTCCAGACTAAGTCAGGCCTCCTTTTTTCCACACTTTATAACATGCTATGTTTAATACTTGTTGCACTCATCTCAACAGAAATCATTTAGTTTGGGGTGTGGTTAGTTGATAAAGCCTATGCCCCCTTCACCCTATTACCAGATGAAAACTCTTTGAGAATATACATCATGTCTGTTTTGTTTTCCAGTGCTTAGCTAGGACATTTAAAAATATTTGTTGAATAAATAAATGAATGCATGGATAGATGATGATTATGGATAGTTAGGGAACTATTGCTGCATAACAAATCACTACACACTAAGCAGCTTAAAACCATCTAATATCTCACAATTTCTGGGGGTCAGGAATTCAGGGATCGCTTAGCTAGGAACTCTATTTCAGGGTCTCCCAAGAGGCTGCCACCAAAGTCTTAGCACAGGTTAAGACTCACCTGAAAGAGTCTCACCTGAAAGCCCAGCTGGAAAAGTATTCATTTCTCAGCTCTCATGGTTATTGGCAAGACTCAGTTCCTTGTTGGGCTGTTGACGTGAGAGTTATGCTCTTTACCAGCTGGTGACAAAAGCCTGCCCTCCGTCTCCTGCCCTATGGTCCCTCCACAGGGCACTTCATGGCATGGCAGCTTGCTCCAGAGCAAGTACAATTTTACGTAGTGTAGATACCGTTTTATATAATGTAATCACCAAAGTGACATCCATTGCTTTTGCTGTAGGCTCTTGGCTGGAAACAAAGCATAGGTCCTACCCATAGTTGAGGGGAGGAGATTGCTCCAGAGCCTGCATACCAGGAGTCAGGATCACTGGGGACCATCTTACAGTCTGTCTGCCATGGAACTTATTAGAGAAGATGAGACAGTCCACTTCACTTGGCAGTGCACATAGATTGACAAATTGCCTGGGAATCTCATTTAGTACATTATATATGAATTATATTTGTATGTGTAATTTTCCCTATGTCTGTTTTACTTCCTGTGCATTTTTAGTGTACTTTATGAGTCTTTTGCAACTCACAGGTGATAGATATGAAAGACAAGCTGTAATTCTCAATTCACCAGAACTGCCAAGAATCATACAATTCCTCCTTCTCTATCACCCTTCTACATGCTTGGCAGTAACTCTAAAAACTGGAACATGATGAACATATTTGGTACCAAAAAAAAAAAAAAAAAAAAAAGCTGAATATCACAATGGATGTTGTTTTTCTTCTGGGAGATGAATTTAATACTTGCACTATTTTCCCACGTGGGAATCTTTTCAGAAGCTAGATAGATTTTTCAAAGCATAATTTCATCACCATGTTTAAATGCAATAAAATAAAGTTCCATTGACATTTCAAATTAGCATTTCTTTTCTTAATCTTATCTCATTCTTCTTAGATGCAGTGATTTGTGAAACACTATTTATATGCTTCTCCAGTCTCTCTGTAATGTACAGCTCTTTCAAATGCTGGTGGATGGTGTTTCTTTAGGCAAGTGTGACCATTCTGTTTTAATCTTTTCTCAGAAACTTTTTCCTTCTGAATCATTTTATTAATTTTCTTTCTTCCCTCCAGTTTTGCTTTCAGTTCCATGATTTGTAATATAAGATGCCAGGATGGAAAAAAAAGCACTACAAAGAAAATAACTGTCTGAAAAACATCAGAGTATCTCACTGTTAAGGAGAGGTACATAAGAAAATATCCATCTATCTTTTTTAAAAAGTGGAATATCTCAGGCTGCCTATCAAATAGTTGTTTTTCAGAGAGTTATTTTCAAAATGCATTTGAAAGGCCTGTAGATTACAGAAAGACTAGGAGACGCACAAATCACTGCATCTAAGAAGAATGAAGTAAGAAAGCTAGTGATCCTAGGCAAGACAGGGCCAAAGCGAACTGTTTTCTCCTTCCCACCCCCAGTCTTCTGCTTCCTGTTTTGGGAAACCTTCCTTTGAGAGTCAAGATTGCTCTCAAAAAAAGTTCACCAAGAATTCTGACTCCATACATAGTGTTCTTGTTTGTAGCACTATTTTTGGTTGTTTGAATTAGCTCTTCTCGGGAATTTATACAATCCAAGATGTAAATGCTAATTTCCCCCCTGATGTTTTTTTTTTTGTTTCTTCTTTCTTTTTTTATTTATAATAGTAGTATTACAATTCATAATGTACATATATAGCGTCTTTTTACGTACAACTGTTTGTATACAAAGTATATAAGTACCATTCAGACCTTCAATCATGCATTTAGGATAATGATATCCATCTCATTCAACCACCAATTTTTTTTTCCTTTTTCCCCCCTCCCTCCCCGCTTGCTCCCTCCCTTCCCCTCCCTTTCCTTTGACCATTCTAGTGTTCCTCTAATCCTCCTATGTACCCCCATCCAACAACACTGTGAACTAGCCTCCTTATATCAGAGAAAACATTCGGTATTTGGATTTTTGAGATTGACTAATTTCACTTAGCATTATATTCACCAACTTTATCCATTTACCTGCAAATGCCATTATTTTATTCTCTTTTATTGCTGAGTAAAATTCCATTTTGTATATATACCACATTTTCTTTATCCACTCATCTACTGAGGGACATCTAGGTTGGTTCCACAACCTACCTATTGTGAATTGTGCTGCTATAAACATTGAAGTGGCTGTGTCACTGTAATATGCTGTTTTTAAGTCCTTTTCCCCCCTGATGTTTATGAAAGCAGTTGGCCTTGATAACATTTAGCCTTTGCAGTATTCATCCATGGGCTTTTTTTTTTTTTTTTTTTTTTTTTAAAGCAAGGTTTGCATTTTCTTTCTTTCTATTTATTTATTTATTTATTTATTTATTTATTTAGTTGTTGTTGGGTCTTTAATTTATTTATTTTTATGTGGTGCTGAGAATCAAACCCAGTGCCTCACACATGCCAGGCAAGCACTCTACCACTGAGCCCCAGCCCCAGCCCCCAACCCCAAGCTTTGCATTTTCTGTTTATGATTTTCTCTTCTCCCACCTGGCCCTCCCTAAGCTCCACACCCCCACACTTTTTCTCCTGCTTCAGGCTCCCTCTACCCAGTCCCTCTTTCTCTCTTGTGTGGTGGCTCTGAGTGGATGTGTTCTTCAAAGGCACATTGCTGTGAAGCCAAACCAAATTGCAACTCTGCCACTTTATTTATTTATTCTTTTTCATTCTTTACTGAGCACCTGCAGTGTACCAAGCCTTTGTGCTAAGGTCTGTGTGGGATGTACTGTGGGGTTCAGCCCAGTTTCTTGCTCTGTAAAAAAAAAGGGCGGGGGGGGGGTAAGTGAGGACATTGTCAGAGTATTAGATATAATGTTTGTAAAGAACCCAGCACAGTGCCAGATACACAGCAGTGCTCTGCAATCAATAGCTGAAGCTGCACCTGACTGTTTTCCCCTGCTTTATCCTACTCCTGCTAGGTCTGACTGTCCTGGGTCTCTAGAACCATTGAGTCCCTTTTTTTGTTTTGTTTTGTTTTCCTGGTCTTCCCACTGCATTTCTTATTAGAAGACAAATTAGTCATCTTGCAAGTTCTGAATATCCATAGATGCAAAGAAATGCAATATTATCCTTGAGAAACTATTTGATGTAAAAGATCTATCTTTGCTACTTCTGGTGAACCAGATTTCTTCTGTGTTCTTTGTCTTCGTTATCTGGCATCTTCTGCTACTTTCAAGATCACAGTGTTTCTAGAGACTATATCCATTTCTAGACCTTGATAGCACAAAAGTCTAGGTATATTTAACAGTATAAATTATAACTCAGAGGAAAGAAGAAAGAGAAAATATTTGGCCATCTAATATAGATACCATGCTTAAAGTTCTCACACACATTTAATCCTTACAACACCCGTGGTAGGTAGGCTCACAAAAAGCAAACAATTTGCCTAGACTTAGAGTTTTTAGAGGCAAAGCAGAAATTTAAACCCAGTACTCTCTGACTTTCAAATGAGTACTAAACTCATACTGTTTCCATAGAGATGTAAACAATATCTTTCTATAACATATTTATTTTGTCTCTGGATATCTTTGTTCACAACTTTCTTAAATTTGTTTCTTCTCAAGCAGGTTGTAGACCTCAGCAACAATGCTCTGACCACTGTCCTACCAATGATGACCATTGCTCTGGAATTTCCCCATCTGGAGATTGACTTGACAGATAATCAATGGCAGTGTGATGATAGAGTGACATTCTTCCAAAGTTTCATTTCTGAATCCTGGAGGAGAAAGTGGAATGTGCTTTGCAACAAGTCTGTAGGTAAGTCACTCAGACCACTTTTCTCTGAAATGGTTTCATTTGAACTGAAAAATGCACATAAAAATTTAGTGTCATTTGACATAATGCTAAGTGAAGTTAGTCAGTCTCAAAAATCCAAGTACCAAATGTTCTCTCTTATATAAGGAGGCTATTTCAAAGTATAGTTGGATGGGGGTACATAGGAGGATTAGAGGAACACTAGAATGGTCAAGGGAAGGGAGGGTAAGGGAGGGAGCAAGAGGGGAGGGAGGGGGAGGGAAAAAAAAGGTGTTTGAATGAGACGGATATCATTTTCCTTAATGCATGATTGAAGACCTGAATCGTACGAATATACTTTGTATACAAACAGTTGTATGTAAAAAGATACTAAATATATGCACTATGAGTTGTACATATTAAAAATTATAAAAATAAAAAAAAATAAATAAAAATTAAAAAATGAGAAGAAATTAAAAAAAAAAATTTAGTGTCATTTGAAACGATTACAGTCCCTCTAAAAGCAAGATTGCTGATCCCCAGCATTAGTCAGCCTTGGACTGTGTCACATCCTAATCGTCGGTGCCTTACTATATCCTCGGTTTATGAATGATTTTCTTACATGGTCAAAAAAATAGTTTTCAAATCACTCAGAATTAATTTGATATAATAAAAAATAAGTTTCACTAGAAGAAAATTTTACCCTGAAGCCTCAAAACTTCAGTTTTACCCCAATTCTCAAAAAAAAATTGATTAAAGAAATGATTGATTAAAAAATCAAAATAATTTTAAATGCTTGCTGAGACTCTGAAAATGTGATACTATACATACACAAAAAACACACATTTCAAAAGTATATTTCCCTTTGATTTGTTCCTTGCCTCTCCCAAAATTCAGTTGGAATTGAACATTCTGGGAAGGTTTTTTTTTCTACTATTAATTAGCTATCTCGAAGGAGGGGGAAAAAAAAAAAACTTGAAAACAGTCAGATTTTCTAAAAACTGAACCCTGGGCTCAATTCTGTTCAGAACTGCCAGTAAAGCAGAATCAGAGCCCTACCAGGTTCAGAAGACATTCACAAAGAGCAGCAGGAGGTCAGAATGTTGTCCATCACACTTACGTCATTCCTCTGTACAAGCCACGACTGGCATTCTGAGTAGGGAGGACAGAGGCCAGGGACCAGAAGACATATTTACCAGCACTGAGGAATGGTGAGAAAATAATACTGCAAACCTGGGAAGGACCAAGACAGGTTTTGCAGGAGCTGATGGAATGTTCTGGCAAACATGAGGTAGTTGAGGTACAGAGGGAGGAGAAGCAATATCGTTGTCCCTCCAGTCTGGCTTCTTCCTTCCATGGGCAGCAGGCAGGAAACCTAAGAAACATGTGGCCTCCTGGGGCCAGCAGCAGATCTACTCCTGACAGCCACGTGTAAATGTTCACAGAACCATGTATGTACTGTTGGCATTAGACAGGAATGAATGCATCAATGAAGACTGCTTGTCACCATGTGATATACACTTGAAAATATAGTAAGATAAGGGCTGAGGAGGACTCAGAGTCTTGATAAACCCTGGAACCTCATTCTCATGTCCACTCTGTGTATGGTTTTTGTCTCCCACTTACAGGGGATGAAAAGGCATATTTGGAGATTCCCAAAAGCAGAATTTCCAGGGAGATTCACCTTCCTCCCGTTGATCTGAACCCCATGAAAAGCCTCATAAGGAACAAAGCAGCGAGGTCCCATGGAGGAGTGTCCGTGCACTTTTCCACTCTGAGGAAGGAGGCCCACACTGGCTCTGATCTCAGGGAGATGCAGGGACAGCTGCCAAGAGTGGGCAGAAATGCCGGGGATGTGCAAGCTGCTGGCAGAAAGGAGGACGCTTCCCAGGACCTCGTCCTGGCCATCTGCCTGTCTGTGTTCATCACGTTCTTTGTGGCTTTCTGCCTGGGGGCTTTTACAAGACCTTATGTTGACAGACTGTGGCAACAAAGATGCTGGCACAAAAGCCCTGATTCAGATAATGCCTATTCAAATGAGGGCTTCTATGATGAAATCGAAGCTGCAGGGAGCACACAGCATCCAAGGACAGATCTGCACCAAGCTTTGCATGATCCAAAACTCTGTGAGAACCAGCACTGTTTTTTGGTGACAGAGCCAAGTCCACGTGCCTCTGTCATTCCTGACAAAACTCTGGGAAGCAGCAGAAAGGAACCTGGCAGTCGGCAGAGATCAGAACAATGCAGGGACAACACTGGGGCAGGAAGTAGAAATGATAACATGTTTCCAAACAGCAGTGCAACCCGTTTCAATCTGTGCAGACCTCCAAATGCTGATAATGATGAACTAATTTCAGCAGCACAGGCCCACATATATAGGAATGATATTCTCAGGGAATTAGATTATGAAACCGTGGCCCAGGAATATTCTCCCGGTGAGCGTTCAATGGGTGGCTCGGCCATAGCTGGCACATTAAGAACTTTCTCTGGCTCAACCCATAATCATTTGAATGAATTAGACCCATCACTCTCCAGAGAAGTGACAGCTTCTGAATACAAAATGCTAACACATGCAAATGCACAGAGGACTGGAGAGAGTAAGGAAATAAGGGGCCCTGAACCTTTGGAAACTACTGGTTTGCAGATGGAATTTTCTGAGGAAATGCAAGTGAGCAATTTCATCAGCTTGCTGAGTGCACAGCAGCCAGGGAGCCAGGGGGCCAACACTGGGGAAGAGCACTGGGCCATCCACAATGCAGGCGCATGCAGCGACCAAAGAGATGCAGACTTGTCTGCCCTCACACCAAGATGGGACGGTGACCTCAGTGTCACTCCTGCTAATGAGAAGCCAGTGCCAAAAAATGCTCCCTTTGACTCTCAGTATGACTTGGAGACTGATTATGATTCCGACGAAGGATCTTTGTTCACCCTCAGTTCAGAGGGTTCAGAGGTCACAAGGAACATGACTGAGGAAGAGGCACACTGTGAGGAGAGCAGTGGGGCCACCAAGCCTCTGCAGGTTGAGACTCCAGGGATACACAAGGACAGTGCGATGTCAGTGGAAAGTCTTCAGGACAACACCTCCTTCCAAAAGATTCTGGGGAAATATGAAACTCAGGAAGATAATTTTGGAAAAACTCTCACTTCTGGATCAGACTTTGGTTTGTGCAAGACTCCTTTGGAAAGTGCCTCTAAAATCCACATATCTGAGGATCCACTAACCTGGCCCAGATCCCTGGGTAACAGTCCTTCAAGTGATGAGATTCCAGACATGTTCATCTATGATTATGACATAGCTCCTCAGGAGGCAGCAGAATGGCATTGCTCACTTAGAGATCTAGAATTTTCAAATGTGGACATTTTACCACAAACACCTCCACATTCTACTGAAGTTCCCTCAGATCCTGAGGAGAGAACCTGCCGTGAAAAAGACCTAGACACTTGTACATATGAGCCTTTCAGTTGAGAAATAGACACAGCTCAAAAAGACTTCGCTTTCAAGATTTCTACAGAGGAAAACTTAAAACCCTCACAACAAGGTTCCCAAGGGAGTGGCCAGGATTCCAACCAAATGGACACTGATGCAAATGAGGGGTTTTATGTCCACTCAAGGACTATGATTCCAGAAAACTCATAGGCCAAATGCAGTTGTACAATCCTGTGGTGATGAGCTGGCTCTTGAGTGTGAAAGGAAAGAAAATTTTGAAGATGGTTCCAAGAATTAAGCACTGTCATTACAAGAGCTTCCAGATAAACCCAGTTCTCTAAGAACACAAGAGCACTTCAGTGATAGAGACCAGGTAAATATTCAGAGGAGAATCCATAGAAAAAGATGATTCTAACGTCTGTGCTCAGATGCATTCCCAGAGCGCTCTGATGGAAGTTGGCTGTGTATGTGAACAACTCCACTGTGACAAAGACAAGGACGTTCAACTTGGTAATCATAGGGAATTCAAGTGACATTTTAGTCCACATTGAAGCACTTGCATGGAAATGCTGAAGAGATTTTTAATGAATTCTCACAGCTTTTTGGAGATTGATCATGATTGGAAGGGTTTAGAACAATTTAAATATTTTTAATAAGCTACATAGAGAAGAGACCATTTTCTAGAACAAAATGTTAATTAAAATTCAATTTTCAAGAGAAGAAGTCATGTTTTCTGTAAAAGAAAAAGGTCCATCACCATTGTCCTTGATGAGCCTTCTTGGTGTGACTCTCCAGCCTGGTCTCTCATGAGCTGTTCTTCTATTTATCCTTCAGCTTCTCTGACATTTTCTCATTTTCCTTCTTGACTCTCCTTCTTTGTTTGCCCCCTTAAAGGCAGTATTCCTCCAGGATTTTCCCCCAGTCTTTCTATATGACCTCTTTACCAGTACAGGGGAATGGTGAAGAAACAATACTATAAATCTGAGTAGGACCAAGACAGGTTTTGCAAGGACTGATGGAATGTTTTGGCAAATGTGGAACCTAGTGCCTCAACCACCAGCTTGATATAGATGATGCCAGATCTGCACAACAAAGCCCAACCTCACCTCCCTGTTAAGCTCCACGTTCTCATCCTCAAACCCAATTGCTCAGTCCATGTGAATTATCCAGCACCTAAAATTCATCATTTTCCTTCACAAACATCACATCCTATATTTTCTTTCTTGATAAACAATAGCATGGCATACTCCAAGTAAATCCAGTTAGTTACAACTTCTGACTTAATTCTGACTCATTCTCTTTCATTTCCTACATCTGACTAGCCTCTAAGCCAAGTGCATTGGAAGTTCCTGGATGTCTGTAGGATAGGGAGACAGGTGCGGCAATCTGGGTGGGGGCTGGGCAATTTGTGCTAGTTCAAGGTTTATGAAGAAGATGGAAGTTGATAGAGTTTGGGAAAGGACCCTAAGAGTCTCTTAATCTACCTCATGGCATAATCCTATGGGATCCAGCTCCTCAATAACTCTTAAATTTGTTCTGTCTACTCTCAGTCTCCAAATAAGGTGCATCCCTTGTCTATCACCTATATTATTGTGATCTTCTCTTTGCCCCACTCATCTCCAAATAGTCTTATATCTAATTCATCACTCCACTGCTCAAAAACCTCTGATGGGTGCCATTATCTTTATAAAAACCAAATTCCGTAATATGGACACATCCCACCTTTCTGATTACCTCACTGTACATTCTATTCTTTTTTTAATATTTATTTATTTGCTTTTAGTTGTATACAATGCGTTTATTTTTATGTGGTGCTGAGGATCAAACCCGGGCCGCGCACGTGCTAGACCAGCGCTCTACCGCTGAGCCACAACCCCAGCCCTCTATTCTTGTTTATATCATTTACAACAATTATTTATCTCAGCAAACTCCTGAGGCCTTTACTGGGTTCCTGATTAATTTCTTTCCCACTCATAATCACTATTTTAAACTTTGACTATCCTTGACCTTTCACTGAGAAAATTTGGAAATTTGGTCTATGAGGAAGAAATTCCTTTCTCTCTTACCCCATAGTTGTAAACATGCTTGTGTCCATATGTACCTTCATTATTTTTCTCCAGTCTAAGAAGAAATCAGTATTCTTTGATCAAGGATAATCCCTCCAGTCTGCTTTTGCTTCAGTCCTGGGTACAGATCCTTCATTTATGTTTCCCATTTCTGCACACCCAAGCTCTCCATAGCTGTTGGATCTTTCTCAGTCTGTAAGCATGCTCAAGTCCTCTCACCATTAAAATTAAAGAAAAGACCACCTAGCAGCTCCCTCAAAATACCACCTTCTGTCTATCATAGCTAAGCTCCTCAAAGCAATGGTCAAAGGACTGTCCATTGACTTTTCAGCATGCTGTGGTCAAGCTTCATCCTTCCTCTAACCTGTGCCACTAAGTCACAAGCAGCTTCTGACTTGACACATACAATGGGCTCTTCACTCTTCATCCAGGAAAACTTCTGCAGCACATGACACCACTCCCACCTGGAAACTTTGTATTGAAAGACCCCAGCTCAAGGACAGCCTGCCAAAATCCCCAACCTGTTATAAAATAACTAGATTGAGACAAGAACTAATTTTGTAATAAATTAGGTAATAGTCATCTGACCCCCCACACCAGGGAATAGGGAACAAAGATAGGGAACAAAAAGTCCTGGGACTGATCTGTTGAAATAACTGGAGTGCTAAAATAAGGTGTATTAGACATTTTGTGGTTTTTAAGAGAATTTGAGAGGAACCGGCAGCTGTGGCCCAAAGTAGACCCCCAAACTCGATTTACATTAACCAATAAAATGCTTGTCACTATGTATCTGCTTATGTGCCCTCTAATACCCTATAAAAAGGCTTGTTACCCAGAGCCCGGTACGCTCAGTTAGCTGGAGCTGCTGAGTGTCCGCAGGCGCCTGTGTGAGAAATAAATCTCCTCTTGCTTTTGCATCCAGTGAGTGGTCCGGTGTTGGTTTCTTGGGTACGGATCTCTGAGGGTCTTTCAGTATTAGTCAACTTCCCACTGCTGTGACAAAATAACTGAGATAAATCAAAGGAGGAAATGTTATTTTGGCTCCTAATTTCAGAGGTTTCAGTCCAGTTTACTTTGGGGCCTAAGGTGAGGTTGAACATCAGAGCCATGGGAGCATTTGATGGAGGAGTCTGCTCACCTCATGGTGGCCAGGAATCAGAGAGAGAGCTAACTTGTACAACAAAGCCCCTTTGACAAAACCCACTAATCTATGAATCCATTGTTGAGGTTGGAGCCTTCATGACACAATCACCTCCCAAAGGCCCCACCTCTCAACACTGCTGCACTGGAGACCAAGCCTTCAACACATGAGATTTGGGGGAGACTTTTAGGATCCAAACTATAAGACTCTTTTCCTGTGCCTTTTGTGATATGTTCAGTAAAGGTGAGGATCACAGAAGGACAGAGATTGCAAGAAACAGGGATGACTAAAGACACCTTTATCAAGAATCATTTGCAAAGATCCAGGCAGGACTAAAGAAAAACTAGCAAGGGAAGGTGAAGGATATGAGGGCTGGCAAGAGCGGGGAGGCCTTACCAACCTCAGGCCTGAGAAACAGGGGAGTTGCCAGGTTGCCCGACAGGACCTGCAGTCTTAACGTAGTCACCAATGAGCCACAATCCAGCAGGAACAAGCCAGGGAACCCTAACCCTCAGCCTCTCCATCTTCCAGTTTCCTCCCAGTGCCTCCTAGTGCCTGACCTCCAGAAGCTAAGAGAGCCAGTTAAGGTGGTCCATAGTGGTCAGCCTTCCCAGCCACAGAGCAGGATGGAGAGGGGCAGAGGGGTTTTGGAGAATATCCACCACACACTGACTCCTAATTCTGCTTCTCTGGTCATTCTTTCTCAAGGTCCTTTTCTAGCTCACCTCTTAAATATGCATGTTTTCCAGGACTTGGGCCTTGACTATCCTGTCTGCTCACTCACTTCACTTTCCTTGTGAGAGTTGTTAATCCTCATGGCTTCAACTACCACTTAGTTGCTAATATTTCCTATTTCTGTAACTCCAGCTTTGAGATTTTTCCAGAACTTTACATTCACATCCAGTTGTGTATTGGAGATCTGCATAGGCATTTCAAGCTAAGTGTATCTAAAATGAAACCCAATATCTCCCCTTAATCCTCTCCCCACCAAATCTAATACTCTGTGTATGTGATGTGATTACACATAATTACCTTCACATAGGAGAGCTTATCACAAGTAAAATAATTGTGTGATTATTGGTTTAACATCTGCCCATTTCATACTGAAAACTCTATGAAAATAACAACAACAAAGGTGTCTGTCTGTCCCAGGTCTGGCATTTAGTAGGTCTCAATATATGCATTTATTGAATAGATAAGGAAAGAGCAAACTCGTTAATACAGGACAAGGACATCCATGGTCTGGTTCTGTTTATCCTCCCGCTTGCCTTTCATTGTCCCCTGCCCCATTCCTGGTATCCAAAATTCAAGCCAGCTGTACCAACCTGCTTACAGTTATAGACACACCCACCTGCACCACTTAACTCTGCCTGGGTCCGCGATGCTACCTACATTCTGGGTTGCACATCTGATGTCACCACACTGTGCTGGCAAGCATCTACTCTTCATTCAAGGCTCTATTTAAGTGTCACCTCCTCCGAAGCCTTTCTGACTTCCTTCCAACCCACGTAGAACTAGCTCTTCCTTGCTCACTTAGGCCCCCACTACACCGTCCTGTATTGTAGAAGAACTGAGGTTTCACATAGTTTGATTGAGACCTACTACACTCTACTGTTGACAAAATTCCAACTATTCAGTGATTTTCAGTTCTACCATGCAATCTATGAAGATAAAGGTCATCTCAGAGCTGGCAGATATTTCATAAAGTAAAAAAAAAAAAAATTACTTTCTATACCAGCAGCACAGAGAAAAAAAGTATATACAGCTTTGCGTATTTTTGTTTGCTTACTTGAAAAAAATATATACAGCTTTGACTATTTTTGTTTGCTTACTTGTTTTTGTTCAGACTTCCAAAAAGAGCTCTGGTAGTGTGGCATAAACATCACAAGCTTTGTAGTTAAACAGCTTTATTTCTTAGCAAGCCCCTTGTTTTCTGTAAAAAATAATATTTTTTTTTTCTACCAGAGATTGAAACCAGGGGTGCATTACCACTGAGCCACATCCCCCAGCCCTTTTTAATATTTTATTTAGAGACAGGGTCTCACTGAATTGCTGAGGCTAGCCTTGGATTTGCGATCCTCCTGCCTCAGCCTCCCAAGTCGCTGGGATTACAGGAGTGTGCCACCACCCACCCCCAATAAAAATAATTTTTAAACCTCTCTCTCAGCTTGATGTGAGTGAGATTTGAGGTCTGCCCAGTATCAGATTCCAAAATTGCTTGGGATCTGCCACCAAATTGCCTCAAACTTTAAGCTGTCCAAGTTATACTGAGTCCCTTTTTCCCAGTTTTCCCTTTGTTTTAGTTTCACTTATTCTAATTATGTCTCTAGTTCTGGTATTACTTTAAGTCACATCTTACGTTTTATTTTAATAACCCTCTTTGCATTTCTTTGGCAGAATAACTCTTAAATTTTCATCAGCTTAACAATTCCATATCATGATATTTTAGCCTAAAAAGAACATTTTTTAAATATCTGATATAATTTACCTTCATGTTTTTCTAAAGCCATTAAGTAAGTATTGCGTCAATACTTAGTTAACCCAAAGCATGAAATTTTAATCCTCTCCTCGAAGAACAGCAGGTACTATAAATGATTTGTCTTTTTAATGCGGCATCCTAGAAATCCTTCAGGTTCAATAAGGTCATGTTGGGATGAGAAGGACAGAACTTTCCTCCCCATCCAAGGTGTGAGGCTAGTCTTTTGTCTCTCCTGAAGAAAGTTTTGTCCAGTTCTTTTCAAGGACCACGCAGGGCAAAGGAGAGAACACAGGAGTACCCAGGGGTAATTCTTACAACTACCAGCAAGAAAATAAATGCAATCAAGCAGATGTCAACTTGTTTACAGTCTATTTGAAATACGAAAGCCACTCTCTCAAGGCTGCAACTTTTGTTTGAAGTACTTTCAGATCCAAGGGAAATGGAGGTAGGAGGAGTGGAAGCAGTTCTTTCTGTGAGTGCCAGGTTTTGATGGAGGTCAGTAGTGGTTTACACTAGATTAGTCAGCCATCAAATAAACATGAGTGGCAAGCTACAGACTTACCGCAGGAGGTCTTGTCAGCCTGCCCACTGATATGCAAGGGGAGAGAGGCTCATCTTTTTGCTGCCTGAATACATCTTATCTGTGAGCGCTTGAGGGCAAGACTATTTAGCTCTCTCAATCTATTTTCTGCACCAAACTTATCCAGTTCACTTTTTATCGAACTCCCACCTTAATGTTTCATTGAACTCTAGGAGACATGAGCAAAGAAAGTGTGACTGAATCTCAGACTCTCTTCATAATTTGGCATACAATGAATGTACCTCAGTCACCATAATAGACAAGGACATTACAAACCTGGGCATGAAATTTTTTCAGTCTTTGGCTGACATATATTTCATCTGCCTCTGTGTGTGTGTGTGTGTGTGTGTGTGTGTGTGTGTACTCCTGAAGCTATTCATAGGATTATATAGGAATAACATCTTTACTCATTTGAATACATATAATCCACACTTGCTATTTGAAAAGAAAATTCTTGTTATTTTTCTTTGGATATCATTACTGATTCTGGCTTTTCACAACTGAACATAATTTCAATTAGCCATAATTTTATATTTTATTTCTTGATGGTCAAATTATCACAGCTGGACCAATGGGATCCCCTTTCAGCTGGTTTCTGTGTATTTATCCAGAATTTCTAAATTACTATTGCTTTTTTTGCCAATAAATGTTCCAAGACACTCTACAATATTATCCCATGATTAGAAATCAGATTGTCTCCAAGGAGCCCTGTTTTTGTTTTAGTGGAAAATAAATTGTTCAGGTTTTTGTTTGTTTTGCTATGATGTAAAATTTGTATAAGCAATGCAAAAAAACCTCACACCTCTTAATATCTCATTCTACAAATCCCACATCAAAAGGAGCTAGTGGGGCAAATAAAGTTGGAGAGACTACAGAGGAGGTAGGTAATCTCATAACCAGAGTACTAAGGAAAAGTCACTGGTATCTTGGAAGTCACCTTGATCAACACAGGCAGGCAGGTAGGCATGGCTGGAGACTATAATAGTAGAGATTAAAAATTCACATAAACCAGCTGGGAACAGTGGCACACACCTGTAATCCCAGCTACTCAGAAAGCTGAGACAGGAGGATCCCAAGTTCAAAGCCAGACTTAACAGCTTATTGAGACCCTCTCTCAAAAAGAAAAAAATGAAAAATGGACTAGGGATATAGCTCAGTGGTAGAGCACTTGCCTAGCACGCAAGTTCTCTACCACTGAGCACTGGGTTGGATCCCCAGTACCAAAAACAAAAACAATCACAACTCAGTGGAAATGCTGGCCCCAGTATAGTTAGGGCAGCTAACTATAGTCAGGCCAGCTATAAAAACATGTATAGGCTACCTATAAAAACTTCATGTTCAACTTCATGTTTAAGTTTTTATGGATGTCTTGTACATGGGATGTCAGGACATAATGGGTTAAAATACAACTCAAGGAATCTTGCTCAAGTTGTGGAATTTTTTCCTTCCTGCTGAAGAGTACTATTCTGCTACAGCTCTTCTGACTCTCCTTGCATAGGAGAAATCCGCTATGATCCAACTTGACTTCTAAGTTAGACTGACATCATTTTCTAATGGGTAAGACCTGATGGATGCTATAGAAATGTGCTTTATGAAACCATGAATTTCTTCCCTCCCTGTACATGTGAGGTACACCAAGAAGTAGAAGTTGTTGTTCTACCTTGAACCTGAGCTGACCTGTGCCTGCTTTACCCAATATAGAACAGTGGAAGTGATGCCACAGGACTTCTGAGTCTTTCCTAAGAAGCTTCGTAGCCTCTGCCTGGGATGCTCACTTTGGATGAAGCTAGCCACCTTGTAAGAAGTCCAGTTAAGGAAGCCCAAGTTGGCCATGTGAAGAAGCCACATGGAAAGAGATATGCCCAACTGGCTCTAGTGGGTCCAGACACCCTTCCCTGATGCCAGACATTTTAATAAAGAAGATTTCAGTCACAGCCCCTGCCTTATTGCATCCCTATAAGCCCTGAAGCAAGAATACCTTGACCAAATCCATCAACATCCAAAGATGTGAAAAATAATAGCAAATTGTTTTAAGCTGCTAAGTTTAAGAAAGACTTGTTTACACATAGTCAACCTAAAAATAAAGGTATGTGCTGTACTAGGTATGTACTCTGTGTAAAAATTAGACGTGGGGATACATAGATTCTTTTTCTTGAGAGTCATGCTGTAGTAGTTGCTGCTGGGCTACTTTAGGGGTGCAGCTGGAAAAGATCCCTTGCATTCATGAATGCACATTAGTACTTATTAAGTTTAGTTTTAGATTTGCTCTATGACATACATATTACAATTTTCATTCCTATTCCAAACTTGAGTTTTAATTTCCTTTCTTTCATAATTTGCCAAGTTATAGAACCATTTATAACTTGAGGACATGTCTTCAATAAAGGGTGTTGGGGAAACTGGAGATTAAAAAGTAAAAGAATGAAATTGGATTCTTATCTCACCCACACACAAAAATCAACTCAAAATTCATGAAAGAATTCAATATAAGACCTGAAACAATAAAGCTTCTAGAGAAAACATAGGAGAAAAACTCCATGAGATAGGTCTGGGCAATAATTTTTTGGATATTTTTTGCCCAAAGCACAGGCAAGGAAAACAAAAATAGACAGATGGGATTGCATCTAACTGCTGTGCAGGAAAGGAAACAACTAACAGTGAAGAAAGAACCCAAGGACTAGGAGAAAATATTGCAAACCATAATCTTATAAGGGGCTAATCTGCAAAATATATAAGGATTTCAACTCAGTAGCATGAAATAACCCAATTTGTAAATGGACAAAAGATCTAAAGACATTTCTTAAAATAAGAGATACAAATGGCCAACATATACATGAAAAAATGTTCAATATCTCTAATCATCAGGGAAATGCAAATTAAAATCACAGTAAGCTATCATATTTAAAAACATCCCATTACTGGTTGCTTCTCAAATTTTTTTGTTTAGATTTACTGGGGTTGAAATCTAAACAATGCTTCCTGTTGTGTTTTGGATTAGCTACTGTTTCAAATATCAGAAATCAAAATATCCTTTCTAAAGTATTGGTAGGACCAGAAATAGCTTTTAGTAGAAAAGAGAAAAACGCAATTTGCTTTAAGAGAATTTACATTTGTACTAATTAACAAACACCACTCATCTTTTTTGGGGGGCAAGGGGGTAGCAGAGATAGAACTCAGGGGCACTCAACCACTAAGCCACATCCCCAGCCCTTTTTTTTGTATTTTATGTAGAGATAGGGTCTCACTGAGTTGCTTAGCGCCTCAATGCCGCTGGGATTATAGGCGTGTGCAACCGCACCCGGCCTATCCACTTATTATCTATTACTGCCTCTTACCACATCTGCATTTTGTGACTTTTGAAACTTTTCCAAAATCTGTTCCATGATGACTTACATACAAATGAACAAAAGAGTTTACATTTCTTGTGAATAAAAGGAGACTTTTATCATAGAACAATTTATTAACAAGAGCATTCTGATAGCTTTACAATGAGTAGCTGGAAAACACAGACAAAAAGAGTTGTCACTAGAGGCAAGACAGTCACATTTATTCTTACCTGAGGCATGTCTCCACCCTGTTATTTAATAATTATACACTTAATTACAGCATCTTCTCTTCTCAATAAAGACATATCATTTACGTGGCCCCATTAAACAAATGTACATTCAGGTGCAAGAGATTTTGTCTTATAGTTTCTTCTGATTAAAATACATTCCTTTCTTAAAGAGACTTACATGTTTTTTTGGTTTGGTTTTCATTTTTCTCAAAGATGCTTCCAGTACTCTGGGGCATGTACACTGTTTGACTTCCTTGTCACGAAACCTTGCCACGACTCCTCATTTCTGCCTGTGAGCTCCATGGCACTCGAGGCATGCCCTTGACCATGTAGGCTGTACGGGGCTGGCTGTTTCCAGACCACCTCTGCTCAAGCACTATGGAATTTGGTGATTCTAGACTAATTTTTACAGGAGCTTTACAGATTGTGGACAAGGCATATTGGAGGGAATGGGGTCACCATGGATGGTGGCATGGCTATGATTCAGGCATCAGTTAATGAAGGTGTGCATCAAAGCAGTGTCAGAGGGAGGGGCCTGGGAATGAAAAGACCCACTTGAGAGACATTGTAGGGGTAGAATCCCCAGTGTTGACTACTAACCTGGTCCAGTCACATGGTGGCTGCTGAGTAGGTATGTGTCAACTACGTGGACAAAGGAATGAAAGGAGGGAGGGAGGGAGGGACAGGGAGACAGAACAGAGAAAATCCTGATACGGTGTGGTATAATAGGACTTTTAAAATCTGGATTGATAATCTAGATTAATCCTTACTTTATCACCACGTCTTTCAATGCCAATGGGAAGAAGCTAAATAAGCAAGAGAGATTGTTCTGCAGAGGGGCCCGTGTTCTGGATTTGCTGATTGCTCCCTGGTGTCATTTCATTACCTCTGTTACTTGACATCCTTGCTGTTTGTACCCAGGAACTGTGTTTCCCCACTACTTTCCTCTGAATGTCCTGCCCACCCTTCCAGGCCGGCTCAGCAGCGGCCCAAGTCTCTATAAAGCCTCTCCTGATTCTCCCAGGATCAAACTTCCTTGTCCCTCTCTGTGTTCCCCAAACACATTCCTTGCACTTCTGTTTAGCCTCTATTTCATTCTGTCTTGCACTTCATCCTTTTTCTGGCTGAGCCATGTCTCAGTAGATGTCTCTGAATAATCTCCTAGGGAACCCTTTCCCTAAAATGGCTATTCTAAGACTTCCACTTGATTTTTCAGTCATCAGCCTGTTCCCCAAATTTAAAGAAACAAAAACCTGACCGATTAAATTTGATTGCTAACTCACAGCTTAAATTTAGGCCTCAGTGTTATGTTTGAAACTTAAGAGTAGAATTGACTTTGTGCCACACATTTTTATGGGATTGGTGAGCTTTGAGTTGCCAGAGCAGTCCAGGCCCCAACTGCTGGCCTCTCTCAATGTGGGTGAGGACTACACCATAGACCCCATAAGTGGAGAGGGCCCTCTAACTTTCTCTCCAGGGTAGCCAGAGGGAACAAGATGTGCACCAGGCCCTGGTGTTATCACTTGGAGACCCCGAGCTATCAGGACAATTCCTTCCCCTGCCCTTCTCTGAAAATACTCAATGCTCTACCCAGAAGGGCTGGAAATGGCACTGAAACTCATAGGGATTCTACCTATTGAAGGGGAAAACATCACACCGGGGACAGCCGTGCAGCCAAGAGATTTATTCAACATCCTTTGTGGCTGGTAGCAAAACCAGAGAAGAGGTGCTCTGGTCGAAGGTCGAAGAGGTGCTGGGAGAGGGGAGTCAGGGAGAAGGGAGTGTGCAAGCTCTGGTGGGAGAGGGGAGTCAAGGAGAAGGGAGTGTGCAAGCTCTGGACAGAAGGTGGGTGCTTGGTCACACCGGCTAGGATCTCTGGAGCTATCAGCTAAAGCAGCTGCTGTCTGGCTGGAGGCTGAAGCTGTCATCTGGGAGTGGCCATCGGGCTAAAGGCAATGGGTCTGGAGCTGCTGGCCGGGGCAGCTGCTGTCCGCTAGAGGCGATGGGTCTGGAGCTGTCAGCTGGGGCAGCTGCCGTCGACTGGAGGCGATGGGTCTGGAGCTGTTGCAGTGGCTTCCTCTTCTCCTCAGGGTCAAGCTGATGTGTCTGAGTGTCTTCCTCCTCTCAGCAGCAACAAGCTGATGTGTGCATCTGTGTGTCTGTGTCTGAGTCTCTCAAACAGGGCCCTATATAGGGATTTCTGGTGGGAGGTGCACCAGAGCAACCCCAACGCCATTGGGTCTTTGCCCATAGAACAGGGTGACCTTTAAGCCTATTGGCTCTTGCCCAGGGAAAAGAAACATCCTGTCCGGGGAAGAAACATCCTGCTGAGAATGAAACAAGGTTGCTTCTCTCAGGATGTGGAAAACTCTGGGGGGGGGGGGGGTAGCCCATCTATCACCTATACTTCGTGGGGCTGCACAAAGATCTACTCCTTTAGAGAAAAAGAATCTACTTCCAATTCTATCCCTGGCTAGAAAGCTGTCCTTAGGCTAATGCATCCTGTGTCCTGGACTAAGTTCAGTGAGAGCCAAGGTCAGATTTTCTACCTTTCTCCCACCCCCTACATTGCAGTACTGCATATTGAACAGAACTTAATGGAAAGTCAAATTCAAATAATCCTTGTTTGGTGAATTATCTCCTCAAACTATACATAGAGTTGACTATTTCATTTTATTAAAAAGTATTTACATTGTAGCTAATAAACAAGGAGAATTGGCAGAATCTCAAAGAATTCTGGGTTGAACATTGTTAAGTCTTTCAATGCAGATGCAGCTGGAAGGAATGGGTCCAAGGGTAGCTGTGACTTTTGCCCAAATGAGAATAGAATACCTTTTAAATCAGATGTAAAGTTCCAAAATGAACCAAAGAACTTGAAAAAGCCCCTCAGTGTCTATTCTTGAGAAGCAGAACAGTTATTACTACTATTTTCCATAAATTCTTCACTTTCATGTAAAATTAAACCTTTCTTTGTACATGATGACCTTAAGAACTAGTGCAGATATTGCAGTCATTTCTTATATCAAAGTAAGAGTTAATTTTCCATTCAAATTCAATGCTTTGTCTATTTATACAGTAGTAAAATGTAAACAACTCTAGGAGGGGAAACTTGAATTACACATTCATTCTTTTTTTCTTGGTGGTGGTGCTAGGGACCAAACCAAGGGCCTCATGCATGCCAGGCAAGTGCTCTACCACTGTGCCACACCCCAACACCATTGACTCTTTTTAGATTCACTAATTAACATTTTGCTTTCTCTTTCTCTCTCTCTGAAAAATGTATTTATATTTTTAAAATCTACATCAAACTTATATACACTAAAATTTATAATTTATATATTAATAAGTATATATAATCAGCTAGCTATACAAGCTGTCCATAAAATCTGGAAGTCTAGGTGAATATACATAATATTGTCACAAATATCTTCCATCTGAAACAATGTTATATATGTTCCCAGAGTCTTTGGACACCCTGTCAATATCAAAATCATTTCAGATGCATTTTTATCTTGCCTGAGCATCAGTTCATTAATGTTTATCACTTTCCCTTAAGGCCATCCACACACCCTTCAGCAATTGAGGAGTAAAATTCTGATGCTGGAAGATGAGAAATAATGTTGAGAATCGTGCAGGGAATAACACATCCTTAGCCCTGCCCTGCTGTTTTCAAACTTGTCATTCTGTTCTTTCTTACAGCTAATGTAGGTAACTGAACTGTTGCCAGATAAATATGATTCTCGTTTGGAGCAGTTTCCAGTTGAACAAGGAAAACTGAACTGTTCTGTCACAGATAGTAAGTTTCTGTGCCCAGGTCACCCAGATAGTTCTACTGTCCAAACAGAATTCCCTGTGGACATCTGCCTTCAAAGAGGACACTCTGTCCTTGTACCCAGTTCTCCTGCCTTTTGCCTCCCTGCTGGCTGGCTGGCTTGATAGGGAACCCTGTCACCCAGGAGATTTAGGAAGCATTCCTTTGAGGAGGCCTCACTCCTTCCCAGAAGAACCAGGTGCCGCAGCAGCACATGCCATGCCAGGCGCCCTGCTGCTCCCTCCCTGAGAAAGCAGGCTGTGTCTTACAGTTGGAGTTAGCCCTGTGCTTTTCACAGTTCCTGCCTGAACCTTTATCTTCCTGCCATCTAAGAAGGCCCTACAGAGCCAGCTTCAAACGTCAGGTCTTCCACTCCATCCAGATCCAAGGAGCCCCGCAGTTCCCCCTCACCTGCTCCTTGCATCTTTCCTGTTCCTTCTTTCCCTCAGGTTTATCTGGGCCAGGCAGAAGGGTACCTCTGTGGTCATAAGAACAGTAACAATGACAATGACCCTCAACTGCCTTCTGCTATTTTAGCAGCAGGAGTGTGCTTGTTCTGAAATTGTTTCTGTTAAAGACAGCCTCAACCCAGCTGGCAGTGGCCCTTTATACTCTAAGGCCAGCCTCCCTGCCTCTTCACCCAGACTTCCTCCAACATGCCACTGAAGCCTCCTCTCTGTGGGCCTCCTTCCCCTCACAAGGAAAGACTGACTGCACAGCGCAGAAGATTCCGAAAGAAAAGAGAAATTCTCCATCAAATATCTCCCTGTTTCCTGAGGGAGAAGATCAGCCGGCATAACTGGCTGCAACTGTGATTTCAATCCGGCTGCCAGATTCCTTAAATAAAAATACAGGATGCCTAGTCAAGCCTGCATTTCAGATAAACAACAAATACTTTCTTAACATTAAAGTATGTCCTATGCAATATTTGGTACCTATCTACTTAAAATATTATTTGTTGTTTATCTGAAATACATATTCTACTGGGTAACCTACGTTTTATTTGGCAACCCTATTTTAGTATTCAAATAAACCAAAAAATCTTCCATGCAGTGTACAGAAAGCTTCTCCAGTTCCAACAAGGGAGGAGGATATTGCTGAATGTCATTTGCTGCAGAAAAGAAATTATTAGCTATCCGGTATGTTCTGCATGAGGCATTGAGCACATACCACCCATGCCTGCAAAAGTGCCTCTGTCAAAGCCTAGGCAATGATTTACAAAAAGGTACCAGTGGAAATTCACTCATTCCAGATCCAGAGGAAAGAAATTCCAGAACATCAAGTCCTGCCTGCAGTTGCCAAGGAAAAACCAAATAAAATCGAACAAAACAAAACACTTGCCAAAAAAGAAAAAAAAAAAAGTGTTTCATTGCACAGAAGCAGCATTACTTGCAGGGAGAGTGCATTAGGTAAAAGCTTGCATAATTTCAAAAAGGAGAGCCTTCTTCAGAGCCTTCCATTCTGTTAGTTCTACAACCAGTGGCCATAACTCTCCCTAACTCTCACCCTCAGCCTCCCCAACAACTTCATGGTTTAAAAAATGTATCAGGTCTGACTTTGCCTGACTAGCCTGGGAGGAATTAGCTTCTATCAACTCTGTGACACAATTTAAAAGGACCATAAGCACTGCTTTGGTTTGCTAAATTGTGCACACATGAGCAGGGGAATGCTCTCATATTCACCATTTAATTCCACTGACCACCTCTAAAGTGCAAAATGCTGTGCCCATCCAGGGATGAGGGTGCCACATGAGGGAGGCTGCAAGCTGGAGCTGGACCAATGCAGTCCTGCCCTCAGAGAGCTTAGAATCCAGTGGGAGAGACTCATCAAGACCAAATTCCTCCACCAGAAGTTCAAACTCATGCTGTCCAGGGAAATCAAGTCCATGTATGGGAAGGAAGGGGTGGAGGAGGGGAAACAGGAATAAGAGGTGAGGGAGACGGGAAGTATGCGAGCCAGACTTTTGTTCATATTTTAATGTGATTTATGGATTTATGCAAAAGGAACGCCAGTGTATTGTTTAGACCACATATCTAAATAATAGCTGTTAAATTACATTCAAAATGTGATGGGCTACAGCCATACATGGGTCAGTAGAGGAAAAATCAATTTGCAAATTCATGAACAAGGTTCTATTTACATTTAGTTATGAAGCCCCAACCACTCAGGAAAATCTAAATCTACAGATGGAAGAGCGTGGAAATTTTGTCTTTGGGTACGTAATGTTATAAACGGCAACATGTGAGCAAAAACGGAGCACAATGGAGGAAAGGCAAACGTACATTTATTTGTATATGAATAAGACTACTATTAAGCAAACGTGAAATAATTCCTTTAAAAACACGAATCCTTACTCAGAAGTGGATGCACAGATCACTTTTTGTTATTCTCCACTAAAACACAGCTGGGACAAACACACTTCCTACCAGGACCTGCTAGCCTCTTTGTTGCATCAGGTCAGCCATACTGGCTTCTCTCTGCTCCTGGAACACATCTGCTGGTGCCCCTACGGGGTCTTTATGTTTGTGGTTTCCTCAGCATTGAGTGTGTTATCTGTAGTTCCTATTCTGGTTTCTTTCTTTCTTGTCTGTTTTTTGTTTTTGGCAGGAGGGGCAGGTACTAGAAATTGAACTCAGGGGCATTTAACCCCTGAACCACATCCCCAGCCCTTTTTAAATATATTTTTATTTAGAGACAGGGTCTCACGAATTTGCTAAGAGCCTGGCTAAATTGCTAAAGCTGGCTTTGAACTCGAGGTCCCTCTGCCTCAGCCTCCAGAACTGCTGCGATTACAGGCATGTGCTGCTGTACCCTGCTGCTACTCTGGTTTCTTATTGTAATACAGATTTTAGCTGAGATCTTACCTCTATATATGGGCCTTCCTACCTTCCATCCAGATAGTACACACCCCACTAAAAACATTGTCTTGCGCATTTTGACATTTATTATCTTCATCCCTCCTGATATTGTTTATTGAAGCATTTTTTCCTTCTGAATTGTCTATAATCCCAATAAGGGCAAGAATCTTATGCCTTGGTCACTAAGCATCCCCTGGACTGGGGACAGTGCCAGGCACACAGTTGGTGCTCAAACATAAAATAAAAATACAAACGTGTTTTTTTTAAATATTTATTTATTTGTTTTAGTTGTACACAATGCTTTTCTTTTTACGTGGTGCCGAGGATCAAACCCGGGCCGCACATGTGCTAGGCGAGCGCTCTACTGCTGAGCCACAACCTCAGCCCCTCGACAAACATGTATTGATTGGGCAAATTAATACTCCAGATAAACCAAATGGAAACAGTATTTTCAAGTATTCATATTAGAAAGGACACTCCTATTCGTTGTAGAACAAAGTCCCAGACTGTTTAATTTCAGAAATAACCAAAGAAAAATGCCATTCAATCTCCTATTGTAATGACTTTGTGTAATTATCTTAGAAGCATCCCCATGTTCTAGAAAACTGGAAAATTAGAAGAATGTTTACAATTTCTGACTTTCAGTCTAACTTTTTCTTTACTTAAAACATTTTTATAAAATTTCAACAGAAAGGGCCACAAAGCACCTCCTCTCTGACAGTTCTCATCATTGCCAGATAATTCCTTGCCCCAACTTCTATATGCTTTGGAGAAAGGAAGCACAGTTGAAGTTGTAATTTAGAAAGGACTTGGCTGGGGATTCCTGGGATTTCCAGATCCTTGGTGGTACCCATGCTCACCCTTAGCTTTGGACTGGTCCCTCGAGTCTACATGCCTTCCATTGCCTTTGCCAGGGCTTCAACCAAAGCACCTACCTGGGCTTTCCCCTTACATTTGGACACTTTCCAGCGTTCTGCATGATGCACGCCTGTAAGGGCCCAGTTGTACATCAATGGAAGCTTCATAATAACCCTCTGTGGCCTCATCAGTGAGCTTGTCTGGAGTTTAGACTCTTCAAGGGCATGGGGCAGGTTTCTTTCATTCTTTTGATGCAATGCCTCAGCCTACAAAACTGGGACTTGTAGTATAATCAGGGCACGGATGGCCTCCTTACATCTAATGTGTGACCATTACCTTGAGAAATCTTTTCAAGGGAGTGTGCATAACCCTGAAGGAATAAATAATCTTACAAATTTTAGAAGTGAGGATAGTTAAGAGTTTCACTTTCCTCCCACAACTCTGTTGGAACTCATATCAAATCACAAATCAGATTCTCTGGAACCAGAAGCCAATAAATAGCTGGTTGTCTCTGGGGACATTAGCCACCTAGCTGCCTGTGGTAGGAAGAGTGGCAATGAGTCAGCTCCTGCCTAAGTCTTTCACTAACCCTCAGCAGGTGTTCACATGGAGTAGGGTGAGCATGGTTTGTGCCATGCCCCAAGAACCCTGAGTTGAGGGAGTCTGCTTCCTCTGCAGCATGCCTGCTCTCTGTCACCCCCCTGCAAACACCACCCTGAGAAGTGGCCTGAGACAAGGATGAGAGCTTTGCATTCTGGGAACACCCAGCAACAACTTGCAGCACCCCACATGGCAGTCACCTCTCCCCACAAGGTGCAGAGCCAGTCCTAAGGACTTGGCTCAGAGAATCTCTCCCATTGGATTGGGAAGACCCCTTTCCTGCCCTGGTGCTCAGGCCACAGGCTCGTTGTTGTGGAGAGGAGAATGTGAAATATTGAGAGTGAAAGGTCGGGAACCTGCCCCTTGTGTCTTGAGGGTTTGTGGGAGGTGATAAGAGAGGAAGCAGGAGAGGAGTGACCTGACCTAACTTTCCTGGATACAGAGGAGAAGGTGTGGGTTGGAGAGGCGAGGGAAACACCGAGGCCTCAGTGAGGACCCTGGGAGAGCGACTTCCTCAGACCAGCCTGGTCCTCCCAGCCAAGGAGTGTCAGCAGTGCCCGAGGTGGAGAGTCAGAAAGTGCTGGCCCGAGCTACTCTTTCTCCATGGTGGTATGGCTCAGATCCAGAAAATCCTGCAATGACCCAGAAGTAGGGTAGCCTGGGCCTAACTTATTTACCTTTCCAGTTTCTTTTGGTCATATGCTTCTGGGCCCACACATGGAGCTGCTGTCTGAAATAGGGAAACCTTTCCTTTTCTGCCACAAGCTAGCAGCACACCATTGACCACAGCCTTAGCACAGGGATAGGGATAGCCCCTCCCCGACAGGCTTACATCACTATTTTGTGCCTCCGTTTCTTCATCTGTATATAATGTTATTATATACATAATAATGTTACCTACTGCAAATGATTATTGTTTTTTTTTAATTATTTTTTTATTCTAAGATGTTATAAATGACAGCAAAATACATTACATTTCATATTACACATATATAGAGCACTTTTTTACAAATCTCTGGTTGTATGCAAAGCATATTCACACCATTCGTGACTTCATACATGCATTTAGGGTAATGATATCCATCTCATTCTACCATCTTTTTTTTTTTTCCTTCACCCTTTTGCCCCCTCCCTTCCCCTCCCACCCCATTGGCCATTCTACTATTCCTCTAATCCTCTTATGCTCCCCATCCCAACCCCACTGTGAATTGGCCTCCTTATATCAGAGAAAACATTTGGCATTTGGCTTTTTGGGATTGGCTAACTTCACTTAGCATTATATTCTCTAACTCCATCCATTTTCCTGCAAATGCCATGATTTTATTCTCTTATTGCTGAGTAATAGTCCATTGTGTGTATATACCACATTTTCTTTATCCATTCATCTACTGAAGGGCATCTAGGTTGGTTCCACAGTTTAGCTATTGTGAATTGTGCTGCTATAAACAATGATGTGGCTGTGTCCCTATAGTATGCTGTTTTCAGGTCTTTGGGTAAAGACCAAGGAGTGGGATAGCTGGGTCATAAGGTGGTTCCATTCCAAGTTTTCCAAGGTATCTCCATACTGCTTTCCATATTGGCTGCACCATTTTGCAGTCCCACCAACAATGTATGAGTGTGCCTTTTTCTCCACATCCTCTCCAACATTTATTGTTGTTTGTGTTCTTAATAGCTGCCATTCTGACTGGTGTGAGATGAAATCTTAAGAGTGGCTTTGATTTGCATTTCTCTAATTGCCAGAGATGTTGAACATTTTTTCAAGTATTTGTTGATTGATTGTATATCTTCTTCTGAGAAGTGTCTGTTCAGTTCCTTGGCCCATTTATTGATTGGGTTATTTGCTTTTTTGGTGTTATGATTTTTGAGTTCTTTATATATTCTAGAGATTAGTGCTCTATCTGACGTGCATGTGTTAAAAATTTGTTCCCAATTAGTAGGCTCTCTGTTCACCTCACTGATTGTTTCTTTTGCTGAGAAGAAGCTTTGTAATTTGAAGTCTATCCCATTTATTGATTCTTGGTATTAATTCTTGTGCTACAGGATTCTCATTAAGGAACGTGGGGCCTAATTCAACATGTTGGAGATTAGAGCTTACTTTTTCTTCTGTTAGATGTAGTGTCTCTGGTCTAATTTCCAGCTCCTTGATCCACTTTGAGTTGAATTTTGTGCATGGTGAGAGATAGAGGTTTAATTTAATTTTCTTGCATATGGATTTCCAGTTTTCCCAGCACCATTTGTTGAAGAGGCTATCTTTTCTCCAATGTACGTTTTTCGTGCCTTTGTCTAATATAAGATAACTGAAATTATATGTGTTAGTCTCTTTGTCCTCTATTCTGTACCATTGGTCTACTGGCCTATTTTGGTGCCAATACCATGCTGTTTTTGTTACTATTGCTCTGTAGTATAATTTAAGGTCTGGTATAGTGATGCCACCTGCTTCACTCCTCTTACTAAGGATTGCTTTAGCTATTCTCGGTCTCTTATTTTTCCAGATGAATTTCATGACTGCTTTTTCTATTTCTATGAGGAATGTCATTGGGATTTTGATTGGCATTGCATTAAATCTGTATAGTGCTTTTGGTAGTATGGTCATTTTGACAATATTAGTTCTGCCTATCCAAGAACAGGGTAGATCTTTCCAACTTCTAAGGTCTTCCATAATTTCTTTGTTTAGTGTTCTGTAGTTTTCATTGTAAAGGTCTTTCACGTCTTTGGTTAAATTGATTCCTGGTGGCCCGTCCGGGGCTCGGCAGGCAGAGAAGAAAAGATAAGAAATAAGAACAAGAAGCTAAGATAGTGAGGAGAGCGAAGAAAAAGCATAGCCTCAGACTCAGTTGAGACCAGCAAAAAGAGTAGAAACAAGAGAGCATAGCCTCTGACTCAGTTGAGGCCAGTTAAGAATTAAGCCGAAGCAGAGTAGCCGGCCAAAAGCCGAAGCAGAGTAGACAGCGAAAAGCCGAAGCAGAGTAGCCAGCCAAAAGCCATAAAAAATAAAGAAGCCAGAAAAGCCATACAGAGAAAAAGCCTTGAGCTTTAGCAAAAAGCCATAAAGAAAAAAGCCATGAGCTTAAAAGAAAAAGCCATTGAGCTTTGGCAAAAAAGCCATAAAAATAAAGAAGAGACAAGAAAATAGAAAAAAAAAAAAAAAAAGTCAAAGCCGCTTATGCAGTTGTGCTTAACAAAGTGCGTTAGATGCTTCTCAGCAGTAGGCTTCCTTAAAGCCGCAGCACCTTCTCAAAAAGGGCTCAAATATCCACCCTTTTAAAAAACAAAAGGTGAAAAGCTAGGTAGGGACAAGAAAATAAAAGAAAATAGAGAAAATAAAATAGAGAAAATAGAATTAAAGCACCTTTTTAAACTAAAGGGGAGGAATATGAAGGAGCCCTAATTAGGAAGGGCTGTTGCAGCTAGCTGGAAGCCATAAGTTCCACCTGATATGTATGTGACGTACCTGTAGGCACCCGCAAAGCTGAAGGTATATAACCGGGTGAAAGTGGTCCGAGTTAGGAGAACGGAGAATTCAGTCAGTCAGGCAGTCACTCGGTCGGTCAGAAGAATAGCGGCCAGAACGTAGGCAGAGCGGTTACAGAAGAGAAACCAGATAGAAGAAGTAATGACTGGTCAGTCAGCTCCTGAGGAAGACAGAAGACAGAAGAAAGAAGAAGGAAGAAAGAAGAGAGAAGAAAGAAGCTCTAATCTTTCTCTAAGCTAAGCTCTATCTTTCTTTCTCTCTAAGATGTTATGGACGCACCTGTCAAAGCAGGAACCGGGTGAAAGCGGTCTGAGTTAGGAGAACGGAGAATTCAGTCAGTCGGGCAGTCACTCGGTCTGTCAGAAGAATCAGAGCGGCCAGAACGTAGGCAGAGTGGTTACAGAAGAGAAACCAGATAGAAGAAGTAATGACTGGTCAGAGTTAGGCCGAGGCTCCCAAGGAAGACAGAAGACAGAAGAAAGAAGAAGGAAGAAAGAAGAGAAAAGAAAGAAGCTCTAATCTTTCTCTAAGCTAAGCTCTATCTTTCTTTAAGAAAGTAGAAGTAAAAGTAGTAAAAGCTTTACTCTGCCTCCGAGAGTTTTCCTCCCAGTTTTTCGGTACCAGGTAGCTTACAGATTCCCAAGTATTTTATTTTATTTTTTTGATGCTATTGTAAACGGGGTAGTTTTCCTCATTTCCCTTTCAGAGGATTTGTCACTGATATATAGAAATGCCTTAGATTTATGGGTGTTGATTTTGTATCCTGCTACTTTGCTGAATTCATTTATGAGTTCTAGAAGTTTTCTGGTGGAATTTTTTGGGTCTTCTAGATATAAAATCATATTGTCAGCAAATAATGATATTTGAGTTCAACTTTACGTATCTGTATCCCCTTAATTTCTTTTGTCTGTCTTATTGCTCTGGCCAGCATTTCAATTACTATGTTTAATAGAAGTGGTGAAAGAGAGCATCCCTGCCATGTTCCAGTTTTTAAAGGGAATGCTTTCAGTTTTTCTCCATTTAGAATAATATTGGCCTGGGGATTAGCATATATAGCTTTTATGATGTTGAGATATGTTCCGGTTATCCCTAGTTTTTCTAGTGTTTTGAGCATGAAGGGGTGCTGTATTTTGTCAAATGCTTTTTCTGCATCTATTGAGATAATCATATGGTTTTATCTTTGAGTCTATTGACGTGGTGAATTACATTTATTGTTTTCTGTATGTTGAACCATGCTTGCATCCCTGGAATGAACCCCACTTGATCGTGGTCTATTATATTTTTGATATGTTTCTGTATCTGTTTTGCTAGAATTTTATTGAGAATTTTTGCATCTATGTTCATTAAAGATATGGGTCTGAAGTTTTCTTTTTTGGATGTGTCATTGCCTGGTTTGGGGATCAGGGTGATGTTGGCCTCATAGAATGAGTTTGGAAGTACTCCCTCTTTTTCTATTTCCTGAAATAAATTGAAGAGTATTGGTATCAGTTCTTCTTTAAAGGTCTTGTGGAACTCAGCTGTGTATCCATCTGGTCCTGGGCTTTTCTTGGTTGGTAGGCTTCTGATGGCATCTTCTATTTTGTCACTTGAAATTGGTCTGTTCAAATTATGTATATCCTCCTGCTTAAGTTTGGGCACATCATACAACTCTAGAAATTTGTCAATGCCTTCGGTGTTTTGTATTTTATTGGAGTACAGGTTTTCAAAATAATTTCGAATTATTTCCTGTATTTCCGTAGTGTTTGTTGTGATATTTCCTTTTTCATCGCATATATTAGTAATTTGAGTTATCTCTCTCCTTCTCTTTGTTAGCCTGGACAAGGGTCTGTCAATTTTATTTATTTGTTCAAAGAACCAACTTTTTGTTTTGTCAATTTTTTTAATTGTTTCTTTGGTTTCAATTTCATTAATTTCAGCTCTGATTTTAATTATTTCCTGTCTTCTACCACTTTTGGTGTTGGATTGTTCTTCTTTTTCTAGAGCTTTGAGATGTAATTTTAAGTCATTTATTTGTTGATGTTTTCTTCTTTTGAAGAATGAGCTCAATGCAATGAACTTTCCTCTTAGAACTGCCTTCATAGTGTCCCAGAGATTTCCATATGTTGTGTCTGTGTTCTCATTCACCCCTAAGAATTTTTTAATCTCCTCTTTGATGTCATTTGCAACCCATTGTTCATTTCAGTAGCATATTATTTAGTCTCCAGGTGTTGGAGTAGCTTTTATTTCTTATTTTATCATTGATTTCTAATTTAATTCCATATGGTCGGATAGAATGCAGGGTAGAATCTCAACTTTTTTGTATTTGCTCAGAGTTGTTTTGTGGCCTAGTATATGGTCTATTTTAGAGAAGGTTCCATGTGCTGCTGAGAAGAAAGTGTATTCACTTGTTAAAGGATGAAATATTCTATATAAGTCAGTTAAGTCTAAGTTGTTTATTGTATTTTTGAGTTCTATAGTTTCTTTGTTCAGCTTTTGTTTGGAAGATCTATCCAGTGGCGAAAGGGGTGTGTTAAAGTCACCCAGAATTATTGTGTTGTGGTCAATTTGACTCTTAAACTTGAGGAGAGTTTTTTTGATGAACATGGATGCTCCATTGTTTGGGGCATATATATTTATAATTGTTAAGTCTTGTTGGTGTATGGTTCCCTTGAGCAGTATATAGTGTCCTTCTTTATCCCTTTTGATTGACTTTAGCTTGAAGTCTGCTTTATTTGATATGAGGATGGAAACCCCTGCTTGTTTTCTCTGTCCATATGAGTGGTAGGATTTTTCCCAACCTTTTACCCTCAGCCTATGGATGTCTTTTCCTATGAGATGAGTCTCTTGGAGGCAGCATATTGTTGGGTCTATTTTTTTGATCCAATCTGCTAATCTATGTCTTTTGATTGTTGAGTTTAGGCCATTAACATTTAGAGTTATTATTGAGATGTGTTTTGTATTCCCAGCCATTTTTATTTCTGGTATTTACCTTGACATGGTTTCTCTTGTGATTTTTTTTTTCCTTTAGTGTAATACCTCCCTCTGTTGATTTTTATCATTGTTTTTCTTTTCCTCTTCATGGAATATTTTGCCGAGGATGTTCTGTAGTGCTGGCTTTCTACTTGTAAATTCTCTTAACTTTTGTTTATCATGGAAGGTTTTTATTTCATCCTCAAATCTAAAGCTTCATTTTGCTGGGTATAAGATTCTTGGTTGGCATTCCTTTTCCTTCAGAGCTTGGAATATGTTGTTCCATGATCTCCTAGCTTTGAGTGTCTGAATTGAAAAATCTGCTGTGATACAAATTGGTCTCCCCCTATATGTGATCTGATTCCTCTCTTTTGCAGCCTTTAAAATTCTATCCTTGTTCTGTATGCTAGGCATTTTCATTATAATGTGTCTTGGTGTAGATCTGTTATAATTTTGTACATTTGCTGTCCTATAAGCCTCTTTTATTTGGTTTTCCGATTCATTCTTCATGCTTGGGAAATTTTCTGATATTATCTCATTAAAGAAGTTGTGCATTCCTTTGGTTTGAAACTCTGTGCCTTCCTCTATCCCAATTATTCTTAGATTTGGTCTTTGATGCTGACCCATACTTCTTGGATGTTCTGTTCATGGTTTCTTACTATCTTCATTGTGTGGTCAACTTTATTTTCAAGATTATATACTTTGTCTTCATTGTCTGAGGTTCTTTCTTCCAGTTGATCTAGTCAGTTGGTGATGCCTTGAATTGTGTTTTTTATTTGGTTAATTGTTTCCTTCATTTCGAGGATTTCTGACTGGTTTTTTTTCAGAGTTTCGATCCCTTTTTTGAAGTAATCTTTTGCTACCTGTATTTGCTCTCTTATATCTTTGTTGTAGTGGTCAATTTTTGCCTGTATTTGCTCATTTAGATCATTCTTTAATTCACAGATCATTTTAATTATGAACCTTCTGAACTCCTTCTCTGACATTTCGTCAACTTCGCTGAGCATGGGTTCTGTTATTGTAGAATCCTGGTTTGTTTGGGGTATTTTCTACCCTGTTTTTTCATGATGTCTATTTGCTTTACTTTTTGCAGTGTAGATCTGAGTTATTACAGATTCTTCCCTATATTTTTAAATACCCTTGCAGGTTGTCTGTGCCTCCCCTTAGCACTGAACTATCAGAACCTGCCACTGATCCTCAAAGTATGCTACCTGAAGCTGGGTTCACACTGGTTGGCGCGGGCCGAACTGGTTGAGTCTGAGCTCCTGTGGTGGTCTGGGGCTAACCACAATGGGGTGAAGGTCAGTGGGACTGCCCTGGGCCCACCTGGGCTCTGGCCGAGTTGGCAGGTCTGTCCATGCTGTCTCCTGCTCTAGGGCAGAGGTTGGCGGGACTGGATGGAGCCTGGGCCTGGCGGCTCTCTGATGTAGGACCCCGGGACTGCCCTGGGCCGCTTTCACTCTAAGCAGAGTTGGCGGGTCTGTTCTTTCTGTCTCCTGCTCTGGGGCAGAGGTCGGCAGGACTGGATGGAGCCTGGGCCTGGTGGCTCTCTTGCAAATGATTATTGTAAAGATTAACCTATAAAGCACTTTGAAACAGTGTCTGGCACCAATTAGCACCATATAAATATTTCTTGTTACTGGTATTTTATTTTCAAGTTAGTTTCACCTCATCACAGTTTCTACCAACAGCATACTACTAGGAAATAGTCATTTTTATCATAGCATTTTAGAGTCGTAAGGGATTTTAAAAATCAATTTAGTCCAGTGATTTTGTGTTACAAATGACAAAAACCAGCTCAAAGTATTATACCCAAGATCAGGCAGTCCAGTGTGGCAGGGCTCAGGCTAGAATCCAGTGCCATCGTTTACTCTCTGCAGATCATATCAAGCACCAAGTTGGTCCTGGGAAAGTGCCAGTTGGCCCTGGGAAAGCCAGGGCTTTTACTGCAACCATCAAGCTTGGAACAGAAGGCAAGACAGAAGCAAATGGAAAGATCTGTAAGTTACCTCCAACACCACTACCAACCCCTCTAGGTTGGGCTTTGGAGCACTTTAGGAAAGTTGACAATTCTTTATGTCAAGAAATGTCGCCAGGCATGGTGACACACGCCTGTAATCCCAGCGGCTTGGGAGGCTGAGGCAGGAAGATTGCAAGTTCAAAGCCAGCCTCAGCAAAAAGTGAGGTGCTAAGCAACTCAGTGAGACCCTGTCTCTAAATAAAATACAAACTAGGGCTGGGGATGTGGCTCAGTGGTTGAGTGCCCCTGAGTTCAATCCCTGGTACCCTCCCTCCAAAAAAGAAATGTCATCCATCCCCCTTCTGTGCTCCACCCTCCACAGCTTCCATGGAATTCTACGAATGACATAGGAAAGTTCTCCCAGCTCTTCCCCTGTGAATTTGGTTAGGACTCTGGTTGCCCTAGAGAGGCTTTTGCCCAGGAAGAGTACATGTCACCTTCGACTGAACCCAGAGGCTGTTTTCTTTTGGCAGCTGAATGTTAATTAGTCATTGATCTTTGAATCTGCTTTTTTTCCCCCCAGACTGAGAAGAATGAAAGAACATTTGTCTTTAGAGGGCATTCTGTAAAACAAACAAGCCAACCCCAAAACTGTCTCTCATCCATCCCTTTCCTTCTTTGTCACAGCCTCTGCCCAAGGGGGATCCTTTTCACATCCTGAGAGACTTAACACAGAGGTTATTATGGTTTAGGTATGAGGTATCCCTCAAAACCTCATGTGTGATACAATGAAGAGGGTTTAGAAGTGACATGATTATGAGAGTCTTAACCCAATCAGTGCATTAATCCCCTGATAGGGACTAATTGTGTGGTAACTTAGGTAGGTAGGGTGTGGCTGGAAGAGGTGGGTCCCCAGGGAGTGCCTTTGGGGTATATATTTTATACTTATTGAACAGAGCTCTCTCTCTGCTTCTTGGTGGCCCTGTCCTGAGGCCCTTTCCTGGACCACACTCTTTTGCCATGATGTTCAACCTCACCGCAGGCATCAAGGAATGGAGTTGGCCATCTGTAGACTGAGACCTCTGAAACCAGGAGCCCCAAATACAATTTTTCTCCTCTGAAATTGTTCTTGTCATGTCTTTTGGTCACGCAATGAAACAGCTCACTGTTAGATCCCAGGCTGACAGGCCACACCTCCCAGGTAGCCTAACCAGGCCACACCTCCCAGGTACCTTACACAAGACACGCTTCCCAAGCGCCTCAAGCTGGCCATGCTGCTGGCCACACCTCAGTGCCTTACTGAACCAATTACGAACACACAGGTTCCCCTTTCGACCCCCGGCAGCCTATGGAGTTGGAGGTCCCTCTTGGGGGGCCCCTCTCTGACCACTGGTTCGCTACTTAAGCCTTCTCCGTACTGAAACCTCCCCTTTTTCTTCTTTTCTTTTCATCGCCGGGTCTCCTCTCCTCCCACAGGTTTTCCTCATTCCCTTCCACGTGTCCCTCAGTCCCCACCTGCCATTAGTAGGCCATTAGTAGCCGGTTAATAAGCCCCTTTTCTACACAGTGGTCCCAGCGTGGTTCATCTGCCCTTCACTGACTACAACAGGTGCTCTGGTGCCTTGGTTGAGAGGATGGCAGGGGTAAGATCTAGGTTTGAGCCGTGGCTCTGCCACTAATGGGCAGAGAGGAGATTTTGAAGAAGTTGCTTAACTTGTCCAGGCAGAAGGAGCTAGGGCTGGCTCTAACCAGCACACGGGAACAAATTCTGCATTTCTTTCCAACTCTGTGTTCAGTGACATGGGTTGGAAGCTTGAGATTAGCCATGCAGATTGTGGACTGTCATAGCCTCAGTCACATTAATGCTGCCTCAGCAGCCACCTTCTTGTCCTGTCCCTAGCTTGTCACCTTTGACCTGCCTGGCCTGAGATAGTCTCCACCCAGTTCCTAGTCTCATGTTCTAGACAGTTAAGGCCATACCCTGAACCACCTGACCTCCCTGCTTCTGCTATAAGCCTGGTGGACCCAATAACAACTCCTGAGTTCCTGAGTTTAGCCTTGCCCTCCCTGTAAAAATAACAAATTCAATCCTGTTGCCAGAAATTCGCCTCTGCAATGACTTGGACTCCAGTAAAGTCTTTGTCCCCTGGATCCTTCCCTCTCTCTCTCTTGCTCCCCATCTACTGGTTGGGGACACACATCCCAGGTGGCCTCCTCTTCCCATTTGACCTGAAAGGCATGCTGCCCAACTTACTCTGGGATCCAGCTTAATACAGCTTAATCTTTTTATCATGCTGGTCTAAATATCCCTCACTGTGCTGCACCTGACTACAACTATCCTAACTTAAATGTCTCAATTAACAAATCACAACAGTGATGCTTTACACCATGGAAATTGGCATAACCACAAATCAGCATCCCCTCCCTCCCCAAACTGGTTGTTAAGCATTTACCAGAACTCCACTGCCTCCAAGACTTAGGTACCCATCCACACAGTGGCAATGACAATAGTGCCTACCCTACAGGGTCGTTGTGAGAATTAAATAAGAAAACACATGGGTGATTCCCAGGAAGCAACTGGCACAGATGGCTCAATGTCCTGCCATTATTATTCACCTCTTAATGAGACTAGCACCTCTGCTGTGGTCTGAATGTTTGTCTTCCCCCAAAATTAATATGATGAAACTTAACCCCCAATGGGATAGTATTAAGAGGTGAGGAGCCAGGCACGGTGGCGCATGTCTATAATCCCAGCACTTGGGAGGCTGAGGCAGGAGGATCATGAGTTCAAAGCCAGCCTCAGCAATGGCAAGGCACTTAGCAACTCAGTGAGACCCTGTCTCTAAATAAAATACAAAAAAAAAAAAAAAAAAAAAAAGATCTGGGGATGTGGCCCAGTGGTAGCGTGCCCCTGAATTCAATGTCCAGTACCAAAAAAGAAAAAAAAAAAAAAAAAAGAGGTGGGGGCTTGGCTTTGGGAGGTGATTAGGTCATGAGAGCCCTCCATCATGAATGGGATGAGTGCTCTTATAAAAGAGGTTTGAGGGAGTCCAATTGCCCCTTCAGCTTGTGAAGACACATGGAAGCTGAGAGTGGTCCTCACCAGACACAGAATCTGCTGGAGCCTTGATCTTGGACTTTCCAGCCTCTGAAACTAGGAGCAATACATTTCTATTGTTCATAAATTATCCAGTCTAAGGTGTTTTGTTACAGCGGCACTTATAAGCAAACACAACTTTCAACCTGTCTCCACTCTATCCCATCATTCATTCATCCAACAAACATATTTGGCCTTGCCACTCTCCAGGGAAATCTTACATCAATCTTCCCACACCTTCCTACTGACTATGATAAATTCCCCCACTCCCAACTATATTGCAGCTCTACTCTGAATCATAGATTCTGTGATCAAGGGGAGGGGAGGATGATGAGGGGAAGGGAAAAGAGACTAATGTAGCAGTAAGGAATAGCTTTACCACCTAGGGGACTGGGTCTTCTTCCTGGCCTCTCCACTAATTCTTTGTTGTCCCGGAAGTGTGACATTCACTATGTTCACTGTGTGTCTGTTTATCCATCAGCAAGATATGAGCAGCTGCACCTGCGTGCCTGAGAGCAGGTGTGCACCTCCCACCCCACCTTATGCGGGGATGATTCTCAGGTTTAAACTGTCATGGAAGGTGCTATGCCTGTCATTCAGTTTTTGTCAACATGTACACACTAACTTCTCCCTGAACTAACCAGCTATTTATTGATTTGCTGACTTCAGAAAATCTGCCTTGTGATTTGGTACAAGCTCGAACAGGGTGGTAGGAGGAGGAGGAAACTCTGAACTGTCTTTACTTTTAAAGCTTGCAAGTTTATTTATGCTGTTTTGTGCATGTGCCCTTGGAAAAAGGGAAGGGAGAGGTATTTTTCCACTCACTCTTTCCAATTTCTCTCTGCCAGCGTGCTTACCATGCTTTCCTGATTTTTCAGCTGGGCTCACCACTGACCATCTCCTCACCCAACTCCCTCCCTACCCTCTCCATCTGATGCAGCCACTTCGCTTGCCCCTAATAAACTTGCTTAGGTACAGACTGGGCTCCTGCTTCCTTGGCTCAATGTATCAGGGTTTGGAAATGTTCAGAAAATGCTTAATTAAGAACCTAAAATGTAGCTAGTATTGAGCTAGCCTGATCACCAGCATGGTTATCTTCCTACTGGTGGTAAAGACATTGAAACACTTCTGTGTCCACTCGTGTTCTGCAGCCTCCCCTCCTCCTGAAGGGTTCTCATCAAAGATGGAGCACCTGGCATATTGGCAAGTAACTTTAGATCTTGCCCTAGCATTCAGCAAGGATGTTGAATAAAATAGCTGAATATCACCTTGTGCTACTGGGAATAAATAAAATTACACGTTCCCGATTCTGATTCCCACAGGAAGTTGAGGATGGATAGACTGGCATGTTTCCACTGCCTGGGGGACACACCCATTTCTTCCTGCAGAATCACCTGGACTCAGGTAAACTCCCCTGTTGATCCAGGTAAGCCTTTATCTTTCCAGCCTAAAACATGGGCATTGAAGCCTCTTGGCCCAGAAGTTCTCAGTTGTTGAGGATAATGCCTACCTCTGGTGAAGGTTTTACCAGTCTGTTAAGATATAAGTGATGTCAGGTGCAGTGGCGAATGCCTGTAATCCCAGCAGCTCCTGAGGAAGCTCAGGAGTTCAAAGACAACCTCAGAAAAAATGAGGTGCTAAGCAGCTCAGTCAGACCTTTTCTCTTAATGAAATACAAAATAGGGCTGGGAATGTGGCTCAGTGGTTGAGTGTCCCTGAGTTCAATCCCCAGTACCCCCCCCCAAAATAAATAAAGATGTAAGTGATACAAGAAATACACTGATATAGGGTTTTGTTTATTTCATTTCATTTTAATTGTGGTGAAATAAATATAATGTCTTACCTTAATTTTCCATCTTAATCATTGTTAAGAGTTTAGTACTGTTAACTATAACCACATTGTTGTGCAATAGATCTGTAGAACTTTTTCATCTTGCAAATCTGAAACTTTGTGCCCACTGTACAAACTCTCATCATTCTTCCCTCCCCCAGCCCCTGGTAACCGCCCTTCTACTCTGTCTTTATGAACCTGACTACTCTAGGGACCTCATATGAGTGGAATCACAGTATTTGTCACGTTGTAACTCATTTAGTTCACTTAGCATAATGTTCTCAAGGTTCATTCATCCATGGAAGAATTCTCTTCTTTTTTAAGGTTGAATAATTCTCCATCATATGTATATACCATGATTTGCTTATCTAGTCATCCGTCCATGATCACTTGGGACTGCTTCCATGTTTTCACTATTGCAAATAATGCTACTATACTATGAATGTGCACATAAACATGTCTGAGCGCCCACTTTCTGCTGGGGGCCGACCTCCAGCTGGGGGGTACAACACGAGCACTCAGTGAAGTACGAAGGCAGAGGAGCAGCGATGAGGAAAAAATAACACACAGACACACGAGTCAGGCTGTGGAATCTTCTCTCTTTTTTTTAACTTTCACTTTGTTGTAGGTATTTAAGCATAATTTGTCAGTACAAATTGTTTATACTTTCTTTTGTGATTTCATTACAGACATGACTTAATTTATAGATTACATTTTAGACATATTAAATTTCTTTATTTTATATATTTCAAGGTTTTGAGGTCACTTACACCTTTTCAAGGCCCTGTACATGTCTGTCTGGACATATTATAATTTGTCATTTTTTATCTAATTAGTTTGGGTGAAAATTTATTTCTCACGAATTCCCTGAAACTGTTTTCTCTGCACACCATTCTCTGTCTGGGATTCCAAAGCACTATTGTTTTTCTTATATAGCAGTTGTTTATAAAACCTAGAAGCAGGGAAAGGGGGGGCAAAGCTGAATGTTAACTCTAAAGGACTTTTTACTCTAAGGAATTTATATCTACTCTAAAAGTAAGAGAAATCTATTTTTAATCACAAAAAGACTTTTAAAGCTTTTAACTAGGAACTAAGTACTTATAGAAAAAGGTTCTTATTTTTACTTTATGTATTTAGCTTAAATTTACAGAATTAGTCTCGATCTAAATAATTGAAATAGCGACATTTGGTGGCCATATATATGAATAAAGAACAGAACAGCAAGTAAATAGGAGAACCTACGCGTCAAAGTTAACTCTTTCAGCACCATGATATCTTTCATGAAAAAAGAGAGGGTTTTATCAACAGAAAGGTTATAGGGAAGCATAGGGAACACGAGCAGATCACATTGGAGGAACAGCCATTAGCCTATCCTTGTGATGGTTTGATTTTTCGTCATGTGTCAGGGCAACACCCCTGGGCTAGGCCAAGTCCATATATCAGGAAGTCATATTTTTGGCTGATGTGTTCTTAATGTCCCCAACATTTCTTTTCCCCTTTTCTGTTGATGGGAGTCCATCCTACTCAAGAGTGCGCCTGTCTTAGGTTGTCTTCTCTCTGGAGATCTTACCCATCTCTGGCTGCCACTCTAGCACTTCAGGTGGACTTACCCAAGGCCAGCAAGCTGTGGTGGCCGAGGGGAAGACATGGGACAGAACAGTCGCCTTTGGGAAGGCTTCCCATGGATGATTTAGACTTCCACATCCTGTCAAGGACAGTGGCCTAGTTCATAGGGCTCCCAATCATCATTGCTGAGGACAGCATATTGTTGGCGGACCACCATAGGCTGTACTGATTTTGCCCTGTCCTTAAGGAAGATGCCACTAAGATGCTATAGAAAATGCCACAACACTTTCAATTCTTTGGGGCACATACTATGAAAAATAGAAAGTCTGTCGGTTCATTTTCTTTTCTTTCTTGTGTGTGTGTGTGTGTGTGTGTGTGTGTGTGTGCGCGCGCGCATGCATGATTACCCAGCCCATTTTCAAAATATAGTATTCATCCTCAATTGGATCCAACTATAGTAGCCCTTGCCTTTTGCCCGCCCTAATTCTAAAATTAACCAATCGTGTGGATTGTACCCCTGAGTCCTCCAATCAGGGTGAAGGACAGCACTGCCATTAGGTATATAAACAGGCGGACTGCCTGCCCAGGTGCTCTTGCTAGTCAGGTTTTATGGGCCACCGTTCTGTCAGAAATAAAAGGTTTGCCTTGCCTACGCACTTTTTTTTTTTAACCAAAAAGGTGCTTTTTATTAACGCTTTGTTTGTTTGCAGAGAGGAGCAGGGCTTTAAAATAGTTCATTTATGAAATGAATAGTCTTCTTTAAAGAAAATCTTTCCATTCATTCTTGCCCACCCACTTTTGAGCTGGTGTTTGACTTCTTGTGGCACCTCCTTACTCCTAACAACCTTGGTGCCTGGCGTGAGGCTCCATGGTCACTTAGGGGTTTTGTAGACCCACCCCCCCCACACACCCCTCAGAGGAGGCAAGTAGAGAGGCCTTGTTGAGGTGGCCTTGGAGCAGGGGAGGAAACTGCCATCCATAGTGTAGAGAAATAACTTAACAGTTGCTTGTTTAACCAGAGTTGTATAAACCCTAATTCCTTTAAGACTTAGCTTCCTTAAGTAATAAAACCTGACACAATAAAATGCTCTTGATAAGAGCAGATCAATGTTCAGATTTTGCTTCCTATCAGTACATTAAAATCTGACTGCAACTGATGATACCAATTATATCCAGTTTCTTAAATTTATATTTTGAAACAATCCTTATGAATGTTATCTGAGCATTTATTCCCTACACTATGGATTCTGAATTTTCTTTAAAATTTAAACTTAGTTAACATAAGGACATCAGTATATTAGTGATGCTATTACTGGCTTCTTTGTATATTATATATATATTCATGTCCTCCAAGTGAAATGTAAATCTTAGGAGAGCACTTCACTGCTAATGTTCTCCAAACTAAAGTTGTCTGTAGCAGTAGTCTCTTTCAGACTTATATAGAAATAACAAATTTAGTTGGAGATTTATTTATGTCACTTAATATTTCATAATTGATTAAAAATAACCTGTTGCCAATAAGTGATATGTCTAAAATTTGTGTGACTCTCTACACTGGAATGGGAATTTAAATGTATTTTTGGAAGGTAATAAGGAAAGCCTAATTTGTTTAAAGGTTGACAATATGAACATAGAAGCATTTTGCCACTTTTTTATTTTTCCACAAAAAGAAAGCTAATAACTCCCAGTTTTTGTTTGATTCATGAAACAGATGTAATCTTGTATTGTATTGTCAAGAGCCCTACCTTACCTGAGATAAGTCTCTGCCTATCACTCTACTCCATGTTAGGATGGCTCCAAAATTGATGAGACTTAAGCTTATTTAAGTTGTGTTCAAAGGATAGATTTTTGTCGTAAAGATTACTGTGGTCTCAAGATAACCAAGGGATATAATACAAAACTACGTAAAGTTTTGGGTAAATTATAAAATACATGTAACATTATAAGAATTTTAAAAGAAAGTAATATTTGTGAAGGGTCTCATGTGTGATTGAGCTGATAAATTTATATGTCACTGTGGAGGCAATGTAGATACCAAAGACACATTAGTGTTATTATAGAAATTGTGTTTTGAGGCTGCAGTTGTAGCTCAGTGGTAGAGCATTTGCTTAGCATGTGTGAGGCACTGGGTTCAATCCTCAGCATGACATAAATGTAAATAAATAAATAAAGTTATTGTGTCCATTTACAACTAAACATTTTTTTAAAAACGAAATTATGTTTCTTGCCTCAAAGCTATTATACAAACTAAATATGTTTTTGGTTTTATTAATTTCATTTTGTATTTTCCCTGTAGAACTTTATAACTTTTGTCTGTTAGTGTTTTGAAGAAATATTCCTTCTAACAGGACAACTTGAATTGATTTTGAAATAAGCCATCACCTACAGGACAAATAAAATATAAGGCTGACTTCCAGTACTAATACCAACTCCTATTAAATGTAAGGGATAAGTAACTGCAAAGTTATAGATATTAAAGTTAAAGCCCAGTACTCCCACTTTAAGACTGGTGAAACAGGCCTGCTGGATGTTTAAAACTGAAACAAAGTCAAGTAAATTAAAGGGGGGAAAAATAAGGCCAATATTTGCCTCTTGCTCTTTGAAGTCAGCTAGGACCCAGGGAATGACAGGCTTCTCTAAGGGCTTTGCAATTCTGGGTCACATGACCTCCCAATCAGGGGGATCAAAGGGACCCTGGAGAATAGGAAACCAACCAGTGCACATTCTGCAGAGTGGGTCATTGGAGAGAGAAATGTGCCTGATGCTTCCAAAGCAAGCCACATGTAGTCAGCAAGATCCTAAGCCATTCTGGCAGATGGCATTGGAGAAGCTAAGATGCTTCTTACAAGTTCCTAAGAGTGACCCCTTAAGGAATTTCAGCTGACTTTTAGTAATAGATAGGAAGGAACAAGGTCAATTTTGACCAACTTGGTCTTAAATACCTGGCAGGAGAAGTATAACTAAAGCACAGTCCTACATGGGCATTTAAAAGAAAAGACAATGGTTCTTTTAATGTAACTAGAGATGTACATTTGTGTCAGTCCTCCCAAAAGTGAGTAAAACTGGGAAATTATGAAGAAGAAAGAGGAGGAGGAGGAAGAGGGAGAGGAGGAGAGGGTTTATGTTAGGAGTGCCTAATGCACAAGTTTGTCTGGGTCAATTTGAGACCTATCAGTAGTTTTTTTGTTTTTTGTTTTTCTGGTATGATTATTATAAACTGCTGCTCAGACTCCCCTTTTAGAATTTGTAATACACACTTCCAGCCTGGTGACTTGATTTTAACCAAGCCCTGGAGAGAAGACAGTCTTCAACCAAGCTGGGAAGGAGCTTACCACTTGCTCCTGATCACTGGGATGGGAAGGTGGAGAGGAATTTGTGAGAAATAGAAAGTCAAGTGGTCCATTTTCAAAACACAGTATTCAGCCTTAATTGGATTCAACTGTATAGCCCTTCCTTTTTGCCCGCGATAATTCTAAAATCAACCAATCATGTAGATTATACCCTTGAGTTCTTCAACCAGAGTGAAGGGCAGCGCTGCCTTAGGTATATAAACAGGCAGACTGCCTGCCCAGGTGCACGTGCTAGCTGTGTTATGGTGTGTACCCTTTAGCCAGGAGTAAAAGCTTTCCTTACCCACCCACTTTTGAGTACATGTTTGATTTCTTGCATCACCTCATTATTTCTAACAATACCCAGAAGGGGAATGGCTGAATCATATGATAACTTTATTTGCCTTAATTTTTTAAGGAACCGCCACACTGTTTTCCAGAATGGCTGCACCGTTTTACATGCTGACTGACCATGCATAAGAGTTCCAATATCTCCACATCCTCACTGACACTTGTTAAATGTTTTTTCATAGCAGCCATCCTAATGAGTGTGTGCGAATAGGGTGTTTTTTGAAAGATTAACTTATTCCATTGTCTTTTATTCTGGGATCATTTCTTTTTGTTTTTAAAGCCAAAAAAAAAAAAAAAAAAAAACCTCCTTTCATCAAATGATGGCAATATTGTTTTTAAAATATCCTAACATGAAAAAATTAAGTTGACCTTATTTTGTTAGTCCTTGAAATTCAAAGAAAAGTTTAGGCCATGAAATTCAAATCTAGTGAGTAGGAAGGAGCAATAAACACATTAGCAACTGCACAGGATCAAAAGAATGTTCAAAAAACAAAACGAGAGAAAATGAATCAACTCTATCATAGATCAAATAGAGACAGAATAATAGATTGCCTTGTTCAAGCTATTCTACCAGCTCTAATCCAGCCATGTTATTGGATCCATGTCAGCAACACCTGCCACCACAGGGCAGCGCACAAGCCCACCCACCCCACTATCAGTGAGTCCTTGAGCTAAGAAACAACAGAAACAGAATGACATGTTCAACTAGCCATGGTTTATAATCTTCTTTAAATTTTTCCCATTTAAGTAACTTATAGAAAACTGCATTCCTTATGCAGCTAATTACTACCAAGGAATTTGTTCCCAAAGCACAGGAACTAAGGGGAATCTGCATATAACAGGTCCTTTCAAATATGCTATCCTACACATTTCCACCACATAATAGCAAAAAAAAAAAAAAATCTAGAAAAATAATCTAATGCACACTGCTCAGCTTTTCAAGATTTCAAATATTATTTCTGATTTTATCGTATTAATGGCAGAATTCATAAGGGATAATATCACAGCACCACTTAGAATATCAAACCCAGGTAAAATTAATGAAATGAAGACTTACATTAGTGACTGGGTTTTGAATCAATAAGAGTGTGGAGAGATGAATTGGTGTGTCACTTTAAACATTGTTATCTTGAAGGCTATAAATGTATCTTAAAGATTTTAGAACACCCTCTTGAATGATTCCCTGGGTGGTACATCACTATACATTCAGAATGGATGTGATTTCTGAAAATAACTAAAAGTGATTCAGAGCCACATCTGGAGAAGATGATTGGAATTGTGCAGGGAAAATCTAGTTTCATCAAAAACCCGAGATGACTACAAAAGAATATAAGTGATTTGTAAACCTTTCTGGAGGCAATTCCAAGAGAAAAAACTTCTGAAAATATTTTGAGCAATCAAAGCTTTATCTCAAAAAGTTTGTAGATGCCTCAACTTGACTACTCTGAAGGAAAATTTACAAGTTTAAGCTCTGGTGTGAATGTTTGCGAAAAATAAACTACAAAACATTGCTTTCCATGGATACTTCATAAATAATTCTCTCAGAATGCCAAACACAAGCTGGCAACCCACAGGTCATATGTGACCCACACTTTGGTTTTCTTGTTTTCAGAATACTTCTTTTTAAATTTTTTAATTGTTTTACTTAGGAGATTTTACTTTAATTTTTTTTTTTTCAATTTCTGACTAAAGATAAAAGTCAGCAAAACTGTGCTATTGTTTATCATGCATGCCCTGAGCCCAGACCACCTAAGTCTGAATTCCAGCTCTGCTACTTTCTATGCCTTTAACCATCTGTGATCAAGTTACTTAACCTCTGGATACCTCAGGACTGGAAGTAACTCCAGTTATTTTCTTCATTTGTAAAATAGGGATGATAATAGTACCTTCCTCATGGGGGTGTAGTGAACTTAAAATTTGCCCAGCACATGGTAAATATAAGCCATTATCTCAAAGAATCATGCTTTCTTTTCTGCCAGAGTCAGTTTGTGAGGGTTCCTATCTGGTTCCCTTAACCCATTTATATTTATAGTATCTGCCTGGGCCCTGAGCAGATGAGCATTTTGTGTCTCCTACCTTACAATCACGGATTGGCTCAAACAGCCATATTTAGAGAGACAAAAATCTGGTGTGGTGGTACACACCTATAATCCCAGAGACTTGGGAGGCTGAGGCAGGAGAATCACAAGTTCAAAGTCAGCCTCAGCAACTTAGTGAGGCTGTCCTCAAAAATAAATAAATAAATAAATAAATAAATAAATAAATAAATAAATAAATAAATAAAATAGACTGGGGATTTGGCTCAGTGGTACAGTGCCCAGGGTTAAATCCTCAGTAGTAGGGGAGTGGGGATGGAGGAAAAATTTCCTCTCAGTCACCAAACTGCCTCACATGTGTCTGCTTTCTGCCATCTGGTGCCATTTCCAGGGCATCTTGTGTCTGTAATCTTGGCCCACAGGAAAGTCTTTCCAGTTATCTCAGTGAATCACAGCACAGTCACAAAGTTACTCCCAAGGCTTGCAGAGTCCCAGAGCAAATGCAGTTTCCTTCTTTTATCCTTACTGTTCTTCCAGGGGCCCTGCCACCCAGGACAACAGGAACTACTTAGACTGGCCCGTGAAAAATATGTGTATCTCTTCTGATCTAAATTGTCTCCCTTTTATTCAAAATCTTAATCTACTAAAAATTGAATTCTCTATCAGGCCTGGTTTAGCCAGTCTCCTCGGAATGACTTCATCTCTGGCTTTCTCCGCTCTCCATTCTTCTTGTGCTGGTGTGTGACTACAGGAGGGCTGCACTCTGTTTTTGAAAGGCTTTAAGGGGAAGGGGTCTCCAGACTGGGCTCTGCAGGAGGTGTCTCTGGATTGCCCAGGGGCCACTCATCTCATTGTCATTCTGTGGCTGAAATCAGCTGTCACTTACCCTGACTTTAATTTTCCTTAATTGAGCTGCTGGGCCCCTGTGGGATTTTCTGGATCTGAGCTACACCACCATGGAGGAAAGAGCTAGCTCAGGCCAGCTCACTTCCAGCCCTCCACCTCTCTGGCCATGGGCATCAATGAGTCTTCTGAGCTGGAATGGGGCTGGGTAGACCCAGCCCTCTCAGAGTCCTCACTGAGGCCTCAGGGTTTCCCTGGCCTCTCTAACCCACACCCTCACCTCCATATTCAGGAAAGTCATGTCGGTCACTCCTCTTCTGCTTCCTCTCTTATCACCTCCCACAAACCCTCAAGACTCAAGGGGCAGGTTCCCAACCTTTCATTCTCAGTATTTCACATCCTCCTGTCCTTAACTGCAAGCCTGTGGCCTGGACACCAAAGCAGAAAAGGGGTCTTCCCAATCCAATGGAGGAGACTCTCTGAGCCGAGTCCTCTGTACTTACGGCTGTGGACTTTGTGAGGAGAGGTGACTGGACTTCATTCAAACTTCATCCCAGCAAGCAGTGGCTTTGCCTCTGCTGATACCCAACTGTTACCAGGGTTGGAACCAGAGAGTCCCCAGACAGCACAACACCCCTGAGCCACCTGATCCAGTTCAGGGTTCTCTGTCTTCTCTTGCAGCAGTTTCTTTAATCAAACACTTCCAGAAACACAGATTCACAGTAAAAAATGAGTCAAATGGTATGAGGTGCTAATATTTTAGCTGTTAGCACTATTTCTTGAATGTCTTTCATTTAGTTGCTTAGAACATAATTTGGAGACGCCAGTAGCTTTCACTTACTGTAAGATGAAATCAATCATGCAGGAATTTGAAACTTTGGGAATGCAGAATACTCTTAATGCCTTTGAAGGGAAAAAAAAAAAAGTGTCAAAATCCTGCATCTCTAGTTCCCACACTGACCCAGTTGCTCATAAGAGAAACAAAAGCTTGCACTCATTTAATTTCATGTGTCTTCAAACCAACAGGTCAATAAACCCCAAGAAACTCTGACCAAAAAACAAACAAACAAGGTTCCACTAAGGAAATTCTGATGCTGTAAAATGATATGCAGTTTATAATTGCCCTTCTTACCAGGTACTTCAGGCTTAAAACTGGAATTCAGGATTTTGAGCACAAAAACACTTGGCAGAAAAAGCACTTGTATCATTTGAGTCTATAATGTCTCCCCACAAGCCCATGAATTAAACAAAGCCTTGGTCCCCAGCCTGTGGTGCTATTGGAGGTGGCAGAACCTTTAAGAGGTAAGGCCTAGTGAAAGGCCTCAGGTGACTGGGGGTGTGTTTTTGAAGGGGCTAGGGGACCCCAACCTCTTTTGCTCTATTTCACTCCTGGTCACCATGATGTGAGCAGCTCCTCCCACCACAGGCTCCCTACCATGATGGGCTGTCTCACCACAAGCTCAGAAGCAACAGGGCAAGTGACCATGGACTTAAATCTCTGAAAGTATGAGTCAAAATAAATGTTTTCTCTTTATTAGCTGCTTATCTCAGGTATTTGTTACAGGAATAGAAAGCTGACTAGCACAAGCACCCACTGCTTCCACAAATGCAGTGTCACACCCAAGCCCCCCTGAAGTCAGCATCTTCTACGGGGCATGCAGCCCCATCCTGGACAAGGCCAGAGGAAAGGCTTTCTGTTGCAAAGTTGCCAAAGCAAAGTCTTGCCACACGGATGAGTTTCTAACCACAACCAGGGGAGGAAAATTGGTATTTTCTTTGGGCAGGAAAAACATTCTTCCAGTGCATAAAAATTGTATCCTGTATCATTACTGAGTCAGTAGGCAACAGCAGTTTGTAAAGGTGTTAATTAGCCTAGTAGAATTGTGTGCACAGACGTTAAAAGAATGGCCCCAGGAGACAGCTTACCTCTCTTCAAATCTTGCTTCTTATTATCTGTGTGACCATAGGGTAATTGCTTAACCAGTCTCTGCCTCTGATATTTTCCATCTGTGTAATGAACACAAAGTCCATCTTTTTATGTAAGGAGACTAATAATACACGACTATCCACCTCACAGTGTTGTAGAGAGCTAAGTTTAAAATTACTGCCTGCAAAGAACTTTGGACAGGGCCCAGCTCATAGAAAACACTCTTCAGATCTTACTTATAATATTCAGGGGTCAAAAATTTCCTCTCAGTTGTTTGTGATCCAGGAGGTGCCCTCTATAAATCCCTGGAGGAGGCAGAGCTCAGAGTTCCACAGGGTATTTGTTAACTACTGAGCCTTCATCAAAGCCCCTAACCCATAAAGGATTTTTCAAAACTGTCCTCTCCTGGTCTTTGAGATTCCTGGCTGCTCTGGGATTCCATTGTGACTTCCCAGGGTCCATCTGGGATTTCATTGTGCCCATGAGCCTGGCTGACTCCTGGACTATATTAATTAGAGTGTATACTCACAGGATGAATTGCTGTTGTCTCAGAGAACAAGCATGAACAGTATTGATATACTGATTCAAAGATTTTAGAATCCAGTTAAATGGATGATTTCATAAGCTATCATGTCAGTGTAATCGTTCTTTTTATGGAAGTAGAATGCATATACCAAAAAATAAAGGCATAAGCGTACAGGCGCATGAGTTATCACAAAGTGAGGAAACCTCACAACGCTCACCTCAGGGCTAACACATCACGACCAGCGCCTTAGCAATCTGCCCTCACCCACACTCTCTCCTCACCCAGACGCCCTCCTTCTTCCTCAAAGTTATCTCTGCCCTGATTTCAAACACTATAAATAGTTTTCCTCTTTCAAACCTTGTATAAATGGAATCACAGAGAATGATTTATTTCTCGTGATATCAGACTTGTGATAATCATTTCTGTTGTGGCAGGTAGGGGTAGTTAGCTCTGAATAATGCATTTCAATGCCACTGGAGCACTTACGTAAACATTTCTGATGACTATAGACCTGGGAGAAAATGATGAATTCACAGGCTATGTATATATTTAACCATAGTATGTAGTACCAATCAATTCTCTATAGCATTTCTACCAAATTACACTCCTGTCAGCCATGCAAAGAGTTCCAGTTGCTCCATGTCCTCATCAAAACTGGGTGCTGCCAGCCATCCTATTTTTAAACTTTAACCATCTTAGGGTTACAGTAGATGTGTCTTGCTGGAGATCTCTTGGAGAGAACTGCATGCTTAATTATATGAAATAATTTTTCTATGTCTATTGAGATTATTGTATAATTTTCCCCTTTAGTTTGTAAATATAATAGGTTGCATTCCTTTCCAAAAAAATCTAAGTTTTCTATCCTGGAATGAAAACTTACTTTTTTGCTCAATTTGATTTAATAGTATTTTGCTTAAGATATTTGCATCTATGTTCATGGAAGAAATTGGCCCACAACATTCTTTGTTGTAAAGCTTCAAAATGTTGTAAAAAAAAGTTTCAGTGTTAGTGTTATCTCTTCCTTACGTGTTTGGAAGAACTCATGGGTGAGATCATCTGGGCTTGAAGTTGTACTTAATTTTGTTTTGTAGGTTTTGCCGTTTGCTTCTTATTAAGTAGAACATACTAAAATATGCACCACATTTATATTTATACAGTGTAGTACATTTTAAAAATATCTTTACTTTTTTATTATTTATATGTCGTGGTGCTAAGGATCAAACCCAGTGCCCCACAAGTTCTAGGCAAGCGCTTTACCTCTGAGCTACAGCCCCAGCCCCAGTCATACATTTTTACAAACTGAATATAGTCGTGTAACCAGCACCCAGACTGAGAAAAGAATATTATCAGCACCTTCCATGGGCACTCCTTGTCTTCTAGTCTTTACTTCCCTTGCAAAAGGCAATCACTATCCTGACTTCTAAGATCCTGATTTAATTCTGCTGGTTTGTACATTACTGGAAATCTGTTGAGACTTGCTTTTTGGCTCAACATCTGGTTCGTTTTGGTATTGTTTTTCACACACTTGAAAAAGGCATCTCTTCTGGGATTATTGAAGGCAGTGTGCTACATAAGTCACTTATATCAAGTTTTATCAGTGTGTTGTTCAAATGTTGAATGTATTTAATGTCCATTTTTCCATTTGTTCTATCACATGTTGGGAGAGATGTATTAATACCTCCCTCTGTGATGGTGAACTTGTCTATTTCTGCTTTTGCTTCTATCACATTTTGCTTCTTTTATTCTGAAGCCTTGCCATTAGATGTATCACAGTTAAGACTGTTACATTTTCTATGTGGATTGAACATTTTACTATTACAAAATTTTCATTATTATCAATAATGTCAGTTACATTTAGTATTGCCAATTGCCTTAAAATCGACTTTGCTTTGCTGTTAGAACTGCTTTACCAGCCTTCCCTGTGTGATGTTTGCAATGATCTATCTTTATATCTATCCTTTTATTTCACTCTTTTGGTATTTAAGATTTGCTATTGTAGGTAGCATATAGTTAAGGTGGAGTTCTGAAGATCTTGGTCTTTTAAAGGGAGTTACTTATCCATTTGTAACTAACGGATAAGATGGCTTAAGTCGACCATCTTACTATTTGTATTCTACTTGTATCATGTGTTTTGTTCATTTTCATCTCCTTTTCTATTCTCATTTGATGATTTTTTTATTACTCCACTGCATCCCTTCTAGTAACCTGTCATTTAGCCTTACCATTTATATCTATGATTTCACTTCAGCCTAGAGAATTTGTTTTAGCAGATTTTGTACTGCAAAGCTGCCAAGGTCATTTTTCTCTTGATTTTTCCATTATCTGAAATTGTCTTTATTTCACCTTTATTCATGAAGGATATTTTCACTGAAAAAACTGTGAACTGACAAGCTTATTTTTTGGTGTTGGTGCTATGGACACCAGTCCAATGTCTTCTGACCTTTATTGTGTTTGCCAAGAAGTATTGCAGTTGTTTATCCTTGTATATAATATATTATTCTCACTTTGGTTGCTTTCTTTGATTTTCAGCAGGTTGACCATGATATACTTAGACATAGTTTTGTTTATATTTGTCCTGCTTTGGATTTTCTGAGCTTCTTATATTTTAACTCTATATGGTTTACCAAATCTGGGGGACTTCTAGCTCTTAATTCATCCATTCCTTCCAGCCTTCCTTCCCTCAATTTTCCTCTTCCTGCCTTCTTCTAAAACTCCAATTACATATATGTTAAATCTTTGGTATTGACATATAGATTCCTGAGCTAATGTTTATTTTTTTAATCCTATCTTCCCCTCTTCTTCACATTGAATCTTTCCCTGTGGATTTGTTATTTGAGGTATTGCACTTTTTAACCTCTAGAATTCCTATTTATAGTTACTATTTTTTGCTGAGATTTCTTATTTTCACTTATTATAAGCATATTTAGTTACAATAAGTGAAAGAAGAATAAACAAAAATGATGTTACCATGCTAATGATAGTACATCCTTTTTTTCTTAAAAGATGGTCACAATACTTTTATTTATTTATTTTTATGTGGTACTGAGGATTGAACCCAGCCTCACACATGCTAGGCAAGTGCTCTACTACTGAGCTATAGACGCAGCCCGATAATACATACTTTAAAATTCTTTCCTACTAATTCTAACATCTGGATCACCTTCGGATCAGTCTTCACTGAGAGTTTTCTCTTGGGCAATTGGGGTATACCTTCCTGGTTCTACATAAATTAAGTAAGTTTAGATTTTATCCTGGATATTGTGATAATTTTGATGTGGAAATTCTGTATTGTGTAAAATTCCTCTAAAGATTATTGATCAGTTTGCTTGGATTCAAATGGTAAACCTTATCTATTGAGTGGCAACTCAAAATTCACTTCTGTAGATTTAACTTTAGCTGGGTTACTTGCCCTGCACATGCATAGTTCTGGGATCAGCTGAAGATTTGGGCAGAATTTATACTCAGAATTTGGGGCTTTCTGGGACTCTCCCTCAGTTTCTAGAGGCTGTGGTTTCCCTGAAATCCGTTCTCTGATTCTCTGAAATACTTTGAAGTTTCTATCAAAGTTTCAATCATTGTGTAGTGCTATGGCATGCCCTAGGCTAAAAACTGTAAACAATGGGGACTTGTCTCGTGCCACGCTCTTGATTCAAGTGCAAACTTTCCTCTAGACTCTGGCTGGTTTGCCTACTTTCCAGGGTCTTTAGCTAGTAGTTTGTAGGTTGTCTACAGTTCACAATTGCTATCTATGGTATGGTTGCTATAAGATATTTTCTCTGTTTTCCAGAAATTTTCCTTACATATGCATAAATTTGGTTTATTTTTAACATACTTAGAGCTTTCTATAAATCCCAAATTGGGACTTTTAAAAAACAGTTTTGGAAAATTCTTGGGACATTATCTCTTTAAATATTGCCTCTGTCACCTCCTCCTTTCTCTTTTCTCAGGACTTCAATCACACATAGTTTAGACCTTTACACTGTGCCATAAATTTCTTGGCTCTTCTCTATATTTTCTACTTTACTCTTTTTGTCTCTTTGCTTCAGCGTAGATTTTTTTTTCTGACCTATTTTCTTCTCATTAATTCTGTTGTGTCCAATCTTCTGTAAAATCCAGTTCACAGTGTTATTAATTGCATATATTGGGTTTTTTCATTTGTAAGATTTCCATTTGATTATTTTTATAGTTTCCAGTTCTTTGCTAAAATTCTGTCTCATAAATTTTTCTACATATTAAGTTATAGTAATTTAAACTCCACATTATATAACCATAATATCTGAGTCTCCTATGGGTCTTTTTTTCTATAAATTTTCCTCGTTTTAGAATAATTATTTTCTGGTTTTCAGACCTTTTTTTTTTAATGGATTGCCAACATTATGTATAATAAAATGTAGACATAATGTAAGGTTTTTTTTAACTATTGAAAGAATGTTTATTTTAATCCTTCAATATTATTACAGATATACATCCAAAACAAAACAAAACAAACAAACAAACAAAAACTGACACCAAAAATCAGGCCAAAAACAGCTGGAAAAATGGGTTCTGGACCTAGAACTCTGGAGACTAAAACTGCCCCATCAATTTCTCAAGGAAAAATGTTAATCTACCCTATATCTTCATGACATTATAGGATTTGCACCCATCTACTACCACCTGAATGATTCACTGTATCTTAGTTCAAATTTCTGAGAGTATGAAAGATTCAGTCAATTCTAGGTACAGATGCTCCTTGACTTACTATCACTCATGGATGCTATATTTTTCTACAATTTACTTCTGGTTCTAGTAAACTAGCAGGTAAACTAGTGATGACCTCCTTAATCCCATCTGGGATTGAATTTATTTAGAAGTGAGTTTTGTTCCTTTGAGTACTGGTCTATTTCTAGCTCATCCTTACACTTTGACCCCTCAAAGTTTTTCGGGGTCCTAGTCATAAGTCTGGGAGTTTACCAAACCTTATCCTCTCTGGAAGATTGTGAACCCTAGCTTCTGTTGATTTTTTAGTCACTCCACCCCACTAAGACTTTCACTTTCAGAATTAACAACTGTCTATAGGAGAGAAAAAGTGACCTCAGACACTGGACTTATCTCTTTTGACTTCTTTCTTTTTCAGATATATGTTCCACAACTTTTTACTTCCTTAGTAACTTTTCAATTCCTTCAAACATTTTCAAAAACATTTTGCTAAATTTTCCAGTGTTTCTTAGCAGGAGGTTGTCTAAGATAACAGCCATTTTGGAAAGCAAAAGTATGTAATCCACACATTTCCAAAGAATGTCATCATTTTTAGAACAAAAATTGTTCTTGGGCTGGGGATATATAGCTCAGTTGGTAGAGTGCTTGCCTCAAAATGCACAGGGCCCTGGGTTCAATCCCTAGCACCACGAAAAGAAAAAATAAAAGAAAGAAAAATGTTCTTATTTCCTAGATCTTTGGTCCCTCCCTACTAGGGAGGATCTTACAGCTAACTTTCATATTAATAGTCACACCTAGTGATTTTTCTTAAGAGCTTTCTGGAAACATAGGCCAAATGGGGCACATTATCTGCTTTTTCATAAGATGAGACTCCAAGTTCAGCCCGAGCAACTCGCGAATGTAATGTGGGACTGTCTAGTGCAATACACAGATCTTCCCCCATCCTAAAACCATCATTTTTTTCTTTCATGAGGGTTATGATTTCCTTCACTCTTCCTGGGATATAACACAAGTTAATTCCATTAAACTAATGGGATACTTTGGGCAAACTGAGAAGTTTTGAGTCAATTCTGTCTACTGTCATGATGTGGCTCTTATCTCAGAGAAGAAATTGTCATCCCTCCTGTTGTTTCCTTATGTGCCCAGCCCCACAATGCATCAAGGCTGGTCTCCCATAATCACAGGAACAGAGGTGACGTCTGTGTTTGTTTCACATGGATTCTCTGGTTCTTACCTCAGGTGTTCTTTGAGATCACTCACTACTTCAATTAGTTTTTCAACATTGTGAACAAAATACCCAACAAGAACAGTTTAGAGTAGGGGGGAGGGGGTGGTTATTTTGGCCCACAATATAAGAGGTCTCAGTCCATAGATGGCCGACTCCATTGCTCTGGGACCAAGGTGAGGCAGAATATCATGGGAGAAAGGTGTGGTTGAGGGAAGCTGCTCTCCTCGTGGCAACAAGGAAACTGAGGGAGGGAGTGGGTAAGGGGCCAACAGGAAGGTGAACCATTGAAGGGAAGTGAAAAACATGAGATCAAGCTTGAACAGACCCTGTTACATATGTTACATGAAGTAGCCCAAATGGCATTCTGGCTCCCGTCTTTTCTCTCCTGACCTGTACCTATGGTCTCATGGGGAGTTCTCTACCACCAGGTACCAGGAAGAGGAGATTCAGGCCCGGTTTATAGATGGTTCTGTATGATGTGCAGTCACCACCCAGAAATGGACAGTTGTAGCACTACAGCCCTTTCTAGAGCATTCCTGAGGGACTTCGGTGAAGGGAAGACTTCCCAGTAGACAGAACTTCCATCAGCACAGCTGACTGCTCACTTTGCTTGGAAGGCGGTATGGCCAGATATGTGATTACATGTGAATTCATGGGCTATGGCCAGTATCTTGGCTTGGTGTTCAGACTTGGAACATGATTGTAAAATTGATGACATGGAAGTATGGGGAAGAAGGATGTGGTCAGAACCTTCCTATGGATGGGCAAACACTGTAAAGTTATTTGTGTCCCATGCAGATGCTCACCAAAGGGTGACCTCAGCAGAGTTAGATTTTAATAATCAAATGGATAGGATGACCTTTGTCATGGATTCTAGTCATCCTCTCCCTAGTCACCCTGTTTTTCCCAGTTGCCTCATGAATAAAGTGGCCATGGTAACAAAGATGGAGTTTATGTAGGGGCTCAGCAATGAAGGCTGACCTGGCTATGGCTGTGGAGTGCCTAGTTTGCCATCAGCAAGGCCAACACTGAGCCCCTGATGTGGAATCATTCCATGAGTTGGTCATCCAGTGATTTAGTGGCAGGTTGATTATACTGGTTGATACACTGGGTCACTTCCATTATGGATGGCGCAATATTTTGTCCTTATTGGAACAGACAGACACTTTGAATATGGATTTGCCTTCCCTGCATGCAATACTTATACCAAAACCTACCGTGTGTGGGGATTTATAGAATGCTGTGCTTCATGGTATTCCACACAGCATTGTTTCTGATCAGAAACTCACTTCGCAGCAAAAGAAGTACAGCACTGGGCCAGGCTCATGGAATTTACTGCTTGTACCACATTCCCTGCCATCCTCAAGTAGCTGGCTCAACAGAATTGTGGAATGGCCTTTTGAAAACTCAGAAGGTGGAAATACTTTGAAGAGGGCTGTCCCTGTTCTGAATCAGCATCTAAACTACAGTACTATTCCTATGACAGCCAGTGCTTATGGGTCCAGGAATCAGGGAATAGAAACGGGAGTGGCACCACACACTGTTATCCCTAGTGACTCACTAGCAAAATATTTGTGACCTTTACTCTGCTGGCCTAGAGGTCTTAGTGCCAAAGGGAAGAATACTGCCACCAAGAGACAGAGCAATGATTCCACTGAGCTGGAAGTTTAGACAGTCACTGGCCACTAGGGACTCTTCATGCCCCTGAATTGATGGGCAAAGAAAGAAGTTACAGTGGGTCCAAGGGGAACTCCTCCTCCACAGTGAAGGCAAGGAAGGGACTGTCTGGAATATGGCAGATCCTTTAGGTGCTTCCCTATTCTGATGCCCTGTTACCAGGGTCAATAGAAAAGTACAGCATCTCAATCCAGGCAAGACTACTGATGGCCAAGACACTTCAGGAATGAAGGTTTGGTCACCACACGAAGGTAAATAGCCATGGCCAGCTGAGGTGCCTTCTGAAAATCAAAGGAAATGAAGACTGGGTAGTAGAAGGAGGTAATTATACACACCACCTACAACCACAGGACCAGTTACAGGAATGAGAACTGTAGTTAATGTATTTCCTCCTTATTTTGTCATGTGTGTGTGTGTGTGTGTGTGTGTGTGTGTGTGTGTGTGTGTGTGTGTATAAGTTTTAGTCAGTTAGTGCTGCTATAACAAAGTACCACAGAATGGGTGTCTTATAAACAACAGGAATTTATTTCTCACAATTCTGGAGTCTTGAAGTCCAAGTTCAGGATGCTAGCATGGTCGGATTCTGATGAGTGCCTTCTTCCAGTCTGCAGACTGTTGACTTTTCCTTGTATCCTTTGGCAGCAGAGAGCTCTCTGAGGTGGCTTTCTATAAAAGCACCAACCCCATTCAAACAGACTCCATCCTTATTACCTAGTTACCTCCTAAAGGCCCTACCACCTATTGCCATTGCACTGGGGATTAAGATTTCTTTTGTTGTTTTTTTTTCCAAATTTATTTTTTATTCTAAGTAGTTAGAAACGACAGCAGAATGTATTACATTTCATGCAGCCAATATGGAAAGCAGTATGGAGATTCTTTGGAATGGAACCACCTATGACCCAGCTATCCCACTCCTCGGTCTATACCCAAAGGACTTAAAAACAGCATACTACAGGGACACAGCCACATCAATGTTTATAGCAGCACAATTCACAATAGCTACACTGTGGAACCAACCTAGATGCCCTTCAGTAGATGAATGGATAAGGAAAATGTGGTACATATACACAATGGAGTATTATTCAGCAATAAGAGAGAATAAAATCATAGCATTTGCAGGTAAATGGATGAAATTAGAGAATATAATGCTAAGTGAAGTTAGCCAATTCCAAAAAGCCAAATGCCAACTGTTTTCTCTGATATAAGGAGGTTAAGATTTCAACACAACTTTTGGGGAGGTCACAAGCATTCAGTCCATAACTTACTCTATGTATTTATCTGTTTTTTCTTTCTGTGATTTCCTTATCTTGGAAGATACATTGAATTTACATAAAAAATTTAACTACTGCTGTTGTTATATTGCAATATACATCAAGAAGTAAACATAAAATACTGGTTCTTCTCTCCTGAAGGTGTGTATGCAGAATAGTTGCATCATGTGAGGTGGAACAATGGCCTGTTACTATCTTTACTTGGAGCCTATGGTTTAAGGTGTACAAAAGATGGGCTTGTGATGACTAATTTTATGTGTCAACTTGACTGGGTCATAGTGTCCAGTCAAACCTTCTGGGTGTGTCTATGAGGGTGTTTTGATTCAGATTAACCTTTGAAATGGTAGACTAAGGCAAGTAGACTCCGCTCCCTAATGTGGGTGGGCCTCATCAGTGCAACTGCAGACTTGAACAGAACAAAAATGCCCAGGGAGAGTGAGCTCTTCCTGCCTGACTACATGGAATAGGACATCTGTCTTTTTTGACCTTCAAACTCTACCAGAACCTCAACCTTTCTTGGGGCTTTGTTGGTCTTTGGACTGGAGCTTATTCCATTGGCTCCCCCAGTTCTCATGCCTTTAGACTCAGGTTGGAACTATACATTGGCTCTCCAGCTTGCTGACAGCAGTGCTTGCAACTTCTCAACCTATGCAACTGCATAAACCAATTCCTAAATAAATGAATGAATGAATAAACGTGTCTGTACATGCATACATGCACACACACACACACACCCAGTGGTTGTTTTTCTGAAGACTCTTCACATACCTACCCTCTCTCATAGCTTTGAATGCTCTGAAGTGTCACTTAACTGTGTATATTCACAGGGCTCCTCCATGAGTCTGAGCTTTAGGGTGGGGACCAGGTGTTATCCCTGGGTCCCAACAAAATACCTGGTACATAGGCAGTATTCACGATTAACTGTGTGTGTCTGACTGTCCACCTCTCCAGCACCCACGTTCTGCTCTTCTGCCCCCTGGGTTCATGGCTGATGTGATTTCTGTGCTGGCACTGGACAGTTTTGGCAGGACAGTACCGTGGGCTACCTTGTGCATGTCCTCTGATCCTTTGTGCAGTACTTTTTAAAGTCTCCCTGGGGCCAGCGATGAGGGTGCACAGGCTCTAGCATGATAGGGCCTAGCAGAGCCATGGCAGCTGCAGGGATGTCAGGACTGGGTCCAGCCTCCTTCATTTGCCCCTCAATGTAGACCTGACTAGTGGCTTTCAGCATTAAACACAGAGCAGAACAGCTCAAGCACACAGGGCAGGGTGGGATGGGAGAAGGAATGCAGGGTTTAGGTAGAAGATGGAGGTCCCAGTCATTTTCCTTTCAATTATTAAGTGTGATTTGAGGATTAAATGTATTAACTGAAACTCTATGAGCTATGTGATTTTTTATTTCAGCTGTTAAGTGAAAAATTTAAAAAACTTTTACCTCATGCGGTGGTAGTATGACTCAAATGAAAGGCTGTGGGAGAAAAAGCACTTTATATACTGTGGAATGTAATTATATGTCTTTCAAACTTGGATCCACCCATAAATAAGAGTTATCCAAAACTCTAGAGAAAATCATCTCATTGGTGTTTTCCCCAAACACACACACACACACACACACACACACACACACACACACATATACCTGGCTCTCAAGGAAGAAGAGATGGTTAGAAAACAATCACTTTCTGACAACCAAATGTGAGTATAAAATCTTATTCATATTGGAATCTACATAGGCAGCCTCTAGTTATAAAATTGTAGTTCCCGTTCAGAGTGTCACAAGGAGCAAGAAGCAGCCCCAAATACTGTCCTCTATAGGAACTGACTGCTTTAACCCTTGAGCCAGGAAACATGGTGACCACAGATCTTGTAAAGCTCACTGGAGGATATATTCTACTTACTCAATCTGTAGGAAATATTTATTAGAGAAAAATGAATTTACTCAAAACTAACCCTGGGTTAATTAAAGCACCACTATATATTTGATGTGTTTTACAAGTCAGAAATAGTACATACCTATTAGAATGGTTAAAAATTTAAAAATTGGAGTCCCACTGACCCCCGCCCCAGAGCAGGAGCCAGCAAGGACAGACCCGCCAATTCTGCTTTAAGTTCAGGTGGGCTCAGGGCAGTCCCGGAGACCTACATTAGAGTGCTGTCAGGCCCAGGCTCCAACCAGTCCCACTGACCTCCATCCCAGAGCAGGAGACAGCAAGGACAGACCCACCAACTCAGGACAGTCCCGGGGACCTACATTGGAGTCTGGACAGCCCCAGGTCAGTACCACTGACCTTCAGCCCAGCACGGCCAGCCCCAGGTCAGGCCTGCTGACATTTCCTCGAGTGTGGCCAGGCTCAGGGAAGTTCCACCAACCTCTGCCCAAGCACAGGCGGGCCCAGGTCAGCCCAGCCCACACCCACAGAGCTCAGGCAAGTCTAGGACAGCTTCACTGACCTCCGCTCAGAGGACTGCCTCTTCCAACCAGCAGACCACCACAGGAGCTCAGCCTCAACCAATTCGACCCACTCCAACCTGCATGGACCCAGCCCCAGTAGCACACTTTGAGGGACAGTGGCAGGTTCTGATAGCCCAACACTAAGGGGAGGCACAGAATTTTATAAGAATATAGGGAAGAAACTGTAAGGGGAGGCACAAGAATTTTATAAGAATATAGGGAAGAAACTGTAATAACTCAGATCTACACTGCAAGAAAGTAAGGCAAACAGACTACATGAAAAAACAAGGGAGGAAAGTACCCCAAACAAACCAGGATTCTACAATAACAGAACCCATGCTCAGCGAAGTTGATAAAATGTCAGAGAAGGAGTTCAGAAGGTTCATAATTAAAAATGATCTGTGAATCAAAGAATGACCTAAATGAGCAAATACAGGCAAAAATTGACCACTACAACAAAGATATAAGAGAGCAAATACAAGTAGCAAAAGACTACTTCAAAAAAAAAAAAAGATAGAAACTCTGAAAAAAAAAGTCAGAAAGGCTTGAAATGAAGGAAACAATTAACCAAATAAAAAACACAATAGAATGCATCACCAACAGACTAGATCAACTGGAAGAAAGAACTTCAGACAATGAAGACAAAGTATATAATCTTGAAAATAAAATTGACCACACAATGAAGATAGTAAGAAACCATGAACAGAATATTCAAGAAGTATGGGACAGTATCAAAAGACCAAATCTAAGAGTAATTGGGATAGAGGAAGGCACAGAGTTTCAAACCAAAGGAATGCACAACCTCTTCAACAAGATAATATCAGAAAATTTCCCAAGCATGAAGAATGAATTGGAAAACCAAATACAAGAGGCTTATAGGACAGCAAATGTACAAAATTATAACAGATCTACACCAAGACACATTATAATGAAAATGCCTAGCATACAGAACAAGGATAGAATTTTAAAGGCCACAAAAGAGAGGAATCAGATCACATATAGGGGGAGACCAATTTGTATCACAGCAGATTTTTCAATTCAGACACTCAAAGCTAGGAGATCATGGAACAACATATTCCAAGCTCTGAAAGAAAAGGGATGCCAACCAAGAATCTTATACCCAGCAAAATTAAGCTTTAGATTTGAGGATGAAATAAAAACCTTCCATGATAAACAAAAGTTAAAAGAATTTACAACTAGAAAGCCAGCACTACAGAACATCCTCGGCAAAATATTCCATGAAGAGGAAAAGAAAAACAATGATGAAAATCAACAGAGGGAGGTATTACATTAAAGGAAAAAACAATCAGAAGAGAAACCATGTCAAGGTAAATACCAAAAATAAACAAAAATGGCTGGGAATACAAAACACATCTCAATAATAACTCTGAATGTTAATGGCCTAAACTCAACAATCAAAAGACATAGACTAGCAGATTGGATCAAAAAAACAGACCCAACAATATGCTGCCTCTAAGAGACTCATCTCATAGGAAAAGACATCCATAGGCTAAGGGTGAAAGGTTGGGAGAAATCCTACCACTCACATGGACTGAAGAAATAAGCAGGGGTTTCCATCCTCATATCAAATAAAGCAGACTTCAAGCTAAAGTCAATCAGAAGGGATAAAGAAGGACACTATATACTGCTCAAGGGAACCATACACCAACAAGACTTAACAATTATAAATATATATGCCCCAAACAATGGAGCATCCATGTTCATCAAAAAAACTCTCCTCAAGTTTAAGAGTCAAATTGACCACAACACAATAATTCTGGGTGACTTTAACATACCCCTTTCACCACTGGATAGATCTTCCAAACAAAAGCTGAACAAAGAAACTCAAAAATACAATAAACAACTTAGACTTAACTGACTGATGTAGAATATTTCATCCTTCAACAAGAGAATACACTTTCTTCTCAGCAGCACATGCATCCTTCTCTTAAAATAGACCATATACTATGCCACAAAACAACTCTTAGCAAATATAAAAAAGTAGGGATACTACCTTGCATTCTATCAGACCATAATGGAATGAAATTAGAAATCAATGATAAAATCAGAAATAAAAGCTACTCCAACATCTGGAGACTCAATAATATGCTACTAAATGAACAATGGGCTGCAGATGACATCAAAGAGGAGATTAAAAAATTCTTAGGGGTGAATGAGAACACAGACACAACATATGGAAATCTCTGGGACACTATGAAGGCAGTTCTAAGAGGAAAGTTCATTGCATTGAGCTCATTCTTCAAAAGAAGAAAAAGTCAACAAATAAATGACTTAAAATTACATCTCAAAGCTCTAGAAAAAGAAGAACAATCCAACACCAAAAGTGGTAGAAGACAGGAAATAATTAAAATCAGAGCTGAAATTAATGATATTGAAACAAAAGAAACAATTGAAAAATTGACAAAACAAAAAGTTGGTTCTTTGAAAAAAATAAAATAAAATTGACATACCCTTAGCCAGGCTAACAAAGAGAAGGAGAGAGAAAACTCAAATTACTAACATATACAATGAAAAAAGAAATATCACAACAAACACTATGGAAATATAGGAAATAATTCTAAATTATTTTTAAAATTTGTACTCCAACAAAATACAAAACACCGAAGGCATTGACAAATTTCTAGAGTTGTATGATGTGCCCAAACTAAAGCAGGATGATATACACAATTTGAACATACCAATTTCAAGTGACTAAATAGAAGATGCATAGAAGCTACCAACCAAGAAAAGCCCAGGACCTGACGGATACACAGCTGAGTTCTACAAGACCTTTAAAGAAGAACTGATACCAGTACTCTTCAATTTATTTCAGGAAATAGAAGAAGAGGGAGCACTTCCAAACTCATTCTATGAGGCCAATATCACCCTGATCCCCAAACCAGTCAAAGACACATCAAAAAAAAGGAAACTTCAGACCCATATCTTTAACTAACATAGATGCAAAAATTCTCAATAAAATTCTGGCAAAACAGATACAAAAACATATCAAAAATATAATACACCACGATCAAATGGGGTTCATTCCAGAGATGCAAGGATGGTTCAAAAAATGTAATTCATCACATCAATAGACTCAAAGATAAGAACCATATGATTATCTCAATAGATGCAGAAAAAGCATTTGACAAAATACAGCACCCCTTCATGTTCAAAGCACTTGAAAAACTAGGGATAACAGGAACATATCTCAACATCATAAAAGCTATATATGCTAATCCCCAGGCCAATATTATTCTAAATGGAGAAAAGTTGAAAGCATTCCCTCTAAAAACTGGAACAAGACAGGGATGCCCTCTTTCACCACTTCTATTAAACATAGTAATTGAAATGCTGGCCAGAGCAATAAGACAGACAAAAGAAATGAAAGGGATACAGATAGGTAAAGTTGAACTCAAATTATCATTATTTGCTGATGATATGATTTTATACCTAGAAGACCCAAAAAATTCCACCAGAAAACTTCTAGAACTCATAAATGAATTCAGCAAAGTAGCAGGATACAAAATCAACACCCATAAATCTAAGGCATTTCTATATATCAGTGACAAATCCTCTGAGGGAAATGAGGAAAACTACCCCGTTTACAATAGCATCAAAAAAAAAAAAAAAAAATACTTGGGAATCAACTTAACCAAAGATGTGAAAGACCTCTGTAATGAAAACTACAAAACACTAAAGAAAGAAATTATGGAAGACCTTAGAAGTTGGAAAGATCTACCCTGTTCTTGGATCGGCAGAACTAATATTGTCAAAATGACCATACTACCAAAAGCACTATACAGACTTAATGCAATGCCAATCAAAATCCCAATGACATTCCTCATAGAAATAGAAAAAGCAGTCATGAAATTCATCTGGAAAAATAAGAGACCCAGAATAGCTAAAGCAATCCTTAGCAAGAGGAGTGAAGCTGATGGCATCACTATACCAGACCTTAAATTATACTACAGAGCAATAGTAACAAAAACAGCATGGTATTGGCACCAAAATAGGCTGGTAGACCAATGGTACAGAATAGAGGACACAGAGACTAATGCATATAATTTCAGTTATCTTGTATTCGACAAAGGCACGAAAAACGTACATTGGAGAAAAGATAGCCTCTTCAACAAATGGTGCTGGGAAAACTGGAAATCCATATGCAAGAAAATGAAATTAAACCTCTATCTCTCACCATGCACAAAATTCAACTCAAAGTGGATCAAGGAGCTAGGAATTAGACCAGAGACACTACACCTAATGGAAGAAAAAGTAAGCTCTAATCCCCAACATGTTGGATTAGGCCCCACGTTCCTTAATGAGAATCCTGTAGCACAAGAATTAATATCAAGAATCAATAAATGGGATAGATTCAAATTACAAAGCTTCTTCTCAGCAAAAGAAACAGTCAGTGAGGTGAATAGAGAGCCTACTAATTGGGAACAAATTTTACCACACGCTCGTCAGATAGTGCACTAATCTCTAGAATATATAAAGAACTCAAAAATCTTAACACCAAAAAAAAAAAAAAAAAAAAAAAAAACAAATAACCCAATCAATAAATGTGCCAAGGAACTGAACAGACACTTCTCAGAAGAAGATATACAATCAATCAACAAATACTTGAAAAAATGTTCAACATCTCTGGCAATTAGAGAAATGCAAATCAAAGCCACTCTTAAGATTTCATCTCACGCCAGTCAGAATGGCAGCTATTAAGAACACAAACAATAAGTGTTGGTGAGGATGTGGAGAAAAAGGCACGCTCATACATTGTCAGTGGGACTGCAAAATGGTGCAGCCAATATGGAAAGCAGTATGGAGATTCTTTGGAAAACTTGGAATGGAACCACATTATGACCCAGCTATCCCACTCCTCGGTCTATACCCAAAGGACTTAAAAACAGCATACTACTGGGACACAGCCACATCAATGTTTATAGCAGCATGATTCACAATAACTAAACTGTGGAACCAACCTAGATGCCCTTCAGTAGATGAATGGATAAAGAAAATGTGGTATATATACACAATGGAGTATTACTCAGCAATAAGAGAGAATAAAATCATGGCATTCGCAGGTAAATGGATTAAGTTAGAGAATATAAAGCTAAGTGAAGTTAGCCAATCCCCCAAAGCCAAATGCCAAATGTTTTCTCTGATATACGGAGGCCATCTCATAGTGGGGTTGGGATGGGGAGCATAGGAGGATTAGAGGAACACTAGAATGGCCAATGGGGAGGGAGGGGAAGGGAGGGGGCAAAAGGGTGAAAGAAAAAAAAAAGATGGTAGAATGAGATGGATATGATTACCCTAAGTGCATGTATGAAGTCACGAATGGTGTGAATATACTTTGTATACAACCAGAGATATGTAAAAATGTGCTCTACAAGTATAATATGAAATGTCAAAAAAAAAGACTGAAAAAAATTTTTTTAATTGGAATTAAAAAATTCAACAGTGCTAAACGCTGATGAGGATATGAGGAGCCCCGAGAACTCATATACTTCTAGGAGTGCCAAACAGAGTAACGACTTTGGAAAAGTTTGGCAATTTCTTCTAAAGTTGAATATTTACTATTATAAGGCCCAGTAGTCCACTAAATTCCTAAAAAGCCAAGACACATGAATACATGTATCTACAAAAAGATCTATATGTGAATATTTATAGCAGTTTTAATTCGTAGTTGCCCAGAGTTGGGAACAACTCAAATGTCCATCAACACGTTGTGACACAACCATTCAACAAAACACTGCTCAGCAATTAAAAGGAATGAACCAAGTGTGTGAGACCAAATCTCAAATGCATTAAAAATGAAAGAAATAAAAAATAAAAAGCTATATACTGTAGGATTCTGTTTGTATGACATTCTGGCAAAGACTTGTGAAACAGACAAATACATCGGTGGTTGCCAGGGCTTGAGGATGGAGGGAGTGGATTTCCTGCAAAAGGGCCCTGTGAGACCCTTGAATGAGTCAAGCAGCCCACAGAGCTTATGTACCTCAGTTTTCCTAGTTCCTGGCAGACTTCTGTTATATCTTGTGGTCTCCCCACCAAATTGCTGGGGTGGAGACAGAACCTGGGTTTAAATATCAGCTTCCCAACTTTCTAGCTAAGTGACTTCAAAGCAGCCACTTAAACTGTTGGAAAAACAAACAAACCAGTTTCACCTACTATACACTCGTAACAGATCCCTTCTGACATGTGATGCATGGGTGTTTCCCCACCAGCAAACAGTTCTGTAGCAGTGGGCACCAGTTGGGTATCCTCTAATTTGATTCAATTCTGACACTATCTACTGGGAGTTAGCATCAGATTCCACAGATTGGGGGCTCAGTCCCCTTCCCTGGATCCCCCTTTAGATGCCAGTCACAAAGTCTCAGGTGGATTTACCTGTTCTTCTCACAGCCCACCTTCCTTGGGCTCCATTAATTACCTTGAGTGGCTCTCAGAACTCAGGGAAAATCTTGTGCTTACCAGTGTATTATAAAGGAGGTTACAAAGGATGGAAGTAAAGAGACGCACAGGGTAAGATACAGAAGAGACATGGAGCTCCCCTGCCCTGTCCTGGCATGCCACCCTCCAGGAACCTCCACATATTCAGTCACCCAGAAGCTGTCTGAACTCTGTCCTTTGAGTTTTTATAGTTTTTGTAGACTGTGTTGAGAACCCAGCAAAGCCTATCTAAAAGATTCTTCCTGGCCTCTGTATATCATTCCTCTCTCCAGGGTATGGGGCAGGACCCTCCAGGAAGGAGATCTTGTGACTACCAAGGTAATCAAGAGTTTTTTGTTTTGTTTGGGTACCAGGGATTGAACTCTGGGGAACTCAACCACTGAGCCACATTCCCAGCCCTGTTTTGTATTTTATTTAGAGACAGGGTCTCACTGAGTTGCTTAGCTGCCTCACCATTGCTGAGGCTGGTATTGAACTCATGGTCCTCCTGTCTCAGCCTCCCAAGCCACTGGGATTATAGGTGTGTGCCACAGCACCCAGCAAGAGCATTTCTATAAGCCAGCTCCAAGACAAAAAGGCAGGGGAAGATAAGTTTCTACAACTTACCTTGGTAAGAGAAATTCTAGATACAATTTCACAGATTGTATGACCGTCCTTGGGGAGGGAGTTATAAACCAGGAACCATACATGAAAACCAAAAAAATATATATCATCATACTCTCCAAACCTCATTTTTCCTCCAGATCCTTCACATGAATGTTGAAGAGTGTTCAATGAGATTGGTATAAAGCATGTTGCCTGGCTGACCATTTTCCCTTCTACAAGGAATTAAATAATGTCAATAAACCACCAAATGGCCTTATTGACTATACTCCTAATTGCATTACAGTTTGCTAGTACATCTGGGCTCCAGAGTAACAACTTTCAAAATGACCATGACCTCTAAGGAAAGCTCTCCACTCATTCCTGATTTAATCCCTATAACGTCTTGTGCTCCAGAAGGAACTCCAGCTCCAACCCAGTCAGTGTCTTTCTAATCTGTCCTTTCTAAGTGGCTGATGCCAATGGATTGAAGACCTCCCACTCAAGAGGGCCTTCTTAATTCTTCAACCTGCTTTCTATTTCCCCAGTCTTCTCTGTATACTCTTACAAACTTAAATGCCTGTTACCAATTCCATATAGCAATTCTAATACAATGAAAATTTTTTATGTAACAATTACATTCAAACCTGAAAATCAACATTGATGTGGGAGAAATGACTTGGAAGGACTTCTGAGCACTTTGTAAGACATGCAGAATAAGTTTGCTAAAAGGCATATATTTATTTATCCAATGATTTCACGAGTATCTGTGATAGGATGACATCCCTATCCAAGCTGTTCTCAAGATGGAATAAAAAGGAGCCACCACAGGTAAGGGTAAGGGAGCAAAGATTAATGACCAAGCAGACCAAAAAAAAAAAAAAAGCAAAGCCTTTCAATGTGCTTTCCAAAATTGGCCCCCAACTTTTTAGTGACTTAGTTCACTGGTAATGAGTACAGCTGCAGCTCTTTGTCCTCACACATTTATCCTAAGATTCTAGAGAACACTGGTTTGCAATTTTAGATATTCAAATTAAGGCACTTCTGAGATGTCACTGCTAGAAAGTGTCAAAGGAAAAAAAACCAAGCCTCTCAAGGGTCCTCCTTTCCCACAGCCAGGATTCTTCACAGTCCACTTTCCTCAGAGAATGACTGCAAAGGAATTTCTTTCAAAGTACTGAACTTCTTTGGAAGAAGAGATTTACATTTTAAATATTTTTTTCCTTTAAAAATTGCATTTAGTTACTATTGTCAATTTTTGTTTTTCAGTTTCTAATTCCTGGCACAGCCTATTCACAATGATTTCTAAGCAAGTACTTCTATACATGAGATCATTTTTATTTCTTCTTAAGGCGATTGGAGATAAATGCCGGGAACAAATTCAGGCAGGGGAAAAGCCGGCATGTTATTCTGCTGAATGTGCCAAAAGCAGCGAACATGCCCAATGTTGGATTATATCTTCTGCCTATGAGCTCAGATAAGTAAACAGGGCCAGAAAGCTTGATGTGTTATTCCCCCAAGGGGATAGTTTTTCTTTCTAGCTGTAACAGTTCCAAAGATAATTCTTTTGTAACGGAATCATAAGAGCTTTTCTCTAATCTGCATAAATGTTCCTCTTCACAGGAGGATTTGAAGATCCTGCTCCAATGAGTTTGGTCTGATGTGACCCATCACAGCAAGCAGGGAAAGCGGGTTGGGCCCTTGTGTAGGTGCAAATCAAAAAAGGTGCTGTCCAGAAATAGCCGAGTTTCCTCCTTCTTCTGTAGCCCCAGGGTTGATCCAATGATCTTCAGTTATTTTTCTACGGGTAACATTCTCTATTTTTCTTTCAGTTCAGTTTCCTCTGTATCCCATCATTTTAAAGGGCTTGAAAAGGTCCGTCAGAGCAACCTTCCTGCCTTTCCTTTCTTCACAAGCATTATCTGCATTGCATCTCGGCTGGACGGTCTCAAGTAGAAACAAGTTATGTATTCTCTCACCAGTGTTTTTTTTGTTTCAATTGCATTGCTAGAAAACATTCAATTCCCTTTTATTTCCACGTGGACTACTATGGTCCAGCAGAGTACATCTTTTGTTTATTTTCCAGCACTAGATGATGTAACGTATGCTTTTTTGTGTTTATCACACTCCAGGTTGAGAATGCCCTGTCCTTAGGCTTGTCACCTCCCTTCCTTTGGATCAGTTTAGGATTAAGTTTTTTTCCTTTATCTCTGCCATCCTATTTCTGGATATCTTGAAGAACATAGTTTTTGTTTTGTTCTTTTTTGTTGCTGTAGCCGTTTTGTTTTGGGACCAGGGATTAAACCTATGTGCACTTAACCACTGAGCCACATGCCCAGCCCTTTTTTGTATTTTATTTAGAGACAGGGTCTCACTGAGTTGCTTAATTCCTGCCTTTGCTGAGGCTGGCTTTGAAACTCACAATCCTCTTGTCTCAGCCTTCCAAGCTACTATGATTATAGACATGTACAATTTTCTTGGTTTGATCCTTAGCTTTTGGCCTAATAATAACTGTATCACCAACCCAAACAGTATGCAACTGGATTCTGCTTTTTAGCAATCTTGTTTTGCTACCTCCTCTTTCTTGTTTTCAAACTTCTAAAACTCTTTTAAGTATGTGTCAGTTCTTTCAGGATTTTCTTGGGTGCTGCAAATGTTTGCCCAGACTAGAACCTCTGTTACTTGCTTCCTTGTACACTGGCCATACAGTATGTGCCAGAGGTCCTGCCCTCAAAGAAGGCGACCTTCTAGGGTAAGACCTTGTGGTGTGTAGCCAGACTGATACAGTTTAACTGAGTGGCAGCTCTGAGTGTGGTAAAAATGGTCATTTCTGCCTCGCTTATGGTCCATGGCAAGCACTCTATTATTAGCTCAATGTATAGCATATGGTAGCGAATTTTTAAAAATCACTATTTGTCTGAGAAGTGTTTGTTTTTGGTGAGACTGGGGATTGAATCAAGGACTTTCTGCATACTAGGTGAGTGCTCTACCACGGAGCTACGTCCCTAAGCCTGTTTACACTATAAAACATTTAAAATATTGTATCTGAAAGTATTTGGGTTAAAAGAGGCATAACAACTAAATACAATGTTTTTATCCTTGGATACAGAATAAAATAGCTCTCAAGGCCATTACTGGTACAAATGGGAAATTTCGATCTAGATTATATATCAGATAATATCATCAGTGTTAAACTTCTTGAGTGTGATCATTTTATCATGGGAACAGAATATTATTTAAAAATATCAGGTATGACATATCATAATGTAACTTACTCAAATAATTCAGAGAGAAATATATTTACCTACAGAGAAAGAAGTATACACACGCTCAGAAGGGCACGAAATGTGGTAAAATGTTAAATTTGAAGTGACAGGAATGCAGGTAGGTGTTCAGTATATAATTCTTGCATTGTTTTTTCTGTAGCTTTGAAATGTTTCAATAGAAAAAGTTGACGGAAAAAAAGGATTAAAAACATAATACTTTCTACCCTGGTCTTTGAAGAGATAGAGAATAATTCACGAATCAGTTCAGAAACCAACACAAATACTTCTTTATTTATGGGATATGATTTTACATCAATTCCATTAAAACCTAAAACCAGTTTGCTGTACTCAAGTTAGGTGGCATAACAGTATTTTAGTTAAGCTGGGAGTCACAGGACTTGCACACTTTTATGAATGTAATGCAAATACTGACGACACGAAGCATTCACAGTTATAGGTTAGCTGCTGTTCATTTAACAGTAACCCCCAATAGAAATTATTTTATGAAAAAAAGCAACCCACATTTTGGTCTCATTTACAGATACCCAACATTTCAGTTGGTCCATGAATTCTATACATTTATTATACAACATATGAAAGAATAAAGGATAAGGCTTACAGAGGTATTTTAGCAGTGTAAGAATAAAAACCAAGGGCAAAAACTAACTTTTAAAGCTTTCTGTATAAACTTCAAAAGCACTGCTAGAATGGAGACTGTGAGGCAACAGAAATCTGTTGTTAAACCAGAATCTAGAGGTTTGTCTAGTCAGATTTATAAAAATTTCAGAGGTTCATGCTTCAAAAAAGATGCACATAACGTTACAGTGGATGTTTGTGACAAATTAAACAATGAATTTCTGACCTACTGCAGCAGTAAACATTAAAAGTTGTATTCCCTAACAACAGAGTATTGCAATATGGAGTTCAAAACACAAGGGAAGAGAGAAAGGGTGTAGACTCAGGTACTAGAGAAAACCCAGAAGAAGGCACCCTAATTTATTTAACATTAGCCCATGCATAAGTGCTTGATGACTGTTCAATTCTGTGTGACTGAGGCAAATTTTTAAGAAGTGTCTGACCCCCTTTTCTCCCCTTCAAAATAACCACATAAAAATCAAGAAAGCAAGGGCAAGCACTCTGTACCAGCAGTCACAGAGGTTTTTGTTTTTTTTTTTTTTTTGTTTCCTCAAGACAGTTTAGAGATGATTTGGAAGTTTTCTAAATATGCAAGATTATCCCTTTGGAATACTTAATTTAGTATTATATGAGATGCTTGTTTTTACTTGAGAGTTCTTCTTATCATCAAAATGTTCACTGTGGATGAAATGAAAAATCTTCCCCTCATAACAATTCTTTTACTTTGGAATAACTGTGCTTAGTGTTTAAAAAAAAAAAAATCACTAGATGCTAATGCATTTAAAATAATTTCATCTATGATTTAGATATGTTTTGCACAAAATAATAGGGGATCAAATTTAAGAATGGTGGCCTTTAAAGTGAGATTTTTTTTTTAGCTTCATTGGAGTACATATGAAAATGAAGCAATTCTCCACAGATCCAAACCTGCCTATGGCCAATCAACACTGTATTATACATCGCATGAACCCTTTTTAACATATCAGTCTCAATAGCTGTTGTTTGCCATCGACATTTTCTATTCTTTCCAGATATTAATGTATGAAAAGTAATATTCATTTGTAAGGTTAAAAGTGAGACTACAAACAAGGAATGGTTAAGTATGCTTAATCACTACTGAGTTTTTTAAACTTCTGGTTTATTTCACAGCAAACCAAACCTTATTATTTGGTAGAAAAAGGAAGTAGTTGCATTCTACCATATCATGATTTTGTATATGCACACACACTGTATATACATACAAAATTTCTGTCTTTGGTGGTTCAGGTAGGGAAAAAAATATGAAAATCTGAACACCATTTGCAAAGAAACTGTAAAACAGTGGTCGAGAATAGCATTGTCTGTGTGCTTTACTCATTTAATGCCATTGAAAAGTTCACATTTAATCGAAAAGATTTTTTGGCCAATAATCCAAACATCTTCCAATCATTACATGCTCACGCCTGGATCTTTCTTACAACCACGGACATCACTTGTTCAAATGCACCATTAGCTCTTCACTTGGTTAAATCATTAGACTTTTGTGTTTTCACAAAACTTTAGGGACTGAGTTAGTCACTCAATAGCACCAGATAGTTGGGGTAAAAACATATTATCTATATATTTCCTCAAGATGGGCAAGGCAAAAAGAAAAGGAAAGAAAGAAAGAAAAAAGACAAAATACAAACCAAAAAATACCATTCTATTTACTCATTTCCTCATCCACATAAATAATGGCTATCACCCTTCAGTACAAATGACTCAGGTAATGACAAGTGGCCCCTCCAGGAAAGGTCCTACTGTATGATAGGATTAGCTCAATGCTGGTGGTCTGTTGTCCACTGCCTGCAATGGACATGCTGCCAGGAAAAGCCTAGCATGAAAGAAACATAGAAAACAAAACACCATTCACTATAGCATACCTTTTCCCAAAAAACTAGGAAATTAGACACCATGAAAGCTTAACTAAAAATTCAAGCCACAACTAAAAGTGCTCTACAGTTTTAAATTTCCAGGAAACCAGTAGGTTTTCATGGGGGAGGCAAAATAAATGACTTTGAGTGGCACAGAAAGCACCAGCAGACAAAACACTGGCTACAAGAATGCAAAGGGTGGGACAGGGGGAACCACTGAAGAAAGTTCATGAGAATTTAAACCCCAAATTTCAAAAAAAGGTGCATGTTAATTTGTTCATCTGTACCTATATTCAACCTACTATAGTTTTAACATTAAGAAACAAAAAAACTATACCTTGCATGGTGGAAATGATCTGTGGCATGTCACCTGTCTATACAGTCAAATAATTATAACTTTTGTCATTTTAAAATGCTAATATTGTCAAGTAAACCAAATGATATTTGGCATATGCCACTGAAAAGTTATGACTCCTACCTCCTTCCAGAAGTTGGCCTCTTAAAACAGTACAGTTAATTCTGGCAATGTTTGCTTATGGTAACAGTTGTTTTGTCTTGTTTTCTGAAATGCTACATTTGAGACCAAATAAAGTATAATTGGTTCATTTGAAAAAAGGGACTAGAAATATGCCACAAAATTATTTTTACAATACATTTTTGCAGAAATAATCTCTAGGTGAAGCTTTTTCTTTTTATACACATATACAAAATTTAAACAGCAATATACACATAATCACAGTGAGGACGTTGGCAAATTCACCAATCTGTAGTGTAAATACAAACTGCAAAGCAGCCTTCCAAGAGAACAATGCTACACAGCAAGCAGAGCTGGCCCATTCAATAGCAAACACCAAAACATCCCTGCGAAAGGGAGACAGTGCAAGAAAAGCAGCATGCGCTTTGATACAAACAGCAATTTATGGCTAATGGGTGACATAACTTGTGGTAACAGTGACTCTCTCGCTGCTATGCATAAAGTCCTAGGACATCTGTTTGTCTTTATACCATTCCACGAACTCGTCCAATAAAACTGGCCCTGGAGAGAGACAGAAAAAAAAAAAACACAAGGTAGCTCTAAGGCTCTCCTCGGGAGGCAGGAAGGCTATGTACAAGGATGTGGGGAAGAGAGGCAGGGGACACGCAGCACCCAGTACTTACATGCTCCGTCTTCATCGTAGTTGCTGAGGTCAAGATTAATTGTTCTGCTGAATTCCAGCACATTGCACCACTGGTCTTTGTTAATCACTTTATATTTTGATTGCTGATAGAGGGAAAAGGAATATGATTACATTTAAAAATGAACAAGTGGGATGGTGTCAATTCCTCTATGAACTACCTTAATAAACTTTATCCAAACACTGATCCAGGAGGAACGAGGACAGCAAGAGTAGAATTTAAGATGACAATTTTCATTACAAAATATGGGCAGGGGGGTGGTAATTCAAGATGGCAAGAACATCAAAGAAACACAATTTCATATTCCTGGAAGTGAAATTTCTATACTGTGGAAGCCCTTTTATGTAAAATGGGGATAGCATCTACTTCCTGGCAATGCTATAAGAATTAAGATATAACTTATACATTTATGTAAAGCACTCTATCCAGTCCTTGGCACAAGGTATTACATAAAGAGTAGCTCCCCTAACAATTCTCAACACAACCAGCACTGCTCACTGCCAAGCTGCTGGCTTGAAGCACACGCAGCAGTGGATCGCTGGATGAGAACTTAATCTCAGTGCTACAAGTGGCCTCGGAACTAGGGGCTCTCGCCACTGAAGAAAATTACTGTTCAAATAATTAAGAACTTGAATCTGATCATAAAAGAAACTGGAATAGCTGGAAAAGCTGTGAAGTAGTTCCTCTAGTCCTCTCAAGACAAGAAATATGCCATAGGCATATTTGAAAATATAGTATTCCTAAATACAGATTTTAAAATAAAATCCACAACCAACAATTTTTAAATCCTCACCACTAAAACATAGGAACATAGGAAAACAATACAAATGCATAAAAAACAAAGAGAATTAATTAAGTCAACAGTTTTGAGGATGTAAACATAAGAAAAGCTAGAATCAAAGGATCACTGTCTCCTTTTAAAAGAAAATGCAAATTCATAAGAGCAAAGCACAGACCTACAAGTTTAGCTTTCTAAGCAAGTGGAATCAAAGAATAGTTTGAAACAACTGGTAATGCTCCTGGGATTGTGCAAAGTCAAATTTCCTCACAGCCAGGTCTTTCAGTTAGGACCCTTCACACTCAGCTCAAGTCCTGCTCAGCTCACTGAAAGCAAGAATCTAGTTCCATCTTTGTTCCAAATAGTGAGCCTATCTCACAGGGTTGTCAGAGGAATGACAACAGACCAGACATAGAGGGGACTATCATATAAACAAATACTTAAATTAAAACCAGTTTTTACAACTTTCTTGAGTCCCAGATAATAATATTAAAAGCAGTTTTTAATTAACAGTCCTCAAAGAATTGTATCAATTGCTAGGTTTTTCTGGACTGTTACATAAATAAAATCAGTTGTAAGAAAGATTATTAGTGTAAGAAGGAAGCTGGAGTAGGGGAAAATCTAGGATTTTCTCCAAGACCCAACAATGTCTACAGTATTCCTGCAAGCAAAGGGCCTTTTTAAAAGGGCTTGGGGCAAGAGGGCAAGGAGAATGCCACAGACCGCCCAAGTAACTCAAATTATCTCAGACACTTCCAGTTTTTCAACAAAACCAGCTCCTAATAATCAGCAGCTCAAAAATTCTGATCATCAATACTTAAAGCAAAGAAAGAATGATGGAGTAGTGCTGGTTTATTTCTAACACAGATCTGAAGAAAATTTAAACTGAAGGAGATATTGTCAGTTTTCTCAATACAGTACTTAAGTTGATCTAAATTCCCCAAGTGACTTGGAGATAAGAGTAAATAAGAACAGATTACAAACTAATTTTAGTAAGAGGGCAGATGGCTGTTTTTTAACTTTTGCTTACAATAAAAGATGGAAATTCATCTAAAGCCATTAAATATAAAGAAAACCTTGTTTTTCTATTGTTATAAAGAGCAGGGAATCTAAGCAGCAGTGAAGCTTTTAAAACTGTACTGATAAAAAATAAATTAAAAAAAAAAAAAAAAAAAACTGGGCTGAGAGAGGCGAGGCAAAGACAGAGCTGCAGCTGTGTGAGATGCACTGTGATGGAGAACGCAGCTATGAAGCCACGCAGACAGATGAGCTCCAAGAAGACAGGTAGGGCTGACTGACAGTAATCACGGCACCATATTTACTATGAGTGATAAAAGTACAACAAACAAAAGTTACACAAAATGGTTAAGGAAAGTATACTTGGTAGTTCTAAGCAAGCAAATATACATTTCATAAAATAACAATTTGGTACCTCTAAGTTGGTGGTGAAAAACTGGAAAAAGGGGCCAGATTTTTCCTAATAACAGTCCCAACATGCACTTGGCAGTGTTTATGTCTAGGCTGCGCTGGTCCTTTTCCTGTTTAACAAACAAAAACAAGGATGAGCCCGATGCCTCCAAATAATCCAAATTTGTATTTCACTTCAACAAGAAAATTTCAAACAACTCATTTACCATACACCATAAAAAACCAAATGGAGACTAAGGCAGGGGGGAGGGGAATAAGTCACACACAAGGAAGTCTTAATTATTTTGGTATTATATAAATTTATTGTAAGAAAGATTCATGTCAATTGAATGATTACCCTAATGCAAAATTAATTATGTAGCAGTATCTACAATCATTTCATGGGATAAATAAAAATCTATAACTTACTAACTTGCTTGTTTGACACTTATAAAAATCATAATTGTTGATCCTGAAGCCCATACTTAACTAAATGGAGTGTAAAGGTTTGATTGCTATGCTTAGGAAATCAGGTTTCCTTAATAAAAATCATTTTCCCAACAGTTTTATTTCATGGGGTAAATATTTTTCTTGTACCTAAACATGCTGGGATTAAATTCCACTTATAATAAATGCTGAGCCCTGGAGATTCTCTACTAATCAGAGGATGTATTCAGCCACCTGTGCTGAGGGAAAGCAGGATGTCTATCATTTATAATCCTTCTTACCTTGGATTTCTTAGACATGATTCTGCTAGTAGACTGTCCCTAACTAGTAACCAAGTAAAAGACATCTCATATGGAAACCACAAAAGAGATAAATAAAGGTAGATTAAGTTCACTCATATTTGCAATTAAAGATCCTGATTTCTCATTTCATCTTTCTTATAAGTTTCCATTCTAGAACTACAAGCGGGCAGTTTCCATGAAAGGAATAGAGGGTCTGGGACCACAGTAGTACCCTACACACCCAAAGCTAGCCTCCATGTGGTACCTGAACTGTTGAAGAAATTTACAAAAGTATTACAAAGGGAGAATGTGCTTGGCTACCCCAAGTGTGCAATCTAAATGCTCACCACCTTAAGGGAGGATTCTGTGACCACCCTCATCTGTCACATTTGCAGCCACGCATACTTAACTACTCCAACAGTGAAGTGCTCTTTGGTACACAGTAAATTTCTACCCATGACACTGACTTTAAAAGAGAACTTAATACAGCAAATGTAAGGGCCTCACGCAATAGCAAATGAGGGAGATGAAGATCCTTAAACGTGCTGCTTAAGGAAGATGTCTAATAGGTCTGTTTTGTTCTCAGTCATATGGTATAATGGTCAGGTCAAATGGCACAGTGTCACCCTTCTTTGTTAGAGTCTACCCAACTCAAATCTGATGATGGCAGGGGCATCCCAACTCCATGGTTCTATGCAAACAGGGGGCCTCCTTCTCACAGCCTTTCTGCCTGTCCCTTGGCCATACAGATGGTCCTGCTAGGGCTGTAGTACTCACTCATAAAGGAGAAGAGGACAGTAGAAGAGGTGACCTAGAAATTGTCTTTTGCCAACCAAGCCTCACTGGCTTGTTGCATTTCAAGTGCTCATGCTTCTGTGAAACACTGTGAAAGCAAATGGAAAACATGCCCTTATTCCGTAACAGGTGTGGCAGACGGCAACAGCACACCATACCATGAAGCAATCCACAAGAAAAATGAGTAAATTGTTGAGAAACACACGCGGCACCACAGGACCAGGCCAAAGTCCATTTGTCAAACAAAAGTTCACAAAGCACTGGGCTGATGACAGTGGTGCACTAAAGAGCTTTCCTTTGCAGAGTTTGTCATCATTCACCAAATCCCCAAATCTCTAGTCTGGCTGTGAAATATACCGTGCCTTCTTCCATCATCATCAGTGCCTATGCCCCCAGCACAACAGACATACACTAAGGTGACAAAAAAGAAAAAAGATACAATAGGACCTGGACAGACTCTTTGCAACAATATAATCATCCGACAAACTGATGATCACGAAGGATTTCAACGTGTGTTTGGCAGTGATGCCAGAACATGGAGGAGAGGCATCAGACTCACAGGACCGGAGAGCTGAACAGCACTCACTCACTCCTGCTCTGCAGGGTGCCAGCCAGCAGCTCATCACTAACACCATCTTCTGCCTAGCAAATAAGAGAGAGATATTATGGATGCACTCACAGTCTAAACAGTGGCACCTCACTGACAACCAACAGTGCCTGTGTGTGGACTTGTGCCTAAGTGCAAATGACCATAACTGGAAACACTCAAAAATTCCTGGGAACACCACAATTGAGAGAGCCCACAGCAAATGCCTACTAAACATCAAAATGGAGATACTCCCCAGGGTTCTCTGACTACACAATGATCCTTAAGGGTATTCTCTGCAAAGAGGTTCCAAATTAAAAGTGAAATGAATTTCCCAGGATGCTATCAGGCAGCCATCAACATTATGGGCATCAAAAAGAAAAAAAGTCACCTTAACCATTTCAAGGAGTACAGCAAAGGAATCCAAAAACCCTTTGCAAGAAATTAAAATAGTACACTGTGAACATCAATCCTGTAACCTTCTGCTCATGAAGCACCAAGAAGTAAGGGACAGACCAACAGATTTCTGCATCCCAAGGTCAGTATCCAAGCAGAAAGTACCTTGACAGCCTGCCAAGAGCCAGCCAGCATTCCCAGAAGGCCCATCCAGGTTAAAGGAGAGGGAAATGAAAATTTTTCTTCCTACCTCTTAACACAAATTGTATATGTGTATTTACTAAACTTTAATTTTCTAAGATAAATAGAAAAATAATTTTGTGTCATTTCTCAAATAATAATAGAAAATGAACTATTTTGGACATACCAACCCTGCATAATACACAACTAGACTCTTATTATCTTCCTTAAACATGGATTAAAAGGCACAGCAGTTATAGAAGGAATCAGGCCTCTAACAGTGCAGCTACAAAACCAAAGGATCCCATTAGAAATAGTCTAGGAAGTTATATTTTATATGTGGGATAAAGGTACTCCTGAAGCTGAAGATTAACAACAAATAATGTAGGATAGAGAATAAAGAAGTTTTATTAGGTTTGATTTAGAATTCTAATTGTTTAAAAAGTGCTTTTGTTTATGTAAGACTGTCCCAATGCAGCTTTTTCCTAAAGCGGCACAAATGAACTGAAAAATAAAAATGGAAACAAAATTTTTAAAGTTAATTATAAATATATCACAAAAATTAATCTTTAAATATTTAGGCGTCTTTATCTGCTAGAGGCCCCTCATTGTTCCAGGTGATCTGCTTTTCAATTTTCACTGTTTTTTTTTTTTTTTTCTAAATTAATTAATTTATTTTTTAAATGCTACGTGACAATGACATCACATCTTTATTTTATTTTTTTTTAATGTGGTGCTGAGGATTGAACCCAGTGCCTCACGCACACTAGGCAAGTGCTCTATCTCTGAGCCATAATCCTAGCCCCTTCACTAAGTTTCAATAGCTTGAAAATTATATGCAAAAAGAAGAAACTTTTACTAAAATTATAACTTAAAAAATCTTAGCAGAAAAACATATCCTGAAGCTTTTTAAGAGAGACTAGTTGGACTCAAGAAAAGATATATTAGTTATTGTGATTCCAAACATAAATGGTGAAGACCAAGTTAGAAATTATATGTGAAATCAAAAGGCCTCAAGCCTTATGGCATGCATCATGGCATTCTCACATGAGACCACAGGGAAAATGCACTCCTTCTCATTACAGCTACATGCATCAACAAACATCAGGTAAAACAGGCTCTTGAGAATTCAAATCTTAAACACTATGGTTCAGTTTCAGAAACTGAAAATACAGGAAAACAGTTTTTTAATGGGTTAAAAAAAAAAAGATTAAAAAAGCAAAAAGTCACAAAATCCAAGAGCACCTGCCCTCTTCTTGGGGAAAAAAAAAAAAAAAAAAAACCACATCTAAAATAATTATGCTTTTAGAACTAAGCCAACATAATTTTATAAGTAACAATATTTGCAAGGCAATTAACTAAGCTCAACTTTTTTTTTTTTTTTTTTTTTGTACTGGGGATTGAACCCAGGGGCACTTAACCACTGAGCCAATCCCCAGCACCCACCACCTTTTTTATTTAGAAATAGGGTCCTGCTGAGTTGCTTAGTGCCTCGCTAAATTGCTGAGGTTGGCTTTGAACTCGCGATCCTCCTGCCTCAGCCTCCCAAGTGCTGGGATTACAGGCGTGCGCCACTGCCCGGCTTAAACTCAACTTTTGACACTTCCTTTAAAACAGAAGAAAAGTCTGTCAACAGGCACAAACTTTGCTTATTATTTTGTTTGGTACAATCATATTCTACTATACATAAGCACTATTCTCAAAAGACAAGTCATTATTGAAACTTGAGGTTTGCAGCTCCCTTACTTCTAATTCTATGGATAGGAGTGATTATTATTATTCTTGATTTCTAAATAATGAAACTGAGGCAGAAGAACTTCAATAACAATCAATAAATGGTAGAGATAGAACTTAAACCAGGAAGTCTGATTTCAAGCCTGAGCTCTTTTACATAATGCCACCTTGCTTCCTGGGGTGATAATGAGGGAAGAGAAACTGAAATATTAAGAGATAAACAGGCCAATTAGTTTAACTGCTGGGCAAATCTGAGTGGCTCTGCAATAGCCAAAGAGGAATCTTCAAACTAACAAGGCTATTAGGGGTAATGGTCCTGCAATTAGATGACCACTTCCTATTACCTTTATTCTTGACCTCATCTGGGCTTACCTTCTGTTTTCCTTATAATTGAAATGAAATGTGAGAGGAAAGGGGTGACGGGGGACACACACACACATAGGCAAAGAAAGAGAGAGAGAATGTGTTTATGAGAGAGAGCGAGATAGAGGGCATGTGCATGTGAGCGGCTGTGCTGGGGGGTGTAGAGAAAGGGAAACTAGACAAATATACCAGTTAGTAAGTGAGAAAATGCTTCAAATTAGAAGAGAAAGTAATTCCAAATGTTCACACAGATAAAAGTGAATGGCAGGAAGAATTCTCTTGATACGATGAATTGTTGAACACAAGACCTAGCAAGTTTCCTCAGCAAATTCTGTCAGTTAACATCCATGATCATTTCTAGTTCAGCTGTTATTTTTCTTGGAGAAAGAAGATACTTGGCATTGTGTGCCCTCTTAAATCTTCCTGAATCATCCTCAGAGAATATGAATAGAAGCCAATGGCACCTTCTGTTGGTTGGAATAGGGAGAACGTCAAGAAACTAGTTTGATCTGGTAACAAACTCACTGGTAACAAAAGCATTAGGAAAATGAGTTCCCCCAGGATGAGTTCCCCCAGGTGTCTCCTGCATCCAAGAGACCCCTCCACATTCACTGCTTTAAGGTCTAATTCAAGGAGAGAAAAAACAAATACGATACCCACCACCCCACACCCTGCAAACACATCTCTCATTCTTATGCTCTCTCCTTTACCCTCTGGCCTCTCCTTCTTTGCATCCAGCAGCTTCACTTGACCCCACTTCCTTCCTGGTGCTATCTTGGTTCACACCTTAATCACTCCACCAGGCGTCCTCTCAACTCTGTACTCCAAGCCCACAAATTTCTCATTCTAAATATGTTCCTTTTGGGAGCAGGGAAGGATTACACTGTTGGGGAAAAATAAGCCCTACTGTTGTGAACTCGTGGACTCCGCTCTACCTGGTCCTTGATGCTGCTAGTCAGCACCTCACTCAACCCAACATTCATCCTTCTCAAAATGCCAAGTGCCAACCTCCCCCAGACTCTCACAGTAGCTTGGCTCCACCACTGAGAATGTAAAAGAAAATCAATTGTGCTGGTATTGACCGACTCTTCTCAATCAAAATGAAAAATAACTGCATTCAGTCTTTTATCTCATTCTCTTTATTCAATCTTCTTGTTCTCACTAGGTTCTTTTCAAAAACGGAACCAAGGCTAGCACAGTGGCAAGTCTGTAGTACCAACTACTCAGGAGGCTGAGGGGGGGATGATCACTTGACCCCGGAGATCCAGAACATGTGGGTAATATAGTGAGACCCCGTCTCAAAAAAGAAAAAGAACCAAAGGAGAAAAAAAAAAAAAAAAAAAAAAAAGGCTGTTATATAAAGGACTCCATGAAATAGCTTACTTATATAATGAATATAATTTACATTGAGGGAAAAATCCCTATGCATAAAAACACAGACAAAATTCCAATTGTATGAGAAAACTGACTTTTTGGCTCTAACAAGACACAACGGGGTGGTGACATTTTGAGTTGGGGAAGACAGCATAGCTCTGGGAGGGCACTGGCCTACATATCAAGGGCAGAGCTTGTGCCATTAGCTGTTCCCTTCTCTCTGGCTCTGCTTCATCATCTGTATGTTGACAAGACTGGACCAGATGACCTCTAAGGTTTCTATCAGCTCGGGAGTTTCATGATTCTGTGACAGTTATAAAACTATAAATAAGTACAGTTCAAAAAAAATTGGGGCAAAGTAATACAAGTTTATAGCCAATTACTAGGTTTAATTGGCTACAAGGTTCAAAGGTGAGGAAAGAATTGAATACCTACTTAGGACTGTAATTTTGGTGGAGAGAAAGTTAGAAGGGCCATTTTATCATTTTCTGGTATTACATTGGTTTCTTTTCTGATATATTAAAGTGTAATTTAGAATACTTAACATGTTATTTTGCAATATAGTATTTAGGATATTAAAATGGTCAGGAAGTTCAATCTTCATTAAAAGTCTGATTTTTAAAAGATCTGCTGTGTCAATTATAATGTATTACCTCCAGTAGTCATTTTTCTATTAGAAAAAAATATTGGGAGCAGGGGTTGAGCTCTGCTTCCAACCAAGACCAGATTTCCCTTTTCATTTAAAAACAAGCAAAAAACTGGACAAAAGATATGAATGAAGTGCCGGCTTTCACACTCTGCAAGAGGCAGCACGGGTCCATGACCCCTGAGAAAAATGAAACAAGGTTAAGTCCTACAGGATACCAGCTTACCCTGTGGAGGCAGTTTGCAGGCTGTAATAAAGGAAAAGGGAAACCCAAACTGAGCCCAGCAGTCTTGCTGAGTTGGAGAAAACAGAACTTGGAGGTTAGGGAGGCAAAGGGAACTATACTTTGTGAGAAAAAATATCAGTGAGGTGGGAGGCATCAAAGAGATCTGGAGGCCTCCAAAGCAGTCTCCTTCTGTCTTGGGCTGAGGACTCATGTGCACACACGAGGGGAAGGAACCAGACACCAGAGAGGGATCCACCTCAAACAACTAGGCAGGCACTCCCAGAGCTAACACAGGGCTGAAGACAGTTGTATTCCCACTAGCCGGCATGGAACAACCTCACGATATTCAGGGCACACATAGCTAGAATAAAGGCTGCTCTGGCTCAGCCCTTCCAAAAGATCCAATCAATTCCAAGTAAGTTAACTACACACCAGGAAAAAAAAAAAAAAGAAACCAAACACTGCTTAAAGGACTATCAAATTCTAGTAACCAGTGATATAAAATTCATAATACCTAAAAATACTAGAAAAGCAAAGAAACTGAACAGTAGGACTCATAATCAAAAGAAAAATCAACCAACAGAAAGAGACCCCAAAATGACAGATGATGAAACCAAAAGGCAAAGCTGTTAAACATTTCTAATGAACATATATATACCTCAGGGAGGTACAAGGAAACATGATGAGGTGAGAAATGGAAGATATAAAAAGACCCAAATAGAACCTGTGGAGATGAAGAGCATAGTATCTAAAAATTAAAAACACACTGGGTTGAACTGGAAATTAGATACTGCAAAATCAATCCTGGAAGACATAGTAGTAAAAATTAACCAAAATGAACAGGGAGAAAACAAAAAAAGTGAACAGAGTATCAGTGCCTTGTGAAACAGTATCAAGCAATCTAACAAAAATATTTTGTAGCCCAAGAAGAAAAAAAAAAAATTTAAAGAAATAATAGCTGAAAGATTTCTCAGCTTAATATAAACTTAATAAGTACAACAAATTCCAACTTAAATAAGCATAAGAAAAATAACAATGCCAGGAACATCACAACCACTTGCTGAAGAGCAGAGAATAAATGCAGTCAGAAAACAAACAAAAAAAAGACGTTATGTTCAAAGGAATAAAGATAAGAACAATAGGCTTATCATGAGAAACTAGTATACAATACAGAAGACAATGGGGGAAATATGACTGAAATAATAAAATGTCAACCTAGAACACTTATCTGAGAAGTGTCAAGACTAAATTGAAGGCAAAAATAAAAGCTTAGAAAATTCATCACCAGTAGATCTGTACTGTGAGAAATGTTAAAAGTTTTTAGGCAGAAGGAAAATAATACCAGACAGAAATCCAGATCTATACAAAAGGAATAAAGAGCACAGAAATGGCATCAATTCGAGTACCTGTAACAGACATGTTTGCCTATTTAATACAAAAATGATAACATCTTGTGAGATTTATAGCAGTAAAATGTATGACAACAGCTTTAAGTATGGGAGGGCAAATGAACATGTTCTCGCATTCATACAGGAAGAGGTATAACATTTGAAGACAGACTGTAAAACTTTAAGGATGTATACTGCAAGGCCTAGAGTAACCACTAGAAATAATAAATGGAGATACAGCTAATAAGGCAATAGGGGAAATAAAGTGGAATCAATGAAACTAAATACCCTTAATCCTTCAAAATGTATAAACAGGAATGAAAAAAAACAAAAAACAGATGGACAGATAGAGGGAAAATAGAAATAGGAAACAAAAAACTTAACCACACTAATCATTACATTAAATGTACATGATTTGCACATCTCAAATATCTCAAAGACAGATATTTGTCAGACCCAACTACATGCTATTTATAAAAAATCCACCTACATATAGAGAAACCAGTAAATTAAGAGTAAAAGGAAGGAAAAAGATGAATCAATGCAAACTTAATGAAAAGAAAGCTGGAGTGGCTGTATTTGTATTTGACAAAGCAGACTTCAGAACAAGGAATACTACAGGAGATGAAGGGAGATCCTTCACAATGCTAAGTGGTCATTTCATTCACAGGACAGAACAATACTAAGTATGTCAAAGCCTAACATGTAAGCTTCAAAATACATGAACAAACAAACAAATGAAAGAAATGCAGAAGAAATCATTAGAAATTATAATTGGGGAATTCAACATTCCTTTCTTAGTTACTAAAAGAACCAGTAGACAGAAATCAACAAGGATAGAAGACCTGAATAACGTATCAACCAAACTGACCTAATAGTCATTTATAGAGGACTCCACTTAACAGCAAAATATTCTTTTCAAGTACATATCAAACATACATCACAGCAGACCACATTCTAGATCATAAATTAAATAGATTGAAATCTCAAAGGGTACATGTTCATTGACCACCACTGAATTAAATTAGATATCCACAATGGAAAGATTATCTTAAAAAATCCCAAATACTTGGAAAATAAAAACACACTTCTAAATACCCAATGGGTCGGGAAATAAATCACAAGGCAAAGTGGGAAATATTTCTAACTGAATGCAAATGAAAACACAACATCTCAAAAACTGTGGGATACAGCTAAATAAAACAAAGCAAACAACAAAAAAAGATTCATTAAACAAATTAATCTTAGAACACACTGAAGCTGAACTGAACGGTAATCAAATAAAGATTCAATGCGGGTGGTTGTTTTCATCATTACATAAAAGGGCTTAATTCACAAATATTTTTTGAAATCCTCCTCAAAAGCAAAGAACTATGCTGGCTGTTGTTGGTGAATGAACAGTCTCTCAACCAATCAGGAAAAATGAAGGCCTGCACCAAACTCCAAAGCCATGCAGAGGAGATATCAGGATAACATAAGGGAAGACAGCAGAGCCCTCCAAGACAAGAAGATCTAGGAGGCTGCATAGAAGCAAAAGCATGTGGCTGGGACCCGGACAGACTGGATAGAGCAAGTCATGCCAGGGCAAACAGGGCTCTAGGCAAGAACCCTGAATAAGCAATGACAGAAAGCAAAAAGGCTGAAAGGCCAGGTGACAGGCTCAGTGAGCAACCACTAATACAATTTCCCCATGATATAGGCAATGCAAGGCTTGGGACCCAACTGGGAGGCCCCGGAGCAAGCCACAGACTAGACCTGAAGTCAAAAGATCTTGGTTTGAGTTCTGGATCTACTGCCTACTAACAAGGTGACCACCATCAAATTTTTCTACTTTTCTGAGGCCCACTTCCCTCCTTTGTGAAGTACATGAAACCATCTCTGAGAGCTGCCATGGGGCCAACTGGACTGTAAATACCAGGAAGCACTTTGTTACCATAAAGGCAATGGAAAGTTATTGAAGGCTCTGGGGAACAGGATGGGTAAAGGAAGAGAAATGACATCCTACTGATGTGAATGCTGGATGAAAAGTGAGGGAACATGGAAATAGGAGTAATACCAGAGTGCAGGTTAGGAGTAACAAAGGCCTCAGCAGGGGAGGCTACAGTGGAGGCATCAAGAAAGAGAAGGCCAAAAGTTCCTGTAAAATGAGCCACCATGGCTGAAGTCAGAAAAGAGTAAAACTACGTGAATCTTAAAGCACAGCAGCTATCTGGGAGAATTTTGACACCCCCTCGCCCCCAACAAGGTATTCAGAAAACAGCTGATTTAGGTGTAAGAAATATGATGCTTCTAAATGGACTTCTACCCACACCATAAACAACAGCTGACTATGGAAGGGGGGAAAAAAACAAACCTTCTTGTAATGAATTACTTAATCCTAGAAACTATTACCTGTTCTAAAAACATACAGCAACTAACTTCTATATACAACCAAGTACTGTTTAGTCAAGCACTACATCTAAATTTCACCTTATTCCTAACATCAATGTATTTCCATGCATGTTGTGATTTTATTAGAAGGTTTCAATAAAGGAAAAATGCACTAAGGGCACCACAGAGATCTACTCATGTGTTACTGCAGAAGCATCAGCATTCACCGTGGAATATACCTTTGGTACTAAACTGGCAGAGTCAGAAAGAGTAAAAAGTGAAAAAGATCAGCATGATGATGCTGAAGAAAGAATAATCCATCACCAAATTCTCTGCATTAAAAAAAAAAAATGCAATCAATCAAGAAAGTCTAGTCACTCAGTCCACTAAACACACAGACAATAGAAAACATCACTATAGAAAAAAATAATTGTAAGGGCTGTGGCTTGTGTCTAAATGAATACAATTCCAACTGGTGCCTCAGGATTCACTAGCTATGGTGACCAGGCCAAAACATAACACTTTCTTACACCAAAGAACCACTGCTATCATATTCTTGGACTTGACTCACTATGTAACAAACAGGACATTAGCTTATGTTTGAAATTCACACAATTTCTAAATAATACGAAGGCACCAAAGTAAAACTAGATTAGATATGGTTAGCTTATTCTATCTAGTACCATGAGGAGCAAAGGTTTATCATTCTGTGAGAAGAGCTTTTTCAAGTTTACCTAAGAGACATTAAAACAGTTTTTAAAACAGTTTATCACATGCCCATGTATGTTACTTCAATCACAAGAGCTAGTAAAGGTCAAGGTTTGCCACTATAGTTTTTTGCTTACATACTAAAATCCTTACCCAGATATTTTTAAAAAATTGTACATGTATAAAGAAATACTAACTAGCATCCTGGGAGTAACTTTTTCATGATCTTTGCTGTGGTATATAAAAACAAACCTCAAAAGGCAATTAAAAAGGGGGAGGGAGGAGAGGGAAACATCTGGATAGGCTCCAGAGAACTCACCCGTGCAAAGTCAAACGCATATCTGTAAATAAGCTTAAAGTTTGTAGAATCATTTAATAATGATCTTAAGTAATCCAAAGTATTTCTGAGTTTTTCTGTTGTATCACATCTAGGAAGAAAAGAAAATAGCAAATCACAACCTTTGTTTTGAAACTGGGACAATAATATACAACACAACACCAAAGGAAGGATTAAAAACCTGAAGTTGGAACATGTCCAAAATGACCTATTTTTATCATACTTCTAAAAATAAATTTCAGATTTATAGATAAGTTGATAGAATAGCAAATAAGTACCCACTTACCCACACCCTTGCTTCTGACACATTTATGCATTCCTCTCATATACATACACTTTTTTCTATATGTTTGGAAGCTGTGGACATGATGCCACTGCACCACTAAACACTTCAATACTGCCATCACTCTTCACAGTCTATCACTGTTCACTTTCTCAGCTAACATACAATCCACACGCCCATTTCCCAACTGTTCTCCAAATTTCCTTTACAGCATCTGTCATTTTTCATGAGACCAGACCAGTTATTTTTGTAGCACATCAATTCATCAGGTAATTTCTCCACAATTCTGTATAGGCTCAACACTTGATAGGACCACTCCATGTGGTGTTGTGTCCTTCCAGGATATCCCAGGGGGAGGTTCATCATGTTGCCTGATTCATTACGCTGATATTAAGTTGATGGTTAAGGCGATGTCTACCAGGTTCTCCATTTAAAGGTACTTGTCTCCCTTTGGAGTGTTAAGTACTCTGTGAGATGATACCTTGAGACTGAATATTTTTGCTCAACATTTTGCTCAATATGTAAATTTTTTTAACTTCATATTTTTTTGATGCCTCAACATGCCCACAAAAAGACTGTTAACAGTCTGCTCAGGAGACCAGATGCACAATGTGACACAGATGGTCCCTGCCACAAGTTCCCCTTCCTGCTCTACTCAACTGACCTAGTGATATTGAAATGCACCAATCAAGTTCCCTCTTCCTTTCTGCTTGTGTTCTGCCTTTGCCCCCAATGAAGGCACATGCTCATGGGTTCAAGCCCACTCCCTGAGAGCACCTACCCTGGGGCCCCTTTGTGGTATGCCTGCCTACTTTCTCTCCAGATCTGGGGGTATAATGCATCTTTATATTTCATATGCCTCTCCCAGTAGTTTCTGTAGCAGTGTTGTAATGATTCTTAAAGACTCCATGAGGGAGACTTACTGCTCTACTTACGACACACATGGTTTTTGCATTCACTGCTGGTACCTGCCTGAATCAATTAGTACATCTGAAGATACAAGTCGCTGGCTTTCTTATCTATCATCCTTCTACCTTTATTAGCTACAATTCTACTATAAAGAGCACTATGCCCCACCTTTCCTATTTTCTACATTTATATTGTTTTGCTTTTAATTCACTACGTAATCATCTGCCCCCCCCCCCCCCCACCTTTTTTTCTTTATTGATGTATAAACTGTCCCCATTTGGGCAGTGCCCCTTAAAGCTGGCTCCAGGGTTCTCCTAACGTGTCACTACCACTCTTCGAGCACTTCTTTGCTTTCTGGCACAAGATGTTCCAGTTTACCTTGTTTTTTGACTGCCCCCGACTTAAAATCAATCATTTCTCCAGGGATCCCTGGTGACCATAACCTATTTTTACCAGTATGTAATAGTATCTACTTTTTTTGTTGGTGTGGAGGGGTACCAGGGATTGAACTCAGGGGCACCCAACCACTGAGTCACATCCCCAGCCCCATTTTGTATTTTATTTAGAAACAGGGTCTCACTGAGTTGCTTAGCACCTTGATTTTTGCTGAGGCTGGCTTGGAACTCGTGATCCTCCTGCCTCAGCCTCATGAGCTGCTGGGATTATAGGCGTACCCCACTGCACCCTGCTTGGTGTCCACTTTTCATAAATAGGTAGACTAATTGTTTTTTGTTGTTGTTGTTGTTGTTTTGTTTTTTACAAATTATCTACAATATGCAGCCCTTAAAAATGAGAACTAAAAGTCACCATTTGCACTAGCAACATTAAAGCTTTTCAGTGCTGCATATGGTTGCTTGTGTTTTTCTGTAGAACTTTTACCTACTTGTAAAAGTAGATAATACATTTAGGAAGTATTATCAAAATAACTATTTTGCCTACCTCATGCACTAAAATATGGTTTATAATAGAGCACACTTGGTTTTTAGCAATAAATGTGTGAAAGCTTTTTTGTAGATAACTACCAAGTCCTCATGATTACTCATGATTACCAGTCCTCACGATAAGAGGATAAATTGCCAGGCGAGGTGGTGCACACCTGTAATCCTAGAGAACTGGGAGGCTAAGGCAGGAGGATCGCAAGTTCAAAGCCAGCCTCAGCAAAAAGTGAGACGCTGAGCAACTGAGCGAGGCCCTGTCTCTAAATAAAATACAAAATAGGGCTGGGGATGTGGCCCAGTGGTTAAGGCCCAGAGTTCAATCCCTGAGACCCCTTCCCCTGCAAAAGAGGATAAACTGTCCAAAAAGCCCAAAATATTTAATTTCAATGGAACAGAATAATTTAGAATGTCCTTTATTTCCTTTTGCTGTTAGAAAACAAACAGATTAAAATTAGAGTATTTTAGAAGTCAGGAAAGGTTTCTTCAAGGGATCGACATATAAGCTGAGAGGTGAAACACACACACAGGTCCTAGGTGTTTCAGGGGAGGTGGGAAGGGCTCTCCAGATATCAGGAAGAGCTTATACCAAGGCCCAGTGGCAGACCAGAACTAAAAGAAAACCATTGTGGCTTGAGTGGACAGAATAGGAGGGAAAGTAGTATAAGAAGAAGCTGCAAGGGAGGTAGGAGTAAGACTATAAAGAGCTTCTGTGATCCAACATGAAGGTTTTTTTTTCCTAAATCCTAGAAACCATGGAGGCTACCTCCAATCATGGGAGAGATCAGGCTTGCAATCCTGAGCAGCTCACTCTAGACCCTTGTGGAAGAGGATTTTGGGGAAGAAAAAGAAGAGATACTAAAAGCCTAGTTAAAGACCAGGTGCCAGAACCCAAATAAGGGCCAAAAGAGACTAGAAAAATACACAAGAAAGCACTAAGCAGTAGAAAGTCTCGGAGGCAGAGTGGCAGCAGGGATTATTTGGCAGTGGATACTCAACATGAGCATATAGTTAATAATATTTATTATTAATAATGGAGGAGGGTAAAACTAGGCAACTCCAAACCCCTGCTCTTCACTAGAAAGGTCAAGGACCAAAGCTGTGGGCCACTGGCCAGATCTGGGCTGACAGTTTAGTTTAGTCCTATGCAACAAACAAGAAGTGCAGCTGCTTGTTTTCATGGGTTGAAGAGCAGAGACCTCTCATGGAGGTAACTACTACATGGCAAAAAGAAAATAAAACAGCTGCAGGTTCTGGGGCACTGCTGCAAGGTGAATCATGAAGTTAGTTCTGCAGCAAGCCTGAGACCAAACCCCAACCCTGGGAAGAGATGTCCCTGTGCTTGAAAGGTACTATGGAGTGCAGGAAATGAACAGATTTCATGTTTTAAACATAAAATGCACCAAGTTCCCCTTCATGTACCCAGTAAGGGTGGTTACATGGGGTTAGAGTGCACACTGCCAATAAAGAGGTTAGTCTGCTTTCAGTGGGCCTTGTCCTTAAGAGCCTCTGGACTCACCCCCTACCAGGGAGAAAAGGCTGATGAGTCAACTGTCCAGAACCAGAGGTTGCCATCTAGTGGCCATGCAGCAAGGACACCTTCCATGGACTTGATTCCAGCTAAGGGCCTGTGAAGAAATGACCCACGAAGTTCAAGTGACAGCCCTAGACCTTTGGGAAAGTAGCCATCTCTTCAACCCCAGTTTTCTTCTCTGTGCACTTCAGTGCACTCTACAGAATAACAGTCACAGAAGTCAGAGTGACTATGACACACTTTGAAGGAGTATCATTTCTCAAAACAAGCACAAATGTGGGGGCATTTCTTACATGAATGTTGCTGCTGTAACATGTTCAGAAATGACACATTAGCACAATGATCCTCAAAGGTTATAAAATCAAAAGTGGTCTCCCCCATTATCCCGGAAAGGGCCTTCCACCCCTTGACTTAGCCCAAAGGTACTTCTCTAGTCCATCATCAGTTTTACCCAAAGTCAGCTACAGTTCTCTTACTCTTTCTTAAGTTTAAACTCCACCCTCCACACCAGCTTAATTCATCAGTGGTAATCTTAAATCTGCATGCTGGAACAAGGTGGTAAGTAAAACGGTCAGGTGGTAAGTATGCCTTCTTGAGCCAAGCAGAATGGATGAGCACAGCAGGAATGGATGTGCCCGCCAGCCAGGTGCTGTCACTTTCTCTTCTCATTGCACCATCTGCTCCATACCAACAGGCCTGGGGGCAGGGGTAGTGATGGGGAGCAGCAGGCAATTCTTCCAGATAGCATCAAGGAGACTCAGTTTTGAGTACCCAAGTGTAAGCCACATGTTTTCACTTTCCCCTCCCAGTTTGGAGATGTTAGCAGAAACACCCAAGAAGTAACCAACTGATTTAAACTCTGGTTCCAAAATACATGGACTTTCTATTTTTATCATGCTCCCACTGTACAGTAACAATCTCCTTTTTAAACTCAGCATTTTAGCCAAATGTACTACTATGATCTGAACCTTTCCCTTCCCCCCACCATTCATATGTGAAAACCTTTATCCCCAAGGCGATGGTACTAAGAGGTGGAGCCTTTGGGTGGTGACTGGGTCATGAGGGAAGAGCCCTTGTGAGCGGTGGAGGCCTGAGGGAGCTTGTCTGCCTCTCCACCATGTGAGGATGCAGCTAGAACACCAACTTATGAACCAAAACATGGGCCTTCTCCAGATACCAAAATGCTGGTGACTTGATTTAGGCTTTCTAGCCTCCAGATCTGGGAGAAACAAAATTCTGTTGTTTTTAAGTCACCCAGTCTAAGGTACGTTTTTGTCTGGGTTTTTGTTGTTGTTATTTTGTTTTGTGGTGCTGGGCAAGTGCTCTACCACTGAGTTACATCTTCATCCCCCTAAAAATACTGTGTTATAGTAATCCAAATCATCTGAGAGATATACTAGTATGTATAAATATAGGTTTTAAAGCATATAAAAATATAGGTTTTATCATATATGCATTAATTCCAGCTTTGAGCAAAATCAGAAAAAAAAATCTAAAATGGCAGACAAAATAGAGGATGCAAAAGATGAACTACTTTCCATTTAGTGCATGTGAACTACCCTGAGTTTGCTTATGTAGTAGATACACATACCTTAAATATACAGGCTAATTTAATTAGCATAATTAAACAGTTAATTTAATTAGCATTAAGAAAAACAAGTCTATTCCTTATGGATCTTTTATCTGAACATTGGTTCTAAGTCCATGCCCGTAAGACTTTGTCTTGTTCATAGGTTTTGTTTCCCCAGGTCTAGAATCCTCTGCTTGACATACCACTGCCTTTCAAATATTTGCTGAGCAAGTGAATAATCTAGGGAAGCTAAAAGGGGTTCTTGAAATCATTTAAACTACAAAGTAATTATCTTCACTTCATTGATAAGGAAACAGTCTCAGAGTTTCACATCAGAAACAGCAGATTCCTCTAGGCTGAATTAAAAAGACCAGGTGGCAGCCACTTGTGAGAATCCACCTGCCACCACCTGCATCACACATCACTGACAAGAGCTCCTGACAAAAGAGCCTGTGGGAGAGCCTTGTGCCTTCAGAACAGAGCCATAGACCTCTCCCAGGAAATTGCCTCTTTAGTCAAAAAAGCCGAGTAAAAATGTGGCCCTCAAAACACAGGCAAGTCCTGACATTCAGTAATATTCTTTTGTAAAGACAAAGGTAAAAGAGAACCTAAAACTATTAAAAAATGGATATCAGAGCCTCTTAAGACAAATGAAAATGGACCTGAAAAATGTTGATGGTGCTGCCTCCAAAGGCTTAAAATAAAATCCTAATATGGCCAAGCGTTTATCATCACAAGGACACACAATAAAAAGCAGCCACTGGATGCTCTAGGAGAAAGGCAGTGAGGAAAACAATCCTAAGGCTTTACATCATAAGGTGACGTTTTCCAATGTGACAAACATAATTACAAAGAGATTTCAGAGAATTTAATCCTAAAATCCTAGAGCATGCAGACAGGAACTACTATCTATGAAAGGATTGTTGGGCTTTTACCTAAAAATCATCTGCCATCAGACAGTATTATAAGAGGAAGAATGTGACTTAAGAATCAGAAGTCTTGGGTTTTCAGCTGGGCATGGTGGCACACACCTGTAATCCCAGCACCTCAGGAGGCTGAGGCAGGAGGAGCACGAGTTCAAAGCCAGTCTCAGCAACAGTGAGGTGCTACGCAAACTCAGAGAGACCCTGTCTCTAAATAAAAAATATAAAACAGGGATGGGGGTGTGGCTCAGTGGTCAAGTACTCCTGAGTTCAATCTCCGGTACAAAAAGAAAAAAGTCTTGGGTTTTCTTCCCATCTCTGTTACCTTTACGTCACTAGCCTCTCTATGCTTCAGTTTCCTCATTTGTAAAAAGTTCTGGATGAAGCCTGACCTGTCTTTTTCACAAAGTAGCCCTGAGGCTCAAATGGAAAACAGTAAAAAGGTTTCATAAACTAGGAAAGCACAATATAAGTAAGTACTACCAACATTAATAAAAGAGTGTCGATATTAAAAGCTGACAAACATTATTTAAATAAAATCATAAAGCTATTTCAACTCCAACTTTACTCAAGTAAAAATCAAGGTCCATTATTCCTAGTTAAAATGAAAAGAAAAAGTCATTCCAAGTATTTTAGGTCAAAGTTACTATGTTAAGAATTAGCACTTCATCTTTAATACCATCTGAAATGTTCAGCCCTTACCCCAATTGCACTCTTCAAGACATCATATAGCACAGTTAAGTTTCTTGAATGAAACCCTTAACACACACACACACACACACACACACTCACACACACACAAGAACATGCATAGATAAGCAGAGAATGAATACATAAAACCACTGATTTTTTTTTTTTCTTATTCTGGGCCAAGTAACACAAACAAAATATTATATTTTAATCATTAGAGTAATGAAGTTCTAGTTTTGCCTAGAACTAAAATCTGAATTTATAAAAGAGTATTTTCACCCAGAAGTTATACTTCACTCAAGTTAAACTATAAACCAGAGAGATGTTTATAATAAGCCTTTTCTTTTTAAGCTCTAAACATGCACCATCCAGTACAGTAGCCAGCAGACACACGTGACTACTGAGGGCTTGGAATGTGGCTAATACAAACTGACCAGATGGACCATAAACATATCCTATCAGTATATTTTGAAGATATATTCCAAATAAAGAATGTAAAATATCTCATTGATTTATAAATGTTGGAATGATGGTATTTTGGATATTCTGAGTTAAGTACAATATATTAAGGCTGTTTTTATCTGTTTCTTTCTACATTTTAAGCGTGGCCTTGGGAGATTTTAAATTATATACATTCAACTACCCCCTGAGGCCCCAGGGAAGAGGCAACCACCTGGAGATGGCAGGGACCCCACTAGGACCCTCAGAACTTACTGTAGAGAAGTCATCCCTTTTAACCATTCCTGTAGAGTAAAATAACCCATGTTTTGTGCATCCAATTTCCAAGCTAGGACAAGCATAACTACCTGTTAAAACAAAATAAAAGACAAATTAAATTTCAACAGTTAAGTAAATCAGCATCCTGCCAAATGCTTCTATTCCTAATTTCAGTCATTGAAATTGAACAGAGTAACTTCAAAACTGAGTTCTAGTTTGGCAAACATCTAAAAATCTTGATAAGACATTTTGTGACAAGGACCTAGAGAAACATGCACTCTCGTGATGCCTTACAGTAGAAAGTGCTCAACCTCTCCAGAGGGCAATTCCTCAGTTTCTATCCAAATTAAACCCAGTACTCCTCAGTTATTCCACAGATATACCTGCACAGGTACACACACAAACATATTTAATGATACTTGCTGTATGTAGTGCTGTTTGTAGTGACAAAAGGTTGAAAACAGCTAAGTGTTGAACTTCTTCACTAAATATATTCCAATAAAAGGAATAATGTAACACCATTAAAATGAATGAGGTAGAGCTACCTGTTCAAATATGGTACAATTTCCATGCTTTATTAAGTGAAATAGCAAGGTCCAAAATACTGTTTAAAAAAAATTTTTAAAGAGCCGGGCGCGGTAGTGCACGCCTGTAATCCCAGCACTTGGGAGGCTGAGGCAGGAGGATCGCGAGTTCAAAGCCAGCCTCAGCAATGGCGAGGCATTTAGCACTCAGTGAGACCCTGTCTCTAATACAAAAAAGGGCTGGGGATGTGGCCCAGTGGTCAAGTGCCCCTAAGTTCAATCCCTGGTACCAAAATAAATAAATAAATAAATAAATAAAAGGTAGATGGATGCTGGGAGATGCACACTGGAGGTGTACCACACATGTGTTACTCTGTGAGTTGAGCCATATACACTGGGGAAAATCGTCTTCAAGTAGCCGGATACTCCACTGAAAGAGATCTGTGCCGGAATAAGCCCAGGATGAGTGGGATGGCCCAATCACTCCCCATGGGAACCAATCCCTCAGTGCAATTCTTGCTTCTACTGTTTTCTCCAAAATTCTGCAGACATCATAAACTGTCATAACTCAGCTTATGCTACTGGCTGCTTATCAGTATCTCACGCAGCTACTTAAGAGAAAGGATGGTCCAGAGAACAAAGGTAAAGTATACTAAACACCTGCAGTTTAAATTAAAACCTATATTTCAAAGAGCACCCAGCTTCAAATTATTCAGAGCCCTGCACAGGAACAGAGTTGAAGCCAACCATGACTGGGGCAGGAGGAGGAAGTCTTCCTTCTCATCTGCCTCAAGGAAAGGTGAGGAATAACTAAGCAAGCAAGCAAGCAAGCATATCAGTCCTAAAAAGGTAAACAAGAGGGATAGGGCCTTCTTAGGACCATCCTGCCACTCTACTGGGATGACCATCTCTGGACAGTCATTTATACACCCAAATCCTAGACTGGGGCCAGATATACACAATTGATGGACACTGTTGTTGCAGAAAAAGGCACTGAGTAGAAACACATGTTTCTAAGATGCAGTTGGCCAGGGACCAAGATACTTGCAATTTCTTTCTTTCTTTTGTTAAATATTTTTTTTAGTTGTAGGTGGACACAATACCCTTATTTTATTTATGTGGTACTGAGGATTGAACCCAGGGCCTCACACATGCAAGACATGTGCTCTACCGCTGACCGCTGAGCCCCAGCCCCAGGCCCGATAGTTGCAATTTCTTAATGTGATTTCTTTACACAGACCCTAAGGGGTCATTTCTGGAACTAAAAGAAGAGCCCAAAACCATCACACCATCATCTATGTGTCCAACTGAATCAGATGACAGTGGTGGCAAAAGGAATTAGAGTGATATGAAAACATGAAATACTGGAGGCTAGAAGTCATTTAGAAAATCAATTTTAGATGATTTAATGAGCCTCTGAGAGCCCACATGTACATTAAAAACTCCAGATTGGGGAGTATTCAGAAGATGCAGAAGATCTATCCTTTTATCTGTTGGCCACAAGCTAGTCCCCAAGCTGCAAATCCCCAGCTGTGTCTAACTGATGCCTGGGGGATTAAGGAAAAACCTTAAGACTAGTGTTGACTCCAGGGTTCTCCACTTTGGAATTTTATCATTAAGAACCTACTACATTTCTAGGACCTTTCTTCAAGTAAATGACTACATACCATTTTTTTTAAAAATCACTATGGTTTTTTTTTTTTTTTTTTTTTACTTAAAAAAAATCTACATTATTAGGCAGATAATACTAATGACTGTTAAAAAGGTTCTTTTAAAAAAGTCACATAGAGACCAATCAGCACTAAGAAGAATTTCCCCTAAAGAAGGGTTATGAGTTCTTTAAATTATTCACACAGTAGTGGACTTTCTCCTCAGCCCTCATATTTCTTGGAATTCTGACTCCTATACATCAATTTACCCTTGTGAACTAACCCACATTTTCTAACACAAACTATGTAAGTTCATAAACTTTATCACTATTCAGCCCTTCATTACAAAGATTAAAAATTTCATTTAAAAACTTAAGTTAAAAAAACAAAGAGGATGAAGGTGAAGAAGCAAACACATGCAAGTCTGCATGAAGCAAGGGCCAACCAGCGAAGGCAGCGTTCACACGGGGAAACCACCTTTCACCAAGCAGACTTCTTCAAGCTCACGAACAAGAAAGTACAGTCCTTAAATAAAGGATTTTGCCCTTAGCTTCATAAATCAAAGCAGGTAAGAATTTTACAGGGCTGCTTAAATTTCATAAGCTATGAAGACAGGCAAGGTGAGGGTTTTAAATATTTTTAAAGTGCCTGCTCTTCAGTGAAGACAAGGCATCATCTGTCACCTCATTTTTCAAATGTTAATGTCTCTGAAATTGGGACGCATCCACAATTAACAGCATATCAGAATTTATTTAGCCACATTTTTTCTTTCTTAGGGATGATAATAAAATAATCTACCTTCTACTAGTGTCATCTTAGAATTAAAGTACAATAATATATACTTGGAACAATATTCTGAATTTGGTCTTTTAGTCTTCAACATGACTTTACATTTCAAGACTTTCTCTTCCTACTGAAACAGAATTCTAAAGGGTTCCAAAATGCCAAAAAACAATGGCAATAATAACTTTTTTGAGTACTATTATTGGAACTTTGAAGAGCTCTGCCTCCCCTTTTCAGTCAGAATTGACATCAGTGCTACCTCAAAGCAGGCTTTCTTGCCTCTGGAGGTTAAATGCTCAGATAATCCTACACATACCTGCAAACTGACTCTTGGTCTCCATCTCATCTTACTTCAGGCCTGGGCCTGCTGTGGATTCCTCTGATCACAGGCCCATTACTGTTTTCTGGGTAGAACCCCTAGATCCCCTGCCAGGCCCAACACATTCCCTGATAACACTGTTAGAAAATAATCAAGCTTAAATAGCTCCAGCAGCAGAAAACTTCCTTCTGAAAATTAGTGAAATGGTCTTCTCTCCTACTTCCATGAACTAGATCAGGAGAAATACTATTGACCCATTGTTCCCAAACCTTTATGCCAAGGTGAAGAATTTATCAAGATACCTGAACTGGAACCCACTAAAATACAAGACAAAAATCCCTGTGAACAAGTAAAAGACACTTGTTCCAAAGGCACTCTGAAAAATTTTAAGTGTTGTGTGAGGCAAGACAGTGAGAGGCAAAGGACAACAGAAGCACAAAAATGGTAAAGGTAAAAAAAAAAGTCTAAAGAAAAATGGTCAAGTCTCATTCCCAATTTTAAGAGCACAACAAATATGCATGGGCTCCACAGGGCTTGTACAGTCTGAATGAAGGGATGACCTCTTGAGGGCTTTTCCAGATGATACATTAGGATACATTTGTTAAACTAGAGGTTTGTGTAAAACTGAACTGCACTGTTTATGAACCAGAGCACATAAGTGTATGAGCACAATTTTTCATTTTAGTGTTAAGAGGTATTATGTGAAAACAAACAACAAAAAAAATCAACAATAACATGATGCTAAGAATTAGGCAAAAATAATTAAGCATATAAAATAACTCTGATTTTTGTAAAGGAAATATTCTAGTGCATTAATACTAAAAAAGAGTCACCTTTTGAGCTAAATTCGACTGGAAGTAAAAGATCTGTGAAAAATTCATGGTAATTACAACCTACTCAAAACCTTTATGAATACTTATTCAAAGTCTAGGACTAACTCTACATTAAACTGAAAAAACTATTGAGGGGGACAGAGGTCCACAGCATGCAGTGACTTGGTTCCCCGGTTGCTCTGTCATTATAGGTACACATGCCCACACATTTTTAGAATATCTAGTCTAATTACTTAATCACTGTACCTTTTAGATACAAGAAGTTAAACTAGAGGGGAAAAAAAAAGAAAATCAACATAATTACACCATGCCACTTACAAATCAAACTACATTTTCTCAGGTGGCTTCATAAAAACTAACCTACCATTACTTCTTTATTATTGTTTTATTTGTAAAGGAACAAAAAGATTTAAGTAAGAAAAATGACTGAGTCACAAAACTCAGTAAGTTAGACTTACATTTTCTGGTTCGACCCCAATGTCTTCACAAAATTTTTCCATGCCTTCAGGACCCACAACATCATCAGTACCTGCAATGAATACAATCTTACATAAATTAAATCTGACCATGCACATGATTACTACTATAGTAATATTGTATTGTCATTGAATAAGACTTAAAGAACACAACTCCTTTTGGAATAAAGAAATCAAGTATAAAATGAAAAATATTCTGAATCCTTCATATCTTTGAGATTCTACAGAGTCTATTTGCCCAGGTTGGACTTAAACTTGTGATCCTCCCATCTCAGACTTCTAAGCAGCTGGGATTACAGGCACACACCACTATGCCCAGCAGACTGATTTCTGTTATGTTTCTGCAGTGCTAGGGATGGAACCCAGGGCCTCATGCATGTTCAGCAAGTGCTCTACCACTGAGCAACACTCCCAGCCCTTGGTACAACCAGTCTATCGCTATCTCCTTTATAGAATATAATAGATACCATTTATAGCTGAAGATAAGGCTACCTAAGTTCAACTTCTGCTCTTTAAATACTTAAAAAGTTCCACTCTTACTTTGGTAATAATAATCTCAATACATACAATAATTATTAGGAACACAGCAAATAACCACATATTAGTCTCTACAAAATTAACTGGAAAACAAATGTTTCTTTAACACAGAAATAAATAATCAAGTACTGTTGGGCTTCTATATTTGTTCTACATCTGTGGATTCAACCAACTGGGGATCGAAAAATGTTAAAACAAAACAAAAAAAAACCTTGTGTCTAAATATATACAGACTTTTTTCTTATTATTCCCTAAATGATACAGCATACTTTTTTCTTATTATTCCCTAAATAATACAGCATAACTACTACTAATATAGCACTTACACTGTATTAGGTATTATAAATAATCTACAGATGATTTAGGAGTATATAGGAGGAAGTACATAGGTTATACACAAACACTGTATCATTTTACATAAGGGACTTCAGCATTGTGATTTTTTTGGTACCTACAGGGGTCCTGGAACCAATCCCCAGCAAGAAAGAGATGTCTAGTTATTTTGATCTTGATAAAGGCAACAAAGCTACTTTAGCTTTAGCTCTGTTTCCTTCTAAAAGAACTGCTCACATGTTCCATCTCTACTTTCTCCCCATTCGGTCTTCGACTCTTGCAATTTGCTTTCTTCTACTTCTGTCTTTTCACTGACACTCTTCTAAGATCACCAATAACCCCCTAATTGTAATCTAATAGATACATTCATTCTTTATTTAACCTCTTTACAATCTCTGAAAATTTGAAATGGTTCTTTAATTACAAAACTGTCTCCTCCAATGGCTTCTTAAGTGCCTTCTAATCTGGTGTTCCTCCTTCCACTTCTTTTGGCTTCTTTATGGCTTCTTCTGCTTCTCCTAACTTGATAAATTTCATGTGCAGAGTTCCATCCTCAAACTTTTTCTAGTCCATTCTATACACTCTCTCTAGGAAATTTCAACCATTCCTGAGAATTTTACATACTACCTAGATCTCTAACGCACACACTACCCGCCCTTACTTTTAGACTGTCTGCCTGCTGATTACCACCACCTTCTGTTTAACTGCCATAACTAGACCTCTCTTCTGCCCCAATCCCACTCCTACTGCATTTCACTTACAAACACCACCTCACACAATGGAGTCCATCACCTCTCCATATAAAATATGGCCAAGCCTGCTTATCTTCATGTAGTCTGTCCCAACTGGTGGTACCAACAGAAGTGGAAACCTGGGAGTCATCCTATATTCCTCTTCTCTCACACCGTCCATAGCCAATTGATTATCAGTTGAACTTTCCATTTACCTGCTCAATATTCTTAATGGTATCTCTCCTGTACCTTCCTGGTGGGGGCTTTATTCTTTCTCTTAGAATCCTGATCCATTCTGCAAACAGGCACTAAGAGGTCTTCCATCCCTAACAAAATTGCACGCATCAGTGACTCCACTGCCTAATGATAAAGTACAAGTCTTTGGCACATCAAATAAGGTTCTCTATGATCTAGAGAACCTTCCTCTTCAGTCTCTCTTTTTCCTACCTGAAAAGGAAGTTTCCTAGCCAAACAAGTAGTTATTGTTGAATGAATAAAAATTAAGGTCCAGAAACACCCACTGACCTGCAGTTGTGCTCTGTAGCATGCATATCTAACACCACACCTCCTCATCTTCCCTGGTTACCTCATTCAATCTTTAAGAACTGCCAAACAGGCAGTTCTCTGTGATCCCACACAACGCTGTGAATGGTCCTCTCGTGTTTAGCATGCTGCATTCAAAAAGTGCCAGCCCATCTGTATTTCCCTCAGAACTCCTCAAGAGCAACAGCTGTTTTATTCTTTCCACAACCTTCAGCATCTGGCATTGCTCAATAAAAGTTTATTGAATAATGGAAGCAAAACCAAGATCACTGTACAATCCTTCCTTAGCCCCTAGATTAGCAAGTTGCCAAGTCCAAGAGAATCTACCATCTTACTGTCTGTTTTATTCAGTTAACATTAACTATACACATCCTGGAGTGTGCACTGTGGTAACTACCTGGAGGACAAAGAGGGAAAACATGGATCCTGCCCTCCATGAAGAGAGCTAAAGCATGGAAATACTTTCAATACAAAGTAGTAAGTGGACTGCAATAAAATGTTAAGGCAGTTGTTCTCAATGAAGGATGAACATGAAAATCACCTTGAGTGCTTGCTGGAAAGTCTTGTGTCACCAGCTTTTCAGAAATTTTTGTTTACTTTAAAATGAAATTGTGCATTATGTTCATGTATTAACATTAAAAAAATCCTAAATTAAACAAACTTTTAATTGATTTTTCCCTAATGGTTGAGGTTAGAAAACTAAGGATATATAGAAGTATATAAAAAATAAAGAGGAAGTTGGGCGTGGTGGCACACACCTGTAATCCCAGAAGCTCAGGAGTCTAAGGCAGGAGGATAGTGAATTCAAAGCCAGCTGCAGCAACTTAGGGAGGCCCTAAGCAACTTAGTGAGACCCTGTCTCTAAATAAAATATAAAAAAGGGCTGGGGATGTGGTTCAGTGGTTAAGTGCCCCTGGGTTCAATCCTGGTACCAAAAAAGTAAATAAATAAATAAAGTAGAAAAAAACAAAAATTCTAGAAGAAGGTAACAGAATTTAATATGTACAAAACATTTTTTTTTCTTTTTTGTATCAAAATAATAAATTTGTGATAAAAATGAAAATACTGGCATGGAGAAAAAAAATATCTGCTTTGACCAAATTATGAAGAGCCTGAGTTTATACTGCCAAAAGTATATTTTATCCTAAATATATTAAAATAAACATTATTTTAAATGTCAATAAACATTATTTAAATCTACCCATAATCCTGCCATCTAGCAGGATTTCTTCTTTTTATTCCCCTCATTATCTTTTCCATACATTTAAATCTAATTATGATGATATTGGTCCTTGGAATCTTAATTCTATTTCATAGCAAATTTATCAATTCACCTGTAGAATTAAGATAATAATCTTTATCAAGCTAATGAATGCCACTGGCTAACATAAAGTGGTCAAAAAATGGAGTATGAGAGACAAAAAAAAAAAAAAAGTATATTTAAAACAAGCAGCGATGGAAAGCCCTGAGTGACAAGACAGTAGAGAAACACTTGGAAAGGCAGATATACTAAGAAAAATCTAGAAAAAACAAATGACACTTCCACTTTCCTGCCACCTTAAGCAGGCATTAATGTAACTTTCTCATGATGGCCCAAGACCCTCATGCTGAAGTTCCCATTATTACAACAGGCTGAATCACTGAGGCAAAGGGGTCCTACAGGGTCTTCTTTGGTAGTTTTCTTTTTTTAAATATATTCAAAATGATGTTTATTATACCGTTTACAACATGCAGATATTTATTAATTACACCATAATTATATATGTGATATACACATCTCTTCCTTTACTGTCAGACCATTTTGGCACTTTTTGCAACTGTCAATGCCTAACTTTAGCACCTCTTCCTGGTCTCTGATCTCATTTTTGTAAACCAAAAGAGAATTGTGCTACAGAACTTAATCTAAAATGGACTGAAGGACTATGGTCAGGGCTTGCAGAACTAATATGACCTATGTATGTGAGTGTTAGTATAACTTTAAAATCAATGTTGGCACTTGTGTATTTGGCTTAACTTCTTTTTCTTAGACATATTTCAGAAACTGGAAATTACTTGATAAATTATTTATGTAAAACTGGCTATTTTCATTCTAATGAAAATAAATGGGTTTCCTTTTTCAGATGGAGGTCTAAACAACACACTGTCCCCAACCTCCCAGCCAATCCTACCTCAAATCACAGAGAAATGAAGTACCAAGGTAGAAAAGGGAATAAAACCTATAATCACAGAAAGCAGGAAGAGGCCCCACGAAGGGGCGGAAGGGCTTTATTTATCAATCTTCTGAGAATCCACAATTGAATTGATAGGGATTCTGAAAGGTGAAAAGCTACATCCCATAATATGCAAAGCAGTGCTGGGGTGAACCAGCTAGCCTGAAGCTGAGACAGGCTGGGCTCAGGCTGGAAGAGCCAAGCAAATCAGGAGGCAGGATGAAAAATAGAACTGAGACCTCCACTCCCCCACTCCCCATTAAAACATAAGGAAGTCAGCCTTGATCCTCAGCCCAAACCAGCTGGCTCTCTCCTAGAGAAAGTAACACAGCCAGGGCATTCGGGCTTTCCTCCAGTGGCCAAACAGCCAGCAGACCACAGCTACAGCTACAGCACACCCTATCAGTTATCCTGGTTTTTCTCACAGTTCGTTACCCTTAAATAATACTGACCTACCCTTTCAACTCATGTGCTTGAGATATTCAAAGTAAAAGCAGGTAACTGGAACTTTCAGTGATTCCCAATCTGAAGCTAATTTCCCTAGTGATAAGATACAAGGAAAAAAGAAAAAAGAAACAAAGAAAAACAAGGGTAGGTATAAAACTAGGAACAGCTATATCCATAGAAACTTTTTGTTGAGATGAATTACAAGGAATTACCCAGCAGGAATCCCAAGGAATCTAAAAAATATAGCTTAATTTTTACTTTCAAAATGTTACCTTTCTTCAGTCAGAGAAAAGCAAAAGGAAAATTCTACTCTGTTCCCTTTTAAAGAAAATGGTTTTATACTTGCCTACAAAGGAAGACACAAAAAGTAAAAAAATAGCTGTGCTACTATGATGGAGTTCTGTTAAAAATTTCCTTTTCATACCATATTTTCATACAAATAAATGTGAATCAATATTGGAAAGCAGATCTTCATAATTTTTCTTCAGTGGAAAAATGCTTCACTTATTCAGGACCCATTTTTGAACCCTTGGCAAAGTGTCAACTACTTTTACTAGGATTACAAAATGTCTTCAAGAGACTCATGACCTAAGGAAGCAAACATAAAAAGATAAACTCTAACACCATTTAAGTGTCTGTACTAGTGTCCATGCCCTATAAACAAAATCCATTTGAAATTAATTAATGAGGAGAATCCACTAGAAAGATACTTAGGAGAGCTTCCCAAAAATCCAAAGAAAAATTAAAGGAATCAGGGATGTAGCTCTTCAAGTCCATCAATAGGAGGAAAAACAAAAACAAAAAACATTATTTTCCCAGCTTAAATCTAAAAACTTCCATAAAATATGGTCTTGGCTATGGTCTTGGTTACAGAGGTTGGTCCATCTGTAACCAAGGGGGAAAGACTCATCAGAAAAAGGATAGTGAGGGTAGGGGGAAAATGGTCAGATCAGACCCAGCAGAAAATCTTCATTTTTATACTCAATAAAAAAGGATCAAAACAAGTTAAGCCAGGCGCGGTGGCGCCCACCTGTAATCCTAGCACTTGGGAGGCTGAGGCAGGAGGATCATGAATTCAAAGCCAGCCTCAGCAATGGCGAGGCACTTAGCAACTCAGTGAGACTCTGGTCTCTAATAAAATACAAAAAAGGGCTGGGGATGTGGCCCAGTGGTAGAGTGCCCCTGAGTTCAATCCCCGGTACAAAAAAAAAAAAAAAGGGGGATCAAACAAGTTATGAACAAAGTCCTAATTTATGGACAAAGAGGGTTATTAATATAATCAAGTGGCTTAAAAGACTCCTAAGAATACAGTTATACCTTAATATAAAATTAAACAAAAACTCAATACAGGTTTCTCACTCACCAAAAAATGTTCAACAAGAATTAAACAGAACAATTACTGGTGGAGAAAAACCTTCCAGCAAAAGGACAGAGTTGTCTCTTATCCTGTAGGTAGCAGGAATTTTTAAACAGAGGGCAGGAGGGTTGTGGGTCAGATATTGTTAAGAGAATGACATTAATGATCTGTTCTGTTTATTTATTTTTAAGTAAGATAAGAGACCTGGTCTAGAACAGAGACTGATTAACAGAAAAACTGGTTTGAAGGTTGCTGAAATTGTAGAGTTGATAGGTTATGAAAGGACTGAAAAACATTAGGAAGAAAAAAGATTAAAGAGCTTACAATTCAACTTTATCTAAAAATGTTTCCTTTTTTTTTTTTTACACCATTCACAGTCACAATAACAAGTCCTAGATTGCAATATTAAAATATCCAACCAATTACAGTAATTTGCAAAACTAAATTTAAGACATTTTAAATGAAAAAACAAACATTTTATGCAAAATGATCTTTCAAAATATGGACATTTTAATATAAAGAAATTCCATTGTACTACAGAAGGGATCAACACGGCAAAGCTTATTTTAACTTCAGTGCTTAAATCAAATAATTACCCATTATCAGCATTCTAAATAGGTCTCCTAGCAATCCAAAGTATTTCTCCCAAGTGCATTTCATCTTTTCAGTTCCTTTCTAGTGTTCTGAATTCTTTGGCTTAGCTGCTGACTATAAATAGGACATTTAGTGATTTGTTTCAACTACGTCCCTCCCTTCCGCTCTCCCTCTCTTCAACAGGGACACAAATACAATACACAACATACACACAAACACTAAATTTTAAAATTTTTAAATTCTTTAACCTCCTCTAAGACACTTCTTATTTTCTTAAGGGCAGTCTTCCATGATATTTATAAATGATTACCCACCTGCATATTCATAGAACCACTCTAAGCACCTCTTATTTGAGAAGGCTTCTTCTTCAGTCTTTATTCTAGTTGAATCATATTTTCTATACATGCTAGAAATTGAAAAGGCAATTGTAAGTTATTTAAAGATACTGAGTTCTTTTAAGTAGCAGATAATTTTTACTTTTACCTAAATAAGACATTTACTCAATCAGCATTTTAAGTATTTTAAACAGATTAATCCCTGGATTTGCAAAGAGCAGCTTTTATAACTATGGTGTTGAAATATGGCCACACACCTTAACATGAGATTTTTTTTTGCTTAGGAACAACTAATCAGTAAGAACTGAGTACAACATTAATTTGATATATACTCTCATCTCATGAGCTAGAACTTACTATAGAATGATAATAAGACATGGCAAGAAATGTCTAAGATGTTTTCTTCAATTAATGATCCTAAAAAAAAAAAAAAAAAAAAAATCACTCCTGTCTCTCCATTAAGTTCTCTTGACTTCTGTGTCTTACAAAGTCAGGCCGAGCACAGAGCGTGATATAAGGAAGACCTGTCAATAGTACACAACTCAAGAGCACATTGAACAAGTAAAAAGAAACATTAATTCATGTTTAAGCTTCCAGGAAAAAAAAAAATTCAGGCATAAGGTTGACAAGAGAAAGTGTCTTAGAGGTGAGTCCTTGATTAGTATAAGTCTTAAAGCCTCAGGAGGGAGAAGCATAGGGAACACTGGCTCCTGCGCTCTCACATTCCACACTGTGGCCACACAGCCTAAGCTGGAGAACTGAATCAGGAAGCACAGCCAATGCTCCTGCAATGTGGCAGCAATTCCTTATCTCCTAACCATAGACAGAGGACCTAGGGCTTCCCCACAAGGAGAGGGGAGAGTAAGTAGGCAATGGTTTTGAAATCATAACTTGCATATAAAAAGTATGAGTATATACATTTTAATCTATTATTTATATATAAATTACCTAGGTAGTTATGGTTAGAAACATTTATAAATAGCTTTTATGTATATAAAAATATACAAGATGAAATTCTTTTTTTAGTGAACATTTACTCCTGACCTAGATAATCAGATTATCTGTATAGACCTCTGAATAGAAATTCCTGGTTTTGGATATCACTATCCTAAATGCATGATTAAAGATCTGAATGGTACTTATATACTTTGTATACAAGCAGTTGTATGTAAAAAGATGATATACTTGTGCATTTTGAATAAGTAAATAAATAATCTAAAAAAAAAAATTTTTTCACACCAGAAAAAAATTTCTTATTTAAAAAAGACGTATATGCATGATAAAATCACAAATTTTATCCAGATCCTATGTGAACAAATGTTAAATGCATCATAATGGGGATGATGGGCTTTGCTCTATCAAACCAGAGGAGGGGTATTACCACAACCCCCTCAAAAAAGTTCACAAATAAATGTCTAAATGCAAAAAAAAAAAAAAAGAAATTCCTGGTTTTATAAAAAAAAAAAAAAAAAAAAAAAAAAGAACAGAACATAGCTATGAGAATATTAAGTAATTGAACTGCAAAGCATAGCCACCTGCAGTGGTGTACACCCATAATTCCAGAGATTCAGAAGGCTGAGCCAGGAGAATTGCAAGTTCAAGGCCAATCTCAGCAACTTAGCAAGTCCATGTCTCAAAATAAAAATTAAAAGGGCTAGGTATGTAGCTCAGTGGTAAAATATTATAAGTTCAATCCCCAGTACCAAAAAACAAATAAACAAGCAAAAAAAAATAGCAAACCACAATTTATAATTTTTTCTATAAAACATGGGAACACTATCTAGAAATAAAGGGATACTATGGTCAAGGGTTAAGACAGATCTTCTTTAATTCCGTCCGGGCCCAGACATTCCTGTCATAGTTCAAAGCAGTCAAAAACCTGGAGTCCTTTGTATGACACCATAATATTTGCTTTTGAATTACTTATAAATGTTCTACATAAAAATGGATCAAGATCATATAATGGAATATCATTCAGCAAATAAATGAAATATGGACAACTGCTATTACATATATGCGCCTAAAAAACATAAGTGAAAAGAAGTGAGGCACAAAACACCATTTACACAAAATATCCACAAATGGTACATATATCTGCAGGGTAGATTAAGCACTGCTTGGAGCAGTGAGTAGAACCGGGAGTGGCTTTGACTAGGCATCAGGGATGTTTCTGGGATGATGGGAATGTTCCAAGCTGGACTGCAGTAAGGATGTTCACAACTCAACTAAGAAGAAACCATTTTTGTACACTTAAAATGTTTGAACTTTAAGGTATGTAAATAAATTGGCTTTAAAAAAAAAAAAAGACTAAAAATTCAGAAACTACAACTGCCAGTTTTTAATCTGATTTTATCATATTAAATTATATAAGACTGGTGGAAAAATAACAAGGATTATGCAGACACAAAATGCTAACTTGATTATTAGAATTAAACAATTCCCTGATAATAACATGCATACTGCCAAGAAGATATCAAGTAACCTGGTTTAATAAAACTGAAAAACACTGTCGTAAAGATTGTAAATAGCTGGGCGCGGTGGCGCACGCCTGTAATTCCAGCACTTTGGGAGGCTGAGGCAGGAGGATCGCAAGTTCAAAGCCAGCCTCAGCAATGGCGAGGCACTTAGCAACTCAGTGAGACCCTATCTCTAATAAAACACAAAAAAGGGCTGGAGATGTGGCCCAGTGGTCTAGTGCCGCTGAGTTCACTTCCCGGTACCAAAAAAAAAAAAGATTGTGAGTGACCCCAGCAATGAGATGCTGAGACAGAAAGACCCCATGTTGAGGGCCAGCCTGGGCAACTTAATGAGACCCTGCCTCAAACTTTTAAAAATTTTAAAAGGGCTGGGGACATAGTTCAGTGGTAGAGTACCCCTGGTCTCAATTCCAGTACTGCCCTCCCCCGCCCCCCAAAAAACCACACACATTGCTATTGATTATCTTCTAAATTGTTTTCTTCTTCTTTTACATAATATTTTTCTATTCATTTGAAATATCAACAGTGACATTATTTTCACATTTTCAGAGTAATTCTCTGTATTCCTCTGAGTTGTAGCAAATCTATCACAGCAAGAAAGAAACAGAAAAATCTCATCTAAATCCCCTCGATTTATAGATGTGAAAATTGTAGGCTGAATGAAGTGACCCACAGATCCAGAATGGGGAAAGACTAGAAAAGACAGAAAAGATTAGACTATGATGTTTTTCATTGTTTTAAAAAAAGAGCTAAGTGTTTGGTGGGATGTGCTGGTAGCCCTAGCTACTCTGCAGACTAAGGCAGGAGGATCACTTAAGTTCAGCATTCAAGTGTTGCCCACTCTGGGCAACACTGTGAGACCCCGTCTCAAAAAGTAAAATAAAGGAAGAAAAAAATTGCTTATTAAAATCAAGGTGAGACAATAAGGATAAACATTTAACAGGCCTAAAATAAACATTTAACAGGCCTTTGGAGTCACCAAAATTAACAGTTCACTTGTCTAAAAAGGGAAGTGGTTTGAACAGTCTTGTTTTTCACGGTTTTTGTCAAACCCTCAACCATCTGAGAATAAACCTCCATGTGGCTAACATTCTGGGTAGGCGTAGAACACGCAGTACGGGCGCACTTCTCCAGCCCTGTGGCTATAGTCAGAGGGTGAGACCCTCTGAGAGAACAGACAACAATTCTGTGGTCCTCACCAGACACCAATAGTAAGGCTTTCAAAGGAAAGAAAGAAACTACTGCTACTCCAGTTTTAGTGGATCCACGAACTGAGATTAAACTTTTAATCTCTAAAAACTGATTATCTATTTTGTTTTTGTTTATAAAATCCAGACATAAAAATAAGCATCATTAAATAACTTCACTCTGAAAGATCACTTGGCAGAATCAAAACAATGTTCCAGGTGGCATCTACACACTAAGAAGACCCCATCAGTATTTTCAACATGCATGTCATTAACATGAATCTAAAGTCTCTGTACCATACCTATCATGTCTACTTTTCTTGGCAGATAAGTCATCTCCAGAGGCAGGTCTTCTCTTTTTCCTTGGGGGCATCACTTTACTAAAGCAGTCTGAAGAACTGCAAGACCGCAGGCTTCCTACAAAAGAAATTCAGAATACAAAATTAAGACATGCTGCACGGTAACTCCTCCAAACTGTATGACTGCTAAATTTAAAAACAGCAATGGCTTGTATTGTGAAGGGTTTAGATGTTATCAGTAAATACTATAGAGAGAAAATGGTTTGTAGTTCCTCTTTGCGAAAATGTTAGTCAAAGAAAAAACCTTAGCAATGACACAAACAAGTGACTACTTCCACCACCCAAATCATACCAGAAATAGAAGTGAGCTCAATTTTAATTTACTCTCCAGAAATACTAACGGAAATCACCTAAACTTTTGGCTTCTTTTACATGTCAATGATCCTTCAAGAGAAATGTACTGCTATTGCATTTATCTATTTCATGACGCAAGGTCAGCTCAGCCAGTAACCTTGACTCTTGAAATACACATAGGCACATCAATCCTAATGCTCACCAGCTATAAGGGATATGATTGGGGGTGGGGGAGATTTGATTGGGGTGTGGGGGGCACATGCACAGAATCTGATGTGACCCTGAACAAAATTATCACAACTTTTCTTGTTTCTGCCACTTGAAGAAAACTCTGCCACTTTCAGTCAGGGTTTACAGTCAGGAAAGCATGGCTGTCATTTGGTAAAATATATTAAATTTTAATAATAGACAATAAGAACTGCAAAAAACACTTAGCACTTACTGGGAGTCTGTCCTCCTCCTAACTAAATCAGGTAAGTTCATAACAAGCCACTGAGGAAAGGACCACTGTTGCCTCACACAGAGAAGAAAACGCAGAGTGCTAAAGTGGCAAAACTGGGATTCAAACCCGAGCAGTCTTGTTTCAGACTGTCCTAAATCATTATAAATTACAAGACAATTATAAGATAATTAAATATCCCATTTTGGCACAAGTGCCATCAGATATGTCATTTGGTTCCCACAATAACCCTGAATGACAGGCAGGGCAAAGATAATTATCTACTTAACAGATGGGAAAAACCAAGGCCGAGGCACTCAAAACTGACTTCAAGATCTGTGAAGCAAAAAGTGGTGAATTCTGGGCCCCACATCCCTCCTCCTTTCTTGGACTCTCAGGGAGCCATGAAGACAAGAAAGCACATGGATGCTGCTAGGGTTTGGCAACCTGCACTCAATGAACCATTGCCAGCTCTTTGCTAACTGCTAACCTACTCTGGAGTCCCCAGTGATATCTCAGGATATTCATGAGGAAAAATATCCATCCAGTACATATATAAGTACCAAGCAAGCACTGGTTTAGGTAACTGCAGCAGAGGTGTAAGGGAAACCAAGAAGCTCAGCAGCAAAGCCAGCTCTCAGCCACTATCTGCTACCACTCCTTCAAAGACAGTTTTGGTTTGGATCTTTTAATGTCCCCTGAAAAACTCATGTATTAGACAATGTAGGAATGTTCAGAGGTGATATAATTAAATTATGAGAGCTGTAACCTCATCAGTGGATTAATACATTTGAGATTAATAATGTGAATGAACTACTGGGTGGTAATTGTAAGCACATTGGTATGGTTGAAGGAAATAGGTCACTGGGGATGTGACGTTGGACTATATCTTGTCCCTGGCTCTTCTCTCACTCTTTCTGCTTCCTGGCTGCCATGAGCTTAAGCAGTTTCCTCTGCCACACCCTTCTGTCATGATCTTTCTCATCTCAGGCCCAGAGTAATGGAGTTGACTGACCATGGACTGAACTTCTGAACCCCTGAGCCCCAAATAAGCTTTCTTATTAGTTATTTGGTCACACCAATGAAAAGATGGTTAGCAGGAAAGTAGACTGAGAAGCAGAGAACTAAGAGCAAAGCCCTGGGTAATGTGGATACTAAAGGGGCTAAAAAAAGGTGACAACCTGGGAGAAAACCTAGCCTCTCCTCACTTCTGTGATATCCTGGAAGCCCAAAGAAAGAGTTTCAAGGTCGGAGTGTTCAAATACTGCACAGAGGTCCATCAGGTAAGGAGTGAAGACATACTGCATTTAACAATGAAGTACAGCATAAATGGACCTGGAGGAAGCAGGCTAGATGGAAGGCGGCTGGGGAGGGATGTGAGGAAGTGGACAGGGTATGTGTGCAGAGTTCTCTAAGGACATCTGCTCTGAAGACAAGGAGAGGGTTGTCAGAAGCTGAAGTTATAAGGCTGTTAAGAGCAATGATCAGGGCTAAACCTGAATCCCAGGTCACACTTAGGCTTCTACCACTGTGCTAAGTTACTTTGGTGATAGCCTTCAAGGACATACCAGGGAAAAACATCCTTTCTGTTATGAGGTGAGAAGATCACCCAAGTGGGCTGCAGCCCAGAGCCTGTTACTACCAGCACCTGAGCTCAAGAAGCTTGCTCACTCAGCCCAGATTCCATGCAGATCAAAACAAGATGACCTCCAGCCACCTTTGGGACCCAACAAGACCTGTCCTTTCAAGAATGGAAGTAGAGGGTTCTTCAGAAAAAAAGGAAAAAAAAAAAAAAAAGTACCCTAATATGTCTCTCCCCACAACAGGGGAGAAAACTAGAAAAAAAAAAGAGCCAGACAGAGTGCTGCCCCCACACCCATACTCCATTCATCTTTCCTGTAAAACAGTGTTCTGTTTATAAACAACACCAAAGAATACCAAAGGGTCCAAAAGAACCGCAGTGACCCAAGTTTTCACAGATTACCAATACTTAAGAAAAAAATTTACCCTTGTCTATTAATGCCTCGTGGTAGGATTTACAGGAAGAAAAAGTCTACCCTGCCTGGTTATGAAGCCAGTGGCACTGCCCAGAAATGAAAGAGCAGGCACAACACTGGAAGGCTTGCTTCTCCCTGCCTGGATTTGGACATGTGAAGAAAAGCCATCTTCTTCCAAGAGCGCGAATGGTTTGGTTCTGGGCATCTAGCCTGGCAGTAACCTATTCCACCTGCACGTACTTGCAGAACACTGAAGAAAATGCATGCATCTTGTCAGTCCATAGGAAATGTACATTCCAAAATAATGTCTTCTCCAAGAAAACTTCATACTAGCTTTTCTACCATTTGCTTCTTCGTGAGCACTGGTATCATCTGGCTTTCGTTTATTCCTACCTTTCAAGAGTAGCATGTTTTTGGTAAACATTGTAAGTTAATTCACTTTTCCAACTGCTTCTTATTGATGAATGCTTTCTGTTAAAAGATTGACAAATCACTCGTGTCTGTGTAAAACTTATTCATATTTAAGACCCAAACCATCCCAAATTCAGCAATATACTCTTCTATTTATTCAAAATATTTATCTCCCAGCTATGAGGTGTAACTTCCTTTTCCATCTTTCCACTTTAAGCATCAGCCTAAGGGAGTGGTTGCTGCAGAGCCATTTTTACAAAGAACCCATGCCTCTTCGCCTCCCTGATGTCACCACAGCCCAGGTACTCTCTGACTTACTGCCCTGCTCACAGCCACCTCACAGGACTCACCAACTCAGACTTGGGAAGGAAGTTCCCAAAGACCACACACAGCTCAGCCCTTCCAGGCATAACTACCTAGAACCCAGGATGACAGTGAAAAGTTTCAGGCTACAGAAAAAGCAATGTTTTGATGCCATGGAAAACAACTTTACCTAAAATAATAATTTGCCAACATGAACTAAATCAACAAAACACACAGAAAGCACAATGAAGGCTATTTCTTCCAGATCTGATCCCTGTTCTCCACTCTTGCCCAGCTGGCAGATCCTAACCAAGCAAGAGCAAAAACTAGAAAATTTTAAAGTGCACATATATCTTGGTTTGTGGGTCCTGTCTGGTTCACTTGTGCATACAGGGCAGCTAATGCAGTATCTTGTTATAATAAAAACATACATATATTATTGAATCATTCAATAGACTCACAATAAATATTTGTTGAATGTGTTCCAATGACATACATAAAACCAAATTCCGCTTAAAAATTAGTACATTTACAAAGACTTAAAATACCTATGATTATATAATACGCCATCATTTCTGATTTTTTTTTTCACCATTTGTAGGCAAAACAAACACTTGACTTTAAGTTTCCTGGCAGGCAGAATTTTTAAAAAATATTTTTTAGTTATACATGGACACATATCTTTATTGTTTATTCATTTTTATATGCTACTGAGGATCGAACCCAGTGCCTCAATATGTGCAAGGCAAGCGCTCTGCCACTGAGCCACAACCCCAGCCCCAGAATGTTTTTTAAACACAAATATTAATGGAGTATTTGCTCCTTGAAATAACTCAGTAGTGAGTCTTTTTATAATAGAAACACTTAAATCTAAATGGTTATGTTGTAAACATTTTTATTTATTTGTATCATTAATTTTAGACTTTACCACAACTTGTATCACTCCATCTACTTCAATTAAACTTTATCTTTAAAATACAAAAAAGAAAAAGAAAGAACGTAAAAAATGTATACAAGAATGTTATGGAGTATTTATTTGCTTCAGAGAATGAGCTACAAACTATTTAATATTACAGGTAGAGGCCAAATATCAAGACTTATGTTTTAACACATCAACAATAATTATGACACCCTCCCCTAACAACCTGTGTTAGGATTCTTAACCCAAGGCCACATGCAAGCACTCTTACCACTGAACAATATCCGCAGCACAACTTTTAAGAGTATTTACCGTCACAAATCTGAGAGGTGTTTCTAACATTTCTATACTGGATGGGCAGTGAATCTGAAATCAATCCTCTCACTGCTAGAGGCTCTTTCTTAATGCTGTGGTGTTTGTATGATCCTTAGGGATGCAATAAAAGTTGTGTATAGTTTTTAACCCCAGGTTATGATTGGAGTTCAGGTTCATTCTTATTGGTTCAGTATTTCAAAAGAACAAATTAAGTATCTTATAAGTGACCATATTTCCAAATAAATCAGTCAATGAATATATATAGGCTTCTTCCCAAATGAAACAATTAGAAATACTGCCAACATTTTTCAACAGATCTTTCCTAGCATTTGTCCCAGAAGGGCAACCTGAGTTACCTGGATCAGACCAAAGGCCCTTTTAATGTCTATCCAGCTTGCTCTTTTGATTACAGTTTAATTAAGCATGCTATTCTTTAAAAAATGATGTCTCAGTAGGTGTCTCACTGATTTTACATATTTGTAAAAAATTATATATAATGGTCTTGCTTTATGGGCCTCAGTAAAGTGGGTTCCTATCAGAATTAACTTCCCATAAGACATATCAACTCATGTGTCCACTTTCCAATCATCCCCAAACAAATTAAAGAGTGTTTCTGACTTTCCCAAAACTTATAATAAATGCATGTTCCAATACAAAAATCTCACTACCAAAGAAGAATGAAGGGGAGAGGGAGGGAGATGGGAACAGGGAAGGCAGAAGAATGAATCAGACCTAACTTTCCTTTGCTCATTAATGAATACACGACCAGTGTAACTCCACATTATGCATACCCACAAGAATGGGATACTAATTGGAATGGGTTGCACTCCACATATGTATAACATGTCAAAATACACTGTACTGTCATGTACATCTAAAAACAATTAAAAAAAAAACTCACTGCCTGACTTTTCATTTTAGTGAGCCTGATGCATCACAGCCTTGGTTCACTTAATGTGTTTTACAGGGCTCATTCTGCCATTTCAGTTACTTTTACATAGCTAGTTCGCCTCACTCCTCACTGAACAATGTCATAAAGATTTAATAATTTAAGTTGATAAATAGATTGCATTTTATTTCTTTCCAGTAGCTAATAATTTATTTCATTTTTTAACAGATCACTGCTCTACTTGTTTGCTTGAATAAAAACTATTAATTTCTAAATGAACAATTTTTATCCTATTTAAAAATTTTTCCTTTCCCTTTCTTTCTAAATAATACTGACTTCTGACACCTAGCATCAACTTCCTTACATTTTTTTGTCCTGTTTTCTTTCCTTTCTTTCTTTCTTTTTTTTAATGACAATCCTTCTATTTTGGGTTACTTCTCCAAGATTAACTACTAATTCTCTCTCCCTTGGGAGGAAGATTAAGAACACCAAAGAAACGTGTCAGAGAAGACAAGACAGCCTTTTCTGACTGGGTTTGGCTCTTCCACCATGCAATTTTTATAGATGCAGCTCAGACTCCTGATGCGCCAAGACAGTCAAAGAAGTATCTGAGTACTAAACCTTCTCAGATTCCAATCATCATAGTTTTACACTGTTAAGTTTTTAAAGTCATTTTGTTGAGTATGCGGATCAAATGATGCTACGTATAACAAGAAAGAAAAATGCCAGGCATTTACAAGTCATCAGATACTGTACCAGTATGTCACACACCAACCATCAGACACAGCTGCTGTTCCCAAGGGCAAAAGAGGGGCATGAGGCCAAATGCATTTTCCTCTTCCTTAAATATAACTTACAGTTACTGAAGTGTCACATTTCAGGTTAAATATTTGAATGTGAAATCACTATCATTACTCATTTAAATCAAACATTCAAAATTAACTATATAATGTACAGAATTCAGAACTTAAAAGGATATTACCATATCTTAAAGAGAGACAACTTTAGGGCTTTACAAATGCAAAATTCTGTTTTAAAAATAAAAACTATATTTACTCTTAAGATGAAAAAAATCCTCATAGTCTACAAACATCATTTCAGAATGAGAAACAAGTGTTTTTTTTCCCCTTAGCTATTAAAACTGGCCCTGAAAACTTTATTCCAACATTACTGAAAATAGCTATAAGTTAAATATACAAATGTGTACTATTGAGGGCCTAGAAAAACATTTTATGATGTATCCATGAACTAGAAAATTATGTAGCCATTTAAAATGGGAGAAGATGCTTTATAAATGTGCTACTATAAAGACACTCAATGCCCTAGAATATTCCTGCATGATTTCTGCCCCCTTGTTTTATTCTTCCCTGAAAGCAGGAGTATCTGGTCTAATTAGTGATTCAGAGAGAGAGGAAACCAAGCAGAGAGCCCTGCCCCTCTGAGCAACTTTTAGATCTGCTTGCTGGCAGACATATGAAGCCTTCCACCATCACAGTAGGTGGTGTGAGAGGGCAGCAGATATGCCAGCCTATACTTAACCTAGTTGTGGCTGTGCCTTAAAGAGAAATACTGAAAAGCTTGAATAGTCTTGCTGCACATCTCAGCAAGTTTTTCAATAAAACTATTATTTTAATCTCTTCCTTATGCATAATTTTCTATTGATTCTGAACCAATTTAAGGGAGGGAGGAGTCCTAAATCTCAACAACCTCCAAGTTACACCATTAAATGAAAAAAGATACAATGTAATATGTATAGTAAATCATGGATGCTAAATGAAAAAACAAGCATATACAAATATATATGCATGCATAAAAACATCTGAAAGAACCAACATTACATAGTGCACTGGGGAAAAATGATGGGATTGGGAGACATGAATGAGGACCACCATTCTTCACTCCATTTACTCTTGTGCTATTCAAAATTCACCAACAAGCATTGCTATAACCTGAATGTTTGTGTGCCTCCAAAATTCTGATTTGGAATCTAATCTCCAATGTGTTGGTATGAAGACGTGGGGCCTCTGGGAGGGCTCTGTCATCATGACTGGGAGTAGTGCCCTCATAAAAGAACCTCAAGGGGTTGCCACGCCCTCCCACTATGTGAGGATGCAGCAAGAAAATGCTATCACTGAGGAAAGGGCCCTCATCAGACACAAAATTTGCTGGTGCCTTGATTTCAGATTTCCCAACATTCAGAACCATGAGTCATCCATTTCTGTTGTTCATAAATTACCCCATCTAAAGTACTTTGTTATAGTAGTCCAAACAGACTAGGACAAGTAGGGATTCATATATTGTGCAGTAACTTTCTAATTTTAAAATAGATTTTAGTAATTTTCACTGGAAGTTTAGTGACTATAAACTAAATGCCAGTTTCTCTTAATTTAGAGAAATGGTCTCAAAGTATGGTCTCCAGACCAGGAGGATCAACATCACCGGAAAGCTTGTTAGCAAAGCACACTCTAGGGGCCCACCCATCTCCAATCTACAGAATCAAAAACTCTGGGGATGGAGCCTGACAACCTGTTTTAAATAAACCCGCCTTAGGAGATTATAATGCTAGCTTCACGTTGAAGAGCACAGGGCTAAAGAGTAATTGCAAATAATCTAGCTTCAGTTTTCTCATTCATTAAGTCCTCATTGCCTATACAAAACACACACACACCCCTACCTTTCAAATCAAATCACATTTTCAGCTGAATTGAACATTTATGGAATACCTCTCAAATTGCATTATTGTAGCACTTTTTTAGCATAAACTAAAATACTTCAGTAGAGAAAAAAATGGTATCTGAAAACCAAAATATGATATCTTAAAACCACTAGAGAATTTTTAGCCCCTTTAAAGGAATTTAAGTGCTTTGCCATAAACCAGCACAGCAGAATAGATTTCCTCCTAGGAAGAAGCTATAATATGGCTGCCTTTACTATACCCTGAAAGACCTCCTCAACCAAGTACTTGTTAATGGAGTGTTATGACAACACAGAGCATTAATGGCTAGTATTTCTCTTTCATAATTTGTATTAGTAAGCTTATTTAAAATTACTAGTAGTCAGTTATTTGGAAGACTAAAGGTGGGAGGATCCAAGTGCAAGAACAGTCTGGGCAACTTAAGAGAGACCCTGTTTTAAAATAAAAAATAAAAAGGGCTGGGGATATAGCTCAGTAGTAGAGCACCCCTGGTAAAGGAAAAAAAAAATTTTTTTTGAGTACTGTTAGCATTTACAAATACCTGTTTGGTGATCGTCTTGGCCAACGTCTTCTGTTAGATTCTGCAAGAAATACATTCATTATTACTGAGAAATCATATAGCATACAGCAAATTTTATAAGCAATTGGTATCTTATCCACAATTTAAATTTTTTCATCAAATACACTCGTACAAAATGACTATACATGTTCACAGTTTTATCTTTAAAAGACTTACTAGTTTATTAAGGGTGTGGTAGATCTTATGAATATTTGCCAGTGTTGAGAGATGAGAGTTCAGCTGAAAGTCTTTAAAAGAAAAAGGAAAAAATTCAGTGTCATTTATTTCCCAAACTGCAGAGACTGTTCTCCTAGAAATAAAGTCTGACAACAATATTAAATTCCCAACCAAATGTTAAAGTTCATGAAATTTTCATGTGGATTCTAAGGTAAAATGAAAATACTACAGTAATTGTAAAATCCTGTCAGCAGTGAACTTGAACTTAATAGAAAGATATAAATAATATTAGCAAACTAAATGTCACACAAATCAGATCTCGAAATGTGTTCACTTTTTTCTTCCCATCCCCAGAATTTCTGGTACAATAAGCAAGTTCTGGTAAAACAATGATAGAAATGCACTCCAATGTCCAGTATTTCTTACAATACATTTATTTTATGGTTGATTATACAGCAGAGAGAACAAACCCCTCTCATTAAACAGATAAATCAAAGAATTGTCCTGCAGGCCAGAGCCCAATGATGGGTCTATGGGTACAGTTGCAGGCACTGCAAAGTTAAAGTGTACCACAGAGCCGGGCGCGGTGGTGCATGCCTGTAATCCCAGCACTTTGGGAGGCTGAGGCAGGAGAATCGTGAGTTCAAAGCCAGCCTCAGCAATGGCAAGGCACTTAGCAACTCAGTGAGACCCTGTCTCTAATAAAAAAAAAAAAAAAAACACAAAAAAGGGCTGGGGATGTGGCCCAGTGGTCGAGTGCCCCTGAGTTCAATCCCCAGTACCACAAAAAAAGTCTACCACAGAAGCAGAAATCATACTCTTAAGGAAACAGGCCTAGATCAAAAAATACACCCATGCTTCATTCCCAATCATTTCAGAATTACCCAAGACTGATGAAGTTGCCTCATCCTAGAATCTCGCATAATATAAAACTAATAAACTGTTAGTCTTATGAATTTCTCATTTCAAACATTTTCATAAACTATGCTGGCATGTATATTAGGCAATAAAAATACAAATTGAAAGTTTATGAATAATTTCCTATTTTGAAAAAGCATCAATGGAAGTATTTTCATAAAACATTACAATTTACATTACTTCCTTTTCTTTTTTTTAAGTTTTCTTTGTTTTTAGTTGCTGATGGACCTTTATTTTATTTATAGATGGTGCTGAGAATCGAACCCAGTGCCTCACACATGCTAGGCAAGCACTCTACCACTAAGCCAAAACCCTAGCCCACTTGAACTTTTTAATATCATTAATAAGTAGTTCCCCCAGCCCAAGTTCCTTTTCTTTCCAATATAAAGGTTAAAATCAAAGGTTAAAATCTTTTAAAAGATACTATAACTATCCAAACTACGCCAATCTAATAAAAAGAAAGAAAGAGAAAAAGGAAGCCACCCTTCACTGAAATGTTTTTTTTTTTTTTTTTTTTTGAACATGCACCAGATGCAAAGAACAGATCCAAAGATGAGATACTACCACATTTTAAGCTGTCTGCTGGGGCTGGACCTTCTGGTGCTACTTCAAATCAAGAAAGCAAGCTGGCCTCCCTGCCACTAGTTAGAAAGGTTCATTGGTTCATTTTCTAGTCTTGCTAGGAATCCAGTTCTGGGCAGGCCTGTGGGGCAAAAGGGATCCCGGACAGCAAAGCCCTTAATGCTTACATGGGAGCAGCAGAAGCAGCAAGCCATACTTGTACATATACACGTGTACTGCTCAGGCCCAGTCACAGCCAGCTAGAACTGTTCAAAGAACCAATTTTGGGCAGAGAGACAGCCAGAGAAGGGCCTCAGGCTCTAAATAAGCTTCAAATACAGACACATTTTGTTTGGCATCTCAATAATCTAGCCATGCTTCAAAATTATGACATTAAGTGGCATAGAATTTAGATCTTTCATCTTAATTGGCACATATGCACAGAAAAGTTTCAGAAAAGCATCTGGGGTGTGCAAGTGTGAGTGTGTGTATATGTATGTGCATGCGCACGTGTGCACGCACTTATTTACTTATGTTTACATTTAATGAACACCGTTGGCAGTCTCTAAAACCAAAATCGACAGCCCTCTCCTGACCTAGAAAAGGTCAGAAGAGCCAGAAAGCCCAATTTCTGCAGCCTCCCATCTACTATCACACCATAACCCCCTTTTTGTACTCTGATCTCAATTTAAAAACAGGAAGACAATACATTCCATCATCACCTTGGAATGTTAATTAAACACTTGGGACCCCCATAAAACTAAAACTAACACATAAAGTGTGAGGCCACAATAGGAGGAAAGAGAAAATGGGGCATGCCAAAGGTCATACATGCATTGAGGTCCTCCTGACCCCCATGCTACATTTTATCATTTCACCATTCTACTGTTAATTCAATGTCAAAATTCACCATAAGAGAATCTAAGGGAAGAATTCAAGTTGTTACATCTTTCTCTCTCCTTTATATGGCTATGAAAGAAGTAGAAAAGAAACAGAAGTTCTCCTCAGTCTGGAATTTCAGGACTTCCATAAACTGAGCCTACCCAACACCCAACTTCTTTCACCACTCCATCCATCCCACAAAACCCTTCTTTCCTACCTCCACATTCTGTCCAATGCCCTCTCTATTCCCAACAGAGTCCAATGTGCACACACATATCCATGTGCACACGCACACTCACTCTGTTCCTGCCGAAAATACCATTTTGCTTTATAACCTCACCCTGGAGTTTTAACAACCTGGCTCAAATTTCAGGTCTAATAGTTATTTAACCTAAATCCCAATTTCATCATCTGTAAAGAAGACTATGAAATAATCTTTCATAGTGTTGCTGGAAGGATGGAAACATGCAATCAGACACCTATCAAAATACCTACATGTGTCCGGCACCCATCACAATGCCTGGAACACAATAAATAAAAGCCACTGATTACCACTGTATTTGCTTATAGCATTCTACACACCTAATAGCCATCTAAAATAGTTATCTACTTTCCCTAGGTCTAATTCAGGTCCAAAGTCAGAAATCCCTTTATGATTGAGGCATGTGGCCAGATAACATCTCTACAGCCTATGATAGCATTTCTATATTTATATACACCAACTGATGTTTATAATAATGGCTGCAAGTAATCTCAACACACTGGAAAAAATACAGGAGTGTTTACAACCAGATTCTACATGTGAACTTTCACTTCACAAAAGGCAGAAAAAGTGTAATGGTTCATTTCACAAATCAGGTGGTATAAGTCAGCAATTATTCATTTCCATATCCAAATCCTATTCTGACACCACCATCATGTCACCCAAAAAATACATACAAAAAGAAAAAGAAAAAAATGAAACCAAAATGAATAATCTTTCTTTAGTTTCACCAACATAAGAAGTTAAGAAGACATGAATTCAGGGGGGAAAAGGACAAAAATAACATTAAAAGATGAATTCACAAAGGTTAACACATATTGGATTTATGGTTCATCTGTTCAGTGCTCAGGGCAAGTAATAGACCTTGAAATCTAAAACAGATTTCACATCCTTAAGGCATAGATGTTAGGGGTAAAGATCAAATGCTTTACAGAGAACATATTTAAGGAAAGCACTAACTGATTCATAAAAATCTCCTTCTGCTCATATTTCAATTCCAAAGGATAAATGCTAGGTTAAGTCAACTATATTCCATGATCCAATGGCTTTCCACAGTAAAGTGGTGTCTGGGCTTGATTCTCCTGAATCACAGGCGCAGCCCTCTATAGTCCTATATTAAAAGCAATGATTGGCTCTGCAAAGAGGCACAGCCTGCTTGACAAATAGCTTGCCTAAATTATCTTCTGGGTATTCTTCAAATTATCCACAAATGCAGACTGAGCACAAAGTTGTCTAGTATTTTCTGTTTTAATTTGCATTCACTATGCACAATCTAAAAGAAAAAATGAACACTACTAAGGAGGTCAAAGTCCATTTTCCTAAACTACCCTCTCTACAGAATGAAACTGTTATGGGTAAGTTCAGACAATGACTGTCAATCAAAGAATCAAATTTGAAAAGTAGTTTTGTTAATTTGGCCCCTGAGGGCCAAAAACAATTTAAATACATAAAAAGCCAAAGCTTTCCTTTATACCCTAATAGTTGCTTATAAAATATAACTGGGGGAAAATCTCACTTATAGTAACAACAAAAAGGAATAAACTTCAGTATGTAAGATACAAATGAGGAAACAATAAAAGTTTGCTGAAAGACATAAATGTAGAGCCATTACATTCCTGGAATGGAAAGATCCTAACTGTAAAACAATCACTTCTCCCTTCACTAAACTACAAACTGAATGAATTCAAATACCTACTCCACCTGCCCTGCAGTTCTTCAGCCCAAAAAAGACAAAGGGAAAGGATTCAGGCAAGCTTGACAGATTGATTCTTAAAAATTTATGTGGAAAAACAACATGTTTGATAGCCAAGAAACTGTTGATAGTTGATAAAGAGGAGTGAAGAAGAACTTACTCCATCTGATATCAATAGATATTATAAAGCAGAGGTTGATAAACCCTCTGTGTAAAGGGCCCAGATCATAAATACTTTAGGCTGCCTGGGCCTTTTTGATCTGTTACAACTACTCAGCCAATTGTAGCAAGAGCACCCATAAATGATACATAAATGTGCATGGTTGCTTTCCAATAAAACTTTATAAATAAACTGGGTGGTAGACTACATTTGGTCTGTGGGCTTTAGTATGCCAATACCTGGTCTAAAAATACAGGAACTATAACAGTATGGTATGTGTGCAGGAGGACATATCAATGAAAGGAGTTGATAAACATGTTTGTTTGTATTCGTGTATGTATAAATAAAAGTATATAATTAATGTGATTAAATATCATGTAAAAATCAATAGAAAACAGCAATTATTCAGTAATAGATGTTCCACTGGCTAGCCTGTGGAACAAACAGAAATTAATCCTAACCTCATCCAAGTTGCAGATGAAAGGGGAAGCTATACTCATGGCAAGAGAAAATGCTGTTTCACAGGCTCAGAACCATGCACACTCTGCTTCTACTCATCTTCCCCCTTGCTCATTCTGTTTAGCCAGTGAGCTTCAAAGTGAATACTCCCAAGCACACACACTCACGCCTCAGAGCCTTTGTACATGCTGTTCTCTTTGCTTTGAATGCTCTTCCCTCTAGTAACAACAAAACTTGCCTCAAGCATTATCAGGCTGACATTTAAATATCACCTCCACATAGAACCTTGTTAAGTCAACAAACAGGATCCTTTCTGCACTCTACCACATCACCATGTTTTACTTTTCTTTATGGCATTTGTACCACCCAACACTACAGCACATGTTTGTAAACTATGTATTATAATGTTAACTCCACAAAGGCCAAGAACTTGATCTTGTCCACTGCTGTGTCCCTAGTGTCTAGAAAAGTACTGGCACATATCAGCTGCTCAATAAACATTCAGTAAATGATTGAATGCAGGTATAAAGGTACCAAGACTTAAACTTGATATGTTCAGGAGATTTCAAGTGATTTTCAGATGTAAGAAGTGTCATGGTAAAATAAAAAAATAAATAAAAGGAGATTCAAAAGAAAAGCAAAGATCAGAAAACGAAGAACCTGCTTGAGTTTAGATTGAACATACTTAATATATAATTCTACCAGAGGATATGCAAATTTAAGAGATAAATGTGGCACATTCAAGCAATACCAACTCTACTCAACGGTAATATATCTACAACAATTTTACATGATTATGGCATGAGACTAAAGAAATTTCAACACGCTGAGTGCATACATAATTCCAGAACCCTGGGGGTGCCTACCTCACAAACCTGTGCACTGCAGAATGTTGCTGGAGAAGTATGAGAAGCACTCCTGTGGAAGTCTGGGTTCTGTGGGAGTATTATAATCAGGAATCTGCTAGAAAGACCACTCTAGGACAAGAGTGTAACATGGATGACAGGCGACCTGGATTTAGAGTGGCCATTTATGGAAAGAACTGAAGTGACTGAGGTGGGAAATAAATAAGTAGGGCCTCAAGTTAGACAATGGCGGAGAGGAGAGACCCTCCATACACTGGATTTGCAGAAAACAGCCACATAACTCAGGTAAATTCAATGTTATTCACTTGGGGGGAGGGGCATTTTAGTTGTCCCATTAACTGCATTAACTGCCCTCTTTTCTAACACAAGATATGACACATGAATAGTCACTCAGTTTCAGTTTTTACATGCCAATCATAATGCATCACAACACTGTATGAGTCTAGTATTTAAAAAGATGCATTTTTCATAAAACATGGTCCCTAAATGCCTGCCAGCTGCTTCAACTTACAAGCCAGTGATCTCTTACAGCTCTGGAAGAAGGAAATGACTGTGCTAGATTCATCTGAGCTACTGTCCAATGGGGTGCCTTCCGCAATTATTTTCGGTGGTATTTTTAATACAGGTGACTTGCACCTTAAATAGGAACTTTAGAACCAACTTCTATATAAAATATGATTTACTGCAAGAATAAGACCAAGTGCATATGGGAGGTGAGAGAGAAGACCTCCACATGTCATGCACTTGGTGAGGGGTTCTGTTTGTTTTAGTAGCTCAAGCAGGATCAGACAGCTAGCTGGCTGTGGCCAGGCTGGGAATAAATCACATCTTCTAACTGCTAATCCAAAGCTACTTTTTTCATTCTAGTTTATTTCTAATTATTCTAGTTTATTTCTAATCAGAACAAAAAAGTTAAGCTATTTTCACACTTCATAATGGGAAAAAACAGCAGCATTTCCTATCCAAAGTTGTTAATCTTCAAGTCCACAAACTTGCACCCAAAGGAGGAGGTTAAATTATCCCTATTTGAAGATAATACAATATTATATGTAGAAAAACCTAAAAAGATTCCACCTTGCCATGCCATGATTAGAACTGGCATGAACTTGATAAAATTGCAGGATACAAAAACAATATATAAAAGCAATAGCTCTTTTATGCTCCAATAACAAAATTACCATGAAAGAAATCAAAAAAGCAATCCCATTTACAGCACTACAAAAATAAACAACAAAAACTTAAAAATAAACTTAACAAACAGAACGATCTTTATAATGAAAATTACAAAATCCTGATGAAAGAAATTGAAGCAGACACAAAAACATGGAAAGATATCCATGTTCATGAACTAGAAGAATTAATATTGTTAAAATGTCCATACTACCCAAATTGATCTAGAGATTCAATACAATTGCTATCAAAATATTAATGACCTTTTCTTTACAGAAATAGAAAAAACAATCATAAAATTTGTGTGGAACCACAGAAGACCCTGAATAACCAAAGCAATCTTGAGCAAAAAGAACAAAGCTAAAGACTATAATACCTGACATTAAAACATACTAAAAAGCAATAGTAACCAAAACAGCACAATACTGGCATAAAAACAGATACATAGAGCAATGGAAGAGAACAGAAAACACAAAAAGAAATCCACATATCTATAGCAAACCTATTTTCAACAAAGGTAGCCAGAGCATACATTGGAGAAAGTCTCTTCAATACATGATGCTGGGAAAACTGGACAGCCATATTCTGAAGGGAAAAACTCAATCCCTCTGACCATATACAAAAATTTAACTCAAAATGGGTCAAAGACTTAAATTTAAGGCCCCAAAACCATGAAATTACTAAGAGAAAATACAGGGGAAATGCTTTAGAATACTAGTCTGGGCAGATTCTTTGGATGACCCCTGAAGCACAAACTGACAAACGGGATTACATCAAACTTAACAAGCTTTTGTAGAGCAAAGGAAAACAATCAACAGAGTGAAAAGACAACTTACAGAATGAGGAAAATATCTGCAAAGTATTCATTTGACAAGGAATTAATTTCCAGAATACATAAGGAACTTCAGTCACAGCAGCAAAAACAAAGAAAAACCCAAAAGAATACAATTTTTAAATGGCACATGAAAAAAAAAAAAAAAAAAATTTAAGGAAAAACATGGGCAAAGAATGGAATATTATTCGGTCATAAAAACAAATGTAATTCTGTTGCTTGCAGCCAACATGAGTGTAACTGGAAGGCTTTTATGTTAAGCAAAAGAAGTCAAGCAAACAAACAAGTACCTGAAGATGCTTCTCAAGCAAGATTATAACAATCACTAATAAGTATGTGAAAAACTGCTCAACATCACTAATCATTCAGGGAAATGAGATTCAAAACCACAATGAAGTATCTCACTCCAGGTAGAATGGGTATTATCAAACACACAAACCCACACACACACACACACAATCAATGCTGCGGATGTGAAAAAGGAGGAACTTTTATACAGTAGTGGTGGGAATGTAAATTGGTACAGTCTTATTAAAAAGAGTTCCTCAAAAATCTAGAAATGAGCCGGGCATGGTGGCCCACACCTGTAATCCCAGCACTTGGGAGGCTGAGGCAGGAGGATTGTGAGTTCAAAGCCAGACTCAGCAATGGAGAGGCACTTAGCAACTCAGTGAGACCCTGTCTCTAATAAAATACAAAAAAGGGCTGGGGATGTGGCCCAGTGGTCTAGTGCCCCTGAGTTCAATACCCAGTACAAAAAAAGAATATATATAAAATGAATGATATGTAGACAAAAGGAAGGTTAGTAGAGGAGGAATAAAAGAGAGAGGGAGGAGGGGAGAAAAAAAGGGAGGGGAATTGGGGATTGAAATCAAGTTCCTTGCATGTGTGATTTTATCAAAATGAAACCAATAACTATGAATAATTATGATGTGCTACTAAAAAAATTAAAATGGAGCTAACATCTGGTCCAGCTATCTCACTACCAGTTATATATATCTCCAAAGTAAATTAAATCAAAATGTCAAAGAGGCATCTGCATTAGCATGTTTACAGTGGCACTATTCACAATAGCCAAGATATGCAATCAATCATCATCAAAAGAGGAATACAAATGTGATATATATGTGTAGACACACATACACATATACATACACACATAATGGAATATTATGCGGTCATAAAAACAAATGTTGCAGCCAACATAAGTGTAACTGGAGGGCTTTTATGTTAAGCAAAATAAGTCAAGCAAACAAAGACAAATACTTCACATTCTCACTTTTATGTGGAAGCTAAAAAGTTGATCTCAAGGAAGTATAGAATAGTGGTTACCAGAGCCTGGGAAGGATGTGAAAAGCGAGGAATGGATGGAGAGAGGATAGTTAAAGGGTACAGGGGTGCAGTTAGGAGAAAATTTACTGTTCTATATCACAGTAGGATAGATATCATTGACAACAATCAATAACTAGAAGAGAGGATTTCAAATGTTCCCAGTGCAAAGAAATAATACATGTGTAAGGTGACAGATATAGCAATTACCCTGATCTGATCGTTACACATTGTACACATGTACCGAAATGTCATACTACATGCTATAAATGTATTCCATTACTACGTGTCAATTAAAAACAAAAATATATCTTTTAAAAGCATGTATCTTGTATTTGAAAATAATGTATATTGTTTCTCTGATCAAAATTGCTGTCCATTTATTTCTACACCAAACTGGTGAAACTATCTAATAAAGCTACTGAACATTTTTAATAAAGAAAAAAGGGTGCAGAAGAGATATGTAATACCAGTGTTATAGACACTTTCTATTCACTAAAGTTTCATAAAAGTGTTAGCTAAACTCAAGCCTGCCAATCCGTGAGCCATGTTCTTAGGTACAAACATTTTAAAAACTGCACTATGCAATTAATAAATGCTTTTTGATGACAATGAAAATGATGAAACAAACCTGTAAAGTTGGGGGGGCAGGGTAAAGATAGAATAATGACCATGATGTTGCCAAAAAAGTAAAACAAAATTAAAGGTTATCAAAATCAGCATTCATTCTAAATGTCTCTGGGACAGAACAAAACAATCTAGCAGTGCAAGGCTATGCCTTTCTAACTGGGACTTGACATGGAATGCTTCAAGGGTGCACCAAACCATGGGGCATCCTGAAGTCAATTTTACTATGTGACATGGAAAAAGAAAAAAATTGTTGTTAAAGCCATGGGTGTACTATAGTTGAGAACCACTGTTTAGGTTTGCCTTGTTTCTTTAAGCCCTCTAGAAACAGCCTTCTTTCCTCTAGGTTTCAGATAGACTCAGGATAAGGATGTCAAATGATGTGGAATAGAGACCTCTGCCAACTCACAAAGGACATGTCACAACCTCTGATTTCAATTACTGAAATTCTGGATATCTTATTGCAGCATAAAAGAAATGAAATCAAGTCCTTATGAGACCCCACATGATGTCTTATGGCACACCTCACTCTTTTGTCCTTGTTCACTGTTATTCCAGCCACACTCTTCCTTGTATACTCAGGAATGGCATTTACTAGGTCCTTTCCCTCAATGACACCTGATATTGACAAGACATAACAGTTTTGTCTTCACTGATATTAGATAGCTATTCAAATGTCACCCCATCAGAGAGGTCTCCCTTTAATGACACCTGGTACTGACAAGACATAACAGTTTTGTCTTCACTAAAATATCTATTCAAATGTCACCTCATCAGAAAGGTCTCTTTTACCTTCTCTATCTACAAAGCAGTACCTTCAACCACCACCGGATTCAGACTTTGTGGCATTTATCACTTCCTGATATATTTTTAAAAGCTTTCTGGAAGTTCAATTCACATACCATATTGTTCACCCATTTAAAGAGGATAATCCAAAGGGTTTTAGTATATTCAAGAAGTTATACAACCATCACCAAAAGCTAATTATGAAATATTTATCACTGCATTAGCAGTTACTCCTCAATTCCTCCCCTCCCCCACTCCCTTCAGCACTAGGCAACCATTAATCTACTTTCTAAAATTTATAGATTTGCCTTTTGTGGACATCATACAATATGAGGTCTCTCATGATCCCAACACTGTATTATGTATATTTTACATCTTTTTCACTTTCCCCAGAGTCAGGAAAGGGACAGGAGGACAGGGACATTTCCTTTATTCACCACCTTATCCCAATACTGAGAACAGCAAGAGCCTACCTAGTACATGGCAAGTATGAACAAATAGGGAAATTAATGCTTTAAAAAGTCACTAGATTTAACAACATGGAGGTTACTCCCATTACCTCAGCAAAGACTGCAATGACAGAACTGAGGCCATAATAAACTAAACGGACTGAGGCGAGAAGAGGAGATGAGGAAACAGAATATGCCAAGCATGGACAACCTGCTCAAGAAGCTCGGCTTTGAAGAGGAGACTAGATATGCTTGTGGACTTGAGGGTATGTGGAGTACAGGTTTTATATGGCAGGACTTGAGCATGTTTAAAATGCTAATCTTAGATTTGCTTAATATCCTGGACGGTTACCATACCATAGCCAGAGCATAAAGAGGCAGGTCAAACCACAAGTCAATGCAGATCTGTATCTGAGCTCAACAATACAAAGCATATGTGTTTTAAAGTATGAAATGCAATTTTAAGGAAAAAAAAATACATTAAAATAAGTTCTTCCTCAAAATGACTTAAATATAAAATCCACTACCATAGAGTAAAGCATAGTTTTAGTTGAAACTATAAAAAGGAGTGTTTTAAATGTCTACAATACCAATTTACACCTTTGACAGTCTATATGAGATGGCACAGGTTTTAGTTTCATTTGTAAAATAAACATATTCACATTTGAGGCTAAGTTTTTAAAACAAAGATTTGAAATGAATTTTCCACACTGCAAGACTAGGAAACTCTACAAGCTAGGTTTATGGACCAGTTTCATACTACATGGCCTTCATTGCTAGAATTAGCTATTTCTTTTTCTAGAAAAGGCATGGCAGTGTCTGTCCCATAAGGATATTGCAAGGATTAAATGAGTTACTGCTGCCATGTGCTTAGAACAGAACCTGGCATAGGGCATAGAACAGGTACTGCCCTGGTGTTAGGAACAGTCTGTCTACCTCCCAGGGTGGGGACACTGGAAGAGCTGCTACACCTTTTCAGCCCTCTCCCTCAGGGCCAAACCAAACTCATCTCACTAATCTTCTTACAGGAATCCATTGGCCATCCAGGAGACTCACCTAGGGAGCTCACAAAACATGGATGCCAAGGCCCCAACCCAGATCAATCAAATAAAAATGGAAGTGAGTGGTCAATCTTTTCTCAAGCAGCCCCAGGTAATTCTAATGTGCAGCACCCTCAACTCAATTCTACCCTGCCAGCAGCCAAGCTGCCCTGGGACAACCTCAGCAGAGGCCCCACAAGACTCTAACTCACTCAAGGGTATAGGTATCCCTCAATACATGGAATAAAGGTCAAGATCCAGGGAAAAGGCTCAGGGCTGAAAAGCCAGGTGACAGCAAACGAGAACAAACGTAGCAGGGGAGGGAGGTATTAGCTTCATTCACCTCATCAATAAATATCTGCTATTTACAAGGCACAAAAAGCCAAACAGGGGTGCTATGGAAAGGGAAAACTGATAAGGAAACCAGGTCATTGCAGGTGACTCAGCATTTTCAACAAGCACAAGATCCAAAGTGAAAGCCATCCAAGCAAATTGCACCTGGCATTTTCCTCCCAAGTCTCTCACAGAACCACAGAAGAGGACAGGAGAACCAGCCACCCAATAGAGAGGGGTGCCACCCGGCACACTGCCCTGCTGGTGCCATCTTCAAGGAGGCAGCCACTTTCAGGACATATATTTGATTACATTTCCAATGTAACAAGGTAAAAGGGCTCTAGATTCCTTCCCACCCCACCTACCTACTGAAAACACAGATCCACGGGTCATTCAGAGGAAAAACCATACTGAAATCTTCCTAATGTTACAAGGTCCCAGACTTACAGGAGAGAAGGTCAGCTCTGGCATCAGAGAGCCTGGGTTAAAGTCCCAGTTGTGCTGTGTCCTAGCTGAGTTCCCCTGCCTCAGTGATCCCCATACACAGCTAGAGTAACTTATAGGATCTTCTCTCACAAGGATACTCAGAGGATGAAACGAGATGATACAGTCAAACACTTAGCACTGTGAAGGTCCCTACCACGCACCAATTGAGGCTGATTATTTTAATTCCTATAAGGCAGAAGAGACTAAGACAGACAAAACCGAAAACAGCAAAAAGTAAAGACAGGGCAGAGGAATAACAAGATAATGCATCTTTAAAACTATTAGTTCAGTAATCACTAGAGTTGACTGTACAACTATCCTCAATTTCCTGTTTAATTAAGAATGACTAATCTGTAGTCAAATTTTGGGAATGGCATCTGTAGAGAGAAGATATTAAGAGGAGAAAATACTTAAACTATACTTAAACTTACCCTAAACTACAGGAATAAAAGGAAGAAAATAATTTCAAAAATGTTACACAGAGCCGGGCTCAGTGGTGCAAGCCTGTAATCCTAGCACTTGGGAGGCTGAGGCAGGAGGATCATGAATTCAAAGCCAACCTCAGCAACAGCAAGGCACTTAGCAACTCAAGTGAGACACTGTCTCAAATAAAATACCAAAAAGGGCTGGAGATGTGGCCCAGTGGTCGAGTGCCCCTGAGTTCAATCCCCGGTACCAAAAAAAAAAAAAGTGTTACACAAAAGCTATTAGCAGCTCTACTAAGAAGTCATATTTTCTAGCTTTTCTGCAAGTTAGATTCTATCTCCTGAATTTAAATGTTTCAAGAGTATTCCAATACACATCTAAAATAAATAAAATCTAAGACAAAAATGACTATTTCATCAGCAAGTTAATAAAATACACAAATACTTTTCCTTGCCATGATTCTTCAGTTGCCCAGTGAGATCTGGTTTTTAACTGCCTACTGTCTTACAAGCAGACCAACAGGAGAGGGGATGAGAGGAGTGGAAAAGAAGGCATTCTGAAATCCTAGATCCTGAGTCTGCTAGGACCATTCTAAGAAGAACCAAAGGCAAAATGGAAATAACAGTACCAACCTGCTCTATCACCATTCACAAGCCAGGAAAAAAAAAAAAAGAAAGAATTTTCAAAATGTTCATGGGGGTTACACAATGGATTAAATAAAAAGCACAAACAAAATGTCAAGAATAATTTTGTTGGCAGTGGAGAGACACCCAGATCCTGGAGTTAGAACGCCTTAGAAACTCAATTCACCACTTCCAAGCTATGTGACCTTGCATCCTCATCTGTGAACTGGAGATAACAAGCTTCTGGGGGATTGTTATGAGGATTCTAAGCCTGTGTTTGTCCCCCCAGGCCTTGCACCTCCTTTTTCCCTGTGCCCCACCTCTGACCTCTCAAGCTTCCCTTCCTGGCCTTCTCCCCTAGAGTCAGGCCTCACCCTCCCCTGCACTTCAGCTCACCACATACTCTTCAGGCTGCCACAGCTCTCCTTCCCCACCCTTGCTCTTCCCTCAGCTCAGGAGCCCACCCTCCTAGCCACCTGACCTCCGCCTGACCCAGCAGCTGTCATCCATCTGAAACTTCACCTTTCCATTACTTCTGACTGAACTCCCTGGAAAGAACACTCCTTAAACACTGGGCCCCTACACCCCTACCCCATCTTGTTTGTTACAACAGCATCTGGCAACAAGAACCCCTCAGATGTTTGCTGAATGGCTGAGTAAGGGAATGTCTCACTTGAATCCCTTTTCTTCCCTGTAACCTCTTTTCTCTCAACGGGTTCCTTATAAGGCCTTTACACAGTAATCAGCAACAGAAACACTTCATGTGCTTTATCTCATTTACTCCTCAGGACCACTTCTGATCTTGCATCCTACTTCTTTCCCTTCCACACACTCCCAACTCTACTCCCAGCACACATCTCCTTGCTGTCCCCTCACATCCAGGCCTCTCCCTGTCAGAGCCTCCACAATTATGTTCCCTTTGCCTGCAATGACCCTTTCCCCTATCAAATTTTAACACCTTGTTAGTGAGGCCTTCCCTAAGCACACTATTTAAAACTACAAACCTCTATCTCACACACACACACACACACACACACACACACACACACATACACAGCCAGGTGCCTGTGCTCACCCCTTCTCCCCTTTACTTCTCTATACAAAATTTACCATGATTTATTTGCTACCTGACTCCTGCCTCACACAGAATGAAAAAGTCTTGAAAGATGAAGAACAGGACCTGGTACCGAACAGATGCTCAATATTAACACTTGGTCACTATACAACTCCATGCCCCACCACAGACAACAGGTAGTTTTATAAGTGAGGACTCAGCGCACAGAGTAGTTGACCAACTCACCTACAGTCACATAGCTAATAGACAGCAGAGCTGGGATGTGAATCCACATTTTGACTCTAGTGCCCACACCTAACAACTAGGCTTCCCTGCCTACAATCTGACCCATATGGCAATTAAAAGACATCATCACATCAAAAGAGCAAGTGTCTCTAATAAAATACAAAAAAAGGGCTGGGGATGTGGCCCAGTGGTCAAGTGCCCCTGAGTTCAATCCCTGGTACCAAAAAAAAGAAAAGAAAACCTGGAATGGAACCACCATTTGACTCAGTTATCCCACCACTCGGTCTATACCCAAAGGACTTCAAATTAGCATATTACAGTGATGCAGCCACATCAATGTTTAGGGGTGTGAAGATGAGAAGAATGTTGGAATGACATGGGCATTACTACCCTATATACATGTAAGATTACACTACTGGTATGACTATGCAGTATGTTCAGCCAGATGAAAGAGAATTGTATAATATGTCTAAATGCATTCTACTGTCATGTCATTAGAACAAATCAAAAAAATAAAATTTTTTCTAAAAAAAGAAGAAAAAAAGAGCAAGTGCTAACAGTGCATATCTCTGGGTCACAGAAAAGTAAGAAAAGCCATCCACTGGTAAACCTTCCAACAGAGCAAGTGATCTAACTCAAGACAACCCCACACCATAAAATACTAATTATCAGATTTATCATTTACACAGCACTGATAGTTTTTCTTTAGATTTAACAGTTCAGCGAGTAAAAATCAGAGCAAGAGAAAGAGACTTATCATTCCTTTTAGTACTATAATTAAGAAGAGCAAAATGACAAATCATCAACTAACATAGAGGAAGCTTCAGGAAGCCAAAAATCTAGTGGTGGGGCTGGAGCAGAAGTATTGGCCTCAAGAAGACACAAGTGACCTTTCTGTAGTAATGAACACATTCTGTATCTTAGTAGTGGTTACACCAGTATATATTTGTCAAAATCCATGCAACCATAATTGGTACAATTTTATAATAGGTATATTACACATCAATATGGTTGACTAGAAAATCATTAGAACTATCAGATAGGATTTTTGGCTAAATAAAATAATTATACACACACACACACACACACACACACACACACTTCCACAGCTGATATCCCCAAGTCAGATCCCAAACAATGCACTACCTCATGATCGGTAATCAGAAAAAACAGTTGTCTAATGAGAGGCAGTGAACTGGTGAATGTGTGGTTCAATCTGTCTGAACACAGGCAAAGGCTGCAGGAACCACCTACAAGTGACATTACCTGTGTGCCCCTTCAGTCCTTTGGGTCACCTCTAAACAGAGCCCATAGGCAGGCAGGGTGAAAAAGGAAACCACTACTCTTCTCCACAAGGGCTTCTACTATGTATGTGGACCACTGACAGGTCTGAACATTGAACTGTCTGAATTCTTAGTTACCAGCATCAGAAACTAACCCTGGCTAGTTTAAACAGAAAAGTGATTTTTTTTCTTAAAAAAGGCTATGGGAGAACTCACAGAATCTCTAAGGAATACAGAGAACTGTCAGTTATACAACCAAAAGAACATTGTGGACACACAGCAAGGTACCCCACAAGACAGTGCCAGAACTGGCCTGGGCCTCTAAAAACAGTAAAGCTGCCACCATTGAACACCCTCCAGAATGGCCTCCATTGGCTCCTGCTTTCTTCCCATCATCTGCCTCCACCTTGAGGTTCACATTTGGGGAGTGTATACCCACCTGCTAAAGGTAGGAATTCCCAAAGGAAAAGCCAGGGCCCCAGAAGACTGACAATACCCACTATACACACAAATTCCTGCTCTGCAAATCTTACTGATACAGGCCAGCAAGCAAGGACAGGTTTTCAAAAACATTCATAAGGAAAACAAACAGAAAGAAAGAAAGAAAGAAACCTCAACCCAGGCATGGTGGCACATCTTTGTAATTCCAGCAACTCAGAAGGCTGAGGCAGAAGGATTCCCAAGGTTCAAGGCCAGTCTAGAAACTTAGTGAGACCCTTTTCTAAAAGAAGAAGAAGAAGGAGGAGGAGGAGGAGGAGGAGGAGGAGGAGGAGGAGGAGGAAGAGGAAGAAATCCTCAAAGATGGAACTAAGAAAAAAAGTCATACCTAGAGATATGCTATTTGGTACAGGCATGGGTCATTTCATAACATTAAGTGTTTTATTTCGCATATTAGTTTCAAAACCCACAAGCCTACCTCCCTACTCTGAAAATAACCCATTAACAATGTTTTCTAAAGAAAAGTAATTCAAATTTGGACTAGCAGACACTCTAGGGGAAAAAATCCTTAGATCTAAATTGTCACACAATGATTACTAAAACACATAGTTCTACCTATAATATATTTGAATGTATTTCTTCTTAAAACACAATTTTAAATGCATGTTCTGCTTAAAAGAATAATCCTCAAGAGGTTCCTCTCCTAACCTGAATTTCAAAATAAGAAAAAGAACAAGCTATGAAAAGATATTAACACCAATTGAGGCTGACCAACTGTAGAGTTGGCAGCACTGATATAGAATTCACTATAGATAAATTTACTTTAAAACTTTACCTCCAACTCACACATTTTACTTTCTAAATGAAGAAAGCCTTTTAGTGTTAACTTAAATAAATCCTTAGGAACAAGATAGGGTGATAAGACAAAAAGCAAGAAAAGCCTAAACACTCTAGAATTCCTAAACAAAAGACCTTCTATCCCCACCCTAACCTTCTGCACACAGGACTCTGTGACTTGAGATTAGAAATGGACACACACATTCAGACTCCTTCTCTTTCCTCCCACATCACTAGCATTTTAATCTCTCCACACCTTCAAGATTGATTACTGAATGTATTTTTAAAATATTATTTAAATTAATTTGCATATGGCTAACTTTGTAAAAGAAAAAAATTTAAAGAATGAAAAAGCGAGTTTGCATTCCCTCTGGGGGGGAAAAAATGTAAGATAATGAAAAAAAAAACTCAGAAGCATGCTGGATAGCAGCAAGAGAAACAAAATTTTATAGAAAATTCACTAACTATTCAGTAGCTGTTTAAGTTCATATAGGCACTAAGCAAGGCATGATACTAGACACTAAGTGGACATAGTCCCCAATCTCAGGGGGTAATAAGCTAATCAGGGAGAGAAGAAATTAGGAAGCAAGCAGTCATTGCCATGTAACATGAAACTGAGCAACAGAAGTAGGCAGAAATTTGGAGATCTAAGGGAGAGAGTCAATGAGAGAGGGCAGGGAAAAGCAGCTCCACAGTGGCAGTGGAGGCCAGTCAGCAGAGGCTGTTTATCCACACCTGAGTTCTGTTCTGAAGAGTCCACATTCAACAAAGCAGCTGGGAAACTCCAAGTTCCTCAAGTAGGCAGGGGAATCCTAATAAGCACAAAAATCGTTCAAATGGTAACAGAGAAGACAAAACAGAGGTTTTGAGCCTGGCAAAAGTATAACTGGTTATCACAATAGAAAGATGGGTCAGACCCAAGGTGACAGCCATAGGTGCAGGAAGAAGCATCCTCTCCCTCTCACTACTGGCCAGGGAAAGAGAGTATAAAGAAATGCCTAAGGTCACAGTATGGGTTATAAAAAGTTACTGCAGTTTCATTAACCAAGTTCAGAGCCAAATACATAGTCTATTTCCAACAGATAGCAAGAATTTCAGTGCATCTTTTAAGTCCATATGCAATTTATTTTCCTTCACTTGATAGGATTTAATATTTAGTAAGTCATCCCTAATTCTTTAAGGATAAAACAGAAAATAAATTAGCAAGATAAAAAATGAGACCAAGCCAGAGAGAACCTTGTAAAGTAGGTGGTTCAGGTATGTACCCTGTAAGCTGCAAATCCAGAGCCTTCTCAGCACCCTTACTCTACCCTAGCAAAAGCCACATCCTACAATAGAAGCCAAAAAATGCCAGTATTCTACTTTCTCTGCCTCCCTCACAACTAGGAGTAGCATGAATCAGTTCTACCAACGACAGTGAAACAAAAGTCTCCAACATGAGCTTCTGGAAAAAAAGCCCTGAGAGGGAATTTTAAGGAAATATGTTCCTTCCTACCCCTCTTGCTTACATAAGCATGATGTCTGGTGCTGCAGCAACCATATTGCAAATGTGAGGCAAAGAGCTTAGATTAAAAGTCAAAATACGTTAAGAGGAAAAGATGCAAATGAGACAAAAAGGCCCTCAACACTGCCTCCACACCTCTAGGAACTCCCCCCCCCCCCTCCGCCCCAGCCCCATCAGTAAGCTGTCTTTAAAAGATGTTGCTACAAAAGACCAGGATTGGGAGCTGCTCACTCCTCCCCTAAGCTTTCTGCAACACCCTGCCCTAGAAAGCCTGCCAATATACAAACCTTTATGGGGTGGTGGTAGTGAGCGCCTCCATGGTCTTTTGTGAGTTTAATGCAGACAGGCCAAACACACAAGCACATCACCATGTCAAATGCAAACCCATGCTGAGTGTAAAACCTGACAAGATGTGTGTGCAGAAATACTGGCATGGTGTGTAAGAGCCGTGTGCCTGCAGGAGCCCTCTTTTTGTCTATGTAAGCTTTACCCCTCAAGTCCTTGGAAAGCAGGCCACAGGCCCAATGCTGTTTGCCACCTCCCTTATGCTCAAGAATAATCAACAATAAAGCTCAGACAGTTTTGCTTGCTTGCGTCTTCATGATCTCCATTTCAATCCAGGATTGAGTTGGTGACACTAATAGCTGGGAAGACTCATAGCACAAAGAGCCCCATTCTTTCTTTTTTTTGTGGTACTGGGGATTGAACTCGGGCACTCGACCACTGGGTCACATACCCAGCCCTTTTTTTTGTATTTTATTTAGAGACAGGATCTCACTGAGTTGCTAAGTGCCTCGCCAATGCTGAGGCTGGCTTTGAACTCACGATCCTCCTGCCTCAGCCTCCCAAAGTGCTGGAATTACAGGCGTGCGCCACTGCACCCGGCTTAAAGAGAGTCCCCCATTCTTAATGACATTGTTAAGCCACTGCATCAGTCTCAGAAACACCTATTTCTATACTTCCTGCTACTGGACAATAATAAGCCCTATTATTTAAGCCATTTTTAGTTGAGTGTTGCTGCTTGCCAAAAGCACCCTGACAATATAAATTATCAAAAGGTCAGTTTCTGACAAACTTGATTTTTATACTGCTGAGTTAACAGGATCATTAAACATTAATTATTAGCTAAAATTATCCGGAGGATGATTATTATTAAGATGAGAAAAATGCAAACATATATCATGAACAGGAAGAAGGCAATAAGTTAGTAAGAGCTGCTTTAAGTAACTAATGATAAGAACAGAGAAGGAGACAATGATAAAGTTTGAAAAAATGTAATCAAATGCCAGTAGGGGCACATATTGAAGCCAGGAACAGAGAATGAAGAGTAAGTATACAGAAGACCTCTACGGTGTAGAGGGAACTTTTCTGGTTCTGTTATAGAGAAAATTACCTTAAAATTCTTTCCAATGTAAAATAACAGTCAAAACTACTAAGTAAAATATAAGAAACAGCAGTTTAAATGCAGAGCAAATTCATAAGAAAGTAAAGGACCTTTCCAAGGAAACAAAAATCAAAGAGGATCCCAAAAACCAGAGCAGAAAATATAAGCTGATATTGTGCAAGAGTCCAGGCCTTTAGGGCCTGGAGGGAGACAGAAGTTAAGCATGTGCAATGGGCACTTGTCCTTTGAGATGTACTAGAACCAAAGGAGAAGGTAGACATGACTAGACTAATATTTTCTTTAAATCTTCAAAACAATTATAGATAGCTCTATTCATTTTCAACCTCTTTGCAAGAGCAAATCCCAGAATTAAATGTGTTTTTGAAAAACGTCTGTATTACATATTTACATGTTACAAAGGATTTTTTGGACATTTTAACCACAGGCTTAAGGCAAATATGACAGAAAGATATCATTATTTCACACACTGACCTTTTTAGACATTAGAAAAAGAACCATCATGCAATAAATATGCAATTTCAGTATGTTTATAACTATGCCAAAAGATTTCCAAATCTTAAGATTTCTTGGTAAGATTTTACTCATTAGGGTCATTAAAATTCCTTTGTAATGACCATGTCACCAATAGTTTCATATTATCTGAAATATCAAAAATAACCTATAATCTCTACCTCATCTTACTAACGTCTACATTAGATTTGGGAGTTACCACTGTAAAGGAAACTGGCAGGAGATGTAATGGCTTGTAGATACCTCTAGGTATCCACAAACCTAGAGGGAGAGGAACTCTTTAATATTAAAGACTTAAGGAATTCAGCCCACAGCTAAAAAACAAACAAACAACAGTCTCACTTGTTTTCCACACTTACTTGAAAGCTGAAGACATCACATATTCCCTTTACTCACTTTGATATTTATGAATGGGACAATTCCACCCCAAATTCCATTAAGCCACCTCCATCACTCAATTCAACTCAAAAATTCCCCTTATCCTTGGGCAATGGAAAGAGCCCAAGAAATAACAACAAATAGTTTTATATCATCTTCATAAGCGATATAACTGTCTCCACTGTGTTCCCAGGTTTATATAAGACTGCACCTTTCAAGCTGGGCTAGCTTACATACAAGATGCCGAGAAACACACCTTCCTAAACGCTGCCTTAGTGTTGCTTCTTGAACCTACGTGCTAGATGGTTTTAGACTAAGCATTTATTCTACAAGGGGAAATGCAGGGAAAAATAAACTCGGAGACCAAGAGCCCAAGTATAAAAGGACTGGGCTTGGCTTGGGCTCTCCCTCTCCGGCTGATACAGTCCCACGGGACTCGAGCGCCTCCTGAGAGCGTGCCCGGGTAGCTGGGGGAATAAAGCACGAGTTAGCAGAGCAGGGAGGCTCTGAGGGGCGCGCTGCATTCTGGGACTCGTTTCCACAGTTACCCACGTGCACCCAACCCAACCGCGGCCCGGCGCGGCCGGGACTACAAGTCCCAGAATTCCGCAAAAGACTGCCTTTCCCCTTCACACCCGGCGACTGGAGCCAGACCCTAAAGGAAACCCCTAAAGCGCCCGCCCCGCGCCAGGGGTGAGGTCGCGCTCCCCAGAAGCTGCGCCGGGCCTCCCGCTCGGCCCTCTCTCTCCAGGGAAGCAGGTCCCGAGGCACCAGCCTCCACACCTGATGGCCAGAAATTAGACAACTGCGTCACAGACTGCCAAACCCACGGACCGCCAGGGATCCCGACACCTCCCCTGCGTAAAACCCCCGCCCGGCCTTCATGGCCCGACCCCTCCGGCTCCCGCCGCGGAAAACCCGCAGCCCGCGCCCCTACCCCGCCTCCCAGTCCTGTAGCCGGAGCCCGCGCCAACGCTGACCTCGCTTCCCGCCGCTCGGGGAGAACCGTGGCCAGAGCCAACCTCGGGACACCTCCCCCGTCCCCTCCACCCCAGCCCCGCCCCCTCCTCTCCGCTCTCCCCGAGGCTCTGGGCTCCCCCCTCAAAGGGACCGGGCCTTGACCGGAGGGAAGAAGCATCCCTCCCAAACACACAGTCGGACGCCCCCCGGCCTGGCGCGAACCGAACCTGGACCTGACAGTACTCCCCCTGCCCCAACCCCTCCCTGCCTCCCCTTCCTGACTAGCTCTTCACCCCCACCTCACCGCCCCCACCCCCCATCCCACATCCTCCCCACGTTCCTCTCTTCCTCCCGATAACCCTACCGTCCCAACACCAACCCCCCAAACCCTCACACCACTCTTAGTTACCCTTCCACCCTTCCAGTGCCCCTCCCGCCCGCCGGACTCCCCAACTATTCCATCACACCCCAATGCTTCCCACTATCTCGCTCTCCCGTTACATCAGCCCTCGTCCCTTGCCCGCCCTCTTGCCCCGCTCGGCCACTGCCCCCGTTCCCCCACCCATTGTTCCCCCACCCTCGCCATCCAGCCCTTCTTCCCATTGTCCCCGCCCCCGCGCTCCCCTCGCACTCACCCGCCTTTCTCACGGAGCCGCCCGCACCGCTCAGCCCCTTGGAAATCCTCACCCCTGCGCCCCGCTTCGCGCTCCCTCCCTCTCCCCTGCCGGTGCCACCCCCGGCCCAGCCCGCTAGCGCCCCGCCGCCACAGCCTCCACCTCCATTCACCCCGGACACTCGGGTCCGGGCCCTTCATCGCACGTCCCGCCCCCCCTTCCCCCAACATTGAAATGGAGCCAGTCCCCACCCCCCTCACCTCCTCCCGCCCCCGTCAGGCCGTCCCCTTCCCCCCACGCCCGCCCCCGCCCCACGCCGCCGCGGCGTCACCGCCCGCCCGAGCCCCGGGAGGGGAAGAGGTGGCTCCCCGTCAGGGGCTCCCGGCGCTTTTCGGGACAGGAGGCGTGGGGCGAGAACAGTGGGAGCCTAGTGGAGAGTGCTGGCAATAGCTCGGGCCGGCCTGGTGGCTCTCCACTACTCACTGACAGCTGCGGCATCCGAGTGCATTTTCGGGCAGCTCACACCCCGCTTGCCGCCCAGGCTCCCGCGCTCGCCTCGCGGTCCCCCCACCGGCTCACCGCACCTCGGCTCAGAGCTGAGGACCCGCCGCCTGGCACTCTGGGCCCGCCCATCTCGCCCTCTTCATTGGCTGAACCGAGACCGAGGGGCCTCCCCTCTTCGGCTCTCATTTGACAAAGGGTGTGCCGATAGTGCCGGTCTGGAGCTGGCAACCAGGCCCCGCCCCCTGATGTCCGATACGATTGGTCCGGGCCCCTCCGCCCCTGGCGGAGGCCCCGCTATGGAGTAGCAGGTTGGACCTGACTGCTGTCAGTCATCCCCGGGGGTCCGAAAGCGCGTGTAGGGGCGAGGCTGGGGAATTGGTCCACCTTGACCCTGAAGCCCCGCCTTGAGGCGGGCGGGATTGGTGGAGCTGGAGACCAACCGAGAAAGATGGGTTGGCGTCTGAAACAAAGCACGCGAAGTGTTCCCCTAAGAACTGAGAAGGGGAAGCGCAGTTGCGGGACCGTGAATCCCTCTGCTTAGAGAAGTGTCTACCTCCCTAGCGCCCGGCGCGTCTCGTTCCAGTCTCCCACCACTTGTCCCGCTCGCCGTAGAGCAGCTCTCTGCAAGCCCAGTCCGCGCCCAACTTGGACTGGGACTTCTCTGGCCAGCTGTTTCCTACCGCAGGAAACTGGAGAAAGAATTGCCGCGTCTTCATTTCTAGCAAATCCTTTGCTGGAAACACCCATCTGTCCCACAACGAGCTATCCGCTTTCCACTTTCGCAAAATGCGCTTCTTTTCCAAAGTCAACGCACCTTTTCCTCCTTCGTCACAAATGGACACTTTAAAAGGCTTCGAATGCTACAGGCATAGTCCGTCAGAAACGTCTGCATGTTCCAGACAACGTGCACGAAATCCAGGGCCACTCTGCTCCGAGGTTAGGTTGGCACATGGGCAAGCCCAGGGGCAGATCGCCAACCCACGAAAGACAAGTAACTCATCTAAGAAAACCTAAGTCATTGACGCGGAGAGGCCATCCAGAAAAAGAAACTGGCAGTTTGGCAGAGGGAGGCGTTAATTGAGATGAATTCTGATCCTTGTTTCCTAAGTCAAAAATTTGCACCGTTTGTATGAATGTCGACGTTTTTCCAGTTCTTGAAGCCAGTTCACCACACTCACCACATTGTGGTAACGGAATAATATTTCGAGAAGTTCACTGACAACCGCCCCCCCCCCCCCCATTCCCAAGTCACACACACCATTTCCCCAGATTCGTAAACGCTGCCAGAGACAGCCCGGGCATCTTGCAGAGCCCGCCACAGAGCATGGACGACACCACAAATCACAGGTACAAAGGGGCAGTAGTTTCGATTTTTAGATTTCTACAGCCCAGACTCTTGTAGCAGCTTTCTGACATGTAGGTTTCGAGTCAGGACATAGTATTAGGCAAAAAAACAAGATATTTGAAAGTAGGGTTCAGACAAACCAATTCCTGTGCCCACGTAACTCTCCTTGTCATATGCTTCGTCCCTCTTAATTTCTCTTTAATCAATGGCATCCTTACGATTTTATCTGTCTTTATCGTTCAAACACTTTGCCTGATCACAGAAACTCAGAATTTTACCTGAAGTTATTACTTAAGATTCCTCCTTAAGACAAGAATCTTTCGGGCTGGGGCTATGGCTCAGTGGTAGAGCGCTCTTCTTGCATGTTGAGGCCCTGGGTTCCATCCTCAGCACCACATAAATCAAAATAAATAAATAAAAGTATTGTGTCCACCTACAACTAAAAAAAAAAAATTTTTTTTAATCTTTCAGAGAGCATCCCTCTCATATGACAGAACCTCAGCTAGGCCCCACAGAGATGGGTGGGTATCTCTGGATTCTGAGATAGTTTCTTGTTGGGCAACAAAGCCTATCCTTAATCTGAGCAGGCATGCTGCTCCTGCATTATTTATCCCGTTTGTTTTAGCCAATTCTATGCACAGGGAATAAAATATTTTATGTAAGTCCTAATTTTTTGTATGTATAATATTGGCATGTGTTTGAATTTTTTGTTTTACTATTTATCATGGTGTTTCAAAAGGCTGAGACATAATATTTTGCACAGAAAAGGGCTTGCTTCTTGGCACTTCTAAAGTAAAATAAGCCCATAACTTGTTTTAACAGTTACTATATATTGACTTTTTTGCAGAAAACTTTATAATTGTAAACTGGTTAAGGTATATGAAGACTCTGCCAGCTGATATTTTCCTAGCTTTTAGCACCCCCTTGGAACATATATGGTATCCATAAAAATTTACAGAATGTACAACCTTTACTATTTCTCAACAGACCTTTCAGTTGGGTCAGTATAATTATTTTCAAATAAAATACAGACTTAGAGTAATTCAGCCAGATCTTCGTAGTAGATCAGGTACAACCTGAGGATGAGAGGCAAAGCTCATTTTTAGTCCACTTAGTTTCACTGCCCCACATGTTTTATGAATAATGAAACAGTATAATAAAATGACTGTAGACTGCCCTGCAAATATTACCTGGTCATTTTAATAATCCACAAGATTATATACATCGTGTGTGTGTGTGTGTGTGTGTGTGTGTGTGTGTGTGTTGCTGGGGATTGAACCCAGGACCTTGTGCATACGCAAGGCAAGCACTCTGCCAACTAAACTATATCCTCAGCCCAGATTATATACTTTTGAGGTCAAGAAACTTGGTATATTTATCTTTTTATTTCCCTAGTACCTAGTATGGTGCTTTCAAATAGCAGGCATGGATAATTGTTCCTAAAAATGAACTGAATGTTGACTAATGTGAAATTGTATATCTGGAAGGAAACTTGAAGACTATCAAATACAACTTCCTTACTTTAAAAAATGAGAATTGAGGCTCAAAGGAATTGAATGTCTAATCCAAGTCACTTGGCTAGTTAATAACAAAGCAGTACTTAAAAACTCAAGTTTCCCATCTCCTGGTCCAAGTCTTTTCCTGCAACACCACATTGTCCAATACCAAAGCTTCAAATTCCAAAGATAGGCAATCTACTCTTTCTTCCTATTTGAAAGTTTTTATGTCAGCATATCCTATGCTTCATATTTGGAATATCACCTTTTAAAATGTAAATAAGAAATATATAATACATTTCAATTTTTCATGGGGAGACTTACTAAAATAATAATGTTACACTTCTGTGCATTTATATTCAAATTCAAGGGAGATTTAATAATTGAGTATCTTAGGGTGTGATAGGTAGAGATTTGGGGATGCAGGTATGACATTTCATTTCACTTGGTTAGTGCTTTAACATAATGCCATATTAAAGAAAGTTACCTCATGTTAACTGATACCTGATTTAATAGGAAGTTTCCTGTTTTAGTTATATGATATTAATTTTAATCAGATATATTTTGAAGTACCCTAAGTTTAGAATTCTATATGGAAAAGTCTGGTAAGACAAAGAACAGCAGAGCTCTTCAATCAATTAAAAAAAATTTTTTTGTAGTTGTAGATGGACATCATGCCTTTATTTTATTTTTTTATGTAGTGCTAAGGATCGTATGCAGTGCTTCACACATGCTAGGCAAACACTCTGCCACTGAGCTACAGCCCCAGCCCTCTTCAATCAAATTTTAAAATTTCTCCCTAAATTCTACAAATCCCACTATAGAATGCTTTTGGGTTTGGAGTACAAAATGGAGAAAGCATAGCCCTCGAGGCTGAAATGAAATTGTGTCTGCTCAGACAAATAAATGTGTCCCTGGGAAGATTTGTAGAGAATAAGAAAGAATACCCAGCAGGAAGGAAATAATGCAGCCTAAGATTACAGTAAGAGACTGTGTGGAAGCCAGCACGGTGGCACACACCTATAATCCCAGTGACTTGGGAGGCTGAGGCAGGAGGATCCCAAGTTCATGACCAGTCTGAGCAATTCAGAGAGGCCCTGTCTCAAAATAAAAAAAATAACAACTGGGGATGTAGCTCTGTAGTAAAACAACCTCTGGGTTAAATCCTTAGTTAGATTTAACGGGGCAGGGTTGGGGTATACTATGTAGAACTCACTGTGTGGAACTCTTCTAATTATAAAAAGTCAGGCTAAGTCAGTATTCAGGATATGGAAATAAAAATGATAACAACCTTTTAAAATGTTTTCCAAGATAGGCATTTACTTGTACATTATTCTACCTAATTTCATTTGCTTTACTTGCAAACTATTCTGCCCAACCTCATGACAACTTAATGGGGTACTAATGTTATCCCCAGTTTTCAGATCAGTTAACTGAGGCTTAGAGCTCTCCAGTAACTCACCACCCAGCTAATAAGTAAAAGTGCCCCTAAGTAGCCACTCCTGCATGTAATATTTTCACTGATGGGCTTTGGTTCCTTCTCTTTCTAATCAATCTAATATAACCTCTACAGACCTCAGAGATTTGTTTATAAAAATACAATAACATGGATGTGAAGGTGTTTTTAAAATTTAATGAAACCAGGGCTCTTACCAGGGTTGAACATTTAGCCTCTTGGGTGTCTTTGTAGATAACTAACTATATATTATGGAAAGTGTGAGTTAGAAGCATTACTTCCAGGTTACTAAGTCCTTCTTCATTTTGCTCTTTTGACATTATTTCAACAGCAACTCTCTACTCCATGGCATGTTCTTAGTGAGATTATTTATCCTGGGTACCTAATGAGATTCTGCTGAATGTAGTAAATTCTGTACTTTGGTATTTTCTCTGGGAAGGGGCAACCTCTTCAGCCTTACTGGAGTCAACCTTTTAACCAATGGGGCCTGTGTTATTAGGAACCAGTTGCATCTCTTAAGCTTTTACTAAGAAAGAATACCACTGTAGCATGTTGCTTTTCACATATATCATAAAACAGTCTTGCACACAGCCACTTGCCATATGCTACAAGAATAATAAAACTGTTGGTTTTGCTTTTTATTTTTAGCTTTTATTTCTGTATTTATTGTAAGTTGGGTTCTCAATGAATTGGATTTTTTTCTTCTTCCACATTTTATTTTTTGGTGCATTGCAATTATACATAATGATGGGATTTGTTGTTACATATTACTATGTGCACAGTGGGTTAGCTTTTAAATACCTGCATATAGACATATCCTAATTATCAGGTTAAAGGAGAATAGGGGTAGACATTTTTTCCATTGTGCCAACAGGGACATCCGTGCCTCACACTGGTAGTGACCAGCACATGAAAAGATGGCATCATTTGCTGTCTTCTTTTACTATACTTATTCTTTCATTAGTTTCCTTTCCCCTGCATGTCTTACTTATGCTAATGATCAGAAAAGTGAATTTTAGCACAAGAAGTAACCTATTTACAATCAGTACTAAAATTGTAAAATTTTATTTTCCTGTAATGTGGACTCACAATGCACATTAATGAGACTTCCATTTTTTTCATCAGCCTCCCTTGGGGGCTATACTGTATCCCCAAAGTAAAAATCTTAACAGATGGGATGGAGATGAATCTTCTAGAGCCAGCCCCTTGCTGGACATTTGAACCTGTGGACCACTTTTGCCATTTTTTTTCAGAAGCAGAACATAGTCCTTCTGGAACAAGATGGCCTGGGTTAAGCTCCCATTTGCTCCGCCATGTAAGAAGAAATTACTTTACATCTCTGTATTTCAGTGTCCTTATCACAAAATGGTGAAAAAGATAGACTTTACCTCATCAGGACATTGTGCACAGTAGATGAATGAATAAGGCACATAGTAGTGCCCCATGCATGCTGCATAAGCAATGCTGTTGTTGGGACACTACAGTCCCTTCACGTTCTCCAATAAACCCTTCCCCATTACGTCCAGCTTGTCACCCAAAGCTTTCCTTTTCCTCTAAACTGGCCCATGATTCCATGGTCACTATATTTGATTACTTGACTTCCTTCTTGCCTGGATCTAGAATTTACAGTGAACTGAGTTAGGATGCAAAAGCATCCTTCACCAGGACATGCCACCAATGTGAAATTTGCCTAGTTTGAAGCTGAAATATGAAGACTTTACACAACATGGAAGAAAACTGTGCACCCCATATTAATAAGTGCATCATTCAAACTCTCTGAAAAATAGCTTAACAAGAACTGATTGATACTGGGAGTTCAGGCAGATATGGAAAATTCCTATGAATATAGAAAGATGGCATCCTAAAAAAGTAAACAGATTGTAGTAAATTACAGGGGACTCGAAGGGAATAGAGAACATTTTGTTCCCATAATGAATAATTTCTCTTCCCTGTACTTTGAAGTAATATTACCCTTCTCTGAGAGCATAAAGCATTTTTAATCTGCTATGCCCAAGGTGAAGGCAAATGTCTTTAAGTATTGCCTTTGAGCCAGTCTGGATTAAGATGCAGACCCTACACTTACAACCATTGAACAAGGCATTAAACTTGTCTGGGCCATAATTCCTTCATCTATAAAAATAGGAATAATATCCTCAAGGGATGAATAAGGGCTAAATAAGATAAAATATGTAAAAGCATTTATAAGAGTAGCAAAGGGAACAGGAATGAATGCAGGAGCTCCAATTTCATGACACCTTTCCAGGTTCCCTTGTGAACATAATGCAAGCCCATGAGGTACAGTTGAGTAATTTTCCCGTTTAGGGAAAACTCCAAATAAAAATGAGCCTATACTTTTAAATTTTCTAGATAATTCTTTTTTCTTTCTTTATAAAGTAGCCATCTAAGGGATCCCTTTGAAAAGCTAAGGATTTTCTAATTATACTTAGATTTGATATCAGTGTTTCAATTTTAATTTCATTCAACAATGATTTTTTTTTTTTTTTTACTTCTAGCTCTGGATAAATTTTCATTTATTTTTAAAACTAACTTTCAAGATTTCTTGGTACATAATTATCAGTATAGCATTGAACAGCTTTTTTGTTAATCTTTTCCTCTGGCACAGCTATAGGATGCTTAAACACTTTTCCTTTTTACCCAGGGCCTTTTACTTTATGGAAATCACACCTGTCTCGGGAATTAACAGAATATTTGAATTAAAATATATTCATTCGATACCACATGTTCTTCACTGAATTGGGTATTTTCACCTTACTCATTGTTGAGCTAATCAAGTCCTAATGATGCTGCATTTAATTCCATTTCAGAAGGTATAATTTTCCAATTGAATCTAAACAATGCATGACCTTTATGGTGACTTCCATAAATATAGCATTGCTTCAATTACTCCAGCTAGCAGGAAATGGACAGAAAGAATAACCATTTTACTTGGACAATGGCTTCTGTGTGTTGTCAGGCTCTTCATTTCTCCTCGCCTCCTCTAGCCTGCTTCCATGAATACAATGTCTTTTCAACATCCCTCTCAGGGCAGTGCAGGAGACCCCATCCATCTCCAGACGTCAGTGGCTGCTTCGCAGCTGAGCATCTCATTATGGCAAAGTGAAGCATTCTGGGAGAGTGGATGGAGAAGGCAGACAGCAGTAGGAAAGGGGGAGGGAAGAGTGGAAAATATATGCTATGGAAAATATATGCTCACTTCCATGGTGATGGTAACAGGTTATGAAAGAACTACCTATGTGAGAGAGGAAGAGTATATGGGATGTCATGACTAAGCAGATTCCAGCCCCTACAACCTGGCCACAGCTGCCTCAGCCACCTCATGCCTCCCAACATTTACCCTTGAACCCCCTACTGAAGCTACCACTGGAGCCACATTAGTGGGGAGGAGAGCAACGAATTTAAGCAGTTGAGAAAAACAGATGGCTTCAACATTGAAAAATAAAAGAATTTGGAGACACACATGTATGTGCACTTGCCGGCACGCACATGTATGCACACGCACACCAAAAAAAAAAAAAAAAAAAATCACTGGCTTACCTTATTTAGAAATATTTTCTTCCAACTAACCTGAATGCTTACCTTTTGCTCTGTTACCCTTAACCAAGATGGGTTAAAGTGAATGCCCTTAACATTATGAGATCACAGACCCCTTCCTTTAAGATCATTGAAATGATGATCTTCTATGAAACGCCTGCAACCCAACCATGCCACCCCATCAGCCCCTTGCACTAGGCATTCATTGGCGTGAACAAGTATTTCCTTTTTAAAATCCAGGGGCTTTCAGCAATAGTCAGTGGCTCTCAGTCATTCCGTTAGTGGAAGATTAGTTCCACTCTGTTAGTTTTTTTTCCCTGAGTTCAGCAGACATCTAAGCCGGCATTCAAATAATGGGAATTTTGTTGGGAACCGGTGTATGAGGTGAGCAGAGGAGAAAGGCAGAATTCCAGGGACAACATCTTCAGGGCAGTGAGAATGTATTGGACGTGGAGCAAGAGAGGAGGATTGCTCTTTGAAGAGGAGATGCCAAAAACAAACTTCATCTCTGCCTCAATTTTTTTTTCACCTCCAGTTCAAAATTGGGTCCTAGTGAAAACTGCTTTTTCTGGTTTAGATATAAGATATCACTCCCCAAAGCTCATGTAAGAGAAATGCAAGAAAGTTTAGAGGTGAGATGATTAGGTTATGAGAGCCTTAACTTAATCAGTGCATTAATCCCCTGTTAGGGATTAACTGAGTGATAACTGTAGGCAGATAGGGTGTGGCTGGAGGATGCTGGTCACTGGGAGCTGCCTTTGAGGATTATATTTTGTCCCTGGTGGGCAAAGCAGTTTCTCTCTGCTTCCTGATTGCCCCGTCCTGACCTGTTTCCTCCTCCACACCCTTCTGCCATGATGTTCTGCCTCACCTCCAGCCCAGAGCAATGGAGTAGGCCTTCTGTGGACTGACCTCTGAAATCCCGAGCACCAAAGAAACATTTTCTCCTTGAAAATTGTTCTTGTCAGGTGTTTGGATCACAGCAGTACAAAGGCTGCCTAAAACACTGACCCAGACTCTAGGTTCCCCGTGCTAGTCTCCCTTGGCCTTCGTTCCCATTCAGTGGTTCCATCCCTCTCCCCTGAGCCCAGGCCCTGATCAGCTCTTGAACCCAGTAATGCCCCACCACCACCACGCTTATACTCTTGGCCTCCCAATGGTCACTTCCCCAACCCAGACTACAGTCAGTCACCCTGAAAGTCCAGCTTTGAGGGGCTGGGGTTGTGGCTCAGCAGTAGAGCGCTCGCCTAGCACGTGTGCGGCCCGGGTTCGATCCTCAGCACCACGTACAAATAAACGCATCGTGTACAACTAAAGCAAATAAATAAATATTAAAAAAAAAAAAAGAAAGAAAGTCCAGCTTTGAACCCCAGCGACTGCTTGCATTTTATCCTTCATCCCTCCATCTCAACATCTCTTTTTCTGGCTTCAAAGCTCTATCACCACAACCTGAGTTTGCTCAAACCTTCCATTCACATTTTAAAATGATCAAATCCACAGATAGCTGGGGAGAGACATGTCAGCAAACACAGAAGTAACACTCGCTTTGCATCAGGTACCATTCTGAGTGTACCCATGTTAACTCGTTTAATCCTTCCAACAATCCCAAGAGTAGATACTTTTGTAAAACCGATTGTACAGGTGAGGAGACTGAAGCACAGATAGGTAAAGTGAGTTGCTCAAAGTCGCACAGCCAGTGAGTGGTGGAACTGGGGGAATTGAGCCCAGCATTCTGGGTTCAGATCTGTATTTTTAATCACTGTGCCATGCTGCTGCTTGGTGTAGCATTTTACAGAGTGCTGCTTGCCCACCTCCATCTCCCTTCCCTCACACACTCCAAGTCTTTGGATGTGGAACTGTGTCTATTTTTCTAGTCCCAGTAAGGTATAGTCCTTAGAGCATAGTCCTTGGAGTCAAGGTGAGTCTGTGTTCTCTGCCCATCATTAGTGGCAGCATGAATCATAGTTTCCCCAATTCCAGGGAATGGGCTGTTACTCCCTTCCTTGTTAAGTGGATTAGAGGATCCAGAAACAGGACCACACAGGAGCATTTAAGAGTGGAGCACAGAGCAGCAGAGTGGTGTTACAGACACTGTAGGCTTAAAGGGTTGCCACCATCCGTGGATCAGAATTGCACCAGCCCCTGGCTCCCCTCCTTCCACACCCCCTTTGTCAGTTCTCCCTTTCTAGCTCCTCACTGCTGGTGCCCAGAGCCCCTCACTGTGGTTCCTGAGTGAGTGAGGCAAACTGCACTGTGTGTTCCCTAACCATGTTAATAAGCTAAAGAAGACCGAGATGAGTTGAGTAACATCCTCAAAAAAAATCCACAGAGGGCTGGGGTTATGGCTCAGCAGGGAACGATCTCCTAGCACATGTGCAGCCCTGGGTTCGATCCTCAGCACCACGTAAAAATAAATAAATAAAATAAAGGTATTGTGTCCAACTACAATTAAAAAGTAAATATTAAAAATAAAAATAAAAAAAAAAAGCCACAGGGGTATAGGTATAGCATGAAGACCTAGAGGAGGCCAGACAGCTGCCAAGACTTACTGATGCTGGCAAGGGCTAAGGACCAGGTGTGCGTGTAAGAAAATCTTCATGTCTTTTAGCATCACAAAATGGAGACGCTTCCTTCTTCCCTGCGACCCTGAGTCACCTTGCTCTGGTTTTTATCTTGAATGTCTTCTGAGGCCCATGTGTTAAAGGCTTGGTCTTCAAGGTGGTGCTGTTGGAAAGTGGTAGGACCTTGGAGAGGTAAAGCCTCCTGGGAGGTCCTTAGGTCACTGGGGATGTGCTCTTGAGGGGAATATTGGGACCCTGGTCTCTTCCTCTCTCCTGCTTTCTCCCTGGCTCATGATGTGAGTGGTTTAGCTCTACCAGGTATTGCCACAATATGTGCTGCCTTGCCACAGGCCCAAAGCAATGGGGCCAACTGAGCATGTTGTGGAACCTCCAAAACTGTGAGCTAAAATAAACCTTTTTCATTTTTATCTCAGGCATTTCATTACAGTAACAGAAAACTAACACAAATCCTCAGTTTGTGCTACCGGAGCACAAAACATCCCCAGAAAAGTATAGACCCCAAGGTAAACAGCCTGAGTCATTCACCCTCAAGAAGCTTCTATTCAAGACCTATTCGGACTAACTAGATCTTATCAAAACTTGCCTGTCCAACGTTGCATCCCCTCAGATCCTCGTGGGTGACCAGCTTGGTGTTCTTGCATAAGCTAATTCAGGGGACAACACAGATGAGTTAAGATATTACCCGTTACAAAGGAATCTACCAGAAAAAAAAACAAAAAAAAAGACTTTTAATGAACAAATGGCTCCACACCAGCCCCCAGTGCTATTCCCCAAGCCAGGCTCCCCACCCCTAGAAGTCGCCCCCCGCCCTCTCTGTGTACAACTCTTCAAACTCACCTCCATTAAGCCTTCCTTGACTGAGGCTGTCCACAGTCATGTCGCTTTCCACTTGTTGCCTATAACACTAGAATAGAATCTGGCGACAGAACCAGAACCAGAACAAAAGAGAATGGAATGTTGGGGCTGGGCCATCTCAGGGGTGAGCTTGGCACATTCCTCCATTTCACAGATGAGGAAACAAAGAGGCAGCAGTGGCCATCCCATGTCACACTGAGGGGTGGTTGGGGGATACCAGGAGTTGTTTCTGTTTGTCTTTCCCCTTTTTCACTGGGCAGGAGAACTGCTCACCTGCCATTTATCCAACAAAGCTGGTATGGGGAGGGAGTGCCAGTCACTCCCAGCACGCACGCAATCTCATTTGGGCTGATTACCATCCTTCCCTGAAAATGTTAAAGTTAGAATTAAGGCAGCCTTTTCTGTCTGTGGGCTCATAGCTGCCAGCAACCATGGCCCCCACCTCATAGAAGAAGCCAGTCCTAGGGAAATAAATAACAGAAGCACTCATTTGCTTGTTCATTCATTCATTCATGAAACAAGGGCTTTGGATGTGACAGACGCTGCACTCAGCTCTGGGAATAACCCACTGAGCCAACAGAGTCTTGGTTGCTGCCCTCATGGGGCTTAGGAGATTGCAAGGGAAACATTCCTTAAGTAATCCTGAAAGCCAAGTAAAGCCACCACTTCAGTAAGTAGTGAGAGAACAGGTATGGTTTTTCAGAGAGCATGTAATAGAAACTCTGGCTCAGCCACTGTGTACAGTTTGTACACTGCACAAAGGAGCATAAGCTAAGGGGGCAGGCGGGCCCAAATCCCACTTTGACTCTGCCCATCATGCCTTGAGCCCTGGTGTGAAGAAGCTGTGTTTTCCCACCCTGTTCACACCCTGGCACTGTCCTCCAAAACAGGTCACCTTTCTCTGTTTTCTTTGAAGGCTTGACTAGACCAGCTAAGACTCTGGGGTATGATCCAGTCAGAGAGATGAGTTGGTGGGAGGGGGAGGCTTCCCTGGGGGAGGTGACACGAGTCACATGAACTGTGAGTAGTAGATAAGCCAAGTCCAAAGGAAGAGCTTTCCAGATACAGGGAGCAGCCCATGAAATGGCCTTGTCTCGATGGCTCTCGAGTCCCTGGTTCCAATCGCTGATGCCCTGATCTGCAGGGGATGTTCTCATAGTAAAACATCCCCCTCTGTCCTTTAAATTAAGTTTCTGTCCCTTGCTATTAGGAGAGTCCTAGCTCATAGAACAAAGCTTATCTGGCTGTCCTTTCCCTATTCCAGGCAGCTTTCATTATCTCTGCCAGGCCCCGTCCCTTTTAGAAGTTGCCTGAGAAACTTCTATTCTCACCTTCAATACAAGAGCTCTGTCCTTGATGAATTAGCTCTGTCTCCAGCAGAGAGTAGAAACTCAACTTAACATTTTGTGGACCAAGAGTTGACCAACTCTTTCCTGGTGGTCATTTGTCCACTGTGGCTGGACAAAGTGATAAAGTGTAGAGGGACAGGGTGCCACATCCTGTACATCTCTTGTCACCCACCGAACTCATGCATGTCCACTGGCCCTGGGTGTATGCGGTCTCAAGCTGATGCTTATGTAATTAGTTGGTTCTTATTTGTCTAGAATTTGGCTATGGATAGCTAGAGGGATTGATTCCATAAGGAAAAGAGTCAGCGGCTTTTATTCTGCCTCAGCATGCTGAGAGCCAGTGGGCTGCCTTTGAGATGAGGCACTTTCCAGATCTGCAAGTCTATAGCTGAATGTTCAAACTGGTTTTTACTCTCTGTTTAATATTTATGAGGGTGCTGGAGGGGGAGTCAGGCAACTTGAAATCCTCTGTGATTCCGTCTGCCGGGAGAAGTCTGTTTTCCTGCTGATCTTTGTGTTGCTACCATATTAAGGGCAGCCTCTTCTGGGCATATCCTTCTCCTCTGACTCCAGGGCCTGAAGCTCTTCAGCCTCTCCTGCTGCTACCATTAGTTTTGTTAGAGAAGGTTGTGTTTGAGGCTTTGTGGATTCATATCCCTTTTTAATATGAGCCAGACTCTGGCCCGAGACCTAGACTACCCTATGGGTCTGCAGAACAAATCAGCATTTGGGAATAAGAATCAGAGATGTGTTGCTTTTCTTTGCTGTATCTTGGGTTATGAGGGTCTCAGAAAGAGAAAAAGAAAAAAACTCTGCTGTTCTTTCTGCAGTTCATCAGAAGAGAGGAGAAATGAAGATGATGCATCCACCAGATTCTATCTTGCAGAATCAGCAATACTCTAGAAACCAGGTGAAGGGGCTACAAAAAGCTTTCACACCCAGATTTTGGAACAAAGCAGCCAAGGATTGAATATTGGTTCTTCTACTCACCTTGGAACACATTATTGGACCTCTCTGTGCAAGATTTCCTTATCTTTAAAATTGGCCTTGTCTTAGTCCATTTCTGTTGCTATAACAAAAGCCCTTGGACTAGACAATCTATAAAGAGCAGAAATGCACTCATTATTGTTCTAGAGGTCCAAGATCAAAGCACCAGTGCTCAGTGTTTGGTGAGGGTCTTCTTGCCACATCTCACACAGTAGAAAGGGTAAAAAGAATGTAAAAGACAAATTCTATGTTACCCCTAAAGGCAGAAGACAGAAAGAACCTTGCAAATTTCCTCAAGCCTTTTTATAAGGCACTGTTCCCATTTATGAGGGTTCCACCCTTATGATATAATCACCTCTTAAAGGCCTCACCCCTTAATATTGCCATATGGGGGTGGGGGAGGATTTCAATGTATGAATTTGGGGGAGACACATATATTCAAACCATGGCTGGCACAGTAACACCACCAACCCCACAAGATCCTTTCGAGGACTAAAGGAGACAATATACTTGTGGTAGACAGAACACTGGTCCCCAAGGATATCTACATCCTAATTCCCCAAACATGTAAATGTATTACTTTACATGACAACAGGGACTTTGTACATTTGGTTAAGTTAAAGATCCTGAGATAGGGAGATCATCCTGGATTCTCTGGTTGGGTCACATGTAATCACAAAGGTCCTTTAAAGTGAAAAAGAAGCAAGAGAGTCAGCATCGGTGATATGATGAGGTCAGAGTGAGGTGATTGCTCAAGGAGCCATGAACCAAGGAATGCAGGCAGCTCCAGAAACCCTACAGGAAGGCAATGTTCTCCCCACAGCTGCAGAAGGAGTAGTGCTGACAACACTTTGAGTCCATGAGACCTTGGGACTTCAATTTTTGTTGTTATTCTTTTTAGATATACATGACAGTAGAGTGTATTTTGACATATTATACATACATGGAGTATAACTTATCCTAATTAAGATCCCATTCTTGTGGTTGTACATCATGTGGAGTTTCACTGGTGGTGTACTCACATATGAACATAGGAAAGTTACGTCTGATTCATTCTCCTGTCTTTCCTATTCCCATCCACCCTCCCTTCTCTTCATTCCCCTTTGTCTAATCCAATGAACTTCTATTCTTCCCCTTCCCTCCCCCAATTGTGTGTTAGCATCCATATATCATAGAAAACATTTGACCTTTGGTTTTGGGGGATTGGCTTAATTTCACTTAGCATTATAATCTTCAGATCCATCCATTTACCAGAGAAAGTCATAAAGTCATTCTTTCTTATGGCTGAGTAATATTCCATTGTGTATATATACCACAATTTCTTTATCCATTCATCTGTTGAAGGGCACCTAGATTGGGTTCATAGTTTAGCTATTGTGAGTTGAGCTGCTATAAACACTGATGTGGTCGTATTACTGTAGTATGCTGAATTTAATTCCTTTGGGTATATGCCAAGGAGTGGGATAACTGGGTCAAATGGTGATTCCATTCCACCACTTGGGTCTTCTGATTCAAGAACTATGAGACAGCCAGCCACAGTGGCGCACACCTGTAATCTCAGCAGCTCGGGAGGCTGAAACAGGAGGATCACAAATTCAAAGCCAGCCTCAGCAAAAGTGAGGCTCAAAGCAATTCAATGAGACCCTGCCTCTAAATAAGATACAAAATAGGGCTGGGAATGTGGCTCAGTGGTCGAGTGCCCCTGAATTCAATCCCCAGTGCCCCCCACAAAAAGAATGATGAAACAATAAATACATGCAATTTAAAGCCACTAAGTTTGTGGCAATATGTTACAGTGACATAAGAAACTAATACAGTGCATGAAGCACTTGTTCTAGCACTGATTAATTTCCATACATTGTGGAGGCTGTTACTTTTATTTTCATTTCCTTTACTCAGATCTTGTTTTAGTCAGCTTTTCTGCTGCTATGACTAAAAGACCTGACAAGAACAATTTTAGAGGAGGAAAAATTTATTTGGGGGGGTCACAGTTTCAGAGGTCTCAGTGTGCAGACAGCCATTCCTCAGGGCTCTGAGGTGAGGCTGAATATCATGGTGGCAGAGTGTGTCAAAGGGAAGCAGCTCAAGACATCCACCAAGAAGGAGAGAGAGAGAGAGAGAGAGAGAGAGAGAGAGAGAGAGAGAGAGAGAGAGAGAGAGAGATCCACTAAACAAACACAAAATATAAACCCCAAAGGCACACCCCCAGGTACTCACCCCCTCCAACCAATCTGTCTTCAGTACTACTCAGTTAATCCCTATCAGGGGATTAATTCACTGTTTGGATTAAGGCTCTCATAACCCAATCACTTCACCTCTAAACCTTCTTGCATTTTCTCTCACATGAGCTTTTGGGGGATACCTAATATCTAAACTATAACAGATCTCTTTTGTTATAAATGGCTAATGTTCAACCTATACACCTTAGGTTAAAAGTTAGGGTGATATATTTTTTATTTTGCTCCCATAATTTGAAACAAACCAAAGCAGATGTAATTCAGTTCCAACTATTATTTATTGAGCACTAGCCCTGACACTAAAAGGGGTCTTGGCAGCTGACTTGAGGTCACATTAGAAAAGATAATGCTTCTGCCCAGGAATTTGTGTCTTAAGAGAATGACTGAAGGTGTGAGGGGCATTAGAGATGGTCACTTGCCTGCTGCAAAGTTGAAAGTCCAATAGCCAAGCAGGGAACTCAGGAACTGCAGGGTCCAGCATGTACAGGAATCGTCTGGGGATCTTGGTGCTAGTGGCAGCATCCCAAGCAGACCATTTCTATGGCAGGATGTGATTTTTGTCCTGAATTGCCTGGTTCTTGCTTGAGCTAGGGGTTTCAACCTTCCCTTGCATTCTGCAAGCTCCCCAGTGTTCTTCCCCTGGATTCCTCTTCTGCATAAGTTAACTAGAGTCACGTTTGTCATGTGCAACAAAGAATTCTGCCAAATTCAGAAGAGATAATCCAACTTTAGTGTCAACAGGATCCAGAAACTAGAACTCAAAAGGACTCTGTCTTGTTTCTCTTCCACCTGTTTTGACTTGTTTTGTTATGGTGGTGGTCTTGTTTGTTTCACATGCTTCTTAGTCTAGTAGGGATATATTCTCCTACAGTTTGAGTTCATTCCTTAAAATGTGTGATCTCAGAACCCTGATTAGCAGGACTTGAATCACATGCTTACACCTAAGACTAGCAGCTTGGCAAGGGAGGGAATGGATTGGCCAGGCCTGAATTATATGCTTTCTTCTGGGGTAAGGTGCATTGGATACTATGCTTGGGAGCCCCCAAAGAACAACATGAAGGTACTAAGGAAGGGGAAGTTCCCCATAGAAAGTGAGAGTGCTGTTTCCAGAAAAATATAAAGAAAGCTAAGCAGAAAAAAAAATTTTTAAGATATCTACTTCCTAATTATTGTTGTCATTTTGTGAGAATATACTCATTGGTTCAAATAATATTTCTTCATCCCTCACTATGCACAAAGCACTGTGCTAGACTCCAGAGGTGTTGCAATTAGCAAAACAAATAAAAATTTATATAAGGAAATTGAAGGGACTCTGAAATGCCAAACCAATCTTGAAAACTAAGAATGAAATTGGAAGACTCATATTTCCAGACTTTAAAACTTACTACAAAGCTACAGGAATCAAGACAATATGGTACTAGTATAATGACAGACTTATAGATCAATGGAATAGAGTTGAGAGCACAGAAATAAAATCCTGAGTGTTTATGGATGGACGATTTCCAACAAGAATTTCGAAAGTGCTCAATGGAGAAAGATGGGCTTTGTAATAAATGTTTCTGGAATAACCAGGTATTCACAAGCATCAGGATAAAGTGGAGCGGGTGCTTCACACCATATAGAAAAATCATAGACTTAAATAAAAGAGCTATAACTACAAAACTCATAAAGAAAACAGGCATAAATCTTTGTGAGCTTGGACTAGGCAATGGTTTCTTAGAATGACACCAAAAGAACAAGAAACAAAAGAAAAATTTTAAACTTCATCAAAATTAAAGACTTTTGTGCTTCCAAAGATACCATCAAGATAGTAAAAAGACAACCTCCAACAAGTGGGAAATATTCTCAAATCATGAAACTAGCAAGAGACTTGTATCTTGAATCTGTAAAGATATCTCATACCTCAATAACAAAAAGACAACACAATTTAAAAAATGGGCAGAGGATTTGAACAAGCATTTCACTAAAGAAGATATGCAATGTCCAATAGGTACTCAGCATCCTACTTTGTTAGGGAAATGCAATTCCCAACCATAATGAGATACCATGGCTCCCCTATGAGGATGGCTGTCATCTGAAAGGGAGAAAATAACAAGTGTTGGTGACAGTATTGGAGAACAAGTGTTGGAGAGATTGGGACACTCATACATTACTCGTGGAATGTAAAATAGTACGGCAGCTTTGAAAAATGGTTGATGGTTTTTCAAAAGGTCAAAATAGGGTTACCATATGACCCAGAAATTCTGCTTCTTGGTATGTATCCAAGAGATCTGAAGACACAGATCCACATAAAAACTTCTTTAAATTTTCATAGCAACATTATCCTATCCATTAATTGATTAAAGGATAAATAAAATGTGATATTTACATACAATGGAATATGATTTACTGATGAGAGGAATGAAGTACTGATATGTGTTGCCACTTGAATCTTGAAAAGATGATGCTAAGTGAAAACAACCAGTCCCAAAAGGCCATACATTGTTTAATTCCAATTGTCTGAAATGTTCAGAATAAGGAATTCTACAGAGACATAAAGATTATTTGTGGCCTATGGGGAAGGCAAGAAGGAAAAGCGAATGGGGTTTGTGGGGGGAAAGGGGTAAAAAATGTTCCAAAATTGATGATAATAATTGTTGGACAAATCTTTGATTATATTAAAACCCATTGAATTGTACACTTTAAAAGGTAAATTGCATGGCATGTGAATTGTATCTCTAGAGGTATTAAAAAAAAAATCCATGCCCTCTCCTGGCGCAGTGGCACATGCCTGTAATCCCAGTGACTTGGTGGGCTGAGGCAGAAGGATTGCGAATTTTTTTTTTTTTGGGTACCGGGGATTGAACTCAGGGGCACTCGACCACTGGGCCACATCCCCAGCCCTTTTTTGTATTTTATTAGAGACAGGGTCTCACCAAGTTGCTAAGTGCCTCGCCATTGCTGAGGCTGGCTTTGAACTCATGATCCTCCTGCCTCAGCCTCCCAAGTGCTGGGATTACAGGCGTGCGCCACCGCGCCCAGCTAAGGATTGCAAATTTGAGGCCTGCTTCAGCAACTCTGTAAGACCCTCAGAAATAGCAAGATCCTGTCTCAGAATTTAAAATTTCTAAAAAGGACAGGGGATGTAGCTCAGAAGTAAAGGGCTCAGGTTCAAACCCCACTATAAAGAAAATTTGTGCCCTTATGGAATTTGAATGCTAATGGGAGCTATGGAAAACAAATGGATATATATATATATATATACATGCATATATATATATATATATATATATATGTGTGTGTGTGTGTGTGTATATACACACACATTTTCAGTGTGACTAAGACAAATGATAAAGCAGAACAGGAAGTTTCAGGGAGGGGGTAAAGCTACAATTTAAGTAGAGTGTTTGGGAAGGCTTTACTAAGAAAGTTTTTTGTGACTAGAGTCTTAGAAGAGATTAGGGCATGAGTCATATGTATATGCATATGCATGAGTCATATGTATATCAGGGGAAAGGGTGCTTAGGCAAAGGAATAGTAAGTGCAAAGGCCCTGGGGCAGGAGCATCTTAGTCATGTTTGAAGAACAGAAAGGAAGTCAGTGTGACAGAGGCCAAAGGAATGAGAAAAAGAGAAGAGCAGTTGAGGTCAGAAAGTTAGGGGTGGTAGACATAGACAGATGCTGGGGGCTTTGTGACCATCTTAAACTCAAGAAGGGAAACCTGCCTAAGAATAGAGCCAGTCCAGCAGAGGATAGAGTCAAGAGATATAAGGAAACTATGTCAAAATATCATAACTGAGAACTTATTACAGCACCTAAGGACAGTCCTGATGTAAATCATTTTGTTTTGTTTTCACTTAAGCCACATTGGTTTGGGATTTGAGTCTTAATGCAATAAAAACCCTTTAAAAATTGATCAGAGTTTCCCTTCTTGGCTTTAATGAATGTGATAATTTTCTCCCAAAGTTCCTATCACCTGTTTTACTATACTGTCATAATTAAGTTTGCAGGAGCAGTTCCTTATTACTTCATTTAACTTCTGATAGAAATGTCAGCAGAACATGTGGAAGGTTATTTAGATCCTGTACTTTCAATTAAAGGACACTGCTTATCTAGACTAGAGTGTAGTTGGTGTCCCTTATGACTATTGTTTCATACTTCTGTTCCAGTTTTTGGTACCCAGGAATCTGGAATGCATACCCCTATTCTTGAATCTAGGCATTTGGTCTTGAAAAGTGGTTCTCAATCTTTTTCTATATTTATAAACCTAAAAAATTATGTTCCCAACAGCAACTTGTTTCCAAAACATTAAGATTAGGAGTGAGGAATGAAATCCTAATTAGAATAAGTTATACTCCATGTACATATAATATGTCAAAATACACACTACTGACATATATGTTTAAAAAGAAGAAGTTTTTAAAAAAAAGATTAGGAGTGAAGTGATGTATAATAAGAGTTTTTATATATACAGGACCCTAGCCAAGTCTTTAACTCAAGAAGATCAGAAGACAAGGGAGTGAAATTGTTAGTAGAAGGATAATTTTGAATCTACCAAATAACAAAATAAACAAAAGCCAATTTTGGCTCATTTATTATGATTATGATGATGATGATGATGATGATGATCATTGTTTTGGTGCCAGAGATGAACTCAAGGGTACTTAACCACTGAGCCACATCCCTAGCCCTTTTCCAAATTATTTTTTATAAACAGAGAATGAAAGAAAATATTGGCAAATCATATCTGACAAGGGTCTAGTATCAAAAATAAGAACTCTTACAATTCTTACAACTCTTACAATTCAACAACAAAAAACAAACAAGTTTTAAAATAGACAAAGGACTTAAAAAGACATTTCTTCAAAGAAGATACACAAATGATCAACAAGCAAATCAAAAGATGTTCAACAACATTAGCTATTAGGTAAACCAAAACCCAAGGAGATACCACTTTATACCCACTAGGATGATTATAATTTTGTAAAAAGAAATCCAAACAGGGCATGGTGGCACATGCCTATAATCCCAGCAGCTCAGGAGGCTGAGGCAGGAGGATCGCAAGTTCAAAGCCAGCCTCAGCAACAGCGAGGTGCTAAGCAACTCAGTGAGACCCTGTCTCTAAATAAAATACAAAATAGGGTTGAGGATGTGTCTCAGTGGTCAAGTGCCCCTGAGTTCAATCCCTGTTACCCCCCCCCTAAAAAAATAAAAACAAAAGGGAAACCCCAAATAACAAGTATTGGTGAGGTTATGAAGATGCTAGGACCCCACTCATTTCTTGTGAGAATGTAAAATGTTTCAGCCATTCTGGAAAATAGTTTGGCAGTTCCATAAAAACCATTTGATGCAGTGATTCCACGCCTAGGTATATACCCCTAATAACTGAAAACAGGTACTCAAATAAATGCTTGTACAAGATAAGTGTAGCACTATTCACAATAGTCAAAAGGTGAAAATACCCAAATAACTAAAGGTGGATGGACTGGACTACTACCAGTCAGAACAAGTAATGAAGTACTGATACATGCTGCAATGCAGATAAACCTTGGAAACTTTTTGTTAAGTAAAAGAAGCCAGATACAAAAGGTCACATATAGTATTATTCTATTCATATGAAACATTCAGAGTACATAAATCCATAGAGGCAGAGAGTACCTTAGTGCAAATCATATCTGATAAGGGCCTGGTATCTAGAATATATAAAGAACTCTTACAATTCAACAACAACAACAACAACAACAAAAGAAACAGAGGCTGAGGAGAAGAGAGGGTGGGGAGTAACTGCTTAATAAGTATAGTATTTAGTATTTTCACAAAATATTTTTAAAATATTTTTAAATATTTATTTATTTGTTTTAGTTGTACACAATATCTATTTTTATGTGGTGCTGAGGATCGAACCCGGACCGCATACATGCTAGGCTGAGCCACAACCCCAGCCCAGTCTTTTTCTTTATTGTGAGGTTGTGAAAATGTTTTTGGACTAGATACAGGTAGAGATTGCACAGCATTGTGAAAATACTAAATGCTTATTTTAAAATGGTTAACTTGATGGGCTGGGGTTGTGGCTCAGCGGTAGAGCACTCACCTAGCCCATTCAAGGCCCTAGGTTTGATCCTCAGCACCACATAAAAATAAATAAAATAAAGGTATTGTGTCCAACTACAACTAAAAAATAAATATTAAAAAATGGTTAATTTGATGTTTTGTGACTTTTACCTTAATAAAAAAAGATAATAAAATATTCAAATATAGACATTTTATTATTAATATGAATAACCAACTAATGTAACTCAAACTGTAAAGACACTGTAATCCAAAGTGTCCTCCCATAAAAATATGGCTTCCATTTTTTTCCCTTTAATTCTCAATCAAGTACTCACCACTGAGTCCCACATGCAGAGGCATGGGTTGTTATGTAGGTGTGAACTTTTAAGATATGAATTCATTCTGCTCCCCTTACATCTGCTGGCTTATTTTGAAGGTGATCCCCCTCTTGGGTGCCTTTGTTCAATTATCAATCCTTTTTTTCACCAAGTCTCAGAGACTTGTAGGTCTTATTTTTCCCACATTAATACATCAAGCCCATTTGGTTTTCTACCATGCCTCTACACTAGTGTTTCTCAAAATGGAATGTATACACCACCTGCGTCAGAATCACCTAGCCTCAAATCCTGACGGAACAGGTCAAACTATATGGGGGTAGACATTAGAAATCTGCATTTTTGTCAAAACCACTGCCATATTGCCTTCATATATGGACATTTGAGACCAGTAGCTTCATTCTTGCATCTCCTTTAATAATTATTCATTCATTCAATCAAACATTTATCAAGTGCCTACTGGACACTGTGTTTGATGCTACAATGAGAAAAGAATGGAAACCACAATTTGCAACGAACTGACATAACTTGCAAATAAACTATATCAAATCACAATGTGCAACCGAAACTATCTAGACTTCAATTATTTTAACAGCAGCTCATTCAGACCTGTATATGCTAAGATATAACCAGAGTAACAGTAATTCTACATGAACTGATGTGTTCCAAAGACTATGGACAGTTCCAGAAATTTGCCAGATTTACAAATTCTACCAATCCCTGCCCTAAAACTACCTATGCCTTACTCTAGTGTTCCACACCCTGAAAGACCCTTTTCTAACTTCCCTGGAGATCCTGCTGCGATTCTGACAGAGTTTTCTTTGTTTTGCTTTACCCATCCAGTTTTCAATAAAATCAGCTTGTATAATCAATAAGTTTCCCTGGTACACTTTCTATGGGGTGTCAACAGCAGGTCCAGATATAAAATAGTTATGTCTTTCATGAATTGTTATTTATCTCACTGTTATTTTGCATTCTATTATTTGTGTTGCTTTTCCTAGCACCTAAAATTATTATTTCATGGGCATTTTCCTCTTGAGGCACATCAATCAAGATACATTCACTGGCTACTTGTTCTACACTTTGATGACAGAATATAGGAGTAGTTATTTCAGGAGTTTGGGTGCTGAAGCAATAACTCCCAACCCCATAATCTTAAGCAAATTAAAATCTCTCCAAATCCTGGCAACAAGGGATGTGATTTCTGAAGTGCCGCCGTGGTGTCTCAATGTGGACTTGGTCTCCTTCATCCTGTGTAGGATCTGAACGTCATATTTAATCACAAAAATTCCTTTCTTCAGTCCTAGAAATTTTTCTCTCTTGTTTCTTCCCCTCCATTCTCCTATTGTTTATTTGTGCCCAAATGCACAAACTTATAAATCTACCCACCATGTGTCTTAAAATGTTTCCCTTCGTTGGTTCTCTTTAACTTTTCCCATTGAGTTCTGGGGAAATCAAACCCACCCACCACCACCTCTCTCTTTTCTTTTTTGGTACCCAGGGGTGCTTAATACTGAGCCACATCCTCAGCCCTTTTTAGTATTTTATTTAGAGACAGGGTCTTGCTGAGTTACTTATGGCTTCACCAAATTACTGAGGCTGGCTTTGAACTTGCAATCCTCCTGCCTCAGCCTCCCAAACTGCTGGGATTACAGCTGTACACCACCCTGGCTGGCTGGGAAAAATCTCTTGTTTTGATTTTTCAACTAACTCACGCAATCTTCAGCTGTGTGCTATTTATCTACATTGTTGTTGTTGTTGTTGTTGTTGTTGTTGTTGTTATTTGGTACCAGGGATTGAATCAGGAGAACTTACCCACTGAGCCACATCCCCAGCCCTTTTATACACACACACACACACACACACACACACACACACACATATATTTTAGAAACAGGTTTCACTAAGTTGCTGGTGCTGGCTTTGATCTCAAGATCTTCCTGCCTCAGCCTCCCAAACCACTGGGATTATAGGCATGAGCCACCACACCCGTCTAGCTGTGTGCTATTTAATAACACTTCTTTGAGGCAACCCCACCCCCTGTAATTTTATGAATATATTCTTTTAAATCTCTCTAAGTCCAATTTGCTTGGGAAGTTGTTACATTCTGAATGTTTGTGTCTCCCCAAAATTCATATGTTGAAATCTTAACCCCAAATGTGATGGTATTAAGGGGTAGGATCTTTGGTAGGTGATGGGGTCACCCCTTCCCCTCACAAAGGGGATTACTGTTCTTTTAAAAGAGACCCCTAAGATCTCCCTTGCCTCTCCCACTCCATGAAGGCAGGGGACTTTATCTGTGAGCCAGGAAGCCAGGCCTCATCAGATCCCGAGTTTGCTGATGCCTGGATCTTGGCCTCCCATCCTCCAGAGCAGTGAGAAATATATTTTTGTTGCTTATAAGTCACCCAGTATATAGTTTTTTTGTTATATCAGCAATCTCAGCCAAAACAAGCCCTAGCTCCCAATGTGATGGCTCTTGGAGGCAGGCCTTTGAAAGGCACTTAAACATAGATGAAGTGGAGGAGGTGGGACCTGTTGGAATTAATGTCCCTATAGGCAGAAGTGTCTCCTGTGTCTCTATCATATGAGGATGTAGTGAGAAGGTAGCTACCAGCCATCCAGGAAGAAGACTCTCACCAGGAAACAAACAGGCCAGCACCTTGATCTTAGACTTCCCAGAGTGCAAAGCTGTGAAAATAAACAGCTGCTGTTTAACCCACCTTAACCCACCCAGTCTGTGGTTTTCTGATATAACAGCCTAAGCTAAAACAGCAGTTAAAGACTCCATTCTGCACTCGTCTTGAAGTTTCCTCAATGCATATTGTAGGTTGTGATCTTTCCACCTAAACCTGGACCTACCCCTCCTCCAGCGTCACACCCTGAGGTAGCTCTCAGGTCAGTGTCTGGATTTCTTAGCACTGCAGACAACAGGCCTAGAAAATTCTCTAGGTGGGTCAACTCTCCTCCCTCCACCTCCCTTACTCTTTCTCACAGCTTTCTGCTATAATTTCTTGCCCATGCCAGCTTTGTTATATGCATGCCCACATTTGTTAGCCTCCTTAGAGTTTTTATTGTACCCCTCTACAGCCCAGTGACCAAAGAGACTTCCTCTGAAGGAACACTGCCCAACAGGCAAGTTTCTCCCTATAGTGGACTCCCATGATGCCAGGGCCACCTCCTGTCTCATCCCACTCCTGCTTCTTTGGCTTGGATGGCACCTTCATCTCCTGAGGGCAGCACATCCCTGAGCTTCGGGGGATAGATAGAGCTGCAAGAAAAGCCACTCAAGATTTTTGAGCCAAGTGCAGTAGCACACACCTGTAATCCCAGCAGCTTGGGAGGCTGAGGCAGGAGGATGGTGAGTTCAAAACCAGCCTCAGCAAAAGCGAGGTGCTAAGCAACTCAGTGAGACCCTGTCTTTAAATAAAACACAAATTAGGACTGGGGATGTGGCTCAGTGGTCGAATGCCCCTGAGTTCAATCCCTGGTATCCCCCCACACAAAAAAAAAAAAAAAAAGATTTTTGAAAATAGCAATTTTAGATCCAAATGACCCTCCTTTAAATAACATTGCCTGAAAGTCACATACCACTTCCTCTTATAGTCTGTTGGTTAGAATCTAGTCCTATGGCTCTGCCTACCTGTGGGAAGCTGGGAAATGTCATCTTTTTTTCAGTGTGTTCATGTGCCCAGCTAAAATGTGAAGATTCTTACATAGGACCAAGGGGAACAGAAATATCAGGGGACAACTAGCAGGCTCTGCTACATTGGTGTGTCCCAATTGTGCTTTGTATGACCAGGAAATCTATTACTAATAAAGTGTCCAAGATTACTAATGAACCATTTTTAAAATGGTAATGTGAATTCAAGGTCATCCCTGTGTTAACACTTACGCTTTTCCTTTATATTCTTGTCAGTTTTCTTAAGAGGTAGTGTTAATTTCAACAGTAGAGACTTGAGTAAAACACACTGACAATTTTATCTACGCCTCAGTCTGCAATGAATTACTGCTGTTCATCTTGTGGCATTTTTTAGTTCTTTCTAACATTTGTGGTTTTATTGAATCTGAAATGATAACAAGAAAGTGTCATACATTTATCTTAATGGCAATCATCTTGGTTCTTATGAAGGGAAAAAAGAAGGTTAAGAAATCTTATACCAAATAAGTTCTAAAAGTACTATTAGCTCTACAACATCTGTGATTCAGGTCATGTAAACCCTCTTCTGCATGAAGCACTTGTAATAGAATCACCTGGGAAACTTATTAACAATAGACTCTTAGGTCTGCTTCAGACCTCCTAATCAAAATCTCTGGGGGTGAAGTCCAGAAATTTGCCAATTGTGTGAGCTTCCCAGAAGATTTTTACAAAGGCCAAAGGTTGGGAGAATCACCCCGGATGTCTTAGTGAAAAGCATTGGCCAACACTTGCCACTGCCCATGAACTCGCTCAGCTGTGTCCAGATGCTAGGCTAAAACCTGCACCAGTCAGAACTCTGAACACTTATTCTACCAGGATAACCAGAACTGTGGCTTTACTAGCTGTTGCTCACGACAGTGTGATGTTGAACTGCTTACAATCTACAGCAACACGGATTACTTCTTGCAGCTACTTCTTGCAGCTCAGAGCTGCAGTGGAAAATCACCTGCAGCTTTTGGAAAGGGTAAATATATGTTGAACAACCTCGTTCACTGCTCTCTCCATCTGCCTTTATTGTCAAGGTTTCACAATATGTGATATATATCAGGTTATGGGAGACCATAAGGGGCTTCATTTGCTTCCATACATATAGCACACCGATGTGTTTGGAGACTAATATATCTACCCCAGCAGACTGAAGAGCTTAAATTGCTGCTGCTGTGTGGTCTCCAGCTAGACAGGAAAGGAAGAACTGAGCACCTGCTTTGTGCTCAAGTCTCACTATGGCTTTGGGTATATAAGAGCTCACTGAGCTCTCACAACGGCCTGCAAAATGGTGACATCTCATATCATTTTCATTCTCTAGGGTAGTTTTGTTACTCACTTATGAACACCAGGAAGAAGATGAGGCTAAATAATCTCCCCATTCCAGAAAAAGGCACCCTCATACATTGCTGGTAGAACTGCAAAATGGTGCAGCCAATCTGGAAAGCAGTATGGAATTCCTTGGAAAACTGGGAATGGAACCACCTGATGACCCAGCTATCCCACTCCTCGGTCTATACCCAAAGGACTTAAAAACAGCATATTACAGGGACACAGCCACATCAATGTTTATAGCAGCACAATTCACAATAGCTAAACTGTGAAGCCAACCTAAATGCCTTTCAGTAGATGAATGGATAAAGAAAATGTGGTATATATACACAATGGAATATTACTCAGAAATAAAAGAGAATAAAATCATGGCATTCGCAGGTAAATGGATGAAGTTGGAGAAAATAATGCCAAGTGAAGTTAGCCAATCCCAAAAAGCCAAATGCCGAATGCTTTCTCTGATATAAGGAGGCCGATTCACAGTGGGGTTGGGAAGGGGAGCATAGGCGGATTAGAGGAACACTAGAAAGGCCAATGGGCAGGGAGGGGAAGGGAGGGGGCAAAAGGGAAAAAAAAAAAAAAAAAAAAAAAATAAAAAAAAAAAAAAAAAAAAAAAAAAAAAAAAAAAGATGGTGGAATGAGATGGATATCATTACCCTAAGTGCATGTATGAAGACACGAATGGTGTGAATACACTTTGTATACAACCAGAGATATGTAAAAATGTGCTCTATATGTGTAATATGAATTGTAATACTTTCTACTGTCATATTTAACAACTTAGAATAAGTGAAAAAAAATCAGTCCCCCCCCAAAAAAAATAATAATCTCCCCATTCCAGGATTAACTAACAAAATGAGGAAATAAAGGGAAAGGAGAATTTGTGGTTCCTGGGTAGCAAGATTCCCCTCAGCATCATCTTCAGATGTTTTTGCTTGAGCAACCCATAAGCAAAACCTTCCTAGAGCATCTCTCATCTGTGTGTTTATTTGCAAATATATTGTATACATTGGAAACCGATTTGCTCTTCAAACTGTACTGGCTATAAAAATCATATAGTGAGCTTGATAAAGTACAGACTGTCAGCCCCATCTTCAGAGGTTCTTAGTGTTTCTAGGATGGAGCTTAGAATGCTAAGTGAAATAAGCCAGTCCCCCCACCCCCAACCAAAAAAAAAAAAAAAGGCCTAATGTTCTCTCTGTTATGCAGATGCTAACACACAATAAGAGGGGGAGACAGGGGCTGGGGTTGTGGCTCAGCGGCAGAGCGCTCGCCTCGCACATGCGCGGCCCGGGTTCGATCCTCAGCACCACGTAAACATAAATGCATTGCATTGTGTACAACTAAAGTAAATAAATAAATGTTAAAAAAAAGAGGGGGAGACAGAAGTTCACTGGATTAGACAAAGAGGAATGAAGGGAAGGGAGAAGGGATGGGAATTGGAAAAGCAGTAAAATGAATTGGACATAACTTTCCTTTGTTCATATATGAATACACGACCAGTGAAACTCCACATCACATACAACCACAAGAATGGGATCCTAATTAGGATAAATTATAGTTCATATATGTATAATATGTCAAAATACACTCTACTGTCAGGTATACCAAAAAAGAACAAATAAAAAAAGAATTTGCATTTCTAACATGTCCCCAGCTTTGAATAGTGTTTGCTATTAGTGTAACCCCAATGTAGAAATTTGAAATACCAAAATACAATGGGATATAATAATAATTCTGATGAGTATTTTCCCCGCACTCTAGATAATGATCTTATGCAGACCTAGAGGTAAGGGACCTGTTTGGAAGCCATTACACTAACCTGAGGCACATTAGCTTTCCTGGTTGAGAGGCAGGCTAGCGAGCAACCCACAGACATTCCCTAAACCTTAGACACTGCCAATAAATGAGATAAGAGAGGGACACATCAGATGGGCACAGCATAGTGCTCAGGCACTCTGCCTTTCATTTTCAGCTGACTCTATTCTTATAATCTTTCCTCTGCCTTCATTTTTCCCCTTTTATGATAACAGCTAGCATCACTTTTAAGTAATGCAATCTAGCACTCCTGTTGTTCCTTTTATGGAAATTCTAGCTACTACAAGTACATGGGTTACTTGATAGCCACACAGCAAAATTGTTCCAAGTGAACGACGCTTTGATTGAACTTTAATTTTGTTGTGACTTTAAAGTCCTAGCCCTGCGTAAGTGAGGAGCGGTTCAGCATGGTTTCATTCAGAAGCACCTGGAAGGGCATTTCTCCCTGCTCACTTACGATGTTTATTTCTAAGGTATTCTTTAGTGCTTGTGCCACTGGTTGAAAAATGAGGCAGGTTTCTATGCAATAAATAAAACAAATCTCAGCACTTTGAGAGGAGAGACCGCAAGGTGTTTGCAAAGACTTAGAGGACAAATTGAAATCTAAGGGATACTTTGGCAATAGGCTTCACTGTAATAAGAACAAAGGAAAGGGTTTGCTTTTACCATTGCTTTAGTGGAAGAGAAAGGAAGTTTCTTTTGATATTTTGAGATAAAGGAAAAGGGAAACATAGGTTGTTAGTGAAGAAAAATGTGCTTTCTGCCACAGATAACCCTAGGATTTCCCATGACCAAATCTGGGCAGTAGAGCAAATGTCATGTACTGGGAGGTGCTTTTCAAAAAGCCATTTTTGACGTACAGGAAAATGACCTTGAAGCATGTCCTTGCCTTTATTGGACAGTGTCTCAATTTTAAAACTAGATTCCAAAGGACTGAAGGTATTATGCTGCTTTTTCCACGGGTAAGCCCCTTACTTGCTCAGAACTCAAGATAACATTCACTAAGCACCACCATCACTGTGCTTGACCCTCCACCCCAATAACTTTTAAAAGAGGAAGAACAAGCCAGGCACAGTGGTGTATGCCTGTAATCCCAGTGACCTGAGAGGCTGAGACAGGAGGATCTCAAGTTCAAGATCAACCTCAGCAACTTAGCCAGACTCTCAGGAGTTTAGTGAGACCCTGTTTCAAAATAAAAAATAAACAGGACTGGGGATGTAGTTCAGTGGTAAAGCACCTCTAGGTTAGATACCCAGTATCAAAAACAAACAAACAAACAAATAAATAAATAAACAAACAAATAAATAAAAGAGGAAGAACAAGCCAGGCATAGTGGAACATGCCTATAATCCTAGTGACTCTGAAGGCTGAGGCAGGAAGATCCCAAGTTCAAGACAGCCTATGCAACTTAGTGAGGCCCAAGCAACTCACTAAGCAGAAAATGCAAATACTACTCCCTGAAATTTAGTTGCATTATGACTGCACATTTTTCAACATCTTTTCCATTAAGATATGGGGTCCTGGTCCCCACAGCATGAGTTTAACCATTACTTTAGTGAAGAGGATACAGCAGAGGTGATGTGGTTTCAGTTTCTGAGGTTAGGCCTTACTATTCTGGAAGCTCTCATTTATTATCCCCTTGGGACCTCTAGTCACCATATAAAAAGGCAAACTCCATAAAGAAAACCCCTGTGTCCAACCTTTTGGCCAAATCATTAAAACACTTCATACCAGTGAAGCCAGCTTGGACCCTCCAGTCCAGCCCAGCTCCCACTCAAATGCCAGCAAGTGACCCTGGTCAATGTTACGTGCAGCAGAAGGATTAATTGCCCAGTAAGTTCTGCCCAAATTCCTTAGCCACAAAATCATGGGATATAGCTTATTATGCAACCATAAATAAACAGACTGTGAGCTGGACAGGTGATTTCGAGGATCAAAAAGAAATTGTATATGGAAAAGGACTTCCAGAACTACAAAGCAATGCACATTATCAATATTATATGAGAGAACAAGTGCAGTCTTTGAACACCAGAGGGTTTTTTTTCCCAGAGTTTTTAATTATTAATTTTTGTGACATCTGTCATTACTGTTTAGTGATGAAGTAGATTACCATCAGGTGACAGTGGTGAAGATTAAGAGAAACACATTCAACTTCTTGTTTACTTTGATGAGGGTGAGGGCTTTGTGCATAAAATAAATAAATAAATAAGACAAACTCCAACTGATAAACAATGTACCAAAAGACTAAGCTATTTAATTGGCTAAGGAATTTGGAACAATTATTTCTTTTCTATGACTACATTTACTTTAGAGTATTTTGGAAAAGCAATTTCTACTAACAAGATATTCAAAGAAGGTGGGATTCTAATTAATCATATGAAAATTTCAGATAATTCAATGTTTTTTGTTAAAAATCTTTCATTTGCTTTAATAGGGTTTTGTTTTGTTTGTTTGTTTGTTTGTTTTTTGTTTCTTTTCCTTAGGAGGTTAGGAAAGCAAACTCTTGAGAAGACTATATTCCAAAAATTAACTTGTAAAGTGAGTGTTTGAAACTTAAAGTGCATTTTGCTAATGAAATAATTCTATAAATAACATTGTAAGACACAAAACCAATAGAATTCCAAATATTACTGTATAAATTACATTTTAAGGTTTAAAAAATAAAACCTCACTGCCAATGTAGCAAACATTTTTTAAAAATCCTAAAATATATTCAATCAGATAAATCCTCTTTCAGTCAGATCTAGAGAACCCTCAGGATGTCAGAGAGCTGTGGAATGGCAGCTTTAAGATGCCAGAGGCTCCATCTATCTTGTTGCCTGAGCATGTCTAGATCTTAGCAAAAGGAAGCACTCCACAATGCACTGGGACTCAGACATGCTTCAGGTCAGAGATCTGGCTTTGATTCTGCCCTGTTTCTTGCTAGCAGCAATGGCGATCAAAGGTCAGAATCTCTGAGCCTCCGTTTCTTCAACAATGGGGTGAAAACCATAGTGCCTACCGCATGGAGCTCCTGTGAAAATTCAATGGAACATTTTCTGAAAAGGCCTAATGCTGTTCCTGGCACATAGTAAGTGCTCAAAACGTAGCAGCAACTCTAATTACTGTTACTGAACCCAGGCCCAGCCCATGGTGGCTCCCAGAGCACCCACTGCCTAATTCAGCAGTTTCAAGAAATGACAGGTGGAGAAATAAAGTGCAGGGAGAAACTTTTACAACTTCAACATTTTAGACATAACATTGACAAAAATGTAAGGTTTACCTACATTTAATCATATTTATAGTAGTACTTGTAAGTGTTAAGTAAATACATTGGGAGTGCATGATCAATTTTTTTTTTCCTAAGTAATAGAGCAGAACACATCGAAATGTTTGCAGGCAATTGACTTAATCCTTTAAATAAGTCGCTGGAACTGAAGCAAGAACAGAAGTGGACCTTGACCTCTGTGATGGAGTCCTGCTTTGGGAAGAGGAGCTAACTGTCCTTAGCCACACAAGTGACATTGAGTCTCTATCCTAGCTTCCATTATAGGTAAGGCCCTGCCTTCTGAAGAAGGGAATGGAATTGAAGGATAGAGGAGGAGAGCAGAGAGAGAGAGGGACAAATTCAAATAGCCAAACACCCAGCTGAGTGAACTATCAGGGACAATGGCAGCCCATAAGTGCGCTTAGGGTCCTTCTAATAAGGGTACCTCACAAAATGGGGGAGGCAGAGTTTCCATAGACTTTCAGATAACTCACAAAGTTAAAGGAAAGAAATGAGTCAAAGAGGTGTCAAGGAAAGGAAGCTCCACTGGAGATGGAGATAGGGCTCATGCCTGGGGGTTGGTGGAAAGGAAGGAGAAACAGACTTAAGGTGGAATGTCAGCTTCTATCCAAGTGGGGCAGCGAGTCCAGGGCTGGGTGCCATCTGTGTAGATGAGACATGTATGAGACAAACAAAACTTAAATTCTCATGTCTTCAGCGATTGAGGACTTAAGCCTTAGGTGCTGAATCACCATTTGGAATGTCAGTTTTTATGGGGTACAAATTTGAACTATATATCTGATCTTTAAGATTACCCTGGAAATCTCAAGTTGAAAAAAGGGGGGGGGGGGAGCAGAATTGAATACCTGAGTGTAGATACGATGAGGCCTTTAAAAGTCAAAAGTTATTACAGATTTTCAGATTTAAAATAAAAGGATCATTGAGGCATCCTACAGGTTTTAATTTCTAAACAAGTAAACAGCTGGACATGGTGGCACACACTTGTAATTTTCAGCAACTTGGGTCATCTTTGGTAAACTGAAAATTCAATGAGGCAATAGCTATATATCTGATATCTGATGCTCCAACACCAAACAACCCAGGAGGCAGGCTGCACAACCCAAGTTAAGTCTGCACATCTGGAGGTTGGGTCTTAGCCATCCTTCTCAGATCCTTCCAGCTTCGCTCTACCCCCAAAGAAGGTTGCCTGTGAGTCTTCCCTTCACATCTTCCCCTTCCTGCCCTCTGAGCATCAGCTGGCTGAGGGGGCACAAGCAGTCAGTACAGAAGTGCAGGAGCCCTGATTGGGGAGATGGCTGAGATTGCGGTTGGCTGCGGGCCATAGAGATATTCGGACATTGCCGCCTTCCGTGGTCTCACGGGACTTGGCCCGGGATCTCGTAAGACTTGAGCCGAGATCGGATCGGGTTGGCGCCATTTTGTTTTGTGGGTTTTTTGGTGGTGCGTGTTAGAGTCGTTGTTAGAGCCGGAGAGAGAAGTTATCAGAATAGAAAGCCTGTTGGTGGGGCCGGGGTTGTGGCTCAGTGGCAGAGTGCTCGCCTCGCACGTGCGCGACCCGGGTTCGATCCTCAGCACCACATAAACATAAATGCATTGCATTGTGTACAACTAAAGCAAATAAATAAATATTAAAAAAAAAAAAAAAGCCTGTTGGTTTCTAGTTTGCCTCTGAACTTCTTCCCGCGGCTTCGGTGCTCCAAGCGGCAATCGCTTCAGGCGGTGACCCAGAAGGGTGGCAGAAGATCCAGCCTGCCTGCCATTTCCCTCTGCAGTCTGAAGGTGAGGACCCCTCCCAGGATGGCCCTCAAGCATGTCCCTGCACTCACCCCACTGTCTAGCCCCTGGGTAGGCAGAGAGCAGCAAGTCCTCCCAGGGGACCTCACAGAAGAAAATTTTCCCTCCATAGGGCAACCCCAAGGTGGACCTGCAACCTGTACCAGTCAACAGCCAGGAATAGAATAGAAAGGGGTGGCTAGGGTTGCCACCTATATTCTAAGAATATGTTGCTGCATGCCATACTACTTCCTACCAGCTGAAAGACACAACTTGGATTCAGAAGCGAAGTGCCACAACTTGGATTCAGAAACAAATGTGCCACATAAATATGCCCCAAAGAAAGAGGACAGCTGAGACAGACAAAACCAAGTAGGTGGAGCAGTCAGCATTTTATTTTATTTTACACATGTTTTCATTAATGTCATTTTCAACTGACAAACCATAACTATACATTTATGGTAAACAATGTGATGTTTATAGATGAAGCTATACATTATGGGATGGTTAACTCATGCTCATCAACAGATCTGTCAACTCAGAAAGACAGATGCCACAGGATCTCATGTGGAACAGCTGGAAGAGGAAGGTGCGCAGACGACCTAGGGCTTTGCCACACAGATGCCAGTGAGGAGGGCATCTGGATCCTCCTAGAGACAAATGGGTCCCTCCACCAACTGGAAGAGGCATCAGAGACTGTTTTTCATGGAACACTTACCCCTGCCCTGCTCTTCTTTGTTCTGTTTCCCATGTCTCTGGGATAGCAGAAATGGTCCTTAGTAAATTTCTGTTTCTCATAAATCTTATAATACAATCAATGCTTCTGAAAAATGAAAAAAAAAATACTTTGGAAATAAAAAAATGAAAGAAAAAACACTTTGGAAATATTTTCCCTACCAATTGCATAAGAGGCAATATCCTAGGGAAGGTGAGATGCTGGACCAGTGTATTAGTTTTCCGTTGCTGTGACAAAATACACGAGAAATAAAATGAAAGTAAGAAGGTTTCAATCCAAGGTTAATGACTCCATTGCCATTGGCCTGAGGTGAGAGAGAATGTCATGGCAGTGGGAGCATGTGGCAGAACAGAGCTGCCCACCTCGTAGCAGCCAGGAACAAGAAAGACAGAGGGAAAAGAAGGGACCAAGGTCAAGATATACACTTCCAGGCATGTTCCTGGTGACTTATTTCCTCCAACTATGCCCCACCACCTATAGTTTCCACCTCCTCATTCAATCATGAATCCATCAATGGACTAATCCATTAATGAGATCAAAGCCCACATGATACAATCACTTCCCCAAAGCTCCACCTCTGATTGTTGCTGCACTGGGGACCAAGCCTTCAACATGAGCCAAACACCCAGCTGAGTGAACTATCATGGACAATTGCAGCCAGTAAGCGGGCTTAGGGTCCCTCTAGTAAGGGTATCTCACAAAATGGGGGAGGCGGTTTTTCCATAGACTTGCAGATAACTCACAAAGTTAAAGGGAGAAATGAGTCATTCTGGATCCAAACTATAATAACTAGGGATCAAGAAAACTTCATGCTTGTTCTAGCTTTTCTGTAGCACTGTCCTTGCACAAGTCACCTTGTGCTCTCCAATTAAGTTTTCTCATCTTTAAGATAAAAAAGATAAATTATGCAATCTCTATGTTCCCTTCCAGCCCTGTGATTATGAATTTCAGGATTCTGACATGGATATATTCTCTAATATACCTAAAGATTGAATGCAGTGGAAAATAATATTCTATTGAGGGTGTCTGATTAGTTATGTTGTTATCAATCAATGTTTGGTTAATTGGTTCCCATTCTAAGCCTTCTTTACTCTTTTTAACTCTGAAATTACTTAATGATGTTGCTGCTCATATAACAAAGAGAGTTCAACATATTAACTCTCCTAGAGCTCCTTAATCTATATTAAAGTTGTCTCAGAGACAAGTAGAGAAACAGAGAGAAAGATATTTCATTGATATTAGCTCACTGGAAGCAATGTTAAAATAACCAAATGTTTCCTAAATCCATGGGAATCAAAATAGCTAGAATGGTTCCCCTTATCTGCAGGAGATATATTCCAAGTCCCCCAGTGAAAACCTGAAATCCCAGATATTACCAAACCCCATATGTACTGTTTTTTCCTCTATACTTACATATCTATGATAAGTTTAAGTTATAAATTAGGCACAGAAAAGGATTAAAAATAATAACAATAATAAAATAGAACTGTTATAACAATATATCATAAAATTATGTGAATATGGCCTCTCTTTTAAAATATCTTATTGTGCTTTCACATTTTCAACTAAAGAAAGCACTTTATGGCTTCTTTTTGGCATATGCAAATTGCCTGCCTCACAAATTTTGCATTTTGGGAATGTTATTAAGATAAGTGTTACTATTTAAAATATGTGCATCTTAATTGTGGAACAGGGTCCATTTTATGTGCATCTTGAGAAAGGTTTAATAAAACACACCTGACATGGCAAAAAAAAAAAAGTGTTTCTTTAACACAGCACTGTAATATCATGACAGTTGATTTGATAATCTAGATGACTACAGATGACTATAAGTTATTGGGCAGGTAGCATATACAACATGGATACTCTGGATGAAGAGATAATTCATCTTCTGGGCAAGATGGAATGGGATGGTGTATGATTTCACTTACTACCCTAATCAAACAATGTTCAATTTTAAACTTATGAATCATTTCTGAAATATTCCATTTAATATTTTTTGGATCACTGTTGACCTCAAGTAACTGAAACCACAGAAAGCAAAACCATGGATAGGAAGGGACTACCGTAGTGTAAAAAATAGATTACATAAATCATCACTTCACAAAATAGCAGATAAACACTTTCTTTTTCTTATCTCTCTCTCTCTCTCTCTCTCTCTCTCTCTCTGTCTCCAGAATCTATCTGATCATCTAAAAGGCATACTATGATTTGAAAACAAATGAGAAATGGGAAGCAAGAGGACAATATCTTGAATTGCCAGATTTCACTGAGAAGGCAATTCATTGAAGAACAAGTAGGGAAGAAGAGAGAGCTTACTATAATGAGAAGGATTTTCAGACCACATTCAGACCCACTGTGATTTATTAGTAATGTCTACAGTGGACATGGGAAAGGAGACAGGGGAATTGACATATACCGCTTATCTGGTGTCTGGATTCTCCTCTCCAAACAACTCCAATCATTTTTCCAGACACTGCCACCTGACAAACTATGAGGTGAGTATTTCAGGTAACCAACAACCTCAATCTTCAGAACGCAGAACATCTTACCATTTATGCAAAATTAGAGAAATATGTATTCAAAACAAGTCTACCAAGAAATTGGTGTGGAAAGAAAGGGAACTTATAAGTTGTGGAGGCTATTTCTTTTCCTATTGCTTTATTATATACTACTTGAACTCTGTCCAATTTTTACTTAATCTCTGCAGTTCTTAGCAGTCAAGTCTCTGTGTTAATTCTCTGTTGACACAGGGTAAGAAACTACTGATTTACAAATTTCTATTTTAATGTTTCAAAACAAATCATGTTTGTTCTGGATCTACATTGTGTAGCTAGCATCTGGTGCTAGCCTTGGTATAAAATAGATCTTCAGTAAACACTTTTAATAAATCAAAAAAAAATAAGAAGAACACTTGATCTGCAGAATGAAAGAGACACTGACTGGTAAGAGTATGTCCAGTTTAAAATAAAGGAAATTTTTTTTGATATTTCCATTTTCTCCCATAGGATTCTGCCTTCCTCAGTCTACAGACCTTCCCATCCTAGGTTGGGAATTCCTGGGTTATCAGATCTGTCACCCTAACAATGCACTAAAAATGGGTGCACATTTATGGAAACTAAAAAGTTGATCTTATAGAACAGAGTAGAATCGTAGTCATGAGGGACTGAGAAGGGCAGTGGGGAAGGAAAATGGGAAAAACTTAAATACAGAGCACCAACATACAGTTCCGTTTTCTATAGAACAGTAGGATAACTTGGTAAAAGTAATCTGATATATTTCAGAATCACTAAAAGAGTACAAAATTCCTAATGCACAAAAATGATTAAAATTTAAAGATATGGAAGTACTTGTAACCCCCATTTGATCACCATACATTGTATATATGTATCAAGTTATTATAATGTGCTCCATAAGTATGTACAAATATTATGTCTAAATTTAAAAATAGAACAAAGTAGAATGTATAAAGTAGCATGACAGAAGTAAATGGGATTAGGAAAATTTAAGAAAAAAGAAATACATGCATTTCCAAATCCAGATGAAACATCTTGCTGGCCAGCTAAATTTTAAAAGAAAAGAAATGGAAAACTGCCAGAAACATTAGAAAATGTTTACAAAGATATAGTTAGAAAGTTTCTGTTATGGCCAAAAAAAGGGGGGAAAGCAGAGAGAAATATTTATATAGTGTTTTACTCTGCTAAAAAGCAGAGCAAACATGAGTAATCCACACTTTCTTTCTCTACAAGGTAAACTGAAATTGAAGAGCAATTAGGTGCCAGACTCCTAATTGTTCTAGATCCAATCATAGAATATTTGCTCTGGTGCTATCATTAATAAGGACCCCAAATTTCCATAGAATTTGTTTCATTTCTGATCTATCTCAGAAACCTTAAAAATTACAGCTAAGAACATGTTGTATTTGGCTATCTTCACAGATCACAGAAGGTTATTCATTATTTCAAACTCAGCCACATTATTATAGTCTCCACATTAAGAAGTCCCCATCAGTTCCCAGGAAGTGCTCCCTGCATCCCTCAACTTACTACAGGCTTTAGCTTCCTTCTCCAAGGCAGTCCAATGGGTCTGCTCAAAAGTGTCAGCAAGCAGAGAAACTGTGCTCAGCCATACCCCCAGCCCACCCAAAACATCAGGGCTCTTATTTAACTCAGGTTGGGCAACAAGAAGTATCCATGAGGCCAGAATGGTCAAGGGTGTTGGAATAATGAACGTTGAGTTAAGAGACTTTCATAACTAATGCTCCAGGTACTTTCTGCTAAAACTAGTTAAAGGTGTATACTTTGATTTGCACTAAACACACAACTGTAGGAGGAAGTCAAGAGATTATTTAATATATGTTCATTTAGATATACATAACAAGGATAGCATCTTTTAGTTATTTAGTTACTTTTTGCCAAGTGTCTGAGAGCATGGACCATCCAGAATCATCTTAATCTCAGATCAGGGCTTGTGATCTCTTGAACCACCAAGATTAGGACTGCTTAAACTTTATTGTGGTTATGTATCACCTGTCAATCTTGTTAAAATGCAAGGTCTGATTTAGCAGACCTAGGACAAGCCCTGAGACTCTTAATTTTTAACAAGTCCCCAAGTGATGTCAGTGCTGCTGGCACATTGGCCCCACTTCAAGGAACAAAGAGTTGAATAAATGAAGCAGGTTTACAGTTCTTTTGAGTTCTGGTTTACTTCCAGTTTATCCTAACCTGGGCATTTTCTACTTGATTTCTGCCTTTACTATTTCAAAAGTTTATCTTCAAATTATTTTTTTGTTTTCCACAGGAGCAATCATGTTGTGCAGAAAAGAATGACTTTTTTTTTTCCTTCTAGCCTTATTACACTAGTTTGGAACTCTAATACAATATCAAACATAAGTGGTTATACTAAGCATTCATGCCTCCTCCTGTCTGGTCCCAACAGGAAAACACTCAATAAAATTCACAGTGGTCATGTTCACCAGAAGATTTTGTACATACCATGATCCCCAGCTTATGATGGTTCAACTTATAAAGTTTCAACTTCATGATGATACAAAAGCAATAGGCATTTAACAGAAAACAGACTGAAAATTTTGAAATTTCATCTTTTCTCAGGCTAGTGATATATGGTATGAGACTCTCTTATGATGCTGGGCAGCAGCAGTGAACCACAGCTCCCAGACAACTGCACTATCATGAGGGCAAACAACTGATACTCTACAGTATATGCACAAGGTAGTATTTTTAGAATTGTGTTTTTACCTGCCATCATTTCTACAAAATTCCCACTTGTATTTGCATATGAGATATTCAGGACTTTATTATAAATTGGATTTTGTGTTAGATAATTTTGCCCAATTGTAGGCTAATACAAATGTTCTGAGCATGTTTAAGGTAAGAAACACTAAGCTATGGTGTTCATTTGGTAGGTTAGGTATATTAAGCACATCTTCAACTTATGATAGTTCCAACTCATGATGGGTTTGTCAGGATATAACCCCATTGTAAGCCAAGGAGCCTTCTGTACACTTTATTAGATGAAGAAAGTTTTCTTCTCTTCCTAGTATGCTAACAAGTTTTTATTTTTTAAAATAATGAATGGGTGTTAAGATTTGTTAAATGCTTTTCACATATATTTTTATATATGTTGTTGATATAGAGTATTAAACCAACCTTGCATTCTGGAAAAAACCTGAATTGGTCATACACTATTACCTTTTTAGAAAAGGCTGGGTTTGTTTTGCTAATATTTTGTTTATGAAAAGTATAACTAGGGGCTGGGGATGTGGCTCAGCGGTAGAGCGCTCGCCTACCATGTGTGCGGCCCAGGTTCGATCCTCAGCACCACGTACAAATAAACACATTATGCACAACTAAAGCAAATAAATAAATATTAAAAAAAGAAAAGTATAACTATGTATATTACAAATCCATAATTTTTTCCTTCATTTAACATAAATTTCAATTTTGGTATTAAATTATTCCAGGTTCTCCAGCAAAGTGCAGCCAATTGTGTTGTGGCAGAGGGAGACAGGGGGAAGTTTTTATTATAAGGAATTGGCACACATGCCCATGAAGACTGAGAAGTCCCATGATCTGCAGTCAGCAAGTTGGAGACCTAAAAGAATTGATGGTATTGTTCTCATCTGAATTGAAGACCTAAGAACTAGGAAAATCATCAGTGTGAGTGCCACTCCAAGTCCAAATCCCAAGGCAGGAGAAGACCAATGTCCCAGCTCAAAGACAGTCAGGTAGAGAGAGTGAATTCTTCCTACTCTGCCTTTTTGTTCCATTCAGGGTTCCAGTGGGTTGGATGAGGCCCACCCCCATCAGGGAGGACAACCTGCTTTACTCAGTCTACCCATGCAAATGTTAATCACATCAAGAACGCCCTCACAGACACACCCGGGAATATGTTTAACCAACTATCTGGGCACCTAATGGCCTAGTCAAGTTAACATAGGAATTAACCATTACAGATACCAAAGTCATGCTGACTTCATACAAGTTAGGAAGTATTCCGCATAACTTCATAGAAGTTAACAATTAGTCCATATTTTCTGCTTCCCTGAGAAAGAGGCTAAGATTGATGTAATTTCTTATTTTGTTAGATTTACTGGTAAGCAATATGGGCCTGGAGTTTTCACTGTGAGAAGTTATATCAGGACTTAATCAGAGAAGCAAAACCACTAAAATATACATAAATACTTATTATAGAGACTTGAACCTACACAACTGTGGGAGTAGATTAAGCCATCTCTGTAAGGCCATTGTCTTCAGGCCTGATGCTGGAGCCAGATATCCACAAGGCAGGCTGTGGAAAAAGGAAAAAAGACACAAAGAGGGGAGAGCAAGGACAAGCCAGCAGCCACCAGGAATGAGTTGAGGGTACACTGGCTCTCATTTTCTTGCTTCTGAGGTGCAGTTCAGAAATTCTGCTTTGTTTGTTTAATTATGAATTCTATTCCTGTAATAGGTTTTCCTATTTTTTTCTTGCATCAGTTGTAGTGCATTATATTTTTAAGGCAAAGTAATTATTATGATATTTTTCATAAATTCTCTCATTTTCTTTGTAACGTTTATAAGATCAGTAGTTGTCCTTCTTTTTCTTTACTGGTGTTGGTCCTGTTAGCCTTCTTGCTTTCCTTCTTTTTAGATCAGGCCTACCCAAGAGTTATTAATTTTATTAGTTTACCAACTTTTGGTTTTGTTGATTTTTATCTACTGTTTGTTTTCATTTCATTAGTTTTTGCATTTACCCTTATTTCCTTTATTCTACTTTTTTTTTTTTTTTTTTTGTCTTGGGAATTGAACTCAGGGGCACTCCACCACTGAACCACATCCCCAGTCCTATTTTTGTGTTTTATTGTCTCACTGAATTGCTTAGTGCCTCACCATTGCTGAGGCTGGCTTTAAACTCGCGATCCTCCTGCCTCAGCCTCCTGAGTCCCTGGGATTACAGGCATGCGACATTGCACCTGGCTTATTATACTCTCTTTTAAGTTTAATTTTCTGTTTCCTTTCAAGAGTCTCCTGTTGGGCACTTAAGAAAGTGATTTTTAGCCTTTTTTTCTTTTCTAATCTGTGCATTTTCCTCAAAACAGAAAACTGCATTCCAAAACTTTTGATGGGCTGTATTTTCATTACCATTTAGTTCAAAACATTTTCCATTGTGATCTCTTTTTTTTTACTCATGGATTACTTAGAAGTTCGTTACTCTGTTTCCATACCTAGGGCTTTCTTGTTATCTTTTTATTATTTGTTTTAATTTATTATCTCTAAAAAATATAATCTGTATTAATTCAGAATTTTGACGTTTGTTCAGTCTTGCTCTCTAGCTTAGCACATGGTCAATTTTGGTAAATGTTCTACATGCACTTATATGAGCGATTTGAAGTTATTACAGGCACTGTTTTAGATATGTCACTTAAATGTATGGTTCAGACTTTCTGCCTGTTCTATCACTCACTGAGAGATGTACTAAAATTTGGATGAGCCATTTTAGATGGAAAGTGAGGCCCCAAAAGCCTGATTAGTAAACAGAAGACTAAGAAGAAGAGATAATTAAGCTGATTTGCATTAGAAATCAACAGAAATATGGAGGAGGTGTGGAAAACCCCAGATGAGGGAGATCTGCTACATGATATAATGAAAAGGAGACAAAATATTCATGAAACCAGGGAACATCTATTTGAAGAAGTTTTGAGTTTCTATCATGTCAACTCCTATCTTTTCAAGCTTTCAGTAAAATATGAGACCCACTAAAACACAGAGGGTTTTATTTTTATTTGTTTTGAGGAAGTCAAGGCAAGAGCCAAGTTCCATTTGCTTTCCATAAGAGAGGAGCTCTTGCTGCCTCAGTAGAGATCTGCCTCCCCAGAACTTTGGGAAATACTGAGCATCTGCTGCTGCGCCCCGGGCGCTGGCAAGGTGTATTAAACACATTCTCTCCTTGCATTTACCTTGCATAGTAACAGAATTCAGGGGTCAAAAATGCAACGATGAGACCACATATGAATCAAAATATGACAGTGTAAATTCGGTGAGAGAGGTGACTACTAGAGCATGAGTCCTGTGCCCTTCACCTCCCACAAGTCACAGAAGTCTTGGGAAGATGGAATTGAATGGGGATTCTGGCTGTCTTATCCAGAGATGAAAGGTAGAGAGATCCCAACTGGTAATGGAGTTACTTAACCTTGCAATAGTGTTGTCAGGAGACAATGTTAGTAAAACACCTAATTCAATAGCAAGTAAATGATCAGTAGTAGTTCCTATTCAAGCTGTCTTTGTAACTTTCCAACTCCCACACTTGGTGTTTAGGGCGTGTGACCCCAAGCTTAAATCATAAAAGATAATGGGGCTTCTGTCTTTGTCTGGCTCTCAGAGAAATCAGCTGCCATGAGTTACCCAGCCACGGAAGCTGCCACTCATGGAAGGGTGGTGAGGAATTGACCTTCCAGCCCTAGTCATACCTTGGATGACATCAGTCCCAGCTGACAACTTGACTACAACTTCACGAGAGACCCTGTGCCCCAACCATCTAGCTTAGCCATTTTCAAATCTTAGCAGATTTTAACTGTTGGTTGTTTTTAGCCACTAGATATTGGAGTCATTTGTTAAACATCAATGGATAAGTAATACAGCCCTTAAATTGACTCATTTTGAGTAAGTTCAAAAACCTGGCCACAAAAATTATTCAGTTTCTGTTATATCCTGAGCTACGTATAGTACTCAACATAGGGTGGTGGTAGGAAGTTTCAGGGTCCCTTACAGCTCTAAGATTGTTTGTGTCTCCATGGCCACATTCAAATCACAATCTGTTCAGATTGGCTGAAACCTCCCCACTACCTACCTGTTTCATTCTAAGGAAGAACGTTCACTCGGTGGGATCCTGCTGTGGGTGACAGTGTGTTCCCTGAGAGCCTGGTGGACTGACTGGAGGCAGCAACACAGTGTGTCACATCTAGCCATGGAGTGACATAAGCATGGGAGGAAAGAGATGATTCTATCACAGCTCAGGGACAGTGATGATGGGGTGGGGTACAATTGAGTCAGTAGCAATCACACTCACACATTATTCATCTAACAATTATTCTTAATCTGTAAACTTTTTCCCCTGCTTTGTCCCAAGAAGAATCAAAGGCTGCTTGTTTTTTTTTTAAGTAGTCCTTTCAGGTAATCAATAAGTAAATTTCCTATCTTTAAGCAGTGAGAAGGTGTCGTTTTAAAACTATTTTATCTTGAATAGTAACACTGTTAGATTACTACATAGTTATTTACTATATATTAAATGCTACTGTTTAATAATATATATTGTGTATATATAATTTTAATAGTTTTTAGTGGCTTTTCATTTGAAGGAGAGAACTAGCACAGATCAATACTCATCCAACTTTAATGTGGGCCGAGGTGGCCTGTCTAATTCTTTAGTTCAAGTTTGGCTTGGCCTCCCAGATGGAGGGAGTTTCGGGGATCCATGCCCTCTGTCTCACATGACCCTTCCTAAGCAATAAGTGATGTCACTTGCCCACCCAGAGAAGAAACCAAGCACAGGCCATGGCAGTCAATGCCAGGACAGCGATGGCTGCTACCTGCAGAAGACCAGCACCGAGGAAGCTGGAGCTCCAGCAACTGGCCGCCTGCAGCACCAGTGGCAGGCCCAGCCACAACCGACAACCTGATGGCCGACAACCTGATGGCCGGGAGGTGGGTGATCGGCATGCTCACGGTCATCGTGGTCCTCCTCTTCCTGCCATCTTCAGCGCCAGCGCCTGGCAGGCCTGTGACACCATCTCTGCCAAGCACCTCTCAGGGACCCCCATCTCCTTCATCCTCCTGCTCTCCGACACCTCCTTCATCTACTGCTTTATGAACAGATGTTTCTGCCTCGGCTACATGATCATCTTTCCCTATCCCCTCTATTTTTATAAAAAAAATTAAGAAAAATGATTTAAATAAATGCTTTTATTAAACAACATATTTTTGAAATGGATGGAATTTCCCACTGCATAACACCATGATTTTTAAAAATTTAGCTGCTCTGTGCATCTTCTTCTACTTGCATTAAATTCTTTCTATCTTACATATTTTTCCCCTTATATTTTCCCAGTCAATGACTTCTTTTTTTTTTATTTTTTTATTTTTTTTTTTTTTGTGGTACCAGGGATTGAACTCAGGGGCACTCGACCACTGGGTCACATCCCCAGCCCTTTTTTGTATTTTTATTTAGAGACAGGGTCTCACTGAGTTGCTAAGTGCCTCGCCATTGCTGAGGCTGGCTTTGAACTCATGATCCTCATGTCTCAGCCTCCCAAAGTGCTGGGATTACGGGCGTGCGCCACCGCGCCCGGCTAGTCAATGACTTCTTATTTTAAATAGTTCATAAAAAGTATTTGGGAGTATTCATATGAAAATGATGATTGTTTTCATAATTGTGTCCTTCTTTGTAGGATCCAAATCTGAAAAATAAATAATTGACATGTAAAAAACTCTTTAGAAAAAAAAAAGTTCTTTTGTACAGTTTCAACCATAATTTATTGTGGTTTTACTTATCTACCATAGAATTGAAGTGATCAACTTATAAACTCACAAATGAAGAAATAAAAAAGGATTCATGCATATGGAAAAGGCAGACTAAAATTTTAGCCCCAAAGTTCTCCTTCTGTGATTATGGATCATTCCAAAAGCACAACTGTTAAAAGAATTATTGGCTGTTAGCATTGCTAAAAAAAAAAAACCCATTTTCTCTCTTGTCCTGAGTGTGAATAATACCCATTTCACAGGCAAAGTGTCAGGAAGCATGAACATGTTATTCATGTTGCGTTTATGCACATAGGAAGTCTCTATGGGCACGACTTCTAAATCCTCTACATGACCTACAGGTCAAATCTTTATTTTGCTGACAAATCACAAATCTGTTTGGTCTGATGAAACACAGAAGGCATTGGGAATGAAGCTAAGACCTGCACAAGTGAAGCCACTGCCTGACTTTTCTTCATCTGCTATCACAATATCCAAATAACTTTTATAATGTAGGATATGGGAGTGCTATTGACTTTTTCACCTCAAGGTGATAATGATAAGGAACAGTAAAATTCTGTAGAGTCTCTGACTGCTATTCTACATCTAGAACTAGATTCTAAGGAAGTAATCAAGGATGCCCACCAAACAATGAGCCCCTGGAAGACTTTATAATAATGCAAAAATAAATGTAAAAAATAACTGTACTGATTAGCTAACATTCAGTACATCCAACAATGGAATATTATGTAATCATTAAAAATATGTTAAATAGAATACTTTATTATGGGAGTTCTTAATATAGTATTTGGATGGAAAAATCATATTTGCAAACAGAATGAACACATATATACATATATGTATCATACATTTATAAAATTAGGATTATCATGTGATATAAAGATATAAGCAGAAGTGAGGTCAGCAAGATGGCAGAAAGGACTTTCCAACACTCGTTCTCTCACAAAAACATCAGCTTCATACACAAAAATATCTTCACAAGAACTAAGAAATTTGGGTGAGCAGTTACAACATCTGTGTGTGGCATATAAATAAGAAAGACTCATTGAAGAGGGTAGGACCTGCATCATCCTTCCTCGAGCCTAGGCAGCACTGTAGAGGAGAGATACCCTCTACATGGAGGAAGGGGAGTGAAACAGTGAACATCCAGCTTTGCCATGGACCCCTGCACCGAGCCCACCCCAGTGAACTTCGGCATAAGGCTGAAAACCACAGACCAAGCCTCCAGGCCCACCCCAGTGCCAGACCCACCTGTGTTAACTGGCCTGTGTTAAAGGACAGTAGAATTAAAGACTAGAGTCTTTTAACTCTTAGTATAAAAGTTAAAAAATTAAAGTATTAAAAAGGACTATAACAACAATAATTTGTGTATGAATACAGGATATATAAAACATGTGAACTGTGACTTTAATAACATAAAACATGCGGGTTAAGTTACAGTGTAAAGCTTTTGTATGCATACAAAATTATTATCAGCTTAAAATAAAGTTATGTTTTATGTAAGCCTCATGGTAACTATGAAGAAAAAAACTATAGCATATAAATCAAATCACAAAGGAAGACAGCAAGAGAGAAAGAAGGGAACAAAGGAACTACAAAATAGTTTTAAAAAAAAAATTTGTAAGATGGCAGTACTAAGTTCTTACCTATCAAAATTATTGTAAATGTAAATGGATCAAATTCTTCATTCAAAAAAAACAGAGTAGTCAAATGTATTATTTTTTAAAAAAGCTCCAACTACATGCTGCCTATAAGAGATTCACTTTAGCTTTAATGACATACATAGACTGAAAGTGAAGGGATGCAAAAAGAAATACCATGCAAATGGTAACCAAAAGAGAGCAGGGGTGGCTATATTTATATCAGATAAAATAGACTTTAAATTGAAAACTCCCAAGAGACAACAAAAGTCATTATGATATAGGTGTCAATTCATCAATAGAATATAATCACTATAAATACATGTGCACCTAACATCCAAGAACCAAAATACATATGTAAAGCAAATATTAACAGAACAGAAGGGATAAAAAGACAGGACTACATTAGTGGTAAGCAACTTCAACATTCAACATTCTTGTACATTTCAACGATGGACTAATCATCCAGACAGAAAATCAGTAAGCAAACAGTGAAATGAAACAACACTGTAGACAAAGTAGACTAAGCAAATATATATAGAATATTCCACCTGATAGCAGAAGAATACACACTTTTTTTTTTCAGATACACATAGGACATTTTGCAAGATAAATCCTATGTCAGACTATAAAACAGGTCTTAACAAATTCTTGAAGACTTGTATCAAGTATCTTTTCCATATCTTCTAGTATGAAACTAGAAGTCAATAACAGAAAAAAAACTGGATAATTTATAAGTATGGAATTAACATACTCAGGAATAATCAATGGGTTAAAGAAGAAATAAAAATGAAAATTTTTAAAATCTTGATATGAATGCAAATAGAAATATAATATACCAAAATACATGGGAATGGAATACAGCAAAAACAGTTTTAAGAGACAAGTTGATAGCAATAAATGTCTACATCAAGAAAAAGAAAAATTTCAAATAACCTAACTTTACACCTCAAGGACCTAGAAATAGAATAACAAACTAAACTTGAAGTCAAAAGAAGAAAGGAATCAATAAACACCACAGTAAAAATAATGAGAGGATAGAAAAAGAAAAGATCAATGAAACTAAGAATTACCTTTTTGATAAGGTAAAAAGTTTGACAAACCTTTAGAAATATTTATTAAGAAAAAAAGAGAAATCTCAGATAAATAAAATTATAAATGAAAGACATTATAACTGATACCACAGAAACTCAAAGAATCATAAGAGACTATTACAAACAATTAAACACCAATAAATTGGATGACCTTTAAGCAATGGACTGATTCATAAAAACATGAAATCTCCCAGGACTAAATCATGAACAAATACAAAATCTAACCGGTCCAGTAAAAGAGTAAGGAAATTGAATCATTAATTCAAAACTTCCCAATGACAACAAAAAAGCCCAAGACCTGACAGCTTCACTGGTGAATTCTGTACAACATTTAAAGAAAAAGTAATGCCAGTCCTGAAATTTCCAAAACACTGAAGAAGATGGAAAATCTGCGAATTCATTTTACAAGACCAGCATTAGCCTGACACTGAAGCAAAGAACCTGAATAGGCATTTCTCAAAAGAACATATCCAAATGGCCAACAGATATATGAAAAAAAAATACTTAACATCACTACTCAGGAATATGAAAATTAAAATCACAGAGATATCACCTCACACCTGTTAGGATGGTGATTATCAAAAAGTCAAAATTATAACAAGTGTTGGCAAGGACATGGAGGAGAAAAAGGACTCCCCACCACTCCAGTACTAGGGATTAAACCCAGGTCTTGTACATTTTAGGCAAGAACTCTACCACTGAGCTATACCAGTTCTTTTTGAAATTTTACTTTGAGACAGGGTCTTGCTAAGTTGTCCAGGCTAGCCTTGAACCTGCAATTCTCCTGCCTCTTTCTTCAGAGTAGTTGGGATTATAGGTATGTACCACTGCACCTAACTTAAAAAAAAAAAAAAAAAAAAGAAAGAAAGAAACTTATATGCTGTTGTGAGAATGTAAATTAGTATAGCCATTATGGAAAGCAGTATGGAGTTTCCTTTGAAAAACTAAACCTAAAACTACCATATGATCTAGTAATCCCACATCTTGGTATATGTCCACAGGGATTTTGATGTTGAAGAAATATCTACACTTCCATGTTCATTGTAGGATTATTCAAAATAGATAAGATACAGAGTCACCAGATGAATGGATAAGAAAATGTACACACAGACAAGGGAGAAAGATACACACATGATGGAATACTACTCAGCCTTTAAAAAGAAGGAAATCATGTCACTTGCAGCAACATGAATGAACCTAAAGGGCATTAGGCTAAGTGAAATAATCCAGTCACAGAAAGACAAATACTGTATGATTTCACTTATATGTGCAACCTAAAAAAAGCTGAACTCATAGAAGCAGAGAGTATAATGGTGGCTGCCAGGGCTGGGTTGGAAGGAGATGTTGATTCAAAGGATCCAAAATTTCAATTACGTGGGATGAATAAGTCCTGCAGAACTCTTGTAACACATTGACTACAGTTAATAATATGTCACCCATTTCAACCTACTAAGAGAATAGATCTTAAACGATCTCCCAACTTTTAAATTAAGGCAAGCCTTCTACTTATGGCTTTGTCATTTTCATAATAAAACTGTGTCGGAAAAGAGATCTAGCTCTGGTCACAGTTGGTTTGGCTCAATCTGCAGTTGTGATTAGCCAAAAATATTTTATTTGGATTTCTCCACACTCCCTATAAAGAATAAGGAAACAAGAAATTATTTTTCCTCCCACATTTTCTAGCTTTCACTGAAGAAGTCATCTCAATCAGAAAAAGAGAAGAAACCTTCTTTTTCAATTCTGCTGTTACTACTACAAATACTGCTGTTGCTATTGCAGCAACTGGCTCAGGTTGAGTAGGCTCTGTGCACCATTCTAAGAATTCTACCTATCATTCAAACCTCACATCACTTGAGGAGGTAGGCACTACTATTTTTACTACCATTTTTAGCTGAGGGACTTAAGGCTTAGAGAGGCTAAGTAACTGGTCTACAGTTACTCAGCTGTTCCATGGCAGAAGTCAAGAATGGAATGGGCAGTTTGACCACGGGCCAGGCTCTTCACAACCACATCCCATGTATACAGGGCGAGATAAACACAGCAGTGGAACCAAACCAAGACTTGGTTAGAGCTCCCTGCCCACATTTTGGTGCAGTTTTTTTTTTTCTTTTTTTAAGGAGGGGGGGGATGAATAAAAAGAAATAAAGAAGTGGTTTTTTTTTTCTCCCCAATAAAATGAGGTCTGAGAAATTTATATAGCTATTAGCTGGTAAAAGTAGTAGAAATGTCAAATGATGATAAAGTCTAGGATGTGTTCTGTGTTTGGTTTTATATGGAAGTTTCCTCTCACTAGACAGCCACAGCAGAGAAAAGAGCATGTACTCCAAATCATATGTTCTGCTGCAATAGGTTTCTCAGATAACCTCCATTGAAAATGAAGTAAACCAAAACCCAATATATTTTACGTGGTGGAATATCTACAATGCAAGTGAATTATCCACACTCCACAGTCTCATTCCTAACTGTACATTAGAATAACTGGAAAGAATTTTTTAAATCCCAAAGCCCAGGTACCCCAGTAGGTCTTGATGAATTGGTCTGGGGTGGGACCCAAGCAAGGGTATTTTTAAAAAGCCCTCCAAGTGACTCTAATGTATGAAAGAGCTGAGGCTCACACAGCAACCCACGATGACTGCAGGGTTCCTTCCTACTTAACAGTTTCGCCATTGACCAGCCACATAACACTAGTGAATTTACTACATATTCTTCAGCCTGAGCTTCCTTATCAACAAAATATGGATAACACAAGTACCAACCCAGTGAGGGAAAATTGAGATAACCCACGAAGAACCTAGATCAGGATCTGGGGTGTAGAAAAAGTCAAACATTCACAGTGATGTTAATGGTGGTGGTTGTGGTGGTAGTGATGATGTTATAAAGATAATGGGAATTTTTTTTTTAACCTAAGATTATGATTACAATATGTTTCTCCATTCCAGAAAGCAAGGATCCTAACTTCAAGCCTGGAACAAACCTCTAGAATCTAATACAATTTCTAGTTCATTTTGAGGAATAGTGAAGTTTCCTAGATGCAGTAGCTCATAACCATAGCCTACAATGTAAAGGAACTCACTCACCTGGGATTGAAATGAATTTTCTTGGGAACTTCTCTGGGGTCTATGACCACTTTCTGATTGTCTCTATAATTAATGGGGTCATCAGGGATACTAAATTTTGCCATCTGAATTTCAGAGTCACTCAGTTCAGCATGGGAAATTCTTGCATAACCCAACCTGTAACAGAAATAAGGATGGTTTGAAAAGGCTTTATTATCACAAAAAGAGTTGATGCATAGAACATGTGCTTAGCATGCATGAGACCCTGGAGTCAATTCTCAGCATGCTCCCTCAAAAAAATCTGATGAGAGCCAGAAGATAGCACCTTCCTTATTAAATTAATTTCCCATTTCTAACTTGACTCTGTGTATCACAACTAGACTTAACTTGATTTATTGCTATAAAAATAGACAAAAATGTTGATTTGATAATACAGTAAATAAGGAATATGCACAGAGATTTAATTAACTAAATAAGCTTTGCAACCTTGCTTTACTTTTTTACACTAATGAATATTCTGTCTATACAAATTGCCTCCCGTATAATTATGTTTTAAATTAATAACAGAATTTCTTCAGAACGACTGGAGTATATACCTAAATTCTTTCTTACCTTTAAAAATCCAAATACCACATGCATATTTCCAGCCACACTTACAAGCCTAAAATCAAAGATTTTATATGTCTGAAAAAATTCCACATCCTGTTTTGACTCAGAGCTTTCAGTTCTCCAGGAAATTCAAAGCACTTTACAGACATTATCCAAATAGTTCTTACTGAAGAGCTCAGATGGAAAAACGGAGGAACCACAAGCAGCAAAGTATTCATTTTAACTTATTTATATTTGCCTCTTCCAAAAAAAATACAAAGGAACTGTATCAATTATTTCAGTCATTCATTTATTCAACTTAGTAAACATACCAAGTCTCTATTGCATGCAGCACCTTTGTAGGTAGTGGGAAAAAGTAGTGAACAAAATGAAGTCCTTGTTCTCGTGGATCTGTTATTCTAGTTGGGGAAACAAATTAAATAAGTACATGTGGATCAGGTGGCGACAGATAAACACCACAGGAGAAAGCAGAGATTGCTGTTTTATAGAGGATGGTCAGGTGTATCTCCCTGATGAGTAACACTGGAGCCAATAATTGAATAAAGTTAAGGGAGCAAGATGCACAGATTTCAGAGGAAGGGTATTTCAGAGAAAGGGAATAGTGAATGCAGGGGTCCTGAGGTAGAAATGTGCTTGGTACTTTGGAGAACCAACTCCACCTTGACAGGAGCAGGGTGTACAATGAATAACACAAAAGCAGATGAGCTCAGGCTGGGGGTTAAGGGCAGATGATGCAAATTCTCCCTTGCAGGCCATTGTAAGGACTTCGATTTTTTAGAGTTAGAGGGGTCTGGGGCAGAGATCTGCTATGGCTCTTTGTAGAGAATAGGTGTTAGGGAAAGAGTCAAGCTGGGGGTGGAAGGCCAGTTAAGAGGCCACTGCAAGAATTTAGGTAAATAAATGCATGATTGAAGACCTAAATGGTACAAATATACTTTGTATACAAACAGTTGTATGTAAAAAGATGTTATATATGTGCACTATGAATCGTAATTATTATAAATTAAAAATAAATTTAAAAAGAAAGTAAATAAACAAACAAAACCCCTTACCCTTAAAAGACAAGAAAAAAAAAAAGAATTTAGGTAAAAGACCATGAGGGCTTAGGCCAGAGTGGTAGTAGGAAGAGCATTTAAAGCCTGTAACTACACACAAAACAGAAACAGACACCCAGAGCCAGGGCAAGCAGGGGCAGCAAGTCTGACCCCTATCGAGGACAAGAGAAGAGCTGCCACTGAGTATCAGATGTGGGTCTGAGCAGTCAGCCAGGTTAATGCAACCGTCTATGCTCAGGACTTGAAGCGACTTGTAATTCAAAGTCTCTAACTCTGACAAATCCAGGTTCTTTATCTCCCAAATCTCTAAGATCAAAGTTCAAACCCATTTCATAGACATTGCCTTCATGAACACTCTAGAAGTCCTTGAAGATAAGGAACCTCAATGCCCATCTCCCACTAAACCAGGGAATCTCCCATTGTTGCCCAGTAAGTATTTATTAAGCACCTACTAAGAGCAAAACTTTGAATTAGGTGATTGAGAGAGTTCTCCACAGACACATGCCAAGGAAAGGTCACGTGAACATATGGCAAGAAGGCAACCCTGGTGAGGGAGAGTCCTCTCCAGACACCAACCTTGCGGGTAGGCTGATGCCTTGATCTTGATGCACAATAAACTGTGAGAACAGAAATTTGTTTCAGCCATCCAGTATATGATATTTTGTTATGGTAGCCAGAGCAATCTTTAGTCAAATATTTACATACGTGTGTGTATATATGTTTACATACATATATATATGTAAACATATATATATACACACATACATACACTAATTAGCTATCATGAGCACAGGTTACTATAAATACCACTGAATAAGATATCATTATTCTAAATGCATGATTGAAGACTTGAATGCTGCGAATATACTTTGTATACAAACTGTTTTGTGTAAAAAGATGCTATTATATATGTATAGTATGAACTATAATACATACTACTATAAATAAAAAATTTTTTAAAAAATACCACTGTTTCTCGGTGACGAATGACTTTTGCAACTTGGAATTATACCCATTTCAGTCTAGATCAAAGATTGTGTTCTAAACATTCCAATATCCCCCATTAAAACAACCACTTTTGCATATATTTAAACAGAAATAGTGTTATCAATCTGAGATTTGAAATGCTTTACAAAAAACTAACCCCTCAGCCTGCTCTCTCCTACCTTATCCTTTGGAAACACCAAATCAGTAGTCAAGCTCTCTGTCCTGCAGCCATCTGAACATATGCTGATCCTTTTAAGGTTTCTGAACCAGTGGCATAATCAGAAGAACCTAATAGCATCTCAAGGGCCTCCTGGACCCACCTCAGTGAGCCTATGAACTCATGGAGTTGTACAAGGACTAATCAAGGTCACCATTTTACTAATATCCAAAGTCCTTAATAAGGTTCTACAGACCCTAACAAGATCTGCTCCTTCCCTGGCCACTCTGTCCCCTTTCCTCCTCTACCCCTCTACTCTACCCAGCACATGGACATACTGCAGCCTCAGCCCTATTAGCTTCACTTTTCCTCAAGCACAGCCAGCCCTCCTGTCTTAGGACTTTCACACTGTCTGATCCCTCTGCCTGGAAGTGTCATTCCCCCAGATAGTCACATGACCCACCAAATCTTGGCCCAAACATCATCTTCTCAGTAAGACCTCCCCAACCCTACTTATAATCACATTATACCTCCATATTCTGGATGCTCAGATTTATCTGCCCACTCTCACTACCTTCTAAAATATGACATCATGCAGTTATTTATATGTCATTGTCCATCCTCCTTCAGCAAGGCAGGGATCCTTCTCAGCCTACTGTCACCCCCAGTGCCTGACATCCATTATGCTCAATCACTACTTATTGAATGGCAGGTAGATACAGAGCAGTGTAACCTAGCAATTTGTTGTCACTAGACTGTGACTCATAACTAAACAAGCCTTATCCACACTGGCAAAGGAGCTGGCTCTGTGATTCTGTGTCATTCCTTGAAGGCAACCATTGTGCTTCACCAATGTAGACCACAGATCATAGTTACAAGGTTACATAACAGATGACCAATTCATTGTCAGTCCCTATCTTCATGTGGGCAGTGTTAAGACATTTGTGGTGGATGAACTGCTCTGTATGGAGGCCCATGAAGCAGCCCCTATCAGGGAGATGGCTATTGCAGCTAGCTGGAAGCCATAAGTTCCACCTGATAATAATCATATGCACGTGACGCACCTGTAAATGCATGTGACGCACCCGCAAAGCTAAAGGTATATAACTGGGTGAAAGCGGTCAGAAGCGGTATTCATTCAGTCAGTCGTTCAGTCGCTCAGTCGGTCGGAAGAAGAGTTCGAGTCAGAGAAAAAGAAAAGAGTCAGAGCGGCCAGAACGTAGTCAGAAGAAGAAATAGGAGTCAGAGCGGTTAAGAGTTCGGTCAGAAGAAGCTAGAGAAAGAAATGAGAAACCATAGATAGAGAGAAGTAGTTGTTGCTGGTCGGAGTCAGGCCGAGGCTGCCGAAGAAGAAAGAAGAAGCTCTCTATCTCTCTCTCTTTCTCTCTCTCTAAGCTCTCTCTAAGAAAGTAAAAGTAAAAGAAAGTAAAGTAAAGTAAAGTAAAGAAGTAAAGAGTCAGTAGTCAGAAGAAGTAAAGAGTCAGAGAGGTTGCTGAAAGAGCCAGTGTTAGAGTTTTGAGAGATTGCTAAAGCCGAAGAATAAAAAAAACCTTCTTTCATCTTCATTCTGCCTCCGAGTTTTTTCTCCCGCGGCATTGTTGCTCCAAGTCAGGAAGCAACAGGCCCAGAGAGGTTTGTCCTAGTAGCCTGCACCAGAGTTCCCTACACTATTTCTGGGAGGGTAGCTGGATATCTCAGGTCAAATATCTCCAAATAGTTTTGAAACTAACAGGGGGAGCCCCATGAGTTCAGGGAAGGTCTCCAGCCTGTTCTCTCCACTGAAGAAGCCTGAAAGCAAAGGAACATGCAAATCAACCCACTGGCCACATGATCTGTTCCCAGGAACCTCTCCCAGGGCTCCTTCCATATTACCACACTCCAACCACCCTGGCTTCCTTGCTCTTACCAAAAGCACTCAGCATACCCTCCTCGTGCCTTTGCACTTCCTTGTTCCCTCTGCCCAGGTGCTCTTCCCAGGATATGCATAGGTGGACTCCTTGTGTCATTCAGGCCACTGTCCAAATGTCACCCCATTGTACCCTGCCCCCCTATGTAATCCACTCCCACCCCCAGCACCTCCTATTCTTCTTTTTTGTTTTTTATATTTTTTGAACTGTTGATAGACCTTTATTTTATTCATTTATTCATATGCAGTGCTGAGAATCAAACCCAGTGCCTCACACATGCTTGCTCACACAGGCAAGCACCCTACCACTAGGCTATAACCCCAGCCCATCCCTATCCTTCTTAGCTGACTCAATTCTTCCTGTTTTCATCATACTTGTCTCCACCTGTCATGGCCTATCATTCCTTGTTTGCCTCTATCCTGTCTCTTTTCACTGGAATGTCTGTTCTGTGATAGTCAAACATTTTGCTTTGTTCCTATTACACCCTCACTGCCTAGAACAATATCTGGTATTTAATAAATACTTATAGGATAAATGAGTGGATGAGGGCTGGGGTTGTGGCTCAGTTTTAGAGCACTTGCCTAGCATGTGGGAAGCACTGAGTTCGATTCTCAGCACTGCATATAAATAAAACAAATAAATAAATAAAAGTCCATCAACAACTAAAAAATATATTTTAAAAACTATTAAAAAATGAGTGGATGAATAATTACATCCTCTTTTTTGGTATTAAACTACTCTGCTTTATTTAAAGAAAAAGTGTTTTCGAAATTAAGTTATATATTTACATATTTGAATTTTAAGATCTTGCATCTATATTATTTTGGATCACATATATCCAGATATATATATGTGTGTGTGTGGGGTGTGTGTGTGTGTGTGTGTGTGTGTGTGTAGTCTTTGGATGACATTTTTATATGGGATGGCTTTTTTTTAATGTAATTTACCAGAGATATCTCACTGCAGTATAATGATGAATCCAAGTGAGGTAAATTACCCAAGATTATATGATTAGAAACTGGAAAAACTGGAATTCAAGCCCGGTATTTCCTCATGCCATGGTTACTATGGTTTAGATGTGAGGTGTCCCCCAAAAGCTCATGTGTGAGACAATATAAGAAAGCTTAGAGGTAAAATGATTGGGTTATAGAGTCTTCACCCAATCCATAAATTAATCCCCAGATAGGGGTAACTGGATGGTACTAGTTGTAAAGCAGGTAGGGTGTGGCTGAAGGAGGTGGGTTCTTGGGGGTGTGCCTTTGGGGTTTATATTTTGTCCTTGGTGAACAGAGAGCCCTCTCTGCTTCCTGGACGCCATATTCCTAACTGCTTTCCTTCACACACTTCTGCCATGATGTTCTGCTTCACCTTGCACCCCAAGGAATGGAGATGGCTGTCTATAGACTGAGACCACTGAAACTATGAGCCCCAATCTAAACTTTTCCTCCTTAAAATTGTTCTTGTCAGGTATTTCAGTCACAGCAACAAAAAAGCTGACTAAAACAGTGGTCCATACTGTTTTCCACCAGACCATAAAGTAAAAAATGGTACCACTCCTAACATGTTGACAGTTACTTCCTTATCCCCCTTAACAGTTTACATAGTGTTCTTGCTACATACTTGAGCTTAATTTGCTTAGCTATTTATTACTTCTTAAATCATTAGGCTGTGTCTTGAAAAAATATGAAATAGAGTAACTAAACAAATCAATGTTTAGGAAAACTAACAAAACTTCATTGCATCCATAAAGTTTTTCCTTCTAGGAGAGACTCAAAAGATGACAGTAATATTAGATTTGAAAAAAAAAAAAAAAAAAACACAAACCAAACACCTGTGCTCACCTGATCAACCCCCGATACATAATGTATTCACACCATCTGTCGTGATCTGTACTGTCGATATCCTATTAAAGAGCAGAGAGAAGAATGTTTAAAGCATAAAAAACAATGCTCTGTTCCAAATTGGCAAAACACCCATGTGAGCTGCAATGATTAACATGTCTCCATGCATGCTATTTTCTCTTTCTGGCTCCTACTTAGATCCTTTAAGGTCCAAAGTATTTGTTAATTCTGTTGATGTTTTTTGAGCATCTACTATGTGCACTCTATCTTTGTACTAGATACTGGAAATACAGAGAAGGAGGGTGGTCTAGAGACGGACTTAGATCTAAGTCATGGATTATAAGATAGTCCCCAACCTCCTGCAGATTTTTCAGGTCTCATCTTGAGCATGACTGAGCCTCTTCACCGGCCACACTAGGTCTTACTTTATGCACACCAACTACAGCATAGTGACACAGTTATTTGTTCCCAGGTCTCCACCCTTCCCTTCCTGAGCACAAGGACTCTGAGTCACTTTTGGCTGCCTGGGACTTAGCATGAGGCCTAGAGTACAGCAGGTGCTCAATCTGTGTTTGTCAAATTGAATCAGAGAAATGAACATATTTCAGGAGCAATCATGAGTCTCTTTGATGTTGAAAGATTGAGACCAGGGTTATTTTTCATCAAAGAAGGAGAACAGAAACATATTTCTTTCTATATTGCGTTGGGAAAACTATAAATATGGAGCTCTTGTGCTGAAAGAAGAAAACATTTTCTTCTTTGTAAATATCCTATAAATAAAGATATAGCTGACTTTTTAACCACCACTGAATTTTACTATTAACATTTAATTAAAAATACATTTTAGAATCAATTAAAAACCCCCCACAATTCTTAAATTTGGTGGTGGACACAGGGATGCCTGTTAATTGTTATTATTATTTATATCACACATAGATAGACACTCCTTTTGTATCCATGAAAAAAAGTATAATGAATCTTAAAAATTAAATTAAAAGTTTTTAATGATAAAAAGCAAATAAATAAAAGTGCTGCTCTGTTTTGCCTTGGGAAGAGATAAAAATTTAATCATTCTATGTATACTGGGAATAATAAGCTATGAATCTGTGTAGCTATTATTTTATTTTATTGGGTTTTTTTTTTTTAAAGATGCTGTCAACTTTTAAGACTGCAGAATTTAAATACTCTTTCTTAAAGAGAAAAATCTGTTCATCCAAGGATTTATGATTGAAATTCCTCTCCACTCTAATAAACTTTGTAATAGAAAAAGCAGCATCAGAATCCACTGCCAATCTTGACACAGTTTTTGACCAGAGCAGTGGAAACCATCAGAGGATTAAATAAAAATAAAATAAAATTCCTCTTCCCTAACACCATGTATATTCCTTAAACACACACACACACACACACACACACACACACACACACACACACAATGTAAGAATGCCCTTCCTCATTATGATGCAATTTTTTCTTTTGCCTTGCCAAATACCACTTTGTCCAGAATTCTTTGTACCTTATAGGTCAGGTACTAGTATCTCTATCTTACTTAATTTCACATACACACACACACACACACACACACACACACAATGTGTGTGTATGTAAATATCATATATACATATATTTATATATATACATATAACCATACATATATGCTTGTATGCATACATATATTCCCTTATATGACCCTAGGATGCAAGGATATTGCTATCATCGTTTTACAGATAAGAAATTTGAGGCCCAGAAAGGTTGAGTAACTTGCCCCCAGGTCACATGGTTGGTCAATGAAGTACTAGCAAGACTAATAACGAATAATAATGTGGAAAAAGTACCTCAGAACCAAGGCCCCCATTGTATGAGTGGGGCCACCTTGGCGCCTCCAGCCACAGTAGAACCACCAGCTGACTATACAAGTGAACTCGGGAAAGAATAGAAAGCTACCAAGTCAATCCACACAATTTTCAGCCACCACAATTTGGAGGAGGTTTGTTACACTGTGATAAATAACTGATATGGCCTGTGATTCCACATTCTCCAGGTTTTCCTTGGACTCTTCTAAGCTCTCTTCAGTCTCTTTCTTGAGGTAATCTTCCTTCTCTCCCCTCACCCACCACATTCAATGTGGTTGTATTGGTGGAGTTATGAGTGTATCCCTCAAGGGTCCATGTAATGGAAACTTGGTCCCCAGTGTAGCTGTGTTGAGGTGGTGGGATATTTAAGAGGTAGAATCTAATGGAAAGTAGTTAGGTCATAGGGCTCCACCTTCAGAAAACACTGATGCTGGTCTGCAGAGGGACTTACATCTTGTTAGAGCAGGTTGTTAAAAAGTAAGGTCACACCATGTATTTGGCCCTTTCAGTATGTGGCCACTTCCCCTTCCTCTTCACCATGTTGAATGATGTGATGCAGCAAAGGGGGCCCTCACCAGAGGCTGAAAAGATGGGGCTGCCAATCTTAGACTTTCAGTTTCTAAACTATGAGTCAAATAAACCTCTTTTCTTTATACAGTACCTAGAATTAGGTATTCTGTTAAAGCAACACAAAACAGACTAATAGAGGGAATTTGCTTTGGTTCCTTTGCACTTCTTTAACTCATAAGTAGTATCATCCATTTTCATGATTTTAATAATTGCTTATATAGTGCCAACTCCTTCATCCATATCTCCAGTCCAGATTGCCCTCCTGAATTCCAGATTCATACATCCACCCATCTATTGGACATCTCCATAGATACCTCAAACTCAGGGCAAAGTTGAACTCATCATCTTCTTGGAAAAACTGTTCTTTCTTATGTAATCTCTGGAATAATAAATGTCACTATCATAAACCCTTTGACCAAAACAAACAATCAGAAATCCATCATGATTCTACTCTCCATGAATGAAGAGACCAACTCATTTCCCCACTACCTGCCCTTCTTGCAAAATAATACCATTTTTAGCTAGGTATATGGCCATCAAGATTTCACACCTCCAAACTCTTTGTAGAGCAAAGCATGGCCATATGACAGAATTCCAGTCAATGAGATGTAAGTAGAAGTATTAAAGGTCAGTTTCATGGAACTTGCCTTTAGGGATAACTTGCATATGCTCTTGGCCCTTCCTCTAGCTGCTAAGTAGAACATGGATCTCATTTTACATGATTGCACCATGTGAATGGAGGCCACGGGAAAGGAGTCCGTGTTGAGTGGAGACATAGTAGAGGAACTCAGGTCATAGACATCATGGAGTGCCTTACCAGTACTGATTTACCACTGAGACTTTTATGCAAAGAAAGACACTTCTTTCTTATTCAAATCTCTGTCATTTGTGTTTTCCATTACATGCAGAAAACTATCCTCACACCCTGTCACCTGTCTTTCCAGTGTTACACTCCAAGAAGAGTTAAAGTAGTAAAATCAACACAAAATGAGCAATCACTTTTCTCTGCAGATTCTGTCTCAAGACACGAAGTTAAAAACAAAATTAAAAGAGCCAAAGGATGAAGAAATCTACATGTGATTAACTAGATATAACAATTATATTTCTCATGTTATTTTTTTAAATTTCATTTTAATTCTAAGTTGTTATACATGCTTACAGAGTGCAATTATATACTTCTCATTTTAAATCAATGCATTTGGTATTCTGGTGTGTCATTCTCTCAAGGCTTTGATTTGTGTCTTCGTGCTCCATGACAGAAATATATCTTGGTACACTGAAAATTCAAGTGTGTTAGACCTGGAAAGGTAAAGGCTAATTCATTGTCAACTTGATGAGGCCCTGTCTGGTGGATTAGCTGTTCTATTTGACATTTCATTTCATCTTTTACTCTCAGCATCATTACCTCTCACAATGTGGCAGATTCCATTTCTTAAACATGGCTACAACAGTATCTCCCTTTCCATATGGTATTCTTATGATTTAACTCTGATATTCCTCCCATTTAGAGGTGAGTTTGTTTCTTCTAGTTGAATGCAATCAGACTTGTGACAAGAGCATAAGTGACACTATGACTTAAAAGGCTAAATCATATAAGGCGATTCAGGTTCTTCCTGCTGCTTTTGGATTCTCACTCTGAGATGTAGCCACCATAAAGGGAGAAAACCCAAGTAGCCCATGGACAGGAACCAAGGTCCCAAGCCCAAAGGACCAACCTGCCTCCTGTGAATCATCTACAAGGGAGATTCTCTAATTCCCATAAGAGCTTCCTCACTGACACTGCATGAAGGAGAAATGATCTATCCCCACTAGCCCTGTGCAAATTGCAGATTTGTAAGCAAACAGATGGCTGCTGTTGTTTTGAGCTAGTACTTTTGTGGTGGTTTTCCGTGCAGCAGCAGATAATCAGAACACTGTGATAAGTCAGCTTTTCGTCACTGTGACAAATACCTGAGAAAAACAACTTAGAGGAGGAAAGTTTCATTTTGACACACAGTTTCAAAGGTTTCTGTCCATGGACTGCTGACTCCATTGCTCTGGGCATGGAGTGAGGCAGAATATCATGGTGGAAGAGTGTGGTGGAGAAAAGCTTCTCAGCTCAGGGCAGCCAGAAAGTAGGGAGAGAGAAAGGGGACAGGGATAAAATAGTAGCCCCAGTGACCTACTTCCTCCAACCATGCCCACCTGCCTATAGTTTCTCCTCCTCCTCCTCCTCCTCCTCCTCCCCACCCCCTTCGTGGTACTGGGGATTGAACCTAGGGGCACTTAATCACTGAGCCACATCCCCAGCCCATTTTTATTTTATTTTGAAACAAGGTCTTGCTAAGTTGCTTAGGACCTTACAAAGTCGCTGAGGCTGGCTTTGAACTTGCAATCCTCCTGCCTCAGCCTCCCAAGCCACTAGGGTTACAGACATAGCCACTGTGCCTGGCCAATTGGCCTATAGTTTTGCCTCCTCCTAGTAGTACATGTAAATGATTAATCCAACAAATGGATTAATTCACTGATAAGGTTGGAGCCCTTATGATGCAATCATTTCATAGAAGCCTCGCCTCTGGACACTGCTGCATTGCCTTCAACATCTGAGCTTTTGGAGGACATTCCAGATCCAAACCATAACAAACACATATTAAATTGTTGTATTGCATTATGGGGTTTTTTCCCAAGCATGAAACAAAAAGAAGCATTTTACTTAATGAAATTGAAATCCTATTAAGATTATGTTACCTTCACATTGCCATGTTCAGTGAGCTGTAGGTAATCTCTGGAACCAGGTGCTGAAGTGATATATCCCAGAAATACCACTTGATTAGAGCAATTTTTCAGTAGTTTTGAAACAGCAATAGCCTGCAGTTTCCTGTCAAGGTCATCTCTGAAAAAAACAAAAAAAAAAAAACCTAAAAATGTATCTCTTTATTGTACTTGCAAAATAATTTTTAAAAACTATTAGATAACTAAATTCCCAAGAATATCTTCAAACAGTGTACGAAACCTGTCTTTTTGTTTGTTTGTTTTAATATTTATTTATTTACTTTAGTTGTACACAACACAATGCATTTATGTTTACGTGGTGCTGAGGATTGAACCCGGGCCCGCGCACGTGCAAGGCGAGCACTCTGCCACTCAGCCACAACCCCAGCCCTGGGTAAATGTCTTAAGTTATGCAAATGAACAAGATCTAAATACAGTGCTTCAACTGAGTAGGCTGACAAACTTTTGACTAAGAACAACATGATTTTATGCAAGTCAAAACCATTCTAAGATTTCATCCCACACCAGTCAGAATGGCAGCTATTAAGAACACAAACAACAATAAATGTTGGCGAGGATGTGGAGAAAAAGGCATGCTCATACATTGTTGGTGGGACTGCAAAATGGTGCAGCCAATATGGAAAGCAGTATGGAGATTCCTTGGAAAACTGGGAATGGAACCACCAAATGGAACCACCCAGCTATCCCACCCCTCAGTTTATACCCAAAGGACTTAAAAACAGCATACTACAGGGACACAGCCACATCAATGTTTATAGCAGCACAATTCACAATAGCTAAACTGAGGAACCAACCTAGATGCCCTTCAGTAGATGAATGGATAAGGAAAATGTGGTATATATACACAATGGAGTATTTACTCAGCAATGAGAGAATAAAATCATGGTATTCGCAGGTAAATGGATGAAATTGGAGAATATAATGCTAAGTGAAGCTAGACAATCCCAAAAAGCCAAATGCCAAATGTTTTTTCCTGATATAAGGAGGCCAATTCATATTGGGGTTGGGATAGGGAGCATAGGAGGATTAGAGGAACACTAGAATGGCCAATGGGGAGGGAGGGGATGGGAGGGGGCAAAAGGGTGAAAAAAAAAAACACGATTTTTCTCCACAAATCATCAGGAGGCAAGTTGATTTAAATATCTATTCTAAATACAGCATTTGTTCAACTTTTCATCAGGAGAAATAATAGCAGTAACATGAAACCTGATCATCAGTGTTACAACTAAAGAACCAGGATTCAAATAAAAAGAGACAGAAATATTGGTAAGGAGAACTCATTCCGGGAGCAGAGCACACCAAGCTAATTACCTATCACACAAGTCCCCCAACTAAACACGTTCTGAAAGCCACCTCAGCTCTTCTGCTTAAATATTGGCTGGACATGTTGCTTTTATTATGCTAATCATAGAAGACATAAAACAGATAATTAGATACAGGTATATCAGCTTTTGGACGGTTTATTGGGGGAAAACAGGCAAACATTCCAGCTGTTTCAAACAAAATGAATTTAAGTTAGGGAATTTGTTACCTAGGCTATGGGAAGACAAACAGGGGTCAGTAAGGCAACCAGAGGTTAGCAACAAAGAGAAACTAGTAGCAAACCTATAGATAGCAGAGGGGCAGGAGGTGATAGCTCAGAGTCTAGAAGCCAGCACTGGCTGGCAGGAGATAGACTATGGAAGGGGCTGCCAGATGGAGCTGGGACTACCAGGGAAGGAGTGGGGCCAAAGAAGAAATTTAGCTGCTAACAAGGATAACAGAAAAAGCAGAGAAGATGAGAAATACCCTGGGTTCTCTACTTCTCTTGCCCTCCAACCTTGCACTAATAATGCCATTGACTAAACCCACCATAAGCCAGAAAGCAAGGGACTTTGGGAAATGTGGTTCCTTACCGTTGAAAAGAGCAAGGAATGGATCCAAAAGCAAATGATAAACTGAGGCATTTACACAGAGAGATAGCTAACAAATGAGTGTTAAGAAGAAAATGACAAAGGAAGATAAGAGGGAGGTCACTGAGGACGGAGAGGATTGGAGAAACCTCATTGAGGTAGGATCTGAAGACAGGACTAAGTGTACACAGCTGAGCACTATTTAAAAGCCTTCTCAAGAAATAGAAAAGTGAAAAGAATGACCATTTGTTAAGCACCTCTGACAGTGAATTCTCATAATCACTGAAGGCAGGTCGTAGGTCAAGTATTCTCCATCTCTCCTGCCCAGACCCAGCCTCGGGCCTTCTCTACGTCCTGGGTGACTTTGGCTCTTTTAGATTTCATCTCCTGGGCTCCCTTATCTAATTTCCAGTTAGGCTTGTCCAACCAGAGACACAAGCAGATAAAAAGTTAGGAGAAGAGTAAAGTCGGGTATTATTTTCTCAGTTCTTCTGGCACTAGCTCACTCTTCATGTCAAGTGGTCCTCTTCCTAGATCTAGATCTCACAGGACTCTAGGAACATGATGTCCTCTGCCTGTCTCTTCAGCTGTAAGGCTGGCAATGATTTCCCACTGTGACCAGCATCTGAGGGCCTCAGCAAACTCCTGTGTTCCCATGAACCCTTCCAATCTTGGTAAAAAGCCTCATCGGGACTGCAGTGAATTCTGTTCCTTCTGATACATGCAGGTAGAATTCAAATCCAGGTTTAGAAAATTCCAAAGCCACATCACCTTCAAATATAGTTTAGCACTATATTGCTGGGAAATAATTTGGAAATTTTGGTTTTACATTTTCTCAAGAGAAAAATCTTATCTACTGATAACAGTAAAAAAATAAAAAGTACACTATGTGCATGAGGAAAGGAGGAAGGAGCTGAGAGGGAAAGAGAGAGTGAGAGAACACACATGTTATATGTTTACTTATGTGTTAATATTTGATTAGCCCTATAGCACTACAATGTGAGCTGGAGGATTTTATCTGATTTTCAGAAACAATCAACTGGAACTCACCAAGGATCCCCTGCAACAGAACCAAAACTAGCATACAAATCTCCAGACCACTGGTTCTGTTTTCTCTCTGTATACAATGCAGGTTATAGATTCAGAAAAAGGCAATGGTGATTAGCCAGTGGCTTGGTTAATTACCTAAAGTAATATCAATTTTCATTATGGTGTTTACCTAAATGACTTCTAATAAAAACTGCTATTTTCTATTTATTGGTTGTAAAAGAGATATTCACATGGTCGGTAAATTAAACATTCTTGTTGAATCAGCTAATAACATGCACAAGCATTCTCTAATTCACTTCTAATAGGATTTTCCCATTTGTATGCCACAATCACTGGGAAAGGAAATCTATAAATATTTATTCAGGGTAAGAATTTTTATATCAAGTATTATAGAAAAAAACAAAAGCAAACACAAATACGTTATGATGGCTTCACAAATTTTTCTAGGTGCAAACTTCCTCTGTCACTTGTTGGGATGCCACAATGTTCACGGAAGGACTTCTGAGGATTGACAAGAGTGGTGGCTCCAAAGGATAAAGATTGTGTCTGACTCTATGCTTGGTACATGACAGAGCTTGATAATTTTTTTTTAAGGTACCAAATATACCTTACATTTAGAGTTGCCTGGTTTGGTTTAATAATAGCTAGCATTAACTAAGCACTTACAAGATTGATGTACTTTGCATGAAATATCTCATTTACTTCTTATAAGAACTCTGTGAGGTGAATGAGAACACAGATACTTCATATAGAAATCTCTGGAACACTATGAAGGCAGTATTAAGAGGAAAATTCATTGCATTGAGTTTATTCCTTAAAAGAAGAAAAAACCAACAAATAAATGACTTAACATCACACCTCAAAGCCCTAGAAAAAGAAGAACAGATAAATACTAAAAGCAGTAGAAAACAGAAAATAATTAAAATCAGAGCTGAAATTAATGAAATTGAGACTAAAGAAACAATTCAAGAAAAGAATTGACAAAACTAGAAGTTGGTTCTTTAAAAAATTAAATAAAATTGACAGACCCTTAGCGATGCTAATGAAAAGGAGAGAAAAAACTCAAATCACTAACATCTGCGATGAAAAAGGAAACATCACAACAAACACCTCAGAAATAGAGAAGATAATTAGAAATTATTTTTAAAACTTATACTCTAATAAAATAGAAAATATCGATGGCATTGACAGATTCCTAGAGTCACATGAATTACCCAAACTGGATCTGGAGGCTATACACAATTTAAACAGATCAATTTCAAGTGAAGAAATAGAAGACACCATCAAAATGCTACCAGCCAAAAAAAGCCCAGGACCGGATGGATACACAGTCAAGTTCTACAAGACCTTCAAAGAAGAACTAAAACCAACACCCTCCAATTTATTTCAGGAAATAGAAAAAGAGGGAGCTCTTCCAGACTCATTCTATGAGGCCAATATTATGCTGATTCCAAAGCCAGGCAAAGACACAGCCAAAAAGGAAAACTTCAGGCCAATATCTTTAATGAACATAGATGCTAAAATTCAACAAAATTCTGGCAAATCGAATACAAAAACATATCAAAAAGATAGTGCACCACTATCAAGTGGGGCTTATCCCAGGGATGCAAGGTTGGTTCAACATATGGAAATTAATAAATGTAGTAAATCACATCAATACACTTAAAGATAAAAACCATGTGATCATCTCAATAGATGCAGAAAAAACATTCGACAAAATACAGCACCCCTTTATGTAGGAGCCCTAAATGGGGAGATAGCTAGGATTGCAGTTAGCTGTGAGCCATAAAGATGTTCAAGCATCACCACCTTCCATGATCTCGCGAGACTCGGCCCAGGACATTGCAGATAGGGTCACCACCTTCCATGATCTCGCAAGACTTGGCCCAGGACATCGTGGATTGGGTCGGCACCATTTTGTGGTGGTTGGAGGAGTGTGATTTGTGGGTAGAAGTTGTTCTTGGAGCCTGAGAGAGAAACTAGCAGAATAGAGAGCCTGTTCAGTCTGCCTCTGAACTTATTCCAGCGGCTTTGTTGCTGCAGATGGCTATAGCTGCAGTCAGCAACAGGTGGTGGCCCATACGGGGACCTTCGGAGTGGACAGGTAAGAACTGAAAGTCTCTAAAGATGGGTTTGAATGTAACTAAATCCCAAGTGATAAAGACTATGGAAGGAATCCTTGATATACCTGACTCCGTTGTCAGTGAGGAGGATTTAGAAAAAGGTGAAGGTGAACATGAAAGCGTAGCTTCCACTGAGTCAACTGAGACCAGTAAGGAGAGTATTAGAAGAGTCCCCAAAATGACAAAAATCCAAGCTGTTAGAGCTATTCAGGATTTATTGGAGATAGCTGAAGGATACTTGCTCTCCATTGAACCTGGGACTCAGGATATTGCTGTCAGTGAAATTAGCAGTAGTGAGGAATCTAGTAAAAGTGATCCTGAGAAAATGAGGGAAAAGAAACTAAAAAGACCAAGAAAAAGGACCGTCAAGTAGAGGAACCACTTGTGTCCTCTACTCCCCCATGGGTGGAATCCATTACAGAAAATATGAAGGGTATTACTAGGCATTTGCATACCCTAGAAACAGAAATAAAAAGTCTTTCTGAGTGCTTATGTGTTCTCGAGGATAACTCACAGATACATTGGGAACTGCCAGCATTTGAAAATGAAAATGGACAGAGGATCCACCAGTCAGTAGATTTCAAACCAATAAAAAATCTCAAAGAGGCAGTAATGACATATGGGCCCCAAGCTCCTTTCACATTGAGTATGCTGGAGTCCCTTAAACACCTTTAACTTAACCCCCTCAGACTGGAAAAGTCTATGTAAAGCAGCATTAAGTGGGGGGCAATACTTGGTTTGGCGATTGCAATTTCAAGATCTTTGTATAGAAACGGCTAAAAGAAATGCAGCTGTAGGGTTTGGAGACCATAATATAGAAATGCTCACAGGAGAAGGAAAGTTTGCAGACTTACAGGCTCAAAACTATTATGACAAAGGTGTATATGCTCAGATGTATGCAGCTGCCTTAAAGGCATGGAAAATTTTACAAGGACCTGGGGATCTACAAGGAGGCTTGTCAAAAGTGATTCAAGGACCTAATGAGCCATATGCTGACTTTGCTGATCGACTTTTGAGAACTGCAGGTAGAGTGTTTGGAGACGTTGATCAAGCTATGCCATTAGTAGTTCAATTAGCATACGAAAATACTAATAAATACTGCCAGGAAGCCATCAGGCCATGGAGAAATAAAAAGGATCTTTCCATATATCTATGTAAAGATATATGGAACATACAACTATGTAAAGATATAAATGACGCCTTTGTCACAGAAAATGTGATTGCAGCCGCAATGAGAGGTGCTTCCCCTCAAAATTTCACAAGGGCTCAACCTAGACATTATAATCAATCAGGATATTCCAGGCAAAATTATCATAATCAATCAGGCTATTCTAGGCAAAACCCCCAAAGAGAAATAAGACCAAGCTCATACCGTGCCCCAGGCCGCTGCCCCAGGTGTAAAAAGGGAAATCATTGGGCCAATAAATGCCATTCAAAATTTGACATCTATGGAAATCATTTGTTCAGGAATTCAAAAAACTGGGCATGGGGCCCAATGCCCTGGGGCCCACAAATGTACGAGGCATTGGAGGAGGAGTATCCTCAAGCATCCACTCAGATGCTTCCCCGACACAATCCCTACTACCCATCCACTCCCTCACCAGAGGAACAGGAGGAAATGCAGGATTAGACCTCTGTTCCACCGCCCGAATAGTGTTAACACCTGAAATGGGGGTTCAACTGATTCCCACAGGAGTCAAGGGACCTCTTCCCTCAGGGACTGTAGGATTATTCTCAGGTAAAGTCCTAAAAGCTTATTAGGTTTGCAAGTGACCCCAGGTGTAATAAACTCAGACTACAAAGGGGAAATAAAAATAATGCTTAGCTCACCCCAAAGTATAAGTTCTGTTAATCAAGGAGATAGAATTGCTCAGCTGCTTCTCCTTCCAAATTTACATAATTCATTAAAAATGAGTATGCCTCAAAAAAGGAACAATAGAGGATTTTGTTCCACTGACTCGAGACCCAGGGCTTGCTGGGTTCAGGATTGTTCAAGGAGGCCTATGTGTAAAATAAAAATCCAAGGAATAGAGATGGAGGGACTGATAGATACTGGAGCTGACTCTTTCATCATTAATCTACGGCAATGGCCCAAGCACTGGCCTCTGCAAAAAGCTTCAACCAATTTAAGAGGCTTGGGATATAATAACCTCCCAGAGAAAAGTGTGATAATTTTAAAATGGGAGGATGATGAAGGGCATAAAGGAACATTTCAGCCTTATGTTTTACCTAACCTACCGGTTACTTTATGGGGAAGAGATATTTTACAACAAATGGGAGTACACCTTGTAACCAAGCTTGCAGGTGTTAAATGTGAAAATCTACAGGGTAATCTTAACCCTAAAAGAAATCATTATCAAAAAGTACAGAGTAATCTTAACCCTATAAGAAATCATTATCAAAGGTACAGGGTAATCTTAACCCTAAAAGAAATCATTATCATAAAAGAAAAAGATATTTTTTTCCGGGGCCACTGAGAAAATAATTTTGAAAATACCATGGCTTTCTGATAAGCCAGTGTGTGTCCCTCAGTGTCCTCTATCTAAAGAGAAATTACAAGCAGCCCACCCCTACTAGTTCAGGAACAACTAGAAGCAGGACATATAGAACCTTCCACCTCTCCCTGGAATTCCCCCATATTTGTGATCAAGAAAAAATCAGGAAAATGGCAATTGTTACATGATCTTAGAGAAATTAATAAAACCATGCAAATCATGGGCCCTACTCAACCTGGACTTCCTAATTCTGTAGCTATTCCTAAAAATTTCCATCTTATTACTCTTGATATAAAGGATTGTTTCTTTTCTATTCCTCTACACCCTCTGGATAACCCCAGGTTTGCTTTTTCAGTTCCTTCTATTAACAATAATGGCCCTGATCAGAGATATCAATGGAAAGTTTTGCCGCAGGGAATGGCTAATAGCCCCACTATGTGTCAAATCTACGTAGATAAAGTTATTCAGCCTATTAAAAATAAATACCCAGAGCTTATGTGCCTCCATTATATGGATGATGTTTTGCTTGCTCATCCTAATCAAGAAGTCTTATTCACCATATTTAGTGATATATCAGAAAACTTGAAACGATATGGACTAAACATTGCTAAGGAAAAGGTTCAAATTAGATCTCCAATATTATATCTAGGATTCCAAATTATGGACATTTTTATTAGGCCTCAAAAAATATTAATTAATAAGGAGCATTTGGCCACTCTCAATGACTTTCAAAAATTGCTGGGAGATATTAATTGGCTTTGCCCTACACTAAACCTCACTAATGGCCAACTAAAACCTTTATTTGACATCCTTCGCAGGGACCCTGATCCATCTTCACCGCGAACATTGACTCCTGATGCTAGGAAAGCTTTAAAGTTAGTAGAAAAAGGAGCTCATTGTGATAGATTTGATTTAACTCAACCGCTGATATTGATTATTATTTCTTCACAATATACACCCACAGGAGTATTTTGGCAACAAGGGCCTTTATTATGGATACATTCGCCCATCTCTCCTAAAAGTATAATTGAGTCTTATACCTCCATGGTGGCTAAACTTATTCTTCAAGGACTTAAGACTTCTACTAAAATATTTGGCATTCACCCTGCTACTATTATTACTCCCTATTCATCATCACAGATTGAATATTTATGCTTCAATGATAATGATTGGGCTATAGCTAGATGCTCTACTTCTGCAAATTTTGATAATCATCTTCCTAAGTCTCCTATATTATCTTTTTGTATCAATCATCCTATTATATTTCCACAGGTAATAAAAAATCAACCTATTCCTAAGGCATTAAATGTATTCACAGATAGGTCCTCAAATGGTACTGCTGCAGTAGTCACTAAAAAAGAAAATATGACCTACATAACTGCACACAAATCAGCTCAACTAGTGGAACTGGAAGCTGTGGTAAGAGCTCTGGAAAATTTTATAGAGAGCAGCCCATGAACATTTTTTCAGATAGCCACTATATTGTACATACCGTCCCAAAATTAAAGCTAGCAGGACCAATAGCACCTCATACTCCAGCCTTTAAATTGTTTTATCAAATACAAAAACTTTTGTGGGCAAGAAAAGAGCCTCTATTCATAGGGCATATTAGAGCAAATACCAACTTGCCTGGTCCCCTCCATGAAGGTAATCAAAAGGCCGATGCCCTTACCCAAACAATCTTTATACTTTCAGCCCTCCAGCAAGCTACTTTATTTCACTCCCAGTTTCATGTCAATAGCACCACCTTGCAACGTAGGTTTAAAATCACAAAGGAGCAAGCCAGAACAATTGTAAAAGATTGTAAATCTTGTATGACACATTTGCCCAGTCCTCATTATGGTGTTAACCCTAGAGGATTAACGCCCAATCATTTATGGCAGATGGATATTACTCATGAGCCAAGTTTTGGAAAATTGCGATTTATTCATGTGACCATAGATACATGCTCAGGCATGATTTTTGCTTCCTTACATTCTGGAGAAAAAGTTAAAGATGTTACATCTCATTGTTTGCAAGCTTTTGCTGCATTGGGCATCCCCAAAATGCTTAAAACAGATAATCAGATAATGGCCCTGCATATACGTCCTCATCTTTCAAACAGTTTTGCGCAAAATTTAATATATCCTATAAAACAGGCATCCCATACAATCCTCAGGGTCAGGGCATTATTGAAAGAGCAAACCGCACACTGAAAATTATGTTATTAAAACAAAAAGAAGAAAATAGGAAAAATCCTAGGGACAGATTGGCAGTTGCCCTGTTTACCTTAAATTTTTTAACTTTAGACTCTAATGGTTATTCTGCTGGAGACAGACATTGGAACCCACACCAACAACATAAACCTTTGGTTTACTGGAAGGATGTTCTTTCAGGTACATGGAAGGGTCCAGATCCAGTATTAATTTGGGGGAGAGGATCTGTTTGTGTTTTTCCAAAGCACAAATCCTCTCCAATATGGATACCATCTAGATTAATAAAGCAGGTACCAAATCAAAAGGATCAAAATGAGGTTGTTGAAGAATCAAGATTAATTTTAAAAAGTACAAAATCAAGAGGACCAAGATGAAGGTATGGAATGATTCCCTTAAAAGAGTTCTTCAAAATATTTCACAACTTAAGTGTCATTCCTCCCAGCCTGGATGAGGAGATCTCTCTTTAGTGTGCACACAATTGTATTTTTTTTTCTCTTTTTATATATGTCTTTATGTCTGTGCATTTGTCTAAATTTCATGTAAATGTGACTTCACAAATATATGTTTGTAGGTTTGTGTGTCTGTCCAGTGTAATGTCACAAATAACAAAGCGCTTATGAAAAAAAAAATATATATATATGGATCCAAATAACTTTAATTCATTTAAGAGTATTCAATTTGGGTAAATAATTTAATAAGTGAAGGTCCCTTCAATTTTGATTTATAGGTGTCCCAGGGATTTCTCTTTAGCGAAGAATATGACTAGTGCTGTATAACCTGATATTTTGGTGTTTTGACATAGGAATGTTTATTTGTAATTAACTTTATTTGTTTTATAGCTGATTAATTTGAGTTATTTCAACAGATAAGTTCATGGAAGGTTACAGAGACTCGAGGGTTCCAGCTAACAAATTATTTTTCCAAAGTGCCTTTAGCTTTTCTTTAATCTATCTTTAATTCAGTAAATACCCTCAGTCTTTCTTTGTTTTGTTCTGAATATGATTGCCAGCTTATGTTTGTGAGAGCTCAAGCAGTAATGTGTGTGAGCAGAAATCAACTTTAACTTTCTAATCTAATAATTCTATTTTTTAGTTTGACAACTCGCCTCTTGACTCAGTGCTGGAATACTACTGCCTTTCCTTTAATAATTGATGCTTGAGTTTCTAGGTAGTGGGCCCTGAAGATTTGCCGGTGGCATTGTCTAGACATAAAAAAGACGGCTGCTGTTACAGCTGCAGGGATCACAGTTGCTGCAAGCATCCCTGCTGCTCAAGCATCAAACAACCTCACCAGCAGTGTGGCCTCTGCTCTGCATGCATGGCGCCTCCTAGATCAACGTGTTATAACAAGTGGACATTCTGATCTTTCATTGTTTGGGACTTTACGGGACAATGCCTTGCGGGTATTTGTCTAGAGAACTCAGTGCGTTACTTGATGGAACTTAGGGCAGTTGATTTGTTTAAAGAATTTGATATGCTATGTAACTTGGCTCGTCAGCAGAAGGCTTGTCGCCTTAAAGCCGCAGCATCTCCTCACGATTGGACAGCTGTTAGTCAACATACACAGTCGATCCTGAAGGGCTCGATTGGATGGCTGGTTAGCCAATGACAGGTAAGATTCCCAGAGGGGGACAACCTAAACAGGCACAGATCCAGATGAGGTAGTCACCCATCCATGGGACAGTCTCATGTGGCCGACATATCAACCTAAGACAGGAGTCAAGGGCACAGCCTTGATTATCCAATGACAGGTAAGAATGTTGGTGGTACATGGATGTCCTAGAGCATCCCCTCTTTTAAAACAAAAGGGGGGAAATTTAGGACCCCTAAATGGGGAGATAGCTAAGATTGCGGTTAGCTGTGAGCCATAAAGACGTTCAAGCATCACCACCTTCCATGATCTCGCAAGACTTGGCCCAGGACATTGCGGATCGGGTCGGCGCCATTTTGTGGTGGTTGGAGGAGTGTGATTTGCGGGTAGGAGTTGTTCTTGGAGCCAGAGAGAGAAGCTAGCAGAATAAAGAGCCTGTTCATTTCCAATCTGCCTCTGAACTTTTTCCTGCGGCTTTAGCTACAGTCAGTGACACCTTTATGTTCAAAACACTAGAAAAAACTAGGGATAACAGGAACGTACCTCAACATTATAAAAGCTATCTATGCGAAGCCCGAATCTAGCATCATTTTAAAAGAAGAAAAATTGAAAGCATTCCCTCTAAAAACTGGAACAAGACAGGGATGTCCCCTTTCACCACTGTTATTTAACATAGTACTTGAAATTCTGATCAGAGCAATTAGACGAGAGAAATTAAACTCAAACTAGCACTACTTGCTGATGATATGATTCTATACCTAGAAGACCCAAAAACTCCACCAGAAAACTTTTAGAACTAGTAAGTGAATTCGGCAAAGTAGCAGGATACAAAATCAACACCCATAAGTCAAAGGCATTTTTGTACATCCGTGACAAATCCTCTGAAAGGGAAATGATGAAAACTACCCCATTTACAACAGCATCAAGAAAAATAAAATACTTGGGAATCAACTTAACAAAAGACATGAAAGACCTCTATAATGAAAACACAGAACACTAAAGAAAGAAATTAAGGAAGACCTTAGAAGATGGAAAGATCTACCTTGTTCTTGGATAGGCAGAATCAATATTGTCAAAATGACTATATTGTCAAAAGCATTATACAGTTTCAATGCAATTCCAATCAAAATCCCAGTGACTTTCGTTATAGAAATAGAAAAAGCAGTCATGAAATTCATCTGGAAAAATAAGAGACCCAGAATAGCTAAAGCAATCCTTAGCAAGAAGAGTGAAGCAGGGGGCATCACAATACCAGATTTTAAACTATACTATAGAGCAATAGTAACGAAAACAGCATGATACTGGCACCAAAATAGACCTGTAGACCAATGGTACAGAATTGAGGACACAGAGACGGATGCACACAACTACAGCTATCTTATATTAGATAAAGGTGCCAAAAACATACATTGGAGAAAAGATAGCCCCTTCAACAAATGGTGCTGGGATAACTGAAAATCCATACGCAACAAAATGAAACTGAACCTCTATCTCTCACCATGTACAAAACTCAACTTAAAGTGATTAAGGACCTAGGAATTAGACTAAGACACAATGCCTAATAGATGAAAAAGTAAGCTCTAATCTCCAACATGTTGGACTAGGCTCCAACTTCCTTAATAAGACTCCTGTAGCATAAGAATTAATATCAAGAATCAATAAATGGGATAGATTCAAACTAAAAAGTTTCTTCTCAGCAAAAGAAACAATCAGTGAGGTAAATAGAGAGCCTACTAATTGGAAACAAATTTTTACCACATGCACATCAGATAGAACACTAATCTCTAGAATATATAAAGAACTTAAAAATTATAACACCAAAAAAACAAATAACCCAATCAATAAATGGGCCAAGGAACTGAACAGACACTTCTCAGAAGAAGATATACAATCAATCAACAAATACATGAAAAAAATGTTCAACATCTCTGGCAATTAGAGAAATGCAAATTAAAACTACTCTAAGATTTCATTTCACTCCAGTCAGAATGGCAGCTATTAAGAACACAAACAACAGCCGGGCGTGGTGGCGCACGCCTGTAATCCCAGCACTTTGGGAGGCTGAGGCAGGAGGATCACGAGTTCAAAGCCAGCCTCAGCAATGGCGAGGCACTTAGCAACTCAGTGAGACCCTGTCTCCAAAATAAAATACAGAAAAGGGCTGGGGATGTGGCCCAGTGGTCGAGTGCCCCTGAGTTCAATCCCTGGTACAAAAAAAAAAGAACACAAACAACAATAAATGTTGGAGAGGATGTGGGGAAAAAAGCACACTCATACATTGCTGGTGGGACTGCAAAATGGTGCAGCCAATACAGAAAGCAGTACGAAGATTCCTTGGAAAACTGGGAATGGAACCACCTTATGACCCAGCCATCCCACTACTGGGTCTATTCCCAAAGGACTTATAAACAGCATACTACAGAGGCACAGCCACATCAATGTTTATAGCAACACAATTCACAATAGCTAGGTTGTGGAACCAACCTAGATGTCCCTCAGTAGATGAGTGGATAAAGAAAATGTGGTATGTATACACAATAGAATATTACTCAGCAATAAAAGAGAATAAAATAATGGCATTTGCAGATAAATGGATGCAATTAGAGAAAATAATGCTAAGTGAAGTTAGCCAATCTCAAAAATCCAAATGTTTTCTCTGATATAAGGAGGCTGATTCACAGTGGGGTTGGGTTGGGGAACATAGGAAGATTAGAGGAATACCAGAAAGGTCAATGGGGAGAGATGGCAAGGGAAGGAGCAAGGGGTATAAAGAGAGGAAGAAAAAAAAAGATGGTAGAATGAGAGGGTTATCACTACCCTAAATACATGTTTGAAGACATGAAAGATATGAATATAGTTTGTATACTAACAGTGATATGTAAAAAGGTGCTCTTTATGTGTATTACGAATTGTAAAGCATGCTACTGTTATATATACAACACTGAATAAATAAATAAATAAATAAAAACCCTGTGAAATAAGTATCATTATTGCCCCTAACTTACAAATGAAGAAACCAAGCATTCACATAGTTAAAAAACTGTAAAGGATGCACAGCTAGTGATGGAGTTAGGATTTAAACCAAACTCTCTGATTCTAAGCTCCAGAATCCATCCTCCATCGTGAGCATTAAACTACCCTCCTTCATTCACTCCCTGGAGTTACATCTCCTCAAAAGGGAATAGCCATTATTTTTATGTCATTTTTGTCATTATTAAATCAGATGCATATGATAGCAAGTGAAGGAATGGTGTCATCAGAAAGCATCAAGTAGGTGGTTAACAGAAAGTTAGCAAAGACAATCCTTTCTGTCTCTTTGCCATGCACATTCCAAGGCCTGGTTTTTTGAGTCTATTCTTTCCATTTTGGGAGACATTGGGGGGAGTTAATGGGGAGCATAGGAATAAAAGAGAAGACTCAACTGTTTTGGGGGTTGAGACTTTGCAAACTTTAAACACAAAAGTACCCGGTTTTTAAAGATAAACCCAATTGGAGTAAAATGTAAGGTCAGCAATATGATTTCTGAATGTCTGTACTTGCTATACGAACATTACTGGGAGAACAGAGACATTTCTTCAAACAGCTTTTTTAAAGAAATGTAGACCATCTACAACATCTGTCTTCTAAATGCCTTTTTAGTTCTATAGAGGCAAGCAAGAGTCGGGTAGTGAATGGTGTGTATTAGTCATATTTGGATGTTTTGTGTAAATTTCTAAGGCTCTGACTTATTTTGGAAAATATTCAAATATGCTTTTATAGATCCACACATATTAGTGTGAGAAAAATCAAAGTAACAACAACAAAAATAACTGTTTGCAGGCATATTGGTTTTGTTTAGGTGAAATTTAATAGTAGAGTGATGTTGTTTTCCTAATGTTCTGTAGGTCGCCTTGAAGTTCCACAGCTACTTGTATTATTAATGCGGTCAGGCCTTGTGTGTGTTAAAGCACACAGCACTGTCCATTTGTGTTTTAAATGATTATGTTTAGTATAGCAGAGTATAAACTCTACACTTTGCTTTTAAAATACATTGTTGGTGTTATTAGTTATTTATTCAGTACTAAGTCACTGGTTGTGAATGTTCTTTGGGGAAAAAAAAAAACTCCTTCCCCATCCATGTTTCTTTGTAGAGGGACTGACTTATAAAACCACCACTCGCCTCTCTCCCAATCCTTTACTTTTAGGGAAGAATTTTCTAGCTAAGTGTGAAAGAATTAACTGGACATCCTTGTCTCAAGCCCTTTCTCTCTGGAATCCATTGGTTTGTAGACAGGGAGTTTTCTAACTGGTTCTTGCCACCGAAGGAAGAGCTTAACGAGGCAAGTCTTGCACCTGTTAGTAGGCCTGCTATTTGTGGGGAGTCTGTTTCCTGTATTGCTAGGGGACATATTAGCTAGGTCATATGGCCACATAAGCCTTGTTGTCCAAATAGCCTTATCAGATTAAAAGTGGAATTTTCATTTCCATGCACCAGATTCTTCTGCCTATATATTCTTCTGCCTTGTGAATACATGGGGAAAAAAAAAGGTACATCATTTAGCACCCTCAAATCCCAATAGTACTCCTATTTGTATCAATAATCCTATAGGAAAAGGGAATAGATTTTCCTGCAGTCTGGCTTACCCGTGGTTCCAACCACCTGTGGGCTGAGTTTGGGTCTAACCACTTCCTAGCTGTGTGACCCTGGCTGGTAGAGTCAATCTAACCTGTTTGTCTAGTGTCTTTACCTATAAAATGGGGCTCTGATGGTACTTACCTCCTATAGAGTAAAGATTAAATATAATAATGCCCTTAGCATAACACCTGCAGAGAGAATTACTGCACATTTCAGTCAATGAGGGCTAACACAGCCATCACTACACCCCCTCTAAGGACTGCCCGCATCCTGAATGCTTCTACATCTCATTGTTGCAACCAGCAATGCAAGGGATTTACTTTGAGAGGTGAAAAAAGAAGGAAGAATGAAAGATTATTTCCTAGCAATCAAAGGAACATGTTGATAGTATTTCTTGGCATTTGTATAATAATAAGTCAGAGAAACCTACTCGTGGTTTCCAAAGTGTGTCACAACAAAATCCACAATTTGTCGGAGATGTTGACAGTCAGGGTTATGGCTGGTGCAATCTCGCCCTCTGGTGACGGAAGAAGGTGATGCTTCGATTTCACAATTGGATATCTTGATAACACCATAATCCTGTATTGGAAGGAAAGAAAGAGGGGCATCAACATCAGTCCCACCATATCAGGCAGGCAGGATGAAGAAAATGCACTAGAAAGAGATGTGTCTCACTACAAGCATCCCACCAAGGGGCAGTCATAGTAAAAATGTGACAGAATTCTATGGCAGCCTGCTTGTCAGTTCACCACATCTCACTATTTAGGCTGTCTTGCTGTATCACTAAACAGTGTCAGGTCTGTTTTAATCAGCACTACAGAGACATGAAAATGGAGGCATTAATGACATACAAAATCCAGTTTACTTGCATTGTCATTCTAACAACCCATTTGCATTAAAATTCTAATATTAATCAATACATTCAGAATATATCTTGCCAGCAAGGGTACCCCCCCCCCCCCCCCCCCCCCCCCCCCCCCCCCCCCCCCCCCCCCCCCCCCCCCCCCCCCCCCCCCCCCCCCCCCCCCCCCCCCCCCCCCCCCCCCCCCCCCCCCCCCCCCCCCAAAATAACAATTTACAAAACTAGACGTTAAAAATGATTCCAGGGCTGTGGATATGGCTCAGTTGGTAGAGTGCTTGCATCGCATGTACAAGGCCCTAGGTTCAATCTCCAGTACCACCCCCCAAAAAAAAAAAAAAATTCCATAGCCGGATCCTGTGGCACATGCCTGTAATCCCAGTGGCTTGGGAGGCTGAGACAGGAGGATCATGAGTTCAAAGCCAGCACTAAGCAATTCAGTAAAACCCTGTCTCTAAATAAAATGCAAAATAGGGCTGGGGATGTGGCTCAGTGGCCAAGTGCCCCTGAGTTCAATCCCTGGTACCAAAAAAAAAAAAGAGAGAGAAAAAAAAAAAAAAAAGATTCTACAAACTATGTAAAGGGGATCTACCTCACTCAAAGTCAAAGAGCTACATATGAAAAGGAGGCGCAGATCTTTACTACATGCATGTCAGATAGATCACTAATCTCTAAAATATATAAAGAACTTAAAAATTTTAACACCAAAAAAACCCCAAATATCCCAATCAATAAATGGGCCAAGGAACTGAACAGACACTTCTCAGAAGATATACAATCAATCAATAAATATATGAAAAAAAATGTTCAACATCTCTGGCAATTAGAGAAATGCAAATTAAAACTACTCTAAGGGGCTGGGGTTGTGGCTCAGCGGCAGAGCGCTTGCCTCGCACGTGCGTGGCCCGGGTTCGATCCTCAGCACCACGTAAACATAAATGCATTGCATTGTGTACAACTAAAGTAAATAAATATTTTTTTAAAAACTACTCTAAGATTTCATTTCACTCTAGTCAGAATGGCAGCTATTAAGAACACAAACAACAATAAATGTTGGAGAGGATGTGGGGAAAAAGACACTCATACATTGCTGGTGGGACTGCAAAATGGTGCAGCCAATAAGGAAAGAAGTATGGAGATTCCTTGGAAAACTGGGAATGGAACCACCTTATGACCCAGCCATCCCACTACTGTGTCTATTCCCAAAGGACTTCAAAGCAGCATACTACAGTGACACAACCACATCAATGTTTATAGCAGCACAATTCACAATAGCTAGATTGTGGAACCAACCTAGATGTCCCTGAGTAGATGAGTGGATAAAGAAAATGTGGTATATATACACAATGGAATATTACTTAGCAATAAAAGAGAATAAAATAATGGCATTTGCAGGTAAATGGATGAAATTAGAGAAAATAATGCTAAGTGAAGTTAGCCAATCTCAAAAATCCAAATGTTTTCTCTGATATAAGGAGGCTGATTCACAGTGGGGTTGGGATGAGGAGCATAGGGGGATTAGAGGAATACTAGAAAGGCCAATGGGGAGGGAAGGATAGGGAGGGAGCAATGGGGTATAAAGGAAAAAAAAAGATGGTAGAATGAGATGGATATCATTACCCTAAGTGCATGTATGAAGACATGAATAGTATGAATACACTTTGTATAGAAACAATGATATGTAAAAATGTACTCTATATGTGTATTACAAAGTGTAATGTATTCTACTGTTATATACAACAACTTTGAATTTAAAAAAAGTATAAAAAAATTTTTTAAAAAGGAGGCGCAGAGCTCACACTTCAGCCAGCTTCTCTTCTCTAGCTGCTCCTGCTACCTCTATGACTCCCTTGTAAGGTCCCTCAGATCCATCTCTACAGTGATGAACTCTAAGGTCCATCTCCAGTCATGCCTGTCCCACTCAACCCTCCACTGTGTCACCTGACTGTCCTGGAGCATCTCCAACTTGCCACGTAGGCACTCTCTCCTGGTGTTCCCCTGCCGTGAAGGGACTTCATCTCCCATCAGGTATTCAGGTCAAAACCCTTGATTCTTCCTGATTCTTCTCTTCCCCAACCCTGACCTCTAAGCCAAGGCCAGGTCCTGTCAGCTCTACTCCAAAACAGTTCCTGCCTCGGCCCCCTTCTCTCCAGCACCCCTGTCACCTCCTACCTGTGCTGTTGCTCCTACCTCATCTCCTGTCTGCCAGCTCCTATTCTTGCACCTCCAAGAATCTCCATAATGATCTTTTATGTATATCAGACCAGATGACTCCCCGGTTTAAAATCTCCAGTGGCACCCTGTCCCAGGTGGGTAAGAGGGGCCCTCTCTGGTCAAGTGCCCTCCCTTGGCTTCATTTCTTTTCTTTTTTAATAAATATTTATTTATTTGTTTTATTGTACACAATGCCTTTATTTTTATGTGGTGCTGAGGATCAAACCCAGGCCGCGCACGTGCTAGGTGAGCGCTCTACCACTGAACCACAGCCACAGCCCCCGCTTGGCTTCATTTCTTAACAACTCCTCCTGGACCTCCTCCAATGCAGCCTCCCCAAGCTCTATCGTGTCTCCAGCCTTTACCCTGATGTCTCCTCAGCTCTTCCTGTGTCCTCATCATGGTATCTTCAGAGAGACCTTCCTGACCATATCACCTATAGGACCACCGTTCCCTCTGGTTGCCATCCTCTGGTCACTGTGTCTCAAAGCTTGCTTTCTTCATAGAACTTATCACAATCTCAAGTTATCTTATTTATTTCTTTGTGTACATGTTTACAGTCTTCCCTCAGGATCTGTGGAGAACTGGTTCCAGGATACCCCATGAGTACCAAAATCCATGGATGCTCAAGTCCCTCATATAAAACGACCTGGTATTTGCATATAAGCTACACACAATCTCCTGAACTCACCTCTAGATTATTTTTAATACCTAATTCAAAGCCTACACTTCACTTCATTCACATGAACTCAGTGCAGTGCACAGTACATGGCAAATTCTAGTTTTGGCTTTTGGAACATTCTAGCACTTTTTTTGTTCAAATATTTTCAACCTGAGGTCAGTTTCCACAAATGAAAAAACCTGAAGAAACAGAGTTCCAACTGTATTCTTGCCCTTCCAAACTAGAGTACACGCTTCCTGAGACAAGCATCCAAGTCAGACAGGCCTGGTATTATAACCTCAGCTCCTACCCCAAATAGTTTATAATGGTAAAGAACTGGAAATACCCAGCAATAAGGAAACAATTTTAAAATTAAGGAATATGCATATCTTCAGCAATCCCCCCCCTCCAGGAAGCATCACTGGGACATGTTCATAAGACAAAGACATAATAATCCCAACTTTCCACTCCAAGCCTATGCTGCTTGGTCTTTCAGGACTACATTCAGGATTAATTCCCAAGGTATACTCACCCCCAAGTGTGATCCCTGGCGCTTGGACCAAAGTCTGTATAGAAACCCAACTTCTCCCCTAGCCACATGGTTAAGTCATTGTTACCTATAAAGGGCTTAGAAGCATCACTCTCCAAAATGGTTATGAAATCTGCACCTGTTTAGAAAAGACAAGAGCATGGGGGGGGGGGGGGGAGGGAAGAACTCACGGTAATGAAAAAAGCAATTAGCAAAACTCTATTCTTGCCCTTGCCCTTAACCTTTTTGCCTTTACTCATAAAACTCAAAACAAAGTAATTCTTTGTGAGTCACCAAAGGGATGGGTTCCAACCCAAGCTATAAAGGAAGTCTCCCATGTTTAGAATGTAATTAAAACATGGAACACCTTGAGGAAATACTGGGAAGGGTAAAAGCATAACTTTTCTAAGCGTTCAAATATTCTTAACATCTTCCCTCAAATTTCAAATAATCTTTATGTTTTTCACAAATACCCAACTTAAGTTGTGGACCAATGAAAGGAAACACAATAGCATTTTACTCCAGGGCAAACAGCTCCATGGTATTGGCAGAGAGGTAAATTTATTGGCCTTTTAAAGAATTGGTCCAGATGTGCTTCGGGGATCTGTAATCAGGACTAAATAAGGACTAAGACTCAGACACACAGAAATTTCTCAGGAGGATGCTTATCATTAAGAATAACCAGTCTAGCCCTTTATTTACCTTAGGACATGCTCCATGTGACTGATCTAACAACAAAATTCCCACCAATTTTAAAGGATGCTTCATACAAATACGAGCATTCTAAGGCACAGAAACAAACACAATTGGCCCTGGGACCCTTGAAAGCAATTTTCTTCACAACCGAGCTTTACTTTTGACCCATTCTGCTCTTCAATTCAACAGTTTTATAGTCCCCAACAATGGGTCCCCAAGTGACAAATTAGCTACCAGCGGGGATATCTCTAACAACAAGGACGTGGCAAGAATTCCCTGAAGATACCCACCTAGTATGAGATGTTCAGAATCAACTGAACTAATTGCTGTGAAAGACAGATGTGGTTACAGAAGAGTAGTCCTGCATCTGCCCATCATAGCAAAAAATCTTTTTAAGAGATTAGTGTATAACCGGGCAAACCCTCCTTCTACAATAGTAGTTTTTCCACAACCTGGAACCAATCTGAGTAAGACTTACCTGTCTGGTTGAGCAGTTGAGCTGATCTTTCTAGACTGGACCATCCTTCATTGTCAAATCCAAACCTGAAAGGCCAGATGGCAGCGGAGAACTCTGTGGCTGGCACCTGAGGAATTGTTTTCACTGCAGTTTAGTATGACAGAACAATGCAATCAGTTTTCTCTGCTTCTCTACCACAATTCCTATTTCAGCAAAGGAATTTCCTCAGACTTTTGCCCACATTTAATTCATAAAAAAAGGAGATATTTGCTATACGGTATTCTCACAACCAATCTTCTGTGAACTTCTAGCTTAAGCTTGAAGTTAGGAGGAATGTCTGAAAAATATTTATAATAATCACTCCTTAAAATTCCAAAAACATAGCCGGGCATGGTGGTATACGCCTGTAATCCCAGAACTTGGGAGGCTGAGGCAGGAGGATCGCGAGTTCAAAGCCAGCCTCAGCAATGGCTAAGGCACTTAGCAACTCAGTGAGACCCTGTCTCTAATAAAATACAAAAAAAGGGCTGGGGATGTGGCCCAGTGGTCGAGTGCCCCTAAGTTCAATCCCTAGTACAAAAAAAAAAAAAAAAAAATCAAAAACATTAGAAGCCATCTGGTTGTCCATCAATAGGAAATAGCATTTTTAAAATGATATTACATACTTAAAATGGAACACTTAATAAATGAATATAGGCTACATATTTCCATGTGGATGACTGTCATAAAAATAATTTTAAGTAAAAAAGTAAGCTGCAAAATAAATGTTGGATATCAAGTAGATAAAGTTAAAAACATGCGGGCTGGGGTGGTGGCTCAGCGGCAGAATACTTGCTTAGCACATGTGAGGCCCTGGGTTCAATCCTCAGCACCACATAAAAATAAATAAAATAAAGGTATTATGTCCAACTACAACTAAAAAATAAATATTTTCAAAAAAGTTAAAAACATGGAAATAACAATATTGCCTAGGGATCTATCATATGTAGTAACAATATAAAGAAAAGCAAGGAAGTGGCACACTCCTATAATCCCAGCAACCCAGGAAGCTGAGGCAGGAGGATCATAAGTTCAAGGTCAGGCTGGGCAATTTAATGAGACCATGTCTCAAAATAAAATAAATAAATAAAAAGGGTAGGGAAGGTAGCTTAGTGGCAAAGTACCTCTGGGTTCAATCCTCAGTACCAGAGGGAAAAAATTCAAACAGATTTAGGGAAAGAAGAATTTGTTAAGAAAATTCTCAGATTACTTAAAAAAAAAAATAAAAAAGAAAGGCATGGAATTTTTTTTTTTTAAGTTCACCACACTCAGGATAGTGTTTACCCTGGCAGGGGAAAGGAATCATTCACAGGGTACCTAGAGGCCTTTGCCATCTTTTATATAAAATAGTGAACAGCCTATTCTAACCAAGTTGGAAATAGTGTTACCATTCTCAACACTGGAAAGGCCAAGTTCCTCGGCAGAATTCCTTTTAGTGGCTCTTCTTTGAGATCCATGAGCTACTCAGAGAATGCACTGTCCAATCCTAGCCATCTATCTCAAACAATTACCCCCTGATCTATATCTGGGCTTCTGTGAAAGAGAATGGTTGGTTTAGAACAAATTCATGAGCACAACTACCAAAAATCAACCAAACAACAACAACAAAAAAAAAAAAACACCTCAAACTGAGTCATACAAGTTCAAGCTGGGAGAAGGAAATAGCAATGTCTTTGCATAGGAAAAACCCTGTTTCACTGAGCAAGTCAGGATGCATGTTCTACCAGAGGAGAACTCAGTGTTTCATCTTCGCAGAAGGATTACTGAGTTTAATGAACGTCATGAAAAGAGAATGGAACAGAGAACTTCCATTCCAATGGAACACAGAATCAACAGAGATTTCCAGAGGCATGATCATATTCATGAAGCTATTCTTTTCCACCCAACATATATCTGTACTTAATTCTGGATTTCATCACCCCAAAACTCGTCCCTTCATTCTTTCCATCTCAGCTGGTGCCATCTGCCTCCATCTAGATGCTCAAGCCAAAAATATAGATGCCATCCATGGTTCCTTTCTGTTCCTCATCCAGCAACATCCAACTCACTGGCCAATCTGATAAGCTCTACTTTCAAAATGTATTCTAAGTCTTTCCTCTTCTCTCCAATTCCACAACCCCACACTTGTCAAAATTACCAGCATCTCTCTCCTGGACAACTGAAAAAGCCTCTGGATTCATCTTCTTCTCTCCACTCTTGACCCCCTATCATCCACTCTCCCCAGAGTAACCAATTGACATGCATCATTTTCTTCACTCCTACTGGAGACATTCCATTGTGGCTTCTGTTGTAATAAACTCAGAACTTTTTACTGGCCTCTGTGAGGCCCTATGTGATGTGGCCCTCCCCAGCCTCTCCAACTTCATCTTCCATCACTCCACCAAAGCCTCACCCTGACGTTCCTCAGAAACACCAGGTTGGTTCTCCCTCCGTCCTTTATTCATGTTTCCTCTGTCTAAATACCAACTCTCTGGACAACTTTCCTTTTCTCAACTTTCAAGTTTCATTTAAATGTCACCTCCTCAGAACAGCTTTCTCTAACCATCCAAACTGTGACCTGCAACTCCATAATCCTATTTTCTTCAGAGTAGCCTAATATAATATGATTGCTTCTCTTTATTTTCTCCTCTGAATACTATCTTCCATATTCATTGCAAACTCTGGGAGGGCAGGAATCTCATCCAGTCTCTTTATCTCTATATCCCTAGCCAGGGACATCAGAAGACATTCAATAAACATTGGCAAATGAATAAATGAATGAACAGGTATTAAATTCAATTCAAACAACTCCTTTCAAAAAGAATTCATGCACCAAGTAATAAAACATTTTTTAAAAAGAATTTCTGGTTGACATCTTCTGATAGACATATGGTACCATAAAAAAAAAAAAAAAAACTAACAACTAGAGAGCCACAAGGAAGAGATCATGTAGTGATGATCTACATTATTCACTTGGTAAGAAAGAGTGACTGAGCAAGGCTCGGGGTTGGATCCCCAGCACTACGAAAGGGTGTGGGGAAGAGGAGGAGGATGAGGAAGAGAAGAAGAAGAAAAAAAATAATAATTACTGAGTTCTGAATACGCTCCAAGCACTCAGGTGGTGCTGGGAGTACAGAAACAAACAAAAGAAACATGGTCTCCACCCTCAGTATAGCTTTGTATTTAATACAGAAATTTTCCTGGTTAAACAGATTGCTGAAATTCAAAGTTAATCATACAATTTTATATTAGCCAAAATTGTAACTCTGACTGCATCATAAAATACAATGAACGTTTCTGGAGCAGGTAGCAAGCACAACATTGCAATGAATTACTCTCAATTCTACTCACTTTTATAGAAGAAAGGGGGACATCAAAACATTTAGAACTACACACAGAAAGAGAAGAAACTCCCATTCCCCCACCAGTACATAAGCTACTACTCACCATCTGCAAAATCAAGAACTGTCTGTAAGATTTTTCTAAAATCAAAGAAACTCACAACGCTCTCTTCAGAAATATCTACCAGTTGTAAAATAGTTTCCTATTTCATAGTTTAGGCATGGTAAATAATTAATGGTAAAAATAACACCACACAACAAAATCATGAGCAGTATCCCTCTGATAAATTAGTTTATCCTATCTCAATAACACAGCTTCATAAAATAAGCCTATAAAACCACCAGTCTATGATCCAAGGGTTAAGGAAATGGGATCCAGGGTTCTAAAGCTATCAGATCCAGGTCTAGCATTCAATCAAAATAGTCTAAAAATATATGAATATGCACATATCATATAAAATTCTATTTCAAAATGTTTAATTACTTACCCCTTTGCCCAATTTCCTCTCATAGGCTTTATGTCGTAGTCCTAATCCCAACAACCCCAAGCCAACAAGCAGCCACAGAACTAAACAGAAAGAAGCAATGATTATCCAAAAGAAACTAAATTTATCTTCTTAAAAGTAACTTTTTTTTCAAAATTACTGAATCTATTGGCCAAAGAGTTTGTGTGAATGTCTCATTCTTGGGTTCATTTTCATCCATGACATGAATACATAACCCACACTTTACACTCAAGTTTTAAAGAATATATTCCCTAAACATATTCCAAGGACCAAGAGCCTAAAGTAAAAGCAAATCATAAAATCTACACAAAAACAAGTCTACACAAGCAGGAACCAGTCGGAAAAGACATACTGCAGAATCAAGCCCAGAATCAGAGTATGAAACAAGTATGCTTAACATGGGTAGAAAACAAAAGAGGGTATTCCAAAGTATGACTAAAGACCATTAGGCTAAAATAAGCAATGAGGAAAATTTATAAAAGAAAACCAAATAGACTTCTAGAAATAAAAATTCATCCTTTTAATAAATCAGAAATTAAGAGCATTTTAGACAAAGCCGTATAGAGAATTAGTGTAAAGGGCAACACAGAAACAGAGGTACTAAAAAAGCAAAGTGGTTACAAGACCTGCAGAACAGAAGAAGTTCAAACACATAACCAACTGGAGTTGAAAAGGAATGAGGAGAAAGAATGGGAAAGAGTCAACATTTGCAGAAATAATGCCGAAAATTTTCCAGAATTGATAAAAGACATAACTCTTTAGATTCATAAAGTCCAAAGACTTCCAAGCTAGATGGGGAAAAAATCTACATCCAGATATATCATAGTGAAATTGAGGCATACCAACACTGAGAAAAATGTTAAGGGCTACCAGAGACAAAAGACTGATTATCTCTAAAGGCACAATAGTTACAGCAACAGCTCACTTATCAATAGCAAAAGTCAAACCAGAAAGCAGTAATATTTTCAATGTGCTGAAACAAAAATAACCAACCACTTAAAAATAGAAATTGAAGATATAATTTCTAAATTATAAAGAGGAGGGGGGCCAGGGTGTGGTGGTGTACGCCTATAATCCCAGCAGCTCAGTAGGCTGAGGCAGGAGGATCTTAAGCTCAAGGCCAGCCTCAGCAACTTAGCAAGGCCCTAAGCAACTCAGCAACCTTTCTCAAAATAAAAAACTAAAAGGGCTGGGGATGTGGCTCAGTGGTTAAGTCCCCCTGGGTTTAGTCTTTGGAGAAGAAAGAAGAGGTGAGGGGAGGAGAAGGAGGAGGAGAAATAAGAGGAGGAATAAGAAAAGGAGGAAGGGAGGGAAAAAAGAGGGAGAAAGAAGGAAAGAAAGAGAGGAAGGAAGGAAAGAAAGAGAGGAAGGAAGGAAAGGAAGGAGGGAGGAAAGGAGGGAGGAAGTGGAAAGAGAGGTGTGAACCAAAAACAAAAACCTAATTGATGCAAAAGACACCAAGAAGGAAAAAATGTACTTGTGAAAGTGGAAAGTGAAAAGACAAAGTAAGATGATGGAAATAAATTATAATACTAGAAAAATAGATTGAATTCAAATTAAAAGACAAAGTTTGGCTTTCTCGAAAAGGAAAAAAAAATACAAAAGGAAACAGTTAAAAGATCAGAGGTTGCCAGGAGTTTTTTTAGGGGGGTGTGGCGGCGGGGGGGGGTTAACAGGTGGAACACAGGGGGTGCTTGGGGCAGCAAAACTCTTGTGAATGATATTCTAATTTTACACATTTTCAAAGCCTACAAAATGCACAGCACCAGGACTAAACCCTAATGTAAACTATAGACTTCGAGTGATTGGGGATGTGTTGACATAGCATTAATTATGACAAATTTATCACTCTGGTTAGCAATTTTGATAGTGGGAATGGTTTATGTGTGCAGAGGCATATGAGAATTCTCTGAACCTTCCAATCAATTTGGCTGTAAACATGAAACTTCTCTAAAATACCAAAGTCTATTTTGTAAAAACTCTGTAAACACATTTTTTAAATGCCTGAATTTAATGAATGACTAAAATAATTGTAGTTCTTAACCAAAAAAGAATTACAAACAAAAACTGGTTTTAAGGGACACACCAAAACTTAACAGCACACACACACAAAAAAACTCATCTCCCCTAAATTTAAATATGATATTTTCAAATGATGATGAAATATAAACTGTTTTTAAACAGTCTCACTACTTTGTGAAATATATTTTAGAGATGTTTTGAAAATCTACGTAGCTTCTTCTTTTCTCTTTATACTATAGTGTTTTGTCTCTTTCAGTAAAGTATCAAGTCCCTGAGGGTAGAGACCATTGTTCACATGTCTTTGTATCCTACATGACATTCAATAAATATTTTTTATTTAATCCAATACATTTTAAATGAGGCAGATATTAGACAGTGAGTTTCATATTTGAGGGTCTAGTTCATCAACATTCCAAATATTAATATATTTAATCTCCCCAAAAAGGACAACCAAAAAAATGGAGAAAATAGTCTCAACTATTACAATAAAGCATTTTGGACATTGTACCTGTTAAACCATCTTATATATGTGAGAAGTGAAATAAAGCTGGTAAATAATATTTATGGTTGAAATGAGATGATATCAGGAACTTGCTTTAAATACTTAAAAGAAAGTGGGAAATAGCTGTTAACATCATTAGTAAAATATTGCCAATTGTTGAAGCTAGGTAAAGGTACATGAGGTTTCATTACACGCTCTAATTTCATGACTGAAAATTTCTTTTTTTTTTTACTTTTTTTCTTTTTCTTTTTGGTACTGGGGATTAAACTCAGGGACACTTGACCACTGGGCCACATCCCCAGCCCTTGTTTGTATTTTATTAGAGACAGGGTCTCACTGAGTTGCTAAGTGCCTTAGCCATTGCTGAGGCTGGCTTTGAACTCGCGATCCTCCTGCCTCAGCCTCCCAAGTGCTGGGATTACAGGTGTGCGCCACTGCGCCCAGCTTCATGACTAAAATTTTGTATAATAAACATTTGTTAAAAGAATGTGAAACCATACTTACAAAGCGTCATGTATTTTTCACTCTTTCTGAAAAGCATTTTAGGACTGTTTTTTGTTTGAAAAAGAAAGTCAAGGTTTTTCTTAGGACCAAATAGCATATTCATTCCCAATAACGAAAATCATGGTCCCTGTATAAAAGAGAAAGAATATATCAAAGGTTAATCTGAAAAATCCTTCCAATGGTAAATTCCAGGAGATAAAATTTCTTTTAAAAGACCATACCATGGAAATTCAGTTACTGAGTAAATTTATCTCGGTACCTAAGTGATTATTCTAGCAGTGCTCTCATTAATAGGGACAACATTAGGAAATCAGGTAGAGTTCTAGGAATCAAGCTCTACATGAGAGGACCCAGCCTCTTCCTGATGAAGGATGGCCTTGAATTTCCCATTTCCTAGTTGCTGCGTTGCTGATGGTGCTTATTGCTGACTATTGACTGGGCAGGAACAGAGAAACCCAAGGGAAAGGCTCTTCTGAGCAGCTATGGGGACTCCTTGCATGCACCAAGTTGAGAGGCACAGTGGAGCATATGTAGGTTCTTAATAGGGCACTGCTGCAGTAATAATTCTGCCCTGGGATGTGGTAGGGTCCTACCAAGGATGCATGCCAGAATTCACAGTGGGCCAATAAAGCTGAGCTAAGTTGGGATGCACTACAAGTAATTTATATAAAAGTGTGCATAATTCTAAAATCATATATAGTATAAATGCATATAGAGATATGGCACAAAATGTAAACAAGGAAATGTCAAGTAAGAGTTAAACTTAGATAGAAGGCTAGCAAAAAAAATTATGTTCAATTTTTGAGGAAATAGCAGGCAAAACCTAGAAAATAGATTTATACTAATTTTGGATTATGATACAAATTATTTTCAATTGTATTAAGAGTGACTCTGAGCATTCTCAATGTTCCTTGGTTTTTGCGACCTCACCAATATAATATAACTCTTACCAAAAAGAGCTTAGTTGTATGAAGTTGTAATAAGAAGTGTTCTGTAATTCCCCAAAGCTAATCAGTCATAATATTCTAAAGAGACAAATTTAGGCACAGAATGGCTCTTACTTTCTCATTCTCTTCACCTGGCACACCCCTAAGCAAGCTGGAGTAAGAGAAAAGCAGGGCATTGGGCAGGAAGACAGAGCAGGACAGAGTACATCCACCTGGAAGAAACCAGAAAACCACAAAGTTCACAAAGCCCAGGTTACCGCAGGGCAAACACAACAATGTACGTCTCCAACACAAGAGGAGCTGGGGCATTAGCCAGAAATATCAAATTCTCAAAGGCTGTTCCTAAAATATAGCATATTGCTGAATAATGAATCTTCCATCGTAGCCTGTCCTGACAGACATCTAGTTTGTCAGGTAGGAGAGCTCCTGTGAAGAGGTACAGAGGAACTGGATGTAAATCCGGGGCACAAAGGAGGACAGCGACAGAACATGGCAGAAGCCACCCCTCCCGCACAACACTCGCCCCACAGAATATTCACAACTCTTTGTCTCATTCATCTGCAGTGTCTCCCCACTGGACTAAAGTCCCAGGTAGGCAGACACCAGGTGTCTCCATCCCCAGCCCTGGCACTGTATCAGGAATATGGTTGGTGCGTGAATTAACTCTTTTTTTTTTTTTAATGAACAAGGGAACAAATGGAAAAATGAATGCACAAACAAATGAGAACTGGATCCCTATACCCTCATTTTCTAAGATTTTATTGTGGGAAAACTTGATATGTTTTACTTAAACTTTAAAATGATCAGCAACATTTAATTTGTATATACCTGGTATACATCGGCAATTTCATTATTGTCACAGACAATTTTTAAGATATTAAACTGAACAGCCAGGCACAGTGGTGCATGCCTGTAATCCCAGCAGCTCAGGAGGCTGAGACAGGAGGATTGCGAGTTCAAAGCCAGTCTCAGCAATGGTGAGATGCTAAGCAATTCAGTGAGACCCTGTCTCTAAGTAAAATACAAAATAGGGCTGGGGATAAGGCTCAGTGGTCAAGTGCCCCTGAGTTCATCCCCAGTACCAAAAAAAAAAAAGATATTAAATTGAGTTAATCCTGTGAATTTTAATTTTGGCATATGAGTTCATAACCACAGAAATGGGAAATGCAGTTAATCCATGATTTTGGAATTTACTATTTACACTAAGATAAATTTAAATATATATATGTGTGTGTGTGTGTGTGTATGTATACATACATATATATATACATACACACATATGCTTGTATTTATTAGTAGTAAAAATATAATTTTATAATATATAATATATAAATAACATTCAGGATAACCCCCCAAAAAAATTACAATCCCTAGGTATATTTATGTGCCTTCTACTGAAGCAACTTGAGCATCATAACCATATCTTTTCCTAATATCATATAATTACAAGTGTTACACAGTTTATACTTTATTATATATTAAATGTTTTTCTCAACCAATTCATTTAAATGGCCTTCAGAATAATAAATGTTATTGAAATCTACTCATAAATTACAAAATTCGCTTTTAATTTTAGACATCTTTCTAGGTTTTGTTTTTACCAAGAGCATCTATTTTACTAAGAAAGGAAGATCATCCTATTTATTGTCACCAGTCATGTGAAGTGCTAAATCCTTGCAAGTCCTCAGTGATATTTTCTAGCAGATCCTGTAATCCAGACCTTTTAAATGCACTCACCCAAAAGCACGTCAGATCTTTCTCTGGCGTAGATACCTCCTGGGACAAACTTAAAAGCTGTGCACCATGCACAGAAAAATATGTCTAGAACATAAACAACCATGGCAACAGTCATGGTTTCTCCAGGGCTCGTCCCTGAGCTAACTAGGTGCTGAAGCACTGGAGGCCACATGGACCCAGTGAAGATGGCCAGCACACAGCCGGAAACAGCAGCTGCCCAGGTGTGCAGGTAAAGGAGACCCGCGGCTGAAGCTGCCCCTGTGTGTGAGAGAAAAGGGGAAAGCATGAGTCAGATCAGAAGGCAATGAAGGTGCTAGGACGACCCATTTATATAGCCTTTTAGATGTAGAAAGGACCTTAAGGGTGCACTGCTTCAATCTCTGGACAGATGTGAAACAAGATCCAGCAAGGTTAATGTCATTTGCTCAAGGTTGCACATCCAGTTACTGGCGTAAGTGAAGGTGGAATGGTCTAGTAAGTTTTTTTTTTTTTTTTTTTCTTCCAGAAAAGCAGGGGAGAAAAGGAGGAATAAATAATTGGTATTGTGGGCTGGGGTTGTGGCTCAGTGGTAGAGCGCTTGCCTCGCATACATGAGGCCCTGGGTTCAATCCTCCGTACCACATAAAAATAAATAAAAGTAAAGTTATTGTATCCATCTATGCTAAATAAATATTAAAAATAATTAATAATAATTAGTATTATGATCCTACCACCAGTAAAAACTAAAATGATCTGCAATACCAAAATTATGTTCCTTAAATTTAACCAGCCAGATATAGGAAAGTCAAAAACATGTACAGTTGATGTGATTTCTAGAACATTTTTGTTGAGGCACCTTCTAAAGGAATATCTACCTATCTGAATGCTGTCCTTTGTCCTATAATATGTACTTGGGTTTTTCCAACTATACAGCATCACAAGAAGATGTGACTTAGGGATGTAGCAGCTTTGCAGTCTGTTCATTTATTATCCAACTATCATGGCAATACAATGGTTCATGGCTTCCCCAAGGTTTGTCTCTGAGGTGTTAGGGGTTGGGCATCCTGCTTGGTTCACAATAGGCACCTAGCAAATATTAGTCTGTTGAGCCAATAGTGAGGTCATATAACATCTCACCCAATTCCTGTAAAATCAGCTCTGAAACAGCACTTCAGGTCCACCCCACCATGGAACCGTTGACACAAGACCTTCTCATAGACAATATGGCATTTTTGAAACAATTTGATCACTGTTTGTATACCTGGGACCCATCTTTCAACGCATCTATAAAAGACTCTTCACTGCTCAGGGAAGTAACTCCAGGAACAGGAGTAGAGAGCAGAAAGTGGCTCCAGATAGCTTCTTTAAAAAAAAAAAAAAGAAGAAGAAGAAAAGAAAAGAAGAAAGAAAACTACAAAAAAACCTTTATTTTGTTTATTTATTTTTATTTTTACTTTTTTTATGTCATGCTAACGATTGAACCCAGTGCCTCACACATGCTAGGCAAGCGCTCTATCACTGAGCCACAACCCCAGCCCCTCCAGGTAGTTTCTTAATGGCCCATGGCTCACCTCCATCAACAAGTTCCACTGGCACCATCACAGGACAGTACTGTGTGGCTCTTTGTTCATCCTCACTTTAAAAAGGAACATCACTCAGATGTCCATGAGAGCCAGATTCCAGGGTCCTCTATAACTCATAGAGCTTAACTGCATAGTGAGACCATCAAATACTTCAAATATACCCTACAATGGTGATTTTTCATTTTGAAATAAAACAACTATAATGCCTAGTTGCTACCAAAATCTGTAAAATTCAGAACTACAAAGAAGAAATTTAGGGTTATCTAAGACTGAAATGACCATGGCAAATACTTCCATGTATTTCTCTTAAATCTTTTCCTATGGATCTAGAGAAGTATTTTTATATGAATGGAATTGTACCTGATATTAAGGATTAAATACTGTTTTTTAAAAAACTATATTTTTTAGTTGTAGTTGGACACAATACCTTTATTTTATTTATTTATATGTGGTGCTTAATATTTAACCCAGGGGGTGCTGGGGAGATAGCTCAATTGGTAGAGTGCTTGCCTAGCATGCACAAAGTCCTGGGTTCAATCCCCAACACCACAGGGAAAAAAAAAGAGAGAGAGAGAGAGAAAGAGAGAGAGAGATTTAGGATCTAACCCAGGGCTTCATATATGCTAGGCGAGCACTCTACCACTGAGCCACAATCCCAGCCCCTAAATGCTGCTTTTTAAGTGACATTACTTGAAAATTATTTCTCCTGTTATTAATTTTTCTAAAACACTTCTATGTATATGTAATACTCCACTGGACAAATATACCACCATACATGTAACCATTTTCCTATCAGCCATTTGTGAACATTCCAGTGTCAAGCATTTAAAAACAACAGTGTGATAACTATCTTTCTTTGACAACAAATCTCTTACCACATATCTTATTACTACTTTTCCTTAGGGAAGGCAACAAATGTTAGCATTTATTCTACACCTTTCCAGAGATGTTCAATGCATACAAAGAAGTACATGGCATATGCAATCCCCTTCCTCTTTGTACACTAGTGGTAGTACACAACACCCACCATTAGTTGCTTTGCCTTTTTCACTTAACTGTATGTATATCTCAACTTGTTTGAGACTAAGCCCTTCCAAATAATCCTTCCCAAATCTTTACATCTAAAACATCAAGCAGAATAGATACTCTAATAATGTGTATGAGACCTGACATGTTAATTTTCAACAGATTGAGTTTTTCATACAAGAGAATTATATGCACACTGTGTAGTGCACTGGGGCCTTATCAGTGCACTTACTACATCTATGCCTTTTTTCTAACATAACTATTAATTATTTTAATTTAATTGCTATGAAATTGAAAGCTCCTGTATCTTTGCTTTTATGAAGTTCTTTGGTCACCAGCATAATTAATGTCATGCCGATTCCTCAGCTGGATTGTAAACGTAAATGTATCATGGGAAAATATGATTCATTTCACTACATTCTGCTTTATCATGTGGTTTTTAAAGATGAGTCACAATGAAAAGTGGGCATCACCTTCAGATAATTAAATGTAATCTCCCACTTATTTCAGGTGAACAGGTGATTAGAAAGGGAGATGAAGCTCATGAGTTACAGCCCTGGTTTCCTATACTTAAAATAGCTTGTGACTAGAAGCCTTAAATCTGCTTGCCTTTGGAGTCTTTATAACTACTATTTAATATTATAGAGAGATAGCAAAACTAAATTAGGTTTGACTCTCAAAGATATGATCTGACTTATCTAGGGAAATAAGGATAAGACCGTATATTCATTCACAGCTTTTCTGTTCTTTATGCTTTTGTGTCCCTTAGTTTTCCCAGGTTCAAAACAAAGCTGCTACCTACCTGCCCAATAAGCACTTTGCTTATATCTTATTTAAAAAGGTGGGGGGTGGGGGCATGCTTTAAACGTTGAACAAACTTTTGATGCATTTCAATCTCCTTGTCCAAGTTGCATACAGATTAAGAATTTAGGGCTGGGATGTAGCTCAGTTTGTAGAGTGCTTGCCTTGCTTGCACAAGGCCCTGGATTCAATCCCCAGCACCATTAAAAAAAAAAAAAAAAAAAAAAAAAAAAAAAAAAAGATTAAGAAATTAAGTATGTTCATTGCAAACTCAGTATTAACAAAGTCATCTGGCCCTTTTCCTCAGGAATCCCATGTGGCAGCTCTCTGAGGAGAAGAAAGTTTCCTCCTACACACACCCACTTCCAGAGTCCAAATGGAATGCCTACCAGAAAACACACCAGCAAGTACAAACAGCTCAACGTGACTGCAACTATGCTCATACAGCTACAGGAGGAAGAGGACCTGGCCAACCTCATTAATTAGCAGCCCATTTTGATTACACTTATATTTCCATGTAAGGCTGACAGTGGGCACTGTGACATGCAGAAATTACAACATTTTTCACCCCACATTTTCTATTAGTGATACAGTCTCACAGCATGGAGAGCAATACTATGAATTGCCTGCTTAATTAATATGTGAAAGAACATCTCACAGAAAGCAAATATAGTATTCGCTCTCTAAATGAGTGGGAGATGTTTACTTAATGCCAACAATGGTGTATAACCATTTCTGCCATTTAAGTGGAAGGAGGAGGAGCAGCATAATTCAATCACAGGAAAATAATGCATTGCTCCCTCGTGCTCACAAGGACTAGAGAGTGGGAGAGGGCCACCAACACTGATTATTGTCTTCTTTTATTGTGGCCAACCAAGATATATTGTGAAGTGTATTTTGTGGGATGGTATAGAGGATCAAACCCAAAGTGACCTTTTTTATGTTTAAATTAAATTCATTAGTATTTCCCTTTTCTTAACTTTCTAAAGTTTTTATTTATTTATTTATTTTCATTTTTGTGGCATGTACTAGTACAATGGTCTTCATCAATATTTCTGAATCATAAAGGGTGTGACTGGGAAGAAATGGCCCGGGTCTTTGAAAAAGCATATGTGACCCCAAAGATGGGTAGAAGAATGGGGAACAAAAGTGTCACATGTAAAAAAGAAAATGAAATGGAGCTTCATTATGGAATCTCCAAAAAAGGGGCATTTCTGAAAAATAAGGAAGCAAGAAAAATGAGAGGGCAAGGGATCTAGCACTTAGCAACTGGTGATGTATGACCCTTTATCACCTCAGAACATGTGCTGCTTGTACTTGTGCCTTGTATAGGTATTTTGGAGGGAGGTAGTTATGGCAGTGCTGCCTGGGCAGGGATGGGACATCCACAGAAGGTGAGGTGGAGTAGAGTAGGAGGAAACAGGAACCTGGAGCAGGTAGTCACTGGGGACCTTGGTGACACCTGGGTTATAGTTGTCTCAACTGGTTGTAACAAGCCATTTGGCTACAATACATATTGCACGGCTGCTTTTTCCTCTGTCTGCTTGCACATAAATAAACTGCATAACCAGGCTCGATGATGGCATATCTGCAGGTGGATTCCACATACCTGTGACCCACCAGATTAAACCAGCACTAGGAAACCACGAACAAGCTGAGAGCATCAATCCACTTGCCAGGCTCAGCAGAACTGCACCTCTGTAAAAAGAGAAAAGAAAATGCTAGAAGACATTTCATGCTATTAATATGCCATTGTTTCAATTACAAAACTGAAATTTACCTCCTTCCTCTAGGTATATATCCAAGAGGTAATACAAGTCTGAAACAACCAATGGGCAATGGGAGCCCGCTGAGAGACAGCATTATATGCATAAGGCACAGTGAGGTAATAAAAACTCTGACTTCAGATAAGTGGCATCTGCGTTCTTTCATAGTCAAGGTAAACACAATAATGGAGTTTTCTTATACTTATAAATTATAGTCCATACTGGTCATGTGACATTTTAAATGACTCTGCCAAAGACCAAAAGAAAAAAAAATCTTTGGTAACAGTTCCTATGTAGTTTGACATTTTTCTTTCTTTTCTCCACCTCAGTACTACAGTTGGTGCATTCCTTAGGCCAGAGTCAGTAACTTAAAGTTATATGTTTTTAAGAGAGCTACAAACCATTTCATTTTTTTCCACTTTGGCAAAAACTTGGAAGAGGGGGGGAAAATAATTTAAATCAATTAGGGGAAAATCCAGAAGCAAGAATAGCTATAATACAGCACTCGATTAAGTAGCTATAATATTAATTAAGGTAAAAATAGTACTTAATACACACTGAGCACTGTTTTAAGATTTTTATCTGTGTTACTATTCATTTAATCCTCACAGGTCTGTAAGGCAATTGTTACTATTATGTCCATCAGGCTGAGAGAGCATTTTGTCATCACGCACTGAGGTCTCTCTAGCACATGCCTGTAACTGCAACAGGAGGGTCTGGGGTAAATGGGCAGCAATGCTGTCCCTTCCCTGCCACCGAAGAGACTCTTTGGCAGGAGGATTTCCTGAAGTGACTGTGCAAAAGCTTTGGGAACCTCTCAGGCACTTCCCTTCATCTGTTTTGCCACAGTCCTTCAGTACAGGGGAAATACCCCAGGCTCCTCATCTCCAGAGTTCATGGTCATTTCAGGTAACATTTTTGATATCTAGGGAGAATGGATATGAAGTGGCTGGCTAGCAAAGGAGAAACTGTCTTCTGACAGCCCGAACTGCCAAGTTCTTGATTGGCTTCCAAACCCAAACTCACCCAAATGGGTTGGGATGTGGCCCTGGGTGGGGATGTCCACTCACTGCCCATCTGGAAACAAGTGAGACCTCTCCAAAGACCCAGTGAGTGACAAACGTGAGGCTACCGAAGGCAGCACCCGCCAGCAGCCGGGTGGGTCTAGAGGGCACGCCACTGGCCATCTTCTCACCCGTCTTCTTCCCCTCAGGTTTGCCACAGTCACCATCTAGAAGGTTTTTAAAGAAATGAAAAAGGGCCAGTTACACGGAAATTTACCCTCTCCACTTAACAGACTCTCAACCAGGAGGAAATGGTGTCTGGCTTTAGAGGCTTTCTCTAGAAGGGGAGACGAGACATGCCACTATGATACAAAGCAGAATGTGTGCAGCTATTCTGGCAGGCTAGATAAGGAATGGTTTCAGGGAAAACAGATATTTTAGAATTTGACAAGTAAAAATGCAAAAAGCTACCGGCATTGTATGAAGTTAACAGACTAAGCAAAAATATGAATGACGTGTTCAGGGGACAAATGTCATCCAACTAGAACAAACATTTCCAGTCCATTAGGCTGCTTCCTCCCAACAGGGAGTGTGTGTGCCCAGAGTAATAAGTGTGCATTGACTGGGCAGTTACTATGTGCCAAACCCTCTCCTGAGCCTTTTATAGTAACTCACTCAATATTTACAACAACTTCATGAGATTAATACTAATCTCCTTTTGCAGATTAGAAAAACAGGCTCAGAGAGATCAACTAACTTGTCGAAGATCACACAGGTAGTAAAAAGAAACTGAGAGACAGAGCTGAAGTTTAGGCAGTGTGGTTCCTTAACTCTGTCATCCAGGCATAATTCATGGTGCTGTCACCAAGAGGCTCCAATTCATCACAGCGAGGCCTTCACACACACAAATATAACAACCAAAAAAAAAGGCCAGCAGGTGTAAGCTACCTGGTACAGAAACCCGGGAAAAAATCTCGGAGGCAGAGTATAGCTTTTACTACTTTTACTTCTACTTTCTTAGAGCTTAGAGAGGGAAAGAAAGATTTTTAGAGAGAAAGATTAAAGCGAGCTTTTCTTCTTGTCTTCTTAGCTTAGAGTCTTAGAGAGAAAGAAAGATAGAGCTTCCTTAGAGTCTTAGAGAGAAAGAAAGATAGAGCTTAGCTTAGAGAAAGATTAGAGCTTCTTTCTTCTCTCTTCTTTCTTCCTTCTTCTTTCTTCTGTCTTCTGTCTTCCTCAGGAGCCTCGGCCTAACTCTGACCAGTCATTACTTCTTCTATCTGGTTTCTCTTCTGTAACCGCTCTGCCTACGTTCTGGCCGCTCTGATTCTTCTGACCGACCGAGTGACTGCCCGGCTGACTGAATTCTCCGTTCTCCTAACTCGGACCGCTTTCACCCGGTTATATACCTTCAGGTTTGCGGGTGCCTACAGGTGCGTCACATACATATCAGGTGGAACTTATGGCTTCCAGCTAGCTACAACAGCCCTTCCTAATTAGGGCTCCTTCAAGCAGGAGAGTGTCTTTACAGGAACAGAGTCTAGTGGGCTTTGTGACTGTGAAGCCCTCTGCAGGGTAGAAGGAGGCAGTAGGGTCTGCCTAGGAGGCTGGCAGAAGAAGAAAGCGATTCTGATAAGAATGGGATCAGAGGAAGGAGGAGGCTGCTGAAAGCAAAGGTAATGGGGATGGGGTGGGAGGGGTCAACTAAGCAGAGAGACTCTGGAGAAAAGAGTCATCCAAACTGAATTGGCTGAGTAAAATGCAGTCAGTATGATTGTGACTCCATCCCTAGGATGCAACAACTCTTCAAATTGAACAACAACAAAAAAAAAAACCCACACATCTGGTATATTCAGAGATCCTAGACAAGACAGTGAAGATCTGAGTTTTGGAAATGGGGGCACAGGACAAAAACAGAGGAAGAGAAAGACACCCAGCAAGAGGCAAGAAAGAAGAAAACCCAAGTCAGGAAATGTACGCAATCCCCTGAAGTCCTGATCATTACCTGGCTGTACCTGAGCCACGTGCTGCCGAATTTGCACACCCACACGTGAATATTTTAAGAAATATAAAACATACATTAGGGGACTAGATGGAGCTCTAAATGTTCTAATATTAAAGTGATGTGACTCATTTACTTGCTTAATTTTCCCCATTTTGTTACCTCTGTTTCATGCCAAGTCTGGGGCCGGAGGGGAATTAGACAAGCACATTTTGTTCATGCTGAGCCAATACTCTCCACACCTGCCTTAATCTGTGCGGCTTCTCCTAGTATTTACAAAAGAACAGTGACTCACTGAGAGTTACACAAAAAGCCAGGAGCAAGTTAATTAGAATCCAGTAACACTTCTCCTCTCTTTTCAGAAGAGTCTCAAGTTGGCCTGTGAAGCAAACTTCCAAGCCGTGTATCTGCATATCTCAGACAAAGTCAGTTCCAGTAAAAGCCAGGTGATTTGAAAAGTGCTCTGAATGTGCAAGATTTCCTTCCTTTTCAAGCTTCAGATTTGAAATTTCAGATTCCTGGGAAACAAAACAGGCAGTTGCCACTCCCATAAATCCCAGTAACTTTTTTTGTACAGATGTACTGGGGCCAGTGTGAAGGTGGAAGATGGAAAAGACCAGCAGCAGAGGCCAGTCCAGAGGAAGGAGAAGGAAGATAGGAGAAGGAATGTGAGCTGCAGGTATAAGACCTGGTTCTAGTCTCCCATGGACACTGTAGTACATGCCACTGATGTTTTTTGTTGTTGTTATTGTTTTCCCCATCTGTACTGTCAAAGAACATGTATCTTCTGCTAAGATAACAACTCAATGGCTTTGCCAGTTACTATTTCAGAATGGGGGAAAGCAATTTAAATGGAAGTACATTTCCAGATGTACTACATTCATACAGAAAAGGCAAATTCTGCAGGAGAGATGATCCTGGAATAAGTTGAACATACACTTACCTGTGCCAATGCGATCAAGTGTGGCTATCGTACTTAATGCCAGTATCACTCTGTTGGACATCTGACAACTCCAGATTGGATTTAGTGAAGTATACCATATGCGGAGGATGACAAGAAGAACATGTCCTAGAATAAATCCCCAGATTCTGTGGTATCTGCAAGTGCAAAAGTATTTTTAAAAACTTTCCAACAGGAATTCAATGTACTATGTCCATTGTGAATTTGTTTCATAGAATAAGTATCTGAAATTGTCTGGTTGGTAATGTGCAGTAATATACTTAACTTAGCCTTTATGTAGCCCATTACCTAGGCAATTTGTTATAATTCTTTAGTTCTCAAAACATTACAGGGCCCTGCATAGTGGTACATGCCTATAATCTCAGCTACTCCTGAGGCTGAGGTAAGAAAATCACAAGTTTTTAAAACTAACCTGGGCAACTTAATGAGACCCTGTATCAGAAAAAAAAAGGGGGGGGGGGTGGGGGCTGGGGATTCTGCTCAGTGGTAAAGTATCCCTGGATTCAATTCCCAGTACCAAAAAAAGAAAATATTATTGGGGCTGGGAGTGTAGTTCTGTGGTAGAGCATGAGCTTAGCATATGTGAGGCCTTGGTTTAATCCCTGGTACCAAAAAAGAAAAAAGTTACTGAGATTGATGGCAAGTTCACATCCTCTTTTGTGAAGAGGAGGCAAAGGAGGCTTCTACAAGGTCATATGAAAAGTGAAAACTACACCTTGGAATTCCTGACCCCAAGTTTCCCTTTGGTGACTGTACTTGTTTGTCCACAGATGCATAAGACATGAATCATACCTTTGCAAACCACTTCCTGACCACCAAGTCACACTGTGCACTATCAGCGAAGAAGACACACCAAGTGCAAGGACCACCAGCCGAAGTATGGCATTTGGAGCCTGGAAGGAGGCTAGGCCGCCTACAAAAGAGTAAGGCGAGCTGAACATTTCCAGCAAGCATGTATTGCCACTCAATGATCCACATTTGATAAATGTCAGTCTAATACCATCCTTATACTCAAGAGAGTTAATAAATGATTATATACCCATCTTTTAAAATTTTTAAAATATAGTTCACATGCCATAAAATGCACCATGTTAGAATACAGAAATCAATAGTTTTTAGGGCATCCACAAAGCTGTGCAACTATCACCACTATCTAAGTCCAGAACATTCTCATCACCCCCCACCAAAAAAAAAAAAAAAATGCACGCACACACACACACACACACACACACACACACACACACACACATCCATTAGTCACTGCCCATTTCCTCCATTCCCTCTTCTCCCTTGCCCAGCCACCTAGCAATCACTAATTTACTAATCTACTTTCTTTTTTTTTTTTTTTTTTTTTTTTTTGTGGTACTGGGGATTGAACTCAGGGGCACTTGACCACTGGGCCACATCCCCAGCCCCTTTTTTTGTGTTTTTTATTAGAGACAGGGTCTCACTGAGTTGCTAAGTGCCTCGCCATTGCTGAGGCTGGCTTTGAACTCGCAATCCTTCTGCCTCAGCCTCCCAAAGTGCTGAGATTACAGACGACTAATCTACTTTCTATCTCTTTGGATTGTTCTCATCTGGAGCATTTCATAAATAGAATCATACAATATGTGGCCTTTTGTGTCTGACTTCTTTCTCTGAATGTTTTCAAGATTCATCTGTGCTGCAGCTTGTATCAGTATTTCATTCTTTTTTATGGCTAAGTAATGTTCCATTGCATGGATATACTGCACTTTATTTATCCATTTACCAGCTGATGGACATTTAAGTTGTTTCCATTTGCGGCCTCTTATGAATAATGCTACTATAAACATTTTTATACAAGTTTCTGTTTTAACATATGCTTTCATTTTTCATGGGTACGTGCCAAGGAGTGGAGCTGTTGGGTCATATGATAACTCCATTTAAGATTTTGAGGACCTGCCAAACGGGTTCCCAAACCAGCTGTACCATTTTACATTTCTTACATTTCTGCCAGCGATACATGAAGGTTCCATTTCCCTACATCCTTGCCAACACTATTATTGTCTATCTTTTTATTATGGCCATCCCAGTGGGTGAAAATATTTATGGTCAAAAATAACCTGAGTCAATGAGTAAGAACTAGTTTCATAGTTAATTTTATAGTAATTAACCTAAAATATCTGAGGTGCCAGAGGTGAGATTGAACGTAACACTCAGACCTTCTCTGTGGCTATGTAAGAATCCTTTAGGATACTAAAAACAGAATTTCTTTCTGTCCTTATGAAGCATTTGAAGGAAAATCATGGCTAATTGCAGCCTCTGTTTAGCATCAACAATGTTCTGTGGTCACTTGGAAGAATGCCTGGCAGAGACTGGCTTCTTCTTCTCAAGTGACTTCCTCTATCACTTTCTAAAATGCAGATCTACTTCCACTCAAAGTGATAGGTTTTCATGGAGAGAGGAGGAGAAAAGGAAATAATAGGAAGCAACACAATCAGACCATAACCACCCCAAACTTATTTATTATTATATCCCTGATAATTACTAGAAGTTACTGGAAAGAACTGGACTTTAATAATGAAAAACTGTCCCAGTGACTGCTCAGCTGGTGCTTTGTAGGTGAGCTCACATGGCCAGTACTGAGCAAAGGCAATGAAGGGCACTGATAGGATCACTCCCCTAGAAGCCAACCTGGAGTGGAAGGAATAAATGAATTTTGCAAGGCTGAGACCACGGTGATTCACATAAGGATACTGTGTAAGCCAACAGCAGTTGAAATCAGTTACCATGTACTCAGTTCAGGGCGGAAATCTTCATTTCTATTACTTTTGGAGTTGAAAATTTCATGATCTACAAATTTAACATGTCTTTCAATGTCTATGGATGCCACCTTTGTAAAGGGCACAGTTTCTAGGAGTCTTTCCCACTATTCTTTCTGAGCTGTTTTTCAAAAAAACAAAAGTTTTACAACCTTCATTGGGAACTACAGAACTCACTGCACAGTATTCTGCCTTCTTCGGGGAATGACAGACAGAAAAACAGCAATGTCCTACTGATTCCTGGCACTGCTTCTGAAAAAGTCAAATGACTGTTCCCAGACAGAACCATACAGCATAACTCGTGAACAATGCCACACACAAATCTCAGAGACACCTCTGAGTTATAGAAGAAGTGCAGAGCTTTCAGCTATGGATCCAACCAGCCTGGAGTGTGGCATTTTTTTCCTTTGAAAATCTATTCTCCAAAACTCATGTTCTTATTTTTTACCACCAATACTTCTTCAAGCTTTCTAAATATTTATTAATATGAAAAATACCCAGTTCTTTATGATAGCAAGTATGCATTTAAATTTTTCACTATTTTTGGCAATATAACATATTCAAATTCAGAATTCAAAGGAATAGAGTGCAAATTTCCCTCTCCAGTCTTGTCTTTCGTTACCCAATTCTCCACCCTACTAGCAAAAATGCTACCATTTCATAATCCTTTTGGAGATGTGTAAGTAATAAATATATTTTCAACCAAGTAATAAATATATTTTCATCCAAACCCTTTTAAACAAAGGTTAACATTCTATAATAGACACTATTTAAAACAACCCTTTCTGCAAAATATATTTTGAAGAACATCCCACTTCACTACATAAACAATATTCTCTCTTTTATGCTGCATAGTATTCTGAAGTATTCCAAGTTTCATAACCACAATCTATTTAACCTGTTCTTTAGAGAGGACACTTATGTTATTTCCAGTCTTGCTATTATAAATATCCTCATAATGATTAAATATCATGTAAGTTTACCATGTCAGTTCATCTGTAGGATATCTTCCTAGAAGTAGAACTGCTGGATTAAGGTTATGTACAGATTTGTAATCTGAAAAATACTGCTAAAGTACCCAACATAGAGGTTGTGCTAATTTACATGCCCAACAGTAAATCATGTGTGTTTTCCCACCTTTATGATTCACTACAGTCACACTTTGTTCTTGACCAATCTATTTGGGACACTATAGATAAATATGTATGTGCATAATTTATAGTCTATATGTTTTATTATATCTTTAAAAACTGATTTTATTTCCTTTCCAGTGACTGAGCATATTTTTTTGCTCCTTTTCTAGTGAGTTGGTCTTTATTTATTTATTTTTTTAAGTCATTGGTTTGTAGAAACTCTATATAATAGGGAATTAGTTCTTTGAGTAAGATTTGCAAATAGTTTTCCTATGCTGCTGTTTGATTGCTTGTATGGTATTTGTCATGCATAATTTTTGTGTTTCTTATGCAGCATTATTTTAAAATATTTTCCAATAATTTCTAAGTACTGAGTTATAGTTGGAATGAAAAACACACTATATTCAAGAGTTGACCTTTCTCCAACACATCCTTATCCTCCTTTCAGTGATTTTTTAGGCCTTTCCAAACTGGCAGAAATGTCAGAAATGTAAAGCATATTGACTCTCAGTCTAATCTTCCAATTTTACTAAAACTCTTTTATGGTGGTAGTAAGGGAAAGAAAACTTTGATATTTTTTTTTCATTCAGTCCTTCAGCCTGCAATGAACAGTCTACATTATTTCACTTGATCTTTAACTAAAAAGAAAAACCTTAAAGAAACACTCTTACCTACAGTGATGATCCTAAGCAGGGTTAGCATCCACTTCTTGTTAGCCAGCTTCCAGAAAGGAGGAATTGTTAGGAGTGCTGGAGAAAGAAAGGCTATGCTAAAAATTTCAAGCCCAGTGAGCTCCAGTGTTTGCAGGGGAAAGTAATAGATCATCGGTCCCAAGTCATGGTAGAGAGACCAAGAAACATATCCTACAGAAAAAGTTCAGAAAAGAGTGAGTTATGGCTTTGGCATTGTTTCCAACAGTATCCCTGCACTACATTCCCTCCTGCCTCCAGCTTTAACTGGGTGCCATAATTGGGTACCAGTAACAGAATTCCTTCCCTACTGGTCAAGCCCTGGTTGAGAATGACTTCCTACTGTCCTACCCCCCACCCATCCTCTGTTCATTCTTTAATCATGCTACATCCCTGTAGGTGTTTCCTTTAGTAAGTTAAGACCTCTTATCTGGATCATCTGAGCTGATTCTGGCTTCCTGTTGGGACCCTGACTGATAAAATTCCTGTACCTAAGTTGACCCATGCATATATAATGTTAAATATTAAAAAAAATCAAAAAGAGCAGTTAATAGCAAGACTCTCCCCTCCCACCCCAACTACCTCCAAAGCTCTGTAGTTAGGCAACAATCATTTTCTTGTGAGTATATTATTTTTAACTAGCCCTTAAGAGATGAGGCAGGGTGGCTGGAGACACCCCCCCCCATCTGAAGTCAGACACACCTCTGCCAATGACTGGGATTTTGTACAGTAATGACCATTAACCCTCCTGGGTGCTCACCGGGCACTAGATTCTGTGCTGGGGATTAACATAAATCATCTCTCATTCCTCACACAACTCTATGTCCAATGAGATGGAAACTCTTTCTATTCCCTCTTACAAATGCAAAAACTAATTAAGCAAGGAGGAGACAACACAACATAAAAACAAAATCTTGAGACTCAGATTAAGATGCACAAGTACCAAGTAGCAGAGTGTACTCAAACCCAAGCAATCTGTCTCCACATTTGCTCCCTTACCACTAGATGTGGTACCTTTCTCCCAAGTTACTTCTCAAACTCCCTTTCTTAATCCAAGACTTAGTAGGACTTTAAACCACCTGGCAGAGTTGCTAGGCTTGAATGAGATCAAGTACAAAGTACTAGCATCAGAGGAACCTACTACATCTCCCAACTTACAAGGTGGGGCAGAAAAACAGAGTCTGAGGCTCTCCTGAGAACTACCAACACCCTGAAAATCAGGCTTTCAGGAGGGCTCCCTGCCAGGCCAAAAAGACACTTGTCTGTTAATGAAGAGAGAGGTGCTAGTGATTGCCCAAACATTTATCAGGGTACTCTGATTTAAATCATACAGTTCCGACAGAATTACACTAGTAAGTCCTTGGTGCTTTTTGCAAAACTGGTAACTGAACAAACAAGACTCCAGTCCGATGCTTTTCACCAAATGCCCAAGTGTGCAGCCTCCAGCCAGCAGCTAGGCAGCAACTCCACCAGGTGTTCACCTACACTCCCTGGGGAAAACCGGTGCCCTTTTCCTTGGGAAAGCTAAAGTTCAGTACTGGATTGTAATAAGCTAAAGGTCACGGGTGGGAGATTGCGGGAGTCTGTACAGGCCATGCGAGTTCAAAACCAACACCTGGCGAATTTGCGCCGCTCAGACGCAATCCCAGAGCTGCGTGGGAACTCTGGAAGCACCGTCTTCCGCCCGCGCCTCGCCGCATCCGCAGCTTTGGAACCTCAATTTAGGTCTTGTCTTTTATTCCCTTTGGTAGCAAAAGTTCCCAGGGGACGATAAGCATCTCCATTCTGGGCACGGAACGGAACGCGCTATTCTCCCTGCCCGAGCTCAGCCAACCGGTCGGAGCGCCGCGGCTCCAGGGAGGTCCGGGGGAGCAGGCACCACCATCACGCGGCGAGGGCGGCCTCGGCTTACCCAGGAGGGTCTCCAGGAGGATTTCTTTCCACAGGGAGGGCATCGCCGGGAGCGGCGCTATCTAGAAAAGCCTCCTGGGCCGAGCCGTCGCGTGCGCCCTGCGCTCCCCGCCAGCCGCCGCGTCCTCACAGACCTGCGTCCTCACTCCACCTCGACTCCCTGAGACTACTGCCCGCTGGTTCGCCAGTCTCCTGGCCGGCGTGCAGATCCCAGGCGGGGTGGAGCCGGGCTGGTCTGTCCCCTTCCCGCCACACCCAGCCCAGCCTCCGGCGCCCGACGCCACCTGTGCGTTCCGCGCGGCTGCGGGTGCCTCTGGTCCCAGCGCCGCCCTGGCAGCGCCTCTGCCTCTGCCTACACGACTGTTAGGGACAGTAGTCCCACTACCTGGACCTTCAGACTCGGACACCGCCATAGAGCCAGAAGCAGGTTGGCTGGCCCACTATCAGGGCAGCCGCCAGGATGGAGCGCTGCGTGCGTGCAGGAGGGAGGGAGCTAGAGTCACTCCGAATACGGGATGCCCTTGTTTGAACCAGTCCTCTGAGGGTGCGTCACTGGGAGAAGTCAGCGAGGAAGGCTGGAGACACAGATGGGGCAGCCTGAGCTGGGGAAGAGAGCAGATGAGGCGGACTCCAGGTGCGAACCTAACCTTGGCGTTCTTAGTCACCCTTCTGCGCTACTTTTTCTAAGCTTGGTTAGGAAACGCGCAATTAGTTAATTGAGTTCTGGAAGGGCGGCCCGAAATTTTAGCAGTTGCAGGATTTTCTGACTTTTATAGACGCTCCACCATTTTCTTAGAGGAGAGAAAACATTCGAAAGAAAATGGGCCTGCCTGCTCAATTTATGAGTGATGGTATTTGAGAGCGTCTATACCTAAAAAGGGGCAGATGTTTCTAATTAATGGATCTTGTGAACTAGGCCAGTTATTTCTTTCTCAAATATTGCATCCCAGGATGTCTTGAACTTTCTAAAGAATCTCCTCAAAGTACTTTATTTCAGTTCATTCAAATTTTTTAAAAGAGCTTATCATTTGTCACTTTTGGAAAATTTGTTCTGAAATTTAACAATGATGGGATGCCAAAAAGTATGGAATCACTTAAAAGCAATTAATTCATAACAGTTTTGAGCAAAGAGCTTCTGATCACATACTTACCTGTACTTTCAGCCACAAGGAGAATTATATAGATTAATTTAGAATAGAATGGAGAGTCCAGAAATAACCTCTCATCTAGGGTCAAATGATTTTATACAAGCTTGCCAACACAGTTACATGAAGGAAAGAATAATCTTTTCAACATTGATTCAACCCCTACCTCACACCATATAGGTAATCAACTCCAAGTCAATCAAAGCCTAAAATGTCAGAGATCAAACTATGAAACCATTAGAAGAAAACATAGAAGTCAATCTTCATGATCTAGAGTTAGACAATAGCTTCTCCAAAAGCACAAATGACTAAAGAAGTAATAAATAGGGGCTGGGGCTGGGGCTCAGCAGTAACGCACTTGCCTGGCAGTGTGAGGCACTGGGTTTGATTCTCAGCATCACATATAAATAAATAAAATAAGACTTATCAACAACTAAAAAGTTATAAAAAAGGAAGTAATAAATTGCTCTACATCAGAAATTAAAAGCTTTCTTTTTCTTGAAAGAAAATGAGTTTTGGTGAGTAGCTGTCAATCTCTGCTACAAGAAAGGTTTAAGGCTTGAGGTTTAAGTAAAGTACTATAACGCACACAACTCAACACCTGTGGTATTCATAGTAGTCAGGAAATGACAACTTGTATTATAATCTGTGTAAACCCTCTGTAATGTTTGGACTAAGCACATGGCAGGTCTTCAGGACATGTTTGGCAAGTATATTGATAGCATTTTTATCATGTAATCATTCTAATTGCCTTCTGTGGACTTTCTATAACTTATTCTGGCTCTTTTCAGTTGCAGAGACAAGAACAGTACTCAGTATGCAGGGGGACTCCTCCTCCCCACCTTCTCAAAGAGATAATATTGTTTCTTTTATGTTTGCAATCCTTTTTCTGATTTGCCTATTTGTCTTCTGGGGGCACACTGTGGGAAAGTTTGTCATTGATTTCTTTTTTACCACTTAGCTATAGCCCCAGTCCTTTTTATTTTATTTTTTATTTTATTTTATTTTATTTTTGAGACAGGGTCCTGCTAAATTACTGAGAGTCTCACTGAATTGCTCAGGCTGTCCTCCAACTTGTGATCCTCCTGACTCACCCTCCTGAGTAGTTGAGGTTACAGGCCTGTGACACAGTATCCAATTTGTCATGATTCCTGATGCTTTCTGTGTAGCTTATAAGTTTAGTTTAAATTATTGTTGCCATAGTAGGTTAATTATGAAGTCACTTTTAATTGCATTCCCAAATATTAAATAGAATGTTCACATGAAATTTTAATTACCTTTCTCTCCACCACTGAGTTTCATTGTTATTTAACTACCGATATTATATAACATTTATACCCACGTAAGATAGGAGTTATTCTATAACTGATGGGATAACAGCAATGTTCAGTATGATCTGCCCTGTGAATGCATCCATCATATCTAACCTTGGTGCTACTACCTATTTTCATATTTACACTCTGCCTGGTTTTAATTTCAAAGGCCATCGTCTTTCGTTTTTGTTGGGATCTCTTCTTTGACCTTGGGTTGCCATTTGCATTCTTATTTTACTGGAAATGAATGAAGTCCCCGATGGCACGGCCCACTGCCTCCTACTCCCCTCCCTCTTGGAGCATGAACACATCAAGTTCAGTCAGAACATATTAAGACTACTTTTCTTTCTATTAGAAGACAAGAAGCTCTACTAAGAGATAACACTTCATAATATAATGAAGACCTTCTGGTCTGTTAGTGAAAAATAGAATTGCTTTTCTTTAAAGAGGTAAAATAAGAAACCCTTTTATGTCATCTTGGGATCATGATTATGCTCAATTCTTTAAAAGTATCTGTACTACTTCATACTTATATTTTACAATGACAAGGGTCTGTTTCTCCCTTGTATCACATGTCCAGCTGAAGAAGCTGCCTCTATCTGAGGGTCTTGTGGAAGAACCACCTCATTTCTGCTCACACTGAGCAAACAGAGGCTGGGAGATCAGTGGTAGAGCACAAGCCCAGCATGCACAAGTCCCTGGGTTCCATCCCAGCATGGAGAAGCAAAAAACGAACAGAAAGCCCAGTGCCCAAGCCAATCTCAGTGGGCTAGGCTATGATTCAGATAAGTGTCCTCCTGTTGCTGCCTGAAGCGATTGCCGCTTGGAGCAACGAAACCACGGGAATAAGTTCAGAGGCAGACTGGAAATGAACAGTCTCTTTATTCTGGTAGCTTCTCTCTCCGGCTCCAACAACTCCCACACGCACCACACACCACCAAAAACCCAACAACCAATGGCGCCGACGGATCAGCAATGTCCAGCTCAATTCTCGCGAGATCCTCCAAAGGCTCATGTGTTAAAGGTCTGGTCCCTAACCTCTGAGCCTCTTGGGAGGTGTTGAAACCTTTAAGAGAAAAAATTAGTGCAAGGTTTTCTGGCCCCTGGGAGCATGCCCTTGCAGGGAGTACTAGGACTCCAGCCCCTTTCTCTTCCTCTTTTGCTTCTGGCCGACCACCATGAAGTGAGCAGCTTAGCTCTTCCTGGCTTTCCCCGCCATGATATGCTGCTTTGTCACAGGCCCAGTAGCAATGGGATCAGTCAGCTATGGACTGGAACCTCCAAAACTGTGATCCCAAGTAAACCTTTCTCTTTAAAAGGGGAATTATCTCAGGTATTTGTTACAGACAATGTCTACAGAAAAAAAGACAGGAAGTGTTTTGAACAATAATATGATCTATTGCAAATCTCTTTTTTATTAGATATTTGAGTTTTAATTCAGTTACTATCTCTTTTTTTTTTTTTTTTTTTTTTCTTTTTGTACTGGGGATTTAGCCCAGGGGTCCTCTACTACTGAACTACATCTTAAACCCTTGTTTTTTTTTTTTATTTATTTATTTATTTATTTATTTATTTATTTATTTATTTTATTTTAAGACAGGTTTTCACTAAGTTGCCTAGGCTGGCCTTGAATTTGCGATCCTCTCACCTCAACTTCCCTAGTCATTGGGATTGCAGATGTGCACCACTGAGCCAGGCTTACTTATTATCCTTGATGACTTGTTTTTGTTTTGCTTGCCTAATGCATTTAGAATATTATTTCATGGCATTACCTGATTCTTTTGCAATGTAAATGTTAATGCTTGTAACATAATTCTGTGGCATAGTTATATACAATCTACTTAACCATTCCCCTTTTGAAGGCTGTCTGGGGTTGTTTTGTTTATTGTAGCACTCAAACTGGCTACCTACTTAAAAACTATGAGCACTCATTATTTTTGTGGCATTTTTTTTAATTTTTATTTTAGCATTTTGCCATATGGTTTATTTTTTAAAAAAGTTAACATTTCTCCAACAAAATGAGAGAAATTATAAACTTCTCTTAAGTAGATGGTCCTTGACTCTGTTTTAGCCATAGCCTTCATGACAACCCCAGGTTCTGCCTAAGATCAGACATCAACTGAAGAAATGGAGTATGGCCTTGTGTGGTTCCCTCTACTTTAGACAGGTAGGTTTCCTTCCTTGACTAGGAAGAAAGTGGAAGCACTCTACAGCAGAGAAGACCAGTACCGAACATCATGCTTATCTTCCTCTGTCCCTCGTGTAGAGTTGTGACTGGGAAGAAGCTATTGGCTAAGGCCCACATTTCTGAGCTCCCTTGGCATCTCCATGTGATTGGTTCTTGTGTGATTGGTTCTCACCAATGTCACCAGAGTGATATGCGTCGCTTACAGAGAAGGGGGCCACAAAACCACTGCTTTTCTCCCCGTCTTTCTTCATCAACCTGTAAAAAATAAGGCAGAGTCACAAGAGGGAGGGCAAATAAGTGCTTCAACTGCTAGGAGGAGGGCAATCAGCCTCCTGCAGGGACCTCTGACTTTGGACTGTTGGGTGTGGATCTGTGAAATCACTGCAATGATTTGGTTAATTCATTCTGGGCCATCGTTGCCTTCCCTGATGCACCCTCCAGTTGGTTTTCTCCCAGGGGTTAAGAAGGTATAAAATTTAAAGGGACTTCCATAAGCTTTCATCTTATGTCCTTTTAGGCACAGGAAAAAAAGAGAAAAAATCAAGTAAAAAAATGTGAGTTTTGAACTAATCCGTCCTCCAAGAATTGTTGTGCTGCCCCAGATAAAGACTTACTCAGTGAACTCCACCTAGGGAAATCAAGACAGGCAGGCATCCAGCTCCCCAGAGGCCTCTGACAGATTTTCACCTGAGATTACACATGAAATCACAAAATCACAACATTCTTTTCCACTAGAAACCCGGGGTTCATCATGCAACCATTACATGTGGATTCTTGGAGACAAATAGGCTATGTTTGGATTCCATTGATTATTGACTAGCTCAGGGTTGAATTTCTAGAAACAGTAGCCAAAAACCAGGCTGCATAACTGACCTGAGGCATGCTCCCCTGCACCATGCACCAGATGCTACACCTACCCCACTGCCACCTCTGTGCTAAGAACTCAACTCTCATGAAACATCCACATGCAGCCCCAAAGCCACCACGGCCTCTAGACCTGGCCTTTCCAGTTGCCGTTTCTGTCACAACCTCCAGAGAAAGTGGGTCAATTTAGATCATCCTGGAAGGAGACACCAAGACAGAATTAGAAGTGGAAGAGATTTATAAGAGAAATGGTTGTGAAAGATGAAGGGGTGGGAAGAAAAAAATAGGAAAGGAGCAGGCTTCCACCTGATGCTGATTTGAGGAATGGAGGATTGACTAGGAAGAGCCTCAGGCCATAGTGACCTCTGCCAAGGTGAGCCAGGCAGATCAGGAGCCTATTAGAGTCCCCTGCCCTGGGCAGGGATGGCCCAGCAATAATGCCCTCTGTGCCCATTCATTGGAGATTTCTGGGTAAAGCAGATTTCTGTTGCAGCAGATGCCAAAGGATGTCAATTAATTATACTCCTCACAGTATGTCCCTTTGAAGGCATATCTCAGGGCACACTGTAATGGTTAATCTTAGGTGTCAACTAGACTTGAATACCTGGAGAACTGGTAAAGCATTATTTCTAGTTGTGTCTGTGAGGGTGTTTCCAGAGGTGACTGAGTGGAGAAGATCTGCCCGCAAAGTAAGTGAGCACCATCCAATCAGCTGAGGGCTCAGATGCAAAACAAAAAGACTGGAAAGGATTGGCTCTCAGACATCAGACTCCAGGCTCATTGGCCTTTGGACTCCAAAATCTGTATCAACAGTATCCAAGTTTCTTAAGTCTTCAAGCTTTAAGTGACAGCTACATCATTAGTTGGTTTCCCTAGTGCTGAGGCTTTTGGACTTGGACTGAACCAGCATCCCAGGGTCTCTAGCTTGCAGATGACCTCTTATGGGATTTCTCAGCTTCCATAACCACATGAGTCTATTTCCTTAATAATTCCCCTCTTACATTTATGTGTCTGTTTCCTAAGGGTTCTGTCTCTCTCTGGTGGACCCTCACACACCCACCATGGTGCCAAAAAGAATGCTCCCATCTTTTCCCTTGGTCTCCTTTGCTCCTGGCCCAATGTTTAACCCACGGAGATTAAACTATATGCCCTCGAAGCAAGGAAGCTTGAAGAAGAAAGTGTCTGGTCTTTTTAGTACCAAAGTAGAAAATAATATCCCTAGATAAGAGTAAAACCATTGAGTTTCACTATCACAGGTAAAGAGCACTGAGCCCAGTGTATGACAGGCACCAGGCACCAGAGACACAGAAGTTGCCATCCTCCCCAACCACCCTGGGCGTGGCAGGGAGGCTGGGTGGGGAGCAATGGGCTGTTGAATAATCTCTTCTAGATTCACATCATGACTCCAGCCTTCTAGTAAAATCGAGCAGGATATTTAACCTTTCTGAGACTCAGTTCCTCATCTGCAAAGCCTCTTCTGCACAGTTGTTGTGAGGGTTTGCATTCCCATCTACATCCAGAATACATTCTGAAAAAACAGCAATGCTATAGTTACTTTGTGAGCCACAGAGTATGGAGCACCAAGATGGCAGTAGAAACTCTGTGCACAGACCCTACCCTACGGCCCTCTCCAGGGGCACGTGTGGCTATCCCAGGTGCTTGATAGGCATTGCTGATTCAGAATAAATGAATAAATTTGTCGCCGCCTGCAGCAATTGCCACTCGCAGCAATGATACCGCAGGAGAAAATTCGGAGGCAGACTGGAAATGAAAAAGTTCTTTTATTCCTCTTTCTTCTAACTTCTCTCTCCGGCTCCAACAACCTCTCCAACTCCAACCCCCCCTCTAACTAACCTTACCGGGTTAAATACATTTTGCCTTAACAAGGACAAGTGCTAACAGCTCAAGCTTACAGGTGCGTCACACAGTGTTCATGGGCATAAAAAGATTCTTAGATAAATGCATGAATATCAGGTGAAAATACTTGAACACCTTTATGGCTCTCAGCTAACCGCCATCTTAGCTATTAGGGCTCTTACATAAGTATATTTTTCCTAGTAGATAACAAAGATGAAGGCACATAAATCATTCTAGAACAGGAGTTTTGTTCTACAGATTAGTTGTACCTGACATTGTACTTTCTTCCACTTACTTTTGTCATGCATTTAATTCAACCTCTCTAAGGAATTTAGAGATTATATAGTCAAAAATTTTTATTTTATGACACTAATTAAATTTTTAATTTTATCAAAGTAATATAATAAATAGTTTTAAGAGTCATGTAGTAAGAAAAAGAATCATCTTTCCCCTGGTCCACTCTTTTCTATCCTTCATTTCCATACTTCAGAGACAATCAGCTCATTAGCTATTTCTTTGGTGCTTACTTCTATATTACTTTTTCTTGATTCTTTAAAAAGTTGGAATTATTGATCATTTTATTGTAGAAGATGGACATTTAAACTCCCACCCTTACACACACACACACACACACACACACACACTCCAATACATACATTCTCCCATCTAATATAGTTGTTTTAGTTATTTAATAAATTGTTATTAAATCAATAATATGCTTCTTAGATTAAAATTATGTCACTACTGAGCCTTACAGATATTGCTGTTTTATTGTTTATAAAATGTTTTTGTGTCCTCAACAGTTTATAGTGGCTTTTATTTTTTTTTAATTTACTTGCCTGTGACAATCACAAGTTTAGCCCCAAACGACGCCCCAGAGATGGAAAACCTCATGGTAGACAAACCCCTGAGGTGGTGCGTGGGTTCCCTTCCTCCCCTAGATCCTCTCTCCTGGAGCCCTGTTCTGCTGCAGTCTGAGCACGGGTTGCTGCAGGGCCACTGTCAGCCACCTTCCCTGAGCCTCTTCTGAGAAATTTCTGCACCTCTCTCTCACATCGGGCTCCTGGTTTACGGGAGCCTCTTGTCATCCTCTTGATTGGTTTACCCCAGCAGCTTCTTGAGAAAGAGTCCGTAGGAAGTGTTTCTTTTTGGCTTTGTGCACCTTTAAATATCATTATCCTCCCTTGTGTGTGTTAGCACAATACATTGTGGTTGAGAAATTATTAGAATAGGAAACACCTTATTGCAATTATGTATTCCAAGTTTTGGCAGAATTTCCAAAATAACAGTGGCTTGAACAAGATTGAAGTTTTATCTCTCACACATAAATGTTGGCACAAGTCATTCGGGTAATGGTGAGCAGGCTCCACAGTCATCAGGAACCCAGGCTCTTTCTACCTTGTTGTTCACCATCTTCAACAGATAGATTCCACCTCATGGTCCAAAATAGATGCTTCAGCTCCAGGTTTTGCATCTTCACCCAAACAAGAAAGAGTAAGGAAAGGAAGGAGAAGGACAGGGGTAACTCCCTTATACACATTTCCTTAAAGTTGCACACACTACTTCTGACATCTCGCTGACAGGAATATCGTCATGGTCATTAACATTCTATCCTTATTTTTTTTAAAAGAACCCAAATCATACTAGCAGCAGAGGTTTCTTAAAATATTTATTTATTTGTTTTAGTTGTACACAATGCCTTTATTTTTACATGGTGCTGAGGATCGAACCCAGGCCGTGCACGTGCTAGGCAAGCACTCTACCACTGAGCCACAACCCCAGCCCTCTATCCTTATTGTTAACCTATTTTTATGATCCCTTCCACAGATTTTATTGTACTTATATATCTTCATCATTAATATTATTAGAGTCTTAGTAAACATGCCTTTTAATTTTTATTATTTTTACATCATTAATTTATAACCCAGATGTTCATGTGTCTTTACTACTTCTCTTTCATAGGTTATACTAAGTCTAAGATATGAAATCATTACATTCCTCCAGAAAAAAAATCTACTCCACAAATCAAGGTTGGCCTGGTTGTCTTCCCGAGGAACCTTGTCCGTGTTGGTGGTTTTCATCCTCAGGACTGCATGTAGCCTCCTCAGTGGAGGAGCCTGCACATTGGAAGGCAGGGGAGACCTGGCTGGCTCCCACTACATGCAGGAAAGTGGCTGTATTGAGTGCAGATGAATCCTATATCCGCAGGAGGGCAGGAAATAAAGAAGGGTTTTGGAGGGGCTGAGGTTGTGGCTCCGCGAGGTAGAGCGCTCGCCTAGCATGCGTGAGGCACTGGGTTTGATCCTCAGCACCACATAAAAATAAATAAATAAGCCGGGCGCGGTGGGCGCACGCCTGTAATCCCAGCACTTTGGGAGGCTGAGGCAGGAGGATCGCGAGTTCAAAGCCAGCCTCAGCAATGGCGAAGCACTTAGCAACTCAGTGAGACCCTGTCTCTAATAAAATACAAAAAAAAGGGCTGGGGATGTGGCCCAGTGGTCGAGTGCCGCTGAGTTCAATCCCCAGTACCAAAAATAAATAAATAAATAAATAAATAAAGTGAAGATATTGTGTCCAACTACAACTAATTTTTTTTTGAAAAGGGTCTTGGATTAGATTAAGTTAGCCATTTCAAAAGTTACACATGTATCAAAACGTAATGTATACAACCACAAATATACAGTTTCTACTCATCAATTAATTAAAGGGTGCTCTTGGATCACTTGAATCCCTCTCCTGATTCTGAGAGTCAGCTGTATCTCTGCTCTCTCATGGTTTGTTTGTTCAACCCTTCCATAGATCTGTTAGTCAATGTTAGTGTTCTCCAGAGAAACGGAGCAATAGGATATGTCACAGCTGTGACAGATGCTGCAAGGGGCACAGGAGCTAGGGGCTCTGTGGGCAGTCTGAGGCAGTCTGCCCAGGGCATGACCGTGATGGTCACTCATGGTGTATTGTGGAGCACATTTACCTTCCAAAGCCTCCATTTTTCCACCTGTAAAGTGAAGTTAATTATAGAACATAAGAGATGATTGCATGAGTGAACCAACTGGTCTGACTTGAAAGAAACACACAGGAAACTTACATCATGGTTGGAGTCAGCTCCCTTGGAGCACTGTGAGCCAATATATAAATTTCTGGAAGGAGTTACCTAAATACAAGGATTCTAGTGTTATTATCAGATTTTTCATCCATTTATTCATACCATAAATATTAATTGAGCACCTATTACCCATACTTCTCAAACTGGGAGGGCAGCAGTGTATCAGAAGGTGTACAGCTGGCAATCCAATATTGCACATCTTCTCAGAGTATTAAGCTTACTCGGTGAAAGCAATCCATCGCATTTTCATGTTAAAACAAGCATGCATGTACTACATGGGAGAATGCAGAGTACACATGAAGTTTTAGGATAAAGATTTTAGGCTTATAGTAAGCATCTCTGATACATATTTTCCAGAATTGGGGGGAAATGTGTTCATTGTCTTTTGCCAATTGAACATCCATTGTTAAATAAGCATTTTTAGAGACGCAAATATAATTTGAGCTGAAACAAGATGTAAGCGACAGTAAATCAAATAGATATCCATGCATGTGTCTTTTGAGAAGTGTGAGATTGCTTTTGTGCCTGCAAAGTCATTTTTACTAGATTTCTACCATGATGGAACTATGAAAAGTCAATTCAGAGGCCCCTCTAGGGGGAATCTGGGGAAGAAAATGAAATCCAGCAGGTGCTCATTATAAAAACAGATTTTTTTTTTTTTTTTTTAATGGCAAAGGAAGTCTCCTTTTTTCAGAGTGAAAGCTCACAGCATGGAGGCAGACCTCTGGGAGGGATGGGGAGGATTACCAAGGGCAGGACCTAGGGGAGGTCCATTCCAGGTGAACCCACTGACCTAGACAAGGAACAACATCGGGAAAGGGAAAGTTGTATTGGGGTTCCGGGAGTAATCACTTGTTCTAAAGCAGAAGTTTCCTCAAGCATGCCAACCCAGACTAACAAAGGGGCTTTGAGACCAAGGACAAGGGACTTGGAACTACCACATAGCACTTGCTCCCATGGAGATTGCTGAATTGTTGTACCAAAAATGTTGTGCCCAGCGAAATGCCAATTAAAACTCCAAGCCACGTCACACGAATGCCAAAAAAAAAAAAAGCCTTTTTAAGCTGATCAGCGGCCACCATCCTCACACATCACACAGTGTCACAAGATGGCGCGCCGGCAGTTATTTTCAAGGGTTTATATTTGGTTGTTCAGCCAATGCAAGCAAGCCACGGTACAGAAGGTGAATTTGGGCAGTTAGCGAGACAATGCAATGGGTACAATGGTATTTCCCATGGGACTTTCCAGGTTGGCATAGCAACAAGCTCATAGAAGGGAAGAGGGGGTCAAAACAACCCTGGTTGAGTACACATCAGAGGATGGTTACTAACGTCTAGACAATCAATCTCTGACAAGGTGCATTGCCCAAGAAAAATGGAAACCATTTACATTGCATAAGAATTGCTATTTTTGTGTTGCCAAGTATGTTATGCTAGGTAACGATTAATGGGTACAGAAGCAGGACTTTCTGTGTTCTGTTATTTCTGAGAAACAGAACTATTTCTTGGAATTCCTAAGATGGCTGCTGAAGAACAAGATGGAGTCCCTTGAGTTCTCTTATCACAGAATTAAACAGCAGTTGAGGTGATCAGGGACTACACTGCTCCCCGTTGTCCGGCAAGTTAGAACCAGTTCAGCACCACAGTCTGCCTCACAGTTTCCAGTTTGCTTGCTCCTCCCCTTCCCTCACCTCCCGACCTAATCCCAGTCCCTACCCCTTCCAACACTTGCAGAAAAAAAATTGCAATTCCACCCACACCATGAGCTCCATTATGTGTAGTTCAGTCCAGGAGCAGTCCTGGGTGATGACTCAACCGGAGGGTGGAGTAACTCAAGCCTGGTGGGAAAAGGGGTAAGGCGTCTTGACTGCCCAGTTTGGGGTGTATGTTATTGCTAGAGTGTCCACTCACATTCGCGAGGAGCACCTGGGATTAATTAATTTAGTTCCCTGTATCTGGCTTCCAATCTCTGAACCAACCGTGAGATACCAAGGAATCAAGCAGACGGAGATTAAAAAATTAACAGCATAATTACTAGTAAAAGCCAAGTGGGAACATGTGGCTTAGATATGTAGCAACAATGGGTCTCCTAATAACCGAATCCAAGAATTAGGCAGACTCACCCACTCAGCCACAGGCAGCCAGGGAAAACCACCAGTCTTGCTGCGGTGCAGGCTGTGTTCATGGCCAATTACAGAACAGAGTACATGCTCTCTGCTGGCTGGTATCACGGATAGAAAAGAAGGGGAGAAGCCAGAAAGAAGCATGCCAGCAACTCCCTCCCAGGCCACCAGCACCTCCTGGGGGAGACGTGGGCAAGGTGGTATGAGAAGCCAGAAGCACTACTCTAATAATTGTCCTTAGAGGCCAAGACTGTCCCCCATCAGGTGGCATGGCTAGCCACTTATCCATGGGATAGTCTGTATAGTAGGCAACTGAGGCCAAGAAGCCCATTGAGAGAGGTGCTCAGCTGGATTCCAGCTGGATGCAGAAGCTGCGGTGTATCTTCTTATTCCAGGAAGCCATACATCAGTCCTTCTTAGCTGCAAAATAGATTGTCCTGGAGGCACTACAGGAAGGCAAAAATGGCCTATCCGATTGGCACTGTTCCTTCCATCTCTGAAATGCAAAGCAGACCTCCAGCAAGGAGGAATGCATTTGCATAAAAAGCCCAGGAGGGCCCTCTGGAAAAGAAAGAACCAACACCTGTTTTCAGAAATGTGACTCAAAAGGGGGGCTGGTGGCAATAACCTCAACCTTTTCCAAGACACAATAAAACTTAATATTTTGGGAATACAAAGCTGAGGGTAGCCAAAACACATTTACCTTCAATTTAAATTATTTTTAAAATAATACTTTCTCCTAGAAGGTGACACATTTTCAACAAAAAAGAAAGCCTAATGACACAAGGATGCTTTTGCCTACTAATACATATGTATATGCTGACAGTACTAAACCAATAATCACCACAGTGCAGACTGTTGTGGAAATTGTACACTGAAACAGAAGAGTATGAGGTTCTAGGACAATTAATAAGACACATGAGATTGTAACTGGAACAAGCATTCAGCCCACTTAAGAAAACCAAATCGTTCCCGCCTAGTGGCACACATATAAAAAATGATTACAATCATTGCCAATAATTATTGTGAATTCATTTTTTCCTAAGTTTTGGTGTTCTCTCTTCATGGAAACAGCCCAGGGTATGCTCTATATGTCCATCAAGTTTGTAGAGTTTTAAGACTTAAAAGGGATCTTAGAAATTGTCTAGACATTTAGTTCAGCACATACCCAGCTTTCTTATTTTACAGACAAGTAAGTGATGTACCCAAGGTCAAGTTATTGCAGGGACAAATCTAGACCAAAGTTTCTTATTTGCCCATTCATGTACATTTCGAAAATTTTCCTAATTCAGAATTTTCTCTATTTTAGCCTGTTTTCCCCTCCACAGGATCCACATTAAAACAATCTTCTGCACAGACATGAACAGCAGAAATACAAATTGTCCCTAAACCCTGGCACTACCTCCTGAGAAACAGAGGAATCACACAGCAAGATATAGCAGGTTTCCTGTAGAGCTAATGACACTTTAGGGGCCTAGCAATGTGCTCACAGGGTCATGTGTTTACATGAAATTTTCAAAAGTAAGATATTTTAACCATAATTTGTTCAGACAGCTGTCTCCTTCCAGTGACAACTTCCTGTCTGTCACATTTCCCTCATGTCAAGGGTATTAGAGTGGCTGTAGGCAGTTTCAGGATCCTGAGAAGGCAAAATAGACTGGAAAATGCTATTTTGGCTGCAATTTAGAAAGGCTTTTTTTTTTTTTTTTTTATTTCAGGTAAGAAGCAATAGACATCATTTGATTTCCTAGTACTTATCTATTAAAAACTTAATGAAAATTCACATACAAAATCAATGGAATGTGAAACAAAAGTGTACTATGGTAATTAAATCAAGATAAATTAGTGTGACATTGAGGAGCAAATTACAACTGAAAAACTTTAGATCATTCCAAAGGTGATAATTCATCGAGAAAAAATATAAATTTCCAATGGAAGTAATAAATAGATTTTTTATTGGTTGATAATCCCATTAATGAAAAAGAAGAGTAAATAATGTGAACACATTGAGAAAATATTCAAATTTCTTGCTAATTGGACATAAACTACTGCCATCTAAAAAGATAATAGAGGGGCTGGGGTTGTGGCTCAGCGGTAGAGCGCTCGCCTTGCACATGCGCAGCCCGGGTTCGATCCTCAGCACCACGTAAACATAAATGCATTGTATTGTGTACAACTAAAGTAAATAAATAAATATTTTAAAAAAATAAAAAGATAATAGAAATCATAGTATTCTACTATAAGGACAGAGACACAAACTGGTTAATATGTATCATCTATTCAGACAGTATTCAATATTAGATGCTGCACCAAAAAAAAGTGTTGAAAATGTCCTGAAATCTTACAGCACATCCATGAGTAAAAGAGATTTCCCCAGATTTGACCAAAACTGTTAAAATATACGTCATCAATGAATTATGAAGCAAAGAGAAATTCCCCTCGACTATCAACAAACTTTGTTAAACCATGTTAGAGAAACATCTGAATTATCTGCCTATTTTCACTAGAAAAATAATTATTACGAACTCACCTTTTGTGAAGAGACCAAAAATTTTTATTGTGAGTGAAAAGAATGTTAGGTGTGTGAGACTGTAAATTTATAACAATATTCTCATTTCTCTATAATGTATGGCATTTGTGATAGTTATCAGCATTTTGAAATTTGTGATCTCTTGTAATTTCTTTTTTTATTCTAAAGTAAATATTATCTTTCATACCTGATTTTGTACTTGTAATTTAACACCTTTCCATTTTTAAAGAGGCCCTTAAAATTGAATAAGCTGTACGTCCCACAAAGCCTAGATCTGCCACTGGGTGTAAATTAAACAGCACTGTCATTTCTTAACAATAAAAAATAGGGGCCTGTTTTTGCAACCTTTGATTGGAAGCTGACCTCTATGGTCAACAGATGTGGAGTGTACTGAGACTTGACCAGCAGGTGGCAGTGAAGTAGAGCAAGTCCAAATAACAGCCTATGTGTGCCACTAAAAACAGCAGCAAGCTGAAAGGTTATTCTTGTACGGTGTTTGGTACTCGATGTTTCACTTTGATGCTACAGAATATTTTAGGGTACTAGTGTTTGAATAAAGATATGAACCAAAAAGAGAGCACCCCCATACAATTAAAATACTGTATGAATTTAATCGCATGCAGATACTTACCAATATTGTAATTATTTGGTTTTGCCATTAGGAACACTGTGCTTCTGAGTTTCACTACATCAAAACCAGTTTCTCCTCAGGATGTCCTCTTCCCTATTATCCTGAAGGGGACGTCATTGCATTTCCACCTATGAAGAGCCTCTTCTAATCTTGAAAAGCAAATACTAATCTGCAGGGTCTGTAATATGCAAAGCTACAAGCATTTCATGTTGATAAGAACAGTAAAAAAAAAAAAAAAAAAAAAAAAAAAAAAAAAGTAACACCAGCACACCTGTAGCAGGTGGGAAGTCACAGCCAATTAAACCCCAGGGTCCTTTCCAACACTGATACCCAAGATCCTTGAAATCACTGTTGACAATAAAAGCTAATATGTTCAGAGGGCTGGCTCTGTGCCAAGCATTGTTCCAAGCCTTTGACGTCATTTTATTAACTTGAATAATACACCCCAACAAGGGGATAGTGGGACCCTAGCCCCTTCCTGCTACTCTCTTTTGCTTCCTGGCTATAATATGAACTTTTTGGTCTGTTTTCCTTCCCCCAAACAACCACTTCCTCTCCCTTCCTCTCTCCTCTTTTTTATCCCCCTCTTCTCTTCCTCTTCTTCTCTCCCACCATATTGGACACCCAGTATTTTTGCCACACATGGGCACCTTTGTCCACAGCTGGACAAGGAGGAAAAGCACAAGCTTGTAAGAGTTGATATCCAACTACTGCTTCTAGCTGTATGACTTTAGAAGAATTACTTAATCTCTGTGCCTCAGTTTCTTCATCTGAAAAATAACTACAGTGGTCCTTTCCTAACAAGGATGATGCCTATTCGCCGAACAAACATTTATAGAGTGTCTACCATGTACCAAATATTGCATTTGGAACTCAATAAATATTCATTCCTTTCCTATACCTACTTTCTCCTCACCTTTGTTAATGCAGCTCTTCCTACCTGAGAAGAACCCCACCATCATCACACACAGACACACACAAATGTTCAAAAGCAAGTTCAAAAGTTATTGGTGAAGCCTACACAGAACTCAAGGCAAGGCTCAGCACTCCCTCCTCAGTATGAATGCAGTGAATTTTGTTAGCTTTGTGATGGATCAGTTACCTCCTCTGGACTGGAGCTCTTTGGAAGTAGGAATAGCATCTTCTTATCTTTGCATCTTGTGCATCTAAACATGCATATGTCTTCAAGAGAAAATAATCACAAGTATTATCTATTGTACTAAGATTTTCTGACCTTTAGTGTGATTCTCTGGAAAATAATTATCAATGTACTTTGTGTTGAAGTGTCCAGGATATTTTCAAATTGCCTTTCAGATTATGTTGAAAAATTGCCCACCTTGATACAATAAAGTCTTTTTAATGGGCCCTCTTCTAGCAAAGGGAGGCTTTGAATGTACCATGTTTGGATTTTCTAATATGTTCTAGAAGCACTTAATAATCTAGTTAGCTAGAAAGTAGCCATTGTTTATGTTTCTGTAAATTTTGAATTAATACTTTTTAATTAATGTTTCACTCTACTTGTTTCTGCTAATATTACGCGTTCTGTTACTTTTTTCTATTGGTCTCCCCTTACTATAATATAAATGTTAAAAGGGAGAAACTTGGTCTGACTTATTCACTGCTGTTGTAGCCAGAGTTCAAAGCAGTGTTTGACAAGATTTGGCTAGCTGATGAATAAATGCATGCATTGTATCTTTCCATTTTACTAGAATAAAGTATGAAGACATAACATATTACATATACCAGTATGTTTAAGAGATTAATTGACTACACCCAGATAGTGTAAAATTTGCAAATAGTTCTGGTTATATGACCTCCTGCCCTGGGGTCTTAATGTCTGTTTGAGTCTCTAATCCACATGCTACACCCAAACCTTTTACAGAATAATTTTCTACCTCCACTCCTTTCCTTGTGTGAAGGCCGCCTTGCTTGTTCCTTCCTCGGATCAGGCAACCTGGTGTGGTCCCTTTTAACTGCCTCCTTGCCTAGTTGAAAGTTAATCAATAGTTCACTTTCCTCGTGGTTCTAATTCCACACCTTGCACTATTTCCTGTGTACATTTTCTCTTTTCCTAGTATTCTCTTTCCAGCTCTTTATGCCCAAGTCCTGTTCATTCTTTACAGCCTGGCACAGAAATCATAAATCCTTGAACCTGACCTTCCTCCGCACTTTTCATACACTTCCTTTAAAGCATCCAAAGGGATATAGGGCCAACACTGCAAAGCATTGTGGGCAAGGCCAAGAGATCAGGGTTCCAGCCCTCAGGGAGTTTCCTCTCTAGGAGCATAGGCCACTAACTGCTGTGAAGAAATATTATGCAGGAATGACCTGGGTCCCTTCTTAGGATATAAGCTACCAATCCAGGTTTTTTATGGTCTCATCTTTATGGTCCACAGACAATCCTATATTTACATGACGGAGCAAATGTACGTTTCAAGGTTATTTCAGAAAATTCTGGTTTTCTGCACAAAAATTACTTACCTGTCCTTCACATAACATTGTCCAAAGAGGAAGTCCTCCACCGTCATTCCCAGAATAAGTAAGTTTGCCTGTGACCAGTCAGCAGATACAGACGTGAAAGCTGTGTGCTATAAAAAGGGATTGTTCTTTTTTGTTTTGTTTTTTTAAATTAGCCTGGGGGGGGGGGGGAAGAGGTGAAAGACTTGATAGTTAAAATGTGCTAAGCCCTGGAGAACGCTGAGCTGGCAGATGGTTATTTTCCATAAGAAGAGAGAGAGAGAAGGAGGCAAGAAGGAGAGACAGGCAGGGAGGAGGAGGAGCCAGAGTGGTGGGCCAGCACACCCATGGCCAGGCTGAAATCAGCCACCTTTCTGGGAAGAGGGCATGGCTGCTGTGTCTGTCAGAAGTTAATGAAAAGTTATTTTTCAAGTAAACAAGATACATGTTAAAAAAAAAAAAAACTTTCCTAATACTGTATGTTAGAGTGAGGACATACCTAGAAAACCTCTCACTAAGTGAAAGAAGCCAGTCACACAAGCCACATGTGATACATGATTCTACGCACAGTTCCTGAAACAGCCTGAATAGGTAAATCCATAGAGACAAAAACTAGATTGCCGGGGTGCAGGGGAGAAAATGGGGAGTGACTAATAAGGGCGTGTGGTTTCTTTTTGGAGTGATGAAAATGTTCTAGAATTAGAGTTGACGATTGCACTACTTTGTGCATACATTTTTTTAAAGCTTTGAATTGTACACTTTAATGTAAATATATTTAGTATGCATATTATATTTCAATAGAGTTGTGCTTTAAAAAGTCTATTTCTGAAAATAAGAATTTTAGCATCCAAGCAAAGAGATAGCTCTCCAAACACAAAGTCCCTTGTCACCCTTTCCACTAGTACATGCCCAAACAGTAGGAATTATCACTCAATTGCAACGCTAGTACACCACACTATAATTAGGGGAAATTATTTCTTTTATTTATAAAACCATGCTTTAAACCTATGGAAGTTCATTGACATATTTGTTTGTGGTATGTTTGTTTTTAATTGAACTGTTAAGTAGTCTTTAGTGATCTGCTAAGTAGCCTTTAAAAAACCAAAAATTTATATGAGTCTAACTTATTTTCTCAAGGAGTTTACAATCTAGTTAGATGATGAATAATTCATTCACATGTCAAATAATGAATGGCACATGAGCTGAACAGTAGAGAAGATAATGAAATATTCATGAAAAGTTCATTTCTAACAACTTTATTATCTGTCCAGAAAATCAGGTACAACTTAGATGTCCAATATTAGGAATGATTAAATTATGGTACATCCTCCAAATGGAAAAAAAAATAATTTTTGAGGGAATATAGAATAATGAGAAAATGTTCATGACATTACCATAAGTAAACCAAGAAGACACAAAACAGTTTACAAAGTATGATCTCAACTTTATCAAATAGATACATGTATAAGTAGAGACAAGACTAGAAGGAAGTGTTCAAAATATTAACAAAAGTAGAATTATAGGCTTAGTAGACTTTCCGATAGGAGCCTACTTTAATTTGGTACTTTAATTTGAAATTTTTTAAGTTCTAAAGCCAGCCTTTGACCATAAAAATGCATACATATTACAAAAATTTTAAGGGTACAAATGGGTGTATAGTGAAAGAAATCTATTTCCCACTACTGTCCTTTAGTTCTTGGTTGCTCTGCCCACATAGGCAACCAGTTATGGGCTTCTTGTGTGCACATGCCCTCCAGTCATTCCTGGGTGGCATAGTTTGGATCTGGAATGTCCCCCAAATGCTCGAAGGACCTTCAGGAAAGTGATTGGACCATGAAGGCTCTAACCTCATCAGTGGATTAATCCAGTAATAATTCCGTGGTATTATTGGGAGGTGGTGGAAACTACAGAAGGTGGGGCCTCTTTGGAGGAAGAAAGCCACTGGGGGCGTGTCCTTGGGACTGTATCTTATTCCCAGCCCCTTTCTTTCTCTGTTTTCTTCTAGGCTGCCATGAGCTTTCCTCTCTAACACCTTTCCACTATGATGTTCTGTTTTGCTTCAGGCCCAAAGCAATGGGGCCAGCTGATCTTGGACTGAAACCTCTGAAGTCATGTGCCAAAATAAATCTTTCCATTTAAGTTGTTTTTCTCAGTTATTTTATCACATCAACAAAAAGCTGAGAAACACACTGGGCTAGGACAGTTTCCTGGGTGAACAGTCACTCCTAGACAGGAGAGACTAAAGACCATTCCTTTTAGCCACCTTCCCTCCCACAAGTTCACTCTGAAAGATTATGACATTTGCCTTCCCATAGTCAAAGGCCTGCCCTGATGTTTCAAGGGTCCTTTGATCCACTTTTAAGTGCACCCACTTTGCTCCCCAAAGCCTAAAATCCCTTTAATTAGAATAGAGCTTCTCAGGTGTCTGTGAAGCTAAGCTATGGAGCCAACGTAGGTGCCCTTCAACAGATGAATGGGTAAAGAAATTGTGGTAAATATACAGAATGCAGAATTACTCAGCCATAAAGAAGAATGACTTTATGATATTTGCTGGTAAATGGATGGATCTAGAGATTACCATGCTAAGTGAAATAAGCCAATCTCAAAAAACCAAAGGTCAAATGTTTTCTCTGATATGTGAATGCTAACCCACAATAGGAGGATGGGAATAGAAGTTTAGTGAATTAGACAAAGGGGAATGAAGAGAAGGGAGGAGAGATAGGAAAAGGGAAGACAGTGGAATGAATCTTACATAACTTTCCTGTGTACATATATGAACACACCACAGTGAATCTCACCATTATGTACATTCACAGGACTGGTGTGCTAATTAGAATAAGATATGTACAGTGGCGCACACCTGTAATCCCAGCACATGGGAGGCTGAGGCAGGAGGATCGCAAGTTCAAAGCCAGCCTCAGCAATGGCGAGGCACTTAGCAACTCAGTGAGACCCTGTATCTAATAAAATACAAAAAAGGGCTGGGGATGTGGCCCACTGGTCGAGTGCCCCTGAGTTCAATCCCCAGTACCAAAAAATAAGAAAAGATGTATTTCATGCTTGTATAATTATACCAAAATGCACTCTACTGTCATATATAACTAAAAAGAACCAATTTTTAAAAATGACTAACAATCCCAAAAACCAAAGGCCAAATGTTCTCTCAAATTTGTGAATCCTAACACACAACAAGGTGGGAGGGAAGAACAGAAGCTCATTGGATTAAACAAGGGGAAGGTGGGGTGTGGGAATAGGAAAGACAGTGGAATGAATCGGACATAACTTTCCTATGCTCATATATGAATATACAACCAGTGAATCTCCACACCATGTACAACCACAAGAATGGGAAGTTACACTCCATGTATGTATAATATGTCAAAATACACTCTACTGTCATATATATCTAAAAAGAACAAATTTTAAAAAGGCAAAAAATGTCAACACTGGGTGAGTGGAATACTGCAAACTTGTCACACTACAGGATGATGGTCATGATCTAGCTGACTACATGGAGTGAGTCAGTGGCTCTCTAATCTCTTCTCCTTCTGGCTCAGTGTTTCCCAAACTCCAGTCATTTGCAACTCCTGGGATTTTGCTTATTCCCCTATTCTGTTAGTTATTTTTTTCCTTAAATTAGCTTCCTTATTCTTAAATGAATTTATTTTAAAAGTAAATTTTTATACTGTACAGTAGTGTTTAAGCTCACATTTGAACATAACTGTTAACATTTAAAAATGTGTGTTTCTATTAGAGACAGGGAAGAAGGCAGGAGATGAGGGAAGAGAGGAGGGCAAGAAGGATAGTAGGGAGGGCAGATGCAATCAAAGCACTAAATATGCGTGTATGTAAATGTCACAGTGAAATGTATTAATTTGCATAGTTAATATGATTGAAATAATTATAATAAAAGAAAGAAAAATAAATAAACAAATAAATAATAAATAGAAATGTGTCCATATGCCTAGTGGCTATATTTGAAATATTTAGCAACCCAGAATGGTAGAAGCACCATGACTGAACAGTAGGTCCCTGATTGTCAACTACCATTCTAGAGTCATTCTATGTCCCACCATTGGTGCATTTATCATGTTTTAGGAACTCTTCTGGAATCCACACTTTTTTTTTTTTTTTTTTTTTTTTTTTTTTTTTTTGCTAAAATTAATCTTCCTTAAATACAAGCTGATGTTACTTTCCTGATTAAAAAACATTTTTAATGCCCACTGCCTGGTATAGCTTATAGCCAAAAAGTCCAAACTCTGGAATTTGGCACTCAAACTTCTTGTAATGTGACTACAGCCTACATTTAACTTATTCATTAAATGGATATTGATTTATTGAATGCTATTATGTGTCTTTCCAGCTTTTTCTTCCACTACTGCTTATAATATACCTTAAACCTTGGCCACACACTTAAATCTCAGAACAGACCTGTCTGTGTTCCTTTTCTCATGCTATTCTTTTTCTCCCTTCTATATCTTTCTTCCTTTCACTTTCTTTTTTTTTTTTTTTTAATATTTATTTATTTGCTTTAGTTGTATACAATGTCTTCGTTTTTACGTGGTGCTGAGGCTCAAACCCGGGCCACGCATGTGCTAGGTGAGCGCTCTACCACTGAGCTACAACCCCAGCCCTCTTCCTTCTACTTTCAGCCACTTCCATTTGTCAAAATTCTACCCATGCCATAGGACTCAGCTCAGATGCCTTCTCCTCCTAAAGCCGTCCATATTCTTCTGGACCAGACACAGATGTCCTTTCCACTCCCTCCCATAGCCCATGGCCATCTACAGAGTATTAAAGTGTATCATAGTTACATTCATGCCTGATTTCACTTGCTTAAAAAATGAGAATGTTCCTGAAAGGGATCTTGCCTGATCAACTTCCCCAAATCTAGCCAATATCTAGCCCAACCCCTTGCATCACTTAATAATGTTTCTTGGACTAAATATACAAACTGTCTCCTAGCAACAACCTTACCTATTCTACAATAACTTGTGCTTTAAAAATGAAAATTAGCCCCAGGAACACACATTTTTGGGTTGTCACTTGCCCACCGGTATTGGGAAGTTTTCGAAATTTTTGCACTTGCTGGCTACCCTTTTGTGTTGTTCCATTGGGTTGCATTTGGAAACCTGCATGGATTGTTTCAAAAGACATGAGGAGGAAAGCATAGGAACTGAAAGATGCATAAATCTTATCTGTGCCAACAAGTTCTAACAAGTACTCCATGTAAAAGATGCCAAGAGGGAGAGTCCTATGTGAGTCAACCATGGTGCCCATGAAAACAAAAGGAAAACATTTCCAGATGGTTGGCCCCTACAAAACTGCACTGTCATTCTCTCTTAATTTTTGATATAGCTGGAAAGGCCATAAAGGGCTATGTTTCTTGGGCTCTCAGTCACGTTAAACTTTTACCATTTATATTAATCTTCACAGTTTAAAGCTGTAAAACTCAGCTCTAATTATGCCTCAATACAGTGGCATGACGTTTATTCAGAACTTCTTAGATCTGCATCTTCCTCATGCTGGGGCGAGAAAATCCAAAAACTCATGGGAAGAACAACATAAGCAAAACCATCATCCCTTTTTAACATGGCCCTTCTCTTCAAAGAGAATATCCAGGTGGGCAAATGGTGAATTATCCCATGAGCTGGATATGTTAAAGTTGAGAATATGGAACTGTCAACATTAAGACAACTCTCTTATAGTCATGTCGTCTTCAGTTGCAGAGGCGAGATTCAAATCCAAATCTGTTTTCCCCCTCCAGGGATATGTCAGTTACCATATTCTCCTCTCCCCTCCCCACCCCTATCTGGTTATCACAAACTTTACTTCTCTTCAGGAGCAAGGACAGGAAGGAAGGTGAGATAGAGTGGTGACTCTTCTTGCTCCTCAATCAAAGGCATCGGTTCATATGCACTGAGTGCAAATTTGTTTAATGCCTCCAAATACTATCCAAAGAGAGGGATTGGTGGTCTTCCCCCACATGGACCTACATCTGTTATATTGCTACAAGCAGATATAATGCTCTGCTGGAAGATCAGAAGATAAGAAATTAGAATGTCTTTAAATTATGGTCAGACTCAGTCAGAAGACATTAAAATGACAAGCAGACAAGCAGAGAAAATGAACAAATATTGAAAGGAATCCATCAGCAAATAACTTTGTTATTTGATACCCAGAAGGGACTTGCAAAACTGGTTTTTCACAAATGTTGTAAAAATGGTTCAACATGACCTCCATGCTATATGGAACATGGGGTCCACAGTACTGGACCTTGATCTAAATCCCAAATCATGAGTGTTAATCCTTGCCTTCTTGACACACCAGAAACAATTGTTCCCTGTAATTGAGTAAATGCCTTTCTAACTCTGGAAAAGCTTAGAATTGAATAGAGCTGACGAAGCAAATCAAAGCCAAAAAACAAATGCCTTTACGTTTACTTTAGGAAGCGGCTTTGTGCCCTAAATCTGAAAGTCTAGAGAATATGGCAGATTAGAAAATCTGCTAGATGTTGAGGCACACACCTATAATCCCAGCTACTCAGGAGGCTGAGGCAGGAGGACTGTAAATCTGAAACCAGCCTGAACAATTTAGCAAGATTGTTAGATTTTCATTGCTCTGACCAAAATTACTGTCACATACACACACACACACACACACACACACACACACACACAAAATTAGAGGTTGAAAAGTTTATTTTGGCTCACAGTTTCAGAGGTTTCAATCCATGGCTGACTCCATTACTCTGGACCTGAGGGGAGGCAGCACACTATGGTGAAGGGAAAGAGAGGAACAAGAGACAAGTGAGCAAGAAATGAAAGACAGAGACCAGGCAGAGATACACATGAGAGTTTATTTGTCAGAGCTGACAAATAAAGGCCATCTCTCTATAGTGGAGAGAGGCAAAACAGGCTTGGGTTCCAGGAATTTTATGGGGCAGGCTCAGGAATCAGAACTGGGAGGGTCCTAAATTGGACAGTTAGGGTTGGATTGGTATGAGGGAATGGTGAGCCTTTCTCAGAAATGCCCTTGGGCGGGAAAATGGAACTTAAAATGGCAGCTGTCCCTTAAGATGGCCGTCCAGATGCTAAGCAAGGACCTTATACATGGTAGAAGAGCATGGCAGAAGAAAGCTGCTCAGCTTATGCCAGCTGGGACGTAGACAAAGAGACAGGTACAAAAATCTAGCCCAGAAATTGGTACCAAGAAATGGGGTCATTGCTATGATTACACTGGCTCAGAAACCTTTGGAATTGATTTGCAGAAGTTTGGGAAAGATTGGAAATGTAGGCTAGAGAAGACTTAGATTGTTGTAAGGAGAGCTTAATGGGCAATTCTGGGAATGTCTCAGGCAACCAGAATGCCCATAGTAATGCAGGCAGCAGAGACTGCTCATGAGGTTTCAAGTGGAAATGAAGAAACTATGGGGAATTGGATTATAGGTGACTCATGTGATATTCTGGCAGTTAACTTGTTTATATTTTTTAATTTGTTTTTTTAGTTGTAAATGAACACAAAATATCTTTGTTTATTAATTTATTTTTATGTGGTGCTGAGGCTCGAACCCAGTGCCTCACATGTGTGAGACAAGCACTCTACCACTGAGCTACAGCCCCAGCCCCTTAACTTGTTTACATTTTGCCCAGGTCCTGAGACTTTCTGTGAGGCTAAATTTAAAGGTGATGTACCAACTAATCTGTCAGAGAAATTTTCAAGGGAGCACAACATTCAAGTGACATGAGTATTGCTGGCAGGTTTTTCCCAGGTTCACTGTGAGGATCAGGAACAAAGAGCTCAGCAGAAAGATTTGGAAAACTTGTAGTTTGGCCAGAAAAGTGCATATAAAATTGGGGCCAAGGATGGTGTGGTTGCCAAAAAGATTAGTGCCATTAGGGAGAAAAAATGACTTTGCACAAAGACAATAGAAAAAAAATGCCTTGATGGTATCTCAGACATCAGCAAGACCCCACCCCTTGCTGGTTCAAATGAAAACTTCTTTGAAAGACATTGCTTTGAAGAGCGCACTGGATCACCTGCTCCCACAGGGCTGACTAGAAAGTTATTTCCCCAGGATTCATTTCACTTTAACTTTAGGGTCAGCCATCCAGACACTAAAAGGCTGCTGCAGCCAAGGTCCAAGGGAGCCAGGATACTGCTTGAGTTGGCAGCAGACCTTGGCGTCATCAACATGGTGCTGGTTCTGCAAGAATGTGGGTTGCTGGAGTTACAGGGTCATAGAGATTTCCACCCAGATTTCAAGTGAAGGTCTAGGAGGCCAGGCAATGGCCGGAATCCTTGAAGGCAGCCCCTGAAAGGATGGTGCATGAAGCTGTGAGCATGAAGCAAAGCTTCAATGGAGAAGTCAAGAAGTTAGAAATATAAGAAATATGGAACATCTACTGAGAAAAACTGCAGGCAGAGAGCACAACAAGTCCAAGAGAGAGGCTATGAGGACTACAGCCAACAAGGATATTAGGGCAGAGTTGCCCAAGCCCTCTGGGTCTCACATCTTATTACCATGTTTCCCAGATGCCGGACAGAGATATAGAATTTCATGCTTGCCCTGCTGAGTTTCAGTTTTGCTTTGATGTCATCCTTTCTTTCTATGCCTCTAATCTTCCCTTTTAGAATGGGAATGTTTACTCTGTGCAATTGTATATTGGAGTACGTAACTTGCTTTGATTTTTGCAGTTAAAAGTTTGACTTGAGTCTGAGGAGATTTTTGACTTGGACTTTTGAGTGATGCTCGAGCTGTTAAGACTACAGGGACTTTTGGAGATGACCTAAACTTTGTATTGTGAGATAAACATGAACTTTCGAGGGCCAGGAGTGGAATGGTGTGGTTTGAATTTATAATGTCCCCCAAAAGCTCATATGCTCAAAGTAATGCAGCAATCCAGAGGTGGGTTTTTTAGGAACTAATTGGGTCATGAGGACTGTAATCTCATCAGTGGATGGACCACTGAGTAGTAACTGTAGGCAGATGGCCAAGGTTGGAGGAAGTATGTCACTAGGGGAGTGTCCTTGGGAACTATTTCTTGCCCTGGTGCCTTCCTCACTATCCCTTTCTCTGCTTCCTGGCTGCCATGAGCTGAGCAGCTATTCTCCATCATGCCCTTCCACCATGATGTTCTGCCTCACCTTAGGCCCAGAGCAATGGAGTTGGCGGACTATGGACTGAATCCTCTGAGAACATGAGCCAAAATAAATCATTCCTCTTCTGAGTTGTTCTTGTCGGGTATTTTGGACACAGCAATGAAAAGCTTACTGACAGAGACCCTGTCTCAAAAGAAAAAAGGGCTGGGAATATAGCTCAGTGGTAGAACACCCCATATTCAATCCCCAGCATCAGAAGGAAGAGGAGGAGGAGGGAGGAAGAGGAAAATCTGATGGCTTAAACTTGTGATTTCAGTGTGAACGGTGTCATTGGATATTGACTTGTGATTTTAACTTGAAAAGAATAAGAAACCTTGAGCAAATATTTAACCAGAATTTAAATGTTTGAGAGGACAAAAGGGTAACTACATACATTTAATTTATTGAGTGTACAAGAGTTATGAGTATTTGGAAAGGTTTTGCTTGTTAGGTCGTAAATTTGCCTTGTAAGGCATTTGAAGCACTTAAGAAAATTAAATATGTTATATGTATAATGCAGTTTAAAATGTTTAAGAGAGCTTCATTAAATTTGTAAGTGGGACTGATGTTTAAGGAAATTTAATCTGCCCAAATTGAGTTACTCTGCATGCCTCTGAGAAAAAGTAAAGGTGATTGTTCTTGTTAGCTTTATAAAACATCTAACAAGATTTCTGAATTTAACATAAAGACAAAATATCAATTTAAATATTAGTCATTTTAAATATAACAAACCCCTGTAAATAGTTAGTGAAAAAAAAGACTATTCCTTAAGCATTTTTTAAAAATCAGTAAATAAATAGATAGGTAGGTAAATAAATAAATAGAAAGGACCAGGTAAATTGCCCCTGGGTTAAATCCTCAGTACCAAAAAAAATTTTTTTTTTTAATTCAGATGACATGTCATGTGACTGGGAATGTTTCCTAGACTTTTTCAAGGACTCTGAAAGGATATAGGACTTTGTTGAAATGGTAAATTGGAAATCCATCTTTGCTTTGACATCTTAGATACTATAAGATGGGGGTAATAAGTGTGTTAGGGATTAAATCCAGGGCCTTACATATTCTAGCAAGTTCTCTACCCCTGAGATAACACATCCAACCCACTGAGGTATTATATTTAAATTCTACACTCCATTCCACAGTAGACCTTTTTGAATTTGGAAATATTTTCCCAAAGACACTTTCAGGAAAATTGGCAGTCCAAGAAGAAACACCATGCTGATCCTGTGGTTTCATACACTTCTTGGCATTATTCTGTGCCCCTATAGGGTCCAAGTACCCTCGTTGGAGAAGCAAAAGCTGAGTCCAGCAACCCGACTCACCCATCAGGGGCACTAATAAGTGCTCTCTACCCCCACCATTTGCCCTTGTGTTCCACACTGGAGAAGCTGCCCCTTTCAGGTGACCTGAGATCTTGTATCATTCCTTCAAGCAAAAGGGAAGTTGATAATAAGCCAGCTTTCCCACCTCACTCCAGCCACCGTCTTAAAGCCCTACAAATACATGTGGGCTTTTGTGGTCAGGATTTGAAAACACCTGTGCTGGTCATTAGAGTATTGTTTTCTCAACTCCAAGCCCTCATTTTTATAAACAATTCTGTGATACTGAGGCTGGACTGTGCAAACATTTGTTGTTTTCTTTTGACTGTTCTCACATTGGGCTCTGCCATTAGAGGATAAGAGAGACTATAAGGCCAGGAGCAGCAGTTGTTCCAGACTCCAGCTTTTGTACATGCCCAGAACTAGTCTCCTTTTACCACCTCAGTGGTGCCAGCACCATCAGACATGGCTTCTTCTCAGGAATCTGCACCCTACCTTCAAAAGGCCCCTTCTCCAAATTTCTAGATTTTGATCATCCCAGCCTCTTGCTTCTGTGCCTACAGTCAGTCCCAGGGAGCAATAGCGACTTCTGGTAGTTATTATCTCTGTTCATACCAGTGTTCCCTTTTTCTCTGTCAGTCCTCCAATTCCAGTTCCCCACATTATACTCTCTTCATTATAGTATCTACTGTGGTTTCTGTTCTGCTGGTTAGATCCTGATGGGTACATTTGACTTCACTCTCTGTTACCCATTATCTTTCCTCCATGAACAAGGATTTGATCTGACCTGTAAGGAGGAAGGAAGAGAAGCCCCAGACTCAGAATGTACATTGAACCTATGCTCATTGGGCTCCTGCAATCCCCAGTGGAGTTCATTGCTCCATTTCAATATTTCAATACAGAAGTACTTTCTATATATCTTTGGGCTTTACCAGAACTTTCTCATTGAAATACCTATATGTTCTATGTGGAAGAATCTCCATGAAGAGTCTTCCATGAGTCTAGAATGCATATTGGAATAATGATTCTGTTCTTCCTATCTTATGTTTATATTTCATTCAAATGCCCCAGAAATCTTATGGTGGAAGAAGGTGGACACATTCCTCCATTTACCAGGGAGAACCTGGGAGGAGGTTCCCTTTGTTGCCTGTGCTCACCTGGACCAACTAGTGGCAGAACCAAATCTCTTTGTTTCTCTCTGTTCTACCTCCAGGATGTGGTTAGTACAGTGGTTGATTTATTTGTTTCTACAAATTTTCTATTGCTGCATAACAAATATCACAAATTTAATGGCTTAAAACAACACCCATTAATGAACTCACAGTTCTGTAGGTGAGGTCTGGCATTGCATGACTGAGGGCTCTATTCTGGGTATCACAGCAGTGAAATCAGGGTATTTGCTGGGCTAACACTAAATTCATTTCAAGGATCATTCTTGTTATTAGTAAAATTTGGTTCCTTGTAGCTGTGGGTCTACAGTCTATTTCATTACCATCTGTCAGACAGGGGCTAATCACAGCTCCCAGAGGCTGCTCAAATGCCTGTCCAAACACTCATTAAGCTATAGTTCCTGAAACAAGATTCAAGAAAGAGAAGCTTTATGATACAAGCCCAATTTTGGAGTGACTATTATTAAGGAATAAAAAAAAATTTCTGTGGGTAATCAGAATCATTCAGGCTTCAAAAACACCACATGATTTTATAAGTAGTAATTTCCAGCCTTGGCAATTTCTTCTTCAAGGAAGAAAAATCATCGTGAGCACTCATACACAATGCCAAAAGGTGAATGACATCATCACCAGTGTAAAAGCAAAACCTTGAGATCGTTAAAAAGAAATCCTATTCATTGACTAGGGCATAATTATGGCATATAGAGAATGAACTCCTATTGTCTGAGTTGGGGGTAAGGGGCTAATAACTTCAAGCCTGTCAACAGTGTTACTGAGCATCCATGTACACAGAGAATTCTCCTTAGGTATTATAGCAAATCACAAAGTAATGAACAACAAAAATATACATCTTTATGTTTCATGGGCCTAGTTTTTCCTGTGTAGGTGCCAACATTAGATTGAGAACCATTAAAATTTATTAGAGCCAATAGCCAAGGAAGAAATTGAAAACATTTTCAGAGAATTGCCTATATAAGTGGACTTGGCACCAAGCAGTTATGCTACCCATACACAGACACTTTCAGGGAACAACTATTTCCACTGCAATATAAAATGTTCCAGAAAAAGAGAAAAATGATCCAATTTACTTTATGAAGCTAACATAGCTGATAGCAAAACCCTGAGATGACTAGTGCAAAAAAAGAAGACTATGAGAACAACATTTCCTCCAGAGAGCCTTTTGGCATTAGTTAGCCAGACTAAGTGGGCAGGTGCCCTCTGACTCAGAAGTTCCACTGCTAAGCACATATCCTGGGGACATTCCCAGAGAGGTCCAGAAGGAAAATGGCCCCAGAAGATCATTATAGCATGGTGGCAGCAGGGAGTTACAGTCTTGCATCACTGGGAGAACAAACGGGTATACACGTGCAGGCACAGTATTTTGCAGCAGGTAGAAACAAGGATTTGGACACACTTGCTACAGCATAAATCTATTTTAAAACTTGGTACCTAATGAAAAAAGGCAAGAAATGGAATAGCATTGTTATAGTCTGGGTCTTAACTGTTCCCCAAAGACTGATGTGTTGAAGTCTTGGCCCTCAGCTTGGGCTATTGGGAAGTGGTGGAAACCTTGAAGATGTGGGGTTAGAGAGAGGTCTTAGGTCACTGGGGCTATGCCTTCCAAGCGGATACTGGAACCCAACCCCTTCCTCTTCTTCTCTCACATCTCAGCCATGAGATGAAGAGTTTGCTTCACCATGTGCTGTGCACCATGATGCACTGCCTTGCCACAGACACAAAGCAGTGGAGTCAACTGGTCAAAGACTAAAACCTCCAAAATTGTGAGCTGAAATGAACGTTTCCTCTTTATAAGTTGGTTATCTCAGGGTTTTGTCACAGTAATGGGAAGCTAATACAAATATAAAATAGAATTACTTAAATGAAAAATTATACTACTCAAATCAATGACCTACATTTTTTCAAAAACATTCAAATAGAAATAACCATAGATATTAAAAGGTTGTTGATTGGGGACAATAGGACTAGGATATAGGATAAAGGGAATGAATTGAAGCAGAACTGTGTTCTCATTTTGGTGGGCCCTAGTGCCTTTTGCCTTTGTGGGCCTTTTCATCCATTAAGTTTATTCTAAAATAACATTTCTTAAACTGTATTGGTATAAAGACAAATGTATTAATACCATGTGCTAAATATCTTTGACTGAAGTATATTTTACCTTCGATTTAAAAGAACTGAATTATTTTCATGGGTGCATTAACGTATTGTGAGCCTCAGAGTGTGCCTAATGGGAAAGTCATCTCTAAAATCAATGAACGAATGAGAGAAGTACCTTGCGCGAGCCGGTGATAATTATGTGCCATGAACTGAGGAGTGTGACTTCTTCAGCTCTTTGCATCTGAGGTTCAGAACTCTTCCAGAAGCAGAAATTCCTTAGGTGTGCTGGAGAACTCTGGTGCCCAGGGATAGTTCTAAGACTTATGGGAGGAAAAGGAAGATTCCCCAACCAAGGGTCCCATTTGAAAAATAGTGAGTTAAACAGGTTTTCTTATTATCTACAAGACCCTTTACTGTATTCTGTAATATAAACTGTGACTCCCCAAGAGTCAGAGTAAAGGAACTTATCTGTGGGGTTTCTCAAAGCAGTTTGACAGTAGACTTCTTCTGCGTCAAAGGCATAGGCACTGAGAACTGAGAACACCCTGGGGAGTTGGGCCCAGGTCAGCCCCTATCTCAAGTCAAAGACAAGTGACTTCACTCACAGGAGCCTGAGCCCAGACCCCCGTCTGTCCTGCCCTTCCCAACAGAGTTGTGCTAACGCTCAGGTTCACAGCCAACAGGGCCTAAGCGGGAGAGTGTGATCTCCTCAGCCTCCAGGTTGCCAGGAAAATCTGCTGGAGAGCCCAGCAGTCATGTTGGAAATTAGGGCTAGCCTATGGATGTAGCTTGATTTCTAACTTCTGAATACTCAGACATGTCTAAATGGGCTTTTGTTTGTACTTATGTCTTGATACCCCCCAAAATTAGGGGCAGTCCTGGCCTGATAGTTCTTCTAGGAAGAACGATTCTACTCTTTCTATCATGTCACATCAAAACTGCCCTTGCATAATCAAAGTGACAATCATCCAGACTCCAAGACCCCTTTTCCAATCACCAGTGAGTCCCCAAGATGCTCAAGCAGGACAGTTTGGATATTCATTGCCTTGAGCACTCAGAATCATCCTGGTGTGTGAGTTCTGATTCCTCAGCCCCAGGCCATCCCCCAATTTCAGAGACACACACCACACACACAGCCAGGTTGCAGTCGTGTGTCCAGTCTTTAGGAAAATCAAGGTCTTGGCTGAGTGACAATGCTAGAGGGAAATCAGAATCTCCCTTGTTGTTGCCTGAAGCGATTGCTACTTTGAGCAATGACACTGCAGGAGAAAATTTGGAGGCAGGATGGAAATGAAAAAGTTCCTTTATTCTTCTCTCTCAGGCTCCAGCAACATCTAACACCATACATGCTCCTACAAACACCACAACACAGCACCAAACAACCCACAAACAAAATGACGCCGACCCAAATGTGATCTTGGCTCAAGTCTTGCGAGATCCCGGGCCAAGTCCCATGAGACCACAGAAGGCGGCAATGCCCGAACATCTCTATGGCCCGCAGCCAACCGCAATCTCAGCCATCTCCCCAATCAGGGCTCTTGCATTTCCCCCCTTTTGTTTTAAAAGAGGGGATGCTCTAGGACGTCTATGTGCAACCAACATTCTTACCCATCATAGGATAATCAAGGCTGTGCCCTTGACTCCTGTCTTAGGTTGATATGTCGGCCACATGAGACTGTCCCATCTGACTGTGCCTGTCTTAGGTTGTTCCCCTCTGGGGATCTTACCCGTCATTGGCTAACCAGCCATCCAATGGAGCCCTTCAGGATTCACTGTGTATGATGACTAACAGCCATCCAATTGTGAGGAGATGGTGCGGCTTTAAGGCGACAAGCCTTCTGCTGACAAGCCAAGTTCCATAGCATATCAAATTCTTTAAACAAATCAACTGCCCTAAGTTCTATCAAGTAACGCACTGAGTTCTCTAGACAAATCTCCGCAAGGCATTGTCCCGTAAAGTCCCAAACAATGAAAGATCAAAATGTCCACTTGTTATAACACGTGGATCTAGGAGGCCCCATGCATGCAGAGCAGAGGCCACACTGCTGGTGAGGTTGTTTGACGCTTGAGCAGCAGGGATGCTTGCAGCGACCGTGATCCCTGCAGCTGTAGCAGCAGCCGTCTTTTTTATGTCTAGACAATGCCACCGGCAAATCTTCAGGGCCCGCTACCTAGAAACTCAAGCATCAATTATTAAAGGAAAGGCAGTGGTATTCCAGCACTGAGTCAAGAGGCGAGTTGTCAAACTAAAAAATAGAATTATTAGATTAGAAAATTAAAGTTGATTTCTACTCACACACATTGGTGCTTGAGCTCCCACAAACATAAGCTGGCAAAATATCATATTCAGAACAAAACAAAGAAAGACTGAGGGTATTTACTGCATTAAAGATAGATTAAAGAAAAGCTAAAGGCACTTTGGAGAAATAATTTGTTAGCTGGAACCCTCGAGTCTCTGCATACACAGCAATCCTTTACCTGTTGAAATAATTCAAATTAATCAGCTATTAAACAAATGAAGTTAATAACAAATAAACAATCTTATGTCAAAACACCAAAATATCAGGTTATACAGCACTAGTCATATTCTTCGCTAAAGAGAAGTCCCAGGGACACCTATAAATCAAAATTGAAAGTACCTTTACTTATAAAATTATTTACCTAAATTGAATACTCTTAAACTAAAATGAATTAAAGTTATTTGGATCCATTTTTTTTTTCATAAGCACTTTGTTATTTGTGACGTCACACTCCCTAAACACTCTCACCCCAAGTACTTATAGTGATGCGTCTCCATTTGTCCCAATATCTCCAAGTCCTCTTCTGTTCTGTTCTGTGTCCCAAGAGGCTGACCCCTAGGAACTACCCTCAGGGACACCTTTGTCCAACCAGACCTGCAGCTTTGGTAGGAATGGATAAGGAGGGAGCAAGGAGAGGACATTCACATATCAACCATGCCACAAAGGGACCTGTAAGATGTGGCTTTCACAGGGAGAGCACTTTTCTATCCACACTCAGAAAAGTATGACCCTGAAGACTGCAAAATAGTGTAGCCATTATGGAAAGCAGTATGGAGATTCCTTGGAAAACTGGGACTGGAACCACCTTATGACCCAGCCATACCACCCCTGGGTCTATTCCCAAAAGACTTAAAAGCAGCATACTACAGGGACACAACCACACATCAATGTTTATAGCAGCACAATTCACAATAGCTAGGTTGTGGAACCAACCTAGATGCCCCTGAGTAGATGAGTGGATAAAGCAAATGTGGTATATATACACAATGGAATATTACTCAGCAACAAAAGAAAATAAAATAATGGCATTCTCAGGTAATGGATGAAGTTGGAGAATATAATGCTAAGTGAAGTTAAATCTCAAAAATCCAAACACTGAATGTTTTCTCTGATATAGAGGCTGATTCACAGTGGAGTTGGGTAGAGGAACATAGGAGGATTAGAGGAACACTAGAAAGACCAATGGGGAGGGAGGGGAAAGGAGGGGGCAAGCAGGTATAAAGGAAAAAAAAAAGAGAGAGAAGATGGTAGAATAAGATGGATATCATTATCCTCAATGCAGAATTGAAGACATGACTATTATGAATATACTTTGTATGCAAACAGTGTTATGTGAAAAGGTGCTCTATATGTGTATTATGATTGTAATGCATACTACTGTTATATATACAACAACTTCGAATAAAAAAAAGAAAGAAAGAAAAGTATGACCCTGAGGAATGTTTCTCTGTGTAACATGGTGACCTCAGGGAAGACTAGACCCTCATCCTTACCCATTTAGGAATTCCTGATGAAAAGAGATGGAATTGTCTAGATTGAGCTTGGAACAACTCAACCTGATGTTTCATATGGAGTTTTACTTGAGTCTGAGTAAACTATCTTTGGGGACGTGTGCTAACATTAGGCTATTGCATGATTAGCTTGCTGGGGTCATGGGGCCAGGTCATTCTCCCCTGTATTATTTTCTCTGTAAGAATGAACATATTTAGGGCTGGGATTGTGGCTCAGTGGTAGAGCGCTCCCCTAGCACGTGCATGGCCCGGGTTCGATCCTCAGTACCACCACGTACCAATAAACACATTGTGTACAACTAAAGCAAATAAATAAATATTTTTTTTAAAAAAGAATGAACATATTTAACTCTCAACTATTCAGGAAAGAGACTGTCTAAGGTAAATAGGCAAAAGATGAAAGTGAAGGAGAAACTCCCCTTAAGCTCCACAGATAATTGACCAGACCCTGAACCACTAGCACCTTCCAGGAGGAAGCAAGCTACAGGCTGGAAAAATGGCTAAGCAGGAGCTTGGACTTGGTAAAGAAATCGAGTACTGAGCTGGTCTTTCTCTTTGTTGTACATTCTTTTTGTCATTCTCAAATTTTCAAGAAACTATCCTTAAAACTTAAAGGTACAGGGCTGGGGTTGTGGCTCAGTGGTAGAGCACTCGCCTAGCACGTGTGCGACCCGAGTTCGATCCTCAGCACCATGTAAAATAAACGCATTGTGTACAACTAAAGCAAATAAATAAAATATTAAAAAAAAAAAAAAACTTAAAGGTACAGGGCTGGGGTTGTGGCTCAGTGGCAGAGCGCTCGCCTCGCACGTGTGCAGCCAGGGTTCGATCCTCAGCACCACGTAAACATAAATGCATTGCATTGTGTACAGCTAAAGTAAATAAATAAATATTAAAAAAAAAAAAAAAAAAAACTTAAAGGTTCAGAAGGCCAGGCATGGTGGCATGTGCTTATAATCCCAGCGACTTGGAATACTGAGGCAGGTGAATTGCAAGTTTGAGTCCAGCCTCTGCAATTTTGCAAAGCCCTCAGCAAGTTAGCAAGACCCTGTACCAAAATTAAAAATAAAAAGAACTACAGTAAAGTGGTAAAGTGCCTGTGGGTTCAATCCTTAGTACCAAACAAAAACAACAAAGATAAAATCTTAAAGGTATAAGAAATTAAGGGACAGGAATATAAGAGTGTCCCCTTCACCTATACACAGAGGTAGCTATACCATCAGCTAGTAATAGAGGACTGCTTCACAACAAGAGAGAATTCCATGCCGGGCGCGGTGGCGCACGCCTGTAATCCCAGCACCTGGGAGGCTGAGGCAGGAGGATTGCGAGTTCAAAGCCAGCCTCAGCAATAGCGAGGCACTTAGCAACTCAGTGAGACCCTGTCTCTAATAAATTACAAAAAAGGGCTGGGGATGTGGCCCAGTGGTCCAGTGCCCCTGAGTTCAATCCCCGGTACAAAAAAAAAAAAAAAAAAAAAAAAAAAGAGAGAGAATTCCATGAAGGTCAGCCATTGACAAGGCCACAGCAAGAGGACAAGATGAGAAGACACATGTTGTACGTCCTGAGGGTCATTCAGAAATCTCAGACAGCCTGAGAAGGACTAATTTTCAGTAACAGTAACTTGCATTAAAGGTTATGTATTAGTCCATTTTCCATTGCTGTAACAAATTGCCTAAGGCTGGATAGTATATAAAGGACACAGGTTTATTCTGCTCACAACTGTGGAGGCTAACAGTTCAAAATCATGCAACCCATTTGTTCAACTTCTGGTGAGGGCCTCAAGGTGAATGGCATCATGGCTGGAGTGTAGGTAAGGGAGAGAGGGAGAGATTTTGGTAAGACAAAAAGCCAGAGGGCAGCTCAAGAGTCAGGCTCATTCTTTCATAACAACTCACTTTTATGGGACCTAACCAGTGTCCCAGGACCACCACTTTAATCTCTTTTGAAGGCAGGACCCCCAGGGACCTACCCACCTCCCACTTGGCCCCATCTCTTAGAGGTCTCACCACCTCAACATCATCTCTCTCTAATATGTGAGCTCTTGGGGGACAAGCCACATTCAGACTGTTGCCGCCTGAAGCGCTCGGAGCACCGGAGCCGCGGGAAGAACTTTAGAAGCAAACTGGAGACAAACAGCTTTTTTATTCTGATAACTTTTCTCTCTGGTTCTAACAATAACTCACGCCAAACACACCACTAAAATGGCGCTGACCCGATCAGCATTTCGGCCAAGTCACTCCAGATCCCGAAATCCCGTGAGACGGGTGGCGACAATGGCCAAATCTCCCCGGTTCAACTTCAATTTAAGCCAATCTCCAAACAGGGCTCCTGCTCAGACCATAGCAGTTGGGATGCATTAATTCAGGTCATTGAAAAGAGACATATTGGTTACATTTAATCTTAAGATACCCAGTTAATTTTAGGAATTCAACTTCAAAAACGTCACTGTTAATCACACACAATCATCTTTCATCCAAGGCTTACATAATGCAATTCTAAAATAAGTGGGTGGGTATTTAAAAATTATGTCCTTATGTTTGAAATATGGGACAACTTATACCCCCAAAAAAGCAATTTGACCAAAAGCTATAAATAGGAGACAGTCCCTTCAGTTGGCATCTCCCTAACCCTCTCATGCTCCTGAGATACTAAAATAGTCAAATGGAATTGTACAGTACTTGATCAACGATCTTTGCTCATAATACTCCCTTTGAAGTGCATTCAGGCCAACTGTGAATAACAGTGGCATGAATCACATATCCACACAGAACACTGGGCAAAGGACAATTATATCAGGTAATAAAAGTGAGAAATAGCCAGTCATTAGCCTTGGAAAGCTATTTTGGTACAAAGTACAGCCTCAAACTGCAGGCTCAGCGTGACATATTCAGGCCAGAGCCATCGTCAGGTGTATAAGCAGTAGGGGTAAGAAAATCCAATCCCAAAGCAAATAACTCCACTATCACCAGCTGGCCGGACTGGCGATATGAACTGGGTTCAAAGTTGCTGGCTGTATCAATAACTAAGAAAACAGCAAAGATATCACGCAGCACGCGAACATAAGTTTCTAAGGCAGGACGGCTCGGTGACCCAAGGGTCAGCTCCAGCACGGGAAGGAGCAAGAGGGTGAACACACCCGAAACCTTCTATCTACTGGGGAAAAGACATTAAAGAAAGTTCCACCCAAATAAAGCAAGGGATTGGGTTTCCAAGGGTGGAGTCTTGCTTGGTGATGTCTTGTGGTCAGCAGGTTGATTGACAGCTTGGAAAGCCACACCCCCACAGGTGCTGTGTGGGATCACAGGCAAAAGCGAGAGAAAAGGCACACATGTCGCACAGCCCAATCAGGCAGCAACATCAGGCAAGTCCCCTCATACACTCAAATGCACATAGCTCACACACACAGCCCATGGATGTCTCCCGACACTCCACTACATGAAGTCAAGGAGGACCTAAGTTTCAAAGACAGCCCTGGAGGAGCACAGGGCCCAGTGACAAACACTGCACTGCCATGGATTGGTGGTCCCCAAACAAGTCACTCATTGCTCTGGAATTCAGAAACACATACTATGTTTCTTTCTAGCTTCAAATGTCTCTTTAGAATTAATTCAGACTTCATTCAACACTTGGGAACCAAAGAAAACAACCTAGAAGTTGTTTAGGCTCTGCCTTAAATGAATATGGTGGCAGGAGCTATATATTGTGATCAGTAGTTCTCAAGCCCGTTAGACATACAGATGACCCAACTCTAGTGCTGGTGATTCTGAGTCTATAGTTTGGAAGTAGGTACCAGGTACGAGGCAGTGGTATATTTCACAAGTTCCCCCATGATTTTGTTAGGCTCTGAAATTTGAGAACTTGGAGGACTGTTGATTCTGTCATCAGGAATGAGACAGAGAGGATTGACAAAAGCAACATATATTGAACACTTGCTCTATACCAACATATATCTTGTTTAATCTTCATAACAGTTTTTGGTTCAGAAAGAAAGGAAATCTTTCTTTAGGAGAATAAAGTTAACCATGGCTGAAAATAAGGCAATAAAGAATTATACGTAGGGGCTGGAATTGTGGCTCAGCGGTAGAGCACTCGCCTAGCACGTGCGCTGCCCGGTTTCGATCCCCAGCACCACATAAGCATAAATAAAGACATTGTGTACAACTAAAATAAATAAATACTTAAAAAATAATAATTATACATAGTCAGACATGGTGGTACAGGCCTGTAATTCCCAGTAACTCGGGAAGCTGAGACAGGAGGATCACACATTTGAGGTCAACCTGGGCAATTTAGCAAGGCCCCTAAGCAACTTATCAAAATCTTGTTTCAGAATAAAAAAGGACTGGGGATACAGCTTAGTGGTAAAGTGTCCTTGCATTCCAATCCCAGTACAGCAAAAAAAAAAAAAAAAAAAGAAAGAAAAATTATAAAAAGAATTTTACATAATCACATAAATTTCTCCTATTGACTCTTATCCAGATAAATAAATAATTAAGCTAATTGTATGCATTCTTTTGAATATTGTCTTTCATCTTAGGTGGTACTCCTAAGCAATGTTGGTTCATTCAAAGCAGTATCCTTTTACAACAGTTATTATGCAAATTATTGTATTTTTTATTGGGGCAACTTTTGAAAAGAAAAAATAAATTTCATAAATTCAACTGCTTGCATAAACATAGTATATAATCGTTATATGTAAAGTAATTGAAACAATAACAAAAATCAACAATATGAGTCAAGATCTTCCATGGGAAAATAAAACCTGTCAAGGCATAATTCAATTGTACAATTCATTTTGTGTCTGGACAAAGATTTACTCAGCTGCAACAGAAAATTAAAGCCCTTGTACCTCACATCTTACACATAAACTCTTCATTAAATGATGTTTGTGTTTTTCCCCTGAGATGTGCCAAATGCAACAAGACTTAAGCTTAAAATTCCAGGTTTCTAGGACACATTATCCATTTAATCTGAAGTACAAATCTTCATTCTTGCTTGTGCTGATAGAAATTATCATTACTAAGACATCTTTAGAAATTCAGTTCTCAAAATGCTTCTCCCAGAATAACTATTTGAATGCCATGGCTCTGGTGAAATTCTAGGTTCTTTCTTTTTAGCAACTTGGGGTGGTGTACTGTCAGTAGTCCTGTGAGTTAGCATTTGGCAAAGCACTTATACCCCACTGGTAGTTCAACTACCAAAGAAAGTTGATTTATAGATATTTGAAACATCAGAGAAAAAATAGAATTTGATCTTGGAAGGGTGGGGTGAAGTTAATATAAATATAGCCAATATTATTTCAAAGTATGGTTGGATGGGGGTACATAGGAGGATTAGAGGAACACTAGAATGGTCAAGGGAAGGGAGGGTAAGGGAGGGAGCAAGAGGGGAGGGAGGGGGAGAAAAAAAAAAGTGGTTGAATGAGACGGATATCATTTTCCTTAATGCATGATTGAAGACCTGAATTGTACGAATATACTTTGTATACAAACAATTGTATGTAAAAAGATACTAAATATATGCACTATGAGTTGTACATATAAAAAATTATAAAAAAATATAGCCAATATTTATTTTAAGTTTCCTTTCAGATCTAAAGTTATTTTGTTTAGGAACAGAAAAGCTGAATTATAATTAGCTTAACTGACTTACCATATCATTATGTGTGGTGTCTTAAAATTCAATTTATTAGATATTATCAGATATTTTACAAATATGTTAACTCTGTTTTTTTTTAAGTTGAAAAAAAATTTTTAAACCTTTATTTTTTATTTTTATTTATGTGGTGCTGAAGACCAAACCCAGGGCCTCACACATGCAACGTACGCTCTACTGCTGAGCCAGAGCCCCAGCCCTATCTCTGTGTTTTCAATGTGCAAAAATGTTCCCACAAGTGGGGCTATATGTTGCCAAACTTAAAGAAATCCAGTATGTTTAGCTTTTTTTAAAAAAAAAATATTTATTTATTTGCTTTTAGTTGTACACAATGCAATGCATTTATGTTTACATGGTGCTGAGGATCGAACTCGGGTCACGAACGTGCTAGGCGAACGCTCTACCACTGAGCCACAGCCCCAGCCCGTATGTTTAGCTTTTGCTGAAAACAAGAAAAAAGTCTGTGAGGAGAAGAGAAGGGAAAGAAGCATTTTGGAGCACCTACTGTACGTAGACCAGTATATAGATTATCTCATTTAATCCTCCTAGACTCCCTGTGAGGTTGGAATCATTGAAGATGAGACTTAAAGAATTCAGTGGACTCTTCAGCTAAGAAGTGGTAGTGCCAGCATGGGATCCAGACTCTTGGACTCCAAAGAGTGTAGTCTTTCTCTTATATCCCTCAAACTTTATGGGTTAGCTAACTCCACCCATGAAATGCCAGTAGCACCTCCCTTCATTTGTGACAAGCAAAAATGTCTCCATACCTTGCAAAATACTCCCTGGGGGACACAATTACCTCTAGGTGAAAGCCACTAGTTTAGAAAAGTCTGGACTTTTGATTGTTAGAAGTTACTTTTTTTGGTGGTTGTGGAGGGTACCAGGGATTAAACTCAGAGGCACTTGACCACTGAGCCACAGTCCCAGCCCTATTTTGTATTTTTTATTTAAAGACAGGGTCTCACTGAGTTGCTTAGCACCTCGCTTTTGTTGAGGCTGGCTTTGGATTCGAGATCCTCCTGCCTCAGCCTCCTGAGCTGCTGGAATTACAGATGGGCGCCACCACGCCTGGCCTAGAAATTACTATTGTCTTTCCCTGTTGTCCTTAAAAATCACAGGCTAGTTCACCATCTTTACAATCCCAACTAATTAACATTTCTCTAGCAACTGCTGGATTTGGGCCATTATTTCAGGTAAGTTTGAGTAACTCATATTTATGCACAGGCACATACACACAGGCAGATTTCTGAGCCTTCATTCCCACAGTTCCTCTTACTGGACTAATCCATATTTCATAATTATAATCAATAACTATAGCTTATAATGACAATGCCAAGTAGAGCTGATTCCAATGCCCAATTGCCCAATTTCTGGCTCTGACTGCTCCCATATTTATTCTTTGCAGCATAGCATTGAAGCCAGCTTTCAACATGAGCTAATTCTCTATGAAGGTTGCCAGATTCAGCAAATAAAAATGCAGGACACCCGGCTATTCTTGAATTTTAGATAAACAATAAATAACCTTTAAGAATGCTCCCAATATTGCTAAACATCCCATAATGCAAAAGAAATTCCCCCAAACAAAGAATTATACAGTGCACATATTTTATGAGACATCCCTTGTTTTATGTGCAATCCCCTCTCTCTATCCACATCGCCTCGAGTCCCGCTAACTTGTGGAGTTTCACTAGAATTCTTTCCCACCTACTACTTAAAACCACAAGGACATTGCCTTGTCCAGAGCTGCCTTTGTAGGCTGTGTGCTTGTCAGATTCTGTTACTCAGTGTTTCAGTCAGAGTCCAGCCAGGAAACCAGAGAACAATTGGAATTTTAACATAGAGGATGGAAGAGGCTTAAAAACGAGTCAGGAAAGCAAATCACATCTTAGCAAATGCACAAAATTATTCCCATCTCTAAACTGGTAGATCAAAGTGGAGGTACTGGAGCTCCAGGGTCAGGGTCACCTGGCAGAACATGGACTTTGAAAACATGCAAGAGCAGGAATCCGGAGGAGATACAGTTCCTGTCCTGGTTTCACCCACCAACCAGTTTCCTCCCAGTGCCTCCCACTAGCTGGTTTCTAACTTCCCAGCCAAAGGGAACGCTAGGGACTACAACCAGTCAAAAGCAGACATCACAGGCCTGATCTTCAGGGTCTCTTCTCCTTGTGTCAAGGCTGGTGGTCTCTTTTTGCTCCATGGAGCCCAGAAGAGGTGGAATCTTCCTGTCATTGGGATTGACATGAAGTGTTGATAACCACAACCTCATTCACCTGTATCTGTTCCAATCTACTTGTGAGAAATTTTGAACTTTTTTACCTTTAAATCTTGATTGTGTGCCCTCAGTCACCTGGTGAGTTTTCCTGAGCCCAATCACACTTTTGCTTTCCTATTACTATTCTTTCCAGTTGTGCCCTCACTATACATGAGTCTCCTAGGTGTACCCACAAACACTCCAACTCGCCATCCTTGTAGGCACGTGGGAGCACTGCACACCTTGCTTCCTTTGAAATCCGGTGTGACCACTAGATTTTCTTGGACCAATGAAATGTGAGCGGACACAGTATTTGTGGCTTCTAGTCAAAGCTCAAAGACCCCGCATGTAATTTACCGCCACTTTTTTTTTTTTTTTTTCTGTCTTAGGGATCAGGAAAGCTTTGTTAAGATGGAATGCAGGCCTCCGTATTCCTTTCCTATCACTTACCTCAACAAATCACCACAAATTTATGGTCTTACAGTTCTAGAGGTCAGGAGTTCAAAATCCCTCTCAGTGGGCTAAAGTCAAGATGACAGCAGACTGGTTCCTTCTAGAAGCTTCAGGGGAGAGTTTATCTCATGTGTTTTTTAGTTCCTAAAGACTGCCTTGGCTTGTGGCCTCTTCCTCACATCAATCCATACTCTTACTTTGTGATCACTTCTCCTTCCGTTGTCTTTTCCCTGCTTCCCTCTTATGTGAATCTTTGTGATGACATTGGCCCACCCGGGCAATCCAAGGCCATCTGCCCATCACAAAATTCTTAATAACATCAGTAAGGAGCTTTTTTCCATGTAAGGTAGCATGTTCAGACCCAGGACTGAGACATGGATCTCTTTGGGGGCCATTACTTTAATACTGTCCCTGAGAGATTTCAATGAGCAGAGTCGTACCTGTCAAGCATCACATGTGCAGTGTGAGTATACAACAAACTTTTGTGGCATCAAGTGCAATTTAGGGGGCCATTATTGCAATTTAGCCCACATTTATATCCTATTCCTTTTCTGTCCCCCGTCTCTATTTTGCAATATTTAAAAATAAATTAAAGCATTAAATATGTCTCTTTTTTTGTTGTTTAAAGTATACTTTTAAATAGTATACTACAAACAACCAGTCAGTGAGCAAAGCAGGGAGTGTTTTTGTTTCTGAACAAAATTTAGGTTTATAGATATAGATATATAGACTAAAAAATAAAAAGTGTGTATATATTCAATACCCTAACAAAATTCTTCCCTGATTCTGAAAAATCTTTGTGTCACTGTGAAAAATACATGGGGAATAAAAAGCTTAAAGGAGTAAAGATTTATTTTGGCTCATGTTTCAGAGGTTTCAATCCATGGTCACTTGGCTCTGTTGATTCTGGGCCTGTGGTGAGGCAGAAGATCATGGTGGAAGATGTGGTGGAATAAAGCTGCTCACCTCATGGTATCCAGAAGCAGAAAGAGAAAGAGTCCAGGGAAAAGATCTACCTTCAGAGTCACAGGCTCAGTGACCTACTTCCTCTAGACCCACCTCCTGAAGTTTCCAACACCTCCCAATGGTGCCACCAGCTGAGGACCAAGCCTTCAACATATAAGCAGCCTCTGGAAGACATTCCAGATACAAACTACAATAGCTTTCTTCTAGTTCTTTATAAAATATATAATAAATTGTTGCAAATTATAACATTAAAACTTATTCCTCCAACTAACTGTATGTTGGTACCTATTAACCAAACTCCCCATCTCTCCTCCCCTTTCCCTCCCTAGGCTTTAGCAAAAAACCATCTACTCTCCATCTCTCTAAAATCAACTTTAAGATAAACACTATTTTTAAATGCCTTGCCAATGGTGATAGCATGAAAACTCATTAGTTAATATTTCAAGGCTCTGAAGGTGAGGTCCCTTATTAATGATAGTAGAAGTAAACACAAATTGTAACATACATATGTATATATATTTGTTGTAGAGAGACACAATATCTTTATTTATTTATTTATTTATTTATTTTTATATGGTGCTGAGAATCGAACTCAGGGCCCCATACATGCTAGGCAAGCGCTTTACCACTGAGCCACAACCCCAGCCCTAAACCATCTTCTTGATCATTTTGAATGTTTTGTCAGACTTTTCACCAGATCTGATTCGATTCTTACTGTGTTTTCCCTTTGATGTGGACAGCAAAGGGCTGGTCCTATGGGGTAAAATTGTCTGCTGTTATTTTCATTGTTGCAATGTGTGCCAGAGTTGTTCACGTGGTTGGTTGGTTGGTTTTTTTCATGATTTCTTTGCAGGAAACTTTTAAAAGGCATTTGTTTTATGAGAGTTAATCTAATTAAAATGAGAGAATACTAGCAGAAATAAGGTATGATAATATATCAGGGTGTAATAAACTGGAGCAGGTCACAGTGTGCTGAAAGCAAAGGGTAAGGAAACCACCAACAACCCTTCTGAGTTCTGGAATGCTGGCTCTTTCCTGGGGGTGACACCATATGTGATGAAACACCACACAAAGCCACGTGACCTTCAAGAGCTTCTGGGATGTGTGTGCCATACTCTGTAAAATTCTTAATTTTGGTGGGGGGTCGGGGTAGTACCAGGGATTGAACTCAGGGGCACTCAACCACTGGTCCACATCCCCAGCCCTTTTTCATATTTTATTTAGAGACAGGGTCTCACTGAGTTACTAAGTGCCTCGCCATTGCTGAGGCTGGCTTTGAACTCATGATCCTCCTGCCTCAGCCTCCAAGTGCTGGGATTACAGCCGTGCTCCACCACGCCCGGCTCATACTCTGTAAAATTCTAATCCAAATGAAATAAATGTAAGTTTCTAAAAGGTGTTTTTTCTTTTTGTTTTTGCTGGGCTGGTGATTCAAACCCTAGGCCTCATGCAGACTAAGCAGGTACTCTACCACTGAACTACCTCCCAGACCCCTTAAAAGACCTCTACAAGAGCAATGAACTTAGGTATATGGCAGAAGACTATATACCTATTCTAATAACATTGCTATTATAAAACAAATCACAAAGAAACTGGAGCCCACGGAGGCTGATAATTTTCCCCCTATCCCACAGAAGATTCTTGACAATGAGAATCAGAAAGCAGATACTGAGTCTCAGGTCTGTCACAATTTCCATGGCACTGTGATATTACGTAGGAGTGAACTTAGCAATGTCATGACTGAATTTAGTCCTGCTAGCCCCCCTCCAGCTTAGTGCTATGTGATGAAGGAGAAAGGCTCAAACCAAGAATGGGGAGAAGAAACCGCAGGATGATGTCCCTAATCCAGGCCTGAGGGATAGAAGAGGATTTTTAGTTCTCTACAAGATATGAGAGGGGAATGTTGGCCTTTCCTCTGTATCTCTAGCTGTATGTCTCACTGAAAAGGAGTTTTAGATTGATTCACTAAGGTGTTTTCAGGAAGAGTTCCTTTGTGCTTTCCCTACTGGAACAATCAAGGACATTATATTTGATAGATAGGCTTGAGCTGACAGGCCACCTCCCCCATGGAAAATTCATTAGGAGCAACCTGGTTTCAATTTCCCCAGGCAGGAGCCAATCGGCTTAAAGGTCACCCTGTTTACTGGGAAAAGAGCCAATGGCATTAAAGGTCACTCAGGCACCCCCACACACCAGAAATCTCTACTTAAGTCCCTGCCTGCCTGGAGTTGGAACACAACTGTTCATCCCTGCGGAGAGGAAGCAGCTGAGGCAGCAGCCGATGCAACATCTCGTCCCTGAGGAGAGGAAGCAGCCGCTGCAGCAGCTCCAGACTCACCATCTCCAGCCCAACAGCAGCGCTGCTCCAGCTGATAGCTCCAGCCTTCAGCCCGTGGGCAGCTGCCCCAGCCGACAGCTCCAGAGACCAAGGCCTGCACGACCAGGCACCGACCCTCCACCCTCCGTCCAGAGCTTGCACACTTCCCTCTCCCTGACTCCTCTCTCCACGTACTTCTTCTGCCTCCGACCAGCAGTAGAGGCTGGTGAATAAATCTCTTGGCTGCACGGTTGTCTCCGGTGTGATTTTTGCCCTTCAATATTCAGCGCTACATGATTATATTGATATATATTGATTATATTCAAGGACAGCCAGCCAGGAAGATGTCTGGTGTGCAATCTATAAGGAATGATAAAATGGCTCTGGAAGTGTAATAAAATGAAGATAATTATATTTTCTTCCTGCACCAGTTGAGTTCAATTAGGGAAGTAAGAACACTATGAGTATTATGGAGTAATTTATTATGCAGTTAGACTTTACACCACCAAGGGACCGCAGAGAAAGAAACATTGCCGAAAGCCACTGACCAGCCTGGTACAGATGCATAAGTCAAAGCACGCTGGACACCAGGTAGGGAGGAGCCATGATCGTGGCCTGTGATGAAGGTCATGGAAGGAGGTCATCTCTTTGTGGCTTCCATCTCCGTGACCTCACAGATAAAATATCTCATGGTGGCCTGGGCCACAGGTGGTCAGTAGGGAAGAAGAACTAGATGTTGAGTAGGGGTAGATGAGAGCAAACTGGAGTCATCTTCCCTGGCAGCTCACTGCCAATGGTGGCTGACAGAGGGGTGCAAAAGGCCAACCCACTTGTCTCAAGGAGGGACCAGCTCTGTGGTTGTTTCTTGCTCCAAACTCCCCATGGGGCCAGGCTGTCCCAGCTGAGGCCACATCTATGTCTAGTTCCTTTTCCCACTCTCTTCTGCTTTCTTCTCTTCTGTGAGAACATCCTCAGTAACTCACAGCTGTTTAAATTCCCGTCTTAACACTCTGTTTCTCAGGAGGCCCGAATCTACAACCCTTTCCACTGGCTGCATTCTCCTCTGCAGCAACAGGACGCACTCGCCATTCCCAGAACCCAAGGCCAGTCCAGAGGCCATTCCCACCTTCCAGAACTCTTCCTCTGAGCTAGTGGAGTGACTGACTCCACTGGGTCTTTATTCAAATGTCACCTTTACATCAACGTCTTCTCTTGCCATCCAACAATCACAAACACACCTATTATGGTTGGATCTTAAATATCCCCCGGACGCCTTGTGCTAAAGGGATGGTCACCAGTGGTAGCACTTTTGGGAGGTGATAGAAACTTTGGAAGGTGAAAGAGATGGGTCACTGGGGGAATGTCCTTGACGGGCACATCTTATCCCGACCTACTCTTTCTCTGCGTTTCTTGGCTGCCATGAGGAGAGCTTTACCATACACTCCCCTCCATAACCTTCTTCACCAAGGCCCAGAAACAATGGTGCCAAGTGACCATGGGCCTGAAACCTCTAAACGGTGAGCCTAAATAAATCTTTCCCCTTTAAGTTGATTTTCTTGGGCATTTTGTCACAGTGACAGGAAGCTGACTAACATGCCACCCAATGCTTCTTTTCTCTCTTTCTTATGTTGGTACTACTTATTATCAAACACTGTTCTGCAAGATATTTAACATTCATCTTCATGACGAGTCTCAACAGTTTTATTAACCCATTTAGTGATGGGGAAACTGAGGCACAGAGAGGTTAAAGAACTTTCCCAAAGCCCACACATCTTGTAAGTTATGGAGCCAAGCTTTGACTCCAGGCTGCCTGGTTCCAAATCCTGTGCCACTACAATATACTAATTTATTCACTTTTACTTACTTTATTCATTTGTTTATTTGATTATTTGGTCATTGTGCATTCTCCTCCCACCAAAATACAGGCTCTTTGAAGAGATGGATTCTGTCTGCTCAGTCCGCTGCTACATATCCCCCAGCACCTAGAAAAGTCCAGGTACCATATTTACTAAGCCCTTGCTATGGCTTGGATGTGGTTTATTCCCCCAGGGATTCTGCATTGGAAGCTTGGTCCTCAGCATGTCAAATAGGTAAAACCTTTAAGTGGGGGGGTCTAGTGGGAGGTGATGAGGTCATTGTGGGTACTGCCTTTAGAAGAGATTCAAGTTGTTATCATGGAACGTCAGTTAGTTCCCACAAGAGTGAGTTTTTATGGAATAGTGAACTTGATCCCTGAATTGCTCCCTGACCTCCTGTCTCACTGGTGATCTTTCCCTCCCACATGCACGCTAGCCGTGATGCCATCAGCCATATGGTAGTGTAACCCAAGAGGCCCAAGCAAGAGATCAAACCAATTTGGCCTGCTTGATCTTGAACTGTCAGCCTCCAAAACTATGAGCTAAACAAAGCTCTTTTCAGCCAGGTGCAGTAGCTCATGCCTGTAGTACCAGTTACTCAGGAGACTGAAGCAGGATTGCTGGAGTTAGCTGTCAAGAACTAGCTAGCCTGGGCAACATAGCCAGACCCTGTCTCAAAAATCAAAAATAAATAAATGAAGTCATATTCTGTATAAAGTATTCAGCCTCAGATATTTCATTATAACAGCAGAAAATGAACTAATGTCATTCTCCAATATTTATTAAATTATATACTTTTGTGACTTCTGAAGGCCTTCTCCTTTCAAGATTCAAGGGGAAAAATGAATTATAATGAGGTGAATTAGTTATTCTAATTTCAGCCAACACCCACATTGATGGAATAAGGACTTCTTTCTCCCCATCTCCATTCAGCTCTGTAGTAAAATGGATATAATATTTAAGGTATAGGGTGACTGGTTAAATATTTGGCTTCCATTTTATTACCATGAATGTCATGCAGCCCAATAACTGTTGATTGAGATAATGATCTCTGGCATTCTGAATGACAGAATTTGCATTGATATTGTCAAGGCCTTATCAGAGTCAATGGAGACTCACAGAAGACCTGCGTGAATCTAAGTGGAAAGCTCAAGGTCAAAGTCATTTATTAAAACAATTTCGTACTTGTCATTGAGACTTCAAGGAACCCCAAATATAGTACCTCATCCAAGTTCTGAACCATGTAAGTAATAGATCAAAAATGTAGGCACATGGGAATCAGAATATCGTGTTTACTACTAAGACAGTTAATATTGCAGAACGTGTCTTAGATTTAAGAGTCAACTGGATTTCCTAAAATTAAAACCCAGAACCAGACAAACTTAACCCATGGAAGACTACAGAGACCCTGACTCTATAAGTCTACAGCATGGAACAATAGAGGGGGACACAAGATGTTGTCAGGTGTATTATTTAAGTTTTCATTGCTGTGGCCAAAATGCCCAGTCAGAACAACTTAGAAGAAAAATTTGAGCTTAAGATTTCAGAGGTTCAGTTTATGGTCAGCCAACTCCATTGTTCTGGGCCCAAGATGAGGCAGAACATCATGGCAGAGAAAAGCTACTCAGCTCATGGCAGCTAGGAAGGAGAAAATGACAGAGGCACCTTGGACAAAAACATAAACCCCCAGCGACCTACTTCCTCCAGCCTACAGTTACCATCCAGTAATTATTCCAAATTATTAATTCATCAAATTGTTAGGTTACACTTCCCATAATCTAATAATTTCACTTCCTTCATTAACACAAGAATTTTTGGGAGCACCTCATATCCAAATCATAAGAGCAAATACAACAGTTTCCAAGAGGACCCAACAGGGAAGGGTCAGCCACACTACCCAGTTTCTCCTAAATTCACCAATTGGAAAAGTCATTGTACCCCCCAAGAAAGGAGTAAAATCACAGAGAGATGCCAGGAGTGTCAGAGCCATGGTTGTTCCTTCAAATGAAAGGAAACCTCGAGAGTGACACTTTCTCTCCATTTGCAAGAGTATTGACCGGTGAGCAACTGGACTACCCTTCAAGGAACTTAAGTTACAATTTTGCTGTATGAATTTGATGTTAATAGTCTCTTCCAGCTACCACCTTGCTTCATAGTCACCAGAGTAAAAGTGGACATGACAGAAGTTTGCCGCTAGAAGTGAAACGTCAAGATGATCTGAAAAGGGGGAAGAAAAAAAAAGAGAATCTGGTCAGCTCATCTCCTTTCCACAGAAGATGAAGTTGAGACCCAGAAGGAGGGCACATTTTGTCCTATACCAAGAATCTAAGCAGGTCACCCAGAACCAGAACTGGAACCTCTGTATTCTCAGTCCAAAGCCTTTAACCATCCGATGGCCTGATTTTTAGTTTGCTGCCAAATTGACTGTTGTGATAAGATACAAAAGAGAAGAAACCGTCCACTAATAAGAAAATGTCTATTTCACAGCCAAGATTACAAGGTAAAGGTAAGAAAATGAGGTGTTCAAGAAGACAAAAATGATTTCTGTAAGTGATGTAAAATGAAGGCTTTATCAATTTTCATTGTAACTTTCATGATTTGATACCTCCCATTGAAATTTCCCAGCAATCTAAGTCCATGTTTCTACACTGCCTAAGTCTCTCTGTTTAAGGAGAATTAGCTTTTTATTCTCATGAAATTCAAGAGAACTAGATAATTTTCCATATGGCTATGTTGAATTATTTATATATGCCTCAAACCTCCTGGTTTCTGTGGGTTTTTTTTTTTTTTAAGAGCAATCCAGCATTACTGTGAATCATATTGCAGCTTTTTCTCAATGAATGATAGAAGAAATGAGTATTACCTCAGAATCTCAGAGAAGAGGGAAATCTTATTTCAAGATCCTTTCACTTCCTATAATGCAATTATGCATAAAGGCTTGAAAATGGAGCACACATATGAATATCAAGAATCACAGGGTTTGGGGGCTGGGGTTACATCTCAGAGGTAGAGTGCTTGTCTGGTGTGTGTGAGGCCCTGGGTTCGATCCTCAGCACCACATAAATAAAATAAAGATATATAGGGGCTGGGGTTGTGGCTCAGCAGTAGAGCGCTTGCCTAGCATGTGTTCGGCCCAGGTTAGATCCTCAGCACCACGTAAAAGTAAACTCATTGTGTACAACTAAAGCAAAACAAATAAATATTAAAAAAATAAATAAATAAAGGTGTATTTAAAAAAAGAATCATGGGGTTTTAATATTAAAATAAGAAATTTTTCAGCATAAAATATATAGCATAATAATTATAATGATTGTGATTTCATGTATCCATGGTTACTGCTGAAGGTACCATTTACTTGGGTGTCACAATATTTTTCAATTATGAAAAACTAGTGCTGTGTTTTAAATCATGGAAAGTTTCAATAGGTACAGACATTGCCTGTGGGGAAAAATAGACTATTGAAATTTTCCTTATAGAGCACTACTTGCCTGTGTAACTGAACAAGTAGCAACTCTGCACCATTATCCGTGGGTTGGATGTGCACATGATTACAATGAGTGGAGACTGCAGTGCTTCTGTGTGCTTGCCTTATATGTGTAATTTAAATAATGTTTTCCCTTATGAAAGTATGTGAAAGCATCATAACAAATAATGTTCTAATTTCTGTAATCTAATTTCTGCTATTAAGCTAAATTAATTAATTTCTGCTATTAATTTGATACTGCAGAACTTACAAGAAGAATGACTTGGGTTCCAGGGAGGATAGGTCATTGCAGAGATGAATGCATACTGAGACAAGAAGGCACCGTGGTTGCTAAAGAAGCAAAAGCCGTACCTAATTGGCTATAGGCACCACTCAGAAATGCAGGTCATTTTATTACGGAAATGCACCATTGTGTGCTTTTTTTTTATTGGAATGTATGGAGTTATTGCAAATATCTACAACAACTACCAAGTAATAGTCCTGTTTGCCTGGCAGTCCTGAGTTATGAAAGGTATGACCTCTTGTGTATAAAGTTGGCCTAAAATTAATGATGCTTTAAAAAATATGAAGAGAAGTATGCATGCACACGTGTATGTGTGTGTGTGTGTGTGTGTGTGTGTGTGTGTGTGTGTGTTGTTTGTTTTAAGTTAAGAGCTGATTCAAAAAGAGTGCTTTTTCTCCTGGAAGAGTACATATTTAGAGCCAGACTTCCACTCTTTGGGGACTTATGATCAGAAAACCAAACTGTCTACAGGGCTAAATGTCTAGGTAGACAGGCGAATGTTGCCTAATCATGGAAGAAGGAGTTTTCAGTTCTGAAGTAAAAGTCAACTGTGTCTATATTTCATAATATTCACAGCAAGGTTTTGATGCTCTATTGATATCCATATCCCCACACTCAGAACTGAGCCTGAGACTCAGTAAGTGCTGGATAAATATCAGTCCCACCTTTATCAAAGCTACCAGTGTGATCTTGGGCCAGTCTTTTGACCTGTATATGTTTTGGTTCTTTCAAGGGAAATACAAGCACCCCTAGATGCTTGTGATAAGTAAATGAACATTTCATGTAAAGCACATAGAACAGTACTTGGTACTCAATGTCAGGTTTCTTTTTAATATTTTTTTAGTTGTAGGTGTACACAAAATCTTTATTTTATTTATGTGGTGCTGAGGATCAAACCCAGGGCCTCACACATGCGAGACGAACGCTCTACCACTGAGCCAGAGCCCCAAGCCCCTCAATGTCAGGTTTTTAAAAATTATTTATATGTGTATTTTTAATAATGTTTTGCCTTTATGAAAGTATTTCATGACAAATAATGTTCTAATTTCTGAAGCTATTAATTTGATACTGCAGACCTTACAAGAAGAAATGACTTTCATAATTTTTAAGACTATAAACTTTAACCTAAATATTTAGTTTTTATTCTGATACACATCCATTTAACCTTTTTTTTTTTCTTTTTGGCAGGGGGAGGGGAGAGGATGGATCAGGGATTGAACTAAGGCATGCTTTACCAGTGAGCTATATTCTCAGTCCTTTTAGTTTTTATTTTGAAACAGGATCTTACTGAGTTGCTGAGGTTGGCCTCAAACTTGTGGTCCCCCTGCCCCAGCCTCCTGAGTCATTGGGATTATGTGCCATGGCACCTGGTCACACCCACTTAATCTTGAAGATTTCAGTTTACTTTAAAATTAATCTACAATAAAAAATACTATTGGTCAGAAAATCCTCATAGTTTCTAAAGACCAAAAGTTCCCTATGTTCTTATTAGAAGAAAGAAAGAAATAGAAGAAATATCTTATTAATCTAAACCAGAGATCCAAAATTGAAAAATTACTTAGAACATTAAGAAGTAAAATTTGCCTTTAGTTGTTTGCATTTATGTTTACGTGGTGCTGAGGATGAAGTGCACGTGCAAGCAGTGCTCTCTGAGCCACAATCCCAGCCCTGCAATATTAATTGAAAGCACTTCTCCAACTGAAAACATGAGACATAGTTACAAAATCATATGTTCCTTCTTTGTTAGCAACAAAGTTAATCTGTGACTAAATCATCGTGTATCAGTTTGTTTCAAAAGATATATTTATAAATATATATTGTTTGTTAATTTTTTAAGAAAAATATTACTTCTAGTCCAGTGTCCCTAATAATGAAGTTAAATCTTCCCACCAGAAGATTCTAGGCCTAAGGATTATCCTCAAGTATCTATTACTTGATTCCACTTAAAACTTTGGATATTCTATTCTGTTCTGTTCTATTCTTCAGTACTGTTTATTGAACTCCCCCTGCCCCCTCCCCCCAGACATACTCTACCACTGAACTACACCCCAGCCCTTTTTGTTTTTTATTTTGAGACAAGTTCTTGCTAAATTGCCTAGACTGGCCTCATACTTGGAAACCTCCTGCCTCATTCTCCCAAAAATCTGGGATAAAAGGTGTGCACCACTGTGCCCAGCTAAAACTGGATTTTTAATTTTTAACCCAAAAACCACATTATATCCAGAGAACCTTTTTTGTTGTTGTTTTTTTTACTTTACTGCTGTTTACCAGTCCTTAAAACATGGGTTGGAACAGTTTTCAGTGCAGCATAAGGAAGAACTTAAAAATGGGTCCCAAAAACCCTATACCAACATTCTAGAAAATCCAAGAAGCTGCATGATTCTATGCAGCACCTACTAGGATCATGCTCCTTAAAAACAAATATGATAACAATTATAGCTAGCACTTAATTACCACATGCTGGGAACCGTTTCAGTGGCTTTATGCATATTGACTTATTTATCCTCATAATTATCCCATGTGGTAGACTTACAAATATTATACCTACCTTACACAGCTGAAGAAACTGACGCACAACAGAAGTATCATACCCAAGATGACACAGTTAGTAAATGGACAAACCTAATCCAGATTTCATGTGCTTTACTGTCTCTTTACCCATGCACTGTAAGAAAGCAGGCTTTGGGTTAATTGGGTCAACCAGTAAGGGTCTAATGTGAGATATAATTCTGTTCTTCCAGATTTTATTCTTCTACATCCACTTTGCTTTTTTATGCTGAAGTACTTAGAAATAAATTACAGACATAATTATATCCCATCCCTAAACACTTCAGTGTCCAGCTCAAAAAAATAAGGACAGCCTAAAAAGCCCTTGTCTCAGTCAACATGGCTCCCCCAGCCACTGAACTGTGCAGCCAGCCCACTAATCCTCCCCACCCCCCCCCAAATGGCAGTGGGGCTTCAGAAAAGCAGCTTGAGTGGACTGAAATGTGGGAGGTGAGCACAGGCCACAGCCACGTGGAGTCACCAAACCAGTGCAGGCTCTGAGGCACAAGAAGCCAGGGCTGAGGAGAGGCCCACTCACCAGTCACCTCGCCTTGGCCAGGCCAGTGGAGAGGAAATGAAAGTGGGGTCAGACCCTGCCCCCATGGAGATTGCAGGAAAGTTCAGACTCAGAGGCTAATCCATAGCATTGATATTTTTCAAGACCTAATTAGCATAAATTTGGACCAATAGCATTAACCCAAGAGCTATATAAACTCTTAGACCAGCACCTCAAGCAGCAACCTGCTATAGGGCCCCTTCTGGCCCCATGAGAGTTCTGTTCCTTTTCTTCACACCTGCACTCTTGTCTTACATTGATGTTCATCAATTTCATTCTTCAAATTTGTGAGACAAGAATTCAGAAAGAAATTGACGGTGGGCTGCTGGGTCCTGCGGCAGCACTGGAGAGCATGGCCTCCCTAAAGAGCTGCAATACGCCACTCCACGGCAGTGAAGAATCTGGCTTTGCCAGCTGTGACCCACACTGCTGACACTGGCAGGCATCCCCTGCCTTGATTAGCTGCTCACGCTAAAACAGGTTTGCTCAGCTGCAGAGGCCTGCAATTTATGCAGACTCTACCTGCCATCAGAAGCGGAGAAACTTCAGTTTCTCTACCATGCCCAAGGAGCCATAATAATAATCTTATTGTATTTTAATAGCATTTATGACTCAAGACATACGCTAGCTTCCATAATTGTCCCCCAAATAGGTTTTGTAGCTATTGAAACCCATTCAAATTAACATTTCATTTGGGACCATATGTTGCATCTGATGGTTGGGTCCCATCAATTGCTTTTATCCTGCAACAGTCAGTTTTTGTAATATTGATTTGCTGAGTCCAGGTCAGTCATCCAGTGGTATGTCTCCCCTTCAGATGTACCTGGCTGCCTTGCCATGATTCAGCCTGACTCTACTTCTTCCACTTACTACCTATCTTTTAGATACTCTTTTTTTATACTTGGAAGGAAAAGGAAGTAAATTTACAACTACCAAAGGAAAAACCCATGAAAGAATGGATAAGCTGAACTTCGTTAAAATAAAATGTATCTTCTCTGCAAAAGATACTATCAAAAAAAAAATGAAAGGACAACCAGAGTTTGAAAGAAAATATTTGCAAAAGACATATCTGGTAAAGGACTATGAAAAAAATACAAAAACTTTTAGAACTCAACAATAAGAAAATAACCCAATTAAAAATAGACCAGAGGGCATTTCAATGGTAAAGAGCATGCCGACCAAGCAGAAGGCCCTGGATTCAGTCGTCAGCACTGTTCGCCCCAAATGGATCAAAAACCCTAACAGTCACATCACCAAAGAAGACATACACATGGCAAATAAGCACATGAAAAAATGAGATACTATTACACCATCAGAATGGACCAAACCCAGAACACTGACAACATCAAATGCTGGCAAGGACATGAAACAACAGGAACTCTCATTCATTGCTGGTGGAAACGCAAAATGGTGCAGCCACTTTGGAAGACAGTTTGGTGATTTTTTAATGGAATTCAACATATTCTTACTATGCAATCCAGCAATCCTGCTCGTTGGTCTTTACCCATAGGAGTTGAAAACTTATATCCATACAAAAACCTGCACACACATGTTTATTGCAACTTTACTCATAATTATGAAAAAAAAAAAGTAAAGCAACAAAGGTGTTTCTCAGTAGACGGATGGATAAATAACTGTGGTCCATCAAGACAAAGGATTATTCATTACTCTGTCACCCACCCCACAACACACAAGCTATCAAGCCATGTAAGAAACTTCAATGCAAAATACTAAGCAAGGGGCTGGGATTGTGGCTCAGCGGTGGAGCGCTCGCCTAGCGCGTGGGCGACCCGGGTTCGATCCTCAGCCCCATGTACAAATAAAATGTATTGAATAAAACGCATTGTGTACAACTAAAGCAAATAAATAAAAATATTTAAAAAAAATACTAAGCAAAAGAAGTCATTCCAAAAAGGATACATACAGTAAGGTTGCAACTATGACATTCTGAAAAAGACAACCATGGTTACAGTTAAATACTCAGTTGTTGCCAAGTGAGAAGAGACAGGATGGAATGAACAAGAGCACAGAAGACTTTCATGGCAGTGAAATTCTTCTGTATGATACCATAATGGTGGATGTATGTATTTATACATTTGTCTAAACCCATAGAAAGGATGACACCAAGAGTGAATTCTAAAGTAAACTATGGTGTCCAAATGATAATGATTTGTCAGTGTGGGTTCATCAGTTTTACAAGTGCCCTGCTCTGGTGGGGGATACTGATGATGGGGGAGGCTATGCCTGTGTTGGGGCAGATCATTTTTTCTGTCTTCCTAAAACTGTCCTAAAAATAAAGTCTATTAAGAGCCAAACCATCATCTAAATGAAATAACACTAAAATATGTCAATGATTAATTCTTGGGGGTTTTGGTGGGGGGGAAATTAGGCACATCTGTAGACTGGGGTAGCAGCCTAGGAAAAAAGTCTGCGAGGAGTCGGGGAACAGGGAGTAGCATGTACCTGTAATCCCAGCTACTCAGGATGCTGAGGCAGAATGAGCAACATAATGAGACCGCACCTAAAACAAAAGCAAAAACAGTCTCTTAAAGACTAGAAATGAGCAGAAACTGATGACTAATGGAACTTTTTTCAATTATCTCTGGATTTAATTCATTTGAGCAATCACTGTATGAATAACCACAAGCAATTGAGACTAGAAAAACAACAGCCTAAATAAGTTTCATCTCTTGGAAGGACTAGGAACTGTAGAAGGAAGCTTTGTGAAAAATGGACATCAAATATGCAAAGTAAGAATTTGGTATTTTTGTCTTCACAGTTTTATCACATTAGGTGTGGCTTTCTGGTACAAATTCGGATTAGAGACCCCAATCTATTCACAGTCAAAGCATAGAGAAGCAAGGCTTAGTTGCTCCAGCAACCAACAATATAAGACTGGTGAGTCATAAACGCGGTGTTCCTGTTAACTCACAGTCACGAAAAGTCTTTTGAATCTTTGTTCCAAGACAACTCATTTGAATGTGCTTTAAATGCTCAGGAAATAGCCCTGAAAAGCCTTTGTTCAAAAAAAATGTTTCTATGACATTATTGAAATAGACTGGATAAACTTCAAGGTCCATTCAGCATTCATCAACTCACCAAATATTCTATGTACCTACCTTTGCCACAAGCGTGGACATGACACAGCTGTGAATTTTCGCTCACATTATTACTGTTTAAGAAAGGCCATGTCATTCTATGAGTCTGAATTAAGTTACATTTGTTGGGGCTGGGGTTGTGGCTCAGCGTAGAGCGCTCGTTTAGCACATGCACAACCCAGGTTCGATCCTCAGCACCACATAAAAATAAAGGCATTGTGTACAACTAAAACAAATAAATAAATATATTTTTTTTAAAGTTACATTTGTTCAGAGACCCCCATCCACTCAGGAAATTCAATCTCAAGAATTTGGAGGGGGCAGAAAGAGGCAGTAACTCTTCTCCCTGGGGAAGGAGAAAGGATCTGGGGAACCTGGAATCATCTAGAACATTCTAGAAGACACTCTGATTCCCTTCTGGACATTGTTGAAATGTTCACTATCAAAATTTGAATGGTCCCTTGAAAGCAAACCCCCAGCCTTAGGTCTTTCAAAGGCTGGGAGGTTAAAAGCTTAGTGCACTTGCTCCCTCTGGGCATCGTGTCCTAACATAGACCATCTGTGGGACTGTCGCGATGGGCAAAGGTGCGACTTATGCAGTCGAGGGGGAGAAATAAAGAATGTCCATGCACTTCTGCTATTTTCAATGCTTTGTTCACTCAAATCGCTCAATGTAATTCCACTCTATAGGTGCTTAATCAAGAAAATGACAATCCTTAATGCGGGGCACTGCAATAGACATAATCAGTTAAGCACTGCAAACACACTTAACCATGACAGACTCATTACAGACATTCCCTCTGCATGCTGAGCTCAAGTGCCAGATCTAGAGTCTCAAGTCTTGGGCCTTAAGTCCAGCAGATAGATGTACACTCACTCAGACCATAGTGATCAGGTCAGGGACAGATGGAAGCTTCTCCTGGGGTGGAGCTGACAGCCAGTTGAGGAGAGGGTCGTAAGGAAAAGTCGCCGTTCTCACCAGGGTCAAGATGTTGCTGTAGGGTTTGAGAGCAGTGAGGACAGTGCAGAGGACCAGGCAGATGAGGAGAAGAGTTGGGATGTCGGTCCAGGTCCTCATCAGGCTCTCCAGCATGTGGGCATCAGTGTTGGCTGGCTGAATGTCTGTTCATTTGCTCCATCATTTACACTAAATTTGGGGGCTTCTTCTTGCCCTTTCAGTCCCTATCAGCTAGCTGTTAGTGGGTTTCTTAGTGACATCTTGCATTCTAGGGTCAGGACATATGGTTTGGTGGTTTCCGCCCTGATCTCACACCTCTGACTCTTATCAGGGCGAAGGCAAATAACAGTGACTTCACTCTGAGTTTTGTCAGGGTTGTGGAAAATGACTTGTCTTTATCAGGCTATGCCTGATGGCATATTGGAGGGCTCTGTAAACTGGTGCCTGCTGGGACTGCAGCTTTATTTAAAATGGAGTTGCTTAGGCTAAGACCATCCTTACAGGGAGGGAGGGAATGGTTGGTCGGTCTCCACTACTCCAGGACCTGTACACCTCTGCCCTCTTCCCAGTCTCTCAAAAAGCTTCTAGAACCTTCCCTTCAGGGTAAGTCCCCTTCTTCCTCTCCCAGTTGGGGCACTTTTCAACAAGATGTTACCTAGGGGTGTTATTCCAGGTGCCCATTTCAGGCTTCATTGCTGAACTCTGTTGACCCCTGCAGTGCCAAAGTCATTAACCATCCTGGAGGTAAGGATACCCTTGTTGACTTTCTCAGAATGGGAATCATTGCTTCAGAGAGCCCAAAGAGAACAAAACTTAGAACAACACATCGATGTGGACTTCCAGTCACAGATGTGAAGGTGAGAAAGACAGTCCCTGCTTTCCTCCACACATCCCATATCCTAGAATAGAGGCAAAAATAGGGTACTAAAATACAGACATGGGAGGGACTTCTAGCCCAGGGGCTTTGGAGGAAGGGTGGGTTTCCCTGAAGTAACTTAAGAGCTCTCCCTACCTATGCAACAAGAAGTTTCAAGCAATCATTCATATATAGGCATAGAGCAGGGCATTATTTGGAACCAATGTCTGGCTCTAGAGCTCAATGGTTACTTTCTTTTTTTTTTTTTTTTAATATTTATTTATTTGCTTTTAGTTGTACACAATGCATTTATGTTTACGTGGTGCTGAGGATCGAACCCGGGCCACGCACGTGCTAGACGAGCGCTCTACTGCTGAGCCACAACCCCAGCCCTCAATGGTTACTTTCAATGAGACCTGCAGAGTAAGTCTTGCCAGGGCAGAGTGCAGGTACCTGAAGGATGATGTGAAGGGGCCTGGGAGGCACTCCAAAGAGGGAATTTGGTGTTGAACTTCCTGGAGCACCTACAACTAAAGCCTCAGCAACACTTCCCACATTGGCTGCAGGATATTGGGCATATTCCCTTGATGCCAAGGAAAGCGAATCAGACCAAAAAAAATTCCAGAAAATTTCTCTTGAAAAGTAAGTCTCATCCTAATCTTCAATTAAATTTTGATTAATAAGCTTCTCTTCTAAAATAAAATTATGCCCTGCAAGGAGCTAAATCTGTGACTTGTGTTTACCCCCTGTTGTAATTTTCACCAGAAAAATCAAATTGATTTTCTCCTACCCTCACCCTCACTAGGTGGGGGGAAAGTTGCTCTAGAGAGAGGCTTGGGACAGACACTAGGACATGATGACAATATACACTTGGGAAGAAGTAAAAAGAAACAACCCCTGCCAAAAGATATTATTGGCATCTGCTTGACCACATATCCTCTGTGCTATACCAGGAACATTCTGGTTTTTGCATTCAAAGGTTTTGCATGTCAGAAGCTATGGAAAGCAGTTCTGGAATATTAAAGTAGTAAATCTACTTTTAGGATGTAAGTGAAATAAAGGGTAGGCCTGTCTCAACGAAGACTGGAGACATAAGCAAATCAATGTACACTCATTTTCATATTTCAGACTTTTCCCAGTTAGACCAAAATTATGATATTTGGGGCCTGCTGTGCCTCTTACCGAGTCTTGCTGTCTGAACATCAAATCCAGATGAAACCCCAGCAACCAGAGCTCCGGGTTGATGGTCCAAAATTTCAAGCTCAGCGCTGGCAATGTGCCTCACCTGACAGCAGTGCCAGTTCATCAGGGGAAGCAGAACCCCTGCTCCATCTTTGTGTGACACCTCATTTAAACCCGACTGTGCTGCTTTTGTGAAATTTGATGTTTTTTATTCCTCAGAGAGGGAACGAGTGACTCACGAGATCCTGTGATTCACAGAGCCTCTTGCAGAGCAAGGCAGATGGCAAGAGGAGAGCTGGGAAGAAAAAAAAAAAGAAATGGCAGGAGGACAAGGGCTGCTCTTGCCACTCCACGGATGTCCAAGATGCCGCACTGTACACACACTCTGAAAACACCCCAACAGGAAACCAGCCAGAGAACCCTTTACAAAGCAGGGAAGAGGCAGTTGTGGGTGAGGCTGGGTAGATTCCCAGGTGTGTTGTGTTCAGTTCGTCCCCACCCCTCCCCCACTGGGCCTTGCTGTTCAGTCAGCCACTCTGCACAGCACCACTCCTTCCTCCCCCAAGATGCTTGACTGGGCCCCTCTGCCTCCCTTGCTACCCAGACACCTGTACCTGTCCCTTGTTATGTATCAGTCTGTGTTCCTCCTCTGCCCAATAAGGATACTGGACACACAATATATTGTAGAGATTAAGAGCATGAGCTAAGCAACCAGGCCACTGTGGTCTGAACCTGGATCTGCCACTTCCCAGCATTCAACCTTGACCATGTAACTTTTCAGTACCCATTTTTCTTATCTGTAAATTTAGGGTGATAGTTTGCATTTTTTAATGTTATTTAAAAGACCACGCAACTGGGGCTGGGGATGCAGCTCAGTGGTAGAGTGCTTGCTTAGCATGTGCAAGGCCCTGGGTTTGATCTCCAGCACAACAACAAAAAGGCCCTGAAACTGTTTTAGGAAGGAACGAACGAACGAACGAACGAATGAAGGAACAAATGAACGAATGGAGGAAGGGCTAATGGAGACTATAAACCTTATGAAATAAAGGACCAGATATCATTCATTTGTTATTCTGTGCCTCATTAAATTTATCCACCATCATTCATGAGCTCATAGAATATGCCAGTCTCTGAAAAGATTAATCCCTGCCCACAAGGAACTCACCTCAAGAGGGAGTAACAATGAATGACATCAGAGGTTCTAATGCAGTGTGATGACAGCTGAGAGAGAGGAAGGTGGCATTTATCTGAAGCACATGGCTGTGGAGCTTGGGTTTAAGTTCTAGTTTACTTTCTGGCTATGTGGCTAGTAAGTTAATATCACAACTCATGGACTGCTGTGGATGTAGTTAAAAGATGAGGAGGGACCAGGAGAATGCTGCTATGTTTGGATGTGATTTGAGAGTTCCCCAAGGGTTTATGTGTTAAAAGTTTGATCCTCAGTGTGGTGATGATGGAAGGTGGTGGAACTTTTAAGAGGTGGGACCTTAGCTGGGCGTGGTGGCACACACCTGTAATTCTAGCACTTGGGAGGCTGAGGCAGGAGGATCACAAGTTCAAAGCCAGCCTCAATAATGGTGAGGCACTTAGTAACTCAGTGAGACCCTGTCTCTAATAAAATACAAAAAGGGTTGGGGATGTGGCCCAGTGGCTGAGTGCCCCTGAGTTCAATCCCTGGTACAAAAAAAAAAAAAAAAAAAAAAAAGAGGTGGGGCCTAGGAGGAAGTGGTTGGTCATTGAGAGCACTGCTTGCAGAAGGAAGTAAGGTAGTTCTCATGAGAGCCCAATTAGTTAGGCCTAGGAGGAAGTGGTTGGTCATTGAGAGCACTGCTTGCAGAAGGAAGTAAGGTAGTTCTCATGAGAGCCCAATTAGTTAGGCCTAGGAGGAAGTGGTTGGTCATTGAGAGCACTGCTTGCAGAAGGAAGTAAGGTAGTTCTCATGAGAGCCCAATTAGTTAGCCCACCAGAGTGAAAGGTTATAAAAGAGAAAGCCTTACCCCTGAATTCCTCTCTGGCTTCCTCTCTCACAATTGTGATGCCAACCACCATTAGGCCCTCACCAGAGGCCAAACCAATGGAGCCGCTCAATCTTGGATTTTTAGTCTTCAAAACTGAGATAAATAAACCTCTTTTCTTTATATATTATCAAGTCCCAGGCATTTTGTTTTAAGAACATAAAATTGACCAATAAAGTGTGTGGCACATAGTGTTTAATACATGTTATGACTCTTACATTTATATACATGTATCTACGTATAGAAACATATATTCAGACACAGAGACATATCAGGTACCTATTGAAATAGGAATGCAGAAGGTGGGGAATGAAACTTGGGTCTGACAGGGTTTGAATGACAGAGAGACGGAGAAGCAGGAAGTTTGGTTCAGGATGAGTTACAGCCCATGCAAAAGCATGAAAGGAGAGAACAGCAGTCACTCAATAGGACCCTTGGGAGGGCTTAAGATGGATATGTTGAAGAGGCAAGCAAGAGCTTAATCACACAGAGCCCTGTTAATAAATTTGGACGTTGCCTGAGGACAATGTAGGGCAACAGAAAGAGTCGAAGCTGGAGCCTACCATAATCAGTTTGGCACTTTCTAAACTAGTCACTGTTTTATATCATTAACCAGTAATAATCAGCTTTGCAGTCATGATCCTAAAGTCTTGTAGCATGCTGAAGCAAAAATAACAAAAGCTCCATTCAAGTGTAACAGATTTCAGGGGCCACTTCTATGTTATTTTCTATCCTTTGGAAAGTAACAAATCCTTTGTGGAAAGGCACTGTGTCTTTTCTCTATTATCTCTGAACATGCCTAGAACAAAACATGGATACATCAGATTTGCCCAACATATACCAATAGAGGAACTCATAATCCATGCACATTACATATGTTAACTTCTAGTTATCTAAGGTAACCTACTAGAACATTCTGGCAAAAAGTAGGGGGGTGGGGCATGAATTATACTAGATCAGGAAGCTGAAGGACAAATACCTCTTCAAGTATTTGTTCTGCTCTTCATGAAAGGAAAGCAAAGGCTTTATACAACTGTACACACAATAAATATATAATACCAACTGTGAACAGTGCTGTAAGAGAAAACAATAGCAGCCTGTGCTATGAAAGATAAGAAAGGGTTTGATTTTTTGCAGGGCTGGAAAGAAGGTTTTGCTGAAGAATGGTAGGAAATCATGACTAGGAAAGGGCCAGGCAGGCCCCAAGGGAGAGGATCCAGGCAAGGGGAGGCCTCCATGCCAGGGTTTGGGTGGAAAAGAGCTCAGAGAACATGAAGAACAGAAAGGAGCCCTGGGCAGGTGGGAGGCAAAAAGGAGAGGTAAGCTCTGGGCCAGTGCTGGGGCTGAAGTCCTGAGGCTGAAGTCCTGGAGACTGATTAGGACAGGAGGAAAAGGTCAGAAATGATGAGGGCCTTCCTGCAACTGTGATTCAAAATCTCTCTCCAACTCAACATCCCCAAGGAGTCCCAGTCTCTCAGGCAAGGGAAGGGTCCTAAAGGCACTCCCCCAGGAGGTGGATTCCCACCACAGGTCAGCAGTAGGTGGCGGAGAAGGGACAAATCCATGGACAGAGAAGGCTAGGGACCAAGCTGGCCTGGTCCCTGTGACTCCAGACTCCTGTGTCGCTTTGCACAACCTTGCCGACTAGTCTGTAGAGTGAGGATAATCGTGCTCACCCTCAAGGGCTGTAGAAAGGACTGCAGATGAGTGGAGGGTCGCCTGGCCCAGGGAGGGTGTGTGGAGGAAATGGTTGCTGCTGTTATTGTGGGGAGAAGAGAGTCCTCTGAGCGACATCAAGAAGGTAGAATCTGCTACGCATCAGGACAGGGCTTGGGAGCGTGGTGGGGGACAGGAGTGGTAGCAAAAGCTGGGGTTCAGCCTCTCTCGATTGTCACCACCAGAAAAGCTGCAAGTGGGGGTGGGGATGCACTTTGACGCGGTGACTCAAGCGAGTGATAAGCTGCGAGGTGAGGGGGCGGAGCAAAAGGAGCGAGAAGGAAGAGGGAAGAAGGAGAGGGAGCTGCGGAGGAAAGGTGAGGGCCGGGGGCGCCGGGGAGAGGGGATCTCGGGCTCGGCGGGGCTGCAGGCGAGCGGGGAGGTGAAGAAGAGGCCGAGCGGGAGCCCGCGGCCGCCCAGGGAGGCGAGCTGCGCCCGGGACGCGGCCTGGGAAGCGACCCCACCCCCACAGGTGAGCCTCCCCCCGGGAGGGAGGAAGGTGACCACCGGAGAAATGCCCGCTTTCCTTCCGGCGGTATTCAGGACCGGAGCATGGACACTGCAGCCCCTTGAAGGCTGCGCGGCTGGCTGGCGTTGGCCGCTTTCCAACTCCTCCCCTCCTGCCTCTGGGCCCTGAACCACCAACCATCCCTCCCCTGGGGTGGGGAGGGTGGCCCTGGTCGGGGGTAGGGGAATTGGGGCTATGTCCATAACCCTGGAAGGAACCGGAGGCAGATTCCAGTATGTCACTTCTGGGTAGCACCCCTCCTTGTCCATCCTACCACCCCCCTCATCCTGCTGCTAGGGCCCACCTGTCAACATCCCCTTCCCCACCACTGAAGAAGCCTGTGGGACCTGTGTGGGGGTGGTGGGAGCTGCACCTGGAAGGCAGCCCCTCAGAAGCCTTGTATAACTGGGTGCGAGGGGGACCTAACCTCCAAAACTGAAGAATGTGCTGGCTTTGCATACTTAATGCCGGACTGACCAAAACATTCTAAAATTAGCAAATAATTCCTAGGGGTTCTCAAGACATAGGTGCCCAGGGCCACAGCTGCTCACACACACACACACACACACACACACACACACACACACACACACGCTGTGTACTGAGTCCTGAGCTGGGGCTTTCTATTGGCTTCATCCCTCATCCTTTGTTTTGGCAACAACCCCTCAAGGCTGCTGTGCCCATTATATGCACTGAGCAGGTAGGAAAGCCAAGGCACAGACACACTGACTTGCCTCAAAGTACAGGACTAGCAAAAGGTAGAGTCAGGATTTCAATTCAGAGACTTAGCACTAGAGGACACTTTGCTGCCTCTGCAGTAACATTGGGCACCTAAAGTGAAATTTGGTGTCAGTAAGGGCCACCTTTGCTCATACACCTTGTAGTTTAGTAATTAATGCAGGAAACAGAACTGTGTATGATAAGATGTTCATTTTGCAGGGAGGTCAGTAGTAGTCTTGGAGCCCCGGGGCTGCAGAATGCAGTGGCCTCTGAGGAGAGTGGGAGGAGACTTGTGACCTACCTGGACTGTGTCCATCTTTGCCAAATCCAAAATCTAATCTCCTGAGCTATGTAATTACTTGATCATTTCATTTCCTCCTTCAGAAATCCCTTGCCCTCTGCATTAGCTTTCCCTTCTTAGTCATTTCTTGGCCTGCTTTTGTTTTTGTGTTTTCCTTGTCAATACTTCCTTGAGTACAATGTTCATATTCTGCAATATTCTTTTTAGACAAATTTATTCAGGGTCCTTGCTTTAACTCTCATCTCTGTGATGCCAGTTCCCAAATTTATCTCTCAAGCCTGCATCATCTGGAACTCCAGACCCCAGTCCTCAAATATTCTAATCCCTATGGACTAATTCCACTGTTTGTCCCCAGGCACCCAAATCCAACATTTCCAAATCCGAATGTATCATCCCTATTCTTCCTACTGGGGTCTTATTCCCAGTCTCTGCAGCTCCTGCCTGGACTATTGCATTACCTTCCAAACTGGTCCCCCTACCCCTAGAATCCATCCACCCACTAGACATCCTCTTGAAATCTCACAGGTCAGTCTTGTTGGTGCCTTTAGGCCTAGCAGACAGAATATGCTGTTCTCACCCTCCTTCCTTAGCACCCCATACCTGCCTCTAGGAGAAGGAATGCTTCTCATGTGACACAAGTGTTGACTTTTCTGCCTTCTCCTTTAGACTCTGATTCTGTCAGCAGTTTTTTTCATCTTGTACTTTGTATCCTTGACTTGGTGCATAATAAACACTTGGTAAGCATTCATGCAGTTAATGACCTTGTAGTGGACTGAGACTATTTTTTTAGAACAAGTTTATAGGTAGGAAAACACTATTCACGGTGTGACATTTCACTCTAAATATGATCAGTCACCATTAATGAGTTATGTGGGTGTGTAGTGTGAGGGGTTGACATTAGAAATTGAATTTGTAGATGGTTAAGACTAGTGACAAAATGAAAGGAATTTTTCCAAAAAAGTGCCAGTGAGACTAGGGATGAAAGTGATTGTTTTCAAGGTCCAGTGATTCTTTTCTATTTTATGTAGTCACTTGGTCAAGGAGTGAGCAGAGCACTCAACAAGAAGAGAGGCAGGACAAAGTCACCATGGCGTCAGTGTCCACTCATGGGAGCCAAGAGAAAGGTCCCCACTTGCCACCACTGAGCAAGCAGGTATGTTTTTAATTTGGGGAGTCTGCCATCTGAAGAGGAATATCATACAGAACTTTTGTTAAACCTCACCCTTAGCCGGGCACGGTGGCGCACGCCTGTAATCCCAGCACTTTGGGAGACTGAGGCAGGAGGATCGTGAGTTCAAAGCCAGCCAAAGCCAGCCTCAGCAACAGTGAGGCACTGAGCAACTCAGTAAGACCTTGTCTCTAATAAAAATAAAATAAAATACACACACACACACACACACACACAAAAGGGCTGGGATGTGGCCCAGTGGTTGAGTGCCCCTGAGTTCAATCCCCGGTACCACAAAAAAAAAAACCTCACCCTTGACCAGTGATCTTACTTGTTTTTTCCAGTCTGACATCTTGTTGAATGGGTACAGGGAATACAGAAGTAATATGTGGGTTTTGGCAGCCTCAAGAAGCAGCCTTTAAAAAGTTGTACTTACAAAAACTTTCTTGACTCTTTCCCACAGAGGATCCAGCTTAGCTAACTCTTAATGGAGGCTGTCAGTGACTGCAAAAGTTTACTGTAGCAGAGCAAAAGTCTTGATTGTCTCTAACAGAAGGGTACATTTTGCTTATTTTCATATTTTTCTTACTGAGGATAATCATACTAAGCATATGCTGCTGACAGTTGTTGCTTCTAGGATAGCAGAATTCTTAATTGCTAATTAGCCATCAGATTGAGAACCCAAATGTTAACATGAACACACTTTTTCCAACTTGTTAAGAATGGATGTTATGTGTTTCAGAAACAAATACTTGAACAAGAGACACTTGAGTCCAGGAGTTCAAGAGTAGCCTGGAAGATGTAGTGAGACCCTAACTCAAAATAAATAAATAAATAAATGGGTGCCGGTGCCAGTGGTACACACCTGTAATCCAGCTACTCAGTAGGCTAAAGCAGGAGGATTGCAAGTTTAAGGCCAGTCTGGGCCATTTAGTCAAACCTTGACTCAAAATTTAAAAATCAAAAGTAAAAAGGGCTCAAGATGCAGCTTAGTGGTAAAGTGCCCTGGGTTCAATCCCCAGTACCACAATAGACAAAATAAATAAATAAAAAAATTTAAGTTTTAAAAAGAAAGAAAAAGAGCAAGTATTTGATGGGTAAATGGAGTTCGTGTTCTCTGGGGTAAACATTTCAAGTTAAAATTGTTTATGGAGGAGAAAATGGGGATCGAAATCAAATTCCTTTCATGTATGATTTTGTCAAAATGAGCCCAACTACTATGTGTAACTATAATGCTCTAATAAAAGAAGAAGAAGAAGAAGAAGGAAAAGGAGAAGGAGGAAGGGTGGGGAGGAGGAGGAGGAGAAGAACAAGAACAAGAACAAGAAGAAGAACAAGAAGTAGTAGTAGTAGTAGAGGAGAGGGCTGGAGTTGTGGCTCAGTGGTAGAATTCTCGCCTAGCACGTGCACAGCCTGGATTCGATCCTCAGCACCACGTAAAAATAAACGCATTGTGTACAACTAAAAGCAAATAAATAAATATTTAGAAAATTAAAAAAAAGAAGTAAAGGAGAGGCAAACAGACCAATGATAACAAGTCACAAGTAGAAGAAATTGGATACCTGAGCTGCCTCTGTGAAACAGAAAGCCATAAAATATTTACAGCTGTGCAGGAAGGGATCACCAGAGCTCTGTCTTGACTATAGGACTCAGAGCAATTGCCAGAGTCAGGTGTGTGTATATATGTGTGTTTTGGGATGACATTTTTCTTCTTTCTACTGCAGCCATAGCCAGGACAAGAACAAATGCAATACTCCTTGATTTACAGTGGAGTTACATCTCAATAATCTTGTCATAAGATGTAAATATCTTAAGTCAAAAATACTGAATATCCTAGCTTAGTAACACAACACAGTGTAGAGCATGAACTTTTCATCCTCACTCTCACCCAGGGGAGAGGTGGCCACAGCTAAATGCTGTTGCCCAGCATCACATGAAAATATTGCATTGCATATTGCTAGCAATACAAGAACAAGATCAAAATTCAAAGTATAGCTTCTACTAAATGCATATCACTGCCATGCCATCATAAATGGAAAAATCTGAACCATCAGTAAGTCAGGGACCATCTGCTTTACCTGGGGAAGGGGGAGTGCTTGCCGAGGAGCACATGTGCTAAGAAATCAAGGTGAGTAGAGACTAATGACAATTGCTTCTCCTATTGTGCATTACCAAGTTACTGGTTGTTGTGATTCATGCTGACCACTGCAATTGTACTGTGCCCAGAAGATTTGTAGAGAAAGAAGAGGGAGCATGCCAGCTTGTATTGCTTGCAGATCCCTGAAGGCATAGATGCCACAGGGTCCCTCCACCCTTTTAATGTGGCATCATGCATGTCAAGTGCTTGGCCCAGTGCCTGGCCCATGAGAAAGTGCTCAAGAAATGGTGACCACCGTCCACACTGATACCTACTACAAAGAGCCTGAAAGGAAACAGTTCCAAAATCAGCAAATCCTTCTCTTCACAGAGGAGGCAACACTGAGGTTGGTCTTAAGAGCAGGCAGGTGAAGGGAGGGAGGGAGTAGCACTCTAGGTACAGTCAAGCCCATGGACAGAGGCATGGAGGTGAAAGGACACATGGCCTTGGCAGTAATTCAGCTTGACCAGATAGCCTCTTCGTGCACTCAAGTCAGTGAATCACCCTGTCTCTCCAACTGGGGTTCTTTCTTTGCCTGAGTCCATCTAGAAGCTGAGTCCAGTTGGGAAGCTTATGGAAATTGGCTACTGCTCTATACAGGTGCAGACAGCCCAAAACACAAGCTGAGTAACAAGAGAAGAAACCTTCCCCTCCAGAGAAAACCAAGTAGATGTTTTCTGATAATCTCAATTAATTCACCATATAACTTGCCTTTCAGAGCATGTTGTTTTGTCCAAAATCAAAACTGCACATCCATAGAGGAGAGATTGCCAAGATTATTCGAGAATGTCAAGAAGAAAGTTTCTGGAAGAGAGGTAATTGCACCCCTCTCAATCTTTACTAACATTGCATTTGCTGCAATAAACTGCCTCCATATCCTATGAGAACTGCAGGAATGATTTATTTTTGAGCAGCATTTGCACAAATCCCTAAAGAACTTGGATATTCAGGGGTGTTTGGGGTTAAATCCATCTGGAAAAATTTTTTTAGGGCATAGATAATATCTGATTATGGAGCACTTTGCCTTACTTAGCAAAAACTGCTGTTCATCTAACTCATTCCTTCACATGAGCAAGAACATGTGTCAAGATGATGGTTTAAAATGTCTTGACTACCAAAGTGTAGACTATCCTAACCTCCACTACAGTCTAAGCTTCATAGAGTCAGAAATAATGTCAAGTTCATCTGGGACTTCATCCCAGAGGCTAGCACAGTACTTCACACATAGAGAAATTCTCCTAAATATTTGTTGAGTGAAAGAACAATGGCAGTGTTCCATTAATACTTCTCTTATATTGTATCTGAATAGCCTTTTCTGCTGAGTTGCTTCCTATTTCTGGGTCTGCCTTACATAAGATAAGGGTGTGAATTCAAGCTGTGCATTAAAGTTTCTTCCAATTTAAAAAAATCATGACTTGTTGTTTGAGAATGCCATAATAGAGCTTATAGACAGAGCATCAGTGTTGTGCAACATTGCTGACACAGGGATAATTTTTACTTCATAATACTCATTTTGATTTCATAAATCATTCAAATTCAACCTCACCAGTTTTGGAGCTAACACTCTGTAGGAGTTGATATTCATTATGCATTACCATGATTACTGATTGTGCTTCTAGAAACTCATGTCTTTTCTGACAACCTATGAGTAAATCATTTAATTGATCCCTAGTAGATTAACACTTCATTATGACCCATTTGCCTGCCACCAGGCAACTAGTTATGGATAGAAAAATTGGTTACTGTTTGAATTTCTTTGGTTGCCAGGAAGAGCTGAATGTTTACCATTGCTCTCTCTGCATTTGGGAGAAGTCATTTAGCACATTTTTTAAAAATATTTATTTATTTTCTTTAGTTGTACACAATGCATTTATTTTTACGTGGTGCTGAGGATCGAATCCGGGCGGCGCATGTGCTAGGCGAGTGCTCTACCACTGAGCCACAATCCCAGCCCCATTTAGCACATTTTGACAGCACTAGAAACTGCCTTTGCCAAACTAATTGCCTGTTCAAAAAAGCATAGCTAAAAATTGTACATATTTAACATGAATGAAGTCATCTTGTAATCTTCCATTTGGATCTTCAGGCAAACCTCCAAATTGGGGGACAAAAATGTCACAAAGACAAAAAAAAAAAAAAAAAAAAAAAAAGAACAAGGAACCATCCTCAATGAAAGATGAAACAGATTAGAGAGTAAATAAAATCCTTGATTTTTCTGTATTGAAAAAGGCCAGCTGCTATGAAAGACATTATTGGACCATTTGGAGATATTTGAATATAGATTGTGTATTAGTTAATTATCCTGGAGTACACTAATGGTATTGTGACTCTCTTGTTCTTAGAAGATATCTTCTGAAATATTCAGTGATGAAGAGTCATGATGTTTACAAATTTCAAATGGTTCAGAAAAAAATTAAAAATAGAGATAAAGAAAATTTGGTTTAAAAAAAAACTAACAAATATAGATAAAGGCTATGCAGTTTGTTATATACTGCTTCCTAACAATTATGTAGGACTGAAAATAGATATATACATGTACATATATATATACATATATGTATGTATAAAGTCAATTCCCCAATTCAAGAACTAAGTGTAGGGCTGGGGTTGTGGCTCAGCAGTAGAGCGCTTGCCTAGCACATGTGTGGCCCGGGTTTGATCCTCAGCACCACGTAAACATAAAATGTATTGCATTGTGTACGACTAAAGCAAATAAATAAACATTTGAAAAAAAAAAAAGAACTAAGTGTACCTACACATTAAGATGCCTATATCAAACATAGTGATCAAAATCTTGTACAAGTCAATCATTCAGTAAATTTGAATGTCAGATGTATTAGTTGGTTTGTCATCACTGTGACAAAATACCCGAGATAAATCAACTTAAAGGAGGAAATATTTATTTTGGCTCATGGAGTCAGTCTCTGGCCACTTGGTTCCATTGTTTCTGGGCCCATGATGAGGCAGAGCATTATGATAAAGAGGACATAGCAGAACGTGGTTGCTTAATTCACAGTAGCTGGGAGGCAAAGATAGAGAAGGAAATGGATCAAGGACAAGATACATCCTTCAGGGACTGGGGTTGTGGCTCAGCGGCAGAGCACTTGCCTCGCTCGCACGTGCGCGGCCTGTGTTCGTCCTCAGCACCACGTAAACATAAATGCATTGCATTGTGTACAACTAAAGTAAATAAATAAATATTAAAAAAAAAAAGATATATCCTTCAAGGATACATTCCCAATGATGCTTCCTCCAACTAAGCCCTACCTCCTGAAGTCTCTACCAACTGTCAACGTGCCCACCAGCTGAGGATCACACCTTCAACACATGAGCCTTTGGTGGACACTCCAGATCCAGACTGTAACACCACAGACGGAGTAAAATGGGTTTTATATTTGGTCAAACCAATGGTATGAAACAGGTTGAGTGCAGGGAAGACCTCAAGAGAAGCGTCCCTATAATGCTTAATAAATGTTTGTTGAATAAGTGAAATAACAAATGAATAAAACTTACAGCCAAGGAAGGTAAGATAAAAAGCTCTGAGCAATTCTCCCTGACCTCTAGGTGAGGTGCCATGTTTTAAGATACCAATATTGAAGGTCATTTTTGTTTTACAGCTCTGCCTTTCTCTCTTGTAAGCATGCTTGTCACCCAGGGACTAGTCCACCAAGGTAAGATTCAATATTTGTTAAATTGCTTAACTTCAGAGAGTCCAGTTTTCTGTGACCCTTCTGGCAGCTCTTCAGCACTGGGTGTATGTGTGTGTGTGTGTTTTTCTTTTTTTTTTTTTTTTTTTTTTTTTGGTGAAGGATTTTTTTAATGCATGCTTTTGTCTCTTTTTAGCCTAGTTCCCTGTCCCCATAGAAGATATCCTAAACTCTGGAATGAGTGAATATATTAGATTACCTGGCAAAGGAAAATTAAAGTGGCAGATATAATTAAGGTTATTATATAGGGAGATTATTTTAGGTAATCCAGGGGGCCCAATGTGACCAAAAGGGTCTTTAGGCCAGGCATGGTGGCACACAACTATAATCCCAGCTACTCAGAAGGCTGGAACAGGAGGATCACAAGTTCAAGACCAGCCTGGCAATTTAGCAAAATCCTATCTCTCCTGTAATCCTAGCAGCTGGGGAGGCTATAACTGGAGGATCACAAATTCAAAGCCAGCCTCAGCAACAGTGAGGTGCTATACAACTAGTGAACCCTGTCTCTAAATAAAATACAAAATAGGGTTGGGGATGTAGCTCAATGGTTGAGTGTCCCTGAGTTGAATCCCTAGTACCCCCCTCCTCAAAAAAAATCCTATCTCAAAATGCAAAGAGCTGAGTATAGCTCATTGGTGAAGTGTTTGCCTACCATCTGTGAAATCCTGATTTTGATCCCCAGTATCAAAAGAAAAAAAAACTAAAAAATTTTTTAAGTTCTTTTAAAATAACAAAGGGGATGAGAAGACAGATCCAGAGAGGACAGCATAAGGAATCAACATTGCAAGACTCTGATGAAGGAGGAAGGGGCCATGAGCTAAGGAATGTGGGAGGCCTCTAGGATCTGGAAATGCCAGAAACCCTAGCAAAGAAAACAGCCCATTTAAAGAATGCAGTTCCAATTTTGTTTTTAACCTAGTGAAACCAATTTGAGACTTCTCAAGAACTATAATAAACTTGCTTTAAGCTACTACATTTGTGGTAATTTGTTATAGCAGCCATAGGAAACTAAAACAGTGCCTTTCGTTATTCCAGAGTCCCTGTGCCTCCCAGGCCTCTGGCTATGACTAGGCAGAGGGTTCACTACAAAAGGGTGCTTCAGGGAGGAGGTGAGTGGAGTGGAAATCCAACCCAAGCTCCGCCCACTAAGCCATTTGTCCCAGCAAGAGGCTAAATCAACTAAGGGAGGTACCCTGTCTGACTTATACAAGAGACCAGGAGGACTAGCAGCCACCTGTCTCTCCCTACAGTGACCTGTGCTTGCCTCTGAGTTTTCCTCTCCATTCCTCTTTCCTCATTCTCTTCTTTGTCTCCACCTGGACAGAGAACTCTTCCACACTGTGTAGTCCCCAGGTAACAACAAGGCCTCTGACCCTGTTTAAGTTCAATTTATTGAATGCTTCTGATTACCAAGATTTTAAAAGGAATATTTCTTCCTAGTAAATATGAAGGAAGATGTCCTAGTTCTTTTTTGGATCTCAAAGATCACCTGTGTCATATATTCAGAAGAATTCCACTTTAATCAATATCATTCTTGCCATAAAGGTCATGTATTAAATATGATGATTTCATTTTTATAACTTGAAGATAGTCTTTTAATAGGAATATATTCATCAGTCAGTAACAAGCCTTCATCAGGCTATTTCTGACACAGAAAAAAAATGCAGCCAGGACATCTATAGAATTATGTTTTATAAATATTAAACTACCCAAGATCTGTCATCTCTTGCATCTGTGCAAATGTATTTTTTCAGGATTATGTATTCGTTTTCTATAATTATTGTAACAGATTGTAACAGATTGCCACAGACACCATGGCTTAAAAACAATAGATTTATTAATTTACAGTTCCAGAGACCAGAAGTCCAAAATGGGTCTTACTGGATTAAAATCAAGACATTGGTCCAGTTGTATTTCTTCTGGAAGTTTCTAGTCTTCCTTTCCCTTTCCTGCATTCCTTTGCTGGCAGCCCCCTCCTTCGTCTTCAAGGCCAGCAATGCTGAGCCAATATTATCTTACAATGTTATCTCTGGTTCCCACCAATGCCCTCTTCCACATTCAAGGATTGTTGTAACATGTTGAAGTTACCTGGATCGTCCAGAACCATCTCCCTATTTTAAAGTTATCTGATTAGCAACCTTAATTCCATTTTCTACCTAAATTTTGATGTAATATAACATATTTATAGTTTCTAAAGATTATGGAGTGGACATTGTTAGGGGCTACTACTATCCTGCCCATCACAAGTTATAATACTTCTTTCTTTTTTTTTTTTTTTTTTTTTTTTTTTTTACCAGGGATTGAACTCAAGGGCACTCAACCACATCCCTAGCCCTATTTTGTATTTTATTTAGAGACAGGGTCTCACTGAGTTGCTTAGCACCTTGCTGTTGTTGAGGCTGGCTTTGAACTCATGATCCTCCTGCCTCAGCCTCCCAAGCCACTGGGATTACAGGTGTATGCCACCACACCTAGCCACAAGTTATAATATTTTGTTGCAAAAATTGTGATATAGCAGGGCACAGTAGCACACGTTTATAATCCAGCACTCTGGAGGCTGAGGTAGGAGGATTGCAAATTCAAGGCCAGCCTGAGAGATTTAGCAAGACCCTGTCTCAAAAATAAAATAAAATAAAAAAAAAAAACTAGGGATGCAATTCAGTGATAGAATGCCCCTAGTCAATTCAAGGGAAATAAAAAAAATTTAAACACTCAGAGTGAATCTCTAAACTGAAACTTACCATATTGAGTTACTTTAAGAGAGAACAGGATAGTGAGTCATTTTTAACTCAGTTTAAATCAGTCTTTGTTTCATATTCCTTTTTATATATGTTAAAGCTAATATGTGCTAATTGCCTAAAATGGCTATTCAAGAGTTAAATTCAGTCAAGAAGTGAATCATAACTATTCTAAAATTGTTTCTTTAGTTTATGACTATATATATATATATATATATACACTTAAAAATTTATATCTTAAATTTAGAAGTTTTCTTTACAAATTTAACTCAGTTGTGAACTAAAATATTAATTTATTTATATATTACTCCTTAGGTTATTTAGCAGCTAATCCAAGACTTGGATCATTGCCTAAACTTGCACGTAAGTCATTAAAGTTAAAAAAGCAGATTCATTTTGGAAGAAAAGATGGTATTTGTAACAACTGGATAAAGGAATGTCCATTTTAACCAACTTGCCTGCACTGACTCTTTGAAAAATCAGTCTCTATTTTCTACTGCTTTGCATTCTTAGTTTATTCAATACTTCCTGATATACAGTTTAGAAGTAGGAACTTCTCCCCAGATAATCCTCTTTAAAGCATGTACTAAGAGGGACTGGAAAGATATATATAGTAGTTCCTTGGATTTGATGGGGATGGGTTCTTAGACCCCTCCAGGATACCAAAATCCATGGATGCTCAACTCCCTTATATAAATGGCATAATATTTTCATATCAACTGTGCATATTCTCCTGTATTCTTTAAATCATCTCTAGATGACTTATAATACCTAAAACAATGTAAATATTGCATAAATAGTTGTTACACAATATGACTTAGGGAATACTGAAAGAAAAGAAGTCCATACTTGTTCAGCACAGACCAGAACTTTCAAACATTTTGATCTGTAGTTGGTTGACTGAGGATGTGTGACCTATGGACATGGAGGACCAGCTTTAACAAAATTACCAACAGTAGAGCATCTGAATGATAAGTCCATTAGGATTTTTATTTTCTTCTTCTGGGCTGGCCAGTCTTTTCAAAGGATTATCTATAATGAACATAAAAAAATGAGTAATGAGTCAGGGATTTTCTAATAATAAGTTTGCCACACACTTGGGGTTTCTTCTTCCTCTTCTTGATACACATAGACCTTCTATGTACAAAGAGGGTGCCATAAGTTTACAATCTTGAATCTCATTCCCAGCCAGAGGGTTCAAGATTTCTTGCTGCGACCAGCACAGCCTTTAATTGAGAAACCAGCAAGGGGCAATGAGGAATTGAGAAAAGACAAAGACTTGGAGAAAAGGCTGGGACTAGGTGGGACGTCACCCTCTGATGGAGGATGAATGACCTAGAGCTACCTCAGCACGTATATTATATGGGTTTTATCATCAAAAGGATTTTCTGTGAGAAAGTTTTTACAAAACATGCAGGATTGAAGGTCAAGGTACTGTGTGACCAATTATTTTTATTAATGTTTAGTTTTTAGTTATAGTTGGACACAATACCTTTATTTTATTTATTTATTTTTATGTGGTGCTGAGGAGCAAACCCAGCCCCTCACATGAGCTAGGTGAGTGCTCTACCACTGAGTCACAACCCCAGCCCCTGTGTGACCAATTATAATCATCAATTTGCACTCATAATTCTCTGTCCCTGGCATCTGGTGTCTGAACTCAGGGTCAAGACCGATAGTCCTGTGCCTAACACAGAACCTCCTTTAAGCAGGGCATCACCATAGCAACTGGGCAGTCTTGACCTGCACCTTTGCACAGGAAGTTCCCTGTGCAGGCGCAGCTCCTGCTGTAGGACAATCAGAGACAGTGATTCAAATCACTGCCCCCAACAATTTCCTTCATAGGAGGTTTCCCTCCCTCATGACATCTCTTCTAGAGGTTGCTCCCAACTATTCCAAGACCTTGAAGAAAGTAAAGGAGCTTACTTACCTGTGACTTAAAGGCTTCCAATAGCCACAGTGCAGACCCCCACCTTTCTTCCTTGGTGGCCTTAGCATCTGTTTGACAGCTGCCCATCTCTTAGCATCTGTTTGATAGCTACCCATCTCTTCAAAGAAGAGATCAGAAAGTCTCTGGTTCCCAGCCCTGCTCTTTGATAGGGGCTTCATCCTCAGAGTTTTTTCATTGATTTATCATGGTACTTTTAGATAAAAATGATTAGTCTTCATGTTGGGTGTGGTAGCACACACGTGTAATCCCAGTGATTTTGGAGGCTGAAACAAGAGGATCTCAGTGAAGCCCTAAGCAACTTAGTGAGACCCTGTCTCAAAATAAAAAATGAAAAGGGCTGGGATGTAGCTCAGTGGTAAAGCACCCCTGGGTTCAACATCAGTACTTTTTTTTTTTTTTTTTTTTTGGTACCAGGGATTGAACTCAGAGGCACTCGACCACTGGGCCACATCCCCAGCCCTTTTTTTGGTTTTTATTAGAGACAGGGTCTCACTGAGTTGCTAAGTGCCTCACCATGGCTGAGGCTGGCTTTGAACTCGCGATCCTCCTGCCTCAGCCTCCCAAAGTGCTGGGATTACAGGCATGCGCCACCACGCCCGGCGACATCAGTACTTTTAAAAAAAGACTAGATTTAATAAAAATTTTTTCAAGAAGATAATTAATGGAAAATATTCTGACCCTTTCAGTTATCTGTTTCTTGCTTTTACAGTTGCTGGCATCTTGGGTTTTTGCCTTGGAAAGGCTTCATACATAGGAGTATGCCAGAGTAAATTTCATTCCTTTGAAGATCAGCTGCGTGGAGCTGGTTTTGGTCCAGAGCATAACAGGTTTGTAATCTGCTTGATTAAGAAATTATAATGAAGATAATTATAAGTAATTAAATGAAAGGTCACTCACTATTTATAACATTAAACTTTTTTTTGGTACTGGGGATTGAACTCAGGGGCACTCGACCACTGGGCCACATCCCCAGCCCTTTTTTGTATTTTATTAGAGACAGGGTCTCACTGAGTTGCTAAGTGCCTCGCCATTGCTGAGGCTGGCTTTGAACTCACGATCCTCCTGCCTCAGCCTCCCAAGTGCTAGGATTACAAGCGTGTGCTACAATGCCCAGCTTAACATTAAACATTTTTAAAATTGCTTCATTTAAAAAGCCTCTTTAACCTTCAAGTTTTTAGTTGTTATTATTCAACTTTGATAATTATTCAACTTTGATAATTTGATAACAATGCCTAATGAGTACCTATTATGTCCAAGGCATTGTACAAGTCTCTGAAGAATATCTTGATGAGCAGAAGTGACTTCTACCATCACAGGTTTACATAAAATTTAAATGGTCTTCCTTAGAGAAGTGCTTCTGAGAGCCTTTAACATGTTAATAGCATGTAATATATATTGAAGTTTTCTCTGGAGGATATAATCAGCATGACAGTGGAGTTGACAGTATGACCTCTGCTGTTGGAGATCTTGGGTTGAAAACCACTTCTTCCACTTCCTAAGCCATATGACCTTGCATATGTTTCTTAAACTCTCTAATCTTCAGTTTCCTCATCTGTATAAAATGATGATCAGAATTGTTTCCATGGGATATTGCAAGTAATAGAAATGGTTATTCATGACTCATAAGTGCTATTTCTCTTATAAGGTTATAAGACTAGTGTTAAGGACACATTTCTCTGAAGACCCCTTACCCATCAGAGTGGACTCTATTTGAGAGACTACACGATATAGTGAAAACAATATTGGACTAGAAATCAGTGCACCAAAGTTCTTTTTTCATTTGCAATACTTTGGAAAGCCACCTTCCCTAGTCCTGTACTGGTACCTTAAACACTGTCTCTTCCTGATGAGCCACATGCAACCCAGAGAGGTGCACAGACATACAACAAAGAGATGCAGAGCCGGGCGCGGTGGCGCACGCCTGTAATCCCAGCACTTTGGGAGGCTGAGTCAGGTGGATCGCGAGTTCAAAGCCAGCCTCAGCAATGGCGAGGCACTTAGCAACTCAGTGAGACCCTGTCTCTAATAAAATACAAAAAAGGGCTGGGGATGTGGCCCAGTGGTCTAGTGCCGCTGAGTTCAATTCCCAGCACCAAAAAAAAAAAAAAAAAAAAAAAAAAAGAGATGCAGAGACTTTCTGAGGTGACCTAGTTAGCTGTAGGTAAGGCTCAGCCCATTTGTTTTCAAACCCTTACTTCTTCCATTTTAGCAGCAAGATTGCCTGAAAATCATTAATTCTATATTCACAGACAACTCCAACAGCAGTCCATCCTTGCAAAGCTGAGTTTTAGGGTCAGCTTTCTGAAGAGCAATTGACCACAAGATTCTGGTCTCTTTAGGGAAAGTTTTATAAAATCAATACATGCAAAGGAGAAAGTTTTCTTGACTGTTCCCTCCTCCTCTTCAATTTCAGGAGCTTCTTTTGCTATTATCCAACTTTAGGTTCCATAATAATTATAAACACAAGATTGAAATCTATGTTTCCCAGACAGTCTCCATTGTTCTGCATTTTAGAAGAAGGTGGTTGAAGTAAATGGTCTCCAGGGTTGCTTTAAGCTCTTTGTTCTGTAGCTCCATTTTGCCTGCCACAGCAGCTGCACTCTGGGCTTGCATTAGTGGCTGGTAACCAATTGCTAAGTCCCTTGTGAAGGGCCATTACCAGTACATCTAGAAGCAACAATTCACAGAGCTCCTTGATTTTCCAGTGAGGGGGAAGGAGGGAAGAGCCCCTAGCTAAGTTGAGGTTGAGAGGCTTAAGGAAAGGGCCTTCTTCAAGGAGATGATGATGCTTGACTTGAATCTTCAAAGATCAGTGAGAGTTATAGAAAGTTTGAAAAAGGTAATGCAAAGCCATAAATGGCCTGCTAAGAGGAGGAAACCTGATTGATTAGTTCTTTAATAAATCCATGAATACATCCTATGGCTGAAGCATAAAAACTATTGGGAAATGGTAGAAGACGAGCTGGAGGGCAAGGAAAGTAAGGGTCACTCCCTAAAGGATTTTAGGCCACACTGAGGATTTCTACTTAATTCTCAAAGAGATGGGGTAAAATAAGTGATAAAGGGAGGAGGGTAGAGGTCATCATCCATCCCTCAGGGGACATGCAATAGCAGCTTATGGTGTTGCTGCCTTCCCACTCAAGCCAGGTTGATATTTCTATCATATAGAATTTACCTCATCCTCTTCTGCCAAAATGGTCTTCCTGTTGCAAATTCCTCGTGGTAGTAGGTGTTCAGTAAATGTTTATGGAATTGAATTTGTAAGATTTCAAAATTAACACTGGGAAGGGCCTCAAGGACATCTATTCCTCGAGTGTGGGTATTTCTCTAGAACAAAGCTTTTCCTTGGTATTGTGTTAGATCCTAAGGAAACTGATACAAATCAGGCAAATTATAATTCTGGAAATGTCACTGCAATTTTTTTTATATTTATTTATTTGCTTTAGTTGTACACAATGCGTTTATTTGTACGTGGTGCTGAGGATCGAACCCGGGCCGCACATGTGCTAGGCGAGCGCTCTACCGCTGAGCTACAACCCCAGCCCCTGCAATTTTTTAATTTTAAAAAATTATGTGTGCACATGTGTGCAAATGTAACTCCATAGGCTTATATTATATTAAATAATATAGGCTTATATTATATTAAATCCTATATAAATGCATTATGTATTTTATGTTTTGTTTGTTTGTTTGTTTTTAGATGAGGTCTCACTGCATTGCCCAATTTGGCCTCAAACCCCTGGGCTCAAACCCACCTGAGCCTCCTCAGTGCTGGAACTATAGATATGTGCCACTGTGCTTGGCTTATTTTATGATTTTTTAATGTTATTGGTAGAAATTACTCAAGTTCAAAGAGTCAAGAGTTCAACCTCTGTGTGACTCTAACCACAAAAACAACCATCTGTTTCAACATAAAGTTTGTTCTTGGCTTCATTTGGGTGAAATTTGGGGAATCTTAAACTAAGAAACAAATATTATTCCTGAAAAAATTGGGCTAGTGGACTTTAGAACAGAAGATTTCTCTAAATAACATTGTGTTAAGACTAGAGCTTCTATTGTCAAAGTACAAACCACTACCTGTTTTTGCTTCTCTTCTAGGCATTGCCTGCTTACCTGTGAGGAATGCAAAATAAGGCATGGATTAAGTGAAAAGGGAGATTCACAGCCTTCGGCTTCCTAAACTGTGTCTATGGCTTTTGAGTTTTCTAAACCTCTGAATTTATATACATTTAAAATTTCAAGAGTACTTAAAAATAATACACTTCTAGTGGAATAGAAACCTTGTGATTCTCTTGCTCTTTTGAAATGCTTTCTGTGGAAGGCTCTCACCTGAATTGAGCATGGCATATTTTTCTGCTAAGAACATGTTGGGAGCCCTCACCTACCAACACACACACACACAACAGCAGCAGATGATGATATTGCACACTGCCTGGCTTACAGCTGAGTAAAGGAATTGAGTCTTCTCTGATTAGCCTCCATCCTTTCTTTCACTCTGCTTTTCTTCAACATTTTAAGTTCTCTAGGACAGGAATGAATGAGGAGGGAGTTGGGGAGTCATGACCCAAAGAAAATTCACATATTTGGAGATAGAAGTACAGGATGAGAAAGATTGTGTCTTTTATAAGCTCTAGAAGTGCTTCCCAGTGCTGGGCATGGTGGTGCATGCCTGTAATCCCAGCGGCTCAGGAAGCTGAGGCAGAAGGATCATGAGTTCAAAGCTAGCCTCAGCAACTTAGCGAGTCCCTAAGCAACTCAGTGAGACAGTGTCTCCAAATAAAATATGAAAAAGGGCTAGGGATGTGGCTCAGGGGTTAAGTGTCCCTGAGTTCAATTCCTGATAAAAAAAAAAAAAAAAAAAAAGAAGAAGAAGAAGTGCTTCTCAAGACATAGGAGCCAAGATTTCATTCAAAAGGGTCACAATATGAATCAACTGTTCTTTCAGTGATAGATGTAACTGTGAGGTTCATCAGTGCTGTGAGGTTGTTAAAAACACCCATCATCTTTAGGTTGCCTGCTTAGCTAATGGGTATGCATTTGTGATCACTCTTTAACAGAGTTCTTTTATAGACTACTAGTGGCCTGAAAGAATAAACGCATCTTCCTAAACCATTCTCCTTCTCCCAAACAGCTCATTTATGGAGAGAATAACTTGAGGAATTAACTCACAGAATGATAAATCCTTAGAATTTTAGGAAGCTCAGAGTCAATGTAACTCCAAGAATTGGACTTCTATTCACCAGCCAGATTTGTTGCGTGGAAAAAAATATTTTTATATATATCTACTTGGGAACCTTTTGTTTTACATCAGGTTGGCTAAGCCCTATATAAAAACTTTAATTTGATCTTTGCACCTGCCCAGGAAAATGCTTTACATATGTATTGACATTTATGTTGTGTGTGTGTATGTGTGTATACACATTTGTGTTTCACTTAAGGTATCTTAAAGCCTGTAGCATGGAAGTAAAAAGGGAAACCTCATCAGAAGTTAATATATGATGTAAAATATCGTATTTGAAAGTCAAAAATATGTACAAGTTTTTTATTCTTATGTGAACATTAACTATATGGAATGGATGGCCTGACTGAGCTTCTTCTTTATTTTACATATCCTGTTTTTCAGTCAATAAAGTTCTATTTCTATAAATTATAATGCAGAGTAAATATCCTGGCCTCCCCCCCCCCCACACACACACACACCCTTTGCTGGGGAACAAACAACAAAGGGCCTCTTGCATGCTAAGCAAATGCTCTACCACTGAGCTACGCCTCAGCTCCTATTCTAGGTTTTTGAATGCAGTTTAATTTTTGGCTCTGACAACTAGTAATCGGTGACTGTTATATCTGCTTTTGGCAACAATCCAGAATTAGGCCCAGTTATTTCCTGCATCCCAGAAAGTGATTTCACAGGGATCAGAACCTTTTCATATGTCTAAGCACAGCAAGTCATTGTTAAAAATCAATCTTAAAAAAAAAAAAAAAAAAATCAATCTTGGGGGGCTGGGGTTGTGGCTCAGCGGTAGTGCTCGCTATCACGTGTGTGGCCCGGGTTTGATCCTCAGCACCATGTAAAAATAAAGGCATTGTATACAACTAAAGCAAATAAAAATATATTCATAAAAATAAATACAGACATTGTATACAATTAAGTAAGTAAATAAATGTTTTTTAAAAAAATCAATCTTGGCCAGGGGTTAGGGGTGGGGGTTGGAAGTGTGGCCCAGTGATACAGGACATGCCTAGCACATGGGAGGCCCTGGGTTCAATCCCCAGTATCACCAAGGAAAAAAAATCAGTCTTTGTGTACTGGGAAAGAGTGCATTATTATTTACTGTTGACATCTTCATAGTTCTCAATCAAATTGGGTTTATTGCTTGGACATTCTCTTTTCTAAGTAGACAAATTATTCATTAAAGCAATTTACCATAGTGATCTATCTTGTGTGAAGGAAAATCAATAAGGAGAAAACTGGAAGGTTATCCAAGAAGTGTCAATTATTCCACTTTATTCCTCTATTCATTGCAGAAAGCAAGTAAGATGGGGGGGGGGAATATCTGCCGCTCATGTTTCACCAACACTCGTCACCGAGCTGGTCATAAGCTTATGAAAGCAGAAACTTCATGATGGAAAAAAAAATATTGGCAGCCGGGCGTGGTGGCGCACGCCTGTAATCCCAGCACTTTGGGAGGCTGAGGCAGGAGGATCACGAGTTCAAAGCCAGCCTCAGCAATGGCGAGGCACTTAGCAACTCAGTGAGACCCTGTCTCTAATAAAATACAAAAAAGGGCTGGGGATGTGGCCCAGTGGTCGAGTGCCCCTGAGTTCAATCCCCGGTACCACAAAAAAAAAAAAAAAAAAAAAAAAAATTGGCAAAGAACAGCAGGACAAAATTGTAGATAAACTTGCATGAAAGAGAAAAAAACCCATGAGACTACATAATAAGTTGTATATCTAACCAACTTTATTAACAGATTTTCCTATGATGATATGGTCTGATATTCTAGAGTGAATAAAATGGAAAATATCCCATTAGAGATGCTTCTCAATTTTACAATGGAATTACACCCTGATAAACCCATCATTAAGTCAAAAATATCATCAGTCAAAATGTACTTTGTACACCTAACCTACCAAATATCATAGCTTAGCCTAGCCTAACTGCTTAGAACACTTAGATTAGCCTATAGTTAGGCAAAACCACCTAACTCAAAGCCTATTTTATATAAAATGTTGAATATCTCATATAGTTTATTGAATACTGTTCTGAACATGAAAAACAGGATGGCTATATGGGTACTCTTTTGCCCCATTGTAGTTGGAAATCCTATTGTACTTGGGAACTATCTTTGTTTTGAATTTGATTAATGGAATTTACAATATAACATTAATCTGCTTTTTTCTTGTATGTAACTATAAGATACAAATTTGATATCTAAAATCAACAAGTCTGTCTCACACATTTGTAGTTTGTCTAGACAACACAGTGAAATGTTCCTAACAGAGGAGAATGACACAAATAGGAAGATCCACATGTAACCAGAAAACATCAAAATGACTTAATCCAGTGCATCTCTGTGGTTCTCCAGTGAACCTCAGAAATGCACTGTTTTCTTGGCATATAAGTGGATGACTTGGAATCTTTCAATGATACTTTTAAATTTCAGAGCATGGTCAAACATTCCACCCACTCTTTACTAAGGTGATCATTTGTTTCTAAATCTTGCTCTAGTTTGTGTGATCCTAGAGTTTAAAAGTTATTGTTGGACGGGGGCTGGGATTGTGGCTCAGCGGTAGAGTGCTCGCCTAGCACGTGCGCGGCCCGGGTTCGATCCTCAGCACCACGTACAAATAAACCCATTTAAACCCATTGTGTACAACTAAAGCAAATAAATAAATATTAAAAAAAAAAAAAAAAAAAAAGGGGCTGGGATTGTGGCTCAGCGGCGGAGCGCTCGCCTTGCGCGTGTGCGGCCCGGGTTCGATCCTCAGCACCACGTAAACATAAGTGCATTGCATTGTGTACAACTAAAGCAAATAAATATTTTAAAAAAAAAAAAAAAGTTATTGTTGGAGTTAAACTATATTCTTAAAAAAAAAAAAAGTATTATTTCACAATTAAAAAAAAGTAATGGGGGGTTGGGGTCGTGGCTCAGCAGTAGAGCGCTTGCCTAGCATGTGCACAGCCCAGGTTCGATCCTCAGCACCATGTAAAAATAAAGGCATTGTGTACAACTAAAACGAATAAATAAATATTTTTAAAAAGTAATGGGATAATCTTTTTGTGTCTGTTTCTCTTATCAAAATAATCAGAATTTCTAGTAAGATTTATATATTATTGATACATGATATCTAAAAAGATCATGTACTGCATATAATGCTTATGTTTTTAAAATATTCATTTAAAGACATTCTCTCCCCTTGCTTTCAGAATAATTTGTCTATTTTCTGTTAATATTTTGAAAATAATAAAATTTATCTTGCTGACTTGATTAAGTCTGCTAGTTAGTTTTCCATCTCTTTGACAAAATACCTGAGAAAATAAAGGAGGTAAGGCTTATATTGTCTTACTGTTTCAGAGGTTTCTGTCCATGGTTGCTTGGCCCTATTGATATGAGCCCATGGTAAGGCAGAATGTCATTTTGGGGAGCATGAGGCAGAACAGCACTATTTACCTCATGGTAGCCCAAAAGCAGAGAGAGAGAGGGTGTGGGGGAAGGACCAGGGACAAGATACACCCTTCAAAGTGTGCCCCCAGTGACCTTCTTCTTCCAGCAAGGCCCCACCTCCTAAATTATCACCACCTCCCAATATTGTCATCAGCTATGAACATATCAGTGGATTAATCCATTGATGAGGTCAGAGTCCTCATGATCCCATCACTTTCCAAGAGCCCTGCCTCTGAACATTGCTTCACTGGGGACCAAGCTGTCAACATATGAGCCTTTAGATCCAAACTATAACATCAAGTGTAATACAAATGTCAAGTAATTTTCCTGCTATCCACATAATGTAATCTATTAATCAATAGAAATTATCTCCAAATATCAACTATAAAATTTGATTTTACAGATATTTAGAGTTGACATCCAGCTGCTAGGGTCTTCAGAAAGGTTATGGAGAGCCAGCTTTGCCTCTCATCACTTCTAGACTGGAAACTTCTCCAAGAAGTGGTTTTTGTTTTTGTTTTTTCTTATCTCTGAATTCCCAGGGTTCTTGCAGATATAGGCATTTGGTAAATGTCAACCTAACCCCATAATTTCCCTGTGGCTACAAAATATAATTCTCATTTCTCCTTTGTGTAAGTACTTATAAAGCACGTTTCTCTCTTAAACTCTTCTAAAGGCCCCCAGTTTGTCTAACGATTCAAGTGGGTTTCCACCCCAGCCACAACCTGGTCTCAGGAGACCTTTGGTCTGTGATGTCCTCACACATGAAGACTCCAGAAATGGAGTGACCAGTCCAAAGGAGAGCAGGATTAGCATAAGTTTCAAAACCAGGCTCTACCACTTACTGCTTTTTTTGTTTTTGTTGTTTGGGGTTTTTTTGGTACTGGGGATTGAACTCAGGGTACTCGACCACAGAGCCACATCCCCAGCCCTGCTTATTGACTACTTGACCTTGGGTTATTGTTTATCTGATCTGGGCCTTAGTTGCCTCATTTGAAATGGAAATAATATTAGATGTACTTGACAGGTTATTTGTGATAATTAAATGAGCCAATAGTCCTAAAATGCTTAGAACAGTACATGGCTCAGAGTAACGACGTAATGGATGTTAGCTGTTACTACTGCTATTATTACTAGTAATGCAGTCTAAGACTACGTCATTGTCATAATTGAGGCTCAGGCTAGGCTTTTACAAATGACCTTCCATTAAGTTGTCTCCCTATTTCATGCTTATGCAACTCTGAACTTCAGCATACCACATTATACACTTAACCTCTTTTCAATTTCATAGTGCCGTTTTCAGCCCAGATATTTGTTCTTTTCAGTCCAAAGTCCCTGATTATCAACAGATAAACATTGCATCATCTACACTAGAAAACATTATTTCCCCTTTTGGTTTCTGAATATATGATGTTCATGTTAAGTGCAACAATTTTTGTTGACTGAACACAATTGTCTTATAGGAGAGAATTTTGTATTATAAGATAACGAGCCTCAAACAATGGCTGGAGATGCGGCTCAGTGGTTAAAGCAATGTGTTCAATCCCTGATACAAACAAACGAAAAATAGTTGATTACAGATATTATCCCAACAAAGAAAAGTTCAGGATCAGATGAATTCTTATCTGAATTCTACCAGACCTTTAAAGAACTATTACTAATACTCCTCAAAATATTCCAGGGGAATAAAAATAAATGGAATGCTTCCAAGTTCACTCTATTAAACCAGTATCACATTTATAACAAACCAGATAAGAGCACATCAAGGAAAGAAAACTACAGACTAATAGCCCTCATGAATTTAGATGCAAAAATCTTTAATATTAGTAAATTGCATTCAATAACATATTAAGAAGATTGCACATCATGACCAAGGTGGTTTTGTCTCAGGGATGCAAGAATGGTTTAACATGCAAATCAATAAATGTAATTCATCACATAAATACAATTAGGGACAAAAATCACTTAGTTATCTTAATAGATGCTGAGAAAGCCTTAGACAAAATTCAGCACCTATTCATGATAAAAATACTGAAGAAACTAGGGATAGAAGGAACCTACCTCAACATCATAAAGACTATATACGACAAACCCAACATTGTAACTAATGAGGAGAAACTGAAAACATTTTCTTTAAAATCTGGAACAAGTCAAGGATATCTACTCTCACCATTTCTATTCTAGTCAGAGCAATTAGGCATGAGAAGGAAATAAAGGGGATAAAAATAGGAAAGAAAGAAGTCCAATTATCACTGTTTGCAGTGATATGATCCTATACTTAGAAGATACAAAAAGCTCCATCAGAAGACTAAGTGGCAGGTTACAAAATCAACATACAAAAATCTATACCAATAATGAACATGCTGAGAAAGAAATCAGGAAAACAATGTTATTCACAATAGCCTCAAAAAATTAATTAAATACACAGGAATAAATCTAACCAAGGAGGTAAAAGAACTCTACAATGAAAACTGTAGAACACTGGGAAAAGAAATTGAAGAAAACACAAGAATGGAAAGACCTCCCATATTCATGGATATAGAATTAATATTGTTAAAATGGCCAAATTATCATAAACAATATACAGATTCAAGGCAATCCCCATCAAAATACCAGTGACACTCTTCACAGAACTAGGAAAACAGTCCTAAAGTTCATTTGGAAAAAAAAGAAGACCCAGAATAGCCAAAGCAATTCTAAACAAAAAAAAAAAAAAAATCAATGTTAAAGGTCACAATACCTGACTTCACATTTTACTATGAAGCTATAGTAACAAAAACTGCATAGTAGTAGTATACAGGCAGACACCTAGACCAATGGTACAGAGTAGAAGACACAGAGACAAACCCATACATCTACAATCGTCTGATCCTTGACAAAGGTACCAAAGGTGCAAAAAATCATATGGTGGAGAAAAGACAGCATTTTTTAAACAAATGGTGCTAGGAAAACAGGATACCCATATATAGAAGAATGAGACTAGATCCTTATCTCTCACTCTGCACCAAAGTCAACTCAAAATGGATCAAAGACCTAGGAATTAGATGAGAAACTATGCAACTCCTAGAAGAAAACATAGGATCAAAACTCCCAACAGATAGGCACAGGCAATGACTTTCTCAATAGAACACCTAAATGTCAGATAATAATGCCAAGTGTTAATAAGTGGGATGGCATCAAATTAAAAAGCTTCTGCACAACAAAGGAAACAACTAAGAATGTGAAGAAAGAATCCTACAGAATGGGGGAAAAACTGTTGCTAGCTTCTCTTCTTACAAAGGATTACCTAGAATATACAAAGAACTCAAAAAATAGCACTAAAAAAACACCCAATTAATGAATGGGTGAATGAATTTACAGCTCTGGACAAATTTCCTAGACACTCACTAGGGGCCCTAAATGGCCATGATGCTCTGAGTGCACCATGCCACAAGTAAGCCCAAACTAATCCATTCATGGCAAAATCCCCAAAACTAAACGCTGAAGTAATGGCCAGGGACCAGCTACTTTGGTAGTCCAGGTTCAGCTCCATCTGGCACATGACTGCAAACTTGAGACCCAGAGCCAAATGACTCAGTTGAATCCTTCCTTAATTCCAACCCACACAGCCCCCCAACTCCCAAAACCTAACAAATGACTGCCTCAAGCCACCAAATTCTAGGATGATTTGTAGCAAGTTAGTTGGAAGATGTTTTTGGCATACAATTTCAATTCATCTGAACCAGAAACAAATAATGAAATTACACTTAACGTTTATTCCTATGGAATTTACACTTTGAGAACATGATTACTGTAGTGTGGATCTTGAATGTTGCCTAAGGGCCTTCTGTTAAGTGCTTGGTCAGCATAGTGGTGCCAAGCCAGTTCTAAGCTTACTGGGGGGTGTGCGCTTGAAGAGCCTGGTGAGACAATGGCCTCTTTACTTTGCTTCCCTACTTCCAATGTTAGTGGTTTTGTTCTGCCAGGATGTGCTGCCTCACCATGGACCCAAAACACAAGTTTAACAAACTATGGACTGGAACCTCCTAAACTATGATCCAAAATAAACTTTCTCTTTGATTGGTTCAGGTATTTTGTTAGTGATGGAAAGCTAAGACAACTTGCTTTTTAAAGCAAGTTTAGCTTATTTACTACATATTGATTTATCTACATGGATTACATTCATCTTATTAAATATTCATACCTAACTTTATTTTCATTCCCTACCAAATATCACTAATAATTGTACTTAAGAGGAATGAACTGCAAATAAAATCATAAAATGAAGAGGTGTTGCATGTTTCTTTATATTTTATTTACCATAAACATTAATAGAGCAAATACTAGAGAAAGGCTTTTTTAATAATTTGATAATGTAAAGCTGAACACTTAAAATAATGCTTGCTCCCCCCACCCACCCCAATTCAACATGCAGATATCATTTATTTCTATATACGATGATTCTTGAGCATCAGTTTCTTGATAGTTTTGAGTATCTTTGCTTTGTAACTTAAAAACAATTTCACAAACTGTACACAATCATGGTTTAATACCATCATTCATAGTACTCCCTATGGTGATTACATTTATACAATATTAACACCAAAATCCGTGTTTTACAAAATAAGTCAAACCACAAAAACCCAGGATTTTGTTTTAAATATGTTTATGAAGACTGCTGCTGAGCTCAAAAGCATGCAGGTATTCATGACCACCTAGATGAAGCTGGATATTGAAACTCCTTCAGTAGGTCCAATGATGTAATTTTTCACTCATCCCAAGTATCTCCATATTTGTTTACTTTGACTAGGAAAAAAGCACAAATAATTGATGATTCCAAACAGTAATAAGCTAAAGACACTATGTTGTTTGTTGTTGTTAAGAAAATTGTTTTCCCTCTCATTTGAATAAAAGCACAAGTCTTTTTTTATAAAAGGGACTGGCTAGACTTCTGTGAACTAGGGGTTATTCATAACTACAAATGCATTTTATCAAGAACTTTATAAAAATACTTGATCCTCGTAACAATAATAAACACAATCTCCACTTTAAGGCTGAGAAAACAGATTAGTAACTTGCCCAAGGTACACACCGTAACAGAACCAAAATTTGAAGTAGGTCACTTCAAGTTCAAAGCCTTGGTGCCTTTACAACTTTACCACACATTAGTAAAGGTGATATACATCATGGCATATACAAAGAAGTTACCAGAAATAAAAATAATAAATTTGAATTTTATTTTTCAAAAAATATAAACAAATGGTCAAGTCTTCAAATTACGGTTACTCTTCTCTTGCATGAGTTGTCATACTACAAGAAGGAAACTGTTTCCAATATTCCCAAACTTTACATAAAATTAAAATGTGAAACATGCTGTCTTTTCTACTTTTTAAGCTTCTTTTCTACATAGGCTACATGGGTGAACTGTTCAGAGGACCCAAGGAATCATAACAATGTAAAGAAGCAATTATAAGATGAACCCTACATGATGTCAAAACTTTCATTATTATACTAGCATATTATATACTTCTTTTCCTCACATTTTGCCTTTTCCCTTGCTCTCAATTCTCACAAGTATGTGGTGGAATTTTCTAGAAGCTAATGTATGGTGATGTTTCTCTGACAGCTAACAGAATATGTGCTTGTGTATTTGTCTGAATTTCTAATTAGATAAATACCAATAAATATAGTCCACATAACACTGAAGCTGAAAACTTTTAGTGACACTTCCGTACCGTGAGTTTATACTGTACTAATGTTACATTTTCTATCTAGATTCAAGAATATTGAAGAGAATTATTTAAAGCACAAAAAAAATTTTGTTTATAAAGAAAGTTCATAGTTTTTGTTTTTTGGTAACGAAGACTGAACTCAGGGGCACTCAACCACTGAATCACATACCCAGTCCTATTTTGTATTTTATTTAGAGACAGGGTCTCACTGAGTTGCTTAGCGCCTCGCTTTTTTGCTGAGGCTGGCTTTGAATTCATGATCCTCCTGCCTCAGCCTCCAGAGCTGCTGGGATTATAGGCATGTGCCACCACGCCCAGAAATGTTCATACTTTTACATTAGTGTGTTATGTAAAATAACTTTAAGACTGTTCAGTTAAAATCACAAATGTCAAAAGTCAGTAATTGCCAAAGGTCCATCTTATTTCTTTTCTTAACCTCTATTACCACACAATACCCAACCAAAATACCCCATTTACTGATACATGAGTGCAAGGTACTATACTACGCAGACAAAAGATTATAAAAATGAGAAAAATACTACTTCCTACCCTCAAGGAGCTTACAGTCTAAATCCTCAAATTATTTAGCAGAACAAAGTACGAATAAGTCTTGACATAATACAGAAAAAGGGTCACTGTATGCATAAAGTTTATGCTAACCATTTTTAATAACAAACATCAATAAGCATTATAAATTACAAACCTATTACAAACTAGATATTTTTAACATCAAAATTATGTAGATATTATTTGATTATTATGTAATATTGTTACACAAGTAATTTTAAATGAAGTATCGATTGACAATGAGAATGAGAAAACTGTCTTCAGACTAGGGCTATAACCCAGTGGCAGAGTGCTCGCCTAATGCATGTGGCCCTGGTTTAGATCCCTAGTGACCACCAACCCCATTCTAAGAATTTTTACATAATTTTGAATTCTTTATGGCATATGGCTCTCTCCAGAAGGCACCAGTGATGGGGATTAAACCCAGGGCCTTGTGCATGTCAGGCAAATGCTCTACCCTTCAGTTACATCCCCAGCGACCCCCTTGATTTTTAAAGTAGTAAATAGAAACTCTTGAAACAATGACTCATCCTCTGAAATTCCTTGAGAGAAATAATAAAATTCTATTCTGAAATGCCTACAAAACCTGTTCAAAATGCCCTTTTCCTTTAGAGGTAAACTATGTCAGAAAATTTACTTTGGGTATTATATGACTGAAAATGACAGAAATTTTGATTTAAAAATTGACTATCAATTATAAAATACTGTTAAACATAACAAGAAAAGTAATCTTATTACTCAGTCATGATTCTATGGTTCTGCCAAAAGTGGCATTACAATCCAATCATCAACCTTGGGGTCACGAAATCTGGTTATACAAGAAATGCACCACTAGGAAAAAGATATCAGTTTCCAAGGTGACTTCTTATGAGGGGAAAGTAAAATGGTTATATAATTTCTACATTCTATTATAAAACTAGTCTCACTATCTCAAGTCTTACTGTTTGAACTTTATTATTTCCTAACACAAAATAGCCTTTTGAAAAACCTTAAAAATGGAAGAATAACTGTGAAATAACTATAAAACTTTTATTATAGTGAACTGCTTAAAGAATTAAATAACATATTAATATAATTAATGTTTTAAACTAATACTTAAGTTTCCAATCCTAAAAAGTTATGTGATTGAGACTAAACTAGCATACCTTCTTTTTTTGGCACTCTTTCCTGCATAGGCCTGACTGAGGGGTCAGTCTTTTGGGTTAAAGTTACTTCATATGACTCTCTGTTTTTATTCCTTAATTCCTCATATGTAATATTTTTTCTTTTGGGACTTTGAATTTCTTCAAGGTTGGGAGCAGGTCCTAAAACAACAAACAGTTAATAAATGATGATAAAAAGGATTTGGATAAACCCAAAGCAACTAGGTTTTGCAAATACTTCTTACCTACAATCAAAATAGAATAAAGTAAAATATAAGAATCAGAATATCATCACCATTCCAAAGATACTACACTTTCCCCAAGGTAATCACAAACTAAAATCTATCCCCTTATAAGTTTAAGCTTTATTTCTAAAACTTAAAATCAAAATAAAAAAATTTTTAAATCTAAATCAAGGCTGGAAAAAGATGAGTAACATGTAACAGTATAAACTGCTTAACATGCTAGTATTTTAAACTGGAAAGTCATTCATATTGTATACAGAATTAAAAAGAAATAGTCTGCTGGTGATAACTGAACAACACTTAACACCGTGTATTCTTTTAACATATCCATAATTAAATATTCTAATATGACTAGTCTATATACAAATAACTTCAGTTTAAAAAAATTAATTAAAAAACATCTTTATGTATTTAAACAAAAATACTTGAAAATAACTACTAAAAATAGCCCTTAACCAGAGTAAGCACTGTTTTGCTTCTGGTCTACTGAAGTGGGCAAAGAGCCAACTATTCAGCCTGGAAATCTGCATTTATTCTTTATCTCTCCCAAAGAGAGTCAAAGTGTGAACAATATACATTTTCAAAGAATCAAATACTAAGAAAAAAATAATGAAGTATTCCCCTTTAATACTGATTGACAAGATCAAATACTAAACAAAGTTTATAAAACATATAAATAGCAAGGCCATATAAACATTTTTAGACAAATTTACTGATTCTAACAAAACATTACGTCTTACAAACCACACCAGAAGTAGTATTTTTTTAATGCAACATACAAACTAGGCATATCATTTTAATAATTAAAATAGATTTTAAAATCTGATTTTTATAGATGGTACTTATTTGGAACTTAGTGGTAAGGTCCAAGCAAAAATCAGAAATTTCCAAGTAATATAACTATATATTAAATATTGTTTTCAACACTAATCTTTCATTTTGATAAATGTATACTGTATTGATACAGAGCAGAGATTTAAGTTTTTCTTAATTAGTTCTAATATACCATGGTAGAAAACTCAATTTTTCCTTATGAAAAGAGAATGTAAAGAAAAACATTATAATTTTCTATTGGGTTTTTAAAATAATTTGCATTACATTAGTAATAAATAATTATTGCACTAATTTCCTTTCACTATAATTACTTTTTTAAATTCTGAAGAAGATACACATTTCAGGAAGCCTAGGTTCTAATCCCCACTCTGCTGACAATTAGTGAATATCCTTGGGCAAATCACTAAGCTTCTCCACATCTTGGTTTTCTCAATTGTGAACTATGGTAATTTCACTATATGCTCTCTGGAGTTCCTTCCAGGTCTAATATTTTTTCTTGTCCAAAAGAAAAATATTTATTATTCTAAAATTCTGTGACAAATCAAACATAAATCAGACAGAAAATTAGAGAAAAATTTCCCCACGTATAAAGCCAAATGAAAATAATCCTACACTGTACAGAGAACATGATTTATTAATTTGGGAAGGTTATGAAGAACTGGAAGGAATAATAAAATGTAAAATAGCATTGCTTTAAATATAACTGTAATAAATTACCTATGATAAGTGTCTAATAGCTATGATGGAGTGATTTCTGCTTTGAAGAGATTAATAACTCTTTGAAGTCCTCATAAAAAGAAAGCAAAACTAAGGGAACAAATAGGACTTAAACAAAAGAAGAGGGTACCCTGGCCTGGTAAGGGAGGATAGCATCTGGAATAAAGCAAAGGAAGCCAATGAGGGTCCACGTGGAAAGCAGTTTTTTAAAAAGTGGCAAGTATGATTTAGAGAAGGGAAACAGAAAGCAGAGCAGTAGACAGATGGATGGCTACCATAAAAGCATAAAATAATATTAAAATATGAATCTTGCTGTCATCTGTCATCAAAAGGATTTTTATGTTTGCTTTTACATGGAAAACAAATTATATAGAATTTTCTAATGCAAATGGCAAGAAGGATGCAAATCATTACAAGGAAAGAGTTGGTGCATGACTACAGGAAATGGATCTGAGACTGGAAAAACGATACACAGTGAAGGACAAAGATTAACTACCTTTGGAAATAAGATGGTGACTTTAGCCATTCTCTGAATCTGTCCACCACCGTTCCCATTCTAATTAGATGGTGTCCTTGCTTGTAACCACTCAGGAGGGTGACGGAAAAGTTGAAAATTAAGAGGTTCAACAACTCATCCAAACTCAAGAGTCTCTTTAATCATTCAAACTTCCATTTTCTCCTGTCTTGACCTTTCTACAAGACTAATAATCAGCCTTCTCCCCTGTCTTTGATTCTAAGGTAGCACCAACAAAGTAACAAAACTCTCCTCAGTAAGAATGTTCTACATTGGAGCTTTTCAACATGGGAGATACTTACACTTGACCACTAAGTAACTGAAATGCTGCCAAAACTATTGAGAAATTGACTTTTAAATTTAATTTTACTCACAACAGTGACATGTCTAGTGGATACTTTATATTCTGACTTTCCTAAATCCTATTTTGCATCTTCTCAAACCTTTCTTGAGCTACAGTCAACTTCTTTCTCCTACATCCCTTTTCTTCCCTTTAACCTACATATAGATTCAATTCTCTCCCATTTTAAACAAGCAAAACAAAACAAAACAAAAACATTGTTTCTTTAGCCTTATTTGCTCCCCAGTTGCTGATTTAATTGAATTCACTTCAAAGTTGCCTTTAAAGTGTACTCAACAGAGGTCTATAATCCCTTATCCAAATCCTCGGAGTTAGACATGTTTTGCAATTCAGTTTCTCAGATTTTTTTGAAACTATCATAGTATATATTCTATATCACTTAATATCCACCCATTCAGAGGTTTGGGACAGGAATGAATAGCAAGCAAAAACACTAATGGTTCTACAATAAAATTTTTAAAAATTCATTTAGGTAAAGTAAGTAAAGGCTATATTTATATTTGTTATGTTGTTTAGGTCAGGGTTTGCCACCGCGTGAGTTCAAGTCAGATTTTATTTTTTGCGGTGCTGGGAATCAAACCCAAGTTTTCACAAGTGCTAGGCAATTGCTCTTTTTTTTTTTTTTTTTTAAATATTTATTTATTTGCTTTAGTTGTACACAATGCGTTTATTTGTACGTGGTGCTGAGGATCGAACCCGGGCCCGCGCACGTGCTAGGCGAGCGCTCTACCACTGAGCCACAACCCCAGCCCAAGGCAATTGCTCTTAACACTGAGCTAACATCCCTGACCTTCAAGTCAGATTTTATTTGGGTGGGTAGGGGTAGTTTCCAAAACTTTTTAGATTTTAGGTAAGGAGTTACAGACCTATGCCTCCTAATTTAATTCCCTACCTTCCACTGCAGACTAGACTGAAAGGAGGGAGGAAGTGAATATATTACCTGTAAGGCATTGCCTATAATTATTTCATCTAATTCCAACAGTTGAGAGGCCTTATCACTGTTCAAGAGATCAAGAAACTCAAGGGATTATAAATTAGTTACTTCTTGTGACTGTAATTATAAGGCCACAGAGCTAGAAAACATCAATAATTCAAATACAGGCCTTAATCCAAAACTGATTTTTCACTTACATGTGTGATCCTCAAAACTAATTTTTATGAAAACTTCACAATGCATATTCCCATGAGTTTTTTCATTTGACAACAGTTCTGTAATGCAGATAAGTATCATTTTCCTCAAAGAAAGCAAGCTGAAAGACTTTAAGATTGGACCATCAAATATAATCTTAGCCTTCATGAAGCCTCTACTTCCTGATGCACAATTTATCACTTTTCCACTATTCCACTAAATGTGTATGAGTATTTTCAATTACTGGAACCTATTAGTGATTTATCTTTATGTTTATCTTCTAATAGACTGAGAGATTCTCAAGGACAAGAACCAAGTTTTATCTTTATGTCTTCCATACCTAGCAAGAATGCCTGATACCTAGTGGTCCTCCAGGGATGTTGAATAAATGAAAACACAAGTGAACAAAAGGAACAAACATGCTGAATTAGACTGATGGATGAGTTTAGGTTGATGGCTGATGGTGGAATATACAGGTGACATCCGCAGAAAGGGTCATCAAATAAAGTTTATACATACGTTGGACCATAAAATGCTGATATTCATTTCAAGAGAAGTTTCTACCTTGGGCAATATGATCAGTAATACCAGTGGGAGTGGATTCATTCATAGAAGCACTGAATGGAATTGGCTCATAACGAGGCAGCATCTCTGTTTCTATGTTGTCTGCTGCTGGGGATGTCACAAAAGAGGACTGATCACTCACATTTGAGTCATATTTTGACTTCTGAGAATAATGCCTGTAAAAGAATATCACATTGTGTAAGAAAAATAAGTCATTGCCTATATCTGAAACATAAAGGTTTGCAAATAATTTCAAATTTCTAAAATAATCATAATTTTAACTTATTTATGACACTGGGGAATGAACTAAGGTGCTTTACCTCTGAGCTACATCCTCAGCCCCCACCTTTTTTTAGTATTTTTTTTTTTTGGGGGGGGGGGGGGCGGGGTGGTGCTGGGGATTGAACATAGGACCTTGTGCATGTGAGGCAACTTTTTAAAATTTTGATACAGGGTCTCACTAAGTTGTTTAGGGCCTCACTTAGTCACTGAGGTTGGCCTCAAATTTGTGATCCTCATGCCTCAGCCTCCCATGTTACTGGGATTACAACAGTACACCACCATGCCTGGCTAAATATAGCTATTTGTAAGTGGCAAAAGAAAATATTTCTGCCCCCCCCCCAGCCATTTAAAAATATCTTAACCCACTTAAAATAACTTGAACAGATAACATATGTCTGACTTCCTAAATATTAGGTTTTGTAGATAATTTGAATATTTTAAAGTTCTTAGAAATAAAAAGTACTTCAGATCAATTCTAATTTCACTAAACATGTCCATTTCCCACATTAACTGGGAAGTTACTTCCACAATTAGGAATCTATATAAACACTAATTTGCTAAAGCAGATACAGGTTAAAAAACTCAATAGGGCCGGGCGCGGTGGCGCACGCCTGTAATCCCAGCACTTTGGGAGGCTGAGGCAGGAGGATCGCGAGTTCAAAGCCAGCCTCAGCAATGGCGAGGCACTTAGCAACTCAGTGAGACCCTGTCTCTAAATAAAATACAAAAAGGGCCAGGGATGTGGCCCAGTGGTCGAGTGCCCCTGAGTTCAATCCCTGGTACCACAAAAAAAAAAAAAAAAAACTCAATAGGTTTAGAATGCTTGCTTGCCATGTATGAAAATTTACCTCCAAATTTACTTAATAACTTTATTACTTATTTATCAATCTAAATTAATTTATCTATATTATACCATATAAGAACTAAACCACTGTCTGAAAAAAAAACAGTAGCAGATTAAACATTACTAGATGTTTACTAGACTTAAAAGTTTGAAAAGTTTTTTTAAATATTTAGTTGTACATGAACACAATCTTTACTGATTTATTTTTATGTTGTGCTGAGTATAGAACCCAGTGCCTCACATGTGCAAGGCAAGTGCTCTACCACTTAGCTACAGCCCCAGCCCAAAAGTTGGAGATTTTTAATAAGTCTTTTTTAAATGCTTATTTTTATTTTAATTACAAGTAATAGGACCAAATTACAGAAAGTTTGGAATAAAGGGGGAAAACTTATCTACCACAACCATGATGATTACTATCTACTTCCAATGTTCTTACAAGTATATACTTCTCTTTAAGGAGAGAATTTTATAGCCAGATGCGGTTACACACATCTCTAAATCCGGCTACTGTGGGGGTCAAAGCAGGAAGATTCCAAGTTCAAAGCTAGCCAAGGCAACTTAATGAGACCCTGTCTCAAAATAAAAAGGGCTAGGGATATAGTTCAGAGGTAGAGTGCTTGCTAAGCATGCCCAGAGCCCTGGGTTCAATTTCCAGTAATACTTAAAAAAAAAAAAAAAGACAATTTTAAGTACATATAATTTTATACTTTACCATATTGGTTTATCAAAAGCATTCCATCACAATGCTTCACAGACTTCATAGTTTTAAGTACCTTCACAAAGCCCATTAAAAGATATAACTTAAACCATGCTGCTTCACTGGGAACTAGTTCAACTCCAGTTCTTCTCTACTTAAAGTTGTAATCAACTCTGTGCCTACAAATTTTATTTATTTTATTTTTCATTGCGGTCCGATTTACAGAATTTGGTTTAAAAAAAAAAACCACAGGATTCCAAATGTTATGAAATCCAACATACACTATCTAAAATACTTATACTGTTTACATCAGAAATTTATTCAGGTATCAGTTTACTTTTGAAATTTAATCAAGCGTTAACTAATCATAATTCCTAATATGAAGCCACATTATCAAAACAAACATTATCATACTATTTATCTCAAAGAAAATTAGTCATTTTACCGAGTTGTAAAATGAACTGAGTAGTAAATGCTCAGTTCATTTTGCCTCTGTTTTAAACAACAGAGCATTAAAAAGATGGAATCTATTAAGAGATGAAACTGACAAAATTTGGAAATTCAGAAGAAAAACCCCAAATACAGTGAAGCAAAGGTAAGTGACAAACTGAACCAAGATAAAATCCTTTATTCTGGGACATGTATGCCCAATAGGATAATAGAATTAAACTCTATTTAAAACAATGGCTCTATATTTTAAAGCAAATTACCTTTAGCCTATAGCAAATAGCACGTTTACAATGATCCTTCAGTTAGGCAATGCTTCATGCACTGAATTATAATATTGTCTAGTTATTTTTTTCCTTAACAATTAAAACCCTTAAATGAAAATCAGAAATCTGGCCTACCCAGGTGGTAAAGATCGTCGTGCTTGTCCTGATCGTAAAGCTTCTCCAAGAGGGGAATTTTCAAGATTCTTGAACTTCTCTTGGCAAGTTTTCACATAAGACAGCTTTCCAGCAAAGTATCCCATGATGCAAGCAACTTAATTGTAACATCAAACAAAATGTGTGACTGAATGGGTCTTTTTAGGCATGCACAAAAAAATTTTTTTTACAAAAGCATTTTTTAAAAAATATTTATTTATTTACTTTAGTTGTACACAATGCAATGCATTTATGTTTACGTGGTGCTGAGGATTGAACCGGGCCGCACAAGTGCGAGGCGAGCACTCTGCCACTGAGCCACAACCCCCGCCCAAAAGCATTTTTTTTTTAAAGTATGGTTCTAAATATGTCTTTGGTTTAGAAAGATTGGAATAATGGTAAAAGGACCACATTAAATCATACTCAAGAGTTCATAGATTCTACAGAAATAATTCACTTTCCCTAAAGAAAATAAGCCAAAATAAAGTTGTTATAAATCAACTGTAGGGGCTGGGTTTGTGGCTCAGTGGTAGAGCACCTGCCTAGCATGTGTGAGGCACTGGGTTCGATTCTGCATATACATAAATAAAATAAAGAAAGGTCCACTAAATAAATAAATAAACTCTTACTATACTAATTATTAAATGGAGGTAGGAAATGTGGTAAAAGTATTTTGGAAAAAGGAATGGAGAGCAATCAAAACAGCGCTCTAGCCTAGTAACAGGAATTTGAGCCATTTATTTTCCTATAAAATGGATATCATACTATTTGCCTGGTCAATTTCATAAGACTGCTTTAAAAAATAAAATTATGGGCTGGGGTTGTGGCTCAGTGGTAGAGCACTTGCCTAGCAGGTGTGAGGCACTGGGCTTGATCCTCAGCACCACATAAAAATATAAATAAATAAATATAAAATTACATGCAACAAATCCCTTAAAATAATGTATTCCAAAGTATAACCTAAATTCCAAAGAAAATACTCCATCATGTAGCTGTTTCTAATACAAAAGAGAGGGTAATATGAAAAAATTTATGAAAAGCCTCAGATCCTTTGAAAGAGCAATTTAGCTTCTTATTAGCCATATTGCAAAATGCAAACTAAAAAGATTTATTTTTTTAAATAAGCTTAAGTCTAAATATACTTATGTGATCAATGAGAGTACCTGTACAACTTTCCCCAGGGACAGACCAATAATTTATTTTTAAGTACTGTGTATTTACAAAGTAATTTCAGATTAATAGTTGTAATACTTTATAAAAAGAGGGGGGAAAGCATTTCAAGTAATTCATGATTTCTGGTATTAACAATAAAATATCCAAGTAGTTCATTTAATGAAAAGCTTAAACAATTAAGTTGTCACAGCATAGAACCATACAACCAATAAGAGTAAGTCAAAACATTTGATAAAAATTAATGGTTTTATTTAGGTAAAAAAGCTACAAAAGCAGTGTTGATCATACTTACATATAAGTTTAGGGATGGAACCATATTTGGGATGACTTGAAAGGATTCCTAAAGAACAAGGAGTTAAGTATTTTTGAGTAACATTGTTAGAGAAGGAAAAAAGAAATCAGCTCAGAATACCTTTAAATATTAGCTGCCAACATTAGCATTTTTATGCACCCAGAGAACTCTAAACTATTTAAAAGAGAATCATGTGAATTCAGAAACAACAGAATTATGAAAAAATCCAGAAAGACTCTAAAAATTAGGATAGGTGAATATAAAGATCACTTGATACGAAGTTTCTAGACAAAGGAAAAAAGATGTTTCTATGAACCAAGAACAAACAAAAGAAAGCATTTTAAAATACATCATGTGCAAACACTAAGGTCCAAGGTGATATTAAAGAAAGTAAAGAAACTTGAATGAGTACCACCAGATAAAAAACCTGTGGTAAAGCTAAAGTAATTAAAATAGTCTGGTGTAAGTGCAAGAATAGGTAAATTGACCAACACTATGACAGCCCAGAAAAGGACCCACACATGCAGTCACATAATTTATGACAGGCAACACTGCAATAAACAAAAAAACCATCCCTGCCGGGCGTGGTGGCACACGCCTGTAATCCCAGCACTTTGGGAGGCTGAGGCAGGAGGATCGCCGCAAGTTCAAAGCCAGCCTCAGCAATGGTGAGGCACTTAGCAACTCAGTGAGACCCTGTCTCTAAATAAAATACAAAAAAGGGCTGGGGATGTGACCCAGTGGTCGAGTGCCCCTGAGTTCAATCCCCAGTGCCAAAAAAAAAAAAAAAAAAAAAAAAAAACCATCCCTTCAAAACATAGTATGGGTGTCAATTACATATCTGTATGGGGGGAATATACCTGGATGCTACCTTATACTATATTCAAAAACAACTACAGGTGGCTTGAAAATTAAAATATGAAAGATAAAAAAAATCTTGCAGAAGAAAGCATAAGAAAACATCTTTATGTCCTGGGAATAGACAAATATTTTACAAGGCCACAAAAAGCACTTATTATAAAGAAAAAAACCAATAAACCTGACTATTAACATTAAGAACTACAGTTGGCCAGAGTTGAGGAAAAATAATTATAATATGCATGACTGTCAAAAGACCCATTTCCAGAATATACACATAATTCCAAAAAGGACAAGCCAAAGGAAAAATATGGACAACAGGCATCAACAGATAATTGACAAAAAAGGATATATTCAAATTGGGTATAAACAAAAGAAAAGGTCCTTAAGAATTCTTTAGAGGGAGACACAAATTAAAACCACATTGTAATCAGTATCACTGCTCACCACACTGGCTAAAATACAGGATACACAAAACAACCAGTGTTAGTGAAAACACAGAAATGTAAATTGTGTCAAAGAGTTTCACATTATCTACTAAAGCTGAATAAAATATATTCATAATCTTATGACCCAGAAAAATGTCTACAAAGAGATACTTTATTCATGGAGGAATTTATTATAATAATTAGTCAAAATTGAAAACTACCTAATTGCCAATGTAGTGGAGAATGGATAAATTGTGGTATACTCACACAGAAAACTATACAGCAACAATACAGAAGAATCCAATGTTATACAGGTAAACCAATTCTCCATATAAAAAGCCCAGATTTTAATGTCTGTTAATTTCCTTGGTATAAAGCTACCAAAAGGTCTTTGATTTGCAAATTTCCTATCAGATCTCAGGAACCCGTACAAGACAGTCTCAGTATACCACTGATGAATCTAACAAATGTTTTAAGAACCAACAATACATCAAATACTTAATTGCAAGATTTAGTGTAATTAAAGTACAAAAACAAAACTAATCCATAGTATTCACCTGGGTTCCTTCATTTATACCACCAAGATCATAAATAAGGAAAAAAGGAGAATAGTTAGAATATCTGGATTTATACATGTGTAAGTTGATCTCTCATTCTGTCCCCAACTAGTTACAGACCACTGACAATACACAGTAAATAAGATACTTTCTTTGCACTTACTAGAGAGGGAATTAAGACAAACAGAATACAGCATGTGGTTGCTACTTACCCACTTGAATATTTGAGCTATCTATTATATACATTATGCAGCCCTCTGACAAGTGCTATAGACAGTCCATTTTTCTAAGGGGAAGGAGAAGGACGGGGGCAAACAGACTTGTCCAAGGTTAATGCAATACTCTTTGCAACATATGGTCGCAATAATTTATAGCAGTGGTACGGATGGAAATAGGTAGTTGACAGAGAAACGAATGAGCTGGAATACAAGACATTAATTGGACAAGGCGGTTAAGAGATAGAAGTTAAGGATAATGCCCTAGACTCCTGGATGTCAATGATGAAACTTTTAGACATTGGGGGGATGGGGGGTGGAACTGGTTTTGGGAAAAATGAATTCAGTTTGAGGGCCATCCGAGTGGAGATAACTAAAACATGATATAATGAATACATAGGCTAGAGATAAGAATAGGGATTTAGATGCAAGAAATGGTCAATGAAGTTCATATTTGTAAAGCAAAAGTACAGACTTGGGATGGGGAAATAGCTCAATGAAAAATGCGTGCTTAATGTGCATTAGGTCCTAAGTTCAATCTCCAGCACCCACCCCACCAAAAAAAATACATAGACCAATAACTAGAAGTCAAAGCAGAACTCCAAAGAACACCAACATTTTTAAGACAAGTAGAGGAAGAAAACCTAAGCACCAAAAGGTAATATATCTTTGTTTTTAGTGCTATATATGAAAAATAGTGTGTAATTCCTATCAAACACTCAAAATTCATGTGAAAAAGTGGAAGAGTTGCCTGAGGTAGAAGAAAAAGTATTAGTGTGCATTATCATGATAGTGATATGAAAAGGAATGTTTCAAGAACTGGTGAAAATTGTATGATATAGGATAAGAACAAAAACTGACCATCAAATTTAAGGAACAAGGAGGTTGTGTTAGTTGAGCATGGTGGTATACACCTATAATTCCAGCTACTCAGAAGGCTAAGGCAGAGGATTCCAAGTTAAACTCAGCCTGTCTCAAAACTAAAATTAAAAGGATTGGGGGTCTGGGGACATAGCTCAGTTAGCAGAGTGCTTGCCTTGCATGCACAAGGCCATGGGGTTCAATCCCCAGCACCACCAAAAAAAAAAGGGAGGGGGCGTTGAGGAGTAGCTCAGAGGTAGACTGCTTTTAGGTTCAATTCTTAATAACACAAATAAGACAAAACAAAATGAAAACATACATATGAATCATCAATGACACAGACTGAAAAGGGTTAAAAGAAGTAAAAAGTTGAAGCGCTCATTTGTAGTGCTTCAAATTCAAGGAGTTGGGAAAAGTTGGAAATGTGTAGGAGAGATTTTTCTTTTTTATGTTCTTTCTTTTATAATAGAACAGAAACAATCAGGGAGCAGCTAACAAGAAGTCAAGTATGACACACCATGGACAAAAGCATATATAAAATGCCAAACGTCTAGATGAAATGCAAAATGCCTTGGTGGATTCTGAATTCTTTTCCTAATTCTTACCATTTCTATCTTATTTTCAAGTTGTCCAAAGTCTTTAACTCCAAATAAACACCAAACCTCCAAATCTTTTTCTTTCTCATGTCCTAATCCAACTTGTACCTTCTCTTGGTTCTTAGCTATTTAATGGAATTTTCACTCCTTCCCACATGATTTTGCCTCTATCCATGAGTTTCTTGACTGCCCCCTCCCAAGTCAAGCTTATTGTTCTGATCATCAGTTCCCTCCTTCCCAATATATAGTCTTCCTTCTCTTTTAAGACAACTTCTGCTCATCCTCTGAAATTCACTTCTTTCAAAAAGTGTTCCAAGTATAGCAGCCCTACAGAAATCTTGGAACATCCTTCTGAATCTCACAATTTAGTATCTTATTAAATATTTAAATTTTCTAATTGTTTCACTGTGTGATCACATAGATTTCTTCCTTCAAATGAACCACTGGCAGCTCTTATATTTTCTGCAGAACCACCTCATATCTAGCTCCAATCATTACTAAATGACATACCAGATTACTATAAAACAGGCAGAACAATAACAGACGCTTTCTCCCTGTTAATTGTTTCTCCCTATGCTAGTTTTCCCTTCAAAGTAACGTGGTTAGTGTTTTTGTTTTATTTTTTTCACAATACAGATCCAAACTCATCTATGAAACAACTTAGTTGGTTCTGGATTTGTTTCCAAGTTTAAAATCCTGTCTTTTTTTTTGGCACCAGGGATTGAACTCAGGAGCACTCAACCACTGGGCCACATCCCCAGCCCTTTTTTGTATTTTATTAGAGACAGGGTCTCACTAAGTTGCTAAGTGCCTCGCCATTGCTGAGGCTGGCTTTGAACTCACGATTCTCCTGCCTCAGCCTCCCAAGTGCTGGGATTACAGGCGTGCGCCACTACGCCCGGCTTTTAAATCTTGTCTTGCACCACATTATAATGAGATTCCTTAGAAGTTCTTTAAATAAAATTTTCCTCCCAAAATCCTCCCACTTCCCTTCAAAAGTATTGTTTTGGAATCAAGACTATCTATTTACTTTATTCTGCTACTGTGAAACGCTAAAATATCCTAACAAAGTCACATATTTTAAGGAGCTAGTTAATTAAAAGAACAGTCTTTTAGAATATATGGAGGCCATCCCAAAGTCACGACTATTTTCTGGGACACTTTCCCAGATACAGGACACACCAGACTGACAGTTCACAAAATAAGTCATGAACAATCTTATTACTTGCACCACTAAATTTTAAGATACAGAGACTTGATACAATACTAATCTAAAACTCAAGTTCCACAGGAATATGCTGTTAATATTTAAACCAACAGAATTTAGTTTCCTTGGGACTTATTAAACTAGTACATAAGAATCACCTTCAGTTTCTTAAAACACAGATTCCAGGACCTCACTTCAGATTCTGACTTAGTAGGTATGGGATGAGGCCTGTGAATTTGCATTTCTAACAATCTCTTAAGTAAGAATGATACTGCAGAGCCACCTGACCTGGTCTGCTGCTCTACTTACAAAACCATCCACAAGTTTTTAGTTACCTTCTTATTCTTACAGGTTGTTAATGAAGCTACATGCAGAACATTAAATTCTCAAATCAAGATAATCAAGTCAGTGGGTTCATGGAAACAAAACCCTTCTGATACTGAGGAAATTCATCAGTGATAATGCCTAATAGGATACATTATCATCTTATTTAAAATCAGGAAAATAACGTAAAACAAACATATCCAAAATGCTAAATAAATCCAAAGTTTAAGTATTTACCTTTACTAATCAATCCTTGAGTAATCAACATACTTGTTGCAGCCAAAGGCACAGCTATAAGAGAAAAAAAAAAATCGTCAATATCAACAAAAGAAGTATCTCTTGAATTCATTAGGGAATAGGTAAGTATCAGTAAAATCATAGGAATGCACAGTAAGATCTTTAAAAGAGACTGTTTCATCTTAAAAGTTACACTGTATGGCCGGGCGTGGTAGCGCACGCCTGTGATCCCAGCACTTGGGAGGCTGAGGCAGGAGGATCATGAGTTCAAAGCCAGCCTCCGCAATGGCAAGGCACTTAGCAACTCAGTGAGACCCTGTCTCTAATAAAATACAAAAAAGGGCTGGGGATGTGGCCCAGTGGTCCAGTGCCCCTGAGTTCAATCCCCAGTACATTCACTGTATGAATGGTGAGAACATGAAAAAAGCATTTTAAATTTAAGAACATTATAAAATATTAAATATAACTCAAGAACCATCTAGATTTAGATTCTAAATAGCTAGCAATTCGTTAATATAACCAACTAAGACAAAAGTAATGGGTTGGGGTTGTGGCTTGGTGATAGAACACTTGCCTAGAACACGTGAGGCAATGGGTTCGATCCCCAGTACCACATAAAAAAACTAAATAAACAAAATAAAGGTTAAAAAAAAGTAATACTAAGAGTTACATCTGAAGTTAGAGAAGGGGAGGGCAAAAAGGAGGACAACAGGCTAGAAATCAATTACAAAGAAAAGTCACTGAGTATGACAAAATTCCATGTAGCATGTTAAGTGCCTCACATACATTATTTCATTTTTATCTTATGGTTTATATAAGGAAAATGAAGCTTAGAGATGTTAAGACACTTGCACCAGGCCATACAACTAGTTCAATGGCAGGTCTCAGATTCCAATGAATCTGATACCAGATCTCAAACTTTTAAGCTCTGTATTACATTGTTGTAAACCAAAATACAAATATATTTGACCAAAATCAGAAGGAGGCTGGGGCAAAAAAAATAAGCATACATTTTAAATACACTTTTAAAAAACTATTTTAAATGTAGTTTTGCCATATGGAAATATTCTGTCTATAGTGTGACTATTAATTGACAGTGAAATCCTATGTGCAAATTTTAATTCCAAACAGACTCATAACTTTAAAATCAGTATGGGATGTAATTCAGTGGTACAGTGCTTGCCTAGCACATGCAAGGGCAGGGTGCAATCCCTACCACTATACAAACAAAACAAAACAAAACTCAGCTATGAATCACTGCTCTCTACCCAAGCACTAATAGATTTTCTTGATGGGAGCTGGCATTGGTCCTTGACTGACCAACCTGACAAAGCAACTTTGTCTGGGAACCTAAATGGAAAAAGAATTCCCTACAATGATATAAAGCTTTACCTAAGTTACCTAAACAGGTAAATGGCTCACTGTACCTAACCTGTTTGTTCATGCTGAGTACCACTTTGTCTGGGCATCTGGAACTTTGGTATCTGCCAGGCTGAGGGTGCCTATGCGATCAGCACCCTCCCAAAATGCTGGCTTTGAGTCTAATGAGCTTCCCTGGTAGACAACATTTAACACATATCATTACCAGCTGGTGGAGAAATTAAGCACATGCTTAGTGTATGACTCCACTAGGAAAAGATCTTCGAAGCTTGCACCTAGCTTCCTCTGGACTTCACTACAAACTCCTTTTCCTGATTTTGTTCTGTATCCTTTCACTATAAACTATGTGCTAAATTTAAATAGTTACATATGGTTGGCAGCTGCCACAGTGGACACTCCTATTCCAGACCAAGGTTTGGCAAATGCAATCTATAAAGAGCCATATAATAAAATGTTTTGGGTTTTGTGGGCCACTCAAGTCTCTGTCCCACCGCAACAGCTGTTTTGAGGCAAGAGCACCCAGAGACAATACATAAATGAACATAAAGCTGTGTTCCAATAAAACTTTATGGATACAAAAATATCAATTTCACATAATTTGCAATTGTAATAAAATAGTCTTCCTCATTTTCTTTTTCCTCAAGCATTTAAAAACATAAAAATAATTTTTAGCTCATTGCATGCAAAACCAGATTTGGTCCACGGGCTGTAGTTTCCTCAACTCTTTTCTAAACTATATGGACTATTCAAGAACTAAAGTAATTACTTATTTACTTTCAAATTATTACATTTGAATTATTAGAGAAATTTCATGATTAAAACCCACAACTTTGGAATAAGGCATTGGCTTTGTCATTAGACAGTTTGCAGAAACCCCTAAGGTTTGAGTCCTTACTATTCTACTAAAAGATTTTACCTTTGCTGGAAAAAATGGTTTCTTTAATGTTGGCTGGTTAGAATGCCTTCATGTATTATTTAAAGTTTTTCAAAGGACAAATCCCTTCTAATTACAGCATCAGTTCAGCTTGGTTCAAGGATTGCAACACGTAGCACTGAAGAATTATGTAAGGATAAAAGGTGATTAGTTAGCCATCTCTACAATGGACAATGATTTCCCCCATTTAACGCACAGAGTAACAGTCAGGTTGAGATTCTAGTACTAGTTCTTCCATTCACTATGTTTGTATACTTCTCAATATAAAAGGAAATGGATTAGGTCTAATGTCTCTTCTCATGTATTCTATTTTATTTTAAAAACGATAATGGCAAAACTGAAAGATCTCTCTAGTCTTCATTTTGATCAGAGACTATTTAATCTTCATTTTAATCAGACTAAATTGAAACCAGAAAGGAAAAGTTATATGCTCTAAGCAACAAAGATGGTTAGTTTGTGATATAGCTGGATTCAGAATCCAAGTCTTCTGACTCCTAGGTTAGTGGGTTTTTTTCCATTATACTGAGTGACTCCTACTTCAGAGTCCATTATATAATGTTTCTTCAGGCAAATCAATAATACTCCTGACCAAAACCTAATTGTACATCATGATCACAGCCCCAACCATCTCCAATACAGGATTCCTAAAATTCTTTGAATTCTTCTCCTCTCACAATAGCAAAATGATATTCTAAATCCAGAACTGTTTTGTTCTTCATTTTTTTTTTTTTTTTTTGAGACAGAGTCTCACTTTTGTTACCCAGGATGGTCTTGAACTCAAGATCCTCCTGTCTCAGCCTCCCAAGTAGCCAGGATTCACAGCTACTTTCAATATAAACTTTCATTAGTCACAATATTATCAACAGCCATTTAGTAAAGAAAGTCAACAATTTGGGGGGGGGGGGGGCAAGAAAATTGAACTCAGGGACACTTGACCACTGAGCCACATCCCCAACCCTGTTTTGTATTTCATTTAGAGACAGGGTCTCACTGAGTTGCTTAGCGCCTTGCCATTGCTGAGGCTGACTTTGAACTCATGATCCTCTTGCCTCAGCCTCCAGAGCTGCTGGGATTACAGGTGTGCACAATGCGCCTGATGATAGTCAACAATTTTAAAATTAAGTAATGAATTAATCCACAACAATTACATGAGACAGGCAATTATCACCCCTATTTTACAAATAACAAAACAGGGAAAAAGGAACTTGCTCAAACTCTCAGTTAATGATGTGTGGAACTTGGGCGAGGGATATAGCTCAGTTGGTAGCATGCCCTGGGTTCAATCCCTAGCACCAAAAAAAAAAAAAAAGTGTGGAACTTGGATTTTAATTCAGACAGGTGGGCCTCAGAGTCTACCCTTTCACTGATTATACTATTTTATTTGAAAGCCAGTTGTACACATGTATGACATATTATTCACACAATCTGTAACTGATGCAAATAGGAATTCATAGACCTTTTCAGTAATTCCAAAGGTAAGAACTCTTATAATATGCAAGAAACTGACTTTCTATGTACAGATTATATTACTACCTGTGTTTTGGACACAGACATTGTTTTTTGGTCAGACAAAAACTCACAGGGCCACAATTTTTAAGCACTTAGAAATACGACACCTTCACAGTTATACTTTAAAATTAACAGAAAATACAGGCTGGGATTGTGGCTCAGCGGTAGAGCGCTCGCCTAGCACGTGCACAGCCCAGGTTCGATTCTCAGCACCACATAAAACTAAAACCACATTGTATACAACTAAAGCAAATAAATAAATGTTTAAGATCTCAAAAAGGTGTAAAAATTATCGTGGGTACGTTTCTACATATTCCTATATGCTTTCTTCACCGTTTTTTCCTAATCCACATGCTCCAAAGTATCAGGAATTCCATTGCTCATTTATATAAATATGAAAATGTTACTGGATAGAATAACATATTTGAAGATGTGAATATTAAAGTACAAAATTTCCTAATACATGAATATTAATAATTATATGTTGAATTTCATACCATCTGGTTACATCCTAAATTCTATATATATTCAATGTTTGGTGTACACCTAGGATATCTTAAGAGTTAACCATGCCAGGAGCACTACTGTAATCCCAGCAGCTCAGGAGGCTGAGGCAGAAGAATCACAAGTTCGAAGCCAGCCTCAGCAACTTAGCCAAGACCTGTCTCAAAAGAAAAAAAAAAAAAAAAAAAAAAGCGGGGGATGTGGTCCAGTGCTTAAGAGCTTCTGGGTTCAATCACTGGTACCCAAAAGAGACAATTGCTACTTGGCAAATTTTGGCTACTATAATTTCCCAATAATTCAGATATAACATATAGTTAATAATCTGTTTTTCAGTCTGTTATTATTACATGCTTTTTGTCTCTTCAATTTGGAATTAATCTGCCTTAATACACAGAAATTACTGAGATTCTGTTGTTCATATACCACATGTCCTACTATTAACAATTAGGCATACACAGAAATCATGCTTAGTGCTCACTGCCTTTTAATGTGCTTTTGACATAATGGTGTTACAGCTAGAATGTTGAAAACATGTGCAATAGCATAAATTGATCAGCCAGAAATAAATCTGGACAGCACAGTATCTATGTAAACCTCAGTCTAACATTATAATAATTCCCAACACTATCAGACTTGTCTTTTTCTTAATCCTGAGTCATCAAGACTTGAAAAGAACCTGTTGCACCAAAAACTTAAAAATGTCCACAATAATCTTATTTTCTCCTACAAACAAATTTGGTCTAACTGTTTAGTAATGTCATCAAAACTAAGTTTCCTAAGCTAGTTATCTTAAAAGTTTTTCTATTTTCTTGCCTTCTCCTATAGTTCATCTTTAAATATCCCGTGTTCTAGCCAGGCACGGTGGAACACGACTGTAATCCCAGCGGATTGGGAGGCTGAGGCAGGAGGATTGCAAGTTCAAAGCCAGCCTCAGCAATGACAAGGCACTAAGCAACTCAGTGAGACCCCGTCTCTAAATAAAATACAAAATAGGGCTGGGGATGTGGCTCAATGGTTGAGTCCTCCTGAGTTCAATCCCCAGTACTCCAACCCCACACCCCCAATCCTGTGTTCTTTAAAAAAATTCATTGCCTGCCCATTTTCTCCAGGCCAAACAAAAATGTATTCAACTACACCTCCTCAATGACTATATGCCTGTGTTAATGCAAAATCTCGCTCATAAGAGATTTCACCAAGTACAACTTCTCATCCTAACCCATCCAATACATTGCTAAGGTTTCTAAAAAACAATATCATCCTCTCTTAAGAACCTAAAACATATAATGAATCAAACCTTTTTAACTACTCACTGTTATTTTATTTTCTACTCTCGATGAAAGGATGAGACTTCTGCTCCAGGAGTTCAGCCTCAAGGCTCTAACAGAGATCAAGTTATTGCAGACTCTGCCTTGGCTCACTATAATAAAATTTATCTCTACTTAAAGTCCCTACTACAGTTATACACATAATCTTTATGTGTTTCATGTGTTAACTTTGTCCCAACTACATCATAAAACTACTTCAGGAAAAAAATGATGTCTCATAAAACTTATCTTCTAATCAAGTACCTTGTACACTGTAAGTGCACATACCAGACTCATACGGTATATCCTTAATTTTTTAAGCTGTCCCCTTCTTCCTCCATTCTGCCTTTTTGTTAGAATAGTAATTGCCAAGGAATACAGTCTCCAGATAAAACAATAATACCAGGGTTTTGTTTAACAGTAAATTATAAAATTATGAATCATTTACAATATTCTCTGTACTTAAAAAATAAAATCTTGATATATAAAGTCTATAGTCAGAAATCAAAAGTTGGTAGTATAGTAATATTTAATGGTTAAAAAAAAAAAAAGGAAACTAACCAGTTTTTATTATGTGATGGTTAAAGTTAAGAGTCAAAATCATGAGCTTCTGTTTCAGACAGACCTGACTTCCAAGTTCAGACATCATGATTCACCAGCTATGTCACATTAGCTAACTCATTTAACATCTCTAAACCTCAATTCCTTCCCTGTAAAGTGAGGGTTATAATTATCAACCCGACTGAGTTGTTTTTATATAATCTAAATACACTCAATAAATGTTATTACCATTATTGTTGACAAAATTACCTCACGATTGAAAAAAATTCTGAAATAATTACTTTAGAATGTGCACATTTCTTCTATTTCCTTATCAACTTGTTTTAGAAAGGACCACACTATGCAAAAAGCATATGTTCTATATGAAAGTATTAAATTTCAAATACAAATTCAGGTCAAAATTACAAGTACAAATTTTGGACCAAGCTAGGTTGCAGTCTAGTGGATGTAGCTCAAGAACAAGGTCCTGAGTTCAATTCCCAGCGCGTGCGCGCGAGAGCACACACACACACACACACACAAATTATGTTGATTAAAGAAAATTGAACTTACATCTGAACCAGAAGCTTTCATCATTGCATTCTGCAAAGACTCTTCTTTCTTCCTCTGTTGGAATGTAATCAGCCCCTATATCTTTTTGCAAGGGAAATTGGAAAATAATAAAATACCCATAATAAAACTAAGTCTGAAAAATTAGCTTATTCTGAGGCGGGCTGTGGTGATGCATGCCTGTAATCCCAGCAGCTTGGGAGACCTAAGGCAGGAGGATCAAGTTCAAAGCCAGCCTCAGCAAAAGCAAGGCGCTAAGCAACTCAGTGAGACCCTGTCTCTAAATAAAATACAAAAATAAGGTTGGGGATGTGGCTCAGTAGTTGAGTGCCCCTGAGTTCAATCCCCAGTACCAAAAGAAAAAAAAATTAGCTTAGTCTGAATATTAATGATACCCAACATTTTTTTAAAAGTGAAGTAATGAAAACAGGTAACCTGTAAACTTCTAAAACAAACTTTAACTTCAAACAAGTAAGCACTACAGTCTACTAGTTAGGACTGGCTACAAAACGTGGTGGACCCAGTGCAAAAGGATAACGTGTGACCCCTGTTTCAAATTAAGAATTTCAAGAAGAAAAAAAAAACAGCATTAAATCAAGCATGGGGCCCTGTGTCTACACAGGTAACAGGCCCACGAAGCCTGCCTAGATGCTACAGTTACTCAGGCAATGAAAATTTTCTTACATAAAAAGTGCTTCTAGTTATAAATATTTAATAAGATAGTTACGGGGAATTGGTCTTGGAACTTCTGCATTCGGCTCTCGAAAATCAGCCCTCCCATTCATCTTTCCTGTATCAAAGACATTAATATTAAATATTAGAAACTGCCACAATAGGTCAAAGTAAAATATATATATAACCTATGATATAGTAAAATTACTGGTCCATATGGCAATCAAACAACAAAAATTTACTAAACATTACTACAGCTTGAGCACCTCATATAACAAAAATAGTTAAATAAAAAGTCGTAAATCTACTAATTTGGACTCAATTCCACACTCCATCTTTAGTTGAAAAAGAAGTGCTTTATACATATTTATTAGCTGAATAATATAAAAAATATTAATAAAACAATAGACACTTTTCCTCCTGAAGTTGGTTTATTTCATATTAGTCTACCTTTTGGTCCTTTCAGAAACCTTATACCCAATTATCAGTCGAATTCCCCAAATAGAAGAAAAATCTCAAATCATATCTGGAAATCCATAAAAACGAAATAATCACGAGGAAACGTGCAACCTCTCCCACAAAGCTGTATGCCCCTCCCCTCAAAAAAGAATAACAAAGACGTCACATCCTTCTCCCTTTACGGGGGAGGGGGGGAACTAAAGCAAATTCCACATCCTTCAAAATTTCCTCCCCTCCAAATAATCTTCAAATAACTTAGACGAATATCTGAGATTTTAAAAATGCACAGTATTCCAAGAATATGTTTTTACTTATTTTTTGTTAAGCGCCTTTTTTTAAACCCATAACTCGGGATTTAAAAGACCAGAAGATCGGATAACTGCATATTTTACAGAATATTAACAGATGATCATGATTAGTCTCATTTTTAAAACAATGCACATAAAAACAGGAAATGGCATCCTACAAAGATTACAACTGGATCCTGCGATAACTCATTTAGTTAATAACTCACCACCCAAGGCCTAGTACATGCCAACCCCTTAGATAGGGAAAAGGAATAAAATGGATAAACTGAGACTCTGGAGGGGAGCAGCTTTCTGAATAAACTACTTGTATTCTAAAACCGTACGAGAAATGAAACTCTCTCGTTTTCCGCAAGAGCATCCTTCCTAGAGACTGTCAAGGCTGACAAAGACGCCAGACGATAGCATTTTAAGTTCGTTAATTTCAAAAAGAGAGCTGAACTGAACCCTCGCCGGCCTACGCCCGTCGATTCCCGCACTCCATCCTCCATCCACCCCACCCCGCTCCCACTTGCCACTGCTGACACAGCCACACTCGCCCTTCGCCACCCGCACCCCCAAAAACAGTTCCTCGCCTCCCGCGGCCACCAGCACTCAGGAGCCCGGGACCCAAACGCAATCGGTCCACCCTCCGAGGCAGGAAAATGGCGGAAGGTGCAAAGTAGCGGATGGCCGCGCGAAGGTGGAGAGTGGGCGGGTGGGGGGAGCAAAAAATGGGGCTTTGTGCACCACCTCACCCACCTCCCGACGACAGCGGCAGGCGACGGCTCGAAGTGCCCAAGCGATCGGGGGCCGAGGCCCGGAGAGGACCCTAGATGGGGCAGGGAGGGAGAAAAGAGAGCGCGGGACCGCAGCTGGGGGACGGGGCGGACTACGACGCGACCGCCAAAAAGTCACCCAGATACCGCGACCCGGAAGCACTGTCTACCCACAACAGGAAATGACGCCAATGCCTCCCTGCGGAGTCTGTCTCTGAGCAGCCTGTGAATAGACGCCTGCGTCTGTCCGCCCCGCCCTCTTCTGCCCGTCACTGGTCTCCTTACTCCCAGGCCGCGGCGCTAGCGAGCTGCACTGCGGCTGCTCTGGGGACGGCTGCCGGCCTGGAACACTAACCCCCCGGCTCCCCGGACCTCGGCACTTGTCTGTGTCCTTGTGACGCCCCTCACTCATCTACCTTTAACAGGCTGACGGAAACGTTCTAGAACCCCCTTTCGCCCTCGTTGAGAGTTACCATCTTAAATTTCCCTGCTTTAATCAATCCATTTCACTCTCTAAGCTTCTAGGCTAGGAAGGATGAAGTAAGTTTTACGCTTGCGCTGAGATTGTCAGACCCTCTGGAGTCTAGTTTCTGACTTGTAGAACCTCAGGCAGGATGCGTTACCTCCCTAAGCCTCAGAGTTTGCTCATCTAAATCGAAATCATACCTACTACTTATCTGAAAAGACGCTGGAGTTCAGTCTCTACTAATGGGAGACAACATTCTAATTCGGGGTTCATGAGAGCTGTTCATCAGACATCATGGGGACTCCCCAGCCACCTCCATTCATTTTCTTTCATTCATTCTACAAATGTTCATTGAGTGCTTACTCTGAACCAGACGCTAAAAATTATTGCTGGTGCAACAGTAAATAATTCCGGTTCTACCCAGTTCATCAACTCCTGAAAACTTGTCAGATTTCGCATGTCAGAGTCCTTCTGCCCCATACTCATTTCATTTTTTCCCTCTAGAACTGCCCCGAATTTATGTTCTTGAAGACATTTAAAAGACTCAGTCATCTAAAACACAAATCCAACCCAGTGTTTCCTTCCTGATAGCCTTGTGATAGCTCCCATGATGCATAGAATCAACAAGAAACAGCCTCTCTCCGCATTCACCGTTCCCTGTACATTACCTGTGCAACCCTATACTCCCTGCCTTGTGAGTTGCTTTGATGTTTCAGAATCCTGTCTTGTAGTGCCACTTTTGTGAAGTCTTCCCTGAAACACAATCCAGAGAATTAATCACTCTTCCTTGGTTTCACCTTGTACATACTTCTGTCATTGCCCTTCTGAGTTCTATTGTCATCTTTTTTGCTTATTTCTATCTCTGTTACATAGCTTCTTTGGGACAGGAACTTTATAGTCTTTATATTCCCGGGCTGGGGTTGTGGCTCAGTGGTAGAGCGCTCACCTAGCACGTGCACGGCCGGGTTTATCCTCAGCACCACGTAAACATAAATGCATTGCATTATGTACAACTAAAGCAAATAAATATTTTTTTTTAAAAGTCTTTATATTCCCAAGTATTTCTTCAAGATAATCAATATTAGTAATTAATATTAATTGTTTCTAGAATGTGCTAAATTGTGTTTTCTCTTCTAGAGCACTGTTCTTCAGATGTTTGCATTGGTGCTTATCTCAGATTTCAGTTGATGTTACCACATCAGAGAGGCCTTCCTTGATCACCTAGTTAAAGTGGCACCCCAGTCACTCTCCATGTTGCTTTGCTCATTGTTTTCATAGTACTAATGATGGTCTAAAACAACTGTTTGTATTTTCTCTTTCTTTCTCTCCCTCCCTACCTCACATCTTGCTATTTGTGTAGCATCAAAGTGATCATCATATGGTATGAAATCATCAAATATTTCTTAAATGAATTAATTAAATAATACATTTTATTAATTAAATAATTAATTGCTTATCCGAATCGATTATATTTAATTAATTAAATATATATTTTGTAAGAGAGGAAATAACAATAAGAAAACTAGAAAGCAGGAATATAATGCTCCCATGCTTTAGGCATGTAATAAATTTTGTGTGTTCTTTTTCCTGTAAAAAAGAAAAGAAAATTAGAAGACATTCTGGGCAAGCTGTTTTGCTAATGCAAAATTTGCTTTTTCTCTGCTTTCTGATTCCAGAGTCCAGGTTTATCATATTCTGCATATTTGCTGAGCCAAGTGTAATGCATGGCACATTGTAGATTAATGACTATATTTCTTATTGGTCACAAATTTCTCAGTAATTAGTCAATCAGTAAATTGGGTTTCTGGTGTTAAAAGAGTATGGAGGTCTTTCTGTGGGAATAAATTAGATCCTAAAGCATTCAAGGTGTACTGTCATTTTTTTCATTTTTCAAAATAAAATTGTAATTTGAGGTAAACTGTCATTTTTGCATTTAAGCTGGCATTTAAATGTTATTGAGTTCTTGGATAATTTGGGCAATATGACAAAGAATTTTGCCATAAATTAGGTAAGATCCAAAGTTTTCCTGAAAGTTGATTCATATTTGTTAAAGAAAAAATGCAGGATTTATTCACCAATTCAGACCTTTAGTGCTCTAATCTTGAACTATAAGATCACCGGAAATCAATCTTCCTGGATAAAATTAACACAATTCTGCTGGGTGTGGCAATGCACACTGTAATCTTGGCAGGAGGATCACAAATTTGAGGCCAGCCTCAGTAACTTAGCAAGGCCCTAAGCAACTGAGTGAGACACTGGCTCAAAAGAGAAAATTAAAAAGGCATCACAAGATATTTCCACTTGTTCAACATTACTTTTTAAAAATGAATTATAAGAGTTTAGAGTACTAATTAATTAATATAAATTAAAACAAAATGATAAATGCCTTCTGAGTTCAGTGTCAAGGGAAAAAAGTGTTTGTTTTTTTCCAAATGATCTGGAACTTCTATAATCACAATTGTTATTCAATGTAGTTCCACCTATATTTCATTAGATCAAAGATTGTGCCTTATTAATTTACCATAAACTATTCAGTGTCCAATATATATTTATTATTTAAAATGTAATGGCATAGAAATCAACGGAGAGAAGGGCTGGGGTTGTGGCTCAGCGGCAGAGCGCTTGCCTTGCACGTGTGCAGCCGGGTTCGATCCTCAGCACTATGTAAATATAAATGCATTGCATTGTGTACAACTAAAGTAAATAAATAAATATTAAAAAAAAAAGAAAAAGAAATCAACGGAGAGAATGTTGCAACAAGGAGATATGATCAATTTGCTGATAAGGACTGTGAAATATCCACGGAATACAGCAGGAAGTAGGTTATTTACAACTTTTGCAAGTGTAGTTCATTAAAATCTAAATTACAATGGGTTAAGAAGAGAGTGATGGGGATGATGTGGAGAAAAGTGTAGAATAGTCTTTTCCAGAAGATTAGCTGTTCAGAGAACGCAGACTTAGAGTGGTATCTGGAGGGGAAAATAAGAAATGGGTAAAGGTTAGTTTTTGCTTTCTAATTCCATACAGGCTTGAGTGTAATTGGCAAATGTTACAAACCAGTAATGAGATGGTCTGGAAATGTGGGAGAGATGGGGGATGATTAATAGCATAGAACATATTTTTCAACTGGTATTCCCATGAATGTGTTATAGGTATGCCACAGCTATTGAGTCACTCATTCACCTTTGGGGTGGGCTGTGAGAAGATCCTATATACCTGCATCTTGAACAACTTCTTTGGAATCTTCTGAGGGTAACTAGACGAGAACAAATATAATGGCATTCCCTTGTACTCTCTACAAGTCATAAGATAATGGGCAACATTTAGCTCTTCTTTCTTCATCCTAAATCTTAGAATATTCAGACTAAAGGCGCATTGCTGCTGTGAGGAAGAAGGCTATGAAACAGCTGCTGATGTTCATGTTTTAGATGCCCTGGACATAACCTGGATCCCAAAGTATACCTGGTGTGGTGGGAACATGAGGAGTCAAGATAGGGCCTCCCACTAAACGCAGCTACAGGGAGTAGCCCAAGGGAGCAACCCCAAACCTCAGTCTTCACCCTAATTGCACACGTCTTGCTCCTTGATGTGTCTGTCCTTCATGAGTCCAGGTCAGATGTAACAATGCATATTAAAAGCTCCATCATGGGGCTGGGGTTGTGGCTCAGCGGTAGAGCGCTCGCCTAGCATGTGCGCGGCCTGGGTTCGATCCTCAGCACCACATAAAAATAAAAGCATTGTGTACAACTAAAGCAAATAAATAAATATTAAAAAAAAAAAAAGCTCCATCATTATTTTGACATTCTTTTTTTTTGGGGGGGGGCGGGGGAGTACCAGGAATTGAACTCAGGGGCAGTCAATCACTGAGCCACATCCCTAGCCCTATTTTGTAATTTATTTAGAGACAGGGTCTCATTGAGTTGGTTAGCACCTTGCTTTTGCTGAGGCTAGCTTTGAACTCTTTATCCTCCTGCCTCAGCCTCCTGAGCCACTGGGATTATAGGCGTGTGCCACTGTGCCCAGCTATTTTGACATTCTTTAAATAAAATAATTCAATTTAATTCAAAACTCACCTATATTATGATATTTTTGTTATATTTGTTCAATAAGAGAAAAATTTAAAAACTATTAGAGTTTGGAAAGTTTATCAATTATAATTGTAAATGCTAAGTGGTTATTGCATTCAAAATTTCTCTTGATGGGAACTACTGAGAATTCAAAATGATCATCATTTAAAAGTATTGGTTAGGAAACTTTTGTAGCCACTTCAAATTTAAGCCTAATATTAAAAAGTTCTATTTTTGAGAAGCAAGCCCACACTTTCAAAGTTTTGTGCAATTCAATATTTATTCAAGAAAAGTTGGCATTTATTATTTTTATCTTCTCTTATATTTTGTATTTTCATTGCGTATTTATTCATTTGGTGGGCTGGGGCTGTAGCTCAGTGGTAGAGTGCTTGCCTTGCACGTATGAGGCACTGAGTTGGAGCCTCAGCACCACATAAAAATAAATAAATAAAGATATTTATTTGGAGATTTGTTTACCAAGGCATAAATAGATACCTCAATCCTGTATAGTTTATTCTAGTGAAATAAATGAAGCACTTCTTGAAGATCCTTCAAATATTGGCATTTTTCTGTGTGTGCCACAAACAAATTTGGACCAATAGCATTGACCCAGGTGCTATATAAACCCCTAAAAAAGGTTGGGGCATACTAGCCTAGAATTTCTGAGCAGGCAGAGAAATGGGATAGTGCACAGGTGAACAGATTGGTATAACTAGGAGAAGGGTTGAACATCCTTTGTAACAAGAAGGAAGCTAAAGAAAGGTACAGAATACAGGCCAGTGTATATGTCTATGAAAGACATGGCAGCTGGAGATATGGACAAAAGAATGATTGCAATAATGGGTGATGGAATGGATATTGGGTAGGGGAGAAGTGATAACAATTAGGAATGAAGATAAGGGTATCAAAAACCTGGCAGTCACAGTGATGTCAAAGAACAGGTGTCTGTGGGGGTGTATATGTGGGAGAACTGGAAGAATATGATGTTCACTAGATGGTGGGATGTAAATATTACATTTTCAATGGATTTACTCCATGGCCACAAAAGGCTTTGTCATCATTAAAACAGAAGTGAAAGAGAAGATAACAATGTTGGGTTGCTGGGGGTTCTGAGCTGAAGACTAGATCCAGAGTTCGATTATCCCCCAACCATTAGAGTTGGAATTTTAAGATTTGACAAGAGCTGAAGCAGCTGTGCTTGAGAATGGAAGGAGAAAAACAACTAGGATATTGATGTCCATGTTGGAAGAAGTCTAAATTTATTCACATGTAAGGCCTACTATAGTTTTCAGCTCAATCAAAATGAAGCACTTCTTGAAGATCCTTCAAAAGGCAGGCTTCCCAAGGGATATAAATGCCCTGATAGGCTCTGTGGTTCATTCCAATGAAGCATAGTTTTATACAAATTAAGTTTCTAGAGAATTACCCCAGCTCTTTGTTGCAAGTACATTGTCATTCCTGAATCCTTTCTACAGAGAAATCCTGCATATGCCACTATGTGAGCTTCTCCTAGATATGATGTAAGAAGGTGTCAAAAGCCCTGGAGCTGTAAACAGTGTGGCCACCCCAAGCCCCCAAGCACCCATGATCCACCAATCTCAACCTCCTGGGAAGCTGAGATTACAGGCTAGCAGTGAGAAAATGGAAGTGGGGCAAACACGAATAGAAGTTCAGATTCAAGAATTAACCAATAGCATTTTCAGACCCTGATTAGCATAAATTTGGACCAATAGCATTGACCCAAGTGCTCTATAAACCCCTAGACTAGCATATTCAAGCTGCGACCCTATTGGGTCCACTATCACTCTGTGGGAGTTCTGTTTCTGTTCACACTCAAATAAATCCTACTCTTACACTCAAGGAAAAAAAAATTCTGGAATCCTAGAATACATCAGAATGTATGCTGGGACATATTCTCCTGCTGCAGACTTTGTGCTTGTTTTCTTTTCTTCAGCAGAAGAGATGAAGAGAAACATCAGGAAAATTATGGGGCTCATTTATCAATATTAAAATGAACCCAAGAATAAAGAGTCTAATCTCTAAGTTTGCAAATCATATAAAGCTGTAAGAAAACACCTAGCACAGGGTCCAGCATTAGTTTGCGTGCAGTAAATGTGAGTTCCTTTTTATTTTTGTGGAAGATTTGAAATAGTAGAAAGGAATTTGAAAATACATATATAGAGAAGTAAGCTCACAAGTGATGTAATCCAGGCTAATTTTGAACTATTCCTGTTGAAAACTGAAAATAGTTTGTCTAGCTCTCCAATTAAAATTTAAAACAAGAAGTTTATTTTAAAGGACATAAGGCTTCCAATGAAATATTCCTGTTCTAATCAATACTGTTTAGTGGATTACAATATTTCTTTTTTTTTTTTTTTTTTTTTTTATTTTATCTCAGTTCTACCTCCAGTACCCTGAGTATTGTGGTTAAACACAAATCCATCTACTCTGTTATAACTATACAGAGTCAACTCTTTGTCAAATGTTAGAGGAGAATTTCTTCCACATCTAAATGACTCTCTATTGAGGAGAATCTTTTCTCTACGATGAATATTTGAAAAGAAAGACTCTGAATAGCCATCCTTTGCTTTTCTTTCTTGTATGACAGTTTCATTTTCAGGCAGAAGCAGGAAAGAAAAAAAAAGACACTCCACAGGAGGTGACCCGGGCTACAGTGTTCCTCATGCTGTCAATCAACCAGAGAACCATCTGTCCCACTTTAGATTTCAGGAGCCATCATGCACATCTGCTGTGTCTTTTCTAATGTCACTTATAGAACCAACTAAAAGCTGTTAGATGAATTACAGGAACCAGAGTGCAGCTGCATAGGGCTGATTTTGAATTTTTGCAGCTGGGTCCTACTCGTCAATCTCAGTTTTGAAACTATTTTTTCATGAGATTAGAACCACAAAGTGAATAATTCATTTCGTAATAATAACTTCTAAGAGAGTAGGTCTTAAATTTTTGTTCTCTGAAAGTTTTAAGAAAATGTATATAATTTAACATGCCCACCAAGTGTTTAAAAAATTCAAGGCAACTGTAAATATTTAAATAATTATTCATGAGCTCCTCTTAAGAAAAAATATCACCTGAAAAAAAAAAAAGTTTGTAAAACTGACTCACCAGTCAAGTACTTTCTGATAGGGAAGCAAGTTTGATGTCTGCCATAAAGATGCTAGATGGAAATATTCAGTCTAGAGACCAAAAATATTAATAGCTTGAGGCCAGTTTCTCTACATCAACCTCAAATTGACCATAAGACAAATATAGTATTGACTTCTTTGTCTTTGAGGGAAATGAGGATTTTCATATTCTTATGATCTTTTCTCAGGATTTAAAAAGACTACTTACACAGAATATTAACTATAGGAAACTAGTCTTGGCCATATGCTTATATATTCTGAAAATTTTGTTTTTCTACTCACTATTAGCTTGTCTAGTATTTTCATATATCTTTATGATACATCACAACATCATTATTTGTTTACCTGATTCTTGTAAGTAAAGGGATTTTCCCCCTTGTTTATATCAACATTAACATCCATGTCAGGCTCTTTAAAAAATGTTTAGTTACATGAAAAGTCTTGGTATGTAACGGATGAAGTATTGTGTTATTTTGTGGAAGGGCCTTTTGGAGATGCAAGCAAAGTCATGTCTACCTGCTTACCTGTACTTACCTGCATCTGCATCCATGTGTTATCTTTCTCCTGTTACCATGACTCTTCCATCTTCGCCTCTATCCAAGAGCAGCCTGTGAGGTAGATCCCATCCTTTCCCACCTACTCAAGGACATCCTCCAGCGGTTCTACCCATTTTCTCTCTTATCCTTGGTTTCTCTTCACTATTGGAAAATTCCCAGCATCTTATAAATGAGCTACAATTCTTGTACCCTTAATAATAACAACCCCCAAACTTCTCTTGACCCCCACATGCTCATTTATTCACTTCTATATACCAGGCATGGTGGTGCACGCCTGTAATCCCAGAGGCTCTGGAGGCTGAGGCAAGAGGATTGTGAGTTCAAAGCCAGCCTCAGCAACTTAGCAAGGCCCTAAGCAACTCAGTGAGACCCTATCACTGAATAAAATATTTATAAGGGCGGAGGATGTGGCTCAGGGGTTAAGTGCCCCTAGGTTCAATCCCTAGTACCAAAAGAAAAAAAAAGGTCCATGAAGAAATCATCTATACTTCCTGGGTCCAATTTCTCTTCTCCCAGTCTCTCTTGGGCCCATTCCAAACATGCTTTTATCTTCAGCCTTCCACAGCAAATGCCTTGTAAAAGAATCCATGACCTCCATGTTGCTAAATCAATTCTTAAGTTCTCAATCCTTGCATTATTTGGCCTATTCTAAAGCATTTGGCACAGTTTTCACTTCTTCCTTAAACATTTTCTTCACTTGGTTCCAAAAATATCCCACTTTTTTTTTTTTTTTAATATCCTATCTTACTGACCACTCAGTCTCCTTTGCTGGTTCCTCCTCATCTCTTTGAGTTTGAAATTTTGGGGTTCCCTCTGACTCAGACCTTGAACATTACTGTAGTCATTTTCTTTGTAGTCATTTTCTTAGTAATCTCATCCAGTTTCATGGTTTTTAAATACTATCTGATAATTCTAGAATTTAGTTTTCCAGTACAGACACCTCCCCCCCCCACCTCTCTCTCGTAATCCAGATTTATAGATAAGCCTAATTTCCATCTCAAGCTTAACATACCCTTCAAAAAATTCCTGGTCTCCAATACCACAACAGAAAACAATGCACCTCTTTTTTTCAATTTTCTCTATCTCATTTGAAGGCAATTCCTCTTTCCAGTTTATTGGACAAAAATCCTTGCCTCTTTTCTTTCTCTCATACTCTAAACTGTCTCTTGGTAAACCTTTGGCTCCATCTTCAAAGTATATCCAGGGGCTGGAATGTGGTAGAATCCTTGCCTGGCATGCACAAGGCTCAGGGTTCTATCCCCAGCACTAACAGAAAAGCATATCCATAATCTGATTCCTTCTTATTAGATCTGCTGCTACCACTATGGTTCTCATCACCATAATCATCTCTTGTCTAAAGAGATGATTATTACAGAAGGCTCCTAACATTTTTTTTTTTTTTTTTTTTTTTTTTTTTTTATGGGGTGGGGGTGGATACTGGGCATTGAACCGAGAGAAGCTTAACCACTGAGCTACATTCCTAGCCCTTTTTATTTTTTATTTTGAGACAAGGTCTTGATAAATTGTCCAGGCTGGCCTCCAACTTGGGATCCTCTGGTCTCAGTCTCCCAAGTAGCTTGCATAACAGGCATGCTCCTCAGTGCCCGCTTGCTCTTGCATTTTCCAACATGCCAAGCAGGCACTGTCCTCTGTGTAGGTAACTCAGATAGTGCCCTCAAATATCCATCTGATATGATCTCTCATCTTGTTCCACTTTTAATGAAACTTCATCTCTCCAATAAACCTTTCTTGCTCATCCTGTTTAAAAATTGCAAATTCTTTCCTCCTTTTCTCCCATCCTCAACCACTGTCCACCACTAGCATTTCCTGTTCTTCTTCCATAGCACCACCACTCGACTTATTGCTTTACTTACTTCCTTTTACATCTTTGGGTGAGCTCTATGAGGGCAGGATTGTACTTTTTCACTAATAGATCCTTAGTGCTAGAAAGATGCTCGGCTAATATTTGTTAAAAGATTAAATGAATAAATGAACTATAGTCATTAATGAGTATACACCAAATGCCAGGAACTGGATAAGAAGCAAAGAGGTTAAAAACTAAAATGTAGCAAAAAAAACACACACACACACACACACACACACACACACACACACATGCACACACAGATAGTTCCGACAAAGCTAACACACTCTAACTCTAAAAAGCTAAGTTCTTTGATGGAGATAATATCTAATATATGCCAAGCACTTACTCTGTGCCAAAGATTGATAATTTTACATATGTTGTTTCATTTAGTTCTCGCTACAAATAAGGTGATCAAAGCACAGAAGAGGCACACTCAATGTCATATAGCTGGTAAAAAGTGATACCAGCATTCAAATCTATATTATCTGGCTTTGGAACCCACAAGCTCAACTACCTAAGTGTGTGATTTATAATGTAATAAAGGTTAAGCATCCCTAATCTACAATCCAAAATCCGAAATGAAGCTTGGAACTGAAATCTTGGATTTTGAAACACTTGAGATTTCAGAGTTTTGGATTGGGGATATTCAACCAATATTGTGATTAGGGGAGCCTAAGTCATTATAGGAAAACATGGCAAGGCAGGCTTTCTGGGAGAGGCTATTTTGAGGGTCTGAAAAATTTCAGCATATGCACCAACAGGTGAGAGAGTGAGTGCTTTGACCATCCTAAAAATAATATCATTATTATAGATAGAGAATAAAGTAGTAGAGAGCAAGTGACAAGAGCTACACAATACATAGAGGTCATCCCATAAAAGACCTCCTATGTCATGATAAGTCTTTAATATTTTATCTTAAAGACAATAGGGAAGCCATTGGTGGATTTAAACAAGGTAGTGAAAATAAGATCAGATTTAAATTTTAGAAAAATCACTGTCCTCTGTGTAGGTAACAGATTAAATTAAAGGGAAGGAGACCAGCTACTTTAATAGGGCTGTTTTTTGTAATCTAAAGAAGGACAAAGGTCTGAACTAAGGTGGTTTAGGTGTTGAAGACAGGCAAACATATTTAAGAAATAATAAAAAATGTATAATCAAAAGGACATAATTGGGGCTGGGGTTGTGGCTCAGTGGCAGAGCGCTCGCCTCGCACGTGCGCAGCCCGGGTTCGATCCTCAGCACCATGTAAACATAAATGCATTGCATTGTGTACAACTAAAGTAAATAAATAAATATTTTTTTAAAAAAGGACATAATTATCAACTAAGTAGGACGACTAAGGAGAAGAAGATAACAATGACTTCTAGGTTAGGTAACAGTATTTGATGATGGAACCACCAACGGACATAGAAAATAATGGGGGGAGAAAATTTTGATGGAGTGGGGAAGGTATTTTTCTTTCAAATGTTTCCCAAAATTTAAATGACAAATGTTGAACATGAAAATGTAAATGAATAAAATTTGGATAGTTGTAAATTTAGAAGACAGAGAAGGGATATTGTCTTTCCAAGAGATCATTACTTTATCAAGTCATCATATAACTGCACAGTCCATACTCCCATAAAATAAAAAAGTAAAACTGCTCACCACCTACATTTAAATATTATTTTTCTTCTAAATAACTGTAAACTGCTCAGATTTAGATTATAGGCAAATTTAGATAAAAGGGACAGGAGACATTTTTGGTAACTCTTACATGCCTTTTCCAAACATATCCAAAATTATAGTATTAGCCATATAAGAATTCAAATTGCTCACTATCTTGATAGTTCCTGTATTAATAATATTTGGCCATTTAACAAATCATCCCAACATTTAGCAGCTTAAAATAACACACATTTATTATCTCACAATTTTTGAGGGTTGGAGATTTGGAATTGGGTTAGCTATGTGGTTCTGGCTTGGGGTCTCTTAAGAGGTATGTCAAGATGTAGGCTGCCATATTCATCTGAAGTCTTCACTTGGGGCTGGAGAAGCCATTTCCAAGGCAGCTTACTTCCAAGGTTGCTGGCAGGGCTTCAGTTCCTCTCCACAGGGCTGCTCTGGTGTGAGAGATCCAAGAGACAGAGGAGGAAGCTGCAGGGCCCTTTATGACCTATACCAAAGGTCACAGACTGTCATTTCCTCCCTATTTATTTGTCAGAAGCATGTCACTAAGTCCACCCCACACTCAAGGGCAGAGGAATTAAGTTCCACTTCTTGAAGGGAGACATATTAAAGGCCTTGTAGACACATTTTAAACCCATTAGAGTCTCAGGGTAGTCTGTCAAATGAATGATTATACCTTCCATATCTCCAGTGTCTCACTTCCCATTTATTCTTCAAACTGGTGTGTGTGTGTGTGTGTGTGTGTGTGTGTGTGTGTTGGTTAGGATCAAACCCAGAACCTCACAACTACTAAGCAAGCACTCTACTAGTGAGCTAGATCCCCTGTCCAGACTACTATCTTTTACTTCACTTCTTCTCTGGGCTTCTTCCCTGAAGGTCACTTATGACATAGTTGCCAAATTAAATGGATAATTTTCACAACTTACTTTTATATATCTGTAACATTTTATAGTGACAATCACTGCCTATATGAACCCATCCTTCTTTTGTCTCCTAACATGGTATTATTTCCTAATTTTCTGTTGTTATATATTCATGTTTGAGGAGTATGAATGTTTGTGGAATATGAATATTCCTCAAAGATGGCTACTCATTTGTGCTGGTGTTTCAAATCCACACGAGCTCTTTCTTTCTTTTAATTCAGGATGTTTCCAGAAGCTATGCATGCTGTACATATATAATCTGTTGTTTCTCACAGCCGTATGTGCTCTATGCTGTGTGTCCTGCACATTTTGCCTTTAAACCCATCCAGACATGGACACACAGCTGCTTTGAACATCTCAGCACAGTTAGCAATACAACCAACATCCTTGAACACACCCACTCAAGGCCTATGAGAGAAGCTTTGGGACTTCTTGCACCAGAAGGAGTATGGCTCTGCATATCCTTTACTGGACAAAGTACTGCTGTGTTGATCAGGATGACTGCACGCCATGCTTCCACCAACAGTGCAGGAGGCTTCCTGTGTATGTCCCCACAACCCAACAACTCCTGGCATTTATCTACCTTTCTAATCTTTTGCCAATCTTTTCAATATGCAGTAATCATCTTGTCGTTTTTTTGTCTGCATTTCCCTGCCATTTGAAGTAAGATCCTCTAGGAAAGGAAAGCACAGTGTATTTGTGTCCTAGGGATGACAACAAAGTACCAAATGTTGGATGACTTAAAACAACAGAAATGTATTGTCTTGCATTTCTGGAGGCTGGAAGTCCAAAAATCAAGGTATCAGCAGGGCCATCATCTCTCTCATGACTCTGGGGGAGAATCCTTCCTTGCCTCTTCTCACATCTGGTGTTTGCCAGCAACGCTTGTGTTCCTTGGCTTGTGTGTGCCTTGCTGTAGTCACATAGCCACCTCCTTCCTGGATGTCTTCACATTATCTTTCTCTGTGCTTTACTATTCTATCTCTTGTCAAAATTCCTCCTTCTCCTCCTCCTCCTTCTTTTAGGACACCAGGCATATTAGATTAGGGGCCACCCTAATGACTTAATTTTAACTTAATTACTTCTGTAATGATACTATTTACAGATAAAGTCACATTCTGGGTTGTGGGGGTTAGGGTTTCAATATACCTTTTTGGGGGTGCACAGTTGAATCCATCACAGACAGTACATTTACTTACACGTGAAGCATGACCAAATTAATAAGAAGTCATGAAAGATTAGAAATAACATAATGAGGGCTGGGGTTGTGGCTTAGCGGCAGAGTGCACAGCCCGGGTTCGATCCTCAGCACCACGTAAGAATAAAGGCATTGTGTACTACTAAAAAACAAACAAATATATATATATATTTTTTAATATATATATATATAAAGAAATAACAATGATACTGTGATATATTGTGTCACACACTGAAGGTGCTTACAATAAATTAGACAACTGGAGCATAAAATATACTAGTTTAGAGTATTTGATAAGAATAGTTGAACTAGATTATATAATTGCTAAATTTTAAAAAATAAACAACTATCACACACTATGAGCAGATCTATATGTACCATAGCAAACATTTCTTGTTGCATCTACCCCAACCTGTTTTTTGTTTTTTTTTTTTTCCCCTTCTTTTAGTAGTAACGCGCTTATTTTCCTTTGTGAAACAAAGTATTGTTCACTTTCAGGGCAGTGAGGTTGAGGTTGATTTCCACTAGCCAATTCTAGCTATGGGTCTACAACTCAGGCTAGACTGATGACTATCTGCTCTGGGTTGGTAGTATATCAGGAAAAGAGGCTCCCTCCATCCCCCAGGGTTGCTTAGCTGCTGGTGCCTTCTGGGAAGGAACTATTGCAGAGGAAAGCAGAGAATGGAAGAGAGAGACAGAGGTTTCTTGATGCTATCTTTAGAGTACTTTCATCCAGAAGCACAAGGGGTAGCTGTACCTCTGAACCTTACAGTTACATGAGTGAAAAAGAAATCCTTTTTTAATCTAATATTGTTTGAATCGGTGTCTAATTCTTGCCACAGAGAGAGTCACAGTTACTGCATGGACTGATTTAGAAGGATGGCAATGAAGTACTGCAAAGACAAAAAAGTGACATGTAAGACACATACAGGAAGATTCTATTTTTTGGCCAAAAAAAAAAAGTAAGAGAACAATCCTGGAAAAATAGAGTCATCCCTCCATATCTGCAGGTTCTACATCTGAGATTCAACCAATTGCAGATAGAAAATATTTTTAAAAAATCACATCTGTTTGAATACATACATGCTTTTTTTCATCATTATTCCCTAAATAATACAGTACAGCAACTATTTACATAGCATTTACATTTCACTAGGCACTATAAGTAATCTAGAGTTGATTTAAAGTATTCAGGAAGATGTGCATAATGAATACTATGCTATTTTATATAAGGGACCTGAGTATCCAGGGATTCTGGTTTCTATTGGGGGTCCTGGAACCAATCCCCTGCAGATAACCAAGAGATGACTATAATGATGGAAAAAATTATCAGCAATAATATTCAGTATCCCTGAGAAAGTTAGTACATTTTTCAATTTAGTTGCTAAATTGGTAACTACACTACCAGATTTGCCTCCAGACAAAAATGCATAGGAAAGGGGGAAATCAGGAGAAATTCTCAAAGGCAACATTTACAGTAAGTAATCATAATCTCTTAAATTTGTATCGTACTTACTTTACAAATACTATTGAATTGTCAGAAGAGCTCATATAGATCTTTTTATTTCCTCTTTACAAACAAGAAGATGATGCTGGAAGAGATTAGACCATTAAATTTTTGGGGGGGAATTTGTGAATAATGAAGCTGCAACTTGAATTCAGTTTTAGGTTTAAGAAAAAAAAAAAAGGAGGGACAAAAGAAAAATATACCATTGCTGCTGTTTCAGAACCTATAGAACCTTTCCTTAGAAGATGCCCATGATAATAACATTAGATATTTTTTCCTGTGACTCATTCTGAAAAGTCACTTCACTCCTTAGGGAAATTCCAAAGTATTATTTTTATCTTTTAGGAGTATTTTGTTTTTGATGTTTAGTTTTTATTAGAAATTTTCAATGTAATGATTACTTGTATAGTTCTTCAAAAGTAATCAGATTTCAGGAGAAATCTGAATAAAGCAAATAGCTCCAGAGATTTTTAGTATTGTTCTGGGATAGGAATGCGAGGGGAGGAAAGAGGTAAAATGAGATACTGTTATTGACCAAAAGTGAATAAAATATTTACAATCTAAACATTAATGAGCATTAGGAAGACCAGAAGCAGAAATTTAATTGGTCTACAAAGAAAGGGAAATGACATGTGGATTTACAAAAATAGGCAGGAGCCTTAAATAAATCTGAGCAGGAATCTTGTTTGTCCTTAAGGCAGGGCAAGAAGCCTGCCTCTCGCACAAAGACTAGCAGAGGCCATTAAAGGGAATTTTAGGAAGGGAGTGACATTGTTAGAATGGCAACAGAGGAAGTTGATTTTGGCAGCAGCTTTGGGAAAGGACTTGAGGAGGAAAAAAATGTGGAGAGAAGGCTTTTCTCCAGGGGAGTCATGTCTGTGCAAACCACATAGGTGGAGTCTAGATGGGGTTACAAAATGGGAAAGACTGGGCATGCAGGAGTCGCCTATTTTAAACTTTGCTGGAACTTTCCTAGTTCAAGTTCTTTTGATCCAATCTTATTTTTCAGCTGTCTTCCCACTATACTTTGAATTCAGCTTTCCTTAGGACTTACTCAAAATCATAACAACTGTGTATTTTGAAATTCACTGTCTGCTTTCACCACCTGCATTAACCTTATGTTGTGTCCTGACAGGACCCAGACATGTCTGCTTGGTTTTCAAACACAACCTTGTGGGCATTCCAAACTGTGGTACTAAGCATTAACACCTTGGGCTTGAAAAATGTTAAAATAAAACAGCCATTGTTTCGGGCATCATTCTGTGTCATGAATTTATGTTAAGAGGCGGGGGCCGGGGTAAAAGGCTCTTACTCAGGCTCTTTCAATAGCTTTGAGCTTGTTGGGACATGAGTTTCAATTCTTTGAACTGTAGTCCTCCTACTATTTATCCAGCACAGCTCACTGTTGGATAAACACTTAGTAGCCTGTAAGTTTTCTCTCCTTTATGTTTTCTATTTTGAAACTGTCATTAATTTTATTTGTACTGAGCTGCTTTATATTTTAAAACTATATCCAGACTAAATGTGAATGTGAATGCATGGGAATTACACTCGCAACTGTCAAAAAGAAAATCCTGTACTAAAAACAGTTATTATTGTCACACGTGTTGTTTTTTTTAATCTTGGAATTTAAGGAGTTTAATGAACATTAATTACCAGACTTTTTTTTTTTTTTTCTTGATGACTTAGGTCCTTAATAGCACATCAATTTTCATTGGTGTGATCTAGGAAAGGCCAATGCCAGCTCTAGGTTGACACTTTTTTATATCAACTGGAGGATTCCTAGGGTAAACAGGTTACAGTACAGTTGATTAAATCACTGGTGGTTGTGCCAGGGAGTTACAGTATATGCCTTTGCACACTGAGGGCAAGAATTTCCCAAGCAAATATATTCCCAATGGTTATCTATAGAAAGACTTGGAAGGATTTAAACAACTCCTTGAGAACCCCATTGACACAGATAAAATCAGCCCTTTGCCTCCTATCATACCACCTCCTGAAGGGAGGGCCACATGGCTAGCAGTGGGCGCTATACCACCTGCCTCTCTCCTATAAAGTGCTAAGAAATCAGGCACAAAACAGAGGCTGTAAGGAGGAGTGAAGTCCACCTACTTCCAAGTGACCACAAAATTAATCCATTAGGCCAAGTGTCTTATATACTGGAGAGCACAGAGAAGTCCAAGCCCCCTCTGTCATTATCATTCAGAGTTAAGAGCATCCATTGGTCTGAATCACTTTCCATTCCTCCCCAACCAAAGGCTCTCCACTGTGTGCTCTGTCATCTATGCATGTTCCTCAGCTCCTCAGCTCCCCCAAGCAGTAGCCAAGAGTCCACCACACCTTACTTACCCAGCACCTACAGGGGATGTCTTTGTTTCTCATCGCTACTTTTGAATATTTTTATTGTTCTTCCTTCCTAAAAACAAAAGAATAAACAAACAAAAAAACTCTCAGTTTCTTTGATGCACCCTACCACTTCCTTTCACTCAGACCCCTACCTTTCTTTATTGAGTCATTGACCATTCTCTTGTTAATGTTTTCTTATTCAACAAAGATTTTTAGCATCTAGTCTTCTCTCTCCACCACTACCCCTTGTTCCTATGCTTGGTGATTTCAGCATTCACAAAAATTATCTTGTAAAGATCCTAGCTTCTCAGTCCCCTAATCTATCTTTTTTGGGGACAGGGGCAGTACTGCGGATTGAACCAGGGGCACTTTACCACTGAGCTGAGTTGCTGAGACTGATCTTGAACTTGCAATCCTCCTGTTTCAGCCTCCTGAGTTGCTGGCATTATAGATGTGTGCCACTACACCCAGCTAATCTTATTTCCAACATTATTTTCTTTCACTCCATTTCAGTAAAACACTATCATGATCATATTCCTTAGAGGATTTATTATTATTACCTTCAAAAACATTGATTTCTGGGGCTGGGGTTGTGGCTCAGTGGTAAAATGCTTGCCAGCATGTATGAGGCACTAGGTTCGATCCTCAGCACCACATAAAAATAAAATAAAAGCCGGGCACGGTGGCGCACGCCTGTAATCCCAGCACTTGGGAGGCTGAGGCAGGAGGATCGCAAGTTCAAAGCCAGCCTCAGCAATGGCGAGGCACTTAGCAACTCAGTGAGACCCTGTCTCTAATAAAATACAAAAAAGGGCTGGGGATGTGGCCCAGTGGTTGAGTGCCCCTGAGTTCAATTCCTGGTACCCAAAAAATAAAAAATAAAAGAAATAAATAAAAAATAAAAACATAATGTCGGGCTGGGGTTGTGGCTCAACGGTAGAGCACTCGCCTAGCACGTGCGCGGCCCAGTTCGATCCTCAGCACCACGTAAACATAAATGCATCTCATTGTGTACAACTAAAGCAAATAAATAAATATTTAAAAAATTTACTTGCTCTCCTTACAAAATAGATTCAACATTATTAAAAAAAATAAATAAATAAAAAACATAATGTCCACCTAAAACTAAAAAAAAAAAAAAAAAAAAAAACACATTTCAGGCGCAGTGGCGCACTCCTGTAATCTAGCCGCCTGGGAGGCTGAGGCAGAAGGACCTAGAATTCAAAACCAGCCTCAGCAACAGTGAGGCCCTAAGCAACTCAGTGAGACCCTGTCTCAAAATAAAATACAAAATAGGGCTGGAGATGTGGCTCAGTGGTCGAGGGCACCTGAATTCAATCCCTGGTACCCACAAAAAACAAACAACAACAACAACAAAAACCCACAATGATTTGTAGAATTCCATTCTCTTCTCTCCAATCATCTCTTCTATTTCTAGCTCTATCATCATCATCACCCCCAACCAACCCCTTAGGTACTAGGGATTGTACCCAGAGGCACTTTACCACTTAGCTATATCCCAGCCTTCTTTATTTTGAGATAGGTCTCACTAAGTTGCTTAGGGCTTTGCTAAGCTTTTGAGGCTGGCCTCAAAATTGGGGATCCTACTGTCTCAGACTCCACAGCCACTGGGATTACGGATTATAGGCATGCTGCATCACACCAGGCCCTAGCCAATGTAGTGGCTACATTTTGGGGCAGCCAATCTAGTGGCCCATCACTTCTTCACTATCCATCTTTCCACTTGTGCTACTGTCTTTTTTTCTTATGTGGCTTATTGTCATCAATGATTCCTCGCACACACACCCTTAACTGTCTTGTCCTTCTCACTTTCCATCTTACTCATTAGAAAAACCTATACTAATTCTGGGTCGAGTATAATTCATCATGTGTTTCACATCCTTACAGAGCAGTTGAACATTGCTAGAGAACAATCTGCAACTATGCTACCAATATTGTTTTTATTTTTTGCAGTGCAAGGAATTGGACCCAGGGCCTTGTGCTTATTATGCAAGTACTCTTACCACGGAGCCACATCCCTAGCCCTGCTGACTGATCTTACTTCAAAAATGTTTTAAACATAAATTTCAAATCCATCCTTACTTGTTTAACAATCTTGTTACAGTCCCTGGTCTTTTCCACTCTCTTCAATAATTATTTCATAGGTTCTCATATTTCTTCAACTTTAAGCATCACTACCATACTTCTCACTTTTAAATAATGACTTCCCTTCTTCACAGAGAAAATAGAAGCAACTGGAAGAAAGCCACCTCATTTTTCCTTCACTAAATCTATCAGTCTGCTAGCACCTGCAGTCACATGATTGGCTTTCCCTTTTTTTTTTTTTTTTTTTTGTACCGGGGATTGAACTCAGGGGCACTCAACCTGTGGGCCACATCCCCAGCCCTTTTTTGTATTTTATTAGAGACAGGGTCTCACCGAGTTGCTAAGTGCCTCGCCATTGCTGAGGCTGGCTTTGAACTTGCGATCCTCTTGCCTCAGCCTCCCAAGTGCTGGGATCACAGGCATGCGCCACTGTGCCCGGCTGACTTTCCCTTCTGTTACCCTGTCAGTGTTCCCATCCAAAGCCAACCTTTCCACATGTGCATTAGTTCCTGTCTGTTAAGTCTATGAACTATTTTAATCCACCAACATCCCCTGCATCCACATATTTCCTTCCCTTCTATTAAGCATGGTGATACATGCCTGTAATCCCATTAATACAGGAGACTGAGGCAGGAGGATCACAAGTTCAAGGCCAGCCTGGGCAACCTAGCAAGACCCTAAGCAACTTAACAAAATTGTCTTAAAATTTAAAAATAAAAAAGGGGGGAGGGGCTGCTGCTGGAGATGTAGCTCAGTGGTAAAACACCCTGAGTTCAATGCCCTGTACAAAAAAAAAAAGAAGAAGAAGAAGGTATGTATGTGTGCATGTATATATTTGTGGATTGACTAAATTAATTAAAATGAGGCAGTAAACCCCATTAATATGTCAGAAAGTTCATAATCATATAATGCTTTGGTTGTTGATGACTCGAGTTATTCTTCAGCCAAGTCTGCTTTGACTTGGGTTATTTATGTCACAATGTACTTCTTTTTTCCAGTCGGATGTGAGATGAAGACATTGCTCTCATGATTAATGTATCAGTAAGCACTCATGTAATCTATACGGTTCTCTCTCTGTCTCTCTCTCTCTCTCTCTCTCTCTCTAAAGTACAAGAGATTGAACCCAGGGACTTTCTACCACTGAAATCTCTAGCCCTTTTTAATTTTTATTTTGAGACAGGGTCTTCCTAAATTGCCCAGGCTGAGCTTGAACTTGAGATCCTCCTGCCTCAGCCTCCCTAGTGGCTGGGATTACAGACAGGCACCACCATGCCTGCTTTATCTCTGGGTTATTTTTTAAACAACCTAGGATCCTACTCTTCTATTCCCTCTTTTGTTGTCTCTGTGTGTATGTGTGGGGGTGGGGGGAGTCCACAAATCTCTTTACCACTCTCTTTTCTTTTCCTTACATTTGCATTCTTCTCTCAAAACTTTTTAAGGGAATTCTACTTGCCTTAAACTCTAAGCTAGTTTAGATTCTAAATAACCTGGTGGCCAGGTTGCTCCCCATGATTCAGGAGGTTGAGGCAGGAGGATCTCATTTTCAAAGCCAGCCTCAGGTCCTAACTTAGCAAGGTCCTAAACAACTTAGCAAGATCCTGTCTTGAAATAAAAAATTTAAAAAGGCTCAGTGGTAAAGCACACCTGGTTTAATCCCCAGTACCAAACAAACAAACAAAAAACAATAAAAACACCCTGCAGACAAAGATCATGCCTATGTTATTAGTTGCATTCACAGTAACTAGCACATTGCTTGACACATAATTAACACTAAAAATTTAGTGTGAAATCAGTGTATGAATGGAAAATAAAAACTCCCAAGCTTATAAACATAAACTTAGCTTTTAAAAAAAAAAAAAACCTTTTTTTAGGACCTAATAGAGAAAGAGACCTAATCTTTGTAGAAATCAAAATGTTTCATGGAATAGAATTGTCATGTTAGAAAGTCCAGCAACTATTCTTTATGGAACTTCCTAGGAGTAAGCATCACTTGAATGGTGGAATAAACAACCACCCTGACCATGACTGTGGGTCTCAGCCTTAACCTTATAGCATCTGAAATCCAATTTTTGTCAGTATGTGAACAATAGATCCACTTCTTAGAACCAGGCTGACTTTACTGGAACATGTAATAATAGTGCATGAGCCAACTTATTCGTTTATCAGAAGAACTATAATCAACACGGGAATTAGAATACATGAGATCTGTATAATCAATGCATACCTGTAGGTAGACCTTTATAAGAAGTCATATCAAATAATAAGAGTGCTTGGTAAATAGCAATTGGGGATATACCACAGTACAGTGATTAAGACTCAGACTTTACTTCAGATCTTAAGTCTGCCCCTGAATAGCTCTGTGACCTTGGGCAAGTTACTTAAGCTCTGAATCTTTCATTTCCTCATCTGTAAAATGGGGATAATAATAGTCCCTGCTTGTAGATACCTTTTGGGATGAATATGGGTTTACTTACTCTAAGAATAACTACTTTCTCTATGTCTCTCCTTCTCTCCTCTTATAACTATAGCTTCTAACATCCCTGTTTTTCTTTTTCTTTTCTTTTCTTTTTTTTTTTTTTTTTTTTTTGAGGTGGGGAGGTACTGGGGATTGAACTCAAGGGCACTTGACCAGTGAGCCACATCCCCAGCCTTATTTTTTTGTATTTTATTAAGAGACAGGTCTCAATGAGTTGCTTAGCACCTTGCTGTTGCTGAGGTTGGCTTTGAACTTGTGATCCTCCTGCCTCAGCCTCCCAGCCACTGGGATTACAGGCGTGCGCCACTGCACCTGGCCTAGCATCCCTGTTTTTCTACTGTAACATTGTACCACAGTTCACAGGGAAATGGATGAGGACTGAACTAATTATTTAGGTGGGGCCAATCAGTTTCTTTCACAGGGACTCACAATTTATTTATTTAAGTCAAATTAATTAAAAAAGGTTTTTTTTTGTGTGTAGTTTTTTTTTTTCTTTTCTTTTTTTTTTCAGTGCTGGGGATTGGCTTTATGCATGCCAGGTAAACACTCTACCCTGAGTTGTACCCCCAGCCCATCTTTTGCAATTTAGACCTAGGATTCAATCTGATTTGGTCTGTTTACATGAAGAGAATGATGTAAACTTGGGACCCAAGGCTGCCTCTGTGAAGTTATGATGCCTGCCCATGTGCTGCCAGACTTAGCTGAGGCTAGGTCTGCAGAAAAAAGAAAAATTCAATGAAACAGACTTATCCAGAGAAGCAGAGACTGGGACCATGGGCACTGCAGACAGAGGCTGGGGCAGTCACCTCACTGTTCCAAGTCCTGAAGAGGCTCAGCAGTTTTTTTTTCCCTTTCTTGAAATGTTTCTGTGTCCTGCTCTTGGTTAAGATGTTCCAACTTCTTGGATAAGTCAGTCAGGCTTGGCTTCTGCCATTTGCAACAAAATAACCTCAACCAATGCAGCATTACGTGGTATTTTTAAAAAAGTCTTTAGTTAGCACAGGAGGAACACATGTAATAGTAGTATTTCTGCTGCTGAGATTGACAAACTGATACTTGAGTCAAGGCATCCTTTCTCCTCAAGGGCTTGGAGGGAGACTTCCAGCAACATTCTGTGACTTTCCTATTTCTCTGCTTAGACAGAAAATCATCCCCATTCTTATGAACATTCTCATCCTTTTAGGTACAATGGCACATTTTATCCCTTTCAAACATGTCTTGTAGTGTTGGGAGCCACTCTGTCCCATTATGGTGATTTTGGATTTCTCCTAGGATTTATTAGGTGTTGGCATTACAATGAACTCCCAGAGCCCTAGAGACTCCTGTCATTTCCATATTCCTTAAGGATACTGTACGTAGTTCGCATTTACTGACAAGAGTTTATGTCCCACTTAGCCTGTCCATTTGTGGTACTGAATAAGCTAAGAGGATTCTGTTATATGTCTTATTCTCACCTTCCTCACATCCAATTGTAGATTTCTTAGGGCCATACATGGGGGTTACAGCCATACTTCTTTCTCCCTAGCTGCTCGCAACACACCATAGTTCAATATTATTCTTTTACTCTCTTGAATTCTCTCTTAACCTTCTTGGACCCCACTCTTTTGAGAACTTTTTCTGACGCAGGTAAGGGCATTGAAAGAACTTGAGGATAGCAGATAACAGATTTGTTTTTTTGTTAAATATTTTGTTTTTTTTTTTTTAATCGGACACAATACCTTTATTTTATTTTTATGTGGTGCTTAGGATCGAACCCAGTGGCTCACACAGGCTAGGCGAGCGCTCTGCCGCTGAGCCACAACCCCAGCCCCAACAGATTTGATTAAATTATCAGAAGATAGTGGGAGATGATACTAGAAAAATAGATTGGGGTCTGTGATGTGATTGCCACTAAATAACAATGACAATAATAAACAACCACCACAACACCCCAGATTCTCTGACGCTGGCGGTATCTTCATGCCAGGGGGAAGAGTTTAGCAGAAGCCCAGATACTTTTACCTGGCAATCATTCAGCATTGACCTCTGCCTCCATTACAGTGGCTAGAGTTAATGCTTTCCCTTTGGCACTGCCACTTTAGTGGCATTTACTTGCTATTGCCACCATCTTCACTGCTTTTGCTGGAAGTAATTCAGTCACAAGTTTTCCCATGTGAAGGACACTTTTGATGTCAGTACCATTTTGGAGGCTAGAACAAATTGTTTTCTTACTTGCATGGAAATTACCAGGCTGACATCGTACAGGCTAAAAATGTTCACATAGCAGGACTTCTATAAATAGATCCAAAATACTAAATTGTGTTGAGTGGGACTTCACAAGAACCATCAGATATCTACATATGGTTTGTAAAACTCATTTATGGAAAATATGACCTGCTAACATACCAGGGCATGCAAAGCTGAGGATTCTTAGAGGGGGGGAAAAACCCTTACAGATAAAGATTTACATTGCTTCACCAGTTGACTGCAAATATAATTCCCTATAGGCAGGGTATCTCACCGAAGAACAATTTAGAAGATTATTCAGTTAATTATGTTTTTCCCCTATGTTAAGGGATAGTTTACTAAAAGAGGATTTTATGTTTTCATTTGGTTTGTAAAAATATTTACTATGTTGGAAGATAAACAATTTCTGATGTGGAAGACACCTGGAAAAAGTGACAAATCAATTACATGTTGTTTTGTCACTTGAACTTGAGTCTTTTCTTCTCCGTTATAATATCACTAGTATGGGTACTAGATTACAAATCTTTACATAATTAATACACAGGATATTCATAAATACACACACATACATGTTGTCCCAATATCAATTATCAACACACTAAAATTTCAGGGAAGATTTATTCTTGCAGAATGGGAGTAAAATCTTAAAGCTCTTATTGGATAGTTCAAAGAAAAAAGAAGCACTGTTCAACAGATGAATCTATTACTAAGTTTGTTTTTGTTTTTGTTTTTGTTTGGTACTAGGGATTGAACTCAGGGGCACTTGACCACTGGGTCACATCCCCAGCCCTTTTTTGTATTTTATTAGAGACAGGGTCTCACTGAGTTGCTAAGTGCCTGGCCATTGCTGAGGCTGGCTTTGAACTCGCGATCCTCCTGTCTCAGCCTCACAAGTGCTGGGATTACGGGCATGTGCCACCACGTCCCGGCTATTACTAACAGTTGTGAGATAATTATGGCAAAGCTGTTTATAAGGATATCTGAACCAGGTGTGGTGGCACACAGCTGTAAATCCCAGCAATTCAGGAGGCTGAGGCAGGAGGATCACAAGTTTGAGGCCAGCCTCAGCAAATAATAAAAGGCCTTAAGCAACTTAGTGAGACCCTGCCTCAAAAGAAAAAATAAAAAGGGCTGGGGATGTAACTCACTGGTAAAGCGCTAGTGGGTTCAATCCCCAGTATCCCAGCCCCTCCCCACAAAAAAGAGTATGTGAATAAAAATTATTGGCTAACTTCTCTTTTTCACCTTGCCACGGGGAACATCACAGAAATACTTACTCAAAAATCTTGATTATATTATTGTTATTATCCTAATTGGCTAGCAAGATAGGGTTGTGGCTCAGAGGTAGAGCGCTTGCCCAGCATGTGTGAGGCACTGGGTTCGATCGTCAGAACCACATGAAAATTAAAAAAAAATTTTTTTTAATTAAAAAAATTACTATATTCATGTATCTTTCTGAGGTTTTCACGGAATTTGAGAGTTATCTGGAGAACTGAGTAAAGCTAAATGTACAAGATAAACTTTGGAAAAGACAATGGATTAGGGTCGGAGCCAAGGCTCAGAGCCCCATTTTCCCACAGAACCCAATTTTTTCTTACCTTCCTGCTTCCTTTTTTCTCCTTGTTCTCATTTGAAAATTTTCATTTAATTTTTTTTAATCAGTTAATGTGCTGGGCATGGTAGTACAGGCCTATAATCCCAGCAACTTGGGAGGCTGAGGCAGGAATATCACAAGTTCAAGGCCAGCCTCAGCCCTCAGCAATTTAATAAGACCCTGTTTCCAAAAAAAAAAAAAAAAAAAAAGAGCTGGGGATGTAGCTCAGTGGTAGAGTGCCCCTGGTTTCAATGCCCAGTACCAAAATAAATAAATAAATAAATAAGCAGTAATGCTTTTAGCTATGGCATTTTACTAACATGCTTTTTCTTTTACGTTTTTTTTTTTTTTTTTTACTTTTGTTTTATTTGTTTATTTTTATGTGGTGCCAGGGATCGAACCCAGTGCCTCACATATGCTAGGCAAGCACTCTACCACTAAGCCACAACCCCAGCCCCATATTTTCTCTTTACCTTAAGAAAAAAAAAAAAAAAAAGAATAAGCTTTAATCTTGAATTAGGTTTAAAAGCTGAAAAATAGACAAGTAGGCTTTTCTCGAATTGTAATAAAATTCAAAATGCTCTGCATTAAGATTTTTTCTGAACTATGTCCCTGTGTACAAGGCAAAAAGCAAATTGAACATTCCCTTAGTTGTATGATGATTTAACTAGTAAAAATGGGCCCAGTGGATACCAGCAAGAGACACCCTTTTGTGGTTGGCACACTGGCAAAAATTGATACCGTTGCAACAATTTAATAACAATTAATTCTATCTAAAAATTATTTCTGTCTTGCTTGTTGGCATCAGGATTCTTCTTAGGAAGGATTTCAAATTATTTTGTTTGGAAGAATGCCTCAGTGAGTGATTGAGACCCTGAGGTCTTTGATGTCAGCTGGTGACCAACCTTTTTGAGAGTGAGTCAAACTGCTCACTTTGGGAATTTGCTCTATTGGAGGAGAGAAATTCTTGGCTACTGAGAGAATGTTCAGAAGAAGACAAAGGAGGGAAAAGGGTAGGTCGACAGCGAGTGAGCATGACCCAGAGGTCATGGCAGAGGGCCATGAGAAACTATTGGTCATAGGTGATTGAAAGGACTCTAGAAGAAAGAGTATATAAGAGACAGTAGCCAAGCCGGGCGTGGTGGCGCAGGCCTGTAATCCCAGCACTTGGGAGGCTGAGGCAGGAGGATCGTGAGTTCAAAGCCAGTCTCAGCAATGGCGAGGCACTTAGCAACTCGGTGAGACCCTGTCTCTAATAAAATACAAAAAAAGGGATGGGGATTTGGCCCAGTGGTCGAGTGCCCTTGAGTTCAATCCCCGGTACCAAAAAAAAAAAAAAAAAGAAGAAGAGACAGTAGCCAGGCGCGGTGGGGTAACACTTGTAATCCCAGCCTCTCAGGAGGCTGAGGCAGGAGGATCATGAGTCCAAAAGCAACTCAGTGAGACCCTGTCTCTAAATAAAACACAAAATAGGGCTGGGAATGTGGCTCAGTGACTGAGTGCCCCTGAGTTCAATTTCCAGTAGCCCACCCCAACCCCCGCCAGAAAAAAGATAGAGTAATACCCTGGTCTCCCAGGGGGATTGGTTCTAGGACCCCCTTCGAGTACCAAAATCTGGGCATGCTCAAGTCCCTTACATAAAATAGTGTAGTTAACTGGGGGTAGAGCTCAGTGTTGAGTGCATGCTTAGCATGCCAGAGGTTCCATCTCTGTCACTAAATCAATTAATTGAATTAAATAGCATGGTAACCTAACACACATCCTCCCCTGTACTTTAAATCATACCTGGGTTATCATTATAATGGCTATTACAATGTAAATGCTATGCAAATAGTTGTTATACTGTATTATTTAGGGAATAATAAGAAAAAAACTGAACATATTCATTACAGGTGCAATTTTTTTCAATTAAAAAAATTTTTTAGTTGTTGATGGACCTTTATTTTATTCATTTATTTATATGCGGTGCTGAAAATTGAACCCAGTGCCTTACCCATGTGAGGCAAGTGCTCTACCACTGAGCCATGACCCCAGCCCCAGGTGCATTTTTTTTTTTTTTTTTTTTTTTTTTTTTTTTGTGGTACTGGGGATTGAACTCAGGGGCACTCGTCCACTGGGTCACATCCCCAGCCCTTTTTTTTTTTTTTTTTTGTATTTTATTAGAGACAGGGTCTCACTGAGTTGCTAAGTGCCTCGCCATTGCTGAGGCTGGCTTTGAACTCGCGATCCTCCTGCCTCAGCCTCCCAAAGTGCTGGGATTACAGGCGTGCGCCACCGCGCCCGGCTCCAGGTGCAATTTTTTAAAAATGTTTTTTGTTGTTAATGATGGACAGAATGCCTTTGTTTTATTTGTTTTTATTTATTATTTTTTTGTGATGCTTGGGGATTGAACCCAGGGCCTTGTGCATGCAAGGCAAGCACTCTACCAACTGAACTATATCCCCAGCCCTTATTTGTTTATTTTTATGTGGTGTGAGGATTGAAGCCAGTGCCTCATGCATGCTAGGCAAATGCTCTGCCACTGAGTTACAGCCCCAGCCCCTACATGTGCAATTTTTAAAAAATGTTCTAGATTCACAGTTGGTTGAACCCTTGGATGAAGGACTCACAGAGCTGGAGGACTGACTGTGTGTCAAATACTACTTTGAGCTGTTTATGAAGCTGTGCCTGGTGGGACAACTTCCTCTGACTCTTGGTACTCCAGTCAATCTACCACACTCACAATGTTTCTCGCATTTGCTGGTTTTCTCTGTAGTGGAAGAGTCTCAGAAGGGAGTCTTAAGGGACAATGAATGAGCCTGAAGGCAAAGTAAAAATAAAATTTTCTATTCCCTTGTGGTTCACCAAAATCCACCAGAGACCTTTTAGAAAATCATGATGTTTTTCTAAATTTTAAGTGAACAGGTGTCTCCAGCTGACATCCAGGGATTTATGGGCGGGAATGTGTTTGTTTCCTATGGTTATCAGATAAAACACAGGATGCTCAGTTAAAGTTGAATTTTAGATAAACAGAGAGTACTTTTTTAGAATAAATATGTCCTAAATATTGCATTGGGTGTATTTTTGTCGAAACGAGTGCTCTTACAAGGGCTTCTGCAGATACCCTAGGCAGCTACTTCCTTGAATTTAGTCCTCATTCCAGGTAAACAATATAATCTATTACCAGGATCTGAATCAAGGCTATGGATAGAATTGTTATAGTTTGGAGCCGGGCGCTGTGGCACACGCCTGTAATCCCAGCACTTGGGAGGCTGAGGCAGGAGGATTGCGAGTTCAAAGTCAGCCTCAGCAATGATGAGCCACTTAGCAACTCAGTGAGACCCTGTCTTTAAATAAAATACAAAAAGGGCTGGGGATGTGGCCCAGTGGTCAAGTGCCCCTGAGTTCAATCCCCGGTACCCCCCCCCCAAAAAAAATTGTTAATAGTTTGGATATGAGGTGGTGGCCCTTTAAAAGCTCATGCATTAGGCAATGCAGAAACGTGCAGAGGTGAACTGATTAGATTATGAGACCTGTAACCTCATCGGTGGATTAATCCATCTATGGATTACTAATTTGAATGAACTACTGGGTGGTAATTGTAGCAGATGGGGCTGAAGGAGGTGAGTCACTGGGGGAGCGTCCTTTGGTATTATTATGTCTTATCCCTGGTTCCTCCAGTCTCTCTCTCTCTCTGCTTCCTGGATGCCATAAAGTAAGTAGATTTCCTCTGCAAGCTCTTCCATCATGTTATTCTGCCTTACCCAGCGTAATGGAGTTGGCTGACCATGAACTGAATCTCTGAAACCATGAGCCCAAAATAAACTTTCCTCCTCTAAGTTGTTCTTCTCAAGTATTTTTGTCACAGAGATACAAAACTAACACAGAAATATACCTTTATTTCTTTCTGACCCCTTTCTACCTTACTCTTGTCTTTCTCCTGCAATTATTGGCCCTAATTCTGAAGATTGGCGTCAACCAGGACTGTACTGAGGGAAGAAATCGAGAGGCTGTGTGTACTTTAGTTTCCTCCTCTGTAATGGCTACCTATGGGATTGTTAGGAAATTTTGGTGCATTGGTACATGTAAAGCATTAAGAATAGTAAGTGGTATGGGTTAAATAGAAATATCTGGCTTAAAGTCCAGAGTCTGAGGTCTAGGGCCTAGAAGCCTTTGGCCATTGTAGCCAACATTCTTGTCCCTCAGTAATTCATTCTCTATACTGTAGCTAGTGAACTTTTAAAAATCTGACCATGTGCTGGCCTTGATTTAAAGTCCTTAATGGCTTTCTACTGACTAATTTGATGAAAAAGACATGAGGCCCCAAATACTTTTGCTTTTACCTGCTCCTCCACCTTCTCTGTTTGCTACTCTCCCCTCCACTTTGTACTTCCCCAGCAAGCAGGCCTGTGGGTGCCACCAAGGTACTGCGCATGCCCGATGTCCTGCTTGAAGTGTTTTCCTCCTTCCCATCCTCCACTGCGCCATGTCAATCTGTACTCATTTTAAAATCCTTGTTAAACAATCCTTCCTCAGGACCGTCTTCCCTGACCCCCTGGTCTAGATTTCAATTCATAGCTTAGACACCTGTACTTCTCTTTCATTGCCATTTATTATAGTTTCTAATTAGTTATTTGTGTGATCACTATACCATAAACTCCATGAGCACAGGGATCGTGTCCATTTTTTTTTTAAAAATATTTATTTATTTACTTTAGTTGTACACAATGCGATGCATTTATGTTTACGTGGTGCTGAGGATCGAACCTGGGCTGCGCACATGCGAGGCGAGCGCTCTGCCGCTGAGCCACAACCCCAGCCCTCGTGTCCATCTTGTTAGCTGTTATACTCTCAGGCCTAGCACAGTACTTGACACATAGTTGTTGGTTGGTTGGTTGTTTTTTTTAACCTCCCCCAATTTTTTTTTTCTTTTTACTGTTTTAATGAATTATATTTGTGTCTCATAAGGGGCAGCATACTATGGCTCATGGACCAAATCTAGTCCTGTTTCTGTATGACTGGCAAGCTAAGAATGGTTTTTATGTTTTTAAATGATTGAAAAAAATCAAAGAAATAATATTTCCTGACATGTGAAAATGAAATGAAATTCAACCTCTGTGTCCACAAATAAAGTTTTATTGTATCTAATCCTACATGGTAGTTTATTTTCTTTGATCACTTTTGTGCTATAGACACAGTGTTAAGTGGTTGCAACAGAGAACATAGGACTTGCAAAGTCAAAAAAAACTTTTACTTTTTGGTCTTGTACAAAAGAGTTTTCTAACCTATGTGTTAGACAATCATATTTCTGAACTCTAGGGCAGCTTGTGTTCAAAAGCACCTGCAGGTGGCTTTTCTCAATTGTCAACTGTTTGCTTCTGTTGCTGAAACAAGGGGTCTATTTGTTTTGCTTAGTTGGTAGGATTAATTAAAGCGAGTTTTCTTTGTCCTTTGTTTTTCTTCTCTATCAACAGACAGAAGTCCCCTAAAGGAGATCAGTCAGGGTATGATCATGAAACTGTTTTCCCCCAACCAGAAGATTTCCCAGTTTTTTGAATAATTCACAAATTTTTTTCCAAAAGAGACAATGAGTTGAAGGTGGTAGCAATAAATTTTCCCTTTTACTTTCCTTCAACTCATAAACTGGGAACAGAATGAAAACTGCTTTCTGTCTTCCTTTAAATCAATCATATCCCTTTCTAGTTACAAATGTATACACATTACAATCTAGTAAGATTTCAAGATAATTTTAAAGTGATGTCAGCAAATTATTTATTCCCTTAAATATTTTAAAATCATATCTGAAAAGTAACCACTGTGTATGTTTTTGGATGCTGAATTCAAAGGTAATTTTAGGGACAGGATAGACAAAGGGATCTAAACTGAATATAGGTGTCTTTCTTTATATAATTCCTTTTACTTCTGGAAAGTTGTGAGTGGAAATATCTAAGTTGAATAATATTTTAAAATTCAGGGCTGGAGATATAGCTCAGTTGGTAGAGTGCTTGCCTAGCATGCACAAGGCCCTGTGTTTAATCCCTAGCATCACCATAAAAAAAAAAAAAAAGAAAAGAAAAGAAAAGAAAATTCAACCCTTGATTTATTTCTTCTTCAACATTTTCACAGAGTGGATCTCTTTAGAATGGAAATTCTCTTGTGATAATAAAAGGAAAGAAAAATGTTAAAATACTAACACACTGGCAATAAAATACTTTGGATAAAGTTAAGATCTTATTGATAAAGGTATCTCAATTAATAGAAATGATAATAAATATATAGTTTGCAAATGATCTAAGTCGGTGTAGAAATTGAAGTGGTTAAAAAAAAAGTAATAGTTTACTAATGGAAGGTGTTCTCATATACATTATTTATGTATCCCACAGAATTAAAAAATTGATCATTTAATGCAGCTTAGAAGGAAAGAGACTGTATCTAGACCTTTACCATGACATCAGGAAAATCTCTTCTATGGAATTCTAGCCATTATGAACTACCTCATCATAAAGAACTTATATCTGATTGGTTTGCATTATTACAAACATGCTTTGCATTTATAAAACAAACATTCCTCCATATGCTTTAATGAGGCTTATATTATCATTAGCATAACTGTGACATATGATAGACATTGTGGTAGTTATTGGTAGATAGCAGGACTTAAGTTATTGGAAGCTCAGAAAACATATGTATTATATGGATAAAATGTCTTTCAAAAAAGAACTGAAATCTTTATTATTTGCCTCTTTGACAAACATCAGTGGAATTTCCTAAGGACTAAGAGCAATACATGTCCCAAAAAGAGAGAAGGTATCCTATAAAGCCTTGTAGGTGCATAAAGGAATTCAAGAGGCATTTTGTAAGAGCCTCCAGAAGCAATATTGGTTTCTCTACATACATTCTAGCAGGAAGCTAGCAAGAAAATTAGTGATGACCCTTGAATATTTGCTCTTGGGAGGAGTTAAAATTTAAAAAAAACTCAGAAGTTTTTTCTTCCCATGGATATTATGGAAGAAATGTTAGGAATATTCTAATTTCTAAAAAGGTGAAAAGAAGTATCTGATCAAGTGATGTGAAGTACAGAGTATTCTAAACTCAGTTGGAGGGCTGTTAAACCCTCCATAATGTTAAATTTATTCAATTCAAACTATTTCATTCTGAAGTTATAACCTTCCAAATTTTGGGTTTTAAAATATTCTTATTCCATAAAATAGTGAGAGGAACAGATATTTATATTTATTTTTATATTTCTCCTCTGTAAAATAAAAAAAGCTGATAAGCTTATGCCCATTTCCAAAAATTCCTTGGAAATTTTACCAGTCCATGAAATAAAAAGGTCCCGGAACCAGTGAACTAGATTAATTGAGAAGACATATTTACAAGTCAGGCATGGTGGCCTGTACCTGTAGTCTCAGCTACTCAAGAAGCGGAGGCAGGAGGATTGCTTGAGCTCAGGAGTTTGGGGTCAGCCTGGACAATGTAACAAGACCCAGTCTCATAAAGAAAAAGATTTAAAACAAAACATTAAGCAATACTAAGCAATTAGAATGCTCTTAGAATGGTATTCTGCTTAATTAGATTTTCACATTGTAGGCTTTTTTTTTTTATATGCCAGGGATTGAAACTAGGGATGCTTTACCACTAAGCTACATCCTCAATCCTTTTTATTTTTGAGACAGAGTTTTGCTAAGTTGCTGAGGTTCTTGCTAAGTTACTAAGGTCTTGAACTGAGATCCTCTCCTGTAGGTTAACTTTTTTGTTTGCATCTTGCTCTTCACCTCAATTAAACATGCATTCACTGACAGCCTTCAGTTATGTCAGTTATCATACTAAGTGATATAGATGCAAAGATGCATAAGCATGGCCTTTGTTCTTTCAGAACAAATCAAGATTAGTTCAAGAGACGAAGGAAAAAAAAAAAGAAACATGTAAGTTCTGTCTTCAATGTGCTACATATCTATCTATCTATCTATCTATCTATCTATCTATCTATCTAGTCAGAATAGCATGTATGTGGGAGAGAAATACCACAAAGAATAACTTAAGTCAAGGAAAGAAGCACAATCAGGGAGGATCTCATAAAGAAAAAACTTACATTGGTCCATCCATTTGATGGAAGGATAGGAGTCCTTCAGGTGAGCCAAGAGCAGACTATTCTACACAAAGGACACCATATGTCTGAAGGCATTGAGCCTTAGAAGAACACAATAGTAGATGTGATAGAACAGACATGATATGGTTTGGATATGTGGTATCCCCCAAAAGTTCATTTGTGAAACAAAATACAAGAATGTTCATAAGTGAAAGAATTAGATTATGAAAGCTGCAACCTGATCAGTGGATTAATTTACTTGAGTGGATTAACTGGGTGGCAACTATACACAGGTAGGGTGTGGCTGGAGAAAGTAGGTCATGGAGGGCATGTCTTTGAGGTGTATATTTTGTCCCTGGTGGCTAGAGCTTTCTCTGTTTCTTGGCTGTCATGAACTGAGCCGCTTTCTTCCACCATACCCTTCCACCAAGATGTTCTGCCTCATCTCAGGCCTAAAGCTATGGAGTAGGCTGACCATGGACTGAGCCCCTGAAACTGTGAGCCCAAAATAAACTCTTCCTCCTCTAAGTTGTTCTTTTGAATCTTTTGGTCACAGTGATGCAAAGCTGACTAAAACAAGATATTTTCAAGTGTCAAAAGAGGGAGTGATCAGAGAAGAAATTCCAGAGGTAGCCTGGAGTCAGATTATAAAGATTACAAAGGGACTTGTATATTTTGGCAGGGTGTTGATACTATATTTAATATGTGCCTAGAGAGATCCCTTCACTATTTTAAGCAGAAGAAATTGGAAATCTTTCTAAAACTGTATTACTATCTCCTTTCTGCTTCAGTAAGTGAAATATGCTGAACACAAAATTTTTTTTAAACTGATGATTGAAGATCTTTCAGCAATATTCTCAATGAATATCAGTTATTATTTTACAAAGAAACTTTTTTGTTTGCTTTTTTTCATTACTGAGCATTCAACCCAGAGCCTCCTGCATGCTAGGCAAGTACTCTATCACTGAGCTACATCCCCAGTCCTTTTTATTTTATTTTGAGACAGGGTCTCAAAGTTGCCCCCACTGGCTTGGAACTTGTTATCTTCTTGCCTCAGACTCTGGAAAGTTGGGATTACAGAGGTATACCACCATGCCTGGTAAAGAAACATGAAGGAGCCCTAATTAGGAAGGGCTGTTGCAGCTAGCTGGAAGCCATAAGTTCCACCTGATATGTATGTGACGCACCTGAAGGCACCCGCAAAGCTGAAGGTATATAACCGGGTGAAAGCGGTCCGAGTTAGGAGAACGGAGAATTCATTCAGTCAGTCGTGCAGTAGCTCGGTCGGTCAGAAGAAGAGTTCGGGTCGGAGAAAAGAATCAGAGCGGCCAGAACGTAGGCAGAGCGGTTACAGAAGAGAAACCAGATAGAAGAAGTAATGGCTGGTCAGAGTTAGGCCGAGGCTCCCGAGGAAGACAGAAGACAGAAGAAAGAAGCAAGAAGCTCTAAAAAATAATCTTTCTCTAAGCTCTATCTTTCTTTCTCTCTAAGCTAAGAAGAAAAAATAATCTTTCTCTAAGCTCTATCTTTCTTTCTCTCTAAGCTAAGAAGACAAGAAGAAAAAGAATCTTTCTCTCTAAAAATCTTTCTTTCCCTCTCTAAGCTCTCTCTAAGAAAGTAGAAGTAAAAGTAGTAAAAGCTTTACTCTGCCTCCGAGTTTTTCTCCCGTGGCGCTGTGGCTGGCCATGACAGGTAGCTTACAGAAACATATTTAAATATAAAATGTGGAAAACTTGGGTCTCCTGTAGAAAACCAAGGAGTTTTTTTTTCCTAATACTTCTTTTCTTTAATAAATTTTATTTATTTATTTATTTTTATTTTATTTTTTGTGGTGCTGGGGATTGAACCCAGGGCCTTGTGCATACGAGGCAAGCACTCTACCAAATGAGCTATATCCCCATCCCCTATAATTTTATTTTTAATTTATAATTAGAAATTGCATATACTTACAAGGTATAATGTGACATTTCAATACATGTACACAATGTGTGATGATTATGTTATTGTATTTGGCATACCTATCATCTCAGACATATATAATTTATTTGTGTTGGGAACATTCAAAATCCTCTCTACTAACAGGGGGTGGGAGAAAGGAAGGGGAAGGGGAAATACTGGGGACTGAATTTGAATAAATTATATTCCATGCTTTTATAATTGTGTCATAGTATATTCTGTTGTCATGTATAACTAAAAACAGCCAATAAAAAAATTTAAAAAACCCAAAAATCCTCTCTACTAGCAATTTGGAAATATTCAATTAATTGCCAACTGTAGTTATTGTATTGCTCTATAGAATGAAGAAGTTATTCCTCCTATCCAACCGCATCCCTACCCATTAACCCATCTTCTTTTCCTCCCTTCCTTTCTTCCTCCTTCACAGCCTTCTGAAGTTTCTTTATGTAATCAAATTACTTTGAATGTATTTCCATATATATGTGTATATATGTATGTATATAAAATATATATACATATGTGTGTATGTGTATATATATATATATATATTTTTTTTTTTCTGGTATGGGGGATTGAACCCAGGGGTAATGAACCACTGAGCCACATTCCAGCCCTTTTTTAAAAATATATATATTTTTTGGTACCGGGGATTGAACTCAGGGGCACTCGACCACTGGGCCACATCCCCAGCCCTTTTTTGTATTTTATTAGAGACAGGGTCTCACTGAGTTGCTAAGTGCCTTGCCATTGCTAAGGCTGGCTTTGAACTCGCGATCCTCCTGCCTCAGCCTCCCAAAGTGCTGGGATTACAGGCATGCGCCACTGCGCCTGGCTAAAAATATTTTTTATTTAGAGACAGGGTCTTGCTAAGTTGCTTAGGGCCTTGCTAAATTGCTCAGCTGGCTTGAAATTTGCAATCCTCCACCCGAGCTGCTGGGATTTCAGGTGTGTGTCACTGTGCATGGATATTTTTTTCATATTTTGACTCATTCTTGTTAATATTAATAAGGGGTGAGGGGGAGTGATTTTGGTCGTTAGCTTCTAACTGGATTTATCTTAATTTTATGGTAGAAAAATCACTGGTTAATAGATGGTATTCAACCATGAGTTTTGAAGAATAAAAAAGCAAAATTGCACTGCTTATGGATGGAGATTGATTATACTCTGGAGAATGGAAACATATTCATCATTTCCCCCCTATTCTTAACTCAGCACATAATAGTTACTATATAAATGTATGGTGAACTGAATAGAATTTTCAATAACAATGGTAACAATTGCTCTGAGGAAAAATAATTACTGGCTAAACTATGGAATTACTTGAGGGACAAGTATGTATATAAACAGTGATACATGCACATACACATTGTGATCTTAACATATTTTGCCTTTTAAAAGATTTCAACAGAGATCTATATACAAAGATTTAAAAAGCTTTAGTCACATTGGCACATTGGAGGAATATTTCTATTTAAAGAATGGGGATCTGATTTAGAAATAGGAAGCTAAAGTGGGGCGATGAAGTCCCTTTGAATGGGAAAGTGCAGATTGTAAATTTCTGTAGGGTTGGAATTGGGGTTATGTCCAGTAACTTTAAACATTCTTTTTTATTTTTATTTAAAAAAAAATTTTTTTTTAGTTGTAGTTGGACACAATACCTTTATTTTATTTATGTGGTGCTGAGGATCGAACTCAGGGCCGAGACGAGTGCTCTAGCGCTGAGCCATAGCCCCAGGCCCATCTTAAACATTCTTAAGAATGACCTGAAACATTGTAAACTCCAGGTTTGCAGATTTTCTAAAAAAAATTTCCATTATGGAATACCACTGGAGTATTAGTATCAGGAAGCTGGGTATGTGGACTAAAACATGATAAATGAGTGTATTGTGGGCAAGTGTAAAATGCCGAGAAAATAACATAAATTATGTTTGTTTATAGGTGATGATCTCAGCATAGTTTGTTAAGTATAAGGAAGACAGTCTAGAGGTCACTGATAACTACTTTCTGGAATTATAAGCCTAATGTGCTGGTACAAAACAGAGCAACAACAAGCTGGACTTCATAAAGCAGGTGTTTTAGAGAGAACTTGAAAAACATCACCTAGATCTAAACAAAAGCAGCAGGTGTGTATACACCTATAATACTGGATGTCTTTATTTCCAGAATATCATATTAGATATTAGAATATTCTTATTCTTACTATATTCTTTTTTTTTTTTTTTTTTTTTGTACCAGGGATTGAACTCGGAGGCACTCAACCAATAGGCCACATCCCCAGCCCTTTTTTGTATATTTTTAGAGACAGGGTCTCACTGAGTTGCTAAATGCCTCGCCATTGCTGATGGCTGACTTTGAACTCACGATCCTCCTACCTCAGCCTCCCAAGTGCTAGGATTACAGGCATGCACCACGGTGCCCGGCTTCTTACTATATTCTAATGCAGAATTTTAGAAACCAGAAGCAGCCCCAAAGCTTGAGAGGTAAGGGTCACAGGTGTGGCTTGTTGGTAGAGCACATGCCTAAGCATGCCCCAAATCATGGGTTCAACCCCCGGTACCACAAAAACCAAAAAATAAACAAAAATTCAAAAACAAAACAAATAACCCTTGAGCATAGTAAATGAGAAGGCAGGAATTTCAAATATATGTAATATACATAACACATACTCATGCAGTCAGCCCTCCATATTTGCAGGTTTCATATGCTTGGGTTCAACCAAACTTGGATGAAATTTACTAATGTATGTGGGGACCGGGAAGTTGAATTCTTGCTGAGTTGTGCTATGTAGTTAGTCTTTTCATGGTTTTATCTGTTCTGAATATGTATAGACTCCCCCCTACCTTGTAATTATTCACTAAATAATACAGTACAACAATTATTTGCGTAACATTTGCATTTTAGGTAGAATACATAATCTATAGATGATTCAAAGTGTGTGAGAGGATGCATGCTAGATAATATGCAATTATTATGCCATTTTGTATAAGGGATTGGAATAACAAGGATTTGGGAATCCTTGGGGAACTAATTTCCTTGAAGAAATGAAGGGGATAGACAACTAACTGTATATGTAATAAAAATAGACTGAAAATAGGGTTTAGTTAAAATATATTTGTAAAAGGGTCTGGGGCTATGGCTTAGGGGTAGAGCACTTGTCTCACATGTGTGAGGCCCTGGGTTCGATCTTCAGCACTGCATAAATAAAATAAAGGTATAAAGGTATCTACAGTTTAAAACTATATGTATATCTGTGAAAGCCATATTAGTTGTAAGCCAGCAAGTTCCTTGTCTCTTGCACTAGTGACATCTAAATTACTGGAGAACGTTGTTCTCTTTTTTTCCCTCCTACTCTTAGATATTTATATGTATTTCTACAAACTTATGCACCTGAGCTTAGGGAAAAGTCCTATCGACCCCTATATTTATTTCCCCTTTTCTGGCACTGAACCCACTTCTAGGATATTGCTGAGCGCTGCCGCTTTCTTGGCACTAGATTCTACTGGTTATCACAGCAAAAGGACTAATGCCCTTGAGGTTCCGAAGTCTTTCAAAGTTCATTGGCAAAGAGGGAGAGAATCCTCAACTGTTTACCCCTAACATTCTGAGATGGGCACCAAAGCCATAATTCTACTCAATTTTCGTGGAAACAACCCTTCCGGTTCTTACAGCTAGGGTGGGAAACTGGGGCTATCCTAATGCAGACCCTACTGAGCTGCCAATTTATCTCTCTCCATTTCAATGTGTGAGGTTTTGCTGCAGGGCCAAGCTTCTAGTGCCAAACTCCCTCTTTACCTTGGAGGGACATGTTTTCTCTTGAGACGTGCTACGGTCCGGTCATTCTGGTGTGCCTGCTTGGGTTCAACCTGGGATGTCCTTCCTACAGTTCTAGCAAGAGGAACAAGGTCCTACACTTTGAGGTTGGGATAAGGAGTACAATCTGTTAAACCTCTCCAAAAAAGTAATTTAGCTCTCGCGTAAACCACAATGACACAAAGGACGCGACTTAAAAGGGAACTTCCAATGGAAAGGACTTCAATGCTTTTCTAAATGAACGACTGCAAGACAAACAAGGAAACCTCCAGGTTTGCTGCAGATACCTTTATTAAAGCTCTTCCGGGTGGCAAAATGCCGGAGGAATCAAGGGTATGAGTAGGGTAGATAGTGAGTGAAAACTTGAGTAAATTTTAGGAGTTAGCACTAGAATTTCAGGTATTCTAACTCAATGCAACCACTCCATTCACTAGAACACAGCGTTAGGTTCCTCAGGATCCCAGAGCCAGCTCTGATGTGTTACTCTTCTGAAGATTTTGAATTTTTCTCTTCTCCTTTTCCCGCTTCCCTCAATACAGCCTGTTAGTTTGTCCTCGACCCTTACCAACATTTAAAGGCAAAGGCGCTTAGAAAAAGGCAAAGTGGGGAAGACTTTGCGACTGTCTTTCTCAAATCGGTAAGGGGAGAGCGATAATGGGTAAGGGGCGTGCAGACTAACCCCTTACTTGCCCAATCAGGTGCACAGGAAGATGTTCTTTTACCAATAAAAATAAAGTTCGCTTTCCGGAGGCGGGAGGGTGAGCCTTGACTGCCAGTTCTCCAAAGCAACGTTAGAGGAGAGGACAGAGAGTGATTAGAGGTAGGGCCAACCCGGGAAAGGGGGCGGGGTGGAGGTGGGGGTAATCCTGAGCGGCGGCTAGACTGGCCAGTGGAAGGTGAGGACTGCTGTTCCTGTTGTAGTGTTTCTCGCCAATCAGGAAGACGAGGAGGTGGGCGGGGCAGGGAAGGGGTGGGTAGAGCTCGCAGCACCGCCGGGCGCCCGTCGGGCTCTGGGAGAGAGAAATCCGGTTAAAATCAGAGTCGGAGGGAGGTTTAACCACAGATCGGTTCCGATCGGATTATTCCTTAAAGGGGACGCGCCATTGTCAAGAGAACGGAGCCTGGGGTCCGAGGGCGGGTACCGGCGGCGCCTGAGGAGCGAGGCAGCTGCACTTGGACTGGGGACGGGTAGGTGTTGCCTGGGTAAAGGCGCTTCATTTCACTTTCTTTTCCAGCCCGGGGGCAGGCGCCGGGATGCTCGCCGACCAGCGACTACAGCCCGGGCGGGAGATGAGGTCGCCGGCCCTCTCCCGGCTGCCCTTCCTGGTGGGAGCCGAGGGGAGGCGGGCCAGGATGGCTGGCAAGCTTCGCTGCCCGGGCGGAGACTCCTAACCGACGCTATGCCGCGGCTCAGCCCCCGATTCCACCGAAAACCCGTCGGAGCTACGGCGGGTCCTTAGGGAGCGCCGCGCGCCGGGTTCTCCCTCGCGCCTCGTCTTCCAGTGCCCGGCTCCACCCGCGCGCCCGCTCCACTCGGCGCGCGCCGCCGCCGCCTCGCGCGCCTGGTTTCTCGCGCGCCCGGCTCCCCCTCGCGTTCCCGGCTCTCCAGCGCGCCCCCTTGCCCTCGCGCGCCGCGCGCCCCGCGCCCCTGGCGCGCCTGCTTCCCTCGCGCGCCTCCTTCTTGAGCGCCGGGCTCTGCTCTCACACCGCCTCCTCGCGGACTCGCGGGAACCGCCCGGCTGGGAGAAAGGCGGCGGCTGGGAGGTGTAGGGAGGTCGGCGACCAGGGCTCCGCCACCCAGGCTGTGAAGGGAGGGCTTGGGAGCAAACTTAACACAGCGGCTGGCGGTTCCCGGAGGAAAGGGGCGGCGGGGACCAGCGGAGCGCGCGGAGGTCGCCACCCGAGCCGGGCATTGTCCGCCAGTTCCTTTGCTCTGGACTCTCCGCCCACTGCCCGCGGTTGTCGGGAGGGGTGCGGACGCCGGCTCTGTGCCTGAGTGGTCCGAGGCCGGCGGCGCACCCCCAGACCTGGAGCCATCCCGAGCCGGGGTCGGCCCCACGCGCTCAGCGGCAGCCCACCGCCCGCAGGCGGGCCAGGCCTGCAGAGTGTCTTTGCTGCTCTCAGTTTCCGTACCAGTTCAGGCTGTTCGGGCGCTGAGCTTGTCCTTACAACTTTTCTTTGCCGTTTGATGGAAGTTGTTGCTTCCGGGCGGCAGGTTCTTTGGGCATAGACTCTTTTCTGTGTTCTTGAGAGCCTGATTTCTAGGGCGAAATGGTTCTTGGTTGCTGACGGTCTCTACTACCATCCTAGTTTCGTTTCTCGCCATCCAACATTGCATTTTTTGTGCATTTGCAATTATGTGGGACCATTAACCTCTCCCAGGTTACAAGAAAAAAACAAGGGGATTGGGGTGTGCTGTTGAGGGGCAAGAGCTCTAGGTAAAGCTAAATTTGACTTACCTTTTGAACTGTGCAAAGTATTTATCGACTTATCTGGCTGAGGCTGTTTGGAAGGGTAGGGGAAAGAACCCTCCCCCACCCCGCCCCAAAATAGGTTCCCAGGGTCTACAGGATTAGGAAAAAAAAAACAAACAAACAAACAAAAAAAAAAAAAAACAAAAAACTTTTGATGACAATAAAGTTGGTTTTATAAAATGCCGTTCTGCCTAGCCGATAGCATCTGTAAAATAGATTTCTGCTACTGAACATGTAGGTATTATAACCCGAGCAACTTTTACTACAGGCAAAGCATAAGAGATCTTTTCATTTTGAGCATTATCACTATGCTATACCTGTCAGTAGTTGCTAAAGAAGTAATAGAAACAGCACATCCCTTGTCTAAGTCTTTATTTAGAAAAGAATGTTTTTATAAGCATGTCATTTTTGACAATTTCTTATGCAGTGCTTTGTAGAGTACTTGCATGTGAAAATTACAGCCATATAAACAAAGTAGCATTGGGTGTGTTATTCTGTGGTCGTCGTTGTCTTTTTTTTTTTGCTACTCATTATCAAATATAGCATTCCAGTTTGTCTTTTTTTTTCCCACTGCGTGTTACAGTATTTTGAAAAAATTACTTTTTTAGGAAGGGTGAATTTTGGTGGAACACCTGGCCCATTGTTGCTGTTGTTTTAAAGCAATACTGACTTTTAAAGTGTGTGTTGATTAACTGGCTGTCTAGTAACTTCTGAGTGGCATGGAACATTATAAGTTCCCAGGCTCAGCAGTAACAACACAAACCCAGAAACTATATTTGGGAAACTAAAAGCCAGTCTCAGATAATAATGTTTGAAAGATTATTATTTATACATATGTTAGGAAATAAGACACAAAAACAATCGTTCATAGTCATCTTGATGGTGCCTGACATTGTACACCTTACATTCCTCCTCCTCTTTTTATTTTTTTTTTCCTTCCTATTCTCTTCTGGGAAGGGTATCAGGTGAGCTTTGAGGCATAATCTTCCTTTCCATCTCATTATAGAATGTAGATAGTTCAAACAAGTTTCAAAATTTCCATCTGTGTTTATTTAAGAGCTTATTTAAACAATAGAGGAGAGACTTTCTGAACTTTTAAAAGAGCACATAAAAAGAAAATGTTAAAAAAGAGTATCTTTGAATAGCTAGGCTGCATTTCCTGGACAAGATATTCTTTTTCTGTGTGCTTATCATATTGTTTTAAGCACACTGTTTCATTTATGTACATTGCCAAGACATTTCTTGAGTTGTGAACTGTGCCTTGAGATACTTGGAGGTGGGATGTCCACCATTTCTGTGCAGATCCACTGCATCACTGTGTACTTTTCTAGTGCCCAATAAATCTGTTGTCCTAGGACTTTGTGACAGAAAAAGATAATGTTCTATAAAGACTGTTGATAATTAAATGTTTTTTTTTTGAAAAACACATTTTTGACAAGTTAAAATAAAAGAACAACAGTTGGTTTAATGTCAATGGAAAATATACTAATCTAGTTGCTCTTTATTTTGTGTGCGATTGTGATTTAATTTTACAATATGTTGCTCAGACATCTTTGTGGTGGTGATCATTTATGTTCACAGTTATTAAAACTAGATTGAATCTGTCAACATCTGTTAAGTAGCCTTTTCTTTAAGGTGTATGATGGGGAGATAAAGTGGAAGTGGATGACAGTCTGGCTACCAAATGTATCCAGTTTCATGGCAAGAACCAAAATTACTATCCATAGGAAAAAGTGGGCATCTCAGAGCAGTAACAAGTGCATAGTAAGAGTGATACAGGCCAGGCTTGGTGGTGCACACCTCTAATCCTAGCGATATGGGAGGCTGAGGCAGGAGGCTGGAAAGTTCCAGGCCAGCCTTAGTAATTTAGTGAGGCTATAACTAAGCAACTTAAGACCCTGCCTCAAAAAATAAGTAAGTAAGTAAATAAATAAATAAATGCACCACACACACACACACACACACACACACACACGCACACACACACGCACACACAAATGATAAAGGATTCATGCCAAAATGAAGGAACATTGGAATGTTAGAAGAGACCCAAGTGACATGGCTTCAGCAGATTTTATAATATATTTAAAAAGTTTTATGAAGTATTTTTGAGGGTGGGCTGCTTGTATGTTCTCTACGCAAATTATTATTTTTTTTATCATGAATTTTTCTTTCTTTTCTTCTTTAATCCCCCTGGGGATCTAACCCAGGCCCTACCATTGAGCTATCTCCCCTCCCCCTACTTCAACTGATTTTATCTATGAAATTTTTGGGAGGTGGGGGAACAGAGCATATGCTCTCAATTTCAACCATTGTTACCTGGCTCATCCAGCTGGCCCTGTGCAAATGTTACCGTTGCAAGTCTTCCTCTGTTCTGCTAATCAGAAGTAATTGCTTTTTCCTTTTACTTCTATAAAATCCTCTTATAGGCCATGCCATGGTCTCTTGGCTGGTTATAGTATGTTACATGTTTATTTTCTTCATCAGATTATGGAGTTTTTGATAAAAGTCATTAACAGAAGTTGTATCATTAACAGGTGCTATGCCATTTTTAAAGTACTTGAACGATTTTATTAGCCCACCAATATTCTATAAACAATGAACTATAAAGAAGCTCAAATATTGAGTTTTATTTGGGGGATAGTTAGGTGTATGTGTGTTTAAAACAAAATTTCCTTATCACTTAAGTGTCACATGCTCATTGAAAAATGTATTATATAGAAATTAAAAGTGTCACATAACATTGCTCTTGTCATATTGTAACTATTGCTAATGTTGCTGTTTATTCTTACAGTTTTTGTACCTTTATTCTCAGGACCTTCTCAAACTATTTCTTACTTTAAAATTCTAATTAGTAAGTTGTGTTTACTGGGAATGGAGAAAGCTGATCATTTTTTATACACTTATTTTATATTAATTTCCCTCGGTTCTGTAATTCTGGTTTCTTTTACTATTTGTTAGGCTATAAGGCTATCACCAGCATGTTTATGTTCAAAACATAGACTTCAAACTTTTCAAAATTGATCAAAACCAGTAAGCCAGAACATTTTACCTGCTTTTACCCCAAGATTTTTGGAGTAGATGCTTAGTATAATTTCTCCTTATTTCTTTATTCTCATTTCTAGAGAGAACATTGCTTTGATACTGCTATCACACTCCTAAGGAGAAATAACAGTTTATTCATGATCAAATCACAGAAGGAAGTTTTACTTTTAATTTTGGGTTGTTTCTTAAAATAAGGGAATTACAGTTGAGGCTGGTGATGTAGGTGAGAAGAGTCTATTGTTCTTGCTGCTTCTTTAAGCTAAACCAGTGGAGAAAAATGTTTTCCAAAGGTTCCTAAATAGAAAACCCAGCTGCAAGCTGCCAGGTGGCTTAATCAGCTGGAAAATCTCCATTCATTAGCAAATTTTTAAGAATTGTGCCTACTGTGTATACTAAAGTAGGCTTGAGGATTAATTCTATTATTCACCTGTTTGTTTACTGCTCTGCCTAGCCTTTTCCAAGGTATATTAGCAGACTGACCTGATCTTCCACAGGAGGTGCATTAAGGTCCACAGAGCCTATTGAATTAAACCTGGGAGCACTAGTATTTATTGTTTATTACTGTTCTGTGGGGGCAAAACATTGCTGAAATAATGCAAAGCAGATGTATCTTTCCACGTATTTTACAGAATTTATTCATTTCAAAGAACACTATTGAGCCGGGCGCCGAGGCGCACGCCTGTAATCCCAGCTGTTGGGAGGCTGAGGCAGGAGGATTGCGAGTTCAAAGCCAGCCTCAGCAATGGCGAGGCACATTACAACTCAGTGAGACCCTGTCTCTAGTAAAATACAAAAATGGGTTGGGGATATGGCCCAGTGGTTGAGTGCCCCTGAGTTCAATCCTTGGTACCAAGAAACAAACAAAAAACACTATGGTAAGTCTATATCTGTATCCTAGCAAATGATTCCTATTTTGCTGATAGAGTGGTAACACATTTTTAAAACCCATTTTGTCCCATTGTCTCAAATATGGAACACCTATGAAAGTTTAAAACATACTACTTATGGCAACTTAGAAATAATGATGTTTTTTGTTTTTGGTATTGGGGATTGAACTCAGGGGCACTGGACCTATATGTATATATGTGAAATACAAGCTCTAGATAGTATTTTCAACTTATTTAATATATCTGTTTAAATTTTGTTGAGATAGTCACAGAATTGATAACTTGGCTAAATAGGTGAAGTATAAATGCTGAAATAGATTCATTTACTAGGATTTGTGTTTTTTTAATTATGAAAATAATTTTTTAAAAAGTCATTTTTATTACAAATGTAGCATGAAGTATTTTCAACTTTTACAAAGTGGACCCCTCTTTCCTTCCTCCCCGAACTTGATCTTTGTATTAGTGGGAGAAAGAATTGAATTGTTAAGAAAGGGAGTATGTAGGACTGTCAGTAATGGGGTCGGTCATACAGACCAGGCAAAATATCTGACAGAGGTTCATCATATGATGGAGTTTGACTGTTCAGCAATGTTGATTTGCTGTTTTGTAAAGAATTAACATTTTTTAAAAAAATATTTATTTATTTACTTTATTTGTACACAATGCAATGCATTTATGTTTACGTGGTGCTGAGGATTGAACCCAGGCCGTGCACATGCGAGGTGAGCGCTCTGCCACTGAGCCACAACCCCAGCCCCCAAGGATTAACATTTTAAAATAACAGCTTCATGGAAATATAGTTCACATACCATACAATACACCTATCTGAAATGTACAATTCAGTGGTTTTGGTACTTTCCAGAGTTATGGCGTATTACCACAGTTTTATATTTTTTCATAATTTCATCACTGTTTCTCCAGATGCAGGCAACCAGTGATCTACATTCTATTTTTATACATTTGCCTATTCTGGACATTTCATATGGATGAAAACTAACATTTTGATAAAAGTACATCCCTGTGTAATTTGGGCCCTCTCCATGTGTGTAACTCTTAGGAGCAGATCCAAGTGGGTATTTTCATGTGTGTAGCTCCAAGTCTAGAAAGATTTTCTTTTCTTTTTAGTGTTGGGAATGGAACCCAGGGTTTTGTGCGTGCTAGGTGAGTGTTCTACCACTGACTTATAACTCCAACCCCAGGATTTTCCTTAAGAGGAAATTAATCTAAATCCTTATTCTACCTAAGCCTGGGGAAAAGTGGGAAGAGACATTTTACTCAGGGAAAATCGTTAGACTCATTGTGACACTTCTTCATGCTTATTTAATCATTTAGCAATTATCTTAGAGTAAACAATTTATGTTTCACATTCTGCAGGCTCAACTTAATGGGCAGTACTTTATTTCATTTTTTTCATACTGGGGATTTACCCAGGGGCACTTTCTCATTAAGCTATATTCCCAGCCCTTTATTTTTTATTTCTTATTTTGATACAGGGTCTTGCCAAGTTGCTGAGGCTGCCCTCCAACTTTCAATCCTCCTATCACAGCCTCCTGAGTCTCTGGGATTATAGTCGTATGCCACCATCCCTGGCAAGGGCAGTATTCATAAAAAAATTAAAAGTACTTAGTAAGTTCTAATCACTGGTAAATGTAATGTGACTTTTGCATATTATTGGGTCATATCATTGTATTTTTTTGATCAAAATAGTGCTTCTCAGTTTATCCTGATGCATTTGTGTCACTTGTACTTAATAAGTGCTTATTGATTGCCTGATCTCTATGATTGTACATTTCCATCATCTTTTCTAGTCCTTATTTTCCATTGTATAATAATAATAATAAATTTATTGACTGCTTACTAAGTAAGGTGATGAGTACTTTTGTACTCTCTTTTAAAGTAGCAGGCTACAGTTTATTTTTTGAGAATCTTCTGTAATTGTTTTCATTGATTGTAGTTTTGTAGCTTTTTAGGCATGTTTGTCTTTTTAAGATTATTTTGAATGACCATTTTTGATCAAACCTAAGATTCTTTGATGCTGATTTTTTCTTGATCTTTCTAGGAAGTGTCAAAAGATTTTCACCAACTGCATCCTGTTGTTGAATGACAGCAATTGCAAGATGCATCTCTATTTCAGAGCGTCCATACTGTAGAGAGGTTAAAGTTTTGTTGTTGTTATTGTTGTTCTTTTTAGGGTATCTGAAAGCTGATGAAAAAGGAACATTAGTTTGTTTACCCACTGTAATACAGCCTCATTTTTAGATGGTAAAATATTCACATGTATTCTTCATTGTGCGAATAGATTTCAGCATGGTATTTTAACTTCTTAGGAGTCTTTTTTATTTAGTGTGTATGTGTGATGCTGGGGATTGAGCCCAGTGCCTTGTGCATGTAAGGCAAGCACTCTACCAACTGAGCTAAATCCCCAGCCCCTCATTTTGTTTTGTTCTATGTTGCTTTGTGGTATGCCTCCTTATTTCATGGTAATCTTTGTAGGTGAACTAATTTAAATTAATGCTGGAAAGACAGTATAGTTTATTGTTTCATTTTCCATTTTAAAACTTGGATCATACTGTCATTGTACTGGTAAAAAATAGTCTGTTGGTCCCATCTGTGTATCTAGAGTGTCAGTGAACTCACAGCAGTTTATGAAGAAACTTCAGCTATTCATGTCCTCAGACAGCAACATAGAAACCACCATATTATGTTTCTTTTTATTTATTTATTTGGTACCAGGAACTGAACCCAGGGGTGCTTAACCACTGAACCACATCCCCAGCCCTTTTTATTTTGAGACAGAGTCTTGCTAAGTTGGTTAGGGCCTCACTTCATTGCCGAGGCTGGCCTTGAACTTGTGATCCTCCTGCCTCAGCCTCCTGAGTTGTTGGGATTACACTTGTACACCACCATGCCCCATATTTTGTTTCTTGGGGAAAACATTCCTGTTGCTTCCTGACTTGGAGCAACAACGCCGTCACGGGAGAAAAACTCGGAGGCAGAATGAAGATGAAAGAAGGTTTTTTTAATTCTTGGCTTTAGCAATCTCTCAAAACTCTAACACTGGCTCTTTCAGCAACCTCTCTGACTCTTTACTTCTTCTGACTACTGACTCTTTACTTTTACTTTCTTAGAGCTTAGAGAGAGAGAAAGAGAGAGAGATAGAGCTTCTTTCTTCTTTCTTCACTTTCGTTTACTTTTACTTTCTTAGAGAGAGCTTAGAGAAAGAGAGAGAGAGAGAGAGAGAGAGAGAGCTTCTTCTTTCTTCTTTCTCCTTCCTTCTTCGGCAGCCTCGGCCTGACTCTGACCAGCAACAATTTCTTCTCTCTCTATATGTCTTTGGTTTACTTCTTCTGACTATGTTCTAGCCGCTCTGACTCTTTTCTTCTTCTCTGACCCGAACTCTTCTTCTGACCGACTGAGCGACTGAACGACTGACTAAATGAATGCCGCTTCTGACCGCTTTCACCTGGTTATATACCTTTGCGGGTGTGTCACGTGCGTATGATTATTATCAGGTGGAACTTATGGCTTCCAGCTAGCCGCAATAGCCATCTCCCTGATTGGGGCTGCTTCACATTCCTTTCCAAGTTATGTCTGATTTTTGGAGTTGATTTATGTATTACTTTACTGTTAGCTGTTGTGACTTTGTTCTTATTACACCTGCCTGTAGTAGTCTCCTGTCTCCCATCCAAGTACTAACCAGGTCTGAGCCTGCTTAGCTTTTGAGATCAGATGAGATCAGCACATTCAGGGTGGTCCTTCTCTTTCAAATTTGCTGCTTTTGGTGTGCTATGAGAACAGAGCATGTAACCATACTTGCAGAATAGTGGATAAAAATGATAGCTCATTGTGGGATCTGGGATCTGCATGAAATTGTACTATTAGAATCTTGTTGTAAGTTTTTATTGCTTAGAGGACTCAGTTCTTTCTGGGTCTGGACTCTGCTATAGGTATATGAGATGATGCTTCCCCATAGCAGAGGGTGCTGTATCACAATGGTATAATTACCTTGTAGATGTTTAACTTTTCCCTGAAAAATGAACCTCATAAATTTCTTTTCCCTTTCTTTCTTTCTTTTTCTTGTGTGTGTGTGTGTGTGTGTGTGTGTACTGGGGATGGAACCCAGAGCCTCATGCATGCCAGGCACCTGCTCCACCACTGAGCTATATCCCCAGCCCCCTTTTTGAATTAATGAACTAATTCTTACAAGACCCATTAGAAACCCTATGCATGTACTCTTGTATGCATTGGTATTTTGTTTGTTCAATTACAGAAACTAATGTAATTCAATGAGCAGAAATTAAAGGCTTTAAAGAATGATGAGGTTGCATGTAAAATAGCCACATGTGCTTGTGGCTATTTTATAAATATTTATATTTAAACTGTGTCTGTGGTAGTCTGTTTTATTTGAGGTAGAATTATCTTTGTAGATACTATTTTCTATGTTTGTGTTGATAGAATTTAGACTAAGTCTTGTATTTAATATTCTCGGCAATACTGAACCATTAGTATATTTTCAGTAAATGTAGTTTAGAATTTTAATCATACTTTTTTATTGTTGTTTAACTTTTTCCTGTGGTACAACTTATAGTAATAATATTTTTATCCATTTCTATATTTGTGGAGAAACTATTTATTTAAAATAAATTTTATTATGTTTATGTATGTTCTATTGTATATCTATTATGTATATACAACATAATATTTTATTTTTAAAAAAGTTGTTCTTTTTAGTTATATATGACAGTAGAATGTATTTTTGACATATCATATATACATAGAGTATAACTTCCCATTGTTGTGATTGTACATGATGTGGAGTTATACTGGTTGTGTATTCATATATACAACATGATATTTTAAAATACATACCATGTATATGGTAAAATGGTTACCATAGTGGAACAAAGTAACATATCCATCTCTCACCTAACCATTTTCTCTCACTGTGGCAAAAGCAGCTATAATTTACTCATTTAGCAAAAATATTGAATACAGGGGCCGGGGTTGTGGCTCAGCGGCAGAGAGCACTCGCCTCGCACGTGTGCAGCCCGGGTTTGATCCTCAGCACCATGTAAACATAAATGCATTATATTGTGTACAACTAAAGTAAATAAATAAATATTTAAAAAATAGTGAATACAGCATGCTATTATTAACTATTATTTTCATGTTGTTCATTATCTCTTTTGCTTATTCACCTATGTATTTGCTACTTTGTATCCTTTGACTACTTTTGTTTATTCCTCCAATTGCTGTTTTATTCTCTATATATTTGGTCTTTTTTTTTTTTTTTTTTAAACATTTTTAGTTGTAGGTGGGGAGAATACCTTTATTTTATTCATTTTTTAAAAATGTGGTGCTGAGAATTGAACCCAGTGCCTCATGTGTGTAAGGTATGGGCTCCACCACTGAGCTACACCCCCAGCCTTATTTTTATTTATTTATTTTTTAAAGATTCAACATATAAGTGAAATCATGCAGTGTTTTCCCTATTGTATCTGGTGTATTTCATTAACCAGATCCATCCTTGCTGTGGCAATTGGCAAGATCTCCTTCTTAAAGGCTGAATACTGTTCCATCCATACACTCCTGCTCCACAGTTTCTTTATCCATTTGTTCATTGATGGACACCTAAGTTGTTTTCATGTCTTGACTATTGGGAAAAATACTGCAGTGAACATGGGAATCTAGATATCTTTATGAGGTGATGATTTCATTTCCTTTGGGTATATGCCCAGGAGAGAGGAATTGCTGGGTCATATGGTGGTTCTATTTTTAATTTCTTTAGGAATCTCTGTACTGTTTTCTGGAATGCATGTACTAATCTACATTCCTTGTGCACCAACAGTGTGCAGGTGTTCCCTTTTCTCCACACCCTCATCAACACCTATATCTCTTGTCTTTCTAATAATAGCTGTCCTAACAGGTGGGACACAGTATCTCACAGTGGTTTTAATTTGCATTTCCCTGATGGTCAGTGATGTTGAACACCTTTCTGTATATCTGCTGGCCATTTTTATATCATCTTGCCTATTTTAAAATCAGGTTGTATGTTTTCTTGCTCTTGTATCTATATTCTTAGATATGAACCCCTTATCTGATATGTGATTTGCAAATTTTTTTTCTAAATTTGAGTGTCCTTTTCATGTTGTCAGCTGTTCCTTTGCCCTGCAGAAGCTTTTTAGTTTGATGTAGTGTCATTTATTTTTGCTTTTGTAGTGTGAGCTTTTGGTGTAATCTAAGAAATTATTGGTAATGTCAATGTCAAGGAGCGTTTCCCCTATTTTTCTTCTAGGGGTTTTATGATTTGGTCTTTTTTCTACTTTAAGTTGACTTTTATGTATGCTGTAAGATAAGGTCCAGTTTGATTATTCTGCATGTGGAAATCCAGTTTTCCCAGCACATTTATTGAAGAGACTGTTCTTTCCTCATTGTGCCTTTTGGCACCCTTTTCAGAAATTTCATATTTGTTTGGATTTATTTCTGGCACCTCTATTCTGTACCCCTGGTCTATATGTCTGTTTTGTAATTTTATGATACTCTTAAAATATGATAGCTTTGTAATATAATTTTAAAGGAGGAAGTGTGATGCTTTCCATTTAATTTTTTCTCATAGAATTCTTTTGACTCTTTGTAGTTCCATATGAATTTTAGAGTTGTTTTTTCTATATCTGTAGAATGCTATTGGGACATTGATAGGGATTGTATTGATTCTATATATTACTTGAGGTGGACATTTTAGCAATATTGGTTCTTCTGATCCATGAACATGGACTACTTTTCCATTTATTTGTGTTATGTTGAATATCTTCCAACAGTATGGTTTGTACACTAAAGGTGGTATTTTACTTCCTTGGTTAAATTTGTTCCTACATATTTTACTCCTTTTGATGTTATTGTAATTGGGATCATTTTCTCAATTTCTTTTTCAGAGAGTTCATTGTCAGTGTATAGATGCACAATGGGTTTTTGTATGTTGACTTTGTATTCTGTGATTTCACTGAATTCATTCATCATTACTTCAGGTGTTTTTGGTGGAATCTTTAGGATTTTCTCTGTATGAGGATGTAAGATCATGTCATCTACAAACTGAGACAGTTTTATTTCTGCTATTCTGATTCAGATATCTTTATTTCTTCTTCTTGCCTAATTGCCCTGGCTAGGACTTTTAGTACTATGTTGAATAGAAGTGGTAAATGTGAATACCCTTGACTTGTTCCTGATCTTTGAGGAAAACATTCATCTTTTCACTGTTGAGTTTGATGTTAGCTGTGGGTCTGTCAAATACAGCATTAGTGAAGTTCAAATTATAAAATTATAATAACAAATACATATGATCTTATGGAATATTCTTTTCATTTATGGAATATTCTTATGGAATATTCTTTCACTCCAATGGCTTGAGGGGTATGTGTATTTCACTTTGAATTTAATACATTTTGATGATTAAGTAGAAGAAATATAGTAGGCCTGTTATGATTTTTTTCCTGAGTATTATTATTTAAATTGTTTTAAAACTCCCTATTTCTGAAATCATAAAACCATATGTATACATTTTTTTTTTAAACAAATACAAGTGTAGCTGGTGTCAATCTGGAAACACTCATTAAATTCAGTCAACATAATTCTTTCCTTACTGCTGGGACCTGAGCCTTGTTGCTGCTTAACACCAATGCTTCCCACAGCTCTCCCTGGAGAATGGTGTAAAGGGTGAATTTTCTTTCTTTATTTATTTGCTTTTAGTTGTACACAATGCATTTTATTCAATTGTTTTATTTGTACGTGGTGCTGAGGATCGAACCCCGGGTCGCCCACGTGCTAGGCGAGCGCTCTACCGCTGAGCCACAATCCCAGCCCTAAAGGGTGAATTTTCTTTAACAATTGTGTTTTGGTGATAGAGTCATCACAACTTTGGTATCTATTGTTTAAAATAACTAAAGTTTGGTTTCTTTCATTGCCTGCTTTGGATTTTATTCCTGGGTGTAGCAAATTTTGGTGTAAAACTAAATGTGAGACATATAGAGATCCTTGCAAAGCCCCCCTCTTTGCTCCCCACCCCCCCATTTACATGAAGCACATGATATCGTGCTTGTGGTAGTCAGAATCCTAGCCCTACAAGGATGTCCACATCCTAATCCCTGGGACTTTTACCTGGCAAAAACGAAATATGGTATCAGCTGGAATTTAAGTTGCTTATCAGCTGACCTCAAAATAGGGACTTTATCCTGGAATGTCAGGTGGGCCTAATATAGTCACAAGGGTCCTTAAAAGCCTTAAAAGTGGGAGCAGGAGGCAAATGAGTCAGAACCAGCGAGAGTGCATTATGAAGAGTGAACGTGCTGTTGCAGCCCGTGTAAACTGGCACAGTCAGGAGAATGGATTCTCCATGGAGCTTCTAGTAAGGAACTCAGTTTTGCCAACACCTCGATTGTTAGCCTGGTGAGACCCATTTTGGACTTCTGACCTCTAGAATTGTAAGATAAATTTGTGTTGTTTTAAGCTACTAAGTTGATGGTAATTTGTTATAGCAGCCATATAAATCTGATTTAGTGCTTACTTAGTACATATTAGGAGCTAAATAAGCATTTTCTTTCTCTCGTAACCTGCTCAGTTTAACCCTTCTCTACTTCAACACTCCTATGTATCCCTTTTCAGAGAAAAAGATGTTTTTCATCTTTTCTTCACCTGATCCCCAGAATCCCATATTCTACCACATTTTCCTTCACCTCCCATATCTTCATTTCTTTTCTGTCTTTCCTGCTCCATTGAAATATGTATACAGTTGTCTTATTTGGGAGAACCTTCTGCTTGATCCTGACTTCCTCCAGTTACCACACTAATCACCCAGACAACCAAACAACCTTATGTGTTTGCCAACGTTATCTGATGATTTTCACCTTAACTCTAATTCTTTGTAGGCTTATTAGGTGTGATATGAATTAATGTAAGTATTTGAGTAATACCCTTTCATAAGCAATGTGATAGGTGTAATAAGCTTCGGAAAGAATGGGAAGAATTTACCATTGTAGACAATTAATAAATTATCAAGCCCTTAATAAGCAATGAATAGGAAGCCCCAAATGACTGAGTGTTGGGGTGAGTGGCAGAGACAGTAGTGGGTATCATGAAGGGCGAAGTAGAGAGGTCTTTTTAGACTATAAACAGTCTCTGAAGTCTTTGTAAAGGGGATATTTAAGCTAGGAATATTCTCTTAAAGGAGCTAGGGAAATTGGCTTCAATAAAATAATTCTTTTTTTTTTTTTTTTTAAATTTAACCCAGAGACATTTTCTTACTGTGGCCTCATAGCCACTTTCCTGCCTCTGGTCTTTTTTTTTTTTTTTTTAAATTATTTGTTTTAATTGTACACAAAGCGTTTATTTTTATGTGGTGCTGAGGATTGAACCCAGGCCGTGCATGTGCTAGGCCAGTGCTCTACCTCTGAGCCACAACCCCAGCCCCCCAAATAATTCATATTTTGAGAAACCCAAAAATTTACCAGTTATATTGTAATTTTTGTAAACACATGGGGAAAACATTCCTTTTTCCATTGAACTTTTTATGGTTGACAAAAGACTTGCAGAATTTAAAAAAGTTGTAAACTTAAATTATAGTAAATTAATAACACATTTGTCTCAAGTAGGGCATGGTGAGAGACCTTGATTTCCTGGGTTGCCTTGAGTAGTACATATTGCTTTTTTATCATTACATTTTAATGTTAGTACAAAAATCTCAGTATATGTTTTGAAACCTACTATCATCTAATCAGTACTGTTTATGTGCTTAAAAACATTGACTGTGATTATGTTTTTAAATGAAAGTATTTCATGGGACAAATAATGACAACCAATGTCAGACTAACCTTACTTCTTTTTAGAAAGGGTTATTAGACTGGGGTCAGGAGAAAGTAGAAGATATAGTGTAACTGGATTTCAGTCGGGTTTTACATTTCTGTGTTGATGTGTTGGCTGGATGACTGATGATACATTCAGGTGAAAATGTGATTAGTTGAGTAACACCTCCAAAAATTAATAGGTAACAACTGGAGAGAAATTTCTAGTGGCACGCTGAACTTCATTTTGCATTTTTTTGTGATGTAAATAAGTATCACAAAATGGTCATGCTATGTATATAAAATTTTTGGATGACACGGATTTTTTTAGAGTTAACTTATTTAAAATAACAGTTCTGACTGAAATGGTGGGCCAAGGCTAACATGATATTTTAATAGGACTTGCTGTGAAGTCCTATACATGGGTTCAGAAATCAGCTGCACAATTATAGGGGTGAAGGAGATGTGGTTGAATACAAGCAACTTTGGTATTTTAATTACTGTAATAAACTCAGCATGGACATGGAATATAATGTGACTACCAGAAAGCTTCACAAAATCTTAGTCTGGACGAACAAGAGGAGGAGGCTCAGAAGAGAGCGGGTGTTAGGCGTCTGCTATTGGTAGGGTACACAATGCTATTTGCAATTGAGTGTACTGTTCTGTTCTGGAGGTTAAGTTTCAAAATGAGTCAGAAAACAGAAAATAATGTGTCAGTGAGGATATGGAGAAATTGAAGCCCTCATACGTTGCTGTGACAATGTGGAATGGTACAGCTGCTGTGGGAAACACTTTGGTTCTTCAGACACTTAAACATGGAATTACCATGTGTCCCAGATGTTCCACTTTTAGATGTATACTCCAAAGAAATGACTACAGGTATTCAAGCAAATACTTTGGATAATGGGTATGCCAAAACACAGTTAGAAAGGAAAGATCTGATTAGAATAACTGTTATCAAATGCTGGTGAGGATGCAGAGAAAGGGAACTCTATACACTGTTGGGGGACTGTAAAGTAGAGCAGCCATTGTGGAAAACATGGAGGTTCTCTGAAAAACTAAAAGGATAGAACTACCTACTATGCAATCCACAATTCCACTACTAGGGTATATATATATTCTGAGAAAACAAAATCAGTCTTTCAAAGAGACATCAGTAAATGTAGAACAATTAAATAGTAATTATTTAAAGTCTAGAAATAAACCCTTGCACTTATGGTCCCTAAATATTTGTTTCCCTCTCCTGAAAAGGGTGCCCAGATATTACTGTAAATAAAGGGAAAGAATAGTGTTTTGAATAGTGCTGAGACAACTGGATTTCCATGTTCAAAGAGTAAATGTGAACCCCTTCCTCATACCATACACAAAAATTAACCCCAAATGGATGATAGACCTAAATATAAGGGCTAAAATTATAAAAAAGTTAGAAGACAATATAAGTAAATCTTAATGACCTTCTGAGTCAAGACCAAAAGCACAATCAACAATACATTAAACAAATAAATGGAATTTGATCATATTGAAAATAGAGTTGCTTCAAAGGGCACTGTCAAAGTGAAAGACAATCCACAAAATGTATAAAACTATCTGCAAGTCATATCCAATAAGGGACTTGGATGTAGACTATGCAAATGACTCTCACTACTCAATAACAGATAATCCAATTAAAATGATGAATAAATTGGTGAGTTTTATGGTATATGTATTATATCTCAGAAAAAGCTGTTAAAAATTAGTCAAAGCCAGGTGCGGTGGCGCACGCCTGTAATCCCAGCACTTGGGAGGCTAAGGCAGGAGGATCGCGAGTTCAAAGCCAGCCTCAGCAATGGCGAGGCACTTAGCAACTCAGTGAGACCCTGTCTCTAATAAAAAAAAACAAAAACAAAAACAAAAACAAAAAAAGGGCTGCGGATGTGGCCCAGTGGTCGAGTGCTCCTGAATTCAATCCCAGGTACCCCCCCCCCAAAAAAAAAAAAAAGTCAAATGGAATATTGAACTGTAGATGACATCTGATTTCCCCATCTTTCTTTTATTGCCCCTGGCTGCTGTGGCTTCCAGCATCTTTTTTTTTTTTTTTTTTTTTTGGCTTAGGTGATAAAAGGCAAGACGTAGGGGATGAAGGCAGGGTGCTATGGCTTTTGGATCTTCCTCCTTTCTCAACATGGATTTGAAAAACTTAAGAACTTGCAGAAAAGTTATGAGAATAGTAATGTGACTCAACGAGTCAGATGGAATGTGCTTGAAGATTTCTAGTCTCATGATGAGATTCAAGATTGAAATCCTTCTCTATCGTTCCCCAGAATTTCACAGCTGTACCTTTTATACCCACAAGGTTGTAAACATTCTCCCTGTTCTGTAGCTTTAATTAAGTCTTCAGTGCTTTGATTTTAGGTTGATCCTAAGTCTTTTCATTATCTTACAAATATTCACTGCAGAGCAGTGAGTTATAGTTACATTTCCTTTCAGACTTGTCCAGTGTCATAACCCCATGCCAATAAAAGGAAGATGTTCAAGTTTCAAGGTCAAATGGATTTTCTTCCTGGCAATCTATCAGTTGCTTAAAGTGGTGTCATATTTTCCCCCCACACTTGAATCATGGTTTCCTTGAATAGCCCCCTTCTGTATCCTTTTGGTTATTTTTGTGCATTTAACAGAATATTGAACTGTAGGTGACATCTGATTTTCTTGACCTTTCTTTTACTGCCGCTGGCTGCTGTGACTCTAGGCATCTTTTTCTTATGTTCTAAAAGGCAGAAAGCGAGGATGAGTGGGTGCTGCTGTGTCTGGATCTTCATCCTTTTTCAACATGTTTTTGAGAACTTTAGAATTTACAAAAAGGTTGTAAAAATGGTAATGTGAACTCTAAATTTTACCTAAGTTCATCAGTTAAAACTATTGCTGTATTTGCCTTTTCCTTTCTTTGTCTTGTTTCTACATCTAGGTCTATGTCTAGTTGTAGCTCTAGAGTTGTTTTTACTTTGAATTTTTTTGAGAGAAAGTTGCAGATAGCCTGGCTCTCTATCCTTAAATACTTCACATATTATCAAAGCAAAGGACTTTCCTCAAGCAATCATGGAACAATGATTTGGTTGAGGAAGTCTCACATTGTTAATGTTTACTTGCTTTTGTGGTACTGGGGATTGAATTCAGGGCCTTAGTGCATGCCAGGCAAGCACTTTACCACTGACCTACATCCCCACAGCCCTTCTCACAGTGTTAATGGTGCAGGTTGCATTCCCTGGGAAGTAGATGGTCACACAGAATTACAGCTGTACATAAGTAAAGGAGGGAGCAGGATCAGACAGGTGAGGCTGTCAGCCTATGGTTATACTCAGTCTGCTGGTACTAGCTGCAGACCAGGACTCAGGATGGTCCATTAGAGAAGCTCCGTGGTGGGCAGAAATTGCTGGACTTCAATCACTGCCTTTCTCAGCTGTGGCCTGGGGCTGTCCAGAGAATAGAGTGACTCTGTCTTGAAAACCAGAGCCAACTTGAATGAAATAATGGCTGGAAGCTCTCAGTTAACTTTACTCCTCACACCTAGCAGTGAGTCTTCTGAATGTGAGTGGGACCAAAACATAACAAAACACAACACAACAAATCAATAACAACAAAAAAATCAAAAAATTGAGTTCTTTAACAAGGAGGAAGGGAAGAAAGACTGGGGACGGACAGCAGCATTCTGTTGCATATCTTTTTTTTTTTTTTTTTTTTTTAATTGAGAAAAGAAACTGCATTTTTGTCATTAAGCCAGCTTCTTAATTATTCTGGCTTTTGAACAGCATTCGTTCCTTTCTTCCTTTCATGGAGTTCACCAGTTTTCTGATTTAATAGGATGAATTATTGTCTATTCCTGCCTCCCAGCTGCCATCCTGGGATTTCTTTTTCATTCCACTCTTGGATCCATTCCACTGCTTCTTGTGTATCTCATGTCAGACTTTATTGGTTTGCATCCTGGTTTTGCTAAAGGATACATTCAAATAAATGTTGTATTCTGCCTTGTCATTTGATTGATCATTTGTACATAAAAGTTGAGGCCAAAATTACTTCACTTTGGAGATTCTTGAGACACCGGCCTGTCTTCTGCGATGGATAGCTTATGATTTTTTAAAATCAGATTTCTGATTCTTGTTTTTTTTCCTTGCACATTATTTTAAAATGATCTTTTCTTAGTTGCTGTGAAATTTCACAGAATTTCTCTTTTTCTCATGGAACAGAGGGTATGCCATTCCACTCATTCATTCATTACCTGGCTCGCTATCTTATTTTGTACCTCTACTTTATTGCTGATCTTATGTCTTTTTTTTTTTTTTTTTTTCTGGTACCGGGGATTGAACTCAGGGACACTCGACCACTGGGCCACATCCCCAGCCCTTTTTTGTATTTTATTTAGAGACAGGGTCTCACTGAGTTGCTAAGTGCCTCGCCATTGCTGAGGCTGGCTTTGAACTCGCGATCCTCCTGTCTCAGCCTCCCAAGTGCAGGGATTACAGGTGTGCGCCACGGTGCCAGGAGATGTTACATCTTTTAATGTAGATGATGTGAACATCTCTTTGACACCCTTGACCTCGTTGACAGATGCTGCACCTATTAGTCATTCCTCTTTCCTTGCTAATGGAGCCTAACTTTGCTCAGGTATTGACTGCTCACGTGCTTTCTGGGCTCTTCCTCAGCCCCAAGGGGCTACTGTCAGTGTTGCTTAGCCCAAAGTTATTAGTTTCATTCTCCCTGCCCATGATTGGCTTAGCCATGGTGACACATAAGAGAAGCCTTCTGGGAATCTGGTGTTCTTGAATTTATGAAGGTGTGTTCCTTTTGGATGTTGTCATGTTAGCTCATGTTCCTTGGAACTGCTGCAGCCATCTTTGGTCAGAGAGGAGAAAGCAAAATGATGAATGGCCCTCAACTAAAAATTATCAAAAATTGAACACTTAAATCTCTTAACTCTGCCTCCCCACAATTTTTATTTTTCATCTTTTTCATTGCTCAGGCCAAAAACTTTCCAATTTTCCTTATCTTTCTCTCATATCTCACGTTCTATTCATTAAGAAGCTCCTGTAGCCTTCTCCTCGAAATTATATTTATAATCTTTTTTTTTTTTTTTTACTTCCATCCTTGTCCAAGCTACTCCCATTGCTTGCCTGCGTTACTGCCATAGAGCAGTGCCTCCCTAGGGAGCGTCCTGAGGGCTCAACTGACCAGGCTTGTGGATTGCCGTAGTCCACATTTGACATGAGAGTGACCTGGGAGGATGTGGGACAGGAAATGGCTTCCTTGCAGGGGCACTCTTGCTCCCCTCTCTCATTAGGTTCTCTGTAGCAGCCCACACAGACACACAGAGCAGTCCCCAAGAACAGCCACATGCGTGGCTTAGGAGTCCCTTTTCCTCTGGTCATATCAGAAGCCATTGTCTCATATGACAGCCCCTGAGCCTAGAGCTTCCAGGATCCCTACAGGCTACAGGCCCAATCACAGGCATCTTCACATTAGTTCAGGCCTAATGTTATGGCTGCTTACCAGGTATTCAGAGTTCTTCTGAGTCCCTCTGTAATTTACCAATGGGTCATTTTTACCCTAAGCAGTGTTGCCTAGTAACACAGCTGATGTTCTGCCTGTATGGTTTCTAGGGAACAGAGCTAACAGAGCTAAGTTAACTGAATCCAAGAGCTATTTCTCATGCTGAAAGACAGGAGTTTTGCTAACACTTAAGTTACAAATAGCCTTCTAAGTAAAGGTCTCCCTGCCTCTGCTTCTACCCTCCCTTCTCTGTTCTTAGCACAGTAGCCAGAGTGGCCCTTTAAAATGAATGGCAGACCATGTTACTCTCCGCAAAGCCCAGGGTGGCTTCCCACTTCACTCAGTACAATGTCTGGAGGCCCTACCTGAGTTGATCCTTATAACCTCTCTGACCTTTCTTCCTACCATTTCCTTGCCATCTGTTAAATGGTTTAGTTGTCACCAGGTGTGTTCTCACTTAGCGCCTTCATTGGCTCTTTCTCATGGTTGGAATGTTCTTACCCTTCCTAAAATACCTCCTGCCCCTCCCATTTTTTTTGGTACAGGGTTTGAACCCAGGGGTGCTTAACCACTGAGCCACACCCTCAGCCCCCTCTTCTTTTTGCTGGGGAAGAATGTTTATTGCTTTGCATCAAAGCAGAAACACAGGGGACTCCTGTCATTCTGCCCATTGGCAGGAACAGGGGGCTTTTAACGAGGTGATTCAAAGGCTACATTCCACAGGTTCTCTGTTGGAGTTGTAATTCACTTGTTAATTTGGGAGATAGTCATTGAGATCTTTTGGTACTGTCCTCAAACCCCCCACCCTTTTTATTTTTTGAGACAGGATCTCACTAAGTCACTGAGGTTGCCTTTTTTTTTTTTTTTTTTTTAGTCTTTTTAAAAATATTTATTTATTTGCTTTTAGTTGTACACAATGCAATGCATTTATGTTTACGTGGTGTTGAGGATCTGGTGCTGAGGATCGAACCTGGGCCGCGCACGTGTTGCGTGCGAGGTGTGCGCTCTGCCACTTAGCCACAACCCCAGCCCCCACTGAGGTTGTCTTTGAATTTGTTTGTAATCTTCCTACCTCAGCCTCTCAAGTGCTGGGATGACAGGTGTGTGCACCACCATTCTCAGCTAAAATATCCCCTTTTCAGAAAGGTCTCTCACAACCCCTGCTGTCCCTGACACTTGCCCCTGTACTTCTTTTCTAGCTTTTCATAGTGTCTCTCACCTTTTCATACTCTATAAATTACTTATTGTGTCTGTCATTTATTGTCACCTGCCGTTAGCATTCTGACTCCATGAGGGCAGGATTCTTTATCTGTTATGTGCATTGACATATATCTCAGTAGCCTAGGAGCATAGCCTGAAACATAGCCAATGTTCATATTTTTTATGTATGTGTGTGGCTTATGCAAGACACTCATCTGTTTCCCATATGTACTGGGTAGAGGTGAGTGGGCCAGGATGGTGGGCTGCCTCTGATGTAGTCAACATGTGTCTTCGTGTCTTGGGCAATTCTAGTGTTCAGTCAGGAGGAAACAGATCCACACTCACATACACCCCTTCCCAGGATGGCCAACTTTACTTCTCATGTTCTCTTGGCCAGAACTTTGTAGTGCTACAACCAATTATAGGGAAAGCAGGGAAATGTAATTTTTAAGTAGGTAGCCATGACTATAGCTAAAACTTGTGGGTTCTATTACTTACGGAGGGGGAATGGATATCAGGCTATAATATGATGCTTGATAATTTATATAAGTGAGCACTCATTTGTACTGGGCTTCCTCTGAGCTGTTTTAAAATACATGCATTTTATCTTTATGAAACCCTTTTACAATAGGTCCTTTGTTATCCACTTTTGGTAAGTGTAGAATTTAGAAGTAAATTTTAATGGGAAGACTGATTTAAGTTGAGATTGTGGCATTGTCTTTGAAATAGCAATACACATATTATTGTTCATTTTCAACAATGTCCTCCTTTTGTTTTAATAGCAACCAAGCTGAAAACATTATGGGTGAAGATATATGGAAACAATTGGAGTTAGAGCCAGCTGAGCCAGTCTTATCAAAAAGCTCTCGGGTTTCTTCAAGACTTTTGTGAATTGAATTCATCTCATTTCATTTTCTTTAACTCAAATTAATGAGATGATCTTTGATAAAATCCACATTGCTAATGATTCTGAATCCAAGTATTGTTTTGAATCTGGATAAAATATTAACAGATTTGAATAAAATAAGTTTTCAAGCAGTATTCTATCTTGCCTACCCTCTTCACACTGGCAACCTGTTTACTATAGTACAAAGTTTTGTTTTAGGTGAGAAAGATATTTCAAGAGTGAGGGTTCTTTCTTAATATTTTTCCCAAAATAGCCTTTAAGAAATGATTTTTTAAAAAATTGTCCACTTTAAAATTATCTCCAACAAATACTGTCTTGTGAGGTTTAATTAGTTTGTAAGTCCTCCACATGTGAGTTACAAATGCAAGGATGTTATTACCCAACTCTTGCCCTGGAATTTTTTAGGGGGCGAATATATTTACTTGGGGAATATCAGTCTCCCTCCCTCTGTTCCTCCCTCTTATTTCCCTCATCTCTTCTGCCCTCCTTTTCTGTGTCTGTTTTTCTTTCTCTCTCTCTCCTTAACTCATCTCCCCTCTCTAGTCGCCTACCCCTTTGTAGGATCAGGGGAGGGTTCTGTTCTTTCAGTAGTTGGGCTGTCCTTGCTATCAATGTCGCTGTGTGAAAAGCCACCCAAAACAGTGGCTTTAAACAAAAGCAATCATTCATTTTGTTCATACACGTGGGGGTGGCCCAGGCTCCGCCAGGCGTTTCTCATGTGACTTCTCTCTGGAAGCTATGCCCAGGACAGTGGCTTGGGAGGGGGTCTTTGCTCACGTGTCTGTCCCTGGCCTGGGAACAATCAAGCTGCAGGGGACTCCTCTCTTTGAGTGTACTCATCATGTGGTGTCTTCACTGGGTGGTCTGGGTTAGTGGGACTCCTGAGGTGCCCCTCAGTCCCCAGAGGGTCTTTTCTGGCATGGCTCAGAACTGGACCTCCTCTGTGCAGCTTTCTGTTTGTGGAGGCATCGCTAAGACTTCAGGTGATGGGGAGGGAACATAGATAGGTGCGCTCCTTGGCAGGAGGCCTCTCAAAAGAATTTGCCGGCTTGTTTTAAAACCACTGCTTGAGGCTTCACTGTCATCTGTTTGAATTAGACCAGTGAGTACCAGGGAAATCCAGGCCCTTGTTAGGCAAGAGAGCTGTGCCAGCTAACCACAGCGGCCCGTCGTGGGGAAACACAAGTGTGCCTGCCTTTGCTGGCACATCCTGGTGTTCTTACTTTATCTGAAACATTCCTCCACAGTTTTTTTTAAAAATAGAGTTTTAATCGATATGTAGCAATTGTACATATTTATGGAGCGCATGTGGTATTTCAGTGTCTGCAATGTTCAGTGATCAGATCAAGGTAATTGGCACATCTATCACCTCAGATGTTCCTGCTCTCTGTGCTGGGAACATTCAAAATCTTCTCTACTAGCTCTCTCCTCCACAATTTTTAATGAACTTATGTCTTTTCAGTAGTTCCAAATTTTATTTTTGACATTGTACTTGGCTCAAGACTTGTAGAAATCCTTGAGTCATCTCTCTTTTTAACCACCATGGTTTTTGATCTGCTCCCAGACACTGAGTACCTGCTTCACACTGGATACTTTTGATTTGATCCTCTAAATGCCTCTCAACCTGTTTTCCTCCCTTGCTGGTCTCATCATCACTGCCTTAGGACAGGCCTTAGTAGTCTCTCACCTAGGTCCCTCTGTCCTCTCCATTGTCTTTCCTTCCTCCAGTGCCTGCCACTTGGGTGCATTTTTCTAAAATTCCATGGTGATACTGCTGTTCCCTGGGTTTAGCTCTCTTTGGGGCTGTCTGTCCATGGTCCTTTGCATGTGTGTACCCATTACTTTTCTGATTTGTTTCCAGCAAAATCAGACCTTGTTTCTTGCCATTCCCTGCAAATGTACATTTTGTTCTAGCCACACTGAATTTCTCACTGTGCTTCTAACTTCCTGGGTCTTCTTTTACTCTTTGCCCCCTCTCCCCCACCCCTCTCTCTCTCTTTATGGAGAGGAAGAGAGAGAAGCACTGTTTGGAAATGTGTTCTTTTTTTTTTTTTTTTTTTTTTTTTGGTACTGAGGATTGAACTCAGGGGCACTTGAACACTGGGCTACATCCCCAGCCCTTTTTTGTATTTTATTAGAGACAGGGTCTCACTGAGTTGCTAAGTGCCTTGCCATTGCTGAGGCTGGCTTTGAACTCCTGATCCTCCTGCCTCAGCCTCCCAATGGAAATGTGTTCTTTTTAAAAACTATTTTCTTACTGAGTGCAAATCATATGGTTTCATGCTATATAATGTGGTGAAAGATGTTGAGAATTTTATAATAAACTTTTTAATCTTTTGCAAATAGTGCAGTTGTGGTTAACACAGGAAAAAAACCTTTCCTTGTCTGTAATGATCCCTATGATTAGACTAAGTACAGGATTTTTAAAACAGTTTCTTTTCTCCAGTGAAAGATTTTAGTTCTGTGGTCTGGTTTCACATGTCACTGTTAAGTGAGATATTTCTTTTTAATGCAGTTTATAGTCATTCTCTTAGATGTCACAGTTTCTACTTAGCTGCTTTGCTGCCTTGGATTTCTTTTTGAAGCAGGCATATGCAACTCATTTGTTGACTTTCTTTGTTATTCCATTCTCTGAAGATTCTTTGAAGCTCTCTCTATAACTTAATGACTTTGAACAATTAAAGGTTAATTAACTTATGAATTGGCATTTTTCCCTTGTCCTTTACGATTCTCCTTGGTTTCCTCTGGCAGGCAGGCTTGCTTTTCTTTCTTTTCTTTCTCATATAACAACTTTATTGAAGCATAATTCACACGTACCATAAAATTCACCCTTTTAAAGTGTTCCATCTAGTGGATCTTAGCATATTCACAGAATTGTGTAACCATCTCACCACTAATTTTAGAACATTTTTTATCACCCCCAAAAGAAATTCCTTACCCATTAGCAGTCATCCTCTCCCCCACTAATTTACATTCTATTTCTATAGCTTTGTTCATAAGCTTTTTAAAAAGCATTCTTAGTAAATACTGTTATTGACTAAATAATTGCAACACTTCTTTTAGATACTAACCCAGCTTGTATTGATGAAGGTTCTCCAGAGAAGCTGAACCAAGTGTGTGTGTGTGTGCAGAGGTTTTTGTTATAATAGGTATGCAGTGGTATCTTATTGTCAACTTAAATTTCTCCGATGCCAATTTGACATTTGGAACATTTTTTCGTATGTATGTTAACCATCCTTGTATCACCTGACTGCATGACTGCTTAGATCTTTGATCCTTTTTAAATCAAATTGCTTGTCTTTTTATTGTTGTTGGATTTTAAGAGCTCTTTGTATTTTGGATGCCATTCCTTTTTCAGATATGTTTTGCAAGTATTTTCTCCAGTTCGCTGACTTGTCTTTTTAATCTCTTGCCAGTGCCTTTTGCTGAGCAGGAGGTTTCATTTCAATGAAGTCCACCTCATCGATTCTTTCTTTCATGGATTCTGCCTTTCCTGTTGTATCTAAAAAGTTATTGCCAACTTAAAGGTCACATATATTTTCTCCAATGTTATTTTCTAGGAGCTTTAAAAATTTTGCATTTTACGTTTAAGCCTGAGATCCGTTTTGAGTTAATTCTTGTTGAGGATGTAAGGTCTGTGTCTAGATTAATTTTTTTTTTTTTTTTTTGCATTTGGACGTCCAGCTGTTTTAGCACCCTTTGTTGAAAAGTTTATCGTTTCTCCATTGTATTGCTTTTGCCTCTTTAAGACCACTTCACTATATTAATGTGGGTACATTTCTGGGCTATTTTGTTGACCTATTTGTTCCTTTGCCAATGCCACACAGTCTTGATTACTTTAGCTTTATGGTAGCATTATACTGTCAGTATTCCAACTTTGTTCTTCCCCTTCAATATTGTGCAGGCTATTCTGGGTCTTTTGACTCTCTGTATAAACTTCAGGATCAATTTGTCAATATCTGCAAACTAACTTGCTGGAATCTTTTTTGTTTTTTGTTTTTCTGGTACCAGGGATTGAACCCAGGGCGCTTAACCACTGAGCCACGTCCTCAGCCCTTTTTGTATTTTATTAGAGAGAGGGTCTTGCTGAGTTGCTTAGGGCCTTGCTAAATTGCTTAGGCTGGTTTTGAACTCATGATCCTCCTGCCTTAGTTGCCCAAGACACAGGGATTACAGGCATGCACCACTGCGCATGGCACTTGCTGGAATCTTGATTGGGATTACATTGAATCTAGAGATCAAGTTGGGGAGAACTGACATCCTGACAACATTGAGTTTTACTGTCCGTGAACATGGAATACCTATTTAGTTAGTTCTTTAGTCTTCCTCACATACATATGTTGTTAAATTTATATGAAGCCGGGCGCGGTGGCGCACGCCTGTAATCCCAGCACTTTGGGAGGCTGAGGCAGGAGGATCGCGATTTCAAAGCCAGCCTCGGCAATGGCGAGGCACTTAGTAACTCAGTGAGACCCTGTCTCTAAATAAAATACAAAAAAGGGCTGGGGATGTGACCCAGTGGTCGAGTGCCCCTGAGTTCAATCCCCAGTGCCAAAAAAAAAAAAAAAGAAATTTATATGTAAGTATTTAATTCTAGGTATTGTATCAAATTTATACCTAAGTATTCTCATTTTGGGGTGTTGCTAATATAAATAATGTTACATTTTTAATGTGAAATTCCATTTATTCATTCCTGGTACAGCTGACTCATAATGCTTTTGATTTATGACATTTCAACTTTATGATGGTGTGAAAGTGATGGGCGCTTTTAGAAACCATACTTCAGTTTAAGAATTTTAGTCTTTTCTGTGGCTAGGGATATGAGACTTTTATGATGCTGGGCAGTGGCGTTGAGCTGCAGCTTCCAGTTGGCCACGTGGTCATGAGGGCAAACAGCAGATACTCTGCAGGGTACTGTGTTGCCAATGTTTTTTGGTTATAGGTATTAAATAAATTACATGAGATATTGAAACACTTTATTATAAAATGGGTTTGGTGTTAGATGATTTTACCCAACTGTAGGCTCGTGTAAGAAAGGATTTGTAGATGTTTGGTAAGTTAGGTCTACTAAATGCATTTTGACTTACTGTATTTTCGGCTTACTATGGAATCTGTCAGGATGTAACCCTGTCATATGTAAAGGAACATCTTTAACCAAGCTAGGTTAACCTAGTCAAGCTAGGTTAGCATATGCTGCAACGAAAGCAATCCCCTATCAGTGGCTTAAAACACAGGAGATTTGCCTTTGTTTTTTTTTTTTTTGGGAGGGGGTTGAACTCAGGGGCACTCGACCACTGGGCCACATCCCCAGCCCCCCCCCCTTTTTTTTTTTTGTATTTTATTAGAGACAGGGTCTCACTGAGTTGCTAAGTGCCTTGCCATTGCTGACGCTGGCTTTGAACTCGCGATCCTCCTGCCCCAGCCTCCCAAGTGCTGAGATTTATAGTTGTGCGCCACTGCGCCCTGCACAAGTTGCCTTTGTATAGAGGCTTAGCATTATACATCAGCACAGACACCTGCCACATTGATTGCTGAGACCAACAGTTAAACCTTTCTGCTGGGAGTTTATAAATCACTCTACTCACGTTTCTTTGGATGATACAAGTCACACGACTATGCCTCATTTCAGGAGGGAAAAGAAAAGTACAATCCTCCATAATGCTGAGAAAGAGAGGGAAAGTGGGTAGTGCTGTTAATTTGTGTTTTTTTTTTGAAAGAAAGGTTTAGTGTCTCTAACCTTGATTTGTAAATACTTCTTGGGTAAGCCTGACCACCACTCCATCCCTCTTAAAATGAGCAACTATCTTAGAAAAGCAAGTTTTATTTTTTTTGCCTTTCACACCTGTGTTTAGAAGTTTGCTAAGGTTGTCATTGGAATTCAGAAAAACTCACCAGTTCCTTATATCTGCCAATTCTCTGCATAAGACTGGTGACTTTTAAAATTCTAAACACATTATTTAGTGCTGATAAATAGCATGAGCTCTGTCATGGTTTGGCTGTGACAGAGCTTATATTCCCTCCTTCCTTCACTTAAAGGACAGGAGGACTCTATTGAGGTTGATTTAGCTTTAATGAATTTGATGGATGGAGGGGTTGAGCGTGGTCCATTTTCTTCTGGGGCTCACTTTTGTGGCCTGGACTGACTAGCAGGAGGCTCTCAGACTACAGCATGTTACGGCAGGTTGCTTCTCTTCTCCTTGTGCCTACCTGAAAATATTTTTGTGGAACTTCAGAATTTCTAATGATGCTTGAATTCTCCCTTATGGATTAAGTCATCTTGGGATAGTAGAACAGGGAACTAAGTCATCTTAGGTTGTCAGTTGAGTATTGCACCTCCTTTTAAGTTAGTTTATGTATAGGTTGATTGAGGTATTTCATAGGAAGAAAGGAAGCAATTTAGATTCTGTTATTTTCTGGAGAAGATAGGTTGTGTCTCAACATGGATGTAAGAAAAGATACAAAAATGTGTTGGATTTATGTGCTGAGGGCAGCAAACAAGTTCACCTCCCTTTCTGTCATTCTGCACTACTCTAAACTCCTCAAATGCAGTAAAGTGGAAATTTTATGATATTGTTAATATTTATTAGATAAAATGTTTACAAGACTTTGCCAATGTTTTTAGTCCCTATTTATTATCCTGGGCAGCATTTATTTAATCAAAAAATGTTTATTGAGACCAACAGGAAAGCTGCGGCTGAAATGTGGGAAAAGAAAGGGCAGAGAGATCATGGATTATTCCCCCCCTGTATTTGATGCAGAGAATTTTCAGCATGGTTGGAGTGACTGCATTGATATTCTCCAAAGATTGCCTTGGTTACTATGTGGAGAATTGAGGCTGTAGTGGATACAGGACTATCATTTAAGAATCAACTTTGAGCCAGAGATGATTATGGCTCTGGCTGGAGTGGCGGCTGAGGATATGGAGAGAAGTGGTCAGATTTAGGACTTATAGTATTTAAAGACAAGGTTGACAGAACTTGCTGATGGATTGTGCAAAGAAATAGATGTGCTTGCCAGATATTTGGCCTTAGCAATTAGAAGAATGATGGTGTTATTTACTCAGGGGCACTGCTGGGGGTAGGCAAAGAATTTAGTATATCAAGAGTTGAGTTTGAGATACTTTTCAATGTCTTGTGGGACAGCTGGCTGAAGAGAGCACTGACCTCTGAGCTGGAGACTCTCTCTGTCCGCTGATAAAACTCAAGTTTGAACTTAAGCCCTTGGGACCAGATAAGACCACGTAAGAGTGAATGTCAGTGGACAGGAGGTTGGGGACTGATCCTGGGTTCCTTAACATTGAGTTTGGAAAGAGGCAGAGGGAGAGGAAGAAAACCAGGAGAGCATGTGGCATCTTATAATCTAAGTGAAGAAGGTATTTCAAAACATGGGACAGTCAGGCTGCTTTTGAGTGGAGGAAGATGAGGACGGAACATTGACCTTTGGGTTTCATGAGGCATGGAGGGCATTGATTGTGGTCCTGGGGACTGTAGAGGTAGAAAGCCTTGGATAGAAGAAAGAATGAGAAGAGGGAGTGAGTGAAGTGCTATGCTGCCACGTGGAGGGCTCATAGCAGGGAAGCAGAGAATGCAGCATTAGCAGGAGGGGGTTTTGTGACAAAGGGGGCCTGTTTTTCCTCCTTAAGGTAGAAAAGTATGATAGTCTGTTTTCATGCTGATATGCATGATTGTTTAGGAAGGGAGAAAAAAGGTGGGTGTTTTGTCACCTTGACACTGCTGTTCTCCACTTTAAAACCTAGTTTGGAGATGGCTGGGGAATTGGAAGTTTTGTGTGCCCCACCGTCCTCAGGGAGCCTTTGTAGGTTTCATTTATTTTTCTCCTTTTGGCTTGCTCAGTGTTATTGTGTATCATGACAGATGGTTATCTTTCACATTTCTGGTAAATGGTGATTATTAGGAAGTTGAACCAATTGTGTCTGAAAAATGCAAAAGACATTTAATGGGGAATGTGTTTCCCAAGGCCCATTGTTTACCACCAAAAGGAAACCACTGACTTCTTGTTACATCAGTGAAGATAAAATTATTTCGTGAACACAGAACTCCTTTTATGCTGACATTTTTCATACTCTGATCAGAAGAAATTATTTTATGAAAACAATAAGTTAATGGGAATCGTGGACTTTTGCTGCAAGTGGGGATAAAGGAAGTGAAAGGCTTTAAAAATAAAAACCTAATTTCTCTTCATCGTATTTTAAATTCTTCTAATTGTGTAGGAAGTGGCTCTCATTTCCATTATGAAAAATAAAGCTTGAAGAATTAGAAAATGTAGTTTTTAAGAATTTCTTGAAATGTAACAGAATTCTGACTAATTTTAAGAGAGAAAATGAGCAATACGTAGTGGTGGGAATCTTTACTCCCAATCTGAAGCAGAGGGAAGAAATATGTATTTCTGTAAATACAGATAATATTATAGGGAGAACATATTTAAGGTGTTAAGTAGATCATATTTCACAACCTAGTGTCTCTTTTCCCATTACAAACTGTTTAGTAAAGAAGTCCTCAGGTCATGTTTGATAAAAACAACAAAAATTTATAGAAGATGAAGATTTAATAATAGATTTGGGCTTGCCAGAGGCCAGACTTCTTGAACCATTGGACTTCTCCGTTGGAATTTTATCCTCCACCCTTGTCTTCCACTGTTCCTGATTCCCCACTCCAAAAAGCAAACAAAATCAACCTGTAAGTGTGGGGTTTCTTGTAGCAATAAAGTCTTCCACTTTCTGAGAATCTTAGAAAATGTGCACATGGATGACTTTCCGAATAGCCAGAGCTTAGACTAGCCAGAGCTTAGACGATGCTTGTGTTGTAACTTTCCAATGCTTGTGTTATAAGTTTTTGCTGGGCTGGATAGAGGTCAGTGGTCTTGAATGCTTACATTCTAGTTAAAGAGAGGCAATAAAGAATGAAATAGGTAAATACAAATTATCATACGTCAGGTAGCCATAAGCTCTGTGGTAAAAACAAAATGGAAATAGGGTAGTGACATGTGTGGCCTTCTTGATAGTGACTTCTCTTCTGAACGTCTTTTTTTTTTCTATTGTCAATTGGGAGTCTTAATAATCTAGCTTGTTAGGAGATGTGGACTTAAGTGATATGTAATACCTGATAATACAATACCTGATAATCAAATGCATTTTACGCTCCTTTTCCCTTTCTTTACGTAATTTGAGTCATCTGCATTTCTAGTGTAGTGTCATTTAATATAACCTCAGGGAGGATGTTTATGTCTTGTTCTTGTGTGGTTTTGAAGGTCTTGTTGAAAAAGTACAGAACAACATAGATGAACCTTGAGGACTTTAGCTTAGTGAAATAAGTCAGTCACAGAAGGACAAATGCTGATTCCAATTTAATGAGATGCTTCCAGTAACCTAGAGAAAGCAGAAGGGTGATTGCAGAGGCTGGGGTAGAAGGAGAGGGGAGTCACTGTGTAATGGGCACAGAGTTTCAGTGTTGTAAGATGAAAAGAGTTCCAGAGTGGCTGATGGTGATGGGTGTACAATGATTTGAGTGTGCTTACTGTGCACTTAAAAATGGTTAGGATGGTAAATTATATGTTACGTGTATTTTATCACAGTTAAAAAAATAAATGATAAAATTATAGTTTTGGTAAGCCTCCTCTTCCCCCTTTCTATTAGATATTACTGAATCAAGAAACTAATATGAATCATGAAACAGTGTGTTATGGTTTAGATATGAGATGTCCCCCAAAAGCTCATGTGTGTGACAGTGCAAGAAAAAGTGAAATGATTGGGTTATGAGAGCCTTAACCTAATCAGTGTGTTAATGCACTTGAATGGATTAACTGGGTGGTAAGTGTAGTCAGGTAGGGTATGGCTAGAGAAGGTAAGTCACTGGGAGCATACCTTTGCGGGTATATGTTTTGTCCCTGGGGAGCAGAGCTCTGTATTCTGATTGCCATGACCTGAGCTGCTTTCTTTCTCCATTCCCTTCTGCCATGATGTTCTGCCTCACCTTGGACCCAGAGCAATGGAGTTGGCAGTCTTTGAACTGAGACCTCTGAAACTGTGAGCACCAGATAAACTTTTCCTCTTCTAAAATGGTTGTTGTCAGGTCTTTTGGTCACAGAGGCAAAAATACCTAAGACAAGTGGGTTGCTGTTCTTGTATCATGAATCTATGTGAGAAATCCCATAAAATGAAAACTTGATCAGAAATTTTCATCTTAACTTACAGATGTTTCAGACTTTATAAATGTTTGCTTGTAGAGCAAAGAGCATGGTGTGGCTGGAAAAGACATTTTCTATTGTTTTGTCAATTAAAAAATATTTATTGGGCACTGATTGTGTTGAATGAACAACAGTAACAGCATTTGCTGAGTGATATCTGCCAGCTATTGTTCTAAGTTTACACTTAACAGTACTCATGGTATTTATAACACTTTATAATCTTCATAAAACAGCCTCAAAGGCATTCTCATTATGCAGTTGAGAAACCTGAGGCTCTTGAGGAGGTAAGTGATTTTCTACTTTGAAAATGAGTTTGGAGGAATTACGTTGCAGACATGGAGTGAGGTGCAGTCCAGGTGGCAGAAAGTGGGCTGTGGATCTACATGAAGGGATGATTGGGATGAGCCTGAAGTCCAGGTAACCTTTGGGGGATAGGATAAGTGGTTTAGTCTCTTCCTTTAGAATCTTTTGACTTCCAGGACAGCGAGTTTTTGGACTCAAGAGTGTGGATTTACCACACCAGTGAGTATTGTGATCCTAGTTGTGCACTGGGAATCAATACCTGAGATGCATCAGAGTACTGAGAGAGGAGAGGTCAGACACTAGTTAGCATGACCCCTTCCAGTTTTCTTGAGGTCATTAGGAAGGGTGTTTTAACACTGCAGTGGTTGGAGTCAGAGTGCAATGACTGGTAGTTGAGGAATAAGTTAAGTTAGAAAGAGGAGGCACAGATGTGGTCACGAGAGGAAATGCAAAGTCTGTGGAGGAACATGAGCATAAGCAAGAGACTTCTTCCTGTTGTGGTTTTAATTTTTTAAATTTTTTTGCAGAATGTAATGGTCAACTAAATATATAGGTTTAGGTTTGAAAAGGGAGGATTTTTTAGAGGTGTGTGTTTAAAAATGCCTTCACATGTGAGGCCTAAGGGCACAGGAAGGTGGGACTTCATTGGCCTTCCTTTGAATTTGAAGGGTCAACATGGGGCCTCCTCTTCCTGTTAAGAGATGAGGGTATCTAAGGAGATTATGGGAACTTGAGTAGAAAAATTTCATCCTCTGTAAGAGGTCCATCGTTACTCTTTTGAGTGTGACATAGAATAATAGTAATGTAATTTTGTTAGTCTTTTATACAAATAATTTACATAGCTTGCTTACAAAATATTGATTGTATAATATATGGCATTTGGGTTGTTTAAATAGAAATTTTGTTTAAAACAAGAGGAAAGATACATACCTTAAATATTTTATGATAAACTATGTAAATGTTTATAGTTCACCAATCTGTATAGTCAAGTTTGTTTCTGTAAAATGTTTTTAGAAGGACTCATCTATTAGATCATATGACTAAATTTTTATAAAGTATATCTTGTTATACTCATTTTTGATGCAATATGTAACTAAATTGCATAATTGTTGTAAATTCAACTGACATAAAAATATTTTGGAACAAACACAATTTACTCCCGGTGAGGGCATGCAGCTCTGTTGGGAGAAAAATGTGATGGTGTGTCAGAGAGAACTCACTCCCACTCCTGCCAAGGAAATTGAAATTCAGAAGTTGTGACTTGTCCATGGTTTAGCAAGAATATGCTTTTATTTTTAAATCCAATGCTTTCCCCAGAGTTGCAAGATTATGAGGAATAATGTTAAATATTGGTTAGTGGTGAAGAAGTTATAGACGATAGCTTTTTAAAAAATTAGTAGTTTTATTGAAATATAATTTTCATACCACTACAAATAACTAATTAATTTTTTTAGTGTTTAAACCCAGGGGTGCTTTACTATTAAGCTGCTTCCCTGGTTCTTTTATTTTTATTTCTGAGACAGGTTTGAAAACAGGGTCTTGTTAAGTTGATGAGACTGACCATGAATTTGCAATCATTCTACTGCAGCCTCCTGAGTCTCTGGGATTATAGGCATGTGCCACTGCGCCCAGCCAAATAACTAATATGAAGTGTACAATTTGAGGTGGTTATGAATTCACAGAGTTGTATACTATCACCCCAGTTGATTTTTAGAATGTTTTCATCCTCAAAGAAACCCTATACTAATTAGCAGTCATTCCCCATCTTTTCTCTTTTGGCTCTAGGTGATCGGTAATCTATTTTCACTTTCTATAGATTTGTCTGTTCTGGGCATTTCGTATAAATGCAATCTTGTTAAATATGGGGTTTTGTGAATGGCATCATTCACTTAGCATAATGTTTTACAAATCCATCCATGTTGTAACATGTATCAGTACTTTATTTCTTTTCTTTTTCTTTTTTTTGGTACTGGGGATTGAACTTGGGGGCACTCGACCACTGGGCCACATCCCCAGCCCTTTTTGTATTTTATTAGAGACAGGGTCTCACCGAGTTGCTAAGTGCCTCGCCATTGCTGAGGCTGGTTTTGAACTCGGGATCTTCCTGCCTCAGCCTCCCAAGTGCTGGCATTACAGGCATGTGCCACCGCGCCCTGGCAGTACTTTATTTCTTTTTGTAGCAGAATAATATTCTATTGGGTGGATATGCCACATTTTATTTATCCATTTATTGATTGGATGACATTTAGGTTGTTTCTACCATTTGACTATTGTAAATAATTCTACTAATAAATATTTATTTTTTATGTGAATGTATGTTTTTATTTCTGTTGGGCATATACGTGGGAGTGGAATTGCTGTGTCATGTTCAACTTTTGAGGAACTGCCAGACTTCCCCAAAGCACCTGTATCATTTTACATCCCCACCAGTAGTGGCTGAGGTTCCAACCACATACTTGCTAACACTTGTTATCTGTCTTTTTGATTATAGCCATCAGTCTCAGTCAGTGTATTTTGGATGGCTACCAGTAGCAGAGAACAGGTTTCTTTTGAAGGACAAGGAAATAACTTGTCATTTGATTATTTTTTCGTTTTCAGGAAAAGTGACCTCATTATACTGATATAAATCAGTGTAATGATATAAGTCAGTATAATCTATATACCTATGTCTATCTCTATATTTCAGCTCATACTTTTCTGAAAGACGGATGAAAAAGTATGAATTAATTTTGGGAATTATAATAAAAAGTCAATTTTGTTTCTGAAGTCAAAAGATACATCCTAACTCTCATCTCTGTTTCCTTATTGTCCTTTCTAGGTAACCATTTGGCCAATTTTTTCTCATGCTATCACAACAGTGCTTTTGTGTACTTTTCCTTCTTTTCCCTTTTTCCTAAGTGCAGACAATACTATATTGGGGGTGGGTGGGTACTGGGGATTGAACCCGGAGATGCTTAACCACTGAACACATCCCCAGCTCCTTTTTCATATTTTATTTACAGACAAGGTCTCCCTGAGTTGTTTAGGGCCTCGCTGAGTTGCTGAGGCTGGCTCAAGATCCTACTGCCTCAGCCTCTCAAACTGATGAGATTACAGGTGTGTGCCACCACACCTGGCTGATAACATTTTTTTTTTTTAAACAAAGAATATAGCATGTTATTTGTACCTTGCTTATTTAATATAGTCTGGTCATCTTCCTCACTCATTTTACAACTGCTTGGAATTTCCTTTTATGAATATGCCGTAGGTGATTTTTACCAATCTTCTTGGGTTGTTTTCCACGTTTCACTTTTACAAGTAATACCATAATAATCTTCCTGTACAGCTATCATTCTGCAAGTGGCCAGTTTTATTTGTAAGTCACCTTGTTGACATTGACACTGCCACCAGCAATGGAGAGTGCCTGTGTCCTGGGGACCCTTTCAGAGAAAGGCTGTGTAGGCACTATCATGACCCTGTGTCATCAAGAAACAAATAATTCTGATTCACATTTTCTTTAAGATAGTGAGGGAGTTTGTAATCTACTCAAAAGGTTTTATAGGTGGTGAAAAACACTTAAGTTAGAACCCTTGAAAGTTGATTTTTCAGTCTTTTATTTTCTCCAGATAGATAGCTTCTCTGCAGATTTGAGATATTTTTAAAAAATATTTATTTATTTACTTTAGTTGTACACAATGCAATGCGTTTATGTTTATGTGGTACTGAGGATCGAACCCAGGCTGTGCACGTGCAAGGCGAGCGCTCTACCGCTGAGCCGCAACCCCAGCCCCCGAGATATTTTAATTTTACTTTTTGCTGGTGATTGAACCCAGGTTCTCATGTGTGCAGGGAAGTGCTCTACCTATATGTCCCTAGCCCTGAGATATTAAAAAAAATTTTTTTTTTGTTTAAGTTTTTCTTGACCTAATCCTCAATTATAATACTAATTTCATTTGTGATATGTTATGTGGCAGCTGCTAAAATGTTAACTTTGGTTTGAGGCATGGCTATTATTAATAACCAACCATATATCCTTCTTTCATTTTAGATCTTCCAGCCTTCAACATTCCATATTCTGCTTCATACATGGAGTATCACTGCTGCTTTGCCCCAGGTGCCCACTTGAGTGCCTGTAAAGTACAAGCTACAGACTGAAGAAGCTTCTAGATGGATCCTTCCCAAATTCGGTGTCTTTTCTACAAAATCTGTGCCTCAATAGCCATTTCTAAGTGGTAAGTATATATACTTTTTTTTTTTTTTTTAAATAGTGGAAATTCATAAACCAATTATTGTTTGGATTGCTTCCTTTCTTTTCTGGGACTTCTCTTTATATACAAACTAAATCACATCTAAAAGTAGCAGTAGCATTAGGTTTTTGGAGGCTTCAAAAGATTCTTTCCACATGACATTCTGGGTGCAGTATAATGTGTAATATTTATAAAGAATAAATATAAACTATGTGAACAGCTTTATGCCTGTATGCTTTATGTACTTTATATGTTCTCTGTAATCCCTTATTGTAAGGCTGAGGAAGTATATCCTATTACTGTCTTTTCCTATCTATTTATATTTTGAACCCATTGAATCAAGAAGATCCTCTCTGCCTCCCAAGAAGATCCTCTTACCTCCTGGTGATGGCGAATTACGTACATATTTATGGAGAAAATAAGAGAGGTTTGTAATGCCAGCTCTTTTTATTGCATGGCATTATCTGTGCCTTTTCGTATTTTAACATTTTTCTGGAAGCATAGATGATAGTTAGCCAACCGTTTTCCGGGCATCGCTGAGGTTTGCTTAGAACACATTTGGGGACTCGGGGGTAGAGGAGGAAAACTGAGCTGAAATGGGAGATCTTAAAAATGAAATTATTGAAGTAGGCTCAGTTTGAGCCAGTTAATAAATATTTGCCAAATGCCTGCTATATGTGAATGAAAATACATAGTGACATTTAGTATAGTAAAGAAGTCACCAGATGGGAACTGTGGCATTAGATGAGAATGGAAGTTGGGTAGGTAGAGAATGGGGTATATTTTAGCTTTAGTTCTCATCATTAACCACATAGTGTTCTTGAGTGCAAATGAATTAGCCTTACTAGACCTCAGTGTTCTCATTTATGAAATGAATGAATTAGACTAAAGTGTTTTGATGCTTTCCTATACTTGATGCTTTATGAAGTTAATGAACAAGTTGGTAATTTTTTTTTTTTTTTTTTGAGGATATGTGTCCTTCTATATCCTGATAGAGAATTCTTGTTCCATTTTCATTACATTATGGGGGAAGAGTAAGGTCCCACTATTAAAATGTTTTTCACTTAACCCTTAACCCTGTTTTGAAGTTGATGCCTTTTTTTATTCTTTTCTTTCTACCTTCTTAGCCTTCTCTTCTGACTTCTAGGACTTTGCTTCATTTGATCCAGTAGTCTTTCTGTTCACGCTTGTATTGTACTGTATTAGTGGCTCTCATCTTGCTTCCTTGTCCTGTCTGGTGTTCATTATTTCACTTTAGTAGTGGCCCAGGGTCACTACATATTATATCAGTGATTCCAGTGCTAGGATCCTGTTATAATTTGGATATGAGATATCTCCCCAAAGCTTCTGTTAATGCAGGAATATTCAGAGGTAAAATGATTAGATTGTGAGAGTCCATCCTAGTTTGAATGGTAGCTGTAGACAGGTGGGAGGTAGGTGGGGTGTGGCTGGAGGAGATGGGTCATTGAGGGTAATCCCTGGAAGGGTGCCTCTTTCCTGTTCCCCACCGACTGCTACTTCCTGACCTCCCATGAGCTGAGTAGCTTTTTTCTGTTGGGTTCTTCTCCCATGATATGCTGCCTCAACTTGGGCCACCTTGAGCAATGGATTCGGCCATCTATGGACTGAAACCTCAAATCATAAGCCCAAATACAGTTTCCCTCCCCTAAGTTGTTGTTGTTGGGCATTTTAGTCACGGTGACGAAAAAGCTGACTGAAACAGATCCTTTAAAAAAAAAAAAATACAGATACCTTCTGAAAGAAATTTAGGAGAAGGGTGTGATTCTTCTGCAGTGGCTGAAATTAGTGGGTAAATTGGCACTGGTTCTCCAGGACCGAAGCCCCCAGGTTCTGTGCACTCCTCACTCCCAGCACCTCTACCTCTGGCCTCATCATTACTGGGAATGAACAGGTTCATTTCTAAGGTATTGACAAGAGGATCTTGTTTTTACTTCAGGATTTTTTTTAAATCTCTGAAGAAAATTTTACCTTATTTTTTAAAATTTTCATTATGGAAAATTTTAAAACATGCAAAAATAGACTAATAGCCCAGTGCAGTGGCACATGCCTATAATCCCAGCAGCTCAGGAGGCTGAGGTAAGAAGATCACAAGTTCTAGGTCAGCCTCAGCAATTTAGAGAGACTTTGTCTCAAAATAAAAAAAGACAAAAAGTGGACTGGGATTGTGGCTCAGTGGTAGAGCGCTTGTCTAGCATGTGTGAGGCACTGGGTTCCATCCTCAGCACCACATAAAAATAAATAAAATAAAGATATTGTGTCCAAGTACAACTAAAACAAAACAAAACAAACAAAAAAACCACTGGAGATATAGGTCAGTGCTAGAGCACCTCTGGATTCAATCCCCAATATTGCACAAAATACCAAAAATTTAACAATGACAACAAAAACACAGACTAATGTAAGGAATCCCTGTGTGTGCATCCCCCAGGTTCAGTAATGATCAAGTCACAGCCAAATTGTTCATACATCCAGCCAACTTTCTTCTCATGCCTGTATTTTTTTAAAGTAAATCCTAGATATTATATAACTTATTTCTATTTCATATATATCCTTAGGTATAAAATATATATCATATATAATACATGTCTTGTATATAATATATAACTTATTTGTATTTATATATATATCCATAATACCATTATCACTATTAAAAAAAGTGAACTTCAGGGCTGGGGATATAGCTCAGTTGGAAGAGTCCTCGGCTTGCATGCACAAGGCCCTGTATTTAATCCCAAGCACCACCCAAAAAAAAAAAAAAAAAAATTCCAGTGTTACAAATGTCCAGTTAATCTTGATTCTGATTCTCTGGTACATTTTAAAAACAGTTGGTTTGATTGGATCAGGGTGTGTATGAACACCTCCCTTCCATTGCAGTTAGTTGATTTTTCTCAAGTTTTTTCCTCCCCTGTCCCCATTCCCCTTTTGTTAAAGGGATGTTCCTGATTACATTCCTGTGAAGTAATTTACTCATTTGTCTTTCTATCGCCTAACAATTGGTGCAGTAGTTGGACTTGATCATGTTCAAGTACAATTTCTTTTGCCAGTCTGTGTCTCCTGGCAGGAGTCTGTCTGGTGCCCGTAACATCTAGCTGTCTTATCTCTTTGTACTGAGCACCGATGGCAATTAGGTCAGGGGTTGGCAATGTTTTTTTTTCCTGTAAGGGGATAGTTAGTACATATTTTAGGCTGTGTGGGCCAGCTGCTGTCCTCTGTTACACTACTCAACTGCTGATGTTGATGGGAAAGCAGCCATAGACGGAACATAAGTGAACAGATGGAGTGGAGTTCTAATAGTACTTTATTTAAGAAATTAAGTGGCAGATCCCTTGCTTTAGTGCTTTTAAATCACTAGGCTTTGCAAAGTAGAGATTTTTCTTTTTTGTGCGTGTGGGTGTGGTACTGGGGACCGAACCCAGGGCTGCTGTACCACTGAGGTACATCTCCAGCCCTTCTTATTTCTTTATTTTGAGACAGGGTGTCACTAAGTGATCCAGGCTGACCTCGATCTTGCCATTCTTCTGCCTCAGACTTCCAAGTCCCTGGGATTATAAGTGTGTGCCATATGCCAGGCTAAGAATCTAATGACATAAGATTCTAATGGTGGTTCTAATGACATAGTGGTTTTAATGACATAAGGACTAATGTAATTAGAACATTAAATAATTTCTCGTTTGTTGTACTCCCGTTTAGTATACAATAGTCTCAGCCTGGTAGTACCATCAAAAGTTGTCTGTCTGACTCTTTTTGCTTAATACCTTGTCTGTGAGATTCTCCCCTGTTGTATGAAACAGTTGGTTTTTTCATTGATGTATATTATTCTATTGTGAAATACTGCCATTGATCTATCCATTCTGCAGTAGATAGATATTGGAGATGCTTCCAGTTTGAGAGCTATAATGAATCAAGTTGGCATGAACCACCATCTTTTGGTGGACGTAATACACTTTTTTTTCCCTCTTGGATATATACTTAGGAATTGAATTTGTGATTTTTTTTTTTTTTTTTTTTACATAGGGCATATTCCCCTAGGAATGTTTAGTCAAAATACTGAATGTATATTTGCAATCTATTGCTGTCTAACAAATTACTAGATAACTTAATGGCTTGACATAGTAAGCATTATAACCCAAAGGTGCTGTGGGCCCATTTCTTAGAGGATAGCTTAGTTGAGTGCCCCTAACCCAGAGTTGCTCATAAAGTTGCAATCTAGATGTTTCTGGGGCCATATTCATCCCAAGGCTCAATTGGAGGGGGCCCAGTGAATCTTCTGGGCCACTTTCCAACACACTCGTGATTTTTGGCAGGTTTCAGGTCCTTTCTGGCTCTTGGCCAAAATTCCTTGGGCTTCTCTGTAGGGTAGTCAACATGGGTAGCGGGTTGTTAGTTTGGAGCAGGGTCAAAGGGTAAATGATTTTTCAATTTTGCTAGATTTTGCCAGATTTATCTTAAGAATTGCACCTCTTTGTGTTCTCACCAATAATGTGGGTGCCTATTTGTCTATATTTAACTTTGTCAAGAAAATATGTTGTCAAACTTTTGGGTGTTCTGTCAAATGATCTCATTGTAGCTAATTCCATCCCTCATCACATGTGAGATTGAATATCTTTTTATATGGTCAGGAGGCATTTGTATTTCTTTTTCTGTTAGATGTTCTTTTTTCTTTCTTTTTTGGTGCTAGGATTTGAACCCAAGGGCACTTAAACCACTGAGCCATGTCCCCAGACCTTTATATTTTTAAATTTTGAGACAGGGTCTTGCTGAGTTGCTTAGGGCCTTGCTAAATTGCTGAGGCTGGCATTGAACTTGAGATCCTACTGCCTCAGCCTCCTGAGCTCTGGGATTACAGGTGTGCAGTAGTTGTCCATTTCTTTAGCCCCCTTTCTCTAGGTTTGTTGAAGTTTTCTATTTTGTAAACTCTATACACATTTCTAATATCAACCGTTTCTATTTTCTTCTTCCTGAGAGTTAAATAGATGTGTTTTTTAATCCTTTTGGCTTTATTGTTTTCTCATCTTTTTCTATTAATGCCATATTTACTCTTGGGGCTAAGTGACCATTCGGTATTTGATGAGCTCATCTATATAGCTTGGGCCTATCCCACTAGTATTTCAGACAATAGAATTTGACTTTATCCAGAAGCCTGAGTTTCCTGTCTTCCATTTATCACATAATGGCATGACCATTTTCCTAACTGAGAAATTGAAATGACCTTTTGTGCCTTTATTTATTATTAATTCAACAAGTATTTGTTGAACACTTACCAGGTTTCACATACTGGGCTAGGTACTAGGTAACCAATAGCTATAATCTTAGCTCTCAGGGAATGGTCTAATAAGGGAGTTCATATTAAACAAACTCAGGTCTGTATGTGTGGCCAAATATTTCAAGAGGGATTTAAGGATTGGGACACTTTATTAGATCAGAGAGGATGTGGATTGCCTTTATGACAGCTTAAATGATATTTGAACTGAAATTTGAAGGACAGTAAGGGTTAACCTGTTTTATATATATATATTAAATATATATATATATATATATATGTATATGTATATATATATAAAATCAGAGTGCCATTTTCCAGACAAGAAGCAGTGAGGAAGGATGCTGAGGCAGGAAAGCAGTTGAACTTCTAGGAAATGAAGATTGGTCTGGTGGGCTTGTAGGGAGAAGGTGTGGAGAGGCGTGAGATGTCATCTGATTTGCTTGGTAAAAAGAGCTCTCTGGTCATGGTGGGTGTAGTCCTCTGGAGGGAGGGATGTGTATGTGCGCGTGCGTACACACGCACACTCGTGTGCAGAAGTTGGTCAGGAGCTGGGTAGCAAACTGTGGTAGCAATTGTGAAAGGTGACAGTGCCTATTTGTTCAGTTCTATTTTTTCTTTCAGTTCTACTTTGGGCCTATACTTGTTCTCATTGTGTTTTTAGTGTCTACTGCCTTACTTCAAAAAGATGTCTCTGGACTACTCACATTTTGAAAAACTGGTCCCACTCTGTTTTGGTCCCTGTTCGTCATCCAAACTGCTTCATGAGATATTTAGAAATGATGGGTCTGTTCATATATTGCTTTCTCAAACTCGTGGTGGCTCCCTTCATTGGGGAAGAGTGAAGTCCCACCTGGAACTGAAGGCTTTATCATTTTCTTCAGGCTTCAAGGTCTACTTTCTTGAGACTACTTCCTTTTAGGCAGCTGAAGCTGATAACTATCAGTAATCTCTGTAATCTCCCAACTTCATGACATCTCTGCCCCTATAACCCTCTACCTCCTCCCTGCTTTTCGTTTGTTTCCTGAAGGCTCTGCATAGCTCCTGACTGTTCCCCTAATCCCTTTTAGATCCCTTCACTCAGATTGTTTTTTTTTTTTTAACCCACTTACCCTATTTTCCTTTATTGATATGTCAATTGTATGGTTCACCATAGTTTTTATTATATCAGAAACATTCACATATTTATTTGGATCTCAATTGTATATTTTTTATTTTCATAACTGATTAGGGACTCAATAGACATTTGTTGAGTTGGATGATATTAGGGAGATCAGTCATGGAATCTTATATAAGAAAGGCAACTCTCAAGCTCGATTTCACAGATATCATGAATAGAACCTTCAGAGAGTGACCTCATTCAGAGATAGAAAAATCTTACTTGCCCTTTGAAGCAACCTTTATAGTTCAGTGCACATCAAATAATATTTATATTCTCTATATTGGTTTGATGAAAGTATGTTTCTATGGCAGTATCAGAGAGTTCTTATGACTTAATGGGAGTAATGGCATATGTAGAACATTAAATATTGATTTCCATGGTAGCAGAGAATGGCCAATAAAGTCATGAATATGTAGCATATTTAAATGTACTTCTGCTTTTATCTGAAACATCTTGAGGACTAATTGTCCACCTGGATTGCTCCTTATGTAACCTTCTAAGTCAAGTGTAAGAGTCGGCTTATTGACAGAGTGGTTCTTGATTCTCATGCTTGATTTTGTTTGTACATCAGGGCCAGCCAGCGGGTTTCTTTTGTGAAGAGAAGGGCACTGTCATTCACTGCCCCATAGCTTGCAGAATGGTTTTAGGCACTTTTTTTTTTTTTTTTTAGTCCATTCCTCTTTTTTTTTTTTTTAATATTTATTTATTTACTTTAATTGTACACAATGCAATGCATTTATGTTTATGTGATGCTGAGGATCGAACCCAGGCTGCTCACGTGCAAGGCGAGCGCTCAACCGCTGAGCCACAACCTCAGCCCCTCCATTCCTCTTTTCCTTAACTCTTTTTCTGTCTCCCTTTCTTCCTATAAATGAATTTAATTCACATTCTCCAATTTACAATGTCTTAGCACTGTGTAATTGTACTGTAGACATTGTGTGGCCTCCATATGAGGTAATTTCTCTGAAATTATATATATAAATTATAATGGATTCTTTTACATATATTTATTTTACATATGAGTTTTCAGATATTAATCTAAACTTGTTTCTTTGGATCACCTTTTGAAGTTTTTGTTTTTTAATCCCTATGGATGTAATAAAACGGTTGCGTGATTGTAGTAATTTTGGTGCCGCACTGAGTGGGATTTTTGTCATCAGTAACATAGTAGAGATTAAATCCTTAATTTCCTAAGGGTACATTTTAAATTTTAAGTTTTTCAACCATATTAACTAATAAAAGGTATTTTGATTTATTATTTTAATTTTTGTCATCAGTAACATAGTAGAGATTAAATCCTTAATTTCCTAAGGGTACATTTTAAATTTTAAGTTTTTCAACCATATTAACTAATAAAAGGTATTTTGATTGTATTATTTTAAATTACTATCTTAATAGAAATTTTAAGTGAGCTTGTTTAAGATTAAATTAGGACACCAAGTTCTTAGTTTCTGGACAATGTTTTTTAAGTTTTTAAAAAACATTTTTTTGGGAAATATTAACTGGGTAAGTTTTTATAGGTAAGAATTGAATTTTTGGTACTGTGATCATCAATCATAATGCATTTAGTTTGGAGTGATGAAGTTTTTTATTTTTTAAATGGAGAGTTTATAAAACCAAAAATATTCCATGTAGCTCTTGGTTTGACAGCTTTATGAAAGGCTTAAGAGATAAAGATGTCATAAGTGAAATACTGCATTCCACATAGGATTTATGTAACTAGTAATGATGGTGAAAAACCTCGTGAGGTGGGAGAAATGACTCAGTTCCTCACTTTGCCCTCTACAAGTCTTGTTTCCTCTCCCATTGTAAGTCCCACATAAGAATTAAAGCTTCAAGTATAATCATGGCATTAATTCAGAAGCTGGATATATTAAAAGCTAAGCTTTTGTTTTTTTGTGATAGCTATATTTGTGCCATATTGGAACTTTCTACCTCCTTGTTCTAGGATGGTTTAGGAGGGCTGGTGTTGGAGCGGGTGAGTCACACCACACCACGCATTCCTCAAGGTTGTGGGCTGTGTCCTTTCCCTAGTTGTGAGCTTCACTGTCTAGAGCAGTGCCTGGTGTACAGCTGGGCTCTCCTCATCTATTATTCTGTATCTGGCATCAGGTTTCCACAAAGCTTTAAAAATCTAGTTTTTGCCTTTTTGCTTTCCTCTGATGAATCTTCCAGGTAACATTTGTGTCTAGTTTTAACATGATTTAAATGTGTATTAAAACTCTTAATGAGAACAGGAGCATAACCAGGATTGGGATATTGGTCCAGAGACAACATTCGGAAGGTTTAATCTGATGACCTTGAACTCCACTAAACTGAGCCAGGGACCAAAAATTCTTTCAACATAGAGCAGTAACAAAGTAAAAGGGGCATTTGGGGACTTGGAAGAAAAGGCTGATTTTAGTGGAGGGAGTTTTCATTTTAAACCCCAGGTATGGCAATTTATCTCTTGTATATTCCTGTCAGGTCTTCCCTATAATGTAGTAACTGCTGACATGGAATTTTACAGCTGATTGAATTATCACACAGTGTTTAAACTGTTAGCATTGGTCTTCGGAAAGCACTTGTTTTAGGTTGAAGATTATTTTAAGAATGTTGGCTGAAACAGGGAACTGTCACTTTGCTTTATAAAGTTGTTCATTGGACTTTAAGTCGGTAGACATTATCAGAAAAGGATCGAATTAATCTTAAAATAATCTGATTTGTTAATCATAGTATTTCTCTTTTTCTCCTATTTTTACTTCAAAAAGGTAAATTTATTCTTTGCTTTTCATGAAATATTTTTTAAAAATCATGTTGATTAAGTTTAATTATTTATTTTTCTTCAGAGGTTCGCAATCAATGTAAGAACATATTGAAAGCATAATTGCATTTTTATTACCTAATCTCATTTAACTCCTAAGAGCTATTCTTAATCTCATATAACTCCTTTCTAAGAGCTATTCTTTTAAAACATAAAAGGATTCATGCGGGATGCCACACCATGGCCCACACCTGTACTCCCAGCAACTCTAGAGGCAGAGGCAGAGGCAGAGGCAGAGGCAGAGGATCACAAGTTTAAGTCCAGCTTCAGCAACTTAATGAGACCCTGTCTCAGAATTAAACAAACAAAAACAAAAGGGGCTGGGAATGTAGCCAAGTGGTAAAGTGCCCCTGGGTTCAATCCCCAGTACTAAATACATAAATAAATCCTGATGTGCAGTATTCCTTAGTTCATTTTCTAGTTTTGTCAGTTTTCATATCTATAAAGCTGAAAATTTGCAAAAATTATGAATTTGTTTGAGTTAAAATAAAGTATTATATGTAACATACCTAACCTTGTTGGTCACACATAGTAGGCTCTCAGTAATTAGTGGTTGTTTTGTTATTATTGAATACTTAGTTAATTTGGATCTATAGGGTAGCTTCTCATGGTGTAACAAACCAATTCTGAATTCTACCCTCCTGTGTTTATAACTTTCTTAGATTGAATTAACTACTGTGAAGAATAAAGCCTATTTGTGGGGTGGGGTGGGGTGGGGTGGGAGAGGACTTACTGACTTTTGTATGCAAGTCCTTTCAGAGCTGTTGGATGTGTACTGGTAAGAGGAGGATTAAGCTTTGTGGCATGTTCTATATGGTCATCCATTGTGACCAAACTGATTTGGAATGTTGTTTTGTTACTGACTTTGAAATGTCTTGTTTTCTGAACAGAGAATGTGGCTTTGAATAAATTGCTTATTATCCTTTACAGATTTCTAGAGTGAGAGGAACTGTCAATTGGTGTAAATCCTGCCCAGCACAACACTTTCTTTCATAAACGTGGGGAGGAGGCAATAGCAAGATAAGCACTTTTTGGGGTGGAGCCAGGAGCTGTTGTGTAACTCACAGGGTACATGGTAGCACCAGCTCAGGGGGCCTGTCACGTTGGGAGTTAGGGCTGGAGGCTCATAATGAAACAGCCTCGTTTACTGAACCTGAATGTTACTTAAAGGGCATTTTAAAAAAGAACAGCTAGCTGGCTCCTCAAGGAGAGGCAAGAAGCCATTGTGCAGTTAAAGATTGTAGCTCCAGTTAGTCTTGGGTAACCACTCCTCCAGTGGTGTCTCTCCTGTCCCCTCCTTCACTCACACTGATGACTGTCTCCTTGGCACCTGGCTGTGGCTGGAAAGGGGTTTAATTCAAGTACCTGAAACCTATTGCATGGATTTCTCTTCCAGATTGCCTGCCAACGCCTCGATGGTGGTGGATGTATCTAGGTGTCATTTAATGTAGATTCCAGGCGCTCAAGTTCACCCTCACTATGAATGTTAAACTCCCATGTCCCTGGCCTCTTGTGGAAACTCCCCATCATTAACTGGTTCAGAGATGTTTTGAATTTAACAATTCTTTAATGAAAAACCTCTAGAAACTATTTACATCCCATACTACCACGTAGCTCCCCTTCTTTGCTGCTTTTCTTATCACCAGTGTAGTCTCTCTTCTTTTTTTAAGTTCTTCTCCATGGATAGTAGTAATGAACATTTAGAAATTCAGGAGAAGGTGAGAAATGTAACCTAGAACTCGAATTTTAGAATTGTCCCCTGTTAAAATGCATTACTTTTTTTGCAGTACCACAAATGTTTATAAACATTGTCCACATTTATAAATCAGAAATTATATTAATTTTGGTAAAATTCTTGATTTTTTTCCCCCTAAATAATTTTAATTTGGAACCTTGAAATATTGGAAATCTTAGGTCAAGCTTATGGAAAGGAAGTGAGAGTTAAAATTTTCAGGTTGTTATGAAAAAACTGTCTTTTATTGTAGATTGTTTTAATGTTATATAAAAAGAATAGGGGACTATTGTTTTTCTTATACTGTATTGTTCTCATGGAAGGTTTTATTGTGATGGAAAATAGGAATTTTAAGTAGAATTCTTTCTTTGGTGGGGGGGGGGGGACCAGGGATTAAACTCAGGGCACTCAACCACTGAGCCACATCCCCAGCCCTATTTTGTATTTTATTTAGAAACAGGGTCTCACTGAGTTGCTTAGCACGTCGCTTTTGCTGAGGCTGGCTTTGAACTCATGATTTTCCTGTCTCAGCCTCCAGTGCTGCTGGGATTACAGGCATGTGCCACCGTGCTGGCCTTAAGTAGACTTCTTTTTATTTTTTCCTCTACTTTAATTAAACCATAATGGTTTATTGCAAGTTAATGTATATGGGGAAATCTCTGATGTCATTTAAAAAACAAAAGAAAAGAAAGAAAGCTTTTTGGAGGAAACTATTAAGACTGCAGCAGAGGAGACCAGGAGAGCCAGATCCATGGTTGGGTTGTAACAGTTTCCAGTTGTTCCTCCTCTCACTGTTATTATTATTAATTTTGTCCTGGGACTATGTTTTGCTCATTAATAATGATATCATGGTCTGGGGCTGTGGCTCAGTGGTAGTGTACTTGCCTGGCATGTGTGAGGCACTGGGTTTGATTCTCAGCACCGTGTATAAATAAATAAAATAAAGGACTATGAACAACTAAAAAATTAAAAAAAAAATAACAATATCATTGATTAGACAGGAAAAAAATGGCACCATTGAAACCAAAAGCTAGTAATTTAGCTTGAATTTTAGAATAATAATTGTAGTGAATAGTGATTACCATTTATGGACAAAGTAACTAGCAAACATTGCTCCCTTCACCCCTAGAAATGCTGTTTAACCTCTTGCTATGACAACTTGCCTCCCAGGTAAAGTGTTTTCTATACAGAAATCAGTGGTAGCTTCCCACAGTATATCTAAAGAAAAGATGTCCGGAGAGGTAGGTTTTATTATTATTCGTCTTATTATTATTTTATGATGATGATGATGATGCTGGTCTTGTTCACTTGCCTCTGGATACAAATAAAATATTTTGGTGGTGGTATTAATCTGTAAATATTGTTTATGATGTACCTAACTTGATATCAAGATGAGATTTAGGCACCAAGAGAATTTGGATTATTTAATACTCGTACATAATAAAATGACTTATCAAATATTCATGTGGGCACATACAGAGGCATAATTGTATTCTTGTAATGCACAATATAAATACTAATATTGTTTTGGGGAATCAGCATGGTATGTTGAAGCCAGGGTTTAGAAAAATGCATTGTAGTATGTTTTTATCTGTGGGAATTACTGGCAAGTATAATCAAGATTCTAAATACTGTAGCTGTTTACTTCACTTTTGATTTTGGCTTAAATATTTTAGGCCTTGTTATTTTTTTTTATAATAACTAAATGTTATTCTTGTAATATCTATGGTAAATGTGAACCATAATTGCTTTATAGAAGTTATTTTAATCATTACCTACTTAAAAAAAATTTTTTTTTATAGTTGTAGATGGACAGCATGCCTTTACTTTATTTATTTTTGTATGTGGTGCTGAGGGTCGAACCCAGTGCCTCACACATGCTGGGCAAGTGCTCTGCCACAGAGCCCTAGCCCCTGCCCTCATTCTATCTACTTTTAAAGATATGTTTTAAAAAACTATTTCCTCACACTCAGACTAGTTTAAAAAAATATTTAAGATGGGTGTGGTGGCACATGCCTGTAATCTCAGTGACTCTGGAGGCAGAGGCAATTTAGTGAGACCCTGTCTCAAAAATATAAAAAGGACTGGTGGTATGGCTCAGTGTAAAGAGCCCCCGAGTTCAATCCCCAGCACCCAGTCACCTCTGCAAAAAAAAAAAAAAAAAAAAAAATCTCATTACCTCCTTATCCATTCCCTTTCTACAGCTTCCAGTTATTTTGATGCATTTCCTCTGTCATAACATTTCATCTGTAAATATTTCAGCACGTATTTCTAACAGACAAGGAATCCCATTTTGAGACAGATAAAGTAAAATCTTAAGAACCTATTTGAAGAATGTACTGAAGTTTGGAACACTAAAATTGTGTATGGGCTGTTAGAGTGGTATATAGGAAAAGTGAGATCCTTTAAATTGGAAGCAAGCCATTGTACTCAAAAACAAGACAAAAGGCATGGAGAAAAAGACAATTCATAGCTTTTGGGGTACCTACTTAGAGAAAGTAGAAACTTGAGTTTTTGAACAGCTGCTGTGTGTCTGCACTCTGTACAGGTCAATAGGGGAGCAAAGCAAGTGCATTTCCTATCACTTGAGATAGCAGTTCTGTTTCAATATTTTTCTTGAAGGGAAAAAAATCAAGTGTGTATAAAGACTGCCAATCAAGATATTTGCTGCAATGTCTTCATTGTCCAGCAGTGAAGAACTGAACCTAATGCTCAGTGTTAGTGGAATGATGAAATGAAGATACCTTGACAAAAAAAAATGTAGCCACTAGAAATTATTCAATATAATTCCAATTATGTAAGATGTTTAATGTGTATTAAAAGGCCTGCAAAAAAATTAACCCAGATATTAATTTGAATAAATAGTGGCAGTCTAGGTATTAGAATTTTCATTACTTTTTCAGGAAATTGTTGCAAGTTTTGCCCATCAGCATATTGAATGTAAGTTAAAATGATAACATTAAGTATGCTTGCTGTTTCAAATACCATTTAAGTACTTTTTATTTTTTATACTTAATTCTCACCATAGCCCTAAAAGATTCTATTATCCTTATTGTGTAGATGAGGAAATGGAGACAGAGATTGAGTACCTTGACAATTTGAGTCTCTGCTTCAGGATCTATTCTTTGCCCTATTTTGGGTATTTTTTCATACCAGGGATTGAATCCAGGGGCACTTAGCCACTGAGCCACATCCCCAGCACCACTGCTTTTATTTTGAGGATGATTAAAAGTTGCAGAGGCTGGCTTTGAACTTGCAATCCTCCTGCCTCGGCTTCCCAAGCCACTGGGTTACAGGCTGTTCTTTACTTTGAAATGTAATTTTATCTCTAAAAGTTGGTAAGATACTATATGTATTGTTTTACTTTTGCTCTTAAAAATATATGGTGAATATTATGGCTGGGGTTGTAGCTCAGTGGTAGAGTGCTTGCCTAGCAAGTGTGAGGCACTGAGTTCCATCCTTAGCATCACGTAAAAATAAATAAATAAAGGTATTGTGTCCATCTACAACTAAAAAAATATTATATTTTAAATTTTGAGACAGGGTTTCACTAAGTTGTTTAGGGCCTCGCTGAGTTTTGATGCTGTCCTTGAATTTGCAATCTTGCACCAGCCTCCCAAATTGCTGGGATTACAGGCTTTTGCCACTGCACCAGGCTAGCTTTTTCCAAATTGATAACATTTCATCTTATGAACGTATTATGATGTTTTTCCCAACTGGTCCTTTGTTTTTGTTCTTTGCCTTCTGCTGCAATATTCTGTTCTTAGGGATAGCAGTACAGTAAACAAATCTTTGCAAATAAATTTGTATGGGCATTTCTGATGATCTTTCTTTGGAAGTGGCATTATGAAGTAAAAAAATCATAAAAATTTTGAAGTTTTTTGATACACATTGTGAGATTGCAGATGACAAATCATCATCCTTAAATTTAGAGAAGTTGTTTTTGAGCTAAAATTTTGGGAGAAATAGGGCATCCAGACCACCAGTGGGAATGAATGCTTTCATAGTTTCTCTTGTAGAAGAAGTTGGGCTTCTCTAAGCTTGTTGGATGCGGTAAATCGAGAAACGGAGAGACAAATGTGGGAGACTAAACTGTGGCCCTGTACCTGCCTTCCAACCTTGAGAAGCTATTCCCCTCCCACTTCTCTAACTTAAGTATTATTATTTTTTTTTGGTGGTGCTGGGGATTGAACCCAGGGCTTGTGCATGCAAGGCAAGCACTCTACCAACTGAGCTATATTCCCAGTACCCACCCCCTTTTAATGGACTTTATTTTATTCATTTATTTATATGTGGTGCTGAGAATCGAACCCAGTGCCTCAGATATGTGAGGCAAGTGCTCTACCACTGAGCCACCACCCCAGCCCTCTCTAACTTAAAATTTTGATGAAACTGGTAACCCTTTTATTTCAAGTTGTTCTATAAAAACATAAAATATACCTATCAAATTTGATGATTTTTTTTTATCTTATTGAAACTTAAAATCATAGCTAAGTAGAGCAATTTCTATTGTATAATTTTTAGAACTACGGATATGAAAGGCATAACATATTGCTTAGAGACCAAAATGATGCTTGAATTTTTTTTTTTTTTTTTTTTTTTTTTTTTTTTTTTTTTTTTTTTGTGGTACCGGGGATTGAACGCAGGGGCACTCGACCACTGGGTCACATCCCTAGCCCTTTTTTTTTTTGTATTTTTATTAGAGACAGGGTCTCACTGAGTTGCTAAGTGCCTTGCCATTGCTGAGGCTGGCTTTGAACTCGCGATCCTCCTGCCTCAGCCTCCCAAAGTGCTGGGATTACAGGCGTGCGCCACCGCGCCCGGCTTGAAAATATTTTTGATGTTGCATTTTTTAAAGGAAAAGAAATTTTTTTTTTTTTTTTTTTTTTTTATTTTTATTTATTTGCTTTTAGTTGTACACAATGCGTTTGATTCAATGCATTTTATTTGTACGTGGTGCTGAGGATCGAACCCGGGTCGCCCATGCGCCAGGCGAGCGCTCTACCGCTGAGCCACAATCCCAGCCCCAGGAAAAGAAATTTTAACGGGTCACATGTTCTCTCTCTCTCTCTCTCTCTTTTTGGTACCAGGGATTGAACTCAGGGGCACTCGACCACTTGGCCACATTCCCAGCCCTTTTTTTGTATTTTATTAGAGACAGGGTCTCGCTGAGTTGCAAAGTGCTTCACCATTGCTGAGGCTGGCTTTGAACTCAGGATCCTCCTGCCTCATCCTCCCAAATGCTGGGATTACAGGCTTGTGCCACCACGCCCGGCTACATGTTCTCTTTTTGTAAAAAGCAAGAACTGAAAATTTTTGGTTAATTGATAGTTTCTGTTAATAGTTAAGCTTTTATTGTGTGTTTCTCTTGAACATATCTTCTTGCAGAGACTCTGGGGGAGACTTTTGGAAAGACTTTAGGTTTGGGTGGGGAAAGGGGTGTTTTGGCTTAAGAGAGCCCAGGGAATAAATTAAATCAGAAAGTCCCTTATATGAAGCCAATGGAAGAGGTTAGGATCAATTATTCTAGAAAGCTCGAGATCAATAACGGGTAATCTGATAGCCTGGAAATTCATGAGAGGTACAAATGCAATAAATAAACATTCTCATTGAATTCGTGGGCTCTAAGTAGTTAAAGGAGAAAAGAAGACGTATTGCCCTTCATCTTGAAGTAAAATTGTGAAATTATCTCCTGTAAACAGTAGAATTAGGAGGATCCAAGATGGCGGATTAGAGGAAGCTGCTTTTCAGGGCTGCTCCGTGGAAAGAATCCAACAAAGCAGATAAATAGCTTTTAAGCAAGTATATATAGACTGAGAATGCTCAACTCCTGGATCGTTTGAATACTGCAACTGGGGAGCGAGCAGGACAAGCTGACTGCAGCGCCTAGTGCCCTGTGGCTTCAGCAGCACTGCATGGCTTTAGCAGCACTGCCCGGAGCACAGGCGTTGCAGAACAAGCAAGCCAGAGCTGGGAGACCGTGGGAGATCGTAGGACACCACAGGACACCACAGGACGGCACACCCACAACCCTTAGCAGTGAAGCCAGCGAAAACAGCGTGATCTGAGCTGGGAGACCGCGGGACGGCAACTCCAGTTCAAATCTACACTCAAACCAGCAAAGGGGAACCCGTGACTGGGAGGACCATCAACAGCCAGCGGGGGAACGCGTATCCAAGTCAAGTGTGACGACCCCCTTTGACCCTTCAACTGAGGAAGAACACGGAGAGTAGACGCCATCTGGACGGATAGATTTTCAGGGTCAGCCACAAAAAGCCCCATCCTCAGCATCACTCCTTGCTAACCAGGTATGCAGACTTGACTCCACCAACAAATTCTCCCGCATCAGCCAGGGCCGATCTGCCGGACAGCTAATTTAACAAGCTGAGAGAGAAAGAGAAAAGGCTGCCTAATTGAGACTTGTGGGTTCGACTTTGTTTTTTGTTTTGTTTTTCTTTTTTCTCTTTTTCTTTCCCCCTTTTCTTCTTCCCTCATATTTCTTATCTACACCCTGCCCCTGCGTTCTCAACAGAGACAAAAACAAGTTGTATACAAGAATTAGGAATTTTAGAACTGGGGCAACTGAATAGTACATCAAAGGGGTGTTATATAAAGTCTCCTCTTTTTTTTTTTTTTTTTTTTTTGACTCACCCTGTCTTCTCTCTTTCACTAATTTTTACTACCCGGACATTTTCTAATTTCTCTCAACGTTGGCATAAGCTTGGCTTAAATATACATCGGTCTTCACACTAAATTGTTCACTCAAATTTCTTTCCTCTCTCTTCTGCTATTAAATTACTTCCATAGATTTCTATTTTTACACTTCCTAAGGGGGGGGGGGGAAGCAATATCCTTCCTTCCTTCCTCCCAAGCATATCACCTTTGTACCCAATATCTGAAATTATAAACCCCATTACAATCATTCAGAGTATATTGGAGACAGTATCTAAATTCCCTAATCTGTACGTTGTGACCAAATTGTGATTAACTGAATATAAAATGTCTGGTTTTAAGGTGTAAAGTATATATAAGGGGAGCTGATAGCATTGTACAACAGGAGCATCATTAGGCCTTAAGGAAAAACAAAATGTCAAGGTTCCACAGTGCTAAAAGAAAAGACACACAAGCAATATGAAAAAACAAGGGAAGAAAATGTCCCAAACAAATCAACATACCTCCTTAGCAGATTCCCTGGCAAGCACAGTAGATCTAATGTCAGAACAGGAATTCAGGAAATACATAATCCAAATGTTTATGGAGTTCAAGGACGAATTCAAGAAGGAGGTGAGAGAGCAAATACAGGTAGTAAAAGATCACTTTGACAAAGAACTTCATAAACAAACACAAGAAGCAAAAGACTACTTCAGTAGAGAGAGAGAGGTTCTAAAGAGAAACCAGACAGAAATTCTGGAAATGAAAGAAGCAATAAACCAAATTAAATGCTCTATTGAAAACATCACCAATAGATTAGACCACCTGGAAGAAAGGACCTCAGATAATGAAGACAAAATATACAATCTGAAAAAAAAATGTAGAATACACAGCAAAAATGGTAAGAAATCAAGAACAGAACATTCAAAAAATATGGGACAACATAAAAAGATCAAATTTAAGAGGGATTGGGGTAGAGGAAGGTGCAAAGTTCCAAGCCAAAGGAATAATTTATTCAATGAAATAATAGCAGAAAAATTTCCAGACTTGAGGAATGAATGGAAAACCAAGTTCAAGAGGCTTACCGAATACCAAATGTACAAAATCACAACAGATCCACACCACGGAACATTATAATGAAAATGCCTACTATACTGAACAAGGAGAGAATATTAAAAGCCACAAGAGAAAGGAAGCAGATTACATATAGGGGGAAACCAATTAGACTATGTTCAGATTTTACAATCCAGACCTTAAAAGCTAGAAGATCCTAGAATAGCATATTTCAAGCTCTGAAAGAAAAGGGATGTCAACCAAGAATCTTATACCCAGCAAAATTAAGCTTTAGATTCGAAGATGAAATAAAAACCTTTCACGACAAACAAAAAAGAGTTCACAACTCGAAAGCCAGCACTTCTGAACATCCTGGGCAAAATATTCCACGAAAAGAAAAAAAAAAAAATAGCAATGAAAATCAACAAAGGGAGATATTAAACTAAAGGAATTGCCAACCAGAGGAGAAACCAAATCAAGTTAAATACCATAAACAAATAAAAATGGATGGGAATACAAATCACATCTCAATAATAACCTTGAATGTTAATGGCCTAAATTCACCATTCAAAAGAAAAAGATTGTCAGACTGTATTAAAAGAAACAACCCAAACCCACCTCATAGAAAAAGATATCAATAGACTGAAGGTGAATAGACTGAAGGTGAAAGGCTGGGAAAAATATTACCACTCACATGGGTTGCGGAAGCAAGCAGGGGTTTCCATTCTCATATCAAATAAGGTAGACTTCAAGCCAAAGTTAATCAAAAGGGACAAAGATGGATATTTCTTACTGATTAAGGGAACCATTCATCAACAAGATATAATAATTATAAATCTATATGCCCCAAATAATGGAGCACCTACATTCATCAAACAAACCCTTCTCAAGTTCAAGAGTAAAATAGACCACAACACAGTTATCCTAGGGGACTTCAACACACCTCTCTCACCACTGGATAGATCATCCAAACAAAGGCTAAATAAAGAAAGCTTAGGCCTCATTAAAACAATAACTTAGACCTAACAGACATATATAGAATATTTCATCCCTCAGTAAGCGAATACACTTTCTTCTCAGCAGCACATGGCTCCTTCTCCAAAATAGACCATATATTATGCCACAAGGCAAATCTCAGCAAATATAAAAAAATAGAGATACTACCCTGCATTCTATCAGACCATAATGGGAGGAAATTGGAAATCAATGATAAAACAAGAAATAAAAAAATACTACTCCAACAACTGGAAGCTAAACAACATGCTACTGAACGAACAAGGGGTTGAAGAAGACATCAAGGAGGAGATTAAAAAATTCCAAGAGGTAAATGAGAACACAGATACATCATGTAGAAATCTCTGGGACACTATGACGGCAGTATTAAGAGAAAAATTCATTGCACTGAGTTCATTCCTTAAAAGGAAAAAAACAACAACAAATGACTTAACATCACACCTCAAAGCACTAGAAAAAGAAGAACAGATCAACAGTAAGAGCAGTAGAAGACAGGAAATAATTAAAATCAGAGCTGAAATTAACGAAATTGAGAATAAAGAAACAATTCAAAGAATTGACAAAACTAAAAGTTGGTTCTTTGAAAAAATAAATAAAATTGACGGACCTTAGCGATGCTAATGAAAAGAATAAGAGAAAAAACTCAAATTACTAACATCCGTGATGAAAAAGGAAATATCACAACAAACACCTCAGATATACAGAAGATAATTAGAAATTACTTTGAAAACTTGCACTCTAATAAAATAGAAAATATTGAAGACATTGACAGATTCCTAGAGTCATACGAATTGCCGAAACTGGAACTGGAGGCTACAATTTAAATAGATCAATTTCAAGCGAGGAAATAGAAGACGCCATCAGAAAGCTGTCAGCTAGAAAAAGCCCAGGACCTGATGGGTTTACAGCCGAGTTCTACAAGACCTTCAAAGAAGAACTAATACCAATGCTCTTCAACTTATTTCAAGAAATCGAAAAAGAGGGAGCTCTTCCAGACTCTTTCTACGAGGCCAATATTACATTAATTCTAAAGCCAGGCAAAGACACAGCCAAAAAGGAAAACATCAGGCCAATATCTTTAATGAACTTAGATGCAAAAATTCTTAACAAAATCCTGGCAAATCTAATACAAAAACATATAAAAAAGTGCACCACGATCAAGTGGGGTTTATCCCAGGGATGCAAGGTTGGTTCAACATACGGAAATCAATAAATGTAATACATCACATCAGTAGACTTAAGGATAAAAACCATATGATCATCTCAATAGATGCAGAAAAAGCATTTGACAAAATACAGCACCCCTTTATGTTCAAAACACTAGAAAAACTAGGAATAACAGGAACATATCTGAACATTATAAAAGCTATTTATGCAAAGCCCCAGGCTAACATTATCTTAAATGGAGAAAAATTGAAAGCATTTCCTCTAAAAACTGAAACAAGACAGGATGCCCCCTTTTACCACTGTTATTTAACATAGTGCTTGAAACTCTGGTCAGAGCAATTAGACACACGAGAGAAATTAAAGGGATTCAGATAGGAAAAGAAGAACTCAAACTAGCACTATTTGCTGATGATATGATTCTATACCTAGAAGACCCAAAAAACTCCACCAGAAAACTTTTAGAACTAGTAAATGAATTTGGCAAGTAGCAGGATACAAAATCAACACCCATAAGTCAAAGGTATTTTTGTACATCAGTGACAAATCCTCTGAAAGGGACATGATGAAAACTACCCCATTTACAATAGCATCAAACAAACAAACAAAATCCCTGTTAATCAACTTAACAAAAGAGGTGAAGACCTCTATAAAGAATACTATAGAACAGTAAAGAAAGAAATTATAGAAGACCTCAGAAGATGGAAAGACCTACCTTATTCTTGGATAGGCGGAATTAATATTGTCAAAATGTCCATACTATCAAAAGCATTATACAGATTTAATGCAATTCCAATCAAAATCCCAATGACATTCCTCAAACAAATAGAAAAAGCAGTCATGAAATTCATCTGGAAAAATAAGAGACCCAGAATAGCTAAAGCAATCCTTAGCAAGAAAAGTGAAGCAGGTGACATCACCATACCAGACTTTAAATTATACTATAGAGCAATAATAACAAAAACAGCGTGGCATTGGCACCAAAACAGACTGGTAGACCAATGGTACAGAATTGAGAACACAGAGACCAATACATATAATTTTAGCTATCTTATATTAGATGAAGGTGCCAAAAATGTACAGTGCAGAAAGGATAGCCTCTTCAACCAATGGTGCTGGGAAAACTAGAAATCCATATGCAACAAAATAAATTAAACCCTTATCTCTCACCATGCACGAAACTCAACTCAAAGTGGATCACGGACCTAGGAATTAGACCAGAGACAGTACCTAATAGAAGAGAAAGTAAGCTCCAATTTCCAACATGTCGGATTAGGCCCCAAGTTCCTTAATAAGAATTCTGCAGTGCATGAATTAGTATCAAGAATTAATGAATGGGATAGATTCAAACTAAAAAGCTTCTTCTCAGCAAAAGAAACAATCAGTGAGGTGAATAGAGAGCCAACTAATTGGGAACAAATATTTAATACATGCACATCAGATAGAGCACTAATTTCTAGAATATATAAAGAACTCAAAAAACTTAACACACACACACACAAAAAAAAAAAAAAAAAAAAAAAAAAAAAAAAAACCCAACGAATAAATGGGCTAAGGAATTGAAAAGACACTTCTCAGAACAAGATACACAATTAATCAACAAATACATGAAAAAATGCTCAACATCACTGGCAATTAGAGAGATGCAAATCAAAACTACTCTAAGATTTCATTTTACTCCAGTCAGAATGGCAGCTATTAAGGACACAAACAACAATAAATGTTGGAGAGGATGTGAGGAAAAGGGCACACTCATACATTGCTAGTGGGACTGCAAAATGGTGCAACCGTTATGGAAAGCAGTATGGAGATTTCTTGGAAAACTGGGAATGCAACCACCCTATGACCCAGCCATCCCACTCCTGGGTCTATTCCCAAAGGACTTAAAAACAGCATATTACAGTGACATAGCCCTCTCAATGTTTATAGCAGCACAATTCACAATAGCTAGGTTGTGGAACCAACGTAGATGTCCCTCAGTAGATGAGTGGATTAAGAAAATGTGGTATATACACACAATGGAATTTTACTCAGCAATAAAAGAGAATAAAATAATGGCATTTGCAGGTAAATGGATGAAGTTGGAAAATATAATGGTAAGTGAATTTAGTCAGTCTCAAAAATCCAAGTACCAAATGTTTTCTCTGATATAAGGAGGCAGATTCATAGTGGTGTTGGGTGTTGGGGTACATAGGAGGAGTAGAGGAACACTAGAATGGTCAAAGGGGAGGGAGGGGAAAGGAGGGAGCAAGGGGGGATGGAGGAGGAAAAAAAATGTGGTAGAATAAGATGGATATCATTATCCTAAATGCATGATTGAAGACTTGAATAGTACGAATATACTTTGTATACAGTGTTATGTAAAAAGAAGCACTATATGTGTATTATGAATTGTAATGCATACTACTATTACAAATACAACAACTTTGAATAAAAAATAAATAAAAACAGTTGAATTAGGAAGTATAAGGAGGATTTTAATCAGGCAGTTTTAATCCATAATTAGTGGTTAGATTACAAAGGCTTATAACTGTAAAATTAGATAAGTGTGCATTTTTGGATGAGAAGTCTTCATTTTTTTCAGATTTGCAAAGAAATAATTTCAAACAGCTTGAACTCCCACTTGAATGTAAATTCCAAGGCTAGGGATTTTTGTTCATTTTTTTGTCCCTAGTTCTTGGCAGATAGTTCTGTCCAATAAATATTGGTTGAATGTATGATTTCTGTTAATTTATGTGAGGAATAGTTACAGTAATGGATTTTTAGAAGTTAGGGATAGAAGTGTATTCCAGAGTTATAGACTTGCAGTGCATTCCACATTGATGTCTTAGTGGGCTACTACATAGAGTGGAGAGCATTTTTATGATCATTTTTGGTCAAATTCCATTTTTCCCCCACTGTGCCAACACAGAAATGTAATAGGAAATTATTCTAAAAATACATGTTCATTCACTAGTATATAAGAAAATTTGTACTTTATTTTCATTTAATTCAGTAATGAAACCTTTATGGAAAACTTTCCGTTAAAATTGTGAATGGAAAATTTGCTCATTGTTTTCCCTAGATCAAGTTGTATGACCGTAACTGCTGTTCTGACTCAAAGTGTGAAATCAACAAAATGTTGACAAATTTACCTGCAGAGAACATTGCTTTATCAGCAAGAGATTTAGATTTTTGCAGTGAAGCCCAATTATTCTAGCTCAATATCATTATACAGCATTTTTAGCAGGTCATGTAATCGGTGATTGCATTAATATGTTTCCAAACTTGTTAAAAAGAATGGCTGAGAGAAGCTTAAAAATGTAAAGCCATTTACACAAAAAAAAAAAAAAAAAAAAAAAAAAATTATAAAAGTTTAAAAAATTATAACAATTATAGCATTTCTAAAATGATCAGAGAAAAAGTGAATTGTTTAAAGATTGAAGTGTCATACTACCACTGTTAGTTATGAATCATGGGCGTTCTTTAGTAATTATAGGGATGATCATGGATTATTTAATGATTTTTGCCAATCACATTTAAAAGATATATGAATAATGGCTTACTATCAACACTTGATTATTCATGAGTAGATTTTTCATGTTTTGTACACTGTCTGGTAGATTAAACAAATTTCTGTCTTTTCCATTTTCCATAATCATTTTGGTATCACATATAGGATTATTTTAAATGCATATGAATACTGTAGGATCCTTACTCTCAAAGGCTGTCAGAACGTTGACATCATTTTAGTTTTCTGCATCTTTTTAAGAGGCTTCCCAAGAGTCCCACATTAATTTAATAGAAGAGCAGGAATTGGCCTTTATAGATGTCATGTCTTGCAGTGTAGGTTCTCTCTTTGGTTGCAAATATGATGAATTTTTAGGTCACCACATATTCTGGTATTGAAAGTATAATATAAAATACATTTGAAGTCAAATTTAGAGCTTCGAGCTGGGATCTTTGATGTAATTTTCCCTCGTCTTTTTACCCAGTGGGGTAGTCCTTTCTATGATATGATACAGGAACATTGATTCCTGACAGCCTTTGCCTAAAAACTCTGAGCAGGGATTCCATCCCTTTAAGAAGCTGACTTTGTATTAATTACATAATAATTGAGTCATTCTTTATTGCTGTGTTCAAATCCACCTTGTGCTAGCCACCAGAACTTCCTTGCTTTCCTCTTCAAATTATGAAGTATTCCAAGCATACAGACTAGTATCAAGAACACTTTAATGAACATCACTGAAATTCATTCATTCTGAACTTTTGCTGCTTCTTCAGTTATTATGTACTCTGTTATATCAGAGGTTCATGGATCAGATGTCTTAGAAAAATTAAGATAATTAAATTTGTGGCATTACTGTTTGTTTAAAAAGTTCTTTTCCAAAAGGAAATAAGGTTAATGTGTTACCTGAACACCCATTCAACTTTCTCTTTTACTTTTTGGACTGAAGTGAAGTAAGGCTGTCCCTGGAGGGCCTTATTTGCCCTTAGGTTCTCCCAGGCACCAGAACTGAGCTCCTGTTCTTTATATTTATTACACATGGAGGTGTCTAGATTGTTACTCCCCTGCAGGTGAAGTCTTGCCCTTCAAATCATCTGTTAATTTGGCTATTTACAGTCTTCTTTTTAGTATTGTCAAATACCACTGACCTTCTTGTTTGTTTGACCTTCTTCCTAAATTAGGAATCCTAGCATTTGATCATGTGTATGGCAGACCACATACAGTTAACTCAACCTCTCTGACCTTCACTATCTCAAAATTAGTATTATAAAAGTGATGGTAACAATTACTCTTCTTATAGATAAAAATGTTCTCCAAATCAGTCAAATGAAATGAAAATTCCTTGTTAAGTAATGTAAGTAATGTGTATGTAGACAAGATGAAAAAGGGATTGGTTTGTTTGGGTCAGAAAGCTGACCCAAACCAACCAAACAAAACAGCCCTCAAAACAAAAAACTCTTCAAAACCTAGTCCTGCTAGAAATTACTGTAACCTCTAAAGAAAGCTAGAGAAGTATAATTCGAATATTTTTCAAGTGTAACCAAAAGACATTTATTTTTTCAAAAGCTGAAAATAGGAAAGCTGCATGTCTACTGAAAAAGTATTGAAAAATTCTGAGAGGATATAGAGAAAAAGGAACACTTTTATACTGTGGGTGGTGTTAATTGTCGATTGGTATAACTACTATGGGAATCTGTATGGAGCTTCCTCAAAAGACTAGGCATGGCCAGTGCAGTGGCGCACCCTTATAATCCCAGTGGCTCAGGAGGCCGAGGCCAAGGTAGAAGCAGGAGGATTGTGAGTTCAAAGCCAGCTGCAGCAACAGTGAGGTGCTAAACAACTCAGTGAGACCCTGTCTCTAAATAAAATACAAAATAGGGCTGGGGATGTGCCCAAAATAGGGCTCAGTGGTTGAGTGCCCCTGAGTTCAATCTCCAGTACACCCCCCCCAAAGAAAAGACTATTCATGGACCTACCATATGATCCATCTATACCTCTCCTTGATATTTATCTTACAGAATTAAAGTCATTGTGCTATAGTGATACGTGTATACCCCTGTTTATAGCAACGTGGTTCGCAATAGCAGACTATGGAACCAGCCTAGGTGTCCATACACAATGGAGTTTTATTCAGCCATTAAGAAAAATAAAATTATCATTTGCAAGAAAATGGATAGGACTAGATACCATTATGTTAAGTGAAATAAGCCAGACTCAGAAAGCCAAGCGTCATATATTTTCTCTCGTATGTGGAAGTTAGGAAAAAGGAAAAGAAAGTTGAGGTGTGGGGATCTCATGAAAATCGAAGGGAGATCAGTAGAATAGAAGAAAGGGACCAGGGTTGGGAAGAGGGAGAGATGGGGAAGGAGCTCCCCTCAGAGTTGTTTATAATTATAGACTTTGAAAAATGTACATCCCAACCTTTATCTGTAAGTGGGATAAATAGTAGACTTGGTATATATATGAACCGTAGTGAATAGAATAATAACAGTATGAAATGTTATTGAATTAAGGCATTGGTGTATGAATTCAATCATTATCTAGTAAGCATTACTTATTACAAAGAAATAAGGGAGAAAGAAAACTAAAGAAGAGATTGAAGGGAGACAGTTACAGTTGTCTGTATGGGTTTTCTTTAGATTTGGATTAGAAAGTGTTTAAAAAAGACATTTATAAGCCTGGTGTGACTTAGAGACTGAGGCAAGAGGATCACAAGTTTGAGGTCAGCCTGGGCCACTTAGCAAGACCTTGCCTCAAAATTAAAAATAAAAAGGGCTGAGGATGTAGCTTAATCACTATAGCATTGCCAGCTTCAATACCCAGTGTGTGGGTCAGGATGAGGGAAAGATAGTTGGGAAAATTTAACCACTGACTGGTAGTTGATGTTATAAAATAATAATTATTAATATATTATAGGAATTATAATGGGATTGGCTTATGTTGAAAAAGTAAATCTTTGTCTTTGATACATACTGAATTTTCTACATGTGTCTGAAATTTGCTTTGGGATAATCCAGAGTGTGGGGTATGAAGATATAAATGAAACATGATTTTCTGAGTTAATTGTTAAAGCTGGAACTAATGGGGGAGGGGTTCATGATACCATTCTCAATAATTTTGCATTAGTTTGGAATTTTCCATAGTAAAAACTGGAAGAAAATGTAATGCTGTGTTATTGAAAGAGGATGACTGCAGCACCAGGTAACTAATACATAAGAATGCATATAAGTAACACAAATATGCACTTATTACAAACATAGCTGATGTTCAAATGTTGTATTTTGATTTTCTTTAGAGCTGAAGCCATTCATTTGAGTCTTGGATGATTCACATCTAAATGCTTCATTCTTAAAACTGCTCAAGTCACACAATCAGAATTAGATGATCCACACTACCACCAAGAAATTACTGTCTTCAGTGACACGGACGGTAAGATTATACTAAATATTCTAAAGGTCAAATAGTGACTAAGGTCTAAAAAGATTTTTGAATGCTGTATTGTAGCCTCCAGTTTCAATTATAATTCCTTGATTCCCTTGAAAGTTGTGTTAGTGTGATTTCTATCACTCTAATGAAATACGTGAGATAATTAACTTATTAAGAGAAAAGGTTTGTTTTGGTTCATAGTGTTGGAAGGTCTGCCTATGAATGATTAGCGCCATTGTTTTGGGCCTGTGGTGTGGCAACATATGGTGGGAGTGTGTACTACTCATTTCATGGTGTGGAAGCAGGAGGGGAGGGGACTGGAGTCCCACAATCCCCTTCAAGCACCAACGCCCAGTGGCTTAATTTCCTTACACGAGGCCCCACTTCTCAAATGTTCTACCACTTCCCAATAGTGCCCAAGTCAGGGCCAATCCTTTAACACATGGATCTTTGGGGGACATTCAACATCAGAACTATCGCAAGTTCAAAGTTACGATAATTACCTAACATGTTCAGAAATAACAACTATAACAAGATTTCATGTCATTTTCTCCTCAGAGATTCAGCTAGCAGCAGGTACAGTTTTGTCACCAGAAAGTCCTGCTTTCTCCCTGGCTCCACATCTCAGGGTGGGTTTTCAGGAAGCTGGTGGTAAAAAAGAGTGTAGCTTCTAGGATGTTTATTAGGATTCAACACCTGTGGAGAGAGGGGTGAGATAGGAAGCAGATTGGACAGAAGAAACAGAACTACAGGGAAGGCTCAAAGAAGTTTGGGCCAACCTTATAGGTGGTATTATAGCTGTGAGACTTGGTTTTCCTTCTTGGAGATGGACACGCGTCTCAGTGCCTTGGTTATCTTGTACAGATTATCATAAAAGCTGCATAGCAAATATTTGTTGAATGAAGCAAGTAAAATAAAAGTGTGTGTCTTTTGTATAATACCTAATGCTTTCTCCTTTACCTCAACCTCTTCTTTTCAGCAGATGAGAACATTGAGGTTCACAGCCACACAGCTGGTTGTGCTATCATGAACAACACAAATGTGGCTCCCCTCTATGATTAACGTGTGTTGTACACTGCTGTGTTTCTGGGCTTCATAGATAAGACCTGCACAGGACCTGAGGCAAACAACAAACCTAGGCTATATGGAATGTGAGGCCATGTTCAGAGAGAGAAAGATGGAGCCAGTGAGTGCATTTGCAAAACACGGTGATAACTTTCAGGCACATTAAGGCATAGTTTGTGATTCCCACCAGTTTTTTTCTACCTTGTAGAAAATGGGTTGATTGGATATTAATTGTGATCCTTTTAGGCTCAAGTGTTAAGAGAGAATGTGCTTCACAGAAGCAAGCATTTTTAAAAAGTTAGTGTTTTTTTTCCTGTTAAGAGTCCTGCTTGAGCCGGGCACGGTGGCACATGCCTGTAATCCCAGCACTTTGGGAGGCTGAGGCAGGAGGATCGCGAGTTCAAAGCCAGCCTCAGCAATGGCAAGGCACTTAGCAACTCTGTGACCCAGTGGACGAGTGCCCCTGAGTTCAATCCCCGGTACCACACAAAAAAAAAAAAAAAAAAAAAAAAAAAAAGAGTCCTGCTTTAGGGCGAGAAATTTCTTTTATTTGATTTTCTTGTTTTTTACCTCTTTTACCTATGCAGAATTTGTGTTAATCTTTTAAATATTGTCTAAGACTGCCTATTGTTTTGATTCTTGATTGTAAAGGAACTTCAGATAACATTTTTTAAGCGAATGAAGTAAGGAATAGTCTGCAGGAGCCCTGATTCAAGAGATGGCTGAGATTGCGGTTGGCTGCAGGCCATAGAGATATTCTGACATTGCCGCCTTCCATGGTCTCATGGGACTTGGCCCGGTATCTCGCGGGACTTGGCCGGGATGTCGCGAGACTTGAGCCGAGATCGGATCGGGTAGGGGCCATTTTGTTTTGTGGGATTTTTGGTGGTGCGTGTTAGAGTCGTTGTTAGAGCCGGAGAGAGAAGTTATCAGAATAAAAAGCCTGTTGGTTTCCAGTTTGCCTCTGAACTTCTTCCTGCGGCTTCGTTGCTCCAAGCGGCAATTGCTTCAGGCGGCGACAATAGTCAACCTCCTAAGTAATGCGATAGAAGAATAGGATGAAAGACTAAGTAATTCAGAACCAGACATTGACTTGTTTTTCTATTACAACCATTTCCCCCCATAACCCTAGAGATAATTTTTGCTTCATCTTTAGAAATATGATGTAAATACTTTTCTTCGTGTTGAGTATTGGAAGAATGAGACTGTGAATATGGTTTCACTAAGGCAATCTGATTTTTCAAGTTATTATTAAAATGTGTCTTTCAAAGTTAACATTGTGATTACTTAGGGCGTTCCTTCCTTCTCAGTTCCCTTTGTTTCTTTACTTCCTTCTTGTTCACTTGGCACCCCCACCAGAGGGCAGGCAAAGGAAGGGATAGAAACTGATATTGACTTTAAGTTTTCAAAGTCTTATAAAAGGCACCCTTTCACTGGTCTCTTTTGGTCTCTGGATTCTATTAAGGCAGTAGAATGAGCTACTTTTGCTATTTTAAAATATTTAGTAGAATGCTCAATTATTTTGAAAATATATGTTATTGGTTACTGTGTTTATTGAATTTAAATATTTATACTTCGGATTATTCAAATTCATGTTCTTGGAGCCATCTGTTCGAAATTATCAGTTAAATTTTGGTAATTCATGCCAGGATTTCTACTACTATAACTGATAAGTCTATTTGATCTTAATAAGGAGAGTCGGTTTTTGAGTTTGCATTTAAAAGTACATCAGAATGTTCACAATACACTGTAAAGTTATCAGTGATTCCTTTTCATGTATTGTAGAAGTTGTTGTTCCCACGGTCTATAAATGAATTTTCACAATGATAAGGATTATGTTTTTAATACAAGTAGCTGTTGAAGTGTAAAAGACACACCTCAGACTAAAGTAAAGTTGATTTTACATTATTATAGTGAAGTCTAAATGTTAAAATGGATGGATGTGAAATACTTTATGTTCTCAGTATTGCTGTTAACACCCATCATACCAATATGTGTATATAGCAAGTGCAGTTTCATAGTCTGTTTGGTTTGTTATCAGCATGAACAGTCAATGTCCTAAAAATCAGCCTCCCAACAGCTGGCAGTTGACCTGCTGAGTTTTAGCACCGCCTAAATTCACATGACATTTCTTTGCTCTTTGACACAAATTGTGTCACTTAACTTCTCATCAAGGAAGTCAATACAGGCACCTTTCTGTGTGCCTGTGACAAGGTCTAGTAATGTAGAAGAACCTTAAAATGGATTTTTTAAAGAGAGTTGTTCCTCCCATTCTTTCTGGAGACATGGTTTTGGATACTAGAGATAGCATTCATGAAAGTTCCCCAAAATTACTAAAGATGAGACGTCTTTGTTCACTTTCATCAGAGAAGACAATAATTGAGGAGCAAAATGGAAGAAGTTTCTGTCACAGTCATTATGACAGATACCAACATCAACAACTAGGTAAAGTAAAAATGCAGTGCTTTTTATCCTCTCAAAAATATTTAAGTATGAATTCTAGTGATCCTGAATTTTTATTTTAAAAATCATGTTTAAAGATTAAAAATGTTTAATAAAGTAGCTATATGGTTGGCCTAAATTTTTCAATATTAAAATTTTAGCTTTGAGTTCAGAGGGAGAAATTTTTATGCTATAAATTAAGATAAAACCATCAATAAAGTTGACAGTTTTGATCTTTGGGTTCTATCCCCAGCCCTGGGGGAGGAAACGTCTTTGAATGTAAGATGATTATTTTGTATTGTAGTACTTTTGTTATGAAAATTAATTCTATGCATAGTAACTAACAAATTGGAAAATTATTTTGTTTTATGATTAAAACTATTAAAATATTGTGAATTTTTATATTTTAGGGAGTAAATAGCTATTTATATAAATTAATGTAATATTTAGTAGAAGAGGGTTTCTATAAACCATCTGCAAGTTTGATCTATATTATAGCTGTTTTTCTATGCATATTTTAAAATGCACACAGTTTAAATATGTGCATATTTTTAAGCATGCCTTTATACATTTTTACTAGTAGAATCTAAATGAGATTTATTGTTCAAATGGTTCTGATACATTCTTTTTTCATTTAGTACATCATAAACATCTTTCTGTCTTATTTGAAGAGTGTTCCATTGTGTGACACAATGATTTGTCCAGCAAACTTCATTCGTGAACATTTAGAATAACTAATTTTTAGCTATTAAAATAATTATGTAATTATTATTCAATTATGTATCATTTTATACCTTTAGATGATTACTTCTTAGTATAAATTTCTGTGCTTGTTTAAAATTTGGATAGAAGATGCTGTGTTACTTTGAAAATGTTTCTCAAATTAGGCTCCCCAGGACAGGATATGAGAGTCCCTATTACTTTATATTCTCCCTAACACTGTTTTGTGGCAGTTTAAAAAAGAGCTGTCTTTAGTACAAACCACAATTTCTGCTTTGAAAATATCAATTATGTAAAAGAATGAAGGAGCTTTTAAGTTTTATAAATAAATTTATATTGGTTTCTACAGTGTATTTCTATTAGAAGTCATCTTCACCTGGGTGGGTGAAGTGGAGGCTAGGCCATAGATGGGTTGGTACCTCTTAAATTTCAATTAAAGACTAGGAATTGGTAAGCAGAGTTTTGTGTTCAATAGTGTATGTGTGTATAAGCAAAAATATGAATGTATTAATATGTACAGTTACAAAGTTATTAAAGAATTACTTTTCCTTTCACTTTCAGTCTTGAATCATTAGCTTTTTCTATAACAACAACACTGTTGTTATAACACAGCCTAAATGATTGGACTTTGTTAAATGTAATATGCCATTTATGTGGGCCCTTACTTTTATATCTGAACTTGGTCTGTTATTTTTAAAAACTATCTTACACTCAGCCTGGCGCGGTGGTACACACCTGTAATCCCAGCACTTGGGAGGCTGAGGCAGGAGGATCGTGAGTTCAGAGCCAGCCTCAGCAATGGCAAGGCACTTAGCAACTCAGTGAGACCCTGTCTCTAATAAAATACAAAAAAAAAAAAAAAAAAAAGGCTGGGGATGTGGCCCAGTGGTCGAGTGCCCCTGAGTTCAATCCCCGGAACACCCCCCCACCAAAAAAAAAAAAAAAAAAAAAAAAAAAAAAAAAAACAAAAAAAACTTATATCTTATATTTTGTAATTTATATTAATTTGCAAATAAGGGTTCTTCAATTTGGTGATTAAGATTTTTTCATAACATATGTCTTTTTACAAATCATGGTCAAAACTAAGCAAAATAATGGAGTACTGAAGAATCTGGTGTCGAAATTTATGAGGCTGCAGGTTCTTTATGGAGTACCCTTGCCCAATTTTTCTCTTCAGAAGTAAAATTCTTATTTGGGAATGACTCTGAAAGTTAAAGAATTTCTTGGGTGATTTATACACAGAGGTTTGGTTTAAACTGTCTGATCCAAGCCAGGCAAGATGGTACATGCCTGTAATCCCAGTGGCTTGGGAGGCTGAGACAGGAGGATTGCGAGTTCAAAGCCAGCCTCAGCAAAAGCAAGGCACTAAGCACCTCAGTGAGACTCTGTCTCTAAATAAAATACAAAATAGGGCTGGGGATGTGGCTCAGTGGTCCAGTGTCCCTGCCTTCAATCCCCGCCACCCCCCCCCAATAAATAAATAAATAAAAATAAATAAATAAATAAAGGAAAATAAATGAATAAATAAAAAGGTCTGGTCTTTAAATTTCAGTTTACTGATGAAAGTCCTTTTGTCAAATCTCAACATTTGATACTAAATTTGTACTGTATAGGATAGAACCCACACGAATCCCCCAGTAAACAAGAAGGTCCACTTATGCTGAAATGCAGGAACTTATATGTACTGGTGGGTCTGGGATAGAGATAATGCAGTTTGGCTACAACTCATCAAAATATGACTGATTTAGCTCACTTAAGGGGTGTTCTAGTTTTGTTCATTTAGTGAAAGGAGAAATTAAGGGTGTGGAGGGATTTCAGGTAAACAATGCAAAATAAAAAAAGAAGCTATTTTAGAGAAAAACTGGCATGTAATCTCATACCTTTGTACTGGAATCAGTTTGTTTCTAACTTCTTTAATTATTCAGTATTTTAAGATTTTCTAAGGCATATTAGATAAGATTGTACGGTAGGTAGACAATTATACTTTTGTGAGAGGATCAGTTGAGAGTTAGTCCAGCTTAGAAAACAGAAAGCTACCATGTGTTTTTAACTGTAGAATTATTTATAGTCAATTATGATTTCTTCAACAAAAATATGTATAGAATTGATGTATTAGCAGTGGGTCAATATTTGGAAGAACTTTTTTCTTTGCTTTTGATAAATGTTTTCATTTTTGAAGTTTCTTTAAATATCAAGTAGCCTAATATTTAAACATTTTTATAGACATTCTCAAACACTTCACTGGGTTTACCAGTATCATTTGTTTTCTCTGTAAACAGATTAGCAAATGCCTGCTACAGACTGTTGAATTCCCTTGCCACCATTTCTGCTCCCAACAGGCCAAGTTGTGGGCTTTCTGAGAGTTGGTTGTATTTTTAATCTAACCTGTTTATGCCAATTATACTTGCTATTGTGATTATGTAACTTAATCACACATTATATAATTTGGTAAAATATGAGATTTAAAAAGAGAGGATTGTTTGGGGTTGTTTTAGTGTAAGCAAAGTTGTGTGCTTTGGTCTGACTCCATAAAGAAGAACTCTTAAAATAAATTTGTGTTTGAATTAAATGTAGGCCAGTGAAGTGTGTGCAAGATTGGAAGGATTTTGCCCTTGGATACCTTCTGCAACTTGAAATCCTTGAAATCACATAGTTGATGTATATGGGTTTGGTTTTAGGCAAGGAAGACAATGGTATAATCAGCAAATCCATCTTAAAGGACTATGCATGGTACTCTATCCAACTGAATTAAACATGAATTTTATATTTGATGTTAAAATAAAACCTTAATGGACCTCTTGATCTTTCTCTTCTGATTCTTACCTGAGTGGAGCTTTTAAATTAAATGGTTAGCCAACAGTTGGACTTTAGACTAAAAGCACCCTACTGTAATAGCGTATAATATTGCAGTATTGTTGAAGAAGTAAATCATTTATCTGCCATATCTACTTCCTTAATAAGAAAAGGGTGTCAGAATGATCACATAGCATATGCTATATAACCTTATCTTATTCATGAGAGACTTAAAGAAAATTATAGTTTTTGTGTGGAGTTCTAATTGTGTAATCAAAGACTGATTTCGGGGGCTGGAAGTGTAACTCAGGGCTAGAGCACATGCCTAGTATACACGAGGTCCTGGGTTTGATGTACAGCACCACTAACAAGACAACAGAAAAAGAGATTTCATTGGTAAGTATCAGTAGAACTGGAACATATAATATTTACTTTCAGGCTTAAGATTTGGTAGGAAGAAAATGACCTTTACTGATTTCAGACTGTGCTGCTGTGTTTTCTGACTTTTGAAGAACAGTGAATGATAGGTAGAGTCAGAGTCTAAAAATCAGGCAGTGTATGTTTCTGCAGGCTTCTATTGTGACAGCTGCAGAATCCTTCTATCTCCAGAACAGGGTTATTTTTATTCTGATAGAATCAATTTTAATTTTGTTTTTATTCATTGGAGTCAAGCATAAGTGTTAATGTGACAAAAAATATAACATTGACTCTTATAATCCACCAAGAGCAGAGCCAGTGATAAAGTATATATCAACATTAGAAATGGGAGAAACGTGAGCACCTTCTATAGTCTAGATATTGTTATCTTGTTTTATCTGTAGTTTTCTTAAAGAACATATATCTTTTTGGTTACTTTCATTTTACATAAGAAATATATTTCAATCGAAAAAAAAAAAAAACTTTTAATTCCAGGGAGGAACCAAAATGTAGCACTTGTTTGAAACTTCTAAATGCCTTTTTATTGTATTTTAAAAGCTGCTATCTATATTTAACTATTAATTAAAGGGGAATACTCAGTTACTAACTGGATTTTCTTAACAAGTGGTCTTTTCAGTTTTGTTTCTGCAGAACCATTGCTTTCAGTGGTTAAATTGTCTAGATCCAGAATAACAAGTTTTTTTGTTTGATACCCCTAGTATTGATTGGGTACAGGTAGAGCATGGCAGGCCATTTTCTTTTTAGAAGATGACCAGATAGGTAAAAAGTGACTTAAGGGGCTGGGGCTGAGGCTCAGTGGTAGATCACTCACCTCATATGTGTGAGGCCCTGCGTTCAATCCTCAGCACCACATAAATAAATAAAGATATTGTGTCCACTTATAACTAAAAAATTATTAAAAAGAGTGACTTAAGTCTTCATTGAAGACCAGACTATTAACAGGGAGTGTAGAGAGGGCCTGGGAGAAAATTGAGATGAGGGCTCCTTCTGACACTAGAGATGATCATGGTATTTGCTTTTGGAGAATCATTTGAATTCTGGTGTGGTAGAAAGGTTGTCAGTCAGGGCAATGTCAAAGCAGAACCTGAGTTCCAAATAATGACCAGTCTGCTCTGGAACTTGGAGCCCAACCAGATGGTACCGTGTCTTCACTGTGTAAGTGTGTGAAGGAGTTCTTCTTGCTCATACAAATGGGACTTGGGATGTGTTAGGCTTTCAGGGTCAGGATGTTAAACAGGTTTCCTTAAAAGAATATCTCTGGAGGACTTCTCAGGCCTTAAGTCACTGGTGGATACAAGTGAAGCCTTGCCAGGTGGTTGTATTCATGCATTCTCTGCATCTATTGACAATTCTCATGATAAAGGAGGGATATTGGAAAGACCTACAGGTGTGATGGAGGAATGATGGTGAAGTGCTGAGAAACTGAGCAGAGTGGGGCTTTAGTCCAGGAAAGCTGAGCTCCACTGTGAGTGGTTGCTGTGTATCCAGAACAGCCTGCTCAATCTCTCTAGGCTGGTCAACATCACCTATCAAGTATAATAATATCTTCTTTCTAGCATTGTTTCCAAGGTTATAAAAAATGTTAACAAAATGGACACATTGTTTAATAAATGGGGGCTGAAATTACTATAAAGCATTTGGGGTTTTGATTTGGAGGCAGAGGAATCACTTTAATTAAAAATTTATCCTATACCTGGGTGCAGTGGCACTCACCCGTAAACCCAGTGACTTGGGAGGTTGAGATGGGAGGATTGCAAGTTCAAGACTAGTCTCAGCAATTTAGCAAGGGCCTAAGCAGTTTAGTGAGACCCTGTCTCGAAATTAAAAATAAAAAGGACTGGGGATTGTAGCTCAGTGGCAAAATGGCCCTGGGTTCAATCTCCAATATCCCCCCCCCCCCCCCCCCCAAAAAAAAAAATCCTTGGAGCATTTCATCATAGACAATATTCTGTGAATTTGAATCTAGGTCTTTTCCTGTGCCTAATTCCAAAATTTTTATTATGCAGCGTATATGGGAATTCATGGGGCTTGAGTAGCAGGGCCCTTCCTGTGCTTCTTTCTCTGTCCACAATGTATTCCCTTCAAATTAGCTACTGTCAAATGATTGTATGATTCAGATAGAAAAGTTTTCAGAAGTTAGTGCAGCAGTGTTACTTTAGTAGTTTCTCTTGGCTGTTTTTGTAGTTAGCCTACTCTTCATAAAAAGGTTCTTTTTTAGATTGTCTCCTCAGGTTACATGGATATATATTTTTAAAAAATTGAGGCACTTAGCTATGGTTGGAGTCAGAAACAGGGTCTTTATTTCTTTGGCTTTGAGAAAGACCTTAATGGAAGTAAAGATGCAGTTGTGTCCCATTTGAAGGGACCTGTTATAGGTTCTCTGTTCCATTTACTTTGTCATTTCTGAGTCCTAGATCTGGCATTTAACCAGTGTGTACTGGCATGGTGACACTGGCTGTTAAAATACCGTCATGCACTGCTTGACAATGTTGTGGTTAATGGCTGACTGCACAAATCTCAGTGGCCCCATAAGGTTGTATCACCTAATGATGTCGTAGCCATCTTGGTTTGTGTAAGTACACTCTGTGATGTTTGCCTAAGGACAAAATCGTCTAACACCATGTTTTTCAGAATGTGTCCCTGTGGTTAAGCAACGCATGGTTGTATTACATACAGTTCCTTACATCAGTTGCTCTTTAGCTTCTGCTCCAGGTCTCCTCCCTGATGAATCCTTCTATCTCTACTCAGGACCCTCTTGGGTGGGGCAAGTGTTATCTAGGACCCTGCTCCTCTCTGAGGCTCAGTTACCATACTTTCCTGGTAGATGGCTGTTTAGATGGTCACCCCTGCTTCTTCCTTACCTAAAGAGCAAAAAGAAGGAAATACTGAATTTAAGGTAAAATGATTTTAAATGGGAACGAAATACAGATAAATATTAAATAAACCAGTGTTAGTTAAAACATTCTGAAAAAAAAAATACAGTAAAAGTATAAGATGATGAATAAGACAATAAAAATATCCATGTCAGGAGATACTTGCCAGGTGTGGTGGCACACGCCTGTAGTCCTGCCCAGGAAGCTCAGGCAGCAGGATCGCTTTAGCCCACGAGCTGAGGCTAACATGGGCAACACAGTGAAACCCCTGTCTAAAGGGAAAAAAAAGGGGTGCTAAGGATATGGTTAGAAGAACAGTAAATAGAATGGCCAATGGGGAGGGAGGGGAAGGGAGGGATCAAAAGGGTGAAGAAGAAAAAAAAGATGCTGTAGAATGAGATGGATATCATTACCCTAAGTGCATGTATGAAGTCACGAATGGTGTGAATATACTTGATATACAACCAGAGATATGTAAATATGTGCTCTACAAGTATAATATGAAATGTAATACATTCTGCTGTCATTTCTAACCACTTGGAATAAAAAATAAATTTGAAAAAAACCTTAAGATTTAAAAAAAAAAGAGGAATAAAATTAAGTTTAAAATGTAACTAAAAGAATATACTGGAAAGGTATAAAAAAGTGTGCTATAAAGGGAATTCAGAAAGCAATGTAAAGTACAAGGGTTAACTCCACCCAGGTACAAATAATGGCCTTTGGGTTGAGGCAACTGTAGATAGTTATAGCTTCCAAATCTGGTGACTTCCTGAAACTGGAATTCAGCAGGGGGAGAAGTGTCTTGTATGACTGTCCTTGGGGTTAACAGTTTCCCTCTCACCCTTTCACCCTGGTTGTTTTTCCCTATGAGGATTCTAACTCTTTGTCCTCTAGTGTCAGTCATTTTATGAAACACAAAGGTTTTTGTTGTTTGTTGTTGTTGTTTTTTGTTTTTGTTTTTTAACCAGCTGGTGAGTTCTCTGAGAACTGAGTTGAAGTATCTGGGTAGTCTCAGAACTTAATCTAGGTAGACAGTTAATAAGCAGTTAGTAAATGTTTGTTGAAGAAAAGTTCCAGTCTTCTGTCCTGTGGTTCTTATGTGACAAGAGCAAGTTTTTACTTGTTAGTAAGAGATGCTGTTGGCTGCCATGTTGAACCCACTGGCTTTGCCTTTAAAACCATTCAGCAGCCAGGTGTGGTGGCGCACGCCTGTAATCCCAGCACTTTGGGAGGCTGAGACAGGAGGATCGCGAGTTCAAAGCCAGCCTCAGCAATATCGAGGCACTTAGCAACTCAGTGAGACCCTGTCTCTAATAAAATACAAAAAAAAGGGCTGGGGATGTGACCCAGTGGTCGAGTGCCCTGAGTTCAATCCCTGGTACCACAAAAAAAAAGAAAAAAAAAAAAAAAAAAAAAACATTCAGCACATGGCTTAGTGGGCATTGGTTCATGGGGCACAACCAGCCTTCTAGTAGTTTCAAAAGAAAAGAAAAAAAAAAAAGGAGAAAAAATAAAAAGGCCTCACAAATTGAGCAAATGATGATCTGGAACAGGGTCAGTAAACTTTTTCTATGAGGGGCTATCACAGTACTTAGCTCTAGCTTTAGAGAGCAAAAGCAACCATAGATGATTCATGTGCTTGACTGTGTCCAAATATGACTTGATTTCCAAAACAGGCCATAGACTGAGTTTGGCCTGGAGGACAAAGTTTTCCAAGACCTAAGATGGAATATAGAAAAGAATGGAATTCAGCAGGGGGAGAAGTCTCTTGTATGACTGTCCTTGGGGTTAACAGTACCTGGGTAATAGAGAACAGAAGCACTGAAGAAAAAGTCCAATATTGTTTTTTTTTTTTCCTTTTTTTCTTCTAACCCTTGGAAAAGTGTTTTACCTGTAGTAGGTATTTGATAAATATTAATTTGAATTGAGATTCAACTGTATCATTTATTTTCCCTGGGCTTCAGTTGTCTCATAAAATTGAGAAGGTTATAATAAGTGATTGTAACATTTCTCCAGTTAAAACAAAACAAAACAAAACTTTTTTTTCCCCGCTGTGGTCCTGTAACTGTCTTTGGAAGGCCAGGTGGTTTATTCTTTAATGATAACAACAGTTGGCTTAGCACATTTCCTTTATAACCTCAGTCTCCTGGAGTGGAGTTCAGAAGAGGTTGCTTTTATTAATCATTTTGTTTTATGGCTCTATCCACAATAAAACTCATTATCTAAGCTATAGCTCTGCTTTGCACCCATCTACCATATATGTGGATAGAATACACACTTTATCATTTTTTGATCATAAAATTTATTGAGCCTACTCATTTCTTTGTTTAAAAGTATACACTTTATCATTTTTTAATCATAAAATTTATTAAGCCTAGTCATTTCTTTGTTTAAAAAAATTAGCTAATTTATAAGGTGACGTAAACAATTTTAGGTGGTCCTTTGTAGATAGATGGTAGTCAAGATGAGGATCAGTTCATTTCGTCTATTAATATTTATCCATTATTGGTTTATTTTAACTATTAAAGATAAATAGTAGTTCCAAAGGGTTTTAAATATTACAAATGTAAATTATAAGTGCCTTGTCTAAATTCTTCTTAGACTTTTGATGGATTTTTGTTTCTAAAGAGTGATTTAAGTTTAGGCTAAGTCTTCTGATGATCTCTTACAGTATCCTCAAGAGAAAGTGTAAGAAATGTTGCATATTTCTAGTTTACTTGATGAAGAAACTTTAAAAAAAAAAAGTCTGAAATGTTATTTGTAAGGAATACAAAAGAATTCTCTTTATTTCTTAGGCTTCCAATTTTTTCCATTCTCTATTTATAAGTAGATTCAGGTGCACTAGAGATGAGATAAGCAAGATAATGCTCTTTCTGTATTAGTATATTTTGAAGTATTTCTTCTTAAAATTAATGTGCTTGAGAGTTGCCTGGGGAATCCTATTAAAAAAATGGATTTTTTTTTTTTTTTTAAATCTTTTTTGGTACCAGGGATTGAATCCAGGGGTGCTTAACCACTGAGCTACATCTCCAGCCCTTTTTTATATTTTATTTTGAGACAGAGTCTTGCTGAATTGCTTAGGGCCTCACTAAGTTGCTGAGGCTGGCCTTGAACTCACAATCTTCCTGCCTCAGCCTCCCAAGCTGCTAAGATTACAGGCATATGCCACCGTGTCTAGCAAAAAGTGGATTCTTGATGTGCTAGGTTTAGGAGTGGGGCATTGAAGAGCATTAAGCTTAAGAAGTTAAGCTCTTCAAATTACTTTTAATAGTGTACGTTGTGATTAAAGCTGGCCATGGACAAGAACATTTTTTTTTTTTTTTTCTGTGTTTTGGGCTTGCCCATTTGGTGGTACTGTGCAGTCTCTTCATCTTTTCTTTCTAACCCTATTAGTACTCTACTTCCTAAATTTAGTTTTTGTCTCCTAAATTTTTGTCTTCCTAAATTTAGTTGATTGCCTCTGCAGTTTGGTGGCTCTTCCTTTCCCAGCTTAGATTCTTTTATGTTTTATTACAATCTTCCTGATTGTTTTGAACCAAGAGTGATACCAAAGGTGGCTCTGGTGATGAAGACCTCCAGTTGGTTGAAAACGAGGGTGCTACTGACAATTTAGGGCAAGTATGGAAGGTTTGTGCTGGTCCTTGTGTTGAGCCCTGGCTTAGTGAGGAGCACCTCCTGGATGAGGCTGCCTTAGGTCTCCAAAGGCCCGGGGTCGCTGCAGTGCGCGGCCCTGTTCTGGCACAGGTGCTCATGGAGCCCTCTTTGTTCTCAGAACAGCCCTGCTGTGGATAGTAGATTCTACATTCACCTTCACGGTACATAGAATTTTATTTGTTCTTTCTCAGTAGAATTGGTCAATTGCAATGCAGATACCTTTACTGCCCCAAACATCTGTGTAACTTATATTGACAGTGAATTGTATGTTAGTATTAATCTAGCTCCTTTGGGGGGCAATAAATATGTGTGTTGTATGTTATAAAAATACAAATCTAGGAGGTTTTCTAAAACACAAATCTTAAAATGTGGATTTTTATTATCTTCAAAATTACTTTTTCAGGCAATTAAATGTTTTTGTCTAGAGTTTTTAGGATCTCAAGAATGAATTTTAAATATATTTTTTAAAAAAGCAGATTCTTCTTTCATTCAAGAAATAATGTCTTAGCCTTGTGCCAAATGATAGAAAATTGGTATAGTTTGTGAGGACAAAGGAGAAAGTATGATTATAGGGTTGGGATGGTTTCATTCATACTACGGGAAGCAAGTTTTTTTTTTTTTTTTTTTTTTTAAATATGTGAAGGATTAAAAAGAACTAAAACCAAATCTGGGAACAAGTTGGGCTATTAATAAATACCTGTGTCAGGAACATAAGGGTAATTGTACCTTACACAAGTAATACATAAGTCATATAATTGCTGCTGAATAGGTGTCTGCTCCCAAAATGATATAGTTGAACATACTTCTTTGGTGGTTTTAGTTTGCTTATTTGTGAGTACATTGATGCACTGGAACAATCTGTGGTATTTGTATCAAACTTATCTTTATTTGAACTACACTCATAGCCAGGTGTGGGGGCCCACACCTGTGATCCCACTGATTCGGAAAGCTGAGGGAGGAGAATTCAAAGTTGAAGCCAACTCCAGTAACCTAGTGAAAATAAAAAGTAAGAAGTAAAATGCCCCTACATTCAATTCTCAGCACACCCCCGCCCCCAACACACACAAAGAAATTCACTCATAGCTATGATTAGGAACTCAATTTATCCTTCTAGTAAAAGCGGTTAATTTTGGACTTGATCTGAAACCTTTCTATTCAGAATTCTAGTACAGTTTTTTTTTTTGTTGTTGTTTAATAACAGATTCCCTTCATAACTCAGTAGTTTACTTTGTTTGCCTTTCATAGAGCTGACTTTGGATTATCTTTTTGTTATTTTATTTTCCTTCAGTTCAGCTGAATCCATTAATTTGTGGTTATTGTTGGCCAGCAAGTACTTGAAGATAATTAATTCACTTTTCCCCAGCCCTGAGGGGTTGGTGTGTGCCTGCTCCCTGCTGTCCCTGTCCTCCTACCTCTAGTCCTGGCGTCCCTTGGTACTTGAGATTCACATAGCCCCGACTCTCCTTGCTGTGACCTATACCTGGCTGATCCACGTTCAGCACTACCAACTTCCCAGCCTCCTAAGCCTGGGGATCACTTTTGAATACTTGAACTTTTTTTTTTTAATTTTAATTTTTTTTTTAATACTTGAACTTTACTTATTTTTCTGATCCTATTAGTTACCAAATACAAAATACACCAGGGAAGATCTAGTGGGGAAAAAATTGGATCTGTTTCTTTATCCCTATTTTTTTTTTTTTTTGGTCTTTTTTCTTGTTGTTAGCAGTATACTGTATTTTTAGTTATTTTAGTCATTGTCTCTCATCTGAGCAATTTAAATAGCCCATCCACTTCTCTTGTGTTCTTTAATCTTTTCTCCACCTAACCAATCAAGTGGCCTTTCTGACCTCTTTCCTGCTCAAAATCCTTGTCTGGCTTCCTATTGTCTGCTTGTGTGTTTCTTGGAGTCCTTGGGTGTTTGGGGGTTTCTTTGAGCATCTCTTCAGGCATCTAGAAGAGCTAAATGGGTAGTACTCTGGTGCTCTGGCCAGCGGGAGTTATTTTGTTTGCTTCTCTTTTGGGGGCTAAGCATAAAAGTTCATTCCTCAGAAGATCTGCTGTTGAACACATGTAGATTTGATGCTGTTCCCAAATTGGCCTTCCTGACCACTCCCATCTTATTCTCTTGTCAGTATATTCCCTTGGTTGCCTTCACAGCACTTACACGGTTTTGCAATTTTATACATGCACGTTTGTATGTGAAATCGCTCTCTGATCCATGTGTGCATGTGCATGTACACATATACACATATATGTGTTTTTACTCCACCATTAGATTCTAACCTTACCAAGGGCATAAGGATTTATTGTATTCACTATCTTTCCATAAGTATTTAGACCATTTATGTTTAATTAGCAACATGGTTGATTTCAGTCTGTCTTTCTGTGTGTCCAGTTTGCTCTATCTGTTGTTACCACCCCGTTTTCCCCCCTTCTTTTGGATTGTGTATTTTCCCCTTTAGTTGTACACAATTGCATTTATGTTTACGTGGTGCTGAGGATCGAACCTGGGCCGCGCACGTTTTCTGCCGCTGAGCCACGACTCCAGCCCCAAGGATTGTGTATTTTCTAACATTCTAATTCATTCTACCATTGGGTTACTAGCTAACTCTCTATTTCAAAATCAGTTGCTCTGGAGTTCACAAAATTAATTTCAACTTATCACTGGCTACTTACCAATAATTGTACAACATTTTACATATAAGAACCTCGAATCTTATATTTGTGTTTCACCCCTCCATCCTTTGTGCTGTTGTAGTCATATGTTTTATTAGTACATGCATTATTAAACCCAACAGTACGTTGCTAAACACTTTTGCTTTAAAAAGTTAACTTTGTGTGTGTGTGTGTGTGTGTGTGTGTGTGTCCGTGTCCTAAGGATTGAACTGAGGTCCTTGCACAGGCTAGGCAAGTGCTCTACTGCTGAGCTACATCCCCCACCCACCAGTTAACTCAAAGAACATGTAAAATGAGAAATGAAAGGTTTTCTCTTTATCCATATATTAACCACTTCTGGCACTCTTCACTTGCTTGTGTGGATTGATCTTTTAGGATTTTCTTTCCACTTGAAGAAGTTTCTTTAACATTTTTTGTAGTGCAGATCTATTGTCTTGACAAAATTTTGCAGATGTTGTCTGTCTCATAAAAGTTTTTATTTTGCTTGTTGTTTTTGAAAGATATTTTCACTGGATATAAGTAGTTTTATGTTTTAAGCTTTTTAATTATGATGTTCCAACTTCTGCTTTATATACTTTCAGATGAGATGTCTTTGTTCATTTTTGTCTTTGTTCCACTATACATAGTTAATAATTTTCTTTGATGACTTTAAAAATTCTTTATCAGTGGCTTCTGCAGTTTATTATGTGCCTTGTTTGTTATGTGTTGGACATATGTGTGTGTGAATTTATGTGCATGTATTGTTGCTTGTGACTTTTGGATCTGTGGGTTTATAGTCAAATCAATTTTAGAAAAATTCTGATCATCATTTCTTCTAGTAATATTTTCTGTTCACTCCCTCTAACATATATAGTTTTATATATGTTAGACATGTTGATGTTGTTCCATGAGTCACTGAAGCTCTGTTCATTTTGTTACTTATAATTATAACAGTATTGTTTTGCTGTCTGTACTTCACTTTGAAGAATTTCTATATCCATTTCTTCAAGTTTACCAATTTTTTTTTTAAGAGTCTAATCTTCTGTTGGTCTCACACAGTGAATTCATTGTTTTAGGTACATTAGTTTCCCCTTTTCCATAGTCTCACTGTCTGCAGTTTCAGTTACCCACAGTCAATCATGGTCTGAAAATATGAAATGGAAAATTCCGGAAATAAAACTTCATAAATTTGTAATTGCATGCCATTTGGAGTAGTATGTTTAAAATCTGGCTGTGTCATGAGCCATCCTTCCCGGAATGTGAATCATTCTTTTGTTCAGTGTATCCAGGCTACCTACCTATTAGTTGTTAGAAACCACCTCAGTTTTCAAATTATCTGTTGTGGTATTTACAGTGCTTATGTTAAGATAACCCATTTATAGATAACCTGACATAGCCTAATGCTATGTTATTATGATGTCATTCATCTTATCATGTAGACATTGTATCATCTCACATCATCACAAGCAGAAAAGTGAGTACAATAATATATTTTGAGTGAAAGACCACATTAACATAAATTTTGTTATAGCATGTTATTTTTTTTATAATTGTTAATCTTACTGAGCCTAATATAAATACAAATAAACTTTTTTATAGATATGTTTGTATAGGAAAAACCATACTATATATAGGGTTTGGTGCTGTCTGCAGTATCAGGCATCCAATTAGGAGTCTTAGAACATATTCATGTGATAAGGGAGGGACTGTTGTATTTGTTTTCTCTGAAAGTTTTATTTGAATCTTTTTTTTAAAAGCCTGTTTTTCTCATTGTATTTATTTTTTTCTTTAAGTCCTTGAACCTATTTATAACTGTCTCTTAAAGAAATTATCTAATTCTGTTATCTGTCATTTCTAGATTTACTGACTAATTTTATGGATCACATTCTCCTACTTCGTGACACATCAGACATTTTTAATTAGATGTTGGACATTGTGAATGACATTGTTGACTGGTGGATTTTGTTATATTCTCTTAAAGAATGTTGTTCTTTTTTTCGGAAGGCAATACTTGCAGATAGATCAATTTAATCCTTTGAAGCTTGTTTTAAAGGATTGTTTTGGACCTTCTGAAGCTACTTTAAGGAGTGCTTGAAGTAGTTTTGAACACTATTATAAGACAAAACCCTTCTGTAATATCTACAGAGTGCCTTGGCTATTCAGTGGGAATTTCTGTGGTTTATGAATTTTCATGGGATCCTCTCCCAGCACTGTGTTCCTGAAGTGCCTGTGGGCAGAATGTTGAGGTAATTGCTGTGTTCTTGTTTGTTTCCCATCTTTCAGGGACTATATTGCCCTTTTTCTGTTGTCCTATGTCTAAAAACCTTGATTGTGTATGTTGTATAGTGTTGTAATTAAAGTAGGAGAGTGAGTCCTATTTTGGTTACTCCCTCAATACCAGAAACTGAAGTCTATAATAAAATTTTATATATTTTGTATAAAGTGTGTGTATTATGTGTAAACATGTTTTTTGAATACTTTGAGATTTTACAGAGAAATTGCAAGGATAGTACAGAAAAAGCTTATGCACCACACTCAGTTTCCACTAACCGTTACTATTTTACATGATTGTGTTATATTATTCCCAAGTAATGAACCGTGATTGGTAAATTTTTACTGACAAGAACTCATGCTTTGGTTGGATTTCTTTGGTTTTTATCTTTGGTTCTTTTTCTGTTCCAAAATCTCATCTGAGATTCCACTTTATATTTACTTGCTGAGCCTCCTTGAGTCCCTTAAATAGTAACAGTTTCTCAGAATTTCCTTGTTTTTAATGCTCTTGGTAGTGTTGAGGAGTATTGGGTGGATATTTTGTCGACTGTCCTTTAATTTGGATGTTCTCTTGGTTAGACTGGGCTCATGGGTTTTCGGGAGGAAAAATACAGGGAAGCGCCCATGTCATCACATTATATCAAGAGTTGAGTACTGTTATCGTGACTTATCACTGGTGGTATTACCCTTGATCTTCTGGCTGAGGTCATGTTGGATTTCCCCATGATAAAATGATCTGTTTCTCCTTTGTTTCTGTTTCACTGTCACCGAGCTATAATACCACAGGTAAAACACTGCCAACTCAGGAAGCTCATTAGAGACTTGGTGCCCAGGGTTTTTATCTGGCTGATCATGTAGGCATCCCCTGCTTGGCATTTATCCAAATTTTAGACTCCCAGCAGGAAAGCAGGTGTTCAGCATAAACCATATCACATGTACAAACCACTGAGGCCTAGTGTGCTGCTTTTATTAGGCCTGGGAGTAGTGGGACCTTCTCAGAACCTGACATCTTAGATGTCAGCTAAAGGCCAACCTGGTAAAGTGGCCTTTCAAATGACAGCAGTCAGAGCTTCTGGGTTCTTTTCTTGTCGCTTTCCCCCTTATTTATTTATTTATTTGGGAGCTGGGGATTGAACTCAGGGGCACTCAACCACTGAGCCACATCCCCAGCCCTTTTTTGTATTTTATTTAAAGACAGGGTCACACTGAGTTGCTTAGCATCTTGCTTTTTGCTGAGTCTGGCTTTGAATTTGCAATCCTCCTGCCTCAGCCTCCCGAGCCACTGGGATTTCAGGCGTGCATCACTGTGCCTGGCTCCCCCATTTATTTATATTAGTGTCTTAGTCTGTTTTATGTTATCACTGAATACCGTAAACTTTCAAAGAATTCATGAAGAATGAAGGTTGATTTGGCTCACAGTTCTGAGGATGGGGCCTTGGCATCTGGTGCAGATTCTGCAGAGTTCCATGGTAGTTTATGCATCATGTGGCTAGACCCCCAGCTCAGGTCTCCTTTCATGAGGACATAGTCCCGTTGGATGAGGGCCCCTCCTTTAGGGCCTCATTTAACCTTAATTACCTCCAAATGTTCTGCTTTCAAATATCATAGTCAGATTAAGTTTCTTCCATCTGAATATCTTACAGTGGCAATTAAATTTCAATATGAGATTTGGTGAGGACAGTGGACCCATAATAATGAATATTGATTTATGAATATTTATTTTATGCCTAGGGTTACATTCCAAAACTGGGTTGTTTATTTGGTTGCTTGGATTTTTGCAGCTTTGGTCATTGAGAGCTCTTTGAGTCGGCCCTGCGCCTCTCTGACATACCCACATTGTTTTGTTTCTGGAGTCCTCCCTTCTTTCTGCCACTCTAAGAAGATGCTCCAGGCTCATTTGTGTTTTTTCTGCTCCAGCCATGGAATCGGCTGATTCTCCAAGGAGCCCTGTTTCCTTTTAGTAAGGAAGAAAATTATAGAAAATTTGGGCAATATAGAAAGAAACAAGTAAATAAAAGTAAATACACCAAGTAGTAGATATTAGCTAATGGTATAGTAGTTACTATGAAATACTGTGTTTGTTGTGTTATTTACTGAGATGTCAAAGCAAACCATCGAAGTGATTTTTTGCAGCTTTTTTTTCTTGTTTGCATTTTATGTGTGGTGGTGATCATATAGCAGACCCTTGAGCATTTTTTTCTTCTACCTAAAGCCTTTCAGCCTCTTTCCTTTTGCTTTATTTATTTATTTTGGTTACAACTTCTTTCCCAAACTCCAGAAAAAATGAGGCCTTTTGAATAGATAAAATCCATGGAGGCTAGAAGGCTTAGGAGTGATGGAGTTTTTGACATTTTATGCCAAGACTTACCAAATTAATTTTTCCATATATGTTGGTTTTGGATACCAGTTTAATAATTTTTGAGATATTTAAAAAAAAACTTTTCATATGAGGAATCATTCATATATTTGTATTCTTTTCCTAAGAATGAATTAGTAATCTTATTTTATTTTGGTTAACCAGAACACTAAATTCTAATGAATTGTATGATATTTTCAGTTAACCCCAAATTTCATTATATATCAAGGAACCTTTTCTCAGATTCCATAAGGTATGTTGAAAATTCTTCCTGGTACCATTGTTTTCATGAATGGGAATATACCTATGTATACCTTCTCCTTAAAAATGTAAAGCAAGTGACTAATTTCACAAGTCCTTAAAATGTCAGAAGGGCATAGAATTAAATGAAAATTGATTAAAAGAAAGAAGGAAATTACATTCTAACCCATGGAGGTCAAGAGAACTGTCATGATCGTCCTCACTTATATGCAGTCTTCCCTATGGTGTCTGGCCCATGTCAAGAGGACCTCAATAAAAAGACTGCTTATACTGAAATTGTGAATTTGTTAAAAGTATTCTAAAGTATTTAAAAAGTCTTCTTTAATATATTGTAATCTAGTAGGCAAGGAGGAGTATGGTTGAAGGAAATTATCCAAATTAGATTTTTTTCTGCTTTGCCAAGGATCTGCTGTCAAGAAACAATTTCTGTGGCTTTCTTTTCATGATAACACCAAAAATATATATGCATATACAATTCAAAGAATGCTGGATTTATAGAAAGAATAAAATGGAAATTGGCATCTCTGGCCTTTTGATAAAATTTGCAGAAAGCTTTAGGCTATGTCTTGGTTTCTATGATTAATTGGTACATTAAGGATAGAATAATGGCAGTATCATTATTTAATTTTAAAACAGGATTAATGATTAAAGGATTGAGAAAGAAATTAGAACACATTGGGACTCTTCCATGGTCTTCAAAAAGGATTATTTGATGTGTATGTGGTTTTTCCAGTTAATACTTTAGTGATTTGGATAATAAAAATCAAGAAGAGCTACAAAGGAAAGAACATATTCCATTAACCTCTGCTTTAATGTTTGTGACTAGTAGTTCCGATAATACTATTTATTTTGTTCTTTACATTTCAGAATAAAGTTCCGAGAAACCAGGCTCTGTCCACATGAGCCTATTGAATTAGCTACCTGTAGTTGGAAAAATTAATTTTTATTATGTATTTGTTATCTAAAGAAACTGTTGATTTTCTTTGGATATTTATACATGGTGATAGACCAATCAGATAAAAACTTCAGGTTTTTATTTATTCTTTTAAAGCCATGTAGACAAATTAGGCAAAAAAAGAATTATTTTTGATTTAAAAAAAAAAATACTTGTGAGAAAATCGCTCATTATTTAGCACCCTGGACCCAATATTATCATACTCTGGCCTATTTCGCAAATAGTTAGACTTACTTGTTATAGTTTATAAAGGTTTACTAGGAAGAACCTTATTTGCTTTTGTGGGACATTATAGCCAAATAACATTAAGTAGCTTTTAAGACTTCTGTGAGACAGGCTTAGCCAAGTAGGTCTGGGAGTAGGATGGGAAAGTATCCGGGCATCTGCCTACTAACTTGTCTGCTTGCTGGTGTGGTTCACTTCTGAGTCTTGGCATTTAATGGTGTGGTTTGTTGGGCCTGGATCACTTTAGTACCTTGAATCTGATAATTGTTTGGTAAAAAGAGGATTGTGTTGTCAAATCACTTTGAGGAGCATGTTTGTTAGAAAGACAGAATAAACTAGTTTCTGGAAAGTGTGGAGCTTTTTGCATGTTGGCATACATGGTTAATGTACACGACGGGATATAGCAGGTAAGGTGTATAGGCTTTGGGATGTCCTTTATTTGTTCAGTGTTTAAAAGCATTTGTGGTCCCTTATCCCAGGAGAAACCTTGGTCTAAATAGGTCTGGAGAGGTGTCTGATAAAGAAGACATACCCACACAACAGTGTTGTGGCAGTGGGGTTCTCTGTAGGTCAACCTTTGTGTCCCTGGTTTGAATTTATTTAGGCCTGTTCAGGAATGCTCCAGACTTATACCAGATTTCTTGGACTGCTCTGAAAAATACAGACAGCTTTTCCATATCACTACCACTGAATATGTCTTAATGAATGTGACTATCTTTCCCCCCTTAGAGTATTGTATTTAGAAGGATGTCAGTTTAGCTTCTAATATAGTGTCTACTCATTTGGCTATGAATAAATTTATTCAGTTGTGACTTTGGTCACTGCATTTACTTACTCTTTGTGGTACTTGAAGGATACAGTAGTACCTATGGATCAGTACAAATGCATTGTCACATATGGGGAAAATAACAACAACAATAACAACAACTCTAAAACATATACCCCATGGACCTCAAAAGTGACAGTAAGCTAATAGGTCAAGTATTTTTTCTTTGGATTTTGACAAACTACTATTTGTTTTGGTTGTGAAATTTTTCTGTTTCGAAAAGCAGCTATAACAGCTTCCGAAAGTCCCTGTTTTCCGTTTAAAACAGTTTCTATGGAATAAAGTCTCACAGATTTGCCTTTTATTTGACCCAGAGGATTTTTCACAGTTCACTGATGATTTGACTGTAAGGTTTTCAGGGGAATTAGGTGTTATGTTAAGAATAGAAGACCTATGTTTCCAAACAATCCCAACATTATTATAGAGTTATCTCTCTTGAATAAGTTGCATAGGGCAGAAAAACTTTGTCCTGAGCTGAGCAGTTTTAGAGGCTGTTGGAAGCTCAGCCAGTGTCTGTGACATCATCTTTTTATTCCATTGGCCAGTTCTGGTGGGGTAAATGAGTCGGTGGACTGTGTATCATCATGAGCATGCTGCGAAAACCACTGCTTACTGCCTGGTGTGGAGAGGGGTGGAGAGAATTTACTACCAACATCACCTAGAGGAAGCTCACATTGGATTGGGAGAAATATCACTGATTTTTTTTTTTTTTTTTTTTGAGGGGGAGGTGTCAGTAATTAAAGGAAGAGATTTAAAGATCTTATTCAGTTTTTGAAATTTTATTTCTAAGGCCCTTAGCTAATGAGAAAAGTTGGCATCCAAGGGCAGAGCTTCCCTGCTTGCCTGTTCACTAGCTGTGGTGATGACACTGAGAGCAGCCGGAGGCACTGCTCCTCAAAACTGATATCAGGAACAGAAACAGAGAAGAGCATTTTGGCCGCGTGTAGGTCTGCATAAAGAAAGGTGAGGGCGTCCTTCAGGGCACTTACAATAAACTCGTAAGCTTTTATTCAACTGGATAGTTCATCTGCATTCAGCAGCGCTTCCACTATAGTTGTGCGTCACTGCGAGACTGCATGGTAATGAAGCCAAGGCACTGTGGGCCAAAACTCTGCTGCCTGTGAGAAGAGAGGGGACAGCGGCTTGGAGAGAGAGAAATCAACACACAACCTTTGCTGCTGCTGCCGCCGCCGCTGCTGCTGCTGCTTGCTTGTGCTGCTGCTGCTGCTGCTGCTGTTGTAGCCGGTCGAGACACGATGTTGAGTCTACAGGATTCTGTGTTTTTTGAAATAAGCATAAAGTCCTTGTTAAAGTCCTGGAGCAGCAGTTGTAAGTATATATTCCCAAATGGGAGGACTGCTGAGGTATGATTATTATTGCCATTCCTTGCATGATCTCTTTAGACCCATCCAAATAGGATAAAAGCTGTTGAAAATAGCATGAGGAGTATGTTCTTGAAGGGCCATCAGCAAGATAGATTTTTTAAAAAATCCAGACATGCACACGTTGGGCAATTGCAACATGGTAGTTAATTTTTCTTCAGCTAAATTTTGCCTGCTTTGGATTTCGTTGGATTTATGTTATTCTTGCAAAGTTTCTCATAATTGGTCAACAATGAGGGGAAAAGAAGATGACAAATGGACTTGAATTTCTGCAGGGTTATCAGATACCAGTACTATTCCACAGTCTGTGGAAGCACAGAATGCATGTTTGAAGCAACATCAGCTATCTTAAAGCATCAGGCAACTTCATATAATGATAATAACTTTCCTTTATCCTTACAGTTGAAGTTATGATTGGTAATTTTCACATGTAGTTAATTTTCTGATAAAGAATATTCAGGTCGATATATTTCAAAGTTTAGTTAAGTCAGTAAAACTAATGCCATTGAGCTATTATCCTACCCTACTCCCTTCCTAGTATGTAGATTTGGCAGAATATTGATTGTTGTTCAAGATTTCCAGTCATTTCCAATGGTACCTTTTTTTAATCTGAAGATCTCAAAATGCTTATAAAAATTATTTATTACCACAAAATTATCATTTATTACCACAAAATTATCATTATCATAATGTCAAAATTATCACAATAATATGATATCAAACTAATTAATTAAGCAGATTCAGGATCTGTTACCCTGTTTGGCCCAAAGAAAATTCAAGTATAGAAAAACTGTGACTTTTCCAAGGTCATGTGGTGGCATAGAACTAGGAGTGGAACCCAGTTGTTCTTGCTCCCAACTGTGCTGCTGGGCCTGTGCAAACTAATGAATAAAATATGAGAGATTGAATTTAAATTTTTCCAGTTAACTCTTTATGAAAATATTTATTTAGTGTAGTTTTGTTTTATAAGCAAATAATATAAAAGACCAAATATCAACATGAAGAAAATCCTCTGAAGATAGACTTACTGGATACAATTTGAGAAGATTTATATTGTGCCCAAAATACTGCATTTATGATCTCTATTTCCTTCATTTTCGATCTTTAAGTAATTCCTTCATGTGGAGATACTGTCATGCTAGATGGCAGAAAATTGTTAGTTTTAGAAAAGTTTCTAAGTGAGTATTGTATAGTTAAAATATTGAAAGCATAATAATTATTGTTCTAAATGAAATACTTTTACTAATTAAAAAGAAACTAGTAATATAGAATACATTTTTTCCTAAAATAAGCTAGACTGTAGTTTCTAATCTTCCTCTGTCCCCTTCTGCTTCTTCTCCTTCTTTCCCCCATTCTTACCATATACTGTTTTTTTTAAATAGTGAGATGGTGTATAGTGAGAATGAAGCTATAATTAACTTATAGAAGAACAGTATATCACAGCAGCTTGTCTTATAAAACCTTAGTTTGCTTAGGTATTTGTGTATTCTGTAGTTATTATTTTGTGACCATTTAAATATTTCTATATGTCATTGCCTGGACCCTGTAATCAGCCATAGCAAAATCTCAATCAGCATATTACCTGAATTCAAGAGTGAACCAAAACCAGATGTTCGTAAAAAATCTTTGCTCTTAGCTGTTAATGATATGATGATTGAGTTTCTGGGTATCCAACCCATAGCCCTTGGGCATTCATAGTATTATCTCTTGAAGGTGTTTTTATGGTTCCAAAGCAATAAGTTAATATTAAAAATAAATTGCTAATGTCAATGTCCACTAAGGCCCAAACCATGTCTGCCATGGCCCTGGAAAATAGGAGAATATATTTATTTCATCAGCATCTGTGAATGTCTATTTTATCTTCATTTAGCCCTACTGAATTAGAAGAAGGGCTGGGATTAAATCATTAAAACTGCAGAAAGGAGAGTAGTTAGCTCTGTCTTTCCAGGGATGTTTTTACAACACCAAAACTTCTGAATCGTTTATTGATCATTTACTGTGCTGTGGCAGATTGAAGGAAGTGTGAGATGGATCTTTGCTCTCTGTGAACTTGTTCAGAGAGAGAAAAGTTACTGTAAGGAAGTTCAGTGGGAGATGATGCACTTGTATTATGACATAACAAGACGACTGTCACATGTGAAAAGAGGGAGTGCAGAGATTGAAGGCATCATTAAATACAGGCATCAGGGGAAACTTGGAGGGGACGGGAGGTTTTTGTGTTTGGTTTTGAGTGATAGGATGTTCACCATGGTGGTAGACAGTGCTGATATCCAGTCTCCTTGAGCCAGAAACTAGGGGTCGGTCATACTCCTCTCTCACCCTACCCCTTTCAGTCCTCGCTCAGGACTTGCCATTGTACCTTTTAAAGTTTTCTTTGTTGTCTCCTGATTTCTGTTGCCACAGCCACTGCCTTAGTTAAGGCATGTGTCTTCACTTGTGTGCCTGGACTTCTGCCATCGCATCCTTTCATGTCCTGTTTGTGTCTTCCTGTCACTGCTGAGTTCCTTTAGATTACCTGCCCTCAGTGCTCTCCCCTGCTTGCTTCACAGTCATTCTGTCCCCGGCAGAATGAAGCCTTTCCTCTTCTAGCCGGGCTGACCCCATTCTGAGAACACGCTGTGCCACCTTTGCTCCCCTTGCCTGGAATGCACCCCCACCCCTGACAGCTTTACAAGGAATTCTTGTGCATGGTTCAGGACCTGTCCTTGGAGCCAGCCAGATGGTTCATGCTTCCTCTATTCTGTACTTTACTTGGAACACCATTGTATCATTGTCCTGATCACTCTGTGCATGTCTTTCTCTGCTACTCCAGGGCCTGGGATGATTGTCTTTGTTCTTCTTCATATACTTAATGCTTGCTTAAGCTCTGTGAAGTGTGTGGGCAACTAAGAGATCAGGTAGGGATGTAGAATTTTTGTTGGAAAGAATAAAAGGAAAGAAAGTGAGAGGCTAAATAGATGACCCCTCTTCAACTGTTTGTTTATTAATATTAGAGTAGCATGTCTCTCAGGGGAGTAGTTTTTGTAGCAGGAATGCACAAAATGATACCTTAGTGATTAAAAATATAATAATAATATTTAGTGAGTTTTTTGGGAAGAGAAAATTCTGTTTTTTTTTTTTTTTTTTTTTTTGTTTAAACAACATTTATAAAAAAGGAAATGGAAAATAGTTTTTTCATTAAATTACATATTTCAAATGTTGCCCCTAACCCTCATGAAGAAAAAAAAAAAAAAGAAAAAGAAAAATCTAGGGATTCTGTTGTTGAACATACCTCAACAGCATTGTATATTATTATAGTTGTTTATCACTAATTACAATGATGTTTCTTGTTTATAGGATACATTTGCATGGTTTGCATTAATGTTAGATGGCACTTTTTATATTTCTCGCCAGAGGCCCTCTGGTTTCAGGGCCTGCTTAGCTGGCAGAATGTTGATGCGGTGCTGCTGAAGTTTGATTATAGTTGAGCTTATTTCTTTCAGTAACAACAATGAAGTGACATTCATATGGCCTAAATTCAGGATTTTGTCTTTGTGCCAACAGTTTTGGGCATTATTTCTTTTAAAAACGGAATCAGGAACATTCTGTTAAACCAGCTGTGTAGTGAGGATGTTATCATTTAAAAGATTGGCTTAGTTCCCTAAAATTGATAAGACAAAACAAGATCTAGTACTGAGATTTGTCCAATTATTGTCTTCAGTGTTAACGAAGGCCCCAGATGCATGTACTCTCCACCAAATGCCTCTTGTAAACCTAGTGATTTATAGAATTTATTGTCTTACATAATTTTCTGGCAGCTAATGTTTCAAAGAATTCAGTTTTTACCACAGACACAGAATAGATAAGTTGACTTATTTAAGCCAGTTTTATAAATTAAAATAATATGGAAGAACTAAATTTATATAGATTACTTGGATTTTTGCACAATGAGCAAAGTCCTAAATAGTTTTTAATACTTAGTTATAGGTAGTGACGCTACCCCCTTCCCAATATATTATACCTTTATCTAAATTTCAGTGAAAATTTGTGTATTATTTGAAATAATATCATTTATTGAAGGACTTACGGGCCTGCTTTTGTGGTGTTATATGTGAGTATTACACTCACATTATGTGCACATATATTCATTAAATCTCATGTAATCATCATGATAATCTGATGAATGCTATTATTGTTGCTGTTTTTTAAAATAGCTTTATTGTGATATAATTCACACACTATAAAATTCATCCTAGATTTAACCCATTTGACAAAGAAGCCATTTCATCTTCAAAACTAAATATTATGTATTACAAGAAGTATAGCTGATTCTCTAACTCACTAATATTTGGTTTCATGATTTGCTTAAACATTTTCAATTGATAAGTATTCAAATTCCAACATATAGTTTAAGAATGAGATTCAAAATCAGGATGAAAAAATTGTGAATGGTCACAAGATTCACAGGGTACTGAGAATATGCAGGAAGTTTAGAATAATACCTATGTTAAGTCTTTATTCATTCATGAACCGAGGTTAAGGCCTTTTCTGGTTTGTACTGTGTTGTATACACAGACTCAGGCCCTGGGTCCTGACCTGTGCTGAGATGGAGAGTTTGGGAGAACCCCTGTTTACTAGTCTAGGCAACTTGGCATCAGCCCAGCCTCACTAGAGATTTTTTTTTTTTTTTTTTTTTTTTTTTTTTTTTGGTACCGGGGATTGAACTCAGGGGCACTTGACCACTGGGCCACATCCCCAGCCCTTTTTTTTTTTTTTTTTTTTGTATTTTATTAGAAGCAGGGTCTCACTGAGTTACTAAGTGCCTCGCCATTGCTGAGGCTGGCTTTGAACTCGCGATCCTCCTGCCTCAGCCTCCCAAAGTGCTGGGACAGGCGTGCGCCACCGCGCCCAGCTCCTCACTAGAGATTTTGATTTGACTTTGTTCTAGATTTCTAGTCTCTGGGCACCTTGCTTGTGTGAAAGCTACCACCTCTATTTACTGGTATTCCTTTCTTCCTAAGCTTTGCCTTGCCAAACTCTTTGGTATTTCATTTCTTCCAAACCTGTTTTACTCTTGAAGAAAATGAGGTGCCTTTTAAAAATTAAAACAGCAACAACAAAAAAATAATCCCATTGTGTCACTCTTTGCTGGACCCCTCTGGTGCTTTTTGCCTGAATACCACCATTACTCTCATGACCTCTGACAGTATTGTTATTCAGCCAATGCTCATTTTTATGGCTACACTGGCAGTTACAGCCAGCAACTCTTCTGATTTTTCCTCTGAACCGATTAGTATTGTCAATGTGATATCTGACGGGTATTGGGCCCATTCTAGGCATAGCCAGTGCCTAGGTCCTAGTTATTAAATCAGTGGGTTCTGGACTGATTCACCTGGTCAAACTCGCATGCTTCTTTTCTGGAAGTAACTCTACTTGCAATCTCTTTATCATATTGATCAGACAGTTTGCTGCCTTTTTGCAGGATAGGTTGGGCCTTCTTGGTTATTCTTCCTAGTCTATTGATGTGTGATGCCTCAGGATGGTAATATGTTAATATCCATTCGCATGTGGTATAGTAGCAACATAACAACATATAGACTTAACACGAGATATTAAGTGAATACTTTTTCATTTAAAAGGTTTCACCCAGGGGCTGGGGTTGTGGCTCAGCGGTAGAGCGCTCACCTACCACGTGCGCGGCCCGGGTTCGATCCTCAGCACCACATAAATATAAATGTATTGCATTGTATACAACTAAAGCAAATAAATAAATATTTTTTTTAAAAAGGTTTCACCCAAAATTTTGGAACATTATATGAATGTAAGTCATTTTTATTATTTGGGGGACTATGGAATAAAAGGATACTTCCAATAAAACAGCTTTAGTAATATTCTTGAAGATAAAGTTACTGGTGTGTTTTTATGCAGGAAGTGCCAGGTTGGATGTACAAGGCCTTCTTTGTTTGGAATGGAGAGCAGTCAGCCTGCTATGTGACATTAGTTCATCTGCAAAGAGGGAGGAATTTTTTTTTTTTTTTTTTTTAGGAGAGTACATAGAATCTTCATAGGTTCTAAACTTAAAATTCAACTAGGCAGACAAAAAGAGTAATGGATTACTTGAAGTAGCAATGGGATTTAATAACTAGACTAGATGTAGGATAAAAGTCATAGGGAGGAATTAATAATGGCTTTAAAATTTATATTGTTGAAATCTCACCCTTTGAAATCATGGATAATGAAAGCCAGGATTGATATGGCACCAAGATAAGGGATTTGAGGCATGGATGGTGAGTGAAGCAAAGTGATTGAAGCCCTGAGAGAAAAACCCATCCACCAGGGTTACTAGTATGAGTGGAGAGAATCATATTTGACTTTTAAAAATTTCTCGGAACTGCTCAATCGGTATTTGTGGTATCATGTATATAGGTTTCCTTATCTATGGAGCTTTTGAGACTTTTAATGATCAAAATAAATTTTAAGTAAAATGGTTGTGTAGAGCCAACTGTTCCACTTTAAGAGAATAGTGTGAGGCAGTGGTCCTCATTAGAACCATGTTGGGGAATTTTTAGGAACATATATATGCTGGGGTCCTATTGGAGAGATTTTGATTGTGATTTAAGGTATGGCCAGGGATGGCCAGCAAAATTCAGGATCAAGTCAGAAAGCTTCTCTTTGCCAGAATGCTGAGAGTGGATATGAATTCTTTTTCATGGAGTGGAATCATCATAAACAATATGACAGATAGGTTTTTAGAGGTTTGCCAATTTACTAATTTACAATGAGAAATCTGCCAAGTGGACATTAATGCTATAGCTGGCCCACTATTCTTTGCTGTCCTTATAGCATAAGCTCATCCAGAGCTAAATTCTAATCAGAAAAGTTGCGTGGAGAGCCTGAACATCAAAGAAATTTATGCCCTGCAGTAGGGGCCAGAATACTCAGGCTTTTGTTCAGAATATCTTCTCTACCAGAATCTGTTTGGGTGGGCATTATGTTTCCATTGTCAATGTGTTCTTTCATGTCCCTGAATTTGCCCAAAGCATATATAATTATTCTTTTTAATATTTACCAGTATGATAGATATGAAATCTCATTTCTAAGTGCTTTAGTGAGCTTTGCGTTGCTGTGACCAAAAGACCTGGCAAGAGCAATATAAAGGAGGAAGAGTTTATTGGATCACGGTTTTAGAGGTCTCAGTCCATAGATGGTCAGCTCCATAGTTCTGAGCCCGAGGTGAGGCAGAACATCTTGGCAGAAGGGTGTAGTGGAGAAAAGCAGCCCAGGACATGGACAGTAAGTAAAGCAAGCTCCACTCACCAGGGACAAAATATCAACCCCAAAGCCAGAACCCCAGTCACCTACTGCCTCCAGCCATACCTTGCCTGCCTATCCTTAAGCAGAGTTAATCCATCAGTGGGTTAATCAGCCAATTAGGTCCCACCTTTCATCACCTAATCATTTCAAATGAAAGTTGCTTGCATTGTCTCACACATGAGATTTTGGGGGACACCTCCTATTTAAGTCATAACACTAGATTAATTTGCATTTTCTGGGTGCTAGTATGTTTGAGCATTTTTTCCTATGTTTGTTGTCTTTTTAGATTTGTTTTTATGTGAATTGCCTATTTATATCTTTTTCTTGTTACTTTGTAAGAACTCGTTGAATGTTTTCTATTTTCTGTCATCTACATTATAAATACTTTTCCAGCTTTGTCTTTTCTTCTTTATGGTGTCACCCTGTTTACAACTTTTGATTTGGTTAAATGCATTCATCTTATTAAAATAATTTTGAGTATATTCTACTGTCATGTATAACTTAAAAGAGCAAATAAAAAATTTTAAAAAATAATTTGAGTTTTTATCTTGGCTGAAGTTTTCTTCTCATGAATTATACATGAAAGCTTCTAATGTTTTTGCATAAGACTTAAAAATTAATTTGTCACAACATATCCATCTGGGCTTTTGAGTATAGTATATACATGATGTTTTGATTATAGCTGTTTTCTGTTTTTATATTTATTTTTTAGTTGTAGTTGGACATATTACCTTTATTTATTTATTTTAATGTGCTAGGCGAGTGGTCTACCACTAAGCCACAACCCCAGCCCATATAGCTGTTTTCTGATTATAGTTACAGCTTCCTCTGATTTAGAAACTATTCTTTGTGTTCTTAAAAGATAATTTTTGTGGCATATCTTTGTTGTTTATTCCTCTGGGTATACTCTAATATAGTTCTGTTCAACCTAAACAATATTGTATCAAAATTTTAATTTGAGTTATGTAATTAACATTAATTTTGTGAGAATTGACACTTGTAAGTCTTCCCATACAAATCTTTCCATATATTCAGATCTTCTTTGTCCTTTAAGAAATCCTTGTAGTTTCCTCCATGTTAAGTCCTATGCTTTTCTTACTGAATTTATCCCAACCTATTTTGTGTTTGTGAATTGAAGCCCATTATCCATTTTCATTTCTAGGTGATAATTAGTATGTGATATAGGAAGTCTTTTTTTAAATATCTCTTAACAATGATTTAAATTTTGTATATTATTGCATTTACTTTTATGCTCTTATATCCTCTATGATATGAAATGATAAGGTAAGAATCAGCATCTTTGTTTAGTTTCCATTTTAATTGAAATAGGTCTGGTGTTTTGAAGCCTGTTTTAGCTTTTTATCACTATCACAAAATACCTGAGATAATTAACTTATAAAGAGAAAAGTCTTATTTTGGCTGATGATTTTAGATGTTCTAGTCCATGACTGAGTAGACCCATTGTTTTTAGGCCTCTGATGGGGGTGCCAGGTGGCAATTTCAGGGAACGTGACAGAGCCCAAGTGCTTACCTCATAGCCAGGAAGCAAAAGAGGAAGAGATTGGGGTCCCACAAACCCCAGTGACCTAAAGACCTCTCTACAAGACAATGACTCCTAAAAAGTCCTCAGCGTTTCTCACTGCCACAATGGGGACCAAACCTTGAACACCGGGACCTTGTAAAACATTTAACATCTGAAATGGCATTCTCCCCCTAGACCCCCGAAGATTTATGTCCTTGTAAGTGTAAAATGCATTCAGTCCATCTGTGTGTCTCCAGATTGTTCCAGCTTTGCTCAAAAGTTCAAGTCCATAGTTACTTCTGAAACTCAGGTCAAATGTAAGCATGACTGAGCTCCTGAGAAAATAAATAAATACAAAGGAAATTTATATACTTCCAAGATGCAGTGGTGAGAATGGAACAGGTAAACATTTCTATAATAATAATAAGGTTAGATCAGCTCAAAGCAAGCCTGAATCCCACCAGGGCACACATTGAATGCCAAAGCTTCATGTCCAGAATGTGGAGTACATAGAGGCAGAGGTGGCAGAGGTAGGTTTCCAGGGGCTTGGACAGCCCACCCCATGTAGCCTACGTGGCCTGTTTCAGGCAGGTTTGCAGGCTGCCTGTATCTTCCTTTGGTGCGAGCTGTGCATTGCTGACACAACATCTCTGCCTTTCAGGGTTCGCCTTTGCAGCTTTGGCTTCAGTCCCACAACTTTGGGCATCGCCCTGCTAGAGGACTTCAACCCTGTAGCACACTATCCGACCTCTACATCTTTCCTCTGAAATCTCTGTGAAGCTGCCATGACTCTGTAATTCTTGCATTCTGCACACCTACAAAACCAGCAACACATGATGACGCCCAGGTCTGCTGCCTGCACAAGCTGTTCCTGGGTCTACTTGAACCATGGCTGCAGGAGCCTTGGAACATTTTGCCAGCTAAACAAGAGTGCGCTGGGGATGTGGAGGTGTATTCTGTAACAATTCTGCCCAGGAAAGTCTCTGGAACAAATTTGCATTTTTGCATCTCTGTGCCCGAGATGGCAATTTTCTTTCTTATTTTGGGGATGCATCTTTCTGACTGTCCTGATGCAAGGCACTGGCTTTTTTATATCAACACTAGTAGTTTATACCCTTCTTGGCCACACCTTAACACATGCTACATTTCTGACCAAGCTATAAATCTTCCAAATCTTTTGTGCTCCATTTCACTTCTGATTCTCACTGAAAAACTGACTAAAAGTAGCCAGTAATACCTGTGTGATAACCTGAATGCTGTGCTGGAGGTAAACCAGTCCATCACCTTTAAGCTCAATCTCCCATAGAATATCAGGGTATGGACAAAATGCAGACAAATTCTTTGACATGGTTTAACCATGAGCACCACTAGTCCATTTCTCAGAACCCTTAGTTTCATCTGAAATCATCAGTGCAGCATTTACTGTAAGTATTTCTATCAGCATTTTGGTCTTCTGAGCACCCCCATCTGAATTGCCTTTTAAGTTCCATTCAACATTTGAGGTTTTTTTTTCTAGCTTCCTCCTCCAAACTCTCTCTCTTTTTTTCCCCCTAAACCAATTCCAGTGGCTTTTCTGTATCATTAGGTGTATAGCAATGGCACAGACCACCCTACTCCGACTACCAATTTTCTGTGTTGATCAGCTTTCTGTCACCATAACAAAATGCCTGAGATAATCACCTTATGAAGAGAAAAGATTTATTTTGGCTCATGGCTTTAGAGGTTCCAGTCCTTGACTGGGGAGACCCATTGCTTTTAGGTGTTTGGTGGGAGCGTTGGCAATGGCAGGGATCCAAAAAAAGAGGAATGGGCCAGGGTCCTACAATCCCTTTTGAGGTTACTACCCCAGTGACCTAAGGACCTCCCACAAGGCCCCTCTTCCTAAAGGTACACAGTACCTCTCACCAGCACCACCATGGAACTTTTGGGAATGTTCAACCTCCAAACCATAGTATCTATCCTGATATTTGTTGCATTTGTTTTCCTTGTGTGTGACTGCTAGATACCATTAGGTGAGCAATTACATTTCTTTGTTCATCAGGTAACTGAGGGTCAGACTGCTACAATATTTTAAGCAGTAACTTCAAGAGAGATAGAAGGGAAAGCAGCTTGGGCCTCTGTGGGCTAGCAGCCTGTTGAGATACTAGGAGGAAACCCTCCTATAACCCCAGCCTCAGGGGGGCCCAGTCCATCTTAGGAGTCAGGGAAAATTAATACAAATCCATTTGTGGTTGTGAACTTTCTCCAGACCCTGGACACGGTGGTGTTTGCTGGATGAGGTCTCCTTAGATTCTGGTGTGCAGATTCTCACTTTAGGGCTGTCTCATGCTAATCCCCAACCTCATGTCCAGCTGCAGGAGAAAGATCGATTTTTTACTGGGGGGGGGGGGGAGAAAGAGTAGAGAGCAACAATCAAAACGACATTCTTGTTGCTTCTGATCCATACCTGTCACTGACATTTAATTCCGTCCATTTGCTACATGGGAAACAAAAGGGGTGAAATAACTTTAGCAAGATTATAAGGCTAGTAAGTAGCCAAGACAAGTCTAGGGTCCTTGTCTTCTGACTCCCAGGCCCAAGTACATTTTAAAAATGCCACATGATTTCTGGGTTTCTAGAATAGTTTTTAAGCTGAGCTTCCAAAGACTAACAGAAATGTTTAAGAAAATAATAATAACAGGGGTTCTCTGGCTGAGTGAATAAATGGATTATTTAGAGATAGGTCCTTTTTTTTTTTTTTTTTTAAGCTTTATAGTGATATTTCTGTAGTATGCATCAAGTAAAAAAGCATTTGAACATGTGCCACAGATGTCATAGGACTTCTGTGTTTAGAAATCATTTTCAGTGGGAAGAGTTTAGATTAGGATAAATAAATATTTTAGAAACAGCTGTTCAAAGAATAAGCAGAAGTTTAAATTTTTCTATCCATTTCAATTGAACCAGAAGCAAAAACATTGAACTGAATAGTGAGGGGAAATGATTTCATTCACACAAAGCAGAAGCAAAGTACTTAGGAATAGGATTAATAGATTTAGATAGTTGTTCTATGGAGGAAAGGATACATCTTTCTTTGGGTACTCAAAAGATGAGTCAGCGGAGGGTGTGCCAGTCTTAACATTAGATGCCAGTTTTGTTTAGATTAATGTGTGGAGATATGCATGAGCTTGGAAGAATAAGTGAATGATAGTAGCTGAGATATTCTGTAAACAGGAATATTATTTTGTGCCAACAGATGATAAAACCTATTAAAAAACAGTAATAATTTAAAATGTGGCACTGATGCAGAAATACACTGTTAATTAGCTGAATAGAAAGCCCAGAAAGTATATTTGAGTATGGATTTAGTTCATGATAGAATTTCAGTAAATGAACTCTAAGGAATTGGTTAAATATTGGGGAAAAAATAAATAAGATCTTTATATCAGTAGCCCAAATAAAACTCCAGTTAGATAACAGATTTAAATGGAATGAGTAAAACTAACAAGAGCTAAAAAGAAAATACAGGTAAATATGTGTCTAATCAAAGCAGGAAAGCCTTTTCTGTTTAGTTTTTTTTATGCAAATAAGTTAGAAGGTAGGACCAAAATATTTGAGTTTGCAAGTACTTACTCTAAGCAAATAGTATATTAAGAATCTGAAAAGAAAAAAAAAAAAAAAAGAATCTGGACCTTGAAAGGAGAAAAAGGGTACATTGTAATTTGGCAGTTCTGGAGGAAACAAATCACTGAATGAAAGTTGGTAAAAACCAGTATCTGAGCTGGCATGGTGGTACAGGCCTATAATCCAGTGACTCGGGAGACTGAGACTAGAGGATCACAAGAGTGAGGCCATCCTTAGCCACCTGGATAGGGCCTAAGCAACTTAGTGAGACCCTGCCTCAAAATAAAAAGGGCTGAGGACTTAGCTCAGTGGTAAAGCACCCCTGGGTCCAATCCGCAGAACTCCCCCACCAAAACAAAACAACACAACATAACACAACACAACAGTATCTGAGTTCACATTCTAGCACCTCTACTCCCAGGCAACAGTAATATTAACATGGAGTCAGTTTCCTCATTATATATGGATAATTACTACAAGTGCTGTTTTTTTTATCTAGTTTCTACCAAGACTTTAACCCACTGGTTGTTCAACCATTGGTGACTTCAAATCAGTTGTGGCAGGAATATTTACATGATGGATATTGGCAAATGCTACAAATTGGGACACTTTTTAAAGAGAGCCATTTTCCAGCAGAGGTAAATAAGATTTGTTAGGATGAAATGTGATCATACTTGATTAAGGTATTTTGTATGTTAGATAATGTTTTGTTTCCATCAGAAATGCAGTGCTCGTTTTGCTTTTTTACTAACATGAAGGAATTTTGAGGAATTAAATTAAAAGGTATACCTTACCCAACAACCCATTTTTTGCTCTCAATAAGCCATGTTTGTGCACTTGAAGTCAAGGGATGTTTTCATATTGTGCCACTTAACACACACACACTCTTTTTTCTTCCTTACATACAAGTGCAGTTTTCCTCTGGATAGTTTGTTGAAAGTGTATCAGTCCATCTGATCTCAACTGAAATACTGATATTGCTTCCTTTGTCTCTCCTTTAATTAATCCATCTATTGTATAAACTGATGGGTGCTTTTGATTTCTTTCTTTCCTCCCTTCTGCCCGCCCTCCCTCTTCTCTCACTCTTACCCTCCCTCCCTCTCTCTCTCTTTCTTTTCTTCAGTAGTGGGGATTGAACCAGGATGCTCTACCACTGAGCCACATTGCAGCCCTATCCTATCTATCTATCTATCTATCTATCTATCTATCTATCGACAGGGTCTCACTAAGTTGCCAAGACTGGCCTGGAACTTTGAATCCTCTTGCCTCAGCCTCCTGAGTCTCTGGGATTACAGGCGTGTGGCTGAAATTATATTTTTAATTGACTTAGAAACTGTTTTCTGTCTTTGATCTTGTGCTGGGTACTTTCTTGTTTAAGCTTGAGCATTTTGTTGCTTCAACTCTTCCATGCACTTTTGGTTCTGGTTGATAGGGATAGACAGGCAACCACAGATTTTTTTATTGTCTCCATAGTTTGCTTTTTCTTAAATGTCATATAGTTGGTCTTTTAGTCAGCTATTTTGCTGCTGTGACTGAAAGACCTAGAAAGAACAATTAGAGAAGAAAAATATCATTTGGGGCTCATGGTTTCAGAGGTCTTAGTTCATAGATGGCTGATTCCATTCTTTGGGGCCCAAAGTGAGGCAGAACATCATGGTGGAAGGGTGTAACAGAGGAAGGCAACTAAGAACATGGCACAAGGAAGCAGAGAGAGGCTAGGCTCCGCTCACAAAATATATTTGCCAAAGACATGCCCCCAGTGACCCACCTCCTCCAGCCACACCATACCTGTCTACTAAAGTCAGTATTCTGTTAATCCCTATCAGGGGATTAATTCACTGATTGGACTAAGGTTCATTTCTCCTCTAAATCTTGCATTGTTTCACACATGGGCTTTGGGTATACCTCACATACAAACCATAATAGCTGGACTCATATTAAGTAGACTTTTTACATTGAATTCTTTTGTTTAGTGATACACATTTTAGATTGATCTTGTGTGTGTGCGCACTTCTGGGGATTGAACCCAGGGCCTTATGCATGCAAGGTAAGCACTCTACCAGTGAGCCCCTACCTGCCTTCTTTTCATCCTTCTTTCTTTCTCATGGATGCTGTACCACTGAACTACATCCTCAGCATTTTGTACTTTTTTATTTTGAGAACAGAGTCTTAAGTCACCCAGGCTAGTCTCAAACTTGTGATCCTTTCTTATCGTTAAGATTTAAGAGTTCTTCATGTATTTTGGATAGCAGTTCTCATTAGATATGTCTTTGCAGGCTTGTCTTTTCATCTTTTAAAATTGTCTTTTACAGAGCTGAAGGTTTTACTTTAGCAAATTCCAACTTATTTTTTTCTTTCATGGCTCTTAGGTTTTGATGTTTATGTAAAAAACCCACCACCAAACTCAGGATCACCTAGTTTTTTTCCTATCTTCTATGAGTTTTATAGTTTTTGCATTTTACATTTGAATCTATGATCTGTTTTCAGTGGATTATTGTGGAAGGTGAAATTTGTATGTCTAGATTCTTTTTTTTTTTATCTATTTATCTATTATCTATCTATCTATCTATCTATCTATCTATCTATCTATTTATTTAATGTGTGGAAGCCTAGTTGTTTGAGTACAATTGGTTGAAAAGTGGTCATTCTTCCTTGAATTGCCTTTGCTTCTTTGTCAAAGATCAGTTGACTCTATTTGTGTTGGTTTATTTTATGGGCTGTCTGTTCTGTTCCATTGATCTGTTTGTTTCTTCTTTTGCCAACAACACAATGTCTTAATTACTGAGGCTTTATAATAAGTCTTAAAGTCAGGTAGTGTCAGTCCTATGACTTTATTCTCCTCCATCAGTATTGTGTTGGCTATTCTGGATCATTTTTCTTTCCATAGAGACTTTAGCATCAGTTCGTTAATAACCATGACATAACTATCTGCAGTAGGTTTGCTATTTTGCTCTTTTGTGTGTTTGTTGAGGATCAAACTTGGGGCCTTGAGCATACTAAGCAAGTATTTTTCCACTGAGCTACAGCCCCAGCCCTATAGGTTTCCTTTTCAAACTAAGAATTTCGCATTTGCCTTTTAAATTCAGAGACATTTTTGACTTTTGTTCTTGCTCTAAAGCCATTTACTTTACCCTTTAGACAAGTAATAATTATTGTAATAAGCGATTGTATGGTACCTTATTATATTTCTCTATTACATAAATTTATGCATAAATGTTTGCATGTAATATGTATGTACATATATAAGTCTTGTGACTACTGTCTAGTGATTTTTATCCCTTAAAACCTTTTCTTGGGAGCGAGGGAGCAAGAGGCAGCTTTCACAGACTCCACCGAGGTCTTTTAAAATCATATTAATTTTTAGAGATTCCAAAACACCCAACTTGTTGAGAATCTCGTGCATTTTGAAGGATGTTACTATTTGGGAAGGTTGTGCATAATAACATAGTAGAGGCAGAAAGAAGGGTGGGGGGAGCTGAAATCTATTGCAATAATGACCCCAAGCATATCATTTTAAGGATTATGTCACTTCTTACTTGTCTCTTCTTGACCAAATCTAGATTTGTTTTGTAAGAACACAGGAGTTCTATGAACATGAGATAATAATAAATGTCAAATAAGCACAGTGCTATAGCGAGAGTAAGCCATCTAAAATATTAATATTTAACTTTTAGTTACACTTAATATAAGACAAATAATAGAAATGTTGAAATTTTAAATATTCAAGTCTTGCTTTATTCCTATTGTTAGCAGTTAGAGTTTAGTAGATTTCTATTCCAAGAAGCTTGAATATGATATTAGGTTTTTACTATTTGTAATTCAAAGCCAGAATTGTGTTCTTCAGAATTATATTTTCATATTTATGTCTTATTCCCTCATAAGCTGACAAAATTTTCAGAATTTTATAATAGCATGCAGAGAAATACTACTACTTAACATTATAAATATTCAATTGAAGCAGTCAGGTATCATCAAGTTAATGTTGTTATGTGGAAACTTGCTTTCTTCTTCCTGCTTAGAGTGGGCATCTTCAATATTAGCAGAATGTGAAGAAAATCCCATATACTTACCCAAGATGAGTGGCATGATGAGGTGCAAGGTTGGAGGAAATAACTTTGGTAGAAGAAGAAGAACGTCATGTAATTCCTATTTGAATATTTAGTGAGCTTAAATGCTTTTGTGTTTATTGGCCTTCATCATCATCATCATCACCACAATCATCATTATTATTATTTCATTTATTTGTAGCTTGATTGTTCAAAACGTTTGTCCTGTTTCAGTTGGGGGGTATTGGTCTTTTTCTAATTGATTTTATTAGAGCTTCGTGGTTGGAGGTAAAAGTGGTTAACTGCGTTTATTATAGGCTGCAAATAGGTTTTCCTGCCTTCTAATTTTACTTTGGTTTGTATGCATACTCTTATGGTCTTTTTGCAGTTAACACTGTACTTTGAACACTTTCCCACACTATTCAGTATTTTTTTTTTTTTTTTTTATAATGTCACTTCAAATGTTTGTATAACATTCTGTTAACTAGGTTATAAAAATAATTTATAGTCCCAGGTTCCTGAGATTAGATTGTCTTATGGCCTGAAGTTTCAATCAATAGATCTGGTCATTGTTACTTTCTTATAGTAAGAAATATAACAGACAAACATTTATTAAACACCCACTAAGAAATATAATTGAATTAAATTACTTTATCTTATTTGATTAACACATTTCTTTTTCATAAAATTTTGAGTTTTCAAATTTGAAATGTTTATTTTTTTTAAAATTTATTTATTTGCTTTAGTTGTACATAATGTGTTTTTTTTATGTGGTGCTGAGGATCGAACCCGGGCCGCGCATGTGCTAGGCGAGCGCTCTACTGCTGAGCCACAACCGCATCCCCTTATCACCATAGCTCTTAATCTTATTTTTTACTGCTGAGCCACAGCCTTAGCCCCTGAAATGTTTTTTATCTGGGAAGGTAACACAAAGTTTTTCTTAACACTTTTGGTTCTGTTGGCAGATTTCTTAAAGTATACAGTTATAATACCTAGGAGTATTGCTTATGTGTAATTTTTAAGGAAATAGAAAACAATAAATGGGAGGTTTTGGGATGTCATTTTTAGTATTCTTAATGACGCAAAATAATTTTTAAAAATTTTAAGAGCTATTTTCACAATAACATTTGTTAATAGATTCCCTCTTTGATAATACACAATGTTGGATCATGACATAGAATAAACAAACAGGTCATTGTTTGAAATAATGGTCACTGTGTTAAAAGGACTGTGAATTTTTGTTTTGCATTGTTTTTATTATAAAATTTTCATTCTGGAATACAATACATAATGTATTTTAACGTGGTCTGATACAAAGATACTTATTTTTAGATACAATATTAACAGTTGGCAGTAATTTTTAGACTTTCAACAAGTTTTTGTATTTTCACATACTATGTTTGGTGCTGATTGTGTTCTGCTCCCTTTGCAAGTATGGGGTTACTTATAAGGCATACTTAAGTGGGAAAAAACAGTTACTAAAGATCAGGTTGAGGTAGAGAAGTACAAATTTATGGATTTCCATGAACATACGATTGCTAGGCCAAAAGGGATCATATAAGCTGAAGTAAGAAGATGGGAGTGTCAATATTATCCGGCTGGAAGAGGAAAGTGACTGGATAAATTATAGACTGGTAGGCTGCCCAAGACAGTCCAGAAAACAGAAAGGTGAAGCTGTCACTGATGTGTCCTCTTAGTCCTCCAGCCCTAGTGCTACTTCCTGTTTGTCAGACACCATGGCAATTCCCATCTAAGTAGATGGCACCCCTATCCTTTGAGTGATTCAGATAAGAATCCTGTGAGTCATTAATTCATTTCCCTCACCTCCATATTTAATGCACTGACATGTGACAAGTCTCTGATCCTTTTCTTTCTGTCCTACGCCATCACCATCCTCTTAGGCCAAGCCATAATCATCTCACTTGGATTTTTCTATGGCACCCCTGATCATGTGTTTGTTCTCTTCAAACCATTCTCCAGAGGTGCTAGAGAGATCTTTATAGAAGTCAGATCCTGTCCCTCTCTATGTTAATGCTTTCCACTTTTCCACTGAATTTTAACTGCGTTTAAAATAAAATTCCATATATTTAAAATTCTATATATGTATGTATTGAACCCATATTACATACATATTGAGACAGGGACTTACATAGCCTCACTAAGTTGCCAATACATTTTCCTTTATTTATTACAGGCATGTGCTCCTGCTCTCGGCAAAATGTAATTTCTTCACAAAGTGTGTGTGTTCTTCGTTTTGTTCCTGTCCAGGGCTTTGGGGGCTTGCTGCCTCTTTTCCATCTTTGGGCCTAGGTTCACTTGTAGCTTCTTCAGTGAGGCCTTCCATAAGCATGCTTTCCAAAGTTTTCTTTCAATTCCCTCATACCATTCTTGTTTCTTTTACTCATATCTGTTTTATTTCTTTTGTTGTACTTGATTACCTGATAAGAATCCATCCATTCATTCAGTAACTATTTATTGTGCACATAGTGTATGCCAGGCATTGTTGTAGGTATCTGGGATTCATCCATGGACAAAAAACTCAAAGAGAATCCCTGCTTTTATTGGTACTCACATTAAGGTGGAGAGAGAAACAGTACATAGTAAATGTGATATTAGTACTACGTTGAAGATGCACTAGGCAATATGTTAGAAGTGGCAAGTGTGATAGAGAAAAATGGAACATGATAATGGAGATTGGGGATTTGGAGGGGTGAGGAGCAGGATGCATATTAAGTAATGTTGTTATGGGAGGCCTCATTGATCTGATGATTAATGTAGGATTCTTTGGTTTCTTTAACTTTTAGCTTCAGCACCAGTCAGCAAAGTGAATAAGTACTGTGCATCTTCCAACTTTCATTCCACTTGGGGAAGAAAGAATCTCATCATGTCAAACATTACAATTGACCCGGATGTCAAGCCTGGTGAATATGTCATCAAGAGCCTCTTTGCAGAATTTGCTGTTCAAGCTGAAAAGAAAATTGAAGTTGTAATGGCTGAACCCTTGGTGAGTTGAGCTGACCTATAAATCTGAAATATTTTCTTGACTTTTGCATTAACCATTATAATACAAAATTTCTGAAGGAAATTATATACTGGAAAAAAAGTTTAAGTAATGGAGTGGTGATCCAGAAAGCTGCATTGATTTTAGAATCCACTTTGATAAATTGCCACAAGTCACAAAGAAACAGAAATGAACTTGACCATTGGAAATTATGAAGCCAGATAAAAACATAACAGTAAATAAAGGAACTCTAGGCTAGTCTACAACTTGTCACTAAGAATGTAGCCAAAGTTATAATAAACCAGTCATTATATTTTTATGCTTATAGTACATGAGGCATACCTAGGGAACATGACGGACTCTAAATGGTAACAGCCTGTGGAAAGAAGGAAGAAAATACTTTGGTTAGATTCTGAACTGTTGTAAGTGCTACCATGATAGGTGACATAAGAAGAGCAGAGATTGAGGGCAGGCTATTTAGCTATTGTATACAGTTCAGGTTGGAATGAAAAGGTTCTTGAACTAAGGCATAAACAGAAGGAGTTGCAGAGAAAAGTGAGAGAAATGACAAGTAGAATCAATAGAACTCTACAGGCAATCAAACAGGAGTTGGCAAGTAATTAAATAGGAGTGGCATTTTAAGTGAAAGTTGAGGGTTAAGATGCTTTGCAATATTAGGAAAGATGGGAATGCATTTTCTTGGGTAAAGCAGACAGGAATATCCTTAGGTTTGAAAAAATGAATAAGGCAATCTTTCAGTTTGGTGCATTGAACTTGATTCAATGGAGATCTAACCATGTGGAATTGCTTGATTGATGGTTGGAAATTCTTTAGAAATCACAGAGATGGAGACTAGTAATTGTAGATTTCGGGCATTATCTATATCAAAGCCAAAAGAGCAGGGAAATAGAGTATAGAATAGAAATATCATTGCCAAATATTATAGAGAGACAGAGTACAAAGAAAGGCAATTGGACTTAGAAGTAAAGCAGTCTGGTCACTAAGAGAACAGGCTGAGCTTGTCAATATACCTTTGTTCAAGGAATTTTGAAAATACAGGTGGCAGTTTAGGTTACTCTTTAGGTTTAAAGGGAGTGGGTATGGTGTGCAGGATCACAGTATAGGTTAGAAGGGGGTTAATGGTAATGGAGGTAAAGATGAAGGACATAGCAGATGAAACCCTTTTATTCCTCACACAACTGGGTGAGGGATTGATGTTCACTTCTGGTTTGCGGTTTGGAGGGCTTGTTGCTGTCAGAGGTCCAAAGCCATTAAGTGGCTGAGTGGGAGTTAGGTGTACTAATATTGGCTGTCTGCTTCCTCAAAGGAAGGATAGAGAAGAGGTGGTGACCTAGGGAGAGAGGGAAGGTGAAGGAAGTGTTTTTACATGCTCTTAATATTCTTGGTGTGGAAGGGCTTAAAATTACTGATTGTGTTTCTTTCTGAGAATTAAGTAGAAGAAACTTATCTGAAGAAAGCATTTATGAAATAATGCGTCTTGGGATTTAATATATAATAATCGGTTAAAAAGCCACCAGCCAAATGTATATTTCAAAACCATGGGCATCATTATATTCAATTTAAATTATCCTATGATTGCTTTCTGCATGACAAATTAATGATTATTTTGTATGTATTTTTGAACTATGTGCATAGTATAAAGTTCTGGTTTAGAAATAAGGGTTATAAAAAAGCTAGCTAATAGACCTGAATTAATAATGGTGATAAGTTTTAATTATATATGTGCTTAATCTACAAAATGTTAATTTTCTTTTTCAGTAGTCTCTGAATTGTGATAAGTTGCTACACTAGTCTATTTAAACAGCATACAATGAGGAAGGGAACCACTTTTTGAAAAATATATTAAAAACTTATGGGAAATTTCAACAATACATAAAAGTAGAGATTTATAGTCTAACAAGTGCCCAGCACCCATCCCCCAGCTTTAGCAATTTTCACCTTGTACAGTACATTTTAAAATCACTGCCAATTTTATAATATATTTGATAGTAGTGCCATGTGGTATGGTCCTAGGAGTTCTCAAATATTATATATTCCTAAAGGAATTTTAAATTTCCAAATGTAAAGGTCTTAAGAGTGAAAGTATTAAAAAGGAAAATATGGCTGAGTTTACCCAATGTGACAGAGTCTATAAAATGGCAATTTAAAATCCTTCTTTTCTTTTCCAGTGCCCTGTCCGTGTCTAGATTAGGCGGTGGCTCTGCCGAGGGCACTGTGGGAGCTTCTAGCCAGTGTCCCATCACCTTGCTGTTTTCTTTTCACTCACTAGGCTTTTCTTTGTCTACGATACAGATACTACTTTCTGCTTCTGGCGACTCTCTCTCTTGTCATTGCTGTGGAGTAGGTTCTAGCATCCTTAGGTCATCCCAGGTGCTCCATTGTCTTGTCAAAATCAGGGTGATGTCTTACAATTCTCCTATCTTGACATGCTGTGATACTTAAAACATCTTCTATATATTCTTTTGTCCTGGTGTGTGTGTTTTTATTATTTTCCCAGTCTAAAATATTTTAAAAAATATTTTTGTAGTTGTAGATGGACAGCATGCCTTTATTTTATTTGTTTATTTTAAAATATATCTATTTTTTGTTTATTTGTTTATTTTTATGTGGTGCTGAGGATTGAACCCAGTGCTTCACACATGCTAGGAAACTGCTCTGTCACTGAGCTATAGCCCCAGCCCCTAAAATGTTTTTAACTCCTGTTTTTAAAAATTCTACTCATCCTTCCAAACTTCCCATTTGTTTCCTCTAACAGTTTTCCTACCTCAAGCCAAATAAATGTTTTACCTATTGCATCTATACAGTATAAATATTATGCATCTGTAATTACAATATAGCAATTTGAACTTACTGTGCCTTTGTGTGTACATACAGATCATGACTGTGAGGTCTTATGGTTAATTGTTTACCTGGTGTTCTAGTCAGCTTTTTTACTGTTGTGAACAAAAGACCTGACAACAACAATTTTAGAGCAGGAAAGGTTTATTTGGTTCTCAGTTTTAGAGGTCTCAGTTCATAGATGCCTGACTCCATAACTCTGGGCCCTAGCTGAGGCAGAGCAGCTGAAGGGTATGGTGGAGGAAAGCAGCTCAGGACATGGCCATGAGGAAGCAGAGAGAGCTCTGCTCACCAGGAACAAACTGTACACACCAAAGGTTTGCCCCCAGTGACCCACCTCCTCTAACCCACACCCTCTCTACCTTCAGTTTCCACCCAGTTAATCCACATTAATGGATTAAGCCACCAATTAGGTTACACCTTTTGTAATCTAATCATTTCACCACTGAAGGGATGTTCTTGCATTGTCTCACACATGAGCTTGTGGGGGATGCCTCATATCTAAATCATAGCACCTACCTGTCTCCTCTGATATGAGTTACCTGAAGTCAGGAACCAGGTGTCCCCTCTTTATGTCTGTAACACTGCATTGTGGTAGGGACTTGGAAAAGGTGTTTGTTAAGGGTTTGTATTATAAGTTGAATTTAGCCTTAAGTAATATTGCTCTGATGTGTGCCCCTTGTTCTTCTAATAAAACATAATGCATTATTCTAACAGAGCTTCTAAAAGTTCTTTCAGAACAGTCCAATATAAACATAATTTCAGAGATACCAGCTATGTACTCTTAAGATGAGATGATAAGATGGTGGTGAATAGTGGTGCAGGTTCCACCAGCACGTCCATGTTTCTATCCCATCATCACCCTTAGAAGAGTCATCATTGCTTACTCTTCTTGATGTACCAGGAAACCCCCCAAAACCTCATCCTGTCTTGCATATTTTACCCATTACACGTATGTGTAAGTCATTCTTTCTTATCTAGGTCAGAACTCTGCCAGCTTTGTTTTCATTAATATCCAGGTCTGGGTAGATTAGCAATCCAGACCATTGAGGTAATGAAGATACATTTAATGTATTTTTTTGACAGTGTTTATATTATAGATTCAAATGCTTTTATTGTGATTTCACTTATTTTAAAATGTATTCTCTACTCTGAGACAATAAACAACTGTGCACAGTGACTCTGAGTTCTCAAGCTTTACAGAGTCACTTTAAAGAAAATAGCATAAGGCTCGTGGTCAGTTGGGACAGTTGGTTATGGAATCATCTGGAAGCACAAATGTCAATGGCTTTTGTTGAAAGAACTTAATCTGCAACTATAACGAGAAAATGTTTTTTTTTTTTTTCCATTTCCAAGTTAGAAACCATAATAAAAAAGGAGGATAAGGAGGCCAAAAGAGTCAAAAACTAGCTGAGCTTGATTTTTAGTAACAATTTCATTTTCATTTTAGGAGGAACATTCATAAGGGCAGTCATTGATTGAAATTGCAGCTTGCACACTATGCAATCCAGTACTTTAGGTTTCTTTCTTCATTTTTGGAAAGGAGATGGATCAGTCTTGGGTAATGAGCTAGGCATAACCAAGCACACCTGTTAATCTTTTAGATTGCCAGTGACTAGAAGAGAAGGTAGAAAAAAAGGCTTTAACCAGTCAACGCCTGATTTGGACCTTATGTATGTGGCTTAAGCCCATCATTTAAAAGACTCTGCGATTTCCATTGCTTTTTGAGAATATTGAATAATATTTATATATGTGTGTGTATGTATGTATACACATACATATATAATATACATTAAAAAGTGTTTTTTTCTGTCTGATCTATTTGCTCCAAAATGCATTTTCTTATTAGTTTTGCCTCCTCCTTCTCATGTTTTTTTTAATGTTATATTTTAAAAATGAGGCACTGAACAGCTGATTGAAAACCCAAAAACGAGGCGCTGAACAGCTGATTGAAAACCCAGTGTACTTGAAAGAGCCTTTTTGACTGTGGTCTTTGGTGTGTAATCGTCTGGACCATCAATTTCAGATCTTTGTCTAGGGTCTGATCAGAGTGATCCTACAGGACCCTGAATGGGAAGGATTGGTCTTTGGCTGCTATTATAATGGGGAGCTAGAGACGGAAGATAACTGGGGTCTTGCTATTTGGTATATGAAGTTTTACTTAACTGTTTTTGGTATGATACCTCATCTTCATCTGTCACATCCCCTAGTCAGCATCTCTCTATCTTGCCCTTTCCAAAGAAAGGCTGTTCCTCTGTGGGCAAGGGAAGGGATGGTCACCTTTCTAAGCAGGCAGGAGAAGGGAAAGAAGGAAGAGTCTTAATCTTTCTTATGCAATCTTTTAAAAACAATCTTTTAACAGACCTTCTTATTTTTATCCTTACTTTAGCTGTCCTTCCAGAGTACCCAAGTTTTCCAATTCCTGAGCCTCCTGGGTTACCCATCTGCTGGGTTACCCACCATTTACCTTCTCCTAAGTCTTAAGATAGCATACTTTAACTTTGCTTTTGCATTGGACTCTTAGCCCCACAAGGGCAGAGAGTTTTCCATCTTGTTCAGGTCTGAATCTTCAGAGCTGAACAGTGCTTGGCATACTATGCACTCAGTAAATAATTTGGGTGAATGCCTGCTGACTGAAGGACCACACATCTGACTTTCCCTTTGCCTACTAAAGAATCCCTGCTGTTTGTGTGGCTTTTTACCTCATCTCCCACTCTCTTGTCCTTTTGGTTTTAACTCCTGTGAAAATTATTTTGTTATCATCTTAGCAGGGATTTAGGAGAGAATGTTGGCTGTGTGTGAGTTCAGCCTGCCATCTTTAATTGGAAATTAGTGAAATATTTCAGGATTACTGTTATCATGCCATCAAAATCTTTTCAATGAATTCTCCTGCTTTCCTCAGGAGGGACTTGGTGCTATTAGTAGTCTGCACATATACAGAAGTGGTAGAATCAAATTAGAACATAAAGAATTATGGATCTTAGAATCATTATTAATTTTTATATTATGAAAAGTAGAAATAGTTCTAAAGCTTATGTAATAAAAATGTCTTTTCTACTATGAATCAAGCTAAACACTGTCAACAGTTTTTAGTCTGCAGTTTTTTTCATGTCTATTATTTATCCATCTCTGTAGCAACTGCCACCTTTAAAAAGAAACACATACAAATATATGGGCAATACATATTATCTTAAAAAAATATATTTTTTCCTATATGTAAATATTTTTACTTTATATCGGTGGTTGATTCTATATTAGTCCATATTAATTTGTCTCACTTTTTCTTTTTTTCCTCCCCTCCTTTCCCCCTCTCTTTTTCTTTCTTTTTTTGTAGTGCTGGGGATTAAACCTAGGACCTCGCACATGCTAGGCAAATACTGAATCACTGAGCTACATGCCCAGCCCTTGTGTCATTCTTTCCAATAGTTGAATATTATTTCAATAAATGGAAGTACCGTGATCATTTTTTAAGCCATTGATATATTGATAGTTCTAAATGTACTCCAATTTTGGGCTACTGTGAAAAAATTGCTAACATTAACAATTTTGTACATAGTCAAATTTTGTACATTTATGTATGTGTGAATATAGATACTAATTTATTTACTTTTTTAGCTATTTGTGATAATGGGGTTGCTTAGAATAAAACATTTTTGAAAGACTTATTTCTTAAAAATACATATTGAAAAACAGTACAATGGTCCTACCTGTGGTTTCAGTTACTAAAGGTCAACTGTGAGCCAAAGACATTAAAGGAAAATTCCAGAAATAATTCAGGAATTTCATATAGCTCTTATTATGATATATTGTTATAATTGGCCTATTTTTTATTATTAATCTGTTACTGTGCCTAATATATATATTAATCTTTGTCACAGGAAAAAAAAATAATATATATACTATAGTATAAACTCAATCTAAATGCAGTACATATGTATAGGAAAAAGCATAGCATATTTAGGGGTTGGTACTCTCTATAGTTCAGGGCATCCACCTGGGGCCTTGGAGCACATCTCTCACAGATAAGAGGGATCTACTGTTTATCTTCCTGAGCAATGATTAGGACATCCTCAAACACATTATAATCAAACTTAGAGGTTAATACAGAGTCCTTGGTTAATAATTTATATTTAATAAAGTACATTTATTTCACGTTTTTGTATTGATAATGTGAGTATCCTTTTTATTCAAAAATCATTTCTGACTTCTTAATTATGGAAAAAATAGTTCACCTACTTCAGGAAAATCTCTGGATGTCAAATCTTTAGAAAACTTTGAGGAAGTGTGAGTTTGTTAACATAAAAAAATGTTAAATATAAGTTAACCATGTGTTTCTGAAAAGGTTATCATTCTCTTTTTTTTCTTCTGTATGGTTATTAAATTATTTTAGATTTGATCCCCCTTTTCACTGTGAATGTTGAATAAGTCAACTAAGTTGGGGAGAAGCCCCTAACTGTATCCCCCAATCCTGTCTTGGGTACACAGCTCATATTACAATACTAAAGTTCCTTTAAAAGCTCAATTTTTCAAACTTTGCTTATTTATTCATTTATTTTTTTGAGATGGAGTTTTGCTGTGTCACCCAGGCTGGCCCTAACTCCTGGGCTCAAGTGGTCTTCCTGTCTCGGCCTCTGACTAGCCAGGACGTCGGGTGTTTGCCACCACTCCTGGCTTGGCCCCTGCATTTAGCAACAGTGTTTTACAGGACTTACTAAGGGAATTACTAGCTGTTTTACTTAAATTTTAGGGCTAATTGATTGCGCAAGATATACTATTGTACAGAATCATCAGGTAGTAAATGAATGGTGTACAGTTTGGTTTTACAGATAAGTAAAACCAAAGTCAAGTCTTGAAGTATGCTTAGCCTGTGAGGGGCAGGTGCTAAGGACATACCAAAAACTTCCTGCTAAGAAATTAAAGTGCCATGGGTTCCGGTGTTTTCCTGATCCCATTTAAATTACTTAGGAACATGATTCTCTGACAGATTGGGAATTTTTATATTTCAATGGCAAATACACTTGTGATTTTTAAAAAAATAAAGAATGGTTATTGTTAATGAGAGGAGATTTGAATACTACTGCATAGAGAAGCTTTATAAATATATAGATTTCTAAATTCAGTTGGCCTTCTGCCGATTGAATGATATCCTTCCAGGTAGGTAAGGGCCATTCTTCCTTCCTTGTCTGCTGATTCAAGTGCAGGTCTCTTCTGGGAGCGCCTTCACAGGTGTACCTAGAAATAATGCTTTACCAGCTCTGGGGATCTATCTGTTCATCTAGCCTCGTTGACACCTAAAAAATAACCATCTCAACTAGATAAATCTTGAGATGGTAATCTGAGAGCATGCTATGTTTTTCCTTGACAGCATTCTCAGCATTCTCCTCAGTTTGTATTTATATATTTATATGATTATTCAGTTAATGTCTGCCTTTATTTATTTTTGTAGTGCTGGGGATGGGTCCCAGGACCTCATGCATGCTAGGTGTGTACTCTGCCACTGAGCCATGTTCCCCGAACCCTGTCTTTCCTTTTAAAGCTCATGGCAGGCAGAGACTCTCTTGCTTTGCTTACCATCAATCCCCAAAATGTGAAAGTGCCTGGTTCTTAAAAATCAGGGGATATGAATATTGTACACAGTGGAAATGAAACAAGACAAAATGGAAGAGAAAAATCACAGTTCTTTGTGTGTTAAAGCATGTAATTCACAAAACGCAGATAAAACTATCGTAACCCCTGACCAGGAGAGAAACATCATATAGCATTTTTATTAATTAACTGGTTAACAAACTTTTTTTTTTTTTTTTGGTACTGGGGATTGAACTCAGGGGCACTCGACCACTGGGCCACATCCCCAGCCCTTTTTTGTATTTTATTAGAGACAGGGTCTCACTGAGTTGCTAAGTGCCTCGCTATTGCTGAGGCTGGCTTTGAACTCGCAGTCCTCCTGCCTCAGCCTCCCAAAGTGCTGGGATTACAGGCGTGCGCCACCGTGCCCGGCTGGTTAACAAACTTTTAAAATATACCTTTTACCTTATATTTTAGGTTGTCAAATTTTTAAAAAAATTGAACTAGCAGAGTCTTTAAAAGAAAAACACCCTGTTGATGCACAATATCCAATTTTTGTAGACCAACGATATTATTCTAAATATGTAACATTAATATTATTGGAAATTAATATATATTAACAAAAACAGGTATGGCAGCTTAATAGATTTCTTTTAGTCTTTTTAGATTAATTAGAAAATTACTGTGTTAGAAAAAGACCAATCATGAAATTCAAAAAAAACAAAAGTGGAATTTTTTTTTTTTAAAGTCTCATTTGATGAAGTAGAAAGAGCAGTAGGATTATTGGCAAATAAATTCAAGGTAAGGTTATTTTTGAAACTGATAAAACAGTTAAATCATATCAAATATCAAATTAGGAATGATGAAGAGGCTGGGGAATAGCTCAGTGGTACAGTGCTTACCTAGCTTCTGAGAGGCCCTGGATCCATTCCCAGCACTGCAAAAACCAAAAGTACAAAATCAACTGTAAAAGGCACATACATGTTCGGCACAGAGTATGTACTTGGTATACAGCAGACTGAGTTCTTAGTTTACTTTAAATATTTCAAAAAATTGTAGATTCAAGAATTCATGTATAAAATACTTAGCGTGCCTTGCTCATGGTACTACTGATTGTCACTGAAACCCGGGAGTTATAAATTAAGAATCAACTGGGGTTGTGGCTCAGAGGTAGAGCGCTTACCTAGCATGTGTGAGGTCCTGGGTTCAATTCTCAGCACTGCATATAGATAAATAAAAGTTCATTGATAACTAAAACAATTAAAAAAAAGAATCGGGTAGCAGGTATATATCTAAATAATGTAATAATGAGGGGAAATTTCAAGACCGCACATTACTTTTCTGAAGCAGTGGTTCCAGATAGTCCACGAGCTAGTTTTTCATAGTTTCTAGGAGTAGTTCATTCCATTCTTCCTTAAATTATTACAGTGAATAGAGAAAAATGGAACCCCCACCCACTTTCCCCCCTAAAAACTAGCGTATAGCTGATAACAGCATTCGACAGTCACTGGCCTTTTCAGATGAGAACACTGAGACAGAGACCCTAAGCCTTTCACCCCTTTGGTGGTGAAGCCTACTGCTCAGTGAACATGGCTAATGAATTAATGAACGCATGCTGAGACTTTTGAACTTAGTGTACCATTTTAACTTGACCTATGTTAAAACTTTAAGCTTACCATCTAAGAATTGTTGAATTTGAATTTGTCACAAAAGGTGATCATGTGACACAGCTGCTCTCTGCAGTGTGGCTGAGACAGGGTATGAGTCTTAGTCCTATGATCAGGGTGAGGTGAGGCTTCCCTTTCTCTAAAATAGCCTGATTACAAATGAAACAAAAGCAGAACCAGGGTGCAGATTTAAAGTATTTATCACATGGAAGATTCCTAGTATTTTGTATTTATACTTTTTTTTTTTTTTTTTTTTTTTTTTTAGGAGAAGCTATTGTCCAGATCTCTTCAGAGGGGTGAAGACCTACAGTTTGACCAGGTGCGTCAATTTTAGAGGATACTTTATCCTGGAAGGAAAATGTCTTTCCTAAATGATCTGATGTGAATATGTTCAATATTTAGACATTCCTTTATTATTTTAGTGACTCTGTATCTCCTTATGCATTAGATTCTTATGGAATTGGTAATTTTTTTTAAACACAGAATAAATTATGAACTTTATTGGTTTTAGTCCACTTAGCTTTTAACTCTTTTTCACTTTTCAATGTTAATCTCTTTAATGTTGTTCCCTTTGAAATTTTTCTCAGAGAGTTTCTGTTTACACTCCTTACTCTTTTCTTAGGTGCCAATTCTATGGTTTTTACATAATAATATTTTACATTGTTACATTTATATTTTTTCCTGCTGGGGCTTTCAGAACCTATAAGTAGGATACCATCATTTAAAAACTCATGTGATATTGCGCTACTGTTAGTTCTTCTTCTTCCTGAGATTAAATGTTGACGTAAGTGTAATTTTATTACAGTTATTTTATTAAATGTTGATTACTTGAAATAGCCAGTAATCTAGATTAGCTTTCTATTGCCATCTAGTCTTCCTGGGCCATTTTACTCAATATATCTCAGAAGTAGAAGTCAATGTCCATATTAGACTGGTTAGGGTTATTTGTAGAGATTTACTGTGTTCTTGGATCCCACTCCAGTTGTGTGAAATAAGAATCACTGCAGCACCTTTATTTGTAGGGGCTCTGTAAGGGACAGCTCTCTGAGGCATACATTTAATAAGAAGATACTGATAGACAGTACTACACTTAATAAGAAGAGACTGATGGAAGATACAATAGGGAGATAAGTCCTTTTGTTACAATAAGATCAATAAGGCATTGTTTTTCAAATCTTATACTACTATAGAAGTTATTTAGATTGTTCACATCTTGAATCTACCTCATTAATCAATGTATACTCAGATTTGTAATCCAATTAAACATCAGTTTAAGGAAATTTTTTTAAAAATATTTTTTAGTTGTAGTTGGACACAATACCTTTATTATTTATTTTTACGTGGTGCTGAGGACCGAACCCGGGCTGTGCACGTGCTAGGCAAGTGCTCTACCACGGAGCCACAATGCCAGACCCATAAGGAAAATTTTAATTTGTTGCATGATGATTAAAAATGGAATGATCATGCCTCATAGCTTGTTTTTCTTCCTCATAGTAAAACCTATGTGTGATGTAAACATTTTTAGTATATAGTTATAGAATAAAATGATGTTGTATTGTCCCTTCTTTAGATATTAAAATGGATTTCCTTTGAGCCATACTATCTATTTTTAACATGGTTAAATGGAATCTTTTTGCTTCAGTTACCTATATTAGAAACTATTTACCTGTCAAATTATGGTTAATTTATAATAAAGAGTGATTGAAGGGAAGGTAGAAGTAATAAAAAAAGAGAGTATCCTACAGAATCAAATAACATACTGCATTCTTTTCTATTTTCCCATTAAGTACATTTTGATGTTGTATGCAGAATATGAAATATTAGGAAAATGAAATGTTTAACATATAGAGACCTCTTCATTATTGGAGTCTTCCTATAATCATAGAACTGAAAGAGACCTTGAATATTTCTGTAACCCATATTTTTTTCAAACAAGTCATCAAAGTGAAGCCTATTTGACTGTATGCTAATTTAAAAATAATAATTATATGAGCAGTGGGTTGAGTCAGATGCAGAATTTCTTATGAAGTGAGAAAATTTTTCTTGGGAACACAAGACAAAGAGTGACTGGTATAGGCAGGTTGAATCAGGTTGGGCTTATTAATGAAATGAATTTGTGATGTTCACCTAGAACTCAGGCATTTTCAAGGATACATAAAATTCAGTAACAGTTGTTCATCACACTACACTTACCATTTTTTCTTTCTTTTCCTTTTTGTGGCACTGGGACTTGGGCCAATGTCTCGTGCATGCTAGGCAAGCACTCTGCCACTGTGCTGCACCCGTAGACCTACTGCACTTATCTTTATTGCGTCCATTTGTATTTTATCAGCTTTGCAAGTTGTTTCCAACAGGCTTCTAACATGGACTTGTGAATATTAAAGTAATTGTAATTTTGTCTTTTGTTTCATAGTAATACATTGAAAATTGGAGCCTTCTCCACAGTTGTGAAACAGTGCAGCCCTCTTGTTCCAGAATGCCTTCATGCATATAGTGGCAACATTTTAGAGTCTTGTTCACATAAACACAAGGGAGTTTGCCAGGGCAGGAAGAAGTAGTAGGGTTTATTCGTATTATTCCTAACATTTCTCCTAGACTTATTGTGTATATAATCAGGGATGTTATTTACAGGCTTGTTTTTACACGTGTGTGTGGCAGATGGAGGCAGGGAAAAGGTTGAAAGTCACTGTGCCAACTGGATAAGGTTTAATGGTGGGTGAAACTTGGTGGACTTTATTTTGTTACTTGGCTACGCCTCTGGCTCTTTGTAAAATTTTAGAACATGTTTGTGATGTTTGAGTTACTTTACTCATTTCCAACTGATTGCTAATAGGATTAGGAGTATGATCTGTTCAATGCTTAATTTTGTTTTCTGATTATGTCTTGTGTTTCAGTTGATAAGCTCTATGAGCTCAGTAGCAGAGCACTGTCTCCCTTCCTTACTTCGCACCTTGTTTGACTGGTATAGACGCCAGAATGGAACTGAAGATGAGTCTTATGAGTATAGGCCTCGATCTAGCACAAAGTCTAAGGGGTAAGTGGTGAATTTTCCATTGTTTTACCTGGTTTTACCAAAACACTTTCAATGAAGAAAATTATAGGATTACCAAATAAGATTATTATTGTTTGGTTTCTAAGCAAAGAGCATGGATTATTTTTGTTATAAAGGTGGTAGGAAGGAGAAAGGAGGGTTCTTGTCTCAAAGGCAAAGTAAGAGTAGGTCCCATAATTGGAGTAAGGCATGCCATGCCAGTAGTTGAGTGAGGAATTCTAATCATCATAAAAGTTAAGAAGCCATTAAGAGAAGGTCCACTTCATGTGATTTTTGGAAGGGAAGCAGTTGTGATACAGGAAGAATCAGAAACTGAATTATCACACCAAGACTCTCTTGGTACTCAAGTGCTAGAACTTGTCTTTTCTACTTTTAGACCTTGCAGGGAGATCTTGGATTACGTATAATATCTACTGTGCTCAGGTGATTGCCCATGGTTTAGAGTATTGAACTTGGGAGTTTTCAGCTTAGATTCGTGAGGCTACTTTGTAACCTATTTCATATAGAGAACTTATTACTTTTGTTTCGCTTTTTAATAAAAAAATTCACCATCAAAGAGGGCATGATGGTAGGTTTTCTAAATGACATTTAGAACACTTTCTCTAATACTTTCATATTAAGTTTGATTTCTATTAGATGTAATAGTGAAGTGTATGTGTAAATACCCAATGTATAAAAAGAAAGAATATGCCATGCGTACGTTGAGTTATTAAAAAATCCTTCTACTTGCAATTGCTGTACCACACTGCACATACTGGGAACAGAGTAAACAACATGAACTATTGACCAATAGCTATTTAAAACTCCGTGTCTTAATGCAATACTAATTTTGGGTTCTTGTTTCAGGGATGAACAGCAACGAGAAAGAGATTACCTTCTGGAAAGGCGGGACTTAGCAGTAGATTTCATTTTTTGTTTAGTTTTAGTTGAAGTTCTAAAGCAGGTGAGCTCTTCTGTGTCCACAAAGTCTGTATTTCTCATCCTTACCACGTCTTTGTGTTTGTTTCCTTATTTAGGATGTTATGTCTAACATTCTGGCCCACATAAACCAAATCCCTTTAGCTTAATTATATGTCTTTGAATTCCCTGGGGCTTTCCACCCTGTACCTATTTCTACTTCCTGTTCTTTTTACCTTTGTATGCCAACCAGGATATGAAATTTTGTTAGCAAGATACAGCTGAGTGGAAATTGTGTTAAATACAGGCTTTAGCTGTAAGTACAGTCTACTTGTTGTTACTACAGGTCCTTTTAACTTCCGCTTGATTTCTCTTCCTGAGCCCTCTCACTTGCATTCCAACCTGGAATAATTGAGCAGTTATAGTTCAGGAAAGGGGGTGACTTGATAAAGTAAGATCAAATTGTCAATAGCACATGGTTTCAGGCAAGAATACCTCAGAATAAGGTGTGTTTATTCATTTAGTGAACGTTAGAATGCCTGTGTACACTGACATTCTTTCAAGACGGAACCCATGAGCTTACTATACCTAAATGAGATAAGACAGTAAATATATAAATACATGATATCAGATATCTTATATTTCCTATTCAAGATGAGTACAAGTTACATGCAAATACCTCTGCTGAATTTGAAGGCTTTGTTTCCATTTAAAATCCATACTCTCTAAAGAGTTAAGTATCATTCAAGAATGTCCATGTATTTCCAGCCACAAACATTGTATTGTTTAGAAAAAAGATAACTAAAAAGCAGAAATCATATCTTGCATACAACATGTTCAGACAAGGAGTTTTTATTATATAAAATGGAATATTAGACAATAAGTAGTAAAAGCAAAATATAAAAGCTAATTGATAGTCTGTTTTTTATATAGTCAATGTGCTAATTAATTATATAATTATTTCTACTTTGATAAGTATGTAAAAGAGATAAATTAGTTAATGCAAGGTAAAATTTCTAATTTGTGTCTTTTATAAAGGTTCCTTAGTAGATGTAGGAAACAATTTCCTCTGTTCGTTGTGCTGACAAGTCTGATTTGATTTCGGTGATCTCTCAGTGTAGCTGGGGTGCTAAGACCTTAAGACTGAAATAACTAGGGTGGGAGGAGCTGGTGACCAGAAATGTCCACAGACCAGGAGAGGATTAGACTCCTGCTCCTTGTGGTCGATCCCCAGCATCTCCTGTGAGCTAATTGTAGATCATATGAGTGTTTTGGTAGCAACCACGTGCAATGTTTTGCTTAGTTAAATAGCATAGTGTTCTCCTTCCAGTCTGAGAAATTGCAGACTCCTGATCTGGACATCAGGCCCTCTGAATTCCAACTCCACAGTGCCTTTTTACTTTGTTTCTCATGACATTGTCCTAGCAGCCAGGCTCTCTTCTCATCAGGAAGTTGTGCCTAATTGCAATGGTTTCAGAGCTTCAAATCACAGGCAACCTGTAGGGTTATTTTCTTTCCCCCTCCTCTTCCCTGTCTAGTCCCCTTCCTGTGTCTTTTGTAATCCTCCTCCTCCTCCTCCTCTAAAATAATCCAGATAGCTCTTCTAATAGAAAAAAAATATCAGGGTCTATAAACTTAAGAACATTTTGTTTCAGCAGGCTAGGTTTTTCAAGCTCACTGCACAAAATCATTTCTGACTGATGGTTTCCATGGACTTAAAGTATGAAACACAAGTACAGTGGCTCTGATAGCTAATCTTTGTCTTTGGCTCTGTCACCATATTGTTCCAACCAGCAACCAGTTACCCTTTCCTCTCTTTTCCACTAACCTCATACCTCTCAAAGAAAAAATGTAAAACATAGAATTTATTTATAAAAAATCCTATAGAAAGATTCTCCCACCCTAGTCAAAGGCAAGTCTTTTTACTATCTCCAGAATTAACAAAACTAGAAAACGAAGTAAAAATCATAGAACTTTCTGAAATATCATGACAAACTAACCCAGTTTTCTTCTGTCAAAATACCATAGGGTTTAATAGATCCAGAGATAAATCAACATACAATGTACTATATCTTGAACTTAAAAAGAATTGTATTTTTTTATGTGTTGCTGGGGATTAAACCCAAGGCTTTCTGCACACTAGGCAGGTGCTCTACCAGTGAGCTACGGCCCCAGCCCAGACTTTGACTTTTCTTCTGCATAGTATAACCATATGGAAATGTGATTTGGTTTTATTTTGATGAGACAGATAGTTCCCAGGGTATTGAAGTATTGGTACATGATTGTTTCAGTATTGAGGAGGAGTAATTCTTCCTTGTGGGTAGTTCTTGATCTGATACAGTCTAAGTAATCCATTCCTTGGATAACCTGTTATCTCTTCAATAATGCCCACATGTTTAGAACTTCATTGTGCATAAAGTGCTCTATATCCATCATGCCACCGGGTCATTCCCATGGATGCTGGGAGATGGCTGTGGCAAGTATTAACATGCCAGCAGCCTCTCTTCCTTACTGCGAACCTTTAGCTAAATTATTACCCTCTAACTCCTTCCTTCTCTATAAAAAAGAATGATCATGGTATCATTTTTATAGAATTATAGGAATTAAATATGATAACCCTGGTGCATGGAAAGTGCCCAATAAATATTATATGTTCTTTTCATTTTACAGATGAAGAAATGTTTTTAGCTGTAGTGATTTGCTGAAGATCATAAAATAGTTCATTGTTTTACTCCCATGTTTTTTCCTTTTGCTAATGCAAATAAAAACAGTCTTGTTCGTATAATTAATGGTATGAAATTAGATCAAAATGGCCAGTATCTTTTAAAATTAAAGTTTTAATCATAAGTTAGATGAAAAATTAGTTAATTTAAGTACAATGAAATTTAATATTGTGACTCACCACAGGCACAAAATTAACTTAAAATGATAGAAAATGTATTGTTTCAAAAAAGAATAATTTTGGGTTAATGGCTGACCACAAAATTTAAGCTTTAGAATGTGATTAAAACATGTTTAAGTCGGGGCGTGCGTGACCACGCCTGTAATCCTAGCATTTGGGAGGAGTATTGCAAGTTCAAAGCCAGCCTCAGCAATGGCGAGGCACTTAGCAACTCAGTGAGATCCTGTCTCTAATAAAATACAAAAAGGGCTGGGGATGTGGCCCAGTGGTCGAGTACTCCTGAGTTCAATCCCTGGTACCAAAAAAAAAAAAAGTTTAAATAGAAATATGGCATTTTGAAAGTTTGAAGCTATTTCCTTTTTATGTTGGACTTTAATCATACGTTTATTCTTTTAAATAAACAGAAAGGTTGAGAAACCTAGCTTTTGAGCCACATTGAGGTCTTGGCTAAGTTTAACCAGTACTGTTGTGACAGATGGTAGCGATGTCTTCTATGTCTTTGGAGTGGATCCTTACCTTTTTCAGATTTAACATGAGCGTTTTAAGATATTGGTGAGCAGCTCTGAAGGCCCAGGATAGGGGGTTGATTTGTCATTCTGCTGAGGTGTGAATTTATTCACCATCCTTTTTGTTGTGACCTGGACATTTGGCTAATGAATGAGCCTCACTGACTCCCTGGCATCCCTGTCCTAACCTGATTTTGTTCTTTCCTTTTCTTTCATGACAAAAGCATTTAATTTTTGGGAAGTGTAGCAGGACTAGCCTCGGAACCAACCTTGAGTATTCTCCAGTGTCCTCTAGAGACACCCTCTCTGAATATTCAAGGAGAATTGGAGCTGCTGCATCTGAAATCACACCAATCACAAGATGTTAAAAAGTATTGATGCTAGGTGAAAATATTAATCCAAGAAAGCAGAAATTTTTCTGTGTGAACTGAAATGAGATTCTTCCTTGTCCATTTTTTTTTTAAATTCAGTATGAAACATTTTTATCACTATTTTAAATAAGGGGAGAAATTGAGACTACAGAAATATCTGTGCACACTGATAATGTCCGAAATTCCTGTAAGGAAAATTTCAGAGGTTGTATATTTTTTCTTCCAAAATTTAGGTACATTTTTTTCTTTCATTTTTCTCTTCCATTCTTTTCTAGTAACAATATAAGATCAAAAGTTTTCCTTGCTCTTTTGTTTCATTTTTTTAAAAAATGTGTTCTCCTATATCAGAAATTGGGGGCACAGTATGTTCTAGAGAAATACCAACCTCAGAACTTCATTTCCCTCATCCATAAAGTAGAGGACAAATATTGATCTTTAAGGCTGTTGTGATATAAATAATGTATATAAAAAGGTGAAGTTCTGACACACAGACATGTAAAAAATTCTGATGGTGGTAGGTAATAGTAGGGTCAAATAAAGAGCACACTGCATGACCAAGTGTTGTGCCTGGCTGTCATTGTTAGACTTCAGGCATAACTGCACCAGATAAAGAGTACCTGGGGTCTGGGAGTGTAACACAATGATCTCCAGCACCACAAAAATAAAAAAATAAAAAGGAAAAAGAATGTATGTGTGTGCATATGTACATGTATGCACTTGGGGAGCAATCATAGATAAGTTACCTTGGTGTTTCACATCTGTGTCCTAAGAGTATACCAAACATCCCTATGAGGGAATTAATATGGTAAACCACAGCACAGCAAATGAGGTACAAAAAAATTAAATCACATGAAATATAGAGTTGCCTTATTTTGAGGACACTAAAATGTCTAGGGCTAACTTACTATGAATTTCAGAATAAGTCCTGGGAGTCAGGCTGCTCACTTACTTTCTTTCTTCTTTTTTTAATCTCTGCTCAGTTTTTATTTAGATTGTCTTTAATATTGAGTTGTAGCTCCTAGAAGAAATCACAGGGCCTGCCCTCTAACAGAGAGGCATAGGCAATGACTTCCTCAGCTCTTTTGTTTTTTATTTTGAGACAGGGTCTCATTAAGTAGCTGAGTCTGGCCTCAAACTTAAAAACCTCTTGCCTCAGCCTCCCAAGTCGCTGATATAACAGGCCAGCACCACCATCCTGGGCTTAGTATACTCTTTCAAATGCAATCTATTCATGGTACAAGTTTGACTTCACCTAGTGGCAGGTGTCTGTTCTGTTTTAAATTTTGGTGGGGTAATAGTGTGGCTGACTGAAACTTAGGGAACCAGTGATTCTAGTAATTTTGTTACACTGGGTCTTATTTTGTTGGTCCAAGCCAAGAAAACCAGGCCAAGAGAATATAAGGCTTACACCATCTGCCTCCCTGCCTTCACAAGTTTGGATTCCTCCCATTCCTCCCACCTAGTCTGGCCTTCAGTATTTCCTTCCCTCATTCTGGGCCCTTCATCTATCCTAGATTTCCAGAGGGTAAGAATTTTGGCCTGGCCACTTTTAGAGAAAGGTGGAAAAGGGTAAGAGGACAAGAAGTAACATCCAGTTGTAATGCACCACAATTTGCATTCTTCCAGGGCCAGTAAGTATGGGGGTTTAATCTATTATCTACATTTTGGAGGAGGTGGAAACTTACCCAGATTATGTAGCAAGTAAAAAGAGAAACTTTGGTTTTACTAAATCCAAATTCATCGTCTTTCTCCACTATTATTAGAATGAAGAAAAAAATTATTTTTGTTTATTCAATAAAATTTGATCATAGTTTACTTACAATAAAGTGGACAACTTGGTGTGACTGTTAGGGGACACTTTGGGGATGCTTTTTAGTTTCCTCTTAATATAAGATGAATCATGTGATCTGAAAGAGATACTGGGTAACAACTTTAAAAGATTGCCAGGTCTTTCCTTCATTGACCAGCTGGCGTTCTGAAATTTCTACATCAATAAGATATGATTGTTATACTTTATAATGATGGGATGCATTTACCTATAAAAGATTCAAGAGCTTCTTGTAATTTTGAGATCAATCATAAAAGTCCTCATTAAATGTCCCTGATTGCTAGAGAAATCCTGGGTTTAGAGTTTAGCTGACCAACATGGGACAGAGGCTAAACGATTTTTCCAGAGTCTTCATAATTTTTGGCTATGTAGAATAAATTCAGATTTTGACCCATTATTAGCATGAGATTTTAAAAACTCACCTTCTACAAATTGATAAATACACCTCCTTTCTTTCCCGAGTCATCAGGATACTCTTCAAAGGCTCTCTGAGACATAGAAAGGTGAGGTCTGTACCATGACCGCTTCCTCATTCAATCTCTGATCCGGTAGGATAGAGACATCCCTCAGAGTGCATTTTCTTCTGTCGTATTCCAGGTCCAGGCCTTTGGGACAGCCTCAGTTTCTAGGAAATGTGAGATGAATGCTCTTTCTGATCCCCTTCTGGTCAACAATAAATACTGAGCCATTTAGCCAAGACAAGATCATACTCTTTGCTCCTGGAGTAAAATCACATCAGCTGCTGTTCCCTTACTTGACAGTAGTATAGAAGTGGTGCCAGTGTTCCTCTCAGTGTTTTGTCAACTTAGTCACCTTCTCATTGAGATGAATAAATGTAAATGAACAGCTATTTCTTGAATTTTTTGCCCTTATTATAATTTAATCATAGTTACTCTTATCTAATGTCTCTCTCGTAATCACATTTTGCTAGTTCCTGATCATTATTCAGGACTGAATTCCACTGCCTCTGTTAAACTCCCAAGTTGCCTTTGTAAGAAATAAATTACCATTTTAAATCCTTCCTTTAGACCCTTAAGAAATATTTTGGCCATCTCTGAATAATTAATTACAGTTCTCGACTATTTTTTCCCCAGTCTAGTTTATAGGTTTCTTGTTTTGGTTTACTATCTGTATTATAGTTTCATTATATTGATAGAATTTTGCCATCTATATTGTTAAAGTTTTTAAGAAAATTAAAGTCCTGTATTTTCTCACATTGGACCCCCATGTCTGCAGAATTGGATAAATCATGCTTCTGCTTTAAGACACTCCATTGTCATTGGTCTTTTTATGGTGGCCTATGTGTGTGTTTTACATGTGAAGTCTATGTGTTCTACATGTGACAGTTACCTACTTATGAGCCTACTGCCTGAGAACTAGAATATTACCACAACTTAAGCCTAATTATGTGAATTTCTCCTACTTCACTCCCTTTTCTCACCCCTCACCATTCTACTGATTTTTATGTTAATCATTCACTTAACTTAAAAAAAGTTTTATATATGTTTAAATAATATATTAATTTTCCTTGTTTTTGAACTTTCTAAAAAATGGCATCATACTGTTTATTTTCCTCTCATACTTATTTTTCCACTCAAAATTACATTATTAATTTAATTCATGAATTGTAGCTGTATATCATTGTTTTTCTTAGGCGTGCATGTAATTTGCTAGTATAGAAGAAAGGGAAAAGGTAGTTTTTGCTTTGCCCTCTTAGGTTTTAATGATTGGGGCCTTCTGGGTTAATTTGAAAGAAGACAGATTTATGGGTAAAAAGGTTTAGTACATATGCCTGTGGAGGCCCTCATAGGAAAGAAATGAAGACCTAAAGAAGACCCAAGGCCTTGTGTAGGTGGAGAAGTGAAAAACAGAAAGGGTTTGGGCTTCTAGAAGCAGTGCATTTAGGGACAGTAAATACATGGGGGGAGCCAAAGGAAGGTAAGTGTTATTTACTAAGATATTTACTGGGACAGTCACATCTTTATGGTCACTTCCTATCTCCAGTGGAAGTAAACCAGGAGGAGTCCTTGATACCTGGTTCAGGGTGGACACCTTCAGAAAGGAAAATTTATATGTAGTCTTTAGGGAATAATTTGTCTTTTTAGACAATGTCTGTTTGTTTATTTATTTATTTATTTTTTATTCTAAGTTGTTATAAATGACAGCAGAATGCATTACATTTCATATTTTTTTAAAGATTAAAAAATAATTTATCTTTAGAGATAATTTGCATTATCTCTACTGCTTGATCTTGTTGGACTTGTTTTTTTTCCCATTGAATAAATATAAAATGATATGATTGTATGCTTTCATGTTCTTTATTACTGATGAAATTAAGCATCTCTTCATATATTATCATAGGAATAAAGCGATTGATTTAATTACTTTAAGTGATGGGTATATTCACAAAAGTCTAATTTTTTTTTTTTTAAATTCTAGATTCCTGTTCATCCTGTACCCGATCCCTTAGTTCATGAAGTTCTAAACTTGGCTTTTAAGCACTTTAAACATAAGGAAGGGTAAGTAAAATAACAACTTGGAATTGTTGCTTTTCTCCAAAGTCCAAGTTGAGACTCTTTGAAGATAGCATGGATTCTTATTGATTATTATTAGAGTTCAAAGCAATCATTTTCCCATTTCTTTTGAATCAACACAACAGGCTTATAAAAAAGATTTTGTAAAAATAATTCTTAATACTATATATTAGATTTATAAGAACCAGAAGGCTAGATTTCATGGCAAATTAAAACCTAGATAAAATTTGTGTGCTATCATACTATGAATGAATATTCAAAAAAAATATAATACTCTGATAAGGAATTCTAAAATTTGTTAAGAGAAATTATAGAAATGTTTAATGAAATATTGTTTGTTTTATTGCTATTTTAGATATTCAGGAACCAACACTGGGAATGTGCATATCATTGCAGATTTATATGCAGAGGTGATCGGGGTTCTTGCCCAATCAAAGTAAGTTTTATAAATCATTGATTTTGATTTGCTTTGCACTTCAGAATGTTTCATTCCTAACTGACACAACAGACTCTGATAGTTAGAGACCCACCATTTTTGCTATTGTATTATCATGAATCCCTCTCCACCTTTTATTACTCTTCTCTGTTCCCTAGAGGCTCCTTAGAGTAGCATCTTTTCTTTAATTCCACTACTTGTTTTACTTTATTTTTGGGGGTTTCCATAAATGTCTGAATCAAGCAAGTCAGAAATTGCCAAGAATAGTCAGGATATTTACCTTATTCCATATTTTTAATAATTTTATGAGAAGTGTTTTTTTTAAATCTTTGTTTTAGATCTTTACAGAGCTAATAATTACTTTTATTACTTTCCTGTTGAGTGCTTTTATTTCTGAGATCACAATACAATGTATTCTAATCATTTATTTGTTTTAGTACTGAAGAGAGGGGCTGGGGATGGAGGTCTGTAGTAGAGTGCTTGCTTAGCATGCACAAGGCCCTGGGTTCAACCCTCAGCACCCCCAAAAGGAAAAAACATTGGTAAACAGACTTGATTAAGTACAAAATATACCCCCCCAAAAGATAAAATGCGATAGGATTACACCAGCGAAAGTATTATTCAGTAGGAGTACACTCGTTGAGTTATAATGAAACCTCATTTTAGTAAGCAGTAAAGTATCTTTAGCACCTTGTGGTTGCTCTGAATTTCTGGAAGATTTTGGATTTCCTTTTGTTGCTAAAACAAATTTCTAAGAAACGATTGATTTATATTTTCTTGAATGCTTTAAAGACTCTTTGGCCCTAAAATCACCAAATAACTATCTTTCTAAATTCCAAGAAGGCAAGCACAATTATTTCAATGTGGGAATAGCTAATTAATAGTATAGTCTAATGTTTATTAAACTATAAAATTATTATTTTAATTTGAAATAATACTTTTTAAAAAAATTTTAAGTAATGCTTTATTTAATATATTTTTTACATTTTTTAAATATACTAAGGACCTTGTATAATCTATGCTTTAGAACTTAGAATGTAGTTTGAATATTTTAAATGATTTAAGACAGACAGTAACACCTTAATATCTCATTTACATTTAATCAGTAATGAGTCCTTAATTCGGGAATATGGACACAAATCATGGATATGAGCAATGTTATATTGCTATTTATGGCAAAGTATTTTCATGATTTTTTAAAAATCAAAGATGAGCTGGGCGTGGTGGTGCACGCCTGTAATCCCAGCACTTGGGAGGCTGAGGCAGGAGGATCGTGAGTTCAAAGCCAGCCTCAGCAATGGCGAGGCACTTAGCAACTCAGTGAGACCCTGTCTCTAATAAAATACAAAAAAGGGCTGGGGATGTGGCCCAGTGGTTGAGTGCCCCTGAGTTCAATCCCCAGTACCAAAAAAAATAAATAAATAAATAAATAAATAAATAAATATCAAAGATGAATTTCTATCTCAGGAATGTAGATAAGAAATTCTAAGCAATATATTAGCAAGTTTGGATCAAGGAGAATACTACATCATAGCTAGAATAATAAGTCCAAATGACCAGTAAAATTATAAAGTGATATCCGCCTCACTAGGCTAATATAAGAGAATCACCACTTCAGAGCCACATTTAGGTGGCTACTTGGGCATGTAGTAAGCATCGGACAAAATGTGGATATATCCACATTGGGCTCGGGCTCCCATCTGGTGGGTGAAGCAGGAGTAGGAAAGGGAGGGGAGATTAAAAAGAAACATTGGACATATATTTCAGTCTTATTCTAGTTTTCTTGGATTGTAGTGATTGTTTTCTTTTTTTAAAATAAATTTGGTAAAAAAAATGGGTTCTAATATTATTTTAATGCAACAAGCTTATCTACTTCATAGATTTTCTTAATGCTAAAGACTACTTTCATATAAAATGGCATTCTCCAAGGTTCAAATCAAAGTAGATGTTATACTTCCTAACATGTTCATACTTTGTTAATCTTTTTTCCCTCACTATTTTCAGTGACTACTTGGAAAGCATGACTTTTTTGTGTCAGAAACTGAACAATATTCACATTAAAATCTTTAGTCGATTTGTAATATATAGAGTAGGATAATTAAGTAGTATTGTAATAAACTATTAGGTATCTTTTTAAAGAAAAAGTTTATAGTCCCCAATCTGCAGTCTGTGAAACTTTCATCATAAACCTAAAAAAGAGCCTTAAAAATTGGAGATAATTCCCTACTTATATAGAGATGTTTTATGGACTGGTTATTTGGTCTTATTTAATTATTAATTAGTGGTAATGGTGCTGTACTAATGACATCATAGAAATAAAGAAATCCTATCATTCTCCAGGAACTCCTAGTTTTAAAATAAACCAACAGCAAATATAATTTTAACAGTTTCCTTTTCCTCTGTGTGTTTTTTGTTGAGGGCAGAGAAAGGAGGTGGTATTTGGGCAACACACCTTTGGATTTCACCCTTAAATACCATGTGGAAAATTAGTGTTTTAATTCACATCAAATTATGTCTCTATGTATATTAAAGGTTTCAGGCAGTCAGGAAGAAGTTCGTGACAGAATTGAAAGAACTGCGACAGAAGGAACAAAGCCCACATGTGGTACAAAGTGTCATCAGCTTAATAATGGGAATGAAATTTTTCCGGGTGAAAATGTATCCTGTAGAAGATTTTGAAGCATCATTTCAGTTTATGCAGGTGATATACCTTCTTAGTGGTAGTAATTAGAATTAGCCTGACAGTGGTCGTTCTTGTTCTTCATGACTCTCCAGAAGAAACAAAATATACATAAGTTAATGCACCATTACGTCTTATTCCAAGTGCTAAATTCTCACAAGTGTGGATGAACTTTCTTTTTTTGACCTTAGTTTCTTGGTAAAATAGGAGTGTTTCACAAAATTATTGTGGTATTACAAATTCATTAGGCTCTTTTGCTAATCTAAATATACCTTTTTTTCCCTTCAAGGAATGTGCTCAGTATTTCTTAGAAGTAAAAGACAAAGATATAAAACATGCACTTGCTGGTTTATTTGTGGAGATTCTTATCCCTGTAGCTGCTGTAAGTAATTTTATTTGTTATACCTTTCATATGTCATGTGAGAACCATACAAACCCTATATACTTCATTTCCTCCCTGCAGACTCTTGCAAGGTAGTGAGCTGAGGCCACCAGAGGGTTCCTCTCATTTGTTTGTTGTTCCTTAGGTGTTACTTTGTTTTGTTGATTGGTGTCCGTGTTTTGCTTATCCTTTCAAAGAATGTTTTATTTTTGGTTTTTCAAATGGTAAAGTGAATTCAGCCCCTCTTAGTCTATTTTGGCTGGAAAAGGGGACTTAATTACTCTCTTTCATTCAGATATTATTCTCCTTAAGATTTTTTAAAAAATATTTATTTATTTAGTTGTACACAATGCCTTCGTTTTTATGTGGTGCTGAGGATCGAACCCAGGCCGCACATGTGCTAGGCGAGCACTCTACCACTGAGCCACAACCCCAACCCCAAGATTTTTTTAAAATGAAGAAACATTTTCATGTTGAGAAACTGAATGTTTTGGCTTTGGTTTTTTTAACACAAGTTCACTGACTTGTGACCTGTATGTTTATGTGAACTGGTTTGCAGTATTTATGTACTGCTTTGGAACCATGTTTAGAAAGGGTGGACCGAGAATTGTAAGAAAAGTTAAGAATTTAAAATATTAACGACAGAGTGGTTGGCATTTTTTTTTTTTTTTTTTTTTTTGCCTATTTACTTATAGTTAAATATTTAAAGTTTTCTTTTTTAAAATGGGGAATAAGAGAAGTACTGAAGTTTTGTTTAGAGGTTTACAAGTGGTTTGAGTCAGTCCCCTCACCTTCTCACCCCAGTTTTTAGATACATTAGGCCCATTTATTAAAAACTGGCTACTGTTTATGAAGCCATGTCAGTTCTCTTCTATCATCATTAGCAAATGTACTTCCTTTTTTGTTGTTGTTTCCTAGAGGTGGTTTTCCCACTTTATCTAAATTATTGTTTGTACATCCCCCTTTGTCTGAGAATCATTTTTTCCCAGGAATCTAAGTGAGATTAGGTTTTTATTTTTTAGGTAATTTCACCAAAAGGAGCAGGTTGTAGGAAGAAAACCTCTGGACACTGGTCCACTCCCATGCTACCTGATTCTTTCATGCTATATGCCAGGTTTGTCAGTTCACTAGAGCTGCCACAATTACATACCACAGACTGGGTAGCATAACAACAAAGCTACCCAGCAGTTGTTTTGAAGTAATAGAAGTCTGATATCTGAGAATGTCACCAGCTTGGTTCCTTTTGATGGCTTCGAGTAAGAATTTGTTCTGAGCCCCTTGCTTAGTTTCTTGTGGTTTGCTGAATATTGTTGGTGTTCCTTGGCTTGTAGGGGCAACACCCCTATCTCTGCTTTCGTTTTTACATGATTCTTTTTCTTGTGGGCATGTCTGAGTTCTTTTGTTCCCTTTTTTAAAGGACTCTGTAGTCATGTTGGATTAGGGCCACACTAATCCTAACTTAACTAATCAGATCTGCAATGACCTTTTTCCAAATAAGGGCACATTCTGAAGTATGTGAGGTATGGGCTTCAACATAGGAATTTTGTGGAGATATGATTAAGTCCCTAACCCTAGGCCTTTGCGCCCGTAGTTTCTTCTGCCTAGAACATTTTGCCTCTCTAGTAAATTCTGCTAGATCCCCTGTCTGGCTGGCCTCTGTTTATTCATGCATTCTGTATTGAGTGTTTTATAGATGTCAGAACCTCCTCTATATACAGGGAACACAACAAAGAACAAGATAGGAAAGGTTCTCTCCTATTTTGGAGCTTAGTCCCAGCATAGGAAACAGAAAGTAAACTAGGATGTAAAACATGTAGCATGCAGGCTATGGCAAGGTCTATGAAGAACTGTAAACCACTTGGGACTACAGGGGGCGGGGGAGATTGCCACAGGCATTGGGGAGTTGAAATTTTAAGGAGCGGGATTAGAAAAGTCTATCGCCCTTGAAAGAGGTGGTGATGGTTGAGCCAAAACTAGAGGAATGAGGAAGGATAACTCCCTGTATCTGGGGGAAGAGCATCTCAGACAGAAGGAACAAGTGTGGGCGTCCTGAGGCAATATCACACTTTGAGGAGTTCCAGGGACACTTGGAAGCTAGTGCAGCTGGTCCCAGTGCACAGGGGCAGAGTAGTAGGAGCTCAGGCCAGAAGGGTTATGTAGGAGGCTGATGCAATGTGGTAGGTAAGACTCTCTGGCCTCAGTTTAGAGGCTGCTTCCTTGTGGAGTTTGTCTGGTGGGGCCCCTTTGAGCGCTCCAGTGCCTAGCCCTCTTTCCCAGGGCCTTTTAGCCCACATGCTCACCACCTGTTTGCTTGTCAGTATTCTACGCTTGTTGGCACAGGGCAGGGCCCAGGTTTATCTTATTTACTTAACACTTGGACATCTGGCACATTATAATTCCTCAGTACAGATCTTGGTGGATTATTAACTACTTTCAAACTTTACAGAAAGTTCTTATAATCCTCGTGTAGATTAATGTTTATAACCATTTTCTATTCTGTTTGCATTACCTCTCTGCCTAGGCTGTTAAAAATGAAGTGAATGTCCCCTGTTTGAAAAATTTCGTGGAGATGCTTTATCAGACTACTTTTGAACTGAGCTCCAGGAAGAAGCATTCTTTGGTATTTAGAAATATTGCAAAGCTTTCCATGTTTAATTGGGAATTCTAGCAATTGATTTATGAATTCAGGGAAGATTAAAGAGAATTATAAAATCTGAAATTGTAAAATTCCTGAAGTGCAACACTAGGGAAAGTTTTACGTATGTATTGTCTATTCTTTTTTTTTGGTGGTACCAGGGATTGAACTCAGGGGCACTCACCCACTGGGCCATATCCCCAGCCCTTTTTTGTATTTTATTTGGAGACAGGGTCTCACTGAGTTGCTAAGTGCCTCACCATTGCTGAGGCTGGCTTTGAACTCGTGATCCTCCTGCCTCAGCCTCCCAAAGTGCTGGGATAACAGGCGTGCACCACCCGGCTATTCTTAATTTTATTTTATTATCTCTGCCTCTGATGGGTTAATCAGACTTCCTCCTAGGCATTTACATATCTTGACAGGTCTTATGAATTTTATGTTATATTATGGGAGAGATCAAATATAGTCTTATATTTAACCATAAATTCCTTTACTTTACCTTATAATACATTGAATTCCAAAGTGTCAGATTTTTTTTTAAGGAACCATTCTCTAACTATATCTCTCCTATTCTGAGATTTAAAGCATTTTTTTCCATTTAACCCTATATTCCACGTTACTTTTCTAAAGCTTAAAGAAAGTTTACAAAACTGTGCAAATATTTGACTATCTAAACTAGAGATCTAGCAATAATAAGCATTGATTGTGCCTGGCCTTGAGCTAATAAGTCCCTTGTGTTGTCTTTCTTAAAGCCTCATGGCAGTATAGGATATTTGTGATTATCATCTCCTACTTTACGTGTTTAGTGCTTATGTAGCCATAGGCTTGGCAAATAGAAAGCCAGGACTTGAATGCCAGTCTCTCCTTTGACCTAGGGCCTGTGTTCATAATCACCATATTGGACAATAGACTAAAGTGTCCAGGGATAAACATGAGCATGTTCTAGCTCTGGGAGATGGTAGTACAAGAAATTCCCCCTCCCCCCACTATTATGCATAACTATAATGCACTAATAAAAACTTTAAGCAAAAAAATTGTTCTTATAGAAAATGTATCCTTTATCATTATTTGTGATATTTTATTTCTTATTACAAATGGGAAAACCACATAATAGGTTATTTTATTTTCCTTGTTTGTTCATGAGAACAAATTAAATAATCATTTGCAAGTCCTGTGATTTTTTTCATGAAAAATGTTAATTTTCTCTTTTCCTATCTCCTATAGGCTTTATATCCACTAATTACCTGCCTTTTATGTGTCAGTCAGAAACAGTTTTTTTTAAATAACTGGCATATTTTCCTACAGAACTGTTTGTCACATTTAAAGGTAAGACATTACATTTCTCACCTGTGAATACTGACTTAGATGTGTTCATTTTCACACATACATTGAACAGTATATAACAAAACCTTCTTTTAAAAAATTATTTTTCTTAGTTGTAGATAGACAAAACCTTCATTTTTGTTGGTCCATTTGAATAATACTTTGCCACATTCCATTCCTATGTACTTTAGTTCTTTAGGGAATCACATATAGAAATGCATGAACTTTTGATGGGAAATTTAGTTTGTTTTAAGGCAAAATTGTATAATTTCATGGATTGTTGTTTATACTATATTAGCTCTAGCAATATTAGTTAATAAATAAATTTCTTAAGAATTACAAGGTATTGCCAGGTGAGATGATGCACACCTGTAAACTCAGTTCAACTTAGCCGGACTCTGCCTCAAAATCATAAACAGAAAGGCATGGAATGTAACTCAGTAGTTGAGTGTCCATGTGTTTGATCAACAGTACTGGGGGGGAAAATTATGAAAGTGTTACTTAATATCATAAAACCTTCCATATATTTATTTTGTCTTTTGTTTGTTCATTTATTTATTTAGTACTGGGGATTGAACCCAGAGGTACTTTATCCACAGAGCTGCATCCCTGGCCCTTTTTATTTTGTTTATTTATTTGTTTATTTGTTTACTTATTTATTTATTTTTTGGTACCCGAGATTAAACTCAGGGGCACTCAACCACTGAGCCACATCCCCAGCTCTATTTTGTATTTTATTTAGAGACAGAATCTCACTAAGTTGCTTAGTCCCTCACCATTGCTCAGGCTGGCTTTGAACTAGTGATCCTCCTGTCTTAACCTCCCAAGCCACTGGATTACAGGCATGTACCACCACGCCTGGATGTATTTTATTTTTTAGACAGGGTCTTACCAAGTTGCTTAGGGCCTTGCTAAGTTGCTGAGGCTGAACTCAAACATGCATTCCTCCTGCCTCAGCCTCCTGAGTCATTGGGATTACAGGTGTGCTTCACTGCACCTGGCTTTTCTTCTGTTTTTAGAAAATATCAGCAATGTTGGCTTAAGTTGAATAATATGAAGACAGCTTTGATAATAAAATATCAGAAAAAGTGCATTTAATTTAAGGATAACTGGTCAAATTTTTAAGTGTGTTGTTAGATCCACATGAATGTAAAAGCTCCTAAAACAATTGTGATTTGAATGAAGGAATACTTGCTGCCAACACTATTTGGCATATCCAGATTCAGTTTCCCTTAGTATTGACAATATCTGTAAGAGATAGGACTTTCTTCTTTCCTGCTCTGCTAGCAGGACCTTCTTTTCTTCTTTGGATAGGAACACAGTTAATATCTGACACAGAGGAGGGAATACTCACTTTGTGTCATGTGAATGCTCAGTGTGGATACTTTGATAGACAGTTAGATAAGATCATGAATATTTGCTGAAAAGTTATAACAGCTTTGTAAACATGACATTTCCTTTCTTTTTATTCCTCTAAGTTTGACTTGAAACTAAAAACCTTAAACTTTAATAGTGAAACTGAGGCACAGGTAGATTAAATGACCTATCTCTGGCCAGGTAGCTCATGGTGGTATTGTGAGAACTAGGACTGCTATTTTCATACTCTGGAACGATTCCCTGGATATAATCCTGTATATTGTTTTCATAATTTTATTTATCATTTTCAAAACTGCTTTGATTTCTTAGTAAAGCATAATGAATGTATGTCTTTGAAAAACACTTTTGTCTCCTTCTAGATATATTTTGCTATTATTCACATTTGGATAAGAACTGATATACCCTCTTTGCTTTACTTACGAAAATTATCAGGACCAAATTAATCAAGCTGATTTAACTCTTTATATCTTGCAACCAGGAAATAAATTTTATTTAGTTAATTGCATCATTTGTTTCTGTCCTTATTTTGATAATTCCTACAGATATAGGTACTAAAGGGAATGGATCATTTTCTGGGTAGTATGAGTTTTCATACTTTAAAAATAGTTTTAAGACATGTATTTAAGTGTTTCTGGAAGGTTGCTTTGTTTCATGACAATTCATACTTTTCTGTTGCTTGTTGGAATTTTTTTTAATATATATACACGTTTCCACCTAACATATTTGCAATACTTTCGCGGTACCTTAACTTTTTTTTTGTCTTAAGGCTTTCATTTAAATTGCTCTGTTTTCTTTGAACCCTTACCTCCTATTAAATATTTCTGGCATATTGTCCATTTTCATTAATGGCATGATAGCAATCTGCCAGACTAAAGGAGATAAGAGCCACTTAGCATGAATATTTGGAATATAATTGTCTTGGCCATTAACCCTTAGCTTACATTAAGGCTCTATTCAGCAGAAATTTTATGACTTGGCTCCTATTTATTAAGTTTTAGGTAATGTGGCTGTTTGCATAGTTGAGGTAAGAAGTTTCAAGCATTCAAGGAAAAATTATGGTAGTTATCAATTGTAACAGTTATAATTTATTTTGTTTCTGTATTGGAAAAATTGATCCAAGATGAAGGCCTTACCTAAATTGATAAAGGTGATCAATTACTTTATTTGATTCAAATAATCTCTTGATTAAAAACATCTACAACAGTTTTTCATTGATCAGACCCACTTCTTAGGACTAATTTTTATTAATATTTACTGGATGCTAGATTCATTATCTCATTTAATTTTCACTGAATATAAGTGACCCTTGTTTAGGAAGCCAGTAAATGATAGAGCTTTGCATCCAGATTTGTCTATCGTTATATAACTTTTGTTGTCTCTGGTCCACCATATTATCTGCAAATGTACTATGAGGAATGTTGCTGTACTGAATATTTTAAGAAAATGTTTTGACTATAATTCTGGGATTTAAAAAAGGCATTATCTCTAGAGTCATGAAAATAAATATGGTGAATTTTCAAGGCACTTTTAAGATATTGCTATACCAATTTTTTTAGCTGGTGGCCATGAAAAACGGGCTTGATTCCTATATGCCCAGAAATAACATGTAAAAGAGTGTCATTTTATTTTCACTAAAGAGTTAAATTTCTTATTTATGTCCCAAAGAGTATTTGGTGGTTTCCCATATCTATTTTATCAGTTTAGGTGCTTAAGTGAAAAGTGATTTTCAAGTTTTTAAAGAATTATTAAGGGAGATAGAGGAATAGTAAGAGTAGATCACAGATAAAAATAATCCATACTTATTTTCTTAAAAATTTCTTGAAGTTGTTTGAATTCATATGTAGTGTTTTAAGAGGAAAAATTAGACAGTTAAAATTTTAACTGCTCTTAGTTTGAGTGTTGTAGGCATATCCCATGATGCCCAAACTATAGGTATTTTCCCTTAGAGTTTCTGGCCACCATCTTGGAAGTTCCAAATTTCTTCTAAATAGAGACCTTGGTGAAGAGCCCTCTTGTTTTGTGCTTATTTTCATCTAACATGCATGTGCTGCATCTCATGTTTATGTTTGCTGTCTCACATTGCTTTATTTAGATGCCATCTAACAACAGTATCAGAAAACAAATAGAAACACTCCAGGTGAGTTGTGTTGATGTTACAAAGTAAAATATTGCTTTATTTTCTTTAAGTGTGGCCTTTGTTTTTCCTTTACCCATTGTTGCATTGCATGTCTAATGTATTTGTTCAGACCTGCTTCTGTTGTTGTTAAAGAAAGAGTGGCCCACAGCTGGGAAGGTTTATGATTAATGTAGCCCCAAGAAGGTGGATTTAAGAGAAAGAAATGATACTGAATGATGATTCTGCACCAGTATTTACTGTTTAAAAATATTGTTTAATTCATATTATGTAGCTGTTATAAACAAAAGTGTTAGATACCATTTTTCATTGCAATTAAGGAGACATAATTTAGATTTAAATGTGATCTTCATGAATGAATTTTAAAAAAACTTTTATCACATGGGTTTGAATATTTTTTTAAAAAAATTTTTAGTTGTAGATGGACACAATCTCTTTCTTTCTTTCTTCCTTTCTTTATTTATTTTAATGCGGTGCTGAGGATCAAACCCAGTACTTCACATGTGCTAGGCAAACGCTCTACCACTGATCCACAATCGCAGCCCGGGTTTGAGTTTTTAACAAATTATTTTTAAGCCCAGAGTAGAAAAAAGGGAAGAAACATTAAATGCTTCCCACAAAGATCATATTTAACTGACTTATCAAAACTTTGTTGTATATTAATGTTATTTGGCTTTTATTTATGTGATAATCTGATTATTCCAGTTAGACCAAAATTATGACTAGGAAATTACATCTCCTCACCTAAGGCTCAGATCTTTTAGGATTTTTTTTTTTTTTAATTTGCACATACATAGTAGCATTGTGGCAATTGAAAAATCATTGATAATTGCTTTTTTTAATCACTTATCATCTTGCTTTTTTCATGTTGTGCTGGTGCTAGCTTTGTAGTCCATTTGGGAAAGTTTGAAAATCAAGTTTTTTTTAAGCTAGATATTTCATCACTTCAAATAGTCCAAACATTTTTGTATTTAATTTTTAAAAAAAATATTTATATGTTTTTTAGTTGTGCACAATGCCTTTATTTTTACGTGGTGCTGAGGATCAAACCCAGGCCACGCACGTGCTAGGCAAGCCCTCTACCACTGAACCACAACCCCAGCCCCTGTATTTAATTTTTATATGAGCAGAGTTTTTACATGAATTAGGACAAATATTTTTAATGTATAGTTTTCATTGACATTTTAGAAATATAATTTAATGTAAATTTAATTTGGCATCTACATAAAAACTAATTGAACTAGTTCTTTTAAAATATTTTTAGAGCAGTTTTAGGTTCACAGCAAGATCAAAAGAAAGGTACAGAGATTTCCTATATTCTCCCTATCTCACAGTTGTATACCCTCCCCCATTATCAACATCCCTCACCAGAGTAGTACAGATGTTACCATTAATGAACCTATACCAGTGCATCGTATCACCCAAAGACAGTAGTTTTGCATTAGGGTTCAGTGTTGGTCTAGTACATTCTGTGGGTTTTGACAAATGTATGACGTGTATCCACCATGATAGTATTAAAGTTTATTTACTGCCCAAAACATCTTCTGTACTCTGCCTACTCATCCTTCCCTACCTTCTTAACTCCTTGCTGAACTCATATTTTTATATTTGATTTGATTTATATGATAGAAAAGAAAGTTATATTCTGTTAAAAGCATTATTATAAAAAGCTTAGTTTTTTTTATTAGTAACATGCATATATTAGTAACAAGTTACATTAGTAACAAGTAGAAAACTACTTGAGGGAGTGTATTTGAAATTTGGGATCATTATTGATCTGGCAAAGGAGAGAGGGATTAATGTGGAGACTCTTGACCAGAAGAGTAATTGATTTCCATTTCTAATTTTATCAAATCTTCATGTATGTAGATTTGCAAGCAATTATGTTTTCTAAGGGGTAAGTCTTTTTTTTATTAAAACCCTCTCAGTTATCTTTTCACATTTCTTTTAATCATATATTATAGATGCCTATTGTACTATATACATATATCTCAAGAAAATCAAAAAGAATGGCTAAAGTTATTTTTTTATTAAAAACTCTTCGTTAGTTGACATATATAAAATAATTGTTTAACAATAAGAAATATGTCAACCAAATTATAAAAATGTAAATTTACGGTATCTTGATGAATAAATTTTATGAACAATCAATAGGTGTTTTTAAAGAGTTTCTCTTAATAAAGGAGATGATTAGCTAGCTACGTTTTTGGAATTCATGATTAAATTTCATTACATGACTGTGGTCATTTAAGAACTTTACTTTTTAAAAACAGCCAGAAAGAAAAGTTTGCTATTCAAATTGTGACAAATGGAATAATTTTTTGTGATTCCAAATAATAATGATGATGATGATAATTTTAATAATTATTATTATAGTGATAATACTATCACTATAATAATTATTATTATTTCTATAATAATTATTATTATTTAAGTAAAATGTTCTGCTTCCAAATAAAAGTTGGAGGTATAACACCTACCTCTTAGTGAACATCCAACAGGTACTATTCCAGGTGCTTTATAGATACCAACTTTCTTAATCCCTGAGGTAGGTGTGATATTTTCTCCATTTTAGAGATGAAGAAATTGTGATACAGAATGATTTAACAGTGCCCAAGGATGGGTTTGGATTTGATTCCTGGTGTTTTTAATTTCAGAATCATGCTTTTAACTCCCTGGTCTGTAGTCTCTCTTGTAAGAATATGCATTCAATAATAATTGGCTTTATTTCATGTATGCAAATGACTATAATACCATTTTTTTAAACTTTAAATGCATATGGGCTGCAAATGAATTACTCTAAATATGAACAATCTTTCTGTCATGTCAGTATTGTAATATGAACTATTTAGTAATTTGTGTGTATAATTTTGGAGTCTTAGAATTGATAGAATTCTATATTTTGATATCTTATTTTGAGCATATAAAGAAGGGTCTTATTTATGGTTAGTTTTGAACCATCTTTACTTATCACATACTAAATATTTAAACTCTTTTAGACTGAGTTTAGTTATGGGAGTTGGAGGCTTTTAGTTGTTGGCAGAGATATGATCTTAATTATTGCAAGTGTTTTAATAAGTATATTCTTATTCTCTCTTGTTTTTAAACAGAATAAAGATCCTAAAATGTCTCGAGTTGCACTGGAATCCTTGTATAGATTGTTGTGGGTTTATGTAATTAGAATAAAATGTGAAAGCAACACTGTAACTCAAAGGTGAGTACCTTTGTTTTAAAATGCATTTAAGATAAAGTGTTGGGACTGGGGGACATGGCTTGGTGGCAGAGCAATAAGTGCTTAGCATGTATAAGGCCCTTGGTTTAATTCCCCGCACCAAAATAAATGAATTAATAAAAGAAAATCTTGTTTAAAAAAGAATCACACTAAAGGAATTTTCATTAAATATTTGGGGGGAGGAATGTAAGTTCTTTTGACGTAAAGAATAGCTGGAACTTTTTGCTAATATGCTGCTAACATCATGGTCTCATTATGTTGAAATCTTTTCTTCCTGTAGTCGTCTCATGAGCATAGTGTCAGCACTTTTTCCAAAAGGCTCCCGAAGTGTGGTTCCTCGAGACACACCTCTCAACATATTTGTGAAGATTATTCAGTTCATTGCTCAGGTGAGTAATCTGTTGTCTTAAGTTGGAGTTCAAAAACTTTTTTATACATCTAAAAACATGCCATCAAAACCTGGGTTAATGTTGAATGATGAAAAGTAAGATTGCTTATTAAATAGTAAAAGAAAAAGATGTTAAGTTTTTTTGTGGGGGGATGATAAAATAATCTACATACTTGGAGAAGGACAGGAAGATGCACAAGTTTGAGCACTTTCAATTTAGGAAAGGTCTAAAATGTGTCTAATAAGTTAGTCCATTCACTAATTATCCCTGAGTATCCTGAAAGATTTCTTTGAAAATTATTTTCATAATCTGTCTGTATCTATACCAGGTTCTCAGGTATAGATACAGAATCCACTGTAGCTAGTTAAACCCACAGGGACCTTTTAAGGAAGACACATAACTCACAGAATCACTAGCAGGAATCAAGCAACAAGTTCTCATTTGAATGACTAGAAGCTGTAGAATTGGACTATCAGAAGCTGCTGCCTCTACCAAAATCAAAAAACTGTTAAATAAGGAAGTCACTCTGGGAGACATCACTTATACCTGTAATCCCAGCAATTCTGGAGGCTGAGGTGGGGGTGGTTCACAAGTTCAAAGCCAGCCTCAGCAACTTAGCAAGGACCTGAACAACTTAGCACCATCCTGTCTCAAAGAATAAAATGGGCTGTGGATGCGGCTCAGTGGTTAAACACCCCTGTGTTCAATCACTGGCTCCAAAAAAAGAAGTCACCATACAGGATGAGTGTCATGCCATGGTCCCCACTGGTAAAACAGATTCTTCTCCACCCCCATCCCCTTTTCCTCCTTATGACCCCAGTCACATTAGTACATCACCTGGCAGGATTACATCACATACTGAAGCCTGTTTTTTAAGGCATCCTGGGAAATATAATTTTAGCTTTGTAGCTGCTGCAGTAAAGGAGGTTTATTAGAAAGGGATTAAATGTGTGTTGAGTGAGCCAATCAAAGGTTTTTGTCATGGGGGGGTGGGCGGCATCAGCCCTGGAGAAACAGGTAAGATTACCACTTCAATTTAGAAAGATGCTGATTCTAGGACAAATTATTATTTTCTCTTAGCACTGAAACTATGACAGTTTAGATGATCTGTAATGAAATTTTATTTTTTATAGTGAAGAAATAAAGGACTATTTAAACAAATACATTTCAATTTACTAGAGCACAGAAGTAATGATAATTAGATAAGTATAAGTGTTTCAAAAAGACTGATAAAAGCAGATTGTATCTTACATCTAATGTTCAGAAAACTAGTGCCATTAGGTTGCCTTTTTCTTTGTTTCTAGAATTGTGCCCATCCCCCAAATTAATCACTCCATTCTAGCACAGCACTAGATTTGTACACTCCTCTCAAACATTGGTTAATCTGATGATTTACCTTTTTTTCCTTGGATAACTCCTTGCCAGAGCCCTTCCTCCCCTGACTTGCTGCTTTCAAGACCTGCTGCACACCTGTAATCTTAGAACTTCCTTTCATCATCCTTCCACCAATTCTTTTACTTAGATTATAAGTGATAAGTCATATTTTAACCTTAATTAATTCATATATATTTTTCTTCTGTTTAAATGTTGGATTTTTTAAGGCATGAACCTGTATCATTGCCATTATATGCACAATTTTTAGATGGGACTTAATATATACTAGCAAGTTAGAGGGACTTAACTAATTGATTTTTCTTTTTTTAAATAGGAACGTTTGGATTTTGCAATGAAAGAAATAATATTTGATCTTCTCAGTGTTGGAAAATCTACTAAAACTTTCACCATTAATCCAGAGGTAAGAATATATTTTTTATATACCATATATAATAATATGCTGTATATAATCACTACCATATATTACATATATACCACATATAATAATTATACCATATACAATTACTACCATATATAATAATATATAGCAATAATATACTACCCTGTACTATTTACTTACTTCCTTTGAACAAAGTTTCTGGAATCAAAACTTTTAGGTTTAAATCTAAGTTCTATTTCTAACTACACGTGCGAACAAGTTATTTTATCTCTTTGAGCCCTCCCAGATGATTTAATGGTCATGTTAAGCATTGTAGGAAATAACAGAGGGAGTAAATTCTCCAAGATATGCACCTCATCTGGCTTCTAGAGGTTCTTTTACTTTGAATCATTTCTGTTCGAGGTGTTTATTAATAAATATCAGCCATTCAGCATTTACTGAGCACCTAAAATGTGCCAGGCACTATTCCAGGTGTTACAGAAAGACAAGAATCCTTTTACCCAGAGGGAGCTTACAATAAAAAATAGTAATAATATATCGTAAATATTATATCCTACTTTTGCTGATTTCATGCTTGAGACATTAAATTTCCAGATTGTTTCAAAATATTTTATAACCTAATTTCCTGTGTAAAGCTAATGACATTTGAAAATATAAGAAGGCAAACTAGGGCTGGAGCTATAGCTCAGTGGTAGAACACTTGCCTAGTACATGTGAGGCACTGGGTTTAATCCTCAGCACCACATAAAAGTAAATAAATAAATAAATAAATAAATAAATAAATAAATAAATAAAGATAGATATTGTGTTCATCTATAACTAAAAAAAAAAAAAAAACAAAAAAACAAAAAAAAAAAAAAAACAAATTTTTTTTTTTTTTTTTTTAATAAAAGGCAAAATAGCCGGGTGCGGTGGCGCACGCCTGTCATCCCAGCACTTGGGAGGCTGAGGCAGGAGGATCGCGAGTTCAAAGCCAGCCTCAGCAATGGTGAGGCACTTAGCAACTCAGTGAGACCCTGTCTCTAATAAAATACAAAAAAGGGCTGGGGATGTGGCCCAGTGGTTGAGTGCCCCTGAATTCAATCTCTGGTACCAAAACAAACAAACAAACAAACAAACAAACAAATAAATAAATAAGGCAAAATAGGTATTATCTTTGTTCTTATTTATTTTAAATTACTATGCTGGTCCTCATAATTGAATTCTAAGGTATATGTTTATGTGGTAACAAGTGGACTTGAAAGTTATTGAAGCTTTTTAGTTGTAGGATTTTTAAATAAGCTAATATTTAAAGTGGGTAGACAGGAGTGTTTTTGTAGATAACATACTTAACATGGCTTCCAGCAACAAAAATCATAGAACAGAAAACTTTTTCTTGAACATTCATTTTAAAAAATATTCTCTCTATTGAAGTTGGTTTCTGAAAGCAAAATCTTTTCCTCACCAAAGTTCTTACTAGGACTAGGAAAAGTTTTAATTCTGTTGGTTTGTTTTAGGGGCTATTGTTATCATTGAGGCTTACTGCATTAAGATTATCTTCGATCTGTATTTCTTTTGCAGAAATCTTTTTAAGCTTGTGAAAGCTGGTTTAGTTAAAAATCACATAAAATTATCCCTTAACCACTTACTTGTTGCAATTGCAAATTGCGAAATGTAGAAAGAAGGTATAGGTGAGGCAGCTGCAGTCAACTGTGCTATACTGTAGAGCTTCCTGCTTCCTCCCAGGTCTCCTGTGACCAAGTGAAGCTTGACCATCTGATACATAGACTAAGGGAGGGCTTCATTGCCCTGCCGTGTCTAATGATGAGCAAAGCTTAATGTTTTCATTTTATTTAGACAAAAAAAAAAATAAAAGTGTAAATAATAGTTTTGTTTTCTTCCTGTATTCCAGTGAACTACCTAGCCCAGTCACTGGCAGGCATGCACCTTGCCTTAGAGAGCACTGGTGCAGGTTGGAGCTAGTCACATCTTGGGCTGACATGGTATGGAGGCAGACAGAGGCCAGGCAGGCCATTCACTGAAAAATGGAATATTGAGTAGCAATCAAGCTTGGGGAAAATATCAAGTCAAATAGGGTCTGAGTTCAGAGGAGAGGCATGAGATTTGTTGGTGGTCTGGGATGTGTGGTATTTGAATCTGTGTCAATACATGAACTTTCTTTGGGAGAAAATATATAATGATAGAAGGAGGAAGCTTAGGAGTCTGACATACAGGTGGTAAAGACACTGCCAGCCATGGCACAAAATAGCAAAGGAGTGTGTCAGATGGGAAGGAGCACTTAATGGTACCTGTGCTGCTGAAAGGTCCAGTAGGATGCCAGAGAAGGCCCACTGGTCACTGATGAATGAAAGTTGCTTCAGAGAAGCAGTATGGGAAATATCTGTTGCATTAAGATAGCTGAATATAGTTAGATAGGTATGTTCAGTTGAGAAGAAATAATGAAGATGCAAAAAATGAGAAGAGATCATTGATGGTGAAATGTTCCAGAAAATGCAAAAGCATATTGGATTTCAAAAAGTAGGAAGGCCATCATCCCTGCACTGTATCAACAGCAAAGGGGAGGAATAAGTGGTACAGTTCTGAGTAGATTGGTACAATTTATGGAGATGGGTTGAGAAAAGTTTTTTTTTTTCCCCCTCCTGTGAATTAAAAGAAAAGTCATTTGCTTAGAAAGGGGAGAGTATGGACTAAAGAAATCAAGGTGAACTGAGGAAAAAGAGAGAGGTTTGGCATACACGTAGAGGATAGGATAGGCACTTGACCCCAGAAGTGAATGGTTGGGATTTGGGAATTTGATACTAAAGCAAAACTCTGTGCCTAGACTGGTTAAAAAAGTTGGACAGGTTAGTTTTCCTTCTGTCTTTTTTTCTCCCATCTCCCACAGTATTGTTCAATAAGGTATTTCTAACATGAAAGAAGATAATGTATGGCACTGATTTCTTCCTTTTGAAACCTTTTTTCCCTGAAGAGAATGAACATAGGCCTCAGAGTCTTCCTTGTAATTGCCGACAGTTTGCAGCAGAAAGATGGTGAACCCCCAATGCCCACAACAGGAGTTATTCTTCCCTCAGGAAATACTCTTCGTGTGAAGAAAATTTTTCTCAATAAAACTTTGACAGATGAAGAGGCAAAAGTCATAGGTTAGTGTCAACTGGAAGAAATAAATTACTTTGTAATATCATTTAATATTCTTTCTAAAATTCTCTGATCAAATCTAAAGTATATATTTGCTAAATATGGGTATTTTAGTATATACATTAGTAACAAATAAATACATTTTTGATAATGTTTGTATGTCTTCATGTTGAGAGTCTTCTGATTAGATCTAATTTCTCACCGGATTCTGTTCATTCAATTTTATCCGTTCTTCTAGTTAATTTGTATTCTCTAAATAATTTTTGTACAATTCCTCCACTTATTCTAAAATACTAAAGCTGATCAGGGAGAAGAATATTTCACACTTGAAACTCCTTCTTTATGATAATAGTAAGCTCATATCATTTAAAGATTGATAGGGTCCGGCTTGGTGGTACATGCCTGTAATCCCAGTGACAGAAGATGGAGGATTGCAAGTTTGAGGCCAGTCTGGTCAACTTAGTGAGACCCTGACTCAAATGAAATTTTGAAAAGGACTGGGGATGTGACTCAGTGGTAGAGTGTTTGGCTAGCATATATGAAGCCCTGGGTTTAATGCCCAGTACCACCCAAAAAAAGAAAGAAAGACTTTAAGATCAATGGGCTTTTATTACCCAAAGTAACCAACAATTGTTTTTGTAATTTCTGATGTATTATAACCATGAGTTTTTCCCCACCTAGGAATGTCAGTTTACTATCCTCAAGTAAGAAAAGCATTAGATAGCATTCTCCGACATTTGGACAAAGAAGTTGGGAGACCAATGTGTATGACTAGTGTGCAGATGTCTAATAAGGAGCCCGAAGATATGATTACGTACGTAGTAAATGATTTACCTTCATTGCTATTTCACTTTTCATAAAAGTATAGATGGTTCATTCTTACCTGTTTCCTTACTTTCTCTTTAGACTTTTCCCAAGTTGCTATCTACTGCACTTTTGAATACAGTGACTCCTTCCACATGCTCAGTTTTATTTTTTAACTTAATGATCAACTAGTGCAGACAACAGAAGTCACTCTGGGTCCCAGTGTAGTTACCATCGAAAGGCCTCACATTTATTCAGTGAATAAATTCAGATGTGTGTGGGTATGATTAGGTTATTAAGTCAGAAACAAATGCTCTTACTTCCAGAGTCAATTATAAAGAAAGAAAAAGAAAGGAAAAGGAAGGAAGGAAGGAAGGAAGGAAGGAAGGAAGGAAGGAAGGAAGGAAGGAAAGGAAGGAAGGAATCCTGAAAATCAGAACTTGGATATTTTTGTCTTCTGGAACCAGGGGGTACATAGGGCAATAATGTCTGAGTAGTTTCTTTTAGAAATTCTCATTCTACCCCATCCCCACACGTGTGGTTACTTGTCATCCCATTGTCTTTCTTCTTTATTGTTAGGGACTTACTCCCCAGGAGGCCATATTTTATGGGAGCAACTTCTTTTGTTTTCTAAAAAACATTTGCATATTCTCTATAATGGAGATTTTTATGTGTTTTAATATTTGCATTACAGTCCAATGTAACTATAATTATGCTTTTGTGATACAAATATGCATATGTAAATTTTAGGTAGTGTGCGTTTTAGTTGCAGTATAGTTGGATATTTGATTCTAATATACAATTATTATATGCTGCTATATTCTAATTTCTCTGAGCTTCTTTAATGTGAAGTTTTTGTTACCTTCTCTGAGATATCTTTCTTCTTGTGAAAAGAATCATTTTCCTCATGTAAGTCAGTAAGTTTGCATTCCATTCCTCTGACTTTCTTGTCGTGTCTGAAGTGGCAGCAGTATCAACATTCCCTTATCAGCTATTTCTTCTGTAATTCCATTAACATTCAATTTGAATTTCACTTCTAGTGCATTTTAATTTAGGGTCTTTAGGGTCTTTCAGTGATGAGGAGAGACACAAGATGAAAATAAAGATTTTATTACTTACAAGTCCTGTGGGGAGAGGTGAGGGGTGTACACAGCATACCCAGAGCGCCCCCCCCCCCCCGCCACACACACACCCCCCACACGTAAGGGTGTGTGAAGGGAAGGAAAGGGAAAGGGACTCACAGGTCCAGAGTGTTATACAAATAGGTTTCCTACAAGATGTTTTAGTAGTTATGTTTAAAGCAAGCAGTCACAAGGTCCAAGAGATAATGCTGTGACTGAGAAATGGCCATGGTGGCATATCTGCACAGTCCACACAGGGTGCTGGTGTCAGTGGGGCCAGTCAGCCAGGCTATATCTAGCTGTCCCATGGGGAGGTGGAACATACCTAGATCTGTCACATCAAGTAAATGGTGGGGAGTGAGGGGTGTATACAGAATTAGAAACTGGGTCAAGGGTGACTGAGCCCTGTGCCTTAAATGAGAAAATTAGACTTGTGTTTAGAAACAAATGCCAAGACAACATAAAATTATAATGAAACTACACAGTCATATCTCTTCCTTTCTTTGCTGCACTTTAAGCTTTTTTGGCCATTTTCTACTTTGATTCTCCATTTTTATAAAAATGTCACATGGCTTTATCACTGGGAAACAAGCAGGCAACACCACTGCACCTTTGCTGGCTGTGTGTGAACTGGGTGGCAAGTGCACACTGACTGGGTACCAACAGCCCTGAAAGACATGGTATGGTCAGTCACTGATCATGATGTGCATCTGTCACTCACACAGCGCCTTATGGACTAACAAGCCAATAGCAAATTTTGTGCCATTAGTTAATGTAGGTAGCTTCTATTTATTTATTTATTAAATAAGGTATGTTATTTAACTAAACCAGTGACTGAAACTCATGCATTTTAGAACCATGCAAAGAATGGACCAAACACATAAACATGTCTAGAAGAAATATTGAATCCATTGCCACTGTAACAAATACTGACCCAAAACACTTGGAACATCCTAATTCTTTTCTACCTAAGGATTATTTTATTAGGCCAAATGGAGAACAATTTTGATAAAATATATTTAAAAATTTACATTGAAATATAGGCTAAAATAAAAAAGAGATTAAATATTTAAAATTAACAATAACTAAAACCCTCAAATAGCTGTAAGAGGATACAGTAGAAGGACTGGGGTTTTAGTTCGGTGGGAGAATACCTGCTTAGAATGCCCATGGATGTGGGTTCTGTCACTAGCACCACACAAAAGGAAAGGATAGGAAGAAAGGAAGGCAAGAAAGAAAATACAAGAGAATTAAATTATTAAGCCTGTGCTCTGGAGAGATCACAAGTTTCAAAAATTGGCACATTTTAGCCAGGCTTGGTGATATATACCTATGATCCCAAAAATTTGAAAGGCTGAGACAGGAGAAGCAGAAGTTCAGGCCAGCCTCAACAATTTAGCAAGATTTTCTCAAAATAAAAAAATAAAAAGGGCTGGGGTTTGTAGCTCAGTGGTAAAGCACCCCTGGGTTCAATCCCCAATACCAAAAAAATAAAATGAATCACATTTTATTATATAAAATTTAAACATATATATTTGTATGTGTATCACAAAAGGACAAAAAAAATTAATACAAGCAGTGATATATAAGAATATCTGATTCTGAAACCCTTGTTAATATGGAATCTTAAATGAAAAAAAAAATTTTTGTTGTTAATTTTATAGTCCCCAAATGATAGATATTCAGTTATGTCAACACTACTATTTATAACAATAACATTTAATAATTGTTTATGGAAGGCTAAATTGTTTTAAATAATTTGACTCTTATTTAAAATATACTTTGTTTACATATTTATTGTTTGATAAAGTTGTGCTTCTTTTGTAGTTAATGAAAACTTTTTTGCTTGCTGGCTGTTTTTCTGGAATTATCTCTGTATTCTTTTATCTGCCACTGGGCTAATTTTCTACTGGATTTGTCTTGGTGTACTTTTCATATTAAAGTATTATAAGCTTAGGGGCAGCCTCCCACCTACTGTAATAATTTTTGCAAATTTGATTTCATTGTACAGCATATGTACTTCTTACTAAATTCTTTGTGATATGTTTTTTCAGGGGGGAAAGAAAACCTAAAATTGATTTGTTTAGAACTTGCATCGCTGCAATTCCAAGGTTGATTCCTGACGGTATGAGCAGAACTGACCTCATTGAATTGTTAGCAAGGTAAATGAGAATTATTATCTGCTATGCTGATTTTTATGTCTTTATTATCCCATTAAATTTGTGATACACTTCTGTTTTTAACACTGCAAACCAGTAATGAAGACATTTTCAGTCCTTTATTTGATTTACTTTCTAAATTCCCGTTGTCTTTTATTATTTATTAAACACATTCTCCCCATTCAGTTTTAACTTCTAAAATTCTTCTGGATTTCCATACAGATCCCATTTTTAAATTCCCTATCTTTCTATCTGGTAATAGCTCCTTGGATTTATAGGACAATTATTCTTTAACATATGGGCATTACCAGTGTGTGATGACACCCAGTTAGGAATTAATTACTGTGTTTACTCCTACAGTCATTTCTTTAGTATCCTGGGTGGTGATCAGGCCTTTTCTTTTTCCCCATTTTTATCCTGTGACAGAGCCTATAGCATTTAAGTTTTTCTTTCTTTTCTTTCTTTTATTCATGACATAGCTCTACAAAATGAGGAAAAGTCATGACAACCAAACTTAAATACTAGCTCCTAAAACTAATTCAGAGTTGCAGCAGTGGTCTATTGAAAAACTTCCTTGTTGGTGCCAGTAGGGACTCCCTAGATAAGGGGTTGGCAAATTTTTTCTGTAAAGGGCCAAATAGTAAACATCTTAGGGTTTGCAGATCATATCTCTACCATTGTAACAACAGCAGCAAACGATGACGATCTGTAAAGGAGGGGGCTTGACTGTGGGAATGGGCATCTCTCTGGCTGGATTTAGCCCTTGAGCCACTGTTTGCCAGGCCCTGCCGTAGATGGAGAACCAAGTACACTGACTGTAATAGAGCAGGGATGCTCAGCTGTGCTGAAAGAGACGTACTGGTTGCTGGGCACTTACCACTGAGACTCAAATCAAATCTTCAGTGAGTGAATAAATGGTGACTAGATTGCTCCAGGTTCCCACCAGCCCCCTTCTGGGGAATACCTGGTATTTCACACAGCCACGTACCACCCTGTCAGCTTTTGAAGGTTGGGGTCAGAGATAGAATGCTCTTTGTCTCTTGTGAGTAGAGAAAGGGGGTTGCTTTGAAACTTGGCACCATTCCATAAATTCCTTCCTTTTCCACTCTGCCTCTTAATTTTTGCTATGAATTACATTACAGAGTTACAAAGTTCATGCCAACATTAGAAATTAGAGATATTATTTATAACACTCTTCCTTGGGAAAGCAGTGAACAGCTACTGTTCTTACTCTGCTCTTACTCCTCCCACCTCTGCTTAACTCACCCGAGTCTTTGTGAAGGATGACCACCATGATGGATTTCTCATATTCTCCACCAGAATGAAACTGCACCTGTAAGGGGCAGTGACTGGGGAGCCAAGGAAAGAAGCCAACATCTGAACAATGAATGAGTTTGCTTTGCTATTTGCTTTGCTTCTTTCCCTAATGATATCTGTTTCCTAATTAATTGACTCAGTGGAAGGGAAGACCCTAGGGTCTGTTCTCTTTTGTACTCTAACCCTATCATTTGGGGAATTGTGATGTTAAGCAAATCTTGACTTAAAATAAAGGATATAAAGTTAATTTAGTTTCCCTTCCTTTAATCAGCCAGGCCTTGTTGTTACCTCATTTACACAAGGAATAGTTAAGTCATGGATCTATGTCCTGAGTCTCACAGATAGGTGTATGATTGATGGTAACATTCATGGATTTGAGGGATGTTGAAATAACCTTTAAGTCAGCATTATGGAGAGCTGCCACTTTCTTCTGGACAGTGTCTCCCTTGGTGTGCCACTCTTAGAGACAACACACTGGGCTACGGAGCCTTGCTTTGACAGTTTCCTTGTGATGTGCTGATGTAACTACCACTGCTGCCTCATGCCTCATGCCCAAATCTGTGAGGCTGGAATACCTATTCTTTTCAGCCTCCTTCTTAGTGGAAGGTTGGTTTGGAGAAGACCAGAACTGAGTTTAGCAGGGCAAAGACTGTGGTCCCTTCCTTTCTCCTAAGCCACGCAGCTTCCCGCCTGTCATTGTGCATGACCCCATCTTCTCAGGTTCCCTCGCACATTTGCAGTTGTGGGAATTTTTTGTTGTTGTTGTTGTTTTGTTCTTTAATACTGGGGATTGAAACCAGGGGTACTTAACCACTGAGCCACATCCCCAGCCCTTTCTATGTTTTATTTAAAGACAGGGTCTTGCTAAATTGCTGAGGATGGCTTTGAACTCATGATCCTCCTGCCTCAGCCTCCTAAACCGCTGGGAATACAAGCATACACCATTGCACTTGGCATTGTGGTATATTTTTAATATTAGCTTTGCTTTGGTACTGGGGATTGAACGCAGGAGTGCTTAACCACTGAACCACATTCCCAGCCATTTTTATTTTTTATTTTGAAACAGGGTCTTGCTGAGTTGCTGAGGCAGTCCTCCTCCCTCATCCACCCGAGATGCTGGGATTACAGGCGTGCGCCATTGTGCCAATTTAATATCACTTTTTTGGTCATATTCTTTTAGGTTATTTCTAACTCTTAATACATTAGTTCTTAATTGTCAGTCACCAAAATAATCCTCTTCAGCCCCAAATTTGAAACTCCTGTTCATCTGGTAATAGACGTTGGTGGCTTCACTATGGCAGCTTTTATTTTTTATGGTTTTCTTATTCATCATTCTCTTCTTTTAATGTTTGGTTAATCCTATAACTGAAACTATGTTCAATGCCCTGTATTATCTTGATGGTTTAAAAAAGTAATTTTGTATAGCCTTTTCTCTAATTTATTTAGACGTAAACTCTCGTAATGGCCCTAGGTGTTGAGTCAACCCATTATTTTTTTCCCGAGGCATGTACCATTTATGATGCAACTCCCAGACTTACTCTCATTCTTACCTTCAAGAATAATTGCTATTAATTGATTTTATCTTTATTTTTGCATTTTCTTTTTCATAATCAGCCATCTTATATATCAAAGTAACATCAACTACATGTAAGAAATGATTGAGATAAGTCATGTCCTTTCCTATGATATTAAAGGATTAAATAAATGTGAACTAGTGCTAAGATACTATGTGACTGGATATAATATTTTGCTGACTATAAAATAACACAGTATTTTGAAGTTTGATGAAATTTTAAATGCATTTCTGACATGTCATCTGTATTCTTTTTTAAACCACAGCATTTGAATTAGAATCAGGGATGTCATTCTAAATTATAGTGAAAATTCCAACAGATGTGAATAGATTCATGTATGAATTTACATAGTGAATATAGACTTAGCATAAGGATGGGTATCACACACAAAAAAAATGAACATTGGCTCTTGCCTTCGCACTTTTTACAAACCAGTGAAGAGGACATATATTTGAGTGTCTTAGTTTTAAGTTTAAATGATAAGGCTATAGGATAGGTTTTGAGGTTTGCTAATGGAATTTTGTTCTCGGTAGGCTCACAATTCACATGGATGAAGAACTGCGTGCTCTGGCTTTCAATACTCTGCAGGCACTAATGCTTGATTTTCCAGATTGGCGGGAGGATGTTCTTTCAGGATTTGTTTATTTTATTGTTCGTGAAGTGACTGATGTCCACCCCACGCTTCTTGATAATGCTGTAAAGATGTTGGTACAATTAATAAATCAGTGGAAACAAGCAGCCCAAATGCATAACAAAAACCAGGACTCACAGGTACCAAGATCTCTTGTATGTGATCAGTGGTAAATGACCAATAATGATGTCAATATAGGTTTACATTCTCAAACACAAAAATTTATATTAGTTTTACCCACTCTTCTTGCACTGAACTTCCCAGTACAGGATGTGTTAAATATAAAATGCTTGTGTTTCTCACCTCTTTCCCCTTCTCCCTTTGATAACAATTAGGTTTTAGGGGCAATAGAAAGTAGAGCTAATTCTAGCTCTCATTTAAATTGTTTCCAATATTTTCTAAACTTACACAATAAAAAAATTTTGGTAGTCTTCCATTTGGATCATTTGACTATTTTATCAAAGGCACCAATCCCTGCTTCACATTTAGTGTCTGTATTCCTTAACGATAAAAAATGCTTAAATTTATGATAATGTGTAAATCATAGAATCTTGGAACTTTAGAGCTGCACCATCTAAGCCAACCCAGCTTTCCAACCTTTAATGAGCATATGACTCACTGGTGGCCTAAGAATCTCTATTTCTAACAGACTCCAAGTGATGCTGTGCTGCTGGTCCACCTTGCAGTAGAAAAGATATAAACTCCTCTCAGTTTTACACATGGGAACATTAGACTGAGAGTAGTTAAGTATTTGTTCCAAGGTTACAGAGTAGTCAGCAAGTGATACAAATTAGGTACATAATTCATATTTGGGTACTTTCTTCTTCTTGCACACTATTACAGTTTTATTAAAGAAATACTATTTAAATTACTTGAGCCAAGGTAAACCTATAGCCCTAATTTCAGTGACTTACTTTACTTTTTATTTATTCTTCTTTTGGAATGTCTATACAAACACCTTTTTAATCTTATTTTTAACTTGTATTTGTTTTTCAAGCATGGTGTAGCAAACGGAGTCTCTCATCCCCCATCCTCCAGAAAGGAGCCCATATTCCACTGTATTCCATGTGGTTGAAGGGTTTGCACTCGTCATCCTCTGTAGCAGTCGACCTGCCACTAGGAGATTAGCCGTCAGTGTCCTTAGAGAAATACGGGCTTTGTTTGCACTTTTGGAAATACCTAAGGTAAGATGTAGGTATTTCATTTAGTTATCTAATTACTTAAAAACCATCCTTTTGTCATCTTTATCTCATTTCTGTTACTACAATGTAGGTGTGTTGCTTTGTAAGAAAGTCTCTTAGGAAAGAGGGTCTAAACTAACCCACCTGGCCTCAATTTCTTTCATAACGAAGAGTGCTAAAGTGAATTTTTCTGTACTTACTTAGCTTTGGCTACTTTTCTGAAACGCTAATAATTGATTTTAGATATATGATATCTTTTTTTGTAGGGTGATGATGAATTAGCCATAGATGTGATGGACAGGCTAAGCCCATCTATTCTTGAGAGCTTCATACATCTCACAGGGGCTGATCAGGTAAGTAATGATTTCACACTTCTCAGTATTGTCTTGGGACTTAAGGCATACATATTCACTTATATATGTATATACATAAATAAACGAATTTTCTTAATAAATGTCAACGTAAGCCAGTTGCAGTTGTGGACACCTATAATCCCAGTGAATTGGGAGGCTGAGGAAGGAAGATTGAAAGTTCAAAGCCACCCTCAACAACTTAGAGGTCCTAAGCAACTTAGTGTGAGACCCTGCCTTACAATAAAAGTAAAATGGCTGGGGATGTGGCTCAATGGTTAGCTAAGAACCCCTGGGTTCAATCCCCAGCACCAAAAATTTGAATGAATGAATGAATAAATAAATAAATGAAATGCATTAGAAAGTATTTTTTTAATATTTATTTATTTACTTTAGTTGTACACAATGCAATGCATTTATGTTTATGTGGTGCTGAGGTTCGAACCCGGGCCGCGCATGTGCGAGGCGAGCGCTCTGCCACTAAGCCACAACCCCAGCCCTAGAAAGTATTTTTAAAGCATGTAAAGTGCTTTACAAGACAAAATGTTTTTTTTATTTATTTATTTATTTATTTTTGGTACCGGTAATTGAACTCAGGGGCACTCGACCACTGGGTCACATCCCCAGCCCTTTTTTGTATTTTATTAGAGACAGGGTCTCACTGAGTTGCTAAGTGCCTCGCCATTGCTGAGGCTGGCTTTGAACTCGCGATCCTCCTGCCTCAGCCTCCCAAGGTGCTGGGATTACAGGTGTGCGCCACTGCGCCCGGCTGACAAAATGTTTTTTAAATTAGTACCTGTTTAGCCTATGGTTAGTTCTTGTCCCTACAGAAATTAAAATAATTTCATCTTGGTTACTAATATTTCTAATCTAAGTTAAAGTTTCTCTTAAATTTAGTGTTACTATGGACTGCTATTTGGTACTTATTATAGCATATGGTACTCTAAACATAGACATCCTGGTTAAAATCGTACAAAAGTGTTAAGATTCAAAAATTCAAAGTAAAAACTTGTACTCTGCTTCTTCAATGAATATTTTTGTTTGCTTTGTCATACAAGTTTATGTGTAATGGATTAAATACATAGTATTATATTCTATGCCAATGTCATGTAATTTGATAGAATGGAAAGAAACACTTTTGTCAGCAAACACATTACAAAGAAAACGTATGAAAAGATCACATATCAAGATTGATATAGGGAGTAACTGTCAGACTCTAAATTCTTTTCCTCCTGTCTTGAAATACAGGGACAGGAGGTTCATGTGCTTTCTGTATAACACCTGACTCTAATTAAACTCATGAATTATTAACAACCAAGAGAGCTAATAATAAAGTTTGATAAGCCCTTTAAGTAAGAGATGATTAAAAGTAACAATCTAAAAATTTTTTTTAGATTATTAACCATGAATTATGCTAACGAGTAATAGGTGACTTGCTTCTAGCGGCTAAAGCAGTGCTTACTGAACATAATGCTCTGGAAGTAGATCTTAATGTCTTCATTGAACAAATATATTTAAGAACATGCACCTCTGGAGAAAAGCCCATGTTCTGGTCTGTTTCACTCATGCATAGGTAGGGCACATCAGCATGCAAGTTAATGGCTCACTTTTTAGTTCTCCAGCAGCTTCAATATGCCCATAAAAGTTGGCTATTCATATTTGAATTACTTAAGTAATGATTCAAAACCTTTTTGGTTCATAGACCCATTGGAGAATAATGAAAGCTATACAACCTCTCTCCAGAAAAATTTATGTGTGCATATGCAGTTTCAGGAATTGAGCACTCCTTTAAACTAACCCCAGACCTCACATTATCCTCTATTCTTGCAATCACCAATAGACCACTTAAAGCAATTCACATGGCAAAACTTTGAAAGTTATTGAAATGTACAATAACCAATTTTTTTCCCCCTCTTGTAGACTACTTTGCTCTATTGCCCTAGCTCAATAGATTTACAAACATTAGCAGAGTGGAACTCTTCTCCTATTAGCCACCAGTTTGATGTGATCAGTCCATCACACATATGGATATTTGCACATGTGACCCAAGGCCAAGATCCATGGATTATAAGTCTCTCCAGTTTTTTAAAACAAGAAAACCTTCCTAAACACTGCTCGACAGCTGTGAGCTATGCTTGGATGTTTGCCTACACAAGGCTGCAGTTGTTGTCCCCCCCCAGGTGGATATAAAGTAAGTTGTTTTCCTAGTGTAAATTTAAAAATGTATCAGCTGTCAGCTTTCATAATGCATTTGGGAAGTTGTACAAATTGGAAGTCCTGTAAGTAATGTGACCATATTATATTGATATCTCTCTTTCCCTCTCATTCATGTATATACATATATATGTATATATATATGATATGCTATATTGATGTCTTAAGGGAGAAGAAAGTTGTGAAGGATGTATCTTATGATCTCTTCCCCCTTTTCATGTATGCACACTCACCAAATTATGTTTGTTTTCTTAATGGTAATGAGCTTGGTACATAATATGTGTCAAGCACTTTATTCATGTATATCTTATTCCATAGAGATTCAGTACTAGTATTAAAATCTTGATGCAAACTGTCTCTCCTAAATTAATAGAGATTTAACTTTAGTTATAAAAAAAAAAAACAACTTTTGAAACATCTTGAGTGATTTATATCTACCTGTTTCTCGTCTTCTTCCTCAGTAGTCCCATCAATGCCAAGAAAGTAAATACGACCACAAGCAGTGACTCCTACATTGGCCTGTGGAGAAACTATCTGATTCTTTGCTGCAGTGCAGCAACATCTGCATCCTCTTCAACATCTGCAGGCTCTGTGAGATGTTCTCCTCCCGAGACGCTGGCGTCCACCCCTGACAGTGGCTATGGCATTGATTCCAAAGTAAGTGTTTCAGATCCACCATTGACTCTAATGGTACTATGAAAGGAATATTGTAAAATTTCTTTTCACGTATAGTAGATTACTTAATTTTACTTTAGAAATTAAAATATTTCAAGGAAACCCATATTTTTAAGATATCATGCATGTTTTCCTTTCTTCTAGTCCTTAGAGTTCTCAGATTTCTCTGTGCCCCAAAAGAGTAATTTAAATAATTAAGTGACTTTCTAAAATTGTCCTAGATCATGTAGTGATACAACGAATATTCAGTAGTTTTTATGGTATGACACAAAATGTGGAGTACTTGAAGAAAACTTAAGACTGGATGTCTGACTTTCCACTGGTGACTATTTTAGACATAATTTTTACTCATTCCTGTTCATGGATCAAAAGATACAATGGTGGAGTCAGCCTATTATATTATATGATTATATGGTGGTGAATCTCTAAGAAATTAAGAGTCCTGCAAACAAGTTCTATTAAGTAACCTGCAGTAAACCCCTGGTCAAGTCATGTAATGCTTTCAGGTTGCATATACCACAGGTGAATTTTGAAGCAGCATTCGTGTAGAAGTTTCATCTGTCTTATGTACTTGACTTAATTTTGAATTTGAAATGTTAAATTATTTAGTTGGACATGGAATCATTTATAGCTGCTATAAATATAATATTTTTTCCCCAGATTATTGGCATCCCATCCCCTTCATCCTTGTTTAAGCACATAGTTCCAATGATGCGCTCTGAGAGCATGGAAATCACAGAATCCCTTGTTCTAGGTCTTGGCAGGACCAACCCAGGAGCTTTCAGGTAATTATCTCCTTATGTTTCTCTGTGCAGTCAAATAAGACTCGGGCTACTTAGAGGTCTGGTAGAGTTAAACAGAGTACTCATTAGGAGAGTTGCTTAGCAGCCCTGACTTTTACCAGTTGACTAGCCAAGTAATAATTAACTCAGTTAACTGAGTCTTTTACTAACTTTTTTTATTGAGCAAATTGAGATGAACCCTATTTTCTTCACAGAATTCCTCCTCTGAGGATTTGATAGTGGGAATTGTGCATGATGAGCACATGCTCTGGCACCGAGCTACATCCCCATCCCACAGGGTTGTATGGAAATAAAGCATATCCAAGTGTATATATATATGTGTGTGTGTGTGTGTGTGTGTGTATATATTTTTTTTTTTCAGTACTAGGGATTGAACTGAGGGCCTCACGCATGCTAGGCAAGCACTCTACCACTGAGCGAAAACCCCCTCCCTAAATATATTCTAATACTGATAAAATGCCATGTAAATCTTTAATGTTTTCCTATTTATTTTATTTATCTAATAATTCTGTTAATGTATAATCTTGGTCTGGCTGGGCATGGTGGCACATGCCTGTAATCCCAGCACTTGGGAGGCTGAGGCAGGAGGATCGCGAGTTCAAAGCCAGCCTCAGCAATGGCGAGGCACTTAGCAACTCAGTGAGACCCTGTCTCTAATAAAATACAAAAAAAGGGCTGGGGTTGTGGCCCAGTGGTCAAGTGCCCCTGAGTTCAATTCCTGGTACCAAAATAATAATAGTAATAATAATAATTTGGTCTGGTGATTAAAACTCCAGTTTTCCCTGTGTTGTTCAAAAGAATGGAATCTTTCAAAGAAATATTTATGTGCATATTATCCATCATTTTTTATATTTTTAATATTGATAAAGCAAAATCTTCATGTTCTTTATGTTCTGCTTTTTTATTTCCTGTAGGGCTCTGAATGTATTCTTTTTCAGAATCTTGATTGGTATAGGATAATATTGATTTTTTTTTTCCTCTTGAGGATAACATGTACAAGAAAATAGGTTAATAAATTTTAACATATCTATAGTGGGAGACCATTCATCATAAATGAAGTTTTAGAAGACTGTTAAGAGAAATAAATATACTATCATGCTAATTGAAAATAAATAGAATATAAAAGTTATCTCATTTTTAAAATTTTCAAATTCCTATAGATAGAAGCAATTTTGATGCAAATACTTGGAATGTTAACAGTTTTCTTTATATAAATGATGAAATTTAGGGTAGTTTTGTTTTCTTCTTAGACTTTAAAAAATGTCTTAATCTTACGAAATAATCAGAGATGAACACTGATTAATATTGACATTGGTTGCTGAGCCAGTATTTGTAATAATAGACAAAACAGAATGATTCAATAATAAATGACAATGGTAAGGGAAATTTAGGTATCCCACACAATGTATGATAGAATATTATGAATTAATTATGGCATGTGAAAGTAACTATACTAGTGTTAAGAGAAAAGATGCTATTTTATATGTAACAGTGTTTCAAAAATAAGGGATGCAGCCGGGCGTGGTGGTGCACACCTATAATCCCAGCACTTGGGAGGCTGAGGCAGGAGGATTGTGAGTTCAAAGCCAGCCTCAGCAATGGCAAGGCACTTAGCAACTCAGTGAGACCCTATCTCTAATAAAATACAAAAAAGGGCTGGGGATGTAGCCCAGTGGACGAGTGCCCTTGAGTTCAGTCCCTGGTACAAAAAAAAAAAAAAAAAAAAAAATGGATGCAAAATGATTCAACAAAAATAGTGATGATAAATACTTCTCTGTAAGCTAAAATAAATGGCCTGTATTATTTTTTTTGTAGTTTCCAAATGTTCTATAAGATCATGTGTTATTTTATAATCAAAATTTAAAAAATAAAAGTGTATTTGAAGCAGTGGGATTAGGGCTAACACTTGTTTACATCATTACATTAATATTTATGTATTTGCTTGTGTCAGATTCTGTTTAGCTATTAATAGACTGCATATCATTTTTTTCTAGGGAACTAATAGAGGAATTACATCCAATAATTAAAGAGGCACTCGAAAGAAGGCCAGAGGTAAGCTCTGTTACATAGTTTTCTATCATTAAATTTTTTTTTTTGCAAACACTTATTTCTCTTCTATATCCTCTATATTATACCAAAGTTTAGCAATTAAGAAGTAAATGGTTGTCTAGTATTTTTTATTTATTTGATTTTATTTTATATTTTATTTTTTGTGATACCAGGGATTAAACTCAGTGTACTCTACCATTGAACTACACCCCAACCCTTTTTATTTTTATTTTGAGTCAGGGCCTCACTGAGTTGCTTAGGCTGGTCATGAACTTAGGATTCTCCTGCCTCAGCCTCCCAAGTCGCTGGGATTACAGGCGCATCACGTCCAACTCCAGCTTTCTCATGTACTTTTAAATCATTTTTTTCACATACAAACTATTCACCGCACAGGTGAACACATGCAGAAACCCGTTGTGTTAATACAGGTGAGACGTTGCTATAGCTTAAATACAAGCCGGAAGTAGGGTATAGACTGCAGTTGAACTTTTATGTAAAGGAGCAGGTAGTGAATGTTTTCAGCTTTGCCGGCCATACTGTCTCTTGGCAGCTACTTTGTAATTTGAAACATTCATGGACTACATAAGTAATTAGGTGTGGCTATCTCCCAATAAAACTTTATTTACAGTGACAGGCAGCCATGGGCCTGATTTGGCCCATGAGTCCTAGTTTGAAAATCCTGGTTCTGGCATCCCAAACATCCAGATCTGCACCAAGTTCTGTGCAACTTTCAGAAAGTAGAGGTCTAGTGGGGCACATGATTGTGTAAACCATAATTACAACAATTTGTTACACACTGTAATGATGTCATATGTAAGAGGTTATGAGAGCTACAGAGAAGAGAGCCTTGGACTCTGCCTGCGGGTAAGGGAAGGCATTGTAGAGGTAGTGCTGATATTGGACTGAATTTTGAAGCATGTTCCTCAGTGGATAAGCAAGGGAAAGGCATTCTAAGCAGAAAAATAGCATTCACAAATTTTACACACAAATTTGGAACTCATGCATGTTTCTGTATGATTATTTTGAAGGGGAAAATGGTTGAATATTAGACTGGATATTAAGATAGGGACTTTATCATGAAAGACTCCTACTTCTAGCTGTACCCAGTAGACCAGTGGTTCCTATATGCCAGTGGCATCTGAGAATTACCTGGAGAGCTTGATCAAAATTAGACCCCTGGGCCTATTGGATAAGAATTCCTGGAGTCGGGCCCAGAAATCTATTTTCGTAAAGGACATTAGATGTATCTGATGTTCGAAAATCACTGCTGTTAATGTTGGAGGTCCCCTGAGGAATTAAAACAGGTGACAACAGCTATTCTGTTAGATTTTAAAACATCATCAGTAATTCCTCACTCCCATCTTTACTTACACCTGTAGAATGTGGATATTATCCCCATTTTGTCATCGATAAGGTTTTTTTTAATCAGAATGACAATTTTGGTTACAATGTGTGACAATTTATTTAAGGGAAGTAGAATTGGAACACTTCTGAGTTTAGGGGAAAAGAGTCCTAATATTAAGTCATTAGATAAGTACAGTGGTGTTCCTTGAACTTGAGTTATGGTTTGGGGGTCTGAGCTTCAGTCTTTCTATGGAGACAAAATGAAAACAGTCCAACTAAAACTTTGCAGTAAGGCTAAGGTTGTGGCTCAGTGGTGAAGTACTTGCTTAGCATGTGTGAGGCACTGGGTTCAATTCTCAGCACTGTGTATAAATAAATAAAGGAAAGGTCCATTGACAACTAAAAGAAAAATTTAAAAAAAAAACAAAAAACTGCAGAATTCCTGTAGGACTGTTAAGAAAACACCCCACTCAAAATGAATTGCTGTCAACTTTAGGAAGACCCCATGGAAACAGTAAATGTAACGAATGGGTCATCAGCAAAGTGGCCTGCTATGGAACACAGAAAAATATGTCTTTAATTGATTTGTATTACGAAAATTACATCTTAAGGGAGATAATAAGCTAGATTAGAAAGTGATACAGAAGATCTATATTTGGCTACTCTGTTATTCTGTTAGAAGCAGAATCCAATTGAAACGTTACTACTATTATTCTAGCCATTAATTCTCTTGGCTCTAGTAATACAAATGTACTTATTTATTTCATAATGAGCAAAGAAGCTTTTCTTTTGTTTTAAATTTATTTTTTGTACCTAAATTAATTAATGAAAAACTTTAGAATAAATAAAATATGTGGGTTTACTTGAGTCCCCTCTAGGGACTTTAGTTTTCCCTGCCCTTCTGTCATCTTCTTAAGAATGTCTTTATGATTCAGTGACAACAGTTTACTAATCAATCCCTGCAATTTGTATATAATGGTCAGATCAACAAATCACCTAAAAGTAGTTGGAGAATTTTATTTTCCCCATCTTCACATGTGTCTTATGATGCAGTATCTAGTTGAGTGCTCACAATCTACACTGCACAAGCAGAATAATTTTGATGAGCCCAGAATCTATCTCTGGCATTCATATTAGTCTTCCCAAGTCACACCAGGGTTTTCTGTGTCCTTCCCTGAAGTTTTTCTTTAATTGATATCTTTGTATCTATGGAATAGAATATGAAACGGCGCAGGCGTCGAGACATTTTACGAGTCCAGCTGGTACGAATATTTGAACTGCTGGCAGATGCTGGTGTCATTAGTCACAGGTCAGTATTGGATTTTGATTTTCAAAACTTTGGGATCATTATTTCTCATGAAATATATAAAAACAGAATAACACCTTTGCAATAACAAAACCTATCTGTATCACTGTTCACATTAATTAACAAAGAGGCATCTTGTACATTTATCAGTGGTCAAAAAATGTATTAGAAAATCTACCAGCAGAACTGGATCACTCTGGACAAAAATTGGTGATAATGTTTCTGTGATTTAAAAAAATATATATATTTATTTATTTACTTTAGTTGTACACAATGCAATGCATTTATGTTTACGTGGTGCTGAGGATCGAACCCGGGCCGCACATGTGTGAGCGAGTGCTCTGCTGCTGAGCCACAATCCCAGCCCTGTTTCTATGATTTTGATATTTGTTGGAACCTTGTTTTCTAAGCAAGGGGTCAACAATAGCCTTATCTTGACAGGCTTCCCTAATTTTCTTGCCTCATCTTGAAGATTTATTTCTTCTGGGCTTGAGAAAAATCATATGTTCAAAGGCTAAATATTATAAGGTTTGCAAGTTCATTCCAATTAACTTTTATCTATTCTGCTGGGAAGAATATAATCTACAAAATAATTTGTGACTATGTTTTCCATCATTTATAAATTAAACCATAACACCTGGAGTTATTGCTAAATTGAAAGCTTCTTGACACCAAGATCAGCCCCTTGAGGAAAATTCCTTCAGAAGTGTATTAAAAAATAACACATTCCTTTGGAAGGCAGTGGTACTTCCTGACCATTGAAGAAGAAAAATAACAGATCTGTCCATACCCACAAAAAGGTAAATGAAAAGAAATCAAAGAAATGTGTTTATAATTGAACACAGGCAGTAACTGGGTGTAGAATTTTTACATTATCATTCATCCTGATTATTTCTTTGTGTACATGACACCTTTCATATTTAGTATCAAATATTTCTGGAGATTGCTTCAGAATAGAACTTTAATGAAAGAAATTTTAAACACTTGCTTTAGTTTTCATTCTTAATACATGAAAAGCAAATGATGAGAAGGAAAAAAATAGTTTTAAGTTAGGAAAAGTAAAATCGAAATTTATGGGCTTGAGGCAAAAAGATATCCTAATATGTATCTGAATCTTTTCCTTTTCAGTTCCTTTTAATATAACATTAGTAAACTAAGAAACTTTACGTTAAAGGTTTCTTTTTTTTTCTTTTCTTTTTAAAAAATATTTATTTGTTTGCTTTAGTTGTACACAATGTGTTTATTTTTACGTGGTGCTGAGGATCAAACCCGGGCCGCGCACATGCTAGGCGAGCGCTCTACTGCTGAGCCACATCCCCAGCCCCAAAGGTTTCTTTTAATGTGATAGCAAATAATGATTCTCTTTTAAAGAACTGCAGAATTTTGGTATTTTGAAACCACAAAAGCTATACTCACTCTTTTGAACACCTAATTTTTAAACACTATTGTGTATTTTGGTTATTTTTTTAAGTAAGAGAAATTAATTGAAAGTTATCAATGTTGTAGATTTTATTTTTTGGTTAAGGAAAAAGTTGGATTCTGAGTGTCAGAATCTTGGAATCTTAGTTCACCCAGTGGATCCCACGTGCCTGGTGCATATAATAGCAGTGAATGTTAGTTAAATGAATGAATGTTTTGTTTTGGTGCAGGTTGCAGTCTACTAAATTGCTTCCCCATCCACTCATATGTCATGTCCCAGAATTCAAAGAACATTCATTTTATAGAGGAAAAAATATTTGGTCATGAATTCATATAATGATTATTTATTATTGTAGGCTGATATTTTTGAAATACTGCGGAAACATAACAACTTCTTATTCTTGTTTTCATGGGTTCAAGATGTTTGTATAATGTTACCCACAACTAGCAAAACCAAAATAATAATAGTTTTTGCTTTTAAAATAATAAATAAGCTGGGCACAGTGTCTCATGCCTGTAATCCTAGTGACTCAGAAGGCTGAGGCCAGAGGATTGCAAATTCAAGGCTACCTCAGCAACTAAGGGAGACACTATCTTAAAATAAAAAATAAAGTCTGGGGAGGTAGCTCAGTGGTAAAGTGCTCCTGGGTTCAGTACCTACTACCACCATAAATGAATGAATGGATTAATGAATAATTTGTATTAGAAATACTTTTTAAGTAAAGCAAGGAAAGCTGACCTTAATAAACATTAACATAAGAGCTATTCATTTATATAGTACTTATCATTTACTAGGTCATTTATTTAGAGTAACTCATTTCCATTCTTACTAAAATACTCTGGAGTTGATATTATATACATGTGTAATAATTGATGGAGCAAGGCAGTTTAAGACTTTTGACTTTAACCAACTGTTCCCCCAACCAGTCCACAGTTTCCAGGCATGGATCCCTTGACTCAAAGAGAATGTCATTGTAGAGATTCTTGAGGCAACTCCATACATCTAGAAAGGTTTGAAACTCAGCACTCTACCCCATTCTTATTTGAATTCTCTTCAGATTTTTGCATCCTCTGTAAAAACCTATCCCAGAAGGTTGTGGGGAATAAGCGTCTAATGGATATTTGACTGTGTCAAAGGTATCATATGAATATGCACAAATATTATGCAAATACATAGAATTAGTCTTTCCTCTTTCTGTTTTTTTCTACACTAATCCTCTCCCTCCCATAAGCCTCCTTATCTCCTTATCAAAAAGTTCTATATTTTAATAGAATACAGATAGCATTTAGCACTTATAATAGTCAATTAAAGTTAGGTATGGAATTAAATAATACAAATTGAAATAGCATTTCTTTGATTACAAACCACCATCTATTTTATATATATATATATATATATATATATGTAAATCCAAATCATGTTCATTTAATTTTTGTATTTGAAGTTTCATACTGGCATGACCATGCAAAGTTTAATATGTATTATTCTAATTTTGATTACTAGGGATTCGTTTTGAATTATGTTTGTTTTGAGTCATATTCTGATTATCATTTATTTTTCTCCAATATTTTCAGTGCAAGTGGTGGCCTTGATAATGAAACGCATTTCCTCAACAACACTTTATTGGAGTATGTAGATTTAACCAGACAACTCCTGGAAGCAGAAAATGAAAAAGACTCTGACACACTGAAGGATATACGATGCCATTTTAGTGCCTTAGTGGCGAATATCATTCAGAATGTTCCAGGTATTGCTTTTAGTTTCTTAAAGCATTATTGAGTATTAGGAGACTATAATTTATTCTCTTCCCTTGAGGTTATATAATTAAGTTGAAAAGCAACTTGTAAAAGTACTGGAAAAATGACAGCATTAAGTGGATGGCAAGAAATTGTTTATTTTTAAATTAGTACCAGTTGATTAGAAATCAAAGAAGCAACCCAGCATGGATTTTTATGGGCAAGACACGGAAACAAAATTCTGAAGAAATCAATTAGAATAAGCTGTATGGACAAATTTGTTCTAGATGCAATGAACAAAGAGCATAATGCTTCAAATGATAATTTTAAATAAAATTAACAAGATAGTTTTGAATAATGGGAGAAGAGGATTGTCGATGTGAAGAATAACAAGGACATACAATACTGGATGCATTTAACACATGCATCTGTTACAGAGCAAGCACTGAGATGTGCTCTGGAGTTTGATATACATAATTGCATTTTAAAAAAACTTTTTAAATTTAATTTTTCTAATTAGTTATACATGACAGCAGAATGTATTTTAATTCATAGTACACAAATGAAGTACGATTTTTCATTTCTCTGGTTATACACAAAGTAGAGTCACACCTTTCACATCATCATACATATACCTAGGGTAATGATGTTTGTCTCATTTTACCATCTTTCCTACCTCCATGCCCCCTGCCTTCTCCTCCCTCCCCTTTGCCCTATCCAAAGTTCCTCCATTCCTTCCATCTCCCCCTCCCCAACCCCCGGCCATTATGCATCAGCATCCACTTATCAGAGAAAACATTCGGCTTTTGGTTTTTTGGAATTGGCTTATTTCACTTAGCATGATATTCTCCAGCTCCATCCATTTATCTGCAAATGCCGTGATTTTATTCTCTTAATGCTGAATAATATTCCATTATATATATATACCACAGTTTCTTTATCCATTCATCTATTGAAGGGCATCTAGGTTGGTTTCACAGTTGAGTTACTGTGAATTGTGCTGCTATAAACATTGATGTGGCTTTGTCACTGTAGTATGCTGTTTTTAAGTCCTTTGGGTATAGACCAAGGAGTGAGATAGCTGGGTCAAATGGTGGTTCCATTCTAGGTTTTCTAAGGAATTGCCATACTGTTTTCCGGATTGGTTGCACCAATTTGCAGTCCCAGCAATGTAAGAGTGTGCCTTTTCCCCCCACATCCTCGCCAGCACTTATTCTTGCTTGTGTTCTTGATAACTGCCTTTCTGTCTGGAGTGAGATGAAATCTTAGAGTAGTTTTGATTTGCTTTTCTCTAATTACTTGAGATGTTGAACATTTTTTTATGTATTTGTTGATTGATTATATATCTTCTGAGAAGTGTCTGTTCAGTTCCTTAGCCCATTTATTGATTGGGTTATATGTTTATTGGTGTTAAATGTTTTGAGTTCCATATATCTCCTGGAGATTAGTGCTCTATCTGATCACAATTGCATTTTTGAAAGTCATAAATTCTTTGCAAGTGTAAGATACAAAAAAAGTGACTATAATTCTTCTGTATACAGCATAAATAGACCTCTTGTCTCTCAAAAATTAAGGTTATTTTGTTATTTCAATAGTATATGCTAACAGCTGGCTTTTAAAGAGCATGGGCTGTATTTTATAACAGGGTCACTTAAACACATAGTTAGATATGTTAATTTCAAGTGAAGGAGCCCTATTTTGATCTTTGGAAGAAAAATAATGCTGTTGAGTGGAAAAGAGCATTTTTCTTCAAATCTTCCATCCCAAAGCTCACTGATACAAATGTATGATTTAGTCTGTTACTCTGTACTTTTCCACAGCCTCCACCTTGGTTTATGGAGATACTGTTGAAGTTCTTCAACAAGGTTTGATGTAGAGAACTCATAGGATAGGACCTCAAAGTGGAAAAGATCATACAATCCATTCACTTTCAAATGATGCCTGTGGCTCTCTGGGTGCCATCCGCAGAAGGCAGCAGAATGGATGTGGATGCTGAGCCTCACACCTTAACTTCAAACAGACTGGCTCCCCTGTCATCTGTTTTATATGTTAAGATTCCATGTAAGGTTCCTTTTCTGCTTGGAACAAAAAAAAAAAAAAATGGAAAGTTTAAAATAACTTTTTAATGCAAAGCCCTCCCACTTAACCAGGATCCTCAGGTGTATTTGTGTTAACATCTTGGTCTGGGGAGGAGCAGGTCCTGACTCCCTACTCCATGCCAGCCCTCCTGTGCCATTCTGCCTGCTGTCACAGTTTCTGTGACTTGCATTTGTATAACTGACCTCTGATACTGTGGAGGTTTAGGGCAAGTCTAAATGAAAACATTTTTTCTGTTTTATAGCCTTACATACTCAATAGTGACTTGCTATGTATGTTAAAGTATAAAGAAATGGAAATAATTTTTTCCATCTATGTTTTTTTTTTTTTTGTTTTTTTTTACAGTGCACCAGAGAAGAAGTATTTTTCCTCAACAGAGCCTTCGTCACAGTCTGTTTATGCTGTTCAGTCACTGGGCAGGTCCTTTTAGCATCATGTTTACACCCTTGGACAGATACAGTGATAGGAATATGCAAATAAATAGACATCAATACTGTGCATTAAAGGTATTTACTTAGAATCTGAATTCCTTTTTTCTTAAGAACAGAGTTAAATATTTTCTTGTCTCTCTCTATTTGGTTTTGTAAATGGGATAAGGATTTCTTCAGAGCACCAGAGAATATTGCAATACATGTTTGTCTGCCATATGGAAATACTTAAACCATGCCTTTATTTAAGTACGTAAAATAACAGTGCAAAAAAAGTTTCAGAATCTATTAAAACTTAATCAACATTTTCTTAAAGAACTGAATACTGCCTCTAAGTACTAAAGTACTTTCCTTGGTCTTTTCATCTTCTCTTCCAGTCTAATTTGGTATGATGATATTTACTCATAATTAATTTCTTAGTTTTAAAAAATACTATTTTACTTTTCTTTGCAAAGAAAAAAAGATACTGTGGCTGGATAAACATGAGTAAAAGTATCTTGCCTATTCTCATTAAGCAACCAAACATTGACCCTCTTAAAAATCTTTAAATGTAATTCTGATATTATTGTTTGAAGGCTATGTCTGCTGTACTATGTTGTGGCCCTGTTGCAGATAATGTAGGACTTTCATCAGATGGCTATTTGTACAAATGGCTGGATAACATTTTGGACTCTCTGGACAAAAAGGTAATTAGGACAATTCCCTTAGAATTTCACAATAAATTGTCTTTCAGAATTAAGGTATGACACACTGAAAAATCAGTCCTCTTTTAATAACGATAGGATGGAATTATAAGCAAAAAGTATATTATGTAAAATTAAATAGCTTATCATAATATAAGGAAGTTCCAATTTGTATTTATCAGTCTTTAGAATAACTTTAATTTCACTTTCACATTATAGGATTAATGGAGCACTGTGTATCTCTCTCTCTGTCTCTCTCTTTCTCTCTCTCTCTCTCTCTCTCTCTCATAGGGTTCTGAGTCTATAACATACTAATCTAGAATGCATTGAGCTCCATGGAAGAAAAAAGTTATTTGCTATGTTTAATTTTCTTTTTTTTGCCCAGTTTCCAATTAATCACTTTCTTGCCTTCCTTAGTCTCATATTGTATACAAACAGACTAGACAATTTTCTTCTGCAATCAAAAATGTAATAACAAAGATACTATTTTTTTAAAATATTTATTTATTTGCTTTAGCTGTACACAATGGGTTTATTTGTACGTGGTGCTGAGGATCAAACCCGGGCCGCGCACGTGCCAGGCGAGCGCTCTGCCGCTGAGCCACAACCCCAGCCCCAAGATACTATTTTTAATGTGGTCAAATATACTTGACTAGCTTCCAAATTCTTTATAAAAGAGATGTAGCCCAATATTACAATCATACAGCTTTGTACAGAGCCTTCCATATATCAACAGAAAATATATATGAGCACAAAATGCCAAATGTTTAAAGAAAATCTAAACAGCATTTTATTTTTGCAAAACAGAATATCTCATATTGATTAAATATCTACAGGTGCTTTTCCTTTACAAAAACACATATTCCTTTATAAAAACACAGACTGAGCCGGGTGCGGTGGCGCACGCCTGTAATCCCAGCACTTTGGGAGGCTGAGGCAGGAGGATCGAGAGTTCAAAGCCAGCCTCAGCAATGGCGAGGCACTTAGCAACTCAGTGAGACCCTGCTTCTAATAAAATACAAAAAAAAAAAAAGGGCTGGGGATGTGGCCCAGTGGTCAAGTGCCGCTGAGTTCAATCCCCAGTACCAAAAAAAAAAAAACCACAGACTGAGTCATTAACAATGACCTAGTAATTGTTTCCCTTCAATTTGAATGATTTATAAGCTAAATCTTACAGCCATATATAAAGGCTTTCATTTGTATTAAGGTGTTACCACTTTTGACATAAAGCTTAAATTATTTTATATTTCAGAATAAAATTAGCAACATAACTTGACGATGTATTCTGTGATGGCTTTATTTATTGTGAGATCTACCCTAATATAAAGGGATGATCGCTGCTGTGTTGCCAGAGAGACTGCAGAATTTAGAATAGGACTTGTGTCTTTTCCCCTCAGAATAATTTTTTTCTATTGAGTTATCACAAATAAGAATATAGCTTGATAAAAATAATCAGGTTAACAACTCATTTTTCTGAAAGCACTTATCATCATTCATGTTCATCAACTGCCTTTGGGGCTCTCAAAAGAGAGACTTACACTAAGAGTCTTGTGTAAGAGAACCGGAGGCCAAGTGTAATTTATTCATGCTGTCATCCATTTTGGCTGAGTAAACTGAGAAGTAATTGAACAAAACAAGACAGAGTTTTGTGATTAAATGTAATAAATGTATGCACTATTCTAGTTTAGTAAAAGTATGGAGAAATATAGCCAGATGTAGTGGCACATGCCTTGAAATCCCAGCGACTTAGGATGCTAAGGCAAGAGGATCACAGTTTGAGGCCATCCTCAGCAACTTATTGAGGTCCTAAGCAACTTTACAAGACTCTGTCTGAAAATTAAAAAAAAAATAAAAAGGGCTAGTGAGGCTGGGGATGTAGCTCGGTGGTAAAGTATTCCTGGGTTCAATCCTCAGTACCAAAAGATATTTTTGGAAAAGTAAAGAAATAGGAAATCAAATATAAATAGTTTTCCCCCTCCCTGGCAATTTTGTGACCTTATTTCAGGTTCATCAGTTGGGCTGTGAAGCAGTCACGTTGTTGCTGGAGCTGAACCCTGATCAGAGCAACCTGATGTACTGGGCTGTGGATCGCTGCTACACAGGTTCCAAGAGGGTAGCAGCTGGCTGCTTTAAAGCCATCGCTAATGTCTTCCAGAACAGGTACTGTAGACACTGTCTCATGCTTTAGTTAGTTTTTTTTTGTTTGTTTGTTTGTTTAAGAAAATGTTTCCCCTTGGATTTCGTTTTTTAAACTCCAGTGGAACTTAACTGATAAGGATAATGGTCACCATGAATCTGTTGTACCTATTCCCTTATAACCCACCACTGCTCCCCAACTTACACGCAACTTTGCCTTTTGTATGCCCTCTTTATTCACTGGGTGAAAGAATCTGAACCTTGTTATTTACCTAACATGTGAAATTTATCCCTAGGGATTATCAGTGTGACACAGTGATGCTCCTAAATCTGATACTGTTTAAAGCAGCTGATTCTTCTAGAAGTATCTATGAAGTTGCTATGCAACTGTTACAGGTTTGTGAACAGTTGTTAATTAAAAATTTTTTTAGTCAGGATTTAGTGAAGCCTAATAATTTATTCTTGCCATTAAAGCATACTAATACTAATATTTAGCTTTATAGCTTATTATTAATAGTGAAGTGTGATAGCAAGTTCTGATTAGAAATAGATACAAGATAGTTAAATCTATAAATAATAAAAACTATTTAGAAGTATATTATTGAAAGATTAGCGTGTATCTGAAGGTACAAATGTTGATTGAAACTTTCTATTTAGTGGTCAAGAATAATGTGAAAAATTAACTATTGTGATATCCTCATATAACTTTCCTTTATTAAACTGAGTATATATCATTATTATAGGGTATTTACCTAATTGATAGTAGGGCAAGGTTCTTTGATCTTAACCATGGACTGAGTAGATGCTGATTTTTTTTTTCCTAACACTTTCATGTAGTACTGATGCTGTTAGGACCACCTTAGGAATTATACACTAATGCCTTAATTAATTAAGATGAAAGTTAACAGTATAGCTCTTCACATAATATAATGTCAAAAGGAGTTTTATATGTCATATTTAATCTGTGATTAACCAAGATCTGATTAAAGTATGTTTTTCCATTTACACTTATTTTGTACAGTTATATTTTGGACTGGACAAGTTGTAAATATTTTTCAAGTAATTGTCAGTTAAGTTGCTGAAGTTATTTTCTGACTAGACTATTGACCTGCATCATTACAATTAAACCCTTTAAACAGTTTTTGTCTTTTGCACATATCCTGGCATTAGAAATGAACATACTTTGTCATATGTATAACCATGTAATTTTTAAACTGAAATATCCCTTGGGAGATTTTCTTTTAAGAATAGCTGAACTTCAGAGGACCCATAAAATATTAACTATAGCTAATGGATTTGCATTCTTGTAGATTCTGGAACCCAAGATGTTTCGCTATGCTCACAAATTGGAAGTCCAGAGAACAGATGGAGTACTCAGCCAGCTGTCTCCCCTGCCACATCTGTACTCTGTTTCATATTATCAGTTGTCCGAGGAATTAGCAAGGGCATATCCTGAGCTCACTCTCGCCATATTCTCAGGTATGATCAGTGAACTGCTCAGTTATTTTTCTGCAGTCATTTCTTACAAGCTATTGTTCGAAATTTTTAAATAGATTACACTTGACACCAAATCAAAGCAAACATTGTCATCTTCCCACAGCATTTATCTCATCACTGGGTCTAGTGTGCTTCCCATTCCTAATTGACTTGAGTGGGGGAAAACACCAATTTAAATGGTCTTCCATTCCGTTCCGAAAAGCAGCATACCTGTTGGTTTGCACTGGTAGATGGCAGCAATCACGCCCCTTCCTTTCTCACAACTCCCAAATCCCTGCCAGCACTTCAAGATGGACGTGACTGGCCATCAAGGAATGGCCTCCACAACACCATTTCTGCTGCTGCTGCTGCTGCTGCTGCTGGTCCTCTGACGGAGGCTCCTGCACAGAGAACAGTCATCTAGCGGGGTCTCTGAGAGCCTGTGGTGGCGAGTATGTCCACTGGCCCAGGTGTAGACCATGCCCTAGCTCAGTTTCCTTGTCACAGCTTGTCTCCCTCAGTTCTGCCTTCAGATGCTCTTGTCCTTGGCATCTGCTAATTTTAACTCCTTTGCTTAAAGGGATTTTTCTCAAGAGATAGATATCAACTATACCCACTTTAAAGTGTGAGGGCCCTCCTCCTTCCTATCCCTGTGACCAGTGAAGTGCACTTTAGATATCATCAGCTCCTGGCTCTTTGCATCCTCTCCCCTCCTTCATGCCACGCCTTTCCCCTCCTGTACACTGTGCCTGGCTATACTGATATCTGACATTCCCATGTGCTCAGCCCTTGGACCTGTCTGGGACGTCACAAATGGCCTTCAGACTTCATTAATGTCAGTTTCCTTTCTGTAAACCCACCAGACACCTTCTAACTGCTGAATCTTACATTTAACTTCTGGTCTTCTATAGCCACTGACGTTATTTAGCTCTCCTATATTTCTTTCAATTGTGGGCTCTCTTGATTTCTAGAAATTTAGTATTTTCTGTTTTCTTTTCTACCATGGACTATTTCTTTTGTCACTTTTGTTGGATTCTTTCCTTCTACCCACATAAGCATTAGTGTTCCCAGGGCTCCAAGCTGGGCTGCCTTCTCACCTGATCCCAACTCCCTGAAGGAGGTCTGGCCACTGCCATGGCCCTAGCTCCCACAGTGAGTGTTCCTTGGTCAGATCTCTTCATTCAACTACTTTCCGAGCTCCAGAAATTACCTTTCATACTGCAGGTAATGAATAAGATTTCTGTACTAATAGAAGGTATTTTTATAAATGACAGACTTGAGTATAACCACATGCCAAGACTAAAGCCAGGTGTATGGTGGTATATCCCACAGCTACTTGGGAGGCTCAGACAAGAGGAGGATCAAGCCCAGGAGTTTAAGACCAGCCTTGGCAGTATAGTGAAACCCTATCTCAAAAAGAAACAGGGTTGGTGGGGTTGGGGTAAGATAAGCCATTCATTGACATTACCTTAGATTTGCACAGTTACTGGGGCTGGGGTGTGGCTCAGCGGTAGAGCGTTCGCCTAGCACGTGCTTGGCCCAGGTTCGATCCTCAGCACCACATAAACATAAATGCATTGTATTGTGTACAACTAAAGCAAATAAATAAATATTAAAAAAAAAAAAAGATTTGCACAGTTGCCCCATGAGGCAACTATTTTGTTACCCTCTTTTTACAGAATAAGGAATCGAGGATCACAGGCTGATACAGGTTGGTCCTAGGTCTGGTGGTAGGTGCTGTGGAACTGGGAAATTCAAACCCTGGGTCATGCTTTCCAGAATCAAGTTCTGACCCACTCCTCTTCCATATTCAGTCTTCCTGATGAGTAAATAAATAGAAGGCCAAGTGTGCAAAGGGGCAGAGGAGAAAGATTTTTATTTGCAGTCATCTGCAGATATTAAATAGCAAATTGGGGCTCATGGGCTTTGGAATCAACCTGTGTTTGACTCCTCTGCCACTACATAATGGTCTCACTCTGCCAAGTTAATGAGTCTCTGCCCCATCACAGCTTTGTTGTGAGTGTTAGAGGAAAAGAATGTAAAAGTAATGCACCAGAGGAGCCTCCCCTAAGTAGAGCCAGTAAATGAGGTTCTTAATGAGTCCTTTTAAAATAATCCATGTATATAGACTTTTTATCTGGCTATTACATTTATTTTTTTTTAATGTCATCTTAATCATGTTAAGTGTGCAGCTCTGTGAAGGAGCCCCAATTAGGGAGATGGCTATTGCGGTCAGCTGGAAGCCATAAGTTCCACCTGATAATAAGTATGTATGTGATGCACCTGTAAATGCACGTGAGGCACCCGCAAAGCTAAAGGTATATAACCGGGTGAAAGCGGTCGGAGTCAGGAGAAGAATGAATTCATTCAGTCAGTCATGCAGTCGCTCGGTCGGAAGAAGAGTTCGGGTCGGAGAAGAAGAAAAGAATCAGAGCGGCCAGAACGTAGGCAGAGCGGTTACAGAAGAGAAACCAGATAGAAGAAGTAATTCCTGGTCAGAGTCAGGCAGAGGCTCCCGAGGAAGAAAGAAGAAAGAACAAAGAAGAAAGAAGCTCTAAAAGCTAAGCTCTCTCTCTCTCTCTCTCTAAAGAAGAAATCTCTCTCTTTCAAGCTCTCTCTCTTTCTCTCTAAGCTCTATGAAGATGAAGAAGAAAAAGCTCTATCTTTCTCTCTAAGCTCTAAGAAGAAGAAGAAAAAGCTATCTCTAATCTTTCTCTCTAAGCTCTTTCTAAGAAGAAGAAAAATCTTTCTTTCTCTCTCTAAGCTCTAAGAAAGTAGAAGTAAAAGTAGTAGTATCTTTACTCTGCCTCCGAGAGTTTTCCTCCCGCGGCGTTTGTGGCTGGCCACTACAGGCAGCTTACAAATGGTGGCCCGTCCGGGGCTCGGCAGGCAGAAAAGAAAAAATAAGATATAAGAACAAGAAGCTAAGATAGTGAGGAGAGAGGAGAAGAAAGCAAAGCCTCTGACTCAGTTGAGACCAGCAGAAACAGTAGTACTCAGTTGAGACCAGCAAAAAGAGTAGTACTCAGTTGAGGCCAGTTAAGAATTAGCGAAAAGCCAAAGCGAGTAGCCGGCCAAAAGCCATAAAAAATAAAGAAGCCAGAAAGTAATAGCATGGTAAAAGCCATGCAGAGAAAAAGCCTTGAGCTTTAGCAAAAAGCCATAAAGAAAAAAGCCATGAGCTTAAAAGAAAATAGAGAATTAAAAAGCACGGTGAAAACCATGCAGAGAAAAAGCCATTGAGCTTTGGCAAAAAAGCCATAAAAATTAAGAAGAGACAAAAAAAAAAAGTCAAAGCCGCTTATGCAATTGTGCTTAACTAAGTGCGTTAGCTGCTCCTCAGCAGTAGGCTTCCTTAAAGCCGCAGCACCTCCTCAAAAAGGGCTCAAATATCCACCCTTTTAAAACAAAAGGTGAAAAGCCAGGTAGGGAAAAAAAAATAGAGAAAATAAAATATAGAAAATAGAATTAAAAAGCACCTTTTAAACTAAAAGGGAGGAATATGAAGGAGCCCCAATTAGGGAGATGGCTATTGCAGTCAGCTGGAAGCCATAAGTTCCACCTGATAATAAGTATGTATGTGATGCACCTGTAAATGCACGTGAGGCACCCGCAAAGCTAAAGGTATATAACCGGGTGAAAGCGGTCGGAGTCAGGAGAAGAATGAATTCATTCAGTCAGTCATGCAGTCGCTCGGTCGGAAGAAGAGTTCGGGTCGGAGAAGAAGAAAAGAATCAGAGCGGCCAGAACGTAGGCAGAGCGGTTACAGAAGAGAAAGCAGATAGAAGAAGTAATTCCTGGTCAGAGTCAGGCAGAGGCTCCCGAGGAAGAAAGAAGAAAGAAGCTCTAAAAGCTAAGCTCTCTCTCTCTCTCTAAAGAAGAAATCTCTCTCTTTCAAGCTCTCTCTCTTTCTCTCTAAGCTCTATGAAGATGAAGAAGAAAAAGCTCTATCTTTCTCTCTAAGCTCTAAGAAGAAGAAGAAAAAGCTATCTCTAATCTTTCTCTCTAAGCTCTTTCTAAGAAGAAGAAAAATCTTTCTTTCTCTCTCTAAGCTCTCTCTCTAAGAAAGTAGAAGTAAAAGTAGTAATAGCTTTACTCTGCCTCCGAGTTTTCCTCCCGGGTTTCGGTACCAGGCAGCTTACAGCTCTGAAGTGTAAAGACCATGCAGATTTTGTGAAGCCCATCTCTAGAACTCTTTCATCTTGCAGAAACAGAAACATCTAGAGCCACTACACAGCAAATGCCCCCTTTCCCTCTCCTCTCAACCCCTGGTAGTCACCATTCTACTTAGCATTTTTATGAATTTTAACTACTTTCGATATATAAGTAGAATCAAACAATATTTTTAAGTTTGTAACTGGCTTGTTTCACTTACCATAATGTTTTCAGGGTTCAGCCACATTGTAGCATGTGACAGGATTTTCTTCTTTTAAGGCTTTGTAGTATTCCACTTTGTGTATATCATATTGCCTACCCATTCATTCACCTGTTGGCTCTTAGTTTGCTTCCCCCTCTTGTCTGTTATGAGTAGATTTCTGTGAACATAGATGTACAAATATCTGTTTGAGTCTCTGCTTTCAGTTCTTTTGGATATGTGCTCAGAAGTAGGATTGCTGGGTGGTATTAATTTTTTAAGGATCCTCTATCCTGCTTTCCATACAGTATGCACCATTTTACAATCTCACCATTAGCATTCAGACATTTATTTTAACTGCCCAAAGAATTTCATATACAGAGCAAGTATTTGGTTTGTGTCAGCTGTTAGTTTTATGACATCATTGAAGTGAAATTTATTAAAAGGAGAATTAGTCATATAATAAAATCTGGCTTCCTAAGCCGGGCACGGTGGCGCATGCCTGTAATCTCATCAGCTCAGGAGGCTGAAACAGGAGAATCGTGAGTTCAAAGCTAGCCTCATTAATGGTGAGGCGCTAAACAACTCAGTGAGACCCTGTTTCTGACTAAAATACAAAATAGGGCTGGGGATGTACCTCAGTGGCCAAGTGCCCTGGGTTCAATCCCTGGTATAAAAAAAAAAAAAAAAAAAAATCTGGCTTCCTAGCCTTTAAGTAGATGTTAAAATTAAATATAGGTTAAAGGAAACTGAAATTACATCAGTTCTCTCTTTTGGTTTGCTTTTCTTTAGAGATAAGCCAGAGGATTCAGACAGCTCACCCTGCTGGGCGGCAGGTGATGTTGCACTATCTCTTACCGTGGGTGAACAACATCGAGTTGGTGGATTTAAAACCCCTGCCCACAGCAAGGCGACACGATGAAGATGAAGATGATTCATTAAAAGACCGAGAGATTATGATGACCAGCAGGCGCTGGTTACGGGGAGAAGGCTGGGGATCCCCACAAGCCACTGCGATGGTTTTGAACAATCTAATGTACATGACAGCAAAGGTAAGGTGGGTTTTTTGTATTTGCAGTTGCTGCACAGGTGACCATTAGGAAGAGGAGCATGGTTATGAACAGATGAAGAGACTAGACCGTGTGATAACCACACACAAGTGCATCATGAATCCTCCTCTTGAAAAAAACTTCTCATTAGATATATCTATTTTGATTAACTTCTATATTTATTAGTAATAATGATGTTAGACATAAAAAAATAACCATTCTCTACAGTGTGAAAAAGATTAGAGCTGTCTATAAAAATGCTATTTGCTCATGTTTCATGGTGTGACAAGTTTGGTTTTTACTAAATGTAGTTACTGAAGTACCTCTGTGTGTGCTGCACCCTAGTATGGCGATGAGCTGGCCTGGTCGGAGGTGGAGAACGTGTGGACCACCCTTGCAGATGGTTGGCCGAAGAACCTAAAAATAATTTTGCACTTTTTGATCAGCATTTGTGGGGTGAATAGCGAACCAAGCCTCTTGCCTTATGTAAGTATTCAAGTTCCTTTAACTTTTTATATATATACATATACACATATATATATAAACACACACACATACATATATATGCACATATATATGTATATATATATTCAGATGTGATTCTGCCAGAGTATGGACATCAGTCACCACACAGAGGCCAGAGTGAGAATAGTCGGGCACTCATAGATGGCCTTATTCATTGATTCATTCAACCAACATTATCTAGTATAATTACAGGCAAGCACTTATTCTTTGAAGTTATACCTAATTTATTTAATAAATAAATCAGTAAGTTCAAGTATTGTTGTGGTAAGGGTTACAAGGGAAAATTGCAAAGTACTGAGAGTGAATAATAAGGAAATACAGCTGTCTGGATAAGAGATGATACTTGAAAGAAAGTGATATTGCAGCAGAGACTACCAGATTGGGGAGGTTGGTATTTCTGTTAGGCAGCAGCTGGCATTGGGATAGAAGGGCAGGTGGGGAAGTGGAGCTCACTGCCATAGGCTTCTGGAAGCCTGAGAATTGAGAGAAAAGGAAGAGTGGGTAACATGAAGGATATCAAATCTTTGCCTCTGTCGGGAAAGCAACACTAAATCTGTCCAAGGGCCCTATGAAACTCTCAAGCTCCAGGGTTAAATGGAACTTGGATGCTTGCATACTTACCTGTTGTATGTTCACAGCAGCCATGAAGTGGCATCTCCCAAAAGTGTGATCTGCAACAGGTTGTTGCAAAAGTTCTTCCAGATCCTTCTTCAAACAAACCTTTTAGTGGCCTGGCTTCAGCCAGCATTTTCCGAGTGTGCTTGAAAGCACTGTTCCCAAGGTGTGACCCCTGGATGACCAAATCTATAGTTCTGCCTCATGCTCACTGCTCTTCTGCCATGCTCACCCCTCGCTGCCATGCCCACACTGGACAGTCCCACCTTGGGGCCTTGGCACTCACCTTCCTTCTCTTCCTACACCTCCTCTGGGTCTTCCCTAGGGCGCCAGTACACCCGAGACCTGATACACACACTCTTCTCTTTTTTTAACCCTGCTTCATTGATCTTGCTGGTACTTAGACATCACCATACAAATGATATGCTTAACCCATTTGTCTCAGCCAAATAGATTAAGAGCATCGGTACGTGTTTGGATCCTTGCTGTATTCACAGCTCCAATGGTGCCTGGCACATAGCAGATCCTCAATAACCAGATGAAGGAATGAGTGAGTTGAGGTGGGAACTAGAAAAAAGCATGAGATGGAATTTAGGGAATAGCCATTTGATGGGAATTTAAAAGGAGTCATTTTTAGTGTTAATAGTAATAGTTTCTTAATTACTATTTCTTAAGCGCTTGTTATGGGCCAAACATGGTAAATGCACTTCATCTACATTATTTCATTTGCTTCTCAGAATAAATTGGTGGGTTTGCAGCTTTACAAATGAATTCTAAAAGGCAGAGAAAGCAGTTATTTCCTCAAAGCCACAGAGCCACATAGCTGTGACACTTGGTGGGCTGGAATTCCATCTCACATTCATGGTGGAAAGCCTGGCAGGGGAGCAGGCAGCAGGGGTCAGGGTGGCAGAAGGGTGGGGAGCATGAGGGAGAACTGTAGGAGATGTGGTCAGAGAGGTCCTGTGGGGTCCTGTGGTTAGGACCATGCACCTAACTGTCTCTCAGTGCTTCTCAAAGAATATTAAGCCTTTGACATGCCTTGGAAACAACGCTTTCAAGTAGATTTAGGGAAGATTCACACGGAAGAGAGGGGAGTGGTTGGGAAGGGAACTTGAGGACTTGATAGGATCAGGGCAGGAGTGCAGACTCAGATCTTCAGACAGGAGAGCCTTGGCACAGGGACAGGAATGCACAAAGCATGGTCAGAGGAGACTGCCCCCAGAACAGAGAGAATTAGCAAACAGCCAATTGGATGGGTAAAGAGCTCTGTGAGGTCAGTTATCAGTGGATAGCCATTGTAAAATTTTCAGTGTGTCCAGGCACAGAATACTCATGCCTATAATCCCAGCAACTGTGGAGCCTGATACAGGAAAATCCCAAGTTAGGGGGCCAGCCTCAACAACTTAGGCCCTCAGCAGCTTAGTGAGACCCTGTCTCAAAATAAAAAGAACTGGGGATGTGGCTCAGGGTAAAGTGTCCCTGGGTTTACTCTCCAGTACCAAAACAAAACAAAAACCAAAAAAACCAGATTTTTATTATGATATAATGAAGCATGTTTTAAGATTTGACCAGGGGTTGTCTAAAACATGGCTGTGCACACGTCTGGGTGTGTGTAAATATCTGTGGATCTTGATTCTGGAAGTAAGGTGGGGCCTGAGATTCTTCATCTCTAGCAAGTTCCAGCTGATAATACCTAAGACCACGTTTTGAATAGTAAGGATTAAAATGGGAAGAAGAAAAAGAGAGGTTGATCTTGTAAGTTATTTTGGTAATACATATTATTAAAATACATAATACGTAGTACAGAAAAGTTTTTTGTCCACTTAACCAAACTCATATAATGTGCTAGCCATTTTAAAAGTGCTTTACAAATCTTGCTTAACTCATTTAATCCTCCTAATAGCTTTATGAAGTAGGTGCTATTACTATCCCCATCTTGCAGATGAGAAAACTAAGAGTAACTTTCCAGTGGATCCACAGTCCATTTGAGGTAGCTTAGCCTGGGTTCTTGTCATAGTTCCTTGCTCTTGCTCTTAAAGACAGTTCTTTACTGCTAGGTTCCACATAGAGAACAGGAAAGGCAGAAAAAAAAACAGAATGAAAGGTAAATCCTAGGTTTGGAGGCTGCACTACTAAAGATCAGAGGAAAGTCTTCACATGTTAACCAAAAGCTTTTTCCCTTTAAAAAAAAAAAAAAAAAACTATAGAAGAGCATTTAAAAATAAAAAAATATATGTTTTTTTTTACTTGAAAAAGAAAAAAGAAACAGGGCTGGGATTGTGGCTCAGTGGTAGAGCACTCACCTAGCACGTGTGAGGCACTGGGTTCAATCCTCAGCAATAAATAAATAAATAAACAAGCAAGCAAAATGAAGGTATTGTGTCCATCTGCAACTAAAAAAACAATTTAAAAAAAAAGAAGAAGAAACAAGTAAAGGAACTACATAATGTTGTGGGAACTATCAACCAATAAGTTCAGTTCATCCCAATTCTATCTGATGTTGAGAACTGTTCCAATAAAGCTAATCCGTGTCTCATTACCAATCAGTGTCTAGGCACATTTTGATTGTGCTTGCTTATCTTCCACTTAAAGTTGAACTTATTCTGATAAAATTTGTCTCGGGACAAATTTATGAGATAAATATTTTGTGTTTTCTTTTCTGAACCATTTCTTTTGTGACAGGTGAAGAAAGTTATCGTTTATTTAGGTAGGGACAAAACGATGCAGTTGCTAGAGGAGCTGGTGAGCGAACTTCAGCTGACGGACCCTGTCAGCTCAGGTGTCACCCACATGGATAACCCCCCCTACTACCGCATCACTTCCAGCTACAAAATCCCTTCCGTCACCTCAGGTGAGACTGCACCTAAAACTAATTGCTTTGTGTCAGAAGAGTTGCTTTACCTAATTGTTAGTTTTAGCAAGCATCTATGTCTTTAAACAACATTATTGAGAAAGAAAAAGAAATGTGAATTATGTATCACAATTAATGCACTGAGATCTGGAAAATCCTCATATGAGTAAAGAAGTTTGGTAACATGAGAAGTCTCACTATTATAGAGGGAAACTTTACAGACTTATTCAGAACTGGAATATAAATTTATAATGCCTATATAATTAGCATGCTAAATTTAGAAAATGCTTATTAGAATTATTTGTGAAATTCCACATTGTGATTATTTTATTCAAGTGAGTGTATGTGTGTATATACATATATGTGTGTGTATATAAAATTTTTATTGTAAATTGATAAGTTACATATATAGGGAGTAGAAAATAATGTTATGATTTATGAATACAAAGTAGAATAATTAGATCAAACTGATTAACATACCTGCCACCTTAAATACTTATCATATTACATTATTTTGAGTGAAGAAATTGCATTCTTGAGGAAATAATTTCCAGTGAAGATCAATATGATATTTAGGCTATTGTAAATGAAATTTCTGTGAAACTCTTGGCAGTTTATATTGAATGCTTTCACCATGTCAATAATAGTGTATAATTTGAAATATTCAAAATTACATCTTCACAATTTATTTTTCATCTATTTTTATTAGCCTGCTTTCCTACAGTCTAATTGATTTCTAATAATACTTCTATTGAATTTTTCATAACTGCTAATAGTTTTAATTCCAAAGATTTTGTTGTTGTTGTTGTTAGGATTTCTTTTTTTAGCAGTATCCTATTCAAATTTCATGGTGGTACTTTTTCTGAGCCTGATGAATTTATAAGATTTCTTCACCCACCAGAAGTTCTTATATTGCTGTTTATTTTGTCTTCATAAAAGCTTTGCTTAAAACCTGCCAGCTCCAGATCTGTCTTTTCATAAGGAAAATGTGTTTAAAATTGTTAAGTTCTGGGGGCGCTGAGGTTGTGTCTCAGTGGTAGAGCACTTGCCTAATACTGTGAGGCACTGGGTTCGATCCTCAGCACCACATAAAAAATAAATAAATAAAATAAAGTTTAAGCAAAAGAAAGAAACTAAAAAAAAAAAAAAGTCAAGTTCTGTATATTTATAGAGGACTAGTTAACTGTGTCCTTTTTAAGTGATGATTTCGGTGATCTTAATGTAGGCCTTTTCTGTTGAATCATTCATAATCAGATTTCCCAGTGAAAACTCCCCTGCCTAGAGGAGAGGGTGTGTGTGTGTGTGTGTGTGTGTGTGTGTGTGTGTGTGTGTGTGTGTGTATGTGTGTGTATTTTATGTATTTATATACACATATTTACACAGGCCTTGAGCCTCCAAAAGACCAGTATGGGAGGAAGGATGCAGAACAGGAGACCAAGTCTCAAATTTTAGTCTATGGATTTTCATCTCATTCCCTATTATCAGTAAGGTGCTTCCTCCTTCCACCACGTAATGTGTACCCTAGTCCAGAAACCTTGTGCCTTACTCTCACCAGAAGAGACTTCTTCCAGATGTGGGCAGAGACAGCCACCCAACTGCAAAAGACAGGGAGATAGATTTGGGAGGCTACTTCTAAAGTAGGTTTTCAACCATTCTTCTATGTTTAGCTCCTCATTGAACCCCAATTTCCAGATGCTCAATGCTATTCATTCCTGAGCCTTTTGGAGATTCAATAGTGTAGAAACTTCTTAGTCCACACCCCACTGCCTTCATAATTCTTACTTCCTATTTGTTTTCTAGCATCTCCAAAATTGTTGCTGTTATCTCCTTTCCCTTTTGATCCTTATGAGTACATTCTTTTTTAAAATTGCTCTGCTTTCATTTCAGTAGAGTTTTGGTTGAAATCTTTTGTCCTTTATTGTTCTTTTAAATTAACAGGTACTGTTTTATTTTTTATTAACAGGAACTACTTCCAGTAGCAATACAATGGTAGCTCCCACAGATGGCAACCCTGATAATAAACCCATAAAGGAGAATCTTGAAGAGAGGTGAGTACCTTTCTATTCTTCATTAGCCTTTCAGCTTGACAGACTGATTGTCATTAGAATAAGTGAAAATCTCTGCATTGGAATGTGTGGGGTTTTTTGTTTTGGTTTGGTTTTAGTACTAGGGATTGAACTCAGGGGTGCTTTGCCACTGAGCTATAACTATAACCCCAGGCTTTTTATTTTTTGAGGTAGGGTCTCACTAAGTTACCTAGGGCCTCACTGAGTGGCTGAGGCTGGCCTCGAACTTGTGATCCTCCTGCCTCAGCCTCTCAAGTCACTGAGATTACAGGTGTGTGCCACTGTGCCCACCTGGAATGTGTATCTTGTTGTGTTAATTCTGGTAAAGGCTTATCTAATATGTGTGAGGCCCTGGGTTTGATCCCCCAAACTGCAAGGGGGCAAAAAGGCAAAACTTCTGGTGAAGAAATATGTTTCCATATTGGAGAAATTTCACATTGAGCATCTTTATGTTAAAGATGCTGACAGGCTAGCATTTTTAAAAATACATATATATTTTTAGTTATAGTTGGACACAATATGTTTATTTTATTTATTAATTTTTATTTGGTGCTAAAGATCAAACATAGCACATGCTAGGCGAGTGCTCTACCACTGAGCCGTACCCCCAGCCCCAGGCTAGGATTTTTGATATGTTGTAATGGATGAAAAGGTGGATAGATAGGGAAAGTTTGGTCTATATACACAATGGAACACTACTCAGCACTAAAAGAGAATAAAATCATGGCATTTGCAGGTAAATGGATGGAGGTGGAGAAAATAATGCTAAGTGAAGTCAGCCAATCCCAGAAAACCAAGGGTCAATTGATTCCTTTGCTATGATGATACTGAATTGTAGTGGCAAGGGAGGGTGGATGAGAGGAATGAAGGAATGTTAAATAGAACAAAGGGGAGGGAGGGGAAGGGACAGGGGGATAGGAATAATGGCAGAATGTATTGGACATCAATATACTAAGTGCACGTATAAAAACTCAAATGGTATGAAAATACTTTGTGTAAAAACCAATAACTTGGAAAACTGTGCTCTTTACATGTAATATGAAAGGAATTGCACTCTGCAAGCATGTATAACAAATTAAATTAAATGAAAAAAAAAAGAAAAGGTGGAGTTCTATAAGTTAACCTTTTGTGTCACTTACATTTTGAGACTTTTCTAAATGGCTGTTTACTCTGTTTTATATAAAATCAGTTTCGCCAGAATATCTATATAAGGGAGATGTTTAGGTAGGAATAATTGACTAAAAGCTTAAACTTTTGAATTATAAGGTGGAAACTAATATATACCATAGTAAACTCTTAGTGGTATTTTACATAACGTCCTTTTTTTAAACGTAAGAAGTAAAACTTAGAAATACAAATACTGCTTTTCCATGAGCTGTGACTAACTTCCCTGATCATTCCCGTAGCTATGTGCACCTGGACATCTACAGTGGACTGAACAGCCATTTAAACCGTCAGCACCACAGACTAGAGTCTCGATACAGTAGCAGCTCTGGAGGATCTTATGAAGAAGAAAAAAGTAATCCATTCCAAATGTTCCTTATATAACTATAATGATGAGGTCTATTGCTTATTACATTAATATAGTTTTCCAATAAATTGTTTTTTTTTTTAAAGACTATTTAACTGCCACTAGTGGTGTTCCAACATAATCTGAAATGTCTTGATTTTGAAGAATAATTTTAAATAAGCAACATTAAACAGGGAAATTGAAAACAAAACACAGGTTCCCTACAGATGATTCAAAAGGAACGTAGAATTGGTTCTCAAGAAGCGTCATAGAACAAACACACTGGGCACAGCCTGTTCTTTTTTTTTTTTTTTTTTTTTTTTTTAAACAAATGTTTGCTTTTCCCCATGTGAATTTGCATTTTACTAAAGAGGTTCTCCCTTGCACTTGCAACGTCAATAATCTGCCCAAATCTTACTATAACATTAGAGCAGAAACACAAACTTTCAAGCAAGGAAGGGACCCTGGAGATGATCTGATGCAGTCTCCTCATTTTATGCACGATGGAACTGAGGTCCAGAGAGGTTAAGTGACTTACCCATGTCACACAGAATTCACATTCCCTGACATTATTTTTTACTGAACCTGCAGCCCCACTGTGATGGAGCAGATTTTCTTAAGAGATGGGTTTGTGTTGGTGCTGCCTCAGGAAATTTAGACCTGAATAACTTTCCAAAAGGTCAATGTTAGAAGGCAGTTTCACCTATAAGGTTGTCTCCTGGTTTGGCTATCAAGTAGGGAATCATAAGGAAGTGCTAATGTCATTTTGCTTTAATATAAAGGATGGAACCTGAATTGATATCTCTTAGCTATCTCTGTCTCTCCCTCTCGCTCCGAGTTGCCTAATCTGATAATATTTGTACCCAGGTCTTCCTAGCATACCTATGTTCAAATAGTGGGAAATTAATTTTTATCACACTCTGATGCTATAAATAGTTGGTGTCTTGCTAGAGTTTGCTTATATTGCCAGGAATTAGATGGTGTAGAAAATGAGACGATTTTATCTTGATAGGTGATTCAATGCCACTTTATTCTAATTGGCGACTGAAGGTGATGGAGCATAACCAAGGAGAGCCACTGCCCTTCCCACCAGCTGGAGGCTGCTGGTCACCACTGGTGGATTACGTGCCTGAAACGTCGTCACCTGGATTACCTCTTCACAGGTGGACTAGAGCGCCATTCCTACTTCCTATGAGCCACGTTGCTGCTGAACACTTTGAGCCTTCTTTATGCTGTCTCATGACACAGAATGGATGGAAGCAGTCTTCTTAATTGAGATGCTGCAACAAATTAGACCGCCATGTTTAGATTTTAAGACATAGCCAAAAATCTCAAGTCTTCTCACTCTACAAAATTAATATTATTCAATCTCATTCTGCTGCTGCTTTTCTGGGTGTCTGGCATAGTTACTTGACCTTTCTGGGACCCAGTTACTACATCTGACAAAAATGTGACTTTCTTGTAGTGGGCACTCTTGTCTTGAATTGAATTAGACTGAATTCTACTGAGTGAAATTACAGTTAAACAATTGCTGCCTTCTTTGAGAATTCATGAATGCATCAAATGTGTATTGAACACCTACTCTGTGGCAAGTGATATGCTAGGTCTCAAGGCTGAAGGACAAAGGGAGTGTGGCCCTTGACTTAAAGGAGCCTGAGCCCTTGGGTTTTGTTCTAAAGCTATTGCTTAACGTTCCTTCAGCTGCATTTGTTTTTTCCTCTTTTTTCCTTGAGAAGTTGTATTTTTCCATGAAATACAATGTTAAAGGCTTTGAGTAATTTGTAAAGAATTTTCCCTAGGTGTCCTGAGATCTAGTCAAAGGCTAATCGTGCTCTCGTTTGCCACAGGTGTAACATAGCGGTGATCCTTCTGACGGATCTGATCATCGATCACAGTGTGAAGGTGGAATGGGGAAGCTACCTCCATCTTCTTCTTCATGCGATTTTTATAGGTAATACGTCCTCACATCTGATTCCTTCAGTTAGTGTTTCTGTGATCAAGTACAGGCTGTTTTTAAGAAAGCGCTTAGAGGCTTCTTGTTTTTGTGTTCAGTGTGTTGTTTATGGGACTCTTTGCTTTTGATTCTCCAGATCCAGTGGGGAGTTCCTGGTAGCCTGATTTCAAATGACAAATATGTCTACTGTCCCTATTTTTGGTTTTGATTTCTTGTGGTGTTAGGGCTAGAGCAGGGCCTCATGCGTGCTAGGCACATGTTCTGCCTCTGAGCCAGAGTGCCAGCCCATTTGGTCTCTATTCTTTCCCTTTCCTATCTGTGGCCCTTTGTACTCCACACAAACACATAACCCACCAGGGAAGTTCCTGTGGCTATGGAAGAGCAGAATCAATTTACCTCTGGGATTAGAAACTTTCAGAGTGGGTGGAATATGGAAATAGACTCTTAAGTATTTCCCAAAAGAATTGGCCTGGTACACAATCTGACTGTTACACCTGAAACTCCACGTGTCCCGTGTGGGCTCTCATCTTCAGTGCCTTCCTTGCTTATGGGATTGGCTTCCTGAAGCAAGTCAAGTCAAGGTAGCTGTCTTCTTACACCTTTTCCTGCCATGAACACTTAGTAATATAATCATTCTTTTAGTATTCAGACATTTACTTTCTATTAATGTGCTCCACCTCCCCCGCAAAAATGCCTGCTTTTTAAAATTCACTTATATATAGTGTTATGTAACAGTAATGATTTCTAAGAGATCACTAAATTTTAGACATGAAACATTTAAAAACTACCTGGGTTCTCCCTAGTGCTATAAGACAGTAGGCTCTTATAAAAACAAGTGTATAGCTCTAAACCAATTAAAAAAAACACACACACACACAAAAACATCATATTCCATGAAATACAAAATACATCATGTTCTACGAAATACAAATACATCATATTCCATGAAGTCTTTTGTATACAGTGGGCATTTGGTGTTCATAGTTTCCAAATCTGTGGATTGAACCAATTGTGGTTTGAAAATATTTTGGTAAAAAACATCTGTATCTGTATTGAACATGTATATGAACAGATTTTTTTCTTGTTGTTTTTCCCGAATCAATACAATGTAGCAACTATTTACATAGCATTTACATAACATTAGGTATCATAAGTAACCTAGAGATGATTTAGCATATATATAGGAGGGTGCTATTTTATATGAGGGCCTTCAGCATCTGCAGATTTTGGTATCTCCAGATTTAGGTAGTAAAGCCATTTCTCCAGGGATGACTGTAATTTCTGAATTTCTTTAGAGTTTGGTAGCAAGCATACTCATTATTCCTCCTAATTGGTAATGATTTCTCCTCTCTGTTTCAGGGTTTGACCACTGCCACCCTGAGGTGTATGAACATTGTAAACGCCTGCTTCTGCACTTACTAATAGTGATGGGACCCAACAGTAACATCCGAACTGTTGCTTCTGTCCTTCTCAGGAACAAGGAGTTTAATGAGCCCAGGGTGCTTACAGTCAAACAAATTGCACATTTAGATTATACTTTCACAGGTATTTACCTTAAACCTCCACCTTTAATGGAGAAGTATGCTTCATTAATTTGGAATCTCACACTAGAGAAAGTCAACTAAATAAAAGTTGAAATACTAGAGTAAGCTTTTAGAAAACACTTATATTGTTTTTAAGTTATCATTTACATTCTTTGTTCAGTTAAAGAATGTATTAAAATATTTTATCTGTATTGCTCTTAAGGATCCTAATCACACAAATGTTAAGTTTTGACTATATAAGTTGAAGAGTGCTGAATTCATTGAATACTAACTACAAATAAGATGATGTTGCATTAGAGTCCCTACTCACAAGATCTGGGCCCTGACAAATTTGGATATTTAATTTTTTTTTTTTTTACTCCATTATCTTTGCTGCATTTAAAATGGTATGTGTTTTGAAGAAGCAAGGTCCAAATTAAGGAGACTTTTAATATCAAACTTATTTCACTTGTCTACTTTAAAAGTTATGCTATCCTAGCCGGGCGCAGTGGCACACGCCTATAATCCCAGCACTTGAGAGGCTGCAGCAGAAGGATCACAAGTTCAAAGCCAGCCTCAGCAATAGCGAGGCACTTAGCAACTCAGTGAGACCCTGTCTCTAATAAAATACAAAAAAGGGCTGGGGATGTGGCCCTGTGGTTGAGTGCCCCTGAGTTCAATCCCCGGTACCAAAAAAAAAATGTTATGCTATCCTTCTTTCTAATAATAGCCCGAACTTATTTCTTCCACTCATTAGTACCACCAGACTAGTAACATGATCTAGATTTTTTTGTGCATACAGTGCTGGGATTGAACTCAGGGCTTCACACATTCTAAAACAGTGCTCTATCACTGAGCTACAGGCACAGCCTGAAAAAAATTACTTTCAGAAATTGAAATTAAATTGACAATTTTATCTGTCTAATCAGGTGTTGATATGAGTTAATAAATTTTAAAGATAATCAGTTAAAACCCTATTAAATACTTAAAATCATGTAGTAACAAGATGATTATTAGGAAACATTAGCTTTTTAAAATTATAATTGAAAGAAAAATGGAGTAAATCTTCTGCTTTTTTATGCTAAAACACCTTTATTTGAAATCACAGTTTGTTGTTTGGGTTTTTTGTTGTTGTTTGTTCTTCTTTTGGTACTGGTACAGTTAACCCCTGAGCTACTTTTTTTATTTTAAGACAGAATCTCCCTAAATTGCTAAGAGCCTTACTAAGTTGCTGAGGCTGTTCTTGAACTTGTGATCCTCCTGCCTTAACCTCTCTAGTCACTGGGATTACAGGTGTACGCCACCGTGCCCAGCTTCTGCTGTTTGTCTTTAAGACTCTTTTTGCCATTTTAAAAAATAGAGCATTAGTAAATAACTTTTGCCCGTATTCATTTAATGATTGATTTACTATAAATATTACACATAGTCCTTAATGTACTTTTTTAAAAGTAAAATGAAGCAAAAATTATAGAATCTTTCCATAAAAAATTAAAAATCATTTTACCTTATGGAAATATGACTGGTTTAATAAAAACATTGAAAAAAATGTACCAAAATATTAGGAAGTTGCCACTTTCCACTTTTTCAGCAGATGGCAGCAGAGGGCCGCACAGTAAATCCAGATTGCTGAATTTTAATAACAAGCTGTGAAAAGTGTTTGTTTACCTCCAGGCTGGCTAGTTGCAACTTGGTGCTTCTGAGGAAGGTCAGGAGTGCTGAGGGATGTCAGCTAGCACTGACAGGTTTCCTCCTATGTCTTGTCTAATCTATTAAGTAACACCAAATGGTCCATCTCTGAAGTGTTTTGCAGTTTCTTTCCTGTGTGGTATCATATCACCTTGTGGGTACTCACGTTGAGCTTTCTCTTCCAGCAGGCATTAGCGATTTTATACCTGATTACCAGCCCTCCCCCATGACTGACTCAGGGCTTAGCTCAAGTTCTACCTCTTCTAGTATCAGCTTAGGAAACAATAGCGCTGCCATTTCACACCTGCACACCACACTCCTCAATGAGGTGGACATCTCAGTGGAGCAGGACGGAAAAGTCAAAACCCTCATGGAATTCATTACCTCAAGGTAACCTGCAGCTCTTTCCATCCCAGCGGTGTTTGTGTTCAATTGTTCTTTTGTCAGTCACCCTCTGTAAGCTGCATTTTTATTTTCTGAAATGCCATGATTCAAAATGCACAGGTTTGTATTGCACAGTATTTTGAATATTGTAATGCATCTAAGGATTGTTCTTTTGCATGCCTGCATTTATACCCAAGGTAACTGAATCACGCCTCTTACTAACTGCCCAAAGAGTACTGTATTATTTGGATACATAATATTCTACTTTCATTACATAAAGTATTAGTCAATCATCAAATACTTGTCTATTCTTTACTCTATGCAAGGCTTTCTAAGTAGAGAATGTCAACAGATGGGGAGAAAGGACACGATGTCCCACAGTGAGAGCCAGATCAAAGGACCATGAGAAACAAATAATCCATTCTGACTATAACACTGACAAAATAAAGTTTTTAAACAATGCTAGAAAGCTTGGGAGCATTCAAACTGGAAGGCCATGAAACCCAGGCCTCTGGTTATAGATTTCATTTAAAATCGCTGAACTAGGACTGAGGAAGTAGCTCAGTGGTAGTGTGCTTATCTAGTATGTGCAAGGCCCTGGGTTCAATTTCCAAGCACCCCCCCCCCCCCCACACACACACACTCACTCACACACACTCATACACACACATACATCATTGAGCTAAATTGGGAGAATGGGAGGAGTAATTTAATAAATATGTGGAAAAAAATCAGTCCCTTATCAGTGAACAGATTAAGAAATGGAAGGGATTGGACCAAGTGTGTCCATCTAAAGGTTTTCAAGGCACTTTGGGCCTAGGCTAGTAAGGAACTTAACGGAGGTGATAGCAAAGATGTTGTTTATTTATTTATTTCTGTGATACTGGGGATTCTGTTCAGGAGCTATGGGTACATCCATTATATCCATCCTTTTGTTTGTTTGTTTGTTTTTTTGAGACAAGATCTTGCTAAGTTGCTGAGGCTGACCTCAAACTTTGCCTCAGCCTGCAAAGACATTTTAAAGAAAGAATCAACAGGACAATATTCTGGCTTAAGCTTTCTCTCTAGTTTTATCTAGCATAGTTATTTTTACTACATTTAACCTGTAAGTTATTCTCTTTGCATTATAATCTTGGTATAGTCTGAACTCCATAAATTATGTCTTGAGCTATATAACACAGTAGGCAAAATTTCTCATCTCTTGTTACTACCTCTGAGCAAATTTGAGTGTAGTGATGGTAGATATTGAAATTAGATCTTTCCCTACTTGATGTAGAACATTCCATAACCACATACTTAAATAATGGATAGACTGTGACCTGCTATTTGATTTGCTTATTACTATCCTTTCTAATTGTAAAGCCACAGTTTAAGCAAGTATAAATAAATCTGTTGATATAAGTTAAAAATAAAGGAATTATATCTGTTCTGTTTTCAGAAAAAGAGGGCCCCTTTGGAACCATGAGGATGTTTCTGCCAAGAATCCTAGCATAAAGAGTGCTGAACAGTTAACTACGTTTTTGAAATATGTGGTTTCTGTTTTTAAGCAATCAAGCGCAGGTATGTCTTAATAAATGATATTTAGTTTTAATGTGATATTTTAATGTGATGTTGAAATTTTGATAATACTTAATTCCAAATTGATAATGTCAAAATTTAGAAAGGTTTTCCTTTTTAATTTGTGAATGTTAACAGATCTGTTTGGGTTGACGAAAAATTAATTTACTACTTAGAAAGAATTATGTCTCTGAAATTGGGGCTTAGTTTTGTGTGTGATGGCATCACAAAATTATAACACAGCTGTGAATTATAAAGATGATAAACTTAAAAATTCCTTTTTGTGCTGGTAAGGCTTCTGTAATCTCACATTTAATACATCTGACAATCATACTAGAAGCGTATGTGTCTATAGCAGTGATTGTCACCAAGGGATGGTTTTGCTTGTCAGAACATTTGACAATGTCTGAAGATACTGTCCTGATTACAGGGTGGGGCCATGGGTCTGCTATTGGTATCTGGTGGGTAGAGGCCAGGGACATTGCTAAACATCATACAGTGCCCAGAATAGCTCTTTCAAAAGTGAATTTCTTGGCCCAAAATTTCAGTAGTGGCTGAGTTTGAGAAACACTGGCCCCCAGAATTGTTCCCCTGGAGATCAGAATGAAGAGCCACCAAAACACAAATGGAGTTTAATCAAAGAACATACACGACTCACAAGACTTAGGTGCCTGTGAGAATGGTGTGGTAGTGGGCGGAATTCTGGTGTTAATGTGGACAGTCTCCAGTTACGACTTCCTTTATTCCATAAGATAAGAACCACCCACTCATGTCCTTTTTCTTTGCAGAAGGAATTCATCTGGAACATCACCTTAGTGAAGTTGCTCTGCAAACGGCGCTTTCTTGTTCTTCTCGACACTATGCTGGGAGATCCTTTCAGATTTTCAGGGCCCTAAAGCAGCCACTGTCTGCAACTACACTTTCTGATGTTCTCTCCAGACTTGTAGAAACTGTAGGGGATCCAGGAGAAGATGCACAGGTATTTCATTACGTTTTCTCTGCAGTTAGTGAGGAGCCACTGGGGTCAAGTTCTCACTGCCAAATATAGATTGCAATAGCTAGAGCTAGACAGTGGTTATAATTATTAATGTCCTGTGAACAAGCAGGTAAAGAAGTAAGCAAAGGTAAGTTTGTAACTAATATTTAATAACCTACTATTTAGATCATATAATCTAGTGCCTATCAGAGAAAGTTTTACACTCACTGCACACACACACACACAGACACACATCTGGATATTATTATCTCAGGATGATCATAAGATAAAAGAGAAGTTAAATTTCAGTATAAAGTGAAACATTGAATTTCATTTTTAAAGGTAAGTAAGTAAAATTTTACACTAGAAAAACTTAAGTTTGTACCAACTGCTGATTTTATTAGCACTCTTCTATCCATTGGGGATAGAACAAAACAAAGTGCTGAACAAAACAAAGTTCCCAGCATTCTGGAGCTCATATTCTATTGGGGGAAACAAGCCTTTAATCAAGCCAATAACATATAACACAATTATACTTAGTGATAAATGCTGTAAAATAATAAGGTAAGGGTTAAAGAGCAGTGGGGTAGAGGGAGTTGTTTTATATATAATAATCTGAGAGTAATTATCAAATATATACTGGTATGCACTGGGTCCTGTGATGATCTAAGGAAACACTTCAGGCAGAAGAAAATAGGATTAATGTGTACAAAGGCCCTGAGGCAGAGACAATAGGGTGGTTGGGTTAGTTTTGTTGTTGTTTTTAGGACCATTATGAAGACCAGTACGGCTAACATATTGAGGGGATGGAAGCCTAGTGATGAGATAGGCAAATCAGGATCACATAAGGCTTAGTAGGCCCTGGTGAGAGGTTTGGCTTCACTCCGAATTGATGGGAAAACATTCAAAAGGTTGTAAGAGAAGGAAGATACTGGATGTGATTTGCTTTTGAAAGAACTCACTTGGGCATCTGGGTGGAGTCCTTGGAGAGAGCGAGAGTGGAAGCAGGAGAGGACAGTTACTGGGAGAGTCCAGGCTGAAATGGCAGTGGGTCAGGTTAAGGGAAGCTCTGGAGGTAGAGAAAGGCAGTCAGATTGAGGATCTATTTTAAAAGTGATATTTTCAAGACTTACTGATGGATTCAATTTAGATTTGGAAGAAAGAAACAAAGATAAACCCTAGACTTCTGACCTGAGCAGTTCTGTGTAAATTGTAGTGCCATTATAATCATTTATACCATTAGTTTGATGAGCTTTCATTAATCAGCAAGATCGTGTTGCTTAGGAGCTTAATCATTTGTAATATTAATGCAGAGTTCATTCTATTTTTAAATTTCATTGGGAAATCCGTTGCAATTTCTTATTTCCAGAGCATAATTAATTAAAGTCTGCCCTTTTCTCCCAGGGATTTGTGATTGAGCTTCTTCTCACCTTGGAGTCTGCAATTGATACTTTGGCTGAAACCATGAAGCATTATGATCTTCTTTCTGCCCTTTCTCAGTAAGAGTTTAAACCAGGAAACCTATTTATAGAATTCTAATAACTAAATTCTTATCATCATTACATTATATTTTATATTGACAGTGAAAAATAATCCCCACCCCCTCCAAATCAGATGGGTTACCAGTGGGAAAACAGGCCTCAGATAGTGAGGACTTCTGAAAAGTACTGGAGCTAATTTGGTCAATTCTTTTCTTCTAATATCCTGGTCAGATGTCTTTCTGCTGTGTCAGTTGGGCTCCCTTGACAGGCCCCATTCCCGCCACACTTTAGGGTCTTATTGTTCCCTTAGTTACCCTTTAGGACACCCAGATGTGCTCCCAGGAACGACCTGTCCTCCCACTTTCTCTGCAGTGCAAACCCCAAATTAGTCCTGTAGTCCCAACTCAAGTGTTACTTAGTAAGCTTTTCTAACTCCCTCAGAGGAGGGGGAGTTATCCTTTGGGTTCTCACAATGCTTTCTTTATATTTTAATAATAGCTATTAACTGAGTATAACTTTGTTGATTTATTTATCTATCCCCCATAATAGACTTTTAAAAAATGTTCCTAGCCTTTTGCATGCTGTTGGCCCATGTAGAAGGCATTCAGTAAATAGTATTTAAATCAGTTGGATATGAGGAAGCAGGAGAAATCATAAATAATTTTTTTAATATTTATTTTTTAGTTATAAGTGAACACAATATCTTTATTTTTATTTTATTTTTTTATTTTTATGTGGTGCTGAGGATCGAACCCAGTGCTCACGAATGCTAGGTGAGCGCTTTACCTTTGAGCCACAACCCCAGCCCCATAAATAAATTTTTGAGTTTAGTTCTCTTAAAAAAAGAAAAAGATGCCATTCAAAGAAATAGGGACATCAAGACCATCAAGTCTGAGAGTCAGACAAATGAGGTCTTCTTTGGACAATAATGCATACTTAAATCCCAGAGCTGAGAGTTCTCAGTGATTACTATAACAGAATTTTCTCAGCAAATATAACCTCATCCCCATTCAAAGAGGAAACAGCCACCATAGAAAAGGCATAGTTGTACGTTTTGTTTTAATATGGAGGCAAAACTGAAATTTGGTTAAAAAGTCAGATATACTAAAAGATGATTTTCTGGTAACAGTTACTGCTTTTCAGTTTTCAAGAGTAAAATTAATGTAGCAAAAGAAGTAACTGCACATGAATTCATCTTTCTTTTTTCTCCTCTCTTTTTAAGAACCTCATACCATGATCCTATAATGGGAAACAAGTATGCAGCTAACAGGAAAAGCACTGGACAACTCAATCTAAGCACAAGTCCCATTAATAGCAGCAGTTATTTGGGATATAACAGTAATGCAAGAAGTAACTCTTTGAGATTAAGTTTAATTGGTGACCGAAGAGGTGACCGGCGGCGGAGTAACACACTGGATATAATGGATGGACGGATAAACCATAGCAGTAGCTTAGCAAGGACTAGAAGCCTTTCCTCTCTACGAGAGAAAGGAATGTATGATGTGCAGTCCACTACTGAGCCTGCCAACTTGATGGCCACCATTTTTTGGATAGCAGCATCTTTATTAGAATCAGATTATGAATATGAATACCTCCTGGCTCTCAGGCTTCTCAACAAACTGCTTATCCATTTGCCTCTGGATAAATCAGAGAGTCGAGACAAGATTGAAAATGTGCAAAGCAAATTGAAGTGGAACAATTTTCCAGGCCTTCAGCAGCTCTTCCTTAAGGGTTTTACCTCAGTTTCTACCCAAGAAATGACCGTGCACCTCCTCAGTAAACTCATTTCTGTCTCCAAACACACATTGGTGGATCCTTCCCAGTTGTCAGGTGATGTTAAATATAACTGCACCAATGTTAGTATAATTGCATTTTAATGTCTTTGAAATATAAACTAATTTGTTTTGAGATCTACTAATTTCTGCTTTTTATATGTTAGATAACTTAAATGATTTGGTAGAAGGAAAAAAAGAATTAGAAGTTTGAGTATCCCAGGAAATGAAAAGAAAATGGTTTCTACAAACCATTTAAAAAATACCTTTAACTTTTAAAATAATGTGCAATAAAATTGGTTATTGTTTGCTTTTTTGTTTTGTTTTGATAGGCTTTCCTCTTAACATCCTTTGCTTATTGCCTCACTTAATCCAGCATTTTGACAGCCCAACTCAGTTTTGCAAAGAAACAGCTAGTCGAATAGCAAAGGTAAGCAAATGTTATGCTGAAAGATAACACTGTAGGCATGTTGCTCTCTAGTTTATCTTAAGAGGGGAATCTCTTAAACATCCTCTTACTGTCTGTCACTGCCTGTGTGAGTTCTGCATCTACATGTTTATTCTGTCTGTTCATATAAAAGAGTTACATAGTAATATAAGTTGCAACTGCTCCAATGACAGTGAATAAAACTATTTAATTAGAGTAACACTACTCTGAGTCTGAGTCTTTTTCTGCTCCTTTTCCCTACTTTCTCCTCTACCTCTCTGTCAGTTTCTCATTCATTCACTGCTAAATATTGACTAAGGGCTGGGTTAGGTGCTGCTCATACAGCCTGAGCAACGTGGGTCGAATACTGGGCTTGTGGATAGTGGGGAATGCAGTCAAGAAATAGGCGGTCACCAGAGTCCAGAAAGTATTCTATCAATGGGAGGGCAGAACATTCCAGCAGAACATACAACAAAAGCCTTCCTAGAGGAAGTCCTAGCTGAGCTCACATTGAAGGTTGAATAGGAATAATGAAAAAAGATCCCCAGATGTGAGGCTAGGAGTGAGGCCCAAGGGTTTAAGTTCTCTAGGCAAAAGAAATGATAACATGTGTAGAGGCCCTGGAGAAGAAGAGGACATAATATAGTTTGAGATTCTGAAAGTTCTCCCTCCCTTTCTGTTCGGCTATTTTTCTTTGAATACTTTCTCTTCATCTTCCCTCTCTGTTCCATTCATTCTTTTTTCTCTCATGTTTGGCTCTTTCCCTCCCATTGTACAGTTCTGAAAATGGAAGTGTAGCTATTTTTAAATTATAATATTTATTTATTTGTTTTAGTTGTACACATGCCTTTATTTTTACGTGGTGCTGAGGATCGAACCCGGGCCGCACACGTGCTAGGCAAGCGCTCTACCGCTGAGCCACAACCGCATCCCCTTATCTGTTAACTTGTGTTTTAAAGTACCATAGCTCTTAATCTTATTTTTAGAAGCATATGATATTGACATCTTATATTTTTATTAAGAACAATAAGGAACTCTCAAGTAGCTTGCCTTCTTTTTACATATTATTCATTTTTCTTTTTCTTTCTCTTTTTTTTTTTTTTTTTTTGTCATTCACTGAGTCTTGGGCAGGGAAAGACTTTTCAGACTAAAAGTATAAACAGTTCTGAGGAATTACATAAATTTATGAGAAGTATACATACAACAGGAAATTAGGTGAACTGGGATTGAGAGGTGGTTGGTGAATAACAACGAAAGTAAAGCCATCTAAAACACTGAGAGAAAAAAAAACAAGAAGTTTTTAACAGAAGGAACCTGGCAAATAACATTTCCAGGAAGAGCTTTTTATGCAGCAATTTTTTTAAAAGCTGAGATTCAGTTAACAAGTAGCACAGTAAATGGGAAAGAGCAAGTCACAGAGAGACAAATAACATACCTTTCCATGACCCTGATTGCAATAAATTTATCCCTGAGTGCTAAGGTAGTGAGGAAATCTATTAGCAATAACAAGAGTACAATCTTTTCACTGCGTTGCTAGACAGTACTGAATAAGTGAAAATATTTCATAAAATTTGCTGTTGAGTCTATCCCTAATTAAGTTTCTAGATAAATTAGCTATAGAGAAATTCTTACAAAAGCATTTATAGTTAACAAGAAGAGTCATTATTTTAGTTAGTAGAAACATATCTTACTCTCATGTAAAAATGGTAGTGGGAAGAAATAGGCTAAAAATTGTCCCTGGTTCTTGATTTTATTTAATTAAAAAAATAATCCAGTAGAACATTATTAAGTGCAAAACTACTATTGAAATAAAATGTTGCCTTTTGAAAATGATTATTTGCCTAAAAGAAACCAACTACATACATAGTATGTGTGCCAATAAGGTTAAAAAGTAATACAAAATGTAAAATTTCTTAAAATAACTTTCATTTTAGTATTCTTATGGTACATCATTTTTTAAATGTTGTGAACAAGGATTTTTTTCCCCCTATAGGAGTACTTACAAAGAAAATATATGAGAAAAAAATATATATGGGCCTAACTTGATATTTCAAGAAAATAAAAGGCACAAATACCCTAGTAGGGAAGTAAACGTATTTAAGAGCAACAGTTAGAACGTGTGGAACAGCTATCTACCGAATGCTGGGCTCACCAAGGAGCCTGCCTGGAGGATGTCACAGCCCTTTGAGTATTAAAGCTGCTGATTTCATGACCATGTCAGGGAAATCCTCAAATATCTTTTTGTTTTTAAGAAATCAAATATGGCCTTCTATGATCCATAAATTGTTTTTAATCTACTTTCTTCCTGTTGGGCAGCACGCAGATTTCCTCTTGTATGCTTTTAGCAACCTGCAGGATGTGAATTAAATTGATTCCTTAATTATTCTCTCACTTATAACTGTTGAGAGTAATTTTCTGCCATTATGTGCTTCCTCATTATGCAAATATCACTCGTTCTACTGTTTGTGCCCATGGAGAGCCCAGAATTTCAAAATAAGGCAGCACTTAAGACAAATATTTGTTTCTTTCATTATGGCAAAAATAGTTGCTAAAAGTTTGTTATAAAGCATTCTCCTAGGATCTTATTTTCAACCTGGTGATTCAAAAATTTCAAAATCTTAAGTCATTTGCACAGCAAACAAAATTGCATAGTATATATTCCAAGAATTGTTACCCTTTTCAAAATAGGTTTTTAAAATATTCTTTAAAAAAAAAATTCTTTAAGAATATAAAAATTCAATACAAATGTTTTTTCCCCCCTTTGGGAAGGCTTTTTTGCATTTTAAAGAATTTAAGCAAGTCACGTACTGTAATCCCAGCGGCTTGGGAGACTGAGACAGGAGAATCAAAAGTTCAAAGCCAGCCTCAGCAACAGCGAGACGCTAAGCAACTCAGTGAGACCCTGTCTCTAAATAAAATACAAAATAGAGCTGGGGATGTAGCTCAGTGGCCAAGTGCCTCTGAGTTCAATCCCCAGTACAAAAAAAAAAAAAAAAAAGAATTTAAGCAAATTATTGTGAAGTGATTTTTAAAAAATATTGTGTTGATGGGCTGGGGTTGTGGCTTAGCGGTAGAGCGCTCGCCTGGCATGTGCGCGGCCCGGGTTCGATCCTCAGCACCACGTACAAATAAACTCATTGTGTATAGCTAAAAGCAAATAAATAAAAAATATATATATATTGTGTTGAAATGCAAATAAGAAACATAAACAAAATTTTAATCTTTTGTTGGTTTTATGGGTAAAAGACTAATGCAGGAGATCAGCTATTTTTAATGGTTTTATAAAATATCTGCCATGGTGCTGTGTTGATAGTGCCTGCACAGTCTTGCATGTTTTTATCTCAGGTCTGTCCAGTGATGAACTTGAGGCCCTCCTAGTCTATTAAATGTTTTCTAAATTATCAGTAAAAGTCAGTTATATTCATTTGAAAGGTAAATATATGTGTATATTTAAAAGGTAATGCTCTAAATTTGCTCACTAAATGTTCTAGGCAGTTGTGAAAATATATATAATAAAATGGAAAAAGAATTCATGAGCAAAATGAAAAGAGGAAGACTAAAAGCAGACTTTACAATGAGGCTAGACTTTTATGATAGGTAGGGACGTAAGTTTAGTGGGGCCCTTTTCCAATTCTAGATTGTTTAGGTGTGCCCAGTAAGTGGCTAAGGATCATCCTCACCAGGAAACCAAAGAACAAACAGACTAAGGTCAAAAATAGCCCCCTGACTTTTGTTGATTCAGATAACATGGTATTGTGTCAAGCCAACTCTAAGTCAGGACATTGTGGAGTGGCATCTAGAAGGTTGGCTAAGGTTCTCAGAGCTTAGATGATTTCTTAAGGAACAATTTGAGGCCCAACGTGCAGACTGTTAGGCAGTGAAAATGAAGGATTCAGTTATATCAGCACTGCATTGAAATCCTTTGACTGTACACGTTTTGAGGCTTTCTGCAATTGGCCACTATACTGAGATCCCCTGGACATAGTGGAGACTAAAATGTTTCCTGTCTGATGTAGCAACTCTGAACCTCCCTGAGAATCCCCATGTTGTGTCTGCTTATTTAGTCCCTGAACCACATGTGGTTTGTCAGAACAGGTGTTCCACATTGTAGATTGTTTTTTACCAAAGACTTTTTCACTAAATGTCAAACCGAAGAAAACTATACTATGTAGTACCCATAGAATTGTCTGTGATGTATTAATCCTCTTTCCATTTTATCAGTTGTTTTTCTCTTAAGAAGGCCTTGTTCATTTTCCTCTTCTATTTAACTTTTCTACTGTCTAGAAATACAATGCATTGAAACTTTAAAATGCACATCAAAATTATTTCATTAACTAAATACCTTAGCATAAAATCAAGTATAAATTTGTAACCTTATTTTAGGTAAGTGAAATAATTATATTTGTTTTCCAGGTTTGTGCAGAAGAAAAATGCCCTACGCTGGTCAACCTGGCCCACATGATGAGCTTGTATAGTACACACACATATTCCAGAGATTGTTCTAACTGGATCAATGTAGTGTGCAGATACCTGCACGACTCCTTCTCAGATACTACATTTAATCTTGTGACGTATCTTGCAGAGGTAAATTTACAAATTTTAAACTGTTTAACTGCCCTGTGGCAAAATTTCAAATGGATTTATTCTAGAAGCAATAATGTGGTACTAACTAATCTTAAAATTGCCTTCTAGAGTAAATATATGTCTTTTTTTTTTTTTTAAGAAAAATGTAGATAATTTCAAATATAAAAGAAGTTTTTCTAAAGGTGGGGTTTTTTTTCCATTTTCAATGTCTATTTATTTATTTATTGTCCTTAAAACGCTAGATTGAAACTCTCCATTTAGAATAGAAAATGGGTTTTTTACTGGTCTTGATCCTAGGAAATGGTTATAATTTTTGTTTCTACAAAATTAGTTCTTGGCTTTAACATCCTTTATAGGATAACATGCAAAAACATTTCTGCTGGGTAAGTTTATTTTCATGATACATTTGCTTCTTATCCGAAATATGAATTTGAGGGGTAAAAAACAGAATTATTTAAAAATAGCCCTAGAACTACACAGAAACTTATCCTTCATTTTTTGATGCATCTGAAAAATAATAACTTCATGCCCCAAAAAGTACATTACTACATAAATAGCCAAAAAAGAGAACCACAAATAAGAAATTCCTAGTTGCTAAAAAATACTTGTCAGCTTGTAATAAAGTAATGCCTCCATTTTTAAAAAGTTGGCTTCAATAAATCAGGCATAAAACAAACTAGGAAGAATTTATTCATATATGAATTATGGCTGTTGCTCATAACACTGTTTGACCTGGCTGAGTCACTGATAACGAGTATCATAAAATATGTCAGGACTAATATGAATTTTTTAAATGTTGGTTTTGATCAGTTTGTTGCCATTAACTTTATATCTAAGCAAGCTGACAGTAGGAGCTGTCAGCCTGATTGAATGCATGTCCCTAGATCTATCTTATATCTGGACCTTTAGGATGAAAGCCAACACAACCAGGCCTGACTGCCTTCATCAGCTTTGAATTTAAGTGCCTCAGGCCAGCTTCCATTTGTGCCACCCTGAAGTTCACCATTAAGGTAGCACCAGAGCTTCTGGAAAGTCCACCTTGGGGTTCCAAGGTCTGGAACTTGCACCGCACATCACATATGGACAACATTTTTCCACTCCACAAAGAGAATTGTTTTGCACTAAACATTATTCTTATTCATAGAAGTTATCCTTGTGTTGTTTATTAATGATCATTATTACCAACTACAGTACTCAAACTAGTTACATATATTTAAAATGACATATCTTTTAATTTACTCAGCCCTGCAAACCCTATGAAATAGGTAGTATTCCTTTTTTTTGTACCAGGGATTGAACTCAGGGGGACTCAACCACTGAGCCACAACCCCAGCCCTGTTTTTTGTATTTTATTTAGAGACAGGGTCTCACTGCGTTGCTTAGTGCCTCAGCCTCCCGAGCTGCTGGGATTATAGGCATGTGCCACCGCGCTCAGCAGTATTGCTATTTTACACTTTAAAAAAAAAAAAAAAAAAATCAGGGCTCAGAGGTATAATAATCTTGTGCAAGATCATGTAGCTAAAATCGTGAATGATTTGTGGGTATTCCACTATTCTTTGATGATTCTTACCTAAAATTAATGATACTTAGCCAAATTAGTTAATGAAATAAGATACTGTTATTAAGATGAAAAATAATTATTCTCCTTTTTGAAGTAAGGGGAAAAATAAGACTTACCTTTTACTTTATTAGTCTCTGGGTTTCTGATAATCTAATCATAAACTCATGGGTTAGATCTACTGTGTTTTCCAACATTACAAATGTAAATACTGAGTTTTGTTCAACCTGATTAAAGTCTATTTTTCAATATTATTTGTAGCTGTTAGAGAAAGGACTGTCCAGTATGCAGCAGTCATTACTACAGATCATCTATAGTCTATTGAGTCATATTGACCTATCTGCAGCCCCAGCCAAGCAGTTCAATCTGGAGATCATAAAGATTATTGGCAAATATGTACAGGTAAGTAACCACAAAACTTACCTGTGGCATTGTTCAACTCAAAACCACTTATAATCATAAAAACGTAGAAATACCCTGAATGTTCAGAAGTAGGGAACATAAATCATATTTTTAGGAATATTTACTACATGGAAAATGTTCTCTATGTGTCAAAACTCAGAATCTGAATTGTAGGGGTCTACATTTCAGCAATGACAGGAAGAAATGTACGTACACATGGAAGCCATGACCTTTAGAATCGTGACTCATTGCTATTTCTTTCTTGCCTTTCCATTTGTTAATCGGATTCTACATAATGAGCAAATGTAACTTGTAGAAACAGAAGTCCTCTTTAAGAGTCGTATTTTAGGGTTACCCTTTTTTTTGGTCTGATTTAAAGAACCAGATACATAAAAAGCAGAGAATCACATTTGGTTCCATTGTAAATAGTGATATGTCAGCCTGATGGTCACTAATTTTCACCCTTGAATTGTCTATAAAGAAAGGCATTGTTGAGCAGGATCAGTACATCTGGATACGACTCATCAAGGGAACAAGCTGTCTTAAGAGCCTTCACAGATGAATATTTTGTATTTATTCTGCATTGCATTTGCATTCACTCGAGCAGAATTTTAAAAAAGGAAATAGTTAACTACCAAACACAAGATGCTTTAGTTTAAAAGCCATTAACTTCATTCATCTAGAAAATTCACCTATGTATTATCCATTTATTTACCCTGATTGCCAGGTTACAATTTTAGACTTTCCAAATTAATGTTTATAAAGCATTTATTGAAAGAAGGATATTCTGACTCGGTAACATTATTAGGTATTTGGTGTCTGATAAGCCTGACAGTACCAATAGTAAGTTGTGTTTTCTTTATTTTTGTAACTCAGCCCTTCTGATAAGAATCTCATAGGAAAAATGAATCATTTTTACAGGTGTTTTGGTGGAAAAAATATTTTCATAGTCTACAGTATATGCTAAGTTTTTGTTGTTGGTTAAATATGCGCTTTTTTTTTTTTTTTTTTTTTAACTCTTGTATGTTAACTGTTTTTTAAACCAGAGTCCTTATTGGAAGGAAGCCCTCAACATACTGAAGCTGGTGGTTTCGCGCTCTGCAAGTCTTGTAGTACCCAATGACATTCCCAAGACCTATGTAGGAGATATAGGCTCTCCTGAAATATCCTTCACCAAAATTTTTAATAATGTCTCTAAGGAGTTGCCTGGGAAGACCTTGGATTTTCATTTTGATATCTCTGAGGTAAGATGCTCAGAAATTAATGAAGATGCTCTGTTAGGGATTTTCATTTGTTCCTTTATTGATTCTCTCATTCCCAAACATTAGGGAATGAGCTCATCCTTAGTATTGGATACTGTGCAAGGTGCTGTGAAAAATAGAGTGGGAAGAAGGCCTAGAAGCTTATAGTGTTGAGGAAACAGACAAAAACACCATGACAAGTGCTTGTCTGAATGTAAACTGACAGTGCTCTGAGATTATATAGTGTGCACCTGAGAGGGTGGTTTCAGGGAGAAGTAATGCCTGAGCTGAGTGCTGAAAGATGAGTAGCCCTAGACAGGCCTATGTGGCAGTTTGGGGAGGGGAAGTTAAATCCAAGAAAAAGGAACCTGTGTGAATGGATGCTTATCAATTTGAGAAAGCATAGTGTTGCAGAAGCTTCCCACTAGTACAATGTAGCTTGAGCTCAGAGTACAGAGAATTGAGAGAGAGTGTGCTAAGAGACCATCTGAGGGCACAGGACCATAGTGGGACCCCACAGGGAGCGTGCATGCCAAAATACACAAGCAGGAGCTCTGAAAGAATTTTTAGCTGGTCTAGGAAATATTAGGATTTGCATTTTAGGAAGATCACTCTAACAACAGGATGAAAAATAGACAAGGGAGGAAATCAGTAAGGAATCTGCTAGGATAATTCAGGCAAAATATAATAAGGGATGGGACTGTCTCAAAGCAACAGCATGAAAAGGAAAGAGGAAAGAGTGGTTTATGAAAATACCAGGGAGGGTTGGGGAGGTACCTTATTGGCAGAGCACTTGCCTACCATGTGCTAAGCCCTGGGTTCAATACCTAGTACTATTAAAAAAAAAAAAAAAAAAAAAAGGAAAAGGAAACAAAATTTTTTTTAAAAAATATTTATTTATTTGCTTTTAGTTGTACACAACGCATTTGTTCATATGTGGTGCTGAGGATTGAACCCGGGCCGTGCACGTGCTAGGCGAGCGCTCTACCACTGAGCCACAACCCCAGCCCGAAACAAAATTTTTTAAAAGACCAAAGAAGCATCTGAAGTATCTGATAGGATTTTCAGTGAAGGGAGGAGATGCTAGCTTGGTGAGATAAAGGTATCAGGATTTGGTGAATGACCTTAACAGCTGAATGAATATTGGTACCATTGAGAGAGAATGGTAACAAAGAACAGATTCCAGTAGGGAAGGAAAGAGTAAGGAGTTTGTTCTTGGACTTGTTGACTCTGAAATGACTACGAAACATACAAAATGGAGGTGCCTAGTGGATAACTAGATTTGGGGATCTAAAGTTTTAGAGGAAAACTTGCGTAGAAGTAACAGTTGAAGGGTTTTCAGTGGATAGCTGAAACCATGGAAAAAGAAAACATGGCTGAAATAGAATGAAACCTGAGAAGCCAGACATGTCAGGGCTAGACAGAAGCAGGGCCCCCTGGTTCAGAAGGAAACCTGCAGTCTTAACTTTGTTATATTAATACAAGTCTCAATTTTGACCTTTGTTGGAAGCACCCCCACCCTCCCCATCAACCGCTTTCCCTCCTAAGCCCGATTTTGGTGTCCTTGGTGCCATTGAAATGGTCTTTTGAAAGTCAAGAAAGGAATTTTTAAAGAGGGAAATTATTGATCAAGTATTATAGGAAGCCTGGACACAATAGCACACACCTATAATCCCAGCAACTCAGGAGGCTGAGGTAGGAGGATTGCATGTTCAAGGCCAGCCTTAGCAATTTAGCAAGGCCCTCAGCTACTTAGCAAGATCCCATCTCAAAATAAAAAATAAAAAGGGCTGGGGATGTAGCTTAGTGGTAAAGTACTTCTGGGTTTAATCCCCACTAACACCCTCCTCGCCAAGAAAAGAGAACATTATTGAAATATATTTAACATGCATTAAATGCCAAAATTAACAGACAAATCTGAGTGGTGAGACTACAGATCATTTTTTTCATATATATATAATACATACATACATATATATATATGTGTTTTTTATATATAGCTTTCTACAGGGAGGATGTGTTTTATTATCATAAGAGGGAGGAACTAAAGAGAGCAGATTATATTTAAAATAGGAAAAAGCTCTCTATAATCTCAAATATTGTAAACTACCTGGTACCGAAACCCGGGAGGAAAACTCGGAGGCAGAGTAAAGCTACTACTACTTTTACTTCTACTTTCTTAGAGAGAGCTTAGAGAGAGAAAGAAAGATTTTTCTTCTTCTTAGAAAGAGCTTAGAGAGAAAGATTAGAGATAGCTTTTTTCTTCTTCTTCTTCTTCGAGCTTAGAGAGAAAGAGAGAGAGTTTGAAAGAGAGAGATTTCTTCTTTAGAGAGAGAGGGAGAGCTTAGCTTTTAGAGCTTCTTTCTTCTTTGTTCTTTCTTCTTTCTTCCTCGGGACCCTCGGCCTAACTCTGACCAGTCATTACTTCTTCTATCTGGTTTCTCTTCTGTAACCGCTCTGCCTACGTTCTGGCCGCTCTGATTCTTTTCTTCTTCTCCGACCCGAAACTCTTCTTCCGACCCGAACTCTTCTTCCGACCGAGCAACTGCATGACTGACTGAATGAATTCATTCTTCTCCTCACTCCAACCGCTTTCACCCGGTTATATACCTTTAGCTTTGCGGGTGCCTCACGTACATTTACAGGTGCGTCACATACATACTTATTATCAGGAGGAACTTATGGCTTCCAGCTGACCGCAATAGCCATCTCCCTAATTGGGGCTCCTTCAAAATATGAAATTATTATTTTCAATAAAGTTTCAATGTAAAAACAATATTCCGGTCTTTGATTTTTTTCCCCAACATCTACCTCATACTAGGTAACTTTCTCCTTAAGTTGATTTTTGGTTACTTAAAGAAAATGTCATCATAGGTACACTGTTGCAAGTTTCTTTAATGTTGAAGTACTGTGTCAACTGGTATTTTGTTTCTGTATAGACACCAATCATTGGAAATAAGTATGGTGATCAGCACAGCGCAGCCGGCAGGAATGGGAAACCAAAAGTGATCGCTGTCACCAGAAGTACCTCCTCCACCTCCTCTGGTTCCAATTCTAATGCCTTGGTTCCTGTCAGCTGGAAAAGGCCACAGTTATCACAGGTACATAAGGGCATAAACACTGGACATTCACAGGCTATAGGAACCAATCTTGTTACATGTTTGAAAACCTGAGAGTTTGCTTTATTTCATCAATAATACTAACATTTGAATTTCTTCTCTTTAGCGAAGAACACGAGAGAAGCTAATGAACGTGCTTTCACTCTGTGGCCCAGAATCTGGCCTCCCAAAGAATCCATCTGTGAGTAGTTATGAATGCATGAGTGAAGGTTGTCAAAGTCGTGCTGTTCCATGGAGAAATGATTCTGTCTCCTTGCTTGCCTTTTCTAACTTAGTTATAGCAATAACTAAGAATGAAAAATAATTCTCACGTCTTGTGATACCAGGCAGCTATGCTAAGTTTTCAGATAGTTAGCCACGAAGACCAACTTACTCTGAATTCATTGAAGGATGAGGCCCAAAGTGGCTCTGGGGACTGATATCTCATATGCAGAATGACAAAGCTGATTGGTGGACTTTTTTTTTTTTTTTCTTGTGGGGCCTCAGGTTGTATTTTCTTCTAACGAGGACTTGGAAGTTGGTGACCAACAGACTAGCCTTATTTCTACAACAGAAGACATAATTCAAGAGGAAGAAGTAGCTGTCGAAGATAACAGCAGTGAACAACAGTTTGGTGTTTTTAAGGATTTTGACTTTTTAGATGTTGAATTGGAAGATGCAGAGGTAAGAATGTGGACTTGCTATGACATTTACAGAATAGTTACAGTTGTATCAGGATTGGGTGGTGGCATCTTTCCTTAACTTCAGTGTAAGGTCACAAAGGTCAAAAATCTAAATTAGGAACTAAATGTGATTACTACAACTAGTCAGTAGCAGAAGAAGTCTGAAATAAACATGGAACATTCTATTTTTCATGTTTAAAAATGCAAAGTGGAAACATGAATTTCTTCAAAAATTTTTTAGGATATGCTTAGGCTTAAGTGGTTTGCATAAGCTATGCAAATTAATTTGCTGGGAAATAGTAAAAGTTAAAATTGATCAAACATAATCTTAAAGAGGGTGGCATTTGCCATGAAACTGAAGGTTTGGTTTTTGAGAACTTTTCTCTGTGACAGATAACAGATTCACCCCATGACATTCCTAATCACTTTCTTCTTGATGACTTAGGTAACTCGTCCCCACGCCTCTTTTCATTTGATACCCAAAACGCTTTCTCCTATAATTGTATTGATAGTTGTGTCCATTTTGATGTTTTCTAAGTGGAAAATCAAAGACAAAAAGTATATCAGCCCACACAACTGAGCTAGTCTGTAGTTAGAGCTTGTATTTAGAGTGACTCCATAAGGCCTCCAGTTGCTTCTCTGCACTCTGCCCTTCTATACAGTTCTGCTTGATCTCTGATAGGAGCAAGATGGTTGTCACTGCTGTATGTGACCTTATATCTCCATACGATAGTGTCTGAGGAAGTAAGGGTTGCTTCCAGAAATGACCTCAGAATAGTGAAGAAGTTGCTTTGCTAAATGCAAACTTCTTGTTGTATTGCATGGACCCAAGGTGAGACACATGCCAATTTCTGAAATGATCACTATGGCAAATACAATAGGATTGCCCAGTTTTCTTAGGCTATTAGGAACGCCACAGTCTCTTAGAAAAACCCCAACAGTTTATATGTCAAATAGGTCAAAAAACGGTAGATTATAAAATTGTCACAAGTATCTATAATGCAAGAAGATGATGAGTAAGCCTTTATAGCAAATGTTTATACCATGTTTTGATATTTTTTCCATAAAATATTGAAATTCACACCGATAGCTGGTATGTGTTATCAGCTCTCATGAGGGAATGTTTCCTGTAGATCTAACAGGTGACATGGAAGAAGGAAATGTGCTGGCTGACCTGTGCTGTGTCACACTGTCAGTTGTTGATGGACCCATTTAGGTAGATATGGTTCCCATCCTCAGTATGCTACATCTGGCCCTGCAGATGTGAGGACATGACCACAGTGCTTAGAGTCACACAGATGCCTTCACAGGAGCCGGGGAACTCCTGTGTAATGTTTCCCCACTTGCCTGTTCCACCAACACAGCTGGGCAGGTTCAGAGGACCCCAAGGACAAGTACTATATTATTGAGCACTTGGTAGGGCCATGATTTTAAAATTTTTTGATACTAATGCACAGTTCATATATTTTACATTGCATCAAAGTATATACATAGATACACTTTTAAAATAATGGAAGTTTCAAGGATATACATCCTTACTCTCTGTTGATATACTGATGTTTTCTATTCTGTGCCTTTTCTTTCTTCCAGTCCCCTCCCCCCCCCCCAAAAAAAATAAGGGCAGGTCACCACCCTAAAAGTGATTTCATACTCATTATTTGAAAAACATATTGTAAGAAAGAGAACAGGCTTGCATAGCCAGGAGAGAAAGTGGGGTGGGTTCAAGAGGCCTGCTGCCCTTTCCCAGGGCCCTAAGTGGCTTCTCAATTCTTCTGCAGTTACTTTTTTTTTTTTTTTCAATTCAGAATTTAAATTTCTAAAGGCAGGCTCTTGACATTTTTGTAATGGTAAGGTTATTATTTTTTGTTTGCCTTTTTACTTTAAAGAGCACTGTAAATGCTCTCAAGTTCATCCGGTGCTCTAAAATGTCAGTAGTAATAAATATGGCTTTTAGTAGAACCTTACTCAGAATGGATTCAAGATACTTATTGTCATTTTATCTTTAATTCAAGTCACAGGAATCTGGGAGAAGATGTGGGGATGCTGATTTGCACCTCATAATTTAAGCCAAATCAAATAATACATATTTTCTAAAATACAGCTATAGTCTTGCTTAAAACATGGTAATAGGAAATGTTTTGGTTAAAAAAAGTCTCATCATGAATGCAACTTCTAACACACCCTCCAACTTTGAAAACCACAGTGCATACTAATTCATCACCAAATATATTTTGAGGACTGTTGCCATTGTTATGTGATATGCTATATAATATCATATAAAATGATATATTCTGGGGAGGTAGTTTTCAAACTCTGATCTGCAGAGGCCTAGGGCGTCTAAGATAACTTGAGAAACAGCCAGGAAGGAACCAAGTGCTAAATGGGCAGAAATCCCGGACACCCTCTGCAAACTGATCAGCTCAGTATTTGTTTATCAGTTTTGTACAATTGGTTTCATTCTAAAATTCCTCTGCTTTATTTTAAAAAAAGATTTGAAACCCTCTATACTGGACATTCCCTCCTACGTAAAGGGAAACAACTAAATCATATTTTCCTTACCAACTCAGTGAAATTTCTTGAACCAACTCAGGACCCAAGAAAGATTGCAAGAATAACATCCATATGAAAAGGATGACCAGCCTAGATAACAGATGCATAGCTTATATGAATCTATATGTGGCTGAAATTGAAATTTGTCATATTTCCTCTTGACCTTTTGAAATTGGCAGGGATTATGTTTTGATGGCTATGATCTTGATTTTAAAAAAACTTTTTATAGTAAAAAATGTCCAGTGATTTAACGAGAGCTGTTCTACAGATTAAAATCATTGTGATCCTATATGTTGTCAACTGAATGTGGGTATTTTAAGTCAGTTTTTGCATTGTGCCAAGTATTAAATCCGTAAATCTTAAAGATTCCTTAAAGTTTGTGTTGCCAGAGTGTATCATAGAAATGTTGTTGTGTCTGTCTCTGACTTTTTCACAATATATTTTGCATTAAAAAAGTAGTTTGAATCACATGTTGGCTTCCTGCAAAAAGCTTAATCCAGAGCTTGAATCAGTCTTTGGGTTTGTGAAAGTGCAAGAGTTTTCCCAAAAAGTGTAGCGTATATTTAAATGTTTGTCTTCGTTCTTTCTAATTCTGTGTGTTTTCCTTTTTGCTAACCAGGAGCTGCAGGTAAGTGGCAGCCTGGTGTGGTGGACTGTTTCTTCGTTGTCATCTGTGATATACTTGTCCTTCTTGTGGTCTCATTCATGTTTGTGTATTAGAATAGAAATGGCTTAGAAAATAGATTTAGTTGGACCCCCAGTAGAAAGAGCATCAAGAAAATTGTTTAGTGACAACAGGTATCAATGAAATAATTTTGATCTCTTTGAAGATAGAGATTTAATGATGTGTTTAAGTTTAAAGAAATTGAAGGGCTGATTGAAACTCTGCTTTGGAAGATGCATTCAGAATTCTTCATCTTGGTACATGTTTTCTTGTGTTTTACATTTACAGCATTTAGAAACGAATGTTTGAGGTCTCAGCAATCACATCTTCCTTTTCCAGGGTGAAAGTATGGACAATTTCAACTGGGGAGTCCGCCGGCGCTCACTGGACAGTATTGACAAAGGGGACACACCATCCCTCCAGGAATACCAGTGTTCTAGCAGCACCCCCAGCCTGAACTTGACAAACCAGGAGGACACAGATGAGTCCTCAGAAGAGGAGGCGGCTCTCACAGCTAGCCAGATTCTCTCGCGCACACAAATGGTATACAGTTAATTTTCCTTCCAGTGAAAATGGTCTCATTTGACTCTTGACTTCCAGCTTAGAAATTATTGTTTCCTGGTCTCCAATTTTCATGTCATTATGGGCAAAATGCATACACTGAAATGAAAATACAAAATGTCAGCGTTAATGGAGACTTCCTCATGCAGAACTAAATTTTAAGTGGTTATAGCATGCCCGTGAACAGTGAGGACATACTTCATCTTGCCTTCTTTCCTGGTCATGAGTTGTTTTGGCACCTTCAGGGGCTCTCCTCTTCAACAATACCTATTTCTGGTATCACTGTGAACACCACACATACTCTTCTTTCCTAGCATAGTGTGCAAGATGGAGCACAATTTAAAACACTTTTCAAGATTAAGTCAATTATGTGGAATTTCTCATTCGCATCCCAAGGGCCAGATGACAGAGTTAAGAGAGTGAAAAATGGGAAATAAATGCTGCAAGAGTGATCTGGTTTTCTTCAGAAATGTGGGGGTGCAAGACAAGCTAAATTTGCAGCCAAGTAGGGTCAGAACTTGAACATGGCAGTGTGAGAATTAGCCACCATGGCACATGTGACAGGAAGCAACCACAGGAGCCCGTGGTCAGCGATGTTTACCCAATTCTTATATGAAAGCCTTTTTCATACTAAAACAAGCTGTTTCCCTTTAATGGAGATCCATTTGCTCTATCTGGTCACGTGCCTACAGCGACGTTGCATCTGGCTGGCTTTCGACAAGATGTAAAGTTGTCAGTTTGTGGTTGGTTTCCTGTTTTGACATTTCACTGTTGCCCCAGTATGTCTTTCAATATCACCCATGTTTAAGGGTTAAATGATAAACGACTGCTGCTAGTAGCAGCAGCAGCAGCCATAACTTGCTGAGTGACAGCCAGCTCTGTGCAAGGTGTCTCACAAGCACTAGTCTCCATAGCTCACCCAGCCACACCCCAAGGTAAACAGGGTATTGCAGAACTGCAGATTAAGTGACTTGCCCCAGGACAAAGCTAGTGAGTAGTACAGCCAGTCTGTCTCTAGGGCCCGTGCACTTAGCCATGGCAAAAAACAAAGAATGTTTTTTCATGTAAAGGAGTGGTCAAGTTCCTGGCCACAGGGTCTGACGGAGGCAACCCACAGATTTGAAGGAGGCTTTGCTTTTGTGTAATTGTGGCTTAATTACACAAACTGCAGCTTTGCTTCTATGTGACTGCAACTATAGACTTAGGGGTAGGGGGACTTTACTAAAACACTGTGTGACTCTGGTCAGGTTACCTAACATTGCCTTTAAAATGGAACCCCTGATAGTGTCTGCCTCTCAGGCATTTATGAAAAGGAAAGTCTCCTGGCATACAGTAAATGCTTAATAAAAGTGAGGCACAATGTCATATACCAGTAACCCCAGTGACTGGGGGGCTGAGGCAAGAGGATTGCAAGTTCAAGACCTGCCCGGACAACTTAGCAAGACCATGTCTCAAAATAAAAAATAAAAAGGGGGCTGGGGTTGTGGCTCAGCAGTAGAGCGCTCGCCTAGCACGTGTGCGGCCTGGGTTCGATCCTCAGCACCACGTAAACATAAAATGCATTGCCTTGTGTACAACTAAAGCAAATAAATAAATATTTTATAAAAATAAAAAGGACTAGGGGTATAGCTCAGTAGTAAAGCATTGGGAAGGGGTCAATCCCTAGTACTGCTCCCTACCCTCCAATAAACAATTTTAAAGTTGCTTCCTCTTCATAGGAAAAAATTAATTTTTGCCTCTGGACCCTTCATCATAAACTTGATGTTTCTTATGTTGAATATTGACCCTAAGAAAACTATAACCCTGCTTAAAAGGAAAAAGCATACATATCTTTTTTTAGATTAGTAATTATTGCTTTTCAAAGAAAATAAACCTTGCCATTATAACAACTTTATATTTTTTACCTTCATCTTATTGAAATTGTGCGGTGTTGATTTTTGCTTGTATAAGTGAGTGGCCAGTTCAGATGTGGGTGCCTGACCCTCTTTCAAGACTGCATCTTGAGAACTCCTTGTGCCTGGCACTGGAAGATCCAAGAGCTCCCGCCTTCACAGATCCTCAGACCAACTGAAATAGAAACCATGGCCATAAAAATATGAAGACTAACATAGTTTTGTAGAGCTCTTCCACTTTTGTTTAGCAAGACATATATTAACACATACTTAGCTTTCTGCTGCGGAGTCAGCTGCTTGCATTAATGCCCATTCTTATATAGACTGGATGGGGAAAAGATCACTAGGAAGCTCCAGAAGCTTTTTATAACTAAGCCTCTAAAATATCATGATGTAGAATGCTTGCTGTGGCTTTCATGGCTGTCTAGGGCTCATAAATGGATTCCTCATTTTGCTCTCTCTCCTGACAGTTAAACAATGACTCTGCCATCGAGGAATCTGTGCCGGACCATCCCGACTCACTTCTTCAGTCTCAGGATTCCACTGGCAGCAATACCACGGAAGAAGTGCTTCAGATCAGAGACGAGACCCCAAGCTCGGAGACTTGTCTAGATAATGCTAGTAGCCAGCTGCCTGAGGTGGGGAGAAATGGGGCTGGCGCATGGCCAATCTAGGTTCTTCCTAGCACTGTTCCATCCCTTGCTTTTCTTTCCAAAGAGTTTTTCATCTGATGTGCTAATTATTTGATTCATTCCCAGTATTTCTAACCTGTTGGGTTGTTTTAAACAAAATGGTCAAATCCTATTTTTTTTTTTTTTTTTAAAGCCAATAGGTAACGGAAATGACCCACAGGTTAAAAATAATCTCCAGTGTTTCAATGAGCATTTTGTGTTGCAGTGTGTGACTCGGTTACTGGGCAGGCGCTTCTCTGGGAGTGGCAGGCATCATTTGTGGCGCTGCGTTTTCTTTGAAGGACGGCTTTTGCTTTTCCTTCCCTTTTTGCTTTGTATCGGGTTCATGTGATTGGTGCTGTGATTGGGATCAGGACCTCAGGCCAGCTGTGTTCGCAGTTGGTTAAAGGAAATTTCTTAAAAAGACTTTGGAGCCACTAGTATTTATGCTTTTTGGAAAGGCCTGTGAGAAGTAAGCCAGATTCCAAGCTATTGACTGACCAAAAATAAGTAAGTACTAGTTTTCTGAGTGTTTTTTTTTTTTTTTAAGACTATTGTAGATTGCCTTTAAAAATGTAATTGCTATAGCTCTTTGGTATGTGCTTTGATGCCTTGGGTAGGTATTTGAAACTGCTATTTTTGTCAGTGTTAACTACATTAATATAGTTACTGGATCTATACTAATCTAGCTATTAGATCTTATTGTTTTAGTAAGGTGAATTCTCGTGCTCCTAGTAGATGATTCATTTTCCATATTTGAATTCTCCTTAAATGTAAGCAGATATATTTTGGCATGAAGGCATTTTGGCTTCCTTACTAGCAGTCTTTAAAATGCTTTATACTACTGTGGTGAATGTTTAGTTAATCCAATTAATCAAATATTTATTGTAATTTCACTACATGTCTGGCAGGCAGCTAGGAGTTAGAAAGCAAGAATAAGACATGGCTCTATTCTCAAGGAGTTTGCTGTCTATGTCAAGGGAGACAAAAATTAAAAAAAAAAAAAAAAAGACATTTCCATATGAGAAAAGAAGAAAGGTTTATTTTGGCTCAGTTTTAAAGGTTTTATTCCATGATCAATTGAACCTGTTGCTTTGGGCCCGCAGGGGCACATTTAGCAGAAGCATGTGGCAGAGCAGAGCTGTTCACCTCATGGCCTGGAACAAAACAGAAAGGAACAGGAATGGGGAGGCAGTCGGGGTCCCAGTATCTCCTCAGAGCATATCATCGTCAGTGACTTGAGACCTCCCACTAGGCCCCACCTCTTAAAGGTCCTACTTCTTCCCAATATTGTCCCCCTCACCCCAAGCAAGGCTTTACCACATGGGCTATTGGAGGACATTTCAGACCCAAGCTGAACAATACCTATTAAGTGACAAGCACTGTGCCAGATACATAGATGGACATGGACAGCATAGATGAGCTTTCCTTCATTAATTTAATCAGCATCTACTGGGTCCCTACCTCAAGTCAGACACTGTTCCAGGCACAAAGCAATGTATAAAACAGACAGTGGCTCCTGGTGTTACGGAGCTTAGTCACAGGAGTGACCCATAATAAAGAAGTAAAACAAAAACACAACAAAGTATCCATCTATTAACTGTACTATGAAAATATTATAGTAATGTGGTTTGAGGTAGGGAGAAAGCATTTGAGGTGAAGCCTAAATAAAGAGGAGCCAGTCTATGAAGTTTGGAGGAAGAATGTTCCAGGTAGAGGAAGGAGCAGTATAAAAGACCCTGGGAGTGTAGAGAACAAAGAGCTGTCTAGTGGGACTGGAGTGCAGTGACGGGGCAGGGGAGCAGGAGTCCCGGGTGAGTAGGCCACAGGCCGGTAACCATGAGAGGCTTCTAAACAGAAGGACATGATCTGATTATGCCTACTTTTTTTAATCGTGGCTCCCCCACCCCCATCCCCCCACCTTGGAAAATGGAATGTGGGCTATAGTGCCTGTCACATGGAGCTTGCAGTTAGGTGCCTATCATCAGGGGAGAGTTGTAGTCTTCTTTGTGTCCTTGTGGAGTCTCTATGATGGAGATGTGGATGACAGATTGGGAAAAGTTAAGAAGGTCAGATGGAAGGATAAGAGCTAGAGAAGAGGAGGGCCCGGACTGAGGTGGTGCATGAACATAAAAAATATTTGCAGGAGAGACTTGACAGGAGTGACAGGTGCACTTTAGATGGCGTTTGTTTCATTGTGTGAAGGTTCGTTTGGTAAGCAGAACCATTAGTTATTAATCTAATCTGTCTCATCTAGATTGGATCATAGCATGTTAAAAGGTCAACATATCTGCTCATTAGAAACAGTGAAAAACAGATTGGTACTAGAAACCTTTTTTAACCAAAGCAGTATGGTCAGTGGCTAGGTATTTTAGTTTCACTTTAACAGGGGGAAAATCTTCTATTCTGGGTTATGAAATAGTTACTATCATAGTGAGGAAATTACCTCCTAGAAAGACTTCATATTTATTGCAACCAATATGTTCTTTCAGATGGGCTGTTCATCCATCCATCTGTCTTAGTGGAACTACTTGCTAAGCACTATAAAGTTCCTGGGACCATTGTTTCTTTTAAAGGGAAAACACTTTGGTTTTACAGGGTGGTGGTGGTAGTGTTGCTGCTGTTGTTTATTTCCTTCAATAGTGGTGAATTCATTATCACTACACACTTCATGACAGTAAGAATGAAAGGGGTATTCTAACACCACACTATTTCATTTACAAAAAGTTCTGATGCTAAAACAATCTCCCATAGGGAGTAATACTACACTGCATCTGTTGGCTATATTGGTCTAATTTGTTTTTCCTTCATGACCTAATAGTGTCAGATGATCCAAAATTGCCTCTTATTTAAAAAACAAAAAAGGTGTATTAATACAAATATTTAGAATAAAATCATAATCATTTTAAAAGCAACTTTGTAAAATATATAATTAATTTCAACAGGTGAAATATTTTGAGTTAAAAGAATATTCCTAAAAGTATTTGAAATTGTCCCTTAAATTATGTTACTATTGGGAAGATAAAAGAGAATAGGCTAGTGCATTTCATGTCATGATGGAAATTCAGAGCTATTTGTCTCTTCTCTGAAACAGAAAAATTATACTCTGATCTCTGGAAATAATTGAGTTCTTCATTTGCATTTATTAGAAAACAATCTTCTCAGAGGGTTATAACAACTTAGAATCCAATTCATGAGCCACAGAAGTAATTCCTTATAGGAAATGAATCTGAATGTTACATACAAAGCATATTTGTATGTCATTGTCTAGTAAGGTGAAGGCCAAAGAAATTTGATTCTCAAAATCTACATATACAAAAATAAATCCATTCCATTATCCCAAAAGCACTTTCTTCATAAAATATAGGTGTTATTAGAATGTTTCTGTATATAGTAATTACTGATAAAACATTGTCTTTGAAATTACAATTTGAGAACAAATGCAAACCAAATACAGGTGTGAATTAATGAATATTGAGGGCTTTGAGTATCCTTTGGTTTGTAATAATATATGTTCAAATTGATGGAAAAGTAAGGCTGGGTATGGTGGTATAATCCCAGTAATTCTGGAGCCTGAGGCAAGAGGATTACAAATCCTAGGCCAGCCTTATCAATTTACTGAGAACCCCGTTTCAAAAGAATGAAAAATAAGTAAATAAAAAGAGTTGGTATAGCTCAGTGGTGGACTTCCCCTGAGTGTTCAACCCCCAGTACCCTCCCCCCCAAAAAAAAAAAAGATTTAAAAGGGAATAAAGATTATTATCAATGAAATTTGTAGGGGTAGAATTATCGCTAGTACTGTCTCATAAATTATCTTTCCCAACAACTAATGCCTTCAATGGCCAAATCTTTTAAAAATTTTTTCATATGGAAACTATGGAGTATATTGAATATAAACTATTGTACTATATTAGTTTAAGTGCCATTCTGTGAAGACTTAAGAGTTTGCTGCTATCCCTGCATGCTCCAAACCCATGCTCCGTAGTCCCCTGTATTTTCCTCCCATATTCTTGTGTCTTTGATGTCCTGTCATCCCTTTCCATGGAACACCATCCCCACCCATTTTCATCCAAGCCCATTATATGCTGTTTCTTCTAAGGAGACTGGTCTCAATTTTCTCAAACAGATACGGTCTCCCCTTCTTTGAGTACCAGTGGTCATTTGTATGTTGCTGATGGTATTCACCATACACTTACCACATGCTAATCTATACTGTTGTCATTTGCATGTTAACTGAACCCCATTAGTAGATCATGAACTAATTGTGGTCAGGAATTAGTTTATACGAGAGCACTTGCCCAGAATCTGGTAGAAATGCTTCATTTTCATCAATTAATTCTATAGGTGAATAAACTAAGGGCCAGGCTCATCTGAGGTCAGAATGTCTGGCTTTTACTTCTCATATTTTGAAAGGAAAATTCTAATTTTTATGTATGAAAGATAAAATATTACAATATAGCTAAAGCAACTTAAGTCCAAATACTAAAAGAAGCTGATCTTTATTACTAAAACTGTGAAACCTCTAGTACTTACAGTCAAACTAATTAATATTCATGCAAATGAAAAACTGGTGTTGATACCATGTGATCTATACTTAGAAGTATTTTTCTTTTTTAGTGATGGTAGTTCATTTATGCATCCAAATCTGTTAAGATTCTACCTCATGCCAGTCATAGCAACATTATTTCAGTAATATTAACATACAGAAAACTTATAGTATATTTTATAGCATATATTTACTATTATTATTTACGTAGGGTTACAAGAATTCCATCATTCTGGTTGATAAATGAGCTTGCAATTCATTGAATTTTAAAAGTGCAGCAGTTTAAAATTTCCTAACCTTTTTTTAGACTCTAGGTTGATGATGAAGCTTTATGAGTACTCAAAGCAGAAATGAATATGTCCTGCAAACAGCCCCCCCATTGCAAGTGTTCAGCTCATTTCTCCCAGAAAGCCAGCATTGTGAGGCGTAGTGTCCTTTTGAATGGGCAGTCCCCATAGGACCAGTAGATTCTCTATCTTGAATCATCTCCCCAGCTTATGGTCAGAATTCATTGTGTTCATATAATTAAAGAAGTTGTAGTTCAAATAAGAGAGTTTATTATAATAATAAAATGTTTTACATGCATAGAATTAGAATAAGTAGAAGACATTTTACCAAAGGATATGTTTCATAAGAGAGAAAAGTAGGGGTGGCAGAGAGGACTCATTGATGTTTTGTTTTGTTTTTTTAATATTATTTTCTTTTAGTTGTACACAATACCTTTATTTCTACATGGTGCTGAGGATCAAACCCGGGCCACACACATGCTAGGCGAGCGCTCTACCACTGAGCCACAACCCCAGCCCCCTCATTGATGTTTTTTTAAGGCAATAAGCTATATACCATAATTTCAAAAAATTTTAGGGCTGTAGTTATAACTCAGTGGTAGAGTATTTGCCTAACAATCACAAAGCCTGGGCTCAAATCCTCAGTACTGCCCCCCAAAACAAAAAACAAAACAAACAAAAATACCTAGGACTGTTTAAAACTTGTGATCTTGTAATCCTCCTGCTGCACCACCACACCCAGCCTAGGACCATTTAAAAAAAAAAAAATATATAGTTAGAATTCAAAACCTCTAAAAATTAGACCATTTAACAAAGACGACTTGATAAAATGGACTTGAATGGCAAAAGTCATTTATTATGTTCATAAAAATTTTTTAATATTGTTAAAGTCCACTAAAAATGTGACCATTTTACAGGATACAAATTCAGTATTAAAGGAGGAACATGTTACAGGCTTTGAAGATGAAGGGTCATATATTATACAAGAACAGCAAGACTCTCTTGTATGTCAAGGAATTCTTGATTTAGAAGAAAGTGAAATGCCAGAGCCTCTGGCTCCTGAAAGCTGTCCTGAGTCAATCTGCGAAGAGGATGTTACCTTAGCCTTGAAAGAACTGGATGAAAGGTGTGAAGAGGAGGAAGCAGATTTCTCTGGATTGTCCAGGTGAGAAGACAGAATCACAAACCCTGTAATAAAGTGGTATCTTCTCTATCCTCTCCCCAAAATGCCTCTCAGTTAGTATTATACTTTCATTTTTCTGCATGCTTTTGCCTATACCATACTCTCTATTTTAATTTTTAAAGATAAAATGGCTGTTATTGGTTTATTTGTCTTCATTGACATTCACATAAAGAAAAACATTCCCAAAGCATAGTGTCATTGTGCATTTAGAGAAGCACACCAAATACCTATTTTGTCAAAATGCCAAATGGCCGAGTGTTAAAATCAATATTAGAATGAATTTCTGTGATGCCAAAGTAAATATATCTAAAAGTTATTTTGTAATCTATTTATTAGTAGTAAAAGTTTAAAGTTTGGTATTATATAATAAACAGAAATGATAATTTCTTAGTACTGTAAGATGCTAAATTGTCCCTTTTAAATATTGATTTTCTCTATATTCAAAATTTATTATCAGAAAGTATGAAGAATTTCCAAATAGGACTTTATTCATTCATGGGCTGAATAATCAACTATTACCTATAGAGGTTTCGTTTTGTTGTGTTTTGTTTTTGTTTTGTTAGCAGTACTAGGCTTGAACCTAGGGATGACCTATTACTAAGCCACATCCCCAGCTTCTCACCCCACTTTTTTTTTTGAGACAGGGTCTCACTAAAGTCGCCCTGGCTGACCTCAAATTTGGAATCCTCCTGCCTTAGCCTCCCAAATTACCAATGTGTTTTTTGTTGTTGTTGTTTTGGCAGGGGGTGGGTACCAGGGATTGAACTCATGGGTACTCAGCCACTGAGCCACATCCCTAGCCCTATTCTGTATATTATTTAGAGACAAGGTCTCACTTGGTTGCTTAGCACCTCACCATTGCTGAGGCTGGCTTTGAACTCAAGATTCTCCTGTCTCAGCCTCCCGAGCTGCTGGGATTACAGGTGTGTACCACTGTGCCCATCTTACCAATGGTTTTTTAAAGGAAATTCTGGTGGCTATTATGAAGCTTACATACCAAACATTTCTATGATGATTAGTGTTATGATATCATCTAACATCTACTATTTAAATTTTATAAATATTCATGGCTCAGAATGTTATCCATAAAGATATCTAACTTCGTGCCTGCTATCCATGCATCTGTTTCTCTTTCAACAATTTGAATCTCATTGGTAGTTATTTTTATACAAAATTAATATTTAATAATCATCAGATGTTTCAGTTTTATAATAAAACATACTTTTATACCTCTGATAATAGGGTTTTAACCTATAAGATATATGGGAAGTTGTTTTTTGTTTTTATTCTCAATATCTAGAATGCTTACCTGTATTTGAAAGTATATATCCAGATAATAATAATAAATCTTAGTGACACCTTTTTCGTACTACTGTCTTGGATAGAGCAGTAGCCCATGCATTACACAGTCAAGTACAAGGTCAGAGACAACTGAAATGATATTAAGGTAAATACTCAAACACTTTCAGGTTCTAAAAGGCCAAGCCAGTCAATTACTTTGGCCAAGTACTATACTGAAGCAGAGTGGTGCATTCCCACCAAGCACAGAGGTTATCTACTCTAGCTTTAGGGACACCTTTTGTTAAAATCACTCACCTCTGTGACATTTGTTAAATTAGCCTTTGTGAGGTGTGAAAACAGTTGTCTGCTTTACTTTGGCATTTTTCTCTAGTCTTGATTTGGGTCCCTGTCTTTCATGTGAATTGCTCTATAATTTCTATAGAGCCATATGGATCAATCTATCTCATAATGAATCATGTAATTTTATATCCCAAGTTATTTATTTCTTTATGGAGTATCTAACTCAAACACTTCATCTGTTTTCATTGTTCTATTTATGTAAGTATGATCTGACAGTGGGATTATAAATTCCTCTAGGGAAATGCCCAGGTCTTATGTTTGAGTCAAATCTATCATCTGTTGTACTGATAGGCACATGGTATGTGTTCATGAAATCACTGAGCTAGCAGTATGTGCTGTAGCTGATGGCACTGGCTTTGGACCTGTGGTCCTGGATTCAAATTCTGGCTCTGTCATTTCCTATCTGGTAACCTAGGCACATTATTTATTTAACATCACAGAACTATTTCCTCACTCATAAAATAAAGATAATAATAATGAAGTTATAGGGTTGGGGTTGTGGCTCAGCAGCAGAGCGCTCGCCCTGCACGTGCGCGGCCCAGGTTTGATCCTCAGCACCACGTAAACATAAATGCATTGCATTGTGTACAACTAAAGTAAAAAAATAATATTTTTAAAAAATAGTAATGAAGTTATGAAGATTGAATAAAATGATCCATATAAAGCACCAAACACATCCCTTGACACAAAAATATGATCATCATCACGTGGGTCTGCTCAAATAAGAAGTGTCCCGAATTAACCATTTAAAATGAAAGCATTCTAATCTGTATTATTCACCCCCCCCCCCCCCCCCCCCCCCCCCCCCCCCCCCCCCCCCCCCCCCCCCCCCCCCCCCCCCCCCCCCCCCCCCCCCCCCCCCCCCCCCCTGTAGAAGTTACTGATATTTTAATCCACAGCAGAAGGATTTATAGGACTTGAGTTATTTTACAGTAGCCATTTGAAATTAAGAATTCTAATTCCAAAGATGCTAAGCAGAAAAAAACATGTATTTGTTTATGCTTTCTTGTAAAGTTTAGATCGTTGTATTTTCCAAGACAGTATTTTGACTACCATGATATTTGTGTCAGCAGTCAAGATGAAGAAGAGCAAGATGGTTTTCCAGAAGTTCAGACATCACCTCTACCGTCACCCTTTCTTTCTGCCATAATAGCGGCTTTTCAGCCGGTGGCGTATGATGATGATGAAGAAGCCTGGCGCTGCCACGTCAATCAAATGCTGTCTGACATGGATGGATCCTGTGCAGTGTTTACTTTCCATGTGTTCTCTAGATTGTTTCAAGTGAGTGACATTTGTTTCAGAACTCATTATAATTATCTCATACGGTTTTTTCTTCTAACATCAATATCTCAAATTCTAATATTCCTGCTAACTTGTTTTTTAATTGTTTTTTTTTTAGTTACACAGTGGATTCATTTTGACATAAATATAAAAACAGGAATATAATTTGTTCTCATTCATTCCCTAGTACTTCCTGTTTCTTTTCCCTCCTCCCTCCCCCTTTCCTTCCTTCTACTCATCTTTTTGCTATTTATTTATAATTTTGGGGGGTTTTTTGTAATTAGTGTCTTGTGGAAGTACATGACGTTGAGATTCCCTTTGGTATATTCATATATTCCATACATAGGAAAGTTAGGTCAGATTCATTCCTGTCTTTAATAATTTTTTCTTTTCTTTTTTTTTGCGGGGTGGGGGGTAGCTAGTGCTATTTCTTAGACTTACAGAGTGACATTGTAGTACTGCTGGTATATTACACAATTACTAGTACAGATATATCCCCTTAAGCAGTTAAAAAAAAAACTTCAACAGAACATCTGAGCAGTTTCAGCAGTATGCTAGGTGCTATCACAGACACCAGAGAAATGAAAGCATAGTCCCTGCCTTCAAGGAGCTTATAGTCAGTATCACAAAGCTTCTAATCAAGTGTTAAATGAATTGAAACTTTTGCCAGGTATGGTGGCACATGCCTGCAATCCCAATGGCTCGGGAGGCTGAGGCAGGAGGATCTCAAGTTCAAAGCCAGCCTCAGCAAAAGCAAGGCTCTAAGCAACTCAGTGAGACCCTGTCTCTAAATAAAATACAACCGGGCTGGAGATATGGCTCAGTGGTTGAGTGCCCCCGAGTTTAATCCCCAGTACCAAAAAAAGAAAAAGGAATTGGAACTTCTGTCACTGGGGACCTTGACAATTTTAGCTATTAAGGTTGCTTTCAACCCTAAAACAATAAGTGTGATCATTTATTGCAAACTCACTGCATGCAAGGCACTCTGCTAAATGCTTTTCCTTTTTTCTTTTTTAGTTGTCAATGGACCTTTATTTATTTATATGTGGTACTGAGAATCAAACCCAGTGCCTCACACATGCTAGGCAAGTGCTCTACCACTGAGCCACAAGCCCAGCCCTGCTAAATGCATTTTAATAAGACTATTCACACCACCACTATGGAATGTGGATAGATTTTTAGGTTTCTGTGGAGAGGGAAGGTAAAGCCGAGAGAAATGCCTCTAGTTAAGTCATTGTTCTCTGAACTGTCTACCACCTGTCCTCCCTATCTCCACAAACTTTGCTCATCTTGGAAGACCCAGCTAAGGACATCTTGTCTCTGAAGTTTTCTAACTCACTCCACCCCAGTGTTAGGGTTCAAATCCAAGACCTCATGCATGCCAGGCAGGCAGATGCTCCACCACTGAGCTACATCCCCAGCCCCATCTCTGAAGTTTTGCCAACCACTCCAGCTTCCAGCTGCACCATCCAGATGTGCTTAAATGCCTATTAATAGGAGCATCTATTTATTTAATTATGTACTCACCTCATTGCTGGATGGTTTTCTATATGTGTTATTTTCTTAACAATGGCATTATTTCCCAGTGCCTGAAACTGCAGCATTTTTTTTAATCCTAATGCCACCCAACAGCACTACACATATTTATGTAGGTATACATTAACAACCTGCATAATAATTACATAACTCTTGATACAGTCTTAATTCATTGACTGTTTACTTTGGGTAACTGGTTGTTTTATGTGAATAAATATTCTTGGATTCTGAGAAGATACTACCTTTAATGCATTTTATGACTTTAATTAAAGTTAAGTCAGATGGCAGCCTAAAGCCCAAGGCTCATAAACTACATTTACTATAAGTTTCTTTCAAGTAGAACTTAACTTTAGAAGAGCTAATTCCTCAGACATGTGAAGGCTTATGATTGTCCTTAGAATGTAGTGGTCTCGGGTATAGGAGAGTGGATGGCATGTATGATTAATTTTTTTCAGTAATTCCATTTTGCAAGTCTTTGATCATTTTTAAAAATTATTTCCTGAAGAAATATATAAAACATGGATTTGTAAATGAGTTACTAGACTTCTATATATCACTATAATCATTTTAAAATAGAAGTTTGCCCTAATTATAAATTATACCTCTTTACTTAAAAGTGAAAAAAGAGGGGCTGGGGTTGTGGCTCAGCGGTAGAGCACTCGCCTAGCACTTGCGAGGCACTGGGTTTGATCCTCAGCACCACATAAAAATAGATAAATAAAAGCATTGTGTCCAAATACAACTACAACTAAAAAAAAAAAAATATTTAAAAAAAGTGAAAAGCCGGGCACGGTGGTTCATGCCTATAATCCCAGCACTTGGGAGGCTGAGGCAGGAGGATCACGAGTTCAAAGCCAGCTTCAGCAATGGCGAGGCACTTAGCAACTCCGTGAGACCCTGTCTCTAATTAAATACAAAAAAGGGCTGGGGATGTGGCCCAGTGGTCGAGTGTCCCTGAGTTCAATCCCTGGTGCCAAAAAAAAAAAAAAAAAAGTGAAAAAAGAACTCTTATGAAATATTAAACTTTTCTTTTTAATGCTTTTCGCCATAGACAATTCAAAGAAAATTTGGGGAAATAACTAATGAAGCAGTCGGCTTTCTTGGTGAGAGTCTGCAGCGCATTGGTACCAAATTTAAAAGTTCTCTGGAAGTGATGATGATGTGTTCAGAATGCCCAACAGTCTTTGTGGATGCTGAAACTGTAAGTTTTTACATGCAGGCTTATTAAGTAGCCTATCTGAATAGCCTCATTCAGTTATGGTTCTTTTTTAAAAGTAATTTGAAATTATAAAGTGTCCAAGTTCATATTTTCAACAATTATAAATATCTGGCAATGCATGGTTTCAGTGTATTAGATGCGGTGCCCTGTGATTCCCTGGTTCCCACCCCTCCCCGGCCCTTAACCCCCCTGAATCCTCTCGGGAGCGCTGAAGAGTCCTGCCCTAGGGCTAGGTATGCAGCTCAGTGGCTGAGCACTTGCCTAGCTTGTGCTGAGCCCTGGATTCAATTTCCAGCATTACAAAAAAATAAGCTGACGAGAGTCCTACCCAAGATGTGTGCTCTCTCTCAGTTCTTCCTGAGTGAAATATCCAGAGCCCTGGTCTTCCCCTGACCTGTTGCCAAGCCCACTTGTGATTCTGTAACAACACAGGTAAAGAAATACCAGTTAAAGTGCTTCAAAGAGATGCCTTTGAAATGTGTACTGGTCTGACATGCCATTTCTTGCCACCCTCCAGTCCCACTACACTCCTCTGTTTCAGTGTCCCTTAAACTGAGACAGAGTATAGTAAGAGAGTATCTGACCCCCACCCAACAGATAGTGCATGACCCAAAAGTTGTCAATATCGTGACTGACCCGGAATGATAACCTGGATTGCTGTGTTTCTGATTTGACAGCTGATGTCATGTGGTTTGCTAGAGACACTCAAGTTCAGTGTTCTGGAATTGCAAGAACACCTGGATACATACAATGCCAAAAGAGAAGCAGCTGAGCAGGTCAGTCTCCTTTTACCATGTTAAAAAAAAAAAAAAAAAAAAAATTCATTTGCTTGTGATACTGGAAAGGTTGACCTAGCAGCAGAATTCACCCAGACAGGAAAGAAGACCTCTTAGCACAGGCTTCTCAGTACTGGGGTGTACTGGGAATGGAGTTCTATGAGCTCTCTCTCTCCACTCTGCACAGTGAATTCCTGATTTGGGCTTTTAAAAATTGACCCTCTAAGAGCCTACACATTGAAAAGCAATAGCTTTCTAAAACCCTCTGTGGAGACCATTCAACTGCTGTCAACATTATAGGTAGAGAAATAGAAGCAGTATTTCTCAGTGTTATGGGCTTGTGATCTAGGAAATATGCAACCTCTGACAAAACTGGGATCTTTTCCCATGATGTATGTGTGTCCTTGGGCCAGCAAAGTGGGAAACTAGCATGCCATAGATTACAGGTATCACCCGCTAAGAAATGGTACTTCAATTCCATACTGGCATTGAAAAACAGAGTGGCTCATTCCCCCGAGAATAAATCCAGTATATTTTCCATTGGCAAGTACAGAAAACAAAGAAGAAAAAATATTTCTCCCTTTCAGACAAACTGCACACAATAGAGATTTTTTTCTAGGATAGATAGATATTTAATACTTATTAATTAAAGAACTGTCATGAACTGTCATATGTAAAGACCTATGAAAAATAAAGTATAAAACTTGGGTCTTATTTTTTAGATTTTCTAGATAGGAACATAAAGCACACATACTGTATATTAATATAGGTTGAGCACCCTTAATTCAAAGATCTGAAATGCTCCAAAATCTGAAATTTTTTGAACACTAAAACATGTTGCCACAGTGAAAAATTCCACACTAGACTTGTGACAGCCAAAACATTATAACTGATTATCAGAAGCATATAAGCTGAGAGTTGGGAATGATGTTGATGCCAAACCAACACAGTTTGTCCACATGGATGGTGGAGAGCAACACCTTTGTTTTATGATAGCTCAATGTACACAAACTTTGTTTTATGCAGAAAATTATGAAAAGTATTATACAAAAATACCTTCACACTGTATGCATAAGCTATATATGAAACAAATGAATTGTGTTTACACTTGGGTCACATTCCCAAGATGTCTCATTCTATTGCAACTATTCCAAAATCCAAAATACTTCTGGTACCAAGCTTTTCAAATAAGTCATAATTAGAAAAGTGTCTGTCACTTAAGTTATGGCTACAAATAAAAGTGTTGTTAATGAAAGCCTTCCCAAGGACATATAGATCTAACAGAAAACTATTATAGACTATGATTTGCAAAGAAAGGTTATTTGGGCCGACAGAAAAACTTTGTAGAATTGGGACATGGTCTTGGACTTTAGGCAATTTGGAATGGGGGATTATTTTAGGGAAAGAAAATACTTGTATTGAGGCTCTCTCTCTTTATAAGGGGAGAGCCATCTTGTATTTGGACTGAAAGAATAATGACAGGAGAAAAGCAAAGGGCTTTCAACATCAGGAAATTAGATCTGATTATAAGTAGTACTGCTATGTACTTTCTTTTTTTTTTTTTTTTTTTTGGTGCCGGGGATTGAACTCAGGGGCACTCGACCACTGGGCCACATCCCCAGCCCATTTTTGTATATTATTAGAGACAGGGTCTCACTGAGTTGCTAAGTGCCTCGCCATGGCTGAGGCTGGCTTTGAACTCGCGATCCTCCTGCCTCAGCCTCCCAAGTACTGGGATTACAGGCGTGCGCCACTGCGCCCGGCTTGCTATGTACTTTCTTACACAGATCTTTTGTATATGAATGTTCATCTATCTGTAAGTGTCTAAAAGTGGAATTACTAGGTCATCAATGATTGACCTTAGTAGAGTCTGCCAAGCAGTTTTCCAAAAGAGGTTATTGTATCAATTTATAGTCCCATCAGAAGTGTTTACAGAATTTCCATTGCTTCATACCTTTGCCATCAGTCAATGTTGCCAATCTTAAAATGTTTAGTCATTCTGGTGGGGGTGTGATAATATCTCATTATTTTGCATTTCCCTAATGACTAAAGCTTGAGCACCTTTTCATGTGGATATCTTCATTTAGATATTCTGCAAACTATGTTTTCAGGTGCCTTGCCCATTTTTGCAAATGGGTTATGTTTTTCTTGGTTATTTGTAGGAGCTCTTTATTCGGAATATAAGCCTTTCTTTCTTTTTTTTTGGATAAATGCATTGCAGATATTTTTCCTTCTTCTGTGGCTAGTACTTGTACTATCTGATCATCTTTTTTGATGACCAGAAATTTTAATTAAATCTGTGTTATTAGTTTTTCCTATTATGGTTATGCCTTTTGTGTCTTCACAAATCATTGCCTACCCTAGAAATTATGGTAGAATCTTAAAATTATGACTCCCCTGACTCATGCCTCTCCAGCTCCACACCCCCAGAAAGGGAACCCCCTCACCGGTTACTATAAATTTTAACCTTCATTTGAGCCTGAGAAAAGAAAATAGCATGACAGGAAAACCAGTCAGACAGGCACTGGAGGGTGTTCTCTATTCACACTCCCTACCATGTCTTGTATGGGTGTCTGGAAAGGTGTGTGCCTGTGCTGTATGGGCCAGGTGCAGCCAGGAGCTACATGATTGGTGCTTATCTTTTTTTTTTTTTTTTTTTTTTGGTACTGGGGATTGAACTCAGGGGCACTCGACCACTGGATCACATCCCCAGCCCTTTTTTTGTATTTTATTAGAGACAGGGTCTCACTGAGTTACTAAGTGCCTCGCCATTGCTGAGGCTGGCTTTGAACTCGCGATCCTCCTGCCTCAGCCTCCCAAAGTGCTGGGATTACAGGCGTGCGCCACCGCGCCCGGCTGGTGCTTATCTTTTAACAGGATGAAAATCAAATTTAATTTCATTGAATAGTGCTCCCCAAAATACTATATCAGTAGGTATGCATTATTTAAAAAAAAAAAAAGAATAAGTCATTAAATAATCAACTGAAATTATTCTTTTCCAGTGTATTACAGTGTACTAATACTATCACAGTAGTGATAATTCAGTGTATAAACCTTTCAACATTTTATATGAACCAAGATTAATACATGAATTCCATGATAGATAGCAGCTGGATTTTGCTGATTAAAAAAAAAATCTGCTGATAGCTTTTGACAATGACTGTCACTGGCTATCTCTCACCAGAAAAGCTTAACATGTTTCTCTTCAGCTATGCTGTCAAGCAAAGAGCCTTAGGGCCAGTGAAGTCTGAATGACTGGGGGAAAAGGAACATAAGGTCAAAGAGATTGTTTTTGAAATAACTGAGATGTCTATTTTTAATTCTTTGCGTAGAGCACATTAAGTGACAATTGAGAATTTTAAATGTCTAATATTAAAATGTTTTTGGTGTCTACTTAATGTAGCTAGTAGTTTTTCTCAAAGCCCTAATGATGTATATTAGTTTTATTATGCTTAATATCACACACACAAATAAACTAGGACATCAAAAGAGCTGACAATATCAAATTGTCAAAACCTAGGAGCTAAACTTGAAAGCTCTTAGCTTTCACTTTGCTTTGGAAATTCTATGGCTCCAGTGTTCTTTTCTGCTCTACCACAATGCTGTTATTTTTATTTGACTGAAGAAAATGTACTTTAAATTAATATCAACTTTAAGAACAGCCCCTAGGTAAAGAAAAACATTTGGCTTCTACAGCCAATATTCTTTGGAGATAACATGTTTGTCATCCATTACTGTCCAGAAAGACAGAAAAGAAAAAGAAATAAAAACAAGATTTAAATGGATTTTGGTTTCTGTTTCACTGATTAGAACTGACACCAGTCTTCAGAGAATTACACTTCTGGTAGGCAGACTTGGTTAATTCTCAGTTGCCTTTATTAAGCCGACCAGAGGGAAAACAAACCTTTCATTTCCCAACTTGCATTAGACAAAGGTCAGGTACAGGTTGTGAAGATTTCCAATAAAATCTGCAAAATAAAGGATCTCCTTTTTTTTTTTTTTTTTTTGGCACTAGGGATTCAACCCAGGGGTGCTTAACCACTGAGCCACATCCCCAGCCCTTTTTGTATTTCATTTAGATATACAGCCTCACTAAATTGCTGAGGCAAGCTTTGAACTTGCGATCCTCCTGCCTCAGCCACTGGGATTATAGGCATGTGCCACAGCACCTGACTGAAGAAGAAGAATCTTCTTTACTGAGAGGGGCAGCATTGGTTCCTAGAATAAAAGGCTGTTCATCATGTTTTCACTAATAAACTCATAAGTGCACCCATCTTGTTATGTTGAGTATCCTGCCTTCATTTGTGCCATATAAATGATTAGCCTCCCATGCAAATGAAAGTCTGTATTCACAACCAATCCTAGAACCTCAAGTTATCTTTTAAAAAAAAAATGTATTTATTTGTTTTTAGTTGTACACAATGCCTTTATTTTTATGTGGTGCTGAGGGTCGAACCCGGGCCGCGCACGTGCTCGGCAAGCGCTCTACCACTGAGCCACAACCCCAGTCCCGCAAGTTCTTTAAGTGTGTTGTTTTATATGGACAGGCTGTCATGTTACTAGTTCTGCTGCAGATTATGCAGTTACTGTATTAAAATCTACTATTTCTTGTTTCTTTAGTGGCTAGACAATTGTAAGAGGACATTTGGTGCCAAAGAAGACATGTATAGGATAAACACAGATGCACAGGTGAGTTTCTTACCCTTGTTTTTGCTGCATTTCTGTATCAGGTAAAACAATGTGTGATCAAATGTCCTCACTTGCCACTCCTGAAAATAGAGAATATTTGTAAACCTTTTCATTTTGGTTATCAGAATAATCTTTGTTAAAGTTATGTTCAATGAAATATTGGCTTAGTAATGAAAAATTCACTTTAATAAAACTGAAAGGCCCAGCTTATGACTGAAGCTTAATAACATTCTCTAGATAAGCCTGATGGCTATCTGACAGTCCAGGTTGGCTTTCAGTTGCATCTGCCTTTAGAAAAAGTAAAAAGTTGTTCTGCATTAGTATTCTGCAAATAAACTGTCTCGTCAGGAAAGCAAACCTAAGAGTAACATGATAAACATCCATATTAGCCTTTCTAAGTGAAATTCTGCCTGGATAAATTATAATTATTTCCTCTAGTATGAAGTCCTTACGGATGCAAGGCCCTTTTTATACAACTTAATCTGCTCTCTGTCCCTGTGTGCCAGTACTGTCTTTTGCAGAATAAGTAGTCAATATTTATTGAATGCACATGCAAATTTCAGTGCACTTAAAAGCAACAATTTAAACCATACCTGTATAGGTTCGTCCTCAAAAACTACACTTTTAGCATATTTAGACTGATCTTTGATAATTCAGAGCTGCAGAATGACATTCATGCTGTTTCCCGTCATTGTGATGGTCACAGGCTCTGATTTGTTTCCCATTATATCTCAAAGTAGAGGCTACAGATATGTACATGTTGAGCCAGTTCTATTGTATTTATGCTAATATAAATTATATGAAATAAAACCTCAAGTATAACCTCAGGCTAATATGCCTGACATTGGATTATACTCAGCTAAGGTTTACAGGATGTGACTAGCCAAGTAATTTATGGTAAGCAGAATGAAGCTAAAGTTCACCTTTGCTTAGTGAATCCTTTCTAAATTGCTAGGAATAAATGTTATATAAACAGTCCTTCAGAGGGAACTATTTATAAAAGCAGGCTTCAGAATGACTTTTAGAAGCTACATCTACATGACGATAACTGCTGTTTTAATAAGAAGTCATTCTTTGAGACCACTTCCAAGTTGCTATCAATATTTTAATGTAATTTTTAAGATCACAAATTAAAACTTTTCACTATGTGTTTTACATACGTTATCTCCTTTGGTTCAAACCTAGTTAGGTCTAATTTCTGAAACTTACTAAATTACATTTGGAATGCAATGTAAAACACATCTGCTTTTGATATTCTGCCCTGTGGCTCAGCACCAATAGAGGGAACCTAGGAGCTAATTAGACATTAAACAATAGGAAGCCTAGAATGAGCTACTCCAGAGATGATCTCCTCATGGGTGAGTATTTATTAAGATTATTATGTGAGTTTATAAGCCAATTCACTCCTGAAAAAATAATTCAGTTGCTTATTTTCTAACTGAAAGTTGTTGGCTTTACTAATGGAAGTTTTATTGCAGTTGGGTTTTGTTTGGGGTTTTTTGGAAAGGCTATAAAAACCTAGAAACTTACAGTAGTCAAGTTACTGAACATCACATTAGTTCTATTTGATTCTTTATGTCTTCTACACAGAAATAAACTATAGCCTAAATGTTTTCAATTTAGTTGGCAAAGAATTTTAAATAAGCACCCTGAATTGTTGCAATAAATGTCTAGAAAATTGTATTATGGAAATACAGAATTTTCTTTGGAGTGTGAATATATGTTCTTCAGTTTGCCTGGGACATCTGTGACCCTACTTAAAATGACTCTTACACTAATTCTTGGTCTTTTTCTTTCTTTGTATTTTTTGTGACCTGATCACCTTCTTGCTTAGCAAATGGAAATTCTAGCAGTAAGTGACCTGTCTTGATTTATAGACTACTTACCCCTTGCCAGAAAAACTGGTTTTCATCTACCATTGTCCTTTTGTGACCTAGCAATGTTTTGTCATGAACTACTTTAAAAGTAGTGTGTGTTTCAATTTTGATAGACTTAATCCATGAAATGTTGATTCAATAAAATGAGATTTTATAATATGTATGTACAACTAGCAGTTGCCTTTTTCTTCATCTATAACTAACATATCTCTCTTTAATTATTTTTTTAATTTAAAAAATCAGAGTGCACATGTTAATTTCATAGTCTCATGTCAATGAGATTACCAAGTGGTTTTCTTTAGAAAAATGGCTTCATTTTAAAGACAGACTTTTCTACCCCTTAGGTAAGAGGTTACCCGGTTTCACTTTGCTTTATCAAGCACTTGTGGATAAACATAATGAGATCTACATCTCGATGTGAGATCTACAGCTCAATGGGGGCAAAAGTCTATGCATTTATAAATTCTTTCATTATGAATTTAAAGTTTTAAATTACAGTGCATCCCTTTTAAAGCATCCTATATATTGCCTTCTGGCATATTCTACTTGTCCAATGTAAAATGTGCTTTATACCAAAAGCGAATTAATAACCAACAATGATCCTTGTTTTTATTTTAATGCCTGTCCTCAAAGCATCTTTCATCTGTCTTTCATCAGCTTTATACCATATTAACTTGCTCACTGCAGAAAAATAAATGCCAAGACAATTTTAACATAATGATTTATAATTTTTTACTGGAAATATGCTGTATAGTCAAACATGAAAAATACCACCTAAATTTAATGTACTGTTATCTATTTCTAGGAACTGGAGCTCTGCCGAAGGTTATACAAATTGCATTTTCAATTGCTACTTCTGTTCCAGGCCTACTGTAAACTTATCAACCAAGTAAATACAATAAAAAATGAAGCAGAGGTAAATATTAAGTTGTCCTAGGCATCAATAACTGGAACATTAAAGTATACATACACTTGTTAGACTAGCTAACATCAAAAGTCACTTACCTTGAATCATTTTCTTCAGTTGAGGAGTGTTTTTTTTGTGTGTGTTTTGTTTTTTATGATGTGCTGTGTCGGGTCGTATTAGTGAATCAGACAACAGATACTGGTTTTCAGAGGTTCAAGACCTTACAGGTTTCTGAAGTATAAACAGATCATGTGTATTCAAAAGTCAAGTAAAGCAAATGACTTCAGTAAAAGTCATATTGTACAGTGAAACCCCTAACATCCTGTCCATATAATGTTTCTCGAGTTCTGGTTTCTCGAGTTCTGTGAATGCAACAAGACAAACGTGTTAAAAACACCTGGAATGTCCTGTCCATATAATGTTTCTCGAGTTCTGGTTTCTCGAGTTCTGTGAATGCAACAAGACAAACGTGTTAAAAACACCTGGAATGTTGAAAATCTTTAATGTATAGGTTCATGGGTAATGACTTCTCTTTTCCCCTTACCAGCTGGTAGTAAAACTCTCATTAGGGAAATGATTTTTTTTAAATTGTTAAATCCCTAAAAATATGTGCACATATGCTCATGCTTTAAAAGTTTAACCAGTGTATTTTATAAAGACTACTATCAAAAAAGTTTTCATGATTCTCCCTCATAAATGCTTTTTACTACCCAAAACGTAACATGTAATCACATATTAAAATTATCATTCTGTAAGTAACAACTTGTTGCTGCTTTGTCAAGAATTTTTAAAGGCTATTGTGTGGCTGAGATTATTTATTCCCACTGAACAGAGAACTTGAAATCTTAACTGCCCTTCTAATTTTAACAAATGAGAGAAAACACTTCCCCCATCAGGTGTCTCCTGTTAAATGCTTTGTGTTACTGACTATGGGAATGGATCCCTAAAGGTGTATTTGTTTTAGGTCATCAACATGTCAGAGGAACTTGCCCAACTGGAAAGTATCCTCAAAGAAGCTGAAGCTGCTTCTGAAAACGAAGAAATTGACATTTCCAAAGCTGCACAAACCACTATAGAAACTGCCATTCATTCTCTAATTGAAACTTTGAAAAATAAGGAATTTATATCAGCTGTAGCGCAAGTCAAAGCTTTCAGGTAAAATGTGAAAGGATTTAAAGATGCCTTTATGTAACTGGACTGGAAATTTACCAAGTTTAGGTTTTGGTTCTCAGTTTGATATTTCAATAGCATGTCTTTGTGAAGGGAAAATTTGCGTTTATTTTCAGTAGTTATCACTGAAATGATACCAATTTCAGATTTTTCTGACCCTCAGGTGGTACTTTGAGTAACATATTTGCTCAAACAATTAAAAACAGGTCATTGGGCTGGGCATCGGGCTTGGTAGTACATGCCTATAATCTCAGCAACTCGGGAGACTGAGGAGGATCACAGTTCGAAGCCAGCCTCAGCAACTTTGTGAGACCCTGTGTCTAAATAAAATACTAAAAAAGAGCTGGGGATGTGGCTCAGTGGTTAATTGCCCCAGGGTTCAGTCCTAGTACCAAAAAAAAAGTGGGGGTGGTGGTGGGATGTGGCTCAGTGGTAGAGCATGCCTGGATTCAGTTCCTGGTACTATGGACACATAAAACAGGCCTCAGGTTATTCACCAGGAAATTTTTTTGTGATAGGTCAGTATTAACTAATAATTGTTTACACGTCAGAACTTAAAAATAATGTGTATTTTCAGATCTCTCTGGCCCAATGACATCTTCGGCAGCTGTGAGGATGATCCTGTGCAGACGCTATTACACATCTATTTCCATCACCAGACGCTGGGTCAGGCAGGCAGCTTTGCAGTTATAGGCTCCAACCTGGACATGTCAGAAGCCAACTACAAACTGATGGAGCTTAATCTGGAGATAAGAGAGTCTCTACGCATGGTGCAGTCATACCAACTTCTAGCACAGGCCAAACCCATTGGAAATATGGTGAGCACTGGATTCTGAGAAACTTCAAGCATTTTGGAGAGAAACTAAACTGATGATTAAAAATATTAACCAAGCACCTTTTATGAACCCTTGCGATTCACTGATAACGTTCCTGGCAGCATCTACAATTGTAATGTATGTAACTAATGTCAAACTGTATCTGAAGGACCAGAAAATCTAACAGCTGCCAATACCTCCCACAAGAACTGTATGAAGAAGGAATTTTTTAAATTATTTAACCTATGTGAAAAGAAAAGGGCTAAAAGTGATGCATACAAATACATTGCTTTCTGGAGAAAGAAAAGAATTCCAAGAATGTTTGCAATAATGGCCTCTAATACTGAGACATCAGAAAGCAGGTGAAATGAGGCTGAAATCGAGGCTGGTTCATTTTGGCCGAAGACCTGCAAAGCTGCTTGGATTTCTAGCAGCCATCAACATCACCTACAATTGATGCTTAATCATCTACATGAACATCCAGACCGATATGCAGACTTATTTGCAAAAACCATTGATTTTTTTTTTTTCCCTCAATTTATGGGATAAGGGTTTGGGGTGTTTTGTTTTTTGGTCTGTGTAAGGAATTATGTGTGTGTGAGTTGGGATGTATGGATATGTGATAGTCATATTTTCAAGGTGTGGATGTCTGGTGATAACGTCTCAGAGCATGCCTAAAAGAGCACTGCAAGATTATTTTTGAAGAAATTTTATTTTATTAGATCTAACTCTTCATAGTGTGTAAATGTTAGAACATTTTAATAATATTTTAAAACTGGGCTCTCCCAGTACTTCGAAAAGAAATAATATATCTGTTAACGTTATTGGAATGCTGCTCAGTTCTCTGATCAGTGCTTATGTTACAATTGTTGATAACTAACCAAAGTAGATGCCTGCAGAGACTTTAAAATGTAAAATAAAGATGTATGCTGCCCGTCAGCTATTCTCATTAGAAAAGTTAACTTATTTTACTCCATAATTATTCTAGAAACTGTATAGACTAAAACCAGTATTTTCTTGTACATTTGTGCCATGCACTGTTATACAAGAATAGGTGTACAAAGCTAGAGGAAAAACTTTGGTCATTGATGGGAAAATATATGGTCTGCAGGCTCTGAAGTCTGCAAAGAGATGCAAATGCATTTTTATGTTTATTCAGGACTCACATGTGTCATGCTAAGGGAACCTGGGGCTATGGAGGGAGATGAAAGGCAGCCTGAAGACTACCAAAACATGCAATATACTTACTAAGTCTGTAGCATAACATGAACTGGATTCTCTGTCCTTTTTTAAATAGCATTTTGTAAAAGAAATGAATGTAGTCCCACAACTCCTCTGATTTGAAAGGAACACCTTGTATTTTTTATATGCATCTCTTATCCACTGTGACTATTCTTTTAAACTGGGCTCCGATTCCAGAGTTTGGAATGTAGAAATGAAATGCTTAGCTTTGCCTTTTCTTGGGGGTGTGGACCCTGCCAGAAATGTAATTATGCTCAAGTGCATTAATTGAAGGCACTGTGCACGCCGTTGGACTGCTGACTCTAGTTGTTTCCTGTAAAATTTCGTAACTGGTCACGGCACATTCATAATCACTGTATTTTTTGACCCTGATAAAAAACAATTATTTTAATGGTGTTCTGGTACTGTAAGTGGTGTTCTTTAAATTATTTAATAACTTTGGGTGTGGGGCAGGCAGAGAAGGATGGTGTCTAGAGACACATCACACTTTACATCCTATTTTAACTCTCCCCTATTTTTCTCACCCTCCTTACATCCTTTTTGTTTAAAAATAAAAAGCATTGTAGCTGTTGGTTTGTGTGGTATTTTGAAAAAGCATGAATGGCTATAGTGTGCATCATTTTAAAACTTCCCAAATGTTACCTGCCTAATTCTCGAGTGTAATTTTCCTTTAAAAAGGAAAAAAAGTAAATTAACTGCCCAGATCAAAACTTTTGAACAGATAGTTTGCTTTTCCAATTTACTTCTGTGTCACTAATCTAGTAACAATGTAATAAAGGCAAATACATTTGCAGAAATCAAGATATAAACAAATTCATTACAATTATCTTTTTGAATTGTATTTCCCTCAAACCTGTATTTCCTTATTCCTCATTCTCAGAACCCGGAGTTTGCATTTATTGACAGAATATAGCAAGTATGTAATATTTTTTTTTACCTACTTTATTCCACTTAGAGCCCAGTTTTTGCTACATACAACCCTTTGTCGATTAAGTTTATCAGTTTTAAATAGTTTGTACCTAACAGCAAAAAAGAGATCTGGCAGTTTCTTCATGCTGTTTTCAAGATAGAAAGCAAAAAATAAAAATAAAAATAAAGGAAAAAAAGATAGAAAGCCAAGGACTTTTACACAATTTAGAAAATATTTTCTACTTTTAGTGATGTAAAATAGAGGGTGTGGTTACTATCCACAACCTACCCTGAACTGAGGAAATCACTGCATGATCTCTTGGAAAAGACTCAGCCAGGTAAGATCCCCTCATTTAGGTCTATGAATGATGATTGCTCCTATACCACACCAGCAGAACCTAAATGAAAGAAAATAAAGTATTGGAACCAAAATAGCTTTTTTAACTTTTTTTCTAATTTTCAAAGTAATCCGTGGTTACCCCAGAAAAATATAGGAAAAACTGCAATCACTTATCTCTTAACACTCAGAGATAATATCCTAGAGTATTTCCCTCTAGCCTGTCAATCTGGATTAAAACCTATTCACATCTGGTAAGTTGGGGATGGTGTGCATAAGCTATTTTTTTTTTTTTTTTTTTTTTTTTTGTACCAGGGATTGAACTCAGGGGCACTGGACCACTGGGCCACATCCCCAGCCCTTTTTTTTTTTTTGTAATTTATTTAGAGACAGGGTCTCACTGAGTTGCTAAGTGCCTCGTCATTGCTGAGGCTGGCTTTGAACTCTCGATCCTCCTGCTTCAGCCTCCCAAAGTGCTGGGATTACAGGCGTGCGCCACCACGCCCGGCTTGCATAAGCTATTGACAGTGCCTTCTCATTGCTAGGTGTTGTCATCACAACGGAAGTTTTTGTCATTTTATTCAGCATGCAAATGCCCACAAACCCTGAGTCCAATCTTGCTTTTCTTGACTATAAAATAAGGTTGTTGCCCCGTTAAGAAAATCAGTGACAGAATTAAATGTGAAGAATGATTTGACTACCCCCTTTAATTATCCAGCAAATTTGTGTCTTAGGACTTTTTGCAGGTAGATTTCTATTGTTTACTCATTCAGCAAAGGGTTTTTGAGCACCTATTATATACTTCTTGCATGCATAGGAGTCAAAGTGAATTTCCTGTCCCTGTACCTATCCCCAACCAGATCAATAGTAACAGAACAAATAAAAACACACCACCTAACCCACACCTAGAGGGTTCTTATTCACATCTCAACCCCACCATCACTATCTGGTTCCTTCAAGTCTCCCGTTGACAGGTATCTTCTGTACATCTAGAGTGATTTAAGTGACTATCATCGGGTCCCACTATTCCTATCATACCTTTAAAACTTTATAGTGGGTTACTCCTAATAATTAGATAAGGAAAGTCCATCTTGAACAGAGCCTGAGAAGCCCTCCCAGTCCTCCCGATAGTTTTATCTGCTATCATATCCCCTAGAATATTCTGCCACTATGGCCTCTTTTTGGTTTTCTTTTGCACATGCTGCCCTAGCAATGAAAGGTGTCTCCTCCTCTGACCAACGTACCAACTTCAATTCAGCTAAAGCATCGATCCTTTACACAGCCTTCCCTCACCTACATCAGATCACTATTACAGGCACTTGACTGAAGCTTTATCACACGTCAGAACCTCCACTTTGCATTTATGTTAAAAATGGCTATCTACCCGCATAGGGTAAACTCCATGAGGATGTATGCTCCATCCGGCTTACTTTCAGTACTCAGCATAGGGCTATCTGAAGCAGTGGTATATTCTTCAATTCCATCAGCAACACCCAGGAGGCTCGATGGACCAAGTAGTAATTTAGTAGGAACAGGCCCAGGACTCCACTTAAACACCTATATGGGCCTTTCCCCTTGATAAAAGGATTCTAGGGTGACATCAAACCCACTTTAGGCTTTTAATTCCTTTGGTTATGTACCAGTGTCCAAGACATTAATAGATTTACTTCCACAACCCTTCTCAGGTAATATGGGTTAATGGAAATGGGATGTTCAGCATGTTGGAAGGAGACATAATGAAGCACCTAGTTCCATTTGTGAAGTTTCCATAATTACTAGACCAACAGCCCCAGCTTCAGTTTCATTAGAGGCATCTCCAGCTCTAAACTCAGTGCCAATGCACAACTAGGAGAGATCTGCCAGTGGAGCCTCTGCGTTCTTGTGCAAATCATTTAAGGAAGCTATCAGGTGCAGTTAAGTGTTTAGATCCCCATTCTAACTAGGAGAAATTCAATAGCAGCTGATGCTGGAGTCTAAATCTTTAGGAGGACTGCTTTCTCTAAAAGCTTATGTTATGGGTTCAGCCCTAGGTTCGATCCTCAGCACCATGTAAAAAATAAAATGAAGGTATTGTGTTCAACTAAAAAATATTTTTTTTTAAAAAAAAAAAAGCTTATGTTACCACCTGAAGGCCACTTGCCGAATTTATTATTCATCACCTTATAGAAGCTTTCCAGAGCTGCCCTCTTATAAGCCTCAAATTCATGAAACTCCTCTCAGGTTAGTTTCCTTAGTTTATCTTCTAGACTAAAGTCACCTGTCCACACTGAAGCTCCTACCTACCCCCAGCCATTGTTCTCACTTTGCGCTTCCTCCCTCCCACAGTCTCCTCAGAATGGTTCTGCCTCCTCTTGCCCTGAAGAAGGCTTATTTTAACAGATGGCATCGTTTTTGAAGTTCAATTAACTTTCTTATAAGCTTCAGTCCTACACACCGAAGCAGATCTCATGTCTACGCATCCCTCCACAGTAAGTGCCTGGGACCTAACTCTGCCTGGCCGGCTATATGCCATCCACACGTTTTACAAAGTTAACGTGACAGGCCCAGACTGGCAGCACAAGACAAGCTCTCCAACTTTGAGACAGAATTTTATGGAAATTTTTTTTAATTGTTTTGCAATACCTTTATTTTGAAGACTTCATCAAAATACACTGCCTTTCATCAAGTATTTTGAGGAGGGAGAGGTGAAAAGGAGCCTGGGAAAAGCTCACTTGCCAGTTCTATTAGCGTACATTCAGCAGAACTCTTTTTTCATTCACTAAATGATATATTTGAAGCTGAAAGTGCTGTCACAGGACAGGCGTTTGCCTTTGCATCTCCCGCACAAGTCTTGACGATGGGGACGTTTGGGGTCAACATGGCGAAGTCTTACTGGGCAGGAACATCTAGTTTTCTTACAACTCTGAAAAACCAGAGAGTGAGAAGCACACAGAATAGACAAGTCATGAGAACTCACCAAGGGCTTGAGTTTTCTAGTCCATTCAAATACTTCCTGACCACACTAAGCAAGGTCCCGTGATAATTCTCTCTAATTTTGTCTCAGTCTATACCCTTCAGCAAATGATGGGGTTAAGATGCTATAGTGGTGCCATGGTACAGCGAATTCAGTTCTCTATTGTGAAGTTTCTCATGAAAGGACTAAAATTCTTTTCCTGCACTTGAAGGGTGCAGAACAAGTAGGGGATAAATTTGTCAATGAATGCCAAGAGTGGAACGGTTAAGGCATCTTATTTTAGGAAGGATGCCTGCCCTAATTGTACATTGTTTTCCACATATGGATTCTCTCCACCCAAACTACCTACACCCCTAGGGTGTAAATGCTTCCAAAATCCAAGCTGACAAGTCCATTGATTAGGCCATCTCAATAGCAGTTAAGGCTTTGTTAGCTCATGACGACAGGCAAATTTAAGTCACTTCTTTCCTCTTACAAACAAAGCCCCACTGCCGCCCGGGAGCGGTGGTGCATGCCTGTAATCCCAGCACTTGGGAGGGTGAGGCAGGAGGATCGAAAGTTCAAAGCTGGCCTCAGCAATGGCAAAGCACTTAGCAACTCAGGGAGACCCTGTCTCTAGTAAAATACAAAATAGGGCTGGGGATGTGGGCCCAGTGGTCTAGTGCCCCCGAGGTCAATCCCAGGTACAAAAAAAAAACAAAACAAAACAAAACAAAAAAACCCTTAGCACAACATTAATAGGAAGCAAATGCTTAGCGGCACTTAATGGTAAGCAAAGCATGTGTTACGAGTTAACCCACAAAGCTAGACAACTCAATGCTTTAAGAAACTCCCTGCTGAAGCTCTCAGGTAAGACTGAAACTAAACTATGCTTACACTAAACTTTGGCTTGAATATGTGCTTACTAAGCAGCATCTGGGTAGAATAGCCATTTACTACCTCTAATATAAAGTTGCTTTATTTTTCAGTTTGCTTTCTCTTACATCAGACTGAGAAGCAGTTAAGGCAAGCATCCTTCCATACTGTAAGTAAGGTAACAGGTTCAAAAGAGGCTATCATGACTAAGTTTTGCAAGGACAGAAGGAAGCTAAAGCCCAGGCCCTCTTCCCCAGCAGAGGACAATTTCTACAATTACTAAGCAAGCAAAACCTAAAATCACTGGGAACCTAGCCTCATTTAAGAAACACAGTCAAGAAGGTATATTAACAAGCTTCTAACGCTATCCAGTTCAGACACAAACTGCAAACGCTTACTTGGCAGGTGATATCCTCGACTCGGTAAGGGTTGTAAGACTTCTGACAAGTTCTGCAAAACTGTTTGAAGTAAACCTGTGATGAGACAGAGGATAAACTTAAAAGAAAAAGTCCCTCAACACTTCCGACAGAAGGTGCCACTTACATAGAGTCTTACCTTGTTGGTGCCCTGTACACACCACACATACGCACTCTCCCATCGGATGTTGCAGTCCTTGCAATGATAATAGCCATATTTCTGCTCTAAGAACTAAACAGAATATCAGTTTAACATGATGCCTGAATTATCTTATTTCAGAAACTGGAAAAGATCTATTTGGCACTAAAAACTGGCAATTTCATTCCAGATCACGGTAGAGTGGGGTTTGGATAAACCTCCACAATATAGTAAGTGAGCTAACAGCTTAGTCAAACAAATAACGAATGGCCCCAAAACAGCTTATATACCAGATTAGTTTGGTTCACAAAGATGGTTAACAAGGAGTTTTCCTTCCAACAGGCAAAGGAAAAGTCAGTTGTCTGAAGCTTGCAATTCTTTAAGTAGGCTTTTTCTCTGTAAAGTCTGATCTTAGAACACACACAGTTGAGTCAGGCATAATGGCACACACCTGTAGTCCTAAAGCCTTAAGGAGGCTGAGAGAGGATTGCAATTTTAAAAGTTTGAGCCCAGCCTCAGCAACTTAGGCCCTAAACAAAGTTAAAAAAAAAAAATCAGAGATGGTCTTATTAAGGGCTGGGGATATAGTTCATTGGTAGAGTGACCCTGGGTTCACTCCCCAGTAAGAAAAAAAAGGGGGGGGGGGTTGTTTAAGGAAAAAGATTAAAAATATAAAAGTGTTCACCCCAGACGAAGCTCTCCTGCACTGCTAGTTGTTTCCTTCATAAAGCAGTGCTATGCCTCTGTAAGCCCACTTCATTTAGTATTGCCTATATTTAAGCTTTCCTTCCTCCCAGTGAGAAACCAGTTATAACCAAGTTTTAAAGGCCTTTAGTTGGAGTATTTAATGCTGTTTCACAAATGAGCACATACAAATTGCATCCAGCTTGTGTTTGCATGGCCAAGCTGGGACTGACAACCCACTTCTTGATTCCTTCCTCCAGGTAGGTCACCCCCGAAAATCCACAATCCTGGGATGACTGTGGACAAGGCTAAAGAACTCCTTAGGGCCCCCATGCAGCAACAAGGGATAGCCTAAAGGTCTCAGCAGTGCTGGATTTTGGAATTGGGTGGATCGGAATTGGGTGGAGTTTTTTTTTGGTGGGGGGAAGCACTGAAGTACTGGGGTTTGAATCATGGCCGGCAAGCAATCTACCACAGCGTTATATACCCCCAACTATGAATACGGTGCTTTTTAAAAGGCAAAGAGCCTGACTTGGCGCAGCCTGTAATTCCAGTGACGCGGGAGGCTAAGATGTGTGAGGATGGAAAGTTCAAGGCCAGTCTCAGCAATTTAGCAAAGACTTGTTTCAATGAAAATTTAAGAGGGCTGGGGACCTAGCTCAGTGGTAAAGTGCCCCTGGGTTCCATCCCCAGTACCAAAAATGAAAGGCAAGTTCCTACAAGAGGTACTTCAGAAACTCCAGTTTCCAGTAGACTGGGAAATGGAGATAAAAATCAGGGGACAGGAGATTAGGACCCCAGTAGTGGACTGTTAAGGGTTTTGCCACGTGTAGTAGAAAAATAGAAGGATCCTAGGGAATCTTGCCAGCAAGTTCGCCTTTGGATTTCTGCAGTTTTTGTGCCTATCCTCAGTCATCCGTAGACGTGGTACAGAGTGCACTACGTGCCCACCATCAGATCTTTATAATGCAAATGTGACCGGAGTAAGAATGTCGAGAAGACGTCTCCCTGGACAACTTGGCGGAGCCAGTGTCTTACAGTCACCGCGGAATAAATCGGGCTACACTCGGTTTGATTCTTCTGTTGAGGAGAAAACACACCTCGGAGGCTGCGAAATCGCACACTGACGCGGCCTTGCGCTTAAGGAAGTGTGGCATCTCCACGTGTCCCGAGCAGCCCTGACCAGGTACCAGGAAAAGACGCCCCAGCCCACCCTCGAGGCTCCCCTTGGCCCTAGCCGGCTTTCCCACCCCCACCTCGCAAGCCTCACCTGGAAGCGCAGGCGCACCTTGCCAGGCTCAGCGCTCGGCAGCGACGACCTCTCGCAAGCGGCGGTGGTCTCCCCGCCATCCTGAGCCTTCCCCGCCGCCGGGGTCAGCTCCGGACTCCTTGGCGAGGGCTGCGGGGCCGCCTTGCGGTCACCGGCTTCCCGCGGCGGCAGCCTGGGCCGGCTGATAAGCTGCTCCCAGGACGCCCCCTCCGCGGACTGGGCCCCCTCGTCGTCGTCCTCCTCCTCCTCGTCCTCGGCTCGCCGCCGTTGGGACGCCTTCCTCGCCGACACCTCTCCCTCCTCCCGGCCCTGGGGCTTCGCGGGTGATGGCTCTCGCTTTTCCTCTGTTGCCTCGGGGCTCTGCTCGCCCGCCGCGGCTTCAGCCCCCTCCAGCAAAGCGTTGAGACGGCGGGAGACCACCGGCGAGTACACCGCGACGGTGCGCGGGAAGCGCACGGGCCGCAGGGCGCCGCTCTGGGGGCTGCCCTGCTCCGGGCCCCGGCGGGTAGGCTGAGGGGAAGACGGGTCGCCTCCCGCCGGGCCCTCGGTGCCGGGGCTGGCCGAAGTGCTGGGGTCCCGGTTCCTGCGCAGCAGCGTGCGCCGCCCCAACGAGCACTGCACCGAGGCGTCTCGGCGCGGATTCACCTGCACCGCCACGTCGCGGCTGGCGGTCGTGCGCGGGCGCAAGCTCTGGCTCACCTGTGACAAGAGGGCCATGAGCTGCGCCCGCTGGTAGCTGTCGAAATACTCGGCGGCCGCCAACTGCCCGTAGCCGGGAAAGGACGACGAGGCCGCCCCTGCAGCGAAAGAGGATGAGGAGGCGGCGACGGGAGGGCAGCCTCCACCGCGGAGCCGCCAGCCATCCCCGCCCGCCGCGCCCTTGCCCTTGGAAGCCGGCGGGTAGGAGTAGGGGTAGGGGTACGAGTAGGGGGCGCACGCCGGGTACATGAAAGCATCCAGCACCTCATCCCCCAAGGCAGCCATAAACGCGGCCCCAGCTCTGCCGCCTGCGGCCGCGCCCTAAATAGGCGGCTCGCGGAGCGGCCGGGCGGAGGCGGGAGAGGCCCCCAGCCTCTCGCCACGCTGCGGCCCCTCCGTGCCCTTCCAGCCGCAGCCTCCGGTCCCCGCGTCCCCGCTGAAGAGGCCCCTCCCCGACCTGCTCCATAGGAAATTTCTCTACACGCCGTGGTGTACACCTTTGGATGATCCCGAAAGAGGGCTTTCTTTGCGATGAAAGTACTGATTTTTAAGTGAACACGCCAAGGCGAGAATTCCAACAAGAGAAAATTATCACTGAGATTAGCTGAACCAGGTGGTCCTCATACCCTGATTATTTCAGGTGTCTGTGCCGCCCAGGGAGACAAGGCCAAGCGGTGCCTCTATGACTAGTGACCAAAATGCCTAGATTTGAAAACGGCTTTGGGTCTGTTATCTCGGATTATAGTTTAATTTTCATAGAGTTTCCTGGAGACGTCTACTCTCTGAGCCCTTTGGTTACATGTAGGAGGAAGCACCGTAAGACATCTATATCTAGTTTAATTGTTTTCTCCCCTGGTGCACGTGCCCCCACTCCCATCCATAGTCACCAGGAGGTACCGGCTTTCTCTTCTCCAGGGTGGATAGTAGTTCTACAAAAGCTATCAAAAGTTTCCTAACAAAACCATTCTTCCAAAGGTAAATTGATCTGGTGTGTGTTTACATAAATGCAGAAGACCATTTGGAAAGAAGATGCCTTATTGGTCTAAAAATGTTAGTGCTTCATTACCAATAGCTATCAGATCAAGTAATCAAATACATGAATGTAGCTTTCTCGGAGTTGATACTGGTTTGACAATAAGATACTATATTTCACTGTTTCATTAATCTGGTTTGGACTTTTCTGAGTACAGGTCAAAATTCAACATTGGCAGGTATTTATAAGTTGAGCAAACACACTTTTTTGTCTTTTAGTAACATTAAATTCAATTATACTTTACAGATAGCTTGTTTTTACTCATGTAAAATAGTGCACCAAAATTCTACATTTCCAAACCTTGTTTTCTGTGAAGCAGTACAGAAATTGGTAACCATGAAAACCAAAAAGCACATTTAACCAAATGTCACTTTAGCTGACCAGGTGCAAGTTATATTACAACACTGATTTGTAATTTACAGAAACACTTGGTTAATACACCAATGCAGCTTTACAATGGGAGGATCAGAACTGTTACATGTAGTGTGAACCAATTGTTATCCTTTATATAAACCATATGTACTACCACAGGCCCTAAATATGACATAATATTTCAGCAAGACTGAAGCTCCTGTGTATCTCCACGTTTAGAGAGAAGTCTGGGTAGGTTCCATCATTATTAAATTATCAGCTTTCACTGTGCCATAGGAGGTGTCTGCCATTTCCTCTTCTTTCAGTTTCTTATAAGAAATATCTGTGTCTTCATCTTCATCTAGAGGATCTCGCTTGTGCAATATTTCACTTCCATACATTTTATATATTAAGACAAAAATCCCTGCTTCTGCAGACTGGAAGAGGGCATAAAGCAAGGGAAACATGTACATGCTTCCTATGAAGCGTGGTGGAAAGGCCAGTTTTAGAATGGCAGTACAGAGCTGCACATTCTGACTGCCTGTTTCCAGACATACAGTCCTCTTGCAGTTGGGTGGAAGATGGAAAAGAGTAGCTAAGCCATAGCCTGAGGCGTAGCCTGCCAAAGGCATAAAAATGGCCACCACATAAACAGCTGCAGGGATACTTGCCAGCAGTTCAGGTCCTAACATAGTGCCAGTCATTATGAAAAGGACCACCAGAGTCACTAGCAGAGACCACAGGGAAACCTAGTAACAGAAAATGGATAGACAAGCCATCAGCAATAAGATCATTTGAAGAGGAATTCAGGCAGAGAATCCTACTTTTTAGAAGACACACAACTTTAGTCTGACCTTGCCCACAAAATAAGACCTTTGACAGTATTCCTGAAGATAGATACATCACCTCTTCAGGAGGCATCAGATCCATGTTAGATAGCTGTAATCATTTGGAGGCCTGTCATGTTGAGTGACAATTTGCCTTCTGTATCCTCTGGTCATTGCCTTGGACAGGCCCTCAGGAGCAATCAGTCTATCTCAAAAATAATGCTTCAGAAGTTCTTAAATCAGTTATCAGGGAAGGCTAACTCTTCTCCCTGCAGACTGTCCCCGCTCCCCAGCCTCCATCACATAACTTTGTTTTGGTGTCCTTCCTAACTGTTCTGAGTGTGCATTTATGAATGTGGCTCTTGAAGACAGTTGTTAACATTGAGGCTTATACCCCACCACTGGGGAGGGGCATATGGTGGACAAGTGATGTTTACTTTCCCTTAATGGAATTCCATGTTTTCCATATGAAATTAATTCTCATTCACTTAGGAGATAAAAGGCTATTAATATTCACAACAAAAATTCACTTTGTGATGTTTTAAACTTTTAAAATATATCACAGAGGATTGTTAACCTATGAAACCGTGATCAACACTTAAATTATGTAAGACAAAATGTAAATATAAGATGCCCAGAATTCTTTGCAATTTTGTAACTCCCATCTCATTTGTTCATGAGAAACCTCCCATCTATAAGTCTAATGATCCTTATAATTATTATAATAGACATGTTTTAGATATAGTACTACTGACTGTATAAAACATGTCATCATAATGTTCTGACTGTACATTTCACTCATTCAAGTGAAATAGGCTATATAGTATGGTAGAAACCCAAAAAGTCCTCTTCCAGTTCCCTTTCAGACTCCAGTTAACTTGTATTCTGTTATGGAGGCAGAAATAACCATCTAGGGAGAGCAGCTAACTGTTGCCTCTGCTCTCTGTATACTAGAAGGGAGCCCTTTTGATGTTTTAGGATTGCCATATACTTTATGTTCTTTAAATTTTTATTTAAAATTTATCTAGGTTGGTTAAAAATTCTACCTTAGAATTCTACAGAAGGCTGAAACAATTAGTATGCAAGGTATGCATATTACACATGTACAATTAGCAGAAACTAAACTTCACAAATCAAAATTTGTATTAGGTTTAAAAGTGTGTCACAGTAAGAGCACTGACAGGAGATATGATTCTTCATTTTGAAAATATTGGCACTCAAATTCCTTTAAACTATTTAAAATCATTTGGGTAAGCATTGAGATTGAGATCCCATGCTCATTTTAAAATGTTTGCAAACATATAACAATTATATAAACTTTATTATATGTCTTAATAGTGTGCTAATTAAATAGGGATAGGCTTACCTTAAATGCAAAGGTAGCCAATTACTGGATTATTTATTATTTCAATATATTTTTCCTGTTTTTAACGTGTAAATGGTTCATTTGTACTTTCTCATAGAACTCCCAAGGTTGTTTTGTTGTTGTTGTTTTGTTTTGTTTTGTTTTTAATTGCAGGAGTGCTTTTCTCCTGATCTATAGCTCCAGCCCTGTTTTTATTCCTTATTTTGAGACAGGGGTTCTCTAAATTGCCCAGGCTGGCCTTGACTCTGTGATCCTCCTGCTTCAGCCTCCTGAGTATCTGGGATTTCAGGAATGCGCTACTCCACAGGGCAAAATTCCTAAAGTTTTATATTAAATGCCACTGTATTAAAAACATTAGCTTAATGATTAAGCTTAATAAGTTCTTAATGCATCTCTAGATTACCTATGGATATATAATATCAAATATGTATAAATATATGTATGTTTACAAGTTCACATTCACGTATACATGTTTATTATGGAGAAGGATTTCTTTTACTTATGGATAGATTTACATACAGAAAAGAACCATCATCTATTTTTCATATTAATAAAAAGTTGGACTCTGCTGCATAATCAGATTGGAAAATAATGAGTAAAATAAAAAAGATTATATCTTTTTAAATGTACATAATTGAAACATTGAAATGGCTCTTTTCATTTGAAGGAATTTATCTCTGTATTTGATAGTAATAACACATTTTATCTTACTAACTTCCAACAATGAACATCCTGTTCATGGTTTACTCATTTCTTACTACTTTTGAGTATTCGAGAAAGTTTAATTTACAAATATTTAATTTTTTTTCCATTCAATGATCAGAAAATCTGTACTGTGAATAAAACCATGCTTTTTAAAATAAAGCATCATCATCAATATTGCACAAAATAGAAATCCCCCAATCATTTCACTAGCTTTAGAAACCATATAAAATAATACAATGGGGAACAAGAAACACACAAATTTAGTAATGGCAACATAGTCTATATTATCCAGGACCCAATTTCATTTTGTTCTTTAAGGCCAATATTTTACATATTATATTGCCACAATATAACTTTTCAATTACCTTTAGTGTTATTAGTGTCAACTTACTTTTTTAAAACTTTCAAGTTGTAGATGGACACAATACCTTTATTTTATTTATTTTTATGTGGTGCTAAGAATTGAACCCAGTGCCTCATGTATGCTAAGCAAGCACTCTACCACTGAACCACAACCCCAGCCCATATCAACTTATTTGTAACTTAATATTTTAAAGCAGCCTACTACAGAGTTTCTCAGAATTAAAGTTCTACTTTTGAAAATATAGCAATTTTGAAAAATACTTTATAAACTCTATTAAAGTAATTTTATTTAACTTGTTTTGAATTTTAATAGTGTATGGTTAGTGGAAAATGTTGCTATTTAATTAGACTGTCATCTCTCCTCCCCTGATTTCTTTCCTCCCCATGAGTACAGCTAGATCTCTTATACTGATTTTTATGTCTTGATTTGAGCTATATCATTCCAGGAATTCCAAAAAGGTGGAGGTAATCTTTGGGCATAAACTTTTTTTAATCCCACCAAGTCCTTTTCTTCATTTCCCTTCTTTCCCAAACTTCCTATCATTTCAGTCACCAATCAAGACCAAGAACTCTCCAGGTGAGTACAGCAGGGAAGAGGGACCTTACCTTCACAATATAGTCAGCCACACGGTTATATTTGTAGCGAATGAAAACTCCCAGCCCAATAGGAACGAGTGTGCTGCAAAGAGTGAGGGTCACTGCCCCTATGGGCAGTAACTGCACCAGAGGAGTGTTGATCCAAGCCCGGCTATAGATCCACAGACAGAGGGGCATCAAGACCAGGGCCAGAAGTGTAGAGGAGATGGTCATGATGATGCTGCAGAAGAGGGAATGAACAGAAGTCAGAATTGGCTTAGAGCCGCCCCCCCCCCCCCCCACACACACACAGCAGAGCAGTTTCTTGCATGTTGGGTAGAGGGGAAAGGCGAAGACTGCAAGTTCTCTGGGTTGAGGTCTGGGTAGAACCTACTTCAGTTGGGAGAATAGTGCCAAGAGAATGTGGCATGTCTAAGCCCAAGGGAAACATGAACAAGAGATAGAAACCACAACAAAAAGTCAGAACTGTTGCTCTGGGCTTTATAAAGCCAATTGAGTATGGATGCTTTTGAGGACAAGAAGCATTTTTTTTCCCTTCTTTTAATCCTCCCAAGTACCCTGCAATGTTAGACATAGTAAAGCAGCTGGATGCTACTTGTTGGCTTAAACTCAATTACGTTGCACTGTATATGAGATTACTTTCTTTATTGGGCCAATAGCCCTAATTTGCTTTTACATTTCCGGCCAGTCCTAGCTTCAGACTTCCCCCTTCTCTTTATCTTCCAGTGGCTAAAGACCTGGGCTGGCAGCCCGACATTCAGGGAGGGTGGTCAGAGTGCTGGAGGGCCTACGCTGTAGGTGAAAGGTGAAATCCCAGGACCTTCCAGTAGCTCCGTCCTGGTCTAGATCCTAGATCGTCCCCACTGCCACGTAACATCTTCGCGCCCGCCCCGACTTCTAAACCCCTGTCGTCCACATCTTCTCCCCTTTCTGCTTTCCTCCTCCATGTCTCTTTCCAGCCACCTCCACTTCCTCTCTCCATGGCTGTGAACGCGGCTGACTGGGATGAGAACGATGCCTAAGGAATAGAACCCTACCTGAGGTTCATGTCGCCGTCAACCAGCAGGGACATGAGATTGGAGAGATTTCCGCCGGGACAGCATCCACACAGAAGCACCGCCACGGCAGCCACCTCGTCCAGCTTGAAGGCGAGGGCCAGCACAAAGGCCAGCAACGGCAAGAAGCCGAACTGGCAGAGCGCGGCCAGCAGCGCGCCCACGGGCCGGCGGACATGCGCCCCGAAGTGGTTCACGTCCACGGTGCACCCGAGGCCCAGCATGGTGATGCACAGGGCGGCGCCCACGAACACATTCAGCCCGTGGTTCAGCGGCGTGTCCCAGAACGGGGGCTCGTGGGGGACCCAGGGCCGGGGGAACGGGGGGAAGGGCCCTGGCTCTCCGCGCCGCCCGCGAAGCTGCTGGTCGTGGGCTCCGGGGTTGGGGTAGGGCCGGGGCTGAAGCTAACGCTCGGACCTGGCCCCAGACTGAGCCCGGGGCCGGGGCCGGGGCTGGAGGCAGGAGCGAGGGGGAAGTCCGTGCCGGGGCTCGGGCTGCTGGCATTAGGCGACAGAGTGTAGTTGTCCGGCAGCAGAGAGGACGGGGCGAAGAGCAGGGTTGCGTTGTCCGAGCCGTCCATGGCGCTGACGGCGGGAGGCCGCAGTCTGCGGTGTCTGTCCCCTCCCGCCGCGCGCGCCTCCCTCAGTCCTTCGGTCGCCGACGCCGTCCGTGGGTCTGTCGGTGGTCCGCAGCCTCCCAGCGAGGCTCGGTGCCAAGCCTCAGCCGCGCGCCGCTGACGTCCCGGGCGGCGTCGGTGCGGCTGGCCGGCTCTCGGCTCCCGGGTGTGCCGCCGCCCCCGGCTGCCACTTAAGACAGCGCAGCCCCCAAGGTGCACCCGAGCGCGGCGCGCGGCTGCCAGCGCCCAGCGCCCCGAGGCCCCGCCCCGCCGCCCAGTCTCCTCCTTTTAATCACCACTAAGTGGTTCTGTGAGAGTGTAGCCAGGGGCGGAACAAAGACCTGACAAAGGACAAGAAGAGAAAAAACCGGGCCTGGCAGGCGATCAAGTTTTCTGATGGGCTCTGCCTCTTTTTTCTTTTCCTTTAAAAATTTTTTAAAATTGCCTTTTCTGATCTATAAAAATATAAAAGTTGTACATATTAATGAGATACATGTAATGTTCAATACATGTACACATCGAGTAATGTTTAAATCCCGTTAAATGTTCATCTCCTCATTTATCAGTTCTTTATGATGAAAACATTCAGAATAATTTCTTCTAGCTTTTTAAATACTCAGTACATAATTGCTATCTACAATCACCCTACTGTGCAATAACACACTCTAAACTGCCTCTTTGATAATGAAATCGGGAGAGCCAGATGCTTAAGTGGAAAGAAGAAAGCAAGAAAAGAAAGAAAGAAAGCTCTTCTATGCAATGCATAAACAATACGTGTAAACTATTTAAATAGCCTACAGCCTTAAGCATTAAGAGGGCTGTCTGACTTAGTTAAGAGCGATTCTCTGACAGCATAACAAGAGATCCAACTTGATTTTACAAACAATTTTTAAAATTATTTTATGTTCAGTCTTAAAGTAGAAAGTAAGAAGAATACTAGTGATTTTTGAGCCAGGCACTGTGAAAGCACGTTTGCATTATTTTATCTGATTCACACAGCAAACCATGAGATAGATACCATTTCTACAAGCTTGATTTGTTAAAAACATTTTTAAAAATTCTTAGTCGACACATTAGTTGTACATATTTATGGGGTACAGTGTGACATTTGAATACATGTGTAAAATGGTAATGATCACATCAGGGCAATTGGCAGTACGATCACCTCAGGCATTTATTTATTTATTTATTTTTTCTCTTTTTACTGGAAACCTTCAAAGTCCTCTCTACTAGCTTTTTTTTTTTTTTTTTTGGGGGGGGGGTGGGTACCGGGGATTGAACTCAGGGGCACTCGACCACTGGGCCACATCCCCAGACCTCTTTTTTTGTATTTATTAGAGACAGGGTCTCACTGAGTTGCTAAGTGCCTCGCCATTGCTGAGGCTGGCTTTGAACTTGTGATCCTCCTGCCTCAGCCTCCCAAGTGCTGGGATTACAGGCGTGCGCCACCGCGCCCGGCTTCTACTAGCTATTTTTGAGATATTCAATCATTGGTTGTCAACCAAAGTTATTCTGCTGTGACAAGCTTAACTTTTCCAAAGGAGAAATCTAAGGGTCAGGGACATGTCAGCCTCATCAACCACATCCATAATTTACCTGGGCAAATCTGTATTGTGATATGTTCTTAAAAAAAAAAAAAAGGCAGAAGAGTTCAGCTTAAAAAAAAAAAAAAGTCCCCATGAAAAATGCGTGTTTAGGAAGTTATTGGCAGGCGGGGAGAAGATATTCCATTGGCTAAAGATTTATGAAGTATTAGGAGTAAAGTCCTGGCATTGGGATTAAAGGACTGAGAAGAAATGAAGTGCTGAGATTTCCTGCTTCAGGCAGGTTTATCCCAAAACAAATCAAATTCAGAGTTCTTAGGAATGGAGACTCAACAGCTCTTCCTCAGTTACCCCATGTATATAGAAGGAAAAGAACTTCTCTGCATACTAAGGAGGTGGTATCTCTTGAGGAGGTATTGAGCTCTCTGGAGTAACCATAACCATTGCCGCCAGTTGAGTTCTGAAAACCAACATGAGAACATCTAGGCTGAACCCAGCTCAGGCTTAGATCTGAGTGGAGCCAAGATAGAGTGAATTCTTCTTCCTAAAGACTGGTCCCTGTCCTCTTCCTTGATGCAGAGATTACTGGGTAACTTTCATTTCCCAATGATGGACAGAGCCCAGGTGTTTGCATTTCCTGTCAAATCTTGTGAAAATGGCAGAGAATATGAAAAAAATAGATTAAATTCACAGCATATGGCACTTTTAATCACACATAATTCATTTCTTCTTCATTAGACTATAAATTCCATGAGGGCTGGACTTCTGCAAGCATGTAGAAAAACAATGTATCTTTATGCTTTTCCAAAATACTAAATCCCGGGAAACAATGCAGTAACATCTACACATCTTCGAAGGAAATGGGTCGTGACAAAAAAAAAAAAATCCTAAGTTTTTCATTTAGGCTTTTGTAGGTAAAGGAGAGATATTCAGATATACAATGAAACATGCTAACCTCATGTTGGGACAGCAGAGAAGCCATGTGGAGAAACAGACAAGGAGGAGGTACTTTGGAGCTTTGCTATAGCTTGGATCTTGAATGTCTTCCAAAGGCACATATGTTAAAGACTTGATCCTCAGGGTAGCACCATCTTCCCCCCACCCCCCAGTACTGGGGATAAAACCTGGGGGTGCTCTTGCACTTAGTTTCACCCCCAGCTCTCTTTTAAAAAATACTTATTTATTTGCCTTAGTTGTACACCATGAGTTTATCTTTACGTGGTGCTGAGGATCGAACCCCGGGCCGCGCACGTGCTAGGTGAGCGCTCTACCACTGAGCCACAATCCCAGCCCCCCCCCCGCCCCGCCCCAGCTCTTTTTATATGATTTGGAGACAGAGTTTCATAAGCTGTCTGCTCAGGCTAGCCCTGAATTTGCAATTCTCCTATTTCACCCACCAGAGTATCTGGGATTATAGGTATGTATCATTGAGCCTGGTCAGAGTGGCACTACCTGGAGGTTGTGGAATCTTTAAGAGGTGGGGCTCAGTGGGAAGTCTTAGGTCATTTGGGTTGTGCCCTCAAAAGAGATTGTGGGACCCCAGCTTCCTCTTCACTCCCTTTTGTTTCCTAGCCATGAGGTACAAGTTTTGCTCTTCTATGTGCTCCTTCCATGATGTGCTGCCACACCACAGGCCCAAAAGCAATGGGCCAATCAGTCATGGGATGCAACCTCCAAAACTATGAACCAAAATAAATCTTTTCTCTTTATAAGTTGATTATCTCGGGTATTTTGCTATAGTGTTGGAAAGCTGACCAGCATGAGTTTTTATAGTCTTTTTTTATTTTTTGGTACTGGGGATTGAACTCAGGGGTACTCAACCACTGAGCCACATCCCCCTCCCTATTTTGTATTTTATTTAGAGACAGGGTCTCGCTGAGTTGCTTAGTGTCTCACAGTTGCTGAGGCTGGCTTTGAACTCACAATCCTCCTGTGTCAGCCTCCCAAACCGCTGGGATTACAGGCTTGAAACTGCAGAATGAGATATACCAAAAAAACACAAATGGCAGAGTATCTATCTGAAGCCCAATTGTGCAGGCACAAAACCTATTTGCCTCAGAATGCCTCCTTGTGTTAAGAATAGTAAATCCATGATCAAATTAAATAAGCAGTAATTACAGGCAGACCAACTCATCCAGCCATCTTCTCTCAGGGTTTGGGGAGGGACTTGGGAGGCAATTTGTGCCATGGGTGAAAATTGAAAACAGAAAGGGATGGGCTGGCAGTATAAATCTTCAGGATCACACTAAATCTGCAATCTTGGGGACTTCTTGGGACCTGTTGTCACTCCTGTAGACATGGCTATTGTCAGTGTGAACAAAACAGAGGTGCTCTTACCTCCTTTTTTCCTCTCCTCACTATTGAGAAAATCCCAGGAATAGGAAACAGCTCATTCTCAGGATGTGATGACACTGGTAAATTAGCTTGGGTCATTCTGCTTCTTCCACTGCCTACATTTACATTTGCTGCCACCTGGGATGGTCTGGTCCACCCAGAGAGGAGACAGCCCTTAGAAGGAGGAGACAATGACATGGTACTTGGAAAAGACGTTAGGTATTTGAGGGAAATACATTTAGAGTTTTATCTCACAGCATGTAGCAAAATTCCAGACAAATTAAAGAGTTAACTCTGATGATGTTAACAATGCAACAAAATACTGGAAAACATATTGGCAAGTATTCATCTCATGTTTGGGTAGGGAATAGAAAGCAAATTAGTAACAGAAAAAAATCGTAGTAAATTTAGCTACATGAAGATTTTAAACTTTGCTATAATAAAAACATGCTTTTTAAAAGTAAAAAGCAAAATACAAAATGAGAAAAGTACTTGCAGCATATACAAATCTAAGAATGACTATTATTAATTTATATAATGGTTTTACATATTAACAAGAGCAAAAAGCACAATAGTTTAAAAAGCAAGTAATTACAAACACAAGATCACAAGAAGCCAATAGCCACACCAATAGCCAAAACTTACAAAATAAAAATATTGGCATTCACTGGTAGCCAAATAAGTTAGTTATAGTCTAGTAAACAAATATATGTAAATATAGAGGGAATATCCCCAATGGACCAGTGGTAATATTTAAAGTGATTTCTATTAAAACCCAGTGGTAATATTGAAAGTGATTTCTATTTTCTTCTTTGTATTTTTTGCTGCATTTTCCAAATATCTCCCCCCCACACACATAATCATAATCATAAACAATACATTTTAATTGTAAAATCTAGATGCAAAATACACTTCACCAGTGTCAAAGGGTGAATCTCTGTACTCAATCCATAAGGCCAACGGCTGGTAGAGGAAAAAATATGCGAAAGACACAGATTAATTTACAATAGACAGATTATTTTAAATTATCCAATAGAAAAGGTTCTAATTCACTAGGGGTTAAATAAGCATGAAATCTGAAATTTAAAAAAAATCAAATTGACTAGATTATCAAAATAGTAACCCTTAGTCCTGGCAACACAATGGAAGAAACACTTGAACACCTTTGATGGTGGGATACTCCATACCACTTCTGGGGGAAGCAATTTGATAATACCTTTCTGTTTCTGGACATTTGTTTAAACTTAGGATTATTTATGGTGAAGTGCCAAAAACTCTGACTCAAGCTGATTAAAGCCCAAACAGGAACATATTGAATTGTGGAAATGAAAAATCTGTGTACGTGGCTGGATTCCAGGGTTAAAATGAGGATCCTGTCCCTCTCCCTCCCTCAGAGCCACTGTCCTCCTACAGTCTTCCTTTTCATGTTCACTTTCTCCACAGGGGATCCCAGCAATTCCAGACGTACCCCTACTCTCCGGTAGTTCCCACAGAGTTCCTGAGATTCATGTGGCTTGGGCGTGGGAGTTGTGCCCACACTTGGTGGCCGGGAATCGATGCCCTCACTCAGACTTGAGGGTGGCCTCATCTCCACTTGAGACACAAGGGCTCAGATTTGGTCAAGGGATTCCCCAAAGGCATATTTTGAAAATATTGTGTGCCATTATCACAAGGAGGACAAAGAGATGTTTGTCAGAGAGAATCTCCCGGTGTTTACAGAAGTTTCATAAGTCAGACAATCTTCCCAAAGTATCCAGTGGTTCTCTACTGCATTTCAAGCATCAAGAGTTGCTACTCGGAGAATCTTTCTCAATTTGATTTTTAAGTTTTTTTTTTTTTTTTTTTTTTTTTTTTTTTTTTTTTTTTGGTACCAGGGATTGAACTCAGGGGCACTCGACCACTGGGCCACATGCCCAACCCTTTTCTGTATTTTATTAGAGACAGGGTCTCACTGAGTTGCTAAGTGCCCCGCCATTGCTGAAGCTGGCTTTGAACTCGTGGTCCTCCTGCCTCAGCCTCCTAAGTGCTGGGATTACAGGCGTGCGCCACTGCGCCTGGCTGATTTTTAAGTTTTATATTTTGAGTTTGTTTAACTACTAGTGAAGTCAAATCTCTTCTATTTAACAATAGAAAATACTACTATAAATTATCTCTTTTGCCTATTTACAAAAATCATCTTTCAGATAATTTATGCACAAAGATAAAGACTATGATAACAGAAAAAAATTTACAAGCAACCTAAATATTCAATGACATGCAATTAGTTGAGTAAATTTTTCCTCATTCATATAATGGAACACTGTGCACCTATTAAAAGGTTTCATAATATACTAAGGGAAAATAGCAAGTCATGTAGAGTTTGACCCCAATTTCTTTAAAAGTACTTAGGTATTTAAATTAAAAATCATTGATCCAAATACACTGAATGATGGATGATTTACGTTTTGTGTGTGTGTGTGTGTGTGTGTGTGTGTGGTGCTGGGGATTGAACCCAGGGCTTTATGCATGCAAGACAACCACTCTACCAACTGAGCTATATCCCCATCCCACACTTTTGTATTATTTTTATCTCTCTCCATACCACAATCATCCCTTTGAACTTCTGGAAATAAATAAGTACATTGACTATACACTGGGTTTTAAATAGTGAAACGGGTAAGTTTTATAAGTTTACTGCTTTACCATTTTTGTTGAAAAGAAGCTCGAAGGCTGTCTTTTATGTATTTGTTTTTTGTGTGTGGTGCTGGGGATTGAACCTAAGGCCTCACACAAGCTAGGCAAGCACTTTACCCCTAGCTAAACCTTAGCACCTGGGAGACTTTTAAAAATAGTGATCTATCAACTGGGAGAATTGACTGGAATGTTACTCTTATCTGTTTTATATCTTAAAGCTTTATGGGCTGGTAATTACACTTAATGTCTGTAATTTAAAACTATTTTACCGAATAATTGTCAGTTTCTAATACATTAATTATACTTTAATAATTAGCTAATGATAGAAGCTTGTGCACCTCTTTATTTGTACTTCTAGTAAATTTCCTGCTATTTATACTTTGAGTTTGTTTAACTACTAGTGAAGTCCAATCTTTTCTATTTAATAATAGGATAAATTTGATTTTTCTATTTAATGATAGAAAAATAGAAAACTTCCCTGCTTTACTATTTAAAACCATGGGAATTGGTGAAGGCAGCATAGGTCAATGCCTTACCTCATCCCCTGTGGAACATGGGCCTGGTTCTGTGTAGAGGAGGGAGTAGGGTCAGAATTGCATATATTTCATGACTGAGTAGCGGTTCAACACGAGTGGGAGGAAAACATTGAGATACACAAGAATTGTAGCAGACAGTAGTTTGAGAATGAAGTGAAGGTAAATTGGACAATAACAGAAGAGACTATGGCTCTAAAGGGGACTGGGAAGTCTTGAAGTGAGTGAGCTGCAGGAGTGAACAGAGAAGGGAAGTGGACCCCAAGAATACCAAAATGGGGGAGGACGTTCACAGACACTGGAATCTTTTGCAGAACACCTCAGGTCCTGTATTCAGTCCAGTATAGCTGATCCCGCTGTTTTCCCACCCAGCCCTTTTTCCCTTATTCTCCTGGGAAATGGGCCCTCCTTTTGGAGGGGAATCACACTTCCAACAGCTTTTAACAGGAAGTCTAAATGAAAGCCACTCCCTTCCTAGAGAATCTTGCCTCTGCTGAGTTACCAATGATGGGTTGAGGAATGGCCTCCCAGACCCACCCAGAGCCCATCACCCTAGGGTTCAGGGTAATCCTAACTAGGACTTAGATTTTAATGTCAGCTTGTGGGGAGAAATTCATTTATAGCTTAGATTGCCCTTGAGACACCCATAACAATAAAATAATCTTTTTTTCCATAAAGGTCACAATGTCGTTCTTCCCCCAGTAGGGGAACAGGTGAAGTGGCCAGCTTGCACTTAGGGGCTGTATTATATATGATGCTTCTCTGGATCTTTGTTGCAGATGCGTAGACCATGGCAAGCACAGGGGTACCCAGACAGAGAAGGCAACGCCAAGACCCTGTTCTGGTCCTTCCAACAACACCCCTCACCTTTTGGGTTATCTAGCTATTACATCTTCCCCTTTTAGCCAAGCTAGTTCAAATTGGAATCAAAGGAGTCCCTAAATAGTACAACCATTTTAACTAAGTGGTAAAAAAAAAAAAAAATGGGGAATTGGGCATCCAGTAACTTTAAAAGTAGCTTGTGGGAGTCAAGGGCTATTGTTAGTTTCAGGGTAACCCATATTTGTGGAATCTAGCTCCAAACTCACAAACCCAAGGAGAAAATGGGCTTATTTCATGAAATAAGCAATTGCTTCATCTATCATCAAGCATAATCAGCTTCCCATTCCTGGCAAAGATCTTCGCCTTACTGAAGACAGATGGAGATAACAGGGAGGTGCACATAACTCTCTGTGCCTTATAATTAATCTTGATCTTGTATTGAGATTATCTGGGTATCTCAAAGTTGGTTTAGGTTGTAGCTGTTACTTCCAAACCTTCTGCTACATTTTTTGAGGCTGTTAATTCCTAGTGTCTTCCCCTGGTTTTGCTCAGCCTATCCCATTTGCTCTGATAACATGTCAGATCTCATTCAACAGTCAGCTTTGTAAAAAGCACCATCTCAGTTCTTGAGTCATGTGATTCAATTGTACACCTCCTAGTCCTCACTTAAGAGGCACCAGCTGAGAGTTGATTTACCCCAGGCCCTGTTTTCCTATTATCTCCTACCCAATACCAGGGAAGCCTTGGGCTTTCTATACACCTTTTGATGATGTAAAAGCAAGCTTTGTCTAAATAGGAAGGTTGTTTTTGCTTTGCTCTCTTTTCTTCTTCTTTTTTATTTGGAGACAGGGTCTTGCTAAGTTGCCCAGGGTAGTCTCCAACTTGTGAGCTCAAGTGATCCTCCCCTCTCAGTTCTCTGAGTAGCTGGGACTATAGGCATGTGCCACCCACCTGGCTCCTTTACCTCATCTTTAACCTAATATTTCAACTTGTTTTTGAAGACTTTCATAATTATTGCATAACTATCTTCATATAGCAGAAAATCTTTTATCAAGAGGCATTTGTCATCTGATAAACTGAAAAGAAAACAAAAACAATATCTTCAGGCTCTAGCAGGATTATTAAATTGAGAACTTATTTGACCTAAACATTAAAAAACATCACTTCAGTTATATTTTTCAAGGCTCACTACTGAAAATAACCTCTTATTGAGTAATCAGACAACACAATAAGTAGCAAAAATGAGAGAAAAGAAAAAGAACATTTTTTAAAAATTAGACTCTGCTAATTAGTTCAGATTTGGATAGTTTATATTGTATTGCTCCACACAGAGCAGAAAAAGCATTAATGTTTTTGGATTTAGGAAGTGTTATTTTCTGAATTTTTTTTAGTTGTAGATGGACACAATACCTTTATTTTGGTTTTTTATTTTTTGTGTGGTGCCTGGATTGGACCCAGTGCCTCACGAATGCTCAGCAGGCATTCTACCACTGAGCCACAACCCTGGCCCAGGAAGTATTATTTTTAAACATTCGGCAAAGGTAGATTTCTCTTGGAATAATTAAGAATTTCTTGTCCATTATACAAGAAGTGAATCACAAAAACAATCTCTTGCTTGTTTGTGTTGCGAGAATTGTAAAGGATGCTGGTTTCCTATGATTTTAAGAAAAAACTGTGGTCTTTTAATGATTTTATATTTCATGCATCTTTTCTTAATTTTGATATTGAATTGGCCTTGCTATTCAATAGGTCTGAGAATTATTGCTGCTGCTACTTACCAAAACCTATCATTGCTATACATTTGTCTAAAATATTGATTAGGGGAGAATAACAAATGTCGCTGCTTTCTTCCCACGATTTTTGTGAAATTGTGCTTAATGGTTTAAAAGGGAGAATTTGTGGAGGCAGGGTATGAGGAGGAGTAAAAATTGGTCCTAGCATTTTTACCATATTTGTTCAGATGCTCTCTTAACAATTGTCAAATATACGTGCCTTTAAAAAAAAAGACTAATATTTTGGAACACTTTGGAATTACATCTGTATGTGTATATGTAATATATGTCCATATATAATATTTAGTCATGCATAATTTAACAATGGGATACATTCTGAGAAATGCATCAAAAGACAGTTTCATCACTGTGATCATACAGCATATTTACACAAACTAAGATAGCTACAACATCACTAGGCAATATAATCTGAAGGAACCACCTTTGAAAATGGTGTTCCTTATCAAACAAAACATCAATTGTTATGCAGCATATGAATATATTTTTCTCCTATTACTTTAGACCTTTTGGAGATTTCTGTAATAGTAGACATAGACACCTGAAATTTCAGAGTTCATATATAATGCTGAGTTAAATAATAGCTCATTTAACCACTGTATATTCATCTCCCAGTGTTTTGCTGGAAAGTGGAATGGGAGAGACAGTGGAATAGAGAACCTAAATACATACAGAGTGGCAAAGGCAGGAAACAAGCTGTGGAAAAGTTGGCAGTGGGAGAAATTATTGAGGACCTTTATTGCCATGTAAAGAGCCTGGACATTGATTTTGCTGACAGCAGGGAGTTGGTTTCCTATGTAAGAAAGTGACGCATCCAGATTCAAGGCTCAGAAGCACAGGTCAAGAAGCTCCAGGTAAGTGGATAGGGTCAGAGAAAAAGAAGAGCCAGGGAGTCAAGCTAGGAAGCTGATGTGATAAAGCTCAACTCCTTCCGGAGAAGTGGGGGAAACTGACAGGAGAAGGTCCTTTCGTGGTGGAGGTGAACCCTGGCTCAAAGCAAAATCCATCTTCAATTAGGAAAATTGTTTGGATGGTCCTAACATTACCTGAGATGGAGAAGAAGGGCAAAATAACAAGTTTGAGGCTCCAGCTTTAGATGTGTTGCGTGCAGGATGTCCAAACATTCCAAATGTCCCATCTAGTAGTCTAATGTGCAAGTGAACTATGGTTAACCTGGAGGAAAGAACTGGAACTGGCATAAAAGCTTAGAGCAGCTGTTCCTCTTCTAATTTCTGGAAAACATGGCAGAACCAGTAACCTAAGAACGCTTTTTTTTTTTTTTTGCATAAAATTCAGCAAACACTTTTAGCATAGAATAATAGAGATCCCCAGGAATCAAAACATTGGAAATTTAAGATTAGAAAAGAATAAGCAAGTGGTTTTCTGGACTCTGTTTCCAAAGAGCTTATCTTTTTTCCTTTTTTTTTTGGGGGGGGGGGGGCTACTGGGATTGAACTAAGGGGCACTCAACCACTAAGCCACATCCCCAGCCCTATTTTGTATTTTATTTAGAGACAGGGTCTCACTGAGTTGATTAGCGCCTTGCTTTTGCTGGAGCTGACTTTGAATCACAGTCCTCTTGCCTCAGCCTCCCGAGCAGCTAGGATTGTAGGCATGCACTACTGTGCCCGGCAAGAGTTTACCCTTTAATGGCATATGGAGACATGGGTGGAGCCCTGAGTTTATGTCACATGAAGAGTTGGCACTGATTCTCACATAAATCTGGAACTCAAAAGTTTACTCCTTTCAGGAAAGATTGTACTAGAAAAAAATTTTTACCCATTAGTACAAAAAGGTGACAATTTTGGCTGGGTGCGGTGGCGCACGCCTGTAATCCCAGCACTCTGGGAGGCTGAGGCAGGAGGATCAAGAGTTCAAACTCAGCCTCAGCAATGGCAAGGAACTTAGCAACTGAGTGAGACCCTGTCTCTAAATAAAATACAAAAAAGGGCTGGGGATGTGGCCCAGTGGTTGAGTACTCCTGAGTTCAATCCGGGTACCACCACCACCACAACAACAACAAAGTGACAATTTTGTTGTTTATCATTTCTGTTTTGGTCCTGTGCTATGGTCTGAGTGTGTCCCCACCCCCAAACCCATGTTTTGGAAATGTAATCCCTAAGTTCATTTGTTACTGGTGTTTGGAGGTAGTGCCTTTGGGAGTCATTAGGCTGAGATAAAGTTAGTGCTTTATAAAGAAAGGAAGGAGACTAGAATTGGCACACTTGCTTTGACTTACCATGTGATGCCCTCTGCTGTTATGATGCAGCCAACATTTCCTCACCACATGCCAAGCAGATTCTGGTATCTGGCCCTTTGACTTCCCAGCCTCCAGAACCACGTGCTGAATAAACTTTTATTCTTTATAAATGATCCAATCTCAAGTATTTGGTTATAGCAACAGAAAATAGTCTTGGATACTCAGGTTTCTGGATTGGGGGAAAAATGATTTTCCTGAGAATTTTTCAGTATAAATCCTGAAGAGCGAGGTAGCTGGTTTACTGTAGCCTGCAAGAGCTGAATGAAGGTACACATGTCTTCCCAACATTGCTTTCAGTAGATTCATGTTGACAGTTGGAAATCAGCAAGCATGTGCACATTTATGCCGCAGAAATTGGCAAGTGCTACTAGTCAGGGTTTTTTCTTCAATATCTGTTTGTTAAACATTTCCCAGTGCACCACAGGACAGGCCTGTCTTGATATGGCTTAAAGGCTGGAATTTACAATACTTGTATTTATATTACTAGTATCACGTAGGAGCTGCCTCACTGAGACATTAATACAGCATGTGATCTCAGCGTGGGAAAACCCTCGGGTACCTGACAGAGATAAAGAACCTGCCCTTAAGACCAGGCCTTACAGTTCCCCATAAGCCATTACAAACATGGGAAGATAAGTAACCTTGAGCAAATGACAGCAGACATACAAAGAGCTGAGTTAGATTCTGAAGAGCTTCACTACATAGAGGATTTGGCCAGAGACCAAAATAAAGAAAACAAATACATAATTGAAATCATAAAAGAAAAATTAGAAACAAAGTAAAAGAATATAGCTCCCATAAGGCCAAACTGATTTGGAAAACAATTATTTATTTGAAGATATAAAACCTGTAGAAATGAAAACATTGAAACTGACATCTCAGTTCCAGCTAAACAACAGGTTAGACATGGGCAAGGCCAAATGAACCAAAAACATATTTGAGGAATTACCAGAAGGTAGCATAGACAGATGAGGAGAATGAAAATATTATAAATTCTGAGACATGGAAGATAGAATGAAAGACCTCTACATACATCTTAAAAGGCATTCCAGGAGGAAGTAATGTGAAAAACATAATATTTAAGATTTTTCCAGACTCAAAGAAAGACATGAGTCCATATTAAGGGAGAATGAGTTCTAAGAAGGATAATTAAAAATAAATCCAGGGCTGGGAGATAGCTCAGTTGGTAGAGAGTTTGCCTTTCATGCACAAGGCCCTGGGTTCAATTCCCAGCACCACAAAAATAAATAAATAAAATTTAAAAATAAATAAATACATACCTAGACTCCTAGTGAAAGCAAAAAAGGAGATAAAGAGAATATCTTGATTAAATAAATTGCACAATTTTTAGCTTTATTTTTCTCATTTCTAGGAACAAGAGTGAACTGGGTAATAGCTAAAATCATTTTACAGCTGTCTGGATGAACATTGGGCACGTCAGGTATGAGGGAGGTGGGAAAAAGGAAGCCAGCTGTGGTAAAGACACATGCCTTCTGCTGGGTGTTGTTCTCTTTTGCACTCCTTTACTCTTTTTCAGACTCCTTGGTGTCCCTTTTCTTCAGTTGTACCATTAAATTTTGCCACTCCCAGCATTAAGTCATGGGATCCTTTTTTTTTTTCTCACTCTATACATTCTTGGATGATTTCCTTGTCACCTGGCTTTGGCTATGAACTATAGCTATTGACTCTCAAATGCATTTTTTCTAGCCCCAAATCTCATCTGAGCCCTAAATCCACCCTAGATTCTGCAAACATGTCAGCAAGACGAATTCATGCTCTCCAGGCCAGCCCCATATCTCCTCTCTGTTTTAGTTAATGGCACTGCCACTCACAGTCTGTTGCCTGTGCGCCTGTATGTCCTTGGTGGAAAATACATCCACTTTTTTTCTTTTTTTAATCTGAAAAAAATCCAGTTCATTCTTCAAAACACAAACAAACAAATAAAAACAACTCTGAATCTCACTTCCTCGGTGAGCCTCTTTAGTGCCTCCCTGTCATGTTAGGTGCCATCTTTGTTTTTCTAGAATATCTGTGCACTGGTTTTGACATCTACCTTCTCCAGCGGATCACAGTTATGTCAGTAGCAGGAGCTGTGATGATGTTTTATGTCCTCACTGTTATCTCTGCAAGGTGCCTCCCCTGAAATAGCCCACTTGGAACGTGGCTGAATGAACAGTGGGATGGATTAATGAATGGACATGTCTTATCTAACCAACACGGAGGGTATCACAAGTATGGTCTTGGTGTTATTTTGTTGCCTGATGACGGCAATCACTTCTGTTAAATTGGCTCCCATTCGTGGTCTGGTATTGAAAGCAGCACTGTGGCTTCGTGCACACTGCACTGTTTTTGATGCTGTCTGTTTTTTTCAACAGCAGGGTGTTGCCAATCATTGTCAAATAAAGCAGTCTCAACCGCTCTGCTCCAAATGACCTGATCTGAAACTGTCTGGGCTGTGGGTTGGAATATTAAATGACATTGTGTTTCCACAGCTAGCCGAGCTGCTTGAGTCACAGCTGCAGTAAAAACGTTTTAACAAAATTAAAATCTCCGTGGGGGGAGGGGAAAGCAGAGAATAAAGAAGGTTGGACAGAGGCTGAGAGGAGAGCACGGCAAGACAGGAGACACGGCTAGAGCTGATTTCTATATTTAATTATAACAGGGAAGTAGAGATTAAGACTGAGAGGCCTACATTTATCATTTAAAATATACTAAATCACCCCAAATTTGCTCCCCACCGAATTGGGAAAAAAAAAAAAGATTAAAAATTTCTGGAAAATACATATACTAAATTGAAAGGGGCCATGGGCCAAAGAAATAAAAGCTATCTCCTATGAGAGCAAATTGAAATAGATTAATTACCTCTTGTCACTTCCTATTTCCAAGCTAATGAATTAGTGTTTTAAAAGCCTGGCTCTGCATGTTATTGGGTTTGGCATGAAGAAAGAAATTCCTGATGTGCATCTAATACAGAGTGTAATATGGATGATAAAATACTACTGTTTCTTTAGAGAATCAACATAAATAATTCTTGTTACTATAGAAAAGCTAGAACCTGAGAAATCCCTATGTGAGTTAGGGCTCTGAGGAACACATTGTATTTTATTTTTACTCAAAACAGTATTTTCAAGTGTCATCTTGAGCAAAGGAAGAAAGCGGGATCTAAAAACCTCTAAAACATAAGGCAGCAATCTTTGGTTTGCTCCATTAAGAAAAGGAAAAAATAACTTGTGGTGTTGTCCTCAGTGCTGGAGGCTCTGAGGACACAAAGATGAAGAAAATAAGATCTTGGCCTCTGAGCAACTCACAGACATAAAAGCATGACACAGAACCCAAGGGGTGGTTATCAAGGAGTATCCAAGAGCCCAAGACAAGAACAGCCAGGGGCCCAGAGGGAATTAGAGCCAGGTATGGAAGGTCAGGAACCCACATATCTCTGTTTCTCTCTTTCGTTCTCTTTCCTCACTCCATCTCTTTATCTCCCTGCCTATCCACTTGGCTATATTCAAAGGGCACCTAACTTGGAATAGGCACTATGAAAAGCAATAGGTGAGGAGAGGAGAAAGGAAAATCAAAAGAAGTTTTTAGGCAGAGGAACTGCACCTACAAAGACACAGGTGCAAGGAAAGTATGAGGGTCCTGGAGTCCTGAAGGGGATGGGGGAGGAATGACAATAGGTGAGAGAGAGAGAAATAGGGGTAGGCAGAATGGTTTTGCGGGCTGTGGAGAGCTGAGTGCATATGCTGAGAGAGATGGTCTAAGGAAGCTCTTCCTGACAGCAACACAGAAGCCAGCTAGAGCATGGCTCTTGACATTTTCCTAAGAAGACATCCATGTTGACAACTTCCCATGTTCCCACATGTAACTGATATGGGGTTTCATCCTCAAGAAACCATGCTGAAATACAATTGAAAGCAGGACTTGAATCCACTCCAAGTTATTTCAAATTTATCATGAACTTTGATCCTTCCATCATTACTGATTTACGTGTATTATACTTGATCATGAAAGAGTTGTGCCGCCACGACTGAGGACAGGTAGAGCAAGCACAGTTTCCTGTGCTCCACAGAAACCTGGGCGTTCCTGGGAGTTCCAGGGTGGTGACTTGGGGAACGCTGGGGTGGGGATGGGGTATGGCTAAGAAGACAGAGCTCCAACCCCCACCTCCTCCACCACTCACACTTAAACCAGAGCAGCTGCTCTTCTATCTTATTGTTGTGAGCTTCTACCAAGATTTTGTTTCAATGATGTGTTCTGCTTTAAAAAAAAAAAAAAATGTTTGCAATGGATTAAAATAGAGAAGAGATAGGAGGTCAATAAATCAAACAGGAGATAATTGTAATGGTCTGCGTGAGAAATAATACAATTAGTTCAGCTAAATCTAGTTGAATGGATGAATTAAATCTTATAAACCAATATGAATCACATTCAAGCTATAAGGTATTTCCATAATGTATGTAATAGGAAACCACACTGATAATTCATTTTGGAATCGGATGGGGTAAAAATGAATAAGTAAGAAATGTTAAAGCAGTGTTTCTTGGGCAGGGGGTGCAGCTCAGTCATGGAGTGCTTGCCTTGCTTGGACAAAGTCCTGGGTTCCATCCTCAGCACCACAAAACAACACCAAAAAAAAAGCCACAGGGCTTTTCAAACTTTAATTTGAAAAACATCACTCAGGTATCATGATAAATGTAAATTCTGATTTACAGAGTTTGGAGCAAGGTCTCAATTTTTTTTTTTTTCTTTTTCTTTTTGGTATGCTGGGGATGGAACACCCAGGGCCTCACACATTAAGCAAGTGCTCTACCACTGAACTATATCCTCAGCCCAGAATCTATATTTCTAACAATTTCTCAGAAGATGCTGGTGCTGCCAGTCCATGGACCACAGTGTGAATAGCAAGGTATTAAAGAGTCCTACAAATAATTGAAAGACTTAAAAAGTATCCCTGGCTCAATGAAAGAAGGTGGACTTTGAAGTCATAGACCTTTGTAAGTTCAGGATTCAGTGAAAGTTCTACTGACTTCTCAGCCTGTTTTCTCTTCTGTAGCTGAATGAGCTGTTATGTGGATTAAGATAACATACATAAATGAATTAGCACAATGCCTAGCTCATGGCCAATACTTAGTGAAGGTTAACTATTACTTTATAAAGGAGTGCCTCACAATCCCTTATGGAATCCCTGTGGTATTAGTTTTAAAGGCAGATACCTGGACCTGGAATCAAATTTAGTGAATCAGAACCTCTGAGGGAGAATTGCATTTTATACAACCCCCTTGCACACTAGAGCCACAGGGCCAGTGCTGGAAGCTCTGTGGGTGTGGCTATACATGGCCAGTATCACGTTCAAAGGACGCTTACTTAGCATGCAGAGCGCAGCCCTGCCTTAGATCACAGATCAGGTTGTCTATAGCAGATGAAGAGTGATAGGTGAAGGTGACAGACAGTGTGGATGGGGAGGTTGGGGAGTTTGGAGTGGAGACAGTGCATATTTCTTTTGGGATTTAGAGGTCTAGAATGACTGCAGTTTGTGAGGCGGGGGTACCAGGGATTGAACCCAGGGGCACTCAACCAGTGAGCCACATCCGCAGCCCTATTTTGCCTTTTCTTTAGACACAGGGTCTCACTGAGTTGCTTAGCACCTTGCTTTTGCTGAGGCTGGTGTTGAATTCGCGATCCTCCTGCCTCTGCCTCCTGAGCTGCTGGGATTACAGGTGTGCACCACTGTGCCCAGCAGAATGACTGCATTTTAAAAAACTGAAGGTGAGCCAGGCACAGTGACACATACCCATAATCCCCATGATTTGGCAGACTGAGGCAGGAGGATCTCCAGTTTGAGACCAGCCTCAGCAACTTAGTGAGTCTCTAAGAAATTTAGCAAGGCCGGGTGTGATCTTTTTTTTTTTTTTTTTTCCCTCTGCCACACTCTTCTGCCACGATATCCTGCCTCACCTCGACCGCCAAGGAATGGAGCCTGCTTTCTGTGGACTGAGACCTCTGAAACCATGAGGCCCTAAATAAACCTTTCCTCCTCTGCAGTTGTTTTGGCTGGATCCTATTAGTCACAGCAGCAAAAAAGCTGACTAAAAGATGTTGCTGCCTGCAGCTGCTGCCGCCTGCAGCAACGATACTGCGGGAAAGAATTCCGAGGCAGACTGGGAATGAGTAGGTTCTTTTTTTTTTTTTTTTTTTTTAATATTTATTTATTTATTTTAGTTGTACACAATGCAATACATTTATGTTTATGTGGTGCTGAGGATCGAACTCGGGCCACGCACGCGCGCAAGGCCAGTGCTCTGCCGCTGAGCCACAACCCCAGCCCGAGTAGGTTCTTTATTCTTGCTTCTCTGCTGACTTCTCTCTCCAACTCCAACTCTACCTGGTTAAATACTCTTCACCTTAACAAGTATACACGTGTCACAAGCTCAACTTACAGGTGCGTCACACAGTGTTCACGGGCACAGAAAGATTCTTAGTTGATTACAATAAGGTCAACCAGCCGCCATCTTAGCTACCTCCTCATTAAGGCTCTTACATTTCCCCCCTTTTGTTTTAAAAGAGGGATAAATAGATGGGTGAGCTCTCACCACATCAGGATCGACTGTGCCTGTCTTAGGCGTCCACATGTGCGACCAGCATTCTTACCCGTCATGGGATAATCAAGGCTGTGCCCTTGACTCCTGTCTTAAGTTGATATGTCAGCCACATGAGACTTTCCCGTCATTGACTACCAGCCGTCCAATCGAGCCCTTACCACATCAGGATCGACTGTGTCTGTTTTAGGCGTCTACATGTGCAACCATGTAGACCATTCTTTTTTTTTTTTTTTTAATTATTTTTTTGTTCTAAGATGTTATAAATGACAGCAGAATGCATTACATTTCATATTACACATATAGAGCACTTTTTAACAAATCTCTGGTTGTATGCAAAGTATATTCACACCATTCGTGACTTCATACATGCACTTTGGTAATGATATCCATCTCATTCTACCATCTTTTTTTTTTCTTTCCTTCACCCTTTTGCTCCCTCCTTTCCCCTCCCTCCCCATTGGCCATTCTAGTAGTCCTCTAATCCTCATATGCTCTCCATTCCAATCCAACTGTGAATTGGTCTCCTTATATCAGAGAAAACATTTGGCATTTGGCTTTTTGGGATTGGCTAACTTCACTTAGCATTATATTCTCTAACTTCATCCATTTACCTGCAAATGCCATGATTTTATTCTCTCTTATTGCTGAGTAATACTCCATTGTGTATATATACCACATTTTCCTTATCCATTCATCTACTGAAGGGCATCTAGGTTGGTTCCACAGTTTAGCTATTGTGAATTGTGCTGCTATAAACATTGATATGGCTGTGTCCCTGTGGTATGCTGTTTATAAGTCCTTTGGGTATAGACTGAGGAGTGGGATAGTGGGTTATAAGGTGGTTCCATTCCCAGTTTTCCAAGGAATCTCCATACTGCTTTTCATATTGGCTGCACCATTTTGCAGTCCCACCAGCAATGTATGAGTGTGCCTTTTCCCCACATCCTCGCCAACACTTATTGTTGTTTGTATTCTTGATAGCTGCCATAATGACTGGTGTGAGATGAAATCTTAGTTTTGATTTGCATTTCTCTATTGCTAGAGATGTTGGGCATTTTTTCATATATTTGTTGATTGATTGTGTATCATCTTCTAAGAAGTGTCTGTTCATTTCCTTGGCCCATTTATTGATTGGGTTATTTGTTTTTTTGGCACTAAGATTTTTGAGTTATTTATATATTCCTAGAGATTGGAATATATAAATATCTGATGTGGTTGAGGTAAAAATTTGTTCCCAATTAGTAGGCTCTCTATTCACCTCACTGATTGTTTCTTTTGCTGAGAAGAAACTTTGTAATTTGAATCTATCCCACTTATTGATTCTTGATATTAATTCTTTGTTGCCGCCTGAAGCAATGGCCGCTTGGAGCAGCAAAGCCACGGGAATAAGTTCAGAGGCAGACTGGAAACAAAACAGGCTCTTTATTTTGTCAGCTTCTCTCTCCGGCTCCAACAACTCTAACACGTACCACACACACCACCAAACAACCAACAACCAAATGCCGCCGACCCGCTCCGGTCTTCCCCAAGTCTCTCGAGATCCCGGGCCAAGTCTCGTGAGACTATGGAAGGCAGCAATGCCCAAACATCTCCATGGCCCGTAGTCAACCGCAATCTTAGCCATCTCCCCAAACAGGGCTCCTGCAATTCTTTTTTTTTTTTTTTTTTTTTTTTTTTTGGTACCAGGGATTGAACTCAGGGGCACTCGACCACTGGGCCACATCCCCAGCCCTTTTTTGTATTTTATTAGAGACAAGGTCTCACTGAGTTGCTAAGTGCCTCACCATTGCTGAGGCTGGCTTTGAACTCGCGATCCTCCTGTCTCAGCCTCCCAAAGTGCTGGGATTACAGGCGTGCGCCACTGTGCCCAGCTGCTCCTGCAATTCTTGTGCTACAGGATTCTTATTAAGGAACTTGGGGCCTAATCCAACATGTTGGGAATTAGAGCTTACCTTTTCTTCTATTAGGTGTAGTGTCTCTGGTCTAATTCCTAGCTCCTTGATCCACTTTGAGTTGAATTTTGTGCATGGTGAGAGATAGAGGTTTAATTTCATTTTCTTGCATATGGATTTCCAGTTTTCCCAGCACCATTTGTTGAAGAGGCTATCTTTTCTCCAATGTACATTTTTGGCGCCTTTGTCGAATACAAGATAACTGAAATTATATGCGTTAGTCTCCGTGACCTCTATTCTGTACCATTGGTCTACCAGCCTATTTTGGTGCCAATACCATGCTGTTTTTGTTAGTATTGCTCTGTAGTATAATTTAAGGTCTGGTGTAGTGATGCCACCTGCTTCACTCCTCTTGCTAAGAATTGCTTTAGCTATTCTGGGTCTCTTATTTTTCCAGATGAATTTCATGACTGATTTTTCTATTTCTATGAGGAATGTCATTGGGATTTTGATTGGCATTGCATTAAATCTGTATAGTGCTTTTGGTAGTATGGTCATTTTGACAATATTAGTTCTGCCTATCCAAGAACAGGGTAGATCTTTCCAACTTCTAAGGTCTTCCATAATTTCTTTCTTTAGTGTTTTATAGTTTTCATTACAGAGGTCTTTCACATATTTGGTTAAGTTGATTCCCAAGTATTTTATTATTTTGTTGATGCTATTGTAAACGGGGTAGTTTTCCTCATTTCCCTCAGAGGATTTGTCACTGATATATAGAAATGCCTTAGATTTATGGGTGTTGATTTTGTATCCTGCTACTTTGCTGAATTCATTTATGAGTTCTAGAAGTTTTCTGGTGGAATTTTTTGGGTCTTCTAGGTGTAAAATCATATAATCAGCAAATAATGATAATTTGAGTTCAACTTTACCTATCTGTATCCCTTTCATTTTTTTTGTCAAAAAAAAAAAAACCACTTATGAATTAAAGTTATTTGGATCTTTTTTTTTTTTTTTTTTGGAATTATTTTCATGAACGCTTGGTTTTTGTTATTTGTGACGTCACATTAACATGAAATCTGGACAGATGCACAGACATAAAGACATACATTTGTGATGTCACATTTACATGAAATCTAGACAAGTGCACAGACATAAAGACATATATAAAAAAGAAAAACACAATTGTGTGCACACTAAAGAGAGATCCTCTTGTCCCGGCCCGGAGGAATGAGACTTAAGTTGTGAATTTACTGAAGGAAAAAGCGCGCAGCTTAAAAATTTCTTAGCTGAGCCGGGCGCAGTGGCGCACGCCTGTAATCCCAGCACTTTGGGAGGCTGAGGCAGGAGGATTGCGAGTTTGTGTGATTAGCTCATTCAATTATACCTTGGCCTTGAGGATTATATGGAATACCAGTCTTATGAAGTATACTGAATTTTGTGCAAAACTGTTTGAAAGATGAGGACGTATCTGTTTTAAGCATTTTGGGAATGTCCAGTGCAGCAAAAGCTTGTAAACAATGAGATGTAACATCTTTAACTTTTTCTCCAGCATGTAAGGAAGCAAAAATCATGCCTGAGCATGTATCTATGGTCACATGAATAAATTGCAATTTTCTAAAACTTGGCTCATGAGTGACATCCATCTGCCACAAATGATTGGGCATCAATCCTCTTGGGTTAACCCCATAATGTGGATTGGGCAAATGTGTCACACAAGATTGACAAGCCTTAACAATTGTTTGAGCTTGATCTTTAGTTATTTTGAACCTTTGTTGTAAAGTAGTACTATAAACAAGAAATTGAGAATGGAACGAGGTAGCTTGTTGGACTGCTGAAAATATAAAGATTGTTTGAGTAAGGGCATCAGCCTTTTGATTATCTTCATTGAGAGGACCAGGCAAATTAGTATGAGCTCTGTCTGATATGTCCAATAAACAAAGATTCTTTACGTTCCCATAGAAGGTTTTGAATTTGAAAAAACAATTTAAAGGTTGGAGTATGAGGTGCTATTGGACCTGCAACTCCAATTTAGGGACAGCATGTACAATATAGTGGCTGTCTGAAAAAATATTTATGGGCTGTTCTTTAAAACTTTCAAGAGCTATAATAATAGCTTCTAGCTCAAACAATTGAGCTGATTTATGGGCAGTAATAGGAATCATATTTTCTTTTTGAGTGACTACTGCAGCAGTACCATTAGAGGACCCATCTGTAAATACATTTAATGCCTTAGGAATAGGTTGATTTTTTATTATCTGTGGAAATATAATGGGATGATTCATACAAAAAGATAGTATAGGAGACTTAGGAAGATGGTTATCAAAATTTGCAGAAGTAGAGCATCTAGGTATAGCCCAATCATTATCATTGAAGCATAAATATTCAACCTGTGACAATGAATAGGGAGTAATAATAGTAGTGGGGTGAATGCCAAATATTTTAGTAGAAGTCTTGAGTCCTTGAAGAATAAGTTTAGCCACCATGGAGGTATAAGACTCAATTGTACTTTTAGGAGAGAAGGGCAAATGTATCCATAATAAAGGCCCTTGTTGCCAAAATACTCCTGTGGGTGTATATTGTGAAGAAATAATGATCAATATCAGGGATCGAGTAAAATCAATTCTATCACAATGGGATCTTTCAATGGCCTTTTCTACTAACTTTAAAGCTTCCCTAGCATCAGGAGTCAATGTTTGCGGTGAAGATGGATCAGGGTTCCCACAAAGGATATCAAATAAGGGTTTTAATTGGCCAGTAGTGAGGCTTAGTGTAGGGCGAAGCCAATTAATGTCTCCCAGCAATTTTTGAAAATCATTAAGAGTAGCTAGATGTTCCTTATATATTAAAATTTTTTGAGGCCTAATAAAAGTATCCATAATTTAGAATCCTAGATATAATATTGGAGATCTAGTTTGAATCTTTTCCTCAGCAATGTTTAGTCCATATCGTTTCAAGTTTTCTGATATATCACTAAATATGGTGAATAAGACTTCTTGATTAGGATGAGCAAGCAAAACATCATCCATATGATGGAGGCACATAAGCTCTGGGTATTTGTTCTTGATAGGCTGAATAACTTTATCTACATAGATTTGACACATAGTGGGGCTATTAGCCATACCCTGGGGTAAAACTTTCCACTGAAATCTTTGATCAGGTCCATTATTATTAATAGAAGGAACTGAAAAAGCAAACCTGGGGGCATCCAGAGGATGTAAAGGAATAGAAAAAAAAAATCCTTTATATAAAGGGTTATAAGATGGAAATTTTTAGAAATAGCTACAGGATTAGGAAGTCCAGGTTGGGTAGGGCCCATAATTTGCATGGTTTTATTGATTTCTCTAAGATCGTGTAACAATCGCCATTTTCCTAATCATGAATATGGGGGAATTCCAGGGAGAGGTGGAAGGTTCTATATGTCCTGCTTCTAGTTGTTCTTGGACTAGTAGGTGGGCCGCTTGTAATTTCTCTCTAGATAGGGGCCATTGAGGGACCCAAACTGGCTTATCAGAAAGCCATGGTATTTTCAAAATTGTTTTCTCACTGGCCCCTAAAACAAAATATCCTTTACCTTTTCAGTGATGATTTCCTTTTTGTAACACCTGCGGGCTTGGTTGTGAGATGTACTCCCATTTGTTGTATGTAAGCTGCCTGGTACCGAAAACCGGGAGGAAAACTCTCGGAGGCAGAGTAAAGCTTTTACTACTTTTACTTCTACTTTCTTAGAGAGCTTAGAGAGGGAAAGAAAGATTTTTAGAGAGAAAGATTAAAGGAGCTTTTCTTCTTGTCTTCTTAGCTTAGAGTCTTAGAGAGAAAGAAAGATAGAGCTTAGCTTCTTGTCTTCTTGTCTTCTTGTCTTCTTAGCTTAGAGCTTCTTTAGCTTAGAGAGAAAGAAAGATAGAGCTTAGCTTAGAGAAAGATTATTTTTTAGAGCTTCTTTCTTCTTTCTTCTGTCTTCTGTCTTCTTCGGGAGCCTCGGCCTAACTCTGACCAGCCCTCGGGAGCCTCGGCCTAACTCTGGCCAGCAATTACTTCTTCTATCTGGTTTCTCTTCTGTAACCGCTCTGCCTACGTTCTGGCCGCTCTGATTCTCCGACCCGAACTCTTCTTCTGACCGACCGAGCTACTGCATGACTGACTGAATGAATTGTCCTTCGTTCTCCTAACTCGGACCACTTTCACCCGGTTATATACCTTCAGCTTTGCGGGTGCCTACAGGTGCGTCACATACATATCAGGTGGAACTTATGGCTTCAGCTAGCTGCAACAGCCCTTCCTAATTAGGGCTCCTTCAGTTGTAAAATATCTCTTCCCCATAATGTAACTGGCAAGCTGGACAAAACATAAAGCTGAAATGTTCCTTGATGCCCTTCATCATCCTCCCATTTTAAAACTGTTGCACTTTGTTCTGGGCTATTAGAATATCCCAAGCCTCTCAAACTGGTTGAGGCTTTTTGTAAAGGCCAGTGTTTGGGCCATTGTCATACGTTGATAATGGAAGAGTCAGCCCCAGTGTCAATCAACCCCTCCATCTCTATTCCTTGAATTTTTATTTTGCACATAGGCCTCTGTGAACAATCCTGAACCCAGCAAGCCATAGGTCCCGAGCCAGTGGAACCAAATCCCCTATTGTTCCTATTTTGAGGCATACTCTTAAATGAGTCATGTAAACTGGGAAGGAGAAGCAGCTGAGCAATTCTATCACCTTGGTTAACAGAGCAAATGCCTCGAGGTAAACTAAGCATAATCTTAATTTCTCCTTGGTAGTCTGAGTCTATTACACCTGGAGTCACTTGAAAACCTGATAAGATTTTAGAACTTTTCCAGAGGATAAGTCCTACAGTCCCTAAGGGAAGAGGTCCGCTGACTCCTGTGGGAATCAGTTGAACCCCCATTTCAGGTGTTAGCACTATTTGGGAGGTGGAACAGAGGTCTAGTCCTGCACTTCCTCTTGTCCCTCTGACAAGGGAGTCAATGGGTAAGAAGGATTGTGTCAAGGAATCATCTGGATGGATGTTTGAGGATACTCCTCCTCTAAAGCCTCGTACATTTGTGGGCCCCGGGGCATTGGGCCCCGTGCCCCATTTTTTGAATTGCCAGACAAAATGTTACCATAAACATCAGTTTTGGATCTGCATTTATTAGCCCAATGGTTTCCTTTTTTACACCTGGGGCAGCGGCCTGGGGCACGATATGAGCTTGGTCTTATTTCTATTGTCTCTTGCCTTCTTTGGGGATAACTTGATTGACTATAATAATTTTTAGGTTGAGCCCTTCTTGTAAAATTTTGAGGAGAAGCACCTCTCATGGCTGCTGCAATTACATTTCTGTAACAAAGGTGTCGTTTATGTCTTTGCATAGTCTTATATATACAGAAAGGACCCTTTTAGATTTCCAAGGTCTGATAGTGTCTTGACAATATTTGTTGGCATTTTCATATGCCAGCTGAACTACTAATGGCATGGCTTGATCAACGTCTCCAAAAACACTCTACCTGCAGTTCGCAAAAGCCTATCAGCAAAGTCAGCATATGGCTCATTAGGTCCCTGAATTACTTTAGACAAGCTACCCTGTAAGTCACCAGTTCCTTGTAAAGTTTTCCATGCCCTAACAGCTGCAGCGTATATTTGAGCATAAACTCCAGGATCATACTGAATCTGAACCTGTAAATCAGCCAATTGCCCTTCTCCAGTTAACATGTCTACGTTACGGTCTGGAAATCCTGCAGTTGCATTTCTTCTAGCTGTTTCAACACAGAACTCTTGGAATTGAGACCTCCAAAGCAAGTATTGTCCCCCGCTCAATACTGCCTTACATAAGCCTTTCCAATCTGAAGGAGTTAAATTCAAGGTATTAAGGGCTTCAAGCATACTTATGGTAAAAGGAGCTTGGGGTCCATATGTCATCGTTGCTTCTTTAAAATTTTTTTTATAGTTTTGAAATCTAAAGGTTGATGATATCTTTGCTCGTTTTTCATTTTCAAATACTGGCAGATCCCAATGTCCCTGCGAGTTTTGACACTCAAGGACACGCAAGCACTCAGAAAGACCGTTAATCTCTGTTTCAAGGGCACACAAGTGCTTAGAAAGACAGTTCATAGTTTCTGTAATTGATTCAACCCATGGGAGAGCAGAGGGCACAAGTGGTTCCTCCACTTGACGGTCCCTTATCTTGGTCCTCCTTAATTTCCTTTTGCTACTATCCTTACTGGTCCTAACTGACTCAGAGGAGGCTATGCTTTCATAATCACTTTTACTTGAATCCTCATTACTACTACTCTCACTGGTAGTAACATCCTGAGTCCCAGATTCAATTGAGAGCACGTATCCTTCAGCTGTCTCTAATAAATCTTGAATAGCTTTAGCAGCTCGGATTTTTGTCATTTTTGAGCCCATTTTCAAAATTGTTTTCTCAGTTTTCTTACTGAATTCCCCGTATGGGCCACCACTTGTTGCCGCCTGCAGCTGCTGCTGCCTGCAGCAACAATACCGCGGGAAAGAATTTGGAGGCAGATTGGGAATGAGTAGGTTCTTTATTCTTGCTTCTCTGCTGACTTCTCTCTCCAACTCCAACAACAACCCCCAACTCCAACTCTACCTGGTTAAATACTCTTCACCTTAACAAGTATATGCGTGTCACAAGCTCAACTTACAGGTGCGTCACACCGTGTTCACGGGCACGGAAAGATTCTTAGTTGATTACGATAAGGTCAGGAGAAAACAATTAAACACCTCCTCTTTTGCTTTCAGCCAGCCACCATCTTAGCTACCTCCTCATTAAGGCTCTTACAAAAAGAAGGTGTAGGCACAGCAGTGGAAGGGTGGGCATCCTCTAGGGGAAACTGCTGGGTCGAGCCAAAATCCCACCCATAAGGAATCTGACTCAAGTTTGTGACAAGGAACCATAGCTGGTACAGCCTCTAGGTGTGACCAGGAGCTTAGTCAGGAAGCAGGCTGAATCTGCTTGCATTCAGCATTCAATGGCTGGTGAAGGTGCTCGGCATTCCAGATGACTTCAGCCTAGAAAAAAGGCAGATGTTACCGGTTGTCTACCTTGTCATAGAAAAATCTCAAATTTGGTCTGAAAAAATAGCTGATTTCAGGGGCTGAGGTTGTGGCTCAGTGGTAGAGGGCTGGCCTAGCACCATATAAAAATAAGTAAATAAATAAAATAAAGGTATTGTTTCCAAATACAACTAAAAAAAATTTTTAAAAATAGCTGATTTTGACAACTGAACTTGTCAATGAACCTGTCAGGGCCTGATATTTATTTTTTTTAAACCCTTTGCAATTAAATAGATTAGAAAGTCAATAGATAATTTATTCAATATTTGTCATGTGACATTATTCTGGGCTCTGAGAATGTGACCACATAGATTGTGTATTTTTAAAAAACACAAATAAGTTAACTTCAGATGATTATATAATAATATCCTATAGAGAAGAGAATAAAGGATAATGTGACTGGGCATGGGCTAGAGTTGACTAGGAGATATCACTCTCTGAAGATAGCATTGAAATTCACACACAAAGGGAAGGTGCTAGCCATGGGAACATCCAGAGGGAGAGCATTTCAAGCAGAAAGACAGTAAGTGCAAAGATCTTGAGATAGGAAAAATCTTGTCATGTTTTGGAGACCCAATGACAGTACCTGACACATGTTTGTATTGAATGTCTCATAACTGGGTTAATCTGTTTTCCATCACTATAGCAAATGCCTGGGATAATCAAATTAGGAAGAAAAAAGGTTCGTTTTGGCCCACAGTCTTAGAGGTTTCAGCTCTTGATCAGTTGGCTGTGTTGCTTTGGGCCTATAGTGGCATATCATGGTGGGAACGTGGAGGAGCAAAACCATTCATCTCATGTCCGGGAAATGAAAGACACAGAAAAAGAGGAGGAGATTGGGGTCCTACAATCCCAATAACCAGAATACTTCCCATTGGGCCCTACCTCTTAATGTTCCCACAGCTTTTCAGTAGTGTCACACTGGGTACCAAGCCTTTGACACACAGACTTTGGGAAACACTTAAGATCCAAACTATAGCAATAACTAACATAACTGGAGCAAGACTCTGTAGAATGTGGTTACGGCATCAACATATTATCATGTAGTTACTTTGCTTATCAGTTATTAATTTAATTTTTATCAAGTAGTTTCCCCCACGGTGGGCACTATAACCAGAAGCAGAAGATGAGGGATGCATCCCAGAGTACCTGCCTGGAGTAGCTCCTACCTGGTGGTAGAGAGAAATCATAGGAACACAGTTAAAGCAGCTGAGTGAGTGACAGCACGTGAGCAGAGTGTCACACGGGGTTGCCAAAGGTTTCATTAGCAAAAGAAAATCTAACTCCTCCAGGAGATGGACAGAAAGCTTTTACATAAGAGACGACCTTTGAATTGAGCCTTTAAAGATGAAGAGGATTTAACAATATGAATTGTTCCTGGCAAGACTGCAGACAAGACATCCTGAAAAATCCTCCAGCTACAAAACATCAAAACTGCTGAATTAAACATAATAAATATCCTTTGAAAACCAGGATATAGAATTGTATCTGCTGACCTGTGCTAGGTCCTCAGAGCCCTATGGTAAGGCTGGGAGGGGTGTGCAGGGGACAGGACACAAGAGGCAGAGCCCTGGGGCTACAGTGGTGGTAGTAGGAAGTGAGATCCCACATAAAGCCAAGATCTGGAAGGGCAGTTCTCAAAAAAGGAGAGAAGGAAACAATGTGCCCCTCAGCAAAGGTAAACCACAGGAAGATACAACTTGCTCATCTCAGCCTAGGTGTTGAAGAAAAAAATAGGAAATAAGAAGCTCTCCTGAGAGAATTAGTAACCAGAGCCAGACCATCTCAGACTGGAGTTTGACTACAACCGCGACTCAGTTTGCACCACAGAATCCCCAAAATTGCAAGGATGGGCATCACCACATACTTCAGGAAGATGAGGCCAAGCACAGGCTCAAGTGGGGAGGATAATTTAAGATGTGGTTTGTTAGGTTCACTCTTAAGATCTGTGCATTTTTCAGCATGTAAATTTTATCTCAATAAAAATTATTTTTCAAAGAAGGAGAGGTGGTAGGAAAGGAAGAGGCAGAGGGGAAGAGGATGAGGAGAGAGGAGAAGTAGATGTTGATAAATATCTAGATCTATGCCCACACTGTATGTATCTGAATAATTTACCTGTCATGGACTAAATACTTGTGCCATCCCCACCCAATCAATATGCTGAAATTCTAACTTCCCAGGAGATAGAGTAGTAATAGATAAAAAGCAGGATATTTGATAGGTGATTATGTCCAGAGGGTAGTTCTTATGAATGGGATTAGTGCCTTTATTCAAGGGATCCCAGAAAGCTCTCTTATTCTCTTTCTACCTTATGAATACAGTAAGGAAGCAATTTGCAGCTTGGAAGAGAATCCTCAGTAGAATGTAAGCATGCTGGAGTCCTGATCTCTGTATTCTAGCCTGTAAAACTGTGAGAAATAAATTTGTGTTGTTCATAAACCACTTGTCTATGATTCTTTGTTATAACAGCCAGAACTAAGATACTCCTTTGAACTTGAAGTTTCCTCTGGAGAAGGTAAAAAGTCTTTGTCTTTGGGACATCCGTCTAGTTGAGGATGCAGATATAATAAGCAAACAGAGTAGGTGAATGTGTTCATATGGGATACTGTGATTACCCTAGCATTCCTCCCTACATGTGGTTCTTAGAACTTGGCAGTGGGGTCAAAAGATAATGACAATGGAGACTCCCTAATAAAATGGCTCAGCCAGATTACTCTAAAGGGAAGACAAATCTCATTACTGCTCAAAGCTTGATAGTCTTCCTCTTTTCAGTATGAACAGATAACCAAAGATTACTAGATGTCTAAGGAAAATCTCCAACATAAAATATAGAGGCCCATCCATGCAAACAAACAAACAGAAACAACATATAGAAATAGAGACCAAGCAGAGAAAATAAAACTTTTTAAAGTACAGAAAAAGAAAAAAATCCCTCAGACTTGAGACATTGCAACCATGAAACAAGAACAGGATGCTATAAGAAGTGATAGAGAACAATAAGAGTAGAAGTCTTAAGAATAGGACACCAGGCATAATGGCACATGCCTGTAATTCCAGCCACTTGAGAGGCTGAGGAAGGAGGATTGCAAGTTTGAAGCTAGTGTGGGCAACTTAGCAAGACCTTGTACCAAAAAATTAGCAATTAAAAAGAGCCGGAGATGCAGCTCAGTGATAGGGTGCCCCTGGATTCAATCCTCACCACCAAAAATAAATAAATAAATAAAAATAAAATAAAACAAGCAAATAAGAACAAACAGAAAAGAAACACTCAATAGAACAGCTGAGCATAAAATTAAAATTTCCATAAAGTAAAACAAAATGACAGAGATACAAGAGGAAGAGATAACAAAAATTAGAGGGCCAGTCCATGAGGTACAATATTTAATAGGCATTCTTGAATGGGAGAATGGAGAAAATAGAGTGAATTAAGTCTTCATGAAGTAATTTGAGGACATTTATTAGAACCTAATAATGTGATCTGCAGATTGAAAGGCCCAGAGAGAACCCAACACAGTGGATGAAACAGATCACATCAAACCGCATCACTATGAAATTTTATAGTGTGTGGTGGCACACACCTGTAATCCCAGCACTTGGGAGGCTGAGGCAGGAGGATCACGAGTTCAAAGCCAGCCTCAGCAATGGTGAGGCACTTAGCAACTCGGTGAGACCCTGTCTCTAATAAAATACAAAAAAGGCCCAGTGGTCGAGTGCCCCTGAGTTCAATCCCTGATTAAAAAAAAAAAATGTTTATTGACCTCCAAAGCAAGAGAAAGTAAAAACAATCAACAAAAGCAACAACATAGCCTGTCTCTGGACTCTTTCACAGTAATATTGGAAGCAAGAAATTAGCAGAACTTCTCAGTTTCCAGTAATAGCCAGCTAGGAAACTCAAATCATCCTGCTGAACACAGTGAAAAATACTGGATTAAATAACTTTGAATAGAAAAATACTTTAAGAACATTAAAGACAGTCAGAAACTCTTGGGTCATTTTTCAGGTTACAGCTTGTTAGCCAAGAGACCAGCAGAAGGTCAGAGCAGTAATGTCTGACCTGAGTTAGACTCACCTTCTTTCCTTTTAAGTGCCAGGAAACATGGAGGAGATGGCTTGGTGCTGCCTTGAGGACCTACCGAGGAAGAGTGGGGGGGGGGGGAGCCAGAGAAGCTGTCTTGGGAAGTCATGCCATGAACTGGTCAACACGAATTTGCATTTAAAATATATATAACCTGAGAGGGCCAGGAAATCAAACCTTAATATAGTCCCTCAGGATAGTGCCCTTAGGTATGTGACAGAAACAGACGCAAAGCTCTGAAGGAAGGTGTCACCTAATTTTTCTAGGATAATATCCAGAAAATAGCAAGATTATGCAGCACGACAGTAAGGAAAATATGTACCTGATTGAGAACAGATAACTGATGTAATCAGTCATGAACTTTAAACAACTATGTCTACCAAGCTTAAAGAACTAAATAATTCAACTTCAAAATATCTGTAAGAGGAGCTGGGGTTGTGGCTCAGCGGTAGAGTGTTCGCCTAGCATGTGCAAGGCCCTAGGTTCGATCCTCAGCACCACATAAAAATAAATAAAATAAAGGTATTGTGTCCAACTACAACTAAAAAATAAATATTAAAAAAATCTGTAAGAAACAAGGAATTTTAAAGATGACAAAGGTTCTGAGGGAAAAAAAACAAAACAAAACAAAAAAAACAAAAAAGAATTTCCAGAAATGAAAAATACATTAAATTAAAATAAAATAAAAGACATTAGAGCAATGCCTTCACAATTCTGAAAAATAAATGATTGCTGATCTAAAATTCTATACCCAGCTAAACTATTAAATACATTGTCATGCTAGGATTATGATAAAGAGATTTTTCAACAGAGAATGTTTTAAAAAATTAACTTCCCTTGCACCCTTTCTAGAAACTACTCTAAAATATAGTCCATCAAAATCAAACAGTAAACCAAGAAGATATGGGAATCAGATAACAGGAGGTTCAACATAAGAGAGGCAAAGAACATTCCCCAGGAGGAGGCTATTCTGTTGAAACAAGGTATCAGGATGACAACTGTGTGCCAGATATAGAGGAAACCTGTGTATATTATAGCTGTCATCACAAGATCTTTTTACACTCAATTTTAAAAACCTGCCTGACCAATTCTTATGTGTACTTGACTTTTCAGGGTCATTGCTATCAAAATTCCTGTTTTTCCCCTCCATATTCTGTTGCTTGGATCAACTAAGGAGCTTATTTATCCTAACCTGAGAACTGAAGGTAAGTCAGGTAATTAGAAGCAAGAAATACATGGCACCCCATCCCATTTGAGCATATATATGTATATTTTGGTACTGGGGATTGAACTCAGGGGAACTCGACAACTGAGCCACATCCCCAGCCCTATTTTGGATCTTATTTAGAGACAGGGTCTCACTAAGTTTCTTGGTGCTTCGCCATTGCTGAGGCTAGCTTTGAACTTGCAATTCTCCTGTCTTAGCCTCCCAAGCCACTGAGATTACAGGCATGCACTACCATGTCTGGTTTCAGCATATATATATATATATATATATATATATATATTTTTTTTTTTTTTTTTTTTTTTCCTTTCGTGGTACCGGGGATTGAACTGAGGGGCACTCAACCACTGGGCCACATCCCCAGTATTTTTTGTATTTTATTAGAGACAGGGTCTCACTGAGTTGCCAAGTGCCTCTCCTTTGCTGAGGCTGGCTTTGAACTCGTGATCCTCCTGCCTCAGCCTCCCTGGGATTATAGGAGTACGCTATCGAGCCTGGCTTCAGCCTATATTTTTGATAATCTGTATATTCTATCCTGTAGCCCTGCCAGATTCCCTAACTGTGGTTAGCTATGTGTCAATTTTCTAAAATCAAACTTAGTAAAACACCTCCATATGTGCATGTAAGTTACAAATCTCTATATTTCAATGTATAATGGTTAAGATACCACTTACTGGTATCTTAAGATTAACAAGATTGTTATACACAGTTGACTTGTGTGCAGTGACATGGCCTCTGGTGATATCCAACAACATCCATGCCTGTACACTTTATGCTGTTTTCAAATTATCCTCACATCATCCTAATGTGTCCCAATTTTTTTTCTGGGAGTTATTTGGAACTTTATATATGATTTGGGGGACATAAATAATTTTTTTCTCTATAAACTTTAGCTGAAAAATGTATTGAGTGGCTACATTCAATAAAGTTGGAAATAGTAAATTCCAAGGTGTCTTCAACAGAACACCACCAGAAAAATGCTTCATCAATCCCTTCCTTCAGTGACATCATCCCAGAGTTTAAATGCCAAAGGAGCCTCCATAAGAAGGGACACTTGTAATCAAGTTTGTCCCTGGGAATTTCCACTTTTCCATATAAGAGCTGCCTCCGGGCAAAGATGGTCGCCTAGTGAGAACACCAGGATACCCAGCAGTTGTTGAAAAATCTATGCTGAACAGATCTTTTCTTCTGCTTGTCTGATTGGTCAATTAGAATATGATGGTTCCGGGAAAGAGTTCATGGTTGCAATCTGCATTGTCATTGTATCAGCCACTGGATTCCATCCCCAAGGCTGCATTTGGCAGTGTGGCAAAGCCAGTTGCTTCTAATCACATAAATGTCACTACACGTGTGCTATTTTAAAGCCTGTGACATTAGAAGAAATTCTCTAAGAATTTCGGCCACAGCCTTAAGTGAATTAATATGCCCCTGGCACACACAATTTATTAATCACTGTTCTGTTTCAGGTTGGAAGTTTGCCAAGAAAACAAAGTCCTAGTTGCATCTGTGTATATCTGTATTCTCAAGGGTTAAAGTGGTTATTTAATCCAATTGAATCATGACTCGCCAATTGATACCAAGCTCTTTCAAAATAATTGAGTTATTTTTAAAGCTTTTAAATTTGAAACTCAGTAAAGTGTCTCTTATTGATGTTTTCCTTCAAGTCTTTTATGAAAATTATGAAACATTTACTTTGTTAATGTAATGAATGCTTCATGTTGATAATGTCTTACTTTAAAATCAAAGTTGTTTTTTTTAAAGCAGAATTTTCATTTATCAAGTATATAATTTAAATTAATATATGCTTGGTCAAAATTTGAGCTGAAGGAAGACTTAATCAAATATTTTTTAGCGTAGCTGCAGTTTCTCTGAAGGCAATTGCTCATGGGATGGGCTAACTGCTCTAACAAATAGCCCCCAGTCTCTGAGGTTCAAGGCAATGGAAATGTATTCACTCACGTGGAGTCCAGGGCAGATGTTCCTAAGCAATTTGTTGAATAGTTCTCAAGGAAAAGACGCAAGAATTTAGCCTCCTTCCACCTTCTATCCCGGTAGCTCCACTGTTTTCCTCTCAAGGCCACCAAATTCTGAGGGAGTAGAAGATATTGTGTGGAGGCCAGCTGAGCATAATTCCTTGCCCAAGTGGCAGACCACTTCTTACCAAATTCGTTTGGTAAGAACTAGTCAGTCTCAGTGGTGTGCTGGGACCATCTGGTCCCAGCTTCTGAAAGCCAATTCTGTGCGTTTTCTTCACAACTGTACATTCAATGACATCATGTTGGCTGGAAGTAGGCCTGTGTGGGAATATTTACACCACGGAAATAGGCAGACATTACTAATGAGGCCGGTCTTTACCTGGAGAGCCAGGTATTAAACATTTACCAACACACCACAGAGTCACGTGGCTCCACTTAGAAGCAAGAGGCTTGGGAAAGGGCTTTAGTTGTGCATCCACTAACTAAACACAACCGATGTTTTTCTTCAAGTCTTTTATTATGAAAATTATGAAATATTCCCTGCCTGGTACCTTATGACTACCAAGATTGTTGCAAACAGTTGATTTGTGTGCAGTGACATGGCCCCTGTTGAGATCCAATGACATCCATGCCTATACACTTGATGTGTTTCCAAACCATCCTCACGTGATCCTAATGTCTCCCATTGTTTGTCTTCTGCCTCCTGTAACCCTGCTTTCTCCTTGACTCTGTGAGCTGCTTTTCTGCAGTGTTCTTTACCTTTGCCACCATGACAAAAGGAACTTGTAGAATCTTTGAGAACTGTATACAATGCAATAAATGATGCATGAAGAGTATTATTCCCTGTACGGTTGGCTGCAAGGAGTGGGTTCTGTGTGTTCCCAAAGGGTATAGAAACTGTGGAGCGATGTTTAGTCCACAGTGTGGACTGTCTTTGAGGGAAGTTCTACTCTCTTTCATTGGAGGTTTCTGGTTTTCTCTTTCCCACTCAAAATATCACTTCCCTAATACAATTTCTTAAAATATTTATGGAGGGCTGGGGTTGTGGCTTAGTGGTAGAGTGCTCGCCTAGCACATGCGCAGCCCGGGTTCAATCCTCAGTGCCATGTACAAATAAAGGCATTGTGTACAACTAAAATAAATAAATAAATATTTAAAAAATATTTATGGACATTTTCTTCTGATTTCTGATTTTTTAATATGTCAAAATGTGCAATTGAAGTTTAGTAGGTAATAAATGGTCAAATATCAGCAATTTTCATATGGCTCAACCTCTATTAAGCATAGTTTTTTAAGTTTCAGTAGGGAATTAATTTCATCTTTTGATTATAGGATAAAGTTTATTGGATTACTTTACAGGACCACTGATGCTCAACATAAATGACCAGAAATTAAAGTTGTGCTATGGCTCCCCAGGGGGGGGGGGGGGGGGGGGGGGGGGGGGGGGGGGGGGGGGGGGGGGCTCAGTTAAAGCCTCTATTAAGTTTTTGAAACCTCCAAATGGATTGACCTCATGGTCTCCCCAAATTTCAATGTACTTGCTCATTTCCCCTGTGGTGCTAGGCTGCAATGCAGGACCTTGCCTATGTTGGGCAGCACTCTGCCACTGGGCAGCTACCGAGCCCCACTTGCTCCTTGTTGAGAGGGCGCCCAGATGTTGGCGGCTGTCTTCTGCTTCCAGTAACACTGCTTCCTCCTTGACTCTGCAAGCTGCTTTTCTGCAGTGTTCTCTCACCATGACAAAGAGAACTTGTAGAATTTTTGAGAGCTGTGCTGGGACTTTATACAATACAATAAACTATGCATGAAGAGTTATTCACTGTATGGTTGGCTGCAAGGAGTGGGTTCTGTGTGTCCCCAAAGGGTAACAGAACCCGCTGGGAAGTTCCAAACAATCTAGGCCCTTTGCACCTATTCCTAGCCTCCCTCCCTCTCTCTCCTCCCCTTTGGTTTCAGGCAGGGCCCCCAGGGTTTTGTGATACAAGATAATCCTATGCCAGACTAACCTTATCCTACCCCCTCCCAGAGAGGTAGCAAGAGAAGATGACTAAGTGTTCTATTTGCTTCCCCAGGGTGGTGGCGCTGGGACCAGGACAAAGGTGGATGGGATGCCATTGGGACATTTCAAGTCCCTTTAAAAAGGGTGATTCTTTTAAAGTGTAACCTCCTTACAGTGTGCTGAAACAGGCAATTAGAAAATGTGGGCCTTTTTTCAGTCTCCAGAGCTAATTATGGCTGATGAATCCTGGCTGGGCGACAGGAAGAAAAGACTTGAACTTGGTTTCAAGGGCGTCTAACTTCAAGTCCAGGTGCCTCCCCTTACCACATGATACCTTTCCAGTATGAAGACACTTAGGCAGCATGCTACCCTTTGTTTCAGTTTGCCAGTTTGATACCACATTTAGTTCTCTTTCTCCAAAAAGCATCCAGACAAAACAGTTCAAGAGATGTATGATGTCTCAGTGCTTTTCTAAGTTGCTGAGGCTGGCCTCAAACTCATGATCCTCCTGCCTCAGCCTCCTGAGTGCTGGGATTACAGGTGTGTGCCCCTGAGCCCAGCCATAATGGATTAGCTTTGAGTAAGAAAGATTATTCTAGATAATCTGGATCAACCAAGATCCAGTAAGTGGAAAGACATTAGCAGAATGGAGGCTTTCCAGAATGAAGGAGAAATTACGCCTGTGCCTGAGAGCCCAGCCGGTCTTCCTGCTGACCTTACATGCGGACTTGACACTTGCCTCCTAAGTGGATTCCTTGCCACAGGTCTTTTAACATAACCGTCCCTCTGGTTCTGCATCTCTGGTTGAACTTGGCACAGTGGGAATTTTTATTTTTATTTTTTTCAGTTCATTTAAGCTATCATGGCATCAACGTTGCCTTCTGTGATTTCTGAAGGGAGTTCCACCATCTGTCTAAATGCTATTGCCTTCAACACACCCTCTCTCTCCCTCCCCCTCAGGCACTTTTAAAACTTTTTTGTTTTGTTTTTGAAATCTCACTGTGATGTATTCAGGTGTGAAAATTCCAAGTGACAAATAAAAAGATATTCTGAGCCTTTGGAATCTTGGGTTGTTGTCTTTCTTTCTTTCTTTCTTTCTTTCTCCCTCCCCCCCAAAAAAAATGCTCTGTTTCACTCTTTCGTCTCCTTCTGGGATTCCAGTCACAAGTAGGGAAGAGGTTCTCACCCATCTTTTCTGTCTCTTCCATCTTTACTGTATTCTCATCCTCTCATTTGTTATACATTCTGAGTCATTTCTTTTGATCTGCCTTCCAGTTCACTCATTTCTCTGTTACCAAACATGTCTTTAGAAATTCTATGTTGGTCATTGTGGTATTCATTTCTATAATTTCTATTTTGCTTTTTCAAGTTTTTAATTTATATAATTTGTGCCTGATAGTTAGAATATCTGATATTTAGATGGTCTTTTTCCTCTACTGGTTTTTATTCATATTGCCTTTCTTTCTTGTGTGCTGAGGTTCTTTTTTGTTTGTTTGTTTGTTTGTTTTTGTGGTGCTGGGGATTGAACCCAGGGCCTTGTGCATGTGAAGCAAGCACTCTACCAGCTGAGCTCTATCCCTAGCCCTTGCTGAGTATTTTTGCTTGTTGATCTTTGCCCTTAAGAAAAATCTGGGTTGCCTGGTGCCTAGGGTAAGTGGTTTCCTTTGTTCTTGCCAAGTGCAGGGACACACCCTCTGTAAATGGTCTTGACTAGAGGTTCTCTGGTTCACCCAGGTTATGCACATCTAGGGTACAAATACTTACTAGGACCAATGTATTACCATACTTCCTAGGGAATTTTATGCCTTCCTTTTTTCTTTCCTTGCTTCCTCCCGTGGCATGGCAGTATCCACCATCTTTTCAATTCTTCCTTGCTTTTAATGGGACTTTTAATGTATTTTATTCAGCATTTTTTCATTCTAGAATGAAGGTCCATTTTTATTATCTAGGTAGCAGAGGATCTCAGAACCACATGTCAGATCTGGACTTCATCAACATTTCATCCTTGGCCAATACATTTTCTAAAATTGGTTCCCGGGTGCTCAAACCCCAACCATTAAGATACACAAATTCAATTGTGAGCTTATGTGCAAGTTTGTTCTGGCAGGAAGATACCATGCAGGGCAGTTTCCCTGAGAGCTTTGTTCTGACATGGTGTGGTGTTTGCAGAGAAAGATGAAGGTGGGTGGTGAAATGCAGAGTCAATTCCCAGAAGGTGATTTTGCCAATGACAGAGGCAGTTCAGGGGACCCCACCCCAACATCCAGCAATTAGATCAAGTTAGCAAATGACAGATGGAAATGGAGAAATTTGTTTTTGGTCAAGTTAGCTGAACAAGTGGGAGGCTTGAGGGTTCTTATAGGGGTCACGAGACTTCTTGGAGAGATGAAACAGTATAAGACCTGGTGGAAAACCTGGTGTGGGCATGGTTAAGAGAAGAGAGGAGGGCCAGAGGACTGGCAAGAGCCACTTATGCAAGGTGGTGTCTGGGGGGGTGTTTGGCAGTAGTGCTTTTAGGAGCAGAGGATCTGGGCTGGGTCTGAATAGCTCGGAAGACAGTGAGGGCTTGGTGGGCCAGAGCTATTCATTTCTTTTCTGGAAATTTTTCTCATCTGCTTTCCTTTTTTGTTGTTTCTCTTACCTACCCATGTATGTCAGCTTCTCTCTGCCTATTCGGACTGTGGATTATAGAAAGGGTGAATCTTGGTGGCGGCGATTAATAATCAGTATGCTCTGGCACCACACTTCCTATATAGAACATGCCAAAATCTGCAGGGAGGCCCAGAAAGCCGTGGATAATGGAAAGTTTGCCTCATGTTTCACTTTTGTTTGGAAGATTTAGGCAATAACTTCTTTTTTTATTCAAAGGAATCATCTACATTACAACCCACTTTCTTAAACTCATCCAGGGAGATTATACCATGACCAGGGCATAACATATACAATGTAGTTAACTCTCTAATATAATTTATATCACTGATATCTTTCTTGGGCCCCAGGCTCTTACTTACAGCTTATACCTTAAACTTGACATATCTAAATATTCAGCTCAATATCCTTGTCCCAAAGTATCTATGTTCTTCTGCATCACTCATTCACCGGTTCACCTTCCCTAGGCACCGTAAATGAATCACGAGCCAAGACAAACCTGCTCCCTGTCTCCACGCAGCATATAGCCCAGTGAGGTACATTCATAAATGAAGAAAAAATTTCCAGAATGGAATAATATGAATCTCCAAGTTAAAAAGGCCCATGGAGAGTCCAAGACAACAAACAAATTTTTCTTTTCTGTTTTTTTTTTTTTTGGGTGGGGAGGTATAGGGGCACTCTACCACTGAGCCACATTCCCACCCCTTACAACAAACAAATTTTTAAGAATGTCTGACACCTCTCCCTAAAACAATAAAATATCAAACACTTGATACAAAGAAAATATCCTACCTTCTTTTGGGGGGGTGGATACTGGGGACTGAACCCAGAGGTGCTTTACCACTGAATTATATCCCCAATCTTTTTAATTTTTTTAATTTATTTTTTTAAGAGTTTTTAAAAATATTTATTTATTTGCTTTAGTTGTACACAATGCGTTTTTTTGTACCTGGTGCTGAGGATCGAACCAGGCTGCGCACGTGCTAGGCAAGCGTTCTACCGCTAAGCCACAACCCCAGCCTTTTATTTATTTATTTATTTATTTTTAAATATTTATTTATTTGTTTTAGTTGTACACAATGCATTCGTCTTTACGTGGTGTTGAGGATCCAACCCGGGCCGCGCACGTGCTAGGCACGTGCTCTGCCGCTGATTCACTAAGTTGCTTAGGGCCTCTCTCTAGGTTGCTCAGGCTGGCCTTGAACTTGAGCCCCTGGGATTAATAACTTGCGATATTGTGCCTAGCTACCCCGCAACGTACCTGGTGCTTTTTTTTTTTTTTTTTTAGAGAGTGTAGGAGGCCACATTCAAAGCAAGGGTAATAGAATGAAAATAAGACTTTCAGTGCCAACCTAAATATTTGAAGACCATGGAGAAATATTTTCAATATTCCAACATAACTCATTTTCAAGGGAGAGTACTGTGTTCTCCAAACTATTAATTATATATGAATGTACTAGTCAGGTTCTACATAGAAACAGAAATGATAGGATGTGTATATAGAGAAAGGTGTATTCAAAAAAATATTTATTTAAGTTGTACACAATGCTTTTACTCTTATGTGGTGCTGAGGATCGAACCCAGGCCGCGCATGTGCTAGGCGAGCGCTCTACCACTGAGCCACAACCCCAGCCCGAGAAATGTGTATTTTTAAGGAATTGGCTCATGTGATTTTGGAGACTGGCAAGTCCAGACCTACAGGGTGGGTCTGTAGACTGGAGACACAGTAAGAGGCAATGCTGTAGTTCAAGTCTGAAAGCTGCCTGGTGGCAGAAGTTTCTCTTGCCCGGGGAGGCCATTCTCGCTCTAGTCGGGCCTTGAACTGACTGGAACAGGATGGCCCACACTATGGAAGGCAATCTGCTTTAGTCTAAGTCCACCTATATACGTGTTAATCTCACCCAAAAAAAACACCCTCACAGAAATTTCCAGAATAATGTTTTTTTCGGAGGAAAGATGGCCAGTGTCTCATTGGGGGGTTCTTCTGACCAGAGGAATCCAAGCTACCTTAAAGAGCCACCCTAAATCTTAATATCACAAATAATTAAGCCACCCTAAATCTTTTAAAAAAATATTTTCAGTTGTTGATAGACCTTTATTTATTTATTAATTTATATATGGTGCTGAGAATCAAACCCAGTGCCTCATACATGCTAGGCAAGCACTCTACCACTGAGCTACAACCCCAGCCCAACCCCAAATTTAATATCTCAAATAATTAACAAATAATAAAACACAGTTACTTAGAAATATATTTACAAAAGCGAAGCCCCTAATAGATCTAGTCCACATGGGTTCTTGAACTAGTCAAAGACAAAATGGCTCTGGTGGTTTATTTAAGGGGGTACATCAAAGACGGTGGTAAAGTTTCAAGGGCGGAGTCTTGCTTTGTGATTCTTGCAGTCAGCAGGTTGATTGACATCTTGGCAGGTCACACCCATCTCAAGTGCTGTGTGGGATATTAGGCAGAGCTTGAGGGGGAAGTTCACCTGCATCAGGCGGTCAGTCCCTGTGGGACTGTGCCCAGGGAGTTCTCAGTGCCAGACTTACCCCTCAGGAGGCTACAATGCGCAACATAGTCCACACAGAGCCCACAGACGGCTTGTGACAATGTGTAACCTTATATCTGGTACTGTGGCCCAGCCAAGTTGACACATAAAATTAGCCATCACAGGTGGGCTAGGTGGTACATGCCTGTAATCTCAGCAGCTCCGGAGGCTGAGGCAGGATGATCAAAGTCAGCCTCAGCAACAGCAAGGTGCTAAGCAACTCAGTGAGACCCTCTCTCTAAATAAAATACAAAAAAAAAAAAAAAAAAAAAAAAGGGCTGGGGATGTGGCTCAGTGGTTGAATGCCCCCAAGTTAAATCACTGGTACCATCCACCCACCCACCCAAAAAAATTAGCTGTCACAATGAGGGGAAAAGAAAATGATTTTAAACTCTCAAGGAAGGCCTCCTTCAAAGGGTAACTTCTATGTGTCCTTTTGTTGGTTCTAGGCAGAAGGCCGCGCCTCCCAGGCAGAAGGCCACACCTCTCCAGGTGCCTTGTGAAAAACTACAGCTCCCAGGATCCTCAGCGTGACCAAAACCTGATCAGCAAGTCCCTTGTCCACTACCACTACCTCCCCCCATGACCTCTGCTGGCCTATAGGACAAGGACTCACTCCAAGGGGGTTTTATGGCCCCTACTCTATTTAAGCCAGCCCCGGACTGAAACTCTGCCTTTTTCTTGTTCCTGCCGCCTTTTGTTCTTGCTCTCTGTTCCTGCCTCCATCCCTTCCCTACCCCCCCTTCCCTTCCCTACCCTTGCCCATGTGGCACCCCAATAAACCCTTTTATTTCACTAACACGGTGTTCCCAGCTAAGTTAACTATGTTTCAGCAGTTTTCTAACATTTGGTTCCCTGACCGGGAAAGGAGACGAGCGTCCACCACACGTCTCCTTTGGCCGTCTGTCTTCCTACACCATCGCTGGACTTTGGTAAGCCCCCTATCCACCCCGAGTTCCTAAACCTGTTTGGCCACTGCGCGGCGAGAATTGACCGTGAGCGTCCGGCAATCTCACCGGAGGCCTTTCTAGGGGGGACCACACCCCACCCAAGCCTTCAGGGTGACGGTGGACCCCGAGAACTCTTCCCCCCCCCCCGCCTCCCCATCTTTATTCGCCCACTTTAAAAACTTCCACCTGTCAGACTACGGCTCTCGGCTTTCTAGGAAAGTTCCCCTCCGCACTCAGGGCTTGAGCTTCCGTTTTTCCGTTCGGAACGGAAAAAATCCGAAACACGCCTCTCAATTGCCGCACCCCCCCTCCCCCCCCCGTACCGGCAGCCTCGGAGGCTGCTCCAGACCACTTCCCCCAGCCTCCCAGTGACCCCCACACCTCTCCCACAGTTATCCCCGCCCCCAGCTTCCGCCGCTTGGTTCTCCACGGCTCCCCCGCCCTCTTCGGCCATGCGGGCGTTACTGGACGCATTGCCCCAGACTTTAGCCCCCACTTCTGCGGATTCTGCGACGTGTCCTTTACCAGACACGCCGCCTCTGGCTTTGGCCCCCTCCCCGCGCTTCTTCCTCAGCGTCTTCCATCCTTAACTCTGCGCGCTTTCCCCCTCCCACGCCAGGGGTGCGCTCCTGGTCCGCGCTCTCAGCCCCGCTCAGCGGCGCGTTCCCGGTCTGCGCTCACAGCCTGCGCACATCCCTGTCCCCGTTCTTAGCCCGCTCCGCGGCGCGCCCCCAGCCCGCTGCCAATGCGGCTGCGACGCACCCCTTGCTCGCTTCTTTTGCTCTCTTATAGGTCCAGCTCTGACTGGCGCTGTCCCGCTCGCTCCCTGCGGGCTGCTACCCTCCGATAGCCGATAGCGAGCGCTTCTTCGCGCACGGACCAAAACCCCACCCCCCACCCCCATGCGTCCTCCGCGCCGGGGCCGTGCGCCGTGCGCAGCACCCGCGGCTCCCCCGGGCGCCCCAACCAAACGGCCGCTCGCCCGCCGGCCCTGGGCCGGCCCCGCATACAGCGACCCGGCGACCCGGCGCCCTGGCCCGCCCCCAAGTGAGGCTGCCGGGGCCGCCGCCGCCGCCGCCGCCGCCGCGCACGCCGCCGCCGCCGCGCGGCTGCCACAGTACAGTGCTCAGGAGCTAAACCCGCGCTCTGCCCAAGCGAGGCTGCCCGAGCTGCCACAGCGAGTCTAAACAGGCTCCACGTGTAGCCCCGACTCAGCTCCCTCCCCCTTCCTCTGATCCGCCATGTCCTTCCGCCCAAATCTGTCTCCACTTCCGCTCCACGTTCCGCCCTTCTTTGATCCGCCATCTTATCCCTACCCACGTGATTCCCTCCGACTGCCTTCCAGGACCGTGCCCTGCCTTATAGCAGCAGCAAGGGTGACAACCGCGAAACTCCACCCACACCCCCCCAGCCTCCCAGAGCCGCCTGCTTGGTTCTCCCTAAATCCTCCGACCCCGCCATTCCATTCCAAGCAGACACTGCCTTGCGCGACCCTCCCTCTGGCTTCTTGCCCGAGCACAGCTGACCTTATCTTTCACCATTTATTCCCTCTGTCCTCTGCTCTCTCTCTCTCTTTCTCATTCACGTAAGACACAGTCCCTCAGTTCCCATTCAGAATCGGAAATTCAATCAATCCGCTCTTTTCATCCCCTGCTAAAATCATCTTTGCCTCTTTAGCTCCTCGCTTCCCCTTCCAAAGTGCGCAATAAATAAGGGTACCTTCAAACTTCAAACTTAATTCGCAAGTTTTTTCCAAGAAACGTCTAATTAATTTACAAGGTTAAAATGCTAACTGTTAAATGTACTTTAATTTCCTTCCTTTTAAACAAGTAATCCTAAGAGGAATTAAAAATTGTATAGCTATGGTTAAACAACAATTATTTCAAAATATCATGTCCTTTCTTTAAGAGCTAAACTTGATTTATGGAAACATCAATGTAATTATATATTGTAAAAACATTTTGCCATTTTTTTCCAAAAAGGTTAAATACTCTCAAAATTTCTTTAATCCGTTCTAATTGTAATATTTTGTCAACTAAATGCTCTCAGCCTTTCTTTAACAGAAATCAACTTCAAAACTTAAACACCTGACCTTCAAAAACCGTCAAGACAGATAGGTACCACAGACCCCGGCTACTGTAAGTTTATAAATTAAAGCCCAATGTTCTCAATTTAAGATTAGCTTACTGGATGGCTAAGATCAAAACTTTTAAATTAATCAAAAAGGGCCAAGAAGACCAGTATTTGGTTCTTGTCCCAGAGTCTGCCTGTGAGACAAGAGGAAACATCTCTACAGAGCTTTACATCTCTGGGCCACATAACTTCCCGATCAGAGAGGTTGTGAGACCTATGGAAGAGACAAAGAAGCCAATCAGTGCACTTGCTAAAAGGAGGGTCCATAAAAAAGGGAGAAACATCCCTAATGCTTCTGAGGAAAGCCACAAGGTCAAGCAAGACCTGGACCCATCCTTACAGAAGGCACCGAGCACAAAAGCTGCTCTCAAGTTTCCCCAAGATTCCCATCAGAAACAGCTGACTCTTACCAATGGTCAAAACAGAAGTCAGTTTGACAGATTTCATCCTAGACATCCAGTAACAGTTAAAACAGATGCACAACCATTTCTGAACATTTTAGAAGCAAAGGTAACTTCAGCCCTAAGTGAAGTGTTGTGTTTACATTCCCGATAACTCTGTACATGCTAAAGCTTTGAATTATCATCTTCATGGTATACATTGATGTTTCAGATGCTGCAACATTTCTTCGGTACTCATGTTTTTTGTTCCTCTAATAGAAGCTTCCGTTCCTGTTGACGTTACAACCTTCCCCAGGCTTCAATCTGACCTAACTTCTACAAAAGGAACTCCAAACTACTGCCCCCATCACTTCGCCCCCGTTCAGCCTGAAGAAGCCAGACTCGGTCATCGACCCATTCCCTTACAGTAGTAAGGAGGTTCCTAAGGTTAGAAGGGAAGTAAAGCCAAAATCTCATAGACAACATATGTAGATAAATCGTGTCAGGTCGAAAGCCAATTTGAGTGAGCCAATTTTGGGAAGTTGGGAAACTGTCCCCTGAGGGATTAAAATGCTGATTCCCTCAGAGCCCTTCTTCCACCCTTAACAACCTGCCCCAACATGTTGCCAAGGTAACCTATCTCAGGAATTGCCCCTCCCTACAGGGAGCTATCTCAGATCTTCTGCAGAAACGTTTTTCTCAGATCCACCCATTCCCTTATAATATCACCTTCTCTGCTATCCCTCCTTTCCACAGCTCGTGAGTACTCTTGCACTCTTTTAAACTTTCTTTCCTCTCCTCTCATGGGTATCGTGTTTCCCCGTCTACCTTTCTAAACAGCTTGACCCCACCGTTCGTTGATGAGCCCCCTGTCTTCGGGCTCTGGCCGCTGCTTACCTACTTCTACAAAAAATCTAAAAAGCTAAATTTGGTGCTCATGTCACTATTGCCTCTCCTCACCATTTAAAGACTAATGTATAAGAGCCTTCAAACTCTCCTGCCCTGTCGCGCTCGGCTCCTCAACCTCATTCCAGTCCTGCTTCTCTTTACACCCAGTTTTCCTTCTCCCAGTCTCCCCAGAGCCCCCAGAACATGATTCTATAGAGACGCTTCAGGCTTAAACTCCTGCAAGCCTCTCTTCTGCCCAAACTAATAGGGATCTCCCATTGTCCTTCACAACAAAGTGGAGACTCTCCCATAGTTCAGGGAAACATGAAGGCTGAAGCAGCACTGTCTTCTCCTTCTCTTCTGGCTTCAGTCCAATCTACCCAGGCCCCCACATTCCCTGCCATACAATCAATCCTCTCCTATCTCCATTCACTTTTCCATCCTATTCCAAGGGCATAAACCTTCTGGAATCGCCTGACTCAGCCTCCGCTCATCTTTTCGACCGCAATATCATTAAATTTGGTGTCATTCCGGCAACATTTGCCTCTCAGCTGGAGACGGATACAGAGGTTCCTTTCCGGCCCTTTGGCCTACTCCGGACTTGAGTCTTTCTCTTTCCTGTCCGGGACAGGACACGGAAAACCCTTGCGCAAGGTGGCTCATGTCCTCCGATATCTTGAGCGGCTCTTGATATCCCACGTCTGCCTGGCTCCGGTGACGACCGAGTCACAGACCTGGATCTCCCTCTAATACTTACTTTGAAAAGGACGCTTTTCAAAGTATCGTATTAGTCGTTGGAACTTCTTAATCCATCCCGCTGACACCCCTCTAGAAAATTTGTTTTCAATTTCTACTAACGGTCGAAAGTATGGGCAAAGATTCTTTTATATCCAAGCTTTCTCCCTCCTCTGATCAAACCCGATTCAGTTGTGCTCGTTGCACTAGTTACCCAGAATATATCTACTTCCCTTAACATTCCTCGGCATTTTTACATCCCGTATCACCCCATGTCTTCAGGGAAGGTAGAGAGTAATAGAACTCTTACTTCCCCTCGCCCTTTTTAGGCTCAGAGTCCTCCCAAAAAGCCCTCCTTACTATCCCCTTTTGAGGTTATGTTTGGGCGACCAGCCCTTCCACCCGGAGTTTCCCCAACTCAGGGACCCTTACCCAAAGATCTCTCTTCTCCTCTCTTATCCTTCAGCAGACATCAGATATGAAAGTGCCAAGATTTCATTCTCCCTGACCCAGGTAGACTCACTGCTTCATTCCCATTAATACACGGTTCTTGGGTATATTTCTCCCTTCCCCAGGACACAGGAACAATCTCCTTTGTCCCAAAGTGGACAAGACCTTTCCACGTTGTGCTGTGCACACCCACAGTTGCTAAACTTCGTGAAACCTCAGAACTTCTTAGATTCGTATTTCCAGACTGAAACCAGCTGATCAACCAACTGAAGATCCACAAAAGACAACTACTTCAGTGTACTTGCTCTCCCATTCCCACTGGTCCCCTAAAAATTCATTTCTCTTGTGTTCCTGATACTGACTCAAAATAATCTTTTCTGTTTTTCTCGTTTTGAACCTTTAACCAGTTTTTCCCAGGGACTATCAACTGTTAAAAACCAACGAATGACCTTCCAACCAGAGACCCCTGCTGAGTCCTGCCCTTATGCTGCCACCAGACACTCATTATGATGTGCTTCACACTCTCCATTGGCCTCCTCACCGTAAGTCCCACCTGGTGGAACACAGGCCTATGGAAAATAATCCATCTCACCTTCTTTCCCTTTGTTGCTTCCATAGTAGTGTTACCTGCAAACTCGCAAGACCCACAATTTCTACATGCTCTCCGGCTGACTCCCTCAGTGACTTTCTGCAGAAGCCTGGTTTGACACCCTCACCGACATATGGCTTCAAAGGAACTTCATCCATCCCATAACTGGACAGATTCATCTTTTCCACGCCTACCTCCTGGGAATTTTTCCACCCTCCAGCTGGACCTGCCTGCCCACATCTCCCCCCCCCCAAAACTACCCCACGTCGCCCCATTTCAGCTCCGAAGCAGCCAGATCGAAGCACGACGCCCCACTTCCTAAGAAATCAAAAAGGGGGGAATGTTGGTTCTAGGCAGAAGGCCGCGCCTCCCAGGCAGAAGGCCACACCTCTCCAGGTGCCTTGTGAAAAACTACAGCTCCCAGGATCCTCAGCGTGACCAAAACCTGATCAGCAAGTCCCTTTGTCCACTACCACTACCTCCCCCCATGACCTCTGCTGGCCTATAGGACAAGGACTCACTCCAAGGGGGTTTTATGGCCCCTACTCTATTTAAGCCAGCCCCGGACTGAACTCTGCCTTTTTCTTGTTCCTGCCGCCTTTTGTTCTTGCTCTCTGTTCCTGCCTCCATCCCTTCCCTACCCCCCCTTCCCTTCCCTACCCTTGCCCATGTGGCAACCCAATAAACCCTTTTATTTCACTAACACGGTGTTCCCAGCTAAGTTAACTATGTTTCAGCAGTTTTCTAACACCTTTCCTGTCTAGAAGCCACTTAGGAATTTTCAGCCAAATGAGGAGTAAACTAAGAAAGAAAACACAGATTTAGGAAAAGGGTCTAACATGGGCAAGTTTCAGGACAACAGCTAAGCAGAAGGCCTTGGAAACAGCCTGGGCAGACGAGAACCAGCACTATGGAGAAGGAAGGAAATGAAAGGTCCTCTGGTATTTTTTTTTTTTTTTTTTTTTGTGGTACCGGGGATTGAACTCAGGGGCACTCGACCACTGGGTCATATCCCCAGCCCTTTTTGGTATTTTATTTGGAGACAGGGTCTCACTGAGTTGCTAAGTGCCTCACCATTGCTGAGGCTGGCTTTGAACTCGCGATCCTCCTGCCTCAGCCTCCCAAAGTGCTGGGATTACAGGCGTGTGCCACCGCGCCCGGCTTCCTCTGGTATTTTTAGGAGCTTTCTCATTGGGAGTCTCTAGAGACAGGTTGTCAAAAGCACAGGCTCTGGAGCCATGCTTCCGGGGTTAAATCCTTATCCCACTACTTTGTAGCTAGGTGACATTGGGCAAAGTACATAATCTCCCAGTGCCTCAGTTTCTTCATATGTAAAATGGGGGGAATTACAGTATATTTTGCTTGGAGAGAGGTGGATGGGCTCTATGATAGTCAGGATGAGCTAGGTCATGCTGTGGTTACTAACAATCCTAAAATCCCAGTGCTTAGAACCATGTGAAAAATAAAAATTTGGTATTTAGATTCCTATCAGCAGAGGAAATGAAGCAGGAAGAGGCTGTTGGCACAGAGGCCATGGAAACACGCTTGTGGGCTGGGAGTGGGTTCCACACTGTCCTCACTCAAGTGTGCAAGCTGATGGGGTCTGCACCACCTGGAAAGGTAGTGGGAGGAAGGGAAAGCGGGGAGTTACCAACTCTCAAAGGCTTCCGCCGTGGGGTGTGATTTCAGCTTATTTCCCTTTCCTGAGGCAAGGGAATGGTTGGGATGTTCATCTGACCAAGCTTCTGCCCATGGGAAGAGAATTAGACGTAGGTGGACACCCTGATGATTACCCCCTAAATATCAAGTTTTTATTTTTCATATTTAAGTATTTTAAATGCATCTCAACCTATTTAATTAGCTCACTTAGCAACTACTAGTCAACTTGTCTTACATTACAGTCGTCTTTAAAGTATTTTTCATGGTTCCAAAAAAGAGTAAGATGGAAATTAGGCTCTTGTTTCATCTTTTAATTTAATTTAATTTTATGTATCTATATATGTATGTGTATGTTTGTTTGTTTATTTATTTATTTATTTTTGGTACTGGGGATTGAACCCAGAGGTACTCTATCGCGGAGCTACATCCTGCCTCACTTTTTTTTGAGATAATGTCTAAGCTGCCCAGGTTTGCCTTAGACTTGTGATCCTCCTGCCTTATCCTCCTGAGTTGCTGAGATTACAGATATGCACTACTATGTCTGGCTAAAAATTTATTTTTAAAAATCAACTTTTTATTTTAGGCTAGTTTAGACTTAGAGAAAAACTACAAAGATAAATTTAACTACAGAGATTTCCTACACACCCTGTACCCATTCACCCTGTTAACATCTTGCATTAGTATATTTGTCACTAATGTAACTAATGAACCAATGTTGATTACATTTTTATTAATCAAATGTCATGCTTCATTTAGATTTCCTTAGTTTTTACCTAATGTCCTTTTTGGTTCCAAGGTCCTGACAAAGATAACACATTTAATCATCATGTATCCTCATTTTATCTAGATAAACATGAAAATCTCCACTGGTTCACTTCTGTGGAAAAGAAAACAAATTGAATTCAGAGTAACAAGAGGGAGAATTGGGATTTAACACATTTCAAGAGCAAACAAGTTCGCCCTCTAGTGTTCAGAGTGGATAATAGCACTTAAGCATCAGTTTGCTGAAGAATGAAGATGGGAAAATCGATATTTAGATTAATAATGTCAACATGGATTCTTTACTTACTCCTTTATTCTTACTACTTCCTAAGAGGATATTTGTATACTAAAATAAACATGCGCAGCGTACCTGAAGACCAGCAGAAGCAAATACGCCTCTCAGGAGGCTCTCCCACTCCCTCCTCTTCACCATTTTCTCCTAATTAAAAACTTCATCCTACCCATGCTATGTAAACCACCTTAAATAGATTTTGGAACAAAATGGGCTATAAAAAAATCAGTTGTGACTGAATAGAATTAAACTTTAAGTTGCATCATGAATAGAGTTAAACTTTCTGGGGCAAACCCGCAAATGTGATAAAGTGTATAATAAGCTTTGTAACAGAGAGGGGCCTTCAGTTAGTTCAAGAGAGACAATGATCTTCCAGAGAATGAACCCTCCAAAAAGAGTTCTCACAAGGGTCTTTGGATACAGGATTTTGAGCTAGGTAATTTTATGCAAAGCTCCTGGTAATTTTATGCCAGAGGCAGACCAGCTATTGTTCCTCATAAAGCCCTCAATAAAGCCAAAAGCATAATATTAAAATAAATTTCAGGGCCGGGAGTGGTGGTGCACACCTGTAATGCCAGCCCTTAGGAGACTGAGGCAGGAGGATCACGAGTTCAAAGCCAGCCTCAGCAATGGTGAGACACTTAGCAACTCAGTGAGACCCTGTCTCTAATAAAATACAGGAAAAGGGCTGGGGATGTGGCCCAGTGGTCGAGTTCCCTCAAGTTCAATCCCCAGTACTGAAAAAAAAGTAAATTTCATGAAAATGCTTTTTGTGGCCCAACCATATAAACTCCAGATAGCTGAGTAGGTTAAAACAATAAAGAGGGTGTCCCACATACTAGATTTTGCTCATTTCACTAAGATTGGCTTTTAGAGGGACAATGAAGTGAGGGGTTATTTCTCTTTTGCTTTTTAAAAAAAGCAAAACTAGTGAACACAGTAAAGAATTCAAATAGTACAAAAACATTCATCTAGAAGACAGTCTCTTTCCTACTGTTAACCTGGTTTCCCACTCCCCTCTCCATAGCTAGCCTGATACCCATTGCTTTTGCATTCCTCCAGAGATAATCATGGGTAATCAAGCAAATAAGACACACAAACTTGTCTGGGGATGGAACTCAGGACCTCATGCACACTAACCACTCTACCACCTAGCTACATCCCCAGCCCCACACAAATCTTTTTATTTCACTAACACCTTGTTTTTAACAGTGTATCTTGGGTGTCCTTCCACATAATTACATGTAGAGCTATTTTATCTTGATTTTCCTAATGGCTGCAGACTATTTTAGTGAATAATGATCATAATTGAACCAGTTTCCTATTGATGGACATTTAAGTTCATCTTTGGCTGCAAATAACACTATGACATATATTCTTGTATTCTTAAGTACAGGAGCACATGTATAGGCATATTGTGAAGTAAATTCTTAAAAATGGAATCACTGGATCCAAAGGTACATTTTAAATTGTATGAGTGTTACAAATCATTCTCATTGTATTTTTTTTTTTTTTTTAATGGTGCTGGGGATTGAACCCAGGTCCTTGTGCATGCAAGGCAAGCACTCTACCAACTGAGCTATACCCCCAGCCCATTATTATTATTATTATTATTATTATTATTATTATTATTATTACTATTATTATTATTTGGTGGTGCTGGGGATTGAACCTAGGGTCTTGTGCATGCAAGGAAAGCACTCCACCAACTGAGCTATATCCCCAGCCCACAAGTCATTCTCTAAAGAGACTCCCACCAGCAACAGTTTCAATGACAAAATATTAAGTGTCTACCACATGCTGACATTTATGATATATGGATAAAATGATCTTTGCCCTGTTAGACTCATGGTATGTGTATGCATGTGTATGTCCGTGCACCAGCACTCATGGATTGAGAAGAGAAAGTGGGCATAATCGCGAGCTAATTCTATGGGATGCTGTAAGGAGATGGGAGAACAAAGAGCATGGTAAAAAAGGTGAGGGGGAGGGGCAGGGGCTGTTAGCATTTTTGCTGAGGCGACCTGGAACAGACTGAGGCAGGTGATGGAGCACCATGCGGATATCTGCATGCAAAGACAGTCTCTGCAGAGAATAGGGCAGTGTTTTCTTTGCCCTCTGGTGGGATAGTTCTGGGAGCTTGTCAAGAACAGGGGAGCCAAGTGCAGAGGCCTGAGTGGAGAGGAAGGAGATGACAGCAGAGACAGAAGTGGGGAGTAGAACACACCTGGGCTTTGATACGGAATAAATGGAGAGACTGTGAAGGGGTTTGAGATGAAATTTATAGGACTGAACTGCATTTTTATTATTATTATTATTATTATTATTTTTTTTTTTTTTTTTTTTTTTTTTTGGTGCTGGGGATTGAACTCAGGGGCACTCAACCACTGGGCCACATCCCCAGCCCTTTTTGTATTTTATTAGAGACAGAGTCTCACTGAGTTGCTAATGCCTCACCATTGCTGAGGCTGGCTTTGAACTCGTGATCCTCCTGCCTCAGCCTCCCAAGTGCTGGGATTATAGGCATGCGCCACCGCGCCCAGCCTGAACTGCATTTTAAAGGGTCACTATGGCAGTGTGGGATGAGGGTTGAAGCAGAGAAGCTTCTGGGTATATTTTGGATAGAACCAAACAGAGTTATTAACAGATTGTGAGGTGTTTGTATAGGGAGGGAGGGAGGGGAAAAGAAGGGAGAGGGAGGGAGGGAGAGAGAGAGAGAGAAAGAGGGGGGGAGAGGGAAGGAATGAGATTGGGGAAGCACTTATGCAAGATTGGAAGGCTGGTTTCACACATCTACATCTTTGTGTGTGTGTGTGGGGGGTGAGTACTGGGGATTGAACTCAGGAGCACTCAACCACTAGTCATGTCCCCAGCCCTATTTTGTATTTTATTTAGTGACAGGGTCTCACTGAGTTGCTTAGCGCCTTGCTTTTGCTGAGGCTGGCTTTGAACTCATGATCCTCCTGCCTCAGCCTCTGGAGCCACTGGGTAGATTACAGGCATGCATCACTGTTTGGCCACACATGTAAATCTTGAGGTGACTATTGATATTGAATATAAAGATACTGAGTGGGTAGCTGGGTGTGAAGACGAGTCTCCTGGCATAGGAGAATAGAAAGTCACCAAATAACCTAACTTTAGATATCAAAATCCTGGAAGAAGAAGCAGTAGAAGACAGGAAATAATTAAAATCAGAGCTGAAATTAGTAAATTTGAAACAAAAAATTCAAAAAGTCAATGAAACAAAAAGTTCGTTCTTTGAAAAAAAGAAATAACATTGACAAACCATTAGCCAAGCTAACAAAGAGAGAGAAATCTCAAATCACTAAAATTCATGATGAAAAAGGAAATATCACCACAGACACCACTGAAATACTGACAATAATCAGAAACTACTTTGAAAATCTATACTCCAATAAAATAGAAAATCCTGAAGACATTGACAAATTTCTAGAGTTATATGACCTACCCAAATTGAATCAGGAGGACATAGAAAATTTAAACAAATAAATTTCAAGTAATGAAATTGAAAACGCCATCAAAAGCCTACAAACAAAGAAAAGCCCAGGACCAGATGGCTTCTCAGCTGAGTTCTACCAGACCTTCAAAGAAGAACTTACATCAATACTCCTCAAATTGTTCCATGAAATAGAAAAGGAGGGAACACTTGTAAACTCATTCTATGAAGCTAGTCTCACTTTGATACCAAAACCACACAAAGACACATCAAGGAAAGAAAACTTCAGACCAATATCCCTGATGAACATAGATACACAAATTCTTAGTAAAATTCTGGCAAATCACATATAAAAACATTTTAGGAAGATAGTGCACCATAATCAAGTGGAATTCATTCCAAGGATGCAAGCCTGGTTCAACACACAGAAATCAATAAATGTAATAGACTTAAGGATGAGAATCACATGATTATCTCAATAAATGCGGAAAAAGCACTTGACAAAATTCAGCATCCATTCATGCTCAAAACACTAGAAAAATTAGAAATAGTAGAAACATACCTCAACATTATAAAAGCTATATATACTAAACTCAAGGCCAAAATCATTCTAAATGAAGAAACATTGAAAGCATTCCCTCTAAAAACTGGAACAAGACAGGGATGCCCTCTTTCACCACTTCTATTTAACATAGTTCTTGAAGCTCTAGTCAGAATGATTAGAGAGAAGAAAGAAATTAAAGGGATAAGAATAGGAAAAGAGGGCTGGGGTTGTAGCTCAGTGGTAGAGTGCTTGCCTCGCATGCAGGAAGCATTAGGGTTCAATCCTCAGCACTACATAAAAATAAATAAATAAAATATTAAGTCCATCTACAAATAAAATAAATAAATAATAGAAAAAGAACTCAAATTATCCCTATTTGCTGATGACATTCTATATATTTTTAAAAATATTTATTTATTTGCTTTAGTTGTACATGATGCATTTATTTGTATGTGGTGCTGAGGATCGAACCCGGGCCACACACATGTAGGCGAGCGCTCTACCGCTGAGCCACAACCCCAGCCCCATGACATTCTATATTTAGAAGACCCAAATAACTCCAGCAGAAAACTTCTATAATTCATAAATGAATTCAGCAAAGTAGCAGGGTATAAAATTAGCACCCATAAATCAATTGTGTTCCTATACACCAAGGATGAATCAACTGAAAGAGAAATTAGGAAAAATATCCCATTCACAATAGCCTCGGGAAAAAAAAAAAAAATTGGGAATCAATCTAACAAAAGAGGTGGAAAAATCTCTACAATGAAAACTATAGAACACCAAATAAAGAAATTTAAGAAGACCTTAGAAGATGGAAAGATCTCCTATGTTCTTGGATAGGCAGAATTAATATTGTCAAAATGGCCATACTACCAAAAGTGCTATACAGATTTAATGCAACTTCTGTTAAAATTCCAATGACATTCTCCATGGAAATAGAAAAAGCAGTCATGAAATTCATTTGGAAAAATAAGAGGCCCAGAATAGCCAAAGCAATCCTCATCAAGAAAAGTGAAACAGGAGGTATCACAATACCAGAACTTAAATTATACTACAGAGCCATAGTAACAAAAATGGCATGGTATTGGCACCAAAACAGACATGTAGACCAATGGTACAGAATAGAAAACACAGAGACAAACCCACTTAAATACAGTTATCTTATATTAGACAAAGTTGCCATAAACATACATTGGAGAAAAGATAGACTCTCCAACAAATGATACTGGGAAAACTGGAAATCCATATGTAGCAAAATGAAATTAAACCCCTATCTCTCATCATGCACAAAACTCAACTCAAAGTGGATCATTGATCTATGCATTAGACCAGAGACCTTGTGCCTACTAAAAGAAAAAGTAGGTCCAAATCTCTATCATGTGAGTGTAGGAACTGACTTCTTCAATAAGAATCCCAAAGTGCAAGAAGTAAAGTCAAGAATCAATAAATGGGATGGTATCAAACCAAAAAGCTTCTTCACAGAAAGGATGCAATCAAGAATATAAAGAGAGATCCTACAGAATGGGAGAAAATCTATGCCACTGGCACCTCAGATAGAGCATTAATCTCTAGGATATATAAAGAATTAAAAAAAAAAAAACTTAACACACACACACACACACAAAAAAAAAAAAAAAAAACAAAAAAAAAAAAAAAAAAAAACAAAAACAAACAAACACCTAAATATCCCAATCAATAAATGGGCAAAGGAACTGAACAGGCACTTCACAGAAAAAATACGAATTGTCAACAAATATATGAAAAAATATTCAACATCTCTAGCAATTAGGGAAATGCAAATTAAAACTACACTGAGATTCCATCTCACTCCAGTCAGAATGGCAATTATCAAGAATGTTGGTGAGGATGTGGGGAAAAAGGCACTCTCATACATTGCTGGTGGGACTGCGAATTAGTGTAATTACTCTGGAAAGCAGTGTGGAGATTCCTCAGAAAACTTGGAATGGAACCACCATTTGACCCCATTATCCCAATCTTCAGTTTATACCCAAAGGACTAAAATCAACATACTACAGTAATGCAGTCCCATTAATGTTTATAGCAGCTCAATTCAGAATAGCCAAGCTATGGAACCAACTTACAACAGATGAATGGATCCAGAAAATGTGGTATATATACACAATGGAATATTTCTCAGCCATATAGAAGAATGAAATTATGGAATTTTCTGGTAAATGGATGGAACTGGAGAATATCATGATGAGTGAAATAAGCCAAATCCCAAAACCAAAGCCTAATTGTTTTCTCTGATACATGGGTGCTAACCCTCAACAAGGGAGGGTAGAGATGGGAAGATAAGAAGTTCATTGGATTAGACAAAAGGGAATGAAGGGAAGAGAGGGGCCATAGGAATTGGAAAGACAGTACAATGAATCAGACTTAACTTTCCTATCCTTACACATAACTACACGACCAGTGAAACTCAACATCATGAACAACAGTAAGGAGGGGATTCTAATTAGAATAAGTTATACTCCATGTATTTTTTTTTTAATTTTTTTTTATGGTACCGGGGATTGAACTCAGGGGCACTTGACCACTGGGTCACATCCCCAGCCCTTTTTTGTATTTTATTTAGAGACAGGGTCTCACTGAGTTGCTAAGTGCCTCGCCATTGCTGAGGCTGGCTTTGAACTCGTGATTCTCCTGCCTCAGCCTCCCAAAGTGCTGGGATTACAGGTGTGTGCCACCGCGCCCGGCTTCCATGTACGTATAATATGTCAAAGTACACTCTACTGTCATGCATGCCTAAAAAAAAACAAATAAAAATAAAACAAAAGAGCAGAATAAAAAAAGAAAATTGGGCAACTGATATGAACATAGACTTTATAAAGCAATAATCCAAATAATCAAAAAATGCAAAAAAGTACTTAACCATCATTAGTTATCAAGGAAATGAAAGTTAAAACCACAAAGATATCACAAAATACTCAGAATGACTAAAATAAAAGGGACTGTCAATACCAAATGTTGGCAAGGATATGGAGCAATAGTAGTCATCATGCACTAATAGGAATGCAAATTACACAACTTTAGAAAACACTTTGGCAAGTGTTGAACATATGCACATTGATTTATCCAGAAATTCTTTGATATTCAACATAAATGCTTGCCCATGTCTAAGAAAATACACAGTAGCATTAATGTTGCTTTCACTGATTTTGTTTTTAAAATTCACTGATTTATGAATATACCACTTACTGTAAATTTGTTGCTCAATTTTCAATAGGTGCCTTACATATGGGATGACGCAACATAATGGGTTCACTTTTTTTTTCTTTCAGCTTGTTCTTCTTTTTCTAGTTTCTTAAGGCTGATGCTTAGATAATCCATTTGGGACCTTCTTTTATTTATTTCCTAATGCTGCTGCAACAAATTGCTAAAAACGTAGTGGCCGAAAGTCAGAAATTAATCTCACTGGGGTACTTCAAGGTTTTGGCAGGGCTTTTTTCCTTCTGGAGCTCTGGGAGAATCTATTTCCTTGCCTTCCTAGCTCCTGGGTGACCAGCACTCCTTGGCTCATGGCCCCATTTCTCTGTCCATGTTGATTGTGTCCTTCTTATGTTGTGTCTCTCTTTTGCCTCTCTCTCTCTCTCTCTCCCAGGTGTATAAATCCTTGTGATTATTTTGGGTAGACCTAGATAATCTGTCCATCTCAAGGTAAACTGAGTAGCAACCTTAATTCTCCTTTGCCAAGCAAGCTAATATAGTGATGGGTTCCAGGGATTGGGATGTGGGTGTTTTTGAAGGGCCACTGTTCTGCCTCCTGTGTGTTTTCTCATTAAGCACTTAATATTATAATTGCCTTCTATTCAGTTCGTTTCCCCCAAATTGATGCATCGTGCATTCATTTTTTTTTTTCAGTACCAAGTATTTCTGATTGTACTTGATTTTGTCTTTGATTCACAGGCTGTAAGTAATGTTTTAAAATTTCCAAATATTTGTGTTTTCCAGTTATCATTCTTTTTTTTTTTTTTTTGGTTGTTATGAGCTTTTATTTAAAAAGCACATTTAATACCAAGTTTTGCAGACACAAGTTTTCACTTTGCATGCTACACAAGTCTTTGAATACTATTCTCTACAAAATGGAACCTTAAAAAATACTGACAATTTAATGTTTTATACATTTTTTTCTAGTTGCAGTTATTTCTCTCATTGTAAAACAATGGCCACCACAGAACTATGATATTTTAGTTGAGATTTAAAAAAATTAACTCAATGCTTTTTAAGCAGCTAAAGTAAATAACAGGTTGAGACACCATTTATAATCATAGTGGAAATAGCTAAAATTGCTTCAGAAATAATATTTTACGTAGTGAACTTTTAATGTTTTATACATTATTTATATAATATTTATATATATCCAGTTGTCTTTCTATAATCAATTTGTTTTAATTCTTTTAAGGTCACAGATCACACTTTGTATGATTTCAGTTCTCTTGAATTTGTTAACGTTTGTCTTGTGATCCAATACTTATGATCCAATATATAATCTAGTTCAGGGGATATTCCACGTTCTTAAAGTTAAAACAATTGCAACGGCTGACTTGAGGTCTAATAATTCCAACAGCTAGAACATCTGTGTTAACATCTGTTGTCTTTTTTTTTTTTAAAGACTTTTCACATTTTCTTAGTTCTCTGTATGTAATGCTGGACATTTTTGATATATAGTTTACACTCCAGGTCTTGTTCAGATATCCTAGGGAATGTGCACTTTTGTTTAACCCAGCAACCCAGACAGGTTCAAACCATCTTCTATAGCTGTGGTTTCAGTTTCAGTGTGTGTTCACTTTACAAAGGGTTTGTTTTGCTATATTGGATATATCTCATACATGACTGCTTAGTAATCTGTGTCTTACTGGTTTAAAGTGTAGAATTCAGTTTTCAGTCTTTGCTGTGCTGCTTTGGGTCCGTCCAGAGCGTGTGCAGCTCAGGGGTAAGCTGGGAGCCTGTACTAATTAACACAGAATTAGGGGATGCCTCCTTCAGCTCTCTCTGATTTCCCCCCATCTTTTTCCACAAAGCCCCCTTCTCCCTGCCTGCTGGCCAGAAAAATGGAGTTTGTCTTGGAATTTTTATTCCACCACTACTACTGTGCTATTTAGGTCATACTCAGGGCAAAGATAAACAGAAAAATCCCCTCCAAACTCTTAGACTGCAAGGACTCTTTCCCCATTTCCCCTGTACAGAAAGGGTTCCATCAATTGTAACTGTTGGCACCACTTGCTACCAGGGCTTTCCTGGTGGCTTACCCACCACAAGTCATCAGAGAAGAGAGAAGATAAAAACGCTCACTAGTGAGCTTCCAGGAACATTTTTATTTTTATTTTGAAGGTTTTCTTTAGATTTTAACCTGCCAGAGGTGCCACTATGGCAGTTGTGGGTGCCATCCTTTGACTTAGGGCCAAGAGAGAAAAGGGGGAAATGGGGAATTCACCCTTGCATGAGTCTTCAGCTTTGATAGTCTTCCCCAATCCACTTGCTTTTTTTCCCTCCCAGTATTCTCAGTTGCCTTTTGTCCAGAAATTTTGCTTTATTCAGTGGGAGAAAACTTTAGTGGCTCACTCCACTTTGACCGTGTCTGAAGTTCACAGTTGCCTTATTTTTAAGAGAGACCCAAACTGGAAATAACCCAACTGTCCTTTAACATTAAAATGGACAAATTGCACTATATCTGCTATATTATACAGCAACGGCAATGAAAAAACCACAGTGACATCAGCAACTTGGGTGCATCTTATTTTCGTTGTTTAGTGGCAGTCTGAGAAGAAGCCATTTTCAGCTTTCAATAAAAAGAATACAACTTGTATGGTTCTTTTTATACAAAGTGCAAAAGGAGGAAAAGTTACATTCTAATGTTGGAAATGAAGACAGTTGCTAGAGAAGGAAGAAAAGGAAGGAAATAGAGGCATCAGGAACTTTTGGGGTGCTGTGACCATCCTTTTTTTGGAGAGTACCAGGAATTGAACTCAGGGACACTGGACCACTGAGCCACATCCCCAGCTGTATTTTGTATTTTATTTAGAAACAGGCTCTCACTGAGTTGCTTAGTGCCTGCTTTTGCTGAGGCTGGCTTTGAACTCATGATCCTCCTGCCTCAGTCTCTGGAGCTGCTGGGATTAAACATGTGCCACCATCCTATTTTTTTTTTTTAATCTAATACAAATGGTGAACACACAGCACTCATGTTGTAATAATTCTTTGAGCTAAACATTTATTTTTTGCACTTTTATGGCCTGTGTATGAAAGGGATTTTTTTTTTTTTTTTTTTTTTGACACTGAGGATTGAACCCAGGGGCACTTAACCACTGAGCCACATCCCCAGCACTTTTTTTATATTTTATTTAGAGACAGGGTATCACTGAGTTGCTAATTGCCTCGCTAAGTTGTTGAGGCTGTCTTTGAACTTGTGATCTTCCTGCCTCAGCCTCCTGAGCCGCTGGATTACATGCATGTGCCCCGGTGCCTGGCTGAAGGAGGAATTTATAACAAGGCTATTGAAGTACTACTGGAATGGAAAGACAGGGTGATACTGAGCCTTGTGAACAACTGAGCCAAGAGTTCAAAAGCTGTTGAAATCTCCTCACTACAAATGCTTCCTCCAGGATAATATACCACTGACTGGAAACCATTATATTTTATGCATTCAGGCACTTGTGGACCTACTGTTGTTTGCTCAGGATTTGGCAAACATGGAAAATAGCCTACTCCCATTCTGTCCATATGGTTTTCATGGGGAGCTACTGTGTCATAACTTTAATCCTCTGCCTACATTTAACTAACCTAGTAATGGGCATCTAACACTAGAAATTTTGAATTTGGGACAAGATTTCTGCTTTTTAAATTTTTTTATTTTTAGTTGTAGATGGACATAAAAACTTTAATTTTTATTTATTTTTTGTGTGTGGTGCTGAAGAACCAACCCAGGGCCTCACACATGCTAGGCAAGCGCTCTACCACTGAGCCACAACCCCAGCTCACAAGATTTCTGCTTTTGAATACACATTGTTGGGGTGGAACACAGAAATCCTTTCACAACATTTCAGGTGAATATAAAGTGGAAGAACTCTAATATAGATGATCTCAATTCTTTATTTGGCTGTGTGTTATTTCTTTAAAAGTATTTTAAAACTAGCATTATGGAAGCTGGGGGTGCAGCTCAGTGGGAGGGCAATTGCCTAGCATGCACACACAGGCCTTGGATTCAATCCCTAGTACAAAACCAAACTGAATCCCACCCCAAATCTGGCATTGTATTCAACTAGTAGTGTCTTTTCTTCTCTTGGATATTGGGATAGGCACTTCAGTATCAATAAAGGATACTGTATGAGGGACTATAATAATATTGGTTTGTTCAAGTTTTGGAATTAATATTTTTATACTCTTTAAGGAGCCAAGTGTAGCAGAATTCACCTAAATCATGGCAGTCATCAGTGACTTCAGAGTTAAGGGAAAAAAGAAAACAGAATATCTTCAGATTTGAGGTTGATTACCTATGGAATTAAGTGCTTTTCTTTATAATTTACTGTTGCCGCCTACAGCTATTGCCGCCTGCAGCAACGATACCGAGGGAAAGAATTTGGAGGCAGAGTGGAAATGAATAGGTTCTTTATTCTTCCTTCTTCTAACTTCTCTCTCCGGCTCCAACAACCTCTCCAACTCCAACCACCCCCTCTAGCCAACCTCACCTGGTTAAATACTTTTTGCCTTAACAAGTATACACGTGTTAACAGCTCAAACTTACAGGTGCGTTACATAGTTTTCACGGGCATAGAAAGATTCTTTGATAAATGCATGAATAATCAGGTGAAAAATACTTAAAACGCCTCTTATGGCTCTCAGCTAGCCGCCATCTTAGCTATCTCCTTATTAGGGCTCTTACAATTTACTATCATGATTTTATAATAGGCATAAATTCTTTATAAAAGCAATTAATATAAACAAGATATATGATTTTATCAAGAAATACCTGCAATTAGCCGGGCGCGGTGGTGCACGCCTGTAATCCCAGCACTTTGGGAGGCTGAGGCAGGAGGATAGCGAGTTCAAAGCCAGCCTCAGCAATGGTGAGGCACTTAGCAACTCAGTGAGACCCTGTCTCTAATAAAATACCAAAAAGGGCTGGGGATGTGGCCCAGTGGTCTAGTGCCGCTGAGTTCAATCCCCGGTACCAAAAAAAAAAAAAAAAAGAAATACCTGCAATTAGGAATTAAGATATGTACCAAGTTTTCAATAGCAATTAATTTAAACCTCTGTGCAAACTCACACCAGTATTTTAAGTGAAAAATATTTTCATTTTAAAAAGATATTTGGTCATGTTGGAGTATTGGGGATTGAACCCAAAATCTCCTTACCACTAAGCCACATCATCCCCAGCACTAATTTTTCATTTTAAGACAGTTTCACTAAATTGCTTAGGGCCTCCTTTGTTGCTGAGGCAGTCCTGGAACTTGCAATCCTCCTGCTTCAGCCTCCTTAGCCACTGGGATTAAGTATGCCCCACCATGCCCAGCTCTATTTAATATTTTCTAACTATGTTAGGTGATTCAACATTTCTGGATGGTGGGATTGCAGGAAACCTTTTTTTCTTTTTCTTTTTGGAATGGGCATTCATATGTCCCAATAAAACTTTATTTGTAGACACTGAAATTGAATTTTATGTAAAATTCACTCGCCACGAAACAGTGTTCTTCTATTTTTTTTCCTCCTTAAGCAATGAGTCTTATTATCAAAATCATTAGAAATAAGGGTTCTTTCCCTTCTTTATGCATTGTAATTGTGACTAGAGGTTTTCTTGTTTTATATTTTGTGGTGCTGGGGAGATTGAGTCCAGGGCCTTGCATGCACTGGGTAAGCACTCTACCACTGAGCTACACCCTGGCCTGTCAACCCACCCCCACCCCCAGGTGCTGGGAATGAACCCAAGGCTTCACACATGCAAAGCAAATAAATGCTCTACCACTGAGCTACATCCCAGACCTTTCTTAAATTTTGAGACAGGGTCTAAGTTGCCCAAGATGGTCTTAAACTTGTGATCCTATGGCTTCAGGTTCCTGAGTACCTGGGATTTCAGATGTGCAATACTGTATTCAGTGGTTATAGTTTTGATACACATGCACAATGTATGATGATCAAATCAGGGTCTTTATGTATCCATCACCTCAAACATTCATCATGCCTTTATGGTGAGTTCATTCAAAATAACCCTTCTAGTTATTCTGAAATATACATTATTATAAATTATTGTCATCCTACTGTGCAACACCAGATCCTCTTCCTTCTAACTGTAACTTTGTACCTGTTGACCAATCATTCCCAATCCTTCCTTCCTCTTTGGTACTGGGGATTGAACCCAGGGGTGCTTTATCACTGAGCCACATCCCCAGCCCTTTGTGTTTTGAGTCAGGGTCTCACTAAGTTGCTGAGGCTGGCCTGGAACTTGTGATCCTGCGACAGCCTCCCGAGTCACTGCGATTATAGGCTTGCATTAGGGCACCTGGTCATCCTTCTTAAAGAGAAAAAATTAAGGAAAGAATCAGTTTGAAATTGGCATGTTTAAAGTGAGTTGTATTAAATGGAGTGTGATATTTATTCCATTTTCCGACTGGTAACCAGACAGCCTTCAAACTCATCCAGACTCTATTTAGAATCATTCAAAATACATTAGTGGTTGCAAATTGGCTTTGCATTCAACCTTTTACTCCCTCCCACCAGTTATTTTCTCTAAAAAAACTCTAACATTTATTCTGCTTTTGTACCTCAAAGTAAAATTTGACACGGCAAATATTTTATAAAACCTCCATATGAGCTTTCCTGCTACACTGGATATATAGTAAGTTTAGGTAAACTTCTAATTCATTGACTTACAAGTATTCTGAAGTTTAATTATCATCAATTGATTCAAGTTTTTTGGTTGGCTTGGAGAAAAATTCAAACATAAGGGTGTCAGTTTTGTCTTAGAGAGACAGTAAAATGAGTCACAGCAAATACTTCTCCTAAGGCAACATGTGGATACTCCTTAAATCATGTACAATTCTTAGTTTTTCCACCCATAAAAAGATGCATGTATTTACATTTGGTTTGAATTTTCCCTGTTGGAAACTTTTACTTATTTAATATAATGCTACATTTTTCTAACTAGACACCAATTCATAACATGTGAAAAAGTTCTCAGAAAACCAAACTATAAATTTACTCCAAATAATCCACATATGAATAACTAGGATAGACAGAATATGATATAATTCAATACCAAGAAGACTAATAAGACTGAAAGGGCCATAAGATTGGGGTTGTGTGTTTAAAAAAAACAAACTGAGAAATTTATTAAAGTCAGTTGTAGGCATTTGGGGGAAGAAGAAATCTTACCATATCCAGAAATTAATAAAACACTTGAAAAACAAATATAAATTTAATAATAAACATTATGGTCAGGCTGTTTATTAAGGAGGCAACCACACATACAAGTTCGGCTATAGAAATGTTTGCAAATCAAACTTCATGTGATCTAAAAGGACCATGCGTAATGTCAAAAATGGACACCTGTACAGTCAATAGAAAGTCAATTTAAACATACATAGTCTAGATCATCCTAGAGTTATACAAACATCTGGGGCCACATATGTATCTAATTTTCTTTCAAAAAAAAATTTTTTTTATAAAAGTGATGTTTTGAAATAATTTTAAAAAGTATCTAACAATTATGAATGATCCCCAGTTTTACAAAATGTGATTTCCAGGATATGAAAACTGAAAAAAGTCAACTCTTCAGAGAGCGTTTCATATTATACAAACAAGTTTTGTAGAAAAATGATCCAGCAAATGCTCGAGTTAAGAATATTTATATTTTTTCCAATTCTTTACACTTTTATTAACACACTTACAAAAAATAACATTCAAACACTGAGAAAATTAAATAACTTTGGAAGCAGAGTCCATAGCTTTCTGCTTACATATAAATGACAATTCTGGGCTGTTGGCACAAAATAATCAACATTCATAAAACCCTTACTACTATATATCAAACATAAGTTAAAATCATAGGCACTAGTTTATCAAATCCACATTTCTTCTGTAAGACTAACCACAGTAAATCCTTAGATTTTCCCAAACAGAAAAACTGGCAATACACAAAGGCTTTCTAGTAAAAAGGCATTTTTTTTTTCTCTTTAGGAAACTAAAAGCCAATAGTCTGTGGTAGTACAACAGCAGGTAAAATAATACTTTACCAAACTCAGATTCAAAATATGTTTTTAACAAATGATGAAATAGTTTAATTAAAAAAAAATAGACATTTTTTTTTCTGATGCAGCCATTTAAAAACAAAGTTAAATAACCTGAATATTCCTTTTGAAACCGATTATCTAACTAAAAAGGTAATGGATGTTTCATAACAGGGTTAAAAATCCTTTTAATTATTAGATTGCAGCATATATTTTTTGAAATGTTGCACTGAAAATGGAGACCTGTTTTGTTTTTTATGGATGTTATTTTAAAACGAGACAGTGGCTAATTCTTTATTTACTTAGATTTACATGAGATAACCCCCCTCACCAAAGCAGACGCTTTATTTTCCTCAGAAAAAGCAACATTTTTCAGTTCATTAGCATGTAGAATTCTGGTGTCATTCTTTCCAGACCCACCCCATCACCTTCAAATTCAAGGATACAATTTCTTCCTTGCAATGTACACCAAAATACACTGTACTGGCAGTTTAAATCTGCAGCTGCTTGTGCTAATCCAATGCCTCCCTAATGGTCAAGCCAATAAAAATGACCCCAGGTGTCAGTCACAGCAAAATGGGAGTCATGGTTTTATCATTCTTTTAACCTATCAACCTCAATGCTATTCTGAACATTGTCTTCTATTTCTCTCTCAATTTCCTTTGCCAACTTACAGAATGTCTTTGATTAATTGGAAATGAACTTACAATAAAACCTCTAAAATCTTTTAGGTGACCCAACTGCCAATATTTTAGAGCTGTTTAAGTACTTAAAAATAGACCTTATGTCAAAAATGAGAAGTCTGCTACAGAAGAAGTTTAGTTTGGTAATAATCTGATAAAACAAAAACAGGTGATTTCAAGAATGGTATGTAAGAGCCATTAGAGAGCAAGTATTTATTTAACAGGTTAGAGTCAGATATAGTAGGTTTGTTACCAAAAATGCAAAAATTGATGTAAGGCAGAATTTAAGTCAAAAGGGACAGTATTTTCAAAAGATTTTATACAGTTACCCAGTATAAAGTGAATCAACCTAAGTAGGATTTAGCAGGCTGTATTTTCCTACCACATAATAAACCGTTATGCCATTTAATAGCAACAATTCAACTGTCATCACCAGAGACTTTGTAGGTTAAGTGCATAGATTTTTTCCCCCTCTCTCACTGTATGGTTTTGTTCCAGGTTGTAAGCACTGAGGTGTTGTATCAAGAATAAAGACACACACAGTTGTTCTTTCCCATCATGGAAACCTGCCAATAGAAACAGGATCTCTTAATTCTGTGACAGATAACAGCATGTGAAGAAGTTGGCTTCAGTAGCAAAGGCCATCTTCCTGAGCCAGGAACTATAAAGTTTAGAAAGATTGTACAACTGATATTGAGCCCTTTTGGCAATCAAAACAAACACAGATAAGTCTGATGTGTCAATGCAACATGATGGATGCACACTGTAACACTATCTGGTGGTGCTGATGTGAGCTATGGTCCAAAATTTAAGATTAAATAATTTTTCCAATGAATCTGAAAAAAATAATTCATAAGTTCTTTTAAGTGTATGTACCATATTTTAATCTCTAGCCTGAGTTTCTTCCTCCCATTCTCCTCCCAACCCCAAATCTTAACCTCATTTCATGGAGAAGTCAATCACTTTAGATAATTAGTCAGAATATTAGTACTCATTAACACAAATATTTATTGATACCATTTATACAGTAAATTAGGTTGAATGTGAAGTTTTAGATAACCTAAATTCACCATTTTCTTGCGTACAAAGGTACTCTCTCATTTACAAATGGGCATTTCTCTTTGGCATCCATTAAGTATTTGCCCAGATATTGGCCTTTGTCAAATATTAAAAATCAACTGAGGTTCTATTAAAGAAAACTAAAAGTGATTCCATGTAGAGTGATTGTATGATTACCAAACACATCAGATGTTAAATGTCATTAAAGTGCTGCTTGATCATCTCTGTCAGTTTGTGCTAATAAGACAGAGAGGGTTGGGATTTATTAAATCCCAAGAGTCTTATCTGAACAGTCTGCATATAAAAGTTGTTTATTAGCTTGGTGAAGGGGTATCCATGAAGCCGTGGACCTCTGCATTCTTGTCTTTGCTGGTCAATAACAGCCATCTTTCCAACTGTCATCTTTCATGCTACCGTAGGTTTTAGGAGCTGGCAAGGATCTGAAATAAAGTAATTTTATAATGATTTGCACGTCTTTACAAAACACTACCACACTAGCTCTCACATATATTATTTTTCAGGTGGCATCTCTTTCTGAAAACCACTAAGACCAAAGCTCCACATAGCTATTGTACAACCTTCCTTCATTCGGCCTTTTTATAATTTTCAAGTTTCACAGTGACTTCTCTAGCCCCTTTGTTAACACAGCTACTCACTTAAGGGAAAGATTGTCTCACCGTTTCTGCCACATGGATAATAAACCTACTGTTTTGAGAGATAGAATGATGACTGTGATATTAGAGGCTTTGTGTTGCCATCCCTGAAGATAGAGTATGGGATAGTGGCTAAAAGCACTTTGAAGTCAGACATACTTGGAACTAAAGTCCTCATTATTTGTGTGGCTGCAGGCAAATTATTTAATCTCATTAGATTTCAATATCTTCCTCTAAAAAATAGGAATAATAAAATAACCTATTTACTACTGTGAAGATTAAACAAAGTATAAGTTATTAGCACAGTGCAGAGAGCACAAAAAGCCACTGCACTTTACTACTGAATTTGGAAATGTAAACTATTTACATTAGAATAAATAAGTACAGGTAATATAGTTTAAACACTTAGGGAATAAAAGCATTTTCATAAGCAAAAAAATATTTCAAGTTTAATTATAGTTGACACCTAAATTTATTGATGGTGACAATGCTATTCTTTAATGGTTAAAAATCAGAATCATGGTTCCCATCCTGGTTGGAATGAGAATACCTAAAGATTAAACAAACATACAAAACAAAGAAACAAAAAACAACACATACACACATTTTGGGCCTCATGTCAGATCAACTAAGTCAGCCTCTGTGGGGGGTAAAATTTAGGCCTTCACATTTATAAAAAAATCCCACAGATAATTCTGAATTGTGCCAGGGTTTTGAAAATTGTACTAGGCTTATAGATTGTTCTAAGACTTGGTAGCCGCAAGTGTGACCTTAAATATCACTCTAGAGTCTATCACATTTTTATTATCTTTATTAAATACAGTTATATTCAAAAGTGAACAAATATCACAACCAAATTGAGTTGTGTTCTAGGAATATTTTTTGAACATATTAGGCATCTGGATAAATTTAATATGTACCAAACTTGTATCATGTTCCAAATGAGGATTTCATCAGAGCAATGAAGTAATGTTTTATTTAATGTACTAAGATGTTAGTGGGAACCTACTATTTTTTCTATGTTCACCATCAAATGTAGAAGTAAGGCTAATTCCAGTCTACCCACTTTCATATGCTCAGGAATGCTGAAACAGGTCACTTACCTGCGAACAGGCTGTGCAAGTTTGCTGCGAGGCACTGGTATACCCCCAGCAGAAGGGGCACTGGGTCTGGGCAATCCACTTCTCATTGCGGTTGTCCCTGCGGGTCTGGTTAGAGTAGTGCTGTTGATATTGCTGGGAGGATTTGCTGGAACTGTGTTTTGAACCATAGGAGGCCCAGGTGAAGAGGTGGTTTGTGTGAACTGTGTTGTTTCTTGGCTACCAGGAGAACCATGGTTACTAAATGCTTTCACTGGTTGCCGAAGAGCCAAAGGAGATGGTGCTGCAGGGGAACGGAATTTGCCTGGAGAAGGTACTGCAGAATAGTAAAGAGAAACCAATGATTTGAGTGGAAACCAAGTATAAGTGAAAGCATTGCTTTATATTACAGTTGATGATTGGGCACTAGTATGTCTATATTCATGTAACTTCACTCTAATAGATGTACAAGGAATAAAGAAGATTTCTGGGCTAATAAAGGGAAAAAAGATAACTGGTTCTAAATAACCAAGTCCTCATTTGGAAGGTTAAAAATGTCCTTAAAAAATGTTTTAATCAAGCCAGGTGCAGTGCCGGGAGGTTGAGGCAGGAGGATCGCAAGTTCAAAGCCAGTCTCAGCAAAAGCAAGGTGCTAAGAAACTCAGTCAGACCCCGACTCTAAATAAAATACAAAATAGGGCTGGGGATGTGGCTTAGTGGTTGAGTGCCCCTGAGTTCCACCCCCAGTATTCCCCCTCCCCGCCAAAAAAGTTTCAAATAGGCCAGCTTAGAACCCACAATACCAGAAGAGAAAAAAGGCTCTACAGGATTCTGTTTCACTATAGCAACTAACTAGGGCCACATGAGAACATTTTGGAGGTAGAGGTGGTGGGGTAAGGCTGATTATTGTCTAGAATTGAAACTCATTTCTCTCCCCAAAGAAACGTTCATGTAAACAAATATATCAGGCTGGGGATATAGCTCAGTTGGTAGAGTGCTAGTCTCGCATGCACAAGGCTCTGGGTTCAATCCCCAACACCACAACACCAAACAAAAAATCCCCAAACATTATCTGGTAGTTGTAGCTCCCAAGTCTGGTATCAAAATATAACTAAAAATTTAGGAACTAAGAATTAAACAAACAAAAAAATCTTCTCCTATTACTGTGCATCACAAAGCAAGGAACTTATGAATCTAGGGGCTAATAAAGAGGTCTATGAAGTCACAGAATAAAGATGGTATATGTTTTTCTGGAATGTCAGTTCTACTAAGTAAAACATTTATATCAAAACAAATACCAATACACAAGAATAAAATGTACACTGTGCATTAATTTCTAAGCCAAAACAAGTCTTCTTCTTTTTTTTTTTTTTTTGGTACCAGGGATTGAACTCAGGGGCAGTTGACCACTGGGCCACATCCCCAGCCCTCTTCTTGTATTTTATTTAGAGACAGGGTCTCACTGAGTTGCTAAGTGCCTCGCCATTGCTGAGGCTGGCTTTGAACTCGCGATCCTCCTGCCTCAGCCTCCCAAAGTGCTGGGATTACAGGCGTGAGCCACCGCGCCCGGCTCAAAACAAGTCTTTAAAATAAATTTTATTTTTGTAATTGGTTGCTCTGCAATTTAAGTTCAGATTTCCTGGGGTACATTCATTTTTCTCTGCTTACTTCATATTTAGATAATTCATCTCTGACAGGTACCAGTTTCCTCACAAGCCCAAAGGTGGCTACACACAATATAACATGCTTTATCTAATGAAGAACTGTGGGGTAGGGAATCAGAGAGAATGAGGGAGAGAGGGTGGCAGAGGTGAAAGGGTTCAGAGGTAGGAAGATAACTACTCTCACTTGGCCTCCATTAGTTTGAGTAGCATATGAATGGAGGGAAAGCCTGGGCCATAGAAATGGATTATTCTACACATTTTCATCTTCTTCACTTCTACCAATCCATCTATAGGCCAAAAGTGGCAATAAGGTCTACCACAATAGTGGCAGGAGAGGATTAGTATGGACACTAATTTCATCTGGTCTTTGGGAGAATGAACCTTGGCTTCAAAACTTAAAAATAGGAAAAATTCACCTCCTATTTCCCTTTCAATAGTTTTTGTTCACAGCCCTCTTCCTCCTAGCTGATCTTGACTGTTCTTTGTGTGACTAAATTTCCAAGTGTCAGCACCATTGTGCTGAATATATATTAGACCACACTGCATGATTTACTCAAATGATCTCTGTTTGGCTCCAAGACCATTATAATCACGACCCTCAAACTTGTCTATACATCAGAATCCTAAGGAGTTTTTGAAAAAAATATATGGGAGCTCAGACAAACACTTTCACAGAAATAAGTCTGAAATTTAAATATGTATGCATTTAAAAACTAGGATCTTCTGGCCAAGATAGGGAATTGGGGAAGGAATTTACCTGCCTGCTAAGAACACCTACAAAACTGGACAAAATATATTAGACATTTAAAATACTGGACAACATGGGTATAAGAACATGATCTCTGTAAGAAGGAAAATAAATAAGATGTAGAGTCCTGTGGCCTACCTGGCTATATCCCTCCTCCCCTGAGACATTTTATGGGCTATAGATCAGAGAGGAGTATGCCACTGTTAGTCAGGTTTTTTTTTTTTTTTTGTCATTGTGACCAAAATATCTAACAAGAACGACTTAGATGACGAAGAGTTTGTTTTGGGTTCACCAATTCAGAGGTTCAGTTCATGGTTGGCCAATTCATTGCTCTGGGCCTGAAGCAAGGCAGAACATCACAGCAGAAGAGCTAGTGGAGGAAAGCTGCTCAGCTTATGGTAGCTGCTAGGGGGGGGACAGTGGGAGAAAGAGGTGGGGGGAAGGAGCCAGGGACAAACTACTTCCTCCAGGCATACTCCACCTGCCTATAGTTAACACTCAGTAGTCCATTCAAATTATTAATGGGTTAATCCACTGATGAGGTTACAGCTTTCATAATCCAATTATTTAACCTCTGAACATTCCTGCATTGGGGACCATGCTTTCAAAACATGAGCTTTTCAAGGGGCATTTTTAGGTCCAAGCCATAACACCCATACAGATCAAAGCTATCTTGCTGAGTGGAGAAGATAAAAACCAGAATTTGAGGGGCAGAGTACCTTAGAGGAGGGGGCTGATCAGAAGACTTCCTTAGCTCAGAAGTCTGTTTGAATCTTTGGCTGAACTGAATACTAAGCTGGAATAAGTATGGAATGACAAGCTCTGTCAGACTGGGCAAGAAGACTGGAGCATTGTAAACTGAACAGTTGCCAAAGCTCATACAGAACTACTCCACATTTGAGTTTCAACCTGTTACAGTAGCAACCCTTGCCAAACATCTATGAGATATTACAAATGCAGCCAGGAGATATTCCAAAAGGGTCAGGCCTTAACAGGAAGGATTAAATTAGACCTAGAACAAAAGCTACTCTAATGAAGTTTAAAAAAAAAAAAAAAAAAAGCCTCTAAAGCAGGGTTTAGCAAATCTTTGCTGATGGGCAAGTCAAATGTTCTTGTAAATAAAGTTTTATTAGAACACAGCAACACCCATTTTTAAAATATACTGTCTACTTTCAAGCTATTTTGGCAGAGTTAAGCAGTTGTCACAAAGACCATACTGCCCACAGGTCTAAAATATGTATTATATGGCCCTTAAGAAAACATTCATTGATCTCTGCTTTTAGAAAGGGTCAAACTGATCCACAAATAATGTGATTACTTGCCACAACAAAGTCCAACACTATTTAAGAGAAGATAAGTCTATTACAGAATAATGTAAAATTCTACAATGTCCACTGTTCAATAAATAATTACTAAATACAAGCAGAAAAACAATCAACACCAGGAGAAAAATTAGTTTTATATATATATTTACATGCTGTGTAAAAGAGACATATTTTAGATACAAAGATCGAGGATAAAAGTAAAAGGATGGAAAAAGATGCACCATACCAGGACTGATTATGAAAAAGCTGAAATGTCTACAATAAATTTTATCAGGAAAAACATTACCACTAGGAATAGACTTTATAATGTTAAAGGAGTCAGAAAAATGACATATCAATCCTAAATGTGCATATATACCAAAACAGGTAACAATACACATGAAGCAAACTGACATAAATGAAAAGTGGGGGGAAAGGTCCAGAATTAGAGTTGAATAATTCAACACCTCTTTCTTAGTAACTGATCAAATAGGTTGAAAGTCAGAAAGGACACAGACAAGAAAACTAATGAATCAAGTTGCCCTGATATTTATAGAATACGCTGTCAAATAATATGTGATTTTCAAGAATAAGTAGAACATTTATTACATTAGGCCATCCTTGTTGGTATAGAAAAGTCCTAACTATTTGGAAATGGAAAAAAAAACTGTTTTAAACGACACATGGATTCATGAAGAAATCATCAGGGAAATTACAAAATATTTTGAACTGAATGAAAATGAAAACAACATAAAACCTTAGGGAATGGATAAAAAGCAGTGCTCAATTTATAGCTTTTAATATACTTATATTAGGAAAGAAGTCTAAAACGATGAGGTAAACTTCTACCTCAAGAAGTGAGTAACAAGGCCTGAGGTTCTGGCTCAGTGGTAGAGCGCTTGCCTAGCACGTGTGAGGCACTGGGTTTGATCCTCAGCACCACATAAAAATAAATAAAGATATTGTGTCCATCTACAACCAAAAAAACACAACAACAACAACAACAAAAAAAAAAAAAAAAAAAAAAAAAACAGTAAATTTAGCCAAAACTAGTAGAAAGAAGGAAATTATAAAAATAAAAGCAGGGCTGGGGTTGCGGCTCAGCGGTAGAGCGCTCGCCTAGCACGCATGCGGCCCAGGTTCGATCCTCAGCACCACGTAAAAATAAAGGCATTGTAGCCGGGCGCGGGTGGCGCACGCCTGTAATCCCAGCACTTTGGGAGGCTGAGGCAGGAGGATCGCGAGTTCAAAGCCAGCTTCAGCAATGGCGAGGCACTTAGCAACTCAGTGAGACCCTGTCTCTAAATAAAATACAAAAAAGGGCTGGGGATGTGACCCAGTGGTTGAGTGCCCCTGAGTTCAATCCCCAGTACCACAAAAAAAAAAAAAAAAAAAAAAAAAAAAGGCATTGTGTACAACTAAAGCAAATAAATATTTAAAAAAAATAAAAGCAAACATCAACAAACTATAGAAAAAAACAAAGAAACGGAAATGGTCCTCAAATGTCAACAAAACTGCCAAAATTCTAGAAAGACCAATGAGGGGAGAGGAAGATTGCACATTACCAGTATCACAAAAGAAAGAAAGAAATGTCACTGCAGATTTTGACATTGAATATTATAAAAAGAATTTTTTTTTTTTTCAGATTACAGAGGACACACAGTCCTAAGTCACTGTTAGTCAGGTCAGCATTGCCTTGATATCAAAGCCAAATAAATAAAAAGAACACAGATACTGAAATCCTTAGTAAATGTTACAAAATCAAATCCAAAAACACACAAAAAGATGCCATCATGCCCAAGTAGGGTTTATTTATCCCAGAGATACTAGGTTGGTAAAATACAAGGTTGGTAATAATGGCTGAAAAATCAATCAGTGCAATTTCAGACATTAACAGACTAAAAACCATATGAACATATGAACAATGAAGAAAAGCCAAATTTAATATGCACTTATGGGGTTAGGGTTGTGGCTCAGCAGTAGAGTGTTCACCTAGCACATGCCCGGTCCAGGTTCAATCCTCAGCACCACTTAAGAATAAAGACATTGTGTACAATTAAAGCAAATAAATATTTTAAAAAAAACATGCACTTATGATAAAAAAAAAAAAAAACTCTATGAACATGTTAGGAATAGAAGGGAACTTTAAAAATGGAATAAAGGAAAACTATGAAAAACTAAATGTATCATCATATATAATGGTAAAATGAGAAAGGACATAGACATTAACACTATGAATTAAGTTGGCCCTGATTAAGGTTGATGTTTTCATCCTACATGGGGAAGGAGGTGAAGATGTCTGTTCTTACTACTTCTATTTAACATCGTAGTGAAATGCTTAGCCAGTATTACATGCCCCCCCTCTCTTTCAAAAGGTACATATGTTGAAATGGAAGAAGTGCCTATACTTGCAGATGACATGATTATATAACTAGAAATCCAAAGAAATATCATACATAATAGGTGAGTTTAGCAAGATATCAAGATATAAAGTTAAAAACAATACTACTTACAATATAGCATGAACTATAGCCTAGGCATACATTTAACAAAGTATGTTCTAGATCTATATATTTAAAACTATAAAACACACTGTTAAGGGAAATTAAAGGCAATTTTAAAAAGGAGAGCTGTGTATATTTCAGGAATCATAAGAAAGAACATTGTTGGAATACCAATTATCCCCAAATTTATATATACATTCAATGAAATCCCAATTCAAATCCCAATAGGGTTTTCAATTTTTATTTTTTTTAAATATATTTTTAATTGCAGGTTTACACAATACCATTATTTTATTTACGTGGTGCTGAGGAGTGAACTCAGGGCTTTACACATGGGAGACCAGCGCTCTACTGCTGAGCCAAAGCCCCAGCCCCTCAATTATTTTTAATGGCAAATACTGACAAGCTAATTCTAATATTATGTGGAAATGCAAAGGACCCACTATAGGCAGAATAACTTTGAAAAAGCATGAAGCTTAAGGATATATACTACCAGACTTATAAACTTATTATAAAGCTACAGTAATTAAGAGTGTTTGCTATTGTCCTATAGGCAGACCCACAGATCACCAGAACAAATTAAGAGTCATAAATCACCTGCATTTATATGTATATGATAATTTTGGATAAATGGGTGAGAATATTTGGAATAGTCTTCTCAATAAATGGTGCAGAACAAGTGGATAGGCATACAAGAAAAAGTGAGCCTCAACCTTATTTCATAGCATATACAAAAATTAACTCAGTGCATCACAGACATAAATGTAAAATATAAAACTATAAAAAAATTAGTTGAAACACAGGATAAGAGATTCATGACCTTGTTGTGTTAGTCAAAGATTTATCAGGCAAGGTACTAACCATAAAAGAATGGTTATATATTGGACCTCATCAAAACTAACAAGTGAAGTAACCCCTAAGAAAATGAAAAGACAGGCCGGGCGCGGTGGCGCATGCCTGTAATCCCAGCACTTTGGGAGGCTGAGGCAGGAGGATCGCGAGTTCAAAGCCAGCCTCAGCAACGGTGAGGCACTTAGGAACTCAGTGAGACCCTGTCTCCAAATAAAATACAAAAAAAAAAGGGCTGGGGATGTGGCCCAGTGGTCGAGTGCCCGAGTTCAATCCCCGGTACCACACACACACACACACACACACAAAAAAAAAAAAAAAAAAAAAAAAGAAAATGAAAAGACAAATCAGCGTTGGAAGAAATGTTTGTAAAGTATGTCTCTAATGTGTAATATATTCAGAAGGCACAGAACTCTTACAACTTAATAAGAAAAATTGATTAAAAAATTGGCAAGAGTTCAACTGCTACTTCATAAAGGAAAATATATGAATGTCTGAGAATAAAAAGACACTGAACACCATTAATCATTAAGAAAATGCATATTAAAACCAGGGTAAGTTATCTACAATAGTCTGAATGCATACTCCAAAATTCATGTATTGGAAATTTAATCCCAAAGATAACACCTTTGGGGTGGTGGTAGGTCACAAGAGCTCTCTGCCCTCATGAGTGGATTCACGTTAATATAAAAAAGGCTTATGGGAGTGGGTTCTTTCTTCTGCTCTTCTGCCATGTAAGGACAGAGAGCTCCTGTCTGCCTTCTACTGTGTGAGGATGCACTAAGAAGGTTCACACGAAGATGTCAGCACCTTGATCTCAGACTTCTCGGCCTTCAGAACTGTGAGAGAACAAATTTATATTTACTACAAATTACCCAGGTATTGTTATAATAATAGGAAATGGACTAAGATAATATACCACTGCATATCTATTCAGATTTGCTAAAATAAAAAAGAGTCATGTGACAAGTATTTTTGAGCACTTAGAGAAAAAAGAATTCTCAAATATTGCTGGTTAGAATGTAAAATGTCGGCTGGGCACAGTGGCACACCCCTATAATCCCAGCACTTGGGAGGCTGAGAGAGGAGGATCCCAAGTTCAAAGCCTGCCTCAGCAATGGCAAGGCACTTGGCAACTGAGTGAGACCCTGTCTCTAATAAAAATATAAAAAAGGGCTGGGGATGTGGCCCAGTGGTCGAGTGCCTCTGAATTAAATCCCCGGTACTCCCCCTCCCCCCAAAAAAAGAATGTAAAATGTTATAGCCACTTTGGAAAAACAATCTTGACAGTTTCTTACAAAATATGCTTAGAAAAGGATTGAGTGATTTCATGCCAAAGAAAATGAAAACATATGTCTACCCAATGAAAGCACATATCCACACAAATATTTGTATACAATTTTATTAATAATAGCTCCAAACTAAACAAAGTTCAAATATTCGTCAGGTGAATGAACAAACAAATTGTGGTATATCCATACAACATATACCACTGATGTGCACAAGAGTGACTCTCAAAAATTGGGCTGACGGGGCGTGGTGGCGCATGCCTGTAATCCCAGCACTTGGGAGGCTGAGGCAGGAGGATCGCGAGTTCAAAGCCAGCCTCAGCAATGGTGAGGTACTTAGCAACTCAGTGAGACCCTGTCTCTAATTAAAAAAAATACAAAAAAGGGCTGGGGATGAGGCCCAGTGGTCAAGTGCCCCTGAGTTTAATCCCTGGTACCGAAAAAAAAAAAAAAAAAATTAGGCTGAGTAAAATAAGTGCCAGACAACAAAACAGTACATCCTAGAGAATTCCATTCATGTAAAAATGTGATTCTAAAGAGTGGTCGAGTAACCCCCAGGAAGGCAAAAAAAAAAAAAAGAAAACAGAGAAATTAAAAACAGAAAACAAGTAAAATGGCAGATATAAATGGTAGCATCAATAATTGTATGAAATTTAAACAGTGTATACATACCAATTAAAAAACCCAGATTTGCAGAGTGGATTAAAAACCATAACTTCACACTGTTCATAAGAAGCTTCATGTGTAACAACATAGGGAGGCTAAAAGTATAGAACATTCTCTTCTGAAAATAATATAAGGAAAAACTATATTAAGTAGATTGGATAATCATAAAAACTGAAAAGATGAGGAGGGATAACACATAATGATATTAAGTTCAAACTATCAAGAAGATATGCAATCCTAAATGTGTGTATACTAAGCAACAGAGCAGTAAATTTGTGAAGAAAAAAACTGATAGAACTGAATGGAGAAGTGGGCAAATCCACAACTGACAGAACCAGGCAGGAAATTAGCAAGGATACATAAGGACTTGGGGATACCATCAACCACAGCAGCTAATGCACATAGGATCTAATCAGTACTCCACTCAAAAACAGCACACTACATATACATTCTTTTCAAGTGCCTACAGAATGTATATCAAGACCATATGCTGGGCCATAAAGCAAATATCAACAATTTTAAAAGAACTGAAGATATAAGAAGTATATTCATTGATCATAATAGAATCAAGTCACACATAATAACAAAAAGGTAACAGGAAAATCTTAAAATACTTGGAAATTAGATAATATACTTCTCAATATACTATATGGAATCAAATTAAAAATTTAAATACAACATATCAAAATTGTGGGGCATAATTAGGAAGAAGAAAAAAATTTTAAGTCAATAATCTAAGCTTCTACTCAAAGTAAAAAGGAATAAGGAACAGAAATCCATGAAACTGAATATAGAAAAATAAAAAGAATTTAATAAAACAAAGTTGGTCTATAATGCCTACTACATTAAGGATTTAGGTACTAAGCATCAATGACTTCAATGACTACTAACATCATAAAAGAAGGAAATCTTACTTTATTCATTTGCTAAAAAACACCAAACTGAATCTAGTTAATTGCCTAGATCCAACGACCAATTTACAAAAACTCAAAAGGAAACTACTAAGTGATGCCACAGAAAAGGAGCAAAATCCAGTCTCTAAGAACCTCTGCAGAACTAACCTGGTAATTTCTATAAGCAAGCAAACAAATGGAAGAAAAGGAATGGAGGGAAACTATATACTAAGAGAAATTTAAGAAAAGCATATAGTTAAAAAGCAAAACTACACTTATTACTTGGATGATAAAACCAGACAGAAAAGAAAGAAATGATTGTTGTAAATATTCAGAGGAGTGGCTACTCTTGGTGGAGAGAATAGAAAGGATTTTGGCTTTATATCTCAGAGGTATTCTCCAATGCAGTTTCACTAGTAATTAAGCAAATATTTAAAATTCTACCTCATACCTCTGTCCATTTCTCAATTGACTCAGAGCTTATAGAGGAGGGCTATGTAATGATAATCTCCAAACCACAACAAACCCAGAAAACATGCAAACCTGGACTACTGAATAAAAGATTAAACAAAAGAAAACACATACAGGGCTGGGGTTGTAGCTCAGTGGTAAAGCTCTAGCCTAGGATGTGTGAGGCACTGGGTTTGATCTTCAGCACCACATAAAAATAAATAAATAAGGGGCTGGGGTTGTGGCTCAGTGTTAGAACACTTGCCTATATTGTGAGGCACTTCAGCACCACATAAAAATAAATAAAATAAATAAAATAAAGGTATTGTGTCTATTTACAACTAAAAATATTAAAAAAAGAAAACACATACAAATTTCTCTCCCTTTACTAAGTCAACAAGGAAGCTGAAATTCTAGTTCACAGCTAGAGTCTGGGTTGTCTTGTCATCTGATGATCATGGAGGGTAGGCAGTTTGATAACTCAGAGAAATAAAAATTATGTAACCACTTTAAGAAGAACTTTAAGATTTGGCCAGAGTTATGGTCTTCTGAACCCAATAAACATAGCAATACAAAATCTTTAAAAATTTAAAATTATATGAACCTATCTGATTATAAAAAAATATTATGAAGCAGCTTACAAATATAACAGATAAAATTTATATAAAGTCACCTACTCGGGCTGGGGTTGTAGCTCAATGGTAAAACACTTGCCTAGCACATATGGGGCACTGGGTTTGATCTGCAGCACCACATAAAAATAAATAAATAAGGGGCTGGGTTGTGGCTCAGTGTTAGAACACTTGCTTAGCATGTGTGAGGCACTGGGTTCGATTCTCAGCATCACATAAAAATAAAACAAAGCTTCATCCACAACTTAAATAAATAAATAAATAGGTATTGTGTCCATCTATAACTAATAATTAAAAAAAAAAAAGTCTTCTACCCTCTTGTCTGTTTTAGATGTACCACTGCATCCAGATATAGTAAACTGGTAGTTTATATAGTAAGTGGTATCTTTACAGTTCATTTAGGTGGGGGGTGGGGATGGAACTCAGTGTTTCCTACATGATAGCAAGCACTCTGCCCCTAAGCTGCATACCCAGTCTGCTCTTACTCATAGCTAAAGAAGTACTAAAAAATATCTAACAAGTTTCAGAAAAGAAGCCCAAGGTTCTCAAATAATTTACATAAATACCGTTTAAAAAATTTTTTTACACATATTTATGGTGTAAAATGCGATGTTTTGATTCCTGTATACATAGTGTAATGATCATACCCTTCACCTCATACATTTATCATTTCTTTGTGGAGAGAGCATTTTAAAAAACTTTGCCTCTAGCTATCTTGAAATATACATTATTGTTAACCACAGCCACCCTACTGGGCAACAGACCACCAGAATTTATTCTTCATACCCACTTGTAACTTTGTATCCACTAACAAATCTTACTGTCTTTCCTTTCTCTCTCCACTTTTCAGTCTCAGGTAATCACTATTAGCCTGCTCCACCTCTATGAGATCAACTTTTTGAGAATCCACATAAGTATGAGCATACATTATTTGTCTAAGCCTGGTTCATTAGGCTCCATGTTTTCCAGGTTCATCCATGTTGTTGCAAATGACAGGATTTAATCCTTTTTAATGGCTGAAGAGTATTCCAGATGCCTATTTTTTTAAAAATGAACTCATGTGTTGTTAGATATTTAGGATGATTCCAAATCTTGGCTGTTGTGAATAGCGCTGCAATAAATATGGCAGTAGAGATATCTCTCTGATATGCGGATTTCTCTTCCTTTGAAAATATACCCAGTAGTGGGATTGCTGAATCCTAAACTCTTTTTTAGTTTTTCCCCTTTAATATCTACCTCTAAGTTTTCTATGTGATAGGTATGTATTACTGGCTTCAGTCATCACTTTTAGACTTTATCAACTGGCTTTCTCATAGATTAAATGAGATCTAACTGTCCTTCACCTCCACTTCCTATCCCTCTTTCTGCGAACACAGTTGTGAGCCTAACTGTTGGTTAAATCTGATTTCAGTGTTTATATTGTTATGGCTATGTAAATATTATTCCTCACAGAGCCAAAGGGTATGCTATAATTGTTTTTTTCTCGTAAACTTGTAGATAATACCAAGGTACCCTTTCTTATTAAAGACTCCTAATAAAGCATCTCATCCATCAAAAGAGCATAATCTATATGGTCTATTATTTCTGTCCATATACTAAAAGATAACCATTTTGGAGAACTATGGTAAACTTTTTATTTTATTTTTTGGTGCTGGGGTTTAAACCCAGAGGTGCTTTATCAAGATGTGCTTGAACCACCTCTCCAGTGCTTTTTTAAATTTATTTTTGCGACAGGGTCTCACTAAGTTCTGAGGTTGGCTTCCAACTTGTGATCCTCCTGATTTAGTATCCTGAGTTGCTGGGATTATAGGTGTGTACCACTGCATCCAGTTATAGTAAACTTTGATATTGAATACACAAACATTCACACATCCTACATTTCTATTCCTTCAGATTCTAGTCTCAAAAACTAATTTTTAAAATTATACTCAATCCACTAAGTCATTGCTACAATACTTACAAAGTAATGAATATGCTAAAATATCTATTATAATACCTTTGTAACCATATTAACCAAGTCTTTTTCAACAAATTAAATCTCAAACTTCTCCCAAAATTTTCTTTAGTACTTATACCCTTTATTTATCTCTGCTATTTATTGAGTTCTAAGGCTCTCAGGAAACCCACGTCTTGGGTAGGGGAAATATTTTTCTCATTGTTTATTTTTGTTCTGTTTCATTTTCTCTGAGGTGTCTATTCATTCTTATTTCTGCTATCTACCCAATAGTATACTTTTCTCCCAATTCTACTTCCTTCCACCTTTCCGTACTCGAATCTCTTGGTATGAATTCCATAACTTTGATGTACTACTTTCACATATTTCTTCAATATTTGGCTTTTATAAAAGCCACTACTCTATACACATTCCAAACACATCAACTGACCATAACAATTTGTGTTTTAACTTCAATCAGCTCCTAAAGTAAATATCCCCATTTCATACCACAGGTAAGTAAACCCAAAAATCAATGTCTGAAGAAAAAGCATTACAACACAGAATGTCTGACATCTGACACTTTAAAGCACTTTTAAAAAAAATTTTACTTATTTTAGTTGTGCACAATGCCTTTATTTTTATGTGGTGCTGAGGATCAAACCCGGGCCGCACACGTGCTAGGCAAGCACTCTGCCGCTGAGCCACAATCCCAGCCCTTAAAGCACTTTTTATTAGTTCACTCACATTAAGTTAAAACAATGACATTTGGTTTTAGGTTGGTAAGAAAAATGATACATTTTTCTATCATTTACTCCTTTCAGAAAAGAAATGCAATACATACCTCCGTAGAAAATATGATTCTTCTGGGTTTATCCACATGACAGATAATTAATCCACATTGTTTTATTATTAAGGGGAAAAAAAGAATAAAATGTGCCTTATGGACATTACTGACTCAGTGATTTAACTACACCATTTGTTGCAATTTTAAACTTAGTAAGAGGCTGTAGTTACCTCTTTTTGTAGATGAAGTTTGAAGCAACTGTTTGGCTTTGAGGGAAGTACGAGGCAAATTTTTCAGCCTTTGCGAAGCTGTTGAAAAATAAGGAACTGTAATATTTGCCTGAAAGTATAAGATAAAGACTATAGCTTCTGTAAGCTTGAATATTTTAATGCAAACTTTAAAATTTATCAAGGAACAGAAACCATAAGGTGAAATGTTAGAATCCTACAAAGCAGAGGAATTTTAAGGTGATGCTTAGTGCATTAAGTTGGAAAAGAAAAGGGATGGAAATCTTAGTGCATGGTGCAAACTTTGAGAACTAGCTTCTTGTAGATTTAAAAAAAAAAAATCTCGAATATATAATCTGTAAAAATAATGAAGAGAAAACAAACCACCAGCAAACATGCTACAGGATGCAAAGAATACAAAGATATAAGTGATGAACACAAGCACACAGTATAGAATAAAATAAATGCAGTACTTGTTCAATGCAAAAAAGCGCATTTTGGCAAAGCAGTTATTGTTAGATGAACTGCCCTAAAGTGAAACAACGATCTTCATACTCAAAAAGGAGAAGAAAACTCAGAACCAGGCAAGTTATTAGGAAGTCACAATCTAGTGGCTTTAATATGTTCAACATCATCTTGTCGTAAACTTCAAGTAATTTGTACCTCAGACTTTGGGCAGAACCATATCTGGGCTATGCATATATGTAGAGGTAGGGTGTGTGTATGTGTGTGTGTTGGTAGGTATGTCTTGAGGGGTGTAAATGAGTTGGAGCATATGACTTTTAATGAGATCAGTGAAAAATGCTAAACTTGTTTCAAACTTCTATTAGCTACACTGAAACTCTCTAAATTGGCAGATAAGATGTAGTCCAGGGCCATCTAGAGTTAAAGTGGCTCCAATTATTCCAATATCCAATTATCAAAGTCTTACACCGATCAGTGCAGTCACCTATTTAAGTGGGTCTGAAATGTCCTTCTATTGATCAAATAGACTTTATATACTTCTAGAATTTATGTGCAAACAAGACCCTACCTCTACAAGTTCAGTTAGGGCACAAATAATCATTGGGGTGATAAAGGATACTTGACACATCATCAGAGAGAATACAAAGAAGGATTAGTCTTTTCTCTATTGCTTAGCTTTATCAAGCTAAATAACTAACTTTTTTTCACAGCCAATAAACTTTTTTAAAGAAATATATTTGATTTCCAATTTTACAGCACTCCAAACATTACTATAGCTAAATAATGTTCGATGCCAACTCAAATACTGACAGGCAGACTAGCAAAAATTTCTCCTCATTTAAAAAAAATCAAATTTTTAATGGGTTACCTTATATCTATCCCACAAAAATTTAGGATGTTATCATCATTGAATATTCTTTTTTAAAAAAAAATATTTATTTATTTACTTTAGTTGTACACAATGCAATGCATTTATGTTTACGAGGTGCTGAGGATCGAACCTGGGCCGCGCACGTGCGAGGCGAGCGCTCTGCCGCTGAGCCACAACCCCAGCCCATCATTGAATATTCTATTCATTTACATGTTTTTAGTCATATTTTCATCCATCCATCCATCCCTGTATTTATGCAAATAGAAAGAGTATCTGCTTTCTTTCCGGTACTGTTTTGGGTACAATGGATTCAGCAGTCAACTAGATAGACATAGTTTTTACTTTTATGGAATATTCTAGAAAAGGAGAGACAGACAATAAACAAAGTTGCAAAATATAAGGCCTTCCAGAGGGTGACAGCTGCTAAAGAGGAAAATTAAGTAGGAAAGGGGGATAAGAAGTAGGAGATTGAAGCTGCAACTATAAATAGAGTGATTGAGAGATTTCCCTAAGATGACATTCACACAAAGATCTGAAGGAAGAGAAGGAGTGAGCCATGTAGATATCTAGAGAAAGCATTCCAGATTGAGGAAGAAGCAATTATAAAGAATACTGAGATTGGAACATACATAGTACGTTTGAAGAACAGAAAGGAGGCTCAGTCATAAATGAGGGCAAAGAAACCAACAGAACATATTCTGGCAATCTACAATGTTTATCAGCCATTAAATTTTTTTAATGAGGGCTTAATATCAAATGCCATTTGTAATAAACCCTTGGAAAAATCCTATTGGCATTAATAGCTATAGTGACTTCAATAGACCATTTTTTTTTAACCTCTTACATTTCAAAGGCAACATTACAACAATGGCATCTACATACAAACGAAAACTGTCCACCAGGAATTTGAAGAATGAGGTTACATATAGGACCAGGCAATAAACAGTAAATTTGCCTGATACAGACAACATAAAATGAATGATTTTTCATAAGATACCACACAATCACATGTTAATCAAATAACAAAATTAAGTTTTTATCTGATTTATCATTCTAATTTGATCAGTTTTCTAAAGACAAAATCAACAATTTTTTTAGTTCTGTGGACTGAACCCAGGGGAACTCTACCACTGAGCTACATCCTAGCCCTTATTATTTTTTTGAGAAAGGATCTTGCTAAGTTGTACATGCTGGCCTTGAATTTGTGATCTTCCTGCCTCAGCCTTCAGAGTCACTGAGATTACAGGTGTGGGCCACTGTACCTGGCACAACATCATTTTTAAAATAATGAAGTGTCCTAGTTTAAGTGAAACTCCAGATCTTTCCAAAATAATTTAATGTTAACTGTTTGAATTCAGGTTTTCCTTCTTTCCTTGTTTTTAAAAAAGCACAATTCCAAACTAGCAAGACCCCTGTGAGAACCAAGGATGCTACATTAAAACAATTATCCCCTCTACCCCCATTTTTTGGGGAGTGGGAAATGGAGATTGAGCCCAGGGATGCTTCTCTACTGAGCTACATTGCCAGTCTGAGGGTCCTTGAACTTGTACCCTCCTGCCTCTGTTTCCCATGTAGCTGGGATAACATGTATGTATCACTACACCTGGCTAACAATTATTCTTTGATACTACCGTTATTTAGGTACATGTCTTCTTCCACAAATCAACTCCTCTGAAAACCTCCATTTCTGGAAAACATGTACTATTGTTTTCAAGTCATTCTAGCTCAAAAATTTGTTACTTAAATTTTATTTATATACCTCCTATAGTTTCTTAGGTCTATACCCTCCTTTATGTCCTCATGGTCTCTTAAATACCTTTATCAACTTATTTTTGGATTAGAAGTGTACTCTGGGGTCTCCCTATATCTAGTCCTTTTCATTCAATTTGTGAAACAAAATAAAACCAGGTGCTTCTGTTTTCTACGTGCTCCAGCAATAATCAAAGTCAGTGAGAGAAAACACTCTTCCCTGGGGTAAAAAAAACAGTTTATTGTCTAAGTTATAAATAATAGCTATAGGAAATACTGCATTTTAATAACATTATGCAACTTCTAAATTATCGCATTTTATTATTCATCCTTAAACTTTGCATTTCACATGCAAGTTAATGAAGAGAACTCTCAGTAATTGTCTGGGTTCAGTTACCCATTTCTTTCAAGAGTAATGTCATAGTAATTTGAAATCATTCGAGCTTACTTCAACAGTGTGTGCCTCTAACCCTGTGATACACTACATTACTATATAAGTACATTAGAAACAAACAATGGAGATAGACTGTAAAATAACTGAGAGTTACCTCAATTCTGTCATTACATGTGTCTTTGAACTTGTGTTTAAACTTTTTCTTTAAAAAATATTTATTTATTTATTGGTTATACACAATGCCTTTATTTATTTTTACGTGGTGCTGAAGATCAAACCTGGGCTGCACAAGGGCTAGGGGAGCGCTCTACCGTTGAGCTACAATCCCAGGCCCTGTGTTTAAATTTTTTTTGGGGGGGGGGGGTACTGGGGATTGAACTCAGGGGCACTCGACCACTGGGCCACATCCCCAGACTTTTTTTTGTATTTTATTAGAGACAGGGTCTCACTGAGTTGCTAAGTGCCTCGACACTGCCGAGGCTGGCTTTGAACTTGTGATCCTCCTGCCTCAGCCTCCCAAGTGCTGGGATTATAGGTGTGTGCCACCGCGCCCGGCTTGTGTTTAAAATTTTTAAACTGTGAAAACTTTAAAAAATCATTAGACTAGATCTACTCCTACCCCCCGCCCCCACACACAAAGGCTTGGACAGTATGGCACTTTCTGGAATTTACTGTAAAATGTAATTTTGTGACTCTTTATCCAACTTAACTTTACACTGAAGATTTTCCCTATTTATATACTGCTGTTTATTAAGCTTCAATAGTCAAAGAATAGTTCTGAAGAAATCATTGACATTGTTTGAAAAGATAAAGCTGTAATTTTATTACTGTAACAATATGTAAAAATATATTTCCTTGTTAAGAAAAACAATGTAATCTTAAATCCTATCATCTTTCTGTACTACAGTATTGATTTTATTATTTTTTACTGACAATTACAAAATACAAAGTTCAATAAAAATATTTCCACTGTTGGCATTTTTTCTTGGCCATTGCTACTCTAATTAATTTTATTTCATGATTATTATTGAACACAGCTTTGTCACATAGGGGGGATGTTAATAAAGAACCTTCTCCAGGTGCTATATACTAAGTAAGCATAAGCCACTGTGAATGAATGTTAAGGTAAAATACCCCAGGGTTCTCTCACCCATGACATTTTGTTTAGAACCTTTTATTGCTTACAAATTCTCATTTAGTCATCCTTTGATGCTCTCTTACTCTCTACTTCAGTCTTCTCAGGGCTACCAAATCGCATACCTTAGATTTATTAAAACAGAAAAAACAACGCCCAGATTTTATCACTCTCTGTTGAGGTGTCCCCCAAAAACTCAAGTGTGAGACAATGCAATAAAGTTGAGAGGTGAAATAATTGGGTTATGAGTCTTAATCAGCTACCCTGATCACCCAGGGATTAACTGGGTGGTGGTAACTATAGGCAGGCAGGATGTGGCTAGAGGAGGTGTGTCCCTGGGGGCATGCCCCACACTCTTCTTCCTCACCTCAAAGAGCAATGTGAGCCTTCTATGGACTGACACCTCTAAAACTGAGACCCAAATAAACTTCCTCCTCTAAAATTGTTCTTGTCAAGTCTGTCAGTTACAGTAGCAAAAAACTGACTAAAACACTCCCTTCACCACTGCCTTTGTTCAACTCCACATTTTTGGTCCAGATTATGTAATACCCTTCCAAGTGATTTCTAGTCTCTTTATTTCAGTCCTTTCTTCATATAATATCAAAATGAAGTTTCCAAGACAAACCTTGATTAAAAGTCCATCATGATTCCTCATGCTTACAGGGTGAACTCTTTTTTAAAAAAAATATTTATTTATTTGCTTTACTTGTACACATGCGTTTATTTTTACATGGTGCTGAGACTCCAATCTGGGCTATGCAAGTGCTAGGTGAGCCTCTACTGCTAAGCAACAACCCCAGCCCCAGGGTGAACTCTTTACATGATAGTTTAAAAACTCTCAGTCTATTCCCTATCTACACCTCTCTTCCCTCATCCATTCAGACCTTACAGTTCAGTCACACAACAAAACACTAGAATCAGGCTGCCACTCTAACATTTTTCTTGATCCCACTGTTGGGAAAACCAATATATCCTTTCTTTCTTTGGCAACTCATATAAGCTAAGTTGGCTATTTTTTAATGTCTTTTTTGAAAACTCTTCACACTTTTGAGTTTAATACCTTTCCTCTGCTCTCAAAGAAGTTCCTGCTATCGGAAAGCATAGGCTGTCATATACACATTTATATTCCCAGCATTAGGAACATAATTTATACCCATCAATTTCTATTAAATAATTAAGGCACACATAAGTGACTACTGGAGAAAATCTAGACAGATGAGCATTCAAGGTCCTACACAATTAAGTCCAAATAAGTGATTGTCAAACTTGGATCTGCCCTGAAATCAGCCGAGACTTTTTTTTTTTTTGCGGGGCGGGGGGGAGTATTAGGGATAGAACCTATGGGCACTTTACCACTGAGATACATGCCCTGTCCACTCCCCCCTTCTTTTAAATTTTGAAAGCATATCGCTAAATTACCCAGGCTAGCCTCAAACTTGCAATCCTCCTGTCTCAGTCTCCCAAGTAGCTGGCATTTCAAGCATGTGCCACTTACTGTGCATGGCTTCAGCTGAGACACTTCTGAAAATGAGATATTCTGGGTCTCCACCCCAAATATATTCAATCAAAATGCCCAGGAGCAAAACCCAAAGCACTACATTTCTAGGAACATTACTCATTCTTAGACTAGCCTATTAGTTATTACTTGTAAAATGATTTATTTCAATTTATGTTTCATAATTATATAAGATTCAAGTGTAACCTTTCAGTGTTTTGTTAATAAATAAAATCTAGAAAGAATTCTTCCCCCCGGGCATCAGAGCAGTCTGGCTATGCATAAGCTGAAAACTGCCTATAGCTCTTATTCTTCACTAAGAGGTTAAGACTAGAAGGTTAATTCTATATGCTTTTGCTCTGGGGGTATACTCTGAATCCTATGTAAAAATATTCTTACATTTTACTCTTTGTGATAATTCAAAATTTATTTACAGTTCAATCTCAAATCATTTTCTAATACAGTCATCCAAGAATGTATTCCAAGATGCCTACTCATTTGCAATTAGGTCAGCATGATGTAATCCAAACAATGACTGGAAGGAAACCAGAAGTCTTAAGGAGGTATTGAAGAAGGAGTACTTTGGCCTTAGTTTTACCACTTTTCTAGTTAATATGACCTTGTATAATTCAAATAATTTATATGGACCTCTGTTCCCTTTCTATATAAAAATAAGAAATGGATATTTGTGAGAGTCATACGAAATAACACATGTCAAAGTACCTTAAACATTTCAAAATACTAACCAAATTTTGGATATTAAAAGAAGTCAGTAGATTATCTTGGGGCTTGCATTCCTCCTTCTCCTTACTGTTGAGACAATAATTCCTATAGCTTTCTGAAAACTAAACTTTCTGCTAAAGCTGTCTCTAATAGTTTTAGAAAGCAAGGTACATTAGCCTTTTGAAAAAAACTGCCTCTGCCAAACATTCTTTCCTTTAATTGAAGAAACTGAGAAAATGACCTGAATACATGACATCTGCAATGCTCTGGTTTTCTTAAACTTTTTAAGTCATTCATATTTTCCAAATATAAAAGTTGAAAACTGGTAATAGCTATAAGAGTTGGAAAACACATTAGAATTCTCATAATGCTATATCTGAATGCCAGCATCCACAATAATGCAGCCACAGCAAATAAGCATATAAAAATAGTGATTGGCATAGTAACAAGGCAAAAGAAGTGGTCCCATAGGTGGAAATAAGCAACCTTGCAAAGTTAGCTTCATGCAGACCAGCAAGTAAGAACCAAAGCTCTACCACTTATAGCTGGAAAAATAAATACTTAAAAGAAAACAAATGCAACATATATTAAATAACTTAAACTTACATAAAAAATACAAAAAACCAATTCATTTAATAAAAAAAGCATAAAACTTGCTATATTTATACATAATTACATATCGAATACGAAAACTTTATATATACTAAAGACATTTTATGTATCAAAGATATATGTAAAATTTCAAGAAAAACTAGATAATTAGGTTTTTGCTTCATAATATATTATGACATCATTTAATCACTTTAAACAAAAATCTTCAGATATAGTTATAAAAGAAATTTAATATTAAGTTTTAGGCTGGCTGATATTCTGGATTTTTATTTTCCAAATCATTTTGACAATAGTGCAATTCTACACTAAAATAAATGTTAGTGACATTTTTAATTACAAATAAGTTTACGATAGCTAAAAATATAATCAAGTACATGCAAACAGGAAAAAAAAAGGATGGTATCTTAGCTTAAACTTTTTTGTCTGTATATTATTCAAATATTGAAATAACATGTTTATGAAACGGCATACATATTTTCCACAAAAGAATAAATTAGTGGGGCTGGAGTTGTAGCTCAGTGGTAGAGCGCCTTGCCTAGCACAGGTGAAGCACTGGGCTCAATTCTCGGCACCACATTAAAAAAATAATTAAAAAGAATAAATTAGTAATTAGGATATTAAGTTTCCCTATATATTTTCCTTAATTATCAGCTTCTGGGGAAAAAGGAAAAATAACGTGCCTACATATTCAACTTTGATTTAATATACTACAAGTGTTACAATGAATTATTTATTTTTATTTTGATGTGCTCTAAGATATAACAAACTTTTAGATATTTTATTTTTTGCAGTGTTGGCGACTCAACCTGGGGCCTTGTGCATACTAGGCAATCATTCTACCACTGAGCTATATCCCTGGCCCCAGATATGTAAAAAGTAGAGATTTTTAGCGAAAATTTAAGTACTTATTAAGGGATGTACATTTGTATAGTATATTGGCTACTGTTTCTAATTTCTATAAGCGAAAACTAAATCTAGTTTCTTTTTTAAAAAATCTATTGTTTTAAAAAATATACTTATTTTAAAATTCGGTAGAGACCAAAGTTTCATATAGTTATAAGTATTGACAGGAATTGGGTATTTTCAGGGACAAATTATAAATTTTAATATAGTATGATTATCTTTAAAAAAAAATATTTATTTATTTATTTGCTTTAGTTGTACACAATGTGTTTATTTGTACGTGGTGCTGAGGATCAAACCCGGGCCGCGCACGTGCTAGGCAAGCGCTCTACGCTGAGCCACAATCCCAGCCCTAGTATGATTATCTTATAGTAACAGTTTAATAGTCATTCAGCACAAACATCTATAATTTTTATTTTCCATTAATTAATTTATACCCAAAAACATAAGAAAGATACTTACTAGCTGAAGCCTGAGGTTGCATACGAGGTATTCCTCCATTTGGCACTTGAAAATTTGAGTCACTTCTGCTGCTTTTCACTGAGTCAACTTGTGTATTAGATGTTCGGGACAGATTTGGAAGACTGCGCCTTAGTTTTTCTATAAAAATAGAATTTTGATTTCTAAAAAAATGAAATATTCTTTCAGATGGAGAAAAATTAAAATATTAATTAGGATTCAAAGGAGATTTACCTAAACATTCTGCCTATTCTAAAAGAGAAAAAAAATAAAAAGTACTTATTTAAAAATAAAAAACTCAACCCACAGTCTATACATGGGTAGATTAAGAGAATCCTTAAAGAAAACTGCAAATTATAAACTTAAATCTACATCTAAACAAAGGGCATTTCATGAGTAAAATAAAGCAAAAGTAACATAACCACATAAAGTTAAATTCACTTTCTTTTTTGTATTGATAAACAATTAATAAAATGGCTAACTTGACTAAACTCATTTATTTATCTGAAGTACAAAATCTTGGCAAAACTGCACTACTCTCACAAAGAAATATGAACAATGTTTTTTCAGAAGCATTCTAATGAAAAAATCTGCTACGTTTTACCTTCATTTTTAACATTGCTTGTCTGTAAATCTGTGGGATGGCCCTGAAGTGAAAGGCGCGGCTGCTGTAAGCGGCTAATCATAGGCTGTGGGGACACTCTACTATATTCTATTCCCCGAGCAGGAGATCGTGAACGAGGTGAATTTCTGGGCGACTGCTTAGGTGATGGTCGAGGTGAATTGCGTGGTGATGGTGAAAACCTGTTAACAGCAGGGTATACTGCATGATGCATATTGTCATCTTCATCATCTAAACTTTGTGCATCAAGTTCCTGATCACTAAAAGTACCCCGTCTTGTAGAATTGCAAGATGAACCAGAACTGCGCCGAGAAGTGGTGGCTGCATATTCCTGCCGGAGACCTGGCAACAATGAATATGTTATTTCTTAACTATATTTTTGATCATTTAAAGATTTTTTTTAATTTAAAAGTAAAAAAATTATCATTGAAAAAGTCAAATAGAGTATAAAGTAGAAAGGAAAACTCCTTTTCTACTTTTAGACATCCTTCCATTATCAGGATGCATAAACCACACCTGAAGATTATTTTTTACATGGAATGAAAATTTATAAAATCTTTGCCCAATTTCTCGATTTCATGTGAATCTGAAATTACAAGACAGAACCATAAATATAAAAATACTTCCACCCCTAAACACAACAATCCAAATTTAAGATTAACATTGAAGGAACACTGAGGGAAAACAATTACTGTGCAACCAGTGAACAGAATATATCACCAAGCAAATAAACTCCTTAGATACTTAATCCTTAAATCAACATTATAATGCAAAAATCAGAGAATCTAGGTAATATTTTAAGCAAGTCCTGCTAATTATTGGAATCCAGTAAAAAGGATGTCATAGAGTAAGTTTATATATTTACACACAGAAAATACTGTTAACTGCCGGGCGCGGTGGCACACGCCTGTAATCCCAGCACTTGGGAGGCCGAGGCAGGAGGATCACGAGTTCAAAGCCAGCATCAGCAAGGGCGAGGCACTTAGCAACTCAGTGAGACCCTGTCTCTAATAAATACAAAAAAAAAAAAGGGCTGGGGATGTGGCCCAGTGTTGAGTGCCCCTGAGTTCAATCCCCGGTACAAAAAAAAAAAAAAAAAAGATGCTGTTAACAAGGTTCCCCAAACTAGTAGATTAGAATCACATCACCCCAGGATATCTTTAAAACTACAAATCCTTGGGGAATGCAGCTCATTGGTGGAGTGCTTGCCTAGCATGTCTGAGGCCCTGGGTTCAATTCTTAGCAATACAAAAAAACAAAACTAAAAATTCCTGGGGTCCAGTCAACCCTTAGGTTAGGCTAGGGAAATGACAGTTTCTTAGTGTCTAGTTATAACAAATATGGCACTAACGTCATCTAACAAAAGACAACAGACCAGTGAAAGAGCATTGTTTCAGAAAAGAAAAATCCAAACCTCAATGTAGTCTAACAAGAGGATGCTAAGAAAGTCACACTCATGATGGGATTTTGCATTTCTCATTTTAAAATTCAGGAAGTTTGACTAGGTAAAAATCCAATTTTGTACCTCTAATTACTACAGAAATCCTGGAAGAATCATGTTATAAAAAAAAATCATCTATTAAAAAAAAAGGGAAGGGACTTGTTTTTAAGGGAGTATACATTTTTGGCAGCATCTTGTTAGGGTTAACAAGAAATAAAACATTAAGTCCATCTCCTATCTTTCCAGGGGAAGCTGCATTATAAATGGGATCTGAATCAGCAGCAGAAGAAGCATTCTACAGTTTCTTAATGTTATAGCTTGATAAAACTTACTACACATTTAAAGAAAAGATGTATTATGCTCTAAGTAAAACCAAAGGTTTTAAAATAAATTTTAGCAATGCTCCTCAGCTAATTGCCAAGACTCTGAAATGTGTATTGCAAGGATCTTTTCGTTGAAAAGGTTAAAGGGATCACTTTAGAGATATTTCTTTCTTCACAGTTTAGTGCATTGCATCTTATGAGATGCACCAGCAAGAATAATACCACCACCACCACCACCACCACCTTACATTCAAATTAGAATGAACCTTTGAAAAAGTATGAAAAACTTTATGCTTAGGTACATTTTAGAGATGATGGAGGCTATTATTTTTACTACATTCTCAAATCTGTGTCCTAGACAGTTTCAAGGACCATGCTGAAAGTACCATCACATGCTTCATTTAATTTAATGTCAGAAGTTCAGTTTTTTAAATACACACACACACACACACATACACACATGCATTTTTAGTTGTGGATGAACCTTTTATTTTTGTTTTTTGTTAATATGTGGTGTTGAGAATAGAATCAAACCCAGTGCCTCACACATGCTGGGCAAGAGCTTTACCACTGAGCCACAATCCTTGTCCTCATTAAAGTTTTTTTTTTTTTAAATAAATTTGTGCATTCTCAAGAGAGGTGATATCTATCACCAAGGCAAGAATTGGTTCTTAGGGTGTGATAAAATCTTAGATATCACAATAGCTGGTGGCCCTCATAGTACCTAAATAGAGTGTATAACACTGATTTTTTTAAAATTCATGGGGGAGGAGGTAGGTGAAAAGGAAGATCTAAAAGATCTAAAAAGAATCTTTAGGGGAGCAATATTTTTAAAAGGTTGAGAAACACTGATTTACAATAAAAGACACACAGTAATAAAGTAATAATTGCACCTGTGAGTGCCGATACAAAGTAACATGCAGGGAATACCTATTAGTCTCAGAAGCTAAGCATAATATGCCTTTCTCTGCCCCTCAATACAGCAAAACTGCCCTATGTAAAATAAACTCTGAAAATGAACAAACAAATACATATGTAAACAAGCCTCTGAAGTGTCCATTTGAATATTTTTACTTTCACTACATTACTATTCTCAAAAGACATATTTAATACCTACAACAAAATCACGTAGTAGTTAAAAAAAAAAAATCTCTCTTTTTCCTCCTGTTTTCTGGTACTAGAGATGGAATCTCAGGGGTGCTTTATAACTGAGCTACATCTCATAGCTTCTGATTTTATGTGTGTGTATATATATGTATATTTTTTAATTAATTAATTAATTTTTATTTTTTGGTACCGGAGATTGAACTCAGGGGCACTCGACCACTGGGCCATATCCCCAGCTCTTTTTTGTATTTGTATTTTATTAAAGACAGGGTCTCACTGAGTTGCTAAGTGCCTCACCATTGCTGAGACTGGCTTTGAACTCTCGATCCTCCTGCCTCAGTATCCCAAGTGCTGGGATTACAGGTGTGTGCCACCGCACCGCACCGCACTAATTTTTTATATTTTGAGACAGGATCTCACTAAGTTGTCTAGGCTGGCCTCAAACTTGCAATCCTCCTGCCTCAGCCTCCTGAGTAGCTAGGATTACAGGCATGCACCACTGTGCCCTCCAAAAATCTTAACTTTTAGCAATTAAAATACTTACTTTCTTCCTGCATCCGGGCTAGAATCTGCACATCAGTTACATCATTTAACTTATAATTGGATCCAATTGAATCTTCATCTAATTCTGAAGCACTTAACTCACTATCTATAGAGGATTGAGGACTGAGTGGAGGATTTCTGTCTGATGAACTTCTGAAGTTACCTTGAGGGAAAAAAAAAAAAAATCAAACTTTAATAGACCAAAATTGAAAAAATACCTGTTGCAATCAACTAGATATTATATCCTTTGCTTCAGTTCGTTATTATTCTGCCCCTTGTTTGCAAAATACTGAACACATAATGAAATTAGAAATGGACCTTGCTAAGAAAAATGAGGGCTATACAAACTCACTTATATAATACTATGGCATAAATACAAAACACTTTTTCATTTAATATAACTTATCTATTCATTTGCAGAGAACAATTCAACCCAGTGCCTGGAAAAACAGCTGTTATCAAATAACTCTAGGCTAGAGGATTTCAACCTTTACAACAAAGTCAATGAAACTGCTCTGTAAAGTAGATGAATCTATGATATAGTATTTTCTTCTCTCAAATTCAGTCATTAACAAGAACCACCATTTTTTCACTTAATAAAAGCATCTGTTTTTCTTAAACAAGAAAATTCTAATTTGAGGAACACGGATTCCTTAGACATTTAAAAATAAATGAAAAAAGAACACTAGGCCAGTTTCTCCTGCATGATGCCATGTTTACAAAATTCTTCTGGCAAATTTGTAGTGGGGATCCAAGGTGTGCTGAGGTTTAGTAGTGAAGCACAAAAGGTGGGATGCAGAAAATAACTAGATTAAAAAAGAGTACTTTATCATTCTAAACCAAAAGGGAGACAGATCAGAAGAATAAAGAATACATGCTTTTATAGGCAAATACTTTCATGGGATCATCAACTTCTATTGTAGAATAATAAAATCCTAACACTGTCACTAATATTTCTAATACAGATTTGAAACACTTGTTTTCCACATTTCTTCACCATAAGAGTCAGTTCCAACATGAAAGGCATGTAAGGAGAGCAAGAAAAATACAAAATAATTAACATTTACATTATCAAGGAAAGAAGAGCAAAGTGCACATGATAGAAAAAGTACTACAAGGTTAGGCTCACATAATGCCTGAATCAAATTCTTTATATTAATTATTACAGACTATACTTTTTAATTGTCATAGGAGAAATAAGTATCAAATAAACTATATACTAGGCAAAGAGCAGGGTCAATAAAATTTAGACTAGAGAACTCACAGGTTGAAAATCTATAGTGGTTAACAATACCTCAATCTTAAAGTAAGGTTGTATTATGAGACATAATAATAGCAGTAATAGGAGTAAATGAATGTGTGAATTATAAAGAGCTAGCTATACAGGAACAGTGTCAGTCACAGAAACAGAGCAAAATATACTTTCTCCAGTTCATAGCAACCTGTCCCTCCCACATTACTTACAGCACCCATCTCTCTTTTAATATATTCACATATAACCTCATACTATTGTTTATGGTTAATATCAAAGCCTATTAAAAAACTCCTTTAAAGAGTATTTAACGCTGTAGCTTCTATAACCCACACAAGCCACTTGATAAAGATCTACTGATTAAAACAGTCAAGGTTGTGACCCCATTTAATTAGACCAGATTTAAAAACTTTTAAGTGCATACTAAAGAAAATTACACAGATGGAACACATTGACTTATCTTTGTACCCTTGGTGCCTAGTACAGCTTTTGTTGCAAAGTGGTTCCTCAAAGAGATTTTCTCTAAACAGTTAAAAAAATTCATGAATAAGAGGAACCTGAACTACTAATGAATAAGTTATTTTCTGAGGTAGGGCAGTGAGTGTAAAACCATTGATTAATAACTCCATTTTGTTTTCTCCTTACCTGAATTTCCAGGAAGTATAAGTTGTTTGACTATAGGAGGTCGCACTGGGGTTGAGGATGGAGAATTGAAGCCACTGCTGTATGGACTACTGGCATTTGGACTGTAAGGACTTGAGTAACTCATAGAGTTGAAAGGATTATTATATAAATTCTGTCTCTTGAGAGCTGCATTTTAATAAGAAGGGGGAAAATCAAATCAGCAACAGAAAAAATTAACATTTTATTCAAAAGTTTTCTGATTAAAAATTCACTAAATCATTATCTCAGTTTAAATAAAGAAACACAGTAGTAGGGAAAATATAATCCCAACACATGCTTTCATTATCTTAAATTGTTATATGCAAACCAAACAGTAGCCACATCAAATGACAAAATAATATAGGAAGAACATATTCTAAACAGACTACTGGCTATGAAATTAATTTGCTTCTATCTTGTTAGAGAAAGTTTATTCTTTAATAACTCTTCTATCAATCCTGCATGATCTTTAAAAATAAATATAAAAACACTTGTGCCTAATTTTTCTATAACACACATTATTTTAAAAAACTGTAACATATTAAGTTTTTTTTGTGTGTGTTTGCTACAGATTGAACCCAGGGGCACTTAACCACTGAGTCACACCCCCAGCCCTTTTTATTTTATTTTATTTTTTCCTTTTTTATTTTTTGAGACAGGATCTCACTAAGTTGCTGAGACTGGCTTTGAATTTGTGACCCTTCTGCCTCAGCCTCTCAAATTGCTGGGATTACAGGTATGCACTACCATGCCTGGCAAATATTAAGTTTCTAAAATGGCCTTTAGGGTTTTGAAAAAACAAAACAATAATGCGTGTTTAATCCAGGTCAAGGTTAAAAAAAAAGGGGGGGGGGGAGACTTCCCTTTTTAAAAAGAAAGTCTATTCCTCCCCTAGAATAATACTTTTGTTAAAAAAAATCATGCTTTGCATATAAAATTATGTAAATAGTACAACAATTAGGCTAAGATATCAAGTGAAACTATATACAAGAAAAATCAATACTTAAACTAAACTAATATTTCTCCCTTCCATCCTATCCTAAAATCCACAGCTTATTCAATATTTACAAGGATGGCCAAAGCACTGTAGGAAATATACAAATATAACATGGTACTTTCTCTTAAGAGGCTTGCTAGTAAAATAGAACTGGCCAAAAAAAACAGTAATTGTGAAATAAAATAAGTACTTCAATAAAGGTGCAAAAGGTTACAGAAATGAACTGAGAAATTTTACAACTGAGAAAATGGGTAAATTTTTTTTGAAAAATAGGCACTGAGCAGTCTTGAGAGGATGAGTAGTAATCTTATAGGACACTAAAAGTGGGGAAAGTACAAAAGTGCTGTGTTTATGATATGAACAAAAGCAGTATCTTGAAAATGCACAGTATGTTCAGGGAATACATGGAGTAGTCTGAAAGAAAGCATATGAGAGGGACAGCACAGAAAAGTAGCTGGGGCCACTCATGGAAGGCCTGGAACACTATGCTCAAGAGTCTAAAACCTATTTAGTAACAAAGATAAAGCAGAGCCGGGCCGGGCGCAGTGGCGTGCGCCTGTAATCCCAGCACTTGGGAGGCTGAGGCAGGAGGATTGCGAGTTCAAAGCCAGCCTCAGCAATGGTGAGACGCTACTTAGCAACTCAGTGAGACCCTGTCTCTAATAAAATACAAAAAAGGGCTGGGGATGTGGCCCAGTGGTCGAGTGCGCCTGAGTTCAATCCCTGGTACAAAAAAAAAAAAGATAAAGCAATCAGTAATTTTTGAGTAGAAGTGCTGTGATTCAATCAGTTTTGGGGAAAACAATCATAGAAATATTGATGTTGAATAAAGTAGGCAGTATATAGTCACTAGAAAATCAGAAGAAGAAAAAAAGAAAAAGGGCCTATGAAAAGCTGGAAAGTAAATTAAAAAAAACAAACAGGTGCCTTGTTTCTGGTTTGCCTACTGACAGAGTAGTGGTTTTGGGAGGAGGAACACATTTTCTATAGTACCATGTGAGACATGATGCCACATTTTATAGATATTTAGTATGTAGTATAAAGTATGGTCATGGAAGCATCAACCCAAGAACAAACATGCTTGCAAATTTCTTTCTATCTCCTTATTCCTTTACAATCTCCTCTAAAGCTTATTATCTTTTACTTGGTTATTAACCACTATCACTCTATGCCATATTCTTTCTCCTGAGAAATCTCAAACATACACACAACATCAATTATCATCCATCTGCTAAAGGCTCCCCATTATTTCTACTTCTAATCCTAAATTTCTTCTGTATGTCAGTCCCACACACACTACCCATTTAATATCCCTCTGGAGGTATGGTAAATGTATCCCAAAATTCACATATCAAATTCAACTCATGAACTTCCTGTTAAAATCTATTTCTCTTCTAGGGGTCCCTCTCTCAGAATGGTAACATTCATCCTGTCACAGAAACTGGAAACCTAGAAATCATTGTTGATCCAGGCACAGTGGTACATGCCTATAATCCCAGCAGCTTGGGAGACTTGAGGCAAGAAGATTGCAAGTTCAAACCTAGCCTCAGCAATTTAGCAAGGTCCTAAGTAACTTAGTGAGGACTTCTAAGAGTTTCCAGACAGCTGAATATATACAAGTTTCTGAAAGGTGATGTGCCTGGAAAGGGCAGATAAGCTCCATGCCCCTTCTCTCATACCTCTGTTTATGCATCTCTTTATCTGTGTTCTTTGGATTATTCTTTATAATAAATTGGCAAACCTAAGTGTTTCCCTAAATTCTGTGAGCTGCTCCAGCTAAGTAATCAAACCTGAAGAGGAACAGTAGGAACCCTAATTATAGCCAGTCAGAAGCACAGGTTACATACAACCTTGGACTTGCCGCTGGCATCTGAATGGAGGACATTTTGTGTGATAGAACCCTCAATCTGTGGTATCTCATGCTATTTCTAGGTAGACAGTATTAGAACTTAATTGAACTGCAAGGAGCCCAGCTGATATCTACTGTAGAGCTTATTGTTTTCTTCTTGGAGGGGAGAAATGCCCAACTTCTGAGGTTACAGAGTCTTTTGTATGTTGATTGTTATGGTGTGTAGAGAAAAATGCCCCCCCCCCCCCCCATATTCACAACCCACACAGTCCAACTAGCATAATGAAACCTCAAGAGCATCTACATTCACTCTTGGCCTTCTCCACTCTGCTCTTCATATTACTGCAAGAATGTCCTTTCTAAAATGCAAACTGGGTCATATCTTCCAATCCACCATCCTACACTCTTACATAAAACTTCTATATTTTCCCGATGCTCATAATACTTAATATGGCCTATAAGGCCTCATGATCTGACTCCTATACATCTTTCTGACTACAATTATATCACATCTCTTTCTTCCTTACTTTTCTCCGGCCATAGTGACTTGTTCCAGTTCCTCATATAAGTCATTGGCTCTCCTACATTGAGCCTTTGCACATATTCTCTCTACCTGCAATGCCCACCTCCTATTCTCTCCTTCTCCCTTAGTACACTTACATTTTTATGAATCTTTAGGATTAAGGTTAAAGATTACTTCTTGAGAGAAAACTCTTGTTTCTCAAAGCCCAAAGCACCGTATACCATTCCTTAATTACACTTCATCAGTTACAAAATTATTTTTAAGATTCCTCTGCCAGATGACACACTCCAGGAGTACAGGTATATTGTTGTGTTTATTTTTTTTCCTTATCTATCCTGTATCTCTCACCCTTTTCCTAACGTCTGATACATTAACAGGCTCTCAAAAAAACTAACTGAATATATGCATGAATGAATGAGATTCAAATAGAGATGACATTGGATGTCACAGAAGTGGATGAAAACACCAAAAGAGACGTGAGGCAAAAGACAAGAGGCAGCCTAAACAGAAAAGTCAGAGGGTTGGTAGGGGTCATGGGAAGTTATTAATACGGGTACAGAATTTTAGTATAGAATGATGAAAAGTTCTGTCCAGATGGACAATGGTGATGGTTTCACATCAGTGTGAATGTACTTAATGTCACTGAATTGTACATTCAAAATGGTGAAAGTGGAAATTTTATGCAGTATTAATTTTACTACAAACAACAATAATAAAAGATTGGCAAAGATGGAAGTACTTTCAAAGAAGACAGAAAAGAAAACAGCAGAAGGGGTAAGAGAGGGTAAAAAAGATAACACATTATCATAAAAACAACATGAGTTTAGGATCAAGTGGTACTGCACCTTAGAGAAGTTAAATGGGATGAACAGAAACTGTTCTTCTACAACAAAATACCTAAGTTCCCAGGAAGCTTTGCTTTATCCAAACAAACAAACAAACAAAAAACACTTAAATACAATCTCCTTGGAAAAAGAGTAGTTTAGGAATGTAAGTTCAAACTTGCAATAGCCAAGTTATTTTTTCCTGAAAATTTTTAAATGTATATATTTAAAACATACATTGTATTTATAGCTACAACTATTATTGTGTGCATACATATACAATTAAGACATTGTTAAACAGATCCAGTACTTGATTTCACCTAGTTTTAGATCAAGAGAAACTCCTTCACTTACACATAAAGCAAAAATCAACTATTCTTTTTGTAGTACAGCAGCTTTGCTTTTTTCTCTCAAGACAGATTACTGGTTACTAATTGGTAATAGTTCCTATTTCTCAGGATGTGTGAAACCAGGAGTTGGAGAACTATAGCCTATAGGCCAAACCCAAGAGATCACCTGTTTTTGTAAACGAAGTTTTATTGGAATACAACCATGCTTATTTATTTACATATTGTCAATGGCTGTTAGTGTGTTTATAAAGGTAAAACTGATCCTTCACATCCCACAAAGATTAAACTGACTCTACAGAAAGAGTTTATCAACTTCCTTTTTATATATTTCCTTATTGTCTGGTATTCCAATAAGACTATAAGTTCCATGAAGAAAGGGATTTTTTTGATCTATTATTGCTATGTCCTCAGAACTGAGAACAATCTTCAGAACACTAGGCTATTAACATTTACTATTGAATGGTGAAAAGTCCTAATTAAATTGTAAATTATATTATTTCCAAGGAGAGACACGGTACTGAAAGTATAAAAAAATTGATCCTTAGAATTGTTTTTTGAGGGTGGGTACCAGGGATTGAACTCTGGGGCACTGGACCTCTAAGCCACATCCCCAGCCCTATTTTGTATTTTAGAGACAGGGTCTCACTGAGTTGCTTAGCACCTCACTTTTGCTGAGGCTGGCTTTGAACTCGTGATCCTCCTGCCTCAGCCTCCTGAGCTGCTGAGATTACAGGCGTGCGCCACCACACCCAGCTAAGAATATTTTTTTTTTTTGTGGTACCGGGGATTGAACTCAGGGGCACTCGACCACTGGGCCACATCCCCAGCCCCTTTTTTTGTTTATATTTTATTTAGAGACAGGGTCTCACTGAGTTGCTAAGTGCCTCGCCATTGCTGAGGCTGGCTTTGAACTCGCAATCCTCCTGCCTCAGCCTCCCAAAGTGCTGGGATTACAGGCGTGCGCCACCGCGAGAATATTTTTAATAAATGTTTAAATAATATCTAACTGCAGTTTGTCCAAAAACTTCCAGTTATTTCAAGTTGTCCACAAACTTACCTATATAGTTCAATTTCTTATGAATATCACTTAAATCAAGCTCCAGAGAATAATTCTAAAAACAAATTGATATTCAGACAGAACTTTTTTGAAAATTACATTAAGGCTACTGTTTTGAAAAAACACAGAGGGTAAGTAAGACTTTAGTATCCAAGCAATCTCAGATACAGCAGCTTTATAATCACATCTTATAAGTTATTTGTAAATATACCATATTTCTCCTTACAGCCAAACAAACCTCATTTTACTATATACCAGTTTAGCTAGTCTCCCCTCTGGTACTCTGGTACCCAGTTTCAGCTTAAATGCTAACTGAAGAGCAAGTGCAAAGAAAAATAAAAACAAAACCTTTTCAGGATTAACAATCATGCATCAATTCTTTACCATCCGAGTATTTCAGAAAACAACAATAGTTTTAAGACTGAGAGAAATGCCTACATTTCTACCCACATTGGCATGCTATGTTAAATGTCATAAATAGGCACAGACACATTTTTGTCAGCTTTGTGAATGCTATTAAACAAAAAAGCATAAAAGCAATTTAAACCTAAAATGTCAAGTAGAAAAAAGAAAAAATGAGAAAAATACATTTACTAAGCACCTACTGGGATACAAAAAACACTCCAGCTTCTTTCATATACATTATCATTTAATCCTTAAAAATAACCTTTCAAATCTCATCATTCTTACATGGAATCTAAGCTCATAAAAACTAAATAATATGAAGAGTCACATAGCAATTAAGTGCAAAGGTGAGAACAAGGTCTCTTTGGTTTTCTACCGCTATTTTTCGACTTCATCAGTGTTTCCCCAAAGTGTGGTAAGTGAAATAATTTTAGATGATATACAACAAATGTTTTACTTTAACAGTTATTGGTTTTAAGTTGTATTAGAAAAAAATCACATAAAGTTTATAATTTCAGGGATATTATTCCTTAGGGTGAGATTAAATAAAAAATGAGACTTTCAAAAGAGCCCTCATGGTATGCACAATATGATTGGAAAAATGCTACCAAGCAAGTGGTGCTTCCTAAGAATGCACCACTCAATATTTATGTTTTTTGACTAAAAAAAGCAAAGAGATGAATTTACCAGTAAAGTTGCAGACATACCTGACATAGTTTGATCAAGTTTGTGGATAAGAGACTTTTTAGCACATTCAACATCAGGACTTGGGTAATCCAAAACTTGCCTGCACCATACTAATGGACTAACCGATTTCTGCATTGGTGTAAGTTTTTTCTTTGGTGATGAATATAGCCTAGAAGAAAACAAAACAAAACAAAAAATAAAAACAAAGGGGAACATTAATTACTTAGAACAATGTTATAAAGTAGGGATCCTTATCGATAAATATATTAAGTGCTTTATTAGTGTATTGCAGTTATACATAAAATTGGGGTTCATTTTGACATAATCATATATACATGGAATATAATTTGCTGAATTTCAGTTCTCAATACTTCCTTTTCCCCTCCCTTTGTTCCCCTTCCTCTACTCTATTGGTCTTCCATGTGTGTGTGTGTGTGTGTGTGTGTGTGTGTACACACACACACACATATGAATGATATACATGTGCATGCAAAATACATACACATAAAGGTTAAACTCACTGTGGTACATAGCATAATTTGACCAATTTTAGCACTTTCTCCCTTTTCCCATTCCTCCTCTTTCCCCCTCTATCACCTTCTTCTACTCCACTGATCTCCCTTCTATTTTTATGGGACCACCCCTCCCTTTATTTTTCCTTATTTTGCTCTAGCTTCCACATGAGAGGAAACATTGGATCCTTGACTTTCTAACTCTAGCTCATTTCACTTAGATGGTGTTCTCCAGTTTCATCCATTTACTGGTAAATGTCATATTTAAATGTCGTGAGGGAATTAAAGTGAAGGAGTATATTTAAAGTCACCCATATTTACTTAGTGCACAAGAAGAAAATGATACCATAATGATCAAAAGAAAGCCAAACTCAAGCCGGGCGTGGTGGTGCACGCCTGTAATCCCAGCACTTGGGAGGCTGAGGCAGGAGGACTGCAAGTTCAAAGCCAGCCTCAGCAATGGCGAGGCACTTAGCAACTCAGTGAGACCCTGTCTCTAATAAAATACAAAAAAAAAAAAAAAAAAAAAAAAAAAGGGCTGGGGATGTGGCCCAGTGGTTGAGTGCCCCTGAGTTCAATCCCTGGAACAAAAAAAAAAAAAAAAAAAAAAAAAGAATGCCAAACTCAAGTGCTAAATGAACCCACATGAGGCATTCCTATGATGTATTAATTTTTTCTATTTTCATTATTAGAATTATTAGGAAACATCTGTCTTAACAACAATTTATTCTCTTTTCAGTAGTATATGACTAACTCCCTAATACAGGTACATTGTCAAGTCTAGTCCAGGAGGCAAAAGGAGGAGCTAAATAATTTTGCTTTCTGCTTTCCATCCCCCTTCCCACCAGAAGCTCATAGAAAAATCTACCATAAATAGTTGTAATCTTCTTTTCAAACAATGATACATCTGGAAAGGCAAGTGTTAAAACCTTAGTAAAAATGTAAATCAACTTACTATTCTTCAGTTTTATAAAAGAAAGGGACAGTATTTAATAAACCTCTGGGGGAAGGTGTACCAAAGGGAAAAGGTGAGCAGAAGATACGTACTTAAATTTCCTACTTTATAGTTTTTACTCAGAGTAGTCTAGATTATATTGATTAATTTAGGTTATTATTCTTACTCAGCTTGGTCAAGATAATCAAGATTAATGCAGTAAATGATAATTTCTTTAGTCTACAATCCATATTCATTTGGACAAGAATATTGAAATATAATCTCAATAAATGAAATAACTCATTAAAAATTCAAAATGAAATAAAATAAATGGGGTTTTCTTTCCAACCTAAATACTGCAAACATTCTATGACAGATCTCCATCTCAGCATCTGCTCTTTAAAAATTACTTACTATACATGCACAAGGCCCTGGGTTCAATCCCCATTACCACACACACAAAAAATTACTATAATTGTTACATACTGATACTCTATGTTAGCAAACGTATAGCAAAGTAAACCTCTATAGATGCATAATAAACATTAATAAAACCACTTTATCATATTATCACCATTTTTTTTTTCCCCTGGTACTGGGGATTGAACCCAGGGGCAATCTATTACCAAGGTACATCCCAGACCTTTTTTTTTTTTTTTTCCCTGATATTGGGTCTTGCTAAATTGCCAGGGCTGGCTTCAAACTTAGAATCTTCCTTCATCAGCCTCCAAAGTCTCTCGGATTACAGGCTTGTGCCACCACACCTGACTATTCTTTCAATGTTTAAGAAAGACTCCCTACACTGGCTAGTTTTTATATAATTTACCTACATGACTCATGTATAGCACATAATTCATTTATTGTTAGCTATAAAACTCATGTTCAAAAGTGCAAAGAACAAGCCTCAAAAATATTAAGCTCAGTGAAAAAAGCCAGACCCCCCCCCACACACACAAATCACAATTGCCACATCTTAATATTCCATTTATATGAATGTCTAGAAAAGGATATGGAGAAGCAAATAGATCAATGGTTACCCAGGGCTTGAGGTGGGTATGGGGTTTCTTTTTAGGGTGATATAAATATTCTAAAATTATATGGTGTAGTATGGTTATGGCAATGGTTTGATGGTTCTGAATATACTAAATTAATTGAATTATATAATTCTCTGAATTTTATAGTATGTAAATTAAACAAGTGTGGACAAATTTTATGGTACCATAAATTATATCTTCATAAAGTTTCTTTTGGAAAGTTACAAGGTGCTTTTAGGATCTTTAAAAACACAGAAACTACTATAAACTAAATGGATAAAACATGAATAATTCAAAATCAAATTAAAACAGCATCATGACCATGAATCTCCTTGTAGCACTCTTTCTTGTTTTTGTTAATGGTATTATAAATCTTTCAGTTACAAAAGCTAAAAAGTCACAAGTAATTTTGGATTTCCCCATCTTTTTTACTTCCTATCCTCAGCAATAATCTGTCACCAAGTCCTACCTTTATAAACTACCTTTCTCCCCTTTCCTATATTTACTTCCGAAATTAGGAACAGAGAATGCTTCTCCTCCCACAGTAGATGAAAGCGACTACAGCAATTTTTTGTACCTACAATGAGGAAAAGGAGAATGACTTAACAGTCCCTGATATACCAATCATCTCTATCACTCTATCCTCTAATTTCAGTGTTCCTATCACTACTCCAAGTCTAGAAATGAAGGGCTCTGGCCCACATAATATTGGCACAAAATTATTCTTTGGTCAGGGAAATCTTTGGTTGAGGTTTCAAAGTATTTCTAAACCTGCCAGAAGACACATGAGCTGGCTGCTGTTCATGAAACTGGATCTTTTTTTTTTTTTTTTAATATTTATTTATTTGCTTTAGTTGTACACAAGGCAAATGCATTTATGTTTACGTGGTGCTGAGGATTGAACCCGGGCTGCGCATGTGCTAGGCGAACGCTCTACCGCTGAGCCACAACCCCAGCGCTGGACATATCTTTAAAAAGAAAAAATTATGTCCCTGAATTTTTTTTTTTTTTCTTTTCAATTTTTTGTACTGGGGATTGAACTCAGGGGCACTCAATCACTGGGCCACATCCCCAGCCCTTTTTTATATATTATTAGAGACAGGGTCTCACTGAGTTGCTAAAGTGCCTCGCCATTGCCGAGGCTGGCTTTGAACTCCCAATCCTCCTGCCTCAGCCTCCCAAGTGCTGGGATTGTCCCTGAATTTTAAAGAAAATTCCAAATAAAAATATTTGCAACCACTATACATGTCATCTCCTTTGCTCGTTTCTTTTAAACACACAGACTTCTTCAAAGTAACCATTTTACCTACCAATTTTTTTTTTCACTGACCCTTTTGCATTTCTTAAAACCTAATATATGGTTTGAGCAACACACCCCTGATGGACACAGGCAGTTAACTGATGACTCATACAATTCTACTGGTTCAGATCTGTCAAGTTTTCACTTGCCTAAAAAACTTGAAACATTACCTCATTCATTATATTACTACTACAGTTAAGTCATAGAGCTACAGTGGGGAGCTGAGCCTCCACACGCACAAAGAAGGTATTTGGAAGTAGGGCATGAGGTCTCCCTTTTCGCTACCCTCACCCCATCAGTGGGGCGTGAAAGGGAGCTGATGTTACATCCTATCTGTCCATAAGGAGGTGATGTGAGCCAATGCTCACTTTTGCTCAGGCAGTATCGGCAGGACCTTGACAGACATTTCAAAACACAGAGAGGATATAGCAATTAGAAATGTAAAAACACTTAACAGCTGAAGTGGAAAAAAAAAGACAATTCAGAAATTTTGTTTGAAATTTTCAATAGTCCACCATCAATAACTAAAAAAAGGAACTACATGAAAAAATTAGTAAGGACAGAGAAAACTTGAACATTATTAATGAGCTTTACCTAACATTTATGGGACATTCCACCCAACAAAAGAAACACATTTTTTTTTAAGTGTACAGGGAACATTCTCTAGTATAAACAATAAATCAAGTCTTGCTTAATTTCAAAAAATTGAAGTTCAAAGTATTATGTTCCAATCAAAATGGAATTAAATTAGAAATCAACAACAGAAAGAAATCTGGTAAATTTTAAATAATTTAAAAATTTAACAACATAATTACAAATGATGACAGGTCAAAGAATATGATATCATGAGGGAAATTAGAAAATACCTGAATTAAATAAAAACAAAAACACAATATACCTACATGAAGAAGCTAAAGGAGTGCTTTCAGGAAATTTTGCAATTTGAAGCAATCCTATTAGTAAAGAAAGTAGGTCTAAAACTAATAACACAAGCTTTAAAAACTAAAACAAAATTCAACCCAAAGCAATCAGAAGGAAGGAAATTATAAAGATTAACAATTAGTGAAACAGAAAACAGAAAAACAATGTAGAAAAAAGATTGAACCAAAGTTGGATTTTTTTTGTTTTGTACTAGGGATTGAACTCAAGGGCACTCAATCACTGAGCTACATCCTGGGCCCTTTTTTGTATTTTATTTAGAGACAGGGTCTCACTGAGTTGCTTAGTGCCTTGCTAAGTGGCTGAGGCTGCCTTTGAACTCATGATCCTCCTGCCTCAGGCACCCAAGCTGCTGGGATTACTGGTGTACACCAGCACACCCAGCCCAAAGTTGGTTCTTTTTTTTTTTTTTTTTTTTAAACATTTATTTTTTTAGTTACAGGTTGACACAATACCTTTATCTTATTTTTTTAAATGTGGTGCTGAGGATGGAACCCAGTGCCTCACGCATGCTACTAGGCAAGTGCTCTACCCTACCTCTGAGCCACAACCTCAGCCCCAAAGTTGGTTCTTTAGAAAGAAAAAAAAAAACCTATTTATAATAGACTTTTAGATTGACCTAGAAAAAAGACTGATGTAGAAAAAGGACCAAAACCCCCACAAATCATAGACACTGGACAGGAGGCAGGAGGCCTGGGGAACATGGTTACAAACACTATGAATGCTAAAATAATTATAAGGAAACATTATAAACAATTTTATTTCAACAAAATAAAAAACTTGGATAAAACAGACAAATTCTAGAAAGACACAGCTACCAACCAGAACTCTAGGAAAAATACAGAATCTAACAGACTTATAAAGTATATTGGATTAGAAATTTAAAAATCTTCCCTTAAAGGTACAGTTGTTCTCTCTTATTAATAATATCAACTATTAAAGTAAAAAATACCAATCCTACATAAACTCTTTTAGAAAATCAGATCTATAGGTGAAAATCTGAATGCTTTCTCTCCAAACCGGAAATAAAGTAAGAATATGCACTTTCATCACTTCTATTAAATGCTGTACTGTAGTGTCTACCCAGTAAGGCAAGAAAAAGAAATTAAAGGCATACAGGTTGGAAAGAAAGAAATAAAACTATATTTTTATTTACAGTTAACATGATTCACTATACAGAAAATCCTTTGAAGGAATAAAAAAAAAAAAAAAAAAAAAAAAAAAAAACTAGCCGGGCGCGGTGGCGCACGCCTGTAAATCCCAGCACTTAGGAGGCTGAGGCAGTAGGATCGCAGTTCAAAGCCAGCCTCAGCAATGGCGAGGCACTTAGCAACTCAGTGAGACCCTGTCTCTGATAAAACACAAAAAAGGGCTGTGGATGTGGCCCAGTGGTCCAGTGCCCCTGAGTTCAATCCCCAGTACCAAAAAAAACAAAAACTAGTATAAAACTACTATAACATATATGTTTATCAAGTTCACAAGATACAAGATGACTAAGCAAAAAAATCAACTGTGGCGGCTGGGGTTGTGGCTCAGTGGTAGAGTGCTCTTTTTCAATCCATTCTATACACTGCAGACAAAATGTTTAATAAATTACAAATCTGACTCTATTAATACTTCTCTGCTAAAAATGCTGTCAGTTTCTTTCTGCCCTTAGGATAGTTTCTCCAAAAAATGGTCCCCAACAATCTTGAGGCCCTACAAATGACAGCATTTCTTTAGCTTCATTTCTTACCTTCTTCCACCACCCAAATCTAAATAACACCCATACAGATCAATTTCTATTCCTGGAAAGCCCAACAACTTTTGCTGCTAGGTCATTTGTACATGTTGTTCCTCTTACCTAAACCTAGTTCAAGTCCCCTCTGCTAACCTGACCTTTCCCTGCTCAATTTCACTCAGCTCATTTCTACTTTCTACTGAGTCTCAGCTTAAATGTCAATTCTTCAGGAAAACATTCCTTGAATATATCTAGTAAGACTATGTTAGGTGCACCCCATTAAGTACAACATACTAAAGCAGTGTTCAAAGCATCTTTGTAGCCACTTAGACATACGCTATCAAAAAGGAAATTTCACCAACCCCCATTCTAACCTTAAGGGACTTATTTTATACTTTATTCATTTTTGTCCTATTCAAATTTTTTGAGTTGGTATTTGTTATGGTTTAGATATGAGGTGTACCCCAAAAGTTCATGTGAAAGAAAAAGTATGAAAATTTAAGGTGAGATGATTGGGTTATGAGAGCCTTAACCCAATCAGTGCATTAATCCACTGGAATGGATTAACTGGGTGTAACTACAGGCAGGTACTATGTGGCTGGAAGAGGTTAGGTGTCTGAGGGGCATGCCTTTGAGCCCTCTATCTGCTTCCTTGTTGCCATGTCCTGAGCTGCTTTCCTCCACCACATTATTCCACGGTAATGTTCTGCCTCACCTTGGGCCCAGAGCAGTAGAATCAATCATAATGGACTGAGACCTCTGAAACTGCCAGCCCCAAATAAAATTTTCCTCCTCTCTGTTGATCTTGTCAGGTCTTTTGGTCACAGTAACAAAAAAGCTGACTAAAACAGTATTTATAATTAGAAAAAGAGACACTTTAAAAATGTGTTAGAAGCAATAAAAATGCTACAACATGGACATTATGCTAAGTAAAAGAAATCAGTCACAAAATACCACATATTATATGATACTATATATGTGCAATGTCTAGAATAGGCAAATCTATGAGAAAAACATAGATTCATGGTTGTTTAGGCATGGGAAAGAGGCTGGAATGGGGAGTAACTACTAATGAGTACAAGATTTCTTTGGAGGATGTTGAAAATATGCTATAACTAAATTATAGCATGGTCACACAATTCTGTAAATGTAGTGGAATTCACTGAACACTAAAAAAAGTACACTTTAAATAGGTTTATCTTATGGTATGTAAATTACATATGAATAAAACTGTTAAAATTGGTTAGAAATTAATTGGTCTTTCAAGATACCACTTTTCCTCCTAGTACAATTATTACAAAGGAACTAAATATCATATTAAATATAAGAAACACGTATAATTTATGTATATTATTAAATATTTAAATGTAACTAAGAATGCAAATATGAAGCTGACAATAAGTCACACACATGTCTGGTACACATACCTACATATGGTGATAAAACAATAGAATATAACTATATTTTTAAGCATATTGACTTTCAGTAATATAGAAGTATAATTAAAAAGTTAATACCTTTTCCCCTTACCAAACCACTCCCAAAGTTACTTATAGCTTGAAGTAGGTCTCTCCTGACTTTTCTATGTATACACATATAGCAGACATATAATTAAATGATGGAAATAGCAAAGAAGACTGTAGTTACTTGATGACTTTATACAACTATAGGAATTACTTTTCATATTGTAGTCAGCTGAAAATTGACTACTGAAGGACAACAAAGATCTATCTTTATATAATGTTAAAATAAATTACATTAAAATTATTATGGAAATAATTTGAGATCACTGTGGACATTTTTTTACAGGCCAAAGAAAATAATCAGACCTTAATACCTCAAAATCATGGCTCTCTACCCATTCATTGAGTATGGTACATTAAAAGCAAAAGATCAGAAACTATATCTTCAAAGAGCACTATATAATCCCTGATGAATTTACAGATATTCAAATATTTGCATCTGAATTAACATCAAATAAAAAACCAGGATGATGCCTGTAATCCCAACAACTCCTGTAATCCTAGCAACTCCCGTAATACCAGCTCCAGAGGCCTGAGGATCAGAAGTTCAAAGCCAGCCAAAACACCATTTTGTTAAGAGCACTGAAATACTGAAACCCCCTTCAAGCCCCACCCCCACCTTCCTAGATTTCACAAGCCATCCACAGTATAGTCTTCAATGCAATGATTCAACTTTATTTCTTTAAAAAACTTGTTTTTAAAACTTTTGATTGGCATACAATAATTATACACATTTTCAATTTTATTTCTTTCTTATTCTCTACCAAATTTCACTCTGGATAAGTGTCTTTAAAGGCTTTCTCTCTATCCTACTCAAATGTAATACTTATTTTTTCCCCTACGCTTTTTGACTCTGATCTTCAGCAAGAAATACTCTTTCATCTGTACCCAAATCCAAAATCCCAGCTCTCACATTCAAATCCATATAAATTTTTCTTTTATGAACTTTTATTATTGGTTTCAGAGAGAACTGAACTCTTGTGTTCATTCTGTCTTCAAACTCTATGTATCATTTAAACAAATACTTATGTACCAGTTACAACTGGCCACAAATTGTTTTAGACAGGAATTCAAAGATAAACTAAGAATAAAACTAGATTATTACACCTCACATAGAGGTTTTTAAGCTCTTTCCCTCACAGATTTCACTGCCATCAAGAAAACTTACAGTACCTTCACATCAAGTTCCAAACCTCTAGATTCGGGTTTCTAAGATTCATCCATTTTGGGTTTTGTTTTAGAATATTCTCCAGATCAGTGCTGGCCTAAGGATAATCAATGGCAAACAAAAATTTCATTGTGACAAGTCAACATAAGATCCATTATCTAAGATGGAAAATGAGCAGGTCCACTCAAAAGATATATTCACATCCTCAAACTACTGAACTATTCTTCGTATAGCTACTAAATAGATATTAACAAAGATATACAATCTAATTTCATTATAATTATCAAATATATGGTACTGATTAGTATCAAATATATACTAAAAACCTTTTCACTAATGTGATAGCACCAATTAAATCTCATTCCTCCCCTTATTAGTTAGTGGTCACTACAGACTCAGCTTGGCCCACTCCTGCTTCTTATTCACATTTTTCAAACAAAATAACCCTCAACAGTCACACATGATTGGGTGCTCTTTTATTCTCTCACAGAGATATGAACAGAAGCTCTTGAATGAAGCAGTGGAAGGCTATGTGTGGGAGAGGTTTCCTTCTAGGAAACTGCAGAAGTGAAGATGTACTGATATGTCCTTGTGAGATCTGAATCTATTTTTTGTGTATGTGGTGCTAGGGACTGAACTGAGGGCCTTATGCCTCCTAAGTAAGTACTATACTACTGAGCTATACTCCCAGTCCTACATCTCTAATTTTTAACTAAATACTCCCTGCTTCATCTTATCTTTCCAGATATTTTCAAATTTTATGTTAGTCCTTTAACTTAAGAAAAGTTCACCTTTATTTCAGAATTTAAGGCTTTTCTCAGATCAAAGCAAAGTGTTTTCCATTTTTGAGCCGCTCCTAGTTTAAAGATGTAGTTTAAAGTCTTCCTTTTAAATAAGCCACCTTGTTCCTAAAGGTGTTCATTTTCTCCATAATTTAGATCCCCAAATGAAAGAGCCCAGAGGATATGATTTTGAGTAAATGAAACAGGCAAAATATGAACTTACATTACTGAAAGTCTTATGACCTATGAACTTTTATAAGTTCACTTTTGCTACTAAAAACTAACACAACAGAAATAAACATGTAGTGTATTGTGGTTAGTTCAAGTATTAAGAAAAGGGGTAACCCAATGCATTTATGTTAAGACATTACTTAATACTTCTATTAATGAAAGTATTGACCAAACAGTCTCTTTAAAGAAAAATCATGTCAAAATCACATTAATTCATAAATAAAGTTATAGATACATTCTCAGCAGAAAGGCAAGAATGGTTTAAATAGAGGGAGAAAGTAAATTGCAGTTTGGGCTCCCTGAGCAGTTTAGCATAGGGATTTGCATTCAGCATAGTCCCAAAGGTGAGAATGAGGAGTGATCCAGAAGTCTCATGGGATATGAGTTTTACAACTTTGTGATTCCTTATCTGATATTCCCGGAAAATAAAGAAGTTTCATTTATCTTTTCATGAAAAACAAACCACATAGTTACATTTGTGGAATTTCAGGTTTAAAATGCAAAGTGAAAAACAAGAATAAAAGATCACAAGATCATGTGTTATCAGCTGACCCAGGTTCCATTTCTATCAAAAATGCTTGTCTGAACTTATTGGAGCCAAAAATTTCTTCATTCATTCTTTTCATTCGCCACTAAGGAAAATAGCAATGGCTTTTAATGTACCATGTTATATTATGACCCCTACATGATCAGAGAGTGATGAAACTGACCTAAATATCATCTACAGGATTTTTTTTTTTTTGTTTTTTTACTCTAAAAGCAATTCATGTTCCCAACAGAAAAATTACCAATCACAAAAATGTACAAAGAAGTTTAAAACAAAATGATCTGTAACCCTACCAACAATAGCCATGTCATTATTTTGGTTAATTTTAAAGTTGATTTTTAAAATCAAACACTCTACCTAGATAGTATTTTTTTCTTTAATTCATCATGGGAGAACACAGACATCTGCTGAAAACTCCACCTTGTATATCTAAATAAAACACCTAAGAAATTCTTGATTTGCCTCAGTAATTTAACTTCTCAAACAACTGAGGGAGAAATGAGGACTGAATCTGTTCTGATCATCACTAACAACTAAACTGGAACATGAAAATGACTGAAATGCAGTTGCTGTGGAAAAAGTAAAAATTAAACAGAGAACTATCATTCAGCCTTAACCCCAAAGGAAGTTCTGTTACATGGTACAATAAGAATAAACCTTGAGAACATTAAAGTCAATGCAATAAACCAGTCACACACACACACACACACACACACACACACAAATATTGAATGATTTCACTTATATCATGTGTCTGGAGTGGGCAAATTAATAGACACTGAAAGAAAAAAGGTGGTTGCCAGGGATTGGAAGCAGGAGAAACAGGGAGTTATTATTTATAGTTTAGGAGTTTCACTTTGGGAAAAAAGTTCTGGAACTGATGGTGATGGTTACACAACAATATCAATGTACTTAATATCACTGAACTGTACATTTAAAAATGGTTAACACAGTAAGTTTGGTTGTGTGTGTGTATGTGTGGTGTGTGTGTGTGTGTTTTATTTATTTTTTTGGTACCAGCAATTGAACCCACAGGTGCTTTACCACTTAATCATACCCAAAGCCTCTTTTTCTAATTTTTTATTTTGAGACAGGGTCTCACTAAGTTGCATGGGGCCTCGCTAAGTTGCAATCCTCCTGCCTCAGCTCCTAAACTGCTGGGATTATAGGCATGTGCCACAATGTCTAGCTGCTATATATATATATATGTTAAAAAATTTTTAAAATGGATCAAAGACCAAATTGTAAAAACCAAAATTATAAAACTAGTATATAAGAAAAGAGTAAATCTTCATGATCTTGGATTAGGCAGTGATATCTCAGACATAATATCAAAAGCACAAGTAACAAAAGAAAAAATAGATAAGCTGGACTTTGTACTACTAACAACTGTGCTTCAAAGGATTCAATAAAGAAAGTGGAACGATAGCACAATAAGGGAGAAAACATTCACAAATTACATTCAGAGGAGATTAGTATCCAGTATGTACAAAGAACTCTTACAGTTTACCAATAAGAAAATAACCCAGTCAGAAAATGAGCAACAGGTTTGAATAGCCATTTATACAAAGAGGAGATTAAAATGGCCAACAAATACATGAAAAGATGCTCAATATCTTTAGTCATTAAGATCTCAGAACCAAAATGAGATACCAATAGAATGATTTACACTAAAAAAGATAGACAATAACAAGTCTTGACAAAGATGCAGAAGAACTAGAACCCTCATACATAGCTTGTGGAAATATAAAATGGTGACAACACTATGGAAAACAGAAAAACTTCTCAGAAAGTTAAACATAGAGTTACCAATTGGAGTTATTGCAATCATAGGCATATACCAAGAAAAATGAAAACATATATTCACCCAAAACCTTCTAAGTATTCACAGAATTACTCATAATAGCCAAAATGTGGAAGCAATTCAAATGTCCAACAACTGATGAATAAACAAAATGTGCTAAATCTATACAATGGAATATCATAAATGTTATAGCAGGGATGAACCTTGACAACACTGTGCTAAAGGAAAGAATAAAGACACAAAAGGTCACATATTATATGATTCCATTTATATGAAATGACCAGAACAGGCCATTTGGTAGACACAGAAAGTAGATAAATACAGCTAGGCATGGTGGCACACGCTTGTAGTAATTCCAGATACTTGGAAACCTGAGATAGGATTCCAAGTTGAGGTCATTCTGAGGAATTTAGCAAGGCTTTGTTCCAAAATAAAAATTTTAAAAAGGGTTAGGGATGTAGCTCAGTGATAGAGCATTTATCTAGCATGCACAAAGCCCTGAGTTCAATCCCCAATACTGCAAAACAAAAATAAAAAACAAACAACAACAAAAATTACACAATATAGATAGATGGAAAGAGGGGGAAATAGTGACTGAGTGCTAAATGTTTGGAGTTTCTTTCAGAGATTATAACAATGTTCTGGAATTAGTGGAAATGGTTGCACAACTTTATGAATATACTAAAAGTCACTGAATTATATGCCTTAAATGGTAAGTTTTATGGTATAAAATTATATCTCAACATGGAAAACTCAAGGAAAAAATTATAGCATTAGCACAAAGAAGGGATAATCTAAAATACTGGAGCAAAATATGCAATGATACTAGATGACAGGGAGAGGAAGATATATCATTTTTAGCTTTTGAGGTTTTTTCTGCCATAAACTTTTTCAAGTGGACAGTGCAGAACATTCTTCAAAGGAAATTGAAGTTCAACTGCAGGAAGGTGATAGTATGCTAGAATATGGCTTTAAACAGGTTTAACGCTACTCTTCAGAATGAAGGAAAAGAATAGAAAATTTTTAAACTGAATAATTATCAATTAGAAATGCTGGTTCAGTGGTAGAGTGCTTGCTTAGTAAACGCAAGGCCCTGGGTTCCATCCTTCAGCACCATGGGGGGAAAAAGTCTAGATCAGAGGAAATATAATTTCTAAAGAGGAAAAATAAGCAATGTCTAGAAATTCCAAAACAAACACATTTTTTGCAAAATTCAAAATTGGGTTAAATAGAATGTTTGTGACTTTGAGGAAAAACCAAAAAATTCCATAAAAGCCAAAACAGTCATCACGAACAAGACAAACCAAATTAACTGATTTTTTATAACTTCACTGCAAGTAAGAACCCTGTAGGCACATTACAGCTTAATACAGCAAAGCATTTGACAAAATTTTTCATAATATGCACACAAACAAAATGTCCTATAAGCCTAAAAATTATACATGGGACAAATAGTTACTGAATAACCATAATGTATGTTGATTAATGGATTAGTGTTAATTTGGAGGAAGTTGCACATTTCAGAGTAATTGAGTTGTCATTGTAACATTGTTTATCAACAATGTGAATGGAGACCTTGTAGGCATACCTACCAAATATAAAGATAACACTCCAAAAAATCAGAAACAATACTTTTAAATGCCTAAATCAAGGCTAACAAAATGAAATTTGAAAGCCTTATATTTAAGCTAAAAAACTTCATTTCATAAAAACAGGGTTAAAGAGACTAGTTTAACCACCTATGTATGAGATATATGGGATAGAAGTTGACTGTATTGGCTCATATTAAGCCTAAGCAATAGCACTTAAAACCACCAATGAATAACAGTTTTAAAGTGTGTAATAACAGCATTATTATAAAAATGATAGCATTTAGCTCAAGCAAGGCATATTTACTAAACTCTCTCTAGTCAACTATCACCTAAAATGCTGAGTACAATTCTGTATACCACGTGTGAGCTAGCAAAGTTATGAAAAAAATAACAATGGTTAAAGGATCAGACAATTATATTATTTAAAAAACTATTAAACAAAGTGGAAATATTTACTCTAGAGAACGAGTATTCAGAGTGTGTGGTGAGGAAAAGAGATCAGTGGGGACATGATAGTAGTCTTCAAATATTTAAAGGGGCCACTCAAGGGTTGGGGGTGTAGCTCAGCGGCAGAACACTTGTGACAGGCCCAAGGTTTGATCCCCAGAACAGCAAAAAATTAACAATGGGGCCACTCAGGTGAAAAGGTATCATACTTGGAAAAAGCAAGGTATAGTGGAAACAGAATAGGCCTTTGGATTCTAATTTTGGCTTCATCATTTACTGTGTATTATTTGATGCTGAGCAAGAGATTAATTTTCCTTATCTAGAAAATGATACCAAACTTATAAATGTATAAAAATTAAATGCAAAACTGTTTATAAGCTGCCTGGCACAACCTGAAACACTGTGACACACAATAATGTTAGTTCCCTTCCCTAGACTTTTCTGAGTTATTCTAGAACAGTGTTTTCCAAAGTGAGAGGTGCAAGCCATTAGTGAGTCACAAAATCAGTTTAGTGAGTGGTAACTGGCATTGCCCCCACCAATGAAACAGAAGACAACAGAAAATATTAGTGTCCCACTCATAGTAAAAATATCCGTAGTTTTATGCAACTTTAATGTTATTAATAACCTGTGTACTAGGTTATGAGGTAAAATGTATTTCATATTATAAAGTTGGGTCCCCTAGCTTCCCCCACAAAGTGTGAAAGGCACAGCTGTAGACTACTATTACCTAAATAAAATGCAATCTATAGGATAATAACCAGTTCTGTGGGAATTCAATTAAGTTTAGGAAAAAACCATAACCCTTAGGGATTTAGCACGTTTGGTGTTCATTTGCATCTCAAAGAAGTCCAGCAATGTTTATTTTTATTGAACCCAATTTTCCCTACATTTATTTGACCCCAGAACCCACAGTTATTTTTCCCCATAATGCCTACTGGCACCTTCAGGACTAGCATTTTGTGGCATATATATATAATATATAGATATACATATATATATGTATATCTATATAAAAATCATATAATTAATGGATTGGAATATATATATTTCAATATATATGTATGTGTGTGTGTGTATATATATATATAGCTTGTAATTCTTTTTCTTTTAAATATTTATTTATTTGCTTTAGCTGTACACAATGGGTTTATTTGTATGTGGTGCTGAGGATCGAACCCGGGCCGCGCACGTGCCAGGCGAGCGCTCTACCGCTGAGCCACAACCCCAACCCCATATATATAGTATATATATATATATATATATATATATATATATATATTTATTTATGAAACATTCCTTTAAATGGGGGAAAAATGGTGTGATTGGTAGAATCCACAGATGGCAGGTTTTTTGTTTGCCAAGAAAGAAAAAAACTCTTTTGACTCATGGCACTGATACCTACCCCCTCCAGCTTATACCCATAAAACATACCCCAAAGCACTTTCAATATAATTTATCCAACTTTCAACTTTTAATTTGTACAAATCTTTTCAGAAAATGCATAAGATATCTACAATATAAAGATAACAAGCCAAATCAAAGCAGCAAGCAGCCATTATCTGGTCAAAAGAAACACCTGGCATAGTATTTAAGAACATTTGTTTTACCTTACCAAATCTTTTTTTTTTTAATATACTTATTTATTTATTTTTATGTGGTGCTGACGACCAAACCCAGTGCCTCACACATGCAAGGCAGGCATTCTACCACTGAGCCACAACCCCAGCACCTACCTTAACAAATCTTATGCTCAGAAACCAAAGTACCCAAAGACTTAATCAGTTTAAGAGCAGTCAGTGTATTCTAATATAATCTAAAAACGGGCTGATGCGTGCAGCTAATCCTCATTATTATGAACATCATTATGATCATCACTTGGAAGGGGCATGTGATAGTAGGATGATTTTAGGTTCTTTTAAAGTGTGTACATATTAAGGATTCCTTTGGGAGGATGTGATTTTACACTTACATGAAAAACTGTCACTACCATAGTCAGTTCTAATAATACTTGTTATCACATGACAATAAAAGGCTTGACATCATATATTCAAGAGTACCTCTGTTATTCATCTTTCTAACTAGGAGTTACAAATACCTTTTGTAGTTGTCAGAGCTTACAATGCCCTTCCTACTCTTTCCCCATCCTCGGACTCCAAAGATACCTCCTCCTTAACATTTGTCCCAACTACTTTAGACCATTATTTTCTTCCCAGTTTCTGAGCACTGGCAGTACTTCTTTTTCAACTATCATTCTTTCAAAAATTCACTGTATAAGCCGGGCGCATGCCTGTAATCCCAGCACTTTGGGAGGCTGAGACAGGAGAATCGCGAGTTCAAGCCAGCCTCAGCAATGGCGAGGCACTTAGCAACTTAGTGAGACCCTGTTTCTAAAATAAAATACAAAAAAGGGCTGGGGATGTGGCCCAGTGGTCAAGTGCCCCTGAGTTCAATCCCTAGTACCACAAAAAAAAAAAAAAAAAAAAAAAAAAAAAAAAAAAAAAAAATTCACTGTATATATCCTACCTTATTTAGCTGCATAAAACTTAACTCTCAATACGACTGCAATTGCCTTTATGAACAGGCAATAACACTCAAGAATTTCCCATGACATCATGTAACAGTTCACTAAATATTTCTTGATTTCAATTACTAGGCCTAAGAGTAACAGTAACTAGTATTGGAGAATTTACTACATGCCAGATCAATGCTAAATTATCTCACTCAATCTTCACAACTCTATGGAGGAAGCAATTTATAATTTTCTTCATCAAACAGAAAAAAAGTGAAGTTCAAAGTACAAGAGTGAAGTCCAAGGTCATATAGCAAGTAAGTGGCAAAGTCAGGGCCTAAATCCGGACAAAGCTCAGAACACTTGAGTTCTAGCCCTGTAATAGCACTGTGAAGGATTTCCATTTCTCCAAATTATAAGTTTCAATTTCAAAGAAGAGTAGAAACATATTAACTAAAGTTAAAACTTAAAAAAAAAAGTATTAGTAGAGAGAATTTCCCACAGTCATCTTTATTATGTTGCAATAACACTCCAAAGATAACTCCTCCTTACCATTTGTCCCACTACTTTAGACCATGTCCTTTCTGCTTATGAAAGTGATATTCAGGTGTGGGTCACAATTTCATCAAGACGTGACTTATGACAATATAGCTTTGGTTTAGATATTTAAATAGGGCTTTTTCCTCTGCCCCTACGATATCATGGAAATGAAAATTGTGTTTGATGACTGTGGCTCCACAACTCAAAAAAATGCCAGACCCAATTCTTTAAAACTTAAGAGCCAGTTGCTCTTGTTCCACTCTTGACTCTTCACACAAAGCATCACCATCCTCTGCCCTCTTCACACAAAGCAAGCTTTACCCCACTGCCCAAAGGGGAATGCTGATTCACATGGCCTCCGCCAAAAATAAACCCATCTCATCCATCTCACTCTGGCCCAGAACACTGACCATTGCACTGACGTAGAAGACTCTGGTGACACCCCACCCCCTAATCCAGTGATACCTCAACAAGCAGACCCTTCCCTGACATCTCAAATGCCCAGGCCACCATCCGAAAGCTGGTATATTCACACAAAGCAGGATCCCTTCCGTGGAAGCAGCTTCTCTTCTCTGACTCCTCCAAGCGCGCAGACCTACTCAAGGTGTGCCAACCCACAGACCCCCACCTGAGTCCAGCAACCCCAGAGGGTTCACCACCCAGAGGAGAACTAGCTACATGCCTCTTTCCTTGCGCACACCTCGAATCCCCAACCCCAGTTGACCTTCCAGTAGCCAAAGCAAGAAAACAACTAGTCCCCTCCAGAGAACGGACCCTGCTACACAAAGCGCGGCGTCCTACCAGGGGGATCCTCGCAGGACGCTCCTCCGCCCCCGGCCGATCCCCGCCCAGCCCCGGCCGAAGCCCAGCGCTCACCAGCTCTCTTCCTCCTCCTCCCAGCCTGACAGGCGCTCCAGCTCGTCGGGCCGCAGCGGCTCCACCTCGTCCAGCAAGCCGCCCTCGCCAGATGCCAGCAAGGAGGTCGCGTCCCGTAGCTCCTCACTACTCGTCCGTCTCGGGCCCGACCCGGCCCCGCTGCCCGACTTGGCGCTGAAGCCCAAGGGGAAGCCCCGAGGGGACGCCGAACCGGAGGAGGGAGTGGACACACCGGCCCGAACCGGGCTGCCGGGCCCAAGGGGGCCTGCGCCCTGCACGGCCCCCGAGCGGCTCCTGAGCTGCTCGTTCTGCTTCTCGAGCTTCTTCACCAGCTCCTGCAGCTTCCGCACCTCCTGGTCCGCGTTCACGTTGGAGTTAACGTCCTCCATCCCGGCCCCGCCGCCGGCCACCCGCTCGGACTCACAGCGACTGGGAACCGGCCGGAGGAAAGAGGCGTCGCCGCCGCTGCCGCCGCTCACTCTAGCCGAGGCGCCGGCATAGAGCAGTGACAGGCCCCACCGCCAGGGTCCCCCCAGCTCGGGTTCCGAAGCGCCGCTGGCTCCAGCCGAGCCGCCTCATCTGCGCCGGCTCCGGGATTGGGGGAGGCGGCGCCAATATCCGGCCTCTGCCGCCATCTTCCCTCCGTCCCTCCGCCCCCCGCAGTCCGGCTCTGTCGGTGACCTCAGAGCGTCGGGGGTGGACGTGTCCGCCGGCGGGCGCTGAAAGGACCAGGCGCTGCGCTCGCGGCAGGGAGGGGCCGTGGGCGGGGCCGGCGAGACGACCGTGGGCAAAGGGGGCGGTACTTCGACCGGAAGGGGCGTGGCGGGAGCGTCGGGAAAGGTGGGACCGGGCGGCGGGGGCGGCGGGCGGGCGGGCTCGGTAGACCCTGTCCAGCGACCAGCCCCGCCCAGAGCTGAGGAGGGGAGGTGGTCCCCGGCGGGTCCGAGACTGAGAATCCCGCTCCCTTTCGGCCCGCCTGTTGGTCTTAACAGAGAAATGTGTAGTGTATTTTCACCCACCGAAACGGTTTTTGGGACTCGGGGGCAGGTCCTGCCCCGACTTGGGTCTGTGTGGGGGCGCCCAACCCCACCCGGTGGAGAGAATCTACTTTGTTCTGCAGATATTTAGTTGGTGCCTACTTGAAACCGGAGATTGTCAAGGCTGGCAGGAGCCCCGGAGACCATCTGCGTCCCATTCTTCCCCCGAAAACGAGAAACCTGAATCCCAAATGGATAAGAGAGGTCTAAGGTCAAAATAGTAACAATAATTTGTTGAGCGCATACTACGGGCCAGAAACTGTGATAAGCACTTTTAAAGGCATGATATCATCGGTTAAAACCGTTTTTCCTAAAAGTTTACAACACACTGTCATGGAAGCGGGGGATGGAAAACCGCTTTTCTATCCTCGCCTTTAAACGCCAACTGATGCACTCTCTGCTCTTTGGACTGTTTTCTCTTGATAAACTTCAAGAATGTGTCCTAAACGTTTTAAAAAGTTGTGTATTGAAAGTACGTAAGAAACATGGTGACAGTGAGATATATGAATGTAAAAATCTGTCTCGGCAGTACCCGTTTGTAGTATATACTGGTGGCAGCAAAACCAAACAAAAACGCTTTGTTTCCATTACGTTCGCTGCTCCTCAGATGTCAATAGTGAACTACTTGGCTTGTGTTTGCAGCTTTCCTCCAACTGCCTCCTCCGCCCTTCCGATAACAATGATCCAGTCCTATTACACCTGGGTGTGGAATCATATGACAGGACTCATGTACTTCCACCCTTTTGCCTTCCTGGGCTGTTTTCCTTGTCTAGAATATTCTATTTTCCAAATCTAATTTCTCTTCTTAAAATTTATGCTCATCCATCCAGGAAACCTCTTCCTGACAATGCCACAGAGAACTAGTTATTTTGCTTACTTAGGCATTACCTGGTCAATAGTTTTCTATAAATGCTTGCACTTTTAAAAAAAATAAAATCGCAGTCTTTTAAAGAAATCTTAGCCGGGCGCGGTGGCACACGCCTATAATCCCAGCACTTTGGGAGGCTGAGGCAGGAGGATCGCGAGTTCAAAGCCAGCCTCAGCAATGGCGAGGCACTTAGCAACTCAGTGAGACCCTGTCTCTAATAAAAGACAAAAAAGGTCTGGGGACGTGACCCAGTGGTCGAGTGCCCCTGAGTTCAATCCCAGGTACTACAAAATAAATAAATAAATCTTTTATTTGTTTCTGATTGCATCTGGTTAAAAGGAACCTTTCATTTTTGCTACCCATGTCTAGTACCATGTCTGACACAGTGGAGGTTCAGTAAATGGTTTGTTGAAAGTCAATAGAATGTTAAGTTCTGACAGGCCAAGAACCAGAATGATGTTTATTCATAGCAAAAAAAAAAAAAAAAAAAAAAAAAAAAAAAAGTGCATTGGGTATGTTAAAGGTCTGCACTGTAACTATAAATAATTTTCATAGCTGTGCAAACCTAGTCAAAGGATGCCTTTGTTTGCTAGCATACAATAATTGTGAAGTAATGTCTTTATTCTGTATAATACACATCCAAGTGTCATTGATATTTCTGACATACCTGAAGTTTTTGCAGAGTTAAACATCAAGACTACTTCACACATAGCAGCTTTTACTTGTATTTAATGGTTTGTAAAGTAGATTCCAACTAGCCAGTTTCTATAAGGAGAACCCTTTAAATATATTCCTCGAAAACAAGGGTTTACACAACATTCCACTCTGCTGCTTAGTTTGTTGTGTACACAGCAACAGTTGATCCTTATCATAAATCACTTCAGGTCATTTCTCTGCTCAGAAACCTTCCCAAAAGTTGCTTCCCACCATACTTCAAATCTGTTCTTTGGCCTATAAGGCTCTAGATACTTGGTAACTTCTGCAAGTGTCTGACTACCCTTCTATTCTAGTCACACTGACCTTGATCTTCAAGTCGAGCATGTCTCTACTTTCAGAACTTTGCGCTTGATGATCCATTTATCCAGAATCTATTGTTCCTCCAGAATCTATTGTTGTCACATGACTGACTCCCTTACTTCATTCATGTCTCTGCTCAAATGTCACCTAGGTTCACTATCCTATATATTAGTGTTCTCACAAAATAGCATCACTATCATTGTCCATCCTCTTACCCTGCTTCATTTTTCTTCAGACACATTTCTTTCTTTCTTTGTTTATTGCAAGTCTCTCTGCATCCTAGTAGAATGTGAACTTCACGAGAGCAAGGTTCACTGTTTCATCCCCACTGCTTAGTAAATAGGAGGTGCCCAATAAATGTTTGCCAAATGAATGGATTTAGGTCAAGTTATACCTCCTTAGATAGCATTTCAGATAAATGTGTTGGTTATGTCTCAAATCATAAAGTGGAAATTCCTAATCACTTTGAATGGTTGGTTTTTAAAGTTGTATTTTCTTCTTCCAAAAGAGCAACATACCATGCTGCATATGTCACTAGTCAAATGAAGTCATGCTCCATGTCCAGAATGCCAACAGCCCTTAAGAATTGCTGGATTAGTCTTAGGTTCTCATTGAGAGGTATGGAGATAAGAATATTTTCTTTCTGTTAAAAATCTTGCAAGAATCTTCCTCTTTCAGGTTAATTGCAACACTTTCTTCTCCAGCGACTCATACGTGTTAGCACATGTTTAAAAAAATCATTCTTAAAATGATTCTTAAGTAGATAGAAGAAGTAGAACTAGTACTTATCTGAAGTATGCATCACAGTGATCCCAACTAGCTTTTCAGGTGTCTTCTACAATAAGCTTGTTTTGTTGCTGAATGAGAGAGTTTTTTTCTTTTCTAAGTAGGTGTGACCTTTTCTATAACTTGCTCCTGCTTGCATGTTAGCTCCTAGTGAAACTCCTGACAAAGTGGAAAATATCACAAGCCACTAAAAGTATTTAGAATGAAAAACTATTACTCAATGACTTAAAGGCATTTAGCAAACTAGTTTAGAAATTGTTTGGCCCTTTCAGAATATTTACACTTGCTTAACAAATCTGCGACTTCTTTGGCAAACCTTTACTATCCCATATATCCATTTTATCTTCATGGGTACACATGTAGTCAGACATTTCCTCCTTGTCTTCTCTCATTTATTCCTCAGCAGCATCCTCTCTCTAGGTATGCCTCCCTCTGGCCTGTCAAGGAGCCTCTTATTCATTGTTTTGGCACAATGCAGCATTAGGAAGGAATCCCGGGAACTTTAAAGGTCAGGTATATAAGAAATTGTGAGTTGAAATCTTGGGGGCAAAAAGAAGGGGCTCAAAATTTGGATCTATATTTGTTTCCATTTAGCAGTGATCAGATCTTACATTCATTGGATGCCTCAAAAGTGACTGTAATGGCAGGTACCACTACCTTAGTGGCAGAGGTGGGAGGGTCCTCTGGGGGCATGTATTGTTGTAGGGGTGAAAAATTCATGATCAGAGCAGAGGTGAATCGGTTCTTGAATCCTTAGGAGGCTGCTGTCTTAGTCCAAAATGAAACAATACTTTATTTCCTTTTTTTTTTTTTTTTTGGTAGCAGATGGGAAGATGAGGTTGTTAAATAGCATTTACTATTATTTCAGCAGGAAAATGAAGTTGGCAAAATGGAGCATAAAGCACTTCTGAATGTGCTTGATATTCTAGAGAAACTATCAAAGATGAGAGAAAACTTCTTAGGAATAATCCAAATCTCCCATTCAGTAAAACAAATCCCAGTAATCTGACCTAGGATTTAAAATATACTATTCTGAGCATTGACTTAGAGATGCAATAGATTATGAATAGAGGCCTTTAGTAAAGTAAATTAAGCTTCTTTGAGGTACTTACATAATTACTCTTTTATCTAGGAAATTATAGAGAATTCCATTTCTCTTAGATTATCCCTCAGACTGAAGGACATCATCAACTATTTGATTTGCCCAAGAATGTATAGGAAGTTAATTTGCGTGTATGCATGTGGATGGGGATTGAATCCAGGGTCTTATGCATGCTAGGCAAGCACAAAAGCTACCATTGAGCTACATCACTGACCCTATACAAAGTTACTTCGTGTTCCTCATCCTTCCTATTTAAGCAAATTTTTTTGTGCCCTGGAGGTTTAATTCTGCAAAATCCAGGTATCTCTGAATTGGCCTAATAATAATAGTAGCTGCAATTATTGGTCACTTTTATGTCGTATAATAATTCATTTAAAAACTCAAAATAGCCATTTGAGGTAGCTGCTATTACTACCATCATGTCCATTTTACAAATGAAGAAACTTAGAGAATTTAAATAACTTCCTGAAACTTCATAGCAGGAAGTGATAGAGCTGAATTTGAACCCAGCTGGTCTGACTCCAGAATCTGTACTCACAGTGCCCAATGGCCCATAACCATGATGATTTTTCCATTATTTTACTTAAAAGAGTATTGATATCTCAATTAGCTACCATCTGGGGTAGAATTGGGGAACAATGTTGAGAACTTATGAGTTATTGTCTTTCAGATACCCAACAACTCAATCTTCTTGCTCTAAGAGCAAGTTTGATAGTTTTGAAATCTCAGCACCTCTGGGACCCAATATAATGAAACAAGCATGTCCTTAGAGAGTAAAGCAATTATTCTATCTCTTGCTCAAAAGACTTTCTAGAAGGCCATTAACTTGGGCAGGTATCCAGGTGCTTGAGAGGTGGAAGACTAGAAGACCCATCTGTTAAAAATTTGCTATATGAAGTTTTGACATCTGAGTTTCTTATTCTAAAGGCTAGTGAACTGTGTAGATTTTACCAGGCAGAAGTTAGTGGAAAAATTTTCTTATCCAAGGAAGTAGTATTATCACAATCAATAGAGTGAGAAGATTCAAGAGTCAGAATTTAGTGGCAAGAGTCCTAGGCCTATACACCAGAGAATGAAAATTTGAACAGGTCCTGAAATAAGAAATACTAGAAATAGACATCAAAAGCCAAAGTATAGCCAGGTGTGGTGGCAGAAGCCTGTAATCCCAGTGACTTGGGAGGCTGAGGCAGGAAGATCTCAAGTCTAGGTCTAACCTGGATAATTTAGTAAGATCCTGTCTCAAAAAGGACTGGGGATGTAGATCAGTGGTAGAGTCACTCTTGGTTCAATTCTCAGTACAGGGGTGGGGAGGAAAATATTTTAAAATATGTAGTGCCAGGGAAACATGAGTGCAAAGAGCATTGGGTTCAATACTAGATGAGAGGGGAATTCTTGGTGAATGCCAAAACAAAGCGGTTTCAGACACTTCTATACTGTTTTGTAGCAGGGTGTGTGGGAAGGATAGTTATACTTAAAGAGTCAAGGAAGCTGTTGTCTGAAAGGGTGTTTCTAGCTTTGGGACAAATTGGTAACCTGACATGCTGGACTAGAGCCCAATCTGCTAAACTCCCTGATACATAACAGTCCACCAGTCCACCATTGTGTAAGCAGATTCCATCTCCATCTAGTTTCTGGAAATCAGATAGCCTTCATCTCACATCTGTGCTCTACTCTCAAGAATGAGGGTAAGGTGTCAGGCAAGACAGGGAAGATGTGAATAGTAGGGCTTGGCACAGGTGGTTCCCCTGATATCAGTGTGTATGGTTTACCTCAGAGGGGGCACGTATCTGCTCTGTTGACACGGTTGTCTACTGGCATTATTGGTCGACTTGTTTCTTCTTTCCCACTACTATAATACTACCAAATTGTTCAAGCTTTTTCTACTGCCTGTTTTGGCAGCTCAGGTCAGTGGATTAGAAGGTGTGGCCAGGTATTTAGTCAACCTTGAGTCAAATGCACCTATCAGCAGTTCTGCTTAAACATCCTCTGATCCCTTGCATATTGGACCCAAATCTTGATGTGATAGCATTTGTAGACAACTTTTGAGCAAAACCACCAAAATATTGCTGTGCATTGGCAGCAGAACTGTGATCATCCTGGCAGGGAGAGGGTATGTATAACATAGGATAACTGGGAAGTATATATTGCTTTAAAGATGGTCTTGCAGGCTACATGGGGGAAGGCGAAAAACTTGCCCAACCTCTCCAATGGAGAAATTAAAAGAGATGCCTTTCTATTGCTCCATTTATGATGTGTTCATAGCTACATCATAAAGTTGCACAAGGTCCCCTCCGTGAGTAGGTGTAGTCTGTCAGAGTTCAGGCAAGGAATGTGGACACACAGAACCAACTCCTCCAAACAGCTCCTCAGTGAAAAGGCTACAGAGGCCACCATTCAATACAGAAATTGGTATCCTTACTGAGAACAACAATGGAGTTGCCAGATCTACATGGTTGTAGCAATAGGCTTGACTCTGGAACCTTAGATTTAGGCAAGTATTTTTAATTGTTCCTTTATGAGATACCTGCCAGGATTGGTACCATAAGAAAAATATGGGCAGGAGTTATTTGAGAGGATCCAAAATGATGTGCTAGAGGAGTCCTGGCACATTTTTTTGGGGGTAGTCCAGTTTAATGTCACAAGTTTTTGAGTTCTTTATGTAGCTGGAGATTAATGCTCTATCTGATGTGCAAGTGGCAAAGATTTTCTCCCATTCTGTAGGCTCTCTCTTCAGATTCTTATTTCCTTTGCAGTGAAGAAGATTTTTAGTTTGGTTTCATCCCATTTATTGATTCTTGATTTTATTTCTTGCACTTTAGGAGTCTTGTTAAGGAAGTCAGTTCTTTTTTTTTTTGTGTGTGTGTGTGGTACCAGGGATTGAACTCAGGGGCACTCGTCCACTGGGTCACATCCCCAGCCCTTTTTTGTATTTTTATTTAGAGACAGGGTCTCACTGAGTTGCTAAGTGCCTCGCCATTGCTGAGGCTGGCTTTGAACTCGCGATCCTCCTGCCTCAGCCTCCCAAAGTGCTGGGATTATAGGCGTGCGCCACCGCGCCCGGCTAGGAAGTCAGTTCTTAAGCTAACATGATATAGATTTGGTCCTACTTTTTCTCCTGTTAGGATCAAGGTCTCTGTTCTAATGCCTAAGTCCTTGATCCACTTTGAGTTGAGTTTTCTCAAAAAATTTAACACCCCCCCAAAAAAAACCAAATAACCCAATCAATAAGTGGGCTAAGGAACTGAATAGATAATTCACAGAAGAAATATGATTGATCAACAAATATATGAAAAAAATGTTCAATATCTCTAGCAATTAGATAATTGCAAATTAAAACTACACTGAGATTTTGTCTCACTCCAGTCAGAATGGAAATTATCAAGAATACAAGCAACAATAAATATTGGTGGGGCTGTGGGGGAAAAGGTACATTCATACATTGCTGGTGTGACTGTAAATTGGTGCAACCACTATGGAAAGCAGTATGGAGACTCCTCAGAAAACTTGGAATGGAACCACCATTTGACCCAGTTATCCCACACCTGTGACGTAGCCACAATGTTTACAGCAGCTGAATTCACAATAGCCAAACTATGGAACCAACCTAGGTGCCCTTCAACAGATGAACTAATACAGAAAATGTGGTACATCTACACAATGGGATATTACTCTGCCATATAAAAGAACAAAATTATGGCCATTGTCAGTAAATGGATGGAACTGGAGAATATCATGCTAAGTAAAATAAGCCAGTCCCCCAAAACCAAAGGCCAAATGTTTTCTCTGATATGCAAATGCTAATTCACAATAAGGGGATAATTAGGGAAGAATAGAAGTTCATTGGATTAGACAAAAGGGAATGAAGGGAAGGGAGGGGCAATGGGAATAGGTAAGATAGTAGAATGAATTGAACATTACTATCCTATGTGTGTATATGATAACACAACCAATGTAATTCTATGTCATGTACAACCAGAAGAATGAGAAGTTATACTTCATATATGCATAATATGTCACAATACATTCTACTATCATATATAACTAATAAGAACAAATGAAAAAACAAAAATAAAAAAAGTAAAGGCATAAGTTTCAGATAATCCTTCCACTGACCTTCAAACAAATAATAAACATCATTTCTCTTTTCCTTATAATTTCTTTTAATTTTTTTACATTTTTTACATCTGGCTCTTGAATCCACCTGGGATTTAGTCTCATGTATTATGAGAGACGCAGATCTAAATGGATACATTTTGGGGGGCATTGTCATGTGAAGGATTAATCTGTTGTTTTTAGTCATTCAGTCATCCATTACTAGTTCAAGGTATATACACTCTCAGAGACCCAAGATAATAAAGGTCATAGGAATGTGTTGCTTCTTCTTCTTCTTCTTTTTTTTTTTTTTTTTTTTTTTTTGGTGGTTCTGGGGATTGAACCCAGGGCCTTGTGCATTCTAGGCAACCACTCAACCAACTGAGCTATATCCCCAGCCCAGGAATGTGCTTCTTAATCTGCAGCAGTTTATCATCTATTTAAGGTGATGAGAAATACACAAGCCAGGCGTGGTGGCGTGGTGGCGCACGCCTGTAATCCCAGCACTTGGGAGGTTGAGGCAGGAGGATTGCGAGTTCAAAGCCAGCCTCAGCAATGGCGAGGCACTTAGCAACTCAGTGAGACCCTGTCTCTAATAAGATACAAAAAACAAGGGCTGGGGATGTGGCCCAGTGGTTGAGTGCCCCTGAGTTCAATCCCCGGTACCAAAAAAAAAAAAAAAAAAAAAGAAAGAAAGAAATACATAGATTACCGTACATAAAAAAGCAACATGTGAAAACTGCCATGGGAATGATGTGAATAAGAAAAAAAGAAAAATACATGGGCTTTTTGTCCCCCTACATGGGCTTTTTGTCCCCCTCCACCTGGAATAAGACTTTTCCTAAAGTGTGATATGTGATGGATAGACAGTGATGGGTACCTATCATATTCATAACTTTATAATAAACAGAAACCTCTTGAATAGTCTCAATTTAAAAAGGGGGTTGTCCATAAGTCTCACTTCTAAGAATCTATTCCAAAGAAAATCGGCAAAAATAGAAAGGCTCTATAAACAAAGCTATTTATTATTTATTGTGTCATTATTTGTGAGGGCAAAAGACTAATAACTACCTGAATGTTTTCAGTATGGATCTACTAGTTGAAGAAAAATTATGACTATACAAGAGGAAGATTTCCACATATCTCCAGATCAGAATGGCACTCACCTCAATAGAAAAAGAAGGGAGGGGAATATCACAACGAACACCTCGGAGAGATAATTAGAAATTACTTTGAAACTTTACTCCACATAAAACAGAAAATGCTGAATGCCAGATCTAGAGTCATATGATTGCTGGAGGCTATACACAATTTAAACAGATCGATTACAAGCAGAAATAGAAGATGTCTACCAACAAGGAAAAGTCCAGGACCTGATGGGTTTACAGCAGAATTCTGACTTTAGTCAATGCTCTTCAAAAAAGAAATAGAAAAAGAGGGAGCTCTTCCAGGAGGGATTAATTCCAAAGCCAGGCAAAAACATCCAAAAAAGAAAATACACATCCTTGATGAACATAGATGCAAAAATCCTCAACAAAATTCTGGCAAATGATACAAAAACATATCAAAAAGATAGTGCACCATGACCAAGTGGGGTTTATTCCAGGGATGCAAGGCTGGTTCAACATTCGGAAATCAATAAAATAATACATCACATCAATAGACTTAAAGATAAAAATCATATGATTATCTCAATAGATGCAGAAAAAGCATTTGACAAAATACAGCACCCCTTTATGTTCAAAACACTGGAAAAACTAGGAATATCAGGGACATATCTCAACATTATAAAAGCTATTTATGCAAGGCCCAGAGCTAACATTATCTTAAATGGAGAAAAATTGAAAGCATTCCCTCTAAAAACTGGAACAAGACAGGGATGCCCCCTCTCACCACTGCTATTTAACATAGTACTGGAAACTCTGGCAAGAGCAATTAGACAGACGAAAGAAATTAAAGGGATCCAGATAGGAAAAGAAGAGCTCAAATTAGCACTATTTGCTGATGACATGATAATCTACCTAGAAGACCCAAAAAACTCTACCAGAAAACTTTTACAACTAGTAAATGAATTTGGCAAAGTAGCAGGATACAAAATCAATACCCATAAGTCAAAGGCATTTTTGTACATCAGTGACAAAGCCTCTGAAAGGGAAATGATGAAAACTACGCCATTTACAATAGCACCAAAAAAAATAAAATACCTGGGAATCAACTTAACGAAAAGAGGTGAAAGAGCTCTATAAGGAAAATTATAGAACACTAAAGAAAGAAATCATAGAAGAACTCAGAAGATGGAAAGACCTACCTTGCTCTTGGATAGGTAGAATCAATATTGTCAAAATGTCCATACTACCAAAAACATTATACAGATTTAATGCAATTCCAATCAAAATCCCAATGTCATTCTTCAAAGAAATAGAAAAAGCAGTCATGAAATTCATCTGGAGAAATAAGAGACCCAGAATAGCCAAAGCAATCCTGAGCAAGAAAAGTGAAGCAGGTGGCATCACCATACCGGACTTTAAATTATACTATAGAGCAATAGTAACAAAAACAGCATGGTATTGGCACCAAAACAGACTGGTGGACCAATGGTACAGAATTGAGGACACAGAGACTAATACATATAATTTCAGCTATCTTATATTAGACAAAGGTGCCAAAAATGTACAGTGGAGAAAGGATAGCCTCTTCAACAAATGGTGCTGGGAAAACTGGAAATCCATATGCAACAAAATGAAATTAAAACCCTTGTCTCTCACCATGCACAAAATTCAATTCAAAGTGGATCAAGGACCTAGGAATTAGACCAGAGACAATACGCCTAATAGAAGAAAAAGTAAGCTCCAATTTCCACCATGTCGGATTAGGCCCCAAGTTCCTTAATAAGAATCCTGTAGCACAAGAACTATTACCAAGAATTAATGAATGGGATAGATTTAAACTGAAAAGCTTCTTCTCAGCAAAAGAAACAATCAGTGAGGTGAATAGAGAGCCAACTAATTGGGAACAAATATTTAATACATGCACATCAGATAGAGCACTAATTTCTAGAATGTATATAGAACTAAAAAAACTTAACACCAAAAAAGCAAATAACCCAATCAATAAATGGGCTAAGGAATTGAAAAGACACTTCTCAGAAGAAGATACACGATTAATCAACAAATACATGAAAAAATGCTCAACATCACTGGCAATTAGAGAAATGCAAATCAAAACTACTCTAAGATTTCATTTCACTCCAGTCAGAATGGCAGCTATCAAGAACACAAACAACAATAAATGTTGGAGAGGATGTGGGGGAAAAGGCACACTCATACATGCTGGTGGGACTGCAAAATGGTGCAACCGCTATGGAAAAAGTATCCGGAATGGATACCACCCTATGACCCAGTGTGATGGGCAGGGTGACACTCTACCACTGAGTGTCATCCCAGCCTCCACTTAGCAAAAGTTGAAGGAGGCAGGGAGCAAGCTATGTAGGAAGGTGGGAGAAGAGCACACCCAGCGGAAGAGCAAGTAGAAAGCCCTAGAGCTAGTAATGTGCCTGCTCTCAAGGAAAACCAAGGTCTATGTGAGTGATGGGGGGCGGGGGCTGTGGGTGGGAGAGGATATCACAGAGAGAAAGGGAAGATTCCATAGGGTGCTGAGGCAGATGGAAGGACACACTTTTATACTGAGATAAGAAAAGGAGAATTCTTAGCCTATGGTGTCAACCCCCGTTGACAGATCCTTCTTTGCTTCTTGCATGTTTGCCATTTGCTCCATCCCCCTTATGTCAAAACCTCTGCTTACTCATGAGTCTATGTTCTCATCCCAATATCATCTTGCATGTGGCTTTTGGTTTGGTGTTGTAACAACTGTTGACATGTCCATTTATGTGTCTACCCTGACCTAATCACTCAGTCACTCAAATGTCCCAAGTCCAGATTCTTGAGTGACATAATATTAGACTCATGTATTATTAGACTGACTAATATTAGTTCACCATGATCCCATAAACTGAGGCGTGAGGGTCAGAAGTGTGAAGAATCCTGTAGTATTTCCCAGAGGGGATATGGGGAGAGAGTTAACACATCAACATCATCAGACACCTCAAGTATTTTTCTCAAAAAATACATGATAGTTAATAAATCTAGCATATATAATAAACAACTTAGAATCCTACCATACTCTATGATGCTCAGTAACATCACCATCATCATATTAATAATAATAATAACATATGACTATGCTAATTGATGACTTTATAATAAAACAAGGCTTCTAAAAGTATTTCTAGTAAGGACTAGTTTTTAAATTTTTATTTCCAATCTATAGGTGAATAATATTTTTGTAAAAATACTAAAAAATGCATTCCTAGAAAAATTTTGAAAGGTATACAAAATGGAAACTAAATGTTTTTTTTTTTTTTTTTTTTTTTTTTCTTTGCTGTGCTGGGTCTGAAACCCAGGGCCTCACAAATGCTAGGCAAGTGTTGTACCACTGAACTATGTTTCCATCCTATTAAATGTTTCATTAATAGATTTAACAGATAGAAAAGTGCTTTGTCAGATTGCAGTAAGTATCTAAATGCCTAGTCTCAATTTCTGTTTTTTTTTTTTTTTGTGTGTGTGTGTGTGTGTGTGGTACCGGCGATTGAACTCAGGAGCACTTGACCACTGGGTCACATCCCCAGCCCTTTTTTGTATTTTATTTAGAGACAGGGTCTTACTGAGTTTCTAAGTGCCTCGCCATTGCTGAGGCTGGCTTTGAACTTGCAATCCTCCTGCCTCAGCCTCCCAAAGTGCTGGGATTACAGGCGTGCGCCACCGCGCCCAGCTTCAATTTCTGTTTTTATTCCATCATGTACCATTAATGTATAGTTCTACACTTTAAGTAGCACCCTACTAAAATTTACTTATTTAAATAGTAGTTAAATTTTGAAATAATGATGACAGGTTGATGACATTTCATATTACAAATGAGTATGTTAAAGAATATGAATATGAATTTGTCATTTTATTTTTCTCATAAAATACATTAGTGCTTTGCATGTAGTTTCCATTATTTGTTGAACATATTTCCTCATCTGTGAAAGCATGGAATTTATTGTATTTAGATATGCTATTACAGATTAACTGAATTGTTAACTATAGCTAAGACAGTTTTGATTTTCTCTTGGGTTATAAATGGGCAAAATGAGAAAAAAAAAACAGGATTTTTTTTTTGGATTAAATTTCAGGGACAGAAAGAAAAAGTATTAACAATGACTTAGAGGAAAGTAAGCTTCTAAACACTCATCCTTCATGGACATTGAAAATCTCCATGCTGTCATTGATTTGGGAGTCAGACTCTTAATGCCTGCTAAACTCTATAAAGTGAAATAAACTGATTCAAGGCCTATATTTTATGGTTTTACCACCTCAGACCCCCGCCCCCCAAATCAACAAATGTGAGTGAAGAAATGATAAATAAGTAATTTCTTTATTTACAAACTAATATTCTACAATGAGAGAGAAATTATAGAGTAAGTTTTACTCTGGTAGCAGTAAGCTTTGACTATTGATTTATCTCCTAAGTCTATGACTTCATCATCCACAGATTTCTGGCTAACCAGAATTTCAAATTCATGTACAGATGTGATAAAAATAACTGAAATGGTCATGGAAGACTTACCAGTGCATTTAATACCCTTTGGGATGCCTTGGAGCTTTTTAAAAGTAATCAGAAGTGTTTCAAGTTTTATTTTATCACACAGAATCAGATTACTTCAAATTCCCTTGAGCAGTTAAAATACCAAGCAAGACCCCCACTTGCCTCTCTGCCACATATACTCTTTAAAAAAACAGAAACCAAAAATAAAAAATGACAAGTTTTTAAAAATATTTATTTATTTACTTTAGTTGTACACAATGCAATGCATTTATGTTTATGTGGTGCTGAGAATAGAACCTGGGCCGCGCACATGCGAGGCGAGCGCTCTGCCGCTGAGCCACAACCCCAGCCCCTGACAAGTTATTAAATTATTAAAAATTCAAGCCGGGCGCGGTGGTGCACGCCTGTAATCCCAGCACTTTGGGAGGCTGAGGCAGGAGGATCGCGAGTTCAAAGCCCAGCCTCAGCCATGGTGAGGCACTTAGCAACTCAGTGAGACCCTGTCTCTAATAAAAACCAAAAAAAGGGCTGGGGATGTGGCCCAGTGGGTGAGTGCCTCTGAGTTCAATCCCTGGTACAAAAAAAAAAAAAAAAAAAAAAAAAAAAAAAAAAAAAAAAAAAAAAAATTCATCATTGCAGCTGGGAGCGGTGGCGCACGCCTGTAATCCCAGCACTTTGGGAGGCTGAGGCAGGAGGATCGCGAGTTCAAAGCCAGCATCAGCAATGGCGAGGCACTTAGCAACTCAGTGAGACCCTGTCTCTAAATAAAATAGAAAAAAGGGCTGGGGATGTGACCCAGTGGTCGAGTGCCTCTGAGTTCAATTCCTGGTACAAAAAAAAAAAAAAAATTCATCATTGCCAAGAATTTAAATTGTTCTCCCTATGATTTTTGTGGGAAAAAAAAAAAAAAGCCAATAGGGTTTTCAAAATTATCTTTTAGAAAGAGGTATCAATGTTTTTCTCAAGAAAAGCAGCTCAAACATCAAAGATTTTATAAGACACAAATGAGCAAGTATTCCCTGAATTCATTTGTAAAAAGTGCTAAACATATTGCCTTAGCCATTCTAGAAGGCACCCCAGCTCCCAAGATGGGCCCATGGTGGGTGTCTACAGTCTTATCTGCTTAGCTTTTCCTTCATGCCTGCTTGTTGGATGATGTTTCTCCACAGAACTCTTGCATTTGTGAGCAAGGTATTAATGGCTCTTGTTTTGGATTATTTAGATGTTTATATGGTAAATAGTCTTGAAAGAACATCTCCCTCTGGTTTGTTTACTATTCAATATGAAGATAAAGGTAAGGTCTTTCTCAGGGGCAAAGGTCATGTATGCTTATAGACTATTATAAAATATTTGGACTCCCTAAGCTTGGGGTTTCCCATCTATGGCACAGCACCATAGGTATATAGACCTCACCTAGCTCTCTTTATGTCACCCTATGGGAATTGGAGCTTGGAAATAAGGCAAATGCTGATACACTAGCTACTAATATTGCTGCAAGTGATATTCTTTGTCTGTAATTTAAGAATCTTACGCCTTCTCCCAGAATCTATGACTCTAGGACAGACTAACTTGTTAGTTCCCAAGTGGGATGAAATCCCTGAGTTCCTGCTTTGAGTTCTTTCCTAAGAAAACCAATATCTTTGCCTTTCAACTTCTTGAGGCAGCCTCATTTCTGCATAACAAAGTATATTTTTATTTAGGTTTACTGGGCTTTTGTTACTTGTAATCAAAATAATCCTGATTACATAAAAGCATTGGTTTCTGAAAATCAGAAGAAGAGGAAATATTCAAGTAGTTTTTTTTTTCTTCCTTCCTTTCTTTCTTTTCTCCCCCACCCCCACCTCCTTTTCTTTTTGCTACTGGGGATTGAATCCAGGAACACTTTACCACTGAGCTACATACCTAACCCTTTATGTTTACTTATTATTATTATTTTTTAAAAATTGAGACAGGTTCTCCTTAAGTTGTTTAGGGCCTTGCTAATTTGCTAAGGCAGGCCTTGAGCTTGTGATGCTCCTGCCTCAGCCTTTCTAGTCACTTGGATTACAGGTGTGCACTATCATGCCCTGCTCAAGTAGTTTTCAAAGTACTCTTATTCAATCAGCATTTGTTGAGCAGCTACGACATTTCAGGGTTTGTGTTGGGTGCTGGGACTACATTAGTAAATGTCACATGGTTCTAGAGTTTCAATTCTCATAGGAAAGCAGCCTAAAAAATAAGTGAACCAACACATTATAGTTGTGAATAGTGAAAAGTGTTGTAAAGAAAATTAAAAAGGGAAAGCAGAGAGAGGTAAAGAGGAAGGTTACGCTAGATAGAGAGATTGGGGAGATTTGTTTAAGCTGGAATGTGAAAGATAAGAAGGCAGAAGCTTGGTGCATATCAGAGGAACTATAGATGTCAAAGCTGTTAGTTGGGAGAAGCATAAGGAATTCTGAAAATTGCTAGAGAAGAACAAGTATTAGTTATATTAGTAAGGAAGGGGAAGAATAACAGGTGATGTGTTAGGGACTTATGTGGGGACCAGATTATGCAGGGTCTTACAGGCTAAGGTAAGGAGTTTGGATTTATTCTATGCAGAATGGGAAGCTATTGAAGACTTTTACGTACTTGAGTGCCAGGATCCAATTTACAGTTGAAAAAAAATGAGCTCTGCTGTTGTATGGAGGATGGATTAAGAAAAGCAAAAGTGTAAGTGAAAGGGTCAATTAAGGGGTTATTGCTTTGTTCAGGAGAGAGATGATGGTGGCCAAGATCAGGTGGTGGCATTGCAGGTGCTGAAAGTGGATTCTGTGCTGGGGAAGCTGGGACAGTGGGTATGAAGGAGTCTGGGGAAGTTTTCATTTCCTTTCTTACTGTTTGGTCATTCCATTCAATGAATAGGACACAATTTATTTATCCATTCTACTGAAGCTATAACCAACACTATAGCAAGTACATTCTTATATATGTCTTGTGCACACATGAAAGAGTTTCTCTAGGATATATACCTACAGGTCACATGATACATGCAATGTCAAATTGTGTAGATATTCCTAGTTATTCTTCAAACTGATTATATCATTTTACCTTAAGGAATCAGTTTGTGAAACATTCTGCTGTCTATGCTTACCCTATACAAAATTACCATATACTACAAGAAGGGAGAAGAAAATGCCAAGAAAGTTGACAAGAAACAGAAGCTAAAACAGAATTGCAAAGTAACCCAGATCTGCCATTTATAAATTCTTTAAGTGTATGCACAAGAGATGAGACATAGCATTTCGCTATTCTCAACTTCCCTTTCCTTCTAAGCAAAATTCAACTCTCAGACCGTCCCTAAAAAGAGTAAAGGTCATATATTGCTATGAATATTGATACCTCTGACTTTTTTTTTTCTAGAGATGTGAACCACGTTGAGATTGAATTCTTTAAAAATCCAGTGTTTCATTTAATCCCTTTCCTCCTTAAATATTTCTGTCAGTTTCTTACCTACGAGCTCAAAATTTGCTATTTTATTTTCACTTACAATTATGGAATATTAAAGAGTTGAAACTGTTTCACATAATGATCCAATACAGAGATATTGATGTAAACCTCTAAGAAGTTTTCTCAATGGAGATCAATGATAAATTCGCAAGAAAATAACAAATTTGGCATAATAAATTTTAGCCCAATTGTTTGATCTAACTTTAAACAAATCTAACTGCACATGAAAATTAGGACAATTAAAAATATAAGCAAATTTTGGAAGGTAAATATTTTACCTTTCAATTCATCTCAAAAGCTTTCTCCCTTCTACATTCAAAGTGAAATGAAATACAGTTTGTTTCTAAATCATGAGTGCTATTCTTTCTATTATGGAGCTTGTAGGGATCAAGTGATCAAGAATGATGGCTTTTAGATACAGATATGGGAGTGGGATTGACAAGTGAGGGATGGGTAGAAGAAGAGATTAGCAGCACCTCCAAAATGCAAGCTCACAAAAGACTGTAGACATTGCAGTTTTATTCTTCTTCCCAGCTAGATCTATTTCACTAGTCCTGTGTATCATCCCCCAACCCCCACTCTCAGAAACTGCCTTACTCTCTCCTGCACATTTTTTCTTCCATTACTCTTTCCTCCCCTTGTCCTAATGTGGCAGGACAGGATTTATAATGTGCAAGTGTTCCCTTCTTTTTTTATATATATTTATTTATTTGCTTTAGTTGTACACAATGCATTTTATTTTATGTGGTGCTGGGGATCGAACCCGGACTGCACATGTGCTAGACAAGCGCTCTACCGCTGAGCCACAACCCCAACCCAGTGTTCCCTTCTTGTACCTTCCTGTCACATTATTCATCCCTCCCCCATTCCTAAAGAGGATATGTTTTACAACCTCACAGATGTGTCCAATCCTCCTGCATATCTAATAGAGCAGAAATTGCAAATTAAAATGCTTGTAGGAGCCAGAAAAATAAGTTGAGTGATGACCAATGGGTAGGGATCATGGAGAACTTGAGTGATGCCTCCAAAAATGGTGCCTGCTGCCAATATCCAGTTGATCTTCTCATGGGGATATAGGATCCCAATGTTGCCAGATATTCTGATTTTCTTTTTTTAAAGAAGATCTGAAGGGCTGGGGATGTAGCTCAGTTGGTAGAGTGTTTGCCTTGGAAGTACAGGGCCCTGGGTTCAATGCCCAGCACCACACACACACACACACACACACACACACACACACACATATGCACACACACAAAGATCTGAGAATCCAGATTTTTAGGTGAAAGTCTCCACTGTTATGTGTTGGCAATGAAATCAATAAAGACAATAGTAACACTCTACAACTTAAAGTTGAGAGGTTGAATGCAGCTTGTGGGCTGAAATTTACCACCTCTACCCTTAAGAGAGTTTTGTCTTGTCTAGCTGGATCCCCAGAGTTATGCAGAGTTGAGAAAATGAGGGGGAAAACAAGATCCAGCGGGTGAGACAGATGAATAAAGGTCAGTCAGATGAAGTAAGATGACCAAGATAGCAAAGAGCTGGGGTGGGTGGTGTAAGAGGAAAAGAGGTCCCAGAGTTGCGTGGTCTAGGTGCAGAGAGGGGACAGTTGTTTGAGACTCCGGACTTCTAGGTATGGGGAACCTTCTTGCAGTGGAGGTGAGTGAGGGAAGAGGACAAATGAGTGTGGGTGAATATGGCTCATGAATGGAATCCTCTCAACGTTCTTCAGAGGAATTAGATAAAGATTAGGACTCTTAAAAGTACATTTCAGATGCAGAATTAGGCTTTTAAAATGTGATTCCAAGTGGGGACCAGGCTATTTCTGGCCCTTGGAATTGGTAGGAACAGGATTCTTAGTTGTGGACAACAGAGAACAACTCTGATAATTTAAGATGGAAACTGATTGATGGAGGGACTGGGTACATTAAAGGATCACTGGGAAAACTGGAGAAGCAGGCTCAGACTGAACAGGAACTGAGGGGACAAGGCAACCTAGGGCACAGCCAGATCCTACCATTGGAACAATCTGCTTATCTTGTCACTAATGGACACTCACTCTTACTCCTCAACTCTGGTATCACTGCTGTCACTCCACTGGACACAGGATACTGCCACCAGCAGTGGAATTAATCCAATACTAAACCATCCATGCTTTGTATCAAACTCAAGCCCTGAGTAGGGAGTTTATTCCCTCACAATGAGGAATCTAGGAGAACAAGTATCTGTTATTTTTTGGCTTCTTTAGTGGGAGACAGAACTTGTCCTCTGCCAAAAATCATGCAATGGGGGCCTCCCCAAACAGGAGATTATTTGTATCATCAACTATTATATCTACTACAGAACTTCACTAGAGATAATGATTAGTCTTGAGGATGGACAGGAGATGGTCAGTATCTCAGTCAGGGTAGGATACATTATGCTACAGTAACAAATGACTCCAAATCTCAAAGGCTTACAGCAAGGAAGGCCCATTAATTCTGCAATGGTCACTGATGTCCATTGAAGCTTGCCAATATTGTCTTCGTTTTAGGACCCATGAGGAAATAGCCTCTAGAACATTACTGATCTCATAGCAGGGGGAGAAAAAAAAAAGAGAGAGAGAGAGAGAGAGAGAGAGAGAGAGAGAGAGAGAGAGAGAGAGAATAGCAAATCACACCCTGGTCCTTGAAACTTCTGTTTGGAATGAAAAAACATAACATCTGCCAACATATCACTGACCAAAACAAATCATGTGGTCAAACCTGATTTCTGTGGGGTGGAGTGGTATAATATTACCCTAGGGATGATCAATTTATATTTTTGAATAAGGATGGGGGCAATCCCTATTTTTGAAAAAGAATAAGAATATTGTGAATAAACTACTACCCAATTCATTATCAAGGAAGGAGGAAAGGTATGAGTGGAAAGGCACAAATTAGGGGCAAGAAATAGAAGGGGGTTTGGGCAGTAACTATAAGTAGTTTGCTATTAATGGAGCATAATGCTCACTCAAGGCAGGAGAAAATAAAAGAGGAAAGAGTGATAACAGATGGGGAGTAGGTCAGGACACCCTTGTTTTCAGGAGAAAGAGCATGACCATTATTCTGCAGCCAATGAGGCATCTTGAGGGTATTTAAACTGGGGTTGAGATGCTAGAGTTGTGCATTAGACAGGTTACTTGGGGTGAAGGATGGACTTGAGGGAGATCTGCCAGGAGGCCTTTGTGTTTATTCAGGTGAGAGGAGCTAATAGGGGTAGAAGGGTGGTGGCGGGGAGAGAGGAGGCAGATTTTCTGCATTTGCTGATTGATTATGACACTGGTGGGAACATGAGGTTAAGAGAATCAGGATCAGGTCCTCCTCTCCCCAGTGTTGAAGACTAAATATCTGAGAAAAGCTAAGGCAAGCCCAGAAAGCAAGTTTTATTTAAGAGAGAGACAGAGATAGCAGATTTCTCCACAGAGAAGTGAGGCCCAGAGCTAGCTGGGTGTCCATGGGAATGGGTGGTGTCTTGCTCTTTTATGGACCACCCAGAACCCTCCACCTTCTCTTTTCTTCTCCCCATGTGTGCCTAGAAGGATCAGCACAGGGGGCAATCACTAGCAGCTCCTTGCCCTGGGAAGTGCTATCTTGGAGGCTACTGGTTAGCAACCCATTGTTTTTTCTTTGATAACCAACCTTCATCTTCTCAACCCTCATCATTCTACACTGATTGCAAGATCTTCTGCCCCCTGCCTCAGTTTGTTGAGGAATGTCACATTTCCTGTTCCCCTAGGCCAGGCAGGGCTGCAGGTGGATTGCTTTTTGGCAAAGAAAGCACGTGGGGAGTCAGTACAGTGGGCTTATTTTATAGAATTATTCTCTTAACCTCGTGTTCCCACCACCCTCCTCTATTTGTCCCCTTACAATTAGACGGGAAGGGAGAGAAAAAAGGAGGTAGGGAGATTATCTTCCAAGGTAGCCAGCCTGGGAAATTTAATTTTCTTGGCCTTCCTACAAAGTGATGAAGTTGAATGCTGTAGTGCCTAAGCATCTTCCAATTTAGTAGCTTTTGTTTTCCCAAATGTAGGCAAAAAAAAAAAAAAAAAAAAAAAAAAAAAAGGCTAAAAGCCCTGCAAAAAATCAGAATGGCTACTAAATGGCACCATCCCATCCTCATGTAAAAAGACAGGAGTCAGAAATGAATTCTCTCAAGTGACTATCAAATTTCCCTTTCCACTTACCTCCCCCTTTCATCCTGTCACTTGTACCCTGTCCTTTAAGATGCAATGTTGTTGGAGTGAGAAAGCTGTTGAAAGTGTAAATCACAACAAGCTTTTTGAAAAACACTTTGGCAGTATGCTCCAAGTGCCTAACTGTGTACATACACTTGGGCCAGAGAGTTCTACATCTGGTAATCTAACCTAAGAAAGTATTATCATTGGAGAAAAAGATTTATGTGCATACATTTTTATCCTAGCAATATTTGTAATAGTAAAACTGGAAACAATCTCCATGGAAAAAATTTATGCCTTGACTTTGGGTTACTTCTCCCAACTTCACCCTCTTTCAGCAGGAAGCAGTTTGGAGATGTTGTCACCCATTTTTCCATAGAAATAGAATGTAGAAATTGACAGTGAGTAAATGCAATAGGGGTCTACTTTATGCTTTGAATATAGACCTTGCTGCTCTGCCACTGAAACATTATTATTATTAATAGTAGTAGTGAAGCCACAATTAGACTGGCAGTCAGTGTAGATAGGTAATAGGTAATTTAATCAGGTTGGATCAACGAGGCCAATTTTGAGTGAGTCTGGGAAGTTGGAGACTGTCCCCTGAAGAATTGAAATGTTAATTTCTTCAGAGCCCTACCTCCACCCTTGTCAAGAACCTGCCAACTATTGCGGGTAACCTGTCCCAGGAATTGCCCCTCCCTATGGTGAGCTGTAAGGTTGTGTCCCTGAATGCTCCATCTTGCCCTTCCCCCTTCAGCCCACCTGTTTTCCACCCTTTAGCCAGCCCGCTGAGCATTTCCAAGGCCTAGTCAAATGCCTAGTCTTGTAGGAAGGAGAGAGATAAGGGGAAGAGAGCCGGAGAACAAAGGAAGCCTAGGACATATAAAAGGGTAGAATAACTCGCTTCTTGGGATACCAGGATACCAACTATGGCCCCCTTCTCCCTCCCGGGAGAAGTCTATGTTGCCCCTTTTTAAATAAACCCTTCTTATATGTTTGCCTCGGTGTGCTTCTCTAATGTTCGAACTTCAACATGTGAGGACCCAGGACTTATTACTGATAACCGGCGGTATCAGTAGTAATATTAGTATTTGGTACCAGGAATTGAACCCAGGGACTCTTTTCACTGAGCCACATTCCCAGTCCTTTTTTTTTTTTTTTTTTTTGGTACTGCGGATTGAACTCAGCGGCACTCGACCACTGGGTCACATCCCCAGCCCTTTTTTGTATTTTATTAGAGACAGGGTCTCACTGAGTTGCTAAGTGCCTCGCCATTGCTGAGGCTGGCTTTGAACTCGCGATCCTCCTGCCTCAGCCTCCCAAAGTGCTGGGATTACAGGTGTGCGCCACCGCGCCCGGCCCCAGTCCTTTTTTATATTTTATTTAGAGACAGGGTCTTGCTGAGCTGCTTAGGACCTAAGTTGCTGAGACTGGCTTTGAACTCGCAATCCTCCTGCCTCAGCATTCTGAGCTGCTGGGACTACAGGCATGTGCCACCATGCCCGGTTTACAATTTATTTTTAAAACGATGTGTTTCTGCCAGGCGTGGTGTGCATGCCTGTAATCCCAGTGGCTAGGGAGACTGAGACAGAAGGATGGCAAGTTCAAAGCTAGCCTAAGCAAGTCAGTGAGGCACTAAGCAAGTCAGTGAGACCCTGTCTTTAAATAAAATACAAAATAGGGCTGAGGATGTGGTTCAGTGGTTGAGTGCCCCTGAGTTTAATACCCAGTACCCTGCTCCCTTCCCACCCACCCCAACCAAAAAGAAAATGGACAAGTTTCTTTCTCTTTCCTTGCTCCTCCCTAATCTCTCCCCCTCCCTAATCTCAGGGGGAAACAAGATTATCTTTCCCCCCCCATTTTAGGCAGATTTATCTATCCTTGAGCACACACCCACCATAGGAATGAAGTAATCTAGACTTGGGGGATAGTATCAGAACATCTCAGAAATGACTATCTCCCATATTAACAAGTGAATTACAACTCCAACAGAGAACCTGTGGAATGCAGCTTTTGAATCACCTTTATAAAAGCCTTCTGTTCCTGATGATGGGCAGAATCACAGACTCTGGGACGGGAGACCCCTAGTCCCCTGTGTTTCTCCTTTGCTAGCAAAGCAATAAACCATCTTTTTCCCTTTTAAAAAAATTATAATTTGCTAAATTAAACATATCTAATATATTTTTAAAAATATTTATTTATTTGCTTTAGTTGTACACAACGCCTTTATTTTTACATGGTGCCGAGGATCAAACCCAGGCTGCACATGTGCTAGGTGAGGGCTCTACCATTGAGCCACAACCCTAGCCCCAACATATCTAACCTTTTAAAACACTAGTGATGTTTTAAAATAATTTTAGATGAAATAGAAATATGCATGTATTATGATGTTAAGAAAAACAGGATTTGAAAGTAAATACTATAATAATATCAAGTTTATTTTATAAAAGGATAAAAAAACTGGAAAGTTATATCAAGGAGATGTTATATTAAGGGGCTATTTTTGCTTTTTTTTTTTTTTTTTTTTTTTTTTTTACAAATTTTTAGAATATAAACCCTACTCACCTCTGGCCTCTTGGATCAACTCTAAGATGATACAGCAAGTTTGTTGACAAGGCTAAATAGTCAAAACAACAAGTGACAAGTGTGGTTCAACTGGATTCCTGGGCAAATTACTAGAATGTGTGGGCCAACAACCTGAGCTGCACCCATAGAGGCTCAGCAATTAGTAGCTAATTAATACAGAATTTGTTACCTGCGAGAATAGTAGGGAAGAGCTGAGCTTTTTGGGCTTTATTCTTCAGAGATCAGGACTGGAAGTTAGAAGATAAAGATCCAGTGAGACCGAGCTCACAGAGGCAGCAGCTCACCTTCTGCTACACCCTCCATCCTTTAATCAGATCAGCTCTGCCTCCTGAGCATCATTGTCCCCACCTTGCTGGTCAGGACCAGGGCTTCACTTCTCACATCCTATTCTTGGGCTCATTAGGGAGAGAGCATGCAGGAGCCCTGTTTGGGGATTGACTTGAATTGCAGTTGACTATGAGAGCCGTGGAGATTTGGCCATTGTCGCCACCCGTAGTCTCACGGGATTTGTTGCGGGATCTCGAGTGACTTGGCCGAAATTGCTGATCAGGTCAGCGCCATTTTAGTGGAGTGTTTGGCGTGTGTTAGTTGTTGTTAGAACCAGAGAGAAAAGTTATCAGAATAAAAAGCTGTTTGTCTCCAGTTTGCTTCTGAAGTTCTTCCCGCGGCTCCGTTGCTCCAAGCGCTTCAGGCGGCTACAGGTGGCGGCCCGTACGGGGAACTTCGGAGCGGACAGGTAAGAACTGAAAGGTCTCTAAAGATGGGTTCGAATATAACTGAATCCCAAGTGATAGAGGCTATGCAAAGACTCCTTGATATACCTGACTCTGTTCTCAGTGAGGAGTATATAGAAAAAAGTGAAAGTGATCAAAAAAGTGTAGATTCCACTGGGCCAACTGAGACCAGTAAAGAGAGTATTAGAAGAGACCCAAAAATGACAAAAATCCAAGCTATTAAAGCTATTCGGGAGTTATTGGCGAAAGCTGAAGGATACTTGCTCTCACTGGAACCTGGGCCTCAGGATATTGCTGTCAGTGAAATTAGCAGTGGTGAGGAATCTAGTAAAAGTGATCCTGAGAAAATGAGGAAAAAGAAATTTAAAAAGACCGAGAAAAAGGTCCGTCAGGCAGAGGAGTCACTTGTGTCCTCTACTCCCCCATGGGTGGAATCCATTACAGAAAATATGAAGGGTATTACTAGGCATTTGCATACCCTAGAAACAGAAATAAAAAGTCTTTCTGATCGCTTATGCGCTCTCGAGGACAACTCACAGATACATTGGGAACCGCCAGCATTTGAAAAGAAAAATGGACAGAGTGTCCATCAGTCAGTAGATTTCAAAACAATAAAAAATCTCAAAGAGGCAGTAATGACTTATGGGCCCCAAGCTCCTTTCACGTTGAGTATGCTGGAGTCCCTTAACACCTTTAGCTTAACCCCCTCAGACTGGAAAAGTCTATGTAAAGCAACATTAAGCGGGGGGGCAATTCTTGGTTTGGCGATCGCAATTCCAAGAACTTTGTATAGAAACGGCTAAAAGAAACGCGGCTGCAGGGTTTGAAAACTATAATATAGACATGCTCACAGGAGAAGGGCAATTCGCAGACTTACAGGCTCAAACAGATTATGACCCAGATATATATGCTCAGATAAATGCAGCTGCCTTAGAGGCATGGAAAACTGTACAAGGACCTGGGGATCTACAAGGTAGCTTGTCAAAAGTGATTCAAGGACCTAATGAGCCGTATGCCGACTTTGCTGATCGACTTTTGAGAACTGCAGGTAGTGTGTTTGCAGATGTTGACCAAGCTATGCCATTAGTTGTTCAATTAGCTTATGAAAATGCAAATAAATGGTGCCAAGCAGCCATCAGGCCATGGAGAACTAAAAAGGATCTTTCCGTATATATACAACTATGTAAAGATATAAATGACGCCTTTGTCACAGGCAATGTGATTGCAGCCTCAATGAGAGGTGCTTCCTCTCGAAATTTCACAAAGGCTAAATGTAGATATTATAATCAATCAGGATATTCCAGGCAAAATTATCATAATCAATCAGGCAATTCTAGGCAAAATCCCAAAAGAGAAATAAGACCAAGCTCATATCGTGCCCCAGGCCGCTGCCCCAGGTGTAAAAAGGGAAATCATTGGGCCAATAAATGCCATTCAAAATTTGACATCCATGGAAATCCTTTGTTCAGGAATTCAAAAAACGGGGCACGGGGCCCAATACCCCGGGGCCCACAAATGTACGGGGCATTGCAGAAGGAGTATCCTCAAGCATCCACTCAGATGCTTCCCCGACACAATCCCTACTACCCATCCACTCCCTCGCCAGAGGAACAAGAGGAAATGCAGGATTAGACCTCTGTTCCACCGCCCGAATAGTGTTAACACCTGAAATGGGGGTTCAACTGATTCCCACAGGAGTCAGGGGACCTCTTCCCTCAGGGACTGTAGGACTTATTATCGGGCGTAGTCCTAAAAGCTTATTAGGTTTGCAAGTGACCCCAGGTGTAATAAACTCAGACTACAAAGGGGAAATAAAAATAATGCTTAGCTCACCCCAAAGTATAAGTTCTGTTAATCAAGGAGATAGAATTGCTCAGTTGCTTCTCCTTCCCAATTTACATAATTCATTTAAAATGGGTATGCCTCAAGAAGGGAACAATAGAGGATTTTGTTCCACTGACTCAAGTCCCATGGCTTGCTGGGTTCGAGACTGTTCAAGGAGGCCTATGTGTAAAATAAAAATCCAAGGAATAGAAATGGAGGGATTAATAGATACTGGAGCTGACTCTTCCATTATTAATTTACGCCAATGGCCCAAGCACTGGCCTCTGCAAAAAGCTTCAACCAGTTTAAGAGGCTTGGGATATAATAACCTCCCAGATAAAAGTGCAGTAATTTTAAAATGGGAGGATGATGAAGGCCATAAAGGAACATTTCAGCCTTATGTTTTACCTAATCTACCGGTTACTTTATGGGGAAGAGATATTTTGCAACAAATGGGAGTACACCTTGCAACCAAGCCTGCAGATGTTAAATGTGAAAACCTACAGGGTAATCTTAACCATAAAAGAACTCATTATCAAAAAGTACAGAGTAATCTTAACCCTAAAAGTAATAATTGTCATAAAGGAAAAAGATATTTTTTTTCGGGGCCACTGAGAAAATAATTTTGAAAATACCATGGCTTTCTGATAAGCCAGTGTGGGTCCCTCAGTGGCCCCTATCTAAAGAGAAATTACAAGTGGCCCACCAATTAGTTCAGGAACAATTAGAAGCAGGTCATATAGAACCTTCCACCTCTCCCTGGAATTCCCCCATATTTGTGATCAAGAAAAAGTCAGGAAAATGGCGATTGTTACATGATCTTAGGCAAATCAATAAAACCATGCAAGTTATGGGGCCTACTCAACCTGGACTTCCTAGTCCTGTAGCTATTCCAAAAAATTTCCATCTTATTACTCTTGATATAAAGGATTGCTTCTTTTCTATTCCCCTACATCCTCTGGATGCCCCCAGGTTTGCTTTTTCCGTTCCTTCTATGAACAATAATGGCCCTGATCAGAGATATCAATGGAAGGTTTTACCACAGGGAATGGCTAATAGCCCCACCATATGCCAAATATATGTGGACAAGGCTATCCAACCCATTAAAAATAAATATCCAAACCTCATGTGTCTACATTACATGGATGATATTTTATTGGCCCACCCTAATCAAAAAATCTTATTTAATATATTCAGTGATGTGGTAGAAAATTTAAAAAAATATGGATTATATATAGCAGAAGAAAAAGTTCAAACCAGATCTCCCATATTATATTTAGGATTTAAAATCATGGATACTTTTGTTAGACCCCCAAAAATTTTAATAAATAAAGAACATTTGACCACCCTCAATGATTTCCAAAAACTACTGGGAGACATTAATTGGCTTCGCCCTACACTAAATCTCACTACTGGCCAACTAAAACCTTTATTTGACATCCTTCGTGGAGATCCTGATCCATCTTCACCACGAACATTGACTCCTGATGCTAGGAAAGCTTTAAAGTTAGTAGAAAAAGCCATCGAAGGAGCTCATTGTGATAGATTTGATTTAACTCAACCGCTGATGTTGATTATTATTTCTTCACAATATACACCCACAGGAGTATTTTGGCAACAAGGGCCTTTATTATGGATACATTTGCCCGTCTCTCCTAAAAGTATAATTGAATCTTATACCTCCATGGTGGCTAAACTTATTCTTCAAGGACTTAAGACTTCTACTAAAATATTTGGCATTCACCCTGCTACTATTATTACTCCCTATTCATCATCACAGATTGAATACTTATGCTTCAATGATAATGATTGGGCTATAGCTAAATGCTCTACTTCTGCAAATTTTGATAATCATCTTCCTAAGTCCCCTATATTATCTTTTTGTATTAATCATCCTATTATATTTCCACAGGTAATAAAAAAATCAACCTATTCCTAAGGCATTTAATGTATTTACAGATGGGTCCTCAAATGGTACTGCTACAGTAGTCACTAAAAAAGAAAATATGACTTACATAACTGCACACAAATCAGCTCAACTAGTGGAACTGGAAGCTGTGGTAAGAGCTCTGGAAAATTTTAGGGACCAGCCCGTAAACATTTTTTCAGATAGCCACTATATTGTACAAGCCGTCCCAAAATTAGAGTTAGCAGGACCAATAGCACCTCATACTCCAGCCTTTAAATTGTTTTATCAAATACAAAAACTTTTGTGGGCAAGAAAAGAACCTCTATTCGTAGGCCATATTAGAGCACACACTAATTTGCCTGGTCCCCTCCATGAAGGTAATCAAAAGGCTGATGAACTTACAAAAACAGTATTTATACTTTCAGCGCTACAACAAGCTACTTTATTTCATTCCCAGTTTCATGTCAACAGCACCACCTTGCAACGTAGGTTTAAAATCACAAAGGAGCAAGCCAGAACAATTGTAAAAGATTGTAAATCTTGTATGACACATTTGCCCAATCCTCATTTCGGAGTTAACCCTAGAGGATTAATGCCCAATCATTTGTGGCAGATGGATGTTACTCATGAGCCAAGTTTTGGAAAATTGCGATTTATTCATGTGACCATAGATACATGCTCAGGCATGATTTTTGCTTCCTTACATTCTGGAGAAAAAGTTAAAGATGTTACATCTCATTGTTTGCAAGCTTTTGCTGCATTGGGCATCCCCAAAATGCTTAAAACAGATAATGGCCCCGCATATACGTCCTCATCTTTCAAAGAGTTTTGCGCAAAATTCAATATATCCTATAAAACAGGCATCCCATACAATCCTCAGGGTCAGGGCATTATTGAAAGAGCAAACCGAACACTGAAAATTATGTTATTAAAACAAAAAGAAGGAAATTGGAAAAGTCCTAAGGACAGATTGGCAGTTGCCCTGTTTACCTTAAATTTTTTAACTTTAGACTCTAATGGTTATTCTGCTGGAGACAGACATTGGAATCCACACCAACAACATAAACCTTTGGTTTACTGGAAGGATGTTCTTTCAGGTACATGGAAGGGTCCAGATCCAGTATTAATTTGGGGAAGAGGATCTGTTTGTGTTTTTCCAAAAGACGAATCCTCTCCAATATGGATACCATCTAGATTAATAAAACAGGTACCACATCAAAATGATCAAGATGAAGTTATTGAAGAATCAAGATTAATAAAAAAGGTACAAAATCAAGAGGACCAAGATGAAGGTATAGAATGATTCCCTCAAAAGAGTCCTTCAAAATATTTCACAACTTAAGTGTCATTCCTCCTGGCCGGGACGAGGAGATCTCTCTTTAATGTGCACACAATTGTATTTTTTTTTTCTTTTCTTTTTATACATGTCTTTATGTCTGTACATTTGTCTATATTTCATGTTAATGTGACGTCACAAATATATGTTTGTATGTTTGTTCGTCTGTCCAGTGTGACGTCACAAAGAACAAAGCGCTTATGAAAAAGAAAAAATATACATATATATATGGATCCAAATAACTTTAATTCATTTTAGGTTAAGAGTATTCAATTTAGGTAAATAATTTTATAAATGAAGGTACTTTCAATTTTGATTTATAGGTGTCCCTGGGACTTCTCTTTAGCAAACAATATGACTACTGCTATATAACCTGATATTTTGGTGTTTTGACTTAAGATTGTTTATTTGTTATTAACTTCATTTGTTTAATAGCTCATTAATTTCAATTATCTCAACAGGTAAAAAATTGCTCTGTATACAGAGACTCAAGGGTTCCAGCTAACAAATTATTTCTCTCAAGTGCCTTTACCTTTTCTTTAATCTATCTTTAATGCAGTAATTACCCTCAGTCTTTCTTTGTTTTGTTCTAAATATGACATTTTTTTCCAACTTATGTTTGTAGAAGCTCAACCAGCGATGTATGTGAACAAAAATCAACTTTAATTTTCTAATCTAATTATTCTATTTTGTAGTTTGACAACTCGTCTCTTGACTCAGTGCTGCAATAGCACTGCCTTTCCTTTAATAATTGATGCTTGAGTTTCTAGGTAGCGGGCCCTGAAGATTTGCCGGTGGCATTGTCTAAACATAAAAAAGACGTCTGCTGCTCAAACATCAAACAACCTCACCAACAGTGTGGCCTCTGCTCTACATGCATGGGGCCTCCTACATCAACATGTTATAACAAATGGACATTTTGATCTTTCATTGTTTGGGACTTTACGGGACAATGCCTTGCGGGTATTTGTCTAGAGAATTCAGTGTGTTACTTGATGGAACTTAGGGCAGCTGATTTGTTTAAACAATTTGATATGCTATGCAATTTGGCTCATCACCAAAAGGCTTGTTGCCTTAAAGCCGCAACATCTCCTCACAATTGGACGGCTGTTAGTCATCATATATAGTCGATCCTAAAGGGCTCCATTGGATGGCTGGTTAGCCAATGACGGGTAAGATCCCCAGAGGGGGACAACCTAAGACAGGCACAGTCGCACGGGACAGTCTCATGTGGCCGACATATCAACCTAAGACAGGAGTCAAGGGCACAGCCTTGATTATCCGATGACGGGTAAGAATGTTGGTTGCACATAGACGTCCTAGAGCATCCCCTCTTTTAAAACAAAAAGGGGGAAATGCAGGAGCCCTGTTTGGGGATTGACTTGAATTGCAGTTGACTATGAGCCGTGGAGATTTGGCCATTGTCGCCACCCGTAGTCTCACGGGATTTGTTGCGGGATCTCGAGTGACTTGGCCGAAATTGCTGATCGGGTCAGCGCCATTTTAGTGGAGTGTTTGGCGTGTGTTAGTTGTTGTTAGAACCAGAGAGAAAAGTTATCAGAATAAAAAGCTGTTTGTCGGGGCTGGGGTTGTGGCTCAGCGGTTAGAGCGCTTGCCTCGCACGTGTGCACGGCCCGGGGGTTCGATCCTCAGCACCACGTAAACATAAATGCATTGCATTGTGTACAACTAAAGTAAATAAATAAATATGTCTCCAGTTTGCTTCTGAAGTTCTTCCCGCGGCTCCATTGCTCCAAGCGCTTCAGGCGGCTACAAGAGCAAACATGGCCTGGAGGACATGTTGATCGTTAACCATGATTAATAAGACTCCTAATAATTGGTCATCAGCCAAAAGATATCAGAGGGGCAGGGAGAAAGAACATGTTAGCTCTCTTAATTACAACAGTGACCAGCAAAGCAGTGACAAGTAAGGATATTCTGGTCATACAATCAGATAGAACTAATATGGTGAAATGGCCAGAGTCAGCAAATATTTAAGACGTAGGATAGTCAGGCTTGGTGCTTGATCGTGGGGACACAATGAGGGGGAGGGAGGAATCATAAATGACTGAGGTCATTTGGGGTCATGGGTACCCAAATGGTGTACCTTTGGCAGGGTTGGGGCTGAGGAAGTAACCTGTGCATCTGACTTGGTGGTTTCTGTCAAGGAGGGGGCTCACTTGATCTGGATATTGGTTACTTACAGGGAGAATAAATATATTAAGGATGATGAAAGACAACTTTCCTACTGTCACTGAAGGGAATACAAATAGAAAGAGAAAAGGCTAAAATAAGTTCTGTGGTATAGAACTGGAATTATAGGATTCATATTGGAACAGGTGTAGGTATAAGCATAGATGGATTTGGAGGCTTTGTTTGGTAAGAGGCCTAGAAACAATGATATCTTTGTATCAATGAACTTACTTCACACCCAGATTGTTGTTTCTAAATATTTCACTAAAAAGAACCAGAGTTCATTGGAAACTTTTCTGTTTCAGATTGTGCTTGATGAAAGGACAAGATGAAACAAACATCTTTTTGCACCAGAAAATAAGGAAACTCTCAAAGTATGTTTGGTAATGGACACAGGATTCAACATGAAGGGCCTTCCACTAGCCAAATATGGGACATGTATCAAAATAAATGTTAATTATGGATCACAAATCAATAAAGAAGAATCTGTGAGTCTATACTGATAAAGAAATGAATAAATAAATATTTGCAAAGATCTAACTTATAGTACACTAGTAACTAGTTAAGATAAAAGAAATAATGGAATTAGAAAACATCATTTGGTAACAATTATAGTAATAATCAATTCAGGAAAAATAGGGTGAAAGTTTTATTAGAAAAAAGATACTTATATACTCCCACAATATCTCCCAAAAAAGTACTTATTATTACCTATTAGTTAATAACGAAAATACTAATTTATTATCTTAACAATAAAGAAAATGATAAAGGCTAACTTCCCAGAAATGAGACAAATTGACATTGTGTGGCTCCTGATTGATGCACTGATGAGATAGGGATATCACTGCACCTGCAAGATCATAACTTGAAGCATGAGAAAATACCAGAAAATCCCAATCATACAAAATATTTGGCTTTCAAAAATGCCAATATTATAAAGATAAGGAAAGCCTAAGGAACTGTCTAGATTGAGACAAACGAGAATTAAATGTTGTGCATGATCATAGATTGGGTCCTAGAATAAAAACAAAAGGAATGAGGAAGATGGGGGATTTTATTGTTTGCTTTGTTTTATGTTTGCCATTATGGACATTATTGGAATAATCATGAAATGGGGTCTATGAATTAAACAGTATATATTGTTAATTTCCTGATTTTGATAGGTATGCTATGGTTTTATGAAATAGTGATCTTGTTTTTAAAGACCAATGAATCATCATCATCATCACACTTAAATGAGAGATAGAAAGAAAGAGGGGGTGGCGGAGGGAGGGAGAAATCGAATAGCAAAATGTTAATAGGTTGGTGAAACTGGATCCTGAGGGAAGGATACACAAAATTTCCTTGTAGCTGTGTTTCATAACTTTGAAATTTTCTCAAATATTTAGAGAGCATAGCTATTATGTAAAATAATTAAAAATAATAAGATTATATTTAAAAATACATTCTTTAGAAAAATGCCATTGACACAGTATTAGAGGTAGATTGTGCTAAGGAACTGAAGGATGTGGTTGGAGAGGCTGGAAGCCTCAGAGATGCATCTCCAGTGGCAATAAGGTGTGGCAGCCAGAGAACGGAATAGCTCCCCGGATCCAGATTGCAACTTTCTGGTGAAGTTCTCCATACTAGTGCCCAGCGCCTTCTTCCAGTGATCTCTCAGAAGTGAAAAGATATGCAGCAATGTGATAGAAGACAATACAATAAAATACTCAAAAGTCAACGCGCGCCATCTAGTGGCCGGAAGGTGATATTTTTCCTATCGTGTGAGTACAGGTACTACTTGGGCCAATTCGCACTCCTACCACCAGTGGGTGAGAGTTTCCAGAGTTCCACATCTTCGCCAAGCTTCCTAGGATCAGAGTTATAAAGTTTTATCATTTCAATGAATGTTGAATAGAATTTCCTATAAACAGATTTAGAGACTTGTTTTAGATTCAAGATGCACCATAATCTGTACCACAAAACAAACCGCAAGCCGGTGTGGTGTTGCACACCTGTAATCCCAGTGGCTCAGGAAGCTGAGGAAAGAAGATCACACATTCAAAGCCTATTTATTGAGGCAAGGATACTTAACACATATTACTGCATACTTCCTTTTATTTCATGTCAAGAGGCTAGACCTAACATGGCTGTCAATCAGTTCAAAAATCTGCCTAGTTTCTATGCTGTGGAATTACTATGTTTCTCCTTTATAATTAAAAAAGTAATTTATGGAGAGATACTTTGACACTATGTCCTATTTCTCTACAAGCATACTCCATCCATTGATGATTCTATTATTATTGTTGCTATTATTATTAGCAGAGCTGGGGATCAAACCCAGGGCCTCAAGCTTGCCAGACAAGCGATCTAGCATTGAGTTACACCCCCAGGCCCTTATTGATTGACTGAACCAATTGTTAATTGTGATGGTTGCTCATGGTATAAAGATACTCTTAAGTTTGAATTTATTAAGACATATTTGTTTGCATTTTCATAAAACTTGTGCACTGTTAGAGACCTGAGTCCAGGTTCTCTCTGTTCCAGGGCCACATCAAACAATTTAGATTAGCAACCCACAGAAGTAAAGTGGCAAAAGCAAATAGATAATTTGTATATATGATAAAAACTGATTGGAAGTATGAATGAGTGAGTCTCTCACTTACCTAAACCTATCTTTTGACCTGCAAATGTCACATTAAAGAAAACTTGAATAAACCTTTAAAATTTAATCCTCACACTGTCTTGAGGAATAAATTAAAGGAGTCCTCCACCTAAGATAAGCATAAAAACAGATGTTCCTTAGGGTTTAATTGGAGTTCACTGTCATGTCAACAATTTGTCATAGGGACACAACTCTATTAATGAACCTGAGCTTTATGGATTGCTTCTCTATATATATGCCTTGTTTCTGTATTTCTCCTAACAATTTAAGTATTTTCTTTATTAATAACTTAAATAAAATTATTTTAATTATTAAATACTTCAAGCATATAGAAAACAATATTACAATCATTTATCTCCATCTGAGTTTAAGTGATGTTTACATTTTGCCGTCTATGCTTCAGAATGTTTTTAAAATAATGTTTTTAAAATAAATAAAATATTATGGATACATAATGTTAAGGATACACCTAAAAAAATTTCTCTCTCTCTCTCTCTCTCTCTCTCTCTTTCACTTTTGATACTGGGGATTGAACCCAGGGGTGCTCTACTACTGAACTACATTCCTAGTCCTTTTTATTTTGAGATAGGGTCTCCCCAGGTTGCCCAAGGTCTCACTAAGTTGCTCAGGTTGGCCTTGAACCAGCCATCTTCCTTTCTTAGCCTCCTGCATAGCTGGAATTACAGGTGTGAACCACTGTGCCTGGCTTTTGTCATTCCTGTGAATGTGTCATTGCCATGCATGAGTTTATGCTTTGAAAAAATGTATATGTGTGTGTGTGTGTGTGTGTATAAAATAACATGCACATTATTTTGTGCATGTAAAATTACACGTTTTATTATACTGAATATATTACTTTCATTTTTATTTAATATAATATTTTTTGAAATGTATCCATTTGGATAAATGTACATTTGATTTACTCATTCAAACTATGATATATAGAAACCGTTGTATGAATAGTCACATATTATATATTTATATTTCTAAACTGACAGGATTAGAGTGTTTTATATTTTGGGGGAGATTTACTGGGGATTGAACCCAGGGGTACTTTACCACTCAGCTATATTCCCAACCCTTTTTATTTTTTATTTTGAAACAGGGTCTCACTAAGTAGCCAGGCTGGCCTCAAACTTGAGATCCTCCTTCCTCAGCCTTCCAAGTTGGGGGATTATAGTCATGCATCACTGTGCCTGGACAATTTTTTTTTTTTTAATGCTGCCCCAAAGAGTGATAGAATGAACATTCTTCTTTGTGCAAATGTGGGCAAGTTTCTCTGGAGCAAAAAACAAAAACCAAAAAACTGAGGCCTGTGTAAGGACATCTTCAGCTTTACAAGCTATTGTCAAATTGCTTCCAATGGTTGTACATATTTATACCCCTATCAGAAACACATCTTCTCCTATACTTGGTATTATTAGACTTTCCAATTGAAAAGATGTGAACTATTATTTCTTTATTGCTTAAACTTATATTTCTTAATTAGTAGTAGGCAGAGTATTTTTTCACATATTTTTGTTCCTGAGGTTTCTCTCTGTCATATCCCTGTTTGTAACCTTTGCCCATTTTTATTGGGTTGTTTGTCATTTTCTCTTTCATCTATCAGAGTTCTTTATTTATTATAAATTTTAGTCCTTTGCTTGTTCTTCATCTTTCAAACACTTTCTCTCACCCCTATTTAGTTTAATTTGCTTTGTTTCTTGAAGACCAGGCAAGCAACATTATTTAGAAAATGCATTTAGGTAAAAATCTATCTGATACACGTTCCCTGTTTCTATACCTTTACTGATGACTATGGGAGCAGAAGAAATTGAGACAAAATCTTGGAGTATGAATATAGAGGGGAAACTTTAAAACTGGCCACAAGAAAACGGCAGTTTGAAACATCCCCCCGACCTAAATAGAAGAAATTTGTACCAACTTACAGTTTTGGTATCCAGTTTTTGTTTGTTTGTTTGTTTGTTTGTTTGGAGAGAGTAGAGGTTGAACTAGATAAATGGGCTTTTCTTGCATAATTATAACTATTGCTGTGTTGGGGTTGTGGCTCAGTGGTAGAGCACTTGTCTCACAAGATTCGATCCCCAGCACCACAAAAAGAAATAAAGTAAAGGCATTGTGCCCACCTACAACTAAAAAAAAAGAATTGTGTCTTTAAAAAAATAACTATTGTTCACATTATTCCTAAAAATATGTTTTTGGGACCAGAGGTGTGGCTCAGTGGTAGAACAAGTGATTTCAATTATTTCCATCCTGAGTATGTCCCACCCCCACCAAAATAAAAAGAAATAAATTTTTAAGTATATGTTTTTGCAGGAAGTATAGAATTTTAATAATCTGGAATATGCTACTCTTTAATAAAAAAAGAAAAATATAACAAAAAAGGATACCAAGTTTGAGTCACAATACTGGTAGAAATTGCCAGGATATTGCTCATAACAGCCTGCTAGTTGTGTGGTGACAGCTGGGATTTTGTAACACCTGATGCCTCACGCTCTGGCATATGTTAAAGAAATTTCTTTCCTGGAAGGATGAGATGGGCAGCTACTTTTCTTATGCAATAAGAAATAGCTCACACCCACTGCACATTGCTGAATGCTCGAGCAGTGGGCTCTGTATAAAGCTGATACAATATCTATTTTGCTCCAACTAGGAAGAAAAAAGGGAGTTCAGATTTTTTTTTTTAAATAATCGTGAGAACTATAAAAGTTGCTTTCCCCATAAGACTATGTAGCTGGATCAATCTTTTGTGAATTTAATCTCCTACTCATTATACACATTGTTTTAAAACAAAATAAGGGAACAGCCTGTCAATCAGTACTGACACTGACAATTATACATTGACTTAATGGATGTTGATGGCTTAACTTCTAGAGAGGTGGGGCATAGAGAGGCTTGTCTCAAGTGATCACTTCCTTTAGTCCCTTTTTCATTTTTGTGTGAGGCTTCTTCATTTTCCACAGTAGTTTCTCCTACCTGTATTAAGCATCAATTTTATTCTTAAGCTATTTAATTTTTTATTTCTTTTATAAAAGCATTACCTTAAATTCAGTTAAATGTTAAGCAGGAGGAAGTGAATTTTTTAAAAAATTAGTAACATTTATTGAATACCTTATCATAGAAAAAATTCATATTAATTGTAAAAAAAGTTTTATAAACCTCCCTAAATTCATAAACATGAAAATCTGTAAACACACTACCCAGAAGTTACATCCAGCAATATTTTAGGATACAATTTCAATCCTTTATGTGCATGTAGCTGTTCATTTTAACCAAAGATGAGATTATAAAGTCCATCTGTTGTATAGCTTTACTTTTTGCTATATCATTTTTGCTGTACCATTATACTACATCACTAAATATTCTTCTAAAAATCATTATATGCATATAAAACATTAATAATTTTCTATCACAGTTGGGTCATAACATATATAAACATTCCAATCATTTCTAATTTTTATTTTAAAAATCTTAATAATGATGAAAATCATCCTTAATAATAATTTACACATGTCCCTGAACATTTCTTTAATACATAGTCCAAGAAATAGGATTGTTTAATGAAATGTTAATCAAAATTTTAAGGCTTTTGATACTCACTACAAAATCTTCCCCTTCCCCTTTTTTAAAAAATATTTTGTAGTTGTGAATGGACCTTTATTTTATTTATTTATATGTGGTGCTGAGAATTGAACTCAGTGCCTCACACATACTAGGCAAGTGTTTTACCATTGAGCTACAACCCGAGCCACAACCCCAGCCCCCCAAATCTCCTTTGATTAAACTTGTGTAATGTATACCCTTAAAAAAGAATTTAACTTCTATTTTTACTCTTACAAATAAGATGTTAGATTTATTGTCTCTACAAATAATCTATATCAAGTTTTATTATGTTTTTTAGTATCTGATAGACTCCATTAGCATCCATTGGCTGGAGTACCACCTGCAGAGGTCTGTACCACATATACTTGTAACTACTAATCTGAGAGCCATTTTCTATCATGACGAAAAGTCAATTTACAAACTTAACCATGAGTCCAGTGTGGTAGCATATACGTGTAATCCCCGTGGCTTAGGAGGCTGAGGCATGAGGATCACAAGTTCAAAACCAGCATTGGCGACTTAACAAGGCCCTAAGCAACTTAATGAGACCCTGTCTCAAAATAAAAATAAATAAATAAATAAATAAATAAATAAATAAATAAATAAATAAAAAAAAAAAATAAAATAAAATAAAAAAGGGTTGGGGATGTAGATGGATGGTAAAGCATTCCTGGGTTAAATCTCCAGTGCCAAAAACCAAACAAAACCTTAGTTTCTTCACAAACTCCCATATCACTGAAGGATGAATACAAGATATATTTAAAAAGACAGATTTTGAATGGAAATATATCTTTGCATCCTAATATAAACATTTAGAAATTGTTATCCCTAAAATTTCTACAGTATGAAACTATAGAAGTTAACAAGTATTTGAATAAATTCATGGATAATTGAATAGTGATTGGCTCTAAAAATTAAGTTTAAGCAGATATGATTATTTCAGAGAGTAAAACTTTTCCATAAATTGGATTCATCAAGTTATATAGTCTCATAATCTTATCCCCAAATAGAATTAATTGTGTTTGATGGAATTTATTGTATTCTACTACCCTTATATTCACTCTGCAACAAGTATTTGAGTTCTTACCTGTGCCAGACATTTAAAGATTTTCACTCTTTTTTATTTTCTGTAAGCAATCTTCCATTTATATAGACTATAAAGACTCCAGAATTCCATGATATCTAGATTACAAAAGAATATAGGATGTATTAAACCTTTGATATTTGTGAATACAAAGTGTGATTGATAAATGACCTTGGAGGCTCAGAAATGAGCATGGTTGGAACTGGGGTTTTCCTTTCTCTGCAGCAAGAGGCACTACATTCAAACTGGTCTCCCACATAGGCTCTAGATATAGGGCAACCATCTTTCTCAATGCTTTCCCAGATGTCTGGCAATTATTCCCAGCATTCCATCTGTCCCCACACCCCTATCACACTCACCTTACTCACACCCTAATGCACCCACCTGTGTCCTGGCACAAACAGTCTCTTAGAATGTGTAGAGAAGAGGTTACCATCCATCCACCTGTTGACAGTTCCACCTGGAACCCCAGCTTGTTCCAAGTCACACTACTGATATTCACTGGAATCCTTTATATGGCAATATGTAAGCACACATTGTTCTGTGTTCCCATGGGAAGCTTGGATCTTGTACAGTTCCCCTGCTTCATTCTAGTCTTCTCTTTATTCTACCTTAATTGGTAAGACTACCAGTGTTCAAGGCAGGATCAGCAAGTAGAATTACTCCGCTCCAGACCTCTCAGTTTTGCTGGGGGGAACTTCATTGCCAATACTTTCCCCCCAACCCAATACATAAGGGAACTGGAATATGAGAGTTGAGAGAGATTACTTTGTGAGGTGTTGTCCATATGTTTACTCCCACAACACCTTGACCCATGACTATGTGTGCCCTTGGTGTTACAGGACAAGAGGTTACCATCTGGATATGGCAGGCAGTAGTCAGTACTAGATGTGAGAATAAAGACTTTAAAAGTATGTCCAGATGTAAGGCATGAAAAATGTGGAATCAAATGCATACACAGAAGTCTGTTCCCTCCCCATCATCAAAAACCAAAAGTAGAAATACTCATCAAACCTGTAGAAGGTGTGGATGAAGAATCAAAGGCTGATTCATACGGTTTAGAAATCTCATCACATAGCTTCTGAATATTATGTTTTACATGAAGGAAAAGTTAAGTCATAGTAAGTGAAATGAATAAGAAAAATGCATTTACACCATGATTAAAGCTATATAAAATGTAACATGTCTATGCAAAAAATTAAACAGGGATGAGGAATACTAAATTGCAAATCTTGTCTACATTTAGAGTGATGGGAGAGAATTTTATCTCTGTTTTCCAAAGTGCTTGTGATTAGTTTCACAAGTAGGGAAAAGATGAATTTGTCAAAATGAATATAGAAATATCCTTCATTGCTTGCAGATACAGACTTTGAATAATAAAGGAATAACCTATATTTGTAGATAAAGATCATTCTCCTGTGGTAAGTCATTCTAAGATGTTAGTACCCTTCTTCTCAGGAAGTCTTGCTTCTATCAACCATTAAATCTCTTCTGCTCTATTATTTTAATGTTTTTGTTTTATCTCTGGCTGAAGTTTTAGTTTGTTGTTTAACCAATGTCATCACTGTGGTTAACCACAAAGGAAAAGTATCTTTATGCATTGTAATTAATAATATTGTGTTGGTTAAATTATTGGATGTTTATTGAAAGAATTATAAATTATGTAAAATTCCATCATAATGCATTGTAGTAAATTGAAATAAATATGAACAAGGACCAAATAATTTGTCCTTATAGTCTTAGTATCTATCAGACTTCTTGTTGTTGTTGTTCCTTTTTTTTTTTTTTTTTCCCTTTATGGTGATGCTGGGGATTGAACCCAGGGCCTCATGCAGGCCAGGAAAGTGTTCTACTGCTAAGCCACAACCCCAGACTCTCTATCATACTTCTTAGCAAATGGGAGGCTCTGGATAAATGACTGTCAAATAAATTAATTGCATTTTATGATTTTAAAATTATTTTACTAATCATTTCTTAAAATATAATGATTTAAAATACCTTGACCTAATTAAAATAAATAAATTAAAAAAAAAAAAAATAGCTTGATTTTTTTTGAAAAGTCTTTAGAGCCAGACTTATAGTTATTTTTAAAAAAACTTGTCCCCAACTACAAGAAGAAAATCTTTGCCTGGAGGATCTCTAACCCCTTCACCATATACAAAAAGTATGAGATTCTATGATTTTATGATTCATTGGCTTTCAAATGGTGAAACATTTTATTTTTTGTTTCAAAAAATAAAATATAATTATTCTTCTTTAAAACAACTTAAGAATCATAAAACAACTTTGCTATTAGATCATACATATATTGTTAAGCAGTTATGTGGTCCAGTGGATTAGATAGCAGAGCTGTGTGACTAGTCTCGACAATTCTCACTCAGGAAGACAGAGTATGCTATTTTTACATGCAGTGAGAATAATTTAAAAAACAACTCTATGCTTTAAATATCATTTTCCACACTCCATATTGACTCTGCACATGTTCTGAAATAAAATAGAATTAGAGTAGAAATACTACTGCAGAAGCTAGTTGACATTCAACAGCTTTGGAAGTTTGCATTGTAAAATTGCAGAACTTGTCAGAAGAAAGGGGAAAATAGAAACTATTCTCTTAACAAAGTGTTCTTCAGCTTCTAGTTCAGAGTTTTGTCTGGTGTTAGCAATGGTCCAAAAGAGTGGCAATTTAGACCTAAGTGCATCCAGAAGGATCTATTCTAGTCTGAAGGGTCTTTTCTAAGACAAGGTAATCAATTCCTAGTCTGGAGATTCCTGCAATACCTCTGAGAAAGTTGTAGGCTGTTTCATGGTCAGCTGAGGAATCTCATTCATTGTTAAGATGACTAGGGATCCCTTCAGGTCAAGAGCTCAGGCTATGGAAACTCTGAAGGCAGTTTCCCAAATTGTGACACTTAGGATGTTTTAGACAATGCCATTTTCCCCACCCAATTTTCTGTGACTGTACTACTATGGTATGTCCTACATCTACATTATTCAACATGGTGCCTGTATTATGCAGAGTTTTCCAGAGGAATAGAACTGATAGAATATCTATAATTGCAAGGGGATTTATTAGATTGGCTTACACAATGAGAGTCTGAATAGTTCCAAAATAGCTGCCTGCAGGGTGGAGAGCTAGGGAAATTGGCAGCTGCTCAGTCCAAGAAGCTGGACGCCTCAGAACAAGAGGGACCAGTGATGCCGCCCTATCTAGGGCTAAAGGCCTGAAAGTTCCTGAAGAGCCACTGGTACAAGTCTACATTAAAAGGCTGAAGAATCTGGAGTCTGGTGTCCATGGGTGACAGCAGCTGCAGCAAACACACATGCTTAAGAAGGGTCCAGTGTGGAAGTGCAGGAGCTTTCCCCTTCTGCTTTTTTGTTCCAGCCAGATCCCTAGTCCTTTGGATGGTGCCACCAACATTCAGGGCATGTTTTGCCTACTGTTTGCTGACCCACATGCTAATTTTCTCTAGAAACATCCTTACCTCAAAGATATGCTCAGAAGTATGCTTTATCCATTTTCTAGGCATCCCTTAATCTCGTCAAGTTGCATGACAATAAAAATTAGTCATCCGAAGGCCACTATTCATATGTGGCTATTGAGTACTTGAAAGTGGCTAATCCAAATTGAGACATGCTGTAGATATAAAATACATACCAAAATGTGAAAGCTTAGTACAAAAAATGTAGATTGTCTCATTAATATTTTTTTTTGCATCAATCACATGTTGAAAAGATAATATTTGGATAGATTGGGTTAAATAAAATGCAATTGTTAACATTAATTTTGCCTGTTTCTTTTTGCTTTTTTCAATGTGACTATTAAGGCATTTTCTTTTTCTTTCTTTCTTTTCTTTTTTTTTTTTTTTTTTTTGTACCAGGGATTGAACTCAGGGGCCCTTGACTGCTGAGCCACATCCCCAGTCCTGTTTTGTATTTTATTAGAGACAGGGTCTCACTGAGTTGCTAAGTGCCTCGCCATTGCTGAGGCTGGCTTTGAACTCGTGATCCTCCTGCCTCAGCCTCCCAAGTGCAGGGATTACAGGCGTGCACCACCTCGCCCGGCAAGGCGTTTTCAATTATGTTTGAGGCTCATGTAATTTTTCTGTTAGACAGCTAGTGTTCTGGATAGATTTTATTAGAAGAGCTCCTGTCCATTGCTCCCACAACATGCTGGGATTTACGCTTGGGATCACTGGGGAAGGCTCTAGCCCAGGCAGATTGAGGAGGATTTATTTGATGGTCAACAGAAGAGGAAAGTGAGTACAGAACTAGGGGCTGATTGCTGTGGCTGAGTCTGTAGCTGAAAGTGGATTAGTTAGTAGTATAATAGTGAAATATTATTATTTCATTTTACTTTTAAACTGAAGTTTTCTTATTAAGTGTATTTATTTAGGTGAAAAAAATTTAGGTGGTAAATTAAAAAACATGGTACAGATAAGTCTGTGAATATGTAAATAAGGCAGTTGAAATTTGTTCTATACATGAATGTGACTGTTTACTTAAATCTTTGAATAATACCATTGATCTGTGTGTGTGTGTGTGTGTGTGTGTGTGTGTGTGTGTATGCATGTGCACGTGCGTAGATGTGGATATTATTTTTATTGTGAATCCTTAACTTTTCTATTTCATAATGAAGTACAGAGTTTATTTTTTTTTCATCACATCAGGAGTAGTTAGTTGAGGGTCATTCATATAAATAAATGGACTAACTCAGTTAAGGGAACTGTAGGCAGGTGATGGCTGGAGGAGGTGGGTCATTGGGAGGCATGGCCCTGAGGTCCCTCTTTTCCTCTCTCTCTGCTTCTTGGCTGCCATTTCCTGAGCTACTTTCCTCTGCCATGCTCCTCTACCAAGATGTTCTGCCTCACTTTGGACCCAGAGTAATGGAGTTGGCTTTCCCTGGACTGAAATCTCTAAAATGGTGAGCTCCACATAAATTTTCCTCCTCTAAGTTACTATTGGTCACAATGACAAAAAGCTGCAGAAGGAGAGAGGCTAACTTCTCTGTCCAATACTGATCTTTCTCTAACTTTACCAATGTAAGGAAGGTAGTCACATTTTTAATACTTTCCTATTTTTGCTGAAAGCTTGCACTTGGATCCATCAGAGGAGTTGGTACTATCTTGATCTGGATGTTTCTTCCAGTTTCAGAGGATGCAAGCTGTATTATTATGGGAGAGTGTTCAAGAACTTTCTGTTTGGATCAGGTAAGTCTTAAAGATTATTTTTTTCCCCACTAAGGTTAATAATGCAAGAAATTATAAAGAGCAAAAAAACCCAGCCTCAGCCATGTAGAATAAAGGCAATTTCAAAAATAGAGTTGAGTTTATTTATCAATATTCTCCTACAAGAGAAATTTATTAATTTATTCACCCATTTGATAATTTGATGAGAGTCTCTTAGCCTGGTGCAAGGTGAATGTGCACAGTAGGTGCTAATTTCATAATATCCTGCAGATAATTAAGAAGAGATCTCACAGAAGAAAATTTTAGTATGTCTCTGAAAAGTTCAAAATACAGAAACTGCCAAAATAGGGGAAGAAAAATTGGCAACCAGGGAAAGAAATGAAAAGAAAGAGGTGTTAATTTTCACCTTTTAAAAAAGATCAAGAGGGTTATCATCAGTTCTAGCATATTTCCTAATCATCACAACAATGTGTCTGGCAGGCCAAATTTTCCTATGGGCTTTGTTCCCACTATTGTTCAGAAGCCAAAAAATAAGTTGAACCAAAGAAATCTCACTTGTTTTTGGTCATTACATCGTGTAATTAATTATATGAAAAACACGCAATATTAGAAAAAACAAGCACAGCAAAAGGGAGTTCTTTAAAACTCTTGTTTCTTTTGTGTTTAAATTAGTCCTGGGGGAAAAAGAATCAGAAGAGGCAAAGCTTTCTTCCTTCACAATACATGTAGTACCAACTCTAAATTTGGAGTTCATTTGGCCAAGCACCTCTGGGTGGAGACCTCTGGAAAATTGCCTAGAGGGGCTGGGGTTGTGGCTCAGTGGTAGAGTGCTTGCCTAGCTCGTGCTTGGCCCTGTTCTATCCTCAGCACCATGTAAAAACAAACGCATTGTGTACAACTAAATAAATAAATATTAAAAAAAAAAAAAAGAAAATTGCCTAGAACCTGTGTTGTTCTCAGTTTCTCTTACAACCACTGTAGTAGCCCATAACATCAGGGTATAAGATGTCACCGGCCTTGGGCCTTCATCCATCTACCTGGCAGGAAATAAAATCTTAGTCAGTATTCAAGCCCTTTTATCCCCTTCCATAGAATCATATGAGAATCATAGGCTTATGTAGTCTCAGGCACTTTGGGAAAGGCTGCCTGCATTCTTAGTCCTTGGACAGATGTTGGCTTCATTCCCATTGATTCTTCCCACTGATGTGGTTGCTGATCACTGGCAATCCAAAGGGGAAAGCTGTGGTGAATGAAGTAGACCTTTGCTCGATGCAAGCTTGGAGTAGCTGTGGATACACATCTTGGGTGTTGTAGGAGTGGGGTCCTGAGAGCTGCCACTCCTAGAAATCTCTCTAGACTTCAGATCCTATTTTAATCTGAGATTGGTAGCAGTTCTTGTCTTAGCTTAAGCTCCTCCAAGAGAAAACCCTGAGATAAGGGCATATATACTATGCTGATAGTATATGTAGGGTGATCCTAGGAAAGAGGAGTGAGACAGGGAAGGTGGCAAAGCCAAAATAAAGGTGTATTATGGATGATGGAGTGCAATGCATTGGGCAACAGGGGCTTAATTCTGCTGAAATCTTTTGAGCAGAATACTAAGTGCCATTTATAATTGTCTGCTCAAAAGAGTGGATATGGAAAATTATATATATATATATGTCAGTTTGTCCTTTGTCTGTAGAATGTTGATGTGTTAGTTTGCCATAGCTGCCATAACAAAATATCACAGACCAGGTGGCTTAAAAAACAGAAGTTAATTTCCTTTTAGTTCTGAAGTCTAGAGCTCCAATACTTGTTTCTCTTAAGGCCTCTCTTCCAGGCCTGCGGATGGCTGCCTTCTCACTGTCTCCCCTGGCCTTTTCTCTGTGTGTGAACTTCTGGTATTTCTCTTTTTCTAAGGCCAACAATTCTATAAGGTTAGAGCCCCATGCTTATGAGTTCATTTAACCTTAATTTCCTTCAGAAAGACCAAGTGTAGTCACATTGGAGTGTCTGTAAGACCCAATTTTCAAGTGGAGTCACATTCATAGGTTAGGGCTTTAACTTCTGAATTTGTGATTCAGTGCATCACAGTAGGCCTTGAAGGAGTTAAGTAGGGCCCCAGAGTGGACAGCCAACCCACCAGTTGTAAAAGGAATGGAGATTCAGATTTGGATGAGTTCAGAGGTGAGGAGGAAAGAATGTAATTTTAGGTTTCACATGATTTTGTCTTCACCTTCCCTTCCCAATTAGAAGCTGGAACATAGTATCTCTCTATCAAAGACCACCCAGTTTAATCCTCCTCAACTGACTAGAAACACAATCTTCACTTTTCTCCTGGGTAAGGCTATGTTTTTAAAAAACACCCTCCTTCCTGGAATGGGTGTCTTTGACTAAAATGAGTAATCATCAGACCCAAGACAAGGAATTTTGTTCAAATCGTTTATTTGGGAGAGGATTCCAGAAAGCACTTATAAGGAAGTGGGGAGGGGAGACAGGAAAGGAAAGATGTGCATTAGTGAGCAGACTATCAATAGCAACTCGCCTTCAATCCTTCTGGGTCCCATAGTTGTCCTCAGAGTTGTCCCATCCAGGGGACAAGGAAATTGGGGCATTTATCCTCCAGTTCATTTCCATCATTATCTGGTGGCAGCTCTTTGGGGATGTTAACACCGCTGGCATTTCTAGCCTGCTCCCTGAAGGTAAAACAAGAGAAAGCCCACTGCATAAGACGCCAGAGAAGGAATTCGTGAATCTAAGAGAAAGATGAATGCCAAGGGGACATATGAGAGACACTGAGAGCTAGCACAGTCTGGGTGAGGTCGGGAAAGGAGCCTAATGACAATTAGTTTGGAAAAGTAATGAACAAAGTAATTAGTAGTATGAACAGACCTATAGGAAGATTTATTTATTTTTTATTTAAAAAAATATGCTGCAACACTAGCTTCATCTATTTGCCCTTGTTTTATTATAGTTACCTAAAAACATTCTACAATTCAGACTTAATATTAATGTTGTTTTTTCTTTCTTAGGTTTAAGTTTAATAATATTTTTCTATTTTTTGATGCTCTGTTTTCTCACCTATAGGACAGAACTAATGAGTGTACCTATATCAATGGTTTGTCATGAGGATTAAATGGACTAGGTGCTTAGACTTATACTTAGTACTTAGCACTCAATAAATGCTGGTTATTTGCTGGGGATGGATATTGGCCAAATTCACAGAGCATAACTCTCTGGGGGATATGTCTAGGTTGTATGTATCAATAGTTTTCTTTCTTTTATTGCTGACTAATATTCTTTGGTATGCTATACCCATTTAAGGGACACATTGATTTTCCCTGGTTTTGGCTACCAGGAAGAAAGCTGCTATAAACATTTGTATATGGGTTTTTCACGTGAACATGTGGTTTCACTTCTCTGGTACAAATGCCTAAGGGTACAATTGCTGGGTAATTTGGTAATTGTATGGTTAGGTTTTTAAGAAATTGCCTAGCTGGTTTCCTAAGTAGTTATACCATTTTCCATTTTCACTGGCAATACATGGGTAATCAAATTTCTCCACACTCTTTAACTGCTTTTTGTGTTGTCACCAAGTTTAATTTCAGCCATTCTGATAGCTATGCAGTGATAGCTCATCGTGGCTTTAATATGTACTTACCAAGCCTTCAGTGATGTTGAAGATCTTCCCATGTGCTATTTGGCTCACTGTATATCCTTTTCTGTGAAACGACTCTTCATGTCTTTTGCCTATTTTCTAAGTGTATTATTTCTCTTAACTGTTGAATTTTGAGAGCCCTTTGTATAGTTGCTCATGATGCTGTTGAACTCTCTCTCTCTCTCCTATATATATATATATATATATATATTTTTTTTTTTTTGATACCGGGGATTGAACTTAGGGGCACTCGACCACTGGCCACATCCCTAGCCCTTTTTTGTATTTTATTTAGAGACAGGGTCTCACTGAGTTGCTAAGTGCCTCGCCATTGCTGAGGCTGGCTTTGAACTTGTGATCCTCCTGCCTCAGTCTCCCAAGTGCTGGGATTACAGGCGTGCGCTACCGTGCACAGCTTGAACTCAACATTTTTGCTAGTTTTCTGTCTACTTGTTCTATCAATTGTTCAAACAGAATATGTGTTTAGAGTTCAATTTTGATTTATCCATAGTGATTTTGAGTATATCTCTTTGTGCATTTTTTTTTTTTTTTTTTTGTACTGGGGATTGAACTCAGAGGCACTCCACCACTGAGCCATACCCTATTTTGTATTTTATTTAGAGACAAGATCTCGCTGAGTTGCTTAGTGCTTTGCTTTTGCTGAGGTTGGCTTTGAACTCGAGATCCTCCTGCCTCAGCCTCCTTAGCTGTTGGGATTACAGGTGTGCACCACAGCGCCTGGCTATCTTTGTGTATTTTTTTGGTGGTTACATCTCCATTATATTTATGTAACGTCATTCCCCCACCATGGGAAGGAAGCATAGAAATTTTAGCTCCCTTTATGTACCTCTATCCTCTCCCTTTTATAATTTTCCTTAACATTTACTTTGCATACTTTTGGAAACACTCAGTGTTATAATTTTTGCATGAACTGTCCATTATAATTTAGAATAAAATAAGAGGAAAGGAATGTTTATTTTCCTGTATTTAAAAAAATTTTAGATGTTGATGTACTTTTATTTTATTCATTTATTTATATGCAGTGCTGAGAATCAAACCCAGTGCCTCACACATGCTAAGCAAGTGCTCCACCACTGAGCCACAACCCCAGCCCACATTTACCTGTTTTTTTTTTTTTTTTTTTTTTTTTTTTTGTACCTGGGATTGAACTCAGGGGCGCTCAACCACTGGGCCACATCCCCAGCCCCTTTTGTATTTTATTAGAGACAGGGTCTCACTGAGTTGCTAAGTGCCTCACCATTGCTGAGGCTGGCTTTGAACCCATGATCCTCCTGTCTCAGCCTCCCAAGTGCTGGGATTACAGGTGTGTGCCACCGTGCCTAGCTCTACCTGTATTTTTGCTTATTGTGTTTTCTTCTTTTCTAGTAGTCCCAGATCCCTTCCTTTATTGATTCTTTTCTGTTTAGAGAGCTTCCTTTTGCTATTCTTTTAGGGTAGATCAACTGATGATAAATGCTCTCAAGTTTCTTTTATCTGAGAAATCTTTGAGTTGTCCTTCCTTTTTGAAAGCTATTTTAGCTAGGTATAGGATTCTGGACTGTATGGCAGTTATTTTATTCAGCACTCAAAAAATTGCCATGCTGGGCTGGGGTTGTGGCTCAGTGGTAGAGCGTTCGCCTAGCCCGTTCGCGACCTGGGTTTGATCCTCAGCACCACGTAAACATAAATGCATTTCATTGTGTACAACTAAAGCAAATAAATATTTAAAAATAAATAAATATTTTAAAAAAATTGCCATGCCACTTCCTTCTCTAGGGTTTCTGATGAAAAATCTTCTGTCATTTGAGTTCTTTTCTACCCTGTAGAAAAGGTGTACTTTCCTATGTTTATATATGAATACACAACCAATGTAATTCCACATCACGTACAACCAGAAGAATGGGAAGTCAGACTCCATGTATGTATAATATGTCAGAATACATTTTCTGTCACGTGTAACTAAAAATAGAAAAAAGGTGTCATGTTTCTCTTGCTACTTTTACAATTTTTTAAAATCTTTAACACTAAGAAGTGTAACTATGATGTGTCTTATCAGAAATTGATTTTTGTTTATCCTGAATGAAGTTTACTTGACTTCATGGTATATAGGTTTACGTCTTTTTTCAAATATAAAAAGTTTCAACCATTGTTTCCTGCAGGAGCCCTGTTTGGGGAGATGACTTGAATTGCGGTTGACTATGAGCCGTGGAGATTTGGGCATTGTCGCCTTCCGTAGTCTCACGGGACTTGTCCCAGGATCTCGAGTGACTTGGCCGAAATTGCTGATCGGGTCAGTGCCATTTTGGTGGTGTGTGTGGCGTGTGTTAGTCGTTGTTAGAACCAGAGAGAAAAGTTATCAGAATAAAAAGCTGTTTGTCTCCAGTTTGCCTCTGAACTTCTTCCCGCGGCTCCGTTGCTCCAAGCGCTTCAGGCGGCAACAGTTTCCTTGAGTACTTTTTCAGCCCTGCGCTCTCCCTCTTTGAGATTCTTATGGCACAAATGGTAGATCTTTTGTTATAGTCCCATAGGACACTTTGTGAATCTTTTTTTCCTGTCTCTGTTGTTCACATTAGGTCATCTCTATTGCTTGGTCTTCTGGTTTACTGACTCTTTGCCTCTGTCTCATCCATTTTGCTGAAACCCATCCATGGAGTTTTAAATTTTGGCTATTGTATTTTCAGTTCTAATATTTTCATTTGGTTCTTTTTGATACCTTCTATTTCTTTACTGTAGGAGCCCTGTTTGGGGAGATGGCTTAAATTGCAGTTGACTATGGGCCATGGAGTTTTGGGCATTGTTGTCTTTCGTAGTCTCACGGGACTTGGCCTGGGATTTTGTGGGACTTGGCCCGGGAGTGACTTGGCCGAGATTGCTGATCGGGTCAGCGCCATTTTGGTGGTGTGTGTGGCGCGTGTTAGTTGTTGTAAGAGCCAGAGAGAAAAGTTATCAGAACAAAAAGCTGTTTGTTTCCAGTTTGCCTCTAAACTTCTTCCCGCAGCTTCGTTGCTCCAAACAGCCATCGCTTCAGGTGACAACACTTTACTGAGTCTTTGTATTTTATTTATTTATTTTATGCCATTTATTTATTCATTGATTTTAATCTTGTTTGTAATTGCTCATTGAAGCAGTTTTATGATAGCTAATTTAAAATTTTTGTCACATGATTTTGACATCCTATCATCTTGGTGCTGTTGTCTTTAGATTGTCTTTCTCATCCAGTGTGAGATCTTCCTGTTTCTTGGTATAGTGAGTTCCCTATCCCCACTTGGCCTCCACTGATATGTTCCTGATGGGAGGGACAGAAGTGCCCTGTTACTGTTCCTCGCATGGCCTCTAGGGACACCATGTGGTGGGAGTGTGTGTGGCCTCAATAATTGTTTTTTTAGTATTCAAATTTATTTTGAAAATTTATTCTGGGTTTAATTATGTATAAAATGCTACAAAAGCAAATATGAAAGCTATGAAAATAAAAATGCATAAGTAGTTTTACATTTTTATGTATATTTAAATGAATTATAATGAAAATGTATTGTTTAAAAGGTCTTCATACCTTACTAGTTTGAGAAACACTGATATGGATGACTACCTGGCCCAATGCCTGCATTATGAGTCCCAGGAAATACTCATACTTCCCTCTAGTTTCTCTCATCTACTTTCAAAGATAAAAGGGACTGGGGTCCTGACACCATGGAACATCATGCCTACCTGACATTGACTTGTTACCCATAAGAGAGAGAGAAATTTATTGAATGTACTGTTAGTTGCTTCTTGTTAGCAATATTACAAACTTACTGGCTTAAAATAATAAAATGTTTTCTTTTACAGTTCCTAAGTCAGAAGTCCAGAATAGTTTTGCTGAGCTAAAAATCCAGGTATCGGAAGACCTGGTTCCTTCTGGATTCTCTAGGGGCAAATCTGTTGCCTTGCTTTTGCCATCTTCTAGAAGCTCCCTTAATTGTGGTCCCTTCCTTCATCTTCAAAGCTGGCTGTATCACAACTTCAAATCTCTCTCTTCCTGTCTTGTGTTTTTCTTATTTCCTTCTCTGACTCTGATCCTCCTTTCTCCTTCTCGTAAGGACCCTGGAGATTACTTTACTTAGCCACATAGTCCAGAATAATCTCCCCATCTCAAGATTCTTATTTACTCACATATACAAAGTCCCTTTTGCCATGTAGATTAACATATTCACAGGTTCAGGGATTGAAGATGGCATCACTGGGAGGGACATTAATTTGCCTTGCCACAAGGGGATGTTGTTACTTGCAGCTAGATTGAATTCTAAACCATTGACCTTCCAGCAGAATGTGGGGCCCAGCATAATAGGAATTTTGTCTGCCTTGTTTGCATATTTTATCAGCCTCCTGGTCATGTAGTGAAGGTCACAGTTTCAAGACCACCATTGAGAAGGAGGTAGCTTCAGAAGCATCTGAGGTTAGAGCATTCTGGTCAGAGAAAAGGAAGATTAAGCCCAGGACAAAATAATCTTTCTTTTTTCCCCCAGAATAATTTTTTAAAATTCATATTAGTAATACTGAATATTGCATTTTATTATGACTAAAGTAATTTTAACTCAAACTTCATAAACTACCAAGTCATTGAGATATTGGAGTTGTTCTTTTTTTTAAATAATTTTTTTTAGTTGTCAATGGACTTTACTTATTTATATGTGGTGCTGAAAAATCAAACCCAGTGCCTCATACATGCTAGGCAAGCACTCTACCACTGAGCCATAACCCAAGCCCAGTATTGGAGTTATTTTAGATTTTAGTTCTATTTAGATTTCAACCCAGAATATAAATTGGCCTAAACTAGATGTGATTCTTGTCTTTATATCTCTTTTCTTCTAAACATAATCTGATTTTATTTCTATGACCTCTTTTCTGGCTCCGTATTTTAAAAAGTTTTCACTTACTACTAAGCCAACATAAAAACATTATACAAGGAAAAATTTTAAAATAACCCCCACATGATCCAGGATTCAATGTTTATTTTCTCTGGCAGCTTTGCATAGTTAAGAGTGCACACTTGGAGGCTGGAGATGTAGCTCAGTGGAGAGCATTTGCCTAGTGTGCACAAGGCCCAGTGTTCAGTCCCCAGTACTACAAAAAACCAAGCAAGCAAGCTAACAAACAGAAAGCCAAGTGTGAATTTAGGAGCCATGCTGCTTTGTGTCCACATCCTGGTTTTCCACTTGATCGTTGTATGGTTTTTGGGCAAATTATTTAAACCTTCTCTGCCTCAGCTTCTTCATCTGTACAACAAAGATAACAACTGTTTGCCTCTTACATTTATGAGAATATGATGAATTAATGCATTTATAAAAGGGCCTAGTGCATAGGATTTCACTCAAATAACTGTTAACTGTAATTCTTATTTTCAACCTTTCCCCACATAAGCTTTGGGTTCTATTTTTTCCATGTAAACTTGTTCATAACTTTCCTCCACATTTCTATTATATTAACACAGATTTTTTAATGGTAGCCAAACATTCCATAGTATTAACATATTTTGCTTAAACATTTCCCTATTTGACATTTAATTAATTTATTATTATAAATGATGCTTTTATAAACATACTTTGAATATGATGTCTTTTCTTTCCTTTGAATTATTTATTTGGCATCCATTCCTGGGAATATGATTATTGACTTTGTGTCCAACATTTAAAACCTTCTCCTTCCTTCTATGTAATTAGTTCCAGAGAAGCAACTACTTTTGGCACATGATAGAAAGAGACAGACATATCATACCATCACCATTAAGTCATCTTCATGTAGGAACAGACTCTCCATACAAAACTGATAAGGACTGCATTATTACCAGCACCATTCATTTATTCAACAAGAATTTATTAATTACCTGTGATGAGTTAAGTCTCATTTGGGAAAGTAGAAAGTTAAAAAAAGAATCCAGAGACTTACAAAAAGGAGTACAAGAAGCTCCAAATACAAATACTGCTTTATTTACAAACATTCCATGTTGATTTTGTATGTCTTCTTGTGCACCACGTGGAATCTATATGCAAGTTAAGAACTGAAACAATGTCAACCTGATATTGAGCATTTATACTTACAAAAGTCAAATAATTAAAGCTCTAGGTCTTCTCACTTACATATCTGAGCATTTTTCTTGGGAGAAAATGTTTATTACTATAATAACTATAACTATCTCTCTCCACACACACATCCCATTTTTTTTTTTTTTTTGCATACAATTTCAGAAGGTTCATGACCCACCATTCCTCAAAGAACATTGGTCCTGGGGGAAATTATGTTACCAGTCAAAACAAGCAACTGAACAGGATAAGAGACAAGAAAGGGTAGGGAGGAGACAGTAGGTTATATGGGAGAAATTTTACTATATTCATTCAGAGTATGTCATTATGTATACCCAGGATTTTGAATGGGGGAGGATTTGGTATCAGAAACTCTGTTTGTCCCATCCCCATTGTCTTAATTAAATGACTTTAGGCAAGTCTTTAGAACCTCTCTGATACTTACCTTTTTTCCTGTTAAATGGAATCTTGTCAGACTCCTTCTCAGGGTAATTATAATGATCAAAGGAGAAGTAATATGTTCCAAACAAGCACAAGGTATGATAACTTTTAATGCACTTGCCATGCCCTCACTTTCTTCTTCAGGTTGGCTGCCTGCGATATCCTTCAGGTCTCAGTTCTACTGTCACTTCCCCCTCCTAGAAACCTCCAGGACCGCCTTGCCTTGTAAAGTCCCCCCCCCCCCCCCCCCCGCCCCACCACTCATTTTCCCATCATCCTGTTGTAATTTTGCCAAGACCCTCTCACATATCTTACATGTTTATTGTCTTTATCTCCACATAGACTAAAAGCTCCTTGAAGGCAGAGCTCTGTTTTGTATTCCACAAGTCTGCATCAGTTTATGGCACATGGTGAACACTATTTCAGTAAGTCAGTGTTTAAGAGCCAAGACTCCCCAGGAGGACTACCCGGATTTGAAGTTCAGCTTCTCACTTTACTAGTTGTTTGGCATTAGACAAGGTGTTACTTCTCTATGCCTTACTTTCACCATACCTAAAGTGGGGTCTCTGATACTATGAATTTCAGGTACGGTACCTAGAACAGCGCCTTTTCTACCCTTCAACGAGTGAAGTGTTAATACATCGATTGTGCACGTGACCCTATAAGTATCAGTTTTGACAGTAAAAGGATTTATTCTTTTGGTACAACGCCTTGCATCACTCTGTGGCACCTTGTCACCCTCTTGACCTGCCACCCCTTAGCGGAAGAGGAGGTGCGGTTCTTAGTTCCTACCGGGCTCACAGCCACCCACAGGTGGCACTGCTCCGGGTTCTCCCGGTCGGGGATGTACTAGCCCTAGCGGGGCGGTTCTCCTGGGCTGGGACGGCCAAGCCTAGGGAGGCCCAGCGCTGCGTCCGAGAGCATAAGGGTGTCCCCTGAAACTTGGTGGGTGGGAGCTCTCCCTGGACACTCTTGCCATCTATTCCGGCCTTTTGCCTTGAAATTGCCACAGGGCGGTGTCAACCGGTGGCTGTGAGCTCTAGCGACCGGGGCGGAGCGATCGGAGGCGGGGTGGGGCGGGGCGATCGGTGGTGGTGGCGGGGGCGGAGGGCTCCTGGCGGCGGACTTGGCAGAACCCAGCAGACCTCACACTCTCCCGGGCTTGGCGCCGCAGACGCGCTCCAGCCAGGTAAGGGCGGTGCGGGCCGGGACTCCGGCGGGGAGGGTCAGGACTGGCATGCGCGCGGACAGAGGTGGCTTCCACATGCCCAAACTGACCATCGTGGAACCGGGAAGGATTTTCTACTTTTCGGGTCGCAGCGTGCGACGCCAGGTGAGGGACCCGTCCTGTTCGGTCCAGGAAGATAGGAGGGGTGCGCTTCCTGCGTGGCCTTGCCTTCCTGGAGGCTGCGGCCGGTCCCGGGGGCTCCAGTGCCGACCCCTCATAGGGAGGCACCCGCCCCCTTTTCCTCTGGGTCCAGCCGCCTGGCGTTGGGTTCACTTCCCAGCTGTGCGGCGGAGTTGGTTCCTCCTCTCCACTCCGGCGGCAGTGCAGTCTTGATTGAAAGTTGGCAGGATCTAGGAAGATGTTCCGCTGCTGCAGGTGTCCTCGTGCCTCACTCCATCAACTTCACATTTTTTTTATTCTTACGGAAATGGTGTGTGGATCTTGAAAGTAGGGGCTTGGATAATGGATGTATTTGGAAAAACTAGGGCCTTGACGCGGGAGTGTGCATTTTTTTCCTGGGATCCTAAATCTTCTTTTGACTTTATATATTTTTTCCATGGACGAATAACAGACATATGGCGTTGTATCAGGTTCAGGAACAATCTCATCTCTTGTCATTTTTTGGAAACTGGAATATTTGATTGGAAGAGTTGATCCCAGTGTTAGCTTGGAACAACAGAATGACTGGTGGTTAAGTGGGCTTGAAGGTTATCCAAAATAGTTATATGCTTTGTGCATATGCCCTGTCTTTTTCCAGTGAGTGTTCATTTTCCTCTTAGGAAATTCTGAATTTACTGCATCCTGGATGATTCTTTCCTATAGAGTTGGGGGGAGGAAAACAACAACAACAACAACAAAAAAAAAAACAACAAAAAAAACCACCCAAGAACCAACAACAGGTCTCCCAAATAACTTTAGGGATTTAACAAATTAGGTTACACAATGGTAGGTCTTTGGTGCTCAAGAATCATATGCAATTATGAAACTGTGAATATGAAATTATCATGATTTACATGGGGAAAAGAAAAGTATGGGTAATTTTTGCATTAAATATTTTTTTTTTTTTTTTTTTTTTTTTTTTTTTTTTTGTGGTACCAGGGATTGAACTCAGGGGCACTCGACCACTGGGCCACATCCCCAGCCCTTTTTTGTATTTTATTAGAGACAGGGTCTCACTGAGTTGCTAAGTGCCTCGCCATTGTTGAGGCTGGCTTTGAACTCGCGATCCTCCTGCCTCAGCCTCCCAAAGTGCTGGGATTACAGACGTGAGCCACCGCGCCCGGCTGCATTAAATATTTGAAAATAATTTTAGTTTAGTTTTGTTTTCAGTGTTTACAAGTGACATACTTTCCCTATACTCTTAATTCATCTGATTGTCTTAACTATTCTTGCCACCGTAGGATGCATACTGTAGTGTGTTTATGTTAATGATCTTGATTCTTCCCATAAGGGTGTGTACATTCTGGTTTGTGGAACTGTATACGGCAAGTGTTGTAAACACATGCAAATCAATTCTAATTGACTATACCTTTGCCCCACTTGGGTCCTTGATCTAGAATTTTCAAATCTTTCCAAATAAGAAACAGTCTAGAATATTCATGTATGCTGTAGCATTTCAACCTGTTTACCTACTTTATTCTGTTACAAGATGGTCTTGTTTTCTCAGTAGCTAGTTACTTAAGGGCAAGGGCTATGTTTTATGAAACCATGGTGAAGCTCAGAGAATGGCAACCTTTGCTCTCTGAAGATGACCCTTGACAGGGAGGTTGAAGAAGTTGTGGGTAGTGATTGGCCCATATTTATGCTTGGGGAAGAATTATTGGCCTCCCTGCTTTCCTCCAGGCATCCAGAGTGCCGGGAGCCTGTGCCCTGGGCCTCTGATCATGCCTCTGCCTACAGGTTCCTCCTGGTTGACCAGGTTGGTGCCTCTCCTCCTGGCCCTTGTTCTTCTAGCTCCTTGACCTCTACTTCACCCCTGACCGGATTCCCAGCTCTTGTTCAGGACAGGCAGCCTTGATCCACAGCATCAGCAGGAGTGTTAATCCTGAGCCTAGTGCTAGGTCCTCCATAGATGGTCAGCAAATGTCTGTTGATGACACTGTCACTTGCTCAGCATCCTTCCTATGCTCTTTTCTTGTCTAGTCTGTCTGCATCAGGCAAAATAGAGTAACTGAAGTTGAACCCAGATCAATAGTCCTGGGGGCTGGCTGTCTTAGTTGGATTAGGGTCATAAATTGGGCGTTCAGTTCTGTAAGGAAGAAGTGAAATTGGCTCATGGTCAATTGTAAAATTATCTTGTGGCAATGCAATTATGCCATTAGAAGAAAACTGCAACAACGACCAACCTCGAGGAGGGGGGCTTAGTAGTTGGCTGCACCTCCAAACCTGCCTCCCCTGGGCTTGTCTTTTTATTTCTGCCCTGGCTCAACCAGTCCTTTCTTGGAACAGATTATGACTATTAATTTCTTCACCACGTGACTGCTCAGAGCTCAGATGACCACAACTACTGTGGCATAGATGTAGAAAATTATATTTTCTTTTGTTCAGAAAAACAAGGAAGGAATTTTTCAAAACAGTCTGTTATTGGGGAAACAAAGAAAAAACCAAACAAATGTAAATACGTGTGAGGCATGGAAGCCAGTGTTGTTTTGCTTTGAATTTTAAGCCTTTATCTGTCTTGCATTTCTCCCTTTCCAGAAACAACCACTTATAATTCTTTGGCACATATTGCTTGTAGCTGATACTTCTTGAGGTTTTCAACTTTAAGCATTGTCTGTTGACTTCCCACTGTGGAAGTCGGTGAGTAGGCTCTCTTTTTCTGTCCTCCTCCCTCACAAGCACAGCTTCCCTATTTTTACCACCCTTGCAGTAGTTAAAGCAGAATATTGATTAAGGGCTAGATCAATATTCATAGCTATGCTAAGCACATTTTTTGTTGTTTTTCTTTGAGTTAATAATTGCTTTATTTGACCATTCTGTATTCATTAATTCAACTTACAACTCTTGGCCTGTTTTCTAAGTCTTGCCTCAAACTGGTTTTTTGTAAATTTCATTTTCTCTAAGGAGCCAATCCTGAGCCTCCTGGCTTGCTGTAATCTGGACTCATTGCCATTGCATATTTCTCCCCAAGAGCCTCCCTTTAGCAAGGTCCTGGGGATTCCCATCATCTCACTCTTGTGTTGATCTCCTAGTGCCCACAGAACATGTCTTCCTCTATCTTGGTGGACTCCCTTGATTTAGTAGCACATGTCCTGGGGTGCTTCCTGGAAAAGGGTGAGTAGGATATCTATCTTTCTGAGACTGTTGAATGCCTGAGAATATCTATTTTCCACTGACAGTTTATAGTTTGGCTGAGTGCAGAATTCTAAGGTGGAATTTTGAAGGCATTGTTCCATTGCTTTCTAGATTATGGTGTGGCTGTTGAGGAATTCAGAACTGTTCCAACCCCTCAATTTATTTTTATTTAAAAAAAATTTTTTTTAGTTGTTGATGGACCTTTATTTTATTTGTTTATATGTGGTGCTGAGCGTTGAACCCAGTGCTTCACATGTGCTAGGCAAGCGTTCTACCACTGAGCTACAGCCCCAGCCCCCAACCCCTCAATTAAAAAAAATTATTTTTTTGTAGTTGTAGATGGACAGAATGCCTTTATTTTATTTATTTTTATGTGGTGCTAAGGATTGAACTTAGTGCCTCACACATGCCAGGCAAGCACTCTGCCGCAGAGCTTCAGCCCCAGCCCCCAGCCCCTCAGTTTTTGTTTGCAGGCTATGTATAGGTTCCACACCTGCTGTGTCCTCTCTGGAATTTCATAAAATTTTCTCTTGTTTTCTAAAATGATTAAATTTCATGATTTTATGCCTTGATATGGGTCTGTTTTCACCCATTGGGTTGGGCTCTGGAAACTTATATCTTTGGTTTGGGGATTTTTTTTTTTTTAGTGATCTCGTTGGTAATTTAGTCCCTCTATTATCTATGATGCTTCTTTAAGAAACTCTTACTGTTCAGGTATTGGATATTTTGGATCAGGCCTCTAATTTTCTTACCTTTTCTTTCATAACATCTGTCTTTTTATTTCCTGATTCTACTTTTGGGGAGATTTTCTCAATTTTATTACCTAAACCCTTTCACTGAGATTTTTATGCTTGTAATCATTTATTTAATATTTTTAATTAAAAGCTATTTTTTTGTTCTCTGAATATATAAACACATATACTTTTGTGTGTGTGTGTGTGTGTGTGTGTGTGTGTGTGTATCTCTGTATTTCTTGTTTTTGTTTTGTGGTTCCAGGATCTTATCCCCCTGGGAAGTTTAATGACATTTGGGGGAATTTTTTTTTCTTTCTCGCACAGTTTCAGTTTGCAAAAGTTGCTCTTGCCTTTCACTGTTTAGGCCTCTTGCTTTCCTGTTGGAGGCTTTTCTTGTGTTTCCAATGCCCTTGATTGTCTGCTGACATTTGAGTGGGAGGTTAAAAGCTGAAATTGTGGGTGGCTTCTTGACCATGAACTTTACTATAATAGGATCTGTTTTCTCTTTGGGGAACCTTGGATGTCATTACCTCTTGCGCTGATGAGAGTCCTCAGAAAAGGCTCTTTTAGTGATCTGAAGATTGAAGGAGAGCCTGATCTGGGAACCAAGTGGAGAAGGAGAACCAAGTGGTCGCAGCATCTGGTGTGCAGATGTTACGTAATACCTTTATGCTGTCTTCCATAAGGCACCTGAGGTGTGCCGGATGTACAGAGACCCTGGAGGATGGGGACGTGTGGGGAGGCAACTCCAGGCCTTTTGATGGTGATAGAGAAGGGGCCATCGCCCAACTGCTCAGAGTGGTCGAGGGATGTCAGGGAGACTTGTAATCAGCCTTTTTCTCTTCAGCCCACACTTCACCCTACATAGGGCCCAATTGCTTTTAATTACTTAACCCTTTGGAGATTCTCCTGTACAAATCAAATTGTTTATTGTCTCTCCTTCACTCCACAACAATGATTTTGCCCTTGTCTTTTCTCTCATCCTCTCTGCTCTTGCTTGTTTACACATTAAAGAAAAAAATTTTTGCACTAACATTTTACTGGGCTTTTGACAAAGTTTATGTTCAACCTGCCATAAGTGCCTGGAATATAGATTTCTTCTTCTTCTCTTGAACCCAGGGTCTCACACATGCCAGGCAAGTGCTCTACCACAGAGCCACAACTCCAGTCCCTGGAATATAGATTTCTTTACCAACCTCTACTGAAAGACTCGTTTGGGTCTGTTAGGGCAGCGTGTTGTTGATTCCTTTCTCTACCCACAGGTAAACATTTTCTAATTAGCCTGGAATATTCTCTCACTGAGCACGATTTGAACCTCAGGTTCCTTTTGTTTCCTTACTAATTGATCCCAGTTGTCATAGAAGCCAAAACTTCTCCCTAACCCTAGCTTGGCTGGCACGTAACTTACTGTCATTCAGCACTTGTTCCTGTTTCTTGAATTCATTTTGTCTAGGAAGACTCATTCTGTCTCCTTGGTTTCTGAATGTCTTACCTTTTGGTGAGTCTTGTTGCTTCCTGAAGCGATTGCCGCTTGGAGCAACAACGCCGCGGGAGAAAATTTGGAGGCAGGATGAAAATGAAAAAGGGTCTTTTATTCTTCTTCTCTCTCCGGCTTCAGCAACCTCTCCAACTCCAACCACAAACTCCAACAAACTCCTTCCACACTCCAACCAGCTCCAACTACTTCCAACCATCCACCCCAACTACAAAACCTCACCCAGTTATATACATTTTGCCTTAACAAGGACAAGTGCTTACAGCTCGAGCTTACAGGTGCGTTACACAGTGTTCACGGGCATACAAAGATTCTTTGAATAATGTATTAATATCAGGTGGAACTTGAACATCTTTTATGGCTCTCAGCTAACCGCAATCTTAGCTATCTCCTTGATTAGGGCTCCTTCAGAGTCTAATATTATTTCACTTTGAAAACTGGGCCTAGTGTCATCGATGGTCTTGTGGCCTCAGTGGAAATTCCTATGATTTCCCTGTGGAGGCCAGGGTATTCCACAGCTCCTTTACTAGCAGCAAGATCCTCCCTTCCCCTTTGCAAGCTGGCGCCCTTCTTGGAATGTGCACCAAGTTCCTGTTTCTGGCTGGGCGAGCAGAGATGACTGCCCTGCCCTGCTCCTTGCAATTTTCCTGACCCATTTACGGGTTGAGTCATTGCAAGGGTTCCCTTCATGCAGGGAATATTCTCTTCCAGGGGCTTTACAACAGCAGCATTCTCTGTGGTTATGCACAGAGGAATATTGACAAGCTTCAGCTTCCACTGAAGTAGGAAGAGCATTGTTCCCAAACCATCTTACCTGCAACAAAGGTGAAGCTCTAGCTCCCCCTGAGAGCAACTGTGCATTGGGAAGACAGAAAACACCAGTGCTGGCAATTGCTCCAATGCAGCAGGTGCACTAGTGATTTTATCTCAGGTGGATGACAGTGAAGGATGGGTTAATAGAAAAGGCTTATTTAGCTGGTATCCTGTAACCTGTATGAATGAAAGGCTGGCTAGGGAGAATGCTGCCGGGCTCATTCCTCCCACTGTACATATGCAGGTCTCTTTTCCTTTCCTTTTCTTTTTTCTTTTTGCAGTGTCAAAAACATATTTTTATTTATTTTTTTCAAATTTATTTTTTATTCTAAGTTGTTAGAAATGACGGCAGAATGTATTACATTTCATATTATACTTGTAGACACATTTTTACATATCTCTGGTTGTATACAAAGTATATTCACACCATTCATGACTTCATAAATGCACTTAGGGTAATGATATCCATCTCATTCTACCATCTTGAAGGGAGGGGGCAAAAAGGTCTCTTTCCCTTTTCTAAAGAGAGTGCCAATGCAGCCTCTGTGTCCATGCAGTGTAGTTTTCTCTAATGCCCCGAGTGCTTTAACATAAGCTCTTTTTATCTTCCCAGCTGGATAGTAAACTCTCCCAGAGAAAGCACAACACCTAATAAGTATTCAATCAATGCTCTGAATGAATTTTCCAGATAATTTTGGATGCTTTGCAGTTAAAAAAGAAAAAAAAAATACTTGGTCATAATTATCCAAGTTGTGTCTAATACTCTAAACTCACAAAATCTTGATTAGACTTTATGTCACTTTGGGGTATGTAGATTGAAGCAAATGACATTCAACTTGTTTTTCCAAGTGTATTGTTTCTCATGTCATTTAGAAATATTCCTCACTGAAACTAATATTATTGTCATTATTTTTCCATTTGTGTATTTCCACTTAGCATTGTGTTGGGATTTTTTTTTCTTTCTTTCTTTCTTTTTTTTTTTTTGGTACCGGGGATTGAACTCAGGGGCACTTGACCACTGGGCCACATCCCCAGCCCTTTTTTTTTTTTTTGTATTTTATTAGAAGCAGGGTCTCACTGAGTTACTAAGTGCCTCGCCATTGCTGAGGCTGGCTTTGAACTCGCGATCCTCCTGCCTCAGCCTCCCAAAGTGCTGGGATTACAGGCGTGCGCCACCACGCCCGGCTTCTTTCTTTTTTATGGCAAGGAGGAATGGCTTTTGGAGGAAAGGAGGTAAGAATATGCTGATTAGGTCGCCTACACTGGTGCATTTATTTAAAGGAGGAAAACCTTTGGATTTTAACAATACATTTACTTTTAGCTTCTGTAACTATATTCATTTATTTTCAAGGTTTAAAATGCTTAGTTACAGAGTGTCAAGGTGGTAGACTTGTAGTCTTCATGTAGTAGATGAGATCCTGGATCTGTAAAACTCTGTAAATATCCTAAAAAAATTAAATATCCCTTTAATTTTCATTTTTTTTTTTTTTTTTTTTTTTTGCGAAGTTCTAAGATGAGTTAGTAGGAAGAAACGTTAACGTTTTCTCTTTATCCGGAATGAAGTTCCAACAGCATCTTTTCTGTTACTATTTCTTTAGAAACTCTCATGTCCTCGTATGCCCTCCAGTATTAGATTTCAGCCACATCTTGTGGATCTCCACATGACTGCCCCCCAAAATGAAGCTTTCTTTTCCCTTCCTGCCCCATACAGGAGTGATTTCCAGTGCATTTTTCTGCCAGTATGATTTAAGCATGCATTAAAGTTAGTTTTTATCATTAGAGTTATTTTGTTTCATAGGAGGCAATTTATATTGTTTGTGTGGCTTTTATTGTGTGCTAAAATAAACTTGCCTGACCCTTTAGCCACAGGCACAGAGATATTATTTAGTTGGGTTATGGATGCTCATATATGTAAATTTAGGTATACATGCTTCTGAGTGTGTGTGTGTGTGTGTGTGTTTGACTGATAGCAGGGTGACATCGACTTTTCAGTCCCCACTGCCATGAGCTTCTGAATGTTTTTAAAAGGATTTCCAATGTCTTTGTCACATAGTTGAACCACTTGAGAAGCATTGCATTAAAGAATTTTTTTTTTTTTTTTTTTTTTTTTTTTTTTTTTGGTGCCTGGGATTGAACTCAGGGGCACTTGACCACTGGGCCACATCCCCAGCCCTTTTTTGTATTTTATTAGAGACAGGGTCTCACTGAGTTGCTAAGTGCCATTGATGAGACTGGCTTTGAACTCGTGATCCTCCTACCTCAGCCTCCCAAGTGCTGGGATTACAGGCATGCGCCACCACACCTGTAAAACTTTTTTTTAGAATTAGAACTAGAATTCTTGGTCATGAGTTCTGGAGTCTTAGTGGGAAGATGTTTTTTGGGTTTAGGGCTGTTGACAGATCCTCCCACATTCCCCAGACCAGGGGTAGACCTCTGAGTACTACCCAGGTTCTCAGACTCAATAATATGCTCCTCGAACTCTTTCTGTCATCATTAAAAAAATGTCAGCTAGTAGAGTTTTACATATTCATTGTTAAAAATGCAAATAGTACTGAAGCTTACAAAAAGGAAATTAAAAATAACCCTGAAACTATCCCAGAAGGAATCTTTGTGAACCTCCTGTTTTGTTATCATTTGACTTCTTAAAAATCCTCAGGAACTTCCTAGAAAATAGTTAACTTGGTGAGCATTATGTGCAACTGTTTATGTAATTCTGAATTCTACACTCATTATCTTTTATATGGGCATTTTCTTATATGAATGGTTATGATTTTTAATAGCGAGGGGATATTCTGCCATGTTAATACACAATAGTATTTTGAATAACTCTCCAGGTGTTGGACATTTGGATTATTTTCCTTCTAAAATTTTTTCTATTTCTTAACCAATTAATTAATTTTTGGATTGAAGTCAGGGACTTATGCATGTTAGGCAAACATTTTATCACCAAGCTATATCCTCCACCCCCACCCCCTATTATTTCAAATAGATATGCTTTTTTTTTTTTTCCCCTTTGAGGATTATTTCCTTGGGGAATATTTTTCAAAATACCATTCTGGGATTAAGGATTTCTAACTTCTATTAACTTGTCAGAAGAAAGCAAAAATAACAATAAAAAAAGCTTGCTAGCTGTATAAAGCTATATAGAGTTTCCATTATCCTCCTTTTTGACTTTTTTAGATGAACAGTATCTTCTTTGTGTATGTGAGAACCCTCGAGACCATATTATGGTTGCAGGTCAGATAAGAGAGTTAGAAGAACCTGACAGAACCATGTAGAGAAACTGTTTTTGTTGATAATTTCATTTTATTGAATGTTCAGTAGAAAAAGTTTCTAAGGATCAGTAACAAAAGGTGGAGAGGTTGTAGTAGCAACTGCAACTTCATTTGACCTCTGTACTTGGTCCAGGGTTTATGACCCTTCCGGTAAGCTGGGAAGGCATCCTATATCCTTGGGAAACTCCAACCCTCCCACTCATTTCCTCATTCCTGGAGTCTGTAAGCCAGACTCAGTAAGGTAAGCAGGGCGAGCACCAATCATCAGAATTTGCACTAATGTATTTCTTTATTTTTTTATTTTTATTTTTAGTTGTAGTTGAACACAATAACTTTATTTTATTTATTTATTTTATGTGGTTTTTATTTTTATGAGGATCGAACCCAGCACCTAGCACATGCTAGGCAAGTGCTCTACCACTGAACCATAACTCCAGCCCCACTAATGTATTTCTTGATTAGGAACTAAAGTAGAGTGAATTCCTGTTCAAATTTTCCCCTTGACATCTTTCTGGATGTCATGTTCTAATGTTTAAAACCTAAGCTGTATTTCTAAGTTAACTATTAGCTGGCATTATGTTCCCATGCTTCAGGGTTTCCACCTATTACACAAAGCATAATGACACATAATTAATAGTGCACTTCAGAAAGATACATGGCTTAATGCTTGTAAAGAACTTTGAGCTTTTCCTGAGAGTGTTTTATACACATTCATGAATAATGAGGTGGCTTGCTGTGTTGGGCAAAGAACATCTATATTATACTCATTTTATGGATGAGAAAAATCCATCTTGTCTGATATTCACTGCAGGCAAGTCAGAGAGAATAATGACTTGCTGAGAATCAGAGGGTAAATTTAATGTAATGTTCATGGAATTTTCCTTGGACTTGGTAGAACAAGTGGAATCTAAAATAAAATTTTCATGACTGTGTGTGTGCATGCAAAATACATTTATATTTACCACTTTAGCAAATTGACATTTTGTGGGGGGATGGGCTACTCCTTTGTAAGGAGGAATTATGTTTGAAAAATTCACTAACATTAGAGAGCATTAGGTAAATAGGAAAGGTAAGTCTAAACTGTGACTTTCAAAGTGATTTTGGGAAGGCGCTACACAAAGACTCTTATGGAGGGCCAGTGGGAGTTAGGGAGAAATATTGTTAAAATCAGGACTTGAAAGAGGATTGAAAGACAGAACAGAGATTAGGACATTTCTCAGAATACAGATGTGTTTGAAGTAGTCCATTATTATTTTTAAGTAAGTATTATATGAGAGGAAATACTTTTGTGAACTCCTAGTTTATAGTCAACGTGAACCCTCTGTGACACTAAAAAGTCAAACTGCTTTTATCAAGTCTATGCAAAATAGCAGGCAAGTGGTACAGAATACATTTAGGAAAAATGGATCCAATTTGTACATGCACATATACATTTCAGTTTTTGACTCAAGAAAGAGATTCAGAGAGTACTGTAATCTTTCTCTCTCTCTCTCTCTCTCTCTCTCTCTCTCTCTCTCTCTCTCTCTCTCGGTACCAGGGATTGAACCCAGGGTTGCTTAACCACTGAGCCACATCACCAGCCCTTTTTATATTATAAATATAAATACAGGGTCTCACTAAGTTGCTGAGTGCCTAACTAAGTTGCTGAGGCTGGCCTTGAACTTGTGATCCTCCTGCCTAAGCCTCCTGAATCACTGGAATTACAGGCGTGGGCCACCATACCTGGCTACTGTAAACTCTTAACTAAAGACATTCACAAGGTAGATAATTTGGAACAAACATGCTGGCTAATTTTAACCATTGTCACAAATAATTCAGAAAGGTTATTTCACTTTCATATGCTTCAGCATCTAAGATAGTTTTTGCAAGTTTCATCACAGTCCCTTAAAAGACGTAATGCACTTAGAGCAAGCAAATCAGTGACATAGAAGACTGAGTGACATACTCCCATCAGCTATTCAGTCTAGAAAGATAAATGAGACCTGTGGACAGGATGGACCTGCTTGAACTGTGGAAACTGAGCCAAATAATATGAGGAAAACCATTCATTTGCACCTTCTTTATTCCCAAATAATAAACATTCCAAATCTTTATTGGGTACATGTGATGTGCCAGGCTCCATGCTAATTTCTTTGGGTGGATTATCACATGCAATCCTCAGAAAACTCTGTGAAATGGATAAGCTATTTTCAGCATTTATAGATAAAGAAATTAAATTTCAGGGAGATTCTGTAACAGTGGTAAGTAGTAAGTGGTGATAGCAGAGTTCAGAACAGTGCAGTAAGAGTCCAGGGCTCTCTGCTATGTTCTCTTCGGAGCTCTGTGCAGTGAGCTGTGCTCCTCAACTCTTGCTGTCTTGTTTTCTCTCCTGGTAAACAGGGTTGGACAATGTAGGAGCAAATACAAAGTTCTGCTTCAAATAAAAACCAAAGCAATCAGGTATCTCTGGGCATTGCCCCCAAGCCTCTTTACCTTGTAGATCCTAAGAAGTCTTCATAGCAGTACTGTCAAGTGGAAATATTCTGCAAGCCACATATGGAATTTAAAAATTGCTAGTTGCCATGTTAAGAAAGGAAAAAGCAACAGGTGCAATTAATTTTCATAATATATGCTATGTAACCCAACATATAAAAATATTATAATTTTACCATGTAGTCATAAAAAGTATTAATGAGATATTAGAAATAATGGAGGAGCAATACAATATTACAAATGCAGTATAATATAATATGAAATCTTTTGTATTGCAGTGGATAAAGTGAACTGTAGTTCTACCAAACAATAAAGTTGTGATTAATGAAAAGATATTTTATACTGCTTCAGTTTCACATTTTAAATTCAAATTTATTAAAATATTTAAAAATTTAAAATTTCTTTCCTCACTTGCATTAGCTACATTTCAAGTACTTGGTAGTTATTTGTGGTGCGTGGCTACCATATTGAACAGTGCAGTTCCATAACAAAAGGTACTCTGTCTCCAAAGGCCCAGGGACTCCCAGACACTGCATCCCAACCCCAGCCTCTCATTCTTTTTAGCTCCCATCTTAATTTTCTTTGCCTAGGCCCAAAGCTATGATGTATAATTGTGCAGGTTGTATACTGCAAAATTCTTGGATGTCATTTACATTATAGACCTAGTAATTTGCCTATTTAATGCATGCAACCTTTTTAAGGAAAATGGAAGTAAACTTTTAAAAAGAAGAGGCATGTTTTTCTAATTCATGCAGAGATATATTTTGAGGGGCTGGGTAAGTGGGTGGTTGTGGCTTCTCTGTTTCTTCCTATGGTTTCATCAGTTAGGCTCTTTGCATCGTTCTCCTTTATGTTCAGCACAATCCTGGGAAGTTCACCTATGGTTGAAAGAATAGAAGCAGCCTCAGTTACCCTCCCTTCCCTCAGAATAGTGCACAGTGCCATAGTCACCCTTTAGGGTAGTTCTCTTTGGAGCCATCCGTATGTGTTTTACTCATATTGTATTCCCGGGGCCTGGTGCATAATGGTGCTCAACACATTAATTTAAATTGTTATTTAGCTTTGACTCATGGGCCTCTATTGTGTCTGAGTTGCTCTTAATGATACTTGATCCTGGCCAATTTATGCAGATGCTGACATGGCTCCCTCTTTCACTGAGTCACTGCTCACCCTTCATGGGGTGCCCTGTTCTAACGATACTAACAGCCATTATTTTTATTAGTACTAGTAATGGCACTACTGTTTATTGACTGCTTTGTGTCAAGCGTTGTGCTTAGTAGTTTATGTGCATTATTTCATTTAACCCTTACAAATATCTCTGGGATGTAGCACTATGATTATTTCCATTTTATAATGAGGAAACTGAGGCACTAAGAAATTAAGTAATTTACGGCTAGTAAGTGTTGAATCCAGTTCAGGTTGACTTCAAAGCTCTTCTGTGCTTTAAGTACCAGCCCCGGAGCTTCTGCCTATGGTATCTGGGGCTGTATGGAAAAGTGCCCACCCTGTAGTGGACTTAGTATTTGTTCGTCCAGACTTTATTTCTTTGGGGAACTTCTTTCTCTGGTTCATGTGGGTTGGTTGGGATTGACACTGACTTCAGGGCTGGTCATGTGACTCGGCTTTGGCTGATCTGAGCACTCCTTCCACCTGACCAAGTGATGACTCACCAAGGATATATGATCCAGGCTGGCTCAGTGAGGCTCCGTTCCTGCTTACATTTAGGAAAGGAGGCACTCTTTCCTCTGGGATGCCTTTTTTTTCTTCTTCTTTTGTGCTGTAGTGATATAACCTGGAGCTGCTGGTGGCCCTGCTCCATGGAGGAAGCTGTTTGTACTAGGGGAGAGTGAGGCTATCACGCAGTGAGAAGTAGCACTGAGTGGTCATGAGCGCATGGACGGCATCATTTGGAGCTCAGGGTTCACCGGAAGCATCCCAGGACAGCTTGGTTACGTGAGCCAGTATGTTCCATTTGTTGTTGTTTGCTTAAATCTAGTTGTGTGCTTTTGAAAACAATCCTGTCTGAGGTACAGACTTTTTTTTTATGGTACCAGGGATTGAACTCAGGGGCACTCGACCACTGGGCCACATCCCCAGCCCTTTTTTGTATTTTATTTAGAGACAGGGTCTCACTCAGTTACTAAGTGCCTCGCCATTGCTGAGGCTGGCTTTGAACTCGCGATCCTCCTGCCTCAGCCTCCCAAAGTGCTGGGATTACAGGCATGTGCCACCGCGCCCGGCTAGGTACAGACTTTTTAGAAAATAAATATTTTTGTCTTGGCTTCCCCATTGCCATTCTGTGTCTACCTTTAGGTGAGAGTAAACCCACTGCTTCTCGGGCCTTTGTCTACTTGGTGCCTGAATTGCGCCTGGTGGCCTTTGATCTCTGCAGCCTCTGAACCATGCTCAGCTTGCTTTTTCCCTTTTAGGCCATTAGGCCCTGCTCCAGTGAAAGGAGGTTCCACACCCAGCCCCTCTATCACTGTCCCACCCCATGGTGTAGCCCACACACATGGATCTGGGTTGGATACAGATTGTACCATGAGTGGCACATTAGAGAAATCTGTTCTTCATAGACATCAGAAAAATTGTTCATCAGCCTCCTCTTTGAATGCTGATCAAAGACTCTTGAATGAACTCATCTGGCCTCTGACACCATCTGGGCTCTCAGCCAGCTTAGACCAAGCCCTTGCCTCTTATCCCCAGTTTCCTTGACTTCCAGCCTTTCTGATCAGCAATCTTCCTATGTATTCTCAGCCCCCCTGTGATTCTGAACTTCCATCCTTCTGCTGGCCTGCTTCCCAAGTCTTTCCGGTGGCCCTCTGAGAGCATTGTTCCACAGTGAATCAACTCTCCCACACCCCAGCCTCCTCACACATGAAAACACTCCCTTCCCTGCAGCTCTCTCTGCCGTAGCCTTCTCCTGGTTTCTCTGCACAACTTTCAGGGCATCACTTTTCAACCCTCACGCAAAACACCTTTTTCATTTAGCATTCAAGCCATTCTTGTAGATCCCCTGCTGGTCTCTCCCTTTTCCAACAACTTCTTGGTTCCAACAACTGATGAAACCATAGGAAGAAACAGAGAAGCCACAACCACCCACTGACCCACCCCCTCAAAATATATCTCTGCATGAATTAGAAAAACATGCCTCTTCTTTCTTCTTGGTCATTCTCTTGGACTGACTCACGTGTTTCCTACTCTTTTCTCGCAGCTTTGCACTTTCTGCATTTGTATATACAACTAACAATATATTTGCAATAGTTGAGCTGATGCCTTGGGGTAGTTCATGGGAGCACGTAGTTGTGGTGGGAGTGAAAAGCAAGGGAGACTTCATCAACGAAATTACCTGTGCTTAGGATTGTGTTAGGTTTCCATCACTGCAACAAAATACCTGAGATACACAACTTATAAAGAGGGAAGATTTATTTGGCTCATGGTTTTAAAGGTTTCAGGCTATGATCTCTTGACCCAACTGCTTTGGGCCTGGGGCAGCACAGTACATCATGGTTGGCAAGAAAGCACAGTGGAGGAACACTACTTACCTCATGGCAGCTGGGAAATGAAGACATAGAGGGAGAAATGAAGACAGAGAAAGGGACCGGCTTCCCAACATCCATTTCAAGGGCACATCCTCAGTGGCCTCACTTCTTTCCATTAGTTCCTACCTTCTAAAAGTTCCACCTCTCTCCGTAGTGCCACGGCTGCTGACCAAGCCCTCAACACATGGCCTTGGGGGATATTTAAGATCCACCTCATAACAAGGACCTTGAAAAATGAGTGGGATTTCAACAGGAGGATTAAGGGTACCTTCTTCTCGGCAGAGAGCACAACTTGAGCAAAGTTCTGGAGTTATGAAGAGCTTGAGTCCTGGGAAACAAGAGGTAGGACAGGAAGAGAGGACCCAGATTGGATTGGACATGAGTCAGGAGGGAGTGTTGTAGGGACAGATGAGGCAAGGCACCAAAGATAGCAGGAAACAGTTTTATTTGGCTGCAGCCAGGCTCAGAGGGTACAGCTTTCACTGTAATCAATTAACTCCCTGAACCCTGAGTTCACGTAGTTTCAGAATTTTATGCCCAGCATGTAAAGGGAGGGGCTCAGAAGTTCACATAAAAGCAGCTTTTTCTTTCACTGTTCTGGTTAAGTTAACCCTTTAAGGACAACACCTAAGAAGGGGAGAGCTTCTTCTCCCCTCTCTTTCCTTCCCCTGCCAGCTGTTGCCATGGAGCCCAGTTGGTAACTTCTCTTATCTTAGAAATGTAGACATCTCTGTGAAGCTCCAGCTCAAGGCCAGAGCCTTGTTTAAAGAATTTGTCCTTTTATTATAACACTTTGCATTTGCAAACACACTTCTATAAATTACTATTCTGGATACATGTTTGTGAAAAACAAGTAAAGGGGCGTCCAGCACCTGGAGTGCTCATTTCTTCCAGGCCAGTGGCCAACTAATAGAGCAACAGGAAAATAGGAAGCCTATCCACATTGAATTCTCTTGTAAAGACTCTTTTGCTCACAGCCTCAAAATTAGGCATGGTGAAGATTTCTGGAGAAGCTTAGTTAAGATTTTCTGTGGAGGAGGGGGTCCACAGTAGGAGAATGCAAGATAGAGACAGCCTTTCTTATAAAAAGGAGAGAGGTGGAATGATATTGTAAATGACAAGATTAAAACTTTGTTGAGTGGTTGTAAACGGGGAGGAGGAGTCATGCAGCAGTTTAAGAAATTTCACAGAGTAGGGCTGGAGAGTGGAGACAGTAGAAGAAGAGGTAGAGGGATTGGTAGCACAGGCTGATTATGAGGGAGCAGAGAGTAGGGTAGGGAAATGGGGTAGGACTCCTGCTGCTTATGAGCTAGGAGAGGATGAGGACCTGCCTGGTAATGGGAGACTTAAAGTTCTAGGATGCTGGGAGACAACAGCTGTATACTAGATATGAATCAAATTACTTGGCCTTTTAATCATTCACAAGGTAACTAAACCTTGTGAATGAAGAGTAAGATATCGCATGTATTTCATGATAGTAAAAATGACTTACATAAGCTTATGATGTTTCCCAGTGTTTTATAGAATACTACAACTCTGGGAGATGTTAATGAGGTTCAAGGGAAATAGAGTAAGTTCTATGATCAAATAAGGTTGGGAAACACTGCATGCTGTGTGATTCACAGAGCTTGTTCACATATTAAAGGCTTTGAGAAATGCTCATAGGGAACCAGTTTGACATAGGTTAACCCAGCTTTTCCCAGATATATTTGTCCATTCATTTATTCATTTGTCCATTTATTCAACAAGCATGAATGGACTAGTAAGTGCATGCGAGTGTGTTTTGGGTGCTGTGCTGGCTACTGTTCCTATAGTAGAGAATGAAGGCAGATGGTATTCCTTGCTTAAGGCATTACGGTCTGGAATAAGCATGCCTAATCATTCAACAGGTCCAGTGTTCTGAGGAACATGATTTGGGAGGTCTTAAAGTACTCAGACATTCCTTTTTATGCTCCAGAATGGAACGTGGAGTGATTGTTTCTCTGCCTTCATGTCTCTATCTGACATGAATACTGCCACCTCTTCACAGAATATTTCCTGCACTTCCTGTCTTGGGCATGGACTGAACAAATGACAAGAAAACTTTCAGGTCTGGGAAGTTGGTGACTCACCCAAGTTTACCCAGATGGTTAGTTTCAGGACCAGAGCCAGGACCCAGCTCTTCTGGTTGTAGGTTCTATGCTCATTCTATTCTTGATGACAAGGGACAATTTGAAGTGCCTGAAAAATTAAAGAAAATTCAAGTAGATACAATAGGTTGAGTGAGATACTCTGGACATGCCAGTTTAATCAACAACACCAGGGCGGGGTATATACCACCACCACGATCACCACCATCATTGTCATCACTAATATTGAATAATTAATTATTTGATCCATATATCTGGCTAAGTACTTTATGTAGAGACTTCTTTATTTATTTTTTTCCATGCTACGAAGTTGTAATTATCACTTTACTTTATAAATGAAGAAGCAAGTGCAGAGAGATGAGTAACGTGTCCATGTTTACACAGCTAGTAAGGAGCAGTGCCAAGCTCCCATTCTAGGTTGTTTTAAGAGTCCAAACTTTTGCTTTCATTCTGTTTCAGGTAAAGTGATTTTTCGACTTCAATATTTCTCTCTCGGAATCAGTTTGTTTTTCCTCCTTTTCATTTCAGCCTGTTTCCTCCTTTTTTTTTTTTTTTTTTTTTAATAAACCTGATGTCAGAAAGTTTCTGATTCATTCATTTAATAAATGAGTCAAGTAGTATTCATCAAATCTCTAATGAGTACCTACTATGTGAAGGAACTGTTTAGGAGCTGAGGATCCAGCAGTGAATATATAGACTAGGTTCCTGTTCTCATGGAGTTTACATCCTGTGGAGAGAGCACACAATAAAAACACAGATAGGGAGGTCTTGCAGTGATAAGTAGAATATAGATAATTAAAATGGGAGACAAGAGTGAGAGTGACTGGCTGCCTCCTGTAGATTGGGAGTCAAGGGAAGGCCCTTTTGTCAAAGGGACAGTAGGTTGGAATTTGAGTTAAAGAAGGAGCTGGTAGGAAGGGGTGTGGAGGGTAAACAGAGAGGACAGAGAAAGAAGAGCATTCTTCCAGGTAGAGGGACTGTCATATGCAAAGACCCTATCATAAGTTTTCTGTGTTTAAAGAATAGGAAGAAGGTGGGTATGGTTGAATCATGGTGGGCTAGGAGAGAGTGGTACTAGAAGTGGTTGGAGAAGTAGGTGGTGTACCAGGGTAAGGTGTTTAGGTTTTAGTCTAAGTGTATTGTGTAGCCATTGAAGTGTTTAAGCAGGGCTGATGACATGGACTATGATTTATGTTTTTTATGATATATGTTTTTAAAAGCTTGTGTTGACTAATGAATGGAGAAATTATTTGAAGGAGATAAAAAATGGAAGTAGTGAGGCCAATTAGGATATTTTGCAGTAATTTTGATGAGCGATGATGGTGATTATATTGATTATTGCCACAATAATGCTATGTAACAAACATCCCATAAACTCAGCAGCATGCAATGATAATGGTTTATTTTTGCTCATGGTCAGTTGGTCTTTACTGGACTAGCCTATGTATCTGCTGTGATCAGTCAGGTAAGGATCTTCACCATATTGCCTTCTCTATGTTTGGGGGCTGGCTGGCTTGTCAGTTGGTCTAGGATGGCTTACTATGGCCTCAGTTGAGATGGCAAGTCTTTGTTATATGTATATTACATCCTTTTAGTAGGATAGCTTGGCCCAGACATATTTTCATGGTGATTTCAAAGAAGCAAGATAGAAAGTAGAAATAAAAGTTGTTGAATAAGATGGATATCATCATTCTAAATGCACGATTGAAGACTTGAATGCTGTGAATATACTTTGAATACAAACTGTTTTATGTAAAAAGATGCTCTATATGTATAGTATGAACTGTAATACATACTACTATAAATAAAAATTAAAAAAAAAAAAAAGAAAACACATTCCAAAGTTTTAGCTTGTGTTCACCTTGTGTCTGTCCTATTGGTCAAAGCACATTACACAACTACACCCACAGTCAGTGTGGGAGGGTGTGGTATAAAGGACAAGTGTTCAGAGAGGTGCGAACAGATATAGGGAGATATGAAAAATCCAAGCCTTCACAGCAATCAATTTATTACACTAATGGGACAGGATTGTAGGAGAGTCTTGAATGTTTCAGAAAATACTTTGAAGGCACAATCCAAAGAACATGCTGATGCATTAGATCTGAGGTATAAGAGAAAGGAATGAATCAATGATGACCCCTAGATTTTTAGATAAGCAGCTAATGGGATGGGGAGGCCATTTACTCAGATGGCAGAGACTGAGAAAAGAGCAACTTTAAGGGGAAAATCTAGACTTCTATTTTAGCAAGAATATGTTGGAGATATCTGTTAGATATTGAAAGAGAGATGTCAGGTTTGCAGTTGAGCAAGAAATCTGAGGTTCTTGGGTTGAACATGTAGATTACAGAGTTGCCAGCGTAATGTTTCAAGCCATGGAACTAGATGAGGCCACCCAAGAAGAGAATGTGTAGCCCTGGTGCATGCCTGTGTTTAGAAGTAAAGCAGAAAAGTAGAAGTCAGCAAAGGAGACTGAGAAGATGTAGCCTCTAAGATCAGAGAAATGCAGGAAATTTTTATGTCACAGGGAACCAAGAGAGAGGCAAGCATTTCAAGGACAGAACATGCTGAATGCCTCTGGAAGGTCAAATAAGAAATGATAAGGGACCACTGGGTTTGGCAACTTGGTGGTCCTTGGTGACTTCGAAGAAGACAGTCTTTTTTGTTTTAATATTTGTTTATTTGTTTTTTAGTTGTACACAATGTCTTTGTTTTTACGTGGTGCTGAGGATTGAACCCAGGCCCCGTACGTGCTAGACTGAGTGCTCTACTGCTGAGCCACAACCCCAGCCCCAGAAGACAGTCTTGGTGGACTGGTAGAGACAGAAGCCCAACTGGAGGGATTTGAGGAAAGCATGTGGTGTGAGAAGCAGAAAGAGCAAAGATCATGGGGTCTTCAAGAATTTTTGTTGCAAAGGGGCTCAGAACTAACATGGTGCTTGGAGGTGCACGTGAGTGGAGTGAAAGGTTTATGGTTGGGAATGTAAGTGATGTGACTGCTAAGGGGGATGGTCAAGCAGACTGGGGTGCACTAGATAAAGGGAAATACTTGAAATGGCTAAAATACACTTTAGTTTTTGTACATTAGTTACCATCTTCTGGGATATTTACTTTCTATATTTTATTTTAAATTGTGAAATGAAAGTATATCCAGTATTGGAACAGATTCAGCCATCAGGCAGGGTAGGGTTTTAAATGTGAGTTCTCTTGTCACACTGGGCAATTTGCCCGAGTAATAGAGTCATTCAGGTAATTTTATTGAGGACAGACCGTTCTGGAATGGTGATGTCTGTCATGCTCAGCATTCCTTATGCTGGTTATTGAAGCTGGTAAATTCAGTTTTTTAGATTTTGATGTGGTTCACAAGTTGGGCAGATCTCAGACAGAGCCGAGAGGGGGATGTGAATATGTGTGTTCCTTCCTTCTTCCAGGTTCTTATACCAGTCTGACTTGATTGTTTTGATTAATATAAAGAAGCATTCACACCCAGCAATGCAGGTATTACTTTTCATGCATAGACTAGAAGACTTTAGGGTGCTGTTCAGTAGATCCCAGGCAAGGTGTGCATTCTGGAATTTTAGCTGAGTGACAAGTTTTACCTTTCATGCTTTTTAAGCCAGTGCAACTTTAGTTTTAAAGTATAATGTAAAACAAATGTGGCAAGTAAATGGTAATTTGAAATGTATGTGGGCTAAGGACAAGTGTACATTTGGTATCACTTATGCATTTATTTTTTAATCACCTCCTTGGGGTACATGCTAACTGTGTGATGGGTGAGGGTGGTTGGGTGAAGAGATGCAGCCCCCTGTCTTAGAGTGTATTAAAAGCCTTGGAACATTTTTATTCCATGGCTTGAATCCATTTTGCTATTTCACTAATTAAAAATATTAATGTCTGCTTGTATAATTTGTACTGTGAACTGAAAACCACACCTGTTGTCTCTTTGCCTCAGAGCTTTTTGATTTGGCAGAAATAACACTTAGAAGAACACCTGCCGGGGTCTTATAATTGTTGCATTAATCTGAGATGTGTTAGCTCAATGTTAGCAGAGAGATCATGAAGTCAAGAAGTGGACTTACAGCATAGGTGAAGTTGGAATCTCCAAATATAAATGCTTCCAGTGTGAAGCCATAGGTCTTTGAGAGTAGTGGTGTTTTTGTTACACTGGGTCATTCAGTTGGCTACACTGTGAGGTACCTGACCTATCAGGAAGGTACACATTAGCCTTTTTAAATTTTCACAGGTATGCTGTTTAAATACACTGTATTATATTATTATCAACATAAAATTTATATTCCAGTCACATATTGGAGAGTAAGCCTTGAATTTCATTCAACTTTCGCCAAAAGTGAACTTGAGATAATATTTAATAGCTATAGACCAAAGATCACAGTACACATTTATCCATTTCTATACTTTATTGCTATTTCTGAGTTAACCAGAAAGTAACCCGTCTTGCTCAGCCCACAGAGATATATGCCTTTACTATGACCAGCCATTATTGAGTGTTAATATCAGAAGTAACCTGGTGAGGAATGTTTTAATAATTTCTGAACAAGCCCCTATTGAAGATATTGCATAATAGTTTCACTATCCTTTATGAACCCAACTATCCCAGTAGGTTCCCAAACTAATTTCTCCTTGGAATTTAGTGATAGAGAAAGTTTTTCTTTGGATAAATTGATATTGTGAAAAATCACTATTCTGTTCCTCCTGGACTTTGGGAGGCTCCGGATGTCATAATTGCTGTCAATGTCTCAGAGTTCTGGTTATCTGTATATAGAATTATAGTATGTGAATTTGAATTAAGAGACGTTAATTCTGTGTGCCAGCAAAGAAAAGAGAAACAACATGAAGAGTGTGTGTACTTCTCTTCACCATTCTTCTGGGTAATGTCCCGAGGGTGTGTGCGTTTCCTGAACCTGCTGTTCCCTCACTCAGTCTTAGTTTATACAGCTTTGCTGGAGCCTCTCAGTGCTCCAGGTGACTGTAGTGGTTCAAGGCTAACACCTTTTCACACCAGCTGGCACCTAAGCCCAAGCCAAAGACTTTCATGAAAAACTAAAAAAAAAAAAAAAAACCCAACAACAAACAAACAAACAAACAAACAACCCAAATCTCTTTTTCTCTGGGCTATATTGTTTGTAAAAAGCCTATGGTTCCCTCTTGGTGTATCTACACCCCTTGACTAGTAACCTCCTCACTTGACTCTGGCCTTGGTAGTGTGACTTGCTGTGGCCAGTGAGTCAAGAGTGAGTGTAAAGCATTCAGAGGTGTGAATTGTGTTGTGTATTGGGACTTGATTGCTCTCACTGCTCTTGGAACTGAGGAAGCCCAAGTTTTCCTGCGGAAGGGGCCGCATGTGCTCTGTCTGGCTGAAGGCCTTCCAGGGTCGGAATTGTGAGGAGACCAGGCTGGACATCCAGGCCAGGTCTGCCCAACCAACCTGTGGAATCCTGAGAACTAATGTTTTGTTGTTTTATGCTACTAATTATGGAACAGGTTTTATTTTTGTTCTTATCAAAGACTAACTGATGGATTTTCCAGTGGCTTCTGAACATTTCTGCCCACGCTGTGTTGGACTTTATTCAGATACAGAGTATCTGTCTCCATTGTGTCCTGTGTCTCCCAAGGAATAGTCAAGCCTGGTTTTGACTATATTCAGTTTCTGCCAGATGTGCTGATGTGGGAATCAACCTCCACTTAACACATAAACTTGGATTCCACTGTTTTCTTCCCACCATTTTAATTTCTAATATCTCTTATCACTTTTAATTCTCATCAGTGTATGTATGTAAATATATGTACTCTTTTTTTTTTTTTTGGTGCTGGGGATCAAACACAGGACCAGGGACATGCTAGGCAAGTGCTCTATGACTGCACTACGTCCCCAGCAAGCATATTATTCATATATTATACATGAATTTTTTCTTAAATTTCTTTTATTGAGAATAAATTTAATTAACATAAGATTCACCATTTAAATAATGTAAAAGAGCATAGTCCAGTGGTTTTTAGTATTATTTGTGATATTGTGTAACCATTACCACTATCCAATTCCAAATGATTTCTATGACCTCCTCAAAAGAAAACCCCATCCTCCATTCTCTCTTCTCTTCCCATTGAAACAGCAATCTACTTTCTGCTCCTGTGGATTCACCTTTTCTGGATCTTTCATAGGAATGGAATCAGTACAACTATGTTTGGCTTCTTCAGTGTAACATTGTTTTTAGATTCATCCATGTGCTAACATATTTTGTATTTAATTCTTTTCTTTTTGGTGGAATCATATTCCATGGTATAGATAGACCTCAGTTTGCTTATTTGTTCATCAGTTGATAGACATTTGGGTTGTTACCACTCTTTGGCTGTTATGGGTAGTACTGCTGGGAGCATTCACGTGCAGGTTTTTGTTTGAGTAATATGTTTTCAATTCTCTTAGGTTTATACCTAGGACTGGAAATGCCAAGTCATAGGGTAACTCTGTGTTTAACTTTTGAGGAACTGCCAAACTGTTTTTCACAATGGCTGTACCATTTTAATTCCCACAAGCAATGTATGAGGGTCTGTTTTCTCCACATTCTTGCATATACTGGTTATGTTTTAGTTTTTTTTTTTTTTAATTTTAAATATCCTAGTGTGTATGAAGTGGTATCTTGTGGTTTGATTTGCATTTCCCTAATGACTAACGATGGTTGAACATCTTTTCATGTGTTCATTGGCCATATGTATTTTTTGAGAAATGTCAGTTCAAGCCCTTTGTTTATTTTAATTTTTTCTTTTCTTGAGATGGGGTCTTGCTATGTGACTAGGCTAGCCTTGAACTCTTGGGCCCAAGTGCTCTTCCAGCCTCAGCTTCCCAAGTAGCTGAGACTTCAATCACATGCCACTGTACCTGGCTCATTTTGCCTATTTTACAATTAGGTTATTTGTTTTTTTATTGTTCATTTGTAAGTGTTCTTACAACCCAGGTCTCACCTTTGCTGATATGTTGCAAATATGTTCTCCCATTTTTGGATTGTCTTAACTTTTTTTGGATAATATCCTTTGGCATGCAAAAACTTTTAAGTTGATGAAGTTTATCTATTTTGTTGTTGTTGTTGCTTATGTTCTGTGTCATATTTAAGAAACTCTTGGTTAATCTAAGGACACGAAAATTCACACCTATGTTTTCTTCTAAAAATTTTATAATTTTAGTTTCAAGTCTTTATGTGAGATGAGGCTCAAATTCATTTGTATCCAGTTGTCCTTGTGCCATTTGTTGAAAAGATTATTCTTTTCCCATTAAATGGTCTTAGCATTTGTCAAAAATCAGTTGATGATAGATGTATGGGTTTATTTCTAGACTATCAATTCTGTATTGTGGATATGTATAACGTTATTATTATCTTGGTTATATTGTCTTTGGTTTTATTTATTAATTTATGGAAGTCACCTGTCAAAGTGCCATCTACTCCCTCACATTTCAGTTTCTTATGATTTATAATAATGCTATGAAAATTAAAACAGTGATAGTGATAGCAAACATATGGACATATGTTACTATTGCTAACTATTCAAAATGTTTTTCATGCATTAACTTATTTAATGAAATGAAATACTGGATGGAATATAGCTTTAAAAGTTAAAGAACTGTGTGATTGTGTGTGAAGTCTTACCTTTTGAGTGACACTGAGGAAAAAAAAAATCCCATAATTTTAATGTAAAGTTCTCAAAAGTAATTATGGTGAATGTTTTATTTTTTTTTTTAAATTAAGGTTATCAGTAATAATATTAATGAACAAAGGAAGAGAGGTGTTTGCCAACTCAGCTTTTTGAGGGTTTAGTATTATTATATCTCAACTGATAAGTTTGGATCCAATGATTTCCAATCTCAGAGTGCCCAGGCCTCATACCCCGTAATCCAGCATTTAGATACAGCACCTCTCTGTCTGTTCCTGGCATGGTGCCCGATGTCAAGTGGATTTTAAATAAAATGTTTCATTGGAAAGTGAGTGAACAAATAAGAACAAGGTTGGAAAGGAGTAAGTTTGGTTTTGGTTTCTTTTAAATAGTGGAAACAGTATTTTCTCCTTTGGGAGTGTGTGTGTGTGTGTGTGTGTTTGGGTTGGGACAAGGGAGAGGAAGGAGTATTGAAATGGGATATATTTAAATTAATACAAGCTGTTTCTACTGCTTGTGTTTCGTCATGCTCATCTTGCATTTTACAATGCTGAGCTCTTGGCCTTGGGTGCATCCTTGCCCCACCCTCGTTCATGGTTCATGACTTACTTTCCTTTGTAGCCCAACCCAGGTCTCACCTTTGCTGATATTCTTTCTGCTTTCCAACTCCAGGTAGGATTGAAGCTTATAGCCATCTCTGGTCTAGCATTGATAACATGCCAATGAAAGTGTTAGTTTCTGTTGTGTTTGTCCCTTTTACTAGGATATGGGTCTCCTAATGGCTGTGTTTTAAGTTTCAGAGCTTGAGAACATATCTGGCACTTAGCAAATGCTCAGTTAATCATTATTGAGTGTGTAAATGTGTATCAATTCATAATAAAGATATGGCAACAATTGGCTGACCATTAATTGCTTTCCCAAGTGTTTGCTTATGTGTAAGAAACTTAATGTGCATTTTCTTATTTTTTTTCCTATAATAATCCTATAAGGTTGATGCCGCCATTCTCACTTTACAGATAAAGAAATAGTCCCTAGGCAGTTTGATAACTTGCATAACCTTATGTAATTAATAAATGACAAAGCTGAGATTCAGAGCCAGTTAATCAGTTCAGCACCTTGCCCAGGTTGGCCTAGAACTCCGGAGCTCAAGTGATACTCCCTCCTCAGCTTCCCAAGTAGCTGGCACCACAGGCACACACCACTTCATTTAGTTTCTAAAAGACCAAATTTTTAATTTTCCTCCTGACAGAGCCATAGGAGACATGTGCAATGGTTCTTTAAACATTATCTTAAAGATTTATTTTCTTATGTTACCCTAACTCAAAGAAAGAATTGGTCTTTTAGTCAAAAGGTGCATGCTTATGTTTTAGGTAGTTGACTTTTATATGTTTAAGATAATAGTTATATGGGGAGCAAGTGGGCTTCTAGCATATTAAGCTACACTGAATAATTGAATACTTGAATTATGGGGCTAATGACAGCATTAGAGACCAATAGCTTCAGCCCTTAAATTTTACAAATGATGTCACAGGGACCTTAGAGTCTGTGAGTTTTGTCCTCAGTTTCTTTGTTAAGGACAGAGGAGTCTCTATACCATGAGAATACACACACACACACACACACACACACACACACACATTAAATATACATATTTAATATATAAGTATATATATATATATTTAATAGAAAATTCAAAATAGTGGTGGACGGACTGTCACATTGAAGTGATAAGAGCAAGAGAGTGTGGTTGGAACACCATCATTTCATTCATCAGCGACACATTGAGACTGGCCTGGACTCCTCAGGTGGATGGGGACATTGAGCCTCCAGCTCCCATAGGGAAAAGAACACCTGTGCAGGATAGAATCCTTCCTCAGGAGCATCTTAGAAGAAAAAGATCCTGTTGGTTGTTGGTTAATTTATGATGCCAAAGATGCTGAGTTAAAATGCGGATGGCTATTTTTGAAATAGGAGGTTTCCTTTTAGTCTGTTCAGTGACAAAAAGAGAAACTAAAAGTGGCGGTGGGTCTGAAGTAGATGCTTCCTTTACCTGAGGTTTGGCTTCTGAAGAAAGTGCAGCAAGACTTAAATAAAGTGAAATCATTAAGTCATCTGAATACTTACCAAATACCTAATGGATTTTAGGCACTGTTCTAGGCACCAGGTTAAGCCAAATATATTTTCTTTTGCTTGATTTGTGATTTGTGTAAGACCAAGGACACAGGAGAGAAGAAAAAAAACAAAGAAAAAGAAATATGCTCTAGAGAAATTTGTGTGGGACCAAATGGAGATTTATGTATATGTGCAATGTGTGTACATGCACATATTAACTAGTTTATTCTATGTGGTTTTCTAAATATCACTATTGCTTATTTATGTAAATTTGATTTTCAGAATTTCACATAGCACTGGAAAACTTGGGCATTGATTTATTTGGAGAAAATGATTTCTCAACTCATGTAATTTTCAGACTATATTGGCAAAATGTAATGTTGAGATTTAGCACAGATAATATTCCAAAGGGAGGAATTTCTAGCTTGAGGAGTTTTGTGTGTCAGGGAAAGTTTAGAGTGACAAAAATTTATTTTCTTTGGAGAAGGTTGTACAAGTAAATGAGGGTAATGGGAAATGGAAAATTGTATAAAATACAATGTTTCTGTTCAAACCTTTAAAAAATTCTGAAAGTTCCTCAGTTCCCTAGTGCCCAAAAGGACCTGGGTCCCAACATTGTTTCTTTGTTTCTTTCTAAAGGTTTATACTATGTGTACAGAATAATTTCTCTCCCCAGTGGAATGTAATTTTGGTCCTAGGATTGAATCTAGATAGAAAAACTTTTCTAGTTAAATTTTATTTTCATTTAAGCCATGTGCTTGGAATGCATCTAGTCTGAAAAGTGAATAATATGTATAATTAAAACTCATTTTTCTGTACCTAACACTATTACTTTTCTCTTTAATTTCATTCTTATATTAATAAAATACTCAAAACTCAGGTGGAGTTTAAATACTCAAAATGAATACTCAAAACTCACTGTGAAACTTTTGAAAATGAAATAGCAAACACACGCCTTTTTAAAACTTTTATTTCCTGGGGCTGGGATGTGGCTTAGGGCGCTTGCCTAGCATGTGCGCGACCCGGGTTCCATCCTCAGCACCATGTAAAAATACATGCATTGTGTACAACTAAAGCAAATAAATAAACATTAAAAAAACTTTTATTTCCTGTTGATGATTCGGATTAAAACTAAGCAAGTTTTGGGAAAGAATCTCTGTATGCATTATATGAGGACGCGGGTGTCACAATCAGAACATTAACATCTACGTTGATTCACGTGTTGGCATATTTCTAGCCATCTGTTAAAATTCTGTTCCTGTGTTTTTTTCCTCATTGATGGCATCAGCGATACTCTGAAAAGGGGCCATTGTTTCCTCTTTAGTAATTATAGATTGGTGATTATTAGGACTGGCAACGAATCCAAGATAGTTCACAAATGTCAGTTTGATAGCCCTTTCCAGAGTATGGTGTTGCTGTTTTTAACTCAGTTTTTTTTCATGCTTCTTCAGAGCAAAGATCATGTCTTGTTTAGTTTTGTAATCACCCGAATGCCTCACACCTGGCTCTTCATACATCATGGGAATGCAGTAAATGTCAGAATGAACGAATGAATGTCAGAGACTATTCCTGTGGACAGATTGGCTCATGAACTGAAAATTGTGAAAAGATGACTTGAGTGAAGTATTTGAAAGAGGGAAGAAGGTCGACAGGGATTAGAGAAAAATGAAACGAGAATAGTGTTGTTAAGAAGGTAAAGTCTAAGCCGGGCGCGGTGGCGCACGCCTGTAATCCCAGCACTTTGGGAGGCTGAGGCAGGAGGATCGCGAGTTCAAAGCCAGCCTCGGCAATGGCGAGGCACTTGGCAACTCAGTGAGACCCTGTCTCTAAATAAAATACAAAAAAGGGCTGAGATGTGAGCCAGTGGTCGAGTGCCCCTGAGTTCAATCCCCGGTACCCAAAAAAAAAAAAAAAAAAAAAAAAAGAAGGTAAAGTCTATGTCCCTGTTATCTATTGCTGTGTGAGAAACCACCCTGAATTTAAAGGCACACATGAACAACCGTTTTAGCACACACATGGTTTCTGTAGGTTGGTGTGGACAGGCACAATGGAGATGTGTTGTCTGTGCTTCACGAAGAAGTCTGAGTTCTTCTCTTGAAAAACTTGAATGTCTGGGAGTGACTCAAATGAGTGGGGACTGGAATCATCTAAAGTTCTCTCACTCATATGACTGGCTCCTGGGATGGCATGATTTGAAGGCTGGGTTTCACTGGGATTCGGCACTAGAACATCTGTGTATGATTTCTCCATTTGGTGTGGGATTCACTTAGTGTGGTGGCTGGGTTCCAAAAGGGAGTGTCCAAAGGGCCAGAGGCCCAAAGGAACTAGGTGGAGTTCCTTGGCTTCTATGATCTAGGCTCAGGGGTCACACAGTATCACTTCTGCTGTACTGTAGTAGTTGAAGGAGCCACAAACCCACTCATATTCAAGGTGAGAGGACATAGACCCTGACTCTTAATGAGAGGAATGTCAATGAATTTGTAGCTATAGTTAAAAACACCAGCCAGATAATGACAATGATGGGTAGAGCAAAGAACAGAAGAATACGGTTATCAGTTCATTTCATCATTGAAGGGACATGGGAAAATGTCACTGGACATTTCCAAGCAATAGTTATGTCATGACATTTTTGAATGTAGTTTATAATTTTTATTTTTTATAAGTGATGGATTAGATATGTTTCCCATGGAATTAGTATTTTACTAGTTTATTTGTTTTTCCTTTTTAGATATCAGGTATGTAACAGCTTACTTTTCAGTTTTGTAAATTATTTATTCACTTAGAATCATACAGCCTAGAAATAAGGGTAAAAATCTCTCTGGTAAAATTTGCTACCTCATTCCAGCATGCTGAGTTGTGACATTGACCTTTGATGATCTTTTCATTGCTTCTTTTATAAGAAGGCTGCAGTTTGGATATACTCACTTTGACTGACAGCCTGCTGTACTCTGGTACTTGGTCAGTTTGTACGGAATTTTTCTTGTCTTACACTATACACTTGAAAACTAAACTTTGGTTTCCATGAAATTTGATCAGGGAAAAGGGAAGGAAATACATAGAGGGAAGAGAGGAGTTATCACAAGGACAGATGTTGCATTAGACTGCGGTTTTATTTTTGGTAGCTAGAAACCACACATTTCTGTTTTTCAGAGGGGGGAGTGTCACATTACAATGTCATGAGGCTCCAGGCTGCCTCACAGAGTCAGTGAGTCCATTGGAATGGCTTTGCTAGATACAGTAGTAGTAAAGATGCTTGAGGGAGGGAGCCCACCTGCCTTTTCCTCCTTTTATTTGTCTATTACCTTGGTTCTTTTCTCCCCTCCCTCCCTTCTCCCCTTTCTTTCCCCTTTTTCTATTCTTTTTCTTACTGGTTCTCAAGTGTTCCATGACTGGGGCATGCAAAGCCATGTTATTCTCTTGAACATATTTTAAATACTTTTTATGGTGGAAAAATTCAAGCATAAGTAAAAGATAGGATAGCATGAGGAACCACTGTATTTGTCACTCAGCTTCAGCAGTTATCGCATGAACAATTTTATTGTGTTTATATTCCCACATACCCCTCATCAGATTATGGAGCCAAGCACAGACAGTATTTCATCTGTAGATTTTTCAGTGTGTATCTCTAGGAGATAGGAACTCTTAATACTATAATCACGATGTGATTATTCCCCACCTCTACTCTTACTTGTCAAATAACCCTTAATTATGTTAATATTATCAAACAGATTTTCACCAACTGCTATGATTTGGATGTGTTTTGTCCCTAAGGGTCAACGTGTTGGGAGCTTGATCTTCAATGTGGTGATGTTGGGAGATGAGACCTGTAAGAGGTGGGGCCTAGTGGGAGGTCCTTAGGTCACTGGGAGTGTGCTGTCATGCAGGTTAAGATGGTTCTTGTGAGGGAATTGTCGTGCAGGCCTGAGCTTGACCCCTCTTTCATGGGGAGATGTGATTGGTTGCCTCACATGTGCTCCAGCTATTACCATCCACCAGGATGTGACACAGCTGAGAACCAGAACCAGACCCATGGGTACCTTGCCCTGGAAGTTCCAAAACTGTGAGCAAAGCAAACCTCTCTTCTTTATAAAGTTAGCTACCTTAGGCATTTTATTATAGTAACAAAAAGCTGACTAGCCGGGGCGCGGTGGCGCATGCCTGTAATCCCAGCACTTGGGAGGCTGAGGCAGGAGGATCACGAGTTCAAAGCCAGCCTCAGCCATGGCGAGGCACTAAGCAACTCAGTGAGACCCTGTCTCTAACAAAATACAAAAAAAAAAAAAAAAAAAAAAAGGCTGGGGATGTGGCCCAGTGGCCAAGTGCCCCTGAGTTCAATCCCTGGTAACCAAAACAAACAAACAAACAAACAAAAAAACCCAAAAAACAAACAAAAAAACTGACTAATACATGAACAAACATGATATCATCAATATGCAGTTAGTATTCAAGTTGCCAAGTTGAGTATGGGTGCCAGAATATTGCCACTTAAATGAATCCACTTAAATTTCACAGTAAATAGTAAGAGGAAAAAAAAGAGAGAAAAAACTCTATGTGATTCAAGTTTATCCTGAAAAATAAGTGAAAGTATGTTTATCTCATAATTAACCCTGTTTGGATTGTAGTTGCTAATTCTTAGAATAAAGAGTGAGTCATAAACATACATTAGAAGAAAGACAGTTTCTTCAACAAATGGAGCTGGGAAAACTGGAAATCCATATGTAGCAGAATGAGATTGAACCCCTGTCTGTCACCCAGCACAAAACTCAACTCAAGGTGGATCAAAGACCTAGGCATTAGACCAGAGACCCTGTGCCAACTAGAAGAAAATGTAGGCCCAACTTTCTATCATGCCAGCTTAGGAACCAACTTCCTCAACAAGACTTTTAAGGTGCAAGAAGTAAAATGAAGAATCAATAAATAGGATGGTGTCGAACTAAAAAAGTTCTTCATAGGCAAAGGAAAACAACCAAGAGGGTGAGGAGAGAACCGATGAAATGGGAGAAAATCTTTGCCACCTACACCTCAGATAGAGCATTAATCTCCAGGATATATAAAGAACTCAAAAAACTTAACAGTAAAAAACCCACAAATAACCCAGTCAATAAATGGGCAAAGAAACTGAATAGGCACTTCACAGAAGAAGAAATATGATCAGTCAACAAATATATGAAAATGTTTAACATCACTAGCAATTAGAGAAATGCAAATTGAAACTACACTGAGATTTCATCTCACTCCAATCAGAATAGCAGTTATCAAGAATACAAATAACAACAAATGTTGGCAAGGATGTGGGGAAAGAGGTACGCTCATACATTGCTGGTGGAACTGCAAATTGTGCAGCCACTATGGAGAGCAATATGGAGATTCCTCAGAAAACTTGGAATGGAACCACGATTTGACCCACTTATCCCACTCCTCGGTTTGTACTTAAGGGACTTAAAATCAGCATACTACAGTGACGCAGCCACATCAATGTTTATAGCAGCTCAATTCACAATATCTAAGCTATGGAACCAACCTAGATGTCCTTCTACAGATGAATGGATACAGGACATGTGGTACATAGGCACAACAGAATATTACTCAGCCATAAAGAAGAATGAAATTGTGGCATTTGCCACTAAATGAATGGAACTGGAGACTATCATGCTAAGTGAAATATGTCAGTCCCCCCAAACCAAAGGCCAAATGTTCTCTCTGACATGAAGATGCTGGCTCAAATAGGTGGGGAAGTGGGGGAGGTTCACCAGATTGAACAGGGCAGAGTCAGGGAAAGGAAGGGGGCATGGGAATGGGAAAGACAGTAGAATGAAGATGTCATAACTCATTTGTTCTTATATGAATACACGACCAGTATTGCAGCCATATCAATGTTTATAGCAGCATAGTTCACAAAAGCCAAGCTATGGTACCAGCCTAGGTGTCCTTCAGCAGATGAATGGATAAAGAAATTGTGGTATATATACACAATGGAATATCACTCATTAAAAAAAAAAAAGAATGACTTTATGACAATTGCTGGTGAATGGATGGATCTGGAGACTATCATGCTAAGTGAAATAAGCCACTCCCTAAAAACCAAAGGCTGAATCATCTTTCTGATATGTGGATGCTAACACACAATAAGGGTGTCGGGGGTGAGAATAGAAGTTTAGTAGACTAGACAAAGGGGAACGAAGGGAAGGAAATAGAGTGGAATGAATCTGACACAATTTTCCTATAGAATAGGAAAATTTCCTATAACAACCACAAATTTAATGGAATTTCAGGAGAGAACCAAGGTGAATGTTTGCACTGAACATCCGTCTTAAGCTAGAAGTCTACATGAGAAGATTTGTCCTTCATTTCTATCCCCGTAAACTTTAATGGGTTGCTTTGGCCAGGATTTCCCATTGATGATGAATTTCAACAATGGCACACTTTAATTGTATGGTCTAGAATGGTGGAGAGAACCCTTTCCTTGGAACCAGGAGGCTTTGTTTCTAGTCTTGGTTTGTGTTATTTTGGGAAAGATTTCTTAACTTTTCTAAATCTTAGCTTATTAATTTGTGAAATGAGAGAGATGGGTTAGATGATGGTTAGGATTCCTTTCCATTCAAGTGGTATGATTCTACTTATCTCTCAGATAAATTAGATAAGGTGAACCCCACTCCACCCCAGGGCATGCAACATGAAATCTTCTTTTCTATCCCTGATGTTGAGACCTTTTGCTTGTAGAATTGAAGATAAGCCACACTCTAGTTATCTTCTGGGCCTTCCAAAAGCCTGCCTCTCATTTGGTAACTATGGTGTTGCTCACTGGGTTAGAAACCACACATTTTTATATGGCCTGTTTTTCAGAGCGTAGCTCACTTTTCCTGGTAGCCTTTCTTGTAAGTAGTCATTTCTATCTTGCACTGAATGTGTGTTGCACAAAGATGATAAGGTAATTTCTAAAGAAGTGGTATTTACATAACAAAAGGTTCACAGGAAAACAAAATAGAGTAGTAGAATCTTAATATGGAATAAGAAGACCACCTTAGAGCCAAAGGGAAGAAGAGCTTTTCTCTTGAGTACTCAGGACAGCTCATTGGTTAATGGGTTCATGACTTAACTGCTTATTGGGAAGCTACTAAAAGTACCAACAAAGGTAAAAAGAAGTGCAAGATCCCAGTTTCTTCATTTAAGATAGCGATGCTCAATCCTACTTGCATATATCATCACGATGTCTAGGGCTCACCTAAGACCAAGTGAAGGTAAAAAAAGGAGAGTGAGGAGTAGTGTTGCCGCCTGAAGCGCTCGGAGCACCGGAGCCGCGGGAAGAACTTCAGAAGCAAACTGGAGACAAACAGCTTTTTATTCTGATAACTTTTCTCTCTGGTTCTAACAACTAACTCACGCCAAACACACCACTAAAATGGCGCTGACCCGATCAGCAATTTCGGCCAAGTCACTCCAGATCCCGCAACAAAATCCCGTGAGACTACGGGTGGTGACAATGGCCAAATCTCCACGGCTCATAGTCAACTGCAATTCAAGCCAATCCCCAAACAGGGCTCCTGCATTTCCCCCTTTTTGTTTTAAAAGAGGTAATGCTCTAGGACGTCTATGTGCAACCAACATTCTTACCCGTCATCGGATAATCAAGGCTGTGCCCTTGACTCCTGTCTTAGGTTGATATGTCGGCCACATGAGACTGTCCCGTGCGACTGTGCCTGTCTTAGGTTGTCCCCCTCTGGGGATCTTACCCGTCATTGGCTAACCAGCCATCCAATGGAGCCCTTTAGGATCGACTATATATGATGACTAACAGCCGTCCAATTGTGAGGAGATGTTGCGGCTTTAAGGCGACAAGCCTTTTGGTGATGAGCCAAATTGCATAGCATATCAAATTGTTTAAACAAATCAGCTGCCCTAAGTTCCATCAAGTAACACACTGAATTCTCTAGACAAATACCCGCAAGGCATTGTCCCGTAAAGTCCCAAACAATGAAAGATCAAAATGTCCATTTGTTGTAACATGTTGATGTAGGAGGCCCCATGCATGTAGAGCAGAGGCCACACTGTTGGTGAGGTTGTTTGATGTTTGAGCAGCAGGGATGCTTGCGGCGGCCGCGATCCCTGCAGCTGTAGCAGCAGACGTCTTTTTTATGTTTAGACAATGCCACCGGCAAATCTTCAGGGCCCGCTACCTAGAAACTCAAGCATCAATTATTAAAGGAAAGGCAGTGCTATTGCAGCACTGAGTCAAGAGGGGAGTTGTCAAACTACAAAATAGAATAATTAGATTAGAAAATTAAAGTTGATTTTTGTTCACACACACATTGCTGGTTGAGCTTCTACAAACATAAGTTGGAAAAATATCATATTTAGAACAAAACAAAGAAAGACTGAGGGTAATTACTGCATTAAAGATAGATTAAAGAAAAGGTAAAGGCACTTTAGAGAAATAATTTGTTAGCTGGAACCCTTGAGTCTCTGTATACAGAGCAATCTTTTACCTGTTGAGATAATTGAAATTAATGAGCTATTAAACAAATGAAGTTAATAACAAATAAACAATCTTAAGTCAAAACACCAAAATATCAGGTTATATAGCACTAGTCATATTGTTTGCTAAAGAGAAGTCCCAGGGACACCTATAAATCAAAATTGAAAGTACCTTCATTTATAAAATTATTTACCTAAATTGAATACTCTAAACCTAAAATGAATTAAAGTTATTTGGATCCATATATATATATATATATATATTTTCTTTTTCATAAGCACTTTGTTCTTTGTGACGTCACACTGGACAGACGAACAAACATACAAACATATATTTGTGACGTCACATTAACATGAAATGTAGACAAACGTACAGACATAAAGACATGTATAAAAAGAAAAAAAAATACAATTGTGTGCACACTAAAGAGAGATCTCCTTGTCCCGGCCGGGAGAAATGACACTTAAGTTGTGAAATATTTTGAAGGACTCTTTTGAGGGAATCATTCTATACCTTCATCTTGGTCCTCTTGATTTTGTACCTTTTTTATTAATCTTGATTCTTCAATAACTTCATCTTGATCATTTTGATGTGGTACCTGTTTTATTAATCTAGATGGTATCCATATTGGAGAGGATTCGTCTTTTGGAAAAACACAAACAGATCCTCTTCCCCAAATTAATACTGGATCTGGACCCTTCCATGTACCTGAAAGAACATCCTTCCAGTAAACCAAAGGTTTATGTTGTTGGTGTGGATTCCAATGTCTGTCTCCAGCAGAATAACCATTAGAGTCTAAAGTTAAAAAATTTAAGGTAAACAGGGCAACTGCCAATCTGTCCTTAGGACTTTTCCAATTTCCTTCTTTTTGTTTTAATAACATAATTTTCAGTGTTCGGTTTGCTCTTTCAATAATGCCCTGACCCTGAGGATTGTATGGGATGCCTGTTTTATGGGATATATTGAATTTTGCGCAAAACTCTTTGAAAGATAAGGACGTATATGCGGGGCCATTATCTGTTTTAAGCATTTTTGGGGATGCCCAATGCAGCAAAAGCTTGCAAACAATGAGATGTAACATCTTTAACTTTTTCTCCAGAATGTAAGGAAGCAAAAATCATGCCTGAACATGTATCTATGGTCACATGAATAAATCGCAATTTTCCAAAACTTGGCTCATGAGTAACATCCATCTGCCACAAATGATTGGGCATCAATCCTCTAGGGTTAACGCCGAAATGAGGATTGGGCAAATGTGTCATACAAGATTTACAATCTTTTACAATTGTTCTGGCTTGCTCCTTTGTGATTTTAAACCTACGTTGCAAGGTGGTGCTGTTGACATGAAACTGGGAGTGAAATAAAGTAGCTTGTTGTAGCGCTGAAAGTATAAATACTGTTTTTGTAAGTTCATCAGCCTTTTGATTACCTTCATGGAGGGGACCAGGCAAATTAGTATGTGCTCTAATATGGCCTACGAATAGAGGTTCTTTTCTTGCCCACAAAAGTTTTTGTATTTGATAAAACAATTTAAAGGCTGGAGTATGAGGTGCTATTGGTCCTGCTAACTCTAATTTTGGGACGGCTTGTACAATATAGTGGCTATCTGAAAAAATGTTTACGGGCTGGTCCCTAAAATTTTCCAGAGCTCTTACCACAGCTTCCAATTCCACTAGTTGAGCTGATTTGTGTGCAGTTATGTAAGTCATATTTTCTTTTTTAGTGACTACTATAGCAGTACCATTTGAGGACCCATCTGTAAATACATTAAATGCCTTAGGAATAGGTTGATTTTTTTATTACCTGTGGAAATATAATAGGATGATTAATACAAAAAGATAATATAGGGGACTTAGGAAGATGATTATCAAAATTTGCAGAAGTAGAGCATTTAGCTATAGCCCAATCATTATCATTGAAGCATAAGTATTCAATCTGTGATGATGAATAGGGAGTAATAATAGTAGCAGGGTGAATGCCAAATATTTTAGTAGAAGTCTTAAGTCCTTGAAGAATAAGTTTAGCCACCATGGAGGTATAAGATTCAATTATACTTTTAGGAGAGACGGGCAAATGTATCCATAATAAAGGCCCTTGTTGCCAAAATACTCCTGTGGGTGTATATTGTGAAGAAATAATAATCAACATCAGCGGTTGAGTTAAATCAAATCTATCACAATGAGCTCCTTCGATGGCTTTTTCTACTAACTTTAAAGCTTTCCTAGCATCAGGAGTCAATGTTCGTGGTGAAGATGGATCAGGATCTCCACGAAGGATGTCAAATAAAGGTTTTAGTTGGCCAGTAGTGAGATTTAGTGTAGGGCGAAGCCAATTAATGTCTCCCAGTAGTTTTTGGAAATCATTGAGGGTGGTCAAATGTTCTTTATTTATTAAAATTTTTTGGGGTCTAACAAAAGTATCCATGATTTTAAATCCTAAATATAATATGGGAGATCTGGTTTGAACTTTTTCTTCTGCTATATATAATCCATATTTTTTTAAATTTTCTACCACATCACTGAATATATTAAATAAGATTTTTTGATTAGGGTGGGCCAATAAAATATCATCCATGTAATGTAGACACATGAGGTTTGGATATTTATTTTTAATGGGTTGGATAGCCTTGTCCACATATATTTGGCATATGGTGGGGCTATTAGCCATTCCCTGTGGTAAAACCTTCCATTGATATCTCTGATCAGGGCCATTATTGTTCATAGAAGGAATGGAAAAAGCAAACCTGGGGGCATCCAGAGGATGTAGGGGAATAGAAAAGAAACAATCCTTTATATCAAGAGTAATAAGATGGAAATTTTTTGGAATAGCTACAGGACTAGGAAGTCCAGGTTGAGTAGGCCCCATAACTTGCATGGTTTTATTGATTTGTCTAAGATCATGTAACAATCGCCATTTTCCTGACTTTTTCTTGATCACAAATATGGGGGAATTCCAGGGAGAGGTGGAAGGTTCTATATGACCTGCTTCTAATTGTTCCTGAACTAATTGGTGGGCCGCTTGTAATTTCTCTTTAGATAGGGGCCACTGAGGGACCCACACTGGCTTATCAGAAAGCCATGGTATTTTTTAAAATTATTTTCTCAGTGGCCCCGAAAAAAAATATCTTTTTCCTTTATGACAATGATTACTTTTAGGGTTGAGATTACTCTGTACTTTTTGATAATGAGTTCTTTTATGGTTAAGATTACTCTGTAGGTTTTCACATTTAACATCTGCAGGCTTGGTTGCAAGGTATACTCCCATTTGTTGCAAAATATCTCTTCCCCATAAAGTAACCGGTAGATTAGGTAAAACATAAGGCTGAAATGTTCCTTTATGGCCTTCATCATCCTCCCATTTTAAAATTACTGCACTTTTATCTGGGAGGTTATTATATCCCAAGCCTCTTAAACTGGTTGAAGCTTTTTGCAGAGGCCAGTGCTTGGGCCATTGGCGTAAATTAATAATGGAAGAGTCAGCTCCAGTATCTATTAATCCCTCCATTTCTATTCCTTGGATTTTTATTTTACACATAGGCCTCCTTGAACAGTCTCGAACCCAGCAAGCCATGGGACTTGAGTCAGTGGAACAAAATCCTCTATTGTTCCCTTCTTGAGGCATACCCATTTTAAATGAATTATGTAAATTGGGAAGGAGAAGCAACTGAGCAATTCTATCTCCTTGATTAACAGAAGTTATACTTTGGGGTGAGCTAAGCATTATTTTTATTTCCCCTTTGTAGTCTGAGTTTATTACACCTGGGGTCACTTGCAAACCTAATAAGCTTTTAGGACTACGCCCGATAATAAGTCCTACAGTCCCTGAGGGAAGAGGTCCCCTGACTCCTGTGGGAATCAGTTGAACCCCCATTTCAGGTGTTAACACTATTCGGGCAGTGGAACAGAGGTCTAATCCTGCATTTCCTCTTGTTCCTCTGGCGAGGGAGTGGATGGGTAGTAGGGATTGTGTCGGGGAAGCATCTGAGTGGATGCTTGAGGATACTCCTTCTGCAATGCCCCGTACATTTATGGGCCCCGGGGTACTGGGCCCCGTGCCCCATTTTTTGAATTCCTGAACAAAGGATTTCCATGGATGTCAAATTTTGAATAGCATTTATTGGCCCAATGATTTCCCTTTTTACACCTGGGGCAGCGGCCTGGGGCACGGTATGAGCTTGATCTTATTTCTCTTTTGGGATTTTGCCTAGAATTGCCTGATTGATTATAATATTTACGTTTAGCCTTTGTGAAATTTCGAGAGGAAGCACCTCTCATTGAGGCTGCAATCACATTTCCTGTGAAAAGGCGCCATTTATATCTTTACATAGTTGTATATATACGGAAAGATCCTTTTTAGTTCTCCATGGCCTGATGGCTGCTTGGCACCATTTATTTGCATTTTCATAAGCTAATTGAACAACTAATGGCATAGCTTGGTCAACATCTGCAAACACACTACCTGCAGTTCTCAAAAGTCGATCAGCAAAGTCGGCATACGGCTCATTAGGTCCTTGAATCACTTTTGACAAGCTACCTTGTAGACCCCCAGGTCCTTGTACAGTTTTCCATGCCTCTAAGGCAGCTGCATTTATCTGAGCATATATATCTGGGTCATAATCTGTTTGAGCCTGTAAGTCTGCGAATTGCCCTTCTCCTGTGAGCATGTCTATATTATAGTTTTCAAACCCTGCAGCCGCGTTTCTTTTAGCCATTTTCTATACAAAGTTCTTGGAATTGCGATCGCCAAACCAAGAATTGCCCCCCGCTTAATGTTGCTTTACATAGACTTTTCCAGTCTGAGGGGGTTAAGCTAAAGGTGTTAAGGGACTCCAGCATACTCAACGTGAAAGGAGCTTGGGGCCCATAAGTCATTACTGCCTCTTTGAGATTTTTTATTGTTTTGAAATCTACTGACTGATGGACACTCTGTCCATTTTTCTTTTCAAATGCTGGCGGTTCCCAATGTATCTGTGAGTTGTCCTCGAGAGCGCATAAGCGATCAGAAAGACTTTTTATTTCTGTTTCTAGGGTATGCAAATGCCTAGTAATACCCTTCATATTTTCTGTAATGGATTCCACCCATGGGGGAGTAGAGGACACAAGTGACTCCTCTGCCTGACGGACCTTTTTCTCGGTCTTTTTAAATTTCTTTTTCCTCATTTTCTCAGGATCACTTTTACTAGATTCCTCACCACTGCTAATTTCACTGACAGCAATATCCTGAGGCCCAGGTTCCAGTGAGAGCAAGTATCCTTCAGCTTTCGCCAATAACTCCCGAATAGCTTTAATAGCTTGGATTTTTGTCATTTTTGGGTCTCTTCTAATACTCTCTTTACTGGTCTCAGTTGGCCCAGTGGAATCTACACTTTTTTGATCACTTTCACTTTTGTCTATATACTCCTCACTGAGAACAGAGTCAGGTATATCAAGGAGTCTTTGCATAGCCTCTATCACTTGGGATTCAGTTATATTTGAACCCATCTTTAGAGACCTTTCAGTTCTTACCTGTCCGCTCCGAAGTTCCCCGTACGGGCCGCCACCTGTTGCCGCCTGAAGCGCTCGGAGCACCCGAGCCGCGGGAAGAACTTCAGAAGCAAACTGGAGACAAACAGCTTTTTATTCTGATAACTTTTCTCTCTGGTTCTAACAACTAACTCACGCCAAACACACCACTAAAATGGCGCTGACCCGATCAGCAATTTCGGCCAAGTCACTCCAGATCCCGCAACAAAATCCCGTGAGACTACGGGTGGCGACAATGGCCAAATCTCCACGGCTCATAGTCAACTGCAATTCAAGCCAATCCCCAAACAGGGCTCCTGCAGAGTAGAACCAGGTCATCAGCTTTTCGTTGATATGACCAAAATACCTGGCAAGAACGACTTAGAGGAAAAGTTTACTTTGGCTCACATTTTCAGATGTCTCAGTCCATGCAAGGCTGATTCCATTGCTCTGGGCCTAAGATGGGGTAGAACATCATGGAGTAAGAACACAGCTACTAGGAAGGAGAAAGGTGTGGGTGGGCAGGGACATCTGTAGACCAAGGCTACATTTCCAGTGACCTACTTCCTCCAGCCATGCCTCACCTGCTTACAGTAGTCCATTCAGTTGTTGATGGTTAATCCAGCAAATGGATTAATTCACTGATGAGGTCCATGCCCTAATCATTGCCTAAAGTCTGCACCTCTGCTGTGTTAGAACCATGATTCCAACACATGAGCTTTTGGGGACATTCCAGATTCAAACCACAACATGTACATTGATTACTACAGACATGGAAGAATATGATGTGCTGTATGATGAGTGAGAGAGATGATTGGTGCAGGAATTGGAAGGTATTGAATCAGTCAGTCATCAGGAAGGGCTACATCAAAGAGTCAAGTTTTGAGTTGGTAGAATTTTCATAGATGGAGAGAGAGGAGTCAGAGGAATTTTCTAGGTCAGGAAATGAATGCTGCAAGAGGAGTCCTTAGATATTAACTGACTATTTTGACTGAAGTGTGGCTTGTTTGGGGAAGAGGGGAAGTAAAGATTGGATATCAGGTTGCAGCCAGACTGTGGACAATCTCCAGGGTCAGAGTAAGGAGTTTTTGTTTATCCTACAGGTGTTGGAGAGACAGTAAAGATTTCTGAAATGGCATGATGAATCTTTGAAGACTGCTTCAATGGGAATACGGGGTATGTCGTTTGAATAAAATAAAGCAAGAGCCTGGGGAAAGAAAGACCAGTGGGCAGCTGCTGTCATGGTCCAGATGTGAAGATGAAATGCTCGGAGTGAGGAAAACAGCAGGAGAGTGTAACAGTCATTCACATTTGTGTAGAATTTTCATAATAAATATTTTCCCCACATCTCATTTAAATTTCACATTAACCTTGTGGTATTTCCCTCCATACTTTATAAGTGAAGGACCTGATTTTCAGAGGTTAAGCTGTTGTCAAGTAATCTTAAAAAGCTCAGAGGAGGCTGATTGGATGGATGGCCACTTGGTGGCAGAGAGTTATAAGGGCTCATTGGAGGAATCAGATTGGGTGTGAGGGTGGTGGAATCCCTCAGCAGTCGCTGGCTCTGCTATCAAGTAGTCACTTAATGCTCTTCATGTGACTCCTTTTTCCTCAATACGATTACTTCTTGAAAGGGTGTGTTGGAAGCAAGGGAAGAAAAGGCTCTCATTAGCTAGGTGTGGTGGCACACACCTGTAATCCCAGCACTTGGGAGGCTGAGACAGAAGGATCACGAGTTCAAAGCCAGCCTCAGCAATGGTGAGGCATTTAGCAACTCAGTGAGACCCTGTCTCTATTAAAATACAAAAAAGGTCTGGGGATGTGGCCCAGTGGTCGAATGCCCCTTAGTTCAATCCCCAGTACCAGAAAGAAAGAAAGAAAGAAAGAAAGAAAGAAGGAAAGAAAGAAAGAGCTGTCATTAATTCAGTTTATCTCAAATAAAGATCTTTGAGCCTTTTCAGAGTATCTTTAGGTCTTCAGATTTAAATTTTGTTGATTATTATAGAACCTGGGTATAAGTATGGACAGTATGGAGAGATGGGCTCCTGATACAGGGCCGACTCTTATCCAGGTGGACTCTGCCCCGAACGAGTTTAGCTGGGACTGAGCAGGTTTCCTTTTTTTTATGATTGAGGCAGGAGCCCTAGGAAAGGGAACTGTGGAGTATGGTAGTGTAGACACCAGAAAAACATCCCCGTGGCCCTGGTGACTAGGGTGCTGGGGGAGCTTACACCCTTCTCATAGTGTGAATTGAATCTACCACTGCGGCGATTCATTTTGTTCGAGAGCCTATGATGTTATGTGGTCCTCTGTTTTGTGTACCAACATCTTGAGACAATTCAGCACCAGCCTAAACGACTATTTACACAATGAAATGAATTTTGCCATCTGAGATTTTTCTTCCTTGCAATCAAATAGAAGAAGAGTCTCCAGGATTGTGGACAATCTCCAGGGTCAGACTAGGGAGTTTTTGTTTATCCTACAGGTCTCTAGAGAGTTACGGGATGCTGGGGAGAAACAAAAGAGGGAGTCATCCTCATGGGAAACCTGGATTAGTTTTTCTTGTGAAATGACAGGGCAGGATGGAGGGGGTGGGGGGTAGGAGATGAGGCTGAGCCTTTGACCTGGTTATTCTCAGTCCAGGCTCAGAGAATAACTTTCATGGGTCCAGCAAGGGTGAGAGGAAAGCTTATATTGATAATCTGAAATGGCAACATCCTTGGGTAATTAAAATGTCACATTTTCACTGTTTATTTTCTCACTTTAGAATACTGGGATCTTCAATGGCAGCAGAACGAGTGATCAGAAGACCGAGATGAATTTTAACAGTATTCTAGAAGAGATTCTTATTAAAAGGTCCCAGCAGAAAAAGAAGACATCACCCTTAAACTACAAAGAGAGACTTTTTGTACTTACGAAGTCCATGTTAACCTATTATGAGGGCCGAGCAGAGGTAGGAGACAATCACAGCAATTTACGTTGCTGCTTTCTTTGTCGATATGATTTGTTATACTGAGCAGTGGGATGATGAAGTTAAGGTTATGAGTTGTTTTCATTTGACCATGAAAGGTGAAGTTTAGCATGTGAATAGAAGTCACAAGTCTGTTATGTTAATTATAGGTCTATTACATATTGATGCTCATTTTATATCAAACTACTGAACACATGTGCCAGAGAAAGTAAATTCCTCTATCAGTTTTAGATCCTTATGAATTCATTAACTATATTGTGCACTATTTCCTACAAACCACCATATTATGTATCAAAGTCTTTTTAGCAAATATGTATTCTGTGTCCTTTGCTTTATACTTCATTATTAGATAGAAGCTACTTAAAACTGGTTAGTGATCTGGTGGTTGCAACATGTTATTGAAGCTGACCTAAAGCAGAAATGTTCAGTTCTTTTCATGATAAGCAGCTACTGCTCACTTCCTGTGATGGGAGCAGGGAGGGGCAGCTAAGAAACCTGGCCAGGGAGCACGTGCTCCAGGAGGGCTGTGCCCACCAGCCCCTGGCTTTTCCATTACTTCTGCTTCTGCTTCTACCTCTGGATGAGGTGCGTGAATGAGTAGTCATCTCCAGCCCACTTTTTGGCTCTTGACATCTTGGGAATGGCATTTTCTAGTACTACCAATGTCCTCTCTGCTAGAAATATTTTTGGGTTCTAGGGAGTGGCTGGGGAGAGTTTCCCTTGGTTGGCTACATGCTGCTGTGCATTTGGTTACAGTGGGCACTTGGTGATCCTGATGTTTGGTTTTAGTTCTGCTTTTTTCCTAGAGTACCATCCTCAGAAGTTGATTTACTTGTTCTGTTTTCGTTTTACTCCCACTGATTTCTCTGTGGTTGGGTTTCTCCAGTTCAGACAGAATTGTGTTGTTTCTCATGAATGTCTTCAACTCTGTTGAGTTCTGCTGCGGCTTGTCATTGTGACCTGTGGGATTCTTCAAGTTCACGTAGACCATAGTCTCTGAACCCTAAATCCCCAAAATGTTAAAATCCAAAAACTCAAAAACTCTTAGTTGAAACCAATTTTTGTCTTTATCCTTTTCAATGTGAGTATTTGTGTGTGCGTACAGAAATGTGAATGTGTTTAATTACATGGGGCTGTCTCAGTCCCTGTGTTATGTAATGTGTGGTACGTGTGCTATATTTCATTTGTTAAATCTGAAAACTTTAGAAATCCAAGTATGGGGGCTGGGGCTATGGCTCAGCGGTAGAGTGCTTGTCTCACATGTGTGAGGCCCTGGATTAAATCCTCAGCAACACATAAATAAAATAAAGGTTCTGTGTCTACCTACAACTAATAAAATATTTAAAAAACAAACAAACAAAAAATAAAACAAAAAAATAAATCCAAAAATGTTTCAGATAAGGACTATTACCAGAAATATGAATCATTTAAAAATATAAGACAGATTTTAAGGGAAACATTTACATGTTTTTGCTGTGTGGTAATGATTTGTTATAATTTGAATCTTTTTTTTTTTTTTTTTTTTTGTACCAGGGATTGAACTCAGGGGCACTTGACCACTGGGCCACATCCCCAGCCCTTTTTTGTATTTTATTTAGAGACAGGGTCTCACTGAGTTGCTAAGTGCCTCACCATTGCTGAGGCTGGCTTTGAACTCGCGATCCTCCTGCCTCAGCCTCCCAAGTGCTGGGATTACAGGCATGCGCTACCGTGCCCGGCTTGAATTTTATAGAGTAAGATTAAGGAGAAATAGAAGCATAGCTGTGAACGTGCTAAATGTGGTTCTTTACTAACTACAAAGCCTCAGAAACCTACATTATCAGCTTAGAAATAAGCCTTAGAAATAAGCACAGTGTAATTGTGTTTTAATACATCTTCACTTTGAATATGATTGCTGTACAGTTGTCCCTTAGCATTTGTGGGGGATTAGTTTCAGGCACCTGCCTCCTGATACCAAAATCTTCAGATGCTCAAACACCTTCTATAAAAAAAAAAAAAAAAAAGTGCCTATAACCTATACACAGCCTGACATATGTTAAAGCATCTCCAGATTACTCATAATGCCTAATACAATGTAAATGTTTTGTGAATAGTTGTTATACTGTATTTTTAGGGAATAATGACATGAAAAAATAAAGTCAGTACATGGTCAGTGGAGATGCAGCTTTTCTCCCTTGGATATGTTCTGTGTATGCTCAGTCACATCTGTAGATGTGCACCCTGCAGATGTGGAGGGCTGACTGAATGAAGTTGCTCATTGCTTTGTCTTATGCATGGTGAAGAGAATTCTTTGATTCCTCTTACTTCAGATCCTAGCCTTAGCTACAGTGAGAACCAGAAGGGACAGAGTGAGGTGGTGTCCACCATGTGAAATCCCACTTCGAACACTTCCGGTCAGATTCTGTCTCCTTCCTGACTGTTGCTGACTGGTCCAGAGATCCTAGTGCCATTAGCTTAATTCTTGCCTTATCCTTCTCTCTTCTGGAGCTACTGGGCATTTCCAGACTCCTGTTTCTTTCCTCCTAGCCTGACATTCTTTGGTGACTGAAGGAGCCCCAATTAGGGAGATGGCTATTGCGGTCAGCTGGAAGCCATAAGTTCCACCTGATAATAAGTATGTATGTGACGCACCTGTAAATGCACGTGAGGCACCCGCAAAGCTAAAGGTATATAACCGGGTGAAAGCGGTCGGAGTCAGGAGAAGAATGAATTCACTCAGTCAGTCATGCAGTCGCTCGGTCGGAAGAAGAGTTCGGGTCGGAGAAGAAGAAAAGAATCAGAGTGGCCAGAACGTAGGCAGAGCGGTTACAGAAGAGAAACCAGATAGAAGAAGTAATTCCTGGTCAGAGTCAAGCCAAGGCTCCCGAGGAAGAAAGAACAAAGAAGAAAGAAGCTCTAAAAGCTAAGCTCTCTCTCTCTCTCTAAAGAAGAAATCTCTCTCTTTCAAGCTCTCTCTCTTTCTCTCTAAGCTCTAAGAAGAAAAGCTCTATCTTTCTCTCTAAGCTCTAAGAAGAAGAAGAAGAAGAAGAAAAAGCTATCTCTAATCTTTCTCTCTAAGCTCTTTCTAAGAAGAAGAAAAATCTTTCTTTCTCTCTCTAAGCTCTCTCTAAGAAAGTAGAAGTAAAAGTAGTAAAAGCTTTACTCTGCCTCCGAGAGTTTTCCTCCCGGGTTACGGTACCAGGCAGCTTACAGGTGACCTACTGCTTGAAGTGGTTGCAGAGTTGTTTGTTTCTCATAGTTAAAAATAAATAGTTGTCAATATTAAAATTTTAAGAATTTTAAGATAAGAATCATAATTCTTGAAATAACATTAATTCTGACTATATTGGGCGAATTCCCTCATGACAGCTTTCAGTCTGTCTTTTGGGAGAGCCCATAGTGTCTCACTACTCTGTTTCTTCCCCACTTGGGTGATTGTTCTCCTGGGATAATCTTCTGGTTTTCATCTCCCTAGTATTAGAAGTGATGATTCAAAAAGTGCTGTGAGGTGGGTATTGCATGAGAATCAGGAGGAGTTTTAAAAATAATATTTTGTTAAAGATGCAAGACTCTAGAAGTGAGTTTGAAAAAACATGGAAGCTATTTGGAGTTAAAATAACTAGCCTAGAGATATTTAAGTTGTTCATAGTTGTCCTGTTTTTTTTTTTTTTTAAACAGGAGGCTGTCTGTTGATCCACTAGCTATGATTCCTAGTTCTTTATAGCAATCAAGTGGTTACTAGTACTAAAACTCTCAGTTAATCATAATGGCAAACAGACATCCATCCATCCTTATTCTTTGGACCCCATAGCTTTCAACATGGCGACAAGAAGCTTTTATTGAAATTCTTCTAGTAGGCATACAGCCCATTGTGCTTCTGAAAGTATACTGAGAACTTCTGTTCTAGATGACAAGATGTTTTCTGAAAATCTTATATTACAACACCTGTGTTCCAGTGACGACATTGGGTCATTCTTCAGTTTGTCCTCCTTTCTTTTCTGGTGGCTAGTTCATTACTACTGTGTTTCTGTACATCATAATGATCTAAAAAAGATCTTCCTGACAACTTATATTGTTTGATCTTACTCATAAAAACACAGAACAAAGGACCATGGAGGTTTCGCAGTGATGTTGCTTTGTAATTGTGGAACTCGATGACACATGGGATAGGCCACTTAATGTTTCATTGGAGGCTCCATGTAATACTGAGATGGGAACCAGGGAGGAGCAGGACTGGAGTTTAATCAGGAAAAAGACCAACTGGATAAAGATGAGAGAAAAAAAAAAAAAAAGAGAGTAGAGAGATTTCTATATGTTGACTTGCTGAATAAAATAAATTTCAAGTAGTATGTAAATTGATAACCATTATTTACTAGGAAATTAGGATTGTTTTTTTTTTTTTGTATCAGGAATTAAACCCAGGAGTGTTTGATCACTGAGCCACATCCCCACCCTTTTTATTTATTATTTTGAGATAGGGTCTCTCCAAGTTGCTTAGGACCTTGCTAAATTCCTGAGGCTGGCATTGAACTTGCAATCCTCCTGCCTCAGCCTCCTGAGCTGCTACAATTACAGGCCTATGCCACTGTGTCCAGCAGGAAGTTTTATAATTGGGCTTTGATGGTCTTAATTTGGTTGGTTTGTTGTCTGTAATACTGCCCCAGTACAGATGCTAGCAAGTAGTTTATAATATCAAAGGAATAGATTGACTAGCAGTAGAAGGCATTCTACCTCACAATGTTGATTCATTACGAGGACTCCCAGGTCCCAACACTTAGTCATACTCAGCTATGATTTATTATAGTGAAGGATGCAAAACAAAATCAGCAAAGTGAACAGGCATGTGGGGCCTGGTGCAAACATCCAGTAGTCTTTTCCTGGTGGAGTAGCAAAGGATGTACATTTTTCTTCAGCATTGAATTCTGACAAGTATAAGATCTCTACCAAGGAAGTTTATTAGAGACTCAGTGCCCAAGGTTTGTTGGGGCAAACGTAGACACCCTCTGCATCGTATATACCAAAATTATAGACTCTGGAAGGAAAGTAGATGTCCAACATAAACCATGTTCTTGTACTGTTGAGGCACAAAGAGAGCACCCTTATCGGTATTGAGAATGGTGGGACACTTCCAAAGTCCAAGGTGCCAGATACCAGTTAAGGGCCAACTTTGCAAGTAGGTCTTTCTTCAGCTGTTATATTGACTGTTTTCTGCATATTAGTATAAAAGTGATACAATTTATTGAGCAATAACTACAAGCCAGCTACAGTGCTAAGTACTTGACATATAATTTCCTTTATTTCTCTAAGAAATGCTATACTAAGTTTTATTAGACTTCATTTAAAAACAAGGGATTGAGGCATAGAAAAGTTAAAAACTCGCATAACATACACCAAACAAGAAATTACATACACGTGTAAGAAATTGCAGGGCTATTCTTTAAAGCCTATCTTTGAAACCACCTTGATATTCTAAGTAAAATGGGGGTGGGTGGTTATTACAGCTCTCCAGAATATAGATAATATTTTATTTTAAAACTTTTGAAAATATTATTATTTACTACTCTTGTTATGACTTTAAGACTTTTTTTATAATAGGAAAAGTTTACCACAAACAGGGTTTTTATCCTCTTTCTACTTCTAATTGGATGTTGTAAGATAATCCTTTCACTCTGTATAGTTTAAATATTATTTTCATATATAAATATATGTGTGTATATGTGTGTATATGGCCATAGCCAGGGAACCAATGATGGAAATCCCAGGGCAAGAGCAGGAACTGAAATGAGTTATACCAACTCCAGAAGTGAGTCAGGAGAAAGATAAATTCCTCTTTCTTCTATCTTTTGTTCTGTTTAGGATCAGATAATGACCACACATTGAGAAGAGCAGTCTACTTACTGAGTCCATCAATTCAGTTGCTACTCTCATGTGCAAACACCCTCACAGACATACTGAAAAACAGTGATTAATCTGGGCACCTTGTAGCCCATTCAAGTTGACACATAAAATTAAGGATCACTTTGAAAATTCTCTTTCCTTCTGCTAGTTTATCCCTGACCCCATGTTTTAGGTGGATTACTACCTTATCTGGTTCACTTCTTGGATTATCATCTTTGATCCATTCAGCCATCAGAGGGATGTTGAAAAGCTATAGATTCTCTAGGATCAAGTTAAAATGCCTTAATTTGGAAAACAGGGTGCTTTATGCAGTTTTTCCTTTCTTTCTTCTCCCTCTACTCTCAGCTATTTTTTTGGGTTGTTGTTGCTAACCTGTAATTGCTCTTTCACATTTTGCCTTTTCTAACAATGCCCAGTCTGCTCAGAGTGACGTACTCCTCTGCCTGTGTACCAGGATCCAACTGTCCACCCACTGGTCATGGCACTCTGGAAATCCCTTATATTTCTATAGGGTCATATTAGGGTTGTTTTCTTGACCAATTCCAGGAACCTGGAAGCTCTCAACCATGCAGAGATGAGAGTCTACCGGGGTTCTGAGATGATCTGATGTTTATTTTTTAGTTGTATCCTTAGATAAGGTGGATGCCCAAGTGGTCACCCTAAACTTACAGGGTCCTCCTGAAGTTTTGTATCTTTCAGTAGTTTCTTGAATTCTGGGGAGTTAATGTGGGATGGAAAAAATAGTTCCTTTTACTTCAGGGTAGTTTGAAGCATTTGCATCAAACTTTAGAGGTTACCAGGAAGCTCACCAGTTTGTAAAAAGTGGTATGGCTCTCAATACCATAGTGCCTTCTTTCTGAGGGTTATATTCCAAGACCCCCAGTGGATGCCTGAAATTATGACTAGCTCTGGACCCTATGCATATTTTTCCTGTATATAAATACTTATAATAAAGTTTAATTTTAAAATTATGCACAATAAGTGATTAATAATAATAACTAATAGTAAAATAGAACAATTATAAGGATAAATAATAAAATTTCCAGCATTACTACTGTTGCCTCAGAGAACATTATTAAGTAAAAAAAAGGTTACTTGAACACAAGCACTTTGATACTGTTCCTGTTGAACTGGTACCCAACTTGGCTGCTAATTGACTAATGAAACTGTAGTGTTGGACACAGGATGATTCATGTACTAGGTGGGATGGAGCAGGACAGCCTGAGATTTCAGCACATCACTGAGAGTGGTGTGAAACTTAAAACTTATTAGTTGTTTTTGTCTGTAGTATTTTTGGATCATGGTTAATAGCAGATAACTGAGACCTCAGAAAGCAAAACTGTGACTAAGTGAGGGACACTGTAGTCCATGGACAGTACTTTGGTTAATGTGTGACATGACTTTTCCTGGCTCTAAAAATTCTCAACTATATAATCCCACGAAAACTCATTTTCTTACTGGCACTTAAGCCTCCTTGTGTCTGAAATAAGGTAGCATGAACTTCCCTTTCCTGTCTCAGTTTCTTCCATTTCTCCCATTTTTTTTTTCTTTCTTTTTTTTTTTTTTTTTTTTTGGTACTGGGGATTGAATTCAGGGGCACTCGACCACTGGGCCACATCCCCAGCCCTTTTTTGTTTTATATTTTATTAGAGACAGGGTCTCACTGAGGTCTCATTGCTGAGGCTGGCTTTGAACTCTCAATCCTCTTGCCTCAGCCTACCAAGTGCTGGGATTACAGGTGTGCGCCACTGTGCCCGGCTTTCTTCTCCCATTTTGACTATATCTGTCTTCTTATTCTACTCTCATGGATCTGATGCTTCTTATCATTTACCACTTAAAAAGGCTAAGATACCACATTTCAAATACAAGGGTCTGACTTATCTCTGATTTTTCAGGTTTTCTATCTTCATGTAATAAATTAATAGTCACTTTTTTCTTAGGAAGCTGAAATCTATTTAAGATAGATGAGGGGAGCAATACCATTCCCTTCATCCACATTCCTGATACTTTTTGGGTAACTTTTAACTTTGCTATAGTTTCAAGCTTATAGAAAATTTACAATAAGAGTATACAGAACTTTTAAGTAATGATTCTGGTTTTTTTCCTCAGAATTGTTTGAAAGTTGCAGACATTGCCCCCCTCCTTTTTTTTTTTTTTTTTTTTTTTTTTTTTTACAACTAAATAGGTCTTTGTATGTTGTCTAGGAACAAGGACATTCTCTTTTATAACCACAATTCAGTGATCAATATCAAGATGTTTAATCTGAGTCCATAGTCAGATTACATTTGTGGTCTCCCTGGTGTCTTGGGTTTTTTTTTTTTTTTTTTTTTTTTTTTTTTGTTTTTTTTTTTTTGGTACCGGGGATTGAACTCAGGGGCACTCAACCACTGGGCCACATTTGTATTTTATTAGAGACAGGGTCTCACTGACCTTCGCCATTGCTGAGGGTGGCTTTGAACTCATGATCTTCCTGCCTCAGCCTCCCAAGTGCTGGGATTAGAGGCATGCGCCACCTCGCCCAGCTCACTGGTATTTTTATAGCTCTTTTCAACCTCCTTCCTTCTCCACCCCCAAGTCTGGGATCTAATCCATGATCACACATTGCATTTAGTTAGTCAGGAAATAAAGTTTTTTAAATGTTCATGGTGAGAGCAAGAGAAATATGTGGAAGTGTGCTCTTCTTTGTTCCATATTATAAAATTCCAACTATATCGTGAATCCTCAGTGATTGAATATGAGAGTCTACAAACATGAAATCTGATTTAAAAACTGTTCGATGTCCTCTATTTTCTTACTCTTCTTCTCATGTGCATCATTAAGACTGAAGATCCCCTTCCCGACAAAAAATCATTTTAGCATGATCCACTAGGATAAATAAAATTCACTTATTACTGTTTTTCATATCTCTCACCTTCTTCTTTTCTAGTTTTAATGTTTTATTCTTTTGTATTAAAATAGTTGTTAGGCACACATGGCTTTTTTTTTTTTTTTTTTTTTTTTTTTTTGGTACTGGGGATTGAACTCAGGGACACTTGACCACTGAGCCACATTCCCGGCCCTATTTTGTATTTTATTTAGAAATAGGATCTCACTGAGTTGCTTAGCACCTAGCTTTTGCTGAGGCTGGCTTTGAACTCACTATCCTCCTGCCTCAGCCTCCTAAGCTGCTGGGATTACAGGCGTGCACCACCACTCCTGGCCACATATGGCTTTTTATGGAGAAAGTCCAGTATCTGTAATCCTATAAATCAAGAGAGAAGTTTACTCAAAGGTTTGATTCTCCTGCAACTTAAAAGTAGAAGCAATAAAAATACAAAAAAAAAAAATAAATAAATAAAAAAAAACACTCTTAGATCTGGCTGGATAGTTATGTTCTATTTACTGATTATTTGTAGGAGGAGAGATACAGTGGCTGTAAGAAAAATCAGTCTTTTTGCTCAAAAAAGGTATCATCTGGTTTACTTTATTCATAAAACTGGCTTTCAGCAATTTTTAGTGATACCAACAAGTCAAATTTCCATCAAAGTTTTATTTAGCTATTTTTCCACTGAATGTATTCAAAAGATTGTGCTATAGGCACGGAAAGCAATTATGAAGAGATTCGTTCTCAGGAAGTTTGGGAAATGATCTCAGAGCTGAAATAATCAGTGTTTCTACCCACCCCTCATTTCCCACTTGCTTATTTGAAGGAAACCTGTCTTAGAACTATATGCCACTTCTTGAAAAATCTTTTTAAGAAGAACTATATTTGGCACTGTGATTTATGTAAATTGCATTTTATTTCTCTGCAATACCATAAAGTATTGGGCTGGAGATTCTTGGTAGCTTCTTTGAAGCTACGTCTTATAACTAGTAGTTTCTATTAAGTGTTTATTGATGATGATAGGTATGATGACACTTATCCTGGGAGACAGTTTAAAAAGAGACTGAATTATATGAATGGAGGAAACTTTGGTGGCCAAAGTACAGGAAAAAGAATTACTTTTTTTTTTTTTTTTTTTTATTAGAGTGTGAGCAATGATAGACATAGATAGCCCATGCCATGTAGGGGGAATAGTGTGTGCAATGGCCCTGGGGTGAAACTAGGCTCAGTGTGTTTGTGGAATGTTTTGTTCCTAGGCCTATATAGATTTATATAACTGATAATTACTCATACAAAGTGGTAGTTGATTTGTTAGTAATAAAGAGTTTTAGAACTTCAAGAGACTTTGAAGAATTACCTCCAGATTTTTTTTTTTTTTTTTTTTTTACTTATGGAAACTGAGGATAAGGAGATGATTTTCTCTAGGCCACCCAGTAGCTGACTGGCTATACTGAAATTTATATCCGGATGTTCCTCCTGGATTAGCCTCTGCACCTGCACTACTTCAGTTCTGGAAAGGGTGCCTCAAGTAGGTAAAGGTTCTATACAGCTTCAGACAATGTGGTGGTTGTGATTATAATAGATATGCACTGGGCTGGGGATGTAGCTCAGTGGTTGATGACTTGCCCAGCACATGTGAGGTCCTGGGCTCCATCCCCAGCACCACAAAAAAAAAAAAAAAAAAAAGATGAATAACGGATAGCAGCATCTAATGGCTGTTTAGACCCCTGTGCTCAAAAATACTTGACACTTTCCTACCTTTGAAGCTTTGCTTCTGCAGTGCACAACAGCTCTCCTCTGCAGTCCCATCTCGGGTCCTCTTAAGAGGAAGGCCTTGGACATTCCCCTGGTTGTAAATGCCTTGGCCTTTCTAAGTTACTCTCCCATCTGTATGTATTATTATTACTGCCTTTTCCCCTCATCAACTGTCTGAACATAATAGTCTCCCTGAGGACCAAAATTATTGCTTCATAATTTAAACATATTATATATACCATGCCTTGTGCCTATTAATGTGAGGAAGTGTTTGTTGGTAATGATTAAAATGCTGATGATTAGTAAGAATGTAAAGTAATCAAAAGGATCTTTAGATCTTTGTGAGAGTGGTTTCTCATGTAATTTTGTATCTTTTTTTGAAAAAAAAAAATTTTTTTTAGTTGTAGGTAGACACAATACCCTTTTTTTTTTTTTTTTTTTTTGGTACCGGGGATTGAACTCAGCGGCACTAGACCACTGGGCCACATCCCCAGCCCTTTTTTGTATTTTATTAGAGACAGGGTCTCACTGAGTTGCTAAGTGCCTCGCCATTGCTGAGGCTGGCTTTGAACTCGCGATCCTCCTGACTCAGCCTCCCAAAGTGCTGGGATTACAGGCGTGCGCCACTGCGCCTGGCTCCCTTATTTTATTTGCTTATTTTTATGTGGTGCTGAGGATCAAACGCAGTGCCTCACACATGCTAAGCAAGTGCTCTACCACTGAACTACAACCACAGACCTTCATTTTTTTTTTTTTTTTTTTTTTTTTTTTTTTTTGTGGTACCGGGGATTGAACTCAGGGGCACTGGACCACTGGACCACATCCCCAGCCCTTTTTTTTTTTTTGTATTTTATTTAGAGACAGGGTCTCACTAAGTTGCTAAGTGCCTCGCCATTGCTGAGGCTGGCTTTGAACTCGCGATCCTCCTGATTCAGCCTCCAAAAGTGCTAGGATTACAGGCGTGCGCCACCACGCCCGGCACATTTTGGTTTTTTGAGGAGATGCATTATTTAAATTTAGATATGAAAGTATATTCACTTAATGTTTATTGGTACTAATCACTCCCACAAAGTAAAAAGTGGACATTGTTACCAGTAATCAGAGTACAATCTGTCAGAACAGATCATGTGGCAATCTGAGAAAGTGAAACAACATTTTTTTTTTGGTACCGGGGATTGAACTCAGGGGCACTCAACCACTGGGTCACATCCCTAGACCTTCATTGTATTTTATTTAGAGACAGGGTCTCACTGAGTTGCTAAGTGCCTTGCCATTGCTGAGGCTGGCTTTGAACTCGCGATTCTCCTGCCTCAACCTCCCAAGTGCTGGGATTACAGATGTGTGCCACCGCGCCTGGCTTGAAACAAAGCAGATGATTCAGATGTGCCAACTCTTAGCCATTGGCTGATGCTGGTTAAGGACACGTAGAACATAATGCACAGATTGGGGCCTAGAAACACCTGTGTGACTCAGGAATTGATTTAGTAGAATTAATTCTTTTAACTCTGTTAAGAGAACTCTTAGCATTATTAGCTTTGGGTTTTGTGTACTGTATTTCTAAAATGAATATTAAAGTTTAATGACGACTATTTCAGATAAAAAATAGTTATATCCTTATTCCCAAAGTTCTTCCTCCCCTTTAAAAATTTTTAATCTTAGAAAACTAATATATTTTTATGGTTCCACACTGGTAAACACCTGAAAAGAAAAATTGCTAAACAAATAAGTTAAATAAACAAATGAATAAGAGATTTCCATGAAATCTCTAATGATTTCTAAAAGATTTTGGGAAGAAAAATTTTCACGTTATCCTAGTTCTATGAGGACACCTTTTCACTTTTGTCTTTATTCCAGGTAGTCATAAAGATATAGCTGTTCCTTAATTTTATTTGCCACTGTGAAAGTAACATGAATAGGTGTAATTCTTTGCTCACAAGATTGGAGCCTGGTAAATTTTGCTCCTTTTGGAAGCTTGTGGATATAATTTCTGAGGAGAAGGGATGCCATATACTCTAATTTATAATATGGGAATCAGCCCTTTTGTCTTAGTTAATTTTTCATTTGTATAGCAGAGAGTGAGTGAGTATGCCAGGGAGGGAGAAAATAAAAGATGAATGGTCTGGCTGGGCGCGGTGGTGCACGCCTGTAATCCCAGCACTTGGGAGGCTGAGGCAGGAGGATTGCGAGTTCAAAGCCAGCCTCAGCAATGGTGAGGCACTTAGCAACTCAGTGAGACCCTGTCTCTAAATAAAATGCAAAAAAGGGCTGGGGATGTGGCCCAGTGGTCAAGTGTCCCTGACATCAATCCCCGGTACCCAAAAACAAAAAAGATGAATGGTCCTGGTTTCCTTAAATTCCTAGTCTGATTTTGCTGAATCTCTGCCTTTCTGGGCTCATGATGGCTTACTTTATCTTATGCTGCCTCCACTCTGCTGTGAAGGTGCCCTTGAGACTTGGAGTTCCTGTTTCTTATCCTGTGTGTCTCTGTTGTTGGCCCTTGCCAAGCACTTCTGGATCACCCAGGACTCAGCCTCACTGACCTTTGGATTTCAGTTGTGGGGCAGAAGGGGCCGTTGCACCAATGAGATTTCCAGTCTGTTCTTACACTGTACATAGCTTAGCTTCCAGATAATGTGTGTCTGCGAATAACCCACAAATTTGTCCACTGTCTGTTTTATAAATGAAGAAACCAGGGGACAGATAAAGTCAGGTGCCTTCGCATTTGACTATGTGCCTCAAGATGCCTTATCATTCTGGCGAGTGTGCTATCTGTTAAACCGCACTGGGTAACTTCCCACACAGGGGGACTTCCTTAAACAGTAACTTCACTGACCACCTCTATGCTCACGTTTCCTTCCTCCTTGCCGCTTTTGGCTTTATATATCAGACCTTGAAGAGGGTGTTCTTTTACCAGTTGTTGTAAGTTTTTTCCTTACTGTATCCCTGTGAGGTGAGGGGAACCCAATGCATTCAAGGAAATTAGAGTTCCCTGCCCATTAGCATTTACTCTGTTGAAATACTTATTTAGACATTTTTCCCTTTTAGGTTTTCTGACTTTTCATCATGCATTTTTTAAGAAAAATATTTGTTTGTTTTAGTTGTACACAATGCCTTTATTTTTATGTGGTGCTGAGGATTGAACCCGGGCCGCGCACGTGCTAGGCAACAACCCCAGCCCTCATTGTGTATTCTTATAAGATATCAAATATGTTTTCTGGATCAAACCCTTGTACTTGTACTTGGTACTTGGTAGCTTATCTAACTCTCTTAATATCTTTTACTTTTCTTATTGTGGTAAAATATACATAACCTAAAATTCACCATTGTAGCCACTTAAAAGTGCACAATTCAGTGTCATTAAGTACCCTCATAATGTTGTATAAAGTCACCACTATCTAGGTCCAGAACTTCTTCATCAACCAAACAGAAACTATCCCAGTAAGTCATCAATTCCTCATTTCTCCCAGCCCCATTAACCTACTTCCTGTCTATGAATCTGACTGTTCTGGGTATTTCATAAACACAGAACTATACACATGTTACCTTTAGTGTCTGGCTTCTCTCACTGAGAAAATGCATGCATGCGGCATGCATCAGCACTTCATTCCTTTTTGTGGCTAAATACTCCACTGTATGGATATACTGTAAGTATTTTGTCACATTGGTAGATATTTGGGTTGTTCCCACCCTTTGACTATTGTAAATAGAGCTGCTGTGAATATTCATGTACAAGTCTTTGGACATATGTTTTCATTTCTCTTGGATATAGGAATTGAATTGCTTTGTCTTTTAACTAGCTTTAACCTTTTAGAGACCTGCAAGCCTGTTTTCAAAGCAGCTGTGCTATTTCACCTCCCCACTAGTAAGTAGTGTATTAGGGTACCAGTTTCTCCAAATGCTGCTTCACTCTTGTTGCTCTTGCTGTCCTAGTGGGTGTAAAATGGTAGCTTGCTGTGCTGTTGCCTTGCTTTTACTTTAGGCTAATAATGTTGAACATCTTTTTCCTATAGCTTAATCCTTGTTAAAATGCACATAGGCTCATCTTTTTTTGATTCTGTAGATGAAGGGAGCAGTGACATGCAAGTAAATAAATGTTTAGCAACTGGGAGAAGCCCTGATTTTTAGTTTGCCAGTTTCCATAGTGTAAGTACTCCCGCTGTGTCAGATTTCTGGTTTTCAGCATGACAGGGAGCCCAGTAGGCTCTCATGAGCTGGCTGACTCCTGCATACCTGTGGGAGGGAGGAATGGGTGCAGTGAGCTTCACCAGGGCTGCCTGGTTTTGTGCAGATGGGGCACTGCAAAACTATAGGGGGTGCCATTCACATGTTAGTTTAAGGAGAAAAGGACATAATTTTTATTATCTACCACTTACTCTTTACCACAGTCTTCTAAAGCAGGTGTACTATCTTATTTTCAGAAAAATCTAAGTTCTGTGGAACTTAACTAGCTTAATGATTCACAGATACTAAGGATCAAAGTTGGCACTTAAACCAGGTCTCTCTTACTCCAGAGCTTTTTCCAGTTCACCCACTGTTTCAGGGTTTGGGCAGTTCCAAGACCATCCCCGGGTTCAATGACTTGCTAGGAAGAGACACAAGACTTAGTGTCTAGTTGTGCTCATGATTATCATTTACTACTGTGAAAAGATGCAAAGCAAAATCAGCAGAGGGGAAAGGCATGTGGGGTGAATCTGGAAGAAGCCAGGTCTAGGCTTCTAAGAGTCCTTTCCCAGTGGAGTCACATAGCATGGGACTTTCTTAAAACTTCCAGCAATGAGCTGCAACAACATGTGGAACATTGCCTGCCTACCCCATGTGAAACTCACTAGAGACTTGGTGTCCCGGGTTTTTTAATTGAGGGCTGGTCACATAGTAGGCACCCTCTGCCTAGTATGCACCCAAATTCCAGGCTTCCAGAAGAAAAGCAGGTGTTCAGTATAAATCATTAAAAAACAAAACAGAACAAAACAAAACAAAACAAAACTGTTAAGACTCAGTGGGAATGGTAGGCCCTTTCCCAAATCCAGGTTCTCAGATGCAAAAGGTCAACTTTGAAAAGGCAAATAGGCCTTTCTAAGAAGAGCAGTCCAGGCCTGCTATGTTAACTGTTTTCTGCACACTGGCCAAGTGCAAAAATAGGGAAGCAGATTGAGAAAGGATGGAGCCCATGCCTGCTTATCATTTTCTCGGCCTTCCCCCAAGTCTGCAGAGAGCCTGATAGACAGTGGGTTTCTAATAATGGGTCCTGAGTGTTACAGATCCTCACTGATAGGCAGCTCCTCTGTGTCTGTGAAGTACGTGCCTTTCTCAGTTTGTCCAGGACTGCTGGTCCTCCAAACAGTGGTGAATAATGAGTTGCTTCTCTCGCGGGCCTTGGCATAGCTTCAGAACCCCAACCTTGACTTCTCGGTGACTTTTCTCTTTTCAAAGGCCTTCATATGAGTACATTAGAGTATCTGAGGTCTGCTATTTGTGTTTCCAGTGGAAATATTGGTTCTTTTGTTCCACAGCCCCAGATACCTTGTCTCAGACTCACTTTTACATGAGTGAACTTTGACTAAAAGTGGAACTGTTTCCTCCGGCTGGCCACCTGGGTGTCTGGGTCACATGTTGGGGCCACACCGTCCTTTGTTCTCATGCACAGGGACTGACCGAATTGTCTGCGTGTATTCAGTTAGCACAAGCACTTTCCAGGGAGTTCTGCTGTCGCAGTTCTGGGAAGAAGTAGACCATTGCTACTACGAACTGATGATAACCCAGGTTCCTTTTATGCTGAGTTCCTATGAAGACTGACAAAAAGAAAACATGAACAACTCACCTCTTTTTTTTATTTTTATTTTTTTTTGTCTGACTAGTTCTTACCATTCTCTTAAGTGAAGTAAAACATTGTTTTCCTGGTCTGTCTTTGCTTAGTTCTTTTTCCATTACTTACTTTAAGGTAATGGCCAGCACTGGTCTTCTTTAGAGTTGGGAGAAGCATATGTTCTGACTAATGCAAGAAGCACTGGTTCTGACCTCAGGTGACCCACTTTCAGATCCTGGGCTCTAGCACTCACTAGCTTTTATGAGACTGGACAAAATGCAACCACTTTGTGCCTCGGTTTCCACATCTGTAAGATGGATACAATAATAGTTACTACCTCACTAGACTGCATGGGGTTGTTTGAAGTGATGCATCTAAAAGGTGCACTAAATGTACCTGGCATGGAGTGAAGCTTGAAGAAAAGCTAATAACATTGCTGCTGCTGCTAACTCTCCGGATATCAAAATCATTTTTTTTTTTTTTTTTTCCTTTTGGTAGGAGGGATTGAACTCAGGGGTGCTTAACCACTGAGCCACATCCCCAGCCCTGCTTTTTTTTCAAAAATTTTAAATTTTGAGACAGGGCCTTACTAAGTTGCTTAGGGCCTTGCTAAATTGCTGAATCTGGCTTTGAACTTGCTGTCCTCCTGCCTCAGCCTCCTAAGCCGTTGGAATTACAGGTGTGCACCACTGTGCCTGTCAAAACCCATTCTCTTTTTGATGGCTGATGCTGATTTGAATAAATAAAATTCCTTACTCTCTACTTTACACTCCTTTAAAACTTTAACTTGAGAATGCTTAATTTTAGTTAATTATTTAATATTTTTACTCAGCAATAAAAATTTTAAGATGATTATTTGAAAGAAGTTACAGTGTGGCACGTGACAGGCTATCCACCTTAAATCAAGCCACAGTGCTTTGCATTCAGGCAGCCTGGGGCTGCACCCTTGACTCTCCCTGATGTTGTGAGCTGAGCAACCACTGACCCCACTCCTGGTAGTTGGGGGAAAGAGATAAGTTCTCGTCCCTTCGCTTGGCATGGAGACCCTCCATAGTCTCCCCCCAGCCTGTCTCAGAAGGTGGAGGTCAGGGTCATGAAAACTAAATGTATGTACCTGCTCATGTTCTTTAAAAAAAAACTCTTCCAGCCAGGTGTGGTGGTGTGCACCTGTAATTCCAGTGGCTCTGGAGGCTGAGGCAAGAGGATCATAAGTTTGAGGCCAGCCTCAGCAATGTAGTAAGACCCTGTCTCAAAAATGAAAAGGACTGGGCATGTAGCTCAGTAGCTATAGCTCAGTGCTCTTGGGTTCAATCTTTAATTAAAAAAATTTTTTCCCCCTTTGTACAGATGATAAAAAACAAACCATGGCTGCACTATAGGTCTACTTCTTATTTGTTTGTGCTTGTTCTGCTTGTTTATGTTGTGCTTTTCAAAGCCACAACTTTGAAGGATTTTGTTTTCACATAGTGTTTGCTAATAGTTTATTTTAATAAGCCTTAAACCACCACCCCCCTCAACACACACACACTCTCTCTCTCACTGGGAACATTTTGCTTCTCCTCTTTCTCTATCCTCTTTCTCCCCTCTCTTTCCCTGCTCTCCTCCATGCCTGTGTTTCCTCCTCTGCCCCCTTGCTCTTAAATCCCTGCCTCTTTGATGGCCCCAGCCGTTCTTGGTGCAGTAAACTACTGGCAGGCATCTCCTCATGGGAACTCCATGGTTTTGCTGCTTCTCTTCTGACGTCTGACTCCTTCCTGTCTCCGTCAAGGACTGCTCTTTCTCTGCCCACCTTTCTAATGTGGGTGTTCCTCTTGTCTCCTTCTCACTGGGCAATCACCTCAGGAGATACTGTGTCTTCCGGGGTCTTTGGCTAGCATCCACATGCCAATGATTTCCCCAGTCTCTCTTTCCAGGCCCCGCCTGGTCAGAGGTCTGCGAGCACTCACAGCCATCGCAGATTTAAAATGTGGGAAATGAAATTCAAGCCCCGCCCCCAACCCCAGCTCAGTAATTGATATCAAGGTCTATCCAGCTGCTTGTGCCAGAAACCTGAGAATTCTGGCTAAGCTTCCACCTCGTTCTTGTTGCTCTTATGTCTAGACCCTCATCTGATTGGCTGATCTCACTTTCTAAGTGTATTTTAGTCCTTCCATTTTCCCCATCTCTACCATCACCATGATCCAAACTACCAACACCTCTTTCCGGGTGAAGACAGTAACTTCTGTATGAGGATTGAGTTAGGCTGCATACCACACAGAATCCCTAAAAAAATGGCAATAAAATATAGAATTTTCTTCTTTCTCAATGTAGGGGTTGAGGGTGAAGACTAGAGGCAGGCTGTGCAGAACTTGTGCAGAACAAGATCCAAACGAGGGATCTTGGCTATTGTCTTTCCCTTCCATTGTCCTAGCCTATATTGTTACCTTCCAGAAGTGCTAGGTTCATTGTCTCCGTGCAGCAAAGGATTGAAGAACAGGGCACAGGGATAGCAAGCAAGCATCAGGTTTATTGCAAAAGTGACAGAGACAGACTTCTCTGAAGGGAAGGGCCTTGGAGCCAGGAGTCCAGTGGGGGAGTTTTGATTTGTTCTTTTTGTGGTTTCTGGACTTTCCTCCTTTTCTTATCAGCTCCCCTGGCCATGCTTTATTGATTGGTGCCTCCTCTGTCCATGCATCTGTTTTAGTTTTCCTTTTTTTTTTTTTTAAATTTGTTCTTTTTAGCTATACATGACAGTAGAGTGTATTTTAACATATTTATGCATACATGGAGTATAACTTATTTCATTTAGGATCCCATTCTTGTGGTTGCACATGATGTGAAGTTTCACTGGTCCTGTATTCATATATGAACATAAGAAAGTTATGTCCAACTCATTCTATTGTCTTTCCTATTCCCATCCCCCTTCCCTTCTCTTCATTCTCCTTTGTCTATTCCAGTGAACTTCTTTTCTCCATGCCTCCATTGTGTGTTAGTATCCACCTATCACAGAGAACATTCAGCCTTTGGTTTTGGGGGGATTGGCTTATTTCACTTAGCATGATAGTCCCCAGTTCCATTAATTTATCAGCAAATGCCATAATTTCATTCTTCTTTATGGCTAATATTCCGTTGTGCATATGTACCACATTTTCTGTATCCATTCATCTGTTGAAGAGCACTTAGGTTGGTTCCATAGTTTAGCTATCGTGAATTGAGCTGCTAAAAAACATTGATATGGCTGCGTCACTGTAGTATGCTGATTTCAAGTCCTTTGGGCATAAACCGAGGAGTGGGATAGCTGGGTCAAATGGTGGTTCCATTCCAAGTTTTCTGAGAAATCTCCATACTGCTTTCCATAGTTGTTGCACCAATTTGCAGTCCCACCAGCAATGTATGAGTGTACCCTTTCCCCACCTCCTCGCCAACATTTATTGTTAGTTGTATTCTTGATGATTGTCATTCTGACTGGAGTGAGGTGGAATCTTTAGTGTAGTTTAATTTGCTTTTCTCTAATTGCTCGAGATGTTCTAGCTGGATGGCTAGAGCCATTTTGTAGGCTCTGTCTTCACATTCGCTTAGAAGCATGAGTTTGGAAGTGTCTGCCGGATTGGGTCCCCAACTTGTGTCCACGAGCGCTTTGGTCAAGCAGGAAGTCGACCTCATCAGAAGACCCTCCCTGTGCTCCTTGTTCTGGCCCTGCCCCTCACCTCCTCACTTGCCTTCTTGCCCTGGCTGCCTGAGCCCTTCTACATCTCCTTCAATATCTGGTGTTTTGGCCCAGGATAGCTGGTAGAGGTCTAGCCATCTTGTCTGGATTGAAAGCTAGAAGGAAGAAAAGCAGAAAAGCAAAAAGGAACTTCTCCCACCCAAGTCAGCTCCCTTTAGCAGCCTACCTTTTGATCCACACAAGACTTTTTTGCCTGTATCTATCTCACAAACTGGAACTTAACCACGTGGTCGTACCTAGAGACAAAGGAAGCCGAGAAATACAGTATTTTATTCTGGGCACCCACATTCCCACTGTAAAGTGAGTTTTGTTATTGGAGAGAAATGAATGTTGTGGGTAGACAACTGGCAATCTCTGCCACGTTCTGTTTGGCTCCTTTTCCCATTCTTGTCCTTCTCTAGTGTGTTGTACACAGTGACCACAATTATGAAAACACAAATATGTTCTTGTCCCTCCCCTGCCTAAAACCCATCAAGAACTTCACATTATCTCCAGTGTCACTCTCAGGAGCCTTCAGCATGGCCTGTGGGACACTGGACGCCCCCTGTGTATACAGAGCTGCAGTCTCTCTTTGCCACCCTCCGGCTCACCTACCTCTGCTCCTTGAAGCCACCAGCACCCTCCCTCTCAGAGCCTGTGCACCAGCTGGGGCTGTTGTCTAGAATCCGCGTCTCACCTCCCTGACTGGCTCACTTCTCCCCTCCTTCGGGTTTCTGCTTGCGTATCACTTCCTCCTGACATCCGCCTGATCTTCCAGATTAGATTAGATTTCCCTGTGTAACATCATCTTGCACTTTTACTTTGGCTCACCTATCTCTATTTATTTATTTATTTATTTATTTATTTATTTTGGTACCAGGGCACTCAACCACATCCCCAGCCCTTTTTTGTGACAGGGTCTCACTGAGTTGCTAAGTGCCTCGCCATTGCTGAGGCTGGCTTTGAACTCACAGTCCTCCTGCCTCAGCCTCCCAAGTGCTGGGATTACAGGTGTGTGCCACTGCGCCCGGCTCTACCTATCTCTATTTTAATGCATCAATAGTTCAATTATTTTTTCAGTCTGTCTTTTAGCTTTGCAGAAGCATCATTTAGCCTAGCATCCAGCCTATGGATAGTCAGTGCATGGTTTTCAAACGTTTGTGTGGAATTCAGATTCAAGGAGAATATGATAGATTTATTTCATATCTGGTTAAAGAGTTAAATATGAGAGAATGAGAGAGAGATGATCTTTCTGGTGTTTAGAGATACAAATCCAGGACACAAGTGAGAAGTTGGGGTTAGAGAAGTAAATTTGGAATCAGCATCTCTGGTTCATGTAATGCTGTCTATTCTAAAAGGAGGCAGCTTCCGGAGGGGACGGCAGTGGGTTTTGAAGTCAGATAGATCTGCTTTCTGCTGTGACACTGGGCATTTGGTTAAACTCCGAGTCTCAATTTCTTCATCTTGAATGTAGGAGATGCCTACCCTGCGAGCCACACACAGACACACACACACGCCACAGCAGAATATTACAAACTCTTCTATCAGTTTGGTTTAAAAGACATGAAGTAATTAAAAGAACGAATGTACTTCTACCTTAAAAATTGAGATAACGGAAAATATTATTCTCTTTGTCATTTCCTTGTTAGGCCTGCATGTACATTTTGCACAGTGAAAACCAAGATCAGCTTCTGGGTTTTGGTCCCGGAAGGCTTTGGAGACGTTTTTAGTTCTTTTCTTTTCTTTTTTAAAATAAATACTTTCATAGCATGTAGGAGAGGAAAAATCTTTTTTTTTTTTTTTTTTTTTCCTCTGTCCATTTTAGTTTTCCTGGTGGGGGCTCTGTAAACTAGATTACCTAAAGATAGATTCACAGGAGAAAAGCTTAGGCGTTTCATTTAGTAATTCCTACATGTACATCTGAGCCTTCAACAAGGAGAATGAAGGCTCAGAGAAGCTTATGTGCTGGGATGAATGGAGAGTAGAAAGCTGCCAGATTGTAAAGCTGAGATAAGGAGATGGGGTTTGGGATAGGGCAGTTCATGTGGAAAAGTAATTAGGAAAGTAGGATTAATTTAACAGGGTTGGTGTGTACAGTTTTCAGCAACTTGTCCCTGATGATAAGAATATATTCCTTTCTGTTAGTTCAGGAACGTTTATGATCATAGGAATAAAAAGAGGCTGTCCAAATTGTGTGTTTGCATGAGGGTCAGACATATATTGATCTTTATATTCACAGAATATTAATTAGCTCTCAAAGAAACCTAACAAGGGCTGGGGTACAGCTGAGTGGTGGCGTGCCTGCCCAGCCTGTGCAAGGCCATGTTCATCCCCAGCACTGGAAAAAAAAAAAAAGCCTAAAAAACTGATAAAAATATGTCTTTGTCATATTTTCTTACACTTTGAAGGAAGAGACATTTTTGATGCTATGGTGTGTATTAGAGGCTGGGGTTATCCGAGCTTGACTGTTGCTAAGGTAAGAAGGAAGAGCTAATATAGTCACTTGCTGATTTGGTCTTGGTTTCATACTGTAAGACAGAACTAAAATAACAGCTTCAAAGGGTAAAAATAGTACAGTCACATGCAGCATCAACTGTCCTTTTTAAAAACAGATTTACAAAATGTGTGAAGTAAAGATTAACTCCTTTTTCCTGTTAAAAAGGTGTAGGTGCTGGTAGAGGGTCATTTCTTTTGCCCTCTCCTGACTTTGGGGAACTTATATGTACCATGACCCAGTGAAGAATCTCATTTGTGCCATTTTCTTTTTATAAGACATGGTCTAATTTAATCTCAGTTCTCAGAAGAGCCTTCTTGAAATCTAGAAGGTAGGTATGAGAGATATTCCTTCAACAAATCTAAGAGGTTTTGCTTTAATTTTTCTTAGGGATGGTATGTTTTTGCCAATAATAATATTATATTTATTGTGCAGTTACCACTTGTTGGCTGTGTTCCAAAAGCTTTACATGAATTGATGATTTTAATTCTTACTACAAACTTATGAAATTCTTGCTGCTGTCATCCATTTTGTAGCTAAACAAACAAAAGGCACAGATAGGTTAAGCAACTTGTCCAAGGAGACACAGTAAGTAAGTGGCAGATGGTTCAAACAGTGTGGCTCCAGAGTTGTTGCTATTAAGTAGTAGCCCTATTGTTAAACATTCTGGCTGGTTCTTACCTAATGAGAAGTAACAGATGGAAAACAAAGTAAGGTGTTTTGTCTTTTTTCTTTATTTGTATTTTCAAAAGGTATCCCCAGTTGTTTCTTTTCCTAAGAAAACCCCACCAAGCAACAGAGACAGCCTCAGCTTTCTGTTTTATTTATTTATTTATTATTTATCAGCCTGGGCACTTGCCTGCCAAAGTATAATTATTAAGGTCATGGTTCCTCATTGCCGTGAAAACTAAGTGCAGTTCCTTAGTGGTACCTCCAAAGCCCTTGATAATCTGCTCCCATCCCTCTTTCCATTCTCTTCTCCTGCCACCCCCCAACCCCCTTAGTTCATCTTAACACACCAGCCCCACTGAAAGGCTGGCAGTCTCCAAACCTGCTATACCATTTGGTAACTACAGCTTTTTGCTTGTGATGTTCTCCATATTTGTAATACTCTTTCCTCCTGTCTTTGCTATTCATGATTCCAGGCCTGGCTCAAAGGGGTACCCTCCTTGGTGAAGCCATCTCTGATTGTCCCCTGGGTGAATGAACCTCTTCCTTTGTGTCCCACTGCTGTCAGGAAAGGACTTGCACTTGGCCTTGGGAGTTCTCTTGGCTTCCCAGTCAGGTGGCAGTTCCTTAAGGACAAGAGCTGTCTTACTGACCAGAGGCTTCCTAACTGTTGGATGAAAGAACTGAAGGGGAGAAGGAGAACAGGGGAGACTGTAGACAGGCGAGAGGATATTTACTCAATTCCTGACTTTATTATCCTACCTAAGAAATATATTACTTTGATTTTGAGACAGGTTTTTTCAGTATGATCTCTTTCATTTCGAAACCAGGAATGTTTACAAATTGGGAAGTTTAAAATCATGAAACCCATGAATCATGCAACGGGGAGACCATTATCATCTTGGCAATCAAAGGAGTGTATAATTTAAAACAGTTGTTATTATTCGATGTTAATTATCTGAATTTTACTCAGTTAGATCTAATTCAATTCCAACATTTTCCTCGGTTGTCAATGCCAAATATCAGTTGAATTCTGATAGTGCTGGAAGCCAGTGGTGACCACACCAGGTGGACAGACAACATTCCTGTGGATAGTGGAGTCTGTCGTGGGCAGGGGTATTCCACAGAAAGTCACACAAACAGTAACTGCAGTCAAGACATGTGGAAATTTGAAAGAGTACAGGATACTTACATTTAAAATGTGAGTAGGACCCCAGCATATTAAACAGAATGCTCTGAAATGACCAGTATTGGATCATTTTTTGTCCTGCAAAAAAATGGCGACTTATTATGATTTGACCTAATATTACCTTAGTGAATTGATAGGAAAAGCCACTTCTCTTTCTGAATCTGCTTAAAAGCTAGTGCTTGGTAATACCAAGGTTTCAGACATACTCACTGGTGTTCCGAGGTAACCCACACAGTTCCTTCAAACCTTCCAAGGCCTTGGGTCGGGGGTTGAATGTGATGCCCCTGCACCACTGGAAGGGAGGTGAGGCCCAAGGAAGAGAAGCGCATATCGTGCTCCCGCAGTGGGTGCTGGTGGTTCTCAGTGAGTGGATGTCTCTTGGCCAGTGGGGACCTGTATCTGAGGGGCATCTCTCAGAATGGACAAGATGTTTTGCAACGAGGATTAATTTTTACTAGAGTAGTTGAGGGTTGATTGCATTAGCAAGGGAATTAAGAGGGAACATTTTAAACATACTTGAGAGTAGAAAAAATAGTACAGAGAAGCTTTTATGCCCATCAGGCGGCCGCAAAGTCTGTGTGGCTCTTCCCCCACCTCCCTTATCTGTAGCAAATCCCATCCAAAGCAGATTATCTTGCAGAAATCACAAGATTTCTTCTATAGGTGCTTCAGTATACATTTCCCAAAGACAAGGAGTCCCCAGCTTAAGCAGAACTGTAGGGCTCTTACCACATTTCTTTCTAAATATATCAACAGAACTTCCTTGATGCCATCAAGCACCCAGGCAGTGGAAAAATTGCTTTAAAAATAATTTTATCTAGGCTGGGTGTGGTGGTGCACACCTGTATTCCCAGCGGCTTGGGAGGCTGAGGCAGGAGAATTTTGAGTTCAAAGCCAGCCTCAGCAAAAGCAAGGCGCTAAGCAACTCAGTGAGACCCTGTCTCTAAATAAAATACAAAATGGGATGTGGCTCAGTGGCTGAGTGCCCCTGAGTTCAATCTCCAGTAACCACCCCCCCCAAAAAAAAATTATCTAAAGAATGTTCCCAAGCAATAGGTTGCCTTACAAAAATTTACTGTTAATTGGTATTTGCAATACGAATGGAATGAATATTCCTATAGAAACCATAGTAAAAGCAGTGAGTACTTGGCACCCATTAGGCCTGTAGCAACCCTATAATATATAATGAGGAAATTTTGTGTATTTCTCTTTGAATATCTTACTAAGGGGAAAGTTGATGGGCAGTTCATCCTTCACTAGAGACCTGGTTCTAAAAGATGTTTTCTTTTTCTTGCTGGTTCTATTATGGTGATACCTTCTTCCCATGTCCTTTTCCTTCCCTTGTAGAAGCAAAAGAAAGAAGACTCTCCCAGAGGGGCTGATTATATTCATTGGAAAAGGAAATGACATAGGAGGAGATATTGCCCTCTTATTGGCAGCAAACAATAGTAGGGGAGCCTCATTATGTGTAGTTCAGTCTCTTAAAGGCATTTGGGAAAAAAAGACAAAAAACAAAAACAACAACTGCATTGTAATCTTCTTAACTGGGGAAGAGAACTAGAGAAATGTGTAGGGCCCAGTAGTAGCTTGTTAAGGTCCAGTTTAGTTCTCTGTCTTTGCAGTGCTCTAGAGAAGCTCTGTTTAATGTTAAATGATTTATATTTTCAGTTCATGCTTGTGTGCATGCCCCTGGACCCTGCACTAACACCAGATAAGCAGAAGAGGGGTTTCTTAGTGGAGAACTGATCAGGTCTGGGCAGGGTGGAGGCAAAGTCCTGGACAGGCTGTGTGCCTCCCTCCTTTATGTCTTTCCAGAAACCCAACCCTGGGGTGAGACTGTGGGGAATGCCATAAGAGTGTTCACTCCCAGGACTGGATTATCTCTGGTGGGGATGCTGGGACAGGAGGGTGGGAATAGTGTCTCCAGTAGGACTGTAGTTGTAGGTTTCATTTCACATGCAAAAACCACAGGATTTGAGCATTGTGCATTCGAATTATTAGTTGCCCCTGCTACCCACTACCTATGTCAGAAATCATGTTTTCTATCTTGCTGTCTGTAACTCTCACCCGCCCAACACTAACAAAGCTTATCTCTCTTAAGTTCCTCTTGATAGGAGATCATGTTTATGTGATACTAGTTATTTTTATTTTCATAAAGATATAAAGTGTCACTTAAGAAAAATAAAGCCCCAAATGCTGAACACATGACCTGTACACACACACACACACACACACACACACGCACGCACGCACACACACACGCACACACACACACACACACACACACACACACATCCTAGTATAGAAAGTGCTGCCACGTGGGTGTCATTTGTAGAAACCCAAGAATTGAAACCTAGGCTAAAGGGCCTTCTGTCTCTTTTGCTGCTAAAAAGTTAAAAGTAATGAGATTTGCAGCAACACAGCCAGTTACCACCATCTCTTGTGGTTTTGGAATCCCTTGGCAGTAGTCATTTGATCTCTGAGGATTGTAACTGGACTATAAAATACAGTGAAACTACATCTCTAGAAATTATAATTGCTTACGTCAGCACAATCTTATCAGAAGATTATTTTTTGATTCTGGAAATGGAATTTTACCATCTGATTTCTTATAATTTATAGAGATTTTCAACATCCTGTTTTTATTCTGAATATTATTTTGAAAACCATAAATTTTATCATTAAACCATGTTTATGTCTGTCAACTACTCACTTCTTAATGCAAAAGCTTTTCTTCTTCTTCTTCTTCTTCTTTTTTTTTTTTTAAAGCATAAAAGCCCATTATAAAATGTAAAGCACCGTAAGAAGTAATTATTATGAACTGGTTAAGAGAGGAAAAAAGATATTGGGATGCCAAGTTTTTGGTTTTGCTTTTGCTTTCGTTTTCTATTAGAAGTTCATCCTTGGTTAAAAAAAAAAAAAAAAAAAAAAGGGAATTTAACTCCAAACTAGTAGTGCCTTTAAATTATTTTTTATTCCACTTTTTCTGACCCCAGAAAGGTCTGTATCAAAATTATTCTCAGTATGCACATGAAAAATGTCAAAGCCATCCTAAGGTTTCCCTTGTTTTCCTGTTAATGGGTCCTGCCGCACTTGAGACCCCGTTCTTTGAACTCTGTTCTGAGTGGACAGGGAAAAGGACCACTCTAAGGAATGGAGTGGCCTTTCTGTCTCACTTGGGATTTTGATAGTACAGTGCATCACTTTCTATTTTGTTGCAGAGTTGACTGGCATTCTTTACCTTTCAGTTTTGATCCATTGAATTTTCCTTATGAATATTATTCTTCCTCTCCTGAAGCTTAACAAATGTCTGGTTGTAAATTTTTTAAGGTCAAGGAATTTTGTATGCTTTTGTCTCCATCCTGGTACTTTGGTGTCTGGATCTTGCAGATGGCAGAAAGGTGGACTATTTGATGAATGTGACTGAATGAAGGACCAAATCGAGTTCACAGATTAAATACAAATACAAATTGTCATGAAGAATGCAGTGAATGTTGGCCACAAGTTTTGGTGCTCTGTGTGTATTGAGGACTGAAAGTTCTAGGAATTTAAAATTTTGTCTTCTTGATTTGATGACAATATTTTATCCCCTCCAGTAACATTTTATGTGTGTGCGTATGTGATTTTTTATTTTTATTTTTTTGCATTTCCTGGGTGGTCCCTCGTTACTAAACATGCCATATCAGCGGTCCGAATTTGGATTTGGACTTGTCATCTATTTTAACTGTTGTGGTCTACTCAGAAAGAACAGAAGGCTGATTGAATATCAAACAATTTGGAGGGACCTAATGAGAGGATAGGAGTATGTGTACAGAGGTTCTCCACAGTTGGAATTGAGAGAAGGGGCAGGAGAGAGTGTCACATGGCCTATAGTCATGGGTACAAGTGGATGCTAAGAGAACTGAGGTAGAGGGATTCCTTCCACTCCAGCAAGCACCCCAGTTAGCACATGCCAGTAACATTAATTTGCCTTATTTGTTGGGCAGTTTTGTTTGTATATTACTTGTGAATTTGCTGTAGTGTATAGTTGTATAAGGGTTGTAGGCATAAGAAATTTTCACTGAGTTTATGTTTGTACACAGTTAAGTGATATCAAGTGGCTCAAGTGTATGTGGCACTTAAGAATTTAGAATTGGAATTAGGTAGAGTTTAAACCATAGGTTATGGGGCAAGTTAGTATGTTCTCCAAGTCTTGATTTATTCATCTGTAAAATGGGATGGCAGCCATTCTCTATTATAATGCTGTGAGATTATCCACAAAAAGGCTAAGACAGTGGCCAGCTCATAGTGAGTGCTCTGTTAGCTTTGGTCACAGCATAACTTCTTTAACAAGAGCCCATAAACATTAAAGTTTGAAAAGCCTGGAATTAGGTAAAAGCTTTGGTCTTTTTGAGAGATTTGGGTTCAGTTTTGAGGTAGCCTCTCATGATCTTAGGCCAATCTTAAAACCTCTCAGATGCACAGTTTCCTGAAAGCTTCTTACTGCCTAAGGTTATGGTAAAAACTAATAGGAAATGCTACCATTGAGGGAGGGAGTTTGTATTAATTAGGGTTCTCCAGAGAAACAGAACCACTATCCATACATCATTCATATATATGATGTATATGTATGTATATGGAGGAGGGGGAGAGGATGTATAAGAGATTTATTATGGGAAGAGGTTTATATGATTATGGAGACTGAGAAGTCCCATAATCTGCTGTCTGAAATCTGGAGACCCAGGAAAGCCATGTGCTGTAGTAGTTCACCCAAGTCCAAGGCCTGAGAGTCAGGGAAGCCAATGGTGGAACTTCAGTCTGAGGACGAAGGAATGGAACTTGGAAATGGGAGGAGGCTTATGGCTTAAGCCCCAGAGGCCCAAGAACAGATGGCTGTCCTAGCTCTCTGCTTTTTTTTTTTTTTTTTTTCCTGTTTGGATCCTCAATAAATTGGATGATGCCCACCTACATTGGCAAGGGTAAATCTTTATTCACCTCTGATTCATTCATCACTGATTCCTCTTTATTCATCACTGATTCTCTTCCAGAAACACCCTCACAGACACTCAGAAATTGTGTCTTATCAGCCATCTGGGCACCCCTTAGCCCAGTCAAGTCAACACATACATTTAACCAGCACAGAGTTCCATGAGCCAGACACTGCACTGAGCACTTATGTTCACCATTTGTGATCCCATCAATAGCTTGGTAAACTAAGTAGTATCGTCCTGTTTCTACAGAGAGAGAAACTGTGGCACAGAGAAGAGGCAGGGGAGGCCATATGGCTTACAAGTGGAAAAGCTGATGCTAGAAGCAGGAACTGCTTGTCTCCAAAGTGCATGCTGTCTACCCGAGGTCTTGCTGCAGTGCAGAGGAGATTCATCCAGATCTCCTTTGTGGCAGGGCACTAGAAGTAGCCACAGCAGGAATTATAGTCATGATATGGGAAATGGGTGGGATCATTTAGAATTTGGAAGTAAAATTCTGATAAATCATTGTGCATAATGGGGACTCAGGTGCCTAAGAGAAAGGACAGGAGGGTATCCAGAAGGTAAATAACTGACTTCTTAAATTCAGCTGGGGGCCAGGTGGTTATTTGTGTACATTCTTTTATAATATAATTGTTTGAATTCAGGATTGGTGTTGGTATTATTAAAATTCTGAGTGTTCTGCAAATTAAAGGAAAATAGTGCCTTGTAAGACTTTCTAGGGGACAGAATTTTTAAAAATCTAACTTCATTTCTGCCATTCAGTAAGTGTACAGTTTTAAGCAAGTTATATTTTATGTCTATTTAGTTCCTTCATTTGTGACGGTTGTAGAATGATTATTACTTACTCATTTTCAAGCTTTGCAAAAAATACAGAGGATGTGCAAGAGAGAAAACACACACACACACACACACACACACACACACACACACACACACAAAACACAGAGTATCGCTCATACAGTTCTTTGCATACCAGTTCAGCATACTATTGAGTGCCAGGCAGTCTTACCATGGAGAATTCAAAAATGAGTATGAGGAGTTCTTAGCTTCATTCTAATTTTCAGGCCAGCAGTTGGGCAAAGATGTTAGAATAGAAAGGAAATTTACACACAAAAAAAATAATGACTTGGATATTTCTCCTTGGATTACAATATTCAAAATAATTTATATATACCTCATGAATTAATTTTGTTTTTTTAAAAAAATTCCAAGGAATAGTCTAGGTGGAGAAAAACCTGTATGTTCCTTCTCAAGGCTAACAATGGTAGCTGCTCAGAAGTTATTTCCCAAAGTTCCTAACTGTTACTTTTAAATGGCCCTTCTGTGTGGCTTTGAAAGGCTGGTATGCCAAGATTTAAAGTGGGTATGGGAGGCAGTGCATGGGACCAGACGTGAAGGGAGCACATGGCTCTCTAAGTAACTTGGGGCTCCCTGTGGTGAGTGTCCTTCTCTAGGTCTGGCTTGCAGGGCCACTGAGATGTGGTCAGAAGGAGGTACTACTGTGAATACAGTAAAGCAGAATTACCTCCACTTCTGAGCCCTAGCCCCATATTTTCAGTTCTCTCCCCATATTTCCAGCTAGTTCTGTCGTCAAACATTCCCCAGCCTTGCTCCCTCAGACCTGATTGTCCTTCGGTATTCTCTAGTGTGGCTTGTGGTATCAGTGCCTGTTGCTCACTCCAACTCAAAATCCCTGAGCCTGCCTTACTCCTTTGCTCTTCATTCCCTTATCTAAGGTCACAAAGTTTTGTGGACTCTGTCTTCTAATCCCCCCACCCCCCACCCATACACTGTCCCTGCTTTCCTTTGCTTACTTAGGGCCATTGACTTGATTCAGAGCCTTGTTACCTCTCACCAAGAGTTCAAGTGGGAGAAAGTGCATGCGGCCAGATGTAGAGTATGGCAGCAGCCAGCCTCCCCGTCTCTGCCCATTCTTTGCACTGCCATTGAGATATTTTTTCAAAAACATGCTTTGGCATAGGCCTCCTCATTCCCCCCTTATAGCCACTCAAGATAAATCTAAGCCCCTAAATTTGGCATATAAGCCTCTTTCTAATTTAGCCTCAAACAACTTTTTCGATGTCATTTCCCATACTGCCCCTGAGCCATCCTGAGCCTTAGCCACAGTGAATTTCTTTCCGTTCTCAGAATACTCTATGCTTTTTTTATTTTCGCAGCTTGGAACCCTCAATGTTTTTTTTTTTTTTTTTTTTTTTTTTTTTTTTTTTTTTTTTTTTTTTTTTTTTTAAAGCAGGGAAACTTATCCTCTAAAAACCAAATCCAGATGTCATTTCCTCCCCCAAACCCCCAACTTGTCCTGGGCCCGTCATTGCCCACAATGCAATGACATACATATCATACCATAAAAGCACACTACTTTATCATTACTAGATTATGACTCATCCCCCCACTTCTCCCTCCATTTACCATGTTATTGTGAAATCTTCTTGTAGAGACCCTCACTTCCCCTTCCCTAACTTTGAAACTCCGGCATTGTGCTTGGTGCCTAGTTGGCGTCCAGTGAGTGTTACTAACAGAGTAGATGAAATAACGAATGAATAACTTAAATTTTGGATATTTACATGCTAATTATATAGGAAGACGTTTGGGTAAGAAAGTCCAAATGTTCATATATTGGGTGACTGTTCATCACAAAGCACGAGTCTGGGGTCAATAAGTCAACCCAGTATCTAAGCCATCTCAAAATTTTCTATATAGATTGAGCAACATCTGACATCTGCTTTCAGTAGCGGGGGCAGGCGGTGGGTGGTGATGGGCATTTTGTAAGCAGACCACAGCCTGCTCTTAACAAGCTGGCAGGTGAGAAATGCCAACTAAGAGCAATGTCTGGATAACCTCACCATGCAAAGAGTGATTTCCTTCAGGGCTGGGGCTTAGGGGTCATTAGATTCTTCCTTGTGCCATTAGTATTTTCTAAGGTTTCTACAGTGACCTTGTGTGTCTTGTTACTAGGTGGGTGTCACTCAGACAGTTTCTTACACTCATTAACTGGGTCAGAACTCAGGAGCCAGGTGGGTAGCACTGTCTGAGGAGACCCTTGAGCGTCATGCAGCAGGTTCTTTACAAGCTGGCCCCGTTTACCTTCCCATCCTGCCTCAGGCACCTTGTGCTTTAGCTGCACTGTTTTGGTTTTTTTTTGCTCGTAATTTAGTGAATTTTTGCAGGTCTTGCACTATGGGTCAGACCCTCTTTTAAGTGCTTTGCAGTATTCATTTAATTGTCATAATAAATCTATGGAATGGGGACTCTTATTATTCCCATTTTACAGATGAGAAACTGAAGTCGTGCAAGAATATGTTTTTCTTTTCAAATGTTCATTCTGCAGGATGTTTCTCTCTACTGTCCCTCTTCTGACATGTAAATCATAATTCTCTGTGTTCTTTTACATTTTTTTTTCTATATAGCATCAACTATATTGTATAATGGTTTCTGTATTGTTCTCTCCCTCAGGAAAACCAGGAAAAGTTACCTAATTTTGTATTTAACTGTACTATGTGCATCGTGATCCTTACCTTGCAAGGTAACTGTGAGGATTAAAAGATCCTGGCACAATTCCAAGATGACAGGAAATGAGCTTTTTTCTGTCTTGTCTTTTTTGTGTTCCTGACACAATCATTGACACGACAGTTGTCAATAAATCAAGAGGAAAGGGGAGGAAAACCAGGATGACCCAAAGTCAAGGTCACCAAGGGAGAAGGGAGGGTTGGCATTTTCAGATGCTCAGAGAGTGGATGCCAACTCAGAAAAGACCACTGGGCTTGGTCATTAGTGCTGTTTTTGAGAAGAGCTTCAGCAGACTGTGAGGCGAGAGGCAGATTGCAAGTGGTTAAGGAAGAGTGGGAGGGAAGGAAATGAAAGCTGGGGGTTCAATCATTTTTCTTTTTCAGGAAGGGAGGTGAAGAGTTAGGGCATTAATGGAACCAGAGAAGGGTTCTTGGTTTGGATGGGGAGGTTGAACGAGTCTGTAGACAGAAGTAAATCCTTAGAAGAGAGCAACTGGGGAGAATGCCCTTCTCCCTATTCTGGTGTACTCCCAGAATCCCTGTTGGCCCTGCTGGACTTGGCTCCATTCATTCTCCTTGCAGCTGGGGCATCCCAGGGTCCCATGGCTTTGGGGTCAGTTGAAGTCCTTGGGTAATGTGTGTAACTTGTCTGAGCTGTGGTTTCCTCATCTGCAGAACAGGCATAGTGCCTACCTCCCAAGGGTTTTGTGAGCATAGAATGAAGTTCTTCTGTTAAATGTCAGCTGTAGGGTCTCAACTGTTGTGTCCCTTTAACCTTCTCTTGGAGACAAGATGAAAGAGAATAGGAAAGGGTGAAACAAATTTTAGAATACCGTTGAACTGCAGGGGTCAGAAGTTGAGAAGGTGCTCTCAGAATGGCTGCTGTCTTCTCCACAAAGCAGGGAGGAAGATTGTCCACCGAGGGGAGGGGTTTGCAGTTCTCACAGAGCTGCTGGTCTCCCTGAGGCCACCAGATGCTCTCCACCAGAGATAAACAAAAGGTCTGAAGAGCAGCAGTGAAGGTCTGGCGAGGTGTTAGAGAGGACAGGTGAACTTCTGCAGCAAGGTGAGAAGGGACTTGGGAAAAGTGTGGGCACAACTGGGGACTGATAAAAACCTAAGGGGGTGGGATATTTGTGTGTGTGTGTGTGTGTGTGTGTGTGAGAGAGAGAGAGAGAGAGAGAGAGAGAGAGAGAGAGAGAGAGAGAGAAGGGGGGAAGGGGGGAGGGAGAGGAGGGGCAATGAGGAGAGGGGAGAGGATGCCTTGGTAAAATGGCAGCTGGGATAGTCCAGTCAGATGGGAGCTGCTGATGGCCGGAGAGTGGGGCAGGTATGAAGAGGTGTGATGACACTCAGGGTTCAGAGCAGGTCCCTGGGAGTGGGGTGGTGAGCCCAAAGGTTATAGAGGAATTTCACAGAATTAAGTGAAACAATTTTCAGTGATTGAGGCCAGGACATGGCTGGTCAGCCCCAATAGAACAATGTTTTTTACTTCTCTTTCTTTTCCTTGTGTTTATCATATAAACATCTACCATACAGAGGAGGGAAGTAACCTTAGTCTTTATACAACATTTTGTATGGAATACATCATTATTCAGCCAATTTTTTTTTTATTTCTATGTTGTATTCATGATCATTTTAATGGATATATGATATCAGGTCATCCTCACAGATACTACTATGTGTTCTTTTGGATTTCTCCCTGGAATAAATTCCCAGATGTGACGTTACCATGTTCAAGGGTGTGGATGATGGGGGAGGGAAGGGGGGCTCTCGGTATGCTATTTGTTAATTGCTGCAGGCAGATGTGCAGTGAGCAGGGAGGGAGGCCACCGGGGAAGGAAAGAGGAACAGTCAACTCTAGAGTCCCAGGGGAGCTATCTGTGAGCACCACAGTCCACCTTGCTGAGCTCCGTGTGCTGCCTCTACTGAAAGGCATCTAGAGGCATCTATACCAGAGGAGGAGACACAGCGGGCTGCATTTGCATCTGTGATTGTGTCAGTGGAGTTTTGATTGGTTTTGTCTCTGATACTTTTCTTTTGGGGCATTATTGTCAAGAAGTTGAAGAAATCAAACAAGGCATGTGCCTGGGAGGGGAAGGTGGTGAAAGGGAGTTTATTTCTCTGTTCTGGAGGTTTTTGTGAAGCAATGACAGAACAATTTCATCTTTTAGAAATTAAAGGATTTAATGGTTTTGATTATAAGCATCAAAGTGTCTTTTATTGGTTACTTTTAGTTATACATAACATTAGGATTCATTTTGACATAATCATAAAAGCATAGCATATAATTTTGCTCAAATTCAGACCTCAGTACTTCCCCTTTCCCTTCCCTCCTCCCCCACCACTCCCATCACCCCATCCCATTTCCTTCCCTGTATTCTACTGATCTTTCTGCTATTTACTTATAGTTTTTTTTTTTAATTAGGTCTTGTGTATATACATAATGGTGAGATTCACTGTGGTATATTTATATGTGTGCATAGGAAAATTAGGTCAGATTCATTCCACTGTTCTTCCCTTATTGCTTCCCTCTTTTCTCCTCCTCAGTCACCTTCCTTTACTAATCTTTCCTTTCTCTCCCCCAACCCCCTTATTTTGGACTTGCTTCCACATATCAGAGAAAACATTGTACTTTTGACTTTTTGGGTCTGGCTTATTTCATTTAACATGAGAGTCTTCAGTTCCTTCCATTTTCTGGTAGATGCCATAATTTCATCCTTCTTCATTGTGTTTATATACCACGTTTTCTTCATCCATTCATTTGTTGAAGGGCACCTAGGTTGGTTCCATAGCTTGTCTGTTGTGCCATTAGAATTGATGTGGCTGCTTTCCTACAGTATGAGGATTTTAGGTCTTTTGGATATATACTGGGGAGTGGTAGAGGGTCATATGGTGGTCCTATTCTTAGTTTTTCGAGGAAGCTCTATACTGCTTTCCAGAGTGAGTGCACTAATTTGCGGACCCACCAACAATGTATGACTATACCCTTTCCCCCATATTCCCCCAATACTTATTATTATTTATATTTTTGATAATTTCCATTCTGACTAGAGATGAAATCTCAATGTAGTTTTGATTTGCATTTCACTGATTGCTAGAGATATTGAACATTTTTTTTCATATATTTGTGGATCATCTGTATTTCTCTTTTGAGAAGTGTCTTTTTAGTTCTTTTGCCCATTATTAATTGGGTTATTTGCTTTTTGAGTTCTTTTTGTATTCTGAATATTAATGCCCTGAGAAACAAGTGGCAAAGATCTATCATTCTGTAGCCTCTTTCTTCACATTCTTTTTTTCTTTATTTAATTAATCAATTTATATGTGGTGCTGAGAATTGAACCCAGTGCATCACACATACTAAGCAAGTGCTCTACCACTGAGCTACAACCCTAGCCTCCTCTCTTCACATTCTTAATTATTTCCTTTGCCGTGCAGAATCTTTTAGTTTGATGTCATCCCACTTACTGATTTGTTATTTTACTTTTTGAGCTTTAGGAATCTTGTTAAGGAAGTCAGTTCCTCAGCTGACATGTTGGAGGGGTGGGTCTACATTGTCTTCAAACAGTTGCAGAGTTTCTGGTCTAATTTCTATGTCTTTGATTCACTTTGAGTTGAATCAAAGTGATTATGTAGGGTGAGAGATAGGGGTCAAGTTTAATTCTTCTACATATGAATATCTAGTTTTCCCAGCATTACTTGTTAAAAGGTTGTCTTTTCTCCAGCTTGTTTTTGGCATCCTTGTCTAGTATCAGATAATTGTATTTATGTGATTGTGTTTCTGTGTCTTCAATTCTATTCCACTGGTCTATTCTACCATGTCTGTTTTGGTGGCAATACCATGCTGTTTTTGTAATGATAGTTCTGTAGTATAATTTGAGGTCCTTTATTGTGATGCCTCCAGCATTGCTCCTTTTGCTCAGGATTGCTTTGGCTATTCTGGATCTCTTGATTTTCAAATGAACTTTAGAACTGTTTTTACTAGTTCTGTAAAGAATGCCATTGGCAAAACTACTCTAAGATTTCATTTCACTCCAGTCAGAATGGCAGCTATCAAGAATACAAACAACAATAAATGTTGGAGAGGACGTGGGGAAAAATGCACACTCATACATTGCTGGTGGGACTGCAAAATGGTACAACCATTATGGAAAGCAGTTTGGAGATTTCTTGGGAAAATGGGAATGGAACCACCCTATGACCCAGCCATCCCACTCCTGGGTCTATTCCCAAAGGACTTAAAAACAGCATATTACAGTGACACAGCTACCTCAATTTTATAGCAGCACAATTCACAATAGCTAGGTTGTGGAACCAACCTAGATGTCCCTCAGTAGATGAATGGATAAAGAAAATGTGGCATATATACACAATGGAATTTTATTCAGCAATAAAAGAGAATAAAATAATGACATTCGCAGGTAAATGGATGAAGTTGGAGAATATAATGCTAAGTGAAATCAGTCAATCTCAAAAATCCAAATACCGAATGTTTCCTCTGATATAAGGAAGCCGGTTCATAGTGTTGATGGGTCGGGGTACATAGGAGGACTAGAGGAACACTATAATGGTCAAAGGGAAGGGAGGGGAAGGAAGGGTACAAGGGGGGAAGGGGGGAAAAGTGGTTGAATAAGATGGATATCATTATTCTAAATGCACGATTGAAGACTTGAATGCTGTGAATATACTTTGAATACAAACTGTTTTATGTAAAAAGATGCTCTATATGTATAGTATGAACTGTAATACATACTACTATAAATAAAAATTAAAAAAAAAAAAAAGAATGCCATTGGAATTTTGATGGGGATTGCATTGAATCTGTATAATGCTTTTGGTAGTGTGGCTGTTTTGACAATATTAATTCTGCCTATCCAAGAACACGGGAGGTCTTTCCATCTTCTAAGGTCTTCTTTAATTTCTTTATTCAGTATTGAATACTTTTTAAAAAGAGTTAAAGGGAGATATGATTTAGGTCATTATTAAGGAAATTGCAATATTTTGAATCAGTAATTTCATCAGCAAATATTACCATTAAAAGATTTTCTTATATATTATGATTATAATGCTTTCCCCTTTTTTTCTTTCAACAGAAAAAATACAGGAAGGGGTTTATTGATATTTCAAAAATCAAATGTGTGGAAATCGTGAAGAATGATGACAGTGTCATTCCCTGTCAAAATAAGTATCCATTTCAGGTGAGCTGGTATATTTTTGCAACAGTGAGACTCTGGGCTTTCTGTCACCAGGTTTCCTATTTGTCACTGCTTTGGTGGCTGATTTTTAGATTCATTAAATCACTTTAATAGTAATTGCTTTTCTTCATGGACTACTCAAATCATTGTTGAAACATGATTCAGCACGTTTTGAATTTGATTCTTGTTTTGGTTGTTAGATTCTACCATGGGTCCTAAGTCTCTAAACCCCAGGTCTTACCTACTAGCATTTAAATTCATCATTGGGACTGAACAAACTACGATAAAGTTTTTTCTCTGAATTTGAGAATCTGGGAAGTGATAAGAGTTACTGTCAATCAGAAATGAGATGCAAAGGCTGCTTGTGGTGGAAAATAGAGTATTAGCATTGTATGTTAATTGAATTGTATTTTTAAGGGATGATCATATTATTTCATATTTTCTCCTTACAATGATCCTGAACACAAAGGAGGTAAATACCATGCTCTTCTTGCTTATGACTGAGTAAAATAAGGCTCTGAGATGTTAAATGGCTCATCCAGGGCCACTTTGTGAATCAAAAACCAGCCATGAACTCCTATTCACATCTTCTTGCTCCCAAACAGGATGGGTACTGATCCTAGGCCACTCCACATCCATGGCAGGAGCTTAGTGCACACGTGCCCTGAGAATTCAGGGGTTGGACGCTGGCATTCTAGAGCTTACTACAGATAGCACAGGACCCTGTCCAGCCCCTAACCAATCCCTTCTCTGTTTGGGGCCATTTCCATGCCTTCCTTTGAGCAATGTACATCTATCATGGAAGTCATCTTTTATCCATGGCTATGGTCTCACCATGACCTGAGGGGCAAGCTGCAAAAATCTTTCAAGATAATATTATAGGGCTGGGGTTGTGGCTCAGCGGTAGAGCGTTCTCCTAGCAGGTGCGTGGCCTTGGGTTCAATCCTCAGCACCACATAAAAATAAATAAATAAAGTAAAGGTATTGTGTCCAACTCAACTAAAAAATAAATATTAAAAAAAAGATAATATTACAGTGGAATTTTGCTTGCTTTTTTTTTTTTTTTTTAAACATTTTGGTTTGGTTTCAAAAAAAGTTTTTTGAAAACATTTTCCAACTTGGGAGATCAATATCACCTGGAAGCAGTGAGCTAAAACATCCAAGCTTTAAAACTGTATCTGGATTATTTTCCACTAGCAACACAAAAGGAGAAAGGGCTACATTTACATTTTCCCACTACTTATTTTATATCTGCCATTTCTCTGAGTGAAGGGCCTGGAGAATTGGGTGCTGAAGGAGGTGACACTGAAGCCACACCACTGGATTTACCACTTACTGCCTCTGTGATGTGACCTTCTGTGAGTCACTTCACCTTTCTATATCTGTTTCCTGTTCTAAGTGAAAATACTAATAATAGTAGTCATGTGATAGGGTTGTCATGAGGGTGAAGGGAGATGATATATAGATAACTGAGACATGTAGTAAAGCAAGATGTTAGTTGCTTTTATTACTATTGTTATTGGTACTCTCTTCTTACTGCTGCTGTTATTACTACACCTGCCCCCCAGATCTAGAATGAGGCCAATTTAAATCTTCTTTATGGTAAATATGTCAAATGCATCTATAATGGTGTGTTTGTGTAATTTCATTTGAAGTTTGGTGAAGGACCCTTCCTGCATGTGGCTCTTAGACATTTTAGTGGGTGGCAGGCAATGGGGAGCAATGATTCTCATGATTCTGGAGTAAGAATTATGATTTTTGATAATTAGAATATTTCTAAGAGAAAAGGATCTATTCTGCAAGCTTTAGATTCATTTTAAGAATGATGATAAAAAAAATAGAACAGGAAAAAATAGAATAGTACTCCATCCTTGAACCATTTTCAGTTGTTGAGATGAGTAAATATAAGAGCAGTTCAAAAATATTAAAATTAATAGAGAAGAGGTAAACTTGAGCTCTGACTGTATAATTTAAACCAACCGGATTTGAAAGGTAACAGAAATCCTCTTGTAACTTAAGTATAACCAAGTAAGTGTAGATCCTAGTTTCACATCTTGATAGTGAAATTTTCTACCAAGTCCAAATGGAGGGAAAATAAAAATGGAGAAGCTGACATTTTCAAAAGATACCAGGAGAAGAAAGGAAGTTGCTTCCTGTCCAGCATATTCTAGCCCAAGGAAGGACAGAGGAAACAGGGAGGAACCAGCTTGTGCTTCCTTTGGTGAGTCTTTCTAGTGGCATCTGGGAGTTCCCCCAGGAGGTGGCATATCCTTCTTGGGTTTTAAACCCAGATCTATCTGCTACGTCTGTGCTGTTTCTCCTGCACCACACTGTAGTTAAAAGTTTGTGGAAGAAGGGAATGTAGGTTTAAATGGAAGGGAGGATAACTGGTGTTACTACGAGTATTCCTCCCTTTTGAAATGGTTTCTGCCCTTCAACAAAGGAAGTTGGCCAGCTCTTGCTTCCTGACAACCTTTGCTACTGTACAATAACTCACCAGAAGACTTGAGGCACCTGAGAAACCTGCTTCTCCGCGTCCATGAAAGATAGACCCCGATGTGTGATCAGAGCTTTGCTGAAGGGAGGATATAGGCCCCTAAATCGCTCTCCTTCCTGTCAACCTACCAGAGATGCCAAAATTAGATACTTATTATTTGGGTTCAGGGTGGTATTTCTACAAATTTCTTGTACAAATATAAATGCCCCAAGTGAGTGAGATAATATATGAGCTAGTTTTAATTATCGGAACTCTTTAAGTTTGGATTAACTTTACTTGGATTAGCTGGTCTTTTTATTTTATTTTATTTTTTACTTATAGATGAGCACAATACATTTATTTTTTATTTATTTATTTATTTTTATGTAGTTTTGAGGATTGAACCCAGTGCCTCATGCATGCTAGGCAAGTGCTCTACTACTGAGCTACAACCCCATCTGGGATTAGCTGGTCTTTAATGAACTTTAACAAAGTTACAAAGCTCATGGTACTGGCATGAGCTCAGTTTTTGCATGGAGGGTGGAAAGACAGATTTTAGGAGGGAAACAATCAAGGGACCATTCAAAGGTGTTTGGGAGAAAACACATGCATAAGAAAAACCTCCAGGAGTGTGTAAGTCAGTTTTTTTTTTTGCTGCTGTGACCAAAATGCCTGACGAGAACAACTTAGAGGAGGAAAAGCTTACTTTGTCTCACAGTTTCAGAAGTTGCCATCCATGTGGACCAGCTTCATTGCCCTGGGCCTGAAATGAGGCAGAGCACTGTGGCAGAAGGGTGTGGCTCAGGAAAGCTACTTAACTCATGGCAGCTGGGAAGTAGATGGGGCGAGAGAGAAGAGGAGAGGAGAGGACTGGAGCGGAGAGCAGAGGAGAAACTGGGAAGGAGATAAAATCTTCCAGGGCATGTTCCCAGCAATCTACTTGCTCCAACTAGGCCCCACCTCTCAGTAGTCTATCCAGCCATCAGATGGATTAATCCACTGATAAGGTCAGAGCCCCCATGATCCAATCATTGCCTAAAAGTGCCAGCTCTGAACTTTGCTGCGTTGGGGCCCATGTCTTTCAACACATGAGCTTTGGGGAACATTCCAGATTCAAACCACAACAGGGAGTTAGATCCCATTCATATGACTTAACCTCAGCCACTTCGGTTTTCTCATCTGGAAAATGAAAATTCTAACACTAATAAAGACCTGGGTTGCTATACGGATAAAACAAGGAAGTATACATAAAGTACTTAATCCCATGTAGTGACTCAATAAAGTAAGTCATTATAATAAAATATTCTTATAATATCTCACAAGCTTCTGGAAGGTCCAAAGCCCTTATGCTTCTTTCCAGACACGTCAGTGAGAATTCAGAATTATTTTACTGGTACATTTTAACCTCATTCTTTTGTACAGTCAGTTGCTTGGACAAATCTGGGTTAAGTGTGAAAAACATGTAGCAAATAAGGAAACATCTCTCCACACATCTCCCTCTGCACTTAATTTTTTTCTGCTATCATTTCTCACCTTTCTTTTCTTATTTCTTTTTCTTTTCTCTTTATGGTACTGGGGATTTCTTTTTCTTTTCTCTTTATGGTACTGGGGATTGAGCTGCATCCCCAGTCACTTTTTGTTTTTATTTTGAGATAGGGTCTTGCTAAGTTGCTGAGGCTGGCCTCAAACTTGCTATCCCCCTGTCTCAGCCTCCTGAGTCACTGGGATTACAGGTGTGTACCACTGTGGCCTGCTCATGTTCTGCCTTGAGATAAGGTTTTCTAGACATGTCTTGGAATTAGCCTTCATGTTTGATTCATTTTTGTGTCTTAGTCATACCAAAGAATGTTCTACAACTATTTGTTCCATGATGTTCACATGCTGTCAGAGTGCATTAATTTCAGTAAGATAAATGAGAAAGGACCGTTTTAATGAATTGTCCTAATGTTTACTGACCAGGGTCAAGAATAGCTGTTTATCAATGGGAGATTGTTTTCCAATTCAGTGGGTGTTGATGTGGTGAAGGGAGGGTTCTAGCCTCATATTACTTTGGGGTCAGTCAAAGTTTTCCAGCTTTGTGATTGTCCATTAGGGGTAGAGTGACAACATTCCTGGATTATTTTCCAGGCTTATTTTATTATTAATATTAAAAACATAAAAATAAGACTAATTGCCGGACAGTCTACCTCTGAAAGAGATGCTATGGTTCAAAGCTTGGCTGTTGGAGTCAAAATCCTGGCTTTCTACATTACCAGCCAAATTATGATGGGCAGGTTAGGTGGCACACATTAGGGGACGCCACTTGCAGTGCCTCCTGAAGTTGTTCGAGGGTGGAGGGCATGTAGATAACCATATTTTCCTCTTCTGAAAATGAAAATACTTTGATGGGAGGACAAATTGAGTTAGTATCTATAGAGCATCTAGCCCAGAGCTGGGACAGCTAGTGCTAATTAAGTTGGATGCCATGATTTTTGATAGTGGCAGAAGGAAACTCTAGGAGTGAAGCTTAAGGAGTAGTCTGCTTATCTAAAATATTATTTAGAAAAATATTAGATTAGAATAATAATCCTGTTTTATCAAATTTCTTTAAGGAACTTTACTTAATTAAATTGAAAGAAATACCAAGATTAATGAAACATCTTGATCTCTGCATTTTTTCCTTTTATAAAAAGTTAGTCTTTTTGCAAAATGTGTGCCCCACTTGTTGTAGAAATAAAGAAATAAATGTGCTTTTATGAGAAAGGGGTTTAGGTTCTTTGGATCTGAGATAAATGACTTTATTTTATTTTTTTTTTTTGGTACCAGGAATTGAACTCAGGGGCTCTTGACCACTTATCCACATCCCCAGCCCTATTTTGTATTTTTTATTTAGAGACAGGGTCTCACTGAGTTGCTTAGTGCCTCGCCATTGCTAAGGCTAGCTTTGAACTCCTGATCCTTCTGTCTCAGCTTCCTGAGCTGCTGGGATTAGAGGTATGCACCACCATGCCTGACTTAAATGACTTATTTTTATTTTATTTTATTATTTTTATTTTTGACACAGGGTCTTACTAAGTTGCTGAGGCTGGCTTTGAACTTATGATCCTCCTGCCTCAGCCTCCCAAGCAACTGAAGTAAATACTTTCATTCTGTCACTTGAGACACATTTATTGGTGCCCATGGTTCCAAGGACTCTGACAGACAGAAGTGCTGTGTCTAAATATTTATCACTGGTTTCATCTTTTGTTTTATTTTAGGTTGTTCATGATGCTAACACACTTTACGTTTTTGCACCTAGTGCGCAGAGCAGGGACCGGTGGGTGAAGAAGTTAAAAGAAGGTAAAACTCATGCAATGAAATATTTTAGAACATGTCATTATGACTAAAATAGAAATACAGCCAATATAGTTTGCAATTCTAATCTCTTAACTGACACTACATGTTTTTCCAAGGACAGTCAGCTACAGTAAGTAAAAACCAGCAGATGGAAGATAACTTCCCTTTTAAAAATCTGATTCTTTCTAGTGGTATATAGTTTCTAAGAAAAGCATGCTTCCATTTAATGTGTGATATTTAATGTGTGATATATTTGAAGGTGATAAAGAATGGGCTTTTATGATAACAAGATTTAGTATTTTCTAAGAAATGCCTTATGTAGTTGATATTTGGTGTGGATGGATTGACATATACACCAAGTGTTTAAATGGGTAAATGGGTGCACTGTCCTTATCAATTGTCCTTTGAAGCAAAATGCAAAATGGTAGTGGGCTGACTTTTGCATTTATCCATCATGAAGTAGCCGTAGTCACTTCTGCTCACAAGTGTGTTTCATCCCCCCCCCCCCCCCAAAAAAGCATCTGGCTTTTCTAATGCTGGGTCACATGACATTTTGAGGGTGTTTTCATAATCAACATGGTATCCAAGGAATGATTGGCAGTGTTGCTTAGCAAACATTCTGTAGTCTGTTTTATTTCACTAATCATTAATGTGTCTGTGAATTACAGAAATAAAGAACAACAATAATATTATGATTAAATATCATCCAAAATTCTGGGCAGATGGAAGTTATCAGTGTTGCAGACAAACTGAAAAGCTAGCACCTGGATGTGAAAAATATAATCTTTTTGAGAGTAGTAAGTATTCATTTTATTCTGTAATTATATTGTGCTCAAAATGAACATGTCATTGGTATAGTGGCATGAATTTGATTTTGATTAAGTTCATCACACTTTCTAGAAAATGCAAATGTGTAGGTGTGTTTTATAAGACTAATTAGAATAATGTGTTTAGTTAGCAGTGGGACCTTCTCATGGAATCAAAATCAAAGGTCTCTTACAGGGAGCTTTTATCACAACAGTGAAGCCTGTAATTGGTTAAAGTCATGAGCCTAATATGTCACCATCAACAGCTTTTCTTCATTAATGTTTATGTATTTGTCAGCAAATGAACTCTTCCCAGATGTGTTGCTAGAAACTTTGTATAGCAGTGCATCTGCAATCTGCGTTAGTATCATTCTCATTTTGATGGGACTTTGAGGTATGGATTTTAATAATGGCTTCACAGTCTGTCAGAACAATTAGGTGTCATAAGGCTCCTCACATGTAAATGTTCAGATGAATAAAAATGTCTAGGGTTAATCTTGACACCTTATAAATCCCGCAAATGAGAGGCCTTTAGTCATAAGTTAAAAATATACAAAGACTCAAAATTGCTAGTATGACAGGACAGTGGGTATCCATGATTCTGTTTTCCTGCTGGTACCATACATGGTGCTTACCATATCAGTCAGGACCCATTGAGCTTTTAGATATAAGCAGAATGGCCATTAGGCAGGGATGCTGGCTATGCAGGAGGCTGCCCCTTGATTCTGTGAGTCCCTCCTCCTGATTGTCCTGGGGTATCCTGACATTACTTTATCACGTTAAAGAGAAGGTCCAAGTTTCCAAGTCTGTTATTATTTCCTAATTTTTCAACTCTTAAGGTTTAGTATTAGTGCACAGTGTAACCTGATGTTAAAATAAAACAACAAATGGGATGGTATCAAGCTAAAAAGTATCTTCACAGCAAAAGAATCAATCAAGAACATGAAGAGACAGCCTATAGAATAGGAGAAAATCTTTGACACCCGCACTTCATATAGGGTGTTATTTTCCAGAATATGCAAAGAACTTAAAAAACTTAACACCAAAAAAACAAATAACTCAATCAACAAATGGGCAAAGGAACTGAACAGACCCTTCTCAAAAGAATAATTTTGAATAATCAACAAATATTTGAAAAAAGGTTCAACCTTTCTAGCAATTAGAGAAATGCAAATTAAAACTACACTGAGATTTCATTGCCAGTCAGAATAGCAATGATCAAGAATACAAGTAACAACAAATGTTGGTGAGGATGTGGGGGAAAAAGTTATACTCATGCATTGCTGGTGGGCCTGCAAATTGGTGTAACCTCTCTAGAGAGCAGTATGGAGATTCCTCAAAAAACTAGGAATGGAACCACCATTTGACCAGTTATCCCATTCCTTGGCATATAGCCATATACTTAATATCAGCATATTATAGTGACACAGCCACATTAATGTTTATAGGAAGGAGACACAATAACTAAGCTATGAAACCAACCTAGGTGCCCTTCAATAGATGAACAGATAAAGAAATTGCGGTATATATACACAATAGATATTACTCAGCCATAAAGAAGAATGACTTTATGACATTTGCTGGTAAATGGAGACTATCATGCTAAGTGAAATAAGCCAATCCCCCTAAACCAAAGGTCAAATGTTTTTGCTGATATGTGGAAGCTAAACCACAATAAAGTAGGGGAGGAGAATAAGAGAAGTTCAGTAGATTAGAAAAAGAGGAACAAAAGGAAGGGAGTGGGGGATGAGAATAGGAAAGACAGTAGAATAAATCTAACATAATTTTCCTGTGTACATATTATGAAAATGCTTAAGTGAATCCCACCATTGTACCCACCCACAAGAATGAGGTCCTTATTAGAAAAGATATATTCCATGCTTATATAATTTTATAAAGATGGATTTGATTGTCATGTACAACTAAGAAGAACCAATTAAAACACACACACACACACACACACACACACACACACACACACACACACCCCTGAAAGTTGCAGTGACTTAAACTAGAAGTTCATCTCAGTTTCATGTTCCTGGGGTTGCTCTAGCTCCAGTGCTGTCTCTCTTCCTGGTGTCAGAAAGGGGTAAAGGGGCCAAGGATGCCCGTGGGAAGACCTTTTAGGGACCAGACCTAAAGTTGGTATACCCCATTTGTCCATAGAACCCTTTGATTAGAATTTCATCCCATCTTTGTAGCTGAATAGTCATGTGCCAGCAGAGCTCTGGCGGAAGAAGGGACAGGACTGCCAGACCTTCTTAATTTCATAGTGTTGTCATTACAACACTCCCCCTTATCCACAGGGATATGTCCCAAGATCTCTGGGGGATGCCTGAAATCATAGATAGTATCAAACTCTACATATGCTATGATTTTTTTTTTCTATGCCTACACACTTAGGATAAAATTAAATTTATAGATGAGTCACATTAAGAGGTTAGCAACAACCATAATAAAATTAGACAATTAGGACAATTTAGTGTGATAAAAGTTATGTAAATGTGGGGTCTCTCTCTCTCTCTCCTCTCTCTCATACATAGTATCTTATTGAATTGTGGATCGTAGTAACCTCAGCATAAAAATATTTTCTTATGATTCAAGAAATTTCAGCTTTTTCTTAAAGGAAGCCCTTTATGGTCTCTTTTTGTCATATCCAAATTGCCAGCATCACTCATCACTGCTGTAGGACTTTGAGGCCATTACTAAGTAAAGTAAGGGTTAGTTTAACTCCAGCACCATGATGTCACCAACGGAGGCTGCTCAGTGATTAATGGGGCTGGGAGTGCATGCAGCGAGGATGTACTGGACAAAGGGATGATTCATGTCCTGGGAGGGACTGAGTGGGGACTGAGATTTTATCACACTCCTCAGAGAAAGGTTCGATTTAAAAACTTAAGAGTTGTTTATCTCTGGAATTTTCCATTTAATATTCCGTATTGTGGTTGACTCTGTGGAAAGTGAAACGACGGATATGGGGGGCCACTGTAATTCAGTTTATTTTGGATTGAATAAGCATTATGGAGAACCCAGTTTAACAGTGGTGGGGACGCAGAGGCACAGATACTGGCAACACCCACTTAGTCAGGTCCCTTGCCTGTGTGTTCTGTTTTCCTTGAAACCACCAATATCTTTATCGGTCGTCACTACATAGCATTTTGACCTACTTTTGTTGTTGGCATTTTCAGGTGTAAGAAAAGCACTACCTCCAGCCCCAGAAACAAAAAAGGTAGGTGGTCTCTTGCATTGGGCAGTTAAGTCTAAATTTTCAGCCTTTATTGTCCTTAGGTTTTGGAGGGATTTGCAGTTTATTAATTATGTTTCATATGAATAAAAATATTAAAATGAATATTAACAATAAATAAAATGAATTTTAAAATATTAAAACAAATAAAAATGTTCATTTTTGTGATGTGGTTTTCCCCCATGATCATCTTAGAAGCAGATATGCTGTGACTTATTTGAATTGTCCTTGGTGTAAAATAATATCAGTTTAGTTGTATAAGATTTTATCATTGGGGTCCTGTTCTTATCTGGCATTTTGTTTATAGCTTGGCTGAAAGAGTTGTATCAGAAGTGTGGGACTTTAAAGGAATATTTGGGTCTCAAGAACACAATATGACAGCTGGGTGCAGTGGCGCACACCTGTAATCCCAGCAACTCAGGAGGCTGAGGCAGGAAGATCACAAGTTCAAGGCCAGCCTCAGCAACTTAGCAAGGCCTAAGCAACTTAGTGAGACCTTGTCTCAAAATAAAAATATTTTAAAAAGGCTGGAGGATGTGGCTTGGTGGTTAAGTTTCCCTGGGTTCCTGGGCTCAATCCCTGGTTTAAAAAAAGAACAAATCAAACCAAACCAACCAACCAAACAAAACCTCCAAAAAACAAAACAAAACAAAAAAACAAGGAACCCACAATATGACCGATGAGCGATTTAGTCATACATTTGAGGACTGGGATACGGTGGAAAAGCATGGACTTTGGACGCAGTCCAGAACTGAGCTGATGTGAATCTGATATGAGTGACTCTGGAGGAACTATGTAAACCAGCGTTGCCTCACTTGTAACATAGGAGTTATTATTCTGTACTTCATGGAAGCAATATTAAGAACAAAAGAGAAAAACTGTGTTAGATCCTAAGCATGTGCCTTGCACATTGTGGGCATAAAGAAGTGCAAATCCCTTTGAGTGGGAGGAGACCTGTTAACAGACTCCATGGTGGGCTTTCTCCATTGCAGGCGATTTCAGTGGTGGGTCTCCCTTTAGTTCTCCTGGTTTCTACTCACGTATTACCCTTGCCTCTCCATGGAAAACTATTCCTGACACATAAAAATTGTTTCAGTGTTTAAAGATGGTTTTTGCTCTTGTCCTGTATTCTGAAAATCCATAAGAGGTGTGGTAGCATCTACTGTATCTCACATTGGAGGGTTGTCTGGTTGCCATCAGGTGACATATTTGATTAGAGGGTTCTGCCTTATTCTTTGGTGATGGGTGAATCCTTCAGTGTTTTACTGTTTTATTTCAAGATCAGTTTCAGATAGAAGACTAAACTTTCAAATGTTATCTTCTTTGCTCAGAGAAGACCTCCCCCACCAATTCCTCCTGAAGAAGAAGATAGTAGTGAAGAAATAGTTGTAGCAATGTATGATTTCCAAGCAACAGAAGCGCATGACCTCAGATTAGAGCGAGGCCAAGAGTATATCATATTGGAAAAGAATGATGTTCACTGGTGGAAAGCAAGAGATAAATATGGGTAAGCATTCCCTCCCTGAGCATTGCATGCAGTGAGTGGGTAGGAGTGAAGTGTTGAGTGAAGTGTATGAGCTCTAACTATCATGTAATGAGGTTGGTTTATTTGGCCATAAGTCAAAGTACACATTATTACTTCGCACTATCACAGTGTATTCTTAGTAGTCACTCAATAAATGCAAATGGATCAATCACTTCTTCCCAGAGGTTGGAATAGATTATACTCATGTCTTTCTCATCCATTGTATATTTTATTTGACTATTTTGACCTTAGGAGAAATAGTTATATTTTGTCCCTCCTGCAGTAGATAATCTTAGGTCTTTCTAAGCCATTATCTATCATAATTTTCTTAGAATTTTCTCTCTACATATGCATATGGACATATATACACTCATGATATAATGGAGAGAGAGAGAAAAACAGAAAGGGAGAATACTTATGTATATGTATGCATGTATATCTATATGTATAAAATAAATAAATATACATTATATACATACATATATATATATATATATATACACACACATACATACATACATACATGCAGGACATACAGGAAATTAAATAGCAAGTATTGTCAGGCATGGTGGCATACACCTCTAGTCTCAGTGTTAATGAGGCTGAGTCAGGAGCATTACTTGAGCCTAGGAGTTCAAGACCAGCCTGGGCAACATAGTGAAACCCCAAAACAAAAACAAAACAAAACAGCATTATTTGTACCAGATAATTTAGGATTTCAGTGGAACAATTCTTTTAACCTTATTGTAAATATATAGGTAGAAATGGTGAAACACAGAGGATGAGTCTCTCTTGGGCTTCATTAAGGGAACTATATCCTGTGCTTACCTCTGAAATACAATGCATTTACATTATGAGTTCCAATGGATAAGAACAGGGGTCTTTTAGTCCTGAGAAAGTACGTTCCTCAGTTCACTTTTCAGAACAGTGGTATCCTCTGGGTGAGGCAGGGTCCCCTCTTCTATTCAGATTGTCACTGCTGGTAACCTGGGTGCTGGTTTGTTGAGCATTATTACCTTCTTGGGAATATTAACCTTTTTTGTTTTGTGTTTATAAGTTCCTCCTGCTTCTCTTCACCAGATATTTTATTCATAATTTTTACTCATAATTTTATGCAGTTGGAGCATCATTAATCCAAAAACCCAAATCCAAAGTACTTTGTTGATACTCTGAAAGTTTTGGGTTTTGGAGTACCAGGTTTCAGATGATCAGATTGGGGATGCTTAACTGGTAAAGTCTATGTAAATATTCTAAAATTCAGAAAACTCTGAAATCTGAAACATTTTGATCCCAAGCATTTCAGATAAGAGATATTCAACCTGTATTGTAGAAATTTCCAAACATCTACAAAAACATATAATAACATCACTTAAATTGCCAACATTTTACCATCTTGATTTACCCATCTTCCTGGTGTGTTTTTCCTAGGCTATTATAGTATGTAGGTCTTCTTAATTGCTGTCTCTTGAGGTGTGATTCAAGAATTTGCCTTTTTTTCTTTTTGTGGGGCTGGCCTTGCTCATGCTAAGGAATTTGCCTTTTTAACAAGTACCTCAGTGAAGCTACTTTATAAGTACTATTAAGGTCTTAGAGTGGTGTGTGCCTTTATTTAGCACTTTTGCTTTTGTGAATATTCTAGTTTCTTTAAAATATCCCAAGAACACATATAAATTTGTAACAACAAATCTCACCATTATATACAATTATAACATGTCAACAAAAAAATATGGAGGAAAAAATCCCAAGAAATTGTGAATTCTGGAGAAGCATCATGGAATTTGGAGGAAAGTGCTACATTGAACCATAAGTCCCCAGTTTCAGCTCTGGTCCAGTTGCTGGCTTTGGGACCTTGGGAATGTATCTGAATCTTTCTAAGCCTTGCTTTTCCCACCAGAAAATGGGGACAATAATGCCTGCCTGCCTCAGAACTCTTGAGAGGATCAAAGGTGGCAGTACTTTGTAATGTGTCAAATGATACCGATATTCTGAATTATTGGCAGTGAGCTTATCTTTCTTATGAGCCTTGGGCAATATGCTTTAACTATCTTAGAAAGTCTTTTTTCTTCCTTTTTCTAAATAACCTCTCAATAAAATAATCTCTGTTTACCCACAGTGTTTTTCTTATTTCTAGGAGTGAAGGATATATCCCAAGTAATTACGTAACAGGAAAGAAATCAAACAACTTAGACCAATATGAGTGAGTAGATATTTATTTTATAAATGGAAACCCAGAAAATGTTTTCATTTTCTTCATTATGTAAGGTGTTTTGAAAATTGATAGGCTTCTTTCATAACTTTTAGAACATGGTACCAATATATATTTTACCACACCAGACAACTGGTGTGGTAAAACACTGAGAATTAGTATCTATAATTCATTTTTCCTGAAGGTTCTCTGTGTGAATGGAGTTACAAAACCAGATACAATTGAATTGATGTTGAACAAATTATAGCTTAGCTGATTTTGAAATACAGATCATTTGTTCATTCAAGATATGGGAATAACATTTCCCAGAGTAGTTTTTAAAAATTTGTTTGTTTCCTTTTCTAACTAAAAGTTAGATTATGATTATTGTTCAAAATGATTTGTTCAAATACAATATCTGTTTAAATATTATATGTTTAAATATGATTATTATTTAAATATGAGTATTATTTTAAAAACCTTGAAAATAATTGGTCCTGAATCAAGACAGATGTTCGCTGTAGCTATTGGTTTCAAACAGAAGCCAAGAGTGATAGCTTCCTTTGGTCCTTTGGCTATTCACTATCTTAGTGGGAATGGCCAATTCATTCAGAAGGAACATGACAGAAAAAAAAAATTTTTTTTAAAGGAAAGGAAAACAAAATGCTTGGAAATAGGAAAATGTTAATTAAAAAAAACTCTCATAAACCAATCCCAGTTGACTTCTGTCAACATTAGTATATTTCTTTTTAATCTTTTTACTGTTTTTAAAAAGTAGATTCATGCTGTATATACTGTTTTATATCTTTTTTCCCCTCCAAACTGTATGAGCGAAAATTTGCTCCTGTCACTGAATATTCTTTGAAAACATTTTTATAGCTGCATTATATTTCACTCAGTCCTAAATTCATTGGCTGTTTACTGATTTCTTAGTATGTTAGGTGCTCTGCAAGGCCTTGGGACACAGCCAGTCTATCACACCTGGATGCACAGCAGGTGATGTAGTTACTTGTGGGGCATTAGGTTTTCAGGTATCTTTGCTATGTAAAAATAACTGGGATAACTTCTTCTTGTTTACAGTCTTAAAAGAGATCTCTAAAATTGACATCTCTAATATTGAAAGGCTGTGTGTTTGAACTTGTTAAGATCCCTGCTGTTGCTGTCAGAGAAGTTGTCCTGTTTCTGCCTGCTAGCAGTGTGAGGCTAGGCTTTGATGCAGAGCTCACACACACCACACACTCTTGTGGTCATTTTGAGATAGTGTATTCATGCGTCATTCATTTCCTTAAAAACAGCAAAAACAACAGCAAGCTGTTGCCTCTATTCATGTCATTTATGGTAACATAAGTGTACCTTAAAATCTATATGAGAACAAATAGTTTCAAGAGTCATAGTGCTCAGTGGCGTGATCCCTTAAGGAAATTTCAGAAGTAGGTGGGAAATATAAACCATACACATTTGTGATGTATAATGACATTTTGGCTAAAATGGACTGTATATTGGATAGTGGTCCCATAAAATTATGATAAAGCTGAAGTTTTTTACTAGTATTTTACTGTACATTTTCTATGTTAGATGTGTTTAGATGTGCCATTATGTTATAATTGTCTATGGTATTTTTTTTTTTTTTTTTTTTGGGTACAGGGGATTGAACCCAGGGGCACTTAACCACTGAGCCACACCCTCAGCTCTTTTTTGTATTTTATTTAGAGACAGGGTCTCACTGAGTTGCTTAGCACCTCACTAAATTGCTGAGGTTGGCTTTGAACTCACGTTCTTCCTGTTTCAACCTCCCTAGCTGCTGGGATTATAGGCGTGAGCCACTGAACCCTGGTATTTTGTACAGTAGCATGCTATACAGGTTTGTAGACTAGAAGCAATAATCTATAGCGTGTAGCCAGGTATGTGTTAGGCTACACCATCTAGGTTTATGTACATACACACAGTGATGAAATTGCCTAAGAATACTTTTCTTTAAGGGTATTCTTTGTTGTTAAGTGATGCATGACTATATAAATAAAATAACATTTTCCCCCTTAAAAGCTTGACCAGGGTGTGGTCTTCCCAGAAAGGACTTAATATCCTCAAACCTCCTCTTTCCCTATATTCAGACACTGCTACAAAGTCCTATTTCTCTGGAACATTGTGAGGTGACCAGCCAATTTGAAAAATTCACATCAGGGTTTTGATATCCAAGGACAGGTTGACACATTACCTACACATTCTGGGTATTATTTCTGGATGTAGAGTCCCTTCAGCAAAAGGTGTTAATCTCAAATGACACATCTCTGTGGCAGGCTTGTGAGAGAGCTATGTGGGGTGGCACCTCTGTCTTCTCATGTCACGTGGGCGCCTTTACATTCTACTGGTGCTCATGTCTCTTTCTGACAGAATGGACTCAGCAAAGCCCCTGTGGTCTTTTTCTCCTTGCTTGGGGATAGGTATTACAGGAGAGGAGAGACAAGCCATGGAAAGCTATTAGAAAATACCTATCACTAGTTAATTCACCTGTTTATTTGCTCATCAGTCCTTCTTTCAATATACACTAAAAGATCTGAGTTTATATCCTATGTTAGTCAGCTTCATGTTGCTATGAGAAAATTATCTTATAAAGAGCAAGTGTTTATTTTGGCTCATGGGTTCTGGAGGTTCCAGTTCATGATTGATTAGACCCATTGTCTTGGGCCTGTGGTGAGGCAGCACATTATGGTGGGAACACACAGCAGAGCAAAACTGCTTACATAATGAGCAGAAAGCAAAGGAAGGAAGAAGAAGGGGCCAGGGTCTCACAATTCCCTTCAAGGGCATGTTCTCCCAAGGCCCCACCTACCAGAGGTTCCACAACCTCTGCCATCCTGGGGACCAAGACTTTACACATGGGCCGTTAGGGGGCAATTCAGATCCAAATGATAGCATATCTCAAGGATGAAAGCATCCTTTTCAGAGAACCTCCAAATGCATAAAATGACTCATTGGAAGAGGATTTCAAAGAGCCTGATCTCTGTGCCATGGATCCTTTTCTTTCCTTATTTCTTTAATTCTTCCCAGGTACTAGAATCTAGTAGATGAGGGAGGCACCCTCTTTCTCTGAATATTTTATGTCTAGTATCCCTTGGAGAGCCACAGTTTAGCTTTCCTGAAGTCCTGCATATGAATCCCCATCACTTATTCTCACTGTGAAGATATGGGACTGGATCTTCTGTTACTGATAAATAGAATTTTCCTGATCCCTCACACCCTATTAGTTTATATTGTGTATTAGAGCTCTCGTTATCTTTCTTTAGCTAATTTATGTGACTTCTCTTGGCATCTAACAAATGTTTCTCGTATTAGTGGAAAAGCTTTGGGGACAGAATTCATTCTGTTCTCCTAATTTTTGTATTTCTCATTTGCATTCAGAAATGGATTTATCAAAATAGCAATTGTGTTGAACTGGGTCTCATTTTTAAAGTGAGAACCACCATAATGAGATGTTGACAATTCTGAGGTCTGGTTCATCACCTCAGATTCTACATAAAATATCCAACATCATTTAACTTGTACTGAGATTGTAATTTGTGTTTGGTTGCTACATGAAAGAATCAAATAGAAAAAGGTCTTGTCTTGTTTTTTGTTCTTTCTATTTTTGCCTTCCTCAATCAGGGAGGAATTTCTTTGTATTCACTTGTCTCAGAGTATTTGCTGGACCAAAGTCAGGTGCTGGTTCTTTTATGGAAACCTGATCCAGTGGTGGAAATTTCAAAGGCTCAGAGGATCAGGCTGACTTTATAACATTCAAAGTTTCAGGGTATTTGACTATGGTGGAAGATTCCTTTCCAACTAAAAATCATTTAATAAGTTTAAAACTGAAGGCCAAAGAAGATGATCTCAGTTCATGTTCTTTTGAACATTTGCTGATAGTTGTATAGAGGGATTGTGCTGGGGGACGCAGGGAGGGGAGAGTACCTCTAGGGATGATGTGGGAGATGACAGTATGAGGAGAAAGCTTTCCCAGAGGTTAAGAAGGGGCACAGATCTGCAGGAACTTGGGGCGTGGCACAGGGTGGTGACCAGACCTGGTGGGAGGAGAGGAGTGGTTACATGGCCAGGGCACGGATTTCTATAGCAGAGCCTCAGACAACCACAGGGCTTGAGGGTTCTGGAAGTCAGCAGGTGTGGAAAATGCAGAAAGCCTGCTCTTAGGTTTTCCTTCTTTTCTATTGACACTTGAGACCTTCATGAAATTTGACAGAGAGCCACCATAATGACTTGAGATGGAATCTGCAATGTTGGTGTGGTCGGAACTTGGAACAAGATTTAATTTGAATTCAACACAAAAATGTAAACTGACATTGTCTGTAAATTTGAATCAGCGAAATAAAATCCATTCTCATTATGATTGGAACAGCAAAAGATTGTAGATGATTTCTTGTATAATGAATACCTTAAATAAATTATGGTACATCCATATCAAGATACATAGAACAATATTGCTATGAGCTATCGTGACAAATTCATGTATGATGTATCAAGTAGAGTTTGATCTCACTTTAATAAAATAATGCAGGCATACATGTGCATTTTCATAATAGTATGGATAAAAAAATCTGAAATTATATACATCAATATGTTACTGGTTGTCTATTTAGATTACGAGTGATATCTTGCCTTTTTACTTATTGTATTTATTATGGGTGAACTTTATTATCTAATTAATCCTACTAAGAATAAAAACATAATTTTAAATAATTTGAGGCCTTAAGTGTATCTTTTTCTGTTCAGATGGTATTGCAGAAATACGAATAGAAGCAAGGCAGAGCAACTCCTCAGAACTGAGGTAAGTGTTTGTGTTTATTTTATGGATTTGATCTCAGTACAGCTTAATTTTAATGAATCCTAGTAAGTGGCCCCACATAGTTGCTTTTAAAGCCTAAAATGTCTATGGTATAAATATGTTTTTTCCCCCACATCATTTCAAAGGGATTATTGGGGTGTTAGCACACTGGGCTTCAGTAACAAAGGGCCACGGGTTGAGGGGCTTTAACAACAGAACTCTGTGTCTCATGGTTCCGGAGGCTGGAAGTCCAAAGTGAGGTTCCAGGAGGGCTGGTTCTTTCCAAGGGCTGTGAGGTGAGGATTTCTTCTAAGCCTCTCTCTTTGGCTTGGAGATGGCAGTTACTTCCCTCTGTGCGTGTCTGCCTCTGTGTCCAAATGTCCTCTTTTTATAAGGACACCAGTCATGTTGAATTAGAGCTGACCATAAATACTTCATTTAAGCTCATTGACCTCTGTAAAGACCCTTGTCTCCAAATAAGGTCACATTCTGAGATACTGGAACTTAGAAGCTTCTTTGGCAGGGAAGGGGGATGCAATTAAATCCATAACAATGGGTAATAGCTGTACCTGAGCAACTTTTTCTTTGTTTATTTCATGCCGATTTATCATTTGCTACCTTGCTTTCAGCATTTTCGTGTTTTTTTTCTTTTTTTTTTTTTTTGCTTGAAGCTATTCATTTTAGAATAATTCACACTGATATTATGAATCTTAATAAATGAAATTTTAATAAAATATTTCATTGACTATAAAAATAAATGTGCTGAAATTCTCACATCTTAATAAGAACTAAAAGAATGCTCTAGAGGAAATGGTAATAGGCTGAGGAAGGAGACCTGAATTTAGTTGTAGCTTTTCTAGTCTACGTTTTGCCTAAGATAAGCAGGTTGGATTAGAAGATGACCTCTGCAATTCCCTGTGTTTATGATCTAGTTATTCTGTTTAGTAATAGTTCCAGGTCTTTTAAGCAGACTTTTTTTTTCTCATTTTCTCTCCTGCTTTATTTTACCAGTCAAGGTTTTATTGAGCACTTGTTTCCGTAGAATGTGCTGCAGGAACAGTGGCAGGTGGCTTTGCTCATTTGGGTTACACCTAACCATGCCCATCCCTGCAGCATTGTTTGTTTGTTTTGGTACCAGGGATTGAAACCCAGAGGCGCTTAACCACTGAGCCACATCCTCAGGCCTTTTTAATATTTTATTTAAAGAGAGCATCTGGCTGAGTTGCTTAGGGCCTCGGTAAGTTGCTGAGGCTGCTTTTGAACTTGCAATCCTCCTGCCTCAGCCTGTCGAGCCACTGGGCTTCTGCAGGATTGTTAAGTGCCTCCCTAGAGGCTCCTTGATGAGAGGCTGCTTTAGGGATGTGGTAGCGAGGTGGTCTGGGGTCCAAATCCTGGTTCACTACTTATGAACTTTGTCACCTGAGGCAAGTATCCACCTTTCCATGCCCATTTTCTTACATGTGAAGTTGGGTAGGGATAGCAAGAGTGAGTACCTACCACATAGGACTGTTTTGATTAAGTGCATTTACACATCAGAGCATGTTAAAACAGAACTGGTTTTCAATAAGTAAATGGGAGCTATTATATTTTTACTGATCAATTAACTATTATAATTATTGTCCCTAATTGTTCTTATCAGATATATTTGTGGGACCTGATTTAATTCCACAATGCGTTTATTATTTTTATGTGGTGCTGAGGATCGAACCCGGGCCACAACCCCAGCCCCTTAATTCCATTGTCTAAGAATAAAATTTAAGGGGTTAGGGAGTGTAGCTCAGTAAGCATGCACAAGGTCCTGGGTTTGATATCAGCTTTAAAAAGAAAGAAAGAAGAAAAGAAAGAATACAATTCATTTTACTTTTCAACTATTAAGCACAGTTTTCACCTTAGAGCAACATAAATGCTAGAGATTGAACATGGTATTATTGGTAGAGTACTTGAGGTTCATAGCTTCTGTTTCTTGCTCTTGGAACCTGCTGAAGGTTTATCCTTTATTCATTCAGAATTGTTACTGACTTTTTGATGTTCTCCACTTAAGTTACTTGTGCTTCCATTTCTCCTCTTGTAAAGAGTGATATTTAATGTTAAATTCCAGGGGAATTAAGAATATTTAAGTACATTCTTATAAAGAGCACTGAGTTATTTACAGGAAAAATGCTATGAGGATGGAAAATGATACTGAGTCAGGATTCAAAGCTTACAGCAAATATGAAAAAAATGTATGAAATGAAACCTAATTGTTAAGCAATACCCTTCCCCTCCCCTTTCCTCCCCTTTCTTTCTTTCTTTGTTTTGTACCAGGGACTGAACCCAGGGGTGCGTAACTCCTGAGCAACATCTCCAGCCCTTTTTTTATTTTTTATTTTGAGACAGGGTCTTGCTAAGTTGCTTAGGGCCTCACTAAGTTGCTGACTCTGGCTTTCAACTTTGAGCCTCCTGTCTCAGCCTCCCCAGCCCCTGGGATTACAGGCACGTGTGACAAGGAAGTCATTTTGCTAATGACTGTTTTCCCACAAGTCCAGGACTTACAGGCACTGCAAAACTTTGTTGTTAATTTTGTAAGGGCTCCAAGAGATTATCTGGTTGAAATGTCTGCATTAGTGTGTGTGAAAATTTGCAGTCATGGGGAATTGTGAGTGTGCTTTTTTTTAACCAGTCTCACAGCTCAGTAATGTGAGGCAGAAAATCATGTGGATGGGAGAAACCAAGGACCCCTACTGGTAAATTCACTTCTCCAGAGCACATTTTCTCAATAAAGGGTAATATTCACAAAATTGTAAGAACAGGTTCTTGCGTCTTTTCTGTGACATTAATATTAGTTATTGGAGTATAAAAAAATTTCTTAACTTGTATTTTAGGATAAAGAAGGTGGTTTTATGGTAAGGGACTCCAGTCAACCAGGCTTGTACACCGTCTCCCTTTATACAAAGTTTGGAGGGTGAGTAATCCTGCTCCATTTTATCCATCTATTTCTCTCTCTGTTTATTTTTAATATAGAGTTTTATATGAATTTCCTATGTTTTTGTATGTATTCCTAATTTTCAAAAAAAGATGCTGTATTTCAACAGTAAAGAAAAAATAAAACTTGAACTTTATTTCTAAAGTCTACTTTTTTTGCCTTTATATTTTCAGGAATTTACCCCATAGTTTTCCATAAGTATATTTGTTCACATAGCTATAGAAACCTTAGTAACATTTAAACAATAATTATTGTACACGGAGCTAAGCACTAAGGATGCCTCTGTGAGCAAAGTAGGTACAGACTCGGCCTCCTTCCTTCCTAGCTCAGTGGGGGCTGTAGACAAGCAAACAGGGCAGGTGGGGGAAGCACTGTGACAGGAAGATGATTTTGGGGCTGGGGGTGTTGGGGTTACAGAGCTAAGACACATCTGTTGTCCTCAATTCGAGACCTCATAGGTAAGGCAGGAAAAAACTGGAGGGAGGGAAAAGAGTGTTTCTGACCCAGGAAACTGCCTAGACCCAGGGGTGAGAGAGGATATGGTGAGTTTCAAAGACCGGAGAAAGTGTATGTAGCTGGATTGTAGGGAGGGACCCAGAGAGGGAGGAAGAGAAACCTGAGAGGTAGAAGCAGAAGTCAGGTCATGTCAGTGTCAAGGACTGCAGGCTTTATTCTGTCTTGAAAGCATTTTTTATCAAGTGATGACAAGAGAAAGTCCGCATTCTAGAAAGACATCTAAAGTGGAATGTGTACATATTTTTAAGCCCAATTCATTTACTTTTAGAAATGCAAGTACTTGGACATCCCAGTGACTTGGGAGGCTGAGTCAGGACAATCTCAAATTTGAGGCTAGCCTTAGCAACTTAGCAAGACCCCATCTTAGAATAAGAAATAAAAAAAGGGCTGGTGATGTAATTCAGTGGTAAAGTGCCCCTGAGTTCAATCACCAGTACCAAACCAAACAACAACAACAACAACAAAAAAAAAAAAAAAAAAAAAAAAAAAAAAACAGGAAGTGCAAGTACTCTGGAAATTCACAAGTTTATGCCAGCAGCAAGGACAAAAAGTGGTAGCAGCTGAAGGCTTTTTTGAGACTTTCAATTGTTGTTGAATGGAGCTGGGGAATGTTATCTTTCTCAATCTCATGAAAGGGACCAAATATGTTATCAGTGACCACTTGCAAAACTTCCACCAGTTAATGTGAAAGGAAAAACTAAAGAACATGGAGAAAGAAATAAACTTTATTCCAGGAATAGAAGGGGCCATACAGAGAAAGGCTGCGGTTCGCCTATAAAAAAACATCTAAGCGTGATGTTACATTATCCCAGCTTGGTTTTAACACATTTTAATTTTTGTTATAGAGAAGGTTCGTCAGGTTTCAGGCATTATCACATAAAGGAAACAACAACATCTCCAAAGAAGTATTACTTGGCGGAAAAGCATGCTTTTAGTTCAATTCCTGAGATTATTGAGTATCACAAGCACAATGCGGCAGGTAAGTGACCTATTAACACTTATTTCAAATATTGGTGCAAATGATCAGACATTAACACTTATTTCATATATTGGTGCAAATGATCAGACCTATTAACACTTATTTCAAATATTGGTGCAAATGATCAGACATTAACACTTATTTCATATATTGGTGCAAATGATCAGACCTATGAACACTTATTTCAAACATTGGTGCAAATGATCAGACATTCTAATGAATTCTTCTGTGAACAGTTTTATTTTGTAATTACAGTTAGTTGTAAAGTGTGATGGGTATAAAATCAGTGCACGTTAAAGAAGTGATATATCCAAGAAAAATCAGAAGTAATTTCAAGGTTCATAAAAAGTTCTGTCTTGACATTAGGACATGAGTTATTTTGATGGTATATGGTATTCACATTTCTGTGCTTGGTGTTCTTAGTACTAAACTAAAAAGACATGTCTGTTTTAAGCCAAGCAGGTTCACATGTGCTTGTAGTTCCAGCTACTTGGGAGGCTGAGGCAGGAGGATCCCTTGACCCCAGGGTTCATGGCCAGCCTAGGCAATATGGTGAGACCATGTCTCACAAAAAGATATTGTAGTCACTAGAGGAGCTGCCAGATGTACCAGGATTTCATCCTATGCTGTAGGCTTCCAAAGAGTAGATCACAAATGCTCCTTTCCTTAATTAAGTTTGATAAAACCATCGTAAATTGAGAATATCCTAAGTTGAAAGTACATTTAATCCACTTCACCTACCCAACACATAGCTTAGTAACTGTGCCCTGTGGAGTGTCTGTTGTTGACTGACCAGGAGCTGTGGCTCACTGCAGCTGCCCAGCATCACAAGAGAGTAACTTCTTGTATATCGCTAGCCCAGGAGAAGATCAAAATCCAAAATTCGCTAGACATTCAGAAATTGAAGAATAATTTTTATTGAAATGATATCATTTTTACACTATCATAAAGTTGAGAAAAAAATCTAAGTTGAATCTTCATAAGTTGCAGACTATCTGTAATCACGTCCCATGAATTCTCTCTCTCTCTCTCTTTTTTTTTTTTTTTTTTTTTTTTTATTCTACTGGGGATTGAACTCAAGGGCACTGGACCACTGGGCCACATCCCCAGCCCTTTTTTTGTATTTTGTTAGAGATAGGGTTTCACTGAGTTGCTAAGTGCCTCGCCATTGCTGAGGCTGGCTTTGAACTCACGATCCTCCTGCCTCAGCCTCCCAAGTGCTGGGGCATGAATTCTCTATCTTCTCAAATCTCTGCTACACCTTGCACCAGAGTGGAAACAAAACAAACACACAACAAACAAACAAACAAACAAACAAATAAAACCCACAAATGGAAACCACATTTATGTCATTAAGGTCCTATGTGATTGATATAGCATGATTTCTACTCCTGGATTTTAAAGATATAACTGAACAGGGAACATGTACCTAACCCAATTCATGGAAAATGAACTTTTGTAATTTTATCTAAAGCCCCTTGCAATGCCTGTTGTTTTTGTGTGAGTCCATTTACTTTTTTCAGAAAATGAGAAGAACAGTTGCCATACCACAAAGTCATCCATTTGAAAGTATACAATTTAGTGGTGTTTAGTATATTTTCAGAGCTGTGCTATCACCATCATCTAATTTTAAGAACATTGTCATCATCCCCCAAAGAAATCACTCATTACCCCTCGTTCACCAGCAGCCCCAGGCAACCACTAACCTACTTTCTGTCTCTGTGGATTAGCCTATTCTGAACATTTCACATAAATGGAATACAATGTGTGTTCTGTTGTGACTAATTTCTTGGTTATATTATAGGTTTTTGAGGTTTGTACATGTTCTACCATGCATAAGCATTCCATTCCTTTTTTTTTTTTTTTTTTTGGTACCAAGGATTAAATCCAGGGGTTCTTAGCCATTGAGCTACATTCCCAGCCCTTTTTATTTTTTACTTTGAGACAGGGTCTTGCTAAGTTGCTAAGGACCTCGCTAAGTTACTGAGACTGACTTTAAACCTTTGATCCTCCTGCCTTAGCCTCCTGAACTTCTGGGATTACAGGCATGTGCCACGGTGCCTAGCTCCATTAAAAATAAATAAATAAAACAAGAACTATCACAAGTTTATTGAAATAATTAGGTAATATAAAAATGCACAGGGCTAGACATATAGGAATTGCACAACTTCTACCAATTATTGAGTCATCATGCAGAGCCTCGCTCAATATTTGTGTAATGTATAGGTTCCCAGGCCAACATACAAGTCTACCTTTATCTCTTCAATAAAAGTTCCAACTTCAGTGTAATAATGGTATATGGTGAGATAGAAGATCCACCCCTCTAATTCCAAATCTGGGGAGTTATCTTAACACTCACCTGTTGTGATAGAAAGTCATTTTTCATTTGCTTATGGAAACCAACACACAGCCTGGGGTTGCACAGATTGAAGTCATGAGGATAGGAGAAAAATTGCTGAGGTATCAGTAGGGATTCTGGCCAACATAAATACTTGATAACATTTTCTGCCTGGCTGGACTAGCTGCACACATCCTTGGAAATTGGCTTATATGTTCTGCTTGGGTCTGACATGTAACAGGATAGAGGTCATGAGGAATATGGAATTTCTAAATTCAAGCAGCCTGCTGGATAAGGTATCAATTCTTTTTTATTGATGAAAAATAATCCATTGTGTGGATTTTATTTATTTATTTTATTGTTTATCTGTTGATGGACGTTTAGGTTGTTTCTACATTTTTTATGAATAAAGCTGATATGAATAGTTGTATATACAAGTGTTTGCATGAAAATGCGTTTTTATTTCTCTTGGGTATTTACCTGGAGTGGCTTTGCTGGGTCATGTGGCAATTCTATGTTTAGCATTTGAGGAGCTCATTTATTATCGACTTATTCCCAAATAATTTATTTGTTCTCTTTCTTTTTTGGTGTTCACATTCCTCTGTTTTTTTCTTTTGTAGGTTTTATTTTTTATCACTATCTCCATTCATTCAACAAACATGTATTTAATGCCTACTGCATGCTAGAAGCCAAGCCAAGTTTTGGGGAAAGTGCTATGGATCATATAGTCATTGATTCTGGTTCTCCCAGATCTTACCCGCTGAGGGGAGACAGATATACACAACAATTTTAAATTACTGTGAGATGTGCTATCATAGAGCAAATACAGAGTGCTTTTGGTGTTGATGGAAAGGCACCTCCCATTTCTTATTTAGTGTTAAAAGCAACTTAGGTTAAAAGATTTAACTTACATTCCTGATTTCCAATAGTCAATATTCCCAGTGGTTAATCTTTTTTATAGCCTATTTTTATGCTGAGATAGCTAGCATTGAGTTATATCAGCGGAATCATTTTAATTTTTAGCAGCTCAGTATAATCCTCTTTCCTAGTTCAGTTTTCATATTGGAAAGGAACATGCAATGGTAACAGAAACTTTTTAATATCCTTTAAAATGTTTGTGAGGAAGCTAGGACAGTGCCTGATACACACTAATGTGTAGAAGGAGATGTTTGTGGAATGAATGGAAGCCTATGGCATAGAGCTATGTGTGTACGCAGAAGGAGAGCACTACATTTATAAATGAATGGATTGTGCATTTCTAGATTAGCATTTGGCCATGTGGAATGGTTAAGAGTGATTTCACCTGTGATACTTTCTTTGATTTCTAGGACTTGTCACAAGGCTGCGGTACCCAGTTAGTACAAAGGGGAAGAATGCACCAACCACTGCAGGATTCAGCTACGGTAACTCTCATTTTTGTCATTGCATCAGTTAATTTTCCATGAAAAGAATCCACTATCACAAGACAAATTTAGATGTGTAGAATTCTGCATGGTGGAATCGTTCTTATAAATTTGTACTCTGAGTTTTTAGATGATTCTATTTTATAGCTGTAGTAACCCTTGGTTTCATGTTTTCATGATTGTTTGTAATTCAATAGAAAACTTTCTGTTGGTGAAAAATAGACATTCTCCTGTTATATCTAAAATAAATCACAGCCCTTCCTGGTTCTCACTGCTGTTGGTTACTCTTAAGGATGCAAGGTTAGAGGTAATAGAGAATTTTCCAATGCGATTGTTTTTTTGTTGCTTCTGGCAAAAGCCTTTTAAAGAGCAGGTTTATTTTTTTTTTCTAAGTTGGTGGAATTAAAAAAGAAAAAAAAAATCAGAGGGAAGAATGGTAAATGAGGAAGTATTTATCTTCAAAAAAGTACTTTCACCTTCAGCTTTGTTATTTTTTTTTTTTTTTTTTTTTTTTTTTTTTTTTTGTGGTACCAGGGATTGAACTCAGGGGCACTCGACCACTGGGTCACATCCCCAGCCCTTTTTTGTATTTTATTAGAGACAGGGTCTCACTGAGTTGCTAAGTGCCTCGCCATTGCTGAGGCTGGCTTTGAACTCGCGATCCTCCTGCCTCAGCCTCCCAAAGTGCTGGGATTACAGGCGTGCGCCACCGCGCCCGGCTTCAGCTTTGTTATTTTCCTGTTATGCAGCATCTTGATTCTTTAGTTCACTTTGCTTGCGTAGTGATAGCCGAGCGGGAACATTCTCCCCAGAGGGTGGAGAGCCACTTTGTGCTGTCTAGACACAGATTGCCATTATGCTAGGACTTTGAGGCGGATCTTGGTTAGAGTTTCTTTTCACCACTGATTCACGCTGTGTTCTTTTTATTAAATGCTGTCACTTTTCCCTTCCGTCTTGCAGAGAAGTGGGAGATTAACCCATCAGAGCTGACCTTTATGAGGGAACTGGGGAGTGGACTATTTGGAGTGGTGAGGCTGGGCAAGTGGCGAGCCCAGTACAAAGTAGCCATCAAAGCCATTAGGGAAGGCGCCATGTGTGAGGAGGACTTTATAGAAGAAGCTAAAGTCATGATGTAAGTTACTCTCTTCTGCCAGGTTCCCTGTTTGTATTAGAAAATGGCTCTTGCCCAGCTAATACATCTGCTGGTTTCTTTTCCTGTCGTAACTCTGTGTATGTATATCTTCACTCCCAGGAAACTGACACACCCCAAGTTGGTACAGCTTTATGGTGTATGCACCCAGCAGAAACCACTTTACATTGTTACTGAGTTCATGGAACGGGGCTGCCTTCTGAATTTCCTCCGACAAAGACAAGGCAACTTCAGTAGAGACATACTGCTGAGCATGTGTCAGGATGTGTGTGAAGGGATGGAGTATCTGGAGAGGAATAGCTTCATCCACAGAGACCTGGTAACCATGATTCACTTGTATTCCCATTTACTGGCCTGAATGCTTTGTAACAGTTGGTGAACCAATGAGCAATGATGTATTACTATCCAATTTTTGTTCATAATAATATTTCAGCATTGTTTTTGAACCTGATAGATTTCATTGGCATAATTTTGAAGGAAAGATAATTATTAAATCTAATAATTTATGGAGTTGATATCTCCACATCTCCACGTAAGTTTTTGTGCATTAAATATTGGATCTCTGGAAGACTTCCATGAGCTAGCAAGTCATAGCAGATTTATTACCATCCTTGTTTTGTGGATAAGAAAGTTAGCTTCTGGGAAGTGAAAACCTTGCTTAATGTGGTAAATAGAAAAATTAAGGTTGGCCTTGGCCTTCTGGCTAACTCCTAAGTTCTTTTCCACCTCATACACTGCAAACAGAAACTATCAGAGAAACTCTTAGTTCACTTCCTTTATCCAATGTGTTAACCTCTGACAAGACCAGAAAAGAAAACCTATTACTGTTTCTAAAAGATGCTCCTTAACTTTTCCTTTTCTTATTCTGCTTTCTCTCTCTCTTTTTTCATTCTTCTTTTCCTTCTATTTTTATTTTTTTCTTGATATCGTTGATGATTTTTTAAAATTATAATTTGTTATACATGCTTGCAGAGAGAAATTCATTTTGTATTACATATAAAGAGAACAATTTTTCAATTCACTGGTTTTACATAAAGTATTTTCACACCATTTGTGTTTTCATACATGTACTTAGGGAATTGATGTCTAAATTTTCTTTTCCACCTGTTTTCACAAATGTGTCTGTTTTCAACATATCAGTAATACTATCAGTCTACTTTGACTCTTTCACCAAAATAAAAATGATTTGCATGTAGGACTTTCCCTCATACTTTAGTTCTAGCTTTTTTTGTGACAAAGTGTGGACACATTTCTTCTAGAGAAGCAGAAAGGCATTTAAAAAATTTAACAGTCACCTTAAGTGACTAAGGTGACTAAGGCGACTAAACAGTCGCCTTGTTTTAATAAGTATTTCATACACACAAAAAAAATCTCACTTAATCATCATAATAATCCTAGGAAGTAGGACTATTGCTATTCCCATTTTGCAGATAGGGAAATACATCAATAGTCGAGTAAACTGTGAAGGCAGGTTTGAACTTGAGGTTTTGACTGTAGTCCGTACTCTAACTGCTGTGCTACAGTATCTCTAGATTTAACGTGTAAAAGAGAATTGAGGAGTTGGAGTTGGAAGACTTGACTTCCACGGTGTGTTTTTGGATAGTTGCTGAATCTCTCTGAACCCCAGACCCTGTTTCCACAGCAGTAATTTTTTTTTTCCTTCACAAGACTATTTTAAAGGTTATAGTGTGTCACTGAGGCAAAGGGATTAAAAGTAGATGTGATGTACAACATTAGTGTTGGTTATTGTGCTCAGTGATGACAGAATATTTCTCAGTCATAATTAAAACAGTACATTGAGGAAAATCACACTGTTTAATAATACGAGGAAGTGGGGAAAGAGGGTTGACCCCGTGTATTGATCCTTATTTAAATATGGACACTGGCAAAGACAGTGTCATAACACCTTAATACAAATATGGCTTTTTGACCCTTTTACTAATTGTTTATACATTGGAGACATTTCTGTAGGGCTAAAAATGATTTATAAGGACACATTTCCACCCTGTGCAAATGTTGACTGGAATATAATAAATTTAATGTGACAGAACTTTTATTTTTCTGAATTTTTGGGGTGTAAATTTTTAACTAATATATCACCATAATATTTTCCAGGCTGCCAGAAACTGTCTAGTAAATGAGGCAGGAGTGGTGAAAGTATCTGATTTTGGAATGGCCAGGTATGTCTCAGTATATGTGCTTTTAATGATGTTCACCTTATGTTATAGAATTAATATGTGTAGGAGTAATTTGCACTAATGAGGCAGAAAGAAAGTAATGTATTGAAAAAACCGTACATTGTGGTGTTAATAATTCTCTCCACTAGGTGGTAGTATAGCCCGTTAAATATACAGCTCTTCTCCCCATGTGGATTAGATTTCTAGATTTGTTTTCATGGATAGGTGTTTGGTGGTCCAGCACTTAGTATCTCCACATCTGCAGCATAATTATAATAGAGTGTAGAAAAGATTTTTGAAAGTCTATTGCTTATCTTCTCTCCTTCCCTCTATTCTTTGATCTGTTCATAAATATTAGGTGCCTGCTGTGTACATGCCAGACATAGCTGTATGAACGAAAGCAGAGACTAAGCCACATATAGCTTATGTGCTGGAGGAAGGAAAATGCAAAATCTGAGAATAAATTTATGTCGTAGACAAGGGGTCAGCAAATGACAGCCTGTCAGTGTGACCTACACTTTTCTGTGTATGACCTGTGAACCAGCAATGGCTTTTATATTTTTAAATGGCTAGAAAAGATTCAAAGAATATTGGACACCTGAAAATTATCTGAAATTCAGTGTCCATATAAATAGTGTTATCGAGGCAGAGCCTCACTTCTTTGTTGACGTGTCATCTGTGACTGGTCTCACCTTGCAGAGGCACAGCTGGGAATTGTGACAGGGACCGTGTGGACTCTGAAACACAAGTATTTTGGATACTCAAATAACTGGCCCTCTTCAGAAAAAGACTGTGGGCCCCTCGAGAGATAACTTGGGGTGGGGCAGAGGTGAGGGAAGCTGCTTTAGATCAGCAGGGCAGGAAGGCCTCTCTGAGATGGGGATAGTGAGTGGAGACTAAAAGACAGGAAGTAGCCAGTTAGGTGAAAATCTGGGCATAAAATATTCCAGGTGGAAGGAACAAGTACAAGAGCTTGAAGTCTGGGGTGAGTCTGGCCAATTTGGGGAACTGGAAGAGGGCCAAGGAAGTTGGCCCATAGGCAGTGCTAGGAACAGTTAAAATGGTGGGCAAGGCCAGGTGCTATGGCCAAGGTTAGGGACCAAGGTTAGCTTAGCTCCTAGGGAAACTCTAACCTAGGAGGTTAGAAAGCCGTTACCATCAACTTCTGACTCTCAAGGAGGTGTTATGCGCTCTCTATTTGCTTTGCATAAAGATATTTAACATCTGACAGGCATCCTCCACTTTCATATGTCTGATTTTTCAGAAAATCTTTGCTTATATATCAACCTCTGTAAAACAATCTTTATTCACTAAACTCTGACTCCCTGACATGATTTGAACTAGCCCATCATTTCCAGCTACCATCTTTATCTGTATAGTTGCACAAAGAAAGTTTGTGCTTTTATTTGAATATTTTCTCACGACAGCTTTTAGAAATTAAATTTATGTGTTTATGTAACCTAAAATACATTCTTCTTATAAATATGGACCGAACACATTACAGCAAGGGTTGAAGTCCTCCCATCTACCACCTCTAGTCAAGGATTCACCCCAAAAGCAGCTACTGTTACCAGTGTCTGTGTGTCTTTCCAGAAGGGCATAACTATGTTCACAAAGAATAATAATGTGGTGGTGTTTTGAGTATGTGTGCATGTGGGGATGTCATGGTATATAAACATATATAGTGGGCATGGTGGTAAACACCTATAATCCCAGAGGCTCAGGAAGCTGAGGCAGGAGGATCACAAGTTCAAAGCCAGCCTCAGCAACTTAGTGAGGTTCTAAGCAATTTAGCAAGACTCTGTCTCTAAACAAACAAACAAACAAACAAACAAACAAATACATAAAAAGGGCTGGGGTGTGACTCAGTGGTTAAGAGCCCCTGGGTTCAATTCCTGGTACCAAAAATAAATAAATAAAATAAAACAAATATACATGCCACCATTTACATACCTCATTTTGCCTTTTTTTTTTTTTTTTGCATTTGCTTTTTTCATATGCTGCAGTTTTAAAATTGTGTTCTGTGGAATTATGGGGGCTCAAAACGTGTCTCTAGAAACTTTTTACCACTTCCTTTAGAACAGCTCTGCTTCAGATCTTTCACATCTGGGGCCTTTGAGTAAAATTTTGTTTAAAGAACAAAACTGCTTACCAGAAAGTTTTCAAACTATTCTATTGTGTTCCGCCTCTGTTGCCTAATAAAAAAGAAAGATGAACAGAAAAATGAAAGTGCAGGTATTGATGTTGTGATATATCCCTCTCATCCCCTTAAATTACGCTGAGGGAGATGGAAATCACTAGGTGTGGTCACTGAGGTGAACCTTCAGCTTCAACCGGATGCTTATAGACTTCAATCAACTGTGTTTTTTATTCTAAGTGGGTAAAAACGAAAGCACACGTGTGAAATAAAGATCATACTTCAGAGGTGTAAACCCATGGTGTGTCTTACTCTAGGTATGTTCTGGATGATCAGTACACAAGTTCTTCTGGTGCTAAATTCCCCGTGAAATGGTGTCCACCTGAAGTGTTTAATTACAGCCGCTTTAGCAGCAAATCAGACGTGTGGTCATTTGGTAAGATCCATGCTCCACATTCCTTCTGTTCTGAGGAGAAAGTGGACAGACACATCATGGACTAACTCTTATCCTTTCCCAGGTGTTTTGATGTGGGAGATATTCACTGAAGGCAGAATGCCCTTTGAAAAGAACACCAATTATGAAGTGGTGACCATGGTTACTCGAGGCCACCGACTCTACCGGCCGAAGTTGGCATCCATATATGTGTATGAGGTGATGCTCAGATGTTGGCAGGAGGTATAGATATTTCTTTGTGTTCTCTTATGGAATCTCTAAAACATGTAGGGGTTGGGCTTAGTAGCTGCATAATGTTAAGGCCCAGGTAGGCAGTGCACATTTTGTAGTGATTTCAAACTCTAGGTAGGTAGGACGCCAACCCTCTCAACGTTCTGAATAATCAGAGGAAGAATGTGAAGTGGAAATATTAATAATGAACTACATATGCTCAGACGGCTGCCTCACTCCCAAGTGGGAATCTTGCCACAGTTGCCTGAGCCAGAGACAAGGAAATAAGCCCAGAGAGGTGGCTTGCTTCCTTTTGGGGTTCAAGTATTACTCTTCTACCAAAGAAGAGTAAAACTTTAACCTCAGCTTCCCCAGGTCTTTTTGCTTAGTCTCTGAAGTACCAAAATATCATCTCACAGAAAAGATTATATGCCAAATGGCTTTTGAAAGACAGTGACAGTATCTCATGTGCCTTGTGTACTAGGCACTGTATTGAGTGCTTTAGATTTAGTTCTCAAAATAAACACTTTGAGGTGGAGATATTTCTCCTGTGACCACTTTATAGATGAGACAGATTAAGGCTCAGAAGATTGATGCTGGTTCAAGGCCAGTTAGCTACAGAGCAGCAGAGGCTCACCTGACTCCAAAGCCCAGGCTTTCAATCACGGGCTGTAACCTCCCAAGAACCCTGATTGGGTTGGGTAGAGAGACCTGCCAGGCAGGAAGTGGTACTAGGGGGAAAGAGAAGAGCACGAACAAAGGTAAGGAGGTGGTTATAAACATGCTCTGTACACGAGGGTGGAAATTAGTTTGATTTAGCAGAGAACCCATGTGAGGCTGTTCTTGGGAAATGAAATTGGGTAACAAGGGGCCCAGGGAGGGGCAGGTTATAGAGGGCTCTGCAAATTAGCAGGACTTAATTTTGCAGGCTCTGCAGAGCTCTAGTAGGTCTTTGAACGGGGACCTGAAAACAGCTTTGGAAAGGTTAGTCTAGCAGCAGTGCATGTGCGGTCAACTGGGATGGACATACAGGGTCAACTAGGGTGGATGTGCACAGTCAGCTAGGGCAGAGACAGACTATTGGGAGATGTCTGCACTCTCCAGCCCCAAAGCCACAAATGCCTCTTTGTGGTGAGCTAGATTTAGGAGTTTGAGTAACGAGACTTTTCTTGGGAATGGATTCTGGAACCCACAGCTTCTCTTTGCCTTTTAATTGTAGAAACCAGAGGCAAGGCCTTCGTTTGAAGATTTGCTGCGCACCATAGATGAATTGGTTGAATGTGAAGAAACTTTGGGAAGATAAGTGGTGTTGTGACCAGTGGCTCCTGGATTCCAAAGCATGCAAAGGAAATGGCACTTTGTGGATAACTTATTTGGCACCTGGTTGTGTAGACAGTTTTTACTTATAAAGAGCTAAGGCATTTGCTTCTAGACCAACCTTGGCTCTGTGACTGAGTCTACCCGATTGTGGAGATGCTGCCTTAGAGCTGGTGATTCCAAGGCACTCACTTCTTATTTCTCTGGATCTTGAGTGCCAGACACTATGCCCAGGCCCTGGGGTTTGCCCATTTTGGGAGTATTCATGGGACCATGTTGGCTGGTGCCAGTGGAAAGCCAGGGTTTGGGGGAAAGGGAACAGTACTAGAGCATGTTCCAGCAATTCTTCACTTCTCTGTGATTTCCGCAGAAATATAGGCCTGGGGCATTGTGTAGAATTAAATTCTAGATGAATCAGAAACCCACCTTGGATAAGTACCCATCTTTTATTTTGAAAACATCTGTTTTCAAGAGTGTTCCTAGTATTACATTTAAAAATACTTGTATGCTGTATATATTGTAAATACATATAATATATAAAGTTATATATTTATAAGAAACATGAGTTGTCTTTTAATTGAAACTTTTAATTCTGTAACATATAAGCTCCCTGTTTTAGGTCTAGGCATGACGTGACATATTACATGACAGCTGTCAATTCCTTTCCTGGGGATCAAATATTCCTTTCTGAAGAGAAGAAAGTGTGGGTCCTTTTATTATTAATGCTCTTCCTCAAGTAGACAAGCTGGGGATGCCTGTATACCATAGGCCCCAGTAGGACCTATCTTGGGACTATAGGATCCTGCCTATGGCAGGCACAGCTAATCTGTTGAATATTTGATCCAGGGAATCAGCCAGTTCCTAAATCTAAAGAATCTGCCCCAGGGCATTGTTGCTTTGATTAGAGGTGCTGGGCTCTGGAGCAGACAGATTAGGTGATAACAAAGGCTGTCCTCATCTCAAGCAGGACCCAGGAACAGCTCAGGTTGTGGCAAAAAGTCCAGGGAGCTACTGAGGCAAATGGAGAGATGGCTATTTGAGAACCTCCCAGATGGACTTCAGGAGGCCTGGCTGGTCTTGGGTTCTTGGACCAGTGAGACTGTCTGTACAGCCTCACAATGGACCTCGCTATCCAGCTTGTTCTGGTGGGTTTCTCACCCTTACAATATCTAAGACACCAACTGAATTAGAGCCCTCCTTTTTCTTCATGAGTCCAGGGAAAAGAAATTATTTGGGTCACCAACAGCAGAGAGCTTTTGTTGCCCAACATATTCTTGGTATTTATTGGGCAGAAGGCTGAGGAAGACCTGGGCCTTCCTTTAGGAGCTCCATCCTCTCTGGGGGCTGCCATGATCTCTCCGGCCCTGTGACATGTTTGGTGAACAGACAGGCTGGCGATGGCTGCTCTGAGCTGCCTCTTCACTGGGACCCTGGAGAACCATGTCTTTGTTTGGGTTTTGTATACCAGCAGCCCATCTGCCAAAGGCTGTGTTCATTCCTTCGCTGACGCCTTTATAATAGAAAGAAGTAAAAATATCCCAGTTCTTATCAGAATCTGTCATATTCCTCCTCATCTTCCCCTCCCTTTCACAACATGCACACTTTTTCTTTTTGAGATACTGGGGATTGAACCCAGAGGTACTCTAATTACTGAGCAACATCACCAAAACTTTTTATTTTTTATTTTGAGATAGAGTCTTGCTGAGTTCCCCAGGCTGGCCTTGAACTTGTGAGACTCCTGCCTTAGCTTTCCAAGTTGCTGGGATTACAGGTGTGTACCACCACACTTGGCAACATGCACACTTTTTACAGACTTGTCGCTCATTCAAGAAGTTGGTCATGTGCGAGCTAGAATTTAGTGTGACTGTCACACTTTCCTTCCCTGCCCCCAGTTTTCCCTTTTCACCTTGAGGAACTGTGGGAAGAACAGATGGTGGGAAAGAGGATCAGGAGAAGGTCTAGTTCCTGTCCTAACCATCATGAATGCTTTTAATGGAAAAACAAGATAGACGATAACTGGCAACACTTGTAACATTTTCTTCAAAAATCTGTTAAGTAATTTTCACTAAAACTTTTTAAAAAGCCTTATATGAAAGCATAGTGAAAGCCAAAGGCAGAGTAAAAAGTAGAAGTATTCACCCAGAATGCCAAAAGATCTGACTTTATCAGGCAGGAAGTAGCCAGAGCAATGAGAATACACTGTGTCTTCATTAAAGTTTATCCCTTAATTAGTTAATTTTTGGTTATATTTTCCAGTGGGATGAAGCAAGACTCCCCAATGCAATTTGCATTATTGATGTTGTTTTCGTATTTTTTGGCCAGACCTCAGTCACATTTTAAGTGTATCATTGGATTGTCTTCTACCCCCAAAGTACCGGAAGTGTCAATCCTAAGTCAGAGAAAAGAACCTTCTAGGCTTGATATTCCAACACCTGGAATCCAGATCTGTTTCTACCACTAACTGGGGCCTTGGGCAAGTTCCTTCCTTCTCTGTTTCTTATTTCATTCTCTGTCCACAGAGGGCAATTTGACTTAATGATTTTTAAGGTGCCTTTTACTAAAATTTTGTGATTTCTTGAAAACGTTGTTTGCTAGACTCACCCACGCATATGGGAATGAGGAAGTAATAGCAACCACCCTCACAGATCTGGATGCAGATCTATGAACTTTCTTATGTAGGCCATTAGATTGTCATTCACAGACTTTGAGGTTTTTAAAACAGGAAAATAGGTGGGGTTAACTTTGCTGCTGAGAATCGTCTTGGGTAAACTATGATTTCAGTTTAAAGATGTGTTTTTGTGCGTGGAGCGTGGCTGAAGAACTGAGGACAGCTTTATGTGTCCCTGCAGAAGGACAGCCATGATTCTGTCCACCTGTAAGTAAGACGGGCTTTGCCATTTATTCTCAGGGCTTGTTCTGGACATGTTATTCTTCTTGAACTTCAGAGGAAGTTTTGTCTAAGGCATAGAACTTGTGAAAGTTTGCAGATAATTTCCCCAGATATATTGACAGTATTTCGTTTCTTGTTTAAATAACCACAGTGGTGATATAATTCTAGTAAATGTTCGGCACTGAGAACACAAAACAGTGAAAACCAGTGTCCTTACATCCATAATGTGAATTAAAACATAATCAGTGTGAAGTGTTTGATTCTAGAAGGATATTTAATGTAAAGAACTCAGGGCTGAAGGCCAGGAGACACATTCTAGTTGTGGTTCTGGGCAGCCTTGGTGGGTTACCCATGACAACTTCTTTATGTCAAGCTCCTGTCTTTAAAACGACAGCTCCCTTTATGGTTACCCACCGCCAAGATATCACAAAGAAACAACAGATAAAAATGATGGGTGCTTCATGAACTTAATTCTGGAGTTACGTTGGAAGACTAGTCTGGATGCCTATTCTGGAATGAAGCTTTAACAAAGCTCAATATCAGATTAGGACAGATAACAAAGTCAAGTTTTTGCATTTCTGATTTTTAGGTGGTATTTAAATAAATCGATTGTAATTTTAAAATATCACCTGTTTAAGCTAAATTGGGACCCAGTACTAATTCCTAAAATTGTAAAACAAAACAAAACAAAACATGTTATTCTAGTTGTCTACCCAAATATATTTAGTCTTTATCCATTCTGATTAAAAACAAGGCTGCCTTAAAGAAAAATGAAATTTTGTCATTTGCTGGTAAATGGATGGAACTGAAGACCATCATGCTAAGTGAAACAAGCCATACTCAGAAAGTCAAGGATTAAATGTTTTCTCTCATACATGGAAACTAGAACAAAATAAGGGAAAAAGGGGGACAGGGGTCCCAAGGAAGTAGAGGGGAGATTAATGGAGCAGAGGAAGGGGATAAATGAGGAGGGAAAAAGGACAGGAAAAGGCAGGAATTCTATACATGTATGAATATACCACGGCGAATTTCCCCTTTATGTATATCTATAAAGCACCAATTAAAAAAAAAAAACCCTAAATAAACAGAAGGAAGACCACAGAGTAGAGGAAGGGGAAAGGGTTGAGAGGAGGGGACTGAAATGGAGAAAATTATATTCCATACATGTATGATTATATTAAAATGAACTCACTGTTATGTGTAACTTTAATGCACTAATAAAAACCTTACCAAAAAACCCCAAGGCTGCCTGTTATCAGAAATAAAGGCAAAGCAGATTAAAGCAGAAAAAGCTAAAAAAGCAGCACATATGGTCCCTGCCACCCCATGGCAGGACGAAGCTGAGCATTTGACATAAGAATCTTTAAATACTGAAAGCTCTGTGAGCAAGGGTTCTTCATTGCCCGTGAGGTCAGAACTAGAGAGAAGAAGGCTGTGTGAATTATAACAGGGAGGGCTTGGATGTGTGTCATGTGTGAGAGGAGCAGTTGTGAGGGCTGAGTCAGGGTTTAGACTTGCTCAGGGGTGAAGCTAGAATACCTATCAGGGGTATTTTGAGGATCATTCTCTTTGCCATGGAAAGGGATGGTTTGGGTGCAATCTTAGTGCCTCCCAACTTTGGATGATCTGGTTTGATGGTGAGAACCCCTATTTCCTTCAGCCAAAAACTGCAGGAAACACATGGCTCCATTTTCTTCTGGGTAAAAGAAGGAGTTATCTACTATGGACAAGGAGAAAACCCAGTAGTTCCCCACAGTAGACTAAAATTAATTAAAAAATAAAGTTCATGTGGGCTTTCCAGAATCGTCTGCCAAATGCAGTTGGTGTTCTTAGGGCAGCCATGGCAGTCTGGCTTTATAAGCTGCTGCAGGGTAGAAGGAGGTAATTCTGGAAGCTGGGATGTTGATCATGCTCAGGGATGGCAGATTCTGAGTTGGGTATGGGGGCAATTGCTCCAGAGAGTTTCAATATGTAAAACATAATTTGAATTGCCATCATTTCCAGCAGCTAAGGGTTGTGCTGACAGCAGACCCAGCCTAGGAGAGGAGAGTGATTTAGAGAACAGAGCACAGGTGGAGTGGCTGAAGTTTAGAAAATTTTGCCTTTGACCTCCCCTGCAGCCCATTCCCACCTGCCCCCACCACCACCTCCAATTTCTCTGCATTTGTTTTCTTCCCAATGTATAAAGTAGAAAGGCAAAATGATTTTATAAGTGGTTCTTAAGTCTAGTGTGCTTGAAGCATGCCTGGGATAGTGTTATTAATTTAATGCCAGGATTCCGAGGGACTTATGCAGATAATTTAAAAGCAAGGAAGAAAACTATTGTCTCTGATTTTAATTCAGGAAGCTTATGGAATCAAACTTTGACAAAGCTCAGTGATATCAGATGAAGCCAATTAGCAACCATGGTTTCTGGATTCATCTCCATAGTTTGATCTGAGGTTGAGGTAAGGAGCCAAAATTGTCCATTATTATTATCATCACTAATGTGAAGTTGAGGGGACCAGAGGGAGGCCACCTCTAAGATGCCCCCCTGTGAGTAGTCACGCCTTAATGCAATTCCTCCTCTTGAGTATGAATCAGACCTAGTTCCTCTCTTCTCATGAATAGAACCTGGTAAAAATGATGGGATGTCACCTTCAAGACTAGGTTATAAGGAGGTCCAGGCTATGGCCTTGGTGCTCTCTGGCTTCTTGTCTCTTAGATCAGCTGCCATGTATGCCCTAGGCCACCCATGAGTAAGTCCATCTTGAGAAACCAAGGTCTTCCAGTGGCCACAGAAGTGGGCTTGGAAGCGGATCTTCCAGGTCCGGTGGAGCCCAGCATGACCACAGCTTCACTAGACACCTTAAGCTGCAGGTGCCCAAGTTGTTCCTGAAATCTTGACCCATGGAGACCATGAGTTCATAGTTTTAGGAGGTTTGAGAATGATTCATTCTTAACGACAGATAACTAACAAAGTGGCAAAAGTGGGCAGAGCCACATGTCAGAAACAAACCTGTCTGCTTTCACAACTGATTGCCTCTGGTCTTACTTTCTCAAAAGAGGTTCAATGTTGGCTGGATGCAGTGGTACACACCTGTAATCCCAGTGACTTGGGAGGCTGATTTCAGGAGAATTGTAAGTTTGAGGCCAGCCTCAGCAACTTAGTGAGACCCTAAACAACTTGGTGAGACTCTGTCTCGAAATAAAAAGGGCTGGGATGTGGCTCGGTGGTTAAGCACTTCTGGGTTCAAGCTTTGATACCAAAGGGGAAAAAAGAAAAAGAAAAAAGAAAGAGTCTCAATTAAACAGAACTAGTCACTAGAAGATGTGTCTTATGCCTTAAATTATTTCACTTCCCCCTCTGACCAACGTATATAAAAATGATAATTGCAGCCACTGCTTGTAACCACCTCAGGGTGGCTCCTTTACTTTCTTCTGTGCTGACCTGCAGATCCTATGGCTCCTCTGTGGAGCCACCTGGTCCAGTGTTGTCTGCCTTTGCTGAATCCTGAGAGTCAGTGAGCACAGCTTATGGTCCAGTGCCAGCTGTGCCCACAGGCCTTGTGGCCTGCCTGGGTGTTTCCTCACCTTGCAAGCGGTCTAGGGTGTCTTGGGTGTGATATGTGAAAATTTATCATCAACTTTGAGCCCACAGACAACAGAGGTCTGGGAAACATGATTCCATGTTATGGGGGAGGGGAGAGGTTGAATGTAAAGTCCACCTCACACTTGGTCATTTCCTAGAAGAAATCAAAATCCTTGCATAGAGCAAGCAAGGGCTTCCGAGAACTGGGAATCTGCTTGGTATTTTGGCTGCTGCTGGGAACTATGAACCTTCTTCAGGGAGACTCACTGCCTTTTGTTACTGGACCCTTCACTTATGGGAACACTAGTCACCCTGGTGTTGGATGTTCCATCCTGCTTCTTCAGGCTCTAGAGTCTTCTTTGTGCCCCCTCCCCCCACACTGCACCCCTTCAGGCCCCAGACAGGTTAAGCACCATTCTTGTCTTCTACCCCATTTATCCCTTTGCTGTCCCACTAGCTAGGTACCTCTTTCCTTCCTGATGAATCCCCTAATGTAACAATTTCCCCCATTTCAAGGTTTCAATGATACCCCAAATGCCATCAAAACAGTTTGGGTTCTAAGACAGGGTTGCTCACTTATTTGGTCAATACATTTAGAAAAGGTAAGGTCTCTGGTGACTGTCATGTCTTAGAAGAGTGGACATTTGAGCATCAAAAGGACGAGCATGGGGGCTGGAATCATGGCTCAGTGGTAGAGCGCTTATCTAGCATGCATGAGGCACTGGGTTCAATTCTCAGCACCACATATAAATAAATAAATAAATAAATAAAGGTCTATGACAACTAAATATATATATGTATATATATATATATATATTTTTTTTTTTAAAGTACGAGCATGTGTGTGCACACATGTACACTCAGGACAATTTAACACAGGGCATAAACAGAATAGGGATAACTTTCTAAATTGAATAAAAACTGCTATGACAAGCTCAGTGTACCACCTTTCCTTCCTTTTCCTCCCCACCACCCCATGGTTTTCGTTTGGCGTCTGGAAAGCCTACTTAACTCCTGATCAGTGGTACAAATCCATGCTATAGAAAAGCAAGCTGTGTTGTGACTCCCACATGATCTAGTTTAACTCAATTAAAAAGGCCCTAAAAATAGAACTAGTAGTGGGATTAAGGAATTTTGGCTTTCCTGCAAACTTCTGGAAAAAGACAATACATAGTTTATTGGCGTGGCCAATTTACAGAACCAGCTTCATTCACCCAGAGCCATTTTCCTAAAGCCACACTTTAAAAAAAAATTTTTTTTTATTCTAATTTGTTATACATATTTGCAGAATACATTTCATTTCATATTACATATAAAGAGCACAATTTTTCAAGTTGCTGATTTTATATAAAATATTTTTACAACAATTATGTCTTCATACATGTATTTAGGGTAATCATGGATAACCCAGTCTGCCATTATTCCTATCCCCTTGCCCCGTCCCCCTCCCCACTCTTTGTTCTAGTTAAAGTTCTTTCATTCCTCTCATCCCCACTCCCTTGCCTTTATAAGTTAGTATCTTCATATCAAGGAGATCATTCCACCTTTGCTTTTTTGGGATTGGCTAACTTCACTTAGCATTATTTTCTCCAACTCCATCCATTTACCTGCAAATACCATGATTTTATTCTCTTTTAGTGCTGAGTAGTGTTCCATTGTGTATATATACCAAAGTTTCCCTATCCATTCATCTGCTGATGGGCATCAGGGTTGGTTCCACAATCTAGCTATTGTGAATTGTGCTGCTATAAACATTGATGTGGCTGTGTCCCTGTAGTAAGCTGTTTTTTTTTTTTTTTTTTTTTTTGTGGTACCAGGGATTGAACTCAGGGGCACTTGACCACTGGGCCACATCCCCAGCCCTTTTTTGTATTTTATTTAGAGACAGGGTCTCACTGAGTTGCTAAGTGCCTCACCGTTCCTGAGGCTGGCTTTGAACTCGTGATCCACCTGCCTCAGCCTCCCAAAGTGCTGGGATTACAGGCGTGCGCCACTGTGCCCGGCTAGTAAGCTATTTTTAAGTCCTTTGGGAATAGACCAAGGAATGGGATAGCTGGGTCAAATGGTGGTTGCATTCCAAGTTTTCCTAGGAATCTCCATACTGCTTTCCAGATTGACTTCACCAATTTGCAGTTCCACCAGCAATGTAAGAGTGTGCCTTTCCCCCCACATCCTCGCCAGCATTTATTGTTGTTTGTTTTTCTTGATAGCTGCCATTCTGACTGGAGTAAGATGAAATCTTAGAGTAGTTTTGATTTGCATTTCTCTAATTGCTAGAGATATTGAACATTTTTTTCATATATTTGTTGATTGTTTGCATATCATCTTCTGAGAAGTGTCTGTTTAGTTCCTTGGCCCATTTATTGATTGGGTTATTTGTTTTTTCGGTGTTAAGCCTTTTGAGAGCTTTATAAATCCTTGAGGTTAGTGTTCTATCTGATGTGCTTGTGGTAAAGATTTGTTCCCATTCTGTAGGTTCTCTATTCACTTTGCTGATTGTTTCTTTTGCTGAGAAGAAGCTTTTTAGTTTGAATCCATCCCATTTATTGATTCTTGGTTTTAGTTCTTGCACTATAGGGATCTTATTGAGGAAGTTGGGGCCTAAACCAACATGATGGAGATTTGGGCCTACGTTTTTTTTTTTTTTTTCTATTAGGTGCAAGGTCTCTGGTTTAATTCCTAGGTCCTTGATTCACTTTGAGTTAAGTTTTTGTGCATGGTGAGAGAAAGAGATTTAATTTCATTTTATTACATGAGGATTTCCAGTTTTCCCAACACCATTTGTTGAAGAGGCTGTCTTTTCTCCAGTGAACGTTTTTGGCACCTTTGTCTAATATAAGATAACTGTAGGTGTGTGGGTTCGTCTCTGTGTCTTCTATTCTGTACCATTGGTCAACTGGTCTATTTTGGTGCCAATACCATGCTGTTTTTGTTACTATTGCTTTGTAGTACAATTTAAGGTCTGGAATAGTAATGCCGCCAACTTCATTCTTCCTGTAAAGCCACACTTTTACAAGGGATTCCCCAGCCCTTGAGCTGCAGTTAGCACCAGAGATTCTTTGTCTTAAGACCACATCCTAGAGCACCTGGGTCTGCCAACAAGCCTGGCCATTGGCTCAAGGCAGCTTCTGAAATGAAGCCAGTTTCAAGTCATGTTTTTAAATAACAAGAACTAGCTATGTGCTAGTTTAGTTATGATGATGACCATATTTAATAGGATTGAATTTCCCTCAAGACAACTGATTCAAAATGAAACTGTGATATCAGATGTGCAGAGTGGAGGTGGGATTGGGGGTGGGTGGGTATGGGGGATGAACTTGATGTAAACCTTAAGACATTGGAAGCCGGGCGTGGTAGTGCACGCCTATAATCCCAGCCCTTGGGAGGCTGAGGCAAGAGAATCTCGAGTTCAAAGCCAGCCTCAGCAATGGCGAGGCAATTAGCAACTCAGTGAGACCCTGTCTCTAATAAAATACAAAAAAGGGCTGGGGATATGGCACAGTGGTTGAGTGCCCCTGAGTTCAATCCCTGGTACCAAAAAAAAAAAAAAAAAAAAAAAAGACATTGGAAATGAGGCGATGACAGCTGTTTTGCTTCCAAGACAGCCCTGGCCCTGGTGTTTTCACCTCCAAGCCTTTCCCTATGGAGAGGTGTATTTAGGGACTGTCCTGAGAAATGGCATTTCTCACCCTCACTCCCTTCCTGTGCCCCCTGGTGGAAGCCTGTACCTAATCAGAGCACTGTTGTCACCACCACCTCTGGGGGTGGAAGCAACCCAGCAGGCTCCCAGCTAAGTGACAGAAGGAGGACAAAGCTTTCCCAGGAAAGGTCACAAATACCAAATAAACAAGAGGCTCAACTGCATGACCCTCAAGAGATGTGCTGACGGTTCTGAAAGGTCACAGAGATTACAGCTGGATGTGATGCCGTTTTTTTTTTTTTAATAATTTGCTGGCCTAAGGCATAACATTAAAGATATTTGCTGAGGAATAAGCAGATGAAAAGAACAGCGCAGATGTTACTATGGGAGAGGAAGCCCCACTCCTTTAGTTAATAATCCTTCCACATGTCCTTCCAAATAGTCACTGTCCATCTCTGGGGCATTTCAGTCTCTCTGGCAAAGGCCTTTGATATGCATGAGTTCCTGCTTAAATTAGGAATTTTCTAGACGGACAAGAGCTTTCTCCCTGCAGGTTAACACAAGGGTTTAGAGAGTGACTTCTGTAATCACAGAAAGCATGTGGAAGGGAGTTCTGTGTTTACTTGCTCACCCAGAAGTCCTGTGATGCTGTAATGAAAAATGACCATAAATCTATTAATCATTAATACCTACTTTGGGAAGAATTTTGGTCCAATACTTCTACCTGTAAATAAAGACACTTAGCATTTTGGGAAGTTAGGCCGAGCAAGGGGACACCAAGAAGCTGTTTGTCTTATAGTTTTCCTAATTCACTCAAAAATCATTTATTGGGCAGCAACTATCTGTTAGCCCCTGTGCAGCCAGTGGGATGGATTCATAAGCAAGGCCGAGGCTGTCTTCTCTGCTCACAACTGCTCCTGGTCTTCTGAGGAAATAGTTCGAATCCTTATCATAATTCCTGCTTATTGACTGATATCAGCAGTTTCTCTTTTGAAGTTTCATGTATTTAAAGTGCTGTGATAATTAATCTTATGGGTCAATGTGGCTGGGCCTTGGTGCCTAGCTATTTGGTTAAACATTATTCTGGCTGGGCGTGGTGGTGCATGCCTGTAATCCCAGCACTTGGGAGGCTGGGATAGGAGGATCGCAAGTTCAAAGCCAGCCTCAGCAATGGCAAGGCGCTTAGCAATTCAGTAAATAAAATACAAAATAAGGCTGGGGGTGTGGCTCAGTGGTTGAGTGTCCTTGAGTTCAATCCCTGGTACCAAAACAAACAAACATAAAAAACATTATTCTGGATGTCTCTGTGGAGGTGTTGAATGTGATTAATATTTGAATAGGTGGATTTTGAGTAAAGAAGATTGCCTCTGTGTTAGTTTTGTGTTGGTCTGACCAAAATACCTGACAAGAACAGATTAGAGGAGGAAAAGTTTATTCTGAGCTCATGGTTTCAGAGGTTCAGTCTACTGTCCACCAACTTCATTGCTCTGGGCCTGAGGTTAGGCAGAACATCATGGCAGAAGGGAATGGTAGTGGAATGCTACACAGTTCATGGCAGCTAGTCAGGAGGGGGCGGGGAGGGAAGGAGGGAGGAGACACGCACTCAAGGAGCCAGGGATAAAATATTAACTCCAAAAGTGCATCCCCAGTCCCCTAACTTCTTCCAGCCATGCCCCACCCACCTATAGTTACCAACCAGTTAGTCTATTCAAATGATTAATTTTTCAAATAGATTACTCCACCGATTAGTTTACAACTCTCATAAACTAACCATTTCACCTTTGAACATTAACACAGGAGCTTTCTGGAGATACCTCATATCTAAACCATAACACCCTCCGTAGGGTGGCTTGGCCTTATCCACAGTTGAAGGCCTTACTGGATGAAAATATGTCCTCCTCCAGAGGAGAAGGAATTCTCCACCCGAATGCCTTTGGACTCAACCCTAAACCTGCCCCGAGTCTCAGATGTTGTACTTGCTAGCCTCCACAGTCATGTGAACCAGTTCCTTAAAACAGACCTCCCTGTCTGTTCATCCTAATACAGGTGCCATGCTACAAACATGTAATGCCACTAAAAAAAATGCAGCAGTATGACACATCTCCTGTCACATCAGTCATTTACATCTTACTGAGAACAAGGGTCAGAGCCTCTCTTGAGAGCTGTTTTGACAGTGGGGAGAGAGAGCTGGTTGGAGTCCTGAGTGGAGGCAACACTGAGTCAGAGGTAGAGACAGGGCTCAGAAGAGAGAAGTGGAGGGCTGAAGATTTGTGTTGGCTTACTCGCGAATCCATTGTATTTTCAGAGAACCACCACAATTTTATGGGTTTACCTTAAGTATTCCTGTAAGTATCCAATAAATACTCGCAGAATGAGTTCCAGGGAAGTGGGTGAGGGAAAAGGTGGGAAAGGAACTAACTGCCATGAACTAGTTGCTTTGCCCTTGCTATCTTAATTGTCACAAGGATAGTCTCGTTGTCCTGCTCATGGACTCTTAGCAAAACTCTCTGGGCTTGAATTCTGGCTCACCTGCTTTACAGAATGTGACTCAACAAATTACTGAATCTCTCCGTTACTCAGTTTATTTATAGGACCTAAAATAATGGAACCTATCTCAATGTTAGCACAATGAGTGAGTTAGTCAACATAGAGTAATATCTTAGTTTATATTGTGCCTGGCATATGGTAAGGGCTATGTTGGTAGAAATGGAGAACAGCAATTCCTAGAAGATAGGTTTTATTACCTACGTTTAACTGATGAGGCATCTGAATAGCTGCCAAGAGTCACCTCATTGCTATAAAATAACAGAATATTTTTTAAAATATTTGTTTATTTGCTTTAGTTGTACACAATGCAATACATTTATGTTTATGTGGTGCTGAGGATCGTACCCGGGCCATGAACATTCTAGGCGAGCGCTCTACCACTGAGCCACAACCCCAGCCCCTAACAGAATATTTTTAGGCCATACCTACCTGATACAAAAGGCTTCTCAACCTTGTGTGCTGTCCTAATACAGAAAAAAAATAGGATGCCAGTGAATTTTTAATAATTTCACTTAGCATCTCATGGTTTTATGCTTGACTTTGGATGAGCTCATTTTTATTTTCTATTTTTAAAAAGATCCAGAACAAAAGGTTAGGCTTGTTGGGGCTGGGGTTGTGGCTCAGTGGTAGAGCGCTCGCCTTACACGTGTGCGGCCCGGGTTTGATCCTCAGCACCATGTACAAATAAACGCATTGTGCACAACTAAAGCAAATAAATAAATATTAAAAAAAAAAGGTTAGGCTTGTTGCCTACTATAAATGCTAGCTGAGGCTCCAGAAGCAGAGTTTCTTCAACTTTGCTGTTCTGCCTAGTCAAAAGGTTGTGGTCCATCTAGCTTTCTCTGTGGTCAGTGAGCTATAAGGTACCAGATGATAGAATGAGTTACTGAAAAGGAGGCAGGTATGATGGGATGGCATAAAGACGGGTGAGGTTTTGCTTAACAGATCTTTGTTGAGTTCTCGCGATATGTCAGAAACTGAAGCTGGATGATGTGGAGAAGACAAAAAAAAAAAAAAAAAAAAAAAAACGTGTAAGACACAGTTCTGAAGTTGCAGAGCCTACAAGAGCTTAGAATCAAAGTGTACAAGAACTTAGGATCTAGGGACTCTCAACCTGGGGTGACTTTACCGCCAGGGAACATTTGATACGGTCTGGTGACATGTTAGTTGTTAAAGCTTGAGGGGGGCAGTGGTGTGGGTATTAGAAGAGAGGGGAACTGAGCAACTGCTGGAATTCAGGGCATAGAGGCCAGGGGTGCTACTGATCATTCCACAGATAGGACAGCTCTGCACAATGCAGAACAATCCAGTTTACTTATTGGTAACAGTGAGTGAGATTGAGAAGTCCTGTGAGAGATGAAGCCTACTCAAAGAAATAACCATCTAAAGTAGTACCTAGTTAACAGCCATAGACAGGGCAGATCACAGATGTTTTGGTAACCCCAAAATGATAGAAGTGGATTGCAATGGAAGTCCTTTTCAGAAACGTGCAAAGTGTCTGTGCAAATAGAGCAAGTGGAAGAAGCTAATGTCATGGGAATTGGTGCACACGGTCAGGGTGGGGCCAAATTATAGAAGGCTGGAAATGAGGGAGAATACAATGCTACAGGTGGAGGGCAGTTGATTTGGGCTTGCTTGTAGGGAGTAGGTCTACAGAATGAATCAAAGGAGCCAGCTCGGAACAGAGACCCTGGAGTCAGATACCTAGGTTCAAATCCTGGCTCTCTGCTTAAGTAGCCTTTTGACTCTCAGTAAGGGATAACCATGTCTGTAAAGAGGCATCCACTCCATAGGGTCATTGTGAGGATTAAATGAACCAATGTAGAAATGCTGGTGTGAATTGCTGACAGCTTGGACAGAGTGCATAAGAAGGAAAAAGCCAAATAGTCCAGTAGAATTTATCACTAAAAATTGTATTCATGTAAAAAGTTAGCATTCCTAGAATAGGTACCTAACTAATCACAGGCCAACTTGATTTTCTGAGGCTTTCCTTTTATTTCAAATATGTAAAAAAAAAAAAAAAAATTAGAGACTAATGTAACATGCTAGTGATTCCTCAAAAAGTCAAGTGACCACAATTTATACTTCATGGATTTGATGGTGTTAAATAGATTAAGATTATTTTAAAACAGGAGGTCACAGCTTACCTTGCTGGAGCATCTTATAAAGGTTTCTAGACAGTGTACAGTGTGTTCTGCCTTGGCCAGTGGTCAAATTCTTCTCCATCGTTAGTATCTGTTTAAGACTCCCTACTGTATAGACACTCAGAGTCTTATCTTTCTTTAGTTCAAGGACTTTCATAATCTAATCTTATCTTCTGTTTGTATTGTTCACCATTTCCTAATTGCATCTGCTTGTTCTGCTCTCATATAGTTTGCATATTTCCCTTAGGACTGAATCTTGACAGGGGTGTGCTCTGAGCAAAGCTCATACTTTGGTGCTTCTTTAAACCTACACATTCATTCCTTCACTCACAAACATTTATTGAGTATGTATTATGTGTCAAAAATGGTTCTAGTTTCTTTGGATGTAACTATAAACAAATTAGACAAAGATCCCTAATTATGTTCTAGGGGGAATATAGATGGCACAATACATAAATACACAATACATAAATAAATACATAAATTGCATAGTATGTTGGAAGATGAAAAATGCCATAAAAAAGAAACAGTAGAGCAAAGTAAGAAACGTCAGCGTCAGGAGTCTATGTGGCTGTGATAATTAGTCAGGGTACTCTGTTGAGAAGCTGAGAGTTGAGCAAAGTCTGGGAGGGAGTGGAGGCAGTTGAGAATGCAGATCCCTAAGAAAGAGTGCTCTTGACTACATAAAAGCAAAGGTGAGAGCAGGCCTTGCATGTTCCAGAAGCAGATCCAGAGAAGCAGAGTGGCTGGAGGAAAGTTAGGCCTTGCTAGGTGGTGAGAAGAGGCAACAGGAGGCTGTGTAACTCCACAGGAGGGCTTCACAGGCTACTGTGAGAAATTTGGCTCTAATTCTGAGTGAGGGGGGAGCCGCTGTGGGGTTTGCAGACAAGGAGTAACGTGATCTAATAGGTTTTTAGCTAATTACTCTTGCTGCTTTGCTGAGAATAAACTATTGATTGGTAAGGTAAGAAGCAAGAAGAAGTTAGGTTTTTCAGGTAAGCCAGATGAGTTGAGAGTGGTTTAATCATACTTGTAACAGATGAGGAGGGAAAAAGCCATGAGATTATGCATATATGTGTGTCTGTTTTAAACTGAGGTGAGATATATTACGTTAACCAGCTTTCCATTACTCTTACAATATGCCTGAGATAACCAACTTTAAAGGATGAAAGGTTTGTTTTTGTTCATAGTTTCAGAGAAGAAAAGGGAAAAGAAGAGGAGAGGCTGAGGTTCCAATAGCCCTTTTAAGGGTTCATCCTCCTTCACCTAACTTCCTTCTACTAGATCCTAATTCCCGAAGGCCCCACCACATCCCAACAGTGCCATGGGCTAGAGACCAAGCCATCAACACATGAGCTTTTGGAGGACATTCAAGATCCAAACTATAGCATATTCATAACAGAAAATTTGCCATTTAAACAGTTTTTGAACATCTACTTCAGTAATATTAATACATTAAATACACTCATATTGTACAACCATTATCATTATCTATCTCCAGAACTTTTTCATCATCCTGAACTGAAACTTATATTTATATATTTATATCTGCCCCCCCCCCCCCAGTGCTGGTGATCAAACCCAGAGCCTTGCAAGTGTTCTACTACTGAGCTACGTTCTTAGGCCAAGATATGTATATATTTCTAAGTAACACTCAGCATGCTTTCTTGACACATTGGCCTGGGTATGAGAGAAAGAAAGGAGTCAAAGATGACTCCAAGAAAGATGGAAAGATGGAATTGCTTTGGACAAGATGGGGGAGGGTGGGTGGAGAAAATTAGGGAAGGAAGGAGGAAGAAAAGGAGTTCAGATTTCATCTCATATTTGTTTGAGGTGTAAGCTAGAAATCCAAGTGGAGAATTCAGGAGTGCATTTGGTACGCAATCTGGAGTTCATTAGAACTGGGCCAGATATGTGCATTTGGGTGTCATCAGCTGATAGATGGTTTTTAAGCCACGGGAGGGAGTAAGATAATCAAAGGAGTGAATAAGACAGAGCGGAAAAAAAAAAAAAAAAAAAAAAAAAAAAGACATCAAAAGCTTTGAGTCCTGGCTAACATGCAAAGGTCAGGGAGGTAGAGAAGCAGCAGCAGAGGAGATGGAGAAGGAGCAGCCCATGGGGATAGAGGGCCAAATGCTGCCGAGACATCATGGAGGAGGAGGACTTAGAACTGACCATTGGGTTCCGTGGTGTCGAGGTCACTGGTGACCCTAACAATAGTTGTTTTATTTTATTTTTGTTTTTTAGAAGTGAGAGCTACAAAAGCTTGACTTGAATGGGTTAAGAGAAAATGTATGGAAAACTATTGGAGGCAGCAGGTACAGAACACTCATTTCAAGATTTTACCTTTAAGAGGGAGCCAAGCTGATGGAGGAAATACAATCACTGAGGAGTTCGTTTCGTTTTTCTTGGCTGAAGTAGCAGCATATTTGTTGATGGGCATGGTGCAGTAGAGAGGACAAAAATGGTGATAGCAGGGCGCGGTGGCGCATGCCTGTAATCCCAGCCCTTGGGAGGCTGAGGCAGGAGGATCTCGAGTTCAAAGCCAGCCTCAACAATGGTGAGGCACTGAGCAACTCAGTGAGACCCTGTCTCTAATAAAATACAAAAAAGGGCTGGGGATGTGGCCCAGTGGTCAAGTGCCCCTGAGTTCAATCCCTGCTACCAAAATAAATAAATAAATAAATAAAAATAAAAAAAAAATGGTGATATAGGAGAGGGAGGGAGTATTTTTGAATATTCGAATTCAAATATCTCCAAGTGGACTTGGGCACAGTGCTTTGCCACAGTCGTTAAACTGTTTTAACCTGCTTCACTCATCCATGTAACCTACATTTAATTTTACATCTCTTGGCCTGGATAGATACAAATCTTATGGGGCTCTAAACAACACTGGAATAAATTGATAAAACTGTAAATTAGATCCACTCCTGCCAAAATAGACAGAACCCTCAAATGCTAATGTACCCTCTCTCCAAGGAGTGTTTTTGTTTGTTTGTTGGCAAATTGCTCATGCAGATACCACCAGACATACCAGATAAAAATTAACAGAAGCAGCTGAAGTCCCAAAACAGAGCAACATGATGTGGTGCAGATTTTTAGGAAACAATGAATTTTATTTTTATTTCCATAAATAAGCCTTCAGATAGAACTTGGGAAATGAGTGGTTTCTGGGTGCTGGAAAGGAGGAGAGACAGTTATTAAATTGGGGTGAGTGGTAAAATAGTGGATGTGAGTGGTTTGATCTGTATATCCAGGGCAGTAATTAGAAAGTTTATTATTGGACTACCAACAAGTTATGGGCTCAATGAATGAACAATAGTAATGTCCAAATCATAGAAGAGTTAATGCATGAATGTAGGTTTGGAAGATCAACTTCTTTGCAAGGAATGGAACTAATATGTGTTAATTATTGCCTGGATATCTTTTACTCATTTCCATTCAAATTGAAGGATGAACCTGTAGGGATAAAATGTAGTAGGCTGGCCCGCAAATGACTCAGTGATCCCCACCTCTTGGTATTCATTCCTCTCCACCCTACACATCTCAAGATGCTGACTATACGAAGCTTCTGGAAAGTCTTAGTATGAAAATTGCAGCACAAATCTCCATGAATTTGGGATAATTTCTTGACTCATACTGATAGCTATTTTCCATTTGAAAAGTAGCTCCTGGTAAATAGTACATGGTTAACCATGAATCAAAAAATATTTATGTGATGCAAATTGCATACCATGAACTTATTTGTTATTGATTCAATGGACTATGAAATTGGGCATGCAGAAGTTATCCATCATAAGATGAAAGCGGTATATGATGAAAGAGGTCCCAAGCAGATCAATAAATCTCAAGAAAACTGCATGAGCAGGATTGGGAGATTGGTGACAAGAAGCACCAAGAGAGAGGAATTTTAACTGAAACTCTTAGAATTGAGACAGAATGGGGAAATGCAACCAGAGGTTGACCAGATAGCCCATTCTGTGCAGTTAACCTGTTTTTTTGGTCTCATTGGTGTTTGCCTTAATGGTATCCTAAATATATTACCAGTGTGCTCTTTAACTGTAAAATATATGGCTTGATAGAACAGAAGAACAGTTTTACTCTGTTCCTGCACATCCCGTGGCTACACTGTTGACATCTGTATACCTTCTTTTTATAAATGAAGTCTACTCAACGCATTCTGAGTGTTCTGATTCTTGTTACTGATAATGTTTCCTTCTGTGTCCAGGGAACTTTAAAGATGATATCTAATTTAATCTTCACAACAACCCTATTATAATATGCCCTCTTGATAACCTTTTTACTATATAGCTGGCATTGGTCTTAGTGTTTCCTCCAAATTGATTCAGTAAGTCCACACAACAGTCTTGGAGAGGTAAAGGGACCTATCCAAGATACAGTTACCTGTGTGGCTGGGATTAAAACCAAGCTCTAACTTCAAAGTTAAAGGCCATCTCCTACCATACTTTGCTGCCTTCATAACAATTCATTTTCAGGTGTCAATTTGAGCATAAGTCGATTGCAAAATACAGGTCTATGAAAATAAAACACTCATTTGAATTTCAAAACTTATTTATGGTTTTAAAAAGGCAAATCATTTGACTGAAATCAAATAAAGATTAAGCTGCACCATAAAAATCTAAGCATGACCCAGATTTACTGGTTAGTTTCTTTCTTCTAAATATTCAGTTTATATATGGACTTAATCCACTGAAAAGTTAAGAGTTTGTTTCTATTTTAGAAATTCGTAAAGAAATATGGTGTACCTAATTCAGAATCCCTGCAAACAGATTTCCAAGGAGAACATTGTTTTTGGAATCCTACTCTTCTGTACATTTGTTAGCTAATGTTAGCTCTGACAAAAGTAAAAAAGAATACATTGGTCATTTATCATGTGCAGACTGAGGAAATGCGTAAGCTGGACCAGGAAAGAGGAGCCTGAGAAGGGAAACCACATCAGCCAGTGTGTCAGTAACTTATTTTTTTGCTTTAGTGACAGTTTTTGTCCTTTACTAGTGAAGGAGGGCACCATCAAGATTGTCATATGCTTGATTACAATTCATATTCCCTGCCCCAAGGGACTTCCTCTTTTGGGATAACACCTCCAGCTTCATCTATCCAATGCCATGGACTTGTGACTCCCTAACAGTGAGAATGATCTGCTTTTCAGATAACACCTTCCAGTCCATTTTCTGTTGCTGCTGTTGCTGCTCGGTACAGAAGCGGTAAGTCTGTTCCGAAAGCAAATTCTTGGAAATGAATTCATTCATGGTTTCCTTATTATCTACTGAGTCTTTGTGTCTCTTTGTATCTGCTGCTCTCTCAGTATGGGAACTCTTCTCCTATTTTGCCTGACCATTTTAAAAGTGTAGGTCAAATGTCAGGTGGTCTGTGATCTTTCTCCATCCCTCCTAGATAGTCGCTCCTTCCCTTGTATGCCTACAGCAGCACAGCTTGGTTTTCTACCTGCTGTTTATTTCATATCTATTGCTTTTATGTCTGCATTCCACTCTTTACTTTCTCTCCTTTAAATGCAAGAGACCTGTCTTAGTTATCTGAGTACCTCCGCCAAACTACAGGTGTATCTTATACTTTGGTGCCCAGTAAATGACTGTAAAAATTAAACCCAAGACACTATGTTAATTTGTAACAGTTGACTTTTAAGAAGAGTGTCTACATGTTAGTCACTATGCTAAGAGGTTTATATTTATTCATTCACATAACTTTCAAAACCACCCAGGGTCTTTTCTTTTTACAATTCCCACTTTACAGATGAGGAAGTTGAGGCTTAGAGAGGTTACATATGAGATGTTGGAGTTGGGACTGAAAAAATCATGTTATTAATCAGGACACCCTGTGTGTTTATAACATTAGATGCCATCAAATGAGGTAATGCATATAAGATGATAAGATTTTCATTATCGTGATTGTGATTTTATGTCCCTAACATGCACCAGACTCTGAACAAGTGTGTGACATGTTCTCTCAGTTTTTATTTCATGACAACTCTACAAACTGTTAGCATCTCTAGCTCTCAGATAAGGAAACTTAACTTCTGAGAACTGGCAATGTGCCTGATGAGAGAGAACTAAGAAACCTTCTAAATAAAAAGGCAGTTGGCTAGATAGCTGAATTTCTCTACTACTGTTGTGTTAATCTAGTGGATGTATGGATACTCTTAATACCACTAACCATTTGTAACATGATTGCTTTTCAATGCCAGACAAGTGAGAACACAAATAAGCCTGAGTGGAGATGAAGAACTTCCAGAAACATACACTCAGCGTCACAGGTGGTGGCTCAGCAAACCATCAAGTAAGAAACACGTGAGTATCAGGTCCACAGTAGTCTGCACCCCGCGATTCCTGCTTGTCGCCAGGCCCAGAACCTACCTTCCAGCTTGGCCTGCAACAAGTGCTCGATGAACAGCGAGTGAATGTTCTAGAAGAAAGAGAAAGGAAAAAAAAAAAAAAAAAAAAAAAGGAGAGTTAAAACAGCCTACTCTACTATATTTAAAGATAGAACTTGAACCTGAACAGTGAATGGGGAAAGAGAAATATATTTTGGTTCCTGCCATTTTGAGGCAAGGAGTAAATTTCAGCTCAGTGTTGGGAGAAGAAGTGGTCCTAGGAAGTGGGGTGAACTCAACACAAGCTTACAGCACAGGAAAGGCGGTGGCGAGGGCGCTTTTCTTCTTTCACAAATGAAGAATCCTTAAAACAAAGTGAAACTACTAAGGAGTGAATAATTTTTTAAGAATTGTAACATGCCAAACCCAGTATGATGTTGTCAAGAGAAGTTATGATCTCAGAAATCACAAAATGATGAGTGTGTGGCTGGACCCAAACGCTGTTTTATTAGTCAATCTTCCACCCTGATTTCTGTCTTGGCGTATACCTGGGTGGGAGACGTGAAATATCAGGTAGATATGCTGTATCCAAATTGCTTTTTAGTACAGATTGCTAAAAAAGTAATTACCAGAAAAAAAAGAGTAAAAGTACTCCTTGTGTTTACAGTCCAACAGGAGCTGTGGGCAACCTTCAAAACGCAAGCCATTGCCTCCCCTTCCACCCTCTGAGCTTGCTGAAGAGAAGATCCAGGTCAAGGCACTGTATGATTTCTTGCCCCGAGAACCCTGTAATTTAGCACTAAAGAGAGCAGAAGAATACCTGATTTTGGAGAAGTATGATCCTCATTGGTGGAAGGCGAGAGACCGGTTAGGGTAAGGTTCATGGCTTAGTCCTTATCAAATTCCTCCTCTGTTAGCCTCTGAAAACTTCAGAACATAAAGAAGACTCTATATAGTGGCTCATTTTCTCCTTTATAACTTCCCTTTGCATGGAATAGAATTCATGCCCTACCCCCATTTATAGAGCATTAGATAACCGTGATTTCAGGCAGGGAGGCTCAGAACCAGATACACCTGGCTTCACACCTAAGGCTGCCATTTAGTGCTGTGGGTCCTTGGCAAGTTACTCTCCCACTCTGAGTTTATTTGTAAAATGGGAACAGTGATTACTATCATATAGGTTATTATTCTGATTTGTACTTTCTTCTGTTGGGAATTTTTCTTTGGTTCTTATTAAGCTCTAAGGTAAGAACAGAAATAGCATCTTATTCACTTTTATATTTCTATGATGACTATTTTTGGAAGCAAACATTCCAGTAGTTGTTGAATTAGACTGGAAAGAAAAAAGATCCTTGGATGCAAATAGATTTCATCATGTTAGATGCAATAGATTATTAATGTCCGACTATACTCTTGGGTTCAGAAGAATTCTGAGGATTTTCTGAGCTCCCTGGGAAAGAATGCTGGCATTGATTTCTGATATTTGACAAAATTTGAAGAGCATAAGTATCTAAGTATTATGAGCATTTCAACTATATACCTTAATCCTTAATTATATTTCCTGATGTTGACTGTCATAGTTCTGAGTTTAAGCTCATCATGTGATGATATTTTTCAGTGGAAAAAGAGGCATTAGTAGATTCAGGATTGTGTCATTAGTCACATCTGTAGGTAGACTATCAACATGCCTCAGATTAAAAAAAAACTTTCTTTCTTCAGTTGGGAATTTTTCTTTTGTTTTTATTTATATTTATATAAATTTTATCATATTCATATAAATATAATATATGAATATATAATATCTGAAATATATTTATATAATATATAAAATACATAATAAATTTTATTATATTTATATTGTATTAATATTTTACTTCATAGTTAGATGAATTTAGTTTTTATTATTTTTCTTTTTTTAAAATTTATTTATTTTTTACTCTAAGTTGTTAGAAACGACAGCAGAAAGCATTACATTTCAGATTATACTTATAGAGCACACTTTTACATATCTCTGGTTGTATACAAAGTATATTCACAGCATTCGTGGCTTCATACATGCACTTAGGGTAATAATATCCAACTCATTCTACCACCTTTTTTTTTCTTTTTCTTCTTCACCCTTTTGCCCCCTCCCTTCCCCTCCCTCCCCATTGGCCCTTCTAGTGTTCCTCTAATCCTCCCATGCTCTCCATCCCAACCCCACTGTGAGATGGCCTCCGTATATCAGAGAAAACATTCGGCATTTGGCTTTTTGGGATTGGCTAACTTCACTTAGCATTATTTTCTCCAACTCCATCCATTTACCTGCAAATGCCATGATTTTATTCTCTTTTTGTGCTGAGTAGTGTTCCATTGTGTATATATACCAAAGTTTCCCTATCCATTCATCTATTGATGGACATCGGGGTTGGTTCCACAATCTAGCTATTGTGAATTGTGCAGCTATAAACATTGATGTGGCTGTGTCCCTGTAGTATGCTGTTTTTAAGTATGCCAAAATTCTGTTTTGCTACATCCTCCAAACCCAATATCTTTTCCAAAAGCAAATATCATTAACCATTTAGTGAGTACCCTTCCAGATCATGTTCAATGAGCATATATACATAGATTGAAATATGTAGGATCGTTCATAGGTTTTGACCTAAATCTTAGCACAGTTCATGTATTGTCCTGCAACTTGCTTCTACTTCTCAATAACATGTCTTGAAGATCATTTTGCAATTTCAAATGCTAATGGAGGCACAGGAGAAGAGCCCCCCTCTCCCCAGCCCCTACCCTGCTGGTAGGTGTGTAAATTGGTATATCCTACTTTGAAGGCATTTTGCTATGTTTTCCGAAAGAAGTACATATTTGGTGACTTAGCAATTCCCTGCATGGGGTCTACCCTAGAGAAATATTTTTGTGCACAAGAAGGCATGTTCAAGGATTTCTTTACAGCACTGCTTTCAATAGCGAAGTGGCTGAACTAGAATGTCTACACTATAGAATACGTGGCAGCAATTAAAAAGGATAACACCAGCATCTCTGTAATTTCAGTCTTTTTTTTTAACCTAGTCACTATGACTTCAAATTATCACTTAAGTGCCTTTATTCCTTTTTGAAAATATTTTGAGGTTACAAAACCTCCTAAACTATTCATCTATAAATTAAGATGTTTGTATTTCTTGTACAGGGATTTTTGATGAGTTGGGAATGAAAAAAATGTTTTATTATTCTTTGAACAACTTAATCAGTAAACACTTTTGATTTTCTCTTGTATCCTTGGGATTTTAAAGAATTTATACACATAGATTAAAATATATAGGATCATTCATATATTTTATTTTTAATACAATTATAGATTTGAAAGAAGGAGATCTTCACAATCACTTTTGTTAGATCCTCATTTTTCAGATGAGAAAGTAAGGCTGACAGATTAATTTATGAGTAGAAAGAGGCAGAGCTGGGACTAGTCCTGTTTTGCCATGATAATGTCACAAGTGTGCTGAACATTTTGATTTTTGCTGCGTCTTTTGTTGCAGGAACGAAGGCTTAATCCCAAGTAACTACGTGACTGAAAACAGATTCACCAATTTGGAATTATATGAGTAAGTCGTCGCCAAAGTGTGCTGTGTGGTAAACCTATGAAAATCAGGGACATTCTGGCAGTTTCAAAGTCTAGACACTCATTTTATTCTGTGAAAGGAAAAGAAAGTAACACATTTGACAGCTTTAGCAATAGAGAGATCATTGGTCCTTATCATGATTGATTTAGAAACTTTCTTTTCTTAAACTTCATTTTGTTTTGTTTTGTATGGCAAATTTTCTTTTTTAACAGGGACATAGTGAAGCCGTCTGGCACTTAAAAAAAAAAACAACTATATATCCTTAATGGAAAATTTACTTTAAAAAATAGCATTCAATTTTTTCAATGAGTTGTAAATTGTATTTACTATGTAAGCAATTCCTATATTTTGGCTCATGTTTTGAGGCATATTAGACATTGCTGAAGATAAGAACTAGGCTAGTGCTGTAGTTTGGAAGAACCTTAGGCATGTTCAAAAAGGTTCTGCTCAAAATCTATTTTTAATACAATTATAGATTTGAAAGAAGGAGATCTTCACAATCACTTTTGTTAGATCCTGATTTTTCAGATGATAAAGTAAGGCTGACAGATTAATTTACAAGTAGAAAGTGGCAGAGCTGGGACTAGTCCTGTTGTTTTTAAATAAATTTAGATTTTCAGTTTGAGCATTTGCTTCCTCCTTCCTCAGGTACTTATTTTGCAATTAACACATGTTTCCAAAAGGTGGCAGTAGATGATGGGAGTTGCCACACTAAGGTGCTTTTGAGAACCACACCTCAAAGGAATGAGAGAAACTTGCTTGGCCTTGCTACTAATTGAAGCGCACCTGAAAGTCAGATTCAGTATTTTCCTCCCTGAAGTAAATCCAGGTTCAAAAGCTTTGGTGAATACTGTAGGTTTTATTGGAGAGTAGAAGGAGATGACCACAGGACAACTCTACCAGGCTTCTCCATTGGTTGTCTCTGTTCTCTCCCCCAAGCCTCTGTCTTTGCTCTAACTCTGTCTTCTCTCTACCTGCTGTGTCCCCTCTGTTGAGCCTGGCAGTCCTGACCCAAGACTGCAGTCTCCAGTAAAACCAAGCCCTTAAGTAGCTGACCTCACCTTCCTTGGAAAACAGCTTCATAACTATTTGCATGCCTCATGCAGGTCTAACTGCCACGTGGGTGGAAGGTGACCAACAGAAACAGGTCTCTTGGAAGGACATGTTACAGGGGATTTTGGATGAAAATCGACCACAAAAAATAAGAAAAATAAGATTATTTTTCACCCCAGTTTGGATTTTCTGGAAGATTAAAGGAGTCATCTGTGACGGTGCCTACTTTACCCAGTACTATTACTTTCTCTCTCTCTTTTTTTTTTTTTTTTTGGTAATTAAGTTGCTCATCGCCACCACTGTTTGGAACAGGCTGGGGCTCTGGCCACAACACTTATTTCGTATCATTTGAATTAAACAACTTTGGGGTTACAATATCCAGTTCATTTTGGGGGGCCTCAATTTATATGATTTTTGAAAATCATTCTTATCAATCACTCTAATTCTGGGAAGACTTTTAACTGCATTGATAAAAAAAATTTGTTAAAATATAGGTATAACAGGTTATCATTATTAATCACAAAGTTTATTGGTCACTTACGTGTGTGCCAAGCATTATTCTAATTATGGACAAGACTTGCTGTCCCAGGTTGAAGTACTGAACTATGAGCTTAGGGATGGCGGAAACTGGCTCCAAATCCTGGTGTCACCACTGGCTAGTTCTTTGATTTTGGGCAAAGTTGCCTAATGTCTCTGACTGTTCTGAACCTCTGATGATCTCATAAGTGGGGACAACTATACCTATCTTGTATGGTATATAGTAAATGGTCATTGCATTCTAGTGGTCATTATTATTTCCACGAATAGGAAAGGCATTTACATTTTGGTCCACCTTGCTTAGTATTGCAAGTACACAGCCTGCCTTTGTTACATTGGCCCCCAAATCACTTTATTGGTTAATTCTGTGTTTATTGTACACTTAGGATGGATCAGATGTTAGTGGTTCTGAGCCCTGGAGATACAACATGGAACACACAGAACCTTCCCTGCCTTCATGGAACTTACAGTTTCATGGAGACGTTAAACAACACTAAATTCAAAAACAAATATATAATTCTAAATTGTAGTGTTATGAAGGAAGAGCGTAGGATCCTGTGGGGGAAAACAACAGGGAAGAGGATATAAAGTGGCTAGGGATGTTGAGTTGGAAAGAACTTTCTAAGGAAGGCTATTTATAAATTTAAATAAATAAGAACAATTTCCTTTATTCACCCTCCACATACTAAATGTTCTTAAACAATCATTTCTATTTATAAGCTCAGTTAATTAAATTTCCTGAAACATGTAATTAGTATTAATAAGCTGAATACATTCAATTATCTTTTTAAATAATTCACATATTTGACAGGGCAAATTCACAATTGTAATGAGTCCTATGTAAGTCTTTAAAATGATTCTAGAAATCTAATAAATTAAACTTGTAAATATGAGACATCAAGTTCTCTTAGCTGTACTTAACTGTAGTTCTCTTTGTACTTAAACAATCAAATTATCTTCAACTTCAAATAATAAGTTAATTATGCATTTAAATCGGAGACAAAAAAATGAATACATTGGATTCTCTTAAAGTGGTAGACAATTTAAATACCAAACATATGGATTATCCTGAACTTCTTATAGGAGTTTATCTCATCATCTCTACACTGAGTTCTTAATCTTCCCAGGGTTATAAAGTAACTCTCTAAGGGAAACTGATTTACCTTTCTCAGCTCTGGTGGGATTTCCAAGTCAGAAATTCAGGAGCCCAATACTGTTACTTATTGATTAGAAATCTAAGATTGGGCATGAAACTCAAGGCCCACATATATACAAAAGTTTTGACTCAAATATAGCTGGACTTGCTAGATTTTTTTTTTTTTAAATCAACGGGAGCCCTGCCCCAACTCCTGTGTTCACATTATTTTGTACCTGTTATAATCACTGCTTTAAAAGTATAAGTTATGGACTTTCCTATTTTTTAAAAAGGACTCTTCTGACTTTTAGATAAAATTTTGAAATACTATCTTCCCAACCTCCCTTATATTACCTTCACTGAATCTTTTTACTACTTAACAGAATTGGGCTTTATTTTGTAGGACCCTGAATTTGTGACATATTCCTATATGGCTCTTGGGTAACTACTTTGAAGTCATTCTAATGATAGCCACATATGTATAAATTTTTAATTTATATTTAAATAAAATTAGCAATTTACTTATGCTATTTATCACTGATAAATGAATAAAAAGTAATATGATTAACACCAACACAAAAGCAGCACAAACACGTTTTTAAAAAGCAGTATTTTAAAAGATATGTAATTTATGTTAAATTTTTCCTTTTTGAATATCCATGCAGTCATGGCTTTTCACAAATTCAACTTACTTTAGTGAATTGTATTCACTATTTTCCTTTTTTTTTTTGTGGTACCAGAGATTGAACTCAGGGGCACTCGACCACTGGGCCACATCCCCAGCCCTTTTTTGTATTTTATTTAGAGACAGGGTCTCACTGAGTTGCTAAGTGCCTCGCCATTGCTGAGGCTGGCTTTGAACTCGCGATTCTCCTGTCTCAGCCTCCCAAAGTGCTGGGATTACAGGGTGTGCCACCGCGCCCGGCCACTATTTTCCTTTTAACATCCAAATTTCACAACCTAACCAGTGGGGGCTCCTTAAACTGATTCCCTGTGTCTTATTTAGTTTGAAGAATTTTTTTTTTCTTCCTACAACAAGAGCTCTCAGACTCATCTTGAAATTCCTCTGTTGAGTATTAATATTGATTAAAAGGTTCTGAATGATGCTCACGGTGTAACACTGAGTAACTCGTGTTATTGAGTAACTAGTGGCCAGTGGTTAGATTTCCTTGTCTAGAGCCATCTGTCATCTCGCATGGTCTGTGGTTTATCTTCCTAAAGTTCATTTTCAGTTTGATGACATCAGTATTTTAGATAACTGACCATTATGACTTGGAGGCAGCTGTCTATTCCTGGCTATTAAGAGAAGTCTACAAGTTGAGGTGAGGAGTTGGTTAGTCACCATCTGGCTGGCCTTGGGTGACTCAGTACATGGTTAAATATACACATCCTTTCTTCTACTGTCCAAAAAAAAAAAAATTAGCATTTCTGGTAATATTAGGTTAAATTCAAAATTCTTTATAAAAATGTTCTTTTTAAATGAAAGCTTTTCAATTTTTAAAAATCTCCCTTGTTCTACCACTTTTCTCTGCTTTCTGAATAACATTTGCTTACTGTTTAGGTATGATCGTATCAAATTATATGTTTACCTTATGGTATTACTTGATTATGTTTACTGTGTGTAGTTAAGATATTCTGGTCACTTAATGGTGGGCTTAATGCAGAGGAAACAGCACGACTGAAGGTAGGAAGGGGCTTGGTGAATCTGAGGAAGGAAAGAGCCCCAATGTGACAAAGCTTTGAGAGCGAGGGGAGAGTGGGGAAGAGATGTGGCAGGAGAGGGCTCTGGGCAGGGTCACATGCTGGCCATTCCATGAGCTCTGTTAACTACCAACTCTACTGGGAGGTAATGGACTTGGGAGAGTCAGGTATGTTAGGATGAATTTTAATTTTGGAAAGGGAAATAACACGAAAGCACTCAAATAAGAAGTTACTGAGAGTAAAGAAACTTGGCTACTTTTTAGTTTGTCTGCTAAAGCTCAGCATTTGTTGAAGATGATGACTTCTTATCCAAAGGCCTTTCATGAATTTTACAAGATCTTAAGTCCTTCAAAATTATATACAGGTGCTAAGCATGTGTGTTAGAAAATTTGAATGGAGCTATGCTAGACTAACTAGAGAGTGGCCTGAAATTAGTAAAATTATATTAAACTTGATCAGTTGACCTGTAATAGTCCATCATTATTTATCTGAATTTAAAAAGCCAGAACTTCCTAAAATTAATTCTGAAGTAAGGTCTTTAAAATGAAGGAAATAGAGAAAGATTTTTTTTTGGAAAAATTTAAATAAAAAATTTAAACATCACTTGTGTTGCTTTTATAGGTGGTACCATAGGAATATTACCAGAAATCAGGCAGAACGTCTGTTGAAACAGGAGGTAATTATCATTGTAGTGATGAATAACTCTAAATATTTTCAAAATGTCTGAGAGAGGCATATTATGAAGACTTTAACCAACTAAAAAGGTGTCTTGCTTCTTGTTATTTCTAATTCTAAAGTCTTATTACAACTTCATGCCCAATACATGTTTCTTGGTAAGTTGGTAAGTCAGATATATTTATGTCAGATCATGTTTTCTATTAACTTTCTTAATAATTTCAGAAATCTATTTCTCCTCAAATGATTTCAACTCCAATGTACTGAGAATCCTTCATTCATTCTAACATGCTTTCTGCCTGTAGAATTTGTATTTGAGTTGCCCATTTAACCTCTGCTGCAAAAGCAATTAAATATACTCTCTAACCTCACAAACTTATGCTCATTAAAAACACAAATATAGAAAAATACACAGAATGGTAGTTTCTTCATTCTTTGGAAACAAAGGGGAGAGTAGGGTAGACAAAATATCAAACTCAGATCAGAACTACTCATTTAGGTCAAACCAAAACAAAATTGCATATAGTTAAATTTCCAACTGTCGGTAAATATTAACTGTAGGGAAACAGAGTCAAAACTAGAAACTAGATGAGAGGTATTGTATCATTATGCAGTGCTGTTGGATGTTGAGGAAATCTTGAAATGTGACTGAGAAAGAATCAGTTCTGTAACTAGAAATTCAGTACCTGTAGTGGTTCAGGAGCAGGATAGACCCTCTTCATTGCAGAGGGACAGACAGGATGAGGGACAGTGACCCAGCCTCGGGCGATATTGGGGTAGAGCTTTGTTTGCTAAGAGGAAATTGAAATAAATATGGTATTTCCCTGGCATGGTCACATTGGCAGACTTTTATAAATTGATGTTAGTAAATTCAATATAGAGGATTAAAATGTTATGACAGACAGGCAGGATGGGAGGAGGAAAGTCCTATAGAAGGTTGGCTATAAGCAAGGTGGTCACAGGTAGTAGGTAAGGTTCAAATCATGGAATGTGCACATCCAACTAGAGAGCTTCTGCATCTGGAAGGAAGTTAGACAAGATGAAGTTCTCATCTCCATGATTTGTTCATGGCATTTCTAGAAGAAATAAGCCATTACAGATATTGTTGAAGCCCACTCCCTCATCTTGTTGTCCTCCACTCCCCAGAGACAATCTCAAATAGATAGGTATGTTCTCATTTTGTCGACGTGTTTTTATTTTTATCTTCTAGGTATATGCATAACAATCAATAGTCTTATTTGTGTTTTATCATTTGACATAAAGATCATATGTATGCTGACTTTTTATTAAACATGTTTTAAAAATTCATTCATTTGAATGTATATAGATCGAACACATTAAGTATAGTATTTTATCACATGAATATATCAAATGTGTTCAATGTTGATATAATTCAAATTGTTTCTAATATCTAAGGAATTACCTTGTTAATGTCATCTTGCACCCAAGGATGAAATTTGCCTATGTGCAGACTTAGCATTGCTAGATATTTTCAAGCCATGATTCACAGTAGTTGTACTAATTTACACTCTTACAAGGAAGGAGATAAACTGGTTCCCGGCCTTCTTGCCTGCAGTTTGTAGTTTCACACTTTTCTTTTTCTAATTCACTGGATAAGAAATTATTTATATTTTATTTTATTTGCAGTACTTGGAATTGAACCTATACCCCAACCCCAGAGTTGTATAAATTTTTTTTTTTTTTTTTTTTTGGTACCAAGGATTGAACTCAGGGGCACTTGACCACTGGGCCACATCCCCAGCCCTTTTTTGTATTTTTTATTAGAAGCAGGGTCTCACTGAGTTACTAAGTGCCTCGCCATTGCTGAGGCTGGCTTTGAACTCGCGATCCTCCTGCCTCAGCCTCCCAAAGTGCTGGGATTACAGGCGTGCGCCACCGCGCCCGGCGAGTTGTATAAATTTTAAGAGATGAGTATTCCCTCAACTGCCAGCACCATTCAATAACTTTTCATCTTTTCATGTGTCTATTGGCCAGTTAGACTTATTCTCCTGTGCATGTCCATTCATTAATATCCTTTGCTTATTTTTCTTTTCTTTTCTTTTTTTTTTGGTACTGGGGATTGAACTCAGGGGCACTCGACCACTGGGCTACATCTCCATCCCTTTTTTGTATTTTATTAGAGACAGGGTCTCACTGAGTTGCTAAGTGCCATTGCTGAGGCTGGCTTTGAACTCGTGATCCTCTTGCCTCAGCCTCCCAAGTGCTGGAATTACAGGCGTGTGCCACCGCGCCTGGCTCCTTTGCTTATTTTTCTACAGTGTATTTGTCTTTTAAACTTATAAGTATCTTTAAAATATATCTTGATTATCAATCTTTTTGTGTGTAACACGTTGCAAATATTTTCTTCTGGTTTCTTGCTTTAAAAATTTTTTTTTTGTTGTCTTGTCTTACAGAGAATTTTGAAAATATTTATGCAGTCAGATTTCTCAATATTTTCCTTTATGATCTATAAACAACTTCTTTTTTAGCATAAGAATCCCATCTCCTTCTGGAACTAAGAAGTGTTTTCATATTTTATTCTAAATGTTTGTTTTACAGAGGTGCTTTTCACATGTTGGTCTTTAATCCATTGAAAATGTGTGTGTGTGTGTGTGTGTGTGTGTGTGTATAATGAATGGAATGTTTGAAGATACATATTTTTGTTGTATGTATTAAAATATTTTTTCTAATTTATATATTTTCTAAATTTTATTTATAAAAGTATGCTTAGATTAAGCATTTAAAATATTTTTTCTAGGTTGGATTTCCTTAATATTGTCCTTAATTGTATTTCCTTAATATAAATTTAGCATTTGTCTTGTTATGTTCAAAATCAAGTCTGACTTGCAAATTTCCAATTTCTTTGTTTTCGTTTAGTATAAAGATTATACTAGCATAATAAAATATGTTGGGGATGGCAATAGTCTTTGTCTTTTTTTCCAATCTCTGGGGAAATTTATATTGGAAAGCAGTTATTTATTCCTTAATTGTTAGTTTTATCTCTCTGATAAAAAAATTCAGATGTGCTGCTTTTGAAAACAGGTAGATATTTGGCTACTGATTTAACTTCCTTTTTTTTTTTGAACAGTTTGATAATTTATGCTTACATAGAAAATTGTCTACTTTATACTTGTTTTCAAGTTTATTGCATAAATTATTCATAGCAGTATCCTATAATTTTTGTTTCCTCTCGTATTTCAAGATTCAGTGTATTCACATGGTCCAAAATCAAGATTTTCAAGTTTTCTTTCAACTTGTCTTCAAGCTCCCAGTTTCTTTCCTTGTAGAAAAGCTATCATTAGTTTATTTTGTGTCCTTTGTGAGACTTAATACATGCACAAGCAAGTACAAATATATTTTGTTATGTTACTATTTTTACACAAAAGGCAGCACACTCTATATCTAACACTGTACATGTTACTTCCCCACCAACAGTATACACTAAGAATCTTTCTATATCTGTACAAGAAATTGTCTTCATTCATTTTATTTTTCTTTTTTTTCTTCTTCATTCATTTTATACCTGCAATAATATTCTTTTGTTTGGATGTATCACATTTCATTATGGAAATTAAGTAGCATATATATTTTTGATATTAAAACAATGCTGCCACTGGTAACCTACATACACATCTTTCCCCATTTATGTGATTGTATTTGTGGGATAAATCCCAAAGGTTAAAAATTCTGGGACAAAGAGAATGTGCATTTCTGATTTTCATAGACTGAAGTGCCCTCTGTGGGAGATGTATCAGCTTGTATACCTATCAAAAATGAAGAGTGTCTAGTTTCCCATAACCTCTCCAGCCAGCAATTTATAGGAAACATCTGGATCTTTGCTCTTTGACACCTCATCTCAGTGTGGATTTGATTTGCATTTCTCTTATTCTGAGGATATTAAATATTAGTCATATATTAAATTTTTTATGTTTGTATTCCCTCTTCTGTAAACTGTTCATATCCTTTGCATAGTTTTCTATTTTTTATCCTCTTCTCAGAATTTGCAGGACCTATGTATATTAAAGAAATTAATCTTTGCGATATGGCAATATTTACTCCAGTTTTTCAATTGTCTATGGTTTTCTGGCATGAATAGTATTTGAATTATGTATGTTTGAATTTGTCAGGCAACTTTTTGTAAGAATTGAGAGTTTGTGTCAGAATTATCTTTCCTACTCCAAGGATACACACACACACACACACACACACACACACAACAACCCTTTATGTTTTTTGATACTTAATTATTTTGTGTATTTATATCTCTGATCCATTCCTATTTTTACTCTGTGTAAGAAGTGGGGCATAGAACCAACTTTAATTTTTCCTAGATGGTTACCAACCTCCATCTTTCTGCATTAAGATTTGAGTTGCATTTTCATCACAAACACAATTCCTATTTGGTATTTTATCTGGACTTGGTGTTGTTGCTCAGCCTGTCCATCCATATATTGCTACTGCACTATTGTAAATACTGCGGTTTTCTCCAGTGTGGTTAACCTCCCTCATTATTATTCTTTTTTTTTTTTTTTCAGAAATATTCTGGATCTAGATTTTTATTTTGTCCATAAATTTTATAGTCACTTTTTTGTTGGTTGCAGTAAATGTACAAACTAATTTAGGGAAACTTTTCAGGCACTACAAATCAATGGGGTTTGGGGGCCAATTGTTCTAGGACATACATACTGATTATTGATATAGAAAAATATTAGAATTAGATCCCTAACTCAAGCCAAGTAAGTGTCAGTGGATCTAATGCCTAATGAGAAAAACTAAACACTTCTGTATTTTTAAAAAACATTTTAGGGTCTGGGGCTATAGCTAAGTGGGAGAGTGCTTGCCTCGCACATGTGAGGCACTAAGTTCAATCCTCAGCACCACATAAAAATAAATGAGTAAAGATATTGTGTCTGTCTACAACTAAAAAAATATTTAAAAAAACACTTTAGAGTTGTTCTCATGTAGCTTGCAATTTATATTTTTGGTATATTTTAAGGCACTTTATCTTTTGTGTTGCTATCATAAATGAATATATCTTGCTTTTATTTATGAAAGCTTTTGAGTTCTGTGAACTAATGTTGTAACCAATAATGCTGAGGAATTCTCATAATTCTGGTAGTTTTTCACTTGATTGTCTTGGGTTTTAGATAAATGATCTCACCAGCAGCAAATAGTGATGATTTCAATTACTATTTTATAATATTAATACAGCACTTCTAATTTTTGCCCTTCATTCAATTTCATTGGCTAGTGTTGCCAGAATAGTATAAATACCAGTGGTTTTTTTTTTTTTTTTTTTTGTGTGTGTGTGGTGCTGGGGATTGAACCCAGAGTCTTGTGCATATGAGGCAAGCACTTCACCAACTGAGCTACATCCCCAGCCCAATATCAGTGTTGTTAGTGGGCATGATTTTTTTTTCTCCTGACATTATTTGGAATGATTTCCACATAAAACATAATAAAGGACTTGAGACTAGGGTTAATGAATGTTATTGTGTTAAGGAGGTTAGATATCTTCCTGTTTTACTGAGAACTTTTAAAAAGTGATACTAGAAGTTGGAATTTGTCGAATGCCTTTTCAACATCTCTGGAGATGTCTATGTGATTTTTTTTTTCTCCCTCAGATCTGTTAATATGACAAATTATATCAATGAGATTTCCAACGCTGAATTTCTCTTACATTCCTATAGGCAAACCCTCTTGGTCATGGTGTATTATTCTTTTGTGGCACTGGATTTGATTTGTTAACATTTTATTTAGACTTGTTAAGATAAGTGATGTAAGTTGACGTAAGCTGGTCAGTACTTTTCTTTGTGCACAGTTGGGTTGTTGGTATTGATATTAAGCTCAACCTGTACATAAATTCAGAAGTTTTTGTTCTTTTCATATGTTCTGGACTAGTTTAATCTCTGTACTTCTTTTTAAGGTTTAGCATATCAAAATATGTAACTATGGTGCTTTTAAATTTAGCTCTTTAAAAAAATCCTTTTTTAAAATTCATAGGTCCATTAAAACTTTTGATTCTTCTGGATTAACATTTAGAGATGTTATGTTTTGTTAGTTAATTATCCATTTCATTCAGGCTTTCAAATTTATTGTAAAGAGTCAAGTAGGGCTGGGGTTGTGGCTCAGCAGTAGAGCGCTCACCTAGCACGTGCGCGGCTCGGGTTCGATCCTCAGCACCAAGTAAAAACAAACTCATTGTGTACAACTAAAGCCAATAAATAAATATTTTTAAAAAAAGAGTCAAGTAAATTTTTAATTTTTTTCTGGATTTCTGCATATTTGTACCTTATGGACTTTTTATTTTTTGGGAGGGCAGTGGGCATGGGGATTGAACTCAGGGGCACTTGACCACTGAGCAACATCCCCAGCCCTATTTTGTATTTTATTTAGAGGCAGGGTCTCACTGAGTTGCTTAGTGCCTCAGGGTTGCTGAAGCTGGCTTTGAACTCATGATTCTCCAGTGCCCTCAGCCACCTGAACCACTGGGTGTACGCCACCATGCCCGGTTTATGACTTTTTTTTTGATAGACTTTTGCCATTAGTTACTGATTAGGTGAGTTAGCTGTTTACCTACTGTTTTCCCTGAGCAACCAGACTTTGAACTTAATTACTAGTTGTACTTTTTAAAAATAATTTATTATCTTTTACTTTGATCTTTTTAACTTATTTCTTCTATTGTTCTTGGGTTTATTTTATAACTTATTGAGTTGGCTATACTTATATTTACTTCTTTTATTTATTGGTATAAATAATAAGACTGAATTTATTTCTGAGTACCATTAGAGCTGTATAGCAAAACTTCTCATATATGATGTTTCCTTATTATCTTCTGGATATTTTCAGTTTTGTTTTAATTTCCTTGAGTTATATAAAAGAGAATTAAAGGGGACTGGGGAGATGGCTGAGTTGGTAGAGTGCTTGCCTTGCATGCACAGGCCCTGGGTTTAATCCCTAGCACACACACACACACACACACACACACAAACAAACAAACAAAAAAAAAAAAAAAAGAGAGAGAGAGAGAGAGGGGGGGAGGAGGGAGGGAGGGAGAGAGAGAGAATTAAAAATCTATAGGAAGTAGGAGCATTTTATTTGGGGTATTGTTGGGAATTTCTAGTGTTAATGCTTTGTGATCAGGAAATACTGTTTGTGTTCTTTCTACTTTGATTCTTTTTAAGAGGACACCACTATATGTGCAACTTTATTATCTGCATATTACATATACTGATATGTATATGTACTATTGTATATGCTTCTAAACTGAACACATACCTTTGATATGTAACACAACCCTTGAACACTGTAGTAAGTCAATGAAAGCTAGATTTTATAATTTCAGATGGCTATCAAGGGATTTTTTGATTTAAAACACTTGATCAGGGAATGAAGCTTGTGCCTGGTAGGAGGAGAAGACTTTGGTGGTGGACTATAGGCACCTGGAGGAGCCCCTGCTGTTTGGGTCACACACTTTGCAAGCACAGTTTAAGGGGCACAGCACTTCCCAAGGGTAAATTGCCATGGGTTTGACATGATTCCAAAAATTTTCATGCTTTGAAAACATAAGCATATCCAGGGAGGCTGAAACTTTTCATAATAGGAAACAAACAAATCAAAAGAGTCTAACATTCAAAATTACTTGAAAGCAATTTTCAGCTTTATCAGAGTCTCTGGAAGAATATTCATGGGGATTTTTTTTTCCTTTTTTTTTTTTTTTTTTTTTTTTTTTTGGTGCTAGGTATTGAACCCAAGGTCTTGTACATACAAAGCAAGCACTCTACCAACTGAGCTATATCCCCAGCCCCAAGGGATCTGGTTTTAAACTTAGTATCACGTTTGTTAAAATGCTCTCTTGCCATTTCTCTTTTCATTTCTTCCCACCCCTACAGCAATTTCTTCCTCCCTTCAGACTCCCCTGAATCCATTCTTTCTTTTGAACTCTGATCTCTCCATCTACTTTCTGACTTTCCAGAAATATCTCTACCTGCTTCCTCCATCTTATCTACTACCTTATTTCTCTTCTTCCAAAGTACAGGCCTGTCAGTCTCAAACTTCATCCTATTGATCAGCTATTTTTATCTGTTGTCCTGATTAACACAATAAAATAACTAATAAGTGGGGTACAAGGTTCTCAGATGCAGAACTTTTCTTATAAAAATCAGAATGCTTTAAAATACTCATGCATTATAAATTCATGTCCAAATCACACTACTTTTAGAAATGTGATTTCTAAACCTGTAAGGGATATAAAACATTAGATGTATTTGTAAAAATCTCATTCTTTATAGTAAGAATATAGTAAGTAATGACTTACAGTAAGTTGGTATAGCTTTGGTTTTCATCACCAAGATGTCGTGTTGTCTTTCTGAGCAGGAATAGACTTGTGTAATGAATAAACTGTTTTTCAGGCTAAAGAAGGTGCATTTATTGTCAGAGATTCAAGACATTTGGGGTCTTACACCATTTCTGTGTTTATAAGAGCTAGAAGGTAAGCAGCTGTGATTTTGGTTAAGAAATAAGCCTTGGGACAATCTATTTTTTTAGGATGATACCATCATGTAGAGAATAGAGGTAAGAGTTTAGTTTAAGGAGAGGATTGCTGGCCTGGAAGTCAGACCTAGCCAGGCCACATTGTATCCCTAACATGCTGTGTGTGATATTGCATTAGCTCTGTGACCTCTTTTGCCTTCCTTTTTCTCAACCATCAAGTAAAGGGATTAGATTAGGTTAGATGTCCCTTGGTCTACTCTGGGATTGACCTGCAGGGAGGTTTCTTTTCTTTTCTTTTTCTTTCTTTCTTTTTTTTTTTTTTTTTTTTTTTGTGGTGCTTGGGATTGAAGCCAGGTCCTTGTGCATGCGAGGCAAGCACTCTACCGACCGAGCTATATCCCCAGCTCCGGGAGGCTTCTTCTCTTAGAAAGCTTCCCATGTCTTCCTGCCTGAGAATGCTCTCTGGCTGTGGAAGCAAATGGGCTCCATGGCCAGGCTGGAAATACCTGCAGTTACATCAGGAGCAGCCCTCCAACAGTGAGGAATGGGAGCTGATGGATGAACACCTGTTTTTTGTGCTTCCGTGGGGGCAGTTCTGAGATGTGTTCTCCAGTCTTGCATAGATTCCTAGAAGGACTGAAGTTGCCCAGAGCAGTAACCTGCTCATTAATGCACCCTATCTTGCTCTATATATGAGTGTACTGTATATTGGTTTTCCTTTTCTCACATTTCCAGTCCCTTCTTATTTAACCAATATTTGATATTCAACAAATATTCTGTGTTCCATGATGAACTCCACTTTTTTGGACATTGAACTTGTCACTTGTCACCTAGACAATATTGACTGAAGTTACGTTTGAATCTGAGGCCTCGATAAGACCATTGAGGAATTTTCCCAGGATGGTCAGGCACATGTTAAACCGACCAATCCTTTCTTCAGTGCATAGAGTTGACAGCATAAGAATTTGAGTCCTGTTGCTTAATGAATTGTGTTAGTTCTAAAGTGATCTTTTGATTGTTTACTAATTCACATTTTATCTATTATAGAAGTACAGAGGCTACAATAAAACATTATCAGATTAAAAGGAATGACTCGGGACAGTGGTATGTGGCTGAAAGACACCTCTTTCCATCAGTGCCTGAGTTGATCTGGTATCACCAGCACAATGCTGCTGGTAAGTGAGAGACATGGGGCTGAGAGGGCTGGGGGACCAGGCTCTGGACAGGCAATGTATGCTGGGTATCAGACGCTCAACAGAAATAAGTCTCCCTCTAAAAAGAGCTCAGGAACTTGAAAAACAATCTGTTTTCTGGGCCACTGTCTTCTTCATTGATGTGTCTTTGTTTAGTAAAGGAGCAAGAGGTGAGTCTATTTTTCACACTTCTACCATGTTAGAAAAATGATGGGTGGCTGAGAAGCAAAAGGTCTTTTGGTTATTATGCATTTGTTCTAGAAATCTTTATAGGGCTAAATGTAATAGGATTTCAAATATCCTTAATGATGATGCCTCCTTCCCTTTCCTCCCCTCTCCTCAATTTGATCTCTACGTTAGACAAAACTCCCTTTAATCTCTCTTTGTTCTTTCTAGTTTGGAGAAAAGAAAAAGTTATACAAAATCCAGCCTTATAAGGTTCATTTTGGCCTAAATATACTGAAGAAATATTTAACCCCCTTTCCTGGCTATTGTTTGCCACATTGTCATTTGGGCAAAACTATCATCTGCAGAAAGATGATAGGATCCTAGAAAGTTCCACCACAATTACAATCACATCTCTGGCCTTCAGCCCCCACTCACCCTGTGCCAGATCACTTTGAGTCCGTGGGGGAATCTTCTTACGTCAGCATTATAGCATTTGGAACCCACTGTAACTTTTCGTATTGTTTTGACTTTTTGTCATGCAGTGCTATTTTAGATTTCACTCATGAAAAGTTGTGTTGACCCAAAAAATCCTTTCCAGAAAGAGGCCACTTTTCCATTAAACTGGTCCTAGATAATAGGAATAAATCCAAAGAAATTTGTATGCCCTTATGGGATGAGCCCACGTGGATATTCCAGATGGTCACGAGGAATGTGGTTAGAGAGGATGAGGCCTGGGAGGCCACAGGTGTGGCTGGCGATAGAAACCCCCTGAATCAGGAGACAGGCTCTGAGCTTCTTCTGCACATTCCTCCTTCTCCTTCCTTCAAAGAAAAAAAATTTTTAAATTGATGTTAAGACAAATAATGAATTGGATTAGGATATACCAACATTAAAAGATGTGGATAAGTTAAAAAAAATTTCCAAGCAATATATTCAGATCATAGTGCCACTTATTTTTTTGGAAAAATAAATCATATATATGCACATATTTATATGTACACAGAAAAAAATCAAAGTTTAGGTAATAATTAAAAAAATAAGATTAAACAGACTATAAATTGTTCATGTTTATCTATGGAAACTGAGACTGAGAGTAAAGGACACTTTTATTTTCTGATTTATAAATGGCTTTAGGGTTTTTAAAATTACAATGCACGTATGTCATTCTTATTATCTGCAAAAATACCACAAAGATAATTAAAAAAACAAACTGAGGGCTGGGGTTGTAGAGCGCTTGCCTAGCATGTGCGCGGCCCGGGTTCGATCTTCAACACCATGTAAACATAAATGCATTGCATTGTGTATGACTAAAAGCAAATAAATAAATATTAAAAAAAAAAACTGAAACAAGAAAAAAGTGAAAATAAGAGTTAAAAATTGATAACCAGGGGCTGGGGCTGTAGCTGAGTGGCAGAGCACTTGCCTAGCACATGTGAGACACTGGGTTCGATCCTTAGCACCACATAAAAATAAACAAATAAAATAAATGTATGCTGTCCATCTACAACTACAAAAGTAAAAAAAAATTAAAACATTGATAACCATGGTGCTATTGTTTTTAAGAGAGAAAATAAACTAGAAAAGAAATAAGAAAATGAGAAAGAAGGGTGGTAAGTATAAAAGGAAAGTCATGGGCCCCAGAAATAACTGATATTTGCTAAAGACTTATTTTGAAGCAAATCCTGTTCTAAGTGCTTTTGTATGTGTTTATTTAATCTCCAGAGCAACCTTATGAGTAGGTGCTGTTGAAATTTTCATCTTATGGATGAAAAAACTAAGGCAGGTTTTTTTTTTTTTTTTTTGGTACTGGGGATTGAGCTCAGGGGCATTCAACAACTGGGCCACATCCCCAGCCCTTTTTTTTTTTTTGTATTTTATTAGAGACAGGGTCTCACTGAGTTGCTAAGTGCCTCGCCATTGCTGAGGCTGGCTTTGAACTCACGATCCTCCTGCCTCAGCCTCCCAAGTGCTGGGATTACAGGCCTGTGCCACCGCGCCTGGCTTAAGGCAGGAGTTTTGAGGTTACTTGCTCAAGGTCATATGCTAATAAATACCTATGCTGAGACTTGGACCCACAGAAGTCATGGAAACTATTGAAAGCATTGAGCCTTCTGGCTCAAGCTTCTAGTGTATCCTCCAGAAAGAGGCAACTCATGTCATTTGAGGATCTTTTGGAGGGTTCAGTTTTAGAAAAGATGTGAACTAGAGTCCATGGCTATCCTGTCTCCTTGTTTTTAAAAACTTATTGCCTAACCTTTGACTTTTTCTGTGTACATATAAACATGCCCATGGGTCATTTTAAGCCATGACGATTCACCACCTTATTAGAAGTAAGGACAATGCCAAGAGAGTGACAGATTTCTTTCTGTCACAGAAAAACTATCACTAATCCATTGGTAGTATCCCAGGATAAAAAATATTTGGCAAATAAAAACTTTGAAGTTAGAGGAAATTCCTCCACTTCCTCTCTTAAATTTCTCTGCTCCCTGGATGTTTTGACATCACCCTTTCTTGGATCATTATTTGGATCATGTGCTATAAAGACTCAACTAGGGAGAGGCTGTAACCTCAAGCAGGTATTCAGAGTTGCTAGGCAATACTGTTTTCTGTTCAAACTTTTACCATTCTCTTCAAGCACCTTTGCCAACAGTAATCACTGGCCTATTAGCATATCAGTTAGCTGTTTTCTTCATTAAGAAAATGGAAGCAGCTTGGCATGACCTTCCTCCATTTTCTCCTTTCACTGCCAATGCCATCACCCTCATTCCTTCCAACTCTCCAATAATAAGGAGGCCGAGGCTTCACCTCTGCTCTTGTTTCCATCTCTCCTCTTCTGCTGGCGCTCCTTTCTCTCTGATCATTCTTCCATTTTTTGTTTCTAACCTTCTCCTACAGTCCTCCTTTTGCTTAAGACTTTCTTATTCTAAAAACAAAAACAAACTTCTTTTGAGTTCCTTTTTTTTTTTTTATTGCTCTTTTTAGTCCTACTTTTGAAAAAAAAAAAAATAATATGTGTCCACATCTACTGTCTCCAATTCCTCACTTTCCATTTGGTGTCCATGTGGAATCTGGCTGCCTCCAGCCTCCACAGCTCTGTGTTTTGCCAATAACCCCCACATGGTTGCATGCAGTATTGCTTTCAAGTGCTCATATATCCAGGCCTTCTTTGTTATATCTGGTGGTGCCATTTCTTGAATTTCCTGCTCCCCAGATGTTTTGACATCATCCTTTCTTGGTCTTCTCTAACTCACATCAATCCTTACGGATCTTCCCAAAGGGACCTTCTTTTCTTTCTTTAAACAGTGATGTTCTACAGGGGTCTATCCCTGATCACTCGTCACCTCATCCTAAGGTTCTCCCTTTGCATAATTCTACCTGGTGGACACAGACACTTGGAATCCTCTGGCCTTGAACTTCAGTAATGAAGCAGAGTCCTTCATCTTATACCCTCACTCTCCCTCCAAATCTATTCTTTTTCCTGTTATTTATCTCAGGCAATGGTGCCATCATTTAGCCAATTAAAGAGACTGATTGCATTGGAAATTGATGTTTCTATTCTCAACACCTAATTTCTTATTAATTATCAAGCGGAATCAATTTCTATGAAATTGATTGGATTTCTATGAAATCCAAAAAGTGTCTCCTCTGACCCTTGCCTGTCCCTATTAGTGCTGCCCTAATCATTGCTCAGGTGGAAAATTGCAGTAGCCTCTTAACTGCTGTCATTGTCTCCGATGCTCTTTCACCCTTAATCCAACTCTATTCTGCTGCCAGAGTGAACTATCAAATATATAAAGATGAATATTTCACCTCCTTATCTGGGACATCTCAATGACTCTCTCCCACCTTCAGGAAAATGTAATGCTCCCTACCATGACTTACAAGACCCATCACAACCAGAATACCTCCTACTTCTCAAGTGCAACTTTTTGCCTCTTCCTATCTCTTGCTTTTTGTTCAAGTACCCACCTTCCTTCTTCACACTTCTCAGTATCATTCATGCTGTCACCTCTGCCTAGAATTTCCTTCCAATTTTCTCCTTGTGAGTTACTTCACTTATCAGATTCATCTTAGTTGTCATTTCCTCCCAGAAAACTTATTTTTTAAAATCCAGCAATGTGTTCAGTGCTCCTTCTCTATATCCCAGCAAACCTTGTATACATCTCTGGCATAGTACTTCCGTTGGAACAGTCTCTTCTTTCCTGTCTTTCCTCACTGAGATAGAACTCCCTTGCTTTATTCATCTTTGGACCTGCCTAGATGAGTGTCTTGCATATAGTAGGCGCTTAATAGAAATATTTATTTCTGTTTTTATACTGGCTGAGCTTGTTTCTGCCTTCCAACCTTTGCACACGTGGTTACATCTGCCTGGATGGCTCTTTCTCTGGATCTTTGTGAGATGACTCCTTGTCAGTCAACATCATCATAACTGTCATCTTGTCAGGAAGGGCTTCCCGGAGCAGCTATCTATAGCCACTGTATTTTATCTTCTCTTTTTCTTATCCTCGGCTACCTTTTCTTGTGTGCATACACTTGTTTATTTCCCCCACTAGGGACCCAACATTGTGGTAGTACATGGTTCATTCCAGGCTCTCAGTGAATATTAACGAAAGAAATAAACAATAAATGCTTATTGAACTAAGTTGAAATTGATTGTTTAGAATTCTGCACACTGACCCAGTCAAATGAAGTTCCATTTACTCTACCATGCTATTTTTCAAAAAAGTAAACTACTAAGCTGGGCATGGTGGTGCACCCCTATAATCCCAGTGGTTCAGGAGGCTGAGGCAGGAGAATCATTAGTTCAAAGCCAGCCTCAGCAATTTAGCAAGACCCTAAGCAACTCAGTGACACCTGTCTCTAAATAAAATAGAACAAAGGTTTGGGAATGCGGTTCAGTGTTTAAGTGCCCCTGGGTTCAATCCTTGGTACAAATAAAGAAAAAAAGAAAAAGGTGAACTACTCTCAAAGGGTGGGGTGAGGAAATGGGTACATTTAAACACTGATGGTGGTCAAATGAACTGTAGTAGCTTTTTTGGACACTGTTCAACCTGAAATCACATTCTATAAGACAGTAATTTGAGAGGTGCATACAAATGTATGTTCAAAAATATATAGCACTCTGCAGAAATCTGATTAAGAAGTTTCAAATTGGTTGACTGTGTATAGGACTAAGTTAAGTATTTTTAAACATTTAAAGGGGAGAAGGAGTGAAGAATAGGAGGGACTCTGGATTTTTAGGCTAGTGAAACTAATCTACAACATACTATAATGGTGGATATATGTCATTACCTGTTGGTCCAGACTCCAGAAAGTGAAACACTAAGAGTGAACCCATAAATGATGGACGCTGGGTGATACTGATGTGTTAATGTAGGTTCATTAGTTTTAACATCTCTCTGAGTGGCAGATGCTGATGATGGGGGAAGCTATGCATGTATAGGAGCAGGGAATATATGGAAAATCTCTGCACCTTCTACACAATTTTGTTATGAACATAACTTGCTCTAAAAAATAAAATCTATTGAGAAAGAAGGGGAGGTTATGTAAACACTAAAAAAATAATAGTAAAGAATATACAGCATATTTTATACTAGTGAAATTTTGGAAATAACTGTAAGGTCTATTTATAGTCATTGGTATACATAAATTACATGCATACTGTAAAAATCTTATAAAAACATTTCCATTTCCATAAAATGTATTGAATATGTATATACTTTCAATTGTGCATCTAAAAATTCTTTTGGAAATTTTCACCAAAGTGGCAACCATTTATCTCTTGACGCTAAGATCCTGTGAGGAGGGATCTTTATACTTTTCATTGTCTTTCAATTGTGTACTAGGAACATGCGTTATTTTATGAAAAATGTTTTTCCAATGGAAAGAATAAGCAGCCAGAAATCATGATGCCTAATTATTAAAAGAATAGTACTGTCTCCTGGTGTATTTCTTTCTTTCTTCTATACTAGTAACTAGGCTTGAAACAGATTTCTCTTTCTCTGCAGGTCTCCTGACCCGACTCCGCTACCCAGTTGGGCTGATGGGTTGTTTGCCAGCCACAGCTGGCTTTAGCTATGGTAAGGTATGCACACGTAGTGAAGAACCTACCATAGACGCCTTAAATCCTCAGCTCTTCTGAAATGTCTATTTAGATAAACTTCTTTTAAAACTTAAATGTCCCCCAACCCCCATTATCTGAGATGTTTAAATAATGCATTTCATACGGGCAATTTAAACTCCAGGGAGAAATACTTCAGTTTCACTTCAGATTTCACTCCGCATCACTGGGAGACTTAATCTTCACCCTTTAGATAAATGACAACTCTTTTTATTTGGATGTTCAGGCTGTTACTCTCTGGTTACAAGGGTGTTTGGGAAACAACTGATCCCCAAGAGAATCTACCAAAAATGCTGTTAGAAGTGTCCTTTTCATCTTTTTTTTTTTTTCTTTCAAATAGAATTTGCACTGTTTGATTTGAACCACTTTCTAGAAAATGTGGTATTTATGAATCTGAGAGAATAAGAATGAGCCAGGGAGTCCCTTTTAGCAATTTGGCTTTTTTCCCCCCCTTAAATCTCTCTTATTAGTGGTACTCAGGTTATGCTGAAAATCATGTTGACATAATTATATCGGGGTCTTGTTTGGTGAAGTGGGATGGAAGGGTGATTTCAGGCTGCCTCCATCATTCCTCTGCCCTGTAGATACTATATATAATAAAAAGGCCCACCATTAACAATTTATTTAAGTTAAATAGATGCTCTTTAATTTCTTAGAAATAAACTTTTCCACGTTTTCCAACGTACAGAACATACAAACTCTCCCTGGAGTTTAATATCTATAGCTTGATCTATTTTGCTTGGTTTTGATCACATTATTTATATATTAAATATTATGTAATCTGACACTTTACAGCCTTTTGTGTCTGACTTCTTCCTGTTCTCTTTGAATCTGTGAATTTTACCCAGGGTTCTGGCCATGGTAGGTTCATTTTTGCTGGGACATGGTGCTATATTGCAGGAGTGACCCACTGGTGATTTACTCATGCATCTTCAGAGGCCCATTTGGGTTGTGACCAACTTTTGGCCCTTACAAATAGTATTGTTACTAACATTACTCAACATCTTTAGATGAATCTAAGTGTACATAGATGATCCAGTGAATGTTGGATATATACCATAGAGTAGTCTTACTGGGTCACAGGGTATGCATGTGCTCAGATTTAGTAGATATGGTCAGGTTCCCAAGTGTATGCCAAATTCCACTCCCACATACAAATGTACAAGAATTCCAGTTGCTCCATATTGTTAACATTGCCAATATTGAGTATTTTTTTTTTAACATTTTACCTGTGTGTGATGGCACATGCCTCAAATCCCAGAAGCTCAGGAGATTGAGGAAGAAGATTTTGAGTTCAAAGCCAGCCTCAGCAACTTAGTAATGCCCTAAGCAACTTAGCAAGACCCTGTCTCAAAGTAAAAAAATGAAAAAAAAAAAAAAAAAAAAAAAAAAGGGTTGGGGATGTGGCTCAGTGGTTAAGCAATCCTAGATTCAATCTCCAGTACCAAAACAAAACAACACACATAAAAAAACCATTATTTTAGCCAATCTGCTGAGTGTATATCTTACTATTGCTTAAATTTGTATATCTCTAATGAGTGTTCATTTTGATCAATCTTTCATAGGTTTAGTGACCATTTGGATTCTCTTTTATGACTGAAAACTTTTTGCCCTTAAAATAGGGCTACATGTCTTTTCTAGTTGGTTCATTTATGTTCTAAATAGGAATATAAATGTGGGTATATATTTTTAGAAATATCTTTTCCTAGTCTATGACTTACCTTTTTGCTTTCTCAGTGGGGTGTTTTTGATGAACAGATGAAATTATGAACTGTAATTTCTCATTATTTTCCTTTATGATAATATTCTATTGAATAAATCTATGCCAATACCAAGACGATGACTATATTCTCCCAGGTTTCTTTTTAAGCGTACCCCTGGGAGGAGGGATGATTTATATATTGGGAATGAAGTATTTGGAATAAGGCCGTCAGGTTTTACAGTTTTTTTAAGTGCATTACTCTAAAGTTCCAGCAGGTGTTGGTGTTGCTGTATAAAACGGAGATGCTTAAAAAATGATTTGATATTTAAGTGTTCAAGAAGGTTAATTTAGAAATAGTTCTCCTCCCACCCCATTTGCTTCTATAGAATTAGAAATACACAGTAACACAAATTTTACTTCAAATGTACTCTTAGATGTGTGTGGGTTGGAGTTCTGACATTGGACATGTTTATTAGATGAATTGATTAGATTTCCATAAGATGAGGACACACTAAGGCAGGAAAATTCTTTGGGGTGAAGTGAGAAGAACTCTAGAAGAAACTGGAAGGAGGAAAAGGAGTGTCACAAAATTCATCTTCCTTACAAGTTAACACAAGGAAAAAACCAAAGTGGGGACATACCTATTTTATGTCCCAGATCTAGTTTTGGTCAGCTTAGTTTAGAAAGGCATGAAAATGTGTTTCATTTCTTGTACATGTTCTGATATCCCCACTTTGTTGTACATTGCTCTCCAAGGACATAAAGTTTGAATTTTCAAATTCAATGTTTTGAATTGCACAGGTACGCCACAATGAGAGTATTAAAATTCGTTATACCCTCTCTCCCCTCATTTAAGCATTTTTAAACCACTGTGTAAAATAAAGGGATAGGATTAGATAATTCATTAATCTTTTCTAACTCTAAAATTTTAGCATTCTTTCCCCTACTTGTAACACAGATGTTTTACTTTTCCAGAAAAGTGGGAGATAGATCCGACTGAACTGGCTTTTGTCAAGGAGATTGGAAGCGGTCAGTTTGGGGTGGTTCACTTAGGTCAGTGGCGAGCACATCTGCCGGTAGCTATCAAGGCCATCAATGAAGGCTCTATGTCTGAAGAGGATTTCATTGAAGAAGCCAAAGTGATGATGTAAGTATAAGTAACACAGAGATAAATATGGCCTGATACCTGGTGTCATGGAAAGAACGTGGACTTTGGAATCAGCCAACCCTGGATTTATGTCACAACTCTGCTCAAGCTGGTTGTGTAATCCAGGCAAATTCTTAGACCTCTGTGACCTGGATGAATTATTTCAGGTTTCCAAGCCTCTGTGTCCTCATGTAAAATGGGGATAACCATACCTACTTCTCTGGATCATTGTGTGAATTAAATGTGAGGATACAAAATACACCAGCAAGTATATTCTTTTCAGTTCAATAATAGATGCTTAGTTAGTGCTCTTAATATTTTTCCTTTTCCCTGTGCTTATCATAACTTTCCTCTGGATTCATTCTATCATATGTGGCTAGAAATCTAGCCACATATGAATTTGTTTGAGTAGTGAATTTGTTTGAGTAGTAATATATTGCTCATGTTTTGGAAGGGCATCCCCTAGTGGTTTTTTTTTTTTTTTCTTATCTTTTTTTTCCCCCCCAAGGATAAAGAATTTGCTTTCAGAATTTAAGAATCCTGAGCTTTAAAAGAGAAGTGATTCATTGTAGGCCATTGGACATTGCTCTTAAAATTTTAATTTTCCAGGACACCATTTTGACTAAGTTGAACTTATAGCTTGTGGTTTATAATTGTAACCTGGGTTGGACCAGGACAAATCAATAATTTGGCATAGTTTAAATCAATATTCTTTAAATATTGGTTCACCATTTACTTAGTAAAGGATCAATTACCTGAAGAAGAGTAACCCCAAGTGGCATTGTTTTGTTGTCCAGAGCAATTTAATTCCATCCCAAACTTGCAGAATTGGAAACAAAACGACACCAAAATAGATAGACAACAACCAAAGGTGATTAGCTGGACCCATTCTCCTTGGAAGGCAGAGCAATGATGTATGTCTTGGTCCTTCCAAATTTTTTCCCAAGTATCAGATCAAAATACCCTTTCTATCCACATATGATAGAATGAATCCAGAGGAAGGTTATGATAAGCACAATTGTCCAGTGACATCAGCTTCCCAATGACATTTTTGTGTCTCAAGGTACTTCAAGCACCTATCTGCCTGGCCTTTGCTCTTTGATATGATATCCATCTGACCATGGTTTTCCTATGTCTAAGGGACAAAAATTATAGTCCTGTGTGTTGGATTAAATAGGCATAATATGGGAGATGTAGGACTCAGAGGGAATTGAAGGCATATTGGAATCTCTATCAAACAAGAATTATCAATGTCTGATATCATGATGAGGGAGTTCTTGAATGATTCAAACTTGGCTGGGAAATTGAGTTAGGATCTTTGAGGATAATTTTTTAAATGTTTTTATTAGTGCATTATACTTAACAGTGGGGTTCATGTTGACATAATCGTACATACATGTTAAACAATTTGCTCCATTTCAGTCCCTAGTACTTCCTCTTTCCCCCCATCTCCCACCCACTGTTCCCTTTCCTCTATTAAACTGGTCTTCCAATAGAAGTTCAGTATATTAGACAAAGGGGAATGAAGGGAAGGGGGTGGGTAGGAAAAGGAAAGGCAGTGGAATGAATCTGACATAATTTTCCAATGTACCTATATGAGTACACCACAGCAAATCCCACCATTGTGTACATCCACAAGAATGGAGTCCTAATTATAATATGATATATTCGAGGCTTGTATAATTCTAACAAAAATAACTAATTAGAACCAATGAAAAACTGGTTTTCCTTTTTAATTAATTAAAAAAAAATAGTTATTTATTTGCTTTAGTTGTACACAATGTGTTTATTTTTTTACTTGGTGCTGAGGATCGAACACGGGCTGCCCACATGCTAGGCGAGCGCTCTACCGCTAAGCCACAATCCCAGCCCCTAATTAATTAATTTTAATTCATGCTTTATAGATATAGATAAAGGTGGAATTCACTAGTATATTCATATATGTACATAGCATAATTTGGTCAATTTCATTCCACTGTTTCTCCCTTATCCCGTCCCTCATCCCTCCCCTTTAATCCCCTTCATCTACTCCACTGATCTCCTGAGGATAATATTTTGAAGGTGATGGAGGATGTATGTAGTATGAGAATAGAAATAGCTTCTGGCAGTTTATAGAGACAGGAATGAGACCAACAACTTCTAAGTCAGTTCAGATGGACATAATGTATTCTTGGATTTGAACATTTTTTTTTTTTAAGTAAGGCAGGAAAAGCTCCATTCTAACATCCTATTGCAAATACATTCATCTTTAAAGAGTTGACCCGCATCAAGTTCTATCTGCCAAATATCCACAGCTCTGCACAAGTTACTTCCTTTCTGAAGGTGTGCAGTGTGAATGTTGTCTCCTTCAGGATGTCTTCACTGACTACTCTGTTTAAGTGGGAGCACCCAGCCCCAGGCACCTTCTGCTCTGTCACCTGTGTTAGTTCCATCAAAATACTTGTGACTACTCTAAAGCTTCATGCTAGTCCTCTACTAGAAGGTGAATTCCATAATAATAGGGCCATTGATTTATGTCTCTCAATTCAACCTGGTGAGTGCCCAAAACCATGGCTAGTCAGTGTTGAAAAAAACCTGCCTGGAATCTAACAGTCAGGAGTTGGTGCTAAAATAAAAATTTGTGGACTGTGGAATGAGTTAATGAATCCTCACCACAATTCTAGGAGATAGATCTTAATATTATAGATGAGAAAAAGGAAATTTAGGAAGCTTATGTGATTTATCTACAGTCCTACAATTTGAACTTCTAATTGAAATCAGGACTATGAACTGTTTGGCACAAAGTCCATAATGTTAACTAATGCAATAATCAACAATTATTGATAGATCGATATGTGGCAGATCTTAGAGTACCTGCCTTAACTGTTAGCCAATATTGTTGCTGTGTAGCTTTTTCAGTGCAGCAACAAAAACAAACAAAATTCAAATATATGCTGTGCTCTCAATCATTCCTTAACTGTTAGCTAATATTGTTGCCATGTAGTTTTTCCAGTGCAGCAACAAAAACAAACAAAATTCAAATATATGCTGTGCTCCCAATCATCGTATTGAGGGATGTTGCCTCCACCGGGTGGCGGAGGCTGTTAGCTGGGGTTTCCAGAGCATGTTCTAAAAACTGTTCAGAATGAGAGAAAACCAGTCTGCACCTTAGACAACTTCTGCACATAAAATCTTATTAAACCTTCTAATTCATCTTCATTTTTCTTTTTTTAACCTGGGTTTATATTTCTTATATGCTCATGAACGTGATCTCACTTAAATGTTCTCTAGGAGTAAGAACAGCATGTTTTATTATCCCCATTTCACACATGAAAAAACTGAGGCTTAAATAAGTCATTTATAGTCTTGCAGCCAATAGGACAGAAAAAAAACTTGAACACAGCTCTTTGGATCAGGAGTACTATATTTCTTTTAAGTTATTAAAGCCTTGCTCTGCCTTTAATGGGTCCTTTGTTTTAGTTTTTCACTTGTGGGTTTGTGTTTTTAGATGTAGCATATCAATAGCCATGCACTATCTGGAGACACGTGATCTAATAACATTTAAAACAAAGAAAAATATGTGTAAGTATATCTAATTTCCTAAGAGCTTTGATGTGAATCTCATTTGATTCATTATGTCTATGTCATGTCTTCCCAGTTGAATATTTTAGTTTTTGAAAAACAGGCCTTAACATTTTATTTTTAAATAATTATTTATTTAGTTAGTTGTACACAATGCCTTTCTTTCTTTCTTTTTACATGGTGCTGAGGATCAAACCCAGGCCGCACATACGTGCTAGGCGAGTGCTCTACCGCTGAGCCACAACCCCAGCCCCAGGCTTTAACATTTTATATTCATGCTAAACAGAATTGAATCAAGAATTGAAAATGTCATTTGTTATTCTTCTCTCTCCCTACTGAAATATTTTCTCCAGGGGTAATTAATTAATAATAAAGTTTTAAATTGGATTCTTAGACCCTATTACTTACATTAAAAATTGATATTATTTAAATTAAATGCTTTTACATAATAGTACTATAAGAAACGCTATTTTAAATATCACTTAAAATCAAGACATTCAGAAAACTGAAAAAGGGAGAAGATTCATCTAATATCTCTGCTAACAGAGCTATTTCTTTATAGCTTTTATTCTTTCCATCCAATCTTTTATAAAATTGTATTGAGTCTTCTTTTCTGCCTAAAAAATAAAAACTTCAAGGTGAATGAGAAAGTTTTTTAGAAGTATAGCAGATCAGGGAAAGAAGGAGGATTCAGGAATGAGAGGAAAAGGAAAAATAAAAGAAAATCTACTTTCAGAAGTGTAAGTTCTGAGTAGCTCCTCTACTGGTGTGAGGATTTAGAAAGAAAGAGGACAGAACACTGGAAGGGCAACTGGCTGGGAAAGACAGAGCCTGGCTCTAATTGCCTGAATTTGTACTAAACCATGCATAAATGCAGATCACATTACAATCTCTTATCCACAGCTATCTCTTGAATTAGAAATAATTTATACCTCAAAGATTTCATAGTGTCCCTTATAGCTTTGTTAAACAAAATATGGCATCAGGGTCATCATTCAGTTTTCTTGCATTCATTCACTCAATAAATGTCTGTTGCTGATTATGTAAATAATAATTAAGGGCAAAGACTACAAACAGGATGATATGACAAAGATACTAGGGGCAGGTTGCCGGGCTCATTTGGATTGGATGGTCAAGGAAGATTGGAAGCATTTCATCTGGTTTTTATTTTATGTAGGTTACACTGGTTGTTTTGTGGAGAATGATTGATAAGAATCAGAAGTGGGGTGGGAGAGTAGGTTGAAGGCTTTTGCAGTGGTCCAGGTGGAAGATGACGGTGGGTGGGATGAGGGTAAAAAACAAAAGAAGAGAGTTGTTTCAAGATATATGTTTGAGAAAAAGTGATCAAGACCTGTTATGCCAAATGTGGAAGATAATGGGAGGAAACCAGGAGAACAAAGGTGATCCCAAGGTATTGGTGTGCACTGCGAGGTAGAGGGTTTCACGCACCAACATGAATAAGTTTGGGAAAAAAATTAAGAATTTTGTTTTGGAAATGTTAAATTTGAGATCCCTATCAGACAGCCAATGGTGACCAAGTGGTCAGGTGAATACATGAGTCTGGAGTTCAGGAGGAGGGTCAAGGTAGAGGACATTAATTTGAGAGTGATCACCAGAGATGATATTTAAAACCATGAAACTTGATTCAACAGGAAAGGGAATAAATATAAAAAGACAATGTAGAAATCTACAGTGAGTTTGAAAATATTTACATAATTATAGAATAAATAATATTTAATAAGCAAATATATTAACAAATGATATTTATTAATATTTGATAAATAAATATGACATTTGTTATACAATGAATCATATATATATTTCTCTAAGTTATTAAGAGGTACTAAATTTATAGCAAACAAGAATGTACTTTTTCCATTTGCATTTTTCTATGCCTATGAGAAATATTTGTCTTATTTGTTAGACTGAATATTCATGATGGTTTCTTTATTTGTTTTTGCTTTATTTCTGATAGGTTTTTGCCAGTGGTCTTGCTAAGCCAATGCAGTGTAGTGTTTCAATTCTCAAATGTTTCCTTGTGGGTATTGGGATGGTGGATTTCTTATGGCAAATTAATATTCCATTTCAAGAACTTGCTTTCCTGCCATTGCTTGGCACACATAAACTGAATTCCTTAACTAAAAGTACACTTTGTGAACTTGAAAGGTAAATCTGGCTATATATATATATATATATATACATATATATATATATGGAGATATGTGATCTAATAACATTTAAAACAAAGAAAAATATGTGTAAGTACATCTAATTTCCTAAGAGCCTTTGAAATATATATATATATATATATATATATATATATATATATATATATATATCCAAAATTAAAATAATTTTTAGGGTTTCTGAGTGCCTCTTCTCCATTAACTGGAGTGTTTTCACAAATTTGTTTTATGGTAATGTGTCTGTAATCATGCCATGTACTTTGTTTTAAGGTAAACATTCTTCCAGAGTCACTGAATTTATTTTACTCTGATGAATGAGAAGAAGAGGTAATTTTCAAAGTACTTTTGACTAACAGAGAATTGCTTATTACAAACATTAACATCTTGCAAAATTACAAACATTAATTCAAAGTTTTTTCCATGGTGATCAGTTAGCATAAAAGGCCTTTAGAGATTTTGTTTTGTATTCCACAGAAGAAACAATAAACTTTTGAAGTCAAGATGACTAGAAAGTTTTGGGTATGTTTTAACAGACAACATTCAAGGTCCCTGTGTGTATGTGTGTGTAATAAATACAAAGCAAGTTTTCATGTTGGTAATTTTTTTTTTTTTTTAGTTTCTATTTTAAATTTTCTAAAAGCCATTTAGGATGCCTTTACTCTTCAGAATTCAGTTTTTTTGATGGATTTTTTTTTTTTTTTTTTTGGTACTGGGAATTTGGTACTGGGCACTTGACCACTGAGCCACATCTCCAGCCCTATTTTATACCTATTTTATATTTTATTTAGAGACAAGTTAATGCCTCACGGTTGCTAAGGCTGGCTTTGAACTCAAATTCCTCCTGCTTCAGCCTCCAGAGCTGCTGGAATTACAGGCGTTTGCCACTGTGCCCAGCTTGATGTTTCTGATCACTCCTCTCTTCTTTTCATCCAGGAGTTTGTGTGTGGGTGGAGAAAATTAGGAAGGTTGGGAGTCAAGGAGCAGAACTCTGAGGCCTGGGCCTAGAGAAGCAGTGATTGAGGAGGCAGAAGCCTTCCAACACGGAAAGGAGAAAACTAGAATGGCAACAAGTAGAATATGAGGCACATATCAACAATAGTTTTGGAAATGCTGCTAAAATTTCTGACCCCACTTTCTCAGGGTGTGAAGTGGAAAGGAAAATACTCTACTCTCTCTGTGGTTGGGCTGATGTTTATCTTGACAATGAAAATGATATATAGATAGCAAACATTACCACTTGTGTTCAAATACTTTGAAATGCAAAACCACTGCTCACTGCTCTGTTTTTTTTTTTTTTTTTTTTTTTTTTTTTCCAACAGGAAACTATCCCATTCAAGGCTGGTTCAGCTTTATGGGGTATGTATACAGCAGAAGCCCCTTTATATTGTGACAGAGTTTATGGAAAATGGCTGCCTGCTTAACTATCTCAGGGACAGAAAAGGAAAACTTAGGAAGGAAATGCTACTGAGTGTGTGCCAGGATGTGTGTGAAGGAATGGAGTATCTGGAGAGGAACTGCTATATCCATAGAGATTTAGTAAGTATGGTGCAAATTCCCTTATTATTTCACACATTGTACCTATGTTTGGAAGGAGATGGCCATTACTTTCAATACTTTGAAGAATATATCCTATGACTTCATTTTAAAACCTTTCCTTTTTATGTAATTTGTTGTGAAATGTAGCTTTATTTTTTTTTTATTGCCCATAGATGCTGTAGCCAAGTATTTTATTCTAAATATGCCTTGAATTAATTAACCACCTAGTCCATCAGTTAACCAAAATGGATTTACTTCGGTTTATCCTCTTGCTTTCTCCCCTTTTTTTTTTCTTTCCTTCTACATTATCAAACATGTACCAAGTGCCTAGTATATGCCAAGCGCTCTTCTAGGTACTAGAGACAGCAGTGAAGAGCAAATTCCAGTGGTTCTCAGCCAGGGGTACAATTGCCCCAGTGTATAGCTGGTTTGGTTCTGACAGTATTGCAAGACTGTTATTGGCATCGCTGAGGGAAGGAGACTAGAAATGCTAAATCATTCTGTTCTGTATTGCCTAGAACATTCCTTTTTTTTAAAAAAAAATTACTATCTCATCCCAATCCAAATGTTAATAGCACTTTTTTGCTACCTCCCCTGTAATAACGTGTTCTGTCCATTCCACATTTACTCAGGATATTCATTCTATTCCTTCTACGTCCTTCCATGTCTCATTTCTGAATATAAAAATTAACTTAAATGAGTATTTGAAGGTTCTTTAAGAAACCCCTGACACTGTCACCTAGAACTAATCCTGTTCTTTCATCACATCTGACCACGAGTGACCATATTCCTGTTTCTGTCACTTGTCCAGGTTATATAGGGCAGAGAAAGGAGGCATAGTTACATTGACTCTGGTATACCTTGGGAAGTAAGCTCATCCCACCCATGGCTCAGAACTCTCATGATGTTTTTATTTTTTACTGCTTCATATAATAGTTGATGTTTTACATTGTTTACTAGCTGTATGACCCTGGGCCAGCTCGTTAACCAGTAAAACAGTATTAGCTATAGTAATTCCCTTGTATGGGTTTGGTGGGAAGATTCCATGAATGGCTATGTGCAAGCTTGTAAAACAGTGCCTGGCTCATCTGAGAGCTCTGCAATGTAACTGTGGCTATCACAGGAACAGACCCCTGTTCTTCATCCCTCATGACACATCTCCTAGTATCCAGCACATAGGCGCTATTGAGCAAATTTTTGAATGGAAGGATATGGTATCTGTTGCACCTAGCTCACTTTCCTGGCCTCTATAGATTTGTCCTTCCTGGGTTATAGTTCAAAATTCAGTTGTGCGACTGTCCTCATAGTTCAGTTTGCTCCAGGTAGTTTCCCACAGGACCTCCTATGCCTGGTATCTCCCTTGAGTATTCGTTTTCTTTACACTCTATTTTATCTACCTACATGCTCCATATCAGCTAACAACAGTCTGTTCTGCCAAGGACATTCTTGTGGTTTGGCTTTGAGATCATTGTTTGTACCTGCTGGCATTGTCCTCACTGGCTCCTTTTAGTTTACCATTTCAAGTTTCTTGCTTTTTTTTTTTTTTTTTTTTTTTTTTTTTGCCATACTGCAGATTGTGCCCAGGGGTGCTAGCCCTTGTTATTTTATTTTATTTTATTTTGAGACAGGGTCTCTCTAGGTTGCCCAGGTTGCCCTCCAACTTGTGTTCCTCTTGCCTTAGCCTCTGGAGTCACTGGGATTACAGGTATGCACCACTGCACCTGGCTAGGTTTCTTGCTTTTGTTACTGGACTTATTGAACTACAAATTACCTGAAAATAAAAAAATTCTATCAAGCAGTTCAACTTTATGATGCTAAATAACCAAATCAATGATTTTCTTGATTAAGTTGATAAAGGTGAATCGTTTGGACATCAAATATTTTATTTTGATTTTATATTGTATCTTATTTAGTTCACTGCGGTAATTTTAAGAAATATGAAATTATCATTATAAATAGTTATCTTCAGTGAAATTTCAGTTTTTAAACTATAATTTCTTAATTTTTATCACCTAGTAGAGGTCCTAAGCTGGGCTCAGTGGCGCATACCTGTAAACCCAGCACTTGGGAGGCTGAGGCAGGAGGATCATGAGTTCAAAGCCAGCCTCAGCAATGGTGAGGCACTTAGCAACTCAGTGAGACCCTGTCTCTAAATAAAATACAAAAAAGGGCTGGGGATGTGGCCCAGTGGTCAAGTGCCCCTAAGTTCAATCCCCGGTACGAAAAAAAAAAAAAAAAATCCTAAAGATATGAAATGACTTTCCTTATCTGTCATGGATATTGGGTTTCTTCTTTTACTTAAGTAAAAAAAATACTACTTTTATGGCAAGGCTCATTGTTAGATTAAATTAATCCTCATATTTATGAAGTATATTGCTTGAGAAAGATTAAACATTTTGAAAAGTGTTAACATTTCAATTTTTTATTACATTAAAGAATAACTAAAATTCATTGTGAAAGGGCAGGCTATTAAATCGTATGTAACATTGATAGGTATCATCATAACAATAGCATGGCTGGCTACACTGAGGGGTGTGTGGAAACTAAGAAAAAGGAGAGCAGATACTTTTTTTTCAGTGCTAGGATTGACCCAGCACCCTGTGCCTCCTAGGCAAAAGCTCTACCAAAGAGCAACACCTCCAGCTCAGAAACTCTTGAAGGAAAAACTTGTAGTCAAATTGGATTATTTTCTTCTTTTTTATAGGCGGCAAGGAATTGTTTGGTCAGTTCTACATGTATAGTAAAAATTTCGGACTTTGGAATGACCAGGTAAGTGATAAATCTAAATATAATTTAAATCATCTATATCTATATCTGTATTTTTCACTCATTATAAGGAGTCTTACATTTGTCTATGGAGAAACTGAAGATGCTCTTCCTGTCTGGGAGAAGTGTTGGTGTGGTTGTGTGGCCCACTGACCCACTTTGGATTTCAGGACATGTGCCAGTTTTAGCTGTGAGATAGGCATTTATTTATTGTGGGCTCTTCTCATCTTTCAGGTTGTCATTAACAAAACTATGATAGATCTTAAAACAAAAAGAATTTCTCAGTCCATTCATCCGTGTGAGATTAAGAAAAAAACTTTTCTGATAAGTGTAGATGTTTGGAAGAAAAAGGCAAAGATGTGTTTGTTCTGCCCTGACTTTCTAGGTCATCATCAAACACATCTATTATCAAGTGGAATAGCTGGCTTCAAGTCTACAACTCAAGAGTGTGAGAGATTTAGCCATGTATTTTGCAATTCAATATAATTTACATTTTGAGTCCCCTTTTCTTTGGGGTGCTAGAAACTTAACATCATTGAATCCAGCGTTTCTCTTTGACTTTCTTCAATATCAATGTCCCAATTCTGGATGTGTCATGGGGCTGGATCCTGGTAGGGAGGTGAGTTCTCTGGTCCTGTTGTTAGAAAATTCCATGGAGCTATCTAAGGTCTTCCTTACCTAGGTACATCCATAGTCATTTATTCTCTGGAATTTTTGCCTTTCCTGGGCTACTATCTGGGAAAGAAGGTACAGGTTCTGTTTTGATCTTGAGTCTCATTGACCCAATATAGGAGTGGGAGCATCTTTTCCTGTTATGTGACCTGGGCCGCCCTTATAGGGTAGAAGGTATCACCAAAGCCTGGTACTCCTTTTCTTTACCTTCAGTTCTCCCTTCCTCCTCGCTCAGGGAATCTTTTTCTAGGTAAATGGTGGTGGTGGTGGTGGTGAGATTTCATGATCCATTTCCCCAAATGTCTTGTTAATAACGCAGTCCTTCTGTCTAGACTCTACAAACTCCAAATATATGGAAAATGACTTTCCCTCCTTTGCTTCCTCTTATTCATTTTTTATCTAAATAGTATGACCTCTGACTCAATAAGGGAGATCTTTTTTTTTTTTTTTTTTTGTGTGGTACTGGGGATTGAACTCAGGGGCACTCGACCACTGGGTCACATCCCCAGCCCTTTTTTGTATTTTATTTAGAGACAGGGTCTCACTGAGTTGCTAAGTGCCTCGCTATTGCTGAGGCTGGCTTTGAACTCGTGATCCTCCTGCCTCAGCCTCCCAAAGTGCTGGGATTACAGGCGTGTGCCACCGCGCCCGGCTAATAAGGGAGATCTTAAAGGTGGCGTGAGATGGAGTACATGGGAGAAAAGTGGGACTGTGGGGACAGCATTAATAAATAACTTAAAAATTATAATTGTAATATATAATAATAATAAACAATTTAAAAATATTGTGTATTCAAGGGGCAACAAGCACACATTAGTTGTTGTATCTTCTCTCCAGATTCCCATACTTTGACATTTCTGCATATAATTCTCAAAAAATAAAAAAATAAAGAGAGAGAGAGAGAGATTCATATTTTTTTAAGGAGAGGGCAATTATTCCAATTTCTTTTTATCATTCCAATATATTAGAGATTTTTCACATCAAAGTGTATTCTGTTCATATGCTTTTATTCTCCCTTCCCCTTCTCTATGCCCCACAAAAATGAAAGAAAATATAGCATTCAATTTGGAATTCATTCTTTTTCAGTCTAAGAAGGCTTGTCTTTTATTTCTTCTTAATAATTTTGGCTGTTAGAGTATTTGGACTGCCTCTTTATATAGTTAAGAACGAATCATAATAAACATATAGAGTGGGCCATTATTTTGAACTGAAGAATTGTTATGGCTTTCTAAGACCCAATGAAAATAAACACAATGAGATTTGGTTTGGGGAGAAAATCCTATAAAGGATAATTTCACACTCTGCTAATGAGAAAAGAAGGTGTACCAAACCTTTTTGGGGTGAAATATGTTTTTCAGCAAATCAGAGTTAATTAAAGGGATTTGAAGTAAATAGGTCATGGGGGTAATTAACACAGTGTGTTTTGAATCTGTTGACTATAGGTATGTTTTGGATGATGAATATATTAGTTCTTCTGGAGCCAAGTTCCCAATCAAGTGGTCCCCGCCTGAAGTTTTTCATTTCAACAAATTCAGCAGTAAATCTGACGTCTGGTCATTCGGTGAGTGCATTCAACGCTCATTTGGTGCCGCTTGTTTTAATCAAATGGGTAATCTTTTTACCTTTATTTCTTAATAAAAGGTGACCTTTAAAAGGGGTCTTTCCTGCCATGCTCAGTGGCGCACACCTGTAATCCCAGTGGCTCAGGAGGCTGAAGCAGGAGAGAATCGAGAGTTCAAAGCCAACCTCAGTAATTTAGCGAGGCCCTAAACAACTGAGATTCTGTCTCTAAATAAAATATTTTTAAAAAGGGCTGGGGATGTGGCTCAGTGGTTAAGTGCCCCTAGGTTCAATCCCTGGTACTAAAAAAAAAAAAAAAAGTTTATTTGTCGCTGTGCTTCCTGTTGTGCTCTAACGACATCCAGACCTTCTTTGGCAACTGGCGTCATACACCTTTTACATCAGTCTGCCTTTTGGAACTTTTCCTTCCTTGGTGAACGATTGTTTTAAAACCATAGCAAAGAGTCTACTGATATAGCAAACAAACCCAGCCAACTTTTCTATCTTTAAGGGAAAATGATCTTAAGTCATCACTGAATATATGTGTATTTAGTAAACTTAATTCCTTAACTACTAAGCAGCCTATTTGTTAATTGTTCAGTTCACAACCTGAACTTAAAACCTGGACTAGGAAAAAAAAAGTGGTTCCATCTCATTTACTTCATTACCTTCACATTTTGTAGGTTTAGACATAGGCGTCTTTGGGATCTGTTTGTTTATTTATACTGGGTGATATTCTTCATTGAGGAAGAGAAACCATGGAACCATGTCTAATGCAGTTTGTTCTTTGGGTTGATTCTCAAAACATGGCAACAAAAATGCAACAAAACAAAACAAAACAAAACAAAACCTATCTATTTTCTTTCATCCAGAACTTCCTGGATAACTTTTGGGTTTGGGCCCTGAGAAGAGTATGAATTTTATTGTCCATAGTAAGGTTATGCTTGTATTGTTGCTCTCATACCTCTCCATTGCCTTATGGTGCTCTCAGCAGGTGATATTTTAAGCTTTGCTGGGGAGCAGGTGAGTTGTGATACAAGGGCCTCATCTCTTTCATCAGTGACTGCAGAACAATGAGAACTGCCCAAATATTACCTGACCACATTTCTCTCTTCCTTCCTGGACAGTGAGCTTCTTAAGGAGGTGAACTGGTTTCATTCTTATAGAATCATCCAGCCCTAGAAGAGGCCTGGTTTCTATCCAATACCAAATAAATATTTGTAGAACAGGTTTATAGTTAAATGAACTCAAATTGGGAGTTCTTAAAGGAGTCTCACTAGTCAATCAACAATCAACCAGTGATTATTAAACACTGCCTTCTATACAGAGCTCCCACTGGACACTCTAGGGCCCTGCTCAGCAGTGTGGTCTCTCAGTGAAACAGGGGGACGTGTGCCATCCACCAGCTGGGAAACTTAGTCTTAGCAGGCAGCAGAGGCTCACACAATCCTGTTATTTCCTATGGAGTAGCAGAAAGGCTCATTGATTTCAGGGTGTGGAGATATGAGCACTATTTGGAAATGAAATTGCCGCCAGCATTTTCTTCCAATATGGAGGCCATCAAGACAAATGGAAAAGGAAAGATTTTGCCTTCTCTGGGATTGTTTTTGAGTTATAGCCCTTTTCAAAACTCAGGTGTGCCTGGCCTGCTTCCTAAATATAAGACTGTCATTTTGGATGATTATAACTTAAAAGCTGAAGGAGAAAAATAATAAAATAAAATAACAGTAATTTGAAGTCAACTGTTCTTGTAGTTCCAAGTAACGATTTCCCACTAACCCCTTGTTTTTGTGCATTTTATTCACAGGAGTTTTAATGTGGGAAGTTTTTACAGAAGGAAAAATGCCTTTTGAAAATAAGTCAAATCTGCAAGTCGTGGAAGCCATTTCTAATGGTTTCCGGCTGTATCGCCCTCACCTGGCACCCATGTCCATATATGAAGTTATGTACAGTTGCTGGCATGAGGTGAGTGTCCTGCCTTTCCTGGTTGGCAGCCCCAGCACGTGAGACCAAACCTGTTCTCACCAATGTTACCCAAGACTCTCATGGCAGTAAAAGCTGCCTGTCTTCTTGATGATCCCAAGGACCAGAAATACTCTTTCTATTTGAAAGTCCCATGGCACAGTCATGTGTCCATTTTGTTTTTGACGGTGGCCTCTCTGCTGAGGAGCTCAGTATATCTGCCAAATCTTATCTGTCTGAGATGGGTCTTGCAGAAACTCTTGGTGTTACTAAAGCCTCAACGATGAGATATTTTATTACCTTTTAAGAATTGGTCAGGGAACCAAGGGTAGAACCAGGTTTGCTAAACTTCCACATTGAAAAAGAAGGCTGGTGTTTTATTTCCTTCACTGCACCTGGATTTGCCTTGCTTTTCAAGGCTAGAAGGAATGGGTTTCATCTCTCTGTGGTACTTAAGACTCCTGCTGGAGAGATAAAAGCAAACTAGAAATGAAAGCAGAATGTGTGCCAGCAATCACCACTCAGAAATCATCTCTCGGGAGCCCCATTTCTTCTTTTGTTGAAATGCCAAGTTTAAAAATAAAGTAGAGGGGTTTCTGTCCCAGTTCTGCCTTTTCTGGGCACCGACTCAACACACCCCTCCGCTCTCATCAGACTCCCCTGTGGTTTTGAGAGCTCCACTCTCTTTGCCTCTGATGGTCTCAGGCTAGAAAAATCACAGCCTGATGAGGAGTTTCCTCCTGCCTGAAAGAAAAAAAAAAAAATCACTCCATTCCCAAATCAGACACTGGAAAAGCCAATACTTCAAAAGCAAAGTGCTTGTTCACATTCCAGGAAGTATTTAATTTATGAAAATTCCAAATGTATGAAAATATGTTACATATGATTAATTGCTTCACAGAGAATCTTGAAAGACATAGGAAAATGTTAAGTTGTTGGGTGGGAGCAAAGAGCTGTCTTAAGAACGTCTTGCAATAATAACATAGAGAGCTCAGGAATATACATATGATAGTTATGATGGTTTGCCTTGCAAAACTTCACCTTCACAATAGTACAAAAGTGGCATACATTCAATAGAAACCATATTTTTAAGTTTGATTTTTTTCCTGGGATAGAAATATGAGGTGTGATTTCTCTCTGAGAACAGTGGGCAGAGGTGGTAAGCCACAGCTCCAAGCAGCCACATGATCACAGTAAACAACCGATACTCTATGGTGGACAGCGTTACTAATCTATGAGATTCTGTAGACTAGGTGAATTGAATGCATTTTTGACTTATGATATTGTGATGACTTGTGATGGGTTTATTAGGGGATTACTGCATCATAAGTACAGCTTATGTATGTGAAACAATATACATGTGCATGTGCATAGAATACTTAGAGAGATTTTACATATCTGTTGGATATGAGACAGAGAAGGGGGAGGAGTAAATGGATGCTCCCAGAAAGATAAAAAAATGACCTCAATCTCAAACTGTCATTGGAAAACTGATTAAAACAGTGTTTTCATTATGTTGACTTACTGGTTAGCAAAAGTTGACTTTGCCCATTACTTTGTGCCAAGTGCTTAGGCACCCGGAGACTCAAATGAGATCATGTTACTATTGATAAACATATTTCATAGGCTCTGCCTGCAGAACTTCCATCTCTTCAAGAGGCTCCACAATTTATTTTCGGAGTCTCAGGGAGGACTCTAATGTGTGCTCTCATCATCTGCTCTGTCCTTTTTATTGGAACCCTCTGTTTATGAGCCACTAAGGGTGGTATCTTCCCCCACCGAGCTGACAGTGACCTGTGTGAGAATGCAGATACCGTGAATGACTACATTTCCTATGGATTTCAAGGATACCAAAACAACAGTGCCATTTCTTCTTCCTCATGAAGCCAGGGCCAAATCACAATCATCAGTGAAATTGGAAAAATGTTCTGATTCCTGGCTCCATGGCCAGGGATTTTGTTGATTGGGCCTAAAGATAGCACAGCCTGTGTCCCAGGATCTACAAAGTCCCTCATGGAAACATGTCTTTTGCTGTCTGAGTGAAATTCTTCTTTGTAGAGGGGATCAAGTATAGTAAATAACTGGGGCTGAGCTTGGGGGCCTGAGGCTCTAAATCAGCCCTCCCTAGCTCTTCTTTGTTCTCATATATGTCAAATCATCCATATAGGGCTCCAGGGTGGTGCTGCTGTCCAATAGAAATTTCTGTGGTATATATACACAAGGGAGTATTACTCAGCAATAAAAGAGAATAAAATCATGGCATTCGCAGGTAAATGGATGAAGTTGGAGAATATAATGCTAAGTGAAGTTAGCCAATCGCAAAAAGCCAAATGCCGAATGTTTTCTCTGATATAAGGAGGCTGTTTCACAGTGGGGTTTGGACGGGGAGCATGGGAGGATTAGAGGAACACTAGAATGGCCAATGGGGAGGGAGGGGAAAGGAGGGGGCAAAAGGGTGAAGAAGAAAAAAAAAAAGAGATGGTAGAATGAGATGGATATCATTACCCTAAGTGCATGTACAAAGTCACAAATGGTGTGAATGTACTTTGTATACAACCAGAGATATGTAAAAGTGTGCTCTATAAGTATAATATGAAATGTAATACATTCTGCTGTCATTTCTAACAACTTAGAATAAAATAAATGAATTTTTTAAAAAAGAAATTTCTGTAATGGTGGACATGTTCTGTATCTGTGCTGTCTAATATTGTAGCCATCTCTGCTTATTGAGGACTTGAAAAGTGATTAGTGCGACTGAAGAAGTAAACTTAAACTTTTATTTAATTTTACTTAATTTAAATTTAAATAACCACATGTGGCTAGTGTTTATAGTTTTTTATTTGTTTGTTTTTGTACTGGTTACATCCCCAGATCTTTTTATTTTTTATTTTTTTATTTTAAGACAGTATGTTGATAAGTTGCTTAGAGTCTCACTAAGTTGCTAAGACTGACCTTAAACTTGTGATCCTCCTGCCTCAAACCCCACCCCACTCCAGAGTTTGGGATTGTAGGCATGCACCTCCATGCCCAGCTAGTCAGTTCCAGCCATTTTATTTTTGCAGTAATCTTTACTCTTACATTTTCACACTCTTGCCTTGTTCAAATGCAAATCATACCATGGTGTATCAGCCAAGATGTCTTTCTCTGCTTGTTGTGGAGAACCAAGCTGGATCCTGGTCCCTGCCAGCAAGATCCATAGCTGGTGTCTGAGTGTTGTTAGTTGAGTTGACTTCTTCATTTCCCTTTTCCAGACCCCGAAAGGCCGCCCGAAGTTCACTGAGTTGCTACAAGTGCTCACAGAAATTGCAGAAACCTGGTGACCTGAAATGGAATGCCAACCCAGAGGATCATCTTGCAAAATTGTCACAAGAGCAAATCATGAGTGGGATGCCACTAAAGGGAATATCTTCCTTTAGAGCTGCTAATTCTTGGAAATAGGGCAGACATCACAGGCTTTTCAAATTGTTTGAGAATATTCTGACAATAGTTTTTCTGCATGTGTGAGAGGGATTTCTATACACCTGTTATATCTTTCACATCCATATGTGAAGGTGGAAAAAAGACTTCTTATGGTTTAGATATTAGATATCCCCAACCCACCACCTTGCCCCAAAGCTCATGTGTGAGATAATGCAAGAAAGATTTCAGGCAAAATGACTGGGTTATGAGAGCCTTAATCTAATTGGTGCTTTAATCCACTGATGGGGGCTAACTGGGTGATAACTGTAAGAAGGTAGGATATGGCTGGAGGACGTGGGTCACTGGGGGCATGACTTTGTAGTATATATTTTGTGTGTGGTGAGGGGACTCTCTCTGCTACCTATGGCCATGTCCTGATCCTCTTTACTCCATCACACTCTTCCGCTGTGATATTCTGCCTCATCTTAAGCCCCAAGGAATGGAGCCAGCTGTCTGTGGACTGAGACCTCTGAAACCGTGAACCCCAAAATAAACTTTTCCTCCTCCAAAATTGTTTTTATTGGGCCTTTTGGTCACAGCAGCAAAACAGCTGACTAAAACAGGTTCCATAGCAAATCTCCTAGTGACTGCTCTTCATGGTGATAGCTGAGAACCCTCCAGGGTACAGGAAAACCTGAATTCCCAAGGTTAAGGAAATTTTTTTCCTAAAGAAGAGTGACTTTTGTACTTCAGTGGTCCATGCATAGAAGGTGAAAGTGGATTCTGCAAGGTCATGGAGTAAAGGAGCCCCTGTGGCAGAATTTTGTGTGCTTTGTGACTGTATAGATCTTATAGAAATCATACCTTTAGGGACTACATGAATGTGAGCATTCTGGAAATGTCTTCAGTAATGTCTTACCATATGTTATTTAACAACCTTTTGCAAATATCTGATTATATTGGACACAGTTGGTTGTATTCCAGTTTTGAACTTTATTACAGGACTTAACCAAATTCCTCCTTGAACAAATCCTGGTGATATTTCCATTTCCAATGATCACCATTGTTAGGGGGTTCAGAACTGATTTCAGTTCTGAGATTTCACACTGGACAAATTAAGAAACCTTATTTTGTCATGGTAAATGCCTCCTGTACTTTTCTATAAGATGACTCATTCTTTCTAAGCAGGAGGCACAAAATAAGATTACCAAATGTGACATTAATTCATTAAGTTATTTCTGAAGTTCAGGACTTTGAATTCAAGATGAAACAACAAACAATCATGATTACATCTTACTTTCTTTTGCACTGTTTGTAGAAATGATTGGACATTGATTTTAACCATTCTAAGTGCGTTAGAAGTCCCATAAGAAGAAAGCACAAGTGTAATTACCATAAGGCTAACAATATGTCTGTTAATTTTAAACTCTCCCAGCCTGCATGATATTCTGGGAAAACATGCTTTATGATCCTCATTAGAATCTAAGTTGCTGGTGGCTTTTAAATCATCTTTCCTCTGCTCTCAGAATTCTATCTTTGAATGTCAGCATGCTCAATAAATTTGCATTATATCAAATAAGAAGAAGGTACAAGAAAAAGATTTGATCATCAGGTAGTGGTTTCAGAAATGTTTGCATGAGACACTGAGATATTTCTGACAATATCACACCCTTTCTCTTGTGACTCTGGCCTCTGGCCTCCAGGAAAGGAAAGGAACAGAAAGGAAAGACAGAACACTCCAGCTACTGAGACCATAATTTGAATAAAACCTACAAAGTCTAGCTCAAGAGGGCGTGTGACTCTTTTAACAGCAAAAGTGCATGATACAAAAAATAAGGTGTTATCTATATATGAAATAAGGTGTATTTTCTATTTTCATTAAGCTTAAAAGTCCTCACTCCCTTAAAAAAGAAAACAACAACAACAACAACAAGTAACAAAACTCCAGAAACAAACACTGAAAAGCCAGCACTGACTATAGGGCATCTGCCATTACTAGAGTGGTACAAAGTACAGAGCAAAGAGTGACACCCAGAGACAAGTCATTCTTAGGGGACATGTGACCACAGCTGCACTTCTAAGAGCACGCATTGGCAGTTGTGTGAACATTGTGTTTTAACACTTCAGGAAAGTTTGAGATAGCAAACTAGAAACAAGAATAACTAGAGCTATGTTCTCAGTATAAGATTCCAGATAATGTGTGAATACAAATGTCTGTGACAGAGATGTTCCATTCCTTGTTTAGCTAAAAAAAAAAAAAAAATTACAAAATAAATTTAAAGAGGTTACCACACAACTTCTCCTGGGTATGGCATGTTTTGCAACTAGTCTTACTGTTTGTTATCGACATGAGGTTTCTGTGGGTAGTTGAGACAGTGTAATATTTAAACAGCTCTGCATGAGAAATGAATAGGTGGTTTAGGGACTGGTTGTACAGTCCTAAAAAAGAGAAAATAGGGGCTGGAGATATAGCTCAGTTGGTTAAGTGCTTGCCTCACAGGCATGAGGCCCTGGGTTCAATCCCCAGCACCACAAAAAGAAAAAAAAAAAAAAAGAATAAAAAGAGGGAGAAAGAATAGATCAAATTTAGAAAGGAGGTTTAGAAAAATGGAAGGAATTTGTAGGCTAAGCAGAAGATATGATCAGTGAAAATAACTTTTTGGCAAGAATAGTCACAGGAATTTCTTTCTTTAGTAAACTTTTTATTGAAGTCCAATACATGGTCCCATCATCTCATTGATATTATGTGGGGACTGGCAAGCAAACTGACAAGATGCAACAGCATTTCATCTAGCACTAAGTTTTCTTAGCTTCAGAGAAGGATATAAGACAGGAAACAGAATGTGCACAGCCTTCAGTCCCCATGAAAGTCTACCAGTTGTCCATGGGTGTGGATGCCTAGCTCCCTCCTCACCTGCCTGGAGTGTGCATGATTGCTGGGGATGAGGCCATGCTCCTTGGGCTCACCTTTATGGAAACAATCTCCCTTAGTTGCCCACCAGTTACATAGGCTTACAGTCCACAGGTCTCTCAGTCCTTTGTGCTGTGCCTCAGATTACAGGTTTCACAATGTACATAATAGGGATCTGACTTTGTACACGACGTTCCAAATTTATCTTAACTATCATTTCCAAAGGACTGGTGCTGGGAGATAGTAAACCAAAAGTCTCCCCAGGTAGACCTAGGTCTTGGAGTAAAAGGGTACAGGCCTGCTGTTAACCCTTTACTCACACATACATAAACACACACATACACACACATAAACATCATGAGTGAATAGCTTTCCCAAGAGGTACAAAATGAACACATCTGTGTAGCCAGACACACTCAAGAAGTGGTAATTCCAGAGTTGCAGAAATCATTCTCATTCTCTATTCAAGTCACTAACCCAAGAGTAATTAATATCCTGATTCCCAACACCATGAATTCGTATGGGCTGTTTTTATTTTTTCACAAAGGAATCCTTCCATAAACAGAAGCCAGAACATGTGCCTGCCATCTTTATTCAATATGTTCCTTTGACCCATCCATGTTGTGTACATGTTAAGTTATACTTATTCCCATTTCTGCATTGTCTTACCTTGTATAATGATCCCATTCATTAATTCTACTTTTGATGGATATTTGAGTTGTTTCTGATTTTTAACTATTAAGATCAGTGTTGCTATGAACATTTTCCTATGTGTCTTTTTGGTGAAAATATGTGCGCATTTCTGTTAGTTATATGCCTAGGAATGAAATTGCAAGGCCAAACCATACATGTGCACTTAGCTTTTGTAAACAATGCTAGGCAGTGTTCCCAGGTGGATATAAACAAGGGCACAGCAGCAGCAGTATGGGAGAGTTGCAGTTGATCCACATCCTCAACATCTGCACTCATCTCTGTTGGCCTTGAAAAGGATGTAAGGGCTGTGAAGGGTGAACTGGCTCAGAGTTGTGCTGTGCTGCAGTATAATCTCTTTCTCCCACTCTTTGTAGTTAGCATCACAGTGTGTTACATGTATGATCTAAAGTATGTAGTATTGGGGAGGATTGAAGACATTTGAGTGATACAAAGAGAAAAAATTAGAGATGTAATACAGAGCAAAAAAGGAGAATTTGATAGAAGAATTTGGAGCTGGAGATAGGACAGATGTGAGCTTCTTATCAATTGAGGGATACACACACACACACTCTTGGCAACTTGTGTCTCTAATTGCTTTGTAATGTGTATGGGTCTTGTTAAATGTTTGATGTGAAACTTGATAGGTTTGGTTAAACAAGTTTGGGGGTTAGCAGTGGAGTCAATGCACCACTTGACCCATAGAGAAACTGGGCAGGGAAGGACAGAAGCAGAAAAATAGCTGGAGGTATGACATTGCCTAAAGGCAGTAATAGACTAGAGAACAGGAAGGTCTGTTCTCTTGGGCTGTCAGGATAGATCTTTCCTTCCCTGTTCTCTCTAGTTATTTAATAGAGTGTGCTGGGATCTTGACTGCTGTGTTTGAGTGGATTTTGTGGCATGTGTGGGAGTGTATAGGGTGTATTTCATATGTGGTTCTACATGATACACAACCAAGACCATATGAAACCTGCAGAAGCCTGAGAGGCAGAAGAAACTTCAGGCACATAAGGTCCCTTAGAATGTATCTATGTCTTGCAGAAGTTGGATATTTATCAGTTGTGCACTTGCTACGCTGAAGATGGGGTAGAGGTAGTTTCAGCCAGTTCAACTAGTTAACATCTGGGGCTACAGATATTTAACTTCCAATCACCCTGGATAACTTGGAGAATCAAAGAGTACACGCCTGGGTGACAGTTGCACTAGTGGACAAATCCAAACATAAATGGTATGAAATTTAGAACGGGCTATCTAACAGAAGAGAATCAGCAAATGATATAATAAAGGAGAAAAGTATGGTCTGGGACCAGGAAGAGCCATTTTTCTGAGCCACACCTGAAGAAGAATTTCTGTACTCTTTTTGTGAGAGGAAATTGGATGTTCTAGAGAACCTCTGTTCTGATTTGAATCTGGAATATTTCCAAAACCTCATGTGTTGGAAGGAGGGTCCCCAATACTGCAAGGTTCAGAGGTAGAAGTTTTAGGCAAGGATTAGGGCCTCTGACCTCATCACTGCATTAATCCATTTGCTGGATTATACCATTGATAGATGAATGGACTACTAGGACAGGGAACCTGGTTGAAGAAAGTAGGTTATTAGGGAAGTGGCCTTGGATTATATCTTGTCTCTGATTCCTCCCCCCTCCCACATCTCTTTGCTTCCTAGTCACCATGAACTGAGCAGCTTTCTTCTATTATGTCTTTCTGCCATGATGCTCTGCCTTACCTCAGGCCCAGAGCTATGGAGTTGGCTGATCATGGACTGAACCTCTGAAACCGTGAGCTCAAAATTGGATTCATGCCCTGTGTATCTGTGTATAAATACATATGTCTCCACACACAAACAAATCCACATATATATAGGAGAACTTTCCATTGAGTTGTATATATGCCTTGCTTCCTTTTTCTTTTCTTTCTTTCACATTTCAAAAACTAAGTTATTTCCTCCCAGCATTGTTGATGCATTACTCATGGTCCTCACAAAGTTCTATACATTGTTTGGTATTATTGAATGTGTATAGTAAAGAATTCACAAAACCTCCTTTCTTCCCACTCCTCTACAGAAAATAATTTCAGTATGTGGTGTATTAAATATAGAGTCTACTGCTATGAGGTAATAATTTCTTTCTTTCTTTTCTTTTCTTTTTTTTGTCCTGTGGATTGAACCCAGAGCTGCTTACCCACTGAGTTATGTCACCAGTACTTTTTATTTTTATTTTGAGACAGGGTCTTTGAAAGTTGCTTAGGTCATTGCTAAGTTGCAGAGACTAGCCTTGAACTTGTGGTCCTACTCCTTCTTCAACCTCCTGAGTTGGTCAGATTAGAGATGTGTGCCACTGTGCCTGTCTGTGAGGTAATACTGATCTTAATAATGTTTGATATTTTAATTACTAGTATATTTTCTACAACTTACTCTGACAACCACAATCAGCAATGGGGTGTAGTAGAGATCTTTTTTCTTTTTGATGTACTACATTTGATATATTTTTTCATAGTGTTTGTTGATGCACTATAGTTGCACATAATAGTGAGATTTGTTGTTACATATTTTTACATGAACACAACATAACATTAAAATTTGGCCATTTTTAATAATTAAGGATAAAACATGCTTAAATGAAAAACAAAAAAAAAATAAACTTTTCCTCTTCAAAGGTGTTCTGGTCAAGTATTTTTGTCACAAAAAGAAACTGACTAACACAATCTCATAACAGAGATACCACACTCACAGAGAGCTGGTATAGAGATATTCTGCAATGCTTGGTGTGAGAAGTGTAACATTACTTTTCATAATCAAATCCAATCTGGTCTGAGTCTCTCCCTTGCTGTGACTGTAAGAAATGTGTTTGAGGGGAGACACTATGCATGACTCTCCAGAGAAATACAAGAAACCTGAAGTTTCTTGCTTTATGGCAACAGAGATGATGGTTGGGGGCAAAGAGAAGGCTGTCCTGGGGTTGTACGTTCTGTTGCACTTTCCTTTCCAGAATGTAGCTTCCCCTGGCTGTCTGCTTTACTTGGAGGAAGCTCCCATGCTGATACTGGTCTCAGCCACCAAAAGCCTAGCCACTGCTCTCTACAAAGACTTTCCCTTAGTGCTCAGCTTCCCACACATTCATGGAACCATCTTCCCATCCTCAGGATTGCAACCCTTCAGCCTAGACTGTTAAAGAAAAAGTGTTTTGACATTTGTTAAAATGTTTTATTCAAGGCAATTGCAATAAGGGTCAAGGCTATTGTGGTAGGAAAGAAAAAAACTGATCTCAACTCTGAACATAGCAAAAATAGCTGGGGAGTCATAGTTCTGGCAAGGGGGTCAGTGATACAAAGTTACTAAGAAGAGATATCCCATCAAGGGTAGGAGGAATCTTGCTAGACTGGCTTATTAGGATTCTAACTCAAAGTAAGTCAAGGATTTTGATATTTAGCAAGGGGATCAGAAATTTGATCAGATATACAGGGTGGGAGAATTCCTGCCAAACTGACTTAGCAGGATTCTTGCTATGCCAGGTCAAAGATGGCTGGAGATGAGGCCTAGTCCAGAAGAGGGCTCAGTGGAGCCTGACTCTAAATGGGTCAAGGGGGTAGTCTTTGTTATCACCCATCACGTGAGCTGCCAGTCTCAGAGAAGATAGGCTCTCTATATTTCAACTCTGAGCACCAGCCTTCACCTACTTTCCACCCATGTCCAGGTTAATTGGCCTCATTGGATCTAAATTTCATCCTAGGAAGTGTGATTTATTTCTATCCTGGGATGTGTGGGTGTTGTGAGGAGCACAGACCTTGAGCATCACAACCCTACCATTTTCTCCTGGAATGAGAGTTTCCTTATTTCCCAACAAAGTTCACATAGAAGCCAGAGCACCCAAGATGGTGTCCTCTCAGCTGGTTGTGTTTCCTTTAATAACGGATGCTGTTCATTGCCTGTATTGTTCTTGTACTTTCCCCTTCTATATGCCTTGAATTGTGTTACTGTGAAAACATCATCTGGACACCAGTATCCCTGAGGGTGGAAGTGGGATAGATTTTTCAAGCTTCCTAAGGATGGGGTTTGGGGGAAGGACCTATTTCTCAACTCCTTTGAAGAATCTGCTTCATCTTGACTCTAGTTTTCTCCAGACCCAAGTGTTTTCCTCTGGTTCAGCACTGTTCACATTTGGGGCTGAATAATTCTTAAATGTGGAAGGGGGGGAAAAATTACGTCTTTATTTTTACTGACCTGTCACTAAACTTCAGCATATCTTAAATATAGTTTTAAAAAAATTTTAACACTAAGCTCTAGTACTTTCTATAAGCAGTTTTTGTGGCTTTGTCAGAATATAATATTATTTTCATATCATGTGGGAGTCGTTGCAGTTTCTTGAGATTGAATTTGCATTCATCACTATTTCAAAGTCATGACAGTTTTCAGGACTGCCACTAGATATAGTCATTTACACACACACACACACACACACACACACACAAATACATCATAAATACACACATTTGCTTTTTAAATATTTCAGCAACTTTATTCCAATGGTTTCCTTTTTGGTTCTGTGTCTTCTATTTTATGCATTTGAAAACAAGAGGGAGGATAAAGTCTCCACCAGACTTCCAAAGGGATCTGTAGCATAAGAAAAGATTAAGAACTCCTATATGGAACAGGATTTCTGTATATGGAGGGCTGTTTGCTGGGTCACACACAAACACACACACAACGGGTCAGCTGCTTACAGATGGCTTATAAGCAACCCATAAGGATCTGCTTTGGCTAGTCCTGCGGGCTCATTTCTCAATGTGCAGAGCCAGCCAAGCCCTGTACACCCTCAGAGCTATCTCTTCTCCCTTTTCATATATTGTCAGGACTGGTCCTGGGTTCTAACCTGGGCATTCATTCATTCCCCTTCTCACCTGCCTTGTGCCATTCACTAGGAGTGATAAGTATCACCTCCACTGCCCTCACATTTGGCAGCAAATAGAGATGCTGGATGCTGGCCATCCATCTCTAGATGGGCATTTCAGCCTCTCCTTTCCTCCAGCCTACCCCCGCTAGTTGGAGGGAAAGTGGGTGAATCATATCTTTCTGGAGGTCAGGGGGGC